>OY728151.1:401118397-411118397 GCA_963277665.1 Viscum album | reverse complement strand
TTCATTAAAAGTTTCATATTATATTTATTTTGGTATTTATAATATCAATTATTTTAATTTTTTACTATTATAGTAATTAATTCATCATCATTGTGTCATAAATAAATAAAATTATATAATGTTTAAAAATTATAAATAAAATATAATAATGTATGAAATATTTTTATCTTTCTAATGAATATTTATAATCTAAAATCCAACATATATAACCCTATTTAAAAATTGTTTCTCTAAAATATATATGCTTGTGTCATTTTTGTATTCATTTTAACTTAATTAAAATAAAATGTCCCTATCACCTACAAGTGGCACCATGGGGTCCCAAAATCGACCCAAAGATGTCTATGGTCAAAAATGTATCGACCAATAACGCTAGGACACGTTTTAGGGTAATTTAGTATTATTATAATATTATTTTTCAACCCTTATTTACCGGATTTACCCTTAACCATGGTAAATAAAATATTTACCGCAGTAATTATTCAAAATGCCTAAAAATAAAAGTTACCTATTTACACAATTTGAAAATCCTGATTCAAAATATGTAATCCATTTTTCTAAATTCAAAACACAGAAGTGGCAGAAATTAATTTAAAATTAATTCCCGCTGTCAAAACAAAAAGCGTGTTTTTAAGAGATAATAACTATCAAAAGATTGACACTTGTTTATGTTTGGTTTAATTGTAAAATTATGTCCAATGACCAAAATTATATTAAATAGTAAAAATATATTCTAAATATACTTTAAAACCATTCAAATTCATAATTTATCACTATTAATTATTTTGATTAAAAAAGTTGTTTTTAATTAAAATTTAGTAATTTTCACTATTCATCATAATATTAAAGTTATCCGAAAAGTACCAAAATTTCACATTAGACTAAATTCGATATTCCGAATCCAAAAATGAAGTCCATTTTGAAATATAAAATATATATAATTTCAAAAAGTAGGTATTACTATTTATAACGGCTAGTTTGATCGGTTGTGGTGTGTGTTAAAACTCGAAGTTGCGTACAACACACGCTACTGTATTATTCAAAGGAAAGCGTACCGTGGAAGCTTGGGATGTTTCATTTTAAATTCTTGATGTCCCCATTTAGTAAATTTTTTTAAAATATTGTATTTAAAAAGGGTTCACTATTAAAAGTTGATAAAAGTGCAATACTGAAAATGAATTTGTTCTTAAATTATGTCTAAGAAACTCATAATATGGATTCTAAAATTTTAAGAATTATATAAAGTTTAAAATTTAGTTAATACTATTCATAACATCTTTTGAACGGCTTGTTTGGTAAGTCATGGTGCGATTGAACTCAGTGTTGCGTGTAGTGCAAGTTATTGAATTATTTTGAAAAAATAACACACTATGAAATCTTGGGGTGTTACACCTGAGATATCAGCTTCCCTAAATATGGAAGGGACAAATCCTTACCCGACTTATCCATTAACAACATGTCATTTTTGACGCACACAACGTACCCTGCTTCTCACCAGCTATCTTCATGACGGTTTTAGTTAGCAAATCTAAGTGCGCGAGTCATGACATGAGTTAATGAAAATCTAACAGTCTAAGGACCATTACACACGCTCACAGATAGTAATGTCTGATGACACCAAGACATGCGGAATTACTACTGGAGGGTATTTTCTCATAATCTCCTATCTTGGAGATTACCAAGTGCAAACTCCGTGAGAGAGAGTCTCTCCTTCTTATGAGTGCTCGCACATGACGGCCTGTATACTATGTATCCTATCATAGAATGTCATACAACTTTTGAAATTTATTTAATAATATCGTTATAGCATTTCAAGGTTCTCATCATAGTGGGGATCTTCCATGACCTTATTAATGCAACAAATAATCCAAGACATTATTATATTATAGTCATGCAGAATAATGAACAATATATAATAAGTGTACATTTATGTAATCAAAGTACAAATAGTTGGTTCTTAGGACACCAACTCTAAAACATGTAATTAAGTAAATGACATTATTTGATTTATCTTTCCCATGTTATGCTGAATTTTATGTTAAAAAGTATTTTTTTAGTCTGATACATTTCCTTAAATGTTCATGCTTATTTATGAACATTTACTTTATATTGTTATCCTTACTGAGCATCTGAGCTCACCCCTTTCTTATATTTTATTTTTCCCAGGATGTGAAGAAGTAAATTATGATTGACCTTCAGGATAGGATAAAGGGTATAAGTGTGTTCAAAGGGGACACAATTTTGTTTATTTATTTCATAATGTAATGTAAAACTCAAGTATGTATCTATTACTTCCAAGGAAATTAAATTAATTGGTCATTTGAGACATGATCTCTTGTGATAATGACAATGTTATTTAATAACGCACAGACTCTGGGTAACTGGGTTTGGGGAGTTAAAAAAGGATGATGATTCAGTAATAACAAATGAAGATAACTTCAAAATATTGGATAGGTATGTACCATATTTTATCTGATCTATTGATAGGAAAAATAATTAATTAGCTCATTATTGAAACTAGGGATATGAAGAGCATTGGAATCCTAATAATTAAAATGTTATGAAAATTTGGATTGTTGTTATAGGAAAATTAAAATGGAGTTTTCCTAAACTTATGTGCCATAAGATTATAAGAGAAAGAAATGGTCAAGGTTGTAGGAAATAGGTAATCAAACAACTAATAAATATAGAGGTAAGCATAAAACATGTTCCAAGTGTGGTAAACTACATTTTGGTGAATGTATGTCTAGATCTAGAAAGTGTTATTGATGTGTTATGTTTGGTCACATAGTTTTTTACTATAAGGAAAAGGGACATGAATAATCCATCAATAATATAACATATTGTCTGTCTATTGTTAGTTGATTTAGCTACAATGAGTTGGAACATTATGAAAATAAGTTAATAATGTTATTTACATAGTGAGGAAGTCATTATGATTAGAAATAAAAAGGTATGATAGAATATTTTAAAACTACAACATTTGATTTTAATATATCTGGTGAAGTATGAGAATATTTAGAGAGCCTGGTACTTTTTAATGGATAATGTTAATTTCAATGTTTTCGACACACATTATGAGGTTTTAAGTGAAGTGATAATGTAATATTGGGGACCATTGTGGGGAATATTTTGTGGGGTTATATTTATGTAATGTTTTTGTTTAATGTGAAGTATGCCTTTACCTTTGGACCTTAGTTTTAATATATTTATTACCTTTATGGTTTATGAGATTTTTGATGATTAATTATATTCTTATGGATTTACATCATAATTCTGGTAATATTATGATGATTACATAGTGTATATAAAATAGAAATATATCAAGTAATTATGTTTCCTTTTATTCTTCGTTAGTAAAGGAATTTCTAAACTATTAAAAAAAGTATTTAGAATGGAAAATAAAAAAATATAAAAGACATTGAAACCAAAAATGATATCCAATTACCTTATTTTCCAATGAATCAAATGTTTTCCTAGATCATCACATATTTAGAACCTTTTTATTGTTAACTTTTTTCGGATCCGGACATGAAGGTCAGTTTTCTCTTCTATATAAATGTTTTTCTATATGGAACACTAGTCTTAATTATCTCGGGTAACCTTTGTACATCATTTTATTTCTTTTAATGTGAAGGTTTTATTGACTATTTTTCTGATGTCGGGTTTCATTGAAGTACTTTTGAAAAGTGAAACCTTAGTTACCGAACCCAATTTAAAATTACGAGAAGAGAGTTACCAAAAGGGGGGAATGATGTAACATCTCAGTTAATTATAAAATAATATTTTTCCCATATATTAATATTTATGAACTATATATTAATTTAAATTTAAAGGGGATGTTATGTCTGATAGTGTACTCGACACTCTGTAATGGTTTTCTATGAAATATTATGTTGCACATAAGACTATGTTATACGTAAATAAAATATATTATTTTAAATGGTAGTTATCACATATTCTTTGTATTGGGGAGAATAAAAAAAATAATTATATTCTATTTACAGATGTTTATTGAAAGTTTTTACTTTATTCTAATAAATTTTAAGAGCTTAAAATTAACATAAAACCAATTTTAAGCATAAAAATCTCAAGTATTTTTGAAAACTCATTTTATCACCTTTTGATGGAGAACCCCTTTTTAATATTATTCATGACACTTTCATAAGTTTTACATTGAAAAATAAACTTCTTCTTTTGAATTGGGTCGTCAAAATTTATTTTGGATAAATATTTGGTATTTTTTGATAACTTTTATATTTTAATGAATAGTGAAAATAATATATTTTAATTAGAAAAATCTTTTTCATCTAATTTATTTATATTTATATATAATACTTTTACGTATTTTAATGTATAATTAGATTATTTTTTATCATTTAATCAAATTTTGATCATTGGAAGTATTTTCACATTAAAATATGATATAAACACATGTTAATATTTTTATAGTATTTACTTTAAAAAAAATTTGTTTTGTCAATGGTGATTAATTTAAAATTAATTTATACAACTTATGTGATTTAAATTTTAGAAAAATGATTTCCATATTTGTAATTAGTGGGTAAAAATATATTAATACATTACTTTTTTGGATATTATGAATTGGAACTACTATATTTTTTATTTAACATGATTAAATGTAAATCGAGTAATTTAGGTAACAAAATAATATGATAAAGACAATAAAATTACCTTAGAACCTGTCAAAAGTTTATTTTAAGTGTAAACATCCTCCCTTAACAACCAAGTATTATAATTGATTCAATAAATGGACTTTTTCCCCAGAAAAGGATAAAAATATTATTTAGATGAAAGAATGTAACATGAAAGTGACAAAATGTCACCCTCTTATTTATTATAAGTATAATATTTGTAATGTAGTGATTAATAGAATATAACATTGATGAAAAATAGTCTCTAGAAATATAATGAAATTATCCACATTATGTGAATTTATTTATAATTTACAAAATGTAAATAAAAATTGTGAATACAGACACAATAGTGATACAATAATTTCATTATTAATAGAAATATCAAATAAATAGTATGAAAAATATTAAAAAAATGTAATTTGAATTAATTAGGGTACTCAATTATTTTTATAGGTGACTATGAAATATTATAATTCTATTAAATTATTATTTTTATATTTTATCCATCTGGATGGATTTTATATAAATCCAATGAAATGAATAGTGTCAAAATTGATAATATTGATATTATAAAAAAATGAAATGTTATTAAATTAATCAAAAATCAAAAAAAAATAACATTAAATTAAAAAGTAACTATTATAATGTCTTGATGTTAATTATATTTCTCTTTATGGGATATTGAACCCATATATGTAAAATTCATAGTCTCTTAATATTTAAAGTGTTGTTACCATAATTAAAATTAAAATAAATTAATTAATGTTAAACTAAAAAGATAAGGTTAAAAATAAATAAATACAAGTATAAAAATTATTTTATGAGACTATTTGGAACCATATTAATCATATATTATATAATACTCAATTTGGAGTCATTTAGAGCTAAAAATTAATTTATATTAATTTTATTTTTTAAGAGTTTCCAAGGGTGCCCCTTCCCTCTTCTATGAAAAGGTACACACTCTTCTCAACCGTTCAAAATTTTAAAATGTATTTTTTAGACCAATATCTAATAAAGGGCCTTCATATAATACCTCCCCACATTATTGAAACCTTATATTACGATTAAAATTCTTCCTATAGGTGTTATGATGTTAATAATGTTGACCATTTGAATGAAAGGTGTTGTTTTTATCTAGGTGTTTGTATTTTATTTCTTCTTCTTCCTTCAAATATCCTTCAAACATGTTGAGATAATAAATCCAGTATCAAAAATATATTTAGATGTTATTATGTTAATATAATAACCTAAATACATCTCCACATATAGCAAATGTGAATGGAATTAATCGTTCATGTGTACGTGTGAACTATCACCTCCACAAACTGATATAATTCAATTTCCATAATTCTCTCTCAAGAATGGTTCTAATTATTGAATTAATTTTAATATGTAATATTAATGATATATTTATCATTATAATGGAATAATATATCAAATTTTTTCTTACATTCCATACACATAAAAAAGATAATGTTGTTCGTGTGTACGTGTGAACTATCACACACACAAAGTGATGTGATTCGTTTTTAATCACCACATCACATGGATAATTTAAATAAATATATTTAAATGATTAATATTATATAGATGATATTATAATAATTCTTTAAAGATAAAATATTATTTACCTTCATTCAATAAATGATCAACAAAAAATGAAAATGTTACTTATGCATACGTATAGATTATCATCTTCATGATTGTAACATCGTTCAATTTTTCATTTCCTTAGTTAATAAATGAATTTAGAAGTACAATTGATACATAAAATAAATTTTTATGTCATGAATATTATTCTGTAGATGATGAGTTTATGACCACATGGGCGATTGACATCTTACCAAGATCATTTTTGTCTCAAATACCGAACATCGGAAAAATATAAAATATAAACATAAATAATTATATAATTTTTATAACATGGTAATAAGTGATATAAAATGAATAATAATCATTAAAATGGTTCTAAATCAAGCAAAAATTACACTTTTTTGTTATTTAAGAATATAAATATTGTATGTGATGAGTCAGACTCAAGGTATGAGATTTCATTTCAATATCCTTTCATTAAGGAATTTCTTTACAATATTCACCTTTATTATTTTATAAATGTGTACAAACAGACACTACAAAATTTAATATTCATATTTTATTTATAATAATGTTGTTTATTTTTTGTTAAATGTATTAATTCATGGATATTAAGATTAAAATGTTTAAATTGGTATGGGACTCCTTGAACATTTAAAGAATTAATTATCAAATCTCTTCTTCATGATATTAATTTACATATTTATTTATATGGATATAAAAGAATTATATATGATATTTTAATTCTATCATGAATTTCATCCAATGTTTTCAAAAGTAATATTTTTATACCAAGAATTTTACATTCTTTACAAAATGAAAAAAGGAATGTTTGTTAATTTTACAGCAACAATAACTTCACCACCACCATAAACGTTCTTTCAAATTTGGATTCCTCTATAAGCCTTAATGTCTTCTAAAAGGAAAAGAAATCCCTTATTCTTTTTAAGGTATATTGGTATTGAAAATGAATTCTTAAATGAAAATAGTATTTTGTTTTGAAAATGACTTTCATATGGGATTATAAGAGTTTTTTGAAAGGGTTTTGTGATGAATGTGTTTTATGCATGAAATGGTACATGAAAATCATATGAAATAGGTGAGCCTGATATAGCATATAATAAGGTATGATCCCCATTATAGCTCATGGGTGAGCCCAATAAATATTATATGAATGGTTGAGACACATTACATGTACTGGGTGAGTCCTTTATAACTTATATAATGGGATGTTCTCCATTATATCCCACGAGTGATCCCGATGTCGGTTATACAATGGGTGATCCCCATTATAGATCTCTAATTCAATAGGAAATAATATTTTAGGAAGCCTTCTGTATGGTTATTCCAATTGAATGGGCATTGAAATGGTTTTATGTAAATGATTCTCTATGTCAACTAATGAATTTTTAATTTCTTGTTATCAATTTTAACAGTTTTCTTTGAGAAAAGAGTATGTTTGTTATTCACGTTAAAATATTCTATTTCATTCACTAGAAAAAAATTAAATGGGTTACCATGTTTTCCTTAGACTAATTTTTTTCTTTCTTTTCATGTCCCTTACTAATATTTTTTTCTCACACTAAGTTTTAAATGTTTATCACATAGTTTAAGGGAGAATAGAGTCATAGATGGAATAAAAGAGAAGTTATGATGATTAAACATGAAAATAAACCATGTTTCTATTTAAAAATTTTGGTGTTATAAATTAAATTAACGCATTTTGAAGTGTCCACTTTGTATTTCTATGGTTTTGTTATGTACTAGTTATGGTGTAATTCTATAAGGCTCAAAACATGAAAATATCCTCAATGTGAAAGAATATAAATTATTCCCTAAAACTCAATATTATGTAATGTTTAATGCTAGTTAATTGTATAAAATATTTTCATAAAAACCCAACATCATTTGTCCCTTTAGTTCGAGAACCAATTTTCATCTATAACCCCTGTTTTTAAGAAATATTTATAGAAATGTTTTTACCCATTAAAAATGACTTATTGATGAACTTTTTAAACTTTTTTTTCTTTTACCAATGGTTTCAAAGGAATATTATTGTCTTTTTTTAATGAAACATTTTTCTAAACTTGTTAACATTGAAAATGAATTTTTTTTCTACCTCGTATGACATTTACGCATTTATCCACAAGCATTTCTTCGAAGATTCTTATGAAATTTAAAAGGGTTAATTTAAAAAAATGTTTTTGAAAATTGATTTTTAAATAAAATGTTCTTTAAATTTTTTTTAAAAAATAAAAATATATTTTCCTCAGGATCATATTTAAAATATCTTTTTATTGTATTTTCATTCCTCAATGAAAATAACCCTTTATTTTAATCCACATCAGATATTTGTTATTCATACAATCCTTATTATACCTCTGGATGGTTTATGATTCCTTTAACCATGTAACTCCTCGACCCCAGTTACCCAGAGTCAGTTCATTATTACATAACATTGGCATGATCACAATATATCAAGTCTCTAAAACCGATTAGTTTAGTATCCTTGAAATCAATAGATACATTCATAAAGTTTCATTACATCATAAATTGAAAATGACAACAACATCTTGTCTCCACACTCATGTCCCCTTATACTATCCCGTTAGGTCATTCATAAAATACTTCTTCAAATCCTGGGAAAAATTAAACATAGAAATGGGTGAGCTAAAATGCCTAGTAAGGATTAAAATATAGCAGAAACATTCATAAATAACCATAAACATTTAAGACAATGTATAACTAAAACATAATCCTTTTAAAATTGAACTTAAGAATAATATGGAAGAAATAAAATGAAATAATGACATTTACTTATTCACATGGATATTCTACTAGTCTAATAATCACATGTAATATCAATAACCAATTTCATAATGATAGAATGCATAATTCCATACTATCATAGCCACATATTCAAGGCCTTGGGATAATACTACAAATAAAATTTTGTAAAGGCATTGTGTCAAGACACTATTCTGTCTCATGAGACCTACCGATACATCGAGGAGCTACAGCAGGCTCCACTCATAACTTAATAAGTCCAATTCATTCCTCGTATGATTATGTTGAAACATAACATAAACATTCGTATTAAAACTAGAATATGAAATGTTAATACTTTCTCTATAAACCATAAATGGTATAAAAATAACACATCCATATTCAAACATATCACAAAACCTTCAATACAATATGTAAGTTTTGTATAATAATAAATCAAATTCATATAAGCTTAAAATCCATCAAAGGATGTCGACATAGATGAAATCAAAACAATTTGAGCGAAATATATCTTTTTTTTAAATCATTTAAATATTACATAATTATAAAATAAATTATTTACTTTGATAATATTCTTATAAGCTTGTAATGTAAGCTTCTACAATTTTATAATGACGATAAATAGCTGCACCCACCGTATAAGTTAAAAAATACATTCTTACCTTAATTCTATCGAAAAGGTTAAAAAGGGCCTTGTTTGGAAAATTACAGAAAGATTCCTTTATAAACATCTTCTATGGTTATTGGTCCAGATCCGCATGTGTAAGTCTGGTTCTTGTTGAAGACATACTCTTTAGAGTGCTCCTGGATCTGATCTCGAAAACTCACTGTTGTCCTGTGGTTTTTTTCTTTGCGTTTGAGGGTCGAACTCATGCGTCGGCAGTTTTGGGTTCTACCTCCTCTCAGGTGAGTTCGCTAGGGTTTCGTTGTGCATGATGCGGTTTATTTGTCTGGTGGCGGTAGGATCACCAGTTCTTTGGCGCTGTTTTTCTTCTGCTATGTCGTGGTGAATCTGGTGGTGTGAGTTGAGGATGATTTTTCTACTTTGGTGACTTTGTGGTGCATTTTGTGGTTGGATCTGGCGGTTTCGAACTGGCTTTGATGCTTCGGGGGAGGCATGACAATCTTTCATGTTTTCCTTTATGTTTTAGGATTTCTTGTTTGAGGTTCCTTAATCTGGTTTTGGTGGTTTTTTTGGCCTTCTCGGTTCGTCTGCGAGTTTTATCCACGCTGTGGATCATGTTCTTCATGTCGATTGCTGGTGACGTCAATGATGTTGATGTTGTGGTGAAGGATATCGATGAAGTGGATGTCGTTGAGGGTTTCCAGTTATCTCCTCCGGTAGTAAATACAGCGACAATGATGGCTTTGAAAATGGCGGATTCTAGTGACCTGATCGGCCCTTGGTTCGAGGCCCCTCCTCGTGGATGAGATTGGGGGGGTATGCTCGTGGCATGAGGTTGATAATGGTGGTTTTTATAAATCTCCTTTTTGAAATTTGAATGTTGGATATTTTGAAATGTGAATGTGTCATTTGAGGTTTATGTGGATGTGAGGTATGTGGGAACAGGTTTGTATGGTTTTCACTTTTCCTAAAAGTGGATATTCAAAAAATACAAAAAAAAAATGGATTCTGGATGGCAGAAACATTGATGTGGATGATAAAGAGGTCCCAGTAGATAATTACATATAAACAACCTCGGATAATGAAGAGATTATGAAATAAACCCTTACCTTGTACTTTTCCTTGGTAAGGGTAGTTTAACCTTCTTTATAATGGTGAAATAATAGTTATTAAATTATAAAAGAATCGTATACATTAATATGATATCATATATGATCTTTTAACATTGCTTTGTTAATAATATCTTATTCTTATCGTCATTTCGGGTGTTAACTTACTCATTTTCTTTTATATGTTTTGTTACATAAGTCATGTTTGTTATGGATAGGTTGTATCTTATTCATATACAGAATGATATCAAGTCATTAAACATTTCTTTTAATCATCAAATGAGAATTATACTTGAATGGATACGATGGGGAATGAATCTCATCGCGTTCGTGGAGACGGTAGTTCGTACGTACACACGAGCAACAATATCATTAAAATAATACATAATTGGATGGTATATCATATATAAAGAATAATTAGAATTTTATATTTATTATTTACTTCAATTACACATCATTATCTTACCCATCCATATAATAATGTTTTGAATAACAATTACACCACGACGTGGAGACAGTAAGACGTATGTACGCACGTATGGTGACATGTCATTCAAAGGATGGATAGAATAATGAATATGGTTGTACCATATTTATAATAACATCATATTATATAGAAGATACTATAGTTATTATTTTAGAATGGAAATATCAAATAAATAAGAAGTTGAAGAAGAAAGGAACTTGAAGAGGGTGGTGAAAACATTACCTTTTCTTTGGGTTCTTCTTTTTGATTTGATTAATACGGCTCTTTAGGTTGGACTTCTGATCAAACTAAGGCCTCTAGAATTAAGTGAGGGAAGTTGGGAGGATATTTGGTCAGGGTTTGGCCGAGCCAAAAGGCTTTGAAGTAATGAATTAGAGACATGGGGGAGTGCCCTTTTATAAGAGGGGTGAGGGGCACCTTTGGAAAAACTTAAAATATTATTTTATAATAAATTCATATTCAGTTTCTAATGGCTCCAAAGTGGATTATTTACAAGTTAAGGTGTGTATGGGTCGAAATACTTTCAACTAATAGATTTTAGACATGTTTTGGTCACTATATTAACCTTATCATTTATATTTAACTCTTAGTTAAATATTTTGACGTCTACCGTGTCTCTTTGTATTTCTGTATTATATAGTTAATAAATATACTATTTACCTCCAAGAGACCTCCCAAGTGGTCCATTAATGATACACCTATCATTATATAAGTCCTTTGTCTGAAACATAGATTTTTAGGAAATGAATATCAATTAATAATATAATACTTGTTTTAATAACTCTTTTATGTCAATTTTGACACTATCTGGTATTTTGTTTTTGATAAATTCATAACAGAATTATTACTTCTAAAGTAATTCATTTAATCAACCCTAAAAATTCATAGTAACCTAAAAAATTCTTGTAATTCCTTAATAGTATAAAATTATATTTATTTGGGTATTTATAATATTAATTACTTTAATATTTCACTAATAATGTAATTACTGCATCGTCATTGTGTCATAAATAAATTAAATTATTTAATGTCTAAAAATTATGATTAAAATATAATTATGTATGAAATTTTTATAGATTTATAATTTATATTTATAATAGAATTTATCATATGTATAACCCTATATTAAAATTGTTTTAGTTATTAAACTTTGATTTTAACTATTTTAACTCTTCTTTGAATTAAATAATAATAATTGTCTTAATCTAATATATGTGGACCTGAATGATAATATTTCATTCCTAAGTATGTTTTTGGTCTAGATACACTTTTTCAATATAATTATTACATGTTTTAGGGTAATATTAAAATCTTTTTTACCCATAATTAGCCTATTTACTTTTAACCGTGGTAAATAAAAGTAAAAAAGTTACTATCACAAAAAATTATTTTTATCTTATTGAACCACATTTTAATCCTTAATATTAACCATGTCTTTAGGATTATTGAAATTCCACTCAATGAAATGGAAAAAATTAAGTTTTTTTTGAATTTTCAAATTCTTCGAGGAGATGGTTAAAAGACGATGAAAAGTTCAATAAAAGTTATATATATATAATATTATTATAAAATAACTCCAATTACTAACATTGAACTTATGTAGGTATTATGTATCTATTTTTACCATAATTAAATTTAAATAAAATAAATAATTATTTAAATAAATTTTTTTTTATAACTTAGTGTTGTTTTCACTATTCATCAAAAATTGAATATTTTCAGAAAAATACCAAAAATTCAGGGTAAGCTAATTTTGATATTACAAATCAAAAAATGAAGTCCATTTTGAAAGATAAAATTTATAAAATTTAAAAAAGTGTGTATTACTATTCATAACGGCTAGTTTGATTGGATGTGGTGTGTGTTAGAACTCGAAGTTGCGTACAACACACGCTACTGTATTATTTGAAGAGAAGCGTACTGTGGAAGTTTGGGGTGTTACATTCTCCCCTCCTTCAAATAATTTCATCCTCTAAATTTCTATAATACTACCACCAGAAAAGACTTAGGTGGTTCTTCATCATAAGTTCCTCGGGTTCCCACGTTGCCTCTTCCATTTTATGGTTTCTCCATAGAACTTTTACCAGACGAGTCATCTGGTTTCTCAGCACTTGTTCTCTAGTATCAATAATCCTGACGGGCTCTTCACAATAATATAGATAGGTTTCCGGTTCTAATTCCTGATAGGTGAATACATGTGTTTGGTCAGGCATGTATTTTCTCAACAGTGATACGTGGAACACATCGTGAAGTTTGGAGAGACTTGGTGGCATTTCCAAATGGTAAGCTACATCCCCAATTCGTTCTAGAATTTCGAATGGTCCTATGTACCTGGGACTCAATTTTCCCTTCTTACCGAAACGTATAACACCCTTCCATGAAGATACCTTCAAGAAATCATGATCTCATACCTGAAATTCCAAATCCTTCCTTCTGTTATCGTCATAGCTCTTCCGCCTACTATGAGCTTCTTTGATGTTGTTTTGGATTACCTTTACCTTTTCCATCATTTTCCCCACTAGTTCTGGGTCTACTAGTTTTCTTTGACCAACGTCATCCCAACAGGTTGGTGTGCGACATCTCTTTTTGTATAACGCTTCATATAGTTCCATCTAAATACTTGAATATAAGCTATTGTTATATGAAAATTATACCAGAGGTAAATATTGATCCCAATACCCTGAAAGTCAAGTGATCAAGATCTCAACATGTCTTATAATGTTTGAATAGTTCGTTCTTATTGTTCATCAGTTTGGGGGTGGTAAGCAGTGCACAAATGAAGTTCAGTATCCAAGGCCTTCTGAAAACTCTTCCAGAATCTTGATGTAAAACATGGATCACGATCAGAAATAATTGATAGGGGTACTCCATGAAGTCTCACAACTTCATTAATATATTGTCTTGCTAGAAGTTCAGGTGGTATATCTTCTCTTATAGTAAGAAAGTGTGCTAACATGGTAAAACCGTCAACAATGACCCATATTTCATCATTTCTTCTAGGAGTCTTTGGTAGTCCCATGACAATGTCTACCATGATATTATCTCATTTCCACTCAGGTATGGGAAAAAGTTTCATTACTCCTCCAGGCGGTTTCCTTCCAGCTTTCACTTGTTGACAAACCATACATCTTGACACAAAATCAGTAATCTCCCTCTTCATGTTGTCCCAACAAAAATGTTCCTTTAAATACCTATACATTTTGGTGCTCCCATGGTGTATAAAGAAATTGGAACTTTGAGCATCATCCAAAAATTCCATTTTTAGATCAAGTATATCAGGAACACAAAGTCTCTTCCCAAATTTCAAAATTCCTTCTTCATACACAGTGTCACAACGTCTCTCATCATTCACATCTTTAATCTTCTTTTGAAATTCTTTATTATCGGTCTGAGAAAACTTAATCCTTTCTAGTAAATATGGTTTGGAAACCATTTTAAAAATCATTGATGTTTCACCTTCCATGGTTATTCCCATATCCATCTTTACTAAATCCATTAAAATTTGATCCCTTTCAACTCTAATCTTGTTCAAAACTACATGATCCTTTCTGCTCAAAGCATCTGTCACCTTATTTTCCTTCCCCGGGTGGTTGTGTATCATTCAATCATAATCCTTGAGTAGTTCAAGCCATCCCCTTTTCCTCACGTTGAGTTATTTCTTTGATAAAATGTACTTCAAACTCTTGTGATCAGTATAAATCTCACATTTCTCTTCATAGAGATAGTGTCTCCAAATATTCAAAGAAAAGATTACAACTGCTAACTCAAGATCATGTGTAGGATAGTTCTTCTCATGTATTTTCAGCTGTTGTGATGCATAGGCAATAAACCTATCACTCTACATAAGGACACAACCAAGTATTTTCTTCGATGCATCACTATAAATAACAAACCCATCATTCCCTGATAGTAGATTCAATATAGGAGAATTGACTAATATTTTCTTCAGTTCTTCAAAAATTCTTCACACTCTTTTTTCCAAACAAATTTAACCCCTTTACGTGTGAGATTTGTTAATGGGTTAGCCAACTGGGAAAAATTCTAGACGAAACATTGATAATAACGTTGTAAACCAATAAAACTGCGTACCTTAGTTATACTCATTGGTTCTGGCCATTCTTGGATATCTCTTGTCTTTGAAGGATCAACAGATATTCCATCCTTAGAGACAATATGTCCATGAAAAGAAATCTCCTCAACCCAGAATTCAAACTGGCTAAACTTCCCATATGATTCATGTATTCTCAAAGTCTTCAGGATAATACGCAAGTGATTTTCATGATCTTTGTACCGTTTGGAATATACCAAGATATAGTCAATAAATACCACTACAAATTCATAAAGATATTCCTTGAAAACTATGTTCATTAGATCCATGAAAACAGAGGATGCATTAGTCAGCCCAAAAGGCATTACTATAAACTCATAATGCCCGTACCTCGTTCAAAATGTTGTCTTCGAAATGTCTTCTTTATTCACAAACAACTGTTGATATCCATATAGAAGTTCAATCTTTGAAAGGTATTGTGCTCCATGTAGTTGGTCAAATAAATCATCAATGCGAGGTAGGGGATACTTGTTCTTTATTTTTATAGCATTGATTTCCCTGTAGTTGATACATACCCTCATAGATCCAACTTTCTTCTTAACAAAAAGAATAGGGGATCCCCATGGAGAAACACTAGGGAGAATAAATCCCTTATTACTCCATTCGTCTAGTTGTTTCTTTAGTTCCAATAATTCCACAGTGGACATTCTATAAGGGGAATTTGATATGGGTCTTGATCCAGGAATTAAATAAATGGAAAACTCAATTTCTCGTTATGGAGGATGTCCTGGTAAATCTTCTGGAAATACATCAATATATTATCTCACAAAAGGTAAATCATCTATTTAAACATTCCATTCCTCACCCACAGTAATTTCATTCTGTTCCTCTCAAATACTTGAATTTAGTTGAGCTACTGGGGGTGGATCTAGATAAGAATTAGGTGATGATGATTCTGCTCTAAAGATAAGGTGTTCCTTATCATCATCATCAAAAATTGTAACCTTCTTCTTCTTACAATAAATCTTCGCATCGTGGTCCGAAAGCCAATATATACTGAGGATTATATCAAATTAAATCATGGGTATGATGATGAGATCAGAAGATAATGAATATTTCTATGCTCTAATGGGGACTGATTCATAGAACTTGGTAGCAATGATACTTCCCTTAGAAGTTTTAACTGACAACTCCCTTGTTAAATCTAATTGGAAATATCTAATTTTCATAGAAAACTGGGAAGATATGAAACAATGCGATGATCCATAATCAAATAAAGAATTTTTTAAACTTGAGGAAACCATTAAATTACCTGCCACCACGTCTTACGGATCTTCAACCTCAGCAGTGGTGATCGCATAATATTGGCCTTGATCTCTTGGCCTTTTCGGAGGTAAGTTCCCCTAGAGCTTAGGAAATTAATTTTCATAATGTCCCATCTCCCTATAATTGTAGCACTAAACATCAGTAAATTCATTCTTCCCCTTGCAATCACGAGCTTGGTGGACTTTTTCACAACAATTGTAACAGACTCTCATTCCCTTCAAGAAAGTACCACGGTGTTTCTTACCACATTTACTATAGGATGGATATTCAAATTTTCCCATCTTCCCCTTATTTCCATTTTCAGAGTGATCAGAATATCTCTTCTTCTCTTTCTTTACTTTAAATTCGTAAGACATAGAGAATTCCTTTTCTGTCTTGATAGCACATGAGGCAATGTCTTCGTACGATGAGAAGGATTATGACACAAATGATCGACGAAGAAATTGTTTTAACCCATCAAATAAATGATCAATCTTACTCCTTGGGTTACGTATATAATCTGTTTCATCCCTCACTAACCTTGTAAATTTAGCTTCATACTTTGCGACATTCTCATCCTCCTTTTGTCTAAGACTCGAAAATTTCCCTTCCATATCTGCTTGATGGTCACGAGGAAATTATTTTTCTAAGAAAAGATCTTTGAACTCTCTTCATTCCATATTTGATACTTCGTCATCTCCCTTTGTGTTTTGTATCAATGACCACCATTGATCAGTATCTACAGTGAGCCGATAAACTGCGATGATAACTTTTTCCCTTTCACTACTCCCCAAAGCCAGAAATATTTTATCTAGGGAACTTATCCATTTCTCAGCTACCAATAAATTTGTACTCTCATTGAATGTTGGTGGTTGTTGCCTCATGAAGAGATCTAACATTGATCCTCCAATCTACGGATCAATGTGCCCCATACGGGTAAGGTTATTATTCATAACCTGACTGAGTTGTCCAAATATAGTGATAAGATGATCAGCACCAGTTGCATCACCAGCTCCACTATAATTATATTGAGTTGGAGAGAAATCCCTACATGGAGTGTGTGGATTGATATGGTTTCCATTCCTTCCACTAGGCGCCATTTCTAAACAATGTCATAAACTAGATTAGTTTGTGAATCAAAATACAAAATTCCATACTTGTAAAACACTTAAGATAAATTAAATGGTTTATGGATATAATCCATAATCATAAAAATGTTTTCTTTAAGGAATTTTATACTCATAAACACATCACAATGGTTTGGAAAGAAAATAGGAATTATCCTAAGAATATCCCCTGGGAGTGACGTAACCAAGAGTGTAGCAAGGCCCGTTGTCATGTACCAGTTCTCATTCGAGTCTAGCTCAAAGTGGTGTTTTCGGGTTTTACACCTAGGTACGTCTATGCAAGAGCCGCCTCTACCTGCTCATATCTAGACATGGATGTATTTTTTGGAAAACTCACAAAATCACTACAATACAAAAATTCTAGGAAGTTCTTCTATACTAATCCTCAATGTCTATCTTAGTGATCCGTTCTCTAATCATAGTTTATCTAAATCTAGCTTCTAAGGGTTATACTAAACTTCCTCTGATACCAACTATAATGCTCCGACCCCAGTTACCTAGAGTCGGTGCATTATTACATAACATTGGATTGATCACAAAATATCAAGTCTCGAAAGACCGATTAGTTTAGTATCCTTGATATCACTAGATACATTCATAAAGTTTCATTACATCATAAAGTGAAAACTACAATAATATCTTGTCTCCACACTCATATACCATTATACTATCCCTCCAGGTCATTTATAAAATACTTCTTCATATCCTTTGAAAAATAAAACATAGAAAGGGGTGAGCTCAAATGCCCAATAAGGATAACAATATAGCGGAAACTTTCATAAATAACCATAAACATTTAAGGCAATGTATAACGAAAAAAAAGCCTTTTAAACTTGAACATCAGCATAATATGGCCGAAATAAAATGAAATAATATCATTTAATTATTCATATGGATATTCTACTAGTTTAATAATCACATTCAATATCAATAACCACTTTCATAATGATGTAATGCATGATGCCAAACTATCAGAACCACATATTCAAGGCCTTGTGCCAAGATTACAAATAAGATTTTGTCAAGGCCTTGTTCCAAGACACTAGTTTGTCTCATGAGACCTACTGATGCATTGAAGAGATATAGAGGGATCCACCCTTCACTTATTAAGTCCAATTCATTCCTTATATGAATTGGTTTAAACATAACATAAACATTCGTATTAAAACTAGCATACAAAATTTCAATATTTTCTCCATAAACCATGAATGTTATAAAAATAACACATCCACATTCAAACATATCACAGAACCATCAATACAATATGGAAGTTTTTTATCATAAAAAATCAACTTCAAATAAACTTAAAATCTTTCAAAGGATGTTGACATAGATGAAATCAAATCTATTTGAGAGAAATGTCTCTTATTTTTTGAAATCATTTAAAAGACACATAATTATAAAAGAAAAAAATTTCTTTGAAAATGTTCTTATAAGCTTTTAAGGGAAGCTTTGAAGATTTTATAATGGCGGTAAATAACTTCACCCACCATATAAGATAAAAAAAGACATTCTTACCTTAATTCTATCGAAAAGGATAAAAAGGACATTGTTTGGAAAATGACGGAAAGATTCCTTTATTAACATATTATAAAAAGTAAAGAAAGGGTATAAATGAAATTAACTCGTAGTTTATAAAATAGTAATAATGTTTTGAAATACATTTTTAAGAAACATCTATGTGGATGATAAAGAGGTCCCAATAGATAATTAAATATAAACAACCACGGATAATGAAGAGATTGTGAAATAAACCCTTACCTTGTACATTTCCTTGGTTGAGGGTAGGTTAACCTCCTGTATATGGTGAAATAATTATTATTAAATTATACAAGAATCATATACATTAATATGATATCATATATGAACTTTTAACATTGCATTGTTAAAAATATCTTATTATTATCGTCTTTTTGGGTGTTAACTTACTCATTTTATTTTATATATTTTGGTTCATAAGTTGTGTTTGTCAGGGATAGGTTGTATCTTATTCATATACAGAATGATATCAAGTCCTTAAACCTTACTTTTAATCATCAAATGAGAATTAGACTTGAATGGATATGATGGGGAATGAATCTCATCGCGTTCGTGGAGAGGATAGTCCGTACGTTCGCACAAGTGACAATATCATTAAAATAATATATAATTGGATGGTATATCATATATACAGAATAATTATAATGTTATATTTATTATTTAATTCAATTACACATCATTATCTTACACATCCAAATAATAATGTTTTGAATAACAATTACACCCTGATGTGGAGACGGTAAGTCGTACGTACGCACGTATGGTGACATGTCTTTCAAAGGATGGATAGAACACTTAATATGGTTGTACCATATTTATAAAAACATCATAGTACATAGAATATACTAGATTTATTATTTTATAATGGAAATATCAAAGTAAGAATAAGTTGAAGAAGAAAGGAACTTGAAAGAGGGTGGTGAAAACATTACCTTTTCTTCGGGTTCTTCCTTTTGATTTGATCAAAAGGGCTCCTTATGTTGGACTTCCGATCAAAATTAGGCCTCTAGGATTTAGTGAGATACATTGGGAGGATATTTGGGCAGTTTTTGGCCAATCCAAAAGGCTTTGAACGTGTAAATTAGAGAGAAGGGGGAGTGCGCTTTTATAAGAGGGGTGAGGGGCTCCTTAGGAAAAACATAAAATATTATTTTATAATAATTTCATATTCAGTTCCTAATGGATCCAAATTAGATTATTTAGAGTTTTAGGTGGTTATTGGTCGAAATCCTTCCAAACAATAGATTTTAGATAGGTTTGGGTCACTATATTAACCTTATCATTTATATTTGACTCTTTGTTAATTATTTTGACATTTTCCATGTCTCTTTGTATTTTTATATTATATTGTTAATAAATATACTATATACCTCCGAGAGACCCAAAAGTGGTCCATTAATGATACACCTATCATTATATAAGTCATTTTTCTGAACCTTAGTTTTTTAGGAATTGAATATCAATTAATAATATAATATTTTGTTTGAAAACTCTTTTATGCCAATTTTGACACTATTTGGTATTTTGTATTTTCTAAATTCATAAAAGAATTATTAATTCTAAAATAATTCATTTAATCAACTCTAACATTTCATATTAACCTATAAAATACTTCTAATTCATTTAAAGTATAAAATTATATTTATTTGGGTATTTATAATATCAATTATTTTAATATTTCACTAATAAGGTAATTACTGCATCATCATTGTGTTATTAATAAATTAAATTATATAATGTCTAAAAAATATAATAAAAATATTATTATGTAGGATATATTTTTATATTTATAATTAATATTTATAATCGAATTTATCTCACGTATAACCCTATATTAAAAATGTTTTAGTTATTATACTTTGATTTTAACTCTTTTAACTCTTCTTTGAATTAAATAATAATAAATGTTCTAATCTAATCCAAGTAGACCTAAATGATAATAGTTTATTCCTAAGTATTGTTTTGGTTGAGATACACTTGTAAAATATAATTAGGACATGTGTTAGGGTAATATTAATATCATTTTTACCCTTAATTACCCTATTTACTTTTAATCGTGGTAAATAAAAGGAAAAAGTTATTAATCACCAAAAAAAAATTATCTCATTGAACCACATTTTACTCCTTGATATTAACTGTGTCTCTTATATTTTCTAAATTCCACTCAGAGAAGCAGTAAAATTATGTTTTATGTGAATTTGCAAATTCTCCTAGGAGATGGGTAAAAGACGGTGAAATGTTCAATAAACTTTTTCTATATCTAAAATTATTCTAAACTAACTCCAATGAATTACATTGAACTTATATAAGTATTATGTATCTATTTTGACCATAATTAAATTTAAATAATTTAAATAATTATTTAAATAAAAATTCGGTTATAACATAGTGTTTTTTCACTATTCATCAAAAATTGAATGTTTTCAGAAAAATACCAAAATTTCACCCTAAGATAATTTTGATATTCCAAATCCAAAAATGAAGTCCATTTTGAAAGATAAAATTTAAAAAATTGCAAAAAGTTAGTATTACTATTCATAACGGCTAGTTTGATTGGTTGTGGTGTGTGTTAGAACTCGAAGTTGCATACAACACACGCTATTGTATTATTCTAAGAGAAGCGTATCGTGGATGCTTGGGGAGTTATAGAAGAAGGTTAGTATTGAAATTAACTACATTGATTCATTTTTAGTCCCCTTGAAATATTCATTTAACAGTTAATTTACCCTAATTACAAATATTATTTATCATGGATATGTTCATTTCTTAAACCATATACCATTTTTAAACACTATGTGCACTTGAAAGTTATTTAATTATGTATGGAAATATTAATAAATTCTTATCTCTACTCCATATAGATATTTGATAAGGAACATTGTTAAATCTAATATTTGATATATGGGGATTGATTTGGATCAATATGACATGGGTGTATCCCAGTTAAAGATAACACCTCAATACAGGGTAGACTCGTAGGGAAAGTCATTTAGAGATCATTATATGATATTTTACATGATATGATAAATCATCTTGTGAAAGTTCTTGATTATAATGGTTCTATGTACCTTGGAAATATAGAGTGCAATAATTAATTATTTCTTTAATTTCATTTTAGTTATTATTTATCCATGATATTTTTCTTCGATATATCTATAGATGAATTTAATTTTATGTATATTTATTAAATGGAATGTGTTTTAAGTTTCTTACCATTCCATATTTATTATACATTGTCGATTTATTTTAATGGAATGTGTTTCTATTTATTTACATTTACCTATTTTTAGGAAATTCCATATCATTTTATTGGTTTCATGGAATGTGTCTTCAGTTATCACCTTTGAATAATGGTTATTTAAATTGATTCATTACTTGTTTTAATTTATTTAAACTTAATATTAATTTCAGCTGACCCTTATTATGTTTCCTTTCCCCAGGACTCCTTGAAGTGTACTGATAATGTCATCCAATGATACTCTAGATTAAAAAATAAATTTATTATCTAATGAATGTAACAATTATGTTGTAATTAGTGTCTTAATTTTTAATACATGACTCGTGTATGTATACAGTTTATTTTCACTAAAAAACTCTTTATTTCTTCTGGATATAATTCCTTGTAATCTTTCCAATTTAATAACTACATGACACTGGTTCTAGAATTTCTAGGGTTGGTTTTCGAAAAACTAGAAATGAAAGTGAAAAAATGATATATTTAGAATCTAAAATGAACCGGGGATTCTTTTTTCCAATACCATGTCTAGATAGATCCTCTTAAAGTAGGATTAATAGTGTAGCTTATGTATCCATTAGACTAATGGGATCTAATATTCTTCTGTGGTATACAATATCCAGAAAGTCTATTTCCAAAAAAAATCTCAAAAGTCTTTCTAAATATCTCAATATAGTCATTCTAATAGAGAAATGTCATACACTATTATTATCACAATTCTTAGATGTTTGGGATTTTGAATTGAAATACCATCATCATCTCTTGAATTTATCATCTTATTCAATACTCAATAATGAATTTTCACACATAATGATAGATCTATCCTTTCCTAAACGAAAATAATTTTCATAACAGCATTATGTAAGGTCACTCTATCATAAATGATTATCTTTCATTTTTTAGTCTTCCATGATATCATATTTATCAGGTGTGATATATTCTATATTTAAATTTGGGATGTTTATAAAATCAATATTTGAATATTCTCATTTTGAATTTTTAATGGATATACGGATAAAATCTCTATCATTTATCATTAATAATGATTATAAATATTCTATTTGATATCACCAAATTATCCCGAAGTGATATTCTTCATTTTGACATTAATTTTTTCTTTTGACTGAATTTGATTCATGGTTAATCACGAAAATCATCATGATATTTTTTATTTTAAAAATTACTCTACATCATTACAATTTAGAATAAGAAAATACTCATACTACTTAAAAATGAAAAAACTTTTATAAGATGTGAAATATCATATATATCAGTATATCATGATCAATATTATCTCATGTATCATTTGAATCCTCAATGTAATTCTATTATGTACTATAAAAAATTTTCCACATATACTACAATATCATTCATTGAATTTGTGATATATTATGTATTATTTGAAAATTGTATATAGGTTCAAAATATATTATGTGTCATATGGTGATATTTTACATTCCCAATTTTCACTATGATTTTCAATATATATCATCCACATATGCTAGAATACGTTACATATCAGTAGAGTCTACTAAATGAAATACAAAATATGTAATATATTATACTGTAAGCTCCCGTGAACTTTTCCAATTCATCATAATATCTATCATATCATTGCGGTAATATTACATATCATAGTAACCTTCAACACTTTTCTAATTTTCTGATTTAGAAAAATATCTTACAAACTACATCTAATTCCACTCAAAATATTTAGAACATCTTTTAATTTGATAAAAAATTGTTCAAAACATATTAGGGCATGTATTTTAACTTCATATAAATTCAAATAAATTAAACTCATTTTCAAATAATATTCTTCAATATTAGGATACTATAAGATTATACAACAAACAAGAACTCTTCATAGTACTTCACTTTTATTCCACTTTCTTAACCAATAGCAACAATTATTTAATCACCACCCATGTATCTTATAAACATAACACAAACTCATACAATGTGATTATATTTTGGATGAGTAATCTTAGATATATTTCTCAAGCTTATTTTATATTTTTAGTATCCATAAATCACAATACTTCATGGAACTCTACTTAGTATATCATCTTCCTCAACTTTTCTTCAACCGATTATATATATGAAGCATCAAGCAGCATTTTCATAATAAGATCAACCTTAATTAATATTCATTGGTCAATAATTGACTTTATGAAATATTGGTATTATATTAATCCCTTATACATATGAATACTCCACACATCTCATTTCCAATATCTAATTATACTTCTCTAATAATTATTAATTGTTCAAAACTTATTATATAATAAATCCTTTATTTGGTACTTAATATAGCCTATTCATCAAAGTATCTCATGTTCCTGAGTACGTTTCTCACCATAAAAGCATGTCATATTCTTGGGTACTTTAATATATATTAAATACTATCTTCTCAACACATATTTATGTGATTATTATTAATAAAAAAAATACAAAACATCACTAATAGGATGAACACGTGTTTTTATTGATTTGATTTAGCATAGTGAGATTATTGATGGAAATTGTTGATGAATTATGTTTCATGATGTCCTAAAATATTTCAATTGGTATATATTATTAACATATTTAGATTTAATCCTTGAGTTTCCATTCTATTCTTATTTTTATATAAATGTTTCCAAATTGTGATATGATATATGACAATGATACGAGATATGATACCTAACCTAAAGCAATAGGGTTTCAACAAGGAAAACATAGAGTAAGAGGGTATTGGTCAATGATGTATTTATGGGGAATAACCATTGGGTAGAGGGATAATTCATATATTGTTCTGAGAGATATTTTATTGATACACGATGTAGTTATGAGACTGCATCATGTATGAGAGGTTTGTGGTCTGCGACATGGAATACGACATGGTATATGATGAGGTTTTTAACCTCACATTGAGTGAGAGGGTGGTGGTATGTGACATTTTATGTCATGTTATATGTTAAATTATATAGTAAAATGTATGTGAAAAGGTGTGTAACCTACACCACGCTGACATGGTTTTGGTATGTGATATGTCTCGGACCATAGATTGAGACTTCCCCCAAAGTGAGAGTGTTGTGGTATAAGATGGTATGTGAAATGATATCTGGATGTTGTAAAAGGCCCTACCATTGATAAATTGGTAGTTGTAGAATAGTTTTCCGATCATGACCATGATCAATGGGGATTGAGATTGGTTATAGTGTGATATAACTTCTTCCTTCAACATTGGTCAGTACAGGTGTGGTCATGTATCATAGTTTCATGGTTAGCATATTGTAACATATAATTTATTATGGTGTAATTTTTATTTATTTATCTTCTATACAGAAATATAATATTACGGTATATCTATGGAACCCCATTGTGGTTTCCATATATATTTTATTTCTCATTATTTTTATAAGAAACTTGGTGCATGTGAAACCCTTCATGATTAACTATGAGGTGACATGCTGTAAATAACATCAGGGTGGGGGAAGCTAGATTAAGATTTGGGAGAGTGTTTTATAGAGGGACTTGAGTTTTATTATTGATTATTCCATGATTTTCATGTAACATTTATATTTGATTAGCCTAATGGGTTACCCTTTTATTGTTTTAAATCAATATTTAATATGGATTTCATTCTATTATAGAATACTAATATTGTATATACTTAATGGATTGATATTCTCTAAAAACCATTTCACAAACTCTGAAGTTTCAATGATTTATTTATTTATATAGTATTATATGTTATGATTCTAATTGTTTTGTCTACCCTTAATGGTTACAAACTCTTATAACAAGTCAAAATCCTCATATATATATGGAGGTGAATCTAAGGTCATTTGGTTATCTTACTGGGGTATTATTTGAGGGAATTATTTTTTTTGTTATGAAATGGTATCAAATCATTTGATGTAGTTACCCTGTTGTTTTGGGACAAGTATATGGGGATAATATTGTTCCATAGCATTGATGATACTCTTGATTAGGGGTCCATTAACATATTTCCCAGTGGAAAACACATGTGACTAAGGATATAAGGTGTATGAAATATCATTTCACTATTTATATTTATATATTTATAAAATAATAATGTTTCAAGTTAAGATTATTAATTATGATTTTAATTCTATAATGAGTTGGAAATAGTGTTTATGTTCATATATCATATCTGATATGTGGGTTTACCTCAACAAAATAAAGGATGTTTATTCATGTGCATAGGTTTTAAAAATTATTATTTTTGTAGAATATCATTTTTAGTAAAAATGTTGAGAAAAAACTTATGTAATTTATTAGAAATAGGGTTAAGATAATTAAAATTCCAACAATAACTTAATTGTTGTTATTCTAAAGAACTTATTGATGATTTTTTAATTAATTTAAATCAAGACGATGTTTTTATTTTTCTTTCCTTGAGGATAAAATATTTAATTTATGATGATATATAGGATTCCTCCACTTTAGTGTGTTGGACTGAGTAGTTGATTCATGATATGAATAGGTAGTGTGTGCCTTGAATATGGATTTTTTATCTTAGTGTGTTTAGATGACGAGGAAGACCTGAGAGGATTGGGTGAGAAGGTTACATTTCTGTTTTATAGAGGTGTGGCTATCTCTAGAGATTATAGAGAGAGGTCGTAAGACCCCAATATTTTTCTTTATATTGTACCATCAAATAAATCAAATATGTTCAATAGATTTCTCCACTCGCAACACCAAACTAGAATGAGTCCTGAAATATTAGAAGAATATTAATAGTAAAGGCATAAGAATAATAATTACTTTTATAAATAAAAATATATTATAGAACTAAAATTTATTACATTTAAAGGAAAATTAATTAATATAATTTAATATTTAAAAGTATTGTCCTTTATAAAATAACTCTATTTTAAAATAACTTCATATTTTATCCTAAAAAATAAATTGAAACATTTTAAATAATAATTTTACATTTACAAATTATTAACATTCATTAATTTATATATTGATATGAAATTATTTGAGTAATATTTTGAAACATAATTTTTTAATGAAAACCATTTTTCATTATATTTTGTATTTTTTTTGAAAAAATAAATTTAAAAATTTTATAAATTTCATTTTATTAATTTAATTTAATTTTTGTTATTTATAATTTTATAATTATCATATGATTAATTATGGAGATTTTTCTAAGAATTTTGAATAATGTGGTGAATAGTGGAAAATACTAATTTTTCAAATACTATCACTTTTATGAGATTTTATTAATATAATAATGATTGGAGGTATTATAAAAACCTTCTTATAAATTATATAAATTAAAAAATTGTAATAATGAATTTAAAAATATAGAATATATTTTATAAATCCCGTTATTATTATTTCTTAAGCTTAAGTAATATTTTACTACAATAAAAACTATTTTTCTTCAATATCATTTAACTATTATTCCAAAAGGTGTAATTTGGGTTTGTAATGTTGTTTAATATACATTACTCATATTTGGATAGTAATAAAAAATTATTTTCCTAGACATCAGAAATATTTTAAATTTTTATAGTAATCAAATTCTTATGCGAAAAAAGATACATATTCTAAAAATGGATTTTAAGGTTATATGTGGTAATTTTATCATTAATTTTTCTTCACCCTTTGAAATTTTATAGGAATAAATAGTTTTCAAATTTGGAGTAATTGGTTAAAAATTATTTATTAAGTTCCAATTTATTTTTCTAGAATTAAATGTAAATAACTAAGGATAAAATTAGTTACCATGGAAAAAAACAAATAATTATTACTATAAAATTTATAAAAATAAATAACATAAAAACTTGTTGAAATATTTGTGAAAATGTTTGTTTGAGTCTTTATTGACCTTACCCCTTCCCCACTCCATTATTTCCCAGCATTGGATCCAATTCACAATTTAATTGTTACATATCCTTGTATAATATTATATAAAAATCACTTCCCTTCCTTTATAAATGGGGTCATCGCCACCCCAGTTTCTCACACACACAAAAACCTTTAGGTTTGACCATAATCTCTACAAAGAAGCCCCAAATAGTCAGTGAAATTTATTATATATTTATATATTATCATAATACCTCCTCTAAATGGATTAATGAAAATTTATAAGGTTCACTTATATGGTGTTAGGAGGTTAGAGCACATTTAACTAACCAGGAATATAATGTCATGGGATATCGAATTTATGTTTTCATTCTTTAAGACATATTCCATATAAAAAATTTATTTTATCTTGGTTAGTGTATTTAATAACATATAAGGAACTATAATCATGATTTTGATGAAATATTAGTGGTTTATAAAAACATTTTATTCTATCTCCTATTAAATCATTCTGTTTCAAATATCATTAAATTTTCAACTGATTTTATTAACTCAAGAATTGATTATTTTTGGGTATAATGTTAGTTTTTCAATATCTTGATTATATTTACAGCATATTTTTTTATAATTTAAATAAATATAACAATTAATATCTATGGGTAAATAACATCTATAATTACAATATTTTACCTTAATAAATTTCCTTCTTAAAAATATTTTTTTAGAATAATTACCATCCACTTTATTGATATTCTGTCTTATATGTCCATATATTCTCTTCCCACTAATTTTCAACCTTAAATTTTAAATCCAAATTATTTTTTATCCCATGTGACCTTAATATTTATATTTTCAACCTTTTAATAGTATATTATGTTGGTTTTTGAAAAAGGTATTTCAAAATACTAAAAAATTACAACTCATTCATAATAAAATGTTATATCATACACTGAACATTTACTTTATAAAATGATTATATAATTTCAAGGATATAATATTGATGAATATTGTTAATATAAAATGATTTCACATTACCTTTATAAACCCTTTATGTCTTTTTTAGGCTCTGTTACTGATTTTCTTTTTAAAAGTATGAATTTTCATAATGATATCACCACACATATTGGAAACCCTTATGTAAATTTAAGTCTCAATTACTAATGATTATATTATAATTTAAAATATATACAAAAAAATCTCACTTTTAAAACCTTTATGTGTTTTAGGTTTACAATATAAATGATTATTTTTAAAGATAAATTTGGTTAAAATTTTATCACACTAACTGTTTGAAACCATTATGTCATTTTCAAAGATTCATTAATAAAGATTAATTTTAAATGTAAATGATTTCTATATTAGTTCACTTCACCTTTGTGAAACATTTATTTATTTTATAGGGCCTAGCTATTTACATTTCATTTAAAATATTTTCTTTTAAAATTTATTCTTTGAAATGACTTAATAGGTATCATTTTGAAATGGATACATAATTTCTTCTTTTATTAAAATCTCATGAATTTTTTCCTAAATAACCTTTTGTGTTTATCTTCCTTTATGTATTTATATAAATATTTTTTAACACCATGGTATAAATTTTTCATCAATTATTCTCTAAATTATAACATACTATTATTCATTTGGTCTATTAAACTTTCAAAATTGAAATTCAAAACTCTTGTTCTATTATTATGTGAAACCATTAAATGTATTCCTCTCATTGTGTAATTTTATATCCTTAAAAAATTGATAATGTAATTTTTGTTACTCTAATGATCTTCCACGTTCAGACATCCATTTTCTTCTACTATATGGATTATAATATGTGATAGTAATGTTTTGATGAATCCCATCTCTTTTCCAAAAAGTAATTATGTTCTGTTTAACATATCAATATATTATTGTTATAATAGAACATAGTATATATGATTATTATTATTATGTTTGGGATTCTATATCCCCCGTTAAAGTATTATTTAAGGTCAAAATCTAATTATATGTTAACTTTTTTTGTGATTGTGATTCATATAGATTCAATCACAAGTTTTTTTTCTAAACATGATTTGATTATCTTTTTCCATAGTATATTTTGTGTGAAAATGATATAGGTATTATTGTTCAGAAGTTTTTCATCTGAATGGAATGCATGTATCTTTATTGATAAGTAATTGTATGAACATGATGAATTAATTGTTTCATAGGTTTGGTTGTGTAAGTATTTTACATGTTGATTTTTTCATAGGATTGTTTTGTGAATGTTATGCTTGTATATTTTTTCATAAGATTTTTGTAAGGTTATTATATGAGTATTTTTTTTATATGTTGTTGTGTGAAATTGGCACACATGGATTTCGGGAAAGATTGTTGTGTGAACGTTGTGCGGGATGATTTGTTTAGAAGTTATTGTTTGGAAATGATTCAATCAGTATTTTATAATATTTGGTTTTTTAAATGTGATATATATATAATTTTTCACAAGTTTATGTGTGAATGAGGTGGATGTGGATTTCTTCACCTATTTTTTCAATGAATGTTATACAAGGAGATTTATTAAAAATAATTTCCTTGCTTATTTTTTCTCCAAATCTCTTTATTATGAATTTTCCAATCATTATGTTATCTACTTATGATTATTCCATATGGATCATGTTTGTAATGTAATTTTTCTAGATTCTTGTTCCCTAGTATATGATTGTTTATTTTAGATTACATTCCTTTTTATAATGAATCATGGAAACCTATAATTTTTCTATTTCTTTTTAATTATATGTTTCTCCCATGTTCATGATTTATCAGATCCCTTTGATTTCACCTTTGATGATATGTTTTACATTATTGAGAATATCATCTCACCCACTTTTTATTATATGAGTACCCTAGTTATGAATATGAGTATAAAATATGAATATTATTTAAAGAAGTATAGTGTGGTTTGATACTGGGGATAAATTCAACAGTATTATAAGATATGTTCCTCATATATATGACCATTTGGAACACTAAACCTTATGTTTTTTCTATTGTGTGATTATTTTCAGATGTAATTTTATCTAAGTAAAATGATTTAAAATAATAACATGTTTATCTTGGGACACTAATGATTATATTAGAGGCAATGTTTAAAGAAAATGTTTTTAGAACCATATCTAGGTTTGTGGGTATAGTGTGAATCTTTTGGTATCAGAGAAGTGTTTAATTTTTTATAGGTACTATTTTAGTTTTCTTGTAATTGAAATTAGAGACATTTTTTTTAAAACTTAAGAAATAATTTTATGTCTTGGATAACATATTTGAATTTTTGTAAAATCATGAATTTCTTTACTATAATGAAATACATGTCTAGTTATTACACAAGAATACAGGCTCCAAAACATATTCAACTAAGGTTGATTAGCCTGAAATAGATGTTGGAGTATCATATCAATGTTCACCTAATGAATGATATAGACACCTAACTTCAAACATATTTTGAAACTCTCAAGGTATATTATTTAGTGATTCAAATGTTCTTTAGGAATAGTTTTATGGGATTGGGATATTTTTTAGTTCGAGAACTAAATATGAAAATGGTCATGCCAACCTAAGTAAATTTAAACGAATTAAAGGTTGATAAAATTATATTATAGTTGAACCAAGAGTATCATTTTTTTTATAATATGGTAATAAGATAATACATCATAGGATTGTGATTTCCTATTCAAAAAATAATATATTAAAATTTAATTATATATTTTCATAACCATTTTAGATTTAGTATTTGGTTGTAAAAATGATCGGGAAAATGTTGATATGAAAGGTATGTACCCAGAATAGCATATATCCAAATAAAGAAGCACATTTGGAATAAATTCTTGAGATAAAAGGATACCTCAATACATGCCTATTATATAAAAAATTATAAATCACCTATTGTATAAGATTGTGAGGTTGGAATATCATGAGAAAATGTATCTTCATTTTCTTATGCATCTCTAGGATTATTTCATTAGAAAGTATTATTTAAAATTATGATGAAAATATTTATTTTTTGGTGGAGAGAATGTAAGACCCCAAGATTTTACTATATATATTTCCAATAAATAATCATAATGTGTTTAATAACTATATATATATGTGACAACAGATTTAAATTAATCACAACATATTAGATCAATATTATTATGAAAGTTTCAAAAATAATAAATCCTTTAGGAAAACAAATTGATATTCTTCCACCAAAATTTCTTAAATATAGTGGATAAATAATAATTACAGATTATAATTAAAAATAAGTATTCTTGATAAAACTACTATTACTTTTATGTGTTATATATTTTATCAAAATAAATGATATTAACCAATTTAAAAATATAATTTTATATAAACTAATATATTAATAATAATTAAAGTAATATTTTATTTTAAATAATAGGAAGAACACTTAAAAAATTATTTTTCAATAAAAAAGTTACCTTTGTATTTTTTATGTGTATTTTTTAAAAAAATCAAACTTTGAGATTTTTATTTTACAAAATGAACCCCATTATAGAATTAATTAGTTAAAAAATATCATATATTGAATTCGTGATTCTTTTTAAAAGGATAAATGTTTTGGTGAGTAGTGAAAAATATCAATTTTGTAAAGAAATTCACTTTTATAACATTTTCATAATATGAAAATAATTTTAGTTTTTATGAAAAATTATACACATAATATTTATTTATAAATTAAAATAATTAATTTATAAATAAAATATATAATTATAAAAACCATGTGAAATATCTTAGATGAATACTTAATATTTTACTCTAATAAAAAACTATTTTTTGTCTATTTTTAAAATAATCATCTCAAAGGTGGATTTCAGTTCTTGAATATTTTAAAATATACTAAAATATTGTTTATTTATTTTTCATATAATTTCATATAAATCATTCAGATTCCTAATTTCATCTTAATAATAATTTTCAAGCATTAAATTTTTTTGTAAAGAACATTTTAAACTATTACTGTGGCTAATAATAAAATTAATTTTTATCACTATTAGATATTTTAATTGTTAAAAAATCATATTTAAAAATAGTTTTTTTTTAAAATTATTTAATAATGAAAAATTTAATTTTATTCATTAATCTTTAAAGTACATAATTTAAAAATTATCTAGCATAGTAAAAAACAAAAAATATTAAAGGTGATAAATCTAAGAGAAAAAACATAAAAATATATTAAATTTGTTTTTGAAAATGAATGGTCAAGTAATTATTGATTTGACCCATTCTAAAACACCATTAGTTTCCATTATTATATCCTCCTTACCCATGCATAGTGACTTTTAATTATATATTACTTCATAAATTCAACTCCCCTCCCTTTTAAAAGGAGTTCTCATCACCCCACTTCTCCTCGCACCCCAATCCTCTTTGGTTTAACTATAATAATCTCATATAACTATCCATTATTCTGAGAAATTTCCTAGAGGATAAATTTTCCAATAAATACAACCTATTAATTTATTCATCCAATTTTTAAAAGATTTCTTCAAAGGATTAGGGTAGTCAGACCACATTCAACATAGTAGAAATACATTGTAATGGTTTCTCTCATCTTAATTTTCATCCACTAAGACATATTCCGCATTCAACACATCATTTCCTTTATGTGTAGTATATAATTACATATGGGTAAATCATATCATGTTTTTTTAAATGAATGTGGTTCAAAAATCTATTTCAAAAGTTCCCCCATCAACATCTTTCTATTTCAAATCGTACCTAAATTTTAATGGAACTTATATTCTCAAACTTCTGTTTTTTTAGTTATAATTATACAACATCAATTTGATAATACTAAGTTCCCTATATACTTTAATTTTTAATGTATAATTATTTTTCAATATGTCTTAGTAAGTAAATTAATTTATATATTCAAATATTTTGTTGTGATGAATTTATATATCAAAATTTAAATTAAGGCTATGAATAATTAAGATTATCATTAATGAAAGTTTATCATCCATGTCTATATTCTCTATAAAACCCCAGTTTTCTCCTTTATAATTAGAAACCCAATCATGTGTTATCACATATGATGTTTTTTTCCCGATTCCTTCTTTCAAATAGAGTTTCTATTATCAATTTTCATTATATTTTTTTTGAAGAGAGATATTTCAAAATATTTAAATCTTTTACAACCCTTTCATAATAAAATGATATATCATCCACTCTTCATTCCCTTTATAAAACCTTTAATTCATTTCAAGGGTCTAGAATTAATTTTCCTAAATTAATTTTTATTAAATATATCTTCCCCGTTTTGAAACCTTTATTTTTTTTTTGAAATATCTGTTATTATTGATTGTTATAACATGTCAATGTTTTCAAAATTCCAACACCTCAAATTTTTGAATCAATTATGTCTTTTACATGGATCCATTAATTAATTTTTATAAGTGTAATTTTACATAATTTTTTTAAATAAAATTCCTCAAAACATTATTTTCTCTTCATTGTTACATTATTAGGGATCTGTTTTAATGATAAAGGAGTTTAATGTATTTCCACATTAACTCTTTAAAACTTTTTTAGGATATATTATTGAATATATTTTTATGTTAAAAGTTTTCACAATGTTTTCACTTCATTATTTTGAAACCATTAATTATTTTTATATGAATTCACTATTTTTATTAATTTTAAAATAATAAATTTGAAAACACCTTCTCATAATTTTCTAAAAAGTGATTATTTCAAAATTGATTAAAAATATTTTCATTTGACAATAATATTAAGAAATTATTTCTAAAGAATATTTTAATGTTAATATCCATTTTACTCTATATAGAAAAAGGATTTTACTTCTTTAGGTGTTATGTTTAATGAAATAGCCACTAAATAATTTCATAATATTTATCTTTATGTGGATTTAACTAGAAGAATAAAATTATATAAACCATGATCCATAATTATTTGATATTATTCGTAATGTTCTTCTTAAAATGGATTTTTTTATAAATATCAACATCCTTAATAAATCTTATGTTACACTGGGGTTACTACTTATTCCACTATTTATATTATTTCATTGGATGACTTATAAAATGTAATACATATGTTTTCATTTAAACTATCTCTTTAACATAGAATTGTTTTTTTAAATAATTAATGATTTTAAATTTTAATGGTGCATATATATACAAATTAATATTATTATTATTATGATTGTTGGGGTCATATATCTATAATGAAACCATGAGTTATTATTATATATCACATAAGATAATGAATTTCTTGAGGAACATAAAGCATGTATCGTTGTTCAAAAGAATTTCTATAATCATGATTCTCGTAGCATTGTTCACTGAATTATTGGTTGAAAATGATGCATATACCTCTGTTAAAAGGTTTTGGGAGTGAAATTTATATGGGTAGATTTGATCATAATTTTTTTGTGTCAATACAATGTTTGTATCTTAATTAAAAATTTATGTTGTGAATGTGGTACAAATTTCCTTTTTTCACAATTTTTTTTCTAAACACCATGTTGGTATATTTTCTCATGGGTTTTTTGTGTGAACATGATGCATGAATATTTTTTCACTTGTTTTTTGTAAAGTCTATCTAGATTATTTTGTCTAAAATTATTTCTGCGAATATAATGAAGATATATTTTTTTAGAAAATTATTGTTTGATGGAGATGTGGGTAACATTTTTCACATGTTTATTTGTGAATTCATTGTTGATTTATTTTTTTGAGAAATAAATTGCTACTATGAAACCTGTAATTTTTTACATGTTGTAAAAAATGTTTTAGATGGATTTTTTTATATGTTTTTTATTTGAACAATATGTTGGGTTTATTTTTCCTAGGATTTTAATTTATTATGTTTCTAGTGTAGTTCCTTATTATGATTTTTCACATTTTTAAGACATATAACTTTGATTACAACCCATGAATCATGTTAATTATATCATGTTTCAGTAATATTCTTCCATGGTATATATTATTTCATTTGATATTAAATGTACTTATATAATGACTTATAGACTACTATTATTAACAAATTTTCTTAATATATTTTCCAAATGTTATGATTTTCTCACAGGCATATGATTTAACCCATGAGTATATGTTTTCCATTACTGAGTGTTTTAGATAACCCATTTTTCTTTTTTAAATTATACGTTCCATGAAGATGAGTTTATCCAATGGGTAGGGTATATGTAAGTCTAGTGTAGTTTAATTATGGTTTAATGTTCACAAGTATTAAAATATCCAACTTGTATAATTGATTCTCAAAGGCACATAAACTTCTATTCTTAGAAGTATGTTTATCTTCTAATATAAGGTTTTTAGCTTATGGAAATTATGTAAAATAAAAAAAAAATATTTAGCAAAGGAAACCTCAACTTTCATCAAATTCAGGGTTTAAATAAATTATTTCTTTTCACTGGATTTAGGTGTGTGGGTCTTGGGAACCTAAGATCCCTTAGGTTCATGGAAATCATTATTCTTATTTATCTATTGGATTTGATATATTTGGTTCATGGTTGTGATAAATGTCTATTTCATGGATGTGACTACATGGGTTATCATGTTTGGTATTTAGTTTTATGGGTTTTGGAAAGACTAATCTAAGATATTGAGTTGGGTGAAAATCTTCTAGTGGTAGGAATTATGATGTGTTTTATTGGGTAGGGGATATTGAGATGAATGGGTCTCCATATGCCATTTCATTTGGATGGTGATGATACCCTATATAGATTGAGTTTAGAATTTTCTCTGGATGAGATTGTTGTTACTCCTACTTATGGATTGGTATTGAGAATATAGTGGATGAGATAGATAGATTTAAAATATAGTGAGTGGGTTTTATATTTTTTTATGTGAATGGGACCACATAATATATGTCGTGGGAATAATGTAATGATTCGTTATGAGTAAGTGTGATATAGGATCATTGAAATTATTTTGTTGGATGCTCCTTCTATTATGTTATTATAAAAACATGATTTGAGCTTCATGAGTGGTCCAATAGAATTATATAAATGAGACATGTAAAGGGTTTGGAATCTTTTTTATCTTGGAAAAAAATGGGAGGCCTTAGAAGGTGGTTATGCTAGGGGTTATTCCCAGGAGTGGTGACGACCAAGTGATAAAATTTGGGGTGGGAAGTAAGATGCTGTGAAAAGCTTTGATGTGCATGTTACATAATTCCCATGGTTTTTTGGCTAAATATTTGAGGGAACCATGAGGTTTTGGATGGTTTGGGGTGTTATATCCCTCATATGAGTATCTTTGTGTGTTTTTGTGATGACTAGTGGGTATACACATAGGTAATGTATCAAATGGGAAGTTCATAATGAAACTAACCTATGACTATGTATATATTAAACCATCAGATCTCTCGATAAGAAGATCATAGTGGGATGGAGGGTGATTTTTTGTTTATGATCCAATGAAAATATTGAATTAATATTAAAGGATTAGGATTCATCTTGGATGGTTAGATGTGTTTCATTATTTTTGATAAGGGTGTTTCCATGATTGTGGTGTTTTATACTTTATGTTAAAAAATGGGACTTCTATTTTGTGAAGTACCATAGATCATAGTAAAAGTGGGTGAATCAACTAGGTGAGTAAATATTTATTTGATATTTTTAGGCTCTTATTGGGAAATACATGATGTTTCACTAGGTAATAAAATATTTTTAGTGATAGAGACATTGAAAATCAATGATGAGTTTGATTTTTTACTACAGGAAAATTCTACTGTGTTCATATGGAATTGTGTGTTTTGATTATTATGGGAGGTGATCGATAGTGGGTAAGGTTAAGAATGTGTGGTTAAATATAATTTATCATTATAATACCAATAATATTTATTTATGTTTTATGTGTTTTACTTTATCTAGAGAAAATAATCATTTGTGGAATCTATATGGAATGTTGGTTTTTAGGATGCAAAATATGAATGGTATAATATTAAAGAAAATCCCACGGTTGGAAGAAACCTACCAGTGACTCTATGCTAGGATGGAGATAGTTTTTAATGGGTTTTTGACAAATCATGGTTAACATGAAGGTTTATGGGTATCATTTTCATTTGATATTTGGTAGGATGAGTTATATATAAATTCAGGATCACACTAATTTTTATGATTCATTACTAGTAGTTATGTTGGTACCATGTAAAGAAAATAACCCATGGGTGAGTCATTGAACAAGGGTAAGTTGATCTCTTAACAAACACTTTGAAAAAAAAATTAATAGTTAATAATAAAATATCTCTTCATCACAATATATATTATGTTCTAAATAAAAAATAAGGACACAAGATATTTCACATGGTTCACCTAAACTAGGAAAATCTATGGAGAATACAAATTTTACATAATGATTTACCTGATTAAATAAGAGAAAAGTTTTATATTACGGTTTAGTACATTCACACTAATGCTTCATAATTATTACCTTAACAATATAGTGTAATTTATTTTCTTAGTCACATAGATAGATAATTTCATTTCCAAGGAAAATTATATTCATCTTCACAAACCAAGGGTGATTGTACACCAATATCGATGTATCGATAAACTCAACTTTTACCCACTTGATGATCTCCATAAACATCTTGCAAGATAATGTCATATAAATTCCCTATATTCTTCAATTTCATTATATAACATGTTTGGAATACATTTCATCTTGTTTTTGATCCATGATCCTTATCCTTCTTTTTGAATAAGGATATATCAATCTTTTTGGACACCATCACATCCTCTTCCTTTTTAGCTAAAATTGATAAAAGCATTTATTGAGAAATAATTTCTAATTGGATTGATTTTTCTCTATGAATTTTATATTACTCAACCATAATTTAGATTAATATATAAATATCAATATCATAGAATGATATCATACATCGTAGTTTGTAATCAGTAATATTTTAATTTCAAAGATCACACCCCATAAAACACATCATGTTTAAAGAATCAGTATTCATCGTCGAATAGAATACAATGATAAAACCCCTTATCCAGTTCTAAAAAATCTATTAGCATCCACGAAACAATGGATTTGTTAGGCTTGTAGCTATTTTGTATACCATCCTTCCTTTGGTGGATTGTATAGACTAGGTCAGGGCCACCTATAGTAACCACTTTTTACAATCACTATCCTTGAGACTGAATTTAGTGACTGTCAGTTGACGGTTTCTATAAACACTCGAGATTTACTTTAGTTTCTTCCTAATGGAAGTCACTATAGTCAATCATGGACAGCCAATAGAGGCCAACATATGGTGGTTTCTATAGCCTCACTTGGTCAAGCTTACAATTACTGCCAAATAGCGGCCACTATAATTATTTATTTTTAAAAAAAACTTACAACAGACTTAAAAAATACACCATATTTAAAAATTATAGTAAATATTTCCCAAATATGTAAAAAAACAAGAAGATAAATCTATTTACCTAATCATATTCCATACTATGGACCTACCATTGAATAAATATGCATGAAAAATTTTAATAAAATAATTATTGTTTTAAAAAATAGAACAAAAAATTATTGAAATGAAATAAAATATTTCCATTAAAAAATAATGAAACATAAAGTATTAATTTTAATTAAAAAAATTTAATAATTCCTAATAATTTTAAAAAAATTAAAAACTAAATTTTCTGTCATTCTGAACTGACCACACATATGATTGATGTGTCCTTTTCTTATTCACATCAATAATAGGGATATGACATTTTCCCCTAATTACAAGTCATTATGAATTTTTTTTCTATATATATGACTGTTGAATGCATGTTTTGGTATTTTACAACACCAAAAGCGCATTTCTCATCATCCCAAGAAATAGGCACCTTTGATTAACATGTTGTTTACTCAAATATTAAAAAAATAACTCAATAGTTATTATCATTTAATTTTTCAACATTCAGAGGTAGTTCATTTTTTTCAACCATGCATGTATTTAAAGGGTGTTAAACCTTTAAAAATAACATATTCAGTCATTTTTGGGAAGATAGAATGTTTGATTGACATTTCATCTCCTCATACACATCACAAATAATAATTCGATATTATTATTTTTAATAAAAGTATTTATGATGTCATTTGTTGTGTATCTGATCGTTAAACGCATGTTTTGGTGGTTTATAACACTAAAAGTACATTTTTATACCTCCTAAGAAAATGATAGCTTGTATTTACAATTCTTCTACTCATTCATTTCGTAATTCACTATATAGTTGTTTTTGTTTGAAATTACAGCATTATATTGTCGTTTGGTTCATTTTGACCCCCAAACACACCTTTTAAAAGGGTTTCAACCCTTTAAAAATTTAAAATTTGTTTATTATGTTCCAACTGCTTCACTAAATGACATGTCATATACATATACATGTTAATAAGTATAATAATATAGTTTTCATGTGATTTAAATTGTATATTTTGTCATTCAATATATTTTTGACTGTTAAATGAACCATTTGGTGTTTTATGATTGTAAAAGGGTGTTTCCCATCATCCTGGGAAAACATCACCTCCGATTCACATACCTTATTCTCATATATTTAACAATTCAACATACTATTGTTTTCATTTGATTTCACAACATTCAAATGTTGTTTAGTTGGTTTCGACCCCCCACATTTTTTAAAGGATGTTAAAACATTAAAACTCACATATCTGGTTGTTATAGGAAGACTGAACATCTGATTATCATTTTACCTAATCAATAATTCAAAAAATATAAATAAGACAATTTTCCAATGATTTCATTTTTTTAAAGGTTGGGGATGAAGCCTCATTTATTATTAAAGAAATGAAAAGACCTCTTTAACTATGTAGAGGGAGACTCATTACATAGCCCAATGTCCCAGTGGGCATTTAGCCCATTACATGGCTTGTAGGCCCATTTTTTTGGCCTAAGGCCCATTCTGTGAATAGTAGTTCTACAGTACCTGGGCTGCTACAGTCCTGCACAGTACCTACCATTGCTATAGTACTCTTCTGCCTCTATAGTGACCTGATGCTATAGTACCCACCATTCCTATGATTTCATGTTATTAAGTGGGTTTTTGATATGTATATTTCCATTAAACACAAATTTTGGTGATTTGTGATATTAAAACATCATATTCGGTCCTCCCACCCATAATTCTTCCCAGATTGATGTTATGTCTTATTAAACATTTTAAAATTCACTCTATAGTTTTATTAATATGATTTCATATCATTTGGATGTCGTTTAGTTGGTTTGGACCCCCAGATGTACCTTTTTAAAGGGTTTCAAACATTTAATAACAACATATTTGATCATTCCAGAATACCACATATTCGATTGATGTTTTGTCAACTCAAGCACATCAAAAATAATAAAATTATTAATTTCCTTTTATTTAAAGTCATTTCATGGTATTATATATATATATATGACCATTAAATGCACGTTTTGGTGTTTTATGACACGAAAACTATGTTCTATGTCATACTAAGATAACAACACTTTTGAATGATGTACCATATACTAGAATATTATAAAACTCACTATATATTTTTTGTCTTCTAATTTCATGAAATTTGGATGTCTTTCAATTTGTTTTGACTCCCTATATGTTTTTAAATGGAACAAAACCATTAATAACTATATATTCTGTCATTCCCAGCAAACCACATGTCTCATTGATGTGTTGTCTCATCATATATGTCATAAATAAAAATAAGTCTATTTTACTAGGATGTAATGTCATTTTGAGGTTATTTACTATGTATATGACTGCTAAACATTTGTTTTGGTGTTTTAAGACACTAAAAGTGTGTTTTCTGTTATCCTGGGAAACACCATATTAGATTGGCATCCCATCAATTCAGCCTTTTCCAAATTCACACTTTGTTATTTTTTTCTTATTTTATAGCATATATATATCTTTTGGTTAATTTTGACCAAGGGATACACCTATTAAATTGGAGGAGAACATTTAAGAGCCATATATTCTGTCGTTTTGGGTGGACTTCATGTCATATTGATGTATTTCCTCCTTGTAATAGTAAAAAAATAATAATTTGAGAGTGTTATATGATTTAATGTCATCATTAGTTTATTTGTGATAAATATGACTGTAAAATGAATTTTTCGGTGCTTTATGACTCAAAAATATCATTTTCTATCCTCTTAAAAAGGCACCATCTCAGATTTATGTTCGTTATACTCAACCATTTCAAAATTCACTCTTATTTTTTTATCGTTCAATTTCAGAACATTCATATGTTTTTTAATTGTTTTTGACCCCCCATATGCTTATTTTTAAAGTCCATTAACTCATTAAAAACTGAATATTCAGTTGTTTCAATAAGACTAATAATATAATTGTTGTTTCAACTACTCGTACACATCATTAATACTCATTCATATGTTTTTTTCGGTATATATAACTGTTAAAAACGTGTTTTTCATCATCTCAGGAAAACAAAACCTCCCATTGATGTTTTATATTCACAACCATTAAAAAATTTACTCTGTGGTTATTATCATCTGATTGCATAGAATTTATAGTAATTTTATTTCGGTTTCCCCCCTTATGTTTTAATGGGTTTCAAAGCATTAAAAACAAAATATTTAGTCAGTTCATGAATACCAAATGTCTATTTTATTTCTCTTCTCCTATTCCACATTAAAAAAAATCTGATAATTTCCTATGATTTCTAGTCATTATGAGGTCCTTTGTTATGGATATGACCAGTAAACCTTCATTTTGGTGTTTTATGACATTAAAAGTTAATTTCTAGTCCTTACAATAAAACACACAATCATATTTATGTTCCTTCTACTCAGATATCTTACAATTAATTCTATGGTTGTTTTCATCAGATTTCACAACATTTAGATGTCATTTGGTTTGTTTTGACCCCCAAATAAACCGTTTTAATGGGTGTTAAATGATTAAAAACCAAATTTTCTGTTGTTTGAGGAATACCACAAGTCTTATTGAGATTATTTATTATCATACATTTCACGAATAATAATAAGATGGTTTTCCTATGATTTAAAGTCATTTAACTATTTTTTGATATATATCATACAGTTAAATCCATGTTTTGTTGTTTTATCATAAAAAATGTGAATTTCCATCATCTCGGATAAAAAAGGCCTCTTATTGATGTAGCATCTATATAAACATTTCACAATACACTATATGGTTGTTTTTTTATGATTTCATAGAATTTATAGGTTGTTCGATTGTCTTTGACACTCGAAATTTTCTTAAAGGGCGACAAACGTTTAAAACCCACATTTATTTTTAGAAGAACACATATCCAATTGATCTTCCAACTCCTCACACATGTAATAAATATTAATGTGATGGTTTTCCAACAATTTTAATTCATTCTAATGTTTTTTTATGGATCTGACCATTAACCATGTGTTTTTTTATTGTTTGTTTTCAATTCTCTCAAGAAAATCTTAGTTTATATTTATATTCCATATACATGACCATTTTAAAATTCACTAAATAGTTATTGTCATCGGATACATAGAATTCAAATTTCAATATTTTGGTTTTGACCCACAGATTCACATTTTTAAATTGCATGGATCCATTTTAAATGACTTCTGTAATATTCTAAAGGCAAAGGTAAATAATGGTCGAGCTTGATTAAAAGAAAATAGAAGTATCGGTTGATGAATACCATAAAAACTAACATCATACTTAATGAATGAGATGAGAAACACCAATAATCGCACTATTTATGCCACAAATTTTGAATAAAGACACCAAAAATAGGTTTTATTATCATGTGAATATTGTGCATAAAAAAATTTCTAATCAATTACTATGTGATATTTCAAAGATTTAGAAAGTGAAAACATTATGAGAATAATTTTATTTACTATATATTATTTTACTGTTTGCTATTTTTTGTGATTTTTTTATCACAATGTGATTATTTTTTCATCAATACTAAAAAATAGGTGTCCCAAAGGAGACATGATGATGGAGTAAATGGTAATATAATACATAATAGAATAACCCAAAATTAAGAACAATATTTAAATTATTAATTTTAAAATTGAATTTATGGATCAATAGGAACAACAATAATATCCATCATCAAAAAAGTTGAACCTATTGTCATGAATTAGGAATAATTTAGTTGTGAAAGCCAATATTACCAAAATAGCTTTGTTATGTATGGATTCTAGAATTCATCAATTCTAATAGGAGTAACCTATGAGATTGTACTACTACACCACTCTTAGAAGAATTTAATGGCATCAATCATGGATAAATTCTACAAAAACACAATGGTAGATGGAGTGAAAATTATATTTATGAAATTTTTGGAATGAAAAATTTTATAGGTTTTATATACTTTAGGTTAAGTTTAAACCTTAATCCATTATTAGTTTATAAGGTGATATTTTAATATCAGAAAAAAAATTAAAACTATTGCATCATAATTTTTAGAAAGATCCATAATCTATACATCTAGAGTTATTAATAAAAAATTGTGTAAGGATGTGCGGAAAATTCAACCTTATAATATTTTAGTTTTGTTATATAGATAAATAAATAAACGTTACTAATTATAAGAAGTAAGTTTCTAGCTACTGAGGATTTATTTCTTGAGATTCCCTATTATAAACTTACCTATTAGATTGTTAAAAAACAAATTGTAAATGTATTTCATGAATTAGATCACCCACTAGGGTTGTATTACTATTTCATACTATATATAGCAGATCAGTAAGATGAATATATAGGTAGTCTTAGTGGATGATAAAACTAGATGACGGATATGAGGTAGATAAAAACAAACTTGAGGAATTTGAGATTCATGACGTCAATTCTAAAGGAGAAATTAGAGACCCAAAATTAGTGTGTTTATTATATAATTAGATAATTATATATTGGTTATTCATCAATCTATGAATAATCAACCCAATATTTATTGGGGAGGTATTTACATCCATGTTGTAATGCGATTATTTGGTAAATAGTATAATTTACCTATAATTATGGAAATTCATTTAGAGAAAGAAAATATAGATAAATTATTCTGAGGGATATTGAAGATCAAGACTTTTATTTAGTTTTTTATTCTATATATTAAAATTCAATACTATATATGATTTTATGTATAAGATACTCATGGAGGAGGAGGAAAATCTCACTATGGGATGTTAAAAGGGGCTTAGCCATATAATCCCAATATATTTAGAGAACTTGGTATAGAATGAAATTCTTGATATATTCTAATTTTTACTCATGATTACACACATATGTGTCATACTAGTCCAAAAAGAATGATTGATAGAAAAAAAAACTGGACAAAAATACAATGGAAAAGTGATTTATCATGATAGATCATATACACATGTGTTTAATAATGACACCTAAAACTATGAATGGTAAAATCTATTCATTGTTATCTTTTTAGGACTATAAGAGTATTGAAGTGCTAGTGGTTCCTTATCAATAATATGATCTATTCCGGAGCATTACTCTTTAATAGATATTAGAGTAAAAAATTAATAGGATAAAAACTAAAAGGATTTAGGCCCACAATGGCATGGAATTTAATAAAGATATAGTATAAGATAACATCGGTAATAATGGGATAAAAAATATTTTTTTAGATCTATAAACTCTATAAAAAATTTGAGCTATTTAAATAAAGAACTGTGTCATCAACATTATGGAATAGAATATGATTTGGAAATGAATCAACCATATTCATATAATTCAGATTTAGTTCATAAATAATTTTACATCTCTAATATATCCTTATATTGTAAAAATAAATTGAATAACCCCTATGAGGTGTTATATAGATATAATACAACCCTTAAGTATATTTATGTATTCAAAAGTAAATGTATCATTATCAACAAGGGGGAGTATCTAATGTTTAATGATTAAATTAGGGAAGGTATTTTAAATGATCATTCTTCCATTTTAAATGAATATAAAATCTATAAAAAAAACTTGTAAAAAATTTAAATATCAAGGATTCATATGCTATTATGAATGAGTTGAATATCCAAAAAATGAACATATCCTACTGTAAAATAGGGATGTAATCGAGGAAGAAATGGATGTTTTCATGGGAAGATTAGTGATGGGTTAAAGAAGATAAATAAAGATCAAATTAAATCTTTGATGCAGAGAAAAATTAGTATCAATAGTTAGTTATAACAACAAAACAATAATGATAAAAACATTTTCAACCACGGTGTTGGGGACTAGACAATCCTTGCTAAAACGAAGATGTTAAAGGCATAAAAACAAGTCATAATTTTTATATCATCCATCCCAATGAATGTACTTTCAATCATTTGTACCCCAAAATATGTCATCTAATGAATTGAATCAATTTTAAATAGTTCCATTTGGGACATATGGAAGGATGTTATATATCACTAGGGCAGTTGGTCTTGGTTGGTTAAGCTGTATGAGGAGGGTGGAATTAATGTAAAAAATATATAAGAGACCATATAGTGAATTCAAGATAAATTTTCATGGGAGGACCTCCCTAGCCATTCATTTGGGGAAATACTCATTCAAAAAATATGTAACATATTCAGCTAGATGTATAAAATATTAGAATATAATTTTTTTTAATATCTGATTTCTATGATGGTTGAGTTATTCTTTTTTAGAAAAAAATGTGTTCAATTATAAAAATGGAGAATTCAATCCAAGAACATAAGCTTTATTCTAGATCTGTTTTTTTAAGAAGGATAAATGAGGTATAGTGAAATTTTTATATCTCTTTTTTCAAGAAAGAACACACATATATATATTTGGAATGAATAAGGGAATATAAAAATTGGGAAGAATATAGAGTTTCATTTACACGTCTATTTTATTATAGAAGAAGTTGTATCGATACCAATAGGATCTTTTATTGATTCAATCTAACATATTCATCTTATAATGATTATAAAATTATATGGGGTCTTCTAGAAAATTAAAAAATATATTTTATTCTTTTGAAATGAAATGTTAAATATTAAAATGGTAACCTAAGTTACCTCATATGTGAGGTGTATCCTCATCTAGATCTCCAATGAACTCACTAAAATGTCCACCAGTTGTATCTAGAGCCTACAACATATATAAATATTATATATCTTAATAATATCAAAAAATATAAAGATGAGTATGTAATATTTTCTTTAATATTTTTTTCTTCACTTCTGTACCATCAGTGAGATTCAACATCATCACTTCATCGATACCAGCACACAACAATGGTAATCTCTCCTCATACTCAGCACGTAATTCTTGATATCACTCATCTAAATGGCACTACATAGCCTATATGGAAGAATTTATCTTATTATGTCTATGCATATATTCATCTATTCATGCACCCATCACCACTTCTCTAATAACTCAAAATCATTGGACACCAGTTTCATAAGCTAATGAATAACCATAACTATCACACCACATTACATGATAAAATATCTCATCTCTGTGTACAATAATATAATGTTGATCCGATTATGGTTACAATAACTCTTCACATAACTAAGCCTCTATAATAAAAATAATTAATTAATGAAAAAATGTGTATAATTTTTATTATATAAAAATTCAATTTTTATTTAATAATTTGTTTACTATAATGCCTACAACATTGGGACCCGCAAACTAATTATTCCTCACCTATATCGACATCTTATCAGTTGGTTCACCTAAAAGGTTTAACTATAATAATTTTGTCAACCAAATTAATATTTATATTCATGTTACTCTACAATATTTTTAATATATTAATGAACAACATGTTTTAAATAGACATCATGTCGAAGTTGTGTCATGAGTTGAGTACCAAGTCTTGGAAGTGTTCAGTACATCACCCGATTACATGAATAATGAGTGGACTTACTCTATAGATTACATACATTATAAATATATATATATATATAACATTAGATTGATTTATATATTAAAATCAATAAATTTTACCATAATCTCCTAACGAGACCAAAATGATACCAAATCCTTCCACTATACGAGAAGAACACCAGGAGGTACTCGTCATAGAGTGTATGCCACACCAAAAAAAGGAATGATATGTTATCTCTTCAACATTAATTTTTAATAATTCCATAATTTTCAGTATTTGTGGATGAATATTCCCAAAAATATTCTATATATGATTTCAAATTATCCTTAAAAAAATCCAGTAGCTATGATAATAATTAAAGTAATGTCACAAAATATTAAAAATTAAATTTACATGAACCTCCCTCTATAATAATTCAATCATATCCTAGGGGAATGAAGTACAAACATGAGTTTTTAGAGGGAATATGTGTTAGTCCCAAATCATATTCCCCAAATAAAGGAACATTTATTATGATGTTAGGCATTTATGAATGGATATAGTATACAAGTCATTAATATATTATAACCATTCAAAATAGGATGATGATTTTATCTAGGGGTGTTCAATACTTATGATCATAAGTCTTAATTTTGACCAATTCATGTGACAAATATATGTTTAATTAGTAGTGAATTATCTAGTTTAATGGTAAAAACAGTATAATTCAATTGGAGAGATATTAGTTTCTATGGAAAACACAAGTTTAGAATGAAAACACATAGTTCCAGTGATATCAACAAGTATATATTGTATGAATAAATTTGGAATCTTGTATTCCATGATCAAAAAAGGTAACCAAATTCAATTATATGGTTACATAGACTAACTGCTCACTTTTAAAAAAATCAAGGATTTAATACTATTAAGGATTCATTTTCCATGGATCTAAATGACATAATAACGGGGAAAAGAATATGTAAGAACATCTTACTATTCTTGAGTTCTCAATAATGGGGTCATTTTAGGATAATAGTGAAGCGATCCCTCCAATAACTCAAAATATTCTATGACTAGAGGATAAACATTGATAATGACCTTCGATGAAATATAAGGGATTTCATTTAGTGTTTTTTATAAGGTAGATTAATTTAAAGGTTCATGAAATATCAGATTGAAATATTATACACTGTAGGATAATCCATTGTTTTTATAATGTGGCTAGGATTATGTAGTCCGTCACCTATCTTCATGGAATTAAAAATTTTAAAGGATTAATATTGATTGGTGTATTATAGTATAGTAGAAATTGTAAAAAAATGTTAAAAATAGTAATTAGATGGTACCTAATGTCTGAGGATCATGGATTGGGTGATGCTTCTTTGAATAACTTTTGGTATTCAAAGTCAAAATCGTGTATGAAAACCTTGATGCTCTTATAGGTAATGAAATGAAAAAAGGTGAAACATTAATATAATATTTATTAATTACATATGAATTGAATATAAGGGGTACCTATAATTTTATGATTTTTTATTAGGTGATTTCACTTGTAACAACTCGATGCTTTCTAATATAAAATCATGCATGAAAACCCCTCATGTGAATGTAGGAAACAAAATTATAAATGTTTAAAACAAATTATAAAACCCCAAAGTTGTAATGAGAGGGAAATTAATGAATCAATCTTCATGGATAAAGGTCATAAATTTTTTAGATATGTGTTTTGTGACCATATCCATGATATTTTTGACCTCTTAATGGGGTGAATGGATTCTCATTGACATCTATGATAGTATTGTAATCCTATGAAAATTTGGATTTGGATCCATATGAGAACTATGAATGTAAAAAGGAGGTGTGGTTATGTAGATACATAGTGTTTGAAAATAATGAGATAATTAATGGAGTAAGAGGGTGAATTATGAAAAAATGTAACGGAGATATGGAATGGTGTGGAAGTAGGGAGGCAAAAGCAAAGGTGGGGAGGTAGGGACATGGGGATTTGTTGGTGGTGATTGAATCCTCGGTGCGTTTTTGTGGACCGATATGTTTCAAAAGATCGTAAAACCTATGTGGCATGTGTGTTGGGATGATATTCACACCAAATGATGTGAGGGGATACACTTAGTGTTGGCAGGCAGGCATGATGGCATAGTATATATAGCTCAATCCTAAATATTGGGTTAGATGTGTATTTGTCGGCAACATCAGCGTGGGGGTGCACATTGCTGGAAAGGACATGGTATATATGGGACTTTATTGGGTGAAACGATAGTCTGGATGAAGTTTTTGGGGACATAGATAGGGATTTTGGTGATTTGAATTAGACATTGGCAAGAGGGCACATTGTGCTAGTGTGGGATTTTGATGGGGTTTCAGCGTGAATGGTCGATAAAAAACATAAAAAATATGGCGTATATCACAGTGTAAAGGTGGGGTATCAAGGTAAAAATGGGAGGAGTGGGTGATGAGATGGAATATGATATAATTTAGGGTTCAATAGTTGAAATTTCTATTGATTTCCATTTGGTGGTCTCTATTAAAGTAAATAGTGATTATTAATTGGCGTTTTCTCGAATCAACACTCCACAAAACTAATTTTTCTACTTGTGATAATGGCATTCATGTCACAAAATATGAAGAACTATTTAAATCTAACTAAATCCACTCAATTCATTTCTATCATTCCCATGACATAACAATTTCATACATGTCATATATATTTTTTTTGGTACATGAATATGTCATATTAATACTATTCAAGGTGAGGCTATAAATACAATTTCATGATATTATTCTATATATATTTCCTTTTCAATTTTTAAGGATTATTTTTTTCATATTTTCATTATATCATGGAAATATTTCCCATGACATGAAACCATTTCATTTATATTGTTATTTCACATATACAGTAATGTAAACTTTTATGTAATCCAACAATTCATGATGCAATCATTATTCTTATTCACGAAATTTTATGTCTAACTTTTAATAAATATATTTTTTTATCAAAGTGAGGTTTTATTGAATTATAATATTTTATAAATCTTGAAGATATTACTATTTAAATACCTTATGTACAAGAAATTACTATTTTTCTTGAATCTTAAATCATCGTGGGAAGATCCAACTAGCATCAAATATATTATAGAATAACTTTCTTCATGTATCTTTGTTGTAATGAACCAGTCACCAAGATACCTACCTCAAAAATTTGTTATTCTGATATTATATCCCCATGGTGTGACTTAGGAAACTAAAAACTACAACAAAAATGATTCAACACATCTTAATCTATAAAGAAAAAAATTAACCTAATTTATATTCTGAAATATTTATTCATTATACCCTATATCAATTTTATAATAATTATGAACTCCAGCTTCCTAAAAATCAAGCTCATTATGAGACACATTAATTAAATGAAAATATTATCAGCAAAAAATATCCTTAATATTAATTCTATATTCATAAATTCACAACCAACATTATCCCTATAAATATACAGTAATATACTCTTCTAATTTCTAAAACTTAATATAGGTATATCTACCACTTTTTAAATTGTAAAGAACACTCCCACACGTTTTTATTTATTATCGTAGATAACTTATTAGATGAAAATCATGGATAAATTCCTCATATTTTCAACAAAAATTAATATATTTTCTATGAATATTCACAAGAGAGTGTTAAGTATCAATAAACATAATTTCAAAGAATACAAATACATTTTTAAATATATAATATTCTATATTGGCGTGGGGTTCCCTATAATGAAACCATCATGTTAAATAGAGATTGTTAGACCTAGAGATCCAATATATGCCTCTCAAAATTTTCCTTGGATAGGGCCATTGTAATTATATATGTAACCCGATTCTGTATTAACACACACTCCAACATCATTATCACTTTATCAACTTCTAGTTATTAAAATTAGTCGTCATATTTTTGTTATATAACAATTGGTGATGGATAATATTTAATTATGATTGATAGGACTCATGTTTGGAAACATGATTGTAATAGAATATTGAAAATCAACTCCAAAGTCCTCAAGGTATTACTAATTTTATATAAATGTAATGAATTATTGAGTAAGAACAATATATTAAACTTCCCTAGTGCTTATGGAAATTTAATATTTATTCTTGATCATCCATAAAAATCATTAATCTCTTTGATAGGATCCACTTTACGATTTCAACTAGAGATCATCTGATAAACTAGATCAATCCACATGTGCATATCCTAATAACTCCTACATTGGTTTTTCATGATAACATAGTCCTAAAACCACTGTTATATTGGTATGATAAAAATATAATTTTCTAATAAGAAGAGTCTTTCCATAAAACATATTTGGTATCATGAACACTAATATGTAGCAAATATAATGTTAGGATATGTCGTTGGTAGGTATAATAATCTTCCATTGATTTTTCTATAATTAGTTTCATTAAACTTAATTTATTCATCATTTCTTCAAAATATCATCTTGGTAGCCCTAAATATTTTCATATTCATGGTATCCTCTATTCTAAAAGACTTGATTATCTTTTTAGAAAATACTTTTCGATGTTAAACATTCCATTATTTCCCTAAGCCGCTTATAAAAATTAGAAAAACATTAGAACCAAAGTCAAGGATTTATAAAAAGTAACCTTATTACATTATAAAAATAACATAAATAAAGATTCATCAAATCCTATAAAACTAATTTTAGGTAGATAAATGAGTAGAAATATCTTATTATCACTCTCTTTATTGATAAAGAAATGGTTTTCAATTCCACCTCATTGGAATCAAATCACTCTCAATTATTGATTAGGCCTTAAATACTATTCTTTTAGTTTTTTGTTTCTTATGGAATAATTTATTATTAAACAACAAAAATTTGGATCCTATTCACCTAAAAGAAAACCATTTGTTTTCATGATGTACACTTTCTGATCAAGTATTGAATTAATGAATACTGATTTGATTTTTGTTAAGTAAATCTAGAATGGTATTTTCATCAAAATTAAAAAGTATAGTTATATATTTAAAAACCAAGATAATATAAAACATGTTTCATTAACATCCACTACATATATTTTCAAATATCCCTTTAACTCCATCCATTTATTTTTTTATTTCACATTTCCATATTTATTGAGTTTTTTGGGGAACACCCACGTGGTTCCAATTAATTTTTTCTCTTTTGACCAAAATAAAATTTCACATAGTAAATTATCATCATTTTAGTTAAGATATTCAGGTATCAAGTTAACCATATTTTCATCTTTAAAATATTCTTCAAAAGACTTAGGTTATACTTCAGATAAGATGAAATTTTTTAGAGTTATCATCCTCGGTGTTTTCACCCTAGATTTCTGATCAAATAATGATATTTTATTCAATGATTTCATATAAGATACTTTATTTTATTTCAATTACCAATATTATTTTATAATAATCCTCACTAGAATATTCATATAAATCTAACCCATACCCATTTCCCCCCTAACACTAGTAACCTAAATAATGTTTTCAACTTAAATATTATCCCAATTTTTCTTTGAAAATGAAAACTATATTAAAAATTATACTAATTTACTATCATAGTGACATTTTGAATTTCAATGATCATTCCATTCCTTTTTTTATAATATGTGAATTCATTTTTTTTAATTAATAACTATTAAAAATAGTTTTATACCCATGAGAATAAAACATGTGGTTATTATCCTTATTGAAAATGAATAACATATATCAAAAAAATAAAAATTAATTTGATATGGGATTATTCTAATACCACATATTGTAGAGTGTCTTTTATTCATTTAAATATAAAAAATACCTATTGGTTATTTATATTAATGTAATTATTTCTCTTTACAATATATCGCTTGGATGTATTTCTTAATGAGTTTCATCAAATCCTTATTTTTAATGATTTAGTAATTTACCTAAAAACATTGTTTTATTGAGTTGTATTCCTCACTTACACATGGTTACCTTAATATGATTATTGAGGTTTTATTTCAATTTAAATTTTGTTAATCCTTGGGAATTATATATTTTAAAATTAAAAAATTTTAAACCTAATAATCTTCTATACCAATCTCTGATATCATTTAATACACTTGAACATTTTGAATTTGGAGAGAGATCAACATCAACAATTCCATATTGCTATAATCAATGATGAATAGAATATATTATTATTTTATATCAATGTGTTTGGGTGATATTATCTCAAAATAATTAATTATAACTAACTCAATAAATCTAATCAAGTTCTTATCCTTAATATTTAATGTCTTGTGAATATTTCTCTATTTTTGAGAAGAATAACACATTTGAGTTTAACCATGTGATATTATAGAAATATGAAGGAATAATTCATTACTTTAGAACTCTTTGAAGTAATTATTTCTCAAGTGATCATGAAATGTTTTGAAAAACATATTTTCCTCTACTTTGACAGAAATGAAGTCTTCTTTTCTAACAATGAGTAATTGATTCAATTTTTCTCACTTCTTTCTCCTCACAATTGTACCATATCTTCGTTAGTTTATATATAACCTCTTGTTGAAATTTTCCACATTTCCTTAGTATTTAAACTTTTATACACATAGATAATTATGAAAAAGGCGTTCAACCTCCAATAAACCTAGTCACATAATGTATTTTATCCCAATATTAGATTTTTTTAGCCAATGATCTTTAAACCAACATAATTTACAAAATAAATGACACGTTATTTTTCATTCACGATCCCCATGATAATATTTTTATCTCTAGTTATAAGTGAGGTATATCCACTCTAAATGATCCATAATCCAAACTAATCTATTAATCCAATATAAATTTCTAGGAAATTTTCCTTCTTAGACTTTTTGTTCGTGATCAATTTTCTTTTATTTTCTTCCCTTTATGATAAAAATAATTGTTCCACATCTATCTCTATTTAATCATCTTTATATTACTATAATTCAAATTGGTTTTTTTCCTCATTTATATTCATGACTCGTTATCTTAATAATATATCCTTTTTCAAATCTCATTTAATATAACTCTTTATACCCTTGATGATACAATCATGGCCTTTTTCTCACAACCATTAAACTAAAAAATATATCCATTAAATAAATGTTGAATGTAGGAGTTTTTCTCATCTATTTTATTTCTCTCTTGGGACATGAAATTAATTTTTTTTTATAGTGAACAAATATTTTACATGGTACATTTTTTCAAAATAATAACAATAGATTCATGGTTATTTATTAAAGTTCATTTCCATTCAACCAATAGTATTTTATGAATTTTTTAGTTATAAAAATATACTTTATTTTAGTGTGTGGGAACATATTGTTTTAAATTTACCACCAATGAATTTTTTTCATATGAGTAATACCCTAAATAAAATGGAAATTTTTTGAGTTTTTGATATTTTGGGTCATTGTTAATTTTTTTTGTTGACTCACTCTATACCATAAATTTATTGGAATCCATAAAATTCAACCATATTATTATTATATTAGGATTTATAATTTTCTCTTGATTATCAAAATTTTATATTTTCTATATACATTGGATTTGAGCTCTAGGATCCATTTCATATGAACATGCAAAAAATTATATAGGCCATAAATTATTTTGGAAGGATATTTGGTTTTGATCACGGGTTTAATTTTCTTCTCTGAGAATTATATATTCTCTAGATTTTAATAAATGAATTTGAGCCTTAAAATAAATTCTTTCTTATTACTTCTATACAAATAGTTTTTTTCATTATGTACCGCTCAATTTTCTAAAATGGCCCTGACCCTAGTATCCCATAGTTTGCGTCTTGATTTTTTAAATTGTAATAATATATATTGAATCATTTCTAAAAGGATCTAATAGTTTTATTAGTCTTGGTAAATGGGAAAAGTACTTGAAATTCAAATTACATTGTAAAACATTAAGTACACAAAGACATTCATTTAATCTTCAATTAGACCCCCTTTTTTAACCCTTCATATAATTCATAATATAATTCTTGTAATTTTCATGGAAAATTAAATATATAATAGGGGTGATATCAGATGTTCAGTAAGGGTAACCGTACAACAGAAGTTATGGGTAAATATGACATAAAAAATATGGAAATTTAAATAACGGAATCATATTAAATTTAAATAATCAAATATACTATGAAACATTAACCATGGATATTATACGAGTAAAATAATCATATGGAATTAAATAACTAATTTTATAATTAATGATTTTATATTTCTAAACATCTCAAACTAGCCATCAAAGCCACGTCCAAGCCTTATGAAAGTAAATGGGTAAGGCCCAAACAAAAACCTAATGTGGTTTGTCTTGTGAGACCTATCTATGAATCAAGGGGCTATATAAGGCCACACCCATCACTTAATAATTTCAATAAATTCTACATATGAATAAATAATACAACACTCCTTAAAAAATCAATAACTACCATTATATGAAGAACTAGTCTTACGAAATATCAATACTTCCCCAGTAAAAATGATTAATAATAATTTAATTTAATATAGGATATGGTATCGTAAGATATTTTCATAAATGAAAAATAATATTCTATAAAGTATTTTGACGTAGATAAAAATACTTTAAATTAGGTCATTGAAAATTTCAAAAGGGAAATATTATTTAATCATTCCAAAGTGACACATAAAACTTTGAAACATTTGAATTATAATCCCCATGAAGGAATAAATTAAAATTAAACATAAAATGTCACAATAGAAATTAGACACATGATATAACATTTAAAAATAGTTTTATATACACTACATAATAAAAATAAGTGGTGACTATTGTATATATCTCACAGAAGTTATAGTGAGATGAGATACCCTTAACATTACACTTCCTTTAGCTGAACGTTCATTAACCTACTTTATAATGGTTATTATAATTTTCTTCTCTTAAACCACATACATATATATATTTATTATATTATATATGATCCTCTTATATCGTTTTGTTTCATTATTACCCTTGTTTTGAGTATTAACTGCTACATTTTCCAATGCATGTTTTGTTGTTTAATTCTTGTTTCATTAGAATAGGACCTTTTTTTAACATATAAAATGATATTAAGTTAATATATATAATATTTATTTCATATAAAAAATTTCATAATCACTCTTTAATGGTTAACATGGAAAATTAATCACATCACGTCATGGAGATGATTGGTCGTATGTATGGATGAGTAATAGTATCATTTCTTTAATAATGAAAGGGTAAAAAATAGGATGACATGGAATCAATATCATGCCACAAGTAATATATAAATCTGTTATATTCATTATTATACCTATCAAACTAAACTTGTGATGAAAAACATTATATCATAGCATGGAGATGGTAAGTTGTACGTACACATGTGCGGTGCTTTCATTTTCCATAGGATGGATAAATCATAGAATATGGTGGTACCATAATTAGAATAACATCTAAAAATATATATAAAACTTGATTTATTTATTTATATTTTAAAAAACACATGAATAGTAAGTATAAGAATAAATGAACTTGGATGAAATGTTAAAAACAGTTATGTCTTTTTCAATTAACATCCCTTAGATCTCTTTTTAAGTGATCTAGGGTTTGTAATATTATGAAGTCCAGTACCTTCAAAACATTGTTGTGGATATTAGAAGGAGAAATTTCCAGAGTTAGATCAAGCTAAAAGGCTCAAATTGGTGTTATTAAGTGGGAGAGGAGGTACCTATTTATAATTGAGGTGAGGGACACTTTCAGAAATCCTCAAAATATTAAAATATAATAAGATTATTCTAGAGCCAAATACTTACAGATACCATATACGTCAATATTGGAAGATATTTTAGACCACCTATAATACTCTTTTAAATTATTTAATATTTTAAAGATAATTAAATTGTTTAATAAAATATTAATTGAATAAAGTGCCATTATTGTCAAATTTGATACTATTCATTTAATTTGACATTAAATAAATGAAGACAGAGTGGGATTTTGAATAAAATTCCATAAAACATCTCTAATATATCTTAAAGATCTATAAAATTCATTATCCACATTAAATCATCCAAACTATATCATAATTAATATTATTAAATTCAATTATTTTTTCGGTTAATTAAATAAATTTTCTTCTAGAATTGATGATTCTTTTAAGGTAATTATATATTTTCTAAAAATTGAAAATAAATCTATATAATGGATCTAATTCAAAACATATCAAACTAGAAATTTATTTTGATCCATATCTTGCTTTTATTCCTATATGGACACATAAAAGATACTAAATAAAAAGACAATGGAATTTTGTAATAATCGTTGAATTAAATAATATAAAATTAGTTTTCACAAAAAAGATTCCATTATACAACTAAAATTAAATTTTATAGTGATGAGGGTCGAGTATTTTTAATCGAATAATTTTTGGACAATTTAAGGTTGTGTTTATACCCTTGTATTTTGCTTCTAACCCTTATTTAAACTATTTAACTCTCACTGTGAAAACATATGTTATTACTCATTGAAGGTTAATATAGTTACTATAGAATTACAAATGAACCATAAATGATTCATGGATGAATAATTCAGCATTATATATATAGTTTGTATTAGTTTTAGATCTTTATAAACATTATATCATTTAATAAGATATTATTTATTTTAAAATATCATTTGTGAAATTTTGGACACTATTAATTATTTGAGTTTATAAAAATAAAATAAATCAAGAAAAAATTGAAACAAAACCTTTAATACATACCTAATATGTCTATTACCTCTATAAAATTCATTTATACATTCATTATATCAAATTAAATTTATCATAATATTTTTAATAGAATCTATTTGATATGTCAATTAATTAAACAACTATTGCATCATAATTATGAAATAATTTAATTTAAATATTTATTCCATGAAAATTAATAATAAATAATAATTATTAATATAAAACATTATCTCTAAAATGAATATTTATATTTGAAGATATATTTTTACGAACCATATAAAAAATGTAACCCTGATTAAAAACATGAGTACGACATTTTTAACTTTCCTTAGAATAAAAGACTATAAAACGATTAAAAGTAAACCAAGTGGATCAAAGAGGTCATAAATTATTCCAAAGGATTATTTTGTTCGAAAATTATTCATCCAATAAAATTATTACCCATGTTAGTAGAATTTTATAATAATATTAATATTATATGTACTCTAAATTACCCGATTTACCCTTAATTGTGGTAATAAAACATAAAAAATGTATTATTACTATTGTCCAAAAAATATAAATATTTACTAAATTTTGGAATTTTGATTCTAAATATAAAATTCATTTTTCAAAATTCAGTAAAAATAATGGGACAAAGTAAATTAATAATTAATCTGGTAGATGAGTTGTGAAAACGAGTTATTAGAGTGAAAACATTCAAAACATTGAAATGTTCTTTATCACAATTAAAACTGTAATTATTACAATGAACTAAATTCTAATAAGTGGTATATATTTGATCTAATTATATTTTAAAACTAATCAAAATTATAAACTAACTCTTTAAATTGTTTTGAAAAACAACTATTTTCAATTAGAAATCAGAATTTTTTATTATTCAACACAATATGAAACTTATAAAAGAAATACCAAATGTTAAATCAAGTAAATTTTATTATTATTAATTCAAATAATAATTTTTTTTTAAACCTAATTTATAAAAGTTTAAAAAAAATAAAATAAGTGATTCATCAAAAGTTGGAAAAACTCCCACTAGAAAGTATAGATTTTTATTTGTAAAAGTGGATTATTTTTTACAATATATATAAAACAAATATGTTTAATGTTAAATTTTAGATTAAAAATATAATATATAATCTCCAATTGTGGTTAATATTATTTAATCTCTTCAATTTAATGTCTAGATTATAATAATATTTCATTTTTCAGTTAGTCTTGGTGTTGAGTGCAATATAAGCTATCAAAGAGATTAAATTTAAAAAAGAGACATATTGTAAAATCATGTGGTGTTATATTCTCCCAACCTTCAATAAATAATTTCCTCATAATTTCAAATTTCACTACCAAAATCCAATTTTGATACTTCATAATGATTTGATGGGAAACTCATATCAAAATTAGGGTTAATAAAATATCCTCTTAGTAAAAGGAAATTTGAAAAGAAAAGATCACCACAAAATTAGAATTTCTAATAGGAGAACTTTAGTGGAATTTGGGTACATGGAAATTTAAGAAAAATGAAATTTTTATGTAGTGTGATAGAGAACATGATCATTAGGAAGTTAACCATCACAAAACTATAAATTTTCGATTGATTATAATATAATTTATTTCTTGGATTAAAAAGTAAGTAGATAACATTTTTGTTCCAAAATACTTTTCCTTGATGTGAGGGATTTTTTTCTATATAGGTAATAACATGCTTAATTTCATTCCATGTCATAAGAATAATATCATCATTTGGATTTTATTTTTTCTATTTTCAATCCATCCCTTACACCTACAAATGAATGTTAAAAATAAAATTTTTAATCCTAAATGACTTTTCTGAATCATAGGATCCACAAGTCATTCCATTTTATTTTAACTATTTATTGATAGAAAAAAGGTTAGTACATTTTACCAAATTTGATAAATAATAATTTAAACTCAAACAATAATATCTAAAACTCATCTTAATCCATTCCATAAGTAGTTACCTTAAGACTCATCCAAAATTCATCTATAAAAATTTAAAGACAAAAAAATTATAAGTTCATTACATTTCAAAAAAAACATAAAATTAGATTCCTAAAACCACATAATGTAACTCTTGTTGTTACATACCAAATATCTTATCACATTAAAAACCATAATGAATGAATTTATGCATCCAAATACTAAAATAAAATATACTTTAGTAAAATCAATATATATCTCATGATTCGTATAACTAAAGAACTAGTGATGAAATAATTCTTGATTCTAAATAAATAATAAATTAAATCATTGTACTTCATTCTTAAATAATTAACTACACATCATCATCTTATTCCTTAATGTATCTTTCCTTCAATTTTTATTTGTTAGTCTCTTCATCATTATTAGTATAACCATTACTTGTATAACTATGTTTATTAAAACTATTGACCAAAACCCAAAGCACACAATGTGAAACACTAATCATAAATATATAGTCATAAAGAATCATTTTTTATGTTTTTTTTAAAATGTAACATTATTCCCAATATATATGTCCATAATATAAAACTAGGTTATCCATTACCAAATCTAAAATATTTTATTCTATATTTATAATTATTTTCAAATTTACTCATATGGTTATGTTTTCTAGTCAATAATTTCTTAAATATTATTCCCAAGGATTTTATGAAGCATTATCTAATACCTACAGTAACAAACTCAACCCTATTATCCCATAGTTGGTATCTTACTTTATTAAATTGGAATAAGATACAAGGAATCTCATCCCAAATGACTGAATAGTATAATAGTCTTGGTAAACTGGATACACACTTTAAATTCACATTACATTTTAAAACGTAGAATACACAATGAATTTCATTGAGTCCTACTTTAATCAGCATTTTAGTAACCCTATATATCACTCACAATGTACTCTTAGAATCTGAGATAAAAATGAAACATATTAAATGGGTGAGCTCAAATTTTTAGTAAAGGTAAATGTGCAAACAAATCTATGAGTGAATATGGAATAGACAATATATAAATTTAAATAATTGATAAAAATAATTAAAATAATAACACGAACTAGGAAAATTAAACTTGGATATTCTACTTGTTAAATTATAACATTGAATTCAATAACCAATTTTATAATTATTGATTACATAACATTGAAAAACTAAAAAATACCATTGAGACCACGACCAAGTCATCTGAAAATGAATGGGTAAGGCCTCAGCCAAAAACCAATATAGTTTTCCTCACGAGACATATCGATGCATCAAGTGGATATAGTAGGCCCCATCAATCACTGACTAATTCCAATTCCTTCCTCACATGAATATATAATATAACTGAAAAATATGCCTTAACAAAACCAATAACTATCCATATTGGAAGTACTAGTCATACAGAATATCAATACATCCCCAATAAAACTAATTAATAATTATTTAATAGAATATGGTACATGGATTCATAATATATCAACTTAACTGATTCATAATAGTCAACATAGGATTTTGACATAGATGAAAATACTTTAAATTATATCACTGAAAAATTCTTAAGGAAATTAATATTTAGACTTTCCAAATTATCCCATACAACTTTGAGGAATTTGAAATATAATAACCATAAAGGAATAACATTAAATAAAAATTATTATATAATTATAATAAGGAAATTTGGGGTTAATAATGTCAAAGGATATGTATATACACTACGCAATAAAAAAAATTGTGAATAAGGCATATATCTCCTCGAGGTAAAAGTGAGATGAGAAACCCCTTACCTTAAGCTTCCTTTACTATAACATGATTTAACCTCGTATATAATGGTTTTAATACATTTATTAACTTATAATAGAACAAAATACATATTTATTATATCACATACGATACTATTATATCATTTCTCTAATGATATTGTTTTATTACCCTTGTTTTGGGTATTAAAAGATTCATTTTCCTATGCTGGTTTTGTCTTGTAATTCATATATATTATGCATAGGATAAATTTATTTCATTTGTAGAATGATATTATGTTCATAGATATCATATTAATTCTATATGTACATTTTTTATAATCATTATCGATGGTTTAACATGGAAACTAGATCACATCACATGGTGTAGACGGTAGGTCATACGTACGCTTAAGCCATGATATGATTCCCTTAATGGTGAAAGGGTAAGGAATTAGATGTTAAATAATCAATACCATTTCATAATTAATATATATATATATATATATATATATTATATCTATATAATCCTATCTAAAAAAAGTGGTGATGAAAAATAAATTACATCGTGGTGTGGAGATGATAAGTTGTACTTATACACGTGCAGTGATTTCATTTTTCATGAGATAGATAAATAATGGAATATGGTTCACCTATAATATTAATAACATATAATAATACATATAATATTTAATTTATTACTTCATCGTTGAAAAAACACAAGAATAGAAATTATTATAATAAATGAACTTGGGTATGTTAGTAGATTCATTAACCTAATCTTCGGCGGACATCCTTTAGATCACTTTTTGTGGGATCTTGAGTTATCATTTTTACATGATTAGAACCCCACATAAAATGGAAAAGGATTTTTAAAGTAGAAATTGGTATTTTTTTGTTGAGATATATGGACCAAGTTTCTTTGAAAAAGTGCAGGAGGATTTTCACTTTTATAATTGAGGTGACAGACATTTTTATAAATCCTAAAAATATAAAATTACAATAAGGCTACACTAGAGAAAAAGACATAAAAATTGAATATAATTGACTATGGGAAAAATATTTATTCAAATATTATCCAATTATTTATTATTTAATATTTTTACGATTTTCAGATAATTTAATAAAATATTAATTCAATAAAGTACTATTATTGTCAAATTTGATACTATTCAATTATCTATATATTAAATACTTCAAGACAAAGTGGGATTTTTAATATAAATATTTTACAAATCTCTAATATATCTTATAGATCTATAGAATTCATTATTCAAATTAAATAGTAAAAAATATATTAAAATTAATATTATTAATATTAATTATTTTATTTTTATGTTAATTAAATAAATAATATTTTAGAATTGAAGAACCTTTTCTGCTAAATATTTAATTTCTAAAAATTCAAAATAAATATCTATAATGAAAAAAAATTCATTAATATCAAAATATAAAATTATTTTCATTCATATATTGATTTTCTCTCCATGTGGAAACATAAATAATATTAAATACAAAGAGAGTGACATTTTTTAACTATCTTTGTTTTAAATAAAATATAATTTATTTTCATTTAAAAGTGAAAATTAAAAAACAACAATGATACATTATGGTGATAATGGATGAATCCACTTCATTCAATAAATTTTGTATAAGTTTAGGTGATGTTTATACCCTTATATTTTGGTTTTAACACTTATTTTAACTCTTTACCTCTTATAGTGGTAAGATGTGTTTTTACACTTTGAAGGTTAATATAGTCCCAATAAAATTCCAAACGAAACATAAGTGAGTCATGGGTGAAATTTAAAAACAAATCCCAAATATTTGTTCAAATTTAATATATTTATGAATTCTATAAAATTTAATGAAATATTATTTATTTTAAAATATCATTGGTGTCAATTTCAATACTATTCATTACATGAATTTTTAAAAAATTCATAAAAACAAGATAACTTCAAACCAAAACCATTAATACATACCTAATATTTCTAGGTAATCAATAAAATTATTTAATGACATTAATTATATAAATTTAATTTAATTTAATATTTTTTATAACATTTATTTTATATGTCCATTAATTAAACAATTATTGCATTATCATTGTGCAAACCATTAATTTAATTTTTCATTACCTTAAAATTTAAAATAAATTATATATTTGAATATAAATATTTTATATTTCAAATGACTATTTATAGTTAAATATATATTTTGAATGAAAATATATAATTAGATAAAACTTATTAAAAAAATGAGTATGAAATATTTTTCTTTTGATAGAATAAATTACTATAAAAGTATTAAAGTCATCAAAGTTGATCCTAAAGGCCGTAAAATTGGCCCAAGGATAATTTTTGTCAATAATAATTCATAAAATAAAATTAGAATAAGTGTTAGTCTAATTTTATAATATTTATAATATTATATTTACCCTAACTTAACTAATTTACCATTAATCAGGCTAAGGGTGAAGATTCATCTTGAAAAAATTTGAGTAGTTACATTGCCCCATTTCAACTAGAATGGGAATGATCATTCAAGGAAGTGGTAAAGGAACCCATTATAAATATAGTTTTCTAAAGGATGTCTGTGTTCAAATGAGACCTTAAAAAGTATTTCTTTTTCTGTAGCACTTACTAGTTTGGAGTATTCCTTTAAAGAGATCAACAAACATCCTATTATAAAAAATTATTAATATGTAGAAATTTAAGTGGTCACCTATCCTGATGCACTTTCACCAAGGATGGATCTTTTCATATTCTAAATCCTTGGTTACCTCTCTTATAAGAAAGGTGAGAAGCACTAGTCATGTGTCGATCTGAAAGCTATAATTTCACTCTATAGAAACTCTGTGAAATTGAGGTTCATTACTATAGGGAAAGGATGCATTCAAATAATTATAGAGAGCCAAGAAGACTTCATTCCTATCTAGAGATGTGGAAAAATCAATCTTAATCTAGAGAAATCAATGTGATGAATTTATGCCCTTATACATGAGCATCTCCCACTAAGGTTTCTCCCATAGAAACCTTCAATATATATGACTGTTATGTTTGATTCTCTAACCATGCTGATATATTCATTGGGAATATTCTTGTATTGGTATTACACAATGTTACTATCAAAATTCGAAACTCTTATGTAGTTCCATATAATGATTCCAATAACCAAGTTGTGTTGGTTACTAATTATCATCATAATATGTTGTTATCCCACCAAAAATCGAATACAAAATAAGTTATTTTGGGGTGGTATTCAACTGGATATGGAGTTATAGATGGTAGTTCATTTATTCTTGAATACTATTTAGGAGAAGCTTCAAATCGTATTCAGTTTATGGTCTATATTGGATTTAAGAATGGGGAGGCTTCTATAAAATCATTTGATTCTTTCAACTTGTCCTTTGGAGATCAGCAACTTTCTGCTCAATTTCAAAACAAATCACTTTATTTTCGACTAATTGAACCAAAGTGACCATGTTTTGACATTCTAAAATCAGCAATGTTCGAGTAGCTCTTTAGTTATTTAGAAAGAACAGAATCCATGATAGAGTGATTGCTATTAGGTATTGACAATGTTTACAAATATTTGAATGAGGTCATTGAAAAACTTGTGGTTCCTGATACCTCCATCGAATGTTTGATTACATATTCCCACATTTCAATTCCAAACATTCCACCATTATAATTTGATAAACTTATCAATGACAGTTAATAGGACCAATTACTATTGTTGTATATGTCCAGCATCACCAGGACTCAACTCTTCCAGGCAGAGAAGCTCAACAAAGCTTCTCAGATACAATGATGCAGTTTGAGGTGAATATTTGTACATGATATTCAATATAATAGGAAATAATTATATGAATTATTGTTTGTTATAAATTTTTGAGGTAAATTATTGATTTTTTGTTTGTTTTTGGTGTTTTTTTATATTTAACCGCATTATAAATTTGGCGTTATATTTTTGTGGCCTTGTTTATGTCAATGTTTCCCTGTGAAATTTAATCACTTCTTTGAATTCCTTACATCCATAATATCTATTCCATGCATAAAATTATGGTTTATGATAATAAATCCCCAATCCCATAAACAATTAAAAAAATCTTAACGCAATATTTTTACGTATATCTATATGGGATGCGCACTTTAATCCATTCAACCAGCATCACTCAAATTCTCAGGTGTAGACTAGATTTCAGGAACTTATTTTGGTATTTTGGCACCCCATGATTCTGAATGATATATAAAAATGTATTGGAAAACCTATCAAAATTGACCATCATGCTCTCAGTAGAGATATTGGCCTATAAGAAAAGGAACTAATCGATATCATCATGGAAAAACCTTCACCATAATAGAACTTCCTCATTGAAAATGATCACAAGATTAAATTTTATATATATTTTGAACATATGCCTCTATAAAATGAGTGTTGTGAAATCGTTGGTCACCCCATTTTGAATTTTAGGTATGTTCACTACTAGGAAAAGCAGAATCAGAGCTCAATGTCATGGGAAAATACAAAATGGATAGAAGAACAAAGCTATATGGAATGTGAAAGGTGATGAAAATGGACAGAGAAGTGGTGTGAAATTGTCTGAGCTAGTTATCACTTGAATTTAATTGTAATCTTTAGCTGATGAGGGGGAACACCAATATAATATCAATTTATCATTTGATAAACCTGAAGAAACATGTGTTCCAAATGAACATGACATTCCTTATAAGGAATATTTAGATCACTTATTGGATCTCTCCTCATACATATATAATCTAGTATGTTCTGTCTAATATGAAGATGTTGATCTTCACTTGATATACATTTAAATAGAAACATCTTTACAATCAAATCATCATCCCTTGGTATTTATCAAAACTAGGATATAGTAAGGTAGGGAAGTAGTACAGATGTAGTCTCTATTGGAAATACAAGACACTCTGGGTACCGTGTAGGATTTTATACCCCTTTTCCAATCAAAAGATAATGGGGGGTTTTAGTTAAAAAATAATAATCCCCAACACTACTAGAAAAGAAACACAATCTCCCTCAAGATAAAAAAATCTAGATATACCAGTCAATCAGAATAGATAAAACATATGGATGCCAAATAGAAGAGGGAGAGAACCCCCAAAATAAGATTAAAATAAAGATATTATTATAGAACTACAATGGAATATCCAACCCTGACACTATAAGTTACCTTAGTATCATTAGTGTCAAGTAAAATCATGGATTTATTGGGATTTGTGATCCCAAAGAAAATCTTCATGATCAGAACACCATTTTTCCGAAAGTGGTTACTCATTACATAGAAAAATTTAGTCTCATTCCAATTCTAATAGTATTTAGCATCTAGTACAAATGTATGTGTAAAATACTTCTATTGTTAGTGAAGAAGAACATTCAATTACTTGTATATAAGTCCCCTATAATATTACAAGATATTTAAACTCAATTTGGTATATGGATGAGAATCTTGGATGAGTGTCACACTCTACTTCTATCAAATAAATTCTGAGACTGGGTTGAGTAGTCTAATATCATGGAGGTTTACCTGGTTGATGTGATGTTTCATTGGTATAAAATACATCTTAATAGTATGAAATCTAGTAGAATTGATAGAGATTTTGTGAATGATGCCTCTCATTACCCGTGGAGTTTTATATCATGTGTCATTATGGCTCAACAGAAATCTGTTCACTGCCCCATTCTTTTAAATTGTCTTGACAAAGAATATAGGAATAATTTATCCTTAATATGAAATAATTCATGGATAGATCCTATAGAATTCAGTAATATTACCTTTGAAACATGGGATTAAATTGATGGAAAAGACAACCCCTAGTTTGAATGATCAAACTGAATATAATCATATCTAAAATGAAGGAATTAGGCAAGGAAAGATTCATCTTACTGGATGAAGAAATTGATTCTCTATAATAATCTCTCCATACTCTCCAGGAGTCCATCAAAAAGAATAACATCCTTTGTAACATTGATCAAGAAACATGATTGGTGTTTAAACATCAAAACCCTATCAAAATTAGGTACATCATTTTAAAGGATGTGTTCAAAATCATATGTCTTGTATATAGGGATATAAACACCAAATTCCTCAAATATATTTAGAGGGATAGAATTTCCAATCAACCACTTTCTATTCTCAAGGATGAAGATAAAATTATGGATGAAATGCATGATCTTTTTAATCATGTTTTCTATTTTAATACAAAAATCATTAATGGATCACTCTGCAATGAAAATTTAATTGGAGGAATTATACCAATGCTCATTTATGAGGAGGAAACTATATTGCTTTTAGATTTTCATTTCAATATTAAAATCAAAGATGATTTCTTTTCACTCAACAAAGGGAGCTTCACTAAACCAAATGGCTTCACCAACCAATTATTCCAAGTCTATTGGGTTGTCATTCAACAGGATGTTTGTAGACTATTAAATCATTTCAATAAATGTGGTTATCTTACACATGTAATTAAAAAATAATTAATTTCCTTGATTCCTAATGTTTATAATCCTTGTGACGTCAGTCAATTTAGAACAATTTCACTCATTAACACTATTCATAATATTATCACAAAAAAATTGGCTATCATAATTTCCAATGTATCAGATAAGATTATATATTAGAATTAATTTGTGTTCATCAAAGGAAATAAATATTCAAGGCATCTTCTCACTAACTAATATGTGTGATATTACTCATAAATCCTAATGGGGGAGGTAACATATCTCTAAACTTGACATCAAAAAATAATTTGATACATTGGATTTTAGATTTATTTGTAGTGTTTTATCATTATTTGTATCCAATGTGATATTTATTTCTGTGATCAATGATATTCTGGGTTTTGTACATATATCAATCCTTATAAATGGTTTTTTGTGAGGTTACTCCACTTTCTATAGGGTGGTTAGGCAGGGAGACCCCCTCTCTGATATTGTTTTTGAAATGTTTGTGGACTACTATAGCATAATTCTTATACATATTGTTGAAAAAGATAACATATATAGTATTCGAGATTCTAGAGGTCTCTCTTCTCTCACTCACCTCCTTTTTTATTATACAATTATCTTTTCTTAGAGAGATATGAAAAATATTCCAAAAATAAATAAATATTATCTTCACTATAAAAAATTTTCAGGCTAGGAAATCAGTTAGAGGAATTCATTCATCTATTTTGGAAAAATTATAACAACTTCCAGAAAAATGAGCATTATTAATTATTTTGGAATAAGATAGGGAACAATCCATATAATGTATATTGGGGTTCCTCTGTTCTAGTTAAGACCTCATTTGTATCACTTTAATCACATTTGGAGATAGATTAGAAGAACCTTGTCCTTATGGATAGGTAAAACTCTCTCAATGGTAGGGAGAGCTTATCTTGTTAAGCATGTGGTAATATCCAAAAAAAATTATTCCTTTATTTTTTTTAAATTGGATGAATTCCCTAATTATAAGAGTCAATTATTCTATGAGAAACTTTATTTGGATCAATAGCACTTTAGAAAAGAAAATTGACATAGTTCTTTGGATGAAATTTTTTAAACCACATACCCTAGGGGGTCTAGGAATTAAAAATCTTGAGGTGTTTAATTGGTATCTCTAAGATAAATTCATATGAAATCTTTACAATAGCATATTTTACTCCCTCAGATTCCTCATTTCCAGTATTTTGGAGCACTTTATGTTTGGAAAATTACATTATATTGAATATTACATTTTTAATGGTTTAAAAACTATCATTGAGATCATATATAGGCACTCCCACCAGTTGGTAAATTTCAAATAGATTCTGAAATTTTGGAAAGAAAACTAGATTAAAACTCCCTTGATGAATACGAGTAGCAGCTCTGAACAACCCATTGATCCCGACATAACAATATGGGATCAACATTCCAGTATTGACTCTCTTCCAGATGATATCAAATTTCCTATCTCAAATAATAATTCCATGCCACCAGAGAATGTTATTATTTGGGAACTAGCTTCAAAAAGTCTATGGGGCTCCAAATACATTCACAAAAATGAATATTTGGGAACTCCCTGTTGAATTTGTGACCTTAACAATTGGTTGATGAATCCCTCCAAATTTACTCTTTTATGGAGATTCCTCTTTTCCAATGTACTAATAGATCTTAACCTCTAATGTTGATGCACTTATCTTTTCTCATGTTTTGATCTCTTACATCATCATAGAGAATATGTAGATCATATTTTACATTGTTGTAAAAATGTCTCCTCCTTCTGGAATGAATTGTTTGAGCAATTTAAAATTCACCCACGACACACAGACAACATCATTCTTCTCTTACAGGGTGCTCTTAACATCCAAATGTCCTTGTACTTGAAAACCTTATAATGTATTTCTTGTACATATTTTATGTGTATCATTTGGAAAGGTATAAATAATGAAATTAATGATCAAACCTCCTTCACTATTGTGTCCACCTTTTCTGAAATTGTGGTGGATGTCCAGCAACATAAAAATGTGTGATGTAGTGATTCAGTTTGGGAATTTTTGGTACTGAGATTCCTGAATATTCCTGGTAATTAACTTTTCCCTCATAGAATGCATGAATTTTGATTTGTTACCCCATTTATGTGTCGAACAAAAGAAATGCTATTAGATCTTCTAAATGAAACCCTATCCCATTAGGATTCAGAGCTATTATTAGATTCCATAGTATTGATGTCATTAATTTTATGTATGGTCCTTGTCGCAATTCTACTTCCCTCGAAGTGGAAATTCTTGGACTCATCATTGTTTTCCATATGGTCAATCAAAATAATTGGAGAAATATTTTTTAAAATGTGACTACAGTATAATTTTTCTAGTGGTGAGGCTTGAAAATATTAATCTCTCATGGAATTTTAATACTAAGTATTCCAACTTCCTTGTCATTCCCTCCACAATGAATTATATTATCTCTCATTCTTATATCAATGCATATTCTCTTGCTAATTCTAATGAATGAAAAGGTTTCATCAATAATTTCTTCATTTGTTCTAAAACTGTACCTCATGAGTTAATTACTCTCTTGAAAAATGACAAATTTAAAATCAACTCTTTCAGACTGGTGTAGCTTCATTAATATTTTTGTTAATTTAACAGAGTCGGTGTACTCACTTTTTTAAAAAAAACATAACCATGGTAATAAAAATTACCAATTTACTTTCCATATCATCTCCAAACAAAATCAACATATTTACTAAATTTAGGCCTTATGATTCCAAATATTGAATCAATTTTTCAAAATTCAGAACACATAATTGGATAAAATTAATTTAAAAGTAATCTGGTTAATAAGCTGTGAAAAAATGTTATTAAAGTTAAAACATTCAATAGTTTCAAGTGTATTTATATACAAATTCAATGTTAAATTAGTTTTTAATGTATTTATTTATATTTTGTTTTATTACATATTATATTGGGTTTTTAAATATCTCAAAACCCTTTTATTATTTTATGTGAATAACTGTTTTTAAATTATATATTTATTTTAACTATAACACACATTTTATTGATCATAATTTTATAGTTATTTTATATTTTGAAAGATAACATGTTAATATAACTTTTATGAAACTACAAAATTATCTATAAATTTATATATCATGTTCCTATTTAATCCGGAACATGATTCATGGTTTTTTCCTTCATGAAATGTTTTTAGTATATTCTTCTTTATTGATTTCTTCTAAATTTTATTTAAAAAATCTATTACACTAATTGAATTCATTAAAAAATTATCCCATTTGAAAGATAACTAAATTTTCTTCATTTTATTAGTTTAAACAGAATGTTAATTTTATTTTTTATGGGGGGATCCATTTATCTGATGATATTATAACAATTCCAAAAATACAGATTTTCCAAAATTGAAAATATTTTTTTTCATTGATATCTCATTAATTTCTATTCAGAATCTCTCAATGTTTTTTTATTTACAAATCTAAGAATATTATATTCATTTTATTATACAACCTAGAACTATAATAATTCCTTTTACATAACTAAATAAATTTTTGAATATCATTTTTTTAATTTGAGTTTATCTTTCATATTTTCATAGTATACTGATCATATCTCATTCAATAATTATCTTAATTATGATATTATTATTTAATTGAAAATATCATGAAACTATATTCAAATAAGTATTCGGGAAAAATTTTAATTTATTTTTTATACGGATTAAAAATTCACCAATGTATTTGTGTTCAATGTGTAGATGAAATTATTCACTATTCATCAATTAATATTTTTAAACCATAAATTAATTTTTTAGATCGAAACCTTAATTTATTATTTTTTAATTTAAAAGAATAAAATAATATTTTTACTTCCAAGTCATCAATTACTTTTTTACTTTAAAATCATCAATTGATTTTTTGTTAAAAACAATTAATTATTTCTTATAACCATAAATTAATTTTTTTAATGTAATAGTAAATTAATTTTTTATTAAATACGTGAATTATTTATTTATTGTACTCCAGAATAAATTTTTTATTGTATCGGTGATTTAATTTTTTATTATACCAGTGGATTAATTTTTTGTTACCCTGGTGAATAATATTTTATTTTATTGGTGAATTTTTTTTAATGGTGAATTCATTTTTATACTTACAAGGAATTAGTTTTTATTCTAATAGTCAATTAATTTTCAATTATAATGGTGATTTTTTTAACACTCAATTAATTAATTATAATAATGATAGATAAATTTTTCATTTCAGTGGTTTCATAAGCTTAATACCACCAGCTAAAATATTATTTTTCCAAAAAAAATTATACTCTATTTTTTATTATATTTTTATTTTGATGAACTATATAATTATATTAATTTTTAAAGAATTTTATTGATTTCTAAAATTTATATATTATATAGATGTCATGTGAATCATTTTTATAAATATTTTAATCAGTTGTAAATTTTGATTGAATTATATTATTTGTCAATGTGTACACATTTAACATATATTTGAAATATTTATATTTTATTTTTTGAGATAATTTTTTATTTTATTTATTGTATAAATAATTATTTAATGACATTGAATTTGTTTAAAAAAATTTATGATTTATAAAGAACTGTAATTTATTAATAATTTAAATGGTGCATGAACTTAAAATGTATTTAATATTTAAATTTAAATATTTAAATTTACAATCAAGTTTTAAGGGATTACCTTTAACATATTATTATTTTCATTTAATGGGTTATTTAAATCTATTTAAATTGGTAATTAATTTTTGATTTCAAATCATATTTGTTATGATTATTATGGAAAATATTATTCTCTATCCTGAATAATTTTTATTTTAATTTGATTTATTTTACCCATGGAAGGTGTTTGTTAGAATTTGAAGATATATATTGAAAATTTTTATCAGGAATCTGTGAAATATATTGAATACACATATTAAAATCATCGACTCTATATATTTTCCACAGGAAAAAAGTATGAATGTTTCATGTGCTACACAATCTATATCCTTGTGTGATACCTTGTTTCATCACTTGGACATTCTATCAAGTGCTGAATTTCATCTACTTTAACTTTTACTTCCTTCACGAGACATGTTAATACAACCCTCAAAAACCGGTACTAGTTCTTTAATTATTTATCTTCTTCTTCATTCAGTTTCTAAGTATGTAACACTATTTCCCATCTCTCAAACACACTATTATTTTATTTATGCTTTTACACCCAAAATCATTATTAATTATTCTACTTATTATTTTGTGACTCACATATTCTAAAGTTAAGATCTAAGGGTTGTGACTCCCTATAACTATGGTCGGTACTACTTAGTTTTTGACTCAATGTGTCTAATTTCAAGTTTTAAGTGTCATGAACCAACTCAAGTCAACCCTAAACTGGTCACCCGAGTTAGTCTATGGCATGGTCCAAAGGGTGTTCCTGATCCCTATGGGATGGAAACTATTTTCAAGAACAAAATTAAAATATATTGGAATGATTTTTCCCTTAAATAAATTAAAAAAAATAATTATAAACAACACAAAATAGATAAACACTAATAGAGTAAATAAGATAAATTTGCGCAGCCAAAGGTACCTCCATGTGACCTCATGTGTCACCACATGACACTGAACCATGCTCGCAATAATGGAGATCCAAAACTAGAACATGAAACTAAAAATATAAAGAAGGCATGATCACGAAAATTCTCAATAGGATTGCCAAATGTAAAATATTGAATCTGTGTATTTTCATTACAAGAAATAATCCATTAACAAAAGTTTAAAAATAAATATATAAAAGTAAGTTTTCACAATTTAATAAATGACCTTGATTTCATTTAAAAGCACTAACTACAAACATTAAATTTTAAAATATGATATTTCTACTTTAAAACTATATTCCAAACCCAAATATATATGGCTAATTTGAAAAATAAAGAAGCTAACAGAGTTATAAGAAAAACTATGTGTAGAAAATTAAATACCATAAGGAAACAAATAGTAACCATGGGTGATCCTAAACATCCATAGAAGACCCTTGTACATACTTAGTTTGGAACCACCTATCAGTGTATGTTAAAGCCCCTAATTCTATAAAAAAAACTAGCCACCATCAACTAGCCAATCCAATGGCACATCCCACTTGGCATATCTACAATCTAGGGGGTACCAAACAATTTAATCGGGGTTGGTCACCAACTATCACTTTATCCCATAAAGGATACCCAAGAACCCATGTTAATAGTAAATTGTGTAAGAGGGAGGCCCTCTCATGCATTAATCAGCTTACATGTTACCACCAAACATTCCTACCCTAAAAATGAACATCACCTATTAAATATCCCATAATGGAAAATCCTAGATAGGGGTTTCCACTAAATACATACACAAATCACATCACACAAGGTGCCAATCAGGCCACCACACAGATAATACCACAAATAATTTACAAAACCAATTCAAAGTCTCAATCAAGAGATACCCTTTTAAAACCCCATTCCATTTCCAAACACAAGATAATTTGAAAATCGGGCCTTTCGTACTTTCAAACCCAAGATGCCATGAAATAGTTTCTAATCATTTATAAAACATCTAAATATCACATTCATTTTAACAATGCCAAATGGGACCTTAAGATTTTTAAATCTCATCACCTTTATAAAATTATTCCCAACCCATGAGTAAAATGTTCCACTTTAATAAATATGCCAAATGGGACCTATGGAAAAAAAATTCCAAAGATTATCTCCATTTTTAAATTGGTCAAACACTAAAAACCCACTTTTAAAACCTCTTTTAGAAATCACACACAAAGAAACCATTGCACCATTTGAGAAACCAAGGTTCATGAAAACAACACAATGAGGTTCTATCTTCACTTTAGTGCATATCAATGTGTGAACCTTGTGCACCCATTGATGTTCCATCATCCAATGAAACACTCTAAATCTATATAGAAACACCCCAAAACCATTTTCAAAAAACCAAGTTATTTAGAACCAAACCCAACCATTACACAAAATTGAAAGGGAATTAATAACATTATTTTAAAACCATAATAACCCTTTTAGAAATAATTTTCAAAAAAATCACCATTTCTTTTCTAAAAGAACACCACCCCAATTCTTAATCCATAAAATCCAACCAAATCACACATCCTTCAAAGTCTATACACTAAATCAAATTTACCCAAAATGTTACAAAGGTTAAATATCACAAAAATCCTCAATTTCACTTTTATGTAAATCATAACTTTTTATCAAACATAGTGGGAGAACAAATACCTAGGAATAATCAAAGAATAATTTCAAAATTTGTTTTTAACGAATTCTACAAACTTGAAAACACAGTAAAAAACTAATTAAGTGCATTATAAAGGTGAATATAATATTTAAAATTTATAAAAATAGAATTTGAAATTTAATTAAAAACATTTGACACATGTATATATAAGAATAATTAGAGATTAATTTCAAAAGAAATTTTTAATATGATCTCAAAATTTATAAACACCATAATTGACTAATTAGTAATATTATGAAGTAATAAATCAGGTTTAAAAAATAATTAACGGAATTCAATTATCAAGGGGATATATTGGAAGGGGAAACCATGGATACACCAACCTAAAACATGTGTGGATGCAACAACGCTTGAATAGAAGGAATAACTAAGCCTCGTGAACCCTTCACACACCCTAAAATACCATAAGATAATGTTGTGAACAAACCCTAACATATAGGGTTTCGTTATAGGAAGAAAACCCAAAATTCAATGGAAAAATAATCATAGGGGGGGAGCCGCGCACCAGATAAAATGGTGGCATCGGTAGGCTTGTGTGGCGGAGAGGGGGACAAAGTAGGATGGTCACTCATAGGAGAGGGACGGTGGTATGAGAAAGGGGCCACACGAATAGGAGGCATCGTATAGGGGAGGCATGGCAGGAGTGGAGATAGCCGGAAAGAGAGATGTGTCTTTAGTAGAGACCACAAATGAGAGGAGGGAAACCGAAGAGGTGGAGAATATAGGGTAAGTGGTGATGTGTAGTGTATAAGGTATAGGGGTATAACCATGAAAGGGAAGTGAGAAAGAGAAATTAGGGTTTAAAAATAATTATAATAACAATAATAGTTTTAATAATAATAATAATATTCTTCACAATTTGGATGCACGGTCTTTCAGACCATGCACCAACCATGAGTAGGCCAAAAACCCACCCCAAATCTTTGAAATCCGAAACTTTTTCATGGGACACAACCCCAACCTCAACCAGAAAAATTAAATACCAAGAAAATTATAAAATAAAGGATTTCCTATAGTCAGGCTCTCATAGTAAGGTTTGTGTCTCCCCATACAAAAGGTAGTGTCAATGTTATCCCTCTACTTGAAAAAGATTCTATAATTGGGTTATTATTCCCCACTGAGAAATCATTTTTAGTGAACATGTATCTCTTTCCAAGTAGATTGGTTCAAGAGTATAATAAGACCACATTGGACTTTACAACAATAAAAAACATCACCGTGTTATTCAATTTTCTGTTTCTAATTACCCATTAATAATCAACTTTGATAATTAATTTAATTAATTCATAAATCTGATTGAAAATTTTAATCTAGTCTATTTACCCCTATATACCATCATTCATATCCTTATTGGGTCCTAAAATTGTTATCAGAGCCTAATAATTTTTATAATTTATTAGCTTAGTTATGATCTTTTCTCATTAATTTCAATCTCTAGTAAATTTTGTTCCTTTCTGAATAGTACAATCCCTCTAGAGATTTATCTTTTATTTTATTTTTACTAAAATATTCTTCGAGAACATAGTTTATGGATAATGATCTTTATGATAGAATTATTGAATATAAAATATTCCAGGATTCCTAAAAATCCACCACACTTCGATGGTAATGATTGCTACTAGATATCCGGAATGGAGGCATAACTCAAACAGTTGATCATTGAGAACTGGTCCAACATGGAAAAATTATAAAATCTTCTCGAAGATGACCCATATTAACTTATTGAAAATGAAGCTACTTGATATGTTTAAAATAGGAAAGTTTATAACATTTTATATTGTACTATTAATATATGTTCTTTTAGTCAAGGGTATTCTTGTTAGATAACTCAAAAAAATTGGATGATTTCACAAGTCACTCACCTTTGTTTTGAAATATTAATATAAACAAATCATGGAATACTTCAAGATGAGTTCAAGGAATTCAATATCGGTGAAGTTGAAACAGTAAAAAAATCCACAGATTCACAAGAATTGTGAATGAAATTAATTCCCCTGGAAAGGCATTGGAAAACATAGTACTTGTTGAATGATTCATATGATCTCTACTAAAGAAATGGAATGCAATGAAGGTTTCCATTGATAAAGAAAAAAACATCAAAGAGTACACCCTGGATGAAATGATTGGATCGTTAATCCAATATAAAATTAAACTGAAGAATTTAGTTGATGAGGAGAACTCAAAAATAAAAGGGGACATATTTAAAACTGTGAATGTAATTTCTACTAACCCTTCCCATTCTAATCTATAGGATAGTGAAAAGAATACATATCTTAGATTGCAAATAGAGTTTAGAAAACAATAAAAAATAATGAATTAAAAAATCAGTTAAGAAGAAACCTAAAGAAAGAAAAATATGAGGAAGATAAGATAGGTGGTATCAATTTAAATACTTCAGAAGTAACATGTTATGAGTGCAGGAAGAAAGTTAACATATATTCCTATTGTCCAAAACATAAGAATAAATATAAATACAAAAATAATGAAAAAATGGAATGGAATTCCAGCTGGATTTTTATTGAAGAATATGATTCTAGCGAGTAATATAGACATGAGAAAGAATCTGCTTACTTGTATTTTCATGGAACCACTAGTTAAGGATAATAATTCTAGTATTTATTCAATATGTTCTGATTCTGAATATGGTTCTAAAAACCCAAATGTTTTTGAATTTAATTAATAATTTTAATGATTAAGAAATAATATTTTCATATATTATGATTTATATAATAAGATTAAGGAATATAATGAGAAGCTAATTTATGGAAATAAATAAATTTTATATGAAAATAAGATAATAATAACTACTTAGACTTCTCATTCAACAGTTTATGATAATTTGAAAACTATTCAATATTTTAATGAAATTTTAAAAAAGAAGATGAATGTCTTTAACAATTATTATCTTCTTTTATTCAAGTTCAAAGGAAATATCATGAGATGAAGTCTTTGAAAAAAAATAATAAAAATAATGATTTTTTTGGTTTTGATAGAATATTACCTCAAATATTTAAAACCCATTTTGTTAAAAGTAAATATGGTTTTACTTTTATAGTTCCTTGTTTTAAATGTGTCATGAAGGGTCACTATGAAAATGATTGTTAACATATATTTAAATAATATTTTGGATTAAAAAAACTAATATTTCTAAATCCTTATTATCTAGAGTACCTCACAATAATTTTTTAAATTCTGTATGGGTATATAATGATATTATAACTAATATTATTGGACCCAATGTATCTTGGGTACCAAAATTATGAGGTAATTTATTTTTATAAAAAAAATGCATTGGATGTATGAAGAACCACATATGGTACATTGAAAGTGGATTCTCTAGTTATAAGATCAGAGACACGTCAATGTTTACCACTTACAAGACCTGTGATGGAGGCACTGTTATATTTGGAGATAATTGAAAGGAATGGTAAAAGATTTTGTGTCTGAATTAATTATATAATGACAGAATACTTTAGCAATATCTTTTTAGTCATAATAATTTCATAATATTAAATATGCTCTCAAAACTTGAGAATGTCTTACATCTACCTTCCTTGAATAAATAAAAACATCATGTTTTTTATGAATTCATGAATGGAAAACTACAAAAAATTTATTTTAAACCAATCTATTGGATAATTGGTAATAGTGCATTACACTTAGAACCAATTGATTTATTTTACCCCACTCAATTTTTCCATCATGGTAGAATGAAATATACATTAGTTATTGTATAAAATTATAGTATATTGACATGGGTATAATTTCTCTCTCATAATAATGATACATTATCTATATTTATTTCTTTTTTAAATTTAGTTCAAAATAAACAAGTTTGTATGATTGTTTCTATTCCTAGTGATAAATGAGGTGAATTTCATAGTTTATATTATAATTTTTATTTAAATGAATTGTTATTTTAAAATTTTCTCTCCTTGTAGAACACCACAAAAAAATGTTTTTGTATAATGGAAAAATATATTTCTTATTGAAATCCCTCAAACTATGTTATGTGAATATAATTTTCCTAAATATTTTTGGGTTGATACTATTTATGCTACGTGTTATATTTCAAATAAAATTCTTAGCATACCATTTTTAAAGAAAAATCCTTATGAATCATTCAAAAATAAAAATCCAAAAGTTGGTTACTTTATAGTTTTTGGACGTAATGTCTTTATTTTAATATTAAAGGATAATGTAGATGAATTTGATGCTAAAAGAGATGAGTGTAATTTTATTGGATATTATAATAATAATAAATCTTATATAGTTTATAAAAAAATAATTATATTCAATGATATGTTCATGATATGGTGGATGGAAATAATGTATAATAATGTTCTAATTCTAATGTTATTGATGATGATTTTAGTGAATTTAAATTTGGTGAATGAAAATCTCGGGATTAAGGTGAATCAATTGAGTGGAAGGTTGCACCTTCTCAATGTAATACAATGTCATGGAAGAATCATAAGCATCCTTATATTGAAAATTTAATTGTAAATGTTGATTCTGGTGATAAAACATGTAATATTTTTTTAAAAATTCTAAAAAATCTTCTTTTATTCAAACTTTTGTTATTAAAAAAATTAATGATGCATTAAATGATTCTAACTAGATTTTTTGTATGAAATATGAGATTAATCCTGTTTATTATGTTTTTATATGAAATATTTAAAGTTGATTCAAAAGAAATTCATACTAAATAAATGAAAAGGTAATAATTTATTTTAAATAAACTCTTGATTATTATTTATTTTATCCAAATTATAACTATTTTGATTAATATATTATTATAACTCTAATTTTGGAGGCTTTAGAATTGAAAAAAAAGCACATAAGTTATGTGTCATTTTTTAGGAAAAAAATAAATTTTGTGGCCTTCTAAGAGACAATTATCTATTGATTTATCTCCTAAATAATCTCAGTATATTGCCACTAGTACTATTTGTGATCAATATTTATGGATTAAGAAAATATTATGTGTTTTTTGTGTTTATCTTGAAAATTTTCTCATTTATTGTGGTAACTCTTCTGAAAGTTATATTTTCAAAAATCACTTACAGTATTCTAAAAAAAATCCTATCGATCTTATATTTTATTTTATTAGATATCATGTGAATAAGTGTGATATTTTTTTAGAATTTATCCCTAATAAAAATTAGATAAAAGATATATTTTCAATTCCCTTAGACTCTGCCTAGTTTAAAAAAATTAAATTCGAACATGGAATTTGGGAAATTTAATTATATAATTATTTAATTAATTGAGGGGGATATTATGTGTTATATTTATATTTATTTAAAAATAAATGGAGTAATTGGTTTTAAAATAATTTGGTTTTGTAATCAATATAAAGTAGGAATATTTTGTGTGCATTTTCATTTATATATTTATGTTTCGTTTGATTAAATATTTTTTTGGGGTTTTAAATTTCTCAAAATACTTTTTTTATTTTATGTCACTAACTATTTTTAAACTTATCTATATTTTAATTATAACATGAGTTGTATTGAACTTAATTTTATAATTAATGTATCTTTTGATAGATGAAAAATTAATTTAAATTTTCTTAACTTACAACATTGCATAAATCGTTCTCTATCATGTTCTCATTTAAGCCTGAATGTGATTATGTTTTTGTTTTGAAGAACTTTTTTTTATAATATGTTTTAATGTTTTGTTTTATATTTTATTTATAACATATAGTATACTAATTAGATTATTTCAAAACATATCATGTTTAAAATGTAACTATTTTATCTTCATTTAATTAGATTAAATGGAATATTTATTTTATTTTTTATATGGTGCCCCATTTATTCGAAAATCATACAACAATTCCGAAAATATATATTTTCTAGAATTGAAAATATTTTTGTTTCTTTTATATATCATTATTTTTAATCATAATTCCTTGTAATTTCTTATATTATAAATATAAGATGATTATATTCATTTAATTAAACTACATGAACCTCTAAAAATATCTTTTAAATATCTTCAAAATGGATTTATATTATAGTTTTTATTTGAGTTTATATTTCATATTTTCATAGAATTTTGATCATGTCTCATTCAATACTATTCTGAATTAAGATATTCTTATTTCAATGAAAATATTAAGAAATTGTCTTCAAATATGTATATTGGATCAATTTCTAATCCAGTTTTTATGGATTGAAAATTAACCAATGTTTTTCTCTTCACTAATTACATGAAAAGATTCACTGCTCATCAATTAATATTTTAATACCATCAATTAATTTTTTTGGTATAAAAATATTAATTTATTTTTTACTTAAAAACCATCAATTAATACTAATTTATCTAAAACCATAAATAACTTTTTTACATTAAAACAATCAATTAATTTTTTGTTTAAAACCATCAATAATTTTTTTAAACGATCAATAAATTTTTTAATGTAATCGTTAATAAATTATTTATTATACTGGGGAATTAATTTTTAATTGTACTAATTAATTTATTTTTTATTGTATCATTGATTTAAGTTTTTATTGTACCAGGGTGTTAATTTTTTACTGAATGGGTGAATTTATTTTTTTTACTAGGGTGAATTAATTTTTATTCCAACACTGAATTAATTTTTATTCTATCAATAAATTAATATTTTATTCTAAAAGAGAATTACTTTTTTTAAGGGTCAATTAATTTTTTATTTTAGTGGTTGATAAATTTGTTATTTCAATAGTTTTTTACATTTGATAAAGCCAGCTAAAATTTTATTGATATGAAAATTTTTAATTACTCTGTTTTCTTCTATTTTATTATTTTGATGAATAGGATACTTGTTTTAATTACCTTATGTATTTTATTTGTTTTCAATATTAATATATTATATAAAATATAACTGAATAATTTTTAAAAATATTTTAATTAGTTTTAAAATGTGATTAAATTTTATTATTTATGAATGTGTACACCTGCAACATATTTTTGAAAAATTTAGAGTTAAAATTTTAATTTATTTATTTTTTAGATATTCTTTTAATAACTTTGAATTTATTCAAAATAATATTATGATTTTAAAAGTGGTAAAATTTATTTATAATTGACCTAGTGCATTACATTTAAAAATGTTAGATATTTGAATTTGAACATTCAATATAACTTCATATTTTTATGGGATAACATTTATCATATTACTATTATTATTATTTAATAGTTTATTTATATTTGTTTGAATTCATCTTTAATTTTTGGATTCAAATCATTAATGTTATTATTATAATGGATGTTATTATTCTCTCTCATGAATAATTGTTATTTGAATTTGAATTTTTTTACCCATATAAGGTTCTCGTTAGTATTAACAGATATCTATTTAAAGGGCTTTTTGAGAATCCATGAAACATGTTGAACACACCTATTAAAATCATCGACTCTTTGTTTTTTTAAAAAGAAAAAGTATTGAATGTTTCAAGTGCTGCACAAAATATAGCCTTGTGTGATACATTGTTTCATCACCTATATATTCTATCTAGGGGTGAATTTCTTCTCCTTTAACTTCTACTACCTTAAAGAGATGTGTGAATAAAATCCTCAAGAACCAGTATATGTGATTTAATTATTTATCTTCTCATTGTCCTAGTTTTTGAGTATGTGACATGGTTTCCTATTTCTCACATGCACTCAGTTTTTCTATTTATCCTTTTACACAAAAATCATTATTTCTTCTTCTCTTCCTTGGGATGTGACTCCCAGAATCTAAAGTTGTGATCTAGGGTTTGTGACTCCTGATATCTAAAACCATGAATATTTGGGTTGTGACTCCCAGTGTCTAAAGTTAGGTTGTAAGTGTTGTGACTCCTCATACAAAAGTCGGTGTCCTTTTTATCCATCCCATAGAAAATGATTATGTAATTTGGTTATGATTTCCCCTAAAAAATAATTTTTAGTGCACACATATCTCTCATAGAGTAAAGAGGTATTAGAGTAGAGTAGGGAAACTTTGAATCTAACTACTATAAAAACAACCTTATGTTATTTATTTTCACCACTTTTAATTAACCATAATAATTATCATTGAACATTTAATGTAATTAATTCATTAATTTGATTAAAAATTTTAATTTGGTCGACTCACCCCCTCTAGACCATCTTTCATATCCCAATTAGGACCTAAAAATCTATTCTGATGACATAAATTAATTTTTATGAAATAAAATTGATATAATTATAAATTAAAACCAATAAAAAATATAATTTAACACTATAAAGTATTTAGATGAAATAATATTTTTAATTAAATAATGTATTTTGTTTACTATTTATAAACCAAGAATCTTATCAGAAAAGTACCAAATAATCAATCAATGTAAATTTTAATTTTACCATTTCAAAGAATAAGTTTATATTTTAAATATTTTTTATAAAACTGGGAAATTTTATTTGTAAAGAAAGTTCCATATCAAGATGAGGAAAATTTTATCTATAAAAATATTGTTTTTTATACATAAAAGTTAATTTATTTATTTCTCATGTCTATAAAAAACATAATATGAATGTTAAAAATTATTTTGAAAATAATATATCAATTTACTAATAAGGTTAATATTATTATGTCCCCCTAATTTAATTTCTAGATTTTAATAATATTTTATTGTTTGGTTAAGTTGGGTGTTGCGTGCAACGTAAGTTATCAGAGAGATAAAACTTTAAAAAGATACATATTATAAAATCATGTAGTATTAATTTCTTATTATTCATTTTTTTCATTAATCATTAATTTCTAGAAGATTAACGTCGATGTTTAAATGGCTAACCCAATAGAGTTTTTATAGTTTGGTATTTATAAATGATTATATTCGGTTCATTTAAAATTAATAAATAAATAAATGACTGGTTTCAGTTAAATTCACCCACCAACTACCTATTTACTCAAAATGTATGATTCCAAGCAACCTTAGGAATTTACTAGGGTAAAACCCTTGTTTCGTAATGATACATGGTCATATATTTTCTATTTGATTCCCTAAAAATGTAAAAAAAATGAAATATTGAAATGATTCACACATGTTCCTTAAAATATATTGATTCTTAGGACTTCAGAAACCCAAACATCCAACTGAATCTGAGGATAAATCCAAATACATATGTATGAATAGTAAAAGGAAAAAAATACATTGAAACTAGATTCATCACATTCTCCTCACATTTAAGGGGTTTCTCCAAAAAAACTCCAATATAAAAAATCATGGAGATACAACTTATTAATATCATTGTCTATCTATAAATAACTCTACTACACTCTCTCGTGATGCTAAAGAATTCATAATGAAATAATGGTATGTCCATGTTGGATCTTATCCTGCTGATCATTTATTGCTATAAGGTACTCCATGTAGTCCACTACTTGATGTCCAACTCTTCATTTACAATCACATGTGTAGGGTCATACATGTTTATACTCAATTGTGACACATGGATGATATTATTCACTCGATCCAACTATGGGGTTAAGTCTAGGCTATAAGAAACCTCACTAACCCTCTCTCAGATTTTAATTGATATAATAACCCTTAGGGAAAGATTAACTCCCCAATAAAACTATTAAATCCTCATTGTGGGGAGAGTCTTAAGAAAACAAGGTCTTCCTACTCAAACTCCAAGGGACTATGATGTCAATCTGCTTAAAAATTTTATTTACCCTAGATTGAACTCATATCTTCATGGATCACATAAACCATCCCCGTTATTTCCTGAACCATCTCTATCCCAACTAGATTTTTGTTTCCAATCTCAGTCCAGTATAACGGTGACCTACAAGGTCTCTAAAATATGGCCTCAATAGCTGTGATGTTGATATAAGAGTGATAATTTTTCTTATAATAATAATATAAAAATTAAAATCGTCCCTCATAGCTATGGTTGATGTCTTATAAATAGGACCTCAGTATATACACCAATAGCTAGATAATATTCGAGGTTTTCCAGTCCTTCTAGGGGTGAATCACTATAATCATCTTAAACTAGGTCCCAAACTCCTCTACCAAGCCCCTCCATAACCATGATGTGATTTAAGAATCAGAATTGAATATAGTCATTGATGGTAACTCAAGAAGTCAAATGATATTTCACATGTAAAACATCCCAAGACACTCTTTCAAACTATTCTACCTAATAAAAATCAAGTGTATCGATGAACTGAGTCGGTCAACAATCACCCATAAAGAATCATGGTCTCTCATTTTATATGGTATTTCCATCATAGAGTATATAGATATTCCATCAATTTTCAACTTTAATTTATCAAGAGTATGTATCAAACCTTCCAGAACATGGTTATCGACCTTCACCTACTATCATGTGAGACACTAAGACACAAACTCAACAACTTCCCATGTCATTCCACCCCACTAAAACTACTTCTAAAGGTATGTGCACTTATTTTACACACAAAAATATATATCAAAGGAGGGAATTGTGGAAGTCCTTTTTCACAACCTCTATCAACGTGGTTGTAACCACTACATGTCTGTGGAAAATCCTGACATGCTCTCTACATTAAATGAATTCATCTAGTGAATCTCTTGAGGATATCTAGAATTTTAGAACCATACATTCGATGTCTCCAAAATTATCCTCTCTTATGCACTGATGGAGAGTATGAATCAATTTAATTTACTGGAGAAAAACTGCACCCATATTGTATACAAGTTTCAGTTGCAATGAAGCTAGTTTCTTATATTCCTCCTCAATAAAGCCTAAATGGAAATTCATAATAAAATAACCAACAACTATATTTCACTTCATAGGAGTATATACTCTCTTGATTTTTAAGGCCTATATGAACTCTAACCAACACCTAAGTTTCAAGTTATTATCTCTTTTAATGAATCTCTACTAGAGAATCTAATTATCTTAGTATACAAAAAAACACTCTCTAAAGATGATAGTCCCTCTACAACATCACAAAATTGACTTCCACTTCCAAATATAGGCCATGATTAAAAAATTTTTTATCATGGGGTCTAAAAATCCTTGAACCATATGTGACCACAACTCACCTCCTCTTAATTATATAGTCACGACCATCTCCATATGAGTTGTAAAGCACTATATATTCCACATCCTCCTCTGGTAGTCTCAACATAGAGAAATCAGTCAAATATAGCATTAACAATCCAAAATATCCCTAAGACATTTTTATATGGATAAATGGATTCCATTTCCTTGTCATGGTTTTTAATTATTCTTCAATCCTAGATAATTCTTCTATGATCCACTTATAGTATCCCACCAATCCAATGAAAAGATGCACCATCATCAAAATCAAAGGTAGACTGCAAGAAATCATTAAAAAATAATTTTCTTATCCATGCCTAATCCCTCATAAGATATAATTTTCCCCTAAAAGTGAATATCATAGATCCAAAACTATCACTTTGAGAGATTACCATATTTTTGGTGTTCCTAAAGTAATTCCATCACTAATCTCAAGTGTTATGTATTCTCCTCCTCTAGAAAAGTGAAAATTTGTATTTTATTGATGATGAAAATGAGAAATATGTCCATATATGGATAAAAAATTGGATCATTAAATCCATAAACATTGTGGGTGAATTCATCACACCAAAGGGAATTACAATGAACCCATAGTGTATAAATAAAAATCCTAATTTTGTCATCAAAATATCATCCCCATGAACCCTAACCTAGTGGTAGTCAAACCTGAGATCATTTTTTAAGAACCAACTGAAACCTCTCAACTATTAGAATAGGTCATTAGTCATTAACAATTGTTACTCTCTCATTATAATCATCAATTTTAGGCTACGATAATCAACTTAAATTCTAACACTCTCATATAAATGTTTCATGATAAAAATAAATGTTTCTCTAGGGATATAATATATATTTTGAGACCCATATAATGAAGGTCCTCCAACAACACCCTAAATTCATGATTCTCGGTTAGGGCCATAAAATATGGTACATAAGATATCTTTATAGTTATAGGGTGAAAGGAAATGTAGAATTGCAGCTCACAAATTAGAGGTAGTCTTGATATTCCCTTAAAAAATATGTATATAAAGTCCTTCATTATTGAATGAAACCAAATGATTGAAAATACAACTATAACAAGAGATCAGATCACCAAATTTTAGGTGATGGGTTATAGATTCTTTCTCACAAATCCCAATTTCTCAACCATGAGATCACTCTCTCCTATATAGGAAAATCTCATCCCATTCTCCATAAAATCATTTAACTCACATGTGATGTCTGTCAATTTCAAACCAACCCATGGACAACTAGTCTATTCCCATGATAATTTTATATGTTTTCATTGTGAATACCAAGAGCTACCATTATAAACTCTCTCTACTAAGGGCCATCCCACATTGGTGGTTGATAAGTGATAATGAAGAAGTATTCCCTATAAAATCATCTAGCCAATGTTTCAAGGAAATAAACTAAATAGGATGATCCATATCTTGTTCATGGAATATATAGATGATGGAAAAACTCGCACATGTTTCTATCAATACTATATAAATAATAATATAATATGATATCATACCTTCGATGATATCTTATGTAACCTTGTAATAATCCTCCAAATATAGAAACATCCATGACCCTGACCACAACCTCCTAAATTCTGGCATAGGCCACTTATTGGTGGTGGTGGGAGTATCACAATTCCTCATACCCAACCAACGTATCATCCCACTAGAAATTCACCTAATATTATTCAAAAATCACCTATCATATGTCCACCCAGTTCATGACCGAGAGATCCATGATCATGACACTACTTAATTAATAGATGTCCATCTCCTACCTTCCTTCCATCCACTTCTCGATAGGTCTGGAAATCTTTACACAAGTGACCTATCCCATTACAAGAATGGAATCACATCTCTTCAAACTGTTCAAAACATATATGTAAACCCTATGCTATATTTCCACATGTTTGAGTATATAAAAAAGATGGTCTCCTATTCCTAGACCGTACCAACTAGCACCTGCTAGTTGGTGTAGATATCTTAGGCCCTTGAAACCCACCATTACCTCCAAATTACTTATGTCCCATATGATTAGATTAAATATATCACTTGAGACTTCTCTAGAACTGTATAATATGTGTGAATTCATAGGGGGTCCATAATTGAATGAACTTCTCTCTAGAGACTACTCTATAATCCAAACATAAATGTAACCATCTCATACACAATAAATAGATAACCACATAAAGTTTGTGAACCTGGAGAAATATTCAAAAACTATTATACATATCTACTTCAGCCCAAGAAGCTATTTTATCTAAAATTTGGGAATTAATGAAGGGTGTTATCACCCAAATTTAACATATAGGTAAAAGGGTCAATTTAGTACATGTTTGGGTTGAATCTATAGGGTCCTAATAGGTAACCTTAACACACTCAAATTTGTTGGGGGATTGCCAATGAAGTTTTAAACATTAGTATTAATTTAAATTGGGATATAAGAATACAATAGTTCATAATAGAATGGTATTAAATAAATAATGAATCACCTAATGACTTGGATATAAATAATTAATGAATGTGAATTTATTCAAAGTTATCACTAGGTCTAGATTGAATGTATTAGTTTTCATAGATAATATCATATCACTAATTCAAGATGCATCCCAAAAACGATGTAATTTCCCAAAATCATTCATCAATTTAACACTTACAAAATTAAAAGTCTAATCATCAATGAACAAAGAGGATCACTTTCATGATAACTCTAAGGAATTTTATTGTACTAGAACTCAAAATGTGTCATCGTTAATGTTAGTGAAGATGAAGATGAAAATTAACCAAAAAATGGAAATCGTATAATAATGATCTGATTAAAATATTAAATAACATTAAATAATAATCAACCAAACACACTTGTTTCAAACCCTAAAATTTTTATATTAAAATTTATGAAAACCATTCAATGGAATATGAGAGTGGAGTTAATGAAGTTGGATTGAAGAAGTGAAAAAAAAGACAAACACTCTACCATTGAATGTGGAATTTTACAATATTTACGGTAAAACAATTCAAACCATTATTGAGAAGTATCAAAGTGATGTTATTATTAAAATAATAATTGTAAATTAAGAACATTTTAAAAAAATAAGTTCATTTGAACCAAAAAAATGATAATAAATTTTGATAAAAAAATCAAATTAGACGAAAACAATTAAAATAAAAACATACCCAACATCATCCATTTTTTATTCCTCAATTACACCTTAAATAGAGACATGGAGTCCCTTTTTTCCATACACACACCTCAAATTAGAACCATTAACTAGGGGAGACCAAAGGGTGGGGGAAAGTTGGTGGATAATTAATCACTCATCATTTCAATGACAGCATGCATGCAGCTTCTCTCTCTTCATTGATGTGTCAGAAAGACCTTAATTTTGACTAAAGGTAGCTTGGTTATAGATGAATATATATATATATATATATATAAGTATTACAAATATTATAAACACTTTTTCCCTATTAGGTCGTCTATTTAATAGTATTCCTGAAATAGTGAGATGTATTTTTGGGCCTCAAAATCTATTCTAGAATTCATTGTTCAGATTGGTCCGCCTAGATCTCCCTACATATAACATATTTGGGCTAGGTTACATATGAATAAAATTTATCCAAATTTTTATTATATCTCCATGTAATATTTTAGATTCACTGGGATTGGATCATGGCTGCTATATACATTTTATTAGGGTGTTATACAATTCACTTCTCCCAGAATTTTCATGATTGAATGAGATAAATGGTGGTCCTCTAATGTGAATATCCAAGTACTCAATAAGGATCAATTGTTTCCAATTTAATGTAATACCTGATAATGAAATATAAAATTCAAATCAATACAAATGTGTGATTTATAATATTTCATTAAAATATACAAGTAATATCTCCCTTTAAGGAAGAAATGAAATCATGATATTGTATAATGTTCAAATTGTAAAATGAATTAAAAATGATTTTTATGAATAATAAAACCCATGAATACTATAATGTAAAAAAATATTATCCTTATTTAGTGTCTAAAAACACTACACCCCCAACTTTAGTTTTTCTAGTTCTGATAAAAAAACTGTATCATAAATATGAAAATTGAATTCCCTTTTCTAAGAAAAGTTTATCAAACCATGATTTTCATTTCAAATTTACATCATAAAATAATCAATATTATCAAATCATTTAAAATAAGACAGATCTAAAATAATATCCCAATCTTGAGCCCATTTCTCTATTCAAATTCATCACCACATTTCATCCAATTTCAATTATGTTTAATGATGTGTTGTGCATAAAAGAAGACATGGGCCCATTTTCTTGTTCAATAGAGAAATAAATGGAAGTAGTAGGTTTAAATCACATTAAACCTTATGATTAGTAACCCAATGTTCCCCTTATTTTGGTTTTTGGGTTTTGGTTTTAATTTTTTTTGTTTTTTTTAACCACATTTGAGATGAAAAGACCAACTCTAGGTAATAAAACTATGGAGTCACAATCCCCAAGTGCTAGACACCAAATATTTTTTCAATTAAATTCACTAAAATAGAGATATAAATACTAAATCTTAGTAAGACATCTATGGAGTCATGATCCCAAAAATCCAAACTACACACATTTGGAAAAAAAATTACGCCGTCCTTTTAAAAAAAATTTAAATCTTATGTAGCCTTAACCCCTATGTTATTATTAAAGGGACCCAAGAACTCAAACTTTAACCAAAAATCCAATGGGTATTCATTGTGATTTTTTTTTACTAAATGTAAAAACACTTAAAAGGTAAAAAACCCATTAGACAGCCTCACTTTCAAAAATCTAAACTCATTAACTTAAACATGAATTAAAATTAGAGTCAATGGATGAAAAATTATATGATATTAATTTCCAATTTTTGAAATATTGGTTATAATTTTAAAGGATAAATAGATTTTTCTTCAATTTATACTCAAACAAAATTACACAATTTTTTTTCTTTTCACCCCCAACATAGAATAATGGTATCACTAGTGTTTAATGGGATTAAAATTCATAAGGGGTAGAGGAAGTGAAGAGTATTTAAAAATAGAAATTTAAATAAGAAACCTGGATCAAAGTTAGATAGTGGTTAAACTTGATGTACATGATTATCCTGATTACTCAATTTATTTTTATGTCACTCAAAGATTCCTCATTAGTTATGGAAGAATGTGTTCTAACTCTTTGAAGAAAAATTAGTTTCCTTAAAATTATTTACCCTCATAATCCCTTAAATCATACACATCAAAAATATTAGAACACATTGGAAACCCCTTGAGGATACCTTAACTGAAAACAAATGAAACCTAAAATAAAATATATTTAAATAAAATAAAATCAATGGAAAGTCTAGGTTACGTCTCATAATGTTCATAGTTTGATATATTTTTCTCGACTTTGACCCCCCAACTTATCCAAAAATAAATTTCAACATTTTATGGATTTAATTTTTTTCCTCTTATACTAGATAAATATTGATGCCCTATTTAGAATATGTTTCATGTCAAAATATATAAGGTCAAATGAGTGGGAAATTTGATAGAATTTAAAAAATTATTTATCCAATTACATATATGGTATTTCCTAATACACCATACATAATTCCATATTTATTTATTGGATGAGAGTAAAAATGTTAAAAAACTAAGGTTTGATTTTCCCCTATGAATATATACTTGAGTGATGAAGGAAGGACCTTAAATTAAAGATCAGGTTCGATAACACTTTTAATAAAAGGATGGTACCTTGCCATGAAATCAGTTTCACTACACAAATTTCTTGAAAAAATTGGTTCTTTTTTAATATAAGTATTATCAACTAAATATTCCATATTAGTGTTTTAAATTGGTATAAATTGAGAGTTAATGATTTTCCAAAAGGGTTCAGTGAGTTTTTTGTTATGAAAATTTATCTATGGAGTTATAAATAGGACACTCAATCCATGATGTCAAATTTCCCTCATATGAATGCCAAAAAAATAGTTTCCCCTTGATTTAAACATGGGTCCATAATTCCTCCATTCTATTCATCTATAATTAATTAAAATGTTGGTTCTTCATTATTTTCATGATTAATTTTGGGAAAATAGAAACTACACATAAGGGTGGGGAATTGGGGTCAATATTTGGATGGGTGACTCGAAAATTTTAATTATTTTTAGTTTTAATATCAAATATGAAACATCAAAATTCATTCTCACCATTTCATTACATAATTGTTCAAGAAATGTCTATGTAAGAGATATTATATGAGATTGAAAATCATGTAAATCCCAATGATTTATCTCTTCCACCATCCTTAAAAGGTCAGGAAATTTATCCATTAAAAATTAATCATCCCAATGATTGTACATCTCACAATGTGTTGTGTAGTCATTTAAGGTTTCATCAATTAAATTCCATGCGTTAAGGTTACCATTATTTATTTATCATTTATTTAATTGTGGATTTCCTATTGGATAATGTAGAAGCTACTCTATTATTTTAGAGTAAAATTATGACTCTAGATTCTTAGGACTCACACACATAATAAAGGGAAAAGAGAAGATAAATTGATTTTAGAAAACAGAAATGGGGGAGAATAAAATTAGTGTGGAGATGAATTTCTTTTGGGCCAGGAAATGGTGAAAAAATTTTGTCCAACCGAAATTTACCCTACACATATAATAAGTCATTTTAGTATATATAGGGGTCAAATCCATAGGTACAGAAGAAGTAACCCTGAGAAAATCAGATTTATTGGGAGGATTGGCTATAATGTGGCCATCTTTGGTGTTAATTTCAATAGGGATAAAATAATACTATAATTACCAAGATAATAGTCTTAAATAATTAATTATAAATGTAATAATTTTTATATAAACAATAAATTAATATGAGTCAACCCTAGGTTGTTGTATGGAATATATTGAATGTATTTTTTCGTAGAAATGTTTAGATCACTAATTCAAGATGCATCAAAAAAAAGGTAATTACCCAAAATAATTAACCAATTTAATATTCACACAAGTATAAGGCTAATGAAAAATTTACATAAAGGATCAATTTAATTATCACTTTAGGGAATTGGATCATACATGCAATCAAAATGTTTCATCATTATGTTTGGAAAACATAAATAAGAAAATTCCTTAAAAAATAGAAATATGAAAATAATTAACTGATTAAAATATTAAAAAACATGAAATAACATTAAATACAACCCCATACAACACCCTTTGTTAAACCCATAAAATTTTTATCTTTCCATCAATGCACACATTTCTATATAATATGAGCTTCGACTTAAAGAAGCTGGATTGAATAAAGAAAAATATTGAAAAAACAAACACCCCACCATTTTGTAAGGAATTTCACAATTTATAGGGTAAATAAATTAACACCATGATTCAAAATTATTAATTATATATTTATAATAATAAAAAATATGAAATAAATAATTTTTATAAAAAAACTAAGGTGGTTTGAACTACTTACATGAGAAAAAAATGTTATTACAACATCAAATTGGAAGCATAACATTAAAATGAAAACATAATTAAATAATATCTTATTAATTCCCAAATTACACTATGAATAGATCCTTAGAGTCCTTTTAGTCCATACACACACCTAATATTATAACCATTATCTAGGGTATCCAATGGTTGAGGAAAGTGGGTTGATAATTAATCTCACATCATTTCCAAGATAGCCTTCATGCAGTTTCTATCTCCTCATTAAAATAGAATAAATTCCTTGATTTTGATAGAATTGGGATTTGTCGAAGAAGAAAAAAAATATAGATTTAGAGTTATTTAAAATACAATAAAAAATTTATCCCAATTGGAACTTTCATTTATGAGTAAATCCCAAAATGGTGAGATTCATTTTTGGGACTCTAAATCTAGTCCAGAATTTAATGTTCATCTTGGGACACCTAGATCTCAGTCCAAATGACTGAACCGGATATTGAACCAGTTGAATAAAATTTTACCAAATATGGTTTTTAGATCCATAAAAATTTTAAGATTCATTAAAATTAAATCATTGCTAATACATCCATTTTTTTGTATGATATCTAATTAACTTCGACCATAATTTTCTGGGAAAAATTTCCACAAAGTTATTCTTCCAATCTGAATCAGCATGTGATCCAGAAGGGTGAAATGTTAAAAATTGAAATGGAAACTAAATAATGAAATATGAAATTTATATCAACACTAATGATTGATTTAAAATATGTCTTAAAAAGTACCATCTAATAGTGAACTTTGAGAAAAAAATTACAATCATGATGTGAAATAATGTTCAAATTGTAAAATGAACTATTTATGGTATTTATTAATAATAAAGCTCATGGATATCATAATATAAACAAATAATATTATCCTCATTCAGTGGATAATCACACATAAATACACCCAACAAAACAAGTTGGACCATGATAGCATCGTCTCATCAATATTTTTTGTGGCATGACTCCACCACCACCCTCCTTCTCAATATAAAATACTAGATTCAGTTAAACAATATGACCAGTTCAGGTCTACATAAGGCTAAATACTCCGATCAAACAAATAAATTCATCCTCTATTTGATGGGGATCATTTTTGCGGGGGAACCATTATGTTCTTTGATGTTGCAATATGCACATAATATCATGCCTATGTGCTTCATCCCCTTTCCATTTTGGTACTATATATTTCTCTACATATAAGGATTCTTCTTTATTCCCACCCAGAGAGAATTACTTATGATATGGCCTTGGAATTGATGCCTCGTCACTCAATGGGTCATCCTCATGATCCTTTATTGGTTACTTGGATGGTTATCTTCAAGGAGGCATCATGAAAGCAATGAAAACATATCATGGTTAAATTATCATATATATATATATATATATGTGGAGATAAATCAAGAAAAAGAGTAAAAGGACACAAATCTATATGATTAATTTACCAACATTTCAAAAAAAAATATTTCATTGTATGATGAGTCCACAAATAGGTATCCATATTACTGGTGTATATATACATTAATAGATACACTTATATTGGATTACTTGGCCCTAAAAGCTAATCTCAAGACACTACAACACCATATCCCTATATCTAAGAAAATACCTCATAAGATGAAAACTCTAGAGACTATCCCAAGGAATTATATCCAGTAATATCACTTTATAACACCCTAATCAATATGAAAATGTCTGGCTAGTGTCAAGCCATGTCTTTAAAGCCCCACGACCGCATAGAATTGGCTAGGGGATGGTGACAACTAGAAAGAATGTATAAATAAAATGGGAGGCATTTTCTTATTTTACTAGCATTAACACACCAAACTATATCTATATAAAAGAGTAGAGTAATAATATAAAGGTTTTAACATCTATAGTAATACAAATCATGAAATAAAATCCAAGAAATACATTATAGTACAACATGGAGTGAAAAAATAAAAAATGGGTAACAATGCATGCCCAACAAGAATTGAAGGACCAACATGAAATAACCTCGAATAAAGGAAAACTAAGATATAGTATGACTCATGATCTCCATGTTCTAACCTATACACATTTAATGCATTCAGGTATATCTTCTCTACTACTATCACCACCAAACTATCCATTTTCTATATAGGTAATGAAAGGTGGGGGAAAATTATATGAACTAGTGAGTATATTAATGCACAATATGATTCCCCAAAATCAAAAAGAGAGAAGAATGATGGTATAAGAAAGTTTATATTAACTGAAAAAATGTGTAAAAGAATCATAATAGATATATTTGGTTAAAAAGTATCATAAGAAAGTGATAAATGGGATCTCCATCTCTATTTCCTAGCCTATGAGGATGATTTTGCAAAAAAAACTCCAAAGGTCCATCACTTATGCCCAATATATCAATATTTCGAACAAGAAATCCCATGTAGGAATAGTAACTCTCTACATCACCAAAACTCAATGGGGGAACAACATCCTGTAGAGGACATATTCCAAAGTATTATAATAGAGTTAAACTCAATAGATAGATAACCCATGCCCTCGTTTGATAGAAATGTTCCAATCAATGAATAGAGGACATATTCCATATCATGATTGGGAGGGGGTACCACTCAGTTGATAGATAGATTGATGAACCACTCCCTCATGTGATAGGGGATCAAATTAATCAATATATAGTTTAATCTCTAGTGTGTCAAGGGGTACTACTCAGTAAAGAGATGATCCACAACCTAGTATGGTAGGGGACACTTAGTTGGTAGAGGACCCACAAATTATTCCATAAGGGTTTACCACTCATTTAATAGAGGACCCACTCCCTAGTAAGATAGGGGTGGGGGTGGGGTAGGTGGTTCTTCTCAATATATATAGATAAATATAGAGGACCCATTCCATAGTTTAATTGAGGGTTACCAACCAAGACATCTCTTAAATGAGCATACTCATTGACCACTGCCATCCATGCATCAGTTGAAGATTAATCACACACGAAACACCTCATGTCTTTTCATAAAATTCAATATTAATGATACCATCAAATTATATATGGAAAAATTCTCATGATAAGGTCCTTATAATCCAAAATCTGAGTCCATAAATCAAATATATGCACGGTTGAAACTCTACAGAAAAGTACATATTGTGTACTAGGTGTCACATGATGTGTGACCACACCTAATCACCTAGACATTACCTCACCCTTACATGATATAGATAGAATTCTATGTATACATGGCATGTACAGGCTCTACAATTCATGTTCTCACTACCCAATTCTTGGTCGTGTCCGTCGGGCCGATGCCCATTTATATTAGCTCATTCCCACGTACACTAGTTTTTTCCATGTGAATGGTTGTTCCCATGCCCATGTAATCCTATATTACTAATAAAACTCCCATCATAGGGTGACATGACATGTATGGGTCATACACGACATGTGATCCTTATCCTTCCCAAAATACTAGCTTCCATAGCTTAGTCGGGGGTACAAAGTATATAGCCAGGTTTTCCTTGGAAAAATGTAGAATCATAATATGTAGAAATCACACCCAAATAACCATTATTTTAATTGTGAATCACATAAAGGGAAGATATCTAGGGATATATTTTCCTGACCCATCATTTTTGGCTGGATTCCATCTACCCAATCCCCGCTGGACTTCACCTATCGCGCCACACCTCTACCATAGCCACTCATGATTTAAGATCCCTAAAACATAACCCAAAAATCAACTTAAACAATCTTCAAATAAGCATCCAAATCACAATTAATGAATCAATCATGACTATAGCCATTTTCTGATTCTCTAACCATGCTAATAATGTCAATAGTAACCCTATAGGCCAACAATAAAGAATGTGAATAACAATGGTGATAAATTCTCCAAAAAATGTATAACCATCATTATCCCAATGTTATTATAAAATTATCAAATGATCATGGAAACAATTGGAGTTAAAAATTCATGTAAAATATAAATTTATTTAAAATTTTTAATTTATCCATACGGACTCATATGAACGGTGTGAAATTTCAGATGAAATTAAGTCATATAAGAATCCATTCTCAGGCATTTTATCATAACAGTAGAAACTAAAATTGGGGATCCATACCATGATTTAGAATTTATTTATGGTGAAGAAAGTGTTCTATATTGATGAAGGAGATCCACTAAATTCACAACCTCTTTGTCCACCTTGGTCTAATTGATGTTGATCATCTAGTCTAATCTAATAACCAAAAAATTCATGTCCTCCTCTCAAATTCGTATAGGGTTATGTAGCTAACAATGAAGATTTTGGATAATTGGGTATTTATAGAGGATTCGATATAAAAAAATTAAAATAAAATAAAATAATAAGTTATTTATTTTAATTAAATGTACCCACAAATGACTGCTTTCCTCGAAATGTTCGACATCGTCTATCCTCACATTTTAGAATCAAATACTATATCACAAAATATATATGTGGTATTATACCATTGGAAAACTAGAAACACTAAAACAATTCATCTGACTGAATTAAAATATTATAAAAATACTAATATATTTATTTTGGGGTCACAAGAAAACCAAACACCATGCCGAATCTGATATTAAATAAATATATATAGAGAGATAAATAGTCAAATGAAAAATATATGATAATAATAGTATATACAGCATTAATATATAATTCCCTATAATTATTGATATCATTCCAAAAAAACTGAATAACTCAACACACCTCCTATAGCTTCAATCAAGCTCCAATAGGATTAAATAACTCTAGGGGTTTATGATTTGTATACATAAAAAATTATAAGTATTGGATAAAGGTAATAATGTTTAAATAATGGGAAGAAATAGTATTAAGAAAATAAAAATAAGAGTAGAGAAGATATATATTATACATTGAATGACCACTCTACCTTTAAGATCATTTATATCTATCATAATAGGTTTTCTATGTCATTCACATCAACCTTATCATATTTACTTTCCATAATATTATTTTATAAAATCTAATTAGGGTATTTAAGAACATGTTGTATTTATCCATAGATCATTACAAACAGTATAGTAATCAATGCATCAAACATAATTTACTTCATGACTTATATGGAATTTTTCAAATAATACATGGAAAAGATCTAGTGGTATATTGTCTTTAGAAGATTAGATACATAAATACATAATTGTAAATTAAAAACAGTATCTTTATTTAAAACTCCATAGAGAGATCCTAACTCCCTTATATATTCTAAAACTCTATAGGATATCGAAGGGAAATTAAATAATTAAATGAGTGAGTTATAAATCACAATTATGGAAATAATCATTGAAATAAATCATAACATGAGAGTCAATAGGCATAACATGATATCATAAATAGGATACTCATAAACATGGGAACATGGAATATGGAAATAAAATCATAAGATCGTGGAATCATAAACATGTGGGTAAATTATAACTTAAGAAATTAGAAGAATATTCCATGGATAACCAAAAAGATAAAATAATATTACCTAACCAATATAATAATCATGGTATGATCATGTTCACCACCAACATAGCATAGTGTTTTTAGGCTAAGAACCCTACATAATGTTCTTAGGATAACCTCACATGTACCATATATGGAATATCTTGAGGCATTAACATCACATAAGTAATTAGAGGGTTGTAAAGGTTCAAACCATCACATTTGAGGCTAACTTCCATCGAAATATGTACAAGAAAAAGTTTTCCACAAAAGAATAATGAAACCATACATAAATAACAGACATTATAAACCCCTTTAAGAAGATAGTGGGGTTCACATACGCATCTTAATGGATAACTGAAGACAATATTATATAGATCCCGATGAGATAAATGAATAAAATTATTTTTTATATTCATTTTTTATTAAAAATACACATAGTTCATTTATATAGTTTTTCATTTTTGAAAATAGTTTTAAAATTAATTCAAAGAAATAGGAATAAAAATAAATTATTAATTGATGCTTTCTGAAATGATGGAATGTATTTTTATGTAATATAATGAAGAAATATATTATATTAAATCCAAAATTAATCAAAAAATGGTTTTAATGAAATAAATAATTTTTTTCCAAAACATTCAAGGTTATGACATTTGATGGGTGTGATACATGACATGAATGTATATTAAGGTAAGTTTCCTTCAAAGCATGGTTTATATAAGATAGAAAATTTGAAAGGAAACATAAAATTATATTTTAGAAAATAAAATAGAATATGAATATGAATAAAATACATTATAATAATATTATTTAATATGGACAAAACAAATAGAATGTGTAACCAAAGGTAATGAGTGTAGTTCGAAGGATCCCTTAGGAATTAATAAAAATTTCAATAAAACCCTATTTAAAGAGATAGAGCAACAATTTTATATTCAAATAATATTAATATTTGTAATAAATGATATTATTTATGAAATTGATAGGGTAAAATTTATTTAAAATAAATTTGTTGTATAGATGAAAATATACCACAAAGAAGTAAATTTTGAAACAAAACTCGTACCTCATGTCAGAAAGCAGTGTGCACTATCACTTAACACTCTGAATAATTAAAATTACCTTTTCTAAATATATACATGATGAAATTATTAATAATCCTTTAAATTTTAAAAGTCCCATCTATTATGGGTCGGTACTTATTTTTAATATAGATTTTGATTACGTTTGTTAATCGAGGTTGTTTTGTTAATGTCTTTGAATTATTCTTTAGTTTATTGACCATGGAAAAATGTGTTATAAAATAACATAATAATTTATTTAATTATGGGGGACTATGTCCATTATTATTCTATCTAATCAATAATAATGTAGTTTAAGGGTTATCAAAAAGTAGATCAAAATTGAGAAAGGTACATTGATAAGTCAATTTATGGTCGTTAAAGTTATTATGGTTGTTTCATATTAATCACTCATACATAATTCCCAATAATATTTTTATTGAATTTTAATATTGTTACAAAATAATACATTATTTAATTAAATGACATTGTTAAATTACCATTTACGCTAGAGATTAAAAATTTAACACATCATTCATGGAGGTGGTAGTCTTTAAACCCACATCACAATGTTTTCATTTTTATTTATCATTTTAGTGCAAAGTATAAAATGGATAGTGAATTAGTATAATAAGACATAAACATATTAAAACTGTAGGTTTTATCCTAACTTCATGGATTTAGTGTTCATGAGGGTTGTAGAAGATGAAAATATCTTAGAAAACATGTGTTGAGAGTATTAAATTTCCCTTGGAAGTTATTATTGTAAAAACTCCTTAAAAAACTTTATCATGGTGTTTTTATGATAAAAATATTAAAATAAATTGGGATAGTTATGAGGGCATACTAGGGTATAGTTCATAGTGAGAAAATTATTCTTTAATTGGTAGTGAAATAGGTAGGAGGTGGTGTACTTTTTTGAGTGTAACAAATGGATGTTTTGTAAAAACACATTATTTCCCACTAATATCACTCCATTATTCAAGGAATAAGGCTCAAAAAAAGATCAATTATAGTGTTTTTAAAGAGAAATGGTCTATAATCCCTCCACCACCCAATATCAAAATTATTGTCCACATTTTTAATCCATTTGTTCAAGGTTTAAACAATTTTTACACTATTTTAACATTATTTTAGTAACTTACTTTCACACTTGGTAACTAATATTAAAGAAGAATAATAAAATATAAATTATTTAAATATTTAAATATTTTATTTTACCTAGAAGTCAGATCCAAGCACGCTTGGACTGCAAATTTATTAATAAAAAATAAAAGTGTGGAGACAAACAAGAGAAAGAGAACGAGATTACATGTCAGAATAGTCATAAGCATCACATTCATACCTGGTCATATCATCTGCATCAGCTGACTTCCATTCTGATTGGGGCTTATATTGTTTGAGCAATTTGATATAATCCTTCCTTCGCTCCAATTTCTCCATAGATAGCTTTTCCTTGGCCTTCATGGAGGATGATCTGGTGGTCACCGTCCTCGGAACTGCAGAGTAATCTTTCCTTGGTTTCCTTTTAACTGGGGTAGGCAATACACCGACACTGTCAGAGATTCTGATCTTTTCTCCTCAAACAATGTCACTGCCAGAGGTTTTAATCATATTTTTATGACTTTCCTCATCATCCCCATGAGTGTACCCCCACTTACAAGGCATGGACACTCCCTTTCCTAGAGTGGAGACCTCAGCCCCTTCCTTCCCATCATCAGAGTTGTTCCTCCAGCCGTAGAATATTGCTTCTAAATATTCATCTGTAAAGAGTCATCCACCACCAGTGATGACGCAGGACTCAGATTATCAGAATTGATAACCTCATGAGCTCTAGAAGTGCCACTATAAGATATTCTTGGAGTAGAATCAATAATCTACTCTTTTCCCTTCGAAGGATGCAGCACATCAGGGGTTGCCTTCAAAGGAGGGTCACTGTCCTTGATGGAATGCTTTGGTAAGGGAGATTCCTTCAAAGTATCCTTTTTTGGATAGAGATTGGAGGGGTGTCCTTGCATTCCACACTCCATACAAGTGATATATTTTCGACACAACTCCAAAGAGTTCCCCATAGACATGAATTTAGAGAAGAAAAGAGGTTTCTTTTCATATTCAACATCAATCAGAATTTGATCAGACGAAATAGAAAGTGTTACCGTATTAATGAGAGTGGATCTGAGATAAACTTCAACCAGCATTCTAGAAAAGTGCCCAAATCTGACGTCTGTCGTTTCCTTATCAAGGCGGATGGGAGTTCCAATTGTCGTTTCAATATTATACAGGATCTCTGGATGCCAAAGAACCCAATTAAGACCATGAAGACGCACCCATACCTGAGAGAAGACATTTTTTTCATTTGAGACATTAAAGTCAAGTGACCATTCGTGCAGATGAATCCATCCCGGTTTTAGAAACATAGAACCAGAACTCCATGCCCTAAGCTTGAGATCCACCGATGGAAAAAAATAGTGAAAGAAACCCAGCCCAAGGGATACACATTTCCTGCTATCAAAGCCCCACAACATCAAAATTATACGGAATAAATCTTCACATTTCCAAGGTTTTACACCTTTAGAAAGAACAATGAGAGAAATCAATGAGTTCTCACGCAATGCCAACCTTTCAGCAATCACACCAGGGTTCGCCTCGACGTGAGCCAAAGATCCCTTTCGAAGAATCCTTCTATGGCAAGAATCCTCATTATTTTTCTTATCCGATAAAGAATCCTTCATCACATCAACAAAGGAGCGATGACCACATGATACAGAACCAGTAGGCAACTTCACAGATTCCATGGATCCATAAAAATCCCGAGCACACTGGTTAAGGGATTTGCAGTGCGGAGGATTCGCAGCCGTGTGATTCAACACCCTCGCTGCACTATCCTCCGATCGCATCAGAACAGTCCTACCGGAGAAGACCTTCACGCTGCCAGCCGATGCAACATTAGCAGAGGCCTCCAGGTTTTTCAAGCCGCTCGGAATCGAATCAGTAGATCGTCGCTCGCCGGAGGAGACGCCACCACCAGCTGACGCGAGGAAAGCAGCAGAAATCACCGGCTTTTTGAGAATGGAACTCGGTGCAACGCTCAGAACCGGATCCTTTCCCTTCGGTCGAACGTCGAGACAATTGAAACCAAAGAAGTGAGTAAAACACATAAAACCCATTTCATAGAAGAAATTAGTTCTATAATTACAATTTATACATGGTATATGATTATCAGTTTTTTAAATATTATTAAAATACATTGGTTTATTTTAAATCATTTTTATTTTATATGGCTTTTAAATAAATTAAAAACCTTCATTTACAAAAATATTGTTTACTTAAATTAAAAGATAATAACTTGTTTTTTATTTTAATTAAGATATTAATTTTATTTTATAAGGTTAAACATAGGTTTTATAAATTAAAAAAATCTATATATAATATAAGTAAAATATTTCCTTAAATAAAGATTTCATAAATTAAATGGTTTTGTAAAACACTAAGTTGTTCTTATATTCTGATAATGTAATAAAACTAATTGTTTTGCCATAAATTGTATTTTTCATTATTCATAAAAAAAATTTCCATATTAAATCAATCCAAAGAATAATTCCAAAAATAAATTTTCACAATATTGATCTAATTATAGGTGTCATATTATTATATTTAACTGGTATGAGTGATACAAATAAATTTTAATATCTTAAATATATAATATATAATTCTTTTTTTAATTAATTTCAAATAAAAAATTTCAAAATGGGTTTTTATATTAAAACAAAAAGTCTTATAATTATTACTAAACTTATAAAATATAAATTCTGTATTAAAAATAGGTTTTTGAAAGTTTCATTTCAGTATTATATATCAAAATTTCACAAAAACGTGTTCTTTTTAAAATAGATATTTTTCATTATTCTCTAAAAATTCATTCTTTTTTATAAAAATACAAAAAATTGTAAACTTCTATTTTAATTATAAATCCAGAAATGGATTTTATTTTTTAAAAATAAAATTCTAAAATTGTTTTTTACACATTTAAATGAAAAATATTAAATAAAAAGGAAACATTTCTTTTTTTGAAAAATATGATTTTAGAAAACTATTTGATATTATTATTAATTTCTATAAAATAGTAATACATATAAAATTAATCAATCAATATTATATTTTTTTAAAATAATTTTTTAATATAATACACTCATTTTTCTTTAATAAATAATAATTATTTTTTAAAGATAGATTTTCGAACACAATATAAATTAAGTAAATTTATGTAAAATAAAAAATATATATATTAATATATATTATAATTCAGTTAATATAATTCATATTTTGAAAACATTTTATTCTTTAATTTTTCATCATAAAACCATTAAAGAATCTTTTAAACCCATATGAAAAAATACATTTGGATATAAAAAATATAATTTACTTATAAAAACTAATTTACTATACCAAAATTAATAGAAATTTTGGAAGAGGTGTTTTCTTTAGAGGGAAGATCTTTAAAAACATTCTTGACAAATGAATGTTTCCATGTTAAAGTAACTTACAAAAACAACAAAAATATGAATGGAAAAACTTATTTTGAAAATAACGATGTAAAATTATAAAGGAATATATATAGAAATTATTATTCATGATAACCTGAAAATCATCTCGTTCCATATAAGTTAAAAAATATCCCTTCCATATTTTTTTCAAAAAAGTCACATGGTACTTATTTTGGAAAAAAAAATATTCCTATCAAATCTATTTTCAGAAATTAAAACATAGGTAAAAATTAAATTAAAAATAAAAGAGTAATATTTAAAACAATAATTAATTTTTAAAAAAAAATAATTGTATGGATAGGGAATAGAAATAGAGCTTTAATGGAAACTTAAAAAAGATAGTTGTTAAAATAATGTCATTTACCATGAGTCTGAATCGTCACATATTTTCTTAATATTTTTTAATATTTGAAGAAATATTAATTATATACATTATTGATTACATTTTTATGTTTTATTACATTTATATCTCTTTTTTTAGTGTTATATACAATTACATAATCACTACAGCTCACATCATACATTTTGATGATATTCATCTCATAAGTTCGTAATCAATTCTATTGGTTGGAAATGATAAATGAGTTAAACATTACATAATATTCATAATAATATTAAGGAAATAATTATCATAACTATTCATCACTTATATTTTTATATCCATCCATTAAATGTGGTTATGAAAAATGAATTGTGCTACTATAAAGTAGTAGGATGGTCGTATGTGCACCAGAGTAACGTTTCAATTTTTCAATGATTATTATAGAAAGAATGTATATATTATTTTATATTTATAGAAGAATAATAATATCATATTTTTTATTCATATATATATATATATATCATCCATGGGACTACATGATGAAAATGAATCACAACGCTTTGTAGAGGTGGAAGTCCACATACACACACAAACAACATTATCAATTGTCAGTGCCTGGAAATGTATGAAGGTAAATGATATATTATATTTTAATCATGAAAAATATTTCATGAATATCATATATAAATTTTAATTTAATAATTATAATCCATACTAGAGTGATGATGGAAAATTAATTACATTTGTTCATGAGGAGCTAGTATGTCGTAAACATGACTGAAAGATCTGTTTCCCATTTGATCAAAGAGTAGGTAAATCTAGGTTTTTAAATTGAAATAAAAAAATATTATATAAAATATAATTTTCAATTATATAATAATTCCGGAATATTATTTTATAGATATGTTATAAGAAACAAAATTAATAAATTCAGATAAAAACTATACATCTTCTTTGGAAAACATCATTTACTTAACAAGTTAAGAACTTTAATATTTTTATTACACCTTAAAAGGTCTTATATAATGAAGGTATATATTATATGATGCTATTTGGGAATGTATTTTCTTAAAAAAAATGGGTTTAGATGTGTCAATAAATTATATGGAGAGGTTCCCTTTATAAGAGAGCAGAGGGGAACTCTTGTAATTTCACAAAATATTAAATTAATATAAATTAATTTTGAAATAAAAATGGATCGAATGTAAATTATATTTAATATAAGACGAATATGGGTGGAATTATTCCTAATTTAAAAATTATATATGTTCTGACTATATTTCTACCCTAATCTTTGGTTTACAACCCTTATTTAACCCCTTCAACTCTTCTTGTGACAATAATGATTTTTTACCCTATGTGTGTAAATATATTTAATATAACACTAAAAACGCCACTAAATGGAAAATAATTCAATTTATCAACATATTAATAAAAAATTAATTTTTTTTTGTAATTTTATAACATTTAATAAAATATTATTTACTAAAAAAACTGTAATGTCAATTTTTTGAACTATTCGTTATATTAACATTTATAATATTAATAAGACATCTAAGAATAAGAAAATATATTCTATTATATCAATAAAATTTAAATTAAATATTTAAATGTTTTTAAATTACATTAATTATCTCATATTATATTTCTGTAAAAATTTTAAAATCATTTATATGATTTTTTCCATTAATTAAATAATTACTCTATCAGGGTTGTAAATGATTTGAAGGTGATTATTTATTCCATAAAAATTAAAAATAAATTAATAGGATGAAGAAATATCTATTATATTTCAATGTAAAATTTATAGTCTAACATATTCTCCAGATATCACACCATAAAAAATAATACCTTTATAAGAAACAAGAGTGGGACATGTTTGACATTTCATTTAATAAGATACTATAATGGTCATAATCTATTCCAATTTTCCACAAAGATTTGTAAACTTACCCATTGGATAATTATATTTGATATATGGTTTATTTTTGGGTAATTTAATGGTTCTTATCATTTTATTTCTTACCAAAATTACTCAATTTAACATTTATTTGGGTAATAAAATTTTCTAAGGTTACTACTCATGTTTTTCAAAAATAAAAGGGAATTATTTAATAAATTTGGTACCACTAATTTAAAATATTAAAATCATTATTTAAATTATAAATTAAATGAAATAACAATTTTTGGTTAAATTAATATGGGAAAACCCAACGAAAAATAGATTTCCAAAAAAAATATCATTTTTAAATATAAAATGTTTTCATACTAAAATTGAGTATAAAATAATTTAAAATAAAATAATTATATTATTTTAAATAAAATTGAACTAATTAAAATTTCAAAGGAAATAAAAACATAATTTGACATTATAAATAATTTAAAATAAAATTATTTTATATAAAAATCAATATTTTTCATTATTCCTTAAAAAATTAATATATTTTGAAAATTTTCCAATATTAATATTATAGTAATTATGACATTATGAATTAAAAAATAAAATTAATTTATTAAAATTAAAAATATATTATTTTGATATTAGGCCTTTAAATAAAGTATTATATTAAATCATTTTAATAAAACCAATTCCATTATGATTTTAGAATTTGTTAATACATTTATAAGGGATATAACTGGAAAATTATAGAGTACTAAAAAATATTAAATTGATTTATTCTAAAATTACTTATGTTGTTGCATTCTCCACCAATTTTTTAAATTGAATCCCCTAAAATTTGAATTTTGGCTAAATAACCAGTGTTTGACTTTTCAAAATACCATTGTTTAAAACCCACATTGTAAAAAGGATAAATAAAACATCGAATTAGAAAGAGAGAAAGGGAGTTACAAAGGTCATATGAAATAAAAAATACAACATTTATATGTTGGAAAACATGGCCATGAAAGATAATTGGTGATTCCTAAGTACTGTTATATATTTATAGAGAACGTGGGAATGAGAAAGTTATCCATTATAAAAAAAGTAAACTTTTGATGGGTTAATTGTACATTTCTTTCTTGGTAAGAAATGTAAGAGAATAAAATTTTTATTTCAAAATAAATTTTCTAAAATATATGAATAATTTTACTATATAGACTAATAAAATAAGTAAATATACATACTTGATGAGTTTAATTCCATCCTTTATTAAATTTCCACCATAATCTCAACTTTTTCTTTAAATGATAAGTATTCTTGATGAATTTTTTTCAAGCCTAAAACATAAAAATTAACATCTAAAGATCAAAAAAATCTATAAAATTTTAACTACATATTACTCCTGTATTTAGGAAATACCAAAAAGTAAAATGGTTATTAAAACATAAGATAATTCCCAATACGAGTAAACCATCATACTAGGAAAAACTACTTTAATATAAAAAATCAACAGTAATACCCAATAATCAAAAAATAAAAATTCAAAAAAAATTGTCTTTAAAATTACTCCAAAATAATATAAACTATGATTAAAATCCATTAATCAAAATTATTTGATCAGATATTCCTAAAAGATAATGTTTGACATTAATCTCGAAATAACATAAATCACTCTAATGTATCACACTAAATATTTAATTTCCTTAATGATATATTCTCACAAATATAATATCTATTTTCATAAATATCATTAATTACCAAAAACTAAAAATAATATAATTTTTATAAGGTCCCTAAGATAGTGAACATCTTTCAAAATATCATTAGTCACATAAGAAAAAAATCATTTTCTAATAAATGTTTTATTAGAAATTGTAACAAAATGTATTTACCAAAAAACTGTATATATTATGAAACCTAATGGTTAACCATATATCATAACAAAACATATCTTGAAAACATCATAGTATCTCAAATTGTATAAACCCTCTTGTGATACCAAATATAAGGACCTGGCCAAAGGCATTATATATTCTAGTGTCATTGAGTAATAAATCACTTTGAAACAATCTGTAGGATATTTTTAGTTTAGAGTTTTAGAGAATTAGGAAAAACTATTTCATAGTTAACTAATATATTACATGTTGAAACATATACTCGTTATCCATTTTCCCATGATATTTTACTTTTTAAAATAAAACATAGTTTCTTTTCATGATAATTCATCCAAATTTTTATTTTGACCTTTTCCTTATCCACACTCTTCGTTAATCCCCATTATAAACTTTTTAAAAATGTTTGATGATCAAAAAAATATTGGTATGTCAAATAAAAAGAAGTAATTTTTTATTCTAATAGAAAACATAAGAAACCTTGTAATGTTTATCTTTATTATCAAATTATTTTGAGTGTATAAAATAAAAATCTTCCATATGAAAACCATAATTAATATTCTCAATGAAAATCATTATTCCAATTGACTGTAAATAAAATCAATTTTATATGGGTAGATAATCACATTTATAACCCATACTTAGATCAATAATAAGTGGATCCAAGTTAAATCCAATAAAAAAACCCTTTGTAAATTCCATAATTCATAACTTAAAAGACAAGGTATATTACCTAATGCATTATTGCACTATCTATGAACAACCAAATATATAACAAGATAACCTAGATCTACCTTAGTCTACCCAATGAATAATCTAAATCAGGATCACCCATGAGCTATAATGGGGCTCAACCCTTGGTATAAGTTGTATTGGGCTCACACATTTCACATAGAAAGCTCAAGTACCATATAATAAATAAAACATTTTATTCTTTAAAATTTCATCATAATCTTTTGAAAAACAATTTTAAACCATCATGATGAAAATTGGGTTATAAAAATACCATTTTCATTAAAAAAAATTAAATACCAAAATACCCCAAAAAGGGAGGTATGAGTTTTTATTGAAGTAATGGTCATTAAAAAATTCTAGAAGAATATAATATATCCATTTTGATATCACATTTAAAAAATGTAAAAATATGAAATAAAATGTTTATTTTGAAAATAATTTTGTAAACATATAAGTTAAGGTTCAAAAAAAATATTTTTCATGATAGTGTAAAAATTAACTCATTCTGTATAAATTAAAAAACATTCCTTTTAAATTTTTTGGGAAATATAAAGAAAGTACCTATTTTGGAAAATGAAAAAAATATTGCATTTAATTTTTTATTAAAATGTAAAAAATGGGTAAAAATGAATTTAAAAAATCACATAAGAATAAAATAACATTATTTAAAATATTTATTAAAAATAATCATATGGATATGGAATAAAAAGAGAGTTTAAAGGGGAACTTTGAAAGGATAATATTTAAAATAATGTCCCTTACCTTGAAATGGATTTGTCATGTACATTCTTTATCATCATGAATAACCAATATAGGATAAGTATTTACTTTATTAATAACCTATTTAAGGGTTTTTTATTCCCTTTATGTCACTTATTTTAATTTTATATAAAATTATTTAATCACTAAAGTTCACATTTGACATTTTGACAATATTCTTTTTACAAGTCTAGAAGGAATTTGGTAGGTTTTCCATGGTCAAATATTTTTTAATTCAATAAATTCAAGAATAGTATTCATGAAATAATTATCATAATTATAAATCATTTATCCTTTTTAATCCATTCATTAAATATAGTTATTAAGAAAAGAACTATGTCACAATCTAAGAGATGGTGGGTCCTACATATACAACAATACCATTTCCATTTTTCAATGATCATTATTGAAATAAGGTAAATATTATTTTACTTTTATAGAATTATTATTATATTAAATATATAATATTATTTATTTAAATATAATTTTATATATTTAATCTATGTGATGTCCTGATTGAAAATTAATTACATCACTTTATGCAGCTGGTAGTCCACACATATGAATGATCTGCATTATCGTTTTTCAATGCATGTAAAGGTAAAATAATAGATAATATTTATATTTTAATAACGATAAATATTTCCTAAATTTCATATATAAAAATTAATTCCATTATTATAATCTATCTATGAGTGATGTTGATGTAAAAAAAAAATTACATTGGTTCACGAGGCGGTAGTCTATCATACAGATAAATAATGGTTTTATTTCCTATTTGATGGGAGAGGATATAGATATTGGTTGTTCAACTAGAATAAAAATAACTTAGTATATGAAATATATTGTTTTTATTATATTATCATGAGTGAATATATTTTTAGGGATGTGGAATAAGAAACAAAACTAAAATAAGTAGATAAAAACTATTTGTCTTCTTTGGAAAAACTGCTTTTGTTAACACGTTTAGACCTCTAATAAAAGTAGTCAGCCAAAAAAGGACCACTATAATGAGGGAGATATTATAAGAAGGTATTTGGGCAGGTATTTTCTTATCCAAATGGGTTTATAATGGTAAATAAATAATAAAAACATGTTCCATTTTATAGTATTAGAGAGGGGAACTATTATAATTTCTCAAAATATTAGATTTATACAAATTAATTTCAAATTATAAATGTCTAAAAAGTGAGTTATTTAAATGCTAAAATAATTATGGGTAGAAATAACCTCATAAAATAAAAAACTATAATGGTTTTGATTATATTTCTACAATTATTATTTAGATTTAACCCCTATTTAACCCTTTCGACTCTTACTTTGACAACATAGATTTTTTACATTTTGAGGGTATATATATTTAATATAAAATAAAAAAAGATCCATAAATGAACCATGAATGATATTTTTAACTTTGTAATAATAACATGGTTGAATTAAATATTTTTATGAAGTTTATATAATTTAATAAATTTTTATTTAATATAAAATATCCATTTTCTCAATTTTTAAAACTATTCATTATGTTGAATATTTTAATGTAAAAAAACTTCTAAAAATAAAATATATATATTTTATTATATTCCTAATATACCAAGGGAAACTAGACATTTGTGGAATAAACTAATTATATCATATTATATTTCTTTAATTGTTTTCCCCATTTTTTTGTTTTTACATTTAACTATATAATTACTGTATCATCATTGCACAAGAATTTATGGAAAATATTTATTCATTAAAATTTAAAAATAAATTTTAATTAGGAATATAATTATATTATATTTTAAAATAATATCTATAGTAAAAAATATCCTTTACATGATACCATATTAAATAAATACACTTACTAAAAACAAGAGTGGGACATGTTTGATATTTATCTTAAGAAAATATTATAAAGGTCATAATATCATCAATGTGTCCCCAAGAGATTATAAATTTAACCATTTTAGTATTATGGTTGATATATTATCGACAAAAAAGTATTATGTATGTGTTTGTGTCATATAATAGTTGTTATAATTTTATTTTTGACGTAAATTACCTAATTTACCCATTATAGTGGTAATAAAAAGTTATAGGGTTACCATTAGTGTTGTCAAAAAATAAAAGGGTCCTAATTACTGAATATGGACCTAATGATTCAAAATATTAAATCATTTTTTCAAACATAAAGACATAGAAGTTTTAGAATTTAATTTATTATTATATCAGTAAAACAGCACAAAAAGTCAATGTTTTAGAAAATTTACTTTTTAAAATATAAAATTTTTTATATACTAATATAAAGTATAAAATATATTTCAAAAAATTAAAGGATTAATTTAAATAAAATTGGACAAATTAAAATTTTTAAAAAATAAAAAACATAATTTTACTACTTAAATACATTAGAATAAAATATAATTTTCAATAAAAATAATTATTTTTTACTATTCAAGGAAAAATAAATATTTTCGAGAAATTTTAAAAAATTCATTTGATGATAATTTAGACAATATGAATTTAAAAATGAAATTAAAATTTTCAAATTAAAAATCCATAATTTGAAAATTAATTCTTAAAATGAAATTTTATAATATATGTGTTTAACAAAAACATTTCTATTTTGATTTTATGAATTTATTAACATATTAATAAGGAATATAACTACAGAATTAATCAATAGTAATTAATATTAAAATGATTTATTCTATCATTATTTGTGTTTTTACATAAGAAGTGACAGGTGTGATGCCCTGACCCTAGAAGCCTAGAGTGGGTGAATTATTACATATCATTGGCATGATCACAAAAGATCAAGTCTCGAAAGACCGATTAGTTTAGTAGCCTTGGAAGTACTAGATACATTCATAAGGTTTACATTACATAGTAAAATGGAAAAATACAACAACATTGTTTCCATAGATAACATTGAGATCCCATAGACTATCCCTACAGGTCAGTCATAATATTCTTCTTCAGATCCGGGGAAAAATAAACATAGAAAGGGGTGATCTTAGATGCTCAGTAAGGATAACAATATAGTGGAAACATTCATAAATAAGCATAAACATTTAAGGAAATGTATAAGACTAAAACAAAATCCTTTTAAACTTGAACTTCAGCATAATATGGAAAAGATAAAATCAGATGATTCCATTTACTTATTCGCATTTATATTTTACTAGTCAAATAATCACATTCAATATCAATAGTCACTTTCATAATGATGGAATGTATAATTCCAGACTTCCATAACCACATAGTTAAGTCTTTGTGCCAAGACTACAAATAATATTTTGCCAAGGCCTTGGGCCAAGACACTAGTTTTTCTCATGAGACTTATCGATGAATTGAGGAGTTATAGTGGGCTCCACCCATCACTTACTAAGTCCAATGCATTCCTCATATGAAAAGGTTGAAACACAACATAAACATTCGTATTAAAAATAGAATATGAAATGTAAATACATTATCCATAACCATGAATAGTTTAAAAATAACACATCCATAGTCAAACATATCACAAAACCTTCAATAAAATATGGATGTTTTATATCATAATAAATCAACTTCAAATAATCTTAAAATCCATCAAAGGATATTGACATGGATAAAATAAAAACTTTTTTTCAGATAAATGTCTATTTCTATTTTGAAATCATTTAAGATTCAATTAATTGTCAAGAAGACATTTAGTTTGAAAATATTCTTATAATCTTGTAAGGTATGCTTCGACAATGTTATAATGGCGGAAAATAGCCACACCCACCATATAAATTAAAAAGAACATTCTTACCTTAATTTTGTCGAAAAGGTCATAAAGTACCTTGTTTGGAAAATGACGGAAATATTCCGTTAAAAACATATAAAGAGAAACAAGGGTATAAATTAATTTACCCCATTTTCTATTAAATAGTAATAATGTTTTAAAATTCATTTTAAAGAAATATGGATTTGTATGATAAAGAGGTCCCAGTAGATACTTACGTAAAAACAACCTCGGATAATAAAAATATTGTGAAATTAACCATTACCTGGTACTATTCCTTGGTCAAGGGTTGGTTAAACTACTGTATAATGGTTCAATAATTGTTAATAATTTATAATATAATCATATAAAGTAATATGATATCGTATATGATCTTCTAATATTTCTTTGTTAATAATATTTTAGTGTTATCATCGTTTCGGGTGTTATGTGATTCATTTTCCTTTATATGATTTGTTGCATAAGTAATGTTTGTTATGGATAGGATGTATCTTATTCATATTCAAAATGATATTAAGTATTTAAACATTATTTTTAATCATCTAATTAAAATTATTATTGAATGTATTATGATGGGGAATGAATCTCATCACGTTCGTGGAGACGGTAATCCGTACGTATGCACGAGCGACAACATCATTTTTTTGAAATTTAAATAATATATATTTGGATGGTATACAGATTTATTATCTTGTTATATTTATTATTTACATCAATTAGACATCATAATTATACCCATACAAATAATAATGTATTTAATAACAATTATACCACGACGTGGAGATGTTAAGCCGTACGTACGCACGTATGGTGACATGTCATTCAAAGGATGGATAGAATAACGAATATGGTTGTACCATATTTATAATAACATCACAATATATATAAGATACTAGAGTTATTATTTTATAATTGAAACAATAATGAAATAGGAAGTGGAAGAAGAAAGGAACTTGAAAGAGGTGATTAAATATTTACCTCTTTATCAGGTTCTCCCTTTTGATTTGATCAAAAAGGGATTATTAGGTTGAATTTTTGACTAAATTAAGGCCTCTAAGATGAAGTTAAGACATTTGAGTGGGTATTTTGGCAGATTTTGGTAGAGCCAAAAGGCTTTGATGTTGTGAATTTGAGAGAAAGGGGGTGCCCTTTTATAAGAGGGGTGAGGGGCACCTTAGGAAATGCAAGAAATATTATTTTATAATAAAATTATTTTTGGTTTCTAAGGGCTCAAATATGAATTATTTAAAGGATAAGGTGGGGATGGGTAGAAAACCACTCAACCAATATGTTTTATACAGTTTTGGGTCACTATATTAACCATATCTTTTAGATTTAACTCTTAGTTATATAGTTTGACATTTACCATGTCTCATGGTATTTTCATATTATATGGTTAATAAACTTACTATATTATTCCAACAGAACCCCAAGTGGTTAATTAATGATAAACCTATCATTATATAAGTCTGTTGGTAGAACATTATTCTTTTAGGATTTGAATATCAATTAATAATATAATATTTGTTTTAAAAATACTTTTATGTCAATTTTGATACTATTTGGTATTTTTTCTAAATTCATAACAGCCTTATTAAATCGAAAAAAATTCATCTAAATAACCCTAACATGTCATATTATTCTAAAAAATTAGTGAAATTCATAAAAAGACTCAAATTACATTTATTTGGATATTTATAATATCAAATATTTTAATATTTCATTAATTAGGTAATTACTACATCATCATTGTGTCATAAATAAATTAAATTATTTAATGTCTAAAAAATATAAAAAAAAATACGATTATGTAGGAAATATTTTTATATTTATAATGAATATTTATTGTTTAATTTATCTTATGTATAACCAGATATTAAAAATGGTTTAGTTAAGAAACATTGAATTTAACACTTTTAACTCTTCTTTGAATTAAATAATAATAAATGTCCTAATCTAATCCAAGTGGACCTAAAGGATCATATTTTATTCCTAAGGTTGTTTTTGGTCAAATTACAATTATCCAATATAATTAATACATGTGTTAGGGTAATAATAATATCATTTTTACCTTTATTTACCCTATTTACATTTAACCGTGGTAAATAAAAGTCAAAAGTTACTATTCGCCAAAAATTATTTTCATCCAATTAAACCACATTTCACTTATTGATATCAACCGTGTATCTTTTATTTTTGAAATTAAACTCACAGAATCAGTAAAATTATGTTTTCTGTAAATTTTTAAATGCTCTAAGGAGGTGGGTAAAAGACGGTAAGAAGTTTAATAAAATTTTATTAATCTAAAATTATTATAAACTTACTTCAATTAATTAAATTGAACTTATATAGGTATTTGGTATCTATTTTGGCCTAAAATAAATTTAAATAAAATAAATAATTATTTAAATAAAAATTCATTTTTAAACAATAACTCAGTGTTTTCACTATTCATCAAAAATGGAAAGTTTTCTGAAAAATACCAAAAATTCACCGTAAACTAATTTCGATATTCTGAATCCAAAAATAAAGTCTATTTTGAATGATAAAATTTATAAAATTTCAAAAAGTGGGTATTACTATTTATAACAGCTAGTTTGATTGGTCGCTATGTGTTAGAATCTCGAAGTTGTGTTCGACACAAGCTTTTGCATTATTGAAAGGAAAACGTACCATGGAAGCTTGGAGTGTTACATTATCCCCACATTCAAATAATTCCATCCTCTAAATTTCTATAATATTACTGCATAAAAAGATTCGGGTGGTTCTTCATCATAAGTTCTTCGGGTTCCCATGTTGCCTCTTCCATCTTATGGTTTCTCCATAGAACGTTTACCACATCAGTCATCCAGTTTTTCAACACATGTTCTCTTGTATCATGAACCTTGATAGGCTCTTCACAATAAGACAGATTGGGTTCTAGTTCTAATTCCTCATAGGTAAGTACATGTTTTGGGTCAGGAATGTATTATCTCAATAGTGATACGTGGAATACATCGTGGACTTTGGAGAGACTTTTCGGTATTTCCAAACGGTAAGCTACAGCCCCAATTCGTTCTAGAATTTTGAAAGTTCTGATGTACCTGGGACTTAATTTTCCCTTCTTACCAAAATGTATAACACACTTCCATAGAGATACCATAAAGAAAACATGATATCCTACCTGAAATTCCTAATCCTTTCTTTGGTTATTAGCATAGCTATTCTTCCTACTTTGAGAATCTTTGTTGTGGGTTTGGATTACCTTCACCTTTTCCATTGTTTCCTCAACATGTTCTGGGCCTACGAGATTTCTTTCACCAACATCATCCCAACAGGTTGGTGTCTGACTTCTCTTTCCATATAACGCTTTATATGGATCCATTTGAATACTTGAGTTGAAGCAATTGTTATAGTAAAATTCGACCTGAGGTAAGTATTGATCCCACATACCTTGAAAGTCAAGTGATCATGATCACAACATGTCTTTTAAGGGTTGAATAGTCTATTTTGATTGTCTATCAGTTTGGGGGTGGTAGGATGTTCTCAAACTACATTCAGTATCCAGGGATTTCTGAATTCTTTTCCAGAATCTTGATGTAAAACATGGATCACGATCAGAAAAAATCTATGGGGGTACTCCATGAAGTCTAAAAACTCCATTAATATAAAGCCTTACTAAACGTTCAGGTGGTAAATTTTTTCTTATAGCAAGGAAATGTGATGACTTGGTAAGATGGTCAATAATAACACATATTGCATCATTTTTCTAAGAGTCTTTGGTAGCCCTATGACAAAGTTCATCGTGATATCATCCCATTTCCACGTAGTTATGGGAAGGGGTTTCATGTATCCTCCAGGATGTTTCTTTCCAGCTTTCACTTGTTGAAAAACCATACTTCATGACAAAAAATCATAAATCTCCCTCTTCATATTGTCCCACCAAAAATGTTCCTTCAAATATCTATACATTTTGCTGCTCCTAGGGTGTATAGATAAATTGGATCTATGAGCATTATCCAACAATTTTCTTTTTAGATCAGGTATATCGGGAACACAAAGTCTCCTCCCAAATTTCAAAATTTCATCTTCATATATGAAGTCACTCAATCTCCAATCATTCACACCTTTAATCTTATTTTGAAACTCCTCAGCATCGACATGAGAACTTTTTATCCATTATAGTAATGATAGTTTGGAAACCATTTGAAAAATGAATTAATGATTCACCTTCCATGGTTATTCCCATATCCATCTGTACTAGATCCTAGAAAATTGGATCCCTTTCAACTCTAATCTTCTTCAAAACTCCATGATCTATTCTGCTCAAAGCATCTTCAATCTTATTTTCCTTCCCTAGGTGGTAGTATATCATGCAATCATAATCCATGAGTATTTTAAGCCATCTCCTTTTCCTCATGTTGAGTTATTTCTGTGAGAAAATATACTTCAAACTCTTGTGATCAGTATAAATCTCAAATTTTCAGCATAGAGATAGTGTCTCCAAATCTTAAAAGCAAGGATTACAGCTACTAACTCAAGATAACGAGGAGGACAGTTTTGGTCATGAATTTTATACGGTCGTGATGCATAAAAAATAAATCTATCTGTCTGCATAAGGACACAACCAAGTCCTTTCTTCAATGCATCACTCTAAATAACAAACCCGTCATACCTTGATGGTAGAGTCAATATAGGATCATTGACTAATATTATTTTCATTTATTCGAAACATTCTTCACACTCTTTTTTCCAAACAAAGTTAACCCATTTTCATGTGATCTTTATTAATGGGTTACCCAATTAGGAAACATTCTGTATGAAACACCGATAATAACCTGTTAAACCAATAAAACTATGTACCTCAGTTATACTCATCAGTGTTGGACATTCTTGGATTTCTCTTGTCTTATAAGGATCAATAGATATTCCATCCTTAGAGATAATATGGCCCAGAAAAGAAATCTCTTGATGCCATAATTCACACTTTCAAAACTTCCCATATAATTCATTTCTTCTATGAGTCTTTAGGATAATGCGCAAATGATTTTCATGTTTTTAATATCTTTTGAAGTATACCAAAATATCATCAATAAATACCACTATAAAGTCATCAAGATATTCCTTGAAAACACTATTCATTAGATCCATGAACACATAGGGTGCATTAGTCAATCCAAAAGGCATTACTGTAAACTCGTAATTCTCATACCTAGTTCGAAATGTTGTTTTTTGAATGTCATCCTTCTTCACACACAAATTATGATATCCAGATTGAAGTTCAATCTTTTAAAGGTATTAATCTCCATGAAGTTGGTCGAATAAATCATCAATGCGAGATAGGGGATATGTGTCCTTTATTGTTATATCATTGATCACCCTGTAGTCAATGAACAACCCCATAGATCCTTATTTCTTCTTAACAAAAAGAAAAGGGGCTCCCAATGGAGAAACATTAGGGAAAATAAATCCCTTATTACTCAATTCCTCTAGTTGTTTATTTAGTTCCACTAATTCCACAATCTCCATTCTATAATGGGTCTTCGATATGGGCTTTGATCCAGGAATTAAATCAATGGAAAAATCAATTTCTCATTATGGAGGATGTCTTGGTAAATCTTATAGAAACACATCAACATATTCTTTAAAAATTAGTACATCCTCAATTTGAACATTCCTTTCCTCACACAATGTTATTTCATTCTCTTCCTCCCAAATAATTGAATTCAGTTGAGCTACTGGGGATGGATCTAGATAAGAATTATGTGGTGACGATTCTTCTCTAAAGATAAGGTGTTCTTTATCATCATCATCAAAAATTATAACCTCCTACTTCTTATAATAAATTTTTGCATCATGGTATGAAATCCAATCCATACCGAGGATTATATCAAATTCAATCATGGGTATGACGATGAGATCAGCAGACAAAGAACATTTATATGCCCTAATGGGGACTGATTCACAAAACATTGTTGCAATGATACTTCCCTTAGGAGTTTTGACAGACAACTCCCTTGTTAAATCAAATTGGAAATTTCTAATTTTCTTAGAAATTTGGGAAGATATGAAACAATGTGATGATCCAGAATCAAATAATGATTTTTCTAAACTTAAGGAAACCATTAAATTACCTGCCACTGCGTCTTTCAGAGCTTCAAACATAGCAGTAGTGATAGAATAATCTTGGCCTTGATCCCTTGGAATTTTTTGAGGTAAGTTCCCCTAACGCTTAGTACATTCATTTTCATAATTCCCCCTTTATCTATAGTTTTAACATTCAACATCGATAGCCTCTTTCTTCCCCTTGCAATCACAAGCTTAGTGGACTTTTTCACCACACTTGTAACAGACTCCCATTCCCTTCAGGCATGTACCATGGTGTTTCTTCCCACATTTATTGCATGATGGATATTCAAATTTTCCCTTCTTCCCCTTATTTTAATTTCTAGAGTGTTCAGCAGATCCCTTCTTCTCTTGCATTGATATAAAGTCGTAAGACATAGAAAATTCTTTTTTTGTCTTGACAGCACATGAGACAATATCTTAGTATGACGAGATGGATTGTGAGACTAATGCTCAATGGAGAAATAGTTTTAACCCATCAAATAATCTATCAATCTAACTTCTTGGGTTATGTATATAATCTAAATCCTACCTCTCTAACCTTTTAAAGTTAGCTTCATACTTTGCAGCATTCTCATCCTTCTTTTTCCTCAGACTCAGAAATTGTCTTTCCATATCTTCTTGATGGTCATGAGGAAATTATTTTTCTAAGAAACTTTCTATAAACTCCCTCCATTACATATTTTATACTTCATCATCTTACTTTGTGTTTTGAATTAATGACCACCACTGATCATCATCTTCAGTGAGGCGGTAAACATCCATGACAACTTTTTCCCTTTCGCTACTCCCCAAGGTGTGGAATATTTTCTCTACGGAATTTATCCATTGCTCAGCTACTAGTGGATTCTTACCCCCATTGAATGTTTGTGGTTGTTTCCTCATGAAGCGATCTAACATTAATCGTCCACATTTTGGATCAGGGTGCTCTATATAGGAAAGGTTATTATTCATAACCTGAGTGAGTTGTCACACTATAGTGATAAGCTGATCGACACAAGTTGTATCCCTAGCTCCACTATAATTATCTTGAGTAGGATGGAAATCCCTACCTAGAGTACGTGCAGTGATATGGTTTCCATTCCTTCCACTAGGCACCATTTCTAAACAATGGCATAAACTAGATTAGTTTATGAATCGAAATACATAATTCCAAACATGTAAAATACTTAACATAAATTGAACAGTTTATGGATATAATCCATAATTAAAAAAATCCTTGAGGAAGTATATACACATAAACCCTTCATAATGGTTTGTAAAGAAAATGAGAATTATCCTAAGCATATCCCCCAGGAGTGTCGTAACCAAGAGTACATCAAGGCCCGTTGTCGTTCACCAGTTCCCATTCAAGTTAGCTCAAAGTGGTGTTTTCAGGTTTTACCCCAAGGTACATCTATGCTAGAGCCGCCTCTACCTACTCGCATCTAGATAGGGATATATTTATTGTAAAACTCACAAAATCTCTACAATACGAAAATTTTAGAAAGTTCTTCTATACTAATCATCAATGTCTATCTTAGAGCTATGTGCCCTAATCAGAGTTTACCAAAATCTTGTTTTCAAGGTTTGTACTGAAATTCCTCTAATACCAACTGTAACTTCCCGACCCCAGAATCCCAGAGTTGGTGCATTATTATGTATCTTTGGAATTATCACAAAAGGTCAAGTCTCGAAAGACCGATTAGTTTAGTATCCTTGGAAGTACTAGATACATTTATAAGGTTTACATTACATCATAAAATTGAAAATAGAAGAAATTTGTTTCCATAGACAAAATTGATATCCCATAGACTATCCCTATAGGTCAGTCATAATATACTTCTTTGCATCCTGGGAAAAATAAAACATAGAAAGGGGTGATCTCAGACGCCCAGTAAAGATAAAAATATAGCTGAAACGTTTGTAAATAAGCATAAACATTTGAGGTAATGTATAAGACTAAAAAAAATCCTTTTTAACATGAACTTAAGCATAGTATGGCCAAGATAAAATCAAATAATTCCATTTTCTTATTCACATGGATATTATACTAGTCAAATAATCACTTTCAATATCAATATCCACTTTCATAATGATGGAATGCATAATTCCAGACTTTCATAACCACATAGTCAAGGCCTCATGCCAAGACAAGAAATAAGATTTTGTCAAGAACGTGTTCAAAGACACTAGTTTTTCTCATGAGACCTACCTTTGCATCGAGGAGCTATAGCGAGCTTCACCAGTCACTTACTAAGTCCAATGCATTCCTTATATTAAAAGGTTTAAACAAAACATAAATATTCGTATTAAAACTATCCTACGAAATGTCAGTACTTTATCCATAACCATGAATAGTGTAAAAATAACACATCCATAGTCAAACATATCAAAAAAAACTTCAATACAATATGGATGTTTTGTATCATAATAAATCAACTTCAAATAAGCTTAAAATCCATCAAAGTATATTGACATAGATGAAATCAAAACCTTTTTTTAGAGAAATATCTCTTTCTATTTTGAAATCATTTAAGAGTCACGTAATTATAAAGAATACATTTATTTTGAAAATATTCTTATATGTTTGTATAGGAAGCTTCAATGAAGTTATAATGGTGTAAAATATCCACCCCCACCGTATAAGTTAAAAAATAATTCTTACCTTAATTTTTTCGAAAAGGTCATAAAGTACCTTGTTTGGAAAACGACGAAAAGATTCCTTTCAAAACATATAAGGTAAAATAAGGGTATAAATGACATTAACCCATTTTCTATTAAATAGTAAAAATGTTTTGAAATAAATTTTTATGAAACATGGATGTGGATGATAAAGAGGTCACAGTAGATACTTACGTAAAAACAACCTCAAATAATAAAGAGATTTTGAAATTAACCCTTACGTTGTACTTTTCCTTGGTCGAGGGTAGGTTAACTTGTTGTATAATAGTGAAATAAATGTTATTAAATTATACTAGAATCATATACATTAATATGATATCATATATGATCTTTTAATATTGCTTTTTTATTAATATTTTAGTATTATCGTCATTTCGGGTGTTAACTGATTCATTTTCCATTGTATGCTTTGTTACGTAAGTAATGTTTCTTATGGATAGGATGTATCTTAATCATATTCAGAATGATATTAATTCTTTAAACATTATTTTTAATCATCTAATGAAAATTAGTCTTGAATGGATTACGATGGGGAATGAATATCATCGTGTTGGGGGAGATGGTAATCTGTACGTACGCACGAGCGACAATATCATTCTTTTGATATTAAAATAATATATAATTGGATGGTATACAGAATCATTATCATTTTATGTTTATTATTTACATAAATTAAACATAATTATTATATCCATCCAAATAATAATGTATTTAATAACAATTACACCACAACGTGGAGACGGTAAGTCGTATGTAAGCACGTATGGTGACATGTCATTCAAAGGATGGATAAAAATGAATATGGTTCTACCATATTTATAATAACATAATAGTATATATAATATATTAGAGTTATTATTTTAGAATGGAAATAATAATGAAAGAAGAAGTGGAAGAAGAAAGGAACATGAAAGAGGTAATGAAATATTTACCTCTTCTTCGGGTTCGTACTTTTGATTTTATCAAAAGGGGTCCTTAAGTTGGATTTCTGACTAAATGAAGGCCTCTAGGATGAAGTTAGGACAGTTAAGAGGGTATTTTGGCAGATTTTGGCTGAGGAAAAATGTTTTTAAGGAGTGAATTTGAGGGAAGGGTGAGTTCTCTTTTATAAGAGGGGTCAGGGGCACCTTAGAAATGCTAGAAATATTATTTTATAATAAAATAATTTCCGGTTTCTAATGGCACAAAAATGAATTATTTAAAGGATAAGGTAATTATGGGTAGAAAACCACTCAACTAATCATTTTTAGATATGTTTGGGTCACTATATTAACCTTATCTTTTATATTTAACTCTTCGTTAAATATTTTGACATTTACCATGTCTCTTTCTATTTTTATATTATATGGTTAATAAACTTACTATATAATTCTAAGAGAACCCTAATTCGTTCATTAATGATACAACTATCATTATATATACCTTTTGTCTTAACCATAGATTTTTAGGAATAGAATATCAATTAATAATATAATATTTGTTTTAAAAACACTTTTATGTCAATTTTGACACTATTTGGTATTTTGTTTTTGTTAAATTCATAACAGCATTATTACTTAGAACAAAATTCATCTAACCAACCCTAACATGTCGTATTAACTTATAAAATTAGTGTAATTTATAAAAGTCTCAATTTACATTTATTTTGATATTTATAATAACAAATATTTTAATATTTCATTAATTAGGTAATTACTGCATCATCATTATGTCATAAATACATTAAATTATTTAATGTCTAATAAATATAAATAAAACACTATTATGTATGTAATATTTGTTTCTTTCTAATTAATATTTATAGTCGAATTTTTCTTATGTCCAACCCTATATTAAAAATGGATTAGTTATTAAACTTTGAATTTTACACTTTTAACTCTTCTTTGAATTAAATAATAATAAATGTCCTAATCTAATCCAAGTGGACCTAAAGGATCATATTTTATTCAAAAGGTTTTTTTGATCGATTTAAAATTATACAATAGAATTAGTACATGTGTTAGGGTAATAATAATATCATTTTTACCTTTAATTTCTCTTTTTACTTTTAACCATGGTAAATAAAAGTCAAAAGTTACTATTCACCAAAAATTATTTTCATCTCATTGAACCACATTTTACTTACTGAAATCAACTGTGTCTCTCAACTTTTTGAAATTCAACTCACAGAAGCAGTAAAATTAAGTTTTATGTAAATTTGAAAAATACTCCTATGAGGTGGGTAAAATAGGGTAAAAAGGTCAATAATATTTTTATATATCTAAAATTATTATAAACTAACTCCATTGAATTACATTGAACTTATATAGGTATTATGTATCTATTTTGACCTAAAATAAATTTAAATAAAATAAATAATTATTTAAATAAAAAGTCGGTTTTAAACAATAACTTAGTGTTTTTCACTATTTATCATAAATTGAATGTTTTCCGAAAAATACCAAAAATTCACCCTAAGCTATTTTCGATATTCCGAATCCAAAAATGAAGTCTATTATGAAAGATAAAATTTATAAAATTTCAAAAAGTGGATATTACTATTCATAATGACTGGTTTGATTGGTCGCGATGTGTTGGAATCTCAAAGTTGCATACAACACAAGCTATTACATTATTCAAAGGGAAACATATCGTGGAAGCTTGGGGTGTTAAAATAGGTGTGTTACTTGGCCTTATGTGTGTAATGTCCCGGACCCAGGTGCCACTCAACGGTGCCCCGAACCGAGTTGGTCACATGACCTCAAGCACATTTCCCCAAACACCAGAGGCTACCGACTAGCAACGAGGGCCCAGGTCTGATAGTGTGGAAACTATGTCATCATTTTTCAATGTGTAGCATAGTAGAAAATATAAATAGAATACAAAAGCGGAAGCAGTAAACAATATACAACTGAAATGGATAACTGAGTAAAAGAGAACAAGCAGTCATATATATATATATTTATATATATATATCAAAATGAAGCATGTCACTAATTCTATAAAAATAGACAGAACAAGATATACTGCAATACAATACAATATAACTCTCAAGTACTAGGTACAGCCGAATGAAACAAAGCAGAGAAAATAAAATGCAGCAGTATTGCTGTCACGACCCGACCCTATGCGGGCTCGAGCCGCAACTACCCCAAGCCTGCCTCTATAGGCCAGGGGATGGAGACAAGCACTGAAGGCTAAACAACTTGAGAAGGCCTTTTCCTGAGTACAGGTACACACACATGCAGCCCACCCAATGCAATAGTGCAGAGTAAAAAAGAGAAGTAAACTTCCAACTTCTATAAATAAACAACAAAGTGCATCGAACTCTAACAGTACAAAGCAGGAGCTGAAGGTAAACTAAAAAGTAAAGGGGAAAAACACGCGCCCAACCAGAAAAGTTCCACAACCCGGCAATAGGTAAACAAAAACAGACACCTGGGAGATTCCCACACCTATAACCCGACTACGACCACCGCACGCGGTCCAAGCTTCCGAACTCCCATGCTCTGCTGATGTCACGACCAACATGTTTGTCGTCTGCAAGGGAACACCAAGTTCGAGAAAAGCTCAAGCAGGGGTGAGTATAAAAATACTCAGTAGGATACCCTGAAGGCTCTAGGGAGCAACAAAGTAGGTACCTAAGGGTGAGCAGTAGATCGAACATGGAAAAGTAAACGAGTACAATAGAGAGTCTAGCTCAACCCAACAAGAGAAAAGAAGTATACTCGTCTAAACACAAGGAGATAGAAACGGTGAGAAGATGAACTTATCATTGAGTCTTCTCTACCTATAGCAGGAGAGTAGACTCATCCAACCATGAGAAGCTAGACACAGAAATCACATCACATACCCCATGCATCTTTTCCTCTCCTGGAAGGAGAGTAATCAAAACCCAAGAAGTGGGTACTGGAACAAGGTATATACATATCCATATGCTCAATCAAGAAGCCCGAACAAGATCGTAAGGGGCTCTCCGTCCCATAGATCAGCCCAAGAAAGTGAGTTTCCAACAGTCACAAAAGTAACCATCATCGATGCCTAGCATCCCACATGTTTTCCCTGAACTGCATGTCAAGGGGCTCAAATCACTACACCATGATATTATCCGCTTTGGGTGGCACTAACTCGCCCTCATGGTTTTAGGTCGCGTCTCAAGGACGTGTATCGGTAGGGAAAGTTCCCATCATACTTGAGAGTTCTAGTGGAATGTCAAACCACACCTCGTCACTTCCCCGTAGTCGAGAGGTCTCCTCAATGTCAACAGGTGACCCCCTGCCCAACCCCGCTGGAGGGTGATCCCTGGAAGTTCACGAGTTCCCACTAGAGGGAGACCCGGCAAGATTCGATGAGTGGCACACTGCCCAGTACCGTAAAAGGGTAATCCACTTGAGGTCGACCCGGCTAAAGTCATCGACGAGTCCCAATGCCCATTCCCGTAAAAGGGTACTCCAGCGGAGGGAGGCTCGGAACCGTCATCGGGGACCACTTCCCACCCCAACTGGAGGTAAATCTAGCATCAGGGACCACTTCCCAGCCAAACTGTAGGTAAACCCAGCATTAGGGACCACTTCCGAGCCTCAATGGAGGTAAACCCGGAACCACCCTGGCCATCCCAGCTGGATGGTACTGCTCAGTGAACACAGTTGTACTGGTGTAACACCCCGAGCTTCCACGATACGCTTCTCATTCAATAATGCAATAGCTTGCATTGTACGCAACTTCGAGTTCTAAAACACCGCGACTAATCAAAGTAGCTGTTATGAATAGTAATAACCACTTTTTAAAATTATAGAAATTTTATATTTCAAAATGGACTTCATTTTTGGATTTCGGAATATCGAAATTAGCCTATGTTGAATTTTTGGTATTTTTCCGAGAACTTCTAATTTTTTTATGAATAGTGAAAAATACTTAAAAACAACTTTTTTAATCAAAATAATATATAGTGATAAATTATACTATTTAGTGGTTTTAAAGTATAATTATAATATATTTTTACCATTTTATCCAATAGTGGTCATTAGAATTAATTTAACATTGAAATTGGACATAAACAATTGCCAATCTTTTGATATAAATTATTTCTTAAAAACATGCTATTTGTTGTGACAGCGGGAATTAATTATAAAATTAATTAATGCAACTTATATGTTTGTAATTTTGTAAAATAGACATCATTTTTGAATTCTGAATATCAATTATAGCTTAGGGTAAAATTTTGGCATTGTTCTGAAAAACTTCAATTTTTGATGAATAGTGAAACCACTAAGTGGTTGTTAAAAACTGATTTTTCGTTAAAATGAAATATTACCACTTCTGTGATTTGATTTTTAAAAATCCAAAATACATGGTTGTCATTAAGAAGTAAAATGTGGTTCAATGAGATTAAAATAATTTTTTGGTGAATAGTAACTTTTTAGTTCTTAATCGCGATTAGAGGTGATTAGTGTAGTTTAAGGTAAAAATAATGTTTTAATAATATGAGATGAGCTTGACACTTGTCCTACTCCTATTGGATGAGTCATGGCCGACCAAGACAACCCATGGGTCAACTTGGGGACCCCATGGAGCCACTTTAGTTGGAAAATGACATTAATATATATTTATTTAATGTTAAAATTAAATTGACACAAACATGAGTTGTTTTACTAAAACAATTTTTAAGTGGGGTTACACAAGTCCAAATTTTGATTATAAATATTAATTAGAAATTTAAAAAGATTTCCTACATCATAGTTGTTTTTTTTATAATTTTTAGACATTAAATAAAATAAATTATTTATGACATCATTATGATGCGGCGATGACCTCATTATATAACGATTTAAATAAAATGAGAAGATAATGAAAAATCCAAGTCTTACACTTGTCCAAAGCCTATTGGATGAAGATATTTCGAACCCTTATCACCTTATCCACTAAATATATAAGTTTGGGACCTTTATAATCCGAAAATCATTGTTTAATAATGTAACATTTCAATCTTTCCAAAAGAGCCCCTCCTCTCCACTTATAAAAGGCCCCCACCTCTCCCACCTTATTCACACCATCAAGCCATTTGGCTCGGCCAACCTCTGCCCAAATACTCTCCCAACTTTCCCCTCTTACTCATAGAAGCCTCACTTTGGGAAGAACTCTTCCCAAGGAAGCCTTTGGCTCAAATCAAAAAGAGTTACCCGATTTTGAGGTAATGTCTTTTCTAATGTTGTTTTGTTTTATTTTTCTTCTCCAACCCCCTAAACTCTTTTTATTCATTTCTTTTGTAACAAAAAAAGTATCATCAATATACTAGGATGTTGTTATAAGAAGTATTCTAGCTACACTTACACACACCTACATCTAATGGTTAAAGAACATACGGTTTCTGTGGATGGCGAATTTCTGCCTCACGAAACGATGATTGTTCAACACTCATATAACACCTTCAAAGGTGGCCATTAAGATGTCACTATTTTTATATATGATATATAATATGTTTATGTTTTACTTATGCTTCTGTATTTCTCATTTATGGCATACTTTATGATTTCCATTATGGGTAAAACGCGATAATTTCATTTTAGGAAGTGCGGACTACCGCCCCCTCAAAGTGATTTGAATCGTTAATGCCATATGTGAGATGTATAAAGGATGGAGTAAATGGTATTATACACTATGTTATACTGGAATTATATTATACACTTATATCATTATGATTTCGTTCCATTAAATATGAAATAGAAATGAAAGTAGCGTTCATGCGTACGTACGGCTTACCGTCTCCATGAACGGTGCATTTCATTTCTTACCTCTAAATGTTACGTAATATTATAAATGAATGTATATACTGGATATATATGATATATTTGACATCTAAATCATGAATATAATTCTGGAGATAATGGATATTCTACCACATAAACAACTTGTAATTATAAGAAATTTATTGTTGACACAAGTAACAAAGATCGACAAAACGACCGTTATTGACTTAAATAATTACATAATGTTCATAACATTGTAATAAGTGATATAAAAAGGATAATGAATTTAAAAATGGTTCTTAATAAGTTATATATTAACTCTAGTTTATTATTCAGGAGGTTAAATAACGGTTGAGTCAAGTCGGACACGAGGTAAGGGAACTTCTTAACCCAACTTCAATTCTTTGGGTTAATCTCCTACTTTCAAATTATGTCATGATATTATTATGTCCTATCTTGTATTTGTACTTTCTTTATGTGTATCTATAGTGAATACACATAATAGATCTATTTTATTTGTAAGGGAACTTCTTGACCCAATTTCTATTTATTTGGGTTAATCTCCTACTTTCAAATTATGTCATGATATTATTATGTCCTATCTTGTATTTTTACATTACTTATGTGTAATTATAGTGAATACACATTATAGATGTACTTTTTAAAAAAAATTATCTTTTTAAGGACTTTGTCTCAATCCCTTTCATTGAGGCATATTTGGTTTTATACACAACTATCTTTTATACGGTGTATAAACCCCTTTGACTTTTACGTTTATTCAAAAGGAATCTTTTTTATACGAAACGTTTTGCTAAACGACAAAAGGGAATGTTTTTCTTTCCGTACTTATGCGGCGACAACGACTTCTCTGCCGCCGTGACCATTATTTGAGTTTCAGCTTCCTCTACAAGCCATACCATCTTTTTAAAAGAAAAATAAATACCACGTTTTAACTTTCTTTTATTTTGGTATTGAAAATGGTTTTGAAAGCGTTATTATTATAACAATGTGTTGTATTGATATCTTGTGATTGAAATGTGGAAATGTTATGTTTCCTTTATGCATGTTTTATGTGATACAATTATGTTATGGTTTATGATATGTTTAAACCTATTCATATGAGGAATGTATTGGACTTAATAAGTGACGGGTGGAGCCCGCTATAGCTCCTCGATGCATCGGTAGGTCTCATGAGACAACTAGACGTGGAATTGGATGAGGCCCTTTCCCAATTTGATTTATGGTTTTGGCCGAGGCCTTAATCATTTTAGACGTCTTGGCCGAGGCCTTGACAAAATGTTTCAGAATGTCCGGCATTATACATTCCCTCATTATGAAAGTGGTTATTGATATTGCATGTGATTATTCGACCAGTAGAATATCCATGTGAATAAGTGAATGGCATTATCTCATTTTACTTTTGCCATATTATGTTTATGTTCAAGTTTAAAAGGCTTTTGTTTTAGTTATACATTGCCTAAAATGTTTATGTTTATTTATGAAAGCTTCCGCAATATTGTTATCCTTATTGAGCATCTGAGCTCACCCCTTTCAATGTTTTAATATTTTCCAGGATGTGAAGAAGTATTTTATGAATGACCTTCAGGGATAGTCAGAAGAGGATATGAGTGTGGACTATGAAGACTTTGTTATTGTAGTTTTTCACTTTATGATGTAATGTAACGTTTACGAATGTATCTAGTGTTTCCAAGGCTACTAAACTAATCGGTCTTTCGAGACTTGATCTTTTGTGATCATGCCAATGTTACGAAGTAATGCACCGACTCTGGGTAGCTGGGGTCGGGGCGTTACAGTTGGTATCAGAGGCAGTTTAGTACTAACCTTGGAAGCTAGATTTAGATAAACTCTGATTAGATCACATAGCCCAAAGATAGACTTTGAGGATTAGTATAGAAGAACTTCGTAGAATTTTGGTATTATAGAGATGTTATGAGTTTTCCGAGAAATACATCCCTGTCTGGATACGAGCAGGTAGAGGCGGCTCTTGCACAGATGTACCTAGGGGTAAAACCCGAAAACACCGCTTTGAGCTAGACTCAAACGGGAACTGGTGCACGACAACGGGCCTTGCTGCACTCTTGGTTACGACACTCCCGAGGGATATGCTTAGGATAATTCTCATTTTATTTACAAACCACTATGAAGGGTTATGAGTACATACTTCCTCAAAGAAAACTTTTCTTTTTATGATTATGGATTATATCCATAAATAGTTCAATTTATGTTAAGTGTTTTATAAGTATGGGATTATGTATTTTGATTCATAAACTGATCTAGTTTATGCCATTATTTAGAAATGGCACCTAGTGGAAGGAATGGAAACTGTATCAATGCACGCACTCCGTGTAGGGATTGCCCTCCTGCTCAGGATAATTATGGTGGAGCTTGTGATACAACTGGTGCTGATCAGCTTCTCACCGTACTGGGACAACTCACGCAGGTTATGAATAACAACCTTACTCGTATGGAGCACCCTGATCCGCAATGTGGAGGATCAATGCTAGACCGTTTCATGAGGCAACAACCACCAACCTTCAATGGGAGTACAAATCCTACAGTAGCTGAGCAATGGATAAATTCCTTAGAGAAAATATTCCATGCCTTGGGGAGTAGTGAAAGGGAGAAGGTTGTCATGGCAGTTTACCGCCTCACTGGAGATGCCGATCAGTGGTGGTCGCTGATTAAAAACACAAAGGAAGATGATTACGTATCAAATATGGAATGGAGGGAGTTCAAAGATCTTTTCTTAGAAAAATATTTTCCTCGTGACCATCGAGCAGATATGGAAAGACAATTTCTGAGTTTGAGGCAGAAGTAGGATGAGAATGTCGCAAAGTATGAGGCTAACTTTACAAGGTTAGCGAGGCATGCTGCCGATTATATACGTAACCCAAGGAGTAATATTGATCGTTTCTTTGATGGGTTAAAACCATTTCTCCGTCGAGCTTTAGTATCACAATCCTTCTCATCATACGAAGATATTGTCTCGTGTGCTATCAAGACAGAAAAGGAATTCTCTAAGTCTTATGACAACAAAGTAAAGCAAGAGAAGAAGAGAATGGTGGAACAAGAGACAGATAAAGGGAAAAAGCGAAAGAAGGATTTTCCATTGTGTGATAATTGTGGGAAGAATCACCCTGGTACTTGCCTAAAAGGAATGGGCGTTTGTTATAAATGTGGAGAAAAGGGTCACCAGGCTCGTGATTGCAAGGGAAAGAAAGAGGCTGTCAAAGTTGAATGCTACAATTGTAGGGAAACAGGGCATTATGCAAATGAATGTCCTAAGCATCAAGGAAACTTACATCAGAAAAGGCCAAGGGATCAAGGCCAATCTTATGCTGTGACTACAGTTGAAGCGGAATAATTAATGTATTGGTGCTTTTGGACTCAAGGATTATATTATGGTTATAATAATAATGTGATATATATATATGGATTGTACTACAGTACTTTTTGATTTCAGTAAGGTTTTAATATGATTAAGGTAATCATATTTTTAGTATGTGACAATAAGAGAAACTTTTCTTTGTTTGGGGAATCTGATGTTACAATTGATTTTGGAATTTAGAGACCTTTTAGAGAAAGTCTGGACGGAGGTATTTTGGATAACTATTAAGGTTGGAATGGATTAAGTTGAACCATGGATAGTATTTTTTAAGGTTAAAGAATTTCTGAAGATTATTTTTGGAATATTATAATACTATAGTTTTAGGAAAAGGAAAACCTGTAGGGTGGGGAATAACCTGTCGCGTCGGACAAAGCTGCAGGAATCGAACCCACAACCATAGTGCGACAAGCCTTTATTTCCTACCACTAGCCTACAGGAAGTCCCTGGTTATTACAAAATAGTTTTACTAATCTAAATGGCATGTGTTAATATTTGGAACCTTATACAATTAGGATAAGTATAATATTTTTGAGTTCTATTATCTTTTTGAGTGAAAGATGAGTTGAAGGTTGAAACTCTAATTTTCAAGCATAAATATATATATACCTATCTCTTATTCAATGAATAAATTAATTCTTAAACTTTAGTAAAGGGATATTAAAACAAAAAAAATGTTTTATCCTAATACCTTATGTCTTGTTGAACTGATGATATTTCAAATCAACATAGATTGAAGGCTTTGAGGCCCTCAATTTGACAGTTGATTGTGATTGATGACCTCAATCACTCCCTACAAATATTTACATTTTTCCTCCAATTATATGTCTCTAATTGCCACCAATGTTCTCCTAATCGAGATCATAATTGGGTGGTGACTTTTTCATTTCCCTTTCCCTCTTATTAAGGCTAAATTTTATTAATCTTATTTCCGATGTGGGTTTTCCACAAAGGTATTTTCTATTTTCAACCTTTTATTTTCAAAGAAAAAATTTCAAATTGCGAGGACGCAATTTATTGAAGGAGGGGAGAATGTAACACCCCGAGCTTCCACGATACGCTTCTCATTCAATAATGCAATAGCTTGCATTGTACGCAACTTCGAGTTCTAAAACACCGCGACTAATCAAAGTAGCTGTTATGAATAGTAATAACCACTTTTTAAAATTATTGAAATTTTATATTTCAAAATGGACTTCATTTTTGGATTCGGAATATCGAAATTAGCCTATGTTGAATTTTTGGTATTTTTCCGAGAACTTCTAATTTTTTTATGAATAGTGAAAAATACTTAAAAACAACTTTTTTAATCAAAATAATCTATAGTGATAAATTATACTATTTAGTGGTTTTAAAGTATAATTAGAATATATTTTTACCATTTTATCCAACGGTGGTCATTAGAATTAATTTAACATTGAAATTGGACATAAACAATTGCCAATCTTTTGATATAAATTGTTCTTAAAAACACGCTATTTGTTGTGACAGCGGGAATTAATTATAAAATTAATTAATGCAACTTATATGTTTGGAATTTTTTAAAATAGACATCATTTTTGAATTCGGAATATGAATTATAGCTTAGGGTGAAATTTTGGCATTGTTCTGAAAAACTTCAATTTTTGATGAATAGTGAAACCACTAAGTGGTTGTTAAAAACTGATTTTTCGTTAAAATGAAATATTACCACTTCTGTGATTTGATTCTCAAAAATCCGACATACATGGTTGTCATTAAGAAGTAAAATGTGGTTCAATGATATTAAAATAATTTTTTGGTGAATAGTAACTTTAAAGTTCTTAATCGCGATTAGAGGTGATTAGTGTAGTTTAAGGTAAAAATAATGTTTTAATAATATGAGATGAGCTTGACACTTGTCCTACTCCTATTGGATGAGTCATGGCCGACCAAGACAACCCATGGGTCAACTTGGGGACCCCATGGAGCCACTTTAGTTGGAAAATGACATTAATATATATTTATTTAATGTTAAAATTAAATTGACACAAACCTGAGTTGTTTTACTAAAACAATTTTTAAGTGGGGTTACACAAGTCCAAATTTTGATTATAAATATTCATTAGAAAGATAAAAAGATTTCCTACATCATAGTTGTTTTTTTATAATTTTTAGACATTAAATAAAATAAATTATTTATGACATCGTTATGATGCGGCGATGACCTCATTATTTAACGATTTAAATAAAATGAGAAGATAATGCAAAATACAAGTCTTACACTTGTCCAAAGCCTATTGGATGAAGAGATGTCGAACCCTTATCACCTTATCCACGAAATATATAAGTGTGGGACCTTTATAATCCGAAAATCATTGTATAATAATGTAACATTTCAATCTTTCCAAAAGAGCCCCTCCTCTCCACTTATAAAAGGCCCCCACCTCTCCCACCTTATTCACACCTTAAAGCCATTTGGCTCGGCCAACCTCTTCCCAAATACTCTCCCAACTTCCCCCTCTTACTCATAGAAGCCTCACTTTGGGCAGAACACTTCCCAAGGAAGCCTTTGGCTCAAATCAAAAAGAGTTACCCGATTTTGAGGTAATGTCTTTTCTAATGTTGTTTTGTTTTATTTTTCTTCTCCAACCCCCTAAACTCTTTTTATTCATTTATTTTGTAACAACACAAGTATCCTCAATATACTAGGATGTTGTTATAAGAAGTATTAGAGCTACACTTACACACACCTACATCTAATGGTTTAAGAACATACGGTTTCTGTGGATGGCGAATTTCTGCCTCACGAAACGATGATTGTTCAACACTCATATAACACCTTCAAAGGTGGCCATTAAGATGTCACTATTTTTATATATGATATATAATATGTTTATTTTTTACTTATGCTTCTGTATTTCTCATTTATGGCATACTTTATGATTTCCATTATGGGTAAAACGCGATAATTTCATTTTAGGAAGTGCGGACTACCGCCCCCTCAAAGTGATTTGAATCGTTAATGCCATATGTGGGATGTATAAAGGATGGAGTAAATGGTATTATACACTATATTATACTGGAATTATATTATACACTTATATCATTATGATTTATTTCCATTAAATATGAAATAGAAATGAAAGTAGCATTCATGCGTACGTACGGCTTACCGTCTCCATGAATGGTGCATTTCATTTCTTACCTCTAAATGTTACGTAATATTATAAATGGATGTATATACTGGATATATATGATATATATGACATCTAAATCATGAATATAATTCTGGAGATAATGGATATTCTACCACATAAACAACTTGTAATTATAAGAAATTTATTGTTGACACAAGTAACAAAGATCGACAAAATGACCGTTATTGACTTAAATAATTACATAATGTTCATAACATTGTAATAAGTGAAATAAAAAGGATAATGAAATTAAAAATGGTTCTTAATAAGGTATATACTAACTCTAGTTTATTATTCAAGAGGTTAAAGAACAGTTGAGTCAAGTCGGACACGAGGTAAGGGAACTTCTTAACCCAACTTCAATTCTTTGGGTTAATCTCCTACTTTCAAATTACGTCATGATATTATTATGTCCTATCTTGTATTTGTACTTTCTTTATGTGTATATATATTGAATACACATAATAGATCTATTTTATTTGTAAGGGAACTTCTTGACCCAATTTCTATTTATTTGGGTTAATCTCCTACTTTCAAATTATGTCATGATATTATTATGTCCTATCTTGTATTTTTACATTACTTATGTGTACTTATAGTGAATACACATTATAGATGTACTTTTTTTAAAAAAATTATCTTTTTAAGGACTTCGTCTCAATCCCTTTCATTGAGGCATATTTGGTTTTATACACAACTATCTTTTATACGGTGTATAAACCCCTTTGACTTTTACGTTTATTCAAAAGGAATATTTTTTATACGAAACGTTTTGCTAAACGACAAAAGGGAATGTTTTTCTTTCCGTACTTATGCGGCGACAACGACTTCTCCACCGCTGTGACCATTATTTTAGTTTCAGCTTCCTCTACAAGCCATACCATCTTTTTAAAAGAAAAATAAATACCACGTTTTAACTTTCTTTTATTTTGGTATTGAAAATGGTTTTGAAAGCGTTATTATTATAACAATGTGTTGTATTGATATCTTGTGATTGAAATGTGGAAATTTTATGTTTCCTTTATGCATGTTTTATGTGATACAATTATGTTATGGTTTATGATATGTTTAAACCTATTCATATGAGGAATGTATTGGACTTAATAAGTGACGGGTGGAGCCCGCTATAGCTCCTCGATGCATCGGTAGGTCTCATGAGACAACTAGACGTGGAATTGGACGAGGCCCTTTCCCAATTTGATTTATGGTTTTGGCCGAGGCCTTAATCATTTTAGACGTCTTGGCCAAGGCCTTGACAAAATGTTTCAGAATGTCCGGCATTATACATTCCCTCATTATGAAAGGGGTTATTGATATTGCATGTGATTATTCGACCAGTAGAATATCCATGTGAATAAGTGAATGGCATTATCTCATTTTACTTTTTCCATATTATGTTGATGTTCAAGTTTAAAAGGCTTTTTTTTAGTTATACATTGCCTAAAATGTTTATGTTTATTTATGAAAGCTTCCGCAATATTGTTATCCTTACTGAGCATCTGAGCTCACCCCTTTCAATGTTTTAATATTTTCCAGGATGTGAAGAAGTATTTTATGAATGACCTGCAGGGATAGTCAGAAGAGGATATGAGTGTGTACTATGAAGACTTTGTTATTGTAGTTTTTCACTTTATGATGTAATGTAACGTTTACGAATGTATCTAGTGTTTCCAAGGCTACTAAACTAATCGGTCTTTCGAGACTTGATCTTTTGTGGTCATGCCAATGTTACGAAGTAATGCACCGACTCTGGGTAGCTGGGGTCGGGGCGTTACAACTGGTCATCCCTACTGGATGGTAACCCACTGGCCCTCCCTGCTGGATGGTACTGCTCTGGCCATCCTTGCTAGATGGTACCCCACTAGCCAGCCTGGCTGGAAACAACCTCCTGGCCATCCCTGTGGGAACCAACCTCCTGGGTAGAGGATCTGTGCCCGCGTAATGTGTGGGTCACACCGAATCCACAAGAACTCTACCAGGGAACACAAAGCACCTCTGCCGGCCAAATCGTCAAGAATAGAACCATGGGAAAACTCAACCCTACTGGTCAACAAACGAGAATGGAACCAGGGGAAAACTCAACCTTGGTGGTCAACAAATGAGAATCGAGGAACGCTCTACGTCGCGAGAGGTCAAAAGTACGTAAAGTAGAACACGACACGCACATGGGGCCCACACGACGTGTGACCCCAAGTCAACCCCAACCAAGCGCACAAACATTCTCAGGTACCAACATTCACATGTACCTCCGACCGTTCCCGTATACTCCAAGAGTATACCGCGTCTCCAGCCAAAAGGCTAACGTGCACACGACACCCAACGTCAACGGGAAAGTGAAATTTCCACCTCAACAGTTGAGGCACGGCCAACCACATCTCTTTAAACACCAACATCACTCTCCCAGGAGTGAACGCGATCACATGCCAAGGGTCCACTACAAACACGGTAGAAGAACCGCCACCAAGGCACCTTCATATTTCCACATTTAATAATATTTCATAAGAGGCTACAGTCACCTAAACAGATTACACCTCTCTAATCCTCATTGAAAAACATGCGAGATAGACTACTTACTCGCCTGAACTGGTCAACCAGTGAAAAAGGTATTATTCACCACAACCAACCCGTGTGGGGCCCACCCCAAGATCACGAAACTGAACAAACGGATCATACCACTACGATCCCCTCGGAAAAACACACGGGATTGACTACTCAATCGCCCAAAATGGACACCCGATGAAAAAGGTACTATTCACCGTAGCTAGGTCGGGTGGGACCCACACAAAGATCCCGAAAAAGGTTGGGAAACTTGCGCCATTGCAATGCTCTCAGAAAAACACGTCAAATTGACTGCTTACTTGCGTGGAATGGATGTCCGGAGAAAAATATGCATTTCGTCGTACCGCACATGAGCGGTGCTTCGTGGGACCCACATCCCGGTCCCGAAGCGCAACGAACAGATCACACCGTTGTGATCCTCTCGAAAAATTACACAAGGTTGACAATTCACTTGTCCGAAACGGACACCCGGTGATAAAGCTGGAGATCACCGCCAACTCCCAAAATGGCCCTTGCGGGGCCCGCACCATCGTGCGGAATTAAAGCAGGCAGATTGCCTCATTGCAACGCCCTCAGAAAAACACCCCGAATTGACAGCTTGCATGCCCCGAACGGATGTTCGATGAAAAAGTTACAAAAAGATGCGTACAGCTCGAAAGACGGGCCGTGGGGCCCTCGCCTCAACTCTGGCTTCAACACCTGAAACCACATTGGAAAACTCTGGCTCAACGCCAGGGTTGCAAAGCCACTGACAGTTCTCAAATCAGACGTCGGATGCGTCTGCGCCGCTCAAAACACGAACCCCTGGAAATACGTCAAACTACTTAAAGGCGTGTCGCGCCTCCGAGGCCCCTCATTTTGGGAATTAAAAATTCCCGAGACTATTTCAAAATGTTATTCTCTATTTAAAGGTCGCGTCACCACAGACAGCATGCAATTTCGACCCACGGTTTAAATGATACGGCATTTTAACGTCGTCGGACGCAAGCGGGGGTGGACCGGACCGGTCCGGCCGGTCCACACCCCTTGGACCGGCCCGCGGCTCAACCGCGTGGGCCTGCCATGGACCCGCGGTCCACCATGAGCAGATGGGCCATGAAGGGACGGTCTTGGTCTCCCGCGGAGACCCACACACATCGGGTCTCTATCCCCGCGCGGGGGTCGCACACCGCGACCCCGCGGTCGTCGCACCCGGTTGCTCGGCCTCACCGCCTGGAGTCGCTGCCTTGCACGGCCATCTCCGCTGAAGGGAGCCCCCGCCGCCGCGCCTGCAGCCCATGCCGCCGTTCCTACAGCCCGCGGTCGACTGCCCCGCTGAAGCCACCGCTGACCGCTGAACCGTCTGAAGGAGCCGTTGCCGCCCAGCTCGCCGGACTACCGCGCTCGACCGCCAGAAGACACCAAAACACGCAATATTTGGCGGACATTTGCGATCGACTCCGAACTCAGATTTCGATTATGAAAAGTGCTTTAGAAAGCTCAGAGAACGTACTACACATTCATGGTATTTTCTTGATAATTCGACAGAGGTTCGATACAATAATTCGAGCTCAAAGTAGATGCAGAAATAAAAATTGAAACCGCAACGATCCTACCTTATTTGGCTTCACCCGACGCTTCGGGACAATCCGCCGGATTGTTGCGCCTCACCGAAGAGGTGGAGAAGAGGATGGAGCTCCTCTTTTTTTGTTGGAATATTCTTGAACCAGGGGAGAATAACAAGGGGGACAGGGTGGTGGGGGTTAAGTTTAAAAAAAATTTAATTAAAATTTTAATTAATTTAAACTCCCAATTTAACCCGCATCTAATACCTTAGGAGTGGTCAAGATTAAGCCTCCCCAAGGGTAAACACCACCTCCCGAGCACAATGGAGGTCTTGGAATTTGAATCAGATGCCCCGTTCAAAAGTCATTAAACTCAAAGCCTGAGGCCGCCAAATTACAAAAACGCCCCAGGGGCCATTTTTCACAAACGGGCCACGCCCGCAAAGTTTACACCCCTTATAGGGTAAACGGAACGTTCCGGACTCAACTGTGCCCTCAATTTTCAAATCTGAGCCATTGTTTAAGAGATACTTGAGTTTAACCATTAAAAGAATAAATTAATTAATTAATTTATCTGTTTAACGTTCTAAAAGCTGGTGAGGGGTCCAAACATCCCGCTCCGACATGCTTTATGTCGTTCCTAGGGTAAACACCTCATTTTGGATCCATCTATACACTCATATTTCTTATATGAATCACCATTTAGTAGTTATCCCATTTATTTGGCGTTCCCAGTGTGAACACACTGAAAACTTAATTCCGGCCAGAACGGGGCTCGGAATCGCACACCGTCTGAAGGCGCTGCTCTGGAATAACATCAAGAATTTTCCAAAGTCTTTTATAGAAAAAACCATGTTCTTACAATCACATGCCTAGTCTCGGTCCCATGCTCTCCTACACCTATTCTAAAATCATGTACCTGTATAGGGTCCCTTTCCCTTATCCACACATGTATAAATGTAATCTGTTTGGTCCGAAGACATGACCCAAATTGGGTGGGAGAAATAAATCCCAGTAGGCACCCACCAAAGGCCCGTGCCCAACTATCAGTGAAGAAGTGCAATAACAGTGTGCAAAACGTAAATGAAATAAACTAAGTAGTACTCAAAAGTAACTAACTCTACCAGTTATATTTCCATTTTTAATATTCATTTAACCATGCCAAGCCTCTGCTTTAACTTGGCAGGTGCATCATATGAAAATCACCATGGTGAATACTCATGATAACACTATCCTCATACATACAATTCTTACCCCAGGTAAACAGAATCAAAACCCACAGGTGTCTGCCCATAGACATAACAGATATTTCCCATAGGCATACGAAGTGTCGCCCACATCAACAGAATCTACTGCCCATGGGCACAGAAAAAAGGTTGCCCACAGGATAAGCGAAACACTACCCTCAGGATAATAAACACTGCCCATAGACTAAAGGAACTAGGTCGAGCCCAAATAATGATCCAACAATTTATATACACCTTCTCTCAAGAAACTCAATGCACAATATAATCATGGAATACCCTCAGGTATCCTGGCCAAACAGCTAAATAGAGGAACGCACCCCCAGGGTGATCCGGGATCCAAGTAGTGATTGGAAACAGCAGTTTAAACTTATCATTAGATTATTTATACAATTCTAGATATCTTTTCAGAAAAGGTCACAGCCATACGACACCCCAACAAGGGTTCATAGAAAAATGGTGCACAAAAACACACATTAGTTGGAATTTAAACACCAAACCACTTACCTCAATCGTCTCTGATCGGTATACGTGAATGACACCTCCCGAAACAAACGAGAATGGAGCAGATCTGAGGTGAACATAATCATGTTCAAACTCAAATAACTTCCCTTAGCAGAAGATTTGGTAAAAACAGTACAAGGAGAAGGGAGAACTCACTCGTGCAGTTCCAATGTGATTGGCAGAAGCGGAAAAAGATTCCCGATGCGCGGCCAGCTGATTCCCAAAGCTCCAGCCTTCCACCCGAGCTCCAACGACGTTCTAAGCTTCCTCTATGAACATAGGAGGATACTATACATTTTAAGAAAAAAAACTACATAGTGTGTACTCTAAAGTACAAGGAGTGTACTTTTCTCATTTAACTGTTCCTCTGGTGGCTACTTTTTCCACCGACAAACTGTTCACTTGACGACATGAGTACACGGCGTGTATTCGTGATTACACGGCATGTACCGTCGCTCTGCTGATGGCTGCCTCCACCACCTTAATATTCACATGCTTACTGATACACGGCCTGGAAATACCCTATACATGGAGTGTAGTTAGTTTTTATACCCTTCATCACCGATAGACCTACACGCCCTGTGTACTCATCCCACAAGGCCAAAGTACACGACGTGTGGAAAGGTACACGGTGTGTAGTCCCAAAATTTGGGATTTTTCCCCATTTTCCTTATTTTCTCAAAAACACTTAAGGAAAACAGAAAAGAAGAAACTCATAAATTAAGAATAATAACCTTAAGGAAAAAGGAAAAAAAGAAACGTGTACCTCAAGAATAAGAATCATGTTATTACAAACATCCCCCCTTAAAGAAATACGTCCCCAAATTACCCTTCCAAGGTGGAAAGGTAAAGTTGTGAAAAACTCTGGCCACTAAGCATGCATGTTGGTCTCCCTCTCACAATTTTCATCCTGCACTCAGCCATGCTACAATAGAACCCATACGAGAGGAACTGGCTGGCCTCAGAGAACCTTCGTGCTCCTATCAACGATATGAATCAGATGATCCTTAAAGGACACATCGATCTAAAGCTCAACCTCCTCAGGCTGAAAGATGTGAGATGGGTCTGAATGATAACTACGTAGCTGAGATACATGGAAGTCATCGTGCATGGCCCGGTACCTCTTTGGTAACTGCGACCGATAGTCAACCGACCCGATTCTCTCCAGAATCTCAAACGGCTACACATACCTCGGTGAAAGTTTACCCTGTCTCTTGATCCTCCTGTGTCCCAACCTCGGTGAAACACACAAGAAAACCTAATCCCAGACCATGAACTCCAAGGGTCATCTACGGAGATCAGCATAAGATTTCTGACAAGACTATGCGGCAACCATCTGCTTCTGAATCAACTGGACCTGCTCTGAAGTCTCTTACACAAGACGTTGTCCCAGTAAAGCTACATCACCTACCTCTAACCAGAACAAGGGTGATTATCATGGTCTACCATATAAAGCCTCATAAGGTGTCATCTTAATAGTTTCATTAAAACTATTATTATAGGAAAACTCAACCAGGGTAATATGCTTCTCCCAAGAGCCCCAGAAGTCAAGGACACATGCGCGCAGCATGTCCTCAAGAACCTGTATTGTATGCTCTGATTGGCCATCGGTCTGAGGGTGGTAATCTGTACTCAGAAGCACTTGTGTACCCAGTGCACTCTGAAAACTCTACCAGAAATGAGATATAAAGCGGTCATCCCTATCTGAAATTATAGAATTGAGGACCCCATGAAGACGCACTATCTCTCAGATATACAAATTCCCGAGCTCGTTAACACCAAAGGTCTCCTTGATCAGAAAAAGGTGAGAGATACCTTTGTGAGTTTGTCCACGACAACCCACACGACATCATTTCCTCGAGATAACCTTGACAACGTGGTCACAAAATCCATCATGAAAGTATCCCATTTCCACTCTGTAATGGGAAACATCTCTAACAGTTCAGCTGGCCTCTGATGCTCTGCCTTCACCAGCTGACAGGTGGAACATCTCGTAACAAAACCAGCTACTTCCCGTATCATACCCGACCACCAGTACTGATGTCTCAAGTCATGGTACATCTTGGTAACTCTGGGATTCACTTCCCAAGATGAAGCATGAAACTCCAGCATCAGCTCCTCACCTATATCCCCTGAAACCCACACTCGTCCATGGAAATGCAGTACCTCATCATCGCCTATCATCCATCCAGGAGGAGGTTCCTCACTTGACACCGACTCCCATAGAACTAGGCCTTACAAATCCAAAAGTTGTCTCATCCTCACTCTATCCAGGAGGTTATAAGTCACAGCTAAAGAGGAAAGATAAGTTTTCCCTTAACTATCATGAACCTCTAAATGAATCTCAGAGAACAAATCCATAAGCTGCCACTCACCACTGGCCTCTTGTACTGCATGTGTCTGAGTCTTCCTACTCAGTGCATCAGCTACTACATTACCTTTACCACGTGTATAGGAAAGCTCAAAGTCGAAGGACTGAAGGTATTCGACCCACCTTCGTTGTCTCAGATTCAGGTCACGCTGTGTAAATATGTATTTGAGACTTTTTTGGTCAGCGAAAGCCACAAATCTTTCTCCCAAGAGATAATGTATCCAATAGCACAACGCATGAACAACTTCATCCAACTCGAGGTCATGCGTCGGGTAATTCCTCTCATGTGGCCTCAACTTCCAAGACCCGTACGCAACTACTCGATCACCCTGCATCAACACTTCTCCCAACCTAATACCTGATGCATCACAGTAAACTGTATTACCCTTCCCTTACTCTGGAATTATGAGGATTGGTGCAGATTTCAACCTTCCCTTCAGTTCCTGGAAGGCTGTCTCGCATGCTTCTGACCAAACGAACTTCACACCCTTCTTAGTCAAACCCATCAATGGTGCTGCTAAGCGGAAGAAGTCATGTATAAAGCGCATGTAGTAACCAGCCCGACCCAAGAAACTCCATATTTCAAACACATTCTTAGTCTTCTCCCTAGAAACTACAGCTCTCACTTTCTCTGGGCCTATGAAAACTCATGCCTCTGAGAGGATATGACCCAGGAAGTGTATATGTTCCATCCAAAAGTGGAAATTTGAGAGCTTAGCATATAGTTGATGCTCTTTCAGTGTACTCAAAATGATCTCGAGATGGGGGGCATGGTCATGTCGAGTGTGAGAGTACACCAAGATATCGTCCATGAAGGCTACCACAAAATAATCTAGATAAGAGTGGAACACAAAATTCATCAGAGGCATTAAGACTTCTGGTTTATTCGTGGGTCCAAATGGATTGACCAAGTACTCGTATAGATCATATCTGTTTCGAAAAGATGTAAGCGGTATGTCCGATGGTCTAACATGTAACTAATGATATCCAGATCTCAATTCAATCTTCGAGAACACTCGTTCCATATGAAGTTGATCAAAAAGATCTTCAATCCTCAGTAAGGGATATTGTTTCATGACCATCAACTAGTTCAGCTTCTGATAATCCACACAAAGTCTGAGGGTACCATCCGCATTCTTCGCAAAAACGACAGGCGAACCCCAAGGAGAATTACTGGGTCGGATGAAACCCTTTTCCTATAACTCCTTTAACTGTCTCTTGAGCTCCTACAACTCAGGTGTAGCCATCCTATAAGGAGGAATGAACACCGGTGCTGCTCCTAGCACAAGATCAATAGAGAAATCCACCTCTCGCTCCGAATGTAGACCTGAAAAGTCATCTTGAAAGACAACCCTAAAATAATCAAGTACTAGAGGGAAATCCTTCTGACAAGTCCCTTGATCATCTAGATATAAACTCGCAATCTGGGATGTCACTCCACCTCTCCCATGATGCTCGGTTCCAGCTCAACTCGCCTGGACATCCCATTAACCCTTTTATAGAAACTATCTTCCTTTAAGTGACGTGAAACTCACCCTGTAACGGTAGAAATATACAAAGGCTCAAAAAGGTACATACTTGTCCATCCCGAGAAGGACATCATAAGATGTCATATCTAAGTCATAGAGGTCCATAGAAAGTGACACCCACCAACCTCAAGGGGTCACCCTCTGCACTGACGCACAACAGTCGTTCTATTTCCCAACGAAGTGTTTAGCGTCATAACATCAGAAGAAAAAGAAACACAGAGACCAAGACTCTCCACAACGAGCACAGATATAAAGCTATTTGTATCACCCATCTCAAAAAGTACTAAAGATAAAACAGAAGCTACTAGAATAGTATCTCTGATAGTAGAAGGTCTGGGATCCTACTCATGCTGGCTCTGTTGCACTGCATATGCCTGCCCAGTGTCACTTCCCTGTGACACAGCCTAGCTACCCTGAGATATCCCATCCTGTTGTCTCTGAGATCTTGGTGTCTGGATACCACGACCACAACAACCATCTTTGCATGTACACCATGACATATTCCATTTCCCCGACTGTTAAGAATTCGCTGGTCCTTCTCCCGCATGCAGAGTCTGCACAGAACCCCTCTCAATATCCACTGGTGGAAACGCCCTGCAAAAACGCTACAGATGACCTATCATGCCGCAAGATCAGCACTCCACTGGGTCACGTGGACACTGCGGTCTCTTGTACCCCTCTTTACCACACTGGTAGCACATGACCTGGCCACCTGATGTATTCATCTAGCTAGTACTGCCACCATGAGAGAAATCCATCTTCCTCTTCCTCTTACCGGTAAAAATAGTACCATGAACTAGTGTCGGACTGCCCTAGCCCACACCACTAGTTTCCCACAGGTTCCGCTCAATAATCAGGGCCTAGTTCACAATATCATGTATAGTAGGTATTCGGAAAACATTCACCAGTGCTTGGATGTCACTCTGAAGACCATTATCCATGCGTCTAGCCCTCAACTCCTCATCACTCACCAGAACGGGTGAAAAATGATGAAGCTCGGTGAAGCAAACAAAATAATCCATCACTGACATGGCGACCTACGGCAAATTAATGAACTCTCGAGCTAGATCTTCTCTCATTGTCTCCGGGAATAAGAAGTCCTAGAACGTTGCTTTAAAATATTCCCACACCATGTATCGGTGATTCTCAGATTTGGGTGGTAACATCCCACCACCTCTTGGTGGAATCACGTAGCATATTAGTTGCAAGCTTGACCCTCCGCCCTGGTGGCATCTTAAGATGCTAGAATATCGTCTGCATTGAATCCATCCATGACTCTATATCTTGTGGTCTTCCATCCCCTGAAAACGTAGGCGGATGCTGCTACTGGAATATACGCATCAACTCTTCCATAGATGTGGCAGCCTACGGTGTTCCCTGGAAGGTCTTCATAAACTGCATGAAGCCTTCATGGAACTGTGCCTCCGCACATGTGTCTGGTATAATGGCTGGTACCGCATCTGGCTTTGCTGGAGGTTCCATTGGTAGCCCATGTCCCACCATCTTTGGAGTATATTCGTCATTGCTCCCCTGGAGAACAACTGGTGGTCATCTCACTGGCATGACTCTACAAGGTAAAACACACACCTTAGATCAAGATTATCCAAGATCGAAAACAAGGGGTGTAAAAAGGGAACATGAGAATAAAAACATTTAAGTTTCACAAAACTTTCCTACACGGTGTGTATTAATACTACATGGTGTGTTGTCATAGGTCATCCACACGGGCGTGTACTCCAGCTAAAACTGGCCCTGTAACACACCAACTACACAGCGTGTTATCCCAACACCCGGTGTGTACTTTAATCCTCCTTCTCGGACCAAGTCCTTCCACACATCTTAGACACACAGATCACCTTTAAACAAAACTACACAGCGTGTCTCAGAGAGACACGGTGTGTATAGCTTAATTTCTAACTGCAAGTGTTGTTAGTGACACTGTCGATCACTCAGATGACACCACACGGTGGGTTACACCCACACACGGTGTGTACACAACTCCATCTTCCTAGCCACATGGCCAGATCCACACGTCTTTCCCCAATCAAGACTACACAGCGTGTCCCATAGGTACATGATGTGTTCAAGAAGAGGTTACACCGACCCGTGTTTGTTAGCTACACGGTCGGGTCCCAAGGTTACACTACACGGTGTGTTCATCATTGACACGGCGTGTATGTATTAAGGTTTTCTTCGTCCGTGTTTTTAGTTACACAGGCGGACATCAGGTTAACACTACACGGAATGTACAACCAGTACACAGCATGTTCACCCAATCCATTCGCTACCCCATGTCTCTGCGCACAAGGCCTATGACATGGTAAGATACTACACGGTGTGTACTTGGGGTAGACGGCGTGTACTTAAAAAGTTTTCATTTCTTCCCGAACAGAAGAATGAATGGTGTGTATTCAAAACTACACGGCGTGTATTCTAGGTTTTTCTAAACAACAAGCCTTAGAAACTACTATGGATCCCATAAAATCACTGAAACAAACATCTAAGTGAAAAATTTTGATCTGTGAGGTCCCATACTCCCTTAGAATCAAAGCATGGCATCTTATACATGTTATAACAAAATAAACCCATCAATGATCCACCAAATTCTGTTTATTGAGGTCCCATACTCCCCAAAAAACCAAATTTTGGAGTTCATTCTATCAAAACCTCACACAAATATACCCTATCAAATAGTAGGTATTTATCAGAGCAGCTATCACAACAGAATTCTCTTCTACCACATCAACTATTACAACAACATGTGATGTCTAATTCACCTACATGGCATGGAAACTAGGAATGACATGTGATTTATAGAATATGCCTAAATGATGATTGAGTTGGCATACCCTCATCCCTTTGGGTTGCAACTAAATAGAACCCATGTATAAAATATAAATAGCTCAATCACAAGTGCATCACCCAATGGTGAAAATCAAATCAACTGTTAAATTTTTAAAATCATAAAAATTACAATAACGAGGTAGACTGGATTTTCCCTATACACGGGTTAGCTAATACAAGGCACAACTTATTAACAACTACCATTTTCATCCTATCTATGACTAGGTCTCCAAACAGAATGTCAAATAAAGAAACCGCCTCGGATACCACATTATAACATCCCAGATCCGGGTTCCCCTCAACGGGTGCCCCGAACCCGGTTGGTCACATGACCTCAAGCGCATTTCCCCAAATGCCAGAGGTTGTCGAATAGCAGCGAGGGCCGAGGTCTGATAGTGGGTAAAATATTCCCTCATTTTTTAAAGTGTAGCACAACAAAAAAGAGAAATAACATACAACAGCAAAAGCAGTAAACAATATACAACTGAAATGGATAACTGAGTAAAAGAGAACCAACAATCATATATATATATATATCAAAATACAGCATGTCACTAATTCTATGAAAATAGCCAGAATAGGATATACTGTAATATAATACAATATAACTCAAGGACAAGGTACAGCCAAACGAAACAAAGTAGAGAAAATAAAACGCAGCAGCATCACAAGCCTAGGCTGGTCCCATGCTCTCCTACTTTTTTTTCCACAATCATGTACCTGTATAGGGTCCATTTCCCTTATCCACACCTACATAAATGTAATCTGTTTGGGCCGAAGACATGACCCAAATAGGGTATGAGAAATAAATACTGGTAGGCACCCACCAAGGGCCCATGCAAAACTGTCGGTGAAAGAAGTGCAACAGTTGTGTGCAAAAAGTAAATGAAATAAACTAAGAAGTACTCAAAATTAACTAACTCTACCAGTTATATTTACATTTTTAATATTCATTTAACCATGCCAATCATGTGCTTTAACTTGGTAGGTACAACACATGAAAATAACCACGGTGAATATCCATGATAACACTGTCCTCAGATAGAAACTTCTTACCCTCAGGTAACCAGAATTGAAACCCACAGGTGTCTTCTCATAGGAATAATGGATATTTCCCACAGGCATATGAAGTGCCTCCCACAGGCACAGAATATACTGCCCATGGGCACAGAAAAAAGGTTTCCCACAGGCTAAGCGAAACACTACCCTCAAGATAATAAACACTATCCACAGGCTAAAGGAACCGGGCCAATCCCAAAGCATGATCCAGAAATTTATATACATATTCTCTCAAGAAAATCAATACACAATATAATCATCGCATACCCTTAGGTATCCTGGCCAAATGGCTAAACAGAGGAACACACCCCCAGGGTGGCCCGAGATCCATGAAGTGATCCAAAACAGCTGTTTAAACTTATCATTAGATTATTTATACAATTCTAGTTATCTTTTAAAAAAAGGCCATATCTATATGACACCCCATCATGGGTTCTTAAGACTACGGTACACAAAAACACATAGCATTTGGAATTTAAACACCAGACCACCTACCTCGATCGTCTTTGATTGGTATACGTGAACGATGCCTCCTGAAAGAAACGACAACGGAGTAGATTTTAGGTGATCATAATCTCGTTCAAACTCAAATGACTTCCCTTAGACGAATAATTTGTAATAAAAACACAAGGAGAAGGGATAACTCACCCATCCATTTCTAACATGATTTGCAGAAGCGGAAATGGATTCCCGATGCGCGGCCAGCTGATCCCCGAAGCTCCGACCTTCCTCTCGAGCTCCAATGATGTTATAATATTCTTCTGTGAACAGAGGAGGCTACTTCCAATTTTAAGAGAAAAAAACTATGTGGTGTTTACTCTCAATTACACAGCCTATACTTTTCCCATTTAACTATTCCTGTAGAAGCCACCTTTTCCACCACCGAACTATTCACTTGTCGACATGAGTACACGGTGTGTATTCCGGATTACACGGCGTGTACTATCCCTCCGTTGGCAGATGCCTCCACCACTTTACTATTTACCTTCCAACTGAATACACGGCATGTAAATACCCTATACACGGCATGTAGTCAGTTTTTACACCCTTCATCACTGATAGGCCTACATGCCCTATGTACTCATCCCACATGACCAAAGTACATGGCATGTGGAAAAGTACACTATGTGTAGTCCCAAAATTTGAGATTTTTCCCCATTTTCCTTATTTTCTCAAAAACACTTAAGGAAAAAAGGAAAGGAAAAAATATGTACCTCAAGAATAAGAACCTTACGGAAAAAGGAAAAGAAGAAACCTGTACCTCAAGAATAAGAACCGGGTTCTTACAATGTGACATCCAAAAGACACTGTACACTTAAAATAAATAGCCTTGTTTTTTATAGAATTTGGTGAAAAACTTCCCTTTGAAAGATAAAACATCAAAAAATATTGAAAATAACCAACCAAACCACTATATGCTGCCTTTGTATAAAATTAATATCAACACATAACTAAAAAAATAAACCATATCAAAGCATAAGAAGAATCAAAAATAAATTCTCATTGAGAACCAAAAGACTAAAAACACAAAATTCAAAAGTGACATATACTAGAAACACCAAACATACTCCAAGATCTAATGATTCATTCTAGGACCAGGGTATCTAGAAGTACTACTAAACAATTTAGAATTATTGTCTTTACTATTGTCTCAATAGATGGCATAAGAAAACACACAATAGTGCCCAAGAAAAGGGTGAGTCTAAACTTAGTAGGATTTCTCTAACATCTTCCCAACTCATTCCACTAGGAACGAATTTTTTAAAACAATTATATAAAACAATTTTAAGAACTAACAATTGTTTTTACCAAAGACATAACAATTTTCAATGGAATGAAACAAAAAATGGATATAAAAAATTTATCAACTTATTTATAATACCTATTTCAAGTCATCAATGTCATCCATCTACACATAATCAATCCTATTGTTATAAGAAATGGAGAAACTTCACATTTATACATGCTCCCACTTTGATGGTTTTATTTCATGATATTAATCAATCACACACAACACACGTGAAACCAATTATGCCTAAATAATATCAAAACCATTTCACATTAAAAAATTAACTACATTTAAATCATTTAAAAAACAATTTACATGTTTCAAAACCAAAACATAATTTTGAAAAATCATTTTAAAATTATATAAAAAGATTTAAATAAAAAACCAATCAATTTGCAGAATTTCAAAGCCATATCCATGAACGTATTTTCAATAAAGAATGAAAAACGATTTCACAATGATATCATGAAAATCATAAAAATTAAAAGTAATACCTAATGTTTGGAATCTCATGTAGATAATAGAGATTCCATCTACCCTACAATGGTAGGAAAAAACAAATAACAACACTATAAAACATCAATATCTGATCAAAATCCACATTTTATTCATTATATTGACCAATATTTCATCATAAAACTATTCAAGTCAAATAGATCAATCCGTAAAAGACTATATATATGGATACAAGAGAGACAAGAACCTTTTATCTATGAAGAATGGGGAAGAACGTGTACTTAATGATGAATTCAGGTCTCCAATGTACATTGATTCACCTAAGTATCACTCCTAGGTCAAATGGGATCATCTCTCAATACTATGGAGGAAATATAATTGTAGATCTTATTACTTTATGGGAATATAAATGATAAAGTCATTAATTCATATTAAATCCAAAGTTTTTGGAGGATTAATAGTACGATGCATAATAAGGATGCATGGTTTGGAAAACCATGTTCCCATCTTGTGGTGGAATTATATTAGGCCACACCTAACATGGTAAGACCAAATGGATCAAAAATTGATGAGACAATAAAAAAATTTACCACTATTGAATGTTTTGCCATTTCTCTTGTAAATTCTCATGGTTTGACCAAATGTGCACCAGGAGTGCACCTACCCACTACACACTATCATTCCTTTCATGGTCTCTTAGAGATGTTACATGGTTTCTACTGACCATGAACAAATTTTGAACTTATTGAAAATCATATAAAACATTCCAAGACCCCTAAAAACCTCATTAAATACAATCCAAACATTACATATAGTCAAAATAAATGAATAAAGTGTTATGTAACTAAAAATGGGGGTTCTATAGTTATATTATTAGATCATATGAATAGTGTATCCTATGAATATTTTGGATAAGTTTATGGCTGTATTTATTGATGATATTTTAATTTATTCTAATATTTAAAAGGATCATAAAATAAATCTAATGATTTTTATACCAAACCTTAATGAAAAAATATATTTTTAAAATTTATAATATTTGGTTTTGGGTTACATAAGATCTCATTTCTCATATATAAATTAAATAAAAATGTATTAAATATTTATATCACTAAAATAAAAGTGGTTTATGAATTACCAAGATCCATGAATTTTATTGAAATAAATTTTTCTCTTGGTTAAATCGGATATTACCGATGGTTTTCTGAAAATATTAAACAATTAACTATCCCACTAATTATGTTTTCACAAAAAGTAGTAAGGTTTATCTAGATAGATAAATGTAATGATTATTTAATGTAATTGAAAATAATATTACCAAATTCTCCCATTTTGGCTATTCTATCCATAAAGGGTTACTTTTTTATCTACATCAATGCATAATTTATAGGACTAGGTAATGTTTTGATGCATAATTATAAGAATATTTATTATACATATTTTCAATTAAAAACACATGATAAAATTTAACTTATACATGAACTGAATTTAGCAGTTGTAGCGTTTCTTTAAAAACCTTAGATACATCATTTATATGGTTTAATTTTCAAAATATATACTAAACATAAAATTTCAATGAATATATTCACAATAAATAGTTGATTATGTGACATATGATATGGATGGAGTTGAAAACGAATTATGAATACATAATTATTTTCCATGTAGGAACAAAAAATAGAGTAGTTGATTATATGAGTTTGAAGTATATCGCTAAATTAAATAATATATTTTTTTAAAATGATCTTATTGTTAGAGATTTGATAATTTGTGTCGTAGAAATTATGCATATAGGAATTCTATATATTTTGTTTTAGATGTCAATGCAAGCCTCTATACTATCTAATATTTTTCAATCTCAAACATAAGCCAATGTCTTTTATGAAAAGGTATAATTTGTTAAGAGGGGAAAGTATCATGATGTTAATACTGATAAATATGGTGTTTTTTTATTTAGAAAAAGGTTATTTGTTTCATGAAACCCTTAGTTGAAGAAATAACTATAATGTGAGTCTTATAGCTCTCCATTTTTTATTCATCCTAGATGTAAAAAAAAATTTGATACTATTAGGAACATTATTAGTGGGATGGAATAAAGAAATATAGTACATATTTTAATTAGAAATTATTGACATATCAAATGTCTAGAGTAAAAGAAACTACCATAAAGTATTTTTAATGTTTTTCTAGTTCTATAATGGAAATGGGAGAATAAATCCATGGATTTTAAGGTGGTATTTTCCATGACATCTAGATAATATAATGAAATTTTTTAATTGTTATTTTATTAACTAAATCATCTCATTTATTCCCATTTAAGATAATATGAATTTTGATAATGATTCATGAAATTATATTAAGTATATACTTAGATTGCATAGATTCTTTATCTCCATTATATCTGAATATGATCCTGGGATTCCCTCTAACTTTTTGAAAAGTCTTTTGAAGTAGTTAGGTACTGAAATAAATTTATATACAACTTTTAATCCATGATATGATTGATATTCATAGAGATCTCTTCAGTCTTTTTGGATATTCTTTATTACATAGAATACCAGGGAATATGGGATCATCATCATTCATTATTTTATTTTTCTTATAATTGAAATTAACATTCTAATATATTGTTGACCCCATATGAGGCATTATATGGAAATAAGTGTCATACAAAATATTATTGGTATTAATTATGTAAAATAAATTTTATGGGAATAGAGCTGGTATAAGTAATACTTTAGATGGTAAATATAATTCAAAAACAAATGAGAATGACATAATTCATGGATAAAAGCTATGTGAATGAATGGAGGAAGGATCTTTCATTCAATGCAGGAAATGAATTTTTTCATAATGTATATCGAAGGAAAGGTTTTATTTGTTTTTATAGTAAGGGAATGTTAAGTCATTGGTTCATTATATTATATAATATTTTGGACAAAATTGGATCATCTTCATATAGACTGGTCTAACCTCAAAGTTTATCTTTGGCATATGATGTATTTCTAGTATCAGTATTGAGAAAATATATAATGGATGCATCTCATGTTTTGAGCCTTGATGTATTTGAGTTAGAATAAAACCACTATTATAATGAACAAAAAGTTTATACTCCTCAAAATAGAGATATTGTTTTTTAGAATAAGTTGATTTTTATGGTTATGATTTTTTCTATAAAATCCATATAATTAAAGAAGCAACTTGGGAATCATAAAATTCTATGAATGACAAATATCCCCACCAGTTGTAATAATGAATAAAATAATAAATATGTAATTTAAAAATGAGAAATAATTAAACAACATAGGAAATATTAAGATAATCCATTTTCTTGTATTATTAATATTAGTTAATTAGATTTTTTAGATTTATCATCATTATAAAAATATTTTTTATTTTTCAGTCAAAAGGAAAAAAACTGTTATGTAATGGACTGGGTTTTGGGGGTCCATTACATGGTAAAAATATGATTTTTGAAGTGTTTTGGGTGGTCTGGAAGGCCATACCTTCTTCTCGGTGACTCATAGCAGTAGCCTTGGTCTACTGGTAGCCTCGACCTACTGGTAGACTTAGCCTACTGGTGACCTTGGGGTACCAATAGCTCTCGGCTTCCCATAGCTCTCGCCAACCGGTATCTCTCGCCTACAGGTAGCTCTCGGCTACTGGTAGCTTTCGCCGACCGGTAGCTCTCGGCTACCGGTAGCTCTCGGCTACTGGTAGCTATCGCCTACCGGTATCTCTCGCCTACCCCCCACGGGTTTTCCAGTAGCGCCTCCTTTTTTCATGAATTGGGTTTTAAACCTTGTTTTGATCCCTTTAAGCCTGTTTTAAATCCCACTAATGCCCATTAATGTCGTTTAATTAAATGATTGGTGAGGTACCCTGGTTTGCGTCAGTTTAAATCGCCCTGAAAGGCAGGGACCCTTTAATGATGTGTGGGGTGTCCCAGCTGCGTGGCCAACCCACGATACCGCTCCTTACGCGGTTTCAAGTTTTTCTCTCCGTATCTTAACCGTCCTGGGAATGCTGTATCTCAGCCTTTACAACCTAAAGGCTTCTTTCTACGTTTTTTTTCTCGATCACCCTGCACTTGGAGTACCCTTCCTTCCGACAAGTTGTAACCCCACAAAGTTTTCCTTGATCATGTTACATGGAGCTCCTACTACTCACCTGAGGACTTAACGTCGATCCTTGATCAGTCAAGTAGGGAATTTCTCCTTCATCTCTCCTTTCTGTGTAACATTCCGGGTGGTCATGCTTTTGGCTCTTGTAGAAATTTATGGAACTGAACTTAATAATGATAATGAACGGACCCTTAAAGAATGAAGGGGGTGTGATGGATGTTCTACTTTACTTTTCTTTGTGTTGATATGTGTTTTTAATTGTACGAGCCTTTGATCATGGATAATCATGGTCTTTGGTGGTCTTTCTTTATGCACTAAAGAACCTCAGTGTCCCTGGATGTTTAAGTAACCATAGCATGGAATTGATTAATTATGTATACTTGGTTAAATAAATTGAAAGCAATAGGATCAACCCTTTTCTATGATAACCCCCGTTAAAGCATAGTGGAATTGAAATCATGGAGTGTGTTAAATATTTTAAATCTGAAAATACCTGTAGACCTGCCTTGTGTTGGTGGTAGTGGTTTGGTTTTTTTTCCTTCACAGGCCGATTGATGGGGTGATGTGGGTGGGAATGGGATCCCCTATTGTTATACCTTCGCTGGTTGTGAATCAGAGTTCGTGTGGTTACTTTTCTTATATCATGAATTGGGGTGGAATCCTCTATTATTGAGAAACCGTTGGCTCCTGGATATTGGTAACATGGGGCATTATCTTGGGGTTTTCTTTGGTCCAGTACTTTGAGGGATTACACTTATCCCTTGTTGTTGTGACTTTACAAGAGAACCGGGTGTGAATGTTTAAGTTTTTGTTTGACTGTCTTCTTTCTCTAGCTAGTAGTTATGCATGTTTGTTTCCCAGTACTGTAGTTTTTATCTAAATGGGGTCATTTGAACATGAAAACAAGAATGGGTTAAATGGGGAATTTGTTTCTGGGATGGACTTTGACCTGGCTATGGGTGGTTTACCTTTCATGTTTTAGGTAGTGATGTAGTGTTCGCGCTTAGGCTGGCTTTGGAACCCTAGGTTGGGTTCAGTTCTTGTTTACATATGTATATACTTGTTGTTTCATGTTTCTTATTTGTGCCCCACCCAAGTTGATCACTTTAGTGCCGGACACCCCCATTTCATGGGGGAGGGTGTTTTTTCCAACACTCCTATGAGTGGCTGGTTATTAGCTCCTTTCTGCTCCCTTTCCTAAGTAACCCAAGACTCTTAGGGTAGGTTGTGATGGCCTGAAGTCCATTATTAGCCCATGAATCTTCAGGCAGGTTGGTTGTGGTGGTTGGCCTAGGTGTTTGTGGGTAGGTCGTTTCCCAAGTGTCTTCGGGATGAGGCCCAGGTGTCTTTAGGTGTGGCAGTGGTTGTTCTGACCTAGGTGTTTGTGGGTATGGATATATGTGGTGGTTGTGGCCCAGGTGTCTGTGGGAGGAATGTTCAGTTGTGGCCTAGGTGTTTGCGGGTGGGGTTTGGCAGTGGGACTGCGTGAGGATATGGCCCAGGTGTGTGCGGGCGGGGTTTGGCAGTGGGGTTGCAGCGAGAATGGAGGGATTGGTTTGATGCAAAGGATGTCTTCAATAACGAGTGGGAAAGTGGCGCGGGGTACCCAAATATCGATGTGCCATTACTATACTTTACTTGCCTTGCGTTATTTGGGGAGTGTTCCTTGGTGATGTTTGGGTGGATATCTTTTCCTTGTTGGGTGTTTGGTTATCTCTTTTTCCACGGGGCATTAGAATGTCTCCTCACTTTTGCACGAGAGTCTTTGGTTTTCCCCTACTGAGTATACTTGTATGCTCACCCTACATATATGAAACTTATTTCAGGTTTTGAGGAGGACTTCAGGGATCGTGCGGGGCCGTACTAGCTTGGACCTTTCGACGGTTTCTGTTGTTGTTTTCCTTTTCTTGGTATCTTTTACCTTTGGATTTTTTTACTTTTATTTCTTAACTTTGAACATGCATATGGGAATGGTTTACTTTCAGATGTACTTGCACTTTTAGTTTTTGTGTTGTGAGATTTACTATCTTATCTCCCGATCCTATTAAAAAAAAGGGTAACGCCTTCCATTTAGGGAGTGATTCTATACCCTTGGTGCTGGTTGCCACTCTGGGACCTATTGAAGGCGGGTTTCGGGGGTCCTTATCTCTCCTTCAACTTAAAGAAGGAAGGGCCTGGCAATATTCTGACATTTCCCTCCTTTTGGTGAAGGCGGGTCGTGACATGTTATTTCTAACAAAATTGGGATCTAATGCATTACATGGTTTTATTTATAATAATGATTTTATAAAAGAAAATTTTAATAGGAAAAAATGAAATAAATTTTTGAATTCATAATTTCAAAATTATCATGTGTTGATTTTTGGATAATTTTCTAAAAAGTATCATTATTAAATGAATAGTCAGAAATACTAACTTTTGTTGATAGAAGTCTTTTAATTTCAAGAATTTACAATGTTTCATTATATTTAAAATGATTTAAAATAAATATTAGTTGAAGAAAATTATTAATTATCCAATTACGGGTTTTATAATTTATTTTATACTATAATTTTAGATAAAACCATTTTTATTCTTTAAAAGTCAATTTTCTGAAATGTAATGTTTCATCGTGTCTTTTAGGTTTTATTTTAAGGTAAATTATTTTAATTAATTAAAATGGATCGGGTAAGATGGATTACATAATTTTTTCATCATAATTAATATTAGGTAATGTGGTAAGATTAATTTTTTTCTTTATTTATAGTAAGAATAGTGAAAACCTCTTACCATGGATAAAGTTAAAATAAGTTTACTAGAGTTTTAATATTAAATGATAAAAGATAAAATGATCTAAATATTTGTATAAATTGTATTTAATTTCCACATTTATGATATTTCTAATATAATATTTCTAAATGATCCAATTTTATTTAATTTTATTTAGTAATTAATTAATATATATTATTGTTTTATAAAATTATAAGTATTCTCTCTACCACTCTTATAAAAGGACGCCCCCTCTCAATTTATTTACATAATTGAAGAGACTTTTTTTGGAAATTATCTACCAAGGTCCATTACTTAAATCCATAAACATTTTCTAGAGGCCATGTTGTTATCATAAAACCAACTATGAAAGATTTAGGTATAAACAAGAATATGTTGATCGAGGATGTTGTATAGTGTATTTTAATTTAATTTATTCTACTATATATTTCAAATCAAAAAACACATCTTGAAATAATACACCAATATATAAATATACCTATATGTTTTTTTTTCATTTTAAAACTTATATCCTTCTACAACTTCAATCAAATTGGAATTGAAATGATCATTTGTATGTATGGCAGACTATCACCTAGTAAACCAATTTAATTCATTTTACATCATTGTGTCTCAAGGATGGATACAATTCTGTATAATATATATATATATATATATATTCAGGACATATTTATCATTCTATAAATTTATAATGTCATATCATTTTGTATAATTTTGTCTATTGAAAAATGATATCTTTGCTCATGCATACGTGTGGATTACATCTACTATGAAGCAAACAAATTCAATTTTCATGGCCACATCACTTGGGAAAAATATATAAGTGCATTTAAGGATATAATTTTATATTGATGATATAATCATCACTCTATAAATCTTATATTATACATACCTTATTTCTCCCATGCTCTTTGAAAAATAAAAATGCAACTAAAGTGTATATAAATCCTACCATATCCATGATTGTAATCTAGTAAATTTTTTATTACCATATCTCATAGTCGGTATTAAAATTATTAATAATGTATTAGATTTATAATTATTTCAATAATATTTTCTTGGATAAGATGGAATAATGACCTCTTTGAAAATATTAAACTTTCCAAAATGATATTGGATATATGAACCCAGTATCTCTTAAACATCCAACATGAAATTAATTGATTATTTAATTCTATATATCATTTTAAAAAATAAAATAAATGAAATAATAAATATGAAAAATGTTCTTATGAAAGAAAATAGTAAACATACTTTTATTTATCCAGAAGATAATGAGCGTATGTGATTCATCATATTCAAGGTAAGGGACACATTACATTAAAAACCTTATTTTATATAATTAAAATGTTTATTTTATAAATCATTTTCTTTCATGAACATATTTTTAAATTTATTTTTATTATATATTTATATGGATAGTAATGAATGTTAAAGGATATTTTATGTCACATTTCACATTCATTCATTGTTTTTCAAAATGAATCCTTTTACATATTTTATATTGAATTTTTTTATTGAAACGCCAAAAGGAATGTTTTTTAATGTATAAGATTTCAGTGGTTATTACCCCAATCATAAAAATTATTTAATGTTTTTATTTATTTACAATATTTCATGTTTTCTTAATAAAACCATATTTCCATTTTTCCTATTTATTTTCAAATATTTTCTTAAATGGAAATTCTATTTCAATATCCAAAATTATTTTTTAGGGGTTTAAAGAATATTTTTATGATTATGATAATGGAAGTGAATGTTTTCATGAATTATAATTATTTTATTATTCTTTTAAAATATTTATGATGATGGGAAAGCCTGATATTGCTCATGAAAATGGGTGATCCATATATAGATCTTTAATGCATTAGGTAAAGGGATGGAGTTAACCAGTTGGATTTAACCTAAGATATTATTGAAATTTACTAGGTATGTTATTCTCTTTGTTAATGTTCTTATAAGAGTTATATGAAAATGATTTCCCATGTTAACTACTTGATATATCTTTGTTTTTTTGGGATTTCAAAGAAATTATATGATTTCAAAATGTAGGGGAATAAAGTTAACATTAAATGGATGCTTATGGTAGCATGTAAGTGTTAAATATATAAATTCTCATGAATTTTTCATAATTGAAAATAAACCATTATTTGTTTTATTTTTTGCATTAATGATTTTTAATGATTTTTTTTTAAAATAGTGGTGAAGTTGATTTATAGTGTAAGAAAATGTTTATTTGGATCAAAATGTTTATTTTAAAAAAAGATAATTTTTAAGAGTAATCTAGGACTAACGATTTTCTGTCATTCTTTTTATATGTACCTTCATGATATTTTGTGCTAATATGAATTTTTAATGTTATTTTCATTACCTTTTAAGGATATTTAGTAACAAGGATTTGTTCATGATGAATTTTGTAAAGGTATGTCATGAATATATATATATATATATATGAAATGTTTTCACTTTGAAAGAATGTATACTAAGTGGTAGTGTCTAGTTTTTTATGTAATATTTATTTATTTATAGTTGATAATCTCTTTATCTAAAACTCTAAACCTATAACCTCTCAATAAATATATTGAAATGAATTCTTTCTTAAAGAATATATTTTATAAATATTCTAATGTTCTTTCCTTATACCTCATTATTGAGAAAAGGTCACCCAAATTCTCCGTGAAATATATTATTTAATCATTGAACTAAATGTATGAATTAGGTAGGATCATATAAATATAAAATGTATGGTCTAACCTCTAATCTTTGATTTGTCAGTTTGAATATATCTTATTGATGTGTTTGTGTGTGAAACAATATATCCATGATAATCCACTAAACGTAAGGTTATGTCTATATTTTACAATAATTAACACCAAACACATTTCCTATAATCACATTATATATATATATATATAATAAAACATACACCATTAAGATTAATATATATTATAAACTACAACATTAGAAAAATATAAATTATCCCCTTACTATAAAACCAACTCCCACTGACTTCATTACCAGAAGACCCAATAATTAAATTCCTTGAAAATTTATAACCTTTATTATCTCATAAAAAATACATAAAATATATCTACAGCAGTTCATTATCTAGTAATATAATAACCCTTAATATTGATTCATCATAAGGGAATCAAATATCCATCAATAGAGAGAAGTTGGGGGGATTGATCAACCATGCAATATAACAAGGATATTGTACCAAACCTAATACAAAAACGAGTGTTGATTTTATAGTGATTGGTTGAAAACAACATTTTTAATAAAAAAAATAACAATATATAACAAAATAACCATATATTACCCTCTATCTAGGTATATCTACACCATTATTTATCATGTATCAACCCACACATACCATGGTATGAATTTTATTTAATTTTACTTTTCTTTTTCATTCTAGTGTTTCTATAATACTAGAATAATTAAAGGAGGATGGTGGTAGGTATTAAAGGGAAATATATTAGTGGAAACTTTTTATTAAATATTATAGATAAAAATGGGTTCTTCGTGCCCATATATTTGTTTCCCAATTGTTAATGGATAATGTTGGGAGTCACAGGTGGAAAAACATTTGGTTGATGGTCCATATTCAGGTATCTAGTATTCAATAGGTACTAGGTATGAGTACATAGGGTACCCAATGAACTATGTTATAAATTTTACATTATTAATTAACATACATAGAAGTTCAATTTCATTAACACCATCACCCACTCCTATTAAGAAAAATGAACCATCACCCTTTACCCTATATACCCCATAATTTTAAAGTAATATTTAACTTTTTTGTGCTCCAAATCATACTCAGATTGTTTTTTTACCCTTGCATGTAATTTTACACACTCTATTCAATCTTGACTAAATTTTTCAATTTTTTTATTTTATCTAAATAATAAATACTAGGTTATATCTAAAAATAGTTTTTAAATTGGTTAATGACTAATTAACTAGAGAAATCATGTATTGGTTGTGTACTACTATATGGTAGGCAATCTCTATGTTTTCCTTTAATTTTATATATATATATATATATTATGTGTTTTTTGATATGTTTTTATGTGGTGTTAAGGATAAATGCATGTTAAACCATGGTGGTAATGTGGTATTGAGGTTGATTATGATGTCAAATATATATCAATTTCATTATATAGGTTTTTTATAGTTCCAACCAATTCTATTTTATGTTACTTATATTCAGATCTAATCAAACCATTATATTTATTTGTTACATATTTTTATCTTGATTTCAACCATGTATATAGACTACTATTTTTTCTAGCTTTAATTCCAACTGTTTTTATTATGTTTTATTAAGGTTCAGTGCAATTCCAATGATCTCCACTCTTTGTGTACATGTTGGGTATAATGTTAATGACTTTTTTTTCTTCTTCACCTGGTTTGGAGTTATTTAATTCATATTTGAGGTCATTATAAATGTTGGGTGAGACACCAACCACAAAAACCTTTGGGAATAAAGGTATTTTGTAGTGAAAACAACACATTTTAGTCAATATTTTTTTGGGTGTAGTGTAATCAAATATTTTAAGGTAACTCTTTTATTTATTTATGGGTGGGAAAAATACTGAAATACCATATCATGGGATGCATTTTAAAAAATGAAAATAACACTAGGTAGAGGAATAATGGTAGATCCTTTAGTGATTTTTATTGATCTCAAGGATGAGATGTGAATTTATTATTTATTTCCATTCTTCCATATCACATTATTCATTAATATGTGTGTGTGTGTGTGTGTGAATTAATTTAGGGAAACCATTTATAGAGGCCATATAAGTATTTTACTTTTACCCTACACATGATCATTTATAGGTATAATAAAATTCATAATTAGAGATGTGTGTAAGGGAAAAGGATATGAGATCAGCGGTTGATTCGAATATGTGGATCCATTGATATATGAGATCAGGAAATTCCTGAGACATATAATTTTTATATACTTTGTTTTTTAAAAAAATTTCATCAATGTTTTATATATGAAAAACCCTTCATGAAGTTAATCACATAATGTATTAATTTTATAGAGTTATCATTATTTTATATTTTATTATAGTCTATGGTGTATTGTTATGGTGTATTTAAATATAAAATATCCAAATTTTTTACATTATTTTCGAATATGGTTTACATTTTTGTCCATACATTATATATGGTTTTCATAATGTAATACTCTCCTTGTAACTGTGAAAACCTATATCCACCCTTTAATAGCCTTTGAAATATGGATAGGCACACCTATGGTGTTCTAGTTTCCATTGTGGAACTCTTAGGGATGATTGATAAATGAAATGTACAAATCCAATCAAAAGTAAACCCATTTAATAATACACAGTACCCTTCACATATATAGTGTTACTAAAGAAAAATATTCAGATCTGAATAAACAATATTCCTTATCAAATATTCCTTATAAATTATTCATATTGAATAAAGAATATAGATTTATCAATATTTCTCCAAATAATGAAGTATCATTCAAATTATCCACTATATGAAAAATGGTGTATGGTTCAAGAAATAATCAAACCTAAGAATAATGATATGGATATGTAGGGGAAATTTAATGTCAACTGATAATAGGAAATTTAATAACATAAGGGGACTAAAAGGAATCAAAGAAGTAAATTTTAATGAAATCCTTAGACAAATCAGTCATAAATCACCCGTATAAATATTAAAAATGGTATCAATGCAATAAATCCCAATTAGAGTAAAATAAAGGGTTTTTTTGTTCAATATTTGAAATATTATAAAAATTATTCTAAAAACATTATTGAAAAAAATATCCTTTTTATTTTGAAAAGTATTTTGAAAATATTTTTCATTTAAAATGACTTTTAAAAACATTTTCATTGAAAATTAACATCTTAAACTTGAAAATTATTCTTTTTAAAAATGATTGTGCGTAAATATATATATTCCATATAAGATAAAAAGAACATTCTTTTTTCATGGTTAATGGTTATAGAAATTCATTTTTTTTAGAAAGCGACATGAATATTTATTTGACAACATGGATAAAAGAAAAAAAATGCTAAAAATTTCATTGCTAAATAATTTTTAAATGGTTAAAAAAATTGAATCATTTTAATAAATATTTTTTTAAGAAAACATATTCTACAAATGAATAGAGAAATGAAGTTGGGTTTTCTTAAAAACATTTTCTAAAACATTTTTATGTAAAAATAGTATAAAATGAGAATATTACATGAAAAAGGTCATGAATAACCAGTGGCAATGAAAATTAATGTTATTATGGATGAATCATCATATAATTTTATCAAATGGAAAATAATGATAATTACATGTATTCTTAAGGAAAATATTCTTTAAACATTGTGTGAGACCACATTGAAACATTTAAAATCATAAGCCTCATAAAGTAATAACATTAAATGGTTGTTTTAAATACCCTTAAGATAAAATTATTAATGATATAATATATCAAAATGGGAAATATATACACTACACACTATAATTAAGTGGTTAACGTTACATTTATCTCGCGGATGTAAAAAAGTGAGGTGAAAATCCATTACCTTGTATCTGAATTGTCTCATGTGTGTTTATATTCCTAAATAATAAACTTATGTTAATTATTTAATTTCTTTATAACCTTTTTAATGAATATAATAACTTTTATTTTACATATTACCATTATTTATACAACTAATTCATCAATTGTGTTTACTCTATAAGTTTTTGCGAACTTCAGTTTATGTGTCAAAAACCACTTTTGTAGGCCAACTATGGTGAAAGGGGGAATTATATAAAATCTATAGAATAATAATAATGATTGAATTATTATAATTACACATAAATTACAATTTTAAAAACAATATTTAAATATGGTTTTGAAAAATGAACCAATATTACAATCATGAAGATAGCAGGTCGTACGTACGCATTACCAACATTACCATTTTTCAATGATCATTATGGAAATACGGTAAGTAACATTATATCTATCTATAATAATCATTATATCATAATTTCAATTTTATTAAATTATATATACTTATATATATAATTATTTCTATGTAAAATTAATCACATCATCTTGAGGAGGTGGTAGTCCACATGTCCACGACCGACGTTATCACTTTTTTAATGTGTGAAATATTAATAAAGAAAAGTATATATGTATATATATTATTTCCATAAAGGTAATTATTTCATGAAAAAAAAATTATTTAACATTTTTTTAATTAAAAAATCATTTATACATTCCATGTATCATGTGATAGAATCACCTCTCTTTTTGGAGGCGGTAGTAGACACTTCAATAAATGTTGTTATCGTATTTACAAAAAAAAGAATGTATAGGGGTATATTTTGTAAAATAATTATATAAGAATAAATTCATAATATGTATCGTATATTTAATATTTAAATATTTTTAACATTGTTATTCCCAACCATTAATGGTGTTAATAGAAAATCGAACATCATTTCATAAGGCAGTAATTCACTATACACATAAATGTTACGTTCATTAGAAATTAGAAGGAAGTGTGTGTAACTGTAGGTAAAATACTTAGAATAAAAACAACATAATATATTTAGGATACTAGTTTTTTATATAATCATGGATTAATGAGTATTTAGGTAGTGGAGAAAAAAATAAAACTAATGATCTTGAGGAATGATGTATCATATTCTTTGGGTCACTCCTTTTGGTTTGCACCAAAGAGCTTCCTTGGATGTATTTATGGCCAAGGTTTGGGTTCTAATATTAGGTGATGGATTTTTAGGAACCATTTGGGAAGATAATGGTTAAGAAAAAGTGACTTGAGAGGTGTGAGGAAGTGGGAGGATATGACGCCTTTTATATTGGAGGTGGAGTGGAATTCTTATTAATTTTGGAAAAGGGAATTCCACCCACATTTTTAACATTGAAATGGGTTCCAATAATGTTACAAATCCAAAAAACGTTTTTATAGGTTATAAATATTACCACAAAATATATTTTGGTTAAGTTTTTAGGTCATTATTTTCTTTTAATTTTAAATTTAATTCCCTAGTTAAGCTTAATTTCACCTTAATCGTTGTAATTATTTTTAATCACCTTCCAAAATATTTTTGGTTAAACTATTTATCAAATATTATAAATTATAAATTATTCTGATCAAAAATATGGATTAAAATTTTCAAAATTCCAATCACATTGGTTGCAGAAATTAGTTTACATTAATTCCTGCATACAGGATGACTGTGTAGGTTTTTAAAGTATAAACGTTCAAAAGTTACCTAGGTTTTCATTTCCAATTTCAATGTGAAATTAATTACAATGAGATAAATTTTATTAATTAATAAAAAAATGATCTAATTAATCATTATAAACAATTTCAAATATTTTGTATAATTATAAATAAATTATATTAAAATGTAGTTTTTAATTAAAATTCGGTATTTTTCAATATTCATTAAAAATTGAAACTTCATAGAAAAATAATAAAAATCCCCATATCCTAATTTATATTTTTTTTATTTCATATATTAAGTTAATTTTTACATATAATATTTATAAAATTTCCAAAATTTGGATTTAAAATAGGTTCACCATTAAAAGGCGGTAAAATTTACTTAATAAAAATATAGCATTTTATGCAAACAAATTGGGTTTGTTCCTATCTTATATGAATTAAATATTTTGGATGAATATAAAAAATATTTTATTTCATATAATATATGTATATATATTCCAATAATATCACTCAATAATTGTAATTAATTTAATTTATTAGGATAAAACAGCTTTTTGAGCATCAAAATAGGTTTTTATAAAAACATTTCATTTATTTTTAGTTGGTTCTTATATTAATTTAAAATTAATTTGTAATAATGGAATTAATTTTATATTTATGTAAATCATAAATTTTCATAAGTTATTTAATCGTATTAATAACTTCTAATTTAATGGCTAGGTTATATCTTATTATTTAAAATAATATTATTTTAATAATATATTTTTGTTCTGTAAAACTCGGTATTGTGTGTAATTCAATCTATCAATGAAACTTTTTGTTGTTTGTGAAATACTCTAACTCATTGTTGTGTGAATTAAAAGGCAGAAAATATGTTGAATTTATTTTAAATAATAAATGTATTTTAAATTCTCAGGATATTATAAAACCTTATGTGTATGGTTATGCGTGTCATACACGCTATGAAATTTAATGTTCCTACATTTTATTCTTGGGGAATTTCATTTTAGGGGGAGTGGGATCTAAGTTTATTTCATGTATGACCTTATCACCCATAGCTTAGGAGTTTGTTTTCATTTTTATCATTTGTAACCACTAACATTTATTCAAAATTTTATCATTGTACTATTGTTTAGGGAATTCTATATGTCTTTCCAAATGATTTCCATGGGATTAATCTAATGATATAGGTAGAGTTTTCAATTTACCTATTTATAGGTATGTGCCTAATTTAGATAACTTTTTATCATATGGAATTAGAAGATCTAAAATAACTCCATACATAGTTGGTTAACCTTATAGTGAAGGGTGTTGTTTTATCTAGTGTATAAACATGGGTATCCTTTGTGCTCTTTTCTTATAAGTTAGACGAATCAATCTAATTGTGTGTGGAATATCATATTTTTAATTGAGTAAAAATTAAGATAAAGTATCATTTTCCTCATGAAGATATTTTTTATGTCGTTTGAATGGGGAAATGTTGTTTTCAGATATTGGTCTTTGGTAGGGTTATCATTAACATAGGGTTTGGGAGTGTGATAAAATGAAGATGACCTTTAGGATAATATATGGACATTAATAATATCTTTTGATTCAATTTGGTTTGAAAAAAACACATGTAGTTTTCATGGAATTGATGAATCAGATATTTAATCATATGGTTTTGTGGTAGTGTTCATGGATGATATTTTGGTTTATTCAATATTATAGATGGAATGATCACGATCTAAGTTTAATTTTGGAAATACTAAGAAGCCACCATTTTTTTCGGATGCATTCAAAATGAATCTCTTTGATTCATTAATTTAAATTTTAAGGGTATGTGATTTCTTAATGTGTATTTTTAGTTACTACATAAAAGGTGAAGGCTTTTTTTATAGGGAATAATCGCAAAATGTCTTTGAAACTAAGATATTCCTTGATCATCCTATATTCTATCGATATTTAGTGAAGGGTATATCAATGTTCACATCACCTTTGACTACTCTTTCTAGAAAAATTGTTAAAATCATATGGGACGAAAATTTTCATTCTTCTTTCAATGCTTCGATAAAACTTTTGACATTATCTCCTATTCTATTATTACCTGATACTAGTATAGATTATGTGGTATTCTATGATGCATTTGGTGCTAGTTTGGGTTGTATTCTCATGTTAGATAATCACATGGTACCTTACGACTCTCTTTATCTTCAAACACATGAGAATAATTTCCCAAATTGATATTTATATATTTCTATTATTATGAATGATCATAAGTGTTTTCATAATTATATTTTGTGGGAATGTTTCGTAGTCTTTTCTAGCCATAATATTTTGAGAAATATATTTTCTAATATGGACATGAATCTTAGATAGAGTTGATAGGTGGAATACATTCAAACATTTAACATTTATATAGCCTTCACATTGAGTAAAGGTAATGTCTTTGTATATTCTATGAGATGGAATGTTCCATTGAAAGTTTCTGTGGAATTGATAGAATAGTGGAACTTTATAGGGATTTTTATCAGTTTTATCTTGATGAAAAGTAGGATGTGTCAAGCATAGTTTTGACTAGTTTTTAGTTTTCATCATCTATACATGAGTTTATTCTATATATTGAGTATTAATATGTGTAGTTAATAGGAATTAAAGAGACCCTATATGGTGGGGATACCACTTTTTCTTGGTCTCTCTCTTCATATGGTATTCTGAGTATTGGGTATCAGCTTTTCATCCAAGCATCTATGAGGAGCCCATTCTTGTTTTATTTTCGTAGTTATTATTATAATTTTAAACCATGAACTTATATGATTTATTATGAAAAGATATGCTGATTCTTATGGCCATGGATGAAGCATACCATTGATGATTATGTGAAACACTATTATACATGCCAGCAGATTAAGCCAGAGCATCTAAAACCTTTTAGATTTCTACAACATCTTCTGGTGACAGTTTTGAAATTGTATAAGGTATCCATGGATTTCATTGATTTATAAACACTGTCTCCCTAAGGGTATAATTTTATCTTGGTGGTGAATGATCAGTAGACAAAGTCACCTCATTTTATTCTGATCAATGACACCAAAAATGTTAATGATCATGGTTTTTAGTATGTGAAAGAAATTCTTAGTTTACATGGGGTTCCTTCTATCATTGTTTCAAACATGGATCCTAGGTTTACCTCTATGTTATAGACAAGTTTCAACAAGGTTTTTGGGAATCATTTCAAATTGAGTACAATTTATCATCTACATATAGATAGTTAGAGAGAGCATGTTATTCAGAATTTGGAGGATATAGTTCCTACTTGTGTCTTTGTTTTTGGTGGATCATGAGATGAAATAAGGGGCTGGTTGAGGTTTCCTATAACAATAATTATTAGTATTAAATTATAATGGATCCTTTTTATCATTTGTATTATTTCCCATGTAGATCACCTATTTGTTGGGAAGAGGTGGGTGAATCTTCTTTGGTGGGATTGAGTTTGGATCAGGAGATGTCTATGACGATTTATGATATACATCAACATCTGGATATAGCATAGAGTTGACCAAATAATTACATATAAATGGAATATTCCTTTGGAGTTTTACATAGGGTATTAGGTTTTATTGAATTTTTATCCTTGTTTGGGTTACCACTGGCTTAGAAAATTTGGATTCTATTCTTTGAGAAATGTTAGAAAGTTTAAGGGGATTGAGTGGTTTGGGAATATTGCTTATAGATTGGAATTTTCAGATCAGTTGGATGGAATTCATGATGTCAACCACATGTCATAGCTCTTGAAATACCATCTTGATCCCTCTCATGTTCTGTGATGTGAGGAAATTTAGTTATATCCATATGATTCTTTTGTTGTGTATCCAATTGAGTTCATTGACTCACAAGTGAATGTATTTCATGGGATGTCTATTTCATAAGTCAGAGTGTTATTGTGACATAGATAATATTTTCATGAAACATGGGAGTGTGAGTCATTGATGACGGAGTAGTGACATCACCTCTTTATTATACATCATTCTTCCACACGACTTCCTAGGGACATAATTTCATATGGTGGAGAGTTTGTAACATCTTGTTACCCATTTTAAATTATTGCATCCCTTTTATTATTTTACTATAGAATTGGAAACATGTTGGGGCAATATGGGATGGAGAAATTTTTTGATAAAAATAAACTACATTTTGGGGAGGGATGTTTATTTTTAATTAATGGAATCTGGGTAGAAACATGTAATGAATTTGTGGGGTTCTCCCTATGTTTGTGGAATTCTTGAAGTGGTTTGTTTCTTTGTGAAATAATATATATCTTTCATAGACTACAAGATATATGTAAAAATTGTAATGAGATTACACAACATGTATGTTCTTCATTGAATATGTCATGAACCTAGTGCATAGTATGAAGTGAGGGAATTCCATGTAAAGGTTACCCACCATGTAATGTTAAAAGACTATTTTAATAAAAAGGTGATGTGTTTGTTAGAATATATGAGCATTGAGGATTAAAAAATCTATAAAGGGATTACCCTCCATGAAAATTTCACAGTGTTTAATTTTATGGCAAGATACGAGTGATATTTTATTTAATTCATCTATAGTTCCTTTATCCCTCAACCCAAAGTCGTTCTCCAGTGATTTTGGGAGTCTTTATTCGATCTGTGTTCAGTCATTCGATGATTGATCATTGTTTTAGTTGGGTTGCATCTCTTCAAGTGAATAAGACTTTGTTATTATTCGATTAATTTTATCTTAGTAGCACAGTATAATTATTGTAATGTATTTTTAGATCCATGGTGATTTTTTCTATTGATTCCTTGTAGATTTATTGTGCGATCAAATTTTAGAGGCCAATAATTATTGGTTGTGGTGTGATATGTGTGAGTTCCAAACATATGTGTCATTTCCTATTCTTCTCCACCACTTTTGTTAAATTGGACTAATCGTAGGATGTTAAGATTGATTCTAGTGTCTCTTTTAAGATTCTTGAATTCTTATTGTTTCTCTATCCCTTCATGGGTGTGTGTGACCCTATGTTTTGAGGTGGGTAGTTCCATCTCTAGCCTGTTTTGGTGAATAACATTGCTTTTATTTTTTATAAATTATTATATTAAATAATATATCATATAATTAATGATTTATTTTTTTGTGAGAGGAACTGGGTTTTTATAAAGATGGTTTTCCCCTAGTTCTAGTAAAATAAAAGGGTTATTCAATTAATTATGATATGGTTTTCAAACAATGAAATGATAAAATGTTTTGAGGAATTGATTTGGAAAATATAACACATTGGAAGAAATGACTACTTAAGTGGAAGGTATTATAATTAGTCTCATCCACTATTAGTTTGTTTTCTCATGAAGATTTTTTCTACTCCCAAGGCCTATTGTTCTAGAGACTTATTATAACTATTTGGTGGTTCACTTATTAGGATGTTCCTCACACTATAAACATAATAAATATGTATAGTATCTTGATAAATATGTTATTTAAATGTTAGTTATGAGTGTCTTAGATATCCTAACCCAGTGGGATCCATGACATGATGTTATCTATGCTTTTTAGTCGATTTGGGTTTCAACTTTTGGGCCTATAATATTTTTTTACTACAATTGATTTGATATGGTGTGTAATCCATGATATATTAACGTGTGATATAACTTATGTAATATATGGATATGATAATCTTTGAAATTAATTTTCCTGAATTATTTGGAAATGTGGAAGAAGATGAAATTTAATAGTTTTACATGATTTTGATATAAAAACTGTTAAACTGTATCATGAATTGTTTTCATTAAATTTTAGAATTCTTGGATTATTTTATAGAGTCTTGATATGGAAGACTTGGGTGGGGTCATATTGATCCAGTTAGCTCACATATTAAGTACCCCTTCAGTGGTGTGTAGACCTGGTTATGGAATCTAGTGTAGGGAAAGAAAAGGCCCCATAGTGAGGCGATAAGATTTTTTTAGTTGATGTTCGGTGCATGTGGTGATATGGTGGGAGTTTTACTATGATATCACATCTCATAGACTTTTTCTGGTATTACTTTGTGATTAGACCTTCTTGTAGAGATTCTTTCTACTCTTGAGTTGTTTGGTTTCAGCTATTTGGTTTCTATTTTGTAATATATTTATCATTCCCACTATTGTATCTATTGTATATATATTCTATGATGTCAATTAATGTTAACAAAATAAATTCCATATATTTTTTATATGCCTAGGTTCTAGTATCCAGTCCATGGGGATCTAGAATTCCCTTGAGGGACATGTTACGTCGGGTCAGTTACATGTTTTAGAGGGTATTTGGTTCAATTCATTACATATTTCATTTTCTGTTACCACCATTCATGTGTGGTTATAAGTATTATTTTAAGGGATAAATATGATATTTTGGATTTGAATAAGGTTTTCGTAACACATATTTAATAACCTATTAATTATTTGAATGAAATAAATCTTTATAAAATTAATTGTTCTAAATGTATGAACTAAGAAGGGAAAAATAATTTATTCATGCTTTGTTGTTTTTTTATACACATAACTTCCTGTAATAAATTATAATTTTTATATATCTCATTAATAAACATTAAATTAAATCATTATTCTTCTGGTATAAGGATATTTAATCTAAAGCACCTTATATTCATTTATTAATAATGGTATGGTCATATTTGAGTTAGTTTAACCCCTACATAAAAAATGATAAAAAAATTATATGTTGGATGACTAAGAAAACAAAATAGTGGTATAATATTATATATTTATTTGGATAATAATATTTTTAATGTATATATTAATATTTAAAAAATTAATATGGAAAAATCCTATCATCGTTTAAGAAAATCACAAAAGTGTGCTTATTATCGAATTCATGTTCATTGAAAATGAATAAAAAATGCATCAAAGAAAATTTTAACATTATAAAACATTATAATAAATCAATTATAGTAAAATTAATTATATTGTAATGATTATATTTAGTGGAAAAAAATAATGACACTACTGTTATGAATCTTGTACAAATGATCAAACTATAAACACCTGAAGTGCGATAATAGGTAACAACTAACTAATATACATATAGATAATGATAATAAATAAAAATTATAAATCATGTAGGTATGGATAAATTTTTTGAAATTTGTTTTTAATATAGTTAAGTTTGTTATAAAGTATTTTATAGAACATCCATGGAAGAAAAGATCAATGGTATGGGCTACTAATACCTATTTTCAATTCTTTGAGGAATACTCTTTATTATTCAAATTATTTCCATTGGAATTATGAATCAGAACCATTTTAATTTAATTTGGGATTATGATATTATATTTCATGCGATTTTATGGATCATTTTAAGAACTCCCCTTATACTCCTTGACTCAAACATTCCTGTGTCATATGGGTCTTTGGTAACTCAAATATCTTTTTTGTAGTTATGATGTTTCTATTGAAATTTTACCTTAAATGTTCTCTATTATCAGTGATATTATAATAAATATTATGTCCCATTTTATGTATCTAGGTTAAATGATTTATTAATTCATATCTCCTTCTAATAATGGTTTTATTTTTCATAAAATTAATATATGTTTTGAGTAATTACCATCCTCTTATGTATTGATTTCCCTTAAATAGATTGTTCTTTCAAGCTCATGTTTTCTCTTATCTCCAATGTTATACTATATAATTTTTAAATAAAATTTTATGTCAACTCATGTGATCTTCATACATTCCCTTTAATGGTAATCATTGTTACTCTCTTTTATGATTTGGATTTCTTTTTCATCTATAACTATTATGGGATATATTTGTCATGATGTTATGTCTTATAAGTCACCCTATAAATGAATTTATAGAGATCCCCTTTTTTTGATTCTATTTTTTATCAATTGATCTATTTTACATAGTTATTTATTTGATTCCATTTGAAATGTAATGTTATAATAATTCTTATTTTCGGGTTTCAATGGGGTTATAATTGGATGGTTTCTTATGACACGCATAGTATAGTTAATATTCACCTCACAAGGGGGGACTACATAGCCCACAAATACATTTTTTGATGATTTATATCTCCAAATATAATTGTGAAATAAGTATTGATTTCTGGTCAATAATTTAGAAGAATCTAAGATGTCTTTTTCCCTTTTTGTAATAGGTTTTGATGTCTGGTATGCTATGGGAGATAGGTTGTGATTCCATATACTCTACAGGAAACATTTGATGTTTCATAATCCATAATTTTTTTGTTTCAATGGTCATATTTGTTATAAAATCATTTCATTTGTGATTTTTATATGCTCGATAGATCATGACAAATTTCTCATGATTTATATCATTTATTCCATTTTAAATGTTTGGTTATATGATATTAATTTATCTCATACCTTTCCATAAGACCTTTTTTTTATTCCATGATTCTTTAATATCATATTTCTATACTAAATTTATTTTCTAATATGCATATGGTCTCCCTTAGGTAACATATTTATTTGATTATTATTACCTTTCTTGGTGTGTGAGATCACCCATTTTTTATTATTCATATTCACAGGTCATGAGGATGTGTTTAACAAAGGATATTTTCAAAAAAATACATATTATAAAGAAATAATAAGGAAATTCCCATACCAATCATAAAATTAGTTTCTTATATAGATTGCCTCAAAAGACACAAAACCCACTCAAATATATTGTTTTTTTAGTTTATTATATAATGTAATGTTTTAAATTATAAAAATAATATAGAACAAAGGCATGTTTAGTTTGTGTCATCTCAGTTTCAATACGATTGAAATTTTAGATATGTTTTTATACATCATTGTAGTTACATATTTGTGTTAAATAACCATATTGATAACCATTCAAATGGGTTTAATAAAAGGTTGACATCCTGAAATATTGGTAATGTGTTGAGTAGGTTGGTTTCCTACCACTACATCCATTTCTTAACAATTTATGTAGATATGGGCTCTAACACAGATGAACATAAGGGTAGTAACCATGAAAAGGGGGCATTGGTATTAACTTAATCATCACCGAGTTCATAAACAAGATACCTAACTATGCACCTTGGGTGAACTATTTGGGGATATTATTCTAGTTATCATATGGTATTTATTAACCACTATGATTTTTTAATTTTTTAATTACATTAAGTGATTCTATATAGGATTATGAGTAACCACTAGTAAAAGTAACCTAGATTTAATTTAGAGAGCTATAGGATAAATAAAGTTTGACATAGTTGATTTGATTGTATCATAAATTGAAATGAATGTATAATTGGAGAAAACATATTAAAATTATGATTTGATATTCATATGATCATTTAGTCAATTTTTTTATATTATCATAATAATTTTTGTTTTAATATTTATTTGTAAATTTTATCATGAAAATTAATATATGGATGGTATGTCTCTAAAAAAATTTCATAGATGGATATAGAGGAACATTTTGAATAAAAGGTTTAGAATTATGATATATAATTATGATAAGGGAAATGTTACACAATCTTCCCTAAGAAAGAAAGAAATGTAAAACTTATAATATATATCATGATTCATTATTATCTTTATATACACTCAAGACAATTATTAGCATGTGATAATTTACATTTTAAGATGTAATTTATTTATACAGAGGGGGGATAAAGTAACTACCCAAGATATCATTGTATATTTTCCTTAAATATATTAAATATTAAATATTAAATACAGTGTTTAAACATAGAAAAAAAATTAAAATAAAAACCCTTGATATATTTTTTATAATAAATATTATCGTTAAAACACAAAAAATTAATTATCTTTTATAAATTAAAGTAATCATACTTGAAAATAAATAAATAAAGTAAGAGGAAATGGAATTTAGAAGTAGGATACTTCCTTATAAAGAATATTTGAATGATATTGTAAGAGATGTAACTTAAATAGGGGTTTCCCTTGATGAATTCCAAACCTAACTCATGAAATTTCATTTTAATAAAAACTATATACAAAAGAAGCTCAATATAATAGAGATTTACACATGATCCATGCCAGTTAAACCACCACCCATAACTATAACTAGAGTTTACATAATTCTTAGGTATTATAAAAGTATTATAAGGGTTTATGTAAGTAGAAATTATAATGATATTGATATGTAAAAATAACTTTATATGTACTAACATATCATTAATTATTGTAATATTTGAAGGGTTATTTTTTCAATTAAAATCTTACCTAAAAAGGTATTTTATATATTTTAGAATATTATTTCAAAAGAAAAATTATATTTTTATTGATTAATACCATGATATATAGATTGTAAAAAAAATAAACTAATTTAATTAGTTATTTATTAGACTAATAAAAGTTAATATATGAAAATTTATTTTCCTATATGAATATATTTTTTCTACATTATAGATTTGTAATTAAAAATAAAATTTTAAATTTTATTAATTGAATTTTAAAAATTTAATTCTTTTATTAATTTATTTTATAATATTTAACAGAATATGGTTTTTTGATATTTTCTATAAAAATTTATTTCCACATTAATAGTGTAATATACTTTTTATAAAAATAACATGCCTTTTATGAAATTATTTATTTATCATAATTATTTAGAAAATTATGAAACCATTTATGGGGAAAAAATATTCCGTTTACGTGTTATATTATATATTTAAATATATTTTATCCAGTTTACAGGCCTATTTTAAATGTTTTAGAACATTAATATCATGTATCTCATGAAATTATTTGTAAAATTATACATTTATTATTTTAATGTTAATTTATAACTATTATATATATTGGATAATATTTAAGTTACTTAAAATTTTGTTTCATTAGTTCAAAATTATATAATAAGGACCATTTCATTTTTATTCATAATAGATTGCTTACGTAGGTAAATACAACTCATCATAGAAAAAGTGAAAATTGTAAATGAAGGAATCTAAAAATAAATGATCTAAATATGTCTAAATCATGTATTGGAATGTTTCAATGATGCCTTTATAGAAATAATCACTTCCCCTTTCAATTATTTCTTGTTTTTTGATCCACTTTCCTTGATGGTTTTTCCCATAATAAAACAATTTGTGTGTATTTACAAAAATGACCACCTTTTCACATATTAATGGGACACTCTTCTCCTCACATCCCTTGAAAACAAAACCCCTTATGTTCAGCCTAATATCTAAATAAATCTATCATTTACACTCATATTCACCTAAAATAGGTAATATTATTCTCAAAATTCCATCTCTAAAAGGTTTAATCCACTTCACAAAAGAGATAACACAAGTAGTGAGGTGTGAGATTAGAACCATTATTTTCTCTTTTAATTTCATTATGTTTACTTATTCTCCCTCAAATAAAATTAAACCATCTTAAAATTAAAACATACGTATCACTAGTATTATAATATCTTATTAAAATTATGGTCTTAACGTTGACTACCCTACCATTTTCTATTAAGAAAAACAGAAATGTGAAACAAACATATGTTCAAACAGCCACCTCTAGGAATAAACATGTTTAGTTTTCCTTTACTAATAATCATGGATGGTCTTAAAGGGAAATTTATTAAATAATTATGTTATATATAAAATGTTAACAATTTATAAATAAATAACCACATTTCTATTGTATATCCTTCATTTAAAATGAAATCACCATCCACGTGTATTTCTGGATCACCTCTACCATGGATTGAAATATTCTATTTCTCATGTACACATTTTAGTGAAAGTAATAATTATGCTTTTAAAGTATAAATATTTTTTTATGATATGAATTTTTATATATTAACACTATAACACTATAAGATTTTATAGTATTTTCCCTAATAAATAAATTAAATTAATTTGATAGCTTACATTGTATATAAAATTATTTCATATATCATAAATCATATAAAGTCACGTAGAGAGCACAAAAAAATTAAAATGAATAAATAATAAAATAAGTTATTTTTTCTAGAAATTAAAAAATGTATACTAATGAAATAGTAACCTAACCTTTAGAATAGAAATTTGAACCTTATGGATAGTAATTCAGCCAATAGAATTGTAACCTCGCCTATGAAAGTATAAATAAAATTGAGGCATCTTATAAACATTAATATGATATAATTATATCATGGTACATGTAAATAAATGTTTTAAAGATTAATAATTTATTGTTTGTATTATTTATAAACATAAATATTTATTTTCAATTTAAGAATTAGTATAATTATTTAAAAGAAAATTTATTTCGTAAAACATATTCGTAAATAAATTAAAAAAATATTAGGATTATATGATAGTTTTATGAGATATTAATTAATTTTTCAAAGTGTTATAAAATATGTTGTAATTTTAAAATTGTTATTTTCCATGTAAATAATGATTTTAATTGAAAATTATATTTCTCATATTTAGAAAAAAAAAATTATAAAATTTTGTTAATTTTCAAATTCTAAACATCCAAAAATTATAAGAGTTAATATTTGGGAATTTTATAAAATACTTGAATTTTTTGGTGAATAGTAATATATGGTAATTTATGGTATATATACATTATAAATTAAATAAACTATGACATGAATTATGGATAATTAAACCGCCATAATCTCAATGTAACCTTATTTATTTTAAATTATTTAGTGATAATTCTCAAACTATTCGTAGTCTTGAGAAAAAATAATAAACTAATAATAAAATAATGAGAAAACACCCCTCTTCTCCACTATAAATACCACCCCTCACAACCTCTTCTCCCCACACATCTTAATCCTTGATTCTTGTAACATTTTTTCCCATTATACTTCCAAAGTGTATCCCCCATGTCCAAGATCCTTTTTTCTAACCAAAAGATCAATCCCAATCCCCTTAATGAGGTTCTCATGAAGAATAATTCAAGTGGTAAACCCCTTAATCCTCCTCTTTCAATTTCATTAAATTTCGTTTATTTTCTTATCATTCCCTAAAATTCTTTAGAAAAAATCATGACAACTATATTATCTTATATATACTAAAATTTTAGTATGTTAATGGAAAATCCATCATCAAACCCCTTTACCTCTCTATTTTATTCTAAAAATGATAATATCATCTGTGATGTGTCGATTTACTGCCATCATGGAAAATGCATTTTCAATGTCCATTAAAACTTTTATGTATGGTAATAAAACCATTATAATGCTTAAATAAGATTTTATTACACATATTATAATTCATATAATGTTTTGGAACAAGTATATGTACATAATATTAAATAATTAAACAAAACTAGTTTGTGATATTTAAAATTTCAAAAAAATAAACTAACTATTATCATTAAGATTTTATCTAATGAATCATCCACATTCCATATAAAAATGATTCCTAAGACCATATATTATTCTATAATACCATTGACATTAAAAATTTCACATTTGTAGTAGGTCTTCCATTTTACAAGAATTCCCATAATTATACACATGTAAAACGATCACGAAAACCATGGAAATGAACGCTCCCAAATGATTAAATTATATCTTATAACTCATGAAAAACTTAATTAATGAACATAATAAAAGTATAATAAAACATATAAATGTAGTAATATTTATTAATTAATTAATTAATTAATTTAATATGATTATTCACGATGTTAAGTGCAAGTACAGAACACTTTCAGACATAAGCTAATGGATTCTACCCAAACCTCCATTTTCCATTCAGGTTACACTTTCTCCTTCTTTACTCCAATTTAATTATTAATTATTCTTATTTACTCCTCATATATTACGTTTTTATGTTCCAAAAATATTTAGTAAGACCAATTATACATTTTATTATGTTAAATACATGTTTTTAATGTTCTCTTTCCAATTCCTCCTGATAAGCAAGCCCTATTTTAGGGAACTTTCTAATTTTCTTACCCATTTTCAAGAACCATCCATAATCTGTTTTAATTTACCAAAATTTTTCAAAAATCAATCATTTTATCATGAATAATTATCCTCGTTATTTTTTTTATACAAAACAATTTCCTTTTTCCATTTTGAAGACTCTTAAATATTTTACTCAAACCGCACTAAATAAGCTAATTTATAAAGTTTTCTAAACACTCATATTATATGTATTCGCATCAATTTCACATCATTTATCATAATATATTCCTATTTTCCATTATTAATGTCCAATTATGATTTAAATCCATTCTTTAATGGACTCCATTATGATATTTCTTTTGGATATACCTTATTAGCCACTTATTCCTTATTGTGTTGTATATGTATACTTCCCTTTCATTTGTGATCATCATTATTTAAATATTTCATTAAATATAAATATTTATTGTATCATGGATATTATTTTTTCCTTCAATATATAAATTTTTTCATATGGTGATTTCTCTGAATGATGTTTTAATTGGGGAAATATTGATGAATCCTTATCCTCTCCTAAATATAGATATTTTGATAAGTGTAATTATTCATGAATTGAATCCATGTTTAAAGAATTTTTTGTAATTGCAGTGATGGGTGGGTCCTATTTATAGATATCCCCTAGATTCATTGATAGGTCTAATGAGACAAAATAGTTGGTAACAAACCCTTAGTGTTTGTTTCTGAGAAGAATCTGACGGGTTTTTACCCATTGAATTAAACTGTCTTGATAGTATAATAGTTCATGTTCTAGATACATGACTTCCAAATTAAGATTCTTCTTTATTCAGTATCTTGTTATTATATTTTATGAGATTTTCACCATGAAAAATATATAAGGATTCGTTTTTATTCTTAGTTTATTAATGTAATGTTTTTTGTAGTTATTTTCCCAGACATTATTATTTTGCTTATTGAAATTGATTCACTTATTGTTGATTCATTTAACATTTTTATAAGAATTTTTTATCACCATTTAAATTTTTTTCCTTCCCTGTGTTAATAAGGTAAAATATTTAAACAAGTTATAAGAATCAGTTTTTTTCTTTTTTATGTTCTATGTTTAATTACTAATATAATAAGGAAACAATGTGTGTATCTAGTTTCTTCCAAACTACTAAACTAGTCAATCCTTGGTGATACAGTCTATTGTATATTTTCCATTGTAATACAATGACCACCGACTCTAGGATACTAGGGTTGTGGTTTTTATAGATTATATCAGATCAAGTTTAGTAAAAACCTTGGGAAGTATATGTTAAATAAATATAAGAACTATAATAACTCATTGAAGTAAATTATTAGCTCAAAAATCATGACTAGTATGTTCTAACATAGTGTGTAGCATAATTTAGTGATGGATCTTAATATAAGAAAGGATTTAATACCCATGAACAATATAGGTATTTCCCTACTAATCATGTAAGCATAGTTAGTGTTGGAGATGAGCATATCATGTCCATATTAGGAAAGCTTACCCAATTAATGATGAATAACCATAATACACATTAGATGGATAATTTCATGGGTAAAACCTAATATTTTAGTGGTACAACTAATACAATGGTAGTTTAGTATGGGATAAAGTCCCTTGAAATGATTTCTCTTTATTTAGGATGAAATAAAAACTAAAAGGTATTTCTGGTAGTTTATTTTCTCAAGAGATATACTGATCATTGGTGGTCAATGATCCAAAATACAAAGGAGGAAGTTGAAATAGAATACCTGGAATATAGAACTTTTAAAGAAATATTATTCTACAAATACTTCCCTTGAGAGCAATAATCTAGAATTAAGATAAATTTCCTTAGCTTAAATCAAAGGAAAAAAGAGATTATTACTGAGTATGAGGATACCTTAAAAATACTATCTAGGTTTTCTATAGATTACATATGTTATTTAGAAGACAGTATTGATCATTTTTTGAAGGTCTTAAGCCAATTATTTTAAGGGAACATCCTTCTCAAACATTTTAACATGTGATTAAATAGTATTAAATGCCATCAAAATAAAGAAGGGATTTTTTTGATCTTATATGTTCAATAGAAATAAATAAAAGAAGAGGTATTATGGGAACCGTTGAAAAGGTGTAGTTTCAATAAAGAAGAAGGGAATTAAGTAATTTCTATTATATGGGACTTTTGGAAAGAATCATCTTGGAAAAATCTTGAATAGCACTAAATATTTCTATATGTTCAGATAAAAGGCTCCTCAAGAAAATGATTGTAAGGGGAAAAACCAAATCAATGAACCTTAATGTTTCAATAGTAATTAAATGGGTCATTATTAAAATCATTGTACCAAGCATTAGTGGAATCTACCACAGAAGAAGCCAAGGGGATATGGCCAAGATTATGAGATCACAATATCTAAAGTAAAAATGCCCAATGATGTGGTGGTAGGTGTGTTAATCATATATTAAAATCTATCCAATCCTTAATTTTATTCTATATCACCACACCCTTTTATATATATCTAATTTTCAATGAAAATTAGACATTTGCCTTTTGATTTAATAAGGTAGTTAAAAGTCCAAACTTATATTAGAAGCCTCATTAGAACAAAAATGTGTCGATCATTCCCATATATTACACATAACGTTTCTATAGTATTTGACCATATCATCATAACAGTTTTTGACTTTGATAGAATTATTGGTGTAGCCTAGATTTAAAAAATATGATATCAAAAAAAATCAAAAAAAAAGGAAATTATGATTGATGATAAATATTTAGAATCAATTATCTTTAGAGCATGAACATAATCATATAATTCTTATTTAAATCCATCCCTAGTAGCTCCGCTGAATGCAATTCATGGGAAATAAGAGAAAGAAACATCTAGAGATTAGGAAAGTAATATATTAAATGAGGGTATACCAATTGTACAAAAATATAATATTGTATTTCTTAAGGAATTACTTGGTAACCCCCAGACATGATGTTTATTTTACCATTCACATAATTCGTGATGAAGACCGATATCAAAAACTCTTTATAGAATATAAGTTGTGGAATTAGTTGATATGAAAAAACAAATAGTGTATTTGAGTAATAAGTGTTTTATTCACCATAGTGTTTCTCCATGGGGATATCATGTTATTTTTGTTAATAAAAAATATGGATCCTTAAAGTTGTGCATTGACTATAGAGGAATTAATGCTATTACAATAATGAACAATTATTATCTACCTCTAATTGAGGATTTTTCTGATCCACTTCACAGATATCAATATTTTTTGAACATTTACCTTCATTTTGGATATCATCAATTGCATGTAAAGAATGTATATATTTCCATGACAGTGTTTCAAACTAGCTATAGACATTAGGATTTCAATTTAATTCCATTTGGACTGACTAATTCACCAACTATCTTCATGGATCTAATTAACAAATTATTCATGGAATATTATAATGATTTAGTTATGGTATTTATTGATCATAACTTAGTGTACTCCAAAATCTATGAGGACTATGTGAATCACTTGGGTGTTTTTATGAAGACTCTTGGACAAATATATTTATATTGGAAGTTTATCAAGGGTGAATTGGCACTTAAAACAATATCTTTTCTTGACCATATTGCCTCTTTGTATGGAATATCAATTTATCCAACAAATAAAAAGGAAATCCTATAATGCCCTACACAAATGAACATAACTAAGGTATAAAGTTTTATTTCATTAGCAGGTTACTATCATCATTTCATTTATAATTTTAACTGACTTCCTTACCAGTTAACCAAGATCACACATAAAGGGGTTATGTTCATTTGAAAGAAAAATGTACAATTTTTTTAAATATTGGTCAATGCCACAATTTTAAATCTTAAATTAAGAAATTATGGGTTTTTTATATAAAATTATGCATCAAATAATAGACTGGTTTGTGTCCTTATGAATAAAAGTTAAACTTATTTCATATGAATCATGGTAGTGGAAGACTCATCAAAAAAATTATCCAACTAAAGATATTGAGTTATCATCCATAATCATTTCTCTAAAGATATGTAGATACTACCAGTACAATAAAATATGTGAGATATATGTGGATCAAAAGAGTTTGAAACACATATTTACCTAGAAAGAACATAAAATGAGGCAAATACAATGGATTGAGTTACTCAAAGATTATGATTTTTCAATACACTAACACTATAGAAAATAATATAGCAGATATATTAATCATGAATTATAGTGGACTTCTAACCCAAATGAGTATTGAGAAAGATTCTATATTCATGGATTTAGTGATAATTGAAATAGGAATTGTTATGTAAAGGTAAATATCACTTCTTTTTTCAAATGATTAATAAGACATATTTACTAGATATGATAAAAATCTATCAATATGATGATGATAATTTACAAAAGAAAATTAAAGCTGACAAGGATGAAATATTTGAATACTTAATGTATGAAGATGGAGTTCGAAAACATGGAAAGAGGTTATGTATTCAATAAATACCTGAGCTAAAAAGGGAACTATTAGATGATTTCTCAAAGATCAAATTTATATATTAATACTAGTAGTACCATGATGTATGGTGATCTGATAGAACATTTTCTGGGGGATAATATGAAGCATGAAATTTCTAACTATTTGTCATGGTGTCTCATTTTTTCAGTATTTGAAGGCTGAGAGACAACATTTTAAGGGATTTTTTAACCTCTACCTATTCCTATGTTTAAGTGGGATGAAATTATAATTGAATTTTTCGAAGGACTACCATGGAAACCTATAAGGAATTATACAATATGCATTGTTGTAGATTATCTTACAAAATTAGCATAGTTTCATTCAATAGGAGAATATTTTCATCTTTAACACCTAGCAAGGACCTATATTAATGAAGTTGTAAGACTTCATGGTTCTTCTCTATCGATTACATATGATTGAGATCACCATTTTCCATCAAAATTTTGGAAGAGTCTTCAGAAGGCTTTGGAATTGAGCTTAATTTGAGTATTCGTTATCACCCCCAAACTCAGAAACAGTATTAAAGGACTAATAAAACTTTGAAAGAAATTTCCACATCATGATCACATGACTTTTAAAGTATGTGGGATCAATATTTACCTTTTTCTTAATTTTCCGACAATAAAATTTTCCATTATAGTATTTAAATAGAGCCATATGAATCATTATATAGAAAGAGATGTCGAACTCTAACTTCTTTGGAGGAAGTTGTAGGAAGGAAAAATATATTCCAAGAACGTATTGATGAGGCAAATTCAATGGTAAAGACTATTCAATCTCGTATCATAGTGGATCAATGTAGAAAAAAATATTATTCTGAAAACTGGATAAATGGTTTGAAATATCAAGTGGGTTCATGTCACTATGAAAGTATCTCTGTGGAATGGTGTCTTAAGGATTGGTAAGAAAGGGAAAATGAGTTCTATATACATAAGACCATTTGAAATTATGGAAAAAAAATAAGAGTTTTAGATTACTAATTAGAAATTCCATCAAGTATATTCACAGTTCCTGATGTATTCTACAATCATTGGTAAATAAGTACACGCCAGACCCAATACATGTACTCAACTATGAAGAAATTGAACTGCAACATGATTTGTCTTACTGTGAAGATTCTATCAAGATTCTTGAAATAAGAGAGAATTTATTGAGAAATTTCTTGAATAGAATGGTAAATATTCTTTGATGAAACTATTTATAGAAGATTCAATGTGGGAACCTGAAGATGTTATAAAGAAGAACTATCTACATCTGTTTATAGGGAAATATTCATGAAAATTTTGTAGGCCAAAACTGTTGATGGTGGAAAGAATATGAGACCCTTGGATTTTATGGTACGTATCCTCCTAAATAAATTAAATTCAGATGATAGATTTAATTCCACAGAATATTATTTCATATAGAAAAAATCATTTAATGTCACATAGAGAACACAAAAAATACTTTCTAAATAAATAATTAATGAAATAAAAGGGTTTTTATAGAAAATAATAAATATATACCAATAAAATAATAACACGACATTTGGAATAGTAATGTGACCCTTAGGAATAGAAATTCTACCAATTTAATTGTAACCTCCCCAATAAAGGTATAAATATAATTTAGGAATCTTATAAATGGTAATATGATATAACTATATCATCGTACAAGTAAATAAATGTTTAAGAAATTATTAATTTAGTGTTGATATTTTTTTATAATCATAAATGATTATTTTCAATTTTATAATAAATATTATCATTTAATAGAAAAAATTATATTCATAAAACGTATTCATAGACAAATATTTTGTTTTCATAAAGATTAAAAGAAACTTTTTTGAGATATTAATTAATTTTTGAAAGTTTTATGAAATCAGTTATAAATTATAAATCAGTATTCTGCATGTAAATGATGATTTTAAGTAAAAATAAAAATTCATATATATAGAAAATTATATCTATAAAATTGATTTTATTTTGGATTTATATACATATGAAAATGGTTAAGATGAATTCTTGGGAATTTTTTAAAGTACATGAATTTTTTGTGGAGAGTAAAATGCAATAATTTATGGTATATATACATTATAAATTAAATACACTATTCCATTAGTCATGGATGTTTTATGCACATTAATATCAAACATAATTTCATTATCTTAATATATTTAGTGATAATTCTCAAAATATTTATAGTCTTGAAGAAAAATAATAATCTAATGAATAAAATAATGAGAAAACACCCCTCTCCTCCACTATGAATACCGCCTCTCACCACATATTCTCCTAAAACCTCTTAATCCTTTAGTATTTTCCAATTTATACACAAAAAACTTCCAATTTATCTCCCCCATGTTCATAATCGTTCTTTCTTTCTAAAAGGCCAATCCCAAGCCCATTAATGAGGTTTTAAAGGAGAAGGATTCAAGGGGTAAACCCCTCAATCCTTATATTTCTATTTATTTAAATTTCATTTCATTTATTATACATCCCTCACATCCTCTATCAAAAAATGAATGATATATCAAGAATATTATATATAATTTAATTTTATTATGTAAATATTAAATTAATCATTATAAACCTTCTCCTCTACCTTTAATTATAAAAATTAAAATATCATTTGTGATGTGCTGACTTACTACCATCGTGGATGATGCATTTTAATTTTTCATTTCTTCCTTAAAGTATGTTAATAAAAACATTATTATGGTTAAATAAGATTTTATAAATCATATTATAATTCAAATAATGTTATGGAACTAGTATATATACATAATATTCAATAATAAGACAAAACTAGTTTGTTGTAATCCAAATTTCACCAAAATAAACTAACAATTATCATTAAGATTTTATCTAATGATTCATCCTAATTACATATAACCAAATGGTTTATAGTATAATTTAATATTATTTAATATGATTAATATTAAATAATTTCACTTCTAGTGGTATTATTCCATTTTACATGAATTCCCATAATTATATAGAAGTAAACTGATCATGAAAACCGAGGAAATAAACACCCCCAAATAATAAAATTATATCTTATAAATCATCAACAAGGAAATGAATGATATTTATAAATTTATAATAAATAAAATACATATATAAAATGTAAAATATTAATTAATTAATGGATTAAATATAATTATCCATGAAGTAAAATGTGTGTGCAGAACAATTTTGAATATAAGGTAAGGGATTCTACCTGAACTTCCATTTTTTATTTGGGTAAATAATTCTTTCTCTTTACCCAAACATAATTCTTAATTATTATTATGTAGTCATATTAAATTATGTGGGTATGTTCCAGAAATATTTAACACTCTCAATTAAACTTTTCTTAATAGGAGATACATGTTATATAAGGATCTCTTTTCAATTCATCCAGATAGGAAATCTCGATTTAAGGGAGCATTCAAATTTTCATGCCCATTTTACAGTACCATCCATAATCTATTTTAAGATTCCAATTAATTTAAAAAATAATTTATTTTATCATGAAAAACTATCTTTTTTAATTTATGGTTTTATGTAAAAAAATATTCTTTTTTTTGTTTTAATGACTCTTTAATATTTTCCATAAACTGTACTAAAGATTCTCATTTCAATAGTTTCTTAAATGATCAATTTAAATTTTTCCACTTCATTTGGACATAATTTATCTCAATTTACGCCTATTTTCCATTATAAATTTCCATGTATGATATAAATCCATTCTTTCCTGAACTCTATTATTATATTCACTTTGGTTATGCCTTATTCCCCACGTATTCCTTGTCTGTGGTATATGTATACTTCCCTTTCATTTCAAATCATCATTAATTGAATATTTCATTAAATATCCATATTTCTTGTATCATGGATATTATTATTACTTTATACATATACTATTTTCTCATATGGTTTTTTCATTGAATGATGTTTTAATTAGGGAAATATTGATGAATCTGTATCTTTTACTCAATATAGATATTTTGATAAGTCATATTATTTATGAATTTAATCTATGTATAAATAAATATTTGGAAATGAAATGATGGTTTAGTCCCAATTATAGATAGCCCCTTCATACATCAATAGGTTTCATGAGATAATACAATTGGCAATAAACCCTTTGTGTTTGTTTCCAAGAAGAATTATATGGGGTTTTACCCATAAAATTAAGTCGTCTTGATGGTATAATGGTTCATGTGTCAGATACATGAAGTCAAAATTAAGAATTGAATTAATTAAATATTCAGTTATTACATTCAATGAGATTTTCATTATGTCAGAATATATAGATGATTCTTATTCTCAGATTATTGACATCATGTGTTTTTATGTTATTTAAATTTTTGTTATGATTATTCCATATTGATATTTCTTCACTTATTGTTGATTAATGTTACACTTATTAAGAATTTGAGATGACCCTTTCATTTTTTCCTTCCACATGTTATAAAGATAAAATCTATGAATAAATGAAAATAAGATGTTGATTTTCAATTATTATTTTATATGCTTAATTACTAATGTAGTAATATAACAATGTATGTATCAATTTTCTTTAAGACTACAGAACTGATCGATCATTTTTAATGTTTTCATTTGTTTCTATGAAATTGTAATAAAATGATCATCAAATATTGGCTACTAATTTTAGGGTTTTTAAAAACAAAAATATAATAACTTATTAATTATATGACTGATAAGTAGTCATTATAAAATTAAACATATTAAATAGGTATTCTAAGATGGAAAAACTATTTATTAAAAGTATGTATTTGTTTTCTACCCATCATGTAACATCCATCCCCACACTCATTTACTTGGGAAGAGATGGTTTTGTAACTAGGAATTATGCTACATCCTAAAGACACCAATGTCTTGAAATAAATTCTATGAGCCTCCAAAACGTTTGGGGTATGATTTTTCCTTTTAAGTATAAAAAATCCTAACCACAAAGAAAATACCAAAAATATATATATGATTCATGATTAAAAAATACAAATAAAATCATTCCAAAACCCAAAAACCATGTTATTGAACAAGAAGAAACCAAAAACCATACTCAATAAGACCATAAAAAGCCACAAAACTCAGAACTCTATAGTTACAACACCCTATAACACCCCATTTTATCTAAGTTATAACTCCACATTCCAATACATGTTATCAAGAAGCACCATTACAGGAATGAGATACCTTGACTTTACCAATGACTTTATAGATTACATCTATAATTGAAAATTAGTGCTCATGTAGTGGGTGGGTTTAAACATAGGAGTTTTTTCCCCAATGAATTCCTAAGTCACACCAAAAAGACAACACTTATTAGAACACATTACAAAATAGTTTCAAGTAGAAAATAAATTTCATATCAAAACCATACAACTATTTTCCAAGGAAATAATCAACAAATCCTTTAATCAATTTATCATTTGATATAAAATATCTTTTTCTGATTTACACACATACACACACATTCAGGATTTGTGTCACCATTATTGTGGATCATAATGCCCATACTCTATCCCTTTGATGGTTGTACTTCATGACTATTATCCATCCCATTAAACTTACACCCAACTGTTTATGCCAAAATCACACCAAATCATTTAAGAAAAACAAATTTCAATTACACCCATATCACATATACCCATTACTTTTTTTTAAAAAATTCAAAACATACTTCTCATTCATTAAAACAAACTATAATTTTAAAATCATTATTTTAAAATTATAATTTTTCAGGTTTTCCAAAAATAAATCGATTTCTACAATTTACAAGAAAATAACGAAAAAAAATATTTTCTTAAAGTCTCACAAAAATATTTAACAGTCAATTCAATAAAATAATACAATTAAAACTAATATTTAAAGTATATTTCAAGTGGAGTTGAGAGAGAAGTCACCTACCTTTAAAAAATTGGTGTAAATGAAGAACGACACAATGGAACTTCAATATACAAACACAAGCCATGTTCTTTTAACTAGATCCTACAATATACCATCTTAAAACCATTTGTCAAACATAGGTATATCCATAATGGAAATTATCTATGTTCTCAAGATAGGTAATATCATTAGATATAAGATTAATGAACAAGAACATGAATATAATTATGAATATGGGCCTCCACATAACTTTGATTTTCCTATGGATATCTCTTGAGATGAAGGTGATATTCTCTCAAACATTGAGAGGAAAAATAATTCAAGTTATCAGAGGGTCAGAGAAAAAATAGTTATTAAGGAGATAATTCAAATTAAATCCACATTTTAAAGAGGGACACCTATACACTACATGGTTAGGCTTCATAGTTTGTAAAACCATCCACTAATAGTGTGGTTCTATTGTCTTAAGTATTCACCTTTTATGATTTAATCACATGGATAGAAAAATTATCTTCCAACCATGATTTTCCTTGGGTCTCAAGAAGAAAGTTTCTACCATGGGATCCTCATGGTTTGGTAAAAATGTGCACCAATTGTGTGGAACTATTATCCATCCTTTCACAAGTTTCATGGTATCTGAAATTCGGAGAATGTTATGTACTGAAAATTCCCCTCCATAAAATCCTAAAAATCATGAAAACTCCCCTTTAAACCCCCTGTAACATATCCCTATCATTTTTCATACATAATATACATAAATAAAGTTTTATGTTCTTCAAAAATGGGGGATAAATTTTTCCCACCATAGATATTTAGATCCTAAAAAAGTAAAAAATACTTTTTTACTAAAAGAGTTTGGGACATTTATCCCCCACCCCCATTGAATTTTCACGATCCCACACTTCTTCCGAAATATGACCATGATACCATCGAACCTACACAATACCAATGCTTTTCTCAAGAAATATCTTATCTTTCCTATCAACAATTTTTCCCATCACTTTAATTAATGTTGCATCCATCTCTATGTCAATGTCATTCCATCAAATCACATGGGAAGGATTATGTTAGTAATTTTTCAACTCATATATATGAATCAAATTATGTAAATAATGGAACATGGTTCCTATTACAAATGATATTCCACATCACCAACTCATTCAAGTATGTCAATAGGGCCTATGTATCAAGGAGATAAATTCCTCTTCATTCCAAAATGGCACTAGTAAAACATAGGAGAGATTCATAAGAACATGTGATTAGTAACCTCAAATGAATAATTTCCTTAATGATGATCAGCATATTATTTGAAATGACATTGATCCATTCCCATTAACTTTATGACCATCTTAATATGATATGTTGTCTCTTGAAGAAGGATGGGTCCAATTAATCAATTATTACTTTTTTCCACCAAAAAAAGTGGTTCATGAAATATATGTATATACAATGCTTCAAAAGGTTCCATATGTATCAATGCATCATTAGTGTTTTTATATGATAATCCCACTAAATTATAATTCTCCTCACATGATCCACCAAAATCTATCACAAAGGACCTAAAAATTCCCTCATGTGTATGAATTTTCTGTTCATACTTTACATATTTTTAGTGATGATATGATATACTTATTGTTAAATTTGTCCCTATGGATTTATAAAAGTATTTCCATAACTGTTATATATTATTGGGGTCTCAATTTCATAAAAATGAGACATAAATTCCATCAATCCTTACAATTTATTGAATAATTAATTTGGTCTAGTCTTCCACCTTATATTTTTAAAGAATTAGGATGATTCAAGCTAATATTATAATCTAATCCGCTATCACCCATATGTAATCATGTTTCCTAACCATACTAGGTAAACCTATTATAAACTTTCAGGCTATCTTCTCTGATTTCACATGAGAATTGGTAAAAACTACAACATACCTTATAGTCATTGGTGATATGGCATTACCTTATAAAGGTGATGTATCTCAAGAAATAATACACTATATATCCTTTCACGATAACCCGAAAAAATATTTATTCCATCACTTAAAACATTTTTAGAATCCTTGGGTGAAAACCCCATCTAGAATTGGGGTAGAATATAAGATTTTATTCATTATAAGACAAAGGAATGACCATAAAATATCCATACCACAACACTAAATTCCCATCTAGTTTTCATTTCTCAATTTTCTCCCCACCATTGAATTTTGAACTCACCACAACACATTTAGGAATTCATTTATTATCCTTATAAACCTGATCAACTCAATTGGTAATAAACAAAACATGAACAAAAACTGTAACACTAGTTTATTATGATCATTATAGATTCATATCTTATATAAATGAAATTAGTTTTGACTAGTATTATGCCTCTTTATCCAACTGAGAATATGAATTCCTCTCCAATGCATCCATCATAGAGTTACCTTTAGCCCATGTATATAGAAACTTGATGTCAGACATTGCAGATACTTCATCCATATATGCTATAATTAATTCAAGTCTCTTTGTGCAATTATTTTTCAAAATCATATGATATATAAGAAATATGAATTTATCACCAAAGAGGAAATGATGCAAATTCTTAAAATAATGGACCACAAATGATATTTATATGTCATGTGTTGGGTAGTTATTCTATGGAATCCATAACTCTCATGAACCATAAGCGACAACTTGATATACCTACATTAGAACCCATCCCAACCCATAACCTAATGCATAATAATATACTACATATCCCTATATAGATTCTATAAATATTAGTATAGGTGAGGATTTAATTATAACATTATGTTATTCAATGGATTTATGAAATTCCTCATTCCATTAGAAAAGATAGACTTTCTTCATCAAGGCATTCATTAGTCCTTCCAAAAGTTAAAAATAATGTATGAAGCCTCTATAGTATCCCAATAAGACAAGAAAGTTGTGTACCTCAAACATATTCTTGTTTAGTTTCCTAAAGATAATTGCTTCAATCTTTTTTAGATATATAAAACAACCTTTCAGGAAATGAAATGGATATGGAAGCATACCTATTGTATCTAGAAATAGCACTTTGATATCGTGGTATAACAAATATTTTTCCACTAGACACCCAACATTATCACCATGTGTTTCTCATGAACCACTTTTTTTCTAGAATACAAAATTATTTCATAAAAAACCACCACTTAGAAATGAAAATATCTCAAAAATATTAAATTCCTTAATTCCATAAAGATAGATAGTGAATCCATAAGACCGAAAGGTATAACCACATATTATTATTTTAAATATCTTCTTATGAGAGTTGTATTTGGAATATCCTCATTTTTAAATCACAATTGATGATATCTTGAACTTATGTAAATTTTAGATAATTAATAGGTTCCCCTCAATAGATCGAATAGATCATCAATACACGGAATTGGAAATAGATTCATTATCATTACATGGTTAATCTTATGAAATTATACCCAAATCCTAAGATATCAATTCACCATCCATAAAAATAGAAATGGTTCTTCCCACAAAGATGAACCCGATCAAATGAACAATTTTATTACCAAATCATCCAACTAAACATTCAATTCCCTTATTTTTGTGAACTTCATCAAATAAGTTGGATTTCAGATAGGATTATTCCCCAGTAGAAGATCAATAATAAATTAAACTTCTCTTTTGGGTGGAAAACTAAATAAATTATTTGGGAAAAATCAAGAAATTGATATAAAATAATTGGAAAATATACATTCCCAATATCATCCATAGATACCAAGGTAAGTTCTTCCATCGGATAAGAGATGCTTATAACCACTACTTCCAAATCTGATACATTACTAGACTTTACACCCTAATATACTATAAAGTGATTCTGGATGCGATGCATATATGGGAAACCATCATTTAGAGCATAATTGTTGTTTTGGACCCTGAACAATGTCAAACCATCCATAAGCAAAATCAAGTCATATAAATCCAACACATAAATAATGAAAAATTGAATCAAATAAACCCCATAAATAGTTATCGAATATGATTTAAAAATAATTTCCCAATAGTCAATTTGTACAAGAGGATTTTTTATTTTTTAAATATAAGGAATCGTCTCAACATGCCAACTGATAAGATCAGCAACATGAGAAGTAATAAATGATTAGGACAAGCTCATATCAAATAAACCATGCATAAGGGTAGAATAAAAAATAATCATACCTATCACTGATAAAGGAAAATATTGAACATCAATGATCATTTTTTTAGCTGATCACAATTTCTCTCTATCTAAAATATTTTCATCATTACCATATTTATATTTTATTAGTTGAGGATTCATGGTTCTCTTATAATCACCTTATGTAATTCTATTCTGATGATGGTAATTATTCTACTACACTAATCCCATCAAAGAAAATGATTCTAGAGAAGAATGGGATGTTTATCTTGCACCTGGCCTCATATCACTATGAAAATATTGGTGAATATGTTTCATCTTGTTGCAGTTATGACATGCTCTATTTGGTGTTGATAAATATTATTAGATGTGATCCAGTGAACCACCCTAAAAACACCCCAACATAATTTTTTATTGATGAGGAATATTTATTTATACCATGGTCTTATTATACGGTTTCACACCACTCTTGAATTGGGTTTCCCTCACCCTCTTATTCCCATCATTAATAATCCCACTTATTCCCATAGAAATAAACATACTCACAAAAATCATATTTCTTGACATACTATAGTGAATCTATTGACCGAATCTATATATTTCATAATGGAAATCATGAAAATATTTGAGAAAATATCTAATCATAAAACTGAATAAAAAAGATTTTGTATTTAAGGATGTAATTACCGTAACCACTAGGGAAAGGAAGACTAAATTCATAAATTTTTCATCAAACACTTTCATCGAGAGATTCTATTACATAAAAATGAAATACATTGTTCTAGAAATATGAAAGTTGTGAGGATATAATTTTTTGTTAAAAAATTATTCAAAATATTAACATGTCATACTTTGAACCAATTCATCATGAACTGGTAATTCCTACCATTGGCATGACAAATACTCTTTCATATTCATTGGGAGCATCTCCTCCATCTCTAGTTTTGTCCCAAATGAATCAAATATTTGATTCATCGTATTCAAATAGACATCTAATTTCTCTTTCTCAGAAGCCCCCAAATTTTGGTTAGATTATTCTTTTGGAAAAAAACCTATTGATCAACTTTTCACTATTCATCATTACTATTACCTTTATCCATGTCCTAGAAAACCTATAAAATGATTCGAACCATCTGTTGGTTAACCTATGGGTTAGTTACAACCACATTTACAATATTTACACATATTACTACCTATATTTCCTCAATTCATCCATCATCAACATTTATTCGATTTTTAGAAAACATTAAAACTATTTTTTCATAAAAAACATTTTCTTATTTTAAAAATTCACAATTTTGTCCATTTTATAAACATTATTACTCATAATGAACAATGAATACCTATATGGAATTCATAGGATCAGTTCATATCCTACAACTCTCATTGACAAAACATATGAAGATGAAGTGAAAAATTACCTAGATGTGTCTAAAAACACTCATGTACCAAAAAACATCAATACCTTGAAGTTCAGTATAAAGAGGATATCTATAGCATTTTATGATCTACATTTCTATTTATGAAATTCCAACTGCTTACTCCCATCCCACGATACAGACTAATATTATTTCTAACACTCAAATCAAAATAACTGGAACCACCACCAATATCAAGTATAGAAGAGTTTTTATACCATTTAATATATTCTAGAACATATTGATAAAAATTTCTTTAAAAATATATTTTTATAAACAAAGATTAATAACATTTGTAACATCCCACCCCTCACAAATTATATTGGTAAGAGGAGATGGTGTTATTAGGAATTAAGTGATATCCACAAGAGACCAAAGGATATGAAAAATACATAGGGCCTCATGAAAATTTGGGGGATGATTTTCCCTTTAAAATATAAAACATAAAAACAAAAATTAAATAACTAAAAAATATCAATATGATGAATGAGTGCAAATTAAATGTAAAAACATAACCAATGTGACAAAGCATATTAGAGTACACACCAAAACCAAAATTTTGTAGTCAAGTGGACCATAAATTCCAAAGCAATCAAAAATTCTAAGTGACAACTACTACCAATACCCCAACCACTCTATAATCCAACTCTATATTCTAGGCCACGGTATCTAAAAGCACCATTAAATAACTGAGAAACCATTCCCTTACCTATGTCTCAATAGATGACATATGCACATGTATAGTATTTCCTAAGCATGGGAAGAGTCTAAACTCAGTAGAATTTACCCAATGACATCCCAACTCGTAATACTAAGAGAAGACTAGTTGTCACATTATATTTTTTTTATTTTAATATGTAACAGCATTTCATATCAAATATATAAAAAAAATTTCCAATAAAATAATAAACACTATCTTTAAAGGATATCTCATTTGATTTGGAATATAATTTTTCCAATTCAACTCACATAAAAACACATAAACAATCATTTTTTGTGTCCCTGTTGATAGTGGAACTTAACGCCCATACTCCATCCCTTTTATGGTGGTACATAAAGACCCTTATCCATACCATTTAACTCATTCCCTACCATTTACTCTAACATCATCCCATATCATATAAAATAAACCAATTTCTATTCCAGTCATTTCACATAAAACCATTTTCTTATATTAAATAATTTCAAAAAATAATTTATATGAATAAAACAAAACCATAATTTTAAATTCATCATTTTAAAATAAAAATGTTTGGTTTTCCAAAAAAAATAACTTTCCACAATTTCCAATCCAATACAAAAAATGAAATTTCATCCAACGTCACACAATGATCACACAATAATTTCAATAAAACCATTAAATTAAAACTCATACATTAAGTCTAAATAATGTTGAGTCGAGGTAGAATCCACCTACCTCTCAAATGTTGGAGAAATAAAAGAACAACACAATGAAACATCCTGATCCACACTCAACCCATTTTCCCATTACTATATCCAACATGATTACATTATAAAACCATTCATAACATACAGATATATCCCTAATAGACGAGATATATGGTTTAAATGGAAATAATAACATTTGGTCTAAGAAGAATGAAAAATAAAGAGAATATACAGATGAATTTGGGCCTCCAACACACATTGATTCGCCTAAGTATCACTCTCATAAAGAAGGTTATCATTTCTCCTTCCATGTGATAAAAAAAAGTTTATTTATTATAAAATTAGGTGAAAAAATATTTCTTAAGGATCTAATTTGGATTTGATTCTGTTTTTTTTTAGGGCCACATGTATGATATGTGATTTTCCTAAACAGTTTGGAAAAACATGATCAAAACATGTAAGGCTACTCTCTTAAGGTCTCACCACATGTGGTTGTCTTACATAATTAGAAAATCCATGAACCAACCATTATTTTTTTTCCTCTATCACAATTATCATGCTTTCTTCTGGGAATCTTCATTGTTTATAAAAACCATGCACCAACCGTACGAAGATACTATTACTTTTATCATAAGCCCAATGATTTCCTTGATGAGGTGACTGATTTATACTAATTCTAATAAAACTATGAACCCTAATAAAATCCTCCAAATCATGCGAAAACCCCATCTAAATATATCATAATTTACCCGATCATTATACACACATGAAATACATAAATAAAGGGCCAAGTACCTCAAACCAGGGGTTCTATACATCTCGGTGACTCATAATTCATTATAATACTAATATATCACTCTTATAAGCACTAAATTACATCAATATTGTACTCATATAATTATATTTCAATTAAATCTATTCATAATCATGCATTAATGATGGTATGTTCATGTTTCTGTTGTTTTGACACCTCCATGAAAAACACACCAAAATTATATCATAAATGGATATAAAAAATAATCAATGGTATAATTTTATATATATATTTAATTAAGGACTTTATTTTAGTTTTATAAATAATACATAAATATTTAACTAAATAATTATTAAAAAACCAATTATCTATTGTAAAAATTACTAAATTGAGCTCGTAATCAATTTCATCATTACTGAAAAAGAATTAAAATATCTTAAATGAAAATTAACAATTCTAAAATAATTAGTACCAAAAAATTAAATTATATTTAATTTTCTTGGAATGATGATCTTTGGAAGAAGAATGTATACTGAAACTACTCCTACAAAACTAGTACAAATGGTCAATCTATTAACAACCAATTTCAAAATATATGTAAAAACTAACAAATATACAGGTATATAATTACTGTAAATAAAGATTTTAAACAGTATTTAAAAGTAATATGATTCTTTAATTAGTTATTAAGATATTTAGGATTGTCATACTGGAGGTTAGAGAGCATTTTTGGTATAGAAAAATCAAAGTTAAGGGTACCTTGAATTAATTATCAATTCCTTGATACAAACGTCTTCTAATAAACATTGATTTTTTTTCAATTATGTGTGCACTATAATATTTGATTTAGGTGCATTAATATTATTACATTTAATGATATTTTAAGGATCGTTTATAGAACTCTATCTTATATCCCTTTGATTCAAATACTCCATAATTTGTAAGGGTCTTTGGTAATTAAAATCTCGTTCTTTGAGTTATACATTTTCTATTGAACTATAAAATTTAATTTTCCATATATTGAATGATAAAATTTTACATATGATTTCAAAATTTTTACCTAGAGGGAAACTTATTTACTAAATAAAATCCCTATTGGTAAATTTTATTCATTTCAAAAAGAAATTATAATATTTTTTGATTAATTCCAATCCTCTTAAGTGTTGATTTCTCTTAAAGGTTTCTTTCTATAGAATATATATTTTCACATTATCTCATTAATCTCAATTATTATAATAAAATCGAATTATAAATAAATTCATCTGATCATCATAATTTCATTTTGTGAATAATCTTATTTACCATCTTTTATGATTTAGCTTTTATTTTCCTATTTATCTCAAAATTGATATATTTGTTTATTTTATGTTTTATAAATAACCCTATATATGATTTTATGGTGTTAAAATTGTTCTGTGATTGAATTTCATATTAACTGATCTATGTAATGTTTTTATTTCTATGATACCTTTTGATATGTAATATGAAACACATTCTTCATACTAGTATTTAATGGTGTGATGATTTTATGTTTTCTTATGGAAAACATGTTTATGGATATTCATTAAGGGATGGTTGTTCCCAATATAACCCTACAATTCACATGGTAAATAATTAAATTTCGTGATATAATCATGAAATGAGTGGTTTTGTTTGTTCAAAATTTCGAAACATGGTGTGATTCATTTTTTTATGAGAAATAGGTTGTGATGCATGATCTAATAAGGGATAAAATTTATGATTATTGATTTAATATTGGAAACAAGTGGTGATTCCTAGTTCACAATGTTATGTTTCTATTATTAAGTTAGTTTCGCATTACTTTTATATATAACTATACTATGTTTCTTGGATAATTATTTATGTATCATGTTTATCTAGTATTTATATTATTTTTTATGTTTTATCATATAATATTTTTTATTCTCTAATCATTCTATATTAATTATTTTTATGACTAAATTGTCTTTTAATATAATATTTCTTGCTTAATTTATATTTTTTATTACGCATCTGATCTCACCCTGGGTAACATGTTGGTATGTTCATTTTTATCTTTCTGGGAATTTGAGCTGATTCCTTCTCATTTTTTCATCTCCTTTGGAATGTGGATTAATTATACATTGGATATGTTTAGAGGAACACTTATTATGCAGAAAAATAGGGAAATTATCAAAAACATTGCAAAATAATAAGCTTATGTAGTTACACTAAAAATAAACATGACCTATCAATTCATATGAGGTTTTGTTTATTATTTAATCTAATAATTGATATTTTGTAAATGACCTTTAGTAAAATAACTGTTATCATAGTTATCTTATTTAGTTCCCATAGATTATTAATTAAAAATTATCTAATAACTTTAATGATGGAGGATTTCATAGATTGACCAATTAGTGATGTTTCTTTTTGAAAGTGTCTAAATAATCCCTATTTTTAGATATTCATGTAGTGGATTTATCCTAATTCCTACTTCTTGGATGTCTCCTTTATAAATACTGTTTAATTTCCCATTTTTGACTCCTATAGAGGTTTTTATTTGTCTAATTGTACATCCTTATTTTATTATTCTTATCTCAATTTCCCTTAGTCCCATATCTCTAAAACAATACCCTATAGTGGTGGTAACTTCTATTTAGTAGTCACACATCGACATTTCACAGTAATCTAGACACTATTTACTTGGTCAATAATGATGTTTTTTCCTGATGGGATCCAAAGTATGATGGTTTTTATAGGTATTCTTAAATGTTCATAGTTATTCATTTCATCCATGTTAATATGGGTCGTACTTGATTTTTTTTGGTGTAGTTGTATCATTTCTGGTTGAATGGTATTGTTACTACATTCTTGAGGTATGGTAGAGTGGCATTATCATAGTTTAAAATGGGACTAACTTTTGCGTCTTCCAGGGAATTGACCCCTTGGCTACAATTATTTATTTTTGATAGTCCTTTTAAATTTTTTTAATATTTCCTTTTTATATGTTTGTTAAGATTAAAATATAGATGGGAAATTAATTTTGTAATGGGTTTATCAATACCAACTGGGTTATATTTTTAAAAAATTAATAAACAGTTTGAGGGGAAAACCCATAAGAATTACTCAATAATTCAATTAAATGCACAATTGAAATTTTATAAATATTATTTTACATAATTAATTTTACAACTAATTAACAAAAATATAAATTACACATTTATATTATCCATTTATTCCAAAAAATTCCTTACCATATAACAACTCATAAATTATTTCACTATTGTGATATAAAAAAATAATACAAAGTCAAATTTTATATTTTATTGTAAATTATTTTATAATTATAATAATTTTCATATTATCATATATAATATAACTATTTAGATCATAATAATATTCTCAAAATCATAATTATCTTACTAACACTTTGTTTATTCTTTTTTTATTCTATTTTAATTGAAAACAATTATTGACATAAAATATTAAAAAAATAATGATTTTATTTACCTAAAAATAATAATCTAATGAAATTATTTTTGACAAGTAATTCCTTTATCCTATAAAATCAAAATTTTCCATTTTTGCATTAATATTTTTTAAATTATATATATTTATATATTTATATCATTTCATTATAATTATAATGGTTAAGTTATAATTTTTACAATAAAATTTATAATTACAATTCTACACTTCCAATAGTCACAATACCCCCTTACCATCCTATAAATTCTATCATAATTTACTCAAACATTATACAATTAATTCCATTAATTCTCTCCCTAGGGTAAGGAAAAATGTATTTTACAATTTTGTTGTTTTTATTTTCAATTGCTATATTTTTTCTAGTTTTGACTATTTTATGAATCTATAAGACAATTAATTATTATTTGATACTCAAAATGATTATTGGTATTTAATTTTAAATTTTATATTTTAGTGATTATTATGAACATATATCCTTAAAAATTACTTTCTTATTTTGGAAAAATTAAATTTTGTTTATTTTATAGTGTAGATAATATAAATAATTAATTATATTTTAATATAATTAGGATAAAAAATTTATAATGTGAATAAAATGAAAATTTATATAATCAAAAAAATCATAAAAGTAAATGGGATATATATAAACTCTTAGTTCTTATATCAAACCAATAGAAATTACTCTCTAGAAATTTACAACAAATCTGGATAGAAACATAATTTTATGTAATTATTTTTTATTTCTTCTTTGTCACCAATGTAACTTACACAAAACAATTGTTCCTCTATAGTATAAATATTAATAATTTTTTTTTGATTTTAATATTTTTCTCCCTGATGTTTAAAATTTGAACTTTTTTATAAACATTTAAATTACCAAGTACTATTTTCATGTCTTCATAATATATAATATATAATTTTTTAGCTAATACTTGTTTAGGAGACATATATAGAGGACATTATGTACCTAAAAAGTTTTGATGAAATATTTAATTGATAATCCACCTACCTCACATTATAGATATTATGATGTTCTTCCAAGGTGATATACTCTAGAATTCATGATTAGAAAATTAAAATTCTAAATTGTAATATCAATTTTCCCTATAGATTTTATGCATATTTTGATCTATATTTATGTCTTATTAGATAACCTTATCCTAATTTTTTGTATCCTGTATCATCTATTCGACCAAATATCATCTCTCACTAAACAGATTATTATATGGTGGAGTGTAATACTTCTTCCTAAATAAAATCTCATATAACTCCATGTAAATACTCTAATGGTAGATATTATTATCTAGTAATTCTTCCAAGTGAATGTATTGATCGTAATATGACTAAAAATATAATGATAAATACCATAAGGAATTAATTATTATCGAGATAGTTATTATAAAATGTCTATAATTCTATGGGTTATATTTAATTTTAAAATGAAACTATTTTTAGTTAGAACACATTAATAATCAATATAATATTTTCATTTAAAACATGGTTTATGATTGTGAATAATTGTGAGAGGCTCACAATAAAATCCTACCTCTATCCTTTTTTATATCTTAAAAAGTCGATGGAAAGGTGTATCATCTATTATTATTGTGATGTGGGTTTTGTTTTTCATATTATATAATATAACACAAATATAAATATTCTCCTTTGATTTCTTTCGAATAATAATAAATAAATCCATTAGGATATTCCCCTAGATCAATACTTTCATTAACAATTATCGTGATGCCCTTATGGGTAATATCCACTTATATTTTAATTTTTAACTCACAATTAACCATTTAGTATAATTAACAATATTAAACATTATATTTTCCCAAAAATAGTTAACATGGAGATCCTTTCCCATCATAGAAGTTAGATGATAGAGAGAGAAAGGTTAGTTACATGATTCATATAGTAAATATTTCTTAAAAAGAACACATAATCACAACATAAAGTGTAGTAATTATTCATTCAAAATTATAATATTCTGAAATGTTCCATCATGTGGTTATTTTACCCTCTTTAAAAAACATAACAATGTTTCATTGATTTATCCTAGTCTTCTCAAAAAATGTTGGTTGAACAACTATATTGGGAAGATAAAGGGATAATCCATCCATTATGACTTTTATAACTAATATGAATATATTATTTAGAATGTTATCATGTTTTATAGACATAGAAAGGATAGTGACATATTCATTTAAACTCATTGAGTCAACTGAATTTTTAGACCTTTTGAGAGAAAATATTACATATATTAATTAGGGGTTATAGGACTTAATTAGGTGGTATTAAAATCTAAATTTTGAGAGATGAATTGAGTATCCAAATGTTTATGAAATATGAAATTGGTTTTTTAAGCTATTAAAGTATTTTTTTTCTAGTGAAAGATAGTCATTTTTAGATATATTTATGAGGTTTTCATATTATAATCTAGTATAGAATGATTTTTACACAACATTATTGGGAGTTGGTCTATGATGATGTCCACATGAAGGGATATCACACTGAATTTATATAATTTTATCCATTAATATGGGAATTTATGGGACTTCTCATCATGAATAAATTGAATTAATATTTTGGGGAGGTTATGTTTGAGTTTTTTCCTTCTACCATAGAGAGACGCATTAAATCATGACCCAGATAGCCATGCAACACAAGAATCAGGAAGGGGTTCTATGACATGACCATTTTTTCATTATTTTATTCATGTCATATGTTATTTTTATCTTTAACCAAAATAAAAAGTCCTTAATTTCATGATATTTGGGCCTATACCCATTCCCTTTACTTATTCTCCCTTTAAATATATATCACCTTTGTTCTTAGTTAGAATCATGTTCAGTTCATTATGATGGATGATTACGAGTAATTCTATTACTCATATCCCCTATAATATCAATTTCACTCTTTTTTTGTTTATCATATGTTATTACCTTATATAGGAGTTTTCTGAGGTTAGTGTATTTTTAATAATTAAAGATGATTAGGATTGTGGTAACAAAGTGGAAGGAATCTACTATACCCATGTAGGTGGTCCCTAGAATTATAGTTTTTTTAAAAAAAATTGATATTTTTTGTTTTCAATACACTATGAACCAACCTTTTTCACGGGAATTAGATAAAAATATAATATTTATTATATATATTCTGGACAAAATAATATCTTTTATGGACTTATGTGGTGATATAATATGTGTCCATTGACATAATAATCATCATTGACCTACTTCTAAGATTTTTTTCCTTCCCCGGGTTATTAAGGTGAAATATTTAAACAGGTGATGAGAAGAAGTTTATTTTTCTTTATTATGTTATATGTTTAATTACCAATGTAATAAGGAGACATTTTATCTATATATTTTATTAAATAGTACTAAAAATAAATATTAGATGATGTAATCTATTGTATCTTGGACATTTTAATAAAATGACCTCCAACTCTGGGATACTAGGTTTCTGGTTTTTATAGATTGTATCAAGGAAAGTTTAGTAAAATCCTAGTGAACTAGATGTTAAATAAATATTAGAATTATAATAACTCCTTGAAGTGGATTATTAGATCAATAATAAATATTATAATGTGATAACATAGTGTGTAACATTATTTAGTGATGGATCCTAATGTAAGTAAAGGATTTAATACCCACTGGCAATGAAGGTATTTTCTTACTGACCATGTAAAAACAGTTAGTGTTGGATATGAGTAGATCATTTTCAGATTAGGATATCTTACACAAGATACGATGAATAACCACAATACACACTTAATGGATCATTTAACATGAAAAAACCCACCATATATTAGTGGCACTACAAATCTGGTGGTAGTATAGTAGTGGATCAAGTCCCTTGAAATGATATTTCTATATCTGGTATTCAATGAAAACTAAATGGTAGTTTTGGTAGTATATTTTATCAAGGGAGATTCTGATCAATTTTGGTCATTGATCCAAAATACTATGGAGGAAGATGAAATATAATATATGGGATGGATAATGTTTAATGAAAGATTCATCGACAAATACTTCCCTCGTGAGAAATAATATGGAATGAAGATAAAATTATTTATCTTAAATCAAAGCGAAGAAGATATTTTTACTGAGTATTAGGCTACCTTCAAAAGTCTAGCTAGGGTTTATATAGATTAAATTTTTGATTCGTAAGACAATATTGATCTTTTTTTGAAGGTCTTAAGTCAAGTATTCGAAGGGAACTTCCTTCTCAAATAGTTTTATCATATGAAGAAATAGTATTAAGTGACATCAAAATAAAGAATTAATTATCTTGATCACATATGTTCAAAGGAAATGAATATAGGAATAGGTCTTATGAAAACCATTCAAAAGGTGAAGTGTCAAAGAAGAAGAAGAATGGAATGAAGTAATTTCCATTATGTGGGAATTGTTGAAAGAATCATCCTGGAAAATTACTGAATGGAAATGGATATTTCTGTATTGTTAGAGAAAATGGTCATCATGATAATGATTATAAGGGGAATAAATTAATCAATGATCCTTAATGTTTCAGCTGTAATGAAATGGGGAATTATTCATATCAATGTAACAAGAATCAATGTAATCTACCACATATGAGGCCAAGGAAAGATGGCCAAGATTATGAGATCACCATAGAAAAAGTAAAAGTGCCCAATGATGTGGTGGTAAGTGAGTTAATCCTATATTCAAATTTATCCAATGCTTTATTTTATTCTATATCATCATACTCTACCTAATTTTAAAAGAAAATTAGACAATTTTCTTTCGATTTAATAAGGGAGTTGATAGTCATAACTCCTAATGGAATCCTCATTATAAAAAAATGTGTTAATCATTCCCCTTTATGTAACATAAACATTCTATAGTTTTTTACCTTGTCATCATACACATTTTGGACTTCGATATAATAATTAGCATAAACTATATTTCAAACTATGATGTGAAAATTTATTCCATAAATAAGGAAATTATGATATGTGATAAATATTTAGAATCTATTATCTTAATATCATGAACCTCATCATATAATTCTTATCTAAATCCTTCCCTATTATCTACACTAAATTAAATTCTTTGGTAGAGATAGAAAACAACATCTAGAGATTAGGAAAGTAATATTTGAAATGAGGATATACCAATTATGTAGGAATAAATTATTTTATTTATAGAGGAATTACCTAGAAACCCCAAGAGATTAATGTTTATTTTACTTTTGATATAATCCCTAATTTAAACCCATATCAAAGACTCCTTATATAATGGAAGCAATGGAATTAGTGAAGATAAAGAAAAAAATGGATGATTTGAGTAATAAATGATTTATTCACACTAGTGTTTCTCTATGGGGATCTCTGATTCTCTTTGTTAATAATAAATATGGATCCTTAAGTTTGTGAATTGACTATAGAGAAATTAATTTTATTACAATAAAGAACAAGTATCATCTACTTGTTATTGATGATTTCTTTTGACTTACTTCATATATCTCAATATTTTTCGATGATTTACCTTCATTCTGGACATCATCAATTGCATGTAAAAAAATGTATATATTCCCATGATAGAATTTCAAACTAGGTATAGACATTATGAGTTTATATTAATTCCATTTGGACTAACTAATTCACCCATTATCTTCATGAATCTAATTAACATAGTATTCAAGGAATATTTTAAATATTTTTTAGGGTATTTATTGATGATATGATAGTGTACTACAAAAGATATGTGGAATATTTGAATCAATTGGGTGTTTTTATGAAGAATCTTACACAAATATATTTATACTGGATGTTTAGAAAGGGTGAATTCTTGTGTCAAACCATTTCTTTTCTTGTCCATATTTTCTCTTCAGATGTAATCTTAGTTGAACCTATAAAGATAAAGGAAATCCAATAATGTCCTAGGACAATAAACATCAATGAGGTATGATGTTTTATTAGTTTAGAATATTACTATCAGTATTTCATTTAGAATTTTAAATGATTGTCTAACCAGTTAACCTTGATGACACATAAAGGGGTTAAGTTCATTTGGACAAAAGAATGTAAAACATTTTTTGAGTATTGGTCAATACTCTAATTTTAACTCTTCAATCATTAAATTATGGATTTTTTATATACAATTTTTCATCATATAAAATAATGGGTTGTGTCCTTATGAAAAATGATAAAAAAAATTCATATGCATCAAGGTAGTTGAAGACTCATCAAAAAAAATATCCAACTCAAGATCTTGAGTTAGCATCTATAATCATTTCTCAATTGATATATAGAAGACAACTAGTATGTTGAAATATGTGATATAAATGCAGATCATAAGAGTTTTAAATACGTATTTACATATAAATAACAAGAAATGAGGAAAAGAAGATGGTGTCAGTAACTCAAAGATTTTTATTTTTCAATACACTACCACTATAGAAAGGAAAATATTGTATTAGATTCATTAAGCAGGAAAGATCATGGACATATAACCCAAATGAGGATTGAGAAAGATCTTATATTCATGGATTTATTAACAATGGAAATGGTAATTGTTAATTAAAGTTAGACATCACTTTTTATTCAAATGGTTTTTATGACATACATACTAGATAAGATAAAAAATCTCAATCTAATGATGAGAATTTACAAAAGAAAATTATAACTGCTAAGGATAGAAGATTTGAATACTGCATGTATGAGGATGGAGTTTTAAAACATGGAAAGATGTTATGTGTCCAATAAGTACCTGAGCTAAAAATGGAACTATTAGATTATTCTCATAGCTTAAATTTCTATATAAACCATATTAGTACCATGATGTATTGTGATATGGTGGAACCTTTTGGAGGGATAATATAAAGCATAAAATTGCTAAATATATGTCAGGGTGTCTAGTTTGTTAGCATGTGAAGGATGAGATAAAACATCCTAATGGAGTCATGAAACCCCTACTTATTCATATGTTGATGTGTGGTGACATTATGATAGAGTTTTTATAGGAATATCAAGGAAACATATAAGGAATTATAAAATATGAATTATTGTAGATCATCTTAAAAAATTAGCACAGCTTCTTTAAATAAGAGAATATATGCCTCTTGAACACCTAGAAAGGACCTATATTAATGTAGTTTTATGACTTCATGGTTCTCCACTATTGATTAAGTATAATTGAGGTCCCCATTTTACATCAAAATTTTGGTATATTCTTTATAAGGAGTTGGAATTGAGCTTCATTTGAGTACTGCTTATCACCCACAAACCAACAGATTGTCAAAAAGGACTAATAAAAAATGAAGGATATTTTGAGATCATGATCGCTTCAATTTCATGGTTTATGGGGTCAATATTTACCTTTAGTTTAATTTTCCTACAATATTGGTTTTCATTATAGTATTCAAATGGAGACATATGAAGCATTATATAGAAGAAGATGTCGAACTCCAACTTATTTGGGGGATGTTGTTGGAAGGAAAAATATAGTCCAATAACTTATTGATGAGGTAATATCAATGGTAAAGACTATTCAGTCTCATATCAATGTGGCTCAAAGTATAAAAAAATTATTCTGAAAGCCGGAGAAAGGGTTTGAAATATCAAGTGGGGGTCATGTCATTTTTAAAGTATATCTATGGAACTGTGTCATAAGGTTTGGTAATAAAGGGAAGTTGAGTCCTAGGTAAATTGGACCATTTGAAATTCTGGAAATAATAGGAGTTGTAGATTACCGATTAGAAATTTCATTAGGTCTCTCTAAAGTTCTTGATGTGTTCTACTGTCATTTCTAATGAAGTACATGCCAGACCAAATACATGTACTCACCTATGAAAAAATTGATCTACAAACTGATTTTCCCTACTATTAAGATTCTATCAAGATTCTTAAAATGAGAGAGAATTAATTTAGAAATTTTATGAATCGGCTGGTAAAGGTTCATTGAAGAAAGTATTTATAGAAGATACAATGTGGGAACCTGAAGATGTTGTAAAGAAGAACCACCAACATCTATTTATAAGTAATTATTTGTGACAAATTTAAAGGTCAAGATTTTGTAAAGTGGGGAGAATATGACGCCCCTATATTTAATGGTATGTATCCTCTTAAATAAATTAAATTCATTGGATAGCATAAATTGAACAAAATATTATTTCATATAGAACAAATCATATAATGTCACATATAGAACATAAAAAACCTGGTAAATAAACAATGAATGATTTAAGAGGGGTTTTCTAGAAAATAAGAAATATATACCAATTAAATGGTAACATGACCTTTGGAATAGTAATATAACCCTTAAGAATAGAAATTCTTCCAATATAATAGTAACCACACCAATTATGGTATATATATAATTTAGGAATATTAAAAATGGTAATATGATATAATTATATAATAATAAAAGTGAATAAAGTTTTTAGTAATTATTAATTATGTGTTAATATTTTATATGAACATAAATGTTTATTTTAAATTTTATAATAAATAATATCATTTAAAAGAATAATTATTTTCATAAAACGGTTTCATAAATAAATATTTTTTTGTCTTAAGATTATAAAATAATTTTTTGAGATATTAATTAAATTTTGAAAGTGTTATTAAATCAGTTATAAAATTTAAATAGGTATTTTCTATGTAAATGATGATTTTAAATAAAAATATCAATTAAAATATATAGAAACTCATATCCATAAAATGGTGTTTATTTTTAAAATGTTTATATCTAAAATTGGTTAGGATGATTTTTTGGTAATTTTATGAAGTATTGAATTTTTTGTGCATAGTAAAATATAGTAATTTATGGTATATATAAACTAAAAAATAAAAACACTATTCCTTCACTCATGGATGTTTTAAGCATAATAATATCAAACACTGTTTCATTATTTTAATATATTTATGGATAATTCTCAAACTATTCATAGTCTTGAGGAAAAATAATAAACTAATGAATAAAATAATGAGAAAACACTCCTCTCCACTATAAATACCACCTCTCACCACCTCTTCTCCTCACACCTCTTATGCCTTTAATATTGTAAACTTTTCACCCAATACACTTACATTGTATCTAATCTATGTTAATAATCTTTTTTTCCTCTAAAAGGCCCATCCCAAGCCCATTAATGAGGTTCTGGAGGAGAAGTATTCAAGAGGCAAAACTCGCAATCCTCTTATTTCAATTTATTTCAATTTTATTTATTTTATTATACATCCCTCACCTCCTCTTTAAAAACATTAATGAAAACTCAATTATATTAAATATACTATAATTTTATTATGTTAATATTAAATTCATCATTAGTAACCTTCTTCTCTCCCTTTTATTATAAAAATGAAAATAACATCTATGAAGTGTCAATTTACCACCATTGTGGATGATGCATTTTAATTTACCATTACTAACTTAAAGGATATTACTAAAAATATTATTATTGTTAAATAATATTTTATAAAACAAATTTTAATTCAAATAATGTTTTGGAACTAGTATATATACATAATATTAAATAATAAAACAAAACTAGTTTGTTGTAAGCCAAATTTCAACCAAATAAACTAATAATTATCATAAACTTTTATCTAATGAATCATACTCATTACATATAACCAAATTATTTATAATATCATTTAATATTTTTTAATATCATTAATATTATATAATTTCAATTTAAGTGGTTTTCTTCTATTTTACAAGAATTCTCATAATTATACCAAAGTAAACTGGTCATGAAAACCAATGAAACGAACGCCCTAGAATGATAAAATTATATCTTATAACTCATCAAAAAAAACATGAATGATATTAGAAAAATTATAATAAATAAAATATATATATATAAGTTTATTAGTTAATTAATTAATGGATTAAATCTGGGTTATCTAAGAAGTTAAATGCATGTGCAGAACACATTCAGATATAAGGTATGGGATTCTACATGAACCCCCATTTTTTGTTTGGGTTACTCTTTCTCCCTATTTAACCGAACATACTTCTTAATTATTATTATTATGTAGATGTCCGAAATATTTTGGTTATGTTACAAAAATATTTAAAAAAATAAATTAAACTATCTTTAATGTGAGATACTTGTTTAATAATGTTCTCTTTTCAATTCATCCCGATTAGAAAGCCCAATTTAAGGGACTATTCAAATTTCCATACTTATTTTATAGTACCATCCATAATTTATTTTAGGCTTCCAATAAATTTCAAAAATCATTCATTTTAACATGAAAAACTATCTTTGTTAATTTATTATTTTATATAAAAAATTATTCATTTTTCTTTTTTAATGACTCTAAAATTTTCTATAAACCGTACTAAAAATTCTCATCTATATAGTTTCTTAAATGAACATTTTAAACTTTTTCACTTCAGTTGGAAATAATTTATCTCAATTTATGCATATTTTCCATTATGAATTTCCATGTATGATATAAATCCATTATTTTTTTCACTATATTATTATATTCCCTTTGGTTATGCCTTATTCGCCACTTATTCCTTGTGTGTGGTATATGTATACATCACTTTCATTTAATATCTTCATTAATTGAATATTTAATTAAATATACATATTTATTTTATCATGGATGTTATTATTACCTTACTGATGTAAAATTTTCACATATAATGTGTTATTTGAATTGTATTTTAATTAAGGAAATAATGATCAATCTGTATCCTTTACTCAATATAAATATTTTGATAATTCTTATTATTCGGGAATTGAATCTGTGTATAAATAATTATTTGGAATTGTAGTGATGGGTGGGTCCCAGTTATAGATATCCCCTTGATACATCAATAGTTATCATGAGACAATATTATTTTCAACAAACCCATTGTATTTGTTTCCAAGCAGAACCAGACAGGTTTTTACCCATCAAATTAAGTCATCTTGATGGTATAATGGTTCATGTGATAGATACATGATGTCAAAATTAAGCATTATCTTCATTTAATATTCTGTTATTACATTCCATGAGTTTTTTATTATTTCAAAATATATGGATGCATTTCTATTATCTGTTTATTGATGGAATGTGTTTTTACGTTATTTATTTTAACATTATGATTATGAAATATTGAAATTTCTTCACTTATTATTGATTCATGTTAACCTTATTAAGAATTAGATCTCTCCCTTTAATTGTTTTCCTTCCAAAGGTTATAAAGATGAAATATTTGGATAATTTACAAGAAGCAGTTGATTTTCTATTTTTATGTTATATATTTAATTACTAATGTAATAATAGAACAATGTATATATCGAGTTTCTTCATGTAACGACCTGAAATTTTGAATAATATTTGAATATTTGAGTTATTTTATTTTTTATTCAACAAAACTGTATCCTTTAATTAATGAATTGAGTATAATTAAAATGAGATCGTTGGGTTTGGACTGTTATATGACCATTGGCCAATATGACTGTCTGAAACTATACTCATAACGTTATGATTATTATTTATAAATACAAATGATCATGGTTATTTAATAAATGAAGAAGAGTCTATGGCCTCATCCAGTAGACTCAGTCCATACAAATCCCATCTTTTGGAACTTGAGAAGAAGGTAGCATCACTAGGATTTTCTCTCGACTAAGCCCAAGCCAAACTACAACACGTTAATCTTTAACTGAATCTCTTAAGGGAGAAGGTCAAGCTAATATAAATCACCACTCAGGAAGTTTTGTCTGATCTTCCCCAATATTTTATCACCATTTCACACCTTACTCATAGGTCTTATGAAGGTTTTATAAGGGGATATGTAATGAGGTCTTAGTTACTTTGTGTAATACTTCTTTATAAATAAAAATTTTATTTCTTATTATGGTTAAATTAGTGAATTTCAAATATCGACATAAATATATGATGAATTTATAGAAGTTTCTTATTATTGATGAATATTTAACAAAATTTATTTTTAAATATTTTTTTATAATTTAAATAACTAACAATGTGAAATGATTTTCAAAAATAGTCTTCTGCAGTTGGGATCAGTATGAAATTTAAATTCTAACAAGATCAAATTAATTTTTAGTGAATAATAAATTATGAATAGTAATATTACCATTATGAATAGTAATGTGACCAATGGAATAGTAACCTCACTTAAGAAATTATAAATATAAATTAGGCATCTTGAATGGTAATGTGATATAATATCATAAATAAATAACTGTTTTAGAAAGTATTAGTCAAGTATTAGTATTTATTCAGGTAAATAGTATTTTTACTTAAAAATTAAATATATAATAATTATAAAATTATTTTCATAAAATGGAGTTCATTTTTTTAATTCAGGTCATCGATATTAGGTTAGGGTGAGTTTGTGATATTTTTATAAAATTTTTTGTTTTTTGGGGAGTAGTAAAAATACAGTTTTGAGTTTCGTTGTGTTTAATGACATCATTAATGATGTAATGATGATGTAATAATTATGTTAAAATTTTGTAAAATAAGATATCTTATGATTTTTCCCAATTTTCCAATACTATGGGAAAATACCATGGAAGGCCTATGGTTTTTTAAATACTACTAAGTAGGTGTCCCTTAGAAATTAATAAAATATTCCCTCACTTTTTCCATAACTACCAACCCATTACATCATTAATTTCATTCCAAATTCTTCCTAAAAGAATATATGGTCTTATTACCTCCCAAAAAGTCTTTATAAGGTTTCCTCAATCCCCCTAAGGTCCCAACAATATTGTTTTTGAAGTTACTCTTCATGGTAAGGGAACCTTTCACCATCCTTTTATAGTCATGACTTCCTTTATGTTATATCTTCTATTTTACATTTTATTATGTGGGGTATGTTATTTTATATCTTTATTGCTGTACATTTTATTTCCAAATGACGCTATACCATTTCTTCTCCCATCAACTGATTTTATGAATTTTTAAGTGACATCGTTAGGCTGCTGAATTTTCATCAAAGAAATCACATCCTCTCTTTTCTTTCAGGTTTCCTTTTCTTGTGGTATGTCATTAAAAAATTAATAACATGATCTTATTTACATTTTATTATGTCTGTATTCAGTATTATGAGTTATTTATGAGCTGGTAACCATATTCCCCTCTCTTTTTAATGTTTTCTAAAACCATGTTGTATTGTTGTTATGCTCCAGAATTTTCGTCTCGAAATCTCTCTCTCTTTCTCAAGAAGTTATCTCCTTTTATTTATGTGAATACCCAAACATATTTCATTTCTAAAGGTATTAATCAAGTAATATAAATGATATATTTTATTTTGAAATTTTCATACATAAAACCTGTATTCCCTTTCCATGGGTTATTAATGACATAATGATCTTGTTTTTAAGCACTTTTTAAAACATCACGATTTTGATATGAAACACATTTATTTTATTATTATTGTGTTATTTATGAAATGTATGATTATGATATATGTGGATAACATGAAAATAAATACATATTAAGGGTTTTCCCTAATAGATCTCCAATTCATTGGGTAAAGAAATTAATATCTATAGATGACAAGTTTTATGATACCTTGGTGAATAACCTTGGTATTTTTTATAACACCTTGGGGATGGACCTTGGTGATATGATCATGAATGTATAAATTAAATGTTGTAGACACATTTTAATGCTATGATTCATGTTATTATTTCTATGATATAAAACATTATCATTCCTTTATGATATCCCTCATGTTCTTGTTGCTATCGCTCAAGATCACGTGTAAACTATTTCACTTGTTTTTCTTTACTGGGCCTTCTGCTCACCCTTTCCTTTGATGTATGTCTCTAGGTTATGATATGAAGTAATTTTACTTAGGATAAAACTATTATTAAGCCTTTCAAGTGGGTTAGAATAGTTTTTTTTCATGTATATTTTACTAATTTCCAAGACACTAGACTTTAGTGATCCTATGTTTATAAAATGTAATGAAGAGTTATATAATAAAAAGGCAGGATGTAATAGTTGGAATAAAAGGATACTTCAGTTATTTTTGTAAATTATTCTATGAAAATTTTATGAAGTAACCTATATAAAAGTTTAAATATTGGAAAACATCCTGTTATTTTTGGTGAAATATTATATAAGTGGTTTCCGAACAAATAAGTCCCTGTCTGGATAAGAACAAGTGGATGTGGCTCTGGCAGAGATGTACCTAAGAGTGAAAACTCTGACAAGGAGTTTCAGGCTTGACCCAGGGTATCCTAGTACACAACAACAGGCCTTGTTACACTCCTATTTTGACACTCTCAAGGGATATGTTTGTTTAATCATAAGCTTTTTATGAATCATTATGAAATATTTATAGAGAAATGTAATTATTGTTAAGGAATAATATTTTTAAGTATAAAGTTTTAAGACATAAAAAACCTTTATAGTTAAATTATTTATTTCCAATTTTGTTTCTATTCTTTTATAAAATGGCGGGGAATATGAGTAACTATGCAAATGGTGACCGCAATGGACCACGCACTAATATCCCTCCGATGGGAGCCAGAATGGAAACTTTCATGATAATGATGAACCAACTGACACAAGTTATGGGAAATAACTTGAATCAAGCTGAGAAACCAATATCACCATGAAGAGAAAAACATTTTGTTTAGTCCTTTATGCATCAAAAACCACCAACCATTAGTAGATCTAATGACCCATTGATTGTTGAACAGTGGATCAGCTCTATCGAGAATATATTTTTTGTGCTCTATTGTTCAGAGCTAGAGAAGGTCACCCTGGCTATTTACCACTTATAGGGAGAAGATGGTCAGTGGTGGGAACTGATTAAAAAGACATGGAAAATAGTGGAGGTAGAATCTATAGTTTGGGAAGAGTTTAGAGGAATATTATTCAATAATTATTTACCTCGTTCTATGAGAACAAAAATGGAGAAGGAATTTCTCGAGCTAAAGAAGAATGAGAATGAATCTATGGGAAGCTATGAGAAGAAATTTACAAATATTTCACGTTACACATCAAGATTTTTCATGGATCCAAATGGGAAGGTTGATAGATTCTTTGGTGGGCTAAGACCTCATCTACAGAAGAATCTAGCCAACCAAGACTATGAAAGCTATGAGGAGATCATACAGAGTGCAATGAAAGTCGAAATGGAGTTCGATGTGACGTAGTGGTCTCATAAATCCATTGACAATAAGAGATCAATGAATCCCAGCTTAGGGAGAGCCTTTGATCAGGGAAGAGGAGGTAATGAAGTGCAATGTACCATATGTAATAAATGTGGGAATAAGAATTCATTGAACTTCCTACTCGGGAGTGGGAAGTGCTACATGTGTGGAAGATATGTCCATATTGCGGGGAATTGTCATAGTGAGGTGAATCCTAAACTTCCCAAAACTAACAACTAAGGGAAGAGGGTTTGGGACTTACCTGATGACCAATTATTTAATTGTAGACAACGTGAGAACTTTTAAAATCACTATAAAAATTTGAGGGCAGTGGAGGGGAACCACCATCATCCTTAGAAAAGGACAAGGGAGAAAGTTCATGCTTTTGCTATCATGATAGCTGATGTTGAAGCTCCAAAAGATGTAGTGGTTTGTACTCTTGTTGTTCTCTAAAATCTAGAAATTACTTTTCATGATTCTAGTTCTACTCATTCCTTTATTTCCTCCATGTTTTCAAAAAAAAATTGAATCAACCCCTAATTCGATAAAAGTAGAGTTATCGGTCTAGACTCCTAGAGGGATTATCTAATCATCGTCAGTGTTTAAAAACTCTAGTATTTACTTTATGAAGCACAATATTATCCCAAATATAGTAGTAATTCTCATACTGTAATTTGATATTATACTAGGAATGGAATGACTCTCAAATTATAATTCTAAGATCAAATGTAGAAGCAAGGAAATTTCAGTAGTCTTGAATGGAAAACTTACAGTTATCTTACAAGGAGAGATATCTCATCCTGATATATGTCTAGAATAACCTCATATATACTTATTTAGGGAGTTGATCGGTGAATAAGAAGAAGAAGAATGAAATGAGTGTATAAGGACAGAAAATATCCCCATTTTCCAGGAATGCATTGATGTATTTCCCGAGGATTTACCCGGACCTCCCCTGGAAAGGGAGGTATAGTTATCAATTTAACTAATACCTGGATCTCATTCTAAATCAAATACTCTGTATAGGATGGAAAATGTGGAGATGGAGGAATAAAATAAACGACTATAAGATATTTTGGAGATGGGTTTTATCTGATTGATTGTGTCTCCTTGGGGAACACATGTTCTCTTTGTCAAGAAGAAGGATGGATCGATGCGGCGATGCATTGATTAGAGAGAACTGAATAGGATCACAGTGAAGAATAAATACACTCTTCCAAGAAATGATAACTTATTTGACCAAATTATTGGGGCTCAATTATTCTCTAAGATTGATCTTCGATTTGGTTATCATAAATTGAGGGTGGAGAAAGAAGATATTCCAAAAACTACTATCCAATCATGATATGTGAATTATTATTATTATTTTATGCCCTTCGGAGAGACTAATGCACCTCCTATTTTTATGGATTTTATGAATAGAGTCTTTAAGAACTACCTTGATAACTTTTTTGTATATTTTATTGACGATATTATGATATATTCCGAAAGTCGTGAGGAGAATGAGGATCATATAATAGTTATTTTGAAAACTCTACGAAATGAGAGGATTTTTGGGAAGATTCGAAAATGTAAATTTTGGTTAAAACAAGTTGCTTTCATGCAGAACATTGTAACCAATTAAGGAATCACAGTTGACCCTACAAAGACAATGGTTGTAGAGGAGTGGCCTCAGCTTATAATAATAACTGAGATTCACAGTTTCCTTGGGTTAGTAGGATATTATAGGAGGTTTGTTAAAATCTTTCATGACTTTCTAATACATTAACCAAGTTAACTTGTGAAGGGGTCAAGTTCATCTAGACAAAGGAGTTTGAGAAAATTTTCTCAGAGCTAAAGAAATTATTGGTTACTTCACCTGTACTAACTCTTCCTTAAAGTGGGGAAGGATTCGTTATTTTTAGCGATGCATCTCTAAAATGGTATGGGTGAGTCCTCATGAAAAATTAAAAGGTTATTTCTTATAAATCTCGATATTTGAAGAATCATGTGTAGAACTATCCTTTGCATGATTTGGAGCAAGATGCGGTCATTTTTTTCTCTAAGATATGGAGGTACTATCTTTATGGGGAGAAATTTGTTATTTACATAGACTATCAAAGTTTGAAGTATATTTTCACACAAAAGGAATTGAATATGAGACAAAAGAGATGGTTTGAACTTCTTAAATCCTATTATTTTTCAATTCATTATCATCCCAAAAGAGAAAACAAAATCGCTGATGCATTAAGTAGGAAAGACCCATTTGTTCTTCCCATGATAAGGATTCAAATAGATATTTTGATCATTGATCTTGTAAAGCTATACATGAAAATTATAAGGGAATGGATATCATCAACCCTATTCCAAATGATTTCTCAACCGTCATTACTAGAAAAGATAAAAAACATCACAAATAAGATTCTTTGTTAAAGAAGAAGTTTGAGACTATAAGGGATGGGAAATTTCCTATGATCAATATTGATCAAGAAGGTGTATTTAAATTTTATACAAGACAATGTGTTCCATCTATTTTGGAAAGAAAAAAGGATATTACAGATAGATCTCATAACTCTACTTTATCTATACATCCAGAAAGCATGAAAATTTATAGGGACCTTCATGATCAGTTTTGGTGGGATAATATGAAAAGGGAGATTGCTGACTACACTTCAAGGTGCCTCGTATGTCATCATGTGAAGGAAAAGTGACAACTTCTTAAAGGGGTAATGCAACCACTACCCATACTAGCATGGAAGTGGGACTATATCACTATGGACTTTGTCAATAGTTTCCTGAGAACTTCCAAAGCTAACAATGTGAAATGGGTTATTGTGGACCCTCTCACTAAGACTACCCATTTTTTATCTATAAGGAACATTTCCGTCTTTATAAACTTTCCACGATTTATGTGAAAGAAGTTTTAAGGATGCACGGAGTTCCACTTTCTATTGTATCTAATCATGATCCAAGATTCACATCAATGTTCTGGAGAATTATTCAACAAGATATGAGTACCGAAATGAATTTCAGTACAACCTATCACCCTCAAACTAATGTCCAATATGAAAGGACTATTAAAACACTCGAGGACATACTGAGAACATGCTCAATGGAATTTAAAGGTGGATGGGATCAACATCTCCCATTTGTTGAGTTCTCTTACATTAATAGCTTCCACTCAACCATTAAAATGTAACCCTATGAAGCTCTATATGGAAAGTGATGTATAACTCCTACTTGTTGGGATGAAGCTGGTGATAGAAATCTTCTCGGGCTTGATCTTATGCAAGAGATGACAGAAAAGGTCCATGCCATCCAGAAACACATTAAGTCTGCTCAGAGTCGGTACAAGAGCTATGCTGACAACCGTCGAAGGGAACGTAGATGGCTCAGCGATATAAGGAGGATACGATGTACGGGTCAGCTAGGGGGACGACTCTTTGGTCCTCGGTTTTTAATATCATTCCAATCCTCCTTCCTCTCTCTCGATGGATTGTTGGGGAAGGGGGCATTCTGTTTTGGAAACATAACTGGGCGGGTGAAGTATTAGGATACCCAAGATACCCGGCCCCTCTAATCTCCTTTAGGGAGGCAAGTTCATATCCCCTGTTTTACAAATCGGTTCTCGACGCCCGCCTGCAGGAGATTTTCGACTCTGTGGTCATGAGCTCGGAGCAGGACACCTGCGTCTTCACACCGTCCATGTCGGGGAGGTTCAACGCCAAGGATTTTCGCAGGATGAGCGGTATACAGGGGCAGAACGATAGGTGGAACAATGTGGCCTGGTGAAACTCGATCCCAGCCAAAATCAACTTTCTTACCTGGAGGATACGCAACAAAGCGATACCCTATGATGACCACATCAAATGGCTGGGGATCAGCCTTGCGTCGTGTTGCCATTCCTGCAGGAACAAAAGCGAAGAAACCATGAACCATATATTTTTTCAGGGTGATTGGGCCCGGCATGTCTGGAAGTTCTTTGGTGTCTGCTCAGGCTTCCTTGAGCAAGGAGGCAGTGTGGAGTTGTTTATGGAGCACCGGTTCCAGGGGGCTAGTGTGTCAGGGGAGGAGTCTAAGGTACGTGCGGCTATTTTCAATGCGGCATGTTGGCACTTATGGAAAGCCAGGAAAAGGGTAAGATATGAGGGGAGAAGCACCTCTGGTCATTCTGTGGTGGCTAACATCCGATGCATGCTGATTGACCTGATTGGCGCAGCGGGAATTGGAGGGGGAAGGTTACCCTTGCGGGTGCAGCAGGCGCTTCCAAGGAGCGCCACCGGGGAAGGTGGGGTGGCGCGGGGTAGATGGATTCACTGGATTCCCCCTAGCGAAGGGCTTAAGCTTAATACAGACGGTTCCTGTGTTCTGGGTGACATGAGGGGAGGAGGAGTTCTCCGGGACTCCAATGGGAGTCTAGTGGTGGCTTTCTCAGCTCACTTTGGCAGTGGTTCTTCTATTCGGGCAGAAGCATTGGCAGTTCTAATAGGCTTATCCCTATGCAAACACAGGGGTATCTGCATTACCCATTTGGAGACGGACTCTATGATTACCCACGACGCCCTCCATGGTAGAGGCAGTACACCCTGGGCTATTACCTACACTATTAGAATGTGCAAGGCTCTCCTGAATGACAGAGTTAGAATTACTCACACGTGGCGAGAGGGGAACAAAGTGGCTGATTATATGGATTCTATTGCAGTTCCTGGTATGCGGGTGACGTGTCTTACCAATGTGTCCAGTATGAAACCGGAGGGGGTGAACCTTGTACGGGGCAATGCCCTTGGGCTACATTATTTCCATCCCCCATGATCCTGTATCTCTCTCCCTTCTCATGAATAAAAATTTTAATGTTGGATGGATGTAGGAGTAGTGGCCTATCAGCTTGAATTTTCACCAAATCTAGCACAAGTTCATGATGTCTTCCACATATACCTCTTTAGTAAGTACATACCTGACCCTTCACATTTACAAAATCTAGAGGTGGTACAACTGGAACATGACCTCTCTTATGAGGAGTAGTTGGTAGAGATCTTGGATCATAAGGACAAGGTTCTACACAACATGACTCCCCGCCTAGTTAAGGTGTTGTGGAGGAACCACAAATGTAAAGAAGCCACGTGGGAACTATAAGAGTCTATGAGGCAGAAGTACCCACACCTTTTCTCTTATAAGGGTACGAGTTAAAATTTCAAGGATGAAATTTATTATGTGGGTAAAATTTAATGACCCTAACTTTTGAATAATATTTTAATATGTGTGTCATTTTATTTTGTACTCAACGAAATGGTATCCTTTAATTAATGAAATTAGTATTATTAATATGAGACTGTTGGGTTTTGAATGTTATATGACCGTTGGTCAATATGACATTTGGAAACTATACTCTTAATGTTATGATTATTTATTATAAATAAAAATTATCATGGTTAATTAATATAGAAAGAAGAGTCGATGGCCTCATCCAGTAGACTTGAGCCATATGAAGCCCATCTTTCAGAGCTTGGGAAGGAGGTAGTATCACTTGGGTTTGCTCTGGACCAAGCCCAAGCCAAACTCAAACACATTAAGCTTGAACAGAATCCCTTAAGGGAAAAGTTCAAGATTATAGAAATCACCACTCCAGAAACGTTGTTTGATCTGCCCATAGATTCTATTACCATTGCACACCTTACTCTTAAGTCCTATGAACTTGTTATAAGAGTCTATCTAACAAGTCCTTAGTTACTTTTCCTAATCCATCTGTATAAAAAAATTGTTATTTCTTATTATGGTAGCCTTTTTAAATTTCAAATATCAAGATAAACAAATGAGTAATTTATAGATTTTCCTTATTATTGATGAATATTTGAAAAAAGTATTTTAAAATATTTATTATACATTAAATAATTAATAATGTGAAACGATTTTCAAAAAATTGTATTCTACAGTTGTGATCAGTAAAAAAACTAGATTCTTATAAGAATGACAAAATTTTTAGTGAATAATAAATTATGAATAGTAATATTACTCTAATGAATAGTAATTTGACCAATGGAATAGTAACCTTGCTTAAGAAATTATAAATATAAATTAGGAATCTTGAATGGTAATGTGATATAATAGCATAAGTAAGTAACTATTTTATAAATTATTAGTCAAGTATTAGTATTTTTCAGGTAAATAGTATTTTTACTTAAAAATTAAATATCTCATAATTAGAAAATTATTTTAATAAAATGAAGTTCATTTTGGAATTCATATAATTGATATTAGTTTAGGTAAATTTATGATATTTTTATAAAATGTTTTTTTCAGAGAATAGTACAAATACAATTTTGAGTTTCGGTGTGTTTAATGACATCATTAATGATTTAATATTGATTTAATAATTTTGATAGACTTTTGTACCATAATATATGTAATGAGGTGTCCCAAGTGTCCAATATTATGGGAACATACCATGGGAAAACCCATGGTTTTGAAAATACCACTAATGAGGTTTTCTTTGAAAATTAATAAAATATTCCCTCACTTTTGTTATAAATACCAACCCATTCCTTCATTCATTTCATTCCAAATTTCTCCTCAATGGTTATATGGTCATTTTACTTCCCAAAGAGTCCTTCTAAGGTTCCCTAAATCTCCCCAAGGTCCCAAAATTTGTGTTTTTGAAATTACTGTTCAAGGTAATGGAGCTTTTCACCCTCCTATTTTAGTCATGAATTCCTTTATGTTATGTCTTCTATCTTCTATTTTATTATGTGGGGGTATTCTCTTCTATATCATTATTTATATAAATTTTATGTCTAAATTATGAGAAACCATTTCTTCTCTCATCAACTAATTTTCATATTTTTTAAGTGACATCGTTAGGCTGCTAAATTTTCATAAAAAAAAATCACATCCTCTCTTTTCTTTCAAGTTTCATTTTCATGTGGTATGTCATTGAAACTTCCATACCATGATCTTATTTATATTTTATTATGTCCCTATACTTTATTATGAGTTATCTATGAGTGTTTAACCCGATTCCCCTCTCTTTTTAATGTTTTCTAAAACTATGTTGTATAGCCATTATGCAGAAGAATTTTCATCTCTACATCTCTCTCTCTCTTTCTCAAGAAATTCTCTCATTTTATTTTTGTGAATACTCAAACCTATTTCATTTCAAGGGGTATTAATCAAGAAATAAAAATTATATATTATATTCTGGAATTGATATACATAAAACCCTTATTCCCTTTCCTTGGGTTATAAATGACACACTTATCTTGTTTTTAATAACTTTTTAAAACATCATGATTTTGATATGAGAGCCATTTATTTTATTCTATTTGGGTTATTTATGAAATTATTGATTATGATCTGTGTGGCTTACATGAAATTAAATAAATATTAAGGGTGCACCTATATTGTGCACCAATTCATAGGGTAAATAAATTAATCTATAAAGATGCAAAGTTTTATGATACCTTGGTGAATAACCTTGGTAATTTTTAGGACACCTTGGGGATGGACCATGGTGATATGTTTAGGAATGTCTAAATTAAATTTTATAGCCGAATTTTTAGGTTATGATTCAACTTATTATTTCTATGATATTCCTCTTTAACATTCCTTTACAATATCCCTCATGTTCTTACTGATATTGCTCAAGATCACATGTAAACTATTTCACTTGTTTCTATTACTGGGCCTTCTACTGTAATGCCCCGACCCCAGTTACCCAGAGTCGGTGCATTATTTTAATACATTGGCATGATTATAAGGAATCAATTCCCAAAGGACCGATTAGTTTAGTAGTCTTGGAAAATAGATTACATACATGAATGTTACATTACACTTCATAACATACAAAACAACATAAATAATCCTTTATGAATGCCATTATTCCCTTGTCTTAACCCTTCTTATCAATCACAATATACTTCTTGGAATCCTGGGAAAAAATAAAACATAGAAAAGGGGTGAGCTCAAACGCTCCGTAAGGGTTATCAATACAGCGGAAACTTTCATAAATAAGCATAAACATTTAAGGAAATGTATAACTAAAACAAAAGCCTTTTAAACTTGAACTTCAACATAGTATGAAAAAAAATTAAATAATTCCATTTAATTATTCACATGGATATTCTACTAATCTAATAGTCAAATGCAATATCAATAACCACTTTTATAATGATGGAATGCATAATGCCAGACTATCATAACCACATAGCCAAGGCCTCGTGCCAAGACTACAAATAAGATTTTTCCAAGGCCTTGTGCCAAGACACTAGTTTGTCTCATGAGACCTACCGATGCATCGAGGAGCTATAGCGGGCTCCACCCGTCACTTACTAAGTCCAATGCATTCCCATATGAAAATGTTTAAACATAACATAAACATTCGTATTAAAACTAGCATAAGAAATTTCAATACTTTCTTTATAAACCATGAATGGAATAAAAATAACACATCCACAGTAAAACATATCACAAAACCTTCAATACAATACAAAAGTTTTGTATCATAATAAATCAACTTCAAATAAGCTTAAAATCCATCAAATGATGTTGAAATAGATGAAATCAAAACTATTTGAGAGAAATATTTCTTTTCTCAAAATCATTGAAAAGTCACACATTTATAAAGGAAGTAATTTAAAAGAGATTTTTGAATCAAAGTTTCCCATACCACTTGGAAACTTTTGAAAAGAAATATAATTTCAAAGACTTCATGTCCATATAAATAAATCCTTAAAATCATTTTTAAAACATGGACATTAATTAAAAAGATTTATAATGATAAATCTTTAAAACATTTAAAATTATGATCTTGATAAAGAGTACCTTTCACTAATTCTTAAAATATTCATTTTGAAATCATTTAAAAGTCAAATAATTATAAAATAAAACATTTACATTTAAAATATTCTTATAATATTGTAAGGGAATCTTTGACTATTTTATAACAGCGATAAATAGCCACACCCGCCGTATAAGTTAAAAAAACATTCTTACCTTAAATTTATCGAAAGGTTAAGAGTGCCTTGTTTGGGAAATTATGGAAAGATTCCTTTAAAAACACATAAGGGTATAAATTAATTTAACCTATATTCTTTGTAAATAGTAAAAATGTTTTGAAATACATTTCAAAGAAACATGGATGTGGATTATAAAGAAATCCCAGTAGATTATTACGTATAAACAACCTCGGATAATGAAGAGATTGCGAAATAAACCCTTACCTTGTACTTTTCCTTGGTTGGGGGTAGGTTAACCTCCTGTATAATGGTGAAATTATTGTTATTAAATTATTCAATAATCATATACATTAATATGATATCATATATGATCTTCTAACATTGCTTTGTTAATAAGAGGGGTGAGGGGTACCTTTGGAAAAGCTAGAAATATTAATTTATAATAAATTTATATTCAGTTTCTAATGGCTCCAAAGTTGATTATTAAATGGTAAAGGTGGGGATAGGTCGAAAAACATTAAACCAATAGAATTTAGATAGGTTTAGGTTACTATATTAACCTTATCTTTTATTTTTAACTCTTAGTTAATTAGTTTGACATTTACCATGTCACTTTGTATTTTTATTGTATATAGTTAATAAACATACTATATATATCCAAGAGACCCCCAAGTGGTCCATTAATGATACACATATCATGATATATGTCTCTTGGCCGAACCTTATATTTTTAAGAATTTAATATCAATTAATAATATAATATTGTTTTTAAAAACTCTTTTATGTCAATTTTGACACTATTCAATAGTTGATTTTTGTGAAACTCATAACGGAATGATTACTTCGACCAAAGTTAATTAAATAAACCCTAACATGTCATATTAACCAATAAAATTAGTGTAATTCATAAAAAGTCTCAAATTATATTTATTTAAGTATTTATAATATCAATTAATCCAAATTTTCATTAATTAGGTAATTACTGCATCATCATTGTGTCACAAATAAATTAAATGTTTTAATGTATAAAAGTTATAAATAAAATATCATTATGTAGTAAATATTTTTATATTTCTAATTAATATTTACAATCGAATTTATCTTATGTATAACCCTATATTAAAAATGTTTTATTAAATAAACTTTGATTTTAACTCTTTTAACTCTTCTTTGAATTAAATAATAATAAATGTCCTAATCTAATCCAAGTGGACCTGAATGATAATATTTTATTCCTAAGGTTGTTTTTGGTCGAGATAAACTTTTCCAATAGAATTAGGACATGTTTTAGGGTAATATTAATATCATTTTTACCCTTAATTACCCTATTTACTTTTAACCGTGGTAAATAAAAGTAAAAAGTTACTATTCACCAAAAATTATTTTCATCTCATTGAACCACATTTTACTTATTTATATTAACCGTGTGTCTCAGATTTTCGAAATTCCATTCACAGAAGCGGTAAAATTAAGTTTTATGAAAAATTCAGTTTTTTTAACTACCACTTAGTAGTTTCACTATTCATCGAAAATTGAAGTTTTTCAGAACAATGCCAAAATTTTACCCTAAGCTATAATTGATATTCCAAATTCAAAAATTATATCTATTTTACAAAATTCCAAACATATAAGTTTAATTAATTAATTTTATAATTAATTCCTGTTGTCACAACAAATAGCGTGTTTTTAAGAAACAATATATATCAAATGATTGACAATTGTTTAGTTCCAATTTCGAAGTGAAATTAATTCTAATTAACACCATTGGATAAAATGGTAAAAATATATTCTAATTATACTTAAAAACCATTCAAATTCATAATTTATCACCATTAATTATTTTGATTAAAAAAGTTGTTTTTAATTAAAATTTAGTAATTTTCACTATTCATCAAAATATTAAAGTTATCCGAAAAGTACCAAAATTTCGCCCTAGGCTAATTTTGATATTCCGAATCCAATAATGATGTCCATTTTGATAGATAGAATTTATAAAATTTTAAAAAGTAGGTATTACTATTCATAACTTCTAGTTTGGTAAGTCATGGTGCGCTTTAACTTGGTGTTGCGTGTAGTGCAAGTAATTGAATTATTTTGAAGAAATAACACACAATGTAATCTTGGGGTGTTACATTATCCCATCCTTCAATAAATTGTGTCCTCGCAATTTTTAATTGTTCTTCCAAAATAAAAGGTTGAAAATGAAAAATATCTTTGTGGGAAAACCCACATCGAAAATTGGGTTACTAAAATTTAGTCTTAATATGAGGAAAAGAGAAATGAAAGGGTTACCACCAAATTATGATCTCGATTAGAAGAACATTAGTGGCAATTAGAGACATATAATTGGAGTAAAAACGTAAATATTTATAGGTAGTGATTGAGGTCATCAATCACAAACAAGTTTAAAATTGGGGTCCTTAAAATCATCAATCTGTGATGATTTAAAATACCATCGATTCAACAAAACACAAGGTATTAGGATAACACATTTTTTACGTTTCAAAATATCTTAGTTGAAATCCCACATCGAAAAATGAATTAATGAGGCCTCTATTTAAAATAAAGAGTGCAAAGTATGAAGATTACCGAAAATAACACATACTAGGGTTCCATGTAGAAAAATATGGATATGGAAGAGAAATCTAACCATCAATTATCTGATGGAGAGTGGTAGAGAACATGGTTAAGAAAAGGCCAACAATCCCAAAGCCATAAATTAGTGATGATTTAAGGTACCATCTAGGAAAACATTTTTGTTCTAAGTTCCTTTTCTTAATTTTGAAGAATTTATTTATGAGATTGGCTAAGATAATAAGGAGATTTACATACTTTATAATTAGAGTTTTATCCATTAATAAATTTCCACCACAAACTCATCTTTCACTCTAAAAGATAATAGAACCTAAAAAAGTTCTATTTATACTATTCGTATAGGGTCCCAAAATAAACGAATTTATAATTCATCTACCAGATCTTTTAAAAAAACTATATTATTTAATCAAAGACATCCCGTGGGCCAGTGGTAGGTGATACACCCTTATCGCCCTTCGGTTGCGGGTTCAAGTCTCGCGGCCTTTCCGGTCACAACGGGTTGTCGCCTGACCTCCGGGTTGTCCTTTTATGGGAATCTAAAATTAATCTCAAACTATAATTTATCCAAAATACTTCTATCCAAACTCACAGTCCAACATTTATAAGGTAAACATAATGTAGATCCTTTTTACCCCGTAATAGCATATGAATACCTTCATCATGTATTCTTTTAAAACACTGAAACATCCTGAATTATCATAATCCTTATTGATTACATTCATGCTCCCTTATTTCATATAGAATGTTGGATATACTTCATCAATCCAAAAATGTTTTAAACCCCAACAATGATGGAATATACAAATCATTAATCAGCTTCAAGGTAGTCAAGAATATCCTGTATAATTTTTCCAAATCAATCATGTATTATTCTAAAATCACTACCTCGGTATCAGAACCATATTATGGTTTATCTTTCTCTAAACCATATATTTTCCAAAAATTTAACCTGCTATTGAGTCACTTTTCTTTGTTCCACACAATCTCAAGTCCTTAATGAAATAGTACTACAGTACAATCCTTATATACTCCATAATTATTATAACATGTACATTGTTGATACAACACTCAAATGACATAATCAACATAAGAACTCTAATAATTACTCTTCATCTGTGGTAGTATCATAACTTGATTATTATCCAATAGCATCATTTGTGGCATAGTCTGATGACTGGGACATAGGTTCGCGTAGTGTCCAAACTCCTTGAAAATGAAGCATTGTACATTTGAAACCATTTTCTTACCCTTGCAGTCACGTACTTTGTGCCCTTTTCCTCCACACTTATAACAAACTCCCATTCCTTTCAGGCAAGTTCTAGGGTGTTTCTTCCCACAATTATCACATATGGGAAAATTCTTCTTTTCCCTCTTCCCTTTATCCATCTTTCTCTCTTCCATCCTTTTCTTCTCTTTCTTTCCTTAAAATCCATAGGACTTATCTTATCAACACATGATATTATTTCTTCATATGATGATAATACATGGGAGACTATTTCCCTTCTAAATGATGGCTTAGTACCATGAAAGATACGATCCTTCTTACTCTTTGGATCATACGTATTACTGGAGTTGACATTCCTTCTAGTGGGCGCCATTTCTATACAATAGCATAAACTAGGTCAGTTTATGAATTGCAATAAATAATTCCTAATGAAAATTGAATAGTTTATGGATATAATCCATAATCCTAAAAAAATTCTTTGAGTAAGTATATACTCATGAGCCCTTCATAATGGTTTGTAAATAAAATGAGAATTATCCTAAGCATATCCCCCGGGAGTGTCGTAACCAAGAGTATAGTAAGGCCCGTTATCGTGCACCAGTTCCCGTTCGAGTCTAGCTCAAAGTGGTGTTTTCGGGTTTTACCCCTAGGTACATCTGTGCCAGAGCCGCCTCTACCTGCTCGTATCCAGACATGGATGTATTGCTCGGAAAACTCACAAAATCTCTACAATACCAAAATTCTAGGAAGTTCTTCTACACTAATCCTCATAGTCTATCTTAGGGCTATGTTCTCTAATCAGAGTTTATCTAAATCTAGTTTCCAAGGTTATTTCTAAACTTCCTTTGATACCAACTGTAACGCCCCGACCCCAGTTACCAAGATTCGGTGCATTATTTTAATACATTGGCATGATTACAAGGAATAAAGTCCCAAAGCACCGATTAGTTTAGCTGTCTTGGAAAATATATTACATGCATGAATGTTACAATACACTTCATAACATACAAAACAACATAAATAATCCTTTATGAATGCCATTATTCCCTTGTCTTAACCCTTCTTATCAATCACAATATACTTCTTGGAATCCTGGGAAAAATAAAACATAGAAAAGGGGTGAGCTCAAACGCTCCGTAAGGGTAAGCAATACAGCGGAAACATTCATAAATAAGCATAAAAATTTAAGGCAATGTATAACTAAAAAAAGCCTTTTAAACTTGAACTTCAACATAGTATGATAAAAAATGAAATAATGCCATTTACTTATTCACATGGATATTCTACTAATCGAATAATCACATGAAATATCAATAACCACTTTCATAATGATGCAATGCATAATGCCAGACTATCATAACCACATAGTCAAGGCCTCGTGCCAAGACTACAAATAAGATTTTTCCAAGGCCTTGTGCCAAGACACTAGTTTGTATCATGAGACCTACTGATGCATCGAGGAGCTATAGCGGACTCCACCCATCACTTACTAAGTCCAATACATTCCCATATGAAAATGTTTAAACATAACATAAACATTCGTATTAAAACTATCATACGAAATGTCAATACTTTCTCCATAAACCATGAATGGTATAAAAATAACATATCCACAGTAAAATATATCAAAAAACCTTCAATACAATAAAAAAGTTTTGTATCATAATAAATAAACTTCAAATAAGCTTAAAATCCATCAAATGATATTGACATAGATGAAATCAAAACTATTTGAGAGAAATATCTCTTTTCTCAAAATCATTGAAAAGTCACACATTTATAAATGAAGTAATTTAAAAGAGATTTTTGAATCAAAGTGTCCCATACCACTTTGAAACTTTTGAAAACAAATATCATTTCAAATACTTCATGTCCATATAAATAAATCCTTAAAATCATTTTGAAAACATGGACATTAATTAAAAAGATTTATAAAGATAAATCTTTAAAACATTTAAAATTATGATCTTGATAAAGAGTACCTTTCACAAATTCTTAAAATATTCATTTTGAAATCATCTAAAAGTCACATAATTATAAAATAAAACATTTAAATTGAAAATATTCTTATAATCTTATAAGGTAATCTTTGACGATTTTATAACGACGGTAAATAGCCACACCCGTCATATAAGTTAAAAAAACATTCTTACCTTAAATTTGTCGAAAGGTTAAAAGTGCCTTGTTTGGAAAACAACGGAAATATTATTTAAAAAAAGATAAGGGTATAAATTAATTTAACTCATATTCTTTGTAAATAGTAAAAAAAATTAAATACATTTCAAAGAAACATGGATGTGGATGATAAGGAAATCCCAATAGATTATTATGTATAAACAACATCAGATAATGAAGAGATTGTGAAATAAACCCTTACCTTATAATTTTCCTTGGTTGGGGGTAGTTTAACCTCCTGTATAATGGTTAAATAATTGTTATTAAATTATTCAATAATCATATACATTAATATGATATCATATATGATCTTTTAACATTGCTTTGTTAATAATATCTTAGAATTATCGTCGTTTCGGGTGTTAACTTACTCGTTTTATTTTATATGTTTTGTTACGTAAGCCATGTTTGTCATGGATAGGTTGTATATTATTCATATACAGAATGATATAAATTCCTTAAACATTATTTTTAAATCATAAAATTATAATTATACTTGAATGGATACGATAGAGAATGAATCTCATCGCGTTCGTGGAGACGGTAGTCCGTACGTACGTACGAGCGACAATAACATTCTTTGGATATTAAAATAATATATAATTGGATGTTATATCATATATAAAGAATAATTATAATGTTATATTTTTTATTTACATGACTTACACATCATTATTATACCCATATAAATAATAATTTATTGAATAACAATTGCACCACGACGTGGAGATGGTAAGTCGTACGTACGCATGTATGATGACATGTTATTCAAAGGGTGGATGGAATACTGAATATGGTTGTACCATATTTATAATAATATTACAGTATATAGGAGATACTGGATTCATAATTTTATAATGTTAAAAACAAAGAAAGAAGAATTTGAAGAAGAAATGAATTTGAAAAAGGGTGGTGAAAACATTACCTCTTCTTCGGGTTCTTCCTTTTGATTTGATCAAAAGGGATACATATGTTGGCTTTATGATCAAAATAAGGCCTCTAGGTTGTAGTGAGGGAAGTTTAGAGAGTATTTGGGTAGGGGTTAGCCGATCCAAAAGTCTATGAAGGTGTGAAGTAATGAGAAGGGGGAGTGCCCTTTTATAAGAGGGGTGAAGGGCACCTTTGGAAAAGCTAGAAATATTAATTTATAATAAATTCATATTCGGTTTCTAATGGCTCCAAAGTTGATTATTCAAAGTTAAAGGTGGGGATAGGTTGAAAAACATTCAACCAATAGAATTTATACCGGTTTGGGTTACTATATTAACCTTATCTTTTAGTTTTAACTCTTAGTTAATTAGTTTGACATTTACCATGTCACTTTGTATTTTTATATTATATTGTTAATAAACTTACTATATATATCCAAGCGACCCCCAAGTGGTACATTAATGATACACCGATCATGATATAAGTCTATTGGCCGAACCTTAGATTTTTAAGAATTTAATATCAATTAATAATATAATATTTTTTTTTTAAAACCTCTTTTATGTCAATTTTGACACTATTCAATAGTTGATTTTTGTGAAACTCATAACAGAATGATTAATTCAACCAAAGTTAATTGAATCAACCCTAACATGTCATATTAGTTGAGAAAATTTGTTTAATTCATAAAAAGTCTCAAATTATATTTATTTGGGTATTTATAATATCAATTTTTCCAATTTTTCATTAATTAGGTAATTAATGCATTATCATTGTGTCATTAATAAATTAAATGTTTTAATGTATAAAAATTATAAATAAACTATCATTATGTAGGAAATATTTTTATATTTCTAATTAATATTTACAATCGAATTTATCTTATTTATAACCCTATATTAAAAATGTTTTATTAAATAAACTTTGATTTTAACTCTTTTAACTCTTCTTTGAATTAAATAATAATAAATGTCCTAAAATAATCCATGTGGACCTAAATGATAATATTTTATTCCTAAGGTTGTTTTTGGTCGAGATAAACTTGTCCAATAGAATTAGGACATGTGTTAGGATAATATTAATATCATTTTTACCCTTAATTACCCTATTTACTTTTAACCGTGGTAAATAAAAGTACAAAGTTACTATTCACCAAAAATTATTTTCATCTCATTGAACCACATTTTACTTCTTGATATTAACCGTGTCTCTCGTATTTTTGAAATTCCATTCACAGAAGCGGTAAAATTACGTTTTATTAAAAATTCTGTTTTTTTAACTACCACTTAGTAGTTTCACTATTCATCGAAAATTGAAGTTTTTCAAAACAATGCCAAAAATTTACCCTAAGCTATAATTGATATTCCAAATTCAAAAATGATATATATTTTAAAAAATTCCAAACATATAATTTTCATTAATTAATTTTATAATTTAATCCCGCTGTCAAAACAAATAGCTTATTTTTAAGAAACAATATATATCAAAAGATTGACAATTATTTAGGTCCAATTTCGAAGTGAAATTAATTCTAATGAACACCATTGGATAAAATGGTAAAAATATATTCTAATTATACTTTAAAACCATTCAAATTCATAATTTATCACAATTAATTTTTTTGATTAAAAAAGTTGTTTTTAATTAAAATTTATTAATTTTCATTATTCATCAAAATATTAAAGTTATCCGAAAAGTACCAAAATTTCACCCTAGGCTAATTTTGATATACTGAATCCAATAATGAAGTCCATTTTGAAAGATATAATTTATAAAATTTTAAAAATTAGGTATTACTATTCATAACAGCTAGTTTGGTAAGTCATGGTGCGCTTTAACTCAGTGTTGCATGTAGTGCAAGTTATTGAATTATTTTGAAGAAATAACACACTATGTAATCTTGGGGTGTTATATCTGCTCACCCTTTCCTTTGATGTTTGTCTCTAGGTTATGAGATGCAGTAATTGTACATCAGATGAACCTATGATGAAGCCTTAATGGTGAATTAGAATAAATTTTTATGTTTTCATGTATATTGTACTAATTTTTATGACAATATACTTTAAAGATCCTCTATTTGTAAAATGAAATGTTAAGTTATATATTGAAAATGTAGGATTCCATACTTCAAGACTACAAAACTGATCAATCCTTATTGATGTTATCTTTATTATCTATGAAATTATAATAAAATGACTATCGAATTTGAGCTACTAGTTTTAGGATTATTTCAAACAAAAATGTAATAACTTATTAATTATATAATGGATAAGTATTCATTATAAAATTAAACATCTTAAATAGGTTATCTAAGAAGGAAAAACAATTAATTAATACTATGTATTGGTTTTCTACCCATCCTCTAACATCCATCCCCTCACCCATTTACTTGCGAAGGGGCTGTGTTGTAACTAGGAATTATTTGACATCATAAAGACACCAAATTATTAAAATAAATTATATGAGCTCCCAAAACGTTTTGTGTATGATTCTTCCTTTGAAAAATAAAGCATTGTAACCAAAAAAATTGCTAAAAAAACTATATGATTAATGAGTAAAAAATACAAATAATGTCATACCAACCCCAAATACCCATATCATTGAAAAAGAAGAAACCAAAAACCATACTCAGGAGGACCATAAAAATAAACAACTCTCAAATATCTAAAATAACAACACCCTGTAACACCCCATTTTCTCCAATCTCCAACTCCACATTCCAAGCCATGGTATCAAGAAGCATCATTAAAGTACTTAGGTACCATAACATTACCAGTGACTTCATAGATCATATCTACAAATGCACAATAGTGCCCATGTTGTTAGTGGTCTTAAATTCAGGAGGATTTCCTCAATGACTTCCCAAGCCACACTACGAATACAAAACATGTTAGAACATTTTATAAAATAGTTTCAAGTAAAAAATAAATTTCATATCAAAACCATAAAATATTTTTCCAATGGATGAATCAACAAATACTTTAATAAATTTATCATTTTATATAAAATATCATCTTATTATTTACACACATACACAAACATTCAAGATTAGTGTCAACATTTTTTGTGGTCTATCATTCCCATACTCTGTCCCTTTGATGGTGGTACTTAATGACCATAATCCATCCCATTAAACTCACACCAAAATGTTTATCGCAACATCACACCAATTAATTTAATAAAAACAAAATTTCATTCCAACCATATCACATAAAATAATTTCCTTATATTAAAAAAATTAAAAAAATTATTTTCATTCATTAAACCAAACTATAATTTTAAAATAATCATTTTAAAATTATAAACTATGATGTTTTCAAAAAATAAATCACTTTCCACAATTTCTCAGACAATAAAAAAAGATTTCCTTAAAGAGTCACAAAAATATTTAACAATTATTTAGAGAAAATAATTCAATTAAAACTAAGATTCTGAGAATATATCAAGTGGAGTCGAGAAATAAATCACCTACCGATCAAAAATTGGTGGAAATGAAGAATGGAACAATGGAACATCAATATCCAAACACAAACCATGTTCACTTCTCTAGATCCAACAATATACCATCATAAAACTGTTCATAACAAAAAGTTATATCCATAATGGACATGATCTGTGTTCTTGAAAGAGAGGTACCATCATTGGATCAAAGATAAATGAAGAATAACATGGATATACTGATGAATTTGAGCCTCTACATAACATTGATTCACCTATGGATATCTCACGAGATTAAGGGGTAATCTCTCATGCCTTGGGAGTCAAAATAATTCATGTTATTGTAGGGTTAGAGAAAAAAATAGTTATTAAGGATCTAATTCAGATAAAATAAACATTTTAAGGGGGGCACCTATACACCACATGGTTAGGCTTCACAGTTTGGAAAACCATCCACTAATTGTGTGGCTCTATTATCTTAAGTTCACACCTCATATGATTGTATCACATGGATTGAAAAATCATCTTTAAACCATTCTTTTCCCTATGTCTCAAGAAGCATATTTCTACCATGGGATCCACATGGTTTGGTAAAACTATAAACCAACCGTGCGGAACTACTATCCCTTATGTGACAAGTTTCATGGTTTCATTGATTGGGTGAATGGTATGTAATGAACATTCCCCTCCAAAAAAAGCCTAAAAATCATAAAAACAACCCTATAAACCCCCCCCCCCCCTATAACATATCCCTATCATTTTTCATAGGTAATATACCTAAATAAATGGTTAGGTACTTCAAAAAGGGGGTGATAAAATCTCACCATCAATGATATTTCCATCAAAAAAAACACATGTTATACTAAAATTGTTTTTGACATCTATCCACCATTACCTTTTCACGCTCTCACACTTCTTCATGAATCTGGCCATGACTCCATAGAACCAACAGAAGACCAATGCTTTTCGCAAGAAAGATCTTATCTTTCTTATCCACAATTCATCCAAGCACTATAATCAATGTAGAATCCAACTCTTTGTCAATTTCATTCCATCAAATCGCATGGGATGGATCAGGTTAGTACTTTTTCATCTAATATATATGAATCACATTGTGTAAATAACTGAACATGGTACCAATTACAAATGATATTCCACATCAAAAACTCATTCAAGTATTTCAATAGTTTCTTTGTATTAAGGATATAACTTCCTCTTCATTCTAAAATGGCACTACCAAATCATTAGAGAGATTCACAAGAACACATGATCAGTCACCTCGATTGAATAAATTCTTCAATTATGATTAGCATATTATTTATAACGGCATTGATCTATTAACATTCTCTTTATGACTATCTAAATATTATATGTTTTCTCTTAGAGAAGTTTGGGTCCAATTAATCAATTCTTGCTTTTTCCACCAAACAAAGTGGTGAATGAAAGAGATGTATATACAATGATTCAAATTGAGCCATATGTATCAATGCCTCATTAGTGTTATTATATGATAAGCCCACCAAAGTAAAATTTTCCCCCCATGATCCACCAAAATCTATCACACATGACCTAATAATTTTCTAATGTGTTGGGATTTTCTATTCAGACATTCCATCTATTTGGTGAAGATAAGATATACTTATGGTCAACTGTGTCCCAAGGGCTTACTAAAAGGATTTCCATGACCGTTATGTAATCCTAGGGTCTTAATTTGATAAAACAAAGACATAAATTCCATGAATATTTACAATTTATTTAATAATGATTTTAGTGAAGGCTTCCACCAAATAGTTTTAAAGAATTAGGATGATGCAAGCTAACTTGTGGGAATATCCACTATCACCCATATAGAATTGTGTTTCCTAACCATAATTGGTAGACCTGTTATAAAATCTATAGTAATCTTATCTTATTTAAAATGAGAATTGGAAAAGACTACAAAATACATTATAGTCATTAGTGATCTGACATTACCTTCTAACAGGTGATGCATCTCAAGAAATACTACACCATATATCCTCTCATAATGACCCATAAAAATAGTTCTTCCATCACTTTATACATTTTTATCATTCCTGGGTGAAAACCCCATCTTGAATGGTGGTCAAAACTAATAATTTGTTCATGACAAGGCAAAGGTATGACTTTAAAATATATGTACCGCAACAATAAATTCCCATCTAGTTTTCATTTATCAATTTTCACCCCACCATTGAGTTTTTAACTCATCAAAACACATTCCATAAATGATTTATTATCCTTCTAAACATGATAAATTAAATTTTTTAAAAATAGAACATGAAGAAAAACTATAAAACTACCTTAGTACAAGCATTATAGATTATTATCTTATATAAATGAAATTATTTTTCACCAGTATGATGCCTATTTAGCCAACAGAGAATATGAATTCCTACTTAATGCATCCATCATAGATTAGCCTTTACCCAATGTATATATAAAGTTGAGGTAAAATATTACAGATACTCCATCCATAAGTGATATCTTTTATTCAAGTCTATTTGTTATAAACTTTGTTTCAAAATCATATGATCTATAAAAAATAATAATTTATCATCAAATAGGTAATGATTAAAATTCATTAAATAATGGACCATAAAATCTATTTCTATGTTGTGTGTTGGGTAGTTCTTCTAAGGAATCCATAACAATGATGTACCATAAGTGACAACTTGATCTACCCACATAAGAACCCATACCAACCTAGAACCTGATCAGAATAGTCTACATATCCCTATATATATATATTCTATAAATGTGAGTATTTGTGCTGATGTTAGAATAATATTATTTTATTGAAAGGGTTTATGACATTCCACATTCTATTAGAAAGGATAGACATTCATCAACAATGCTTTCATTAGTCATTAAAAATGTGAAAAATAATGTATAAAACATCTATAGTATACTACTAAGACAAATAAATTGTGTATCCCAAAGTTATTCTTGTGTGGTTTTCAAAATAAAATTGCATCTATCTTTTTTTGATCTATAAAATCACCTTTTCAAATAATGACATGGATAAGAAAACATACCTATTGTATTTGGAAATCACTCTTTGATAACATGGTATACCAACAATTTTTCTAAACGATACCCAACACTATCACTATGTGTTTTTCATGAACCACTTCTTTATAGAATACACAATTATAACATCAAAAAAAACCCCACAAAAAGATGAAAATACCTCAAAAAGATTCAATTCTTCAATTCCATAGTGATAGCTCGTGAATTCGTAAGGGAAAAAGGTATAACCAAATATTATTATTGTAAATATATTCTTATGAAATTTGTATTTGGAATATCCAATTTTTTAACTCTCAATTGATGATATCTTTAACATTTGTAAATTTTAGAGAATCAATAGGTTCCCCTCAATAGATAGAACTGATCATCAATACATGTAAGAGGAAATGGATTCATTATCATAACATGGTTAATCTTATTATAACCCACCCAAAGACTAAGATCACCATTCACCATCCACACAAATAGAAATGGTGCTTCCCATAGAGATAAATCTGGTCATAAGAACAATTTTATTTCTAAATCTTCCATCTAAACATTCAATTCCCTCATTTCTGTGGGTTTCATCAATTAAGTTGGATTTGAGATAGGATTATTCCCTAGTAGGAGATCAATCATAAATTAAACTTCAATTTTGTGTGGAAACCTTAAGAAATTATTTTGGAAAACATCAAGAAACTGATATAAAATAGTTGGAAAATATCCATTCACAATATCATCCATAGATTCCAAGGTAAGAGCTACTAACGAATAAGAGATTATTCTAACCACTACTTCAAAATGTCCTGCATTACTATAATTTACACACCAATATCCTATAATGTTCTTCCTGATTCCATAAATATATGTAAAACAATCCATTAGAGCATAATAGTGTATGCGGTCCCTAAATTATGTCAAATAATCCATACCCAAAATCATGTCATATACATCCAACACAGAAACAATGAAAAATCATAGCAATTAAACCCCATAAATAGTTATGGAACATGATTTAAAAATAATTTCTCAATATTCACTTTGGACAATAGGATTTTTTTAGTTTTTAAATAGAAGGATTTATGTCAACATGAAATGTGATAAGATCGGCAACACGATAAGAAATAAATGGGTGGGACATGCTCGTATCAAATAAATAGAATAAGGGTAGAATAAAAATAATCATACCTTTCACTGATAAAGGAAAATATTGATCATAAATGTTCTTTTTCTCATCTCAACACAATTTCTATATTTCTATAATATTTTCATTGTTACCATGTTGATATTGCATTGGTTTAGGAGTCATGGTTTTCCTATAATCACCTTAGGTCTCTCTATTATGATGACGATAATTATTCTACTACCCTCACACCATATAAAAATATGATTCTCAAGAATAATGGTATGTGTCTTTAGCACCTAACCTCGGATCTCTATGAAAATAGTGATAAATATGGCCCATCTTGTTGTAGATAGGACATGCTCTATTTGGTGTCGAACAATCTTACTGGATTTGATCCATGGAACCACCCTAAAAACATCTCATGTAAATTTTTGATGGAAGGGGAATATTTAGTTATCCTATGGTCTAATTATAAGGTTTCACATGACTCTTGAAGCGGGTTTCCCTCACCCGCTTATTCCCATCATTAATGATCCTATATGTTTCTATAGGAATAAACATGCTCCCAACAATCATATTTCTTGATATGTCCCTTTCTACTATAGTGACTCTATTGATCATATCTATATATTCTATTATGGAATGCATGAAAATATTTGAGAGAATATATTATCCTAAAACTAAATAAAAAATGTCTTCCTTCAAGAATTCACTTACAATAACCTCTAGGGAAAGGCAAACTAAATTCACAAATTTTTCAGAAAACACTATCATCGAGAGATTCTATTACATTAATATGAAGCTCGTTGTTCAAGAAATATGAATGGTGTGAGGATAGAATGGTTTGTTAAAAAATTATTCAGAATCCTACAATATCATGCTTTGACCAAATTTATCGTGAACTGCTAATTACAACCATTGGTGTGAAAAATACCCTATCATATACATTGGCAACATCACCTCCAACTCTATTTGTATCCCAAGGAAATTTAATATTTGATTCATCATATTCAAATAGACATCTAATTTATCTTTAACATAATCCCCCAAATATTAGTTTGATTCTTCTTTTGGAACCAAACCTAAAAAACCCCTTTTCACTATTCATCATTACTATTACCCTTATCCATGGCCTGGAAATCGTAGAAAATGCATTGAACCATATTTCGGTTCACCTATAGGTCAGTTGAAACAACATATCCAATGCCTCTTCGAGTTGGTTCTTTTAAAGACTACCCATTTATATTCACTATAATAATAAAAACTACATTTAATCTCCAACATTTGAATTTGAAGGCATAGAAATTTAAATTTACAATATTCAAACATATTACATCCTATATTTCTTCAATTCTTCCAACTTAAATATTTCTACCATTTTTGGAAAACATTAAAACCATTTTCTTCATAAAAAAAATTTCTCCTTTTAAAAAATGACAATTTTGTACATGTTATAAACATTCTTACTCATAATGAACAATGAAGAACGAATTGAAAGTCATATGATTAGTGTATATCCTACAACTCTCATTAACAAAACTTATAAAAAGGAAGTGACAAATTACCTAGATGTGTCTAAAAACACTCATGAACCAAAAAAAACTTTGGTAACTTCAAGACCAATATAAATAGGCTATCTATAGATTTTTATGATCAACATTTATCTTTATGAAATTTATACACTTAATCTCATCCCAAGATATAGAATGATACTATTTCTAACACTCGAATCAAAAAAACTGACACTACTTCCAATATCAAGTATAGAAGAGTTGTTATAGCCTTTATTATGTCCTTTCACATATTGATAAAATTTTGCTTAAGAATATATTATTATAAACCAAAATTGATACCATTTGTAACATGTCACCCCTCAACCATTGGATTGGGAAGAGGAAATGGTGTTATTAGGAATTAGGTGATATCCACAAGAGACCAAAGGATGGAAAAAATACCTAGGTCCTCAAGAACATTTGGGGGATTATTTTCCATTTAAAATATAACACATAAAAACTAAAATTAAATGAAAAAAACATCAGTAAGATGCATGAGTAAATTACAAGTCAAAACATAACCAATGAGACAAAACATATCAGAGTACACACTGAAATAAAAATATGTAGTAAAGAAGACTGTCAAGGCCACAACACTCAAAAACTAAATGTGACAACAACTATCAACACCCAACCCACTCCACAATCCAACTCTTTATTCTAGGATGTGGTATCTGGAATCACTACTAAATAAATAAGATATCATTCCCTTACCAATGTCTTGATAGATGACATCTGAAAATGCATAGTAATTTCTAAGTAGGGGAGAGTCTAAACTTAGTATAATTTACCCAATGACTTCCCAACTCATGAAACTTAGAGAATATTTTTTGTCAAATTATAATGATATTCTTTTTAAGAATTAAAAACATTTTGTATTAAGTATATAAACCTATTTTACAAGAAATTCATTAACATAGTCTTTAAAAGATTTATCATTTGATTGGGAATATAATTTTTACATTTTCACTCACACAACAACACATAAACAATAATTTTTTGTTCCACTATTGATGGTGGAACATAACTTCCAAACCCCATCAATTTTATGGTGGTACTTAACGACCATTATCCTTCCCATTTAACTCTTTCCCAACCATTTATTCCAGCATCATCCCAAATCATATAAAAGAAACCAATTTCCATTCCAATCATTTCACATAAAACCATTTTCTTCTTTTCAATAATTTCAACAAATAATTTCCATGAATCAAACTAAATCATAATTTTAAAATCATAATTTTAAAATTAAAAAAAAAAAATTTCCCAAAAACAATAACTTTACACAATTTCCAATGAACTATGAAAAAAAAGATTTCCATTTAGATTTAAACAAGGATTTTAATAACATTTCAATAAAACCATTCTAATAAAACTAATACATTATGTCTAAATCATGTTGAGTTGATAGAGAATCCACCTACCTCTTAAATATTAGAGAAATCGAAGAACAACATAATGAAATATCATGATTCATAGAAAACCCATGTTTACATTACTATATAAAACAATATTCCCCCATAAAACCATTAATATAAAATAGATATATCCCTAATAGGTAAGATCTATTGTTCAAATAGAATGAATAACATTGGGTCTAAGAAGAACAAGGAAGAACAAGCACATACTGATCAGTCTGGGTCTCCAACACACATTGATTTGCCTAAGGATCACTCTCAGAAAGAAATTTATCATATCTCATTCCATGTATGACAAATGATATTTATTTAGTAGAGGATTAGGTGAAAAATAGTTTATAATGACTTAATTTTGATTTGATTCAGTTTTTTAGGAGGGTCATATGTATACTACGTGATTAGCCTAAATGATTTGGAAAATCATGAACTAACCATGTAGTGATGCTATCTTAAGGACATACCACATGTGATTGTCTTACATTGTTAGAAAAACCATGAACCAAACTTTATTTTTCCCCTCTATCACAAGTAGAGTGCTTTCCTTTGGGAATCATTATGGTTTGTAAAAACCATGTGCTAATCGTACGAAGTTACTATCCTTTCTACCAAAAGCCACACGATTTTTTAGAAGGGGTGAATGATTTGTACTAACTATGATAAAATATTAAACCCCCATAAAATCCTCCAAATCATGACAAAAAACATCTAAATATCTCAAAATTTACTTGATTATTATACATAATTAAAATACATAAATAAAGGGCTAAGTACCTCAAACTAGGGGTTCTACATATCTCTTCAAATAATAATTGTTTATAATACTAATATATCACTCTGATAAGCACTAAATTAAATAATTATTATACTGGTATAATTATATTTCAACTAAACTTATTCAAAATAATTCATTAATGATGGTACATTCATGTATGGGTTTTTTTGACACCTTACATGAAAAAAAGACAACAAAATTATATCGTGGATGACTATAAAAATCATTAATGGTATAATGTTATATATGTATTTAATTAATGACTTGATTTTGGTTTTGGAATGAATACAGAAATAGTTAACTCAATAATTATAAAAACACCTATTATTGGTTGTAAAAATCATAAAATTAAGCTCATAATGGATTTCATCATCAGTGAAAAATAATTAAAATATAATCACTGTAAATTAACACATACCAAAAAATTATTACCCAACCATTAAATTGTATTTAATTATCATGGAACTATTCTATTTTTAAGAAGAATTTATACTGACACTACTACAATAAAACTAGTAGAAATAGTTAATCTATTAACAACCAATGTCAGAAAATAAGTAAAAACTAACAAATATACATGTATATAATTAATATAAATAAAAAATTTAAAGATTATTTAGAATTAATTCAATTTTTTATTAGTTATTAAGATTTTTAGGATTGTTATATAGGAGTTTAGAGAGCATTTGTGGAATAAAAAATAAAATTTAAGGGTACCTTGAATTAATTATCAATTCCATGATACAAACATCTTCTTAAACACATTGTTTTATTTTCAATTATGTTTTATATATCATATTTAATTTAAGTGGGTTAATAATATCACCTTTAATGATATTTTAAGGATTTTTTATAGAACTCTATATTATATTCCTTTGATTCAAATATTCCATAATTTTTAAGGGTCTTTTGTATGTCAAATCTATTTCATTAAGTTATACATTTTCTATCGAACTATAACATTCAATGTTCCCTATATTCAATGATAAAATTTTACTTATGGTTTAAAAAATTTTACCTATTGGGAAACTTATTTCTTAAATAAAAACCCTATTTCTTAATTTTACTCAATTCAAAAAACTTATAATATGCTTTGATTAATTCCAATCCTCTTTATTGTTTATTTATCTTAAAGTGTTATTTCTTCAGAATATATATTTTTAATTTCTCCCATTGATCTCAATTATTTTATTGAAATCCAATTAGGAATAAATTAACGTGATCATCATAATTTCCTTTTAAGAATAATCTTAATTACTATATTTTATGATTAAGATTCCATTTTACACTTTATCTCAAAACGGATATATTTTTTTAATGTTATGTTTTATTAATAACCCCATATATGATTTTATGGTGTTAAAAATTTTGGGTGATTGAATTTCTTATCGACTGATCTAGTTTATGTTTTTATTTCTATGATACATCTTGAAATTTAATATAAAACACATTAGTATTACTAGGATTTAATGGTGTGATGATCGGATGATTTCTTATAAAAAATAGATTTATATTTATTCTTTATGTTATGTTTGTTCCCAATATATCCATATAATTCTTTCGGTAAATAATTTCATCTCATGAGATAATCATGAAATGAGTGCAGTTGTTTGATCAAAATTAGAAATATGGTGTGATTCATATTTTTCTATGAGAAATATGTTTTCATACATGATCTAATAAGGGAAAAAATTGTGATTCTTGGTCCAATATAAGAAACAAGTGGTGATTCTTAGTTCACAATGTTATGTTTCTATTATTATGTTGGTACCACATTCCTTTAATTTGTAACTATACAATATTTCTTGGATAATGATTTATGTCTCATATTTATCTAGTATTTACATCAAGATATATGTTTTATAATATAGAATTATATATTCTCTAAGCATTCTATATGAATTGTTTTTATGATTTCATTTTCTTTTAATAAAACATTTCTCACTTAATTTCTATTTTTTAAAATGCCTATGATCTCACCCTAGGTAACATGTTGGTATGTTTATTGTTTCCTTTATGGGAATTTGAGCTGACCCCATTCTCATTTTTCTATTTCCTTTGGAATCTGGATGAATTTTACATATTATATGTTTAGAGGATGACTTCTTATAATGAAAAATAGGGAAATTCTCAGAAAAATTACAAAATAGGAAGCTCATGTAGTTACTCTAAAAATAAACTTGACCTATAAATTCATAGATGGTTATATTTTTTATTTAATATAATATTTTAAATTTCAGAAATGACCTTTATTAAATGAAATTTTACCTAGTTATCCTCATTAGTTCCCTTAGATTATCAATTAAAAATGATCCCACACCTTTAGTGGTGGAGGCTTTCATATCTTGACACATTTGTGTTTTTTCTTTTTGAATGTGGCTACATGATCTTTATTGTTAGATATTCATGTAGTGGATTTATCCTAATTATTACATCTCTGATGTATCCTTTAGAAATAATGGTTTATTTCCCCTTTTTACTCCTATAAGGGTTTTTATTTGTCTAATTTTACATACTTATTTAGTTATTCTTGTCCTAGTTTCCCTCATTCTCATCTATCTAAAACGATACCATGTAGTGGTTGTATATATTATTTAGTAGTCACAAATCAATGTTTCACAATAATCTAGTCATTATCTTCTTGGTCAATAATGATGTTTTTTCTTGATGGAATTCCTAGTTTGATGGTTTTTATAGGTATTCATCAATGTTCATAGCTGTTAATTTCTTTCATGTTAATAGGGGTTGTAGTTTATTTCTTGTTGTAGTTGTATCATCTGAGGTAGAATGGTATTGTTACCCCTTTCTTAAGGTATGGTATAGTGGCATTATCATAGTTTATAATGGGACTAACATTTCGGTCTTTTATAGAATTGACCCATTGGCTAATGTTATTTATTCTATATAGTCTCATTTAAATTTTTTAATATTTTCTTTTTATGTCTGTCTTCTGATTACACTATAGCTAGGGAATTAATTTTGTAATGGTTTTGTCAATACCAATTGGGTGGGATATTTAAAAAATCTAAAAAATGGTATGAGGTGAAAACCCACAAAAATTACTCAATAATTCAATTAAATTCACAATTAAAGTTTTTTAAATTTTATTTTACATATTTATATTTACAAATAAGTAATAAAAAATATAAATTAAACATTTATATTATCCATTTAATCACAAAAATTCCTTTCAAAATTACAACTCATAAATTCTATTCACCATTTCAATATAATAAAATAATAAAAAGTAAAAATTTATATTTAATAATAAATTATTTTATAATTACAATAAGTTTCATAGTACTATATACAATATAACCATTTTGATCATAATAAAGTTTTCAAAATCATAATAATCTTACTAAAACATGTTTTATTCATTTTTTTATTCTATTTTAATATAAAAAATTTATTAACATAGAATATTTAAAAATGTAATGATATTATTTAAATAAAAATAATAATCTAATGAAATTATTTTTGAAAAGTCATTTATTTATCCCATCAAATAAAAAAAATTCATTTTGGATTTAATATTTGTTAAATTATATATAATTATATATTCTCATCATTTCATTATAATTATATTTGTTATGTCTTAATTTTTACAGTCATATTCATAATTATAATTCTACACTTCCAATGATCACAATACCCCTGTACCGTCCTATAAATTCTATCATAATTTATTCAAACATGATACCATTTATTCCATTTATTCTCTCTCTAGGGTAAGGAAAAATGTATTTTACAAGTCTATTATTTTTTTGTTCAATTAATATATTTCTTCTAGTTATGACTATATTATGAATCTACAAGCTAATTAATTATTATTTGATACTCAAAATGATTATTGGTATTTAATATTTACTTTTATATTTTAGTAATTTTTAGGAACATCTATCCTTCAAATGTAATTTCTTATTTTGGATAAATTAAAATATTTTTATTTTATAGTGTAGTGAATATGACTTATTCATTATATATTAATATAATTAGGTTAACCGTTTTATAATGAGAAGAAAATGAAAATTTATATAATCAAGACAATCATAATAGTAAATGGGATATATATACACTCTCAATTCTTATATTAACCCAATAGAAAGTTCTCTCTTGAAATTTTAAACCATGTCTAGATTTAAAAATAAATTTATTAAGTTTTTATTAATTTCTTCCTTGGTTCCAATGTCACTTACTAAAAATTTTGGTTCCTCCATAGTACAATTTTTAGGAATGTTGTTTGATTTTAATATTTTTCTCCCTCATGTTTATAATTTGAACTGGTTTCTCAACATTTTAATTACTAGGTTCTATTTTCAACTCTTCATAATAGATCATATGTAATGAGTTTAACTAATACTCTCTTAAGATAAATATATAAATAATATCATGTACTTAAAAATGTTTAATGAAATATTTAATTGATAATCCACCCACATGAAATTATATATATTATGAGGTTCTTTTAAGTAGATATCCTCTGGTATTCTTGATTATAAAATTCAAATTTTAAATTGGAATATAAATTTTCTACATATATTTTATGACTATTTTGATGTCTATTTATGTCTTATTAGATAATCTTTTCCTTATTTTTAGTTTCTTGTATCATCTATTGGACCAAAAATTATCTCTCCCTAACATAATCATTAGATTGTGGAGTGTAACACTTCTTCTTATATAAAGCCTCATATAACTCCTAATAAATACTCTAATGGTAGATAAAATTATCTATTAATTCCTATAAGTTGATATATTGATCTTAATATGACTAAAAATATAATGATAAATATCATAAAGAATCCTTTATTATATATATAGTAATTTTAAAATGTCTATAATTATATTGGTTTTATGTAATTAAAAAATTAAACAATTTTTAGTTATCACACATTAATGATCAATATATATTTTTTATCTAAACAAAAGGTTTATGATTGTCAATAATTGTGAGAGGTTCACAATAAAATTTTACTTCTAACCTTATTTAGATCATAAAAATATGATAGAAGGTTAGATCATCTATTATTATTGTGATGTGGGTTTTATTTTTCATATAATGTACTATAAGACAAATATCAGTTTTACCCTTCGATTTCTTTCAAATAATAAAAAATAAATCCATTGGGATATTTCCTTAGATCAATACTTTCATTAATAATTATTGTGACATACTTATGGGTAATATCCACTCATATTTTAATTATTGACACATAATTAACGAGTTATTATAACTAACAATATTTAACAACATATTTTTTTCACAAATAGTTAACATGGAGATCCTTTTAAATATTGGTAGTCCAACAATACTGAAAGAAAGGTGAGTTAAATTATTCATCTAGTAAATATTTCTCAAAATGAATGCATAATACCATCATAAATTTTATTAATCATTCCTTCTAAATTATAATATCATGAAATGTTCAATCATGTGGTTATTTTACCCTATTCAAAAAAACCTAACAATAACTCATTGATTTCACTTAATCTTCTCAAACAAATTTGGTTGAACAAATATATTGGGAAGATAATAGGGGATTCCTTCCATTAAGATTATAATAACTGAAATTAATATGTTATTTAGAATGTGATCGTAGTTTATCCTCATAGAAAAAAGTGTAACATATTCATTTCAACTTATAGAATCAACCACCTTTTTTAATCATTGTGAGAGAAATTACTTCATATATTAATTAGGGGTTAGAGGACATAATTGGGTAGTATTAAAATCCAAATTTCAAGAGACTAATTGAGTTTCCAAATACGTATGAAGTATGAAATTTGTTTTTATAAGATATTAAAGGTTTTTAGTGAAAGAGGGTCAGTTTTAGAAAGATTTACTAGGGTCTAATATTACAATCTGGTATAAAATGTTTGTCACACAACATTATTGGGATTTAGTCTATGAAGATGTCCATAATAAAGGATATCACCCAAAATTTATGGGATTTTATCCATTAATTTGAGAATTTCTTAGAGGTTTCATTATGAATCAATTGAATTATACTATTTGGGGGTTATGTTTGAGTTTTTTTCTTATACCATAAAAAGAGGCATTGTACCATGACCCAGATGGCCATGCTATGTAGGACCTAGGATTGGGTTCTATGACATGACCATTTTTTTCAATATGTTATACATGTACTTATTTATTTTTATCTCTGACCTAAATAGAAATTCCCTCAATTCCCAGTAGTTGTGTATATACCTCATTTCCTCAGTTCATCTCCCTTTAAATTAGGATCCCATTTGTTATTTGTTACAATCATGTGTAGTTAGTTATGAAGGATAATTATAGATAATTCTATTAGTCTTATCCCTTATAATATCTATTTCTTCTATTTTTTCATATTTTACCATATGTTATTCCATTATATGAAAGTTTTCCTAGGTTTTAGTATTTTTATTAATTAAATATGAGTTGGATTTTGGTAACCAAGAAGAATGAATCTACTAGACCCATATAGGTGGTCCCTAAAATTATAGTTGTTTTTAAAAAATTTGAAAATTTTTGTTTGAAATATAGTATTCACTAACCATGTTCACAAGAATTAGATTAAAATACAAAATTTATTAAATATATATTCTGGCCTAAATAATATCTATTATGGCCTTGTGTAGTTATAGAATATGTGTTTATTAACACCATGATCATCAATGTCCTTCTTCCTTATGTGAATTATTATGGAATTGAGACCCAAATCCAAGTAAGTGTGTCTATGATTAAATTATATCCTTAATAACCTCGATTCATGTCTTAAACCATTAATTGATTGGGATTATCATAGAAAATGGTAGGACTATAATTAACTATCCTAGGATTGATTAATTTAGGATGAATGTTTCTTGCGAGAATGCACTGTTAATCATAAAGTAATTTTGAAATATATTTATTTATTTTGAATGATAAATTACCGGCTATAATAATTAGTTGTAGTAATATTTTATAATATTTTGATAATGGAAATATATCATGCACCTAATGAGATTACCTAATAGTGCATTATCGACTCCGAATTGTATTTTTGGTCACCCATCCACTAAAGTTGAGCTAGTGAGGCATTTTTCACTATGAGCTTATAACTTGGTGGTACTTCATCTTTATAGAGTTGGTTAGTGGTAGGGCATTATTTAAACTTGATATGTGTGATGAATATCACCCACCCATATAATTTGTATTGATTTTATAATTTCCACCTTGATATTATAATATTTAGTGTATCATCCACCCAGAGATTATTAGGGATGGCATATCATCCATTCAGGGATTGTGATATTGGTGGAAAATAATCCACCTAAATTAAGTATTCATGGTGTTTAATCTATCTAATCATGATAAGTGGATGTATTTTTTCCACATAAGGAGGTGAAATCTCTTTACCATGACAATATGCCTCATTTACCATTGACATTCACCATTAATCCTAGATTTATAACATATCATTCCTCTATATTGGTTGTGATGGGGATTCATCATTGAAAAATTGTTACTTGAATTTGATAGATCATTCAATTTGATTATGATACAAGGATTGATATCACATTAATCCTAGGGGTGTGTTGAATATGTGGTTATGTGATTATATTCCAACACTTTCTGATGAATTTATGACCAATCTTGGTCTAAATGGTGGTAACTCCATGATCTAATTGTCTATTTAAAAATTATATTAATTGTATTTAATATATAAAAGTAATCTATATTAATTAAACATGTTATGGAGTCCATTAGTGGTGGTATAAAAAGTATTAATGAAACCCTACATGAGTACCTTGGTACCCAATACGACTTCATAGTTCTTGATTCATGAATAGGAAAGGGTTATTTTTAGGCTTGTTGAGTCAAAAGATTGAATTAGAACCTGAAGGTAAAACCATACCAGGGATTATGAATAGTTTTGTGGATATATCTACAATATTATTCATTATAAACTTTAAATTACATGATGTTACCATCAGAGTTGATTTGTATTCTTGTATGACTCACAAAACACATATAGTAAATCATTTTGTTATATCCAGATGATTATTGTTTAATTTTTATAGACCATAGTTATGATTTTTATATTTATGTTGTTTTTATTTTATGATAATTTATTCTTGGTAATTATTCTACTATGTTTTTTTCATAAAATAGATGGTATAGTCACCCCACACAATAGAGAGACCATCAATAATAGTTTGCCTCCACTTTCATATTTGTAGGAATTAATAAGGTGTGTATTAGTATTTTTTATTACTATTGAAGTGAACTAGATCAAATATGTTAAAGGGTAATATAAATGAATTGTTTCATTTTTTCTTATTAGATCAAATATTATAGGACAGATATAATATATTGTTATATCTTAGCACAAACATCATTCTTAAGAGTAATTAACCCATGTATATGGGAGGTTCAGGTTATTGAATATAGGATTAAACTTTTTTATTTTCCCAATTATAGTTGGTTTATTTTTTATAAATAAGATGCACATCATTTTTTATTTATAGTTAATTGTTTTACTTACAACCTTGAGTAGAAATAGAATTGGTTTCATAAATCATGTTTAGTAAGGTGGGGTCACATGAATTTTAAAGGGTTTATTATGATTGATATTCGGGACGAATATTCTAGAATTGATGTAGATTTTTGAGATTTATAGTGTTAGGAAAAGAATAGTGTTTTGTATTTAAATTATTATTGGTACTATATTTAATTATCCCATTAATACTTATTTTTCTTTATGATACATAATGATTCATAATATAGACCTATGTACTCTAATACATATCGCAAGAGTTGATATTTTAATTGAGATTCATTATTAGATTACTGGGATCCAAATATCATATGGTATATATTAAGATTATTATTGTGCATCATTTTTTATTTATTTTCTTAAATAGTGATATCAATACCAATAATTGAATTAGGATTTATGTTAGGAACTAGTAATTTTAATGAAATGCCACTACGTAAACCTCTTACTGTGTTCTATGAAGGTAGAGAGAAGCATCACTCACATATAGTTCATCCAAAGAAAAATATCATTCCTATTATATCTTTATATTGATAAAGATAAGGGAGTCTACATCATGTATTATAGTATATGGAAAATTGGGTGCTAAGGGTTAAAAGGATCATATTAATATTGACCAGGGAGTTAAAGTTGTAGTATATAATTGTCTTTTTGGGTGTGGGTACACCGCAAGACATAATGTTTGGGATTTAGTTCATGAAGAGCATCTATGATCATCTTAGGAAACCCCATTATAGTTATGTGGTTATTTATATATATATTATTTTAGGACTAGTGAGGAACTTATGGGAGGTCCTAGTCCAAAAAGACTAGTATGTTGGGTTTTCATTAATGGGCCTCTAGGAAATATTCTTATAACATTTCATTTCAATGAGTAAAAGTTATAATTGTAGTAGGGAGTTTATATATCACGTTTAAGGGGGTTACATATGTGATATATTATTCCTATTTATTTACCAACATATTAAAGATTTAAGTTATGTTGATATGTGATGAGACAACCACGTTCAATCATGTTTAGGTTGGTATAAGGGTTAGTATTCGATCACAAGTGAATACCTTCTACTTGATTTCATTTTACGAGTTTATGATGAGTTTATTATTATAAAATACATCCAAATGTAGAGTATACAAACATGGTAGAATTATTCTATTACTAGGTTGATGATCGATATGTTTTCAAGTAGGAATTGGAGGATTTAGGAGTCTCATTAGGGAAAATACATTCATTAAAGCTGGAGAATCAGTTCTTCAATTCCATTAATAGGAAGACACTTATTTGAATTCTACTAGTGTTAGTCATTGGTAATATTCAATAAAATTATGATATGTAACATATGATGTTTTTCCATCTCTAAGATATAGCGTACCTATAGATTTTTTATATTGTAACAAAATTCTTAGATTGTAGGAGTGGTTATGGTTAGAATTTGGGTTCAAAAGCAAGGAAATTGGTATAGTGGAAGCCTGTAATTAAGAATCATATATCCGTTTAAATAATGGAAAATGTTTTTACTAAATCTAAGGATTTTAAATGTTAGTAGTAAAATTAAAATCATGTTACTTATGCATCTAGAGATTATAAATATGGTTCCATATATTTTCATTCCATCTATCCCGCTATAACTAATCAGAGTGAGGTTCTATCTATAGTTCAAGTATGATTGTTGCGACATCAACCCAAGAATAATATCTATTTTATTTGGTTTCATTACATTCATTCATATAAGATAATTTTTTATATGGTCTAAGGCTTTATATATAGTTTTTATATTTCATAATTTGTATTTATAATCCATTAGGTGTGTGTTAAAAAGGTATTTCAGATATTTCTAGTGTGCACTATTGTTCCCATTGGGTGTTGGATTCTTTTTAAATTCTTCATGCTAGAGATTAAATTAATTATGTTCTACTAAAAATTAATTATTTGACTTTGTATTGAGAACACATCAACTATTATCACTATGTTTTATCCTTTATGACTTCAGAGGGTGTTTATCACACCTATGTTGGTGAGTATTCTATATATGAAGTATTTTCAAGACTTATCCATCAATATCTGAGTCGGATTACATTAAAATTATATATAATATATTTTATGTAACACCCTGACCTCAGTTACCCAGAGTCAATGCTTTATTACATAGAATTGTCATGATACAAGGAATCATTTCCCGAAAGACAGATCAGTTTGGTATTATTGGAAACAAGATACATACATAAGTTCAACATTACAACTTGAAAGTAAATACAACACTAACTTATTCCATTAAAAACATCCAAGCCTCCTAGATTAATCATGTAAGTCACTCATAACTAATGTCTTCATATCTTAGTAATATTAAACATAATAAAGGGGTGATCTCAATTGCTTAGTAATAGTAAGAAATACAATAGAAGATAACATAATCATTAGGCATGGTGAATAATTTAAAATGCATGACTTTACAAATAATAAACATGAACTCTTATTGGTAGGAAAATGAGCTGAGTAAATAATGACATAATAAAACATATTCATGGGTATTCTAATATTTGAATAACCACATGAACCATTAATATTATTTTAATAATGAGGGAATGTATAATGCTAGACTTTCTGAAACATTTTGTCAAGGCCTCGGCCAAGACGTCTAAAAATTATTAAGGCCTTGGCCAAAACAAAATATCAAAATGGGAAAGGCCTCATCCAATTCCTCGTATAATTGTCTCATGAGACCTATCGATGCATCGAGGAGCTATAGCAGGCTCCACCTGTCACATATTAAGTCCAATACAATCCTCATATGAAAAGGTTAAAACATAACTTAAACATTTGTATCAAAACTAGCATACAAAATGTTAATACATTAACCATAAACAATGAATGGTTTAAAAATAACACATCTATAGTCAAACATATAAAAAAACCTTCAATATAATATGGAATGTTTGTTTCATAATAAATCAACTTCAAATAAGTATAAAATTCATTAAAGGTTGTTTACATATAGGGAATAAAAACTATTTGAGAGAAATATATCTTTCTATTCTTAAATAATTTAAAAGTCTTTTAATTAAAAAAGAAAACATTTATTTTGAGAATATTTTTATAAGCTTGTAAGGGAAGATTCGATGATGTTATAATGGTGGAAAATAGCCTCACCCAGCGTATATGTTAAAAAAGACATTCTTACCATAATTTTGTCGAAAAGGTCATAAAGTACTTTGGTTGGAAAACGACGGAAAGATTCCTTTAAAAACATATAAGGTCAAATAAGGGTATAAATGACTTTAACCCATAGTCTATTAAATATTAAAAATGTTTGGAGATACATTTTTATGAAAACACGGATGTGGATGATAAAGAGGTCCTAGTATATACTCACGTATAAACAACCTCGAATAATACAAAGATTGTGAAATTAACCCTTACATTGTACTTTTCCTTGGTCGAGGTTAAATTAACATCCTTTATAATAGTTAAATCATTGTTATTAAATTATACAAGAACAATTTACACAAATATGTTATCATATATAATCTTGTAATATTGCTTTGTTAATAATATTTTAGTATTATCGTCGTTTCAGGTGTTAACTGATTCGTTTTACTTTATATTCTTTGTTATGTAAGCCATGTTTGTTATGGATGGTATGTATATTATTCATATCCAGAATGATATCAAGTCTTTAAACATTATTTTCAATCATAAAAAGAAAATTAGTCTTAAATGGTTACCATGGGGAATGAATCTCATCGTGTTCGTGGAGACGGTAATCCGTATGTATGCACAAGTGACAATATGATTCTTTTGATATTAAAAGAGTATGTAAATAGATTGTATAAAATATATATACAGAATCATTAATATGTTATATTTATTATTGTAATTTTCCGGTTCTGGAAGCCACCCAGAGGTTCCCCGTACCCGGTTGGTCACATGGCCTCAAGCGCATTTCCCCAAATGCCAGAGGCTACCAACTAGAAGCGAGGGACTTGGGTGTGATAGTGGGGAAACTATTCCCTCATTTGCAGAGTACACAGCGGAAGAAAAATAAACATGAAATAGTGGAAGCAGTAATAACCAACAATATAATTAGCGGAAGACTAAATCAACAAAATGGACCATATGTGTATATATAAAATGATGCATGATACATATCTAGGAAAGCAGCCAAACAAGTCAAAATGCTGGAAAACACCACAGTACCGAGACAAGTACAAAAGAAAATAAAATAGATCCTCATCATCTGAAGTTAATTCTAGGTCCCTTGCTCTCCTTCTCTAAGCAATCAAGTACTAGAAGTCGAAAGGTGCTTGCCCTTGTCTATACCTACAACAACATAGTCTGTTTGGGCCCAAAAGCATGACCCAAATATGGTTTGAGAATAAATCTCAGTAGGCATTCACCTGAAGATTTATGCCTAATAGTCAGTGAGTATATGGCAGGTAAAAGTACAATAAGCAGTAAATAGCAACAGTAAAACAGTAGGTAGTAAATAGTAAGCAGTAAAGTAGGATGATACATAACAGTAACCAATCCACAACCAACAATAGTAGTTAAGAAATAGCTAACAAGAAGGAAACCCTCTAAGAAGTACTCGCAGCCATCCCCTCTGGTCCTATCCAAGAAGTACCACAACCCTCTGGGTAGTGCACTCAGCCTAACCCCTCTATTCCGGTCATACCAATTTATGAGACTCTCTGGGAAAGCTCACTCGGTCAATCCCCATTATAGTCTATGGTAGTCAGGGACTCTCTGGGGAAGATCATGTGGTCTAACCCTCTTAGCCCCAAGGTCTAGAGACTCTCTAAGGAAGCTATCTTGGTCAATTACTTCTATAGCCTTCGGTATACCATAGAATCTCTGAGGATTCTCACTCGGTCAATTCCTCCTCTAGCCTGGTAAGGTTCTTAAAAATATTCAAAGAAAGTAAGACTCTATGAGGAAGCTCACTCAGTATACCCTCTTGTAGTCTATAATATCTGAAGGCACTCTGGGAAGCTTGCTCGGTCTATCCCCTTGTGGCCTATAATGTCTAAGACTCACTGAGGAAAATCACTCGGTCTACCCTCCTGTAGTTTATAATGTCAAATACTCTCTGGGAAGCTCACTCGGTTTATCCCTTATAGTCTATAGCACTAGGTTCTCTCAGCCCCATTCCAGTCAGTGCATAATAATGATATAAGATCAAAGTACACCTATATAGCTACTTGGCTAACCAAAGTACACCTATAGAGCTACTTGGATAAATAGTCTACAAGGCAACAAGCATGTAATGTAAAACACTCCATCCTATAGACACAAGGCATGGCAACAGTCACAACGGCCAAAGGCTAAGAAGACCCAAAGGTTTTAAACAGAGAAAAGCATGGGAAAAACATCCAAGAACAACAAATTTTCCTATAGCATGATTAATTTACCTCTACACAAGCATACATGCAAGGTAGGAAAGACAATAAGGGAAGAAAGGTAAACACGCAATACCCCGTTCATCGGTATTGGTGGAATTTACACGTAAAACTCAAAGACATTGAATGGTAAGGCATAAACCACCAACCTTGATCCTAGGAGATCTATATACTTGAACCATAACGATTGATTCTCCCCTGAACATTGTAGATCTAAGAAAACGTCCAAAATGCTCAACATTCGATAACATGAGAGAGAGGAAGAAACAAGGAATGAAACTCAATAAGAAAGAAGAACTCACTAATGTGGTTCCAACGCAATTGACGGCGGTCGAATCGGTCAACAAATGGAGGATCAAGAATTTAGAGAGGTTTCACGGTCGTACGACATCTCTCAGTCGAACCAGACCTAAAACAAGACGTTTATGGTGATCAGGCGTGACCCCAGTCCATTTAATGAAAAAAAGAAAGTAAACGGCGTGTACTTTTAAAGTACACGGCATGTACTAGGTCTTTCCGTACTCTGATAAAATCGGCCTCTAAATCACCTCTACACACCGTGTTTATGGCCCGGACATGGCCAGTACACTGCTTCGAGTGGGAAAAGAGTACACATTGTGTACTCAGAAAGTACACGGCATGCACTTCAAAAAATTTCCAAAAACTCCATTTTTTTCAAAAACTCCAGAAAAAGGAAAAACATGCCTGAAACGAAGATCTGGGTTCTTACAAACTTCCCCCCTTAAAACAGTTCATCCTAGAATTTCCCTCGAGAGGAATAGAAGAAGAAACCCTGAACAGCTCCGGCCACAGCGATTGCACATCAGCCTCCCTCTCCCAGGTCTCGTCCTGTACTCGCCCATGCTACCAAAGCACCCATACTAAAGGAATAGACAGCCCATGGAGAACCTTCATACTGAAATCGACAATCCAGATGGGATGCTCCTCAAAAGATGCATATGCTTCGAGCTCAACCTCCTCGGGCTGAAAGACATGTGACGGGTCTGAAAAGTAACGTCAGAGCAGAGAGATGTGGAAGACGTCGTGCATGGCCCAGTACCTCTGAGGTAACTGCAACCGATAGGAAACCATCCCAACTCTCTCCAAAACCTCAAACGTCCCAATGTACCGCGGTGAAAGTTTACCCTGTCTCTGAATCCTCTTGTGTCCCAAACTCAGTGCGACATGCCGGAAAACCTGATCTCCGACCTCGAACTCCAGAGGTCGCCTCCTCTGATCAGCATATGACTTCTGTCGAGACTTTGTTGTAGTCATCCTCTTCCGAATCAACTCTATCTACTCTGAGGTCTCCTGAACAAGATGAGCTCCCAGAAAAGTTGCCTCTCCTGCCTCCAGCCAGCATAAGGGTGATCGGTATGGCCTACCGTACAAAGCCTCTTAAGGTGCCATCTGAATGGTCACATCAAAAATGTTATTATAGGCGGACTCCACAAGAGGTATATGCTTCTCCCAAGAACCCACAGGTCGGAGGATCGAAACCTCCCTCTGATACCACTTTGTAACATCCCGGTTTTGGAAGCCAACCAGAGGCTCCTCGTACCTGGTTAGTCACATGGCCTCAAGAGAATTGCCCCAAACTCCAGAGGCTATAGACTAGCAGCGAGGTCCCTGGGTGTGATAGTAGGGAAACTATGCCCTCATTGGCAGAGTACATAGTGGAAGAAAAATAAACATGCAATAGTGGAAGTAGTAATAACCAACAATATAAACAGTGGAAGACTAAATCCAAAAATTGGAGCACATGTGTATATATGAAATGATGCATGATACCTATCTAGGAAAGTAGCCAAACAAGTCACAATGCTAGAAAACACCACAGTACCCAGACAAGTACAAAATAAAATAAAACAGCTCCTCAGCATCGCAAGCCAAAGCTTGGTCCCTTGTTCTCCTGCTCCAAGCAATCAAGTACCAGAAGTCGAAGGGCGCTTTCCCTTTTCTATACCTGCAACAACATAGTCTGTTTGGGCCCAAAATCATGACCCAACTAGGATGTGAGACTAAATCCCAGTAGGCATTCAGTGAGTATATGGCAAGTAAAAGTAAAATAAGCAGTAAACAACAACAACAAAACAGTAGGAAGTAAATAGTAAGCAGTAAAGCAGGATGATACATAATAGTAATCAATCCACAACTAACAACAGTAGTGAAGAAAACATCTAACAAGCAGTAAACCCTCTGGGACGTACTCACAGCCATCCCCTATGGTCCTATCGAAGAAGTACCATAACCCACTGGGAATTTCACTCAGCCTAACACCTCTGGTTCGGTCACACAAATTTATGAGCCTCTCTGGGAAATCTCACTCGGTCAATCCCCTTATAGTCTAGGGTAGTCAGGGACTCTCTGAGGAAGATCACATAGTCTAACCCTCTTAGCCCCAAGGTCTGGAGACTCTCTAAAGATTCTATCTTGGTCAATTACTCTTATAGACTCAGGTATACCATAGACTCTCTGAGGGAGCTCACTCGGTCAATTCCTCCTCTAGCCTGGAAAGGTTCTTAAAAAGATTCAAACAAAGTAAGACTCTCTGAGGAAGCTCACTCGGTCTACCGTCCTGTAGTCTATGATATTTTAAGGCACTCTGGGAAGCTCGCTCGGTGTATCTCCTATGGCTTATAATGTCTAAGACTCCCTGAGGGAGCTCACTTGGTCTATCCTCCTATAGTCTATAATGTCAAAGACTCTTTAGGAATCTCACTCGGTCTATACCTTATAGTCTATAGCACCAGGTTCTCTCATCCCCGAGCCAGTCAGTGCATAATAATGCTATAAGGTCAAAGTAAACCTATAGATCTACTTGGTTAAGAAAAGTACACCTATAGAGCTACTTGGCTAAACAGTCTACAGGGAAATAAGAATGTAATGTAAAACACTCCATCCTATTGACACAAGGCATGGAATCAGTCATAAGGGCCAAAGGCTAACAAGACCCAAAGGTCGTAAATAGAGAAAAGCATGGGAAAAACATCCATGAACAACAAATTATCCTCTATCAAGATTAATTTACCTCTATACAATCATACAAGAAAGGCAGGAAAAACAATAAGGGGAAAAAAGGTAAACATGCAATACCCTGTTCACGGGTATTGGTGGAATTTGCACGTAAAACTCAAAGACTTTGAACGGTAAGGCACAAACCACCAACCTCGATCCTAGGAGATCGATATACTTTAACCGCGATGATTGATTCTCCCCGAACGTCGTAGATCTTTGAAAATGTCCAAAATTCTCAACCTTCGATAACTTGAGAGAGAGGAAGAAACAAGGAATGAAACTCAAGAAGAAAGAACAACTAACCGATACGGTTCCAATGCAATCGACGGTGGTTGAATCAGTCAACAGATGGAGTCTCAGGAATTCAGATAATTTTCACGGCCGTATGGCATCTCTCAGTTAAACCAGACCTAGAAGAAGATGTTTATGGCAATCAGGCGTGACCCTGGTCCATTTAATGAAAAAAAGTACATGGCATGTACTTTTAAAGTACATGGTGTGTACCAGGTCTTTCCGTACTCTCACAAAATCGGCCTCCACATCACCCCTACACACCATGTGTGTGGCCTGGACATGGCCAGGACATGGTTTCGAGCGGGAAAAGAGTACATGGTGTGTACTCAGAAAGTACACGGTGTGTACTTCAAATAATTTCCAGAAACTCCATTTTTCTCAAAAACTCTAGAAAAAGGAAAAACATACCTGAAATGAAGATATAGGGTCTTAAAATTATTTACATAAATTATACATATTTATTATACCCATACAAACAAAATTTATTTAATAACAACTACACCATGACGTGGAGACGGTAAGCCGTACGTACGCATGTATTGTGACTTTTTCATTAATATGATGGATGGAATAGTGAATATGGTTGTACCATTTTTATAATAACATCACATTATATATAAGATACTAGAGTTATTATTTTATAATGGAAACAATAAAAAAAGAGGAAGTGGATGAATAAAATAACTTTAAAGAGGTGATGAAATATTTTCCTCTTCTTCGGATTATTCCTTTTGATTTGATCAAAAGGGATCATTAGGTTCGATTTCTTATCAAAATAAGGACTCTAGGTTGAAGTGATTATAGTTAAGAGGATATTTGTTCTATTTTTGGATGATCTAAATGAATTTGAAGGTGTGAATTTGAGAGAAGGGGAAGTTCCCTTTCATAAGAGGGGTGAGGGGCACCTTAGGAAAACATTGAAATATTATTTTATAATAAATTTACTTTCATTTTATAATGGATAGAAAATAATTTATTTACAGGATAAGGTGGTTATGGGTCAAAAACCACTCAACCAATAGTTTTTGGATAGGTTTGGGTCACCATATTAACCTTATCATTTAGATTTAACTTTTAGTTAAATAGTTTGACATTTACCATGTCCCTTTGTATTTTTATATTATATGGTTAATAAACTTACTATAAACATCCAAACGAACCCCAAGTGGTTCATTAATGACATATATAATATTATTTAGGCCCTTTGGAATAAACTTATATTTTTTAGGAATATTATATCAACCAATAATATAGTGTTTGTTTTAAAAACTCAATTATGTCAATTTTGGCATTATTTAATAATTGATTTTTGTTATAAAGTCTTAAAAACATTATTACTTAGATATAAATTCATATATTTAATCATAAAAAATTCATATTAACCTATAAAATAAGTGTAATTCATCGAAAGTTTGAAATTATATTTATTTGGATATTTATAATATCAATTATTTTAATCTTTCATTAATAAAGTAATTCCTGCATCGTCATTGTGTCATAAATAAATTTAATTATTCAATGTATAAAAATTATAAATAAAATACCATTATGTAGTAAAACATTTTACCTTTATAATGAATATTTATAGTAGAATTTATCTTATTTATAACCCTATATTAAAAATGTTTTAGTTATGAAAACTTGAATTTAACACTTTTAACTCTTCTTTAACTTAAATAATAATAAATGTCCTAATCAAATCCAAGTGGACTGAACGAATCATATTTTATTCCTAATGTTGTTTATGGTCGAATTAAACTTATCTGTTTGAATTAGGACATGTTCTAGCATAATTATAATATCAATTTTACCCTTAATTACCCTATTTACTTTTAACCGTGGTAAATAAAAGTCAAAAGTTACTATTCACAAAAAAATTATTTTAATCTTATTGAACCAAATTTTACTTAATTATGTTAACTGTGTCTCTTGGGTTTTTTAAATTCAACTCACAGAAACTGTTAAATTATGTTTTATGTAAATTTTCAATTGCTCCTAGAAGGTGGGTAAAAGACGGTAAAAAGTTCAATAAAATTTTATATATCTAAACTTATTATAAAATGACTCCAATGAATTGCATTGAACATATATAGGTATTATGTATCTATTTTTACCTAAAATAAATTAAAATAATATAACTAATTACTTAAATAAAAAGTCAGTTTTAAATAATAACGCAATGTTTTCACTATTCATGAAAAATAGAATGTTTTCAGAAAAACTCCAAAAATTCACCCTAAGCTAATTCTGATATTCCGAATTCAAAAATGAAGTCTATTTTACCAAATTAAAAACATAGAATCGTTATTTATTAATTTAAATGTCATTCCTGTTGTCAAAACAAAAAAGTGGGTTTTTAAAAAAGTAAAAACTATCAAAGGATTGACATGTGTTTATGTCAAATTTAAATGTAAATTTACTTATAATGACCAAAATTGTATTAAATGATAAAAAATATAATATAATTATACTTCCAAACCTTTAAAATGTATAATTGAACACTATAAATTATTTTGATTAAAAAAGCTGTTTTCAGTTAAAATTTAGTAATTTTCACTATTCACCGAAAAAGGAAAGTTATCATAAAAACACCAAAATTTTATCAAAACTAAATTTTTTATCCTGATTATAAAGAAGAAGTTTATTTTGTCAAATTTATTATATAAAAGAGTCAAATATTGGATTTAAATAGGGTTCTCTATTAAAAGGTGGTAAAATTGCATTTTTTGAAAAATACTTCTTTTATCTGAAAAAATAAATTTGTTCTTATTTTATGTATAAGAAACACATAATATGGACTCTAAAATTTTATAGAGTATATAAAATTAAAAATTCAGTTAACACTATTCCTAACCGCTTTTTGAACGGCTAGTTTGTATGTTGTGGTGTGCTCAAACTCGGTGTTGCGTGTTGTGCAGGTTATTGAATTACTTTGAAGAGATAACGTTTTATGAATTCTTTGGGTGTTACATTCTCCTATACTTAAATAAATTTCATACTAACAATTTGAAATTGTTCTTTAAAAATAAAAGGTTAAAAAATGAAAATACCTTTGTGGAAAACCCACATTGGAAATTGGGATAATAATATTTAGTCTTAATTAGAGGGAGAAGGAAATGAAAAGTCACCACAAAATTATGATCTCAATTATGAGAAAATTGGTTTCAATTAGGGATACATAATTAAATTAAAATAATAAATATTTATAGGTAGTGATTGAGGTCATCAATCACAAACAAGTGTAAAATTGAGGGCCTCGAAGCCATCAATCTATGATAATTTAAAATATCATCAGTTCAACAAAACATAAGTTATTAGGATAAAAAAATTTTGGTTTTAAGATCCCTTTCCTAAAGCTTAAGAATTAATTTATTCATAGAATAAGAGGGAAAAATATAATTGACAAGTAGAGTATCATCCTTCAACTAATTCCTACCACAAACTCATCTTTCACTCCAAAAGATAATAGAATTCAAAAATATTCTATTTATCATAATCGTATTGGGTTCCAAAAATAACGAATTTATAATTCATATGTAAGACTATATAAAAAACTACATTACACAAACTAGGACATCATGTTGTATAGTGGTAGTTGATGAACCTTTGTTTCCCTTCTGTTGCGGGTTCAAGTCTCATGGTCTTGCCGAACGCGACGAGTTGTCGCTCGACCTCCAGGTTGTCCTTTTTATAACAATCTAAAAATAATCTTAAGAAATAATTTAACCTTAAAAATAGTATCTATTGTCAATATTAATTCATTCCAACCTTTAGATTTATCCAAAATACTTCTATGTAAACTCACAGTCAAAATTTTATAAGGAAGTTAAACACAATGAAGATCTTTTTTCAATGTAATAACATGTGAATACCTTCATCATGTATTCTTTTAAAACATGGTAACACCCTGAATTACCATAAAACATTATTGATTAAATTCATTCTACTTTATTCCATATAGAATAATAGATATATTACTCATATCCAAAAGTTTTTAATACTCCAACAATGATGAAACAAACAAACCATTAATCAGTTCCAAGGTAGTCAAGAATATCCAATATAATTTATCCAAATCAACCTTCTCTTATTCCAAAATCACTATCTCAGTATCAGACCCATATTAAGGTTTATCTATCCTTTATAAATGTATTTTCCAAAAAAATATATTATTATTGAGTCACTTTTCATAGAACCATATAATCTCAAATCCTCAATGAAATAGTACTACAGTACAATCCTTATTCATTTCCATAATTCATATAACTGTTACATCATCAATACAACACTGTAATGACATAATTCCTTAGTAACAACATAAGAAAACTATTCATTACACTTCATTTGTGGTAGTATCATAACTTGATTATTATCCAATAGCATCATTTGTGGCATACTCTGATGATTTGTACATTGATTTGCGTAGTGTCCCAACTCCTTGCAGATGAAGTAGTGTACCTTTAAAACCTTTTTCTTACCTTTGCAATCATGTACTTGGGGTCATATTTCTCATCACTTATAAGAAACTCTCATTCCCTTCAATAATTTACCAAGGTGACTCTTTCCAAAATTATCACATATGGGAAAATCCTTCTTTGCCCTCTTCCCTTTATCCATATTTCTCTCAACCATCCTTTTCTTCTATTTCTTCCCTTCAAAGCCATAAGACTCATAGAATTCTGTACTTATTTTATTATCACATGATATTATTTCTTCATATGATGAGATACATGGGATAAACTTTCCCTTCTAAATGATGGCTTAATTCCATGAAATATATGATCCTTCTTACACTTTAGATCATGTGTATTGTTGGAGTTCTCATTCCTTCTACTGGTCGCCATTTCTGAAAAATGTCATAAACTAGATTAGTTTATGAATCGAAATACATAATTTTAAACTTGTAAAACACTTAATGTAAATTGAAAAGTTTATGGATATAATCCCTAATCATACAAATGTTTTATTTGAGAATGTATATACTCATTAATCCATCATAATGGTTTGTAAAGAAAATGTGAAGTATCCTAAGCATATGCCCCGGGATTGCGATAACCATGAGTGCACCAAGGCCCATTGTCATGTACCTGGATACCCCAGGTCAAGCCCGAAACTCCTTGTCAGATTTTTCACTCCTAGGTATATTTGTGCCAGATCTAACTCTACCTACTCGTATCCAGACAGGGATGTATTGCTTGGAAAACTTACAAAATCTCTACATTACCGAAATTCTATGAAGTTCTTCTATTCTAATCCTCAAAGTCTATCTTAGGGTAACATCCTCCAATCAGAGTTTTTCTAAATCGTGTTTCCAAGGTTTTTACTAAAATTTCTCTGATACCAACTGTAATGCCCCAACCCCAGTTACCCAGAGTCAGTGCTTTGTTACATAGAATTGTCATGATAAAAGGAATCATGTCCTGAAAGACTGATCAGTTTAGTATTCTTGCAAACAAGATACATACATAATTCAACATTACATCTTGAAAAGAAATACAATACTAATTTATTCTATTAAAAACATCCAAGCCTCCAAGATTAATCATGTAAGTCACTCATAACTAACTTCTTCATATCCTGGGAAAATGAAACATAAAAAAAGGGTGAGCTCAAATTCTGAGTAAGAGTAATCAATACAGTAGAAGATAACATAAACATCAGGCATGGTGAATAATTTAAAACATGTGCCTTTACAAATAATAAACATTCAAAATTTATGGCAGGAAAATGAGATGAGTAAATAATTCCATAATAAAACATAGTCATGGGTATTCGACTAGTCGAATAAGCATGTGAACCATCAATATTATTTTTATAATGAGGGAATGTATAATGTCAGACATTCTAAAACTATTTTTCAATGCCCCGGCCAAGACGTCTAAAAATGATTAAGGTCGTGGCCGAAACCATATATAAAAATGGGAAAGTCCTTAGCCAATTCCACATCTAATTGTCTCATGAGACCTACCGATGCATCTAGGAGGGATAGCGGGCTCCACCCATCACATACAAAGTTCAATACATTCCTCATATAAAAAGGTTAAAACATTACATAAAAATTCATATTAAAACTAGCATACGAAATGTTAATACGTTAACCATAAACCATGAATGGTATAAAAATAACACATCCATAGTCAAACATATCAGAAAACCTTCAATAAAATATGGAATATTTGTTTCATAATAAATCAGCTTTCAATAAGTATAAAATCCATTAAAGTATGTTGACATAGATGAATTCAAAAATATTTGAGAGGAATATATCTTTCTATTTTGAAATCATTAAAAAGTCATGTAATTATAAAAGAAAACCTTTATTTTGAAAAAACTTTTATAATCTTGTAAGGGAATCTTCAACGATTTTATAACACTGTAAAATAGTCTCACCCGCCGTATATGTCAAAAAAGACATTCTAACCTTAATTTTGTCAAAAAGGCCATAATGTACCTTGGTAGGAAAATGAAGAAAAGATTCCTTTCAAAAAATATAAGGTCAAATAAGGGTATAAATGAATTTAACCCATACTCTAGTAAATAGTAAAAATGTTTTGAAATTCATTTTTAATAAAACATGGATGTGGATGATAAATAGGTCCCAGTAGATACTCACGTATAAACAACCTCGGATAATAAAGAGATTGAAAAATTAACCATTACCTTGTAATTTTCCTTGGTATAGGGTACATTAATCTCTTGTATAATAGTTAAATCATTATTATTAAATTATACAAGAACTATATACACAAATATGATATCATATATGATCTTCTAATATTGCTTTGTTAGTAATATTTTAGTATTATCATCGTTTCGGGTGTTAACTAATTTGTTTTCCTTTATATTATTTGTTACGTAAGCCTTGTTTGTTATATATGGGATGTATATTATTCATATAAAGATTTCTATAAAGTCTTTAAACATTATTTTTAATCATCAAATGAAAATTATTCTTGAATTGTTACGATGGGGAATGAATCTCATCGCGTTCGTGGAGACGGTAATCCGTATGTACGCACGAGCGACAATATCATTCTTTTGATGTTAAAATAGTTTCTAAATAGATGGTATATTATATATAGATAATAATTAACATGTTATATTTATTTTTTTAAACAATTATATATCATTATTATATACATCAAAAGATAATGTATTGAATAACAACTACACCACAACGTGGAGACGGTAAGTCGTACGTACGCACGTATGGTGACTTTTTCATTAATATGATGGATAGAATAATGAATATGGTTGTAAAATTTTCATAATAACATCAAAGTATATAGAATATACTATAGTTATTATTTTAGAATGTAAATAACAAATAAAGAGGAAGTGGAAGAAGAAAAGAACTTGAAAGTGGTTATGAAATATTTACCTCTTCTTCTAGTTCTTCCATTTGATTTGATCAAAAGGGATCCTTAGGTTAGATTTATGATCAAAATAAGGCCTATATGTTTAATTTTGTATAGTTTGGAGGATAATTTGGTAGGGGTTGGCCGAGGAAAATGGCTTTGAAGGTGTGAATTTGAGATAAGGGAAAGTGCCCTTTTATAAGAGGGGTGAGGGGCACCTTAGGAAAAGATTGAAATATTTTTTTATAATAAAATCATTATCGTTTTATAATGGCTCAAAATGATTTATTTAGAGGCCAAGGTGGGTATAGGTCTATAAACACTCAAAAAATATGTTTTGGAAAGGTTTGGGTCACCATATTCACCATATCATTTAGATTTAACTCTTAGATAAATAGTTTGACATTTACCATGTCTCTTTGTATTTTTATATTATATGGTTAATAAACTTACTATAAACTGACAAGAAAATCCCAAGTGGTTCATTAGTGACATATATAATATTATTTAGGCCCTTTTTCCTAGCCTTATTTTTTTAGAAATATTATATCAACCAATAATATAGTATTTGTTTTAAACACTCTATTATGTCAATTTTGACATTATTTAATAATTAATTTTCGTTAAAGTAATAAAAACATTATTACCTATAAATAAATTCATATATTCAATCCTAAAAGGTCATATTAATCTATAAAATTAGTTTAATTCAACAAAGTCTCAAATTATATTTATTTGGATATTTATAATAACAATTATTTTAGTCTTTCATTAATAAAGTAATTATTGCATCATCATTGTGTCATAAATAAATTTTTTTATTCAATGTATAAAAATTATAAATAAAATACAATTAAGTATAAAATATTTTTATCTTTATAATGAATATTTATAGTCGAATTTATCTTATGTATAACCCTATATTGAAAATGTTTTAGTTATGAAAAGTTGAATTTAACACTTTTAAATCTTCTTTACATTAAATAATAATAAATGCCCTAATCTAATCCAAGTGGACCTAAAGGATCTTATTTTATTTCTAAGGTTTTTTATGGTCTAATTACACTTATCCAATAGAATTATAACATGTGTTAGGGTAATTATAATATCATTTTTATCCTTAATTACCCTATATACTTTTAACCACGGTAAATAAAAGTCAAAAGTTACAATTCACCAAAAAATTATTTTCATCTTATTGAACAACATTTTACTTACTGAGGTTAACCATGTCTCTTGAATTTTTGAAATTCAAATCACAGAAGCGGTGAAATTAAGTTTTATAAAAATTTTGAAATACTCCTAGAAGGTGGGTAAAAGACGGTAAAAAGTTCAATAAACTTTTATAAATCTATACTTATTATAAAATGAATCTAATGAATTAAATTGAACATATATAGGTATTATGTATATATTTTTACCAAAAATAAATTAAAATAAAATAACTAATTATTTAAATAAAAAGTTGATTTTAAACTTAACGTAGTGTTTTTCACTATTTATCAAAAATCGAAAGTTTTTAGAAAAATACGAAAAATGAAACCTAAGCTAATTATGATATTAAGAATTCAAAAATAAAACCTATTTTACCAAATTAAAAACATATAATCTAAATTTATTAATTTAAAATTAATTCCCGTTGTCAAAACCAAAAAACGGGTTTTTAAAAAAGTGAATTCTATCAAAAGATTGACATGTGTTTATGTCAAATTTAAAACGTGAAATTACTTATAATGACCAATATTTTATTAAATGAAAAAAATATAATATATTTATACTTAAAACCATTCAAATTTATAATTTAACACTATATATTATTTTTCTTGAAAAAGTTTTTTTCAGTTAAAATTTAGTAATTTTCACTATTCACCCAAATATGAAAGTTTTTAGAAAAACATCAAAAAAATATCAAAACTAAATTTTTATGTCCCGATTATAAAAAAAGTTTGTTTTGACAAATAGAATATATAAAAGTGTCAAATATTGGATTTAAGGAGGGTTCTCCATTAAAATGTGGTAAAATAGCATTTTTGATAAATACTTATTTTATCTGAAAAAAATGATTTTGATCTTATATTAGGTCTAGGAAATACATAATATGGACTCTAAAATTTTATAGAGTATATAAAATTCAAAATTCAGTTAACAACATTTATAACTGCTTTTTTAATGGCTATTTTGGTAAGTTGTGGTGCACTCAAACTCAGTGTTGGGTCTTGCGTATGTTATTGAATTACTTTGAATAGATAATGTACTTTGAAATCTTGGGGTGTTATATTTTACGGATGAGTAGAAAAATCATATGGTCTTTCCTAACATTTTGGATCATTTATATAGTTATATAAGACATATATCTACAACATTTCATGATTCATAACATGATTTTACAAAAAAATATAAAAATTGATCTAAATAAATAGTTTAATTTTATGATAAGGAAATAAAATAGAATATGATAAACACAAAATAATTTTAATTATTTAAAGAACGACATAGTTATCCTAACTATCATAGACCGTTAATAAATTCATAGGATATCCTTTGGAAAATAAATAATAAAAAGGGTTAGATATAAAACCCATTAAGGGAATAAAAATTGAAATAAAGCATAACATGACAGTTAAGATTCATAAATTGATATCATAAAGAGGATGATCATAAGCATAGACACATAGAATAAGTGAATAATAAGATTACATTATAAAAATTCAAACACAAAATGAAACAATATGTCATAAACAATAGTTAATGGCCACTCCTATTATGAGCTTCATAATGTAGATAAATTCCAATAGTGGATTTGGTTCACTCTCATTACCGTAATAATTATGGACAAAGTTCTATGGTGGATTAATTTCACTTCCCAATCTCATACATAACACCTCATGATATATAATGATTTTCCTTATATATTGGTGGGTTATATGATATTAATTCCATACATTACATAAATAAAATACATCTATATGTGTGTCACATTTGGAAAAGAAACCATACACAAAACATAAGCATGATACAAAACAAGTGAGAAGGATGCGGGTTTGATAATTTTGAATCAAGGAATAATATAAGGATAAATTATCAATATTCCCAATAGAAAAAGGAATTAAATAATTTTTAAATTTCTTAATTGGGAAAGTGATATAGGTAAGTAACATGGCGTTCATGTGTATAAAATTCATGAGATGGATCTAGTATAAGAATTATTGAAAATGGTAATGAATTGTGAAATAAATAAATGTTATTCTTAAATAAAGATAGAGATTATTATATTCCCTCATAAAATAATTTAACCAAGATGGTTCTCTATATACCATAAAATCTTTGTCAGAGGAAATCCGCTGCCCGTTTATTAAAATAAAAGAAAAGTACAGCAATAAAGTATCACAAGCCAGAAAAGACAACTAGAGATCATAAAAATCATACTTGTCACTATATACATGATCGATTTATTCATCTACAGTAGTTAATTCCAATTTTGAGATTTCATAATGCTTCAAATTCATGTCATTCTTCCTTTTAAGATTTAACTTCTCCAAAGATAGAAACTCCTTAGAATAATGTGAACCCATTTTCAAACCAGAGACTGCCCCACCTTCCTTCCTGAAAGAAGACCTGGTAGACATCAGCTTTTCCAAATAAGAATAGTCTTTACTCGGCCTTCTTCTTGGTGGAGAATTCATAACTACCTAATTCCCATACACATATTTCTTCCTACCCTGGACAATGTCACTATAGGAGGGTTGAACCATGCCATTTACATTTCCTTTATCACTATCAGAGATATATCCCCATTTTCTAGGGATATGCACCTCTTGGTAACCATCACTAACTCCTCATTCTTGATGAAATTTATTTTTAGTATAAATCATGGCTAAATAGTGAGGGTGTTCCACAAACTCATGGGGATATTATTGACATGAGAGAAGAAATGGTAAATTTCCCATAAAATAGGTTTACGTAAAAGTGGGAATTTTGAGGGCAACAAAAAAAATATATAACACATGCAATGAAAAGGATATTTAATAAGTTTTATTATTAATTAAAATATATAAAAAATTATGATATGTGTATGTGAATAATACTCCATAAAAGGGAAAAAAGAAAATGTGTAACTAACAAGCCTTGAAGAATGCATAAAAGATCCCACAACAAATCATGGTTGGAAAACCATATCAAAATAATTTTTATTTGATATTCAAAATTGTATTAAAGGATGAATGAAAAAAATGAAATTATAATAAGGGAAATATTTTTTTCACATTTGATAGTACATAATTATATTTATAGTTTAAAAGTATAATATTAAAGGGAAGGGAAATTATGGGTGAGGAGAGGAAAATTTCGTTAAAGTGGATAAGAATTATTATTTATCATATTTTCATTTCAAAGATGTAATCAAACTAAAGAATAAGGAAAATATGATTCTCAATTTATTATAAAAAGATTTAAAATGTATATACCATATGTGAAGAAAGTTAAAATATAAGGATAAGAATTATGACTCAGGAAAGTAGACAAAGTTTTGATAGAACCATGTATTATATAAAAGGAATAAATCATATCCCATAGTAAATAAGAGAAGGAATATAAGTTTTTTTCTCTAATTCAATAAAAATTTATTATATAATAAGTCAAGGGGTTAGTAGTTATGCCATAAAAACGAAAAAAAATTCATAATTTAAAAGTATGCCCCGATAATGGGTGATTGAAATGGAAACCCTTATATCATAAGAATAAATTTTATAAAAACAATGAGAGAGAGATAGATAGATCTTTTAGATTAATTTAAAATAACACGAATAAATATAATACATGATATTTTAATTCCAATTGGCAGTATACATAGAATTTAAATGATTTAGGAGCATAAAAAATGTATCTTATAGAATGAAATTTTGAGATAAAACCTAGAACTATTTCTATATTCATTGTAAAAAAGCACGAAACATTCTAAATAATAATTTTTTTATTAAGTAACATATTTTAAACTATATTATTCTATATTAAATTTATTATTTAAAATTATACATAAAATTATATTTATTTATTATATAGTTTTTTCATATTTTCTACAAAATTTGAGTTTGTTTCATCATATATTGGTAGTTTTTTGGGATAGAATATTATCTATTAATAATAAATTAAATTAAAAAAAATCCTTATAGTATAAATAAATTCTCATTAATTTATTATTTAAATTCTTATAATATTATTATTCATATTTACATAGTAATACATAGTAGAGTTTTATATCATTATCTAAGTAGGTTGTTAAACTAATCCATTCATGAACACGTTATATCTTGATGGGAAATAATGGTTGAGGAATTATATATTATATTTATAAAAAAAGGGTTTTCATATTATTTATATTCCATATATTAACGATTCATATTTTTTAGTTTTTTTTATAAATAATGAATATCAGGATGAAAAATGAAAAAAAATTACTTCACGGAGGTCGGCGTTCGCAAAACACACGATTAACATTTTCATTTCTCAAATAATGAGTTGGAATAAGGTACTTAATAACTAAAAATTTGAAGATAATATTTATATAATAAATATCAAATGTATTTAATAATATAACAATTAAAACTGACTGTGATAGGTGGTAAAAAATCTACAATGCCTCTTTTGGGATATTGTGGTCCTCATAATACACTAATGACTTTTGTTTCTTACAAGATGAAGAGGAATAACTAATGGTTATTAAACTATTGTAATAACAAATTAGTATGAAAATACCACTGATTTAATTATATTTTTATTGCATAAAATATTTTTAAGAATATGGTTAAGGAGAAAACATTTTGAGGAATATAATACTTGCATTGGACACTTAATCTTATCTTAAAGATCATCATGGAAAATAAGGAATAAACATAACTTATATAGGCCAGTTATTTAAAAATGCAGAAAGAAATTATATGATAGAAAATTTTGTTAGAGGTTTTGGGTAAATTATAATTAGAATTCTAGAATTGAATTTTTTTAGGTGTTCCACGTTTACAACTGAATAAAAGGGAACTTTTGGGAAAACTCTTTACTCATCCATGATATCATGAAAATATTCCATGGTCAACAACTAAAAAATTATCATAATGGATTTCTATTTTATATTATTTCATAAATGTATTTGGAAGCATGTTTTGTCTTCTTCAACATATGTTTTTATATTTTAACATTTATTTACCACTGTAATTATATTTTAATTAAGGAATTTATATTTTTTGAAAATATATAAGGTCACTATTATTAATTTTTTTATGTTTTTTATATATTAAATCCCTATTTATTTTAATTAAATTAATAAATTTTATAAAACCATCTTTAAAATTAAAATATATAGTATAGGAATTTTTTTGATGAAAATGTATTTTAAACATTGTGAGTTATTAATCTTATATAATATTGTTTACCAATTGAATGAGTATTAATATAATTATATATTATTTTAAAAATTATATTAGATTCATCATTTGACTTATATTAGTTTCATTTATCAGATAAATATTACATGATATTTATAAAATAAAAAAATTTGAGAATTATTTCACCATTATTGTGGAAATTATCAATAATCTTACTAATGTTTCTTTATTGCCTAAAAATAAAATTGAACCATATAAATATAATTTACATGTTGAACTAAAATAGAAAATACATATCATTATATGTAATTTATAAAAGTGGTGATGTTTATTTTTTAATAAGTGGTTAAAATAGTTTTTAGTATGAAATTTTTCCATAGATTGAAAAAATGTTAAACATGTTTTTTATAAATTCAGTATATTATTATTTTTAATTATTTATATTAATTATTAAATATTTTTTTAATTTCAAATTGGATTCTTAAAATGCTAAGCCATTCTTGTATTATAAAATTGATAGTTTTTATCCAATTCATTTTTTTTACTCTTGACATAAAAAATGATTTTTTCAAAAAAAAATGCAAAAATATTATACTAAGATAATATAGATATAATATATTCAAAAATTACTATTATTTGAAGAAAATTAAATTAAAACATTCATATTATTATCTTTTAAAATAAAAATATAAATTATACAGAAAAAAATTATTAAAATATGTTGTTTTAAACATTATTTGTTCTTAATATTATTCCATATTAATTTATAATTGATTTCATTAAAATATATTGCTTTATATATAATAATAATATAAAATTTAATATTTATTTTATTAGAGAAAATATAAAATATTTAACAAAAGTGTTTATTAAAAATAAATATTACTTTTCTTATAAATATGAATTATAAATAAAATTAATTAATTATTTGACTTATAAAATTTAATTTTTCTACTAAATTTATGATGAAATAATTATTTGAATATTATATCTACATCATAAAATATCTAAATTATGATAATAATATTTAACTTATGATGTAAATGTGCATATATAAATATTTATAATATATTAAAATCATTTTTTTATTCCATTTTCTATGGTATGTTTTTAACAATAAATGATGTTATTATACCAAATAGACATATATCAAATGAATATATCCATTTTGACCATATTTTCAATGACCATATTCACAACGATCATATTTTCAATGACCAAATAGGGTTTTTATATAGGGTTTTACTAAACATAATCCACTCCCACTTATTTCCATAGTTTTCCTCATAGATATGACAACTTATTTTCTCCATTCATGTTGTTATTCCTCATTATAGGGTTTCCATATATTATTTATCCTAAAAGGATAAGATAATTTAATATATCTCATACTACTGATGATTTTAATCTTTTCTAATCATTATACTTTTAAAAATTTATGCACTTTTAAAGGATGAAATAGTCCATGTTGACTAACAGTATATGACATGTAATAATTAGTTTTATATAAATTTTTTGTGATTTATTTTTATGAATGAGTAAATTATCATTGGATTAATTCCTATAGTTTATGACATATATCTTGGTATATTTAAATTCCTTGAAAATGTAGAGAATTTTTAGAATTATACACATATAGATTACTAAAAGAATATTCTTTCTATAAACCTGGGTCAATACGTTTTATAGGATGTTTTCATGATGATTTATCAAGGTCACCAAAAGAGAGGGATATTGATATCATAATCCTGACTATAACTAGTATGAAGCCCATATACATTATTTCATATAGGATAGAAACTACATAGCTTAGACAGCTGAATGATTAGAAAGAAGATCTAGAGGTGAAGGGATTCATACACCGAAGAACATCCTCTTATAGAGATCTAGTTTTATTCTCCATAAAGGTATATAGTTCTTTAGGATTTTGTTTTGAGTACCCTAGGATGAACCAATTGATTGTCACAACCCATCCCAGTAGGGCCCACACCGTGACTCCCCAATCATGCCTCCAATAGGCCAGGGGCTAGTGACTAGCACCGAGTAGGCATATTACTAACATGGGAGGAATTGCCTAAGTACATGTACACATGCACACATCTCCAAGCCCAGAAATGCTGAAATTTAAAAACTAATAAGGAAAAAATAATGCATTCATACAACTAAACCCAACCAACAGAGTATCATGGAAAGTAAAGTACTGAAAGTAAATCGGGCCAGAATACAAGCCCACCAAAAACAAGAGTCTAAAAAATGAAAATTTCAACCTATAAACACAAAGAGGTACTAGGACTGCTGCTCATAGTCATAGGAACACCTCGACCTATGGGGAACTCAGAAATCTTAGTCATGTCTGGGTCTGCCCTAGACTCTGTCAAAAGGCTGCTCGTCGGCACAAGACATGACACGTGTAGGAAAATCCTGTGTAGGGGTGTGTATAATAATACTCAGTAGAGGACTCGAAAAACCAAAATGAAATAAAGGAAAGGCATAGTCATATCTACATAGTATATTCCTACTGAACATATAATAGGAAAAAACAATCCAGATATACTCAAAACTCAGACTCGTAGTCTAGAGACAAGTCACACAACTACATACCCACGCTTGGGATTTAGTTCGAAGATTCCACGGAGCACTCATTCTGGGAGAACTCACTCCACAAGTATGACAGCTCTAATTAAGTCCTTCTAATAAGTAATCTTCTTCAGGAAAATTCATGAGAGATAGATACAATGATTATGGGAGATCACACTCTTGAGTGGGAAAGATCACGATACACAGATGAGGATCACTTCTAGGGAATTGGTGGATATCGTGACTCATCTGGATTCACCAGCTAGGTAGAGGATTGACACCCAATGTATTTGGTCACGTCGATTTCGGACTCTACCTAGGGTCAATAATGGATAGAGGATCTCACTTCGAGCCACTCGGAGGGATACTTAACTCTATCTCATAAAGTCCAGCTAAAGGGATCATACTCCTGTAGAAGGAAACGATACTTGACCTTTAGAGGAATGAGAAAAAGGGGCACTAACCCAAAAGAAACATGTCTAAGATACGGTGGACAAGAAGATCAATCCATGTACAGAAAAGTACACGGCGTGTAGAAGTGTCACACGACGTGTCTTCTAACCCCAGGTATTGCCCGTGTACAATAGCTTGTGTCTCAAGGTTAGTCATGCAAAATGAAACTACACGGCGTGTAAATGATCACATTCCATGTCAAGGTATATGGGGTCCACCCCATGTATGTTGGCCATGTTTCTGTACACGGTCTCAACCCATGTATGTCAACTCGTGTAATCGACACATGGGGTGACCTGTGCTACTGGCCTCTCCTGGTAGTGTGGTGGAGTACACGGCAGTGTACTTCATCCTATGTCCATGTATCGCCCTTGATACATGTCGATTATTTTGTAGCTGCCTCTGCCATGTTGCATATAGATTACACATCGTGTCGCGAAGCCATTTAATCCTTCTTGTGTCTATGTAATTCCCAAAATACACACCGAGTTTCAGGGAAGGTCCAACACACCATGTGACTAGGGTCACATGCTGTGTTGTACATGTCTAACATCCAAAACACTAGCCACCACCGCCAGAACCACACAGCGTGTTCTTCCGAAGTACACGCCATGTCTTCTGGAATTTTCCAGATTCACTAACCTCCATCATCACACCTCCCATGATACCCCTTTTGTCGATTCGTCCATATGATCGTCATAAAACTCACACGTTTTGGTCTCCCCAACACCACGAAGCTGATTCTGATGTTTTCCGGCCTACGATCTATCCTGAAAACTTGTAATGATCCACATGCGTGAAGAACTCTTGAAGAACGGTCTTTCCCAATTAAGTTTGATTCGTCGTGCTCTATTATTGTCGCACCTCTGCTACATCATTGTGATTCTGGATCTTCAATTTGGGATTTTTGAATCACAAGACGGGTGTGCAATGGTCCATTGTTCTTCACCCCATGAAGAAAGTGAAGAACGCATGAGAAAAAGAAAGGGGGGAGAAATCCAATAAGAAAATAGAGGAATGAACCTCCACCGTCGTTCGTCATTGCGTTGATCCACTCTCGTTAGTAGGATCAAATGGATTAGAATCAAATAATAAATTTAACATGGATTAATTTCCCAAGATCAACCCAATAAAACCCTCTTGAAAGAACACACGAATATGTGGATCAACATGTTCATGGTTGATCAGCATTCATCTTTTAAATCCAAAAATAGGGAAAAATAATTGAAATAACAATCCCTACCTCAAGAAGGGATCAATAATTGACAAAGAGTTCGTGCTACCATCATTTCTGAGATCCTTCAACTTCATTGGCACAATGATTCACTGCTTTTATTTGTCGTCATTCATCACCGAGAGTTTTTTCCAAAGCGCTAAGAATTATCCAGGGTTTCTATCCACCTTCTTCCAACGAGAGATGTTCGATTAACCCATTAAAAGGAGGGAACGAATTTTGGCATTCCATCATGTTGTGGAATTAAAGATTCATCATTGATATTTTAGATTGATTATGGCATGATATTAATTATTGAAATAGATGGCCTGTCATTGCACTGCAGAGGATGTTTCCAAATAAAATAAAATAAACTTTGCGAATTTTATTTTTTTTTATTTTACAAAAAACGTCCGAAAATTAACTTTTTCCCTAGACCCGTGCCAGTCGAGGATAGACACTTTCTTAGGTAAATTTGTCATCCTAGTTGCAACCGTGTCCTCATATTTTTTATCTAGGAATTCGTTCAAAAACTGTCGCAACCGTGCACATATGTTGACTCACTTAACATAAATAGCTTCAAACCACCATTTCGGGCTCACTGGGCCTTGAAATGATGTTCCATATCCACTCCTAGTCTTGTAATAATTCTATATACTATTTAAAAATAATACATGGAAAATCCAAGACATTACATTATCCCCACCTTGGGTCCTTGCATCCCCAAAAATCCAAAACAATGCTACTAAAAAAGATGTGGGTATTGGGCACAGTTCTGAGCCTCCTGTTCCCATGTTCTCTCTGAAAGATTCTCGTGCAACCACTGTACGCACGCCAAGGGAATTGATCACTGATGAAGGATCCTCTCGTGTCTATCCTCGATCTCCACCGGGTACTCAGAAAAGGTTACTCCATCCTCGATGTTCATCTTGCCTCAGTTGATGATGTGTGATGGGTCATGAATGTACCTACTGAACTGCGACATGGGGAAGACATCATGTACTCGATGCAACTATGGCGGTAGAGCTAGGCGGTACGCCACCTCACCAACTCTACCTAGTATCTGGAAAGGTTCGATGAACCTCGGAGATAGCTTTCTGCCCCGGTAAAATATTTGTAACCCTCATTAAGGTGAGACTCGAAGAAAGATGTGGTCTCCCTCCTCAAACTCTATAGGTCTTCGTCGTCTGTCAGCATAAGACTTATGCCATCTCTGTGCAATATTCATCCTCTCCCAGATGATCTTCACCTTCTCGGTGGTAGCTCACACCAACTCTGGACCCATGATTGCTAACTCTCTGGGGTCAGTCCCGCAAAGTGGTGAGCGGTAGGGTATCCCATACAAAGCCTCGAAAGGTGCCATACCAATGGTGGAGTGGTAGCTTTTGTTGTATTCAAACTCCACCAATGGTAGGTGGTCCTCCCAACTATGACCAAAATCCAAGATACATTCCCGCAACATATCCTCTAGAACCTAAATGGTCCTCTCCATCTGACCATCGGTCTGGGGATAGAATGTCATTCTCAAGTATAACGGAGTCCCAAAAGCAACCTGCAATCCCTTCCAAAACCGGGATGTGAAGCAGGCATCTAGATCCAAGACTATTATCAAAGGGAATCCATGAATCCAAACTATATCCTACACGTAGAGGCATCCCAAGCTCTATACGGAACTCTACTCCCTGATAGCTACGAAGTGGGCCAACTTAGTGAGTCGGTCAAAGATCACCAAGATAAAATCATCACCCTTGGACATATGTGGTAAGCATATCATGAAGTACATTGATATTATGTCCCACTTCCACTCTGGAACTTCTAGGGGTGAGCTAATTCCACTAGAACCCGGTGCTCAGCCTTCACCTGCGGGCATGTAATGCATCGAGAAACAAACTCTACTACTGCCTTCTTCATGCCTGACCACCAGAACCTCCATCAGAGATCATGGTACATCTTTTCCACTCCAGGATGCACCTCCAAGGGGGATTTATGAAACTCCTTCATAACCTCTTCTCGTAATTCCACTGGAACAACAGTGCATCCTCTGAAAAAAAATATGTGCTCCCCACCTTGCGAATATCCATCAGGATCATGTCATGTGGATAACTGAGCACTTAAATCCTCACAGTCAATGTCCCCAAGATGTGCCACCCTAAATCAATGTATGAGTGGAGTGTTGAAAACTATCAACTATAGGTAAGATACATCCTCTCTATCCATGAAGGATAACTGCAATGTGGATAACAGCTATATTTCCTCACTCAACAACTATGAGCACAAACTTCTACTAAGAGCATCGGCCACCTTGTTCCCCTTCCCATGAGTATAAATGATCTCAAAATCATAGTCCTGGAAGAACTCTAGCCAACATCTCTATTTTAGATTCAGATCATTCTACAAGAAGATGTACTTGAGGATCTTGTGGTTAGAGTAGACAATAAACCACTCTCCCATAAGGTAGTGTCACCACATCTTTAATGAAAATGCTACCACAGCCAACTAGAGATCATGGGTAACATAGTTCTTATCATGTGGGTTAATCTGGCACGAACCATAATCCATCACTACCGGCCACTACATCAGGACACATCCAAGCCCGGTCTCTGATGCGTCGTAGAAAACTACGTACTCAACACCCTCCTCCAGAAATATCAATATCGGGGCGCTCATCAAACATTGTCTCAACTCCTCAAAATCCTTCTAGAACTTCTCCATACACATGAAGGGTTGCCCCTTCTTGTTCAAGACCGTCACCGTTGCTGATATTCAGGAGAAATCAAGAATGAATATCTGGTAATATCCTGCCAACCCAAGGAAGCTTCACACCTCCATCATCCTCCAAGGTGGTTCCCATGATAACATTGTCTCCACCTTGGCTAGGTCCACAACTACTCCATCTGCTGAGATGACATGTCACAGAAAGTGGACCTCCTAGATCCAGAACTGGCACTTTGAGATCTTTCCATAAAGCTAGTGCTCCCGTAGTATGTCTAGAACCATCTGTAGGTGTCTCGTGTGCTCCTCCTCTAACGCTGAGTACACAAGGATTTCATCGATGAACACCACTACAAACCAGTCCAAGTATGGCTGGAAGATCCGGTTCATCAGTCCCATTTACATAGTGGGGGTGTCTGTCATGCCGAAAGGTATCACTAAGTACTCATAGTGACTATAGCAGCATCTGAAGGCTGTCTTTGGTATATCCTCATCCCGTACCTGTAACTGGTGATAACCTGATCAAAGTTCAACCTTTGAGAACCATTTCTCCCCTCTTAGTTGATCGAAGAGGTCGTCGATTATCAGTAGTGGATACTTGTTCTTCACCATTACCTAATTTAGGTGATGGTAATCCACGCACAATCTCAAACTCCCATCTGCCTTCTTGGAAAACCAGACTGGGGCTTCCTATGCTGAAACACTGGGTCTTACAAAACCCTTGCTCTACAAATCCTCCAAATGCACCCTCATCTCGTGAAGCTCTACGGGATCCATCCGAATAGCTGGTGAGGAAATCGGTGTCGTCCTGGGGTGTAAGTCGATGTAGAAGTTGATTTTCTAGTGGGGGTGGTAGTCCTAGAACATCTTCGGGAAAGACTTCCTCGTACTCTGCCACTACTGCTAGGAACTGGGAGTTCATAACATATACTGCTCCGAGAGGAGGCTATCCAATTCGTGAGTGATCGGTTGCACCCCCATATGCTTGAGCACGTTCTGTGCTTCTTGGGTATCCTTTTCTCCAACAAATGAATACCTTATCTCATCACTAGGGACACATCGCACTCTTCTCCTAAAACATTCAATCTAGGAATTGACCGAAGATAAACAATCTATACTGAGAATGACGTCGTAAGGCCTCGACGATACCACCAAGAGGTTCCAACCAAAACTCTCTCCTCCAAGGGTAAGATCGCACTGTCTGCAAAGGTGTGTGATTTTCAATTCTCCTCTCATAGTTGTCTCCAAGTGTAAGGATCAATTCAATGTCTCTACCGGAATCTCAAGGTTTTTCACAAGACATGTGGCAAGGAAGGAATGACTGGAACCTGTGTATATAGGTATGGAATCTAATGTAGAAAAGACATAGATCGTAACTCAGATCATCCCGGGAGTCCCTGGATCGTACGCCTCGACCGCATGTAGCTATCCCCTCTCATATCCCCCAGTTCCTTGAGCCTGGTGCGGACCTCCTGGGGGTGGTGGTGGAAGTAAAACGAAGCGTTTCCCCCACCTGCAGCTCTCCCTACTCCTCTACCACATCTGCTTCCTAGTGGGTCTATCTTTTCTACTCTCTAACTTTTCCTCGGTGGTCCATCCACTACTTCCCTGTCAGGAGATCAACGGGTCGGACAATACCTAGTGAGATGTCCCCTTCCATTGCAAGAGTAGCACTGCTTCTCCCTAGGATGACTGGATCCATCCTGAGAGCCCTGGATTGTCGACTCCCTGTCCTGGGTTCTCCTCTGACATCTCCCACATCCTGATCCCTATGTTCGACGTCAACTCCCCACTTTCAAGGTCTCCAGACCTGTCTGCCTTCTACTAACTACAGGTGCGTGTCTCTGCTCCGCCAAGAATCTCTTCATCACCAAGGCCCGCTCGAGCACTTTGATATAAGTCGGAATGCATAGAGGCACGAAACTAGCTCAGATGTCCTATCACAAACCTCGCTCAAAGGTCCGAGATCTAAAGTACTAATCTATGACTATATCCATTGAGTACCTAGAAAGGTTGGTAAACCTCTATGAATAGTCATCTACCATCAAACTTCCCTACTGGAGCTGATGAAGCCCCTGGATGCGCACTGCTCTCAGCATAACCCGAGAGAACACCTCTCTGAAGAGTCGCTCAAACATTGTCCATGGAATAGTCTCCTCATTGTGAGTCTGTGTGGTCAGACTCCACCATTTCCCCACAGAACCCTAAAGAAGGCACTCCCCTAGGATCACCATCTGTCCCACTGGTGTCCTCACTAGATGGAAAACTCTAGTCACCGGCTAAAGCCAGTCCTCCACTACTTGAGGGTTGGGCTCACCTCGGAACCTGAGGGGTCTTTGTCTCTGGAACTCAGGGAGTGCGCTCATCCTACGTCCCTCATCGGTCGGTACTGCTGGTACAACGTGATGCTCTACTGGTTGTGGGATAGAAGGTGAACCACCAAGTGGAAACTCCAGGGGAACTGGCCCCTGTTTTGAATCCTTGTCACTGAGGCAGTCATCCTCATGATCGTGTTTCTAAATCTGAGCGGGTATGCTTCATGGAGGCATACTGTATGGAAACAAGATGTATCATTGTCAATGAGTATATCTGGATAGCAGACACAAAGGGCATGGAAAACACAACTCATTTAGATATGATTCATGTACCATTATTTTACTTTACCACAACTAGTTTTTCCATGTACTGAGTCAAAAATTAGGTTATCAGAGTCCTGGTGTATGGATATGTCGGCTAAACACACCAACACTAGACTCTCTAGCCTAAAAGCTAAGCTCGAAATACTTAACATGGATTCCCCAAACCATTCCCACAGACTCTTGGTCCTAAGGTAGAATTGACCACCTCTGATACTACTTTGTCATGACCCATCCCAATGGGGCCTGCATCGTGACTCCCCAAGCCAACCTCTAATAGGCCAGGGGCTGGTGAATAGCACCAAGTAGGCATATTACTAACATGGGAGGCATTTCCTAAGTACTTGTACACACGCACATATCTCCAAGCCCACAAATACTGAAATGTAAAAACCACTAAGGAATAAATAATGCATGCATATAACTAAACCCAACAAACAGATTATGATGGAAATTAAGGTACTGAAAGTAAAATGGGCCAGAATACAATCCCACAAAAAACAACATTCCGAAAACTAAAAATTCCAACCTTTAAACACAAAGAGGTACTCATACTGCTGCTCATATCCATAAGAACACCTCAGCCTATGGGGAAATCAGAAAGCTTGGTCCTATCCTGGTCCACCCTGGACACTCTCAAAAGGATGTTCATCTACACAAGACATGACAAGTGTAGGAAAATCTCGTGCAGGGGTGAGTATAACAATACTCAGTAGAGGACCCTGAAAACCACAAATCAACAAAGTAAAGGCAGAGTCATCTCTACACAATATATGTCTACTGAACATATAATAGGAGAACCCAATCAAGATATACTCAAAACCGAGACCCATAGTCTAGAGAAAAGTCACACAACTGCATACCCCATTGGGGATTCAGTTCGAAAATTCCATGAAGTGCTCATTCTGGGAGAAATCACTCCATGAGTCTGATAGCTCTGATGACGTCCTTTCGAGAAGTATTTTTTGTTGGGAAAATCCATGAGAGATAGATACACTCATTATGTGAGAACACACTCTAGGGTAAGAAAGATCATGATACACATATGAGGATCAATTTCAGGGCCTTGGCGAATACCGCGACTCATCCAGATCCACCTACTGGGTATAAGATCGATGCCTAGTGGAGATGGTCATGTCGATTCCTAACTCTACCTAGGTTCAAGAATGGATAGAGGATCTCACTCCGGGACTCTCAAAGGGATGCTTGACTCTATCTCAGAATGTCCTGCTAAAGGGATAATACTCTTGTAGAAGGAAATGATACCTGACCTTTAGGGGAACAATAAAAAGGGGCACTAACCCAAATGAAACATGTACAAGATACGGTGGACAAGAAGATCAATCCATGTACATAAAAGTACATGGCGTGTAGAATTTTCACACGCAGTGTCATCTGACTCCAGGTACTGCCCGTGTACAGCGGCCCATATTGAAATGTTGGTCATGTAAAATGAAACTACATGGTGTGTAAATGATCACATGCTATGTCAAGGTATCTGGGGTCCACCCAGTTTATGATATCCATGTGTTTGTACACGGTCTCAACCCATGTATGCCAACCTATGTAATCGACACACGGGGTGACCCGTGCCACTGGCCTCTCCAGAACGTGTGGTGGAGTAAATGGTCATTTACTTTATCTTGTGTTCATGTATCAATCGAGATAAATGTTGAGTCCCACATAGCCGCCTTTGCCATGCTGCATAAAGAGTATATGTCATGTCGCGAAGCCATGTAGTTCTTCTTTTGTCTGTGTAATTCCCAAAATACATGCCGAGATTTGGGGAAGGTCCAACATGCCGTGTGACTGGGGTTACACATCGTGTTGTACCTATATGACACCCAAAACCCTATTTGTCACTTCCAAAACTGCACGGTGTGGTCTTTGGAAGTACACCCTATGTCTTATGGAATTTTCCAGAATCACGAACCTTCGCCATCGGGCCTCCCATGATGCCCCGTTCGTCAGTCCGGTCGTCCGATCATCATGAAACTCACGAGTTTCGGTCACCCCGACACCACGAAGCTGATTCCGATGTTTTCGGGCCTCTGATTGGTCCTGAAAATGCGTAACGATCTACCCGCATGAAGAACGCTCGAAGAATGGTCTTTCTTGACCTGTTCGGATTCTTTATCTTTCATCGTCATCACACCTCCACTAAGTCATTATGATGTTGTATCTTCAATTTGGGATCATTGTGTTGCAATATGGGTGCGTAACGATCCATTGTTCGTCACCCCATGAAGAACGCGAAGAATGCGCTAGAAAAAGAAAGGTTGAAGTAATACAATAAGCAAATCGAGGAACGAACCTCCGCCAACGTTCATCACAATGTTGATACACTCCAGTTAGTAGGATCAAATAGAGCAGAATCAAGCAATGTATTTAACATGGATTAATTTCCCAAGATCAACCCAATAAAACACTCTTGTATGAATGCATGAATCCACAGATCAACATGTTCGTTGTTGATCCTTGTTTATAATTTAAATCCAAAAATGGGGAAAAGAATTAAAATAACAACCCTTACCTCAAGAAGGGATCGATTGCTGACAAAGGGGTCATGATGCCGTCATCATGAAGATCCTTTAACTTTGTTGGTGCAGCGATTCACAGCTTTGATTTATCATCATTTTTCACCGAGAGTTTTCTCCAAAGCGCTAAGAATTATTCAAGGTTTCCCTCCACCTTCTTCCAACGAGCGATGTTCGATTAACCCATTAAAAGAAGGGAATGAATTTTGTTATTCCATCACACTGCGGAATTAATGAGTCAGCATTTCTATTTCAGAGTTATTATGGAATTAATTATTGAAATAGATGCCTCTTCATTGCGCTACAGTGGATGTTTCCAAAACAAATAAAATAAGATTTGAAAAATTCCTTTTATTTTATTTTACTAAAAATTTCCAAAAATTAACTTTTTCCCTCGACCCACACCGGTTGAGGATAGACCTACACTTAGGTAAATTCATCATCCCGGACGCAACGGTGACCTCAATTTTTTAATCCGGACATCTATTCAGAAACTACCGCAACTTCGCACAAATGCCGACTCACTTAACATAAAAAGGTTCAAACCACTATACTGGGCTCACTGGGCCTTGGAACGATGTGTTGTCTCTACGCCTGGTCTCATAATAATTAAATATAATATTTAAAAATAATACACTGAAAATCTGAGACATTACATTGATGGTGAATAAAAAATATCCTCTTCCTTCTATTGACAGCCTATTTGATCATTTGTGGAAAGAAACTTTTTTCCAAGATAAAAAATTTCATTGGGATATCACCAGTTGCAAATGAGGACTTATGATATTATATGTACTAAATTGAAAAATATGTATGTGGAATATGAGGACATTGAAATACAATTCATGTTAAAAAAATTCCAGTTTTGTTTAAGTAAATCATGAATATGTTGATCCATTTGTATGTGTACTCCTTGATAATCAATTAAGTCACTAAAAATATTTTTCACTAAAAAATGTAGGAGGATCCTGTTTTACATTTTAAGATCATCTAGAGCACATTATGGGAGTGTCGGTTATATTTTAAGATATCAATGTTTTATTTCTTGATCAATGATGTGAACCTAATAAGGTATGCAACATATGAGGCTAGTGACTTTTTGTACCTTAAGAAATTATAAGATATTGTTTAATATGTGTAACCAATGAACATTTTTTTGATGTATAGTTTTTTATGATTAGTATCTTATTATCATTGGTTTTGTTAAAATTTCACATCACTTGTGTCGTGGATAATGACCATGTCCAAGATTGTAGTGTTGTTTTTGTGGTTGTTTCTTATAAGAGTGGATTTTAGGAGATTAACGGTTTTTTGAGGTTTTCATTGATCATAATATTACCTGATAATGTAAAAAAATATAAATTTTAATGTGATTCATCAAGAGTCAGGTTTAATGTAGTTCAAATTATGGGAGGGTGAGTGGTCACTTGTGGGTCTACGAATCTAGGGCTACATGAGAAAAATTACCCAACTCTTGATCTAGAGCTTGTAGAAGTAGTTTTAATGATGCTATATTGGTGTCTTTATAGTCTATTCATATATTGATAGTGTATATAGACAATAATAGGATAATTTATATCTAATTCCACCATGAATTAAAAATTTGATAGAGAAGGTGGGTCAACATTCTTATGTATTTTGTTTCTTGATGAAATATACACTTATGAATGTTTTTTATAGATGATTCACTAAGTATCAAGGCTCATGTGTAGGAAGAGTTTCTGGATACAAATTAGAGATAAATGATCAACATCATTACTAAGATTCACCTTATCATTTAATGGTATAATGGTAAATTGACCCATGCATCCTAACATTATCCTCAAAATACCGCTTATGGGTAAAGGCATGTCATTAATTTTTCTTGTATTTTGTTGATGATGATTGAATATGTATATTTTTATGATCCACAAACTTATTGGTCACTAGATGTATATGTTTGCAATTTTTTATCTGGTCATGAGGTAGTTCCTTTCAGTATGCATGAAGAGAAGATTTGAGATTAAAATGACTAAATATGGGTTTTTCTTCCAAGGTTTACCAAGATGTATCATGATATAAATATTACATATCTGTGGCCTGAGAAGAAGAATAAAATAGTGTATTTTAATCCAAGACACCTTACTTGTTTCTAGTAAATGGTTGGGCATCAGAAAAATTATATCCTTCTTCGTCCATTACAAATTTTTAAGTGGAAGTGGGATGTCATGCGGATGGATTTATTTATAATATTTTCTAATTTGTCACATAGAAGAGATTTATTAATGGTTATCATGTACTATTTTATGACATTTACACATATTATACTGATCTAGGATATATAATACATCAACATGTTTAAAAAAATATATGTCTATGAGATAATGAATCTCCGTGAGGTATAAAATATTATAATTTTTAGGCATAACTTTCTTTTTAGATAATTCATCTGGTAGTGTCTGTAGATGGTTCCTAATATAAAGGATTGTTTTAGCACTACCTAATATCCTTAGACATATTATTAGCCAAAAAAACATTTCAAATATTAGTATAATTGATGTGGGAATGTGAACTTGGTTTCAATGGATAATGTAATATCTATCTCAAAATTTAATTTTCTACCTACAATAATAGTTATCAGGGATTGATTATTATTTTACCTTTCAATTCATTGTAAGCAAGGATGTATTTCTCGCCTCTCTATTGGCTAGTAGTCTATGAGTCCTCTACTAACAAGATGAGTTTTATTCAAGAAAAAATTATTATATTTGGATAATCATATATTGGTTAGGTATTTAATATAGTAGGATTCATTTTTCAGGAGACCAATCATGTCATCTTATGTATTTTTAGGTGGGTAAATAGGTAATCCTGACACAATCACCTCACTTGGGGAACCATTGTATTAACAGTTTGAGAGAGCTATAAATTGGGTTATGGGTCGATCCAAGGTTATCTAGAGTATCAAAATCATGATGTAAAATTCATTTTAACTTTAGATATATTTTTATACAAAAACTTTATTCCACATATCTCAACTTTAGAGAACCCATCCCAACCACTCTCACATGATTAGTATTGATAATATTAGGTTGGAGGATGAATAATCATTCAAGTAATTATAAATGTTTATCATAGATAGGATATGGAAGATATTCATTTGAATAATATATCTTTAGTAAATGTTTTGTGGGAACATGAGTGTATCCAAAAGAAGAATATTGTGATGAAATCTAATATGCTTTTATAGTGGCTGAAGGGGATTCATGGGGAGTCTCGATGATGTATCTCAAAGATGATATGTTATATAGTGGGGAGGTTGTAATTAATATCATGTGTTTAAGTCATGAATTTTATTTAATATTATTCAAAAATCATGTACATATTGTGTTTTTGTGTTGTTATAATGGTAAATGGGATCATAGATCTTGGTTTTTCAGAGTTATCCTGGGGTTAATGTTTAAAATATACTATACGTGGTTCATCATGATGAAATTTAGGCGGTTTCACCATGATGAGGTATGAATTAATGTTCGTGAATCTGAGATGTAGAATCTCTCATTTACCAGTATCCTTTCCTACAACTCCCTTCTACTTGGTTCAAACACTTTTAAACTAGAATATCCTTTAATCATGGACCGAATCAAATGTCTATCTTCAGAAAAACCACCCTTGGTATGGATAGTAGTCATATTTTTTTAATATTTATTTCCCTTTCTATTTATCTATGTATCATTGGTTATGCCGAAATTGGGGGGATTTAGGTTTTAAAATTTCTACTGATAGAATATATGGTTTCTAATTCTATTTAATTTTTATGACTCAACTAGAGACAGTTATGTTGTATATATATTTTTTTTTGGTTTTACATGTGTTCAAATTTTATATAAAATTCACGATTCATCAACTACATGAAAAATGTCTAGTTTAATAACTACTACTATTTTCTAATTTATATTGAACATAATGATATTTTTTGTGACTATTAGTAGATCGTAAATTGGTTTTCAATTACACTATGGTAATCAATGAACATAATTCATTAGTTACATGTTATGGAATTGATACCTAGAGCCTTGGAAGGTTTTTTATTCTTATTTTATGACTATAAATGTACTGTTTCATGTCTTAAAACATTCCATGATAGGAATTACAATGGAAATGTGACTGTTCTAGGATGTGATAGACTAATACTTAAACATTGTGTGGGATAGTGGAATGATTTTAGGATGCTTTATGTACTAAATAATTGTTAATGATATTTTTTGGTTATGATTGAAAAAATATTCACAATTATGCATTATAGTTGGTACATTATACAAAAAAAAGTTTTTTGGTTATATATCATCTATATTTTTATATTTTTAGTGGCACATAATAAATCCCGAGTTGGATTGGTGGTGATGATTCATCCTAAAGTGATTTGGTGACCCATTGTTCTCTATAAAGATAATGTATTAGTGGACCCTCATCCACTAATATCTAGTTAGTGGTGGTTCATATTCCACCCATAATATATTGGTTATACATATTCTACTTAGATATTTTGTTATTAGTGATATATCTTCAATCAAGAGATTTTGAATGATGGTGTATTATCCACCAAAGGGATTCTATAATGGTATTTAATCTTTTACCAAGATACTTTTAGTGGTAGTATATATTTCACTCATCGAGTGTTTTTTTAGTGGTTTAGCATCTACCTAGGGTAATTATTATTAGTGTATAGTCCATCTATATAAAGTACATATTGATATATTATCCACCGATAGTGGTGATAGCCCATTCACCTGGTAATACCTCATTTTATATTAAAGTTTGATTAGTGATAGATTATTCACGTGTATTGGTTATGATAGTAATGCATGAGTCGTTGAGTGGTAGTCGATATTGATATCACTCTCACCTTGATTATTATATAAATAATTATATATGATTCATCATAGAGTCATTTTTTATCTATGGGTATATTATCCAATTCTAATATTGTAAGAAGAAGGTATGGTCACATATGGTAGATAAAATGATAGTTTCATGATGTGGTAATTTTTTTCTAATTATTAATTCATATCAGTTGTGCAATTTAATTTTTGTATTAATTATGGAAAAAATGTTCTTTTTCTAATGAGTTATACTGACACTATGATCAGATTACATGGTTCCAAAAATAGAATTCATGGTTTATGTAACATATACTAGAAATTTCCCTATATATTATTATTCAGCAATAAGATTTGATTAAATATAGGTGGTAGGATAGGTTAATAATCTTGTCCAATTTTATAGATATATCAATTATTTTATTTATTAAAGAAAATATTAAATTTAATCTTCTAATAAAAAATAATGTTTTGGATTTTTTTACTCATATGGAACGTATCATCACTCATTTTATTATAACATGATTATTTTTTATTACATTTGGATAGATCATAGCTATGATATCAGTCCTTATTTTATTTTTATATTATGATGATTGAATCTTGATATTGATTCAGCTATGATTTATGGTTGTATTTGTCCAATTTCGTATAGTATCCTCATGTAATTCATATACCCTTGATGTTATTCATAAACCTATGGTATAATGAGAGGAATTCCAAATGTATATAAGGATTTGGATTGGTTACAAAGTAAGTGAACTGGAATAGAAAAATTATAATAGGGTGGCCTAGATCCCTAAAATATTAAGGATTTATTGATGGTTTAGAATTTAATAGGGTCTTGGAGGCCATAAACACAAGGATGGCCCAATATAAATTACTATTTGAGGATAGAACAAATTCATTATTATCCCTTAGTTATATTTTATGTTTTAAAAAATATAATCTTCAGAGGGTTAATAAAAAGGGGATCTCGAGAGAAATCCCACTTCTATAATGAATGGTATATTTTTACACATTACTATCTATAGTTTTTTCTATATTACCCAATAATGTACCTATAATATTAAAATGTATAGTTATTCTATAATAAATAAAATATTGTTTTATCCAATAAGATTAAAACCCCAAACCACTAAAATGATAATGAATGATGTTTTTTTAATCCTTTATTAAATCCACTGTTATAGTGCACACTGTTGTTGTATATAGTTATTTATATAGTTTAACATATATTACAAACTAATTTATATATAATGGTATATGTTATATTTCCTCTATTGTAATCGGTTGATTCACTGCAAAACTTCTTTTAACATTCATTCGGTAATTGTAGGTATTATTATTACCATCGGAAAATCAAATGTGCTCTAGAATGGATGTCGCTTCAATAGCATTCATGATTTTATGTCCCTTAGATGGATTGGTATTGTGGGTAATTTCAATCCACATGCTGGTACTTTTGATGTTTTTTGATATCCTCCTTTCCATAATTGGTTTAAAATTAATTTATATAGTTCCTACAAAGGTAATCATGGTCCCTCTAGATGTGGTTCTATTTTATGTGACCATTGTGGCAGTTTTCTTGGATGTTTCTTTGGCTAATGTGGATTATCAACATTGTTGGAATATAAAATTCTTGGAGTCATTCACTCGGACTCTTTTACTAAATCCAATGGTTGGAACAACCTTTGGCTTAAAATTGATTCCATGACTATTGTGTTGGCCATCAAGAAAGGCATGACTCGTCTTTCTTAGCATCTCATAGCTCGTTGGATGGAATGCCTGAATACCTTATCTGGAATCAACTATGTCATCACTCATACTTATCGAGAGGTGAATCGGGTGGTGGATGGTCTTTTCAATAAATGTATCAATAGAAGTCCTATTTGGATGTATTATCTTATTTCTAATTTTATTTCTTTTCATGATAAAGATTATCATAAAATTCCTTCTTTTATACACTTGTAATTGTTGCTATTTTAAATAAATTTACCATGGCCTCTTTGGTCATGGAACCTCTAAAAAAACTAACCAATATCATCAACATGCTATAAAATAATAATAAATATTCCATAAATATATACATAAAAATAGGGTCTCCCACTGAGATGATGAGTATAAAAAAACAATGGAGCCTCATCAACAAAACCTATGTCTTTCCTTGGACTAGTCTTCCGATGGAACATCTGTGATTGTGTTTTGGGGTATTTATTTATTTAAAATGTATCCCTTGGTTATTTCTCAGTTTCCCCAAGTGTTTTCGAGGAAAGATGAAAAAATTTGTCTTGGAAGTAGGTAACTGATGGTTAGTGGACGATTAGGGGAAACAATGCACATTTCCTGGGAAACTGTGTGACAAAATTTCATTTTTGGATAGTGGAGAACCACACATATTGTGCATGGTTTGGTAACTTTGTGGTATATCAATGAGTTATGTGCCTTTTGATAGTGAGGGGAACATGATTTCCACATAGTTTGAAAAAATGTGTGGTCTAACTGCAAGACTTTTCTAGGTAATTAAATATTTGAAAATTACATTTTGGTCCTCTCATGATTTAAAACCAAATCCTATTTTGAACTCCCCATTCAAACTATCCATAACTAGATACCTCCCACTATCTCTTTAGGCTACAATGGGCTCCATTCCTTTTGTGGTTTTGGCATGGTATCTTCAAGGATTCATAAAGTAAGTTCTTTCTCCCTTGATTATTCCCCCTTTATAGCATTTTCCTTCACCCTTTATTGAGCTCTTTTTTATAGAATGGTGTTAAACCAATTGAGGATTAGATCTTGTGATATCGTGGGACATATTTATGTTGGTTTTCTAATTTTTCATTTATTGGGTCTTGTGGTGGTGTCATTGTGGTTTCCTAAAGATTTGTGGATTCTTCTAAGGATGAGGTATGTTGTTCCATGCTTTTACATTATTATATGATTTTTACTCAGTTTCTTATTTTTATTATAGTGATATATATTTTATTTTAGTGGTGTGAAATATATTTTGGACATATTTTGGCATAAATATATGAGAAAAGTGGATTTTCTAAATGATAATGGATATATTTTTTGTATTCTTCATGGTGATTTTTATTAATAAGTGTTCTATACCACTTGTGGAAGGTGTGAAATAGTATTTCAATGGTATTTAAAGGTGTAAATGAATTTCTGAAATGAAATGAGAATTGTTTCAATTTTGATTCCTTTTAGTTCACCATTAACATGAATTTTGAATTATGTAAATGATGGGAAAACTTTTTTAAAAATGATTTGGGTTCATGTGTAGAATTAAAAAGGGGATTTGTCATAGAAATAGATTTATTGCAAATGTGGTCTTATTATTATGTTTTCAAATGGGTTTTATAAATTTTTTAGGTGATGAAAAATGTATTTTCAAATGGTTTTACTGTGAATTTAGAAATTGGTAATGGTTTTGGTTATGTGGAAGTGGTGATTTCATTGTGTGATTGGGATTTCTGGAATATGTTGTGAATATATTGATATATGTGATATGAGAATGAGATATTGAGAAAAAAAGAGAATCTATTTTACCTATGTAGGAAAACTAGATCTAGTACCCAAGTGATTTGGAAGTGTAAATCCCAAATTCTTCAAGTGAATTTATGCTAGTTAACATGGATATGGAAATGTCTAGATTCACTTATCAGGCTTGACGATTACAACACTAACTAAAAAATGATGATTATTGGAGATCATTAGAATTAATGATAGATTTTTATGTATTATCTCATACTTGATGACAGTGTGGGTTGTGGTTTCTATAACATGTTTCACCCAGGTAAAAGGTTTCTAGAGTTCCACTTGTTCTAGTTACCCTTAGGGATTTACCCATGGTTCTCTATTGTGACTTGATACTTATGTGATCTGGTTCCATATGTCATTAAATGATTGACCTTTTATATACTTTATTTTGAAGCATGTCTATTTAGAAATGGATGTCCTTTAAATTGTTTCCTTGATAATTGTTTTTCATAAAATGTGTTCTTGAAAAAAATTCAAGGGATTTTGTATAAATGTGGATGTCAATTTGTCTTCTAATTTTGTAGCATAAAATATTTTATTTTGGGTGGAATCCTACTGGGCTTTGTCTCACACCCTACATACACCATTGGTTTTATGTATTCTTTGTTATGTATGAACCAGTTAATGGAAATATGTGTCATTATGATGGTGGATCTGGTTTCTAGAGTTTTACTTGATGCAGGTGGTGGTGGTGGTGGATTGTGGGCGATTCCCCTCATGTTTCATCGAGGTTTTTAAGATGTATCATGGATTACATTTCATGGTAGTATTTTAGTTTTTGGTTATATTTTTAAAACATTGATTATGAAAATTCTTATACCTTGTATTGTTATGTTATCAGTTATGGATTTTTTTTCTATTTAGTTGATTTATTATGGATATATTCATGTGTAAAATCATTCCCTAAGTATATTATTTATACCCAAGAACTATTTTCCAGCCCGTGGGGATCGGTAATTCCCTTATATCCCTGTTTCAGACCGGTCTTAGTGTTGGGAAGGATGGAATCCTAGCTTTTTTAATGAAAAATTGTTATTAGAGAAGGTTGGTTATTTAGATGACATATCATAAATAGTATTCTATGTTATTTGGGATGTCAAGGTACATGGAGTAGGACTGTTGGAGATTGGGTTGTAAGTTTGGGGGAGTGTATGGCCAACACTTTCTAGGTCAAACCTTGAGTTTCCATGGGATTTCAGGTTTCTTTTGGCTTCTTTGGTTCTTGAGGGTTATTTTGGGTTTGGGAAATGAAATGAGTGTTTGGTTAACAGTCTTTGTGCCCTTGTATTTTCGAGAAATCCATGTGGAGTTGAGGACATGGTTCTAGAAGAATCTCTATGATGGTGGTAATATTTTCTTGTAGCCTCCAACCATATGGACATGTCAGCCATCAACACTGGTTTCTCCTTATGAGTTTTTTGGGTCAATCTTGTTTCTAAAAATATCCCTCAAACTCTAGTTTTGGAATTATAAAAACTAGATTTAAAGTGGTAATGTTTTAATTTTGGGAAGGTGGAAAATAGATTTTTAAAATCATTTTGAACAAATATTTAGAAAGTGTAATTTTATAAAATGATTTTTGGAGTAAAATGAAGATGGGTTTATTGAGATTGGATTTCAATAATTAAAAATATATTTTATAGAAATTGTTTTTTAGAAAATAGAAATGTATTGTAAATAATGATTTAGAATTTTTTTTAAATGTGGAAAAATATATTTTTTTAATGGAATCCATGTTATTTATTTTAAGAAAGTAAAAAATGGATTTATGTGTAGGATTTAAAGTTATTTTGTTACTTATTCTTTAATGATATTTTGAAAATATTTATGAATTTTTAAATGGAAAGAGAATTCAGATGTTGAAAGTGTAGGTTGATTGTTTTTTCTTGGAAAGTGGAAAAGTCTTGTTTTAAAATTTAGTATTTCCATAAGTGACCACATGCATGGATATATGTGGAAGAGTGGATGAGTTCATGGTTTATCATGAAAATATACTTGTGTGAGGATCTATGGAATAACAATTGTGATTGTGAAACCCACCAAGATTGTATTCTTTTAAAAACTGATGTTTAAAGAAGGTTTGATATTTTGAAAACCAGTAGTTCAATGGTGTGTCTCCTTGTGATTTGGTAATGTTATTTGTGAGGTTTTTTGAGTTTTATAATTATTTAGGTTTGAATATTGTTTCATTTTTGAGTTCTTTTCGATGAATTGGTTTTGAGATAATCATTAGTGGGTTCCTATGAAAAATGTTTTGGGAATCCTTTTTGTTGTTTCCCTTATCAATATTTGGATTTTTTTGTGTTTTGGTCGATGGATTAGTTTAATTAGGTTCTGGTTTTCCATGTTGGATAGTGAATGCTTGCACAAGAATCAATGAATATTTGAAGTTTGGCCACAGTTGGTTCACCATCGTCTAACCCTCCTGTTGGTTAACCCGTAGACTTTCCTTTGGAGTTTTGGAAGCCGAATCCTCCTCTATTTTATGGTCAAATAGATCCCCTCAAAGTGGAAGAGTGTATATGGAAAAAAAATTAAATAAACCTTAGTGTCCTTGATTTTTATAAGTAGTTAAAGGTGAAGTTTTTCACCATTATTCTTGAATATATAGCCTAGAATAAGTGAAGGAAAAATATAGTAATGGAATGCGGTCTGAAGTTTTTGGTTATATCTATGGTATTAAAAGGTCCTTTTGATCTTTCATCAGCTTGTTTTGGGAATCAGAACATGATTTTCCATTAGTTTGGCATCTTTAGTCATAAGAAGGTGTCATATATGAGTATTTTGAAGGCCTTTTGTTCTTGTCGATACCTATGTAAAATGAAATGTTTTTTTCGGTGTTTCTGGGAAGCATCGTGTAGCTATGTACACATATTTGAAAGAAACTCTATCACTTTTGTAGGATTAGTTCACTTTATGGGGCTTAGTTTGAAGTCCCTTCTTATGGGTGCTTCTTTTTGTTTTAATAGTAATGGACGGTGTTTTTTTGTTGCGTTTCCTTTTAAAATGAAATGTAAGAGAAGGATTTTTACTCTTTTGAGAACTTATATTTTAACAGATGTGTTGTTTTCTTTCATAAATTCATAATTCTATGACATTAAATGGAGGTATGTTCTATGTGCATCTTTAAAGTCCTTATCTTCGTGAATGTTCCATGTTAGAGAAAACTGATTCTCATGGGGTGTTTTGTTATTTTGGTTCTTCCTAGAATGATTTATGGTCACTCATGAAACCAAAAAAGGATTTATGATTAGGGACTATCAGATCCTGGCTATGGGGAAACAGATGCTTCAACACATCAAAGCTCCAGCCATAGGTCCCAGAGCGAAGATTTTCACACTTTCATAATCAGTTTGATTATTGGTTTTTACTCATCTGGATATGGTGGCACTCCATGGGGAGGGTAAAATTGTGAAGTTATTTCCTCTTGGTTTGAATTTTATATCATCAAGCCCATTTTGGTGGGTGTTTGGCATGTTCTCGATTTCTCATAATCATTTTGTGCTAGTTGGACTAAGCTGGTTGTTATTTTGAATGGTGGGAAGACCGACCCGGGATTAGATTTTGGTTTGTTCTATTGTTGGACGTTGTTATTAGGTTTTTCATGGTGAGGATAGGCCTCCCATTATGATAATCAGGTTCAGTCTCTAGTTTAGTATGGAATTGAAAAGTTTGGTTTGGATATGTTGGCTCAAAGTTTCCCTTAAAAGTAAATTTGTGTCTTTTAGACTGTGCCCAATGGTCTTATTTGAATCAATAATCACAAATGTTATGGTTCGAGTTTTCTGATGCTCTTCATGAAGTGGTTTGGGTTCATTTTTTTCATTTCATATAATATGTATGCATTTTGTTTAGTGTTGTCAGAGTTTTTCTTTGCTTTATAGGTTTTACTAAGTGGTTGTGAGAATTAATTTCCTTTTGATCGATCTACTAGTGGTGTTATGGATTTATTTTGGTATAAGGCATATGGTGGAGATTCAATTATGGCCTCTTGAGTTAAATCTTATGAATCTTTATTTTTATTCATGGTGTTCCTAATTTCTCCTCATTTTGATGGTTTATAATATTTTCCTTGAGTTACAGAAGAGTATCAGTTTTTTTAGATAAACCATGGAATGACTTTCTAAGAGTGGAATGTTTTCATTATATGGAATGTTGTCACATTAATGATTTTTTTGGAGGTATTCCTCTATTTAAATTCTATAAATTGGTCAATTCCTAGTTTCTTGATTTTTGTTTGATGAAAAATAAAAAAAATGGATTGGAAGCAGGTGGCTCATGATTGGAACACAGTTCGGAGAAACTATGTTCCTTTCCCAAGAAATTGTGTGGTTAAGTCTCATTTTTGGATGTGGAGAACTGCATAGAATGCACACAATTTGGGTAACCATGTGGGATAACTATGTGGTGTGTGCCTTTTGGAGAGTGAGGGTAGAATTTTTTCCACATGGTATGGAAAATCATTTAGGCTAACCATGTGAATTTTCTAGATCATTAAATATTTAAAAATTAACTTTGCTTCTCTCAAGATTTTTCCCCAAACCATACCTTGGTCACCCCATTCGAGATACACATATGTTCCTCCCATTATCCCTCTTATCTCCCTTGGTATCCCTTTATTTGGTGGTTTTGGTGTGAGAACTTCAAGGATTCATCAAGTAAGTGGCGTCTACCTTGATTTTTCCCCCTTTTTAGGGGTTTACATCCCCCATCCTTGTGTTCTTGTTTTTGATTGGGGTGTTGAAACAAGTGAGGGTTCAATCTTGTTATATTTGTGGATATATTGATATTGTTTTTCTAATTTTTCCTTTATAGTGTCATTTGGTGATGTGGTTATGGTTTTGTACAAATTTTTGAAAGTTTCTGAGTGGAGGTAGGTGGTTCCATTCATTTACATTATTATATGATTTTGACTTGCTTTCTTCTTTTCATGAAAGTGTTCTATGGTTTATTTTGTGGTGGAAAATATATTTTACAAGTTTTTGGTCTTGTATAAAAGATGAAACTATATTTTATTAAGTAAAATGGTTATGTATTGTGTATTCTACATGGTAATGTTTCTTAAATAGGGTTTTATACCTCATGTAGAAGGTATGAAATGGGATTTAAAAGGGATATAAAAGATCAAATTATTTTTATAAATTAAATGATAATTATTACATGTTGTCTTTCTTGTTGTACACCTTTATTATGAATTTTGAATTGTGAACATGATGGGAAACATGCATTAAAAATGAGTTGGGAACATGTGCAGATTTAATAAGGGGAATTTCTATGGAAATGGTTGGACTTTAAATTCTATCTTCTTGTTATGTTTTCAAATGGGTTTCATAAATTTTTCAAGTGTTGAAAACTATGTTTCAAAATGGTTTTAGTGTGGGGTTGGAAATTAGGAATGGATTTAGTTATGTGTAAGTGGTGATTGTAATCTCTCAGATTTTATGTGTATTATTTTTAAATATTATATGGAATTATTTTGAGACCAGGCTTTTTGACGGCGTGACATTATGAGGCCTAAAGTGCCTAGAATAAATGATTGAAATAAATTAAACTTTTAAATAGTGTGTGCGAGTTGTTTTCCTGTAAAAGTGGAGTAACTCTTAAATGAGTGCCTTGGTCAAAAATCTGAGGCTACTATTACGTTCGAGCAGTGACTTTACCTTAGGAGGGGCCTAACATCGCTTGGCATTGGTTGATTGAAAAAGTTAGTTTTTGGAATTTTTAAAGGAAATAACATGAATTAAAAATTAATTTATTTTAAATGTTTCTTGTTTACGCAATGACCTAATTCCTCCACTTTAAATACATTCTTATTGAAAGTTTGATGGGTTAGTCACATAACCTTGCGAATTGAGGATTACCATTGGAGCTTTGGAGGAAATCTCATTGGAGGACGACGATGATGTGATCGATTGATGTGTCTTGAGTTCAACGAACCTCACCAATGAACTTGACATGGTGATAGTTCTTCAACTAAATCGAGGTAGGGTTTTTTTGTGTTTTGTTTCCCCGTTCTTTGATTAAAAAATGAATGTGGATCAACCCACAAAAAGGTTGATCCAAGGATCATGTGTTCTTGTAAGAGGTCTATTATTTTTCCATTTCTTTCATGGTTTGATACAGTAATTTGATTGTGATAGTTTCTTTATTCTCATTTGATTTACCCTGTTTAATCCTACTAACGGGAGAGGATCAATGTCATGATGAACAACGATGGAGGTTCGTTCCTCAATTTGGTTTATTATATTTCTCTTCTTATTTTCTTTTAGTTCTTCAAAGAGAAATGAACAATGGATCATTGAACATCCATTTCTCAAAACAAAAATACCAAATTTTAGATTTGACATCATGAAGAATCAACGGCAGTGAGATGATGATGGTGGACGACCTATTGGATTGGATCGGGAGAGATTCTTTTTGGAGAATTCTTCATGTGGGTGGATAAATACACATTTTTAGGGACGATTAGAGGAACAAAAACAATGGAGACAACTTCGAGACATCAGGGCGACCAAAACATTGGAGTTTCATGGAAAAATGATTGTCATATCGAAGATCGGAGCAACACCGAGGCACGGTGGAGCAAGTTTTCATTTCTGGAATTTTCTAAAACACAAGGCATGTATCACGAAGAACACACTTTGTGGTACTGGTGGTGGTGGATAGGGTTTACGCACGGCATGAAATGGAGAACACGGCGTGCCTCGGGGGAGACACAGGGTGTGGGACCCACCTAGTGGTGGCTGGAGTTTTGGGAAACAGAATGCACAAACACAGTGTGTTCTCCGAAGAACATGGTGTGTGGGTCCTTACGTGAGACTCATCATGTATCTTGAGCGATACACAGACATGGGGTGGAGTACATGGTTGTGTACTCCACCACTAGGCCAGACGAGGCTGGCTACACAGGTTTCCTCATGTACCAATTACATGAGATGGCACACATGGGTTGAAGCCGTGTATGGGCACAGGGCCGCCAACATTGAGATGACCCTGGTAACTCGGACACGGTGTGTGGTCCTTCCTATAGGTCATGTACTTACATTTTCACATGGTATGTACTTTATTACCTAGTTCATTTCACACGGGCAGTACCCAGAATCACAAGACACGGTGTGTGATCCATTCTACATGACGTGTATATCCTGGAACATGGTTTGATCCTCTTGTACACCATTCCTTGGGAAATTTTTTCTTGGGTTAGTTTTTTTTTGTCTTTTCCCTGAAGTTCAGGTATCTTCTCCTTCTATATAAGTATGATCCATTCAGTAGGACTTTCTGAGATAGAGTCTGGTATCCCTCTAAGAGGCCCAGAGTGAGATCCTCTATCCATTATTGACCCTAGGTAGAGTCATGTATCGACGTGACTACTCCTACAAGACTTTGATCCTCTACTTAACAGGTGAATCGATATTAGTCTCGGTATCCCCCAAATCCCTAACATTGATCCTCATTTGGGTATCGTGATCTTTCCACACTCAAGAGTGTGTTCTCTCGGAATGAGTGTATCTATCTCTCATGACTTTTCTCATTGAACGGTATATCTTGGATGAATTTTATCATAGCTATAAGACTCATGGAGTGAGTTCTCCTGGACGAGTGCTTCATGGAATCTTCAAACTAAATCCCTAGTAGGGGTATGTGGTTGTGTGACTTGTCTCCAGACCACAGGTCTAGGTTTCGAGTATATCTAGATTTTGTTTCTCTTGCTATACATTCAGTAGACATATAATGTGTAGTGATGACTATACCTTTACGTTGTGTATTACTTTGTGGTTTTGGGGGGTCCTCTACTGAGTATTGTTATCCTCACCCCTGCATGGGTTTTTCCCACACATGTTGTGTCTTGTGCAGATGAGCGGCCTTTTGATGGAGTCTAAGGTAGACCAGGATCGAAACAAGCTTTCTGGGTTCCCTACAGGCCAAGGTGTTCTTACGGCTATGAGGAGCAGTCCCAGTTCCTCTTTGTGATTGTAGGTTGAACTTTGTATTTTGTAAACTATTTTTTTTGTGGGCTTGTATTCTGGACGAGTTTACTTTCAGTACTTTACTTTCTGTTGTACTCTCTAGGTTGGGTTTAGTTGTATGCATTCATTTTGTTCCTTATTGGTTTTCACATTTCATAATTTGTGGGCTTGGATATGTGTGCATGTGTATAGGTACTTAAGAAATGCCTCTCATGTAAGTGATATGCCAACTTGGTGTTAGTCACCAGCCCCTGGCCTATTGGAGTCAGGCTTTGGGAGCCGCGGTGTGGGCCCCACTATGATGAACCGTGATAGTGATTTCCTTATATTCTTGGTATGTTTGTCTTATGATTTGAATGTATTGGTATATGTGATATTTGAATGTAAAATTGAGAATAATGGGAATCTCGAGTACCTAAGAGTGAAAACTAGATGTAGTATTTTACTGATTCTGATGTGGAAAGCCTAGATTATTCTAGTGAATTGATGTTAGTTGACTTGAAAGTGGTAAGTCCAGGATTCACTTAGTTTGATTTATTATTACAACACTAACTAAACTAAAATGATTATTGGAGATCAATAGAATTTTGTATAGATTCATCTCTAGTGTATCATGTATGAGAATGAGTGGTGTGTGGTTTTTATACCACATTTCACTGAGGTAGGATGTTTCAGGAGTTCCACTTATGTTAGTTACCCTTAAGGATTTACCCATGGTTCTTTATTATGACATGATGCTTATGTGATGTGCTTTCATCCATCGATATACTGTAGACCTTGTGTATAATTCATTTTGAAGAATTTTTATTGAGAAATGGTTTTTCGTTGAATGTGTTTCCATAATAATTTTTTTTCTTCAAATGTTTTCTTGAAAATGTTTCAAAAGATTTTCTATAAATGTTAATGTTAATTTTTTTCTAATGTTGTATCATGGAACTTTTTTTTGGGGTGGAATCTGACTTGTCTTTGGATCACACCCTATGTAAACCGTTTGGAGTATGTAGAATTTTTTATGTACGACCTAGATAAATTAATGATTTTTCATGTTGATGGTGGATCTGGTTGATAGTGTTCCACTTGTTTTAGGTTTTGGTAGTGGTTGCTGGAGGGTGATACACCTCAAGTTCCATAGAGGTTTTTGTTATGTTTTTTGTTTTCCATTCCAATTTAGTATTTTTATTTTTGGTTAATGTTATAAAAATTTGATTCTTAAAATTTATATACCTTGTTTGGTTATGTTATCAGTTATGTATTTTTTTCAATTTTGTTGATTGATTATGGTTATACTCCTCGATGAAAACATTCCCAAAGTATATTGTTGATACACATACACTATATGTCATCACGTGGGGATCTAGAACAACCTTCAAGCTATGTTTCATATCGATATGGGTGTCGGGTTGGATGGCATCTTGGCTTGGTTCGTGACACCCAATATAAATCCAACATCTATAAATAGGTAACATATATCACACATCCCCTAAAACTAAAACATAAGGTATGCACACACACTAGGGTTCCCATACAGTTTTTTATCATAAAACATAGTATGGTATCACCATGTTATATTAATATATGAAATTACATATAGTATCTTAATGTTCATAAAATAAATCAGGTAGTCTTACAAAATGACCATGTAATTGGGATCTGATAAAAATGTAACACCCCAACCTGAAACATCGAGACTTAGTCGATGAACCAAATAAACCATTATGTGCCTCTTAGTATTAAAGAGTATGTTGGCTAGTAGCAAGGAGACTATGTCCTCAATAAAGGGTTAACATAATAGAAAAAAGGATAAAAAATTAAAAAACTCAATAAATGAATAATGAATAATTATCATAGTAGAAAAAAATACAAATTAAACACATCACATTTTATAGAAGTATTTAATGTCATGTAATAAATAATAACCTAATAAAATGAACCAATGTGTGGGTATGAAAATAAATATATAAGAAAAATCTAGCCTACGGTGCATCTAGTATCATACACATCCTCTTACTAACATAATCATCAATCCACTAGAGGACCCTTGACATTCACTATATCGATATCCATGAAATCTATTAGCATAGTGAAATTATCAAGTATAACATGTGTATAAGACTTATAAAGAAAAAGGAAAAAAAGATGGATATCAGTGCATAAGATATTTATGTGCATTATATAATTTAAACATGTTACAAATATAAGAAATAATATATTAGAAAATTTCAAAAAATGAAAGGTCCTTAGAGAAAGGCTTAACCTACATCCACACCATGTTGAAAGGAATGTCAATTCATTGACCAACACATCCAACTTAATGTGATAGTCCAATAACATGTCCAACTAATCCACCTTAATGAGATTTCCCACCTCATAAAAGATATCCACCAAACAAATCCCTACCAGTGGATCATTCAATAGGCTCCACCTATATTCTTAACTGTAGAGGATAAAAGAAAAACATATACAATAAAAATACATATAACTTATTTTTCATCCCATCAATCAATATTTATCATATTCATCAAACTCAATATGAAAGAATAAAAATAACACGTAAAAGTTATACACACTAACACACAGCTTATGTGATCATGCATCAGTCATATGACTTTGAAAGTTATACAAAAACAAACAAAAAATCATTTTGATAACCTATATAAAACATGTTCTAATTTCAAGGTATTCATAACTTTTTTAGAATATAGAATTTGAATTAAGGGTCACCGTATTATTCCTAAAGAACCACTAAAAACTAGATTTAATCCCCATTCAAATCAATTTATAATCCTAGGAGGAAGGAAATAAGGAAACCACACCCTAAAGGTAGGTTATGGTCAAATATACCCAAGAAAATATGATACCAACAATGATCTGGGTCTAAATGTCATATAGTTTCCAATTTGTTCAATATGGGTTCTGATTTTATGAATTATTAATGAATCCCTAGTTAGAAAAATCAAAATAGCTTCTATATGATCAAGATAACATTGACGTAATTATATTTCATCAAGATGAAGATAATGGAATTGATCCAGAGTCATGAATAACTCTCCAAATGAATAAGTCAAGATCAATCCATTATTTTTATGATGAATAGAGGTGTTTTAAGGGTTGTTTTGAAAACAAAAAACCCCTGAGAGGATCCCTATAGTTTCAAGATTCAAATAGGGTCTAAGGGGATAATTAAATTTTAGTGTGTATCCTATTTGAAATTCACCAACAAAACCAATGTCCTTATTAGGAATGATCAAACACCATAGGTGAGCTAATGGCCTCCACTGGGTGGTCAGTGGAATATATAGATTTTAGTATATACTTACAGACTCCATTGATTGGTTGGTGGATCCTGCTGGCTAGACAATAGACATTATATAGCTCAATAGACTATGACAAGACCAACCTCCTTAAAAAATTTATCTTTTGGATTTTCATAATCTTTTTACCATTATAAATAATCTTTAAAACATGATTAAAATCAATTTAAATGTCTATAAGAATAGTGTAACTAAAAAATTGATTCTTCAAACTCTCATTCATGAAAATGAATTATTCCACTTCTTAAATACTACCCTATCACTTTTCTAAAGGTCCCATATTATATTCTGGCCACTACCCTCTCACTCTGGGTAATTTCCTATATCATGTCTTAACAACTAAACTATAACTCTGGGAGAGTACTGATATCACATCCTAATTAATTCCCTCTCACTCTAGGTAGGATCTTAAATAACACCCTAACATCCACCATCCAACTCAATGTAAGTACTTAAATCATATATTGACCACTACTCACATAGTTTTGGTAGGGTGTTTTATAAAATATTGGCCACTATCTTCTCACTCCAGATAAAAAATTTCCATGAGGTTATAAGAAGACACTAATATATGTCTACTCTGTTATTATTAAAATTATAGAACACAATGAAAACCTGATATGTCTCATTGGACACCCGATTATTCGTTACAATAATTCCCTATAATAATTTAACTTATAGAAACCCATGAATCCCCTTAGTTCACCCAAGTAACAATATTTTTTAACCCAAGTCTTATGTTTTGTGGTTTATATCTAATTATCCAACCCCATATAAGGTTCTAAAACAACCACCTTGGAGATAAATCTTAATGAGAGACCATGACCACTCGGTGTGTTCATCTAGTTTTAATTTTCACACTAAAAGAGATAATGTTTCCTCTTCACTACCCAACAATAAATAAAAACTGTGTCCTAACACTAACCAGTATCTTCCTTAAGGGGTAATCACTTGGAATCCCTTAACTAACTCACCAAGGCTTTGTCAAACCAAATTGTGGAAATAAAAAATAAATATTATGGAACACATATGCACGCACATCTATACATAGTAATTAATTAGTAATAATCGGAACTACAACATATAATATTGAGTTAACATATTTATATTTATCTATCCATCCACATACGAGAGTAAACCATGACAGAACATACTCACAAGCTCAAATATTATGCTATAAAGTGTTGAAAATTATTTATGTGAATTTATAATTAATTGTACAATTTAATTTAATGAGGTGTAATGTTTTAGATCTCACAGAATGGCCTCTCATGAAAGGAACCTCATGTAATTACACATCAATACCTCATGAAATTCTCTATGAATTGAAAAAAAGATATTCTTATTATATAACATCCCACAAATCACCAATTATAATCCACTCCATGAAAAACCTTATTGAAATCCATTAGAAAATATACCTCTAAGAAAATTGAGAAGAACTGGCGGAACTATTTTACTTTCAATATCGAAAAGAAAAAAAACTATGAATCCACATATTTTTAAATGATTCCCCCATATATTGATATATTAATTTCCAATACCCTTTATATAATCCATATTAATTATAGACAAAACAAGAAGAATAATAATAATAAATGAAGAGGGGAAGGGTAACATACCCTCGACATGAAAAAATGAATCTTTAAACACATCAATCTAAGGGGAGAAGTGGGGGTTCCTGGGGGGAGAAAAAATGTGAAAGATTATAAATTTATAGTCTCTATTTAACACCCATCTAGATGAAGAAGATAATATTATGACCTAGAAATGAGATTTCCACCCTTTCTAATTTTTTTAAACTGGGCCTATTACAACGTGGCTATAAGTATCATGGTGAAACCCTCTAACCAGGGGTATTATTTATAAAATACCTTGTTATCATGATGAAATTGTAAAATCAAAATCTCCCCTATATTACACAACCTAATGCCTCACTCATCAACAAGACACTAAGGGAAACTCGACACTCCTTCCCAAGAACACATCATTACGCAATATTAGGGATGTTGTGGGAAGTATGCCACAATGATAGTCTTTATTGTAAAACCCATCAATGGTTTCATGAACCTCTTCTAGAACTAAATATCTAATCATACATCAAGGGCTACAATATTATCCTAATATTCAATGGATATAACTCTCCCTACCTCTAAATTTTTAATCCTATAAAACACATGACACACTATAGTTCCCCTAGTTACAAAGTGATCAATGGTCCCTAATATATTTCCACAATAAAGCCACACAATCCTACTATGAAAATAAACAATTCATATAAGATACCTCTCAAACCTCAAAAAAATCTATAAAAAACTTTCTAGAGTTGTTTCACCTCATAGGATTATAATTTGAATCCCAATTCTCACAACACCATTAATTCCAATGTTATAAAATTTCATTAGCCTATGAATTTCACAAAACATAATGATGGTGGAAATTACATATCAAATATTAATGTAAAATATTAATTTTAAAATATCCAAATTATTATTATGGTATCTATATACATGAGCCTTAAATTATTATTATGGTTACCTTTATTTTTTTAATCAATAAACAAAATAGGAAATTATTCAAAAGAATCATTATTTATAATGAAACCCCTACCTCTAAAATTTAAAGGTGAATAGGTTTCATTACCAATATCCTTTAAAAGAATAATATAATATTTTATCTTACATCATACAATAAAATCTATCCACCTTCATTTGTTACCCTATCAAATGGTCTGCTAATCATGAAATGAATTCTGAAGAAAATAAATAATATATAAATAGTACTAGAAAAATATGAATCCTTGAAACTATAAATGGAATGTTCTTCAATAAATTTAGTATTATATATATTCCAAAATTTTATTTTTTATAACATTCCAAAGAAGTTCTACTTGTTGTAAACAAACATTACATATTTTGTTTGGTATATAATTGATTTCTCCTCAATGTTTTCAAAATGATAATAAGATAATATTTATATTCCCATTGATTTTTTGAATAAACATAAATATCATCAATTGAATTCACTATAGAATTTCCAACGTAATCATTAAATTATTTATTAATTAAATCTGTAAAACTATTTACTAAATTCATTAAATTTAATTCCATCATCATAAATTCACAGTGTATGTACAATTTTTGAAATGTATTATTTTGGAAATTTTTCTTTTTTATATTCAACTAAAAATATACATATATTATTTAAATATTATAATAATAATAAAAATATTATAAATAAATCCTATTTTTTAGAAATTTACACTTATTATTAGTTTAAAAACTATTATGATCTAAGTAGTTAATATATAAACTCATGGACCCGTCTTATTTTACATAAATAATATAATCTTACCTAATGGTGATATATATGGATAAATGAACAATTTTTTCCTAAAGATATCTTTTTAACCCAATGGATTTTCTATAATACTTCAATATCGTTATGAGTTTTTATATTTGATTTTTTTATGTCTCAAAACAATTTCTTTATCCCCCAATGTCATCCAAATTAAAATTTAAAGAGGTTTTATTTTTTATTTCATCATCACAAGAACAAAATAACACTATATTTTTTATAATTATAGTGAATTTTAAAAACTAGAGTGGAATTATTTATTCAATCCATTAATCTTATATAAGTTATGGATAATTTTAGGAAATAATAAGTTTAATTTTGTTCTCAACCAAAACCATTCTTTCTCCCCCAAAAAAATTTAATCACATTATGACATGATTACATGAATTAGGGAACTCCCACAAATTATAAAAAATATACATGTGATCTTAATCACATAAAAATAAATTATCTGTAAAAAAATCAAATATAAATGTAGAAATATTATTACCATATATTTAAGAAATCATGAGCTCTACCTATATAAGAAATAATGATAAAAACATCTCATTAAATCTTCATAGAATGCTAGATTCATTATTGAACAATGTGTCATAATCCTTTCAATTAAAATGATATAATTAAAATAATTCCTTAAAAAGTAATCACATACCAAAAACATAAATTTTTTAGAAAAACTCATATATAAAAAGAATGAACTATTCCTATTAGGACCCTAGTACTCTAATAAATATTTAAATTAATTATCTCCCACTCACATGAAGGATGAAAAATATCTGTCAGTCAAAATATTGGACTTCCTACATAGTGATATGAATATGGTTGAGATTTCATGAGTAATTTACATTATATTATATCCTTTATTCTAGGAATATATGTATAAAATAACATCATGGCACTCAGAAATAACCTTTTCACATATTTTTATAATTTTTTTATTTTTATTCTATAGATCTAATATTAGTGAACGCAATATAAAGTAGGGGGAGGTGATTCTGTATTAAATTTTTTAAATTTCTTGACAAATAAAACCACATAACCAATTAATGTTTTGATCCAATATCAATTAAATTAATTATCACATTTATGTAGTAATAAAAAAAATATAATAATCACATATTAAATTTTTTTCATGGATAAGTTTCAAGGTTGAAGAGAATTCCATGATGTATTTTACTATTCTCTTAGATAAAATTTTATTATAAATATGGTATTTTAGTGATTAAAAATATATTTCCATCCACATATAATGGTTTAAGAACGTATGATACACTTCTCAAAGACAGGCATTAGCAAATTCACAATTTTTATGCACAACATTATTTAGACAAGAATAATTGGTTCCTCTTAACTCTTCATTTTCAAAAAGATCTTCAGTATCACTAGAGATGATTCATCATCAAATATATGATATTGTCATAAAATTTATTCAACATTCACACATGTATCAATGATTTTCAATTGATTTTGTCCTCCCATCATAGTTATTTTTAATGATCTTCTCATGCAAGAGAGTGTACATGCATTACGTGATGACATTCCTCCTCAACATCAGGCACTAGGATGATAGAAATAAAAATATAATTAAAATAACCTCTTTAAGAGTAAAAATAAAGATAATTTTGATTAAAAAATATTTATTATCTATATTTATTACATTTTATCTTCAATTAAATAGATTAATACTTCTCATTATTATGAATCTTGAATAACCCATTTTTCATAGTTTCTCATTTTTTATATCATTAAAAATTTCATATTAATATTCCCATAATAAATTATATAAATTAACATAAAGTTTGGATAAAAATTTATTCCCAATATAATGGGTTTTTAATAGAGAAAAATAATGGTTTTAAATATTATAATTTCAAATTTCTTGATGATCACCAATTATAAGGCCCCAGCCTTAAACCTTACTTAATCTTGAGTAATTACAAGATTACACATTGAGGATCTTTTCAGGTTTAGAGTTTTAGATAATTAGATCCTGAAACTTGCATTACATTCCACATTTAAACAAAGTGGTTACATAAAAGACAGTATTCATTCTTCCCATCAACGGGAACATATTTAAAATATAACACGGATTCTTTCTTGACACATCCTTGACACTATCATCACATCATGTACCTTTCCCTTGACCTGTGAAAAACATTTCAAAAACTTGGGATGAGCATAAAAAGCTCAGTAAGAGTTATAAAAATATGGAAAGGAAACATGAGTTCATATATACATTAGAATGAAATCACACTTTACCCATAAAACATAGGCATATCAAATCATGAATAAATCATAGAAAACATAAGACATAAAGGTAACTTGAGGCATTCATAACATTCTTACGTAGGGATTAACCCTCTTAGTTACAGTTGGAATACCCATCACAGTATATTCCCGAAATCTCTTCGTAGAAACCTTAACGTTTCACTCCTTCTCGTTACCCAATGCATTGGAGAGCTATATCGAGCTCACCCGCCCTTAGTTTATCACGTAACCACCCGTTTTCATAACAATGCCCAAGAACCATAACATAAATGTATCACATAAAACATGCATAAAGGAAACATAACATTTCCACATTTCAATCACAGTATAACATTTTAGTATATTGAAATAATGAATCCATTCAAAAAGAAACCATTTCCAAAACCATTTAAAACATTTAATAAAGAGATTTTTGAATCAAAGTGTCCCATACCACCTTGAAGCTTAAAATTTAAACCATTAATATCCATATAAATAAATCCTTAAAACCATTTTGAAAACATGGATATTAATAAGAACAAATGATTAAAACATTTAAAACAATATTTTGGTTAAAGGGGTTTTACCAAAATTAGAGACACTTGAATACAATAATTGAGGAATAACATTTAGTCAGAACTTTATAATATCATGAGAATAAATGGATTCAAGATATAATACTCCAAAGGACAGTATATACACCATATAAGAGTGAATTGGTGCAAAACAACAATAAACCCTCAATAGAAATGTCAAATGTGATGAAATCCCTTATAAAGAAGGTATCCTTAAATTAAGGACAAATAAATCTCAAAAATATGTGTGACAAATATAAATACACCCAATATAAGTGGATATTAAGTGTAAAACAATAAAATTTCATTCAAACATATTCAATGTATGACATATTCAATGACTACATGTTGAACCCAAAGAAATCGAAATTGGGTTAAAAAGTTCCCTTGACAGCCTAACGACATCACATCAAAATGAGTTGATGAGAGATAAAAAGTGTATCTCATCACTTGGACATAAAATTTACATCAATAAGGATATATTAGAACATATCCCAACATAACAATATGTAAATTAAAAGACCCAACAAAAGATGTCTTTTAAAAAAAGCGGAGGGTGAAAGGTTCCCTTACCGACTTGGGTATTTTTCAAAACATACACCCCCTGAAAGAAGGACAATAGTTCATTGATGTAAATACTCATAAACGAAATTATATTACACAAAGAGTAGAATAATGGGCTGTACATACACCACTCAATGGAATTTGTGGCAAATGTAGCATAAATCTCACGGGAATAAAAGTGAGATGAAAAATCTCTTACGAAAACACTGCAGCCTAACGGCTACACATAAAACTTCCGAATATGGATTGATGAGATCAAATAGGGTATCTCATCACATTAAAATAAAATGTATATAAAGAGTAATATAAAATAACATCCCCCAACATTACAAAGAGGAGCTTAAAAGAAGTGACATAAAGGAGAGTACTTAAAAAGAAAGAGAGAGGTTAGATTTCTTACGAAAGTTCGGCAGCCTAACGGCGCCACTCAAAACTTCCAAAATGGATTGATGAGAGAGAATAGGGTCTCTCATCAAATGAACATAAAAATTACAGTAATTTTAATATAAAAGATCATCCCAATAACAAGAAAGATGAGCTTTAAAAGGAATGACATAAAAGTGTGTACTTAAAAAGAAAGAGAGGAGTATGATCCCTTACCTCGGGTCCGACTTGACTCGATCGTTCTTTAATCTCCTGAATAATAAACTTGAGTTAATTTATACTTCCTTAAGAACCTTTTTCAAGTTAATTATTCCTTTTATATCACTTATTACCATGTCATAAACATTATGTAATCATTTAAGTTAAAAATATTTGTTTTGCCGATATTTGGTTCTTAAGTCGAAAGTGGACTTCTTACAATTACATGTTGTTGGTGTGGCCAAATGTTTATTATATCCAGAATTGTATTAATTATGTAGATATCATATATTTAATATATATCCAGTACATTCATGCATTTATAATATTACATAATCATTTAGAGGTAAGAAATGAAATGCACCGTTCATGGACACGGTAAGCCGTACGTACGCATGAACGCTACTTTCATTTCTATTTCATATTTTATAGAATGGAATAATAATTATATAAAGGTATATTATAATTCCAGTATTATATCATATATAATATCATAGTTCCATCCTTTATACGTCCCACTTATGGTATTTAACGAATCAAATCACTTTGAGGGGGCGGTAGTCCGCACTTCCTTAAATGAAGATATCACGTTTACCCATAATGGAAACCATAAAGGTATGCCCAAAATGAAAAAAACAGAAACTTAAGGAAAACATAAACATATTATATATCATATATAAAAATAGTGACATTATAATGGACACCTTTGAAGGTGTTAAATGAGTATTGAACAATCATCGTTTTGGGAGGCAGAATTTCACCATCCACGGAAACTGTATGTTCTTTAACCATTTGATGTAGTTGTGTGAGAGTTTAGCTCGAATAAATCTTATAACAAGATCCTAGTATATTGAAGATACTGTTGTTGTTACAAAAGAAATAAATAAAAAGATTTTAGGGGGTTGGAGAAGCAAAATAAAACAAATGAACATGAGAGAATGAATTACCTTTAAAAGTGTAACTCCTTTTAATTTTAGCCTAAAGGCTTCCTTTGAAAGGATTCTTCCCAAAGGGAATCCTCTAGGATTAGTATAGGGATGTGGAGAGATTAAATGGGCAGGGGTTGGCCGAGCCAAAGGCTTGAGGAGTGTGGGAAAAGAGGTAGAGGTGGGGGCCTTTTATAAGAGGAGAGGAGGGGCACTTTTGGAATGTAAGAAATATTACTTTATTTGAAAATGTTTTTCGGTTTAAAAAGGTCCCACATTGATATAATTCGTGGATAAGGTGTTAAGGGTTAGAAATCCACCCATCCAATAAGTTTTGGACATTTGTAGTTTATAGATTTTACATTATCTTTCCATTTTATTTAAATCGTTAAATAATGAGGTCATCGCTGCATCATCATTATGTCATAAATAATTTAATTTATTTACTGTCTAAAAATTATAAAAAAAAATACTATGATGTAGTAAATCTTTTTATATTTCCAATAAATATTTATAATCAAAAATCTGATCTTTATAACCCCATGTAAAAATTGTTTTCGTAAAACATATGATGTTTGTGTCATTTTTACTTTTACATTAAATAAAAAGTTATTTATGTCATTTCCCAACCAAAGTAGCTCCATGGGGTCCTCAAGTTGACCCATGGCTTTTATTGGTCGGACATGACACAACCAATTATGGTAGGACATGTTTCAAGCTCATCTTATTTTATTAAAGCATTATTTTTACCTTAAACTACACTAATTACCACTAATCGCGATTAAAAACTTAATAAGTTACTATTCACTAAAAATTTATTTTTATCCCATTGAACCACATTTTACTTATTAATGACAACCATGTATGTCGGATTTTTGAAATTCAAAACACAAAGATGGAAAAAATTCATTTAAACGGAAAAATCAGTTTTTATAAGTACCACTTAGTGGTTTCACTATTCATCAAAAATTGAAGTTTTTCAGAAAAATCCCAAAAAATCACCATAAGCTATATTTGATATTCTGAATTCAAAAATGAAGTATATTTTACAAAATTCAAAACATATAAGTCAGATTAATTAATTTAATAATTAATTCCCGTTGTCAGAGCAAATAGCGTGTTTTTATGAAACAATAAGTATCAAAAGATTGACACTGGTTTAAGTCTCATTTCAAAGTGAAATTAATTCCAACGACCACTATTGGATTTAATGGTAAAAATATATTCTAATTTCACTTTAAAACCAATTCAAAATATAATCTAATCATATAAATAAATTAGATTAAAAAGAGGTCTTAAATTAAAATACAACATTTTACACTATTCATTAAAAAAATGAACTTTATCGGAAAGATACCAAAAATTTACACAAAGTAAATTTTGATGTCCCAATTCTTAATAAGAGTTTTATTTGGTCCAAAATAATGTTTAAGAGTGAACAAAACTATATTTAATGATGGTTCAATGTCAAAAGGTGATAAGTGAACCTTTAGTGAGAACTAGGGCATATGCGCCTAAAATTGAATTCTTTCCGTATTTTAAGCCTCTGTCCTTTATTGGATAAATGTAAAAACATTTAAAAACATATATAATCATATTTTAGTTATTTCTATCCATTCCCGCCATTACAAGGGCTACATGTTAACTACCATTTAAAATAATATTATTTTATTATTAGAGTGCAACGTAAGATTCCCAAGAAACTCGTTGTTGCGTATTGGGTACGCCATCGATCATAGCATCCCCTTTAAAGTAATATTAATGTTTGATTCAAAAATATGGGTAAATATAAAGATTTCATATTCTTTATTTACCTAGGGTGTTACATCCTTCCCCCCTTTTGGGAATTGCGTCCTCGCAATTTTAAAATTGGGCTTGGAAACATCCTTGAAAGTCCCACATCGGAACAAGAGTCGGTAAAACAATCACTTTAAAATAAAGAAAGATAAGTACAAAGGTCACTCGAGTTAACCCATAATAGGATTCTGTGTAGGAAAACATGGACATGGAAGAAAAAGCAAAGGGTCATGCTCTGATGGAGAGTGATAGAAAACATGTTTAGGAGAAAGTTAACCATGAGAAAATCACAAACTTGTGATGGGTTAAACAGTATTCGATTCTCTAGTAGGAAAAGTTAATAGAGAACGTTTTTGTTTTAAGCTACTTTTTATTGAGAAATTTATTCATAAGGAAACATAATCACTTATCATGTTGACTTTCAACTTTTACTAGACTCCTTAATCAAACTCATATTTTTTTCCAAAATACGAGTATTTAGGGAGACTTGTTCGCATTAAGAGTACTATAATCAACTTATAGAGAATCACCTAATCCACAAAAGAGAACTATAAAATTCCCATGTGTTAAAACCTTAACCAAAACTAAAACCAAAAATGTTACTACAAGATCAGATAATCCAGAAAAGGATAACCCTTTAAAAAGAAAATCTATGCTTAATCTCCAAAATTTGTCCAACAAAACCCAAAGTTCAACGAAGACCATTAGATAAACAATTTGTCCATAAAATTCTTCAACGTAAACCAAAATAAGGTTGAAACCCAAGTATTTTAAGGATTTAGTCACATAGTCTTCCAAGTTAAATCGTAACATTTATCTCCAAACAACATCAGTTGCTCCTAAAGTCTTGTATTGAAAAGTAATTATCCTAATCACATATCCTCCATGATAGGTTAATCATTTTCATAAATAACCCAAAATCAACTTACTCTTAATTCATAAAATCATATAACTAGAATGAATCAGTAAAACTAACCAGGGACTTCACGTAGTCCAGTGGTAGGTGATAAATACCAGTCGCACTTTTGTTGTGGGTTCGATTCCCGTAGCTTTGTCCGACGCGACGGGATGTCACATGGTCTGCGTGTTGTCCTTTTTCCAAAACTATATAATTCTTAAAACATTCCCCAAAATGAGATAAAATCTTCAAAAATAATCATAACATATTTTATCCTCAAGTTTATCTCATTCCTTTCATTTTCCATCATATCATAGAGTAACCCATAATTACCTAAAAAGTAAGGATCATATAAACCCTAATGGATACCTTTTGAATTATTACCTAAACTTCCACATCGATTGGTCATCTCGTACATGATTCATTATAGAACATACCAAGGTTAAAGTGGTTGATCATGACTCCTTGATATTTGGTTTAGAACAACCATGAGTTTCTTCATTGAATCCTCCATTTTATCTAGTCTCTTAATCAGAGAACCACCACAGTTTCCTTCAAACCTGTTGTCTCTTTGGTGCCTGCTAGATCCATCCATTCACTAAAAACAGAAATGTCAGTGTGAGTATATCAACAAAACCATCATGTACTAATGAGGAAGGTAAACACTAAGATACACTTACTCATTTTCTTTATCTAAAACTAGGACTCTTTCTGAAATCCTAACCATTATGGTAATGTCACTTATGCTTAAAGAATACCCTAACCTCTAAAGTTATCTAAACCGACCTTTGATACCAACTATAAGGCCCCAGCCTTAAACCTTACTTAATCTTGAGTTATTACAAGATTACACATTGAGGATCTTTTCAGGTTTAGAGTTTTAGAGAATTAGATCATGAAACTTGCACTACATTCCACATTTAAACAAAGTGGTTACATAAAAGACAGTATTCATTCTTCCCATCAACGGGAACATATTTAAAATATAACATGGATTCTTTCTTGACACATCCTTGACACTATCATCACATCATGTACCTTTCCCTTGACCTGTGAAAAACATTTCAAAAACTTGGGATGAGCATAAAAAGCTCAGTAAGAGTTATAAAAATATGGAAAGGAAACATGAGTTCATATATACATTAGAATGAAATCACACTTTACCCATAAAACATAGGCATATCAAATCATGAATAAATCATAGAAAACATAAGACATAAAGGTAACTTGAGGAATTCATAACATTCTTACGTAGGGAGTAACCCTCTTGGTTACGGTTGGAATACCCATCAAAGTATATTCCCTAAATATCTTCGGAGAAACCTTAACGTTTCACTCCTTCGCGTTACCCAATGCATTGGAGAGCTATATCGGGCTCACCCGCCCTTAGTTTATCACGGAACCACCCGTTTTCATAACAATTCCCAAGAACCATAACATAAATGTATCACATAAAACATTCATAAAGGAAACATAACATTTCCACATTTCAATCACAGTATAACATTTTAGTATATTGAAATAATGAATCTATTCAAAAAGAAACCATTTCCAAAACCATTTAAAACATTTAATAAAGAGATTTTTGAATCAAAGTGTTTCATACCACCTTGAAGCTTAAAATTTAAACCATTAATATCCATATAAATAAATCCTTAAAACCATTTTGAAAACATGGATATTAATAAGAACAAATAATTAAAACATTTAAAACAATATTTTGGTTAAAGGGGTTTTACCAAAATTAGAGACACTTGAATACAATAATTGAGGAATAACATTTAGTCGGAACTTTATAATATCATAAGAATAAATGGATTCGTGATATAATACTCCAAAGGACAGTATATACACCGTATAAGAGTGAATTGGTGCATAACAACAACGAACCCTCAATAAAAATGTCAAATGTGATGAAATCCCTTATAAAGAAGGTATCCTTAAATTAAGGACAAATCAATCTCAAAAATATGTGTGAAAAATATAAATACACCCAATATAAGTGGATATTATGTGTAAAACAATAAAAGGTCATTCACACATATTCAATGGATGACATATTCAATGACTACATGTTGAACCCAAAGAAATCGAAATTGGGTTAAAAAGTTCCCTTGACAGCCTAACGGCATCACATCAAAATGAGTTGATGAGAGATAAAAAGTGTATCTCATAACTTGGACATAAAATTTACATCAATAAGGATATATGAGAACGTATCCCAACATAACAATATGTAAATTAAAAGACCCAACAAAAGAAGTCTTTTAAAAAAAGAGGAGGGTGAAAGGTTCCATTACCGACTTGGGTATTTTTCAAAACATACACCCCATGAAAGAAGGACAATATATCATTGATGTAAATACTCATAAACGAAATTATATTACACAAAGAGTAGAATAATGGGCAGTACATACACCACTCAATGGAATTTGTTGGAAATGTAGCATAAATCTCACGGGAATAAAAGTGAGATGAAAAATCCCTTACGAAAACTCGGCAGCCTAACGGTGCCACATAAAACTTCCGAATATGGATTGATGAGATCAAATAGGGTATCTCATCACATTAAAATAAAATGTACAGAAAGAGGAATATAAAATAACATCCCCCAACATTACAAATAGGAGCTTAAAATAAGTGACATAAAGGAGAGTACTTAAAAAGAAAGAGAGAGGTTAGATTTCTTACGAAAGTTCGGCAGCCTAACTGCGCCACTCAAAACTTCCAAAATGGATTGATGAGAGAGAATAGGGTCTCTCATCACATGACCATAAAAATTAAAATATGTTTAATATAAAAGATCATCCCAATAACAAGAAAGATGAGCTTTAAAAGGAATGACATAAAAGTGTGTACTTAAAAAGAAAGAGAGGAGTAGGATCCCTTACCTCGGGTCCGACTTGACTCGATCGTTCTTTAATCTCCTGAATAATAAACTTGAGTTAATTTCTACTTCCTTAAGAACCTTTTTAAAGTTAATTATTCCTTTTATATCACTTATTACCAAGTCATAAACATTATGTAATCATTTAAGTTAATAATATTTGTTTTGCCGATATTTGGTTCTTAAGTCGAAAGTGGACTTCTTACAATTACATGTTGCTCATGTGGCCAAATGTTTATTATATAAAGATTTTTATTCATGATGTAGATATCATATATGTCATATATATCCAGTACATTCATGCATTTATAACATTACATAATCATTTAGAGGTAAGAAATGAAATGCACCGTTCATGGAGACGGTAAGCCGTACGTACGCATGAACGCTGCTTTCATTTCTATTTCGTATTTTATAGAATGGAATAATAATGATATAAAGGTATATTATAATTCCAGTATAATATCATATATAATATCATAGTTCCATCCTTTATACGTCCCACATATGGTATTTAACGAATCAAATCACTTTGAGGGGGCGGTAGTCCGCACTTCCTTAAATGAAGATATCGCGTTTACCCATAATGGAAACCATAAAGGTATGCCCAAAATGAAAAAAAACAGAAACTTAAGGAAAAAATAAACATATTATATATCATGTATAAAAATAGTGACTTCATAATGTCCACCTTTGAAGGTGTTAAATGAGTATTGAACAATCATCGTTTCGGGAGGTAGAATTTCGCCATCCACAGAAACCGTATGTTCTTTGAACATTTGATGTAGTTGTGTGAGAGTGTATCTCGAATAAATATTATAAAAACATCCTAGTATATTTAAGATACTGGTGTTGTTACAAAAGAAATAAATAAAAAGAGTTTAGGGGGTTTTAGAAGCAAAATAAAACAAATGAACATGAGAGAATGAATTACCTTTAAAAGTGTAACTCCTTTTAATTTGAGCCTAAAGGCTTCCTTTGAAAGGATTCTGCCCAAAGGGAATCCTCTAGGATGAGGAGAGGGATGTGGAGAGAGTAAATGGGCAGGTGTTGGCCGATCCAAATGCTTTAGGAGTGTGGGAAAAGAGGTAGAGGTGGGGGCCTTTTATAAGAGGAGAGGAGGGGCACTTTTGGAAAGTAAGAAATATTACTTTATTTGAAAATGTGTTTCGGTTTCAAAAGGTCCCACATTGATATAATTCGTGGATAAGGTGTTAATGGTTAGAAATCCACCCATCCAATAAGTTTTGGACATGTTTAGTTTATATATTTTACATTATATTTCCATTTTATTTAAATCGTTAAATAATGAGGTCATCGCTGCATCATCATGATGTCATAAATAATTTAATTTATTTAGTGTCTAAAAATTATTAAAAAAATACAATGATTTAGGAAATCATTTTATCTTTCCAATGACTATTTATAATCAAAAATATAATCTTTATAACCCCATTTAAAAATTGTTTTCATAAAACATATGATGTTTGTGTCATTTTTACTTTTACATTAAATAAAAAGTTATTTATGTCATTTCCCAACAAAAGTAGCTCCATGGGGTCCTCAAGTTGACCAATGGCTTGTCTTGGTCGGCCATGACACAACCAATGAGGGTATGACATGTGTCAATCTCATCTTATTTTATTAAAGCATTATTTTTACCTCAAACTACACTAATTACCACTAATCGCGATTAAAAACTTAATAAGTTACTATTCACCAAAAAATTATTTTTATCCCATTGAACCACATTTTACTTCTTAATGACAACCATGTATGTCGGATTTTTGAAATTCAAAACACAAAGATGGAAAAATTTCATTTAAATGGAAAAATCAGTTTTTATAAGTACCACTTAGTGGTTTCACTATTCATCAAAAATTGAAATTTTTCAGAAAAATCCCAAAAATTCAACATAAGCTATATTTGATATTCCGAATTCAAAAATGAAGTCTATTTTACAAAATTCAAAACATATAAGTCAGATTAATTAATTTAATAATTAATTCCCGCTGTCAGAGCAAATAGCGTGTTTTTATGAAACAATAAGTATCAAAAGATTGACACTGGTTTAAGTCTCATTTCAAAGTAAAATTAATTCCAACGACCACTATTGGATTTAATGGTAAAAATATATTCTAATTTCACTTTAAAACCAATTCAAAAGATAATCTAATCATATAAATAAATTAGATTAAAAAGAGGTTTTGAATTAAAATACAACATTTTACACTATTCATTAAAAAAATGAACTTTATCGGAAAGATACCAAAAATATACACAAAGTAAATTTTGATGTCCCGATTCTTAATAAGAGTTTTATTTGGTCCAAAAGAATGTTTAAGATTGAACAAAACTATATTTAATGATGGTTCAACATCAAAAGGTGATAAGTGAACCTTTAGTGAAAACTAGGGCATATGCGCCTAAAATTGAATTCTTTCCGTATTTTAAGTCTCTATCCTTTATTGGATAAATGTAAAAACATTTAAAAACATATATAATCATATTTTAGTTATTTCTATCCATTCCCGCCATTACAACGGCTACATGTTAACTACCATTTAAAATAATATTATTTTATTATTAGAGTGCAACGTAAGATTCCCAAGAAACTCGTTGTTGCGTATTGGGTACACCATCGAGCATAGCATCCCCTTTAAAGTAATATTAATGTTTGATTCACAAATATGGGTAAATATAAAGATGCCATATTCTTTATTTACCTAGGGTGTTGCACCAATGATCCCTCTCATTTTACCTCATTAAATCACATATTACTCTCTACTTGAATTGTGAATTTGAGAAAAAAACAATGATTATTTTCGATATAAAGACCAGATAAGATTAAAATGATTCATTTTCAATAAATATTTTCCAAAAATACATCTTTGAAAATTTAGGTAATGTTCTAACTCTTAAGGAGTGAAATAATGATCCTTATGATGAATGATCATCATGTTGTATGATCCCTATATGGATTCATCCATACATTTTCTTGAATGATCCATAACTAATATTATAATGATAAATATTGTAAGGTAATAAATCATTTATAGTTAAAATTTATCCTTAATAATCGTCCTGTCGACCTTGGGAAATGTCAATGTGGTTCAAAATTTCCACTATATAGACAATATGTATAAAAATCCAGGAACTATTAGAATTGTTTTTCAAATTAATTAGTATTGGGAAATAAAATTCATTAGTATTATTTAATTATCTTACAGAAATTTATATTTTATATATTCAATGGTATTTTTATAAAATAATCCAATAAGTTTTATAAGCATAAAATAAGAATAAATCCGATTTTAAGCATAAAAAGCTATATTCTTGTAAAAGGAAAAAAATTCCTTTTAATGGAGAACCTATTATAAATATAAATTTTTAAAAATTAATAATATTTTATTCTTAATAATTATACTTCATTTTTTAAATTTGTATATTGAAATTATCTAAGAGTTAAATTTTGGTATTTCTCAGAGAAGTTTTATTTTTGGATGAATTGTGAAAAATATTGAATTTTAATTAAAAACATTGTTTTCAACTAAGTTTATTCATATATTAGATTTTATTTTTATAAAATTTATAATTAATACAATTATAAATAAAGAAATTAAATTTAGGTTATTTGAATCAATTTCACACTAAAATTGGATACAAAAACATTGTAGACATTTGAAATTTTTCCCTTTAAAACCCGACTATTTCTTAATGTGTATGGGTTTAGTTTTAAATATAATTTTTCAAATTATGTGAACTTAATTTTATAAAATAGATTCTATATATTTTATTAGAATATAGAAATTGGGTATTAAGTTAATATTCATTTTTTAGCATAAAAATATATCGTGGTAAAAAAATTATCGCATTATAGGAAAAATAATGAAACTGGTTAAATTTAAAAGGTAAAGGATTGAAATTACTAAATATTAAAACTATTACTGGGTGTTTTATGTGATTATAGACCCTAATAATTACTAAAAATATTAATTATCAACCAATTTCAAGTAAATTAATTGTACCTCAATGTGGATGGATTTAAATATTAAATAATCATTATTTAATCAATAAAAACCACCCCTCCTCAAGTATAAATACCATCTCTTCACCACCCTATTTGTAGTCAAAAGTCGTGAATATCATAAAAATATCTTCCAAAACCTCTCTTACTCACTCTAACCACATAAAATGTTCTTGTTTATCACCAAAATACCAAATCCAAAGTCTTAAATGGGTATTTCAAGGAGGTGATATCCAAGGCATAATTTTGTTCAAAGAACCTCTCTTAATTTCTTTTCTTCATCTACATTCTCTATAAATCCTTCATCCATAAAGGAATTATAACTCCAAATTAATGTATAAAATATAGTGTATGTATCTAATAGAATATATTACATCCATACTTTTCATTACCTCCTATTATTCAATCAAACAAAACAATTGTTGAAATTATGGAGGTTTACCATCTCTGGGGATAACAATTTTTTATTTTCCATTACTGCCTTCATGGCCAGTCATAAAATTATTATTATTATTATTAAATTATTTTATAACAATTTTATAATAACATATTTATTATTATGTAACTAATACACATACATAATATTAAATAAGATGAAATTTGTTCATTGTGTTTGGAAAAACCTCCAAAAAAACTAAACATTTATAATTACAGTTTAATATAATGAATCATATTCATGAAGGAAATAATATTGATAAATAAAAGTATTTAAACTTATGGAAATGAATTAATATAATTTCATTCCACTTGTGGTTTATTATTTCCATTTTACAAGATCATCCTTAATTATACACTAATTAACTTATCATGAAAACATAGTTATACTAACTCCCATAAAACTTGTAAAATGTTATTGAACACCCTGGGGAAAAATTCATAAGGGAAAGGATATACTAGAAATCCCAATAAGGGAATAATAATTACAATAATGTATAACATGAGAATCAAGGGTATAGATTGATATCAAAAAGACAGTAATCATAATAATGAAAACACGGTAGTAGGAAATGAATTCCTAAGATTATGGTATCATAATAACATGTAAATATCCTAAAACATAAAAATATAATCATATGCCAAGGCTAACCACCAATAAAACATAAGAATGTCTAACAGTCATCATAATCAATGTTTTCTTAATCTGACCTCCATCATAATATAGTGTTTGTAGGCTAACCTCCCATTTAGTATATATAATGTATCATAAGAAATTAAAATTACCCATTGAATTTGAGTGTTATAAAAGACCCCCTTGTCATTAGAATATGTATATGTATATATGTGACACAAGGTAAAATAAACCATTCAAGAATCATAAACATAATCAAACCCATGAGAAAGATGTGGTTTTCATAAATCTTATTTTTGGAAAAAAATTGATGGATAAATAATTTGGATTAATAAAATAAGGAGTTAATTCATTTTGAATATTCACAATTTCAGAAGGAACATACATCTTGAACATGATGTTAAAATATAGAAAATTCATATGAATGATCAAGTAGAATAATAAATAAATATATAAAACCTCAGTGAAGATTTATAAATAAGTAAAGTGTATTTTTATATAAGGAATAAAAATATTATTTTCCAAAAAACAAAAAAAAATGAACAAAGAGGTTTATCTATAATATTATTATATATATTTAATGCTATAAATTATTGAAATAAATTTTATAGAGGTGATTATTAACATGAGACAAGAAATAGTAATGTTCCCTTAAATATGGTGTACATAAAATTGAAAATTAAATGGTAACAAAAAAACATATATAACACAAGGAATGAAAAAGATATTATAATAGTCATATATATAAGGCAAATATATACAAAAATAGAAGAGGTACATGATAATAATATGGCATAAAAAGGAAAAAATTGGATTGTGTAACCGAAAATTCATAATAGAGGTATGAAAGTTCTATTTTTAGGTTTTAAATCAGAATTTTTTTCAACCCAAATCATAATATAAGATAATTAAACTATATTTTTAAAACAAGATAATGTAATTTTTATATTAAAATGAGATAAAAATTAATATTGTTTCCGATTTAAAAGGAGAACATTAATGGAAAGTCAATTATTGACAAAGAGTTGAAACTATTGGTTAAATGGATGAGAATTTTTCTTAACAAAGTTGAATTAACAAAAAAAATATTATAATTCACCAGTATAAAATAAATGAATCAAAATTTTTATTCTAATATATATATAGTGTATACAATATGAAATGAAATATGAAATTCAATGAAGAATATTTTAATTCAAGAGAAAAGATTTTATTATGAAAGACCATTATATATTTGGGAAGACACCAATAATATCCCACAATAAGGAATAGAATGAATGCAAGTGTAGTTTCCATATTCAAAAATAATTAATGATATTATAAGTCATGGGGGAAATAGATACACCATAATAATTATGATGTGTGTAGAATATCAAAGCATGCCTCAATAAAGGGAGATTGAGAGGGGATGTTTGTAGCTTTCAAACAACTCTAATAAAACCTCATGACTGGGAGAAAGATTTAAAATTAATTAATAATACCATTAATATTGATAATAAATAAAATTAAATGTTTAATTGGAAGTTTACAAATCATATGGAATAAATAAAGTGCATACTAAAAAAGGACTCTCAAAGAAGAAAATTTTGAGATAAAACTATTATCTCTTATCCAAAGGAATTCTCCACTTTCACTAAAAATACCAAATAATGAAATTAATAACATTAGATATATTTAAAAGAGTGACATTAATTTATACTTAAATTATTATGGTTTTTTATTAAAATTTCATACTTATTTTTAGTATAGTTCTCCCTTCTATCAGTTACTCAGGGTTGTTTGTTTAATTTCATCATAACAATTTTGTTTGTTCACCATGGTAAAACGTGTTATAAAATAACTACATGATCCCCATAATTATAGATGTTTGAATCCTTTATTATTCTATTAGAATAAACTTAATACATTTTTTAAAGTCATCCAAAAATAGTTTCAAAGTAATAAAGGTACATTGATAAGTCCATTTAATGTTATTAAAGTTACTACAATTATTTCCTATTAATCACACATATAAAACATCCAATGTAATTTATATAACATATTAATTGTGTAAAAAATTATTTTTAGTTAATTAAATAAAAAAATTAATCTATCATTTATGGTTCTAATGGAAAATTGAACACATCAATCATATGGGCAGTATTCCACACACACACATGATGATGTTTTCATTGTTATTAATGATTTCATAGGGAAGTATAAAATGGATATACAATTATTATAATAACACTTATTCATATTAAATTTTTTTTACCATATTTACATGGATATATGGGATTTGAGTTGTGTAGAAGAATAAAATTTCTAGAGAATGTGAGTTGATATTATTTCCCCTCTCTTGGAAATTCTCCATTGGGTAACTCCTTATGGTTCCTTTGCATGGTCATTTGGTGAGAAAAAGGATTAAAAGCAATGGGGATGGTTTTGAGGTGATATTAGGACCATGTTTTGGTTTATACAAGGATTTATAATTTATAGTGAAATTAGGAGGATGTGGCATGATTTTATATGTGAAGAAAAGGGAACTTCTGTAAAAATTAATTATTTCTCAATAATAGCACTCCATTTATGAACAAAAAAGGCACTAAAAAGGGCTAAAAATGGTATGGGGAAATTGATATGTCTAATAATCCTTTCACCATTCAAAATATGACTTGTTTTCTACTTCTTTAATCACTTGAACTATTTTAATTCATTTTTACCCAAATTTACCTTTACCATGGTAACTATAAATTCACCCTCATAATTAATTTTAATGGGAAATTTTAAAATTGAAATTATTTATTAATTGGAAAATTACTATTTTAAATAATATATTCTTGACAATAAAATATATCCAAATACTAATTTCCTCATCTATAAATTTAATTAATGAAAAATATGAAAAATAGTTTTAATAAAATATTACTTGATTTTATAAAATAATATTTATGGGCTTTATAAATTGAACATAGTATTATTGAATTATTTATTTTAAATTATAAATATATATTTTTATTTGAAAATGGATTCAAAAAAAAATTATGTAAAATAAATATTAAGGTATTAGAAAAATCATTATTTTTTCCCATTCACTAAAAAATGCATCATTTTAGTAAAATCTCAAACATTTATCAGAAGATATTTTTTGTATGATGAATTAAAAATTGAATTTTGTTTTAAAAAAATTAAAATTCCAAAATTTATACCCATAAATTTCAAATAAAAAACAAAAATTTTATTAAAACTCCTTTTGTTAAAAATTTAATTTTTTAAACATAATGTGTTCTTAATATTATTTCATATCTATTTATAATATATTGGATCATTTATAATAATATTTTAAAAGTTTAAATTCAATTTTTTATAACAAAATATTCAATACTAAATAAAATAATTCATAGAAAAAAATAACTTTTATACTGAAAACATAATAACAAACAATGTTAAATTATTATTAATATTCTAAAATTTTATTTTATTACTCCATTGATATTGAAATAATTATTTGTATTTTATATATACATAATATCATTTTTTGAAATTTAGTAATTATGTTATTTATACATAACGCATAAATATATATGTATGTATAACATATTAATCAAACAATTTTATTTTCATTGTGAGATTTATATTTTAAAAAACACCCAAATTCTGTATTCATATTTTATATATGGAAATTTACCATATTCTAAAGGACCATATTTTCAACGACTAAATTTCAAATGAATACATTTTTAATGACCAGATCCAATTCTTATATATAGAGATACTAAATCACTCATCCATTCCTCTCTCACATTGTATGACACTATTATTATTTATAATTATAGTTTATTCATAATTTTATCTACTTTTATTGTGATCTTACTTATTATAGGTTTTGTTTGGCTGTTGGTGATCCTTGAGGTTGATAAAATCTAGGGGAATTTGTATTGATGAATTGTTTATTTTATTAATCTATTGTACAAGATTTATTTTATCATATTTAATGGATGTATTCAATCAATAATGAGTAATATCTCGTGGTATGAAATAATTTTTTGATGAAACTTTTTGTAACATTCAACATATTAATGAATAAATTTTCTTTAGTGTGGTTTATAGGTTTTTTATAAAATTTTGTAATCATGTTTCAATCCTTTTGAAATAATAAAGACTTATTATTTAAAAATATAGATATATTATAATTATAATAATAATAATAATGACTCATAAAACATGTGGTGTTACAATCTCTACCCCTTAAAGAAATTCAATCCTCACAATCTTAATTACTCATATCTAATGAATGTAGGTTTAGGTATTTTTAACATACTACTAATTCGGGATAAAAATTTTAATATGACACCTACTATACATTCATAGACTATACAAGGTGTCTCATTATTCATCAAACAACATTGATCATTCATACAATCACGTACCCAAGTATGTATATACCCGTATAATTTAAAATTCCAAGACATTTAACCAAAATGTAATTAACTCATATCTTTAACCACTAGTTCCTATAGTAAACGTTCTATATATTTATATATATATATATATATCATAATCTCAAAAATGAGGAAAACCTCAAAAAAATCATGAAATAATTATAAATAACAAGGCTACAAATATTGTATAACCTACTTTTAAAAAATAAATAAACCATTTATTACCTCAATAACACGAATATATTAATCCTAAGAGATATCTATACCTAAAACATGACTTATTCAGTAGTAATCAACAAAAATAAAAACTTTTATTTAAATCAATCATCATGGTAATTAATTCAATTTTATATGAGCTTAAAATCTATTAAAGTAGATTTACCAAAGAACAGTCCAAATACAATTCAAAAAAACCATAAAAAATCCAAAATACCATCAATAAATATAATGAATTAATGATAATAGATATCACTAATTTCTATAATGGAATAAACCATACTACCATAGGAAATACTAGGAAAGAAACCAATTTTATCGTTACGTACAAATATTCTCAACTAGTTAATTATACGCCCTTATGCAATTATAATCCATAATGTTCTTCAAATACATACCCTTCTCAGGTTCATCCTCATGATCATATTTAAACTAAATACTAAAACCAAAATAGTTATGATAATATCCAAAATAATCTGCATATAGGACTATAAAAGCTCAATACTAATATTTAATGAGACCTTCATCAAATACAATTATACTTTAATTTAAATTATGTCACACTTGGTTAATATTATAAATTTAACTGTTCAAACTAGGTTATGTTAAGTTATATTTTTTCATATTTATTCACTTAATTATTTAAATTATATATTAAATATATCCTCCAAAATGGTTCAAATGGAGAATGAAATTATACAAAGTATATCTTCTAGGAGTTTTTATCCTCCTGTGTTGTTATGCCTCTTTTTCATGCACCAGGTCAAGGATGATTTAATACCCCTAAGTCCTTATTTTTTGTTATTATCCCAAGGTAAAACTATTATAGAGAATACACCCACCTTATAGTATCCACAAAGGGATTAAATAACAACGTAAAAAACAATCTCTATTATACTAAAATTTTAGGATGTTCTCCTATACATATTCTTATCCCTTAAGGATATCACAAGAATTATAAATAAGGTTCTATATTCCAAATATCAAAAAATAAAAAAACCTTACTCTGATAACATCTATAAAAACCCTATCTTTAAATACATATTAATACACCATTTATAACATACTTTACCAAAAATACTTTCAATGGATTTAGAGGTATTGTTTTTTTGTAAGATTAGATAAGTAAATACATCATATTAAACATAAAAACATTATAGTTATTTAAAATACATATAGTGATAAAAACTTCAATAAAACATCTAAAACTTCATAGGATACCATGGGGGAAAATACATAAGGAAAAAATTTGATTTTGAAATACCCGTAATGGAATAAATATGGAAATAAAGTATTACATGAGTTTTAAGAGAGATAAAGTTATATCATAAAGAGAGTTATTATAAGAATAAAATTGTGATATATAAAAATTAAAACATAAAATCATGGATTCATAAGAATGTAGAAAAATCATAAAACATTACATAATAAGAATATGTTAACAGTAACCTCTAGGAAAAAATAACATATTGTAATATCCTTCATAATCATAGTATAATAAAGATAACCACTATCATAGCATAGTTTTCTTTCTCTAACCAACCATTCATTTTACATATTATCTAATTAAATGTTAACATTTATCAATTAATTAGGTTATATAATGGACCAACTCTAAAAATTATAAAATATAAAAGCATTAGTGTGACACAAGAGGAATGAAAGTATACATAAAACAAAAGCATTGTCAATCCGACAAGAAGGGAGTGGGTTTAATAATTCTAATTCAAGTCCTATCCGAAGGTAGAATCATAAGATTACCCTAGTAAAAAAGAAAATAAATCATTTGTAATATTATTAATTAAAGAGGAATATAGGCCATGAACATGGAGTACTAACATATAAAGTTACCTACTCAGGATCCATGTTTCAAAGATAGGGGAGGGGTAAATCTGTGATATATTTTTCTTTTATGTTTACATTAATTTTTTAAAAAATTTCACCTCCTGTTAAAGAGTTATTTCCATGATAAACACACACAACCATAGGAATACAATATTTACAAGTTTCACTACTCAACAATAGTAGATACGTCCTTGGTATGGTACGGAAGTAATCCAGTACCACACAATCCACTAGAAAACTATCCTTTGTGTGGAATACAATGAGTAGGATATAATATTACACTCATGTATCACTTGGAAAAAAATCCTCAATCACATGGGAACACTCTTATCAAAAATAGGAAAAAAAACAAAGTTTTAGTTCTTCTTAATCAGCTTTCACAGTTTTATCTTTCAAAATAATTCTTCTATTTCCTACCGAGAAACAGGTATGAACTACCTTGCACAAAAAATAAAGCTTGTGCTAAACCCAAACCTTTCATGCACCCTTTTATGTGTCTTTCATGAAAATTGTGTAGCTTGTACACAATATTTTATTTTTTTCTCCAAACACCTCTTGTGCGCAACTACAATCTTGCGTGTAACTCTCTTCTTGCGTTTCTTATTCTTACATGAAAATCTATTTCTCTCGCATAACTCCCTTTACATAAAATTATTCCGCACTTCAAAAATCTGGATTTATCTAGGTGTCGAGCTGATTAAATGGGTGGGGGTCACCTCTTATTTATAGTCATCACAAACCCATGTTCACAATAACCCTAAAACTTTGCACAATATCCTGACGCATCGTGCAAAAACCCCATTTGATGTCACATTAGGCTCGTAAGTCTCTTTCGCTCCATCGATATCTTTCACGCACTTCATGAATCTTTCACGCAATTCATGTTTTTTAATTTTTCGATGTTCTAAACCAGAATCATGCCTTGAACTCAACATACCAAGCCATCCTCAAACTTGTGTGCATCATTCTTTACCAAAATTACATTTCCCCATATCTTGATTTTCAGCCCCAAAAATTTGGAAAACACTGGAAAATGGTGGCACCATAAAATTTTCTCTGTAAAGAACCCCAATTCTACTTCATTGTCATCTATATTATTTAATAAACAAATTCTTTCATCATGAATCATATCTACCTTAATTTATTGTCTTTGATTGAATACAATTATCGTCGTTAAATTTTCAAGAGAATGTACAAAAACATCCCTATCTTCCATCAATATCATTATTTAAAATAAAAACTGAATATTAGTGGCATCACATTTTCTCCCCCTTTATTTATTATGGAATTCATTACAAGTTCTTCAAAATTATGATATTTTAGAAATAGAAATCAGCAAATCATTATCTGGTTTTTCATGGCTTTTACAAAGTGAATTGATTTATCCCCTTTTTGACAACAAAAGACAATAATCCACTTCTCTATCCAACTTGCTTCCAAAAATATATAAAATTCATGTCAATTATCTTGGATAAAAATGAAAAAAATACACTACTGGGTTATTCTTTATGAAATAAGTAAAGGATCTTTTTAAGGAAGGAAATAGTATATAATATTTCATTAAACTAGAATAAAAAAAATGGGATATATATTGAATAATGATGGGGTGTTAAATCTATAAATGGTTTAAAAATATTTTATGGGGTGATTATTGGAATGAGATAGGAAATAAGAATGTTCCCCTAAATCAGGTTTATATAAAAGTACAAAAACTAAATAGAACTAAAAACTTTTAAAACCCATTCAATTAAAATTATACTCATATATATATATTTTTAATGTGTTTATAGAAATAATTAGAAGATATATATTTGATTAATATTTCATAAAAATGGATAAGAACATATGAAATGTGTATATGGGAAATCTTAAAATAGGTATGAAAGATCCCATCATATGTTTGAAAACAACTTTGATGATATCCAACATCAAAAAAAAATATAATAAAATGGTCAATTGAAATTATGAGAAAGTAAATATTATTTTTACATAACATAAAATGTAGAGTGATTTTCAATTAAAAAGGACAACAGTGGTGGCATGTGAAATTATGGACAAGATGGAGAAACCATCATCAAAATATATGGTGTTTATTCATATTTTAGTTTCATTTTAAAAAAGATTATAAATCACAAGTAATGTATGTTTGAATAAAAAGTCATCTACTAGGATAGAGATATGGCATTCTATATAAAATAAAATTTAATATTCAATGAAAACATTTTAACTCAAAAAAACTAATTTAGTTATGAAAGACCACTATATTTTTTTGTAAGACTTTAATGATATCCCACAATACGGGAAATTTTGAGTGGATGTAATTTTTCCAAATAAAATAATAAATTATGACATTATTATTCATGGGGGAATTACATATACTATAAAAATGAATAATGGGGTATAATATTAATTCATTTCTCAATAAATGGTGATTGAGTTAGAAACATTAAGGAATGAAAGACATTTTAATAAAAGACCCTTTGAAGTAGGGAAGTTTTAATATTCAATTAAAATTTTATGTATAATAATTTAAGGTGATATTAAATGTACAATTGGTAGTATAGATACAACTGATAAGAAATTATGTGCATAAAGGAAAATATTCTTTAAAGATAGAAATTTTGAGACGAAATCCTTAGATCATGTCTGAAAACATCCTTCACTTAAACTTATCTTCTTGAAAAATTATGTTTAGTTAATTAGATATATTTTCCTGAAATTTATTCAACAAAAGATAATTTTATATGTTCTTCCTATTAAATCTTTATATTTATATTTTATACAGGTTTCTCTTACATTGTTTACATGGGGTTATTCAACTAATTTCTTCATAAGAGTTTTAATTTGATTACTATGGTCAATGTTTTTGTATAGTAACTTCATGGTCTCTATAATTTTGGAGTTTTGCGTTGTTTATTTTATTCATTGGGACAATAAATTTATTATTTCAATTTTTATCCAAAAATATATTTGAATTAAATAAAGGTAACTTGATAAGTCTATATAAGGTGGTTAAAGTTACTATGACCATTTCCTATTAATCAAACATATAGAAAACCCAATAAAATTATTAAATAATATTAATGGTTAGAAAATGTAATATAACTTAAATAAATATACTTTTTGATCCTATATATTTATTTGGTGATGGACAATTAAACAAATCATTCATGTATGTGGTATTCCTCACACACACATGATGATATCTTCCTTTTTCATAATAAATTAGTGGAAAGTCTAAAATGAATATTCCATTAGTATAATTTAACTTCATAATATTAAAAATCGTGGTTTTATCATAACTACATTGATTTAGTGGAAATAAGTGGCTTAGAAGATGAAAAGTTCTCTAGAACTCTGGTTGAGAGTAATTCCTCTCCCTTGGAATTCATCCCATGGGTAATTCCTTAAGGATCCTTATCGCTTTATTTTAGTGAGTTCATTGATTCAAAAAAATGGGTAGCATGTTGAGGATAAAATAATTCAAAGTTTTGGTTTAGAAAAGTATTTTTAATGGGTTGATAAATGGTGAGTAGGTGATCTCCTTTTTTAAGTGAAGAAAATTGAACTATGGAAATAAATCATTATTTATCAATAATATCACTCAATAATTCAATGTTGGTGAGTAAAAAAATCACCAATAATGATGTTATATAATAGATAAGGATGATATTAATCTAAAAATAAATAGAACATATGTCCTCCATATGTTTTAACCACTATGACTATGTTAAGTAACTTATAGCCTAATATACCAACACCATGGTAACTCCACATTCACCCTTGAATGTAATTTTATTAGAAAAAACTAAAATTAAAATGATTTAATAATTTGAAAATAATGATTCCAACTTTGGAAATTATTTATATAATAAAATATCTATGATTTTTAGAAATTAATTTTAGAATTTTAACATATAATGTATAAAAAACATTTTGTGAAAAAATTAATTTTTAAGGATGATGTTAATTTTTTGAAAAATATTATCAATGGTATTTATTTTAATTAAATTAATATGGTTATTTTTCCCAATAATAATTCAGTTATATTAAAATAAAACTAATTGACTAAAAATTTTCTTTTTTTATTTTCCAATGCATAAATTTAATTTTATAAATAGGAAAAAATTATTTTCCTCAAATATTACTTGATATTCAAAATTGAAGTTAATTTATTTTATAAATTCGAAATATTATTTTTAAAATAATTATTTTAATTTAATTATATATATTGATATAATTTTTTTAATAACATCAAAGTCATATAGAAGTAAAGATATTAGAAAATATATTATTCTTCATTACACTCCTAATAATTCAATACTTTAGAAAAATATAAAAAATTCATATGATGTTAATTTTAATATAATAAATTCAAAAAATTAATTTCATTTTATAAAATTAAATTTATAAATTTTATATATTTATCTTTTCAGGTAAAACCATAAATTATATACAGTATTACTTTTATTGAAAAAATAAGTTTTAAAACCTTATCTTTTCATAATATTATTTCATATATAATTATAATATATTTTCATAAATATAAAAAATATTCTTAGTGTAAATTTAAAATACATTGAAAAAATATACAATACTCAATAAAGTAATTCATTTAAAATATGTATTACATTTATACTAAATATGCTTTAACAAACAACATTGATTAATTATTTATATTATAAAATTTAATTTTACTACTCCATGTATATTTTCAAATTTATCTGAATTTTATATCTACATTATCTTATATATTAACAATAATAATAATAATAACACTTATAAGTAACACCTATATATATACCTATATTGTTTTAGTATCATGATTTCATTTCATTGTGAGTGATTTTTTTAGAATACCCAAAGTTAGTTCATGTATTTTATATATGAACAATTACTATACTTTATCTAACCATATTTATTACTTCTAGACTTCATTATTATATATATATTTAAAAAATCGTTCATTTATTCCACTCTCAATTTAAATACAACAACTCCTATTTTATGTTATAGTTTTCTTCTAATGATTTTTCTGTTCATGGTGATCATCATTATTATTAGATTTGATTGGTTATTGGTGGTCATTAAGGTTTAATATGATATACAAGATTTCTTAGTATTGATGATTTTAATCTTTTTTATCAATTTTCCTCTATTAATATTTTTACTTTTAATTTAACCATGATGTGTAATAAACCATGGTGGGAAATACTTAGTTTTATACTATTTTTATTAATTATCCCATTACAAATATATTATTTGTATTTGGTATAGTTTAAATATTTTAGGGAATAGTTTCTTATCATATTTCGATCATTTTGAAAGAAAAAAGAAACATTATTCAAAATTATAGATCGATAATAATAATAATAATAATAATAATAATAATAATGATAATTAATCTTATAACCTAGGGTGTTTCACTATATCATGGTTGGAAAAATATATTTCTCCATTAATAATAAAATTGGTTACTCCAATATCACCTTTAGATTTGTTTTCATATTTCTTAAACTATCTAAAAACACTAAACATTAATCAAGAGAGATCCAAATGCAATAACTATAGAGACATCAAAAGACAATGTATCTCACATGAGAAAAATATTCAAACAACAGAAAAATTTAATTGAGTGTTTGTTAGAGACTCATGTCCCTCATTAATAAGAAGGTTTTGGCCATGTAATTTTAATATTATCATCCTATAAAATTTAAACCACTTCTCATATTTCTCCCATTTTTTCCAATAAGAACAACTCGTAGATTTTAATGCAATAAATAGATCACTAAATTTTTTCTATAGGAGTTCTAAAAAATTTATCTCCATTTGAAAACACTATCCATATTTAATTGTGGTTAAAGTTTTATTTCTCTCAATATATGGGGAAGGAATGAACTTATATATTATCCCTAAGAGTCTCAAACTCATCATTGTGAATAGAATTCCTAAAAATTTCTACCAAATAATATTTGTTCAGAATAAATTATAGCTTCATGTATCTGTTAGAAAATGTCTATATGATGATTTGAATTAGGATATATAATTTTTTAAACTATCAGTGTTGGACATGATTTTTATAAATGAAAATATACACATGATTATCACATAAAATATTTATATGAGATTCAATATTCACCATCAAATGTTCAACCTGTTCTTTTATACATATCATCTTTATTTAAATAGTAATACTAAACATAAAAGTTGATTATGTGTGATTAAATTAATATAGTTTTTATTCTTTCAGTTCTAGGAAATAAAACTACCCATAAAAATAAATATCATTGATGAAGAAAATCTTCCATCATATGAATCTTATTACTAGTGTATATCTATATAACCTAGTATATTAAATTTATTCACCATCATATAAACATACCATTGATCAATTTACCTATAATATATTCAAGTATAATTTTTGGAAACCATTTGATTTAATTTCATAGTATAACCTTGATATCAAGCACCCAAAATCAATAAAATGACAATATATTGGGTCGATGCAGTGAGGTAAATAACATTGTCAATAAATATTATTAATTATTGTTCATTTACTGTATTGCCTTAAGAATCCATTTATTTTTCATCCCAAATATAATTTCTACTTGTACTCTATTTAATTCCTCTCTCTTAAGCTTAATGAAAAAATATTTTATATACTTTATTAAGGATTTAAAAAATAAAATTTTAATATTGTATCACTTGAAATACTAAAAAATATCTCATCTCTCACATCATAGATATCTATAATAGCACAGACCCCACATTCCCAAATCAAATTTTGAAATCACAAAAAATTAAATTTCCAGATTTGATACACATGAAGGGGACCCAATTTTTTTCATCCAAACTGGACAACATAAAGTGAAAAAATTATATCACTTAAATTCTTAAATTTCTTTTAGGTTTACAGTTTTCTAGAATATATATAAACTCTTACATTATCAATACCTAAGAATTTAGCATATTATTGTTCACAATATAACCAAATTTTTATATTCCATATTTTTTTACCAATATTATTTAGATTAAACCATTATAGACATAATTCATTCAACATTATTCTTGATAACACTGGGGAAAGGAAGCATAATAAGGGTGAGATCAAATGCTTAGTAAAGGTAAACATAATAATTAATAATTGAATATCATTAGTGTCTATAAAGAGATAATATGATGACATGATCAAATTGTATGAGAATAACATTACAATATTCAAACCCATTAATACTGATATCATCAAATATGAGAAACAGAATAAGGCCTTAACAATGGTAAGATTCATTAGAATCAATAATCATGATCCATGTGATATCAATCATGATTATAAGAGACATTATAATCCCATAGAAATATTAGATAAAAAATATTAGTATCTTGGAACATAGTAATCATAGAACACTTATAGAACCTTGACAAATAGATTTACCATATGGTTGAATTCCAATATATTTATCCAGAGAATATAATCATTACCCAATATATTGGAGCACTATTCTGGTGCACCTATACTAAATGATATAACGGGGTCACCAAGTGCTATATAGGGACTATTATAAAATTAAAATGTCCAATAACCATAAATAATGTATATAGAGATTTTATTTCATCATAAAACTCATAAAAACAATCATTACTCAATTTATTACATAATTAACCTTAGAAAAATAAATGGGTTCCATGAAAATTTCTCTGAAACAATATTAACCTATAGAAAAATAAATTTGTTCCATAATAATATCTTAGAAATATGAACTCATTTAAAATAAATAGTTTCCATAATAATCCAATTGTAATAGGATTAAACTATGGAAATGATACAAGTTCTTTAACAATATCTTTCAAACATTATTAACCAATTGAAAATAAATGGGTTCCATAGTTATCTCATTGAAACATGATTAACCCATAGAAAATAAACAGGTTCGTAAACATTTTATCATCATAAAAATAAAACTTCCATATAAATAATTAGAATTATATACTTATATTCTATTCGCAGAAAAGAAAAAATAACACTAAAGGAAGAATTCATAGATTTAAAATGAGTTTGGATGATAACATTGAACATTTCTTAAGGAATAAAACAATTTTTTGAAAATCATTTTTTAAAATTAATAATTTATAAAATATTTTGGAAATTATATTCCTTGAAAATAACCTTTAAATTTTATATAAGAATATTTAAAAACAATTATAGCATTCAATGATTAAACTAACCTTTCCACTTGGAAAATATTTTTTAAAAATAAAATATTCTAAAAATTCATTGAATTAAATATAACATTGAGAAATTATAAAATAATATTAAATTAAAATAATGGTCAGGGTAGTGGTAAATTCCATTCATGTTGTACATATTAATACAATTATTTATTTCATGTTTTGGTAAAATCCAAATGTAATTTTTTTAGAAAACTACATGAATATTCCATTGTAAAAATTTTGTAAAAAATTAAAACATGGGAAAAATTTACTTAAATAAATAATTTTAATAATATTAAACATATTTTTTAAACACATCATGAGAAAACATAGTTTTGGAAGAAAAAGGTTTTTCGGTCGAAGAGATAAATAAAAAAAATCATTAAAATATTATTTTGAAATCCTTGGAACATAAAGAGATGAAAGTGAATGGAAAAAATGTATTCTCATTTAATAATAGAAGGATAATAAAATAAATTAGTTTATTTATATATGGATTAAATGATTTTATCATCAAAATCATAGACACAGACAATCCCAATAAATGATGAGATTGTATCATAAAACCATTTCCACTTTGGTAACATTGAATCGTAAGAACTATAAAGGAATAACGTTAAATGAAATTTAAAATGTCATTATAATAATAAAATTCATGATATTTCATGTCAATGGGGATTCAAATACAACTTTTAAAAGAATATAGGTTCATAATATAACATATATATCAAATATGTAAAATTGAGGCAAAAATCCCTTACCACTTTGTTCTGTTTTGAATCGTAAAAACCATGAAAAATATATCACCAAATAGATATATATATCCAAATAATTTTCAATATATTAATAATAATATAAATTAATGGGATTTATATACACCACATAAATGAAATAGGTGGTTAATATGGCATGTGTCTCACAAAATTAAAAAGTGAGATAAAAATTCCTTACATCGAGTCAAGACATTCCTTTTATATGCTTAAAATCCACTGTAATAAGTTAAAATAATTTTTTTTGTTTAATAATAATTTTTTAAAGTTTTAATATCTTATAGGTAAATAATTAATTTATTTCTTTATAATGAAATATTAAAATACTTAATCAGTAATGTCCACGTCTGGTGTTTTGACGACGTTCAGTTCATTAGTTCGAAACAACATTGGTATATTGATCATGGACAAAGAGTTAATTGTGTATAAATATCTAAAATAATAATCATGAAAAAAAATTCATATTTATATATCAATTATAGTTTTATAATTAATAATTAATTATTATTGTGAAAAATTCATTATGTTATTGCCGTGGAGATAGTAGGCCATACCTACACATGAGTAACTTTTACATTTAAGAATTATATTTATGGAAATAATGTATTAAATTATTTTTTATTAAAGAATAATAATAATATTATAAATATAGTGCCAATTATATAAATACTCTTATATATATCATCTATATGATTTACTTATAAATAGATAATCACATCACTTCGTTGAGGCAGTACTCCACAAGACCACTAATGACATTATCATTTTTCAGTATAAGAATGAAAAAGATATATTATCTTATAATAATGATAAATATGTTATTAATATCACTATTATTTCATTTATATCTCATATATTCATTTAAATTATCATTATTACCATCCATGTAAAGAGTTAGTGAAAAATGAATCACATCACTTTAGGAGGTGGTAGCCTGTCGTACACATGACCAATGTAATCATATCCTCCATAGAATATAAATTAAGAATTTTTATTTTATATAATAAATAATTAAGTATAAATATTTTTAAAATATCATCAAAATATTTTAAATACATCATTAAAATATGACATGATATGAGATGATGGAAAAAAATTACATTAGTTCGTGAGGTCGTAGTTAACTATACAAAAAATTGATGACTTTATTTCCAATTTAATGGAAGGGGAATGTATTTAGGTTATTACATTAAAATAATAACATCTCAATATATGTTATATACTTATTTTATTATATAAAAACAATTTAATAATATTTTAAGGATGTGTAAGAAGAAATAAAGAAAAAATGAATCTCTAGGAATTTTACATCTTCTTGGAATGCCTCTTTAGAATTATACCAAATGTATTCTTAGAAAGAATTTATGACAAAAATTATTCTTTGATTAGGGGATTTATTTTTTGGAATATATTTATATTGGTATTGGATAATCCATAATTATTTAAAGGTGTTAAGTAGAGAAAAGAGGGGGGTCATTTATAAGTGTGATGAGTGGTAGACTTATAAATTTTCAAAAGAAAAAGTGATACCCACATTTTTCACATCCCAAAAGGATCCAAAATTGATCATTATCATCTATAATACACAATATGGTCTAAATATAAGAATAAAATACATTTTTTATTTTTTATTTTTTATTGTAACTTTTATCCTATTATTTTAACCCCTAGTAAATATCTGTTTTACCTTAACCACAGAAATTAATTTTTACTATTTTAACTATTCATTATGGTAAAAAATTAAGTTGACCCTATCAGATAATATAAAATTTTTTATTTAAAATATTCAATCCAATTTTAAAAATTAAAATCATATTTGTGGATAATTTTAATTTTGAAAAAAACCCACAGATAGGATGAAAAATCATGTTTTAAGACATGTATTTATGAAGAAAAGAATGATTTTATATTTACTTTATGAATAAAAATAATAATTTTATTAATATAATTAATATTAATCAATATATAATCTATAAATTTCATTTAAATAATTACTTGTGTTTTTTTTAATTAATTATAAATTAGAAATATTATGTAGCTTAAAATAGTATCCAGAAAAATCTCATTCATAATTGTATGGACAAACTTATAATAAAATACTATATGAAGTTATTTGAAAATAAATTAATTTTATTAAATATAACTAAATAATACTTGTGATACTTTTAATAATATTAAAAACATAATGGGAATATTAAATTACTTAATTTATTGAATATAAATGACATTTTTAGAAAAATATATATATTTCATTATTCAGTAAAAAATCAATATTTTCTGAAAAATTTAAAACATTTCACTAAAAGTAAATTTTGGTATTCCAATATCATAAAATGAATATAGTTTTATAAAATACCTCTCATAGTAGTTTCAAATTTTAATTATAAATAAAATTTATAAAAATAAATAAAAACCCTTTTAAAGGAAGCGTATTTTTGAAGAATAAAATTACTTTACTAAAAATTGATTTATTATTTTCTAAAAACATAAATTTAATATATATTGAGTAGGAAATTTATAAATATACATATCATAAATATTCCATACTATTTATAACCACCAATCTAAAGGCGAGGTTGTACCGATTATATTTTTTCCTGGTCTTTTAAGATATGTGTTTCATGTTATATGCACTATTGAAAAATGTTTTATTTTCAAAAATATAGAGGTATTATATACACCTACTTTTAATAAATTGCATCCAAAAATTTTTAACTTTATCTCAGTAATAAATGTTTAGTTATTCTGAAATACTTATTTTGTAAGCCCGCATCATAAAATGGGTTAATAAAACATCCTATTAATAAAATAGAAAGGTAAGAAATAAGGTCATATAGAATAAAAGATATAAGGTTTCCAAATAGGATAACATAGCTGGGAAGTAAATATTTATAAATGGAATAAAATAATAATTATATGGGGTGAAATAGATTATTTTTCATAGGAAATTGAATGATCAATATAAAATTAGCACAAACAATACCAAAAAACCTAAGAGGTGTAACAAAGGTCATTTATTTCATCATAAATGATTGTAATAGGACAAAATTTGTTTTAAAGATAATTTTTCTGGAGTTAGTTATTTCCTTTAACATATATGCTAAAATAATAATAAAATATACGTACATGATGAGTAAAATTTCATTATTTTTTTAATTTCCACTCTAGTAGAGTTGTTTTCTCCAAATGATGATAATTCACAATGAATTTTTTTTATTTTTTGAAGAACTAAAATGAAATTTTAAAGGAACACATAATGGTAAAATGTATAATTAAAGTATTCCACATTTAGTTAGACATTAACCAAAAAAATGGTTAGCACATGGTATTATGTTTAATAAAATGAGTAAACCTTCATATGATGAAATAATACATTAATTTAAATAATTCAATATTAATACCCTAAGTTAAAATTAATAATTACAAAATAACTGCAAAAATAAAATGTTTTTTAACCTAATAATATATCTCATACTATCCTGACACAACCTAATGAGTCCCAATACGTGACTACCCCAATCCCACCTCAAGTAGGCTAGGGGATGGGGACTAGCACTGAGAATGCATAGCACTCACATGAGAGGTCGTATCTGAATGTACCTGAACACACACAGAAGCATCTCCAAGACCGTAAAATTATTAAATATAAATAAATTAATATACATGCATTATTTCATTTAAAATCCCAAAATCAGTTCTTGAAAAAAATATACTACAAAGGAAGGTCCAAATACAATCCCACTAAAAAAAATTGAAACATGTCTAACATGTGAAGTTGGAGAAAACTATACCATAATCGACCCCCAGAACACACCTCAGTTTGTATAGATCATGATGCTCTACTTGGTCATGATCTCTCTAGGACATCACCAAAAGATCATTCATCTTCATAATACAAGAAACATCTAGTAAAATCCACTACATGGTTGATTATAATAATACTCTTTAAGAAACCTCTAAATCACTAAGCATAAAACATCATGAATAAAATTCATCTCAAAAAAGAAAATTTTCAACAATATATATAACAAGAACATTCAGATATAATCATAATAGAAACACAATCACATGTGTGATCAAAACACTTCTTCCATCCAATGAATCATGCTTGAATGTTCCATATAACATTCATCCAGGAGAACACACATCACATGTCAGATAGTACTAATGGTGTCCATCTGAGATGTCATGCTCATCGAGTATCACCATAAGAAGTACCTGCTGAAAGTATAAAGAGATTGATATATATATGTGGTTATCACACCCAGAACCATGGGTTATTCCAAAAACCCAATCTATATTAACCCACTAAGTTGGGGATTTATGTATTGTATTGTTATTTATGGAAATACTGATAACCCCACCAAGAGAAATGATATTGATTGAATATATCACTCTGGACCATGTGGAGGGATTCTAGTGACTCTATCCAAGACTGAAGTACCTCATAGAAGATCACCATCCTATGAACTAGATTTGACTCCATAAGAACTATCAGGGAGATGATCAAGTGAATATACCCTAACAAAACTTATCTATAATAAATAGGAAAAGGAATCCAATCCTTCTTAGTAGAAGTACATGGTGTCTACTATAATTAAAAAGTGTTTACATTTAGAAATGGTTTCTACCCATATATCAAAACTCATTCCCAAGTCTATATCCATGTCTGATTACATGGTGTGTGACTTTCCTCACACTATGTGTGGGGCCACATGATTTCTCTAGAATGTACTCTAGTGCATTCCAAGCTATTCTCCAGGGTGTACATAATGTGTGGTATGGTCTATATGGGGTATAATGCCTCCAAGTATCTAGGGAATCTAAACCCTGAAAACAAAAATCTATCTCTTTAGTGACCACAAAACATGTGTTATGAACCACATGGTGTGTGATCCTTATATATATGTGTGTAAGTCATAGTCTCTACTCAGTGGGTCCTATGAGACATGTAATTACATATTCATTCTATATAAACTATGATTTTATAGAATCCAAATTTTTTTCATGCATCATTTCACATGAATCATAATCTTCATGGATCTACTAAAAACCTCATTAAATAACACTGATCTCAATTTATGTGAATATTTCTTCAACATCAGCTAGATTCCAAAAAATTTAACCTCTCATGAAATGGAAACCATCATGACTCTTCTATACACCCCATTCTAATTAGGGGATATCCAACCCATCCTCAATCAATCATCTATCATCATAACTTTATTTATTCACCAATCAAAACTCGTATCTATGTTATGAATTAATTATTCCATGAAATGGGTGCACAATGATTTATTTCTAGATAATTATTGAACTGCAGGTAAAATTCAATGCACTAAATTAATAAAGTGTGGGGAAGAAATGAAAAACAAAAAAATTCAAGTAATGAACATCATTCATCGCTCATATTAAATTCAATCGTTTACATTATAATGATGAATGAAGTGATATAAAATATTCAACAATTTAATACCCCAAATAACAGAAAATCATACCTGCACCCGCAATACGCATGATCTATGCATAAAATTGTTCATTAATGTATTCTTTTTCATCAAAGAAATAAATTAATGTGGATAAATACATATTAAACAAACACCATACCAAAATATGGATAAATCAATAAATAATAATGAATTTTTTTTCTTATATCTGGTGAGATCCTTGAATTTCATTACACACCGATCATCGACTAACAATCCAGTTTTTTCACCCAATAAAAATCCTCCAATACTCCCTGCAATGTCTCTAGGGTTATAGTATGGGCCTTGATAATTATTTATTTCCATTTATTTATTTAAAAACTCAGTTCATGGAAAATTTAATTAAATAAATTATTTTAAATCAAAAAATTTATATAAACATTCACCAACTACTGCACCCATCTTAAGCGTCTGATGCACTCTAAGGTTAAATAATACCTTCAATAAAAACCAAACTCTTAACATAATGAAAGCCCTATATTTATAATATGAGACTCCATTTAATTTTTATTCAATATTTTCAGGAAAATTGTTCACTCTTGATATTTAATATATTTAATATATTTCAAAAAATAATTTTCGGCTCACCGGTTTTTGTAATATCACACCATCATAGCTCCAGAATCCAAAAATAATACCTAAAATATTATAAATTAATACATTAAAATTTTAGAGCCATTAAATTCTACTTACCTTATGTATTTCCATCTTGAAAATCAAATAAAAGACTATATAATGAGATGTTGGTAATGAGAATACACCTATGTCTCCCACTCCCAGGTATTATCAGGAATATTCATATTCTTACATTGAACATGCACTAAAGGTATCACTCATTAATGTAGGATCATCTACTAATGATCCTAAATACCTAGTATGTACTCAATAATTTTATCATTATCATTGATTTCTAGATCACCCCAATCGATAACATGCGACTAATCATGAATTTACCTCCTCAGCTGTGACATGTGGAAGATGTCATGTACCTGATCCAGCTATGGGGTAGATAAATATGGTATGACACCTCACCAAATCTATGTTGTATTTGTAAATGGGCAATGAATATACTAGATATCTTTCCACCATGTCCAAATATCCACAACCCACGTCGAGGTGGAATCCAAAGGAACACATGGTCTCTATAAAATAACTATAAATACCCATGTCATCAGTTTACATTGGACACTTGCAACTATGTGTAGTCCAAATCCTCTCTTGGGTGATTTTTAGATTCTTTATCTCAACTCACACCATCTCTGGGACCATAATTTCTAACTTTACTAGATCAGTCTATCATAGTGGTGACCTTTAGAGTCACTCGTACAAGGCCATAAACTATGTCATACCGATGGTGGAATGTTAACTGTTGTTTTAAAAAAACTAAACTAATGGTGTGTAAACCTACCAACTTCATCTAAATCCTAACAAACAATCCCAAAACGTTTCCTTAATAATCTTAATGGTCTACTCAGTTTTTCCATCATTATAGGGGAAATTCCATGAACAAACACAATATATTACTAATGGCCTCCAATAATCCACTATATAATAATAATGTGAAATGATAATTATAGTTTGAAATGATAATCAAGGTAACTCCATGGATATATACTATCTATGGTATTTAGAGGCAGCCCAATCTATCTACTGAACACTGCTCTAAAATTGCAAGGAAGTGGGTTGACATGGTGAGTTAGCCTACGATCTCCAAGAGATAGTCATTTCCCCTGAATGTACATGGTAACCGCATCACAAATTTCAGGGATATCTCATTCCAAATCAACTATAGACCCTAAAGGTGTTAGATAAACCTACTAGAATTTTGTTATCATCCTTCACATGATTTCAAGTGAGGCATCGAGAGACAAACTCTCTAAAACACCTCTTCATTTCTATCCACCAGAACTACCACTGAATATCCTTCTACATCTTCTCCACACCTAGATGTACCAAAATTTTTAAAGTATGAAACTTCCACAGTACACACTCTCAGTGAAACTAGAACCCACATCCATCTAATGAAAATAATGAAATTCTCCACACCTTAATAAAATCCATCAGTACTATATCCAGTGGATATCTGATTACATAGGGGCTCATAATTAATATCCCTAAGCTATCTCACCACAAATTTATGTAAAATAATAGGGGTGAAAACCATTGACTGAAGGTAATATTATTCATCCTCATTCATGAGTAATAACTACAATGAGGGAAACTACTCTGAAACCTCACTCAATAGCTGTGAACAAGATCTGTTGTAGAGAGCATCATCAACCATGTTCCCCTTCCTAGTAGTATGCAAATAAAAAATCATAATCCTATAAGAACTCTATCTATTTTCTCTATATATAGTTAGTTTCCTTCGAAGATATGATATAATTAAGGCTTTGGCTCTTATATTCAGAATAGATGATAAATATCTCACCCTGACGGTAGTGTCGTCACATCATTAACATGAATACTACCACTAATAGCTCATGACTGTGGGTCGTGTAGTTTTTCTCATGTTGCCTTAAATTATGTGAACCATAGTCAATCACTTACTACCAAATAATTGTAACCCAACCAGTTCTGTTCCCTGATGCCTTGTAGAATACAATGTACTCTATACACTCCTCAAAAAATCTTATGATGTGAGTTCTCATAAACCTCTTTCTCAACTTTGGGAAAACCTAATGGCACATCTCTATCAACATAAAAGGATTCCCCTTTTGGGTTAATTTTTTCAAGGTAATTGATATCATGAAAAAATTGGGTACAAATCTTCGATAGTATCCTAGAAACCCAAAGAATCTTTACACCTCCATCATTCTCTTGGTTGGCTCCCATGCCAACACCACCTTGACCGTCAACGGTTCGACTGCTACATCATCTCCTGAGTTATCATTTCCTAGAATTTTTTCATCCTAAATACATAACTAGAATTTTTATAGCATCCCATAAATTTTTCTCTCTCAGGGTATGTCCATGAATATCCTAATGTTTCGGGTGTTCTCCTCCTTCATCACCAAGTACAATTGGATAACATCAACGATGACTACCACAAAACTAGTCGAAGAAATGTATAAAGATAAGCTTCAAGAGACCCTTAAACACTGATGGGGAATTATTAATTATTAAATAAATCATCAAGTACTCATTTTGAATGTAACAACATCAAAAATTCATCTTATTTATATCCTCATCCCATACATGAAGCTTGTGATAGCCTGATCTAGGGTCATTCATCGAGAACCATCATGCATCTCTAAACTGATCAAAGAGTTCATAAATAATCAATAGTTGATACATATTATTTAAAATCACCATGTATAGGTGATGGTAATTAAAACATAACCTCAATCTCCCCTTCACCTTATTTATATAATCCCTCCTTTTTATCACATAAACTTTCATTACATTTTACAAAACTGAGGATCTTTAAGGTTTAGTGTCTTGGAAACCAAGAACTTAAAACATGAAAACATAAAACATTTTTCTTAAACACTTGAAAGGATTCTCCTCATGTTAATCCTAGGTTCATTACTGCATCTCATAACATGGGTACATACATCAAAAGAAAGGGTGAGCAGAAGGCCCAGTAAGGGAAACAAGAGAAACATTTTACATGTGAACTTGAGATACTTCAATAAGGTCATGAAAAGAACTTTAAGGCATGAGAAAGAAATAATGAGATATATCATAATAAAAATAACATTTTTCATAACTTGAAGATGTGGCTACAAAATTTAATATTGAAAATAATTTTGTTTCACCAAGGTCCATTACCAAGGTGTCATTAAAAAATTACCAAGGTTATTCACCAAGGTATCAGTCTAAAAGGTCATCTCTAGAGATTAAGTCTTTACTCAATACATTGGAGTGATATCAGGTAGAACCCTTAATTTGTCTTTATTATCATGTGAGACACATATATCATCATCAATAATTTTATAAACAACCCATATAGCATAAAAGAAATGGGTTTCATTTCATAATCATAAATTTTTAAAAACTGCTTTAAAGACATGATCTTTATGTCACTTTAAACCCACGGAAAGGGAAAGCGGGTTTCATGTATGTAAATCCCAGAATTTAAAATAGAAAATTTTGGTATATATGTGAATACCCATATATAAGAGATATCTTTGAGTATTCACTTAATAAAATAAAATAACTTTAGAAAAAGAGAGAGACATTTTGAGACGAAAATTCTTCAGCATAACGGCTATGTTACAGGGTTTTAGAAAACATTGAAAAGAGAGGGGACATGGGTCAAACATTCATAAATGACCCATAAAACAGTATAGGGACAGAATATAATGGATTTAAGAACATGGTAATGAAATTATAAAATATACCATATGAAATGAAGAACATGAAAGGAAGAAAAAAATAAGATTTCTCTTATGAAAATTCAGCAGCCTAACGGCGTCACATAAACTTCAACAAAAAATGAATTGATGAGATCAAATAGGGTCTCTCATAATATGAACATAAAAGATTAGTATGATAGATATAGAGATCATACCACAACATAATAAAAAGGAAATTTCAAGACTTGACATGGAATTAGAACTTTGAAAAAGAGAAGGGTGAAAGAACCACTTAAAAATTCGGCTGCCTAACGGCGCCACTTAAACTTCAACAAAAATGAATTGACGGGATCAAATGGGGTCTCTCATTATATGATCATAAAATATCATTATGATAGATATAGAGATCATACCACAACATAATAAAAATGAACTTTCAAGACTTGACATGAAATTAGAACTTGAAAATGAGAAGGGTGAAAGAACCACTTAAAAATTCAGCATCCTAACAGCACCACTTAAAACTTCAAAATACTGAATTGAAGAGATAAAATGGGGTCTCTCATTATATGATCATAAAAGATCAGTATTATAGATATATAGATCATACCCCAATATAATAAAAAGTAACTTGAAAGACTTTACATGGAAATAGATCTTGAAAAATGAGAAGGGAGAAAGAATCTGTTACAAAAATTTCGGCAGCCTAACGGCGCCACTTAAACATTCATAAAAAGAAATAATGAGAGTAATAGGGGATCTCTAATTATATAAACATGAAAAGGGAAGTAAGAGAAATATAAATGAACATCCTTTAACATAAGAACATGGAGCATAAAAGAAATGACATAAAAGAGATTACTTGAAAAGAAAGAGAGAGGTCGGATCCCGTACCTTAAAACTTAACTCTTAAAACTCAAAGGTTGGGACCTTGAGGGCTTGGAGGCACCTTGGTAGGACTCCTTGGAAGGTAATGAGACCAGAACTTAGTTTTGGGAGAGTGGGGAGTCGAATGGATGAGAGGATTTCTTTGTATTTATAGGGAAAGTGAGGGGACAAGGCATTAATGGCCAAGGGACACCTCATTGGTGGTTTTGGAAAAACCATGGGCTTGCCCATGGTATTTGCACATGGTATTGGCCACTTGGGACACCTCATACAAAGCTTAATCCCCTTTAGTCGACCATCCCTTAAAATATCTCATCGCATTATCATGACACAGTTATGATGTCATTAAACATATCGAAACCCTAAAACTGTATTTTTACTATTCACTGAAAATTCAACTTTCTCAGAAAAATCCCAAAATTTCACATTCACCAAATATCAATGCTCTGATTTCAAAAATGAAATGCATTTTATAAAAATAATTTTCTAATTATTTTTAATTTAATTTTTAAATAAATACACTATTCACTGAAAATTCAATTTTTCAGAAAAAACCCCAAAAATTACCTTGACATTATATCGATGCTCTGAGTTCAAAAATAAAATCCATTTTATAAAAATATTTTTCTAAATATTTTTAATTTAATTTTTAATTTAAATACTCTATTCATCCAAAAAAACAAATACTTGAATAATAATTTATGAAACCTTTATTTAACCATTTTATTGAATCACATTACTTAATCTAGGTGCCTAGATTATATTAATACTTTCTTTAAGTGAGATTACTAATCTATTTGATCACATTACTAATCCTAAGCATAAAATCACTGTTCATAATTTACTATTCATCAAAAATCAATCTGATCTTATTAGACTCTAAATTTCATACTGGATATAATTGTAGACAACCATTTTTTGAAAATCATTACACATTTTTAATTATTTAAGGTTTACATAAACATTTTTTAAAATATCCTTTCTCTAAAACTCACCAAAAATATGCATACTATATTTATCCGTTCATTTGAAAATTCATAAACTTCATCATAAGAAGAAATCAATATTTTTATTTAAAACAAAGGATTAGAAAAGGCAGTTACGGTCTCCTTACATAGCCACTTATCATACCAGCATAGGACCTAAGTGTAAGGTGTGCTAAGGTGAGAGAATCTGAAGGAGGATCGGCCAACATCGCACAAGTAGTAATTTCTATCAGTTTAAACTTCTCGTGAAGGCGATTCCGTTCTAGCTTCACACGACGAAGTTCGACTTGGGTTTTGTCCAGAGCAAATCCCAGTGGTGCTACCTCCTTCCCAAGTTATGTTAGATGAGCTTCGATCGGTCCGAGACTACTGGTTGAGGCCATAGAATATTCTTTCTATATTAATTAACCAAGATTACTTGTATTTAGAGACAATAATCAAAACGTTTAGTTTCCAGCGGTCATATTGACCAATGGTCATATAACAGTAAAAACCCAACGGTCTCATTTTAATTATACTCATGTTATCAAATGAAACATTTTTGTTGAGTGTAAAAAAATAAAATAACACACAAAATTAGGAAACAAGATTTATTAAAAATTTCGGGTCGTTACATTATTGGTGAGAAGCAATAGGTCTTCCCAAGCAAAAAAAATGGGTCTGGAAAAACCATATCTCTATAAGTCCCCCTACTGCACCCTCATCTCGTTAAGCTCTATGGGAGATATTTGATATGATGGTATATATATCATGGATATAGTTATGTGAAGAGAAATGCATAATTATATCTTTCAGTATGGAGGTATGTTCAGAATATCCATTAAAATGATTTCCTCATAATCCTTCAAATCTACAAGAAACTAAAAGATCGTAGCATCATCTATGCTAAGGGTCATTCTTGCAAAAAAATTTCTAATTAAATTCCCCTCTTACATATGAGTTATTATTGATCTTATAGGGTTTAATTTTCCCTCACAAATGAAAATTACATCCCATCATTGTAGACTCATATCTTCCTCTGCCTGAAATAGTCTATATGGGAATGAACTATAGATAACCATTCTATACATAACATTAGGTTTTGATTATCCATAGAATTGAGTGATCATTGAGTCACCCCACATAGGAATCTCCAAGTTCAAGGGTCGAGCCGAAGGCTAAACCGAAATCTCTATGTCTCAAACTAGATATTTGGCAGGAAATTAATGAATCAATTTGGTGTATAATAATATTGAAAATATGGTATAAAAAAGATATATCATACCTTATATCATCTCGGGATCCTCTAGGTCATATTCCTTGACTTCTTGTAGCTACATTTTCCCCTTTCCCCCGACTCCCTAAGCCTGGAGCAGACCACATGGGGGTGGTTGTGGTAAAAATTCATAAAATTATCCACCAGAAGATACTCTCCCTACTACTCTTCCCCATCCTCCCCCCTATGGACCTTCCTTCTCATAATGATGCCTCTACCTATGTGGTCCATTGTAACAACCCATACATTTTAATAATATGTGTTTCCTAATTTTTGTGTGTTATTTAATACTCAAAAAAACTATATCCTTAATGTAATGAAGTGAGTATAATTAAAATGATAACATTGGGTTTCAACTGTTATATGACCATTGGTCAATATGACCATTGGAAACTAAACTCTTAATGTTGCGATTATTGTTCAAAAATACAAGTGATCTTTGTTAATTAATACAAAAAGAATATTGAATGGCCTCATCTAGTAGACTTGGGTCGTGTAAAGCCCATCTATCAGAGCTTGGGAAGGAGGTAGCATCACTGAGCTTTGCTCTGGACCAAGCCCAAGATGAACTTCAACATGTGAATCTTGAACGGAATCACCTACGGTAGAAGTTCAAGCTTATAGAAATCACTACTCAGGCAATGTTGTCTAAGTCACCCCAAGATTCTATCACCATAGCACTCTTTACACTTATGTCCTGTAAAGGTGTTATAAGGGGTTAGGTAACGCGGCCTTAGTTACTTGTGTAAACCTTTTGTATAAATAAAAATTTTATTTATTATTATGGAAAAGTTGGTGAATTTCAAATATCTGGATAAATGTAGGATGAATTTTTAGTTCCATATCACTAATTAATTTTGAAAAAAGGGTATTTTAAAATATTTTTGTATACTTAAGTAACTAATAATGTCAAATGATTTTCAAAAAATGGTATTCTACAATTGTGATCAGAAATAAATTTAGATTCTAATAGGTTCAACTAAATTTTTTAGTGAATAGTAAAGTATGAATAGTAACATACCTTTATGAATAGTTTTGAATATTAAAATGGCCAAAAAAATAGAAACTTCACCCATGAATGTATAAATACAATTTAGACATCTAAAAGTTAAAAGATGATCATAGTATAAGTTTTTGTATTTTTGTATGTCATGAATATTTTATTTACAATTTTATAAGTTATTTAATAATTTAAAATGGAAATTTATTTTCTTAAAATTTAATCATAAATTGTTACTTTATTGTATTATGGTTATAGAATAATTTTATGGGACCTTGTTTACTTTCTTAAGGTGTTACAAAACGAGTTATATTTTTAGAGTTGTTTTTTTGAATAAATAATGATTTTATTTAAAAATTAAATTAAAAATATTTATAAAATTATTTTCATAAAATGGAGTTTATTTTTGAATTCATAGCATCAATATTAGGTTAGAGTGTTTTTTTGGGATTTTTCTAAAACAGATGAATTTTCAGTGAATAGTAAAAATATAGTTTTGAGTTTCGGGTGTTTAATGACATCATTGATGATGTAATCATGATTTAATAAATATGTTAGACTTGTGAATAGTAAAATATATTATTAGGTGTCCCAATTGGCCAATACTTTTGTAAAATACCTTGGGAAAGCTCATGGTTTTTCCAATACCACCGATGAGGTGTCCCTTGGAAATTAATTAAATATTCCCTCGCTTTTCCTATAAATACCAAGCCATTACCTCATTAAATTCATTCCAAAATAATCCTCAACGAACTTATAGTCTTTTTACCTCCCATGTAGTACTCCCAATGTGCCCTCAACCCCCGCAAGGTCATAGCCTTTGAGCTTTCAAAGTCACTCTTTAAGGTAAGGGAAACTTTCACCCTCCTCTTTTAAGTCATGAATTCCTTTATGTTATGTCTTGTAGTTCCACTTTATTATGTGGAGGCTTGTTCTTATATATCTTTACTACATTACATTTTATTTCCAAATGATTATAGACCCTTTCCTCTCTCATCAATTTATTTTTTGAATTTTTAAGTGACGTCGTTAGGCTGCCGAATTTTTCGTAAAGGAATTCACATCTTCCCTTTCCTTTCATGTTTCATTTTCATGTGGTATGTCATTAAAATATCCATTACATGATTTTATTATGTACCCATACTTTATTATGAATTATTTAAGAGTGGTTGTCCTTTTTCCCATATCTTTTTATTATTTTCTAAAACCACGTTATATATCTGTTATGCTGCAGAAATTTTGCCTCAAAATTTCTCTCTCTTTCTCTCAAGAAATTCTCTTATTTTATTTATGTGAATAGCCTGACCTATTTTTGTTTCTATGGGTATTCATAAATAAAAAAAATGATATATTTTATTCTGGAATTGATATACGTATAAACCTCACTCCATTTCCATGGGTTATAAATGACATAATGATCTTATTTTTAAGCACTTTTAAAACGTCATGATATTGAAATGAAACCCATTTATATGATATATTTTATTCTGGAATTGATATACGTATAAACCTCACTCCATTTCCATGGGTTATAAATGACATAATGATCTTATTTTTAAGAACTTTTAAAACGTCATGATTTTGAAATGAAACCCATTTCTTTTATACTCTATGGGTTATTTATGAAATGTTTCATTATGATCTATGTAGATCACATGAAAATAAATACATATTTAGGGTGAACCTTGATATTTATCCAATTCATTGGGAAAATAATTTAATCCTTATAGATGACAAGTTTCACGATACCTTGGTGAATAACCTTAGTAATTTTTTATGACACCTTGGGGATGAGCCTTTGTGATATGTTCATGAATGTCTGAATGAAATATTTTTGCAACATATTCAAGTTAATATTCATGTTTTTTTATTATTATGATATTCTTATTTTTCCATTTCTCATGTCCTGTGGTTTTCATCAAGTTCTTATTGATATCACAAGTAGACTGATTCGCTATCTTTCCTTACTGGGCCTTCAGCTCACCCTTTCCTTTGAATGTATGTCTCCAGGTTATGTGATGTAGTAATTGTACATAGGATTAACTTTTAAAGAATATTTTAAAGGGGATTTAAAATATTTTTTTATGTTTTTCATATTTTATTGTTCCTGATTTCCAAGACACTAGACTATAAAGATCCTCTATATGTAAAATGTAATGAAAAGTTATGTAATAAAAAGGCAGGATACCATATCTATTATTTGTATGTCTATTAGCTACATGTTTTCTTGGTAAATCTCATTAAAGAGGTCCATCACCATAAAAAAATTATAAATTCCTCTCTTTAGGATGACTAGATCTATCCTGTGAGCCCTGAGTTATAGATCATCTACTCTGGGACCGCATCCAAAAATGTATCAAACGTCTAGGTCAATGTTTCTATCTTCGACGACCTTCCACTAAAGTAAAAAAATCACATGTTCCTATTACCAAAACCAACTATATAAGCTTTTTTAGCCACAAAACTCTTGACCATCAAATATCCCCTATCACCCTTTCAAAGTTAGGAATGGATATATGTATCACGAGGGATCAGATGTATCTATAAATACCTCACTTGAAGTCATAATCACAAAAGAACTGATGATTCACCACATCCATCGAGTACCAGGAGATATTAGTGAACATTAATAAATACTTAGAAATAGTTGTAATATCCTGATGATACTATAGAGGCTCCTAGATGTGTGAAACCATCAACATAGATAGAGAAAACTCTTCTCTAAAATGGAGTTCAAAATCGGATCGTGCAAGAGTCACCTTATCTTATGAATGTGTCACTAAGACCCACCATCATACCACATAGAAATAGATTAGTCTTGTTTCTAGTAACATCATCTAATCCACTAATTTATTGAGGAGATGAAAGACCTGCATCAATACATCGAGACATTCCTCAGCTTCCTAGAGGTCTGTCTTACATCTGAACCCAAGGGGTCACTATCATAGAAACACATGGTGTGAACTTAGTATAAAAACCTCGTTTTCTAGTACTACATATAACAAAAACTTCTCAAATGGTGGTGGCATGAATATTTCACCAACTAAAGGTAACATCTTCTAGAAATGTCCCTATATTGAAGCCTAATCATTTCGGGGATCATCCTCAAGATCCTTGTGCTGATTTATTGTAGGAAAACATCATGGTGGAATCTTGTAATGGACAATATTTACCATGGTTAATGAGTATATATAGATAGATGATTCAATAAGAATATAGAAACCACAATCCATTTCAAGATTATGCATGTACCAATGTTTCCCATGAAATCATTTCCAACATGTATAGAGTTATCAAGTAGGTAGTCATATTCCTAGAGAATGTATACATAGGCATCCACAATAATACTAAAGTCTCTAGCCTTAGATCCTAATTCAAAACATATAACACTACTATTATTAAACCCAAACCAATATCATAGAGTCCAATCCTAATTTAGAACCATCTACTCCAACACCACTTTGTCATGACCCGACCCAAAAGGGCCCAAGCCACAACTACCCCAAGCCTGCCTCTAATGCAGCAGGGATATTAACCAGTATCTTATACAAATTTCAATAACATGGTAAGCCATATCCAAATATACCTATACATATGCACACGTATCTAAGACCATGAAATATATAAATATTTATCAACCAATAACCTTGCAATCATTCATCCAAAATCCCATCATCAGAGTATGACAACGATGTACTAGAAAACAAGGGCCAAATACAATCCCACCAGAAATAACTAAAATAAGTACAACATGTGAATTAGTATAGGACTAAATTATAATAAATTTATAGAATATACCTGCGTTTATTTATCTCACTATGCTATTCCTAGTCATTATCCTTCTAGGACTCCTTTAAAAGTTCAGTTGTCTGTATAGGATATTCTACATGTAGGCAAAGACTATGCATGGGTGAGTATAAAAATTCCCCATTGGACACCCCAAAATCACTAAACATGTATCATAAATAATATATTTCATCTAATCACAAGAATATTTCAACTACATATATTACAAGAACATCCATATATACTCATAATAGACACACGATATCAAGTATGATCACACTTGTACTTCCAGCCTAAGATTCCTCCCCAGAGGTTAAATATAACACTCATCTAGGATAACACAATCCATGAGTTAGATATAATTGATGGTTTCCATCTGGTATATCATGCCATTAGTTATATCTATAATATGTTCAATTTATATGTCTAAATAGATCGATACAAAAATAGACATCACAGCCAGTTCCATGGGGCATAACAACTACCCAATCTTGATTAAATCCCTAAGTTGGTGGTCAATGATTTCATATTTTTGTTCAAAAAAATATCAATAATACAACCTAGGTAAATTATTATGATATATGGTATCACTAAGAGCCTCATCGAGGTATTCCAATGAATCTACCCAAGAATGATGTTCCTTATAGGGGATCATAAGCATATACACTAGATGCGATTTTATAAGAACCATCAATGAAAAGATCAATGGAATGTTAACTAATGAAAATTGTACAATATAAAGAGGAAAATGGATCTGGTCCTTCATTTTATAAGTACATGATGTTTTCTATAATAACATAGTGTGTCCCTTTGGAATTAGGTCCAACCCATGTATCAAATCACATCACCGTGTCTGTGTCTGTGTCAGAGTAAATGGTGTGAGGCCTTCCAAACATGAAATTTGGAGCCACAAGATCTTGTGGGGATGTACTTTAGTAAACACTAAGATTTTATGTAGTATATACATGGATTTTAGTATGGTGTACAAAGGTTATAATGGATCCTAGTATCCTAGAAATATATACTATGTACATGCTGAGATGGATGACTAAGGATCACATAGTTTGTGATTCTTATATCTATGAATAAACCAATTCCTCTTCCAAGGGGGTCCCATAAGACATGTAATTTTAAATTACATTCCATGTAATCAAGTATTTCCTAGAATCATAGTTATTCTCATATGTCATCACCCGCAACTTACAATCATTGCGGATCTACTAAAAACATTTATAAAGAACATGGATCTCATTCTCTGTGAGTCCTTCATCATATTCTACTAAATTACATACAAGTTCATCACTCAGGATATGAATACTTTCATATATCATATTTCTCATATTCCTTATTTAAATTGGTGGCCTCCAATTTATCCCCAATAGATCATCCATCATCACAGCTCTATATCATCACAAATAATAACCCTAATATGGTGTGTCAATCTGATTCTCTGTGAAACAGGTGTGAAATGACTGATTTTTTGGTATTTCTAAAATAGTGGGCTAGAATAACCTATTATTAATTAAGAACATTGGAAGAAATGAGAAACACATAAATATTAGAAACATACCTCAAACAATGTTCATGTTGTCATTTATTCGCTTTTGTTATAACGATGAATAAATAGATTTAATAAAACCTAGAATCAAATATTACACTATCTGAGTTCCTAGATCCAAAAATAATACATATAAATTTTAAATGTAATAAATTGAAAAATATGAGTCATTATATATTTTAAAAATTAACTCTAGTCACATAAGGCCATGGAATCTCACTCTGTTTCAATGAAAAATTAAAAAATAATTCATATAATATTATATAGTTCATATTAAATTAAAATATATTTTACATAACATTCATCATTAAAACAAAAAAAATTAAGTTTATTTTAAGAAACATTAATCACTTAGATACTAAATAACATTTCATTCATGTGGTTATCAGTATGATAAAACTTGTGATCCCATAATTACCTCAATATCCAAGATGATATAAACACTAATTTTTGTCAATACCTTAAATATTATTTCCAAAAAATGTAATTTCATATTTCACCTTAAACTAATTATTTACATATACATCAAAAAATTAAAATGTATCCTAAAATTTAATTAATCACTTTAAGATACTATCGCTTAAAACCTAAAAAAGTGTCTAAGACATCAAAATTATGACCATTCTTAATCTAATAGACCAATGAGGGAATCCATAACTCTTATGATAACATAAAATTAAAATATCATAATCTCTAAAAATATCTAAACCATTAGTCCAATATAAATTATAATATCCTAGAACCCATAGTCCTGTATTCAGTGCTGAAAACAAAAAATTTAAATTTTAGAACATAATACTGATGAATGTGGTCCAATTTTTTCCACCCAACCCTTAAAAACTCATGATGAAAAATTGGATCACTTATATTCTCATATAACTTCTAGGTTTATATTTTTAGATAATTAATAAAAATACTTACATAAATAATACCAAATAATTCAAGAAAGTATTATTCCCATTATACTAATCTTTTAACATTCCATATTAGGTCATCAAAACCATCATTATGAAATCCTTCTAGAAATAATTCATCCAACATCATTCTTGATAACCCTATGAAAATTAAACATTATAGTAGTGATCTCAAATTATCAGTAAGGTTAAACGTAAGTATTATCAATTGAATGTAAGTAGTGTGAATAATGAGTGTATAAAGGTATGATGACATATTCAAAGTGTATGAGTATAACATATGAATATTAATACTCATAAACACTTGGATCATCAAATATGAAAATAGGGAATGATACTTTAAAATAGGAAAGATTCATCAGAAACAATAATCATGAGCCATGTGATATCAAACTTGATCATAAGAATCATTATAAACACATTAAAAGTATAGAAAAAACATAGTACTATCTTGGAACATCATCTTCATAGAAAAAATATCAAACTATTATAGAACCCTTACAAATTGAATAATCATAAGATAAATTCCAATATATTAATTTATAAAAAAATCCATTACCCAATGCATTGGAGTGATATCTATGAGCACCCATTATATAAGATATAAATTTCTAACCCTATTCTATCTAAGCACACCCATCATATAAAAATGTCAAATATTAATAAATAACGCATATACATATTGAGTTTCACTATAAAACACTTAAAAATAATCATTATTTCATTTATAAAATGATTAACACATGCAAAAGAAATGGGTTCCATGACAATCTCTTTGAAACACGATTAAACTTTGGAAAATAAATTAGATCTATAATAATCAATTTGAACATTAATTAAGGGAAATAAATTTTCTATGAAAATAAATTATTTAAAAATAAATATTCACAAAATATTTTTCAATACCTTTTCTATGAACATAACCTGAAAACATATAATGTAATAATTAAATATATATTAAATCATTTCATAAGGAAAATATCATTTATAATATTAAAAAATATTTTAAAAAATATTTTTTCCTCAAAATCATGTTCCTTGAATATAACCTTGAAAACATATAAAGTATGCTTTAATGAAAATAATGTTTATGATTTTAGGAAATTCCATTTATGTTTTTCACAATAAAACAATGTTACATTTCACATTTTCATAAAAAAAATATATATTGGATTTTTTTGGAAAATGGAAAGGATATTCATTTCAAAAAAAATTAGAAAACATTCCAACATGAGTAAAAATTGATTTAATAAATCACTTGAAGAATTTAAAAAATAATAATTTTCAAAAAACATGAATTTGGAAGAGAAAAGTTTTTCGATCAAAGAGATAAATGAAGATTATTTTTTATGAAAATATTTTTTGAAATCATGAGTACATAAGGAGATGAAAATTAAATGAAAACATGTATTATCATGAAATAACCATAGAATAATAATTTTCATGAGTCAATTATGAGATTTATAATAACATTTAGTCATTTTTAGAATTAACATAAACAATCTCAATAAATGTGGATATTGTGTCATAAAACCATTACCACATTGGTAACATTGAATTATAATCCATGTGTAAGAATACAATTAAATGAAACATAAAATATCATGATAATTTGTAAATTAATTATATTTCTTGTAAAAGGGGACACCTCAAAAAATATGATAGGTTCATCAAATTACATATGTCTCAAAGAAAGAAGATTGAGACGAAAATCCTCAACCACTTTAGTAACATTTGAACCGAAAAGCCCATGAAAGGAATATTCCTTGGTGGATATTTAATTAAAAATAATATTAAGAGAATAATAATAATATAAATTCATGGTTAGTATATACACAAAATAAAATAAATAGGTATTTAATATGGAATTTCTTTGAAATAAGTTAAAAGTGAGACATAAATCCCTTACCATGGGTGTTCACATTCTTTAAATGGCCTTTATCCGTTGTATATGAAGAATAAATGAATTATTTTGATTTTAAATTATTTTTCAGGATAACTATATTAAAAATAAATAATTTATTTTATATATTTATAATGGGATAATATAATAACTAATCATTTAGTCCCACATTGGGTGTTTTGAGGATGTTCATTTTATTATTTCAATACAGATTCGGTGTATTGACTATGGTCAAAGAGGTAACTATTTAAACATTTGTATAATAATAATCCAAACATACATATCATATAAATACATCAATTATACATTTTAATTTCTATCATGAATTATGGTTATGAAAAATGAACTATGTTAGGATCATTGAGATGGTAGGACATACATAAGCAAGAGTAACATTTAAATTTTTCAATTATTATTATGGAAAGAAGGTATGAATTATATATTATTTAGAGAAATATCATAAAATAATAAATACAATAATATTTCATTAAATATACTTATATATATCATTTATGTAATTTAGTGATGTAAAAATAACCACATCGCATCATGGAGGCGGTAGTCTATACATCTACGAACGATGTTATCATTTTTCAATATTAGAATAAAAATGATATATTATCATTAAATAATGGTAAATGTTCCATGAATTTAATTATTTTTTAATTTATATCACATATGTTCGTTAAAATTATCCTTATTAAATTCCATGTAAAGAGTTATTGAAAAATTAATCACATTGCTTCTCATGGCGGTAGTCTGTCGAAAACACAAGCGACGTTATCTTAAACACACAAATTGAAAAGTAAGAAGGTATATATGATATCATTAATCTATAAGAATAAATATATTACAAATATAATATATATATATATATATAATTTAAATACATCATTATAATATTCCATGATAGTTGATGATGGAAAATGAATTACATTGATTCGGGAGGTGGTTGTTCACCGTACACACGAATGATGATTTCATATCCCATTTCATGGAAGTGGAGATGGATTATCATAAAGTGATTAAGAGAACAAAATCAATTTATATTTTATATTCTGGTGTTATTATATAAAAAAATTGAAAAATATTTGGCAGGGCTAGAAGAAGAAATTAAAAAACACATATTTAAGAATTTTACCTCTTCTCAGGCCGCCTATTTAGGATTATACCTAATGTTTTCCTAGAATATATTGATTCAAAAATGAATATTGGATTATGGAATGTATTTTTGGAATTTGTATTCATAGTTCATGGTGAAACCATATTTTTTTAAGGTGTTAAGAAAGGGAAAGGAGGGGTGGCCTTTTATAAGTGAGGTTAGGGGCACAAATGTAAATTTTCAAAATAAAAAGTGATAACCAATTTTTATCATGAAAAAGGAATAAAATTTTGGATCATTATAGACACTTACACATTATAGGTTTTATATATGTCCATAAAATATATTTTTGACAAATTTTTATATCATTTTAACCCTTATCTTTTCACTTAAACCCCAATAAATATGTTTTTACCTTAACTACTATAATTGAATTTTACAATTTTCAATATTAATTATGTAAAAAATTAATTTGAACTTATTACATAATATAAATTATTTTCATTCCAAATATGGAATCCATTTTAACATATTATATTCACATAAGTTGAAAATTTTAATTTTAAAAAACCCCAAACGCGATGAAAAAGAATGTTTTCAAGATGTGTATTTTTCAAGCCAAAGATGACTTTATATTAACTTTGTGACTAAAAATTATCATTATATGAATACCAATTAATATTTATTAATATATGATCAAAAAATTACATTTAAATCATTCCCCATTAGGGTTTTATTAGTTAACAAAAAGTATAATCATTATTTTTTTTAAAACAATTTTATGAAAAATCCTATTTAAACCCATGGAAACAATTATAATAAAATTTAATATATAGTCTATTTAAAAAAAATTGTATTAAATATAAAAAATAATACTTATGTGACTTTAAATCATATAAAAAATTTTAAGGTACATTTAAATTTCGTAATTTATGGAAAATAAATGACATTTTTATGATAATCTATATCTTTCATTATTCACTGAGATTTCAATATTTTATGAAAACTAAAAAAAATCACCAAAAGAAAATTTTGATATTATACCCTAGAAAATAATTTTAATTTTATCAAATACATTTTATATAAGTTCCAAAAATAAAATAAAATATTTTTTCCATGAAAATTAATAAAAATCATATTTGAAGAAAACATATTTTTGAAGAATAAAAATAATTTACAAAAAATTAGTGATTATTTAGTAAAAATTTAAAAATAATTTATATTTATTTGTATATATATATAAAATTAATTAATTAATTCTACTCATATCTAAAAATTTAATAGCTAGGTTATTTTGGTTATATTTTTTGTGGGTCATTTAAGAAATGTGTTACATGTTTAGTACACTTTCCAACATAGTTTTATTTTCTAAAATCTCAGGGTATTGCTATATCTCAATGTATTAATTTATATTTATAGAAAACTCATTGAAATATATATCATGATCACATCAAAAAAAATTAATCAAAAAATAAAATAACTATGGCAGTAACTTGCTTCATTTAGTTTACAAATTGATTATTGTCCACTTTTCCTTTTTTGAATTTCATATCCTTTAAGTTTATTTAAAACAATGAATAAAAAAACCTTCTATCCTACTTAAATTTATAAAATACTTTATTTAGTTTTATTATCAGTAGAAAATTATTTTTAATCAGAAAAACATACATTGTTCAATATACACATCTTTTTTCAAATAATTATTCTCAAAGGTAGATTTGACATTGAGTTGATTAACATTATACTAACTATGAGATTCCAATTCTAGGTGCACACTTATTCCCTCCATTCATTCAATGGGTGAAATTTTATCTTCAAAATAAATCCATAAACATAAAAATATAATTTTCAAACAAAACTATCATTACTCCTTGTGTTTTATCCTTTAACATCCATATTATTTCATAATACCCACTTAGTCTCTATTATAATCATTTATTTTATTCTTGGGAAGAGACTCTAAGCGTTATTCATCATAATTTTATGTATTTCCAAATTCATATATTCAAATAGATATTTATTCCTGATATCTATAGTCATTGAACATTGATTAATTTGACAAATTAGTGTCATTTTGTTGTCACATTTCATTTTTCATATAGCCTATAAATTTTCACTCTAATTTCTATTTATATTCTCTAATTATACATGATTATTGGTATTTAATTCTTAATTATTTATTTATATATATTTTATTCATTATAAATAGTTTATTTTGATTCTTATTCATCAACGTGATGTTCAGTTCTGTCAGGTTCACCTTTGAATTTATCAAAATTCCATTCACTATTTTCATCTAGATCATCTAAAACTGATTCATTAGAAAGATTGTATGAATGATTTTTAATGATTAACACATCACAGAAATATACAATTGTATGATGTGTCTTAATACAGCGCCTATATCTTTTTCCATTTCATCAGTATCCAAGAAATACGGCTTCTAAATTCTTCTAATCATATTTACCTATATTTGAATATTAAATTTACATCATACAATGGTTTCATGAAAATATGATATAACTCACTACTGTCTTCCAATTATAATAGACTTCATAAGAGGATGTATTTGAGATTTTTTTAGGTGAACATTTTTATATTATGTGAATATGTGTGTATAAATATCATTTATATTTCCTTTTTACCTTCAAAAATACACTAACATTGTCCTTCCTATTTCTATAAGGATTTTTTATTCATTAAACAAATACATTTTACCATGGTTTTTAGAGAGAACTTTATTGGTGCTCTATCTGATATTTTTCATGATAATAATGAAATTAATTCAATAAACATTGTTTGCCATTTTGTTTTTTAACTTTTTGATGTGAACTCGAAGCTCTATTTTAGCTTGTCTTCAATAAATTTAGAACATCACAACTACATGTGAATTTCATTTTATAAAAACTCCTTTTAATTTTTTATATTCAAAAATTGATGTAATATACAATTACTCACATACATTTTATCGGTGTCTCATCATTACAAAAAAAACTGAGTAAACCCACACAATTATTCTAGTTGATTGTATGTCTAATATCTTATCCTTAACTCGAGTCATATTCCCCTTTTGAAATGATTTACAAATCATATCTTAGTCTCTTCTCAAATATGATAGATCTCTCACACAATATTCTTTTCATATTTTTATCAAAATTATTTTTCATTGGTCGCTAAATATTCTATTTTAGATATTGTTATCTTTAAAAGAACTAAGATAACAAGAATTATATATATATCACATTAAAAATATATTATCATAATATCTTTCACCTTTTATGAGGATTATTTCATCTTGGTACATTATAATGAGTCATGTTTTTATATCAAAAATAAAAATACTAACCTAATAACTAAATATAATCACACTTGATAGGTAATTCTTGATCAAATCAGCAAAAAAAAAATCATGTTATTTTAACTTATGAGGCTCAATTCATGTTATGCTAATTCATATAAATCTTGAGGATCACTCAATACTAATGGCCTTTGAACCAACAAAATTCTCTTTTATATCATTAAAAATATTTTTATTACCTTTAATATGTGATTGACATCCATTATCTTGAATCCATAAACTACTCCTCTTACTAGCATTGAGAACAACCATCAAAATTAATGTTTTCCATGTATTGATTTTGTTTTGTGTATTTTTTATTTTGTATCATATTTTATTTAACATTGAAGTAAGGTCATACATTTTTTTTCATAGTGACATTATTGGACTTTTATTACATAGATCTTATAATGGTAATTGAAACTATTATGAATATATTCCATGTGTGTATTTATAATTCCAATCTGTTTTCTTATAAGGATATTGTTCTTATTTTCTAGATAATAGACTCTTAATTCTATCCTTTACTAGTTCTATGGGAGAGATATATTCTACCTGAAAAATAGTCATAGAATATATAGTATGAATAAAAAGCATTAAAACCTTCTTCTTTAGAAAACAACGATATTTATTTATAAAAACATTATTAATAATGTTTGTTAATCATGGACTCCCTTTGATTTATCCATGATGATTCTCACCAATTCTAATAAATCACATATCTCTTTTATTTAAGAGTCTTATAGTTTGGTTTATCATAAACTATGTATACTTATATTCACTATTAGAACTTTTATTACTAGTTGTAATAGTATTAATATTTTCATATACCATAGGTGTAGCATCTACATGGGCTTCAGTATAATATTTTTCATCCACTTGAGATAACTCAACCTTCAGTTACACATACTAATATAGTCATCCTTATTTATTTTAGGTTATTATCATACTTTATACACCCAAAAAAATAAATGGTATGTTCTTCTCCTTGAGAATAAATCTTCTAATGATATTATTTTATAGTTATTTCCAACATGTAAAATTTCAATTTGGTAATCCATTTCTCCTCAATGTGATAATTATATATTATGTGAAACTCGTCTTTATTATTAAGTTTCTTACTAAAATCATTCCTGATATATTAACTAATTTAATTATTTTAAATTTTATCCTAATATACAACTCAAGATCATTTCTCATCATGTGTTTTATTTAGGTTTTTTATCCTTATACTTTTTTGACTTCCCAGGATATCATCTTTTCAGTCAACTTATGCCAGGATATTAGTGGATCTTCCAACATAGTCATCCTCAAATAAACTCTTTTAATTCGATCAACTTCCTTCTTTTATTTTCAACATACCAATGTTATTTATACATTTCATTCATCAAAATAAATCATTAGACATATTATATTCATTAAATAATAAGACTTTTGAAATTATTCAAGGATTCTCTTCATCATTGTCCTATCATACACCACATTTCTCTTTTTTGTTATTATTCTATGATGTTCTACCCCCAACACACAAATTCACTTGACTAATTTTATTAGGAGTTTTATCTTCTATTTAAATTTACCCAATTTAATATTTTTAGATATAAAGTGAAAAGTCATTTTAAATTTTCATCAATCCCATCATTTTCCTCTATGTCACTAGAATAGTCATATTACTCTTTTATAATCTCCAATTTATTGACATATTAAAATGTCACACCCTTCATAAAATTATCATTAAAAATTGTCTTTTTATAGTTTAATTCAATAGAGTATTATGTAACTCATGAATGGAGTGATCTTCTATATCTTGTATAGATGAAATATATAAATTAAATATGTTTGGAATGTCACTAATTAACATTTTTTTATATAGTATAATCTTCCATATTATTTTCAAATCCATTGATATGAGTAACTATTTCATTAACCCTTGTTAAATTTTTATAAACATTATAATATTTAGCCAAACCGATATCATAAAATTTGAATATCCAAATAAGCATAAATTCTTCCTTGGTCATGGTTATCCATTTATACATGTTTTCTATATTTCCCCACATTTTTTAGTAGTATTCAACCCCAAATATTTAATATAGACATTATTAATAAAGGAAGATATAAATTCACTATTGGGATTCCCATGTATCACCAAATATCGTCTTTATCAAAATATCACAAGGGAGTATCTCTCGTGAGTTTTAAAACCTATAATAACAACAAATGTTACCAGCAAGCATTTTTATTGTAAATAGAGGTACATTTTATTCTTCTGTCATTGAAAGTTCTTTACATTGAAGAAGGAAACTCCTATATTGTTAACTAAAATCATATTAAATATAGATATAAATTATAAAATAAAGATATTTTAGAGAACTATGATTTTCAATGATACCAATTATATAGCCCATGCTTGTGAACACTATTGAGCAAGGTATGAATAAATGGTGCATTTTTTTATAATTTATTCGCAAATTAATATCTTTGATTGGTTAATGTAATGATGAACTAAGTATTAAATTATTCCTCAATTATAGAAGGAAATCAAAAGGAAAACTTTAAATATATATATATATATATATATATATATTGGCCATAGTGTGATATCCCACTACATTATTGTTTCTTCAAGTAATCAGTGAATGATGTATTAGAATGAGCCTAAAACCCATAAATGTTTTTCAAAATTTAATCCAGATGATACATCAAATTGTGTGGTAGTACAACCCATAGTTTCCCATGTGGTTCCCTTATCTATACTATCATATGAGGCATGAACACATTCTCTTGAAGCTTAGGCACCTGGATCATTAGTCATACCCTTGTCTAAGAGAAGTCTCCTATCTCAAGTGTACTTAGAAGTGGATCAATTTAATACTTCAATTCATTATATATCTATACAATAAACTATATTATCTATAGTGATAGTTTTTTGGGAACCTCTATATCCATAATTTATCTCTTCCACACATTACCATGATGGATTTATATTGAATGGTTTGTGAGTGGATGAATTGTTCTTCATTGATCTCCCTTTTCGACGATGAATATTATGTAACAACACATTATAATTTTTATACACTAATATCAAAATTTTGGGAATATCATCCAAATATATTAATATTAAATTAGTTCACTAATTCTTGGAATCTATTTGAACATATTCCCATCATGTTATTAAACTGAATATCATTCTATAATAATTTATTCTATGAAATGGACATTATTTTGGACTAGTCTAGGGAGTTGTGCCGCAATTATAGGTGGATATTTATCTTATTATTATGGTCTTAATATTCTTATAAGGGTTGGTATTATCATTATTTTCATATTGGCACCAATTAAGAGTTCATCACATTCCTTTCCATAACCCTACAATTCTCAAATTTTTAGGTGCATCTTTAGAGTGATTTCTTTGTGTGGATGAATCTACACCAGGGATGGAACAAAAAATTTCCCTAAGAAATTTCATTGATGTTTATCTTGATATCCCTCATCATAATCATATTTTAATAAATGTTAGCCAATATTATTTTTGAAAATGAATATTTTCTTTTAATTCCTATGTTTTTATTCCTCCATAATTTTTTATGATAACCTATCTTTATTTTATAGTAACTGTGGAGCTTCCCCTCATTCTCATGTTTTGGTAGGTGATTCCTCTCATGATAAGGATCCTAATAATTGAGTAGGATTTTATAGAAATTTAAATGTTATTGGAGGCTAAGACATGGGCTACAAAGAGGGATTCTTGGTTACATAGGATCCATCTCACCCTCTACTATACTTTTCAATCACCCCATTTTTGGACTATGATTTTAAAAAAACAGAAATCTCAAAAATATGTTTTCCAACATATTATGGATAAATTAGAAACCTCTATTAATGATGTATGAGTTACCTTTAAGGTTCATCTTTCTTATTTCCCTATAAAACCTCCAATTATTGTTGATTTGATGATTGTTTCTAATATAGTGATAATGGAGTCCCTCAAGGTTATATCTTATATTGTGGCTACTTTGGTAAGCACTCGTCAGTTTTCCCCCTTCCCCCTTATTCAAAGTGGTTTTTAAGGACCATTAGAAGTTTAGTGGGTTTTAAACCTTGTTCAATAAGGATATATTTAAGTCAATTAATTTGATAAAATCCATAACATTGGTGTATGATGATATCCCTCATATGCATATAGCATGAACGAGTAAAATAATAAAATATTTTCATTCAACTAATCATGGTATGGTCACTTGATCTATAAACAATGGAAAAGTTAATGTACCATCTTCTCTTATAGATGCCTCAATCTAACATTCCACCCTATAATATTCATCATGATATCTATCATGATATGGAATGATTGTGGAATTAGGAATATGAAGAAACTAAATTTTCATAACAAGGATATAAGAAGAAATCATATTTCTATGTTATATGTTTTGAAACACAAGAATAGGTCCCATTCCATTTGAAATTATTCTCAAAAAACATCATTTGGATCATAGAATGTATGTAAATCCAACCAATTATCTCATTTTTATTTTGTTTGGAGGATCATGTTCTAGTTGAAATTAGTGATGTATCTCTACAATAAATCATTTTCCATGGAATAATATTTAAAATTTCTTTCATTTATTAGATAATATATGAAAAATTTGAGAAAGGAGAATGTAAATGCCTTCGGAATACTCTTTCTACCTTCAAAACTATAACTTTAACATTGTTTTTTCAAGGGATTTAAAGACTATTCTGAGAAAATATAGAATAAGGGAGTTGGTATTTACTAAATTAATGTGATGAGAGAATTATAAAATTTCATTTCTCATAAAATCGTGCTTAATTATTCCTTCAAAATGAATTTTTTACATGGTTTAATAACAGTAGAGTAATTAATAAGATATAGAGTAGATTAGACAGATTACTGGTAAATATCCACGCTATTATTAAATAATCTAGTTCAACTATTAAGCATTAATCATGATCTACTTTTGATGAAAAATATTTTCTCTTGAAAATAAAATGGATTGGTCCCTTATATAATAGTTTCTTTTACTTTAATATCTAGTTGGATTTTATTTTCAGCAATTAAATAGTTTTATCTTCTTTTTTCCCCTATGCAATGAAATCATTTAGTGATTCTCTAGGAAAAACTAAATCAATTTAAAGGACACATCATAACCATTAAAAATACCCAATATTCATATGATGTTAGTAGTTGATGGATTCAATAGAAATTTACACAGCATAAAAACCATATGTAATTCCAATGGAATGATTATTTATTTATCCTTAATATATGTAATGAAAATAAATTTGGTTTTTATGGAATAATAACATATGTCTTGAGACAATTATAAAACAATATTGCAGAGGCTGGGTGAAATTAACCTGGCTTACATCCCTTATTATTTATGGGATAAAAAAATTTAATGGGAATCTGAATATTTCTCTTGGGGATGGAACACATTCTAGTTATATTAATGTCACTACCCTCTTGGTGATACTTATTTATCTTATTTACTTGAAGGACCAAGTTATATTTTTATATATGATAATATCATTCTAGAATATAATGATATTTATTTCTATAATATATTTAGGTCTATTAATTCCCAATAAAATTGTTCTATGAGAGTCATTTCATGTAAAGTGGAAATCAGGGTGTCTATTAAAGGGATTAATTAAGAGATTCCGCTAGGCCCTAATGGGTTTCTTATCTCATTATTCACTAATTTTTAGAATATTTTTAATAGTAATGTAATTTTTGGAATTCAAAATTATTTAATTGTGATCCACTTACAAAATTTTCTTCTGTCACTATCAAGGTTATTATTTTCAAATTAAGTGTCCATAATTGATTTTATTAGTTTGGGTGAATTATCTTTTGTAAATTTTCATTTAAAATACTTACTAATATACTTAACAAAAGACTCTCTTGGTACATGGGTATTTGAAATTTCTAATGAAGAAGAATTATTTTTGAAAGGAAGAAGTATCCAAGGAGATATTGTGCTAGCCCATGAAATGATTATTTTTCATCATGAAAAATAGGTTGTTTCAAAAATTGTCATTATGATTGATATTAAAAAGGCCTATGAGAATATAATGTTGATCCTTGTTATAAAATTATTGAGGTGTTTTGGATTATATGAAAGTGAATACGGCCATTTATTTTTATGATTATCCTCATCATGGTTCACAATATAACTAATGAGAAGGATATATAGATTTTTTTTGTATACTTTGGGTCCTAGTCAGGGATATTATCCTTCTACAATAATGTTTATTCTTGATCCAAATGTATCAAGTTGGAATCTTAATATTAGCCTCTCTAATGGACCAATTCTCTATCAGATTCAGTGGTATAGTGTCAATGGAATATATCATTTATTATTTAGAGATTCAATAGTGTTAAATATCATTGGTATTGGAAACTCTATTAAAATATTTTCACTGATTTTGAGTTACTATGATATTAGGAGTGGTAATTTCAACATTGTTAATAAAATTTACATCTATATGTTCAAATTTTTCAATAATAATCAGTCCAAGAGTATTGTGTGGAGGATTTTTTTTAATGGAGTAAATTTTCAATAGAATGTCATGGAGATCATCTATCTAATGGATGGATTCAAAATTATTATTTTTAATGTATTTTTAATAAAATCACATGAAGAATCAAAATTCTGAAAAGTATATTTCTATATATGGTGGGCCAATTCACATTGGTCAATTTTGAGTTTCTATTTAACCCTATCTATTTTTCGTCAATCTATAATTCATGAATGTATATTATCAAGAACATTGAGAAAATTCATAACGGTTTCACTTAGGATTATTATATGGTAAAGAGGTGTCACTAGACTAGCTGGTATAGAATCGATAGACATATATAAAAAGTGGACAATATTCTTATCAGCATGAATGAATGTATCATTTATATGTAATAAAAATCACTTAGGTGTATATCTCATGGAAATAACTTTAGGGTATGTTTAGAAAGTGTAATTATTAAAATTAATCTATTTACAATATCAAATTATATCTAGGATCGCATATCTATTGTATCCTTCAAAATTTTATCATCATGATTAATGGGAAGTATCAATTGATCATATATAGAGGTGATATTATTTTATGGTATTCAAATTCAGATGGATATAAACTTTATTTAAATAAATTCCCTAATTTGATCCTTACCATAAAGAAATAGTATACATACACTTAGTTATTATAGGACATTCTTAGTGATGATTTGAATAATCTGTAAAGGGGTATATAGTTTTTTAATTTTCTAGATTATTGAATTTTTACCCATTCTCATTTAGGATCCTTTATAAGATCCACATTCATAATTTTTTGGCAACAGAAATATAATTTTTACCCTTGGGGGGAAATATTTGGTTCTATTATCTTATTTTTATTGTTTAGTTTTCTAGTTTGGTGAATATAAAACTATGATATTCCAATATACGTGGAGGATCAAAAGAATGGAATCTAACATGCCTCAAAATTATAATACTATGTGAATGAAAATTTTTAATAAGTACATTATATTTCTATTTTTGAGGATGATAGTTACTACATCTAAGTAATTCATGTAGGATTTCATTATCACTATGATTCTTCTCATCTCATTCATGATTCATTTTTTTATATTCACACAGGTGGTGAGTAGAATGTCCTACAATGATGTATTATCATTATTGTCAGTTGGACAATGATATAGGACCCATGTAATGCTATTGAACCCCATGTTTTTATATCAAATTAGTCTTACCTAAAAATATTGTCCTTTATTAGGTGATTCCCTTTTCACTATATTAAAAAAGGAGTATTTTACTCCTAATTTATGGAACAATATTAAACATTCAACAAATGAGACCATGAGTAACTCAAAAAATGGAAAATGGTTTTTTTATGAAAATATATGTTGGGGTCTTAAACTTAATATCAATGTGAAATTACATAATGTTACCATATGTAGAGGATCCCTTTTTCTTGATTATAAAGGATTCATCATCCATTCTTTCTCAGATTTACATAGAAAGGAAACATCCATCCATTTTAAATCACTTTCTATTATTACATGTATAATCCTTTTTAATTCACAAAAAAATCACTTTATCTTCAGATGAATTCATTCTTCTAAGTTATTCAAATCTTTAAATGATAATTTTTTATATAATTAGAGAATAGTTATAATTGTTATGACCACTTGGAAAATATTTTAACCATATATAGATATTTTTTACACGTGTCATGTAAGGAATATGTTGGTGAATATTATAACATTAATAGGGATCCATGATAAGTACCAACTCCCTTATTTGAGTATAGGATTACTCCTTTAGAATATAATGAAATCATCTAATAGGATCCCCTTGGCCTCCATTACTTTTATAATCCATTAATTTTTTATTTTTTTCCCCCTCTATCATCTATGAATAATAAAAATTTCAATTTTCATTCAGTGAGAGAATAATATGTGTCATGTTCAACTCTAATTGTGATAAAAAAATTTATTGTCTCTATAATATTATAGTTATAAAAAATTTAGTTCAACTTTTATACTATGGATTTATTATGTACCATTAACTTCATGAATATAGGTTTCATTCACATATAAAATATGATAAAAAATGTTGTTTATATTGAAACCTTGTGTCCGTCAATTATCTACTCTCACTTTATCATGAAAAATATCATGTGTTTCATCACTATTGAATTGTCATCAATTATAAGTTTTTCTCCTTGAATTTATATTACTTATAGAATGGTATTAAAGCTGTATCATGAACTTCAAACTCCCTTTACTGTTATTTAGATTAATCCTATCATGGAAAAGTTTATGAAAACATGAAATGATATCCTTCATCCTCAATAACAAGTACATGAATGATATATATCAAAATATTCTTTTATGTACCCCATAATGAATCATAGATGAAATACCTATCAAATTCCTTTATTCTATGTTCCTCTTCAGGATATACAACCTTAAATATAATATAGTACCATATTCTAATTTTTTAATTATAAAATACCCATTTCTATTCATATATCAATTTTTATATCTTTAAAAAATATTGAGTAATATTTCATTAATAAATTTTGGACATTCCCATGATGTTTGATTAAAAATTAATATAATCAAGAACACCTATTTTAATTAAAATTGTAAATAATGTAATATATTTTAATTTTAGACCTCATGAATATATCCCATGATCCTTCTCATTTAATATAATTCAAACAAAAATTATTCTTTTCATAAATAATGTCTTTGATCAATCTTGAATGATTTTTTTTAATATTTAATGACTATAGGAGAAACATCTGATTCATGATTTAATATTATTTCAAGAAAACCTTTTTAAAAAAATTATGAAATATATTTATCCTTATAGAGTGTAAATTTGAAAATTATGTTGAATAATCCATATATTTTTTCATCCTTATGTTTTTTTGGAATGACTCTAACATTATAGTTTGATAACCATTAAAAACTGGAAACAACTCTTATGGAGTCTTCAATGATCCTTATTTAGCCTTCAATAATTCTTATTAAATCTCATTTCCATTGAAAAATCTCCACCGCAGAGATAAACTGACTCATATGAAGCTCATTCAATCTTTAAAAAGATGCATGTTGAACTTTATGATGTAAATAGACAACTTTATGATGAAATATACTTGAACCATACATATTTTTTCAACAATATGGTGTTTTAATTACATTTAAAAAAATTAACTCTTGGGTGAACCTTATGATGTTCTATAACAACCTTAAAAAGTGTGAATTATATATTTTCTACCTCAGTTTCTAAACTCCAAAAATTAAACAAATAGTCACAAAACCTATTGAATATATTCTATATAATCTCTAAAGAACTCAAAACACCTAACCCAAATTCAAAAAATATACTTCATAAACTTCATATAATGGATGAAAAAAATAAATCTCCTCTAGAAATTTCGCTGTGTAAGTTAATCTCAACCATTTTATTTCTTTTTAACCACAATAAATAATCTCAAAAATATTAAATATAATCAAGATACATTGAAAAAACTCTAAAGTAGAGAAATTCAACCATTCTCTTTCCCACATGAGAAGAATCATGAAACTACACCATAGCTAAATTTAGTGTTTTTGATATACCATAATCCCTCTATGGTATGAAACTTGAAGCCAAGTAATTTAAAGGTTCTCCACATCAATCAATGGAACTAATTATCATATTTCTCCCCATTTTAACAACAAGAACAAATCCAATATTTAAGTGAAAAAAGATATCAATACCTTTCACCATAATTGTTGTGAAAATATTATCCCCCATGAAGACACTATCTAGAGATAAGTGGTGGTTAAAATCCAGTGTTCCTCAAGATAGAGGTAAGGGATAAATAAGAATGTTCATCTTTAATGTTTTAAAACTATAATTAAGAATATACATATTAAAATATGTTCTTACTATTCTCATGTATGAATAAATTTCATCTTTTAGTATCCATTAGAAATAGTCTCTTTACGATATTGGAATTTGATATAATGTATTTAGTCTATGATTGTTGCACATGGTTTTTATAAAGTTCAATAAGACATCTATTATCAGAATATATCTTGGGATGAAATTAAATACTCACTATCAAATCATAATTTTATTCATTCATCTATATCATTTAGGTTTAATAAATAGTATCATCTACATGTTCATCTTCTCTGGTGATAAATTTAATTGAAATTTTCTTCTTGCAATGCTAGAAAACACAGCATTCCACCAAAATTTAAATCTTAGTATATGTGGAACTTCTATTATCACAATATACTATAAAGTATATATTAGTATAAAATTAAACTTTAATGTTTGTTACCTTATTATACAATATTAAATGTCTTAGTGCCCAATTAATATAATTAATTAATATTTTCAAATAAATAATATGATATTCCTTAGGATCACTCTGAAAAATAGAACAGAATATCAAAAAATAAAAAATATTTTTTATATATAGTCGTGAAATTCTAGCCACTCATCAATCATTTTAATTCCGTTGTATTTAAACTCTCAATTTTACCATCATTGGATTATATCAACCAAAATTTAATTGGTGTGGATACTTTCTTTGATTCACCCCACTTAAAATTATTTAATAATTATATTGCATACAAATCCTGGGATAGGAAAATAAATTTCTCTTCCCATATCACTTGAAATTATATGAAATATCTCAGATATCCTAACATAGAAATATCAATTTGTTTCATTATTTTTTATCAAACACTTTGTTGGAAGTCTTTTAATCACCTTAAAAATTATGTAATCAATATATATAACCAATGTGACATTATCCAACTTTATTTATTATCTATACATATTTCTACCAACTTTTCCTTTAATAAACTTAATGTCATTCAGGAAGCCAACCATATTTTAATACCAAGACATGGTGGAAAACTTCAATATATAAAAACCCATTTTTAGTATTCATACAATAAGAACATAATTTTCAGGAACAAAATCATCATGATATTCAATAAACACTTATTACAAATAACCATTGAATAACATAGATTTAGTATACATTTAAAAAAGTTATATTATATATGATCTGCAATTTCTAGTAATAACCTTACTATTTCCATTCATCCTATAAAAGAAAATTCCCCTTCAAAATCAATTCCTTAAACTTGTGGGTAACCTTTACAATATGTTTTGACTTTTTTGTTGTGATTTGACACTTTTTTTTCTACAATATGTATGTAGGACTCCCTCCATTTTTATTAAAAATAATTTTCTCATCCAATAAATTATTCATGCTTTAGTTGATATTATCTCTCCTAAAGAACAAATGCATAGATGATGAGAAGTGAGATCTACATGTGTCAACCTCTTTTGTAATTATAAATGTAACATAGGTTTATTTCCATTAGTTATTGTCTATATTAAATTTAGGTGTTCTATAATGCATAAAAATATCTAAAAATAATGTTCTTAATTCTTGAACACCCCATTTCTCCTCATTTATCTGTTTATATATCCTAAAAAAATAGAAGTAAAATTTCAATAGTAAATCATATAAATTCATATAAATATTTTTCATAAACAAATTATTGAAAAAATAAATGTTTTAATTGGGAAGTATAATTATTTAATGTATTTGAATTTAAATTCTCCGTAATATTACCCATGATCCTTCTCATTTAATATATTTTAAAATAAAATCTATAAAATATCAAATAATGAATTTGATCATTAAAAAAAATCAGTATTTTTAGACTACCAAAGCATTAACATAGTCAAGTTCCATAACTATTATATTGACATTTATTATCTCAAAATTTAGATAGGTCCCAATCCTTAATTATTGGACAAATAATCCTTATGATGAATGATCATTGTGTTGTTTCACCCTTTCATGGGTTTATGCTTACATTTTTTGCAATGATACTTAAATTTTAATTTGATTATTCTTGAAAAGGAAAATGACACATACCATGTCTACAGTGGTCCTTATATAGCAACCAATAATCCTTATAAAATTTAAATGAATTTTTTAAATTTATATATAAGATTCAAAGATACCTATTATAGGTATACATACATCATTACAAATATGTATGCTCAACCTTAACATATTATTGGATAACCACATGATAGGATACATTTTTTCCCTATGAAGTTTATCAACCATACAATTTACACATCCCTTTTCATATCTTTTGAATCATTATTGTTCCATTTTAATTTATATTGGAACCATATTAGTATAGGACTTGTAAATTTTACTAGATTAGTTCACATATTCCAAAAATTACTCAAATAATCACAAAATCTATTCCTTTAGTTCTAGTTCATCTCTAAATATTAAAAAAATACTACAAAAATATTCTTAGACATCATTCCCTCCTTTTATCACATCACTGACAAAAGATACAATATATTTCAAAATTAAATTGGTTATTTCACATCAATTTTGGATTCATTTATACTCTCATAGTTTATGGCCTCTTTATAAATCCACTTATACAAACTTTATTTATTTATAAACTTGTTATACTTGTTGTATTTATGTTCTTTAATCACCTAAAACACACCACTTATTTCTAAACATTTTCACTATAAAACACATCATTTCCTTTCTCTTAAAACATTTAAAAACTTCATCTTAAATTTTTCATATTCATCTTCTAAATATGAAATATTCATCCATTAAAACATGTAATTGATATCTCTTTGATCATATCAACTATATATTATATAAAGGATTTCCTTTTTCTTCACCTTATAGACTTTTTTATTTTCAATCCAAAAAACATACTACATTATATTAGGACATAAATATTTATTTATATATTTCTTATCAAAATATATAACTTAAATTAGAACATAAAATATGCTTCTTATAATAACTAGTCTCCTATTATCGCCATGTGGGTAACTTATTTCTATATTCATTTTTTCTTCTATCTAAACATCTATTTATATGTGTAGTGAATTACCCTTATAATATTTCCAATTTTGTAGAATTGACTCTAGTTATACTTAGGTACATAACTTGATCTCTGTTGTTAAGATATTATCATTTATTTAAAATTTATAATTATTAAATTGTATTTTTTATTTTAAATACACTCATAACCATATTATTGGACTCTTTAAAAATCCAAACATCAAGAATATATAAGTTCAACTTACACCAAACACAATTTGATACTAATAAAATTTATGTAAATTATTTTTAAGGGGTACATAAACCTCAATATAATAAATTTAATGGTAAAATAGTATAATACTAAATTTAATAATACCTAATCTTAAATGAATTTAATCTATGAAATGTATTAATAAGAAAACAATTAAAATAACTAAAATAATAACTAAAAAATTATCATAAAATTATAAAAATATATATCCAAATTGAATTGATGAGATGCGTGAATAATCCCCAAGACACTAAAAGGTATTAACTTACTCTCGAAAAACACTAATGATGTGTCCTAGTTCCTATATGTAAAAAAAATTATACTTTTTCACTGATGTGCACATGTAAGACATGAGTAAAAAATACACATTAGTAAGTCACTGACTGAATAAAAAACTATTCCATAATGAAATAATATAAAAAGTGTTATTGTTAATATTAACATTTCAATTAATGTCTTGGTACTCCTAAAAAGTGCATCACATCATGTAAATTGAAAAAAATATACAGGAAATAAAAAAATGAAATCACTAAATAATCCCTTTCACACCACCAGGAAGATCACACCCAAATTAATAATCCCATTAAAAGCACCATGTGAAGTAGAGCATCATCATGAGGAAATATTGAATGGAAATGATTATAATGAGTATCCCCATAAGCTAATATCTATAATTAAATGAAAGAAATTCATATGCATCAACATCCTCTTTGTCCGAACATGAATTGAAAAGTATACAATAATGATTTCATCCAATAGTCACACTCTAATGAAATTGTGTTCATATAAATATATATAACTTCCTTGAGGGTCATTCAATGGGGTAAATAGGTAATTAATAAACTCCCATATTGGGGGAGATCCAAAATTTACCTCAACATTCAATAAGTCTAAAGATCCATATCCAATCGAGTAGTGATTATATATCACACCACTATATTAGTTAAGGGATTAATCCCACTATTAATATTATACCAATAACTTTTTTTACCATCATTATACTTATAACTAAATATTATTATTGGGGTCTAACTAACATGAATTTGAAAAAAAAATCATGATATGTTAAACTATATCAGGGCATAAATTTTTTACCATAATTATAATTTATGTAATGAATATATATTTTATTTAGGGTATGGTTAATATTATAGTGAAAAATGAACACTTGACATAGGTCGAATCAATAGAATCACTAAATCAAATCATGGATTAAAAATTGAGTAGTTAACCCCAATATAATGAATTTTAATAAGTAATTATGAGTAAACTGGTGAGATAAAATTATGGAATTAATTATATACATAAATATATATATATATATGGTTATGGTATTGAATAATAAAAAATAAAAATCAATCATAAAGTAGTATGGAATGCGTTCAAACAAGCGTGAGTCGGTTGTAAAAGTTTATTCTAAAATGTTATTTTTATTTATGATTGCTTATGTTTATATAATCTGTTGGGAAAAAATTATACTCATTTTCACTTTAATCTTGTCTATTTTACTCTTCAATTGACACTTTTCAATGTATTTATGTATTAATTTCATTTTCATCCTCTTTGGTACTCAGAAAAACTGGATGAATTTTAATATAAAAAACCAGCCTTATTACATTATTTTATAGGATATTTTTTCTTCCATAACCATGTTATTCATATGGATATAATAATGATCATTCACATACATAAATTATTTATTGATGTCATTTTAGTATAACATTTCCATTCTTTTCAATATATCTAAAAGTAATCTTATTTTTTTTGGTAGATGTCATATTTAACTTTTCAAAAAAAAGTATGATAATAATGTTCTTTAAATTTTAACTCAAGACCATTTATCTCCAATATCCCAACCATTATTCATTTTCAAAATTCCATTAAAATTTTCTATGTTTTTTACATTATATTACAATTCTTATTGTTTTTTTATTTTTGTTGATAAATTTCCCAAATGATATAGATAATTGTTCATTTATTCCAAGATACTACAAATGTATTTTTAAAATATATTTTCCCTTTATTTCAATATAATTTATTATATCTTCTTTGTTACAAGGAATATTCTCTAATGATACCACCCATTTTATTTCTCTGGGTGTATTGTAAAATTCTTTTATGGTTATTTAATGGGGGAAATGTTTCCATTCTATATTATAGTTTTAAAATAGTGATCACTATTAGTAGTGAATGTTGATTAATTATTATATTTATTATTAACTAATTTTATTGATAAATATATAAAAATTCATTAGTTATTGATTCATCCTAATGTTATATATACCCTTGATGAATTGGCAATTCTTAAGTTAAAAGAATGTTTGGGTATTTCACATATGTATTTACTTTTTATATGTTTTGTCTTTGAACAAAGACTTAATAGTAATATTATGAACTCTAAAATTATTCATTCCATCTTTATGAAACTAGTTATTATTATTAAATATATTTTTTATGTTACTATGTTTTTCATGGTTGTATTCCCCATTTATGATATTTTTTATATAAAAATATATTATTATTTCTTATCTCTTCCACATTATTCAGGTCTTATTTATACTACTATATTGTAATCTATATGGTTTACATTAATGAGAGATTTTTATCACCCCTTTAGTTTGTATATTATATCTAGGTTACATAGAAGTCAAAATTTATTTATTTCTAGGATACACTATAAGATATTAAATTTTCTCACTAAAATTTAAGATGTATTTAAGTCATTATATTTTAATATCAGAACCATTAACTTATATTGTCTCTTAATATTAATAAAATTTTCAAACCCATGGGATTATATTTAATGTTCTTATGAAAATGAAATATATTAATAATCATATATGGGCTTCTAAATTTATGGTTTTCATGGTTTTCATGGTTTTCATGGTTTTCATAATAGCAATTTTAGTATATAATTTGATAAATATATTTTAAAAAACATAGATTTGAGAAAATAACCATTTGATAGACTCCAAAGATAAGTCTAGGTGTAGGGAAATATCATAAAATATTGGTAATGTATATATGTTAATATTACTAGAAACAAATTCTTTATCTGGATACAAAGAAGTCAATGTACGATCTGGAATAGAAGACCAAGGGGTATGAACCATAAACATGGTTGGTTGGGTATTATCCAGATCTTTAGTCATAGAAAAAAACTGGTTCTACCTATACACCTAGTTTTTCACTGTTAGGGTATGTTCTTTGTTTGATTCACATGATATATATGAACCATTGTGAAGGGGTTAAATATATTTTCATGATTATAAGATATTTTCTAGGAAATTAAAATTATGATTATCGGATTAGATATGAAAATATTTTCAGTTAATGTATGATTTTTCACTAGATTCATAATTACACAATATGATTTAAATAAATAATGTTATTAGCTAATACAGTGCATTCCATTGTTTACAAACCAAACCAAACAAAGGAAAAAATATACATTAACAACCATAACCTAGTATTTTTTTACCACATGATCAATTTAATAAAAAAAAATTAGATTTTAATATATTATAACTATTTTGGGTCGGCTAAATCTGTTCATGATAAATAACCATTCCCATACGAATAAACGTGACGGTAATAAATATGGAACAAAAATATCAGAATTTTTCATGTAATATCATCCCCTATAATTTAAAAGGACTAAACAACCATTAGTATATAAACCATTTTTGATGTCCCCATATAATATATCCATCTCATTGGGAAATAGTGAAAGGGATAATATTATCATGGTAGTTTATTGACTAAAGGTAGATATTGATTAATTGTTTTTTAATCCATAATAGAAATGATTTATATGAGATAAAAGTTATGGGGAAAAATATTTTCAGGTTTATATTCATCAAAAAAATACTTAACATCAGAGAAATTGGATGATATGGAATGGGAATTACTCAATTGAAGGAAAATGGTAGGGTAATTTTTCTAAATAATTAGATAACATTACAAGGTTAGTAAATCGTGCTAAAGATTATATACATAATACAAGAGTAATATTGATCAAATAATTTAGGGTATAAAAAAATTAAGGGAATTATTCTCTAAAACATAATCAATATATGAGGATATATAATCATGGTCCTTCACTAATTTTTTTCCATTTATAAATTTTACGATAGAAATAATGAATAGAAGACAGTTGATGAGCATTATATAAAAAGAAACAAATCAAAGGGAAAGAAAGTGGGGTTGGAATTTATAAAAAGTAATATTTGTGTATAGAAACACCTTAGAACATTATTGATGGGAATTTTATTTTTCATCATATGTGGAGAGAAAAGATATTAGTCTTTGGAATGTATAAAAAAGAAATAATATAATAATTTACATCTATTAAACTATAAATAGATTGGGAAATATTCTTATGAATTCCACATTAACCAAGGTAATATACCTATAGAAAGACCAAGGGATAGAGGAAAAGGATAAACAATCACTACATCTAAATTTCTAAATTATTTCATAGTATGTACATTGTTCATAAACTCAAGGTTCAGTAATGTTTTATTTGATTCTCGATCAAAAAACTCTTTTATATCCTTATTTTTTTTTGACAACATCATAATCCCCTATTAATTTAAGGAAGTATTTTATAATCAAGAATCATATTTTTATTATTATTATTTCAAGAATCATATATCGATAAATATTTATTAAAATTCATAAATTTTCCTAGTTGTAGAATAGATTGGTATACATGTTATTATCATTAACATAATAGCCAATATTGATTTAATTTCAATGTGTAATGTAATAATTTATTATCTAAATAAGGACATTACATTAGATAAATGGAGAAAATAATCCAATGATTTTAATCATGATACTATATTATCTAAATTATTATCAGATTGAAATAATGAATTTATGGGAGAAGATGATAGAAAAATATATCAATGTATGGGAAAGACATACTATGTATAGGAGATGTACCTATTTTAAAGGAACAAATTGATTTATTTACAAAAAAACATATTTGAACATCCACCAGAGCAAGATGTTGATTTTCCTATTAAACATATCCCTAATGGAAAACCAATATTCCATAATTCTATAGAATTCCACTAGTGGAATTGGTATAGGTGAATAAAAACTATATTATTTACGTGATAAGATATTTATACTCCCCAATGGTTTACCATTGGGATACCCTATCCTATTTTTTAAATGAAATGATTGTTTCAAGAGGTTGTACATCAATTATATAGAAGTAAATAACATTGCTATAAAGAATAAATATATTTTTCCATGAAATAAAGACTTATTTTTTCATTTTTAAAGAGATAAATATTTTTAAAGATCCATTTTCATTATTATTATTATTATTATTAGTTAATAGTGGAGAAGGATTATATATTGATGATGTAATTTCATATGTGGTATGGAAATTAATTTATTTCTATAATTAAATTTGGGATAACTAATTTACCCTATGTATTTATGGATATCATGAATAGTGTATTAGAGGAATATAATGATATTTTTTATGGTATTTATTGATTATATATTTATATACTTTAAAAGATTTTATAATCATGATAATAACATACAGATTTTTATTGAATATTATAGAGAAATTATGTTATATAAAGAATTCAGTATGTCTGAATTTTTCTCAAGGATGTTTCTTTTGATAGATATATTATATCTAATAATTTAATATCTATTGATCATTCAAATAAATAAGTAAATGTATATCCTGCACAAATTAATAAAATAGAGATACGTAGTTTACTTGGTTTTTCTAGTTTCTATTGGCAGCTTATTCAAAATTCTGCCTGATTATACAACATATTCACGAAGTTGATATATAATGGGTGAAGTTCATTGGGTCCTAATAATGTGATAAATTTATTTAGGAGAAAAATAGGATATTAGTTAATACACTGGATTTGAATTTTTCTTTGTCAATAAAGGACTTGTAATACACTTTGTTACATCAAAGAGAGGACTAAAAAATGTCATCATATAGATGGATATAGTGGTTTCTTATGAATTATAAAAATTATATATCCTATAATATAACTATCCAACTAAAGATCATTATTTGGAAGCTATAATCATTTCATTAATGATATAGATGAATAATATATATGGTCAAATATTAAAAATATATACAGAAATAAAACATATAAGTGAATATTCTCTCAAAAGGATCCATATATGAGAAAAATGATATTGTTTGAAATACTCAAAGAATATGACAGATTGATACAGTACCACCTAAAGAAGGAAAATAGGTTGGTTTATGCTTCATATAGGGGGGACATAATGTTCTGGCCATGATGGGGATTGTTATGGATCTTATATTGAATGATTTATTAATGATTGGAGTTTTAATTATTAGTAAAAGGGAAACATCAAATCTTTTTTAAGAAATTACCAAAAAATATTTACTATAAAATATAGGGAAGTCCTAAAATGATTATTTGGAGGATAAACTTATTGAGTAATGGTAAATTGAAACACTTATCTATAAAGAGAGATCATTTATGTTTGGTAAGGGGTTATGTTTTCTATACATATTAGAGTTGAAGAGGGAGCTAATAGATGTGTCACATCACTCAATTTTAATTATACAACATGAAAACATATAGATATACATGTTTTTAAGAGAAAAATTCTAGTGTGATGGAATTAAGTGGGAAATAGTGGGCTATATGTCAAGATTCTTAGTGTTCATGTAGGTACTTTTTGAAATAAAATATTCCATGTGAGAGATGAAACCTATTATTATACCAATATAGTAATGGTAAAATTTAACAATATAAGTTCACAATAGACCTATGATGATAGTAAAAAAGAATTTTTTTTATATGGGTAACTATTTATCACCTTACAAAGTATACACATTTCCTAGAATTAAGAAAATATCTACCTCTTCATCACCATATTAGGCTCTATATTAATGAATTTATGCTAAAACATGATTTAACTCTATCAATTTTTTCTTATTAGGTCCTTCACCTCACATAGAAATTTTAGAGGATTCATTATGGATCTCTCAACATTGGGATACATTTGAGAATCTTCTATCATCCTTTAACTGATAGGTAATATATGTTGACTATTCCATCATTATAATACATGTTTTGATAATTATCTCTTGACTTTCAAGGTAAAATGGATTTGTAACTATGTCTAGTAGAATTTCATATAATAATATCCTAAATTAAAAAATCATATGGAACCATTTGAATAATTCTATGGAAATATATTATGTACTCCAACTTGTTTTTTTATGTTGAAGAGATAATTCTACTATGAATAATTATAATATCATAAAAAATCATGAATTCATCAAAATTAATGTCTTTCCTGAATTTTCATATTACCAAAAAAAATTGAATTTGAGTTTTTTCATATTTAAATAAAAATTTTATAGATACACTATACTAAAATATTTATAAAGAAAAAGAGTAAAAAATAAATATATTCATTATTTTATTGGAAATAATATATATATATATATATATATTCATATCGTTGTGATCATGATTCATAACCCCTTATTATACCAGTGATCACCCTAAGCATAAGGATCATAATGCTAATATTTTTATCAGGTGGTTTGGTGAACATGTTTCGGGTCATGATCTCGATGAGATTCAAATTCTCCCATATATGGTTTCACTCATGTTTTAGTTTTTGGGTCATGTATTTGGTTATAGGATTCGAGCATAGTGGAAGCGTATGGATGGGTGTACCAAACTTTAATTTTCTTGTTAACAATGATCAATCCAAGATCCATCATGATGAAAAAACACTGAATATTTGGAATAGAACGAAGAATGAAAAGGAAAGAGGGAAATACTAGAGCCATAGGTAGGATCATCATATGTTGTTTATCATTAATTTAATTAAAAGGAAATAATTACCTTCAATGAATTCCTTCTCTGTTGATTATTTCGATCCTGATCCGAAGTGATCTGTCATTGCGTCACAGAATCCCAGTATTGGATTCCTCTAGTGGTGATCCACATGTGCTCTACATATCTTTGGACGTCGTTGAAGTAATATTCAGGTGCTAGAATGAAAGAGACTTAACTTGTGATGTCCTCCTTCAATCTTCTTGAGAGTCGCTTCCAAAGCGCTCTCCTTGATCCGATGGAGAAGGATCTCTCTTGTGACTTAAGAGATTTCTTAGAGGAATGGAATTCTCTCTTGGATTGAGAGATTTCTCCAAATCCATTGTGCACAACCATAGATAATGGCTAGATCTAATGATAATAATGTAATTGGGATTTATATTACTTAGAATAATAAAATGAATCAATTACCCAAAGGAAATTATTCATTTCATTTTATTCTTAGTAAGACCCCATGTCTAATAATAACATTTTACTATTATCATCACTTGACATGAATCTAGTGAATTACACCTAATATTAATTAATTAAATAAATATTATTATTTCTCACAAATCACCAAAAAAAACTACACGATGTGTATGTACACGGATTTTACTTTTGTTTTTCCATTTTCGTTATTTCCCCCACCACATTTCATAGAACTTGAATAATGACTATTTATTTATTAAATAAATATCACTGCATTATTTTCTAATTAATATATTATTTCACCCATAATATATTTTTTTGAATAACTAGTGTCAAAATAAATGTGATCTGACATTCTTGAATAATTATTAAACCACAGTCGGGAATAATCGTTATTAAACTTGTAAAATAAATATTTAACTCAGATACATAGATACACTTAGTGTTTGTCCCTCTATTACTATTTCCTAGTAAAATTAGGTGGAGCTTGCTTAAAGTCCAAGGTTAGCATCTAGCGACATGCCAAGGAACCCATAGAGAAAGAGTTTAATGTCACAATGACATGTCACCTCCTATGAACGCTTACCATGTAATGTAATACATTTTCCTTGATATCTCAAATCAAGCAGGTTGCAAGCTAGTGTCATCAAACCATGTGCTCGATTACTATTTCTTTTACCTCCCAAAATTGAAATTTCCCATTCCTCACCATGTCCAAGGATTTATTTAGGCTATATCAATTCCATCAAAGGGAATGAGATCTAAACTTACATTATGGAATAGAAGAGACAAATCCTTTCTCGCATTATCTATTAATGCAGTATTACTCGTGATGCATCCAACATATCCTACATCGCTATGAATAGAGTGTAATCATAGTTTTCATCAATACATCTAAGTTCATGAGTTGTAATACCCATTAATAATAAACTTAATGTCTAAGGACCAATACACACACTTGCGTATAGGAACATCCAATGAAACTATGAAATGTGGATTTCTTAATGGTGGGTATCGTTCTCAGAATATCCTTTTGGATATTACCCTGGGAACACACTATGAGAAGGTGCCTCAATTTTTTATGAGTCCTCACCCCTAATAAAATGTATTATTTGTTCCCATCAAATAACATATTTCTTCCATATAACATATATTGAAGAATAATGTTATGGAACTTCCGATTTATCATCATAATGGGGATCCACTATGACCTTTTAGTGCAACAACTATCCTTAGGACATTATCACATGAATTGTCATGCATAAGAACAATCAATTTGTGATCAGGTATTTATTAATATTCAAATCCATGAATACAAGTTTATCATAAACTAAAAAGTTGTTGGTTCTAGGCCACCAACTCAAACAAACTCTCTTTTGGAGTAGATCCAATTGCTAAAAACCTTTAACCCACTAGATCTCACATGATATTCATGCTTCTATTGAGATAACCCTTTAGTCAGGGGGTTTTCCACATTCTCTTCTATGGACACTCTTCTCACTATAACTTCACCCATTTGATAGAAATCCCTCAAGAGGTGATACTTCTGGAGAATGTTCTTTGTCTGTTGATATAACCATGGATATTTTTCAAGATCCAATGTTGTAGTATTATCATAATACAATGTGATAGGGTCTCTACTACTAGGCACCACATCAACCTCTTAGGAAATTTTCTGAATTTAGATGGCTTCTTTGGCTACATCAGAAGCCATTATATATTCGGACTGCGCTATAGAATCAGCGAAAACTGGTCGCTTTGAACTCCTTTATCTCACATATTCTCTATTGAGACAGGAAACATATCCTAATTGTGACTTCAGATCAATATTATCTATTTGAAAACCAATATCAGCATACCCTCTAATGAAAATTTCCTCATATCCTCCATACACCAGGATTATATCCTTAGTTCTTCTCCGATTCTTAAGGATAGTATTACTAGTAGTCCATTTCTATTCTCTTGAATCTGCTTGATATTTTCCTACCATTTTCAAGGAATAGGAAACATTAATCCTAGTACTTAAGATGGCATACATGATGAATTCTATAGCTGAAGTGTATGAGATCTTACTCATCCTATCTTTATCGTGTTGTGTCTGAGGACACATTCTCTTAGAAAGATATAGGCCATGTGACACTAGAACCAATTCCCGCCTGGATTGTTCCATATGAAATATCTTTAGTATCTGGTCAAAATATTTACCCTGACTTTGTCCAAGCAGCCTCTTAGATCTATCACGAATGATCTTGATGCCAATAATGTAGGTTTCTTCGCCTAAGTTCTTCATGGATAAACACTTGTTCAATCAGTCCTTAATTGACTGTAATACGGGTACATCATTTCCAATAAGTAATATGTAGTTAACATATAATACTAAGATGATGACTAAATTCTTATTAAACCACTTATAAACACATGGATAACATTTATTCCTAATGAAACCAAGTTCCATTTATGGCTTCATCCAATTGAATGTTCCAGGACTTAGATTCTTTCTTTAATCCATAAATAGTTTTCTATAACTTTCAAACCCGTTTGGCTTTATCTGGTGTCACAAACCCTTTTGGTTGTGTCATACAGAAATCTTCCTGAAGAATCCTGTTAAGGAATGCTATTTTGACATCCATCTACCAAATCTCATAGTCATGGTAAGTTGTTATAGAAAATATGATTCTAAAGGATTTAAACATGGAAACTGAGAGAAGGTTTCATCATATTCAATTACTTGACATTGTGTAAATACTTTATCCATTATCCTTGACTTTCAGGTGCTAACTTGACCTTCCATGTCCATATTTCTCTTGAACACCCATTTTTATCCAACAAGAATTACATCACGTGGCTCATCAACCTGAACCCGGTATTGGTTATGATACACGTAATCCATTAAAGAATTCATATCTTCTATCCATATTGTATCTTATGAGCTCTCTATTTCTTCCTTGTAGGATAAGGGTTCATAATTGTCCAAAAATAATGATTCATTATCCTCGATAACTAGGAAACCAAATTTCTCTCGTTCCCTTACCTCTCTTGAGCTCTTATGTAGTTCTTGTGTTTTGGGAACCTCTTCCATGGGGACCTGTGGAACTTTTCCCTATACTAACTCATGTGTATCTTGAGCATAAACTTCTTCAAATTAAATATTTCTCCCACTATACTTTTTAAGGATGTGCTCCATCTCAAGAAAGATGGTTTGTCTAGCGACATTCACTTTCTTGTCTGAAGGGTTATATAAGTAATATCTTTTTTTTCCTTGGGATATTCTATAAAGATACACCTCATTCCCCAGGGTGCTAGTTTGTTTCTTGATAATTCCTTAACAAAAACCTCACAACCCCATATATGTGTGTGCAACAAAATGGGTTTTTTTCATTCCATAACTGAGAGGAAATTTCATTCTCCACTTTAGTTCACACTCGGTTAAATGTGTATGATGCAGTTTATAATTCATATCACTAAAAGGATAATATAATATTTTCATGACTCATCATCGACCTCACCATGTACTAAAATTTGTGGTTCCCCCTTTCACTAACACCATTCCACTATGGTGTATAAGGAGGAGTGAGTTGAGATAGAATCCAAGACTCTCGTAAAAGGTCAATGAACTCTTGGTTCAGATATTCTCCACATTTATTTGATCGAAGCTTCTTTATCTTCTTACCAAGCTGATTCTCTACTTCATTCTTGAATTCCAAAAAATTTCCAAGGACTCTGACTTATACCTCATTAAGTAGATATATCCATAACTACTCAAATCATCAGTAAAAAAAATGAAGTAAGAATATCCACCTATAGCTTCTACTATAAATGGTCTACACACATTCATGTGTACCAATCATAGAAGCTCTGTGGCCCTTTCACCCTATCCACTGAAACTCGGTTTGGTCATTTTCCCCTGTTAAAAAGTGTGAAATATATTAAGTGGTTTTAGATTTGTGGAGTCAAAATAACCATCTAGGCAGAGCATTGTTAAGCACTTCTCATTTACATGACTAAGACAGTGATTCCAAAATTGGGTGTTTTATGAGTCATGTGAGTTTTTTTTATAGATTTCCAAAACTTTGTTTTCATAATTTAATACATACAAACTATTATTTAAATGTTTCATACCATAACATACATTGTTATTATAAAATAAAAAACCCTTATTTATAATATTGAAAGTAAATCCATCCATATCCAAACATGATACAAAAATTATGTTCTTGGTAACACTAGGTACATAATAACAGTTATGTAAAACCAAAAACATCCCAGTTGGAAATGATATATGGTAATCGCCAATGGCCAACGCAGCCATCCTCGTTCCATTGGTAGCTCGAAGATCCACCTCTCATTTGGAAATTTTTCTAAATCTACTTGGTTTATACATTTGAATATAGCTGTAATCCCCACATGTTTTATATAATACCCAATGTGTAGAAATGGAATGATTACACTCGATAACAAATGCACCTTTAGTATACCCATGCTTCTGGGTGTAGTTCCTCTTCCAATGGCATGGATTTCCACATGAAAAACATACTTCCCCCCATTTCTTTCCCTACCTCTAGATCGTCCCCTTCTTGGAGGGATGATGCTTAGGGGCTTTAGACCATTTATAAATCTTTGTCCCTTTTTCCTTGTCCTTCCTCTTCTTATTCACCATAAGGATTTAGGGTTTGTCACACCTTATGTCATAATCTACATAGAGAATCAAGGTCAGAAGATCATATATACTCTTCTCATTATTTCTCATTTTTTTAGTTGACAATAAAGTTAGAGAAGGTCTTGGGTAGGGATGATAGGATGTGATCTATACACAACTCATCATAGAACTTAATCCCTAAGATGTCCATGCATTCAATGTAGCCATTAATCTTGACTAAATGAGTCCCAACTGGCATAGACTCTCCAAGTTTAGTTATGAACAAAGCATTGGAGATCTCATATATCTCATTTCTTACCTTCTCTTAAGATCTTTAATGTGAGACATCATGCTATACGCATCCATGTTTTCGTGTTACTTCAAGAGATCATTAGACATGGCTGATAGCATGAAACATTAGAAATATATGGAATCATCCAAATGTTTTATATATAGATATATGTCCTCATAATTGTCCTTTTTTCCAGGTGCTATTATAATAGGCTCCACCTGCATATACAATTTCTTCTCATGGTGATGGATGACACGTACACACCTTTTCCACTCCTGAAAATTGGTGCTGGTGATAAGGTTTTCCTTAACGATTAAAGTTCTCAAGGATATTTTTGATGTCATTTTTCTTGAAATTTCTTTAAATTAAGATGGGAAAATATTTATTACTTTATCATAAAAAATTGAGAAAAATGAAGAAATTAATACTTATTAGTCTCCCACTATTTTATCAAAATTCAATGCCCCTCACCATTGACATCAAAATATTCTATTGCCTAAATATTCTAGTGGAATGGATCCATATTTCCCTTATTATTTCCCAAAATAGGGTAGTTCAAGCAACTTGAATGTTTTTTGGTAGGAATTACAAATGCCGACTGCATTAACTCGCAGTTCATTGATCTGTTGAGTGGACTCCCCAATCTTGAAATCATTTTATTTTGGATTTCCTCAACCTTTTATTCTTTGTCACACCAAGTCCTATTATGGCAGTCAAAACTTGATGTGAACCAAGTCAATTCAACCCAAAACCTTGAATTATAATTCCTCGATAATTGAAATCACCCCAACTAGGGTTAGTCAAGAACTTTGAACTATGGTTTGATTCTAACCAAGATAATGGAAGGCTATACTAACTTAATATTTCTTTGATGGATTTATCTTTATAAGTAAATTTCCATTTTATTTTCTTTCATAAATTCCTATAAATATTAAGTGGGATATAATTAAGTGATTAAGCATGTTTAAGATAATATTTATGCATAATCCGGTCTTATTTTAGTTCCATATTGCATGCTTTTTTAATTCATTAATTTTGTGATCATGACAACACACCCACAACAAATAAACCATTCAACTGACAGAAATAAAATAAATGGAATTATCATGAGATCATTTTATTGGTTAGTATATATTTAGGTTGATAAAATAATTGATGACATTGGGGATAAACACCTTGAACCTTTTAGTTTTGTGTTTATAGATTTCCACCTTTCCACCTTTGTATCTCCTTAGATTGGTTTCGCCTCAGATCCTAACTTGAGCCTCCTCCACTAAATTGGGAGATCCATCCATTACATATTCTTTTATCTCAAATGTATGTGAGGGGTAAAATGGGGTTTTACATAAAATAAACCTTGGGCATGTAGGACCTGCATATTAAAGAGGAGAAGGCTCACAAGCCAACAAATTTAATTTAAATAAATAAATTAAAAAGAAACCATCCACATAAAAAGTTCCTAGTCTATCTAATGATCATCCATGCATGCAACTATATTTATGAATAAATAAAACTAGAATTTAATTCTTTAATCTATCTTATTTAAGATAAATCATGATCGAATCAATTAATTATTATCTTTAATTAATCAATACTTTTATCTTAAACCCTTTTTCTGAATTTCCTTGATATTCTCATCCATAATATTTTTGAAAAAATAAATTCATTTAAAAGTAAATTTTTATGTAACTTGTACCTTAGAGTGAACCTAGTTAATTCTCATTACTAACTATCTAATGAGTAGAAATGAATATTACAAAGATGTTAATTTAAACACATAATTATAAAACACCTATCAGATGTTGTTCCCCAACTTTACACTCGCACCATGGTACATGTCCCAAGAGTTTGTATAATATAATAATAAATTTTAATAAATATATGTAATTTGGATGAGTACACAATGTGTATTTACTACTACATGGTGTGCACTATCGTTCACCATCCATCTTAAGTACACGCCTGTGGATATGACATGTTGATGTACTTTAGAAATCTTTGGAGTAAACGATGTGTCTGGTGGGCCACACATTGTGTCGTATCTGCGTTACACAGTCTCCATCCAGTCAAGCTGTGTATGGGGTACACGGTCCAACCCTAACCTGAAGGGACTGCACTCTATGTCTAGTGGGCCACATGGTGTGTAATCCGGAAACCATGTACCAACTGTTCCCAGTCAACAAATGGAGTTATAAAGACTCAGATAAACTCCAACACATGGCTTGGTTTTGTGTACCTATCCCGATGCATTAAACCTTGAATACACAACATGTGAGGCAAAATACACACCATGGGTTCTGGTGTTATAGAACCAGGAACCTTTGGAACCTCTAAATGATATCCTCTATTTTTATTTTAATCAAAATTAAAAGAAATGATCATTTCTGTAAGGTGAAAGAGAAACAAAATATGAGGAATAGATCACGAGATTCATATTTATATAGGGATTAACTTGAATTAAAACAACCAAATTTTTAAATTTTTAAATCATCTATGAAAAATTAAATAATTATTATCAATGATATCACCCCTCTGATACCACTTAGTGGTAAGTACCCCTTAATTCTACATGAAAAATGGGGGTTCAAAACCCATTGGGCACAGGTACTATAGCGTACTGTAGCGGTGGCGGCACTGTAGCAACGGTGGGAACTATAGTGGTGGCAGGAACTGTAGTAGTGGCAGAGTACTGTAGCAGTGGCGGGTACTATTTTGTACTGTAGCAGCGTGGGTACTGTAGCAGTACTATTCACAGAACGGACTTTGGGCCAAAACAAATGTCCTACGTGCCATGTAATGGGATAAATGCCCATTGGGCCTTCGAGCTATGTAATGGGTATCCCTCTACCCAGTTAAAGAGGTCTTTGCTTTGCTTTAATAATAAATGAGGCTTCGGCCCCAACCTTTTAAAAAAAACTTGAGATCTCTCACAATGATAAAATGTCGGATCTTTGTAATAGAAGAAGAACAAAAAAGAAAGAGGTAATTCTTGGAACCATAGATAGGATCATCATATGTTAGGTATAATTAATTTAATTAAAATACAAGAATTTCCTTTAAGGAATTCTTTCTCGGGTGATGCTTCCAGTCATGATCTGATGTGATCCATCATTTCATCACAAGAGCCAAGTGTAGTCTTTACCTAGTATTTATCTACATGTTCTCCATATATCTTTGGATTTCACCAAAGGAATATCTTGGTGCTAGCAAGTAAGATCCTCAATTGTGATTTCTACCTTCAATAACCTTAAGAGATGCTTCCAAATCTCTATCCTTGATCCAGTGGAGGAGGATCTCTCTCATAACTTGAGAGAATTCTTGGAGGAAAGTAATTCTCTCTTGGCTTGAGATCTTTCTCCAAATTTGTTGTACACAACTATATATAATGTCTATATCTAATGAGAATAATGTAATAGGGATTTATATTACTTAGAATAATAAAATAAAATAATTACCAGAAGGAATTTATTTATTTAACTTAATTATTAGTAAGACTCTATGTCTAATAATAACATTTGACTGTTATTATAACTTTACATGTTCCCATAAAATTACACCGAATATTATTTAATTAAATAAATAATATTATTTCTCACAAATCCCCATAAAAACTACAGGGCGTGTATATTAATATAAAAGGAGTGTACTTTTGTTTTTCCATTTTCTTTATTTACTTCACCACATTTATTAGACCTTGAATAATGAATATTTATTTCTTAAATAAATATCACTACATTAAACACTATTAAATATATTATTTCAGCCATAATATATTATATCAAATAACTAATGTCGAAATAAATGTGGTCAGTAATCCTTCAATAACTATTAAACCACAATTGGGAATAATATTTATTTAATTTATTAAATGAATATTTAACTGAGATACATGGATACACTTAGTGTGTGATCCTCTAGGCCTCTTTCTTAGTGGAATTAGACAGAACCTACCTAAAGTCCATGGTTAGTGTATAGAAACCTTCCAATGCACCCATAGAGAAATAATTTAATGCCTCAATGACATGTCACCTCCTATGAATGCTTACCATGTAATGTAATCCCTTTGTCTCGATATCTCGAATCAAGCAGGTTGTATTCTAGTGTCATCAACCCATGTACTGGATTACTATTTCTTTGACCTCCCATAATTGAACTTTCCCATTCCTAACTATTTCCATGGATTTATTTAGGCTATATCAATTCCATCAAAGGTCCTGAGATATCAATTTTTGTTATGGAATAGAAGATAAAAATCCTTTCTCGCATTATCTATTAATGCATTATTACTCGTGACACACCCAACATATCCTACATCGTTGTGAACAGTTTGTCATCACATTTTCTATCAATACATCTAAGAGCATGAGTTGTAATATCCATTAATTATAATCTTAAAGTCTATAGACCAACACACACATCCACAGATAGGAACATCCAATGACACTATGAAATGTGGATTCCCTACTGGTGGGTCTCATTCCCATAATATCTTTCTGGATATTACCAAGGGTGCACACCATGATAAAGTGACTCAAATTTTTATGAGTCCTCACCCCTAATATATTTTATTATTTTTTCCCTCAAATAACATCATCCAGCCACAGAACATATATTAAAGAATAGTGTTATGGCACATATGGGTTCTTTTCATAGCAGGGATCCTCTATGACCCTTTAGTGAAACATCTATCCTTAGAACATTATCACGTGAATTTTCACACATAAGAACAATCAAGATCTGATAAGGTATTTATTAATGCTCAAATCCATAAATACAAGTTTATCATAAAGTACAAAGTTGTTAGTTCTAGGCCACTAACTCCAACATGGGTATGATCATGGGAAAATCCATAACATGCTATATCTCTTGGAATCTCTGATAAATGAAATTCAAAGAGTATGATCATACTAGTCGAGTTCAACACTTATTTTTTATATTTTAATAAGAATTTATCATAACCATTAATATATATTAATCATATGGTCACTATTCAATATCTATTCAATCAACTATTATGATGAATAATGATATATTGAATCTAATATCTTATTACAGTCTAATATAACCAATGTTGTGAATGTGATTTCTATATTTACATTACATAAATAAGGCACTTAGTCATTTAAAAATATAATTTCATTTATAATAGTTTGGTTCCATGGATTATCCCCTCCCCCTTCCTAAATTTTACCCTTGAAATTTTTATTCCATACACTAAAATAAATGAGGGTACTTTGGTTTCAATGCCTCTTTCAGTTCCCATGTCACATCCTCAAACTTGTGGTTCCAATATAACTCTTTGACCAAGTTATTTGTATTGATTTATAGAAAATTTTAAATATCCTTTAATATAATTATCAGTTTCTCCTCACATTAATGATCCTTCTACAATGGTACCACTTTGGATTCAATACACGTGATGGGTCTGGTATATGCTTTATCAAGATGGTTACATGGAACAATTCATGTACATGATATAGGTTATTTGGAATTTATTACCATTAGTCCACTGCTTCTAAGTGAAAAAGGATCTCTAAGGGTTTGAATTATTTTATATTAATCTTTTCATTGTCCCTAAACCTCATCCCTTTTTTCCATTCCAATATGTGAAGGAACACTTTATCACTGACCTCAAAATCCATGTCTCATAGGCATTTTCCTACATTAATTTTCTATTGACATTCTGCATATTTAAGGTCACGTTGAATGGTTTAGATATTTTCTATCATCTATTGGATAAGATCATGTCCCATTATCTTTAACTCTCTAACTTTATCCCAACATGTTAGAGTATGAGACCTATTCCTGTATTGTTCCTCATAAGGTTACATCTATATGATAAAATAGAAATATTTAATATATAAGAACTCTACTAAAGGATGATATTAATCCCAACATCCTTGTAAAAACATTTAAAATGATCTCATATTATCCTCTAGAGTTTAAATGCTTCATCTAGAATGACCATCCATTTGAGGTTGATAATTAGTACTAAAGATCAATTCTATATTCAACACTTATCGAAGGCCTCTCCAAAACCTCAAGGTAAACCTTGGATCTCAAATAAATATAATAGATAGTGTTACATCATATAGTCTTCCCAGTTCTATTTTGAATATCTTAGTGAGTTGTTCAGGATATAAATCTTCCATGATACTAATGAAATGTGCTAACTTATTAAAGAGATCAACTACCTCCCAGATTGAGTTATTACCATTAGGTATCTTTGGGAATCTAGTAAAGAAATATATTATTACATTTTACCATTTCCATAATGGTACTATAAATGGTTACATAAGACCCTAATAAAATTTTCATTCATCCATGACTTTTTGTGTACTGAGAATCGAGATACAAACTCCACAATGTCTCTCTTTATGTTATTCCACCATATTATGTATTCATATATCTATACATAGTAGTTATTCAGGAATTAATATAGAAGGATGGGTTATTCACATTATCCAGAGGTTTTATATTATTATATCGTTTTTATGGGAAATATATCAAGTTTCCAACTCTTAAGATTCCATCATTAGCAATATTGAATACTAGAATATTCGCTTCCTTCATTTTTAGAAACTCATCATCTTTATGATCCTCCTTGGTCCTCTAAATAATGGACGGTTGAGTATTTATTTGAGAAATAAAATATGAATGTCCTTTTTTATTCCATATCCATCCTTTTTATATATTATAGTATTAGATCCCTTAAAATCCTCATTATGGATATGGTTGTGGGATCCATTTACTTGGAGCATAATTCACATTGTTTTCCTTCTAGGGTCATAATGGTTTAAACAATTTCAATCCTTGATAAGTTATAAACTCCTCTATTTTCACATATTATGATTTTTTTTGTGTTAATATATACTAGAATATTTTATTATATATATATATATATAAATAAATCACACTACTCCACATAGAGATAATGTCACCCAATCTTTGAAAATAAGATCATTGCTTCTAATTATATATCATGAGTTAGTTTGTTCTACTTATGGACCTTTGGATTGTAAGAGGTATTGGCCACCACTTTTTCATTTTTTGTTATTACACAACATATACCATTTTTAGATGCATCACTATAGATCAAAAATCACTCCCCACTTTGGATAATGTTATTACTAGTGTAGTGATTATCCTCTTCTTCATCTCTTTAAAACTATTCTCACATTCAAAATTCTAGAAAAACATGAGACGTTTTTTAGTTATCTTGGTTAGGGTATTTAAAATCATGATATGTTTCTCACAAATATACAATAATACCTAGATAATCCATAGAAACTACGATTTTCTATCATATAGGATATTCTTGGACACCCTTCAATCATCTCAATTTTTTAAGGATCCATAGATATCATGTTGCTAGTGATGACATGCCTAAATAAGGTAACATTATCCAACCATAACTCATATTTATTATACATTGAATAAATCCATTATTCCCTAATGATACCTAGTACAACATTCAAATGCTAATCATATTCCTCCTTGCTTTTGGAGTAGAAAATAATATCATTAATAATGAGTACTAATTTTTTTATATAATACCTAAAGAATATATTCACCAAATCTACAAAGAATGATGGAGCATTAGTAATTCAAAATAAAATCCTTATGAACTCCTAGTGATCATACCTAGTACTAAAGGAAGTCATGGTGATATCATCTATCTTTAGCATTACATAATAATAGCCCTATTGAATATGTATCTTATAAAAATACAAGGCTCCACATAGCTGAAAAAACAATTCATCAATCCATGGAAGATGATAATTGTTCTTTATTATGTTATTTTGGATCTCATAATAATCAACTCATAGGAACATAGTCCAGTATATCTTCTTGATGTATACTACTATTGCACACAATGGTAAAGAACTTTGGTATATAAACCCTTTATATATTGTTTCTTATAGTTTCTTCTTCTAATCAAAAATTTCAGTAATGTAAATTCAATATGGAGTCCTGGATATAGGAAAGTTCCTATGTATGTAATCAATTGAAAATTCAACATGTGTTCTAGGTGGAAGAATATGAAATTATTCAATAAAACATCATTGTATTCCCTCATAATGGGAAATAATTCAAGAATAATATTTTCATTAATATCAATCATTTGGGATACATATTCTTTCTCACAAGGTAATAATATCTATGCTTGGGATGTTATAAATAAATTTTATTCATTCTACTCAATTCACATGTATATAATTTGTTTTAGATTCATACTATGGAGGGTTATTTTATTCACTCATAAATTTCTATTGGTTCTATATAAGGAAATCCAATAAATGCTCATAATTTCATCAAATTACACTAAATGGAGTATTAGAATTTTCGTTGGGATTTTCATCCAATTTTTTTAAAAAAGGTGTAGATATATATATATGGTGTAATAATTGGCACATTTTTCATTTTATCCAACAGATCTACTTCCTTGATTTTTTGTGGTGTTTGAATAGTTTTTCGAATCTTGTAATATATAAAGGAAGGAATAGAACTAGAATAAAATATTATGTTCACTATTCTTGAATGAATAACTATAATACCAGTCAAAAAATAATTACTAGTATCCACCTCTACAGTTGTGATGGAATAATCTCACCCATTCTTTCCAGGACTATGGGGTTATTTTTTTCGGTCATCATCAAAAAAACCCTAGAATAGTGTATTGAATCTCATAATGTTTATGTTCCTTATGGTTGAAACATATTGACATGGGTTGGGGTGGATTAGAGCATTAAATTCTTCCAATACATGGTTGAGCTTCTTCTATTGATAATTAATAGGTAGTTTCCCCTCCTTCCCACACCTAAAGTATTTTCTCATCCCCTTCAAGAAATTTTTGGGGTGCATCTTCCTATATCATTGAAAAGTGGGATGGTAAAATTTCTTTCCAACATTGGTTTTATCCATCACACCACTAGAATTAAACTCAACTTTCCTCTTCTAATCCCCATGATACAATTGTGATTTTTTGATCTCTATCTCAACTTGATGTCAAGTCATAAAATTTACTCATAATTGTCCATGACACAAATGAAATATTCATTTGTATACCTCGATTTAGTCAACAAAAGATGTGGTAAAAATAAAATTTGTGGGTAACAAACAAGTTAGATTCATATTTTATAAACCTTGTGATTATTTCCTTGTACACCCTGATATATTCTTCATCCTTTTTATTGAGGATAAGTAAATACCTATATATTTTTATTTTGAGAGTCTGATGGAAATATTTATTGAATTTTTTTCCATAATTCCTTCCATATAATCTTTTTGATATCCCTCCCAAGATACATATTCATGACCAGATTCCAGTATTGATAATATTCTCTAACAATTTGATAAATAGCCATCATAACATTCACTTATTTTTAGTAGTGAAGGATGGAGAAGATATTTTTAGTATAGCTTATTTATTTCTTCATAATAAAGGTATTGTAAGATCCACTAAAATTTTGATTACTTCATTACATGAAGTTCTAATTTTAACTATCTATTTCTTAGGGGGGTCTAGGAATTCCACATAATTCACATAATGGATTATTTATACTCCCTAATTCAATGTATAATGTCCCTTGAGGCTAAACAATTACCCAATTTATTGGAGCACTATAATATTCTGGGAGTTCCCATCGATTTAATATCACATACCTGAATATGTGTTCCACATTAATCATTGAAAAAATATCATATTTCATTAAATATATAATAAAAATTCAGGAGTGTAGAATAAATAAATATAATAACAAAATAAAATAGGATGTGAATTTCTATGTTATTACACTAGAAAGGATGTGTCAATGGTATTCACAATACAAATGAATGTCAAGGGAACATCACAGGATAATTTTCATAGCACAATGGGGGTACATAATGAATCATTATAGGGATTAATGATAGTTAAATGGTCCTCTAATCACATGAAAATAATAATTGTATTAATAGGTATATTTTATAATGTAATAAAACATGATAAATTTTGAATTAATAGGAATAATACAAAAGGGGTTCCTGAATAATTGTTTGGCATGGAAAATTTCCAGGATAATTTTAGCAGCATAACGAGGGTATGTAATGAATCATGGGAGGGATTATTAAAATTTAAAGAGATTTATAATTAATTTTAGTTCATAATTTATGTAATAGGGATATGGAAAAATATATCATATCAATATGGATTTAATGAAACTAACATTACATAAAGAAGGTGCTTGAAAAAAATAGAAGGAGAGGATCTGTTACATTAGGAGGGAATTTCCATAAGATTGAGTGGACCTTATTGAGAGAATGGGGGAACCATTATAGTGTTATATAGTGGAAGGATAAGATTACATCATTCTCTAATTTTTTTTAGTGAATAATAATGGGAAATTATGTGGGTTTGTATAGGAAAATAGATTGGAGTTCATTCAAAAAATTGAAACGAAGGTTTTGGACTCTATATAATAATGTAATCAGAACCACAAACCCTCAAAACAATTTCCCACGGTTTCTAATAACATTTAGTGGTATTTATTGTTTAATAAGTCCATTAATGGATGAAATTAAAATAATACCCTTGGTGATGTGGAGTTGAATAAAAATAATGGATCTTCAGATCATACAATATAATAATGGTTTTAGAGGATTCATGAATGGTTTTAAATATAATAAAATTAATTAAAAAAAATATAATAAATTTTAAATATATATTTTTTCATGTGTAGAATTTATGAAAAATATTACATCACTTTTTGGTGATTATGATTTCATAATACACACCGTTTATTTATACTATATTTTATATTTACCTAAAAAAATTATTATTTCTAAAAATTTTAAAAAAATCACCATTGGATAATTATGAATTAAAATATAAAAAAAATATTTTATCAATATAATTCTATATACATGTGAAATTAAAATTTTATATTAATATCCCTATTAATTAAAAAATATTGGTTTTTTTACAATAATAGTATTCTAACCCTTATAATAGTTATATTTTCACATTGTAAAATTATATTATAATTAATATTTAATATATACTATTAAATAATAATATTTTATTAAAAAATAATTTATTTCATAAATTTAGGAATTCTGTAAAATGGATTTCTATATTTTAATTTCATATTATAAAAAAATAAAATTTGAGTTTTATCATATTGATGTCTAATTTTTATCAAAACATTTTACATAAAAAAACTAAAGTAAAAATAATATGTTATAAATATAATAATTATTTTATTGAAAATAAAATCAATATAGTTACAATATATGTGTCAAGATATATAACCCATTAATACACCAATGAACCCTCTGTGTGTATGGTTAGTGGTAGTATGAATATTATGGGGTGGTTCAGTGAAAATGGTGTGGGTTGTGATCTAATTGAGGTTAAAATTATATAAAAAATGGGTTTTCTCATTATATAATTGATGGATATAATCATAGTCTTGATCGCGGATAAATCATTGAGATTCTATCTCCTTTATAAGAATCTATAAATGGGCTTCATAGTGTATGATCCTACTGATTGTGGCCATCATTTCATTTTTCCTCCTCTATAAGACTTTATTATAACCCCAAATATATACTAATAATAAGATATATAATAAAACATAAAAAATAATCCTAGATTCGATGCTAAAATCATATAATCTACATTTATAGATTTGATTCAAATAATTGAGACCAATTTTTTTCCATCCAAACCATAGAACATCAAAAAGAAAACATGGATCACATACATTCATGAGGACCATTTAGGTTTAGATTTTTAGAAAATTAGGACATAATCCAACATAAAAAATTTCCATGACCATAAATGATAATGTCTCTCACTTAATATAACTTTTCTTTTTTCACATTTAGACATCATCATCATGCATATGAAATCTATTCTACACATAATTCATTAGACGACATTATTTATAACCTAAGTAAAGGGAAACATGATAATGATGAGATCAAATTATTAGTAAGATAAAACATTAACCTTAATAAATGAATTTCATCAATTCCGATAAGAAAATTATAAGTGTATGATGAAATAATCAATGTGATATGTATGACATACAAATATTCATATTAATCAATAAATTGATCATGAATCATGAAAACATGGAATAGGGAATTAACAAAGGAAAGTGTCATAAGAATCAATAATCATGAGCCATGTTCTATCAATACTGATCAAGTAAATCATTTTAAAACCATAGATATCATAAAAAAATGTGTTGGAAACTTGGGACATCATTTTCATAGAACACTTATAGAACCCCTCCAAAACATTTAAAATTTTAATAACCATAAAACCCAATTCCAATGTAATTATATGTATAAAATAATCATCACACAATGAATTGGAGTGATACCTAGTCACACCCCTTATATAAGCTATAAATATCTCATCCAAATCTATCTGGGCGCACCCATCATATATAATGTCCAAAAAATACAATATGAATAAAGTAAATAGAGAATTTATTTCAATATAAAACGAATAGAAACAATAATTGTTCATTCCTAACTTGATTAACCCAGGGAAGTGAAATGGGTTTTATGTTAATATATTTGAATCATGACTAAACCATGAAAGTAAAATATGTTCTATTACAATCTCATTGAAACATGATTAAATTATGGAAAAGAAAATGGTCCATAATAATCTATGTGTAATAGTCTCAATCCAACCAAATAAATAATGTGTATGGTATCATTACAATATATCATCATTGGGTTATATGTAATGACAATGGTTATTTATTTTTATGTGTAAAAATACAATTAAATTATCATTAAATAAATTTTATGGAAAATAACCTTGTCATTTTTAAATGAACTTTTTAAAAAACTAAAAAATCAAAAAATATAGTGGAAATAATTTTCAATGAAATCTACCATGGAATAATATAAATTAATTATTAAAAAATATTTTATAACTTTTCTTGAGGAAAATATAATTTCAATTTTCAGAAACATTTTCTAAAATATTGAAAATTTTGAAAATACTTTTATTTTAAAACCACGTTTAAAAACTATTAATTTCTATAAGATTTAAAAAAAATTATTTAAAAATGTCCATGTAAATATAAAAATGAAACACTAAATAAATTGTTATCATGGTGGTGGTTATTTTCATACATGATGTGAATTTTAAAAATAAAATTCTATTTTCACAGTAAAAAGGATAGAATGTAGCCTTATTTGTAAAATGGTAAGAATATTCCTTTCACATTTTCAATAAAATAGAAATGTTCATTGTTTGGGAATCAACATTAATATTAAATTTAATTTTTTAAAAATGTAAAAATTATTATAAATATATTTTTTTAAAATAATATTATAGTAATACAACATTTTTGAAAACAATTTAAAAAAATATTGATCTGGAAATAAAGTGGATTTTTTACCCAAGAGATAAATAAAGTTAAATTTCCTTAAAAATATTTTATTTGTTATTTTAAGTATTTTAGAGTGTAAAAATATAAATATTACTTTCAAATATACAAAATAATATAGTAGAATAATATTCACTAGTTTATTGAGAGATTTATCATAATATCTCATCATTGTAAGAATAATCATAAACTATCCTGATAAATGATGAGATTGTAACATAAGACTCTTACCACATTAGTAACATTTTATCATAATCTCGATGAAAAAAAGAAATTAAATGATACTTATAATATAATTTATATAAGTATATTCATGTTATGAAATATAAATGTGGTAGTATATACACCTCAGAAAAAAAAAAGATAGGTGTATAGTATAACATACATCTCAAAGAAGCAAAATTTTGAAAAGAATCCCTTACCACTTTGGTAAATTTGAAACTGTAAACCCCATGAAATTGAGATCCTAAAATGGATATTTTAATCCAAATAATTATAATTTTAATAATACTAAAATAATTTCATTTTAATTATATACACCACATAACAAAATAAGTGTTGAATATGGGTTATATCTCACAGAAATAAAAGTGTGATAAGAAAACATTTACCTCAAGTTTGATTCATCAATATTTTTCTTTATCTTATTAAATAATAAACATATGGTAATTTTTTATTTCTTAATAACCTTATTATGTTTAATATTATGAATATTTTACTTATTGATATGTAATATATGATTACATACTCAATTAGGTTTACGTCGGATGTTTTTACCATATTTGACTTATGGGTCAAAGATAACTCTAGTTAGCTGAAATTGGTCAAATTAGTCACCATATTAACATCTCAAGAATAATAATAAAAAATATATTATATTATGATATAAAGTTTTCATTTAAACCCATTAATTAATGATGGTTATGAAAAATTGGAGATGTTACAATCATGTAGATGGTTAGCAGTACATATGCCTTAGTAACATTCACATTTTTCATTCATCAATATGGAAAGGAGGTATGTCATATTTTATCTTAATATACTTATCATAATATAATATATATACCATATTATTTATTTAAATATACTTATATATAACATCATAGGGGTGTGGTGATGAAAAAATATTCAAATCGCTTGATGAAGGCGGTAGTCCACACGTACACGAATGATGTTGTAAACTTTTTGGAGTAAAATATAAAATGATATATAAATATTATATAATAATAAATATGAAATTAATATCATAATTATGTTATTTATATAAAATATATTCATTATATTTAACCTTATTACATCCCATTTAACACATTAATAAAAACCAAATCACATCACATTGTCAAGTGGTAGTCAACTGTACAAACAGGCAACATTTTTGTATCCCCTATTGAATGGAATTTAAGAATGCATATATTATATAATGACTAAATAGGTATAATTATGTTATAAATATAGTATATAAAATATAAATCCATCATCATACCCATCCTTAATAAGTGGAAATGGAATAAAGAATGACATTGGTTCGTGAGGCAGAAGTCCACAGTACACACGAACGATAATTTCATATCCCATTTCAAGGAAGTGATGATGGTTTTAGTTCATTAAATTAATATAAAAACATAATGGTATATATAATATTATGATTTTATTATATCCTCATGGTTTAATATAAATTTAAAGAGTTATATAAATAAATAAAATAAATACAGTCATTGAAGAACACTACCTCTTCTTCAAGTATCCTCTTTATGTTTTCACTAAAACCTTTGTAGGTTAGATTTATGAAAAAAATGAAGATACAAGGATTAGAAGAGAAAATATGGGAATTTATTGGGGAGGTTAATTTTTGATACTAAAAGGTTTGATGGTGTGAATAACAGGGGACAAGGGGTGGCCTTTAATTAGTGGAGGAGAGGAGACACATGGTATTTTTTAAAAGAATTTAGTTCTCCCACATTTTTCAAATGTAAAAAGGGTAAAAAATAATCCATTATTGAACCTTATAGATTTAATGGTAAAAATAAGTCTATAAAATAGTTTTTATACATGTTTATTGGTTATTTTTAACATTATATTCTTAGTCTAAGACACCGATAAATCTTTTTTATGTTAACCATGATAAATAATTTTTTAATTTTTCAGGTTTCATCTTAGTAAAAAATTAATTTGATCTTATTATATAATTTTAATTATTATTATTATAAATATTTAATCCGTTATTCAAAATTACAATCACATAAGTCATAAAATCAATGTAAAATTAATCATGCAGATGCAATAACAATGCTTGTTTTTAAAGAGAAAAAACACAAGATCCTCAGCCCAGTTGGTGAGGACTCTGCAAGTTCATCCAATAGACCTGAGTTCAAAACTAGATAGAGACATATTTTAGGGTACTATATCACTACTGTAGCATTATTGTATCAAGCACTGTAGTCATCACTATTCGATATTGTAGCAGCAGAAACTATTCATCTGTTTGGGCTTTAGGGCCACCAGTTAGGGGCTCAGGTCCATTAAGGCACTCAGGCCACCCAAGGCCTTCAAGCCATTAAGGCTTTCAGGCCACCTCAAGTCCTTTGGTCCACTTCAAGGCCTTTGGGCCACTAGAAGTTGTGCTTAAATGATCAAACAGACTCTACAAGGAGCAGACTTTAGATGGGGATTCAGAGCAGGCACATTCACCGGATCATAATCTAAGAGTATTTTTCAGAAAGAGAGGGTATGGCATTGCCATCAGGTACCAGCATGTGCTTGAATGGGAAGCTTAGTCGAACATCCATGCGAAGGTGGAGAGCTGATATCACAATGAAGAAGCTGGGAGGAGTTCCAAGTATAGTCTATATATTTCCTAAGACCTACGGGTCATGTAATCTCTAAGCCTACAGGCCTTGTAAGGGTTCCCCCTCATCCCTTGAAATGGGGGTTATCAAAAATCAATAAAAATGAAGGTCTTTGGGCCATTCGGGCAAAGAGAAAAAGATCAAATATTTATAATTATTTTATATATATTATAAATATAAAATTGATTATAATAAAATAAATTGGATTAATTTATGTATAATTGAACATAATATTTTTTTTAAACCAATATGATATATAATTTGACTTTATAAATAATATACATGAAAAGTAAATTTTCAATTAAAATTCAGTATTTTTCACTATTTATAAAAGAATTAATATATTGAGATAATTATAATAAATTAACCATAATATAAATTTTACATGATGATTTAAAAAATGAATAAATATTTTTTTGAATAAATTTTCTAAAATTGAAAAAAAAATTAAATTTTAGACAAAACTCGTAGACTTGATGAAAAAGAGGGTCTCCTAGAAGTTTATTTTTCATGTATAAGATGATTTTATAATAACTCTATTTATGATAATTATCATTGTATTAATATAAATTAATATTAATGGATATATAATATTAAAATTGTATTTAAAATATTCATCATAAGGAACTATTTTAATTAATTAAAAAGGGGAAATATTTTTCATTTTAAAATAGTTTTTAATCAAACCCATTTTTAAACACAAAAAAACATATAATAAAACCCAAAATATTTTTGATTTTAATGTAATTAATTATGTTAAATATAAAATATAATAATTATGTTACTTGATAAAATATTCAATACATATTGTGATTATTATATTACTTAATTTATTGAATATAAATGACATTTTTACAAAAATATGCATTTTCACTATTCCCAAAAAAATCAATATTTTCTAAAAAATACTAAAATATATCCCAAATTAAATTTTGATATCCTAAATCCAAAAATGAATTTAATTTTATTAAATTAATTTACTAAAATTTTCAAAAAATTATTATAATATTGTTTTCATGAAAAGGAATAAAAAATCACTTTTAAAGAAAACATATTTTCGAAGAATAAAATCATATTACTAAAAATAGATTAATTATATTCTAAAACATTATAAATAATTTATATTCAGTAAGAAATATATATATTTTAGTAGTTTTTACTATTCATAAATGCTAATTTTAAGACTGAGTTATTGCAATAATATATATCATGGGTCATTTATGATTAGTGTTGTGTGTTGAATATGATATTGAACATAAAAATCTAGGGGTAGAATGTATTGAAAGATATTGAATAGATGCAATTTATTTTAAATGAAATATATCATAATTTATCAAGGTGTTACCAAGAAAGTTTCGGATATTGGTGAAGCATGTCCATAAAATATTATTAATTTTTAAAGTATGTAGATAGTGTTGTGAATTAAAATGGAATTTACAAGCATGAGACTGAACCACCCCTCAGATATCATCATCCACAAAATATGCACAATACTTTGGAGCTCTGAAGAACCATAGTGTACTAATTTCCAAAATCACCCTCTTTGAAAACACATCTTCCACCTAATTGGATTCTCTATATATGTGTGAGACAGTCATGTGAAGATAAGTAGTCTATTTGATGCACTCGGTCTAGAGAGGTAGAATCTTCAATGGAGTATTCCTTAATCTATCCTTTATGTCCATGATATTTATTTTAGAATCATATTACATCCAAAAAATAGTCCAATTTAATTTAATATCATATTTAAAAGCATACATAATCACCCACAATTCTGTATCATAAGAAGTTTTAGTTCCAATATATTGATGAAAGAACACTTTTACAAAACCATGGTGATTTCAAAAAATACATCCAAACCTAAGGGCCCTATCATGCCAGTGGACACACCATCCACTTTTAATTTTATCCATGAGTCAATGGTGGGAATCAATCTTACATATTTGAGCATAAGGGGATGTCTGGCTCTGCATGCATGATCTATTCACGTTAAAATATTCAAGTAACTCGTACTTTTATGCATTGCACCAACCTACACTATTGTCGCAACATGAACCTCCATGTGAAAGGAAACCCTCTATCATGAAGGGAAGTGTTTTGATCATCAAATTGATTTTCATTCCATTCTATCTATATTGAAGAGGAAAAGGATGCTGCAATTTCCAAGAGGAGATATAGGATCTAATCACGTTTCCCATAGTTGGTATTTAAAATCATAAACTATTCCATTTATCCATATGAATCTATCTCAAGAATGAACAACCATATTACATTCCCTCATAGTTTCCTAATGTATTCATAGTTGAAGAATAGGTGCTGAATATTCCCATCAGCCTTTAAACATATATTAAAACATGAGACAAGTTATTGTGTAGCCCTCCTCATTTGATCATGTGATATAAATCTTTTTTTTCTATATTATTCATAGTAAAATGTATCTATAAGTCTGGATAAAATGTACCTTAAATTTGGATAGCCATGGTGGAGATAATATCGAGCTTTCACTTTCAATATTGTAGTACTCTTTTGTGTTGAATTATACGTTTATATTTAGATTCCATAAAAGTGTATCAATTTCCATGATGAAATGGCTTTGAATGTCCCTCATAGCCTGCAAAGACATAAAATAAATCCTATTAAATTTTGCTAACCAATCAGAAATATTCATCTGCATTCTATCATAGAGGATGTTCATACAGTCTCTATGAGGTATGTCAAGACAAAAAAATATCCTAGAAAATGTGATCAGAGTGCTTACTGACCATCCATTTAGTATTTCTCAGGATATCATTAAAAGTTTTTTTGATTTATTTCCATTATATTACCCTATATAGTGGGGGTATCCATTCCATGAACTTTATTTTAACATACTTAATAAAAAATATAGTAGGGATCATTAGTAGGGATAAAATTCCTTGTGAATTTAGTAACACGAACATCATTAAAAAATTTAATATCTTTGATGTCAATTCCTCCCATTTAAATGGGCTTGATTCACTCCTTCCACGAGACAGTTATTAGCTTTATTTTATAAATATATCTGGTCTAAATAAATTTTCAGATCACACCCTGCATCTCTTTTATTATACCTCTTAGCCACCTATAAATAAAAAAGGGAGTAAATAAATTTGGTTGCAATGTCCGAATTCACAAGATACAACCTCCAATCCTGAGGCATGGATTTCCCTTTATATTTATCCAATTTATTGATGATGCTTGAAGATATTACTATGAGGTATTATCTTCTCAATTTACCCCAAAATATGTGGCACACTGAGATAATTGGAATGGAGGGATCCACTTCTCACTCTGATCCTTCTAGTGATTCTGTTCTATTGACCCATGGAATTCTCATCACCGAAAATAATGAAGGATTTTTCACAAGTAATGTCCTACCCATCCACTTCCTCATAGTGGGTGAAGAGATATTGAATAGAGGTTATGGTTCTCCTTGAGGATTTCCCAAATAAAAGGATGTCACCTGTATATAAAAAAATGTGAGGGAAAAAGTTCACCTCTCAGAGTCTTGATTTTCTTGTAAAGTCCCACTTCTACAATGTCATATATGAATTTGTTTAATTAATATTTATCAAGGGAAAATTGAATACTTAAGAGTGGATACCCTTTTTTAACACCCCTGGTACTGTAAAATAAGACTCATGGAGAGCCATTTATTAATAGGGAAAAACTTAAAGATAAGAGGATAATACTTATCATTCCAATAAATGTACCTAAGAAGACATAAGTTTTAAGTATATTGAACAAAAATCTCTACTTATGAGTATCAAAGGATTTTATTTCTCAATATTAAGTGAAAAGTTACATTATTTCACCTTCACTTAATTATGTTGATTCTTTCTGAAGCATTGAATAATCAGTTTTGAATGCATCACCCATGGACAGAGTGGTATAGATTTTTATTAATGTGATATTTTATAGTGGCCCCCAACTTGGAAATTATAATTTTTTTCTGATTACTTTATGAAGATTATTCCCAATATAAATCTCAATAATGTATTTGATGTCTAATGAAAATTACAGTAATAATGTTTGAGTTAATTCCTATATGAAAATAAGAATGAGTGATAAAGTCCCTTACTGCACTTACCAAGTCATATTGAATAATTTCCCAACATAATATATAAAATTTGTTTATAAAATTATATGTTCCATCTACACTTCCTATGTTGATATAGAAAAGATATTTCTTGACTTCCTCTTTATCTTGTAGTATGATAAGGATTTGATTATGTTTCTCTTCAATGCATGTAATGATGTTCTCAATTATTTTGTCACTATTGTCCAGACCATATTCTATATAAATTATACTAGAATAATCAACCAATGCATTTAAAATCTCATTATCAGTTATATAGAGCTTTCCATTAATGCTGGTGATAATTTTCCTTACCTTGTATATCCTTTTTTTATGTAATCTGTGATATAAACTTGAGTTTCTATCTACCTCTTTTATCCACATCACATTCATGATATTATTTTTCATCCTTTATTTTATGTTAATAATTTTTTCCAACTTTGATAGGTCTTTCAACTTCTCCCTGGAGGAAAAATTCTACTTCTATTTTATGGCCACTTCATTTTCAAGTAGTTATTCAGCCTCCATAATTTAAATATCATTCTTCGAGAAGGATTTTCTTCTCCATTCCTTTATAAGTAACTTGTTTTTATTTAATTTCTCAACAATAAACACAATTGGACTTCCTATCAGAATAATCTTCCAATCCTACAATAAAATTTCCAAAATCTAGAAATAACAACCCAACTATTGTTAAAATGAAAAGGGAGAGGGGATGATATTTACATGCTAGAAATAACCAAAATTATAGGATTTTGGAAATGGTAATTCTTAGGGAGGGTGTAACTCCTAAAACCATTATAAACACTTATGTCATCTATTTTCATAAATCATATATCAAGATTACTAACCTGCATCCCATTCAAAGTGTACCTTCTCCATGTAAAATCAGTACTAGAAATTTGAAACTCAACAAGGTTACATTATTCAATACAAGAAAAAAAACCATTGGCTTCTATTCTATTGAAATTGGATCCTATCTTTTACTCAAGTGAGAGGACACTATTAAAATCACCCATAATCACCCACTTGTGGTTAGTATTCCCATAAGTTTCTTCGATCTCCCCCTAATGGTCACTTATCATGATGTATGAATTAAAAGCATACAAAAAAGAGACCATAATATATATCATTAACATATTGAGAGTGACTGACATATTATAATCTTTTATTACATGTGTAAACTTGGATTATTTCATCTAAACAATGGTCCCTTATCATCTAATATCAACATTTCATGTCCTTCTCATTATCTAATATAATTTTATTCTTTTTAAATTCTCTAGGGGTTACACCCCCCATAATAAATTTTGTCCTTGAAATTTTAACTTTATCATTGTAATCAATGGTTCGGCATTTGAAAATAATTTTTTTAAACCAATATCTTAAAAGAGTTAATACACTATCCTCTTAATAAGAGAGAAAATGGTATTACAAAGGTTATATGGAATAACACATAACTAGGTTTCCAAATATGATAACATGGATGGTAATGAAATAATACTATAAATAATTATAGAGAGTGACTTGGGTCATTGATCATAATAAATTTAATGATCAATTGAAAGTTAATGTCCTCAAAACCGTAAATCCTTGATGATCGAAATGACCATCTATTTCTCATAAATAAAGTTACTTGTATAAAATTTTGGTTTCAAGATCTTGTTTCGATAGTTTAGGAATTATATTACAATATAGATGAATAAAATATGACAATATACTTACCTTATGAGTATAATTTCATCCGTTAATCAATTTTCACCCCAATTTCATCGTTTTCTATAAAATATGTGTATTTAGGATGATTTTTTAATTTATGAATCACTTAAATAAACCTCCAAAGGATAAAATAATCCCAAAAAATATAAAAAAATACTAATTCTATATTTAGACATCAAATATTTCACCAATATTTAACGCATAATATGATAAAAAAAATAAACCACTCAACATTAATACCCAAATTTCAAAAAAATCATTCCATAAGTGACTATACTTAAAATTCTTCATTTATTTCAAGACTTTGTTTGAAACCCAAAGATTAATAGTATTTGATCATATATTCATCCAAGATTAATCAACCATTATTCATAAATAAATCTAATATGATTATGAAAAAAACATAGTCTTGAGCTATCCAAATGGCATATTAACCAATACATTGTGTATGTCAGTGGTATGTGTTATACCCTTATCACCTTTTATTTGTGGGTCTACGCACTGTGTCTTTATCAAATGGAACAAGTTTTCACCTAACCTTGGTGTTTTCCATTTTTATTTAAACAAGAAAAAAATTATTCCTCCCTAAATAACACATTATATTGATTCTATAGGCTAAAAATACTTTAACCCAAGAAAACGTCTCCCAAAATTTCATTAATAACATCAATATTTATAGTACTTAAAACACTCAAATGTTGTGTCTATGACTTTAAGCATATGAAAAACCATACTCTTATTAACCTACAATGGTATCCACAAATCATAATATATAATCACATGAAAACATCATTTTTCTATATTTATCTTAATCCTTCCTTTAATACTAACTATAACAGCCTTGAACCCTCACTCCAGGATCTGGTGCTGAAATCATAAACTTTACAATTTCTACATTGGTCTCGAAAATTGTGACCCAATTTTCTTTATTCTAAACCGTAAAAAATCAAAAAGAAAAAATAGACCTCTTATATTATCAAGAAAATTTGAATGTTTTTATTTTTAGATAATTAGGAAAAACTCATACATAAACTATTCGCATCCTATTAAAAGACTATTTCTTCCAGATAAAACTTTTTTCACATTATGACATCATCATTTTCTATATGAAATACCATCTAGAAAAAATTCATTAAACCACATTCTTTATAAAGTTTAGAAAAGGAAAAATATATGGGTAAGTTCAAATGATCATTAGGGGAAAATTAAATCATTAGTGATTGAATGTAATTTGTGATCATAAAATGTTCATAAGGGTATTATGACATAATCCAATTGCATGAGTAGAACATATGAATATTCAAACACATAAATACATGGATCATAAAACCTAAAAACATGGAATGAGGAATTAACAATGTAAATATTCATAATAATCAATAATAATGAGCTATGTGATATCAATCATGATCACATGAGACATCATAAACCCATAGAAATAATAGAAAATATTTTTTGGTACCTTGGGAAATCATCTTTATAGAACACTTACAAAACCCTTACACATGGAATGACTATAAATATGACTTACAATATAATTCTCCAGAGAACATAATCATTACCCAATTCATTGGAGAGATATCTAGGAACATCAATCATAAAAGATATAATTGGATCACCCAACACTATCTAAGCACAACCATCATATATAATTCCCATGAACCATAACATGAATAATGTATATATAGATTTAATTTCATCATAAAACTACTAGAATCAATTTTTATTCCTTAATAACCAGATTGAACAATGGAAAAGAAATTGATTTCATGAAAATCTCATTGAAACGTGATTAAACTTTTCAAAAGAAATGGGTTCTATAATAGTCTCATTGATATATGATTAACTGGTGGAAAATAAGCAGGTTCCAAAACAATCTCATTGAAGTAATCAGAATCCATCCAGATAAATAATGAGAATTTTTTCATTATATAATATCATAATTTGATAATAATTAACAAAAAGTGTTGTTGATGTTGATGAATGTAAATACCATTAAAATATCATTAAATGCATTTTTTTGAAAAATGACCTTTTCATTTTTAATGTCACCTTTTTAAAATCTACAAATTCATAAAATATTGAAAAAATAATTTCACATGAAATCAATCATGGTATCATATAAAGTATACTTAAAAAACATTTAAAAATATTCTTTAGGAATATATACTTTCCATTTTTAAAAACCCATTTTTAAAATGAAAAATATTTGAAAATCCATTTCTTTGAAAAAAACTTTTAAATACCAGAAATTTCCAAAATATTAAGAAAATAATTAGAAGTAAAAATATAATTTCAAAAATAAAAAGGAATCTTAAAATAAATCTAGATAATGGAGAAGGGTAATTCTTTAGATTTCATACATCATAAAAAATAACGTTCATTTTTCATTATAAAAAGGATGAAAATGTATCTTGTTTTAAAAATGATAATAAGTTTCCTTTAACATTTTTGGTAAAAGACAAACATAAATTGTTTAGAAAGTGACATAAATATTCATTTTAAACCATTTTATGAAAAGGTAAAACATTTTTAAAATTATATTTTAAAATTTTTAGGATATTAATAAAACAATATTTAAAACATTTTTAGAAAGAATTGTTTTTGAAATAAAATGGATTTCTGACCAAAGACATAAATACTTTCATATTTATATAAACAAATTCTAAATTATTTTATTTACCAAGGAGTTTAAATCTAGTACTATAACTTAGAAATTTCATGAATAAAAATATGATAAACATATTCATGGGTTACTTGATTTATGAATCATAATATCTCATCACTATAATCGTAATCATAAAAATTCTAATAAACAATTAGATTATAACATATGACTCTTACCACTTTGGTAACATTGAATCGTATTCCCCATGAAATATAAAATAAAATGAAACACATAATATCTTAAAAATAAATATATTTTTGAAATAAAATGTCAATGGGTAATTATATACACGTCATAAAATAAGATAGATGTATGACATAGCATAATCTCAAAGAAGGAAAAATGAGACAAAAATCCTTTAATACTTAGTAATTTTGAAATAATAAACACCATGAAATAAGAATCTTCAAATGGATACGTAAATAAAAAAATATGAATAATATTAATAAAATACATTCATTGGTAGTCTATAAAAATCATTAAAAATAAGTTGTGAATAAGTAGTGTATATCATTTAATAAAAGTGAGATGAGAAAACACAAACCTCAAGTTCGATTGGTCACACTTATCCATTAACTTCCTAAATAATAAACATAGGTTAATTAATTACATTCAAGATAATATTTTATATTTTTAATATTTCTTTTATTTCACTTATTACCCTGTTATATTTGGTTATATTATCATTTAATTTTACATTGAATGTTTTGACCGTATTTGGATTATGTGTCTAAAATGACATTGGTTGGTTCACTATAGTCAAAGAGTTCAATTTATAAAAATCTATAGAATAATAATAATGAAATAAATATAATATTCATACATAAAATATAATTTTAAAAATAATCATGAATTATTGTTTTGAAAAATGGGTTGTGTTACAATAAAGGAGACGGTAGGTCATGCGTACACTTGAGTAACATTTCCAATTTTCAATGATCATTATTGAAAAGAATGTGTAATATTTAATCTCTATAAAATTATTATAATAACATATATACAAAATTATTTCAGTAAATATACATATATATATATATATATAAATATCATCCTTGTGGTGTTTTAATGAAAATAGGCTTGTATCACTTCGTGAATGCAACAGTCTACACGTACAAGAACAATGTCATCATCTTTTTAGTATATAAAAGAAAAGTATATATTATATTTCCAAAATGAAAAATATTTCATGAATAAAATATTTATTTTATTTATATCACATATAATCAATTTTTTACCATTATTATTTTCCATGTAAGGTGTTAGTGAAAAACAAATCACATAGCTTTGTGAGGCGGTAGTCCACCATACATAGTAGCGACGTTATCGTATCCCTCTATGGAATGGACTATAAAAAGGTATATATGAAATAAGGAATCTTGATTTATAATTATTTTTAAAATATCAAATTATATATATAAAATATTCATCATCATAACCAACCATTAAAGATGGTAATAGAAGAACAAATGACATTGATCTGCAAGGCAGTAGTCCACCATACACACAAATGAAGATTTTATAACCCATTTTATGGAATTCAAGATGGTTTTAGGTCATTAAATTATTATAAAAATACCTAAGTATATGTAATATGTATATGATATTATATCATAATGTTTTAATGATAACTATTTTTCATGGAGAAAGAAATAAAATAAGACATTTGGTGAAGAACCTTACCTCTTCTCTAAGTATCCTATTTAGGTTTCCACTAAATCCTTCATATGATGGATTTATAACAAAAATAAGGATTCTAGGTTGAGACGAGGGTAGTTGGTAAGTTATTTGGGAAGGTATTTTTGGAATCTAAAAGTTTTTAAGGTTTAAATAGGAGAGGATTGGTGTGCCCTTTTTTCATTGGTGGAGAGGACACAATTGGTGTTTTGGAAAACAATTGAGTGATGTCACATTTTTCATATATCAAAAGGGTAGAAAATTGAACATTTTAAAACATTAGAGGTTTAATGGACATAATATTTCCATCCTATAGTTTTCATACATATTTATATTTCATTATAACCATGTCTTTTTAGATTAACCCCAATAATTCCATTTTTACCTTAAACACGGTAAATAATTTTTTTGGTTTTTAACTATTCATTTTGGTCAAAAAATAAGTTGAAATTATTTGATAAAAAAATTATTAATATTAAAAATATTAAATACATTTTTTGGAATTCAATTCATAGAATTTAAAAAAAATCAACATAAAATTAATCACAGTGACACGACTAGAAACATGTTTTGAAAGAGAAAAAGTTTAAACGTTTACAAAGTTTTTATATCTAAGATCAATATAAAATTGATTATGATATACTAAATTGGATTTAAAAATTTCATAATTTAACTAATTATACTTTAAAACTAATTTAAAATTTTATTTATATTTATAAATAAATTAAATGAAAATGCAGTTTCGAATAAAAATTTAATATTTTTCACTATTCATCAAAAAATTAATCTATTTAGAAAATTCTAAAAAATTATTCATAATATAATATTGACATTAAAATTTAAAAAATTATTATTATGTTTTCAAATAAATTTTCTAAAAGTGGAAAATTTTAAATTTAATCCAAAACCTGCAGATGCAACAAAAAAACGGGTTTCCGAGAAGCGTATTTTTTTCAGGAACAAGATGATTATATATTAACTTAATGTATAATAATAATCAATGTATGAATATAAATATGAAATTATTTTTAAATAATAAAAAAAATTTAAAAAAAGCATCATTATGGATTATTTTAATTTATTAAAAATGAGAAACATTATGCATTTTAAAATAGTTTTTTAGAAAACCGCATTTTTTTAACCCAAAAAACAATTATATAGATAAAACCAATATATATTTCATAAAAAAGGTATTAATTAGATTAAATATAAAAAATGATACTTATTTAATATGAGAATATATTAAATGGATAATATGACATATATTTTTCATAATATATTAAAAATAAAAGTCATTTTTAGAAAAATCATTATTTTCACTATTCAATAAAAATTCAATATTTTATGAGAAATACTAAAATATAACCCAAAGTGAAGTTTGATATTCTGATTCCAAAAAATAAAAAATAATTTTATCAAATTTATTTTCTAAAATTACCAAAAAATTATTATAGTATTAATATTCAAGAAAAGAAAAAAATCATTTATGATGAAAACATATTTTTGAAGAATGAAACCACATTACTAAATATTAAATAATTATTTACAAAACATTTATCAAAAATTTATACTAAGTAAGAAATATATAAATATATATTTATATATTCATAATTTATTCAGCACAATTGATATCCACAAATTTATTGGATAGGTTTGGATAGTAGCATATATCATGAGATGTTTGTATTCAGTGTTGCGTGATGAAAATGCTATTGAAAAATAAAATATTGGGGTCGTGTATAACACAAGCTATGGATGAGATTAAATTTATTTAAAAGGAAATATAACATAATTTCTACGGGTGTTACATTCTCGTTTAATCTCGGTTATGTGTTTCCTTTACACTATCAAATATAAGTTTCTTCTTTTAAAATATTTGAGTGTTACATGATCATTGTTGAATGACTATAATTTCAATGATTGTGATGCATAAGGTTCTTTTGAATATCGTGAATTATTAATGTCCATTATAACCAATGTTGTGAAATTTTTTTCTATATTCACAAAACTTAAATAAGTTTCTTATTCATTTAATAATTGAATATCATTTATAAATTTTCTTATCATTATAATTATAGTTTGATTCAAACATTTTTTCCATTATCATCCCCAATGGTGTGAATAAAATAATGGTTACTCATTCACTTAGGTATTTTATGTAGGATATGTAAATTGAATAAAATTACTTATCAAAACACTCAAAAATTATTCAACCCCCTGCAAAGTTGTATCAACCAAGACATCCTCCATGACTCCTTAAATTCATCACCTTTTTGTATAAACTTGTGTGATCCATGTTGACTATATATTTCATTGAATATGGTAATTATACAATATATATAAGATATACCATGAATTGTTTTTCCATAATAAATAGGATCCTTCAGGATTAAAATTTTTTGTATTCCATTGATAAGTAGGGTTTAATTCATTATGAAACAAAAAAACAATTTCCTAACATGTGATACTCATTACTGATTTCTCTATGAATACATCTTATAGCCATCATGTAATTGGCATACCTTAATTTATCAACATGATGGTCTTGAGTTGAGTTCATCTAATGCCAACATGCCTCACTCCAAATCCCTTGGAATTTTAGAAAATCTCCATGACTATCCAACTCCTAAGTAATCCCTTGATCAACCTCCCTTATGTCTAATCAATGAGCCAGAGACATATAATTACTTTTAATATGAGGTCAGTCCTAAATATCATGTATCATGTCACATCATAAATGGGTATACTCTTCCTTCCCTATCATTTTACCACTATAAAATAGGTTTAAATACATATATGCGGATCCTATTAGGTCCAATCTCCATCTATGTTCTCATTGATGACCTCATCCTTGTAAACCATTAATGAGCCTTGCCATATCATATAAAATATATTACCGAAAGAGAAAAAAAATAGAAAGTGAAACCCATGTAAAATTCACACAACAACCATTTTTAGGTACCTATACAAAGTAGTATATTCCTAATGATGTTTAACTAACTAAAACTAGTCCCAATCACATGCCCTTAAGCCTTTAAGTATCATGGTTTTAATTATACAAAATTAAGATATGTGTCAATGGTCTTTATCATATGAACATAAAAGGATCATCAGGGTCTTTTTCACAGAAACATAAATTATATATTAATGGTCCATATTGTATGACCATAAAATTTTTATAATGAACTCTTTTTCATTACCCAAAAAAGTACATCAATTGTTCTTATCTCGTGATAAAAAAGTAATACCAGTAGTGATAGTTTCATGAATTTATAGTTTAAATCATTTTCAGTGACGAATTACCAGAAAATTAATCATAACTATCCATTACACAAGAAAATAAAATGTATATGATTTCCTGTAAAGTATCCTAGATATACATGGGTTAGGATTTTCTTAATAGAGATATATAGAATATAAGGCCCCGGCCTTAAACCTTACTTAATATTGAATTAAATGAATAATTCACATTGAGGATCTTTTTAGGTTTAGAGTTTTAGAGAATTAGTACATAACTATTACATCTCAAAAGATTACAAAGTAGAAACTTTTACTAAGTTTCCATAAAATAAAAACTCTTAAAAAGAAACATGTCCAGTTCTATGTTTTAGGTTGCATGACTTTCCCTTGATCCCATCCTTGACCCTATTCCACGTTGTGTCATGTGAAAAACATTTCAAAAACATGGGATGAGCATAAAAATCTCAATAAGGTATACACAAAGAATGAAAACTGTTAGTTTTTCAAAACAACAAGTAAACCATGTATACTTTATCAAAGTAATACTTTTCACCTTTTCAAAGTAGTAAAAACTCTTCACTGAATAAAAGTTCATTACTTACCCTTCTGTAACTAAAAGATTACTATAAAACCCATATAAAGATCACATAACATATAAAGGTAACTTGGGACATAAACATACTTAAGTGGAATAACCATAAGGTTGACTTCCACACATATCATTTAATGGAATAGCCATTCGGCCAACTTCCATTAATACTTAATGGAATAGCCATACGGCCGACTTCCATACCCAATGCATTGGAGGTTATAACGTAACCACCCGTCCTGGTATTCACGGCACCACCCGTCATATGGTTTATCACGTAACCACCCGTAAAATTTCCAAGTACCATTATAAAATTATAACACATAAAACCAATATAAAGGAATGATAACATTTCCACATTTCAATCACAATATATCATTTAAATATATTGAAAAAATAGAATCCTTTATCAAAACCATTTTCAATACCAAAATACATAAAAGAGTATATGGTATTTATTTTATTTTAAAAACATTATAGCTTGTTGAGGAAGCCAAAGATCAAATAATACTCGCGGCGGTGGAAAAGGTCGTTGTCACAGCGTACGTTAAAAGAAACATTCCTTTTTATCGTTTAGTAAAATGCTTCGTAGAAAAAGATTCCTTTTGTATAAAAGTAAAAGTCAAAGGGGTTTATACACCGTATAAAAGAAATTTGTGTATAAAACGAAATATGCCTCAATGAAAGGAGATTGAGACGAAGTCCCTTACAAAGACGGTATCCTTGGTTTAAGGATAAATCAATTACATAATTATGTGTGACAAACGAATACACCAAATATAAGTGGATATTAAGTGTAAAACAATCAGAGTTTATTCACACATATTCATATAATGACATATTCAATGAGTATAAGTTTATCCCAATGAATCAAATTTGGGTTAAGAAGTTCCCTTGTAAGAATTTGACAGCCTAATGGCGTCACTACAAAATTCAGAAAATGAGTTGATGAGAGATAAAAAGGGTATCTCATCACATGGAAATAAAATTTAAATCAATAAGGATATAGAAGAACATATCCCAACATAATAGTATGTGAATTAAAAGACATAACAAAATAAGTCTTTTAAAAATCGGAGGGTGAAAGGTTCCCTTACCAACATGGGTATCTTTCGAAACATACACCCCGTGAAAGAAGGAAAATACAACATTGATGTAAATACTCATAAATGAAAGTATATTACACAATGAGTAAAATAATGGGCATTACATACACCACTCAAAGGAAATTGTGGAAAATGTAGCATAAATCTCACAGGAATAAAAGTGAGATGAAAAATCCCTTACGAAAACTCGGCAGCCTAACAGCGCCACATAAAACTTACAAAAATGGATTGATGAGATCAAATAGGGTATCTCATCATACTAACATAAAGTTTATAGAAATAAAAATATAAAATAACATCCCCCAACATAACAAAGAGGAGCTTAAAATAAGTGACATAAAGGAGAGTACTTAAAAATAAATAGAGAGGTTGGATCTCTTGCGAAAATTCGGCAGCCTAATGGCGCCACTCAAAACTTCCAAAATGGATTGATGAGAGAGAATAGGGTCTCTCATCATATGAACATAAAAATTACAGTAAGATTAATATAAAATAACATCCCAATAACAAGAAATATGATCTTTAAAAGGAATGACATAAAATAGTGTACTTAAAAAGAAAGAGAGGAGTAGGATCCCTTACCTCGGGTCCGACTTGACTCGATCGTTCTTTAACGTCCTGAATAATAAACTTGAGTTAATTTCTACTTTCTTAAGAAACATTTTCAAGTTCATTATTCCTTTTATATCAATTATTGACATTTTATAAACATTATATAATCATTTAAGTTAATAATGTTTGTTTTGTTGATATTTGGTTCTTAAGTCAAAAGTGGACTTCTTACAATTACATGTTGTTCGTGTGGTCAAAGGTTATTTATATCCAGAATGACATTACTGATTTGGATATCATATATATCATATATATCCAGCATATACATGTATTTATAATATTACATAATCATTTAGAGGTAAGAAATTAAATGCACCGTTCATGGAGACGGTAAGCCGTACGTACGTATGAACGCTACTTTCCTTTCTATGTCATATTAATGGAATTAAAACTAAATGAGAGATGTGTATATTTTTAATTCTAGAATTATATTCATAATTAATAAGTATCATGCATCATATGTATCCATTATATTTACTTATAATAGTACATTACATTTAAGGATAAGAAATGAAATGCACCATTCATGGAGACGGTAAGTCATACGTACGCATGAACGGTACTTTCATTTCTATATCATACTTTAATGGAAAGAAAACAATAATGATATAAAGTTATATTATAATTAAAGCATAAAATCATATATAATAACTTTAAATCCATCCTTTATACATCCCACATATGGCATTAACGAATCAAATCACTTTGAGGGGGCGGTAGTCCGCACTTCCTAAAATGAAGATATCGCGTATACCCATAATGGAAGCCATAAAGTTATGCCACAAATGAAAAATACAGAAGCTTAAGTAAAACATAAAAATATTATATATCATATATAAACATATTTACATCTTAATGGCCACCTTTTAAGGTGTTATATGAGTGTTGAACAATCATCGTTTCGTGAGGCAGAAATTCTCCATCCAAAGAAAATGTATGTTCTTTAACCATTAGATGAAGGTGTGTGTAAGTGTAGCTCGAATAAATATTATAAAAACATCCTAGTATATTGAATATACTGGATTTGTTACAAAATAAGTGAATAAAAAGAGTTTAGGGGGTTGGAGAAGCAAAATAAAACAAAAGAGCACAAGTGAAGACGTTACCTTAAAATTGGGTAACTCCATTTGGTTTGAACCAAAACCATTTCTTGAAGAGATTACTGCCTAAGTTAATGCTTCTAGGATGGGGAGAGGGATTTTTAGAGACAAAATGATCAGATATTGGCTGAACAAAAGGTTTGAGAGGTGTGGGTAAGGTGGTAGAGGTGGGGGCCTTTTATAAGAGGAGAGGAGGGGCACTCTTGGAAAAGTATAAAATGTTACTTTATTTTCAAATGGTTTTCGGATTTTAATGGTCCCACATTGATGTGTTTCGAGGATAAGGTGATAAGGGTTCGAAATCCACCCATAAAATAGGTTTTTTACATGTTTAGGTCCTATATTTTTCATTATCTTTCCATTTTATTTAAATCATTAAATAATGAGGTCATCGCTGCATCATCATGATGTCATAAAGAATTTAATTTATTTAATGTATAAAAATTAGAAAAAAAATACTATGTTGTAGGAAATCTTTTTATATTTCCAATTACTATTTATAGTCAAAATTATGACTTGTATAACCACATGTAAAAATTGTTTTAGTAAAACAAATCATGTTTGTGACATTTTTATTTTAACTTTAAATAAAAAGCATAAATGTCATTATCAAACCCAAGTGGCTCCATGGGGTACCAAAAATCGACCCATGGGTTGTATTGGTCGTCCATAACTCATCCAATAGGGTTAGGACAAGTTTCAATATATTTTGATTTTATTATAATATCATTTTTACTTTAAATCACATTAATTACCTTTAATCGCGATTAATAAAACTCAAAAGTTACTTTTCATCAAAAATTATTTTCATCCCATTGAACCACATTTTACTTAACAATTAAAATCATTTAAATTGGATTTTTGAAATTCAAATCACAGAAGTGGTAAAGTCCCATTTAAACTAAAAATCAAATTTTATAACCACCACTTTGTGGTTTCACTATTCATCAAAAATTGGAGATTTTCAGAAAAATACCAAAAATTCACCCTAAGCTATATTTGATATTCCAAATTCAAAAATGATGTCTATTTTACCAAATTCATAAAATATAATTTGCATTAATTAATTTTATAATTAATTCCCGCAGTCAGAGCAAATAGCGTGTTTTTATGAAATAATAAGTATCAAAAGATTGACACTAGCTTAAGTCCAATTTCAAAGTGAAATTAATTCCAATGACCAATATTGGATTAAATGGTAAAAATATATTTTAATTTTACTAAAAAAACAATCCAAAAGATAATCTAATCATATAAATAAACTAGATTGAAAAGAGGTTTTGAATTAAAATACAACATTTTTTACTATTCATTAAAAAATGAACTTTATCAGAAAGATACCAAAAATTTAAACAAAGTAAATTTTGATGTCTCGATTCTAAATAAGAATTTTATTTTTTAAAATATAACACATAAAATTGTCAAAAAGTGGATTTAAAAGAGGTTCGCCTTCAAAAGGCGGTTAATCGACCTTTTAAAGAATATTAGAATGTCTACGCTTAAAATTGGATTCATTCGCATTTTTAATCCTCTAACATTTATTGTAAAGAGTAAAAATATTTGACAAACATATATAATCATTTTGTAGGTAGTTCTGTTCATTCCCGCCATTACAACGGCTGGGAGTTAACTACTATTTAAAATAATATTATTTTATTATTAGAGTGCAACGTAAGCTTCCCAAGAAACTCGTTGTTTCGTATTGGGTACGCCATCGAGCATAGAATCCCATTTAAAGTAATATTAATATTTTATTCACAAATATTGATAAATATTAAAAATGTCATATTCTTTATTTACCTGGGGTGTTACATAGAAAGGCCCGCTCAAGGGCTCATTCTCAACTCCACAAAACCTACTAGCTCCCTAAATTATGACAAATTAGAGAAACTATATTTTTTTTGGGTTTAAAAAAATTTAGCCAAAAAATAATATAAAATATGGATATCCTATGATACATAATGATGTTCACACAGATTCATGGTAATGATCAATCAATCTGATGATATTGGAAATAAATATTATTACTCAAAAGGTTTTCATGAATATGTACTAATTCCAAAAGATAGTCTAAAAGTATAATTTAATTCCCATCATGGGATGATATATTCACTCATCCTATAAACCAAAATTAAAATTTGAATTTATCAATGGAATATCACAGTGGCCATCTACCTTCGAAAAGTGTCTCCATTGCTAAAAAACATGGGCATGTATATAAAGGGGAAAATAATGAAGTATAATTAGTCTATTAGGGTTCGGTTATTATTTTTATTATGTATCTTAGATTGATCAAAATGAATAATCAATCATAAATTTTGTTCCTAGTGGAATTAAATAAGAAAAAAGGATGATATTTTTTCCCTAGGGCCTAGAAAATATTTACATTGAACATAAGGTTTGAGAAGGGATGATTTTTTAGCTAAAAGGCTTATGTAACATAACTTGTATCAATGAGGGTACTAACTTAGTATATATATAGTGGTGGTTATGGATAGGGTTATTTAATATTATTAATGTTCCATTTAATTTTAGAATGATGTTTTCATACAAGAATTTCATTCAACACATGATGATTTAATTAGTATTATTGATATAATTTAATGTTTGGGAAGGTTTCTAGAGATCCAATGAGGTAATATTTATTGGAGAATCATTATAGAATATTTATTTGACCTGATATAACTGGTGAGTCAGGGTTAAAGTAAGGATCATAGATTATGGACTTTCAGATTTGTATAGGATTATAGTAATCATGATTGGATATTTTTCAAATAAATGAGTTGATTGAGGTGATTAATTATTTTACTGTATATGGATTTTTTTAATCTATTATAGATTTTGGTAGGATTTTATTAGTATTTTAAAGATGTTTTATGGTTTATATCATCCATGAAATGTATTAATAATGAGTATGTGTTATACATAAAGATTGGGGTGATTTAATTCGTATGAATGAAATTCAGAGTTTTGTGGGAATCACTATGTTGTAATCCACTACTCAGGTTCTCATCCTCAATTTTTTTAGGGAATCACTATATTTTTATACACTACATGCATTCTTATTTTCTAAATATAACATATCTTATGTGTTTAATTGATAAATTTAGAATATTTGTATAACTAACTACGTAATATGTTTTCCATTATGTTATTCCTATATCTATAAAAATAGATATATCATGAATTTTCACAAATTTAGTACATATATGTAATTAAAATTCAAATAATATGGGTCTCAAACCATTCCAAAAGTATGGAATACATAATTCTGTATAATTAATGACATAATGTAGGACCATATTTTGTATTGTCTTAGGTATCACATGATAACATAAAATGATTTATTTCATTATATGTGTTTCTTTTTACTTTATTTTGTGAAATATATATTACTATTATATATATGAAAAATATGATTGGGTATGGTGATATCATTAAAATAGTATAAGTGGGATATAAAATCCATATAAATATCACATAATCGATGTTCAATACAATATATTTCAAACCATTAGAAAATCCCTTGTTCTAGTGTACAAGATTTAGGAATAAATTAATCCCAAGTCACCATAGAATGTCTACCCTCTCACACAACACTATAAAAGACTAAACTATGTCACAAGAATTAATTTTAATGAAAAAATAATCCAATGATAAAAAACAATATGAAAAAATACAAGGGATTAAGGTGCATTGATTATTGAGATATATATACATGAGAGAATCAATTACACATTATTTATATTCACAAAAATTAAATTAATTATATAAAATTGATAATTCCATTCCATAAATATTTATTAAAAGGATAAACACTCTTTAATTCCCTGGGGACACTTTGGGTACACAGTTCCTTACACACATACACAACTTATTTCAAAGATATATTGTTCAGTGTGGTATCCACTTCAATTTATGGGAGTAGTTAGTTAGTCTTCCTTATTAAACCATTCCATAGAATTCATAGAGAAGCATTCATCCAAAATTATAATTGTCGATCCATAGTTTCCCATTATTCATTAAGCTATTTACCTGGTGAGAACCTTTCTAGATACATCAGTTTTAAAAACCTTCTATACAAGTATTCATAGAATTTCATATCATCCATAGTTTTTTTTATTTTTGAAACTATTGATTGTTCCACTAACTCTTATAGAGGTCCTCCTATCATATTTTAAAAGTTAGTATGGTATAATTTATAATGCCTTAAATTTGGTGTCTTGAATCTAGTGAATTAAAACTAGATAATTGAAATTGATTTTACAAATTAAAAATCTCATAGATTTATTTAATATTTTAGAACAATGAAAAAACTCCAATAATTATTCAAAAACAAAAAAATCATGTTATGTTGTATTATGTGTTCTCAAACCTCAATCTATTCACTCAAGTGTCACTAAGGTGAAATATATCCAAAAAAATATAGAATTAATTCTTTAGATAACATGCTCATTAGATTTTGGATTCTTTATATTGTTTAATTAAATAATAATGTTTTATATTATATATTACTATTGATGTTTTACATATGGTTAATATAATTTTCTTTACATGTAAAACTAGATTCTAGGAAAAGTTAATTGTACTCTTATTTCCACAAAATAAAATTGCACCTTCCCTATAACATATAATCTCTTTTAACAATAAAATAAACCATAGAAACTCTTTTCAATATTCCTATGTAGTGAAATAATAAACATCCATTGTATTTAGATTAATAATTAACTATAATAAATATATTAAGTATGTATTTTTTCCACCATAATTTGTTAAAAAACCATTCATCCTCATTTAGGATTCTTGTTCTCTATAAAATTCCATAGAAAAAAATAATTACAATAGATATTCACCCAAAAAAAGATAAACTTATTCTAATCCTTTCATGCATCAAATTATGCATTTGAAGGGTTCATATAGTTCCACTTTAAATGATATAACATATATATATACTTATAACTCCAACTACAAGAAGAATATTTGGTCATCATAAACCCATCATGTACATGAAACTTATCAAAAGTAACAAAAATGGATATTTCACAATGTAAAAGATATTATGTTCCATTTTTAATTAAAAAATATTAGAAAAAATGAGGTATATGGTAAGAGGGGTTAATATTGGATTAAATTTTGTCATTATGAAAATCATCAGTTATATTATGGATGTTCACTTTCTATGTTAACATAAATGTTCTCACAATCCTATCTATATTAATCTTCATCCCCAATATCTTATCATCCTTCCTCAAATCATTCATTTCTAATATAAATGAAAATATTGAATTCATATCGTGAATCATTGAAACCTATTAACCAGCCAATAACATTACGTTAACATACAAGAAAATTATGAAGTACGTTCCATCATTCTATTACTTGTGGTAATAAATATTATCAATATGATATCTTTTGAATCTGTTATACAAAAAAATCACCAGATAAAGTTGTCTTATAACTTTAATTATCCCATAAATACAATACATCAATTTATATAAGAAATTTAATTCCTCTATTTAATTAAACCAATAGGTTATTTCATTTAAATTTATTCCTCTAGGTCACCATTACAGAAGGCCATATTTTCCTATTTCTATTCTATGTATAAAAAATAAACTACCACTATGTTTAACAATATATAGATATTTACAAAATTTTCTACAACTAAGAATATCTCAATGGAATCAATTCATTATTTTTTCTAAAATCCATTTACCACTAATTATTCCTTTTGACTAATTAATTATTTTACAATATTCCTTCAAATAGTCAACCCACTTGTCTTAATGTAGATTTTATACTAAAATAAATATATTTGTTATATAATTATATGGAATTATAATGAATAAAATTCATTATCCATTGATAAAAACTAATTTTCAAGTCACTGAGTTTTATTTCATCGTATGATAATTTAGGTTCTTCTTCATCCATCAAGAGTAGAAAATTAATATCAACACCAAATATATAAATCAATCTTAGGAGTCTAGATAATATTATATAATGAAGCAGTTTCCTTGTGATATTTTTCTCTAATGTACCTTATGAATCCCAAAGTTCTTATTCTTTCATTTTATATTTACATATTCTCCAATATTCCTTCACATATTCTACAATACTAACCTCTTGACTTTTAGTGATTTTACTTGAGTTCATCAAAACTTATCCCCTTACAGAATGTTAATACATGTCAATATAGACATTAATTGATAAATAATTTCCCTCAATATCATTTTCCATGATTTTATAGTCTTTCTATAAATCATTCTCAATGAGGAGAACATCCCATATTCAAATGATTTATCATGATTTTTTTTCCAATGTTGAAATAAAAATTTTTTCTTCCCCATACCCAATGAGAAAACACACTTTTCAATTTAAAATTACTAATATTGACTCTTAAAATCAAAATGAAAAAAAAAATATTTCAATTTTATTATAATGGAAAAAATCTATTCATTTATAATATTATACATACTTTGAAATATACTTCCTAATAGATAATGATGAAATACTAATAATAATGTATGTTATTATATTGACAGTTTCCACCCAAATTACTCAAGATAACCTAGAGTGTAGCCACAAAAAGAAATATTTCCTAGTAAAAAATCAATTCATACTTTTTTACATAGCCTCTAACCTTGGTTGTCTATGAACTATCTCATTATTCCTTATCACCTTCATTTGGGAAAAAAATTCAAGGTTTTGTACCATGTATCCATCACCATTATCAGAAAAAATATATTTCAACTTATAACAACATCCCATTATACCATGATATCATTTGAATTAATTCTAGAAATTCATTAGAAATTTGGTTCAAAAATTTAGACACAATATTTTTTTGGAGCATCTTCAACAATAAAAATTAATTAAATTGAAACAGTATGAGACTAGATAGGGGTAGGTCCCCAAATGTCTAAGTGGACCATTTCCAACTTCCATGATCTTGGTTTCTACCAATATAAATTAATGGACACCCTTATCAGTTTCCTTAGCATATAACATTTAGACCTTTTTATGTTCATGTGATAATTCTTTATTATTCCTTTATCTATTAGAATATTGATATTATTCTCATTCAGATATCTATTCTTGCAATTAAAAACATCAACATTATCTAGTGAAGTGGTTTTTCCCATTGAAATTCCTGATTATTTAAACATAAAAAAGTTCCCAAACATTACTCATAATGAACTACCATAGATTATTCAGTCAATATATATCTTCATTTTGATAATTTCACAAAATAACATTTCGTATCATGATGAACATATAAAATTGATATTTATATAGTCCTATAATTTTCAAAACTCCATTATGTCATAGAAACACACTATTATTCATCAAGATAATTAAACCACCATTTCTAACAATATCAAAGTCTTTATCATTGAAGATATAAATTTTTAGAAAATATTCTCACACATAATAAACAATATAACCTCATTCTAATATTCAGTAACATGATTCTCAGGAATCACCATCCAATGATTCCAAAATAACATTGACACTGAGAATCAGGTTCTTTCCACTATTTTTTATACTAAATAATTTCGACCATATCAAATTTGAAACAATTTTGGATTTTTCCAATTCACATTATGAAATTGACATTAATATTTCCTATAATAAATCAACTCATAAATATTATAGTAGGACCAATCTAATTAAATTATATTTTTTCAATATTTATCATCCAATAGATTATTTGGATATATCCATTGGTAAAAACATACTTGTCCATCATCTATAAAGATAACACTAGATTGTGTAAGGAGTTTAGTATAATAAATTTATTAATTTATAATATAATTTCATAAATATTCATATACTATACTATTCATTCTATAAGAGTTAATAATATTATTAACCATCATATCTCATATCTCTGGTAATGAATATAGTAGAAGTATCTCAAATGAATCATGTATAAAGTTTACATTCACATGTTCAGGAATCCCTTACATCATACTGAAATTAGTCATATGATCAATCACTATTATTATTTCCTATAACCTAATGATAATCAACCAACACATCATATATTAATTAATTTTTTTATGATTTTTCTACATATTCACTAGAGATTTCTTGATCTCCCCCACTAACTTAATATTATAAATGATTAATTAAAAATTACATATAAAATAAATCTTAACCAACACTAAAAGAAACCAATTTATTGATTCCCATTCCTCCTAATCCATTTTCAATAGATTCACAAAAGTGAATGCAATATCCATTTTCTTTGAAATTAAATGACCTTTGATCTATATTCTCCAAATTTTATATTCTATTTCCTCAAAAGGAAATTCCAATATCATCTCTTAATTTGGTTCTATACCTTATATTGATATTTAAATCCCATTAAAATGAAATTTCATCATGGAATGAGTGAGAGGATACTGGGTTCTACCATGTTTCATAATCAAAAACCACACCAAAATCTCTAAGACTACATTTGTGGATTTGGGGAACCTTTCCAACCACCAGATGATGGATCTATATTCCACAACAAGATAAAACACTGGAAGTTTATCATAGAAGATTGAAACACTTGAAAACATCCCTAAACTAAGTGTACCAAAAATACTAAGATTTTATACCCTAATAACCATATAATGTCAACCCTCCCATGAAACTCCATGAAAAACTCATATAAATTACATGTTCTCCAAAAAATAGAAAATTAGGCAAATGAAATGAAATAATGTGATAGAAAATAAGGGATTAATGTTTATTGGGTAATGAGACCTATATATAGTGAAAAAACACTACTACCTTTTATATATCCATTTAAATAATTATGTACAACTGAAAATCCTTTTAGTGAAGATTTTCTATAAAATATTAACACTATATAATTTTCTATATACACTTAGGATGCATTTTTCTTGTAACTGGAGAACTATTTTTGTCATATATGAACTATTCTATGAGATTCACACTTCTTTTTATAGTAATAACCATAATTTCATCCCATTTTCACCAATAACCATCAATCGTGGAAAATCCTTTATGTGGGATGATAACTATTTTTCACTATTATCCCTTTGAATTCATTTGATTACCTCATTGTACATATTTTAAGTTGTCCATATTTTTATTGGATGATATAAACTTATTTTGGTACTACTTTCTCTTAGAGAGTTCCTCCAATTAGTGATTACACATAAACAAAATTAAATTTATGGTGAAAAAATCCATTGAACTGGATTTGAAGAACTGGACTTGATGAACTAAAATAATCTTCATGCCCCAACATACTAGAGGCCCCATTTCTAGTTTTATACAACGTTTTTATCATAGTAATTACATATATTATAGTGGATGTACAAATATTTTTCCTCATTTATTGTAATATGTATATGTTTTAGATATTATTAGGTTGAAGTGGCTTAAGGGTTATAGAAATGGGAAATAGGAGGGACTAATGTGTTATAAGTATATCTCCATTAGTATTTTGGAAATTTTTAAACTTATACATGATTTATCTATTTTGAAATCAATTTTTTATCTTTATGTATGATAAATATGGATTGACTTTTTTATGGAGTGATTGATGTATATTTTTAATATATAGTTATCATTAATTTATTATAAATTAATGTATAATGAATATTCTACTTTATTTAATGATTAAACTATTGAGAATATATTTTATGTTATGATATTGAATGGATATTCATAAAAAAATCATTAAATATTTCTATTATATGTAATCCTTCATAATACATGTAGATATTCCTAAGGTTATATTTGATACTAGAATTTCACTGTTCTAGTGGCTCAATCTAGGTTATTCTACATTTTCTCCCCAACCTGATGGAGACTGTAGTTATTTTATGGAATAAAAAATTAAATAATGTTATAACCAATAATTAGGCATTTATAATTTGTTAAAAAAAATGAATCTATCATAATAGATTAAATAATTTGGTTTTTATACATGTGTTAGTATTTGAGAGATAAAGTAAGATAACCCTAATAAATCAATGACATATTGTTAGTGTGAAATTATTGGCTAGTTGAATAATTTATGAATTGAATTTTGTTAGTAAGATAGTTTTTGTGATTATAAATAGATTCTAGTATTAAGGACTCATATTGAGAAATATATGAAATTCAAAGGTAAATTGTAATACATTATAGGTGGTAACAACAAATATGGTCACACATTGATAAACTATGGATGATTATTCATTATAGAGGATGAATCTGGAGAATATATATCATAACATGTGACTATAAGAGAACCTTTCATTTTGATTATACAATGATATCTTCAATTATTTGATACCTGATTATCTAACTCCTTAATATCTACATGAGTAATAGATCAATTAAAATTTTCATGTAGTGTTAGTTTATATACAATAATAATTGAGGTGACACTTTGACAAAAAAAGGATAAGGGTTTAAATTCCTATCTTATTCCATTATGATAATAAACATGGAAATCTCATGGGGATTACTTTTTCTTTAGATTAGAATAATTAATATCATAATTGTAATAGAATAGTTACTGTAGTTTATAGATCAAATTTACCACTATGTTCAGAGAAATCCTTTTAATTTTAAAAAAATTTGTATCCACACCATGCACAGTGACTGAGAAATTTATTTAATTTATAAAATATACATTTTTCATAAACCTAAATATTTTTCATTATAGTTAGTTGGTTTTGATATTTTGTTAATATAATCAAGAGGTTAATTTATGTTTCCAATAGTATTGGATGATTTTCAAAGTGTTTCCTAGAGACATTTTAGTGAATACATTTAAAGGGTTAATAAATTTTTATATTAACATTATATCTGGAAGAAGTTTAATATCTCTCGCATCCAATAAAAAGGATCCTACATAGTTTCAAGAGTTAAATATTCTCTTGGATGATCTGAATGATGAGTGATATATTAAGAAATTTGATTCAACTTAGGCTATAATAGTTTTGTTTTATCTAAAGGAATACAATTTTTTGTGGATTTTCATTGACTATCTAAAGACTGAATAAGTTATCATAAATAATAAATACCATTTTACTCTTACTGGAAAATTTTTTAATCAGTTAAATAAGTTGAATTATTTTTTTGATAGTGATTTAAAATTAGGATATCACTAACTATTTATGATATAATAATATATTATAATTTTTTTATTTCTAAATCCAGTATGAGGATTTTTTGTGACAAAATTTAAAGTTATGATTGACACGATGCTCCATATTTCATTAATGAACATAATATTAAACGAATAAATTTACTCATTTTTTATTATGTTTGGGGATATCATATTATTACATTCAATTTGAAAATTAATTATTGTAATAAAACTGTAAAAAAAATTAATATATTTTTAAGAAAAAATTATATATACTAGATTTTTTAGATTTGAAATTTTTATTTAGGATGTGATGTTCATGGTATATTTTATCAAAGAAGATGAGATTTTCTTTGACCCAGATAAATGATCAGTTATGATACCATATCATAGACCCAAAAATATTTTTGATATTTAGATCATTCTTATGGTGTAATGTGACACCCTAGTAAAGAACCATCATTTGAGAAGGTGTTTCATGTGGCTTCAAGTGAACCTATTCATATGCTAGAGGCATTCAACTAGAAAACAGTGTCTAATCCATACAATACAGAAAATAAACCCATGACTCGTAGTGTTCTAAAAATATAAAATAACATAGTCATCCATAATACATAATCACATTATGAATAATAAACAAAACTATATGTAGAAGCATAAAAACTCATGGTCAATCCAGAAGTAAATATTGATCTCACATAGAGATAATCACATAAATTAATTAATTAATTAATTAAAATATGCATGCTATAGTTACTTAAGTCCTTAGTAATCAACAAACCCAATCCTATAAACACCTATGGGATTCTCCAACATGATCCACTACATGTCGGGTGTTCAACGCAAAATAAAAAAATAATTTCTATACAAAAATTAGTGCATCTGTGTTAGATGTGTGAAATACATCTCAATAGTGTATCACTATGATCTCCTAAAATATGAAATCATATATGTTTATTCAGGAGGAATGTATAAATATCTCTCAAGATCATGGATATCAGTTGATAACCTAGACATCACGACGTGATATGTGTTGGGTTACTATATGATAACCAGTCGAAAACAACACCTGATAACACCATATTTGGACCTATACTGTAATCTTATTGATACGTCATCTGGTTCAATCGTACGAATAAAATTCCCATACCTAAAGATGTAAATCATCTGACTATTTATTAAAAATTAAGAAAAGGTACAAAATAAAGGGATGGGGTTAGACAAAGGAACTTAACCACATCCATCATACAATAGATCTAAACATCATAAGAGGACATGTCATTTCCATATTCAGAATCATTAGTGATTTCCCATTTAGATCAGGACTTACCCTAATTGAGAATATTAAGGACTTATTCACTAGAATTATTTGATACCTTAGTATATGATCTAGTAGACACATTTCATGGAACATTATAGTAGTCTTTTATAGGCTTTATTTTAAAATAGACAGGTGTGAAACCCCCACTTTAAACCACATTTTCCTTACCAGAAATGATTGCATCCTAAAAGGATGCTTGAAAACTGATTCCTGATACCTTCAGAGGGATTATACCACTCATCCTTTCATCAACAAGTATATTCCCCTATTTCTCAGATATTATAGAGGAATTAATGATTTTCTAGATCTCATGATCACAATCCAAATTTTGCTGATGATCATCCTAGTTGAGAGCATCCTCTTGATGGGCTAAAGTTTCAAAGGTCATTAGTTACATGCATCCTTCCTCCAAACAAGACTGGGAAGAGGTATCCCCTAAAACACTCTGTTGTGTTAGATCATCATCTAAAATAGCCATTTCTTACTGAATACCATCATCACTCACATCGAGAGAAGATTCATTCAACTACACGTTCTCACCCAAGACAAGAAAAATAGCTACCTTCCACACTATCTCTTGGTGAAAAACTACTTGAATACTAGAATTAAATCATGGAATTGGGATGCCCAATCCAATAAGATCATTCCTCATCTCTAAGGAAGAATTATTCCCCTTTAAAGCCTTAGAGCCAGTTTTTTTACCTGATTCATGCTTTTAACCAATAGGTTCCACATTAATTTATATTGCCTGCCTCATGAATTTATATCTATAAAGTGTCTCATGGTTCCCTTATGTAGAGAAATTTTAGAAGACCACAATTTTATGGAATGTTTCTTTTACATGACCAATAGTTTGACAATCTGGAAAAATGTAAATTTTTAATATTATACACATAGAATGATGTCATCATACAAGGAAGAGATGAGAATATTCTTAAATAAGAACATACTTAAATCAACCTCCACTAGAATCCTTGAAAAATTTCTGAATTTGGTCATCTCAATGGCTCTATCCATTTTAATTGGAATACTAATAGTATACACAATATCAAATAAAATCATGGGAGAAATAGGATCCAGTTAAGACCATAAATTTTAATCCATACCCAAGATTTAGTGTTTTTTAAAGGAAATGGGTTAAACTAGAAATATCACTCTTGAAAACAAACTATACCTGGATTTAAGGAAATTGACCCAATCCCTCAATACATGTTCTTTATTTCCTCTAAAGGGAAGATGATATGGAAGAAACCCTTACCCAATGGTATTCATCACCAATTAGAGGAATTCCAAATAGAGAAAAATGTCTAACCAAGTCATTATATTTCCAAAACTTTCCCCAATAGGGATAACCAACCTAGAAATAATGGAGTAAAGGTAAATATCAAACATATCAAAGATATAATCCTTATTCGATATCACCCAAGAAGTATCTCCCTTCTTCACAATACAATCTGGAAATACATATTCCACATTGGGAAAATGTCTTCTACTTGAATACCCTATATGCTATGCCCCTGCTACGGCCACCATGGCCCTGGATTGACTAGCCACAGGCACCAAATTAAGTTGAGTCACCTTCTCATCCTCACGGGATCGGACCACAGCAGATCGAACCTTAATCCCTAACTTCACCAAATTATATCTAACATCACGGATCACTTCTTACATCCCTAATACATGCCACTTAAAACTTTTGACATACAAATAATGCACCACCACCACCACTGGACTCTCATGCACATCACATATATCATCCCTCCCCATTCATCATGAGGAAACACATGCTTCCATCATAAAAGGATTTTAGGGTGTGAAGACCTCAAATGATCCGACCACCCCATGAAAATGACCACCAAATCCTTCCTCACCTAAACTAATACTATAATCACTTAGGTTGTTTTGATTGAGTACTAGTGATTCGAGGAAGTGAGTAAAATCCATACCCAAGGAATGTTAGCCTTTCAACCACCAGAGATCCCATCAGTGAATACCCTACCTCCAGTCAACTCCATATCCTCCTCAATTATTCCCATAGTGTGGTCATCCCATACATAAATAAATAGTGTAAGGAATAATCAAAAACATCAACTCCCTGCAAATATAATAGGGGATATTCATACATCTATAGATAGATATAGTTCCTAATCACTTGTGGAAGAGTCCATAAATTATATCTAACATTAACACATGTCTCGTCCACCTCATAGTTATTTGGATATTGAACATTATTTGTAAAGGTTTATCTACCTTGAATCACATCAAAATATAAAAAATCCCCAAAGATGGTCCTTGAACTAATTTTCAAAAGGTAAGGGATATTAATAAAAAGCACGTCCAAGTATCAACACACCTGAAAACTACCACACATCCCATTATCTCATCACATGGGTGATAGAAATTCAGACCAATACCCACATAAAAAAATTCATCTCACTCACCAATGAATCCACTATGGTCCTTTTTACACCCCATGAACTCTGACCATCGATATAAACTCATTTTGTTCATCCCTTGGTTACACCACAACCCATAAACTCATCTCAACAATAACTTTATAGTCTGATATGTAATCACTATGAAACATTGACATTATTATTCATGATACCTAGGGACCTTTTTCATGCCACCTTGATCTAATAACCATATAATCCCAATGCTAAGTCTCAAATAATTCTCATGACCCACACATAAGAACCATCTCAAATATTATATAGTATATATATCAAGAATATACCTAGAGAAAAACACTTTTCGTCACACCACATACAATCCTAGAGAACTCACCTAACTCATAAAACTCGCCAATATTATTCTCTATCATTAATAGGGTGTCACTCATTAGTATTGTCATGTAAAACCATCTCATACATCATCAATAGTATTAATCTTCTATTACATTCCCAAAAAAACCCGAGGAACCTAACCTAGGCTATCCTAAATAAATTATTGATACATTAAACCTAAATAAGTGCATAGGTTTTCTCATTAAATACACATACCCATTAGTGAAATAATTTTCATATGATCCCAATATACCTATGTGATAAAAGTTACAATCACATGCACAAGGGATAAACTCCATCATATCTCTACTTATTGACCACTCTCAATCCCTATTTGAATCTCCAATGGTGTTTAAACCCTGTTCTAATACCAACTATAAGAACCCTTCCTCAAACATTAAATATTTTAGATATTTTAAAATATAATTAACTTTATTTTATTCCAAAATATCATTGAGGTTTAGTGTTTTAGATAATTATATCATAATTCATACATAAGAACCGACAACCAAACCAAGAGTATACTACTAAAATAACATCCATAGTAAAAAAGTCTTTAAAATGATTTTTTTATGAAAAATCATCACATCATTCAGATTGTGTAATTATTTTATCTTACCCACCTTTAAAACCTGTGAAAAAAATTAAAACATGGAATGAGAACACAAAGATCATTAAGTGACATAACAACAAGATGGAAAGATACCATAAGCCCATGAATACTTATAAACACATGAATTATATAATTATCACCATTAAAAGTAACAATATTTACTTTGTGAAAACATGATATTTCTATTAAACATTCAAAGAATAAAAAACATTTAGGTAACTTGGGGCATCATTTTATTACCATACTTACTTATGATTGGAACCCTCACAGCTACCATATGATTTTAAACTATCACAAATCCCTTACAAGATAACAATCATGGAAACCTTGTGATGTAACCATCATAGTTACACTTGGAATAACCATTATAGTCAACATACAACATGAAAATACACAATGAATTGGAGGTATAAAAAGGACCCAACCATCATCATAAAAAATTCCAAAGAACCATAAAATAATCATTAAATAATAATACTTTCATTATAAAAATAATTCCCTGAAAAAAAATCATTTATTTTAAATGAATAATACGTACATGAAAATGAAAAAAAAACTTTTAAAATATCCCTAAAATAATTTAATTATGAATTAAATACAATAATAAATCATTAAAGTAGTAAAATTAGATCATTCCATCTAATATAGAGAGAAAATATTCAAATTTTGTAAAATGAGACATTTAAGAGGATTTTAAAAAGGAAATTCCTTTATATAAAACCTGAAAAATATCCCTTTTTGAATTTTTTTTAGAGAAATTAGAACATTAAAATTTCAAATTATTTCATTCCATATTAATATATTCATAAAAAATTATTTAAAACATGGACATAAAATAAATATATTTAGAATAATAAATATTTAAAACATTTAAAACATTGTTTTAGTTAAAGAGTGTCGTACCTCTAGTTTGACTTCCTCCAAACATGGTCAAAACTTATGTAAAATGGATTAAAGAGATTTATTAATTTATTATAGTACTATATTCATATTTATAATATGTTATATGATATTTTTATAAAATATTTCCCCCCATTTATTAATATTGTTTTGGTTGTTTCAGATGTGTTTTTTTAATGGTTCTGTGGTTGATTCATTATAGATTATCTTATCAAATAGAGATAATACTCAAGAATAGAGAACACACACATCTATATATACATCATTTTAAAAATTTATAAGTGAATTTAAATACTCTAAGAATGCAATAATGGGAAATGAAAACTCATTGTCCATGAAGGTGGTGAATTGACACACCACGGATGATGATTTTGATTTTAGGATTTAAAAGAGAAAATAAGAGATTTGATGATGAATATACCATTAAAACAATAAAATTACAATATATATATATATGTGTGATAATAGAGTTATCATACTACTTTGTATAGGGTTGAGGATATGGTGTAAGTGAGAAATAATTTAAAAGAGAAGAATGAAGAATTTAATTCTTGAATATTTTCTCATTAAGACCAACTTTAAGGCACATTTAATTGGTTTTTTTGTGAGACTAGAAGAACTATAATTTGGAAAGGGATGAAAAAAAAGATAATTTGGAAAAATATAGTTGAGAAATAAGGCTCAAGCTAATGAAATTATGTGAAGGATAGAGTAACTTTTTATTATTGAGGTGAGGGGTAATTTAGGAATTACATAAAATATTAAAATATAAAAAGGTTATTATAGGGGTAAAGACTTCAAAAAGGAGTCAAAATATAATAATATTACATTTTAGGAAAAATATATTCATATTTGGCCTTATTCAATATTTTTGTGATTTTTAAATAATTTAATAATATATTATATTCATGAAATATAATTTTTGTCGAATTTAACACTATTTATATCAATGACTTTAACAACATCAAAAAATATTAAATTCAAACTGAATATTTCATTATATATTGTACATTTCATATATATTTAGATAATTCATGGATAAACTTAACTATATTAGAATATTTTTATATTAATATTTTTAATAAGATTTTTTTTATTTTTCAATTAACTTAATAATTACTGCAACATCATTGTGTAAAAATTTAAGGTTTTTATTTGTTGCATGAAAAATAAAAATAAAATATAATTATTAATAAAAATATTTTAGATTTCTAAAAACTACTTATGGTTGATGAAATATTTTAGAAAACCTTATATTAAAATGTTACTCTAGTTGAAAATCATAGTGTGAACAACTTGACATTCTATTAAAAATATTATAAAAGATTTAAAGTGATCCAAGTGGATATAAATGTTCTAAAATTAGAAATAATAAATATGTACAACAATTACTCATCCAAAAATATTTATTCAAATTTTTGGGTCATTTCTGGGTTCTTATAATTTTATTTAAAATCATTTTCTTGATTTTTTTGTTGTTTTCACAAGTACTGTATCAATATTGCATAATAATTAAAGTTAATTATTTCATATATAAAATATAAAAATAATAATTTAATTAAGATAAATAAAATATTTTATATTCATTAATTATTTATATTTATTTATATCTGTGTCATGAAAACTTCCTTAATTTTATTAGTTTTTCTTTTTTTCTTTACATAGACTTTACATAATCATTTTGATATAATTCAAGTTATATAACTCTTGAAATTGTAACTATCATCTAAAAACATTTATTATATATAATAATTAATAATATAGTCATGAAAAGTATTTTTATAACTCAATTATTGTCTATAAGGAACCAAATTTGACTTTGTTAATGCCGCACAGGCACTGTGTTGGTACTAACAATGAATTTTTTACTTATCAAGAGATAAACAGTAATTTACATGTCATGAATTATTATTTTTTAAATATTTATTATAATATCATAATTTATTAACTAAATAAGTCAAATAATGTTTATATAATAATTATATCTTGATTATGTCACAAAAATAAAGTATTTTTAAAATATGGTATTATTTACTATTCACCAAAAAAATGAACTTTATTCTTAAATAATAAAAATATCACCATAGTATAATTTTAATATGATGATTTTAAATAATTAATTTCATATTATCAAATACATTTTCTAAAACATCCCTAAATTAATTATATAATTTATTCTTATAAATAAATAAAAATCATTTTTGATGAAAACATATTTCTGAAGATTAAAATGGAATTAACAAAAAAAATTAGTATTTTATGATAATTTATCAATATATTTATATTTATTAGGATCTATATATTTATTTATTTACTTAGTTATTCCAATTAATACCCAAAAATTTAATGGCTAGGTTATAATTGTCACGTATTAAATAGTAATATTTAGTTTTTCATTTTACACTTGGTGTTGCATATTTTGTACGCTATCGATCATGGTGTATACTTTTAAAATCTCCATTTTTTACAATCATGGACATTATAATTATAAAAACTATGTTATGATAGATCCCTACTAATTCCTTTTCTGAGAAAACTTAGCTTATGATATATTATTATAGTGTCCTAATATTCTATACCATAACCAGGACTGGTCTTATATTTCACTATGGAAAGTTAGATCATGGATCCTAATTTCTTCTATGTTTAAACTATATTCATTCTCGTACTGATTAGAAGAATTAATGAAATCATATTTGGAACTGTGAATAGTAAATTTCTCATTTCTGATGTTTACAACATAACTATCATCTTATAATTGACTTATTCTAATAATGTTGTGCGTATGTCCTACAACAAATAAAACATTTTAAATAAATCTTTTCCAAGAAGAAAAATTTTACCTATACCAATAATTTATCCTTGAGCATTATATTAAAATGTTAATTTTCTACCATTTATTAATATAATATTCTCAAATAAATCTTCTTTGTCAGTCATGTGTCTAGAAAAACTAGTATCCTTGTACCAAATATTTTTTTGGTATATTCATTATTTTCTTAAAATAGTATTATCATTTTGGATCCCAAACCATTATGGATTGGGAATTATTATATAGTTAAATTTTAGGTATCATCATTTTTCAAACATTTCTACATTGAGAGGACATTATTATTTTGAAAAGTAGGATGTTTTAAATCCAAGATATTGAACTTTTTTAAAAGAAAATTTTTTATTCAAGTGTCCACAACATTGACATTTAGTGAAAAATGGTTCACTTTATGAATGAAATTAGTTATCAATAAAAGGTGGTTTATTTTTAGTAAACCTAATTAGAGAAATAACTCTATGAGGACTATTTTGATTATACATTTCAACAATATTTTCCATTCAAGAGGTATAAATATGACAACATTTCATTAAAATAGAAATTTCAGATTTTATATTTACAACTAATTTTTAATCATCAATAGAAATTTTATTTCAACTATGTTTTAAAATATCACCTAGTAAACTAATTTCATTGAAATTATTTTTCTCAAGATCTTTTGAAAGATCATATTTTTGAAAATTATAAATTTAAAGATATATAAAAGATATGAAATTTGGAGTAGCTAATGTAGAAATTATTGCATATTCCTTTTCAAGTTTTTCTTAAGTATTATAATGTTTTTAGAAGTATTATAGTTTTCATTTTCATGGAACTTTTCAAATCATAAAGCTATTTTAATACTTGGAAATGAATTATTCTGATGATCAGATAAATAATATTCTTTATATGAATATGTAGAAATTTTATTATCAACATCATCAGGGTATTTTTATTTCTTGGTTATATTTTTAAAATATTCAAAGGTTAACTTAGATATAATAAATTTTTAAACTGTTTTATTTCTTCATATAATATGATATTCTTCATTCATAGAAATTCATTGGCTGATGAATCCCAAGAATAACCATCTCCTCAAATTTCACTTCATGTTTCTAAAGATATTATAATTTTCTTATTTTTGTTCTTATAATACTTTTTATAATTTCTATGAGAATTTATTTCCATCTAATAATTATATTTCATATTAGGTTAATCATGTCCTATATGTCTTTTATTTTTTCACTCATGAAAAATAACTTATGATGATTCTTTCTTATCACCTTCAACTTTGTGACTTTTTGTATATTTTTAATGAAAATATTTCCTTCCCACTACTTTGGTCATCTTTCTTGCAATATTATCCAATTAATTTCAAAATTTTCTGATAAACTAGTATATGATTTGATAACAACATTATTCTTTTTAAAATACTTCACAAAATTCTATATATATTGAACATTAATAAGAATAGTTGATGTAGTTACAAAAGAAACTCCTCCACTAATATTTTTCATTATCTCTTAATAAATTTTCATCTTACCATCATACTATATAAGGTATCTAATATGATCATAAAGTGTATTATTAGAAATCCTTATTGTGTCATTTAAAGAAATCATTTTGGATTCCCATCATTAGGCATGATCTGAATTATTCTTTCAAAAAACTTTTATCATCAAAATCATTCACTCAAAGAGACTATAAAATATTTATAATAGTCATAAACCTTTAGCGCAACTTAGAAATTGTTTCTCATGGTAGAAAATAAAAATAATGATAATCATCTTGATGCATAGATCTTACTGTTTTAATAAAATTAGAAGTTACAAATTGATTTACTTCTAGCTTCTTCCAAATACTATTTGTATCTTATCAAGAAGAAATATTATAATAGATGTTTTGAGTCATAGAAAATAATATATTTTTCCATACTTTATAATTTATTTGATATTATAACTTTTCATGATTAGTAAAATATATCAATTATTTCTCTGGAATATTGTAGTTTTTAGTCAACATCACAAATTTATCAACTTTAGTATTTATAACAAAATTATTCATCTGATCTCTCTAATATTCATGGTAATTCCCATCAAATATATGTGGCCTAATAAAATTTAGATTATCAAGAGTACAAAAATTTAACTCTGATATATTATGGTAAATAGAAACACTTTTCTATAATACATGTTACTGTAATCACATTTTACAACTTAGTAGTTTATACAAACATAATAAACATGAAGTAGATAAAAAAAGTAAAAAACCAGAAAGTATATAAGTAGAACATTATTTGATACAACTTATAACAATTTCAAACTCTTACAATCCAACATAAACTACCACACCCATATATCAAGAATGAAGGGTCACAATCAGGCATAAACATGTATATGAGATTGTATTAAAGGAACTAGATACTTTAATTAAGGAGTTACCATCCACAATAGTCTTTGTCAATATTCATCCAATCTCATTCATGCCTCATCCAGGATTTTATTAACACACAATATCCTATATCACTCCATATTAAAAAATAATTAATTTTAAAATTTTAAAATTAACTATTTAATTAAAACATTTAATTGATTAACAACTCATCGTCCATTGTTTTCATGGAAAAAATTTAAGATTCCCTTGAAGAAGTTATATAAAACATATCCATAATAATTCCAAAAATATCCCCTAATCACTTGACACTCAATAAACAACTATTTAAATCCAACTTCATATAAACTCAAAAATAAAAATAGGGTAGTGTCTTAACTTTAAAAAAATGAAAAAACATGGATCGAATTCATCTTTCAATACCTCCTCTAATACCCTCATAAAAAAATACCATCATTCTTGATGAATTTCGCCATGTTTTAGAATAAATTATCAATAAAACATAGCCAAACCAATCATGAATTAAAGGAAACTAAACCAAAACCAAAATTTAAGACAATAGAGGGTGATACTCTTCATGAATCACTATGGAATACAATAAAAAGGTATTTAAAATTATGGGAAATATAAAAATATGATGAGTTGTGGGAGGGACAAATAAAATTTCAACAACCCAACATAGGAACCCCCTAAATTGAAAATTTACCCCTCTCCCAAAATGATAGAACTAGAACTGATAATAAAAATTCATTTGGGCTTAATTCATAACCAAAATAGGTGGTTTACCTCATCAAATCCCCATTCTATGAAAATTTCAATGAATGAACCCCAAATCCAATATATGAAATTTTCAAGGTATAAGTATCATCCATCATCCAACCCAATTCATGGTGTGACCCATCTGGGTCATGGTGTGAATATATAAAAACCACTAAATTTCATATCTCTGATCACTATGACCTATCTCCGACATCCACCCAAGTTCCTAAGACATCCAACATTCCTTAAACCTCGTGAAAATAGAAACCGAGGACATAAAAAAACACATAATCTAAATATGAGTCCCAATTATCAAAATAAACCCTATAAAAAATCAATAAAAATCCCCATCAAAATAATGACAGAGAAATCCAAATTGAATTATATGTCCAGCTATTAATTATATTTTATAATTTATTTAACAATTTTTTCATAAAGATGATGATAGTAAACTATAATAGTAATATGGTTTAATGGGATATGAAATTCTATGTGTATTTTTATAAAATAATAACATTGATAGCATTAGATTCTTTATTTTTTGTTAAACTTTTAAAGTGAATTCTGTCTACCATAATTCATATAGATTTAGTCTAGGTTTAATATTTATATAAGGGGATAAGGTGGTGGAATATGGAACATGGAATATTAGTCTGTATAAGAATAAATATAACATTCACAAAATGTAATTATGAATTATATTTTGTGTAAGTTATTCATACTTTTTAGAGATTGAGATAGTTTTTATTCTATGAAATTTTTATAATTTATTCTAATTATAAACTATTAACATATATTTTATTCTAATGAGATAAAAACATATATTAGTGGAGATAGGTACATTATCTTTACACTTCTAATTTAAACATTTCGTATTCTCTAGGTAATTTTTATACTATAAAAAATTCTTTATTTTGAAGGAACAAATAGTGAAGAAGGTATACTGTCAGTGGAAATTTATCAGTATGTATGAAATATTGTCTCTATGAATAAATTTATGAACATTATATGTTATTATCATGGAATGGTATAACATTTTTTTAAAAAGTTGTAAAAATAGTTGTACAACATTAATCCTGAATAAAAAATGTTATGAAACACCATAAAATGTATAGAGTCCACTGATAGGTTGTCAATAATAGCTGACTCAATGGTCTTTTTTAGGAATAGAGTAGTGGTTTCTATAAATATTAATAAATTTTTTGATGTATTTTTATAACTATTTTTGGTAGATTTATCCTAATTTTATTATTTATTCAATTGTATTTTAAAAAATTTCTATTAATCCATATTGAATCATAAAATAAGAATTTGTAGCTCTTAAAGTTTGACTTGTAAACAAGTGACGGCTTAATGTCAATTATATATAGGATTAATATAACCTTTTACTTTAGAATATAAAAAATGGAGTAAAATAATGATGAATTTCTTATTTAATTAACACAAGTAAATATATAATATTTAAAAAATTTAAGTAATTATGGATCTAATTGTGAAGTAAACTGACATTTTACTTATTTTAGAGATAATTTGAGTAAATATTGTAGGTAATAATTTTTGAAATAAGTGGTGTGGAATTATATTGTTCCATTTAATATTAATTCTGATAGAGAAATGTGATTAACTTCCATATTTTAAAGGAGGACTTAGAGTATAATGGGTAGTTAGTTGAAGATGAATATATCATATTATCATTTGATATATTATAAATCATAGATAGATATAAAAATGTTCAATAAATGATTCAAAATTATGTTTTTGAAATTGGGAGATCATATATAGTTCATTTTTCTTTGGAAAGTTGTTTATACATATAAATATTGAAAATAAATTTAAATTATTTGTTTTGAATAACTATATAGAACATTAGGAAAATTGAAGTTATGTTGGGTTTAAGAAATAAGAAATTATATCCTAGGAAATTTTCTATTAGAATAGATAGTAAAGATGTCTTATCTTACATTGATAGAATAATGATATAATAAAAATTGAAGAAGACATTGGTTGATCATCGATTATGACCCATGTATTTTTTTAGTAATGATTGAGTCACATTTTGAGTATCAAAATAGTTGTGATCCTAATGAATTGGGAAACAAGGAAATATACCAGCCTTTAATATCAGTTCATTTAAAAAAATAGTGTATTATAGGTTTAGAGTATTACCTAGTGCTTTATTAAAATATTCTATAGCAATTGATGTGATTTACTCTTATTATTGTAGGAAATACAAACAATATTTTTCCCATGTCCCTCATTTTTATATTATTAACATGGATCTAGATGAATTTTTTTGTTACTATGGATTGCTAAAAGGTATGAGAATATCCAAAGGGGTGGATTATTCCTTTAGTATGACTATTGTGATTCTTGTAATAGTTGAAGAGGTGACTTGGGAAAGAGTTAAACATATGAGAAAGAAATATAATGGGGTGTTAATGAAATATAGATTTCAATAACTTTTATGAGACAAAATTCTATTGGTGGGGAGAATAGTAAACTCCCAAAATCTATAATGTAATATTTTCTGAGGAATTTTATAATTTACGTACATAAAAGTTATTTCTAGAGAAGTTTCTTATATAAGAAAAAATATGTTATAATTTACATACATAAAAGTTATTTCTAGAGAAGTATCTTATATAAGAAAAAATATGTTCTTTGTAATATAATTGTGTGTTCCTATAAATAATGTTATGATTTCAATATTATTTTGTATGAAATAATATAATAATGTGGACTAACTATACCATATTTTTTGGGAGAAAATGAGTCTCATATGTTTAAGTAAATAGTTTCCTAATTGTGTGAGATAATCATGAATGATTAGAAAAATAATAATATTTTGATTTAAAAGGCCTAAAATAATCCATAAAGTTCTACTAAATAGCCTAAAAATATCATTGACTAAACCCATGTATTCCCTATATATATTTTTCAGGTTCTTCACCAACATTTAATGGATCATGATGATTGATTAGTGAAATCAAACATTTATTAATGGTTAATATTACTAAATATATTTTCTTAATATTATATCTCACCACTCTTCTCTCGCTTGAATCTTGAGAATATATAATTTAGAATAATAATCAACAGATCTAGTCAAGAGTGAGATGAATGGTCCTAGATCTATGACATTAAATATTTTTTTAAGGATGGTGGACTATATTCCATTCTATTTTTACAAAGATCCATTGATGTGTGATTTGATTTACTTTTTGGATGAATAATTTGGATATATATTTTATCATATATTTTTTAATTTTAATTTTTTTTAGTAAGTTATGATTTTCTTGGTTATAAAAAATTTATATGAATCATTTCAAAAACCATAGTATTGTGGGTAAGAAAAAGAATGGGAATTAATTCTTGGAAAAATTTGTATATTTTTGAAACCATGTGATGTGATAGAATATACGATTTTATACTAACTGAGTTTGTGTATAAAATATGGGATATCATGTATTTTCATTAAAAAAATTTTGCTAGAAAGTGATTTTTGGATGTAATTTAATACTAGCTACGAGAAATGGTCAAAATGATGAAGGAAATAATATTTTGGATAACATAAGTGTCGCCAATTAATAAGGATGGGAAGGGCCATAATATGAAATGAATGGGGTGGACCATGAATGGTAAAAATTTGGATGTAGGATGGTATAATATAGGTAGACCTATGATAATATAGGGTATTAGTATTAAATAAAGTTTGATATTAAATTACTAAAAATATCTATTATGATAATAAAAAATTTATGGATACATTGGTATGTTTTTTTATTAATGGTAAATATGAAATGTTTCGCTATAATTTGGAAAAATATAATGTGATTTGTTTTGAAATGGTTTTTTTAGATTCAAATAAAAAACATTTATGAGTTTTTTTATGTATATGAAAAATTCCAAATGTAAATAATTTACATGTTCTTGGAAAAGTCATACATAGAATCCCATTGGACTAATTCATTACAATTCTATTACATATTTTTTTACTGACTCATATATATATATATATATATATATATATATTCTGTTTTCTGGGATATGTATGCTATTTTTACTGATATCAGTAAAGTATAAACTTCTTTATTCATTGGTTATGGACTATTGGATATTAGTTAGAGGAGAGCCAGGTTTGTGTTTCACAACACATCAGAGGTGGATTCATACTATTTATAATGAATAGTTTATTTATCACATAATTTATATTGATTGTGTAAAATTAAATTATTTTTTTCATTAAATTTACCCATTTTTTATAAATATATTTTAAATTATATATTTGGTTTTAATGAAAATTTTTATTTCATTTCATATAGTTATTCTTTTGTTCCTTCATGGAAACTTTTTCCTTGATAATGTTTTTTCTCATGATACTAGTTTATAGAATCTAAAAAAATGACTATTCTTAGGTTGATTTGTAATTCCTTCACATGGTTATTATAAAAATATTATCCATTATAGGATTACAATTATCTATAATCTTATTTTAATATATTTTTTCACATAAATAGTTTCTCTATTTTCCCATGCAATACTGATGTTAGTTAATTGAAAAAAAAATATTTTTTAATAAATATAATTGGTTTAATATTCCCATAATTTTTAAAGTTTCAGGAATACATGAAATTTGTGACACATTCTAAATATTTTTTTCAATGGATTAAGATTTATATATGAAAATAAACTCTCTATATGACTCCAAAATAATTGAGACACTTATAAAACTTTAAAATATATATAATATAATATCTTCAATCATGATAATATTTTAAGAACATATACATTGATAGAATGATAATTACAACACTTTATATATTTAAATTTTTTCACATTTCTTTTGAATTGGCCTAGAAGGCTCTATAATGTTTATTTAATCCCAATAAAGTGAAGTTCTAATCTTGATGTGAAAATTGATAAATAACATGTTGAAATATCATGACCTATGAAATCCTTCTAGCACTTCCAACACACCAATAATGGTCCATACCTCATTCCTATAATTGGTTATTAGTCATTTTATATTATAATATTTCTTCTTAGAATGTTTTGAATACTTACTTTTTAGGTCATTTGTTTTGAAAAAAAAATCATTTTACATATGAAGCAACCGCACAACCATTTGATAATATTTACCCATGTTGTTTTTGAACAAAATGTATAAAATAAAATTAACTAACCAAAAAATTTAAAAATTCATATCCTTATATTCAGTAATTTGTTTGAAAGACCCTGTGTGGTATGGAATAGTCTCACCCATCCAAAGGTATCTATAATAATGTGAAATCCCAAGGACCTTTTTTTTTGTATTTTCATTATTCTTATTGACCTAAAATAATCTCTATCAAGAGACATGAATGAATCTAAGAGAGTTTCAACATTAATATTCACTACTATTTGAAACCATCATCACCACTCTAGAATCTTTATAAAAGAATCCCTTTGGGTCCTTCAATGTAATGTCCCGGATCTTCCAAATAAATTTTTTGAAAATTATATGGGATTATTTCAAGACTAGGTGTTGAGACAAAACATAATTCTGAGGCCCTGGGTGCCCAAAATAAATTTTTGAACAATTTGTATGTTTATTAAATATATTTCACATTCTCAATTTTGTAACATTTAAAGGAGTTCTAAGATTTGAAATCTGAGGACTCCATTGTGTTCAGAATAGTGAGTTTTTCTTACATAAGACCTAACTTCAATCGGAATGGGTCGACTACAGAATTTATTTTTAGATGTTTTAAAAAATAATAAAAATAAACTTGAAAAGCTTATTTATTTTTCTTTTAACATTTTTTGATGATGCAGCAATGCTGCGATGCAGTGACAAATAATTTGTTTCCTTTCATAAATGAAACAGTATGGTGGCACTATTTTAAAGAGAAATAGTAATGATGAAACACATCTTTAACCTTTGTAATGGATTTGAGATTTTTATAATTGATCCTTCCCAATGAACTTTGGAGGAAATCTTGGTGATTTCCTCCCATTGGAAGATGACGAATTCCAACGAACACCGAGGATTGAGGATCAATGAATGATGGTGGTACAAATCCATTCTTCTCCAATGAAAGATCCATACTTCCAGGTAGGGGGTTTATTATCTAAGTGAATTCATTATATATTCTTAAGTTTAATGATGAATAAAGACCAACCCATGAATAGGTTGATACGTTGTTCAATCATTCTTGTGGGATGGTTAAAACTACAGGATTAAAGGGAATAGATCATGTTGGTTATTCTTATCTTGTTATTTTTTTATTCTTATGAAATTAATGGACCAAGACCAATGAATAAGGTAAAGGTCCATTCTAAGGGTTGTTCATGTGCTTCTTCTTTTTCCCAGTTCATACTTTCTTCATCCAGGGACCCCCATGTTCATGTCGTTAATTTTTTAGGAGGTTCTGAATGTAGATGGACCCCTGTAGAGATGGAATTATGTTTTGAAGCTTGTAGAAGAGGATTTTACAACCCGAGGATTGCGTGGAACCTTTTGGTTCGAAGAACGGACCACCACAGCATCAGTGACGGACCTCGGAAGAGAGAGTTGCATGTGGCAGCAGACAAGGGCCACTTTTAAGCAGTTATAGGTAGGCCTCAGTGGACATGATAGGAGGCCACATCACTCAGTCGATGGGCCACAATCTAGATAGATCATGGGGTGGTCACGCAGAGGACCATTGCGTCAAACGTGGTGGCTGCCCTAGGTTGATGTGGAGTAGAAACAATAGCCACCGCATCCGGGTGGACGAAATAGCCTGCTCGAGCGGGCTGGGCTGGAGCTGGCGGGCCAAGCCCAGTTGGGGTGGTTTGGGTCAGAACTGGTGGTTTGGGTCAGGTGGGACATGGGTCAGTTCGGGTCAGGTTGAGTTGGTTTAACCGATTCAAACCCAACTCAAACCCCACAAGACCCTTTTTACTTAAAATCCCATAACTCTCAAACCATGTGTCTATTTGATGAACTATTTGTAGCATTGGGACCCTTTAGATGTAGAGGTCCTTTTGAGATACTCTATGTGAGTTTTTGTTGAAGTTAGCATATGGAATATTAGCTCGAGGTAGAGGTTCTCTCGGAACAATCGTGCTAAGGATAGAATCATGTGGTTGGATACAACCAAAAATTTATTTGATTACCTAGACTGCATATCTTACCTAGACTATGTGTCTTATCTAGACTTTTTTTCTTACCAATACTTAGTTAGTATTCCCCTATCCCTCCATGGTATGGGTCCTCTAGTCTTTGATGAAATTTTGTGTGGTACCTACACTCTTTGTGTCACCAACACTCCGTGTGTTATCTATAATCTGTGTGTTACCTACACTCCATGTGTTACCAACACTCCATGTGTTATCTACACTCTATTTGTTACCTACAGTACATGTGTTACTAACACTCTGTGTGTTACCTAATTTAGGGTACTATGGATTCTTACAACAATCTTGTTTACATACCATAGACCTATACTTGGTGTGAGCTAACTATAATGACTATCTTGACTATACCTCTTAGAGGATGCAATTAGTGTGCCTCTTCGGTAGTCTGATTAGTGTATTTCATAGAGATATTATTTTTGGTTTCCATCATGTGATTTTTGGTGGTTTAATTTTTGTAATCCCTTTATGGTTTGGAGTTCCTATGGAGTATTATTTTACTCACCCCTACATGGGCTTTGCCTGCATGTTTTGTGTCTTGTGAAGAAGACTGACAGATTTAATAGAGTCCTTGGTGGGCTAGGGCCAGGTGGTTATTGGAGGAAGACTCAAAAAAATAGTTCTACTTCAGAAATAATCAACAACCATTTCTATACCCACCCTTCAGGTAGGGACATTGGTGGACGATATCAAGGATATTGTACTTTCCTCCTTCATTTGGTCTTGTACTCTAGCCACTTTTTCTTTCCCTTTTTTACGTTACTTTGAGTTGGTTTTCTTAATGGTTTGCATTCATGTTTACTTAGTTTTTTCAGTTTTAACTTTTTCTTGTAGAAAGGTGCATGTGTCTAGGTATTTGGGAAAATGCCTCCCACTTGTGGGATATTCCTACTCGGCATAAGTCACTAGCCCCTGGCCTATAGTAGGTGGGATTGGGGTAGTGACGACAAAGGACTTGGGGGAATGGTCGTGAAAAGTGTTATTAAAGAGTGGTCGGTTTTACTCTTGTTTTGAGGTAACAGTGTTAAGTGTTTCGAGTTTAGCTATCTGGCCAGGGAATACGGTGTTGGTGCAGTATCTGAGGTATCTATAAACTCATACCTTGAATATTTTTTTCAGACCTGGTACCTAAAAACACTAGTTTCATGGAAAATTAATGGTTCATGCATCATATAGAAATTGAGTTTGTTCTCGTGTATTTTTTGAGTCAGAGTTAGCTCAGCAGGTATACTCTATTCACTATGGTACATCTATTTCTATGTCAGGATGCTTCTATAAAGGCAGATAACCATGATTCTGGGGAATAACCATGAGGATGGTCCACCAAGCGATGAGGCATCAGTGCAGGGACTATTGCTAGATATAGCACCTCCTAGTGTTGTACCAGTGATACCACCACCCATAGAGCAGCAATTCATACTAGCATTACTAATAGAGGATGCATGCAAATTAGTGTGTTTCATGAGTTCCAGAGATAAAGACCTCCTAGGTTCTGAGGGGAGATGGTTCCTCAGGTATCCGAGGACTAGTTGGATGTGGTGACATGAGATTTCTACCTAGTGAGGGTGCCTCTTGAAAAGATGGTGGTCTTAGCCGCAAGCCCTCTATAGGGCTTGGTGGGGATATGGTGGAGGTTGATGGTCCATACGCATGAGGAGGTGACCCTCTCCTGGGCAGACTTTGAGCATCTCTTTAGGGAGGAGTTCTTTCTAGTGATTTTATTCTCTATTCTTGTACAGGAGCTCCTACATCTTAAATAGGGTAGCCAGACGGTAGAAGGGTACTCAGTGAGATTCACATATTTTTCTTACTACTCAACAGACATGGTGAGAGACCCATTATTCAGGGCCAGTACCTTCAAGTAGGGACTACACTAGAAGATCAAGGCATTGATGATATCCCTTAGAATCCCTATGCATGATGGGGTGATGGAGTGATCTATGATGTTAGAGATATTTCTTTCAGAGCAGGCACCAGCAGTGGGAGATACCACTGGGTGACAAGTAGCAGAGTATTTGGCAGTAGGTATCTGATAGATGATGCTAGGACCCAAGCGAGTCAAGCACTCCAGGGGGTGACCCCAGGATATAGGATCAGCAGTGCGATCCTCTCAGAGAAGAGTGATTCAACTGAAGGATAGATTGTTCTACTCGTGCGGTAGTCAGGGGAATATGGATAGAGATTTCCTTACTAGTCGTATAGCCGACCAAGAGGTGGTTGAGGTACCACTATGTCAGTGGAAGAGGTTTGATCATGGTGATCTTCAGGGTGGAAGATGTGGTAGTGGAGTAGGTTGACCAGTAGGTGGTGGGAGGAGGATTGAGGTACTACCACCACCACCCCCTGGCAGTCCACCACGGGCTCTGGGAGCTGTTGGACAGGGGCGGTCCCAGATTCAGGTGATAGAGTAATGAATTCTCGATGCTCTAGAGATGATTAGAGGTATGATCTATGTCTTCTCCACCCTAACTATAGTTCTTATAGACATAGGTTCCAGTCAATATTTCCTTACCATGGACCTTCTTCTGAGTTTGGAGATTCTGGTGGATTTTTTGGCTCAATCCTTACATTTAGAGAATCATATGGGAGGGGATTCAATGATCACACACTACTATTTGAAGTGTGAGTATACTCTTGGGGGAGATAGCTTCAGTTGGGATCTCTTAGTAGTGGTGTTGAGGCCTTACGATGTCATTCTGAGTATGGACTGGTTTCCAATAGTCCATGCTCAGATTTACTATTTTAGCCGTAGAGTTTATTGTGTCTATGGATATGGTATTGGGATTCCCTCTATCAATGAAAAGGAACTTCATGTAGTGCATGATGGACTCTCACGTAGAAGAGTGCATCCGATCACACAACAGTTGGATGGAATGACCCTCCATGTAGTGGAGGAGACAAGTCCTTAGTTTATTGTGATGGTGGATGAGTAAGAGGATGTCTTTCCTAAGGATGTCCCTGGATTACCTCCTCATAGATAGGTATATTTTTGCATTGATTTATAGCCCAGGATGACATAGATATCTATAAATGTATATGAAATGTCTCTCGTGGAGCTCTGGGGTCTAAGGGTACAGTTGGAGGACTTATAGTGAAAGGGATTCGTGAGGACCATTTTTTCACCATGGGTATCCCCAGTTCTATTTTCCAAGAAGGAACATGGGAGCTTGAGGTTATTCGTGGACTTCTGACACCTAAACAAGGTGACTGTGAAGAACAAGTATCCTCTACCAAGGAATGATTATCTCTTCGATCAGCTAAAGGGAGTGAGTTTTTTCTTGAATATAGACTTCATATCAAGATATCACTAACTTCTTGTATAGGATGAAGAAATCCCTAATACATCTTTCATATGTCTCTACATCCAATACGAGTACTTAGTGATGTCGTTTGGTGTGACGAATGCCCCAACGGTGTTCATGGGACTCATGAACATGATATTTCAGATGTACTTGAACCAATTTGTAGTGGTCTTCATTGATGAAATTCTAGTGTATTCAGCATCTGAGGAGGATCATGTGATACGCTTGAGGACAGTCTTGGACTTAATCCAACAGCACCAAATTTACAAGAAGATATCGAAGTGTCATTTCTGGATTTGATGGGTCCACTTTCTAAGAAATTTCATCTTAGAGGCTGGAGTTGTAGTGGATCCAATGAAGATTGAGGTGGTGCTTTCTTGGGATCCAGCAAAGAGAATTACTAAGGTGCAGAGTTTCCTTGGATTGGCGGTGTACTATTAGAGGTTTGTACTTGACTTCTCTAGATTAACAGCACCCATGACCACTTTGACAAAGAAAGGGAAACCCTTCATGTGGGCAAAAGGGTGCCAACCGAGTTTTTAGTTGCTAAGGAATAGCTTGACAAGCACACCTATTATGAGGTTTCCATAGGAGGGTGTTGTGTATGTGGTGTTCTTTAATGCCTCAAGAACCATACTTGGTTGTGTTCTAATGAAGGGGAAAGCAGTGATTTCCTATGGTTCTCTTCAGTTGATACCACATGAGTATAACTATGTGATTCACAACCTTGAGTTGGAAGCGGTAGTCTTCACATTGAATATGTGGAAACACTACCTTATGGTCGAATGTTTTATCATCTACTCTAACCAAAAGAGTCTCAAATATATCTTCTCTCATAAGGATTTGATATTGAGATAGAGACGATGTTTGGAGTTCCTCCAAGACTATAACTTCAAAATAGTCTATACTCCTAGGAATGGGAATGTGGTAGAGGATGTGCTCAGTAGGAAATCAAGTTCACAACTACTGAATGAGGTTTCAGAATAGTTATCCTCATTGTAGATATCCTTCATGGATTGAGATATAGAATCTTATCTCAGGTTGATGGTTGTCACCCCTCCACTCTTATAGTGGGTCAGGGAGGTGCAAATCGGAGATATCAACTATGAGTCCATATGTGCCTAGATGTCCACAGGGCATGCTCCTTATGGATATTAAAAATCTGGGGAGCGTATCATTCTCTTCAGAGGGTGTACAGTTGTACTAGTGGCATTTCGAGATGATGTGTTGATGGAGTTCCATGCATCCCCTTTGGCGGTACATCTAGGTGTGTAAAAAATGTACCAGGACCTCCAGTATCAGTTCGGGTGGCCGGTAATGAAGAATGTAGTGGTAGAGTCTGTTTCGAGATGCCTAACTTTCCAGCAAGTGAAGGCTCAGCATCAGGTTCCCTTTGGTTTGACTCAACCCCTTGAGGTTCTTGAGTGGAAGTGGGATGGAATATCAATGGACTTTATGATGAGTTTACCACATATGTTCAAGGGTAAGGATGTCACGACCCGTCCTCGGGGCCCGTGCCGTGACTACCCCAAGCCCGCCTTCCATAGGCCAGGGGCTGGCGACTAGCACCAAGGCGTAAATCCCAACAAAAAGGGAAGGCATTGCCTTTGAAAAGTAAACAAGCACCACATAGTAAGCAAATGGAAAAGTAAACACTGGGCAAAAACGGTACAAGCTGTGCTGAAAGTAAAAGGGGCCGGAAATACAAGCCCAACTGTAAAGTACAACTGAAAGGAAAAACAGCAACTGAAAGGGAAAACTGCAGCGTCGAGCCGTCCTCTGGAAGTCCCACCTGAAGGGTGGGTACAGATAGCCTCCACTGCTCCTCGGGTCCACCTGACCGCTCCGAGTACATCGCGCCCAGTGGTCCACCTCCAGGTACCGTCCTGCTCCGCACGCCTCCACCACGATCAGCGTTGTCCATCGTCTGCAACCAACACAACGTAGTGCGGGAAAAGCCCATGCAGGGGTGAGTATAAGCTACTCAGTAGGGACCCCGAGACCCCCGAAGGTCTCCTGAAATCCACAAAGGATAATCCACAAAGGAAAGATACAATCACGAAGTAACATCTGACACGGCTTAGGTATATTCCCATACATATACCTAAGTCATCAATTTCCGTTCGACTCCAACGTCCGAGCCCAAGCACAACCCAGTCCACACAGGAAAGCAAAACGTATACCCACACAGGATAGCTCAATACAATCCACAAAGGAGAGTAAACAGTAAATCCACACAGGATAGCTCAACACAATCCACAAAGGAGAGAAACACAAGATTCAGCTCACACAGGTATACTTCTTCGGATGACGATAAAGATGATCACTGATCCATCTAAGTCGTCGGACCCATGAAGGATCGATAGGTAACTAACCCCCGCAATGACCCACACAGGATCGGGCCCACACAGGACCTGTAGGCGTTGGCTCACACAGAACCGCTGATCACGGACCCACACAGGATCGGACCCACATAGGATCGGGCCCACACAGGACCGAGCCCACACAGGACCTGTAGCACTGATCCACGGAGGATTGCTGAGTGCAGTAGTCGTCGCAGTCCACTGAGGATCTCTGCACAGTCGTCGCCGCAGTCCACTGAGGATCTCTGCACGGTTGTCGTCGGAGTCCACGGAGGATCTCTGCACAGTCGTCGCTGTCGAAGTAGCAGTCGCAGCCAGCACTAGGGTTCCCGCACACAGCAAGCTCGTTCGGGAGGGTCTGCTCCACGAGCCGAGAGGCTGATACATCAACTGACACAAAGTCCGAAGTTGATGTATCCAAAAGTTCCGTATCGTCAACAGGAACTCAACGTCGCAGACGGCGCGTCAATCGGACGCCCGGTCTGAGAGTTATTGGCATTTTCGTCCCAGGGGCCCGGTTGGTTTTTAAGGCAAAACCAACCCGACCGCACTCCACCTGCGTCCAAACCTCGGGCGGAGTATGCCAAAAGATCCGTCTCACTTAGAGGAATACAACGAAGCTGACGGCACGTCAATCGGACGTCCGTAGCTCAAGATATGAGCGTTTCCGCTCCGAGGGCCCGGTTGGTTTCGTGTACGAACCAACCCGGACGAACTCAAAGTATTCTGAAACCTTGAGTGCGATAAACCGAAATGACCATCTCGATCCAAGGATCGTGTTTCCGCTCACGGAGAGTCGTTTAAAGTCCCGTAGCTCAAGTTACGGGTGTTTGAATGAAGATCGTCCGAAGACAGGGGGTACGGGCCCGGGCCGACCAGGCCCGACCCCCCCTGGGTCGGGCGAACCCGGTCCGAACCGGTCCGACCCGGTCTGACAAGGTCTGACCCGGTCGGACCGGTCTGGCTCGGCCAGGGCCGGTCCATCTCGGCTTGGCCGAGCGGCCGAGCGGCCCGACGCGGGGGGAGCTGCCGCCCCGCGTGACACCCCCGCGACACACGCGGGGTGTCGGCCGGCCAACCGGATGCGGCTGAAGCTGCGTCCCGGGTGATGCGGGGGGTGCCGCCGCCCCCACGTGACACCCGTGGGACACCCGCGGGGTGTCTCCTGGCGCCGGACGCGGCTTCAGCCGCGTCCCGCGAGCGCCGCCGCCGCGGCCGGTGCCGCGGCGGTCTCGTCCGGCGGTGCGCCGGGCGCCGGCGCCTCCGGGTGCCGCCGCCGCCGGCTTCCACGGGCCGCCGGAGTCGCTCCGGTGGCCCATTTTTCTTCCTGTCTGTGCCGTTGCTCCTCCCGGGACTCGTTCTTCACTGTGGGATCATCAAACTTCCGTTGCGGCACGTTCCATCGTCGCCCATCAAATCCGCACAAAACGAAGAACGGCGGAGAGTCGTCGGGCCGTGTTCGTTTGGCCCGCACCCTCCGCGTCAGAGATAAACAAACGGGAGAATTTTTATTCCACACAGGAAACAACAATTTTAATAAAATTAAAATTGATCGCAATCTGATTCTTTAACTTTTTAAAGAAACATTGACGGGAATAATAAAAAGGGAAGGGGGTAATTCCCAAAATAAATCCCTACCTCATTGGTCGTCGCGCGCGGCGTTCTTCGCAGAAAAGCTCGTCGCAGAAGAGGGGGATCATCGCGTCGTCGCGGGAAGGCGTCGCATCATCGCGGAATCCGGCGTTGAGTCGGCGAGCTCAACGGACCAAGAACAACAGATTTAAATTATAAATAATTAAATCTGTGTTTCGATTAAAACCAAAAAGAACCTTTAGAGGAAACCCGAAATCACTCACCTCAAATGGTTGGTGATCGGAGATCGGGGCGGGGAAGAACGTCTCGGATGGGAGCGTCGTCGATTTCCGGGTTCGGCGTTCTTCGCGTTCTTCGCGTTCTTCGCAAGGGAGAAGAAGATACAAGGGTCCTATCAAATCTTCTCAACGCGCAAATAACCAGAGGTCGTGCGTTGGCCTTATTTTATTATTACGCCAACGAATTTGAAAACTGGTTAAGAAACGATTGAATTAATTCGTTGAATTAATTCGACGAAAGAAACTTCCCATTTAATTCACGAAATAACCGCCCAATTAAATGGTCTGTTAAGATTTTAAGAAACGCGCCAGTTTACTTTCATTAAGACGGGCTTTCGCGGGTGCGTTTCTTAGCGGAAAGAAACGGCGGGGCTCGTGCGGGCCCCACCTCACAAATATCCTACCAAGGGGGTAGGATATTTCTGGATAGCATCATATCCGGTTTAACTCAGTTCAAGACGTCATTAAGTGGCTTCAAGTGGCTTCCAAGTGGCTTAAGTGAAATAAAATAAAGTTGTCGCAAAATTATTTTATTTCTTAACTTTAAGCCCGAAAATTAAAAACCACACTCGAGCAAACGCAACTCCAGAAGAGGCGTTTCTAAGCGAATCCCGGCGCTGCGATTTCATCGGAGCCCTCAGAATTCGATTTCGGGCACCGGTTCAAAAGTTAGAAAAACCCGCTCGTCCGTTCACTGAACGTACCCGAGCCAAACTTCGAAAAATGATTCCGGGCACACCGGGCCTCGGAATCAGGTGCCGTCAGAGACTGCGCTCTTTTAAAATTCCAAAGAAAATTAAGTAAAAAATTTCCTTGAAATTTACAGGTCTTTACATTACTCCCACCTCAGGGCTTTACGTCCCCGTAAAGATACATCAAAAACTAGGGAAACAAATGTGGGTATTGAGCACGCATCTGAGCCTCCCGCTCCCAAGTGCTCTCCTGGAGGTTCCTGTGCTGCCATCTGATGCGCACAAGAGGAATCGATCGCCCACGTAGGACCCGATCCTGTCGATCCTCTATCTCCACTGGGACCTCCGCAAAAGTCACCCCATCATCCACGTCTAGCTCCCCATAGTCAATGATGTGTGTCGAGTCGTGCACGTATCTCCTCAGCTGAGATACGTGGAAGACGTCGTGCACCCGGTGCAACTGAGGTGGTAGAGCCAGGCGATAAGCCACCTCGCCAATCCTGCTGAGGACCTGAAAAGGCCCGATGAAGCATGGAGACAACTTTCCGCCTCGGCCAAATCTCCGCAAACCACGTTGAGGTGATACACGCAAGAAGACGTGGTCGCCATCCTCGAACTCTAGTGGCCTCCGCCTCCTGTCAGCATATGACTTCTGTCGGCTCTGTGCTGTCCTCATCCTCTCCTGGATGACCTGGACCTTCTCTGTCGTGACCCGGACCATCTCTGGTCCCACAAGTGATGACTCCCCAGGGTCTGTGCAGCACAAAGGAGATCTGTAAGGCCTTCCATACAACGCCTCGTAGGGTGCCATCCCGATGGTGGAGTGGTATCTATTGTTGTACGCGAACTCCACCAAGGGTAGGTGGTCCTCCCAGCTGTGACCAAAGTCGAGGACACATGCACGGAGCATATCCTCGAGAGTCTAAATGGTCCTCTCTGTCTGACCATCCGTCTGAGCGTGAAAGGCGGTGCTCAGATGTAGCCGCGTCCCGAACGCCTCCTGCAACCCCTTCCAAAGCTGGGAAGTAAAGCGAGCGTCCCGATCGGGGACGATAGTCAATGGAACACCGTGAAGCCGTACAATCTTCTGGACGTAGAGACGCCCCAAGCTCTCCACTGAGCCATGTTCTCTGATGGGTAAGAAGTGTGCCGACTTGGTGAGTCGGTCAAAAATCACCCAAATGGAGTCGTGACCTCTGGAAGTGTGTGGAAGTCCAGTCACGAAGTCCATAGATATCCCATCCCACTTCCACTCCGGGACCTCCAAGGGTTGTACCAAGCCTTCTGGTACCTGGTGATCTGCCTTTACCTACTGGCAGGTGAGGCACCGTGAAACGAACTCTGCCACAGCCTTCTTCATTCCTGGCCACCAGTGCTGACGTCTGAGATCCTGGTACATCTTTGCCACTCCAGGATGTACCGCCAAAGGAGAAGTGTGGAACTCTCTCAGCACCTCCTATCGTAAAACGACTGGTACCAAGGTACGTCCTCTGAAAAGGACATCGTGCCCTGCTCCAAGGGAGAAACCATCAGGTGCCTGTCCCGAGGATATCTGTGCATGCCATGTCTCACAGTCAGCGTCCCCACGTTGTGCCTCTCTGACCCGCAATAGAAGTGGAGGAGAGACTGTGAGAGACTGAAGGAAGGCTGCTCCGTCTCTATCCACGAAGTATATCTACAAAGCGGCTAGCTACTCTGTCGCCTTCTCAAGTAGTTGGATGCCCGACCTCCTGCTGAGGGCATCAGCTACCACGTTCCCCTTCCCAGGAGTATAGACTATCTCAAAGTCATAGTCCTGGAAGAACTCGAGCCATCGCCGCTGTCTCAGGTTCAGGTCCTTCTGAGAGAAGATGTACCTGAGACTCTAGTGGTCAGAAAAGACTGTAAAGCGCTCGCCCATCAGATAGTGTCGCCATGTCTTCAGAGCGAAGACCACTGCTGCTAACTCCAGGTCATGGGTAGCGTAGTTCTGCTCATGCGGCCTCAACTGACGTGATCCATAGGCAATCACGGCCCGCTCCTGCATCAGGACACACCCGAGTCCGGTCCCTGATGCATCGCAGTAGACTACGTATCCAACTCCCTCCTCAGGCAACCTCAAGATAGGTGCGCTGGTCAACCTCTGCCTCAGCTCCTGGAAGCTCTTCTGACATCTGTCTGACCACACGAAGGGTCTCCCCTTCTTCTTCAATGCTGAGAGTGGGGCCGCAACTCTGGAGAAGTCCGGAACAAATCTCTGATAGTATCCGGCTAGGACCAAGAAACTCTTCACCTCTGTCACGCTCTTGGGTGGCTCCCAAGCTAGCACTGCCTCGATCTTCGCGGGATCCACTGCAACTCCCGCCTCAGAAATGACGTGCCCCAAGAAGTGGAACTCACGTAACCAGAACTGACACTTAGAGATCTTTCCATAAAGCTGGTTCTCTCGGAGTGTGTCTAGTACAACATGCAAGTGGTAGGTGTGCTCCTCCTCGGTGGTCGAGTACACCAAGATGTCGTTGATGAAGACTACGACAAATCGATCGAGGTATGGCTGGAAGATCCTGTTCATGAGGCTCATGAACACTTCTAGAGCGTTGTTCATGCCTAAAGGCATAACCAAGAACTCATAGTGGCCATACCGACACCTGAAGGTCGTCTTCTGCACATCCTCGTCTCGAACTCTGAGCTGATGATAGCCTGACCTGAGGTCTATCTTCGAGAACCACCGTGCTCCCTTGAGCTGATCGAAGAGGTCATCAATCCTGGGTAGCGGATACTTGTTCCTCACTGTCACCTGGTTCAGGCGACGATAATCGACACACAGTCGCAAGCTCCCGTCCGCCTTCTTGGCGAACAATATCGGGGAAGCCCAGGGTGAAACACTGGGTCGGATGAACCCCTTGCCCTGCAACTCCTCCAACTGTACCCGCAGCTCTCGAAGCTCAGTGGGGGACATCCGATATGCTGGAGTGGATATCGGGGCTGTCCCGGGGTGCAGGTCAATATAAAAGTCTACCTCTCTGCGAGGAGGTAGTCCTGGAACGTCGTCGAGAAAGACGTCCGCGTACTGATCCACCACTGCAGGAAAACTGGGACTCCGCACGTCAACTACTCCCAGGATGAGGCTAGCCAACTGATGAGTGATGGGATGACCTCTCCTCTGCGTGAGTCCATCCTGTGCTGTTAAGGCTCCCTTCTCGCCGGTGAAGGTGAACCTTCTCCCGTCGGTGCGCACACATCGCACCTTGCGCCTAATGCAGTCAATCTGAGCATGGACCGTAGATAACCAATCCATGCCCAAGATGACTTCGTAAGGCCTCGACGCCGCTACAAGAAGATCCTAGCCGAAGCTCTCGCCTCCTAGAGTAAGCTCACACTGCCGGCACCAGTGCGTAATCATCGAGTCTACTCCCGTAAGAGTCTCTAGCCGTAAGGATCGAACCAACGGCTCTGTCGAAATCTATGAGCTCCGAACAAGGGCAGTGGCTATGAAAGAGTGACTCGCTCATGTGTCTACCAGAACTACAGCAAGGGTGGAATAGACACAGATCGTACCTCGAATCATCTCTGGCGCGCAGTGGTCGTAGACCTCTGCTGCTTGGAGCTGCGCCTATCTCTGCCCGCCAGCTCCCTGTGGTCGGGGTGGGCCTCCTGGTGGTGGTGGTGGCAGAGCCTCAAAGCGTCGCCCACCACCTGCTGCTCGGCCAGCTCCTCTGCCTCGTCCGCCTCCTCCCTGCGGACCTCCACGGTCGACCCTCTGCGTCTACCGGGGTGGTCCCTCCACCGTCTGCTGCCCCTCGGTACGACGGGTCGGGCAGTCACGAGCCATGTGGCCCTGCCCGCCGTACTCGTAGCACTGCCTGCCTCTCGGAAGAGTGGCTCCGCGCTGTGTGCCCCGAACTGCTGAGCCAGTGTCCCGAGGTCGTCTTCCGGAAGGTCTGGTCTGCCCGGAACCCTAAGGCATCCGTCGGCTACCACTTGACGAAGACTCCGCTACCTGCCGCCCTACGGTAGGTCTCGCTGTGGACTCAGCCAGGAAGCTCTCGATCAGGAGGGCTCGCTCCAGTACTCCTGCCTGGGTCGGGATGCTGAGGGAGATCAGCGATGCCCTGATCTCATGTCTTAATCCCTGCTCGAAGGTCCGGGCCTGGAAGAAGGGGTCCCGTACCATGTCTGTCGAGTAGCGATAAAGGTTGGTGAACCTCGCCGCGTACTGGGCGACCGTCAAGCTGCCCTGCCGCAGCTGAAGAAGCTCCTGGATGCGCACCACACGGAGGGTGGCCGGGACGAACTCTGAGCGGAAGAGGCTCTCGAAGTCCGTCCAGATGAGGGTGGCCTAATCGTGTACCTGGAGCATCAGGCTCCACCATCGCCCTGCTGCTGCGTGCAGTAGGCTCGCCGTGAGGATCACCATGAGGTCTGTTGGTGTCCTCACTAGCCTGAAAACCCGGACGACCGCATCCAACCAGTCCTCGGCTGCCTGGGGGTCCGACTCCCCACGGAACCTGGGTGGTCACTGGCGCTGGAACTCGTTCAGAGCTCCGAGGCGTCGTGCGTCGTCAGCTGCCAGTGCTGGAAGCATCGGGGGCTCGGCGGGTAAAGGTATCGCCGGTGCCTCTGCTGTCAACGGGCCCTGTACCGAGGCCTCGTCGCTCGGCGGGCTGTCGTCGCGCTCTACTCTAGGAACCCTAGATGGCTGCTGTCGTCGTGCCATCCTGAAAAGGAAACAAGTGCTCCACGGTCAGAACAGTATACCTGGGGAGCTGACACAAGTAATCATGAAGAAAACTTGAAACACACATGCAATCAATGTTTTCGTGCATTAAGTCGGAAATCAGAAGTCAGGGTCCTGGTGTATGGATACGTCGGCCGCCGTACCAACACTGGACTCCCTGGACTGATAACCACACTCAATACGCTAAACACTATTGTTTTACATAGAAGAAAGATCAGATTCAGCGGTAGAACCGACCACCTTTGATACCAATTTGTCACGACCCGTCCTCGGGGCCCGTGCCGTGACTACCCCAAGCCCGCCTTCCATAGGCCAGGGGCTGGAGACTAGCACCAAGGCGTAAATCCCAACAAAAAGGGAAGGAATTGCCTTTGAAAAGTAAACAAGAACCACAGAGTAAGCAAACGGAAAAGTAAACACTGTGTAAAAACGGTACAAGCTGTGCTGAAAGTAAAAGGGGCCGTAAATACAAGCCCAACTGTAAAGTACAACTGAAAGGAAAAACAGCAACTGAAAGGGAAAACTGCAGCGTCGAGCCGTCCTTTGGAAGTCCCACCTGAAGGGTGGGTACAGATAGCCTCCAATACTCCTCGGGTCCACCTGACCGCTCCGAGTACATCCCGCCCAGTGGTCCACCTCCAGGTACCGTCCTGCTCCACACGCCTCCACCACGATCAGCGTTGTCCGTCGTCTGCAACCAACACAACGTAGTGCGGGCAAAGCCCGTGCAGGGGTGACTATAAGCTACTCAGTAGGGACCCCGAGACCCCCGAATGTCTCCTGAAATCCACAAAGGATAATCCACAAAGGAAAGATACAATCACGAAGTAACATCTGACACGGCTTAGGTATATTCCCATACATATACCTAAGTCATCAATTTCCGTTCGGCTCCAACGTCCGAGCCCAAGCACAACCCAGTCCACACAGGAAAGCAAAACGTATACCCACACAGGATAGCTCAACACAATCCACAAAGGAGAGTAAACAGTAAATCCACACAGAATAGCTCAACACAATCCACAAAGGAGAGAAACACAAGATTCAGCTCACACAGGTATACTTCTTCGGATGACGATAAAGATGATCATTGATCCATCTAAGTCGTCGGACCCACGAAGGATCGATAGGTAACTAACCCCAACAATGACCCACACAGGATCGGGCCCACACAGGACCTGTAGGCGCTGGCTCACACAGAACCGCTGAGCGCGGACCCACACAGGATCGGACCCACACAGGATCGGTCCCACACAGGACCGGGCCCACACAGGACCTGTAGCACTGATCCACGGAGGATCGCTGAGTGAAGTAGTCGTCGCAGTCCACTGAGGATCTCTGCACAGTCGTCACCGCAGTCCACTGAGGATCTCTGCACGGTCGTCGTCGGAGTCCACGGAGGATCTCTGCACAGTCGTCGCTGTCGAAGTAGTAGTCACAGCCAGCACTAGGGTTCCCGCACACAGCAAGCTCGTTCGGGAGGGTCCGCTCCACGAGCCGAAAGGCTGATACATCAACTGACACAAAGTCCGAAGTTGATGTATCCAAAAGTTCCGTATCGTCAACAGGAACTCAACGTCGCAGACGGCGCGTCAATCAGACGCCCGGTCTGAGAGTTATTGGCATTTTCGTCCCAGGGGCCCGGTTGGTTTTTAAGGAAAAACCAACCCGACCGCACTCCACCTGCGTCCAAACCTCGGGCGGAGTATGCCAAAAGATCCGTCTCACTTAGAGGAATACAACGAAGCTGACGGCACGTCAATCGGACGTATGTAGCTCAAGATATGAGCGTTTCCGCTCTGAGGGCCCGGTTGGTTTCGTGTACGAACCAACCCGGCCGAACTCAAAGTATTCTGAAACCTTGAGTGCGATAAACCGAAACGACCGTCTCGATCCAAGGATCGTGTTTCCGCTGACGGCGAGTCGTTTGGAGGTCCGTAGCTCAAGTTACGGGTGTTTGAACGAAGATCGTCCGAAGACGGGGGGTACGGGCCCGGGCCGACCCGGCCCGACCCCACTGGGTCGGCCGAACCCGGTCCGAACCGGTCCGACCCGGTCGGACCGGTCTGGCTCGGCCAGGGCCGGTCCGGCTCGGCTTGGCCGAGCGGCCGAGCGGCCCGACGCGGGGGGAGCCGCCGCCCCGCATGACACCCCCGCGACACACGCGAGGTGTCGGCCGGCCAACCGGACGACGCTGAAGCCACGTCCCGGGTGATGCGGGGGGTGCCGCCGCCCCCGCGTGACACCCGCGGGACACCCGCGGGACACCCGCGGGGTGTCTCCTGGCGCCGGACGCGGCTTCAGTCGCGTCCCGTGAGCGCCGCCGCCGCGGCCGGTGCCGCGGCGGTCTCATCCGGCGGCGCGCCGGGCGCCGCCGCCTCCGGGTGCCGGCGCCGCCGTGCCGGCGACCCGCTCCGCCGTCGGCTTCCGCAGGCCGTCGAAGTAGCTCCGGTGGCCCGTTTTTCTTCCCGTCTGCGCCGTTGCTCCTCCCGGGACTCGTTCTTCACTGCGGGATCATCAAACTTCCGTTGCGGCACGTTCCATCGTCGCCCATCAAATCCGCACAAAACGAAGAACGGCGGAGGGTCGTCGGGCCGTGTTCGTTTGGCCCGCACCCTCCGCGTTAGAGATAAACAAACGGGAGAATTTTTATTCCACAAAGGAAACAACAATTTTAATAAAATTAAAATTGTTCGCAATCCGATTCTTTAACTTTTTAAAGAAACATTGACGGGAATAATAAAAAGGGAAGGGGTAATTCCCAAAATAAATCCCTACCTCATTGGTCGTCGCGCGCGGCGTTCTTCGCGGAAAAGCTCGTCGCGGAAGAGGGGGATTGTCGCATCGTCGCGGGAAGGCGTCGCGTCGTCGCGGAATCCGACGTTGAGTCGGCGATCTCAACGGACCAAGAACAACAGATTTAAATTATAAATAATTAAATCTGTGTTTCGATTAAAACCAAAGAGAACCTTTAGAGGAAACCTGAAATCACTCACCTCAAATGGTTGGTGATCAGAGATCGGGGCGGGGAAGAACGTCTCGGATGGGAGCGTCGTCGATTTCCGGGTTTGGCGTTCTTCGCGTTCTTTGCGTTCTTCGCGTTCTTCGCAAAGGAGAAGAAGATACAAGGGTCCTCTCAAATCTTCTCAACACGCAAATAACCAGAGGTCATGCGTTGGCCTTATTTTATTATTACGCCAACGAATTTGAAAACTGGTTAAGAAACGATTGAATTAATTCGTTGAATTAATTCGACAAAAGAAACTTCCCATTTAATTCACGAAATAACCGCCCAATTAAATGGTCTATTAAGATTTTAAGAAACCCGCCAGTTGACTTTCATTAAGACGGGCTTTCGCGGGTGCGTTTCTTAGCGGAAAGAAACGGCGGGGCTCGTGCGGGCCCCACCTCACAAATATCCTACCAAGGGGGTAGGATATTTCTGGATAGCATCCTATCCGGTTTAAATCAGTTCAAGACGTCATTAAGTGGCTTCAAGTGGCTTCCAAGTGGCTTAAGTGAAATAAAATAAAGTTGTCGCAAAATTATTTTATTTCTTAACTTTAAGCCCGAAAATTAAAAACCACACCCAAGAAAACGCAACTCCAGAAGAGGCGTTTCTAAGCGAATCTCGGCGCTGCGATTTCATCGGAGCCCTCAGAATTCTATTCCGGGCAGCGGTTCAAAAGTTAGAAAAAACCCGCTCGTCCGTTCACTGAACGTACCCGAGCCAAACTTTGAAAAATGATTCCGGGCACACCGGGCCTCAGAATCAGGTGCCGTCAGAGACTGCGCTCTTGTAAAATTCCAAAGAAAATTAAGAAAAAAATTTCCTTGAAATTTACAGGTCTTTACAAAGGATACCATCTAAGTGATCATTGACTGACTCACAAAGTCGACCCACTTCCAAGAGATTTGGGATTAGAGTCCCATATAGATCATGGTATGCCTCTACATAAAGGAGATAGTTCAAATTCATGGAGTCCCATTGATGATAGTATCAGATCGAGATGCACGCTTTACATCCCGGTTGTGGAAGGGATTGCAAGAGGAATTTGGGACTTAGTAGTGCTTGAGCACATCTTTCCACCCATAGGCAGATGGCCAGATGGAGTGGACTATTCAGGTCCTAGAGGATATGTTATGTGCTTGCATCCATGATTTTGGTTGTTGTTTAGAGGATCACCTACCCCTGGTTGAGTTCTTGTATAACAATAGCTACCATGACACCATCATTATAGAACCATTCAAGGCCCTGTACGAGCGACCCTGAAGGTCGCCACTTTGTTGGACTAACTCTGAAGAGTCAGCACTCATGGGCCCAAAGTTGGTACAAGCCACTACAGAGAATGTATAGGTCATCCAGAGGTGGATGAAAACTGCATATATCCATCATAAGTCATGTGATGATAGGAAATAAAGACCCTTGGAGTTCGATGAGGGATACCATGTGTCCTTTTAGACCTCTCCTTGACGTGGGATATAGAGATTTGTAAAGGGTGGCAAGTTATCTTCGAGGTTCATTGGACCTTTTCTAATACTACGTAGAGTGGGAGAGGTGACGTACATATTGGCTCTACCTCCATAGTTAGAGTGGGTTCATGACTTCTTTCATGCATCCCATCTAAGGAAATATATACACGAACCTTTACACATCCTTGACTAAGGAAAGATAGATGTTGACAATGGGGTGACTTTTTTGGAGTATCTAGTGGAGATTGAGGATCAACAAGATAGGATCCTTTATAGATGGTTGATTCCTCTAGTGTGCATTCAGTGGCATCATAGGAATCTCTAAGAGAGAAATTTGGAGTGGGAGGCTCATACTCATGCTCAGTATCCCCATTTGTTTTTTTAGCACTTGTTTTGGATTTCCAATACATAATTCCCTAAGGAGGGGAGAATGTAATGTCATGGATTTTCCATGTAATTTTTTTGAAAATTATATAGTATTATTTCTAGACCAGGAGCTGAGATGGAATGTGATTCCAAGGCCCAAGAATCCTGGAATAAATGTTTAAACTATTTTTAATTTTATAAAAAATAGCATGCATGATTAGTTTTAATAACTTTTAAATGAGTGGTAGGATTTGATATCTTAGGGCGTCGTTGTGTTCAGAGCAGTGGGTTTTTCGTAGGAATGACCTAACTTCAACTGATGTGGGTCAACTATGGGAAATCTTATTCAGAAGTTTTAAAGAAAAATAAAAAAAACTTATGAATTTTATTTTATTTTTATTTTAACATTACGTGACAAGGCATCAATACAGCGGTGCAGTAACAAAGTAGTTGTTTCCTATAGAAAATGAAATAGCATAGAGAAGTTATTTCAATGCGAAACAGTAACACTGAAACATGTCTTTAACCATTGGAATGGATTCAGGATTAGGATTATTGATCCTTCCCAGTCAATGTTAAAGGATAGCTTGGTGATTTCCTCCTATTGGAAAATGAATAATGTCGAAGAATGTTGATGATTGAGGTTCGACGAATGATGATGGTGCAACTCTATTCTTCTCCAATGAGAAATCCAAACATCCAGGTAGGGGGTTCATTATCTGAGTGAATTAGTTCTCTATTATTAAATTTAATAGAGAATGAGTACCAACACATGAATAGTTTGATCTATGATTTGATCATTCTTGTGGGATGGTTAAAACTATGGTATTAAAGAGAATAGATCTTGGTAATTATTATTCCTTTGTTCTTTTGTGATTCAGTTGAGATAAATGGACCAAGGCCAATGAAAAATTCTATGGTCTATTCTAAGGGGTGTTCATGTTCTTATTCTTTTCCCCTATTCATATGTTCTTTATCGGTGGACCCTCGTGGTTGCACTATTAATTTTTTGGGAGGTTTCGAACATAGATGGACCCCCGAAGCAATGGTAGGACGTTTTGAAGCCCAAAGAAGATGATTTTATGAACCAAGGATCCTGATGCACCTTTATGTTAGAAGAAAGGACCACCACAACATTAGTGGCATCCCACAGAAGAGGGTGCCACCGGCGGCAGCGTGCGGTGGCACCAGTGGTGGAGCGCAGCAGCGCGACCTCCCAATGGGTGGAACCTGTAGCACGGCTGCCCTAGGGAGGTGGACAGGGGCCACCAACATCAGGCATAAGTGGAGGTAGTATGAGGACATGTCACATGGTCGGGGGATCATGGTCCAGTTGGACCGCATTAATGGGGAGCGGACGCAACAACCGCCACGTCTGGGCAAATGAACCGGCCCGTTCAAGCGGGTCAGGCCGGCAGTGGTCCATGTTGAATCCAGTGGATTGGGTTAAGCAAGACCCAGGTTAGGTCAAGCGGGACCTGGGTCGGGTCAGGTGGGACTCGATTCAGGTCAGGCGGGACCTGGGTTAGGTCGGTCCGACCAGGTTGGCCCGAACCTGGACCCCACCAGCCTGTTTTTACTTAAAATCCCACAAATATCAAACCATGTGTCTATTTTATGATATGTTTATAAAATTTGGACCATTTCAATGAGTTAGTCCTTTTGAGATACTCTAAATAAGTTTCTTTGGAAGATGGAATTTTCATATTGGCTCGAGAAGGAGGTTCTCCTAGAACGAGCATGCTAAGGATGAAATCCTATAGCTATCTGTAACCTAGGAGCTATGTGATAACCTAGACTGTGTGTCTTACCTAGACTATGTGTCTTAGCTAGAATTTGTGTCTTACCAAGACTGATTCGGTACTCCTCTTTCCCACCAGGGTGTGGGTCCTCTATTCTTTGACAACACTCCTGGTGTTACTTACACTCTGTGTGTTACCAACACTCCATGTGTTATCTACACTCTGTGTGTTACCTACTCTCCATGTGTTACTAACACTCCATGTTTTATCTTCACTCAGTGTGTTACCTTCACTGTGTGTGTTACCGAAACTCCATGTGTTACCTATGTGAAGGTATTGTGGATTCTTATGAAAATAATGTTTATGTACCATAGACCTATACTTGGTGTGACCTGACTCTAGTGACTCTCTTGACTGTACCTCTTAGATGCTACACTTAATGTGCCACTTTGGTAGTCTACATGGTGTATTTCTTAATGCAGTTGTTTGTGGTATACTTTGTGTGATTATTTATGGTTTATTTTGTGTAATTCCTTTTTGGTTTGGGGATCCTACTGAGTATTGATTTACTCACCCCTCCATAGGATTCACCCACACATGTCATGTATTTTTTAGATGATCGACAACTTTAAAAGAGTTCTCACTGGGTTGGGGCCAGGAGGTCCTTAGAGGTAGACCTGACAAACGAGGTGCACTTTAGTGATAACTGGTAGTTTTTTTTGTACCTACCCTTCAGGTAGGTCTTTTAGAGGAACACATCTAGGAACTTATACTTTCCTCTTCAGTTCTTCTTATACTATGGCTCCTTTTTCTTTCAGTTTTTTAGATTACTCTGAGTGGGTTTTCTTAGTGGTTTGCATGCATGTTTACTTAGTGTTTTCAGTTTTAGTTTTTTCTTAGAGATGGGTGTGTGCGTATAGGTACTTGGGAAAATTAATCCCACTTGTTAGATATTCCTACTCGGCGCTAGTCACCTGGCCATGGCCTATGGGAGGTAGGATTGGGGTAGTCATGACACGGGCCCCAGGGGACAGTTCATGACATTCAATGGTTGAGTTAATATACAACTATACCAGAAAATTTTTCAATGCTACAAATTCTTATAATTAATAATTAATTACTCAAAAACAAAATCTAAATATTTAAATATTAATTAGGACACATGTATATTCCATTAAATATAATGAAATATTAACATTTGATCATTTGATGATATGATGTGGAAAAATCATGTTCCTATTATATGATATCACATGTCACGTGAAATATCAGACCGTGATATGTCTCTAATACTCCCAATGATATTAATAATGAAATATTCTATATTATAGAATATCATGACAATTTATATACTAATATCACAACTTGTGTTATAATATTTAAGTGGATTATATCATTTATCACATTATTTAAATAATCATAAATATTATACATATTTACTATTATTTAAAATCATATCTAAAAACTTGTGAAATTATATCCATTTTTTATAATACTAAAACTAATTATAAAAAGATATCAGATAAATATCACTTATTAATATAAACACTTTGAAATAATAATAATCATTATCTAAATAATCATTTTTAAAACACATAATTGGCATCACTGGCCTTGGAAATGATTATAAATTCTCTCATTCTCTACTAAAATTAAATATTATCCTCTAGAAAAACATTATTGATACTCAAGATACATTATGATATAAAATTATATCCTTCAAAGACATGTGTATCCATATTTTTCCCCACCTATTGAATCTTATACATCATGCATACAGGGATCTCAAATGTTTTTATTCAATGAAAATGATACTATAAATATGTAAACATTATTTATGTCTTCACACGACCATTTTTTTAACCCATGAATGAATTTATAAAAATTTCAATTATTTGTAATTACTTAATTTATATCAATATTAAAAGAGAAACCAATATATATATTAAAATGATCCTCATGATACAAAGGGATCTAGTATGATCTTCTTCGAAAACATATACCTATTTAACCCTATCCACTAGAAGTTCCATATTCATTATGTATAATAATAGAATCCCTTTATCTCAGAATTTAAGTATGGATATCTAAAACAATGTTAAATACCCTAACATTTTAACATAAGACTATTTTTTGGGATCATATAGGACACAGAACACTGATCTTTGACGTCCTTAAAATATTTTTATTTAAATATAACTATTATAATCTAGTTGTTGAATTTTTAGATATCAATAAAAGAATATAAATTATTAATATATATATATATATTGGTCCTACTCAATAAAAAATGTGTTTATTAATTATTTTTAATTAATCACACCATTTAAGGTAATGAAATATTATTCCTAAAAAATCATTTTTTTAAAAATGTTTTTATTCAATTTTAAGAGAAAATATTAAAATTATTCTATTCCAAATTATGAAATTTTATTTCATTAAAAGAAATTAATTTTTGAAATAAAAATATCAAAATTAACTTAGTGTGAAATATTTTTATTTTCTAGAAAATATTAATTTAGCATTATACAATGAAAAATACTAATTTTATAAAAAACAATATTTAAATTCAAATATTGACATACTATCATTTAGTTTTGAATTTATTTAATATTTAATTAGTTTTTTTAATAAGAATAGTATATTTAATGTCATTTTAATTAAAATTATGATTATTTTTTCTATAAAACATTTTTATACATAAAAATTCATTTTTCAGGAAAACTATTTTTACCACTTTTTGTGGGTTTATTTGGAAAGTTATTTCTACAAAAAAATATTGAATTTGATAAAAAATGATTCCATTTTTGTAATCATCAGGTCCAATTTTTTTAAATTGGTCAACATTATATTTTTTTCATAATGAATAATTACCACGGTAAATATCTATCATCATAGTAAAGGGTAAATTGTGTTAAATATGGTTAAAACTAATTTTACAAGGGTTTATAATAACCCTTAAATAATTATTTACATAATTTTATGATTTCAATTCAACTATACACTCATATAATATAAAATATATCATTTTTTCAATTAATATTTTTGAAATACAATAATAATATTTTCAGTAGTGAATAACTCGAAAATAAAACATTTGCGAATTTAATATTTACAACATGTTTTAACAATGATAAAACAAGTCAAGAATTTATATAAAAGTTTATTTTTAATATAAATAAATTTATTTTTTGATAACATTTTTTTACATTTTTTTGAATTGCATTAAATTATTATTCAATGCCAACATAGTGTTTGTGGAAGCAGTAGAAAAAAAATTCAATTTTTTTAAAAAATATGATGTAACAATTATTTGGGTTCATTTTTGGTGTTCTGTAAATTTTCTTAGATAAATATAATGTATTAGTGATGTTTCAAAATTTTATATTCAAATTACATTGTGGCCTTTTTATTTTTAAAATAAACATGTTTTAAATAGTCTGAAATTTTTCATTAATGGTAATTTATTATAAAAAAATATCTTTCTAAATGATTGAAAATTCATAAATTCTTATTTATATTCCATTTAAAGGGGTTTGGTTCATAATATCATTCATTGATAATTAAATTTTCAATTCTCCTTTTATTATAACATTATTGAACCTCTAGATTAAAAAACATTATTATCCTGGAAATTGTTACATGGGTTAATGGAATGTTAAAACAATAAGATAAGGGGTAAAATATCACCTAAACATGTAAAAACATTATTAGATAATATGATTTTAATATATATTAACCCTATAATTGAAATATGTCATTTTAGATTCATATGAACATGAAAATTAATATATATTAATTTATTACTTTATGTAATTCCAATTGTGCCCCACTCTTTTCTTATATAAGGATAACATCCCTCATATCTTCCTCAAACATCATGATCCATGTATCTCAAATAATGTCACATATCACCTAATTTTAGTCTATTAATAGCACTAGAATTGTTTTTCACAAGGCCTCTTGAGCACCTACCAATATGCTAGAGGTTACTGATATGAAGTGAGGGACTAGGGTGTGTATGTGGGGAGACAATGCCCTCATATCATAGTAAGAAAAAATATAAAAAGAACAATAAAATATCAATAGATGTAAATTACCTAATTTCAGAATAAATAAATATAAACAAGCCTATAATAATAAAGAAATTCAATAGTTTATCAAATAACCATGTCATACATATAACACTTAATACCCAATGGTCTAACCACATATACCAGAATATGTATAGAAATAAATTGAAATAAAATGTTCCAATCTCTACAATGTACATCGGGTTATACAACATACCCAGCTCCCCATGAATAAATGAGCTATCCTTCTTGATCAGTTAGGGATAAAGAATGAATTATTCTTATAACCTAGTGAACTTCTTATTGAGTACCCCTGTGTAATGACAGCTTGTTCATGTTGTGAGTAAAAAAGTCAAAAGGGAACCACTAAATAAGTCTCAAAAATAGATAGTAATTTCATTATATTTATCTATGATATAGTCAATAAAAAATTAATTTATTTAAAAACTGATAAAAAAATAAATAACCATTTTTATTCATAAGGCTTGATGTATGAAATGGTATAACTATACCTACTTCTGATATCTCTGGAATTTCCTTGAGAAAGATATGTCGCCATAAGGGGATATATGTCCAACACCTGGGATCACCCACAGTCACCTCAAAAAAATGTAATGTATGATTAAAGGTATCTATTGGGAATCACATAAATAAGGCATAGAGCATAATCCTAGGTGTCCTAAGTATCCCACTCAATCCATGATTAGCTAGTGGATTCTAGATGATGTTTTGAATTCCCTAATCCCGGATGATTTCAGATTCCTATATCCTAATCCATAGGCCATCAAGAAATAATAAATTAGCATAATTCTTTCATGGGATTACCTTTAGAATGTAAGGAATACTGTACTGATATGATATAATAACTCAACATCATTTAATCATAGGATCTATATTCGATTTTCTAATAGCTCTGAGAAATGAAATAATGGTCCCTCCAACTGATCCTAAAGAAAATATCATGTATCAATTAGGGAGATCATCATTAATCCACTAGGATTTTATAATCATCTTTTTCTCTAGGAAATGAACCTTCCTAGAAAACAGTGGCATCACAAGGATCCTAAAAATATAAGAATCCTATATAACACACTAATTAACATGGTTTTGAGATATACTATCCAGCCTCCCCTATGTTCCCTATGTAGTATGGAATCAAAGAAACACTTGAATTAAGTAATGGTAGTAATCAATCAAATATGACTCATAAATTTGATTTTAAGATGTACCTATTAGAATCCCCAACATGAAATCACATCATGCATGGCCTATAGGTATAGTTATAGTGATCACATCTATGATTTGCAGCTATATCAATAGTAACTGGTTGAAATCATAAATACAGTAGGTTTGGATGAAGGTCTAAACCCTTATCTTCTGCCATAACCTCATAGGATCACACATTTGGTATGAGGTTTAAGGTGAAAAATAATACCATCAATATCCAAACCCACAACACACTCTCTTAGTGTCAGTATACAACTAATAAAACCATTGGGTTCACCTAAGACATTACATAAGAGTTTTATCCCTGGATGGATCCTCAAGGTCTGCATATAAAAATATGTATCCCTCTTGGAATCCTTTATGTTTATATATTAGAAAAGGAATTCCTATTTGTATCCAAAGTTGTAGTCATAGTCTTAAGTAAACACCTAAATTGCTAGGATTTCATGTCCCACTACATCATGAATAAAGTAGCATGGCCTCACAAGAAGCATGTGGTCATTCCACTATTGAAACCTTTAGGTGATGAGTCATAACCCATGTCGGTGCCATGGACTCTTTGGGATGGTCCACACACCCAACCTTATCATATTTTACATATATTCTATCACCCTCAGTCTTGATAAGTAATAACATTTTTTACCATGTTCAGCATCACCTCCTAAGAGTATTATAGTCTAAATGGTGTCTCAAGGGGTCATGGTATTCACCAATAGGGGAAAAATCTTGATGCTAGTACACATGTATTGTTAGTGACCCATATTGTGTATCCATTATAATTTTAAAAAGTAATTTAATTAAAAAATTAATTTAAATAATATATTCTAGGAAATCACCTTTATGAGTGGGCCTGGGTACACACATGCTACCATAAAGCTTCATAAATACCATTGGGTACATATGATATTCCACCTTCTTGATAATAATCATTCCATTAATTTTTCCAAAGGCTAACAATAGATAACAAGGCCTATTCATGGTCACCATGGACATATGAGGTCCTATCTCAAAAAATAACACTATAATTTATGTAATTATAATTACATTATAAATAATTAATTAAACTCCACAAGATATTAATATTTTTTAAAATTTTATTTTTAAAATCATAATGCAAAAAACCGCACCAAAAAATACAGCCACACCAGAACCATGATCAAATTCTTTCTAACAACCCAAAACACATACTCAACCTCAAAATAGGAAAAATATATATGAGATTATTTCAAAACAACTAACAAATCAATTTAATTAATTCATTAAATGTTTATAAAAATCACTACAATGAAATTCATTAATTAAAAAGCATGTGACGAAGTGTAGATAGTCTCTTTGACCACCTTCATTCTAGTATGAGAAAATTATCAATTAATAGTGTCTGATTACACCATTACCTAGTGTAAATGATAATTAAAAACCAAAATAGTTAAATAAAACAATTATGGTAAGAAACTAAGAAGCACAATACAGACTGACATAGTCAATTATTTACCACTTAATCACCAGAAAATTTCATCAAAAGCCACCAATAATACACCCTTGAATGGGTATGGGAAAGTGAAGGAGAGGAAGGGGAAACATGGGTTATACATGGTATATGGAGGATAAAATTAGAGGGTTTCACTTTTAAATAGCATATAGAGAAAGTGAAAATTATCATTATTTAATATGCCACAATGTTTGGACTCATAGTTGGATAATTTGTGTGGCAAAAATGTGTCATATATATAATTAATTAGAGACCCCCAAATAGTTTTCCATTACATGACTTAGTGTTTCCCAACCCTTGTTCCTATAAAATCATGGATTCAATTTGAGATGACACATTTAAAACTATCTGTGTCTTAATCATGAACCATAGGTAGCACATTTCCAAAAGTTTGATATTGGTCGTTGAACACCCCAAGGTGAATATAAAACCTATGATCTACCTTTTATCCTTATTCCATGTCTAAAAACATCTCATAGGGTAATTAAACCCCTTATAATTCCATTATAATTCTATCTTATCAATATTCAACTCATTTATAAATAATAACTTCTAATTCCTTTTGAATTTCAATTCTCATGTGGATTTGATATCATATGACCTCCCCTACATAATTCTTTTCATCCTTAAGAATCCTTTAGGATCATCCAACCCAACAACCCAGCCTATATGGGTCTTGAATTCCATCTCAAATAGACAAGGTGTGTTTCTAAACACCCAATATGATTCAAAGATCCCCTTTAAACAAACAACTAATACACTCTAAAAATCAAAAAACAATACTCATAAACATCAAATAAACAACAAGACGATCCTTACCTAATCATATCTAATTAAAACTTTGAACACGCTATCATTTAAATCTTCAATAGACATATAGTTCTCCTCAACATATTTTCATTCTTTCACTTGTCTATTCAGAGCTAGAATATTTCCATCATTGGGATTTCCTAAATAACCAAGCCCTTATCATTGTAATAAATGTCTTTTCATTATTATCAACTCAGTACACCCAATATCACATGAGGAAACTATTATTGAAATTTAATTTAATATAAATTTTAAAATCCCATTCATCCAAGCATAGTCTGATCATTCCGTCTTTTGCATTAAAAGATCCTATTGACCCTCTTACATGACCCTACTCATCCAAAGAGTGTACCAAATGTGGTTTCCTCATTGGCCATGTCCAACTATACAATAGAACACAAGTCATACCACATACATCCAACTATTCTCAAAAATTCATTGCATCCACCACTGATGTGTCACTAAAATCCAAACATGATTCAAATATCACAAATAACACTGATTTCAGACCTATGATGCTCAATGAATCCCAATACTAAAATTATAGTGAAATTTATATGATCAACTATCCCTATTCCTTTTTCATTATATTGGAACAACATGAACACCTGTGCATTCCTGATCTAATACCCATAAATCACCATACTCTATTATAGTCATGAACATGGCACTTAGACTCCATCCATGTACGTATTCTAACATATACATAGAATTTACTAAAAAAATAAAGAAATTACTATTTCCATTTTTTCAATTATATCATTAACCCAAAATGTATATACAATGATCAGTATCATCCTCACACAACCCTTTCCACATGAGGGTCACATACTATCTACCAACACTCCACTCCAGACATTGAGATATTCCTTCTCGCTACACTATCAAATCAAGTTCTTGATCATCATAACACATGCCCCTTCCATTTCAATACATAACAACAATGATGGATATATACTTGGTTATTCCTAAGAACCAATGAAAATGTGGTCAACACCATTAAGAACTTCCTTATAATACTCTTCCATCAAAATCCTACCACTATTTTTTATCCACACATATATTAAACTAGGATTCACATGCCTTTGACAAACCATTTACAAAACTTCCCTATAAATCTTGTGTCAATAACAATCCTCATGTCACCCATCTCACAAAAAACTAATTTATTTCCAAATTATCCCAAATTATACGAAACCTACCTTAATTTAACTAAATATTTAGGACACAACACCTGAAATATTAAAATGAAAAACCATCATTCTACATCCACACCTGACATTTCATAGATGTTCCATCTTAATAGTTACTTTACAATTTCACCATGGATTAAACTTTCACTATGTTGTTAGTGTAAAATCCCATGCCACTAGATCCACCACCCATCTAACACTCCCATGAGTTTTATGTCAAAAAGTAAAAGTTGACTATGATACATGAATCATTATTCTCAATACACCATGAGATTTTTGGGAACTCCAAATCAAAATCAGGAACCATACCCATTCCATGATTTATTTCATGAACTCCCACTTCTCAAAATCATTTTCATAGTGTACCTGCCCATCATTGGACTAATTCATGTTGAATACATCCATATTTTTAGATTCTATCTAGATCCATTCCATTAATGAGGATCCATATGTGCTCTAAACATGTTTATAATATTATACACACTATTAAATATGGACATGCACCCAAACAATGATACCTATCAAAACAATCATTGATATTCATGAACCCTAGATTATTTATCAAAAAAAATAGACCCATAACTATGTCATATGACTCAAGCACATCCAGTGAATAATTCTCATCATGACCATAAAATGAAGTTTACTTCACCAAAAAATATACATATGCCTATGATAATCCCTCTCATATGATTCTATTGATCAAACTGATTGATGACTCACTAGGTTCCAAGTAAAAAACATAGGACCTATAGGACTCCCACCAAGCCTTATAGATCAAGTATTGAGATGGGAAACCATGTTAAACCACCTATCCCATTTTTCCCTCAAAAAACAACTATATCCTAAATTATTTATATTTCATGGATAACACCTTTTTCCCTTTATTATCTATTACATTGAATCTAATTCCCATGAAAAAATTCTCTAAAAGAGATAAAGTTTAAGGAAGGTAAATAAATAATAAACCTATGAGGGTAAAAACCTATCAACATGGATTCAATTATAAAGGAATTCAAATCCAAATTATAGATCAAAAATACCATTATTTGGTAATTTCTAGCCCATTAAACTACAATCCATTTGTAACTATTAAATAAATGGAGGATTATAATTCCTTAAATATTTAAGGAATCACCTATCAAGAATCATCCTGCATGGCCTTAATCCTCTATAAGTATTCAAATAGGGTATTTCTACCTATAGGGTCTTGATATCAATGGGAAGGAATATAATTAAATGGTACTCATTAGGAGTTCTAATATAGTAAATCCCCTTGAGCTTCCTATTCAATATAAATATTCATATGACTATTGGAATCACACTAGATCATCTAAACTGATAACCATAGACACAAGTCAGTTATGTAAAATATCATACCAATCTAGATGAGAAAACTCCATTTAGGTTTTTATGAATCTTTAGTTAACCTCATGTGAAAAGGATACACAGCAATGGGTCTTATAGAAGGTAGTTTGCTTCCCAAGTAATATTGGGTCTCATAATGGTCCATCTTTAAATAACCACAAAAACATAGTGACCCACTAGAGTCGATAATAGGATACTAATATTTTATTACAACATAAAAAGTTTTAATGGACCTCATATGCAGAAGGAACTACATCAGTTTCACCATTTCCTAATATCCTCGAGTCATAGTCCACATGGATTATCATAAAGTAATGTAAATAAGGAAGAACAATTGAATACAACGCCGCTAAGAACATATATAGAGAAAACAAATTTATATTTTCCAGACCCATTTAACATTTGACATTAATTTTCATACAAATCACACAATTTCTAGATTAAAACTTATGAACCCTATTAGCCAAATATGATTCCTCAAAAAATCCCTCTTGACACTACCATCTCAGAGTCAAAATCATGTCACTATGACCCAAACCAAAGTTAAAAGATCTAGAAATCCTTAACAATTAATAAAATATACACCAAATATGCATCTCTTTATGATAAATTTATATTCTACAGTAACTTCATGAATGAAGAACATCAATCCAACAACACCCCCAAATTTTTTATACATTCCTATTTATAAAAATCCAATTTCAGTGAAAGATTTATTTACACAAATTTTTTTAAATGAATAATGGACAAATATTTATATATTATAATGATATATTTTTATCATTTTTTAAATCATCAGTTCAGTATTCTCTTAATTAAAATAATTCTTTATTTTTCTAATAAGATTAATATTTTAGTGAATAGTGAAATAGAAGGTTTTTTGAAATTATTTAATTAATTTTAATTAAATAAAGTTATCTCAAAGTTTAATTATATTTTTTATTTGATATCAATGTTATATAAAATATATTAAATTTATATTATGATCATCATTTTACATAATTTTCATATAAATAAAAAAATTTCATTAAACTGCATTTTTCTAGAAAACCTTTTTCATCGCATTCTACATGTTTATTTTTAAATAATTTTTTGTAACTTATAGGAATTTAATTTTAACCTATAAATTTAATTTTTCTTAATCACTAGGTTTAAATTTAGAAGATCCATCCATTTTATAATAATACATTTTAAATAGTAATAGTGGTAAATTTAATTATCTTAGTAAAGCGTACATCGAGTAGTTAAGGTTAAAAACTAATGTGATAAGGCATAAAATTAATTCATTCACTTTTATTTAATAAATTTATGGAGTCTTTTAATTATAAAATTCCCATATTTGAAAATATAACCTCCTGTTTCCATTTATCTTTTATTTTTACCATTATATTATTTAAGTAAAGAATAAAGAAAAAATGTCACTCCATTGATTTGAAAATATATATTATTTTGTGATGGGGATAAAAAATAATTTTATATGGTTATAAAGGCTTATATTAATTATTAATTATTTTTTGTCATGGTAATTTATTTTTAAATTTTAGTGATGAAATAATTACATTAAATTCCTATAAAGCCCTAACAAAGCGCTTTTGTAAGCAGTAGAAAAATTCAATAAATTATTCATTAAGCACTAAATTTAATATATATTGGGTTAGTTATAGTTCCCCCATGAATTAATAAATATGTAATATTAAAGATGATTTTAATTTTTATATTTAAATTATATATTTTTATCGATGTCATTAAAGTAAAATCAAGTGAATAGTGTAAAAACTAAAATTAATGATATTTTATAATAATAATATTTTATTAAATTATCTAAAATTCATAAAAATATTTATATTAAGAAGGGGAATTTTATATTTTATAAAATTTAATCCCTTTTCAACTTATAAAATAATTTTACCTTATATTTTTAAAATTAACCTTTAATATTGAAATAATATTTACCGTAGTTTAGGATAAAAATGGTTAATAAAGGGGTTAATAAAAATGATAAGGTTTTAAATTATATGTAAAAATATCTAAATCAGATTGAATGATTATATTATTCCCACACTATCCCTATCTTCTAATATATTTTATTTTCGAACCACTTGGCTTACTAAGATACTTAATTATGGTATAATATTTTGAAAAATTACAAGGGTGCCCCTTCCCTCACTAATAAAAGGACACCTTTATTTATTTATTTTGGAAAAGTTAGAGCCATATTTCATAACAAAAATGCATAAAATACTCTTATAAAGTTATGTATCAATGAAATAGAGGTTATTTTATTCTAAAAATAACATCCCAAGTGTCTATAAGAAGGGATCTAAGGGAAGTCCACTGAAGAAGTGGTACTTATATTTATAGAATCATTAAAATTTTATTCTTCTTATACATCCTATAAATATATTTATTCCATCATAATATAATATATAAGTATCATAAATATACTATTATTTCATTATTTTAATGGAAAAACATTTTTTATCACATTTCCATCATATGAAAAGTGAAAACATTTCTAGCGTGTATGTATGGCTTACAGTCTCCACAGAGAGGTGTAATTAATTTTTCATAACCACATTACACGGATATTTATAAAAATATAAATAGTAAATATATATTATATTTATGAAATAATTATTGTTCAAAAATTATAATACCATATCTAAATTCTTATTTTCGAATATGTTGGAAAATAATAATGTCGCTTTTGCATATGTGTGGAAAACCACCTCCAATAAGCAATGTAATATATTCTTCAATTATGATTATAATGTTTGGTAATAATGATATATAAGATTCTTATATATGATATATATTAATTAATAATTATTATATAATGGTTGATTAAATTTTACCTTACTTTCATTTCATCCATCAAAAAGTGAAAATTGTCTTATTTCCTAGCTATGACTTACCATCTCCAAGAATGATGTAATTAATTTTTCTTTCTATAAAATTTATATGTTCCATTAAATATTTATATAATGTATACATATATGATATATATATCATTAATAACATTCTTGGGATGATGGAACTGAAATTAAAAAATATGGATCAAAACTACCAAACCAATATTCCAAAAAAACGTAGCATTTAGCGCCAAAAACAATGAAAATAATAAAATATTATTAAAAAAACATGATTTATGCTGTTATAAATGGTTAATATATGATATTATTGTTAGATATAGAGTTATTTTATATAAATATAATAAATATAAATTTATAATATATGAGGTTAGAATCACACACAAGGTATGCCGAATAGGCGGTAAGGGGTTTCTAAACCGAATATCCATTTGTTGGGTTATAATTCTACTTCATCGACATTGCTATTCTATAATTATTTATGAAATTAAATATTATTGTATTATTTTTTATTTCCACTTATTTTGTTTATCTATATTTATCACACATAATTACTTCATTAATTTATTCTAACTTCAATTGTATGATCATTGGAAGAGATTTTATATTAATTTCTTGCCCATTAAGTCATATTTGGTGTTATTCACATACTAATTTTAACATAATTTATATATTTCCCAAATATAGTATTTAATATGAATAAAATTAATTAAATATAGTAAATATTTTAAAACAATATTTCACATTCAGTGGGTTATAATTTAAAACATACAAAATAGGTAAGAATCTATTTTACAGTCACATTTTTTGAATTACTATTATTCTTGTTCAAGTAATATTTTAACATGTCCTTCATTAACATAGTGTATATTATTATCCTATATATTTTTAAGGAATTTTAATGACTTATTCTAATATTTCCTCTCTTTTTCACATTATTTATGCATATAAATGTTTAAAAGAAATGTTTGTCACATTAATCTTTTTGATCAATTATATTTTCTTCCATGTCAATATTTTACAAATTTTCTTTAAAAGTTATTTTTATTTAAACTATTAATTGTGGAAATTTTATGTTATCTTTGAATTATTCCAAAGGAATATTTTATATGTTTTCTAAAATAATCATTTTTTACATTATTTAGATAATGTCAAAAGTAATGTTTCTTTTTAAAGATTAGGACATTAATAGAATTTCCCACTACCAAAACAATTTTATGATGTTAATATTCTTCTATATAAGTGAAATTGTTTTAAAAATAAAAATATTTAATTTAAATTTAATTAAAGTTTTCTATTTAATTATAAATTATTATCCAAAATACATTAATTTATTAGAAAACCTATATTTCTTATGAATTAATTGTCATGTTTTTATCTTATTAATTTTTTGGTTATTTACTCTCTCATAATACATTCACTTTCTTATGATCATATTTCATTGGAAAATATGTTTCTCTAAAATATCAATATTCTTTATATTAGGGATATTTTATTTCCTAAAACATAAACAATATCTACATATGGAGTTTCACTATGAAATTTATTTCATTAACTTTGTAAATATTGATATTATATATTCTTTTCTAAATATAGTCATTTTTTATTAAAATTTTATTAATGAATTATATTGATCATTTAATATATTAGGAATTCATTGAAAATGTAGTGATTTGTGGTGACTGGTAATAGATATTCCCTAGATTCACTGATAGGTCTCATGGGAAAATAATTTTTATAGCCTTATTAAACATATTTTTGTTGTATTTATATCCATTAATTAAACTACACTAGAATGTGGCATTAAATATAAAAATTTCATGATTTCTGAGATCATGAATTTTAAAATTAACCATTTCTATCCTTTAGAATTATTTTATTATTATTCATTCTATTAAAACATTTATATTATCCATCAACAAATTCAATGATCATGTTGTTGATAAAATGGAATTTGTATTCATTTATTTACCTTTCCATTTTTATTATGCCTTTTTTATTCATGATAGGTTCTGTTGTAACTAACACATACTAAAAAGTTTATCTCACTCATATTTTTTTACACTCACAACATTATTAGGAGGGATATTATAAATAATATCATGGATTCGAGAATGTATCTTATCCAATGTGTTTTATATTTCCAATGTAATATTGGAATCATGGATGTATCTGGTTTTTAAAGACTGGTACACTGATTGGGGGAGAAAGGTGAGTTCCTCAGTATCATATACTAATGTAATGAAGAATACACTAAATAAGGGTAACTTGAGTGGAGGTTTCTATAAATTCCATAATCTTGGTAACCTATAATTATCACTAGAAAAAGTGTTCTCTATGTGCCAATCCCAAATCCATAACCATTTTTGACACATTCCTAATACACTTGTCTATAATATCATAAATAATAAAAAATAGTATAGTAACATTGTGATACCATTGTTTCATGTCCCTCCTTAATTCACACTATAAACAATAGTCATGATGATTCTCTACAAGGCCTAATGAATTCTTTCCCATACACCAGAGTCAACCAACTATAAATGAAGTCCTAAGGTGTGTTCGTGGAGAGACTACACCCTCATATCATAGTAATAAAAAACATTATCTATAATAATAAATAATAAAAATGTGGAACTAGTAAATACAATCAAGGATATAATAATGAATATAATGAAATAACAGCTTGAATAGTCATGTTATATATATAAGGATGATCATGAATTAAGCTGACCACACATACATGAATAAGTAATGAAATGAAATAAAATAAAAAGTATAAGACGCTATAACCCACACTAAGTTTTACCATATACCTACCTACCCATACATATTTTAACCATCCTATTTGATCAGTCCTAGGCCTTAGTTGAACCTGTGTTTGTAACAAAATGAACTTCTTCATGGGTACCTCAGTGCAATGGTGTCCCAAGTAAGGTGTGAGTAAAATATTTGGTAGGGAACCACCAAAAAATTCCCATATATAACTAGTAAATGAAGTGTGTTATTTTTTGAGATTCTAATCATGACATTAAAGTAAATAAAAACTCATAAAAATAATTAAAAAATGACACAACTGAGGCCTAATGGATACCCTGGTATTTCTTTACCTTCTTTGTCTAGTTTTATAACATATTTGAGTAAGCTATATCACTAAAGAGGTATAAGATTTTGTTTCATGGGATCTCTCATGCAGGACTCCAGTAAATATAAATTATGATTCTATGTATCAGTTGGGAATCCCATAAATAATCCATCATTGTAGATTCTAGGAATCATAGGAATCCCACGCAAGCATTGAGTAATTGAATGAATTGAAACAATATCTTGGAGTTCCCTAATACTATATAATGTCATATTCATAAGTCTTAGTATATAATAAATCATGAAATGGGAAATAATTATAATTCCTAGGGGTGATCCTTATTAAAGTTTTTAGGAATACTATCATGATTTGAGATAATAACATAGCAGTATTCAACCACCAGATCAACAAATCATTCCAATATAGCTCTTGGTAATGTAAAAATTGTAGATCCACCCAATATTGAGGTTTATCCTAGGAATAAATCATGGATGTCATCATAAATCCTTAGGTATTTTACAAGAATCCAGTTTTTGGTGGAATGTACCCACCCAAAAAACTATAGAATCACTTACATCATACAAATATAGGCATCATGGGTGATAGAATAACTAACTAGGTTTTTGAGATACACTTAGTATCCACCCCAGTGTTAACATATAGTTAGGTTTCACAAAAAAAATGAATTATGGTAAAGGATGATTTTAATTAGAAATGTCTTACAATACAGATCACCAGATGTACCTGTGGGAAACCCCACCATTCCATTGCATCATGTTAGGCCTATATATATGTTCTAGGAAGAATGGTTGGCATTCCTAGCTACATCAAAAATAACTCGGTGAAATAATAAGTAAAATTATAGGTTTGGATGAATGTATAAATCCATATCTACAACCATGGTCTCTAGGGATCACTTCAACATTATGATATTTAATGTTACACCCTATACCATCATTACCAACCCCATAAGGCACTCACTCTTGGTTGGTCAACTATCTGAGTACCCACTAGGGACAATTATTTCAATAAACTAGAGAGTTTTTCTTTATAGTGTAAAGACCTGGTAATTTCAAGTAAAATTTTTTTTCTTAAATACTTTGGAATTTTACGAGTCTGTGGTTTCTGAAGGCACCTGATTTCAAGGCCTGGTGTGCCTGAAATCAATTTCTTGAAGTTTTGTTCAGGTACATTCAGTAAATGTACGTGTCGGTTTTTCTATCTTTTGAACCGGTGCTCGGAATTGAAATCTGAGGGCACCGATGAACTCGCAGCACCGGTATTCACTTTAGGGGGCCTTTATCGCAGTTAAGTTTGCTCGGGAGGAGAAGTTAATTTCTAGGGATTTATAATTAATTAAATAAAAATTTTAAACACAATTTTATTTATTTTTGGTGATTATTTCTTACAAGGGGGAGTTAGAGGTGGGGCCCACACCCACATAACCTCCCATGAGAGTATTTAGTTTGGTGGGGCCCACATGAACCCAAACCCTTTCACCTCCCCTAAACTCCCTATTAAAACCCCCTTAATTAATTTGACAACTCCCCTTTTAATGTGATCTCTTCACCTCCCTCTCTCCCTATTAAATTTTTGCCAACACTTTTTAATTAATGAATTGAACTCTTCAATTATTTAATTAAAGTGTTTGAATTATGAAATTCATGTGTGAATAAAATAATAGCCTTAGTTATTATTTTTTTGGCACTCGTTGTGTTGGGAGAACTTTGGGAAAGCTCTAGAGAAATAGAAGAAAAGTGTTCTTCCGTCGACGAAGAACAACTCTGACGAAAAATGCAAAGGACTTCTACAACGACGCTTCCCTTTAGATGCACCATGACGTCAATAGAATTGACGTCTGTATTCCGCAACACCCGACCTCTGCAGCGCTTGTCTTCTGCAACTCGTTGACGTGCTCCTCTCTTGAAATCAAGGTAGGGGGTTTTCTTCAATTTTAATTGAATAAAATTTTTCTTAGTTCTTTGTTGAAACCATGTTTTGTCTCTGTCCATATGATACCGCCTAACGCGGAGGGCACGGGCTGAACGAGCATGGCCCGACGACCCTAAGTTAATCCTTGTTTCATTTCGATGGACGCAGTGACGGAAGAGGTGGCGGCGACCGGAGGAAGTGGTGGCCGTATGCCGGCCGCGTGAAGAGGAACCGCGGCCTGCATCCATGGACCCCTTGGTCGAAGAAGAACCGGTCGGCCGAAGTCGACCGGGCTGGAGGACCATGGCGCCTCTAAGGCACCGTGCTGTAGAGAACCGCATCCCGTGCTCTGCATGTCGCTTTGCGGTGAACCGGCCGACTCATCATCCGGCCAGGTTGAAGAGGCCGTGGAACCCGTAGGTGCCACGCGGGAGGACAGCGGCCTTCTCGAGTGGGCCGCTCGCGCAGGTAAGACCAGCTGGCTTTGGCTGTTCGAACATAGGAGGGGCAGCACCACTCAGCGCTACTGGTTCAAGAACACCCCCCCCCCCCCCGCACCGCTCAGCCACCCGGGCTGAGAGGCGGCCAGCCGCGTGCTGGGCCGCACCCTTCCAGGCTCTGTCACGCCATGCCGGACCGCACCCCACCAGGCCGGGCCGCGCCTGCCACCGGGTCGGGACACACCACACCGGGCCGGATAGAGCCTACCACCGGGCCGGGCCACTCTTCACCAGGCGGGGCCGACCCCCCTGTCGGTTCGGACCCGCCGAACCAAGTCAGGTCGGCCCTCCAGCCCACTGGGCTTGACGGGTCGTGCCCGTTTCACTTAAACGTGAATAACTTTAAGACTGCGCGTCCAATCGACGCTCCGTCTACGGAACTGGGACCCTCGCGACGAAGCGGCCCTTTTTCGATACTCTAAGTGATTTTTTGACGAATTTGGAAAACATCCGGGTTTGGAATGAGTGTAATTCCAACCGGGCCCCTGGAATGAAAAAACTAATAACTCTCAAACCGGGCATCCGTTTAACGCGTCGCCTGTCGCGTTGGGTTTCTTTTGATGAGACGGAATTTCAGGATACATCAACTTTGGACTTTGTGATAGTTAATGTATCGACCCCCTTAACTCGAGAAGCGGACCCTATCTAAATCGAGCATGTTGTGTGTGGGAACCCTAGAGTTGGCTGCGACTGCAACGACTATCGTACTGGAATCCTCCGTGGGTTCGACGATGATGACTACCGTACTGGAATCCTCCCTGTGTTCGATGACGATGACAACTGTACTGGAATCCTCTGTGGTTTCAACAACGATGACTACTTTATGTTATTAATATTTTCATGACTTATTATATACTCCCTTTACTTATTTTATATGAAATGTGCATAATTTGTGTGAAATATTAATGTTTTAATATAAAGTATAATTTTTGGGCATTTTTAGAAGTAGTCCAATTGAGTCAATTTAATGTTTAAATAATAACTATCAATATACTGATCCAAATTGTGTGGTTCTTGTTTTTTAGGATTATCCTTTCAATATACAACATTTCATTAGAAGGTACCATGAGCCAATTCTTCCATTTTAAGGGTCATATGGTCCTCACAAACAAGACTAAAGAATCTGTGAACAAACTGGACCAGCCTTGAATATTGATTTACTGGGCACAATCCAGAAGTCCAAAAATATTAACTCTCCACCATAATTCGGGGGATACTAAATTTCATCTTGGATTAAAATTTCAAGTCCCAAATCCAAGTACAAGGGGCCCAAATGAAGCTTTGAAGTCCAGCCCACCATTCTAGCCTAGAATTAACATCAGTATAGTATGCATGACATATCTCATGATTTAAGCATAAAATTGAGCTTAGCTTTTTCAGTGTGAAAGAAGAGATATAGGTTGCATACTTTGTTGAAGAACCCATTCGTATTTGAAGGCATATTCATATCCAAAAACCCTTTCACATTCTGGACTTTAAAAAGACTGGATTAAAATGGACAGTTTTACTTTGTTTAATCCACTGGCCATAACTTTTGGTCCTTAAATCCAAATAACTCTAACTTTTGAGAGTAGTCAGAAAAATTTATTATGTAAAACTTTGAAGAAGGATATTTCTCGATATTCGGCTGTATGAATAGCCAAATTGGCGATACAAGTGGAGGGACAGATTGGGAATGCAAACAGTCCACTCCTTGGTCTATAAATACTCTCCCCTTCTCTCCTTCAAAAGGGGTTGGCATTTCAGAAGAGAGGATACCATATTGTCATGACCAAAGCCTTTCCAAAGGCTTGGGAGGACCTTCCATACTCAAGTTTTCACTTGATATACCTTTCCTCCTCTCTTTTTTTTCACTTACTTTTGTGTTCTTTGTTTTTGTAATTTTGTAAGTCCTTTCTTTTGTAATTCTGTTTTAATGCAAGTTTCTTCTTCAATATCTCTTATTATAATCCAACTTATGTATTTTAATATTAATGTTATTAAAATAGTTTAAATTCAGTTAAATCTCCTTCCCTTATTTTTCTTCCTCATTCAATCAAAAATCTTTTTTACTCTCATCATCGTTCGTGTGTGTGTTCAGCGCACAACTCTTTTCTTATCCCTTTCTTTTTCATCTCTTTGTAATTCATCACCTTAAACATAATAGACCAGATTACTAATAATTTAAATGTCTGAGTAAATATCTTATTGGGGTGAGTTATAATTTAGGGATTTTAAGTGATTGAGAGGTTTTGCTCGATGAGTATTCTTTATTTTAACATTGTGTATGTTGGACTTAACATGTCATGGATTATTGACATATTATGTTCAACGTGTGGTTTCCATGGATTATTGGAACCATAAATACACTTCCAAAATCAATAACTGATTGAGATTAGAACCCTATGTAATGTTAAGGCTTGGATTAAAGGCTTAACACTTGGAAATTCCAATCAACATCAACTTTTGATGTGGGTGTTAATTAAATGCAATATAAAGCAAAGCTCAAGGATATCACATGATTAACTCCCTAATGATGAACTCACCCCAATATTTATCAACTTGTTAAATTAAAAATAATCTATTAAAATTTTCAATTAAGCTCTGCAAATAAACCCCCCCAATCAAAATACAATCAACTAAAAACAATCGACTATTACGAAGTACCATCGTCGAGGATTCGACCCGAGTGCTGCTATACACATTAGCAGAGCACCGAAACCTTGACCGGTCGATAGGCGACAATCGGTCGTGCGTTTCAAATGGCACCGTTACCGGGGATGGTGCTTTAATTATTCATTAGTTTCTGGTTATTGTAATAAAAAACCAAAAAAACAAAATTTTATAAAAGAAATTGAAAAAAACACAAAGAAAAACTCGTCTTCCTCTTTCTTCCAAAATCTCTCTAAATGCCCCGTAGCCTCCCAAACAATCCCTCGGATTTGTTTGACCCTGAAATTGAGCGAAAACTTCGCCAACTTAGGAGGAACATAAGAGATAATCAACTTATTCAAGAACCAGTCCTCATCCAACCAATTGAATTAGATATGGCCAATCCTAGGGAACAAACCCTTAAAGAACTCGCTGCCCCTGATATGAATTACCAACCTCTTGGTATTCAATATCCAAACATAGAGGCTAACTTTGAACTAAAATCAGGTTTGATTCATCTTCTACCTCATTTCCATGGGCTAGATGGTGAGGATCTGCATCTCCACCTTAAAGAGTTCCAAGTGGTGTGCTCTACCATGAAGCCTCAAGGGGTTTCTGAAGAACAAATCAAACTCCGAGCATTCCCTTTTCCCCTAGCTGACACTGCTAATTCATGGCTCTACTACCTACCTCCTGGTTCCATAACCACATGGAATGACATGAAGCGGTTTTTCTTAGAAAAATTCGTTCCTGCTTCTCGTACTGCTTCTATCCGATAGGAAATAAGTGGTATTCGTCAGTTCCCAAGTGAATCACTCCATGAGTACTGGGAGAGGTTAAAAAAGCTTGTTGAAACCTGTCCACATCATCAAATCCCTGACTAACTCTTGATCCAATACTTCTATGAGTGGTTATTGGCTATGGAGAGAACTCTCATAGATGCCGCAAGTGGTGGTGCTCTTGTCGATAAAACTCCTGCAGCTGCAAGAGATCTCATAAGTAACATGGATGCAAACACACAACAATTCCATACTCGAGCACATGCTCAATTCAAACAAGCCCAAGATAATCAATCCATAGAGCCTAACAAGATGATTGAGTGGATGAGTGAACTTACAGGTCCTGTGCGACAGCTAGCTGTGGCCACCAAATCCCCAACCTCATCTTCTCCATAATAAATGTTTCTTGTACCTGTCAAAAACTGTGGAATCTGCAACTCTCCATCTCATCCAACTAACACATGTCCACAACTTCAAGAGGATCAATCTGGTTCATCTGGACCAATGGAGCTCAATGCAGCATATGCTCAGCAGAACACCAATCCTCAACTATCAGGTCAGTTTGTTAGAAACTTCTACCAACCTCACTCTGAGCCCTTCTCCTCTAACTTTAACCAAGGATTGAGGTATGGTAACCCCATGTCTCACCCCCCTCAATTCCCTCCTCAAAACCCAAACCAATTCTAATATGGTCTAGGTGGTGGTAACTTCCATCAACCTTATCCTTTTTTTCCTCAACCTCAAAATAAGAATCCTCCTCCTGGATTCCATTATCCTAGTGATCCTTCCCAATTCCAAAACCAATACAATCGCTTTCCCAAGAACCAAAATCAAGGCAATCCCAATCTGGGACAAGCCTCTTCTTCCAAGCAACCATGGGAAAGTGTTGTTGAAGATCTTGCCTCCTTCACCCATTCTAGCCTTAAAAACATTGAAACTCAAATAGGTCAACTTGCATCCCACCTGAGCCAGCAACAACAATCAAATTCTTCCCAACTCCCAGCTCAACCATTACCCAACCCCAAGGGTAATGTAAGTGAAATTGCACTTAGATCAAAAAAGCAACTTGATATGCCTCAAGATAAATCCTCAAACCCTCCGTTGAATGTTGACCTACAAAATGAAAAGAAAAAGAAAATTGAAAAGTAATCTGAATCCATTCCATCACCTCCTTCCATTCCACTTAGGAACCCAATTCCTTTTCCTCGAGCTATTTCTAAACCAAGGAAGTCCTTTGAACCTGATCCTGAAATGATTGACATGTTTAGACATGTTGAAGTCAACATTCCCCTCTTAGATGCCATAAAACAAATTCCTAAGTATGACAAGTTTCTTAAAGAATTGTGCACCCACAAGAGGCAACTTAGGACCTTAGAAAATGTTTCCACCTAGCAGTCTATTCCCATAAAGTGCAAAGATCCAGGGACCTTTATGGTTCCATGCCAAATTGGAAGTTCCAACTTTGATGATGCACTCATAGACCTCGGAGCCTCAATTAATGTCATGCCCAAATCCATATTCTCCAACCTTGGTCTAGGTCCCTTGCACCCAACGGGTGTTGTCATTCAATTAGCCGATCAAACCACAGCCAGTCCTGAGGGTATAATTGAGGATGTCCTTGTCCGAGTCAATGATCTTATCTTCCCTGCTGATTTCTATGTCCTTGACATGGAAGGTGAGACGAACTCTTCTCGATCTCCCCTAATTCTAGGAAGACCATTCCTCGTGACTGCGAGAACCAAAATTGATGTCCATTCAGGCATCTTATCCATGGAATTTGGTGACCAACTGATCAAGTTTGACATTTTCGAAGCCATGTGATACCCATCTGAGGACCACTCTTCATTCTCAATACATGCTTCTGAGGACACTTCTAAGAGTCAATCAAACCCCAATCCACCATGTTCCTTATGTTCTAATGACAAAGGGTCTTGTGAAATCTTCACCATGATTTAAAAAGTCATAAATGGTGAAATTGATGTTGACATTACAAATGAAAACTCCATTGATCTAAAGGATATTGAAAACTCTTTGGAATCTCATATCACCTCTGACCTCCAATGCTCCAACATGGATGGTAATGAGGAAAATGAACTAGAATGCTCATTTGTTGATTTATATCATATTATCCCACATTCATCCTTTCTTATCCATGATTATGAAAATTCTGTTATATGTGAAGTGAACCCTGAACCAATGTGTTTATATTGTCCTGATGGTAGTGATGTTTTTGATATTTGTACCCTAATTAATAAAGTGATCACTGGTGAGGTTGAAATTGACCATTCTTTGGAGAATAACATTGAAATAAAGGATATTGAAAATTTTATTAAGTCTTATGACTCCACTGATCCTCATTACTCTACATTGGTATGTGATGAAATAAATGAGTCAAAAAAAATTGGGATCTCATACTGTGGTTCTGTGTTATCTGATCCTTACAAAAATGAACCATTAGAATTGAGCCATCTTCCTGAATTTCCAAGCATAGAAAACCAGCACTTTGTGGATAACATCATTCCTCAGGTTGAAGAACAAATTGAGGATAGAAATATTCTCTTTCCAACCCCATTGGATTTCAAGCACACCAACAAGGATGGGAAGAAATTATCTAATGAATCATCAGGACTTCCAAAGAAAAAGTTTTTTTGGAAGCACACTAGAGTTGAGAAAATACGATGGCCACCGTCAGACTATGGGTAGTCCACTGCAACTGTCCAGCTGTAGACAAATAAATACAGCGCTTCTTGGGAGGAAACCCATGTTTTCTTTTAGTTTTGTGAAATTTAAATTTCTCTTTAGTTTTTCATTATATAAATAATGATTTTTCTTTTTCAGGTAACATCCCACAATCTTGGATCAACATCGACTTCCATTGGATCCCCAACTTCTGTACTCGACCCACCAAATCTAAACCAGGGTCCACCTCTTCCCCTTTAACTATTTCTCTATCTCTTCCTCTCTCTACCTCTTTCTTCTTCTTCCAATCTCTTTCATTTTTTTACCACTTTATTCATCAAACCCTTTCTTTTTCTCTTTCTTGTGTGGGTGTGTATTTTATAAAAACCTTAAAAACTAGAAAAAGACCAAAAAAACACAATCACTTAAAAAATTAAAAAAAAAGAGTCATGCTTACTCACCATCGAGTTTTGAAATTTTGTCCAACCATTTTGGGGAGTTAACAGACATGTTTTCATCTAAAAATTTTTTTATTTTCATCATGACTTTGGATAAAGAATTTTGTGTCAAAATTAACAAATTTTGAATGCTCAATTTTTGATTTGGAAAATGCTTTTCCCAAACCGTGAGGAACAACATTTGCTTTCATGCCAAGGCCACCTATGGCCATATTTTAAAAATGTGTGTTTTTACCCCCATTTGTGAGTCTTGAGTTTGTAGACCTTCGAGCTGAATTTTCTGCCTTAGTGTGCATTAATATGATAGAGGCATTTTCTGAACCACATGAGAATCACAATATCCAAATAGACTCCCATTTCCCTTACATTAGTCCTCCTTTTGAAAGCCCCTTCGAGCCTATGAAAACCTTTTCTTTGATAGCCACATTACAAGCCCAATACCTTTTTCTCACCCAATATCAACATGGATTTTCATTGTATAATTTTTTGAAATTTAAGTGTGGGGGGAATGGATTTCACTTTTGGGTATCATTTACTTACTTTCCAGTGTGTTATCATATTCTTGAGGGCAAGAATACATTTTAGTGTGGGGGGAGGTTTTCATTCAGTGGGATTTGGGAATGTATTGTACAAATGATATTGAAAAGTGTTCAAAAAAATGATGAAAAAAAATCAAAAAAAATCAAAAAAAAAAGAAAAAAATGGGTTGTGTCTTGGGTAAGTCAAAAATCACTCTTCATAAACCTTTGATCTTGTTATAACTATTACAATTAGTGTCATGAGGAGATCAATCATGGGTTGGGTTATGAGTGTGAGATCTATTTCAAGGTCAACTTTCGAAAAAACAAAGAAAAAAAAGGGAGAAGAAAAAAAAGAACACTTGCATTATATTCATATTAGGAGAAGTTTTGTGTTTTGTAAATATTTCATCTTATCATCCCCTTAATATTTTCTTCCTCTATTGTGTCTTTCTTCACACAATCATTCCCTTGTAAATATGTGTTTTCATTTCCTTCCATGTTTTATTTCAAAAAAATGTGCATTGTTTTTCTATGTTGGTATTTTAACCCTCTTATTCTCTATCTTGTACATTATATTCCTACCATCCCATAGCCACAGAAAAACCCCTTTAAAAGACCTCTTGATTCTTGTTCAATTTGGACAGGTATTGGAAGCTGAGATCTCTTTTCAAACTCTAAGATTTTCACTTTTGGTTGGTGAAAGAGTGAACCTCGGCAAATGAATTTTATCATCTTGAGAGGTGTGAGTTTTGAGTGTCCGCATTTTCCATTTCTAAATTTGAGCATGAAAAAATGAATCAGTTTTGGAACATTGTTTCTGTAACAACTTGTGGTTGAATTCAAAATGGATGAGTGAAATAGTCTAAACCTCCCCTGATTGTACAAAATAAAATTTTAAAATCTGTTGGTGAGTAAAAATGATTTTGTCATGTTTTTATATTTGTTGCACATGAGGACATTCACCAAAATAAGTGTGGGGGAGTTGATGTTATTAATATTTTCATGACTTATTATATACTCCCTTTACTTATTTTATATGAAATGTGCATAATTTGTGTGAAATATTAATGTTTTAATATAAAGTATAATTTTTGGGCATTTTTAGTAGTTCAATTGAGTCAGTTTAATGTTTTAATAATAACTATCAATATGCTGATCCAAATTGTGTGGTTCTTGTTTTGTAGGATTCTCCTCTAAATATACAACATTTCATTAGAAGGTACCATGAGGCAATTCTGCCATTTGAAGATCCATATGGTCCTCACAAACAAGACCAAAGAATTTGTGAACAAACTGGACCAGCCTTGAAGATTGATTTACTGGGCTCAATTGTCACGACCCGTCCTCGGGGCCCGTGTCGTGACTACCCCAAGCCTGCCTTCCATAGGCCAGGGGCTGGCGACTAGCACCAAAGGCGTAAATCACGATAACGGGGAATGCATTGCCTTTATAAAAGTAAACAAAATACCACAGAGTACAAGTGGAAGTAAAACACTAACTACAAAAAAAAAGTGTTGAAAAGTAAATGGGCCAGAATACAAACCCAACTGAAAGTACAACAGAAAAAGACAAACAGCTGGAAGAAAGGAAGTAGCTCTTGGGTCGTCCTCCTCGGATCCTACCTAAAGGGTAGGTACAGATAGCGCAGCTCCTGGATCGTCCACCATGGATCCTACCTGAAGGGTAGGTACAGATAGCGCAGCTCCTTAATGTTCTCTCCCGTCAACCCCCTCCGAGTGTCGTCTCGCCGTGAAGTCCACCTCCGGATACTGAATCGTCGTGTGGTCCACCTCCGGGTACTGTCTAGTCCTCGAACACTCGGCCTCCGTCAGCTCTTCCCATCATCTGCAACCAACACAACGAGGTGCGGGCATATCCCGTGCAAGGGTGAGTATAACGATACTCAGTAAGGACCCCGAGACCCTCAAGGTCTCACTAAAACCAACATGGATAACCACAAAGAAGATCTCAACAGATAACCTTTACTTAGGTATATGCCCATACATATACCTAAGTTATCAAGTAACCCATCTCAAACATGAGGTAACACAAAGATTATGAAATCAACGGATAACCACTACCCAGGTATATGCTCATACATATACCTAAGTTATCAAGTGACCCATCTCAATCATGAGGTAAACACAAAGGTCATAGACTCAGCTCAAACCAGGATTTTCATTATCGAAACCGTAACTACTGAAGGGCTCCGTCTCTGGAGTGTACAGTGGTCATGTCACGACTCCGAGGTACTTCCCACTAACCTAAGACTTCTGAGGTACTCCTCCTGTCGAGTATTGTGGGTCTGAGGCCAACTATCGGGCGCTCCATCCGCTGTGGCTCTGTCGCCAAATACCGGGTGCTCCCCCTAATAGCCTACAGAGGTACTCCTCCTGTCGAGTACCGCGGGTCTGCGGCCAACTACCGGGCGCTCCGTCCGTCGTGGGTCAGTCGCCAAATACCGGGTGCTCCTTCCACTGGGCTAGTCGACTCACTCCAAGTCGAGTTGGTCAAGTAGTCATCAGGTCTCAGCCGGCTACACGGTCTCCATACTCCGTACTCTCATCTCTGGGAGGGTCCGCTCCACGAGCTACAGGTCGATACTCCAAGTATCAAAAATTCCCACGAATAAGTATCTCAAAGTACCACCTCGTCATAGGGGTCTCAACGCAGCAGACGGTGAGTCAATCGGATGCCCGGTCTGTGAGTTATTAGCCTTTTCATCCTAGGGGCCCGGTTGGTTTCTTGAGTGAACCAACCCAGCCGTATTTCAACTGTACCCCGAACTCTCATAGGGTATACTCATAGGGACCGCTTCTCAACATGATCACCAATGCCGCTGATGGTTCGTCAAACGGACGTCCGGTCTGAAAGATATCAGTTTTTCCATTCTAGGGGCCCGGTTGGATTTCGGGTACGATCCAACCCGGCCACTATCCAACAACAACCAAAACTCGGGCGAATTATGCCAAAAGTTCTGTCTCATCATTAGGAATTCAACGAGATAGATGGCGCGTCAATCGAACACCCGGTCTGTGAGTTATTGGCTTTTTCGATCCAGGGGCCCGGTTGGATTTCGTGAGCGAACCAACCCGACCGCACTCCGACGACATCTAAAAGTCGAGCGGAATAAGCCGAAAGATCTGTCTCACTTAGAGGAATCCAACAAAGTCAATGTCACGTCAATCGGACGTTTGGAGCTTAAGATATGAGTGCTTCCGCTCCGAGGGCCCGGTTGGTTTCGTGTACAAACCAACCCGGCCTAACTCAAAATATTCTGAAACCTTGAGTGCGATATACTGAAACGACCGTCTCGATCCAAGGATCGCATTGCAATTGACGGTGCGTCGATCGGAGACCCGTAGCACAAGTTATGGGCATCTGACCGAAAAAAGTTCGGTATTAAGGGGTTCGGGCACGGTCTGACCCGGCCCGATACCCCCGGGGTCGACCTGAACCGGGTCAACCTGAACCGGGTCCAGGTCTGGCCCGCTTGGGCACGGCCCGGCTCGGACGGCGTGGCCCAGCCTGGGCACAGCGCGCCCAGCGCGCTGGCCAGGCGCTCGGCCAACCGCCCGCGCTGTTTGGCAAGGGGGGGCACCTGCCCCCCTGGTGTAACCACGGCCCCCCCATTAAAAGGGGGCCGTTTTGAGCTGGCCGACCGGGGGAATTAATTCCCCCGGTTTCCCTTTTGTCCGGTCGGCCCGCACCGGCCGGCCGGTTCTGCCAACAAGGACCGGCGACGGCCGGTCCTTCCTCCTTCACCGACACCGGCGGCCCGGAACCGGCCGCCGGTCACCCTGCTCCGCCGCGGCCCGGAACCGGCTGCGGCCTGGTTCGTCCGGCGTGGTGCGACGGCACCGTGCCCCTCCACCACTGCCCTGCTCCAGCCGCGGTTTCTTCAGTTTTCTTTGACGCGACGCGACGGCGTCGCGTCCTTGTTAAACTTCATGGCGCGGCGCGACGGCGCCGCGCATTACTTGTCGTACGATCCCGCGTGGTGCGACAGCACCACGCCATTCTGTCCCAACCATATTAGAAACAACATTCAAATTGGAGGAGGGTCGGTCGTGTTTGTGTGGTCCGGCCCCCTCTCATTAATTGATAGAAACTGGTTGTAAATTCACGAAGGACGACAAAGTAGAATTCACGAACAAAGATAATTAAATAAACCCCTACAGTTTTCCCGCAAACAAGAATTCCCAACCCGCAACATATTCTTCGCGGATCAACTTGATTTTTAGTTGATCTGCGTTCTTTGATTTAGAAGAAAGTAACATGGGGTTCATTAATATTCACAAACAATTCCCTACCTCGATGTTGCTTGAACAAAGGTTCGTCGAATGAGGATTCGTCGCGGAAAGAGACGTCGCGAAAGAAGACGTCGTCGGTGTCATGGAAGGAGACGTCGACCTCTGAGGAATCCGGCGTTCTTAACGTTCTTCGCGTTCTTCGTGTTCTTCAACGAAGGAGATGAAGAAACTCTTCAATCCTTAGCCTTTTTCTCCTCAAGACTCCACCACAAGAAACTAACCCAAAATAAAATAAGCTCACCTCTTATTTTATTAACATAACATAACTTTTGAATTTCAAGAGTTTGAAATTTAAAAAGCCACACTTAACTCACTTAATTAATAACATAAGTTATTAATGTTTAAGTTATCAAGAGTTAATGGTGAGTTTAGGGGGGTTGAAGAATATGAAGGGGTGAGGTTCGTGTGGGCTCCACCACCATCATAACCTCTCTTGGGAAGTTGGGTAGTTACCCAACTTCCACCCAAAGCCTTAAAACACTAAAAGAAAATAAAAATTGTAGTTAATTTATAAATTAAACTTCCACAATTTTTATCATCTTCTCTCGTGAAAAAGAAACTCCGGAAAAGGCGTTCCTAAGCAATTACCGGCACTACGGTTCCATCGGTTCCCTCGGAATTCGATTCCGAGCACCGGTTCAAAAGTTAGAAAAACCCGCTCGTCCGTTCACTGAACGTACCCGAGCCAAACTTCAGAAAATGATTCTGGGCACACCGGGCCTCGGAATCAGGCGCCTTCAGAAACTACGTTCTTGAAAAGTTCCAAAGAAAATTAAGAAAAAATTTCCATTGAATTTTACGGGTCTTTACATTACTCCCACCTCAGGGCTTTACGTCCCCGTAAAGCTACAGCACAAACTAAGGATAAAAAATTGGTACTGAGCACGCATCTGAGCCTCCTACTCTCATGTGCTCACCTGGAGGTTCCCATAATTCCAGTGAAAGCACACCTGAGGAATCGTCCATCCTCATAGGATCCGCTCCTGTCGATCCCCGATTCCAACTGGAACCTCCGTGAAAGTAACCCCATCACCATCGTCTTGCTCCTCATGGTCGATGATATGCGAAGGGTCGAGCGCGTATCTCCTCAGTTGAGATACCTGGAAAATGTCGTGCACCTGGTGCAACTGAGATGGATGGGTCAAGCGGTAAACCACCTCTCCTACCCAGCTGAGGACCTAGAAAGGTCCGTTGAACCTCGGAGATAACTTGTCTCCCTGGCTACATCTCCGTAAACCTCGTCGAGGTGAGACCCGTATAAGGACGTGATCGTCATCCTTGAACTCTAGAGGTCTCCAATTTCTGTTAGAACTGAAACTCAAACGACTGCTTCCATGAGGGTATGGTTGACCGACACAAGAGTGATCGGTCACACCCTCCTGTGAAAGATTTTATCTTGTGCTGCCGGGGGTTTTCTTTCCGCCGACCAAGGAAAACCTATCCCGGCGTCGTAGTTAAACCACAACCTTATTGCCTAATACCATCAATTTGTGTATGAACTGTGATTGCCCAGTCCATACTCAAACCAACGTCATAAGGCCTTGATGCTGCCACCAAGAGATTCCAACCGAAACTCTCTCCTCGAGGGTCTGACCACACCGCCGGCGTAAGTGTGATTATCGAGTCTCCTCCCAAGGTATCTCCAGGCGTGAGGGTCAAGTCTACGGCTTACCGGAAACTCTAGGTCTGGGAAAAGATTCTTGGAAGGAAGGAATGATTCGTATCGACGTCTGTTACTACAACATCTATTAGTGGACACAAACTGTCCCTTGAATAATTTTTAGAGCCATTGGGTCACACTCCTTGACCACAGGCAGTCGCACTCTTCCTCCGCCCTCCATCTCCCTGATCCTGGCGGGGATAACTAAGGCGGGTGGTTTTTGCATGTTAAGATATACACCACCTCATGCTACTCTCATAGCTCTGCCTCCATGTCTGCTGCTCCGCAGACTCATCTATCTATAAATCTTCCTCTTCTTGAAACATTTAACATGCTCGAGTCTCTAAGACTGGCGCCGGTTTCCTGTTTCTTACTGCACTGTGTAGTCTCCATCCGCTCCTGGATGATCTGCACCTTCTTTTCATATGATCTGGAAGAGCTGCTAAAATTTCTCCTTTACCGAAAAGAGAAACTCAGTCTCATCCCCTGGATGAACCACGCCCATTGCCTAATACAGTCAATCCTGGCATGAATGACGCATTCATGCCATGGATGACGTCATAAGGCCTCGACGTAACTACTAAGAGATCCAACTGTCACTGTCGCCTCCAAGGGTCGAGTCACACTGTCGGAATCAGTGTGAGGTCACTGGGTCTTCTCCAGTAGAAATATAGAAAGTGAGGGTCAAGTCAACAGTTTTAACCAGGACCTCTCAGTATCAACTAAAAAAAGGGACAGGAAAGAAAACATCACAAAGATAAGTGTATTTTCATTATTGCAGCTCATAGTACAAAGACACAAATGTAACAACAACAAAACTAGAAGCAACATGATCAAAAGCCTCCAGGTATGGAGCTAGTCCCGCTCCTATCCATCTGCTTCTAGAGCTCCATGACCATAGGCCTCAGCTGCCTGAAGCTGAGCTCTCCCATGTCCTCCTATCCCCTGCGGTCGGGGTGGGCCTCCTGGTGGTGGTGGTGGCAACACCCCGAAGCGTCGTCCACCTCTAGCTACACGGCCAGCTCCTCTTCCATGGCCGCCTGCTCCTTGTGGTCTGCACTGATCGAACCTTTGCCTCTGCATGGGAGGTTCTTCATTTAACTGCTGGTCATCTGCATGGCGGGTCGGACAGTCACGTGCCATGTGACCAATCCCGTCGCAGGAGTAACACTGTCCACAGATGACTCGGCTACTGATCGAATAACACGCAGCAAAGGCAGAAGCTCTTAAACACACTCGGGGTGTAGAGCTACTGGCACAAACTACACCCTGAAGAAGGTCTCGAAGTCTTCCCATGCGAAGGTCATCCTGTTGCAAAACTAGAACAAGTGGCTCCACCACCTGCCTGCTGCTGCCTGAAGAAGGCTGGCAGCAAAGATCATCATGAAGTCTGTCGGCATCCCCACTAGCCTGAAGACTCTCACCACAGCCTCCAGCCAAACCTCAGCCGCCTGCGGGTCCATCTCTCCCCAGAACCTGGGTGGCCTCTAGCGCTGGAACTCGTGCAGCGCACTCAAGTGGAGTGCATCTCCTACTGCTGGGTCTGGTGGCATCAGTGGCCCAACGTATGGTAGTACCGCTGGTGCCTCCGCTAGTGCCTCAACTGTAAGAGGTCCCTGTACCAAAGCCTCATTGCTCGACAGGCTGTCAGTACACACATCCCTCTGGGCTCTAGCTGGTCATCCGAGAAAAGGCATCCTGAAAGAAACAACGTGACACGGTCAAATGATTATACCTGGTGAGCTGACCTGGTTTGAGATGATATTTAAATAAAACTTCTGGAAACACACATGCAATCATTGTTTTCGTGCACAAGTCGGAATTCATTTTTCAGGGTCCTGGTGTATGGATACGTCAGCCGCCCGCACCAACACTGGACTCCCTAAACTGAAGACCACACTCGGTACCCTTAACACTATTTCTTCATAGAAAGAAAATATCAGAGTTATAAGTTCTGCGGTAGAACTGACTCCTCTAATACCAATTTGTCACGACCCGTCCTTGGGGCTCGTGCCATGACTACCCCAAGCCCGCCTTCCATAGGCCAGGGGCTGGCAACTAGCACCAAAGGCATAAATCCCGATAACGTGGAAGGCATTGCCTTTATAAAAGTAAACAAAACACCACAGAGTACAAGCAGAAGTAAAACACTAAGTACAAAAGAAAGTGCTAAAAAGTAAATGGGCCAGAATACAAACACAACTGAAAGTACAACACAAAAAGACAAACAGCTAGAAGAAAGGAAGCAGCTCCTGGGTCGTCCTCCTCGGATCCTACCTGAAGGGTAGGTACAGATAGCGCAGCTCCTGGATCGTCCACCACGGATCCTAGCAGAAGGGTAGGTATAGATAGCACAACTCCTCAATGTTCTCACCCGTCAATCCCCTCCGAGTGTCGTCTCACCGTGAATTCCACCTCCGGATACTGACTCGTCGTGTGGTCCACCTCTGGGTACTGTCTAGTCCTCAAACACTCGGCCTCCGTCAGCTCTACCCATCGTCTGCAACCAACACAACGAGGTGCGGGCATAGCCCGTGCAGGGGTGAGTATAACGATACTCAGTAAGGACCCTGAGACCCTCAAGGTCTCACTAAAACCAACATGGATAACCATAAAGAAGATCTCAACAGATAACCTCTACTTAGGTATATGCCCATACATATACCTAAGTTATCAAGTAACCCATCTCAAACATGAGGTAACACAGAGATTATGAAATCAACGGATAACCACTACCCAAGTATATGCTCATACATATACCTAAGTTATCAAGTGACCCATCTCAATAATTAGGTAAACACAAAGGTCATAGACTCAGCTCAAACCAGGATTTTCATTATCAAAACCGTAACTGCTGAAGGGCTCCGTCTCTGGAGTGTACGGTGGTCATGTCACGACTCCGAGGTACTACCCACTAACCTAAGACTGCAGAGGTACTCCTCCTGTCGAGTATCGCGGGTCTGCGGCCAACTACCGGGTGCTCCGTCCGCTGTGGGTCTGTCGCCAAATATCGGGCGCTCCCCCTAATAGCCTACAGAGGTACTCCTCCTGTCGAGTACCGCGGGTTTGCGGCCAACTACCGGGTGCTCCATCCACCGTGGGTCAGTCGCCAAATATTGGGTGCTCCGTCCACTGGGCTAGTTGACTCACTCCAAGTCGAGTCGGTCAAGCAGTCGACAGGTCTCAGCCGGCTACACGATCTCCGTACTTCGTACGCTCGTCTCTGGGAGGGTCCGCTCCACGAGCTACAGGTTGATAATCCAAGTATCACAAAGTCCCACGAAGAAGTATCTCAAAGTACCACCTCGTCATAGGGGTCTCAACGCAATAGACGGCGCGTCAATCGGACGCCCGGTCTGTGAGTTATTAGCCATTTCATCCCAGGGGCACGGTTGGTTTCGTGAGCGAACCAACCCGTCCGTATCTCAACTGTACCCCGAACTCTCATAGGGTATACTCATAGGGACCGTTTCTCAACGTGATCACCAACTCCGCTGACAGTTTGTCAAACGGACGTCCGGTCTGAAAGATATCAGCTTTTCCGTTCCAGGGGCCCGGTTGGATTTCGGGTACGATCCAACCCGGCCACTATCCAACAGTAACCAAAACTCATGCAAAGTACGCCAAAAGTTCCGTCTCATCATGAGTAATTCAACGAGACAGACGGCGCGTCAATCGGACGCCCGGTCTGTGAGTTATTAGCTTTTTTGTTCCAGGGGCCCGGTTGGATTTCGTGAGCGAACCAACCCGACCGCACTCCGACGGCATCTAAACTTCGAGCGGAGTAAGCCAAAAGATCTGTCTCACTTAGAGGAATCCAACATAGTCGACGGCACGTCAATCGGACGTCCGGAGCTTAAGATATGAGTGTTTCCGCTCCGAGGGCCCGGTTGGTTTCGTGTACAAACCAACCCGGCCTAACTCAAAGTATTCCGAAACCTTGAGTTTGATATACCGAAACGACCGTCTCGATCCAAGGATCGCATCGCAATTGATGGTGCATCGATCAGAGACCCGTAGCACAAGTTATGGGCGTCCGACCGAAAAAAGTTCGATATTAAGGGGTTCGGGCCCGGTCCGACCCGGCCCGATACCCCCGGGGTCGACCCGAACCGGGTCCGGGTCCGGCCCGCTTGGGCGCGTCCCGGCCCGGCCGGCGCGGCCCGGCGGCCGACCCGGCCTGGGCACAGAGCGCCCGGCGCGCTGGCCAGGCGCTCGGCCATCCGGCCGAGCTGTTTGGCAAGGGGGGGCACCTTCCCCCTTGGTGTAACCACGGACCCCCATTAAATGGGGTCCGTTTTGAGCTGGCCGGCCGGGGTAATTAATTCCCCCGGTTTCCCTTTTGTCCTGTCGGCCCACACTGGCTAGCCGGTTCTGCCAACAAGGACCGACGACGGTCGGTCCTTCCTCCTTCGTCGACACCGGCGGCCCGAAACCGGTCGTCGGTCACCCTGCTCCGCCACGGCCCGGAACTGGCCGCGGCCTGGTTTGTCCGGTGCGGTGCGACGACACCGCTCCCCTCCGTCGCGGCCCCGCTCCGGCCGCAGTGTCTTCGGTTTTCTTCGACACGACGCGACGGCGTCGCGTCCTTGTTCAACTTCACGGCGCGGCGCAACGGCGCCGCGCATTACTTGTCCTACGATCCCGCGTGGTCTGACGGCACCACGCCATTCCGTCCCAACCATATTAGAGACAACATTCAAATTGGAGGAGGGTCGGCTTTGTTTGTGCGGTCCGGCCCCCTCTCGTTAATTGATAGCAACTGGTCGTAAATTCACGAAGGATGACAAAGTAGAATTCACAAACAAAGATAATTAAATAAACCCCTATAGTTTTCCCGCAAACAAGAATTCCCAACCCGCAACATATTCTTCGCGGATCAACTTGATGTTTAGTTGATCCGTGTTCTTTGATTTAGAAGAAAGTAATATGAGGTTCATTAATATTCACAAACAATTCCCTACCTCGACGTTGCTTGAACGGAGGTTCGTCGAACGAGGGTTCGTCGCGGAAAGAGACGTCGCGAAAGAAGACGTCGTCGGAGTCGCGGAAGGAGACGTCGAACTCCGAGGAATCCGGCGTTCTTCACGTTCTTCGCGTTCTTCGTGTTCTTCGACGAAGGAGGTGAAGAAACTCTTCAATCCTTATCCTTTTTCTCCCCAAGACTCCACCACAAGAAACTAACCCAAAATAAAATAAGCTCACCTCTTATTTTATTAACATAACATAACTTTTGAATTTCAAGAGTTTGAAATTTAAAAATCCGCACTTAACTCACTTAATTAATAACATAAGTTATTAATGTTTAAGTTATCAAGAGTTAATGGTGAGTTGAGGGGGGTTGAAGAATATGAAGGGGTGAGGTTCGTGTGGGACCCACCACCCTCATAACTTCTCTTGGGAAGTTGGGTAGTTACCCAACTTCCACTCAAATCCTTAAACCACTAAAAGAAAATAAAAATTGTAGTTAATTTATAAATTAAACTTCCACAATTTTTATCATCTTCTCTCGTGAAAATGCAACTCCCGAAAAGACGTTCCTAAGCAATTACCGGTGCTACGGTTCCATCGGTGCCCTCGGAATTCGATTTCGAGCACTGGTTCAAAAGTTAGAAATACCTGCTCATCCGTTCACTGAACGTACCCGAGCCAAACTTCGAAAAATGATTCTGGGCACACCGGGCCTCGGAATCAGGCGCCGTCAGAAACTGCGTTCTTGTAAAATTCCAAAGAAAATTAAAAATAAATTCCCTTAAATTTTACGGGTCTTTACATCAATAAAGAAGTCCAAAAACATTAACTCTCCACCATAATTCGGGGGATACTACATGTCATCTTGGATTAAAATTTCAAGGCCCAAATCCAAGTACAAGGGGCCCAAATGAAGCTTTGAAGTCCAGCCCACCATTCTGGTCAAGAATTAAAATCAGTATAGTATGCATGACATATCTCATGATGTAAGCATAAAATCGAGCTGATATTTTTCAGTGTGAAAGAGGAGATATAGGTGGAAGACTTTGTTGAAGAAACCATTCATATTTGAAGGCATCTTCATATTCAAAAACCCTTTAACATTCTAGACTTAAAAAAGACTGGATTGAAATGGACAGTTTTACTTTGTTTAATCCACCGGCAATAACCTTTTATCCTTAAGTCCAAATAACTCCAAATTTTGAGAGTAGTCGGATAACTTTATTATGTACAACTTTTAAGAAGGATATTTCTCGAGATTCGGCTTTCTGAATAGCCAAATTGGTGATACAAGTGGAGGGAAAGATTGGGAATGCAAACAGTCCACTCCTTGGGCTATAAATACTCTCCCCTTATCTCCTTCAAAAGGGGTTGGCATTTCAGAAGAGAGGATAACATATTGGCATGACCAAAGCCTTTCCAAAGGCTTGAGAGTACCTGCCATACTCAAGTTTTCACTTGATATACCTTTCCTCCTCTCTTTGTTTTCACTTACTTTTGTGTTCTTTGTTTTTGTAATTTTGTAAGTCCTTTCTTTTGTAATTCTGTTTTAATGCATGTTTCTTCTTTAATATCTCTTATTCTCCTCCACCTTCTGTATTTTAATATTAATTTTCTTAAAATAGTTTAAATTCAGTTAAATATCCTTCCCTTATTTTTCTTCCTCATTCAATCAAAAATCTTTTTTACTCTCATCATTGTTCGTGTGTGTGTTCGGTGCACAAATCTTTTCTTATCCCTTTCTTTTTATTCTCTTTGTAATTCATCACCTTAAACATAATAGACCAGATTACAAATAATTTAAATGGATGATTAAATATATTATTGGGGTGAGTTATAATTTAGGTATATTAAGTGATTGATAGGTTTTGCTCAATGAGTATTCTTTAATTTAACATTGTGTATGTTGGACTTAACATGTCATGGATTATTGACATATTATGTTCAACATGTGGTTTCCATGGATTATTGGAACCATAAATACACTTCCACAATCAATCACTGATTGAGATTAGAACCCTAAGTAATGTTAAGGCTTGGATTAAAGGCTTAACACTTGGAAATTCCAATCAACATCAACTTTTGATGTGGGTGTTAATTAAATGCAATATAAAGAAAAGCTCAAGGATATCACATGATTAACTCCCTAATGATGAACTCACCCCAATCTTTATCAACTTGTTAAATTAAAAATCATCCATTAAACATTTCAATTAAGCTCTGCAAGAAAACCCCCCAATCAAAATACAATCAACTAAAAACAATCGACTATTACGAAGTACCATTGCCGAGGATTCGACTCGAGTGCTGCTATACACATTAGCAGAGCACCGGAACCTTGACCGGTCGATAGGAGACAATCGGACGCACGTTTCACTACTATATTTGTATCCTACATGGGTCCGATAGTTTGACTTATGTACTAATATCCTACGTGGGTCCGACAGAGTAGCTGGTCTAGTATCCTATGTGGGTCCAACAGCTTAGCTGGCCTAGAATCCTACATGGGTCCGATAGCTTAGATAAATTAGTGACTACATCTGGTCATCTATATTGTTATATGAAATATGTATACCTTTGTGAGCTGAGTCTTGACTTTCAATCATTATCATCGATGTGATAGACTTCTTTCCTGTTTGGACTGGGTTGTGCTTGGGCTCGAGAGTTGGAGCCTAACTGTGATTGTTAACTTAGGTATATGTATGGGCATATACCTAAGTAGAGTTGGATGATAATTCGTGATTGTATCATTATTTTATGGTCTATCCTTCATGGATTTTGGGAGACCTTTGGGGGTCTCGGGATCCCTACTGAGTATCATATACTCACCCCTGCACGGGCTACGCCCGCACTACGTTGTGTTGGATGCAGATGATGAACAGCATTGATCGAGGTGGAGAATTATGGAGCGGGACGGTACCTGGAGGTGGACCACTTGGCGAGACATACACAGAGCAGACAGTCGGACCTGAGGTGCTGAGGAGACCATCTGTACCCACCCTTCAGGTGGGATTTCCAGAGGATGACTCAATGGTTTCTATTTTACTTTGCTGCAGATGTAATAGCTTTTCAGTTGTATTGTACTTACTGTTGGGCTTGTATTTCCGGCCCCCTTTCCATTCATAACTTACTTTTGTATTCAGTATTACTTAGTGCTTACTTCTGTTGTGTACTCTGTTGTGTTTTTTACTTTTATAAATGCAATTTCTTCCCTTTTAACGAGATTTATGCCTTTGTTGATAGTTGTCATCCCCTGGCCAATGGAAGGCGGGCTTGGGGTAGTCACGGCACGGGCCCCAAGGACGGGTCATGACAAATTGGTCTCAGAGAGAGGTTCTACCACAGAAATTAGGACTCTGATATATCTTACTGTGAATGAATAGTGTTAAGAGTGTTGAGTGTGGTTTTTAGTCCAGGGAGTCTAGTGTTGGTGCGGCGGTCAACGTATCCATACACCAGGACCCTGACCTCTGATTTTCAACTTGGTTCATGAAAACATTTATTGCACGTGTGTTTACTTTGAAAAGTTTTCTTTATAATTACTTTGTGTTAGATCACCAGGTATACTGTTTTAACCATGGTGCACCTGTTTCTTTTCTGGATGGCCCCACTAAGGCAGCCAGCTAGGGTTCTGAGTTACGTACGAGATGGTAGCCCACCGAGCGACAAGGCCTCGGTGCAGGGCCCCATCACAGTGAAGGCACTAGTGTTACCACTACCCGTTGTGCCACCAATACCACCATCCCCAGCAGCAAAGAGTTCACGCCGCCTGAGTGCATTGCACGAGTTCCAGTGACAGAGGTCGCCTAGGTTTCATGGAGATATGGACCCAAAGGTAGCTTAGGACTGGCTGGAGGCTGTCGTCAAAGTTTTCAGACTGGTAGGGACACTAGCCGATCTTATGGTGATCCTTGTGTCGAGTCTCCTTCACAGAGTAGTAGGTAGATGGTGAAGCTTGATGCTCCATATGCATAACAAGGCATCTTTATTCTGGATGGACTTCGAGAGTCTCTTCCGCTCGGAGTTTGTTCTAGCCACCCTTCGTACGGTGCGGATTCAGGAGTTACTTAATCTGCAGTAGGGCAGCATGACAGTAGTTCAGTACTCAGCGAGGTTCACTGACCTCTCACGCTAATCCACATACATGGTACGGGACCCATTCTTTAGGGCCCGGACCTTTGAGAAGGGACTCAGACATGAGATCAGGGCTTCGATAATCTCCCTCAGTATTCCAATGCAGTTAGGAGTACTGGAGCGAGCCCTTCTTGTGGAGATCTTTCTTGCTGAGACGACACCAGCAGAGAGACCCACCGCAGGGAAACACGTAGCAGAGTCTTCTACAGCGGGCATTAGACAGTTGATGCAGAGGTCTAAGCGGACCAGGCCATTAGGAGAGAGACCTCAGGATATAGGTTTGGTTGTGCAGGGCACATGGAACAGAGCCAGCTATACAAGGAGTAGGTAGTGCTATGCATGCGGTGGGTATGGTCACATGGATCGAGACTACCCAACCCGCCGTGTAGATGAGCAGCAGATAGTAGATGGACCTCCTAGGTAGAGGCATAGGTTCAACCGTGGTGGTCCTCCGGGAGAAAGTGGACTTGGAAAAGGAGCTAGCTAAGCAGTGGGTGGTGTAAGACATTTAGAGGCTCTACCACCACCACCAGGAGGTCCACCCCAACTACAGGGAGCTATCGGACAAAGGCGGGCTCAGCTCCAGGTAGTGGAGGCCTACGAGTACGGTGCACCTGAGATGATTCGAGGTACTATTTGTGTCTACTCCACCCTTGCTACAGTGCTTATAGACGCAGGTGCGCGACATTATTTTATTGTCGTTGCCCTTGTTCGGAGCTCGAAGATTCCGACGGAGCCGTTGGATCGATCCTTACGGCTAGAGACTCCTACGGGAGCAGACTCGACGATGACGTAGTGGTTCCAGCAGTGTGAGATTAATCTAGAAGATGATAGCTTCGGTTGGGATCTTCTTGTAGTGGTGTTGAGGCCTTACGACGTCATCTTAGGTATGGACTGGTTGTCTATAGTCTATGCTCAGATTGACTGCAATAGGTGCAAAGTGCGGTGTGTCCACACTGATGGGAGCAGGTTCACCTTCACCAGCAAGAAGGGAGCCTTTGCATCACAGGATGGACTTACGCAAAGGAGAGGGCAGCCGATCACACATCAGTTGGCTAGTCTCATCCTCGGAGAGGTTGATGTGCGGAGTCCGAGTTTTCCTGTTGTGGTGGATCAGTATGCGGACGTTTTTTCTGAGACATACCAGGACTACCTCCTCATAGAGAGGTAGACTTCTACATAGACATGTACCCCGGGAAAACACTTATTTATACTCCAGCATATCAGATGTCTCCCACCGAGCTTTATGAGCTGCGGGTACAGCTGGAGGACTTGCAGGGGAAAGGATTTATCCGACCCAGTGTTTCACCCTGGGCATCTTCAATTTTGTTCTCCAAGAAGGCGGATGGGAGCTTGAAACTGGGTGTCGAATACTGTAGCCTAAATCAGGTGACCGTGAAGAACTAGTACCCACTTCCGAGGACTAATGACCTCTTTGATCAGCTAAAGGAAGCATGATGGTTCTCGAAGATAGACCTCAGATTAGGCTATCACCAGCTCAGAGTTCGAGATGAGGATGTGAAGAAGACGGCCTTTAGGTGTCGGTATGGCCACTACGAGTTCTTGGTTAAGCCATTCGGCATAACCAATGCTCCAGCGGTGTTCATGAGTCTCATGAACAGGATCTTCCAGCCTTACCTCGATCAATTTGTAGTAGTTTTTTTCAAAGACATACTGATTTACTCGACTACTGAGGAGGATCACACCTACCATTTGTGGGTTGTACTGGATACACTCCGAGAGCACCAGCTTTATGGTAAGCTCTTGAAGTGCCAGTTCTGGATTCGAGAGGTTCACTTATTAGGAAATGTCATCTTAGAGGCTGGGGTAGCAGTGGATCCAGCGAAGATCGAGGTAGTACTTTCTTGGGAGCCACCCAGGAGTGTGACGGAGGTGTGGAGTTTCCTGGGTCTGGCTGGATACTATCGAAGATTTGTGTCAGACTTCTCGAGAGTTGCAGCACCACTTTCAGCTTTGACGAAGAAGGGGAAACCCTTAGTGTGGTCAAATAGATGTCATCAAAGCTTTTAGGAGCTAAGACGGAGATTGACTAGTGTTCCCATCTTGAGGCTACCAGAGGAGGTCGTTGGGTACGTAGTATACTGCGACGCATCAGGGACCGGACTCAGGTGTGTCCCGATGCATGAGCGAGCAGTGATCACGTATGGTTCTTATCAGCTGAGACAGCATGAGAAGAACTATATTACCCATGACCTGAAGTTAGCAGCAGTGGTCTTTGCCTTGAAGATGTGGCAACACTATCTGATGGGAGAGTTCTTTAAAGTCTACTCTGATCAACTGAGTCTCAGGTACATCTTCTCGTAGAAGGATCTGAACCTGAGACAATGGTGATGGCTCGAGTTCCTCCAGGACTATGACTTTAAGATAGTCTATACTACTAGAAAGGGGAATGTTTTAGCTGATGCTCTCAGTAGGATATCGGGCATTCATCTGCTAGGAGAGGCGACGGAGCATCCAACCGCATTGCAGATATCCTTTGTGGATATAGATGAAGCAACCTTTCTTCAGTATCTCACAGTCACTCATCCACTTCTTTAGTGAGTTAGATAGGAACATTGTGAGGATGTTGACTATGAGATGTGGCGTGATCAGATATCCTCAGGGCAGGCACCTGATGGATTTTTTGAAGGAGGTGGTCACATCATCCTCTTCAAGGGATGTACCATGGTACCAGTTTCACTACAAGAGGAGGTTCTAAGGTAGTTCCACACTTCCCCTCTAATGGTGCATCTAGGAGTGGCGAAGATGTATCAGGACCAAAAACGACAGCATTGGTGGCCGGGTATGAAGAAGGCAGTAGCAGAGTTCATTTCACGATGCCTCACTTGTCAGCATGTGAAGGTGGAGAACTAGGTACCAGCAGGCTTGGTACAGACCTTGGAGGTCCCAAAGTAGAAGTGGGATGGGATATCCATGGATTTTGTGATGGGGCTTCCACGTACATCCAGAGGACACGACTCTATCTGGGTGATCGTAGAATGACTTACCAAGTCGGCCCACTTCCTACCGATCAAAGAGCAGGGCTCAGTAGAGATTTTGGGACGCCTCTACATTCGGGAGATCGTACGGCTTCACGGTGTGCCATCGACTATCGTTTCTGATTGAGATGCTCGAATCACTTCCTAGCAATGGAAGGGGTTACAAGAGGATTTTGGGATGCAGCTATGTATAAGCACCGCCTTCCATCCTCATATGGATGGTCAGACTGAGAGGACCATTTAGAATCTCGAGGACATGCTCTGTGAATGTATCCTTGACTTTGGTCATAGCTGGGAGGATCACTTACCCTTGGTAGAGTTTGCGTACAACAACAGCTACCACTCCACGATCGGTATGGCACCATACAAGTCATTGTACGGCCAACCTTACAGATCTCCTCTGTGCTAGACTGACCCAGGGGAGTCAGCACTTGTAGGACCAGAGATGGTTCACGCTACGACGGAGAAGGTGCAGATCATCCAGGAGAATATGAAGACTGCACAGAGAAGACAGAAGTCCTATGCTAATAGGAGATAGAGACCACTGGAGTTCGAGGATGGTGACCACGTCTTCCTATGGGTCTCACCTCGATGAGGTCTACAGAGATTTGGCCGGGGGTGGCAAGTTATCTCCAAGTTTCATCAGACTTTTCCAGGTCCTTAGTAGAGTAGGCGAGACGGCTTACCGCCTGGCCCTTCTACCTCAGATGCATCGGGTGCATGAATTCTTCCACGTATCTCAGCTGAAGAGATAAGTACACGACCAATCCCACATCATCGACCACGGGGAGCTGGACATCGATGATGAGGCAACATTCATAGAGGTCCCGGTGGAGATCGAGGATCGACAGGATCGGGTCCTATGTGGATGGTCGATTCCTCTGGTGCGCATTCGTTGGCAGCACGGGAACCTCCAGAAGAGCACATGGGAGCGGGAGGCTAATATGCGTGTCCAGTACCCCCATTTGTTTCCCTAGTGTGTGTTGTAGCTTGACGAGGATGTAAATCCCGGAGGTGAGAGTAATTTAAAGACACAGAAATTTCAAGGAATTTTTTTTCTTAAATACTTTGGAATTTCATGAGTCTGCTATTTCTGAAAGCACCTGATTCTGAGGCCCGGTGTGCCCAGAACAAATTTCTGAATTTTAGTTCAGGTGCGTTCAGTAAACGTACGTACGGGTTTTTCTATATTTTGAACCGGTGCTTGGAATTGAAATCTGAGGGCACCGATGAACTCGTAGCATCGGTATTCGCTTAAGGGGACCTTTACCATAGTTGCATTTTCTCGGGAGGAGAAGTTAATTTCAGGGGATTTATAATAAATTAAATAAAATTGTTGAACACGATTTTATTTATGTTTGGTGGTTATTTCCTACAAGGGGGAGTTAGAGGTGGGGCATACACCCACATAACCTCCCATGAGAGGATTTAGTGTGGTGGGGCCCACACGAACCCAAACCCTTTCACCTCCCCTCAACTCCCCATTAACACCCCCTTAATTAATTTGACAACTCCCCTTTTAATGTGATCTCTTCACCTCCCTCTCTCCCTATTAAATTTTTTCCAAAACTTTTTAATTAATGAATTGAATTCTTCAATTCATTAATTAAAGTGTTTGAATTTTGAAATTCATGTGTGAATAAAATAATAGCCTTAGATATTATTTTTGTTTGGCACTCCTTATGTTGGGAGAAAATTGAGAAAGCTCTAGAGAAATAGAAGAAAAGTGTTCTTCTTTCGACGAAGAACAACTCTGACGAAGAACACAAAGGACTTATCCAACGACGCTTCCCTTCGGACGCACCCCGACGTCAACAGAATCGACGTCCGTATTCCGTGACGCCCGACCTCCGCGACACTTGTCTTCTGTGACTCATTGATGTGCTCCGCTCTTGAAATCAAGGTAGGGTGTTTTCTTCAATTTTAATTGAACAAAATTGTTATTCGTTCTTTGTTGAAATCATGTTTTATCTTCGGCCATATGATACTGCCTAACACAGAGGGTGCGGGCCGAACGAACATGGCCCGATGACCCTCTGTTGATCCTTGTTTCATTTCAATGGAGGTGGTGATGGAAGAGGTGGCGGCAGCTAGAGGAACCGGCAGCCATATTCTAACTGCGTGGAGAGGAACTGCGGCCTGCATCCGTGGGCCGCTCGGCCGAAGAAGAACCGGCCAGCCGAAGCTGGTCGGGCTGGAGGAATGCGGTGCCTCTAAGGAACCGCGCTGCGGAGAACTGCGGCCAGCACTCCATGGGCCGCTTTGGCAGTGAACTGGCCAGCTCTTCAGCTGACCGGGTTGAAGAGGCTGCGGCACCTGTAGGTGCCGCGTAGGAGGACAGCGGCACGCACGTGTGGGCCCCTCGCGCCTGTAAGACTGACCGGCTTTGGCCATCCGGACAGGAGAGGCGGTGCCTCTTGGCGCCGTCGGTTCAGAAACCACCCCCCCCCCCCCCTCGCACTGCTCAGCCACCCGGGTTGGGGTGCGCCGCACCCTACCGGGTCGGGCCGCGCCACGCCTGGTCGGGCCGGGGCCGCTCGGGCCAGGCCAAGCCTGCCACCAGGTTATGCCACGCCACACCGGGCCGGGCCACGCCTACCACTGGGTCGGGTCGCGCTCCACCAGGCCGGGCCGACCCCCCCTGTCGGGTTGGACCAGCCAAACCAAGTCGGGCCGACCCGCTAGCCCACTGGGCTTGACGGGCCGGACCCGTTTCACTTAAACGTGAATAACTTTAAGACCACGCATCCGATCGACGCGCCTTCTATGGCACTAGGACCCTCGCGACGAAGCAGTACTTTTTCGAAACTCTAAGTGAGTTTTGGATAACTTTGTAAAATGTTTGAGTTTGGAACGAGTGTAATTCCAACTGGGCCCATGTAACGAAAAAGCTAATAACTCTCAGACCGGGCGTCTGATTGACGTGTTGTCTATCGCGTTGGGTTTCTTTTGACGAGACGGAACTTCGGGATACATCAAATCTGGACTTCATGATAGTTGATGTATCGACCCCCTTAGCTCGAGGAGCGGACCCTCCCGGAATCGAGCATGCTGTGTGCGGGAACTCTATAGCTGGCTGCGACTGCAATGACTATCATACTAGAATCCTCCATGGGTTCGACGACGATGACTACCGTACAGGAATCCTCTGTGGGTTCGACGATGACAACAACTGTACTGGAATCCTCCATTGGTTCGACAGTGATGACTACTGTACTTGTATCCTACGTGGGTCTGACAGTTTGACTTCTGTACGAGTATACTACGTGGGTCCGACAGAGTATCTGATCTAGTATCCTATGTGGGTCCAACAGCTTAGCTGGTCTAGTATCCTACGTGGGTCCGACAGATTAGATGAATCAGTGACTACATCTGATCATCTCTATCTCTATATGAAAGATTTTTACCTGTGTGAGTTTAGTCTTGACTTTCAATCATTATCATTGATGTGATTGATTTCTTTCCTATGTGGACTGGGTTGTGCTTGGGCTCGAGAGTTGGAGCTGAACTATGATTGTTAACTTAGGTATATGTATGAGAATATACCTAAGTAGAGTTGGATGATACTTCATGATTGTATCCTTCTTTTTTGGTTTATCCTTCGTGGATTCTGGGAGACCTTCGGGGGTCTCGGGATCCCTACTGAGTATCGTATACTCACCCCTTCATTGGATACGCCTGCACTACATTATGTTGGATACAGACGACGGACAACACTGATCGAGGTGGAGACTTGTGGAGATGAACGGTACCCAGAGGTGGACTACTTGGCGAGACATACACGGAGCAGACGATCGGACATGAGGTGCTGAGGAGACCATCTGTACCCACCCTTCATGTGGTATTTCCAGAGGACGACTCAGTGGTTTCTATTTTACTTTACTGCAGATGTACTATATTTTCAGTTGTACTGTACTTACTATTGAGATTTAATTTCCGGCCCCCTTTCCTTTCAGCACTTACTTTTGTATTCAGTATAACTTAGTGCTTACTTTTTTTGCGTACTTTGTTGTGTTGTTTACTTTTATAAAGGTAATGTCTTCCCTTTTAATGGTATTTATGCCATTGGTGCTAGTCTCCAGCCCCTGGCCTATGGAAGGTGGGCTTAGGGTAGTCACGGTATAGGCCCCAAGGATGGGTCGTGACATATAGAATCCTAGATTTCTACACACACGAATAGGTATCCTTATCAGAATCCTTAATTTCATTATGCTGGTAGAGGAATCCCTCTGGGGATACTTAGTTATTGTGAATTTCTTGATCTAACACCGGATGCATTAGGATGACACATCCCATGACACCATGAATAGGGTAGTATGACCTTACCAATGATAAATTTTATTTCCACTATGAAAACCATCAAGATATGATTCATTACCCATCTCAGTGCCTAGGTCTCTCTAGTATTATCATCACAATCATCCTGGTCTCATTCTACCTATGTTAAGAAACCCCAGTTCTAAAAAAGCAATGAAATGTCTCGCCATGTTCATTCCCACATTCTATGTGGAATGGGTGCCACTTCGTGTCTCATTTATCATGTTCTGGACCAATTGTTCTAAAGATGAGCCTCATGAAAAAGGTTTGATAGTGACCCTTAGTGTATATCCACTATAATCATAAAAAATAATTTAACTAAACAATTCATTAAAATAAACTAGTATGTGGAATTACTATTAAGATAGAGACAAAGAACTGACAGGCTGCCATAAATGTGAAAAAATACCATAGGGAAGGCATGACAAACCACCTACCTCAAAATAGGATTTCTATTAATTTTTTTAAGGCCCAACAATAGCTACCAAGGCTCATCCAGAAACATTAGAGATATAAGAGGTCATATATATCAATTGATCCCCTAGAGTAATTTAATTATAGTTACATTATACTTAATTAGATAACCTAAAAAATTTATAAATAGTTACGAATTTTAATTTATAAAGGAATAATTCCCAAAACCTAACCAGTCGATACTGTCACACAGGAACTATAACCAATATATTTTGAAAACCCATGAAAAACCCTTAAAATTGAAGTAGGGATAATCCCTAATGCATTTGAAAAATCACCACAACAACATACCCTAATGAAATGTCACACAATGGAGTGCAGGCAGTCTCCTGGGTTAGCTTTGTTCTAGAAAGATAAAAATCACCATAATTGGAATCTAATTACACCATTATCTAGAGGAATAAAAAATAAAAAACATAAAAATAGAAACCAAATTTTATAGGAACAAGAAGAGAATCACAATAGAGGCCAATTTAGTCAAATAATTACCACTAAATCATTGAAAACCGACTTCAAAATTCAGCAATAACAGTCCCATAAAAGGGTTTCAAGAAGAGAGGGTGAGGAGGGGATTTTATAGGTCACACATGGGAGAGGGAGAAATAAAATAAGGTTTTACATCTTAATGACCATAGTGTAAAGGGGTAAATTCTACCTTTTGTTAGGACACACAGTATGGATGCATGATTTTCCAAACCAAGAGTTTCCACCATTTGAGACACACCCACCTTTCATGGTTACATCACATGGTTTGGAATATCATGAATCATGTTCTATACATATTTAAATTACTTACTAACCCCTTTATGGTTTCCTTTAGTTTGAGAAATGGTTTCCCTACACATGCACCTATACAATATGGGCTACAATATTAGGATGCATGGTTAGACCTAAATGTGTGCCAATAATTCTCCCAAGGCTATATATTCCAAAAGTTTGAATTTGGGCCTCCAACCCTATGGTAACTCCAAAAAACACTATAATATCTTCTGTTCCTAATTTCATATCTAATAATATAACTTTGAGGAATTCTAACATTCATAATTCCATTCTTAATATTCGACCGATAATCAACTTACTGGATAACTAGAAATTGAAATTCATTATGAAATTTTCAACTCATTTATACCTGATATATTATAACTATCCCCTACTGAAAAAAACATATTAACATACATATCAACATTATAGAGGTCTATATATTCCAAAAAGTGTATCCCAAGGGTCCTTAAGGATATATCTAATAGAGGTTCTTCAATTAAAAGGTGATTGTCTCAATCGAGCATTTTAATTTTACTTATTATTATACCTCATAAAATTATATCCTAACCCTTGAAATATAATAACATAAATGTCTCCCATTTTTTCATATGTTATTATTTTAATTTAATAGCCTTATTCATCTCCTTTTACAAGAAAATTTTTAATGTAATCATTGTTTCTGCATATCTGCATAGTACCACCTATTGAAAAAATGTATTTTTTCTCAATAGCACAATTAATGGTTTTTTATTATGATGGATTTAATGTATATAGATGATATTGATTAAACAATTATGAAGTTAGGAATAAAATATATCAACTACATTTATACGATTCCAATGGTTACAAATTGAATCAACACACATGCATACATATAGACTACCATCTCAATGTAGTGAGGTACTTTATTTATTAAAACCCTCCCCTCATGAATGGTCAAGGGGGTGGTTTTAATTCAAGTTATTTTATTTTTATAAAATAATAATTATTCTAAATATTGAAAAATTATTTTTCTCTCTCTTTTTTTGTCTAATGAAAGTAAAAATATCATTCATGTGTACGTTCAGACTATCACAACGGGAGAAGATGAATTTTTCTTCCATAAATGATTTATATAGATAACTCTATAACTATTTTTGATATATAAATAAGATAATAATTATGTAATTATTTTTATAGAGATAATGTAATGAACATAACTTTTTCCATGTTCAACATTAAAAAGTAAATCATTAATTATGAATTGAATGTTCTCAAAACACTCGACGTGATCTTAACTACTTAAGTAAATAAATGTTCCATTTAAATCAATGAAATAGATGGTTTTATAATAAATTTAAAAAACTCTAAAATATTTATTAATAAAAAAATAATTATTATAAATTCTCTTTACATGAGTTAGGGTTCATACATTAAATTCTGGACTGAAGGCATGGGGTTTCTTTTCTCAATTTCTTTTTTTTTTGGGTTATAAAACTTCTTTAATGACATTATTATTACATGATTATTGATGAAATGACAGTTGATTATATTATGATGTGTTTAAAAATTTGTTTTGTTTTTTTAAGATTGTTATAAAAAATATCATAAATGATTAATTCTCACTTAAGTGATATGATGTCTTTAAGTATTATTTGGCTCTATTTTTTCTTTGAGACATATATAATTATAGTAACCTATAAACCTTTATAAGGTGTATATGATTCATATTGAGATATTATATCCTAAATAAATTTATAATAATCATATTTAATATTCCTTTTATGTTCCAACTTTAATGATATATTTATTCAAATGTTATAACTTTTGTAATAGTTTTCATGGTCTCAATTTCAATACATTGAAAAATAACTCATGTTTTTCACCATGTTTTATTTTATATGATGTACTTATAACCCTATTAATGTTATTAAACAAATTCATTCATGGATATTATGAGTTTTAAAGAATCATTTTATATTCCTTCATTCATTGGATATTTTATTCAAACATTACTCATGATTCAAGGGTTTATCATCTCAAAATTCCTTTCTTGGGACATGTTTTGATTGATGAATCTATATTAACATATATAATTTATATAATGACTCATGAAATATAATATTATTTATTTATTTATTCTCAGAGTGTTTTATGTGATTTTTATATTCTTTCATTCATTTTTTTTAAAGTCTGTAAATGGTTTTTCATTAAAAATGTTTCCTTTAAGGATTTAAATACATTTATCTGAACTCTTCCTCTAAGATATTCATCTTATATATAGAATGATATTTTCTATAAATAAGCTATTTCATAGAGATAATTTCTCAAAATTTAAATTCTTTTTGATTTTTCTAAAGGAAATTTTCATAATGCTTTCAACACTTGTTATTTTTTACTCTCATTACAAAATTTCATGAAGAATTTTTATTTTTAACATTTATGATGTGAATGGATTTTCTTTTCATCATAAATATTCATTTTTTCAATATTTCATTACATATTTCTAGAATTATTTTCAATTTAAATCATTTTCTCAATATTTTGGTAATATATAGTTATTAAAGGTACTAAAAATGATATTTTCCTTTTTTCCATGAAACATATTAAATGAAATTTTAAATGTATTTCCATTTATGTAAACTTCCATTAGTGATTAAAATGTTTCACTATGGGTATTATCTTATGAGATCATTCACATACTTTCTTGAAATGGTTTATGATGATTATTTAATGAGATTTCTATAGAGACCATTTATTTTCCATGTGTTAATCAGGCTAAAATGGAATGTTAGTTCTTTTCAAGGGTGTAATGTTAAATATTTCATGCTTATAAATGTTTTGTTAATTAAATAGTACATTGAAATATGTGTGTATAATTTATGTTTTGTTACATTATAATCCTTATATGGTTTGTTAGTTATAAAAAAGGATGTTTGGTCCCATTAAATTTCTCTTTTTCATTGGAAAAAGTGATGGGGTTTACTATTGTAAGATACTTTAGATAGATGAATGAGTTATCTATTGTATGTTAATCTTAATAGATGATTTATTTTGAAAATATGAGAAGATCCTAATTGAATATGAAGTAAAATATTTTATGTTGAACCTAATAAAATTTTATAATTATCCTGTTTAGGTAATTCCATGATAAATATTTTATGTTTGAAGTAAACAAAAATGTATCATTTTGTTTATATTCAATTATAATATTTCATTTGATATAGGATTATTTTTACACGGATCGTTATTATTGAATTTTATGCCTCTCAAATTTTGTTAGATAATGATACTATGTCCTATTTTTTATGTTACATTTATTTATGGGTATGATTTATCTTATGTCATGCTTATGAACTTTGAATATTTTATCATACCCTTATAAAAATCATGTTATCATATACTTTTTTATATTATTAATGCATATATTTACCCTTATTAATCATTTGAGATCACCCATATTATTTTCGTTTTCCTCGGGAAATAATGAATGAGGTTAATTAAGATATGTATAGAATGGTTTCATGTGGATGATGATAAAGAATTAATGTGGAATGAGAAACACTGGGTATAGTAGAAAAAATGATCACTTATGGACATGGTAATTTTTATGTAAATGATTTTCCAAATTTCTAAAATATAAAACCCTAAAAGTACATTGGGTATGTGATATAATTAATATATCCATTTTAGTTTTTATGTTTTGAATGGATTAAATATTTTCATGGTTATCAAAATCAAAAAAAAATTATATGTATTATGTTTTTAGCACCATATCTAGGAGTTTGGGTTTGGTTTTATTATATTTATTATCATAACATTGATTAAATAAAATTTTAGAGTAGGATATATTTATTTGAATTTCACATAAGAGTTATGAATACAGTCATGGGATTACAAGTTTGGGGATTATCATAATATCAAAGACATAAAGAATGATTTTGAGGTTTTATGTGAATGGATTTAGGGTATTTATTGATATTTTTTGTGACATTTTGTTGAGTTGGGGAATATATAACCATTAGGTTTAATGTTAATGATTATTTTTAATCAATTCAATTAATTTTTTTGGGAAGTAAGATGAATGTTCTGAGAAAACCCTTGAGGTTAAAACATTCTTTAATGTCAAGGTTAATGAGGATATTTGGGATATATGTATATTTATTTATAGAATTATCTATATTGAACAATCAGTGTTATTGTGTAAGCACTGGATTTTAATGTATTGTTTCTTCATATGTTGTTTCATCTATTATGGTAGTTATATTACCTTGTGCTACCATTTTGGTTTTAGTAAATATAAGAATATTAACCATTGATTCTTTTATAGATATTATGAATTATTAAAGGTTAATTTTTAATTATTTAGTTACAAGAAATATTATTAATAGATATTTATTATTTGAAATATGGGGTAGAATAAATGTAGATGCTCATTGAACATGCAAATAAAGGAAGAAATTTCATTTATGGATTTAAAGAAATTATGTTTCTTTTTATTTTGGTCATAATCTTAATGGTAAAATTATCCCTATACATTAGATTAAAATATATAGAAAATGAAAAAATATTCCTTTATTACAATAAATTTTGATGAAGTTATGGTTCATTTCAAACCATATTGATTTAGGGTTTTGGGTTCATTCACTTTCTCATGGTTAATAAATTTCTCATGATTCTTCACATTCATATGATCAATGTCCTTTATCACTCTCCATGATTATTTAGACATAACTTTTCTCCAAAATTTCCATGTTTTCACTACCCAATAGTGTTTTCATATTTGGAACCTAGTTATTATTATTCCATATGACATTAATATATCTTTTTTTAATGGGTTTTTAGTAACCATTTTTAAATTTTGGGTTTTCGAAATAGAAAATCTAAAATAGTAAACCCCTGAATGACAAAAAACTAAATCATATTATGTGGAAATAATTTATTTTTTAGGGGGGTGAAATACATAGATATTTTTAAGTAGGATTATCCTAGATAGTGCACATGACACAAAAGACCAAGATTTAATGACTATAAAATATTATTATTATAACCAAGATAATGAATTATAGGATATGATTAAAATAAACCAAATTATGAAATATATTTATGCATTTCCTACTCAGTACATATTTATTGATTAATGGTTGGGAAATAATCACTCAGTTATTGGTAATTCCATTTTAAGCTTTGAAAGTACTATTTATTGAAAAACTATATTTTTTTTGTGAGTAAATATTATAAAAAAATTATAACACATTTTAAAATATCATTTCATATAATTATTAACATTTTTAAATCATTATATAAAAATTAACTGAATGTGAAATTTTTCTATTTTAATAATAGATTTATTATTCAGTGGATAGAGAAAAATATTAGTTTTATTAAAAAAAATCTTTTCCATTAATGTATATAAAAATTAACATTTTATGAATTTATTTTAAAATTTAATTAGTTTTGTAATTTTATATAATAAAATTAATGTCATTGTATTTAAAATTATGCATAAATTTGTAATTAAAATATTTTTATACTTGAAAATGGATTTTTATGGAAAATTATTTTTCAATGTATTTTTCAAGTTTCTTTTATAATTATTTTATTCAACTAATCATGGTTTAATTTCTAAAATTCATAAAATATTTAGAATATTAATTTATAAAATTTGTATGTTAGGAAATTGTATTTATTTTATAATGTGTGATAACTGTGTTAAATATTAATCACTAAAGAAAAGGATAAATTGAATAAAGAAGGGTTAAAAATAATGTGAAATTAATTTAAAACCAAAATTAATAATTAATATATATAATTTAATTCATTTAATTCTATAAAGAAACATCATATATTCTAAAATATGTTTTTTTGGTTCCATTTTTCTCTAACAAAGGCCATTAATTTATTTTTTGTATGGAATAATTCCAAAATGTATATTTCTTGATTTTAATATATGTTCTCATATAGATTAAAAATATAATAAAATTTATAAATATTTATATTTAAAATGAATAAATTTTTTATTATATAAATTTATTTTTAATTTTGAGGAATGAAAAAATCACCTCAATTTCTTAAGAAACTATTACATTATTCTAGTAGAAGTAGTATAAAAATATAGTAAATGATTTCAATAACATAAAAAGTAATATTTGTTTTGTGTGAGTTATTATTTTTCAGGAGTTTTTTAGATAAATATAATTTATTATTCATGTTTTAATGGATTTTATTTTATCTAAATTTCATCTTTGATATTTTTTAATTTAAAATTACACAAATAGTACCAGAAAATTACTTTAATTGTATTTTATGTTAAATAATATATTTTTTAAATGATTTAAAATTCATATAAATCTTATAATTGGAGAATTTAATAGGATATAGTAATACATATCAATAATTTTACATTTATGATTCACATTCCCTTTTATAAAAAAATTCCTGACCCCTAAATAGTAAATGACATTATTATTATGGTAATCATTAAATGGGATAACGAGAGGTTGTTACAAAGATAGTGGGATTGAATCATCACCTAACCATATAAAAATTTTATTTTATGAGGTTGAAAATATTTATCATACCACTATAAAAAAATATATCATTTTGATTCAAAATAAACTAGAAAGCTAATTTATATTAATTTAATACTTTATGTAATTTTAGTAGAGCCCCTCTCATATATTATATAAGGAGACTACACATCCTCACTTTTTAAAAAATCACTAGACATTTACATCGAAAAAACAATGAAAAATATTCTCATTAAATTCATTATCTATATTTCATAGTTTCTATTATTCTTAAAATACCTTCCCTATTTTTCTTAAATAGATATCCATAGGAGTTTCATCAAAGAGTGAAAAATCATCTCAACCAAGCATTTTATTTTTATTTTTTCTCATACATACTTTGATTTTTTACTAACCATTAAAATATAATAAAATGAGTACCTATTTTGTAGTTATATTTTGGTAGGATAATTTAATAAACTTATTCATCTCATTTCTCCATCAAATGGTAAATGAAACCATCATTAGTGCATACGTGTGGACTACCATTTCACATATTGGCTTATTTCATTTCTCATCACCAAATTTCCAAGTTTATTTTTATAATTGATTATATATATATATATATATATATATTATTCATGAAATTATAATTATTCTTGAAATAAAATATATAATTTATCTTTATACCTTTCCAATCATTAAAAAAAGGAATCACCGTACATGTGAATGTATGAACTACCATCTCCACATATCCATGTACAATGGTTTTCAAAAACCACCTCCCGTAGATGGTTATATAGATGGATTTAATGAAGTTATTTAATATAAATAAAATTATAGTTAATCTAGAAAGTTAAATTTTTGTTTTTTTCTTTTTTTCCAATCAAATTATTCATAAATACTTTACTCATGTGTACATACAGACTATCGACTCATTAGGCAATTTATATATATTTTTCATAACTAATTTTCATGTGAACATAAAAAATTGAATTTTATTTATAAATATAATATCTGTTTAATAATTATTAATCTGTAGATGATGGAAAAATGACCCTTGGAACAAAATCAATATAAAAAAGTAAACTTTTTCATTATAAATTGAACACCCTCCAAACACCTGATGTAAAAGTAACCGATTAAGTAATTAGTTATATAATTTAAATGATTAAATTTAATGGTTTAATGATAAAGTATTAAACCTTTAAAAGTTTCATAAATTGATTAATAATTAATACATTTTTATTATGTAGGATTGAATGGAAATAAATAGAATGTCTGGACTTGATGTTAGGGATTTCGTAACAAAATTTAAATTCATTTGGATATAACACTCCATCGTAGACATTATTATTCAAAAAATATGTGTCAAATGAACTATGATAATATTTTTATATTTCCTCTTATTTTATGAGCTTTTAAATATTCCATTGATAATAACCTCAGTGATTAATATTCAATTTAGGTATAAAATCTTTGTTAGGATTATTCAACTTCGTAGTGTTTCTTTGTTAAATGTTTCGCATTATAATCCAAATTCGTTTTATGTGGTGCATATAAAACATTTTGAAATATTATATCATAACATGTATTTTTTCATAATATTTAAAATTAATTTTATATTCTTTGAATCATTATATATTTATTCAAATGATATAAATGTTTTAAGAAATTTCATGTTCTCAATATCAGTTATTTAAGACAAAATTCATTTTACTCACTATATGTTAATTGATATTGGGTAAATAATTACCCAGTAATGTGTTATCACATATTATTATATTTAAATTATTCTTATTATAGAATCATGTCATTTTACGTCATTCAATATAATTTTGATTCAATCACTGCCCATGTTCTTTGGGTTTTTCATCTAAAACTTCCTTCTTTGAGACATGTTCTGATTGATGCCACTATATTCCTTTATATAGTTTATATACCATGTTTTAAAATATAATATAATATATCTTTGAAAACTCATGGTATTTAATGTTCCTTTTTATATTCATAAAATTCAATGTTTTATTAGTTTTAAAGTACTATAAACTATTTTTTTAAAACATTCATATTTTAGGGTTGAAAGAATTTTATTCAAAATATTCTTGAATAATATTTTTTTATATCTATAGTTTTATTTAATATGTATAAAATTGATTTCATAATTTTATTTTCTCTAATCATTGGCCATAATTTATGTTATTTTATAATAAAATTACATATTGTTTTCTACAAGGGTAATTTTTGACTCACATTATCAAATTTTGAAAAGAATAATTATTTTTAACATTAATGACATGAAAATATTTTCCCACCATCATAAAAATTCTTTATTTTGCAGTAAAAATTTTATATTTTCATGATTATTTTCATGGAAAATTATTTTCTCAATTTTTTTGGAATTTTTAGTTTCTAAATTTATCAAAAGAAAAGGGTATTTCACATATTGTCTATGAGAGATTTTAAATTCACTTTTTATGGTTTTTTATTCTTTTTAAACATCCATTAATTTTTTAAATAATTCACTATGTATATATCTTTCTATACCAATTAGTTAATTTTTTTAATGGACATTGATTATTTTTTAAGTTCATTATCATGGAACCTATTTCATTTCAATGGGTTAATCATGATAAAAATAAATGTTTTTGGTTTTCAAGGGTGTTATATTTATAAGTAAATGATTCAAAAAAATTGTTCATTCTATATAAATTGGATATATGTATTTATTTTTGATGGGTGGTTTTACTATAAAAAGGTATGGTTGGTTATGTTATAAACCAAGTATTGGAGGATTCATTAAATCCATCCAATGAATTGAGTAATGTGGTGGTGTAAATTATTCTATGTTGGTCATAAGAGACAACATAGTAAGTTTTTAAAAGTTACTTGTAAAAGATGATGGAGCTTACTGAATATGATTACCTCTAAAGAGATAATTGTTCTAAATGTTTTTTGTTACTCATATTAGAATATTGGAATTATTATTTTTTAGATTATAAAATTATGAATGTTTGATTTTCCAAATATCAAAAAAAATATTTATCCTTGAAATAATTTATAATGATTCCATTGGACAATGATTATTTTAACATGGCTCATGATTAATGACTCTTTAGTTTGAAATATTTTATTAAATATTTATCTGATGTATAATTATTTGTGTTCCAGGATTTGATGTGAATGAATTATATTATGGTATGATCACTCAAATTGAATATGATATTATACCTTTATTCACATATTGTTCTAATAAAATTTATTAAATCTATAATTCATATGTTTACACTTACTAATAATTTGATATAAACCTTATTTTTTTATTTTCACCTATATTATAATCAATTATATTAATCAAGACATGTCAATAAGGGTTTATTTTGGGTGATGATGAAGACTTAATGTGGAATAAGAAAAGTGTTATGGATAGGAAAAAATTATCTATTAATGACATGTGAATTGTTATGTAAAAGTTTTTTCTAATTATTTGATACTATAATCCGGAAATTTCCACGGGTATGTAAGTTATCCAATATTTTCATTTGATTTTTATTGTTTTGGAACACTAAAATTGTGTCACATTTATTGTTATCAGAGATATAAATTTATTGATTATAATTTTAGAATAATATTTGAGACTTTGAGTTTATGGGTATTATACAAATAATAATAATATCATATATAAGAACTCTTATATTCATGATTCTCTATGTAGAGACTAAATATAATGGATGAATACGTCACATTTTCTTCACCCAAATATACTATTGAATCATATGTCACTCTACTATATGGATATGTACATCTCATAACAAGTATCTAAGCATGAAAGTAAAATTTCTCATTCATTCCATGTGGAGTACCCATATATCATTCCTATTATACATGAGAAAAGTACCATAATGGTTTAAAAATACATACTATATGACTAACAATAAATTCCACAACCCCTGATCAACCAGGACATAATGTCGAAATATGAATGATATCATTGAATGAATTTTTAAATATAAAACTCATATAATTGGAAGTTATGTAAAATATACACCCTTAGTATACTAATGACATAATGTATAAAATTTTATAAAATATACATATTTTAAATCTAGAAATCCAAAATGAATTTTTCTAATTTCAAAACTCTATATCCTCAATTTATCCCTAGCCCATACTAATTATAACATATTTTCATTACCTAGGCCCTTCGACGATGATTATAAACCATGGATATTTTATAGGATTAAATATATGTGTTTTATATTCATTATACTCTGAATATATATATATATATATATATATATATTACACATGAATTAATGAAATAATTTAAATACTTATGTGTTACAAGATATATTTACATGATCCAAAAAATCGAAAGGAAAATACTGATATAACCTTGTTTAATAATATTATTCATATAATATCCAAATATATAGGAAAATTAATTACAATATGTGTTATGATTTTTTTTTATTTACCAAAATACATTACATCTCCATTTAAATATAGTTACATCACAATGTAACATATTAGAAATCACTATGTAACTATCTCATGAATTCTTTCCCTAAACCTTTTATTGAGATGACAATAATGAGGAATTAATTTTTAGATAATTTTAGTATTGTGATTAATAATATTTATTCTAAATATATTAAACATTAAATAATAAGAAATTTACATGAATATAATATATATTATGAATTATTTGATATTTTTTGTGAATATGTCTATTATTTTGAACTTCTCCTAAGAATAAAAATATTTTCCCATGTCATTAATAATAAATAATATGTTAAATCTTTACATTAAAAAATTTACTTTAAACTAATTATTTTACCAACCATATTCCAAATTTATCTTCAATTACTTATTATTTTTTATTTAGTTAATTTTTTTTCAGATTAAAATAGTTTTAAAATTTCACATTTTTTAATTTTTTTCTTTATTTAAAAATTAAAAAACAATAAGATCTCGATTAACTATAAATAATATAATAGTAATTATATTTTTCTAAATATGTTTTTTCTAATAAACATAAATACATTGTAATCTAATATTATGTCACATTTAATCTCCTATATCAGATAATAATAAAATTCAAAATTGTAACTCAAATGAATTTCATATATCATATATAATTTTTAAGTAGAGAAAGAACATGAGAACAAGAATAAAATATAAAGTGTTGAAAAATTTTAGACATGGAAGAATTATTATTTTTAATCTCATTGAAAATATTTTTACATATATCGTCCTTCTCATTTTATATTATTGAAATGATAAAATTGACTCATTTGATTCCATTTGAAATTTATTATATTTTAATAACTACTATTATAACAAAAAATTCCCTTGTTTTTTTATAAAATATAGAATAAAATAAAATTTCTACCAGGCCAATAAAAATTATCAAAAAAGATGAATCAATAGCTCTGTCTTGAAGTAGTAAAAAAATATCCAAAAAATCACCCTGATGATACCTTTATCAACCCTTATTTAATATTTTACTCTTATATATATTCACATATATTTTATAATTTAATGTTAATATAAAATATTCTTAAAAATATAAGAAATTATTTTTATTACACTAACCTATGTTATAGAGTCTCAATGATATTTTATAAATCCCATTAGAAATTTCAAAAAATTATATATCTAGTATATTTTATTTTTATAATTGACGTGTTATCAATCCTAATTTACACCTCTATTATATTTTAATAACTTGGGTTTAATATTAGACCCTCCAATAACTTTCTACTTTATTTATTTATTTTACTCTTATCATTTTTTATTATTATCGCATTACATGAGCTTGGACCTCTCCAATCCTAATCATCTACCCTCAATATATTAAGGAAATTTGGTATGAGTTTTAAAAGATTATTTATAATATAAATCTTATTAAATTGTAATAACCCATATATAAATTATTTTATATTATAATATATAGGAAAGTATAGTTTTAAATGGGACACCATTCCATCCAAATCATTATTTTACCAAATACAAAGGTCATTAGGTGTAGAAAATGACGTTTTTTTGTTATGTGGCCTAAAAAAAATCTATTGAATCTTAATACCTATCATTTTAAGAATTATATAGACATAATCACTAAAGTTTATATATTATTTTATAGTTATACATGTTTTTATTCATGATCCAAAATATTTTTTCAAAAAAGCTGATTATGAATGATTTAATATCTTATTAATACTTCTTACACATCATGGAAAAATCTAAATTAAATTATTGAATAGACTCACTAGTATGAATCTCATTAATGGGATTCTGTAACACTTAAAATTTTTATTCATTCATCAGATTAAGTCATGTGTTTTTATACCTATCTAATATGATTTATTTGATTAGTTTTCTCTTACAATTACACATATATCAATGTTATAATTTATTATAATGGAATTTTTTATGAAATAGAATCATTCATGAGATTATTATGGTGTTTTATTAATATGTAATTTATTAAATTTGAATGATGTCCCTATAAAATTATGAATTGTTAAATCACATTTATTAATGGGATATGTATCATATTTCACTTATCCTTTGAGTGTTCTTTGGAATTACCCTATTCATTTAATTATTTAGGTATTAATTAATTTTAGTTATATATTATATGAATTATATATATAATTGGGTAAATAAATTCCATAATCATCATATTAGTTTTCCAGAATCTAGACCTATAGGAATATAATACTATTAATATTTGATCTCATTATGATTTGCCCATATTTTTTAACACTTATATTGATGGTTTTAATTTATTATGGGATTTATGTTGATTAATTTAAGTATCATTTTAATTTTTACCTGAATAATATATTAAATTATAATTAATCATAAAATTAGTTAATGGAACTATTTTTCAGGATTCATTGATTTATGAAGGTTACTTGAAGAGACCATCATGAAATAAATGCAACATAGTAACAATTGCACACCAACCTAAACATGACTGTTATTTAAAAATTATATCTAATATGTTTAATCAATCCCAAAATCCTTAAATTTTGTATATATATCCCTAAAAATATGTTATAACACTTTTATAAGTAAAAATAACCCCATTTTACCAATTTTTTACCACATAATTATCTATTTAAAAAAGAGAAAACTATTTATATTTAATAGGGATGTTTTTTGGTTTTTTAATATTTCAATTTATATACCCCAAAAAACAACTACATTTTTTTGTGGATACATTCAATGTGAAATTAAAAAAATATTCAGATTGGTAGTAGCTAATGTAATCCCATTTATTCTGTGTAATTCTTGATCAATGTGGTATTAAAAAATCTTTTTTCAAAAACACTTACATCTATTGGTTTATAAATATGTATGTTGGGAACCTTATTTTAAATTTCATCAAATTTTGTAATGTTCTTTCAATTTAAATACTCTAAGGGTTACTTTCTTTATGCATGAGTTTTTAGATCTCTTTATTCTCATAAATAGAGTATATATTATGTTTAATAACAATTCTTCCACAACCCGACTAAGGAAACTAATCCAACTAGGATACAAACCAGACTAAAATATGACCATATGGGTGTTATATTTATCTATTTATATGAGAGAAGAACTCATAGATAAAAAAATACCAGAGGAAATAATTTTCCAAACATAAAACAAGATAAATTAAATATACTAATAGAATTATTGATATAAAATAATTATTCCATAGTCAAAAGAACAAAAAATGATACAACCAAATGTTTCAAGATAAAAATGTTACACGTCTAAAAACCCAAAATAAACAACCCCAACTGTCAATAACTGCTTTTTGTGACATATGTTCAATATCTCATCATCGCATTACCATCTACCCATGTACTTCTCACAAAAATCTCATCAATTCAATTTAGTTCTTTTCCCATTACTACATCCAAAAGAAGGTTTTATAGACCACTAGAAGTTTTTATAGAGCATGAGATAAATATTATCAATAGGTACCCACTTTTATAGCATTCCACCAGCTTCGAGTGGCCTTTTGAATCCACCAAAAAAGGATAAGGACTCTTGAAACTCCACTAAATTTCCATTGATGCCCCTAAATCTAAAAAAATATGACATGATAAACATAGAATATGGATTTAACTAGGAATATATGTTACAATTATCCCTACATAGGACTTTATATCCTTTAAAAGTTATATAGAATAGGGGTAATCTAAAAAAGTTCATACTAATACTCCCTCATTGAGGATTCACCATCTTATGTCTTATGGGAATCTTATCTATGTCACTGTAACACTTTATCCAACATAATTGGATTCCCATGTAGAAAAATCATTTATAATTCAAAAATTTCTATAGGACATTTCAAAACCAAAATTTAGAGTTCTAACTCAATCTTCCAAAAACATGGAACATTGGAAGGATCATGGTAATTCTTCTTAAGACAAGATATGTAGAAAAAGTAAAAAAGAAATATCAATTGAGAGAGTAATACCTAATAATAAGAAACCTGTGATATCTAATGGTTGAACATATATCATAACCATACTTCACAATTTTCCAAGATTACCATGACCAAACCATGGCTTAACAATCAACAAGACCTAGTCGCCAACTAAAAACTCTTATTGATGGTGCTGATGATCAATGTGAAATTTATTTTCCTTTTAACTATAACAACACTTCCATGTATGTCTTAGATCCTCATTGATGTCTCCTAAATAGTACTTGGTCAAATGGGAGAGGCCTTTCCCACCTCCGGCTCACAATGTGGTGACATACCCAGGCGTCCATTCAAAGCCTTGAAGGGATCCATTCTAATCAAAAACTACTAACTATTATTATAAGAAAACTAGACTAATTCCAGATGAAAATCACAAGATTCAATGAAATAAAATATGTATGAATGAATCATATCATCAAGAATCAATAATAATACGATTGATCTAGAAATTGGTTTTTGGATGGTAAGTTTTCATCAATATGACTTGAGTCCCCATTGCATTTTGGTAACCTTTCTAGAACTATGATATATATAGGGGATCTCTGTCGAGGATAATTGTATAGGGAAATCCATTTATACACAAGATTTCCAATATTTATAGGTTACCCAGATCATTAACCTTAGGAGTTTCCTGAATTGTAATGATATGATTCAACATCATCAATCGATCAATCACTACACAAATAACATTATTTTCTAAGGGATTCCATGGTCATACAACTATGAAATCCATGGGAATCTCATTACATTTACATATATGCACAAAAAGTATCCAGTGAAGACAAAAAGGATTTTGATCCTTCATATTTATCAACTTTCTGATGTAGTAGTGGGACACATAATAAAAAAAATTTACTATTTATTCATGACCACCAGAAACACCATCTCATGTCATAATACATATTCATAGATAACAGAATAAAAATTTAAAAATAGAAATCATGAAATAAAAAAATCACGATAGAAGAATTGATTATGAGACAACTTATAAATTGAAGGATTTCATCAGAATGTAGTTAAAACTATGAGTGGTCACCACACTATATAAGAATTCATTGACTCCTCTAAATAATTCATCATTCTACTAGTCCTATAAAATAAACTAAATGAACGATGATGAGAAATTAAAAATTATCAAAACCATACATGAATCCACCTCTTATGAATCCAAATAATAATGATAAAAAAGACCCATAAGTATCTAAACTTAATTCGATTCTAAAACAAACTAAGAATGTAATTTCTCAGTTAGTTTTTTCGTGATGATATTCCCACTCCCCAAGGTGTAGGTGATGTTGATGTAAAACATCAGAAGATACTCAACCCATCACCTATTCTTAAGGATATATTCATTTTGGGAAAAGATATAAATCAAGATCCAATGATCAAAAAACACTATTAAACTCTCCTTTTATATATTGGGTCATCAATAATTAAGATCAAGCATAAAATTAGGGATCTTGAAGTCATGGGTGGGGTATCTATTCTTATTACACTAAATATTTCAATAACTATATTCCATATCATGATCATCCTACATATTTACTCAAACCAAAACATCAATCAAATAATCACAATAAACCACATATCACATATATGGATTCACAAAAATATGAAAATGTGCGGTTGTCAGAAATTTTTTCACCTCATCAATAGAGGCATGACACCAATTATCAGGTAATTAGTTTACTACATTCATTGTAATAGAAGTTAATGGTGACTTTAGGATTGAAAAATATTTGATAAACAATTTATAGTATCTAATTATTCCTCAAAATATATATATATAAAATATTTTATGTGGTTATTACCATGAAAAGGAAACCTTTACCATTTTAGGATTTACTAAGAGACCATGCCCTGAAATCATTTTCCCAGTGGACATAGCCTCTTAGACTAATAAATTTCATTTTTATAGCTTCACATCAAGACATTGCCTCATCATGATTCCAAACACCCAATTAAAATATTTTACATGATCATGATCAGATCTCAATTATACTAAGATAGCAACCATGAATACTATAATAATGTTTTTAATATACTGGTGGAATTTATAGTTCCTCAAATACATAAAAACTATAGATTTTTATTTAGGATAAAAGGAATGGAAATATATTTTTACTTTATATACCTATTATTTATAGTATAATTCAATTTATATGACTCCCAATATATGAGCTATTGATATCATGGCTGAATATTGATTTTCAAAATCCTCTTTTCAACAATTAATTGATCAAACAATTCATCATCATGGGGAAGATGATATGTATTCTCGATTATTACATGGTTCAACTTCTGATAGTATTTATAGAGATTCAAATAATAATAAAACTTCAAGTAAAATAAAATGGGGAAAACCATGATAAATCAATAGTGAGAAAAATTATATACATTCATACAAATTGTACTTGAGCTATTTTAAATTATCATGTGAGAGACAATAAGAGGTTATAGATGCAGATGTGTTCCTGGAAACATTTTGATAGATAAATCTACCACCCTCTCTTATAAAATGCTAGAAATTTTATTAGGAAACCCTGTATGGAAGTCATGAAATACCAAGTAATATAATTAGTGGAAATATAATCACAAAAAACCACAACAAAAGACATAAGTCTCATTAATATTGGATGAGAAGGTCCTACATGACTGGACCACAAGTCCAACTCTCCAAAGAACACCCATGAGCTCCCATCGGTATCAAATGATGAAATATTATAGTGATAAAAATAAATCTAATATATATGAGAAAAGATAAATTCCATACAAATGATTATTTCAATAAGTTTTATATTGAAAACCAAAGTTTCCCAGAATTTCCCCTCATCTGTAGAAAAAAATAGAATGGAAAACCTACTCTCTCCGCTTACTGAGATGAGATTCTAGATTCACAAAAAGGGACATGATATCCTTAAAATGTTTCAATAAAACAATAAAAATAAAAATAAATATTAATGATTATTATTATACAATATCAAATAGATATTTTTCTATATAATATGGCATAAAATCATACCTCTCACTATATATGGACCCATTATAACTTCTGTAGGAAACTCCTACACTATACGAACAATCTCTATTATGGAAACTTGTGTATAGATCCCTATTATAATTAAAGATTATAAATTCACCCTTTTGGCCTTTTGAGATGATGAACCCTCACTTTATTAGGTAGTAGATATATCCTAGAAGAATATATAATGATAACCTCGATATCCAGAATAACTATAGTACTTCATAGGTATAGGGAAATATCGTAGAGTTTTTTCCTCAATGCCACACTGGTAGAAATCAAATAGTACACTGTTATCCAATAGTGATGGATTATAAAAAGTAAATTTCTAAAAACCACCTCCAATGTACTTTCAATAATTATGTCACTTCACATTTTTCTCTTATTTGTCATTATAACTCCATCTATTGGAAGGAAAGTCTCGAATAATCTGATTTTTTTTTTTGCATTATCAATTTATTATATCATATCCATATTGACTTTCTATTCATAGTTGGTGAGATTCAAAATATATAACTATAATCATTTTTCTTATTGAAATTCCCATAGGTATTTCTATGATATTAATTTATCATTCATAACCACCTCAAGGGTAAAATTAACCAACACTATAAAAATGATCATCATACTCTTTCAATGAATTCTCTACCTAATGTAATTAAAGGAACTCCATAACCTTTTTCATCATTATTTATTCTAGGTTGAACATGTGAATAAAAATTTTTTCATTTCCTTTCCACTCCAATCCTATGTTACAATTAACCTGAACCATAGAATCCCACAAATATGAGCTATAACCCTTGAGCATAAATGTTTTACGCATCAGCTTGATAGTTTCAGATGTATCCTTGAAATAAATGATCCAATAAATCTAATATAGCCAGCCTGGTACCTCTCTAGGGTCCTTAGTACCAATTAATGTTAAAGGGTTGTGGAATAAGAACTATCACACTCTATCCTTATTCCCTCTATATCTTAGTTTCTCCAAAATAGATGGTTCTAAATTTGTATACATTATGGTCCACATCTCAAACAACCATGATGATAGTATCTAAAAGATTCTTATCAAGGGGAGGATTACCTTAATGAAAATTTCATATTTCAACATCCTAAGGAACAGATGAAAGACATATCATATATATGATTCAACAAATCAAAAATCAGAGGGAATTAACTAGATAACAAATAAATTTTAGTTTATAAAAGAAAAATATATATTTATTCTATAATCAATAAAAAATACCATAATAGGAGACACAAAACAAAACACCCTATAATGACTTAAGGACCATTATAGTGAGATATGTCCAATAACTAACTCACAACATACCCCACATATCCTAAAAATCCATTATCCTCTCTATAAAATGTCCCAAGACAAAAAAAATTAAGGATATAATTTCATTCATACCATATTTTTATATCAAAAACTAGAAAATCCGTATATCTAGGGTTCAACATGGATTGGAATAAGGACATAAGGGACTTATAGATCCTCATGAGCTAGAGAAAATCTCTCTTCAATCCAATATCATCCAATGGAATTTTTTTCGAAACATGAAACAAGATAAATGAAATATATTTAAAGAATAATAAAAAAATAACCATTACATAGTAAAACGAATTATAGTGGTAAAAATATAATCAATGGTAGAAAGATAAAATAAATTTAAATTTTAAAAAAACAACCAAAAAGGCCATTAAAAATATCAATAACTTCTTACTATGAAACATGGTTAATATCCAACTATCTCACCACTAGATACCCATGCCCATCTAAAAAAAATCCCTCAAAATCTCAATTAATTTCCTTACTAATTCTTATATCAGAAAGAAAGGTATAAAAAACTTAAAGGGTGTATTTAATGAGTGAGATAAACATGCTCAATTGCATCCCACTTTTCTATATTTTCACTAACTAGATAGTGGATCCCATTTTATTTTTAGTAATCTTTTGTGGGAACCAAACAAGGTTAAGGCCTATTGAAAATCTATCATGTTTCATTTTAATCCCCCAAACACAAATTATAATCTATTATAGAAAATATGAACACACAAATACTAAGATGTTAAAAAATATAGCATACACATCCTCTCCTTTGAGATATAAATATTAAATAATTATTGTAATATGGAAACAAATTTAGAATTTTATTTATAACACTTTGTTGACCAATGGATATATTTAATTTATGATTTGAAAAAAATTATAGTTCTATATATTTATATAGTTTAAAGATGAATCTCTACATTGTGATACTATGGAATATATGAATTCACCATTATCAACCTATTTGTTTTGAGATTTTTAATGGAAAATTTTGTTTCATTCCAATTGATAAAAAATATAATATTTATATTTTCATGAATATAATATATTAATTTATTTTAATAACCACCATCACAGACATATGGTCTGGAATATGTGTAGATGGTATTTATGTAATGGTTCATGTCATTGTGTATTATTTTAAATGTTTTGGAAGGTAATTGGAGTTCTAATTAACATCAACGAATTAATTTCATTAACAATGACCTATTATAAAAAATGAATATAAATTTATTTATATGGACCACTAAATAATCACCTCTTCAAATATATATGTAATCATTTTCCATTTTCTAAAGACCACATATTATGTTATAGATTATTTATTTATTTTTATTTTGAATCATTATGAAAAATCACTTTTTTATATTTTTTATCAATATTTGTAAACAAACATACTATAAAACTTTTTCATATCTTGATATACAACATAGGTCCTTCTATATTTTCCAAAATAGTAAGTTTCATAAGAGAAGTATATGAATGGAATATTTATAAAACATTATAAATAATTATCTCTTATAATATTTAAAATTATATGGAATAATAAAGTACCACACTAAATCATATTTTATGTAATACTTTGTATAAATGGAAGTTTATTATTATTTATCAAAACTTGGATTAGTAAATTTTCATTAGTAAATAAATTCAAAATACACTCATTTTTTATAATCACAAGACGTGAGATTAAAATAATTTTATTAAAAAATGAGTAAAAAATTAAATTCCAATTTAGCTTACTGTACCACTAAAAGTAATACCCCCAAAAAATATCATAATTTTTAAATAGAGACAAATAACATTATAATATTTCTCTCCCTATGTTATTTTCATACATAAATTAAAAAGTTTTGTATAATACAAAAATATATGGTAAATTAAATATAAATATCTATATAAATATTTTCATCGATATTTCATAAATATATGAAATAAATTCAATATGTATACTTTATCTTGAAAATACTTGATCATTTTATCAATATATTCATTCTATGATTGTATATTTATACTCTTTAATTCACGGATCTAATTTTGGTTTTAAATATCTTTATATTTATAATCTATGTAAATTTATTTTGTATTTAACTAATCAAATCTAACCTCTAGATCCTCTATAAACTAATCTAAATTTATCATTGTCTATATGTATTTTTTATGGCCATCATTGAAGTTTAATTTATATACATTTTTCAAACTATTTTAGTCTATAATTTACCTATTCAATTCCTTAAATTGTGCATCCTTGATTTCATCCAATATAACACTCATCTAAATGATTATTTCTTAGAGGACTAATGTTTTATTGACTAGTATAGTAGCATTTATATATTTTAAAAAAAACAGTCTAAAAATTCAGTTATTTTAGATCCTTTCATTTTAAAATATCATCAATATTAAACTATTTTTAATTTAACAGATAGAGTTTTGGTGTATTACCTTATTAATATATCTTCCATTAAAGCATATAGTTTGTCAGTAGATGAATATTTATCATTAAACTCATATAAATGATCCAGGAAATTCGTTTTTTATATTTTCCATTTAATTTCAAAAAAATAATATATATAATATGTCTTCACATATATATATTCTTATATATTTACTTTTAATTTACATTTTTTTGTTATATTTCTGATGGTTCTAAAATATTTTTTAGAAATAGATTATTTTCTACATTTTCTAAAGCCTTTAAAGAAACATGATATGTATCCAAATTTAATTTAATTTTAGGTTTGGATTCAAATTCAATTATTTTAGTTTCAAAATATTGTCTTTAGAGGATAATGATGATGATGATATTTTTCATAGAATTGAGGAATGATAGAATCCATAACATTATGTACCATTAAAGTTACTTTAGGTCTATTAAAATAAAAATAATTGTTTTTTTCCTTAGGTAGATAAGATACATTTTTAGAATATATTTCAACATTAACTTCCATAAAATTATCTTTGACATAATCTCATGGTTCTTGGGTGAAACATAATCTCTATGTTTGTAAGTTATCTTTTTCATATCACTTCTATCGGATGATGATTGGTGGTTGAATCACCATTGATTGTTTTGTTAAATGAATCTTTGATTAATTTTTTACTTCCTTATACTTCTATGATTCAACCATAACATTTTGGTTATCATCACAATTCAATGTTTTCTATGCTTTCACATTCCCATTCTTAGATTACTTCTTTTTCATTTCCTCATCCTCATTATTTTAATTTCTTCTTATGTATTTATGGTATTCTAGGAAATATTTTTTTAGGAATTTGATTTTTCTAGTTTTTAAATACCATTATTTTTTTAATTTAGTGTTTACCTATTTGATATATCTCAATTGGAAGATCATATTTTCATTTACATAACTTTGAGACTTAATTAATGACCATAGTTTAGGATCATTAAATATATTTCTATCATTGTAATTTTCCTAAAATATCTTCTTTCAAATAATTGTCTTTTATGTTTATTATTTATTATTTAGTGATTTTAATAAAAAAAATTGCTTATGTTTCCTCGTCATCCAATACGGGGACATTCACCTCCTTCAGAGATTTGATGAATTCACAAGGAGACTATTCTAAATATTTATCCCACCAAACGTGTGTCAGAACATCTTTACATAGTTTTATGAAAAATACATCAATATTAATATGTTAAATCAATATATTTCTACTATTTTATTCATTTATCATATTATATTTTACCATAGAATTTACTCCCTGATTAACATATTCAACATCCATTAACATCATTAAATAAATTATATTAATAATTTCATATTACATAAGGATCATTAAATTTACTATTCAAAAGCTAATAGACATTATAAAGAACCAAGTGAAGTATAAAATATTGCAATTTAACATTATAGAAATGATTTCAAGGATATATAAATATATATACTTCCATTACTATATAAACATCTCCATTTCTCATAACAAGAATATATTTGAATAATTTAATATAATTCACTATACTGCTATGAAGTTTCAATATTTATAAGTTTTATAAATCAAAATAAATTATTGATAATTAATTACTACATAAAAATGTTTCAAACTATTTTATAATATTATGAGATTCTAACCAATACTCTTTGACCAATAGATTTCTTACTACATCTATAAATTTATCAAGATTCATAGAGGCCTAGTTCTCTTTATAAAAAACTATCTTAACTTCTCTAATATTATTATCTTACAAATATAAATTAAAATAATGAACTAATGAAGAATAAAATATATAATCGTTATTATATAAAGAAATATAACAAATTTTAAATTCTAAAATATTATGATCTATTTCAGAAATGAATAATTCTTATGGTTCCAATCTGTATCTCACAACCTTCCACAATAAATCTATTGGATGTAATTTTCTTTGAAAATCTATTACATGAATAATTATGGAGTATATAATCATATTACATTCTAAATATTTGAGACCTAAACTAATATAAAATATCATAAACTATAAATACATAAAAATCAAATCAAAAGGTGTTGTGGAAAATATTGCATCATTTCTAAAAACAATAGTTATGCTAAATTTAGGTGGAAACATACCCTTTATATAGTAAAAATTAATGAATCTTGGATATTGACATGAAATTTCATACACAACTAGAATTTATTCCTTCTTGATGTGTCATGTAGATAGATTTATATCATAAACACATTCCAAAAATTTAATGAAATTATTTAATTGATACATTTTAAAATCAATGTATATTCTTTTCTCACTACTAATTATCTGTATTTTTGAAAAAATAAATGCTAGATCTATTATCACAGATAATTATTCATTTTTTGAATGTCATTATAAAATACATGAGTGTTTTTTTCAATAAAAAATTGAGTAAAAAATATCCAACTACTTTATATCCATCTTCAATGGTGTAAATTCATATTGAAAATAGATTCTTACTAGGTCATGAAGCTAATAAATCGCCAAATGATTGACATATTGTAGAAATAGCATTTTTATTCATCCATAAACCTCTAAAATCTACATACAAATTACATTATAATTATGAAAGTAGATCCATAATGATATAAAAGTGTATGATCAAGAATCACATTATGTAAAGTATGGCCCACATTAAATTTTTTAAATGTTACTTAATAAAAATAGAATGAAATATTCAATATATATATATATATGGATTACTTGTAATCATTTATAGTAAGATTAATTTCATTCTTGAATCATGTTTTTGATATACCTTTTTCATATTTGTCATGATCGTGTGTACAAGAAGTAATAAAATGATTATTCATACTATTAACATTGTCAAATACAATTAAATTAAGTAAATCTATGATGTAATTATGAATAGAATATATTATTCCATATTCTCTATGAGAAATTTTTTAATAATGAAAAAATGAATTTTTACCCATTTAAATCATCCATTATTCAATTTTCTTATGTTTACTAAAAATTATATAATATATTCTCAGATTGATAAGATCATAATTTCATCAATAATTATTTTTATAATTATAGATTACTTAAATATATTCATGTGTAAAAGAGTTGGATTTTTGATTCATTAGATAAAATTGTTTGAATAATGGTTTAAGAAAATATATTAAACAAAGAATTTAGAGGTTATTTTTATCCTAACATACCACAATAAGAGTTAAGAGATGATATATAAATTAACAATTTTTTAAATTATAAAGATATTAAATATATATTTTCTCTTGAATATATCCATATTATAATACACATTCAGCATAATAATAAAATTGAATAAAATGTCTATGACAAAAAAAGGATTGTATAATTCAAATCCACTCAAGTATTACTATTGGAGAAAATGTTTCATCATTATATTTTCCTTATTATAGAGTATAACCAATGGAAATAGAAATCCGGATAAATAAGAAAACACATGTCGATCCCTTATAGGCCTATGTGAAACTAATAAGAACCCAAACCTAGTGTAAGAACCTATATTTTCTTTTCAGATATGGATCCTTTTTCGAGGTGTTTTTGAGGAAAAAGGGAAGAAGGGAAAAAAATTAAGAGTACATGTTGTGTACAATCTTGTACATGTCGTGTACTCGGGCACCGCATCCATACCGTGTTTAAACCGTGTTACGGCCGCGTACACAGTCATGTGATGACGTGGTAGGGCCACTTAAGGAGGGACCCTAAAAAGGATGATACACACCGTGTATCTTTAAATAACATGCCATGTATTTTTATTTTTAATTGATAAATTGGACCGAGGTCACATCTAATCCCTAGAAACATCTTCTTCTAACCTCATCTCATCCCAGAGCATCCAAGAGTGACGATTCTTCTCTGCACCACTGATTCATCATTCGTTCTCTGAATCAAACTCTGGTGGGTGCATTGGAATTCCACTGGTGAGTTCTTCCTTCTTCTAGAGCCTCTCCTCCTGATTTATCTCTTTTTGTGAGTTATTCAAGGTATAACATTTTTTCTGTTTTTGTAGATCTATGATGTTCTCGGTTGATTCAAAGGCTGAGGTTCAACTATATCGATCATACAACGTCGAGGTAGGTGGTTTGTTGCCTTTTGTTGTTTGTATTTGAGTTTTATATGCCAAAGTGTCGATTACCCATGTTTTGGGTATTTCAGGTTAAGTAAATTAAACCCTGGTTTATCTATCTTAGATTGATTATTGGATTAAAGGTTTTTTAATGTGATATTATGTAAAATTTAAGGTTTAAGAAACACCCCATGGATGCTTTTCCTTGTTTGTATGTTTAGGACTATTTGGTCAAAGTTTCCTATGAGGCATAACTTGTTTTTCATGCCTTTCTTGATAGGATAGAATTGATTGTATCTTACTATTTAAATGATTGTGATATGTATTAGAATTTTTTAGCCATGTTGTAGTTGATATTACTTTGGGCTGTTTGATATCATTTACGCATGATTGAATTGCACTGGGCTGTGAAAACCTAGTGTAGTTAGACCACAGGGGTAATTGACATTGAGTGATTCCTTAGAGTGTATTTTATATTTCATTCTATGAGACCACATGGGGGATTTACGGTGAGTTTTACCTTAGAGTGTCTATAGTTTACATTACAAGACCATAGGGGGAATTGATATTGAGTGCTTCCTCAAAGATTCGTTGCCTTTTTATTGAATTATTTATCCAAAGGGGTTAGACTGTGTGAGCTACCCATAGGGTTAATATAAATATTGAATGTTAGTGACATGTCTTCCAAGACAAATCACAAGCTTGAATTTGGTCCTTCTAGGTAGTATTTTGAGATACCTATTTGTGATACTTGATTAAATGATGAACATTAAATGATAATGAATGTAAATGGAAACTATAGGATTTGGTTACTCTTGTGTACTCCTAGTTTCTTTTCTACATTTCTATTATTACCTACTATATATACTCATTGATAGTTAGGCACAGATCTTGTGGTGGTTGCCTATTTGGATTCATCTCACACCCTGTTTGGTTCATGCTTTTGAACCCAAATAGATTATATAGTGGAAGTTGTAGATAAGATCAAGCATCCTTCTTCCTCAGGTACTTGATTGTTGTGGATCTGAAGATCATGGGACCAAACTGAGGCTTGCGATGCTGTTGGAGTTTATTTTTTTTATTTTGTACTTTGTTTTAGTACTGTATTTCCAAAATTGTGACTTTTTTGGCTATTTTTCTAGATATAAGTGACATGAATCATTTATATATGTGCTCCAGTTGTTTATCTACTATCAGTCTTCCATTGTTTACTTGTTGTATGGTATTATTGCTTTCGCTACTATTTATTATTTTTTATTACCCAATTAATAATTTTCCAATGAGGTTATAATTTTCCCACTATCACACCCAAGGTACTCACTGCTAGTCGGCAACCACTAGCATTCAGGGAAATGCACTTGAGTTCATGTGACCAACTGGGTACGGGGCACCTTTGGGTGGCACCCAAAACTAGGACATTGCAAATTTGTATCAAAGGGGGTTATTTTCTTCTTTGTCTTACTATTTGGAGCCTATAGACAGGGATATGAAGGAATGGGTAGTTGGTAATAAGTTTTGCTCGAGAGTAGCTAACTCATGCACAGGTAAAATCCAATTTATCTCGATAATTGCAATTTTTATGGTTTTTTCAATTGTTACAGTTGATTTGATTTCACAGTTGGGTGATTCACATGATTTTTGTTATTAGGATATATACCATTGAGGATCTATTTTTGTTGCAACCCGATGAGATGAAGGTATTCAATCTCATACATCATATAGGAACTTTCTAGAGATCACATGTCATGCATTTTGTCATGACATTTTGGATGCATTACTGATTGAATGATTTTGTGATAGATGTTGTGCTAGATATGCATTTTGTTTTGATATATGTTGTGATATAATACCTGCTACTTTGATAGGGTACTGTAATATTTAATGTTTCTTTTGAATGGGTGCCAAAATTTGGTCCATGTGGTGTTATGGGCCCTCATGGATCAGAATTTGGTGGATCATGTGATTGATTGCACTGTTATACCTTGTGATATACATGAATATGATGCCAAGATTTGATTCGCGGGGAGTATGGGCCCCCACATATTGGAATTTATAACTTTAATGCTTGTTTCATTGTTTTTATGGGGTTCCAGAGTAGTTTCTGAGGCTTATTATCTAGAAAAACTCAGAATACATGGCGTGTGATGATAAATACATGCCATGTATCCTTCTGTTCGGGAAGAAAATGTTTTTATTAAGTATATTCCATGTATTTTATGTACACGTCGTTTAGTCCTTATCCATGTGAATGATTGTGTTAGTAGAGACACGGGGTTGGGAAATTTTGGGTGACACGCACTGTGTACTTGGAGTACATGTTGTGTTATAAGAGTTGTGTATCTAGCTGTGTGACCAATGAAATTGGTGGATGAAACTCAGGTTGTACACGTCGTGTTCTATTCTTTCATTTCGTGTATAGTTGACCATGTCACCGACCAAGTGACTAATGGCACGGATGGTTATAACAGAAGGTGTACATGTTGTGTCCAGGGCGCACATGTCATGTATTGTTACCTAGGAAGGAACTGTGTGTTTATCCATGTAGAGGAACTTGGGCAGGGGTAAATGATTCAAGTACACGCCATGTCTCAAGGAGAACATACCGTGTATATGGGTGTTACATGACCAGTTTTGGAATAGGTACACACCATGTTAAAATATTAAGGAGAAATTCCATGTAAGGGGTCATACACGCCGTGTAACCATGTTTAAAAAAACATGAATATTTTATTTCTCCTATTACTTTCATGAAATTATAAGTTTCAGTCCATGATAATCTTGAACTAAGGTGTGTGCTTGACCTTCCAGAGTCATTCCACTAAGACGTCCTCCAGTTGTACGCCAGATACAAGGCAACGATTAGACACTGAAAATGTTAGATCATGGACTACCATCAAACCCTCTCATCATGCCTATCTTGGTATTAGATATAGTACCAGACACAGGTGATGTTGCACAGTTTCGAGAAGGCTTCATGATGATGATGTAGACTTTCTAGGGAGCACCACATCTTTCCCCATCTATGGCAGAGTTGACGCAGGTTTTTCAACAGCAGCATCCTACCACTTTCTTAGGGTATGGGGGAACTCAATTTGTAGAGTCGTGGTTAGAATCCATGATGTCTAACTTCGATAATTTCAAGATTCCTCCATAGAGGAGGGTGAATATCGCTACGTATATGTTATGCAATTCTGCCAAGAGATGGTGGGATGTGATAGCACAGGCGGGACGCCAGTGAGTTATGGCTTGGGATGAGTTCCAGTGGACCTTCTATGACTACTTCTACCCAGATACCTTGAGGGACGACTGATCCCAATATTTCATGAGTTTAGAGCCGGGTACTCTCTCAGTCATAGAGTATTCTTCTCTCTTCATAGATCTGCAGTGCTTCACACCCATTCTGGGGGTGATGAGTTATTTCTAGAGAGGAAGTTTGAGGATGGTTTGAGGCATGACATAAAATCCCAAGTGAAAATATTTCAGTTGACTTCAATATCTTCTATATTCAACCAGGTGTTGATCACCAAGCGCAACCCAAAGGATTCTGGAGTTGTGGTCTAGGGCGGTTCAACATCCAGAGTTGGTACCCTTCCGACTGATAGCAGGAAGCGTCGTAGGGATACTACGTGTGGAGATCTGAATAGGCGGGATTTTCTTTCAGGTATTCAGGTGGTGTGATACCAGTTCATAAAGGGATGACATAAGAAACCTCAGTTCCCAAGAGACCCAGTTGAGTACCTATCTTGCGGAAATATGGGACATCTTCAACATTTCGGAAACGCCCTCCTTCTAGTAGATAGTGAGGGAGGATCTATTTCAACTCCTCGTACCGAAACAGGACCACCAGTTCCACGTCAGACTGGGGACTGGAGTTCTCCAGGCCATTCAGGCCAAGGTGTTGGTTGAGGTTATTGTGGTCAAACACAGGGTTTTTGATAGTCGTAGTGTGGATCAGCTCAGCAATCTTAGACAGCTTCACATGGTCGTAGTGTAGGTCAGGCTTTTGCGTTGGAGCATATCTAGCAGGAGTAGGATCCCAGACCCTCTACGGTTAGAGGTACGATTTTAGTTGCCTCAGTATTAGCTTAAGCTCTTTTTGATATAGGGGATTACCATATCTTTATATTTGTTCCTATTGTGGAGATCATTGGGCTCTGTATCTTCACTTATACTGATATCATGACGTTGGACACTCTGTTGAGGATTAGAATGGATAGTGTAAGTTAGTACAAGGAGTGCCATATTGAGGTTAGTGGGTGTCACTTCTTATGGGACCTTTATTTATTAGAGATGACAGGATATGACGTCATTTTCATAATAGACTGGTTAGTTCCCTTCCAAGATATTGTTTATTTTTATCATTGTAGGGTGAGTTTCGCGTCACCATAGGGAATATTGTTTCTACATGAGGTTTAATGGGATGTCCAAGTGAGTAGAGATGGACCTGAGCATCATGGGTTGAGAGTTATTATAGCCCAGATCGCTAGTCTGTATCTTGATGACCAGGGAACTTCAAAGATGGAATTTCCTCTAGTGGTCGATCATTTTAGGGATGTCATTCTAGATGAATTTTTAGGTTTTCCTTCAGAGTGAGAGGTAGACTTTTCTATTGAGCTTGTTTTAGGGAAAACACTGGTGTCCATTCCTCATTACAAGATGGAAACACTATAGTTACAAGATCTCAAGAAGAATTTAGAGGAGTTACAAGCAAAGGGTTTCATTCAGCCTAGTACTTCTCCTTGGGGATCACCTATATTTTTTTCAAAGAAGTTGGAGGGTACCCTCAGACTTTTTGTGAATTATCGGAAGCTGAACCAGTTGACAGTTAAGAACTAATATCCCTTACTGAGGATTGATGATCTCTTTGATCAGCTTCGATGAGCCCAAGTGTTCTCAAAGATTGACTTGAGATCCGGTTATCATCAGTTGCACGTTAGACAATCAGATATACCTCTTACAGCCTTTCAGAGTAGGTATGGTCTATACAAGTATTTGGTTATGTCATTAGATCTCATGAATGAGCTGGAAGTTTTCATGGCACTGATGAACCGATTGTTCCATCCTTACTTGGATTCTTTTGTGGTAGTCTTTGTGGATGATATCATGGTGTACTCTCACACTCGACACGACCATGCCACCCATCTTGAGATTGTTTTGAGTACACTGAGAGAGAATCAGTTATATGATAAGTGTAAGAACCTGAATCTTCTTTTTAGGTATGTCTTTATTTTCTAGTTGTTTTTGAAAAAAATAGGGGTTTTTTGGAATTTTCAGGAGTACATGCAGTGTAATTATAAGTACACGCCATGTACCCGGTTTCCACGGGTGACCATGTACTGGCCGTGTAACAGCCAAGTACATGGTCATGTGGGGTGACCTGGAGACCACCTAAAGCATAGGCTAGTTAAGGAAAGTACACATCATGTACTTTTAGAGAACACATTGTGTACTTTTTTTCATTAAACGGATCGGGGTCGCGTCTAATGGACAGAACCATCTTCTTCTCGACCTATCTTTTCCGGGAGTGAACGAGACCACTAGATCTTTACCAAGCCCCCGACCCATTGTCTTTTCTCGAAATCAAACTCTTTCAGTTGTGTTGGAATCACATGGGTGAGTTATTCCTTCTTCTTGAACTTTATCTGCTATTTTTTCTTTCACAAGTTATCCTCGGTTGAACATTTTTATATTTTTTGTAGATCTACGGAGTTCTAGGGTTATTCAAGGCTTGAGGTTCACGTGTATCTATCTCACAATGCTGAGGTAGGTGGTTTCTGCCTTTCTATAGTTAGTCTTTGAGATATATGTGAAAAAATTTCCAATACCCTTGTTTGGGGTATTGTGTTTTCATGGTTTTAAACCTTGTTTCTTCCTGTTATGCCTTATGTTCTTGAGTAGAGTATTTATGATTACAAAGAGGGTTTTTTCCATGCTATGGATGTTTTTTCTATGATTGTTTGTTACTAACCATTTGGTCTAGATTTCCTTTTAGGCTACATTACTTTCCATGACTAGAATTGTTAGGATTGATTGATTTTATCTGACATGTTGTGATATGTTGTAGACTGTTTATCCAAGTAGTTCTTTAAGGTTAACTTTGGCTACTGGTTATAGTTTGTGTATGATTTATTTACACGGGGCTGTAGGAACCTGGTATAGTGAGACCATAGGGGATTGATGCTGAGGGATTTCCCAGAGTGTCTGTTATATTTTTCATGTTGCGAGACCATATAGGGGATTGACGTTGAGTGATTCCTTATAGTTTCTATAAATATGTTACAAGACCATAGGAGGAATTGACGTTGAGTGCTTCCTCAGAGTGTTTGTAGTTTATCATTAAAAGACTATAGGGGGAATTGACGATGAGTTCTTCCTTAGATATTCTTTTATTATACAAGACTATAGGGGGAATTGATGGTGAGTGCTTCCTCAGAGAGTCTTCGTTATATTCTTATTGTAAATTGAACCAGAGGGGTTAGGCTGTGAGAACTACCCAGAGGGTTACTTGAGATTATTAGATGAACCATAGGGGATAGGATGTGAGAACCTTCCCATAGGGTTTCTTATGATTGATTTGTTGCTTAATTGTTAAATGTAAATGATTGTAATTGAAACTATAGGATTGTTTACTTTTGAGTACTTCCTTTTTTACTGCTTCTTTTTATTATTGCCTACTATATATATTCACTTACTGTTAGGCACAGATCTTTGGGTGGTTTCCTACTAAGATTCATCTCACACCCTGTTTGGGTCATGCTTTTGGGCACAAACATATTATATTTTTGCAGGTCCAGATAAGGGAAAACCATTCTACTTCAGGTACTTGATTGCTATGGAGATAGAGAGAATGGGACCAAGCTGAGTCTTGCGATGCTACTGGAGTTTATTTGTTTTTTTTTTGTACTTTGGTTTAGTATTTTATTCCAACATTGTGACTTTTTTGGCTGTTTTATTAGACATATTTGACATTCATCATTTATATATGTGATCTAGTTGTTTATTACTTTCAGTCTTCTGTTGTTTTATTATTTTATGGTATCACTGCTTCCACTATTGCATATTATTGTCATTTCCATTTCATTACTCTTCCAATGATGGAATAGTTTCCCCACTATCAAACCCAAGGCCTTCGCTTCTAGTCGGAAACCTCTGGCATTTGGGGAAATGATCTTGAGGCCATGTGACCAACCAGGTATGGGGCACATCTGGGCGGCTCCCAGAACCGGGATGTTACAAAGTGGTCTCAGAGGAATTATTTTCTTCTTGGATTATTATTTGGAGAATATAGCCAGGGATATGACAGAATAAGTACTTGGTAATAATCTTTTCTTGGGAGCAGCTAACCCATGTATAGGGAAAATCCAATTTACCTTGTTTATTGTGATATTTCTGGTTTTGAAATTATTACAGTTTATTTTATTTCACCATTGGGTGATTCACATGCTTTGTGTTGTTATTGTTGATGTTATGGAGGTTCTATTTCTGTTGCAACCCGATGAGATAAGAGTATGCCATCTAATGCATCATATAGGAACTTTCTATAAATCACTTGTCATGCATTCTTGCCATTCCATTTAGGATGCATTATCGATTGCATGTTGTGATAGGTGTTGTTCTAGATATAAATGATGTTGTGATAGATGCCTTGATAGAATACCTTCTATTTGATAGGGTATTGTATTGTGTTAGGTTTTGTTTTAATGAATGTCAAACTTTGGTTCGTGAGGTATTATGGGCCCTCATGGATTAGAATTTGGTGGATAGTTGTATTTTTATCCCTTGCATATAACATATATAAGATTCCAAGATTTGATTTGCAGGGGGGTATGGGCACCCACGGATCGAAATTTGGCACATTAATGTTTGTTTCAGTGTTTTATAGGCTTCTAGAGTATTTTCTAGCTTACTGTCCAGAAAAACCTAGAATACACAGCATGTAGTGATGAATACACACCATGTGTTCTTCTATTCGGGAAGAAACTATTTTTCTTAAGTACACATTGTGTACTGTATATACATGTTGTGTAGTCACTAACAGTGTTACTGCATGTGTGGGCTAAGGCCCAGGGTTGAGAAATCTTGGTAGGACATGTCGTGTACTAGATGTAAACACAGTGTTGTAGAGACTACGTATCCAGTCATGTGAATAACAACACTGATGGATAAAACTTAGTTTATACACGCCATGTCAAGAATGAACACTCCGTTTAGTGTAACTCGTGTAACTGGACATGTAACTAATAACACGGGTTGGTGAAATCCTTCTAGTACACACCGGGTCTGGCACAAACATGTTGTGTAGTATTGTTCTAAGGGAACTATATGGTTTAGTCATGTAGAAGAACTCAGGTAGGGGAAGAGGACTCAATTAAACACCATATGTTTGGAAAACACACTGTGTGATTAGGGTGTTACACGACCAGGGTTGGAAAAAGTACATGCACATGTGAAGGCTTAAGGGAACACGCCATGTAGGTGTTATACATGTCATGTATCCATGTTTTGAAAAACTTAAATGATTTCTTTCTCTTGTTCCCTTTTTACACTTCTAAGTTTCAGTCCTTGATAATCTTGATCTAAGGTGTGTGCTTGACCTTGTAGAGTCATACCATTGAGACGTCCTTCGGTTGTACGCCAGTTGCAAGGCAGTGATCAGACACTGGACATGGCTAGTCAGGGACTACTAGAAAATCCTCCCATAGTTACAGTCTTAGAACCAGCCATCATTTCAGACACAGGTGCTGACACATAGATCCGAGAAGGCTTCATGTGGTTTATTTAGACCTTCTAGGGAGCATCGCCTCCTATCCCGTCGATGGAAGAATTGACGCGGGTCTTTCAGCAGCAGTATCCTCCCACTTTCTTAGGGGATGGAGGACCTCAGGCTGTAGATTCATGGTTATAATCCATTCTTTCTATCTTCGAGCATCTTGAGACGCCTTCAGAGAAGAGGGTGAAGCCCGCTACGTACATGCTATGGGACTCCGCCAAGAGATGGTGGGATGTGATCTCACAGGTGGGACGCCATAAGTTTATGGCTTCGAATGAGTTCTAGCATGCCATATATGACTACTTATACCCAAAGACTTTGAGGGCCGATCGAGCCTAAGAGTTCATGAGTTTGGAGTAGGGTACTCTCTCAGCTATGGAGTATTCTTCACACTTCACAGAGTTACAGCACTTCACACCCATCCCAGGAGGTGATGAGTTATTCCTAGAAAGGAATTTTGAGGATGGTCTTAGGCATGAAATCCGATCTTAGGTGAACATATTTAGGTTGATGACCATATCTTCTATAGTCAACCATGTGCTGATCACAGAACAAAACCTGAGGGATTCTGGAGTCGTGGGCTCGGTCGGTTCCACATCCAGAGTTAGTACTTCTCCGGCCGATAGCAGGAAGCATCGCAGGGAGTTTACATGTGGAGATCTAAGTAGGATGGATGCACCTTCAAGTATCCAGGTAGTATGCTATCAATGTGGGAAGGTCAGAAATATGAGGCCACATTTCCTGAGAGACTTAGTGGAGTGCTAATCTTGTGGAAAGATGGGTCATCTTCGGTGCTTTTGTCAGATCTTCTCTCCAGCTGCTAGTGATATGAGTTCTTTGATTACTCCTTATCTAGGAGTAGGACCACCAGTTTCTTATCAGTCATGGAACTAGAGTTCTTCTGGTCATTGAGGCTGAGGTGGAGGTTGTGGTCATGGTAGACAATCTGCAGGCTTTCAGTGACAACAGGGTGGATCAACTGTGGGTGGTCAGGCAGGGTTACAGGGTCGCGGTGCAGGTCAGACTTTTGCGGTGGAGCAAACCCAGTAGAAGTAGTATCCCATCCCCTCAATATTTAGAGGTACTATTCTGGTTGCCTCAGTTTTAGCTTCTGCTCTTTTCGATACAGGGGCTTCACATAGTTTCATATATGTTGCTATTGTGGAGAGCCTTAGGCTCTGTATCTTTTCTCCTTCTGGTATCTTGATGTTAGAAACTCTGTTGGGGATAAGAAGGGCTAGTGTACATCAGTGCAAGGAGTGCCCTCTTGAGGTTGGTGGGTGTCACTTCTTATGGGATCTCTGTGTCCTAGAGATGACAGGATGTGATTTTATTCTGGGAATGGACTAGTTAGTTCCCTTCCAGGTTTTTATTGATTTCTATCACTGTAGGGTGAGTTTTACGTCACCAGAGGGCGGATCATTTCTATATAAGGGAGAATGGGATGTCCAGGCAAGAAGAGCACGACATGATCATCATGGGTTGGGAGGAGTTGCAGCCTAGATTTATAGTCTATATTTGGATGACTAGGGAACTTCACAGATAGAATTTCCTCCAGTGGTGGATCATTTCAAGGATGTCTTTCCAGAGGAATTTTTAGGTTTTTCTTCGGTGCGAGAGGTGGAATTCTCTATTGATCTCATACCAGGAGTGGCACCAGTGTCCATTCCTCCTTATAGTATGGATACACCAGAGTTACAGGAGCTCAAAAAGCAGTTGGAGGAGTTGTAGAAAAAGGGTTTCATCCGACCCAGTACTTCTCCTTGGGGTTCTCCTGTCCTATTTGCGAACAAGGTAGATGGTACCCTCAGACATTGTTTGGATTATCAGAAGCTGAACTAGTTGACAATCAAGAATTGATATCCCTTTCCAAGAATTGATGATCTCTTTGATCAGATTTGAGGAGCTTGGGTGTTCGGGAAGATTTAATTGAGATCTAGTTATCATTAGTTGCATGTTAGACCATCAGATGTACCTCTTACAATATTTCAGAGTAGTTATGGTCTATATGAGTATTTGGTTATGCCATTAGGTATCACGAATGCACCTACAGTCTTCGTGGCACTGATGAACCGAGTGTTCCATCAATACTTGGATTATTTTTTGTTAGTCTTTGTGGAAGATATCTTGGTTTACTCTCACACTCTACATGACCATGCCACACATCTTGAGATCAGAGTACATTGAGAGAGAATCAGTTATATGCTAAGCTCTCAAAATGAAACTTTTGGATAGACAAGATTCACTTATTGGGTCATGTTATCTTAGAGACAAGAGTATCAATTGACCTAGATAAAGTGAGGGTAGTAGTTTCCTGGGAGCAGCTGAAGAATGTATTTGAGGTACAGAGTTTTCTACGACTGGCTGGTTACTACAGACGTTTCATATATAACTCTTCACGCTTAGCAACACCACTGATAGGCCTGGATAAGAAGGGTGTAAAGTACCTGTGGTCAGATTCTTGTGAGTCAACCTTTCAGGAGATGAAATGGATGTTGAATTCAGTATCGATACTAGTATTTCCAGAGCTGGGAAAGAGCTATACTATTTATTGTGATGCTTCAGGTATCGAGTTGGGAGAAGTTCTTATGCAGGGGGAAGGATTCGTTGCGTACAGGTCTCAACAGTTGAGGCCACATGAGAGGAATTACCCGACGCACGATCTTGAGTTGGCTGCAGTTGTACAAGATTTATGTTGTTGGAGACACTACCTTTTGGGAGAACATTTTGGGGTTTTCACTTACCACATAATTCTCAAGTATATCTTCACTCAGTGTGATCTGAATTTGAGATAGCAAAGGTGGGTTGAGTACCATCAGTCCTTTGACTTTGAGCTTGCCTATACACCTAAGAAAGGCAACGTAGTGGCTGATGCGTTGAGCAGGAGGACTCAGATATAGATAGTTCAGGAGGCTAGTAGTGAGTGGAAGCTTATGGTCATGTTCTCTAAGATGAATTTATAGGTTTACGATAGATAGGGGCAGAAGTTTCCGTCTTCTGTGGTTGTTACCTCTCCTCTTCTTGATCGAGTTTGAATGAGGCATCTATCAAATTATGAAGGCCTAGTCCTACAGGAGAGTGTGTCAGGAGAGGACCCTATTCCTATATGGACCATAGGTGAGGATGAGATCTTGCGTTTTCATGGGCGCGTATGGGTGTCAGCAGACATATGTGAGGAGTTGATGCGGGACTTTCATTCCTCATTTTGGGAAGTTCACCCTAGTGTCACCAATATGTATTGAGATCTGCACCGTCAATATTGGTGGCCAAGTATTAAGAGAGATGTTTCTGGGTTTTTCATGAGGTGTTCCACCTGTTAGTAGGTGAAGGAGGATCATCAGCAACCAGCATGGCTTTTGCAGTAGTTACCCATTCCCGAGCGGAATTGGAACGATGTCGTGATGGATTTCATGATAGGTTTGTTGAGGTCACCTTGAGGGAATGATGTAGTATGGGTTGTCATTGACAGACTCACGAAGGTTGCTCACTTCTTGCTGATCAAGGAGACCTTCAGTGTTGATGAGCTGGTAAGGTTGTACATCTGGGAGATTGTACGTCTACATGGGGTTCCACACTCCATCATTTCAAACAGGGATGCCTGTTTTACTTCTTGGGTCTGGCAGGGACTAAAAAGGGATTTGGGTATACAGGTACTTTTGAGTACATCATACCATCCCTAGATATATGGTCAGTCCGAGCCTACGATTCAGGTGCTTGAGAACATTCTTCGAGCATGCATCCTGAATTTTGGAGGTTCTTGGGAGAAACACATACCTCTTGTGGAGTTTTTCTACAATAATAGTTTTTAAGAAACTCTTCAGATGGAAACTTATGTGGCTTTGTATGGTAGGCCATGCCGTCCACCTTTATGCTGGCTGGAGGCATGAGAGGTAGCTATGCTGGGACCTCATCTTGTCCAAGAGACCACAGAGAAGATAGAGTTGATTCAGAGGAGGATGGATACTATACAGTCACGTTATAAGTCTTATGCTGATTGATGGAGATGACCTCTGGAGTTTGAGGTCAGAGATCAGGTTTTCCTGCATGTCACGTCGAGGCTGGGACACATGAGGATTAGAAGATAGGGTAATATTTCACTGAGGTATGTTGGGTTGTTTGAGGTTTTGGAGAGAGTCGTACCAATTGCCTATCGGCTGTAGTTACCTCAGAGGTACCGGTCTATGCACGACCTCTTCCACGTTTCTCAGCTTCGAAATTACTTCTCAAACCCATCTCATGTTTTCCGACCTGATGAGGTTGAGTTATAGGTGGACTCCTTATTCGAGGAGCATCCTATCCAAATTTTTTATCAAAGTTTGATGGTTCTCCATGGTCGGTCCATTCCTCTGGTACAAGTTCTATGGAAGAACGGGTGAGTACAGGATGAGACTTGGGAGAGGGAGGTTGATGTACAATCACAGTAGTCAGATCTGTTTGAGGATTCTTCTTCTACGCCGCCTTTCTAGGGAAATTTGGGGGAAATTTTCTTTAAGGGGGGAAGTTTGTAAGAACCCGGATCTTATTTTCAAGTATGTATTTCTTTTCTGGTTTTTTTTTATAAAAAGAGGAGTTTTTGGAATTTTCAGGAGTACACACTGTCTACTTATAAGTACACGCCATGTAACTGGTTTCCACAGGTGACCGTGTATTGGTCGTGTAACAGCCGAGTACATGGACATGTGGGGAGACCTAAATATCGCCTAAAGTAGAGGCTGGTTAAGGCAAGTACATGTCGTGCACTTTTAAATAACACATTTTGTACTTTCTTTTTTCTTCATTAAACGGATCGGGGTTTCATCTAATGGACAGAACCATCTTATTCTCGACCTATCTCATTTGAGAGCGAATGAGACCATCGAATCATCTTCGAGCCCCCGACCCACCGTCCGTTCTCCGAATCGAACTCCGTCATTTGCGTTGGAATTGCATCAGTGATTTCTTCCTTCTCATTTAACTTCATCTCTTTTTTTCTCCTCTTTCATGATTTATCCTTGGTTGAAAATTTTTAGCATTTTTGTATATCTATAGAGTTATAGAGAAATTCAAGGCCTTAAGTTCATGTATATCGATCTCACAACACCGAGGTAGGTGGTTTGTGCCTTTACGTAGTTATTCTTTGAGTTATATGTGCTAAAGTGCCCAATACCCTTGTTCGGGGTACTGTGTTTTCATGGTTTTAAACCCTGTTTTTTCCTAATATGCCTTGTGTGCTTGAGTAGAGGAATTATGATTATAAAGAACGTTATTTTCCATGCTATGGATTTTTTCCCATTCTTGTTTTTTACTGACCGTTTGGTCTGTCTTTCTTGTTAGGATTATTTAATTCCCATGTCTAGTACTGTTAGGATGGAGTGATTTTATTTGACATGTTGTGATATGTTGTAGACGGTTTATCCAAGTAGTGCTTTATGGTTTACTTTGGTTGCTGGTTATCATTTGTGTAAGATTTCTTTACACGGGGCTGTGGGAACCTGGTGTAGTGAGACCATAGGGAAAATTGATGTTGAGGGCTTTCCGAGAGTGTCTATTATATTTATCACACTACAAGACCATAGGGGGGATTAACATTGAGTACTCCCTCAGAGTGTCTATAGATACGTTACGAGACCATAGGTGGAATTGACGTTGAGTTATTCCTCAATGTGTCTTTAGTTTACCATTGAAATACTTTAGGGGGAATCGACGGTGAGTTCTTCCTCAGAGAGTATTTGATTATACGAGACTATAGGTGGAATTTATAGTGAGTGCTTCCTCATAGAGTCTTCATTATATTCTTATTGTAAATTGAACTAGAGGGGTTAGGCTATGAGAACTACCCAGAGGGTTACTTGAGATTGTAGGATGAACCAGAGGGGATAGGTTGTGAGAACCTTCCCATAGGGTTGCTTATACTTGATTGGTTGTTTAATTGTTAAATGTAAATGATTGTAATTGAAACTGCAAGACTGTTTACTTTTGAGTACTTCCTTTTTTACTGCTTCTTTTGCTTATTTCATTACATATATATTCAATGACTATTAGGCACAAATCTTTAGGTGGTTTCTTACTAGGATTCATCTCACACCCTATTTGGGTCATGCTTTAGGGCCCAAACAGATTATAATATTGCGGGTCTAGATAAGGGCTAGAGCCCTTCTACTTCAGGTACTTGATTATTGTGGATCTGGAGATCATGGAACAAAGATGAGGCTTGCGTTGCTACTAGAGTTTATTTGTTTTCTTTTTCAATTTGGTTTAGTACTTTATTCCAGCATTGTGACTTGTTTGGTTGTTTTCCTAGACATATGTGACATGCATCATTTATATATGTTCTCCAATTTTTTATTACTTTCAGTCTTCCATTATTTTCTTATTGTTTGGTATTACTGCTTCCACTATTGTATATTATTGTTATTTCTACTGCATTACTCTGCCAATGAGGGAATATATTCCCCACTATCACACCCAAGGCCCTCACTACTAGTCGACAGCCTCTGGCATTTGGGGAAATGTGCTTGAGGCCATGTGACCAACCGGGTACGGGGAACCTCTGGGTGGCTCCAGGAACCAATACGTTACACTAATCTCTCAAAATGACACTTTTGGATAGACCAGGTTCACTTTTTGGGTTGTGTTATCTCATAGATAGGAGTATCAGTAGACCTAGATAAAGTGAGAGATGTATTTTCATAGGAGAAGCTGAAGAATTTCTTTGAGGAATGAAGTTTTCTGGGGCTGGCTGGTTTCTACAGGAATTTTAGATAAGACTTTTCTAGCTTAGCATCACCATTGACGGGACTTAATAATAAGGGTGTGAAGTGATTGTGGACATATTCCTATGATTCAACCTTTTAGGAGCTGAAAGGGAGGTTTATTTCAGCACCGATACTAATTTTTCCAGATCCAGGAAAGAGTTATGTCATTTACTATGATACATCAGGTATTAGGATGGGATCAATGCTTATGTAGGGGGAAGGAGTCATTGTGTACAGGTCTCAGCAGTTGAGGCCACATGAGATGAATTATTCAATGCACGATCTTGAGTTGGAGGCAGTCGTTCATGCCTTGCGTTGTTGGAGACATTACCTTCTAGGAGAGCATTTTGTGGTGTACACTAACCAAAAAAGTCTCAAGAACATCTTTACTCAGTGTGATCTGAGTTTGAGATAGCAAAGGTGGGTCAAGTACCTTCTTTATTTTGACTTTGAGCTTTCTTATATGCCTGGTAAAGGAAACATAGTGGCTGATGCATTGAGAAAGAGGACTCAGATACAGGCAGTTCAGGAAGCCAGTAGTGAGTGTCAGCTCATGGTTCTGTTCTCTAAAATGAATTTAAAAGGTGAATGACAGATAGGTTCAAACAGTTCTTTCTTTTGTAGCTATTACCTCTACTCTTTTGGATCAATTTCGAATGAAGTAGCTATCAGATTTTGAGGGCCTAGTCCTACGGGATAGTGTGTTAGGAGAGGACCCTACTCCTGGGTGGACCGTAGGTGAGTATGAGATCTTGCGCTTCCATAGACACATATGGGTGTCAGAAAACATATGAGAGGAGATGATGTGGGATTTTCATTCCTTGGTTTGGGTATTTCATCCTGGTGTTACCAAGATGTATCGAGATTTACACTGTTAGTATTGGTGGCCAGGTATGAAGAGATATGTTTCTTATTTTGTTATGAGATATTCCACATGTCAGCATGTGAAGGTGGAGCATTGACGACCAGTAGGTCTTCTACATTAGTTAACCATTCCTAAGTGGAATTGGAATGATGTCGCGATGGATTTTGTGATAGGGTTATCGAGATCTCCTCGAGGGAATGATGTGTTTTGGGTTTTTATCGATAGGCTCGCGAAGGTGGCACACTTCTTACTAATCAAGGAGAACTTCAGTTTTGATGAGCTATAAAGTTTGTACATCTGATATATTGTATGGTTTCCTAGGGTTCTGAGCTCTATCATTTCTGACAGAGACGCCCTCTTTACTTGCCTTTTCTAGAAAGGGTTACAGAGGGATCTGGGTACACAGGTACTTCTAAGTATAGCTTACCATCCCTAGAAAGATGGTCAGTCTAAGTGCATGATTCAGGTGCTGGAGGACATGCTTCGAGCATGTGTCCTAGATTTTAGAGGTTCTTGGGAGAAACACATACCTATGTTGGAGTTTTCCTACAATAATAGTTTTTAGGAAACTATTCAGATGGCACCTTATGAGGCATTGTATGGTAAGCCATGCTGATCACCCCTATGTTGGATGGAGGTAGGAGAGGCAGATATATGGGACCTCATCTTGTCCTGGAGACCATAGAATATGTCAAGTTGATTTTTAAGAGTATATCTATTGTAAAATCATGATAGAAGCCTTTTGATAATCGACGGAGACGGCCTCTCGAGTTCAAGGTCGGAGACAAGGTTTTCCTACATGTCACACTGAGGTTGGGACATAGAAGGATTAGGGGACAGGGAAATCTTTCATCGAGATACATTGGGCCGATTGAGGTTTTGGAGAGAGTTGGTCCGGTTTCCTATCGGTTGTAGTTAACTCAGAGGTACTGGTCTATGCACGATGTCTTCCACGTTTTTCAACTATGGTGTTACTTCTCAGACTCGTCTCGTGTTTTTCAACTCAAGGAAGTTGAGTGGGATGTAGACGCATCATTCTAGGAGCATCCTATCCGGATTTTTTATTGCATCGTGAAGGTTCTTTGTGGCCATTTTGTTCCTCTGGTATGGTTGCTATGGCAGCACGGGCAAGTACAAGATGATACATGGGAGAGGGAGGTTGATGTGTGATCGCAGTGGACAGAGTTGTTCAAGGATTCTTCTTCACCACCTTGTTAGGGAAATTCAAGGATGAATAAGGGGGGAATTTTGTAAGAACCCAGATTTTCTTTTTAGGTTTGGATCCTTTTTGAGTTGTTTTTGAGGAAAAAGGAAGAAGGAAAAAATTGGATTACACGTCGTGTACTCGGGAACCACATTCAAACCATGTTTAGAGCATGTTACGGCCTCATACACGCCCATGCGATGACGTGGTAGGGCCGCTTAAGGTAAGACCTAGTAAAGGCCGAGACATTCCATTTATCTTTAAAGAACATGTCATGTATTTTTATTTTTAATTGATAAATCAAAACGGGCCGCGTCTAATCCACAGAAATGTCTTCTTCTAACCTTGTCTCGTCCAGGAGTGGAAGAGAGCGGCGATTCTTCTCTGAGCCACTGATCCGTCATCCATTCTCCGAATCAAACTCTAGCGGGTGCGTTGGAATCCCACCGGTGATTTTTTCCTTCTTCAAGATCCTCTCCTCTGGATTTCTCTCCTTTCGTGAGTTATTCAAGGTTGAACATTTTTGACATTTTTTTAGATCAATGATGTTATAGGCCGATTAAAAGTATGAGGTTCAACTATATAGATCATATAATGTAGAGGTAGGTGTTTTGTTGCCTTTTGTTGTTTTTCTTTGAGTTTTATATTCTAAAGTGTTGATTACTCATGTTTCGAGTATTTTAGGTTAAGGAAATTAAACCCTAGTTTATCTACCTTAGATTGATTGTTTGATTAAGGGTTTGTTGATGTGATATTATGTGAAATTGCATGTTTAAGGAAAAACCCATGTGTGATTTTCCTTGTTTTTATGTTTATGACCATTTGGTCTAGGTTTCCTATGATGCATACCTTTTTTCTATAGCTTCCTTGATAGGATGGAACTGATTGTATATGACTGCCTATTAAATGCTTCTGATATGAATTGGAATTGTTTATCCATGTGGTAGTTGAGATTACTTTGGTCTGATTGATGTCGTTTATGCATGATTTAATTACACAGGGCTATGAGAACCTGGTGTAGTTAGACCATAGGGGGAATTGATGTTGAGTACTTCCTCAGAGTGTCTGTTATATTTCACGCTACGATACCACTGGGGGGATTGATGGTGAGTGCTCCCTCAGAGTGTCTATAGTTTGCGTTACGAGACCATAGGGAGAATTGAAATTGAGTGCTTACCCAGAGAGTCTATGGTTGTTCTGGAAAGACCATAGGTGGAATTGATGGTGAGTGCTTCCTCAGAGTGTCTTTGTATTTTTATTGCATTATTTAGATAGAGGGGTTAGATTGTGTGATATACGAAGAGGTTTAATATAAATATTGAATTTTTGTGATATATTTATCAATCCAAAGCACAAGATTGGATTCGGTCCTTCTAGGTAGTCTTTTGAGATACCTATTTGTGATACTTGATTAAATGATGAACGTTAAATGCTAATGAATGTAAATAGAAAATGTAGGATTTTGTTACTCTTGTGTACTTATAGTTTATTTACTATATTTGCATTATTACCTGCTATATATACTCACTAAAAGTTAGGCACATATCTTATAGTGATTGTCTACTGGGATTTATCTCACACCATGATTGGGTCATGCTTTTGGACCCAAACAAATTATATGGTTCCAAGTGTTGATAAGAGAAAGCACCCTTCTACGTCAGGTACTTGATTGTTGTGGAGCTGGAGAGCATGGGAGTAAGTTGAGGCTTGAGATTCTGTTGGAGTTTTTTTTTTCCTTTTTTACTTTGGTTTAGTACAGTATTTCCATCATTGTGACTTGTTTGGATGTTTTCCTATATATAAGTGACATGCATCATTTATATATTTGCTTCAGTTGTTTATCTACTATCAGTCTTCTGATGATTACTTATTGAATGGTATTATTGCTTTTGTTACTATTTATTATTTGTTATTTTGATGTGCGTACTCTACTAATGAGGGAATAGTTTCCCCACTCTCACACCCAAGCCCCTCACTACTAGTCAGCAGCCTCTGGCATTCGGAGAAATTTGGTTGAGGCCATGTGACCAACCAAGTATAGGGCACCTTTGGGTGGCACTCAAAACTAGGGTGTTACACCTGACATACCATCTTAGCCTCTCTAGGTAGAATCCCCTTACCAATACATGATCATCACTAGGTATGCTATCATGTATAGTAATATATGCTATTGAATCACTCATCCAAAATTCCAAAACACATACCCATGTTTTCCCATGTGAAACTCATAAATAACTAGTTCTATGAAATTTAATTTCACCATACATAAATCTTAAGATTCTCATTAAATGACTAAGAAAAGTTATTAATTAAATAAACAACATTGGATTCATGTGATCACATAACCAAATAATTTTATATATGAAATAAAGGTTTAAAAATTAAAGAAACAATATATATATAATAATTATCAACAAATTCCACCATTGAGAATCTATATGGAATTAAAAGGCACTTTGAAACATTTGACTTGGCACATTATTGGCATAAAACATGATTTAGAATGAAAATAATTATTTTCCATTAAAAATATTATTTTTCCAAATAAATTTCAAGGAAAATGGATGAATAAATAAAAATTATTCCCTAATAAATTAATTCAATTATAATTTTTCAATAAGAACTATTATAAAGATTAGGCAGTTAATATATTCTAGGGGAATTTATTTATATAGAAACAGAAACATAAAATACTTTATAATGATTTTATATTCTTCAAATATAATGTGACTAGGGATAATGGGATCCATATAAAGTTTAAGATCCAAAAGAATCAATTTTCAAACCATTATATATTATAGACATAAAAACCATGGTTAACGGGGGGAAATGATATAAAAGATATGAAATATAGTTAAATTATATGAATATATGCAAGGAAAATAAAGAGAAACAAATTTTTCCCTTGAATTATTTCACATTAATCAATTTATGATCAAAAATGGATATTAGTGAACAATATTCATGGATAAGAAGTGCATCTAGTGTTTTGGAATTTAAAATAGTAAGAAAAATGGTGTAAATATTTAGCAGGGGAAAGAGTGAATTATATTTTTAAATTTCTATGTAGGTCGCATGATTTGGTTTAATGGTTTTGGAAACTATACACCAACTATGTAGTGGCCACTGTAAATGGAACACAAAACGTCTGAGTAATCAATATAGTATCCACTACTTTTTCACTACCTATGAAAAAACTATTTAACCTTTTATTATGTTTCATGAATAGATGCATGGTTCTAATAACCACACCATAACAATTCTTACTACACTATAAAAATTCCTCTTCTATTTTTCATTTGTGAGTATGATTTTTATTATTCATGACATAACCATTCAACCAATATTATATCCCTATTTCTCCATATTTTTTATAATCTAACTTCCAAATCCATAAAAAATAATAATGTTAAATAATTGAAATAAATATATACTGTTGACCCAGGGGTTTTCATAATTTTCTTCATCATGCCACATTTTATGCCAAAATAGTCATAACTTCTCTTTTAGAGAGAGAAAATGAGGCTATTTATCTCTCAACAATTCCTCACACTCTAAAGTCTTAATGATAATTCAACCATGATTACATAACACATACAAAAATGGAATTGATTTACCATTCAAAAATATATCCTAATGTTATATAATATAGAGGTTCTACCTAACCATAGTGGTGTTGGTTACCTAATCTAATCCCTCCCACTCAACAATGTGAGATGGATTTGGATGATAGTTTTTTGAATGAATATACATGAAACTCATCATGAATAGATTTCATATTGGATGGTATGAATATCCAATATGATACATTCCAAAGATTATATGTAACCTCAATTTTTCTAATACAATGTGACATCAACATACCCTATTTTTCAAATGGATTTTATACTAATAAAGTATAAAATCTAAGAAGAACCTGAGGAATAATTTAATAATCCAATGGACAACACTAACATTCAACATAAGATTTATAAATACACTGATACATTGCTAATAATTTTAGTGTTTTTTGAACCTTAGTGATCATATTTGGAATAATTATTCATCCTAATAATGATTGTTCACCAAAGTATATCTATCAAAGGGAAGAGTAGTATGATCATCTAGAATGTGATTTAAAAGGATACAAATTTATTATTATTTTTTATTTTTTATTATAAAAAATTAAAACTATGATAAATTTTTATACCATAAGACACAAAATTCAAGAACACGTGCTTAGAGAATATCCGTATGAATCGGAATAAACATATTTCTCTGGAAATCATCTTGTAGATAATAGGAAACAATAAACTTCAACTGATAACCCATCACCTCAAGGATCCCCTTCTAAATAAGAGATGTAAATGATGGATCTCTGTAAGAAATAACAATTAATGGTTTACCATAAAAATTCATGATCTCTTAGAGAAATATGATTCCATGATTTTAATTTTTTTAAAATTCATTATAAAAAAGGATCTTCTATCAATATTCAATCATTAATCATCTATATAATATTATTCCCATTTGAACATAAATATAAGATAAGTTTTTTCATATATATCCTATACAATATCTAAAATAGTTTTGTATGTGATTAAAATTATCATATAGGATTTTTATGGTTTGATTTGATCATTTGATATATAAGGAATGATGAAAAAACCAACAACCACTCACCTTATCACGGGTCACCAATAAATAAATTTTTTGATGTAAAACTTATTCATATCATCTAGGTGCAATACCCCACTTGAAATCTTCCCACTATTCGTATCCTCCTATCATAATGTCAAAGGGACCACCAACCTCTTATTGAAGAAAATGAATCAATATATAGAATAAAAAATCACTTGAGTTCTTCCCATCATTTAGAATCCTTATTATACCCTAAAAATTAGGATATGACACCTACTATATCCAAATATAATCACTCAATTAGGGTGTGAATTACACACTAAACATAGAAAATTGATCATCATATACATTAATATATTAGAAAATTTAACAAAATAATATCATCAAATTTGTTTCATCCTCTTATTCATTCATTGCTTATGATGGAAAACTCTTTCTCAGTGCATTATCCACTGTATTCTCTATACCGAGGGTATATTCCATATCAAATTCAAATGTCTATGGATACTCAGTATAGTACCTATGTATGAAATTCAAATCCATTTATTAGAAGGTTATTTCAAAACTATTATAATCATTATACATTTTAAAATTCGAATGAAAGAGATAGTGATGATAGGACTTCAATACATGCATCCCCATCACAAATTCTAAGTCATGGGTGTGGTATTTTCTCTCATGAGGTCATAACTAGAGAGATTCATATAACACAATTTTTTCATGTTATATAAAAACCCAAACCCATTAAGGAATCAATATATAGTAAATATCAATTACTATGATTTAAATCAGTCAAATAAGATTTTTATTAACCAACAATCCAATTCTTCAATAGATTTATTGAACTTCTCATACCATTCAAAAATCACTTCCTTTGGGGTAAAAATAATAAATGTATACAAATACATATATGAATTCATGTAAAACTAAAAATAGAATCTATATAAGACCAAAAAAAATTGATATAAAAAACATTCTTATGTCTTTCCCAAGATATTATATCTTTCATCTTTAGTGGATCTATTAAAATAACTTTATCTGATACCACATGATCTAAAAACATAAAATTATAGATCCAAAACTATGATTTATAAGTGTTTAAATATATGTAGTGTACCACTAATTTTACTAAAACAATATCCATATGGTCACTATGATCATTTTTAATTTTTAAATAAACCAAGGTATCATTGATGTATACCATGACAAATTTTTCACGATATTGGTCAAAACTTTTCTAAATTTTGGTGATGAAAACTAAAGGATCATTTGTATGTTAAAATATCATAACAAGATACTCATAATATTTTTAACTTCTCTTGATGGTTTCCAAAGGAATTTCATCATCTTTCACTCTCAACTAGTGGTATCATAGTCAATGGTCAATCATAGAAAACTATCATTATCCCATAATATGGTTAAAATGATCATAAACCATTTTTCTTTAATACTTATCTTTAACATACCAATTATTTGGTATTGATTAACAATTGAAAATTGGAACATTTTTTTTAATTAAAATGAGAACTAGTAATGCCCATGGTGATATGCTAGGAAAAATAAAATACTTATTCTAATGGTTATCCAACTACACTTTTAATTACTTTCCACATGATTAATTTGAAAATATGCAATGGAAATTGGTCTTGTCATGTAGAGTAGATAAACAAATAATAACACCTCAAATTCAAGTTGAAATATGACAAATAATGAAGGAAGACAATAAGATACCTATGCACTACAAAAGTTTTTTGACCATCTAAACTACATTCAAAAATATCTATAATGACATAGATATATTACATGAAATCAATAAAATGTCAGGAATAATATGTCCTAATGTACCTAATGATTGATACCACTCACCATATAAGAGATGGGTTTTTCCATTTTGTGGGAAGGAACACAATCCACTTTTGATAACTATAAATATGAGTATTAAAGATAACCATACAATCTATACTGACATTCATATTGAAAATATGTAAATCAATATTGAGAAAATCCCATATGATCTCAACATTGGTTATCATCACATGACACAGAGAACTTTAAACCCTTCTCAATATTCTTCCCTAAAGAAGTATATTGGTCCACCATAAATACATTAAATTAGATTCTTATCCTAATGAATCAATTAATTTAGATGAAATAATGAAATTTGATCCACATATTTTAAATAGATCTATATTCATTAAAGATATAATAAGTATTGTACCTCTAATAGGAATTTTCCTATCATTAAAACACTTAGACTCATTTTATACTATGCATAGGAACCCTAATTTAGTCCCATTATAGAATTTATTTTAGTATTAGAGTCACCAATCATTAAAATATACTTTTCCTAGCTCTATGAATGATACCTTTATCACTTAGATACATCTAAACACACATGGAATCCCCTAGTATAAGAATAACTAACCTCACTACTATGAGTTGGTTAGTTAAAAAAGCATTAAATATGAACTAATATCCTGGAATGAAGGAAGGTCATGAGAGATGCATATAATTATAATATAAAATATCCCAAATTCCCATATTAAAAGAACACCAACAAATTACCTCCCAAATGTTTCATAGGTTCAAAATTATAGGGTAGTTTATAACATCTTCTAATACCTCACCATGAGTCCTTACACATTATCTTCAAACTGATGAGGAACTATACCTTCCTATTATAGCCATGAAGTCATCACTTAAACTAGTCATCACAGCCATATCAGTCTCATCAATCATTCCCATATTTAAAATCTCTATATTGGTTGGTAGGTATAAAAGGATAATTATCAATCTAAAATCTTATATCAAATACATATCAAACCATCAAGCCCTAATATAATGAAACATGAGAAGTTGAGTTGAATATTGGGATAACATGGAAAATTTAGTGGCATATTTAATGATAGAAAAACTAACTTAGTCTAGTTTCTTGAACTATATACCCTATGAAACCTTAAAATTCATTAGGTAAAATAAATTATTTATCATATCCTTAAATATAAATCATGTGAATTCCTCAAGTAGATTGTCTAGAAATATGGGATCCTACTATTTACAACATGGTACCTCAAGCTCATATATGAAAAAACTAACCTTGGAAGTCACATGGTCTAAAGAAAACATTTTTTTCAATTCTCACCATTAATTCATCAGGTTTTTGATACCCTTAGTCACCAAAAAATATAAGTGGGTTCTAATTCATAAAATATTGAGTATATCCATGAACAAATTTCAAATAAACAATATTCTACAATAATAAATAAGCATTCATCATGAAAATTTTGGCACAACACAAATAATATTATGTAATCCTAATAATCTAAATTTTTTTGATATGATATAAAATTATGTTACTAAATTGATAATAAAACATAAAACCAATGCCAGAATCCAAGTAAAAATATCTGAAAAACATATAACCCCATACTTTTAAGGATCATACTAAAAAATTAATGAAAATTATTAGAGATTCGATTAAATTATGAGAAAAATATAAGAAATGGAATTTAAAATGTGAATAATTCTGAGAATTATATGAATGAATTTAGATAATTGAATAATTTTATTTATAAGGGGTAATGTGGTTATTGGAGTATGATCTTTATAATCATATTGTTGGGAACTGGAAATTGAAATCTGATAGTTTGAAATTTTGGATGATTTAATATTAATGCAATTGTTACCAATACAAGAGTATCATAAAATTAAGAAGACAATATGATAAAAATATAATTAATAACTATTAAAATTTTATATTAATCAATTAATAGTAACATAACTACCCTCAGTCCCCACCAAATATAAGTGGGTTCCAATTCATAAACTCTTGACTAGACCCATGAATGTGCTTCAAATACCTAATATTCTACTATAATAAATAAGCATTCATCATGAAAATTGTGACACAACTCAAATACTATTATGTATTCATAATAATATGACACATTATTATATAATATAAATCTATGTAACTAAATTGATAATAAAACATAATAATAATATAATAAAACAAGTAAAAATATGAAACAACCCTATAACCTTATACTATAAAGGATCACACCCAAAACATTTGAAAAGTATAAGATGTACATTTATATTATGAGAAATACATAAGAAATATACTTTAGTTAGTGAATAATTAAGATAATTATATGAATAAACTTCAATATTTGAATATTTTTATTTATAAGGGGTATTGTGGTTTTTGTAATCCGATCATTATAATCGAACCTTCGAGAACTGACAATTGGAATCTGACAGTTGGAAATTTTGACCATTGTAATATTAATGCAATAGTTATCAATACAAGAGTATCATAAAGTTAATAAGACAATTTGATAAAAATTAAATTAAAAATTATTAACAGTTTATATTAATTAATTAATAGTAACATAACATCCTAGAACCCATAATCCAAGATCTTGTGTTGAAATACATAACATTACATTCCCAGCTATAATTCTGATATTTGTGACTCAAATTTTTTCTATAAAAACTTTACAACATAAAAAAGAAAATCCTGATCACTTACATTATAGAGGAACTTTTAGGTTTAATGTTTTATAAATTTATGAAAACTCTAATATAAACAATACTCAAGCCATTGATTGGAAATTTCTCTCATTTGACTTAGTTTTTTGTATTTCACACTAGGTCATCAATGTCATCCTTGTGAAATCCTTTTTAGACATAAAATATTCAACCAATTTATTTGTAAATTTAAGAGAAGAAGTAATAATAAGGGTGAACTCAAATTATTAGTAAGGGAAAACATAAAAATTAATAATTGATTATCATCAATGAGAATAAGAGTGCATAAGGGTATGATGACATAAACAAATTTCATTAGTGAATCATAAAGGAACTCAAACCCATCAATGCCTAGATTGTCAATTATGAAATCATGGAAAAGGAAAGAGTCATCAAACTTGAAACTCATGAGATATTTGATATCAATATCAACCATGAGAGGCATTGTAAATCACCAGAAAAATAAATAAAACATGTATTTAACTTGGGAAATAATTTTCACTTCACTCTATCAATCACTCTTATAAATGGAATAACCATACAAATGACTTCCATACCAAATTCATTTGAGGGATATAACAGACCCAATCATACCTGGATTACCACATAACCACCCATCATTGTTTTATCATGGAACCACTCACCTAATGGCCCGAAGGCCTTCATTTTTTATTGATTTTTTGATAACCTCCCTTTCAAGGGATGAGGGGGAACCCTTACAAGGTCCGTAGGCTCAGAGATTATAGGCTCGTAGGCTTATGAGATTACATGACCCGAAGGTCTTAGGGAATTCAACCAGACTATCTACAAGGAACTGCCCTCCCCAGCATCTACGTCATGATAGTAGCTCTCCACCTTTGCATGGCCGTCTGCTTAGGCTTCCCGTGCAAGCACAGGCTGGTACCGATGGCATAGTCATACCCTCTCATTCTGAAAATCCATTTGGTTCTTATCTGGTGAGTGCACCTGCTCTAAATCCTCATTTGGGGCTGCTACTTTGTTTTAGTGTGTCTGGGGAAACTGCATGTGACCCGAAGGCCTTGAGGTGTCCCGAGATCCTTAAAGGTGGCCCGAAATCCCTACTGACCCGAAGGCCTGGGTGGCCCGAAAGCCTTAAGGACTCCAAGCCCAAACCGGTGGGCCAAGGTGAACAGTTCCAGCTGCTACAGTACCGTATAGTACCTTTTACATTAACTGCTACAGTACCCGCACAGTGTACAGTTCTGCTACAGTACCTATACAGTGTATAGTTCTGCTACAGTACCCGCATAATGTACAGTGCTTCTACAGTACCAGTTTATAACTTAACCACCCTTTATTGGTTTATAGGGTAACCACATGTCAAATTTCCAACTATAATTACATAATAATAACACATAAAAACTTTCATTTCATCATAAACTCATAGGAATAAACATTACATTTTTATAACATTTTTTACCCATGGAAAAGAAATGGTTTCTATAACAATCTCTTTGAAAAATGACTATCACATGGAAAAGAAATGAGATCTATAAAAATATCACTAAAAAATTTATTCCTTTTAGAAAAGAATGAGGATGGTGTCAATGAAAAATATTCCCAGTGATGGATAAGTAACAACAAGGGTTTTTACATTGATGAATGGAAATACAATTGAAATTTCATTAAAAATATTCTTGAGGAAAATAACCATTTCATTTTTTAAAACACTTTCTCAAACATAAATCATATTGAAAATCCTTTTCCATCAAAACAACCTTGGAAACATATAATCTATGTTTCAAGAATCATTTAAAATTATTTTTAAAACATAAAACATTTTTTAAATACATTTAGTTTAAAATGAGTTTAATTTTTCATTTTAAAAACATTTTGAAAATAATTTTTGAAATCATTATTTTGAAAGAACAAAGTATTCTGACTTAAGAGAAAAATGAATTCAAATTTTATTAAAAAAAATTATAAAATATTTTAAGTACAAATAGTGTAAAATGGTAAAATTTTATGAAAATATAATTAATATCTAAAGGATAATATATTTCATGAGTATTATAATATTTAAACATCGGAGACTTAATCATACACAATGTGGATAAATTATGAGATTGTAACAAAAGACTCTTAGCACTTTGGTAACATAGAACAACAATAAACATGAAATAATATCATCAAATTGTACTTATAACATCATTAAAATAAGTATATTCATGATATAACTTGTCAATGTAGTAGTATATACACCTCATAATATAATATATGTGTATAACATACCAAACATATCAAAGAATTAAAATTATGAAAAAAAATCCATTACCACTTTGGTAACAATGAAATCGTAAACCCCAAGAAAGGGATATCTAAAAATGTATATTTAAACCCCCATAAATTTATGTATAATAAAAATAAAATAAATTCATGGTAATACATGGTAAATATGGCATATATCTCAAATAAATAAAAGTGAGATGAGAGAAACCATTACCTTGAGTCAGATTCGTCAAGATTATCCATTTTCTACATGAATAATAAACATATTTTAATTATTTTATTTCTTGATAAAATTTTAAAATTTTATTATTATTTTTACTTTACTTATAAACAATTTATATATAATTTCTTAATTAATTAAGTTTACATAGGATGGTTGACCATATTTGGCTTTTGTATCAAAATCAAATTTTATAGGATAGCTATGGTCAAAGAGAACATTATATAAATACCTCCTAAATATTAATCATGTAATAACTATCATATTTATACATCTATTGTAATTTTAAAACCAATCATGAATGATTTTTATGAAAATTAACCAATGTTATGACCATGGACATGGTAGGCCGTACGTACTCATGAGTAACGTTTCCATTTTCCAATGATGATTATAGAAAGAAGATAAGTAGTATTTTATCATTCAATAATGATAATTATATTATAAATACCATTATATTTTATGATATATACTTATATATATCATTCTTTTTATGTAAAAGGAATCACATTTTTTTGAGGAGGTGATAGTCCACATGTCCACGAATGATGTTATCACTTTTTCAGCGTGTGAAATGTTAAGAAGAAAATGATATTTATATTTCTAGAAACAGAATTATGTCATATATATCATAATTATGTCTTTTATATCATATATATTCATTATAGGGACACTAATTACCTTCAATGTAACACATTAGTGAAAATTTATTCACATCACTACATGAGGCTATAGTCCACCATACACAAGAGCGATGTTGTCATATCCCTTATGGAATGGAATATAAAGATAGTGTATATGATATAATTACTATAGAGGTGTTATTATGATATAAATATAATAAATATAAAATAAAAATAGTATTTACAAAAATTATTTCAAACCATGATAGGTGGTAATGGAAGAACAATCAATATCTGTTCATGAGCCGGTAGTCCGCTGTACACACAAACATTGATTGAAATTACAATTTGATGTAATTTTGTGAATTTTTAGGTCATAACCATAACATAAAAACATATTATTATATTTAATATAATGATTTTATTATATTATAATGATACAAAAATAATTTATGGGGTTTGAGAAAGAATGAAAACAAAAGTGCTCATTGATGAACGTTGCCTCATCTTCAAGAATCTCCTTTTGGTTTGCACCAAAGGACATCCTTGGATTTGTTTCCATAAAAAAAATCTTCTAGTATTATGGTAGGGATTTTGGATGTTTATTTGGTTAGGTAATGGATGACCCAAAATTATTGAGAGGTTTTTAGAATTGGTTAGAGTAAACGCCCTTTTGTAATTGAGGAAGAGTGGTATTCTATAATTTTCAAAAGAAAACAATATTGGGATGACTCCCTTAAATCATTTTCCCCCAATAATGTTTCATTTTATATAAAATTTTGTATATGGTATAATTATGTCTATAAATGGGTTTCTACATGTTTCAAGTCATTTGTCCACTCAAGACTACTGTTTAACAATTAAGTAAACTTGTTTTTACCTTAATTATTGTAATTAATATTAATTTATTTCACTAATATTTTTTTGTCAAAAACTAAGTTTACCTTAATGTAAAATATAAATTATTCTGATTCAAAATATGGGATCTATTTTTAAAAATTAAATTCACATAATTGGGATAAATTAATTTATAATTAACCTGAAACAATGAGTTTTCATGTAGAAATATTTAAAAGTTTGAAATGTTTTTATATCGAATTTCAATATGAAATTTTTTAAAATGAAATAAATTGGATTTATTGATGTATAATAAAACTAAATACACTTTAATATATATTTATAATATAATTTAACATTATAAATTATTTATATGAAAAATAACTTTCCAATTAAAATCCAATATTTTTATTGGTCATCAAAAAATGAAACTTCTCATAAAAATACGTAATATTAAAGCTATTTTATTTTTGAAATTAGGAACTAAAAAATGAAATTTATTATATCAAATAAAATTTATAATGTTTTCATAATTTAGTTTTAAAACAATTGTGTCATCAAAGGCAACAAAACTTCTAATAGAAAATACAACTTTTTATGCGTAATATTGGATTTTTCCTTAACTTATGACTTTAAAATATATTATATTAATATAAAAATATTTTATTTAATATATAACACATATAGTTCATTAATATTATTAAATAATAGTAATTAATTTAATTTATTAAGAACGCACTCCTTTAGAATATAATTTTTTTTATAAAAGTAGTTCTTATATATTAAATTTAATTTTATATACATTTATAATTAATTGGTAACCAATTAATTCATCTTATAAACATGATTAAAACATATTTTCATAACTTATTTAATCTATTTCATTCACTTTATTCCAACGGTTAGGTGATAACTATCATGTTAAATAAAAATAAAAATATTATATTATTATTTGGAAAGACTCACCATTGCATGTAACATAAGTTATAAAAGAAACTCGATATTATGTGAAACATAAGAAAAACTTTGTGTTTCATATAATATAAGATAAACTATTCAATGCATGTAACTCAAGCTATTAAATTAATTAATTTTTTTCAAAGAAGTTATTTCATAAAATAATGGGATGTTGCGTCCTACACCCCTTCAAATGAATTTCTCCATAGAAATTTGTCTACGTTATATAAGTATTGATTTTTTATAGAATTAATTTATTAAAACCATCATTACAAAAATGAATTAAGAAAAAATTACTTAGAAATGGAAAGTGGAAAACATAATGGTCTGCTAAAGTTATGCATAACTATGATTCCATAGAGGGAGAACATTGGTAGGAAATTAAATGATGGATTTGTAAGGGAAAAATAATTCCAATGTACTAATACAGAGTTTTAGAGAACATGTTCAAGATAATGTCAAAGAAGAAAAACCACTAGCCAAATAAGTGTGGAAATGTCATTTATATCATCATAAAATATGGTAATTAGATAACATTTTATTTCAAGATCATTTTCCTAAAGTTGAAGGATTCTTTCATCATCTAGACTAAGAGAATATGGAAATATACATACTTGAAAAGTAAAATTCCATCCTTAAACCAATTTACACTATAATATCATCTTTTCCTCTAGAATATGAGTATTCAAGTTGAATTTTTTTATTCCTAATGAACAAAAATATAAATTTAAAGAAAACATATCAATAAAGATGATAGCATGATATTCCTTCTATCTTTATACATTAAATCAAACCAAAATGGTTATCACATGGTAAGATAATTCAAAAAATTAATAAAACTTCATATGATACATTAATCTTCTAAATTCAATAGTAATTCCCAAAATTTAAAACCATATCACTCCATAAATAACTATCCTTAATATTCTTCAAACTTTTCCTTACTAATTTTAAAATACATATATTAGAAGGATTGGATTATATATTCTTCCAAGATAAATATACCAACATTACTCAAATAAATTACCATATGTTTTTGAAATAAACCTAATATTGGCCTATACAAAATTGTCATATTAACCAGGACATAGTTTAGTCCAGTGGTAGGCGTGAAAACCCTTATCTCCCTTTGGTCATGGGTTCAATATCACACCTTACTGAATGTGGTAGATTCTCACCCAACATATGAGTTGTACTTTTTTGTTAAAAATGAATAATAATGCATCCCCTAACAAAGAATCATGTTGATCCAAGTGGTTACAAATACCCCAACCCAGAACATAGTCTCCCAGAATTTTATTTATCATTTTTAGACTTCATCTCTTAAAACCTCAAGGGGTTACTAGGACATTGAACTTATGATATTTCATAATCGAAATGACCTATGATGATATCTAGAACACTTAAGATGACCTCACATAAATGCATCCTAATCCAAAAAGTTTTCTAAACCAAAATTTGAAAATAGATATAATAACCCAAATCTCACACTCCTGGATCCAATTCTAAAATCCATAACATTACATTCTCATATATGATGGAAATAATTGTGTCATATTTTTTTCCATCAAAACCATACAAAAAATAATAGAGAAATATGATCACTTAAATTATTGATGACCTTTTAGGTTTAGAGTTTTAGAGAATTAGGATAACTATTATATAAATAATACCCAAGTCGTCAAAGGAACATTTCACCCATTTAAACACAACATATATTATATAACATTAGGTCATCTACATCATATTTTTAAAATTAATTATAGACATAGATCATTCATACTATTTTTTTATAACAAGAAGAAAATGAAACATAATCAGGGTGAGATCAAATCCTCAGTAAGGGTAAACATAAACATTAACAATTAAATGTCATCAATTTTAATAATAGTGTATAAGCGTATAACAACATAATCAAATTTCATGAGCTGGTCATAAAGGAACTCATACCCATAAATATCGGAATCATAAACTATGAAAACGTGGAAAAGGGAATAGTAATAACAATCAATAATCACGATCCATGTGTTTTCAATCATAATAATGAGAGGTGTTATCAACCCCTATAATTAATAAATAAAACATATAGGTAACTTGGGATGTCATTTTCACTTCACTCTAACTATCACTCTAATAAATAGAATTACCATATAGTTGAATTCTAGAACCAATGCATTGGAGGTTTATTACAAACCCAACCATCCTTGGTTTATCAGGGACCACCCCTCATTGGATTATCATAATACCACACATCATTGGTTTATAACGTATCCACCTATCATTATTTTATAACATAACCACCCTTCAAATTTCAAAGTACAATTACATAATCATACCACATAAAAGTTTTCATTTCATTAGAAACTCATATTAAAAAACCTTTTTACATTTTATAACATGATTAACCCATGTAAAATAAATGGGTTTTGTAACAATCTCTTTGAAACATGATTAACCCGTGGAAAAGAAATGGGTTCTACAAAAAAATCTTTAAAACAATCTTAATAAATCCAGAAAATAATGAGGCTGGTATCAATGAAAAATATTCATAGTGATAAAGAAAAATTATTTGATTACATTGATGAATGGAAATACCATTAAAATATCATTAAAAACATTCTTGATGAAAAAATATTTTTCATTTTTAATTTTTTTAAAAACATACAACTTTTTAAAAATCATTTTATTTAAAAAAACCTTGGAAACATATAAATTATGTTTAAAAAATAATTTAAAACATTTTTTAAAACATAAATAATTTTCAAAATACTTTCCCTTGAAAATGAGCATAAAATATTCCTTAAAAAATTGATTTTTTTTCAAAACATTGTTTTGAAAGAACACAAATTTTCGGCCAAATAGAGAAATGAAGTAGGATATTCTATAAAATACATTGTGAAATATTTTATGTACCAATGATTTGAAAAATGGTCCATTAATTGAAAATATCATGAATAAACATAGGATAATAGAACTCACGAGTATTATAAAATCTCAACATTGGAGACTCAATCTTACACAATCCCAAGAAATGATGAGATTATAAAAAAAGACTCTTACCACATTGCTAACATTAAATCATAATACTCATGAAATAATTTCTTTAATTTAGCCTATAATAGCATGAAAAATAAGTAAATCCATGATATAACATGTCAAATTCATAGTATAAACACCTCATAAAAGAAAATAGGTGTATAACATAACAAATGTCTCAAAGAAGGAAAATTATGACAAAGATCCATTACCGCTAAGGTAACTTTGAAACCATAAACCTCATAAAAGTGAAATAATAAAATTGATATTTAAATAACCATAAATATAATTATATTAATAATAAAATAAATTAATCGTCATTATATGTACCACAAAAAAAATAAGTGGTCAATATGGCATGTATCTCACAGAAATAAAAGCGATATGAGAAAAACCCTTATCTTGAGTCTGATTCATCATACTTTTCATTTATCTTCCTAAATAATAAACTATTGTTAATTGTTCTCTCTCTTTATAGAATTTTTCATGTCTATTATTACTTTTATTTAACTTATAAATATTTTATATATAACTACTTAATGAAATATTTTTTACATTTGATGTTTTGGCCATATTTGGCTTCTATGTCAAAATAAACTATGGAAGGTTAACCATAGTCAAATATATAATTATATAAATATATATATATATATATATAATAATAATAATAATAATAATAATTACATATTTATCATATTTATAAACCAATTATACCGTTAAACCAATCAGGAATGATGGTTATGAAAAATTAACCAATGTTAAGATCATGGAGATGTTTGGTCGTACGTACGCAAGAGTAATGTTTTGATATTTCAATGATCCTAATGGAAAGAATGTAAGTGAGATATTGTCTTTATAAAATCATAATTATATCATAAATACTGTTATTTTAAATTATAAATACTTATATATATCATTAATGTGACGTAAAAGGAATCATATCGCTATGAGGATGCCCTAGTCCACACACCCCGGAATAATGTTATCACTTTTTCACTGTGTGAAATGGTAAGAAGAAAATGAAATATTATATTTACAAAAATATAATTATGTCATTAATATCATAATGATGTCATGTATATAATATATATTCATTAAATTTACCTTTATTAACATCCATGTAACATGTTAGTGAAAAACGCTTCATATCACTTTGTGAGCCAGTAGTCTTCCATACACACGAGCAATGTTATCGTATCCCTTATGAAATTGAATATAAAAATGTTATATATGATATAGGGACTCCATAAGATGTATTATATTATACATATCATAAATATAATATATAAATTGTATGTCCATCATTATTCTCAACCTTGAGTAGTCGTAATGAAAGAATGAACGACATCGGTTCACAAGGCAATAGTCATCCATACACATGAACGATGATTGTGTATCCAATTTGATGGAAGTGTTTAATGTTGTAAGTGGTAAACTTAAAAAAACAACATCTAACTATAGAGAATATAATAATAATATTGTATTATCATGATATATAAATAATTGAATGGTTTTGAGAAAGAAAGAAAACAAAAGTGCTCGTTGATGAACGTTCCATCTTCTTCAGGTAACTTCTTTTGGTTTCCACCAAAGGATTTCCATGGATTGAATTTTGTCCAAAAAAAGATTCTAGTATGAGTGGAGGGATCTTAGGAGTTTATTTGGGCAGGTTTTGGATGGTAAATAAGGATTGAGAGGTGTGCTGAATGTGGGAGAGTGAATTCCCTTTTATAATTGAGGAGTGGCATTCTTGTAAATATGAAGAAAAAAACAGCACTAGGAGCTCTCCATTACATCATGTTCCAGAAATAATGAACCATATTTGAGCCAATATTGTATATTGTCGAATTATTTCTATCGAATGGGGGTTTGGACATGTTTCTAGGTCATTTGGCCCCATAATAGTAATGTTTAGCCACTAAGTAATCTCAATTTTACCTTAATCACTGTAAATAATTTAAATTTTTTTAATAATATTTATGTAAAAAACTCAATTGACCTTACTATAAGTTATATATTATTATTATTATTCCAAATAATTAATCAATTTTAACAAATCCTATTCACAAAACTGCTTGATATTAATTAAAAATTAATCCAACACACGGGATGAAACAATGGGTAGTTTAAATAAAAATGTTCAAATGATTGAAATATTTATATATCCAATATCATAGTAAAATTGATTAAAATGATGTAGATTTGATTGATTTATGTGTAATTGAACTCATTATACTTTAAAACAAATTTAAAATATAATTTATAATTATAAATTATTTAGATGAAAAAGAACATTTCAGATAAAATCTAGTATTTTTCATTTTTCATCAAAAAATTAAATTTCTCAAAAAAATACCAAAAAATCACAGTATGTTGATTTTTACATTATTATTAATAAAATTAACTTTATTTTTTGAAATAAAAATTATAAAAGTTTAAATATTTCATTTCTAAACAAGTACGCCATTAAAAGGTTGAAAACTGTATTTAGAAAAATAATGTTTTCTATGCGTAAAATTGGTTTTTTACTTATCTTATGACTATCAAATATATTGGATGAATGTGAAAATATTTTATTAAATATATAATATATTTATTTAACTAATATAATTCAATAATAGTAATTATTTTAATTTATAAGATATTACTCCTTCGGGGCATAAAAATAGGTTTTTTATAAAAACATATCCTTTGTATTCAATTGATTTTTATATTAATTTATAATTAATTAGTAACCAATGAATTCATTTTATAAATATATTTAAATCATATTTTAATAATTTAGTTAATATTATTCATTCTCACCATTCAAATAGCTAGGTGATATCTATTGTGTTAAATAATAATATTAATAGTATATTGTTGTCTACTAAGACTCGATCTTTCATGCAACACAAGTTATAGAAGAAAATAGATGTTACATGCAACACAAGATAAACACGGTGTTGCAGATAATGCAAGATAAATATTTCATTGTGTGTAACTCAATATATAAAAGAATTTAAATTAATTTGAAGTAAGATATTTCATAAAATCTTGTGATGATACAAGTAAAAAAATTATAGTCATGTCATAATAATAATAATAACAATTTATAGAATAAATAGCTTTCAAATTTTTAACATTAGACACTTCATTTTAAAACACAACACGTGTTTTATTTGAAAAATAAAACTATTATATTAATAAAATTATTTTCATAATAATAATTTTAAAATTGAACCCCGTACATTGAAATTATTCAATAGTGAATTATTTATAATTTTCTAAGTAAATTTTTTCCTTACATAGTAAAATACAATAATCATGCAAGATAAGAAGAATTAAATGATTATAATGTAAAATAGTTTAATGGCTAATATAACATATCAAACAAGTCGAGCCAAAAGCAAAGCTTCATACCATTAATTAAAATGAAAGAAAAAAGTAAAGGGAAGCAGGCGGGGCCAAGCAAACAGGTTTGCCCCTCATCCGTAAGACAAGAGATTGAGAGATCATAAAAGAACATGTCATGCATAATCAGAGTCATCAGCAGTTTCCCACTCAGATTGGAACTTACCATGATTAAGGATCTTCATGATATCTGCATTGGCCTATTTTGACAATTTAGAAGAAGTTCAGATAGACATAGTCCATGGTGTGTTGGAGTAGTCTTTCTGGCTTTCTCCTCAACGGGGCAGGAGTGAAACCCTCAGTATCAGTCACCTTTGGCTTTCCATTTATGAATGCATCCATAAAAGAGGCATGACCACCATTGTTTGTTGCCTTTAGGGGGTATTGTTCACCCCTAACTTATCCACAACAACATTTTTTCCTTCGGACAATGTCTGGCAATATGATGATTTTTTTGGAAGAATCATCTTCTCCACCAACTTTCAGATTTTGTTGCCCCTTAATAAAAGGAGCGGAGTCCCGCAAACACTGATCCATTTCAAAAGTCACCCCTATATCAAGGTTGCCATCATTCGCATGGGCACATTATCCTTGCTCATGCACCAGGGTCAGGGCCATCTTTGATTCATGAGTCACCTGTTCCATCTTAGGAGACAACTCCTTGTCCATTTTTTATGAATCAGCACATACCTGCACATTTACCTTGTCAAGAGAAGATTGTCTATTTCCGACAGAGGCCACATTATTAGGAGTAGTCTGTTTCCCCAAATTCTTCCTGCAAGAAGATTCATGACGACCCTTTTAAAGAGCAAAAATAGAAAACCACATTCCTGCGCCAATTGTCCTTAACATGACCAATAATTTGACATTCTGAAGAGAAGTAAGAAAGTCTTTCATATTCCACTTTTAAAGAGATATCAGGGTCAACTACTGACAAAAGAACATTATAAATCAAGAAAGAGCTCAATTCAATTTCCACTAGGTTCCTAACATAGTGGACAAATATGAAAAACTCATTATTCATAGCCATTTTGATCGGAATACCCTCCACATAGGTAATATCAAATAGAATCATAGGATGCCAAAAGATCCAATTCAAACCAATAATTTTCATCCAAACTTGGGATTTATTATTTTTTATTGCAAAAGGAATAAAACTAAAATCCGCTCTTGAAAACACACCATACCTGATTTCAATGTGATTGAGCCGATTCCTCAAGCCCTTCGCTTCAGATCCTCAAGGAGAAAATAATATGAAAAAAATCTCCGACCCATGAGAATACATCTCCGGTTAGTAAAACCCCATATAGACACATTTTGAGCTAAATCATCAACTTTCCAAGACTTTGCTCTAGTGAGAAGAATTACAGAATACTCACAGATTTTAAATCTGTCCAGAATCGCCTCTTTGTTAGCAACTACACGGGAGGTGTCCCCTTTATTCACTATTCGGTTAGGAACAACATCTTTTACATATACAAAAAATCTGCTACTAGAGTCTTGCTCCATTACCACAGTACCATATTGATTCTTCCCACTTTTCAATATTTCAGATTTCCTCATCCCCGCCATAGTAGTTTCTACTATTGTATCACTACAATGAATGCCCGCTGCGTCCGCCAAAGTAGGTCGAGATGCATTCAGAAAAACTGGCTTCACAGGACGATCAGAATCAACACTCAACGGGACTGATCTACTACTGGCTGCCAGCATAGGATGATTTTCCACAGCACTACACGAGCCGCCCGCTTCATTCTGCTCCACTGTGACGACCACTGCCATAGGTCCACAGTCTCCGGTTGCCACCGCCGCATAAACCGCGGCAGGTCTAAGCTCCCTGGACACCACCGTTGCAGGACCTGCCGTAGATCTACATTCACCGGCCGTTATCACTGAAATCGCCACAGATCCAGGTTCTCCATTAACCGCTTCATCGGGATGAACCGCAACGGATCTTCTAGATCCAGACAAGACCGAATCTGGAATTTCCTTAATCACCCCATAAATCGTCCGATCACCGTCAGCCGCCGATGTGAGATGGCAAGATCTGGAGGTCTTCCGGCCACCCGAGTTCGAGATCCGGATATGACAATATCGGCCAAACGAGGGATGCCTTTCGCGATCGAACTTCCATTCAGGAGAACGGAGCCGATAAAGTGAGGAATCGCCATATGTGAACGGCACTAGGCCTCCAGAACGCCGGAGATTCCATCGAGCAGGCGCTCCTGAACCCCCATTCGCGCCCCCATCCTTCCACTAATATAACATAATATACTAATTAAACAAGTTACTGATTTAATATAATGAATTTTATTCATGTTAAATGATTTTCCAAACCTATATATACCTTTCCCAAGTTGAAAATAAGTGAGTATGTTTTAGAAAATTATATTCTATGGAAAAAATACATTCCCATGGAAAACGTAATATAAAAAATTGATGTTCGTTATAAAACATTAAATTATAAAAAACCATGGCTTAAATGGGAAAATAATGAACTAAAACTATGTTCAAGCCAATGGTCTTGAATTTTCCACAAACTATATTTACAAGTCCTATATATCAGAAATTAATAGACAATTCTCCCTTATTTTCTATAAGTACACCCTATTATCCCATTCCCTTACGCACCAATTTCATTGAGCATGAATTCCCCCACATTATATCTCTAAATAATTCTTTCAAGGTGGTTCTATAGATATATGTTCCCCTTTTATTTTTTCAAGAATATATCTATCAGGTTAAGTGTTTACCATTCCTCCTCTTTCCTTTTTAATTACAATTATTTTTTATAATATTATTTTAAAAAAATCATATGATACCATTCCTTTAATTACATGGTATTATAATCCATTTTATTAATTGTTAATATGATATTTCCTAGTACCTCAAATTATAGGAATTTTCTATGTTATTGTAATATAAGGGCATATACCCTCTACTCTACCTTTATTTTTAAAATCCTTATCTTTCCTTTTCCTTATATTTAGAAATGTTATTATAAATCATTGTTGAAAATTACTTATAATATAACCAATGAGAAATCACCATTCACACTCAGTATATTACCTTTGAAATATGTTATAGTGTGTGAATATTCTAATAAGCATGAAACATCTTAAAACTTTTATAAAGTACAAATTGTATGATTTCACATAATTGGAACCCCTATCTGGATATAAAAAGGTGGATACAAGCTCTAGTATGGCTGCATATTTGGTAAACAACCGCGATAAATGTTGGTTGGGTATTAATGAAATCTTCACATGATGTAGAATATGTGGTCTAAAGTAGATAGCTTCTTTGACACTACTAAGGGAAATAAATTGGATGATTCACGTTCCCTTTTTAAACCATAATGATGGATCTTTCTAACTAATATCCCTACACAATGTAATTATCCCACACTACTAACCTCTCATCTTACCATTGATAAAAAACTATCAATTTCATTGTAAATATCTACTATTTTATATATTTATTTTTGGATAATCACCTAGATAGACACACTATTCAATTGATTCAAAATATATTAATATTACATATATCTAATATTTATATATAGATAACTATTTATTATTTATCCATGCTTAAGTTTTGAATTCCTTTGAGAAAATTAATATTTGTATTGTTCATCCATTCTTTTAACTTGATTTATGTATTTGAATTATTTTACGTGGGGAGGGGCCCAAAATTATTTAGACCATTCATGCAATTATAGGTATCATAAGACAAACTAGCTTTGGTCATTTGAGTATTCCTTACACATTTATGTATGATGTTTTGGAATAACGCCTAAATGATATCATAATGATGTCCAACAATAAGCATTTTATCACTAAAATATAGATTTTTATTATCAATTTTTTTATTTATTGTTACGTTATCCTTGGATATATTATGCTCAAAAATTCATTTTGGTGCATTATTGTAAAAATTTATTACCATCATATTATTTTTTATGTGTTTATGTTATGATAACATCTATTGTACACTACCACTTATAGAGCATTTGAGCTCAATCGATTTTATTGTTTCACATTGCCCCAAGAATCCTTGAAGATTAATATGTTTGAAATATTTATTTCTAAGGATAAATAATAAAATTTCATTTATTAATTTGAGGTACCTTATATGTTCAAGTTAATGTAATAATCATTTGTGTATGTAGTTTTCTGAGACTACCAAGCTACTTGAATGTGTGCAAGGTGATCTATGTACTATATACCATTATAATAAAATAACCACTAGATATGAGTTACTAGGGTCAAGGCTATTACAATTTGTATCGGAGAATGTTTATGAGAAACCTTATGAACTTGATTTAGATGAATATTGTTAGATAATATAACCCTATGAACAACCCTTAGGATATTCTAGAAATATTTAATTTACATGAAATTAATATAGATTCTTATGAATTATATACTATGACTTATAATTTATATTTGTATTCAAAGACTATTAATTTTATATGGAGAATAACAACTATACATCCATTGGAGATGACGGCTGGAGCAAGTTCTTCGTCGGGGGCGGCCGGAGTTTGGCCTGCGATTGGGGAAGGATCTCATCCGGAGAAGGCGATCTCTGCCAAGGTTGGGTCTAAGGGACCCTCTTACAAGGAGACCGTCTGCGGGGGAGGCCTGAAGGGTGGGCCTGCTTCTATCCCTCCGATTTTGCTTGAGCCTCGACAGTCAGAGTTTCTTGATGGGAATCCAGTGGTGGTTATCTCGGATAAGGAGATGGAGACTGATGCGGAGGTGCATAGCCTCACCTTGGTGGCTCGATTCGGGCTGGTGAAACCGTCAGTGGAGGATTTCAGGGGTTTTGTTCAATCCTGGGGTCTTCTGTACCCGGCTTCGGTCTCAGAGCTATCGAAATTTTCCTTCTGCGTCCACCTCTTCGATAGGGCGGACTTCGTGCGCGCCTGGACAAGGGAGGAAAGACGATGCGGTTCTCACCGCTTTACCCTATCGAGATGGGCATGGGAGTGCCACTATGGGAAAGAATCATGTATGGGAGCGGTGTGGATTAAGATTACAGGCCTTCCCCTTCCTTTTCACATTCCCTCCATCCTGGAGGCGGTGGGGGATGCTATCGGGAAGTTCTTGTGTGTTGATGAGATGACGAAGGGCTTGATGGACGTAGCTAATCCCTAGATCTGTGTGGAAATGGATTTATTAGTGAAGTTCCCATCTATCTTTCTAATCCATTCTCCAGGAGGGTTTATGTGGCGGCATAGGTTGGTTTTTCTTTCTCTGCCCAAGTTTTGCACCTCTTGCGGCTTCCAAGGGCATTCGGTGGAATTCTGTAGGAGGGGAAATAAGAATGGTCATAGTCAGAGGAATGAAGTCAACAAAGGAAAGCTTCCGGTGGCTGCTTCTCTTATTCTAATGCCTGGTTTGCAGGCTAAGCGGGGAGCCGACGGGGAGGGGCCAGCGGGCGACCTCAATCCTTCTTCCTCAGCATGGCGGGTCACGACCATTGACTCGTCACCCGTTCTCGTTAATCCAAAAGTTGGTCGACTCAGTTCCCTAAATCGGAATCCCTTTTCTGATAAGTCTCTGTCGGCCATCCTATTGCCAGAGGTCTCTGAGCCGGCTCCTTCGTCTCTGCTGGGGTCAGGCTTTTCAACACAGAGGGATGCAGATGGCCTCTCGTTGGGAATGAGCGATCAGTGGGTTTCCTTTCTGCATGCCTATGGGAAATACTTGGCTCTAACTTTGCTATTTTCAGTCATTCCAAAATGGTTGATGCCTCCTGCCAGAGAGGTTTGGGTTTCTTCACTACTGTCTGTTGGGGCTATGAACCTTTCGGTGCTGTCCTCGGTAGGATGTGCTACTGATTCCTATTCGAAGGATTCTCATAAGGGCTTCCCGGAGGGAGTGGTGAAGGAAATATACTCGGCCCGCAACTCTCATCCTCAGTTGATACTGACCTTTCTAAGCCAGGAGGAGACGCCCATAAAACATTCCTCTACGACGATGGGGAATAGGTTGTCTATACTGGAGGAATCTTACAGCCCCTTGAAGAAGAAGGTGCTTCTCCCAAAGAAGGTATGTTCAGCGGAAGGTTCTTCGAGACCGGTGACTCGTTCTATGGCTAAGTAAGAGTGGTACTTGGACATTTTCTTCCCTAGAGCAGGTAACATTGACCGGAAGGTCAATCCCTCCTTGTTGTAATGGAAACTCTGGTCATATGAAATGCTCGAGGCCTTAGGGGGAAAGAAAAATTTTCCTTCTTGGCATCTGAATGTAAGAAAAATGGGACTTCCCTGGTGGTCATTTTAGAGCCGAAACAGGACCCAAGAAGAATCAGATTCTTTAGCAAGAAGTTGGGGTTTGGAAATTATTTGCATGGTCATACAGATAATAAAAAGGTCTAGATTTTCTGGAAGAGCTTCATACAGGTTGAGATGATGTAGGTATTGGATCAGTGCATTTCAGTCAAGCTTGTTTGTAGAGGTATGGGGATTCTATTTTCATTTGTTTATGCCAGCACGAATGTTATGCTTAAGAAGAACCTATGGGAATACCTTGGTTATTTTGATCCGGAGGAAAAACCTTGGTTTGTTGCTGGGGATTTCAACACCATTGTGGATAGATCAGAGAAGAAGGGATGCTCCGCGATCCTCAATAACGGTATGCTGGATTTCAATAGCTGCATATTAAGTAAGGGGCTCCTGGATTTGGGTTTCTTGGGGAGAAAATACACCTGGTGCAATAATTGCCATGGGAACAACCGAATATGGTGTAGGTTAGACAGATGCTTGTTGAACTTGCAAGGTATTGAAGTCTTCCCCAAGACCATGGTCACTCATCTTCTGCATGCCCTCTCGGACCACTCACCGCTTCTTATCGACCTTAAGCTGGGTAATCAAGAGAGTAAAAGCTTACTTTACTCGACGGACTGACATAGAATAGAAGGCTTCATGCAAATGTTGAAGGAATCCTGGGTTTAGGAGGTGGAGGGAAGAGCTTGGGTCGCGCTGTCCAGGTGCCTCAAGCCCCTCAAGTCTAATATCGACAGGTGGTTTTCATGTAACCAAATAGTGAAGGACTCCTTAGAGTCGCTGCAGATAGAGATTGACAACCTGGAATAAATTCTTGAGCATAGGTGGAATGAACCCTCCTTCATTATTCTATGTGATAAGAAATCCTTAATGGTACAGAGGCTTCTGGAAGTAGAGAGCATCCTAAGATAGAGATCAAGAGTCAGGTGGCTTAAGGAAGGAGACAGAAACAACGGTTATTTCCACGCTTTCTTGAAGGAACACAAAAGTTCAAAAGTGAACATAAGGCTAGAGGATGGGTCCTTTTCCTCTGATGTGAATTTGGTTGGAGGGATTGCTTTGGAACACTTTGAATAGCTGTTGGGGGGAGAACGACCGGAACCTTCAGGAGGGGATAACATTCAACGCGATCAAGAGTTATTTATGGGAAGTATACCTTAGAGTATTAACTCAATAGAGAATGAGTCCCTAAGGTCTCTGCCATCAGGGGACGAGATCTGGGATACGGTTCGATCAATACCAATGGAGAGTGCTCCTGGTCCAGATGGGTTTCTGGGCTCATTCTACGTGGCAGCGTTGAAATTTGTGAGACCTCAGGTTACTGAGGCGATTTAGGACTTCTTCAGGGGAGGATCCCTCAACAGGGGTTCGTGTGCCTCCAGGGTGGTGATGGTGCCGAAAATAAAAGACCCATCCTCTGTCAATCATTATAAGCCTATTTTTCTGTGTAATGTTTCATATAAGATACTGGGTAGTCTTTTGGCTAGGAGACTAAGTAAGGTGATTCCAAAAATTATTTCCCAAGAGCAGCATGGATTTATCCAGGGTAGAGGCATCCAAAGGGTAGTGGGAGTTTCCCAAGAACTAATGGTGGATTTGAATAAGAAGGTGGTTGGTTCCAACTTGATTATTCAAGTGGATATGGACAAGGCTTATGAAAAACTTGAGTGGAGTTTTTTAATCCGGGTGATGAGAAGAATGGGTTTCCATGAATGGTTTTGTGACTTATGCTTACGTTGCTTCTCTTCCCCGTGGCTTACTATATCGTTGTTGGGGAAGGGCTTTGGATTTTTCAAGAGTATTCGTGGAGTGCGCCAAGGGGACCCCCTTTATCCCTCTTTATTTCTAATTGCACAAGAGGCTCTTTCCTATAATCTTTATAGATGTTTGAGGGATAGGAAGATCTGGCTATACCAGTCCCAAGCCTCGGATGGTACCTGCTCACATATTATGTTTGCTGGCTATATCCTCATTTTTATTAATGGTAGGAGGTCATACCTGAATAATTTTATGTCATTGATGTTGATCTATGGAGGCCTCAGCGGGAAACAAATCAATGCAAGTAAGAGCAATGTGTTTATCTCCAACAAATGTTCAAGATGGAGGGCCCAGAACATACAAGACATCTTGGGTATTCAAAGGAAAGAGCTTCCAATGACCTACCTGGGGGATCCTATTTAGAACGACAGAGTTAAAATGGTATTCTTTGAAGACATTTTAAATAAAATGTTTGGAAGGATATTAAATTGGAAAACCAGGTTCTTGTCCTTTGAAGGCAGGGTGACTCTGATCAATAGTGCGGTCTTATCTATTCCAATGCATGTACTATCGGTCATCACCCCTCCCAAAGGAACTATTGATGTTATGGAGAAGATGATGAACATATTTCTCTGGGACGACAACATCTCAGGAAGATCCCACTGGGATTCCTATCCCCGTTTAGCATTACCGATGGTGGAATGTGGGGTCGGTCTCAGGGATTTTTCGGCCTCAATGCAATCCTTGCAAGCGCGGTTAGCATGAGATTTTATGGAGGGTCACTCGTTATGGGATAAAATTATGAGGACTAAATATGGTCCGAATTGGGAGGAGTGGGAGGTTAGGAAGCTGTCCAGACTGGGGAAATCAGTTAGACTCTATTTGGAAATTTTACAGAAGGCTTCACGATGGGTTGTGGGTCACGAAGATATCAACCTATAGTAAGATAACTGGACTAGGGAGAAGCTCTTCTTACCCCACTTTCCAGTTCTAGACTTCACTATTAAAGAAGCCAGTCGACATCCCATACTTCTGGAAGCTATTCTTAGCTTGGAGCATAAGGTAGTCTGCAATGAGGTTATGTTGTTGGAGGAAGTCTACATACTCTGTTTTATGGGATCCAGCTCCAGGGTATTCAACGGGTAGGATTACCACCGTCTGATCAGCCAGGGGGGCGTCCGTGATGAGTGGGGAACACGTCTTTGGTGTAAAGAACTTCACTCTAAGTTGTCCTTTCTGGTTTGGAGGTCAAGGAAACAAGCTCTGGCGACGGATGACAACATCTAGAAGAAAAGAATTAATCTGGCTTCAAGATGTTTCTGCTGCTCTCTCCCGCAGTCAGAGTCGATGCTGCATTTATTTCTGAAGAGCGACTGGGCCGTTTTCCTATGGACTAGTTTGGATGCTAGGGGCAGGTTCAATACGACATGCTCCTCCATGCAGGAGTTCCTCGAATGCTGGTTCTCAGGTACGAGTCAGGATGAGATGGAGTCTAAAATCAGCGGCATCATGCTTACAGCTATCTTCTGGACAATTTGGGAGGCACAAAATAAGGCACGCATTGAGAGCCAGTGGTCCCCTTCTTTAATGCTGGTGAAGATGAAAGGAATGGTGAATGAATTAGGAAATCTGTTGAAAGGAGGGAAACATTCCCAAACTCTTTGTGATTTTCTGAATAGGCCTAAGATCTGCTCCTGGTCGCAGGGCTTCTGGGTAAGGTGGGTTCCTCCCACAGTGGGATTAAAACTTAATGTTGATGGCTCGCTCGTGGACGGGATGATGCGAGGAGGTGGATTGGTGCGTGATGGAAACGATTCATTTATTATGGCCTTCAGCAGCTTCCATGTCCCTAGCAGTTCATTAGGGGCAGAAGTCCATGCGTTACTCACAGACATGGATCTTTGTACCAGTTTATCCTTGGTATGCACAGAAGTGGAATCAGACTCCGAGATCTTGATTCGGGCCTTTCATGGGAAAGTGAAGGTGTCATGGGCCGTTACTTACATCGTTCATAGATGTGCTGTTATGATCCCGTATGATTTTTCTACCCATCATATTCCAAGGGAAGCTAACTTCGCGGTGGATGCTCTTTCCAGAGAGAGCAGTCCTGAGGATCCTCGAAGGGTGTTCTTGAATGTGGGTTCTTTACCACAGGTATGCAAAAACTTTTTCCAAGGGGATTCCCTTGGACTTCATCATTTTAGACCACCCTAATCTCTTTAGGGAGGGGGCTTGTTCCCTGTTTGACTTTAATAAAATAAAAATAAAATTTTCAGTCAGTTAGGATAGAATAAAAACTATATTAACACGCACTTTAAATGTAGGTAATTCCCTCCAGAGATAGTCGGTGAGGCTGGCGTGGGCTAAGAGCATATTATAACTATATTAGGACAGTTGAATCATGTAATTATCAATAAGCATTCCCAATTAAAAGATCCTATTATTCCACAACATGGTATTATATTGTTGGATTTCATTATGAGGAAACAACCACCATCGATCAGTGGAACCTCTAAACCACTAATGGAAGAATAATGGATCAAATCCATAAAAATGGTATAATATTCTTTAGGATCCTTTGAAATAGATAATCTTATTGTTTTATTCCCATGGGTGATGCAGTTATTCATGTATGGGGAATTAATCAAATTCATTTTACATCATGCATCAGGGATTATTGTGCAAACAGAAACACCCAACAAATACCACATTATTGGAAATCTAGGGATCTTATTTATAAAGGAATCAAATCATTGAGATATCATACAAATTATTTTTATGAAATCACATTGGTCTAAATGATTCGAGTTCAGGCTCTTCGCACCTGGTTTGGGGGAAATTATTTCCTACTCCAAGACTCTATTATAGATTTGTCTCATGTTCATGAATCCTTCCCAAAACATTGTATAGGAGTAGTTACCTAGAATTCTAGAAGTTAGTAATCATCATGTGTTGATGTTAACTTTTTATATTTTATAGGATTCATATTGATTTGAATATCATTATTTATTAGAGGTTCCCTATTGATGGTACCATCTGAATGTATTAGAGGTTATCTATATTGTTTAATTGTTACATGGTGATTCCTGGTTATATGGAACTATAATTTAATGAAAAAAAGTTGGGATCATTGAAATTTATATCCTTGAAAGAATGAGGTTATTGGTTTCTCATTGAGGTTGGCCCTAAGATAGGGATTCCTATATAAAATTGTGAATGGAATCCAAACCCATTCAATTTGGTTCAACTTAATAAGGTACAAAATAAATTCAATTCTTATGTGGTAATGATTTAACCATGTAGTTTAATGTGAATTGGTAAATATGACATGGGGAAAGGTTCTTATAAATGTTTAGTGTGGGACTTTTACATAACAATAACTTTTTCGTTAACCCCTAAGGGATTATATCCTGATCAGTTTTGATTGATCACACAAAGAATGTGTCCTTATGATAATGAATCAAACTCAGAATATACCTTGATGAGGATGAGAATATATGGTTGGGTCCAACAATGAAAGAGGATTCCTATAGGCACTTCATTGGGAATGTTTCCCTTTAAAAGTGTGTCTCATGTGGAATATGACACTTTCAGAAAAAGGTAATTATGGTTGGGGATTACAGATATGGAGGAGGCTTATATTAGGCATTATGGTAATGACGTGATTGACCCAAGTCACTAATACCACATGGTTCATGATCGATGTGAGAAACAAGGAATACTAAAAATTAAATCAAATTTCATAATAGTATTTGAATGGGGCATATTCATTAGAGTTTCCTAGGGTTACACTCCATTTATACTAATGGATGAGGGAGGGGCTAAAAAATATAGAAGGTATATTCTGTCATGTTGGGATGACTAGAGGGATTATTATAACGACCCATAATTTACATAAATTGACATTAATTCAAAATTGAAGTATAATCATTACAAAATATAATAAATCCAGAACAGGAACATAGAACTATAGTGTCTTTAGAAACTGGGAAATATAAACAACTAGTTCATAAAACATCTACATTTTCCCCCACTAATTTATTCATAACTAGAATCCTATTTAACAGATCTTACATAATAACCTTCTTCAAGACCAGCAGAAAAGAAAAATATGAAAGGGTGAGCTCAAATGATCAGTAAGGGTAAATAAGGGAAATATCAATCATATAATAATCATAAGACATAATAACATAACATTTGAAACTCTTATCCTGCACATGAAAGATCGTGATATCATGCCATGGGATAAAAGTTCATAAAAAGTAATGGTAATAATCCCAAAATACATAACATAAGACATGAAGTTTTTTGGAATACACATAATCATATAAAATCATTTCATTTTAGTCAAGGCTCATTTCCAATACCATTATAGTAGATAAAGTCCATTACTGAACCGAGTTTACTTGTTGTTCCAATCCTATATTACTGAACTTGATATACTTTCCATTCCAGTCATGTTTATCTCATGAGATACAAATCTTTATCCAATTCATTGGAGTGAGATATAGGTCCCACCCATCTCATAATTAAATCATTCTTTTGTGTTCCACAAAAAAATAAATCATCATTATAGCATATCCCAAGGAATAAAATGGGTTTCTTAAACATCATTCCATCATAACATAATCCATGTAAAACAAGTGGATTTCATAAATAGAATTCCATCATAAAAAAAATAAAATCATAGTATTAATAAGAATAGAAACGTAACCCTATTTAAATAATGTCATCTTATATGGAAAGTAGTTTTGATATAACACATGAAATTAATTCTTGAGGAAAATATCCCTTCTTCTTCAAACATGTTTTTTTTCCACAAAACACCACACAATTTTAAAAGAAAATAATTTCTTTGAAAATAACCTTGAAAACTTGTAAGGTAATATTCATGGAAATAAGGCATCATGAAACCTTAAAAATACATTCATACTGTATAAGTTAAAAAACATTCTTCTGATACTTTTTCTGAAAAAGTCCAAAAGTACATCGTACAAAAAACAACAAAAGATTCCTTTCATGTCTTTTAATAAAAATTCACCAATGGATAAAATTGGATTTAAAAAATTGTATAAGAATATAAATAATTTTATATATTTATGAAACATGGATGTGGATGATAAATATACCCCATTAAATTCTTATGTATAAATAATATCGGATAATAATGTGATTGCGAAATTATCCCTCACCTTAGGTCTAATATAAATCGTATGTATCTGAACCTCTTTTATAATGATTTAAATAATGTTATTGACTTATTTCAGAATCACATTAATTTCTATGATATCATATATGATCATATTATCATCCGTTTGTTAGTAATATTTCATTGTCACTCATTATTCGGATATTAACTGCTTGATGTTCTTATGCAAGTTTTGTCGGATAAGTTCATGTTCCACTTCTTAGGTTATATTTATATCATTTAAAGAATTATATTATTATAATATATATTTTATTTATTCATTCTATTCATATATATAATCAATATTTAATGAATATCATGTAGAATTAATCACATCACATCATGGAGACGGTAGGCCATACGTACGCACGAGCGACAATATCATTCCCATAATTGTTGAATGGTATTGAAGTGGATGGTGTATAATATTTAAGAATAAGTACCATGTTATAATAATCGTATATAGTTATTATTTCCATCATTATACCCATCCAAGTAAGGTGGTGGTAAAAAATAGATTACACCACAGTGTGGAGACGATAAGTCGTATGCACACATGTGTGATGATTTCGTTTTTCGTAGGATGGATAGAAGGTGAAATATAGTTGTTTTATAATAATAATAATATATAAGTATATTATTGATATTGATGATATTACTTTATAATGAAACAACTAATGAAGAGGAAGTAGAAAAAGGAAGAAGTTTGAAAGAAATCGGTAAAAGAGATTACCTCTTCCTTGATGCGCTTCCTTTAAATCTCTTCTTAGAGTACTTGAGTTGGTCTTTGAAGATGACCAGAACCTCTACAATGTAAATAAGGTAGTTGATAAAGAAAAAGGGTTGGATATGTATGATATTGAAGGCTCAAAGTGAAGTGAAGAGTCAAGGGAGGTGGTTCCCTTTTATAATGGAGGCGAGGAACACTTTTAGAAACTCTGTAAATAATAATTTATAATAAAATAAAACCCTACCCAAAAACCTCCAAAATGTATCAATTTAGAAGATGATACAAGATAGGGTTGTTATCTCATCAACTAATCAATTTTTAACAAGTATTTCTTCCAATTTAAAAATTATCTTTTTTAATTAACACTTAGTTATTCTATTTAATTTTTAACTGGGGTAACAAATAATTCAATATTAAAAGTGTGAAATATTTAATTATTTTATGTAAAATACACCATAAATAAATAAATTATATCATTTTATACCATATCATAATTATTATATATTTTTTAAAAAAAATTAATGATTTTTAAATAATTTAATAAAAATTTATTTTGATAAAAAATCAATAGTATCAATTCTAACACTCTTCAATTCATTGATTTTTAAAAAATATTAATATAACAAGATAACTTCAAAAAAAATTATTATATTCCTAGGAGGTAAATATCATCTAGAAAATTAATTATATATGTTAGTTATCAAAAATAATATTTACTTTAATATTTTTAATAACATTTATTTGATATTTCTCTTTATATAATAATTAATACAATAATTTTGTGTAATTATTTAATATGATTATTTTTTGAATAAAAAATAAAAATAAAATACTTTTATGAATAGAAATATTATATATTTTAGAGGAACACTTGTAGTTAAATTTATCTTCTGGAAAATCCGATATTTAAAATGTTATACTTATTAAATTTTGAAGGTGACAACTTTAAAATCACTTTATATAAAATAATATAAGTGTCATAATCCCATATATAAGGCTCCAAATGGTTCATAACTCGACCCTTGGATGATTATGGTTGACATATACTCAAACGATAATATTTGGTAAAGTTTTTGGATATTTTAATGGGTATTATTTTAATAAAAACTATATTACTGATTTTTCATCAATTAAATAATTTTTCCATCATTAATGTATAAGATATTAAAGTAATTATTTATATCCTAAAAATTAAAAATAAATTAAAATTATAAATAAAAAAAAATTATATTTTAAATGAGTATTTATAATCTAATTTATATTTTGTATAAACTTATATATAAAATGATTTAGTTGTTAAAATTTGAGTGAGACATATTTAACTTTTCTTTAAATAAATTAAATTAAATGCCCTAATATCATCCAAGTGGTTTCAAATGGATACCATTTAGATAAAAATGTGATTTAGGTTGAAACAAAATCATCCAATGATATTAATACATGTTTTAGGGTAATTTAATAATAGGATTCTTACCCTTAATTACCCGGTTTACCCCTTTACCGTATTATTTTTTTACTAAAGTTACTATTTATAATGCCCAAAAATAAAATAAATATATTTAAATAATTTGGAACCACTCATTTCAAATATGGAATCAATTTTTAAAAATTAAAAACACAGAAGTTGTAGTAATTAATTTAAAATTATTCCCGTTGTCGGAAAGAGAGAACGACAAAACATTGCTAAAGATTGAAATCTTTTTACATATGAATTCAATGTAAAATTAACTCTAATGACATAAATTAAATTGAATGGTAAAATATATATTATATTTATAATTTAAAAATATTCAATATTATAATTTTTCCATATAAATTATTTTGATAAAAAAAGTTGTTTTCACATAAAATTTTGTGTATTTTTACTATTCATCAAAACATGAAAGTTATCATAAAAATATCATAAATTAATCCAAAGTAAATTTTTATATCCCAATTAAAAACAACATGTTTATTTTATCATATAAAAATTATTAATGTGTCAAAATATTAATTTAAAATGGGTTCTCCATTCAAAGCCGTAAAATTATCCTTTTAAAAAAATATAGGTTTTTATACATCAAATAGGGTTTATTCATACCCTATGACTAATATATCCATTGGATGAATATAAAAAATATTTTATTAAGTATATAACATATATATATCATTAATTTCATTACTAATACTAAGTCACCCAAAAAAATCTAATTGATTTATATTTTTTATAAATAATTGATAGCCAATGAATTCACAATGCATTTACATAAGTTAGTTATACTTATTACCGTTAACCTAACGGTTAAGAAATAATTGTAATTTTATACTAAGGGCATCTTGAAGTTTTTTTAAACTCATGATTTCATTCAATTCAATATACTGAAGAATTAAAATTATTTAAAGAAATATTTCATAAAAACATCTGTGTGTTACATTCTACCCCCCTTAAACTGAATTTCTCCCTCAAAATTCATCACATGGAAACAAAAAGATGAGGATAACTCTCCCTCATGGAACACATCATAAATTTGAGAGATATTTAGTGGAAGCACTATTTAGTAAGCTACCTTCCCAACACAATCCAGAATTTCAAAAGGACTGATATACCTAGGGCTCAACTTTCCCTTCTTTCCAAATCTCATTACTCTCTTCCAGGGAGATATTTGTAGAGACAACTTATCACCCACTTCAAACTCTATGTCTTTTCTTCGGTTGTCAGCATAATTTTTTTATCAACTATGATATCCTCTTTTATGTTGTTGAATATATCTGATGTTTTCTGCCATTTTATCAACAAGACCAGGTCCTGATAATTTTCTTTACCCTAATTAATCCTAGTAAGTTGGAGTTCTGAACTTCTTTCCATAGAGGGCTTCATAAGGATCCATATGAATACTATTTTGAAAGCTATTGTTTTAATAAAATTCCACCAAAGGTAGGTGTTTATCCCAACCACCTTTAAAATCCATAGAGAAAGATCTCAACATATCTTCTAGAGTTTGAATTATCCTCTCAGAATGACTGTCTGTATGAGGATGATAAGCATTGCTGAAACTTAACTATGTATCCAATGCATGCTGAAGACTTTACTATAACTTCTAGGTAAACCTCGGATCCCAATAATATATAATGGAAAGTGTCACTACATGAAATCTTACCACTTCCTTTACATATATCCTAGCAAGATTATCAAGAGATAAATCCTCTCTAATAGCAATGAAGTGTTCCAACTTTGTAAGGTGATCAAATATAACCCAAATAGCATTAATGCCTTTAGATATTTTGGGATGTCTGATGAAAAATTCCATAATGATGCTTTCCCATTTCTATTTTGGTATGGGTAATGGTTATAACATTCCCTTAGACTTTTATCTCTCAGCCTTAAATTTCTAACAAACCAAGAATCGAGAGCCATATTCAACAACATGACATCCCACCAGAAATACTATTTCAGGTCCCTGCACATCTTTGTGCTTCTAGGGTGAATAAATAATGAATAACTATGAGCCTCATCCAATAGCTTCTTTAATTCCGGTATGGGAGGAATACAAACCCAATTCCTAAAACTTATTATTCCATCATAATCAAGGTTGAATTGAAGAAAATTTATCACCTTATTTTGTAGCTCCACATCTTTCTTATGTGATTCCTTAATCTTCACTTGTATAGATGGTTTAGGATTCATTTGAGAAAGATAATATTTCTCCCATTCCTTTAAAATTTCAATACCCATCCTTTGAAAATCCATATATATTGAATCTTTTGTGATCCTTATTATAGATAGGCTAATATGGTCTTGTCAACTCAAATAATTTTCCACCTTATTCCCTTTCCCAAGGTGGTAATGTATTGAGCCTTCATAATCTTTAATCAACTTCAACCATCTTCTTTGGTGCATATTCATATCATTTTGTGTGAAAATATACTTTACACTTTTATGATCAGTATAAATATCACACCTTTCACCATAAAGATAATGCCTCTATATCTTTAATGAAAATATTACCACAAAAGAATCCAAATCACGAGTTGAGTAATTTTTCTCATGGATTTTCAACTTCCATGAGACATAAGATATCACTATATCATTTTTCATGATAAAAAATCCCAACCCGTTCTTGAATGAATCACTGTAGATCACAAACCTTTCTCGACTACAAGGCAGTGTGGGCACAAGTACACTGGATAAACTTTTTTTTAGCTTGTTGAAATTCTCTTCACATTCATCCGTCTATACGAACTTAATTCCTTTTCAAGTCAACATGGTGAGTGGATTAGATAATCCTGAAAAATATTTCACAAAACATCGATAATATCCAGCCAAACCAAGAAAACTTCAGATCTTAGTTACTGTTTTTGGTCTCATCCAACTTTCAACAACTTTTGTTTTTGATGGATACACAGATATCCCATCTCTTGAGATTATATGACCCAAAAATAAAACTTTATGAAGCCAAAATTTACACTTGGTAAATCTTTTATAAAGCTTATCCTTTTTAGGGTCTTCTATACAATTCTCAAGTGTTCTTCATGTTCTTCCTTGCTCTTCGAATAGAAAATAATTTCATCTATAAATACTACCACAAATTGATAAAGATAGTCTCTAAAGACTCTATTCATTAGATCCATGAAGATAGTGGGGGAATTCGTAAGACCAAAATGCATCACTATAAATTCATAGTGTTCATACCTTATATGGAATGATTTATTTGGTATATCCTCCTTGAACCTTAGTTGATGATATCCTAAACAAAGATCAATCTTAGAAACGTATTTTTCTCCATGTAGTTGGTCGAATAATTCATCAATGTGGGGAAAATGATACTTTTTCTTGATAGTGATCTAGTTAAGTTCTTGATAATCAATGTAGAGTCTCATTGATCCATCTTTATTCTTAACAAATAGAATAAGTACTCACCAAGGTGACGCACTAAGGCGTATAAATCCCTTATCAAGATTCTAGTAGAGTTTCTTCTTCAATTCCTGCAACTCAATTGGGGTCATTCAATAAGTTGTATTTCAAATAGGCATAACACCTAGTATGAGTTCTATTGAAAACTCAACTTCACGATTTGATGGAGGATCTGGAAATTCCTCCAAAAAGATACCATCAAACTCTAATACAATGGGTGTATTCTTAATCATGATTTTCTCCCATACCATTTGAGATAAATAACCTTCCTTTATAGGAATCAAGACCCATAACATATAATAAATTTCTATTGGAAGGTTATATTCATCCTTACATCGATAGATGATCATAGATTGATCTGGAATATGAAATGTGACTTACCTTACTTTGAAATTGATATGAGATCCATATAGAGAAAGACAATCTATTCCAAGAATCACATCAAATTCCACTATAGGAAGGATCACAAGATTTGAAGGCAACACTTTCACACAAACTTCAACTGGAGAAGAATTATAAATTTTTTATGCGACTGTTGTTCCATTAAGAGTTGTCACAGCTAACTCAACATCTAATTATTGAGGTAATATGATGACACCCTTAGAAAATTCTTCAGAAATAAAAGAGCGGGTGGATCCATAATCAAATTAATTTTTTTTTACTTTAGAGTGGGTGGTAATTGTGCCTTTCACCAATTCATTATCGTACTCCACATCGCCGATAGTGATTTCATGTAATTTTCTTTTATCTTTGTCCTTAAGAGTTTACTGATGTCGATCATCATCAATAACCCTTGGAATAGGGAATTTATTGGCATAATTCCCCATTTCCTTCCACTTGTAGCATTGAAGTGTAGGAGGTTCATTCTGTGTAGACTTTTCTCTATTCGCATCATTAGACATCTTTTTCTCATCACTTTAGCATTCAATTGTCTGATGACCTTCTTTTCCACACATAAAACATTTACGAGTAGCTTTAAGAGAATTTCCTCCATGTTTCTTTCCACACTTTGAGCATAAGGGGAAACTCATCTTCTTTTTAGTGTGGTATTTAGATTTTCTGTTGAATTACATTTTTCTCTTCTTATCAAACCCATAGGACTAATTGGTTACTCCAATCTCCATCTCAACCTTGAGAGCACATTGAACAATTTCCTCATAGATATTAAAGTCCCTTATGAATAATTCCTTTCAAGGACTTGGTTTTAAGCCACTAAATAATCGACCAATTTTACTCTCAGGTTGGATAATAATTCTAGAAGCGTACCTTGAAAGTATTATAAAATTTACTTTGTAGGTTCCAACAGATTCATTATCCATTTTCTTAAGTTCAAGGAACTACTTCTACATATTTTTTCAAAGAATATAAGGAAAGTACTTATTGAAAAATATGTTCTTGAACTCATCCCATTCCATGGAATCAATTTCATCTCTTTTCCTTGTATTATTGATAATATTCCACCATTGATCAGATTCACATTCGAAATGATAGACTACTAAGATGAATTTATCATGTTTTGAACATTATAGAATTAAAAATATATTTTCAATGGTACTGATCCATTGTTCATCCACTAATGGATCAGATGACCTGTTGAAATAAGGTGGACACTGCCTCATGAAGGACTCAATAGAATTTTTCTCCCTCCTTTGATCGTTTGGAAGTCTTGCATGATTCATAGCTTGAGTTTTTTTAATGATCATAGCTAAATTTTTTTTCATTACAACTCCCATAACATTTGGTTTCTCAGGAGGACAATCATGGCATTGCCCGCCACATTTAGCATTAACACGATTCCTTCGGGTTCCATCCATTGACTAAAACCTAGAAGCATAGTGTGAGAAACACTAATAATAAAGAGAAAACAACATAATAAATAATAAAATTTCAATTTAGGACACTTTAGGTTTTATCCTAAGTTATTCATGGTCATTTATAAAACACTAGGATTATAACATATACTTAGACATATCCTTAGGGTTCTTACTATGGCTTTCTCATCCAAGTTTCCAAAGGTTAACTATACCTTTCCTATAATACAAAATAAATGAACCATAATTTACACAAAATGATATTAATTCAAAATTGAAGTATATTTATTACAAAATATAATAAAGCCATGAGAGGACCGTATAGTTCTAGTGTCTTTATAAACTAGAAAACATAAACAACTGGTTCATAAAACATCTACATTGTATCCCGATTATTTCTTCAAAACTAGAATCCTTTTTGATATATCTTAATTAATACCCTTATTCATGACCTGAGGAAAAGAAACATATTAAAGGGTGAGCTCAAATTCTCAGTAAGAGTAAACAAGGTAAATATCAATCACATCATAACCATAAGACATAAGAACATAACTATTGAGAGTCTTATCCTGTATATGAAAGATTATGATATCATGAAATGGGATAAAATTTATTAAGAATTAATGGTCATAATACCAAAATTCATAACATAAGACATGAAGTTTTGTGGCATACACATAAGCATAGAAAATCATTTCATATTTGTCAAGGATCATTCCCAAGACTATCATAGTGGACAAAGTCCATTACTAAACCGAGTTTACTTGCCGTTCCAGCCTTGTATTACTGAATCATATTTACATGTCATTCCAGTCATGTCTATCTAATGAGATATAGATATTTACCCAATTCATTGGAGGGAAATATGGGTCCCACCCATATCATAATGAAATCATTCTTATGTGTTCCACAAAAACATAAATCATTAATCATAGGATAACCCAAGGAATAAAATGGGTTTCTTAAACATCATTCCATCATAACATAATCCATATAAAACAAATGGATTTCATAAATAACATTCCATAATTAACTCAATAAAATCATAGTATTAATAGAAATATAAAAATAACATCATTTAAAGTATTTCATCTTATATGGAAAGTAGTTTTGATATAACACATGATATTAATTCTTGGGGAAAATATCCTTTCTTCTTCAAATATGTTTCTTTTCTCAAAACGACACAAAATTTTAAAAGAATATAATTTCTTTGAAAATAACCTTGAAAACTTGTAAAGTAATATTCATGGAAATAAGTCGTCATAAAACTGTAAAAATGCATTCATGTTGTATAAGTTAAAAAACATTCTTCTCGTACTTTTACAGGAAAAGTCAAAAAGTAAATCATACCGAAAATGATAAAATAATCCTTTCATACCATTTAATAAAAATTTACAAATGGGTAAAATTAAAATTAATTTTTTTTGAAGAATAGAAATAATATTACTTATTTACAAAACATGGATGTTGATAACAAATATACCCCAATAAATACTTACATATAAACAATCTCAGATAATAATGAGATTGGGAAATTATCCCTTACCTTAGGTCTGATATCCTTTGTATGTATCTGAACCTCCTTTATAATGATTTAAATAATGTTATTGACTTATTCCAAATTCATGGTCATTTATATGATATCATATATAGTCATATTATCATATGTTTATTAGTAACATTTCATTATCACTCGTTATTCAGATATTAACTGCTTTATGTTCTTATGTAAGTTTTGTTAGATAAGTTAATGTTCCACTTCATAGGTTATAGTTATATCATTTAAAGAATGATATTAGTATAATATATATCATATTTATTCATTCCATTCATGTAAATAATCACGGGTTAATGAATATCGTGTAGAATGAATCACATCGCATCATGGAGACAGTATGCCGTACGTATGCATGAGCGGCGATATCATTCCCATAATTGTTGAATGAAATTGAAGTGGATAGTGTATAATATTTCAGTATTATTATCATGTTATAATAGTCATATATATTTATTATTTCCATCATTATACCCTTCCAAGTAAGCTGGTGGTGAAAAATAGATTACACCATGGTGTGGAGACGGTAAGCAGTACATACGCACGCGTGATGATTTTGTTTTTAATAGGATGGATAAAAGGTGGAATATGGTTGTTTCAAAATTATAATAACATATCAGTATATGAGTGATATTTATTTTATTATTTTATAATGAAACAACTAATTAATAGGAAGTAGAATAAGAAATAAGTTTGAAAGAATCGATAAAAGAGATTATCTCTTCCTCGACGTGCTTCCTCTAAATCTATTCTTAGAAAACTAGAGTTGGTATTTGAAGAGGACCAGAACCTATATATTGTAAATAGGTATGTTTATAATGAAAAATAGTAGGGTATGGATGAGCCTGAAGGCTCAACGTGAAGTGAAGAGGTGAGGGAGTAGGTTCCCTTTTATAATTGAGGTAAGAGGAACTTTTGGAAACTCCATAAATAATAATTTATAATAAAATCAAACCCTACTTGAAAACCTCCAAAATGTCCCAATATTGAATAGAAGATGAGATAGTGTTTTAATCTCATCAACCAATAATTTTTTAAATGTATTTCTATGAATTTAAACCTTATCTTTTTAATTAACACTAAGTTATTCTATTACCCGAATGGACCGAAGGCCTTCTTTTTATTGATTTTTTGATAACCCCCCTTTCAGAGGATGAGAGGGAATTATTACAAGGCCCATAGACATAGATATTACATGACCCATAGTTCTTAGAGGAAATATCCAGACTATAACTACATAGAACTGCTTCTCTCCAGCTTCTACATCTTGATGTCACCTCTCCACCTTCACATGGTTGTTCGTCTAGGCTTCTCATGCATGCACATTATAGTCTTGATGGAAATTTCATACCCTGTATTTCTTCCAAATCCATTATCTTCTAATATAGTGAATGTGCCTTCTCTAAATCCTCATCTGGAGTCTACTCTTTGTAGAGACTTCCTGGTCCATTAAGCACAATTTCTGGTGGCCCAAAAGCCTTGAGGTTTCCCGAAGGCCTTGAGGTGGTCCGACAACCTTGAGGTAGCCCGAAATCCATTCTAACCTAAAGGACTTGGGTGGCCTGAAGTCCATGAAGGATCCGAGGATCAAACTGGTGGCCCGAAATCCCAAATGGATGAATAGTTTCGGATGCTACGGTACTGAACATTACCTACTACAACACCTATTACATTACCTACTACAGTACCTTGGAAATTATGTCTCCTCCCAAATTTGAACTCCGGTCTTTTGGATGAACTTTCAGAGTCCTAACTAACTGGACTGAGGCTCTTGTGTGTTATTCTATTTAATTTTTAACTAGGGTAACAAATAATTAAATATTAAAAGAGTGCAATATTTATTTATTTGATATAAAATAGACTATAAATAAATACATTATACCATTTTATACCATATAATAATTATTATATATTTTTTAATTTTTTTAATAATTTTTATATAATTTAATAAAAAATTATTTTGATAAACAATCAATAGTATCAATTTAGACACTATTCAATTCATTGATTTTTAAAAATATTAACATAACAAGATAACTTCAAACAATTTTTTTTATTATATTACTAGGAGGTCAAATTCATCTGTAAAATTCATTAGACATGTTATTTATCCAAAATAATATTTAATTTAATATTTTTAATAACATTTATTTGATATTTCTTCTAAAAACATAATTATTACAACAGTTTTGTGTAATTATTTAATATGCTTATTTTTTGAATAAAAAATAAAAATAAAATACTATAATGAAGATAAATCCAATAGATTTTAGAATAATACTTGAATTAGTATTTATCTCTTAGAAAATCCAATATTTAAAATGTTATACATATTAAATTATGAAGGTGACAACTTTAACATCACTTTAAATAAAAAAATATAAGTGTCATAATCACTTGTATAAGGCTCCAAATGGTCCAGAACTCAACCCTTGGATGATTATGGTTATGATATACTCGAAAAATAAGATTTGGTCAATTTTTTGGATATTTTAATGGGTATTATTATTTTAATAAAAACTATGTTTTTGATTTTTCATCAATTAAATAATTTCTACATTATTAATGTATAAGATATTAAGGTAATTATTTATTTCCTAAAAATTAAAAATAAATTAACATGATAAATAAAAACATTTTATAATTAAAATGGGTATTTATAATTGAATTTATATTTTGTATTAACTTATATAAAAAATGATTTAGTTATTAAAATTTGAGTGAAACATATTTAACTTTTCTTTAAATAAAATAAATTAAATGTCCTAATCTCATACAAGAGGATTAAAATAGATAACATTTCGACCCAATGATGATTTAGGTCGAAAAAATTATACAATGATATTAATACAAGTGTTAGGGTAATTTTATAATTGGATTCTTACCCTTAATTACCCAGTTTACCTTTTTACCTTATTAATAAAAATTACCAAAGTTACTATTCATAGTGTCAAAAAATAAAATATATCTATTTAAATAATTTTGACCCACTGATTAAAAATATGGAATCCATTTTTCAAAATTCAAAACAAATAATTTTTAGTAATTAATTTAAAATTATTTCCATTGTCATAAAGAGAGAACGAGTTTTAAATGTTAAAACATTGCAAAAGATTGAAATGTTTTTACATCTGAATTCAGTGTAAAATTAATTCTAATGACAGAAATTATATTTAATGATAAAAATATATTCTATTTATATTTCAAAACCATTCAATATTATAATTTTACCATATAAATTATTTTGATGAAAAAGTTGTTTTCGCATAAAATTTTGTGTATTTTTACTATTCATCAAAACATGTAAGTTATCTGAAAAATATCAAAAATTCATCCAAAGTAAATTTTTATATCCCACATAAAAATAACATGTTTATGTAGTTATATAAAAATTATTAATTTTTCAAAATATTAATTTAAAAGTGGTTCTCCATTTAAAGGCGTAAAATTACCCTTTTAAAAAAATATAGGTTTTTATAAATCAAATAGGGTTTATTCATAACTTATGACTAAAATATACATTGGATGAATATAAAAAATATTTAATTAAGTATATAAAATATATATCTAATTAATTTCATTACCAATAACAATTCACTTAAAAATACAAATATCTAATTGATTTATATTTTTCAAAAATAATTAATAGCCCATGAATTCATAATGAATTTACATAAGATAGTTATACTTATTCCTGCTAACCTAACAGCTAGGCTATAATGGTAATTTTATACTAAGGGTATCTCATAGTTCTTTTAAACTCACAATTGCGTGCTATGTAAGCTACTGAATAATTAAAATTATTTAAAGAAAATACTTCATAAAAACATCTGGGTGTTACAATTATTCCACAGGGGATGTAATGGATGAATCTTCTCCCCACATACTTATAGTTGAGGGAGGGGACTTTGGGGGATATCCAACATGAATGAATAGAAGCATACACCAAAATGGATTTTTTGGATGAGTCAACTAATTATATTAATGTATATTTATAAACCCCAAATTTGGGCTTATGACTTCATAGATTTGAAAATAAAATAATTGGATATTGTCGATGATACTTTATGTTTCAGGCAACATATTAGAACTACATGAAATTTCATGAAATAGGAATATTTCAATAGTTACAGCTGGGATTTGGGTCCTCATTACCTAGGTAATTCATGATTGAAAACATCCTAAGAACCCCAACAAATAGGAAGCACAAGTAGAGGATCTCCTTTAATAGGGGAATCCATTATTTAAAGGGGGAATTCTAGTGGGTCTTATACTTTGATCATGAAAATATGTTATAAATGGGAAATATATTAAGTATATTACCAAATAGTTGACTTTTATAAAGGATTTTTGAATTTTAAGGAATTAGAATCTTGAGGCGGTTGTTCAATCTGGTGGGAACCCTTGGTAATATTAAACTTAGGATAAAATACCTAGGTGTTAGTTCAATTATATGGGTAGCTTGGGAAAAGTTTTTTTCAGGTTGGTTACCCATGGTGGTGGTTCACATAGGTGGTAAATCATTGTAGATAGTTTTTCTAGGATCATAGTAAGGATCCATTATTCTCTTAGGTGGGCATCCCTGTGTGGTAGTTTACCCATGATATATGCACTATGAGATGGATCATCTAGGTTAGAAAATTGATATGGTTTTTTATCTATGTTATAATCATATGTTTGATGGTTCACCTAGGTAAGGAAACTGATATTGCATGTCAACTAGTTGATGATCCCAAAGTGATGGTTTTCCCAACTAAGGGACTCTAGAAGTTTGGTTGTCCAAGTGAAAATCCCCTAGTGGTTGATCACTAAGGTGATGTATTCATATAACTTTGAACTCTAACATAAGCTCAAATTAATATGTACTTGGGAGTTGAATGATACCTAGTATAATTGATAAATTCCTGAGCTAAGATTCTTTTGGAAGAATTATCTATCTTCTAAAATTTCGAAACTCATGAGTTATTATAAGGCCCCAGCCTTAAACCTTACTTAATCTTGAGTATTTACAAGATTAAACATTGAGGATCTTTTCAGGTTTAGAGTTTTAGAGAATTAGATCATGAAACTTTCATTACATTCCACATTTAAACAAAGTGGTTACATAAAAGACAGTATTCATTCTTCCCATCATGGAAACATATTTAAAATATAACACGGATTCTTTCTTGACACATCCTTGACACTATCATCACATCATGTACCTTTCCCTTGACCTGTGAAAAACATTTCAAAAACTTGGGATGAGCATAAAAAGCTCAGTAAGGGTTACAAAAAATATGGAAAGGAAACATGAGTTCATATATACATGAGAATGAAATCATACTTTACCCATAAAACATAGGCACTTTAACATACCTCATCAAACCATGAATAAATCATAGAAAACATAAGACATAAAGGTAACTTGAGGCATTCATAACATTCTTACGTAGGGAGTAACCCTCTTGGTTACGTTTGGAATACCCATCACAGTATATTCCCTAAATCTCTTCGGAGAAACCTTAACGTTTCACTCCTTCGCGTTACCCAATGCATTGGAGAGCTATATCGGGCTCACCCGCCCTTAGTTTATCACGGAACCACCTGTTCTTCATAACAATGCCCAAGAACCATAACATAATCGTATCACATAAACATGAATAAAGTAAACATAACATTTCCACATTTCAATCACAATATAACATTTTAGGATATTGAAATAATGAATCCATTCAAAAAGAAACCATTTCCAAAACCATTTAAAACATTTAATAAAGAGATTTTTGAATCAAAGTGTCCCATACCACCTTGAAGCTTTTAACATTTTAAACCATTAATATCCATATAAATAAATCCTTAAAACCATTTTGAAAACATGGATATTAATAAGAACAAATAATTAAAACATTTAAAACGATATTTTGGTTAAAGGGGTTTTACCAAAATTAGAGACACTTGAATACAATAATCGAGGAATAACATTTAGTCAGAACTTTATAATATCATGAGAATAAAAGTATTCATGATATAATACTCCAAAGGACAGTATATACACCATATAAGAGTGAATTGGTGCATAACAACAATGAACCCTCAATAGAAATGTCAAATGTGATGAAATCCCTTATAAAGAAGGTATCCTTAAATTAAGGAAAAATAAATCTCAAAAATATGTGTGACAAATATATATACACCCAATATAAGTGGATATTAAGTGTAAAACAATAAAAGGTCATTCACACATATTCAATGGATGACATATTCAATGACTACAAGTTGAACCCAAAGAAATCGAAATTGGGTTAAAAAGTTCCCTTGACAGCCTAATGGCATCACATCAAAATGAGTTGATGAGAGATAAAAAGTGTATCTCATCACTTGGACATAAAATTTACATCAATAAGGATATATTAGAACATATCCCAACATAACAATATGTAAATTAAAAGACCCAACAAAAGAAGTCTTTTTAAAAAATAGGAGGGTGAAAGGTTCCCTTACCGACTTGGGTATCTTTCAAAACATACACCCCATGAAAGAAGGACAATAGATCATTGATGTAAATACTCATAAACGAAATTATATTACACAAATAGTAGAATAATGGGCATTACATACACCACTCAATGGAATTTGTGGCAAATGTAGCATAAATCGCACGGGAATAAAAGTGAGATGAAAAATCCCTTACGAAAATTCGGCAGCCTAACAGCGCCACTCAAAACTTCCAAAATGGATTGATGAGAGAGAATAGGTTCTCTCATCACATGAACATAAAAATTACAGTAAGTTTAATATAAAAGATCATCCCAATAACAAGAAATATGAGCTTTAAAAGGAATGACATAAAAGTGTATACTTAAAAAGAAAGAGAGGAGTAGGATCCCTTACCTCGGGTCCGACTTGACTCGATCGTTCTTTAATCTCCTGAATAATAAACTTGAGTTAATTTATAATTCCTTAAGAACCCTTTTTCAAGTTCATTATTACTTTTATACCACTTATTACCATGTCATAAACATTATGTAATCATTTAAGTTAATAATATTTGTTTTGCCGATATTTGGTTCTTAAGTCGAAAGTGGACTTCTTACAATTACATGTTGTTCATGTGGCCAAATTTTTATTATATCCAGAATTGTATTCATTATGTAGATATCATATATGTCATATATATCCAGTACATGCATGCATTTATAACATTACATAATCATTTAGAGGTAAGAAATGAAATGCACCGTTCATGGAGACGGTAAGCCGTACGTACGCATGAACGCTACTTTCATTTCTATTTCGTATTTTATAGAATGGAATAATAATGATATAAAGGTATATTATAATTCCAGTATAATATAATATATAATATCATATTTCCATCCTTTATACAACCCACATATGGTATTTAACGAATCAAATCACTTTGAGGGGGCGGTAGTCCGCACTTCCTTAAATGAAGATATCGCGTATACCCATAATGGAAGCCATAAAGGTAAGACAAAAATGAAAAATACAGAAGCATAAATAAAACATAAACATATTATATATCATATATAAAAATAGTGTCATCATAATGGCCACCTTTGAAGGTGTTAAATGAGTATTGAACAATCATCGTTTCGGGAGGCAGAATTTCACCATCCACGGAAACCGTATGTTCTTTAACCATTTGATGTAGTTGTGTGAGAGTGTAGCTCGAATAAATCTTATAACAACATCCTAGTATATTGAAGATACTGGTTTTGTTACAAATTAAGTAAATAAAAAGATTTTAGGGGGTTGGAGAAGTAAAATAAAACAAATGAACATGAGAGAATGAATTACCTTTAAAAGTGTAACTCCTTTTGATTTGAGCCTAAAGGCTTCCTTTGAAAGGATTATTCCCAAAGGGAATCCTCTAGGATGAGAAGAGGGATGTGGAGAGAGTAAATGGGCAGGGTTTGGCCGAGACAAAGGCTTGAGGAGTGTGTTAAATGAGGTAGAGGTGGGGGCCTTTTATAAGAGGAGAGGAGGGGCACTTTTGGAAAGTAAAGAAATATTACTTTATTTGAAAATGTGTTTCGGTTTCAAAAGGTCCCACATTGCTATAATTCGTGGCTAAGGTGATAAGGCTTTGAAATCCACTCATCCAATAAGTTTTGGACATGTTTAGTTCATAGATTTTACATTATCTTTCCATTTTATTTAAATCGTCAAATAATGATGTCATCGCTGCATCATTATTATGTCATAAATAATTTAATTTATTTAATGTCTAAAAATTATAAAAAAATACTATGATGTAGGAAATCTCTTTAGCTTTCCAATTAATATTTATAATCAAAAAGATGACTTGTATAACCCCACTTAAAAATTGTTTTAGTAAAACATATCATGTTTGTGTCAATTTTACTTTTACATTAAATAAAATGTTATTTATGTCATTTCCCAACCAAAGTGGATCCATGGGGTCCCAAAGTTGACCCATGGCTTGTCTTGGTCGGCCATGATACAACCAATGAGGGTAAGACATGTGTCAAGCTCATCTCATTTTATTAAAGCATTATTTTTACCTTAAACTACACTAATTACCACTAATCGCGATTAAAAACTTAATAAGTTACTATTCACCAAAAAATTATTTTAATCTCATTGAACCAAATTTTACTTCTTAATGACAACCATGTATGTCGGATTTTTGAAAATCAAAACACAATGATGGCAAAATTTCATTTAAACGGAAAAATCAGTTTTTATAAGTACCACTTAGTGGTTTCACTATTCATCAAAAATTGAAGTTTTTCAGAAAAATCCCAAAAATTCACCCTAAGCTATATTTGATATTCTGAATTCAAAAATGAAGTCCGTTTTACAAAATTCAAAACATATAAGTCACATTAATTAATTTAATAATTAATTCCCGCTGTCATGACAAATAGCGTGTTTTATGAAACAATAAGTATCAAAAGATTGACACTAGTTTAAGTCTGATTTCAAATTGAAATTGATTCCAACGACCACTATTGGATTTAATGGTAAAAATATTTTCTAATTTCACTTTAAAACCAATTAAAAATATAATCTAATCATATAAATAAATTATATTAAAAAGTGGTTTTGAATTAAAATACAACATTTTACACTATTCATTAAAAAAATGAACTTTATCGGAAAGATACCAAAAGTTTACACAAAGTAAATTTTGATGTCCCGATTCTTAATAAGAGTTTTATTTGGTCCAAAAGAATGTTTAAGAGTTAACAAAACTATATTTAATGACGGTTCTCCATCAAAAGGTGATAAGTGAACCTTTAGTGAAAACTAGGGCATATATGCCAAAAATTGAATTCTTTCCGTATTTTAAGTCTTTATCTTTTATTGTATAAATGTAAAAATATTTAAGAACATATATAATCATATTTTAGTTATTTCTATCCATTCCCGCCATTACAACGGCTACATGTTAACTACCATTTAAAATAATATTATTTTATTATTAGAGTGCAACGTAAGATTCCCAAGAAACTCGTTGTTGCGTGTTGGGTACGCCATCGAGCATAGCGTCCCCTTTAAAGTAATATTAATATTTTATTCACAAATATGGATAAATATGAAAATGTCATATTCCTTATTTACCTGGGGTGTTACAGTTATAATGGCTAAGAGGGTGTACATATTCGAAAAAATATGGGTATGGATAAAGGTGGTTTGATTGTGTAAGGTGGTGTATATAGGTGTTCCAAGATACATAGGCTAGGTGGATAGAAGATACCTAGGTGAGGTAAGCCTTGCAGCTAGATATGGCATATGTGAGGTAGGGCTAGAGACAGGAGAGGTGTTGTGTGAGTCATGTGCAGATCCATGAGTGGATCATGGTGAAAATATTTATTTTATTTTTATTTTTGAAATGGGGCCACTAAAAAATGTCACCCCAAAAATTGAGATTTTAGTAAAATGATGAGAATCCAATTATGAGGTCACCCACTCTCACCTGAAATGATAATTTAATAAAGTTATTCCCATCCTATTTTTATGGTGCTTGGAGTTTTCCACACTAGCCAATCTAGGTGGTACATACTATCCATACAGTATATGCCACATTATTAGGGATAAGCACCATGACTAAATACCATATAAAGAGGGTGGACCCCATCATGTTATCACGTGATTCAATACTATATTCCCTTGTTTCCTTTTCTTCTCCATGGTGCGTGATGAAACTCTTTCTCTTATAGGTCTAACTAAGAGAGGGGCCAGAGTGGGTCCACTCTAGATGGTGGACATCGCAGGGCCACCCAAGAGAACTGGCCTTAGTAGGGAAACCCTAGATAGTTGGCTGTAGTGGGTCCACCCAAGAAAGGGGTCCTTAATGAGGGATCCCTATAATGTCCATCCAACAGATTGTACATGGGGGAATATTTTTTCTTCATCAAATTTTTCACCTTGTTTCCTTCACACTTAGATCATCCTTGTATGGGGTTACCGGTTTTTATCTCTTCATTTATTGTAAAAACAGATTTGTCAGATCATTTTCACATTTATAATTCCTATCCCTTCAAATGTTTTCTTAGATGCTTAAGCTACTACTTTATCTATATTTTTATTATTGAGGATGAATATGGTTGTGTTGTCCTGAAATAAACCTATCTATTATCTTTTTTACATGATCCTAAAAAATATTAATTAGGATTACCCATATAATATATTCACTTTATTATATATAAACAAACTCATATATGATGTAGATATCCCTATAGCTGATACCTTTCACCCAAACTCATCGAATAAAAAGTTCAACAAAATGTGTGGGTAGAATATATTGACAAAGGGAACATGCATCACAGAAGGAAAAAACTACTTATTATGAGTTATTCACTATAAAAAGACAAATCTAGATATTATTAAACTCATAAAAGTATTCAAATTACCCCAACGCTCCTCTATATTCTGTTTCATTTACATTGATCAGATAGAGGCTAGATTGATTAGTGGAACTTTCTCCCTAGGTGAGGATTCAAAGCTCAATAGATGTGGTCTTTCTGGGTTTCCTACATGCGTCTCTATAGGAACTATAGTCCAATACCTGATCTTAAAATTCAATAGAGTCCTTAAACCAACATCTTCCATTATAATCATGGTGAAGTGGGAATCAATTTTTGGGAAATATATTTTTTTGGGGGGGAGTAAATCCATGGGGCTGTATATGAAAAGTCCATCCTTCCTCGGGCTGTGTGTGGAGATGTACAATAATTGACAAATATATTTGGGGATATAATGAGAAGTTCCCAAAATGTGAAAGAGAATGAGAACATTCCTCATGATGAATTTATGTTTGAGGACTGTATGAATGATTTTTAGGAACCCCAAAAATACAATATTACATGAAGGAACCCAAAATTACGTCCCTCCATCCAAATAAGAGTGAAACCTCAAAAATATTTGTTATATATTGAGTGGGATGAGCATAATAAACATGGACATGAAATATTCTAAAAAAACCTAGCTTACACTCATTTTGAAGGGTTTATAGATACATTGTTAAGTAGGTATCTCCTAAGAAAACATTACTCTAATGATGGATTTCAGAAAAACACATCCATTATGATGGACAAACTATCAATTAAGTAGTCACTATGTTTGGTTGCATCGAAATTTGAAAATATTCACCAGTGCATGTTGCATGTTCATACTAAGAATAATTCCTTCCATGTTTCAGGGATATTCATAATTTATAGAGGTTGGATAACCATGATTTTAACTCCTATGATCTCCTCATTAAAGTGTGGATCCCAAAATGTAGGTTCATAACATTTATGCAGACATTTTCTAGTATCATTCCATTGTCACTAACTAGTGATGCATCCATAAAGCTCTAAAACATTATTGGGGAACTAAAATTCTCTCTGTATGGTGAAACATATGTTTTCATGATAACTAATGAAAGTAAGGTCTTATATGATTTTCGGTCCTACATAGTTTCATTTAGGGGTTATGGTGATAGATAATATTGGTTGTGATATCATTTGTGAGTATTATTTACCTTATATCATTTCACACCAATTATGATGCTTCTAATATAAAATTGTATAACCTCCAATGAATGTTCATCATGAGTAAAAACATATGGAAGCATGATAGATCTGGGTGATGATACCCAAGAGAGGATACATATTAGGATCAATCTTCCTCCTAAAGTCACATTCAATTAGTTGTTCTCTTATTTTACAAATACTTAGATGTTATCATACCCAAAGTGTATGTTATCCAAGTATATTTCTTAATTCACTATTATATCTCCTTCAGTCTAAGTGAAAATTTTGACTAGAAAATATTTTACGAGGAATTCCATGGTTTAGGTTCTTGAGTCTTAAAATTTTCTAAAGTGGCAAGAATCCTGCCCATCAAGATATGAGCTTATTCATCAAGGGGATACACTAATGTGGTGTATCTAGTATCGAATAAATGAGTCCACAACCATGGTGTAAATTCCCAAGGAGTGGATTATGTTAATATGTTAAGAATCATCTTCTATCCAAAAAGGTAAGTTGGGAAATTGGTTATAAGAAGTATATTTGGAGGCCCTAAAGTTCTAGAAATAGAGATATTCCATATCCACTATTATAGATTTATTTTACCCATTGAAAATAATCATTATAATTCTATATATTGGAATTATAAAGGCACACTCAAAAATTAATTACGAGACTAAATCCATGGAATTATAAAAGAACATTCTAGAGTTATATATTCTAATTCAAGCCACCAATTAGAGCATTCCAATCACTCAAAAAGTGAAATACATGAGTAATTGGAGAAATCATAATGAATAAGTCAACCAATATGTGGAATAAGATAGGGAATCACTCATTTACCCTTTAGATGGAAGTTAAATAATTTAGAAATTTTAATGTTTAATCTTGGATCCTGTTATAATCCAACTCTATATTTTTTTTGTAGGAAGAGAATAAAGATGAATCAAATGTTATAGTAGAAGATTTTAATATCCATACATATATTTATGAGTCCTCATTGAGTGGTGAACTTGAATAAAACATTGATGAGGGAAAACTATCATCTGGACAAGATATGATTGGAAGGATGAGTGTGAACAAATTTATTTTATTTTACCCCCAATGGTGGTCATTTAGGAAGTGAAAGTGGCCAATCTACCATTGTCAATTTTTAAAATTCATCAATCTAAAAAACCAATAGTTAATCATATTTTTACCAAATAGTGTTTAATGATTTTTTTTCTTTTCTTATTTAATTTGAAAGAATGTTTTTATGCATACATGAAGAATAGATATAGGGTTTCTCAACTATACTATCATTCTCTTTAGGGATGTATAAGTATTAGTAGAAGGATATCAGTTTATATTCCCATTGTGAAGCTAAAATTCCTACCAGTAGTATTTTTGTGCTTACTATAGAGGAGACACCAATGGAAGGGGACACATTTTTAGAGAATCACGTACCATTAGTAGGGAGGTTGACTTCACTAGAGGGGAAATCATTGATGTCCTTTATGTTATTTGAGTCCACTCACATCATGGAATACATAATGGTGGCCTTAGATACTCCATGAATAGTTAAACAGACATAGTGAGTCTTATCAAGGATTTGGAGTGTAAAACCCCTAGATTTTTTTAATTTTTTTCATACTAATTTAATCTCTTCCATTTCATGAGACACTAAATATCATTTTTTTAATATTAAAGCAAGACATTTGATTTTGTGTTATATGAAAAAAAGATAATTTAGCACTACATTTAACACAAATATTGTTTTTAGTATACACAATACTATTTTTTCCTTATATTACACAAAATATCAATTCCCTTCAATAGCTTGTGTTACATGCAAGTTCGAATTTTTACCAAACTGCAATATACTATTAATGTGATTAATAAAATATTATTACTTCCACCACCTTTCCATTATAATAAAAGTTAATGATAATAATAATAATTAAACCATGAAAATATAATTTACATAGTTATATAAAGTGAACCCTTTGGTTATCAATTTACTAGAAGCAAATGTAAGAACCATTTGAGAATTATGAAATTACTTTCCTAAGAAAACTATTTTTCTAGGTACAAACACAATGTTATCTTAATAAATAAAACAAACCAATTTTGACTATTTTTTTAATTTTTTTTGTTTATTATACATTCATAAAATTTTTTATACTAATTCAATATATTTTATAGGAATAATGTGATAATTAATAAAATTTTATAAATAATAAGATGTATTTTTATAAAAGGTAATTTTACCACCTTTTAATAGAGAAACCATTTTAAATAAGATTTTTGACACATTAAAAATTTTAATTTTAAAAATTAAACTTTATTTTTGAAATCATAAAATAAAAATTAGATTATGGTTATTTTTTTGGTATTTTTTATAAAGTTTTATTTTTTGATGAATAATGAATAACACTGAATTTTAATCCAAAAATACTTTTTGATCTAATTTTTCTATATGGATAAATTATATTTTATATTGTTTTTATATTTTAATTAGATAAATTATAAATCAATTAATACAATTTTTTTCATTGGAAAAAATTCCACCTTGAAATTGGATATAAAAACAATTCAAACTTTTGAACATTTTTTCTTTAAAAACCCGGTTTGTCATCCCATCATTGGGATTAAATTTAAATTAATTGATGACACTACTATGATTATAATTTTTAGAATTATATTCCATATTTTTAATAATCATATTTTATAATTTATAATATGTTCAAATTTGTTTTTGACCCAAAATATTTGTGAAATTAATTAAATTAATTACAATGATTAAGAGAAAAATTAGCATAAAAAGGACTACACCTTAATATTAATCGGAAAAATGAATATAAAGTGATATAAAAACTATTTTTTAGACATATATCCTTTTTATACTCCCTTTTCTAGAATTTGGTTCATTATGGGTACTACTTTTCATAGGATAAACATGGGTGGAATTTTATTTTAAAATATTTACAAGAATCCCAATCCTCCTCCAATATAAAAGGCACTCACCCTTGCCACTTACTCAAACCACTTAAGCCCTTTGTATCAACCAAAATATGATAAAATAATCTCAAAAAATCCCTCACTTACTTGTAGAATTATCCCTTTGGAATAAATACATCCATGGAAACCCTTTGGTGCAAACAAAAATGAGTTACCCAAAGAAGAGGTAGCATCCTTCCCCAAGATCCTTTGTATTATTTTCATTCTCTAAAACCTCAATTATTAATATTACATACATATATTATAACCTTAGTATAACAAATTTATTGATATTTATTTTTATATAGGTTTTAACTACACTTACACATACTTCCATCTAATGGTAAATGAACTTAATGTTCTTGTGTATGCCGAACTCTCACCCCACGAAATGTTGTTTTTTTTCATTTTCCACATCTCATGGTTGTGAATTATGATTTAAAATGTGTTTTATATAATATATATTAAATTTATTCTATATTTATTCTTCTCTATTTTTTATATAACATATACCATCCTGATTTTAATTTTGTGTAAATACGATAATTTCATTTAGAGATGTGTGGATTACCGCCTCCTCAAAGCGATGTGATTAGTGCACACTCTATATGGATTTTATTAAGGATGATTTTAGTGAAATTATATTATATATATGAAATAAAAATTATAATTTAATGATATTATATATATAAATATATTTCATTTAAATTATTTCATTCAATATGTCAAAAAAAAACGGAAACATCATTCATGCATACGTATAACCTACCGTCTCCATGAATGGTGTATTCCATTTCACATTTCTCCATTCTATATATTATAATAAATAAATATATACTAAATATATATGATATTAATACATTTATTGATATTTTAAAATAAGTAATTCATAATCTATGTAGTAGGATCAATAATAACATGCTAAAACATATATTAAAAACACAGTAGATATTACCCAAAATATAACAGTAACATGGAGCTATTAATAAATGGGTAATATAAACATATAAAAAGATTATATATGGTATTATATATAATAATCTGGTTCTTTGGTAGATTTATAAAAAAATTATATTTATTATATAGTATTTTTGAACATGTACGAAGAAAGTCAATACTTAGGGTTAGAGTTTTTACGTCTCATTTTTACTTTTGTAATACATATACCTTATTCACATGTCATTTATTTTGTGTGGTTCATATACTACCAATAGATGTATTATAAGATTATTATATATAAATTTATGGGTATTTACATATCCATTTTATGATCTTTATTTTATAGGATTTATGTTTAAAAAGTTATGAACTGGTAAATTAATTTTATCTTAATTTTACTTCTTTGAGACAATTTTCATGTTATGCACCTATATTTTTCAATGAGGTGTATATACATTGTTGAAATTTTATATCATGAGTATCCTTATTTTTATGATATTTTATGCTTTATATAATGTTATTAAAGTTAAAATGGATTATTACTCCAATATCATATTTTATCGAGATTGTTTAGGATTATACTTCCATTGATTAAATCTTACGACACATCTCACAAGAAATATAATGAATTTTAGTAACTATAGTTATTCATGTTATATGAAAGTAATGGTACCATTTTTAAAATCACGAGTACTTAATATAAGTTAGAATTTTTTATGGAAATTCGACTTTATTTATCATTTCGGTCATAAAACTATGTTCTTTCGAAATTGTGATTTTAAAAAAAGACTTCAAAAAAGTTTTAATATTATCCAATGTTGTTTAAAGAAAATTTCTACCCATGTATTAACTTTTTATAAAATGGTTTTAAATGTAATCATCTTGTCATTTTCTGATCAAGGCACTTTTTCTAAACATTTAAGATGAAAAATTAATGTCCTGAATGTACCTACTTACCCACCATCATGACCGTCATTTCCATATTTCTTGCTTTGTAAGTTTACAATTTATTTTTTTAAAGAAATTTTTTCCTAATATTCTATAAATTTTTTTATTTTAAAACATCTTTCAATGAAAAAGGTTTTTAAATTTATTTATATGTTTAAAAATTGTTTTAAATGGTTTTTAATGATTCCATTATATGTTTTCAAAAGGTTTTTTTTAAAAATAAAAAAAATTTAATGAATAAAAAATATAATTTAATAAGATATAAAATTATTTTCAATGAAAAAGGGTCTCGAAATGATTACAAACTTTTTCATATGTTTTAAATGTTATTTTTAAGGAAAATGGTCTTCAAAATTTTTTATGTTTTAAAAAAGAATTTTTTAAATTGAAAAAGAATATTTTCCTCAATAAATGTTTTAAAAAAAATTCCTGATTCTGTTATTTGTTTTCAAGGTATTTTCAAGAAAAAGGATGTTGAAAATGTTATATGTTTTAAAAAGTTATTTTCAAATAAAATATAGTTTCTAAGTGATCTTTTAAAATCCTTCTCTATCTAAGATGACATGATTGGTTATAGTTTATTCATTAATGGGGATATTATCCAAGGATTCCATTAATATTATTTCTCTAAATGAACTATGTTTTGATGGATTGATATTTATGAAACCCATTTATATTCAATGGGTAATACAATGATAAATGATTTTGAAACCTTCTTCCTTTCATGAGTTATTCTAAGATGAAAAGATTATGAATCCAATATAATTTCAATAGGTTATGATATTTTTAAATGTTTATAATACCAATTTAATTTCATGGGTTATGATGGGATGTTTATGAAACCAATCTCTATCTTTGGGTCACGATATGATGCATGTTTTATTATCTTACGACACATATGTACATATGATTTCATTATGTGATGGGTGGGACCTATATCTCCCTCTAATGAATTGCGTAATTTTATGTAGTATATGATATCAAAGGGTACATGGGTTGTATCCCAAGTGAGAAAAAAAGATTGTACATGGGTTTTAGCCCAAGCATGAAAACAATAGTGTACACGGGTTGTTGCCCATGCCAAAAATAAGAGGGTACTCATGTTGTTATCCCAAGACCAATGAAGGTACACAGGTTATATCCCAAGAATAACATGTTATAGAGGTCTTAGTAGGTTTTCCTAATATAAGATTTTATAATCTTTTGTGCATGACTTAAATTCTATGTCTTATTCCTCAATTATGATGTGGATTATTATATTGATTCCCTTATGATTAATATCTTATGAAATGAAGATATTTATGCCATGAATGATGTATATGATATTTTATATTAAGGGTATGATCTTATAATGATATTATAATGTTATCATACCCTTATGTTCATGATTATGCTTATTTATCTCCCTTGATTCCCTTATTGTTCATCTGATATAACCACTTTTTATGTTTCTTTTCCCCAGGTTATGATGACACATATTATTTATGATGTGTATAAGATGGGTGTTATTCATGATGAACATAGTGGGAGATAATTTAGATCACTTATCTACAAATTCTTATGTTTCCATGTTTCTAAAGGCGCTAAACTAATACAGCCTTTGGGAATCTATTTTTTTAATGTATTAAGTATTACACAAAAATAATGTAATTTTAATGTACATTAAGATTTTTTAATTATATTTTGTATCAAAGAGAGTATTTATGTCAATATTTGGAAGTAGGATGAGAAAACATTAGTAAGATATGTAGGGATATTTCTAAGGATATTTCTAGGGAAAGATGATGGAAAGAATAGGAAAATGTCCTGGAATTTTTGTAAATGATAGAGTGAGAAGTTTTCTAGAAATACATCCCAGTCAGGATACTACAAGTCAATGTTGCTATAAAAAATATATGTATATAGGGGTAAAAACTATAAAAGGTGCGTCAGTCCTAACTCAATAAATACTTAGTACATGAAAAGAGGCCTTGCTGCACACCTAATTTAAAACTACCAGGAGATATGCATTGGGAATTCACAAAATATTTACAAACCATCATGATGAACTCAATATATGTTGTCTAAGAATGAAATAAGATAAACCAAATTAGTTATATATTAAATAAGTCTGTGTCATGATTTATACATCCTATAAGTAATTTTCATGATCATGTGGTCTCCATTATGATAACATTTTCTTGCACTATGCTTGTTGTTATTATTCAATGGTGGGGACTAGAAGGGAATTTTTTAGCATTGAATTATTTAGATGTGGAATGTATGGGAATTAAACAAATAAAATTTTCAAGTGAAAATCCAACAAAGAGAATCAGGAAGGTGGTACAATTAGAGGATATAATGATGAATTTAAAGATACGTAAAATGACATATGAAAGGTATGGGATGTTCTTCCAGTATTTTTTACATTAAACATAAAATAATGATTATATTGAGGTTGATAAACATTAATACATTATTAATATTTTATATTCTTGGAAATTGGTATTAAGGAATATGATAATGAATCTTGAGTAATGGTTTAATAATAAATTTATATGAATAAAGTATTTATGTTTTGAAATTCAAAGATTATGTTATATGAATAACAAAATATAGAACTATTTTTAGTATATGTTTTTCATTAAGAATTCAAAAGGATATTATATATAGTGTTAATGAAATAGAAAAGTGATTTAATGGAAAGGTAATATTTTGATTAAGGGAAGGTTACACTTAACATGTTTTTGAGGATGAGAAAATGATATATTATATAGATAAAGAGATGATGATGTGGATAAAGTAAATTGGATAATATTTATGACCTTAGAACCTAATAAGTATTTTTGGACAATTTAGTTTATGTTATCATGGATGAAGTTTAAAACTTATTGGATTTAAGGATTATATCCATTAGTATTTGGAGTAAGGAAGCATGAATTTTTTCCAAAAGGATTTATGGTATTATAGGTTATTACCATGTTTCATGAGGATATAGGATAAGGTATTCACATGTTTAGAATGTGAAAAGGAAGAGATACTTTATGATATGTGGGGGATCTATGTCTAACTGATTCAGTGACATTCATTCTAATGTTTTATATTTTCATCTTTCTAAATGGTTAAACAATCGGATATTTATGTAAGGATTTGTTTTAAACATTAGATGAGGTTTTATGGATTAATGTATTATGATTATATATGAATATTTATGAATATTTTCTAACATATGCTAACATTTTTTTTATAAGGGAAGATATAATGATTTATCATTCTATTTATGATCTGCATGATCTGTTAGTTTTTCAAGAATGAAAAATTCACCTTTATTTTTGGAGAAAGAGGTGAAGTAAAAATTGAACAAGGAATAATAAAGGGTGATATTTTACTGAATTAAGTAAGTATATATTTTCAAGAAAATTCTTCAACTCTAGGGAAAGTAACTTGAAACCAAAAAGGTTATCCTAGTACCTTCTTTTCCATTAAATCAAATATCCACTTAGATCATCACAAATTTATGGCTTTGTGATTGTTAACTTTCTCTTGACCTTGTTCTATATTACTCTCTATCAGAACATGATGGATAGATTTATTTTCGATATCCATGTTTTCACTTTCCACCAATGTTATCCCATGTGTAAACCTAGTCATGTGTTTCTTTGAGTAACTGTAATGTTTCCAAGATTCCTTTTTTAAAGGAAGTTTTAGTATTCATTTTTATGATGTGGGTTTATATGAAAGGAACTTTAAACTATTAAACCTTTAATAACAGAGATGAGTTTCGAGGGATAAATTCATTTTAAGGGAGGTAGAATGTAACAGCCTAATATTTTTTGAATTTTTTTTGAATTTATTAAATCTTTTTCATTTCATGCAACACCGAATATATATATTTTATATTAATCCAATATGCTTGTCTTGCATTACATGAAACCCAAAGTTAATCGTTCACTACATATAGAACCAATATTATCTTGTGGTACACAAAAAACTATGTTTTTATTTTATTACACACAATACCAAGTCCCTTTATAGATTGTGTTAAATGCAAGGTCGGGTTTTTACCGAACTACAATATACTATTAATATGATTATTAAAATATTATTATAGGAACCACCTAGCCATTGGAATAGAAGTTATGAATAAGATTAATTAAATTTTAAAAATATTATTTACACATTTATATAAAATTAATCCCTTGGTTATCAATTATTATAAGTGAATGTACGAACTATATGAAAATAAAGAAATTACACATCTAAGAAAACTATTTTTCTATAAACAAACACAATTTTATCTCAATATATTAAACAAAAAAAATTTAACTATTGTTTTTGAAAGATTTTATATATTATATATTAAATAAATATTTTTTATACAATTCCAATATATTTTCTACGTATAGGGTATAAATAAAACAAATTTTATGAATAAAAGATGTATTTTTTTAAAAGGTAATTTTACCGAATCTTAATGGAAAACCCATTTTAAATTTGATTTTGAAAATTTTATATGTTTTATTTGAAAAATTAAACTTATTTTTTGAAAGAGGAAGATAAAAATTATATTAGGGTGAATTTTGGTATTTTTCGGTGAAGTTTCATTTTATGATTAATAGTGAATAACACTAGCTTTAATTAAAAAATTCTATTTAATCTAATTTATTTATAGAGTTATATTATATTTTGGTTTGGTTTTTGAGTTTAATTAGTTAAATTTTACATGAATTAATTCAATTTAGGCCATTTGAATCAATTTCAAATTGAAATTGTTTTTAAAAACATTTTAAACTTTTGTACATTTGAACTTTAAAAATCCACTTTGTCATCCCGTCCGTGAGATTAAATTTAAATTAATTTATTTCAGTTATATGATTAGAATTTGGGAAAATTGATTCCATATTTTTAATCAGAATAATTTATAATTTCTAATAATGTTAACTTAGTTTTTTACCAAAAATATTAGTGAAGGTGATTAAAATTAATTATAGCGATTAAGAGAAAAATTAGCTAAACAAAGGACTAATCCATAATCTTAAGGGAAAAATGACCTAGAATGTTATCCAAAATCCATTATCTAAACATATTTCATCCATATATATTTTATATAATTTCTTTCATTATTTAATCCACTTTTCATTAGAAAAACATGGGTGCAATTCCCTTTTCAAAAATTTACAAGAATGCCACTCCTCCACTATAAAACACACTCACCCCTCCCACTTATTCACACCTATCAAGCCCATTTTCTTGGAAAAAATATTCTAAAATAAGATCCCAAAATTCCTCTATTACACTTATAATCCTCATTTTGGGTAGATATACATCCAAGAAATCCCTTTGGTGGAAACCAAAAGGAGTTATCCAAAGAAGAGGCAACATCCTTCCTCAAGATATTTTGTTTTATTTTCATTATCACCCACCTAAATTATACTTATTCAATGATAATATAGTAAAAAAATTATCCTAAATATAACTATATTTTTTATTCTAATGGTTATATCTACACTTACACACACATCCATATAATGGGTAACGAACATACAATTCTTGTGTAAAGAGAACTACCGCCTCACGAAACAATGTCATTCATTTTTTTATTTACCACATGTCATGGTTGGAAATTATGATGGGAAATCTATCTGCATATGATAAATAAAATATTTATTATATTTCTATGCTTATGGAATTATTATATAATATATAACATCATTTTTTCCATTTTGTGTAAATATGATAATTTTGTTTGTGCAAGTGTGGAATGCTGCCTCCTCAAAGTAATGTGATTTGTTCACACTCTACATGGAATGTATTAAGGATCAAATTTGTTAAATTATATTATATATTTGAAATAATAATAATAATTTAATTATATTATATATAAGTATACATATATGTAATTTACTTACTTTCTTTCAATATGATAATAAAACAGAAACAATGTTCATGTGTACGTATGGCCTACTGTCTCCATAAACGATGTATTCCATTTCATAATTCTAAATTAGATATATTATTATAAATAAATATATACTTAATATATATGATATTTATATATTTAAATTCTGTAAATAATTAAATCATGATCTAAGTAGGAGGATCAAGAATAACAAGCCAACACATATATGAAAACAAAGCAAATATTATCCGAAATGTAACATTAACATGGAGTTTTTAATAAACAGGTAATATAAAGTCATAAATAAATAATATATTCTATTAGATATAATAATATATTTATTTTTTATATTAATAATATTCTTATATTTATTATTTAGTAGTTTTGAAAATGTACTATGAAATTCAAGACTTAAGGTATTAGTTTTCTTGGCTCACTTTCATTTCTGTGAGGCTTATGCCTTATTCACCACTCATTTATTTTGTGTGGTCCATATATTTACTATGGATGTATTATATTATTCTTATACATATATTTATGAGTATTTAAATATCCATTTTATGATCTTTCTTTCATTTTTTTATTTTTCAAATGTTACCAAATCGGTAAAGTAATTCTGTCTCAATTTGTCTTCTTTAAGACACATGCCATGTTAAGGACCTATATTTTTCTATTTGGTTTATATACTGCCTTATATATATTATATCATGAATATAATTATTTTAATTATATTTTAACCTTTTTTTTAATTTTACTCTATCCATTTTATTATGATTCAAGGTTACTAAAGTGGTAAGGGTTTATTGATACAATCTTGCCATTTATCATGATTGTTTATGATTATGCTTCTATTGATGAAATATTATGATACATATCTCAATAAATATCATGAATTTTATTACCCTATTGTTATTCATGTTATATCCATGTAACTCTTTTTTAATTAATATCAATAAGAAAATGTTTTTATGAAAAGACGACATTATTTCTCCTTTCGGTCTGAAATCTGTGTTCTTTCAAAACCATTTTTTCTAAAAAAAGATTTCAAAAAAGTTTTAATATTATACAATTATGTTTAAATAAAATTTTAACCCATTTATTACCTTTTTAAAAATTGATTTAAAAGGAATATTCTTGAACTTTTCCAATTAAGGCACTATTCTAAACTTTTATGGTGAAAAAGGAATGATCAGAATATACAAACTTACCCACTGTCATTACAGTCATGTTCATGATTATTCTTTTGTAATTTTATAAGGTTATTTTTTGTGAAGAAATTATTTACATAATATTAATTATTTTTTTTATTTTAAAATGATTTTCAATGAAAAATGATTTAAAAAAATATTTGTTTCTTTAAAAACTATTTTAAATGATTTTCAAAGAAGCCTTTACATGTTTTCAAAAAGTTGTTTTCAAATAAAAGGATTTAAATTATTTCAATGATTATTTTATATTATTTCATATTATTTTCAAAGAAATAGGTTTCACATTGTTTTCAAGCTTCTTTATAAGTTTTTAAGGTTATTTTCAAGTAAATTAGCCTTCAAAATGTTTTAATGTTTTAAAAAATCATTTTTAAAAAATATTAAAGCATATTTCCCCCAAGAAATGTTTTAAATTATTTGTCATGATTACTTTATATGTTTTAATCTATTTTACTAGAAAAAATGATTTTGAAAATGTTGTATGTTTTAAAAAGAGATTTTAAAATAAAATATATTTTCCAAGTGATCATTAAAAATCCTTATCCATCTCCGAAGAAATACTTTGTTATAGTTTATGATTTACTGGGGATCTAATACAGGGATACCATTCATATTATCTTAACGAATTATCTAGGTTTTAATGGCATGTTTTTTATGAAACCTATTTCTCATTAATGGGTTATAGAATGATAAATGCTTATGGAACCTGTTTCCTTTCACCGGTTATTCTAGGATGAAATGATTATGAAACCTATAATTTTTTCATAGGTTATGATATGATTAAATGTTTATGATAAAAATTTCATTTCATGGGTTATGATATTATATTTATGAAACTGATCTCTTTGTATGTTCATGATTTGATGCAAGTTTTATTATCTTGTGGCACATGTATGTATGATCTTATTGTTTGATTGGTGGGGCCTATATCTCCCTCCAATGAATTGGATAATGATAAGAGGTATATGATAAAATAGGGTATATAGGTTTTATTCAAATCTTAAAAACATGAGGGTACATAGGTTGTAGCTGAAGCCTGAAAACAAGAGGGTACACATGTTGTGGCATAAGGACAAAGATAATAGGGTAGAGGGGTTGTTAGCTGAAGCTTAGTGAAGGTATACGGGTTGTATCCCAAGAATAACATGTAATGAAAGTCTTAGAAGGTATAATTAACATATGTTTTTATATTCTTTTTTGAATTCCATAAATTATATGTCTTATTCCTCAGTTATACTTTCATGGATTATTCTCTTGATTCCCTTATGATTCATGTCTAATGAAATGCCAATATTAATTTCATGACTCACGTATATGATCTTTAATATGTAGGGTATGATATTATAATGGTATGATCATGTTCCCATACCCTTATGTTCATGATTATGCTTATGTATCTCCCTTTTTACAGTTACAAAGCATATGAGATGACCCCTTTTTATGTTTCCTTTCCACAGGTTATAAAGATATGTATTATATATTATGTGTCTAAGAAGGGTTCTAGTCATGAAAAAACTAATGGGACATAATGTAGAATAGTTATATACCAGTGTTTGTGTTTCCAAAGGAACTAAACTAATACCATCTTTTGGTTTCTATTTTTGTAATGTATTATGTATTCCAAAAAAATAAGGCAATATTAATGTATGATAAGATTAACTTTTTATATGGATATTCTAGCAGCTAACACTATATGTCTTCTAGGTGTCTCATCCATACTAGAGGTTTCTCTTCGCCCTATCTATGAGGTGACAACCATGGAGGGAAGTCATAGTTTGATAAGTGACTGTGTTATGACAGAGGAAGAAGGTTCCCCAATTATGAATGATAATTTGGCTACATAGATGGTGAAAAAAATGCACTATTGAAGATGGGTCACCAGATGGTTGAAATAGTAAGGTGGTTTTTATCTGCTAATGTGAAAAACACCGTAGAGGAAAATGCTGATGCTGAGAAGGATGAGTGTTTATATTTTTTTCAGAATATATAACTACTAATATGATATATATTAATGGTATTATTTTTATATCATTATTATAAAAAATGCGAGTCCCCAAAATGGAATATCAGATTCCTAAATCTATAGCCCCATAGGAAAAAACCCCTTTTATATTTGAGTGACCTCAGTCTATATAATATCCTGGTTTCTTAGATCAACACTAATCTGGACTATGAAATCTATTATTAGGATCAGAGCAGATGTCATTGTTATTGGAAGGGTTTATGGATGCTCTTATCCAACTTGATCTAGGGATTATATATACATACATATACACCATCTTAAGAACTACTTTATGATATATGATATATGTGGAATCCATTATCAGAGCATTAAATCCAATATAAAGGATATTATTTGGAATCGTGGGTGAGTAAGATTAGTTAATGGATTTTAACACTAAGAAGAACTTTATGTAAAATTATACATCCATTGAGATATGACACTTCAAAAATCACCCCTTTATCCTATCATAAAACTAGGGAAAAATTTTCTCACTAAAAATAGGTTTCTTGAATAATAAAACTCTAACAGAATTTATACAGTTCAAGAGTTACACTAATTAAATATCAAATATGTGCTGATGAAGACTAAGTTGAGAGGCATAATGTAATTTCTAAGGTTGGGAGCCCTTACCCAATTAAATAAGTTAAGCAAGAATGGCTAGAATAATTTCACTACATCATTGCAGTGACACCGTAGGACTTTATAGTTCTTCAAACCTCTGTAGATAATCTCATACAATAGGGTACATGTAATAGAAATCAACTCTAATATGAGGTTTTTATTCTATTTCTTTTCAATAATAAATGAAAACATAATTTATTCTCATTTATCCATCATTTTATCATCATGATTATTACTTCATAATAAATCTCAGTGCTTTGAAAAGTAATATCAATACATCCCCATTCATTTTTCTATTTAAATAATAATAATGGCACCAACCATCATTCTTGAATAATCAAAAAAAATTATATTCTCCTAGGTATGGCTAATATATTGTTAAAATTATGATCTTAAATCACTGTAACTCCAGTGTTAGTTAAATTGGATGGGTAATCATGTATCATCCTTTTGCAATATTTTTTGGATGTATTGAAATGAATTTGTTAGGAATAGAAGGATGTAATAACTTTCTCCAAGGCTGAAGGCCTAGTGAACATAGAATTACTATTGTAAGGGACTTATAGTGTGCCCCATAAGATTTGTGTATTTCATATTTATATTTTTATATATTTTTACTAATACTAATATAGATAATACACAGTAGGAAAGACATGTCATTTTATTAGGACACCATTTATGGGTTTTCAACCTATCATATATTTTTTTTCTATTTCAATTTCAAGTTCCTGATTTTGTATAGACCAAATGAAGTGCATGTATACTAAGTAGATACTTGACTTTATTCCAAAACAACCATTGAAAGTTTCTATTCTGGCATGATCTATGTTTCATTACTTAGTCATTTACAGGTCATGTGAGTCCAACCACTAGTTTCAATAGTTTATTTTTTATATATGATTTATTGATGGTTGTTATAGTTTATGTTCATATAGCTTTGACTAATGGTTACTATATTGGAAATGGATATGATAAAAATGCATGTAATATCAATGATGCTTAATATATATTAATAGTTAGATCATGGAATGTCAAAATCATAACCAATGAATGTGTATATTAATAATAAATGAAGAAATATAGGAGTATAATAACTGACAAAAATTTGGGAAAACTAATGTCATATTATGTCAAATGAGACTTGATAGAGTAGGATATCCATTTGGACACTCATTCAAGGGATATAATAGTGGGTTTAAGTGGAAATTGTTTTAAGAACAAGACATCTTATAGGTTTAAATTCATAGAAACTTGGAAAAAATATGATATTCATAATCAAATCCTATAATGGACCATTCAAATCAATTAATCTGTGTTAATAACTTTTCAATGAGAGGGGGAGAAGTAATTGAATTCATTGAATCTAGGTTTTTGGATTCCATGAGGGAAAAGAATACCTAATGAATTTATTATTTCTAAAACAGTGATCAGATATATAAATATGGTTCATCAGGAATAATAATATTCTAGAAGATATTAAAAAAACATATTAATTACATGATAATGTTTGGAACACATATTCAAAGTGGGAATATGTCATATGAAACCTGTCCCATGAAGGTGTAGAAAAAATTTATGGTGATAGTCCATAGAATAATGAGATGAGAGTAATTACCCAAATCAGGGCTTTAGTTCAAGAATGAGATAACACATCTCTAGAATATGAGGAGACATTATAAATAAATTCATGGTGCTCTTGGATATAAAGTGGTCGAATGGGATAGGTATGTATGGAATAAACACAATACATATTTTAAAATTAGGGTTCATTACAATATTTTCATGGTGTATTAAGTTAAGGGGATTTTTTCATAAGGAAATAAAAACCAATATTTCATAGGCCACATCACGGGGGTGATTATATTTAGCCATGTCGGGGTAAAGTATGTATAATCAAATTAAAGTTACTTTAGAGTCAAATTCTCTTATCTCTAATATCCAAGGAAGGATTATGACGATTTGAGTTTCTCATGACATAATGTGTGGTTTATGAAAGGAATATGTATATAAAGAATGATGTAGGAATTTATAATTATTATTTCCATCACTGGGTGACTGTGATATTATAAATAGGTAGATAATGAACTCTTTATGGATTTCATAAGGGTTTCCTAATATTTTTTTTGGATAATATGTAGTGAAAATGGGATTTTTTTTCATTCACATGTGGCCGGTCCAATGATAAGGGATACATGTGTCACCATATAACTCATTTTAATATTCATCAAATCATATGTAGTTCTATTTTTGAAATCTACCTATGTATAAATTTATCATATGTCTGGAGGAAGGAATTATTTCCATATATTATGCATAAATTATGGATATGGAATTTGCGAATCACTATGTATCCATCATTGACTAGAATCAATCTGCATATTATTCATGAGAGGAAATGGAACCTTCTATAAATATGATATATATATATATGGGATTGGGGATTTTTTTGAGAAAACCATTATATAGGAATTAATCCACATCAAAATCTCATACAAAGATCCAGATCATATACATGAATGGAATTATATTTTGTTAGTTACAAATGGGTTGTGTGCTAATGACTTTTAAAAGGAACGAGCTTTAAATTAAGGGATAAAGAGGCCAAAGAGAATGAGAAAAAATCAAAATTTTAGAGTCATGTAGGATGGATGTCTGCATAGCAGTTTAAATTCATATGGTAGTGAATATAACCATTCGATTTAATTTCATACAGTAGGGATACTATCTTGAAATTTAAAATCATGCAAATAAAACATGGGAAACACAACTTAAAATCAAGTGGAAGGATAAATAAAATACAATTTAATTTCATATAATGAGGCTTCTTTCATGAACTTATTTAGGTCATATGACTAAGACATGTGCTGGGTATTTTAATGTCTTGAAAGTCATACTATTTTGCTATTTAGCTTGATAAATTTTTTCCAGGATAATTGTTATATATAGTTAAAATGTTTTCTAATAGTACAACTATTATATATAGTTTAAAATCATCTATCTAGGATTACTAGGATATTTATTTTAATCTATTTTCATAGGATGTACTGTGCTATTTAGTTTAAAATTTTCCACTATGACTACTATTTTATACAGTTTAGAGCCTTACCTCTATGAATACTATGATATGTATATTAATTTCTTTCCTCCATGAATAATTTTATATTGGAATTATTAAAATTATTTCATGATAAAAATTTCATTGTTAGGGATGTGATATGATTAACATACATTGTGACCAAGTAATAAGATCCATTGTAGTAGACCTTGTGTATTCCATAAGGTCACTACCATTTGTGTTCATGTTTTAATGGTTTCTTCTAATGTATCATTTCTTCCCATAGAGTCACCATAAATTCACTATGGATAAATGAATAGAGGAAAAATATATTTTCATGGGATCACACTACTTGGTTGTGATAGAATTTTAAATTATACATCATATATAGCCTTTCCTGATAGAGTTTCTCTAACACATAAAATCATTTTTAAGATTTTTCATCAATGGATAACATATCAGAAATGGAAATTCATGGTGAAGTTGATTGTACCATGATTAGTAGATCCATATATTTATATATATACAAGTGAAAATAGGGATATTTTTATAATCATATATGATGTGGTTATATAATCCCACAATGAATACAGAATTTGGGGATAATAAGATTTCTTGTTTTTATCCACCATATTATATAGTATATTGGATAAATTTATATTGAAACTCACAATAGATCTATATTCCACTACATAGTAGAGGGATGCATGGTTAGAATAAATTCCATATTTCTGATACAACCACTTCATTTTGGAAGAAAATTTGTTTGTTTCATTATCTATCAATATTTTATGATGGGAAATAAATGTGGTAATTATGTTTATCTTTAAAATAATGATGATATCCTTTATCCCAACTTTTTTAGGAATATAGACTTGGATCACTTGGAGAATAATTAATTAGAAGTAATGATATACTTAAACTTTCTATCTACAGTAGATTGACATGGAATTGTGGAATATATTCCTCAAATAGAAAATGTCCATGATTATTTGATTGTATGTGAATTTTTTTGGGGTCAATGACTGAAGTTTTCATGTATCTGACAAGAATGAAATATCATTCTAAACACTATACAATTTTGTTTCATTTAATGATATAAAAATATAATCCTCATGATTTGAAATAAATTCTTGGTACCTTATTAGTGATAACCTCTTGAACATTCATGGGTTTCTTACATAACAGTAAGAGTTTCCCCTCCTTCAATGCATATGATGAGAAATCTATGAAATCTACATTTAAAAAATTACTTTTTGAGGCTTGATACTATCATAAAGGTTATTATTATTTACCCATCATCAGATTTAATATTTTCCTATTCTATCTAGTGGAAGAATCCTTTGTAATAGATTTTCTAATATGGGTTAAATCTATCCATTTTCAAAATCAACTTTTTTCAGAGAGTAATTGACCTAAAATATTATGTCTATATTTTTATCAATTAATAGTGAAATCACTTTATGATGAAAAATATTTATTTCGATTTCATTATGTTCTTGATTTTATAAGGTTTTATCTACTCTATATAACACATCTACGTAGGTGTTATGTGAATGTGGGTTATGGGTGGTTGTTGGTTATAAGTGAAATACCACCATCAAACATCAATCATAATCAAGTATAGGAATAAATTATTCCTTATTTATGGGATATGAACCATTGACCAACTTGATTACCAACTTTGAATAACCATTAACTTTTAGTTTATCTACTGGTATCTATAGTGGTAATTCCAGACCAGTACTGTTGGCTTGGTATTCTGTCTCTTTATTAGTAAATCCTTTAAACAATAAGAAGGAATAAGGAAAAACTATCTTTTCTAGAGCGATAAGGATGAATCTAAAAAAAATCTTTAGATTGGGGTTTTACCCTCGCTTTCCTAATGGAATTCTATAGGATTCATCAATGCACATGTCTCATATTTTGTAATGTTATAAACAAATAAAAAATACTCATCAAGAAACTCAGGGTTTAATGGAATATTTTCTATATAAGGATGATCAGAATGAAAATATACTAATGAATAAAATGTAATTCCTTTTATGGTATGAATCAAAGGTAAATTTGATTAAAAATTCCACCCTATATGTTAAGAATATAGTTAAAATAGAAAAATTGAGGATATATTTGAGTAAGATATTATGATAGAAAAGGTTTCCCTAATGGTATTGTATATAGTACGTCAATTTCTAGATTGAAATGATTAACACAAGTATTTTTTCTAGATGTTTGAATATTGAGTCTCAATACTAAGAATGATTTTGTAGAGATAATAGAGAATATTATTAATCCATGTCTCTTTCTTATATTCCAGGAAATTACCTCGATGTCTTTCTAAATATGTCACATATAAAATGAAAGGATTTACTTCAATGGGGGCATTAAAATTTATGGGATCAAAAGATATTTATTGTGACTTTAGACACCCCACTAAAAATAAACATTCCACTGATAGGTGACCCATACTTTATCAATTTAGTAAATGCTAAACCCTTTCTAACAAGTTTCTTTAAGATTTTACCAACAAAGGTGAGGCATACCTGAAGACCTCTAAAATTTTTTAGTTATCAAGGATGTGATATTTTTCAAATAGTCTTTAATTTCTTAGGATCTACTTATATTAAATGTTGATGTGAATTGATGCTAAGAAACCATCTACATGTAACTATGAAGTGAATTTTAAGGGGTTCATTCTAAATATATGATACCATAACATATTGAAAATATTCTCAAAAATGGAAGGATGATCAGTGTGCTATTATGATTAGGATACAAGATCATCTATGTAACATTCCATGGTCCTCCCTAAGAAGGGTTTGAAAATATAGTTCATGGTGCATGGATATGTGGTGAGAATATGATTGAAATTAAAATGAATCACTTGATGTTTGTATATTTATTTTTAGGATATTGAAGTGTATGTTTATTAATCTTCATGATCAATTAATATTTGGTTTTATCCCAAATAGCCATCTGGGAAGGAAAGGGCTAAATAACCAGTAGTAATATCAATCAAAACTTCTACAATTGGGATTGAGAAATTATCTTTTAGACAATTCTGGTTGAGATATTGGATGTCAATGAAATATTTGATCTATCCATTATTATTTTTGACCATGATAACTTTGGTGGTCCATTTTGGACATTGATCCTCCCAAATAAAGATATTATTGATAAGCATTATCACCATCGACTTCAACCTTAGCAGTATGAGTTGGAGGTATCCTTATGGATGATTTCATGTGACCATAGTGAACCTTAGAAAAACACATGTGACGGGTGGATTCATTGGGAAAATTTCTAGGCACATCCATATAATATTATATGTACACATCTCAGTATGTCTTATAAAAAGAAGAAAACATCTCTTGTTTATCAAAATACATGGATGAAATGATCAATGTGGGTAATGAATCATCTTTTTCACCTAGATTTATATTTAAATGCACATAAATAGTGGTGGATACACGATACCAAAAATATTGGATGGATATCTTAAATATCATCATATCATTCTTTTTCAACTTCAATATAAGGATAGACAAGTGATCAAGATGTATGTTCCTGAAAACGAGGTAAGGTTAGTCTCGCTGGCTATAGATGTTGAGGATGCTTCCCTAGATTTCAAAATTTTCACTATAAAACATAAATTATCATTGTGATCCTAGATATACTTTAATTATTCCCCTTATTTATTTTTATTAGTGGTGGAAGATGTACTTATAACACCCCAATTTTTTTGATATATTTCTCCTAAAATAAATTCAATTATTTTTTCATATCATGTGATATATGAAAACTCAAGTCTAAATGAAATATAATATAGTATACCATTATAACATTTCCATGAAAATTTGAAGAGTGAAAATAAATAACAATATTTTTATATAATACGTATAAAGGTATTATATAAAGAATATATATTAATATAAATTTAATCAATTTTATTTAAAGTTATTATTTTAATTAAAAATACAATATTTCATAAAAACTATTCTTATTAATTCTTGTGAGTGTATAATATAATTAATATATTCCAAAATTTTAATATGTATTTTAAAATTGAAAATAATTTTTTAAATCATCATATGAAAATTATAGTGGGGTAAATTTTTGAAAATGTTCTAAAAACACTGAATTTTTGTTCAATAGTGAAAAATACTGTTAAGAATTGAAAAATACCTATTTATATCAAGAATTTGAAACATTCCATTTTATTTAAAATGGTTTAAAAATATTATTAGTTTATTTATATTATTAATAAACCATTTATGGTCAATGTAATTAATTTTATGTTATATTTTGATATAAAAACTTTCTAAAATTAAGAAATAATTTTTTCAAGAAAACTCATTTTCATCACATTTTATGGGTTTGATTTTAAATTAAATTATACCACTTATTTGAATTAAATTTGATAATATGGATTCCATATTTTTAATGATTATAATTAATATTATGTAATAAGGTGATCATATATTTTTTCAAAAGTAATAGAAAAAATAGTAAATAGTAAATATCAATATTAAGGTTCAAATGGGTTTACCAGGGGTGTGTAACCAAGTGATGGGGTTGAGTTTCAAATTAAAACATATTTAAATAATATTTTTTGATATATATAAAAATAATCCTTTACCAAATTTGATTCTTTTCATATTTCGAATCACTTTTATAGAGTATTACATAATTATATTTTAATATTTTAAGAAATTTCAATAGTGTCCTCTGCACCCACTATAAATGAAAACCCCTCGTTACCCTTATTTACACAAAATTGAGCCATATTTATGTACCGAACTATAACTAAATCACATCTTATATTACAAATAATTTATTTAGAGTTTCTTTTATTCTTAAATGTTCATCCCAATGGTCCTTATGAAAGTATCTAAAAGAGGCCAATAGAAGGAGAGGTAATCATCCTACCGGACATCTTTCAAATTATATATTCTTATACCTATTTTAAAGCTATATTATTCATCATAAAATAATAAAGTAACAATATTAAATATAATAAAATTATTTTATGGTTATGGAAACAACATTATTCACTATATTTTCATCAAATGGGATTTGAATGTATTGCTTGTGCATATGTATGGATGACGACCTCTATGTAATGATGCAATTAATTTCTAATCACCAAAATTAATGAATTTTTATTATGTTGGATTTAAAGGTTATCTATGATATATGTAATTTAATTTTTATAATTTGATTATAATATCATTTCTATCAGCTTACCTTCTAAACTTTTCGATGACAATAGTATCTCTCATGCGTATGTGTGGTTAACAACATCCAAAAAGTGATGTAATTTTTTTAAACTATACTTTAATTTGATAAAAATGATAATATATATAAGTAATATATAAATATATATTATTTATTTTATAATTATGGATATATATTGATATTATAATATTTACCATTCTTAAATTTGTTTCATTATAAACTGAAAACATTGTTCATGCATACACACAAACTATAATATCTATAAAATATGTAAATGATTTTTATAATATACCTTTTATAATTGATTATAAATAATTATATAATGAATATATATGATACATAAATCATAATAATATTCTTTATATGATGTATCCATCATCAATGTACAAGGGATAAAATTTCATAACCAAAACATCCATGAAAAACTAAATAAGAAACACCCAGAAATGACGATTTTAATAAAGAGATATTAATAATTAGCTGTAAATATGTTATAAGTGGATAATATATGATATTAAAATAATGAATAATATTTTTGAATGGATTTTAAAAAAATTGAAATTTATTATACATGAGTTTTGGGAACCATCAATTAAATTAAAACACAAGGTAAAGGATTTAGGGTTCAATCTCATTATAATCATGATTGTTTATGATTGATTTTTTGTTGAATAAAATTATATTATCATTTTATAATAAAAATTTATTATATTCATATAATCATGTTATCCATGATATTTTCATGAAATGTTACTATTTCATCTCCTTGGTATATAAAATGATCAAGATTTTTTAGATAAAAATTCACTTTATTTCCTTATTTGGAAGAGAATTTTTTATTTTATATGTAAGAGTTTTTACAATAATTTTTTTCTAATATTCTCATATTATTATTTAAATTAATTTATAACCTTTATTAACTTTTTATAAAAAAAATGCTAATATTCTTATCATTTTCTGAATGTGGTACTTTTTTCTTTTTACAGAAAATATTGAAATAAAGTTTGTTTTAATGACACAACCTAAAAAAAATTCCCACCATCATGACTGATCATTTGATTAAGTCATCATTTAAAATTTTCCAAGTTTATTTTCAAAAAAATTTTATCTATAATTTTTTAAAAATATTTATAGTATAAATTTTTGATTTCAAGTAAAATGGGTATTTTCTCCATGAAAGGTTTAGTGATATTTTAAAGATAATTTTCATCAATGATAACATCCATTGATATTACTTATGATTTTATGGGGATATGATCCACTAATACCATATATATTATTTCACCTAATGGTTAATGATTTTTTAGATGAGTTATTTTATAAATACCAATTATTATACATAGATTAATCTATAATGAAATGATGAATGTTTTATGATCATGTGGAATATAGGAGAATTAATTAATATTACATTATGAGTAGGAATATAATTATATAGATAGAAACTGAATTGGGTAAATATTAATGTTCTAGGAGCTCCAAGGGTACATGTGTGGCTATCCCATGCCTAAAAGAGGGTACACATGAAGTTATCACAATCAAAAAAGTGGGTACATAGGAGGTTATACTAATACTAGAAATGAAACAAAATTAGTTATTACTATACTATCATGATATGAATTTATTTATTATATTCAGTGAATTTTTTTTATGATTATAATTCTGCCACACCTTATTACAATCTTTTATAAATTATCATATGACAATGTTATATCCCCATGGATCCTATTCTTTGATTACTCTGTGATTCATATCTTCCTAACATACAAGGTTTATTCTAGGAATCATTTTTTATGGTATATGAATTTCTGTGTACTTTTTTCAAAGGTTAATATCATATTACTATACCCTTCCACGCATGTTATATTTAAATTTTCATTAATAACTCCCTTATTTACACTTACTGAGAATCTTATATCATCCTTTATTATGTTTTATTTTCCCAAGGATATAAAAAATGTTTTTAAATATGATGTGTCTATGAAGGGTGAAAATTGTGATGTACTGAGTGGTAGATGATGTAAATCACTTATATATTAATTTTTTATGTAGCCATGTTTCAAATAACACCAAAACATTATGATTATAACATGGATCATTATTTTATATAATGAAAATTAATATAATAACATGTATTATTATTGTATATAATTTATGGGGTACTATACTTGGTTTGAGATCAAGAATTAGTTATTTTTGGAATATAGGATAAGAAAAAAATATTGAGAATGCTTGAAATAATCCTATGTATAAGAGAAAATCCTATGATTTGGTAAATAAATAATTTTGGTTTTCCTATAAAATAAATCCTAATCTAGAGACTTTCATGTAGATGTGATTGTATAAAATATGTACCTAGGGTTAACAACTATGAATAGGGTGGATTGGGTGTCAAATCGACCACCACTAGTACAATATGAGTGGAACTATGACCACACACCTGGTTAGAAACTCTTGATGAATTTTCATGTGTTAATTCACATCTAATTTATTAAATTTTATGAAACATTTAAATTTTTAATGACCATGTATAATATAGGGTATACCAATGGTTTCATAGATTATAAATTTGGGGTCATGATATATACATCCTATGAACTATTTTCATGATTATGTGGTTTCAAAGTAGGTTTATTATTATATACAGTTTTCTTTTTTTTTCTTAGTCAGTGGAGGGGAATAAAAATAACCATGATAATTATTATTGAAATGGAAAATTCAATTATTTTCCTCCTTACAACCCAAATTTTATCAGAACTATAATGGAAAATTCATTAATATGGTTAAAAATCATTCTCAGTCCATGAATCATGATAAGATTCCAAATGATAAAGGTAAGGGGAAACCCTATACTAATACCTTCATGAGTAAATGTCCATAATCATAGTGTGTATACACTAATCCACTAGTTTCTGAGAAATTTATTAGTACTATTAAAAATAAATTTCCTATTGAATAATTATTGGAGAATGCATAACTCATTTTGGTTGACTATGATTTTGAAAGAAAATCATATTAATTGTGGAATATCATCCAAAAAATGGGGAAAAAATATAGAATCGAATTTATTTAATGGGTTGAGTTTTGACAATTATTTTTCAGAAAAATATATCCATAATATTCATTATATAAAATGGAGAATGAATTATTGAAGTACGAAAGAAGGAAGATGAATCCATTAGTACCTATGAAGGAAAATTTAAAATATTTTTAAGGTTCTCTTATAATATTATAATTGGGAAAAAATTTAACATTGATTGATTATTTAATGGAATAAATAAAATCCTCCAAAGGTAATTATCCATAATTGACTCTAGTAACAATGAGGAAACATATTTACGTGCTACTAAGGTAGAAACATATATTCAAGTTACCCATTAATTTCATGGTTTTGATAAGAAATTAAAGTCGGAATTCAAGAGAAATACTAATTATAAAAATCATATAGAGAAGAAGATGATCCCTCATTTATTATCGATGTGTGGAAATAGACATGGAGAAATTTCCCTTAATGGGACTAGTAAATGATTTATGTGTGGAAATGAAGGTCATTAAAAAATTTAATACTATTGTTATGGGAAGAATTAATCTATTAATGTGTCTAAAAAATACCTCTCCCACACTCTAGTTTTTCACATTCAATGAGTATTCTCATTATGCTAACTTAGAGTAAAATATGAAGGTTAATGATGGTGATTGACATTAGTGACCTCTTAATCCTAGTGACAATGAGATATAAACTATGATATCTATTTCCAATGTGAAATATGATAATGAAGTGATGAAAGATATACTTACCATCAACTCTAAAACTAAGACCATCTTATTTGATTTGGGATCTATCCACTCTTTTAAATCTGTTGAATTTTCTAAGGGTATCAGAATACCACCTCAATGATAATATGTTTAATTACTAGTCAAAACATCTAATGGAAAAGTGGTCATGTATAATGTCTATGATTATTCTCAGATTGAATTTTTTTGAATGTGATTCATGAAAATTTTCTCATTCTTCTTTTAGTGAAATTTGATGTTATTTTGAGAAAATATTGGATTTATTTATATAAAGACAACATCAAATGTTGATGAAATAATGTAACATTTGAAACTCTAAACGAACCTATTTTTTTCTATTAGTGTTAAGATTAATAGGTTATTTTTAGGGATATTCCATTGATGGGTCTTAATTCCTATTCAGTATTTGTTTTCATCTTTGGTGGTCTGGGAGAAACTCAACATCAAAGAAATTCCAATTGAATGACGTTTTTTGATGTCGTTTTAGAATAATTTCATAGTCCTAATCCGAATTATGATGTTTTTTCTTAAGTATAACTCATACCTAGTTATAAACTTATTTTAGAGAATCTATATATAATGGACCATATTGATTTATAAGTATTAAATAATCGACTCAAAGTAAATCTTAATTTGGGATTCATTTTTCCAAGTGTATCAACTCGGGATCCACATGTTCTAATTTATAAGAATAAAGATGGTTCAATGAAACTCTATATTGATTTTGGGAACATAAAAATATGAAAATCTAGAATAGGGATCCTTATTCAAATAATGATGTTTTTTTAATCAATTATGAGGATATCAATATTTTTTAAAAGATTGATCTTTGACCTAGATACTATCAATTGAGGGACAAAAGTGAAGACATGCCCATGAAAAAATTTCATACGAGGTATGTACACTATGAATATATAGTGATTATACAAAGTCTTACTAATTCCTTATATATTTTCATTGATTTAGCTTTTAGTGTATTTAGAGATTCCCCTGATCAGTTTGTGGTAGTATATATAGATGGAATTATTAAATATTCAAAAATAAAGGAAGATCATGAAGATCAATTGAAAACTTTTGTGGACTTATGAAAGAATAAATTCTATGATAAACATACCAAGTGTGAATTTTGGCCATAGAAACTTTAATTTTTGTGTCATATATTTTCAAGTGAGGGTATATCATTTGATCCATCTTGGGTAGAGGTTATTAAACATTGTTCCAAACTAAACACCTTGACTAAAATCCATAGTTTCCTTGGTATGATTGGATATTATCAACACATAGTGAATAAAATCACACTTTTATCTAATACACTCACCAAGTAAACCTAAAATGTCATTAAGTTCTATTGTATAAATGATTGTGAGAATAATATTAGGGAACTGAATATAAGTTTTTCCAGCACACTTCTTACTTCCATACAGTGGTGAAGGGTTTGTGATATATAGTAAAGCATCAATGTAAGTACTATGATACATCATCATGTAGAATGATATGGTGAAATCTTATTCCTTATGAAAATTGAATGTTCATAGGAAAAATTACCTAACCATTGATTTGGAGTTAATTTCGGTTTTTTTTGTATTGAAGATAGGGGGAATTATATTTATGGTGAATGATTTGACATATATTCTATTTATAATTTTTTATTTTATATATTTAGTAAAAAAAATAGAAATATGAAATATAGAATATGGTAGGATTTAATTAATGATTGCGACTGATCAATACATTCCCACATGTTAACGTGAACAATGATGAATATTCTCTCACTTGAAAGGATCTTGAAATATTATCTTTGATAATGGTCACAAAATATCAAATATTTATAGGATTTCAAAGGATAAATATGAAAATGTTTAATGGAGAAGAGAAATCATATCATTATCAAATGATAGATCAACTATCTATCCTAGTGATGATAAAATATGAATAGAAGGAAGATATAAAGATAAAAAAGAAGGTGACAAATGATCCTGATTTTAACCTTGATCATGATGGAATAATGTAGTTCAAAAACCATTTATTTTTTTGAATATTACCAAAAATGAAGAAGGAAATATTGGAAGAAGCTCTTTGTTCATCATTATCTATTTAACCATGAATATTGAAGATGTATAAATATTAGAAAGAGTATTATCAGTGGGAAAACATGAAATTAGATATTTTACAGTATGTATCTCATTATGGGGTATTTAAACATGTTATGTATAATAGATATAAGTATATTGGGATGTTATAAAAATTACAAAAAACCAGAATTGAAATGATAAAATATCACCATGTATTTTATTATTGGACTCCCAAAAAATTATAAAGGCTATAATGGTTTTTTGGGTTTTATGTGATCACATTATGATTTCCAAAACACATTATATCCATTAGAGAATATTTCCCTCTTGAACATATTTCTATAATATATAATATGAATTTGGTAATGTTTAATATAGTGATAAATTCTATTGTATATGATCAAGATCTGAGAAATACATGATGTTTTGGGGAATTCCTCACCAAGAACTGGATTTAGAGTTTTGTTTTAGTACTTATTATCATCCTCAAATGGATGGTGAGTATTGGAGAACCATTAAATCCATAGAGTATATTTTTAGGTCATATTTTATAGATTTTAATCATTGTTGGGTGCTCAAGAATTAAACTAGCTCCTTATAAAGCCCTCTACTAAATAATGGGTAAAAATGGAACAAATTTGGATAAATTTGGAGGAATAATTCTTTTGGGACTTCATATAGGTGAGGAATTGGAAAATAAATTCAAATATATGACAACCCAAATTTTTATTTCACATTAAAACATGATTTATTACATATAATTAAAATTAATTTAACCCATAAGAACGAGAAGTATATTTTTTTGGTAATTAGGTACATTTCAAATCAACTTAAAAAAGGGAATACATTATATTTATTGAAAAATTATTTTACATGATCATATTATTCCTTCATACTTAACACTGCATGGGATAACCTGGGGATACACATAAAAAATGGGTGAGCTATAAATCTCAATAAAGAAATAAACATGGAATAACATGAAAAAAGTAATACATTTTAGATAATCGTAATATTAATGAGACATAAAAGGGGTGATAATCATAAACTTGAACAGTTAGGCATGATATAGAGTGATAACATAAAGGAAATATGGGAAATTTGGAAACAACCTAAAACACCACATCATAAAAATTTGTCAATGATAAATGCCAAGAAATAATGGTGGAAAAAGTCCTGTAATGAATTAGGTTCACTTCCTAATCCATTTATTAAGGTATCATGATATGAAAAAATTACCCAATGTATTGTATCTCCATATAATTATGGGTTCACTGGTCACTTTCATTTCATTTTCATGCTTATGTGTGCCACATAGATCATAAAAAATAGATTCAGTCATCATCATATTTTATTTCATGATCAATGAGTATGTAATACATATATTTATGCCCAATCAAATAAATATATGTTCATAATGGTGAACACATATGATAGGAATTGGGTATGGGTATTCACTACACAATTGTTTGGCATCGAAAATCATGGTGGAATTTTGACAGTATAATGGGGGAGTATAAATGTTCATAGAAGGGTTGATGAGAGTTAAAGGGGTCTATAATAATTTAGGAATCATAGGGTAAGAAAGGGGGATATGTAAGAGCATATAAAAACATTTGTAATTGGAGAAAATGTCAAAAGATAAAGAAGATACTTGAATAAATAGGAGATAGAAAAGAACCCTTACCTTGAGAGTTTGATTTAAAATATTTTTGAGGAGCTTCTTGAGAGCTTGAAGACACATTGAGAAGACTCTATAGAGGGGGGGGGGAGTAAATACATGATCCATGCATTTTTAGTTAATAGAAATGTGATATTGGGTGGTTTTACATAGGCAATGAGTGGGGATATCTTTATCATTTCTCAAACCTAGGTTTTGGACTCTATATTATAAAATAAACAAAAAAAATCTTTATAATGATTTTTCCCATTCTTCCTACAAAATTTGAGTGGTTGTGATTATTTTACGAGGCCATGGTTCAAGAATAATATAATAATACCTCCACTGATGTGGAAGTGAGTTATAATCTTAATGATATTATTTTAAAACCCTAAAATATATGAATGGTTTTGGGGGATTCATAATGGATTTATAAAATGAATCAAAAAAATAAAATAAAATCACATCATTTTAAAAGTTAAACATAGATTTTGATATGGATACCCTTTATGTTATTTATTACATCACTTTTCAGTCATTATGATGTCATAATATATAAATTATATTTATACATTATTTAATATTTAATTAAAAATTCGGTTGTGTCAAAAAATTATGAAAAATTCCCAATTAGATAATTTAAAAACTGTAATTTTAAAAATAGAATGTAACAACCCAAACTTTTATAAATAAAACACCGCTCATGATTTAAATTAAATGTCTTACCATGTATTATGGTTATAGAAAACAAATTCACTTATTTGATTTTATTATATCCCATCAGATTTAAATGACTGTTGATTATCATTACCATTGATAAAATAGCCATTGGATAGCGATCAAATGATTAGTATAAATATAGGATATTAACAAATGTAATTGACACAAACAAAGGAAGGGATGACCTCAACTAGTAGGATCTTACCCAATGAAGCCCATTTATCAAAGATTTTAAGGGAGATAACATCATTGGGATTTACCCAATGTGACGACCCAATGTTTTTAATGGAAATTACCTTCTTATAAATATGCCATGAAATCACATAATAATGAACTACTAAGTAACAAGTGACCTTTAAACATAAGTTTGTCTCTTCTGTGTTTGGAATTTTGAAAATCTGACATACACGATTGTGTTCAAGATGTTTTTTGGGGTCCAATAAGAAAAACATATTTTTTTGGTGAATAGTAACCTACCCTAATGAATAGTAACATACCCTTATGAATAGTGATATAACCTAATGAATAGTAACCTCACCTATGATAGTATAAAAATAATATTCAAGTTGAAAGTACAATATACCTATGTTTTAGAATGAGTTAATTCATGTTTTAAATCTGGTTTTTGATAATAAAATATGATTTTAATTAAATATTAAAATAATCATATTTAGAAAATTATTTTTTAAAAATGGACTTCATTTTTGGATTCTACACGTCGAAAAATGGTTAGGGTGAATTTTTGGGATTTTTCTGAAATACTTGAATTTTTGATGAATAGTAAAATACGATACATTACAATAAATGCTAAATACTGCATCCTAGGTGATGTATGGCTGATGTAATATGATAATCCCGAATCATACTTGATTAGTTTAGTATATTTGATGATAATTATCAATTATTCATAGTCTTGGCCTTAAATAATAAACTAATACTTAAAATAATGGGAAAAACCTCCCCTCCCTTACTATAAATTCCCCCTCTCCTTATCTCTTTCCCACACACCTCTCAAGCCTTGTTCCTAGCCCAAATTCTGCCCAAAAATCCTCCGAAGCTCCTTCCCCACGTCCAAGGCCTTCTGGTGTTACCAAAAGGCCAAAACCAAAGGCCTTAAGAGGGATCTCAAAGAGAGGAGATCAAAGGGCAAGGACCCCCTTTCATTTTCAAGTGTTTTGTTTTCAATTTCCTTCTTTTCTTATACCCTCTTCCCCTTCCCTTATACAAAAGGAATGAAAGCTCCAGAATCTCATATATTGTGAATTTTAATCATGTTTATGTAAAAATTCAAGCATCATGCTTCTTCTCCTCTCCCTCACGTTCTAAAATTAAAACACCGTCCGTGATCGACATCGTGGATAATGTGTTTTCAATTTCTTTTATCATATTTGTTTATGGTCATGAAACCATTTATGTTAGGGTTGAACCAGATTATTATGTATGTTATATATCCTATTTATGGTTCTGGAATCCTTATACATTCATGATATCAAATAATAATACAAAACAAGTTAATTATGGGTAAAATCGCTAAAATTAATTCAAGCGTATATCATTAATGTCTTATGTCATGGTTCTATTTCAATCCAATTAACCAAATGAATTTTTTAACCTTCTGGATGTTAACTAATTCTATATAACATCAATTTTGGACAACCAATTTCATCATACATTTTATCCGAACCTGAATACAAGTGAACTTATCATTAAAAGCAAGGAAACAAACAGACTCGAACCAAGAAATTGAACCTTATAATCAATCAAAATGAGTATGAATGAAATTAAAAAGGTTATAATAAATATTTTACATGTATATAAGGTTCTGTACCTATTGATTAATAAACCTAATTTGACTATTCAGGTCATTAATATCAAGTGGAGAACACCAACGAACTTAAGGTAAGGGATCCTCTCCTTTTCTCTCTTAATCAAGACTGTCCTCTATACTATGCCTTTTTATGTGTACTATAAAATGATGGGGTTTGTTTAAGAAACTCACCCATACTTACTTCTGGATTTATAAGTGATGAGAAACCCCATTTCTCTCTCATCAATCCCTCTTGGTCACACCCGACACCATGCCGATAAAACCGTAACAAATTCTACCCGAACCTTCTTTGTTCTTTTGGGTTTCCTTATCTTTCTTTCAAAATGGTGTTATATTATCTATTTAAGCGAGTATTATTACTTCTGGTTAGTTTTAAAATATTCTTATATCAATACCCTTTCATCACATTCTTTCGGGGATATACATGATTTTGAATGATTCCCTCCTTAGAACTTTCCGATAAGCAAACCTGTTTTAAGGGGACTTCCCATATTTTTACCCAAATTTCAAGTGCACTCTATCCTATGTTTTAAAACACCATTGTATTTATAAAATCTGTATTTTTATTATGAAAACCTTCTTGGTTCAATTCTGGTTTTATATAAATGAATTTCCTCTTTTCTATTTGAAAAGCTCTAGAGTGTTTTCCTTAAAACCGCACAAAAATGTTTTAATGCTAATGTATCTAAAATACATTTTTTTATATGTTTTCACTTATATTTGACACCACTTACCATGTTATATGCCTATTTTACCCTATTAATGTCCATATATGTTCTAATACCTTCCTTTCATGGACACTTTGGTGATACACCCATTGGATATGTTTTATGTCATGATTGTGGTACCCAATTATTTCCATGGGTAACCTTATGTTTATGTATAGTTGATTATGTATGACTATTTATGTGGAAAGATTATTTATGTGGAAAGAATATTCATGAATATTTTGATATGGGTGCACCCAGATAGTGCTCCAATGCATTGGCTAAGGATAAGTCTCATGAGATGCGATGTGAAACGGGATTGGCGGTTAGCCTTGACCCGTACTGTAATGGGAAATGGGATTGGCGGTTAGCCTTGACCCGTACTAAAGATATGATTTATGATTCTACCACATTTATATGATTCCATGTTTATATGATCCCATGCTTATATTAAATGATTTCATATGTTTCATGCTTTGGATATCATTATGTCATGCCTCTTAACTCATGTGCTTGAGATGTATCCTTATGTTCATTCCCTTACTGGGCAATTTTAGCTCATACCTTTGTTCATGTGTTCCCCAGGGTACCCTATGAAGATGTAAGAGCTCAAAGGAAGTTAGAATATCTTTATGGGGATTAAATAAATAATTTTTTTATCCCCATGTTTTATGTTATATGTACATAGTCTTCCAAGACACTTGACTTAATGATCATTGGCTTGTACTCTGATGATTAATTATGATGAAAATAATATAAAAGGCTTGGGTTGCTATAGTTGGTATCAGAGGATGGTCTAGTTATTTTTGGAGATTAGGAATAGAGCACCATAGTGAGAACCTTAAGGATGAGACTAAGTATAAGAGAACAGTACTAAATTCTGGCGAGTATTGAGTAAGTGGTTTATCAAGCAAATACATCCCTGTGTGGATACGAGCAGGTAGAGGCAGCTCTGACACAAATGTATCTAGGGGTAAAACCCAAAAAAACCACTTTGAGCTAGTCTCGAATGAGAACTGGTGCACAACAACGGGCCTTGCTGCACTCTTGGTTATGACACTCCCGGGGGATATGCTTTGGTAGATTCATGAGCTTAGTAGAAACCATAATTAAGGGAAAAAATCCCATAAGAATATAAGTTAAGAAATAGATCGAGTATAACCTAGATATAAACCTAAGGAATCACAGGTCAGGATATACTTTTTCTTTATAAGTCCATACTTTTATGTTAAAAGTTTCTTTTTATGCTCAATAACTAAGTATTCAAGACCTCTAATTATATGTTCTTTTCCTTAGTTAATGGAGGGAAATATAAGACCACGTTCCAACAACCAATGTGATAGGCATTGTGATGATTGCCCTAATGACATGCCTGATGTGATGGAAGCAGGTGCTCAAAACTTCATGGCAGTACTTGCTCAACTGGCTTGAGTTATGGATAATAACTTGAATCAAGTGGAACGTCCCCCTCCTCCAAGGAAAGAGCAAGTTGCCGTAGAATCCTTCATGCGGCAAAGGCCTACCATGTTTAGTGGGTATTCTGATATCCTCTTCACAGAACAATGGATTAACTCCATTAAAAAGATTTTCTCTGTCCTCCAGTGCTTGGAAGAAGAGAAAGTTGTACTGGCAGTCTATCGTTTTGATGGGGAAGCTGATCAGTGGTGGAAACTAATCAAGAATAAAAATTCCCAAGAGAAAATTGATTCCATAGATTGGGAGGAATTCAAGAGGATGTTTTTCAACAAATATTTTCCTCGAACCCTCCATCTCAAGATGGAAAGAGAGTTCCTTGGACTCAAGCAGAAGGAAGATGAGTCCATCGGGGCATATGAATAGAACTTTACGAGGCTTTCAAGGTATGCCTCTAGCCTTTTCATGAACACCAAAATCAAGGTGGATCCCTTCTTTAGTAGGCTAAAACTGAGTCTATGAAAAGTGTTGGCGATTCGAGACTTCGCCAGCTATGAGGAGATTGTCTCCTATGCCCTCAAGGTTGAAATAGAGATTGGAGACTCTTAGTGGTCTCATGGGCCTAGTGACAAGAAGCGGAAAATGGAGAAAAACATGGGTGGTTCATCAAACAAATCCCATGATGGAAAGAAGCCTCACTTTACCCTTTGCAAGAATTGTGGGAAGAAGCATCTTGGTGACTGTCTCAAGGGAATCGAGAATTGCGTCAAATGCAGAAAGTTTGGTCATCTGGCCAAGAACTGCCGAAGGGATCTGAAAAATCCTGCTAATGTTGAAGAAGAACAGAAGGTTCAAATCAACACTCAGCCTGCAGTGCAGTGTTTTATCTACAAGGAGATTGGGCATTATGCAAATAATTTCCCTAAGCCAAGGGTTTTCGGAGGCAATCAACAACAACCTCCAAGGCAACAAGGAAGGGCTTATGCTATCACTAAGGCTGAGGTGGAGCCAGAAAACGATGTGGTGACAGGTATGCTTGTTATTCATTCAAGAACAGTGAACGTACTATTTTATTCTGGTTCTACGCATTCTTTCATATCTTGCAAGTTTAGTAGAACTATTCAAAAACCACCTCAAAATTTGGAGGAAAAGTTATCTGTGAGAACAGCGAATGGGGAAATTATTGCATCCATGGTTTATAAATCATCCCCATTTAATGTTTGTGGACTGAAACTCCCATAAAATCTTGTCATACTTCCTTTAGTGGAGTTTGACGCTATCTTGTGCATGGATTGGCTATCTTTGTACAAGGCCAACATCAATTGTTGGTAAAGGGATATTACTCTTCACATACTAAAGCATCCTCCGATTCTTTACAAGTGCAAGGAGGAAGATGATTCTCCTTAAGAATCTTTGTCTCAAGTGTGGATATTGCTTCCTTATGAGAATGCATACCTCGATAAAATGATTGAGACAAAGGAGAGAATCATGCTTGAAGACATTCCCATCATGAGGGATTACACTGATGTATTCCCTGAAGAGTTGCCTGGTCTTCCCCCTGACCAAGAGGTTGAGTTCTTAATTAAACTTATCCATGGATCTCTACCAATCTCAAATACACCTTACAAAATGGCCATCGTAGAGCTGGAAGAGCTGAAGAAGTAGTTATAGGAGAATATGGAGAAGGGTTTTATATGCCCGAGTGCTTCACCATGGGGTGCTCTAGTCCTCTTCTTCAAGAAGAAGGTTGGATCAATGCACCTATGCATTGATTATCGTGAGCTCAATAAAATCACTATAAAGAACAAGTATCCCCTTCCATGGATAGATGACTTATTCAATCAGCTTCATGGGGCCAGTTATTTCCCTAAGGCGGACCTTTGGTCGGGATATCACCAACTAAAGGTGAGGAAAGAATATATTACCAAGACTGCCTTTCGAACGAGGTATGGAAACTATGAGTTCATAATGATGCCCTTCATACTCACTAATGCTCTAGAAATTTTCATGGATTTAATGAATAGAGTCTTTAGAGATTACCTCGAAAAATTTGTGGCGGTCTTTATTGATGATATTATAATATACTCTAAGAGCAAGGAGGAACATGAGGAGCATTTGGAAACTATGCTAAAGACTTTGCTAAGGGAGAAGTTTTATGAAAAGTATAGTAAATTTGAGTTTTTGATAGAGGAAGTATCATTCTTGGGGAATGTTATCACCAGGAGAGGGATATCTGTGGAAACTTCCACGACGAAGGCAATTGAAGAGTGGCCGAGGCCAACTTATGTAATGGAGATCCGCAGCTTTTTAGGTCTAGCTGGGTATTATCGACGATTCATGAAGAAATTTTCACGATTGTCAAACCCAATGACCAAGCTGACATGGAAGGGAGTAAAGTTCATCTGAACACAGGAATTTGAAGACTATTTAAAGGAGTTGAAGAAGAGGCTTATCACTGCACTAGTACTCACACTCCCTTAAAGTGGATAACTCTTTGTGGTGTATAGTGATGTTTCTAAGAAAGGCTTAGGCTGTGTGCTAATGTAAAATGATAAAGTGACAGCCTTTGCCTCAAGGAAGCTGGAAATACATGAGAAAAACTATCCCACGCATGAAATGGAGTTGGCGGCTATGATCTTTGTGTTAAAAATATGGCAGCATTATCTCTATGGGAAAAATGTGAGATATATACTGACCACAAGAGTCTCAAATATATATTCACACAGAAAGATATTAATATGCACCAATAAAGATGGATAGATCTCATCAAGGATTACGACTGCTCAATCCACTACCATCCCGGTAAGGCAAACAAGGTGGTAGAAGCTCTAAGTAGAAAGGATCCTGCATCTTTATCAATAATGAGAATTGAAAAGGATCCGATCTTCTTATATTTGCAAAGGATGGACATGAGAATAATTAAGGGAGGAACATCATCAATCATTTCTCAAATTATTTCTCAACCATCCCTCTTGGAGAAAATAAAGGTTTCTCAACAAAAGGATGTGGAAATTCATAAAAGGGTGGAAGCTGTTAAAAATGGTAAATCATCCGATTTCAAAATCGATGAGGAAGGAGTTGTAAGATTTGGGACATGATTATGTGTACCATATGATCCAGAGATAAAGAAGGATCTATTGAATGATGCACATAACTCGACCTTCTCTATCCATCCTGGTAATACCAAAATGTACCGTGATCTCCGAGAACACTTCTGGTGGGATAACATGAAGAAGGAGATTGCAGAATATATATCAAGGTGTTTGGTATGTCAGCAAGTTAAAGCTGAGCGACAAAAGTCCAAAGGTATGATGTAGTCATTGCCTATACCCATGTGGAAATGGGAAAATGTTACTATGGACTTTGTCACGGGTCTCCCGAAGACGTCGAAGGGAAATAATGTGATATGGGTTGTGGTTGACCGACTCACCAAGACATCCCATTTCATCGTAATTTGGGAAGATCGCTCGCTTGAACAACTTTAAAAGTTATATGTGAAGGAAGTGGTGAGACTGCATGGTGTTCCACTCTCAATTGTCTCTGACCATGATCCAAGGTTCACATCTAAATTCTGGAAGAGCCTTCATCATTATTTGAGTACTGAATTAAATTTCAGCATGACCTATCACCCCCAGACTGATGGCCAGTATGAAAGAACTATTCAGAAGCTTGAAGATATGCTTAGAACCTGCTCTCTAGAATTCAAAGGTGGATGGGATCAGAATCTCCCATTGGTTGAGTTCTCATACAACAATAGCTTCCACTCGAGTATTCAGATGGCTCCATATGAAGCTCTGTATGGAAAGCGATGTAGAACTCCAACCTGTTGGGATGAAGTTGGAGAAAGAAAGCTACTTGGACCCGATCTTGTTCAAGAGATGATAGAGAAGGTTCAAGTCATCCAGAAACACATCAAAGCTACTCAAAGTCGGCAAAAGAGCTATGCTGACAACCGTTGAAGGGACTTGGAGTTCGACGTTGGAGATAAAGTCTTCCTTCTAATATCTCCACGGAAGAGAGCCATGTGATTCGGGAAGAAAGGGAAGCTAAGCCCAAGGTATATTGGCCCCTTTGAGATCCTTGACCGCATAGGATCTGTGGCCTATCGACTTGCACTTCCACCGAATATGGCTCGAGTTCATGATGTTTTCCACATATCACTCTTGAGGAAGTACATACCTGATCCCTCACATGTACTAAGCTCAGAGGTGGTGCAGCTGGATGATGATCTCTCCTATGAGGAGCAGCCAGTAAAGATTCTGGATCAGAGAGATAAGGTTCTGCGCAACAAGACAACCCATCTTGTCAAAGTGTTATGGAGGAACCATAAGTTTGAGGAAGCAACATGGGAAATGGAGAAAGCAATGAAGGAAAAGTACCCACATCTATTTTTGTCCTAGAATGTAAAATGAAATTTCAAGGGAGAAATTTCTTAAGGGGGGAAGAATGTAACGACTCAATGTTTTTAATGGAAATTACCTTCTTATAAATATGACATGAAATCACATAATAATGAACTAATAAGTGATAAGTGACCTTTAAACATAAGTTTGTCACTTCTGTGTTTGGAATTTTGAAAATCTGACATACACGGTTGTGTTCAAGATGTTTTTTGGAGTCCGATAAGAAAAAATTAATTTTTCGGTGAATAGTAACCTACCCTAATGAATAGTAACATACCCTTATGAATAGTGATATAACCTAATGAATAGTAACCTCACCTATGATAGTATAAAAATAATATTCAAGTTGGAAGTACAATATACCTATGTTTTAGAATGAGTAAATTCAAGTTTTTAATCTAGTTTTTGATAATAAAATATGATTTTAATTAAATATTAAAATAATCATATTCAAAAAATTATTTCTGAAAAATGGACTTCATTTTTGGATTCTACACGTTGAAAAATGGTTAGGGTGATTTTTTGGGATTTTTCTAAAATACTTGAATTTTTTATGAATAGTAAAATATGATAAATTACAATAAATGCTAAATACAACATCATAGGTGATGTATAGATGATGTAAGATGATAATCCCGAATCATCCTTTATTATTTTAGTATATTTGATGATAATTATCAATTATTCATAGTATTGGCATTAAATAATAAACTAATACTTAAAATAATGGGAAAAACCTCCCCTCCCTTACTATAAATGCCCCCTCTCCTTACCTCTTTCCAACACACCTCTCAAGCCTTGTGCCTAGACCAAATTCTGCCAAAAAATCCTCCCAATATCCTTCCCCACATCCAAGGCCTGGTGGTCTTATCAAAAGGCCAAAACCAAAGGCCTTAAGAGGGATCTCAAAGGGAGGAGATCAAAGGGTAAGGATCCCCTTTCATTTTCAAGTGTTTTGTTTTCAATTTCCTTCTTTTCTTATACCCTCTTCCCCTTCCCTTATCCAAAAGGCATGAAAGCTCCATAATCTCATATATTCTGGATTTTAATCATGTTTATGTAAAAATTCAAGCATCATGCTTCTTCTCCTCTCCCTCACGTTCTAAAATTAAAACACCGTCCGTGATCGACATCGTGGATAATGTGTTTTCAATTTCTTTTATCATCTTTGTTTCTGGTCATGAAACCATTTATGTTATGGTTGAACCAGATTATTATGTATGTTATATATCCTATTTATAGTTCTTGAATCCTTATACATTCATGATATTAAATAATAATACAAAACAAGTTAATTATAGGTAGAATCTCTAAAATTAATTCAAGCGTTTATCATTAATGTATTATGTCATGGGTCTCTTTCACTCCAATTAACCAAATGAATTTTTTAACCTTATGGATGTTCACTAATTCTATATAACATCAATTCTGTATAACCAATTTCATCTTACATTTTATCCGAACCTGAATACAAGTGAACTTATCATTAAAACCAAGGAAACAAACGGACCCGAACCATGGAATTGAACCTTATAATCAATCAAAATGAGTATGAATGAAATTAAAAAGGTTATAATAAATATTTTACATGTATATAAGGTTCTGGACCTATTGATTAATAAACCTAATTTGACTATTCAGGTCATTAATATCAAGTGGAGAACACCAACAGACTTAAGGTAAGGGATCCTCTCTTTTTCTCTCTTAATCAAGATTGTCCTCTATACTATGACTTTTTATGTGTACTATAAAATTATAGGGTTTGTTTAAAAACCTTCCTCATACTTCCTTATAGATTTATAAGTGATGAGGAACCCCATTTCTCTCTCATCAATCCCTCTTGGTGACACCCGACACCATGCCGATAAAATCATAACGAATTCTACCGGAACCTTCTTTGTTCTTTCAGGTTGCCTTATCTTTCTTTCAAAATGGTGTTATCTTATCTCTTTAAGTGAGTATTATTACTTCTATTTAGTTGTACAATATTCTTATATCAAGACCCTTTCATCACATTCTTTTGGGGATATACATGATTTTGAATGATTCCCTCCTTAGAACTTTCCGATAAGCAAACCTGTTTTAAGGGGACTTCCCAAATTTTTACCCAAATTTCAAGTGAACTCTATCCTATGTTTTAAAAAACCATTGTATATATAAAATCAGTATTTTTATTATTAAAACCTTATTGGTTCAATTCTGTTTTTATATAAATGAATGTCCTTTTTTCTATTTGAAAATCTCTAGAGTGTTTTCCTTAAAACCGCACAAAAATGTTTTAATGCTAATGTATCTAAAATACATTTTTTTATATGTTGTCACTTATATTTGACACCAATTACCATGTTATATTCCTATTTTACCCTATTAATTCCCATTTATGTTTTAATCCCTTCTTTTCATGGACACTTTCGTGATACACCCATTGGATATGTTTTATGTCATGATTGTGGTACCCAATTCTTTCCATGGGTAACCTTATGTTTATGTATGGTTGATTATGTATGATTATTTATGTGGCAATATTTTTTATTTGGAAAGAATATTCAGGAATATGTTGAGATGGGTGTGCCCATATAGCATTCCAATGCACTGGGTAAGGATAAGTCTCATAAGATGGGATGTGAAACAGGATTTGCGGTTAACCTTGACCCATACTGTAATGGGAAACGGGATTGGCGGTTAGCCTTGACCCGTACTAACGATTTGATTTATGATTCTGCCACATTTATATGATTCCATGTTTATATTATCCCATGCTTATATTAAATTATTTCATAAGTTTCATGCTTTGGATATCATTATGTCATTCCTCTTAACTCATGTGCTTGAGATGTATCCTTATGTTCATTCCCTTATTGGGCAATTTTAGCTCATCCCTTTGTTCATGTGTTCCACAGGGTACCCTATGAAGATGTACGAGCTCAAATGAAGTTATAAGATCTTTATGGAGATTAAATAAAGAAGTTTTTATATCCCCATGTTTTATGTTATATATACCTAGTCTTCCAAGACACTAGACTTAACGATCCTTGGATTGTACTCTGATGATTAATTTTGCTTAAAATAATGTAAAAGGCTTGGGTCGCTATACCCATGACCAAGAACACATTTAGATCCAACAACTTAAGCATGAATGAAATAGTTTATGAGAGAAGTTCAAGCTCATTGAGATCACAACCCAAAATAAATACATTGATCCAACCAATGAAAGTAACAGAATCTTGCACCTTACCCTTAGGGAATTTTATGGTGTATTAATGTGATATGTATCAGGACCATAATAATATGAATATATATATTTTATTTTCAGTAGAACAATGTTCATGTTTTCTTCTAATCCTTACTTTATAAATGATTTTTTAATATAATAAAACACAAATTGTATTTTCAATTAGAATTAAATTTTAATTAAGATGCTTATTTTAATACATTAATGGAATTTTAAAATAAATAAAATTCTAATAAAATATTATTGTGAATAATTTTTATTATATATAATTGATTATATAATTTTTTTGAAGTCAAAGTTATTTTTTATAATGGTTCAAAAACTATCATTGTCAAAAAAACAACATTTCTTAATAAATCTCTATTCTTATTTTAAAATTTAAAATACAAATAATTGTAAAATTATTTTGATAAAATGATTAATATTTTTTTAATCATAATTTTTAAATTATCCAATGGTTAATTTTTCAATATTTTATGATATAGTTTAATTTTTGGGTAAAAATTAAATATCATATAAATATTTGGTGCGTATTATGACAACATAATGACCCAAAAGTGTTTTAATAAATACTATAAATGCTATCCATGGAAACATATATGATTTTAATTTAAAATAATGTGATTTTATGTTTATTTTGTTAATTTTATAAATTCTTTATGATCCCTCCAAAACCATTAATATATTTTATAATTTTAAGATCATTTCTTTAAGAGTGTGACTCACTTCCAAATTTGAAAGGTTATTATTTTATTATTCTAAAAACATGGACTTATAAAATAAATAAAACCACTCCCCCTTTTTAGAGTATATGGTAAAAACAATGGGATGGTTCGTGGATTTGGTTTTTTTTTAAATAGATTTCAAAACTATGTTTGAGAAATGATAAAAAATCCCCACTCAATTCCTACAACAACCCACACAAGATCTCATTTCTCTTCACTAAAAAACCTTGTAGAAAATAAATAATCTGAACACCCCTCTCTATATTCCTCCCAATGTGGTCCAAATCTATCAATAAGCTCCTTCCACACATTTGGAGTCACACTCTCAATGTAAGGGTTCTTTTCACTCTTATCTTTATTCAAGTATCTTCTTTATGTTATGCCATTTTCTCCAATTGATAATGTTGGAATATTATCTTACATACCTACCTTCCCCTATGATTCATAAATTATGAGATATCCCTTTAAATCTCATAAATCCTTTCCTTAAACATTTATAGACCATTGTTATGATGCCTAAATTCCACAAAGTTTTTCCATGCCAAACAATTTTTAAGTGAATACCTATACCCATTTACTATCAAGGGTTTCCATCTTTATGCTCATATAATTATTTTATTGGGGAATAAAATATATTTATTCCATGATCCTTTATCATGTAATAAAATATGATGATGGATGAATCCTTATTGTATGATCTATGTGGCATACTTAAGAATGGGAATGAAATGAATGTGACGAGTGCACCCATAATAATATAAAGCTCCAATGCATTGGGTAATGTTTTATTTTCCTAATACTTCATGAAATGGATTAAGGAGTGAACTTAATCTATCACAAAACTTTTTCAATCATGATTTCTAGGCTGTTATCCTTGACCTATGTTTATGATGCAGTGTTTTAAGTGGTTTCCATATTTCCCATTTGTCCTTTATGTTATAATGTTATATCATTCCTTATTGCTTATGTTTATGATTCACACCCTTTTTGTATCCAATAGACATTCCAAGTTGCTGAAATTTATTCCTTTATTCATGTTACAACATGTTTACTCCCTTAATGATTTATAACTAACCTCTTTCTTAAGTTTTTCCCCATCTTATCCCTTGTAGTGTTATATAAGAAGTAATAATATCTAAATGGCCCGAAGTCCTTCATTTTTATTGATTTCGATAACCCCCCTTTCAAGGGATGAGGGGGAACCCTTATAAGGCCCGTAGGATTAAAGATTACATGGCCCTTAGGCTTAGGAGATTACATGACCTGAAGGTCTTAGGGAATTTAACTAGACTATCCACATGGAGTTGCCCCTCCCCAACATCTGCATCATGATAGTAGCTCTCCACCTTCTCATGGCCATCCAGATAGGCTTCCTATGCAAGCACTAGATAGTCCCAAGGGTATAGCCATACCCTCTCATTCTGAAAAATCCATTTGGCTCTGCTCTAGTGAGTGCACCTACTCTGAATCCTCTTCTAGGGCTTCTCCTTTTTTGTAGTGTGTCTGGGGAAACTGCATGTGGCCTGAAGGCATTAAGGTGTCATGAAGGCCTTAAAGTTAGCCCAAAAGTCCTACTGACCCGAAGACCTAAGTGGCCTGAAATCCTTAAGGACTCCATGCCCAAACTGGTGGCCCAAGGAGAATAGTTCCAGCTACTACAGTACCAAACAGTACCTACTACAGTAACTGCTACAGTGCCTGATACATTACCCACACAATGTACAGTTCTGCTATAGTACATGTATAGTGTATAGTTCTGCTACAGTACCCACACAGTGTACAGTATGCTATAGTTCCTTCTACATTACTACTACAGTACCCTCGAAAATGTGCCTCTTCCTGGTTTTGAACCTGGGTCTTGTGGATGCACTTAAGGATACCTCACCAACTGGGTTGAGGCTCATGTGCATAAGAAGGAATAATATGATCATGATAAGGATGTTTACAATAAAGATGATTTATTACCTATTTTGAGTTGTAATGTAATGTACCTAATCCAAAAATACACCATGTTTCATTATCATCTAGGTGTTATTAAGTGTAATCTTATGTAATAAATCATATATTATGTTGAAATAAAGATCATTGTTGTTATAGTTGGTATCCAAGGAAATGTTTAGTTATTTTTTGGGATTAGGATTAGAAAACTATATCACAATCCATAGGGATAAGAATAATTATATGAAAACATCCCTAACTATTGGTATGTATAAATTAAGATTTTTATGAATAAAATTAATCCTTGTGTAGATAATACAAGTTGATGTGGCTCTGCCACAATTGTACATAGGGGTAAAACCTAAAAACACTATGTTGAGCTAGACTTGACCAGGAATAGGTGCTTGATAATGATCCTTGATGAACACATGTTTTGAAACTACCATGGAATATTCATTGGTAAATCCATAATCTCATTACGAATCATTATTAAAGGAAATAATAATATCCATACAAATATATGTTGTGAAATAGATCATGGATAAAAGAGACTGAAGCCATGAAATTAATAAGTTATGTAAATACATCTAATTTATATGTTATATATTTAATTCCATTGGATTATCATTTATGTGTTTAATAGTTTTAAAATACTCATCACTAATTATCCCTTTAATCAAGCCAATGCCAAAAAATAAGAGGAATTTGGTAAAAAACTAATGTGACAGGAAATGTGATGACTGCCCCAATGAGATAAAGAACCAAATAAGGGTAGGAATCGTGGAATTTTTTATGACACAATATCAGATGACTTAGGTTATGAATAGAAACTTGGATTAAGAGGATTTTACAAATCCCGCTATGAAAGAACGAGCTGAAATTGATAGATTTATGTAACAAATTCCATTCACATTTAATGGATACTACAATCCCTTAATCATAGAATAACGGATAAAATCCATTGAGAATATATTATCCATCCATCAATGTTTTGAGAAAGAGAAGTTTCTACTGGTTTTTTATCATATTGAGGTAGAATCTGATCATTGGTGGACATTGATCAAGAATAAAAAGCATAAGGAAGAGACAGAATTAATGGGGTGGAAGGAATTATAGAAATAAATTTTTGATAAAATTTTTCCTCACAATCACTTATTTAAAGTGGAAAGGGATTTACTTTCTATAAAACAACAAGAATATGAATCTATCATGGTGTACAAGGAAAACATCACAAGATTTACATGATACACCTTCATATTTTTTATTAACCTTGAATTCAAGGTTGACCACTTTATTGGTGGGATAAAATCATGTCTATGAAATTTCCCCACAATCTAAGAATTTGATAGCTATGAGGAAATTGTCTAATGTTACCTCAAAGTCAAAATGGTGATTGGAAAATCTCAAGGGTATAATGGGGATAAGAATTGGAATGTGAAGTTTAATTACAGTGGTTTGATGGATTAATATAATGGTGTAAGAAATTTCCACATCCCATTTATCAATGATACATAATGAAGCTCTATGTAAATTATCTAAGGGGGAAAAGGAAATTCTTTAGGTTTATAAATTTTGGAGACCTAGCTAGTGATTGCCGATGGGAGAAACCCACTAATGCGATAGAGAAAAGGAATGATATGGAAAACCCTCATCGTATTGTTCATTGCCTCAACATCAAGTAACCAGGTCACTTTTCAAACCAATTAACAAAGTCAAAGGTTTTTAGATACAACCAATAACCTCCATGGTAGTAAGGGAGAGCTTCTTTCCATCACAACCATTGAGGTAGATAAAATAAATAAAGTGGTGAAATGTATGCTAGTTATTCATTCAAGAATAAAAAATATACATTTTTGAATCGGCTTATATGAATTCATTCATATCATGTAAGATTAGTAGAAATATTAAAACACCACCATAAATAATGGAAGTATAGATGTTGTTGAAAATGGAAGAAGGGGAAATTATTTCATACCATGTATATTACTCCTCAACAATCAATTTTTTTGGATAAACATCCAAGAAAACCCAATCATACTTCATTTGGTATAATTTGATGTAATTATAGGTATGGATTTTATTTTCCTATATAGATCAATCATGAATTTATGAGAGAAGTATATCTCTCTCCATATCGCAAATCATCCTCTGATTCAATATAAATTCAAGGATATAAATGAATATTCTTTAGCACAAACATCTCAAGAATGTATATAATTTTCATATGAGAGTTATTATCTACCTCAAATGATTAATTCTAAGAAAAATATCACCCTTGAAGACATGTCTATTGTGATAGAATATGCTAAATTGTTTCCAAAATAATTTCCTAGTTTTCCTCCTAGATGACAGTCTAAATGTTCAATTGAGTTTATACCTAGGGTGTTTCCATTATCCAATAATATATATATAATGGATATTGTAGAACATGATGATATGAAGAAAAAACTATAAGAGAATATGGATAAAGGGTTCATAAACCCAGTTTATTCACCTTGGGGTCACCAATTCTTATATTAATTAAGAAGGGTGGCAGATTTCACCTTTTAATTGATTATCATGAGCTCAAAAAGATCATGATAATGAACAAGTATCCTCTAGAAAATATTGATGACTTTTTTTATAAACAACATAGAGCACAATACCTATCCAAGGTGGATCTATGGTTAGGATATTACCATGTTAGAGTGAGGAAGGAGGATATCACCAAGAATGATTTTTGTACAAGGTATTGGCACTATGAGTTCATAGTAATTTCATTCAGACTAACTAATGCTCCAACGATCCTCATGGGCATGATGAATAGTCTTTTGGGATTAACTTGTCAATTATTTTTTATTATTTATATATGATACTCAAATACACTCCAAAATCAAGGAGGATCATCAAGAGTATATTACCACTATGCTAATGACCTAATTAAAGGGGATTCCTTATGCTAATTAAAACAAATGTGAGTTTTGGTCCAATGAAGTCTCATTATAGAGGAATAGTACCACAAACAATGGGATATTTTTGGGGCCTTTAATGATAGAAGAAATTAAAGGATGGACAAAGATGAAATATGTGAAAGATATTAATGTTTTCTTTTGATTAGATGGGTATTATCATAGATTAATGAGAAATTTCTTACGGTTGTCAAACCCTTTAACAAAGATTCTTTGGATGGGATTTAAACTTTACTGGAATGATGAATGTGAAGAGACCTTAAAGTAGTTGAAAAAGAGGTGTATCACTGAACCTATACTCACACTACCCACAAGTAGAGAAATTATCATGGTATTTAGTGATTATTTTAAGAAATTATTAGGCTATGTGTTAAACAAAAATGACAATGTGGTAGCCTATAATTCATGGAATTTTAATGTTCATGAAAAAAACTACCCAACTCATGATGTAGTGTTGGTTTTAGATATATTTAATTTGAATATATGGAAATATTGTCTATTTGGGAGGATATTTGAAATATATACAGATAAAAAAAGCCTCAAGTATATATTCACATAGAATTATCTGAATATGCGCCAATGAATATGGTTATAGATGATCATGAAAAATGACAACTAAATTCACTACCATCATGGGAAAGGGAATAATGTGGATGATGATCAATGTAGAAATGATCAAGAAATTATATCATTGATGAGAATTTAGAGGAATTTTATCTTCATAAATTTGAAATGTATGGACATGGGGATCATAAAGGAAGGACCATCATCAATCCTTACACAAATGATTTATCAACTCCCCCTTATAGAGGGGATAAATAATGCTAAAATATATGATGTTGGAATTCCAAAAAATGTGGAAACTATATGAAAAAGGAAATCCTTAGAGTTCAATTCTAATAAAGATGGAGTTGAATGATTTGGGTCACATTTATGTGTACCATAAAATCCTAAGTTAAAGAAGGATCCATTAGATAGTTATCATTGTTCTAATTTCTCCATCCATACAGGAATCACAAAGATGTATCGAGATCACCGAGAGAACTATTTGCTGGACAATATGAATAAGGAAATCACATAATATCAATCAATATGCCCTTTATCTTAGCAAGTAAATGTGGAAAGGAATAAAAATACAAGGGGATGATGCATCAATTACCCATAAATACATGGAAATGGGAAAGCATCACCCTGAACATTGTCATCGGTCTTCCTAAGAAATCAAGTGGAAATAATTCTATATGGGTTATTTTGTACCATCTTAAAAAGACTGATCACTTCATTTATATTCAATAGGACTTCTCAGTTGATCTAATTGCAAGGATATACATTGGGGAAGTGGGGAGGCTAAATTAAACACCACTATCAATTATATATTATTGAGATCTAATATTTTCCTCTACGTTTTGGAAGATTATTCAACATGCTCTAAATGTTGAGTTGAACATCCTCATAATTTATCATCATCAAATTGATGTCCAATCTGAGTAGAATATCTAGGAAAATGAGCACATTTTCAGAGCATTCTCACTTGAATTTAAATGAGTATGAGATCAAAATATTCCTCTAGTCAAGTTATCATTGGATAATTGTTTACACTCAAGCATCCAAAAGGCTCCCTATGAAGACCTTTATAAGAATAAGTGTATAAAACCTACATGTTAGGATGAATTTTGGGAACAAAAACTTCTAGGCCTTGAAATTGTTGAGGAAATGGTGTAAAAGGGCAAGAACATTTAGTAGTAAATCATGGATACTCAGAGTCAAAGTAAGAGAAATGCTGACAATCATTAATGGGACTTTGAGTTTGATGTCGAAAAAATGGTATTCCTATTCATATATCAATTAGAAAAATTCACTATATTTTGGAAGTAGGTAAATCTTAGTCCAATAAACATTTGACCCTTTGATATCCTTGACTACATTGGAGTAGTGACCTGTGGACTAGAATTCCCACCTAACCTATCTCAAGTACATTAGGAATTCCATGTATCCCTATTGATAATTACATACCATACCCCTCACATACACTCAATCCATAGGTGGTTCTATTCAAGAATGACCTTTCCTTTGAGGATAATATGGTGAAGCAATAGATTATAGAAAAAAAGTTCTATAGAATTAGACAATGCACCAGGTCAAAGTCATATGGAGAAATAAAAAGTTTGAAGAAGAAACATGGGAACCAAATGAAGTGATGAAAAAGAATTACCCTCATCTATTTTATCATGTGAAATGAATATTTCAAGTGATAAATTTTTAAATGTGGGAATATTTTAACAAACAAATAATTTATAAATAAAATCCCCCTTATGATTTAAATTAAATGTCATCTTATGTATAATGGTTATAAAAACATATAGAGTTATTTGATTTTATTATATCCTATTGGATTTAAAAGACCATTATGAATCATTAACATTTATAATATATCTATTTAATATTGATCACAGTATTAGTATAAATATAGGGTTTTTACAAATCTAAATGACACAGACAAAGGAAGTGACGAGTTCAACCAGTAGGAGCATACGTTATGAAGCCCATTTATCTGTGTTTCTAAGGTAGATAACATCACTGGGATTTTCCCTTGACCCATACCAAGATAATATCCAATAACTGAATCATGACCGAAACCATTTATGGGATAATTTCATGCTCATCAAGATCACGACCCAAACCATGTACGCCATACCACCCCATGAAAGTCTCACCATCGTGAATCATACCCTTAGGGAATTTTATAGTGTATTAAAGGGATATGTGTCCAAAACATAACAATAGGAATATATATATTGTATTTTCAATATAATAATGTTCATATTTTCTTTTATCATTATTTATAAATGTTTTTTATTTTTATAAAACAAAATAAAAAATGTATTTAAATTAGTATTCAATTTCAATTTAATTTTTTATTTTTTTTAAATTAATTGTTTTTTAAATAAATAATATTTTAATTAAATATATTTATTTAATAATTTTTTTTAAATATAAATGATCATATATTTTTTATGAAGTAAATTTAATTTTTATTAGGGTTTAAAAACTGTTATTGTAAAAAAAACCCCCAACATTTCTTAATAAATGTAGATTTCTATATTATAAGTTAAAATAAACATATTTAGGAATTTTTTTGATATAGTGAGTATTATTTATGAAACCAGGACATAAAAATTATCCAACTTTAAATTTTTCATAATTTTCTAAGATAGTCAAATTTTCAGGTAAAAATTAAACACCGTATAAAATTACGTTGTGTATTATGACATCATGATGATGAAAAGGTGATGAAATAGATACTATAAAGGGTATACATCACCAAATATATGATTTTAATTTAAAATTATGTTATTTTATGTTTATTTTATTAATTTTATATAGCTTTTAAGAACCGTCCAAAATCATTAATATATTTTTAACGTTTTGAAATCATTCATTAAAGTGTATGTATCACTTCCACATCATAAAGAATATTATTTTATTAACTTTGACCCTTATACATATAAAATAATGAAAAAATATCCCCTTAAACCCATACCATGGGTAAAAACCATTGGATGACTATTCGTTTTGGTTATTTTATTATATATAGTCCATAAACTATGTTTGTGAAATGGTCATTAATTACTAAATAAATTCCTTTATAAACCCACCCATTATCCCGTTTATATTCACTAAAAATAATTTTAGTATGTATTTAATATTCCCTTACCTCTCTATAGTACTTCGAAGGTGACCCAATGTTCTCAATAATCTCCTCCCAAGCATTTGGTGCCACACTCTCAAGGTAAGGGTTGTTTTCTTTCTCCTCTTTATTCAAGTATCATATTTATCTTATTACATTATTATCCAATTACTAATATTGGGATAGTATCTTCCATATTAACCTTACTACCTATATGATTTTAAAATTATGAGATACCCATTTCACTCTCATCAAGCCCTTCTATGAACAATATATGCCCCTCTTATGCTACCGAAATTCCATCATGATTTTCTGTGCCAAACAATTGTGTAGTGAATTCCCATACCCATTTACTATCATGTTTTATAACCTTTATGCACATATAATTAAATTATATTGGATTAAATTGTATTTTTTCAAAAATTATTTATAGGAAATGGATACACATATTCACTACATAATTATATGAAATGGAAAATCACGGTGGAATTTCAATATCATAACAGGGACCTATAAATGTTCATAGAAGGGATTGATGAGAGTGAAAAGGGGTCTCTAATCATTCAGGAATAATAGTGGAATAAAGTGACATGGAAGATAATATCCTAACACTATGAATTGGATAAAACTTAAATACGATAAAGAAGATACTTGAATAAAGAGGAGAAAGAAAAGAACCATTACCTTGAGAGTGTGACTCCAAATGCTTCTGAGGAGATTCTTGAGATATTGGGGGAACCATAAGTTGAATCCATAGAGTGGGGGGGGGGAGGGTATAGAAATAAAGTGATAAAAGTATTTTTAGTGAATATAAATGGGATATTTTGTGGGTTTATATAGGAAATGATTGGGAAATTCTTTAACATTTTTCAAACATAGGTTTTGGAATCTATAAAATAAAATAACCAAAACTACAAACATTCGAATGGTTTTTACCATGGTTTCTACCCAAGGGGAGTGTTTTTAATTACTTAATAAGAAAATGTTTTGAACATAATAAAATAATAACCTTTCTGATCTAGAAGTGAGTCATAATCATAAAGAAATGATTTTAAAATCTTAATTATATTAATGGTTTTGGAGGGTTCATAAAGGCTTTATCTAATAAAACAAATAAAAATAAAATCACATTATATTAAATTGAAAACAAATATTACATCATTTATACCCTTTATATTGTTTATTAAATAACTTTTGTGTCATTATGATTTCATAATACACACCGTATATTTATATGGTATTTATTTTTTACCTGAAAATTTGACTATCTCAAAAAATTATGGAAAATTTACCATTTAATAATTTTGAAATTATGATTCCAAAAATAATATTTATATTAAAAAATAATATTCTATGTATTTTAATTTCCAATTTTAAAATAAGAATATATATTTATTGATAAATACTATTTTTTTGACAAATAATAGTTTGTGAACACTTATAAAAATTACATTTTACATCAAAAAAATTATACGATCAATTATATTTAATTAAAATTATTTAATCATAATATTTTATGACAATTTTATTTATCTCAAAAGTATATTAATTCCTTAAATTAAACTTCTTAATAAAAATTTAATACTAATTAAAAATAATTTTTTTACTGTATAAAAATAAAAATCATTTATAAACTAATGATAAGAAGAAAATATTAATATTATTATATTTAATATACAATATACATAATCATATTATTATTTTATTGATACATATCCCTTTAATACACTAGAAAAATCCCTAATGGTAAGGTGTGTGGTGGTGAGACATTCATGGGGAGGTTCAAAATACATGGTTTGGGTCGTGATCTCGATGAGCTTGAACTTCTCTTGTAAATGAGTTTTCTCATGCTTAAGTTATTAGATCTCAGCTTGGTCTTGGTTAAGTGAAAATCCTAGTGATGATATATCCCTTGAATGATTTAATAAATGTGATTTATAAGGTATGATCATAATGGTTGAGGCCATTACTTCCTTTTTTTGTTTTAATTGGATTTGTTAAAACCCTATATTTATACTAATCATGTGATCACTACTCAACAACTATATTATCAATGGTAATGATGTATAACGATATTTTAAATCCAATAACATATAGTAAAAATAAATTAAGTTAATTTATTTTATATACCCTTGATAAATAATAACACATTTAATTTAAATCATAAGGAGAATTTTATTTATAAATGTCTGATTAATTACAAAAAATATTCAACAATATAAAAATGACTCTCAGTGTTGAAAAAATAGTTTTGATAACAATCACCTATGAAATATAGAATTAGATGTTATAGATAGGATATCCTGATGAATTTTATCATGGAATAAGGTTATAATATTCATAAGAAAGTAAAATCTTATCCCTTGGAATATTGGACCCTTCAATAATCTTAACTGAGTATGGATGGTAGCTCCTCTCTTGGCGATTTGACCAAACCAATCTCATGTTCATGATGTGACCCATGTTTCTCTCCTAAGGAAGTAAGTATCTCATAATTCACTTTTTGTGAACATAGATATCATACCAATTGATTTTGATATTTCATATGAGGAACAATCAATAAACATATTGGATTATAGAGATAATGTTCTACAGAATAAGAATACTCACCTGTTTAATGTTCCCTAGAGGAATCAACTACATGATAAAGCTTCACGGAAAGTCAATGATGTGATGAAACAAATATATAATAATTTTTTTATTTAAGTGATGTAATTTCAATGGATATATTCATTTTAAGGGGGTATGATGTATTAGCTTGAGATTTTATGTCAAATTTCTATTCAATAATTTTTAATTTTCTTGATTTCTTGTGATCCACACATCCCCAAGTCTAAATGAATCATAACATAGTAAACCATCATAATATTGAATTTGAAGTAACTGAGTGAGTTTTAATAACCAAATTTTGAATAATACAATAATTATAAATATTTTATATTTAGAAAATATATTTATAAATAAGTACTCAATTTTTAATGTGGTCATTATAATCATTAAAAATAATTTTTCATCCAAAAATAGTTTTTTTTAAAATATAATATAATTAAAATTTTAATATATTATAAATATTATATTAAAAAATGAATTTATGTTTTGAAATTACCATCTAAAATTTATCTTCTAATGAATTTTTAGAATTCTACGGATAGATTGACTTTCATTGAATAATTTACAGTTACAATTATTATTGAATAATATCATATCATTTCAATAATTTTAAATGATTAATTTTTTTAAATGGTTTTAAAAGTAAAATTATTATATTAATTTTTTTAGTATTCTAATTAATTTCATTGTAATTAAATTTATGATGGAATTTGGTATAAAAACATTTTAAATTTAAGAAATCATTTTTCTGGAAAACTAAATTTCCTCTCACATTTTGGGTTTAATTTTTAATTAAATTGTAATACATATATAAATTAAATTTGATAAAATAGAATTTATATTTAGAATAATATTAGTTAATATTATTTAATATGTTTAACCTAATTTTTTTCTCACAATGAAAAGTGAAAATGATAAAAAAATTACCATGATTAAGGTTAAACAGTTTTACCCAATGTCAGTATAAGTGATAATGATGAGTTATCTGATTGAAAATGTAAAAATACTCCTGTGTTATCATATATGGAAATCATCGTATCCTAATTTTATATCAATTTCCATTTGGAAGAATTTTTCTTGAGTATGAACATAATATATTTTAATCTTGTAAGAAATTCCAATTGTGTCCTCTCCACCACTTATAAATTGACACACCAATATCTTCTTCATTACCCAAAATTGATCCATCTATATTGGGAAAACCATTAATAATTATCTTCTAAAAATCCCTATACTTTATTTAGATATTACATCATTCTTAAAAGACCATTCCAAGTGTCCATAAGAAAGGATCTAGAGGAGGAAACACAAAGGAGACATAATCATCCTACCTGACCTCTTCCAAATTATTTATTATTATACCTCATATATATATATATATATTTTATTCATAACATAATAATATATTATGTATTATAAATAAAATTAAAGATTATTAGTATTATGGAACCATCATTAATCACCCTCTTTTCCATAAAATGTCCTGTGAATGTATAGTATGCACATACATGTGGTTTATTGTCTCCTGTAACGATACAATTCATTTTTCATAAAAATGTTTCATAAATGGTAATTATGATGAGATTAGATATAATATATGAAATTTATGATACAATTAATATTATTTAATTAAAATATCATTTCAATTATTTTACATTCTCAATATTTGGAAGATTATAACGTCGCTCGTGCATATATGTGAACTACCACTTCCATGAAGACATGTGAATAATTTATGTTTCTATTTCACATGGATGGTAATAAGGAAATATTTAAGGTATATATAGGTTATTTATGATATAATTATGGTTTTTAATGATGAAATAATATTTATCATCATTTCTATATTCTTTTTAGAAAATAAAAACAACACTCATGTTTACATATGACCCACCATCTCTATGAATGTTGCAAATCATTTTTTGTCTCGAACTTTATGAATAATTCTATATATATATATATATAAAATATGTATAATATTTATATCATAAATAAAATTATCTAGATTATGGAACCATTATTAAAATATGAGTACTAGAAATAAAAAATTTAAACCTTTTTTGAATAGTGAAATAGTTAACACCCAAAAATAATAATTTTAACAAAGAAGTATTAATAAATATGAATAGATATGATATAAGTGGATTATATTTGTTATTATAAGTATGAAAATTATTATAGAATATAAATATAATAAATTTAATTTTATTATATAGGAGGTAATATTTATTTTAAATAAAGTCAAACTTGTGTCAAGATATTTGTGTTTCTATCTTATTTTGATCAGGTTTTTATATAATTGAATTTATATTAATGGTAATAAAAATATATTATTTGATAAAACCCATTAATTTTATTAAAATACGGATAAAAATGAAATTTTCATGTAATATAACTATTTCCCCCTCTTTTCTACTCAAAATAATCAGGAAATTTGTTTTAAGAAAAGTTTTCATTATTTTCCACTTATATTCTAATATGGTTATTCCATGAATGTGTTTTATATGAAAATAGTTTTTATACCATTATAATATTATTAATTAAATTCGTTTTTACCCATGATAAAATCTTTATAATAACATTTCAAATTAATAATCTTGTTATTTTCCAAATGAGTTACTTTTTACTTTTTACAGAAAATCTGAAAGGAATCCTTATTTTGAATACATGAAGTCAATAGAATTTCCCACCATCATGGATTATTAATGATTCAAAGAATAATTTAAATTATTTCAAGGTTTTTTTATTCAATTTTTTTATTAGTATTTTGGACATTATTAGATTATAAATAATCACTTTCTATATAAATGTGTATATTCTTCAAGAAACATTCTAGTGTTATTTTAATGATATTTTTTAGCTATGGTAACATACATTGATATTAATTGTAATTTATGGAGGATATGATCCAATTATTCCATCTTTATTCCTTCATTAGATGGTTTAGGATTTCTATGATGTGATTTTTATGAAAATTGTTTATTTTACTAGGGATAAGATATGATGATATGATAAATGGTTTATTATCTTGTGGAATACATATGAATGAATTATTATTATGTGATTTTTTTTCCTAAAATTATATATACAAAAAATGAAATTTTTAATGATTAATGTCCTATGAGATCGATATAGACATAAGAGGTTATTCCACATGTGAAAGAGGGTGCATGAGAGGTTATCCCAAACCTTAAAAAGGGTACATGGGAGGTTATACCTGATCTGAAGTAGGTATAAGAGTGGTAATACTAAGATCAACACATAATAAATATTGTAGTTGGTAGCCTTGAAATAATATTTATATGATTATAATTATTATACTCTTAATGAAACAATTTTATGACATGGTCTTATACTAAAGTTATGTTCTCATGGATCATGTTCTTTGATTCCTTTATGATTCATGTATGATTAACTATTAATATTTATTCCATGATAGTTGTTTATATCTAATAATTATTGTGTATGTTTTTTAAAATGTTAATATTTTTTTTTCAAAACCCTTATGATAATTTTATGTTCAATTGAATGTTGATAAATCCCTTGTTTTCCCTTATCAAGAATCAATGGTCACAATTTATTATTTTTTTCATTTCTAGGGGTTGTGAAGAAATTTATAAGTATAATTTGTCTAAGAATCATTATAATAGAGTTTTATTTAGTGGGAGATCATGTATATAACTTATTTACCTGTAATTTATGTATTGAATATTCTATTGACACTAAACATTTATAGTTCTAGCATGGATCGTAGCAATATAAAGTGAATATTTATATAATTAGGACTAGTATTTATGTATTAAAAGTATGGGTCACTATAGTATTGAAATACCGACACTCTAGAAATGGGACAGAAAATTTATCTCTCAAATGGTGACATGAGTGGTTGTTTTAATATAGATGATGATAGATGGGTGTTTTGAGACTCATAGGAAAATTGAGGGAATTGTTACCATGAGTTTTACCATCATTGTGAAGATCATATAAATTATTTGTATTATTGGGTTTAGATGAAGTGGAATAAAGCATGAAATTTAATAAAGACATGTCAAAATGTTTACTAATATATTTTATTTGATTAATTTTAATTAAATATTCATTTACAAGAACTTTGAATAATATTATTATGGTAATTTACAAACCATTTGGAGTAGTAACATGACAAACATAATTAATCTTGTTTTTTCCTTCCATTGTGTAAAATCATGAATCGATGTATTAAGATTAATATGATTTAATTAGAGTTTTATTAGCTTATAATATACTGATTTTTTATCGACACTATGTTTGATACATTGATGGTACTATGAGGGAACTCTTTATGTATTGATATAACCAATGCCTCCATAATTGGACATTGAATTTTGTATCAAAATTTATTATTGGGAAAAAAATTCATAAATAAGATATCTAAGTCAATATCTAACCTTGAATTGTCCAAGATGTTTGTAATCACTTTTTTATAGCCCTAAATAGTTATAGGAGAATGTGAAAATTATTTTTTCTATAAAAAACTGAAGGAGAACCCATATAGGAATGTTGTTTATTAATGATTCATTATCAATGAATTCTTTTCAGATATCAATTCCATCTAGTTTTCCTAAAACATTAAGGGGTCTGTTGGGTCCATGTATAATAGTATCCCTATCATAATCTATTAATGAGAAGACTATATGACATTCAGTAGGATCAATCTATTGAATTTGTACTTTAGTGTATGTAACCTTAAATTCAATATCTTGAGGGACTGATAATGCATCCAAAATTTATTTTAGGATCTATTTTGATAAATAATAAATTATAGGATTGAATTAATAGATGGATAAATATCTAACTTGTTAAATAAATCATAATTACAGGCTAGAGGCATGCGTTACCCAACACATGGTCGAACCATAGTGTGTGTCTCTATGGATAAAGTGTTTGAGGATGATATATTGTGTTTTAACATAGGGGTTTATAGTTCTCTTCTCTTAGATGTATTGGTCCAAATTAGTTTTCCCACACCTCTAGGATATTCAAAAATTTTCACACACATTAATTTTTCTTCCAAAATAACTGGGTTTAGATGAATCTTTAATGCTATTATGGGGTCTCCATACTCTTGTTAGGATTGTTGATGTGATTTCAATTGAGTTTTGGTCATGCATATAGTTCTAAAAGGGTTATGGCTAGAATATTATGCTTGATAATGATTGTTTCTTCTCATGTTTCCTCTGTATCTACGACATCCACCTCTAGCACCCTGATCTTGTATGGGGAACTTGTGTTTATTTTCATACTTATCAGTAGAGAAATTTTTAGTTAAACGAATGATTTCATCAAAACCAAATAGTAATTATTCATTTAATTAGGTTTATATTTAGAAGGGTGGTTCATATCTAATTAGTACTATAAACATGAAATCTAAGAGGGGAATTAATTTTTTTAGTTTTAATGTGGGTTTATATTCTTATATCCTACATTAAATGTTCCAGTTGTTCCAAATTTTAGAATATTAACATTTGGAAGATTATGGGGTTGACAAACCTGGTCACACCATAGAAGAAAATACTGGGTGAATGACTGACTAATTTAGTTGCACCTTTATGGTTTCATGCTCTTAGTTTAATATATAGTTAGTCATCCAGTCATTAAAATTAGTTTCACCCCTATGTATAACTTTTTAACATCTAATATCTTCTAATAGAGTGGTAAAAACAGATGAAACCTATGTGTATTTTCCAATATTATTTGTCCAACATAAAAAAATTTCTAGAGAATATAATAAAAATAAATAACTTCTGGATGTTTTCACTCAATGTTTTTTTGAATAGGGTAATAATTTTTGTAATCACTAAGACCAACCTAATCAATCCCGCTAGGATCTAAAAACCTGAACAAGATTATCTCCATCGATACTGTGATGTAGCATGGGAGATTTTCATCTCAAATGTAATAAGAATTAATCTTTCATTCCTTATATGGAGGAAGCTTCTCCTCTATTATGACATCATAAAAAGTGATTTTTTTTGTTATTATTATCATTTATTAGGGGTTATTCATAATACTGTGTGGGTTGGAATGCGGGAGCTGGTGTTGGTGTTGTCTTATGTGTGACAGTTTCAATTTCAACCTTTTTAGTACTTTTCCCTTATTTTGGTAGTATTGATCAAGAATTTTTATTGTATATCTAGATAAAGTATTCCAATATTTGTGCACCAATGTTATTTTTATAGAATATTCCTATATAGAAAACATAAATGAGTGGATTTTTCAACTCATCACATAGGTTATATATAAAAAGGACAAATTAATCTTGATGGGGGGAGTCATAGATTCACGGAGTATGTTAAAACCTTCCACCAAACATTAAAATATAAGTCAAAATCCATTAAAAATATTTTATAACTAGAGATATAATGGAATATTGTATTTTAGAGTGTAGAGATGAATTTTTAAATGACACGATAATGAAAATATCCCCATATTGTGATTGATCTAGATGAAAATGGGTGCCCAAAATGAAAGCTATCGAAAGAAGTGTCTGTATAAAGAATATGATTACTGATTCTTCATACTTATCAGTTATTCCCATCATGGGAATACATAAATACCTAGAAGTCCTCATGTGTTGGTCTAGATTCCCTATTCCACTAAATATTGGGAAGGTAGTATTCCTAAAATTGGGCGGGGTGAATAGTTATATCTACCCATTCAGGGTAAGTATTTTTCACTGATTACACTGGTACATATCATAGTTACCTAGCCTCTAGTTGGGATATCAATGTCTCAATAGTGTCAATGAGTTCTAATGGTACATCGAGTTGGGTAGGCATATAATTATGGGTAGAAACTAGTGATACCTAACATGTTGAAGATTCCTACATTTTTTGTTGATAACCAGTAAGGGATCATCCAATTTTTTTTTCTTTATTTGGAATAGATTTTTATTATAAAGGTGGGAATTTATGACATCATTCTAAAACTGGATCAAATAATATTGGTTATCAAAATCCCATACTGATCGAATGACTTATCTCTAGTTTTTTTGAAATGGTTGTATCTTCTTGTTTAGGGTTACCTATTAAAAGAGTAATGTTACACTATTCTTAGAGAACATACTAAGTTGGTACATATCCCATTAGTAACTCAACATAGAGTTTATTCAAATCCTATATTTCTACCATATACAAGCTTAGTATTCCATAAATTATTGGGGATTCAATTCCATTACGTTTTGGGAGGTATATAGCCACACCATTTCACTTTTCTTTGTTTGGGGAATTCCAAAAAGATGGAATCATCTAATTTGAAAGAGATCCCATTTTTTTTGAATTTTAATTCTAGTTTTCAATCCTTCTTCAGTCATTTCAATGAGGATCATTTTTCAAATAGAAGTATACTCCTCTAGTTCCCATAAAGTATCTTCATTTTCTACATATTTTACAGGGATTGAATCAATTAAATTTTTAGATTCATAGTTTTTATTTTCTTTATGTCATCATCATAAGTATAATAACATTTATCACTCTCTAAGTATCTATTAATTTATGAATCATGTTATTCTAGAATAATTTCACTCTTGATGCGTCTCTATGGATAGTGAAGACTATAGAACATCTTTTTTTTCTTCCAAGGTAAGCATTAAATTATTTTATGGTGGTAAATCTATAGAAAATATCTATAAAACTCTATTATACATGTTTTTAATGAGAAGGACAGTTCACATGATGTCAAAAAATTTGGACTCATTTTGCGATGCACATACAAACAAGGAAATGAATTATTCCCATTAGGATAGAGGAGGTTGAGGAAAAAATTTTCCAATCCATGAGGGATTGGGATGATTCTATTAAATTACTGAAAAATATTAATCCTTTTGAAGATCTTATAACCTTGAGGGAGATATTAGTGGAAAAAATACACCCATCCCTATGGAGTGAGGATACATCAATCTTATTTTTGTTGTGATCAGTATTGTGTTCCTCTAGTTCTTAACAATTTTTTTCTTCTAATTATGAGATTAGTGGGATGTATGTTCATAATGTGAATTTCTTGAAGCAAGATAGAACATTCCTATTGGAACTTATTCCTTCCTCAAATGGGAAGCCTTCTAAATCTATTCAAATACTTTATGTAAGAGATCTTAAATGGATTTATCTTTTTAGGTTTGAAATTTATGATATTTAGTAATGGATGATCCCTAATGAGCATGCATATATTGTGTACAAAGCCTGATCTTAAGAGTAATCTTGAATTAATTCAGTTGCATAGTGTCACATTGTAAACAACTTGCTGGTAGGAGAGTGAGGTCAAATGAAATTCCCCATGTTAATCCCATCATATTATATATACACCATATGGGGAATCAAGGATCAAATGACATATATTTCTCAAAGAATGATGGCATGTGCATCATAGATTTTGACACTATTACTATTTTTAGACACTGTATGACTAAAAGAGTAGTCAAATCAATCAGTCAAAAAAGTTCATTTATTTCCTTACTGTGACATTCATATCCTTTATATGGTAAGAAAATTTTATGTAAGTTATAAAGTGTAACCTATGTATTTTTATGAATTTGAATTATGAACTACTCTATCAATGGTTTTTTTAATTTATACTAAGGGGTGGACAGGTGTTAGGGTATGAATTGAATTTTGACTTCAGTTAATTTTTATTCATAATCAATGTACTACCATTTTTTCTAGGGGAGATTATGCCACTTATTTATTCCAATGTATAAGTTTCCTAGTTTCTAATTTATAGAAAGATGGTTTAACATAATCCTTTATATTTTATTAAAAACAATGTGGTCCATGGTTTGTTTAGAGAAAGTCCATTTCCTTGGGATTTATTTCTAATGATAAATAATATCAATTTCAAAAGAAAAGGAATAGAACATAGTAAACTTAATTTCAAGTGCCTCATGATATGATATCCTTCCCATGGTTAATTTATCAAAGGAAATACCTTCCTATAAAAATGAGATATCACTATAGGGAGGACATTAACAATGAATATCATCATAGGAATGTTAAAAACCTCAGTTTAATATCTATCCATAGGGAGGAAACATACTACATATTCTCCAGGGAGGAACTGTAGGTGAAAATTGTAAAGGGGATGACCTTCTTATAATTTGATCTTCAAAATCATGAGAAGGAATTCCATGGTAATCTTCCTAAAAAAAGTTTCCAGGACCTATCTTATTATGGAAAATAAGAGTAAATTATTGGTAAATTCAATATGGAGGACCTCTAGAGGTGATAGTGGAAAAATTACTTGGAGGGTATCCAAAAATTAAATTACCACTTCCTTTATATGATAGTGAGTTTGCAGCATTATTTTACGCCATTGATACTACTTAAGAGCCTTAAGAACTATAGTTTCATGAAGAGAAAAAATGTGATCCTCATTATGAAAATCATATTATTCTTATTGATAATTGTTCTCAAATGTTCTCTATTTTTCAGTAAGATTCAATTTTATTTAGAAACAACTTTAATGTATAAGAGTCCTCCTATGAGACTCATGTTTGGTTTCTGAAATATGTTGAAAATTTTATATAGATTTGGGAGGAATGTGTGTATACCCTGATGGGGTTTTTGTAATGGGTTGATAGTCTCATTTTGGAATGGGACCATGTTCCCAATACTATTTTCCACTTATCATAGAGGTGTGCCTATGACCATCATAAACTGGAGAAGGAATGTGCTCCTTTAACTGAGTAACTTACAAAGTGTTTTGATGAGATAATCTGGTGATGGTGGTGGAAATTTGTGTTAACCACTAATTTTTGTTGATACTAACATATGTTTATATATATATATATATAGAATGTATGTTGGAATATTTGACTGCACCTCAATTGTCACTAAGATGTGATAACAGGCTCCCATAACTGGAATGAGAATGTGTGCCCATTCTTTGATTGGAGAAGAAATTTATTACTGCTCTTATTATCCAATTTCAAATGGAATATAAAAATTGCATTCATGTATTGGAAAAATATTTTTTCATTTCCCATTTTCTTTAACAAGATATTCTGAAAATCTTCTTCATATTCCACCAAAATATACCAGTATTCTTTATATATATAAGCATAATTTAATGACTTTCTATACCTTTCTTCTATAGTATATTAGTGGTATTCGTCATTATAAGAGGTAATGTTGTCCCATATCAAATTTTTTATGGTCTCTCATCCATTTAAAGATTTATCAGGAACTCCAGATTGAGTTTTGTCACGACCCCCTCCCACCAAAGATGCCTCTCCTGAGATGGAAATGGTGAAAGGGAGATAATGACCCTTGAGTCCCACCTCCAGTAGGCCTCGAGGTGGAGACTAGCACCAAGGGTATGAGTTTTCACAAATATGAGAGGCATTACCCTTTTTATTATTTAAGATCGGGAAATAGGACAAGTCAACCACCAAAAAGGAAAAGAACAAGTGTGTAGAAATAAACCCAAACCAATAACACATGCATGTTTAAATAGTTCTGAAACAAGGTAAAAGTATAAGAATGCTCAAAAGTACAATACCAAAAGAAGTAAGAGTATAGAAACTGCAACAACTCCAACTGTCTCGACTAGTAGGGTCCCGCACGGCCCTGGTAGTCCTTCTGGAAACCTGAAAGTAAACGTAGGGTGAGCATACAAGTATACTCAGTAGGGAAACTTAAAGCTCTCATGCACAGGTGGGGAGACATCCTAATATCCATGAGAACAACAGAAGAAACCTAGAAAGGAAATCTATCCACCCAACCTCACCAGCCATACTCACCAAAAACACAATCACAACAGGTAGTAGTATATAAGAACAAGAGTATTGGGTACCCCGCACCCCTTCCCACTAGTTAGCATCTCTTCCTAACGGCGAACGTCCTGACGCTTCCACACTCTTCTCACCCGCACACACCTGGGTCTCACAACCACACATCCCTCCCACACACACCTGGGCCTCACAACCATGTATCCCACCCGCACACACCTGGGCCTCACAACCACGTATCCTTCCTGCACACACCTAAGCCTCACAACCATGTATCCCGCCCGTACACACCTGGGCCTCATCCCGAAGATTCTTGGGAAATAGTAAAACCTGCCCGAAGAGTCTTGGGCTAAAACCAACCCAATCGAAACCTACCTGAAGAGTCTTGGGTGTGAGGTCGCCTCAAGCCATCACATCCTATGGAAGAAGGAGCATGAAGGAGATAGTAACTATGGTAAAGACACCCTCTCCCATGAAATGGGAGTGTTCAGCATTAAGTGCTCAACATGGGTGGGGTGCGATAAAACACAAAAGATATAGATACATATATATATATACCAAACACTTAGCTCAACATATGGCTTCTAAACAGAGAACTGAGAACATGCCTCAACACTGCTACTACGAAGCATGCATACAACAAACAACTCCAACCCCATTTAGGTTTTCACGTTTTAGCAGAATTAGTTTATTTAGTTCCTTATCTACTGGGCAACCAACTGCAACCAACTATATCAATCATTCGTGAAACATATCCCTGCCATCCACAAATCAATTTAGGAAAACACAAGCATCACAACAAGTCCCTTATTATTAACCAACCAACCCATTGATTATTATTACCATTCCATTACCAAGCCCCACCATTCATTAACTCTTCAAAATTTTATTTATTACTCACAACCCATAGTTCGTTCACATTCAAACCCAACCCTGCAGCCCCGCTGCCAACCACCATAACCACAACCACACTGTACATCATCACCCCTTGATTCCATTTATCATAGCCCCGCTGCCCATCACTAACATAGCATTCACACCAACCCACAACCAAGCCAACCGCATCCCCGCTGCTCACATGATCCAAAACAACCCACAAAAACACCCCCTTGACATAAATTAACCCCAAACAGCTCCCACATGTTTATTATTTTAGTTTTGTTCAACCGGGGTGATCAGACAATGGTTCCAAATTTTCATTTAATCAGCCAACTTTACGTGATTAACCAATTTCCACATTCCATAAAGTTTCCATCCATAAACGGTCTAGAAAGATAGGCCAGCATTTAATTGTGCAAGAAAAGGCCCCCAACGACCGTGATTTTCAGTAGGCATAAGCCTATTCAATACACAACATAATATCATAGGATATAAAAAAATAATGTAACAGTAATCACAAACTTCCTGACCCCGTTATATAAGCCAGTTATTATCTTCATTAAACCAGTTCAAAAGTGTTTCACGTAAACAAGAGGACACCCACCCCGCATGTTTCACAAATTAGAGTGGTGAAGGTAATATCCCTACCTCAACAGGTTCTGATCACAACGCTCCCCCGAATCAACTTTAGAAGACGTCCGTCGGTGTCCGTCACTTCTGTCGAATCCCGGAAAAACATCCTCGGGTGGAAGTTAGAAAGGAAAGGCCGAAGGAAAGACAACGGATCCAAGATCAAAAGTTCTTCCTCATCATTACAATCCTGTGGCCGCTGACAGATCGTAAATCGGAGCTCAGACGAAGAAGTTATGGAAGAAAAAGAGCTTTCGAGTCTCTTGGGAGAGCTCTGCTCAAAGGAATGGGGAGGAGAGGAGTGAGTTGAAAAGGAGGAGGGGACCCCCCCTTTTATAGGTGAGAAAAAAAATTACACAGCATGTACTTTATGGTACATGGCGTGTACTCGACCATTTCACACGGTCACCACACGGATTCCAACACGGCCTTCAACGTGGCACGCGGCCGTTGACTGGTCAACACATGGTTTGAGGGTAACACATACGCGGGGAGGGACTATACGGCGTGTAGTTTGGGGTACACGATGTGTACCCATTTATTTCACATGGAAAGGACATGACCTCAACACAGCACATGACCATTGACTGGTCAACACGCGGTTTGAAGGTAACGCGTACGTGGGGAGGGACTACACGGTGTGTAATATTGGATACACGACATGTACTAATTTATCTCACATGGCAAGGACACGAAATTCAACAAGGGGTATACCTGGAAAGGTGGTACATGGTGTGTACTCACATTACATGGAGTGTACTTACAAAATTCTGGAAAGTGCGGGAAAAGTAAATTTTACCCTCCAGAACACTTCATGACCCTCTTTTTGACAAAGGAATGGGCCAGAGAGGTCCGGGCCATTACATCAGATACCTGTTAAAACATTTTCATCCCTAAGAATTCAAAAACCAACCCATAGGAACCCAACAAGATACCTCTTAGGTTTCTCGTTATAACAGGAACCCAACCAACAACCCTAATCATAGGTGTTAGGAATTACCTCTCCTATGTCGAGATATTATCCACTTTAGGCGGCACTGACTCGCCTGCACGGGTTTAATCGCATCCGCATTAATGAGTCTCGATTAAGGATTGGGCCTTCCCACTTCCATATATTAGGATTTTCCAACTTACACTGCCCCCAACACCGTACAACCCACACATTTCCCGAACATGTGGTTTGGGGAAAATTCCTTCTCCTATGTCAAGATATTATCCGCTTTAGGCAGCACTGACTCGCCTGCACGGGTTTAATTGCATCCTCATTAATGCGTCTCGATTAAGAATCAGGGTTTTCCCCCCTTTTCCCACACATCCGGACATGCTACACACTTCTAGAGAACAAGGAAACAAAATGTCTCATAATCGACAAGCCAAGCATTCCATATATCAAAGGTATAGAGTATAACATCAAAACAAAGCTCAGAAGAACAAAGAAAACACAAGTCAAAACAACTCCGGGTACTGAGCGTGTATCTGAGCCTCTCGCTCCCAAGTGCTCTCCTAGAGGCCGCCATGCCTCCACAACACACGAACCAAGGGAATGGTTCATCCACGGAGCACCTTCTCTTTACGATCCTCGATTCTGAATGGTCATTACCCGAAGGTCCCGTCATCTCCCATATCTAACTCTCCCAGTCGATAATGTGGGAGTCATCGTGTAAGTATCGACGCAGCTGGGAGATGTAGAAGATGTCATAAACCTTCTCCAACTGAGGTGGAAGGGCTACCTGATATGCCACCTCGCCAACTCGCCTCAGCACCTTGAAAGGTCCGATGAACCTAGGGGAGAACTTACTCCCCTTCCCGAACCTCCGCTACCCCCGTTGAGGGGAAACCTTCAAGAACACATGGTCTCCCACCTTGAACTCCAAGGGCCTCCTCTGAAGATTAGCATAAGACTTCTGTCGGTCCTGGGCCGCTTTAATCCTCTCACGTACAAGCTGGACTTTCTTTGTGATGCTCTGCACTACCTCTGGCCCAAGAGCACCTGTCTCACCAATCTCTTCCCAGCAAATGGGTGAACGACATTGTCTTCCATACAAAGCATCAAACGATACCATGCCAATAGTAGAGTGGAAGCTGTTGTTGTAGGAAAACTCTAGTAAAGGCAAGTGTCATACCCATGTCCCTCCGAAATCCAAAACACATGCTCGCAACATGTCCTCCAATGTCTGGATAGTCCGCTCTGTCTGCCCATCGGTCTGGGGGTGGAAAGCAGTGCTAAGGCATAGCAGGGTGCCAAAAGCATGCTGTAACCCCCTCCAGACTCGTGAGGTAAACCGAGTATCCCGGTCTGAGACGATAGTCTTTATAACTCCATGCAAACGCACCACCTCGTCTACGTACCTCTGTGCTAAGGTACTCACCAGGCCCGACTCCCTAACTGCTAAAAAGTGAGTCGATTTCGTCAGACGATCCACCACTACCCAGATAGCATCATAACCACCCTGAGCTCTAGGTAGTCCTATGATGAAGACCATTGAGATGTCATCCCGCTTCCACTCATGGACATCTAAAGGATGCAAAAAACCACTGGGAACACGGTGTTCAACCTTCACTTACTGACACACTAGGAATTTAGCCACAAACTCCGCCACTTCCCATTTGACCCCGGGCCACCAAAACTGTTCCCTCAGGCCTCAGTACATTTTTGAAACTCTTGGATGTACCGCCAAGGATAAGCTATGAAACTCACGGAGAAATCCCTCACGCATCACCTCTGGAACAAACAACCTTCCATGGAAATGCATTCGATGTTGGTTGTCCTCTGACCATCCTTCTGGAGCGTTTCCCTGATCGACACGATCCCACGTTACTTCCACCCTGGAGTCCCCCCACTGAGACACTTCCACCTAATGCAACAAGGAGGACTGCACCGTCATCTGAAACAAATAGCCTCTAACACCTTCTACCCTTGCATCCAAGTGCAAGGCGGCCAACTCTCCCATCACTTTCCAAGCATCAGTGGATTCCCGAACCACTTCCTTATGGGACTTCCTAATCAGGGAATTAGCCATAACGTTGCCCTTACCATCAGTGTAGGAGATCTCGAAGTCATAGTCTTGGAGAAACTTGACCCATATCTGCTGCCGCAAGTTCAGGTCACGTTGGGAGAAGATATAACGCAGGATCTTGTGATCTGAGAAGACCAAAAATCACTCCCCAAAGAGGTAATGTCGCTACAACTTCAGTGCGAACACTACTACTGCAAGCTCTAGGACATGGGTGGCATAGTTACGCTCGTGAGGGCGTAACTGCCTAGACCCATAACAGATCACTCCCTTCTTCTGCATCAGCATGCACCCCAGACCAAGGCTAGAAGCATAAGAAAACACATCATACAACAACCCTTATTCTGGAAACCTGAGTATGGGAGCACTGAACAACTTCTCCTTCAGGTAGTCAAAAGATTTATGGCACTTATCTCTCCATAGAAAGACTTGGTTCTTCCTAGTAGAAGCTGTCAATAGAGCAGCAACTCGAGAGAAGTCCAAAATGAACCTCCGATAGTAACCTGCCAACCCCAGGAAACTACGAACTTCCGCCACGCTCTTGGGAGCCACCCAAGAAACAACTGCCTCCACCTTCGACAGGTCTACTGACACTCCATGCTGAGACACCATGTGCCCAAGGAAGTGTACTTCTTGCATCAAGAACTTACACTTTGACAATTTCCCATAAATCTGGTGGTGTCGAAGGACTTCCAAGACTACCCTGGGATGCTCAACATGCTCCTCCTATGATCTTGAGTAGATCAGGATTTCATCGATAAACACAACGTCGAACCAGTCCAGAAACTCTCGGAAGACAAAGTTCATAAGTCCCATGAACACAGCTGGTGCATTCGTAAATCCAAACAACATCACTACAAACTCGAAGTACCCATACCTGCACCTGAAAGCCGTCTTCGAGATGTCACTGTCCTTCACCCTCAGCTGATGATATCCAGATCGTAGATCGATCTTAGAAAAGCAACCTGCTCCCCTCAGTTGGTCGAAGAGATCATCTATCCTTGGAAGGGGGTAATGGTTCTTGACTGTTACCTGATTCAACATTCGGTAGTCTATGAATAACCTGAGACCACCATCTGCCTTCTTCATGAACAAAACTGGAGCACCCCATGGCAACACGCTGGGTCGAACAAAACCATTCTCCATCAGATCGTCAATCTGAATCTGCAACTCCTACAACTCCGAAGGTGCTATCCGATAAGGGGCATCGAAATCGAAAGGACACCGGGCTATAAGTCTATCCCGAACTCAACGTCATGTCGGGGGGGGGGGGGGGGTAGAGTCACAACCTCCTCTGTAAAAACATCGAGGAATTCCCCAACAACATCCGGGACATCCATCATCTCTGTATCAGATGAAACAACTGATAACCTGCTTAAAAAGGAAAGGAGAGGCTCCACACACCAGCTTCCCACCTAATAGCTCCTCTCCCCAACAAAAGCCTCACGTTGCCCATCCACATCGGAGAACACGAACCTTCTTCAGAAGCAGTCGATAATGGCACTAACGGAAAACAACCAATAGATGCCTAGGATGACATCATATGGCTGCATCTGCAACAGAAGAAGGTCCCCACTAGATCGATGTGGTCCCAACATCAGCCCACATCCCCAACAAACACAAGATATACTGGTCTGGCCTCCAACTAGTGTAATCATCACCAGTGGTACGGAAAGTATCTCTACGTCTAGTCCCAAATTATGGGCTAGACCAGGTGCAACAAAGGAGTGTGAAGCTCCCGAATCGAAAAAAGCAGAAACGAGAGTGCTAAATAAACAAATCGTACCTCGCACCACCTCTGGTCCTGCCGGAGCTGTCAACTCTGCTACGTGCAACTGTCCACGCACAGCTCCTCTGACTCTCTGATGTCGACCACCTCCCCGACCATGCCCTGGTCGAGGTCCCTGAGGAGCACCTTGAGGTCGACCACCTCCCGCAAAGTCTGCCCTCAGAGGAGCATGGTCCTGCTGCTGTTGGAAGGGCCTCACCGACAACTGGTGTTGCTGAGGTGGGCACTGAACCTGCCCACCTCCACCGTATTGAGGTTGGGTCAGGCACCGACTCTGAATGTGACTGAAACCTCCATAAGAAAAACAATTCGGTCCTAGGCTCATGAAAAAGGGATGAGGACCCGAAGATCTGAACTGGAACTGCTGGGGCCTGATCCCTACCGGCCTGAACCTAGAAGGTCCTGTCGTAGGAGACCTTCTGCTGACTGCCATCCCCTTTGATGAGCCCGGCTGGATCCCATCTCATGGTGCACCTCCCAGCGAGTGCATCCTCTCTACAACCTCTACCTTCTTTTGTACTACCAAGTACGTCGGAAGGGTGAAGGGGGTGACATCATACTGGAGTGAAGGACAAAGTGCCTCATACCAAACGTCTCGCTCGAGACTCCTCATTTAGAAAGAGATCCGGAGCAAAGCGTAGGAGATATTTGAACTTGATCACCAACTCTCATACTGACATACTCCCCTGCGGAAGGGAGAGTAACTCCTGCTGCTTCTCCGCCTTGATCATGGAAGAAAGGAATTCCTCTCAGAATTCCTTCTCAAAGTTAGACCATGAAACCTCTGTCTCTGTCCTCTCTTCGAGGTAGAGTGTCCACCACTTTCGTGACACCCCTCTCAGTTGATTGACTGCTAGGGAAACCCAGTACTCCCTCGGAGCACGAATCAAGGTAAAAGAGATCCCTAGCTCTTCAAGCCACCCCTCCGTCTTCGTATCCGAAGTACTACCCTCGTAATTCTTGAGGGTTTGCCGCTGGAAAGAACGGAGAGTCTTCTGACACTGGATATCTTCCTCCTCTCGGTCAATCCTCAACTGATTGAACACCTGAATCTACTGGGCCTCGGCCGTCTGAGCCACCCAGGGACGACGTCCAGGTGCCATAACTGTACGGTAAACAAAGATCACCTAAGCCTAAGTAGTAAGGAAATTTCTCAAGGTTTAATTTTATCATTTTATTTCAATTTCTTTCCCAGAACACCCAAATCAAGAAAAACACAATAATGATGATGCATGTACCTTCCCTAGGGTCTCTACCCTGCATTCAATGTAGTCTCACTTGGTCGTTCGGTAGGCTCAGATTCCTTGCACCGGATGACGGGGGGACCTAAAATCCCGTGTCCTAGCCTGTCATCCCTGGCCTATGTCATGCACCAATGATCAATCAACATTGTTGCCCTATCATCCCATGCAATCCTCATTGTGCCTAACTCCAAACTCCATCCTATCTCTCAACCATCAGCTCTGATACCATTCTGTCACGAACCCCTCCCACCAAAGATTCCCCTCCTGAGCTGGAAATGGTGAAAGGGAGATAATGACCCCCGAGTCCCGCCTCTAGTAGGCCCCGGGGTGGAGACTAGCACCAAGGGTATGAGTTTTGACAAATATGGGAGGCATTAACCTTTTTATTATTTAATATCAGGAAATAGGACAAGTCAACCACCAAAATGGAAATAAACAAGTGTGTAGAAATAAACCTAATCCAATCCCACATGCATGTTTAAATAGTTTTGAAACAAGGTACAAGTATAAGAAAGCTAAAAAGTACAATACCAAAAGAAACAAGAGTACAAAAACTGCAACAACTCCAACTGTCCCAATTAGTAGGGTCCCGCATGACCCTGGTAGTCCTCCTGGAAACCTCAAAGTAAACGTAGGGTGAGCATACAAGTATACTCAGTAGGGAAACCTAAAGCTCTCGTGCACAGGTGGGGAGACATCCTAATGTCTGTGAGAACAACAAAAAAAATCTAGCAAGGAAATCTATCCACCCAACCCCACCATCCACACTCACCAAAAACACAATCACAACAGGTAGTAGTATATAAGAACAAGAGTATTGGGTACCCTGCACCCTTTACCACTAGTTAGTTTCTCTTCCTAACGGAGAACGTCCTGACGCTGCCACACTCTTCCTGCCCGCACACAACTGGGTCTCACAACCACACATCCCACCCGCACACACTTGGGCCTCACAACCACGTATCCCGCCCGCACACACCTGGGCCTTACAACAACGTATCCCGCCCACACACACCTGGGCCTCACAACCACGTATCCTGCCCGCACACACCTGGGCCTCATCCCAAAGATTCTTGGGAAACAGTAAAACCTGCCCGAAGAGTCTTGGGATAAAACCACCCCAATCGAAACCTACCCGAAGAGTCTTGGGTGTATGGTCACCTCAAGTCATTACAGCCTATGGAAGAAGGAGAAAAAAAGAGCTAGTAACTATGGGGAAGACACCCTCTCCCATGAAATGAGAGTGTTCGACACTAAGTGCTCACCATGGGTGGGGTGCGATAAAACACAAAAGATACAGATACATATATATACACCAAACACTCAGCCCAACCTATGGCTTCTAAACAGAGAACTGACCACGTGCCTCGACACTGCTACTATGAAGCATGCATACAACAAAAAACTCCAACCCCATTTAAATTTTCACATTTCAGCAGAATTTGTTTATTTAGTTCCTTATCTAATGGAAAACCAAACACAACCAACCATATCAATCATTCGTGAAACATATCCTTACCATCCACAAATAAAGTTAGGAAAAAAAAAGCAACACAACAAGTCCCTTCTTATTAACCAACCAACCCATTGATTATTATTCCCGTTCCATTCCCAAGCCCCACCATTCATTAAATATTCCACATTTTTTTTATTACTCACAACCCATAGTTCGTTCACATTCAAACCCAACCCTGCAGCCCTGCTGCCAACCACCATAACCACAACCACACCATACATCATCACCCCTTGATACCATTTATCGTAGCCCCACTGCCCATCACTAACATAGCATTCACACCAACCCACAACCAAGCCAACCGCAGCCCCGCTGCTCACCCAATCCACAACAACCCACAAAAGACCCCCTTCACATAAATTAACCCCAAATAGCTTCCACATTTTTATTATTTCAGTTTTTTTCAACTGGGGTGATCACACAAGGGTTCCAGATTTTCATTTAATCAGCCAAATTTACATGATTAACCAATTTCCACATTCCATAAAGTTTCCATCAATAAATGGTCTAAAAAGATAGGGAAGCATTTAATTTCACAAGAAAAGGCCCCCAACATCTGTGATTTTCAGTAGGCATAAGCCTATTCAATACAAAACATAATATCACAGGATATAAAAAAATAATGTAACAGTAATCACAAACTTCCCGACCCCATTATATAAGCCAGTTATTATCTTCATTAAACCAGTTCAAAAGTGTTTAACCTAAACAAGAGGACACCCACCCCGCATGTTTCACAAATTAGAGAGGCAAAGGTAATATCCCTACCTCAAAAGGTTCTGATCACAACGCTCCCCTGGATCAACTTTAGAAGACGTCCGTCGGCGTCCGTCACTTCTGTCAAATCCCGTCAAAACCGCCTCGGGAGGAAGTTGGAAAGGAAAGGCTGAAGGAAAGACAACAGATCCAAGCTCAAAAGTTCCTCCATGCCGTTAAGATCCTGTGGCCACTAACGGATCGTAAATCGGAGCTTAGACGAAGAAGTTATGGAAGAAAAAGAGCCTTCGAGTCTCTTGGGAGAGCTCTGCTCAAAGGAATGGGGAGGAGAGGAGTGAGTTGAAAAGGAGGAGGGGACCCCCTTTTTATAGGTGAGAAAAACAAAAGTAAACGGAGTGTACTTTATGGTACACGGCATGTACTCGGCCATTTCACACGGTCACCACGTGGCTTCCAACATGGCTTTCAACGCGGCACGTGGCCGTTGACTGGTCAACACACGGTTTGAGGGTAACGCGTACGGGGGGAAGGACTACACGGCGTGTATTTTGGGGTACACGGCATGTACCCATTTATTTCACATGGCAAGGACATGTCCTCAACATGGCACACGGCCGTTGACTGGTCAACACGCGGTTTGAAGGTAACGCGTATGCGGGGAGGGACTACACAACATGTAGTATTGGATACACGGCGTGTACTCATTTATCTCACACGACAAGGAAACTACCTTCAACACGGGGTATACCTGGAAAGGAGGTACACGGCGTGTACTCACACTATACGGCGTGTACTTAAAAAATTCTGGAAAGTGTGGGAAAAGTCCATTTTACCCTCCAGAACACTTCATGACCCTCTTTTTGACAAAGTAATGGGCCGGAGAGGTCCGGGCCATTACATCAGATACCTCTTAAAACATTCTCATCCTCAAGAATTCAAAAACCATCCCAGAGGAACCCAACAAGATACCTCTTAGGGTTCTCGTTATAACAGGAACCCAACCAACAACCCTAATCATAGGTGTTAGGAATTCCCTCTCCTATGTCGAGATATTATCCGCTTTAGGTGGCACTGACTCACATGCATGGGTTTAATCGCATCCGCATTAATGCATCTCGATTACGGATTGGGCCTTTCCACTTCTATATATTAGGATTTTCCGTCTTACACTTCCCCCAACACCGTACAACCCACACATTGCCTGAACACGTGGTTTGGGGAAAATTCCTTCTCCTATGTCGAGATATTATCCGCTTTAGGCGACACTGACTCGACTGCACGGGTTTAATCACATCCTCATTAATGCATCTCAATTTAGAATCAGGGTTTTTTCCCTTTTTCCCACACATCCGGACATGCTACACACTTCTAGAGAACAACGAAATAAAAGGTCTCATAACCGACAAGCCAAGAATTCCATATATCAAAGGTACAAAGTATAACATCAGAACAAAGATCAGAAGAAGAAAGAAAACACAATTCAAAACAACTTCGGGTACTAAGCGTGCATCTGAGCCTCTCACTCCCATGTGCTCTCCTCAAGGCCGCCATGCCTTCAAAACACACGAACCAAGGGAATGGTTCTTCCATGGAGCACCTTCTCTTTACGATCCTCGATTCTGAATGGTCGTTCCTCGAAGGTCCCATTGTCTCCCATATCTAACTCTCCCCAGTCGATAACGTGGGAGTCGTCGTGTAAGTATCGACGTAGCTGGGAGACGTGGATGACGTCATGAAACTTCTCCAACTGAGGTGGAAGGCCTAGCTGATATGCCACCTCACTGACTCTCCTGAGCACCTCGAAAGGTCCGATGAACCTAGGGGAGAGCTTACTCCCCTTCCCGAACCTCCGCTGCCCCCGTCAAGGGGAAACCTTCAAGAACACATGGTCTCCCACCTTGAACTCCAAGGGCCTCCTCCGATGATCAACATAAGACTTTTGTCGGTCCTGGGCTGCTTTCATCCTGTCACGTACAAGCTGGACTTTCTCTTTGGTGATCTACAGTACCTCTGGCCCAAGAGCACCTATCTCACCAACCTCTGCCCTGCAAATGGGTGAACGACATGGTCTTCCATACAGAGCCTCAAACAGTGCCATGCTAATAGTAGAGTGGAAGCTGTTATTGTAGGAAAACTATACTAAAGGCAAGTGTCATACCCATGACCCTCCGAAATCCAAAACGCATGCTTGCAGCATGTCCTCCAACGTTTGGATAGTCCGCTCTGTCTGCCCGTCGGTCTGGGGGTGGAAAGCAGTGTTAAGGCATAGTAGGGTGCCAAAAGCATGCTATAACCCCCTCCAGAATTGTGAGGTAAAACGAGTATCCCGGTCATAGATGATAGTATTCGGAACTCCATGAAAACTCACCAACTCCTCTACGTACCTCAATGCTAAGGTACTCATCGGGCCTAACTCCCTAACTGCTAAGAAGTGAGTTGATTTTGTCAGATGATCCACCACTACCCAGATAGCATCATAACCACCCTGAGATCTGGGTAGTCCTGTGATGAAGTCCATTGAGATGTCATACCACTTCCACTTGGGGACATCTAAAGGATGCTACAAACCACTGGGAACATGGTGTTCAACCTTCACTTGCTGACACACTAGGAATTTAGCCACAAACTCCGCCACTTCCTGTTTCACCCCGGGCCACCAAAAATGTTCCCTCAGGCCTAAGTACATTTTTGAAACTCCTGGATGTACCGCCAAGGCTGAGCTATGGAACTCATGGAGAACTCCCTCACGTATCGCCTCTGGAACAAACAACCTTCCATGGAAAAGCATCTGATGTCGGCTGTCCTTTGACCATCCTTCTGGAGCGTTTCCCTAATCGACACGATCCCGCATTACTTCCACCCCGGAGTCCCCCCACTGAGACTCTTCCACCTGCTGCAACAAAGAGGACTGCACCGTCATCTAAAAAAAACAGCCTCTAACACCTTCTAACCTTGCATCCAAGTGAAAGGCGGCCAACTCTCCCATCGCTTTCCAAGCATCAGTGGATTCCCGAACCACTTCCTTATGTGACTTCCTGCTCAGGGCATCAACCACAATGTTTCCCTTACCTTCAGTGTAGGAGATCTCGAAGTCATAGTCTTGGAGAAACTCGACCCATCTCTACTGCCGCAAGTTCAGGTGACATTGTGAGAAGATATAATGCAGGCTCTTGTGATCTGAGAAGACCACAAAGTGCTCCCCAAAGAGGTAATGTCACCACAACTTCAGTGCAAACACTACTGCTGTAAGCTCTAGTTCATGGGTGACATAGTTATGCTTGTGAGGGCGTAACTTCCTAGACCCATAACAGATCACTCCCTTCTTCTGCATCAGCACGCACCACAAACCAAGGCCATAATCATCACAAAACACCTCATACAACAACCCTTCCTCTGGAAACCTGAGTACGGGAGCACTGAACAACTTCTCCTTTAGGTAGTCGAAAGCTTTCTGGCACTTCTCGCTCCATAAGAAGGCTTGGTTCTTCCTAGTCAAAGCTGTAAATCGAGAAGAAACTCGAGAGAAGTCCGAAATGAACCTCTGATAGTAACCTGCCAACCCCAAGAAACTACGAACTTCTGCCACGCTCTTGGGTGCCACCCAAGAAACAACTGCCTCCACCTTCAACGGGTCCACTAACACTCCATGCTGAGACACCACATTCCCAAGGAACTGTACTTCTTGCTTCAAGAACTTACACTTTGGCAATTTCACATAAAGCTGGTGGTGTTGAAGGGCTTCCAAGACTGACCTGAGATGCTCAATGTGCTCCTCCTCTGATCTTGAGTAGATCAGGATGTCATCGATAAACACAATGACGAACCGGTCCAGAAACTCTCGGAAGACAAAGTTCATAAGTCCCATGAACACAGCCGGTGCATTCGTAACTCCAAACGGCATCACTACAAACTCGAAGTGCCCATACCTGCACCTGAAATCCATCTTCGAGATGTCACTGTACTTCACCCTCAGTTGATGATATCCAGATCATAGATTGATCTTAGAAAACCAACCTGCTCCCCTCAGTTGGTCGAAGAGATCATCTATCCTTGGAAGGGGGTAACAGTTCTTGATTGTTACCTGATTCAACCTTCGATAGTCTATGCATAACCTGAGACCACCATCTGACTTCTTCACGAACAAAACTAGACCACACCATGGCGACCCACTGGGTCTAACAAAACCCTTCTCCATCAGATCGTCAATCTGAATCTGCAACTCCCGCAACTCCGAAGGTGCCATCCGATAAGGGGCCATCGAAATCGGACGGGCACCGGGATGTAATTCTATCCCAAACTCAACGTCACGTAGGGGGGGGTGTAGAGTCACAACCTCCTCAGGAAAAACATTGGGAAATTCACCAACAATATCTGGGACATCCATCATCTCTGCATCAGCTGAAACCACTGATAACCCACCTAACAAGGAAAGGAGAGGCTCCACACGCTGGCTTCCCACCTAATAGATCCTCTCGCCAACAAGAGATACACATTGCCCATCCACGTCAGAGAACACGACCCTTCTTCAGAAGCAGTCGATAATGGCACTAACAGAAAACAACCAATCGATTCCTAGGATGACATCGTATGGCTGCATATGTAACAGAAGAAGGTCCCCACTAGATCGATGTGGTCCCAACGTCAGCCCACATCCCCGGAAAACACAAGATATGCTGGTCTGGCCTCCAAATGGTGTACTCAGCACCAGCAGTACAGAAATTATCTCTACGTCTAGTCCCAAAGTATGGGCTAGACCAGGTGCATCAAAGGAGTGCGAAGCTCCCGAATCGAACAAAGAAGAAACGAGAGTTATGAACAAACAAATCGTACCTTGCACCACCTCTGGTCCTAACGAAGTTATCAACTCTACTATGTGCAACTGTCCACTCCTAGCTCCTCTGCCTCTCTGATGTCGACCACCTCCCTGACCACGCCCTGGTCGAGGTCCATGAGGAGCACCCTAAGGTCAGCCTCCTCCCGCAAAGTCTTCCCTCGGAGGAGCACGGTCCTGCTGCTGCTGGAAGGGCCTCGACGGCAATTGGTGCTGCTGAGGTGGGCGCTGAACCTTCCCACCTCCACCGTACTGAGCTCGGGTTGGGCACCGACTCTGAATGTGCCCGAAACCTCCATAAGAAAAACACTTTGGTCCTGGGCTCATGAAAAAGGGACGAGGACTCAAAGATCTGAACTGGAACTATTGGGGCCTTCTCCCTACCAGCCTGAACCTAGAAGATCCTGTCGTAGGAGACCTGCTGCTGACTGCCTTCCCCTTTGATGAGCCTGGCTGGATCCCCTATCATGGTGCACCTCCCAGCGAGTGCATCCTCTCTACAACCTCTACCTTCTTCTGTACTTCCAAGTACGTTGGAAGGGTGAAAGGGGTGACGACCCACTAGAGTGAAGGACGAAGCGCCTCCTCCAAACGTATCGCCCGAGAATCCTCATTCGGAATGAGATCCGGAGAAAAGCGTAGAAGATCTTTGAACTTGATCCCCAACTCTCGTACTGACATACTCCCCTGCTGAAGGGAGAGTAACTCCTGCCGCTTCTCCACCTTGATCATGGAAGAAAGGAATTCCTCTCAAAATTCCTTCTCAAAGTCAGCCCATGGAACCTCTGTCTCTGTCCTCTCTCCGAGGTAGAGCATCCACCACTGACATGCTGCCCCTCTCAGCTAACTGACTACTAGGGAAACCCAGTACTCCCTCAGAGCACGAATCAAGGTAAAAGCGATCCCTAGCTCCTCAAGCCACCCCTCTGTCTCCATATCCGAAGTACTACCCTCGTACTTCTTGAGGGTTTTCCGATGGAAAGAACAGAGAGTCTTCTGCCACTGGCTATCTTCCTCCTCTCGGTCAATCCTCAACTGATCGACCGCCTGAATCTACTGGGCCTTGGCCATCTGAGCCACCCAGGGGCGACGCCCAGGTGCCATAGCTGTATGGAAAACAAATATCGCCTAAGCCCAAGTAGTAAGGAAATTTATTAGGGTTTTATTTTATCATTTTATTTCAATTTCTTTCCCCGAACACCCAAATCAAGTAAAACACAATCATGATGATGCATGTACCTTCCATAGGGTCTCTACCCTGCAATCAATGTAGTCTCAATTGGTCATTCGGTAGGCTCATATTCCTTGCATCAGATCACGGGGGGCCCTAAAATCCCATTTCCTAGCTGGTCTTCCCTGGCCTATGTCACAGACCAATGATCAATCAACACTATTTCCCTACCATCCCATGCAATCCTCAATGTTCCTAACTCCGAACTCCATCCTATATCTCAACTATCAGCTCTGATACCATTCTGTCATGACCCCCTCCCACCAAAGATGCCCCTCCTGAGCTGGCAATGGTTAAAGGGAGATAATGACCCCCAAGTCCTACCTCCAGTAGGCCCCGGGGTGGCGACTAGCACCAAGGGTATGCGTTTTCACAAATATGGGAGGCATTAACCTTTTTATTATTTAATATCGGGAAATAGGACAAGTAAACCACAAAAAGGAAAAGAACAAGTGTGTAGAAATAAACCCAAACCAATCCCACATGCATGTTTAAATAGTTCTGAAACAAGGTACAAGTATAAGAAAGCTCAAAAGTACAATACCAAAAGAAACAAGAGTACAAAAACTGTAACAAATCCAACTGTCCCGACTAGTAGGGCCCCGCATGAACCTAGCAGTCCTCCTGGAAACCTGAAAGTAAACGTAGGGTGAGCATTCAAGTATAATCAGTAGGGAAACCTAAAGCTCTCATGCACAGGTGGGGAGACATCCTAATGTCTGTGAGAACAACAGAAGAAACCTAGCAAGGAAATCTATCCACCCAACCTCACCAGCCACAATCACCAAAAACACAATCACAACAGGTAGTAGTATATAAGAACAAGAGTATTGGGTACCCCACACCCTTTCCCACTAGTTAGATGATCTTCCTAATGGAGAACGTCCTGACGCTGCCACACTCTTACTGCCCGCACACACTTGGGCCTCACAACCGCACATCCCGCCTGCACACACCTGGGCCTCACAACCACGTATCACACCCGCACACACCTGGGCCTCACAACCACGTATCCCGCCCGCACACACCTGGGCCTCACAACCACGTATCCCGCCCCCACACACCTGGGCCTCACAACCACGTATCCCACCCGCACACACTAGGGCCTCATCCAGAAGATTCTTAGGAAATAGTAAAACCTTCCCGAAGAGTCTTGGGCTAAAACCAACCCAATCGAAACCTACCCAAAGAGTTTTGGGTGTAAGGTCGCCTCAAGCCATCATATCCTATGGAAGAAGGAGAAGGAAGGAGCTAGTAACTATGGGGAAGACACCCTCTCCCATGAAATGGGAGTGTTCGGAACTAAGTTCTCAACATGGGTGGGGTGCGATAAAACACAAAAGATATAGATACATATATATATACTAAACACTCAACCCAACCTATGGATTCTAAACAGAGAACTGAGCATGTGCCTCGGCACTGCTACTACGAAGCATGCATACAACAAACAACTCCAACCCCATTTAGGTTTTAACTTTTCAGAAAAATTAGTTTATTTAGTTCCTTATCTACTGGGAAACCAACCATAACCAACCACATCAATCATTCGTGAAACATATCCCTGCCATCCACAAATCAAGTTAGGAAAACACAAGCAGCACAACAAGTCCCTTCTTATTAACCAACCAACCCATTGATTATTATTCCCATTCCATTAACAAGACCCACCATTCATTAACTCTTCCACATTTTATTTATTACTCACAACCCATAGTTTGTTCACATTCAAACCCAACCCTACAGCCCCACTACCAACCACCATAACCACAACCACACCATACATCATCACCCCTTGATACCATTTATCGATGTCCTGCTGCCCATCACAACCATAGCGTTCACACCAACCCACAACCAAGCCAACCACAACCCCGCTACTCACCCAATCCACAAAAACCCACAAAAACACCCCCTTCACATAAATTAACCCCAAATAGCTCCCACAAGTTTATTATTTCAGTTTTGTTCAATCGGGGTGATCACACAAGGGTTCCGTATTTTCATTTAATCAGCCAACTTTACGTGATTAACCAATTTACACATTCCATAAAGTTTCCATCCATAAATGGTCTAGAAAGATAGGGCAGCATTTAATTGCGCAAGCAAAGGCCCCCAAGGACCGTGATTTTCAGTAGGCATAAGCCTATTCAATACACAACATAATATCACAGGATATAAAAAACAATGTAACAATAATCACAAACTTCCCGACACCGTTATATAAGCCAGTTATTATCTTCATTAAACCAGTTCAAAAGTGTTTCACATAAACAAGAGGACACCCACCCTGCATGTTGAAAAAATTAGAGAGGCGAAGGTAATATCCCTACCTTAGCAGGTTCTGATCACAACGCTCCCCGGATCAACTTTAGAAGATGTCCGTCGGCATCCGTCACTTCTATCAAATCCCGGAAAAAACTTTTTCAGGTGGAAGTTGGAAAGGAAAGGCTGAAGTAAAGACAATAGATCCAATCTCATAAGTTCTGCCTTGTCGTTACGATCCCGTGGCCACTGACAGATCGTAAATCGGAGCTCGGATGAAGAAGTTATGGAAGAAAAAGAGCCTTCGAGTCTCTTGGGAGAGCTCTGCTAAAAATAATGGGGAGGAGAGGAGTGAGTTGAAAAGGAGGAGGGGACCCCCCCTTTTATAGGTGAGAAAAAAATAGTACATGACGTGTACTTGGACATTTCACACGGTCACCACGCGGCTTCCAACATGGCCTTCAACGCGGCACACAACCGTTGACTGGTCAAAACACGGTTTGAGGGTAACACATACGTGGGGTGGGACTACACGACATGTAGTTTGGGGTACACGGCGTGTACCCATTTATTTCACACGGCAAGAACACGACCTCAACACGGCACACGACCGTTGACTGGTCAACACGCGGTTTGAAGGTAACGCATACGCGGGGAGGGACTACACAACGTGTAGTATTGGATACACGGCGTGTACTCATTTCTCTCACATGCAAGGACACGACCTTCAACACGGGGTATACTTGGAAAGGTGGTACACGGCGTGTACTCAGACTACACGGCGTGTACTTACAAAATTCTGGAAAGTGTGGGAAAAGTCCATTTTACCCTCCAGAACACTTTGTGTCCATCTTTTTGACAAAGGAATGGGGCAGAGAGGTCCAGGCCATTACAAGTTTCCTTTTGTATGAACCAATGGGTGGCAACATTAGGAAGGTACATATGGATTGATGTCATATAATGTTGATAGAGGAAATGGTTGGTAGGATCCCTTTGGGGAAGATCTATTGTTGTAGTGAGGATAATATTAAACTGAAAGTCATGATATATATGATAATGGAGGTAATAAATACTAAATTATGGGGTAATCGTAATAAAAATATTTGAAATAGGTAAAAGTTACATTTTCATCTTTATGACCATGCTTTGTTGGGAAGACTGTTGGAGGAGATACATGTCATAGAGGGATTCATGATAATTAATCGACATCTGGGTAGTTATTTTAAGTTTTTAATCCCCCATCACTACATTTACATATTTTAATTGATGGTGATGGGTGGGAAATAGATTCCCATGGTTTTATGTGGTCCATATTTGTGCAGCTGTTGATTTATAAGTATGTGGTGATTACTATGGTCCTATTTTGATTAATGAGTGTTATGATGGATAAAGTGATTGGGAAGAAATAAAACCAATCATGAAAAAACAACAACAAACCATCATATATAAATATATATACACATAGTTTGTTTCCTTAATGGATCCATATTAGTCCAATTTATTTTTATAAATTATGTAAGGAAAAATGGCATGATGTGTAGACAACCTAGTTATTTAGTCTAAAGAATGATTAAAATAAAGTTCACCATTTTTTGTTTTATAAATGAATATTTATGTAGATATTATTGTATGTGGAATTACTTAAGTACTCTATATGGTTTCTAATTGGGTATATTCATGGAATAATAAATACGTAATGGTTTCCAATTTATTAACAAGAAACTTATCAACATTCAAAAGGCAGGTGGTCATTGACATATCATAAAAATAATGCTTATTATATCGTATAGGTCTAGAATAATGGTAATTGAAGATCAAAAAACATTATTGGGGGTAATTTTTGTTCACTATGAGACACTCTTATAGATTTAAGTCAGGTTAATGAAGCCTTCCCAAATCCTAGTATGAGAAAATGTATTGAACTTGTTATAAATCATTAGCATGAATCAATGTGACCATATTTGCATTAGAGGATTCAAATTAACATGAATATATGTATATATAATATGGTCTACATCAGTGAAACCATCTATATGTATTATAGGTTCCCCATATTTATTCATTATTACTAGGTAATTCTATTTTTTAATTAATGGTTGTTTTAATCCACATAGGTGAGTAATGCGGAATTTATAACTATCCGATAAGGTGGAAATTGAATTTGAATTGGGATCATTACCATGATAGGGTTTCTTATATATCATCTAAAAGTGAATTAGAAAATAGATAGTTTATTTCCACATAAAAATATAGGTTGTACCATTTAAGGTCATCTGATAAGCACACATCCATAATATTTAATTTCATACATTATGGGATACCACTAGAAAGGTCCCTAGAAATGGTTGGTGTGGGACTTATTCGTGAGAGGATATTCATGGTTTACCTTAAAGGTAATATAACCATATGAGTTTGGATTAAAATCCCAAATAATGTTTCCTTTGTGAAGATGACTCACATAATAAGTTGTCTCGATGAGGATAAGATGATAAGGTTGGGGATTGTACCTAAGGATGAGGCCTATAGTTTCTTTATTGAGAATATATCCTTTTAAAGGAGTATATCATGGGTAATATCAACATTTTATAAGATGGTAATTAATTTATGATATTACACCTAAGGAAGTTTCTTATAGTGGACATTATGATATTGAAATTATTCACTTGAGTCCCAAAGACCTTGAAAGTCATGCCTGAAAAAATAAAAAACAATGCTAATAAATCAGTCACATAACATAATTAGATATTAATGGGGATTATTAATTATAGAATAACTAGTTTAAACTCCCATTACATGGATTTAAAAGATATAATTCATGTATGGAAGGAGAGATGGAATATCCGGCCTAGAATACTAGTTGGCTTACACCTCATGGGATTCTATGGATGAATATGTTCCCCAACCACATATAGATGATGAAGGGGACATGTAAGGATAACTAAAAATAAATAATATAATGTTTCTCTAGTATTGTTTCCTTTTATGAGTCCACTCCCCCATATTATTTTGATCTTTTAAACCACGTATTTGAGATACACATCCCCTGATTGAAAAAAATGGTGCAAATACTACTGCTATTGCTTCACATTTCAGCCAGAAATATGACTACATGTTTTAATTACAAATATTATAATATTACCACAAATGTCATAATTATTTGAGTCCTAATAACCAAGGTATTAGATGATGGAAACATATATAAAACATCATTAGTTTTGGTGGATAAGGGGTGATTCCAGTCACCAAGGGAATCCATGATCAAAAGGGGGAACCCCAGTGTGCCAACTAATTCAATCATAAGAATATAGTTTCCATGGTTGAGGTTTTAATAATAATAAAAAATTTAAGACTCAACTAAATGAGGATGTAATTTTATAGAGTAATTATCCTTAAGTGGTTGTTCTTCTATATGATCATCACATTATGATGGTTCTCTTAGGTGGGTAGCCCCGGGTAGGTTTTCACTTAGTTGGAAAGTCTTAAGAGATTGAATTGTTAGGTTGGAATCCCCAATAAATGATTCACATAGTTGGGAATCCCTAGGAAATTGTTCTCTTAGGTGGGAATACATTAGAAATTTATCTTTTAGTTGAAAAAACCTATCTAATGGTTCATATATTTGAGGAAACTTAGGTGATGAATTATCTAGAAAAGGGCCCTGTAGAGACCTAGATCTTGATGTACATAGACATTACATTACTTTTTCTGAATACTTAATACATAACAAAAACAGACACCAAAGGACCGTAATAGTTTAGTGTCTTTGGAAACGTAGAACATAATCTTCTAATCCTGGTGAAAGATCATCAACATCTCCCATAAAGATCTTCCCTTTTTTTACCTAAAAACTTTCTTTATATCCTGGGGAAAAGAAAACATATAAAGGGTGAGCTCAAATGCTCATTAAGGGTAAGCATGGAGAAAATAAAACAAAACATATACATTTGAACTTCAAAACATGAACATAAAGTTTAAACATCAAAATCTTGAGTTGCGAAATAAATCTTGGAAGTACGTAAGGCATAGATCATAAAGGAACATAAATCATGATAAAATAGCATGGAAATAAAACATTTAATTGTGGAAAACCATTAATCACATGATATGATTTCCATAGTAGCCAAGGCATTGCTACCAAGACCATCTTAGTGGACAAAGTCCCTTTCTGAATCGAGTTCACTGCTCGTTCCAGTCCTGTATCACTGAACCAGATTAACTTACCATTCCAGCCATATCTATCTCATGAGATATAAATCTTTACCCAATGCATTAGAGGGAGATATAGGTCCCACCCATCTCATAATGAAATCATTCTTACGTGTGCCACAAAATAAACATACATCATTCATAATAACCCAAAAAATAAAATGGGTTTCATAAATATCATCCCATCATAACACAATCCATATAATAAAATGGATATCATTTCATCATAAGAAAAATGAAACCATGTAAATCATAGATAAATTATACTTGAAACATACACATATGAAATAATTTCATCTTAGATGGAAAATGGTTTTGATAAAACATTTGAAATGAATTCTTGAGGAAAACATCCTTTCTTATTCAAAATCGTTTTCTTTTCACAAAATGCCATGCAATTTTAAAAGAAAAGGATTTTGTTGAAAATAATAACGAAATCTTGTAGAGGAATCTTCATGAAAATAAGGCTTTATAAAACCATAAAAATATGTTCATACCGTATAAGTTAAAAAAAATTCTTTTCGTACTTTTGCCAAAAAAAGTCAAAAAGTACCTCGTATGGTATACAGAAGAAAGATTCCTTACATATCATGTAGTAAAAGAAAAAAATGGGTAAAAAGTACTTTAAAAATACATGAAACCATTTTTAGAAAACATGTACATGGATGATAAATATAACCCCAGTAAATACTTACGAATAAACAATCTCGGATAAAAACAAGATTGGAAAAGTTATCCCTTACCTTAGGTTCGATATGCTTTGTACGTATCCAAACCTCCTATATAATGATTTAAATAATGTCATTGACTTATTACAGAATCATATTCATTGTTATTATATCATATATGGTTCACTTATGACTTTATATTACCCGTTCTTTTGTAAATTCCATGTTAAAGCAGCATTTTGGGTAAAATTGTTTTATTTATCATACGTGTTTGGACTTGTTGTTCTTGATATTATTTTTACTTATATCATGATTTAATTACTTAAAGAATGTAAATAATGATTTATATATCATATATATTCAGTATATATATATATATATAATAGATAGATAAATGAAATTAAATACACCGTTCATGGAGACGATAGACCGTACGTACGCATGAACGTTGTTTTCCTTTCCTTATTGACTTGAATGGAAGTAAGTAGATGACATATATATATATATACACACACACATAAATACAGTAGCTTAATTATGTAATATATTTCATTATTATTCATTATATATACTTTATAATCATTCTTGAATGGTTAACATGGAGAATGAATCTCATCACGTCGTGGAGACGGTAATCCGTACGTACGCATGAGCGATGATATCATTCCCGTAATTATTGAATGGAATTGGAGTGGATGATAAAATATTTCAGAATCAGTATTATGATATAATAACCATATATAGTTATTTTTTACACCATTATACCCATCCAAGTAAGGTGGTGGTGGAAAAACAGATTACACCACGGCGTGAAGACGGTATTCCGTTCGTACGCACGCGCGGTGATTTCATTTTCCATAGGATGGATAGACGGTGAAATGGGGTTGTTTCATATTTATAATAATATATAAATATATTAGTGATACTGATGTTATTACTTTATAATTAAACAACTAAATAAGAAGAAGTTGAAGAAGAAAGAAACTTGAAAGAATCGGTAGAAGAGATTACCTCTTCTTCGACGCACCTCCTTTAAGATTCCTCTTAAGGGACTAGATTTGGTATTTTGAGAAGACCAGAACCTCCAAAATGTTTCTAGGGAAGTGGATAAGAGAAATTGTTAGGGTTTGGCAGAGCTTTAAGGCTCAAAGTTGTGTAAAGATGAGAGGGAGGAGGTGCCCTTTTATAAGGGAGGAGAAGGGAACCTTTGGAAATCTCAAAAATATTAATTTATAATAAATCAAAACCCACTTAAAAACCTCAAAAAATGACTCATATTAGAATATTAGATGATATACGATTGTAATATAATCAACCAATAAAATTTAGGCTTGTTAAAAATTTATTTTAAACCTTATCAACTTGATTTATCCATATTTAATCTATTTTATTTTATTTGTGGTAATAAGATTCTAAATTTTAAATTGTTATAAATAATTACTTATGTGTTGTGAATTGTCCATAATTTGATAATTTATGAAATTTTAGACCATATAAATTTTAATTTATAATTTTTAAATATTTTTGTGATTTTTAAACATTTTTATATTATGTAAGTTTTATAAAATAACAATTGTGTCAATTTTGACACTATTCATTTATTTGAATTTAAATAAAATCCACACAGAAGATATGTTCGAAATAAAAGATTTAATAGATTAATAACATTTCATATATATCTATAAAATTAGTGGAGCACATTAAATAGTACATATAATATTTATTTTAATATTTTTAAAACCATTTATTTGATATCTCAATCAATAAAATAATTTCAACATCACTATTGTGTCACCTTTAATGATAATTATTAAATACCTAAACATTATAAATAAATTCACACGATTTAGATAATTTTATTATATTTCTGGAGACTATTCATGTTTTAAGTTTCATGAAGTTTATCACTAAATTAAATTTATTATACTTATAAGATTTAAGAGAGTGATATGTTGTCACTTTCTTTGGTTTTAATAATAATTAAATTATTTTCATAATCAAAAGTCCATAAAATGAATTTATTACAACCCTTAGGTGATAAGGGTCTACTTTTAGTCATACAATATAATTTTTTCAAGTGTTAGGATAAATTTATAATCTTATTTTTACCCTTAATTACCCGATTTACCTTTAACTACAGTAAATAAAAATTACAGTAGTTACTATTCATAATATCAAAAAAAATAAAAGTAAACTATTAACATAATTTGGACACACTGAATAAAAACATGGAATCCATTTTTCAAAATTCAAAATATAGAAGTTGCAGTAATTAATTTAAAATTAATCCCGTTGTTAAGAAAACAAGTTTTAAAAGTTAAAACATTGCCAAAGATTGAAATGTTTTACCTATGAATTCAATGTAAAATTAATGGTAATGATATAAATTATATTAAATGGTAAAAATATATTCTGTTTATACTTTAAAACCATTAAATATTATAATTTAACCATATAAATTATTGCAATGAAAAAATTTGTTTTTAATTAAAATATAGCGTCTTTTTACTATTCATTAAAATATGAAAGTTATCAGAATAATATGAAAAATTTATCCAAAGTAAAATTTTATATCTTGATTCCAAATAAGAATTTTATTTTGTCAAATTGAACTTATAAAAATGTAAAAAACTAGATTTAAAGTGGGTGCACCATCAAAAGGCGGCAAAACTGCATTTTTTTAAAAATACTTATTTTACCCAAAAAATTTATTTGGTTCACATACCATGTTCTATAAAACATGTAAGATGAATAATAATGTTATAAAATTAAAATGTAGTTAATACTATTCATAACGGCTAGTCCATAATAATATTATAATAATATATCGTTGTTTAGTGAAACCTGGTATTGCGTACAACACACGCTATCGAGGAAGATCACAATTGTGTGTAATGTAAGCCAAGTCAGGGTTGCGTGTAGTGAAAGATTCCTTTTTTTGAATATAACAGAATCTAGCCATATTTAATTTATACATTGAATATATATATACACTCAATGTTGCGTAGAATAACTTCTATCAAACGAACTTGAAATTGTGTGTAACACGATCCAAGAATAGTGTTGCTTATACTGCAAGCTAATACGGTGTTGAGTATAACACAAGATAATCTTGGTGTAGCATTCAAGACATCAAATTAATTAAAAATAATACTTCTCATAAAATCTCAAGGTGTTACATTCTACCCCCCTTAAAAATGAATTTCTCCCTCGAAATTCATCGGGGTTATAAATGGTTTTCAACTTGAAAGTTGATTTAATAGAAACCCACATCGTAAAAAGTAATACCAAAACTTAACTTTAAAAACTAAATTATGAAACTTAATAGTTACACAAATTAACTAATCACAAGGTTTCCCCATAGGAGAACATAGGTGAAAATATGGATATGGAAGAAAAATGTAACCATCATGTTTTGATGAAGAGTGGTAGATGACATGGATATGAAAAATCCAACAATCACAAAGCCATAAATTTGTGATGATCAAAGGTACCATCTAATTCAATGGATATGAGGGCACTAGGACAACATTTTTGGTTTTCAAGATCATTTTCCTAAAGTTGATGAATTAAAAGAAATACTTACATGATTTTGGTACAATCTCACTGTTGTTCGTGCCTTGAACAATTTCCACTGCATCTCTTAAATAAATGAAGTTGAATTTGGTATTCGTGAAGTGTTAGTAGATCATGTAATAGAATGATGGGTCATTCCATCTGTTTCAAACAAATGGTTAGAAAAAGTTATCAAATATACATAAGTCCATCTATGGTGAGGTTAATCATATAGGATTCCAAAAATGAACTTATAATTCATCTATCATACCGCGTAATAAAATAAAACTAGTTTATACTAACCCGAGACTTCTTGTCGTTCAGTGGTAGGCGATAAAGGCCTGTCACACTTCGGTTGTGGGTTTGATCCCCACAGCCTTTTCTGACGCGACAGGTTGTCTCCTATCCTGCAGGTTGTCCCTTTTTCTAAAACTATATTATTATAACATTCCTACAATAATATCGAAAAAAGTTGTAGCCTTAAACAATAATATCTTATGTTTAACTTAATTCATTCCAATATTTAGGCTTATCCAAGATACTTCTGTCCAAGCTCATAGTATAAAGAAAACAATTACTAGAAATGTCATCTACCGAGCATGTTAATACCATATTTTATCCCCCATATATCATACGATATATCTTGTTGGTCACATTCCAAACATGTGAATACCTTAATAATGTATTCTCTTTAAAAATGAATACCCATTGAACCTTAGTGAAAACATGAATGCTGTCAAAAGTTAACTCTTTCTACATACCAAAATCCCAAAATTTCTATATACTCAAACCATGATATCAGTTATGAGCTCATTTCATTTTCTCTTTATCCCTTCATTATGCGCATATCATCTTCTTTCCAAAAATATTTCAATCACTTTTCATGGTTACCAGTACCATATAATTATTGAAAACCAATACATAGATATTCCAAAATTCCACGATACCATAAATGAGATTCCATGGTACTATATTGAAATCCCATTACATAAACACTTAATCATTCCACAACATCATTTTCATACTCAACATCACAAATAGTGATCACATGTGACTTCCCTTTATCCTTTTCCTTAAGAGGTTGCTCACGTCGATCATCATTAACCCTTGAATTAGGGCATTGATTAGCATAATGCCCCATTTCCTTGCACTTGAAGTATTGAAGTGTTGGTGGAGCGTTCTCTGTAGTCTTTTCTCTATTCACATCATTAGCTACCTTTTTCCCATTACTTCGACACTCAACTGATTGATGAACTTCTTTTCCACACTTAAAACATTTTCTAGTACCTTTTAGGCAATCTCCACCATGCTTCTTTCCACACTTTGAGCATAAAGTAACATTCATCTTCTTTTCACCATTGTTCTGAGATTTTTCCTTGAACTCCATCTTTTGTTTCTTGTCAAAACCATGAGATGGATATGTAACACCAACTTGTAGTTCAACCTTGATAGCACAACACAAAATTTCTTCACAGCTACTGAAGTCTCTTATAGCTAATTCCCTTTGAAGACTTGGTTTTAAGCCACTGAAGAATTGATCAACTTTACTTTCAGGTTGGATGATAAATCCAGATACATACCTTTCAAGCCTTGTTAAATTCGCTTCATATATACCAACAAATTAATAATCCTTTTTCTTAAGCTCAAGGAACTCCTTTTCCATCTTTTTTCAAAGAATACGAGGGAAGTACTTATTGAAAAACAAGTTCTTGAACTCGTCCCATTCCATTGATTCAATTTCATCTTGGGGCCTTGTATTCTTAATTAGAGTCCACCACTGGTCTGCTTCACCTTCTAAATGGTAAACATCCAGAATGACTTTTTCATGTTCTGAATAGCGAATTATGGAAAATATCTTTTCAATGGTACTGATCCATTGTTCAGTAACTAGTGTATTAGAAGACCCACTGAAAGAAGGTGGACATTGCCTCATGAAGGAATCAATATAATATTGTTCCCTTCTCTGCTCATTTGTAAGTCTAGAATAATTCATAGCTTGTGTAAGTATAGCAATAATATTTTTCACTCCATCTATCATAACATTGGTTTGTTATGAAGGAAAATCATTTCATTGTCCATTACATTGATCAACACGGTTCCTTCGGGTTCCAACCGTCGTCTAAAACCCAAAAAGAATAACATGAGAGGAAAAAATCATGCTAGGGAAAACAACATAATAAAGGGGAAGTACCTTCAATATCTAACATCTTAGGTTTAACTCTAATATCGTTACCATAATTCTAGGACTATAACCTATACGTATACGTAACCTTAGGGACATCCCTAGACATACCTTAGAAATATCTCTAGGGATCTCACTAATGTTTTCACATCCTTGTTTCCAAAGGTTAACTAAACCTTTCCTCTGATACCAAATGTAGAGACCCATATCTTGACATATATATACATTACATTAATTTTTCAGAATACTTAATATATAACAAAAATAGCCACCAAAGGACCGTAATAGTTAGTGTCTTTGGAAACTTGGAACATAATGTTTTAATCTTGGTGAAAGATCTTCAACATCTCCCATAAAGATCTTCCATTTTTTACCTAAAACCTTTCTTTATATTCTGGGGAAAAGAAAACATATAAAGGGTGAGCTCAAATTCTCATTAAGGGTAAGCATAGGGAAAATAAAACAAACCATATACCTTTGAACTTCAAAACATGAACATAAAGTTTAAACATCAAAATCTTGAGTTGAAAAATAAATCTTGGCAGTACGTAAGGCATAGATCATAAAGGAACATCAATCATGATAAAATAGAATGGGAATAAAACATTTAATTGTGGAAAACCATTAACCACATGATATGATTTCCATAGTAGCCAAGACATTGCTTCCAAGACCATCTTAGTGGACAAAGTCCCTTTCTGAATCGAGTTAACTCCTCGTTCCAGTCCTGTATCACTGAACCATATTAACTTACCATTCCAGCCATGTCTATCACATGAGATATAAATCTTTACCCAATGCATTAGAGGGATATATAGGTCCCACCCATCTCATAATGAAATCATTCTTACGTGTGACACAAAATAAACATACATCATTCATAATAACACAACAAATAAAATGGGTTTCATAAACATCATCCCATCATAACATAATCCATATAAAAAATGGATATCATTTAATCATAAGAAAAATCAAACCATGTAAATTATAGAGACATTATACTTGAAACATACACATATGAAATAATGTCATCTTAGATAGAAAATGGTTTTGATAAAACATTTGAAATGAATTCTTGAGGAAAACATACTTTCTTCTTCAAAATCATTTTATTTTCACAAAATGCCATGATATTTTAAAAGAAAAGGATTTTTTTTGAAAATAATCATGAAATATTATAGAGTAACCTTCATGAAAATAAGGCTTTATGAAATCGTAAAAATCCGTTCATACCGTATAAGTTAAATAAAACATTCTTCTTGTACTTTTTCCAGAAAAGTCAAAAAGTACCTCGTATGGTAAACAAAAGAAATATTCCTTACATACCATTTAGTAAAAGTCAAAAAATGGGTAAAAAGGACTTTAAACATACATGAAACCATTTTTAGAAAATAGGTACAAGGATGATAAATATAACCCCAGTAAATACTTACGAATAAACAATCTCGGATAAAAACGAGATTGGAAAAGTTATCCCTTACCTTAGGTCTGATATGCTTCGTACGTATCCAAACCTCCTGTATAATGATTTAAATAATGTCATTGGATTATTAAAGAATCATATTCATTGTTATGATATCATATATGGTTCACTTATGACTTTATATTACCCATTCTTTTGTAAATTCCACGTTAAAGCAACATTTGGGGTAAAATCATTTTATTTATCATACGTGTTTGGACTTATTGTTCTTGATATTATTTTTACTTATATCATGATTTAATTACTTCCATAATGTAAATCGTTATTTATATATCATATGTATTCAGTATATATATAAATAATAGATTGATAAATGAAATGAAATACACTGTTTATGGAGACGGTAGACCGTACATACGCATGAACGCTGTTTTCCTTTCCTTATTGAATTGAATAGAAGTAGATGACATATATATATATACACACATAAATAAAGTAGCTTAATTATTTCATATATTTCATTATTATTCATAATATATACTTTATAATCATTCTTTAATGGTTAACATGGAGAATGAATCTCATCGCGTCGTCGAGACGGTAATCCGTACGTACGCACAAGCGATGATATCGTTCCCATAATTATTGAATGGAATTGGAGTGGATGATATAATTTTTAAGAATCATTATGATGTTATTATAACCATATATATTTATTCTTTACACCATTATACCCATCCAAGTAAGGTGGTGGTGGAAAAACAGATTACACCACGGCGTGGAGATGGTATTCCGTTTGTATGCACGCGCGGTGATTTCATTTTCTGTAGGATGGATAGATGGTGAAATGGGGTTGTTTAATATTTATAATAACATATCATTATATTATTGATACTGATGTTATTAATTTATAATGAAACAACTAAATAAGAATAAGTTTAAGAAGAAAGAAACTTGAAAAAATCAGTAGAAGAGATTACCTCTTCTTCGACGCACCTCCTTTAAGCTTCCTCTTAAGGGACTAGAGTTGGTCTTTTGAGAAGACCAGAATCTCAAAAATGTTTCTAGGGAAGTGTATAAGAGAAATGATCAGGTTTTTGCCGATATTGAAGGCTCAAAGTTGTGTAAAAAGAGAGGGAGGAGTTGCACTTTTATAAGGGAGGAGAGGGGCACCTTTGGAAATCTCAAAAATATTAATTCATAATAAATCAAAACCCACTTAAAAACCTCAAAAAATGACTCATATTAAAATATTAGATGATATAGGGTTGTAATTGCGTCAACCAATACAATTTAGGCATGTTGTAAATTTAGTTTAAACCTTATCAACTTCATTTATCCATATTTAATCTATTTAATTTTATTTTTGGTAATAAGATTCTAAATTTTAAATTGTTATAAATAATTACTTATGTGTTGTGAATTGTCCATAATTGGATAATTTATGACATTTTAGACCATATAAATTTTAATTTATAATTTTTAAATATTTTTGTGATTTTTAAACATTTTTATATTATGTTATTTTTATAAAATAACAATTGTGTCAATTTTGACACTATTCATTTATTTGAATTTAAATAAAATCCAAAAAAAGAGAAGTTCAAAATAAAAGATTTAATAGATTCATAACATGTCATATTTATCTAGAAAATTAGTGTATCACATTAAATAGTTCATATAATATTTATTTTAATGTTTTTAATACCATTTATTTGATATCTGAATCAATAAAATAATTTCAACATCACTATTGTGTCACCATTAATGATAATTATATAATCCCTAAAAATTATAAATAAATTTACATGATGTAGATAATTTTATTATATTTCTTTAGACTATTCATGTTCGAAGTATCATGACGTTTATCACTAAATTAGAATTATTATACTTATAATATTTAAGACAGTGACATGTTGTCACTTTCTTTGGTTTTAATAATAATTAAATTATTTTCATAGTGAAAAGTCCATAAAATGAATTTATTCCGACCCTTAGGTGATAAGGGTCTACTTTTAGTCATCCAATATAATTTTTTCATGTTTTATGGATAATTTATAATCTTATTGTTACCCTTAATTACCCGATTTACCTTTAACTACAGTAAATAAAAATTACCGAAGTTACTATTCATAATATCAAAAAAATAAATGTAACCTATTAACATAATTTACTCCCACTGAATTCAAATATGTAATCCATTTTTCTAAATTCAAAACATATAAGTTGTAGTAATTAATTTAAAATTAATCCCGTTGTTAAGAAAACGGGTTTTAAAAGTTAAAACACTGCCAAAGATTGAAATGTTTTTACCTATGGATTCAATGTAAAATTAATGGTAATAACATACATTATATTAAATGGTAAAAATATATTCTATTTATACTTTAAAACCATTTAATATTATATTTTAACCATATAAAGTATTGCAATGAAAAAAGTTGTTTTTAATTAAAATATAGCGTGTTTTTTCTATTCATTAAAATATGAAAGTTATCCGAATAATATGAAAAATTTATCCAAAGTAAATTTTTATATCTTTATTCCAAATAATAATTTTATTTTGTCAAATTAAACTTATAAAAATTTCAAAAACTAGATTTAAAGTGGGTGCGCCATCAAAAGGCGGCAAAACTGCATTTTTTTTAAAATACTTATTTTACCCGAAAAATTTATTTTTTTCACATACCATGTTCTAGAAAACGTGTAAGATGAATAATAATGTTATAAAATTAAAAATTTAGTTAATACGATTCATAAAATCTAGTCCATAATAATATTATAACAATATATCGTTGTTTAGTGAAACCCGGTATCGTGTACAACACACGCTATCGAGAAAGATCGCAATTGCGTGTAATGTAAGCCAAGTTAGGGTTGTGTGTAGTGAAAGATTCCTTTGTTGTTGCTTATAACAGAATCTAGCCATGTTTCATTTATACATTTACTATATATATATATATACAATCAATGTTGCGTAGAATAACTTCTATTAAACGAACTAGAAATTGTGTGTAACACGATCCAAGAATAGTATTGCGTATACTGCAAGCTAATACGATGTTGCGTATAGCGCAATATAATCTTGGTGTAGCATCCAAGACATCAAATAAATTAAAAATAATACTTCTCATAAAATCTCGGGGTGTTACAAGCCCCTAGGTCACTAATCACCAAAGAGAGAATACATAGTAATGTATCACCTTCGAAAGGAACCCCAGGAGGCTAGTCTCCCTAGTTATGATCCTTGAGAGGTTGGATAGCCAGATGATGGAATTTAATAACACTTATCTCTTATTTAATTTAACTCCAAAGAAGTATATTTTTATAGGATACCTAGTATAAATGCTTAATGCCTGAGCATGGAGTCCTCTAGAAGATTTCTCTCTCTTATTAATGTTGGAAACTTGTGTTCTATGAAGTGAAAAGGGAGTTTATTTATAGGGAAAAAAGTTTCATGGGTGGCGTATTCTTGATCAAGTAAGGTGGTGTCTATAGGTTAGTTGAGTTACATAGGCTGGGTAGCTAGATGATATTTTTCTGAGGTATTCCTAGGGTTGGAGATGACTGGATCAAGGTTTTCCTAGAGAATAGAGATGACTTGGGTGAGACATGTCTAGTGACTAGAGGGGATCATGAACCCTCTAATTATTTTAATTATTTTTTGAAAATGGATCTCTAATAATTATCATTAATATAAGTCATCTAAGAGGTGATATTCATCAATATTGGCCATTGATATAAATTACCAAGAAAGAGGAAGATATACAAATAATATAGTGTAATTTATTTAAAGAGATGTTAAAATAAAAAAAATTCTCCATATGGAAAGTGAAAAATTATAAATGTAATTCATGAATTTAAGAAAAAAATAAGTGGATGTTAGATTATTACAAGTCACTCTTCACAAGGTTATTTTTTCATGCCTCAGATTATGTACACAACCCTAAAAGGAATATTGGTTCCCTGTTTGATGGATTAAAACCATGTAATAGAAGGGAATTACTATCTCAATAATTTTTCATTTATATAAATAGATAATTACTCATATTATAAGTGGTGAGTTATATTTCTTAATGAATATTACATTTAAATCAATAAAATAAAATAATAGGGGGTTCGAGAACTATGATGAAATTATTTTCAAAAAACAAAAGAAAAAAGGGTGTAATTCACAACTTCTAATAAATATATGATGAAACACTTCATGGAATGATTAAAGGCTTCAGATTACATCATGTGTGTCGGTAAATTCTAAAAAGATCATAAACATAATTTAAAGAGAGAATATGATAATGTCTCATGCATTAACTATAGGGATATGGTCAATTATTGAAATCAACTCCCCAAAAATCATGGTAATCTACCACAAACGTTTCATTGGGATAAAGACTAGAAATTTTTAATCACCACAATAAAGTACGAATTCTTAAATGATGTCATATTAGTCACATTGATCATAAAATAAAATAAGCTAACACATTATTCATTTCATGAAATATACATCAATTCATAATATTTCATATTTCTATGAACTATTATTCATCTAGTAATACAATAATGAAAGTTTTTTCATTAAAAACACTTTGTTTAGATCTTTTAGAAACAAACCTATTTTTCTTTTTTTTTCTAATTTAAATACATGGAGGTTTCATAACTTCAAACCTGTATGTAATATAATTGGTTTATTTTTTACATAATCCTTGGTATGGATTGGATCATGTGGTATAATTCAAGAATTTATTTTTGTGAGAGGGGGATTAAAATTTCACAGGTAGGAATATAATCTTTTTTAGAGTAGAGACTCCATTGTTGGAGTCTTGTTCAAAACCTCCTATAATGTCTTATCGAAAAAATCTTCTTAGAGTAGATAAATCAATAAATGATAAGGATATCAATTATATAGCAGATATAACTTCTACAAGGGATAATATTTTTTTAATTCTAAAATAAAAACATGGATATACCCTTAATGATGAATTTATCTTCTCTATCAACCTTATCATTGATGAAAACCCCATATTTAAGAATCCCTATAGAATGGGTCTAGTAGAATAGGTGGAATTAAAGTATCGACTGAAAGAGTTGTGTGATAATGGATAGATATTGAATTATGGTTCTTCTTTGTGAGAACCTATATTATTAGTAAAAATTAATAATGATTATATAATGTTTTACAATGAATAAAGAGACATAAATTCCATTACTATTAAAAGTATTAGTAACCTCACATTGATTGTCAATTTTATAATAATCAAGGAGATCAATAAATATGAATATTAGATCTTTATTTTTTTATAATAAAAAAATAGTGAAGAATGATGAACTACCAAGGACAACTTTCCACACAAAGAATATTCAATGTGAGTGCACAGTATTTCCCTTTGGGTTAAAAAATACACCATCTACATATATGGATATAATAAATAGAGTATTATCATTGATTATATTAATAATTTTTTTACGATTTTAGTGATGATATCTTGATATAATCCATGTGATATTAATATCATGATGAGTATTTATGAATTTTACTTCAGATTCTCTTGTAAAAGGATTTTTTTTGAAATTCGATAAATGTAGATATTGGATTCAGTATGTATAATTTTATCGACAAATATTCTAGAAGGATTTAATATGAGTTCATATTAAAATGAAAAATATAATGGAAGATTGGATTTGAGAATTTAATATTAAAGAGATATTTTGTTTCTCCATCTTAGCTAGTTATGATTGTTGTTTTGAAGAAATTGTTTTTATCAACTAGCTATTTTGTTAACTATGTTGACATGTAAAGTGGTTGAATTCACATGGTATAATGAGTGTGAAGAATGTTTGATGGAGCTAAATAAAATATTAATCCATTACCATTTTTAAATTTACCATACAAAAAATATGGACTTGTTATATATGGTGATACAATGAGGAATGATCTATGGTGTTTCATTATGTAGAATTGTAGATTTATTGCATGTGAATCGATATAGTTGAAGACTCATGAGAAAAAAAAAATAACTAATGACATTGATTTGGCAGCTGAAATGTTTTATTTAATTATATTTATATATAATTGTTATGATGAAAGATGTGACATGTATACTGATAAATATTTTGTTAGTATATATTCACATAGAAAGTTCTTGACACCAATTAGAGGTGATTACTATTACTAATTTGAAATACACTACCTTCTTAGGATGGGAAACAAGTGTAGGATCGAAATAATGATGAAGATACTATATATAGTATCCTATGATGCTCAATATACAAGAGGGGGGGGGGGGTGAATTGTATACTTTAAAAATTCTTTGGGAACTCTTAAAGATGGTTAAAAACCTTTATATTGTTTAACAAGGTTAAACAAGGAAATTCACAAAACCTCTAGTTCTACACACTTGCTTGATTCCGGAAAAATGATTCTGAGAATGTAGTTCCAGAAAAGTGATTCCAGAAATGAAACTTAACAAAAGTTTACAAAGATAAATATTCTACCTTAAAGTGTATAGAATCTCACTAAATCAGAGTATACAAATATAATAAAGTATAAGATAGTTATACTTTCCTCAACAATCAAAATGTAGCAGAAAACATGAAACAAACAAGTAACACGTAATAAATCATTTAACCCAAAGAGAAGGGTATCTAATAACCTTGGATAAAAGTCTCTTGAATTATACTTTCAAGAAAGTCTGTCTTACCCACACCAGGGTAAGCCCTCAATATGAAGATTGGAGTCTGTCTTTCTATCCCCGCAAGCCCCCAAATTCAAGGTAGTCGGCACCTCTGTCTTCCTCGGCAGGGAAGTCCTCAAACTTTGAGGTAGTCGAAACCTCTATCTTCCTATCCCTGGAAACCCTTGAATGTACTCAGCAACATTCAGAGTCGCACTAAGCAATTTTGAACAAGATGTTCAGTAAGTACTAAGCATGAGAGTCTCTCTCTAGAAATCACTTCAGCAACATATAATCTCTAGAGTCATAGAACAGTCAGTAAGTGTTATGAGCTCTTTCAAATGAGATCCTATTTATAGGCACAACTCCAACGGTAGGCTCCCTCCTCCAACGGTCATATTTTCCCTTGAATTTTGGAGGGACCTGTATATATGTCACTCAAACAACGGTTATTTAGTAACTAAATGCTCGAAATTTTTTTATAACAAAAACAAGTGTAAGAAAAAAATATGATTTCTTAAACAAATTCATTTTTTGGAGTGTAAGAAAAAATGAAAGTTAAGAGTCTACCCAAAAACTATTAAGAGTCTATAATACATGGATATTTGGATTCTATTTATCAGAAGAATTTGGAGTTAGAATTCTATATAATTCAGAGTCTAAATTTCATAAAAATTCAAAGTCTAGATTCATAAGAATTTAGATACTAATCTTAGAAAGTTCGAAGTCTGAATTCATAATAATTATAAGTCTAAACTTACAAAGTTCGGAGTCTGAATTCATTAGAATTCGGAGTCAGAACCCATAAGAGTTCGGAGTCTGAACTTACAAAGTTCAGAGTTTTAATTCATTAGAATTCGGAGTCTAAACTCATAAGAGTTTGGAATAAGAATTTAGAGAACTCGGAGTCTGAACTCATAAGATTTCAGAGTCTGAATTCAGGGAACTCATAGTCTGAACTCATAAGAGTTCGGGAGTCAGAAATCAAAAGAGTTCAGAGTCTGAATTTAGAGAACTCAGAGTCAAAACTCAAAAGAGTTTGGAGTCTGAATTCGGATCCTGAAAACAGAATACTTTATATCTAAGTATTATAAGATTCTAAGGTTTTTATATATGAAACCGAATTTTATACTTAGAGATAAAATGAACAATGAAAAACATTGTAAGGATAAATTTCCTTGGGAAAAGAAAATTTCCTTTATGAAAGTAAAACATAGGGTAAAATGAAATTTTACTTAAGATAAGGTGTTTGTGATTTTCAAAACATGAATGAATGGTAAACTCATAAGAAAACCTTATTGACTCAACAATATTCCCAAACATGAAGGAATGGAAAAGTTATAAGGAAAACTTATTGACTCAAAAATTTCCCCCTTTTTGGAAAGCACAAACATCCTTACGAAAAAGAATATAAGGACTTAGAAAATATTTTTCTAGATTTTGAAAATAAAACTTATCTCCCTTAACACATGGGAAGAGATGAATATGAATAACTCCCCCTTAGGCTTTGGAAACACTAAGGATCATATTCTAGATTTCCAAAATGAGACTTATCATTTTATTGCATACGGAAATCTTCAGGATGAAAACTCCCCCTTAGATAAACTCCCCCTTACTTAGGGATATTTCTTTCTTACTTAGTATTCTTTTTTCCTTTCTCCCCCTTTGTAATTTTCAAAAAGGAATTTGAGGGAATGGAAAAGAAATTATGGTACCTGAAATATTAGTACAAAACATCCAAAAGACAAGTGGGAAGAAATTTCATTATGATAGGAAAAATTTGTACAAGGAAAGGAACAGAACAAAAAAATCAGATTTAAACAAAATAATCCTTCCTTTTCCTTGGGAATAAACTTCTTGACTATGGTCTTCTTAATTTTGAGCTTCTTATGATCTTCCTCTGCTTGCTTAAGAATCTGATCATGATCCTCTGCTTTCTTTTCTAAGGCTTTGATCTTTTCTTCCTGAGCCTTGAGAATTTCAGCCCGAGCCTTCAAGGCTTCTTCCTATTTTACTAGCTTCTCTTCAATCTAAATCCGGAGATCTCTTTCTCTCTTCCATCTTTGGGAAACTGAATACAACTTCCCATTCAGATCTTTTACCTCTTGAATCCGAGAATTCTGTTCCAGAGTAAGTTTCTGTTCAAAACTGCTTGTGAGATCATTGATCTTACTATCTTCGATGTCAAAAGCCTCGTTGACACTATCCTAGAACTCATTGAGACTTCTCATGTCTTCAATGATTTTTCTTGAACAACTGGTCATATTCCTACATGATCTTTTATGGGATTTGTAGTTGATGAAAATATTCTTGAAGTCAGCCTCAATCTTGACACACTTATCCATTACCATGGATACAGAATCTGATTTTTGGTTCAAAGTGTGTTAAAGCATTTGACATCTCGATTCAATGCTTTGAAAAATAAGAATTGTCCCAACAAGATTCTTCAATGACTGAATAATGAAATCATGTCCAAGGGATGATGATTCCGAATCTAAAACTTTTCTAAGTGAGGGATCTTTCTCTAGCTCAGTAAGTTTCCTCATTGAAGATCCACCAGCTTCCTTCTTCTTCACAACAGATTTACCAGGTGTATCAAAAACCACCTGTTTTACCTTATCAGTTCTCGGAATGGCTTCCTCATCCATAGATTCATGTTCACTATCAGATAGCTGAACAATTTTATCTTCATCTAGCCACTCCTTCTCAGCTCCTGCCTCAACATCTTCAGGGTGAATAAAATGATGATTAAAAATTTCTTCTTCAGAAATCTTGTTCACTTATTCTTAAATCTTGTCATCTTCTCCTTTCTCATCTTTCCTAGGGGTAGCCAACTTTAAAGATTCTTCTTCAGAAGTTCAGATTGATAATTTCTAGGATGGACTTTCCTTCTCATGAAAATCTTCCACTTGCTTAATCAACTCTTCGGTGTCACCACTGCTTCATCCATTTTCTTCTTTTGTTTCTTTTATTTCTCTTACCTTTCTAGATACTCATATGTCTTCTCCTTCAGAGATTTTTCTTCAGTAGGGTCTAGACCAAACTTGGGCTCCCCTTCTTTCTTGTTCTTCTTATCTTCCCTCCACTTAGCTATTACCTCACCTGGATAGGATTTTTGCCTTTTCGGCTTTGAAGGTGCTGAGTGAACTTCCTTGGTCACATGAGATTTTACCTTCTCTTATACTTACTTCAACTTCCTCTTCCTTCCAGTCTTTTTAGATGGTTCAACTACTTCCTGTTTCTCCAAAACTGCTTCAGACTCTTCTTTTGGAAAGTCATAAAATTTTCCAGATTCTTTGGAAAATCCAATATTCATTCTTCTCAAGGTATCATCACAAACCAGCATGACTTTTCAATTCCTTGGCTTTGAACTTCAAGGAATTTTGAAAGACTCCAATCACCGAACAATCAGCCTTGAAAGAATGTCTGGATATATAATGATCTGGGCCTTCAAATTTCCATTCTTTATATTCTCGATCATAATCAGAATATGCTTAACCAAATTGATCTTTCTCAGGTTCACCAGAAAATACAAAATATATATATATCACTCTTCTTTAATGTTCCCTTGTCCCATTTTCTCAGAATAAAAATCCCTGAACCCATAATTCAAGAATCCTAAAATTTGTAGTGAGGTGAACAATTTTCAGAGTCTTAACATCTGTAAGACCGAGGCACTCCAAAGATTTCACCTTAACAAAACTTCCTTGAACATCCAGAGACTTATGAGAAAAAAATTCATCTTCTTCTTCAAATAGAACTCCAATCAAATTTACAGCCTTAGTGTATGAGAGAGAATAAGTCTTCCCATAGCTTTTGAAAGAGAACTTATCCCTGCCTTCTTCCTTGAAAAAACTTACTGATTCATAAAATTCTACTAGCAAATCTAGATACACTTGGTCTTGAGCTCCTAGTTTTGATATGAAAACAGCCTCCCATCCATTCAGCTTGATGTTCTTTGTGATTATAGAATAATACTTTTCAAATAAGTTTGGATGAACCAACCTTTCTCTATAAACCTAACACTCCGAGATTGGCTTGACAGTTGACATGTCTTTCTGAGAAAAATTTTCGACAGAAATTCAGATTTGAGCAAGATTTGAGAAGTTCAGAATAGGATTTAAGTAGAAGGGCAGAACTTCAGCACGTGAAGGCTTGAGTTTTGATGTGAGACAACCATTAGGGGGTCCTTTATATAGGTGTTTGATGCGGCGGTTCATCTTCCAAACTCAATCTAATGGCTGAATAATGTTCTTATCATATCTGATGATTGAAATGATAGCTGCAAGGAAATCTTAGATCTGATCTTTTGATGTTTTTAAAGAAAAACATTAGGATTTAAGGAAAAGAGAATATGAAAATTTAAAAACAAATGAAAATACCCGCAAGTAAAATATTATTAAAAAAACTCGTAAAAGTAAACATACCTTTCGGATTTCTAGGAATATTATTCATAGTGAGGAAAAATTCTTTTTGAAGAACTTTAGATTCTGAAAAAAAAATTATTACGAAATTTTGTGAAAAACTGACTACGAAAATTTTAGAAAAAAAAGTCATTATGAAAATTTTGAAAAACTACATTACAAAATTTTTGAAAAACTACATTACGAAAATTTTGAAAAAACTACATTATGAAAATTTTGAAAACTACATAAAGAGAATTTTGAAAAACTACATTACAAATTTTTTGAAAAAGTACATTACAAAAATTTTGAAGAACTACATTACGAATTTTTTTAAAAACTATATTAAGAAAATTTTGAAAAAACTCTGACTACAAAAATTTTCATTACAAAAGATTTGAAAAATATAACTACGAGAATTTTCATTACGAAAGATTTTTTGATCTAACTAACAAGAAAATGTACTCCCCCTTTGAAAAATAGTTTATTACTTTAAGTAGACTGGTTTCAACAGAATGTTAACAAGGAAGATTACCTTATGGTTATCATTCCTAACTTCTATTTAATGTATTCAAATCTATCAGAGGGTAAATATTTTGTGAAAATATCAGCAAGTTGATCTTGTGTTCAGATAAATTGAAGAATGATATCCCCTTTTTATGTGTGATCCCTAAGAAAGTGATACCTAATATCTATGTGTTTTTCATGAGAGTGATGTGTAGGGTTTTTTATTAAAGAAATGGCACTAGTATTATCATAAAAAATTTGTGTTTTAGTAAAACTCATGCCATAGTCTGTGAGTGTGTGTTGTGTCCATAACACTTGAGCATAGCAACTTCCAGCTGCTACATATTCGGCTTTAGCAGTGGAAAGTGCTACTAAGTGTTTCTTTTTTCATAACCAAGAAACTAAAGAATCTCCTAAGAAATGACAAGTTCCAGATGTACTTTTCATATCCATTCTACATCCACTAAATTCAGAATCTGAAAAACTTTTTAGAATAAAATAATTTCTATAAGTATAAATGAGTCCTAAATCCATGGTTCTCTTTAAGTAGCAAAAAATTATCTGTACTACCTTTAAATGAGATTCCTTAGGATTGGACTGATATCTTGCAAATAAGCATACTAAAAACATTAAGTTTGGACGACTAACTGTCAAGTAAAGTAGACTTCCTATCATACCTCTAAAAGATGTTTGATCTACTGGTTTTCCAATTTCATCAAGATCAAGCATGTTTGAGGTACCAATGGGAGTACTTTCACTCTTAGTGTTGTCATATCCATACTTTTTAAGAATATATTTAATTTAATTATGTTGGGATATATAGATTCCTTCTAGTTTTTGAGAAATTTGAAAACCAAGGAAAAATGTTAACTCACCCATCATACTCATTTAAAACTCAGATTTCATTAGATCTGCAAAGGAATCAGTTAAGGATTGTTGAGTTGAACCAAATATAATGTCATCAACATAAATTTGAAAAATCAAAACATTTTTCTTATCTTTATTTATAAAAAGGGTTGAATAAGCATTTCCCTTAACATAATTATTTTAAAGCAAAAATCCTACAAGTCTATCATACCAAGCTCGAGGGGCTTGCTTAAGTCCATACAAAGTTTTGGTAAGTTTGAAAACATGATCAGGATGTTTTAAATCTTCAAAACCAATAGGTTGTTCAACAAAAACTTCCTCTTGTACAAAACCATTAAGGAAAGCACATTTAACATCCATTTGAAAAATTTGAAATTAAATAATGCTGCAAAGGTAAGTAGAATACGAATAGATTCAAGTCTATCTACGAGAGCATATGTTTCTTTATAGTATAACCCTTCTTGTTGATTATAGCCTTTAGCAAACAATCTAGCTTTATTTCTTACAATGATTCCATTTTCATCACACTTGTTTCTAAAAGCCCATTTTACTCCAATAACAGAAGTTTAATTATGTCTTTCAACCAAGATCCAGACTTTATTCCTTTTGAATTCATTTAGTTCATCTTGTATAGCTTTTATCCAATCATCATCACCCAAAGCTTCATCAGTGCTTTTTGGTTATAATTGGGAAAGGAATGATAGATGTTCTACTTCATTTCTTAAGGATATTATAGTCCTTACAGGTTGATTCACATTACCAATGATACTATCACTGGGATGATTATTAAGAAACAACTGATTTGGGTTTTGTAAAACCTGTTCATCAACATAGGGTAGGAAATATTCTAGGGTAAATGTTTTAGAAATATCTTCTTGGACATTTTCCTTATCAGAAGGATCTTCTATCAAGGGTTGATAATCAGTTTTTGAAAAAACATCTAAAGATGTAGGTTGAGGTTGTTTAAAAACAAAAGGATCAGTTTAATCAAATTTGACATATACTATCTCTTCAACAATACAAGTGTTTTTATTGAAAACTATATAAGCCTCCGAAGTTGTGGTATAGCCTAAGAAAATCCCTTCATCAGATTTTGGTGTGAATTTGTGTAGATTATCTTTAGTATTCAGGATGAATAACTTGCAACTAAAAACCTTAAAGTAGGAAAGTCTAGGTTTTCTACCATTCCATAACTCATAAAGAAGTTTTATTAAGAAAAGGTCTAATAAAAACTCGATTTATAGTATAACAAGCATTACTTACAACTTCAACCTAAAAATTTTTGGATACAGAATACTCATGCAACATGGTTCTTGTTATCTCTTGAAGAATTATATTTCTTCTTTCAACAACACCATTTTGTTGAGGTGTTCTAGGTGCTGAGAAGTTATGAATAATTCATTTTCTACTACAAAAAGTTTCAAAATCAGAATTTTGAAATTCTACTCCATGATCACTATGAATATTTATCAAAGGAAGGGTTTTTATCATTTTTAACTTGGGATCTAAAATTTTTTAAATAAGAAAAATCTTCATATTTCATTACTAGAAAATATACCCATGTAAATCTAGTGAAATCATCAACTAAGAAAAATACATAATACTTGTCCCCAATGCTTCCAGTTTGTGTTGGTCTAAAAAGATCCATGTGCACTAACTATAATGAATCCGTGGTTGAGACTTCACTAATTGATTTAAAACTTGATTTATCTTTCTTTACATATTGACAAGGATCACAAACTTTTGAAGAATCAAATCTAAGCTCCGGTAGATCCTTAACTAATCTTTTCTTATAGAGTTTTCATAGGTTCCTAAGGTTACATTGACCTAGCCTTCTATGCCATAACCAAGAATGATCTTCCATTGCACTAAGGCAAGGTAAGTCTTGGCTCCTAAGGTATTCTAATTTTAGTGTATATACATTCTCTTTCCTATGGGAAGAAAGAATAAACTCTTCCTTGGAATTGTGTACTAAGCATTTGTCATTCCTAAAATTCACAAGGCAACCATCATCAAATAATTGACTTATGATAATGAGGTTGTGCTTAATACCCTTAACAAATAAAAAATTTGAAATCAAAGTTTTTCCAAGAAGAATGATGTTACCTATACCAATAATTTCTCCCTAATAATTATCTCCAAAAGTTACTTTTCTTCCTTTCATCTTGATAATATTTTCATAGTAGTTTTTGTTACGATTCATATTCTGGGAACATCCAATATACATGTACCATGTATTTCTGTTGGTACTATCTTTATTTTCCTGAAAATAAAGGTGTTAGACTTTCGGAATCCAGATTTTCTTGGATATGGAAATTTCAGAAAGAAAAATTTTAGGCACCCACATTTTCTTTGAAAAATATACTTTATGAAATCCTAAAGACTGGGTTTTGTTTAGGGAATAATTTTTTTCCCAGTGCCCACCACACTGACACTTAGTGCAGAAAGGAGCACTTTGAAGAACAAAATAATTGTTACTAAAAATCAGTTTAGAACTAGTATAACCAAATCCAAAATTGTTCCTTAGAGGTCAAATTTGAGAATATATCTTATCAAAATTTTCCTTACATAAGGTAAAGTTTGAAAAACACTTCCTCAAGTAAAATATTTTGGATTTCAGTCTGATAACTAAGTTCTTGTCTTCCAAAACATTAGCTTTAAAATTAGAGTTAGGCTCGAAAACATTTTTCTTAGAAATTACATTTTCTAGATACTTAGAAAGTTTATCCTTCTCAGAATTTACTTCCTCAAGATTTTTTAAAATACTATCAAAATAAAGGGTTTCCTTATCAAGATCCTTAGAAAAATCTGATATTTCCTTAGTAAGAATAGTATTCTTAGAATTTTTTTATCAAGATTTTTATTGAGTTTTAAATTCTCATTCTCATGAAGTTTAGAAAACCCAGAAATTTCTTCATAGGTAGGTAAAGTATTATCTTCATTAGAAAAATATTCTTCATCCTAATATTCATAGTATTTACTATTACTATTTAAAGATACATTGGTCATGGATTCAACATTGTGTACCTTAGCCATCAAACAATGATTTTCAATAGGTATTCTGGCTATTAGACCAAGATTCTTCTGTCCAGAAGATTCGTAATCTGATCATTCATCTGAAGAGTCACCACCACTAGCACTCCAGGTGTCATTATCTTTCAAAACTTTCTTAGATTTAGCTTTGTAGTACTTCTTCCTGTTTCTCTCAGAATGCTTTTCCTTTCTTTCCTTTCTCTTAAGCATAGGATAATCAGGTCTTATATGTCCATCTCTCTTGCATTCATAACATGTGACTTCTGAGTATTACTTATCTTTCCTATCTTTCTTCTTGTATCTGGATTGAAAGTTCTTCTATCCAACAATCTTGTTCATCCTTATATAAATATTGGCTAATTCATTTTCTGAAGATTCACTTCCACTAGATTCAGATTGGATAACAACCTTCTTAGACTTAGATCCAGTAACTTTCTCAGGAGTCTTTGCTTTCATATGATTTGATGTTTTTGTAAAATCAAAACTGCTGTTCCCATTTTTCTTCTTTACATTATCAGAATCTCTCTTCATTCTAGTCTCTTGTTGAAGAATAGTTACAAAAAGTTCATCAAGAGAAATCTGAGTAACCTTTCTATTCTTATCAATAGCAGTTCTCTTGGATTCCCACTCATTGGGCATGATGTCTATGATTTTTTCCACAAGATATTCATCATATAATCCTTTCTCTCCCATAGATTGTAAAATATTAACAATAGTCATAAACCTTTATTGCACCTTACATATGGGTTCTCCATAAGGAAAGTAGAAACCATGATATTAAGCTCTGAGCATAGCTCTTATAGTTTCAATAACTTTGGAAGTTCCAAAGTCTGTAACTTCAAGCTTCTTCCAAATACAATTTTCTACTTCACAAGATGAAATTTGGCTATATATATTTCTAGTCATGGAACAAAAAAATGTATTGCGTACCTTATAATTCATTTGATATTTATTCTTTTCTTGGTTGGTGAAAGTACTAATTTCCTTGTCGAGGATTTTATAACCTCCAGTAAGCATAACAAAATTGTCCACTCTAGTATTGATAATGAATGTCTTCATGCGATCTCTCCAATATTCATAATCATTCCCATAAAAAATGGGGGTCTAATAGGATTTAGGTTGTCTATGGATCCAACATTAATTACTTCCATCTCAAACAAAATATCTTTCCACACAAACTTGTTAGTGGTAAAGTTTGTAAACAAGGAAAATATTCCTAAGTAAAAAAAATATAGAACAATGAAAACTTGAGCAAGAAAACTTATATGTGAATATAAGTATTTCAGAGACATCCTTTGACACTGATTGTAGGATCGAAATAATGATGAAGATACTGTATATTGTATCCTATGATGCTCAATATACAAGAGGGGGGTGGGAGAATTGTATACTTTAATTTTTTTTGGGAACTCTTAAAGTTGGTTAGAAATCTTTATATTATTTAACAAGGTTAAACAAGTAAATTCATAAAACCTCTAGTTCTACACACTTTCCTGATTCCAGAAAAATGATTCCGAGAATATAGTTCTAGAAAAGTGATTCCAGAAATGAAACTTAACAAAAGTTCACAAAGATAAAGATTCTACCTTAAAGCATATTGAATCTCACTAAATCAGAGTATACAAAAATAGGAAAGTATAAGATAGTTATACTTTCCTCAACAATCAAAGTGCAGTGGAAAACTTGAAACAAACAAGTAATAAGTAATAAATCTTTTAACCCAAAGAGAAGGGTATCCAACAACCTTGGATAAAGGTACCTTGATTTATACTTTCAAGAAAGTATATCTTACCCACACCAGGGTAAGCCCTCGGTACGAAGATCGGAGTCTGTCTTACTATCCCCGCAAGACCTCAACTTCAAGGTAGTCAGCACCTCTGTCTTCCTCAACAAGGAAGTTCTTGAACTTGAAGGTAGTCGGCACCTCTGTCTTTCTATCTCTGGAATCCCTTGAATGTACTCAGCAACATTCAGAGTCGCACTAAGCAATTATGAACAAGAAGTTCAGTACACACTAAGCATGAGAGTCTCTCTCTAGAAATCACTTCAGCAGCATGTAATCTCTAGAGTAATAGAACATTTAGTAAGTGTTATGAGATCTTTAAAATGAGATCCTATTTATAGGCACATCTCCAACGGTCAGCTCCCTCCTCCAACAATCACATTTTTACTTGAATTTATAAGGGACCTGTGCATGTGTCCCTCAAAAAATGGTTTGTTAGTAATTGAATGCATGACATCATTTTATAAAAAAAAAGTTTAAGAAAAAATATGATTGCTTAAACAAATTCATTTTTTGGAGTGCAAGAAAAAATGAAAGTTCGGAGTCTACCCAAAAACTATTCAGAGTCTATAATATATGGATATTCAGATTATGTTTATCATAAGAATTCAGAGTTAGAATTCTATAGAATTCAGAGTCTGAATTATAGGGAAATTCAGAGTCTCAATTCATAAGAATTCAGAGTCTGAAATTAGAAAGTTCAAAGTCTGAATTCATAAGAATTCGGAGTCTAAACTTACAAAGTTCGAAGTCTGAATTCATTAGAATTCAAAGTCAGAACCCATATGAGTTTGGAGTCTGAACTTACAGAGTTTGGAGTCTGAATTCATTAGAATTTAGAGTCAAAACTCATAAGAGTTTTAAATCAGAATTTAGAGAACTCAGATTCTGAACTCATAAGAGTCCGGAGTCTGAATTCAGGGAACTCGTAGTCTGAACTCATAAGAGTTCAGAGTCTGAATTCGGAGAGTTCAGAGTCATAACTCAAAAGAGTTTATAGTCTGAATTCAGAGAACTTAGAATCAGAACTCAAAAGAGTTCGGAATCTGAATTCGGATCCTGAAAACAGAATACTTTATATCTAAGTATTATAAGATTCTAAGGTTTTTAGATATGAAACCGAATTTTATACTTAGAGATAAAATGAACAATGAGAAACATGGTAAGGATAACTTTCATTGGGAAATTAAAACTTCCCTTATGAAAGTAAAACATAGGGTAAAATGAAATTTGCCTTAAGATAAGGTGTTTGTGATTTTCAAAACACAAAGGAATGTTAAAGTCATAAGGAAACCTTATTGAATCAACAATCTCCCCAAACATGAAGGAATAGAAAAGTCATAAGGAAACCTTATTGACTCAACAACATGGTGGATAATGCATTAATTATGTATAATCATGGTGTTTGTTAATGATGAATTTTGATAATGATATAATATTAATGCATTTAGTAAAATTGGATTTAGATATTTTTAAATAATGGGAATCATTAGTACTCTTTATTATAATTTATTGATCATCATTACTATATAATAGAAATAGGTCTCAATGGGATGGAAATTTTTTACAAAAGATTATTATATATATAGAGGATAGTAAATTGAATGATTTTATCTATGAAGATGATGTCATGATCACAACAAAAAAAATGATATTTACCAATATAATATTATGGACAGATATTATATTTGTTGGTAAAAACAGTTAATTCCAACAGATATTAAATTCTGTTGATATTAACAATAAGTACCAATAATTAATTTTACCAATAGATATATCTGTTTATATTTGTAGTTCAATACCAACAAATCTTTTACCAACATTTAAATTTGTTGACTTATCATAATAATACCAACAATTGATTTACCGATAAATAAATATTTTGTTAGTAGTCATTGTTACCGATAAATATTTTACAATTAAAAAAATCTATTACCAAAAAATTATTCAATAATATTAAATATTTTTCCAAAAATTGAGTATACAGATATATATATTACCCATTATAATTATATATTTTTGAAAATAATAATATATAATTAATTAAAACATTAATTATTTAGTTATATTTATTGGTAATATATATATATATATATTGATACATACATACATAATCCTTAAAAACTATAAATTTTTATATAAATTTATGACTCCTTTCATTATATATATATATGTGAAAAAAAAACAAAAAAACTGTTATGTGACCTGAAATAGCTCCCCCATGCCATCATTCCCTGCGACCTCCCTCCCCCAAACCTACCTCTCTGTTCTCCATGGACGACATTCCCCACAGCTGGAATTCCGTGCGGATCTCCTTACAGGAACCCATTCACTATTCTGGTAGGTGTTCATCGTTGACATAACTCCCCTCCCTATTCTCGACCAACATCACCCTCAAACATCATTGCACGAACCCCCTCCCTGCTCTTGATTGGCTTCCTCGTGTGGAATACCCTTGTCACAATCACCCTATAGTAGGATAACCAATATCCACATGTCGACATCGGTTGTTCATCGGTTCTCTCTCTCGCATTTCACTTCTTTACTTTGGTTTTCCAATCACCCTCTAGTAACATTTTTTGTATCTAATTTCATTTTGGTTCTTCATATTTATAAATTTATATCATGTTAGTGTTAGGAATAAATTATATATTGATCTTGTATATTTCATCCTTTCCATGTTTTTTTCTACATTTCGATACTCTGCGATGGGAATGTTTACTTATGTTTATTTATTTTGATGCTTTGATTTTTCATAGTTGCACTTTAGGTGTTAGTTTTATTTCCTCAATCAGAGTTACCATCATTTTTTCAATTCCCATTGCTGTAATGTTTGGGGTGGGTTTATAGTTCATAGTTAATATCTATCTTATATCCTTATATCATGTTCATGTTAGGATTAAAATCTATAAATATGTACTGTATGCCTCTACCAGTATGGTGGATACATTCTATAAAGTCCTAAAATTATAGTATACATAAAACTTCAACATATTAAAACAACATAAATTTTACCTACACGTTTTCAACTTGCATATGCAATATTGGAAGAATGCTGATTAATTCACTACATGAATTACATTGATAATTATGGAGCGTGTACCTATTGAAGATACATTATTCTTTTTACCTACACCATTTTATTATACAACATCATGTTACTAACATTTTCACGTCAAAATAGTCGATTCATAATCAATTTATTATTATTCCATCATAATTATATGTAATTTCTATGTTGTATAACATGATATTGTATATGCAAGAGGTGTATTAAGAAATGTCATCACTCATAATATATAGGATCCACAAATCAAGATGTGTATAGAACTTAGAAACATATGTCTTCTTTCTCCACTACATAAGGTTTGGTTTCTTCTTTTGTTTAAACTTTTATTTCTTTTTTACCATATCTTGCAAAATCATTAGTGTGGTTTTGGTTCACCAGGAATCCCAATATATCATTTTTGGAGAAACCCCAATGGTTGTTATTCTCCTATAACCACTCCCTTGTAGTTGTTTTCTTGCATGTTTGATTGAAAACCCGAAAACTAGATTGATTCTTTGTTCTCAAGTGAACAAAGAGTGATGGATCAGCATCAAATGTACACAGTATAATTGAATTTTTTTTCTAAAAATGTCTCAAATGTTCTTTATTAGTATCTTCAATATAATACTAATTACAATACTTGTTGCAAATGTTTTACCTTAAAATACATGTGGTATTTCAAAAAAAATTTGTTTTATTTATTTTCTAAAAAAAGAAAAGTTTGTAGAACATGAGTTTTTTTGGCTTACAGGCTTATGAGAAAATATGGAACAATGAAGACCTATGATTATTGAGACATAAGTATTTTATTTTTTTATTTATTTTTTGGATTTTTTCATTCTTCATAGTCATTTTTTAAACCTGTTAATCATATAATATTTTATACATTTTTGAACTGATGTTTTTACTATTTTTAGTGACAGATGTATCACTTAGGTAATCATTTTTTTGGCATTTTTCATTGTATTTCCTACACATGTTATATATATCATGCTTTTTTAACTTTAAAACCCAATTTTTTATATTTTTTTGGAATTAAAGGTCAATCATGTGGGAATGATTTTGTTGATCATGAGAATTAATGATCGTTGTGATGTACTTACAAGGTAATGATATATTTTTTTAATTGACTTTGACATATTAGGTTTTTTATGCATTGTTATTTTCAGATTGTCTTGATTAAGTGCCTCAATGTAGGGTGTTTTTTGGTGTTAATTTATATTAACTACCAACAACATGTTTTATTTTTTTTCATTAACTGGATGTCTATTTATCATTTCATGGTTGTTGAAATTTTAGGACATAATATAGGATATAGTGACAAGTTTAACAAGTCTACTATATGGATAATTTTAAAATATAGTTATATTTTTATTTTTATTCACACCATGTGTAATGTATGGGTAATGCCACTATTTGGATTTGATGTCATTTCTTTTGAAGTTATTATTCGGAATAAGGTTTCTAGAGAATATTTAATAGGTATTGTTATAATTATTTTTGATTTATTTAATTTATGTGTGCTTATTTTCATATTGTTATATATATATATATTTGTCTCTTATTCAAATTTTTAATAATCCCCTTTCATTACTTATGTTTATTCAATAGGTTAAACATTAAATGATTACTGAATATTATGTATTTTACTATATCTGATGCTCAGTGATCCGATTGTTTGTAATAAAAAATCAATTTATAATTATGCAGTTTCAATGCAAATGAAGACTGTCACTTTGAATTTATATGGAGTTTCAACACGCATTCAATTTTCATGAACTTTCAACATGAATTCAATATGTATCCTTCTTTATACTGAGCATTATTTCAAAAAAATGAACAAGTTAAGAGATAAAGGGTCCTGCTGACATTGACCTCAAATAGATTTTTGGAATCCATATGATCAACCAATAAGGGAAATTGGAAACTAAGTCAACGAGATGCATCAAAAAGTCTAGTCCAAAAATCATGTAACAAATCCCATCCTCCTACCTTGTAATTGAGTTCTATCAATATCTATTATGATATGAATACCATCCCGTGAATACTCCCCTGGGAAAAAATTTCTTAGAATCAAAGTAAAAAATATACAAAAGGAGAGCGGAGTTGTCAAGAGCTCACTTCGTAGCTGCTTCACATGAATGGGGGGGGGGGAGACCCCAAAGGGGGTTTTAAGTCTACATTCGTACATTAAGAAAATAATTTTTTTAGAAAGGGATATAGGCTCACCATGGCATGCTCACTCACACCACAACATGGTGCTCATCTAGGCAGCCCAACATGTTGTCCACCACAATGAGCTCTTATCCTTGCATTCCCTTTTGGAAAGGGAATTCATCCACCTTTTCATGACTTTATCATTGAGACAAAGTAGCATTATTTCTGATTAAAATTTATAACATTCCTCTGATGCTAGCTCGATCCTAACATTCATATCTTCAGTGAATTCTTAACTTGAGGACTTACTAAATATGTCCAAGGCATATTTCATCATTGGAGAATAATTTTGAGAGCATAAACCACTAATAAGATCCTTTCCCTCTATACATCTAGCCTCGTTTTTTAGGTTTTAACTGGGTGCATCATATGCTCCTTGGACACCACATCTAGAACATTTTCCATAACATATTTCTATATCTAAATTGAATCAAGATCTCAAACCAAATATACAATTCCATTATCCTTTTTACCAACAACCGAATCCAATCCACCCTTAAATAATTCATTTTCCTTGTCACTATAGACTATAGTAGTCAAATCTTGTAAACTCTTTCTTATTGATTACATAAATACAAACTTAGGTAGAAACAACTAGTCTTTATGAGCACATGACTTCTTATCCTTGACTATGAACCCCTCAACATCCACTAATGGAAACATCCCTTTGATCATAAAACATTTGGGTTTATACAACATACCATAAACCCAGTTAATCTTCCCACATGATTGCCCTTTATGCATTTAGAACTTGCATTCATAGATTTAAAGTAGTCCAGATTTAATCTATCCTCCACCAAGATAGGATGTTCATGTTGTTTTGCTTGTGTCCCTGGCCTTCCAGCGACTTGGAAAGTAGAAACCATAATATTGTTACATTTTTCATCAGAATAAGTCCCTTGGATGCAGGGAGGATTGGTCTTGGGATTCCTTGGGGTGAATAGGTCTTTTTGGATGAACCATTTGCAGGACACCCTTCAAGGTGATTAAAAATCTAAGACTATTTAGAGACCTGAGGCAAGTAGTCTTCCACCAGTGTTGAGGACCCAAGATGTATAGAAGAAAAACTCAATTATATTCCTCTAAACTAGATGTAGATTAGGATGCATCCTCTCATAAGTTAAACAATCAATATATCCATCCTGCACTACCACAATATCCTCCCGTGACATCTTAGAGGATCGTTGTTCTTTATGCATTGCCAATGAAGTATCACCTCAAGACAGTCCTACTGCCGATTGAAAAATTGCGACTTGCGACCCTGACTATAGCAGGTCAAAAAATAATGTGTCCAAGATTTGGAGATAACTGGTTGCTTAAAGTGGTATTCAACTTCAATTTCAAGCTATAAAAAATTTAAGGGTGGCTCTAAGAGATCCAGATACTGTTCCTTTGAAATAATAGGGTGATTAAGATAAACTATCTTATCATTATGCAATTTAATAATGCCCACCACTAAAGAAATTGAGCATTGATTTAATAATATACTTTTTTATTGTCTCTCATTATTCTACATTAAAATATCACATAAAACCATATGGGCCTACACAAATTTGAGTTATATAATCTTTACTTATTCCTATATTACCACTTCATAAAAAAATATTAACCATACATGCATTATGATGTTCAATAGATTCCATACACTCTTCAAAGGTGCATGAATGATAAAACTTTTTACCATACACACTAGGTGTTCAAAAAGAAAGCTATAAGTTTGGGAATCATCTTCACTCCTCCAGAGTTGAGCTTAAAGGCCATTAATTTAAGGCTTACCAGAAATGGGAATTTTTGGTAATTGGTGCATTCAATTATGGGAAAAGGTGAGTTTTTGTGTTTTAATCTTAGTTTTTATGAGCATCCACTTGTTTGGATTATTGTTTAATTGATTAAAATAAACTAAATCTTTCTAATTTCTTATTTTATTATCAATTTTCCTAAGTTATATCTTTTTCTCAAATCCTATAGGTGTCAACAGGGATGATGAAAAATGATCACTATGAAAATAATTTTTTAATACTTCCATTTATTTCTATTTTGGTTTTAATTCTTGCAGATATTTTTAACTGATTTGTGGGTATAATTTTTGGTTGATTGTAATGTAGATATTGGAGCTGAATTGTGTGGCACAATAATGACTCAAGGTTTATCACAGGTATGGGAGTTGACTCAATTTTTTTTCTCATCGGTACTAGAGATGACTTGTTTTTGGTATACACTTTGGTTGTGTGTGGTGAAGATCTTGGAGCTAAAGGATATGTGGTATAAAAGATAGTTGATGATTATTGTTGGAGCCGACTCACTAGTCATAGGGCATGGATGACTCTCTCATCCTAGTGCACTGAAGGTTATGGTAAAGTTGGAGTTGGCCCACTAGCCCTAGTTTTGGAGCTGGCTCACTAGTGATTTGGGAGGGGTGGGTAGGGTCTTTGTGTGATGGATCCTGTTTGGGGAATTTGGGTGGTATGACTCCATTTTTGTATTGATTCATTTTGTATTAAATTTCATTATTAATATAATTAATTTTTTTTCTAACTTTGAACATTCTTTAAAATTATAATCTTTTTAATAACTAAATTAGATGAATTATATATGATAAATTAATACATATAATATGAAATTTTACTAGCTATAAAAATTTATAATTTTTATTCAAATTTAATTTATAAATAGATATTATATGTTGGTAATATTATTAGAAACATAAATTGTTTTCATAAGAATCTATTTCTAAACACTTTAACTAACATATATATCATCTGTTGGTATTATTATAATTATAACAGAACTATTTTATCTATCACAAAAACATTTAGTGACAAAGTTTTTACCGACAGTTTAGTGATAGGGACATATGTGTTGGTAAAATGTTTTACCAACAGATATGTCCTTATTGGAAAAAAGTTAAATATTTTTTAGTGTATGTTTGGAAAAATATTATATTTAAAATAAATTCCTAATAAGAAAAATAAATTTATTGATCAATCTCATAGATAGAGATTATATATGCACCCAGGAAACACAACGAGTTATATTTACTTGAAAGATAACATGATTTGGGATGTCTTGAACGGTAAAATTGTTTACTATGTGTATACATTCTTGATATGACATGAAGTAATTGTTCAATGAAAACCAAAAAAGGGTTTCATTGAACTCCTCTCTATACCAATGTTGAGGTGGGACTACACATTGATTTACATTTTTATTAGGTTTGTTAAGACATCTAAGATGAATGATTTTATTTGGGTCATTGTGGATAACCTTAAAATGTATACACATTTCCTAGAAATGAGCGAGAACCTACCCATTCAATTTCTTGTTTTTATCTATATCAATGAGGTTTTAATACTTCATGGTTACCCATTATCAATTTTATTTGATTATGACCCTTATATCACATTAAAATTTTGGATAAATTGTAAAGTGTATTTCAACACCAGGGTACATTTTAGCACTTCCTTTCGTTATGATACTAATGTATAGTCTAAAAATGAAAATACAAACATTATACTATAAATTGATATCATTATCACTTGAATACCAAGGAATATCATATGTGTACCAAAATCAAGTATATTTATCATAAAAAAATAGATTCTAATGGAGAATAATAATGGAATCATGTGAGGTCTTGTATGAAAAAAGTTGAAGTGCTCAAACTAGTTTGGATAAATATGTAAAAAGGAGGCTATTTGGACCTAAAATCAATGAGGATACAACTAAGAAGGTTTGAGTTATGTAGAATCATATAAAGACAACACAATGTATAAAAAAATTCTATTATGATAATCAGAGGAAGGACATGAGATTTCATATGGAGAATCATATATTCAGGAATGTACTACTATGAAATACAGTTATATTTTTTTATAGGAATTGGATAATTTTTCCAGGGTATATTGGTAATTTTTATATTTTAGATTCAATTATAATGAATGATTATTTTTTGGCTATTCCACCCAACCTCTTTAAAGTGAATATTTTCCTTAATTTTTTGAGGTTTATAATGGTCATTCTATAAGTAATATATATACTCACCCTGAGGAAATAAAACTAAAACATTCCTGATCACATAATGAAGGAACTATACTGGTTCTTGACATAGGACACTAGGTGTTATATAATTAGTCTACCTAAATAGTGAATGCAATTTGTTTGAATCGCAAGCTAGAGGAAGGTACATGTGGTCTTGGGGAAGAAATTAAGAATAATTAAAGTCATTTTTCCCAATTTTAATGTGGATCCTTGATTTTAGGTGAAAAATTATTTATGTGTGGAGAAAATAATACATGATATTTTAATATGGTAAATAAAATATAATAAAAAAATCAAGTCACATCCAATATAAAATCATTTCATCATAATATTACCATATACTATAATAAAATATAATACTATATAATTATATATATAATAAAATCATAAAATATAATTACAATACATGTAAACATTGCAACACCAATGTAACCTTGTACTCCCTAGGATCACTCTTGAAAATGGATTTAATTTATAAGAGATTAAATGTTATTTTGAAGAATAAAATATGAAATATTATAGATATATAATTGGAGATATGAAAATTATATGAATTAATATAGATGTTAGAATGAATGGTTCATATAATGGGTAATAAATATTGTAGATTGACTGTTAGGATCAGACTGTTGGAATATAACGGTTGAAAATATGACCATTGTCATGATAATTCCATAGTTATTCATGAAAGTGTATAATAAAATGAATAAAACCATTTTATAATAATATAATTAATAATTATTATAACTAAATAATTATCAATAAATTTTAATATAATTATACACATTTGACTTAGAATAAATATAATATATATTAAAATATTGAGCATTTATATTTTTAACAAAAAAATATTTTGCAATAATATCATAGATTTATTGTAATGTTAATATTCTAATATAAGTAAAATTATTTTCTTAGAGAGGACATTAAATTTAAATATAGCACATCAACATTATCTAATGAATAATTTTTTAGAAATTTCATAAATAGTGAAATATTTCACTAAATAATAAAATATTGTAAGCATATATGGTAAGTACTATGAAAATATTATTTTGTAAAAATGGGTTAATTATTACTATAAGTGAATCCATGAACATAAATAATTAATTTATTTAATAACATATATTTTAATTAATTAAAATTATTCCCATTCCTATATATAGATTTCTAAAGTCATGAATAAAAAATAACGTTTTTAAAATAGTATTTTGTAGAAAAAATATATTACCTTGTACAAAGTAATATTAAATAATTGGGTTAGGTTAAAAAAAATTAACTTTCCCAAAAACATTTCTACATTTTTAAAAACCTTAAACTAAAATAATTTGTAATCCAACGGTTTTTTATTCTCTACGACCTATATTTTGAAGGATTATATATAAAAATTAATAAACAATTCCCCCCCCCTTTTATATATATACCCTCCAAATATCCCATTCAAATCCACTCGAGAGCCATTGAGAAAGAATTAAATATCATTATCTCAATTTCAATAATCCTTATAAGATGGTTTTATTATTCCAAGGATCCATTTTTATTTTTTTTGAAGATACCATTCATAGTAATAGTGTCCCAATCCTCCAATTTCATTTTCAATTGCAATATATTGTTCACAATATCTTTTAAATATTTTCCATAGAATAACATGAAATTATTTCCATTTATCATAATATATTCAATATATATTTAATGAGATGTTACTTATTATTTCTCATCATAGCCTTTTCTAATGATCTATTATGTAGAGGTAACAATTTTTACCCTCTTATATACATTTATTTTTTTTATTCCATTCATTTCCTTTTCATTTCAAAGATAGATTATATAATGACACATTGTTATAAATTCATTTTTATATTATTAGTGATATATAACAATTAAATATCATTATACCTCATTTATGATATTTCATAATTTGGGAACATTCACAAGCAATGAAATATTTTATAATTTTTATAAAGTAAAAATTGATTGATGTCATGGTAGTGGAATCCCTGTCGGGATACAAACAAGTGGATATAGGCCCTAGAACATATTCCCCATTGGGTAAAAACCCTGAGAAATAATGATTGGATATTAAATAAATCTTCACATGGTGAACAACAAGTGACATTAAATGAACAAACTGTTTGACACTCTGAGGGGATATTCTTTTTACAATTCAGATAATCCTTATAAAAAATTATAAAGTACCATTTCCCATTGATATCGCTACACTATAAAAGTAACCCTCACTAATACCTAGTTATCATTCCTTTTATAATGGTATATTCTAGGGAATTTCGTATATCCTCTAGTTTCTATATTGATTGTTGGATATTCACCAAGATAAGAACACTGTTATATTGAACGTGGAAATATTAATAATCCATATATACATTATATATATAGTAATCTATTTATTATTAAGTTGTGATTATGTATGCGGTTCCTTTGTGAAAATTAATATATGCATTGTTTATCTAGTTTCATTAAATGATTAATGCATTTTACTTATGATGTTACAGGTGGGGTGTGATATTATATATCCCCATGACGCATCAGTAAGTTTCATGATACAAACAATCTTTGGTATTGGGTATATTATTTAACTTTTAATGTATGATATATTGGAGTAAAGCCTTGATTTTTTGAATATTATTTCAGTCATTATTTAATATATTTTGGAGAAATCAATTATTTTTTTCCAAGAAAATATTATCTTCACATTTTTATTTGTTTTTGAATTATTATATTCATTTATTATTTCAATATTATTTACCCAATTCTTATGCTGTGATAGATTCCACTATTTGATTCCCCCTAATAAGAATAAAATATCACCTTTTATATTGTTTCCATTTTCCTAAAGAAACCAAAAATATTATTATGAGTGAAATATGTATTTTTTAGGAGAATAAAAAAATTAACATATTCAGTTGATGCACCTTATGTATTCAATGTAATATAATAATTATTTGTCTATATAGTTTCATAAAACTATTAAACTACTCAATATTATGAATTTTAATATATATATATATATATATATATATTCAATACTATTCTAATAAAATATCCTCCAACACCGGGAAAATAGAGTTGGAGTGTTATGGAAACATCCTGACATGACAAATTAATTATTTTTTAATGTAGATTTACAGTATAGTTTAGACCCTACACCATCTATTTAAGATTATTAAAGGTTTTAAAATGAATATTATACATATATTTTATAATAATAAAATGAAAAATAGGGGTGTTTTCAGGATCAATTACAAATATAAAAGAAATTTCTTCAATAAAAAATGGGACATGTAACGTAAGTTTGAATTTGATATAAATATGGTAAGGTGATCATTAAGACATTATTAAAAATTATATAATTTTACTTTCTCTTATATGATTATTTTTATGTATCATAAATCATTGTTTTTGTGTAAAAAAGATCATAATTACCAACTAAGCCTCTAAAACCATGAAAGATGTACCATAACATTTCATTAGAATAATTTATTAATGATTAACCCAATATAAATGGTAACAAACCACCAAAGAACACTGAAATAAAAAAATTTATGGGTCATAAATGATTTATGTTTTTTATAATTATAAAAACACAAGTGAAAAATATAAAAATGAAAACCAATCTACAAAGAAAAAAAATTCATTTCTTCCAATTAATCAAATAATTTAAATAAATAAGAATAAATTCAAGAAATATCTAAAAGGATCATTGAAAACAAATAAAATACACCAAAATAGAAATAACATGTGCTCCATAACACTCTATTCATGTGTATATCTCCCTCCCAATTATTTTACAACTTTTAACTCACTATAGAAAGAAAGAGGAAGCTTGTATATAATGTCACATTGTTCCTTGATCTAATTATAAGGATAGAGAGATCTATAATTTCTAGAATTATAAGATAAACCATATAACTATCTAAAATAGATGAACTTCACCCCTATGAGGAACATAAAAATTAATTTCCCAAGGTTCCAATTTATCGGAAATGGGAGGAATTAGGTTTTACACATATATTTCACAATATTAATTTTTACTAAGTATTGGGAAAGTAAATGAACACATCACATGTTTAAAAAATATGAAGAGTTATTTTCAAGTCACTTGAATACGCCCCCATAATTTTTAAACCAATTCAGTTTTATATTGATAGTTATTTCTAAAATAGATAGTAGTACAATAAAGGTTTATATATTTATATACCAAATCATATCCTAGTTTGATTTTTATAATTTTCAAAATATGAATATCATTGCACATATGTGTATGGTCTTCCATGTAGTTTGACACATTTTTCATCATTATCATTTTGGGATCTACAAATCACCTCCACTTATTATAAAAATATAAAAAGAAGTGGAATTAAACATTTAATGTTTTCTTATAAAATTAATTAATTGAACCAATTTGAATTTACATTGATTTAAATATAATAGTATAAAACAATAACTATTTAACACATTGGTATAAAGGTGAAATAGAATAGTGAATCACAATGCAACTGTACCACCTTACGAGAACATTATCACTCATTGGAATTGTATCTTTTTAAAAAATTATTTTTGAATATACTATTTAGTTAATGAAGTTTTAAAATTTAGAAGATATTCATTCCATGGAATTAATGTATCCAAATAAAGGTCAATGTAAAGTGGTGAATCTAATTAATCATGAAAACAACTATCTTAGAATTTTTATTTTTTAAAAAAATTAAAGGGATGCAAAATATTTGTGATGACCCAAACTCGCACTCCTGGATCATTTCATGACCCAAACCACTAGGGAATTTCCTGATATTATTATTTCTATAGTGACACCAGAAGGCCTAATTCAATATGAAATGGGTCAGAAACAAGCACTAAGTAGGCATATCATAGACATGGGAGGCTTTTGCCTAATGTACCTGTACACATGTACACATATTTGTACTATAGTGTAAGGAAAAATATAAATAACTGATACTATAAATTCATTCATAACATATAATCCCCCATTATAGTATGAAAAAATAGTATAGAAACACATAAGTGAGAAAAAATTCCACCAATACATTAAATAAGTATGACCTATAACAAAATTGGAAAACTAAAAAAAATAAACTAAATGATATTTCTACAGTCTAGCATTCCCAACTAAGGACCAAAAACTTTTAGTCTACTAAGAAACTGATGTACTTGATTTGTGTATACATTTCCACATACTTTATTAAAAATAAGAACGTGTTTTTAGAAATTACCTACTACATAGTGTACAAATACTTTTATTTTGGTTATCTTGTCTATTTTTAGGTTATTTCTGGTCAAACACACAAACCGGGGGAAAACTAAGAACAATTTACAACTACACGACGTGTACATATATACACACACCGTGTACATTTAGACTCAGACACAGATTTTCTAGGAAAAGTACATTCCCAAGTTACCAGAAGCATTTACACACTGTGAAAAAAAGCTACACGCCGTGTATAGTCTTCTAGAAGCAGTTAGTGGTTGAGAAGAATTCTACACGCCCATGTGTCCAGCTGATGTTTACACGTCATGTACATCATCTATACGCTGTGTCTCCCCATCTAGAAGTGGTTGGTGGCCGATAAAAGAGAGTATAAGCTGTGTATAGCAGTGCTACACGCTATGTATATCCACCTACTAGGAGTCATTATATTCGAAGTCAAAGATGGCATGTTAGTCCACACACTGGCAGAGAAAAAGATGACAAAAACACGTTGACAAGACTACACAGTGTATAATTTTTCTACATGCCGTGTACTTTTATTTTCTATAAATAGAGGTTTTGGCATTCGGTTCATGGGAGAGGAATGGGTGAAGGTCTAAAGGAAAGAAGTTTTATTGCTCTGCTGTCATGCTACCATCATTCAAATACTTCACCATTCTTCCATTCTACCAAAGATCCAATATCTCCTCGAAGTTTCTGTGATGATCACATCAGGTATCGAGGGTTCTATTTTTATCCTTTATTCTATGTGTAACAAAATACCCAATGTGTTAGGGTTATGGGTGATGAAAGAGTTGTAATTTAGATTAGTTTTTATGAATGTGTTTGTTCTGTTAACCTCTTCTTATTCTTCTTTAATCACTTCATTTTATCACTGTAAATTCTGAGCCAGACCAAGGGTAGAATTTTTAGGGACTTAAAAGAAGAATAATTATGAATACTTTCATGATCATTGGAAGTATTCATCAACTCAAAAATAGACTAATACAAATAAAGAATTGTGAAACACTGACTACAAGACCAAGGAGTCAGTTTCCTTATCTATCGACATAATTTTAATGGACTAAAGAAACCTTGTTACAAACCGAAACCCAGAGTGTTGGGTTATCGTGAACAAAACAACCTCATGAGAAATTTTATTTAATAAAAAACCTCTTAAGAATCCACATCCACAATGAATTTCCCTCTATATTTGAATAAAAACCAATTTCCCGTATTTTCCTCTATCTGTTAAGTAATTTGATAAAGAAATTTAAATCCAATTAACTTTTTATCCAAACATTAAAAAATCGACTCTAAATTCAGTACACTTAACTAAAAAAAATAAAAACTAGATAAGCAAGACAAAAATAACTTCTTTTTTCCTGTGGATATACCCTTTACTAGTACTATACTCATTAGGGTAAAAAAATTTGGGACACCGATAACATACCTTTGGTAAAACGACTAACCAAATTTTGGTGCCGTTGTCGGGGAAATGAAAAGTTAATTTTGTCCTTGTTTTAATTAAGTTTGCATCAAATTTTTGTGGAAATAAAAATCATAAATTCCCAAAAATATCTTTTCTAATCTCATTTCTATTTATATTTATTCTTCCTCATTTATGCTTGGTGTTTCTATTATTGTGCAGGTCTATAGGTGTATGATCGGCTACCTCACACATTCCAAGAATGGTGAGTCATCGGGGTTTTTCCCAATTGACCCAGAAATCAAATGGACTCTCTTGAGATAATGACAAGCACTCATGGAAGAGATCAACCAAAATAATCCCATGGTGAAAAATGAAGAAGGAGATCCAGATGCTCTCTAAGGAGCTGGACAACCATTGGGTCTGAATGACAACAGAAACTAGCAAGCTCCACTTGTATCAGGATATTGCCCGTAACAGCTCCAACAGTTCCAACCAGAGTGGATTCCATTTTTATAGCCAGATCTGGGGCCGTACTTCACCCTTCAGGAATAGCAATACATACCGCCTCCACTCCCTCAACAGCCACCTCTATGACATACTCTCATGGAGTATGACCTTCCATCTATTCACGGAGCTAACACATGCATCGTCCGTCCACCGGTTCATGACCAACACTTCAAGATCAAGTTTTCTATCATGTACCTGATCCAAAACACCATTCAATTCGGTGTCTTGCCCAGTGAGGACCCCAATTATCATCTCTCCAATTTCTTGGAGATCTGTGACATGTTATGCTACCACAAAGTGTCTGAGGATGCCATTTGTCTTTTCCTCTTCTCCTTTTCTTTAAGGGATAAGGCGAAGAATGGATAAAAGGATTCCCGCAACAATATATCCTCACCTTGGAGGAGCTATATCAGGCGTTCCTGTCCAAATACTTCCCACCCTCGAAGACGGTAACTCTGTAGAACGAAATATAAAACTTCTAGCAGTATGACTCAGAGTCATTATATGAGTCATGGAAGTATTTCAAGGATATGTTGCAAAAATTCCCACACCACAGACTCCCACTTTGGATGTAGGTCCAAACCTTATATGGAGGACTGACGACGAATACAATTTTTGTGGTGGATGCTGATATTAGAGGTATAGTTATGAGGAAGTCCCCCGAAGATCTTTTCGAACTACTGGAAGAAATGTCTGCCAATAGATTACAGGGGAATTCCAAGAGGGGCACAAAGAAACGAGGTATGGATAATATTGATGCTACTACTATGCTTGTTTCCCAGTTAGACACTATGTCTAAAAAGTTTGACGCACTAAATCTGAAGGGTGCGTCCCCAATACATGTGGAAAACCATCCAGCATGCAGTGAATGTGGTTATAAACACATCATGGGAGAATGACCATGACCTACAGTCGGCCCTTCGACGAGTGAGTTTAGCTATGTTTCTAAAAACTGAGGGCCAAATCAGTACTAGAAATACCAGAACCCAACATGGCATGATCAAAAGAACACAGGTTGGGGCTAACAATAGCAGAATCCTCGACCCCAGCGACTGCCTAGCTACGGTCATCCTCCTTATCAAAATGAGTAACTGAGGCGGAAAAAGCCCCAGAAAGGATCTTATGAGCAGCAAGGGTATCAAAACCCTCACCCACAGTAGCTGCGACAACCACCACCTTCACCAGCTGCACAACCACCTTAATAACAGAACACCTTAAGGTTAGAGGATCTCATGAAAAAGTTTATATCTACTGTTGAGACCATATTCCATAATCAGGAGGCTTCAATTTGAGGCATGAAGAACCAAATTGGCCAGTTGGAAAACCAACTCTCGGGAAGGCAACCTGGTACACTACCAGGTAACACTGATAAGAACCCGAGGGAGGAGGCTTGTGCCATCACACTACAGAGTGTAATGGAGCTACAACAGAAGAAACCAACACATCTAGGTGCACCTACATCCCCTACTAATGAAGAAGGTGCAATTACAGACCCCTCCTCATCCAAAAACCCACCAAAGGAGGCTTAACCAAATAAAGTAAAGGATATTTTCAAACCCTTTGAGCCTTCCTTACCCTTCCTGGAGATAATGAAGCAGAGAAAGATGGACCACCAGTTTGAAAAATTCATGGAAGTGTTCAAGAATTTGCACATCAATATTCCATTTGTAGAGGCACTGATGCAGATGCCCACGTATGCAAAATAAATTAAGGATATCCTCTACAGAAAAAGGAAGATGGAGGATCTGAACACCATTTCCCTAACTAAGGATTTCTCATCAGTCGTACAACATTCCATTCCTCCCAATCTCTAGGATTCAGGTAGCTTCACTATCCCATGAACTATTGGACCATGTGAGTTTGGGAGGGCCCTCTGCGACTTAGGGGCCGGTTTCAACCTCATGCCCCTCAGAGTTTTTAAGAAGCTAGGGCTCAACGACTTGAAGCCTACCTGAGTAGCTCTTCAATATGCTGACCGATCCATCAAATATCTGAAGGGGCTATTGAAGGATGTGTTGCTCAAGGTGGGTAGGCTAATCCTCCCCATAGATTTCATCATCCTTGACATGGAGGAAGACCAAGAGGCACCTATCATTTTGGGAAGGCCTTTTTGGCCACTGGGAAGGTACTAATCGATGTGCACCAGGGGGAGATAATTTTCTGGGTAGGAGATGAAAGAGTCTCCTAAAATTTCCTCAAATCTATCAAGCATGCATCATTGTCAGATCATGAGGGCTATTATGCAATTACCACAATGGATGAACACTTGAGCAAAGAAGGGGATGATATGGTATGTTCTTTTACCTCATATGAATTTTTTTTCCAGACATTCCAGTTATGAAGCACAAGAGGACCAGAAATTCCTAGAAGGCCAAGGAAACCACTACTAGAAACGTGTAATTATACCCAATATTCTGAAGTGGGAAAAGGTGAAACCACTTGAACCTTCAATTCTAAAGGTTCATGAACTAGAAGTAAAGTCTCTTACATCTTCTCTGAAGTATGGGTATATGGGAGACCATCAAAAATTTCCTATCATACTTAGTGCAGCACTATCACAGAAGTTGGAGGATGCACTTATGCAGGTTTTGATATAGTAGAAGCACGCTATTGGGTGGACAGTTACATATTTGAAAGGAATAATCCCTACCATTTGCACCCATAAGGTGCTTCTTGAATAAGGTGCCGAGAAATATAGGCAACCATAGTGACGCCTGAACCCCCCCATGAAGGAAGTTGTGAAGAAAGAGGTAATTAAGTTGTTGGATGAAGGAATCATTTATCCTATATCGGATAGTCCGTGCGTGAGTCCCCTGCAAGTGGTACCCAAAAGGGGGGGATTAATGTGATTTAAAATGATAAGAACGAGCTCATACCCACACACACTGTCACGGGATGGAGAGTCTGTGTGGATTATAGGAAGATGAATGATTCCATGAGGAAAGATCATTTCCCTTTCCCTTCATGGATTAGATGCTAGAGAGAATAGCAGGGCACAAATTTTATTTCTTCCTTGATGGTTATTCTAGCTACAATCATATTTTCATTACTTCAGAGGTTTAAGAGAAGAGCACATTTACTTGCCCCTATGGTATGTTTTCTTACCGAAGTATGTCCTTTGGCATGTGCAACGCTCCCCCCTTCCAGTGTTGCAAGTTGGCTATCTTCCATAACACGGTGGAACAGATCCTGGAGGTGTTCATGGATTATTTTTACATTTACAAAAAATCATTCACCACTTGCTTGTGGAACGTAGAGCTAGTTCTGGAAAGATGTGAGAACACTAACATGGTTTTGAACTGGGAAAAGTGCCATTTAATGGTGCAAAGTGGCATCATCCTTGGACAAAAAATCTCAGAAAAGTGGATAGAGGTCGACCTAGAAAAGATAGAAGTCATTTCATGACTACCTATTCTGACTTCTGTCAGAGCCATCCGCAGCTTCCTGGGGCATGAAGGTTTCTACAGACAGTTTTCCCACAACTTCTCAAAGATATCCCAAACCCTCACTAACCTTCTGACCAAGGATGCTGTATTTGAGTTCAATGATCCATTCACCACAACTTTTGAGCACCTGAAGCAATGCCTGGTGGAAGTTCCAGTGATGATTGCTCCCAAATAGGAGGAAAAATTTGAAGTGATGTGCGATGCTAGTGACTATGTAGTGGGAGCAGTCCTGGACCAGCAACTTGACCAATTTTTTTGACCCATCTATTATGCCAGTAGGATGATCAACAAGGAATAGATAAACTACACCACCATAGAAAAGAAGATGTTGGTAGTGGTGTTTATGTTTGACAGGTTCCATTCTTACTCTGTGCTATCTAAAGTTATTGTTTATAATGACCATGAAACACTAAATTACCTTCTGAACAAGAAAGATGCAAAGCCACGACTGATCCAATGGGTACTCCTCCTACAAGAATTTTATCTGGAGATCCAAGAAAAGAAAGGGAGCGAGAACGTTGTTGCTGATCATCTCTCCCACATAGAGTTCCCTCGTTTGGAGAAGGATGAAGATCAAGAGATCATGGAGGATTTCCCTGATGAGCACCTATTTTCATTAAAAGAAACACCTAGACCTTGGTATGATGATATTTCTAATTTTATGGTTATAGGTGTTGTTCACCCCGACCTCTCCTTCTAGCAAAGGAAGAGATTTCTCTCTGATGTCGAGAGGTACTTCTGGGAAGATCCTCTTCTGTTCCAATCCTGTGGGGATGGGGCGATCCTTCGTTGCATCCTGGAAACTAAAGTTCATGGAGTCCTGGAATTCTGTCATGCCTCGCCAGTTGGGGGACATCATGGGCCTGGCCGTACTATAGCAAAGATCCTATAGTCTAGGGTTTTCTGGTCCACCTTGCATAGAGAAGCCCGAGACTTTGTTTCCTATTATGATCGATGCTTGAGAACAGGTAATGTGGGACGTCATGTTGAGATGCCCCATCACCCCATCCTGGAGGTCGAGATCTTTGACGTCTAGGGCATAGATTTCATGGGACCATTCCCACCATCTTTCAAGAACACATACATCATGGTCTATGTCTACTACGTCTCCAAATGGGTAGAAGACGCTTCTACAGCACACAACACAGCCAAGGTAGTCATGGGCCTTTTAAAGAAACATATTTTCAGCAGGTTCGGATTTCCCCATATACAAATCAGTGATAGAGGGGCCCACTTTGACAACACATTAATGAATGGAGTACTGTCGAAGTACGGAGTAAAGCATCATATGGGGATGCCATATCATCCCCAGACCAGTGGACAAGTGGAGCTCTCCAACCGTGAGCTCAAGCAGATTCTGGATAAAATAATGAACAATTTGAGGTAAGACTGGTCCATGAACAATTTGAGGAATGGGGATGTCCCCATTCCGCCTCATATATGGAAAACCATTCCATCTGATAGTAGAGTTAGAGCACAAAGCCTACTGGGATGTCAAGGCCCTGAATTTTGATCTGAAGGTAGCTGAAGTGAAGCATAAGTTCCAACTACCAGAACTTGATGAAATCCGATTAGAGGCATATGAGAATGCCAAGCTGTACAAGGAGAAGATGAGAGCAATTCACGACCAGATGATTTCAAAAAAATCTTTCCAAATCGGTGATTAGGTACTCCTTTTTAACTCTTGTCTTTGATTATTCCCAGGGAAGTTAATGTCAAGATGGTCAGGACCATTCCGAGTCATATGAGTATTCCATCATGGAGCGGTGGAAATTTCTAGAGAGGATGGTCAATTGTTCAAGGTGAACAGACAGCGGCTGAAGACTTACCATCACATGGAAGACACTATGGGAACACTGTCCACCATACATCTCAGGTAAGTAGAGGTAAGTTGGTCCAACCAACAACCTCAAACAAAAGTGCTTCCTGGGAGGCTACCCAGCAGATACACGCCGTGTACCACCTATAAATACGGCATGTACTTATTTATTTTCATTTATCTTTTAACTATTATAAATATATATCTTAATTAAGTAATAAACAGGGATGATGTCGGTGCCGATGGTAAGGTCACTGGAGTTTATCCGAGCCATAACCGGATCAAATCCCTCCCGACCTACCTTCAGCAAGGGGTTCCTCCTTTTTATCTTCGGGTTTTCTTACATGTCATGTGTGGTATTTTTCATATTATATATATATATATATATATATTTTCTTATAAGAAAACCCATGATGGGGATGGATCGGTTTGTCATGATCGTAACCCGGTTCAAAAAGACCCAGGTTTGAATCCTGACAACCGCCCCATTTCTATCATTTTTCCTTTTAATAAAATCACACGATATGTATTTATATATACATTGTGTGCACCATGTTTTCATTACTAAACTGAAAGTATTTTCAACATAAATAAATACATGTGGGTGAAGTTAGCAGATTGGCAGAGTCTCAGCCTTGGATCCAAAAGACCCGGGTTCAAACTTGGCTAATCTCCCTGCTTCATCACTTTTTGTATAATTAAAAACCACACGCCATGCATTTACTTCCTCCCATGTAGTATAGGCCTTGTACATTAAATATTTATAAGTAATAGATAGGAGCAGCAATACAACCTTTACTCTAGTGGTTGAGGTATTCCATTTGGAACGGCTGATCATTGGTTCGAACCTCGCCCCAAGCACTATACCAAATGTTGTACTTCTGTTTTTCTAATTTTAGAAACACAACATGAATTTCCTGATACATTACATGTATAGTTTTATTTTTGATAAATTATGTATATATATATACATATTTTATTTTAATTATTAATACTAATTATTATAGAGTTTACTATAATAATTATATACCTCAATATATATATATATATAAACTACATGGTGTGTCTACTAAACTACACGCAGTGTACACTGGATATAAAAGTTGCGCTCCACCTGGCTTGAGCTCGTGTCGCGTAGACACCCCCCTCTCCCCGTTTTATTCCCTCGTATGCCGTTTGGCCTCTTGGATCCCAATCCATCAATTTTATGCGTTTTAGGTCTGGATTTCATCCCCATTACAATCCTCATACTAGGTATGCCATTCGACACCCTTTATTTCAATATTTTATAAGTGTTTAGGTCGATTTTCGGATCAACCGACCATTCAGATTCTGCAGTACATGGGAAAAATACCAAGAACACACGCCATGTACTATTGTACATGGAAACACACTTTCCAATTCGAAATTTGAAATTACATGGTGTGTTTGTTCGGTACACACTGTGTACCATTCAGAATCGTGCCTGGGTACCTTCTTCACACGACCACACACACACCATGTTTGTGTACACGACGTGTATGTGTGGTACATGACGTGTATAACATTTTTCTATGCCATTCTGTGTCCAGCACTCCACACGGCCATATGAACTCTATTCTTATATATGTCGTGTTGTCTCTTCACATAGCGCGTACTACATTTTTGGCTCTAATCAGATGTTGGTCATGTCTTTGGACCCACACGACTAGGAGAACTTTTTTCGTACATGACGTGTATGTTCAGTACACACCATTTATCCTTCCCTGGCCTATTACATGCTCACTCTGCATGTCTATACATAGAACACGAGATGCTAACTTTCTTCTACTACACACCGTGTACTTTGGATATACACGCCATGTACTTTTTATTTTTTAGTTTTCTCACATTTTCTTCTTTCCCTTTCCCTTTTTTTGGTTTTCTTATCTTTTTTAGGATATGGAAGATAGAGACCCTTCACGTGGGATGCGTCCACCTCTTCCACTGAGGATGAGAGAACCACTTTTCATCAAATAGGACTCCGACCTGTGACGATACCATCTTCTAACTATCTAGTGTACCAACCTCCTCCACTGGCCATCCATCCACCACCCACTACTTCAGCAGAGGCTGGTCCTAGTACTGCCTAACCTACACCATCCCGTACAGAGCCTCTGAGAACCACCCTTTCTTCCCCACCAGCTGCCACACCACCTGAGCCATCCTCAGTCGCAACTGATCCATCATCGGCCACCCCATCCAGCGGGCCTCTGTCTACTGTAGCTGTTCTGCCCCCAGAGTCAGCCCCTACTGCTGTACCACCTGGGATGGGACCTACAAGAATCCCCTACCCTTGCATGGTGTTCTCGGTCACAGACTTGGCACACGACAGAGTCTTGTGCTTCTCTCGCCACCCGATCCCATTGAGAAGCCGTTATCTCGACAACAGCGTCCCCCAACAGCTGGGTATCTAGGGAGAGTTGGAGAATCTCCTCAGGCACACACCATTACTCACGATCTTCCAGGACAACACTCTTATTTTCAGAGATTTATTTTTAGAGTTTTCTACTTCCTTCGAGTTCGACAGGCCCGAGTACTAGGAGAGGCCTAGCGATGCGGTCCTGATGGTCCGATTTTGGCTAGGAGGTCAAAATTTCTCCCTTACTATGACCTAGTTTGGCCGAGGGTGCATTTTCTATCCTCATACCATCACCCTACCCATTGTCTCCACCTTGAACTATCCCGATAATTCTGAGATCATTTCCATGTGGTGGGATATTGTTGGGCTTGACCACCACTACACCCCCACTTCCCAAAAGTGTACCCTTATCGCTGAACATATCCTTCAATTCACCCACCGGTAATTTAGAACTATCCCTTTTCCTCTCCATGAGGATATGGTGGTTGTGACTGGCCGTGACATGGAGCTCCTCACCTGTGTCATTCAGTAGGACTACCCGGACCTCCCTTACCTTGCCGCCTCCTATTTCCACACCATGTTTACCGGCCATCAGGGAAACCTGAACGGTGGGTTTTACGCCACCCACCTTGCCCACCACCTCCGGGTTTTTGAGCCTTCCCTTCCCCATGACCAGTTAGGTTCCCCCTAGAAGATGGGCTTTCTCATGATTATTCGCATGGGATTGGTCTGGAAGCAGGGGAGCCCTTACATCCTTGCCCAGGCACCACCCCACTACCTGCTGACCCTCCTGCCACCGCCGATACACCTACCCCTCCTTCCCCACCCCTTCCGGCTTCCTCACCCTTACCTTTTTCTTTACCATTATCCCTCCTGTACCTACCAATACCCCTTCACCTTCTACACCCTTGGTTGTCCTGCCCATCCCCATCTGCCTAGCTAGGATTGACCACCGCCTGACACATCTAGAGCATTAGCAGGCTGCTCTCCTTCAGTAGCATACCACCTCTGCTTAGCACCTGGACCGCATTGAGAGGATGGTAGAGCTACTACTACAACATCAATGTCTTACCATTCCACTAGAGGCTCCTTCTCCTTCCGCACCTCCAACTTCTTCTGTCCCACCTTCAGGCGCTGTCGTGGCCACAGACTCCGTCCTCATCTTCACTATAGGTCCCGACCCAGCTCCTCTTTTAGAGCTCACCATTCCAGATGCCCCTTCACCAGCATCCCTACCACAGGATGAGGTATTTCTCCCACCATGTACTATAGCTTCTATTCCAGATACAGCTTCTGCGCCTTTAGCTTCCATGGCTACTAATCCTTCTTTACCGGCTGCTTTTATACTGGATGATGCCTCTTTTGAGGTGACCCCATGATTGGTTTTTGGGTACTTTTTATCCATTATATATATATATATTTATATATTTGTGATATCTTTTTCTTGTTCACTATTGTGTATGCTTGCAATTTTCTCTCTCCACGACCGTCATAGGTTCTTTGGCACGCTATGGGCTGTACCTCTCCGCCACTTCCTATCTTTCTTTACCCAGGCACGAGGGGAGTATTGTTTTTCAGTTTATCATTGTTTTATTTTTCTTTCGCATTTTAATTCTTCCATTAATTTCCCTTGTCATATTCCACTGTTTTGTCTCCACATTACCTTCTCCACCTTTCAGTGACACTTGGGGGACCCTGTGCCCTATTCAGTGTGGGGGATCTTCTCTAACCTACACTGCTCTTTTTCCCTCGAACTAATCTAGGATACATCATTAATAGATGAAATATTTTAAACTATGGAAAATTTTCAATTAATTATTATTGTAAATAATAAAGGCATAGTTGATAATTTTAAAAGTTAAATACTTATTTTAAAATTTTGATAAATTATTTTAAAATTATTGCTGATATGGTTGATTTTCTGACTTAAATTCTTGGCTATCTACATTTATTAAACTATTATTTTTTACTCATTCCCTGACTTGATTGACCCGTTGTTGTTTTCATCATTACAGAGATGTATTCTAAACCTTTTTGACATATTCTTTCTTATATACCCTCTTTCTTGAGAGATTCTTAGGATATTCATGACTATGAAAATTGTCATGCTTTTTTTCTCGAAACATGATAAATTTTTGAATTACATTAAAATGATTGTGGCATTAGATTGTTTCAACCCCTTTTATCTTGAGACCTACCCAACATTTGATCTCTATGAAGCCCCTAGAAACCATGAAAAACCTTTATAGGAAGCCATATTACAAGCCTATTTCTCTTCCTACCCTAATTATTTTTAACTTTTCATGATTATTCACTTGAGCTTTAAAGAGGGAATTGACAATACATGGAACATTTTCAAGAATTTCCATGAAATCAATTGTGGGGGAGAGCCTCTTGTTCATTTGAAGCAGAGAGGGTTCCAAACCTCTATTTTCAGAATTTCTAAGTGGTCCCCTTTGTTGTTTTTAAAAAATGATACATACAAGGGGAACTTATAATCACTTGTTGGTTTGTGAACCCTACCTAAATAAGGGAGATGGTGGTGATGAGAGGATCCAATAGAGCTTGTTGAAGATTCTTTTACATTGAGCTCTAATATTTGAATATCATGCATTATTGTTTAAGAATTTAGCCTCCCTTTTTCAAGCCTCTAAGATTATTTTTCACATTACTACCTACTAACCCTTATCCTCTTAAACATTTGAACCTTGATGAAAAGCCCTCATGATTTTTGTGATTTAAAATATCTAAAGTAAAAAATGAGAACACTTTCAAATCTATGGATAGAGTGAATATAATTAAGATTGAGAAAAAATCTGGTATAATGATCTTAAGTGATGAGAGTATTATTTTCTGGTGAGGTAAATCATCAAGTGGCATGTGTCATTGTGAAATGTCGAACGATGTGCATAAATGAGAATAGAAGTTTTAGAATTAAACTATAAAGGAGGCATGATTAGAATATTATTTAAAATTTAAATATGTTTTTGTGCCTTTATAAAATCATTTTCTATGCCTATAGTATTTATAAGTATAATTTAAGTTGTTTTCTTCCATTTTTGGAATATGGATACTATTGATTAGATGCTGAGATTTTTCTTGAGGACAAGCAAATGGCTAAGTGTGAGGGAGTTTTATATACCCTATTTGTGTATAAATTTACCCATAATTTATTGAAAATAAGAACATTACTTCAGAAATTACCTATTATGGAGTGGAAAAATAATTTGATTTTGGTGATCTTGTCCATTTTCAGGTTATTTCTGGTCAGACACACAAACTGGGGGAAAACTGAGCAAAATTTACAACTACACGGCGTGTACATATATACACACCGTGTACATTGAGACTCAGACATGGATTGGATAAGACAAGTACATGCCCAAGTTACCAGAATCATGTATATACCATGAACAAAAGCTACACACAATGTATAGTCTTCTAGAAGCAGTTGGTGGTTGAGAAGAAGTCTACACACCCATGTTGTCGGCTGACATTTACACGCCGTGTACATCATCTATACGCCGTGTCTCCCCATCTAGAAGTGGTTGGTGGATGGTAAAAGAGAGTACACACCATGTATGGTGGAAATACATGACATTTATATCCCTCTACCAGGAGGCACCGTGTTCCAAGTTAAAGACAGCATGTTAGGCCACCCACTGACGGAGAAAAAGATGACAAAAGCGCATTGACAAGACTACACGACGTGTACTTTTTCCACACACCATGTACTTTTATTTTCTATAAATTGAGGCCTTGGACTTAGGTTCATGGGAGAGGAAGGGGTGATGGTCCAAAGGAAAGAAGTTCTGCTACTCTTCTACCATTCTACCATCATTAAACTACTTCGCCATTCTACCATTCTACCAAAGAGCCAATCTCTTGTAGAAGTTTCTACAATGATCACATTAGGTATCAAGGGTTCTATTTTTATCTTTTCTTCTATATGTAACTAAATACCAAGTATGTTAGGGTTGTGGGTGATGAAATAGTTGTAATTTAGTTTAGTTTTTATGAATGTGTTTGTTCTATTAACCTCTTTTTATTAGTCTTTAATCACATCATTTTATCATTGAAAATTTTGAGCCAGACCAAGGGAATAATTTTCATTGACTCAAAATAAGAATAATGATGAATAATTTCATGATCATTGGAAGTATTCATTGACTAAAAAATGGAATAATCTAAATAAAGAACTGTGAAACACTAACTACCAGGCCATGGAGTCAGTTTACTCAGCTCTAGACATAAGTTTACCGGACCAAGGAAACCTTGTTACAAATTTAAACCCAGAGTGATGGGTTATCATGAACAACACAACCTCATAATCAATTTTATTTAATAAACAACCTCTTAAGAATCCATAGCCCCAACACATTACCCTCTATATTTTCATCAAAACCAATTTATCGTATTTTCCTTTATCTATTAAGTAATTTTATAAAGTAATTTAAATCCAATTACCTTTTTATCCAAACATTAAAAAATCAACTCTAAATTAAATACACTTTATTAAAACAAAAATACAAACTTGATAAGCAAGAATAAAATACATTCTTTTTCCCTGTTGATCGACCCTCTACTCGTACAATACATGTTAGGGTAAAAAAATATGGGACACCGATGACATACCTTAAATAAAACGACTAACCAGAAATCAATCAAAATTATCGTTATCTATTTTTAACAAGACATGTGTGGGAAGAGCCCATGCAAAGGTGTGTATAAATATACCTAATATGACACACTTAAATCACCAAACATAATATAGTAAAAAATAGTGTCACCTATAAATCACAAAAGAAGTAGGATAAAAACTGGGTATTCTCATAGATAGACTCTATGTATTATATCACACCCGTACTTATGTAATAGTTTTTTATTTTATAAATTTATTTGACATTGAAATGATTTTTTGAGGTTCGGGCTGAGCCCTATTGATTTTTTGTTTTTTTTCTGATAAATGAGTGTTTTTGGATTGATAGCATCAGACATAAGGGCATGGAACAGTCGAAGCCATACGGCTTCACCAAATCACCATGCATCCTGCCTGATGCACGGTTAACTAAATAATTAAAAAAATTAATAGTAAAGTGAATGTAAAATAAAATGAAAAAAATAAAATGTTTTAAGAGATATTTTAATAAGGCTATTATTATTATTTTTTAAATATTTTAATTAGGTTATTATTATTATTATTACAAATTTTAATTATTTTTTTAAGATCGTTTGGGTTTTTTAGTGTTTTATTTCTTTTTCCCCTCCTCTTACTCCCCCATTGGAATTGTGTTGCATACCCCCCGCCTTGGTGTTGTACTGAAACCCTAGATAAAACCCTCCTTTGGATAGCGTCTCCACCCCCTTGGCCTCTCTCTTCTAGCGATCTTGGATGGCGCCCCTCCTCTCTTCTGATGGACCGCCTCGTGCCGCCTAGACCTCCCTCAAACCAAACACCTCCATGCTGCATAGCCCTCCCATCATGCCGCCTTTCATTCCATGGTCACTACTCTGGCATGGCTCGCCTCCAGAAACCACCCCCCTTATTGGCGCGACCTTTAGCAACCCCTCTCATTTCGCTACAAGTACAAATCACCTGGGTAAGTCTCTTCCCTTCTCCATAGGGTTTCAAGTTATAATTCCTTTTTTATGGTTCTATTTTGATTTTTTTGGTTCAAATTCTTGACTAAGTGTTTTTCTTAGGTCCCTTGTGGTGTGGATTGGGTAAGATTGGAGTTTTTGATGAATTTGTGGGAAAATTGGCACTGAGGTATGTCATTCAACGTAAAAATGTTATTTGATGATTTAATTTTTTGTTTAATTAATTTCTTATATTATTTAATTAATTTGTTTGGGGAAAAATTGGTTTATTTGAATTTTAATATGTGTTTTATTTGTTTATGACCTTTTTTATATGATATGGGTTCATTTTTGATGAAAACTTATATTTATTTATTTTTTAGTTATTTATTAAATTGCGTAGTTTGTTTATTAATATATGAAAGTGGTCCGAAATTTGTTCTTGATGTGGCATTGTGTGTGCTGTTAATAAAAGAGGGTTTTGTGTGGTTTTATCGAGTAAATACAAGTAATATTTTTTTAAAATTGTTTTATAAAATTTTATTTATACTTTATTAAATTATATGAATGATGTAAAGGTGTTTCATAAATGGTGTAAGGGTTTTATCAAACAATTTATGTCGTGCATGTCACATTTTAAAATTCATTTAGAGTGCGTATGATGTTGAAATATGTTTTTGGTGTATAAATGGTGACTTTAGTGTGTGTAGGGTTTGTTTGGATGTTTGTGTGACTATGGAATTCTATCTAAACCTGAATCTTGAATGAGCACTAATGGAAGTCCAGGTAACTAGGTGGGCGGACTAAGACTAGTGTGTTAGTGATACAGAAGTGGCATCATCCCAATTTCACTTAGATAGATTGATGACCACAATACAAATTAAACTTTTGTATAATGATTGGGGACCACTAGGTTTACAGGGATGTCCCCTAATAGTGTCTTGTGCAAGAGAATGCATGTTGTTGTGGTTTTTATACCAATTTTTAACAAGACATGAGGTTATAGGGTCCCACTACTTGCTAGTACCTATAGGACCTCTCCCATATTTGCTGCCCTTTGATTAATTTGTACTCACCATCAGCATATAATGTTACATTTGGGTTACCATAAAAGTAAGAGTGTGTTTTTAATTAATGTTGTATTCCTTGAAGCTCTTTTCATTAAAAATGTTTTCCTTAAAATTGTTTAAGCATATATTTTCTTTAATTTATTAAACTTGCATGTATATTCATCATTTAATGTTTATGTGTGGAATCTCTTCTCAGTGGAATCCTACTTGGAGTTAGATCACACCCTACTTACACCTTTGGGTGTAAGTAGATTCAGTAATGTTTGATAAAGTTAAGGGTAAAGCTTATGGAGATCGTCGTTCGGGTTGTTAGTGATATTTTGTGGATGGTGTTGTGGAGATGACCTGAGGGTGGTGTCCTATTTCTAGGTGGTGGTTTTTGAGCTAGATTTTGTTTACCATACTTTTTAGTTGATATTTGGGTTTTGATTTAAACATGTAACTCAAATTAGGGTCTTTGGTTAAAGGATTATTTGGTTGTGACTTCTAGATTTGGTTTATTTTATATTGTTGGTTATTTCATATTTTTATATTCAAGTAAATTGTTCCAAAACTTTACTTTTGATACCCGAGAACTTGTACTAGCCCCTGGGGATTGGGAACACCCTTCAGGTCTTACTGCAGACCAGATCGAGCATCGGTTGGATGATGACCAAACTAGGTTAGTGAAAAAATGGTGTTAGAGAAGGTCTTGGTTAATCCCTTTGAGTAATTTTATTTGGGATGTTTCTTGGATAGAGAAGGGCTATGATTACAGGGGATCAGAGTTCTGGTTGAGAGTAGGGTGCCTTGCCAACACACCTCATGACAAATCTCAAGTTACCATGGGATGTTGGGATATTTTCATAGTTTCTCCTCCAGGTGGGACGTACAGGTTGCCGATTATGTGTGGACACTGGGTGGGAGTGAAGTGGTTTGGTCATTATGTTGCTTCAACTTGTTTCGAATATGGATATTTATTGTTCTTTCTAAAATTTTATTTTTCAGACCTGATGTATTAATGATGTTCTTATTGAGGTTGTTTCTTTTTTTGTGTGTGAAAAACATGACTCCCTAGAGAGCTCCCTTGAAACCATGGGAGGAATCCAAAGAGAGTTCTCCCTAACCACTTGATAATAGGCTGGTGGAAGTTTTGGTCCATGATGTTCAGGCTTTTGGAAAGAGAGAGGATCATACTCCTACTCCTGCTCCAGTTAGAGAAGTTTAATCTTGTCCTAAAAACGACAAAGCCCCAGAGTTTCTCAAGAACAACCCCCCTTCATTCTAAGGTAGCACAAATTATTAGGAAACAGAGGAATGGATCAAGAATAAAGAGGGTATGTTCGAGTTCCTGGAAACTTCTGAAGTGGTCAGGGTGAAGTTTGATTCATTTATACTAGAGGGTCCTAGTCAAAGGTGGTGGGACTCAGTGATCCAGGCTAGGAAGCATGAGCAGTTGATCTGGAAAGACTTTAAGGAAATCTTCAATGACCAGTACTATCCTGATGTCTTGGCGTATGTTAGATCCTAAGATTTTATAGATCTTGTTCAGGGGGACCAGTCAATGATGAACTATACCAACTGATTTTCCAAGATATTCCAATATACACATAAAATAGTCTCCAACAAACACATGAAGGCTCAGAGTTTTGAACAGGGTTTGTGACCTGAGATTTACTCTCAGGTATTCCTGTTCAATTTTAAGACTTATACTGATTGGTTGACCAAGATTATATAGTGGAGATTTACTGAAATGGTATTTCTAGTTCTTTTGGGGATATTTCAGTGTTTGGAAGTTGAAATTCATCCAAAAAGAAGAGGAATCATGATGATAAAGGGATGAAGAGTGGTAGAATCTCATTCCATCCTTCTAGGTAGACTTTATATGTGGCTTCTGGTGAAAGATCTATTATGTACCACTAGTTCAGGAAGGTAGGACACATCATAGCTTCATGCCTTCAACCCACTTATAATTTCCATTTATTAGGATATATGGGGAAACATTAATGGTTTGGCAGGGTGGAACACCCTTATTAAAGTGGGGAAGTATTTGTGAAATTCATGGGAGTATCAGTTCAGTCAGAGGAAACCAGGATTATGGGATCTCAGTTTGGTGGTCATGGTGTTAGGACAGAATCATATTCTAGGAAGATTCATATCAGGGTAGATCCATAGATGAGGGGTCATTCTCCAACATGGATAAGAAAACTTCATATTGTGGATCAGGAACCTGTGGGATCAGATGTAGGGCATTCTATAGTTCAATGTACCTTCCTGATTTCATCTTCTATAGTAGTTGTTCTATTTGATACTGGTGCTTTGGTTTCTTTTATCTATTCCAGTCTTATGAATCTGCTGAATTTTCTAACTGAGTTGTTGTCTCTTGAAATGGAGTTGGGGACACTGTTGGGTAATAATAAGGATAAAGGTCTTAGGTGCCCACCTTGTGTGCTTTCTATGTTAGGGGTAGAGATGGAGTGTAATTCTTTGGTCTTGTATATGGACCTTTTTTATGTAATCCTTAGCATGGATTGAATGGTGAGATTTCAAGCGAATATCAATTTCTATAGGTGATGGGTGAGTTTCCTAGAACCTAGTGGGAGTCCTCAGGTATTTGTTAAGGAATGGGATCCTCGGTCGGGTCATGCAGGAGCTCCATTTCTAGAGTTTGGGACTCTTTCCTTTCTGTTATCATCACTCGCACTGGGGGCGATGGTCATGCACATGAGGGTGGATTACCTAATGTAGTAGATGAGATCTGAGAGATATTTCTAGATTATTTTCCAAGATTACCCCTAGAGTGGGATGTGGAGTTCTCAATTGAATTGGTGTCAGGAACACAACCTATATCTCTTCCCTCATATCGCATATCCCCCACCAAATTGAGGGAATTACAGATATAGCTGGATGATTTGGAATCCAAAGGGTTCATTTACCCAAGTGTATCTCCATTGGCCACTCTTATTCTATTTGCGAAGTAGGTTGATATATTTCTCCGATTGTGTATTGATTACCGGAAGTTGAATAAGGTGATAATCAAGAATAAATACCATTTTCCCTGAATTGATGAATTGTTTGATTAGATGAAGGGGGAAAAGTGGGTTTTCAAGATAGATTTGGGTTTGGGTTACCACCAAGTCAGGGTGAGAGAAGCAGACATCCAGAAAATAGCTTTTCGAAGTAGGTACAACCAAATTGAGTTTTTGGTCATGCCTTTCGAATTGAAAAATGCACGAGTGGTTTTTATGGTGCTCATGAATAGGGTGTTCCACCAGTATCTCAACTCCTTTGTTGTGATATTCATGGAAAACATCCAGTATACTCTAGATAAGAGGAAGAGCATGAGCATCATTCATGGATCATATTGGGAACTCCATAGGATCATCACCTTTATGAAAAGTTTCCCAAGTTCACTTTATGGATTAGGTAGGAAAATATTATAGGCCATGTCATCTTAGAGAAGGGGATTTTAGTGGACCCCAAGAAGATCAATGAAGTTATTTCATGGGAGAAGCTAAAGAATGTGTTTGAGACGAGGAGTTTCCTCTTCATAGTAGGTTACTACAAGAGATTTGTTTGGGATTTATCTCATCTTGCTTCGCCCATGACCACACTCATATGAAAAGGGGTGAAGTTTAAATGGGCCCCAGAATTTTAGGCATCCTTCAAGGAGTTGAATCTGCGATTTACTACCACACACATGTTGATCTTTCTAGAATATGTAAAGGGATATGTGGTGTATTTCGATGCCTCAGGTATGAGCCTCAGGTGTGTGCTCATGCAAGATAATCACGTTGTGACATATGGTTCTCACCAACTCTGACTACATGTGAAGAATTACCTAACCCACAAATTGGACTTAGCAGCGGTGATGCATTCTTTGAAGACATGATGTCACTACATTTTTGGCTGAAATTCATGGTCTATTATGATTATAAGAGCCTAGACTATATCATCTCATAGAAGGATCTTAATCTGAGGTAACGCCATTGGATCAAGTATCTGCAGGGGTTCAACATTGATATTATCTATACCTCGGGAAAGGGAAATGTGGTGGCTGACACCTTGAGAAAAAAAATTCTAGTGAAACCATTTTTGATGTCCAGTGATGAGTGGACTTTGATGGGGATATTTTCGTAGATCCACTTGGAGATAAAGTATCACAACACATGTGTGTTCTCAGCGATATCTGTTACATCCATGGGAGTATCAGTTCAATCGGAGCCGACCAGGATAGTGGGATATTGGTTTGGTGGTTGTGATAGTAGGATCAGATCATCTTATAGGAAGATCCAGTTCAGGGAAGAGCCACAGGCGAGTGGTCATTCTCAAGAAGGGATCCAAAAACTTCATACTGTGGATCATGCACCATCAGGATTAGATATAGGGCCTTAGATAGTTTGAGGTACCATCCTGATTTCCTCTTATACAAAAACTATTCTATTTGATACTGGTGATTTAGTTTTTTTTATATCTACCCATATTTTAAATCTACTGAAGTTGATAACCGAGTTATTGTCTCTTACATTGGAGCTGGTGACACCGTTGGGTAAGAAAAAGGAGCAAGGTCATAGGTTCCCGCTAGGTGCGCATTCCTTGTCAGGGCTAGAGATGGAGTGGGATTTTTTGGTCTTGGATATAGACCTTTTTGATGTAATCCTTAGTATGGGTTGACTGGTGATATTTCAAGCATATATCGATTGAAATAGGTGACCAGGGAGTTTCATAGCACCTGATGGGAGTCCTCAGGTATTTCTTGGGGAATGAGATCCTCAGTTGAGTCATGCGAGACCTCCATTCCCAGAGTTAGGGAGTATTGCCTTTTAGTTATCATCGCTCATGCTGGAGGAATATGGTCGTGATCCTGAGGGTGGATTACCTCCTATAGTAGATGAGTTCCCATAGTTATTTCTAGATGATTTTTCAGGCTTACCCCTAGAGTGGTATGTGGAGTTCTTGATTGAATTATAATCAAGAACACAACCTATATCTCTTCCCTCATATCGCATGTCTGCCACTAAATTGAGGGAATTAAGGACGATTTGGAATCGAAAGGGTTCATTGAAATATGCTTATCTCCTTAGTCCACTCCAGTTATATTCACAAAGAAGGCCGATGGATCTCTCTAGTAGTGAACTTATTAACTATAGTTTAATAAGGTAAACATCAATAATAAATACCCTTTTCCCAGAATTGATTACTTGTTTGATCAGCTGAAGGGGGAAAAGTGGTTTTCCATGGTAGAATTGCATTCAGGTTACCACCAAGTTAGGGTGAGAGAGGAGGACATTCCGAAAATAGCTTTATGAAGTAGGTACAACCACTTTGAGTATTTGGTCATGCCTTTCAGATTGAAAAATTCTCTAGTGGTTTACATGGCTCTCATGAATAGTGTGGTCCACCAGTATCTCAACTTCTTTGTTGTGGTATTCATAAACGACATCCTAGTTTGATCTGGATCTGAGGAAGAGAATGAGTATCATTTGTGGATCATGTTGGGCACTCTATATAATCATCTCCTTTATGAAAAGTTGTCCAAGTGCACTTTCTGGATTAGGTAGGTAAAGTTTCTAGGCTATGTCATCTTGGAGCACGGGGTTTTGGTGGACCCAAAATATATCAGTATAATTATTTCATGGGAGTAGATGAAGAATGTGTTTGAGATCTAGAGTTTCCTTGGCCTGGTAGGTTACTATAGGTGGTTTTTTTGGGATTTATCTCATCTTTCTTCACCCATGAATTCGCTCACCCAGAAAGGGGTATAGTTTGAATTGGGCCTAGAATGTCAGGCATCCTTTGATGAGTTGAATTAGTGGTTGACTACCATACCCATTTTGATCTTTACAGAATCTGGAAAGGGATTTGTGGTGTATTATGATGCCTTAGGTACAAGAATTAGATTTGTTCTCATGCAAGATAATAATTTATTGGTATATTGTTCTCACCAACTCTGACCACATGAGAAGAATTACCTGACCCACATCTTGGAGTTGGAAATGGTGAGGCATGATTTGAAGACATGACATCACTACCTTTTTGGGGAGAAATTTGTGGTATATTCTGATCATAAGATCCTAGCTTACATATTATCATAGAATGATCTTAATTTGAGGCATTGATATTGGATCAATTATCTTCAGGGGTTCAAATTTGATATCATCTATACCCCATGCAAGGGTAATATGGTGGCTGATTCCTTGAGTAGAAAAGTTCCAGTGTAGGCTTTGATGAAGTCCAGTTATTAGTAGACTTTGATGGGGCTCTTTTCCCAGATGCACTTAGAGACCAAGGATCACAACACCTGTGCGATCTTGGTGAAAAATCAGTTGACTCTTATTTTACAGTTGATTTAGAGGGTGAAAACCAATGATGAGAAGTTTCAGTAGTCTATGTAGTGTCTTCATGGTGGGGAGACTTCTTCTGATTGGTCTTTATCTCTCGAGGGAATCTTTTCCTTCAAGGTCTATGTAGTGGTGATATTATTGGTAATGAAGAATAGCCACCAGTATTAGTGGTCCATCAACCATGGTGATACCAAGATGTATTATGATTTTCATTGATAGTTTTGGTGGTCATGCTTGAGGTGGGACATAACTGAATTTGTATCGGGGTGTTATACATATTAGTAGGTAAAATCAGAGAATCGGAGGCCCTTTGGTCTACTTCAACCATTACCCATTCCTACCTAGATGTGGGATGATGTCTACACGGACTTCATTATTTTATTTCCCCATAAACCTCAAGGAATGAACTCCATATAGGTGGTGATTGACCATTTGAACATATCAACCCACTTAATTCTGACCATAGATATAGCTAAAGTGGATGAGTTGGGCCGATTTTATATTTAGAAGGTGGTCAAACTTTATGGTGTGCCGTTAGGGGTTTGTTTTTAATAGAGACCCCTGCTTTACCTATCGGTTCTGGGAAGGCCTTCAAAGGGAATTGGGGTTGAAGATTAAAATGAGCTCGACATACCATCCTCAAACAGATGGTCAGATGGATCGGGAAAATCAGATTCTGGAGGACATGCTTCATGCATGTGTTTTGGATTTCAAAGGATAATGGGATAACCATTTGGGATTGGTTGATTTCACTTATAATAATAGTTACTAATCCTCTATTCGAATGTCTCCTTTTGAGGAACTCCATGGTCGGCCATGTCTATAACAACCCTTCTCTTTATTTCACACTTAACCATAATTTATTACATAAAATTTGAACTTGATAAAAAATAGAAGATCAAGAGGTATTGCATCTTTGGGGCTTAGTAACATTACATAACATAAAACATGAAATACACATCATTATTGAAAACCACTTTTACATGACCATAACATTGTTTTGTACTTAGCACTTCATGGGATAACCTAAGGACATACATAAGAAAGGGGTGAGCTATAAAGCCAAGTAAGGGAATAAACAAGGCATAAAATGAGGAATAAAATACGTGTTAGACAATAAGATAATCAATGGAGCATAATAAAAACATGAACAAAAAGGAATGATATAGCATTATTTTCATAAAATAGAGATGTGGCAACAATATTTAACATGATATTAGCATGAGACAAGGTTCATTGTACATGGAGCATGATTAAAACCTCATTAAACATGAATTAGCATGAGTAAAACCTTATTGAACATGAATTATAATTAGTCAACACTCATTGAACATGATGTATCATGATACTATACTTTACCCAATGCATTGGAGCTCTATTAGGGAACACCCTTCTTAATCATTTCATTTCAGGCATAAGTGTGCCACATAGATCATACAACATGGATTTATTAAACATCATAATTTATTAAACGAATAAGATATGTAGAATAAATAAATTTAATTCTTCAATCAACAAGTACATGTGAATAAAGTTGAATACCCTTGATACAAAAAATGGGTATGGTATTCACTTACACAATGATTTTTGGCATGGGAAATCTTGGTGTAACTTCGACAGCATAACAACGTCAAATACAAATCGTAAAATGGGTTGATGAGAGAGAAAATGGTCTCTCATAATATATACATGAAATGTATATTAAGGGGGTTATGAAACATAATATCCCAACATATGGAATGAAATTTAGATGCATAATATAAAATAATTTCTTGAATGTAAATGAGGAGAGAGAAATCTCTTACCGAATTTTGGCATAGTAACAGGTGTAAATGGGAGGCATTAATGAGGGATAAAGGGGTCTCTCATCATTCAAACATAAGGAGGGAAATATAGGGGATGTTAAAAATCATACCCCAACATTTTTAATTGAAAATAAAAGGGAATAAAAATATAAGGAAACTTGTACATAAATAAGGAAGGAAGGAAAGTGGGGATCCTTTACTTGAGTGTGTGACTTCAAGAGTTTGAGGGAGGGATTCTTGAGAGCTTGGGGTGAATTGGAAGGATTATAGAGAGAGGAGGGAAGATTAGGGAAGTTATGCAAGTATTTTTAGTGAAGATAAGTGGCATCTTGGGTGGGATTATATAGTAAATGAGAGGGGAATTCTATAATATTTCACAAACATAGGTTTTGGATTCTATATAATTAAATATTCAAAACCACAAACCATCCCATGGTTTTTGCCCATGGTTTTTTCCAAAGGATATTAGAAAAAATTATTTTATAAGGAAAATGGACTAAATTATTAAAATATTTGGCTTGCTTATGTGAAGGTGAGTCACACTCTCAAGAAAATCATTTTAAAATGTTAAAATATTTTATAAGTCTTGGAGGGCCCACTAAGGCATCACAAAATTAATCAAACAAATCTAAAATCACATTATTTTGAAGTTAAAACATATATTTTATGAATATAACTTTTATAATATTTTATTACATCACTATTGGATCATTATGTTTTCATAAAACACATTATATATTTATAGGGGATTTAATTTTTACCCAAAAATTTGATTCTCAAAAAATTATGAAAAATTAACCATTGGATAATTTTGACATCATAATTCCAAAAATAATATTCATTTTATCTAAATAATTTTCTAAATATGTGAATTTTCACCTTTAAAATAAGAACTGTTATTTATTGAAAATTGATGGGTTTGGACAAAAACTGTTTTTAAACCTTAATAAAAATTACATTTGACTTCATAAAAATTATATGATAATTTATATTTAATAAAGTATATATAATAATAATATTTTATTAAAATATTATTTATTCCAAAAATTCATTAATTCCTTAAAATGAATTCTTTAATTAAAAATATAATTATAGTTTTATCATATGAAAATATAATTCTTATCAAAATGAATTCTTAATCATTTATAGAGTAAAAAATAGGGAATATAATCACCACTTATAATTAAAAGGATTGTTATTATAATGATATTATAATAACAATAATTTATATATTTCTAAAAACTAACATTTTACTCAAAAAATAAATTTATCTAATTCATTATATTTTTAAGAAAAACTATTCTCATACAAGAATTGATGGAATATAAATTTTATTTATAAAAGGGATTACACAAAAAATTAAGTAATACTTTGTTACATAACCCCTTATAACATTCTCATAAGACCTAAAGGTATGTTGTGCGATGGTGACTGAATCTTGGAGCAGCTCGAATATCATTGCTCGGGTGGTAATATATATTAACTTTCACTTCTCCCATAGGTGATTCTGTTCAAGATTAACGTATTGAATCTCAGCTTGGGCATGGTCAAGAGCGAAGCCCAGTGGCACGACCTCCTTTCCGAGCTTCGAAAAATGAGCTTCGTATGGCTCGAGTCTACTGGATGAGGCCATCCACTCCTTTGTCTGTGTAAAAAGGATTATTTTTGAAATCCTTAATTTTATATCAATATCATGGTCACTATTAAATGACTATATTATCAAGAGTAAATATACTTGACGTTCATTTAAACCCAATTGGATAAAATAAATTAAAAAAAGTGCATGTGTTTTCTGTATCCATAAGACATTTAATTAAATAAAAGAAAGGGAATTTTATTTATGAATGTTCGGGTCGTTACAACCTTCCCCCCTTAATAAATTTCACCATTAAAATTTCCTTTTCCCACATTAAAAAAATGTGGGTAATTCCACCTCATCACTTCCTTCAGTTCCCACGTTTCTTCTTCAATCTTGTGGTTTATCCACAACACTTTGACGAGGGGAATTATATTGTTTCATAGAACATTTTCCCTATGATCCAAGATCTTCACCGACTTATCTTCATTTGAGTGGTCATTCTTCAATGGAACCACCTTTTTATTGAGTACATGCGATGGGTTAGGTATGCACTTTCTCAATAGTGATACATGTAATATATCATGTACTTGAGATAGGTTTAGTGGGAGTTCCAGCTGATAGGCCACTACTCCAATGCGATAAAAGATCTAAAAAGGGTGGATGTACCTTAGACTAAGCATTAACTTCTTCACAAATCTCATAACTCTCTTCCATGGTGATATTCAGAGGAATACCATATATTCAACATCAAACTCTAGGGCTCGTCGACAATTATCAACATAGATCTTTTGACGACTTTGAGCATCTTTAATGTTCTTCTGGATGGTATTAACCTTATCTACCATTTCTTCAACTATTTATGGACCTAGTAGTTTTCTCTCCCCAACTTCATCCTAACATGTTAGTGTTCAACACCTCTTCCTATAAAGGGCTTCATAAAGATCCATTTGGATTATTGAGTGGAAAATGTTGTTGTAAGAGAACTCAACCAGATGAAGATGTTGATCCCATAATCCTTTGAATTCCATTTATAATTCTCTCAACATGTCCTCAAGTTTTTGGATAGTCCACTCATATTGGATATCAGTTTGAGGATGATAAGTCGTACTGAAGTTCATCTCATTATTCAGAGTATGTTGGAGACTCTTACAGAACTTACAGGTGAATCTTGGATCTCATTCAGATACAATATATAGTGGTACTACATGTAGTCTTACCACTTCTGTGATGTATATCTATTATAGTTGATCCAATGAGAAATACTCTCGAATTGCAATGAAGTGTGAAATCTTTGTAAGGCGATCCACAACAACCCAAATAACATTGTTTTCTTTGAATGTACTTGGAAGTCTGGTGACAAATTCAATGGTGATGTTCTCCCATTTACATGTTGGTATGGGTAATGGTTGTATCATCCCATTAGGCTTATGCCTCTCATCCTTCAATTTCCAACACACCAGTCACTTTGATGTATACTTAGAGATCTCCTTATTCATGTTATCCCACCAATAATGCTCTCAGAGATATCGATACATCTTTGTGTTTCCTGGGTGAATGGAGATATTCTAACTATGTGCATCATCCAAAAGTTCATTATTTAACTCTGTATTTTATGGAACACATAGTCTTGACCCAAATCTCACAATTACTTCTTTATTAACATTGAACTCCAATGATTTCCCTTTTCTGATAGTTTCCACTTTCTTCTAAATTCCCACATCATAATTTTGAGCATCCTTTAACATTTACAAAAGAGATGGTTGAGAAATAATTTGTGAAAGGATTGATGATGTTCCATTATTTATGATTCCCTTGTTCATCTTCATAAAATCGAAGAAGATTATATCCTTTTCAATTCTCATCAATGATAGAATTTCTGGGTCCTTTATACTTAGAGCATCTGCCACCTTATTCACTTTCCCAAGGGGGTAATGGATTGAGTAGTCATAGTATTTGATCAGCTCTAACCATCTTCGTTAGTGTATGTTCAACTCTTTCTGTGTGAATATATACTTGAGGATTTTGTGATCCATATATATTTCACACTTCTCCTCAAATAGGTAATATTTCAAAATTTTTAATGCGAAGATTACTGTATCCAACTCCAGATCATGTGTTGGATAGTTTTTTCTCAATAACTTTCAATTACCTTGAACCATAGGCAATGAATTTGTCATTTTGCATCAATACACAGCCCAGGCCCTTCTTTGAAGCATCACTGGATACCACAAAAAGTTCTCCGCTTATGGGTAGTGTGAGTACAGGTGTAGTGATAAGACTCATTTTTAACTCCCTGAAACTATCTTTGCATTCATCACTCCATGAAAACTTGATTCCCTTCTGAGATAGCTTGGTATGAGGGTTTGACAATCGTGATAAATTTCTCACAAATCAGGCATAATATCTATCTAACCCAAGGAAGCTACGAATATCCGCCACAGATGTTAGCCTTTCCCATCTCTCAATTGAATTTGTCTTGGAGAGATCCATAGATATCCCATTGCTTGTAACGATATGACTTATGAATGAGACCTCCTTTAACCAAAACTCACACTTACTGTACTTTGCATAGAGATTGTTCTTTCTCAAGGTCTATAGTATAGTTCTTAGATGCTCCCCATGCTCCTCCTTGGTTTTGGAGTATATTAGAATATTGTCTATAAATACTACTAAAAATTTGTTGAGGTAATATCTAAAGACTCTATTAATAAAGTTCATGAATATTGCTGAAGAATTAGTGAGTTAGAAAGGCATTACTATGAATTTATAGTGCCCATACCTTGTACGAAAAGAAGTCTTAGGGATATCCTCCTTCACCCTTAATTAGTAATATCCCGACTGCAAATCCACCTTGGGGAAGTATTGTGCTCCATGTAGCTGATCGAACAAGTCATCAATTTGTAGTAGAGGATACTTGTTCTTTATCGGGATTTTTTTGAACTCATGGTAATCAATGCAAAGGTGCATTGACCCATCCTTCTTCTTGATGAAGAGGACTGGTGTACCCCATGGTGAAGCACTTGGATGTATAAACCCTTTATCCATATTCTCATATATTTGTTTCTTTATCTCCTCAAGCTCTATAATAACAATTATATATGAATTCTTCCATATTGGTAAATCCCTAGTTATAAGATCAATCGAGAATTCAATATCTCTTCTAGGAGGAAGAACATACAATTCCTTAAGAAACACTTCAGCAAATTACCTCACAATAGTCATGTCTTCAAGGATAGTTTCTTCCTTAGACTCAATCATCTTAGCTAGATATACATGCTTATAGGGAAGTAATATCCATTCTTGAGATGATGGTGCTAAAAAAAATTCATCCTCCTCCTTGCACTTGTACAGAATCAGTGGTCGATTCTCCATATGGAGAGTGATTTCCCTCTCATGACAATTTATGTTGGTTCTATAGAGGGAAATACAATCCATGCCAATAATTGCATCAAATTACACCAGATGGAGTATGAAGAGGTTCTCCAGGAAGTTAAATCCACAAATTATGATAGGGGGGGAGTTTTATTCATGGGATGTAATAATTTCCCCATTTTCTGTTCTCACTGAAATCTCTACTTCCATTATTTTTGGTGGTGTTGGGATTGTTCTACTAAACATTCAGGATATAAAATAATTCATATAAACAGAATCAAAAAGTATGTTTTCTATTATTGAATGAATAACTAGCTTACCTATTTCAAATTTGTTTTTGGGATTTTCTTTAGTGATAGTGTTTTCAAAAGCTCACCCTTGCTACCTTGGAGGTTGTTGGTTACCTCTAAAAACCATTGGCTTAGGGCACTAGTTTGCAATGTACCCTGGTTATTTGTAGTTGAAGCAATGAACAATGCATTGAGGGTATAACAAAGCATTCCTCTCCTCTGTTGTAGCATCAAGTTTTTATTGTCAGAAATTAATGCAAAGGTTCCCTTCTCTTCCACACTTAAATAATTTTCTCATCCCCTTCATACAATTTCTAGGGTGCTTCTTTTTGCACTTTTGACAAGTGGGGTGATGGAATTTCTTAGCATAGTTGGATTTATCCATTGGACCTCCAGAATTAAAGTCCACTTTACACTTCTTATCCCAAAGATACCCCTAAGATTCACTGATCTCTATTTTGACTTTGAGGGAACATTAGAAAATTTTCTCATAGCTATTGAAGTCACGGATCGCTAGGGCTTTCTGTAGGATACTTTTTAAGCCCACCAAAGAAGCGTTAAACCGTGAATTCAGGGGTAACGACAATATCAGAGGTGTATCGTGCAAGCCTTGTGAAATTTTCCGTGTACGCTCTGATGGATTTTTCATCTTTTTTCTTGAGGTAAAGGAATTCCATCTCCATCTTAAGTCGGAGGGTGCGAGGAAAATATTTATCAAAAAACATTTTTCTGAAGATCATTCCATTCCAATGCCTTGATCTCTTCCTTAGGCTTCATATTTTTGATCTATGTCCACCATTGATTAGATTCACCCACCATATGATAAGAAGCAATAATAACCTTCTATTTTTTGGAACATTGAAGGATGGAGAAGATCTTCTTAATGGATTTGATCCATTGTTCAACAATTGTGGGATTAGATGATCCATTAAAAGTAGGAGGCCTTTGTCTCATGAATCTCTCGATTGTGAATTATTATTGGGGGGGGGGTTGAAAATTCCTATTGACCTATGTTTCTATTCAAAACATGATTTAACTAAGATATTATCATGAAAAAGTTTCTGATTCCTACTCCCATCGGATTAGGCATCTCATTAGAAAAGTCATCACATTGATCTTCACATCGGTTGTTAGCCTGATTACTCCTATTACCAAACATTGTCTTGAATAAAAGGAAAGTTAGGGGTAAAACATAAAAAGGAATCCAAATAAAGAAAGGGATAGATTATAAATTACATTTATTTCCCTAACTTACGAATTTATAGGCTTTAATCTATGTTATCCATGATCTAATTCCCAATATATATTCTTAGGGGAATTTTTTTATTCCATTAATAATAGTTCATACTAAGATTATGAATTTACCAAAGAATATCCCCTAGGAGTGTCGAACCAAGAGTGTAGCAAGTCCCGTTTTCGTGCACCAGTTCCCATTCAAGTCTAGATTAAAGTGGTTTTTTTGAGTTTTAACCCTCGATACATATGTGCTAGAGATGCCTCTACCTGTACGTATTCAGATAGGGTTGTATTTTCTTGATAAACCACTTAATATATACTCACCAAAGTTTAGGAATGTTTTTATTATACTTAGTCTTATCCTTAAGTCTTTCACTAGGTTTTTCTAATCATAATCCTAGAAATAAATAAACCTCCCTCTGATACAAACTATAACAACCCTGCTATTTATTTCACACTTAAACATTATTTATTACATAAATTTTTCACTTGATATAACATAGAATATTGAGAGGTCTATTGTCTTTGTGGCTTAGGAACATTACATAACAACTTAAAACATGAAATACACATCTTTATTGAAAACTTATTTTACATGACCACAACATTCCTTCATACTTAGCACTGCATGGGATAACCTGATGACGTACATAAGAAATGTGTGAGATAGAAATCCCATTAAGGGAATAAACATAGAATAAAATGAGAAATACAATACACGTTAGACAATAATAAAATCAATGGAGCATAAGAGAAACATGAACATAAAGGCATTGTTGTACTCCTCCCGTGTTACTCATGTTTTAATGATCACAAATCCTATAAATTCTGTAAAACTTGTTAATCTTGTGTAATATGTCTCAAATCATGTGTACAGATGATTAGTATCTTTATGCTTTAAATAAACCTATACAAGATATTAATTTATATACATTAATTTTGATTATTGTACACTATTTAATTTTATTCATAATGAATTCTTTGATGAATGATTAAGTATAATCCATTATATGAATATCACTATTTAAGTCCATGTAAATATATTTGGTTAAGTCTAAGAAACCGTGAGTCTGCCACTAGTTATCTTTTTCTGGAAAAGCACCCAGACACCATGACTATACAGACACCATGACCACCCAGACACCGTGACTATCCAGACACCAAGACCACCCAGAAACCATGACCATCCAGACACCGTGACCACCCAGACACCCTGACCACCCGGACACCGTGACCACCCATACACCCTGACCACCCAGACACCATAACCAGACACTGTGATCAAACACCACATCTGTGCTACCAGTTCTTAATCCCTACATAATTGTGCCATCATGACTGTCTCATCGCACAAAGGCAAAGAAGGAGACACCATTTCTAGGGGTCACTATTTCAAGAAGACACCATTTCATAGAGACACCATTTCTATATAGACCATGACACCGTTTCTTAATATATTTTGTCATTTTTCAATTTAATCTCTAACGGTCATATTTGATGCTTTTAAATGAACTGACATAATTAATGTTTCTTTGTAGACATGTCACCTAATAGTACAAGGTACGAGGTGCAAAATACATGCATCCTGTCTGCTCTAACACATGCACTCCAAGAATAAAAAGAACAGCACGACCAAAAACAAAGAAGCAGGATAGTGAAACAAGTGTGCGTGATAATGAAGAAGCACAAACATATTCTCGAGAAGAGAACAGACACATGAAACTCAATACATTTGAAGAACACATGAATCATTCACTGTGATACCATTAACCAGAGTCAAGAACATCTTCACAATACAGAATCCACAAAGAACACGAGCTAGATCTAAACCAGAGCACCAGAATTTTGATACTTTGTTTTTCACAAAAGGACTCGATTCCCGCATCTTCTTCATCCTAGAAGTCCAAAGCTGTATAGACTAACACTCAGAGCACTTCTAACCTTATCTTATCATCTTTGATCTATTGTGTATCATTTTTATCTTTTGAGAAGTGTGTGTGTTCCTGTATAAAATCACACACTATCTCCTGCATGAAACTGGAGGATACAAGATATCCCTCCTATCACACCTTTTAAACTTGTTTATTCCCACAGATAGGTGTGGAATAGGTCCCTGTGTGACCTGATAGTTAATACCCATGAAGAACTGTGGAAGAGGTCGTGTGACCTGGATAGTCTTGTGTACTATTGTTTACCCTGATCCAAGGTTTGGAAAAGTTTATTAATATAAACTGCTTGGTGGTAGGTGATCACCAAGTGGAGTGGATTAAGTCTCATCTTGAGACTGAACCACTTGTTTTATATACACTGTGTTGTTTGGTTTATTTTTCTCTATTTTTACTATATATTTCAGTAATCATTAAACTTACTTTGATAGTTAATCTTGGAAAGATGTTTTAATTGTTTTTCCTTATTAGAATACCTTCAAAGGTTATATTAATAACTGATATTAAGATTAATGAGAATTAATCAATCTTTAGAGAATTTATTCAAACAGTAAAACTTTCATGACCGTATTACTTTGATTAAATGGGATGTATTTATTTTATTGGGGAAAATTTTAAGAAAAAATTGATAAAAAGAAATTTTGAATAGATACTCAATTCACCCCCTCTTGATTACTCTACTCTGACCAACATTTAGTCTCAGAGGTTATTTTAAGAATATATTGTTGGACACTATTCAATTGGGATTTTATTTTTACTTTGAAGATCTGTAAATTTCTGTAAATTCTAAATTTCTATATCTTTCTAAGTATTTCTTTATTATGGATAATAGATTGTAAGGTATTGCAACAAATAGACCACCATTATTTAATAGAACCAATTATGATCAATAAAAAATCAAAATGAAAATGAATTTAGAAATTATGGGTTTTGAAATTTGTTCTTCAATTATAGATGAGTATAAGAATACTGATATTGATAGAATTACTTGGTATGCCCCTACCAAGACTGACTACAATAACAATTTTAAATCCATGAATGATTTATATTGATTTTTAGGAGATGAAGAATTTAACAGAATTTCTATATGTAAAACAACCCATGAAATTTGGGATACTTTGTCTATTTCACATGAAGGAAATTCTAGTGTGAAAGAAATGAGACTTAATACTTATAATATTAAATATGATAACTTTAAAATGAAACCTGATGAGCCTATTTCTGACATGTATCTCAGGTTCAATGAAATTTTCAACACAATGATTTCTCTTAGAAGAGAAGTCACTGCTAAAGAACAGATTATGAGGATTCTCAGATTCCTACCGGACAGATGGAGAGGAACCTCTGTCTCTATTAGAGAATCATGTGATATCAAAAAGTTACCTGTAAAAGAACTCATTGGGAAACTGATGATGTATGAATAGGAGTTGAAAGTCAACAAGGAAGAAGAGGATGAACCCAAAAGAAAATATGTTTCATTCAAAACCACCAATTCTAAACACAAAGATAAATGGAAATTAGAAGCCTCTGTAGAAAGTTACAGCAATGAACAGTAATCACTTGATAGTGATAATGAGATGACTCAATTATCCAGAAGGTTTAAGAGATTTTACAACAAGAAGAAATTTTTTAGAAATCCCAACTTGAAGGGAAGATATGATCAACATGGAAGTTGGAAGAAAGATTAGAAAATAAGTGACAAGTTTGATGATATAGTTTTCTATGAGTGTAAATGAAAGGGACATATAAAGAATGACTGCCCCAAGAAAAAGTACAAAAAGAAGTATGAGGACAAATATAGAAAGTATAAAAAGGAAATGAAAGAAACATGGAGTGATTCTCAGGACAGCTCAAATGACTCAGAATCTTCACATGATGAACAGTCTAACAAACCCAATATGTGTTTTATGACAAACACATCTGAGGTAACACTTGAATCTCCTGTACACAATTCCTATTATTCTAGAGATGAGAGTGAATATGAAAATATGTATAATGAATAAATGTTTGAATATTGTAATATGATTGAAGATATGTGTAATGAACTAAAAGATAAATACAAATCTTTAAATAAACAACATTCTATTACCTCAACTATTAAAACTGAAATCACTATAGAAAGGGAGTAAAATGCACAATTACTCAAAGAAAACAATGAACTAAAGCTATCTAATGAGCAATTGAAAAAGTATCTTGAAAGGTTTACTAATGGTAAAGATAGTCTAGTATAAATGCTAGGTAAATAGATTTCCCCTAAATATACTACTGATATTGGATATCAACCTGGTAAAATAAATTTTGGAAGAACTAATTTTGTTTCTAAGTCTAGAAAATACCACTTTACTCCTAGTTCTGGAAAAAATTCATCTAGTTAAAGTTATTATACACTCTCTAGTGTTTCAATATTTTCTGTACCAAATAGAGTTTATTTTTCAAGTACTTTACATAATGCTTATTGGAAATGTATGAGGCAGATATGGGTTCCTAAAGCACTAGTCACTAATATTACTGGACCCAAACAGGTGTGGGTACCAATATATGTTTTTATTTAAATATTTTGTAGGAAAGTTTCTTAAATATATCCTATAAAAGCTTATGGTACTTGGACAATGGGTGTTCAAGACATATGATAGGAGACTATTCATTCTTCAAGAACTTAATAAAAATTGATGGTGGAAATGTCACCTTTGGTGATAATTCCAAAGGAAAAATTATTGTCCTTAGACAAATTTGTAACTATAACTCAATTTTAATTTCCAAAGTACTTTTTTATGGACTGAAATATAATTTTCATAATATCTCACAATTATGTGATGATGGGTTTCATGTTAAATTTAAAAATGATTCTTGAAATGTTTTAAATTCTAAAAATTAATTAGTGTTTTCTACATTGAGAAATGAAAATGTATATTCTATTAACTTAGATTCTTTAGTCTCTCAAAATGATTCATGTTTAAGTGTATTTCATAAAGTGTCTTAGATTTGGCATAGGAGACTAGGAAACTGTAATATTCACTCCCTCAGAAAGATAACTAGAAAAATATTAGTTAAATATCTACCCAAACTTGAGTTTCCAAATGATAAAGTGTGTAATCCTTGTCAAAAGGGATAAAAACACAAAATCTCCTTCAAACCAAAGAAATAAGTGTCAACTTCTCAACCTCTCGAACTGGTTCACATGGAATTTTTTGGACCATCTAGAGTTTCTAGTTTAAATGGGAAACACTATGTTTATGTCCTTGTAGATGAATTTTCTAGATATACTTGGATTTTCTTTTTGGCTCACAAAAGTGAAGCCTGCTCTCATTTTACCAAACAATCCAAAATTGTATAAAATCTAAGTGGACTTAGAATTAAATCCTTAAGAAGTGATCATGGTTGTGAGTTTGAAAATCAAGAGTTTTAATGTTTTTGTTCTCAAAATGGATATAATTATAATTTCTCTACCCCTATAACACCTCAATAAAATGGAGTTGTATAAAGAAGAAGCAGAACCTTTCAAGAAATTGCTATAACCATGCTTAGTGAGTATGAATTACCTATTTATTTTTGGGATGAAGCTGTAAATACAACATGCTACATAATTAATAGAGTGTTGATCAGACCTATTCTTAAAATAACTCCATATGAGTTATGGAACAATAGAAAACCCAATGTATGCTACTTCAAAGTTTTTGGTTGAAACGTCTATATCCTTAATACTAATGAAAATCTTGACAAATTTGCATCCAAGAGCGATGAAAGAATATTTTTAGTATATTCCATCTCTAGAAAATCCTATAGAGTGTTTAATAAAATAACTAAATGTGTGGAATAATATGTCTATGTTAAATTTGATGAAACAGATCCACATGAGCCTAAGACCACTCTAATGAACCTGGAGGATGATGTATCAAATATGGACAGTAATTCAAAATCCATTAATCATCCTGTGAAGGAATCTGTGAAAACTTCAAGTTCTGGAAATTCCTTTGACTCAAGTCACAATGAACCTGAACCAGTTGATAAACCTAAAATCACTAGTCCTTATTTTTCTAGAACAGTTAAAACTCTTAAGAACCATCCTTTAGATGTTGTTATAGGAGCCTTAGATAAAGGAACTCAAACTAGAGCTTCTCTTAGAAATCGGGTTGAACATCAAGTCTTATTGTCATAACTTGAACCTAAAAACATTAATGATTCTACCAATGATGAATTTTGGGTGATGACTATGCAATAAAAACTTAATGAGTTTGAAAGGAACAATGTTTGGAAACTTGTTGAAAGACCTAAAGATACATTTACTATAGGAACTAAATGGATGTTTAGAAATAAGTTAGATGAATTTGGTAATATATTTAGAAAATAAGGCTAGATTGGTTGCACAAGGATATAGTCAAGAAGAAGGGATTGACTATAAAGAGACCTTTCCACCAGTATCTAGACTTGAAGCCATCATAATTCTTCTTGCTTATGCTGCACATCTGAATTTCAAACTATATCAAATGGATGTTAAGAGTGCATTCCTAAATGGGTATATAGCTGAGTATGTCTTTGTTGATAAACCCCTTGGTTTTACAAATCCTCATTTTTCAAATCATATTTTTAAGTTATCAAAATCTTTATATGGTTTAAAACAAGCTCCAAGAGCTTGGTATGATAGAATGAGTACTTTTCTTATTTCCAAAGGTTTTACAAAAGGAATATCCAATCCTACCCTTTTTATAAAATGAATTTCCAATAATGTTTTAGTAGTTCAAATTTATGTAAATGACATTATCTTTGGATCTTTAAAAAATTCATTATGTATTGAATTTTCTAAAATGATGAAAAACGAATTTGAAATGAGTTTAATGGGTGAACTAAAATTATTTCTTGGATTTTAAATCTTTCAAAATAATGATGGTATTATTTTAAATCAAAGAAAATATAATAGGGATCTTCTAAAACATTTTGTTTTGGATAGAACTAAAAGTAGTGACACTCCAATGAGTACTAATTGTAAGTTGGATCTTAATGAAGATGGAAAATCTGTATATCAAAACACTTACAAAGGAATGATGGAAAGCTTACTCTTCTTAACTGCTAGCCGACCTGACATTATGTTTAGTGTGTGTATGTGTGCTCGTTTTCAATAAAACCCTAAGGAATCTCATTTAAATGCTATTAAGATAATTTTTAAATACCTCAAGCATACACCCAATCTAGGGTTGTGCTATCCCAGAGGATAATCATTTGAGTTAGTGAGTTATTCTAATGCTGACTTTAGTGGTTGTAAGTATGATAGAAAAAACACCTTTGCAACATGTCACTTTTTAGGCAAGTCACTAGTACCATGGTGTAGTAAGAAAAAAAATTCTGTTGCATTATCTACTGCAGAAGCTGAATACATAGCTGCTGGTAGTTGTTGTGCACAAATTTTGTGGATGAAACACACATGACTAGATTATAGATATCAATTCAAGAATGTACTTGTATATTGTGACAATACAAGTGCTATTAAAACCTCAAAAACCCTATTTCACACTCTAGGACAAAACATATTGATGTAAGACATCAATTTTTGAGATATCATTATCAAAAAGGCAACATCACTTTGGAATTCATTGGAACTGAATATCATCTTGATGATATATTCAAAAAAACATTAAATTCTGAAATAATAGATTACATCCTACATGAGTTGGGAATGATAAATATTAAGTAGCAAGTATACTATTTCACATCTAACTGTTTCACAACTTACTGTTTCATAGCTTACTGTTTCACATTTTATGGTTTCAAAAGTCATTGTCTTGAGATTACTGTTTAACTCTAACAGTTCTACAATTTTACTGTCTTAAGAGTTACTGTTTCATGTTTACAGTCTCAAAAATTACTATCTCTCGGTTACTATCTGACACTTACTGTCTCAAAAAATATGGTCGCACAACTTTAAAATCACACTGTCACAATCTCACCGTGAAATCCTATTACGGTCTCACCGCAAAACCCTGTTACGGTCTCACCGTGAAAACTAGTTCCGGTCTCATTGTAAAATTTTGTCACTATCTCACTGTAAAGATTATTTTTTTTATTACCCATATTGTGGTAATTAATTGTTATATTCTTTTACTTTCCCGATCTTTTGATTTTTCAATGCCTGGTATCCCTAAATGATAAAAATGAAAGAAGTATCACTCCTTTCTTCACCTAATCTCTCTTCTCTCAAATCGTAAGCCCTCTCTCGACCCTTTTGTTCTCTCTCTCTCTCTCTCTCTCAAACCTTCGTTGAATGACCAAGAGGAAATGCCCATCATCATCAACTCCTAAGAACCATAGATCTAAGAAGAAGATAAAATAGCACCGAAGTTATCACCCGAAGGTCCTCTAAATCCAAATATGGTGAACATAATAGTGGTGTCTAAAAAGAAAATTTTCCCCAAGTGGATTTTTTCAAGTAAGTCTTTGGTATTGAAAGTACTAAAAGAGCAATGATGGATGGATTGGTTCACAAAGGGGGATATGCCTATTTACCTGAATCTAGTTGCACAGTTTTATCATTATGTTCAATTCTATTTTGATACAGAAGATGGCTATGTTGTGAGAAGCTAGATAAATAGCCAGAGATGTACTTTTTCTTTGAGGTTATGGGCTACATGACTTTGGATACCTCATGAGGGTATTTTTGAGGACTACCAGAGAGGTCCTCCTTTTCCAAGTGAGTTCTTTGTTTTGGAAGAAGCATTGAGAAGCTTAACTGGAAATGAAACAAAGGGAAGAGCTATAGCTGCTGAGTTAGATGGAGAAACAAGACTCTTATTTATGTTTGTTCAGAATTCGATTAGCCCCAGAAAAGGTGATTTTTCTATACTTAAGTATCAGGATGTATTTTTGATACATCTAATTAATAATGTACACAAGATTAATCAATGTAAGTATGTCATACTCCATATGTGTGAGTTAATAAACACCACCTCCAAGTCAACCTTCCTATTCTACTCAAGATTAATTTTTTCTATGCTTCATGAAAAAGTATTGGTTGGATATAATGAAGAAGTTATTAAGGATTATGAATTTTTTCTTTCAAAAGTAACAGTAAAGAGAATGAAAATTAGTTTGAATCCTTAGAGAAAAGCATGGGTGGAGGACAATGATAGGGTTTATGAAATGTTCAATCTGATGCAGATATCTTCAAGACCTAAGGAAATTTCTAATCTTAGTTTGGAAATAGATGAACTTGTTGAGTATTCTGATGAGGAAGAAGAAGAAGAGGCTATTGCACCTACAGGGGATACTGTTCTTGATAAGAAAGATAGTGAACCTATTCTCCAAGACTTAGCTGAGAATGAAATACTTGTTCTTGAAAAAGTTATTGATCTGGAAGAAAAACCTTCTTCAAAAGAAGAATCTGTTGCTAAGGTAAGTGAAAAGGATGTAGTAGAAGAGCATATAGAAGAATCTATTTCTCTTGTGCAAGAATATGCTTATGAGGAACATGTGGAGGAACAAGATAGTCCTAAAATTACTCCATCTGCTAAAGAGAGAATGGATCAAGCCTTTTAGTTGTATAGAAAGTAAATGGGTGAGGAAATTAGGGATGAAATCTTGTAAATAGATCAAGGATCTAAATCTCTCAGTCCTGAGAAAGATGCACCTGTTGAGGGGGATCATCCCCCAATATGGAAAGTGTTGAAGTGCCTAATCTAGTTGATCCAAGATTAGTGAATACATGGTATAAATTCCCTAGTTATTTTGATGTGAATGATTCACATGAAGTTTCAGGTATAGGTATATATATGTCTACTATGTTTCATTTGAAACTGGAATCTGCTCCTGAAGTTATATCTACCAAAGAACAAGAGCCTGTCTCTATTTCCATTCCATAACCTTCACAAGAACCTTTCTCCTTGGAGAGTAAGGATGATTTGAAAGCATTTGGAGCTACCCTATTGGATGGGGTTGAAAAGCTCATGAATAATAAACCTACTCCTATGAAAAATTTTAGTGAAAGAGATGTTGCCCAGTTATTGGAAAAGATTATATGGTAGATTCAGCATAAGATGATTGATGAGATTCAAGAGACCAAAATTGAAAACAAATAGTAAAGTGATGAAGTGAAGTCTATCATAGGTATGGTTGAAGATATATAGAGAGTGAAGAAATCTAGACTAGAACCTACTTCTCATCCTATTGAGGATATTGGTAGTCAGATTCCACAGGATGTAGCCTCTTTGATTCAACCTAACATGATTTATTTAGCTAATAAGGTGGATGAAAGAAACAAACACACTATTCAAGAGATGCGTGAGCTTGTTATTGGTCTTAACAAGTTGACGGATGAGTATAAGGGTTGTCTCCAGAAAGTTCTGAATCAATTAAAGTCTCTTACTTTGGCTATTACTGCTTCTAGTGCATATGGACAATCATCTCAACCTTCCTTGGACAATGATATGCTCTGAACAGTTGTTGAAGAAGAACTCCAATCTATGATCAGTGGCTTTGAAAAAGAGTCTCTCACTGAGGTCATCAAGAACAGTGACAGAGTTCTTGATTTGGTGAGAATTCAATCCAAAATAGAAAATGATGTACAAGAAAATATTACTAAAAAGGTGGGCTTCTAATTTAATAGGATCTTCTCAAATAATGACATGAAAAACCATTTCATGTACCTTGTCGAGAATCTGAGAATCCCTCCTATCACTATACCTTTCAAAACTCAAGTCAAAAATCTGAAACATTTCACTCCTTTGCTAGATAAGTTTATGGAGAACAAGGATGACTTTGAGAAAGCCATGAAGTATGGTGGAAAGATTATTGCTGACTTCATCATGATTTTGAGGACTTATATTATTGTACAGAATACTGCTATTGGGGATCCTGCAGTTGCACCCCTGAGATCTAGTTTTCCTACCTTCTCATCCTCTGCCATTACCTCTACATCTATGTCTATCTCTCAAGCTCTGAGTCAGATCAGACCTATTATCCTTGATAAACGGTTACATTGGTGTTACACTGCACCAAACATGGATCCTTCTATCTTTGAAGACCTCCCTTTACCTTCTCTGTCAACTAGTTCACTCCCTTCTTCAAATTCCATCTATGCTCCTATGGATTTCTCTTCTGATGCTGCTACCAAGGGAAAAGAGGAGATAAGACAGTGCTGAAGAAAAGTGACTACTATCTTTTGATAGGGATGATTTCTGTATTCCTATTGATTACTATTTTTAATGACACTTTTTTATCTAAATCATTATGAACTCTTATTGTATATACTATTCTTTACTTTTTTACTCTTTTTGATAATCCCAAAAAGGGGAGAAATATGTGCTCAAAATGCACACTAAGGAAGAGGCACATTTACTAAGAACAGACATCTCACTCACATTATGTGTGATCATTAAAAAGGCGATATTGTTGGAATCCTCCTATGTTACTCATGTTTTAATGATAAAAAATCCTATATATTCTATAAAACTTGTTAATCCTATGTAATCTATCTCAAATAATGTGTACAGATGATTAATATCTTTATGCTTTAAATAAACCTATCCAATATCATAATTTCTATACATTAAGTTTGATTACTATACACTATATTTAATTTGCTTCATAATGATTTATTTGATAAATTATTAAGTCTAATACATTCTATGAATATCACTGTTTAAGTCTGTGTTCATATATTTGGCTAAGTCTGAGAAACCGTGAGTCTGCCATCAGTTATGTTTTTCTGGAAAAGCACCTAGACACCATGACCATACAGACACCGTGACCACCAAGACACCATGACCATCTAGACACCATGACCACCCAGACACACTGACCACCCAGACACCGTGACCACCCAAACACCGTGGCCATCCAGACACCGTGACCATCCAGACACCGTATCCAGACACTGTGATCAAACACCACATATGTGATACCGGTTATTGATCCCTATATAACTATGCCATCATGACCATATCATCACTCAAAGGAAAATAAGGAGACACTTTTTCAATGATACACTATTTCATGAAGACACTATTTCATTGAGACACCGTTTCCAGACAAACCGTGACACCGTTTCTTAATCTATTTTGTCATTTTTCAATTTAATCTATAACATTCATATTTAAAGCTTTTAAATGCACTGAAATAATTAATTTTTCTTTTTAGACATGTCACATGATAGTACGAGGTACGAGGTGAAGAATATATGCATCCTCCAAGGATTTTTAGTAAAGATAAGTGGGAGCTTGGGTGGGTTTATATAGGAAATTAGAGGGTAATTCTTTAATATTTCACAAACATAGGTTTTGGAATCTATATAATTAAATATTAAAAATGACAAACCATACCATGGTTTTTGCTAATGTATTTTTCCAAAGGGTATTGGAAAATTTTATTTTATAAGGCCAATGTCCAAAATTATTAAAATATTAGGCTTGCTTATGTGAAGTTAAGTCACACTCTCAAGGAAATCATTTTAAAATGGTAAAATATTTTATAAGTCTGAGGGTCCACTAAGGCATCCTAAAATTAATAAAAAAAAATTAAAATCACATTATTTTAAAGGTAAAAAATATATTGTCCGAATATACCTTTAATAGAATTTTACTACATCACTATTGGGTCATTATGATGTCATAAAACACATTATATATTTATACGGTATTTAATTTTTATCCAAAAATTTTATTGTCTGAGAAAACTATGAAAAATTCATTGTTGGATACTTTCAACGTCCTGATTCCAAAAAAGAATATTCATTCTATCTAAATAGTTTTCTAAATTTGTGAATTTTCACTTTTAAAACAAAAACCGTTTTTATTGAAAATTGACGAGTTTTGACAAAAACAGTTTCAAAACCTTAATAAAATTTACATTTGACTTAATTAAAATTATACGATAATTTATATTTAATAAAAATTATATAATAATAATAATAATATTTTACTAAAATATTATTTATTCCAAAAATTCATTAATTCATCAAAATGAATTATTTAATTAAAAATACAATTTCAATTTTATCATATGAAAATATAATTCTTATCAAACTGAATACTTAATCATTTATAAAGTAAAAACAATAGGGAATATAATCACAAATTATAATTAAAATCAGTGTTCTTATGACAATTTTTAATAAAAATAAATTATATATTTCAAAAAGTACCATTTTACCTGAAAAATCAATTTATCTAATCCATTATATTTTTAAGAAAAACTATTCTCATACATGAATTGATAGAATAAGACATTTATTTATAAAAGGGATTATACAAAATTGTAATTAATGCCTTGTTACATAACCCCTTATAACACCTGCATAAGACCTAAGGGCAAGGTGTGTGATGGTGATAGAATATTGGGGCGACTCAAATAACATCGCTCAGGTAGTAATATCGATTAACTTCCACTTCTCCCATAGGCGATTATGATTGAGCTTAACGTGTTGAAGCTCAGATTGGTCTTATTCAAGAGAGAAGCCCAGTGACAATACCTCATTTTCGAGCTCTGACAAATGAGCTTCATACGACTTGAGTCTACTGGACGAGGCCATCCTCTCCTTTGTCTTTGTCGAAAGGATTCTTTCTAAACCCTTAATTTTTTATCAGTCAAGTGGTCACTATTCAATGGATATATTATTAAAAATAATGATACTTAACAACCATTTAAAACTAATTGAATAAAATAAATTAAAAAGTACATGTGTTTTCTATATCTATAATAAATTTAATTAAATAAAATAAAGGGAATTTTATTCATGAATGTTTGGGTCGTTACAATGTCAGTCTCCTTTATGTTGGACTAAGGTATGTGAGACATCACTTTTGGGACTGAGCCTTGTGCATGAGATGTCTGAGAAAGTCAAGTTGATAAGGCATTGGTTATTGATAGCTCAGAGTCACCAAAAATTTTATGTTAATTAGAAGCCTCTAGATCTTGAGTTCTTTGTGGTTTATTGGGTATTCTTGAAGGTGGACCCTCATTTGGGACACCGTTATTTGAGAAAGTAGGGAAAGCTGATGCTGAGGTATGTCGGTCCCTTCATGATCACTAAGCAGATTGGAATGGTGGCATACATGTTAGCTTTACCTTCTCAGTTGACATCAATTCATAACGTATTTCTTGTCTCCCAATTGAAGAAGTATAATATGGATCTGTCTCAAGTGTTGAAATGGGAAGAGTTGGAGATAGAGCCTGATTTATCAGTGTTTGAGAAACCAGTGCAGATAGTGGATTCCCAAGAGAAGGTACTTCCTGGGAAGTCCATTCCATATGTCCGTATCCTATGGTAGCATGATATTGATGAGAATGAGAACTAGGAGCAGAAGTCATGGGTTAAGCAGGAGCATCCATTTTTGTTCTCTGATCAGGCTTTGAGTTGACTTTATGAGGGTGGAAAGTTTTCATGGTGGGGAGAATTTGCACACCTAGAATTCTATAATATTTTTTATTTTATAATTTTATCTAGATTTGAAATTATTTTTTGAGGAGTGGGTCGGGCCTAGTTATTTTTTTTTCATTTTTGCTGATAAATGATCATTTTTGGTTTTACAGCATCTGACACACAAGTGGGGTACAGTCGAAGCCATGTGGCTTCACCAAATCACCACACGACCTTCCCGGTCCATGATTAACTAATTAATTAACAAAATGAATAGTAAATTGAACACAAAATATAATAATAAAAAATAAAATGATTTAAGAGTTGTTTTAATAATAATAATAATAATAAAATTATTATTATTATTATTTTTATTTTTAATATTTTAATTAGTTTATTATTATTATTATTAATTTTTTAATTAGGTTATTATTATTATTATTTTTGTTTATATTTTAATCGGATTATTATTATTATTACTAATTTTAATTAGTTATTAAAGTTGTTTTGGGTTTTTAGGGTTTTAATTAATTTTCATTTCCTTTTTTCTCTTCCTCTTGCTCCCCCTTAGCGTCACGTCGCATCCCCCCTCCTTGATGTTGTGCTGTAATGCTAGCACAACCCCCCTTTGGCCAAAGCCTCCGACCTTAGCCTCTCCCTTCCAGCGATCTCGATCTTCGCCCCTCCTCCCATCCAACAGACTTCCTCACATCACCCCAACCTCCCTCGCACCGAACAACTTCAGGCCACACATCCCTCCCATCATGCCACCTTCCCTTCCACGGCTGGAGCTCCGGCGTGGCTCGCTTCCGGCAACCTCCCCCTTACTGGTGCGACCACTGACATCCCTTATCCTTTTTCCGCAAGTGAAAATCTCCTGGTTAAGTCTCTTCCCTTCTCATTAGGATTTCAGGTTAGAATTCCTTTTTTATGGTTCTATTTTGATGTTTTTGGTTCAAATGTTTGAATTAGGGTTCGCCTTAGGTCCCTTGTGGTTTGTATTGGGTGCGATTGGAGATTCAGATCAATTCATGGGAAATTTGAGACTGAGGTAGGTGGTTCCATGTATAAATATTATTTGTTGAATTAATTTTATTCTTGAATTAATTTAGCATATTACTTAATTAATATTCTTGGTGTAAACTTGGTTTTTTTGAAGTTTAATATGCATTTGATTTGTTTAGTATCTTGTTTATATGATATGTATGTGTTTTTTTCTGAATACTTATATTTATTAAATTGTTAGTGTTTTATTAAATTGTGCAGTTAGTTTATTAATATAGGAAAGCGGTGCGAATTGTGTTCTTTATGTAGTGTTGTGTGTGTTGTTCATAAAAGAGGGTTTTGTGTGGGTTTTGTGGGTAAAGACAAGTGAAATTATTTTGATAATTGTTTTATAAAAATTTATTTATGGTTTATTAAATTATATGAATGGTGTAAAGGTGTTTCATAAATGGAGTAGGGGTTTTATCAAACTGTTTATGCGGTGTAGGTCACATTTTAAAATTGTGTTGGAGTGCGTATGATGTTGAAATATGTTTTGGGTTTATAAATGGTGACTTTAGTGTATGTAGGGTCTGTTTGGATGGATGTGTGAATGTGGCATACTTTCTGAACCTAAATATTGAATGAGAACTAAGGGAATCCTAGGTAACTAGGTGGGAAGAATAGGACTAGTGTTCTAGTGATACAGAAGTGGCATTGGCCTGGTTTCACATAGCTGGATTGATGATTACAACACTAACTAAATTTTTCGATAATGATTGGAGACCGCTAGGGTTATGGGGATGTCCCATACTAGTGGCCCATGCACGAGAATGCTGGTTATCGTGGTTTCTATACCACTTTTCACCGAGATGTGAGGTTATTGGGTCCCACTACTTGTTAGTACCTATATAAACTCTCTTATATTTGGCGCTCTTTGATTTCTTTTCACTCACTGTTGGCATACAGTGTGACATTTGGGTTACCTTAAAAGTAAGTTTGTGTTTTTAATTAAAGTTGTATTCCTTGAATTTTTTTTCATTAAAACTATTTTCTTTAAAATTGTTTAAGAATTTATTTCCTTTAATTTATTAAACTCTCAAGTGTATTCATTATTTAATGTTTATTCATTGAATCTCTTCTTTGTGGTATCTTACTAGGTGTTAAATCACACCTTACATACACCTTTGGGTGTAATTAGATTTGGTAATGTTTGATATAGGTAATGGAAAATCTTATAGAGATGGTGGTTTAGGTTGTTAGATATATTTCATAGACGTTGTTGTGGAGATGGCTTGAGGGTGGTGTCCTTTTTCCAGGTGCTGGTTTTTGAGCTGGATTTTTTTTACCATACTTTGTAGTTGTTGTTTGGGTTTTGGATTAAACATGTAACTCAAATTCTCATTTTTGGTTAAAGACTTATTTTTTTTGTGACTTCCAACTTTGGTTTATTTTATATTGTTGGATATTTCATATTTCTATATTTGGGTAAATCATTCCAAAACATTAATTTTGATACCTAGGAACTTGTTCTAGCCCGTGGGGTTCAAGAATGCCCTTCAAGCCTTGCCACGGACCGGGTCAAGCATCAGTTGGATGGTGAACTGACTTGGTTCATGAAATATTATGTTGTGTTACACCATTTATGATAGATTATGGATTCTTCTCAATGATCCAAGGTAACACTCTTCTGAGGGAACTCGCTCCCCAGGTCCCACATGCATTGATGGATCTCATTAAAGAGGTCACACTAATCAGGTCTTTCCACAATGATAATCAAAATGGAAAAAAGAATTTGTTAATACATAGGTTGGGGATAACACCCTGGGAAAATATGAGATACTTGGTCCCTTTTGGGCTAACCAAAAAGGAAGAGGATAACATTCCTTGAATATTGGATATGGGACACATAACCCTACCAAGGGAAGAATAAGATAAAGGATCACACCCTAGCCTCAAAAGGGATACCTAAATCTATATATAACAATACCATAGATGGTATCACTCATCTTATACTTAGTATGAGAGTCCTCACATTACCCACATTGGGATGGATGATGAGAACATACCCATGAATAACTAAAATTGGAATGATGAATAAAAAGGTCTATAACCTATCCTTGATGGAGTACATGACATGTACAAAAGATATAAGTCATGTATTTATCTATTAGTAGTCCTCCCCATGTATTTCCATCTCAAATGACACATTTTTTTCAACAAATTTCATGTTGTGGTGACACATGGTGTGTAGAGGTTAGGATAGGTAGTCGAGAAAGTTTCATTTCATCTACTCGCACATGTGTACTCTTTTAAGTACATAGGGAGTTCCCTGATACAAAACATGTGGGGTAACATTGCTTCTGGGTGTGTACATCATGTACACACAAATCTATAAATATAAGGATCTCATGCTTTATGTTTTACCCACATTGATTCTAATGTTCAATTTTCCATATAAACCCCAGATATAACATGTTAACGACCCTCACAGTATGTGCACATTCGAACAACATGTCTGGTGTATCAAAAATTTAAAACACATTAGATCATTCATATGTATATGATTGTTCCACATATTCTTTAGATTAATCCATTGATTTTATCCATAACTCCCTATTTCTTATTTAAATAGTTTTTTTCATCTCTAGTATCTAGATTCTAGACACCCCTTGCTCACTACTTTGTTCCCAGTGACACTATGTTTTGCCTATGTTTCTAATCCGATGAAATAGAAATACCTCAATATGTCATAAATCATCTATCATTTTCATCTATCCTCAGTTGTGTCATGATCCATGGTGTAGATATAGAAATGATAATACATGGACACAAAGAATAAAATCATGCAATGAAATGGGTTCTGGAATAATATTGAATAATCATCCAATCCTAACTCCAATGATGAACATTCAATGACCTAAGGGGGAAAAGGCATGAAAAACAAAATTGAGCATCATATGAGGGCCATGTTTAGTTTCCATCATTTAAGGATTCCAACTAATGGTGAAGATAATAAAATTATCAAAACAAAAATATTATCAAATTCCCAATTCTATGAAAATGAAATAATCTACAGGATAATGAACAAACAAGGATCCATGAATTAATTTCTACTTAAATTAAAAAATCATCATACAAATATTCATGAATGAGAATTATTACATAAAAAATAAGTACCTACCTATTATTGGATTGACTGTTGATGATGAAAGAATCCATGTCAAATCCGATTATGAGCTCTATTGAATTCTGATCATCAATCCACAGATTTATAGTTTTCTACTAATGCACTAGGATCCTCCTCTATTTAGTTGAATATAGAGGGGGTTTGAATAGTTAAAACTAATAATTTTACAAATAGATTATTAATTATGATTCTTCTAGGAGAAATTATTTAATTAGATAATTAATAAAATGAGTAAATTTATCTATATATACCATATAAATTTCCACTTAAGATTTTACTATACTGAAGCACCTAATATGGGAAAAAAATAATTCACTCTTATGGTATAACTAACATTACTCATTTAATATCATCCTCAATTTAAGCATACAACACACTATTTGGATAATATTTGATTTTTTCTAGAAAAACTATTCTCACATCATATATTATTTTCATTATTTTACAAATATCACTATTAAGGCTCCTTGGGGAAAAAAATTATATACTGACTCTATAACATACTCCACAAGTATTATTTAAAATATTACAATGTATCATAAAATGTATATAGTTTTATTAAAATCTACCCACCATCAGGGATATTCATCATAAAAATAAAAACCCTACTCAATGAGATGTGGTTAATAAGATTCCATTTGTTTCTCCCACTCACTGGTTCTCTCTTAAAAATTCCCATGCTTATAATAAACACACACCAAGGAAATTTCTCCACCACAATGTATCTTCCCCAGCCAATCCATGACAATGACCGATTACTCCAAAAAGTTAATACCAACATCAATGTATAGCTCTACCCAGTCAATAGGATCTCTAATATCCCACATGTATCTCCTCAGTTGTGACACATGGAAAATATCATTTAGTTAGTCTAAAATTGATAGTGAGGTTAAGTGGAATTCTACCTCACAAGATCTATGCAGTATATTTGAAGTAAAAAATTAATCTCAAATATTTCTTACTACCTAATTAAATTCTTAGCAGTCTTAAATGATGCGAGACATTAAAGAAAAAATGGCCTCTAATTTTAACATTAGAACACCTCTATCATTGGCCCTCTAGGAATTATAATGTCTCTTATTAGTGATAATCTACTCCAAGATTATCTATAACATATCTTTGATTGCTTTCTCAAACTCTGGTTCTATAAGAATTATAACTTATAACACTCTCCAACATAATAATGACTTGAATGATCTCACATAAATGGAATTAAATAGTTCAATACCATTGGTGTAATGGAATATTTTTCTATATAGAATATCCACTAAGATTAGGTGATCCTCCCATATATTTTCAATATCGAATACATAATCCTAGACCATTTCGTTCATAACCGGAATGGTCTACTCTATATTTTCCCCTATTTGGGGATGGAGTGTCATGATTATTCCCAAATAAGACACAAAAGACACTTGTAATCCTCTCCAAAATTCATAAATGAAAATTTCATCAATTCTTGAAAAAATATATATAAAAATCCATTAATCTAGAATAACTCATGCTTGTACAGGCATCCTAACTCTAGACTAATCATGTATTTCTAGTGTCTTGAAAGCGAGATGACATGGTGAGTTAGTCTACAAGACCATTTATAGAGTCACCAACTCTATTTTATTTTGGAATTCCTATTACAAAATCCATTGACATAACATACAAATTCCACACTAGAACCTAAATGATATGGGATATACCCCTGATACTTGAGGCTTGACCTTCACTTAATGGAAAGTGAGGTGTTGAGTGATGAACCCAGCTACAAACTGCTTTATTCTTGACCACCAAAACTGACACTACTAGTCCTTGTAGATCTTCACTACACGTTGATGAAATTATAAGGGGAATTTATGAAACTTCCCTAAAACCTTATCTCAAATAGTGATTGGTACCATAATCTATCCCTTCAAAATGATGATCTTCTCCCCACCATAAAAATATATATCATAAGTATCCACTATAGATATTTTTCCATGAAATACCTCAAATATTGATATATTTAAACTTTGATTCCCTAATGTGTGGTAGAAGTGGTTGGTTTACAACCATGGACTATATATTCTCCTCTCCAACCTTATCTAAAAGGGCCAATTTCAATGATTCTAGATGCTCAATTACCACACAAGAAAACATAGAATCTGATTTATTTCTAAAATCATTTTCACCACTTTCCCTTTGATAGAAGTATGTACAGTCTAAAAATAATAATCCTATAGGAACTTAATTTATCCACTCAACCTCAAGATAATATATTTCGATGATAAGATTTTACAATGACTCTTATAGTCAAAATAGATGATAATTTAGTGTCCTATAAGAGCATTTCATGAAAAAACTATAGGGAAAACTACTGATTCCATATATAAATCATGGGTCATTAATTTCTAATAATGGGGTATCACCTATCAGTAACCATATGAAATCATAGCCTCCCATGAAATTAGAACACATTAAAGACCATATTTTTAGGAATCACATACCAATTCATAATCAATACCCTCCCATATATGTCTCATGAAGGGATCACTTGTCAAGATGTACCACAACTCTTAGAAATATTTTTATAATTTTCTATCCCAATTAAATAATAATTTTCTACTAAGCATGCACTTCCTCAATCTTTGTTGAGACTATTGAAACTACATCCTCTTAGCTAACATTCCCTAGGATGTGGGAATCTCGAATCCAAAATAGACACTTTGAGATCCTCCCATACAAGTTGTGATGTCTATGTACATCCAATACCATCCTCATATATCTTGCACACTCCTACTATGATTTTGTGTACATGAAGGAGATATCCATGAAGATTACTATGAGTCAATCCAATATGAGATGAAAAATAAAAATCACAAGTCCCATAAGCATCATTTGGTTTCTCATCATTCCAATGGGAATGAACAAGGACTCATCATAACCATTGTGGAACTAGAATTTCATATTCAATATTTACTCCTCTCAAACTCAGAGATGAAGATAACCTAACTTATGGTCAATATTAGAGAACCCATTAATCCCTTTTAAGTGAAAAAAGAGGCCATCCATTCTTGTTAGTGGATACTTATTATTTATAGTAAACAAATATAGGAGACACTAATCCACACATAAAATCACTCTCTCATCCTCCTTCTTGGCATACAACATGGCGGTTGACCATGGGGACACACTAGGTATATCAAATACCTTCCACTATAGATCCAAAAAATACACCCAAAATAATCATAGATCTACAAAGTCTATCTAATATGATGTCATAGATATTAGGGTAGTCCCTTTCTGCTCATCTTAGTAGAATTCAATATCTTGATAGGGAGGTAATCCAGGAATATCCTCATGGAATACATGATCATACTCCTCCAATACTACCAAAAACTAAATACCCATTTCATCTACAGATACAAGGGTTATACTAGCCAACATTAAACAACAGGGCCACACAATCACCCCGATTACCCAATAGATGAGTTTTTTCCCCTTAAAAGGGCTCACCAACATGCCCAAACGTGGAATCAAAATAATGACTATCACCAAGGCCAACACATGATCCTTTAAGGTTATTTTCCTCATTCACATGTACCCTAAGAAACATATTAGGATGTCAAAAATCATAATCAATACTCTATAAAAATCCACTTTAACTATGGATTTCTAATTAGGGAGGCTTCAAAAAGAAATTTGAACCTTGTTACATGGGTAGTAACATTTAGTATTTTATGACTCACATTACCACGGGAGTTATAGTCTCTCCCTTTAAAGGAAAATTTTCTTATTTTAGACCCCAATACTCAAACCTAGGTATTTCCTTTACACCTTTGGTAGAGTATTTTATTTGATAAACTTTATCATGACCCAAAATCCTTGGTCCACGAACCAGGTCAAATGACTCAATTGGTCTCCTTTAATATCGTAATTGATATCATAATACACTACATTATATTACTCACTATAGTCACTTATAAAAATAATTATTTTCCTTAGATACCAAATCACGTTCATTTTGAGTGCTTTATCCTCACTTGCACGCAACCTATAAATTTTCACATAATGTAACCCATCATGATCACTACTCTAGGAAAAACCTTTACAAATGTGAAGTTATATGAAATATAATGGAATTATCAAGAATAATATTAGGTATTTATAATGATTATTCTAGATTAACCATGTGGCTAAATCTACTATAATTTGTGGTATTTTATTATATTCAAAATAAAATTATTGGAATATATTTGAGTAATCCTTGAAGATCATTTTGAGGCAAATTTTTTTGCATTTGGTTTTTCTATGTAAGAGTATATTATATTTTTTGGAATATTTATAAACATATGTTATATTTCATCATATAATTTGGAAACATAGAGAGACTTAAAGTGGTGGTATTAAAAATATTAAACACTTTATGAAATGCACTCATAGTTTTTTAAGAAATGTGGAATAACTTCTGAAAAAAGTGTCAAATTGAAAACATGAGACCATGGTTCAGAACAAAATGAAGTTTTTACCCTAGGAACGACATAAAGATTGTCGGCATTGGGATCTGAGTTAAGGGAAAGAATTGATGGATGCAATTATTAAAAAATGATTATTTTTAATTAATTAGTTAGTTAAGGGGGTACAATACGCCTTGTTTTTCTATCCACACATAGAGGAAATGGATAGAACTTATACCTTGTCTGAAATAAAAATAGAGGTAGACCTAAGGTGTGGATGTGTCTCTCATCATTGAATATGATGAAAATCACAACTGGATCATGGTGTAGTGGCTTTAGGGCAAGGATATATACCTGATGCTTAGACATTTCTCCATGAGGTAGGAAGATGAAAGAGTGCTATGAACTAATCACAGTATAATATTTTTAAGGTTTTATATCCCTATTATGACTACCAGAGATCTCTTGGGGGTTGATCTATTTTTTTTGGTGAAAATACGGTGTTGTGGGTGTCTTCCAGGGACATCCCATTATGAAATCCAAATCATAAAAAATGTAGTGTAGAATCACACACCGTTTGTTCTTCATATTTGATTAAGATGGAAATATAAAAAATACAAGCTATGTACAAGGGTAAAACACCTTTTAGTGTTATATGACTATGAGGATAAGGATATGGAATGACTCACCATGTCAAGTAAGTGGTCATGTGGCATTAGAAAAAAAATTACATGGGCATAGAATGAGATACATGAGCATGGGCTGAAAGACATGGCCATATTCCCTACGTTTCTGGATATTTCATGTATCATGGGTGCACCCCATATATAGAAATATGGCCATCCATGGAATGTGTATTAAATTAAATTTCAATTGGATTGGATTAGGTCACACACTATGTGAAAATGGGAATACTCTACGTATTCTCATTATACATTCCGAGTACCGAAATGGGACAAAACCTAGTGCTGGTTTCAAGAGATGAGCTATGTATTGGGGGTACACGCATTGTATTACCCTTAAAGAATTTTCCATCATGAATATCCTTATTTAGGACATAGATAGATTCCTTCATGTAGCCTATACTTAGTAATTTTTTTTATAGGATGCGATGGTGGACATGGTTTTGGAGTTAGTGATACAATGGATGATAACATCGTGGGTCAGTTATGTTAGTGATGTATATACAAGTATTGGTTGATTGAGTTACCATGGTCTATCCAATGAGGTAACAAGTGTAATCATATCATCATAATATTATTGTTACCCCTATTTCTTTTTTGTCTTAGATAGATTCTGCAATGTCCTTCCATGTTGCTCGAGGTGTGATCCTCTATCATTCTAGTGCCAAAGGTGGGGTTCCTGGGATTTTCATGACCACCATGATACATGGTGCTAATATCCAATATAGAATGTCGTAGTATGAGTGTAACACCCTGATATTTTGTGACATATTTTTTTTCAAATAAATTTTACTTTTTGATACTTTTCATTATATGCAACACTAAGTTTAAATGAAATGTGACATTCAATTAAAATCTTATTATTTAATATGATAATTATCACCTAGTTTTTTCAATGGAGAGTATAAAAGGGATTAACTAAATTATGAAAATATATGGTTTACACATGTATATATAATGAATTACTTGGTGGAAAATTAATTAGAAATGAAAATAAAATACATTTGAAAATAAAGGAATTATTTATATAGAAAACTATTTTTATGAAAAAAAATCATTTTACCTCAATAAAAATTAATTTTATTGAATTATTTTAATTATATATATATATATATTATTTAATAATATGTATAACATTCATATTATGTTCTTTAGAAACAATATATTTGAATAAAACTAATTTTATGCTTAAAAATAGTATTTTTCAGAGAAATCATTTTTGTATGCTTTAAAGAAATTATATAATTTTTTTTAAATTATGGAAAATTTAATTTATAATTTTTTATAAATATTCAAAATCATTATGTCGATATTATGTTTGAGTGAATTTTTGATAATTTTCTGAGAATGTAAATATTTTGATGGATAATGAGAAATACTAGTTTTTATTAAGAAATGAAATTTCATTTAAATAGTTTAAAAACTTTAAAATAGATTTAATATTAGTTTAAAAGTAAATTTATGTCAATTATATTTTTATTAATCCAATATATTTAATTATAATCAATTATATATTTAATTTTGATATAAATCATTTTCAAACTATTGAACATTTTGGCTTGGAAAACAACTTTCCCATCACGTCCTTGGGATTAATTTTAGATTAAAATGTTACACTTATTTTATTTGAATTTAGAAAAATTTATTACATATTTAGAATATGAATAATTTATATTATCTAATATTTTCAATTTATTTTTTTCTATAATTATTAGTAAAAACAATATAAATTATTAACTGTGGTTAGGGTAAAAATGGGATTATCAGGAATTAAACTAAATGGTTAAGCGTTAAAAATGACCCAAGAAATTATCAATTACCTTTTTTTAGCCATATTTAAACCTTAAAATATCTAAGTATTGATAATTTTCAATTATAGATACTTTTGAAACATGAAAAACATGGTTACACCTTTCCATTTGAAAATATTACAAGTATTCCACTCACGTCACTTATAAAATAACCCCCCTCTCCTATCTTATTCATACATTTAAAACCAATTGTTTCATCCAAGACCTACCCAAATAAGATACTTACTTCTATCCTATAATCATAGAACCATTAGTTTTTTCCAAAATCCATCCTATGAAGCCTATTGATGTAAACAAAAATAAGTTTTCTGAAGAAGTTGTAATGTCCCTAACTGATCATTTTATTTTATTTCTTACTCCACCCCTATAAATTCATATTAAACAAGTTTGATATAATAAAATATGTATATTCCGTATACTAAGATGTCATTATGTTAATGTTATAATCTAAATACAACTCCAATTCCATTAATTGGGATACGAAATCATAATTCTTGTGTACAACGTACTACCGTTATCTGGAATGATGTCATTCATTTTCACTCACTGTAGAGAACTGGTTTTCTTCTTATAAGAATAATAAATATTTCTATATACATTTATAGATCTAGGTGATGAGACATCATTCAATTCTAAGGCCCAATGTTCCCATAATTAATTTTAGAAAATATTAAATATATTTTATATTGTGTGCACATAGATTCTTAAAGAAAATGAGACAACTCTCAAATGGATTCTCAGATTAGAAATTTGAGAACATGGATGAGTTATTAATTTGGTACTAAACCTAGGAATGATATAAAATGGGTTGGAGTGGTGGAGTTCAGACTCCTCAGCTGTTGGATGTATGTTCAGTGAATTAATTAATTAATTAGTTAAATAATTATTTTATTTCAATGAAAAGGATAAATCTATTAGAATGCTTCCAGGATCTCTAGGGTTAGTCACATAAACCTTAGGGAAATTATAGATATATCTATCCCTATCTATTGGTGGATCTCATTTGCCGATGACGAAATGCTGGATTAGATCAGATTAGGATGTAGTGAATGCAATGACTTCTATCATCCATCAGAAAGCGTGTTATTCATCATAAAATGATCCATACATTTGGTAGGACTCATCAATTGGTTATTTACAACCTTTTATCAAATTATAGAACAAATCCATACTTTTTCTTGGGTCTGCGCCAACTTTGGAATGAGTATACACCTATATACTAGATGTTAAACTGATTTCATCATTTTTTTCTAACCTGATATCACTGTTCTTGATTTTTGGACATTAATTCTTAAGAAAATATTTTATAACCTTTTTTATGGTTCTCCTCTCATTTCTTCATGTTCTTCAATAATTAGACCTCATGGTCCCATTTCAACATTTCTGGGCGGTACCAAGCCTGATCGGAAACTTGGAACTATGACAGAATCATGCAAGAGGCACATATCAATAAACCAAGCAAAGATCTAGGATTATTACAAGGAATGAGTATTATTTGGTGATTAAATGTTATGGAATTTTTGGAAGAATTCATGGGTTCATGTAGAATGAACAATGAACCCTTATGGACAAACAAAGGCCAATTTGGAGTGAGCGGTGACATGAAATCATGATTTTTGGCTAGATCAACCTTTTTGGCCATTGATAGTGCCAAATATGAAGAAGGTATACTAGATTAGAAGTTATAGAATAGGATCTAAAGATTTATAAATTTTGGTGAAAACCTGATTACACAGCATGTATAGGGAAGAACACATGGTGTGTAGCCCCTCAATGGTGGAAAATAGGGTTTCAGGAAAAGTAAAGTATGAAATGGAAAGTGGACCTATTTTATGTCATGTACCCCATCCCCAGTTTGATAATCCGTGTGCTAGAGAACACATGCATGACCCCATGTGGATGTAAATTTCTAGGTTCACAACCATGTACTCAAGTACATGGACATGGGGTCTGGTACATAAAAATGAGTTCTGATACACAGAAATAGCCAAAAGAACACGACTCAGTCCCAATTATCCTTGAAATGCTATGTATTCCACCTAACCGATGTATACCACTACACAGACTGGGAGTCATTGGCTGGCCAGGGACACGCCCAGGTGGTGGAGCGAAACCACACACCTTCTGGGTCCCCTCGCACACAGTGTACTCCTTGGTTCTATTTTAGGAAACTTCATTCATTCCTATCTCCTTCATTTGAACAAGGATTTTGGCCCATGAGTACCCTATCTTGATTGTTTTTCATGTAGAATGTGATGGTGACCTCCATTGTGGATTAAGAGATATGATGTAGAATGTTCCCTTTAGGAAATTATCGATGACATCAGCAATCACACAGGATCACCAGGACCTTTCTGACCGGTACCCTATAGTAGGGATGGGTAGTGTAGTTCCTTGATGGCCTTTCTAGGCAGTACACTCCAGTAGGGTTGGGAAGTTGGGCCCCTCGATGACCTTTGTAAGATGTACCCTCTATTAGGAATGGGAAGTGGAGTTCCTTGTGGACCTTTACGCATGGTACCATCAAGGGTGGCTGGGTAGTGTATTTCATCAACGACCTTTTTGAGAGGTACTCTCTATCAAGGCTGGTTAGTAGAGCTCCTTGAAGACCTTTCGTAGAGGGACCCTCCAGTTGGGGTGGGTAGTGGATTTCCTTAACAAAATTTTTGAGTAGTAAACTCTAGTGGGGATGGGTATTGGAGTTCCTCGGTGACCTATCAAGTGATAACCTCCTCATAGGATGACGGTGGAGTTTCTCGACCATTATCAGTGTAGGACCCTCATGTTGTACCAGTGAATGGGTTCTCTATATAGTGTTTGTGGACCCTTTATTTTTCAGCACATTGAATATACATGGAAGGATGTGGATGGATACTTCTTAGAAGACATGTGAGATGGAGGAAATCATTGTCGGAATTTTGGAACTGTTGGATACTCTTCTTCTTGGGCTGATTTGTGGGATGGATATCCCCTTACTCTAACTTTTGGGATTATTTTGACTGAGCACACACACACAAAAAAACACACACACAGATACATATATTCTTCTATATCCACACCTTGGTTTTGTTTACTAACCTTCCAAATGATTCAAAGAAATGTGAGGTAAGTCACATGCATTCTGTTTCAATCTTCTCATGGTTGGATGCATCGTTTCTCCTACTATATTTGAAAAAAACTCAACAGATAGTTCATCTACTCACCATGTTTAATCCCTTGTGTTTGGATGATATTAATTTCTCTCACGTTTTGGGTTGAGCTATTATCTTTAACAATGTATTGCAACTACTATATTTCCTATTGTTTATCGTACTGATCCCCCCTTTACCTTTTAGGGTGTCCAACAGAGTATGCTCAACTCTACATGGGTGTTTTCCACACATGTTATTCATTATGAATATAAAGGATAAACCGTCCTTCACTATAGAAGATATTAGGGATATTGGGTTCTTTTGATAGTGTATGGTGGTCACAATGTGGGATTAAGAAGCTAGGCTATCTCAGTTTTATACTTTCCAGTTTTTTCAGGTTTGGAAGTATTTTTTGGTTGGGCATGTATTTTTCCCCATTATATTTTAGTTTACACTACCATACTTTTGTATTTTCTAGAGGTTCATGCATGATTAAAATACTTTATAGTAGTGTTTCATATTTTACACTTTCCCTCTTCAATTTTATATTGAGATAGATATTTGTGTGTGTACATGTACTTTGTAACTCCCTAACCCCAGTTACCTAGAGTTGGTGCATTATTACATAACATTAGCATGATCACAAGAGATCAAGTCCCGAAGGACCGATCAGTTTAGAAGCCTTGGAGGTACTATATACATACATAAGTTTTACATTACATTATGAAATGAAAAAACAAAAACATTGTGTCCCCTTTGAACACACTCATATCCCTTATCCTATTCCTGAAGGTTAATTGAAATATACTTCTTCGCATCCTGGGAAAAATAAAACATAAGAAAGGGGTGAGCTCAGATGCTCAGTTGGATAACAATATAGAAGAAACTATAATAAATAAGTATAAAAATTTAAGGAAATGTATAAGACTAAAACACAAGCCTTTTAAACTTAAACATGAGCATAATATGGCAAATATAAATCAAATAATTCCATTTAATTATTCACATGGATATTCTACTGGTCGAATAATCACATTAATATCAATAACTAATTTCATAATGATAGAATGCATAATTTCGGACATCATAACCACATAGTCAAGGTCTCGTGCTATGAATACAAATAAATTTTTTGTCAAGGCTCTATTCCAAGACACTAATTTTTCTCATGAGACCTACCGATACATCGAGGTGCTATAGCAGGCCCCACCCGTCACTTACTACGTCCAATGCATTCCTCATATGAAAAGGTTGAAACATAACATAAATACTCATATTAAAACTATCATACAAAATGTTAATACTTTAACCATAAACCATTAATGGTATAAAAATATATCATCTACAGTCAAACATATCACAAAAAGTTTAATACAATATGGAAGATTGTATCATAACAACTCAACCTCAAATAAGCATAAAATCCAACAAAGGTTGTTGACATAGATATAATCAATCCAAAACTATTTGAGTGAAATATATATTTATACTTTTAAATAATTTAAAAGTAAAGAAAACATTTATTTTGAAAATATTTATGTAATATTTTAAGGGAAACTTCAAAGGTGTTATAATGGCAAAAAATAGCTACACCCATCGTATAAGTTAAAAAAACATTCTTTTCTTAATTTGTCGAAAAGGTCAGAAAGTACCTTGTTTGGAAAACAACAGAAAGATTCATTTCAAAGAATTTTATAAAAAATAAAACAAGGGTATAAATTAATTTAACCCATATTATAGGTGATAGTAATTTTTTAAAATACTTTTTTAAGAAACATGGATGTGGATGATAAAGAAGTCCCAATAGATACTTACGTATAAACAACCTTGGATAATAAAGAGATTGTAAAATTAACCCTTACCTTGTACTTTTCCTTAGTCGAGGGTACGTTAACCACCTGTATAATGGTTAAATAATTGTTATTAAATTATACAAGAACCACATACATAAATATGATATCAAATATGATTCAATAATATTTCATTGTTAATAATATTTCAGCAGTATCATTGTTTCCCGTGTTAAGTAATTCATTTTACTTTATATATTTTGTCATGTAAGTCATGTTTGTTATTGATGGGATGTATTTGATTCATATACAGAATGATATTAAGTTCTTAAACATTATTTTTAATCATCAAACGAAATTTTTTCTTGAATGGTTATGATGGGGAATGAAATCTCATCATGTTGTGGAGACGGTAAGCCGTACGTACGCACCAGCGACAATATTATTCTATTGACGGTGAAATAGTATGTAATTAGATGGTATATTATATATAAAAAATAATTAACATGTTATATTTATTATTTACATCAATTATACTCATTATTATACACATCCAAAAAATGAAGTGTTGAATAACAAACTACACCACGACGTAGAGACAGTAAGTCGTTCACACGCACGTATGGTGAATTTGTCATTCATAGGAGGGGTAAAATAAAGAATATGGTTGTACCATATTTATAATAACATAATATTATGTTGAATTTACTGGAGTTATTATTTTGGTATGTAAACAACAATGAAAGATGAAGTGGAAGAAAAAAAGAACTTTGAAAGAGGTGATGAAATAATTACATCTTCTTCGGGTTCTTCCTTTTGATTTGAAGAAAAGGGATAATTAGGTTAGATTTATGATCAAAGTAATGCCTATAGGTTGAATTTAGGGTATTTGGGAGGATATTTGAGTAGGGGTTATCCGAGCCAAATGGCTTTGTAGGTGTGAATTTTAGAGAAGGGGAAGTACCCTTTTATAAGAGAGGTGAGGGGTACTTTAGGAAGTGCTTGAAATATTATTTTATTAAAAAATAATTTTCGGTTTTTAATAGATCCAAATGGATTTATTTAATGAATAAGGTGGGTATGGGACTAAATAATCTCAAAAAATAGGTTTTAGATAAGTTTAGGTCACCAAATTAACCTTATCTTTTAGATTTAACTCTAAGTTAAATAGTTTAACATTTACCATATCTTCTTGTATTTTTATATCACATGGTTAATAAAATTACTATTAAATGACAAGAGAACCTCAAGTGGTCAATTAATGACATATCTAACCTTATATATATATCCTTTGGATGAATCTTATATTTTTAGGAATATTATATCATTTAATAAAATAGTATTTGTTTTAAAAAATCATTTATGTCAATTTTGAGACTATTTAGTATTGGGTTTTTGTGAAAGTCATAAAAACTTTATTACTTAGAAAAAAATACATTGAATCAACCTAACATGTAATATTAACCTAGAAAATTAGTTTATGGAATCAAAAGTTTCGATTTACATTTATTTTAATATTTATAATATTAATTATTTTAATCTTTGATTAATAAGGTAGTTACTGCATCATCATTGTGTCATAAATAAATTTAATTATTTAATGTCTAAAAAATATAAATAAAATAACATGATGTATGAAATCTTCTTATATTTCTAATTAATATTAATAGTTGAGTTTATCTTATGTATAATCCTATATTAAAAATGTTTTAGTTAATAAAATTTTAATTTAACACTTTTAACACTTCTTTAAATAAAATATAATAAATGTCCTAATCCAATTCAGGTGGATCAAAAAGGACCATATTTTTGTCTTAAGGTTTATTTTGGTCTAAATACACTTATCAAATAGAATTAGGACATGTGTTGGGGTAATTTGATATTATTATAATATTATTTCTACATTCAATTACCCTATTTACTTTTAACCATGGTAAATAAAATTCAAAAGTTAATATTCACAAAAAATTATTTTCATCCTATTGAATGAAATTTTATTTACTAATGTCAACCGTGTCTCTCAAATTTTTTAAATTCAATTCACAAAAGTGGTAAAATTACATTTTATGAAAATTTTCAAATGTGCTTAGAAGGTGGGTAAAAGTCGTTAAACAGTTCAATAAAATTCTACATATCTAATATTATTATAAAATAACTCCAATTAATTAAATTGGACAAATATATGTATTATGTATCTATTTAGACTTTATGATAAATTAGAAATAATTATTTAAATGAAATAGTCGGTTTTTATCTACAACACAATGTTTTTTCACTATTCATCAAAAATGGATGTTTTCAGAAAAATAAAAAAAATTCACCCAAAGATAATTTTGACATTCCAAATTAAAAAATGATGTCTATTTTACCAAATTAAAAACATATAAGTTTCATTAACTAATTTAAAATTAATTCCCACTGTCAAAACTAGAAAGCGGGTTTTTGAGAAGTAAAAACTATCAAAAGATCGATATGTCTTTATGTCCAATTTAAATGTAAAATTACTTCCAATGAACAAAATTGGATTAAATGATAAAAATATAATCTAATTATACTTCAAAACCATTCAAATTTATAATTTAACACTATATTTTTTTAAAATAATTTTTTTTCAATTACAATTTAGATTTTTTCACTATTCATCAAAATATTAAAGTTATTAGAAAAACACCCAAAAATTATCAAAACTAAATTTTTATGTCCTAATTATAAAGAAGAATTTTATTTTGTATAATTGAATATATAAAAGTGTCAAATATTGGATTTAAAAAGGGTTCTCCATTAAAAGGATGTAAACTTTCATTTTAAAAAAAATACTTCCTTTATTTGAAAATTGAATTTGTTCTTATATTATGTCTAAGAAACACATAATATGGATGTTAAAATTATATGGAGTATATAAAATTCAAAATGGAGTTAATACTATTCATAACCACTGTCACGACCCGACCCTACCCGGGCTCGAGCCGCAACTACCCCAAGCCCGCCTCCGTAGGCCAGGGGCTGGCGACCAGCGCCGAAGGCACAATAACTCGGGGAGGCCTTTGCCTATGTACCTGTACACACACACACATAGAACACTCAATGAAAAAGTGCAGAGTAAAAGAGAAAAGACAAGTAAAGTAAAGGGAAACTGCTATAAATAAACCACAATGTGCATCGACCTCTAAAAGTACAAAGCAAGTGTTAAAAGTAAACTAAAAAGGGAAAAGGGAAAAACACACGCCCAACCAGAAAGGTGCCATAACCCAGAAATAGGTAAACAAAAACAAGCACCTGGGAGAGTCCCCCACCCGGAACCTAACTAAGACCACCGCACGCAGTCCATACTCCCGAACTCATAAGCTCCACTGAAATCATGACCAACCTATCTTTTGTCTGCAAGGGCACACCAAGTGCAGGAAAAGCCCAAGCAGGGGTGAGTATAAAAATACTCAGTAGGATACCCAAAAGGCTCAAGGGAGAAACAAAGGAGGTACCGAAGGGTGAGCAGTAGAGCAAACAGGGGAAAATTAAAGGAGTACAACTGAAAGTGCAGTAAAGAGTACAATAAAGAGTCCAGCTCCACCCAACAAGAGAAAGTAAGTAGACTCATCCAGACATAAGGAGCTGGAAATGGTGAGAAGATGAACTTCTTGTCGAGTCTTCGCTACCTATAGTAGGAGAGTAGACTCGTCCAACCACGAGAAGCTAGACACGGAAAGCACGTGGCATACCCCATGCGTCTTTGCCTCTCCTGGAAGGATAGTAGCCGAAACCCAAGGAGTGGGTACTGGTACAAGGTATATACATATATATGCTCTGTCAAGAAGCCCGAACAAGCTCATAAGGGGATCCCCATCCCGTAGCTCAGCCCAAGAAAAGTGAGTCACCAACAGTCCCAGAAGAAAACACCATCATCGATGCCCAGCATCCCACACGTCTGCCCCGAACTACAAGTCAAGGGGCTCAAATCAACGCACCTCGACACTATTCGCTTTGGGAAGCACTGACTCACCCGCAAAGTTTTAGGTCACGTCACAAGGATGTGTCTCAGTGGGGAAAGTGCCCCTCGTACTTGAGTGTTCTGGGTTAAGTCAAACCACACCTCGTCACTGCCCTTTAGTCAAGAGGCCTTCTCAAAGTCAAGATGTCACATCACTGACCCGTACAAATGAGGGTCCCACTCCAGTAGTCACGGAGTAAAGCCATAGACTAGCCTAGTAGAAAGGACTGAGTCTGAAATGTCAACGGGTGACACCCTGCCCAGCCCTGCTAGAGGGTAAATCATAATAAGATATCGGGTGACCCACTGCCTAGCCCTACTGGAGGGTAAACCCTAATAAATCATCATGCGACCCACTTCCCAGACCTGCGGGATGGTAAACCTAGAATAAGTCATCAGTAAACCCATTACCCAGCCTTGATGGAGGGTATACTTGGAAGAAGTCAATGGGTGACACACTACCCAGCCCTGCTAGAGGGTAAACCAGGAACAAGTCGACAGGCGACCCACTGCCCAACCCTGCTGGAGGGTAGACCTGAACCAAGAGTCATTGGGTGACCCACTGCCTAGCCCTGCTGGAGGGTAAACCTGAAGAAGTCGATGAGTAACCCACTACCCATCCCCGCTGGAGGGTAAACCCAGAACTGCTCTGGCCATCTCTATTAGATGGTAAAACACTATCCAACCGAACATGGAGTGGGTATCGCGCAACCATCTGACTCCGGAACAAAACCAGGGGAAACCACTCAAACTTGCTGATCTAAACCATCGAGCACAGAGCCAGGGGAAAACTCAACCCCGCTGGTCAAGAAATGAGAACCGAGGAACCCTCTACGCCGCGAGAGGTCAAAAGTAAGTAAAGCAGAACACAACACGCACCTGGGGCCCACACTATATATGGCCCCAAGTCAACCCCAACCAAGCGCAAAAATGTTCTCAGGTACAAACAACCACATGTACCTCCCAGCGTTCTCGCATACTCCCCGAGGATGCCACGTGTCCAGTCCAAAGGCTAACATGCACACGACCCCCCAACGTCAACGTGAAGGCGTAAAATAACAACTCCAACCTGCCACCTCAACGGCTGAACCACAGCCAACCACATATCTTTAAGCATTACTTCACTCACATGAGAGTGCACGTGATCTCACACCAAGGGTTTGCTTCCGAACACGGCAAGAAGAACCGCCACTAGAGCACCTTTCATATTTCTACATTTAATAAGATCATGTAAGAGGCTCTGATCATCAGAACATATTGAACCATTGTAATCCTCATGAAAAAACACGTGAGATAGACTACTTACTCGCCCGAAACGGTCAACGTGTGAAAAAGGAACTATTCACCGTAACCAACCCGTGTGGGGCCCACCCCAAGATCCCGAAACTGAACAAACGGATTAGACCACTGCTATCCCCTCGAAATAACACATGGGATTGACTACTCAATCGCCCGAAACAGACACCCGGTGAAAAAAGTACTATTCACTATAGCCAGGTCGGGTGGGACCCACACCACGTCCCCGAAAAAGGTCGGGAAAACTGCGCCATTACAATGCACTCGGAAAAACACGTCAAATTGACTGCTTACTTATGTGGAACGGATATCCGGAGAAAAATATGCATTCCGGCGCACCACACATGAGCGGTGCTATGTGGGACCCGCATCCCAGTCCTGAAACACAGCGAACAGATCACACCGTTGCGATCCTCTCGAAAAAGTATAAAAGGTGGACTATTAACTTGTGCAAAACGGTCGCCCGATGATAGAGATGGAAAATCACCGTCAACACCCAAATGGCCCCCGTGGGCCCCGCACCATCATGATGAATTAAAGCGGGCAGACTGCGCCAATGCAATGCCCTCGGGAAAACACTGAAAATTGACTGCTCGCACACCCCGAACGGACGCCTGATGAGAAAGTCGCTAAACGGTGCTCGCAGCTCAAAAGACGGGTCGTGGGGCCCATGCTTCAACTCTAGATTCAATGCCCAAAACCACCCTGCAAAGCTTCGCCTCGGTGCCAGGGTCCCAACGCTGCTGGCGGCATTCAAAACGGACGTGAGACGTGTCCGCGCCGTCCAAAACAAGATCCCCCGGAAAAACGTCAATTCACTTAAATACGCCTCGCGCCTCCGAGGCCTCTCGTTTCGAGAATTAAAAATTCCCGAAACTATCTCAAAACGTTCCCCTCGACGTCTAGAGTTCACTGCCGCAGACGGGAAGCAAAATGTACATCCGTAATGAATATTACGGACGTCCGAAGAGGGGTCGAATTCCCCTCTTGGGCTGGACCGGCCTGGACCGGTCGGTCCGCCCGGCCTAGGCCGGCCCGCACCGGCCGGCCCGCGACCTTGCTGCGCGGGCCGGCCGTGGACCTGCGGTCCACGTGCAGACCGGCCACGAGGGTCGGTTGCGGCAACCACATGAAGACCCGCGTCTCTCGGGTCTTGTCACCACGCGGGGGTCGCGCGCCGCAACCCCGCGGTCGCCACTCCCTGGCGACTCACCGTCGTGCCGAGGCCCTCCGCCTGACCTCGGCCGCCTCTTCTGCTAAAGGCTCGCCGCGCCCCGGCCTCACCTGGCCTCTCCACCTTGCCCTGAAGCTAGCCGCGCCGAAGCTGAGCACCCCGCCGCCCTGCTGAAGCCCGCCGGACCACCGTGCGAGCCGCCGGAAAACACCCAAAACGCCGGAAATTCCCGCAAACTTTGCCGGACATTTGCGAGCTCCTCAGAACTCGGAATTCAAATCCGAAAGATGTGTTGGAAAGGTCATAAAATCTACTACACATTCATGGGATTTGTTCGAAAATCCGACAGCAATTAGATGTGATTAATCAGGCTCAAAGTAGGTGCCAGGAGAATGAAACGAAAAAGACAAGTCCTACCTCTTGGGCGAAGCCCGACGCTTCACGACGAATAGCGGGAGGTGCCGCGCCTTGACGGGGATACCTTGCCGGAGTGGAGGAGGTGAGGGAGGGGGCTTCTTCCTACCGCTGTCCAGGCAAAGATGAAAAAGAAGAAGAAGAGGGAGGAGGGTGTTTAAGTAGAAAACACTTAAACCCCTTGCCCGACACGCCCCTGACTCCGCTCCTGATGTAGAAAAAAAGAAGGGCGCCCCTGGGGTAAACACGACGCTCTTAGCACAACGGCGGTCTCAGAATTTTAATCCGAGACTCCGTTTGGAAGTTATAAAACTGAACGCCCAATGCCGCCAAATTACGAAAACGCCCCTAGGGCCATTTTTCACAAGCGACCTGCGCCCGCGAAACTTACACACCTCCTAGGGTAAATGACATGCTCTAAACTCAACGGTGCCTTAGGTTTTCCAATCCGATCCACCTTTTAATAGATACTTGAGTTAAGTCGTTAAACGAATAAATTAATTATTTAATTTATCCGTTCCACGCTCTGATAGCGAGCGAGGGGTCCAAACGTCCCGCGCTGACAAGTTTTATGTCGTTCCTAGGGTAAACACCCCATTCCAGACCCATCTGTTCACTCAGATCTCTGATCTGAAACTCGGTTTAGGAGTTATCCCATTTATTTGGCATTCCCAGTGTGTACGCACTGAAAATTTAGTTCCGGCCACACCGGGGCTCAAAATCGCATGCCTTCTGAAGGCGCTACTCTGGAATAACATCAAGAATATCCCAAAGTCTTTCGTAGAAAAAAATGGGTCCTTAAATCATACCCTCCTTCAAGATTATCGTCACTGAAAAGAAAAACTAGGGAACAACTCAGGGTACTAAGCCCACACCTGGCTCTCCCGTACCCAGAAGAACTCTTGCACAGTTCTGCATCACCGCACATAGACCAAAGGATTGATCCATTCACGTGAGGTATGATCTCACTGATGAAGTGCATAGGATCACGCAAACGTCTCCTAAGGTGAGTCACACGGGAGACGTTATGCACCCAAACTAGACATTGGGGTTAGGGAAAGGCAGTAGACAACCTCGACATCCCTTTGCACGGTCTCAAATGGCCCGAAGGCTCTTGGGGGTAGCTCAACTCCCTGACCAAACCCTTACGTCGCACGCCGCGACTGGAATCACCGCCCGCACCTGGAACAAGGCCCAATGATTCCCTCCTCCAGAAGATACATATGGTAAAACACCCATGGATATCTGGTCGCGCAAGGTTTCACAGTCGATGTCCCTCAACCAAGACTCTCTTACACGCTCGGAGAGCGATGGAGACGATGCCATCAACTAAAGAGGAAGGTTACACACCTTCTACTCTACCAACATAGGGTTACACCGACACCCCGCGCCACCTTGGTAACAACTCAAACAAGGAGCAGGGAGAAAAATAATTCCACACACAGTGTCTAACAATTATACTGAAAAAAGTAGAAGGGTTGTAGAGTGTTCCTCTTATCACATTATGCTCTGCAGGATCGTAGACATCCAATGCTCGCAGCTGTCCGCGGTCCCAACTGTCAGCTCCTGGGGCCCGACGTGGACCGCCTGATGGTGATGGGAAGATCTCATAAAGTCTTCCCCCACTACCAGATCCTCCTGCTCCTCTGCTAGCACCACCTCTCTGGGCGATACTTCGATCATGGAGCTGCCTCCGTCATGGTGGTGCACCTGCAGCCTGCACGAAGCTCTCTACATGCTTGGTCGGGCAGTCCCGTGCCAGGTGACCTCACCCATCGCAAGCATAGCACCGAATCTCTCTGGGCTGCATTGGTGCCCTACGGTGCCACTGTGCTGTACGACCACTCCCCTGAGCCCGGTTGTCAGAAATCCACCTGCGTCGAGGTTCTGCTTGTCGACGCCCGCTAGCTTCGGTAGATGTCTCGGCTCCAACGTGCCTGCTGCCACCACCAACTCTATAACGTGACAGAAAGCTCTCTATCACCAGCGCCTGCTCTAGCACCTCGGCATATGTGGAAATGCCCAAGGGTACTATGAAAGCACAAATCTCTTGGTGGATACACTGCTCAAACTTTCGTGCTCGGATGTTGTCGTCATGGAACAAGTCCGGGTAAAAGCGTGCACGGTCTGCGAAACTAGCCGCGTACTCAGCCACCATAATCCCTCCTTGATAAAACTGAAGGAGATTTTGAATCTGAATGGAGAAAAATCAGGAGGAGAAAAAATCCTCATGAAACAACAACTAAAATTCGCTCCACAAAAGTGAAAACTTGTCTAGAAACTGAGTCACCAAACTCCACTAATGCCGAGATGCTCCACGAAAAAGGTTGGCCACCAAATCCACTCTCCGATCTGTCGGAATCTGAACAATTCTGAAAAGGAGAACTAATGTCTCTAACCAAACCTCTGTTTCCTGAGGGTCTAGCTCACCACTGAACCTCAGCGGTCTCTACCGCTGGAAATCGCGGAGTATGCTCTACCTGCGCTCAAGCTCAGTCTGCTCTGCTGAATCTGTCTACTACTCACCAGGTGGGGGTGCTGCTACCGGCCCACCCGGAGAAAGGGGCTCTCATGATGGGTCCTGGACTGTGGCCTCGTAGCTCACAGGGTCGTCATCACGATCCAAAGCTGGTATCTTGGCTGGATGTCTTCGCGGAGACATCCTGAATATTATCAAGGAGTGCCGTGATCAAATGAGCATATAAGTATATACCAATAACAATAATGATGGAGAGCTAACTCAAGAAGGATAGTCAAAGACTCAATCCTATGTGATTCAAAAACCAATTTTCACTGCAACAAGTGTCTCAGCATGCCGAGTCGACAAGCGGGTTATCAGGGTCCTAGTGAATGGACACGTCGACCGCTGCACCATCACTGGACTCCCTGGCCTGAGAGCCGCTCTCGAGACATGTTAACACTGTTGCCCCAAATCCCAACCAATTCCTTTTTAGGGACGTCCGAACATCGCCTCAAGGAACGAACCACCTCTGATACTACTTTGTCCCGACCTGACCCTACCCAGGCTCGAGCCGTAACTACCCCAGGCCCGCCTTCATAGGCCAGGGGCTGGCGACCAGCGCCGAAGGAACAATAACTCAGGGAGGCCTTTGACAAAGTACCTGTACACACACACATAGCACACTCTATTCAAAAGTGAAGAGTAAAAGAGAAAAGACAGGTAAAGTAAAGGGAAACTGCTATAAATAAACCACAATGTGCATCAACCTCTAAAAGTACAAAGCAAGTGCAGAAAGTAAACTGAAAAGGAAAAAGGAAAAAACACGCGCCCAACCAGAAAGGTGCCAAAACCCAACAACAGGTTAACAAAAAACAAGCACCTGGGAGAGTCCCCCACCTGGAACCTGACTACAACCACCACACGCGGTCCATGCTCCCGATCTCATAAGCTCCACTGAAGTCACGACCAACCTGTCCGCCGTCTGCAAGGGCACACCAAGTGCGGGCAAAGCCCAAGAAGGGGTGAGTATAAAAATACTTAGTAGGATACCCCGAAGGCTCGAGGGAGTAGAAAAGGAGGTACCGAAGGGTGAGAAGTATAGCGAATAGAGGAAAAGTAAAGGAGTACAACTAAAAGTGTAGTAAAGAGTATAGTAAAGAGTCCAGCTCAACCCAACAAGAGAAAGGAAGTAGACTCGTCTAGAAACAAGGAGCTGGAAACGGTGAGAAGATGAAATTCTCGTCGAGTCTTCACTACCTATAGCATGACAGTAGACTCGTCCAACCACGAGAATCTAGACATGGAAAGCACGTGGCATACTCTGCGCGTCTTCGCCTCTCCTGGAAGGAGAGTAGCCGGAACCCAAGGGGTGGGTACCGGTACAAGGTATATACATATATATTCTCTGTCAAGAAGCCCGAACAATCTCGTAAGGGGATCCGCATCTCATAGCTCATCCCAAGAAAAGTGAGTCACCAAAAGTCCCAAAAGTAAACACCATCATCGATGCCCAGCATCCCACACGTCTTCCCCAAACTACAAGTCAAGGGGATCAAATCACCACACCTTGACACTATCCGCTTTGGGCGGCACTAACTCACCCACACAGTTTTAGGTCACATCACAAGGACGCATCTCGGTGGGGAAAGCGCCCCTCGTACTTGAGAGTTCCGGGTTAAGTCAAACCACACCTCGTCACTGCCCTGCAGTAGAGAGGTATTCTCAAAGTCAATATGTCACATCACTGACCCATACAAACGTGGGTCCCGCTCCGGTAGTCACAGAGTAAAGCCACAGACTAGCCTAGCAGAAAGGAATGAGTCTGAAATGTCAACGGGTGACACCCTGTCCAGCCCTGTTAGAGGGTAAATCATAATAAGATATTGGGTGACCCACTGCCCAGCCCTACTGGAAGGGAAACCCTAATAAATCATCAGGCGACCCACTGACCAGTCCTGCAGGAGGGTAAACCTAGAATAAGTCGTCAGGCGACCCACTGCCCAGCCCTGTTGGATGGTATACCTGAAAGAAGTTGACGGGTGACCCACTGCCCAGCCCTACTGGAGGGTAAACCTGGAACAAGTCGACAGAGAACCCACTGCCCAGCCTTGCTGGAGGGTAGACCTGAATCAAGAGTCGTCGGGTGACCCACTGCCTAGTCTCTGCTAGAGGGTAAACCTGAAGAAGTCAATGAGTAACCCACTGCCCAGCCCCACTGGAGGGTAAACCTAGAACTGCTCTGGCCATCTCTACTGGATGGTACAACACTGGCCAACCGAACACGGAGTGAGTATCAGGCAACCATCCGACTCCAGAACAAAACTAGGGGAAACCACTCAACCCTGCTGATCTAAACCATCGAGCACAAAGACAGGGGAAAACTCAACCCTGCTGGTCAACAAACGAGAACCGAGGAACCCTCTACGTCATGAGAGGTCAAAAGTATGTTAATAAGAACACGACATGCACCTGGGGTCCACACGACATATGGCCCCAAGTCAACCCCAACCAAGCACACAAACATTCTCGGGTACAAACAACCACATGTACATCCCAGCGTTCTCGCATGCTCCCCGAGGATGCCACGTCTCCAGCCCAATGGCTAACATGCACACGACCCCCAATGTCAACGCGAAGGAGTAACATAACAACTCCAACCTGCCACCTCAACGGCTGAATCACAACCAAGCACATATCTTTAAGCATTACTTCACTCACACGAGAGTACACGTGATCTCACGCCAAGGGTTCGCTTCCGAAAACGGCAAGAAGAATTACCACTGGAGCACCTTTCATATTTCTACATTTAATAAGACCATGTAAGAGGATCTACTCTCCGGAACAAATTGCACCATTGTAATCCTCATGAAAAAACACGCGAGATAGACTACTTAGTCGCTCGAAACAGTCAATCGGTGAAAAAGGAACTATTCACCGTAACCAACCCATGTGGGGCCCACCCCAAGATCTCGAAACTGAACAAAAGGATCACACCACTGTGATCCCCTCAGAATAACACATGGGATTGACTACTCAATCGCCCGAAATGGACACCCGGTAAAAAAGTTACTATTCACCGTAGCTAGGTCGGGTGGGACCCACACCATGTTCCCGAAAAAGGTCGGGCGAACTGTGCCATCACAATGCTCTCAGAAAAACACGTCAAATTGACGACTTACTTGCATGGAATGGATATTCAGAAAAAAGATGCATTCCGACGCACCGCACACGAGCGATGCTATGTGGGACCCGCATCCCGGCCCCAAAACACAGCGAACGGATCACACTATTGCGATCCTCTCAAAAAAGTATACAAGTTAGACTATTAACTTGTCCAAAACGGTCGCCCGGTGATAGAGATGGAAAATCACCGTCAACGCCCAAACGACCCTCGTGGGGCCCGCACCATCGTGCCAAATTAAAGCGGGCAGACTGCGCCAATGCAATGCCTCTAGAAAAACACCCAAAATCGACTGCTCGCACGCCCCAAACGGACGCCTGATGAGAAAGTCGCTAAACGCTGCTCCCAGCTCAAAAGACGGGTTGTGGGGCCCATGCCTCAACTCCGGCTTCAACGCCCGAAACCACCCTGGAAAGATTCGCCCCAGTGCCAGGGTCCCAACACTGCTTACAACGTTCAAAACGGACGTCAGACGCGTCCACGCCGTCCAAAACAAGATCCCCCAGAAAAACGTCAATTCACTTAAAGACGCGTCGCGCCTCCGAGGCCCCACGGTCGCCGCTCCCTGGCGACTCGCCATCGCGCCGAGGCCCTCCGCCTGACCCCTGCCACCTCCTTTGCTGAAGGCCCGCTGCACCCCGACCTCACCTGGCCACTCCACCTCACCCCAGCCACGCTGATGCCGAGCGCCCAGCCGCCCTGCTGAAGCCCACCAGACCACCGTGCGAGCCGCCGGAAAACACCCAAAACGCCTAAAATTCCCGCAAACTTCCCCGGACATTTTCAAGCTCCTCGGAACTCAGAATTCAAATCTGAAAGATGCGTTGGAAAGGTAATAAAATCTAATACGCATTCATGGTATTTTTTTGAAAATCAGACCGCAATTAGACATGATTAATTGATCTCAAAGTAGGTGCGGGGAGAATGAAACGAAAACGACAAATCCTACCTCTTGGGCGAAGCCCGACGCTTCGCGACGAACCGACGGAGGTGTCGCGACTTGCCAGAGCTGCCTCACCAGAGTGGAGGAGGTGAGGGAGGGGGCTGCCACCTGCCGCTGTCCAGGTGAAGATGAAGAAGAAGAAGAAGAGGGAGGGGGTGTGTTTAAGTAAAAACACTTAAACCCCCCGACCGGAACGCCCCCGACTCCGCTCCTGATGCAGACAAAAAAAGGGTGCCCCTGGGGTAAACACGACGATACGAGCGCAACGGCAGTCTCATAATTTTAATCTGAGACTCCGTTTGGAAGTTATAAAACTGAACACCCAATGCCGCCAAATTACGAAAACGCCCCTGGGGCCATTTTTCACAAACTGCCCACGCCCATGAAACTTACACCCCTCCTAGGGTAAATGACACTCCACGAACTCAACGGTGCCTTCGGTTTTCCAATTCGAGCCACTGTTTAAGAGATACTTGAGTTAAGTCGTTAAACGAATAAATTAATTATTTAATTTATCCGTTCCACGCTCCGATAGCGAGCGAGAGGTCCAAACGTCCCGCGCCGACAAGTTTTATGTCATTCCTAGGGTAAACAACCCATTCCGGACCCATCCGTTCACTCAGATCTCTGATCCGAAACTCGGTTTAGAAGTTATCCCATTTATTTGGCATTCCTAGTGTGAACACATTGAAAATTTAGTTCCGACCACACCGGGGCTCAGAATCACACGCCGTCTGAAGGCGCTTCTCTGGAATAACATCAAGAATATCCTAATGTCTTTTGCAGAAAAAACTGGGTTCTTATAACCACTTTTTGAATGACTATTTTGGTATGTTTTGGTGTGCTCGAACTTGGTGTTGCGTGTAGCGCAAGCTATTGAATTACTTTAAATAGATAACGTACTATGAAATCCTAGGGTGTTACATTCTCCCCTTCTTCAATAAATTTCATCCTTGTAATTTGAAAATTTTCTTTGAAAATAAAAGGTTAAAAATAGAAAATACCTTTGTGGAAAACCCACATTAGAAATAGGGTTAATAAAATTTAGTCTTAATAAGAGGGAAAGGGAAATGAAAAAGTCACCACCAAATTAGTATCTCGAATAGGAGAACATTGGTGGAAATTAGAGACAAATAATTGGAGGAAGAACATAAATATTTATAGGGAGTGGTTGAGGTAATCAATCACAAACAAGTGAATAATAATTGGAATATTGAGGGCTTTAAAGACATAAATCTATGATGATTTAAAATATCATCAGTTTAACAAAACATAAGGTATTAGGATAAGACATTTTTGGTTTTAAGATCCCTTCCCTAAAGTTTAAGAATTAATTTTTCATATAATAAGATAAAAAAAGAATACTTTACAATTAGAGTTCCATCCTTTAAATAATTTCTACCACAAACTCATCTTTCACTTTAAAAGATAATAGAACTCAAAAATATTCTATTTATCCTAATCGTATAGGGTTTAGAAAAATGAATTTATAATTCATCTATCGGACCATTTAAAAAAATAATTTATAAAAACTAAGACATCATATAGGCTAGTGGTAGGTGATGCACCCTTGTCACCCTTCGGTTGTGGGTTCAAGTCTCGCGGCCTTGTCGGATGCGACGAGTTGTCACCCGACCTCTGGGTTGTCCTTTTTATAACAATCCCAAAACAATCTTACGAAATGTTTTAACCTTAAACAATAGTTTCCAATGTCCAACTTAATTCATTCCAACCTTTAGACTTATCCAAAATACTTCTGTCCAAACTCACTGTCCAAAATTTATAAGAAAGGTAAACATAATGAAGATCTCTTTTTCCACATAATAACATGTGACTACCTTTATCATGTATTTTCATAAAACATGGAAACACCCTAAATTACCATAAAACCTTATTGATTACATTCATTCTCCCTTATTCATTATAGAATACTGGATATACTCCTTATATCCAAAAATGTTGTAAACTCCGAAAATAATGGAATAAACCAACAATTAATTAGTTTCAAGGTAGTCAAGAATATCAAATATAATTTATCCAAATCAATCATATCTTATTCTGAAATCATTATCTCAGTGTCAGAAACATAATAAGGGTTATATTTCCCACAACCATATATTTTCCAAAATGTTTAACTTGAAACTATGTCACTTTACTTGGTACCATACAATCTCAAATCCTTAATGAAATAGTACTACAGTACAATCCTTATATAATCTATAATTCTTATAACTTGTACACCATTAATACAATACTCAAATTACACAATTCTTTAATAACAACATAAGATCACTAATCATTCATATTCATCTGCGATAGTATCATAACTTGATTATTATCCAATAACATCATTTGTGGTATACTCTGATGATTGGGACATTGATTCACGTAGTTTCCTAAATCCTTTAAGATGAAGCATTGTACATTTGAAACCCTTTTCTTACCCTTACAATCACGAACTTAGTGCCCTTTTTCTCCACACTTATAACAAACTCCTATTCCTTCAAGCACTTTCCAGGGTGATTCTTTCCACAATTATAACACATGGGAAAATCCTTCTTTCCCTTCTTCCCTTTATCCATATTTCTCTCTACCATAGCCTTTTTCTCTAGATTCTATTTAAATAATTATGACTCAGAGAATTATTTACTTATCTTATTAACACATGATACTATATCTTAATATGATGAGAATACGTGGGATACTAATTCAATTATAAATGTTCTCTTAAGACCATGAAAGATATGATCCTTTTTACTCTTTGGATCATTTGTATTGTTGGAGTTCTCATTCCTTCTACTGGGCACCATTTATAAATGAAGAAATATACTAAGTTAGATCATATCATAATGTATAATCCAAAAACTAGAAATATTCGCAACATTAATTAAATATTTTCACACATCCCGTCTCATAATCATAAAAATGGTTTCTTCACTAACATATTTACTCATAAATCCTTCATAATGATTTTTAAAGAAAATTTTAATTATCCTAAGCATATCCCCCGGGAGTGTCAAACCAGATACACAATAAAGCCCGTTGTTGTGTACTAGGATACCCTGAGTCAAGCCTGAAACTCCTTGTCAGAGTTTTCACTCATAGGTACATATGTTCCAGAACCACGTCAATTTGTAGTATCTAGACATGGATGTATTGGTTGAAAAACTGACATAATATCTACATTACCAAATTTTTGGATGTTCTTCTATACTAATCCTCAAAGTCTATCTTAGTGTAATGTTCTCTAATAAGAGTTTTTTCTAAATCTAGTTTCCAAGGTTTTTACTAAACTTCCTATAATACCAACTAGAATGCCCCGACCCTAGTTACCCATAGTCGGTATATTATTACATAACATTGGTATGATCACAAGTGATCAAGTCTGAAAGACCGATCAGCTTAGTATCCTTGGAATTAGTAGATACATACATAAGTTTTACATAACATTATGAAATGAAAAAACAAAATTTTTTTGTCCCATTTTAACACAGTCATATCCTTTAGCCTATTCCTGTAGGTTAATCATAATATACTTCTTCTCATCTTGGAAAAAATAAAACATAAGAAATGTGTGATCTCAGATGCTCAGTAAGGATAACAATATAGCAGAAACTATCATAAATAAGCATAAACATTTAAGGGAATGTATAATATTAAAAAAAATCCTTTTAAACATAAACTTTATCATAATATAGAAAAGTTAAATCAAATAATTCCATTTACTTATTCATATGGATATTCTAATAGTCTAATAATCACATATAATATAAATAGCTAATTTCATAATGATGAAATGCATAATGCCAGACATCATAACCACATAGTCAAGGCCTTGTGCCAAGACTAAAAATAAAGTTTTTGTCAAGGCCTTGGGAAAAGACACTAATTTGTCTCATGATACCTAACGATGCATCGAGAGGCTATAACAGGCCCCACCCATCACTTACTATGTCAAATTCATTCCTCAAATAAAAGGGTTGAAACATAACATACACATTAGTATTAAATCTATCATATGAAATGTTAATACTTTAACCATAAACCATGAATCATATAAAAATAGAGCATCCATATTCAATCATACCAAAAAAACTTTCAATATAATATGGAATATTGTATCATAATAAATCAACTTCAAATAATCATAAAATCTAACAAAGGATGTTGACATAGATGAAATCAATACAAAAATATTCGAGTGAAATATCTCTTTCTTCTTTGAAATCATTTAAAAGTAAAGAAAAAATTTATTTTGAAAATATTATTATAATCTTGTAAGGGAAGCTTTGAAGGTGTTATAACTGAGGAAAATAGCATCACCTGCCGTATAAGTTAAAAAAACATTCTTTCCTTAATTTGTCAAAAAGGTAATAAAGTAAATTGTTTGGAAAAGGATGGAAATATTCCCTTAAAATAATTTTATAAAAACTAAAACAACAGTATAAATTAATTTAACCCATAGTATAGGTAATTGTAATTTTTTTTGAAATACATTTTTAATAAATAAGGATGTGGATGATAAAGAATTCTCAGTTGGTACCTATATATAAACAACCTTGGATAATAAAGAGATTGTAAAATTAACACTTACCTTGTACTTTTACTAAGTCAAGGGTACATTAAACTCTTTTATAATGGTTATATAATTGTTATTAAATTATAAAAGAACCAAATACATAAATATGATATCAAATATGATCCTATAATATTGCTTTGTTAATAATATTTCAGTATTATCATTGTTTCAGGTGTTAACTAATTAATTTTCCTTTATATGTTTTGTTACATAAGTAATGTTTTTTATGGATGGGATGTATTTTATTCATATCCATAATGATATTATGTTCTTAAACATTATTTTTAATCATCAAATGAAAATTATTCTTGAATGGTTACGAGTGGGAATGCAACCTCATCGCTTTGTGGAGATAGTAAGCCGTACTTATGTACGAGTGAAAATATCATTATATTGATGGTGAAATAAAATGTAATTGAATGTTATATTATATATATAGAATCATTAACATATTATATTTATTATTTACATCAATTATAATCAATATTATACCCATCCAAATAATGAAGTGTTGAATAAAAAACTACAACACGATGTGGAGACGGTAAGCCGTTCGTACACACGTATGGTGACTTTGTAATTCATAGGATGGATAGAATAATGAATATGGTTGTAAAATATTTATAATAAAATAACTTTATTTAGGAGGTACTGGTGTTATTTTTTTTATGGAAACAACAAATAAAGAGGAAGTGGAAGAAGAAAAGATCTTTGAAAGAAGTGATGAAATAATTACATCTTCTTCGTGTTCTTCCTTTTTATTTGAACAAAATGTCTTCTTAGGTTGGATTTATGATCAAAGCAATGCATATAGGTTGAATTTATGGTAGTTGGGAGGATATTTGAGAAGGGTTTGTCCAAGTAAAATGGATTTGGAGGTGTGAATTTGAGAGAAGGGGAAGTACCCTTTTATAAGAGAGGTGAGGGTCACTTTAGAAAGACCTTGAAATATTATTTTATTATAAAATAATTTTTTGTTTCTAATAGCTCAAAATAGATTTAATTCTAGGATAAGGTGGTTATGAGTCAAAATACTCTCAAAAAATTGATTTTAGACAAGTTTAGGTCACCAAATTAATCTTATCTTTTTTTATTTAACTCTTAGTTAAATAGTTTAACATTTACCATGTCTTCTTGTATTTTTATATTACATGGTTAATAAAATTAATATAAAATGACAAGAAAAACTCAAGTGGTTAATTAATGAAATATATAACCATATATAAGTACTTTTTCTGAATCTTATATTTTTAGGAATATTATATCATTTAATAAAATAGTATTTGTTTTAAAAACTCATTTATGTCAATTTTGACACTATTTATTATTTGGTTTTTGTGAAAGTCATAAAAACTTTATTAGTTCAAAAAAATACATTGAATCATCATAACATGTCATATTAACCTATAAAATTCGTGGATGGAATCAAAAGTTTAAATTTACATTTATTTTAATATTTATAATATCAATTATTTTAATCTATGTTTAATAAGGTAATTACTTTTTTATCATTGTATCATAAATAAATTTAATTGTCTAATGTCTAAAAATTATAAATAAAACAACATGATGTAGGAAATATTTTTACATTTCTAATGAATATTTATAGTATAATTTATCTTATGTATAACCCTATATTAAATGTTTTTTAGTTAATAAAATTTTAATTTAACACTTTTAACACTTCTTTAAATAAAATATAATAAATGTCCAAATCTAATTCATGTTGATAAAAATGATCATATTTTTTTCCTATGGTTAATTTTATTAGAAATAAACTTATCCAATAGAATTAGGACATGTGTTGGGGGAATTTGATATTATTATAATATTATTTATACCTTTAATTACCATATTTACTTTTAACCGTGGTAAATAAAATTCAAAAGTTACTATTCATAAAAAATTATTTTCATCCCATTGAATAAAATTTTACATACTCATGTCTACCGTGTCTCTTAGATTTTGGAAATTTTATTAATAAAAGATGAAAAATTATGTTTTATGCAAATTTTCAAATGTGCCTAGAAGGTGGGTAAAAGATGTTAAAAAGTTCAATAAAGTTATATATATCTAATATTATTATAAAATAACTCCAATAAAATAAATTGGACTAATATATGTATTATGTATCTAATTTGTCTTTATGATAAATTAAAAATAATTATTTAAATGAAAAAGTTGGTTTTTATCTACAACATAGTGTTTTTACTATTCATCAAAAAATGAATGTTTTCAGAAAAGAATAAAATATTCACCCAAAGATAATTTTTATATTCCAAATTAAAAAATGATATATATTTTACCAAATTGGAAACAAAGAAGTTTCATTAATCAATTTAAAATTAATTCTTGTTGTCAAAACCAGAAAGCAGGTTTTCGATAAGTAAAAACTATCAAAAGTTTGATATGTGTTTATGTCTAATTTAAATGTAAAATTACTTCAAATGAACAAAATTGGATTAAATTATAAAAATATAATATAATTATACTTCAAAACCATTCAAATGTATTATTTAACACTATAAATTATTTTGATTAAAAAAGTTGTTTTCAATTAAAATTTAGTATTTTTCACTATTCATCAAAATATGAAAGTTATCAAAAAAACACAAAAAATTTATCACAACTACATTTTTATGTACCGATTATAAAGAATATGTTTATTTTGGAAAATTTAATATATAAAATTGTCAAATATTGGATATAAAAAGGGTTTTCCATTAAAAGGAGCTGAAATTGCATTTTATGAAAAATACTTCCATTATCTAAAAAAATTGAATTTGTTCTTATATTATCTCTAAGAAAAAAATAATATGAATGTTAAAATTATATAGAGTATATAAAATTCAAAAAGTAGTTAACACTATTTATAACCTTTTTTTGAGCAGCTAGTTTGGTAAGTCGTGGTGTGCTCGAACTCGGTGTTTCATGTAGCACAAACTATTGAATAACTTTAAAGAGATAATATACTATGAAATCATGGGGTGTTAAATACATAGGGGAATGGATACCTAAGTATAATTTTTTACTTCGGTGCTTGTCTCCACACCCTATCCTATGGATGCAGTCTTGGGGTAGTTGCGGCTCGAGCCCCAACATTGGTTGGCTCATTATAGATTGGTATTAGAGAAATTTCATTCATTGGAACATTGTTTATACTAATCCCCTTAAAATGATATGGTTGGATTTGGGGAAACAATGTGAAAGTGTCTCATGTATGGATCTTGGGCCAGGGAGTCCAGTGACGGTGAGGGCGACCGACGTATCCATTCATCTAGACCCGGATTACCTACTTGTCCACTCGGAATTCCAATACATTTTTTGCAGAGATCAATGGTACCTGAATCAAATAGGATTTATTATTTGTCTATCCTTCTTGAGTCATCTCCCCATTGTTTTGGTTATATATATATATATTTTCTCATCTAACCATGGTACGTCTTGATAAATATCACGATTCCTCCAAGACGATAGCCAGCTAGGATAATAGTTCTATATCATGATGAAAATTTAATAAGCGATAAGTCCTCAGTTCAGGGTCCATCCTGTGACCCCCTTTCTCTAGGTATAAGGTAGAAACACCTCCACATGTGAAGAAGTATTTTATTCTAATAGATAAAGATGAGGAAACATGCTAGATTTGTGCGGTCTGTGAGTTCCAACATCAGAGGGTACTCAGGTTCAATGGAAATCCAAATCCTTATGCATTAGAGGATTGGCTAGAGTTGGTGGTCCTTAACTTCAGGCTTATTTAGACCCCTATGGATCATGTGGTTGTACTGGTAGTTATCCTTTTCCATAGAGCAGTATGGCACTGGTTATAAGGCCCCAGCCTTAAAGCTTACTTAATATTGAATTAAATGAGTAATTCACATTGAGGATCTTTTCAGGTTTAGAGTTTTAGAAAATTAGGACATAACTATTACATCTCAAAAGATTACAAAGTAGTCGCTTCTACTAAATTTCCATAAAATAAAAACCCTTTAAAAGAAACATTTATAGTTCCATGTTTTAGGTAGCATGACTTTCCCTTGATCCCATCCTTGACCCTATTCCATGCTATGTCCTGTGAAAAACATTTCAAAAAACATGGGATGAGCATAAGAAGCTCAGTAAGGGATACAAAAAGAATGAAAACTGTTAGTTTTTTCAAAACAACAAGTAAACCATGAATACTTTATCAATGTAATACTTTTCACCTTCATGAAGTAGTAAAAACTTTTCACTGAAAAAAAAGTATCATTACTTACCTTTTTGTAACCAAAGGATTACCATAAAACCCATATAAAGAACACATAACATATATAAAGGTAACTTGGGACATAAACATACTTAAGTGGAATAACCATACGGTCGACTTCCACACATATCACTTAATGGAATAGCCATACGGCCAATTTCCATACATACTTAATGGAATAGCCATACGGCCGACTTCCATACCCAATGCATTGGAGGTTATAACGTAACCACCCGTCCTGGTATTCACGGCACCACCCGTCATATGGTTTATAACGTAACCACCAGTTAAAATGTCCAAGTACCAATATAAAATCATAAAACATAAAACCAATATAAATGAATGATAACATTTCCACATCACAATATATCATAATAGAATCCTTTATCAAAACCATTTTCAAAACCCTTTAAAACATTTAATACAGAGATTTTTGAATCAAAGTGTCCCATACCACCTTGAAGCTTAAAATTTTAAACCATTAATATCCATATAAATAAATCCTTAAAACCATTTTGAAAACATGGATATTAATAAGAACAAATAATTAAAACATTTAAAATGACATTTTGGTTAAAGGGGTTTTACCAAAATTAGAAACACTTGAATACAATAATTGAGGAATAACATTTAGTCAGAACTTTATAATATCATGAGGATAAATGGATTCATGATATAATACTCCAAAGGACAGTATATACACCATATAAGAGTGAATTGGTGCATAACAACAATGAACCCTCAATAGAAATGTCAAATGTGATGAAATCCCTTATAAAGAAGGTATCCTTAAATTAAGGACAAATCAATCTCAAAAATATGTGTGACAAATATAAATACACCCAATATAAGTGGATATTAAGTGTAAAACAATAAAAGGTCATTCACACATATTCAATGGATGACATATTCAATGACTACATGTTGAACCCAAAGAAATCGAAATTGGGTTAAAAAGTTCCCTTGACAGCCTAACAGCATCGCATCAAAATGAGTTGATGAGAGATAAAAAGTGTATCTCATCACTTGGACATAAAATTTACATCAATAAGGATATATGAGAACATATCCCAACATAAAAATATGTAAATTAAAATACCCAACAAAAGAAGTCTTTTAAAAAAGAGTAGGGTGAAAGGTTCCCTTACCGACTTGGGTATCTTTCAAAACATACACCCCATGAAAGAAGGACAATAGATCATTGATGTAAATACTAATAAACGAAATTATATTACACAAAGAGTAGAATAATGTGCAGTACATACACCACTCAATGTAATTTGTGGCAAATGTAGCATAAATCTCACGGGAATAAAAATGAGATGAAAAATCCCTTACGAAAACTCGACAGCCTAACGGCGCCACATAAAACATCCGAATATGGATTGATGAGATCAAATAGGTTATCTCATCACATTACAATAAAATTTACAGCAAGAGGAATATAAAATAACATCCCCCAACATTACAAAGAGGAGCCTAAAATAAGTGACATAAAGGAGAGTACTTAAAAAGAAAGAGAGACGTTAGATCTCTTACGAAAGTTTGGCAGCCTAACGACGCCACTCAAAACTTCCAAAATGGATTGATGAGAGAGAATAGGGCCTCTCATCACATGAACATAAAAATTACAGTAGGATTAATATAAAATAACATCCCAATCATAAGAAATATGAGCTTAAAAGAAATGACATAAAAGAGTGTACTTAAAAAGAAAGAGAGTTGTAGGATCCCTTACCTCGGGTCCGACTTGACTCGATCGTTCTTTAATCTCCTGAATAATAAACTTGAGTTAATTTATACTTCCTTAAGAACCTTTTTAAAGTTCCATATTCCTTTTATATCACTTATTACCATGTTATAAACATTATTTAATCATTTAAGTTAATCATGTTTGTTTTGTTGATATTTGGTTCTTAAGTCGAAAGTGGACTTCTTACAATTACATGTTGTTCGTGTGGTCAAAGGTTCTTTATATCCAGAATGAAATTACTGATTTGGATATAATATGTATCATATATATCCAGCATATACATGTATTTATAACATTACATAATCATTTAGAGGTAAGAAATTAAATGCACCGTCCATGGAGACGGTAAGCCGTACGTATGCATGAACGCTACTTTCATTTCTTTGTCATATTAATGGAATTAAAACTAAATGAGAGGTATGTATATTTTAATTCCAGAATTATATTCATCATTTAGATATATCATTAATTATATATATCCATTATATACATGTACTTTTAATAGGACATTACATTTGGGGATAAGAAATGAAATGCACCGTTCATGGAGACGGTAAGCCGTACGTACGCATGAACGCTACTTTCATTTCTATCTCATACTTTAATGGAAAGAAATAATAATGATATAGAGTTATATTATAATTCCAGTATAACATCATATATAATAACTTTAAATCCATCCTTTACACGTCCCACATATGGCATTAACGAATCACATCACTTTGAGGGGGCGGTAGTCCACACTTCCTTAAATGAAGATATCGTGTTTACCCATAATGGAAACCATGAAGGTATGCCAAAAATGAAAAATACAGAAGCTTAAAGAAAACATAAACATATTATATATCATATATAAGAATAGTGACATCATAATGTCCACCTTTGAAGGTGTTAAATGAGTATTGAACAATCATCGTTTCGGGAGGCAGAATTTCGCCATCCACAGAAACCGTATGTTCTTTAACCATTTGATGTAGTTTTGTGAGAGTGTAGCTCAAATAAATCTTATAACAACATCCTAGTATATTGAAGATACTTGTGTTGTTACAAAATAAGTAAATAAAATGAGTTTAGAGGGTTGGAGAAGCAAAATAAAACAAATGAACAAGAGAGAATGAATTACCTTTAAAAGTGTAACTCCTTTTGATTTGAGCCTAAAGGCTTCCTTTGAAAGGATTATGCCCAAAGGGAATCCTCTAGGATGAGGATAGGGATGTGGAGAGAGTAAATGGGTAGGGGTTGGCCGAGCAAAAGGCTTGAGGAGTTTGTGAAATGAGGTAGAGGTGGGGGCCTTTTATAAGAGGAGAGGAGGGGCACTTTTGGAAAGTAAAGAAATATAACTTTATTTGAAAATGTGTTTCGGTTTTAAAAGGTCCCACATTGATAGAATTCGTGGATAAGGTGATAAGGGTTCTAAATCCACTCATCCAACTGGTTTTGGACATGTGTAGTTCATAGATTTTACATTATCTTTCCATTTTATTTAAATCGTCAAATAATGATGTCATCACTGCATCATTATTATGTCATAAATAATTTAATTTATTTAATGTCTAAAAATTATAAAAAAAATACTATGATGTAGGAAATCTTTTTATCTTTCTAATGACTATTTATAATCAAAATTTGGACCTGTGTAACCCTAATTAAATTTTTTTAGTAAAACAACTCATATTTGCGTCAATTTAATTTTAACATTAAATAAAAAGTTATTTATGTCATTTCCCAACCAAAGTGTCTCCATGGGGTCCCCAAGTTGACTCATGGCTTGTATTGGTCGGCCATGACACAACCAATAAGGTTGGGACATGTGTATAGGTCACTTTATATTATTAAAGCATTATTTATACCTTAAACTACCCTAATTACCACTAATCGCGATTAAGAACTTAATAAGTTACTATTCACCAAAAAATTATTTTTATCCCATTGAACCAAATTTTACTTCTTAATGACAACCATGTATGTAGGATTTTTGAAATTCAAAACACAATGATTGCAAAATTTCATTTAAACGGAAAATCAGTCTTTATAAGTACCACATAGTGGTTTCACTATTCATCAAAAATTGAAGTTTTTCAGAAAATTACCAAAAATTCACCCTAAGCTATATTTGATATTCCGAATTCAAAAATGAAGTCTATTTTACAAAATTCAAAACATATAAGTCACATTAATTAATTTAATAATTAATTCCCGCTGTCAGAGCAAATAGCGTGTTTTTATGAAACAATAAGTATCAAAAGATTGACACTAGTTTAAGTCCGATTTCAAAGTGACATTGATTCCAACGACCACTATTGGATTTAATGGTAAAAATATTTTCTAATTTCACTTTAAAACCAATTAAAAAGATAATCTAATCATATAAATAAATTATATTAAAAAGAGGTTTTGAATTAAAATACAACATTTTACACTATTCATTAAAAAAAATGAACTTTATCAGAAAAATACCAAAAATTTACACAAAGTAAAATTTAATGTCCCGATTCTAAAGAAGAGTTTTATTTGGTCCAAAAGAATGTATAAGATTGATCAAAACTATTTTTAATGACAGTTCGCCATCAAAAGGCGATAAGTGAACCTTTAGTGAAAACTAGGGCATATACGCCTAAAATTGAATTCTTTCTGTATTTTAAGCCTTTATCTTTTATTGGATAAATGTAAAAACATTTAAAAACATATATAATCATATTTTAGTTATTTCTATCCATTCCCTCCATTACAACGGCTACATGTTAACTACCATTTAAAATAATATTATTTTATTATTAGAGTGCAACGTAAGATTCCCAAGAAACTCGTTGTTGCGTGTTGGGTATGCCATCGAGCATAGCGTCCCCTTTAAAGTCATTTAAATATTTTATTCACAAATATGGATAAATATGAAATTTCATATTCTTTATTTACCTGGGGTGTTACATCTTTCCCCCCTTTTGGGAATTGCGTCCTTGCAATTTTAAAATTGGGCTTGGAAACATCCTTGAAAGTCCCACATCGGAACAAAAGTCGGTAAAACAAACAATTTAAAATAAAGAAAGATAAGTACAAAGGTCACCCGAGTTAACCCATACTAGGATTCGAAGTATGAAAATATGGACATGGAGGAAAAAACAAAGGGTCATGTTCTGATGGAGAGTGATAGAAAACATGTTTAGGAGAAAGTTAACCACGAGAAAATCACAAACTTGTGATGGGTTAAACGGTATTCGATTCCCCAGTAGGAAAAGTTAATAGACAACATTTTTGTTTTAAGTTAATTTTTATTGAGGAATTTATTCATAAGGAAACATAATCACTTATCATATTGACTTTAAACTTTTATTAGATTCCTTACACAAACTCATATTTTCTCCAAAAGATGAGTATTTAGGAAGACTTGTTCACATTAAGAGTACTATAATCAACTTCTAGAGAATCACCTAATCCACAAAATAGAACTATATACTTCCCATTTCTTTAGACTTTAAGAAAAACCAAAACCAAAAGGCTAGTACAAGATCAGATAATCCAGAAAAGGATAACCCTTTATAAAAAGAAAATCTATTCTTAATCTCCAAAATTTGTCCAACAAAACCCAAAGTTCAACAAGGACCATTCTATAATCAATTTGTCCATAAAATTCTTCAAAGTAAACCAATATAAGATTGAAACCCAAACATTTTAATGATTTAGTCACATCGTAACATTTATCTCCAAACAACATCAGTTGCTCCTAATGTCTCATATTGAAAGGTAATTAACCTAATCACATATCCTCCATGATAGGTTAATCATTTTCATAAATAACCCAAAATCATCTTACTCTTAATTCATAAAATCATATAACCAAAAAGAATCAGTCAAACTAACCAGGGACTTCACGTAGTCCAGTGGTAGGCGATAAATACCAGTCGCACTTTGGTTGTGGGTTCAATTCCCGCAGCTTTGTCCGACGCGACGGGTTGTCACACGGTCTGCGTGTTGTCCTTTTTCCAAAACTATATAATTCTTAAAACATTCCCCAAAATGAGATAAAATCTTCAAGAATAATCATAACTTATTTTAACCTCAAGTTTATCTCATTCCTTTCATTTTCCATCATATCATAGAGTAACCCATAATTACCTAAAAATTAAGTATCATATAAACCCTAATGGTTACCTTAATAATTATTACCTGAATTTCCACATCGAGTTGGCCATCTCGTACATGATGCATTAGAGAACTCACCAAGGTTGAAGTGGTTGATCATGACTCCTTGATATTTGGTTTAGAACAACCACGAGTTTCCTCATTGAATCCTCCATTTTATCTAGTATCTTAATCAGAGAACCACCACAGTTTCCTTCAAACCTGTTGTCTCTTTGGTGCCTGCTAGATCCATCCATTCACAAAAAATAGAAATGTCAGTGTGAGTATATCAACAAAACCATCATGTACTAATGAGGAATGTAAACACTAAGATACACTTACTCATTCACTTTATCTAAAACTAGGACTCTTTCTGAAATCCTAACCATTATGGTAATGTCACTTATGCTTAAAGAATACCCTAACCTCTAAAGTTATCTAAACCGACCTCTGATACCAACTATAAGGCCCCAGCCTTAAAGCTTACTTAATATTGAATTAAATGAGTAATTCACATTGAGGATCTTTTCAGGTTTAGAGTTTTAGAAAATTAGGACATAACTATTACATCTCAAAAGATTACAAAGTAGTCGCTTCTACTAAATTTCCATAAAATAAAAACCCTTTAAAAGAAACATTTATAGTTCCATGTTTTAGGTAGCATGACTTTCCCTTGATCCCATACTTGACCCTATTCCATGCTATGTCCCGTGAAAAACATTTCAAAAAACTTGGGATGAGCATAAGAAACTCAGTAAGGGATACACAAAGAATGAAAACTGTTAGTTTTTCAAAACAACAAGTAAACCATGAATACTTTATCAATGTAATATTTTTCACCTTCATGAAGTAGTAAAAACTTTTCACTGAAAAAAAAGTATCATTACTTACCTTTTTGTAACCAAAGGATTACCATAAAACCCATATAAAGAACACATAACATATATAAAGGTAACTTGGGACATAAACATACTTAAGTGGAATAACCATACGGTCGACTTCCACACATATCACTTAATGGAATAGCCATACGGCCAATTTCCATACATACTTAATGGAATAGCCATACGGCCGACTTCCATACCCAATGCATTGGAGGTTATAACGTAACCACCCGTCCTGGTATTCACGGAACCACCCGTCATATGGTTTATAATGTAACCACCCGTTAAAATGTCCAAGTACCAATATAAAATCATAAAACATAAAACCAATATAAATGAATGATAACATTTCCACATCACAATATATCATAATAGAATCCTTTATCAAAACCATTTTCAAAACCCTTTAAAACATTTAATACAGAGATTTTTGAATCAAAGTGTCCCATACCACCTTGAAGCTTAAAATTTTAAACCATTAATATCCATATAAATAAATCCTTAAAACCATTTTGAAAACATGGATATTAATAAGAAAAAATAATTAAAACATTTAAAATGACATTTTGGTTAAAGGGGTTTTACCAAAATTAGAAACACTTGAATACAATAATTGAGGAATAAAATTTAGTCAGAACTTTATAATATCATGAGGATAAACAGATTCATGATATAATACTCCAAAGGACAGTATATACACCATATAAGAGTGAATTGGTGCATAAAAACAATGAACCCTCAATAGAAATGTCAAATGTGATGAAATCCCTTATAAAGAAGGTATCCTTAAATTAAGGACAAATCAATCTCAAAAATATGTGTGAAAAATATAAATACACCCAATATAAGTGGATATTAAGTGTAAAACAATAAAAGTTCATTCACACATATTCAATGGATGACATATTCAATGACTACATGTTGAACCCAAAGAAATCGAAATTGGGTTAAAAAGTTCCCTTGACAGCCTAACAGCATCGCATCAAAATGAGTTGATGAGAGATAAAAAGTGTATCTCATCACTTGGACATAAAATTTACATCAATAAGGATATATGAGAACATATACCAACATAACAATATGTAAATTAAAAGACCCAACAAAAGAAGTCTTTTAAAAAAGAGTAGGGTGAAAGGTTCCCTTACCGACTTGGGTATCTTTCAAAACATACACCCCATGAAAGAAGGACAATAGATCATTGATGTAAATACTAATAAACGAAAGTATATTACACAAAGAGTAGAATAATGTTCAGTACATACACCACTCAATGTAATTTGTGGAAAATGTATCATAAATCTCACGGGAATAAAAGTGAGATGAAAAATCCCTTACGAAAACTCGGCAGCCTAACGACGCCACATAAAACTTCCGAATATGGATTGATGAGATCAAATAGGGTATCTCATCACATTACAATAAAATTTACAGCAATAGGAATATAAAAGATCATCCCCCAACATTACAAAGAGGAGCCTAAAATAAGTGACATAAAGGAGAGTACTTAAAAAGAAAGAGAGACGTTAGATCTCTTACGAAAGTTCAGCAGCCTAACAGCGCCACTCAAAACTTCCAAAATGGATTGATGAGAGAGAATAGGGTCTCTCATCACATGAACATAAAAATTACAGTAGGAGTAATATAAAAGAACATCCCAATCATAAGAAATATGAGCTTAAAAGAAATGACATAAAAGAGTGTACTTAAAAAGAAAGAGAGTTGTAGGATCCCTTACCTCGGGTCCGACTTGACTTGATCGTTCTTTAATCTCCTGAATAATAAACTTGAGTTAATTTATACTTCCTTAAGAACCTTTTTAAAGTTCATTATTCCTTTTATATCACTTATTACCATGTTATAAACATTATTTAATCATTTAAGTTAATCATGTTTGTTTTGTCGATATTTGGTTCTTAAGTCGAAAGTGGACTTCTTACAATTACATGTTGTTCGTGTGGTCAAAGGTTATTTATATCCAGAATGAAATTCCTTATTTGGATATAATATGTATCATATATATCCAGCATATACATGTATTTATAACATTACATAATCATTTAGAGGTAAGAAATGAAATGCACCGTTCATGGAGACGGTAATCCGTACGTACGCATGAACGCTACTTTCATTTCTTTGTCATATTAATGGAATTAAAACTAAATGAGAGGTATGTATATTTTAATTCCAGAATTATATTCATCATTTAGATATATCATTAATTATATATATCCATTATATACATGTACTTTTAATAGGACATTACATTTGGGGATAAGAAATGAAATGCACCGTTCATGGAGACGGTAAGCCGTACGTACGCATGAACGCTACTTTCATTTCTATCTCATACTTTAATGGAAAGAAATAATAATGATATAGAGGTATATTATAATTCCAGTATAACATCATATATAATAACTTTAAATCCATCCTTTACACGACCCACATATGGCATTAACGAATCACATCACTTTGAGGGGGCGGTAGTCCGCACTTCCTTAAATGAAGATATCGTGTTTACCCATAATGGAAACCATGAAGGTATGCCAAAAATGAAAAATACATAAGCTTAAAGAAAACATAAACATATTATATATCATATATAAAAATAGTGACATCATAATGGCCACCTTTGAAGGTGTTAAATGAGTATTGAACAATCATCGTTTCGGGAGGCAGAATTTCGCCATCCACGGAAACCGTATGTTCTTTAACCATTTGATGTAGTTGTGTGAGAGTGTATATCAAATAAATCTTATAACAACATCCTAGTATATTAAAGATACTAGTGTTGTTACAAAAGAATTAAATAAAAAGAGTTTAGAGGGTTGGAGAAGCAAAATAAAACAAATGAACAAGAGAGAATGAATTACCTTTAAAAGTGTAACTCCTTTTGATTTGAGCCTAAAGGCTTCCTTTGAAAGGATTCTGCCCAAAGGGCATCCTCTAGGATGAGTAGAGGGATGTGGAGAGAGTAAATGGGCAGGGGTTGGCCGAGCCAAAGGCTTGAGGAGTGTGTGAAATGAGGTAGAGGTGGGGGCCTTTTATAAGATGAGAGGAGGGGCACTTTTGGAAAGTAAAGAAATATTACTTTATTTGAAAATGTTTTTCGGTTTTAAAAGGTCCCACATTGATAGAATTCGTGGATAAGGTGATAAGGGTTCGAAATCCACTCATCCAATTGGTTTTGGACATGTGTAGTTCATAGATTTTACATTATCTTTCCATTTTATTTAAATCGTCAAATAATGATGTCATCACTGCATCATTATTATGTCATAAATAATTTAATTTACTTAATGTCTAAAAATTATAAAAAAAATACTATGATGTAGGAAATCTTTTTATATTTCCAATGACTATTTATAATCAAAATTTGGACCTGTGTAACCCTACTTAAAAGTTTTTTTAGTAAAACAACTCATGTTTGTGTCAATTTAATTTTAACATTAAATAAAAAGTTATTTATGTCATTTCCCAACCAAAGTGTCTCCATGGGGTCCCCAAGTTGACCCATGGCTTGTCTTGGTCGGCCATGACACAACCAATAAGGTTGGGACATGTGTCTAGGTCACTTTATATTATTAAAGCATTATTTATACCTTCAACTACCCTAATTACCACTAATCGCGATTAAGAACTTAATAAGTTACTATTCACCAAAAAATTATTTTTATCACATTGAACCACATTTTACTTCTTAATGACAACCATGTATGTCAGATTTTTGAAATTCAAAACACAATGATTGTAAAATTTCATTTAAACGGAAAATCAGTCTTTATAAGTACCACTTAGTTGTTTCACTATTCATCAAAAATTGAAGTTTTTCAGAAAATTACCAAAAATTCACCCTAAGATATATTTGATATTACAAATTCAAAAATGAAGTCTATTTTACAAAATTCAAAACATATAATTCACATTAATTAATTTAATAATTAATTCCCGCTGTCAGAGCAAATAACGTGTTTTTATGAAACAATAAGTATCAAAAGATTGACATTTGTTTAAGTCCGATTTCAAAGTGACATTGATTCCAACGACCAATATTGGATTTAATGGTAAAAATATTTTCTAATTTCACTTTAAAACTGATTCAAAAGATAATCTAATCATATAAATAAATTATATTAAAAAGAGGTTTTGAATTAAAATACAACATTTTACACTATTCATTAAAAAAATGAACTTTATCAGAAAAATACCAAAAATTTACACAAAGTAAAATTTAATGTCCCGATTCTAAAGAAGAGTTTTATTTGGTCCAAAAGAATGTATAAGAGTGATCAAAACTATATTTAATGACAGTTCGCCATCAAAAGGCGATAAGTGAACCTTTAGTGAAAACTAGGGCATATACGCCTAAAATTGAATTCTTTCTGTATTTTAAGCCTTTATCTTTTATTGGATAAATGTAAAAACATTTAAAAACATATATAATCATATTTTAGTTATTTCTATCCATTCCCGCCATTACAACGGCTACATGTTAACTACCATTTAAAATAATATTATTTTATTATTAGAGTGCAACGTAAGATTCCCAAGAAACTCGTTGTTGCGTGTTGGGTACGCCATCGAGCATAGCGTCCCCTTTAAAGTCATTTAAATATTTTATTCACAAATATGGATAAATATGAAATGTCATATTCTTTATTTACCTGGGTTGTTACACTGGTGGTTTCTTGTTATAAAAATTCATGAAGAGTCAACACTCTCATAGACTAATTTCTAGTAGTTCTTCCTTGAGGATAACTAACCCTCTCACTTTTACTGTATCCCAACCAGGAGAGTTTGGAGCTAGATCATGGAGGGATGATGATGGATGAGTGTGATGTGAGGTTTTTAGACCTTATGTGGTACTATATTAGCATGATCCAGGATGGATACTTTTGATTATAGATGTTTGAGTAGGGAATCTATAGATATATATGAGCTAGTATTGTTCCCTTGTGCATCTGCACCTATGATGGGGTGTTGGAGCGAGCACTAGTGATAGAGAGATTACTGTGATAGGGATTCTAGATAGTTAGAGCTAAGAGTGGGTGCCACAGATCTGAGTCATCTGCATCAGCTAGAAGATTCCCAATGCTAGGATCTCATTTAATAGGACTTTCCCATGATCAAACATAGGCCCGTGGTTGTTCAGAATAGAGACAATGTAGAGAACTAGAGAATCCTGGGGAAGGTGGGTGCTTTGATTTTTACGGGTGAGGTCACATGGCATGTGAATGTATGACCAAACATGCATAATATTATTGAAATATAGTTGATGGACAATAATGGAAATGGAAACACCATGATCAGGGATCTTCCAGGCATGGACATAGTGGTCCCCAAGGAGGCGGGACTCAAAGATGAGTTGGAGGACCAATGGGTGTTGAATGATATTATGAGATCCTTCCACCACCACCACCAGACGACCCATGTTAGGCTCAGGGAGATGGTGGCCAAAGATGTAGAAAGATGTAATATTTCGATTTCTATGATCCCAAAACACATGTGATGATAAGTGGTATGATCTATGTTTGTTATACTCTTGATTTAGTATTAATAAACATAGGTGTGAGCCAATCCTTTATCATTTTAGTGGTGGTGGAGATTGAGTACACCTTTCCTAAGGAAGTACCTGGACTAAGTAATCGCCAAGAGATATATTTATGTATTGATCTATAACCTGGGATGAACCTGATATCTACGCCATCATATCAGATGTCCTCCACAATTCTTTGAAATATGAGGTTTCTGTTGGAGGGCATGTAGTTGAAGGGATTTGTTATACCCATTATTTCACCCTAGATAGCCCTAGTGTTGTTCAACAAGAAGGATAATAGGGTATCGGGGCTGTGGGTGGACTACCATCACCTAAACGAGGTGATAATAAAGAACATGTATCCACTACCAAGGATCATTAACCTAATTGATATGTTGAGAGGGGTGTGATGGTTCTCAATGATTGACCTCAGACCAGGCTATCACCAGTTGATAGTATGTGAAGAGGATATAAAGAAGATGAAATTTAAATGTTAATATAGTAAATTTTTGTACATGGTGATTCCCTTTATGATGATTAATTACACCATAGTGTCCATGGGACTCAAGAACTGGATCTTTTGGCCTTTATTAGACCATTTCATGCAAGTCTTCATCGATGATAACCTAGTGTTCTCAGCATCTGAGGAGGAGCATACAAGAAACATGGGGATTGTTCTGTATGCACTCCAAGAGAATCATTATTACAAGATTCAATCAAAGTTTCATTTCTAGATTCACATGTTCCAATTTCTAAGACATGTTATCTCAACAGACAGTGTTGTAATGGACCTGGTGAAGGTCGACACTGTGTTATCTTGGGTTCCACCCAAGAGAGTGATAGAGGTGAAGAGATTCCATGGGTTCATAGGCTAATATAAGATATTCATACACGAATTATCTTGGATATTAGTCCCCTTTATAGATTTGAATAGAAGGGTTATTACTTTAATGTAAAAAAATATGTCCCATCAGGAATTCTAGGAGTTGAGGAAGAGATTTGAAGAGCATTCCCATATTGATATTGACTAAGAAGGGTGTCACATATTTTGTGTTTTATGATGCATCAAGAACCAAGATTTATTATGTGCTGATGAAGAATAAGGATGTGATTACATATGTTTTACATCAGTTGAAACTACAATATAAGCACTACACAAGCTAGGATATTGTGTTATCAGTGGTAGTATTCACACTAATTATGTGGTGACAATACCATATTGGTGACCAGTTTGTTGGAAATTTTGAATAGATGAGTCTCAAGTATATATTCTCATAGAATGATCTTAACATGAGATAGATGATATATATTGAGTTAATCTATGATTATGAAATTAATATTATTTATATTCCAAGGATGAGGAATAGGGTATTAGATTCTCTCAGCAGGATATTGTGTTGGCTGTTGCTAAGTGAGGTGTCAGAGTAGTTGTCCTCATTGTCGTTATCATTTGTGGATGGAGATGGAGTATCTTACCTATAATTGATGTTTTTACCCCTCAATTATTATAGTTATTTAGGGAGTAATGTATTGGGTATACCTATTATGAGTCCCTATGTACTAAAAAATCCACTAGACATGATCTTGATCAATTTTAGGAAGGTGTGGAGCATGCCATCCATTTCAGAAGATGAATAATAGTAACAATGATGCTATGAGAGGAGGTTCTAAGATATTTTAACAAATATAAATTAGGATTATATCTAGGTGTGGTGAAGATGTTATAGGACTATTTACATCAATTTTGTTAGCTAGGGATGAGGAAGTGAGTTTCAGATTTTGTCTCTCGATGCATTAATTTTCGGCAATTTAATGCTGAGCACTATGTTCCAATCAGTTTAGCTCAACCTATTGAGGTTCCAGAGTGTATGTGGGGTGGGATATCCCTGGAATTCATGATAGGGTAACCAATTATATAGAAATGATGCAATATAGGTGATCATACACCGACTCACCATGTTGGAAGACATCCTAGATATTTAGGAGTGGAGTTTGGTAGTGACCTCAGGACGACTCTACATGATGGAGATAGTCTAACTCCATAGATTACATTCAACAATAATTTTTGACCATGATGTTCACTTCAAAATTAGATTATGGAAATTATTTTAGGAGTCTTTTGGGACTCAACTATGTTTGAGTATGGATTGTCACCCCTAGACTGACAGCAAGACTGAGCGGACCATTCGGGATATGAAGGAACTGATATGAGTTTGCATATTAGACTTTGACTATAGTTGGGAGGTCCACCTACCATTGGTGAAGCTTTCATAAAACAAAAACTAATATTCCTCCATTACTATGGCACTATTAAAGGAATTGTACAAGTGACCCAACAAGAAACCCCTGTGATGGGATGACCCAGGAGAGTCAGCACTTATGCGAACATAGCTTGTGTGAGACTATATAGAGAAGGTTTAGATCATCCAGGAACCAATGTGAACTACATAGATCAACTAGTGGAATTATGCTGGAAGATGATGGAGGAATTTGGATTTTGAGGAGGGATTCCATGTATTCTTAAGGGTCTAACCTCGATGTTGGTTGTGATGATATGGTAGGGGAGGCAAGCTATCTTCAAGATTCATTGTCCCTTTTGATATATTATGTAGAGATGGTGAGGTGGAATTCTACTTAGCTCTACTAGCGTAGTTAGAATCAGATCATTATGTCTTCCAAGTGTTGTAGTAGAGGAGGTATAATCATGATATGTCAAATGTTATTAATTGGGGAAAGATGGACATCGATGATAGAGAAACCTTTGCTGACAACCTAGTAGAGATCGAGGACCAGTAGGTGAGGACCCTTCTCAGGTTCTCAATTCCTCTAGTGCATGTCATGTGGCAACATATGAATATTTAGGATAGAACCTAGTGAACAAATACCCATATGAATGATCATTACCCACATATATGGGTGTAGGATTTTTTTTAGACTACCAGGACATAAATCCCCATGGAGATAAGAATAAAAAACTGCCAATTATTTCTATGTTCTGTTTTGGAATAATGTATGGATTTTGTTTCAGATCTTATGGTATATAATACATGAAATTTAGAGTCACAGTGTGCCAAGAATTAATTTTTGAAATATATTATATATATTAATGGTACTCATGTTTTTTTGAAAAATGTGTAATAACATCTAAACGGAGGCATGTATTAGATATTTGAGTCCACATTTGAGATCAAAGAATCATATTTAGAATTGAGGTGATATTAACTTCAAGCACCTTAAACATTGAGTCTAGGAAAAACTATGAGAAGAGGTTTAAATAAATAAATTTAACAAATAAAATTAATTAATTAAATTACATGACCTAATAAATTTCCTAAATAAAAGATATTTTTAAAATTATCAAGGTTATCCACAAAAATCTACAAATCGAGTGGATCCATTGGGGATATTTAGATGAGATTCCATAGGTGAGTGATGATTGAATCCTGGATCGTCAATAGGTGTGTGACCGATCTTGAGAATCCCATAAATGACAATGGAATGGAACCATTCTTCATAATTTATTTATCCAAGTCAGAGTAAGATGTTTTTTTGAATTCTTCTTAAGTTATTTATTTCTATTATTAATGATAATCAATAAACAAAAATATTGATTCTTGGATCGATCTTATTTTAGGTATGGGGTTATCTGTAGGGATTATTTGAGGAATTGGTTATTTAAATTGGATATTCATTCATTATTATCATGAAAATAGTTCAAGGACAACTGAACATGGTTGAGTTTATTTTCTCTTAATCGTTCCTTTTATGTTTTCCTATAATTCTTCTATCATCATAGGAAAATCCTTTGGATTGTGGTTCTATAAATATAGGATATTTAATCATTTCATTCTCTTTTATTTTTGCAACAGACTGAAATCGTATATCCGGGGTTGGTAATGATGTTACATCAATAAATTACAATGAAAACATTGGATTATGACTATATCAAAGCCTTGTGTTCTTGTATTTTGATGTATATGGAGAAACAACTTCATGTGGTTATTTCTATCAAGATGAAAGCTAGAAACTGGCATCCAATGACATTATGGTGGGTAAAAATCTAGATATTGATTTTCTAGAGAGAGGGAAGGAGAAAATAGAAGATCTAGATAATGCATGATGGTTCCATAGGTTCTATGAAATTCTACATTACATGGCATGTATTTCACATTTACTTGTCGTCTGCCCCCCCAATCATAGCAGTAGTGGCTGTAGAAAGAATAAATATCACATGGCATGTGATTCCCTTTACAGGACGTGTGTCCATTAGATAGTGGATCTATATTTACGTACAATGATACATGAAATTGGGTACAAGAATATGTGTGACTAGCCATAAATATACACAACCATCGAGACACATAAATGGATAGGAGTAAATGGGATCAGATATGACGTGTACTCAAGCATAGAAAAGGAAATGGGTACGATCCACAAAACACGTGAAGGACCCAGTGCTAATGGTAAACACCTTGTACCTCTAGTACATGTCATGAAATAATTCAAAAATGGAATAGAACCCTGTTCTCTTTAGGTTGGAAATGTTTTTCAGAGTTAGTTCCCTTGATCTATTCCCTTTGGGTTAGTATAAAATCACATCCCAAAAATTTGATGCTGATCCCATTAGTGAGACTTTAGCCTTGGTTAGAGGTGTTGTAATCCTTCTGTGAGGCCCATAGTGAGATCCTATATCATCATATTGTCCTAGGTGGATTTTATAGTATCTTGATGACCAACACTATAGAAAAATCAATCCTCTACTTAAAGGGTTATTCCATATTGGGTTACTAGTTTACACAATTCCCTTATGTGTAATCCTCACCTATGTATCATTATCATCATACTTCTAACATGTAATTCTTATGGATATACTGAGGATAGTGACATCTCAGATAGACATTGTCAGTGCTCTGTGACTTATAGAGTGTGTTCATCCATATGAGAGCTATCTGGATCCTTTGAGAAGGATTCCTTGACTGCAATTACAATTATGTCATTACCTTGAGACATTTGGTATTAGTAGAGTATATATAAATATTCTTGTTATATGTACTATAGACATAAATAGATGATTGTCTCAATGTTATTCATGATTTTATATTTTTAGTGATTTCATGGCGCCCCACTGAGTATAATTATACTCACCCCTACATGATATTTTCCCACACATGTTACATCTTATGAATATGATATTACTTTTTACGGAGTCCTAGAAGGACATGGAATAGGTAGAGCTTAGTGAGATGTACAAACTGAGGTGTTTTCCTATGTCCACCTTGATTGAATTCCCCTTATATACTTTTTGGATGGACTTGTTTTCAATTTTTGTGTGGTGGGATTATATTTTATCCTTTTTCTTTCCAGCACTTGTTGTCATACTTTTATAGTGGGGTTTAGTTGAATGTATACATGGTTAATCAGTTATATTATTTTTCTAAATTGTATGGTCTTGGATATTTGTGTGTATATACAGGTACATTAGGCTAAGGTGTCCCATGTGGGTGATATGTTTACTCAAAGCTAGTCTCTAGCCCCTGGCTTATTTGAAGTGGGCTTGGTGTAGTCATGACATGAGCCCCATTTGGATAGGTCATGACATATGATTCCATAACCGCCACCCCCATGTGTTCCATTCTAGGATGATGAAGCTAGTGGATAAGGATATATGATATAGATTCTATGAGATTTTGTTTCAGAGACCCCAAGAGATATTATTGGTATGATTTGTGTCTTTTCTAACTTAGATTTTGTTGGGTTTGGAATAAGTGTGAGTCACTATACCCTAGCCACATCTCTTGCTCGAGTCATGGAATATCTAGTAGAGATATGTGTTGGTGACATGGTTATGGATTTGGACTTACAAGAAAGAGGGATTCTTCTCTCATCAAGATGTGTTCTTCTGACATGATCCAAAACCAAAATGGCGATTCAGTTCCACACAATGAGGGTAGTGTCATGTTATGGTTAATGAGTTCTTTTAACTTGTGAGTTCGGGGATGTTTCATGTGTTAATGTGTCAGAGAATGACCTTGTTGGGTTATATAGAAGGGAAAAGGGAAAGGATTTTTTAGGTAGTAGGTTATTGTGAACTTGAGATATTAAGTATGGTTTGAGGTATGACATATGACTTCTCTTAATCAGTTTCATTTTTTTACACAAAGGCCTAAGTCATTTTCCTTATGTGTATCCCCTATTTGATGCCTAGTGATACAAGTAGTGCTTTTTGGCTCAACCAATCAGTATGAGGTATCCTTCCAAGATTCATGAGATGTGGTGTTGTTGGGGGTTTGGTAGAGGGAGGTCCTGTAAGACATATTGTGTTAACATAGTAAGCCCAATATTGATTTCCATGGAGGGTGATGAGTGCTTGAGGTTTGGTGTGGTTGATGTCGGATGGATCAAGTGATTATTAGGGAGGTGTACCTAAAATAGAGAGTTGAAGACTTCTTATCCCAATGGATAAGAGTAAGAAGGTTCTTGATGTCTTGCATCATCAAAGGTTATGTTTTTCTCCAAGTTCATGTGGAGCTTATACAGAATATGGGTACCTAAAGACATTACAGTTTCTTCAGTATATGTTGATACCTTTTAGCACATTGGACACCAAATAAGTGTTCATGAGACAAATGAACCAGATCCATTACCCTTTATGGATTGGTTCTTAGTAGCCTTATTTAGTGAAATCCATATTTACTCAGCATTGGGGGTTGTGTACATGAGACAAATGATAATAGTTATAAATGATCTTTGAGAGTATCTTCTTCATGAAAATATCATGAAGTATCAATTATAGACAAATAAGGTACACAACTTGTGATATGTCTTATTAGATGTATGAGTGATGGTTGACTATTGAAAGAGTTGTGGATGTCCTAACTTGATATCTACATAAGGATGCATATGTAGTAGAAGATTCTTACAAAAAATGTCTCTATCAAGTATTTACAAGAAATGAAACAAAGAAATTAAGTTATTTATAGTTGATCTTTGAGGTTGAGGTTGATGCCACATATCTATATTTGATAGTTCATTCCCAGTACTTTATTATCCTGCCAAGGATTAAGAACATGAAATTATTTTTTATGTGGTATTTCACGACTAGATATCCATTAGACATGTTTTTTCAGGATTTTATGAAGGTGGGGAGTGCATCACCCTTCTATAGATTAATAATGACCCCGATCACATAGTGAAAGGTTGTGCTAATGATGTTTCATTCCACAAAATCTCACCTAAGAGAATGATTATTATAGAAAGATCCATTTACATTGTGTATAGTGTCCAAGTAATGCAGATAGTTTAGCTTTTAGGGTAAAATGCTTTAGGATTTCATGTTATCTTAGAGACATGGATGTGAATATCTCTTCACCCATCCTAGAATTTCAGTATTGCAGCATTAACCAATCCACTATGGATGTAGGAATTTTTTAAGGACATGTTTTGGAGACCCTAGGGGTCATTTCTGTACTTGTCGAAGCTAGTGGAAGATGACATTTTGGGCCAAGAGTTTGTTCAGTATTATATATAGTGGGTGTATTCCATCAAGTGAAATATGAGAGCTTTTTATGTTTTTTTTTGATTTTTTTTAAATGCGCATAGTTCATTTTTTTTCAAAACTGTGTCTGAAACGTGGAAGGGGACCTTCTGCGTTTCGGATAAGTCGAATGGCGATAGATCCCCTACCAGCATTCTTCCAAAAAATGTTATTTTAAATATAATTATTTAAATATTTAATTTATTTAGTTTTATTTTATTTTAACTTTTTTGTTTATATATATATATATAAATAGAACACAAATTTTCTATAGAGTTTATCTACTATTTAATATCCAGCATTACTTCTACTGAAATAATTTGGAAATCTGATAAAAATCCTCACCCTATATAGCCTTTTATATGTGGGTATGCCTTGGAAATCATTCTGTATTTCCCATGTGGGATTTAGGTTCTCCCTTTCCTATGAAGAATTAATAATATATTATTATTAAACTTTTTAATCAATTAATTATTATGATTAATTAGTATTTAAAAATATTATTAACCATCTAATTAATTTCTAAATAGTAAATAATAAATAATTGATTTTAATTAATTAAAAAATAAATAATCTATAATTAATAAAAAATAATATTCAGTATAACTAAATAATAAATAAGAAATATGAAATGTATAATAATAATTATTATTAATTAATAACTAAAGAATAATATTAAATATTTATCAGTAATTAATGTATATTAGAAATTAATATTTTTAAATAGTAAATCATATTATTTAATTAATATTATTTCTTAATTAATATTTGTTACCAATAATTATTTAATTAAATAATAATAACTTAATAATAATAAATGAATTATTGTTATTTTAATAATTTAATCAGTATTAATAATATTTAGTAACTAAATAATATTTTTTAAACATTTATTAGTAATTTTATAATACAAATTATTAATAACTTTAATTTACAATTAATTAATTAGTTAATTTTTTCTTAATATTATTTTATAAAATTACATATAATATAATTACAAATTAATTAATAGTTAATAGTTGTATTGATATTTTTAATAATTAGTTAGTAAATAAAAATTTTAAATATTTATTAGTAATTAATGTTAGTTAGTAAATAATATTAATGAGAAATTAATATTATTAAATATGAAATCATATTATTTAATTACTATTTATTAGTAATTATAATTTATTAGAAACAATTAATTAATTAATTAATAATGATATAATAATAATTAATTAAAAATTAGTATTTCCATAATTTAATCATTATTATTAATATTTAGTAACAAAATACCAATTTTAAATATTTTTTAGTAATTGGATGAGAATAAATATGAATAATTATTAATAAATTAATAATTACTAATTAATTAATTAATTAATTTTTATGCACTATATTGACTAAGTAATTAAATATTTCTTAATTAAAAATTAATTAATATTTGATAATTATTTTTTTAATAATTAAAATAATAATTTTAAATATTTATTAGTAATTATTATTAACTAGAAATTTTTATTTATTAGAAATTAATATTATTAAATTGTAAATAAAATTATTTATTTAATTATTTACTAATTGTTAATTAATTATTGTTATAATTTGAATAATTATTAAATAATTACTATTTAATTAAATAATTTTTGGTCATTTATATTAAATACAAAATAATATTAATTAAATAATATTATATACTCTTTAATAATATTAACTTCAAATAAACATTAATTACTAATAAATTTTTAAAATTATTATATATTTACTAATTAATAATAATAATAATAATACATTATATATTTATTATTTATTATCTACTTATCATAAAGATTATTTTTTATTAATTATATATTAATTAAATTCTAATTAATTAAAATCAATTATTTTCTATTAACTATTTAGAAATAAGTTATTTTTTAATAATATTATTAAATACTAATTAATAGTTTGAATGAACAGATTAAAAATGATTACTAATAAAATATAATTAATTATGCACTAGAATAGAAGAACCTGAACCCCACATCAGAAATGCCAAATGTTTTTTAGGGTAAACCCACTTATAAAAGAGAGCCTTGGGTGAGGGTTTCTATTAGAATTCTAGAATTCTTTAATTAAAGTAATGATATATATTAAATAAAAGATAAATTATGTTAATTTTTTATTATATATATATAACATAATTTTTTTTAATATTTAGAAAAGTGTATTTATAATAAGTAATTTTTTGGCTGAAAAGTGGGAGGGCCTCTACCACCTATCAATGTAACCGATAGGCGGTAGGGCCCCTGCTACCTTTCTGACACAAGTTTTAATTTTTTATTGATCTAGGCACATTTAACAAAAATAAAATTAAAAAACCCATAAAAACTTAATAGTTGGGGACTGCTGGAAAACATCAGTTGTTTTTGTAAACTAGTGATAGTGTACCATGGAGTTTGACTATGTGATCTTGTGTTCAGAGTGATCTCACCTCATCAAATGTTACGAATAGATTCCTTGGATAGAATGCTATGTCTAGGGTTTATAGACCCTTTCTCTTGTGGATGTGCCAACTAGCGAGGTGATGTGATACTAGACACTTTGAAAATAGTTAGATAGGGTGATGGGAATTTTCCATCTAACACAGATGAGGAGACATGTGCACGAACCATTTCACAACGTAGAAATAGATGGGCTAGGCATTCAGTGAGGATTTTCTTTTACAAGGTTCCCATTAGGGTTTGTGAGCTTCCTTGATAAGACCCTTAATGGGAAATTGTTTCCCCTGGGTCTGTGTTTTTTGACATCATGAGAAATACCTGGAGAGATCACTGTTGTAGTGAACCCTTTTGAGATCATAGTTTTACCCCTTGTTCATAGGAGTTCTCTTTTCAAGATGAATATACTTTAATGTGGTGAGTGTGTAACAACTATAGTTTTTCTATATAAGGCTATTTTTTAAATAAATTTAGGTGAAGGTTCAACACATAATTCCATTACCCAGAGATACTTGAAGTGATGATATTAAAAATATTAAACATTTCATGTCATATGTGAGTTTTTCTTTCTGAAAATGTGGAATAATGCATCATCAGAGTCATATATTGAAAATCCAATAATTTAGTTCAGTAGAGAAATTACTATTTAACCTAAGAGTGACATAATGTTTTATGACATTGGAAACCCAGTTGTGGTACATCGACGACTTTCCAAATAATTAATTAAATAATTAATTTTATTCAATTAATTATAAAAGGGGGGTAAAATACACCCTTGTTTGGGTTCTCTATGTGAATAGGAAAGGGGGAGTGCTTCAACATTGTGAGATAAATGAACCATGATATAACCATGGAATGGAGGCACAAGAAATATTTGATATTGAGAGATATCGATCCCAAATGGGGGTGTAGTAACTTCAGAGCATGGATTTGGACACAAATATTCGATGTATCCCCATGAGGTAGGTGTATTTACTAGATTTATGTCCTGATCTCTATATATTAATTTTTATAATGTTTTAGAGACATATTAAAACTTCGATAGATCACTAGGGTTGGAATCTATCCTTTTTGGGTGAAAATTAAGGGTTTTGGGTGGCTTTTAGGGATTTTCCATTTGGAAATCCGGACCATACGGTGTGTAGTATTGGAGTACATACATGTAACCTTCTTGTTTGGGTAATATGGAACATTTTGGACTAAATGATGCGTACTAGGGGTACATGTTGTGTTGTGGTCCTTATATGTGTAGCTAAGGACATAGACGAACTCATTATGTCATTTGATATGGCCATGTGATAATTAACCATTAGATTTCATAGGCACAAAATGTGATACATTGGAATGGTCTGAAGAAAATAGCCATATGGACCAGGTTCTAATACATGTCATTTATTGGGGTCTCCCACCCTTTATGGAAACATACATATCTTGGCTATGTATGGGTATAGATATTCCCAAGGGTTTTGATGGGGTCATACACCATGTGACATGGGTTTCATGTCTTGTATTCTCATTATACATGATGAGTATTGAGAGGGAACATGATTGATATATAACATTAGGAGTCACTTTCTGTATAGTGGGTACACACAATGAACTACAATTAGTGGCTTTTACCTCACATATACCCTACTTGAGGGCTCAGATGGAGGCCCACGAGTGGTCTATCCTGATTTATTTTCCAAATATGATGTGATGGTTGACATTGTTTTGGTGTTAGAGATGCAACATTATGTAACATTGTGGGTTTATTATTTTTGTGATATATAGAATAGTAACAGTTTATTGAGATCCCTTGATCTATTTATATGTGGGTATTGTGCATCATCACATCCTTTTTGAAACCATTATGAAGTTTGTATCAGATAGAGTTTCATGTGTCCCTCTAAGTGGTCCATGGTGTGATGCTCTATAAATCTTGTCCCCTAGGCGGCGTTCACGGTATTGGAGTGACTTCCATGATATATATAAAAAATCCCCCATTTAGTAGGTCATCCCAGGAGGGTTCACAATATCATAAACTTATTATCCCCTAACATTTGTGTGGTGCTCCAAATGGGTTGGAATTATCCCCCAACACTCCTAATAGTGATCCCCTATCTGGGTTCCATTATCACGTTAGAATATTTCAGTAGTGTTCGTGGTGTACCCCAGTGGTTGATGGTATGATCCACTATCATCATACCAATATCAATTTATCATGTTTCTATGTCTCATAGTGGGTATACAACGTTCCTCAGTTGTTATGGGAGTGATTCCCTATTTGCATTTTGAGTAAATCTAAGTCCCAAAATTTACTTCTCCATATAAAGACTAGGTGAGAATGTACTATAATGTAGTTGAAAGTTGGATAGTTGTGACATTCCCTCATATTAGTGATATCCAATGTCTGAGACTTAATTTATTAATTCCATTAGTGATGGAAACTATGATGTAACACATACTCCAAGAGTAGTGATACCTTTGAGCATTGAGTAATATTTTGAGCCTATCTTTTTGGTTGATATCATGAGACCTGGTATATGTTATGAGTATATCTATGATATTTTATGAGAACATCTAGTATGTGTCTTATTTGTTTGATATAATAGGTGGCGATGAGTGGAATAGTCATGTATAGATGAGGAATATTTGAGACAATGTTTCTTGTTCTCTCTCGCTGGGGTTTCTGCTTTTGCTTTTGTTCAGGATAACTATTTCCTTTTCATTTATCCTTTTTCATTTTGGATTATTGTGGAACCAAATGAGTATTTTTTAATCTCTCTCATATGGGCTCTTCACACACATTTCATGTCTTTTTAATACAATTGGTATATTGGTGGAATTCTTAGAGTATTGAGAGTGGGTGGATCATTATGTCGGTATAGAAAAATCAAGGTGTGTACCAATTGTGAATTTGATAAGAGTCCCATCCTTATAGGAAAAATTGGACTACTATTTGGTTCTTCATGAGCATATATTTTCCCTTTTTCATGTTTCTTATTACTTTTTCAAAACTTTGTTACCTGGATATAGATGTATACTTAAATTTTCTATCAATATTTTATGGTTTCATTGAGATGGATATGTTTTTGTGTGTATAGGTAACATATTATAAGGCCTCCCATGTATGCGATATGCCTATTAAGTGTTTATATACAATCTATGTCCTACTATATGCGTGATTTTATTAGTCACATATGGATCATCTCTAGTTAGGTGGTACCCTTTGGGATGGTTCATGACACAATAAAACCATGGGCATGGTTCAAGTAACATTTCCATAACAAACCATGAAAGTTAATGTGTAGAAAACTATGATAACAAGTCCCCTTAAAAGGTGTTATTGGATCTAGATGATTCAAATATAGCTTCCAAATACATAGGGTATTTTATCCTTTACATTGAAATTAAATTAAATTAAGTAGGAGGATCCTTATAAGTTGGGGCTCTTGTATACAATTTTTCTTCTTGAATAGACCATGTGATATAATTGATTGTGTTTCCATTGATGGTGACTTCATGTGTGTGTGTGTGTTGTTGTGATACTGATATATGACATTATTTACAAGAGAATTTTCATAATAGATTTATTATATGATTTATGATGATTCACATTATGATATGTAATTATATTATGATATATCTCTAGTAGCATTAACTAGTTTAACAAATCATGTTGTTGTGTAATATATATATATATAACGGCGATTAAAATAAAAGGAATATACCTTGGTTTGTATTAAAAGAGATATGGATTGGGTTATGTATAGACTCTTAGAAAAACAATGTGTGATCCCATGGACACATTTGGACTTGTTTACAATCCTAATGTTTCAACATATTACACAATATGTCACTACATTGAAAACTCATGGAACCCCATATGTGTAGGAGGGTGTAATAGAGAATTCTCTCACACATTATCTTGTAGTAAAGAAAGAAGGACATCACCATGTTATAGTTTTCAACCCATCCTTTTCTAGGAGGGATATTCATCGGAACTGTCTTTAAAAATCAATGATATTTTCAGCTCTATCACCTACTATCTCCCTAGGGTCCTCGAGTCCCTTAGTGTGGTGAAGGATGGGATCCAGAAGGTGAACCTATACCTTCAGGATACTCAGAAATGTTGGATTTTGGTGGTATGTAATTTGATTGGATAGAAGGTGATGAGGTATCACATGGATGATTTTTGATGACCTATTCTTTGAGGATTTCATTCCAGTCATGATGTACCTAGATATAGATCACATATTCATGGAGAAACAACAGGTAGGGATGACCATGTATTCTTACAGGGAATTCTTTAAATCCCTTCATCAGTTTTCTCCTCTATTAGATGATGAGGAGGAACCAAATTTTAGGAAGTTCAGTATTGGGCATTGGCCATAGTTGAAATTCCATGTCGGGAAATTCAATCTGATGAATTCTATATAGGTTATCCACAAGTCCCTGATGATTTAGAAGTTTTTAAAAGATGATCAAGTAGATTATTTCCTTTCACTACAAATTTCATAGACTGGTGGAACTTCTACTTTTGTGATTAGTGCCACATCCGGTGGCATGAAGATGTTTCTTAGGAATGTTATTCATGATGTTTTTATAATGAATAAATAGTGTATGGCTTTATCACCCCCTTAAGAGGAGTTACATAGTTCTTTAACTATCGAATGTTCGGATACTACCACATGTTATATACATCACATTATAGTACATGTTAGTAGTTTTGATTGTAAGGGAACCTCCAAAAGATTTTCCCTAGGAATTAAAGGATAATTTATATATTATATGAGGATATAAATGATATTTAACTCCTGAATATGGAATCGGTACTCATGAATCGAGTTAGGAGATTACTCTCACATGTCATACATCTCAGGAATAAGGTCGCCCGACTCAATATTATCATGTATATACAGTGGGAAAGAATATTATAGCCTATGGTGAGGGACCATCCACCATTCAAGTGTGGTTTTGATCACCTAAACATTATCTACTTCCTTTATCTCTATTTTTATACCTCATTCCATCATATATTTACATTTATTTGTTGGACATGACTTTCTAGTCAATTTAAACTATGAGTTACATTCCCATGAATCTTCATTGCGTATGATAGTGGTATTTCTATAGTGAATCTTATATTTCCCTATATTAATTCCTTTTTATGAAAATATATGAGAACACATAATTATGAAGATAATGAGCTTCATTTGATTCTCAGTATAGACATGATGACTAGATTCTCACCTCACATTGATTATTATTGGAGGTGGGTGTTGTTCAATTCAACAAAGTGAGATATTTTCTTGATGAATGGAGAATGGGAAATGGGGGAAGGTAGATTTGGTCCTGAAATGAGTAATATAGGAATGATTAATGTGGAGATGTTTGGATTGAAATTTACAGCAGGATTAGTGATAGTCTACTCAATATTTCCTCTATTCCAAGATCATTATCAGGATTTCTTTTCATATTAATTCAGTTGAATTCCTAAAAAAGTAAATTAATTTTAGAATGAGAACATTTAGTGTTATTATCCCATTTTGATAACCCATTATCATTTTATGATAATAGAAAGCAAAGATATCAAGTGGTATCTTGAAAACATAGAGTTATTGGGTGTTATTAGGAAGATTAGTTCACCATGGGGAAACCATGTGTTGTTATTTAATATGGTGGATTATAATCATTGAATTTTCATTGATTAACATAAACTAAATGAGGTGACAATAAATCAAAGATTTCCTTTTCATAGAATCAATGATATCTTAGATCATTTTCATGGATCCTTGTGGTTTTACAAAACTTGTCATTAATCCATCTAGAACAAGTTATGGGTTATAAAGGATGATATCCTGAAGAAAAAATTTCAGAGGATATATGTGTCATATGGGTATCTAGTGATGTTATATAGTTTAATGAATTCAATTAAAGTGGTAGTTTCTCTCATAAAAAAGATATTACACAATTAACTAGGCTCATCCATCATGGTATTCATTGGGGAGATCTTCATATACTCATCCATGGTAGCCCATCATGCTATATAAGTCAAGATTTTATTAAGTACACTTTGAGAACAATAGGTTTTAAAAAAGTGTTCAATGTTTTTTTCTAGATAGTGTAGGTGAATTTATTAGGGAACATGGATTGTAAGATTGGTATATTTGAGGGCCTATGTAAATATAAGTTAGTGATGTCCAAGATATATCCCTAGAATAAGTTCGATATCTATATTATTATTGGAATTGAAAGATATTACTAGTTTTTCTCATGGAATTTCCCCAATTATCAGAAACTATAACTATCATATAGAATATGGGAGAACATTTATAGTGGAAAGATCAGTTTGAAGAAGAATTTCTTGACCATGAGTGGTTATTGAATACAACACAATTTCTAATACTTCACGAGCATGGTATTGGAAATAAAATATACTATGATTCATCAAGAAATAGTTTTGGAGGTGTACTAATGTAAATCAAGGAGGTTATTTCTTATGTTTCAGGTCATATACAACCCCATGGATAGATGTACCATACTAATGATTTAGATTTGGAAGCCTCTGTCCCTGCTCTAATTTTTTGGTGAAACTATCTCTTTTGTGAAAGGTTTATTTTTTACACTGACCATAAGAGACTCAATTACATCTTCAAAGAGAAATATGTAAACTTGAGGTGGAGGAACATGGTAGAGTTTATTCTAATATTTAATGTTGATATGGATTATTCTATAGGGAAATTTAACATCATATCATGTTATATTAGATATAATATGTAGGTTGAGAAAGAGTATAGTGATTGTCTTTTACAAAAGTAGTGGTTCTTGATGAGCTTATAGATTTAATAGAGGATGGATTTTTCTGTGGTTTAGGTATTTATGAAATATACCCTTTTGGTGGTCATGTATTCTTTAGTAGTCTAGGTAATATATTTATTGGACCCTAACCATGAGTGTGTTGTGATGCAGAAACAACTCGTTGGAGGTGATATGATAACCATGTTGTCATTGGATGATGATGTTGTGACCCTCATACATAAGAGAGTAGTATACCATTATTCTATTAGATATGATATTAATAGGGAAATCTATTAATATATATGGGATGTTTATTATACTATGAAGATTACATACCATGATGTCAAATGATTGTTTTGTTGGACCAGTATGAATAGAGACATCATTGGTTTTCTTTCCAAATTCCTTATCTACAAGAGTATAAAGGATACGAACTTGTATATTGGTGGTCTAAACCATCCACATCCAATGTACATTTAGATGTGAGATGACATCATTAATGAATATTTGACTGGGTAACCTAGGAACCTAAGAAATTATGACACTATCTAGGTGATTGTAGATTTCCTAAAAAAGGTTTCTCAATTGATATTAATATAAGAGACCCACTTATAGGAAAATATGGAAAATATATATTTTTATGAGATAGTATTCTTATATACAGTTCCCTTGATATTTTCTTTTTAGTAACACGCGTTTCATGTTAATATTCATACAGGGTTAGTATAATTCCATAGGGACTCATCTAAGATTGTGAACGATATATCATCCTTAGACACATGGATAATCAAACCATAGAATTCAAATATAGAAGGATATGCCTTGATATTGATTCCTAAAATGTAGTTGAGATTGAAATAATAACATTTTTTAGGTTGAGTTCACAAAAAAAAATAATTTCAATGATTCTATTAAGATATAACCTTATAATACTCTATATGGTGGGCCTTATCCTTCACTTCTTTATTGTCTTGATGCATGCAGGGTAGTGGTAGTGGGTCTCATTTGGACTAGGAGAGCTATGGGAGAGTAAAATAGAATCATAAGTTATCAAACACCACCTAGAATAGGTAGTGATGATATACCAACAATACGTGGAAACCTTTGAAGTTCACTCTGGGTGATTATGTTTTTTTAAGAGTGACACATTGGTATGGTCATCGATATCTGAGGAATTAAATAATAATATCCCTATGTATTGTTTAAAAATGTGAGATCAAAAAATGGTTTAGGAAAATTATATACCATTTGGATATTAATTTATGTTACCAAGATATGCATAATGTTTTTCATGTGTCCTATCTTTGGAGGTACATACCCGACCCTACACATTTCATTGATTCCCAGTATATTTAGATGGAGACTGGCATGTTATTTAAGGAGCATATAGTATAGATTATAGATTGGAATGATAATTAATTTAGTTTTATGATGGTTTCACTTTTCTAGATCATGTTTCATTATATATGGATCTACGAGGATACATAGGATTATGAGCTATGTGTTCGAGATTATTGTCCTATGGTGTTTGAGAAAGACCACCAGATAAACTTATAAAGGATGAGAAGCTTATAGAAAGGAGGAATTATAATATTATCAATTTTCATTTGATCATTGAACCCTCTTTTATTTATAATTTATGTGTATTTTTATGTGAATATTTAAATTTTTAATAAAAATAAACTTTACTTATGGTCTTATAGTATTTTTTAAAGGTAAACCTTGATCTAAAATGGATATTTGAGGGTGAAAAATGTTTTAAGAACCAATGAAAGGGTAAAATAGGTGTTATATAAGGATATAGTTGTTTTCTAGTCATTTTTTAATGGTAACTCTCTACTTATATGCATTGATTAATGGTAAAACCCTTTTTCTATAATCTATAAGGGTTAGATTGGGATATATGAGGGATAGATGAGAAACAATCTATTATTTAGGGGAAATTCATACATTTTGTAATGGTAACACAACATTTTATATGGGTACCACTAAATTCACACACACTGTATATGGTTAACCTTGGAGTTGTGTAAGGGTACCTAAGAACAACCTATGGATAAATATGGAACTTTTTTAGGGTAGGCCTGTGTTTTCTAAGGCTACGTTATGGTAAACATGTGTTGGATAAGGGTAGATCCCCAATGCGTAAGGGAAACCTAAAGTTATAAGAGATGAATATGGGTAAATCAGGACCCTTTCCCAATAACTATAAGCTGCATAAGGGTAAACTATGTAACAATTATAGAGAACCCATTTTTGGAAAACACTTGTAATTATTTTTTTGTCACTTATTCTTCTCTATCTTGACCTTGAAACTTATTTTTGATAAATTTGAATGCTAAAAATCTTGGAATTTTATTTATTGACTCATTTAAATTTGATGTCTCATATCGTGGATTCATTTAAACAGTTAAAAATTATGTATAACATAAAATAATAATTAATATAAGATAATCAATTTGTGGTTTATAATATTGTGAGAATGTAGGTGGTTGTTCTTTCTAAAATTGTTGAACCACTCCAACCTTTTTTTCATATATTCATGAATTAAAGATGTCTATAATTCATATATTCATAATTTGTGAAGCATTATTTAATCAAAATAGGATTGTCACCTAGGATATAGGAATGGAAGATACCTCTCCCTCTATCTATTTTTGGGTGTTGTGTTTCTAAGAGATAAAACCCCAGGTATGTTCTCTATAAAATTATCACAATTAGATTTTGAAATTATACTTATAAATATTTCATTATAATAGATAAATAACTCTTATAAATGAATATAACCCATAATTATATAAATTAATTATAAAAATAATTTATTCCCATCTTAAACAATTATAGAGAGATATTATTAATATAGCTACAGTAATATTTATTCGTTATGAAATAATATGGAATTATCCAAAAGGATAATATGATTTTTATGATTATATAGGATTAATCAATAGAGATAATCGATTATCAGAAAAAGTATTATATTTATATTGAAATAAAATATTTGGAAATTATTTTAGGAATCCTTGGTGAGTAGTTTAATCCAATGAACATATAGATGTGGTTTGAGTGGTGTTTACTTAAAAAGAATTAACATTTCCATGAAAATAATTATGATAATATGGGAAATGAGGAGTTGTTTTTGGATCATGAGGTTTATAATATAAATTTTGAACCACAAAGGGTGGTTTATCCTTAATATTGACATAAAAAACCCTATAGTATAAAGTTTCATAACATTTTGGGATCAGGTATACCCTTGAATGAAAATTAATTTTTTATTTGAAAAACACTTTTAATGGAAAATTGTGAAACCAAAGGTCAACCACAAAAGGAAATAATAGAGTCATTAAAGAACAATTTAAGCCTACGAGAATAAATCTCCCTAAAAATATTCAAAGAGATGTCACTAACCTGACTGTCTGGTACATCTATTAGAAGTTCTTTGAAACGAAAGGCCATCTTGTCCTAGGACTGTATATACTCCTCAATGATAATCTTCACATTATTGAATCCCCCAAATAAGATCAGGTCATGCTTATCTATCCAAGCAAACCGCTCCTCATTTAGAGTCATCCTTAATGATATCCCCATAATTTTAGCGGATTCTTCTTCAGTAGCATTGAGAGACAAAACCTATTCAACCACTTCTTCTTCTGAGCTCATGAGTAGATCCATGGATTTATCAATAACATATGACTTACACCAGCTGTCCAACTGCTTGGATTACAACTTCTTTTCTAAACGTGTATCCATAGGATGAGGAAAAAAGGAGTAATCCTTATTCTCTTTAAGTATTCCCTTCCACCCATCTGTGGAGTGTATAATTGAATATCCTTGCACCTCCTAAACTATATCCTCACTATATTTTAGATCATTTTCATGTTGAACATACAAATTCAGACCACCATTCTAGGGTTCATAATCCATATTCACAAACCCTCTCTCGATAAGAGTGGCCTTACCATCATCATGCTCAACATGAACCTCATTCATCTTAGCTTCTTGGATGCCATCAAGTTTGTCTGAATATTTTTTTTGTGTGACAGAAAACTCTTTAGGAACAAAAACTCAAGAAAATCCCCCTCTAGATCCTATCTTAGTTCATAAACCTCCAATATCACAAATAGATTGAATATTATTACATTTGGAATGTTTCTTTCCAGTCTCACCCCACTTATTGCCTTTACCAAGAACACATTATCCTCACTGTGTGCATATTCCCTTATGTTTTTATTATCAGAATCCTACCTATTCTCAATATATTTATCTGTATTTACCACTCTTATGGAAACCTCATCAGGAGTCTCAAAATTACTCCTTGAGATAATTTATTCCAGAATACATCTACCTCCATGATCATACTTCAATTTATGAAAAGTTTATGCCACTTTTGGTTCAGGAAGTGCTGGAAAAGCTCTCTTCTTTATAATATTGTACTTAATTAATGGGCTAGTAATAGAATCAGATATTGTAAACCCCATGCTTATGAAATCCACATACTTCTATATTACATGACTCTACCTAGACTGTGTTTCACCATGAACCACCTCATCCTCAACCTAAACACGAGATTATCCCTACCTATATGGACCATCCACACCATTGGTCCCAAAATTCTTCAAACCTTGCTGTCTCAGCCCACATCTGAAGACCACTGATGAAAAGACTAACCACTTTCAAACAAAAACAATTCCACCCATGACTCATACAACACTTGCTACCTACAATGGAATTCTTTTCCAAATGGTAATCCATATGAAATCAGATGGATTTTGAGTAACATCAAATTCGTCACACACTCATGGATTCATAGGATGACATATTGTTTTGGTTTGGGTATCAGAGCATAAGAACCTACCAATGATGTTCCTTAGAATCATAATAATCTATGGACTCAGAAATGGTAGTGGAAGGTTATAGAATCTTACCCAACATTCCACTGAAGGGAAGTCCCACTTCATATGATATTCATATGTCCATATATATAGGAAGAATTAGAACATGTTTCATCTATGAGGCATGCTCAACCAAGATTTGATCTGGTCTTCCTCCGACGCAAAGTAGATCATGAAGTTACTATTATCGAGCAACCCAATAGTAACCCCATCCCATAGATCCCACAAACAAAAAATGAATCTATCAAAGGTTTTCATCAAAGGCCTTATCTATGAAAACTGAGAAATCGGGATTTGATTGAGCATCATCAAAGATTTGTTATACTCCATGATTGATAATGAAAGATTGGGGCATTCTTTGTACAAATTTAAGACCTTAGGTTATAAGGAGAAAGATGGAAATGGGGTTAGAAACTCGTGTTTGAAAAAGGTTGAGAATGGAGAATATAATCCTTTTATGGACAATGAAGGTCCCTCCCCTTATGATGGGGGAGGGACCAGCACAGTTGCCACTGCCATCACGAACTGGGAGAAGGTGAAAAAGCTCCACCCCAAAGAAACCCCTCCTCCACTGTGGCATACACTTACTATCATGGAATGATTCAGGTGTTATCATGGTATGTGTTTTCATTAGTGGTGATTCAATATTTGTGTGTGTGTTTTAATGATTCCCATATATGTCCTTGTACTTATGTGAATTCTTATAATATATTGATGGAATGTATTATGATGATTAAAAAGTTCGTATATGGTGCTATTACAAATATCATGAGGGAAATCCATGTTTTATTTCATGTATAACCTTATTATGTATTATCTTCCCTTTGGATATTTGGTGCATGGGACATGTGGAAGGTAACCATTGTGGTATAATTATCCCATAGAGGAGGAGTGTGCATAATGTTTGATGATGATGGTAGAAGTGAATGGTAGAATTATGTCGATATGTGAATCTATGCCTTAAGGATTCCTGGCAACGTTCTATAACTCAATTCCATGTGGATTCCCAATAGCATTTCACAATGATGAATTGTTGATTTTGAGTAGCATGTCTACTGGATTACTTTAGGATATCGAGTGACATGTTTAAATAATTTATGATACTCATGATCATTTATGAAATCCTAGAACTTCATTTGGGAATATAGCTGATGTAAGTATGACCGAGACTCATGGTGGATAATTGGAACATGAGGACTTGGTTTTGGATTTATCTATTTCTTTCAAAATCACTATTATCATGCAATAAACTTATTATAAATGTTAACACATGTTAATGATTCATTTGTGGTTTACTACTAGGTTTATTACTCAAAACCTACATTGGAATTAAAATGTTCATGTAGTCTTCATTTATATGGATTTGAGTTACAGACAGTTGACTATAGCTGATGGCTGAGTAGTAGAGCATAGAGCTATTGGTGAGATCCAGATAGAAATTAGGAGAAAAAATTATTCATTATATTTAATTATTTACGACACTTTTATAATATGTATTGGATTTACACCTTTGACTCCTCTTATATATTAATTTTATGACATGAATTCAATTTTTTCTGATAACACATGTAACTTTGATTGTTATTTATATAGTTTATTTATTTGTTAAATGTTTTATGAGATGAAACTGAGGGTATAGTCTCCCCTCTAATGAACTTAGACCCTATTTACTATTTAAAAATATCTTTTATAAGAGGTGTCACACATGAGTTCTTGTGGTAAAATGGTTCAGACCATATGGTTTTTTTCAAGGAGTTATAGAACTGTTGAGAAATTGGTTGTATCCGTCTACATACAATCCCATCCATCTCTGCCTGATATTATCTCTCACCAATGGAAGAAAATATAGTCCCAACATACCATTTTCACTATATACGTAGCCTAAAATATTCAATCTATGTATGTTCTTCAGATAACAATTCTATACCAAGAATGGAATCAATAGTTCTCATCATTGATATAAGTATATCCCATAAAAAGATCTATACTACAATATTTAAGTAACAATATTTAAAGAAGTGTATCATTATCCAATATCCTAGGGTAGAATTATATAATTATAATTTTGGAACCAATGTATCCATTAGAATATTTAGGAGTTAAATACTATTTGTGAAGATGAAGGAGAATCTTGATTGTTTGCCTATCAAAACTATAACTATAGTTGAATGGAAATAGGTAATATCTCATATCATAATCACAGCTTCTTATTTTTAATTATATACTTCCTATATCTCTCCACATCACTACAAGCACACTGATCCTATCATGGACTACATAGGGGTGGTATTGGTAGAAACATATCATAATGTCAACAACCTCCCACTAATCTCCAAGATCATATGCCACACAATCCACCTTTTATACTTACAAAAATAAGATGTTGCCTCATTCTTGGAAGATCAATGACCATCTATCTCTATTATTTATAGAGGGTCATTAAGTCCCATGTGATTCGACATCACCCATCAATGGAAAGATACCACATATCCATTTAATAACTTGAACCTCCCCGAGAGCCCTGAGTGGATGATCTTAAATCCCAAGAATGAATCTAAAGCTTCCTCATGCACCTGGATCCCATAATTAGATGTTAAATACTAGCTGATGATGTCTCATCTCTAGGGTGACCACATATAGAACTAATGGACAGTGACTACTCTACTATGTAACTATCTATAACCACGAAATTCTCTATCACCCCAATGTAAAAATTTAATGTAATGGGGTACAAATATAGCTAATATATATCAATGAAGGACATTACCAAATGTCCTTGATCAAAAGTATAAATCATGAATAAAAACCATGGAATACCATGACTTCTTGGTGACCCTTTATAAAACCTCTACGACTATCATGATGCACCATTGGAGCTCCATAAGTTATTGGATATGAACTTACCACAATGTTGCTGGATAAAAATCATCTTATAAGATTTCTTAAAACTCTAACTAAGTGATTTTAAAATAATAAAACATTTTCGTCATCAATATCCACCATATCCCTTTTGATCCATGGAGAGGTATTTCTTGTAGGACCACCATCTAGTCAAGTGGGATCCTATGAGGTAGAAGACTCAATCTACTTCATTGAGTTAATCATCCACTACCTAGAGGTTTGGATCTCCCTAAAAAATTTGGTTTCTTTTCCTCTAAAACTCATGGGTAATGATTATATGAAAAGAATAATCTATTCTTAATTAAAGAATAATCATATTATCAATTGGTGTAGGTACTATTAACAATCCAATCATATTAGCATCCTCTTACAGAAGATCAAATTTTGATTTTTCATCCCTAAGAGGATCATCATCATGATAATTTTGTGGAATAAACGTTGGATATTATCATATATAGTTTCTATAATAGTCATGAAACAAAATTTTCATGAGTGAATATATTTGGATCTAACTCAAAAATGATTTGGAAAGCACTACCCATTCTTATATGATGCATGTACTATTTTTTTATCTACAATTGTACCCACATGTAATGAGTCTACAAGTTTTTTATGAGGGTCTAGATGAATTGTTATTTGGAACAAAAAACCATAATAATTTTCCATAAAATAAATTCCAAACATGATACTCTATATTAATATTTCCTAAGTTCTCTTAAAAATACTCATAGTTGGACTATCTCAAAAATCTAGATCTAAGATAAATGATGCCTATAATACCACTAAATCATGACCTAATAAAACTGAAACACCTAGATAGAAGTAATCCTAATGTTACATCCCATGCATGACTCAAAGATATGGAGACTATAATTGGGTAGGAACATCACACACATGGGATCTCTTAGCCTAATCTGTATGTACAAATGTACACATGCACACAACTCTATACACTAGTATAATAAAGAAGGTAAATAACTGATACTGTAAATTCATGTGAAACATATAATCCCACATCAGTATGTAATAAAAGGGTACATAAATTAAAAGTTGGGAATATAAAGGCCCACTAATATAGTAATGGATTCTAACATGATAACCAAATAGTAAAAACACCAATAAGAAACTAATGGATATATCTATGGTCCATCTGGAAAATATCAGATCTACTTACTCCCAATCAACTTGAAATTTAATCAAAATATATGTTCTATCCTAATACCTAAAACATGCAAGTTGATCCAGTGTTTGTCTGTATATATACATACATTTTAGGACACCTTTAAATCATAAAAACCAATTCACTAAAAAGGGACTCATATCTAAATAAAAAAAATATTGATGTTAACTAGATAACCCAAATATTCTAATTAAGGAACTCCAAGTATTAGGGTGATTTATATCCCCACTAACCACCTATGGATTATACTAGTGCCTCTAAGGGAACTCAATTATGGGGGAACTAGATCCTTAGGACCCACTAATACTACCCGAACTCATCCGATAGGTCACACACATCGATCCTTTCAAGGATGAAGCAAAAACTAGAAAAAATAATTTTTCAAAACATATATAAGGGATAAAAACAAGAGAATATGTGGGATACCTAAAAATATATTTAATACCACTCTTGGAAGGGGATTATATTCCCTTATTGTAAGATATGGGATACATATCTCAACCTATAGAGGAATGCGATAGAGGATCACACCTCAAGCCTCATAGAGGGATACCTAACACTATTTAGAATATGCCTATAAGGGGGGTCATTCATCCTATTCTGAATAAGGGATGTCACACCATACCATCATAGGGATAGATCAAGTGAACATACCCTTGCTTAACTAAAGTAGGACTATGTAAAATCATGGTATATAACCTATATTGAAAGGGGTAATGGATATTTCCATTGGGTACAAAATTTTTCTCTATATAATAATGGTCCTAACCATTTCATTCCATATCACATGAAATGTAATTCTAAATAAGTGGATATTTGTAATGATACTTGATGTGTAGAGGTCAGTCTGTGAACTCAAGAATGTGTTTTACACCCAAATCTATGTACTCATTGAAGTTGAACACTTCATGTTGGGTAAAATGGATTGCTGGGAATGTATACCATGTAAAAACTAATAAATATAGATAAGGATAATAGGTTGTGTGGGTTAACATGGTGTGTGATACATAATTTTAGTGTAAACCCTAGCCACCACATGATGTAGGTCTACAGAGCGCGTGTTCCTTTAAACTACACATTATGTAGATCATAATTTTATTCAAACCCAAGTTCATTGATGTATCTCCTCACACACCCACATTTATTATAATTACACCTTTTTATTTCACCAATAACATCAATAACTACATTGAACATGTTTTTTTCATCACTAGTGGTTGAATTTTGATAACCCCTTATTTGGTAGTTAGTTCCCCATCTCACAGCTTGTCTCTCATGTGCTAAATCAAACAAAACTGAAATCCCCCAATCCATCATTATAATTTTTTATCATAAAAGTTACTTTATCATGATCTAATATGTAGTGTTGATATAGTTATAATGATTCACCTAACCTTAGATTAAAAACACTCAATGAAAATCATTCCTAGATAAAGACAATTCACTATCCAATTGAAATACTAATGATGACCATTTGAATACCATAGGGATAAAGGCCCAAAAAAATGATAATAAAAGAAGTAACTTATTCAGTTTAAAAATTTTGAAGGAGACCATAAAATGGGGAGAATAAAAAAATAATAAAAACCCAAAAAATCAAATTCCTAATTATAAGAAACTGAAATAATCAACAGGATAATCAACAAATAATGATTCAAAATATAATTTATAATAAAATTAATTAATTTTCATTATAGAAATAAATAGTTGATGTTATAAAAAATCCCTTCCTTGAATTATATGAATAACTGATGATGATTGAAACATTGTCAATGTTGATAAAGGGATCCCTTGAATTCTGTTCACTTCTACACAAATTTTCAGTCATTTTCAAGGTCAATGCATAAGAAATATACTACCCCTCTCGAAATATCAATATTTTATGGGGATAAACCTAATAGTTTTCAATAAATAGGATTAATTAGGATTTTTCTTGGTTTTATTGGTTAAAATAATCTATTATATAAATAATAAATTAATGAATTTTTTACTTAACATTCTATTTGTGACTCCACCAAACTGAAAAGCCTAATAATAACAAAAACAATATCATGCATGGGATAAAAACCTTAATCCAAATTTAATCACAATCTTACTTTTTCCCATTGATACACCAATCATGATATAATAATTTATTTCGAAAAAACTATTCATTCTTTATATATTTTATTTTTTATATTTCATATATAAATATCGAGGCACTATATGACCTATAATTTCATGCTGACTTCATGCCTCACTCTCATAGAATTATTTAAAATATTATATAATAAAATATATAAAAAATATAGTTATTTAAAATATAGTGATAAAAAAATATTTTAATATTTTTATTCGAAAAGAAGTGATAAGAAGCAAGAAAAAAATGCTTGTATTTCTAGAATATAAAAATTCCATATAACAAATAATTTCCCAATCCTAGAACTCAAACCTTTAGTGTGTTTAGAGATTCTAAACATAAAAATTTTATTGTGAAAATTTCTCTATTATCACACCATATGAGATCCCTTTGAATAAATATCATATGTTATACTCATCCTCATAATAGGGGAATGAAAAACTTATGAAAATGATAGAATCAAATTCTCAATAAGTTGAACACGTATCAAAAAGTGGTAAAGGTTTAGATTATAAGAATATGAGAAAATAAGAGCTTGGGAGAATTATATAATAAAAAGGGAATGTGAAAATATACTAGTTACCCAAAAATTAATAATAGAAGGTCATATAATCTCAAATGATAAAACATATAACATAGTATAACAGTATTGAAACAGGAGACATTAAACATGGGTCATAGAGTATAAAATAAGAATATAAAATTGAATTTTTTCATAAGAATTGTCAAGTATAATCATAATATAGTTGATCAAGATTCATGTTTCTACTTCCCATATAATAGTTCATTGAAAAAAATAATCCTACCTACCTTCACATAATATATCATGGATCACATCTATTCTTCCTACTATATAGTGGATTAAGAATCAAATCTCTGAATAGAACCATGTAGTGAATTTTAAATTACATATCTAAATACCATAAAATTGTGTATGTGGAATTGTTTCCATACTTCCCATGACATTGTTGATCAAGAATCACATCCATACCTCTCTTCACAGTGTTGACAAAGTATCACATCCCAACCTACCATGTATATCTTGTGATATATGAAAACATTTATAAATGAATTGAAGAGTTATATATTTCTAGGGCCACATTAAACATATTTATTATCCATACACATTTTAAAATGAAAAATAAATCATATATCATATAATGAATAACCAATGGAAATAATTTTTTTTCACAACACTTACAAAATGTATCACATAAAATGACCTCAAAAGTTATATAAGTTGATACAAAAAATTATACCACAAAAGTGTGTTTAATAATTTAATTTATGTGGTATTTAATGACACATGAATCCAAAGTATATATATAATTTTTAAATAATAATAAAATGTGTGAATAATTAGAAATGGTGATATTATAAATATTTTTTATCCCTATTGTAAAAATATAAATTCACAAGTCACATTTATAAAATGTTTTATAGGTTCTTAGAGTAAATTTTAAATAATAATTTATAATTTAGGATAAATATAATATACATTCACTAAACATAAATGTAATTTATATAAAATTTATAAGATATTTTAAAACATACAAACATGTAACTAAATTTCTTTTAATTATTTAAAATACATTTAAAACCCATATCGTAATATGGATAATAAAACATTATTTTAAAATGAGGTAAAGAGAAAGCATAAAAAAACATGATATAATTCATATTTTGGTTCCATAATAATAAATTAAATCATTTATTTAAGGAAATAATGTGGACATGGAGGCGATAAAATCATAAAAATTATGAGGATTATTCTGAACAATATTGCATTTTTCTGAAGAATGAAGTCCATCAACAAAAAATAATTGACTTAACAAACCCATTAAAAGGTGCTCAAGATAATTAAACAAAAATCATTAGGATATTGAGATATATTAAAATATTTTTCAATCATATGGTATATTATACAAAATATATAACAAAAAAAATCAATAAGAATGATCCTAACTAAATGAATGGAAATTGAATTAACAAAAATCATTAAAACTTTGTTAACTTATAAATCAAAATACATTGAATAATAAAAACATATATGGAAAGTTTATTTCATGTAATTTAATTGAAATTATGTGATAAAAAATAAATTTGTATTATAGACACTAGAAAAAGCAAAATAAGTGGTGAATATTGCATATGTATGAAGGAAGAAAAATTGAGATGAGAAAACACTTACCTTAACTATCAAAATCCATAGAAGTTATTTATCCACATATATAGTAAACATAACCATATTAATAAACTATTTTTGAAACTTATTAACTTATAATACATTTTTTATCCATTAATTATAAAAATTTATTATACATGTATTAGTTAGTTGTTTTTTTTTCGTATTTAGATGTTTTTATTTATTAATGCTTCACACATGATTTGTAATGTTGATGACGATCACCATAAACTGATTAAATTTTCATTATTACCATATTATTTAATACATTCTAATAAATGTTAATTAATGATTAATAGTGTTTTAATTTCATTACATGACGTATTTATTCAAATTTAAAAAAGATGATATCATCGATTGGCTTGTTCCATGCAATTAACCTATATTGGTATATTACTATATAACGATCATTTATTTTTGTTTAATATATTCAAAATCATAATAATTACTCATTAAGTTAATATATATTCATAAAATCCAATTTCATAAAATTACATGTATTTTTTATGTAAAAGTAAAATTGATTTTCATGGAGGTTGTATCCCATATATACAGGTGAGAGATGTTTTCATTTGTAAATGGATGAAAATGAAAGATTATAAATAATTATATATCATTAAAGAATCATAATTATTTAATAAATTATATTTTTTTAAAATTATATAAATTATTTATATAATCCTTGTATAGATGTGACAAAAAATGAAACATGTCATCAATGGAGGTATTAGTCCACATGAACACACAAGGGATGTTTTTATTTAATGAATTGATGAGAGATAAATAAATAATGGTTGTAAAATGAATATAGTTGAATATAAATATAAATAATACAGTTCTATAATTATATTAATATGTTTGGAATAATATTTTGTATGATTAATGTAGATAACAAATAAGATACGATGAGGGGGTTGGCAATACACACATTAGGGATTTGGGACCATTCTTGAAAGACTTCATAGAATTATAAGATACGATGAACATTACTGTAAAAAATTTTGATAAAATTTAATTGGGTTGTTGGATAGGTAAAGTGGGATGAATTTTATTTTATTTTGATGTATATGTGAGGATCGAATTGGGTGGTTATAATCTCCTTTTATAGCTTAAAATAGGTGATTTTACTTGAAATTGATATTAGGTGCTTGGTAAAGAGGGAGTCAAATTGGGAAAATGGAGAGTTAGGTGAGTAATGGATGTTAATACTTGTGGGCATGACATTAAAAACTATTAATGGTTTTCTAGATTTTTTTTGTCATTTATTCCTGTAAATATTTAATAAAATTTTTATTACTTGTATTACCCATATTAACATTGATTAACAATTATCCCAAGTGATTTTTCTAAATAAAAATATATGATGACCACTCATAAAAAATTTTAAGTAATAAATACAAAATTTATAAACATTTAATATTATTATATTAATATATATGAGAAAATTATCATTAAAACTAAAATGTATCATATATAAAAAAACAGTTCTGGTAAAAAAAGACTCTGTATACATTTTGTGTTTCTTTTCTTTAAATTTACCCATTTCAAATTAAATAAGTATTAATATATATTTTTATATTATATTCAAAATAAAATGATATCATTGTTATTTATTTAGGTAATAATTACACAATGTTTATAAAAAATCATTAAAAAATAACGGCTTTACCATGGTAACTAATATTTACATTGGTAAATTATTTATATGCCAGAAATGAAAATGATAATATAATAAAATTTGGATATTTAGATCAAATATAAATATTTTTTAATATAATAAATTTTTAAATCTGAAATTTTTTAATTTTAACAAAATCACACATAATGTATAAATTTTTTTTTGGGAAAATATTATTTTAAGAATAAAGTGAATTTATTCATTTTCCTTGATAAGTGAAAATAATTGGATTGAAAAAAATTATTATTTTTAAATTCATTACTAAAATATTAAACATTATACAACAGTGATAAATTTCTATAAAAATTCACAATATATTGAAATTCTATAATTATTTTAGAAGATTTTTTATCAATAAATGATTTTCTGTTGAATTATTTAATTTGGAATTGTTTTCTAATAATAATTTATATTAAATAAATTCTCTATAATTAATTAAAGGTAAATTAAATATAAATTAAAAAAATGTAAAATATATTTAATATTGAGGGTATAAAATTCATTAATTATTAATTGATTACATCAATCAAGCTTCTACATTCAAATCCCCTAAAAACTACATATAATAAAATTCAAAAATAAAAAATGTTTATTGTTTCTACTAGTGAATCTTCTAGAGTGGATCTCATAGTGATTTTCATAAGAATAAACATCTCCCATAAATAATTTCTCTCAAACTGAACAATTTGAAGTTTATCTTGGACTTGGATGGAGGAAAAACTTTTTGATGCTACCATCTTTCCATGATCAGATATATAATACTATTAAGGAATAATTCTACTACTTGATTCCATTACCTTTATATAAATTAATTATTTCATAATATGATCACTTATATTAATAATTTATAATTTAATATAAATTTTATAATGGATTCATTTCAATACATATTATTGTGACAAGGGCCTCTCATACATTGATATTATATCTTCCAATATGAATATTCAATACATTACAAAAACACATTCCTGAGGACCATAATAGTTTATTACTATTAGAAACATGGAACACAATCTTCTTAATTTTTTGAAACACATTTAATGCATACCACAATGATCTTAAACTTTTATACTCTTCACAAAAATAAAAGACATAAAAATTTATCTATAACCTAAGGAAATGAAACATAAGAAGCGACGACCTCAGATGCTCAGTGAGGGTAAACACAAGAGATATTCATTTATGAACATATAAATCCATAATATAAGAATAAGGGTATATGATAATGATCATAAATTATTATTTTAATCACAAAACAATCATATATAATAAAAATGAGTCATGGTATAAAGATTAGAAGTTCATTAGACATGAATTATAATAAAAAAAAGAACATGATCCACAAGATCACACTATTGGAAAAAGAAATTTATTTTTATCATAAGAATAATCATATAGAATCTTATGTCATGAATAACCACCAATACATTCATAAAATATTAGGAATGTGCTTACCACTAGTGTAATTTATTAGGGATTGGGATGACCACCCATGTACCGTTCTTTTAAGGTATGTGTGGAACACCCGTGTACTCTCGTTTTTGGGATAAGTATGACCACCCTGACACCCTCATATTTAGGATTCACCTAATATCTGGTGTATCCTCATTTTTTTGATTGGGTGAAGAATAATTGTACCCAAATCTTTGTTCATGATCTAAGAACCCATGTACCCCTATTTTTGGGCTTAAGATAAACACCAATGTACTGTCTGAGCTCATATGTAATTATAATTTCCTAATGCCTTGGAGTTATATTTGTGAATACCCATCATGTTATCTATAATGTGATCACCATACACTATATAAGATTCCCTATCATATAAGAAGTAATGGGAATAACCAACACTATATGGGTCGCCCCATAATATGGTCTGTAAGTTGATTAGCTAACACTATTTGGGCCACCACATCATATAAGCTATAATGTGATTACCTAGAACTATCTGGGCCACCCAATCAAATTAGTAATTTCCAATAAAAACAACATGAATAAAGTACAATGAGATTTAATACCATCATAAAAACTCATAAAACTCATTATCATTTTATAACCTTATCAACCCATGGTTTATAAATGGGTTTAGTGACATTTGATTTAAATCATGATTATCCCATGGAGAGTAAATGGATTTCATAACAATATATTTGGAAAATTATTTACCCATGGAAAAGAAATGGGTTCCATAAACATCCTATCATCAAAACATAAACCATTTAGATAAATAATATGAATGGTATCAATGAATAAGATCACCTATAAGGCATAAGTAACACAAAAAATTTCATCTAATAAGGAAAATAATTTTTAATGTATCATTAAAATCAATTCATGAGGAAAATATTTTTCCAACTTTTAAAAAATTCTTTTCAATATACAAAACATTCTGAAACATTTTTTCTTTGAAAATATCATTAAAAACATATAATGGAATATTTTAAAATCATTTATAACTATTTTTAAAAAACTAAAACATTTTTAATTAATTTTACATGAAAGGATATAAACCTAAAATTTTAAAACAATTATCATATCATTTTAATAAATCATTTTTTTAAGAAAATAGATTTACGAGCCATAAAAGAAATAAATTTGAATTTTCTAAAATAAGTTTTAATTAAATTAATGAAAAAAGAGTGGAAAAAATTACCAATACATTATGATATAATAAATAACCGGATATGAATAAAATTTATGATAATTATTTTGAGGTTGATTAAAAAAAATCCCAATAAACGCCGTAATTTTGTCATAAATATCTTACCACTTTTAAACTTTGATGCTAAGATTAATGTATAAATAAAATAAAATGAAAATTAAAATATCATGAGGGTGAATAAGTTATTGGTATTAAATTTAAATAGGTATTTATACAAAAATTGTCAAAAAATATATATGAAAAATGTAACATACATCTCAAAGAAATAAATTGACACTAAAACCTCATACCTATTTGGTAACATTTGAACAGTAAACCCCATGAAATAAATTTCCTAAAATGGATTTTTAAATACAAATAATATTAATAATAAACAACTTAAAATAAATTCAAGTGTATTATATATACCACATAGAAGAAATAGGTGGTGAATAAGACATGTGTCTCACGGAAGTAAAAAGTCAGTCTGAAAACGCTTACCTTATGTCTTCACTTCTATTGTACTCATTAAAACCTCCTGTATAATAAAAATAAGTGTATAATAAATATATTAAAAAAAATTATTCATATATTTAATACCATATATTATTTTATTTTTCTATTTTATCATTTGATTATTAACAATTTCATGTTAATCACATGTTTCGGGTTGTAATTGCTTAGTTTGTCTTATATGTTTATACTTGTTATTTTGGTTACTATTTCCTTGATCATTATTTAATAATTTAAAAAATTTATACAATGATAAAAATATCATATATATATATATATTATAAATATATTGAGTTTAATTAAATAAATTTAGTGATATAAAATGTAGTACATTATTCATAGAGATGGTAAGCCATATGTAAGCATGAACATTGTTTCCATTTTCTTGTCATATTGAAAGAATTAAAGTTAAATGATATAGATATATACATATATATTATCATTTATGTAAAAATTTTAGGTCATGTATTTACCATATGTATATTAAACCCATCTTTATCACATTTCATGTAAAGTTTGAACAAATTTCATCATTTTGCAAGGTAGTAGTCCACTGTACACAAAAACGATGTAATCATATTCCCAAAAAGAGTAATGAAATAATGTATGTGTGATATAAAAATTATATAAGAATAATATCATTATTAATATCATAAATATCATATATAATCCATAAATGTATCATTATTCACAACCTTGAAAGGTGGTAATGGAAAAATGAATGTCATCGGTTCGTGATGTGGTAGTCCACCAAACGCACGAACAATGATTTGATAACCAATTTGATAGAATTGTGTGAAATTTTAGGTAATTTACTTAACATAAAAAATAATTATTTGTAATATAGTAATACTATTATTTAATCATGGAATAATAATAATTTATGGTGGTTGGGAAAGAAATAAATTAAACATGCTCGTTGAAGAACATTACCACTCTTACAGGTATCCTCATTATATTTGCACAAAATCCTTCCTAGGATGGATTTAATCCAAATAAATGGATTATAGGATGGGGGAAGGATGTTGGGAATAGTTTTTTTTCTAGGTTTTCCCCAAATTTCTTGAGAGGTGTGAAGAAATGTGCGAGAGAGAGCATCCTTTTAAAATTGAGGAGAGGTGGAATTTCTGTAAATACCAAAAAGAATAAATTATTGGGAGGTATGCCTTACCTCATGGACATAAAAAATTTAATTATAATTTAGGTAAGGGTTTATTTTATTTATTCAAACTTATTCCATAAAAAATAAACACCTTTTTTCAATATATTCCTAAGTTCATTAGTTTACTCAATTTGATTCTTATTTTTTTACCTTTGTAAGTTTTACCTTTTTATTTACCTATGTAATTTAATCCTTAATAATATAATTAAATTGATATTTATTAGATAATGTATATCTAATTATCATAAATATTAAATCTAATTCCTTAAATAAAAATCATAATTTTGTGTAAAATAATTTTTAAAATATAACATATAGGATGCGAAAAACCCGATTTTAACCTATTTTAATTAATTTGTAGTATATTCACTTATAATTATGGTAAAAAAATACATTTTACTTATTATATAATATAGATTAATATTAGTCTAATTAAAAATCAGTTGGTCAAATAATATGGGTTTTTTACTCAGTACGTTTTAAACTATCTTGAGGATAGATCTTGACGGTAAAGGTATCATGTTCCTTGGAAACCTAAAATCCAATAATTAAGAATTTTTATCATTTAGAATTAAATTATTATTATTATACATGTGATTTTCACTATGATATTATCTATGTATGCATTTAATTATCATTAAATTGAATAAATTCCATTTGTTTTCAGTTATTTACCTTTGCATATTGATTCTTCCTTATCTCACCACGATAGTAAAGTCAATCATATAGATTGTGTGTTCAGTTATATATCATTCCACATTGATAATTTATATTGATTGATGATATATTCTAGTATACATTAACCTTACATAGTATTTTATGTCACACTAATTTTTTTCCTTTCCCCTTGTTATGGAGATCAATTCTTAGAATGATTTTCAAGGATTTCATGTTTTTTAATTTTATTATGATTTATCTTCTTTTATAAATTTAAAATGTGTATCAGGTATTTATCTAGTCTTCCAAAACTAATATAATTTTTTTTCTATTAGGAGTTTTCCCTTGTATCTATGAAAAATTAATAATGTAAGACACCAGATCTGATCTAATGTGGTCGAGGTCGTTACATTCACAAACATAACCTCAAAACTATACCATCTCAAACTATAGTTGTATGATGACCATCTATGATACAAATTGGTCACAACCCATCCCATCAGGGAAAACATTGTTAGTGGTATGTCATGTGTGAAAAACCCAATCATGCCTCCAATAGGCCGTGGGTTGGATACTAGCACCGATTAAACATTAAATGAAATTGGAGGCCATAGCCTAATGTACCAGAGTGCATACACATTACCATCTTAATGAAAAAGTGCATAAGAATAACTAAATTGTATAACTTCTAGAGTATAACCATGCATGTAAAAACAACTAGGGAATACAAAAATGAAATATTTTTAGTATAATTAAAATGATAAAATTAGAAAATATACACCAAACAAGGAATACATGGGAAAAAAACTAACATCAACTATAAAGAGTATAGTGGTGGAGATCCTGACTCAATATCCTATAGTCTAACCATTGTACATGGTCAAATACACCATATATTACTAAAATCTACTAATATAGGGACCATAATAGTTACTTATAATCTTCTTATCGTTTCATAAGACAAGACATGTTCCAAAGAAGACTATGAAGGGTAGAGTATAAACATACCTAGTAGGACACCCCAAAATTACTAAATATGAATAATCAAGAGGGAGTAGTAATATCATCACCCCAAAATAATGTTAATCAGAATATTTATCATTTTTCATAATCATCACATACAAAACCCAAATATGATCATTAATAAGAAAAAAAAGAGAGAAAGGGGATCTCCATCCCCACAATGCATCTAAAAATTATGAGCCTATTTGAATCTCTAATGGCCTATCTCTGATTCCCAAGATCACATATATCATCACAAAAATCTATGTGGAGGGGAATATACCTCACCATTGCACTCCAAATCCTAGGGATCCACATCTATGGTGTATGACTTTCTCCCCGCAGATCTCGTAAACTAATCCATATATAGTGGAAATTCACCCTACTATAGAGTAGTGGAGTACCATATATACCTATGTAAATGGTAAGGGGGAATCGTACCCTGATTCTATAGGAGAGAACCAAACCTAGTAAACCTCGGATGATCACACCCAATTTCTACAACTTAGGTAAAGATTATAGGGAACACATGCCTGAGGGTTCTAAGAAATTATCTAATCCAAAAATATCTCTTTTGATCAAAAATGATCACATCCTTCATCCAAGAACTTTTGGAAGAATATTCCTATTCGTATCACTTCACGCCACACCATTTATTATAAAATAAAGGCTAAAATCATGATTTTGGTGTAAAAAATCTCAGGATTAGTTACTCAGGTGCCAAAATCTTAGTTTTTAGGATGGAGGAACATATGGTTGATATCCATTATATGGGTACATAATGTGTACCTAGGGAATCATGCCATGTGACATGACCTAATTACTCGATCTTTTCCTCACCTGATCATATATTTTTTGTCCATATGAGACTAGATATCTTGTACCGATGGTACGTGACATGTATTGGCCACCCAAGTCCTTCCTTTGTCCATTTAGCCTGTGACCATGTACTTTGACTCATACCCATGTACATTTTCCCATGACCATGTACAATAACTATGTCCGGGTACCCTTTCCATGTCAGAGTACACAACAATGCATTTGTACTCTATATGTTCCCATGTTCCTTGTTGTGTTCATGTTTGTGTACTCCCAAAGTATATATGAAGCCTCCATTATCTGGTCATATGGAATTTATGATTTATATATGATATTTTGTATTTATCTCCACCCAAATCCCTAGCCTCTATATCTATGGTACTACATGATGTGTAGCTTTCTACACCACATATTTTTCAGTTTGAAATATCATTGAAACTCATGATTCTAAAGTTTATTCTCCAACACAATACAACAACCTTCAATATTTTGGAAAAAACACTAAAACACTTGGATCTTGGTTGAATACCCACCCTTGATGGAGAAAAGTAAAACATCAAACATTTTTCATAAGAAAACTTGTCATAATCACATCCCAAAGTTCTACACATCCCCTCAAACAGAAACAATGTATCTTATTCCTTTTATAAATTATACATTCACCAACATATACCCTATATTACCCCTTAACCCATAACCACATCACCTAAAAATATTCAATTAACCAAGACCATATCTTACGACCTCCAAACTAGATCCTATCTTACCCACACATAAAACATAACCCATAACCTTATAATGTAAAATTATTCCCCTATATTAACCTCCCCAACCTAGACCCCAATATTACATAATAACCAAAAACTATAAATCCTAAAATTATTCCCCCTATATATAACCCTATCTTACCCCCAACAACTTAAATCCTATAATACCCCCAAACTCACACCCCCTAACCTAGACCCCATCTAACCCCTAAAACAAAACCCCTACCTACCATTAACCCATAAACCTACAACTTAAATGTTTTACCCTATTTAACCCCCAAACCTAACTATAACCCATAACCCTAAAACCTAAACATATAACCCTATTAACTCTAATAAAACATAGACCACTTATTTCACCTTTAAAACTAAAAAATATCTTACACCTCCCCCAACATAAACCATATCTTAAACCTCCCCCCTAACCTAAAATTAACCCCCAATCCTAATACCTAAAATTATGCATATAAGGTAACCCCGTACGCAATCATCAAACTTTTCTTACACCACCATCCTAGAACACATTTTATACCCCCCAATATTACTCCACGAAACCTATACTATATCTTAAAACTAAATGTACATATTTTGAGATGGGTGAGAGATATATATCCCTCAAATTAATTTCATAAATTCTTATGTATCATGAGATATAAATGATATTTAAATGGTTGAGATATTATCATAGATCAAAAAGGGTGACTGTGGTATCAATTATCTCTACTACCAATTTAATGGGGGAACTGGTTGATGGGATTCCACATTAAAAAAGATAAGAAATAATATATTTATGACTATGCTACATTATTTTATACATTCATGAATTAAATTATATGATCTATGCTTTATTTTAATATATAATGGTAAAAGTGTTCTGTTTTGAGATTTTATGGTTAGCACTTAATGATTTTATTCTATTAAAATCATACATTTTCCATTATTAATGATTTCCCACATGATTTTTATCTAACTATTATTAACATTGTTATGTTATCCCTTTATAAGAGATTGAGCTAACACATTATTATAATATTCCATCCCCATGATTTGAAAAGGATTATTTCACATGGAATTACAAAAATATTATTTAAATTATAGATAAATGTTTTCTACTTATGAAATAAATGTTTTTATGTTTCTTATCTCTAAGACAATAAAAGTTAAGTCCATTGATTATAAAACTATTTTTTGAAAAAATAATTAGACCATGATATCCATGTATTGACTATTCATGTCTAGATTGGGTCACATCAATTGGTACCATTGGAAGGATTAGTTATCATGATATTGGGATTAGAAAAATTTAGTGAAAACTATAAAACATGTTTAAGATGACTTCTGGATATTTAAGTGATGTTTGGATTATTTTTAATTTATATAAATACATCAACATTTGGAAAATATAGGTTGATTTGGGTTTGGTAAAGATTCATAATTGGGAAATAACATTGAAATTAAATCTTTGACTACATGTTGGCCATAATTATGATGTATAGTTGAGAGGACCTTACCAAACACCTGATTTGACTCTCATCAGGAATATGATTAGGTTAATTCATAGTATATCTATGAACTATTATAAAGGGTTTTCTTAACAAGTTAACTATCATGGGTAATAAAAATAAATTAGGGAAATAATCATGGATAACTATGATTGAATCTTAGGGAGTTATTAAGGAAGAATATACTTATTATTTTAAAGTTATTTCTTCTATGATCATTTTTTTCAACTATATACATTTACTAACCTTTATATTCTCACACTAAACAACCCTCCATCAAGTATATGGAGGGACCAATAAGTAATAGTGATAGTGTTGGATAAAATAGATTTTTTTTTGATTTTACAAATGAGATAGGAACTGGAGTTCAAAATTCCATTGAAATTTTCATGTAACACTCCCATGTTATGAATAATAACTTGGATAATGTGTATCTACTAAAGGATCTAATAAGAGAGAATATTTATATTAAATGTTCTATGAATCAATGTCTACCATCAGTTAATAATCCTCTTGTCCCATTGATTGACATGCAGTAGATTACTTTGATGGAATAGATATTGTATGTCCTTAAATGCTCAAATCATCATAAGGTCATTTTGGCTATCTATTATCAAGAAAGTGAGATTGAAAAATTAGCATGAATTTACCCACTAAGTCCTAGAATAAACAAATTAATATGAGTTTGAAAACACACATTGTTCAACCAATAACCTAGGGGTTGGTGACTATTATTGAGTAGGCATCAACCGAAGAGGGAGGCCTAAGAATAATGTATCTATACACAAACACATGACCATATCCATGAAAAACTAAAGAGGAATAATAAAATAATTAAATATATAAAGTATAGTTATTCTTCTAACAATGTTTAGGGAATACATAAATCAATGTAGAATAATATAATAAAAATGATAAAAGTGAAAAAATACACACCGTACCAGATAAATGGGGGAAACAGAAACTGAAATCAATTGAAAACAGTATAATGAGGGAGAGCTTGACTCCAGTTCCAAGTGTTTGACCAAAAATCATATTCATAACTACCATATGAATCTAGTACTCACAAATATAATGTAAATCATAGTCACTTGTAATCATCATTTCATACAGATAATATATGACTTGTGATGGAAAATACTATGTGGGGGTGAGTATAGGAATATCTAGTAGGTCACACTGAGAAAACCAGACATGAATATTCAAGAAAGAGTAGACATATAAAAAAATTGGGGTTTTAAATCATAATATTAGAAGACAACCATTATTCTAACATCCATAACACATAGATGGTAAACAAGAATCCCTAACAAGTTGTTAAGGGGATTTGCATATCTGAATCACAAATAATAATGATGAGCTATCCTATGGATCCAAAGGTGCATGTATAATTCCTAGAATCACATGAATCCTATCTAGAATATATTTATATGTTCAAAAACCATTAATATATCCACAAATTCTGAGTGATCCTCAACTACATTTGAGGACGTACACCACACCAGAGCTCGAAGAAGTGGGAGTATAACTTCATAGATAAAGAAATAATTCCCTACTGTAGTATGTGGTGTGTATATATTTTCCATATAATGATTATATGGTAATCATGATCTAATTATATGGTGTATTACTAACCCTAGTAACCCTCTGGTGATCACACCAAATTACTACATCATAGTTAAATAGTTTGGGGGATCATGCCCTAGATTAATAGGAGATTTTCCAACATCAGCTTCACTCTAAAGATCAAACCTAATCACTAACATTATCCTGGAATCATGAAATGAAGTTTCATAATAATATAACCTTATTAAATACCTCCATTTCATAAAAAAATATCACCATCATGTTCTATGTGGAAAAATTCTCAGGATGGTCTACTCAGAGGCCCAAATCCGAGTCCCACTGAAGGAGGATTGTAGGGTAGAAGTACTTGAAGAGGGTACACGTCATGTACCTTGGGAAATAACATATGTAAACTCACATGGAAACCCAATTATTTCTACACAAATATAAAAAAATATGAGGCCATGTGGGAATCCACATCATGTACATGTTGTACAAGGTGTGTCTTGGCCTCATGGGCCCCGATAATGTCCATTCTGATTGTTCCTATGAACTTCAGCAAGTTAACATATACTTATGATCTTTAAAATATGAACTAGACAAGACTGGTTAGCCTTTCCATGTTTGATTACATGTCTGTTCTCATTTACAATGTTCATAACCATGTTTTGGGCTATGTTCATGCCTGTGTTCTCTTAGTGTTAACACTGAACCAAAAACACAGATTCACATGACTTGAATGAGTAATACACGAAATGGGGGGGAATTTATCTCTACCCAAACCCTAGACACCATAGATAGGTGAATACAACTTGTTTGTATCACTATAATACATGGTGTGTATATTTTAATTTCATAGAAACTCAATATTATCATTCATCTTCACCCGCTTACTGCCGCTTCCTTTGAGATTGTTGGGAAACTCACTAAACACCATCATCTGTGTTGAACACCCACCATAGACTTTCGGAAGACATATTTTGGCCATTAATTTATGGAAACATAATATTCTACACTTATGTAAGATCCATATGGACCAAAAAATGGAAAAACCACCACTCATATGTTATCAGATTACCACTCTCACTAGTGGCTGGATTTCAACCACCAATTTCTAACAATTTCTATCTGTTGCTTCTTTAGAGAGATCTAATCAATATATCTCACATTTCACTTATTTTCCAACCCATATTTTATTTTTCATAATTTCCATCATAACTGCATCATTATAGTTTAAAAAATAAAATAAAATTTGACCATAATTTTTTTTCCAAAGTATGAAGACACAATGATCAATTTTACCATTTATCATAAAATCACTAGAAAACCAAAATATTAATGATTAATGACAAAAACAGAGGGAGAAAGGAAAATAACATGACATAATTCCTAATCAATGTACATGTTTATTTTTTCATCAAGGGTGGAATCCCACAAGTGGAAATTATCATGAAGAAAGATACAATAGAAAGTAAATATCAAATTCATTGATCTAGAAAGGGAAACCAAGTATTGGGAAAACTAAAGGAAATTGATCCTTGAATTAAATTTTAATGGATTAATTCATATTCTTCTCAATATTTAAATAGGGATAAAACCAAAAAAATCAAAATTTATACCTTAGGGATGGATCAATAAAAAATGATGAATTTTTAGGCATTTTTTTCATTTTGAAAATCCATGATCTCTATCAATGGTGATGATACTCTTGGTACTCTAATCTTTGACGCTTTATCCTATTACCATCCAATATCATCCTCATCATCAAAGATCCATCAAAAAAATTTCCTCTAGGGTTATGTGATTAACTCCGAAAATATCACCATGCCAATGTTTATATACAGTTTTCATTTAAGATTTGGAATATAATTAAAATTAAATTAAATAATTTATTTAATTTATTTAGTTTTCCCAGGACTACACTCATTCAATGTGCCTGAAACCAACAAAGATTATATAATTCATAGGGTATAACCAACATTCAAAATATAAGGGTTTTCAAATATTTTTGATAAATGCCTATGCTTGGGAGTCATTACATTATGTCCAAAAATGTTGAAATGTGATATAATATATATAATATTTTAATTATATCAATAAATTTCTCCCAGGCCATGGAATTCTTCACCGAATTAGTGTTTGGGATAAACAATATTCCTAAAAATAATCTAAAATTTTACAAGGAAAAAAGAAGTCATTACATTCTTCCAACCTATAAAAATTTTCATTACAGAAAGCAAAAAAATCCTAGACATGTGAATATACTAGTTTCACATCAGGGACTCAAACACCCACATGTTTTTCTAAAGGTTCTCATGATCTCAAAAAACTCACACCCAAGGAGAAAACCTTACCAATATTGTTACTTTCTCTATGGTTGTCAAACACCATCTGGCACCTTGAAAAATTATCTCCACCATCAAAGTCAATCTAAACATGGATGATATCATGTATTGAGTCATGAAAGTATCTCTACAGTTGTGACATGTGGAAAACTAAAAAAATCAGGTCAAAATATGGTATTATTGTAAATAATTACACCACCTAATTAGGAAAATGTAATAAATAGAAAAATGACTTTCAAATCTAAGAGACAGATTTTTGTCTCAACCAAATCTCTATGAACCATGACGAGGTGGGATATGTCAAAACACATGGTCCACTCATCAAACTCTAATGGACCTTTTCACATTTTTATAAGGACTCCTAATGGAAAATTATAGTCATCATATTCCCTTGGATGATCTTCACCATTAACAACCATCTCTAGAACTAACTCTAGGCCCACAAGCAATTTCACCCACTAGCTATGACCATTACTGAAGTGACCTACATAGTCTCTATAAATGGCCTCAAACAGTGTTACAAATATTGTGGAGTATTAAATACTAGGATATACCAAGTTGAATGATGGTAGATGATACTCCAATCTATGGAATACAAAAAATTAATACCCCAATTATATTCTATAGAACTCGAGCTATTTTCTAAACCTGGTCATCAATATGGTCTCAAATTAGTATACTCAATAGACACTGATTCCCAAATTTCACTTGTTTCCTCTATATAATCATGAGATGATGTTAGAATCAGGGTCTGAAATGATCATTTAGGAAAATATATGAATCCATACTACCATATCCGTGCACATGCATTAGAAAATATCTACTAAGATCTTCTCATGGATGGTTAGGAACTGGGTCAACATGGTGATTCATTCTATTGTCACTCAAGTATCATCATAAACTCTTACTAATAATGGAATCCCCATCCGAAGAACAAAAAATATACCATAAATTTTTTGTATCCAAACTAGAACCTTGATATACACCTATAATATGGTGAAACATGAATGTTAAACCCAGTAATAATCTATGACATCTATGGCCAACATACCAGTGCTAAAGGATCCTAGTATATCCTCAAAACACTTGGATGTATAGATAAGTGAAAACTACCTACTCCTCACCTCCCCTCATTGCATGAATGGTGTCATCATCCATCCTCAGGGTAATGAAGTTCTATAACCTTTATAAAATTCATTAGGAACTTCTTCAATGTATATCATGTCAGAAAAAACCTAAACATCGATAACTCCATGTTATTCCTCCATGTATCACTGAAAAATTTGAGGGGTGAACAAAAATTATTGGAGATTCAATGAACCATCCCCACCCTCAAGGGAAAAATGTAAATAGGACTACAATTTCATCAACTTTATCCATAATACCATATGTAAATCTTTATTGTGAGCATCTGATGTAAAGACCACACTATTTTCTGGATTTCAATATAGATATATTTGAACCTTCATTGGGTATATTATCACTCACATTTCATAAAATACATATACTAAGAATTGGAACTCCTAAATAAAGAACCGATACTCCGAGATATTATCATAAATATTTTACTCTCAAATAATGTGTAAAACTATCCTCATCTTTTATTCATGCTTCACTAAAAATGTTGAGTACCTGAAAATGCCATGAAATAATTCTACCAAGAAGAGTTTTAAGGAATGTGTTAATAAGTCTCACAAACCCCAATGGTGAGTCCAACACACTGATAGGTATCACTATGAATTAAAAGCAATCTTAGAACCATTATAAAGCCACCTATGGTGCATCCTCCTCTAGAACCAATAGAAAATAAAAATCTATCATGATGATAAAATATGATAACCACTTCAACCATAACCACTGGTCAAAGAAGTCATCAGTTATAAATGGATGGATAATCCATTTTGAAAGTGAAAAAATTTAGTTGACATCACTATACACATAACCACCAACTTTTATCTGCCTCTTATGAGAAAAAAATGGCTTCCCATGTGGTAGAAATGGATCTAACAATCCCCTCCATTAATGAGTACCCAAATAAAACATCATATCTCATGACTACATTGTGTCATATGATATGATAGTACATAAATCTGGATTCCCAACTAAAAGACCATGCAGAAAACAAACTACCATTGGGGATGTAAACCCAAAACAACCTTAAGTAAAATTTCCTCAAATCTCACAACATCACACAAACTAAAATATCATAGAAATTGTTATTCCAAGGGCCAACCAAAAAAACTTATAAGGAATCAAGTAAACCCTCCTACTAATAGGGTAATATTGTTATTCGTTGTATCACTTCTTATGAAAGGAGAAATAATATGGTTTATGACTCAGATGCACCATAATCCTTGATGGTAGAATTCAATTGTGTACAGGATTTAGGATACCGGTAAATTCCAAGGAAAATATTTTAGGGCCTCACCACACTATCTATTGATTCAATGCGATCCTATCCTTCCTTCTAGATTAAGGTCACACTGTTATTAAAATTGTTCAATCATTTATCCTCTTTATAGGGGCCTCCAAACACAAGGGTTACAATAAAAGTTTGTAGTAGTATAACTCATATGTGAACTAGGGAAACTCACATTGGACTGTTCTTTGATAATTCTTACTATAACTATAATTGGGGATTCTAATATGAAACTCATACCTTGATCACACCAGATGCCTATAGGACAAGAGCCTATACTGCTTGAGGCCAAATTTTATGTTTTTTCATAGGTCCTCTTCAAAGAGGGACCAGTCTAACACCATATCACATAAAAGATTCCTCAAACACATAATTCAAATAAACTCATCCACCAAACCTGAAAACTATCCACTTTGGGTGGTAATAACTCACCCACATAGTTTTATATCACATTAAAATAATTCTTCTTGGTTAGGGGAAGTGTACCCTTTACTTGTGTGTTTGAAGAAATATCAAGCATCACCAACACGAGGCTCTGCTGACACCCCTCATCACTATAGAGATGTATTTTTACTAGTATCACCACCAAGAGGGGACATATCGAAGGAATTTTACTATAGAGGCATATCCCAATCCTTTACCACATGTAAAGGGGGTCTAGATTATCCTAAAACTAGGGTGACAACTATATTAAGAACCAGTGATGAGAAATTAATAATGGTGAACCATATAATAGGACTCGTAGAACCAAATATTTCTCTAGAAGTAAGACTTTTCATGATCACAATTACTCAGTTGGTCTATTTCCTCACAATCTAGATAACCAGGATCACCATATCAAGCCAATCCCAAACTGCCTAAGGGAGCAGCTCACTGCAAAATCTGTGTGGTCCCTATAGCTAAAACTTGTGAAATTCCCTATGTCAACATGAAACCTCATACTATACTACTATATTCATAAAATTATTAAAATATAGATGATCATATGTCTTTGAAACTATATGAGGGTCCATAAGCTTCTCAATAGGTGGTACTATTTTTCTCTGCATTCCTGGATAAAACACACTAGAGTAGGTATCTAAACAGTGGCCCCATCACCCAACTAGTCGACATCACAAAACTGTCTAAAAATAATAATTGGATATCATCATGGAAGAATCTAGAAAATTATCAAGAGGTACCATTGTTAATGTTTATATTGGGGGAGATGATTCAATGTATATGTAGAAAACACAAACATTTCTTATATTATTCTAGTACCAATGTTTTCCCTAAATCCAGTTTCAAAAAATTATGAAATAAAAAGTAGGTCATCAACGTCCGGGTGAATGAATAAATCATCAGCCATAATAATACAGGATTACATGACTTTAGATCTACACTCAAGACATATTAACTCCATTTCTATAGTTTCCAATCCAATCCTCATAACTAGACCATCTATAAAAACTAGATATATGATGAACTTCTCTAATACCACTATGTCATAACATGCACCATCGAGGAATTCATGTCTAGTAGTATGATGATTGTGATAACCCCAAGCCATCCTACAATAGGTGAGATGCTAGAGACTCACACCGAGTAGGCACAAATAGAATTTAGAGGCTATATCCTAATGTACTTGTATGAATGCAAATGACCATATCAATGAAAAATTGAATAGGACTAATAAAAGAATATAAAATCTTGTGAATCACCATGCACATAATGTAACACCCCAAGGATTTATAAATAATTTTAATATTTAATGCATGAAACACTTAGTCTCTACAAAACACCACTTTGTTATAACCTAGCTAGTAAAAATAATTTTTCCCACTTTGTGATTTGAATTTTGAAAAACTGAAATACACATTTGCGTTCACTAAGATATTTAGAGTCTGATAAGAAAAACACAATTTTTTGTGAATAGTAGAATACCCATATGAATAGTAATATGTAACTTATTAATAGTAAATCATATTATTATTTTATTGTCTTAAGGTTATAAGATAATGAAATTTTGATTAATTTTACAAGGTGATATAAAACAAACTATAGTTTTAAAATTGTTATTTTTTGAATAAATTATGAATTTTTTAAAAATTAAATTAGTAATCTTTAGAAAATTATTTTCAAAAAATGGTCTTCATTTTTGAATTCTACACATTAGAAAATTGTTGGGGTGAATTCTTTTTGGATTTTTCTGAAATACTAATTTTTTGATGAATAGTAAAATACATTAATTTAAAGTATATATACATTATCAGTTGAATTAACTATTCCTAGAATCAAGTCTGGTGTAAACACACTTAGTTAAAACTCACATAAAATTATTAATATTATGTGTCCCATGAATCAAAACTATTGGTTTTCTTGAGGGAAATAATAAAATAATGAATAAGATATTCAAAAATCACCCCTCTCCTCCACTATAAAACCCCCCTCACTCCCTCTTCTTTTTACTACTCTCAAGCTCTCTTCCTTTTCTAAATTCTGCTCAAATCTCCCTCCAAGATCCTCCCCTATGTCTAACATCCCTTTTTCTCATAAAAATACAAAAAACTCTCCCCTAAAGAGGCTCTCAAGGATAATTACTTCAAAAGATAAATTTCTCTTTTCAATTTTTTTTATTTCGAGTTCCATCCTTTTATTTTTCATTAATAACATCCTTTCATCCAGATGTTATGATAAATCTAGTACCTTACATGAACTATAATTTAGTTATGATAATGGAATAATCCATCATCACCCTACTTTCCCCTTCTTTTATACTAGAAATGAAAACACCATTTGAGATGTGTTAATTTAACACATTCAAGGACGACATATTTTCAATTTCTATTTCCATATTTAATTCTGGTCACGAAACCATTTTTATGGTTGTAAAATAATATAATATATGTGTTATAACTTATTTATGGTTATGTAATACATTTTTACACATGATATTAATTTATAAATCAAAATGAGTTCGTTGTGATATAAAAACTGCCAATAAACCCAAAATATTATCATAAAATTTTAAATAATGATTCATCCTCACTCCTAATAACCAAATTAATTTTATAACCATGTAATATTATTTATGTCGAAAAATATAATAAAAATTATATTCTAGAAAACCATTCTCATCTTAAATTTTTATCCTTACTATTATATAAGTAAACCAGTCATGAATACCAAGGAAGAAAATACTTCCAAACAATAAAATTGAACCTCTTAAACCCATCAAGAAGGCCATGAATGAAATGAATTAGGATATAATAAATCAATTAAATAAATAATATTTTATTTTAATATTAATTTATTTATTTAATTTGGTTATCCAGGACACTAAGATCAAGTGAAGAACACCATCAGAATTAAGGTAATGGTTTTCTACCCAAACCTCCATTTTCATTTGAGTTACTCTTATTCTCTACTTAACTCAATTAAATTATTATTTATTCATATTTAATCCTCATAAATTATGTTTTAATGTTATATATATGTGTAACAACTTGAATCCTACTTTTATTTATTGGGATTTATATATTTTAAAATGATCTTTTAACAATTCTGCCTGAAATACAATCCCGATTCAAGGGAATTTCTCAAATTCTTACCTATTTTCAAGGACAATCTATAATCTATTTTTTAGAAAAAAATACCTTTTTAAAATTAATCATTTTATTATTAATATAATATCTTACTTCAATTTTGGTTTTATACAAATATTTTTCTAAAATAAGACTTCTTTTCAAAGTAAAAGATTATTTATCTCTAGAATTACTCAATGGTTTTATATGAGTATATTTATCTATTTACACACAATTGTTGATTAATATGTATTATTGGGACTAATATTTTATGATATCACATTCCATATTTAACTGAATGGATTATAATTATTTTTACTATGGTTGTGCTATCCTAAAATGATTAACCAATTTAATCCAAATAGTTAGTGTTTATGCTTAATGCTTGGGGAAAATTATTTACATTTAATATGTTAGTTTCAATATGAATGTATATATTGTTTATTTTTATCCCTGTTAATATGATAAATGCATTGGACTTATTAAGTGATAGGTAGGGCCTACTATATCCCCTCGATGCATTCGTAAGTCTCATGAGACAAACTACTGTCTTGGCACGAGGCCTTGAAAAAATGTTTATTTATGTTCTTAGCATGAGGACTTGATGGTATGGTTATGATGTCTGACATTATGCATTACCAAATTATGAAAATAGTAATTGAAAGATCAATAGGTTATTTGAAAATTAGAATACCCATGATTATTCATTATTATGGAATTATTTATTCAGCTCCTATTCCTTCCATAATGTGTTCAAGTTTATTTTTAAAGGCACGTGCTTTTAGTTATTCACCATGCCTAATGTTTATTTTAATGATATATTATGTTGTATTGCTTACCCTTACTAAGTATTTGAACTCACCCCTTTATTATTTTTTATTTTCCCAGGACATGAAGAGGTATATTATGAATGACATGCAGGGATAAACAATTAGATATGGATGTTGTCAAAGGAATTTATATATTGTTTTCCTTTCAAGTTTTAATGTCGAAATTGTGTATGTATCTGTTTCTCCAAAACTACTAAACTAGTTTTTCTTTCGGGATACGATTTTCATGTAATCATTCCTCTATAATGAATTAAGGCACCAGCTCAGGGCAACTGGGGTTAGGTATTTACATGTAATAACCTCTAGGGAATACATAAATCATAGTATTGTATTAAAATAAAAGTGAAAATGGGTAAAATACACACCCCCAAGAAACACAGGGGGAAAACTCAAACTGAACTCAACTATAATGAGTAAACCGAGGGAGGGCCCCACTCTAGATCCTAGAGTTTGTACAAGGAAATTGGTGACAACCACCACATACTACAAACCTCTAGTGATACCAAGTTTACCATAGTCCCAGCTAATTTTATTTTCACTTTTAAAATACATGAAAAGTGTGGGAAAGTCACTTGTAGGGTTGAGTATATACATACCTAGCTAGACACCCCAAAATACGTAAACAATAATCATCAAGAGACAGTATTTATATAACCACTAAAAGTTAATTTTAATAAGAATAAGATATAACTTCCTTAAACATAACATCTATAAACTAAACATTCATTACAAGATTCCAAAACCAGTAAGAAATGGGTTATATATCTTCATAATATAGCTAAGAAGTATGAGTCTGATGGAATCATCAATATTCCATATCTGATTCTTGTCATCAAGTGAAACCATTCAAGAATCATCATGTAAGTTCCTTCACCTTGCTACTACACACCACATCCAAGAGAGCACAACTGAGTGTAGGAACCTCTCCCCATCAGATCTCAATTATGGGGGAGTACCACTCCATATATAGAGGCAAAGAGTAGTGTTATAAAATGAGGTAGTACCAAATCTACATATGTAAATGGTTTGGGGGACCCACAGTGTAATGATATAGTAGAGTACTGAACCCAGTAACCCTATGTTGATCACACTCAATTCCTGCTACTTAGTTAGTGAGTATACGGTCCCATGACCTATTGGTAGAAGAGAGTTTCCAACCCCAACATCTATATATGGATCAAACTTTATCGCTTCCTTCCACCATGAATCTCTAAAATAAGTTTCATTCTCATATTACCTCATTTAATTTCATTAATTCAAAAATGAGGTCCACCATCTTGTAATTCACGGAGAACTACCTAGGATAGGATACTAGGAAAGATCAAATATGAGTCTTAAAGAAGGAGGTAAACCGTGTGGATGTTCATATAGAGTGTACACAACATGTACCTAGGGACATAAATTGTGAGGCCTAACATGGTCAATCAACTATTTCTTCACATGAAAATATATTTTCTAGACATGAGAGACTACATGTCCCATACAAGTGGTACAAGACATGTCTTGGCCACCTGAGACCTTCCCATGTTTGTTTGTATATTGATCTTTTACTTCGACCAATGATCATGTACATTGTACCATGTTTTTGTAGATTATTTTTATCCATGTTTGAGAACACAAGAATACCCATGTAATTTGGATGTGCCTGTGTTCCTAGCTGTGTTGATGCACGTATAATCTCGAAGTACACACTAAGCCTCCAACGCCTGGTCACAAGGCATGTCTAAGTCCTACATTTACTATTATATTTATCTCCACCTGAATCCATTTATAAAATATCTAGGTTGTTAAATGTGATGTATTATTTAGACTATATAGTGTGTGGTTTAAAATTTCATTGAAAAAAGATATTATCATGAGTCATCACCTTCACATTTTCGCTACCTCAGAGATTTCTTAAAGCATACCACAACACTTGGATATGGGTTGAACACCCACCATAGTTGAACAAAAGTTTTATTATAGCAGTTATTCACAAGAAAACTAGTCAATTTTAAATCCCAAAGTTCCACATGGTTCAACCCATAGAAACTCTACATCTCATGTCTTTTCAAACTACTAAAGTCATCAATGATTGGATTATATTGGACTAATGCTCAAAATTGGAAGATTCCACTTCCCCGCATTCATCCAATCAATGCGATATATATATACCCTATTACCCAACCCACCATCTATTTCCCATAAATATATCCGCACATATGAAGAATTACCTAAAACCTAAACCTAATACCTGACCATGATCTATTATTCCAAATGGTAAATGTATAAAAATCAATTTTCCAATTTATCATTGAATCACAAGACAAAAAAACACTGACGATGAACCACATGAAAGGAGAAAGGAACATAAAAAAATTAAATTAATAATCAATGTACTTTTTTGTTTTTCTATCAATGATGGAATCCCAAAATGTGAATTATCATAAATGAAGAAACAATGAACATAAAAATCTGAATTCCAATATCTAGAAATAGAAATCATAAATTTGTTAAACAACGAAAATCTATTAATGAATTAATTTATAAAGGGATTAATATTCATTCATCTCAAACATTAAATGGGGACAACACCACAAAATCAAACCCACTATATCAGGGTTGGATATATCAAAAATAAATAATTTTTATTCATTTTAGTCATTAGAAGGATATAATAACTTCACTGATAATGAGGATTTGAGGTTTACTCTGATCGTCGATCCATGATCCTATGTCCATCCTCCAATGTACTCACAACTGGTGCTCCATCATGTCATTACCTAAATTTTTATATGGATAAACCTAAAAAATATCCATAACACAGTATATATAGTAGTTTCATTTATGTATTGGAAAATAATGACAACTAAATTAAGTATTTAATTTAATTCATCTAATTCTCCCATGACTACACTCAATCAATAAACCGGATGCTGAAAAATATTATGTCATCTCTAGGATAAAGCCTATATTTTGAATTTAGTGGTGGTTCCATATTGCTGACCTGAGACTATATTCTGGATTTATTCCATTATATCTAAAAAACTACTCATGTATGATATTATATACCTAATATTTTTCTAATATCAATATGGATCCTCCATGTGCCCTAGAATTATAATCTTAATAAACACATGGATTAAAAAATATCCCTCAAAATATTCCAATATCTTAGAAGAATATAACAGAATCATTACCAAAATAGTGAAGTATTGATATGAACAAAATTAAAAGGGAGGAATTTGACTCTATGACGTGGTTTGATTTCAAAAGAACATTATTCACTAAATATTACCACCATATATTCTAACTAATATGGAATCAGAATTACATTAATTGAAACAAAAGTGTGGTGAGTCTATTGGAACATATAAGGAGAAAATCATGTGGCTCATAAGGTAATCTTCGGTGTCTATTTTTATACTTGAAAAGATCTATTGATTATTTAGTCACTAAGAAACCAGTCTTTATAAATCATTAACTGTAAGGGAATTTGAAAGAAATGTGAATGGTATTTGGTGTGTGATTAAGACTAAAATGGAATAATGAGGCCCATGTGATATTATAGAACTAAAAAATTATTTCATATCACTAAATCCCTAATGAAAAGTTTCATGGGGGTTTTAAGTCCCGATTGGATACATGAAAAAAATTTCAGAGGAAATTCCAGGGTAATTTTCTTAATGGTTTTGCAATGTGATACATGTTTTGTAAAAAAGGAAACCTAGATCATGATGACTAATATAATTTCAAATGTATGAATAACACTATTGAGTGGAAAGAGTACCTAAATAATGCTCCATCCAATCATCAATTATTTAAATTCTATGAGTGATGGAATTATGCATATCAATTCACTAACCCTCTGGTTAATCAGGGGAATTGGCTATAGTAGCCTCTTAAACCAAGGGATAAAGGGAGGTAATAAGCGGTTTCTACTACAGAGGTTCACCAAAATAACAAAGTAGTGGATGGTACAATAATTATCCACTCTAGGAAAATGAATATATTATTTCATTGTGGTTCTCCTCATTCTTTAATACCTTATATCATTAAAAGAATAAGGATTCACCACCTAAAACATTAGATATAAATCTATCCATGATAACAAATTAAAAATGGTAAATGTATGTAAGGTGTACAAATCATCGACCATTATTATATATCAGGAGATAATTCTAAAAAATCATTTCCTTCTCCCTATAGTTTAATTTTACTTAAATATGAGAACGGAATAACTTTCCTCATAATAATCTCATATATATTACCAAGAATATGAAATCTTCTTTTTATCCCTAATCATCTAGTTATCAAGTACTAATACATGGATGATCCTCCATTTTTTCATAATAAAATTATATTATATGGGTATTAATAATGAGAAACAAGGAGATCATAACTCATATTATAGGGGATGAATTCAACATTGATAAAATTCCTATTTTATTTGAATATAAGGATGTCTTTCCCAATGAATTTTCTTGTTTTCCCTTAAAATTTATTTTTTAGTAGTAAAACAAACACATATATATATTTTTTAGTTTAAATGACACCATATAGAATAGTTTTAATTTAATTATAGAAACTAAAAAATAAATTATATTATAATCATGAAAATGGTTTTATAAACCCTAGTTCTTCACCATGGGGTGCACCAGTACCCTATGTAAAGATGAAATATTGATCAATGAATTTTCCATATATTATTGTGAGATCATCAAAAAAAATAAAAAATAAGAATCAACTTATCTATATTGATAAAAATTAAATCATATTAATGGAGATCAATTATTATCAATGATTCTAAATTGTCATAGATATCATCAACATAGTGTTAAAAAGGAGTATATTCTAAATAAAACATTCCAAGAAAGGTATAGACACATTCATTTTATAGTTTTGTCAATTGAACATACTAATTCCCACATTATCTTTATAGATCTTATTAATAGATTCATTAGTGATTACCTAGTTGCATTTATATAATATTTATTAATGATGTACTTATATATTCCAAAATCAATGATGATAATGAAGATCACTTAAGGACTCTGTTTGAGATTCATAGGAAAGAGAAACTATATTATATACTTAGAAATTAATAATTATAGATACTAGAAGAATGATAAATTGGTCATTTAATCATAATATATGGTGCATCGGTAGATCCATCAATGACTAAGGTTAATTTTTAATTTCACAGGCCAACCATTGTGAGTAAAATCCATAGTTTTACAAGGTTACATGATATTATTCATTTTTTTGGGAAATTTCTCAATGTTATAAAATTAAATAACCATGTTATAATGTAAATAATTCAAGTTCCTATAGATAACATAATAGGTGTAAATCATTAAGGAGAATAAGTAAATGATGGCTATTGTACCCATTATTATACTAACCTATAGTTTTTAAGAGTTTATAATTTATACACATTCATCATTGAAAGTATCTGGATATGTATCCATTAAAATGAAAATGTACTTTCTTAAACATCATTCCAATTAAATAGTCATGATAAAAATTACCCAATACATGATTAAGAATTAGAAGTGGGTATCCTTGAATTGAAAATTCAGTGGAATTAACTTTTAAATGAGAAGTGTGATATATAAACTAGTCACAATATAATGAAATATATATTCATCTAGAAGGAGTTAAACATTCACCAAAGAATATGGTTATAATTAAACAATGATTATTACTCTTCAATAAATTTTCACCTTTTAATTGAAAACAATGTGGTTGATGCTCTATGTAGAAAGAACCATGATACTCTACCCATCAAGAGGATTGAAAATGAACGAATAATCATGGATTTATAGAGGATAAATCTTCATGTCTTAATGAGCGTAGATATCTCATATATTATTTAAGGGACTACTCAACCATCCAATCATATTGAGATCAAATATTCACATATAGTTGATAAGGAGCTATAGAGAGAGGTAGTGAATATTATAGTCATCAACATTGATAATGATGGAGTAATATGTTTTAGAACCTAGATATGATTCCTATATATAAAACAACTAGAGAATGTGATTTTGGGTGATACACCCATATCTTCTTTATTTATTCATCATAGAGGCACAAAGATGTATAGAGATCTGAAGAAAAACTTCTAGTGGGATAACATGAGTAGGAAATCACATAGTATATTTCTCTATCCGTGGTGTTTTATAAAGATATGTCAATGTGATAGAATCCTAAATAGATGATGAAACCATTATTTATACTAATATATAAATGGGAAAACAACCCCATATATTTCATCATAGGAATCCTTATGACCACTAATGTTGAAAATGCAATATGTGTTGATGTCTATTGACTTAAAAATTCATTAAATAATATTTTCATAAAATAATATTTCTCCCCAAACAAATACAATAATATATATATAAGGGATATTGTAAGGATTCATGAAGTACCACTACCAAATTTTTTTTTCAGGATCTAAAGTTTAATTCAATGTTATAGAGAGGTATTTAGAAAGCATTGTAAATAGAGAAAAGCTTTAGGTTTTTTGGTCATCTCCAGTTATATGGTCTGTCTAAGAGAACCATTTAAAATCCATAGGGTATGTTGAAATTTTATTTAATTTATTTCCATGGTTGTTGGGATCATAATATTCCTTTGATATATCATATAAAAAGATTTCTATTATTGTATTCATATTTCACCATATGAGGCTCTATATTAGAAGATATATAAGGCTCTAACATTCTAGGATGAATTTGTAGATAGAAAGTTGATAGGTACATACCTTATCCATGATAAGACATATAATAATAGTTTAGCAGCATATGAAATCAACAAAAAATTCATAGAAGAGTTATACAGATATCATTGATGAGGTCTAGAGTATGAAGTTGGTGGTAAGGTATTTCACTAAATATCTCCATATAAAATAGTCATGTTATTTTAGAAGAGAGGTAAAATGATCCCTAGATACATAAATTCTTTCAAGATCCATGATATTGTAAAATTTTTATCTTATCACTTAACAATCCCCCCTTCACCTATCCCATGTTCATGATGTCAAATACATATCATTTATGAGGAACTACATACCAAATCATTCAAATGTAATATGCTTAGAAACTACAAAATTATAAAACCAAATCTCTTATAAATAACAACCTATAGATATCGGGGATTAATGATTTTATGTGATGTCATAAAATAAAACCCATATGGTCAATTTTCTTTTTATAAATGAAATGTTTGAGGATGCTATGTGGGAACATAAGTATGGGATGAACAAAATATACCTTCACTTTATTTCTTTAGTGTAATAACCTTTTAAGGCTGAAATTATTTTAAGGGGATACAATGTAACGAACAAAGTTTTTCCCCCTTAATTAAATACTATGTTTATTATATTTATCTATATTAATCATTAAACCAAATGAATATAGACTGATATAAACTATATATAAATATTTATGGAATAAATAGTAGTACCACAATTATAAAATATATATACATATAAATATATTAACTTTAATTATCAATAAATTTGTTTTTCTAATTAAATTATACTATAATTTATTATAAATAAAATTTATTTTATATTTTGGATAATTTTCATGTTTGATATATTTATGATTATAACTAATTTGAAAATATAGTTAAAATATGAATAAATGATTTATTAAAAAAATAATATTTTCATGATATTTTAAAATTTTATTTTATTAAATTTTCTATAATGATCAGGTAGTGTACTGGTGAAAATTAACATCATTTTTTAATTTATCAAACTCATTTTACCTTAAGTTTAATTTTTGATATTTTTTAGAAATAGTTAATTTTCAGGTGAATAGTTAAATTACTGATTTTTTAATGACAAAATTTTTGTAAATTTTTGTTATTATTTTAAAAGTTTAAAATAATTTTAGATATTTTACTACAAAACTAAATATTATAAATTATTATAAATAATTTTAATGTAATATATTAAATTTATAAGCTACTGCTCCTCATTTTGGAATTTTATATAGCGATTTAATAACAATTGTTTTTTTAAATTTGTTTAATTAATTATAATGTGATTAAATTAATATTTGTATTTATGTTAATTTAAATAAACAATATTTAAATTATAATTATTATATTAATATCATTGGTTTAAATATAATAAATAATTTTATCCTAATCAGAAATCTTTTTTTCATAAAAATAATCTTTTTCAAAAAAATGAAATTTTTCGCATTACATGTTCAAATGTTAACATTAATTTCCTTATATATAATAATTTAATTATATAAATTGATTATTATATTTTATATAATAATTTACATACCATATAATAGGGATAATTTCATTTTTAGTTATAAAATATAGATTAATATGAATAATTTCAATTACGATAATAATAGCGAAACAATTATTTTTAAATTATTGTTTTATTAGCATCATGGAAATTATATAAAATTTATTTAATATAAATCCTTTAATTTATGAATATAATATTATTTGTAAACACATAATTAAATATATTAAAAAAATTTAATTTTTAGTCATGAAAAAATAATATTAAGAATCAATAATGGTCCAAATGTCATTTTTCAACTAAATTATGTTTTTTACTCAATACTTTTTTAAATTGAATTTTAATGTTACATTGTTTCTAAAATGAATTGGATTAAATATATTTATAATTTAGTCTCATCACACCATGAAATTTTCATATGGGTTATGATATATGTTTAATAAAACATAGATCCCATAGTAAAAAAACAAGACACCATTTTAAATATAAAAAATTAAAATTCAAATACATAATGGTAAACACCCTATAAAATGGTTAAAAAATGTGTGGAATGATATGGTTTTCTCTTAACAATAAGAATAAATCCCTCACTCAATAATTTTGAATCCTTGGATCAATTAACCTTGGAATAATTTCTTGAAATTATTGAATAATGATGAGTGTTTCCAAAAGTCCACTTTCTATAGTTATAAAAGGATAACACTAACACCCTTAAAATATAAACCTATAATTTGAGTTAATAATTGATAATATGTATTTAAAAATTCCTATAACCCTAAACTTAAAATATAATATCATATTCCATTATAGTTAGCATAATCCCTTTAATTCAAAGGGAACTTCCAAGGGAAAAACAAAGTCTCCAACACAAGTGTAATTCCCTTGTGAGATTCTCTCCATAATCATAAATATAAAAATATATTATTTCCATAATAACATTATGAATTAAAAATTGTTATGAAACTAATATATTTTTATAATAGTTTTACAATCCTTATTTATTCATTTTTATACAAATAGAAAAAAACAAAAGAACATCATTAGTGCATTTCACTAACAACCACATCCATAATAAGAAATTATTTATTTTTATTTAATTCTCTTAATGTATAATATTAATGGTGATAATGATTAGTAAATTTGATATATATAATATAAAAATGATCCCAAAATGTAAATTCAATATCCTCCATCACACATTCATGCATTGGGATACAAGAATGTTAATTTTTTTTTACGTACAGATTATATCATATGTGATGATAGATTTTTAAATTTTCATCATTATTGTAATAAAATATAGAAAAATCATAAATTATAGTTCACCATAAAAAATATATTCATTATCCTATTATAATTATTATAATTTTAAAAAAATTCCTCCTTAGCCAGACTTGCCAATCAAGTTAACGCTTGTTCAATTTTCAATCGGTTTTTACCACCTATATGGACAATGTTTTAAAATACCACTATAGATGAATATGAGAACATTAAAGATAATATATATGTAATTTATTAGTAAATAAGGATTATTATATTGTTTTATAAAAATTATAAAAAACATTTAACTTATTATTATAATATATTTTTTTCTTTAAAATTACACAAATAATATATTATCAATTTAGTTTTCACATAATGCAAACAACATTCATAAGGAATTAAATCAGAACATTTTAAATCAATATAAGTTATATATAAAAGTTTTATTGACAATATATAAATAAATAACTATGTATCAAATTATGGGTAATGATATCAGAATTGTTAAAAATGCACACAATAGTTAAAGTTATTAGCTGAAAATGATGAAAATAGATTAAAAAATCTAATACATGAATATAATTTTAATTAATAAAGAGTATACAACATAATATATATGAATAAGGTTCTAAAAAAGTTAATTAGTATTTTTTCTGATATTATACCTGAGGTTAAATCAGTTTCATGGAAATCAAGCATAATGTTAAAGGACTTGGTAACTCAAACTCATTGTTTGAGTTGTACAATTTATTATTTGAATGTCACTTTTCCATGAAATTACATTTTAAATATGACTACCTTTATTTATTTTAGGAAAAATTATTTTTAAAAATTCCATTACCATGAAATATTTGGACTTAATGTTTCATGACAACAACTGATACCCTTGAAAAGAGACATGTATCCATGCCTTTTATAATGAGAAATATAAAAGGTTTTCAAAATTTCTTTAATTTATGATTTGTATTCATTATCATCAAATGATTGCTCTATAATCGAGTTTTGATTCATTTTTTATCACAAATTATTCTCTTATGCGACTATTTTCGATGATCAATTTTTTTGGAATCAAATGATTGTGTTTAGTATGTTATTTTACAACCTTTTGATGTCTTATGAAATAAAAATTTCCATTGGGTCCTCATAAAAATTTAATGATATTGATTTTTGGATGTTCTATAAAACCCATAGAAATTTAATGGGTTCTTTATGTGATGATTTAAAAATTTTATAGAATCAATTATATTTTATGAGTTAATTTATGATGTGATTATTTTCATTGTGTATATGGAACATAAATGAATTAATTATGAAATGGGTGGGACCTATATATCTCTACAATGAATTAGGTAATGGATTATATCTCATGAGATAAAATTATTATGTGAATAGGATAAAAATTATCTCATTTAAAAAAGTGTTAAAGTAAGGGTATTTATCACTACTCATAATTTTATGAGTGAACAAGTTGGTAGCAAGATAGGTTTATAATGATATGAAATCCAATGTTTTTGATTGTGCAACATTATTTACTTCATTGTTGGAATATGGAATATTATACACATTTTATTTTAGCATACCATCATAAATGTTTTAACCTTTGAGATGTTACGTCCCTCATTCGTTAATATTGTTAACACTTACTGATTTATGTTCATCTAGAATTAGTTATTTTCATATATTCATGAATGTGCATATTCTTCTAAACTTACTATTTTTGGAATTATTATGTTATCCCTTATTGAGATTTTTATCACATCTCTTATTTTGTATTACCTTACAAAATATATTACTGGTATTGTGTATCATGTAATATCTAGAAGTAGATATCGATTATGGAGAAAAGTTTACATATTTTGAAATTTGTGTTTTTATATTTATATTCTCTAAGAAACTAAACCTTTAGCTCCCTGGGTTATCCAACTGTTTTCTCGATGTAATAATTAAACCCCATTTTCAAAGTATTAATTATGTATGATTATATTGGGACACTTAAACCCTTCCTCCGATCTAATAATTTATCATGAATAAGTACCCTATCTTCCACCAAATACTGAATCAGTAATCCCATCCCTTCCTCCCATCACATATTGGATAAGAAATGAAATCCCCATGTTTCATACTTATTTCATGATATTTAAAAATTTACCTAATTTATTATAGGGATATAGAATTCCAATCCCACCCAAAACATAAATTCAATCCATAAACATGTGTTTGATAAAAAATATCTATCATATATAAAATTCTAAAGAACACATGGGAAAATATGTGGTTTATAAAACATTAAACTATTGGTATATAAAATGTCCTTAGGAGTTATATTGACTGATACTAAAAATCCAGTCACAAGAAAAGGGTATTAAATAAGGTAATTTAGAGGTAATTTCATGAAACATTAATCTAAAGAAGAATATAATTTTTATATTGTTGAAAAAACTATGAAAATATATAAAATGTAATTCTAAAAAACATTTTTAACATTTTTTTTAAAATATTTTGTTAATGGTCACATACAATAAAAATTCAATAAGGGGTTTTATGATATGTTTTTCAAAACTAATTTTGATAGAATAATTTTTAATTGAGAATTAAATAATTTAAATAATTTATTTAATTTAGATTTGGGCTCAAAGATAAATAATATAAACCTAAAAAGTGGTTTATTTTTAATGTTTTAAAATAAATTTATTAAAACCCACATAAAAATGAAAATAAAAGATTCTTTTGAAAATTGGTAAAAAAAATAGTAGAACACAAACGATAATATATATTTGGATTTTTAAATAATAATTTATTTTATTTTTGGAAATAAATATGATGGACATGAAGGATAAAACACCATTAAAATGATTGAGGACTAATCTTAACTCTATGGAATTTTTATAATGGAATAAGTACATAAATAAGATTAATTGAGTGAACAACCACTTGAAAATATGTTCATGATAATAAAAATAAATTCCCAAAAAACATGAGATGAATTAAAATATAATAAATGATAGGGAATACTGTACCCCATATATAACAAAAAAGACCCTAAAGAACGATCATAAATCAGTAAAAGGAAATTAAGATTACAAAAAAAAATAAGATTTTTGTAAATTTTGATTAAAAATAATTTGAATAAGAAATAATATAAGGATATGAAAATACCTTGAATTTTATAAGATATATTATATTAATATATACATTGAAAATAAGTACTCCATACATATGTATATATATGTTGATTTTGGAATATGTCTTATAGAAGGAAATTTGAGATTAGAAAACCCTTATAATAACTCTAAACTTACATAGAAGGGATTCAACCTCCTGTTTAATAAAATATGATCATATTAATAAACTATTTTTAAAACTATTTCAAATTTAATTCCATTAATACTATTAAAATATAACCATTTATTATACATAAATTAGTTATCTATTTCATATTTTATCATCTTTTTAATCATGATGTCAGTCCCAATACATTGATAAAAATTTCATCACTCATAAATCATTTATGGAACTGTAAGAGATTTTATATAATTATTTTTGAATTTATAATTTTTATTCCATGAGTGTATTATTCATGAATATTGAATATGAAATTTTTGAAGAGATTATTTTGAGTAATTTACCAATATCAATAGATTACTTTATAATTATTATTTATTTTTAGTAATTTCATAACCATATTAAATCCTAATTAATATCATATAGATTTTACAAATAACTTTTTTAAAACTATATATGTATATAATATATTATAAATTAATCATTTCATCCATAGAGGAGGTAGTCCTCACATATTCACATGCACCATTTTTATTTTTCAATAGAAAAAAGGAAAAAATGATAAAAAACATATATATTTATTGAAAGATACATATGAAATAGATATAATATTTATCCATTATGTTACTTATCATATAAATCCTTATTATGTGGCGATGAAAAAAAATAAATCAACCCTATAAGTAGTGGTCACACATATGTTTGTGTAACAATATCATTATTCTGAATGTTTAGATGGGAATATTTAATGATTTTCCATGAATATACTAATATTTTAGGGTAACAATGATTCTTATATCATTATATTAATATGGATATAATATATTTTGAGGAGGATATATGATAATGTATATAATAAAAGAAAATGTGTGCATATTATAGACATTGAGGAATTTGTGTCTTTTCAAGAAAATCAATTTGTAATTAGAGGAACGACCCACTTTATTTTAAAATCGGTCTGAAAAAGTGTAAAACAATTATATTAGATTTAAAATTCTATTATAATAACTTATTTTTTAAATTATATTTTGGCATGATTCTTCGAAAAGTGATATAATTTTAATGGTGAAAAATATATAATATTCCTTGGAATTGAGTTGTGTGTGAGGGGTGAAAAGTGAGTGAAATAGGAGTTATGTAAGTCAAGTGATTATTGGTTGGTGATAAATTTGGGTATGATATTAAAACATACGAACAATATTCTATAAGTTTTTTTAAGTTTATTTAATTAAATTTAAACCACTTTATATTAATCATTTTACCATTATAAACATTAAATAAAATATAAAAATGTAAAATATTTTTCTTCTAAAAATATCATTTAGCCCTATTAAAATATTCTAAAATAATGAAAAATAATTTATATTATATTTAATATATTTAGTTTTTAAATTAATATCTAATTTTAATTTAAATTAAAAAATATGATTTATTGAAAAAAAAATATTTTGAGAAGAAATAGTTTCAATTTATTTTTGTTTTTATTCTTATTCCTTATTATTTATAAATTAAATTAAAATTAATTTATTTATTTTAATTAATAAAGAACAATTTTTATTAATTGTTTAAAATAGATATATTTTATTTACTTCTATATAAATTACACAATGTTTATAATTATATTTTTTCAAAAATAAATTTTTATCATTATAACTAACATTTACTTCAATGATGTTTTTTTATTAAAAATAAAAATGAAAATTTTACCTAAATTGGATATACATATTTAAAAATATTTTAAAATTTTAATTAAACATAATTTCTACAGTTGAATTTATTTTAATATAGGCACACATAACACATATTTTGTTTTGGAAAATTCTATTTTTAAGTATAAAAACAATATAATTATTACACAATATATTATGAAATATTGAGCTAAAAATTAAATTATAGGTTTATATATATTACTAATATGTTTCTCATTATTCACTAGTGATCAATGAAATTAAGAATACAAAATATACAAAAAATTATTATTCTTTGAGAAAGGTTATTTTATAAAAAAAAGATTTTATTCCTAATTCATTATGATTACTTTTTTAATAAGCATTTTTTTTAAATAAATCATTTTTTTATTTTATAAAATTAAATTTTTTGAAAATGTAAAATGAATAAAATACATGTAACAATGAGAATATAACAATGATTAATTATTAAAAGATTATGTCATCATAAATTCTATATTCAAATATCATCAAAAGATTTATGTAAATATAAGGATAAAATAAGAAAAGGTTGTTATCATTTATGGGGATTCAACTAGAAAGTATATCATAGAGATTTATTTGTGCTTGAAATTCTCCCATAAAGGATTTCACTCAATCCTTACATGTTAATTTTTGGATTGGGATTGGTCTAAGGAAAATCCTAGTGATTTTACCACCATTCCAAGATCAAATAAATGAACCTATTAAGGAAGAAATTGTCTATTTTATTACATTTATTTTATATTATATATTTGTTTCATAATAAGTTTAATTAAATTTATACCTTCTAAATAATTGACTATAATAGAATATTCATATTTTGATACTTATAATTTTCTCCTAACAAAAATTATTGTGGTTAATTTTAGTTTGGTGTTGTTTATGAAACAAGGTATTAACATAGTATTTATTTAAAGAAACTGAAACACTAAAATCTTTGGGTGTGACAATACTCTTCTGAATAAGGAAATATATAAGTCAAACATGACCATAAATCCCCACATATGTTTATGACAACCATTTCATGCTCATATTTCCACATTATATCATGTAAACATGGGACATTTTAATAATTATCATATTAAATTATTTTTCTACTAAACCATCCCAATACTATATATAATCAATTTTCAATACCAATTCACATATATAATCTATAAATACAAACGTTTTTGAGTTTTCCATTTCTGGTGTTTGGTATTATTATTATTATATTTTATTTTATTCAAATCACCATTAGGTATTAACCCTATGATAATTATATATAGTGACAAATATAATTAGAAAAGAACTAAAAATATCATAAAAATAATTTTATAAATTCTAATCACATTAAACTAACATATATATACCACTAATTAAGTGTGAAATATTGTAATTTTATAGTTGTGTCCAATGATTTTTAATTATACTAAGTGAAGTAGTTGAATCATAAACTACTCAAAAAGGCGGTATTGACATATCAATGTTTTTATAGAGAAAAAATGAATGTATAATTGAAAAATAAAAATTCTATCTAAAATAAACTATTAATGATAAATTCATTCTCAAAATCACATTCAATAAGTGAAATAATTTTTATTTAAATTTTAAAAAATATAAAATATTTAAAATCAAAATAAATGTTCAATAAAGTTTATGATAAAATGGGTATTAAATAAGAGTATTTAAACACAAAATTGAAATAAAATTATAATAATAAGAACAATAAGAAAACAAAAAATATCCATAAAGTAAGAAAAATGATTGTAAATTAATAAATACAATGATATTCCTAGAAAATTCATGGATATAACCCCTGATAGAAAAAAACATAGACATATATTTTATAGATACCTTATTATAATTAAAGATAAGGATTTAAGGAATGATATAACATAGAATGTCTTATTGATAGATGGAATCTTAACTACATCTTTTCAATGTTGGATAAAAAAATAAGGGTTTTGTGAATGTGCTTTAACTGTGTCCATTCAAAGAGAATAAAGATTGTGTTTCTTTATTCCGAACCTTCACAAACCTAAAATTATAGACTATTATTATAGTATATAGGATAAAATATGAGGAATGAAGATTAAATATTCGAAATTTTATCTTCCCATTACAAAGTAGGACCATTTACCCAATATAGAAATGATGATATAGGATGAGGTAGTTAGTAGAAGCCTTAAATGTTTCCTACTATATTCAATAGTTATAATATGAATCTATATATCTTTTTTCAAAATCATGAATAAGTAATTTCCTTTTAATAATCTTATAATAATGATTATAATTATGTTTTTTATGAAATAATTGTCATATTTCTCTATCCATTGGATACATGAAAAATCTTTCCAAATAAAATAAAATATGGTCAAATAATGATGAGATATTTGAATAATTATTGATAATATCGATATACATCATATATTATAAGAGTACTATAGTTTCTATTGGGTTGAAACGTTTTTAATTATTTTATTTAACCTCCCTATTAGATAACTTAACTTTCCCATTTGTTTAGAGGGGATAAATGTAGAAACTTTATGCACAAACACATATCTATTAAAAAAAATACATACATTGTATAGTCATAAAGATGAAATCCTTAGCTACTAGTAATGATCCGATATAATCCAAAATTATAGTATATTTGGGTTATAATAAATCCCAATATTTATATTTAGTTATATTTCCTCACGGCTCATGATTTTATCCATTTATAAATGAAATCCAGTATATAATGAATGTACATGTTGAAAAACTTATAATAAAACTACACTATAAATACAATTATGTAAATATAATAAATGTAATGTAAAGTAAATGTTTCTATAGAACTAAAATTATTTTTAAATTTTTTAAATTAGTTTTACAAAAAAGGAATATTTATAAAAAATCACTGTTATCAATTTTTTTTATACATAAATCCTAAAATTATGTACATTTGAGGACTCCTTTGGAGACTAAGGTGGACCATACATGCTATAATGTCATTAAACATTATGTTGGAATAAAAATCTCAATCATGAATACAAATCCATATATCAATACAACTATATTCATGGTAATATTAAGGGTTATCCAAAATCTAATGAGATGACTCATGGTTAATATGAAAAAGATAGCTTTTTTAAATCTGCAAGAATAAAATATGTTAACCAATAATTTATGATATTATTATACCATAGAATGATATTATGAATTTATAAAATTTATCATCATGGAACATGTTAGTTAAAGGTATGAAATGTGTTGAGTCAATTTATGATGAGTTAAGGATCTACTTAATATGGTTAGACAACTAATATTCTAAACTCTTTTTGTCAATAATTTCCATATTGAATTCTTTAGGGAAGATAATACAAAATCTGATAAATGATTTTGATTTTATATTATTAAGGAAATACTTGAGGGATTAATGGTTAGAATAAAAAATCACTTTATACACTTTAAATAATATCATAATTATATCAGGAAACCACAATGAAAAATGACTATTTATTACTTTTTATATAGTTTTCAAGGAAGATACCAATGTGTATTAGGTATATAGAGTTATATGTGGAGATAAATATCCATGTTCTGATAATATTTACCCAACTAAACTGTTAAAATAATCATAAAATAAATAAAATGGTTAATCCTAATATATCTATTTGATTATGGTGGTTGGTGATTAGCTACTGAAAGAGGCTATTATTCATTGTAAATGTTTTAATATTCATGTGTTTGAAAGTCCATAAACATTATTTTTAGTGAATTATAGAAATTTAACTTCATTTATTATCTCAAATGCAATTCATGTTTAAAATGAATGTTTGGTCCCAATCAATAATCTATTTGTGGAATTAATTTCATTAAATTTTTGAATTTGATATTTTGGTATATGATTGATCATTTTATTTGGAACATTTTATTCTTTTAAATATCTCATTGATACTGTTTCCTTATAGAGTTAGTTTATTCACATTATCTTTTGTGAAACTACTCACACAATGGTGGAGTGATCATTATTTCAATGTTTTTATTCTTCTGTCACACTCCATTAAGTCGATTTACCACTTATATTAATAGAATAACATTAATGGAGGTCTACCATTTTATTGTTTAATCCTACTAATTTTTATGGGATTGGATTGAACTATATTTCATGTTCTTTAATATAAATTCATTATTTAAAGACTTTCATTTGATGAGTAATTTTATTCTTCATCTTTACTAACCTTAACGATGAGACATTCTCAGTGATAGTAATATCGAATTCCTTGAAGTGATCCTGAAAGGGATCCTAAAAGTGAATTAGTGATTATACTTGAAATTTTATTGGGACTAAATTGGTGAATGAGGTTGTTGATTATCTCATTTTTTGGATACGTCTTGAATTAGTGATCTCCAAGTTTCTAACAAAACAAATACATCCGATCCACCCCAAAATGACAACCTAGGATCGAATCATTTTAATTAATTTATTTATACTAAAAAATTTGTGTTTTTTATTTTTATTTAAGTTAAATAATTAATTCTTAAATCTAAATCAATACCCCCCAAGTTGGCTACTTCATAACCCAAATTGTCCATCAAATTTTAGTGTCTCAAAGTTTCTTCTTTAGTCCCTGTGTAGTCGATACCTACCTTTACAACATCAATTGCATATACATGTAGGGTAAATTATGGTGAAACCAATTTTTGGACCCATTAATGGGGACCCAAGTAATTATCTTAGATACTCACCTTCTTTTATCATCCAAAATTCTTTTTTCTCAACCCTATTTCTCTTCTCTCTTACTCTTTCTATTTTTGTCTCTCTAAATAATATCAGATCATACATCTAATGTAACATCATCAACAATATACCTTTATAAACTCGGTATGCAATCAAATAGAAAATCCACATTTGGAATCCCCTCACATAGGGAATTTCATTGATTAGGATTGCAATGATCACCCCACATCTGATAACTTGTTCTATAATTGTGATTATGAACATTTAAAAGATCAATTTCCAGCCCTATCAAAGATTATTGAAAAGATAAATCTTTTGGAAATCCATGATTTCAAAAATTCTATCAATAATAATCTTTAAAAATTATTGTAAAAATTGTGTGAACAAATGGATTAAATGAATTTATAAGTCTAATCATTGAGATTAGAAATACGAAGTATTGGAACATCTACAGAACCCAGGCCCACTTAGGATGTCACCTCCTCAACATTGATAAAAGTATATTATTACCCACACAAATCTCTTGAATTTTTTAAAGAACTGACATTTGAATATAGGGGACTTAATAAACATGAAAAAAAATTATTGATGGGATTTTAAATCAAGAAGAAAATGATTTTCTATATTCACTAGAGGGAAATTTTTCATCATAGATTGAGTGTTCTAAATTTATCTACTTTGATGATTTTTCAAGACCACCAATCACTAATCCATTAGAAGAGATAAAAATAGTGATTCCATACACACTCCTAAAATTTTACTGGCTAATTTAGGAAATGAATCATGTTTTCTAAATGAACTAATTCTATAAAAAACATTTATAGAAGAAACAAATTTTGCTTCAAATTTCCATTCTTCTTTAATAAATTTCAATCAACCCAAACTCAAAATCATTCTCCTTCAATACCCACTCAAGAATACCATAATAGGTGATAATATAAACCTTTAATTAATAATTCATTCTTCTTATGAAACCAATAAAATTTGAATGATACTTTATTTCATATACAATACAATAGTAATGACCAGATCAGCTATTTCTAAAATTCTTTGGACTTTCACACTCATTGTAGAACATGGGTTTGTACGAAAAAAATAAAAACAAAGAAAAAATCTCAATAATGTTTAATTTTACAATAATGTAGTCGTAAAAATGTTTAATATTGGTATTGGATAATATTGGGGGTCCAAGTCGAGATTACAACTTTAAATTAAGCACTTTTCTGGAGGCAACCCAGCTTCTGCATTTTTTATTTTTATTTTGTGTGTTTTTGTGTTTTTTCCAGGTAACCCCTTGGAGTTTGCTATTTGATCTAATTTCACTTGTGTGTGATATTTATGTGTTGATTAATTTTAGTATTTCAAAATAAAACCCTTGCCTTATATAGTTAAAATCCATCCATTAATCATCCTCGAAGAGTCTATATGTAACATGAAGCCAAAGTAATAAATTTATTATTGATGGGTCATCAACTGATAACCTAGTGGTTTTATTACATGGTTTAATTTCAAATCACATATCCCCTCTTTATTACCAATTCTAATATCTCTATTTTTTCTCTTTCAAAATTGAGGGTAGTTTCATTCTATGTTGGGGTGAGTGAAAATCTGGGATATTAAAAAAATATTGGGATTTTATGATAAAAAATTCAATTAAAAAAATTTCAATTCATTATCTATTAATTCATTAATGTACATTTTGAAACATGAAAACTGATTTTGAAATTATTTTCAATGCTTTGATTATGATTTGAATTCATGTATATTTTTTTGAACATAGTTTTTGTAAAGTGCGGTTGTCCGATGTGCTTTTTCAACGATTACATTTTCATCCTCCTCATAAAAATTCCACAATGCACATCCATTGGAGTTTTGGTGTAAATTTGAGTTATTGGGTCCCTTTCATCATAGAATAGGGTTTTTGGTCACTTTTATTTTAATTTGAGTATCCCAAAATATGAAAAAATGACCACATAGAGAAATGTTTTGTCAAAATGTGTGGTGTTTGACACTTGGGGGTAATGGATCCATAGTTTTGTTGTCCAAAGTTAGGTTTTATATCTCTATTGTAGATTATGAAATTGGAAAAATGGGTGGCGTTCGACACTTGGTGATCGTGGCTCCATAGTTTTCTTACTTAGAGTTCGTCTTATTCATATCTATTCTGTTTCAAATAAAAAAATAAAAAAACATTAATAAAATATTAAAAAAATCCAAAAAAATTGTATACTAATCTTAAGGTTTAATGTGATTCCCCCTAGAGATTCTATTTTCCCCTTTAACAAGAAAATCAACCCCACATATTTTGTGATGAACAACCCATCATCATTATTAATTGAAATTGGGTGAAATATCACAATTAATTTTAACAAATGAATGGGATTGGGCTCGAGATATGGTTGTGGACCTATCCTATGTGAAATTATTTTGAATGGTTTCATGATTGTTTGGGATGATGTTTTTATGAGAAATTTTTGTTAAAATGTTCTTGAAAAATGCAATTGAATTTCATATTTTGGAGATACTTTTTTCTAGGGGCAAGCAACGCTCATGTTTGGGGGTGTGATTAGCCGCTGAAAGTGGATAATATTCATTGTTAATATTTTAATATTAATGTTTTTAAAAGTCTATAAAAATAATTTTTATTTCATTATATAAATTGAACTTCATTTCTCATATCAAGTGTAATTCATGATAAAATGTCAATTTGGGCCCAATCAATCATCTACTTGTGGGATTTATTTCTTTAATTTTTTTAATTTAATATTTTGGGATATGAATGATCATTTTATTTAGAACATTTTATTCTTTTCAATATCACATTGATACCATTTCTTTAGGGAGTTAGTTTATTCACACCATCTTTTGTGAAATTAATTACACAATGTTAGAGTGATCATTATTTCAATGTTTTTCTTCTTTAATCCTGCTTCTATTCTATATGTCTATTTCCCAATTCCATTTAAATAATAACATAAATGTATGGATACAATTTTATGGGTTAATCCTAGCGAGTTTCATGGGGTTGTATTGAATGTTATTTTATGTGCTTTAATATAAACTCATTTTTTAATACTTTCATTTGATGAGTTATTTTCTTCTTTATCTTTACCAAATTTAAGGATGAAACATTATGAGTGATAGTATGATCCCATTTCTTGAAGTGATCATGAAAGTGATCCTAAAAGTGAATTAGTGATTATCCTTGGAACTATGTAGGTATTAAATTGGTGAATAAGGTTGTGGAATTATCTTATTTTGTGGATACATCTTTAATTAGTAGTATCCAAGTTTCTAAGAAAAAACATACATCCAATCCACCCCAAAATGACAACCTAGGATCAACTAATATCAACTAATTATTTTAGACCAAGTAATTTTGTATTTTTTGTTTATTCTTTAAATAAAATAATTAGCTCTTTATTCAAAAGAAACCCCCAATTTGGCCACTTCATAGCCATTCCTCCCATAAAATTTGAGTGTCTCAAGGTTTATACTTCGGTCTATGTGCATTAGATTACCCAATTTGTACTACAAGAGGCCACTTACACCATTTAACTTGGGTAAATTCTGGTGTAACTAGTGAGAATGATATTTTATTTTAATTTGTAAATAGAATGCTCACAGTTTTTATAAAACTCGAATTCTCTTTATTTTTTAAGTAACTAGTAGAAATGGTGTTAAATTATTCTAAACGAAAAAAAGAAAAGGTTAAAAAAATTATACATGAACTATGAAAGGAAACACATCTGAAAAATCATTTTTGGTATATCAAAGAAGATATTACATTCACCTTGGATTTATCTAAATTCATATCACCCCATGAAACGAGATATATTAGTATTATCCCTTATTATAGAAAATAGGATAAGTTATTTTATTATAATTCAAGATTATGTTTAATATATTGGAAATAATTATTCTAAACTATTGAGACCATGACACATTGAGGGATTTTTGAATTGATAAGAAGCTAGTTTTAAGAATGATTGTATTTATAGTGATTTTATTTTTTCTTCCAATTCATGAATCACATTATTGAAAATATTTTATGATGTTTCTAGAGAATGTATAGCTGGTGGAGAAAACTGATTTGAATGGAAAGTGGTAATCAGGTACAACAAAACTTACTAATGTGATAAGATGGAGGGTGGAATAAAATGATACTATGAATATATTCCTAATTTTATTTGATAGATAATTTCCAGACTAACATAATCATCCAGTTCATTTCTATTCATCAAATAAACAAATATTAATTTTTTATATGATATGAATTATTGTAGATGGGTTTTATCAATGGATGAAATTGAATGAATATGGATATTTAAGGAATAATTTAACCTATATAAGAGATTTTAGGGAAGTATTTGATAGATTAAATTGGATGAGAATTTGTTATTTCCAAAGAAAGTGAAATTTTTCAGAGTTCACTAGATAAAAACTGATTATGAATACATCAGATAGAGTTCACATGATAACTAATATCCACAGAAGGATTATATAGTGATTTATTTAGGTGTTAAACTAATTTAAAAAAAGGTGTGAGTCCACCAGATGAATATTTTTGAGTTCATTAGACACAAAAATTATTGTTAGTCCACTAGAATAATTTTTTCAATATAATCATTTAAGGGAATCTGAAAAATTTCATTAAAATTTTGTTTTCGATAAAATTCATCAAGTATAGTAACTCAAAGATCTATGGAAAGAGGAAGTATGCAAAGCATATCAGATAGAAAAATTAAAAGTTATACCATATAGAACATAATTAGGTAGAAGAGGTCCAATATGGATGTCCCTACAATGTTTTAACTGATTAATATTTTAAGATCATTATAATTTTTTGCAATGAAATAAATTTAAATGATGTTGATAGATTATTTAAATGTTTGTAAATCAAGGTGATTTTTGAGTAATATCTTTATGATTTTTTTGAATCCAAATTAGTCAGACCTATGATGAATATCAAATAAATAATTATTTGAGTAGGAATCTTGATTTTTAATGTGAATCTCAAATTTTAAATTCATCATTTTCTCTATGTTTTCAGAAAAATATTTCGTGTATAAATAGGTGAGTATTCATAGAGAAAATATTGATTGAGTTGTTTCTACTATGAGAGTTCTTGAATAAGTGAAGTACTAACTATCAAGATTGGGTGATATTTTGTTGAAACATTAGACAGAGTGACACTAGAAATAGGGTACCAGAAATATTGATACAATATAGTTATCATAGTGATGGGGATCAGATAGATTGGTAAAGAGAGATAAAATATAGGATAAGGAGGATTAGACCATATGGTGGTATTAGATATAGGGTACCAAAATGATGTTACTAGAAATGGAATCCATTAGATGGACTAGTTTAGACAAATAAGTTCAGTTTGAATGTTTTTTCTCAATTGTATGAAAAACTTTGACGAGGATAAAGAAGAATATATGCATTCATTTTTCAATAATGTATAAGAAACATAATGAGAACATTGAATCCTATTTGTTAATTTTCCTCATATCATTGTAAAAATCATTTTATAATATTATTTATGGGTTAATAAAATTAATTATTGAAGGACTGTTATTCTATAAAGGTGAAGGATATTCGCTACATATAGAAAACTATAAAGAAATGTTTTAGTAGTTTTGATGTCTCATATTATTCCCAAAAAATAAAAAGAATTTATTCTCTTATTCAGTAGTGAACCTTGTAAATTCTTATATTCCAGTGTGTTTCCTTATTTTTTGTTTTTTAATGTTCTCAAACTCTCTATAATAGGAGGAACCCTTTTTTTATATAGGAAAACAAAAAAATATTGAATAACTAAATCACCCCCACCCAGTGATCACACAGATCAACATGTGTCCTTTTAATTAATATCATACCTCTAGTTCTTTCACTGACTCTTGGTTATCTGATGTTTGAAAAAAAAATGTTTCTATGGATTTTTATAATTTAGTTAATATTAAAGATATTTATTTATTCAATGGGATGAATGATCATATCTAGAAGGAAAAAAGATATGTTATCTTTTATTAATTGGATATGAAGTTCATGAATCTATAATAATTGGTTTCACTCCTCTTGTTAATGGTTCTCCTTTAATAACTATAAATAAAAAGAATGTAGAACTTTACGGGCAAGCAAAAAAAGTTAAACTTTTCAAACTATCAAAAAGTGAATTTTTGACAGTTAAATGAATTTTAATAGTTAAAGGAATCTGAGACATGTTGAGTAATATTTATGAATGTAAAAAATATAAATGAATAATAGTTAAAGATATTTAAATTTTAGTATGAAGATTCTAAAATGGGAGATTATGAATATTATTCTCATTAATTTGTAATGGCCAATACAATATAGTGCACAATATGATGTTTTGGTGAGAAGTTGGAATAATTGAATATTGTTGAAAAAATAATCATAATTATTCCTTATAGATTTGAAACTAATATATCATCCCAATTATATATTTATTGTAAAAATTTCTCTATTAGATTTTATATTATTTTCACCACATATAAATTTATAAAATAAGTTGTCAAGGATATGGAAAGGTTTGATTGAGAAATATCTATAAAATATTCTAATAAAAGAATTTCTATGAAAATTCAATATAAATAATATAATGACTCTAAAAATGAAGATGATGTATGTAAATTTTTTTATGGGTTTATTTCATTTACTTAACAAAAGGATAAAAGAGGTATTATGAAGAATAAAATAATGTTACAGTTAAAATTATTTAGTTTCTTATCTATTAGAAATTTCATATTAAAATATCCAATAATAAATAAAGATTAATATAATGATAAAGAAGGTATAAAGTAAATAATATCCCTAAATAATAATATATAAAGAACAAATTCAAATTCAAAAGGAATGGATAATATGATATTTAAATATAAAAATGGGATCAGTTTTTCCAAATGTGATAAAGATGATAATAGTGTAGTGGAAGCTGATGATTTCAGTGATGATAGTGCTGATAATTTTCTCATTGAAAAAGTAAATGATTAGAGTTTTACTGATGATGAATTTAGTGTCTCTAAAAATGAATAATAAGAAACCAATTTTTATTTTATGTTTAAATGTTAATTAAGATAATGAAATTATAAAATTTTTCATGCATTAATGAGAGAACAATATGTCTAAGAATGAAGATTTATACAAAAATTATGAATTAGATATTGAATAAAAATAAATACTAATAAAATATATTAATGATATGAAGATGTTATTTGATGTTTAAAAAATACTTAACATCATGCTTGAAGAAATGACATATGTAATGGGTAAATAATTAGTTCTTTATAAAAAAATGTTTTGATACTCTAGATAGAATAATAAACATCCGAAATTCAATTTCTAATGACTTTGAAGGTTCTAATAATTGTAAACCTCATAATAATCAACAATTATCATCCTCAATTGTAAATAATAAGGTTAATTTTCTTAGATAAATAATCAAGTCAAGATAATGATGTTATGTCCAAAACATGATAGGCTAAAGATAATGATTATTTTTTGGAATAAAAGAGGTTTTGATAGTATGTTTATTTTCTACTACCTAATTATAAAGGATAAATCTGATATCATAAAGAAACTAGAAATATTTTTGAGTCTTAATATGTGAATTTGATATAAAATTATGATAATAATTATTCAAAATCAGTTGTAAGTATATGTGATAGTGAAGATGAAGTTGTTACTTCTAAGAAACATGGTAATGATTCTCATAGACGTGATGATGTTGAATATATACATGCTGAAGATATTGACTCACCCATTTAATGTAATGAGGAAAAATGAATTAATCCCATCGAATGATGATTAATAAGGTGTATGACCAAAATATTATTGGGAAATAAGGGCAATATGTTTAAACCTGAATAACATTGAGGAACGTTTCATATACATCATTGTTTTCAAAGGATGGGCCAAGATATGTTTGATTATATTTAGAGAATCAAGTCAAAATTTAATCAATGATTGAATATTTGGATCAGATTTAGAAAAACTAGACATGGTATAATCTACCCAAACATTAAGATAAAAATGTAATTGGAATAATATCAATTTTCTGGAATAATTTGAATGAAAAATATGAAGTGTTAATGAGCAAGGTGAGGCTGGTATATAAAGGTCACTCATAGGTTGCTGGAATTGTTTTTTATGAAAACATTTCCCTAGTTACAATACATGAAACCATCAGAACCATTATTATTATTTTTATATAAATTATATATAAGAAAGTTTAGATGGATTTTCTATTCTTCTTATTTCAATGAATAACTAGAATAAGAAGTTTAAATTGAGTAATTGTGTGTCTTATGGTTTATACAACATGAATTATAAATTTAAAATTTTATAATGATTGAATAAATTAAATTTTCTCTTATATATTTATATTCTAAGATAGACACTTGGTTGAATAAAATGAAATTTATTAATGGAATTGTTGAAAATAACCTCTATCAAATTGGTAATTAATATTTTTTATCTTTTTTATTTTTTAAGACGATGATATTAGAATCATATATAATTATGAATAAATGGGTAAAATATTATCTAAAGAGATGATGGAATTATCTATGATGTATATTCTATGAGAAATTGTGTACTTTCTTAACCTAAAATCAAACAAAAGAAAATATACAACTTTCACTCTCAAGGGAAGTATTATGAGGATAAAAAAATATATTTATGGAAGAGAAAGAGGATAAAGGGTAAGATCCTAAACCTATAGATATAGAAGCTCAATCATGGATTTAATATTCAACTACATTCAGAATGGATCTGACTCTCTATCATCACAATTTTGTCAGTTAATAAAAGATTTTCCATTTCTAGGTGATGAACAAATAAAATGTGGCAGATGGAGATTCCCCTGAATATTTTGGGACAAGGAAGAACATTAGTGAGGTTTTCAAATTAAATACCAAACTATTTTTCTTTTATTTTGATGTTTCATCCCCTTATAGGTTTATCATGAATGGGAAAATCACCCATGACTATTATAATTAGTATTTGGTTGAAGAATGAATGAATTTGTGTAATTTATCAGTCATTTTGAGATTCATTGTTCAAAAAGGGGAGTATATATAGAAATTAAATGACCTCACATGAGGAATCCCAGAGGTTTGAGGATTATATTATTGGAATATGGTTGAAATGGTGAGGGGATATTAATATATTTTCTTCCCCATTGATGAATCAAATAGAATATCATAAAGATTTTTCTCGGTATATCTAAATCCCACCCCCATGGAAGTATAAGAATAAGATCATATTTTTAATATTTGTAATCTCAAGGACACTCATGTGCATGTGGTTATTTGAATTTTCAACATGAATTAGTTTTATTGGCACTCATGTATCCTCTAGGACATTTCATCCTGAATGAGAAACCCAATCAAGATGTAAAAGTAAATATATTACCCATTATTTTGGAAGTTTGTGAGGATTATGGTGGAGGTTTACATGGATTCCACCTTGGTTGTGGAAGTTTTCATAATGAAAAAGAATTATAGTATCAATATTGAATACAATATAAAAAGAATCCATTTTTTGTTTCTAAATTGTATCTTATTTGTACATTTATTCTTTGAATGTGATAGTTACTTGATCTTATCCTTATGTAATTTATGATTTTATGAATACGCGACTTACATGAAGATAAAAGGGAATGAAAATATGCATTGATTCACTCATTATTTCTCTAAACGCAGGGCTTCCTCCCATGCTGATAGAGGTCCTACCACTAAGTTTGGTAATGAGAGGATTAAGAATATTTGATAACCCAGTGGTCTAATAACTATTAATTAGAAGGAATCTTCTCAAAATCATATATAATATGATTTTAATGTGAAAGATATGGATAGTGATATCATTTCTTTGATTTGAGTCACTGAATTAGAGGGTTTTGCTGAAAACCCTTATATCCTGGAAAGAAAGCACCCCTTCTAAAGAATCTCTCTTTGTGGAAACACAAGATTATATCTTGTAGAAGTATAATAGGTTAAACCAGGAGGTTTCATTCAGAAATAAATTTCCCCTATTAAGCCTCCTCAATGTTCTAACATTGTCGTTGGACCCTTTTCACTAGAGTATTCAATAGCTAAGGGATCACAATAGTTTTTATATAGAATTTTTGAAATAACCATTGATCTAAAGAATGATATTTGTGACACTACTGATAATATCTAGGGACACTTCAATCATATTTCAGCCACCAAATTTATGAGATGAATGACCCCTGATGGAATCACATTAAAATAGTTCAATCCATTAAACAAACTCACCCCCTTGTGGGGATAATTTTAGGATGATTCTGCTAAAGATACTTGACCCTTGAATCAAATCATGTTGATACTGTACCACATGATGTTAGGAAAAAACTATAGGAGAATGTAGCCCCTAAATTAATAAAGTAAAATATAAAATAATGAATAATTCTCCAAAAAAAATGTCACATCAATGACATAATCTTACATGAGGAAAAGATATTAAAAAATAGTGATCCTATATGGTATTCTTCATGGGATTGGGAACTCCCCCATAGTCATGGCCTATAGAAATTTATTGTGACCCAAAATCCCTATATAATTGTGCTTGCTGATCTATTTATGTTTTTCGATAAATGAAATTCCTTCAACTGGGTATCCATTGGATATAGTTTTATCTCCAGAACTCTCATAATAGTGACATGGAGCATTAATGGGTCCTCAAAAATGATGAATGTTCAGATCCTTCCATGTATTAAAGGGACACAACGCATCTTATTTTCCATTCTCTCATACAGATCCACTCTCATTATTTCTCTCATTTGTGATTTTTTATCCCATATCAATTGAATGGATTATTTAAGGGACCTCAGAATGATGTATCATAAAATGAATCAAAAGTGGATTATCCTTGGGGATTTCAACACTATCCTAAGTCTAGAAGAGAAAACTATATCCAATATCCACATTTTTTCCTCTCATGAGTTCTCCATGTTCATTGATCATTGAAACCTTTATGAGGTCCAAATTTTTGGGTGTGGAAACACTTAGAAAAGGTACACTCTTAATGGTAGGTAGGCCAGTAGGTATGACAAATGTCTTGTAGAAGATAATGATGAATGTTTTTACTCTTGTGTATTTGGATTTTCTCTCTACATTATTCATTCATATCATAACCTCTAAATTATTGAGTTATATATATAGTTTCAAGGGTAACCCATATTCCCTTCATATTTAATAATGGCTGGTTGGTAATCTCCTCATGTAGGGAAATTTTACAAGAGACCTAGAAAATAGTTTCTCATTGCATTCCCCTCTTTGTCTTGGAAGAAAACTAAAATCCACCATGGGCCTCTTGATTTAATTCACTAAGAAATCATTTTCAGGCTTGATGATGATATCAAGGCTACTGAAAATAACATTCAATGCTTCCAGATCTCTAACTATACCCAAGACACTCATTTGAAGGTTGAATTACATGTACTCTCTAATTTGGATTATCTATTATTCATCAAGGATAGGCAAACATGAAACTTATTAAATGTGAGATCATTATAGAATGGTGATAGGAGAACCAAAATCATCCATTTATTGCACAAATAGAATAGAATCATGGAGGATTCCATTCCCTCAACATTAGTGAATGTGTATTAAAATATGAAAATGAAATATCTAATTAATTGATTTAAAAATTACAACGACTCTATTATGATAATGGGTCTAACAAAAAGTATAAGAATATTAATAAAATCTCATCCAACATTGGAGATCAAGAGTACTGATGCCCCATTTTGACCCCATCCAAAGAGGAAGTTAGGAAAACACTCTTTTACCTCATCATTGTTAGTGTGACATTCTAGGTTGGGTTTATTGACATGTTCACATGTTCTATTGGAAAATTAGTAATAGGGATATGAAAAATTCTTGTAGGGGACGTTTCATTAATTCTGACATTACTTTTGGGAAGAACTACAATTTCATTACTCTTATATTCAAGAAATAGAAGCCTATTGATATCATGGATTTCAGACTAGATTCAATTAGGAATGAACTTCATAAAATTATCATCATGATAATTATGGTTGGATTTTGAAACATGTGAAAGGAAATCATTTCCCCAAAACTGTTTGGTAGTATCCATAGTAAGAACATCCAAAACTACCTCTTCACTGCATCTGAGGGTATCATCTTTATGATGATGGAAGAAAAGTCTTCAACTTTGAACATAAAATTGATATCTCCAAATCCATTGAAATCCAAAAATAAATTTTAATCATTAATATCATTAAAAAGTATGGCCTCACCCTTAGTTTAATTAACATTATCATCAACATAAAAATCTATTAAATACAATCCAATATTACCAACAGTTCCCCCATAGGCTTCTATTAATGCTCCAGGGGACATAGGTAAGGTGGCCCTTTTCAATCCTTCAATTTTACCTGGTTAATAATTATTTGAGTGGATGAATAAATGATATAATAAATATATAATAAATTACAAATATATCAAGTATAGTAGAGTTTTTAACACACACTCTCACCTTCTATATACTGATAAAATTCATCTTCTTATGAAGGTGTCCAAAAATAAAACATTTTCCATCTAAGAAATATTTTATCACTATGAGGAGGTGGTTGGACAAATAATAATAAATAGAAAATCATTCACTGAATTTTTAAATGGATTTTTAGTGATACTAAAAAATAAAATTTCCAGCACCAAAGGAGTCAAGAGGGGGGGGGGTCATTCCTTTTATTTATGTTGGTTTCCTTAATTTGTTAGACAAATTAAGAAGTTGTAAACTTGACAACACTTGCACTGACATACTTAATCATCTAGCCTAGTGGAAATTAAAATCCATTTCCCATGTGGGAATAGTGTGGTTGGTCAAATTAGAAATAAACTTCACGTTTTTTTTACACTTTCACTAACTATAGGTGTTCTGGAATCCCTATTATGAATCTAGAAGACATGAGTTGAAACATCATATGACTGGGAATATTTATGAATAGAAAATCATCATAGAGTAATGGATGGAATGTATTAAACCAAAGGTGATATGAGTCCTTTTCATAATCTATATCATAATATTTAATGATTCCCTTCTCACTAAGTTATCATGAAGTATTTTAACTTAAAAAGATCCCCCTCTTCATTTTATCTCTAGAAGTTTTTAATTAATGTTGATGAGTGGGTATAAATATTAAGTAGAATCATCCAAATAGTCAAACATTTTAAAATATTTCAATGGACTAATGGAGATTTTAAAATGTCTTGATTGAAAATAGTCTAACCTAAACTATTGGACCACTAATTTTCTTCACAAACCCATTGAAGTAAGCTTGTATGTCCCTCCCAATAGAAAAAAACTCCCCATTAATGAATTTTTTTAAATATACCATGACATGATGTGATTTTCCCCCATCATATATCTACGAAAATATAGAGGTGCACCTTCATGGATAGGGAGACCCATTTTTGGAATTCGAACAAAAATGGAAAGTTTAATACTATGAATTTCTATAAGCTCAACTGTGTGGGATGTCACAAAAACCCTCCATGGATTCTCAAATTTAGGACACCTTTCATTCATACCACACAATATCTTATATTATAAAAAATTTGAAGTAATAGGATATGAAAAAATGAAAAATTATAGGGCACTATTATTCAAATGGATCTACCCATCCACATATGTGTAGGAGATATGAAAACTGTACTACATACTTTTGTTAAAAAATACTTAATGTCCTAGTTATGGGGGTACATCCATGTTATTTTTGGAATGAGAATAAGCTGGTAGAACTTGTTGGAGAACATTTTGATCTAAATTACAACTAATTTACACATTGAACAATTTTATAAACTGCATCTGAAATTTGTGGCCTCTGATATTGCAAGCACATGGACAACCAAGAACACAATAGTGTATGATTATCCAACTCCCTCTATTAATGTAGGTTTAGTGTACATTTAAAGGTTTTATTTTAGTTCCTCATTAAAATATTTTTCATGAATAATTTATTTTTTAACATCAATACACTTCAAAAACATAGTGTATATGGTAAAGAAAAGAATAGTAGTGGTCAATAAATCTATTCTCCAGATTCCCCCAACCAGGATATAAATCAAAGTTTCTGATGATAGTGTTCCCTTTAGCATGCCAGTTTCATCAGGATTTGGAACTGTCTTCTGAATCCACCATGGGTTTATTAATGTAATTTTTGCGCATTATATTGATATTGTTAATACTTATGAATCTGAAATGTGGGATTTGATCTATACTGTCAAACATGTTGTACACCATAATTGTGATCACATATGGATCAAATATGAATCTACTATAGATGTTAATTTTTATAGGTATCATACAATGGAGATACCATGGAGTGTTCTACATTAATGGATTGAATGAATCTATGTCGTTAGCCACAAAAATTGGAGGTTTTCTCATGCTTAAAGTGAAGCCAACTATGTTGAAGATGACTTTTTATAGATGGAAATCATGGAGACAAGTGAAATGTGGTCCTTCCAGACTCATAATTATTTTTTATCATTGATTTATGTAGACATGAAAGTGATGATCCATTAATGATTTTATAAAATATCATGTTTATTTTGAAACTTCACCTTTAATTTTCAATTTTTTAGGACAATATTTTTTAGTGTCATAAATTTTTTCTTTATAAGTGGTATATGATAAATAATTCATTAAGGGATCTGGAGTGGATGATTCATTGACTATTTCCACGAAAATTTTAGAGGGAAAAAATTTGAAAAAATTTGTAAAAGGAAAGGATATTGATCATAAGTAGTTTAGGAAGTTGTTTGGACAAATTTTATATCTCATAACTACAATTCCAGAATTACTATATTGTATTAAAAATTTTTCTAGGAAACAAAGTGCACCAAAATATTCCTATCTTATATATAGAAAAATAAATCTAAGATAAAAATAATGTATAGTTAATCTTTGTTATAATTATGATATAATAGGAATGATTGATCTTTTTGGTTACACATATACAAATTGATAGGTTTTTTTGATGACTAAATATCCAATCCTGGTGGTGTATTCATTTGGGGTGAAAAATGTGTGTACTATAATACAATGAAGAAATGTTTACTAACTCTCAGAACAATATATAGTGATTATATAGGAAAAATTAAATATATAAAATAGATTATATGGATAAATACATGTCTTGTATATTTTATGTTTTATGTGAATGTTATGATTCTCTAATGTTTTGATAATAAATATTCTGAAAATATCACTAAGAATCCAAAAAAACATTCCATATCTATGAAAATTTATATTTAATATAACTTCATCAAATATAATTTGTAATGAAATAAAATAAATATGTATTTTATCCACACAATAGATAAGGTAAATGATATCACCACTAAAACACTTTCTAAGTAAAAATTTTAGAAGGTGAGGTTGATTATGGGTGTACAAACTCTCTCTATTCAAGGATATGTATGTTTTATCCATCCCCTCATTCATATTTTTCATGGGTAATTATTTTAAGAGGGATATAATATGTAATATACATTAATCCATTGATATTTTCAATAACATTCGAGGGAGGGAATATATTTAAATTAATTTTTAAAAGTTGTAATTCAGGATGTTATCATTTATGACTTATTTTAAGAGTTTATTGAAGTAGATGATGGAAATTTTTTATGTCTACTTTTTTTTGTGATGAAAAATATTTTATTTTAGGAATAAGGTAAAAATGTATTGTAATCACTTCATTATTGATAAAATTGTATTTTTTTCAATGGATCATGTTTCTTACATGAAGATCACTCGAGTATGCTTATAATTGTTTTTGATAGAAATACCTTGGTTGAATATTAAAGCATTAGTGATTTTTGTAACTTGGTTGAAAAAAAATCTAAAAGGGGATAGATTTTTTCCAAGAGGCATTGATGTGTTGTTGAATTTAAAATAGGTTTTTTAAAGAAACAATAGTTTCTGAGTTATTATTTTTTCAAATATATTTTTCTATACATAAATACAAGTCTTTAAAAAATTGATTCCATATATAGAATGATAAATGGAATAGATATAGGTAATCATACATTTTCAATTGCAATGATGTGATCATATTGATTATAATGATAAGTTATCAAATGACAGTATTCTTAGCTCCAACTTATAGGGAATGTTCATACAATAAAAATCATATGGTTCTTTTCTTTTTTTAATGAAATAATATCATGTTGAAACTATGATAATTATTATTCAAGGCATGTCTTTTCAAAAGTATGGAATTGAACGAATATAGTGATTCTTGATATATTTTACTATAGAGAAAAGATTTTTTGGAAGTATTAGTCTGAAAATGTTGGACGAACATTTGAGAGTTAATAAAAAAGTTGAATAATTCAGAGTCCATGAGAAAAAAATAATCGTGAAGACATCATACAGAGTCCAACAAACAATTAATATGTATATAGTGATCTAAAAAATAGTTCCGAGTAATTTTATAGGATATATAAAATGTTTTATGCCCACTAGATGATCATTTGTGAGTTCACCAAACGTTAAAAAGGTAATAAGAGAACCATATGAACATTTACAATACTGTTGAACAATGTTTATCTATAAAATTCATTAGATAGTGTTTTTTGATAACAATCATAGAATATAGTAATTTGAAGAGAACTAGATAGTGGAATAATATAAATCTTACCATATTGAAAAATACATACTTTCATTAGATTAAATATGTAGCGACTCGGTTTTTGGCCCTATCAGACTTTAGAATATTCCTACGAATATTTCCAGAGCTAGCTGCGAAGACGACGTGCGATTCCGAGGCCCGGTGTGCCTAGAATAAGTTTTATAAAAATATTAAGTATTTTTATACTATGAACGTGGCGGGGGTGTGATATCTTCTAAACGGTAGCCCAGAACGGGAATCTGAGGGCACAATTGCGTCTGGAACGTGCTGTTTACCCTAGGCGGGGTGTAAACTTTGCGGGTGCGGGCCTGCTGTGAGAAAAGCTAACAGGGGAATTTTGGTAAATAAATGGAATAGTTTATTTATGAGCGTCGGCTCTAATAACTCATGAACAGAGTCTCAGATCGAAAATCTGAGTCCACCGTAGCATTCAGAACGCCACGTTTACCCTAGGCGCGACATAATGTTAGTCAGCGTTGGGTGCCGGGTCGGAGGCATGTTGGTGTGGAGATAAAATAATATTTTTATTTGAAAAACAAACTAAAAATCTAATCATCTTATCCCCCTCCCTCACCTTGTACGCATGAGATGACAAACCCCCTCCCTTCTCCATTTCATTGCCAAATCGAGCCGAAATCATCCGTTTTCTGCGCATATCGTCGGCAGATCGAGCTTTAGGGTGTTGCGGGCGTCATTCTGCACCGAAAGCTTCGGCGTTTCGCCTAAGAGGTAGGTGGATTTAGTTTTAATTCCCTGATATTGTTTTTGCTTCGAATTTATTCGTTTTGTTGTTGTAGCAGGGGAGATCGAGTCCTGAGGGTCGCACAGGAGGTTGCAGATCGTAAAACGGACCACTTAGGTGCCCCCGGCGGTCCGCGGAAGGTTATCTGGTGCCGGAGGACTCACGGAGGCACGCAGTGGTCCACGACAGAGCACAGAGGCATGGGGCGCTGCACGGCGAAGGACCACTGGCCAGTGCGGGCCGGCCAGTTCAGGCTGGTCCAACCTTCTTTTGTACACAGGGGTTTTAAAACCCCCGTTTCTTGTAATCCAGAGGTCGGATTCGAGTTCCGTCTGCGGCGACATGACCCTGGGGATAAGGTGAAACCTTCGGTGTGGGTTCAGGAGTTTTAAGTTTTGGGATCGTGGCTTGGGAGCTTGAAACGTAGAATAAAATAATCATATTTTATTATTATTTGACTTCGGGCCGTTGTATCTTCTACCCGGAGCGTCCGATTGATGTGCTGTTAGTGGCGTTGAGAACCTAATGATACGACAGACTTTACTTTATGGTTTCTAGGCGTTGAGACCAAGTTTGGGGTGAGGGCCCTATGTGGCCAGGTTTGGGTGTTTTTGGAGAAACCCAACTTTCTCACCCGGAGTCCGATTTTGGTGGGTGAAGTCGATCCTGTGTGTTTTTCCGAGAGGATTGAAATGGTACAAACCATTCGATGAGTTTTAGGATCGAGGCGTAGGCCCCACCCGAGATGCCTTTGGTGAATAGTGCATTTTTCACTGGGGGTTTTTTGGGACTAACAAGTAGTGTATCTCATGTGTTTTTCCGAGGGAATCGCAGTGGTATGATCCGCTTGATGTGTTTTGGGTTTGTTGTATGGGCCCTGCATGGGATAGCTATGATGAATAGTGCCTTTTTTACCTCTTGTCCATTTTGGGCGAGTAAACAGCCTATCGTGCGTGTTTTTCCACGTAGATCATGATGGGGCCTCAGTATCGGCCTTTGAGGTGCGTGGTGTGGCGTTGTGGCGGGTTTCTCGGGTTAGCGACGTTTGGACCAGTAGTGGTTGAGGGTACTCCCTTGGTTTGTTACTACGAGGGTTCATGTGACATCACAACCTTAGTATAGGTTTTTGATCCTATCGATGGGATGTTTAATCTGTTAGAGTTGTGGCATCCCTCCGGTGGGACTAGAGCGGGATCCTCTAGCAACGTTTTCCCTAGATCGGGTTCTTGGTATCACTGTGACCGCTTAACCACAGGCAGAAATCCCCTATCTAGTAGGTTAACCCCGTAGGGTTTGTGGCATCATCGGGAATATGATCCCCTACATAGTGGGCCATGCTCAGTAGGGTTGTGGCATCTTCGGGTATACGATCCCCTACTCCGCATGTATATTATACTAGGGTTGCGGTACCGTTGGCTATACGATCCACTACTCATTGCATGGTTTCAGTAGGGTTGGTGCATCGTCGGTTCGATCCCCTACATCTAGAGTTATACAAGATAGGGTTCCGGTATCATCGTGAACATCTTTACACAGGCGATGATCCTCTATCTGAGTGGTGTGTTTCTGTCAAATTCCAGATCAGGTTGTGGTATCCCCCAGCGGACCCTAGGAGTGATCCCCTATCTGTGAGATCTTCATATACCAGTGTGGGTTATGGTATCCTCTAGAGAACCCTGGGAGCAATCCCCTATCTGAGGAGTTTCGTGTTTATGTTGTTTCAGTGAGGTTTCCTCAGTGACGGTACCCGACGAGTGTGATCTCTCGGGTGAGCATCTGAGATGTTTGTGTGGGACCCGATGGAGTGTATCTCTCAGAAGAGTGTCATCTAGGATGATAGTGATTGTGGAGTGTGTTCTCCTGGTTGTGAACCATTGCTGGTGATGAGGTCGTTATGTCATGTGGCTTGGTGCATGAGCTAAGTATATCTGGATTTTCGTGGTATATGTTTGGGCGTATACCTGAGTGGATGTTCAAGGTTTATGTATGAGCATACACCTGGATTGAGTTTACTAGATGTGCTTAGCCGAGAATGGTCACGAGATGGAGTTTCCCTCTCCTCTGGGTTCCCTCTGGCTGGGATGAGCGGACTGTTTCCTTTCAGTTGCTCTATTTTGTTTTGAGTTTTTGGGGTGGCTACTGAGTATTGTTATACTCACCCATGCACAGGCTTTGCCCGCACATGTTTTTGTCTTGTGCAGACCACAGACCTTTCGACGGAGTCCTAGGAGGACCCAGAGCATGCAGAGCTTAGTGAGCGGGTTTGACTGGGGTGTTTATTGGAGCTTTGCCGAGGAGATTACTGGAAGGTGTTTTGGTAGTGTTTTCCCTCCTTCTGAGCAGGTTGGACACTTCTATAGTTTTCTTTTGGTGGGCCATGTTTTCCCCTTTTGTACTTTTGCTTTACTCTGATTTGGGATAGATGTATGCATGAATTTTCTTTTCAGTATTATATATCTCCAAACTATTGCATAGAGGTGTATGTGGGTGCATGTGTACAGGTACCTTAGGCTAATTCGTCCCTTGTGTGTGATAGCCTACTCGGTGCTAGACGCCAGCCCCTGACCTATTGGAGGTGGGCTTGGGGAGTCGCAGCTTGAGCCCCGTTGGGTCGGGTTGTGAAAAAATATCATCTAAATGAGTATTTTATATAGTGAAGTTCCAATGATTTTTGATAATATAATGATTTCTGTATTACTAAAATGTTATTAAAAATTTCTTAAAACAATATGTGATTTGATGAAAGACTTTATTATATATTTTTACTTTAAATTAAATAGATGATTGATGGTAGTCAATAAAAGATTTATCTTAGTGGTAATTTTGATTTTTAGTAGGAAACTAAAATTTTATCTTCACCCTTATCCGTATGTTATTAGAGAAATATTTCCTATATAAAGGGGATAATGTACATTGAGAAATATTTGATCGAATTGTTATTGTGTGAGAGTGGTCAAATAAGTGAGGTGTCAACTATGGGGTTTAGGTGATTCTTTAGTTAATAAAATGATGCATCATCACCAAATAGAGGAAATAATATAGAGTGATACCATATTTGTATCAAATTAAGTGGTATCAGATGGAGTGGTATAATACATGAAATATATCAGATAGGAAAACTAAAAAAAAGGTTTTATTGGGAAGGTGTTTTAAAATGTTGTTAATAGAGAGAGAATCTATCATAAGAATATGTTTGGAAAAAGAAGATTAGTTAGAAATTTCATGCTTGATATTGTGCATGAAATTGAATAGGAAGAAGAATAATTTACTGGATGGAAATTATGAAGAAAATTCAAGAAGCATAGTGAAAAAATCAAAGCTTACCAATGATGGATTTTTCTTTTTTTGAAAGTATATTTTTATTGTTGTTTCTATGCTAGGATAACATAAAATGTAGTATTAATATAGTTATATCAAAGTTATGAATATTATATCCTTTTTATAAACCAAAATTTATTGTTTTCTAGTGGATGTGTAGTATTGAACTATTTCTAAACCATACCAAGGACTAGATACATCTTTCGAGTTGTGAACCTTGTAATTTTTTTTCATGTGGATGAGGTTGTATTTTTTATTTATAAAAGCAATATTCTCTCTAATAAGTGGTGAAGGTTTTTCTAGTGAAGAAAACATAAAAAATATTGATAATTGATTCATCTTCAACCTGTTAATGATCACATAGATCCTGATATATATTCTAATACACAACAAAAACATCATAAAATTTGGAACCATAGATTATGAAATAATCCTAAAATACATTCATTAAATTATGTTGAAAATCTAGAAACAAAATATTAACAATTCATCACTTAAATGTACGTGGAGTAGCTCCTAGGAAAAATAGATTTTTATTATATGAAAAATTCTCCAAAGTCTAAAGTGCAAGACTTGTTTTTTTCTCCTCAAGGGAAAGATAGGTAAAATAATATATAGAACACCATTCTAGAATATTGTAGTGATACATCCTCAATAATGTCTCTATCATATGGTCAATGAAAGATAATTAGAAATTATCCTTTCATGTGTGTCATTCTAGTCATCGATACTCTACAAAGGAATGAAAACTATTTTATACATAGAATGGTAACCATTCATTATTTTCATTTTTTATTAATGTTTGACCATTTTTCTTTATTTTCTTACACACTAGATAGGTCCATTGGCTATATGATATATCATAAATGATTCTAATATTCAATAATTTTGTTAACTATGTTTTTACAATATCAATGAGATTTGGGTTATGTATACATTTTCCCCAAATGATCCATTCAGCCTCATCAATTGATAATATGTGAATAATAAAAAAATTATGATAATAATGATATTTAGAAAGGTATCCATCCATATACTGATTTATATACCCTAAAAGGTCAATAATTCTAAATTAATTATTTAAAGGTAAGTAATTAATAATTATTAAGGAAACCCTATATTTAATTTGATGATACAAATATTCTAAATTTTATTATAGTGATTTAAGTTCAAATTTTGGGGTTTTTTTATTAAATGGTAGGTAACAACAATGAGAGAGGTCTATGATATCATTTAATTATTCAATGTAAAAATCCCCAATTGGGGCATAAGATTTTACAAGATAAAAAGAACCATATATATATTCACTATATAAATTTCCAATAATAAATAATCAATTAACTAACAAGCATGGAAATTTTAAAGACCATTACATAATTGAATACATAAATCATTTCCTATAATGTCTATCAATGATGAAAAATTAGGAATGGGGTTCAAAAAATAATTTGATGTTTTCATATGGATTTGGATTATATAAATAAATTTAATTTCAATAAAGTAAGAATATTCAGAGGGTTCCTCCTGGAATCAAGGATATTAAAGTGGAAATTATTTTTTCTGAACTATATTAATAATGTATCATTCTGTAAATTAAGTATTGTTTTAGTGGTTTTCATGAATTTTCACTGTAAAATTAATGGGGTATGTACTTTAATCCTTTCCTATTTTATTTTATGAACATAAAATTGTAATGATAATTTATATTATTAAACCACACAAGAATATACTCTAACATAGTAGTCAAGCATGTGGTAGTCAGGTTTTCTAGTCCAATAACTATTCTTTTTGGATTTTTCTGCCCAAATAATAATAGGTGAAAATGGAGTGAGGTATCACTTTTATAAGGACATCTAATTCACACATGGAATCATAAAAGCAATACTGTTCAATATTACATATAATAAAAAATGTTCAAGGATACCCACATTTGGAGGAAGGATAATATTGGATCAATGCTGATATGTTCCTCCTCATTCTCACCATTTCATCTCCTCAATGATTGTAAAAAATTAACCCGGGTTACCCTCAACTTGCCCTAGACCCGACCCATCACATACCCGAAGGAAGTTCCCGATCCCCATGTGCTGGCGACAAGCACCCGGGCATCAAAAGACAAAACTAAGGGAAGGATTTCACCCTACCTGAACAACCACATGGAATACATATATAGAGAAAGAATGGAATAATGGAAGACTAACAAATATATATTCCTTAACTGTAAAGAAAATAGTGAAAAAAAACAACTGTAACATTATAAAAACCCAAAAGATAAGTGAAACTACAATAGACTACAAGCAACAACTACTACAAATAATGTCATAGACAAACTCCCACCATCTCACCACCAACTACCCAACTAGCTGACACAAACCTTGCATCTTCAATGCGGAACCTTGCCTTTCCCTGTAGCAGAAGGCAAAAAAAGGTCTACGCACCGCCGAAGAAGTGTATAGGGTGTGAGCTAACAGGATCAGTAGGATCCCACCTAGGTGTTCCATAAAAATTGTAGGTATAAAAAATCCTTCATTCTCAATTTATACAAAAGAAGGTATATCAATTCCAAATCATATTATCCATAACCTTTTCCACAAGCATAAACATGCATATCATGTCTAACTCAAAAATACAAGTATTATAAAATAGAATCATAGGTATTGTAACACCAATTAATAATACATGTTTAGGCCGCAGACTACTCATACCAAAAAAATAAAATGTAAAAAAATTTATATTAGAATACAACCCTAGGATGCAGAGGAATACCCCAAGAGTAAAACCCCCAAAATGTCAATATAGGTCCCCTAGAACAACAATACTAAGAAACATAGGAAATCCCCAAGACAAAACACCTTAATAAAAAAAATGGATGATGGCCTCAAAATAAACCTTCCACCTAAGTACCCAAGGAAACACATGTGCCCAATTTCACAAACCAATTTTAGTGCTTTGAAAACCATTCTAAACCATTTCACAATCAATTTATCAAAAACCAAGGAGAAACCATTTCCCTTTTAAAACCCTTTTTTTGACACACACAAACAATATTTCTGATTTAATAAATCAGTTTATAAAAAAAAGAATAAGGTTTATTATCATAGGCTAGAGATAGAATGACCTACCTCAAAGCTTGGGTTGCACATGAATGCAATAGAATCCACAAACATTGAAATCCAATGATGATAAGGAAGGACCTAGAATAAAACATAGACATATTAGGATTTATTCAAATCTAAACAAAAGTGGTCGACTGAAGAGAGGAAACCCAAATACCTCACAGAAAAATACTGCTGCACCGCAACAAAGAAGGAAAATGCATTCAGAACAAGATATCAAAATAGATCTAGAATAAACCAAGAAGAAACATCCAAATTAGATCAACGTACCTGAAAATGTAAAGTTTGGTCACTATCATGATCAACCAAAATGAAGGACCAGAAAGAACACTTACCCCGATAGACAGAACATAGACATAATTAAGATCCCATGCCAATCAGATCGATCTAGAAGGAGAGGTGCCTCTGAAAATCCCTTAGGGAGAGTTCTGGTTCGAGATATAAGAGGTCTATAAATAATATACCAAGTGAAACTACCAAATGCATTACTTAAATCAAGGAATAATCCAGGTCACAATGTATAGCTCAGGTACAAGATGTGTAGTCCTCACTTGATAAGTTACATAGGAAATCCCATTGCCTCAGGTTAAAAATTGTTATTTTTTAATTCATCTCATGTAGGCCACACATGCAATGTGTAACCTTTCACAACAAGATCTCCCCATTCATGACTTGTATCCAGCAACCAGTAAATGACGAGTACCCACTCTATAGCTTGAAGAAAATCCAGAAAACCACTTCTAAGGAAATTTAACCAAATGGGGGCTTAGAAACTGGGGAAAATAACCCGATCAAGGTAACAGTATGTTACAAACTCCCCACCATAACAAATTTCCATCCCCAGGAATACATGTGGAATATGTAACTCCTGGAAAAATTTGAGGCCACTAATCACTCATTAATGACTCACATTCCCAAGTCTCATGAGAATCTGACCCTTATTTCCATAAAACTCTGACCAATAGAATCAACTTCACATGAAATCCATTCATCTGAGAGTCAATGATCTCAAATGGTTTCTCCAAAACAAAAGCATCTGGATCTAGCACAATTTATTCACAACTTAGAACATGAGTGGGATTAGGGAGATACTTACTGAGCCTAGTTATGTGGAAAATGTTATGGATTCCTATCAACTGAATAAAAAATGATAACCGATAAGAAACTTGTCCAAGCTGTTCAGTGATCTAAAATGGTCCAATATATCTCAGATCCAACATTATCTATTTTCCAAGTCCATAGTGATGAAAACAAGTAGAAACATTCAAGAAAAACTAGTCACCTATGAAAAACTCCAAAGGATGACACCACCGATCTACATATGATTTCTAATGACTGTGGGATGTAACCAGATCTCATCGCACATCCTAAATCTTTGAAGACATCTTCTGAACCAAACTTGGTCCAAGAAAAGCTACTTAACCCACCTAGGACTAACAAATAGGTGATATTCATGTCAAACCATACAATGCCTCGAAAGGATCTATTCTTATCGATGACTGATAACTATTGTTGTAAAAAAACCCAACTAGTACTTAATGGATATCCCATGATCCTTTTAAATCCAATACATATGCATGGAGAATATCCTCCATGATCTAAATTATATGCTCCATTTGAACATCTGTCTTTGGATGGTAAGATGTGACCAAATTGATCTTAGTTTCCATTACCTCTTGAAGACTCATCCAGAACCTCAAGGTAACCCTAGGATCTTTATCTGAAATAACGGTAGAAGGATTCCCATGTGACATCAAAATCTCTTGTATATACAGCTTACCCAGATATTTAACTGTAGTGGTTTCTTTGATTAGAATGTAATGAGACAACTTTGTAAAAAGATCAATAACCTCCCAGATAGAATTTTTCCTTTGAGGTATCTCTAGAAACCCAAAAACACAATAAATGGATACCATTTCCCATTTCCTTACCAGCACCAGAAGAGGATAACTAAAACCAAAAGGCTTCATGTGATTTACCTTTATCTGTTGGAAGGCGTAATAGTAGAATACATAATATATAATGACACACTTCATACCCGGACACCAGAATCATGTTGTCATGTCATATTACATCTTTGTAGCACCTGGATGAATGGAACATAAAGATCTATGAAAACCAAACAATACTGAACTTATCACAAATTCTATGAAAACAAATCACTTCTCGAAGTGAAGTATTCCATTGGAAGAAAAAGAACAACTAGGGATGGTATCCCTACTATAAAGTATTTCTCGAGTCTTATGAAACTCATCAATCTGATGACGAACATGAAAGATAGCCTCCAGGAGAGATGATGAAAAAAATAACTGGTCCGAACTGTACCTAAAACATCTTCCTAAGAAACCATGTGAAACTAATAAAATATCCCCATAATATTCTACTCATCCTTTGATTCAAAAACAACTTGTGATGGTACATTCCTACTTAGATCATCTACAACAACATTCACTATCCCTGCGGTATAGGCGATGTTGAAGTCAATCATCTGAAGGTACTCTATCCATCATCTCTATCTAAGAGTCAAGTCTTTTTGAGAGAAGATATAGCCAAAAATATTATGACTAGAGAAGACTGTGAAATTCTTCCCAAAGAGATAGTTCCGCCAACATTTAAGCACATGCATGACTATTGAAATATCTAAATCATGAGGGGTGTTGTTCTTATAATACCGTCGAAGCTGATGAGAGCTGTAAGCTACCACATGATCATCCTTCATAAGCACACATCCCAAACCATCACCATATGCATAAAAAAACACAACTTACCCCTTACTGGGCTTAGGTATGATCAAAATTGGAGCTGATGTCATAAGATTTTTCAGTTCATCGAAAGAAGAGTAGAAACTTGCATTCCATTCAAATTTCACCACTTTCCAGGTAAGATTAGTCAAAGGTGGTGCCATCTTAGATAAATCCTTAAAAAACCATTGGTAATATCTAGAAAGACCAAAGAAGCTTCGTATTTCAAAGACATTTTGTGGTTCCTTCTAAGAAATAACATCTTTTACCATCTTTAGATCAACTGATAAGACATTATCTGAAATTATATACCCCAATAATTTCACTTCTCGAACCCAGAAACTACACTTAGAATGTTTTCCATACAGATGCCGATTTCTCCAAATTTCTAAAATCAAACTCAGATAGTGATTGTGCTCACACTAAAATTTTGATTTAACAAGAATATCATCCACGAACACTACCAAAAAATTGTTAAGATATTGGTGGAATATTCAACTTATCAAGGCTATATAAACTAAAGGAGTGTTAGTCAGACCAAAAGGCATCACAAGATATTCATAATGGCCATACCTACTCCAGAAGGCCATATTTGGTATATTAGACTCTCAAACTCCAAACTGATGTTAACCTGACCGAAGATCAATCTTCGAGAACCACTTTCCACCATTCAATTGATCAAAAAAATTATCCACACGCGGAAAAGGATATTTGTTCTTAACCATTGCCCAATTCAACTTATGATAGTCCACACATAACTGAAGTGAACCATATAATTTATTGTAAAGGAGCACTAGGGATGCCCAAGGAGAAACACTAGGGTGAATGAAACCTTTCTCTAATAGGTCTTCCAACTAAATATTGAGTTATTTCAACTCCACTCGTGCCATATAGTAAGAGGGAATTGATATCGGCTGCATACCTGGAACAGGGTAAATCGTAATCTATAACTCTCTCTCTAGAGGAAGAATAGATAAATCATCTTAGAAAAAATAAGGAAAGTCTTGAATGACAATAATATGATCATCATTAGAAGAAACAACACCAGGCTCAAATACAACAACAACTAACAACCTCCTGAGCTCTGCACAAGATGGTCCTGCACGACCAGACCTCGAGTCCTAGTCCCCCTAAAACAAATGAGAGCTCCCATCAACATCATGAAATGAAACAAGATGATGATAACAATCAACCTCATATCGATGAACAAAAAGCTAATCCATACCAATGATGATGTCAAACAGAGCCAAATCAAGATAAAGAAAATCCCTGATCAACTCTGTATCAAATATAATTAACGAACAAAAAGGACACTGAAACACCATCACTTTCATCTTTAGAATTAGTGTATCTAACTCAATTGTAAAATGAATAAGTTCCAGTGGAAGTTTAATAATACCAAAAAATCATGAAAATATGAACATGTGGGAGGAACCAATATCAAACATAGCAATGTCTACTAAAGATGAAATAAGAAACGTACCTATTAATATTGTCAAACCTGCATCAACTTAAATTTAAAACTTATATACTGTGTGTAAATCATTCACCCCTAAGGCCTATTCCTAGAGCCCTGTAATATTTAAAGCTTCTAACTGAACCGTAGTAGCCTTTGGACCTGACGAACCCTGACCATAACGAGGCATATACATAGCCTGATAGAAACACTATAGATGACAAACATGTACATAACTATTTCACATCTTTGTGGGAATAGGGAAAGAATGTATGGTCTGACCAACCTTTCCACACTGATAGAAAGTCAGAGGAACACTGCCAGCTACAATGGATGGTGTAGAGAAGGGTCTCTGCTGAGACCCACCTCCACCACTTGGGTGATGGTCATGCCACTTCATTTTATTCCCATGCATGACACTGAAGCTATCACAAGTTGGAAGAGAAGAGGAATTAATGAGGACCTTTACTTCCATATTCATCTTGTCCATCGTATATCTATCTATGGTCTCCACATAGGTTGAATTATTCAGCATAAACACATGTTATCTGATGTTCAGTCACAAACCCTTCAGATACTTCTGTGCCTTTAGCTAGTCATTCTTTACCACATCCAGAGGAAAACAAACAAGCTCAACAAAGTAGTTGGTGTATGCTGACACTAAATGATATACTTTTTACAATGATAGGAACTCTAGATACTTTTCCAACATCATATACTCTAGAAAAAAGTGTTGAAAGAATAGGGTTTTGAAATCCTTCCAATCCAAGCCCACATGTCTGTCTGCTTGGACCATAGAGTCCCACCAATGCTTTTCAGAACCCTCAAGTCTGAATGCTGCACATTTTTCCATGATATTATCAGGTTTCTCTAAGAAGTTGAATATTTGATCGATCTTATCTATTCAGTCCTCATCCTATTGAGGTTTAGTCATTGCCTTAAAGGATAGTGGCTTCTCACACAAGAACTCTCGCGATCGATCTCACTCTCCTCCAACTCCTAGATGTACTTTAACAAATATGTTATGAAATACTAGAATATCCTGATCAAAATCATTGACTACCCAAATGATCATCTCAATGATATTCTGATCTATATGTGGGTTCCTTTGAGGATAATTAGATTCACCCTTTTGAGGAACTCATGGAATACATCTCAGAGGCATACTACTGCACACCGAAACATAAGAATGATAAAAAAATATAACAAATCTCTATCCAAAATAGAAAAACCATATGAAAAAATTGATATTAAAAAAAAACCAATACTAGAGACACACATCCCAATATCCCATGGTAACTTGAGTCTCTCTTTCTCTCTGCTCTGGATCTAGGAGTCCCTTATTCTCTCTGAGGTGGAGCTGCGTGGAGGTCTTCAACGGTCTTTGGGATGTGATTATGAGCACGAATTCGATAGGTTAACGGTGACACCATTTCAATCATCGATGGCGAGGTTGTGTTCATCCCCGGTGATGCTAAGTGATGGGTTTCAATGTTCTGGTAGTGGAAATCGGTGATGCGGTCGGCAACGTTATGCCGGTGAAGATGATGCAGACGTGTTGTCGGTGACAGATGAGAGGTCAGGACAGCGACATGATGATGGTGGTGTGGTGTAGTTCGAGGTCTCTAGAGATATGGATCGAGGTGGGTAGCTCGTGGTTTGAGGATGCTTTTGGCGGGTTTCTGAAATTTGGTTTTGAAATTTGAATGTTGTATTCTTGTTTTTTTAACGAGTGTCATGTTGATGGGGTTATGAATTGCTGGGGTGGGGTTTCTTTCTATGGTTCCCACTTTTCCAAAAAAGTGGATTTTAATAAATTAAAAAATAGATTGTGGTGGACTATCTAACATAAATCCTAAGAAAAGGATTATTAAGAACAAACCTTCTCTGATCCCAAAATGTAAAGAACCAACCCCAGTTACCCTCAACTGGAACCCAACCTGACCCATCACATACCCAAAGGGCGTTCTTGATCCCCATAGGCTGGCGAAAAGCACTTGAGAATAAAATGAAAAAATTGAGGGGACAAGTTCACCCAACCTAAAAATCCACAAGGCATACATATATAGAGAAAGAAAGGAACAATGGAAGACTAAAAAATATATATTCCACAACTGTAAGAAAAATAGCAAAAATAGAACAACTGTAATAGTAGAAAAAACCCAAAAGACAATCCCAACTACAAAGGACTATAAGAAACATCTAATCCAAATTATGGAATGAAAAAATACCACCATATCACCACCAAATACCCAAATAGCTGAAATGAGACTCACCGCCTCAATGAGGCACCCTTCCTTTCCATACACTAGAAGATAAAAAAGGTCTACAAACCACTGAATAAGTACACTGGGTGTGAGCTAACATTCTCAGAAGGATCCCACCAAGGTGTTCCATAAAAAGTCTTTGTATAATAAATTCTATACGCACATTTTAAAATAAAAAAATGCTTGATAAGTTGTAAAGAAGTTTTGTATAAAACATGGTATACATTTCTCTTTTACATAGTTCTAAAAAAGTTACATCAATTTCAATGCATATTTTCCATAACCTTTTTCAAAATCATAAACATGAATAATGCCAATAAGTAAAAAAACACAAGCATAGGTATCACAAAGCCACGAAATACTACAATTATAGGCTCCAGAATACTTGTACTATAACAATCAAGTGCATAAAAACTAATTCTATAACACAGGCCTAGGAAAGAGAGGAATACCCCATGAGTAAACCTCCCAAAATATCACTATTAGTCCCCTAGAACAAAAAACCTAGGAAACAGTGTAAATCCAAAAGAAAAACCTCATTGATAACAAAAAACAATGGATGATGGACTAAAGATAAACTTTACACCTAAGTAACTAGGGTAACCCATGTGGTCAATTTCACAAACCAATTTCAATGATTTGAAAACCATTCAAAACCATTTCACAATAAATTTATCAAAACTAGGGAGAAACCAATAATCATTTAAAAACCTTTTTCAACACATAAAAAATCATGCTGATTTAGTAAATTAGTTTATAAAGAAAAAGAAGCAGGTGTATTATCATAGGTTAGGGATGAAACCACCTACCTCAAAGCTTGGGTCGCACACACCCGAAACGTAATCCACCAACAATGAAATCCAATGAAGATAACTAAGGACTTATTATTGAACCCAGACATCATATGATTGATTCAAATGTAAACAAAAGAGGTCAGGGAAAGATAGAAAACCCACATACCTCGTAGATGAACGCTTGTTGGACCACAAACAATAAAGGAAAAGGCCTTCGTAATGAGATATCACAAGATATCATGAAGAAACTGAGAAGAAACATCCAATGTAGATCCATGGATCCTAAAATACAACGGTAGGGCACTATCACGATCAACCACAATGAATAAATGGAAAAACAACTTACCCGAAAAGACTCACCACATGAAAAATGAAGATCCCAAGAAGATTAGATTTATCCAGAAGGTGTTTTTCCACTGAAAATTGCCTAAATATGGTTCATGTTAGAGAGACAAGAGGCCTAGAAAGAATAGACTGAGCAAAACTACCAAACTCGTGACATAAATCTAGGCACGATTTGGGTCTTGACGTGTACCTCAGGTACATGATATATAGTACACACTGGATAAGTTACACTGAAAACCCCATTGACTTGGGGTAAAATTGACATTTTTTCAATTCATTCCATTTAGGCCATGTACACGACGTGTACCCTTTCACAACATGATCTCCCTATTCACTACTTGTATCAAGAAACCAGTACACAATGTATACCTGATCTACAACGTACAAAAACTCCAGAAAAAAACTTCTACGGAATTTTAACTAAAAGGAGGATTAGAAAAATAGAAAAATTACCTGTTTAAGGTAATGAGATGTTACAATGATTCATTTTATGTGTGCACATCACTATTAAAAACATGGCATATAGTGTAATTTAATAGATGAAATCAATATAGGTAATGTAGAAATTTCATATATTGAAATATTTCATTTCTTTCCCAATCATGTTTGTTTTCTTCTCATTTAATTGGATGGGAGTCCTATTTGGATAATATAAGATGAATGGATGGTCTAGGGGACCTATTAAATTCTATATCCATTCATTTTTGAGATTTTTATCAGTAAAATAAGTTCCTTCATTTTTTTATTTATGGATTAATGTAATGGGGGTTATTATGGGATGGTATAACCCTAATTAAAGATTCATTTGGGTACAAAATACCCATTATGATCAATCTAGACATCTATGAGGTGTTAGGGGTGAATCAGAAGTTATAAATTTTAACTAAATTTCACATTCTATTGAAAAAATTAACCATATTTTTAAATTCAACTAAGTTGGTTGTTAGATTATACAAACCTGTTTTCATATTTAAACAAGATATATTCTACCACATGAAATAAAATTACATTATATAAATATTAACATTGTATTTTTACTATGTTCGGTATAATGACCAACCCTTTCCATGCTTAGGATATCTATGTCATAGATTATCCTCTATAATGTAATTATCAATATACTCGGAGATGGATAGGAATCATCATTATTCAAAGAACACTATACTTCATTTGTTCACGATTATTATATGATACTTGTGATCTATGAAGAATGAAACTTCACTTCATTATACAGACATCCACGTAGTTTCTATTTATCTCTTCCTTATAAAATTAAATTAGATAAAATTTCCAACACAAAGATTCCTAAAAAAGATCTCTATCTTAAATTTATTGATACTAGAACTACAATTAATTATTAATGAAAATAACATGAAACTTGATCTCTATATCTCCAAATTGATCGGAGTTTTTTTCTATAGAAAACTATGTGATGAAATACTTAGCAAAGAAATTATGAATATTGCCTAAAACATTTTTACATAGATTTTACACACTAAACAAGACATTTAAATAGAATCGTGCATATGGATATTCCTCAAACCTCATAGGTTATCTTTTTCTCAATGATTATATTCATCCACATAATACATTTAAAACATTCAATTGATCTTCTAACTTCATTCCTTATTCTTCTAAATCTACTATAATTTTAGTAGTACAAGTTTTTTGAATAATATATTCTTCTCCTTAACACCTATTTCAATACCTATATGATGATTATAATTAGTATATCATGAATATACACATATCTTCTTCCTTGAGAGTATTCTTCAATTTTCCTCACAATATAATTTCTCTTGGGTTTAACAAATTGAACTCCACTCCATTTTTTATTTTAATATTATATATAGGTCATCTAAAAATGATAAAACTTATAATAATAATAATAAAATATATATTTATAATATTAGGTGACCCATTATTCTCAATTTTCCCTTGGTTTTTATTTGGGTTCTCTCATATAATCTCACTTCCTATCTCATAAAAATGAATATGGATGAGTCTTTGTGTTATCGTTTGTTTTTTACCTCAATTGGTTGTATCCTATAAAATATAAAGATATCACTTCCATTTACCCTCATTCATTTTGTCTCATATGAATATAGATCCCTTAAAATCATCCAATAGTCTATAGAACCCCTCATCTCTTTTTCCATATTATACTAAAAATATCAATATAATATTTTTTATCAATTTATATTCATACGGTCACCTTTCTCAATCATTTCAAAAACCATATCATTTTACAATATGTTTGATGGCCTGGAGATAATTGTGATTAACTAAAAACATTTCAAAATGGTTACTTTAAAATTTATATAGTGCAATCTAGGAATTTTTTATCTCTAAAATTCAACTCACAACACCATGATTGTATATTTGGTATAATATAACATACATTTTCTTAAAAGTGGAATTATGTCATGACATAATTAGAAAAAAGGAATAATAAAGTAACCACAAAATTGTGTTATTTACATCAATTATTCTCTGGAGTTACAAGGAATCTAGAAGTTCTAATTATCATTAAAATCATGTTAATTTATCTTATTCATCTCTAATGGTAGTTTAATTCATTATTTTTTACCAATAATAAACATTTATACATTATATCCACTATAGGGTGCACAATTTAATCCATGGAATATATATCCCAAAACACATAGTGACTTCCCCATAATACATTGACAACAAATATGATACTCACATCACATAGTGAACATGGTAATATCAATACCACATTTGGATTTGTTATCAATACCATAAAATACCTTAGGTCAATGTTTAAATTCTCTCAATTATAGATAATTAATATAACATGGGAATTAATTACCTCCCTAAAAATAGTAGTGAACATGAGAAGAAACACATGTTTCTAACCTCTACCAAATATAAGTATTTATCTCTATTGATCTGCCAATATCCTTATATAATTATGTCTAAATAGGCTCCTTAGAAATAGACCATAAATGAATCTCACTATGATTATCTGGAAACCACATTATGGAAAACAATAGTTCATAATATAGACAAAAATTATGTCTATTAACACTTCACTATGTGTTACTTATAGTATTATTTCTCTAGAGACACACAATATATTTTAATACAATTCATTGATCCTACAAAAAACATCATAGAAAACCTCAACATTGTTCATGTGAAAGCAATTTTACACCCATATTTTTTTAAATAATCAACCCCCTTGGTGTTTTAAAATTCATAAACCATAATAGTTATAATAAGGTAAATATCATACAAAATAGTCCATTTTTCATCAGTCTAGACAAATTTTTATATTTATGTAAAAATAATAAATTCTAAGATGATTTAACACAATTTTTTATCCCCTCGATATATAATTTCCAAAATTCATCACCAAGGTAATATTATTTTATTAACAACTCTAAGATGTTATGATACCAGTTTAAAATTGATTTGAATTGAAAGTTAATACTTATTGATATTTTAGTGTAACAAAATGGATGTCTTATGTGTAGCTTCACCTTTAATTATATCTTCAATGAATAATCAAAAATATTTTGGAATAATGTGGTATTATTCTAATTTTATGTTATATCATTGGGTCTAAGACTTGTTACTCAACCAATTATATATTTTCCTTAAATGTATAATGTGTATACTTTCCTATGTGATTGTATTATCATTAACATTAAATAATTGAAAATCATTGCATAAAATAGATTCATTATTTTTCTCTGATTCATTATTGTATAAATTTTTTTTTTCGTTACCATAAATAAAAAATTCAGTTTTTTATTGTTGTTGGACATGATTAGAATTTTCCAATCAATATAGAAAAATGATATGGTTTTTTAGGTAAATTATTTATCTTTATCATAAGTTTTGACTTATTCTTTACATCTAATTTGAAATGATGAAACACTTATTCTTTCCCATATCTCATTAGAGGATTCATTTATCCTAATAATGTTTTCTAGAATTTTTTTAATATGTGGACTCATATATTAATTCTTACACGTAAAAAATAATAAGATTTTGTCTTAACACTTATGGCAATCCTCTCAATTTCATCATTAGTGATTTCTTCTACCATGCCACTCTTCTTGGGAATCTCCATGATCGACTTCACATTTATTTATATATTTTTCATCATATCATCGATTCCCATTTCATTTTAATAAAACTACATTGATTTACCACTATAACCATAATTTTAAGAATATTTATATATCAAATGTGAAATCATTCTAATAATTCATCAAATAATTATTTTTGAGTAAATTTCTCAATAGCTTTTTTACATGTTCACTCCTCAAAGAACACTTACTCTATCAATTATTCTTATTTATATATAGTTATGGTATTTTATTCTCATTAGTTTGAAATTTTTGTTTAGTTGGATCATTAGATAATTCATTATATACGTGACAACCAATGTTTCAAATATCATATATATCCTCTAATTATTAAATTTTTTTCGTAGAAGATAAAATGTTTTTTTCTATCTATTCTTGTTTGTAAGATTGTTTTCCCAGTTTGTACTGATCCTCGTGACCTCTATCCTTCAGGTAATTTTATATGTGAATCCATTATTCCAATACTCCAGGTCTATGAGTATGAACCTCCACTTATATAAGAATTTTAATTTAAATATTTTTCTCTTCATTTATCTAGTACTTTATCCATATTTTATTGATTTTTTGGAAAATCATTACTATTATAAGGCCCTCTAATCGGAGAATGTATTTCTTTAATCTTCACTAATGAGCCCATGTTGTTTTGGAGTGTTTCTAACCATTTTTAATCTCCAGTATATTATTGTTTTTTATTTTTACTTCATACATTTAGTAAATATGATTTAACACTATAAGGATGAATTTGAATTTGAGTTACCGTCCACCATGATAGCATTATAGATAAATCTCTAGAGGTTATCATGATCTTAATTCCATTGATATAAGGCTTCCTAGAAAAAATTATTCTATTATATTTTTGTGTGGATACTATTTTACTCTCAGATTTTTGGGATGATACTTCTTTATTTTATTTGAAAATTCATAAATTCACTTAAACTTTATGGTATATTAGTCTTTGTATATTATTCTATCCCACAACTTTGAGAAATATCTCATTCTGTTATTTTTTCCTATATTTAATCTCATTTTCTTACAACATTTTATATTATAGAAATATCATCTCACGCACCATCACTATTATTGATTATATCTGTAATTGAGCATACTTGATATTAATAGTAAATTTATGTTAGTCTCCTAGTGCATGAATATTATTTTAACAATTTTCACTAAAATTGTCTTTATTATGATGAAAATATATCATTTTTTCTTCACTAATTGTGAGTTTTTCCTTACTAATCTATATGTAATACTCTATGGGATTCCATTCATTAATAACGATGTCTCATTTTGGAAACGTCCCTGAAATTGTATTTTTCATTTCTTTAGAATCTTATTTTACCTATTACTTTTCATCATCTAACACATAAATAAACACAAATATATTTTCAAAATCAATATTAGGGACCTTATTCATGTAGTATCCAACCTCAAAATATTGATAACTATCAGTTTAATATTATATGTGTCATAAAAACACAAACTATAAACACCACTCTAGATGACTTCAATAAGTGGTGGTTCTTCATTCATTCATTAGGTTTTTATCATTTCCTTTTATTATTCCATTTTAATATTTTACATAAACTTAAGAGAGACTCTAACATGTTTTACAATTGGAGATGGGTAAAATCATTATATTAGTGGATCTTCAAACATTTCAAATATGAACTTCATAATAAAAACGAAACATAGTGGGTATTCAAATATATATCCAATCATCTATTACCTTATCCCTGATATGACATGAGATGTACCCATAGGATCGATATAAAGTCATCTCAGAGTGTGGGTGGGGGGATAAATCATGAGTTCTTATTTATTATGAAATTCCAAATTCTTATGAAACATTAACCAACTTTGGAATTAAAACCAGATTATTACTTACTGAATATAGATATATTTTCTACTTAAACTATCACAATTTAATTGAATTAAGTGAATTTAAATTAAAATAAATACATTTAAGTTTTGGTATAAAGACGTACCCCTTTAAGTGGATGGGTTTTAAAAGTCATGGAATATCCAATGTAATATTATTATTAATACGTGTGGAGTTTCCTCGGTATCATCCTAACACCAATTACATAATTTTACATAGTTAAATGATCATAATATTACCCATGTGATCTATGAAGTATCAAAATACACTTCATTATACATTTACACTACTATATTCTCTTTGGAACATCATTATCCTCTTGATATAGAACTATAGTACTACATAGGGTATCCTATACACCCATAAATTGCTCCATTTCCCCAATTTAGAGTGACTTAAACCACATTCATCTCATCAAGAAAATCAAATTAAACTTAATTTATGTATTGCTACACAACATCAAGTTTCTTCAATAAAGATTTACTTATTGGAATAATCAACTCTAAACAAAAGAATGCATCCGAAATAATTTTAATTTAGATTACACATAGTGAATAATACTATTCATTAAAATATTTCCTGATGATAATCACTAAAAAAGCTGGTATACTCTTACTCGCACATTCCTCTCACAAATACAATTGACTCAAAATATTAACTAGCTCTTCTCATATAGTGATTTCATAATTTTAATCAACAATTGAATAAATTTATAAGTACATGTCAAATCACTAAAATATTTATGTTCTTATCTTTAGATTAGATTTTTGAAGATGATTATCATTATTATAGACTCATCATAATAATTTTTTCTTCCTTGAGAGTTCTCTTCAATATTTTTTACAAAACAATATCTCTTATATTTAACTTATCACAATCACCTCTATTTGATTTATTTCAATTTATATATAGGTAACCTAAAAAGGGAAATTCAAATATTTTAAATATAAAATTTCTCTAAAAAACATTGTGACCCTTGATTCCCATTTTCTTAGTGGCCTGCAAATGACTTGTCTCCAATGATCTCATTTTATTTCTCATGGAAAATCTAGGGGATGAACCTACACATGTAAGGTTACTATTTTTTTTGAACTTTGATGTTTTCTATAGAATCCTAAGAGTGTAAATTATTTATATATAATTATATTTATGTCATCTGAATCAATATTTTTTATACTCTTAGCATAGATTTGAGTACATCTCATCCCTTTCTCAAAATATTCGAAGGCCACCCATCTATAATTTATTTGTTACTAAATATTATCTAGGTCACCTTTATAAATCTGGTCACATATCACAATAACTCATTTTGTATTTTTATACATATATCTCATCGTGTTGAATCTATATTATATAAAAATGTTTAGCATGAAATTATGAGGCCATAACACATGTTAATTTGATCTCTGACCTTTAACACAAAAAATAGAAAATTCATCTACTGTATTTACTATCAACCTATTTATAATATGTTAAATTCATTAATGAAACAATTACTAAATGGGATAAAAAAATTCACTATAGAATAGATATTTTGGATTGGATTCCATTTCTTCATTCTTGAGATATTTTAATTCATAGTGTCACTCTTAGATTGATGTTTTTAGCTATCATGAGTCACTATAGTCATTGATGTCATAATTATATAGTATCTATTTATGAACTTCTTCTTTATTACTTATAAATTACAACATTCATTAGAATTATCTTGTTCTGTAATTCAAACACACCATTACATTGTTACTTAAAAAAATTTACATTTCTCACTAAATTCATTATTTACCAATGTAAATGGTTCTTTAACTTTATGATACACAATTAATTTTAGTTATACCATTATTCAGTTCACCAAATTCCTTCTTGTAACTATGAAAATTCATTTGTGACCTTTACCCAGCGTATATTCTTCTTTACGCTGCACCTAGAGTTCTATGTTACCATTACATGATAAATAATTACATTAACATTAGTTTCCATACTATAAAAATACCTTTATGTAGTACCCATATACATTTACATACCATTTATAAAATTCTCATTAACCTGATATAGTGGATGGCTTTCTGTGAAAAAGGATTCATAGTATCCTAATTAAAATTATACAGGACCTTTTACAATTTTCTAGATAAATGATTCTCGATGAATTACACTATTCATTAGAATATATAAACTTAATACATCAAAGTATTATTCTGATGGAAGCCTTATAATCAATATAATAATATGATTAGAATGATAATGGATTAAACTTAACACATCTATGGATTATGTTCATTGAAAGATTATTTCTGGAGTTCAAATACTTATGATGGGATGGATATTTTTTTATGATCATAATTAAATACTTACAATAGAGGAAATTATTTAATTCAGACTAGAATCACTTCCACTTTATCCAATGCCTCTCTTTTCATTTCAAATATACATACAAATTATTTTTACACTAATTATAGTATTCTTTAACCACCTAAATGTTTTGAATACTTTCTCTATAATCAATACTCTTTCAAATCTTCATCCATTAATACATGGATGGTGTATTCATATTTTTAATACTTAAATCTCCCTTTGAACCAATATTAATCATTTCCAATCATATCCCTTAATTTTATTTATTTTATCCAATTTAGAATTCACCTTTAATAATCTCTTATAAAATAACATTTTATCTATTTTAGAACTTATTTTAGTAGTTAATACAAAAATATCATAATGATAGATTCCCTAAAACATATTCAATTAATTTCATATAGGAAAATTATTAAAATTTAATTCATACACCATATCACATGCCATTAACATGGGATTCAGTTAAATAATCTAAATATTTGTTGGGATTCCCATATAAAATATCAATCTTGATGATCAATTATAGGCAAAAAATCTTTCATTTAATTACAAAAAATTTAATTGACCCTTTACAACCCAATGGTGTTTCTATGAAATCATCTATATCCATGATTCATGGGTAGTATCTACTTAATATTTTGGGTGGATACTCCAATCCATCAACTACCCCTCTCCATGAAAACAAAAAATCCACAAAATATATTGATAATAAATTAAATACTATCATAAAATAATGAACAAGTTCACATTGAAGTTTTATGTTTTTAACACTCTATATAGATATGTAACTAATATTTCCCTTGTTTATAGGGTTAAATATTTCATGCGAAAGATTTTTTTTTGAAAATTTTCATTGGATCACCCCCACTAAAATGGATATTTAACTTAATTGAGTTTCAATGTATTTTTTTGAAAGCATTGTTTTTTAAATTATATATTACTTATAAGTATTTGATACATTAGGACTTCTAGGGTAGGATCATGTTTTAAAGGGTGTTGTTGGATTGGAATATGTGGTTGATAATTATTTTTTGGATTTGTGGAAGATGAATACCCATACTTGAGTCCTTCCATGACCACTAAGTTTAGATATAATACCACCTTTACTATAGTCTTAGTTAAATTTCTAACCATAGATTTATGAATAGTATGGTTATATTGTTTTGGGGTTATTTTATGTGTGGCCTCATAATATTTCCTAAAAACACTTTGAAAGTTATATCAATTATATATACCAATTAAAATAGTTGTTGAAAATTGAATAATTATAACAATGATGTATGATATGATGTTTATATTTCCTATGGGAATATACAATTTGGTGTAGTTGGGTACATACATATTCAATATTTTTTTTTCACTATCTTCTATTAAACTAGAACATTTAACCCCTTGAACACCTTGATAGGTACACTAAACCTCATACCAAACTTCTAAGTGTTATACATAATGTTTATTATGTGTGTGTTTCAAAAAATAAGAGTATTTTCCACTAGGTTACCACCTGCATTAACATTAATAAAATAAATATCAATAGAAATTAAACCATTATAAAAATATTTTTTATAAGAAGATCAGTTGTTTCTTGTATGGATAAATTACACAATGCCTTCTAAAAAATCTCAATATGCATGAAATGCTTCCCTACTAGAATTTATTATTCAAGAAAATATATTTTTTATTTAATTTCAGAATACATTGAAATATTTTATAAAAAAATAATTTCATATATTCCCATTCTCTAATTATGGTGTTCACCATGTTCAATAATTATTTTCATGTGTTTTCTAATGATATTTGGAATAAAATATATTATACAAGCTATTTATCAACAACTACAAGTATAATATTAAGAAAATTGCATGGAATAAAATTATATGTTTTTTTTGGATTTATACATAATGTCTATGGAATTTTGGAAACAATTGAGTTAGAATATATTTTAGTCCAAAGTCCACATCATCATCTTGTATTTTAATATATGTAGGTTGATTATAAATATCAAACAATGTTAGTTTATTTATATTGTAATTATTTTTTACCATGTTAGAGAAGATCATTTTAACTTCAACTTTAGTTCATAAAGAAGGGAGGTTTATACGATTAAATCTCTTTTTTATATCCTCCATCAAAGGATCAACCTATATATCTAAGAATCTATGATGTGTGATCATATATGGATCAGGTTTAAAAGATGGTAGTTATATCAATGAATAAAAAAACATACATAAATTTGAGAAACAAAATGATATTAAAATATGACAATATATATCATAGTTTAATAGAGAAAATTAAATAAAAAATCATTATATAATTTACACATTTATTATAAAAAAATTCTCAAAACATATATTACTCCTAAAAAATTGTGCATAAATTTGAACACAATATATTAATGAGTCAAATTAATTAATTATATATACATTATATTTTAGCTAATCACTCATCTTATAAGGATTGTTTATGGTTTTAGAGTGATTATTTTATATATGTATTAAAAAAATGAAAATTAAATTAGAGGATTTTGATATATTATAAAAACTAAAATGAATTAATATAATAAAAAAATTTATTTGTAAAATAAATTTTACATTGAGTGGTATATGATAATTTGAAAATTACAATGATTCTAAAACATGTTTTGACTTCCATGTTCTTATATGATTATTTTGATTTTTATAAATTGTTTGATACTAGTTAACCAATCCCTGTTTAACCTCTAAGCCTCTAAATGGATGAAAAAATATTTAAACATTAATATAACTATTACATATTTATGTTTTATATTCAATTAATTTTTAATATAAATATAAATTTCACTAAGATCTACATTATTTGTAAAATAATGGTATTTTCTATTTTCTAATTTGAAAAAAAACAAGTCATAGGCATTAATCTTTAAACTGATTAGTAAATAAATAAAAAGTGTTTCAATTATATTCATCACAATAAAAAATTAAAATAATAATTAATCCATGATATGTCTAAAAGTATTATTTCAAGTGTGCATAACCCTCACAATTATCACCAACCATATAGCTTTCCTCGATATGAGGAGAAAGATTGTTTATAACATCATTTAAGACAATGATGTCCTTATGTTAACTGAGTGCTCTATAATAGATTTTATGATAATGGGAAAAACTTAACTCCCTAAAATTGAAGAACATCACCCCTTTGGCCGAACAGATAAATAAGGTTCCCATTGTTCCAATTAATAGGTAATGATAAGTAGTGGGTTTCCCACATATATTTTGAAACATTAATTATTTCTAAATTTTTGGAACTTAAATGGTAATATATCAACATTAAAGAACTATATATTTTTTTACATTCCTATTGAATATATCCCTATAATATTTGGTAGATAATAGTGTTTTAAAATGGTTGATATTGCAAAAATACCCAACTATACTACTGACTTTTTAGGGCTTCAATTTTATAAATGGGTTGATTAATTTGTTCCAAAAATAGGTGATATATTCTTATTTGTCTTATTTTGAAATTTAGATAAAAATTTTAGGTATGTGTAATCCAAATATGATCCCAATATAATGGACATGTATTTCAAAATATGAAAATCAGTGGACTTGTGTGTTTGGGATTCGATGTAGTTTTTTCTTTTTTATCAACATTATCTTGGGATCTTTGAATCACCTCCACCTTTGATGAAAATCAAAAAGAAAATTAAACTTCCATTTTTTATAGTTGTTATAATTATTTAATTAGATAAAATGAGAACTAAATTTATAATTATATTTTAAATTTACAATAAAAACAAACATTAACACAATGGAAAAATTGTGGAACAGAATAGTGAATCATGATGCCATAAATACCCCATTTGAGAATGATCTTGCTCAGCAGCCCATCCCAAATATTTATTATTATTAACAAACCATTCAATCATATTAGTGCATATAGTTGGGTTATATTGTGAAAAATTATCCATATATACATCTCAATAATTTTATTGGGTCCTTCTGGGAAATTTATAACTAAAATCTAAATAGATGTGATAAAAAATCACCAAATTAATAGCAATCATGAAACAACAACAAAAATAACATTATTAAATAATAATTAGTTTAATAAATTTTAATTATCAATATTTAATAAATCTCTATTAATAGTTTCAGACCCATTAAGTGAGTTCCACTCAGAAGTTATATAGTTCTAATCAAATGGTTATCTTATATTTTTCCAGACCATTTAGCTCGTGAACCTCTTCATTCCTTCTCACTTCCAACCCAGAATAACAAATTTCAAAACAAAAACATAGGACTTAATATATATATTATTTTTATTACATTTCTTGTGTATTTCAATGAAAAAATATCCACAATTTTTGAATTTTCATTTGAATTTCAACATTTTTCATTTTCAAGGATACATTTGGAATTATTTATGATTTTTTTTGTTTTTATGTCTTTAATAATTTATAAAATTAAATGAACAATCCTTCACTTAATTTTTCTATTTTTTAAACCTTTCAAAAAATGAATCTTGATCACTGAATTAGAAATTATAGTTGAGCCTAGAATTTCAGAAGATATTTTCTATTTACAGTAAAACATTCTCCATCTCCATAAGATAATTTTATTTTAATAAAAATAAAATCTAATAAATTAATTTCTCTACACATATGAATTCTTCTATGTGTTTAGGTTATATTAGGGAAACATTATGAAAATTTACATTGAAAAAAGTCTTATTTCTTATTATTTTTCTCTAAAATTTTTGACATTTTGAGCCCACATTATAATTGTTTCAACTAAATGTTTCATTTTCCTATCCTATGAGATAATTTTTTCAATCGTGTATGATATTTCTTATCACATATAAATGTTTTCATCTCATAAGAAATTATCATTAAACATATATTATATTTATCCATATTGGTATTTTCTATGCACTCTAAGATATTGGATCCCAGTAGACTTTTTATTCATGATTCTCTAGAATACTATTTTTCATTATGAAATTTCAAGATAACACATATAAGGGATGATTAACACTATAATAGTTTATTCAAAACTAATTTATCATACATATGGATTTTATGAACATAAGTTGAAGAATGGGTTATAGAACCATGGGAAATTTAACGAGGTATAAAGACATAACCCTTATAAAAAATTAGCATGTGAAGATGCACATAAGGAATTTAATCCTTATATTTCCTCTTGTATAATGATTGTGGAAAGGTGTTGGAAAATGATGATGTCTCTTAAGTAGTAATTGAAGGTTATCAAAATTTTGAAAATATTTTCCCTCCATTGAGGAATTATAAGAAATACACATTCGTGACTGGGATGTGGGATCGATCAATCATCATTGAAGGAGGTGTTGTGTGTTATTTCCAGGGGTCAATTAGAAAGAACTACTATATTTAGAGAAAATGTATTATCTTTCAGTTTAATTAGACATTATTTGATCATCACCGAATTGATTGTTGGAATGTTGATCTAAGGAAAATCTTTTTTGATTAGTTACTTTTCATTATATCTACTTCTATTTATCTAGAAACAAAGTTTTAGATAAATCCATTTATTTTAATTCCAAAATATTGTTTCATCTAATTTTTTCTATATTTTTGTTAATTTTTTTATATTTATTTTGGTTTTTCTCAATATTTTAAAATCATTGGATATTTCTTTATATTGAGAACTGTGATCTCAACCAAGATTAATTACATATTGGTTATTTGTAAATTTCAATCAATATCATAATAATATCAATATCCATATTTATTTTTTGAATTGGTATATAGGTAGGATTAGGTGTTCACAATGAGGTAATCTGATGAGCAATGTTTAATAAAATTAGTTAATCAAATTAGATTAGAGATAAAGGTGTGTCTACAGGATAAACACAGGTCCAATGATGTTTTCTATAAAATATTGTTTTGCACTTATTTTCAATATAATTTTATCTTTTAATAAAAAAAATTAAACATATCATTTATTTTATTTAAATATATTTTAGAATTATTTATTAATTTTTCAACATTAAAAAATTCCCAAATTTTTTCATTACAAAATAGAAAAAAAGTGATAATTTTTATACATTGTAGGAAATATCATCGATAGATAACATTGAAGTGCTATATTTCATTAATTAAGAGAATAAAATAACTCATAAGGGAGTAATGAAAAATACCATCAATTTATTAGATCTAATTGATGGGAAGTATCCTAGGATATAATAAACTTTTTTACATCATTATAATGTTAACTACTAATTTATAACCTTTAGAAAAAAAGATGTTCATAGTGAAAAATCCTATGGTTAGATTATTTATAAATAATTTTATGAGTCCAGTATAGAGTAATTATTGAAACAATATTTACTACAAAATGAATTCCTAAATCAAGAAGTGAATGAAAAAAGAAAAATTAATTTCAAATCAATAAATAAATTAAATAAATTAGTGGATAAATAAGAAGCTCATGATATGAAAATTATCATCATACTCACATTTTCTTTTAAATAACATATTGATATTGAGTTGAGGAAATGAATTGGGTGTTTTTTTAATATTTTGGAGTCAATCGAAGATGTTAATTTTTATTTACCCATTCATTTATCTTTATGAAACCATATCTATTAATTAATTTTTTTTCCTTTTTTGAATATAAAATTACATTGGAAACACCAAAATTTGATGATAAAAGATAGGAAAATTTGTACTATGATTTGGATTAAGAGGAAAAAACATTATCCACTAATAATTTATGAAAAAATAGGGTAAATAGAAATGTCTCCTCTATTATAAAAATATTTATAAATGTTTTCCACTATAAAAAAATTAGAATTTTATATAACATTGGGATAAATATAAAAATTATATATTCTGGGAGGACTCTTTTGATAGTGGATTTCTAATAGCTTCTTCCAATAATGGTTTTAAAAATATATATTTTTATTGGACTAATTTCAGAAATGTGGAAAATTAATTTATTGTTTAATTCAATGATAAAATAGAGGAACTGATTGAGATATGTATTGTTTATCTAGAGGATGATGGTTTCATGCTATTTTTTAAAGAAAAGAAAACCATTTTTCAAGATGATACTAATTATAAATTACTAAATTAATGGAATTTCTATAAATATTTCATGTCACTTTTGAAGACCATGTCAGGTCGAGGATCCTTTAAATTTTATTCACTCTTATAATACTACTTAAGGTAACCTAAAAAACTATCTATTGTATCTTATAAAGGCTATATAAACTGGAACAGAGTGGATATATGGATTTGTTCTTCATTCATGAGAAAGAAAAAATACTTATCCTTAGACTCAGGAAAAACAACATCATTGTACAACTATGGAATGTTCTAAAAAATACTAATCCCACTTGGGTGTTCAAACCCATACATGATTTTCCATTTTCTCTAAATTTATTTTCCTATTTTATTTTAATTCAAAAAATTATTAATATAATTTTTATTATTTTCATTTAGGTCATTAGTTGTAATTTTTTATGAAGATAACTGATGTTTTCTACTACTAAATAAAAACCCAATTTTATCATTCCTTTCCATTTTTTTCATTTTATTAAGATTTTTATTCTTATTTATCATATAAATTATGGAATAATTAGAACCTAGGGAAAATTATTTTTGGTGATGGAAAATTCTTCAGATGAATTTTTTTATTCCATTTCTCAATATTATTATAATTTTAAACTATTTTTTATTTTACTTATGAATTTATTTGTTTTTGAAATTTTTTATTTAAAATTTATTGTGTTATTTAAAAAATATGAGGAAAAACATGAATAAAAATATAATTTTTGATCCCATGCCAATTAATTAACTATACCAACAAGCGAAACTAAATTTAAATGAATTTTGAAATAACTATTTTTTTATATTTGAGACTTGGGGTAGTTTATGAAGGACCATTAAATTTTATATTAAATTCCTCAAATAAAAGTGAAAATACTAATATAACATTCCAATGCAGATTCTAATAATTTTTTTTAAATATTATTAACACTAACCTAGATTCTTGAAATATATCATAGCTTGATTTAATCAAAACATAAATTGTACTATCAAAACCTATGTGTTATAGCACTAATGTTCATTTGATTGAGGAGACAATTTAAAATTATTTTGTTTAAATTTTCCTTTTATTTTTACCTAACATTATTTCAAACCTCTATTAATACCACTTTTACTATGAAATAACATGTTAAGAATCCACATTGGAACCCATTTTTCCTTTACAACCTACTGTATTAGTTATATTCATGATTATTTTTGACCTCATGTGTGGAGGAAGGAATAACTGAGTAATATTATGTTATCTTCATGATTTTTTTTAAAATTATTTTATGATTTATATATCATTTTTCTAAATTTTGAGGACAAAAGTAAATATTTAAGGATGTTAAGTAATTTAATGTACTATTTAAAAGTTATAGTGGGAGTTCACCACCATTTAAAAGATCAAATATGTGCTTATTTCCTTCCAAATTGAGAATTTTCATTGGTAATTATAGATATTAAGGGAATTAAAAATTTCTTCATGTTAAAGAGGATATGGAAGGAAAATATCATTTTTGTTGAAACTATTAAGTGTTAAATTCTTAATTTAATTAAGTGGTGTTTGTGGGTATCTTTTTTTTATAGAGATTGAGGAGTATACCATTTTTTATTGTTCCTTTATTCATGAATTTTTCTTCCAAAAGAACCAATATACTTATTCAAAATTATATATATTATACAATTAAAACATACCAAAACGTTTCCACTTAACATCCCTATAATGTCCCCATGATAAAATAAATCCTTTAACTCAATCGGGTGGAGATTATAGAGGATATCATAGCTATGGTAACCCTTAAATGTGTTTCGACGAGAAATTCCTTATTGAAATCAAAAATATATGTGACGAGGGAAAATTTTTATGAGGTATTTTTTTGATCATTTTGGAATAAATTAAGTTTAAACTGAATGAATGAATTAAATATAATTTTTTAATGTTGCCTATTTAGGATCCATTATAGTTTTTTGTTCCATGGTGGTCAAATTAGTTGGTCTCTTTGGGACTTGTTTTGAAATTACCCAGAAATCTAAAGTGTGAGAATACTCGGTCCTAGGAAGATTAATTAATAAAAAAAGTAAATGTACAATAAAAGATCAATAATTTTAAGGTAATGTGTAAATTTGTGAGTGAAAACTCATCTCATGTCATCACTCACTAGTGATATGCAGTATTCAGGTGCTCTAAAGGTCCACAATGGGTTTACTTAAAGGATTTACTTCTTTGAAAGGGTTTCTGCCATATAGTTATCCTTTCTATATAAATGTGAAACAAACAGTCTAAGATGAATTAAATATTCCTACAAGTAACCTACTTAGGTAGTATTTACCATGGGACATTCTTACTCCTTTATTTCAAATCCATGACAACATTTTCATAATAAGATTCAATCCATAGAGTGTGCCACTGATGATGGGAAACTTGTTTAATAGCATAGATTATTTCTTATAGTTCAACATCATATGTTTTTCCTATTATAGTGTAATTTAAAAAAAAACTTTCACAAATCCATAAGAGGTTAAAAAAATACCTTCACAACTCAATGGACCTGGCATACCCAAAGATCTTCCATCCACATTTTCCATGACCCAAATTACTATGGGAGGTATCCACCCATAGACTTTAATACCAGAGGTTTTCTCAGCCTAACTAAAACCCCCAATAAATTTAGGATATTCAAATCAACCATATCATTATTCATCGACCCTAGCTAGATACTTGCAGCAAAATGGATAGCCTTGTGCAGAGAAATAATTCATGCATGGTATAAGGTAGTTGTTTTTCAAACATCTTCATATTATGATCTCTCTAGATGTATTCCAAGATGGAATACATAGCCACTACCAGTAGGTTCTTCACCTGCTCAATCTTTATAGTGTTGCAGAGGGAGGCCAGAAGGTCTTTAAGAGGCTTAATTATGTCAATTTACATGTCGAATGATTGACCAATGTAATTCCACAAGGATATTTCATATGCGGAATGAGTAAAAAAACTATTTATTCTTTAGTCATCTCTTAAACATATCTGACAAGATGAGAAAATACACTGCCCATATTTCCGCAAATTTTCTCGTGTTTGTAGCTTATTCATCCAAATTCTACATATGAGAAAAAATTTTATGATCTATATATAGATATCCTTGAAAGAAGTAAGAGAAGAAGAAATTTTTATCAAACTACCATCCTTATTTCTATAGTTCTTTTTGACTATGAATTATCCATGGAATCCAGGCCTATGCACCATAGCATCATCATCCATGATGGTGTAGTTTCGAATCCCCATGAAAACCTACAAGGTAATAAAATAAAGAGCATTTTATTGGGACATGAGTTCAGAGATTTTCATTAACATCCAATCAAAGGGGATGTTTAGACAACTATCAAGGGGATGATCAAGCTGACATCTACCCTAAAAAGTAAGATTAGAGTTCCTACTTTACAACCATTTGATGGGCTATATAATGTCGCTGAAAGAAAATTTAATAGATGTCCAAATAGAGGACCCAAGACGGTAAGATTATCTTTCAATAAACCTATCCTTGAAACCACTAACTAGAAAATCAAAGGAGGGATCATCCTTGGTTAACATGTTCCATGTAAACTTACTAATCCAGATATCATTGAAAATTTAGAAATCCTTGACACCAAGACCTCCCATTTCAATTGTTTTGATGTAGTCTTTCCATATAACAATGACCCATTTCTTTTCTTGAATAGACCTAGTCCATATGAAATTCATTATCATGACTTGTATATATTTAATGAGACATCTTAACCACCTATAAATAGATAATGAGTAGAAAATTTGAGGTAATGACTGATATGACAAGGAATACTCTCCCAAGAAAGATATATAGCCTTCCCTTTCCATATTTCCAATTGATTGATGATACCATTTCTAATTCCTCTAAGGAAATGGCTCTTAATTCTCCACCAAAAAAGAGGGATGATGAGATATGTAATGGGAACGAAACCCTTCCTCACCCTGATCTTCTTCACCAACCTGTTTTGTTTTCCCAACAATATGCCTTCCCCAAAGACAATAAAATATTTTCCCTAGATTATGGCCTACCCAAACACTTCCTCATAGTGAAGAAAGAGTCTTAATGTTATATGTGGTTCTCCATGATTCCTACCCAATGAAAAGAATATCTTATTCATAAAGAAAGTTAGAGGGAGAGAACACATCCCTCCAAGCGTTCATTTTTTTAAAGAGACCAACTTGAGCCAAATAATTAATTAATCTACTCAAGTAGAACTCAACAATTGAAAAGAGAAGCCCTGGGAGTGGATATAATTACCTAAATTTTAGAGTATAAGGGATGTAAGCACATGGGATCCCATTTATTTAAATGGATAGCTGAGAAGATGACATAATGTATCTTATTAATCTCACTATGGCACATGAAAAAACATATATCCTAAGGATTATGAGTAGAAAATTCCATTTGAGTGTGTTAAAGGATTCAAAAATGTAAATTTTGAAAGTGAAATTCCCCTCATTCACCTTACATTACAGAATTCTAACACCATATGAATATGTGAATAAGAATTTTTGAATTCATATTCAATGGTAGAATCCATATTTTTTTGGGGCGATGTTATATTTAGTAATTCCCCTTAATCTTGACATTATAATTTTTATAATTATTTTAGGGATTGTATTCTTAAGGGCCACTACTCTAATGTCCTTGATATCCACCGCATTATACTTCTTGGGGATTAAAGAAATAATGTTTGAATTGATTCCATGGGGTAGAAAACTATGATCAGATATTTCTATCACTACATTAACCAAGCCCTCCTTCAGAATGTCCCAATAAAACATAAAGAACTTTATGGAAAATCCATCAGGTCTAGCAACACTTTCCATGATGAGAGAGAAGAGATTCCTCTTGATGTCATCTATGTTTGGATATATCACAATATCTTGGTTTTCCTCTCATCAATACATGAATTAAAATTATTAATAATCATTGACATGTTATATAGCACTTCATCAGACAAGAGTCCACAAAAATTATCAACTACTAATTTAGAAACATCATTTTATAAAGTGTAAAATTGTCCATTAATCATGATGGCATGGTTCCTTATCTTAGATCTATACTCCCTATAAATCCTATGGTTTTTTGGTTTTTATCTCATTCCTTCTGCCATTTCACATTCATGTGACCCCTATTCATCCTTTCCGTGATGGTAAAAATATCATCCATATTTATGAGAACATGAATTTCTTCTCTGAAAGACAAGTCCTAATTTTGGTTCCTATAATGGATGCAAGAAAGATATTGTTCAACATTCTAATGTCAATACCCATATTCAAAAATGTGTTTTACTCCATTACATTAGGAAACATTTGGTATGCTTAAGCTTATCAACAATCCTCTAGAGTGGTTTTATAGTAGACACAGGCTTTCATGTTTCTAGAATAGATTCCCAGCATCCAAGGATAAAAACCCTTCCATTATTAAAGTGTAAGGTCAGAGTGGAAGACCTAGATATAGTAAAGAGATCCAAAACAATAGTATTGTGCTCAAAATGATGTTTAAGAATAGTATGTCCTAATATCCCTTTTTTGAAATAACTGTCATCCATCTGTACAAAGAATATGTCATGTTTTCTTTTCTTGAACACTATTCTATGTAAACTTGCCCTAGGTGAAGTCATCCCTAGAAAATGGGACTTTAGTGGGATTGTATTGATCAATGTATTATGATAATTCAGTCATTTTTATCCCATTTAAACTAGAGTAATTATTTTTCTCATGTGTAGGAATTGTGGTGAAATCACCCCTCATAGTCCATTTTTGAACAACAACCCAAATATCTCCTCAAGATCCCTCCAAAGATCCATTCTCCTAATATAATATTTCGAAACATAAACAAAACATACATTCATAATATATCTAGATATGATTAAAGTGATATAAATACTCTATTTTTTTTGTTACATCTAAAAATTTGTGTACTTTCATGCCTTAGAACAAAAATATGTTCCATGCCACTATAATATAGGTTTGAAGACAAAAAGTTGTGTCCCATTGAGGACCACGTAAATGATTTTCATTTCTCAATGACCATATTGGTCTCTAAAATTCCAATGATAATTATTTTATTGTCCAAAATAATATTTCTAAGGGTTTTGGCCATTAGAGGGGTTACCTAACCCTTTGAAGTTACAGTAGAAAATCTTAATTTATTGGGGTCCCTTCTATAGTCATAGGACCTTTCATTTCATGCCATCTTGGCATGGCCTATTCCTTTTTTCCACCTTCCTTTCTTATTCCCATCTTGGGGGTGTTCCTCTACTTGTGGTATCATTTTGGTTTCTTCTACCCCAATATTTCTTTGGACATGTTTAGGAGATTTATGAACCTTAATCTCATCATCTTATAATTTCCCTATAATGGTGTGAATATGTTTTTGAATAATATATATTCATGTGACTTATCTATTGGAGTTCATTTTTTGGTATATATGGAAATAGGTACCTCTGGGAATAGTTGTACCATGCTACAAAGAGGAAGGTTCCGATATTCTTGGGTATACTGCACTTCATCAGAAGTCATTGCTGAACATTTATGATCAACACCAGTAATAGAAAGTACATTCCCACCACTAACCACCCCTGGAGAGTGAGGGATTCCAGATTGGCCATCATTTTCATGTCCAACCAGCTCTATTGTTGGCTACTCTCTATGCAAGTGCATAGTTTCATGATAAACACTTAGTGTTGTACACTCCAAATGGTCCTATGTTTGGACTATGGGGACCTGTATCCCTCACCTCAAATTTTAGTTCCCATCTTTTTCAAGGGAAGTAGGTAGAGTAATATATCTTCAAATTGACAATTTTCATGATGGAAATCTGGGTTATTATCAATCAGTTTGGACTGAAATCCATCAACATTTATCCCATTTGAGAGGACTTCTTACACACTTCATTCAGGCTGAGTTAATGTGATGTGTGTAGTTTCATCATCTATCTTGCACAGTATGTGGGTGCCACTATATTGAACATGATAATCAACAGTAGGGGGATGTCTCACCTTACATGGTGATTGAATCATGGGAACCTCTAAAAAATCCTTATTTAGGACATCCATAGGGGAGGTGGGCTATATAGTAGGTTCCTGTTTGTGATCCATGGTGTTATTGGCCACAGTTTATAACCTGTAGGCCCCAACAATTAGCGATAAAATTAGGTCAAGGGGTGGGTTGTAATCTTTTCCCTTCAACCTACAACAATTGTAGGTGTCGTGCCCCTTTTTTTTATAAAAATATAATTCCTTATCTCTATTGCAATCAGATAACATATGGTCAAAAACATAAAAATCATGCGTAATTTTGGCCTCTTTTCATACTAGATCATGAGATTGACACTATCATATCTTGTGGTTAGAACCACTTCCTCCACAAGAGTTCTTGACATGTCAACTTCAACAAGTACCCACTCATAGTTCCCATATCTTTGGTTATCTATTTGATGGTCTATCTAAATTGGGGTTCCAACGGTAGAGGAAATGTCCCAAAGAATGTGTGGATTCCAGTACATCCAATTCAACTTCAAAATTAGAATCCAAACACATGCACATGTGTTATTTACCTTATACAGATTGAAATTATGAACCCATTCATGAATTCTTAGGAAGCTAGGTCATAAGGAAAAGATCCTTAACTCTAGTACCTTCACTTTTGATCATCCAATGGGAAAACAAAATGTTAGCACACTCAACCCATTACAACCATCTTCCAATTTCTAAATTCCCATATTTCATAGATCCCATGTGTGTGGTCATTGAATTTCAAAATCTTCTCACCTTTTTGGATAAGGACTCTAGAAATTATGGATTACTTACATAGATTTACCCTTTACACAACTACCTCTTGTCTTGTAGAGACATGCAGTATTTTACCCATTTGAATAACCCTCTCAGAAGGAGGATGTCAAAGTTATAAAAGGAGGGATTTTTGGATGATTTCAATGCATCGACAATGTTTTTATTCGATTTAATATCTAAATCTAGTGCTCGATCCACCACACCCAACTTCTTTGAGGCGTAATGAAAGAGATCCTCAATCCCGACATGATCCACCAAATAAGAGTTCTTTGTAATATAAGCAAGATTAGTCATCCCACAACCTTCTAGGGTTTCCATATTAGGGCATTCTGCATTATCCTCTTACACCTCCACCTCCCCTTGTACTGAAAGGACTGTGGTGTTTCTTTTGAATATTAGATTTCACGAATTCCAAGTATTAGGTGTGTGTAAATTGATTCAATAGTTATTTTAATTATTTTTCATGTTCATTTAAAATAACAAACACCTATATTTTTTATTTTAAAAATTGAATTTCATCATTTTTGGTTTTCAATGATATTATTCGATTTTCTTAAAAAAATATCATAATTTATTGTTTCTATGTTTTTATAATTATTTCATTAATTAATTTCAAATTAAATTTTTAATTTTTTTAATTTTGTAAACTGTTTGGAAAATATCATTTTTTAATATAAATTAGAAATGTTTTAAATGTATAGAATTTTATATGAAATTATGTATGCCAAATAATACATTCTTCATTAATTTATGATATTTTAAATTGAAAAAAACCAATTCCTATAATTTATTTTCACTACTTTTAGAACATTTTTAATCAATATAGGTGATTTTATAGTTCCCATATGATAAATTACATTGTTAAATGTCTACTTTGTTAAAATGTATCCCAGTACATAAGACATTTTTATACCTCATAATATATTTTTCAATAGTCTATGACATTTTAGATTCTAAAAATAATTTTTTTAGAAGCTTATGATATTGTAAATCCTTGAGGATGTTTCACCTCATGGGATATTATTCTAAATCCAGTATTACATTTTTTCATGTAGTTCTTTTCTATTCCCCGTAATATATTTTTTCTCATAATAAAAGTTGGTTATTCTAATACGTTATCATATTTTCTACTATGAAATTGAAAAATCTTGTAAATAAAATATTATTCACTCTATAAAATTTTCATAAATCCCCATATGTTGGACATGTGGAATTAATTAAATTATGTTGAAGATATTTTGGATCATGGTAGAATTTAATGATAACTTGTTGGCACTGAAAAAAGTGAAAAAATAATTAACTAAATGCTTCCAAATAGGATCCTTGAGTGTTGCTCATTTCTCAAGATTCTATTTGACTGGCTGTGGATCCCAACTTGAGTTAAAAACTAGAAGTTATAACTTTTCAAATTCATACTAGAAAAATGGTTCATAGATCCCACTTTCATAGGTTTGGTTCATAGAGATCCCCTTCGCTAAATGCATAATGATTTGATGGAATTCCAACAAGTCTGATGTACTCCATGAATGCATTGAAAGGTGATAGATGACTTGGTGAGTCTGAAGAATCCTTGACCATTCACGGATCCCACCTTTTCTTCATGGTTTGCTTTCTAGAATCATGTGTCTCCTTTTCCTATAAATTTACCTCCTCATGCCTTCATTCAGGAAGAGATGAAACTGGGAATCAACCTCATGATCTCAATTCACAAAGCTCAGTAGATTCACAAGACCACTTCTGTGAAGCCCTTAGGCCTCAGAAAACCTCATCTCTTATGATATTGAGAGCCTCAACCCAAAGTGGAGATTCTTTTCACAAAGTCCAATGCCCTTAATGAAGGAAGAAGGCCCTCTGAGGCACTTGAGGCTTTGTGAAGCATTTAGACTTTATAAAGCATTCTCCTTAGGAATAAAGACATCCATCATGATACCCTAAGATCCCTGAAGCCCCATACTTCACAAGACCTTGTAATCTATGAGGCCCTATCTTCCACAAAGCTCTTTCCTCCTGGAACACTAGTCTATACTGGGGGGGGGGAGACCCCCCCCACATCCCAGCTCGAGATCAGTGTCAAGATATAGTCCTAGAACTCAAGCTCCGTCCCTAAGCTACAATCAATAACACCCATGAAAAATGGAGAGTCTCACCGAAATCTTTATGTGCCGGGTTGATGAATTGTTTGCTTGTTCCCTTATACAGACCCAACTTCCAGCATTGGAATACCATGATTTGAGATACTCCTCCAGACACTTTGAAATCCCATTATTCAACCTACTCCTCTTTGTCCATTTCTTATGTCACTAGTTGAGATTATCATCTTGGATTCCCTGGGTACTATGAGTCAAAGTATTACATAATAAACTCCTCAAACCCTATCTTCTGGCACCCATGATAGATCTAACTAGAAAAGGACTGCTCTCATGTAAGTACCACAACATTACTTTCTTGGAATATTTTTCATATTATTCCTCACAAAATGAATTTTATCTATATCATTCCCTATATGAAAAACATTTAATACCTCTCGTGACACACACAAGATGCCTTTTGTGTCAATAATAAGATGTATCATGTTGGAAAAAAATCCCTCAAGGTAACATTGCATTAATTTTGGGTTGATTCTGATTATGGACAAAGTGGGATTGATCGCGTTGTCGAGCATGTAAAATAAGATGATTATTTTTAACTAGAATTTCTACAGTATATAATCAAACCTAGGTCGTCTCTCGATGGAGACTTAGATCATTAATTAAATAAAGTGGTCTTGATTATGAAAATAAAAATGTAAATGGGGTTTGATAATACTTGGGTTTTATTTTTAAAGATGAAAATAGAAAATGAAAGCAGTAAAAAAAAGTAGAAATGAACAAGATTAATTAAACGTGGTAAACCCAAAAGAGTATCACGAGGCTCATCCTTCATAGCTTCAAGAGAAAGGGTATGTATCTTTTAATAATTGGTTTTATCACCTATTACCATAATGTTACTGAGTTTATTCTAGGATAAATCCTAGGATTAAGTCAAAAACACACAATGATTCACTGGACACGGCTGATGATTGGGGGATTTTTGTTCGACTTCATAACCAAAACTCACCAAGGAACCACACAAAGAACTCAATGTGCTCTCCAGGTTTGTAGGTTATTTATTTTTGATAAAATTAAATAAATTCACATGGAATTGAAAGTGCTATGTGAGTTCAATTGACCAATATGAACTACACAAACACCATAATTGAATGAAGGAGGAAAAAGGGATGAATGGTGTGTGAAACATCACATAAAAGGGTACCCCCAAACATGATCATTTCTGTTTGAGTATAAAATACCAGTATATAACTTAATTAAATAAACAGAGAGGATTAAGAAAACAACATAAAACCAGGAATTAAAAATATCATTCAAAATAATACAAGTATGAATCTCGGGATTACATCATGTTCTTCCCCAGGTGATCACAAGGGGTTTAGAAACCCATAGAAGGAGAGGAAGAAGAATATGTTGAAGTAGCACTTACCATAGCCTCCAGAAGTTCTATGAATTATGGGGAGACACCTTTGGGCTGCAAAATGGCTGAACCTTGCCTACTGGTCTAACTCCAATATGGGGTGCCCAAGGTGAAAATTTATAGGCAAAATGGGAAGTGGTTTTGGGAACCCTGATTTCAAAAATCTTATTGGTCCATGGTTTTGGCTAGTCATAAAGTCTTAAATAATTTTGGAAAAAACTATACAGTTATTGGAAGACACCTTGGATACCTCCATGTAAAATTTGGAGGCTAGATATGGAATATAATAAGAGATATTTTCAAAATACATAGAAAACGTTTTGACCATGTCCATATCCACTTTATTAGACAGATCAGTTTGTATGGGCCTCTTAATAGACTAATTGTTCTTTGGTTTCTTCGTATTAAATTGAGGTAATTAAATTTTTGACCATAACACAATGTGTTATCCCATTTTAATTCACTTTTTAGTATCCTCATTGTTTTAGTCCACTTGTGTGCTTGTATCATGTGCAGATTGGCCCATTTTTCTTGGACTTCATCATGGGTCCTCCAAATCACCTCCAAATTCAATATAATTATAAAAATAAGTAACCATTCAATTTTAAACAATGTTAAAAAAATATAATTGAATAAAACATGGTGTGAAATATGTTATTATACTTGTAATTTTCAATACAAAACCAGTTTAATACATTGGTATAAGGGTGAAATAAAACAGTGAATCATGGTACAATTAGAAATTCCAAGGAAAATTGTGGTGTATAGAGAGTGTGTTTACTAATAATGTTGAAAAAGATCCATAGAAAAAAAAATTATTCCATGTAATAGTGAAAAAAAAATCATACAAAAGGTGACACCGTTTCCAAGTGTTTTCAAAATTTGGGGGGGTCTAAATTTTGGAATTTGGATAGAATCACGAAGATTCTGATGGTGAGATATCTAAGTATGACAAGCATCACGAATGGTGACGGTGAGGAGCATTGGGAGTGGAGAATCATGGTTGATTGAAGAGTTTTATGTTGATCTCGATGACAATAAAGAGCATCGTTGACCTAGATTGTCCTGGGGCATCATAAAAAAGGGAGCACCACAACTGAAAAGAGGGAGCATCATGAAATGGTGATGACATGGATGGAAGGTTTTGGAATCAGTGAAATTGAATATAAATAAGCCTCTACAACTTCAACAAAAAGTGAGACTTAATGAACATATTAAGGATCCGGAATCGTGAAGGTGGTTTACGAAGGTGTCCTGTGAACGAGTTTCAATCGAATAAATTAAAGAAGTCTATAAAATCCAACTGAATGTTATGAGCATCCTAGAATTTAGGAAATTTATAAATGAAAATTAAACTTCATGAATGGAAGGATATTTTCAAATCCTATTTTATCTTTGTGAAAGTGGTGTGCTTCGTGAAGGATAAGAGAGCTTCGCAAAATAAAGGAGATTTTTTAAGGCTATTTCAGCTTCACAAATGAGGAGATTTGTGAAAAAGTGGTAATAATGAATGATTTTCAGAAGGAATTACCCATTAAATATATGGTAATGTGTTATTCATAATGTTGATGAAATTGAAACTTCAACAGAGCATCCATCTAAAACTGAGGATGTATTAATTAGAGATAATTACTAGACCTACATGACCATAAAATGTGGGTGAGCCCTTCCTTGAAGAGTGATTAGAGGAAGAGGAAGAAGGTGTTCCTTTCCACTGGTAGTGAGTTAAAGAGATTCCCATATGAAGTGACCCTTGGAAATGTAGTGAGTAGACATGAAACCTTGTAAATGTAGTGAGCCTGAGTATATATGAGATCTAGCCCAAACCACCATTCATGGTAGTGAGCCTTATTGGATTTGGTACAATCAACACATTTTGGTTTTATGATCCTTGGACATAGCCCAGTGAGGGTGAACCAACTTATTTTTTTCTTTCATGCATGATATCAATTCTGTTCAAATATTTCTATGTGAAAGAGTGAGTAGAGTGTTGTTTTAATGATGAAACAAGATACAAAGGGGAAGAAGATTAAATTTCTTATAACCTAATTCACCCCCATCAGGGTATTTAACCAAATTGGGAAAAAAATTATATTAGATTGAATGTTTGAATGTCAATGGTAATCTGTCAATAGAAGAAATAGAGGTTGTAAATCACAAACGTATTTTGATCTTTTACAGAAACAATTTTCAATTATGGAAGATTCAGATGCAACATTACTTATGATCATTAGAAATGGATGTCTTTACTGTATCTATGCATCTAATATCACACAATATCAATAGTGGTTCTTTATCAAATGATGATATAATAAAGCTGGATAATGATTCTAGAGTTATCAATGCTGTAGGGTGATCCCAATCAAATTTAATTTACATGGAGGTGATTCCATGTAAGTCATCACATGCTATGTGGGAAAAGTTGTTTAATATTTAAAAGGGAGACTCAAAATTCAGAGATGAAATGTTGTAGGTTCTATGGAATAAGTATGAGGATCCCAGAATGCACCCCAACGAGTCTGTTGATACATTATTTTATCAGGTGAATGTTTTTGTGGAATACATGCACGGTCTTGGAGAAATTATTGAAGATATAAAAATTATTAAGCACATCTTGAGAAACATTCCACCTGTGTTTAATCTGAAGGATTCTGTACTGGAATACAAAGATAAAAAAGATATGATATTGGATAGTTGACATAGTTCTCTTATCACATATCAAATGAGAAATGATGATAACGATGCTATGGAAAAGGAGAAGTCCAATGAAGTGTAATTTAAGGCCATGAAGAAGTTCACTATTGAGGATGGATACAAAGATGAAGAGATGGATAATGAGATGTAATTCCCTTCATCAAATATTAAAATAGGAAAATTAAAGGTCAAATGGAAACTCCCTCTTGAATGTTTTTGATGTGGAAAGAATGGACATCTTGCAGCGAGGTTCCCCAAGATGTTTCAAGAAAATGAAGAGGATGAATTGGAAATTCTAATGAAAAAGTATTCAAACTACATGAAAGGATAGAAAAATACTATGTGAATTTTTTTCAAAAAGAAGAATATGCTTTCAATAGAAGATGATAGTTCTGAATAATATGAGGTAGAAGAGATGGAGGACTATAAGTATCATCATAGAGATGATATGGTGATAGTTTTCCATAATTCCAAAACAAGGGAATAAAAAACAATGAAGTAAAAGAAGTCGAAGGAAGAGTTGACCTTTATGTTGAATTATAAGTTTGTATTGAAGAGATAGATGCTTATAGAGACAAAACAAATAAATACAACAAATTTGTTTCTGATGCCAAACCTTATATGCAACAACATGAAGAAGAGAAGTCTGATTTGAATGAAGAAATTGAAAAACCAAAGTCATCAATGTTAGAAATCTCAGAAAAGGTTGTTGTGTACAAGATCATGATTCAATAACAAATAATGTAAATTTATAGTTTTATTAACACTGGAAATGTTCAAATCAAAAATATAGAAGAACATGAAGAAGAAGTTTTCAGCCTATGATGAAGTGTTAAGGATTAGGAAAAACTATTAACTCTCAGTACAAAATCCAGATAGAATATCATTTAGGAAATAGAGAAGATGTAGGTGGAGCATATAGATTTTTCATAACAAAAGAAATAGTGAAATATAAATGATAATGTTGGTATACGGTTGATTGAAAAAACAGGTGTGATGATTAATGTCAGACTACAAGCACCCCCTCTAAAATTGAAGATTGATTTGGGTAAAAATTAGAGTTATAAAATTCAAAGAACCCAATGGTCAACTAGTGGTGTATAAGTCGCACATAGTAATGCACCTAAAATCTGATATTATTTCTATGGAAATATGGGACACTAAAAAATGTGTGTCCTATAGTCAATAGATACTAAACGGAACAAGAATAACAGTATAATTCAAACAGAGCACGATACTCTAAAATACCATTTGAGGGACATTTTTTTACTATGGAGGATTTAGACACATGGCCAAATATTGTACATCAACCATGCAGAGGAATGTGTAGAAGAATAACCAAATTAGTCACAAACAACAATTCAATGAACCATCAAGTTAGCTAAAAATGAAGAATGAGTTTGTAGTATTTGTAAATGAAGCTAGCCCATCATACACCAAGGAAGATAAATATCATCAATCCATACCAGTTATGAAGTCAAAATCATGGATCAAGAAGAAAAGATATGAGAAGGTAGTGGTTTTAGAAATTTCTTTTAAAGCATTAGATCAAATTGGAATATGGATCACTGATAGTGGATGCACCTCACATATGATAGGAAATAAGGTTTTGGTGACCATAATTAGGTATGATAAAAAGGAATCATAATATTTTTTAATGATGAAGGCATGGAAATTATTGTCTTTGGAAAAGAAAAGTTTGGGGGAAAAGGGAATGGTTATGCATATGTCTTAGTTTTTGAAGTTCTCAATCACAACGTGCTCAGTGCTATTGAACTATGTTACTCAAGAAATGCCATAATATTTTCCATGAAATTGTGTTCCATCAGGGAAAAATATGGTGTAGTTATCTTGTAGGGACAACATATGAAATTGAATCTCTAACTTGTGAGTGGAGAAGAATATATGTGTTTCTTATTGAAGGGATAATAAAATAATCTATGGAATAAATGACTTAGCCATTTGATCAAAACATCCTTGGATGATCCGGTGAAATATGATGCTTCTCGAGTCCTCCATAGACTACCATGTGATCATACTCACACGTGAGATTCATATCAACAAGGGTAGGTTATTTAGAAGATATATAAAGAAAAAGAGAAAAGGTTAACAAAATTAATTGAGTTGGTGGATATTGATCTGTGTGGACCAATTTATCTAAGATATATTTATGGGAGTAGATATTATGTTCTCTTTATTGATGATTTTAGTAGAATGGTGTGGGTATCATTCATCAAACACAACTTAAAGGTGTTTAGTTACATTACAAGATATCGATGGGAAGTTGAAAATATTCTAGGTCAAAAGATCTAGAAGATCAGAATATATAATGAAACCGAGTTCACAAATTTCCAAGTGGAGGATTATCTTATGAAAAATGGGATAAGGAACCATGTTTCAACAGTATGAACTCCACATCATAATGGTGTTGTTGAGACAAGAAATCGGATTATCAATAACATGGATAGAACAATTATCATGGAGAAAGACCTTCTAGATAAATTTTGGAAAGACACAGTGATCAAATTATTCTACCCATCAAATAGAGTGTTACTATGTCCAAAGGAAGACAAGACTCCATATGTGATATGGTATGGAAAGAAGCCATCATTAAAGTACTTTTGATTCTTCAAAAGTAACTATTTCATTAAAAATAAGGAGAAACATAGGAAGTTTGATTCCTTTAGAGATGGAAAGATATTTCTTGGCTCTTAAATGAAATAAAAAGAATACAAATAATTCAATAATTGGATGAGAAAGATAGTTGAATGCCATGATGTAACTATAGTGTGAAATGAGCATAATATTGACAAAATATATAATCAGTCTTAAGAGGATAATGATGAAGAGATAAGCATATCATGGGATGTTAAAGTTATAGATGTAGTGATGATATCAGTATACACATTGAATAGATCTTTACTATTTCCAAAAGAAGAGAAAACATCATATGATCTATGGTATGGAAAGAAGCCATCATTGAAGTACTTTCGAGTCTTCGAAAGGAACTATTTCATTATCAATAAGAAGAAACAAATGATTTTTGTATCCTATGGAGATGATGGGATATTTCTTGGATCCATAATGAAAATAAAATTATATAAGTGCTCTAATACGTGGATAGGAAAGATAGTTAAAATCCATGATGTAACTATAGTGAAAAATGAGAAGAATATTCAGCAAATACATGATCAGTCTCATGATAAAAGTGATGAAGTGATATGCAGATCAAGGGATGTTCTTGTTCTAGATTCTAATTCAGAAGAATATTCAAATAATGATAAGGATGAGCACAATTCAGTATCTACACAAAGACAGAAGTGAAGAGTTTAAATTGATGGAAAAAACATAATTGGTGATCAGGAAACTTCAGTGAAAACAAGGAAGATGAAGACTCTACAAAAAGCATTGTACTTATCAAAAATAGAGACTATATGTTTTTATTAAGTAGTTGGAGATGATAATTGGGTTCAGTATTTGAATGAAGAGCATGACCAAATTGAGAAGAATCAAACATGGGAGATTGTTTTGTGGCTAATAGATAAGAATTTCATCAGAATTAAGTGGATATTTTGAAACAAAATGAATGAATATGGTGTGATAATTCAAAATAAAACACAATTATTGTGAAAATGATACTCCCAATTAGAGGGTATAGATGTTGATGAAGTATTTTCACCTATTTAAAATATAGAAAAAATCAAATTATTCTTGGACATAATAGTGCTAAAAAAGTTCAAGGTTTTCCAGATGGATGTAAAGATAGAATTTCTGATTGGGGTTTTGGAAGAAGAATTTTATATTGAGCAACAAGATGGTTTTCTCATTAATGAAGATAAAAGATGAGTATGTTAGCAGAGAAAGACACTTTATAGTTTCATGCAGCCACCAAGAGCATATTATTCAAGACTAGATAACTTTTTGAAAAGCTCAGTTTTCAGCATTTTGGAGTTGATTAAAATCTATATGTCAACCATGAAAGTACCAATAGATGATGGTTCTATTATATGTTGATGAAATAATATTTAGAGGATCACATGAAGAACAATGCAGATAATTTTCCAAATTCATGAAAAGTGAGTTCGAATTGTCAACGATTGGTGACCTGATGTTTTCCTTGATTTATAGATAACACAAGGAAAGAATTCCACATTTATTTCCCAATATAAATATTCCAAGGAGGTTTTGAGAATATTAGTAATGGATAATTCCAAGTAAATGAAGTCTCTTATGGATCTCCAGATGAAACTTTCAAGGGATGACGAATGAAATACAATTAATGTTATAAAATACAGGAAAATAATTAGTAGTATATTATACCTGATAGTGATAAGACCTACTATTATTTTTTCCACAAGCCAAGAAGCACGTTATAAAATTAATACCAATTAAATATTGATTCTTGTAGTGAAATTAATAATTTGAGATATTAAGGGCTTGATGGATTTTTTTTAATGTATAATGACAAATCTCTTCCAAAGTTATTGGGATATACAGATGTAGATTGGGTCAGTTCAGTAGATGATAGGAAATCAATGTAAGGTTTTTAATCATACCATGGTTGTTTGAGTATGTCTTGTCTAAGTAAGAAACAAGATTGCATTTAATTGTTCACTGAAGAAGCTGGATATATTATAACTACTCATGTATACATGCAATTATTGGGGATGAAACAACATCTTGATGATATGGGATTTGAACTGAAGTCTCAGATAAGAATCCATTACAATAATTCAATTTCTATAAATCATATAAAAAATACATTCCATCACCCAAGGATGAAGCTCTTTGAAATCAAGTATCATTTTATTAAGGAGAAGGTGGAGCAAGGGCTTATGAAGTTGGAGTATGTGCCTATAGAACTACACGATGTATAAATTTTGAGAACGTTATTACCAAAAGAAGCATTTTAAAGGTATAAACTGGATCTAGGAGTTTAGTCAACTTCTCACACTTGAAAATGTGTACCTGTGGGATCCCCTCTCTCTGAGGTATGGTGTATCTCCTTATAATGTGATGATCTATGTTATTTACCTTGTTTGAGATCATAGAGGAGTGACATTTGGGTTTATTGAAAAAGGGGAAAAATTTATGGTTATCATGGTAGAAAATGACTTAATGTAGATAGGGGGAAGCTAAAAGGTGGAGTAGTGATATAGGTGGAGTTTTTAATCTGATGTTTCTAGAGATGATTTATCAAAGGAAATACATCACAATAGATAATGTTCATGATGAATGAAGCTAACTTGTTTCTAAATGAAGTGATTCACTGTTAAAAATTTCAAGTTAATAATATTTATCACACTAAGGATAGATCATGTGGGAACAGAGTATGTATTTAGTAATTCTTTTATTTCTATCTAAATCAAAAGAAGATATGTTTAATAGGATATGGAATAATCTTCGATGAAGTAACAAAATGTGAAGAGTTTTTAACAAACCCAAATGGAGAGATTGTTGGGAAAAAATCCATGAAGGTAATATTTTAGTATTTTTGGGTTGACTGTTTTTCTTGAAAAATAATGTTTCAAAGGATAATTGTATATTCCATAGAGTTGGTTGACTAGGAATGTTGAAAAAGATCCAAGACAAAGGAATATATTCCATGGAAGTAGTATATAAAACTACCTAAATAAGGTGACTCTATTTCTCAATGTTTTCTAGATTTTTGGGGTCCAAAATTTAGAGTTTGTATAGAATCTTGAAAAGTGGATTTCATTGAAATGTTAATGAAAATATGACAATGTAATGGGTTTAACAAATATTGGGTTTGAAAAGGGTGATTCATGATGGTGCAAAGATTTAGATGATGAGCTCTATGATTACGAAGAGCATCGCAAATGGTGAAGGTGAGGATAATTGCAAGTGGAGAATCACTATGACAAGAAGAGTTTGATGGTCATCTTCAAGAAAATGATGAGCGTCATGAATGGAAAATTTTTCTAGAGAATCATGAAAAAGGGATCATCATAGTGGAAAAAAGGTAACATAGTTAAATGGTGGTGACGTTGATTTAAGGTTTTGGAATTAGTGGAAATGCCTCAAAATAGGTCTCTACCCCCTTTATAAAAGTAGCGGATCTTAATGAAAATCTTAAGGATTTGGAAATAAGAAGGTGGTTCCCAAAAAAGTTTCATGAAATGAAATTCATGAAGGCTATTAAATCCAATTGAATGTTCTGAGCATCATGACAGTAAGGAAATTTGTGAAGGCTAAGTAAGCTTCATGAAAGGAAAGAGAATCGTGAAGGCTAGTAGAACTTCATGAAAGAGGTGTTATTTATGAAATATAAGTTAGATTCGCTAATGGAAATTGCTTCACAAAGGCTATTTGAGCTTCATGAAAGAGGAGCTTTACGAAGGCAAGAAGAATATAAAATGTTGTTCATAAGGCATTGCCCAGTAAATCTGTAGTAAAGTGTTATTCATCAAGATGATGAAAGTGAAACATCAAAATAGGATGCATCTACAAATGAGGATGTATTAATTTGAGATAATGAATTGACATAAAAGTCCATAAACCATGGGTGAATCCCTTCTAAGAGCACTGATTGAAGGAAGAGGAAGGAGGTGACCCTTTCCATTGGTAGTTATCTAGAGAGAGGCACACATATAGAGTGACCCTTGGGGATACATTGAGTAGACCCTAAATAATTTTTAGGTATTGGTCTTGGGTATCAATGAGATCTATCTCTAACCACTATTCTAGGCAGCGAGTATTTTTGGATTTTTTACAATTAGCACATTTTCATTGCATGCTCCCTAGACGTAGCCAAGTGAGGGTGAACCATGTAAAATTGTTGTGTCTCGTGAAAGATTTCAATTCTGTTCATACATTGGTATGGGAAAGAGAGAGAAGAGTTTTTTGTTTAATAGCGAAACAAGATCCGAAGGGGTAGAAATTTTAATCTGTTACACCCTGATTCACCCCCACTCTATGTTAATTTAATGTAATTAGGATATCACCTCATTATAAGATGAATATAAAACATCCCCTATGGGCCACCTCCTAATGTGTATGCCCCAAATTGTTTTCCCCGACCAATCATCAAGTCAAGATTCCTTCATGGGATGACATGAGGAGGTCATAACAAGCATATCATTGGATAAGCCTCACAAACCTCATCCATTTACATGATGTTAAACAGAATCTGTACCCCTTGCAGTGGACATGGTATGCCCTCATGACCTGACATGAGGAAGACATCATGGGAACCTTCAAGGTGTAATACTTTTTTCACACCACTACTTCTCCATATTAGTACCCGAGAATCATTGAGTCATAAGAACCATATAGAACATTATTTTTCCATAACATCACCTAGGATTCTTCCATTCATAAACCCCAAACACATACTAATTTATCCTTGCATCACATGGGAAACATACATGCTTAAGCCCCAAACAACCTATTGAGAGACATATTTTGTGAAACATCTATTAGGTCTACTACTTTCTATTGTTTCTCATATAGAGAATGTCTCATGTGGGCATAGAGATTATTAGTAAACATGAAACCTATCTATCCTCCAGGGTAATTCCTACATGTAATCCCCAATAATGTATTTAATGGGACACTCCAATGTGTAATACCCACCATTACCAATTGGAATCCATCTTGAAGTAAGACACATCAAGCCCCTCTCATATGGTCCATTCCTACATGAAATCCCAAACCTTACGCTCCAAGGGAAACCATCCTTGTGTAATCCCCAAACTCCCCGTTTAGAACTACATGGACTATGACTCCAACCTAATTGGGATATGTAGAAAACGTCCTCAAGGTTAAACCCTAACACACATAGTAATCCATCCACTCTATCCATTTCATCAAATCTGTCCATAATCCATCCTAATTCCCACCTAGGCCACCAAATTATTGTGAAATGAGGCCATCTATCTAGGTTGTTTTTATATATAAGCCCCATCCATGCCCCGCTTCTCCAAGTAGCAGTAGGGTAGATCTCATGTGTAATCTCTAAAATATCTATTGAACCTTGTGGGTTTTGGTCTATTTATTTTGGACATGGTATGTTGGATGCCTCCACAGGCATTTTGACTTGACAAATGGTAAACCAACATGCCCCCTAGGCATGCACCACCCTGATCAATCCCTAACAATGTCCAAATAATCCTTCATAGTGTGAGATTTTCCCATCATGGGACACAACTCTCAGATCCTCCCTCATAGGGCATTCTCATCAATCAAATAGTAAATCAAGGTGCAACATTCTAGGGGTACACCTCACCAATCCAACCCTAGTGGAATCCAGACCATCCTTCATTGTGTGAAATCTTTCCTTCATAAGACACACCTCCAAGATCCCCCCTCATGGAGAATTCTGATCCATCCAATGGTAAATCAAGGTGCCCCCTCCAAGGGGCTCACCTTCCTAATCTAACCATAGAAGTTTACATATTATCCTTCAAGGTGTGTCATATTCCCTTCATGGGAGACACCTCCCTAATCTTATATCATGGAGAATTCTCATTTATAAAATGGTAAACCATGGTTCCACTTCCTAGGGGTAAACCATGGTTCCCACTCCTAGGGGCGAACCTCCCTGATCCACCCCTAGCAGTTTTATGACCATCCTTCATGGTTTGAAATCATCCCTTCATGGAACACACCTCTTGGATTCATCCACATTGAGTGTTATGATCCATCCAATGGAAAAACAAGATTCCCCTCCTAGGGGAAAACCCCCCTGATCCACCTCCAATAGTGTCTAGATCAGCATTCATAGTCTTAAATCTCCCCTTTATGGGACACACCACCTTAAGTATTCACTCATTGGGCATTTTGACCCATCCATCTCATAAAGGTTAGTGTTCCACTCCTAGGGGTGCACTACCATGGATCCACCTACGTAGGTCTCAAGATCAACATTTATAAAGTGAGACTATCTCTTTATGAGACACTATATCTAGGGTCCAACTCCATAGGAGTTTTGGCCCATCTATCTAGAAAAAAATTTAGTTGTTATCTCCTTGGGATGCACCCTCCATGATCCACCTCCATGGGGCGTTCTAATCAACTTCACTCCATATCTGGAATATGTTCAACTTGCGACCCATCACATTACTACCCATTGTTAAACATGGGATACATGTGTTAAAACTCAAAATACATGAATATGGAATAAGATAACTCGTGACTAACACGGGATGCCTCAAGTTCTACACCTGAGGTGCCTCCCTAAGATGCCCTCCTATGAGGAAGATATAGGTTCCCAATGTTCTCAATGTCCAGTGATTCCAATACATCTTCAACATTAAAATATAATCTGATGTAAGGTTTTTACTTATTGAGAAACCTTATAACATCTACACATAAGTATCATAATTAACCGGTTTCCATAAAAAGATGGCAACTGGAATGAGTTTTACAAACATGGATTAAGTCTATGAGGGAGACCCAGACTAGGCGACAAATTACAAGGAGTAATCTATGGAACATGGAACCAACATCCCATAATCCTGTTTCAATCATGGAATAAACATTGTTGGGAAATTGATGAATGTATCCTGCCTTTAGAAATATGGAATGTGGGGAACAATGCGATGTTAGTGAAAAATAACACATAAGGCAGTGCACCCTAGTTAAACTGTTAGAAAAAGAAATAGTGAACCCAATGTGAAAATATTATCCTTTATCCGCAAACTGGTGAAAATTATCTAAAAATCGTGGAATCATCCATTAGTTCCTCTCTAACAACAACACCCATATTGGTTGTGCAAGGGAAAACCATCTTCCAATTCAATTGTCTCATCAACAACATCATTTCCCTCATGGTCCGTGCAAGGTGAAACCACCCCTGACCTTATCATATCCTCACTGATAATGCCACCCTTATGGGTTGTGTAGGTGGAATCCCCCCGAATCCATCTGCTCCTCACCAACACCACCACTATCATGGGCTACGTAGGGGGAGATCACTCCAGAATACATTGGATACTCAACAACATTTCAACCCTCTTGGGCCACGTAAGTGGATACCACCCTCGACTCCATCAGATCCTTACTGAAACCGCTGTCCTAATGAAATGTGTAGAGGATAACCACCCTAAGAAATCATCTGCGCATTGTCGAAACCAGCAGAAGCCATTGTGAAGGTCCTCCTTACACTCTAATTGCCTAACATGGAGGTCCTCCCTACCACCTCCAATATCCATTATAGGGGCCCTCCCTACACTAAAATCACCCTTCATGGAGGTCCTCCCCATCATTACTAGTAACCATTATTGAGGCCCCCCTAAACTATAATCACCTAACAAAAAGGTCATCCTCATCACCATCATTATCCATTATGGAGGTCTTCCACATACTACAGTCACCCTACATGGAGGTCCTCTCCATTGCCATTGTATACCATTGCGAAGGTCCTCCCCGCACTACAATCACCCAACATGAAGGTCCTCGCTATCTCCATCATCAGTCATTGAAGAGGTTCTCCTCACACTACAATAACCTGACACATAGGTCCTCCCTATCACCATCAACATCCACTTCAGAGGTCTTCCCTGAACTAAAATCACCCTGAATGGAGGTCCTCCCCAACTCTGTATTTATCCATTATGAAGGTCCTCCCCACATTTCAAACACCTGGAACAAAGGTTCTATCATTTTTCATCTGCATCCATTGCAACGGTCCTCCCTACGCTACTATTATCCAGAACAGATGTCCTCCCTATCACCATCGTCAGTAATTTCGAAGGTCCTATCTACACTGACATCACCCAACATGGAGGTCATCCCTGTCACCATCATCATCCATTATGGAGTTCCTACACACATTACAATCACCCAGCATGGAGGTCATCCCTATCAACAACATCATCCATTACAGAGGTCCTCCCCACATTTCCATCACTCGACACGAGGTCATCCCTATCGCCATCATAATCCATTGTAGAGGTCCTACATGCACTACAATCATCTGACACGAAGGTCCTCCCCATCACCATCCTCTTCCATTATGGAGTACCTCCGTGCACTTCCATCATCAGTTACAAAGGTCCTCCTTGTCTCCATCATCCATCATTATGAATTTCATCCCTGCACTACCATCATGAGACATGAAGGACATCCCTGTGGCCATCATCATCCATTTCAGAGCTCCCCCATACTGAAATCACCCAGAACAGGGGTCCTTATTGTCTCTATCATCATCCATTTCAGAGGTACTCCCCATAATTCCATTATTTGTCGTAAAGGTCCTCCCTGTCATAATCATCATCCATTGCAGATGTCATCCCCGCATTTCCATCATCAATCATGGAGGTCTTCATTATCCCCATATTCAGCCATTATGGAGGTCGTCCTTACACAAATACTAGATGTTACATATTTTCTACCCATTACCATCATTAAACAGTAAGGATGTCCTACCCATGACACTACCAAAAGTCTTCATAGAGGTCCTACCCCTAATGAAGACATTCCATGCTCTGAAAAACCAACACTTGGTGTATGTAAATCATATATTTGGTGTGGTTAATCTACGTTTTGATATGTTACTCAATTAATACATTATATTTGAGGTCTATATACCCATTATATCGAAGATCAATTCTTTTACGCCTTCGACACTCCATCTCCCCATCATAACGATGATCTAAGATTCCATGACTCTTAGGCTTGATTCCCCCACCATACCGATGATCCAAGGTTCAAAACCTTCTAGGATCCATTGACTCGTCAAACCAATGATCTAGGCATCCATGCCTTTTGGGTTCCATCACCTTGTCATATTGATGTTCTAGTATTCCATGGATCCCAAGCCCAATCGCCTATCGTATAGACACTCTAAGATTCAATGAATTTCAGGATCTATATCACAATCATATAGTCATTGTAGGCATTCACCTCTCTTAGGAACCATCAACCCATTAGACTAAGGGAAATGTATCATCCCTACCACAATTGAGCTCACATAAAAAGATGATGTGGCCCATACCACCCTCTAGGCACTCCCTATCATCTCAATCTCTATATGTAGGTGTGTGTTTATTCAAATGGGATTGAGAACCCACCTACCTTTTTGGTAAACTAAGTTTACTCTCCCTTATAATTATACCAGCACTAACCACATAGGTCATTCTTGTTTCTCCAAAAATGGACCATGAAAACTTCACCATGTCATAGCCCATCTTAGGCTGGGAGAACATCCATTCATTCACTGGGGGAATTTTAGGGTAATCCCATGTTCAGATTACCCATGATCCTCAAGGACCCAAAACCACAAGAATGGGGCAGAGATGACAATTCCTCTATTGAAACAATCCATGCGGTCATACTTTCTAGTTGTATGGTGTTAAACTGCAAAAAAACCATATTCTTTATTGCATAATGTTATACTACCAAATTTTTTTTGGTAAAATGAAATTATATAGTATGGAATTTTGGTCAAATCTATGAGGTCTAAAACTAAAGCTACCATGTTTAAGGTTTTTTGACCATAAACAACTACCACACCTTTTCATAATCACATGATGTTAAATAGTACGTTGAAATATCTATACCATATATCGATAATTTACATGTTTATCATTCACATCACATTAAGTTAAATGGTATAATTTATCCATGTAGAGATCCTAGGATTCCATATATGTTATGAATGAGACGACTCCACATACCCATCACATTATATAAAACTGTGTAATTCCAGGAGATCATATATGTGAGAGCACTTTGAATTTGGAACCCATCCACTACTGTGCTGCATTAAAGAAGTACCACATGACCCTCTTCCTCGAGAAGGAGTTGAAATCCCTCTTCTCAATTGTAAAGACCTGGAAATTACACGGATTATTTTTATTATATGGGAATTTTACATGTCCGTGAAAATTTACAGTGCATGATTCTGAGGCCCGGAGAGCTCAGAATAAATTTATGAACTTTTTTTGGGTACGTTTAGTAAACGTAAGAGAGGATTTCTATAACTTTTGAACCGGTGCTCGGAATTGAAATATGAGGGCACTGTTGAACTCACAGCACCAGTATTCACATAAGGGGACCTTCACCTTGACTGTAGTAGGTCGAGGGTGAAAGATATAATTTGGGTTTTTTGTGGCAATAGAAATAAAATAAAATAAACATTTATTTTATTTTTCTTTTTGTTGAAACCTCCCTTGTGGATGGTTTAAATGTGGGGACCACCTGAACTAAAACCTCCCACATGTGTGTTATGGAGGTGGGGACCATTGAACCGAAAACCCCCATTTTGAATTCCTAAAGGTGGGGCCCCCCGAACCCTCATAATGGGAGAAGCTCTTAAACTCCCTCTTTAATGTGGAGAAGTCTCTTGAACATCCTCCACATTAATTATGCCAACACTTATTGATTAATGGTGCCAATTAAAATTAAATTAAGAAAACCTAATTTAATTTATATTGGATATTCTTTTGTTGGGAGAAGGGTTGGAAAATCATTTTGAGAAACTTTTACCCTATCCAATGAAGAACACCTCCCAATGAAGAATGACCACCAGAGATCGAAGAACGTGGAAACTGACTCTAGGCTGGATCGAAAGCACCTTGCGGTGGCAACCAATGTAGGACGTCTTCGATGACAATGAACCGACGATCAGGGAAACACCGACGTAAATGAATTCCCCCTTACAACGTCAATGAGCAATCAAGGTAGGGTGGTTGTTTGTTTTTCTTCCCCTTACCCATTATTAATAATTCATCATAAAAAATCAGAAAGATATTATATCCGCTTGATACTGATCTAACGCGGAGAGTGCAGGCCAAACAAAAATGGGCCAACCTCTCCGCAAATCTTGTGTTTAATTGTTGTATTATTCACGATGGAGGAGGACAGAAACCAACCTCAGTGGTGCATGATAATGGCGGCCAGCACCACCGCTGGCCACGACGAAGGTGATGGCACTGCCCCACGGCCACTGTGCCACCCCGCGACCTCCACTCCCCGCGCCGTCCACTACCTGCGGCCTCCGCCGCCACTCGGCCTCCAACGCCCGCGACAACCGCCACCTAGGGGCCCTCCACTGCCCCTACATCCTCGACCCCCCGCGACCCTCCGCGTCCCCCATGTCCTTTGTCGTCCTGAGACCTCACCGCCCCGTGGAATCGCCGCCCCATGGCCTTGCTGCCCCATGACCTTCCGCACCACCCCGCGGCCTCACTACCTCTTGGCCCTCCACCGTCCCGCATTGTCGCGGCCTCCGTGACCCCCGCCGCTCCGCAACCCCCGCAGACACACCATGCCGACCAGTCCGGGTCACTAGGCTGGGCCGCACCGTGGCCTGGCCCAGACCAAGTGGGTCAGACTGGTTCGACCCAAACTGGGTCGGCCCGGACTCAGATCCACTTCGACCCATTTAATCTCTTTTGACCATAAATTTGGCCCCAGGCGTCCATTTGACGAACCATCTACGGTGCTGAAAACCTTGGAGTAAGATGGTCCCTTTGGTATAACCCACTTGAAATTTGGATAAAGCTGGGGAAAAGTCGAGTTGGATCAATCATGAATCCAACCGGACCTTCGGGACTAAAAGACTAATAACTTACTGACCGGGCGTTCGATTGATGCACCGTCTATTACGTGGAGACCCCTATGAAATGGCAGTACTTTGAGATACTTTTTTTGTGGGACTTCGTGGAATTTGGACTATTGACCAATGGCTTGAAGAGCGGACTCACCCAGAGACGAGCAAGATTAGTGCGGGAACCCATTAGCTGACTGTGACGTGAAGAATGAATAACGATCCAGTGTGGGTCAGTACCAAGAGATCCTGTGTGAGTCAGCACCTAGCGATCCTGTGTGGGTCAGCACCGAGTGATCCTGTGTGGGTTAGCACCCAGAGAACCTGTGTGGGTCAGCACCGAGAGAACCTGTGTGGGTCAGCACTGAGCGATACTGTGTGGGTTAGCATCGAGCGATCCTGTGTGGGTCAGCACCAAGCGATCTTGTGTGGTTCAGCAGTAGAGCCTCTTAACAGAGTAAGATGATTCAGTAGTTACACTTAATCATCTCTACTACTGTACCAACGAAATACCTAGTGTGAGCTGAGTTCGTACCTGAGCGGTACTTTCCTTTGTGGTAATACCTTGGTGGTATTATTCTGTGTGGAATACTTGAGTGGTACTTACCATCATGGTACTCCTTCCTTTGTGGAATAGTTGAGCTTTGGGCTATTGAGTTGGACTCCGTGTTTCCTCATGATTGAGATGGGTATACATGATAACTTAGGTATATGTATGGGCATATACCTAAGTAGGGTTGTCAGTTGATTTCATTCTTTGTGGTTTATCCTCTATGGATTTTGTGAGATGTTGAGGGTCTCGAGGTCCCTACTGAGTATCTTTATACTCACCCCTGCACGGGATATGCCTGCACTTCATTGTGTTTGGTGCAGATGACGGACAACGTTGACTGAGGATGAGAGTACCAGGACTAGAGGTAGCTCGGAGGTGGACCTTAGACGAGGCATACCGCATAGAAGACCGTTCGAGAGATATACCTACCCATCAGGTAGGATCCTTGGTGGGTTATCACTATAGTTATTCTAGTTTACTTGCACCTTTAGTTTCTCGTACTTTCTAGTTGGGGTTGTATTCTGTCCCCTTTTACTTACTGCCCTTACTCTATTTACTATTCAGTTTACTTGAGTTTGTATCTTTCTGTGTGCTTGGTTTCATGTGTTTATAGGTTATAAAGGAAATTCCTTCCCCGTTTTAGGGAATATGCCTTCGGTGTTAGTTGCCAGTCCCTAGGCTATAGAAGGTGGGCTTGGGGTAGTCACGACACGGGCCCTGGGGGATGGGTCATGACAAATTGGTATTAGAGGAGTTGGTTCTACCATAGAACATAAGAATCTGATCTTTTTAACGGAAATATTAATAAGATTAGTGAGTGTGGATATCAGTTTAGAGAATCCAGTATTGGTGCGGCGGCTGACATATCCATACACAAAGACCCTGACTTCTGATTTCCGACTCAGTGCACAAAAACACTGATTGTGTGTCTATTTTCAAGAACCTTCTTAGTGAACTCTTGGAGTCATCTCACCAGATATAAATTATTGACCATGGAACACCTGTTTCTTTTATGTATGCCTCCACATAGACAGCTATCTAGGGTTCTAGATATAGTATGCACTGACAGCCCATCGAGCAATGAGTCCTCGGTGCAGGGCCCTTATTCAGTGGAGGCACCCGCAGTACCATTAACCATTGGGCCACTGATGTCACCAGCCCCAACAGCAGAGGGTGCACACTTCTTGAGCACATTTCATGAGTTCCAATGCCAGAGGCCACCCAGGTTCAGGGGAGAGACAGACCCACAGGCGGCTGAGGATTGGCTGGAGGCTGTGGTGAGAGTCTTTCGACTAATAGGGACACCGGCCAATCTCACGGTGATCCTTGCTGCCAGTCTTCTACAAGCAGCAGCCGACAGATGGTGGAGCTTTATGCTCCAGGTTCACGATGAGGTGAAACTTCTTTGGATAGACTTCGAGATTCTGTTTCGAGCATAGTTTGTACTAGTGACTCTTTGTGCAATGCGCATACAAGAGATTCTTCATCTGTAGCAGGGAAACATGACTATGACTCAGTACTCAACAAGGATCATTGAACTCTCACACTAATCCACTGATATGGTGTGGTAAATATTATTTAGGGCACGGACCTTCGATCAGGGGCTCAGGAGAGAGATCAGGGCTTTGATGATTTCTCGTAGCATACCGACACTGGAGGGGGTGTTAGAGAGAGCCCTCTTAGAGGAGAGTCTCCTTGCTGAGCAGTCACCAGTAGCGAGACCCACCACCAGATGTCACGTAGTGGATTCTTCAGCATCTGGAAGCAGATAGATGTCACAGAGGTCCAAGAGGACCATACCTATAGGTGAACAACCTCAGGATTCAGGGTCGGTTGTGTGGGGAACCCGAGGTAGAGCCAATCATGCCAGGAGTGGGTAGTGTTACACATGCGGTGGGTAGGGTCACATGGCTCGTGACTATTCTACCATCCATACATATGATCAGAAGATGGTCGAAGTACCACCCAGGAAGAGACAAAGGTTCGACAGAGGAGGTCTACAGTGCGTAGTCAGATGTGGCAGAGGAGCTGGTCATGTAACTGGTGGTGGGAGACGATTTGAGATGTTACCGCCACCACCACCAGGTGGTCCACCCCAACCAGTGGGAACAATTGGACAGGGGCGAGCTTAGGTCTATGTAGCTGAGGCCTACGACCATGGCACTCCAGAGATGATACGAGGTACGATCTATGTCTAATCCACCTTAGATGAAGTACTTATAGACATAGGTGTGAGTAATTATTTTATTTACACTACCCTCGTTCGGAGTTCAGAGATTCTGAAGGAGTCGTTAGCTTGATCCTTAAGGCTAGAGACTCCTACAAGAGTGGATTCGATGATTATGTACTGGTGGAAGCAGTGCGAGTTCACTCTAGGAGGTGAGAGCTATGGTTGTGATCTTCTAGTAGTAGTATCGAGGCCTTACGACATCATCTTGGGTATGAAATGGTTATGTACAGTCCATGCTAAAATAGACAGTATTAGGCACAAAGTACGGTGTGTCTGCACGGATGGGACCAAGTTTACCTTAATTTGTGATAAGGGAGCCCTTTCAGAATATAATGGACTTACCCAGAGTAGAGTGCAACCAATCACTCATCAGTTTTCTAGCCTTACCCTCAAAGCGGTTGATGTGGAGAGTCCGGGATATCACATATTGGTGGACCAGTACGCGAATGTCTTCCCTGATGATGTTCTGGGTCTAAATCCTGTAGATAGGTGGAATTTTAAATTGACTTATACCCCAGGACAATACATATATCTACACCATCATATCGCATGGCTCCCACGGAGCTTCGTGAGCTGCGTGTATAGCTGGAGGACTTACAAGGGAAGGGGTTCATCCGGCCTAGTTTTTCTCATTGGACAGCCTTGATTTTGTTCACCAAGAAGGTGGATGGGAGCTTGAGGATTTGTGTTGAAAATTGGTTCTTGAACCAGGTGACCATTAAGAACAAGTACCCACTACCGAGGATTGACGACCTCTTTGATCAGCTGAAGGGAGCACAGTGGTTCTTGAAGATAGACCTCAAATCCGGTTATCACCAGCTCATAGTACAGGATGAGGATGTGCAGAAGATGACTTTGAAATGTCGGTACGACCATTATGAGTTGTTGGTTATGAAATTTTGTGTGACCAATTCTTCGGCAATATTCATGGGACTCATGAATAGGATCTTTTGGCCATACCTTGATCACTTTGTAGTAGTATTTATCGGCGACATTCTGATCTACTCGACTTTTTAGGAGGAGCATGCCACTCATTTGCAGGTAGTACTAGACACACTCTGAGAGCACCATAATTATGGTAAGATCTTGAAGTTCCAGTTTTGGTTCTGAGAGGTTCACTTTCTAGGACACATCATCTCAGAGGCTGAACTTGCAGTGGATCCAGTGAAGATTGAGGTAGTACTTTCTTGGGAGCCACCCAGGAGTGTGAAGGAGATACAAAGTTTCCTGGGTTTCGCCGGATACTACTGAAGATTTGTGACATATTTCTCCAGATTTGAAGCACCACATTCAGCGTTGATAAAGAAGGGGAAATCCTTCGTTTGGTCGAAGAGATGCCAGCGGAGTTTTCAGGATCTGAGGCAGAGGCTGACTAGTGCCTCCCCCCATCTTGAGGCTTCTAGAGGAGGGAGTAGGGTTCATAGTTTACTATGATGCATCAGGGACCGGGCTCAAATGTTTCTTGATGAAGGTGCGAGCAGTGATCACACATGTTTATCTAAACGTGAGACGAAACAAACATAACTACACTACCCATGACATATAATTAGCAGTAGTGGACTTCACCTAGAAGATGTGGTGACATTACTTGATGGGCGAGTGTTTTACATTGTACTTTGATCATAAGAGTCTCACTTATATCTTCTCTCAGAATGACCTGAACCTGAGACAGTGACGTTGGATTGAGTTCCTCTTAGACTATGACTTCAAGATAGTCTATACTCCTGGGTAGGGGAATATTGTTGTAGATGCACTCAGTAGGAGGTCTGGTATACATCTTTTAGGCAAGGCGATAGAGAAGCTGTCTGTTTTGCAGATATCCTTTATGGATCGAGATGGAGAAGCATTTATTCAGTCACTTATAGTCACTCCCCCACTTCTTCAGCAAGTCAGGGAGGCACAGTGTGGGGACGCTGACTGCCAGGCTCAACGTGCTTAGATATCCACGGGGTAGGCACCTGATGGATTTTCTAAAGGTGGGGAGCACGTCATCCTTTCTAAGGATGTACCATGGTACCAATGTCACTTCGGGAGGATGTGTTGAGGGAGTTCCACACATCCCCTCTAGAGGTACATCTAGGAGTGGCGAAGATGTACTAGGACCTCCGACGATAGCACTGGTGGGCGAGAATGAAAAAAGAAGTAGCAAAGTTTGCTCTCAATGCCTCACTTTCCAGCAAGTGAAGGAGGAGCATTGGGTACCAGCAGACTTAGTTCAGCCTTTAGAGGACCCAGAGTGGAAGTGGGAGGGATATCCATGGACTTCATGATAGAACTTCCATGTACATCTAGTGGTCATGACTCGATTTGGGTGATCGTCGACCGACTTACCAAGTCAGCCCACTTCCTATCGACTGAGGAGCAGGGTTTAGTAGAGATCTTTAGAAACCTCTATGTGCAAGAGATTGTGAGGTTACAAGGAGTACTGGCGATGTTTGCCTTTTATTGTGATAAATATTTCACTTCCTAGCTATGGAAGGGGTTGCTGGTGGCTTTCGGGAATCAGCTTCGTTTGAGCACTGCCATCCATCCTCAGACTGATGGCTAGACTGAGTGGACCATTCAGACCCTCGAGGACATACTACGTGCTTGTGTACTTGACATTGGTCACAGCTGGGAGGATCACTTTCCTTTGTTGTAGTTTTCATTCAACAACATCTATCACTCCACCATTGGGATGACACCTTTCGAGGCATTGTATGGGCGACCTTGCAGATCACCTTTATGCTGGACTGACCTAGGGGAGTCACCACTCGTGGGACTAGAGATGGTACATGCTACCACAAAGAATGTGAAGATCATCCTGGAGTAGATGAATACTACATAGAGCAGGCATAAGTCTTATGCCGATAGGAGATTAAGAACACAAAAGTTTGAGGATGGTGACCACATCTTTATACGGGTCTCACCCCGATGAGATTTATGGAGATTTAGCCAAGGCAGCAAGTTATCTCAGAGGTTTATCAGACCTTTTCAGGTCCTTAGAAGAGTTGGCGAGGTGGCATACGACATAGATCTTCCACCTCAGTTTCACTGGGTTCACGATGCCTTCCACGTATCCCAGCTGAGGAGATACGTGCACGACCCTTCTCACATCATCGACCACGGAGAGCTGGACATCGACGATGGGGCGACATTTTTGGGGTTTCCAGTGAAGATTAAGGAGCGATAAGAGTCGGTCCTTCGTGGGTAGTTGATACCTCTGGTGCATGTTCCTTGGAAGCATGGGAACATCCAAGAGAGCACATGGGAATGGGAGGCTTAGATTTGTGCCCATTATCCCCACTTGTTTTCCTAGTTTTGAGTTGTGGCTTATGGGGTTGTAAATCCCTTAGGTGGAGAGAATGTAAAGACCCAAAAAGTTCATGTATTTTTTTAATTATATGGGAATTTTACTAGTCCGCAAAAATTTACGGCGCTTGATTCCAAGGCTCGAAGAGCCCAAAATGAATTTCTGAACTTTTTTTTAGGTACGTTCAGTAAATGTACGAGCGGGTTTTTGTAACATTTGAACTGGTGCTCAGAATTGAAATATGAGGGCACCATTGAACTCACAGTATCAATATTCTTTTAATGGGACCTTCACCTTGACCGCAGTAGGTCGAGGGTGAAAGATAGAATTTTCATTTTTTCATGGAAATAGAAATAAAATAAAATAAACTTTTATTTAATTTTTCTTTTTCTCGAAACTTCCCATGTGGATGGTTTAAAGGTGGGGACCACCTGAACTAAAACCTCCCACATGTGTGTTATGGAGGTGGGGACCACTGAGCCTAAAACCCCCATTTTGAATTCCTAAAGGTGGGGCCACCCGAACCCTCATAATGGGATAAACTATTAAACTCCAACTTTAATGTGGAGAAGTCTCTTGAAATTCCTCCACATTAATTATGACAACACCTCTTGATTAATGGTTCCAATTCAAATTAAATTAATAAAACCAAATTTAATTTTTATTGGCTATTCATTTGTTGGGATAAGGGTTAGGAAAGCACTTGGAGAAACTTTTACCCTCTCCAAAAAGAACACCTCCCAATGAAGAATGACCATTGGAGATCGAAGAACGAGGAAACCGACTCCGGGCTGGATCGAAAGCACCTTGCGGAGGCAACCAACATAGGTCGTCTAAAAACGATAACAAACCGACGATCGGGGAAACACCGACGTCACTGACTTCACCACTTCTAACGTTAACGAGCAATCAAGGTAGGGTGGTTGTTTTTTTTTCTTCCCCTTACCCATTCTTGATAATTCATTGTAAAAAATCAGGAAGAGATTATAGCTTTTTGCTACCGCTCTAACATAGAGAGTGTGGGCCAAGAAAACATGGTTCGACCTCTCCAAAAATCTAGTGTTTAATTGTTGTGTTCTTCGTGATAGAGGAGGAAGACAACCAACCTTCGTGGGGCACAGGAACGGTGGTCGACAACCTGGCCGGCCGAGACAAAGGCGACGATGCATCCCCACTGCAACTGTGTAGCCCTGCGGAATCCACCACCCACCGGAACCGCCGCCCTACGGACCCCCCCCCTCGGTCGCCTCCACCCCGCGGCCGTAGCCACCCCACTGACTGTGATGTGAAGAATGAATAGAGATCCTGTGTGGGTTAGTACTGTAATGACCCAAACTTTTTGAGTAGTATATTAACTTACTCTTAATGATTTAATAAATATGTTAATGGTTAATGAAGAAAGAGGAGTCGATGGCTTCATCTAGTAGACTCGAACCTTATGAAGCCCACTTATCAGAGCTTGGGAAGGAGGTGGCATCTTTGGGCTTCGCTTTGGTCCAAGCCCAAGACGAACTCCAGCGTGTCAAGTTTGAACAAAAATGCCTACGGGAGAAGTTCAAGTTAGTAGAGATTACTACAAGGGCAATGTTATCTGAGCCTCCCTCAGATTCTCTCACCATAGCACACCTTACACTTAGGTCATATGCTGGTGTTATAAGGGTCTATGAGACGAGACCCTATCTTCTTTGTGTAATACATTAGGATGAATAAATTGAGATTTCTTCCTTTAGATAAGTTTGTGAAATTTCAAATGTCCGGATAATTTTAGGATTTATTTATTGATGAATTTTGAAAAAACAGATATTTTAAAATATTTAGGTAAACCTTAAATAATTAATGATGTGTAATGATTTTCAAAAAAAGGTCTTCTGCAAAAGTGTTCAGTAAGGAATTTGGAGTCTAATAAGATCAACTTAATTTTTGATGAATAGTAAAGTATGAATAGTGATTTTACGCTTAGGATTAGTAATGTGACCAAATGGATTAGTAATTTCACTCAAATAAAGTTTTAATATAATTTAGACACCTAGATTAAGTAATGTGATTCAACAAAATGGGTAAATAACAGTTTCATAAATTATTAGTCAAGTATTAGTTTTTGGGGTGAATAGTGTGTTTTTTAATTAAAAATTAAATTTAAAATATTTAGAAAATTATTTTTATAAAATGGACTTTATTTTTGAACTCAGAGCCCTGATATTATGTTATGGTAATTTTTGGGGTTTTTTCTGAAAAATTGAATTTTAGGTGAATAGTGTTTTTATTTAAAAATTAAATTAAAAATATTTAGAATTTTTTTTATAAAATGTAGTTTATATTTGTAATCAGAGCATCGATATTTGGTTAAGGTGAAATTTTGGGATTTTTATGAGATAGATAAATATTCAGTGAATAGTGAAAATACAGTTTTTAAGTTACGGGTGTTTAATGACATCATTAAATGATGTATTAAGTATGTAATCAATATGGTCGACTTATGAATAGTAATATAAGGTATGAGGTGTCCCAAGTGGCCAATACCATGGGAAAATACCTTGGCCAAGCCCATGGTTTTTCCAAAACCACCAATGACCTTAGCCATTAATGCCTTGTCCCCTCACTTTACCTATGAATACCAAGCTATTCTCTCATCCTTTGGACTCCAAAATCAATATAAACGAAGTTTCGGTCTCCTTAACTCACAAGGAGTCCTCCCAAGGTGCCCTTAATCCTCTCAAGGTCCCAACCTTTGAGTTCTAAGAGTTACCTTTAAGGTAAGGGATCCGACCTCTCTCTTTCTTTTCAAGTAATCTCTTTTATGTCATTCTTTTTATGTTCCATGTTTTTATGTAGGAGGATGTTATTTTATATTCCTATTACTTAGCTTTTCATGTTCATATGATGAGAGATCCCCTCTTACTCTCATCATTTTGTTTTATGAATGTTTAAGTGGCGCCGTTAGGCTGCTGAATTTTTAAGGGATTCTTTCACCCTTCTCATTTTTCAAGTTCTATTTTCATGTCAAGTCTTTCAAGTTCCTTTTTATTATGTTGGGGTGTGATCTCTGTATCTATCATACTGATCTTTTATGATCATATTATGAGAGACCCTATTTGATCTTGTCAATTTATTTTTATTTAAGTTTAAGTGATGCCGTTAGGCTGCCGAATTTTTATAAGAGAAATCTTATTTTTGTCTTACTTCCATGTTTTTCATTTCAAATGGTATGTCCTTAAAATTTCATTACCATGATTCATAACCTTTATATTCTGTCCCTATATTATTTTTATATATCATTTATGAGTGGGTGACCCATGTCCCCTCTCTTTTCAATATTTTCTAAAACCCTGTAACGTAGCCATTATGCTGCAGAATTTTCATCTCAAAATGCCTCTCTCTTTTTCTCAAAATTATTTTATGTTATTACGTGAATACTAAAAGATCTTATTTCTATAGGAGTATTCACATATATATGAAAATGTTCTATTTTAAATTCTGGGATTTACATACATGAAACCCTCTCTCCCTTTTCGTGGGTTTAAAGTGACATAAAGACCATGTCTTTAAAGCAGTTTTTAAAACGTTATGATTATGAAATGAAACCCATTTTTTTTATGCTATATGGGTTGTTTATGAAATTATTGATGATGATATATGTGGCTCACTTGATAATAAATACATGTCAAGAGTGCACCCAGATAGCGCTCCAATGCATTGGGTAATGACTTAATCTCTAGAGATGACCATTTAGACTGATACCTTGGTGAATAACCTTGGTAATTTTTAATGACACCTTGGGGATGGACCTTGGTGAAACGAAATGATTGTCAATATTAAATGTTGTAGCCACATCTTCAAGTTATGAAAAATGTTATTTTTATTATGATATATCTCATGGTTTCTTTCTCATGCCTTAAAGTTCTTTTCATGACCTTATTGAAGTATCTCAAGTTCACTTGTAAAATGTTTTTCTTGTTTCCCTTACTAGGCCTTCTGCTCACCATTTCTTTTGATGTATGTCCCCAGGTTATGAGATGAAGTAATGAACCTAAGATGAACTTAAGGATAATCCTTTCAAGTGTTTAGGAAGAATGTTTTTTTTGTTATTTTCATGTATTATGTTCCCGGTTTCCAAGACACTAAACCTTAAAGATCCTTAGTTCTGTGTAATGTAATGAAAGTTTATATTATAAAAAGACAGGATGCTATAGTTGATATCAAAGGATGGTTTAGTTATTTGTGGAAATTAGGATATAAAAACTTTAGGAAGAACCATATAGAAAAGTTTAAATACAGGAAAACTTCCTGGTATTTTGGTAAGTATTGAGTAAGTGGTTTATCAAACAAATACATCCCTGTCTGGATACGAGCAGGTAGAGGCAGCTCTGGCACAAATGTACATAGGGGTAAAACCCGAAAACACCGCTTTGAGCTAGACTCGAACGGGAACTGGTGCACGATAACGGGCCTTGCTGCACTCTTGGTTACGACACTCCTAATGGATATGTTTGGTTAATCACAAGCTTTTTATGAATCATTATGAAGGAATTATAGAGAAATGTAATTGTCTAAGAATGAAGTCTTAGTTAAAAGATTCATAAATGAAATAAGTTTCTCACTAAGGTTTTATTCTTTTAGAAAATGGTGGGCAATAGGAGGAACCATGCCGATGGTGGCCGCAATGCACCATGTGCTGACGGCCCTCCGATGGAATCCAGAATGGAAACATTCATGCGAATGATGAACCAACTGACTCAAGTTATGAGTAATAACTTGAATCAAGTTGAGAGGCCGATCTCACCACGAAGGGAACAACATTATGTTGAGTCCTTCATGCGTCAATGAACACCATCATTAAGTGGATCTATAGACCCATTGGTTGCGGAAAAATGGATAAGCTCCATTGAAAAGATCTTTTCTGTACTCCTTTGTTCGAAACAAGAAAAACTCACCCTTGTTGTTTACCACCTAGAGGGAGAAGCTGATCAGTGGTGGTCACTGGTCAAAAACACGAATCCTAGAGGAGAGATGGAAGCTATGGAGTGGGAAGAGTTCTGAGGAATATTCTTTAATAAGTATTTCCCTCGTTCTATGAGAACGATAATGGAGAAAGATTTTCTTGAGCTGAAGCAGAAGGAGAATGAATCTGTCGGAAGCTATGAGATGAACTTCACCCAACTTTCACGATATACCTCTAGCTTTGTCATGGATCCAAGTGGGAAGGTCGATAGATTTTTTGGTGGAATGAGACCTCATCTACGGAAGAATTTAGCCAACTGGGACTACGATAGCTATGAGGAGATCGTGCGGAGTTCAATGAAAGTCGAGCTAGAGTTTGGCGAGACACAATGGTCTCATATATCAAGTGAAAAGAAGAGATCATTGGAGCCCAGTTTAGGGAAGACTTTTGATCAGGGAAGAGGTGGAAATCAAATGCAACTTACCACATGCAATAAATGTGGGAAGAACCATCTGGGGAACTGCTTGATCAGAAGTGGAAAGTGCTACAAGTGTGGAATAGGAGGCCATATTGCTAGAAATTGTCGTAGTGAGGTGAAGGATCAACTCCCCAACACTAATGACAGATGAAAGATGGTTCTGTCCTTACCCGAAGTCCATTGCTTCAAGTGTGGATAGCTTGGCCATTATGCTAATCTCTGTCAAAATCCAAGGGCAGTGGAGGGGAATCACCATCAACCTTAGCAAAGGCCAGGGGAGCAAGCTCGTGCTTTTGCTATCACAACAACAAAAGTTGAAGCTTCGAATGACGTGGTAGTAGGTACTCTTTTTGTCCTCTCAAAACTATCAACTACTTTGTTTGATTCTTGTTCTACGCGTTCCTTTATTTCCTCCAAGTTTGCAAAGAATATAGAATCAATCCCCAAACTTCTTGAGGTAGAGTTGTCAGTCAAGACTCCAAGTGGGATTATCCATGCATCAAAAGTGTTTAGAGACACTAGTGTTTACTTTAGTGAGCACAATCTTATCGCAAATCTAGTATTCATTCCCATGTTGGAATTCGACATTATACTAGGGACGGACTGGCTCTCAAAGTATAATGATAAGATCAAATGAAAAAGTAAGGAAATCTCAGTAGTCTTGAATAAATGACCTACAGTTATCTTCCAAGGAGAGATATCCTGAACTGATCCCTATCTAGAAGCACCTCCTATATCTTTCTTTATGGAGTTAATCGGTGATGATGAAGAAGGAAAAGGGAGCATACAAATAGAAGATGTTCCAATTGTTTAGGAATACATGGATGTATTTCCTGAGGATTTACCTGGACCTCCCCCAGAAAGAGAGGTAGAGTTCTCCATTGAACTCGTACCTAGATCACAACTGATATCAAAGACCCTGTATAGAATGGAAAATGTGGAGTTAGAAGAGTTAAAGAAACAACTCCAAGACTTGTTGGATAAGGGGTTTATCCGACCGAGTGTGTATCCTTGGAGAGCACCAGTTCTCTTTGTGAAGAAGAAGAATGGATAAATGTTGCTATGCATTGATTATAGAGAACTGAACGGGATCATAGTGAAGAACAGATACCCTCTTCCAAGAATTGATGATTTATTTGACCAACTTCGTGGGGCTCAATTCTTCTCTAAGATTGAACTTCGATCTAGTTATCATCAACTGAGGGTGAAGAAGGAAGATATTCCAATGACTGCCTTCCGATCAAGATATGGGCATTATGAGTTTACTGTAATGCCCTTCGGCTTGACTAATGCTCCTGCTATTTTCATGGATTTGATGAATAGAGTCTTTAAGGACTACCTTGATAACTTTGTGGTAGTTTTTATTGATGATATTTTGATATATTCAAAAAGTCATGAGGAGCATGAAGATCATCTGAGGGTTATTTTGAAAACTCTACGGAAGGAGAGGCTCTTTGTAAAGTTCAGCAAGTGTGAGTTTTGGTTACAACAAGTGGCTTTCTTGGGGCACATCGTAACCAATGAAGGAATCTCGGTTGACCCTGCAAAGACAATGGTTGTGGAGGAGTGGCCTCTACCCACAACAGTAACTGAGATTCGTAGTTTCCTTGGTTTAGCTAGATATTATAGGAGGTTTGTAAAAAACTTTTCACGACTTTCAAATCCACTAACCATGTTGACTCGAAAAAGGGTTAAGTTCATCTGGACAAAGGAATGCGAGGAAAGTTTCCAAGAGATGAAGAAGAGATTGGTTACTACACCTGTGTTAACACTACCCTCTATCGGAGAAGGATTCGTTATTTTTAGCGATGCATCTCTGAAAGGTCTTGGGTGCGTCCTCATGAAAAATGACAAGTTAATTGCTTATGCACCTCGACAGTTGAAGATTCATGAGAAGAATTATCCTACGCATGATCTAGAGCTAGCGGTAGCTATTTTTGCTCTAAAGATATGGAGGCACTATCTTTATGGGGAGAAATGTGATATATACACTGACCAACAAAGTTTAAAGAATATTTTCACACAGAAAGAATTGAACATGAGACAAAGGAGATGGTTGGAGCTTATTAAAGACTATGATTTTTCAATTCATTATCACCCTGGAAGAGCAAAAAAAGTCACGGATGTGTTAAGCAGGAAAGACCCTGTTGTTATGGAAACAATGAGGATCCTAGGAGATCCCTTGATTAAAGATCTAGTAAAACTAGACATGGGAATTATAAAGAAAGGGACATCATCAACCCTATCCCAAATGATTTCTCAACCTTCATTACTAGAGAAGATCAAGAAGGCTCAAAAAGAAGATCCTTTGCTGCATGAGATGTTGGAGGCTGTAAAAGATGGGAAGTTCCCTGATTTCAATATTGATCAAGAAGGTTTATTGAAATTTCGTACAAGACTATGTGTTCCATCTATTCTGGAGATAAAGAAAGAACTGATGGATGAATCTCATAGCTCTACTTTCTCTATACATCCAGGAAGCACTAAAATGTATAGAGACCTTCGTGATCATTATTGGTGGGATAACATGAAGATGGAGATTGCAGATTACACTACAAGGTGCCTGGTGTGTCAAGAAGTAAAGGAAGAACAACAACTTCCTAAGGGGGTATTACAACCGCTACCCATACCAGTATGGAAGTGGGATAATATCACTATGGACTTTGTATCTGGTCTCCCAAAAACATCCAAAGGAAACAATGCGATATGGGTTATTGTGGACCGTCTCAGCAAGACCGCCCATTTTATCTTTATTTCGGAAGATTTCTCTCGGGATCAACTTTCCAAGATATAAGTAAAGGAAGTGGTGAGGCTACATGGGGTACCACTATCCATCGTGTCTGATCATGATCCAAGATTCACATCAAAATTCTGGAGAAGTCTTCAACATGCTTTGAATACTGAATTGAATTTTAGTACAACCTATCATCCTCAAACTGATGGCCAATCTGAAAGGACTATTTAGACACTCGATGACATGCTGAGATTATGCTCAATGGAATTTAAAGGTGGATGGGATCAACACCTCCCATTAGTTGAGTTCTCTTATAACAACAGCTTCCATTCGAGTATTCAGATGGCACCCTATGAAGCTCTGTATGGAAAACGATGTAGAACTCCTACTTGTTGGGATGAAACTGGTGAGAGAAAGCTTCTTGGGCTTGATCTCGTGCAAGAGATGACAGAACAGGTTCATGCCATCCAACAACACATAAAGGCTGCTTAGATTCGGTAGAAGAGCTATGCTGACAATCGTCAAAGGGACTTGGAGTTTGGTGTTGGCGACAAAGTCTTCCTTCGAATTTCTCCATGGAAGAGAGTCATGTGATTTGGGAAGAAAGGGAAGCTCAGCCCAATGTACATTGGCCCCTATGAAATCCTTGATTGCATAGGATCAGTGTCCTATCATCTAGAACTTCCACTGAACCTAGCTCAAGTTCACAATGTCTTCCATGTATCTATCTTGAGGAAGTACATACCCGACCCTTCGCATGTACTGAACCTATAGGTGGTACAGATGGAACATGACCTCTCTTATGAGGAGCAGCCAGTGGAGATCTTAGACCGTAGAGACAAGGTTCTATGAAACAAGACTACCAACCTTGTGAAAGTGTTGTGGAGGAATCATAAAAATGAAGAAGTGACTTGGGAGCCTAAGGAAACGATGAAGCAAAAGTACCCTCACCTTTTTGACTAGGCATCAAGTATAAATTTCGGGGACGAAATTTCTTAAGGGGGGAAGAATGTAACGACCCAAACTTTTTGAGTAGTATATTAACTTAATCTTAATGATTTAATAGAGATGTTAATGGTTAATGGAGAAAGAGGAGTCGATGGATTCATCTAGTAGACTCGAACATTATGAAGCCCACTTATCAGAGCTTGGTAAGGAGGTGGCATCTTTGGGCTTCGCTTTGGACCAAGCCCAAGCCGAACTCCAGTGTGTCAAGCTTGAATGAAAATGCCTATGGGAGAAGTTTAAGTTAGTAGAGATTACAACTAGGGCAATGTTATCTGAGCCTCCCTCAGATTCTCTCATCATAGCACACCTTACACTTAGGTCATATACTGGTGTTATAAGGGGCTATGAGACGAGACCCTAGCTTCTTTATGTAATCCTTTGGGATGAATAAATTGAGATTTATTCCTTTAGTGAAGTTTGTGAAATTTCAAATGTCTGGATAATTTTAGGATGTATTTATTGATGAATTTTAAAAAAAATGATATTTTAAAATATTTATGTAAACCTTAAATAATTAATGATGTGTAATGATTTTCAAAAAAAGGTCTTCTGCAAAAGTGTTTAGTAAGGAATTTGGAGTCTAATAAGATCAACTTAATTTTTGATGAATAGTAAATTATGAATAGTGATTTTACGCTTAGGATTAGTAATGTGACCAAATGGATTAGTAATTTCACTCAAAGAAAGTTTTAATATAATTTAGACACCTAGATTAATTAATGTGATTCAATAAAATTGGTAAATAACGGTTTCATAAATTATTAGTCAAGTATTAGTTTTTGGGGTGAATACTGTTTTTTTAAATATAAAATTAAATTAAAAATATTTAGAAAAGTATTTTTATAAAGTGGACTTTATTTTTGAACTCAGAGCACTGATATTATGTTATGGTAATTTTTGGGGTTTTCTCTAAAAAAATGAATTTTTGATGAATAGTGTTTTTATTTAAAAATTAAATTAAAAATATTTAGAAAATTATTTTTATAGAATGGAGTTCATATTTGTAATCAGAGCATTGATATTTGGTTAAGGTTAAATTTTGGGATTTTTCTGAGAAAGATAAATTTTCAGTGAATAATGAAAATACAGTTTTTAAGTTAAGGGTGTTTAATGACATCATTATATGATGTATTAAGTATGTAATCAATATGGTTGATATATTAATAGTCATATAAGGTATGAGGTGTCCCAAGTGGCCAATACCATGGGCAAATACCATGGACAAGCCCATGGTTTTGCCAAAACCACCAATGAGGTGTCCCTTGGCCATTAATGCCTTGTGCCCTCACTTTCCCTATAAATACCAAGCCATTATCTCATCCTTTGGACTAAAAAATCATTCTCAACGAAGTTATGGTCTCCTTACCTCCCATGCAGTCCTCCCACGGTTCCCTCAAGCCTCTCAAGGTCCCAACCTTTGAGTTTTAAGAGTTACGTTTAAGGTAAGGGATCCGACCTGTCTCTTTCTTTTCAAGTAATCTCTTTTCTGTCATTCCTTTTATGCTCCATGTTCTTATGTGGGAGGATGTTCTTTTATATTCCTCTTACATACCTTTTCATGTTCATATGATGAGATATCTTCTCTTACTCTCATCATTTTTTTTATGAATGTTTAAGTGGCGCCATTAGGCTGCTGAATTTTTAAGGGATTCTTTCACCCTTCTAATTTTTCAAGTTCTATTTTCATGTCAAGTCTTTCAAGTTCCTTTTTATTATTTTGGGGTATGATCTCTATATCTCTAATACTAATCTTTTATGATCATATGATTAGAGACCCTATTTTATCTTGTCAATTAATTTTTATTGAAGTTTAAGTAACGTTGTTAGGCTACCGAATTTTTATAAGAAAAATCTTATTTTTGTCTTACTTCCATGTTTTTCATGTCAAATGGTATGTCCTTAAAATTTCATTACCATTATTCATATCCTTTATATTCTATCCCTATACTATTTTTATAGATAATTTATGAGTGGGTGACCCATGTCTCCTCTCTTTTCAATGTTTTCTAAAACCCTGTAACATAGCCATTATGCTGCAGAATTTTCGTCTAAAAATGCCTCTCTATTTTTCTCAAAATTATTTTATGTTATTACGTGAATACTCAAAGCTCTTATTTCTAAAGGGGTATTCAGATATATATCAAAATGTTCTATTTAAAATTCTGGGATTTACATACATGAAACCTGCTTTCCCTTTCCGTGGGTTTAAAGTGACATAAAGATCATGTCTTTAAAGCAGTTTTTAAAACATTATGATTATGAAATAAAACCCATTTATTTTATGCTATATGGGTTGTTTATGAAATTATTGATGATTATATATGTGGATCACATGATAATAAAGACATTTCAAGGGTGCGCCCAGATAGCGCTCCAATGCATTGGGTAAAGACTTAATCTCTAGAGATGACCATTTAGACTGATACCTTGGTGAATAACCTTGGTAATTTTTAATGACACCTTGGGGATGGACCTTGGTGAAACGAAATGATTGTCAATATTAAATGTTTCAGCCACATCTTCAAGTTATGAAAAATGTTATTTTTATTATGATATATCTCATGATTTCTTTCTCAAGACTTAAAGTTATTTTCATGTCCTTATTGAAGTATCTCAAGTTCACTTGTAAAATGTTTCTCTTGTTTCCCTTACTGGGCCTTCTGCTCACCCGTTCTTTTGATGTATGTCCCCAAGTTATGAGATGCAGTAATGAAACTAGGATGAACATAAGGATAAGCCTTTCAACTATTTATGAAGAATGTTTTTTGGTGTTTTCATTTATTATGTTCTTGGTTTCCAAGATACTAAACCTTAAAGATCCTCAGTTATGTGTAATGTAATGAATGTTTATGTTATAAAAAGATGGGATGCTATAAGTACCAAGAAATCTTATGTGGTTCAACACCTAGTGAGCCTGTGTGGGTCAGCACTGAGAGATCTTTTGTGGGTCAGCACCTAGCGAACCTATGTGGGTCTGCACTGAGCGATCCTATGTAGTTTAGCACTGATCGATCCTGTGTGGGTCAGCACTGAGAGATCATGTGTGGGTCCACAGTAGAGCCTCTTAACAGAGTAAGATGATTCAGTAGTTACATTTACTCATCCCTACTACTGTACCTAAGAAATACCTAGTGTGAGATGAGTTCGTACCTAAGCGGTACTTTCCTTTATGGTAATACCTTTGTGGTATTTTTCTGTGTGGCATACCTGAGTGGTGCTTACCATCGTGGTACTCTTTAATTTGTGGAATAATTGAGCTTTGTGCTTTTGAGTTACACTCTGTGTTTCCGCATGATTGATATGGGTATACTTGATAACTTTGGTATATGTATGGGCATATAAATAAGTAGGGTTGTCAGTTGATTTCATGCTTTGTGTTTTATCATCTCTGGATTTTGTGAGATCTTGAGGGTCTCGGGGTCCCTACTAATTATCATTATACTCACCCCTACACGGGCTGTGCCGGCACTTCGTTGTGTTTGGTGTAGATGAAAAATATCGCTGACTGAGGACGAGAGTACTAGGACTAGAGGTAGCTCAAAGGTGGACCTTAGATGAGGCGTACCACAAAGACGACCATTCGAGAGCTGTACCTACCCATTAGGTAGGATCCTTGGTGGGTGATCACAGGAGCTGTTCCAGTTTACTTGTACTTTCAGTTTCTCGTAATTTCCAGTTGGGCTTGTATTCTGGACCCTTTTACTTACTGTACTCACTCTATTCACTATTCAGTTTACTTGAGTTCGTATCTTGCTGTGTGCTTGATTGTGTGTGTTTATAGTTTATAAAGTCAATGCCTTCCCAGTTTTAGGGAATACACCTTCGGTGCTAGTCGACAACCCATAGCCTATGGAAGGAAGGATTGGGGTAGTCATGGCACGGGCCCCAGGGGATGGGTCGTGACATCAATACTCCTCCTTGATGTGCTCAAATGTAATTTGTTTTAGAACCTAGAGTATTTTATTTGGCATGGAAATTCTCTGAATCCATCTACATGAATTACAACATCCATTAATTTGGATCCCCATCCTCATCCACATCTGAAAGGACTTCCTAATGGAATGGTGCGTGGCCATAGTGGATCACCTAACACCATGGGCCAACACCTCAGAAGTCTTCATATGAAAACTTGAGATAGGTCCCATGTTTCAAACATGGTAAGTAGTCAACCTTCATTATTTTGTCCCCATCCAAGGAAACATGATGTAAATGATTTGTTTCAAACATGGTCTACATTTACTCTATATCATCATGCCACCCCATTGTGATCTAGATACTAGGCACCATGATTCACAATTTCCACCTCATTATGTTCTTGTGGAACTCCAACACTGTTGGTGTTACCCCTCCATGCATACATGCACGTTGAGTTAGAAGGTTAGTGTCACTGGGATATTCTTGACTAGGCATATCAATGCCCCTCATGTTCACTTCATGTGTCAGGAAAACCCCATCATATCTCCCTATTTCCCACACCAAGAATGAATAACATGGTCTTAGTAGATTTTGTAGGATGTGTAATGAAATGGTTGAGCCGTAGAAAACTTCACATCCAATTCACATGATGTTAAACTTGGAAATTGGTCCGAACTCTATGCCCTTAAACTAAGATCCTTTTATCCAATAAAAATGAACATAAAATTTATATAGCACCAGGGTCCCTTTCCTAGAGTTTATCAAGGTCTTTATCCCCCACTCAGGAATCCAATACTTGAGGACAGATCTGGTCCCACCTTCTGATACATTGTAGTTTGAATCTTTGAGTGTTGTATTCCACATAGAAATTCCCTCAATACATCTCCACACCTCAAATATTTTCTAGTTTAGATTCCCATATTATTCAAATTCTAATGTTTTCCCCTCACAAAAATGGTGCATGGAAAAAATGGATAACCTCATATCCTAAGAAACCCCTACATAGACCTTTTGCAACAAATAGCAAATATTTTGTTTCAAGCATTGTTAATAGTCGATTGTGCATTGGGTTTCCCCATAGTTGACTGGTGTAGTTATGTATCCCATGTTTCAAATTTGGTAAATAGTGGCCCCTACACATTAGACACCCCGTTTCATGATCTAGATCTCAAAAGTATTTATTTAATTATTTTCCACATCCCTATGTTCTGGTGGAATCCCAACACCCTTTATGTTATACCTCAACATATTTGTGTGAGTTGAGTAATCAGGTTAGTGTCATTGAGACATTTTCAAACTAGCATATTCTCTCACTTGAATTGTGCTTCCATGTGATTTGGAAAGCCTCACACCACTTTTTTTTCACACCGAGAATGAATCATGTGGGATTAGGATTCTTGGTTGGGTTTATACCCAATTAGTGAAGCTATACAATCTCAAAGGTCTAAACTCTATGACCATAAGATAGATTTCAAGTATATACATCATGAATATAAATTGTGTGTGGTTCTTACCACACTATTATATTTTATAGAGTGAGCATAATTGGTCCTCATTCACATATTGTCATTCTTATCATTCCATACATATCCATTATGGAAGACTCACCCTATAAGGTCTGAATTCTATAACCTTAAACAAAGAAAAAAGTTCTAAATTCTATGACCTTAATCTATGAAATAAAGGTCCAAATTCAGTGAAGAAAAACTAAGAACCAATGGCCCAAACTCTATGAACTTAAAATAAGAACCAAAGGTTTGAATTTTATGGACTTAAACTATTATTCAAAGGTACGATTTTTAAGACCTTAATATAATAACCAAAGGTCCAAATTCTATAACCTTAAACTAAGAACAAATGGTTCAAATTATATGTCCTCAAACCAAGAACCAAATATAAAAATTATATGAACTTATGAAAAGAAAAAATAGGTCTAAATTCAATGACCTTATGAAAAGGTTCAATTTCTATGACCGTAAACTAAGAACCCTATAGTATGAGCTGTGTGAATTTAAACTAAAGAGAATCAGCGAATTAGAAGCATGAAGTTAAACTGAAAAACATTCGTGTTAATTTCTACATGAACTTAATAGGAAAGTACCCAATGTCCCAGGCAGATGACATAAACTGGGAACTTGATTCCAAACATTATGAATATAAACTTCGTGAGTAGTCCTCAAGAGTGTGTGGTGTTGCATGGGCCTCTGTGGCCATATTTCACATTTGTTTTTGGTTATCGTGCCACACATACCCCCTTTCGAACACGCCTCCCCAACATCCTAGTTTCATTAAGATAAACTGTGTTACAATCAATGTTTTTACCACATGACGTTAAACAACATAGACTGGTCCAAACTCAATGAACATAAAATAAGATCCAATAGTCTGAATTCTATGACCATAAAATAAGAACCATATTATCCTATTTGCGTGATGTAAAACTTTATATAAATTTTTCATCCTAGATACAAGATTTTAAACTACACTACATTGAAGGTTCTATATACACAGCCTTAAAAGGCATGTACCAACATCCCAAGCATAACATGTTAAACTGGGAATCCACGTTTAAGAATCATGAATTTAAACTATATGAAGGATATATTAGGAATGTGTAGTAAGGAATTGGACCACCTAGTCCATTAAAATTAGGTTTTTCACTCCTCCACACTGTACAAATCCATTAGAGAGGCCCAAAATTTCAAGTCTAAACTCTATGACCCTAAACTAAGATCCCCATGGTCTGAACTCTAGGGCCTTAAACTAGGTGTTCATGTCCATGAATGATGACTCAAAATCGATTGGATGTCCCCTCAGGAATATGTTGTGTGATAGATGCCTTCTTGTCCATCATTCATTTCAGGTTCTTCACCTCACCATTTTGCATATATCATCTTGAGAAGATCACCCAATGGTCAGAATTCTTTGACCTTAAACTAATAAATATATATTCCATGATGTAATGAATTTAAAATTCACATCACCATTATGTTTTTCTCACCTGAGATGAAATCACCTCTATAATTATTCACCTACAACTATGTGTTCAAAAATTATATGTGGATTGTTTCCCATCCTTATGGGATACGTAGGAATTCCCAAATATTTCCTCACTAGTCTCATCCATAATTTCAATCTTTTGGAATCTTGGATTGGGTTTTCCTCAAGATTATATGGTGTGATGCAGGCCTCTCTGGTCCTCATTCACATCATATTATGGTTGTCATGCTATTCACTTCCCTATGGGAACACTCCATCCCTCAATGGACTAGTTTCCTTGAGATAGAGTTTATTTCAATCATTACCCCAACTGCACAATGATAAAAGGCATAAAAACCATTTCCTTTATAGCATGACAATAAAATACATGGACCATTCCGGTCACATGACCTTAAACTACGTAATAATTATCCTAAACACTTGATGAAAAATCAACATGGCATTGTAGTATTCTCACCTGAGAGGAAATCACCTTTAGAACTGGTCATCCACCATGCCACATGTCAAGAACTATGTGTGTCATGATTCCGGTCCTTATAGGATACATAATGACACATGTTTCATCAATATCAAGTCTATCCACACCATTCATCCCCTTTCACACCAGGTCACTAATGTCCTTACTGCATGAAATTAAACTACACTGGATCCCAAAACTATATGTGGTCTATTCTATCCTCATGGAATACATAGTGATACACAAACATTTCATATTTGGGCCTATACTTATATAAAAATTCCCTTTTTTCCTTAGTCCCCATTTATGGAACATGGGCCTCTAGGGATCGCTCATGTAAGATGTTCCTTTTATCTATTTTATATTGATGTCTTACGTGTCGATCTCAAAAGTAGCCCCTATAAGGTCCAAACTCCGTGAACTTAAACTGAGATCCAATATTCCAAGCACCATGACTTCAAACTGAATGCAGGTATATTCCAGGATATGTTGTATGAAAGTGGGGTTCCTTGTCATTCCTTCAAATTAGATATTTCATAACACTTCACTATATATACCCAATTAAGAAACCATCTATTATGGTCCGGAAACTATGACCGTAAACTATGATCCAAAATTCTAAACCCATGATGTTAAACTGCAACTATGCCCAAATAATTTTCATGATGCCTCATGATAATCATGGTATGCCTCAATTACATCACCATAGAGGATTTCCCTTACCAGTTTCTATCTTTTAACATGCTTTGTTCACGAACAACATGTGGATTTATTCTTGTTCTATTAAGATATGTAGTGACACCTGAATCTACAATCTTGGGTCCAACCATGATGTTTACTTCTTTCATGTCAGTTCATCATAATCCTTACAAGTTGATGTTAAACTGAACAAGGTATCTAGAACTGTGTTTGGATTCATTCCCATACTCATGGGTTATGTAGGAACACCAAAAAATTTTGCCTTTGGGAACAACAAAAAAATCCTTCAAACCCACAACCCATTGATCTTGATTACAGTCAATGCTCCATGAACCTAAACTATATGAAGTTAATCTTATGGTATCTATGTGGTACTTGGACCTCCATGATCCTCATTTGAGCCATGTTATTTCCCTTTCATTCCATATATATACCCTTGGAATGAGCATTTATCTTATAGCCATAACATCTCTGTAACATCCTTTCCCTTTATTACACACATTAACATGATTTATTACATAAACTTGCACTTCATAAAACTCTGAGGATAGAGAGGTATAGTGTCTTGGGAAATTAGGGACATTTGATGACAACTTAAGACATAAAAATACAACATCTTTATTGAAAACATCCTTTACATTACCACAAAATTCCCTTATACTTAGTATTGGATGGTATAACCTATGGACATACATGTGAAAAGGGTGAGCTATAAATCACAGTAAAGGTGTAAAAATGGCATAAAATTAATAATAAAATAGATTTTAGGCATTAGGAATATCAATGGAGCTTAAGAGAAACATTAACATAAATGCATGATATAGCATGATTATCATAACATGGAAATGTGACAACAACATTTAACATGATATTAGCATGAGCCAAGTCCCATTGCACATGGATTATGAGTAAACCCTCATTATAGTTGAATCATCATGATTGAACCCTCATTTAACATGAATTATCATGATTAAACACCCATTTCACATGACATATCATGACACTATTCTTTACCCAATGCATTGAATCACTATCAAGGGACACCCTTCTTAATCATTTCATTTCATTCATAAGTGTGCCACAAAGATCATACAACATGGATTAATTAAAAATAATAATTTATTTAATGAATAAGAGATGTGTAATACATAAATTTATTTACTCAGTAAACATGTAAATGTGCCTAAATGTGAATACCCTTGATAGAAAAATGGGTATGGTATTCACTTACATGATGATTTTGGCATTGAAATATTTTTGTAACTTCAACAACATAATGACGTCAAATAGAAATAGTAAAATAGATTGATGAGAGACAAAGGGGTCTCTCATAATTTGGAAAATAAGGGCGTCATGGAACATAATATCACATCTCTTGTAATGGAATTTAGATTCATATTATAAAATAATTTCTTGAATGTAAATGATGAGAGAGAAATCCCTTATGGAATTTCAGCATGGTAACAAGTGTACATGGGAGGCATTAATGAGAGAGAAAGGGGTATATAATCATTAAAACATAAGGAGGGAAGTATAGGGGAGGTGAAAAATCATACCCGAACATTTTAATTGAAAATAAAAGGGTATAAAAATATAAAGAAACTTGGAAAAAAATGAGGAAGGAAGAAATCCCTTACTTGGAAGTGTAATCCCAAAGTCTTGGGATAGGCTTGAGAGAGGCTTCTTTTGAGATTGGGGCACCTTGAGAGGATTATAGAGAGATGAGGGAAGGGGTTGGTCGAGATACAAATCATTTTAGTGAAGAGGAATGGTAGATTGAGTGGGTTTATATAGGAAATAAGAGGGAAATCTTTATTATTTAGGTTTTGGACACTACAAATTAAACTAATCAAAACCACAAACCAACCCATGGGTTTTCCCATGTGTTTTGAAAAAGGGGAGTGGAAAAAATTATTTTCTAAGGAGAATGGCCTAACTTATTTCATGTGGTCACTATTCAATGACTATATTAGAAACGATAACAACTCTTAATGGTATTTTAAAATAAAAAAACATAAAACCAAGTAAGTTTATATGTTTTATATATCCATTTTACATAATAAAACATTTAATTAGACCAAGAGGAATTATGATCAATAATATTTTGGGTCCTTACAATCTTACCCCATTAAGAAATTTCACCCTTGGAATTTCCTTTTCCAACAATAAAATAGATGAGGGTTACTCTACTTCATCACTTCCTCCAATTCCAATGTTGCATCTTCAAACATGTGGTTTCTCCAAAAAAACTTGACATAGGGAATTGTAATATATCATAGAACTTTTTCCATAATATTTGAGATCTTCAATGACGTATCTTTATAAGAGAGGTCTTTCTCCAATGGTACCACTTCTAGATTGTGTACATGTGATGGGTCAGGTATGTACTTTCTCAAGAGTGATACATGGAATACATCATGTACTTGAGACATATTCATAGGGAGTTCTAGTTAATAGGCCATTTCTCTAGTGCAATCAAGGATCACAAAATGGATGATGTAACTTGGACTAAGATTTCCCTTCTTCCCAAATATCATAACCCCTTTACAGGGTGATATGTGGAGGAATACCATGTCTCCAACTTCAAAGTATAGGTCTTATCGATGATTATCAACATACCTTTTTTGTTGACTCTGAGCATCTTTAATGTGCTACTGAATGGTATTAACCTTCTCCACCATTTCTTCAAACATTTATAGACCTAGGAGTTTTCGGTCCCCAACTTCATCCCATTATTCCAGTGTTATTTACCTCTTCCCATAAAGGGATTCATAAGGATCTATTTGGATGCTTGAGTGGAAATTGTTATTGTAAGGGAAATCCACTAGATGAAGATGTTGATCCCTTCCTCCTTTGATGCCAATTGAGAATTCTCTCAACATGTCCTCAAGTGTCTGGATAGTCTACTCAGATTGGCCATCAATTTGAGGTTGATAAGACGTAATGATGTTCAACTCAGTACTCCAAGATTTTTGGATACTCTTCCAGATATTAGAGGTGAATCTTGGGTCTTTATCATATACAATCAATAGATGTACTCCATGCGGCCTTACTACTTCTCTAATGTATATATGTGATAGTTGATCTAATGGTAAATCCTCCATATTTTCAATGAAGTGTGTAGTCTTTGTAAGATGATCCACAACAACCCAAATAGCATTATTTTCTTTGGATGTATTCAGAAGCCCAATAAAGTCCATGATGATGTTTTCCCATTCCATGTTGGTATGAGTAATGCTTGCATCATTTCCTTAGAATTCTGCCTCTCAGCCTTCACTGCTGACATACCATGAACTTTGATGTATTCTCAACGATATCCTTATTTACTTTATCGCAGCAAGAATTCTCTCGGAGATCTCAATACATATTTGTGTGTCCTGGGTGGATGGAAAAATTTGAACTTTGCGCATCATCCAAAAGTTCTTTTTTAACTTTGGACTTGATAGAACACATAGTCTTGACCCAAATCTCGCAATTCCTTCTTCATTAACATTAAACTTATATGATTTTCATTTTTTGATAGATTCCAATTTCTTCAGAATTACCACATCATCCTTATGAGAATACTTTAACCCTTCCATAAGAGATGGTTGAAAAATCATTTGTGAAAGGATTAATGATTTTAACTTCTTTATGACTCCCATGTCCATCTTTATCAAATATAAGAGGATTGGATCCTTTTAAATTATCATTAATGAATGAATCACTAGGTCCTTTATGCTTAGAGAATCTACCTCCTTGTTCTCTTTCCCAGGGTGGTAATGGATTAAGCAGTCATAGTCATTGATCAACTCTAACCATCTGTGTTGGTGCATGTTAAACTCTTTCCGTGTTAATATATACTTAAGGATTTTGTGATCCATATATATTTCACACTTCCCCCCAAAGAGGTAATGTTTCCAAATTTTTAAAGAAAAAATTACTGTATCCTACCCCAAATCATGTGTTGGATAGTTTTTCTCATTAAATTTCAATTTCTTTAAAGCATAAGCAATTACATTGGCATTTTTCATCAACACACTACTTAGGACTTTCTTTTAAGCATCATCAAATACCACAATTTTTTTTCACTTGTGGGTAGTGTGAGAACGAATGTAGTGATAAGCCTCCTTTTCAACTCCTTGAAGATATATTCACATTTATCACCCCAAGAAAACTTGACTACCTTCTGAGTTATCTTGGTAAGAGGGTTTGAAAATTGTGAGAAATTTCTCACAAATTGCCGATAATATCTAGTTAACCCCAGGAAGCTACAGATATCTGTCACTGATTTTGGCCTCGAACATCCCTTAATTATATCTATCTTGTAGGGATACATAGATATCCCATTTCTTATGATGATATGACCCAATAATGAGACCTCCTTCAACTAGAACTCACACTTGCTGTACTATGCATGGAGCTTCTCCTTTTGCAATGTCTCAATTATAGTGCTTAGATGATCCTCATGCCCTCCTTGGTTTTGGAGTATATTAGAATATCATCTATAAGGACTATCAGAAACTTGTTGAGGTAATCTCTAAAGACTCTATTAATAAAGTCCATGAAGAGTTTTGGAGCATTAGTGGGTCTGAAAGTCATAACTATGAATTCATTATGCCCATATCTTGTACGAAAAGAAGTCTTGGGGATATCCTCCTTCACAATTACTTGGTAATATCCTGACTATAGATCCACCTTGGAGAAGTATTGGGATCCACATAGCTGATCGAACAAGTCATCAACTCTTGGTAGAGGATACTTGTTCTTTATCGTGATTTTTTTGAGCTCATCATAATCAATGCAAAGGCACATTGACCGATCCTTCATCATGACAAATAAGACTTGTCCACCTCATGGTGAAGCACTTGGGCGTATAAACCATTTATCCAGATTCTCTTTTAGATGTTTCTTTAAATCCACAAGCTCCACAAAAGACATTATATATTGAGTCTTGTATATTGGTAACTCCCCATGTATAAGATCAATCAATAATTCAATATCTCTTCTAGGAGGAAGACTAGGCAATTCTTCCAGAAACACTTCAGCGAATTCCCTCACAATAGTGAAGTCTTCAAGGATGGTTTCTTACATAGACTCAATCATCTGAGCAATATAGGCATTCTCAAATGGAAGTAATATCTATGCTTGATATGATGATACCAAAAAATATTCATCCTCCTCCATTCACTTGTACAAAATTGGGGATCGAATCTCCATAAGAAGAGTGATTTCCCTCTCATGACAATTTAAGTTGACTCTATATAAGGAAATCCAATCCATGCCAATAATTGCATCAAATACCACCAGAGGGAGAATGATTAGGCTCTTTAGGAAGTTAAATACACAAATTATGATAGGGGAGGAGTTATATTCATGGTATACAATGATTTCCCCATTTTATTTTCTCACTGACATCTTTACTTCCATGATTTTTTAGGGTGTTGGGATTGTTCTAATGAAATTTTAGGATATAAAAGAATGCGTAGAACCAAAATAAAAAAGGTCACTCACTATTATTGAATTAATAACTAGCATAACTATCACCAAATCATTTTCGGGGTTCACTTCGGTGGTAGTGATGGAATGATATTTCCCTTGCTGCCTTGAAGGTTGTTGGATTCCTCCGAAAATACTTGGCTAAGGGAACTGGTTTGTAAAGTGCCCTGGTTTTTTGCAGTTGAAGCAATGAACAATGCGTTGAGGGTAAAACAGAGCATTCATCTCCTCTATCACAATAGTGGGTTTTTCTTGCAAACAGTTAATGTCCATGTGCCCTTATCTTCCACACCTAAAGCATTTATTATTCCCCGAATTCAGGGGAGCTTCTTTCCAAACTGTTGGAAAGTAGGGTGCTAGATTTTCATATCACCATTGGATCTATCAATATGACTAGTATAATTAATGTACACATTATACTTCATATCCCCATGATACCCCTGAGAATCTCCAATCTTCATCTCTACTTTGAAGGTACATCAGACAATTTTTGTATAGCTATTGAAGTCACGGATCGCTAGGGCTTTCCTTAGGCTAGGTTTTAGCCCACCAAATAGGTGGATAACCTTTAATTCAGGGGTAATGAAAAAGCCGGAGGTGTATCGTGCAAGCCTATTGATATTTTCCTCATACACTCTGATGGATTTGTTGTCTTTTTTCTTGAGGTCAAGGAAGTCCCTTTCCATATTAAGTTAGAGGGTGCGAGGAAAATATTTATCTAAAAACATTTTCTGTAAATCCTTCTATTACAACACCTCTATATATTCCTTAGGATTCATATTTTTGATCAATTTACACCATTTATCAACTTCACTCTCCATACTATAAGCAGACAGAAGTACTTCTCTTGTTTGGATCATTGAATGATGAAGTAGATCTTTTCAATGGAGTTGATCCATTGTTCTGCGATTGTGGGATCAGATGATCCATTAAAATTAGGAGGCCTTGGTCTCATACAACCCTCTATTATATCTTGATCTTTCCTGGGGGGGGGGTTGGACGATCCTCTTGAACCATGTGTTCTATTAAAAACTTGAGTTAAATTAAAGAGTATCGTGACAAATATTGTGATTCCCGCTCCCATCAGATTGGGAATCTCATTAGAACAATCATCACATTGATCTTTTCATTAGTTGTTAGCCCGAGTACTCCTATTACCGACCATTTTATAGAATAAAAAAAATGTTAGGGGTAACACATAAAGGGTAATATAATTAAAAAAGGGGTAAATTAAAAATTACATTTATTTCCTTAACTTATAAATTTACAGGCTTCAATCTATGTTATCCATGATCTACATCCTAATATATATTCTTATAGGATTTTTTTACACCCTTAATAATGGTTCATACTAAGATTATGAATTATCAAAGTATATCCCCCAGGAGTGTTGTAACCAAGATTGTAGCAGAGCCCTCTGTCGTGCACTAGTTCCTGCTTGAGTCTAGCTCAAAGTGGTGTTTTCAGGTTTTACACCTAGATACATCTGTGCTAGAGCCACCTCTACTTATTCATATCCAAACAGGGATGTATCTGCTTGATAAAACACATAATATATACTCACCAAATTTTATGTATGTTTTTATTATACTTATTTTTATCCCTAATCCTTTCACTAGGGTTTTCTAATATTAATCCCAAAAATAACTAAACTTATCCTTTGATACCAACTACAACAACCCTACCCTTTATTACACACTTCAACATGATTTATTACATAAAATTTCACTTAAGACAACTATGAGGATTCAGAGTTCTAGTTTCTTGAGAAATTATGGACATCACATGACAACTTAAGACAAAAAAAATACAAAATCTTTATTAAAAGCATCCTTTTCATGACCACAACAATCCCTCATACTTAGCATTGCATAAGATAACATGAGGCCATACATGTGAAATGGGTGATCTATAAAGCTTAGTAAGGGAGTAAACATGGCATAAAATGAATATTAAAATACATTTTAGGCATTATTCATATAAATGGAGCATAAGAGAAACATGAATATAAAGGCATGATATAGCATGATTATCATAACATGGAAATGTGACAACAACATTTAACTTGATATTAGCATGATCTAAGGATCATTGCACATGGAGCATGAGTAAAACCTCATTGAACATGAATTAGAATGATTAAAAACTCATTTCACATGAATTATAATGATTCAACACCCATTACACATGACGTGTCATGATACTATTCTTTACCAAATGCATTGGAGCGCTATAAGGGAACACCCTTCTTAATCATTTCATTTCATGCATAAGTGTGCCACATAACACATACAAAATGGATTCATTAAAAATACTAAATTATTCCAATAATAAGATATGTTTAATACATAAATTTAAGTCCTCAATAAACATTTAAATGTGTATAAAGGTTAATACCCTTGATAGAGAAATGGGTATGATATTCACTTACCCGATGATTTTTGCATGGAAATTTCTATGTAACTTCGGCAGAATAATGATGTCAAATAGAAATCATAAAATTGGTTGATGAGAGATAAATGGGTCTATAATTATTTTTACAGTAAGAGTTTCATGGTACATAATATCCCAACATGTGTAATTTAATATAGATGCATAATATAAAATAATTTCATGAATGAAAATGAGGAGAGAGAAATACCTTATGGAATTTCGGCATGGTAACAGGTGTACATGGGTGGATTGAATGAGTAATAAAGGGGTATCTCATCATTAAAAGATCTGGAGATAAGTATAGGGGAGGTGTGAAATAATACCCCAACATTTTTAATTAAAAATAAAAGGGCATAATAACATAAAGAAACTTGGACAAAAATGAGAAAGGAAGAAATCCCTTACTCGAAAGTGTGATCCTAAAGGATTGTGAGAGGCTTGAGAGAGGCTTATTTGGAGATTGGGGCTCCTTGGGAAGATTTTATAGAGATTAGGGAAGGGGTTTTTTATTATCCAAATGTTTTTAGTAAAGAGGAATTATAAATTTTTGTGGGTTTATATAGGAAAGGAGAGGGAATTCTTTATTATTTAGGTTTTGGACATGACACGTTAAACTAATCAAAACCACAAGACATTACAGGGTTTTTTCCTATGGGTTTTTGCAAATGGGATTGGAAAAATTTATTTTATAAGGAAAATGGACGAACTTATTAAAATGTTAGGCTTTCTTATGTGGAGGTGAGTCACACTCTCTATAAAATCATTTTAACATGTTAAAATGATTTATAAGTTTTAGAGGGTCAACTAAGGTATTGTAAAATTAATCAAACAAATACAAAATCACAAAATTTTAAAGGTAAAACATATATTGGACGAATATAAATTTTATAGTTTTTTATTACACCACTATTGAGTCATTATGATGTCATAAAACACATTATATATTAAAACAATATTTATGTTTTAACCAAAAATAAGATTATCTCAGAAAATTATGAAAAAAATAACAATTAGATAATTTCAACATCCTGAATCCACAAACAATATTCATTTTATCTAAATAATTTTCAAAATATGTGAATTTTTGCTTTTAAAATAAAAACCGACATTTATCCAAAATTCAATGGTTTTGACAAAAACAGTTTTCAAACATTAACAAAAATTACAGTTTTATTCATAAAACATATTTGATTATTTATATTTAATAAAAAATAATTTAGTAATGTTATTTTATTAAAACATTATTTATTTCAAAAATCCATTAATTCATCAAAATCAATTTCTTAATTAATTTTAAATATTAACTAAAAATACTATTTGGGCTTTCAAAATCATTTACAAAGTTACAATAATAAAAGGAATGTATATTATTTATACAAAAATAAATCACATAATCATAGTGATAGGTTATTGTTACATAAACCTTTATAACACTCGCATAATACCTAAGGGTAAGGTGCGCGATGGTGACTGACCCTTGAGGCATATCAGATAACATCGCTCGAGTGCTAATCTCTATTAACTTCAACTTCTCTTGTATGTGATTCCTTTCAAGATTAATGTATTGAAGCTCAGATTAGGCTTGGTCAAGAGAAAATCCTAGTGATGCCGCATCTTTTTTGATAACCGACAAATAGGCTTTGTATGGAGAAATTCTACTATATGTGGCCATCGCTTCCTTTGTCTGAGTAAATTGGATTTGTTAAATCCCTATATTTATACTAATCTTGTGGTCACTGTTCAAAAGCTATATTGGCAATGGTAAAGGTTCATAACGTTATTTTAAAATCCAAAAATATAAAACCAAGGAAGTGAATATGTTTTATATATCTATTTTACAATATAAAACATTTAAATAGATTAAGAGGAGTTTTCATTAATCAAAGTTTGGGTCATTGAAATCTTGACTTAAAAATTTATGCAAACATAGTCTGAGTCCCACAAACTTAAGAAAATATCTTATAGTCCATGAAACAAAATGTTAAATTTTCTTCTATGGTCCACATGATACGACCTTAAACAATTTTCAATGCCCAAGTTTGATTCCCACTCCATGATACTCCCATTCCACACTTCAAGTATTTACAGGTTCAGTTTTCCACCATCATTAATATCTAGATTGACCCCCTAACAGTGATGGTATCATGACATCTTTGGCTCACCTATCATCCTAGTCCAATTACCTAATGCATATTTGGATGATAATAGTAGATCCTTTGTTTTGAATTTGGTCGACGACTGATCCTAAATTTCTTTACCCCACTCTTGATTGGTAGGGTTATGACCCCTATGTTTCGAACACAGTTACCAGTTATCCCTTACCTACAAGTCACCTCTTCACCCAGACCATTAATGTATTGACTTAACTCTTTTCTACATTCGTATATGATGGATATATTCCACTCCTATTGTCACTCATAACGTGAACTCCCACATTGCAGGTAAAACCTTCATAACATTCCCTATATTCGACACTAAGCGTGACCCATGTAGGCTTATGAGTTATGGTAGGGTGGGTACCGATGTGTTTGAGACATAGAAGATATCATCAATCCAAACTCTATAACAATAAACTAGGATCCTCACAGGGATATGTGGTTTGTTGTGGTCCTCTATGGTCCATATTCATGTTGGGGTTTTCCCTTACTACATCACATACACCCTATCTTATTTATTCCTTGATACTTGTGTGATGTGTAAGGTTCCTTTTGTATGTTTACATATGGTCTACTTCTCTTATGGAAAATAAATATTCTAGGAATAATGATTCTTAGTTCATGAAACATGACATTAAACCATTGGTCATGGACCAGGGAGTATGACCTTAAAGTATGAGTAGTGTCACGAAAACACAATGTTAAACTATAGAATGTATCATACTCCACGCATGATGTTAAAATATGTGTTCATCATCCCCATTTTCATGATGTAAAATCACAAGGAATCCTACTATGTCACATGAGAGATCCTCTCGTGATACTGGTCATATACCTCATTGTTTTCATCTTTTACTATCATCAAGAATCCAAGATGATGATCCCCTGGAAGATGTGTTTGATCTTTTCTTAGGACAATACACTTACCCCATTGCATTCTAATATATAATGGATTAAATCGAAGAGTGATGGATACAATTTTAACAATCCATCAATGCATTTCCATTCTTTACATTACCTACATTTTGATCCTCATCCTCTTACACGTATGAAGGAACCCCCTAATGTAGTGGTGTGTTTCCAAGGATCACCTCCCATCAAGGGAAAAGCTCCCCAAATAAATTGGATGAAATTTCAAGAAAGATCCCATGTTTTTGAACATGATTAGAAGTTGACCCTCATTTCCCCCCATTTCTAGGTAAGTGACATGGGAATTGTGTTTTGAACATGGTCAACAGTTGTCTTATATCACGATGCAGTTCCCATTGTGCTCAGAATTTTGGGTTATAGAGAATCATAGATCACATTTCTATTTGTCAAAATAGATTCAAATTCCCCTAGCATTACCCTATTATTACACTCGATATCAATGGGGAAGAAAATCTTCTATAAAGAGTTTCACTCCCAATTCAGGGAATTCTTAGTCAGGACACTCCCAATGGTGATCAGTATCCCATTTCGATCCTAGAACACCTTTTGATGTTTGGAAATCTTGTATAGGTGAACGATCTTCTATTGCATATTGGTTTCCACAATGATCCATAATTGAATGGTATTATAGATATTAGCAGTTGTTTCCTCGATGAGATCGAGATATAGTGGACTCCAAATTAGGCATTTTCCTTAGTGGTTTCTGTAAAACATAGTCTGCCTTAACCCCCTTGTCCTCATTTGACCTCATTCTGAGGAGGGGGCACATTTTTGGCTCTATGAAAAGTGACCAAAGAATAAACCAAATGCTTCCAAAAATAATCTAGGGGCATTTATATTTTTTATGACTAAATTTTATAGGTTGTGGAACCCGGAAAGAGTTATAGATCAATTGTTATGGTTGTTCAAAGGTAGGATGAAAAAATGTTTCAAGAATCCCATTTGTGGAGGTCCAATTTGTGGACCTCCCCTTCAAGAAATGTGTAATGATTTTATGTAACTCCCATGATTCCGTCACACTCCATGAATATGATGAATGTTTGTGGATTGATTCATGAGTTTTATGGAGCTATGACCATTCATGGACCCCACATTTTTTTGTGACACAATTCCTAGCATCAGAATATTCCTTTGTCTATAAATACCCCGCCTAATTCTATAATTCAAGAAGAGTCGCTACTAGGATTTAGCATCATTATTTCAATTCAAGGATCTCATGAGCTTCAAAATACCCTCATCCATAAATACCATCTGCAAGGAAAACCCACCTATCATAAGTTATTGAGATCCTCTATCCCATGTAGAGATGCATTTTTCAAAGTTCTATTCCCTCTATGAAGGAAGAATACACTTGGAGGAACTTGAGGCTTTGTGAATCATTTAGCCTTTGTGAACCACTATTCATGGGAATCAAGACAAACATCATGAGACCTTGAGATCTATGAAGCCCCATTGTTCATGAGACCCTCTATTCTGTAAGGCCCTATCCTCCACGAAGCTCCTTCCTCTGTGCTTGCTAGTCTATACCATGGGGGCTTCCCCCCACCACACCCCCACTCATGATTACTATTGAGATACAGTGGCTAGCCTCTGTAATAGTCCCTTTAGTACCATAAATAAACCCAATAAAAAATCTAGAATATCACTAAAAACCATTCAGTCTAGATGGATAATTTTTTTTGTTCCGCCCTTCAACAGCCCCAACTTCCACCCTTGGAATACCATTATTTGAGATACTCCTCTGAACACTCTAAAATACCCGACCCTACCTACTCATCTTGATCGCTTTCTCATGTAACAATTTGCGAATATCATATTGGATTTCTTGGATACCATGAGTTTAAATATTCCTCAAGCACCTCCTCAAACCCCTTATCCTGACTCCCATGCCAGATCGAACTAGAAAAGGGATGCTCTCACATAAGTCCCACCCCATCCATTTCTAGGCATCTTTTTCCAATTAGACTTCAATAAATGACTTTGAACTATAGGATTCCCAATATAAAAAACATATGTTTCCTTATATGAAACACATGAGACACCTTATGCGTCAAGAATAAAATGCCTCATAATTAGATGAACATAAAACTTCCACTATGGGCCTCCTCTTAAGGTGTAATCCCCAAACCATGTTTCCTAAACCAATCATCATGTCAAGATTACCTAATGGTCTGACATGAGGAAGATATAATAAGAAGATAATTGGAGAAGCACCATAAACCTCATCCATTTACATGAAGTTAAAGTAAATCATTTCCCCTTGAAAAGGACATGGTATTACCTCATGACATGACATGAGGAAGACATCATGGTAAGCTTCCAGGTGTAAGTTCCATCCACACAATTTCTACTCCATAGTAGCACCTGGGAAACTTCTAGGTGTAAGCCCTACAATTTCATCTATATAATAACACCTAGGTATCATCCACACACAATAACCAACCACATCCTTAATTATCTTAGCACCACACATGCAACTTCAATCCTTAATCCCCACACTACCTCTCATGGCATATATTTCACAACATGTCTTCCTGATCTAGTACATCCTCTTGTTTCTCAAACAAAAAAATGGATTATGTGGTCTTAGAGGTTTTTAATGACCACATAACCTATCTACCCTCTTGGAACATTCCTACACATATTCCCCAACATTGTCATCAATGGTCCACTCCAATTCATAAGCCCCATCTTGTCCAATGGGTAACCATCATAGTGTAAACCCCATCATTCCCCTCTCATATGGGTTATTCCAGCACATAATCCCCAAACATATGCTCCATTGGAATCTATACTACTATAATACCCAAAACTCCCATTCAGAACTATGTGGACTGTGAATCCCACCTAACTAAGATACGTAGGAAACCTCCTCAAGGGTCAATTTTGACACCCTCGACAATCCATCCACTCCATAAATTTCATACAATGCATCCATAATCCATTATGATTCTCACCTGGTCCACCACATCCCAGTGAAATCATTCCATCCATCTTGGATATTCGTACTTATACTCCCCATATGAGCCACTGTTGCTCCTAGAAGCACCAGGGTAGCTCTCATTTGTAATACCAACAATATAAATCAAACTATGTGGTGTTTTAACCCTATCTTTTAGACAGTGTACATAGGACCCTTACACATATGATCTAACATGACTAATGGTAAACCATGATGCATACTCATAGGGGCACACCTCCCTAATTGACCCCCTATGGTTTGAAAATTATCCTTCATGCTGTGACATCTTCCATTAATAGGACACAACTCCCATATCCTTCCTCATGGGTCATTCTGATCAATCCAATGGTAAACCAAGGTGACCCCTTCCAGGGGTGCATCTCACTAATACACCCCAAAAATATCTAGATCAGTCTTAATGGAGTGACGTTATCCCATCCTGGGGAACACCTCCCAGATCCACCCTCATGGGTTTTTTGATCCTTGTAATGGTAAACCAAGGTTTCCCCTCCTAGTGGTGCACCTCCTTGATCCACCCCTAGTGGTGTTCATATTATCCTTCATGGTGTGACATATTACCTTAATGGACACAATAATTGGATCCTATATCATGGGGAATTGAGATCCATCCAATTGTAAACTAAGGTTCCCCCACCTAGGGGTGAACCTCCATGATCCACCCCCATTGGAGTTCATATTAGCCTTTATAGTGTGACATGTTCCATTTATGGGACACACCACCCTAGATATGTTCTAATTGGAAACCTTATCCCATATATTTGGTAAACCTTGGTATTCCTCTCCTGAGGGTTCACCTCTATGATACACCTCCAACGATTTCCATATTAGCCTTTATGGTGTGAAACATTCTCTTTATGTGACAGACAATCCAGGGTCCACCTCCACGGCCTTCTAACCCAAAATTTTGTTAATACTTTTAGGTGGCATCTATTAGTAATGAAACCAACTTAATACAACACCATGGGGAATTATAATTAGTTTCACTATATCTCTATATGATGTTTAACTCACAACCTATCACATTATAACCCCTGTTAAACATGGGATTCTTGAGGAAAACCTCTGAATACATGACTTTGGAATAAGATACCCTATGAATGAAATGGGATTACTCAAGTTATATGCCTGAGGTACCTCCATGAGAATATCTCCTATGAAGAAGATATAGATGACCTATGTACCCAGTATCCATTGATTCCATGTAATGATCTATGTTACCATATACTCTACTGAGAGGATGTTTGCCTATCAGGAACCCTTGGAACATCTCAACAGATGTATCCTAATTAACCTGTGTACAAAATGAGATGGAACTGGGAATGAGTTTCAAAAAAATATCCTAATACTATGATGGAGAACCAATGATGGTGAAAAATTCCAAGTAGGTATCTATGGAAGGAAGAACCAACATTCAATCATCTCATTTCGATCAGGGAGAATACATCACATAGAATGTGATAAATGTCACTAGACTTTTGAAATAGGGAATGCAGGGCACAATGTAACATCAGTAAACAATAACATGAAAGGTGGATTTACCTTGAGAAAGAATTGAAAAAATAAGTAATGACATAACCAACATGAAAAAATTATTATGTTAGAGTTCATGTGAACAACTCAATGATGTTTTCATAACCTCAATAATTATTGTTGAAATTTTGTGTGTGTCGATGAATATTATTGGGGATAGATTGGAGAATATTAATAATTTAATTTTTTCCCTATATCATGGGTGTTCAAGGGATACATATCAATAACTAGGTTATGGGATCAATTAATCATGGTCTAAAGGGTTTTTATGTGTTTCATCTAGAAATTTTAACAAAAAACTACAATATTTCATTGATGATAATGGATATCAGAATTTTTTATCCTTGGTTGGATAAAATACATAGAACCTATATAATGGGAGATCCAATTATAATACTTTTAGTGTCTTTTGATTTTTATTGAATCTTCATGTATTTCTGTGAAAACTGTGTTTCTTTAAGGAGGGTTTCCATTGAATTTCTTGAATTTATTTTAATTTAAATATTTCTAAATTTATGTGCAATTTTGAAAGTAATTATTTTCTCAAAATTTAATCCTCTTTGTAGAGGTTATACCATTTCACATAGAGATTCATGTTAGGATCCAATGTTAGAAGGTATTTGATATTTTAAATAACATCCATAAGAAGATCAACCCCAATACTAATGCTTTTCTATGGTATTTAGGTAGGTGCATGTGTTCACCTAAATAAAATTGGATGATCATTAAGTAATACAATTTGATAATATCATTAGATAAATATGAGGTGAATATTTGAAGTATTAACACATTTATACTAGTGTTATCTTTAAAATCATATTTTTACACTCATTTTCAACATAATATTTTTTTTATTCAAAAGTATTCATCCTTAATTTTTTATTAAATATATTATATTTTTTTTTCAAAAAATTTCAAAGATGAAATTTTCTTTTCTATTACCAAATAGAAAACAATTTGGCACTTTCATAACATAGTTCTCATCCAACTCGAGAAAAAACTACAGGACTGATATATTTTAGTCATTAATGGGATACAATATATGATATTTGACTTATGAAAAATAACATATTTTTTTGATGCCCTAAATTTCAGAATTGTAGAAAATAACATAAAATTGTACCAAAATAAGTAATAAAAGAACTCAAATTCAATATATAATTACAAAGCACATATGGAATCTTGATGCTCAGTATTAATAAAAGTTTTTAGAAACTTCCCTATACTCAAATATCTAGTTCTAATGGTTATATATCTAAAATATTATTAATTTATGAAGTATAAAGAGGGATATAACAAATTTTTTAATTAATTATCCTATAAAAATATGATACATCACATAGGTCTACCCAACATAAGGCCTAAATTGAATTCATAATCGTTATTGGTTGAAAACAATCATTGAGGGAATATAACAATTTTTCGTGAACGATTTAACTCTTAAAATTCTTAAATGAAATAATAAACCTCATCCAGAAATCTAGTATGATATAGGAAAATATTATTTAGGCATTCATGTAAATAATATGTTCTAGATATGAACAATAAACTAAATAAATAATAATATGTAAAAATAACATAACATCCAACCTCCACATAAAAAATTGAAAATAAAGTGTTATAAAAACATCATATGTATCTTTTTATAACAATGATGTGAAGATTAATTTGTTTAATACATATAAAATAATAAAAAATTTAACATTAATATTAGGATCCCCATAAAGAATCCAATGATCGATCTCCTTGTAACGATCACTCAACATCCGTCACCATGCCATCAAGAATGAAGAAGACATCATAAAGTGACACCAAGAGGTGGCACTTTATCATTTTGTAGAGTAAAAAAAGACAATGTCTACATGAAACCATCATGTATAGAGATGGTTCTAGTGAAATTATTGTTAGTATTCAATATTTAATCTACATAAAACTATTTACAATGATAACTGATTTCACTAGTTTGGAAATACCATTATGAAATTCTTTTTTAATTATATGAATAAAAGTTATACATCGATTAATATAAATTTGGAATTATTAATATAATCCAAAATTTTAATTATGTAATTACATATATATATATAAAATATAAAGAATAGAAATTTATGATAAGTAGAACCAATAAACCAATTCATTTCTGTGGGGAATAATAGGAAATATGAAACAAAAATATTTATCCATAATGAATAAAATCAACTTTAACCACTATGTCACATAAAAAAACAAAGATAGTAACCTAGGACCTCACTTCTAAAACACTAACTGAATTATGTAATCCTGAAAGAAAACCCAACCCGAACATAACATCTTAGTATCATCAAGTGACCTCCATGGCTAGTGAATTATCACAACATAGGGAACTATCCCATTTTAATGTTATAACATAAATATAAAATAACCCCAATTTCCCAAACATATACCCAAGGACTAACATTTTTAGCTCATTAATAACCATTTGAAAATATATTTATAGAACCACTTAAACACCTCAATAATAACATCAAATCACTTAGACAGGTATCTAATGAAATAAAAAACATCAACTTCAAGTAATCACATATCCAAAAAATAAAAATTCATGAAAATAAGGATTTTAAATCAAGGAAAATAGTTTCTATAAATATATCCTTCAAAAAAACCTTTAAAACTACATTTAGAATCTAAATCATCCTTAAATTATTATAGGAAACCAGTTTTTGTCATAAAACTGTTTTACAATACACATCATTATAATATAAGGAAAAATCATTATTTTTTAAGGACAATTTAAAAAAAAGAATAAATATAAATTATCTATTGAAAATTTATTTTGTTCAAATAGTGTTTTGAAGAATCCTTATAAGGATCGAGAATAAAAATATACCATTATAATGGTCATTATGTATTTAATAAAACATCAAAAAAATTATAATTTTATTACCTTCATCAGGTACAAACAAATTAGAGAGAAAAGTATCCCCATTAATATTCAGATCAAAAATCATAAATTTTAGAGCCATCAGTAGAATTAAACTAGATAATATATCCAACTATGAAAATATGATACAAGCGATATTAAAGATGAATAAATCAATAAAATACAAGATAGGTAAATAATGATAAATAATGATTTATGATGAAATATATGACTCGAATCAATATAAAATTATTATTGTAACTTTTATAAGGGGAGGTGTGAATTGAAATGTATTCTAGAGTGTTTGAATAAAAAATAGGAAGGAAAATTCAGTTAAAATCCATTAGGGGAAAATGAAACATTTCCAATTTGAAATTTCTTATCATGTCATAGGGATTGGACATATAGTGTGGGAAACCATTCACCGGCCATATAGTGTCCACTATAATGGGAAAATCATATGTAAGGTTCGTTGACATGGATTCCATTACATCTTCACCATCTATACAATGAACATTTTATCTATAATTTGATGTGATCTGATTATTTGATTTTTTTTCTATTTTCCATTTAAATTTTACACCATTTAGATGAAATTTCAATTATTTTAATTAAGTCTCAATGAGGATAGGAGAAGAAATGTCATGGTGGTCAAAAATGATGAAAATAGGGGAATCTCGTTGAATAATATTAATATACTCCTAATTAAAATAAAGATAAACTTAAGAAAATTTTCACTTTCATACCATAATCACCTTTAGAAGCATTAATATCAACATCCTTATTACACTTTGGCAATTTATGAAGTATTTGAACATTCATTTGAATAAAAACTGAAAATTTTAAGGATAATTTCGAAACTTTTACTGTGACATGAAGATTATATGGAGAGGTATTCGAAAATTTAGTAAGATTCAAACTCAACTACTAAGTGATTGATGTTTTTTGGCATGTAAAGGTTGCTATTCATGGGCATGGTGAGGGATTTTTATTAAATAGATGAAACATGACCCTAAAAAGATGTGTGTGGCATGGAACCTAATCCTTTTACATCCTAAACAAATTAACCCCTTCACATGACTCCATGAATGATTGATCCTTTGATGTTTAGTTTAATACCTTTCCTATGTGCCTTCAAAAAACCCACAAACTATTAAGAATTGTAATTTTAGAGAAATGGGGGGCATGGTGTAGCATAGTTGGATAATTATTGAATATATAAGTTTGGATTAATTTTAAAGTTACATGTATATGTGTAATTTAAAGGGAAATATAGATTCGATATTCTCATTACTAGGGAGGAGGCCATGATAATGATAAACATTTTTTGTGTCCCAAATCTCAAAGATTACAACTAAAATAAGGAAAAATCAACCTAGGTAATTCATGATTTATAATTTTTAAATTATAAAATAGAAAATATGGAACTGTTCACATGATTTATAATAGTAAAAATTTCCCTTGGGAGTGGGATAAATGTTGAAATCATAGTCTCTAACCATAAATATATGAAACAATTACTTGATAATTCCATTTTTATTTAAAAATATTGTGGAATAAATGTCAATTCTATTTCTTTAAATTTAAAAATTTGTGATGGGGGAATGGTTATAGATGTGACACATGATGAAATTGAATCGTATAGATATATTCTTTCACCAAAGGTTAATTCTAAACATGTCATAAGATTTAGGAATATTGATCCAATCATGATAGTATAGAAAGGCGATGGCCCCTGAGAAAGAGTGAGTGATGATTCATGAGTAAGAAGAATCAACAAGATGAATACCATTAACATTTACTTTCTAGTAACTATACATAATGTAATCTAGAAGATGAGAAATGGAAAAAACTTGTCATTATGTGAGGTTGTGCATATGGTTTTTATTGAAATAGTGTGTAGATCCTTCCCAATTATCATTTCAAAAGGAGATTTCACATGGTCTGATAATATTTTTCAAGAAATATTATATTGATTTCTTTTTTGCCATTATATAGATGAGATCCAGATTTTTACTTATCCCCTCACATTGGGGGCATATATATTTTTTCTAATGAACTTTTATTAGAGTGAATATAATGTAATGTCATCTTAAAAAATGTTTGAATTTCATGAAATATATTCTTTTAGTGAAACTATTAAGATTGAATTCCGCTGAATTAATTTATTTAGCATTCATTTCTATTTATGATATAGGTCTTCATGATTAGGGTCCCAGATGAAGTTCAAAAGTGAATTTTAAATATTTTTAATTGTAGTATTTGGGGCCTTACAAAATAAACAACATGAATTAGAATATAATAAATAACACCATAACCCAAGTAACACATCCTATAAAAGAAAGAAACCTAATCTTCTTGTTATTGATAATTCACATTATTATTTTTTTAAATAATTTTAAATGACGAATATAATATATCCCATTAGATAATTGGAAACCATGATATTTTGTTGGATTATTCCTTATTGTGATTCAAATACTATCCTCAATAATCAATTAATTCTTGATAGATAATATTTTAGAGATAAAAATTCTACATTAATTTGTTTTTATGTGTTGGAATATAATTATAATATAATATTTAAAAATCACCTAAACTTAATGGATAAAGTTTCCTAAACAAAAGAAATTTAAAATAATTTCATCAATTAATAAATTGTGTAATATTCTTTAAATAATTATTATCATTTATAAGTTCCACCATACCATCTGTGATACATTAGATAATATTTTATCTAATAAAAAACATGGGATAAATAAAAATTCTCAATCAAATAGGGGTTGTTGGTGAATATTCTTACTGATTTTTTAAAAACAAAATACCCACACCATTTAGGAGATTGAGAACTAAAGAGACGGGAATAATCAAATAGGAGGTCACCAACAAAATAAAATAATCCACAGTTCCCCATCACTATAATAATGATTCTTTATTCAATCATAGTATTTTACATTCAATGTCAATTTTGATCATGATTTTAGACCCAACCACTCATCTATCTTGATTAGAGATCATTTCTGATGCCAAAACAATGGCTCTTGGAATATTTCTTCCTTTGACAATGCTATGATGTTCATCAGATATGAGAGATACAAAATGTTTTTAAATCATTTTTTAGAATCATAGTAATAATTTTAATGAGAACTTGAAAAATATAATGTGATGGAATATTTAAATTTCACTGGGGTTGTTGACATTGGCAATGAGAAACTGAAGTATGGAAAAAGAAACTCTAGGGATATTCTGTCCTCTAAAAAAATAATGGATTTGATTTGTTACTTATGAACTAATTACATCACATGAAACCATACAAAATTTACCATAGAACTATTGGGTTCTTGGGAAATCTCAAGAATGTGATTGTTAACTACTTACTTGATCTTATACTCTTCTAGAATCACACCCATAATTAATTTTCATTGTATGCTAATAGATCCTTAAATCATCATGAAAATAAATTATCTGGTCTAAAAATGTTAGAATAATCTCTTTATAATTTACATGTTATGGATATAAGATCTATTAAATGGGATAATGTTAGAGGCATTATGACATTGTCATTACCAAAATAAAATCCATCCTCAAGGAAAAAAATTAAATTTTCATTAAATTTCTTCTCCCTGATGTAGGAATGAAAATGTGTCACGTTCTTATGACCATCACTATGAATTTTTTACCTATATCTTTTCATGTCCACCAATTATTCATACAATTAGGTTTCCTATAAGATATTTCATCTTTGAGAGAAAATAATAATGGTTTCATCATCCCAATATATTTTATGTCCATTTTCATGTTCTCTAATTTCTCATTGGAGACCATGAATACTAAAATTCTAATTATTTTTCAAATTTCTCCATATATTAATATCCACTTTTAATGTCTAAATATTATCTTTATGAATAAATCAATGGTAACCCTATATTGGTAGAGTCTATTAAGTGTGTAAAATATCTTTAAAGTAGTTATCATCCATCCATTTATTTTTATAAAATAAGGGTTTTTACTACACCAATACCAATTGAAATTGAATAAGCAGTGGTGAATATCCCAAGGGATGGAGAGGGAGAAAGACATATTTTTTTACATTTTTTTATATAAGGTTGGAATGGAATTTATATTATGAATACATCTAGACAATAAAATAAAAGTTATACAACTACAATATATGTCATTTTACAATTTGAATTTCTTCATATATAATCCCCAATAATGAATAATAGTTTTTGTATTGAACGGAAAAAAATTCTATGAATTATCTACTCGAGTCAGGTCCTCCTCACCCTATTTAGGTATGACGAGGAATATGATTGGAATAACCCCCATCAAAATAATTAACATATCTTGGGTTGAATTTAAATAGGTTCTTCCCAATGAATCTATTTTCCCCACCTCACGTATAGAATAAGAAATATATATAAAATAAGACATTATAAATCTCATTATCTTGATGGTAATGTGTTATTTAGATCTACTAATATAATAAAATTCAATCTAGAACCTCCAAAATATTAATATATGGGAATTAATTAGAGTTCCATGCATACTTTTTCCATCAAAATGTTTATTATATAAATCTAAAATGTCTTGTTATCTATGTTTTGATTCCACAATATCTAGAAGAGAGATTCTATGGCTTTAAATAACCTTGAGAAAGTATTGAATTTTAGTTGGGAATTTAATTCCCTATGCATTACATAATACTATAGAGATCATGATGAGGGTATGGTATGGTCCATAAGACCTAAAATACCATTGTAATGGATAAGAGAATTTGAAACATTAATGTTAATTTTGGAGTGAGTGATCATACTACTAAGTGTAAGGTGAAGGGATTTTATAAAAAAACCCAATACACATACTCCCAGATCTCATGATGTAATCGTAAACCTTACATTTCCATATTTGATTACAAATTTTTTGGCCCAATTTTTTTTCCATACAAATCATACGACACCAAATTGAAAAATTAGATCACTTACATTCTTGAAATTTTTTTTGGTTTAGAGTTTTAGAGGATCTTGAAGAACTGCTATATAAACAATACCCATGTCATAAAATGAATATTTATCCCACAAAATCAATATTTTCATACATTCAAATTTTGAAATCATCATCATCCATATGAAATGTCTTCTAGAAATAATTCATTCATCCTCATTATTTATAATATTGGTAAAAGGAAACCTAATAAGGGTGAACATAAATGATCATAATGAAAAAATGTATATATCCTAAAATAAATTTCATTAATGAGAATAAGAAGAGAATAAGTGTATGATGAAATAACCTAAGTGTGAGAGTATAACAAAAAAATATTCATCCCCATAAATATATGGATGATCAAACATGAAACTGTGGCATTTGGGTTTAAAAAAAGAAACAGTCATAAGAATAAATAATCATGATAATTTTAATGATAATCTTGACCAAATGATACATCATAAACCTATATAAATAATAAATAAAACATATTTGTATAGTGAAAAATCATAATAATATAAAACTTATAAAAGCCATAAAATTTTAATAGCTCTAAAAGTTACTTACAATATAATTCAATAGAGAAAATAATCATTACCTAATGCACTATATCACTATTTGGGAACACCAATAATATAAGTGATAACATTATCCCCTGGGGAAATATGGTAAAACCCATAATTTATAATATTTAATAACTATATCATGAATAAAGTAAATATTTCTTCACAAACTCATAGAAAAAATCTTTACTATTTCCAGAACATGATTTATATGTTGAAAATAAATTGATTCTATAACAATCTCATTGAAATGTGATTAACTCATGGAATATAAATAAGTTCCACAATATTATCTTTGAAACATTTTTAACCTATAGAAAATAGGTACCATAACAATATCATTGAGACATGAAAAACCCATGGGAAAAAATTTATTATTTCTAGAACATGATTTACATGTTGAAAATAAATAGTTTCTATAAAAATATCATTTAAATGTGATTAACTCATGGAATAGAAATAAGTTAAACAATATTCACTTTGAAAAATTATTAACCTATAAAAAATAGGTATCATAAAAATATCTTTGAAACATGATTAAACCATAGAAGATAAAATGGCCCCATAATAGTATCACTGAAATATTATTATCCAATATAAGAGAAATGGGTTTCATAACCTTCTCTTTGAAACATGATTTATCTTTGTAAGATAAATAGTTTTCATAACAATTATATTGAAAGAATCAAACTAAATCCAGAAAAATAATGAGGATCGTATACATATCAAATATAATGATTGAATGAAAAGTAATAACAATGATTTTTGACATTTATCAATAGAAATAACATTAAAATATCATTAAAACCATTATGATGGAAAATATTATATTCATTTTGAAAACTTTATATTTAAAACATAAGACATTGAAAATAAATAATTGAAAATAATTAAAATAATAATAATTTAATGAATATTTTGAAAAAAATTCTTTAAAAATATCCTTTTGAACATGAAATGGAATATTCAAAGAAACTATAGTCATGTAAATGTGTAATTATGCACATGTCATAAAGAACATTCAATTTTGATAGCAGTTTTTTTTAAATCCATTATTTAGAAAGAAACAAATAGATTCCATTGAAAATATTTTTTGAAAATAGAAATGTGGTAAAAGTTTCTCTAACAAATAATTGATAAATTTTTAAAATTATTTTGGAACTATTTAAATTAAATATGTTTTTTGAAGAGAATAGATTTCCCTTTGAAGGCATAAATTATATTTGATTTTCAAAAAAAATTCTCAAATATTTTAAGTAGAAAATACTGAAATATGGTAAAATTACATGAAAATATCTAGAATAAACATATGAGGTGAGAATACATTAGAGTTATTGGATTTTAACATCAGATATATAATCATACACAGTCCGAGTAAATGATAAAATTGTAACAAAAGACTCTTACCACTATTTTAGAATTTAATCGTAATCCCCATGTAATAATATCATTAAATTAAACTTATATTGTAATGAAAGAAATTAGATTTATGAAATAATATATATAATGGGTATTATATACACCTCATAAAATAAAATAGGTATATAACATAACATACTTCTCAAGGAAGGAAAATTGAGTCAAAAATCCACCTCCACTTTGGAACCATTGAAAACATAAAAACCAAGAAAGGGAAACACTAAAATGTATATGTAAATCCATATAAATTTATATATTTTAATCATAAAATATATTCATGGTAATTATATAACCCATAAAACAAAAATATTTGTAGAATATGGAATATATATCACAAAAATAAAAGTGAGATGAGAAAAACCCTTACACAAAGTTTGATTTGTCACACTTATTCATTATCATCCAAGATTATTTTTATAAAAAATTATATATTTGAGATCATATTTAATGTTTATCATTAAATTTAGTTTACTTATATAAAATTTATCTTTAATTACATAATCAATTATGTCAAGTTTGATTTTTTGACCATATCCAACTGATGTTTCAAAAATGACTTTCGTATGACGACTATGGTCCAAGAGTTCTTTATGTAAACATATGAACATTAATAATCATAAAATAATTATCAAATTTATACACAAATTATAATTTTAACACTAACCATGAAATATGTCTATAAAAAATGGAATAATGTTTTGATCCGGGAGATGGTATGTTGTACATATGCATGTGTGATGTTTCCATTTTTCAATGATCATTATTGAAAGAAGGTAAGTAAAATTTATATTTATTGAATTATAATAATATCATAAATAAAATATTATTAAATTTTATATAATTATATATAACATTACTATTATGTGTATATGAAAAAAATAATCTCATCACCACTAGGAGGTGGTAGTCCACACGTCCACGGACGACATTATCATTTTTTCAGTGAGTGAAATGGTAAAAGGAAAGTAATATATTATATGTAAAAATAATAAATATGATAGGAATATAATAAATATTTAATTTATTTCATATAAATTTATTATATTTACCCTTATCAACTTCCATGAAATGAATTTGTGAAAAAAAATCACATCGCTTCACGATGTGGTACTCCACTATACACATGAGTGACATTATCATATCCATTACAGAATTAAATATGAATAGGTTATAAATCATATAATGACTCTAGAGGTATAATAATGGTATAAAGATAATATATAAACTTTATATCCATCACAATAAAAATACAATGATATGTTTTAAAGAAAAAATAAATTATATTGTTCTGCGAGGCGGTAGTCTGCTGTACACAGGAATGATGATTTCATAGCCCATTTGATGGAAATATATGTGTATGTAGGTCATAACCTTAAAATAAAAACATTCTATTAAATTTTATATACATAGTATATAATATCATAATTTTATAATAATAATAGATGGATAAGAGAAAGAAGTAAAATAAAGATGCTCGTTGAAGAACATTACCTCTTCTTTGCGTATCCTCCTTAGGTTTGAACTAAATACTTTAATGGTAAGATTTTGACCAAAAATAAGGATTTGAGGATGGGTTTAGGTATTTTTTGGATTTATTTGGTAATTTTATGGATTTTACAAATGGACTAAGAGGTGTGAAAAATATAGGGGAGTGAGTTCCCTTTTATAATTAAGGAGGAATAACATTCTTGTAAATACATAAATGTATTAACTATTAGGAGATCAATAATACATAAAGTGAGTCCAAAATTCGTTATTAAATGGTTTTAAAGATTATATGAAATTTGAAAAGGAAAAAATCACAAAAAATCACATGTTTTAATCATTTCCCCCTTAACTTTTATGTTTTTATACTTTAAACATTTTTGGTTTTTACTACAGTAACTTGTTTCATAACCTAGGTTATTTATCCATTTGCGATAAATTAAATTGGTAATTAGTATAAAAGTTATAACAACTGATAATAAATTTTAAATCCTTTTATTAAATAAAATCATTATGTGTGCTGAAAATTTGTTTTAACACTAGTGCATGTAACGTGTGAAAACATTGTTTTATCCTTAATGTTAATAACCCATTTTTACTCAATAGGGTCAATATATTCATTATAAAAGAAAAAAAAACCCCATTAATCAGAAATATATGATATTATTAACAATTAAAAATATATTTTTATTTATATTAATTTTATTAATTTGAAATCATTTAATAAAATATAATTTAGAATAAAATAACAGTAATGTCAATTTTGACATTATTTATTTAATTTGAATTTAAAATTATCAATACAAATATGGAATTAAAATATATTATTCTCATAGTTTTTTAAAAAGTTACATTCATCATAAAATTAATATAATATAATAATTTACTAAATTTACTTATATTTTATTATTTTTATTATCATTTATTTCATTTAATTTCAAACTAAATAATTACTATATTGGCATTTCTTAAGATTTTTATGTAATTATATCAATTATAAAATGTAAAGATAAATTATTATTATAAAAATAGTAATAAATCATTAAATATAATTTCTATAACTAAACATATCCTGGTTTTCTCCCTATCCTAATGATCTATATAAATTAATAAGAAAAAAAGTATTTTTTTCCTTTTTCTGGGTCATATTCAAAGGAAATTGGAAAAGAATTGTTATATTTTAGTGATTTTAATTCCAAGTTCAGAAGAAACTCATCCAATACAATTTAAATAATATTTTAGGTCATTTCACTCATATCATTATTGTTTATCCCCACGATAAATCAATTCTTATCTTAACCATAGAAATTAATTTTACTGAATTCACTATTCATTTTTGTTAAAAATTATGATGAACTTATTAGAAATTAAAAATCATTATTTTTCCAAATATAAAACTAATTTTTCCAAAATAAATTCATATTAGTGTAAAATTTTAACATAACATTAATCCAACAGACATAGTGAGAGTGATGATTTTTATGAAGTGTATTTTTTTAGAAAAAGATGACTCTATTAAATGCATGACTCATAAAAATTATTATATGAAACTAATTTAATATATAATGATATATAATATATATATTTCATTTTAAAAATTCTAGGTTATTTATTATTTTAAATAATTAAAATGGAGAAACATTATGAATTTTAGAATAGTTATTGGAAAAAACCAGTTTTAAACCAAAAAAGGAAAGTTATACTAAAAAACAAAATAATGCTAATTAAAAGTAATTAAATCGATTCAATATAAAATATGTTATATTAAAAAATATTCAAAAAAATTTAAGACTTTAAATTACTTAATTTATTTAAATGAGAATACTTTTTTACAAAAATCAATATGTTTCACTAGTTAGTAAAGATTCAGTATTTTACAAAAAATTTTAAAAAATTATGCAAATTTAATGTTTTATATTTTGATTAAAAACTGAATAATATTTTATCAAATAAATATTTGTAAAACATCATAAAATTGGTTATTTTTTTAAATCAATAATTATTTTTGTGAAAACATATTCTTTGAGAACAAAACCACATTACTAAAAAATTGATTTATTATTTAATAATAATTAAAAATTATTTTTAACAAGATATATATATATATATTCCATATAGTTGTTAACAATATTCATGCCCACCAAATTAACAACTAGTTTATAGCTGTAATATATATCATTGGCTGTTTTAGTTTTGTATATCATATAGAATTCACTGTTAAACATAAAAAACATGTGGTTTCGTATAAAATAAGAAACAAATGAGTTGTCTATAACACAATATAAAATCAGTTTATTTCATCATATATTAGAAAAAGTTATTGAACTAAAAAAATATATTTTTTATTGTTGCATTAAGATTGCAAATTTTAAAATTCATGGATCGACCATGAATTACCTTTTGTGGTTGATCTGAACATAGAATAAATACAAATGTCTTGGAGCCACTATGACATAACCACTTAATGCAGATGATCAAGAAACAAAAAAATACAAAAGATAAACTATACCATCTCATGAAAAATCGGACATGGAACCCCTTCCTCGTATTTTTTAAAGTCAAGCTACCATGATGACCTTACACATAAGAACCCATAAAAAATATTCTTCAAATGGTCTATCTGCAAATCCATAAGCCATGAAAAGTTAGATGTCAAAAACAAATCTCAATTGATCATACCCTATGAAATGTATTAGAAGGAAAAAACTACCATTCCCTCTTATGGGATCAACCACAACTTAAAAAAGAAGGAAAATCTATAATTTACCATGAGACTCCCTATATAAGTGAATATGGACTTCCCACCACATGTGGTCAATTAAATCAACCACACCACTAAAAATAATACAATATCCTGAAATAAATATGGATCCCCTCTAGGGAAATAAACTATGTCGGCAACAATCCCTACATTGATCAACCATGCCCAACACCACCATAAAACCATGCCTAATGATTTTCAATCAAGATTTAATCTCAATAAGATGATGGAAATAATGAAGAACAAAGTATGAAACCATATTCTATTTGATTAATGAATTTGAGATTTCTAGAAGATATAATAAATCCAATTTAAATGTTGATTCAATGATGCACACTCGCTAATTAATATCCACCAAAAGCATGAAGATATTGATGGAAAACATAAAAATAATGATTTGTGGTCAAAGGATATTAAAAATACTTAAGCTAGCATGCTCACCAATGATGTTATCAGTTATGGAACATGACAATAGAGACTCATGCATGGAGATACACCCTATTGAATCTATGTGTCGATCCTAACCTTATCACATCATCAAGGATAGTGATTATAGAATCTCATCATCTGATTTTCGATAGATCAATGTGAAAACTAAGACATCTCATTTGTGATGAAGTAAAACTAGATTTATGTTTATTCACAACTGAATCTCCAAAAAATTATATCAAATCATAGAAAACCTATGAAAAGAAGAAAATCAGACCTAGGATTCTATGACTAGACATGGCCCAATGAATGACATAACATGATCATTAAATATTAATTAAAATACAACTAGGATGAGATAAAATTTCTCTTTTCTTGATGAATCTGTTTGAAGAATAATAGGGAACACAAACTCATCTTTAGAAATACGGGACACCTGATGATCCACTTATTGATCTTAATCCTAAGAAAATTACAATTGCTTCCTAAACTCGATTATTTGAAAACCTATTAAAAGAAGAAAATCAGACCTAGGATTCTATGACTAGACATGGCCCAATGAATGACATAACATGATCATTAAATATTAATTAAAATACAACTAGGATGAGATAAAATTTCTCTTTTCTTGATGAATCTGTTTGAAGAATAATAGGGAACACAAACTCATCTTTAGAAATACGGGACACCTGATGATCCACTTATTGATCTTAATCCTAAGAAAATTACAATTGCTTCCTAAACTCGATTATTTGAAATAAGAGGATTTTGACGAGATCAATATTGAATATGATCTCATGGTAGGAAGATGAAGGAATTAATTGAGAAGATCTCATGTGAAAAATCCATGTTTAAGAGAATTCTATTAAATATGTTAATGATAATCGGTAGAAGGGTGATCCTGCTCATGTAAATAAAATCAATTAAGGTTAAATTATATCACCGTTATTTGAATAAAAGGAGTTTGGAGTGTTAAATAAAGCCCGATATATGAATCTATGTCCATGTAAGTGTAAAATAAATAAATTTAGTGGCACATATGTGAATTCTCATCTCTATAATTTTAATTCACTATTATTAATGATTATAAATAGTTTTTCAAGGGCTAAAAAAATGTTATCCATGATCCGCAAAGATATGAAGGTATATATCATCCATTACCAAAGATAATTTTTGGCTCGAATAGGTATCACATTCACATTATAGTATATTAGATAAATTGTGGAATCCTAAAAAACATTCCATGTAGGAATCAACCATTTATAGAAAGAGAATATTATTGTGGGGTGATAATGTTTAAAGGGAAATGATTTGAGTATGTAAATTTTAATAAATCAAGACAGTTGTTCCATGAACATAGTAAAAATATGATGAAATGGATCTGAACTCAATATTTGAGGAATAATTAGGATATACAGGGTTTATAGGAAAAAAATATCATACAAATCATTTGGATAAAGATTGAAGAATATAGTACATGCAACTTTTCTATGTAAAAGATGAATTATTCACTAGATAACATTGGTATTTTCCATTTTCATCAAACCAAGGCTGTTTTCTTCTTCTTCTTATATTCCTTAATTTTTATACTATACTAATTTTTTGATGAAAAAAGAAACCATTAGTATCCAATATGTGAATAATTACCTTACTTATGTAAATGAATTAAATGATATAAATGATATTCTATCCTATTGGTCTCTTTCGAATTATTCAAACATGTTTGGTATTAAGAGATTTTTTTTCATTTTTGTATATAAAATTTATCCTCCTTATATCATTGTACTGTACAAACAGTCCACTAAGACTCAATATACTACACACAATTATGATAAGTTGATGAATGGGAGGGTGCATTGATATTTTCAATCACCAGGAAATGTGGTTTTATGGTTTAAAATGATCATTATACTCCTTGTATCAAGAAAATACTTATAGGACAATGTAATATAAACAAGATTCATTAGGTTAGAGAGAGAATAAGAGTGACCAAAAACGGAAATATGATTTCATAGTCATGTAAATGGGATGGTTAGTGGCTGAGTCAATCTTTTCAAACCAAATTTGAAATCATTAATATTAATAACACACATTATCATCACAATACCTAACACAAAAATAGATAAAAATAATAATATTATTCTCTTAGAGAGGCATCAGTAGAAAATTAAAACTACATTAGCTTGGTTCAAAAATATTGTTGAGTTCCCCATAACTAGAATGCATCTAAAGAGGTTTTATTTTTAGGGATTCAAGTATTTTTTTATTTACAATTTATTTTTAAATGATTTTACTCAATAAACTAACCCAATTTATCCAACCACATTGGTTTTTATCAAGAGGATTAACTTAATATTATAGTAATATTGAGAAAATTAATAATAAAAAAACAAGGGGAGGGGTAATTCTTTATAGGATCATTAACAAAATCCCCATCCAAAAATTATTCTTCCAATAGAGTATTTTTAGGGTGGAAAAAATGGTTTAGAATTTGGAAAAATGAAAAAAAACTGATAAAATAATATTAACCCAATTTAAAAAATGATAATAAACATTAGTCACTTAATAATCAATAAAAATTTGAAAAAATAACTTGAATGATGCAACCCCTACTAAAGTTTTATGGATTAGTTGGAGAGAAACCTAGCTAAAATCTATAATAAATTTAATTTTTTTGTATAATTTCATTACAATATGATTATCAGAGGATTAGGTAAGTAGGACGGTCGTTTTCTTCTCTATTGATGGGGAATCTAGTGAGGGGGACTAAAAACTTCATCTTAGAGAAGCTACCACATGGGATTGGATATATAAGGAATTTATCCAAAATTACATCCATATCATAAGGACTTATCATAAATGGAAAGGCATATATGGGATATAGAAAACAAGTGGAGATACTCTATATGTGTCTTGAGAAAGATTAGTGTGATGTAAAACTTCCAACCCACATAAACAATTGGAAAATCACTATTTGATAGAAATTTATTACCGATAGATGATGAAAAATGATGGTAATTTTCTAGATTCTTCATATGGATGAGAATTAATAGAAAATCCCCCAATAACATTAGAGAGATGATTAATAGGATCTACCAAAATTTTCAACAATTCAGACTAACATCTACATAAAGAGAACAATATTCCATAAAAAATTCTAACTCACATTTACATGAAACGTAAATTGAAGAATTAACATATAATGTAAGAGAACTAGTTTTTAATAAATATTGGAAACATCAATTCACATACTACTAATGCTATTCTAGATTATCTATTCTAAAGAACACTTCAATGTGGGATTCCCTCATGTATATAGAAAATATAAATATGATACATCGTACTAGATAAATTTGGTTTCTAAACCATCAAACAAATATGGATAAGAGAATTTTTATAGATATAGTTTAGAGATAGGAAACAAAGGTTGTAAATATTTGCTATCTGTAAAGGTTTTCAACAATCCTATAATGATATACCTTTCTACAGATGTAGTCATCCACCATTTACAAGATACTTAGAGGATAATAATCATGATCCCACTATGAAGGAGTTAATGAAATAGCTTGTGGAATATCATACCACTCAACATAATACTCTCAATATCAACTAATCTACACTAAGGGATCAATATGGTTATTGTAGATAGAGTGTGGCTAAAATATTTTAATTGAATAATGAAGGCTCATGTAAGTTTCCTACAAAATCTATTCTTAACCAAAAATGAAATTTTAGTTCTATTACACTATTGAGTTTAAAGGATATTATAAACTATAACGAACCAAAATCTCTAGAGAATGTTGGAATTAGACAACCTAAATATCTTGAAGATTTTTTCTAAGAAAAAGAAACTCATACACTAGTAGAAACACCACATGTTAATAAAATATAATGGTAATTCCAGAAAAGGGATTCAAACCAACCTCAAACACCCTTACCTAAATGTATGAACCAACCAATGAAACCTATTTAGAATACACCACAATAATAGATTCTAGAAATAATCATGAATGGGGAGACCAATATCCCTTTTCTGAAAAATAATTTTTTAATAACCTCATTTTGAATCTTGTGAATTGTTTTCAACAAAATGGTAGTGAAAGATGATGCAATTTAGTGAAAATTCCATGAATTATCTATTCCAACTGGGATCCTATAATTTTGTTACATTATGAGTTAAAATCAATTATACAACCCTAAAGAATGATCAACCCAAACATTTTGATCATTGTTAAAATGATATAGAAGGAATTTTCTAATAGAGATTAATTAATTCAATATCATATTCAGAATGGGTGAGTCCAATATAAATATTCTCAAATAATTCAAGATACACAATTTTATAATATAAACACAATATACTATTTCCTTCAAGAATATTGAATAACTATATTCTTTTTAAGAATGAGATTTTCCCCAAAAAAATTAAATTGAATAATTTATATCCCTTTTATTTAAATAAATTAATACCTAAAGACGAATATTTTAAATTAAATTTATAGATAATATATCAATAAAATTAAATTTATTTTTATAAAAGGATTTTTTAAGTCATATAGTTAATATATTACCATCTTTTTCTCGACAACTTCACTTCTTGAAACACTACTTTTCCTTTGCGTTTGTGGGTTTAATTTTAAATTATATTTTTCAACTTCTATAAATTAAATTTGGTAAAATGATTCCAAATTTATAATTTTCTAAATTTATATTATCTTCTAAGACCAAATTAATTTTTTACCATAATGTATATTGAAAATATTAAAAACTAATTACCACATTTAAGGTAAAAATTGATTTATATGGTTTTAAACTAAAAATAAAAAGTCTTAAATGATACAAAAACTTATCTAAAATATATTTTTTTGGAAATATTGGGTTTTTTTAACATCTAATACATGATAATAATCTATTTTGGAGCCTTCCGTCATGGGGAAAATTTGGGTATCACCTTTTCATTTTAGAAATTACAAGTGTGACACTAACCTCACTTATAAAATGCCACTCTATGTCCTCTCAGAGTAAAACCTTAATATCCATTTGTATCATTAAATAACTACCCAAATTTCATCTTAACATAAAAAATCATGACCTGGATCTTTTAGTTTTATTATAAATCCATAATATAAGGTATTTTGGTGCTAACCTATGGAGTATGTCTTACAAATAGGTATAACACTTAAATGTGAGTATTTATTTTATTTATTCTTCCACCTCCTTAAAATGATTTTAAATTATTATTATATAATAAGAACAGTATATTAACTACACTTATTTGTAATTATATTTTTTTGTAACCTAAATATGTATCCTCTTATATCAAATGAGATATAAAATCATCATTAGTGGGTACTTCAGACTACCCCATTGCGAACTGATGTAATTGTTTTTCCATCATCACCTTTAAAATATTGTTATAATGAAATATTTAAAGTATATAAATATATGAAATTATTAACATATTTATACTGATAGAGTTATTATATCTTATTAATCTTTATCATTTCTTTTCCATGTGGAATATTATAATGGTACTCATGTGAACGGTGGACTATCTCCCCATAAAGTGTTGTGATTCAATTTTCAGTAACACTTTACATGGAAGGTAAAAATAATATATTTAATTAATATGTGTGATTTATATGAAATAAATATTATACTAATGATATATTTATCTTTCATAAAATATAATATATAATTTTTTTCTTAGACAAAAAAATAGTGACATAGTTTTTGTGCACGTGGGTACTACCGCCTCCACAAAGCGATACGAATAGTTTTTCATTACCAAAACACTTGGATGATTTATAAAAGTATAATTAATGAAATTATATTATATATATGTTATTATTATCATTATATAATGTTAGAATATTACATACCATCTTTCCATAATTTTCATTGATAAATGGAAATATTTCTCATTAGTACATACAACCTATCACCCTATTTGATTTTAATGTAGTTCATTTTCCATAAAAATATTTCATGATTGGATTCAAAATTATAATTTATCTAAAAATATAAAAATTATTTCATGATAATTATTATAGATATGTTTAAATAATTACCTCTTTCAATACAATCAACACACTAAATCCATTTTGAAATAATGAACCAAAGATTCTCAAAACATCTGATGTGTACTAAACTATTAAAGTATTAAAATGTATCATTAAAGTTAATAAAATAAATAATTCAAGAAATAATTATTAAACCTAGAAAAGGATTATAAAAAATAAATTAATATATACATGCTTATTATATAGGACTCAAATTACACACACAGAATGTATGGGCTCAGTGTAATAGATTTCTCATCTAATTTTTCCTATGAAAAATATGCCATATGAACAACTTATTTATATTGTGTGGTGTATGTAATACCCATTTAACATTTAATATCATGAAACATTAAAAATTTATTGTATTCCATGGTTGAATTTTAATTATTTCATCCAAAGTTATTAAACATGAAATTTACTATATGGTAAAGAGTTTTGTAACCGAATTTTGTTTACTTGGGTTATATTACTTCATCACTATCAATCATATTCCCTGATCACATCTGTAATTAATTATTATTATATTATTTTTTATTTGAAATTATCTTACTTGGATTTAAAATTCATGCACATAATCTATTAATTTATTAATTTTATCACCAATTTTATGACCATTTTAATGGTTTCCCATCTCAAATTTTCAACATTGGGAAATAGGATATGTTATATAACTATCCTAATTTATAATATATATGTAATACCTTATTTATAGATTATATATTTATTCTCTATATTTTCATGATATTTAAAGTTTCATTCAATTTCATTCTTTCATGGGGCATATAGTTGATGATTTTCTAATGTAAGAAAGGCTTTATGATACAATCTCCTTTCATTTTTAGATTATTTATGTTGAAGGTTATTTAAGTGGAAATAATATTATCTTATATTCTTCAACCACATATCATTTCTTATCCTTTATTTATGAATTTGGTTTATATGTTTAATTTTAATTTACTACCTTATTTACTAAAAAAGTATCAAGAATGTTTTCAGTAAGTGATACAGATCATGTATCATTTCATTAGATTGAGAATCTATACCTTCAATATCCATGATTTCAAAAATGATTTTAAAAATTTTATTTCTAAAAAATAAAATACTTCCAAAAGAAATTTTATATATTTTTGAAACATATTAATAAATTTTTATGAAAAATTTAATTTTTAAACAATTTTTAAATGGTTCACTTTTGACACCATATTCAAATTTTTTGAAAATAATATTTATTTTAACATTTAAAATAAGAATGACCCCCCCACATATCCATTTTTCCATTAAATTTACATTTATATTTTTCAAATTATTTATTCAATGAAAATTACTTTTACAGTCATTTTTTAATTTATTGTTTTTAATATTGGTTGTAAATTTAAAGATAGTATTTTCCTTAAGAGTATTTATAATGAAATATTAATTGTATTTCCAATATTTAATTTCAAAAACCATTGATGTTACATATAATCCCATAGGGATATTTGGTATTGATACCATCAATATTAATTCCATGAAGTATTTTCATATTAACTTGGAAACCCTTTATTTCCAATGGGATAATAGAATTTCAAATATATTTTAAGGGAACACTTTTATTTTCCATGGGTTAATAATGTTTCAAAATATTTTTATGCATCATTTTACTTTTCCATAGATTAATCGTGTTTGAAATAGATTGTAATGGAATAAATTTCTTTTTCATGTTTTAATTATGTTTCAAAGAGATAGTATTGGAACTATTTATTTTCCATGTGTTTTTAGTGTTTTGAGGAGATTTAATATTGAACACATTTATTTCTTATTAGTCAATCATGTTCTGAAAAGAAAAAAGATTATTTCCATGAGTTTGTAATGATTTGAATACATAATGTAAATTAGTCTTGAATGGTACTTTGATATTTTTAATGATCGTGGGTGTGCCTAAATAGCTCGGGTTAAACTCCTTATATATTATTAAATGGATGTGCCTAGATAGTGTTGGGTGAGCCTAATATATCATATATGATAAGATTCTTTAGATATCATCAGGTGATCCTACTATATTATATTCAATGGGTGATCCCAGAGATCACTCCAATGAATTTGTTAATATTCCACTCAATGAGAGGGAATAAGGAAGGAGTTACTAGAGTTTAAAACCTATAGATTTAACTGGGATATAGTTATTTATAACATAGGATTAAAATTGGTTAGGAATAAAATGTCCCAATGATACAACCAATTTTTCATTATGTTTTCTATGGGTTTATAAAAATTCTATTGAAAAATATTGAAATCACCAGGATCCTTATTAATGATTCAGATGACTCTTTAATTTTATAAATACTTATAACATGTTTTCATATATGATGATCTATGTATTTATGGGAGGAATATTATTATATTATGAACATTCATTTTGACTATGTATTCATACCCATACTCTCTTAATATACTCCCTGATGACATTTACATTTTAATTATTTTTTATAACTTTACAGAGAATTCAAGCTCACCCTTCTAATGATTCTTGTTCCAATGTTTTTCATGAATTATGTTGAATGATTTATGAATATAAGGTTTTAATATAGATGATGATAATGAATTAATATGAAATAAGAAAAACTAGGTTAAATAAGAGAAATGATACTTTAATTATATGGGTATTGTTTAAATAAGAGTTTGACCTAATTCACAAAAACTATAAACCCAAATGTTCATTGGCTATGTATTTGAAAAACTATTTCCTTTTGATAATTAATGTTTTGGATCCTGAAAATTGGTTCACTTTCATCCGTATCAAAGCTATAAATATAAAGATCTTATTTTTATCACTGTATCCTAGAGTGTGGGTTTGGGTCTACTATTATTTGTATTAGAGGAGGGTTTTGATGAAATTTTAGATTATAATGTTTTCATGTGAGGCTATCTTAAGAGTTACTTATTCCATCATGGATTTATGGTTATAAATTGGTCATAATTTTGAACTCTTAGAAAAACCTTTTTAGGTATTACATGATAGAATCTTAATGTGAATAATGGAATTTTGGGGGAAATTATATTATTATGATTTATATGAAACCCATTGGTATAATGTGAATAATATAATTTTTTGATCCTTTTAAAAAGTTGGTTTCCAATTTATTTTTTAAATTCACAAACTTTAATTTTTGAGATAATGATTAAATTTTTATATACAATTTCCAAAACTGGGGGTGGATGTAACACCACATGATTTTATAAAATAAAACATGGATCAACAGTATAATTGACATGAAAGATCAATATTAAATGTACCATGAAATATATTATCATTATAACCTAGTAGTTAAATTGGTGGGTATGAATAATATTTACTATTTTATGATATATATATATGTATATATATCTGAATAAAATAATCAATAGAAAATATTGATAAAATTTTAGTAATTAATAAAATAATTTTTAGTAAAGTAATTTAATGCTTCAAAAATAAGATTTCTTAATAAATGATTTTGTTGGTTTTTTAGAATTTAACATAATTATATTATAGATATTTTATAAAATTTATTTGATAAAATTAATTTATATTTTTAAATATGAATATAAAAATAAAATTAGGGTAAAATATAGTGATTTCTGGGAAAATATTTATTTTTTATTGAATGGTGAAAAATAGAGATTATTGTAAAAGTATCAATTCTTTCTACTAAATAAATTAATTTTAAATTCCCATCATGTTTTAAATATGATTTAAATTGAAACAATTATTATTTAAATATATCTAATTTATATAATTAATTTTTAACCTCATTATATTTCATTTTTGTATAAGATTGTTTTTGGGTTTAAAAATGTTTTTTATAAAAGTTATTTTAAAGAGCATAATATTTCACATTTTTTTAAATTAAAATAATTTCTAATGAAAAATGATTCAACTTAAATGAATACTTTTTATATCAATTAATATTAATTTATATTAGTACAATAAAAATTATAAATCATAGAGTTAATAAAAAATCAACTTCTTCTTGAAAAATATACATCTTTTTCATCACATCCCCATATTTAAATTTAAATTAAATTTACCAAATAATTAAATTAAATTTGTTAAAATTTATTCCATATTTGGAAATATATAAATTTATATTATGCAATAAGATAAACATAATTTTTTTTACCATAATGAATAGTAATAATTAATCACCATATTTAAGGTAAAAGTGGATTTACATGGGGTAAAACTAAAACTATGAGTGTTAAAAATACCTAAATCATGTTTAAAATCAATTTTTTCTCCATATTTTGACCAGATAATGTCTATGATTCAATAATATTATACTCTGGATCATTGTTTCATGTGAAAGAAGTTGGTACAACTTTTTATTTTAAAAAATTATAAGTACACCACTAACCTCATTTATAAATTGATAACCCTCTTATATATTATAAAAACCTTCATAGACCTGTGTATCAAAAAATACATAGAAAAATTCCATCCTAAAATTAATAACTTTTACCTTTATCACTTTGATTTATCAAAAAGACATCATATGAATGCTTTTGGTTCTAACCCAATGAGTTTGTCTGAAGAATATTTATCGTACTTAAATGTGATTTTTTTATTTATTGTTCTATATATTTTAAATAATATTATATTATTTTGATATAATAAAACCATTGTATTCCATATATTTTTAATTTATTATGATAATAAAATAATATAAATAAATCTACTATTTCAAAAAAATATGATACGAAGTGATCATTCATGTGTATGATGGACTACAGCCTTGGGAACTGATGTCATTCGTTTTCCATCATCGACTCTCACAACTTGTTATAAGTATGTATTTAAAGTAAATATATATATATATATAATATTATTATAATATATATACTTATATAGTTATTATATCACATATATATTCGTTATTTTCAATCTGTGGAGGATATGATAATGTGGCTCATGATTACAGTTGACTATCGCATCGTGAAGCGACGTGATTTTTTTGATAACTCTATAAATGGAAGGTAATAAAGATAAATTTAATTAATATATGTGATATAAATGAAATAATTTTTATTTTCATGAAATATCTATCATTAAATAAAGATAATATATCATTTTATTTCTTACACTAAAAACTGATACGGTCATCAATTCGACCATGTGGATTACCAACTCCATGAAGCAATGTGATTATTTTTTCATCTCCAAAAAACATGAATTATATATATAATTAAACTTAATTAAATAAAATTATATTTACTATATCATTATAAATATTTAAATATAAAATATAACTTACCTTCATTCTAAAATGATCCTTGAAAATTGAATCGTTACACATGCATTTGTACGGATCACCATCTCCAGGATTCTAACATAGTTCATTTTTCATATCAAAATTTCATTATTGAATTTAACAGAATAATTTATGTATAAATATTAAAATTATTCTATAATTATTACTCTATTGATGTTAAAATAATCAACTCATTAATCATTGTTGAAACAAAAAATATTTTTTGAAACAAAGAACTGAACTTCTTTAAAAAATCCTATGAGAAATTAACTAATTATATATTTCAATTTTCATTAAGATAAATATAATAATTTATATAATTATATGTTATTAAAATAATAAAATATTATTATGAAATAAAATTATTGATATAATGTTTTTATATAAGATTTAAATGATACACATGGAATAGTCTGGAATCGAGGTAAGGATTTTTTGGCCTAACTTTTTTTCTCTAAAGTTTGTGCCATATCCACATCTTATTTACATTTTTTGGTGTATATACTACCCCTTTACGTGTTTAAAATTAATAATTTAGACATCATGGTATTTTATGTTTCAATTTGAATTATTTCATATAAATGGATTTGACATGGAAGTTACCATGTTGAATGAAATTTAACAACTCTATTTCTTTTCATTGGGATACATTACTTCATGATTTTCAAAGATATTCTATGAGTATGTGTGTACTGAATTTTTTATATATTATATTTTATTTACATTTATTTTATTTGGATTTAAATTTTATAAACATAATGAATTCCTTGATTAATTATCACTTCAACACTGTGATCATTGTAAGGGTTTCTTACCTAAAATTTTATTCTTTGGGACATATGTCATCTTGTAAACCAATCATAATTTATGAGGTCTTTCTACATACCATTTGAAATATTATTCAATGTTTATAAATATTTTCATGATATATAATGTTTTTTTTGATATTTTTCTTTTATGGGTATTATATTTTAAGAGTAACCAAAGTGGAAAAGGAATTATGATACAAATTCCTTTCATTTTGAGATTTTTTATGTTGAAAGATCTCTAGATGGGAAGAATATAATATTATTTTATTTAACCAGATCTATTATATTATCCTCTTGTATTGAATGGGGTTAAAATGTTTTATTTCCATTTCCTCCCTTACTTATTAATTAAATATCATGAATTTCTTTTATAATTGATACAAATATTATGACTTTATTGTAGCTCATGTATCATTCCATTATATATCCATGTCTTCTAAAAAAAATTGAAACATATTCATACCAAAAAATAAAATATTTACCAATTCTATTTTTCAAAATTTTTACCTTCTTTTAAATTATTTTAATCAAAAAAAGTTATTAACGTTTCCAAATGGATCTCTTTTGACTCACTTTATAATTTTTTTGAAATGAATATCTATTTTAGAATTTACTACATAAAATGATTTAAATTCCTTCATATAAATTATTTTCATAAATGTTTTCTTTATTTTATTCCATGTTTGTTATCATAGAAAATTATTTTCATAATATTTTGTGAATTTTTAGTTTCAAATGATTTTTTAAAATAAATAATTTATTTTCCTCATGAATGTTGTTAATGACCTATTAACAATATTTTGAGTCATATATGAAAATAGATCTTGATGCTTGATACACTCCACTAAGAATATATGGTATTAATATCCTTATTATTTTTTTGATGGATTATGAGATTAACATGGAACATTTTTCTTTTTTAGTGGTTAATATTATTTCAATGAATTTTTTTGGATGTTTTTTTTTCATTTGTTAATTAGGATTCAAGATATTTCTATGAAACCTATTTCACTTCAATGGGTTATTAATATTTCAACGTGACTATTATGAAACTCATTTATTTTCAATGTTTTAATAATGTTTCAATGATATTTTTATGGAAACCTTTTATTTTCAACAGTTTAATCATGTTTTGATGATTTTTTTCATCAATATCATTTATTTTCCATGGGTTAATAAAGTTATGAAAATAATAAAAGTATTTTGACTGTTTTTATGATTAAATGAATACACTATACACATTATCCATGAAAAGTAAATGGACATTATATAATATCATGGGTGTTCCTAGATAGCATCGTGTGATTTAATTATAGCTTATAGAATGGTTGACACCAAAAGAGAGATTAGTGAGCCTAATACCAATTAAATAGTGGGTGAACTCATATTTCACTGGGTGTGCCTGATATAACTTATATGATTGGTTTTACCAGATAATAATCTAATTCATTGGGTTATTATACTTGCCTTTATCAGAATGAATTAGTGATTTACTAGAGGGTTTTCACTATAGATTTGACTTGCCTCTATTTATTTTTGAGATAGGGTTAAAATTTCTTATAAAGATAATGTTCCAAAGACACAAACAAGTTTACTATATTCTTTAAAAGAGATTATAAGGATTAATCTGATCAAGATTGATATCTCATTGATAATGATGGTTTATTTCAAGGAATCATTCATTTTTAAAGCCATATTACATGGTTCTATTTTTAGTGATCCTAATATTGATGGGTATGAATATTTATATGTTATTATCATGCACATTGATTATGTCATCATACCCTTATGATCTCATTATACTAACTGATGGAATTCAATTGTTAATGTTTATTTTTACCCTTTTTTACCATTTGATATCTACCTTATTATGTATCCTTTGTACCAAGTTATAATGAATTATATTTAATTAATATGGTATAGAGGTCTCTCAAATGAATTATTATTATGAATTAATGTGAAATAATAAAAGATTGTTTAACTAGGATAAATGACCATTTAATGTAATGGGTATTATTTCTATATGTGTTCAAAATAATTATCTAAAAATCTAAAAATAAATTGTCCTTGGGTATGTATGTGATGCAATGTTTGGGGTTTATGTTGTAAGATTTGAAAGGTTAAAATTGGGACACCTTCATTAGTATCATTTTCTGAAATGTAATGATCTTATTGTTAGCACCAGATCTGTGAGTGTGGGTCCATGATAGTTTTTGTTAGTAGGGAAGTGTTACTAATATTGACATGAAAAATTTTATAGTATTTTTAGGTTGTAATTACTCACGGGGACCAGGAAAAGACTAATTTCACATATTCTATTAGAATTTTTTCTCTCTGATATGACTTTGTAGCATTGAAATTCCCTATATAAATTTCAATGTTGCATGTTATGAATTTTATAATTCCAGATTGAGATATGATTTTAGGTATTAAGTGTTGAATTTAATTTTCAATGTTTTCTTGAGATTTTAGAAAAACTAATAAAAATATACATTGAAAAAAAATTGTTTTCAATTTTTTTAAAAGTCATTTAATTCTGGAAACCTGAAAAATTTTGGGCCCTAAAACTTATAAATATGGAATTGGTGTGGAAAATGATAAAATTGATAGTATTTATACACAGCCTTACCCCAACACTTTGAATAATATTAGATCATATTTTTGGTAATGATAGATTTTATATAAGATTTATTAGGAAATTGAGTAAGGTTGGTTTACAAATAAATAATCTACTTAATATTGAAATATTTTTGTTTTTGAGGATTCATTATATAGTTTTTTATAAACTAAATTTGAGCTTAACCGCTACACACATAATCGAAAAAATGGTAACACCCCTCTATGATATTGGGTGATGCTTCTAACATTTATGTTGGACCTGTACACTCTAAGATGATTTATGGACACTCACTAGTGATACACTATGCTTCACAAACCCTAAACATACATATCGTCAATTATATAGCAAATAAAAATGATTTTATCACTATTTTGGTTTCCTTGGTTAAATTTTGATCTTTTTTTAGGATGTAATATAACTATCTATTCTGATCATGCAACACTAAAGTACTTGATCAAGATATATAATGTAAATATGAAACTAGTGAGATGGATATTTCAACAATAATAATTATTATCATATATTTAATATTAGAATACATGTGAGAATTTTATTTATTTTACACATGATTATATCCCTACACAGTCAAGTTAGAACCACTATTTGAAAAAAAAATTGATACCTCATTTCATGGTGGGAAGCTGGATAATACAACCCAAGTACCCTGGTATACCAATTTAGTGAATTTTATAGTATCATAAAATATAGCTTTTTTAATTACCAAATAGAATGAAATGGAATTATAATAAAAATAAAAATGTTATGGCTGACAATACCAAAATATATAGACAATCTATAGGGATAATGTAAAATGGAGGCGATCCAATGAAGAATATGTTAAGTATGTGTTCACATTTTTCCTCACACATTCTTATAGAGGCCATTTTGGACCTCAAAGTATATATAGGACTGCTTTAGTGGATGGTTTATTTTTGAACATAGTTTTTTATTAAAAGATTATTTTTCAAAAAAATTAGAAGCTACCACTTCACTAATGGAATTTGTGAAATTCATGAAATTCACCCAAAACATTTTATTTTTAATGAAATATATGAGGTATAGGGATTTAATTAACGGTCACATTAAATATTTAAATTTTTTATAATTTTTTTGTAGATTATATTTCCTTGTGGATTGAAGTAATTTATACATGAAAATATGTGTAACGACCAGACCCATTTTGGTATTCCTATCCTTTATAACTTTAAGCGACAACAACCCCATGCCTATATTAAATAGGCTAGGGGATGGAAATAAGTTCTGAAAATACATATTATAAATGGGAGCCTTTTTCTAATGAACCTATATAAAAACACCCAAAAATCTCCATGAAACAATACATAATTAAAAAAATAGTATAATTTAAACTAAACAATGAATGAAATACCTATAAAGTATACTTTAGAGTACGATAGAATGTATCCAAAGTGTTAAGGGAAAAAATACATTAGAAACCATAAATGAAGTCCCGAACTAACAAAAACAAGAATAGAAAATATCATAGAGATTACACCTCTTGATCTCCATGCCTAACCACCATTCATGGCCTATATACCAGAGTATCACAATGATCTACCAATGTCACAAAAAAATTATTAGTAACCTTCATAATTCATGAATCATATAGGTAAATCCTATATAGGGTGAGTATAGATAAACCAATTAGGATTCCCTAAATACAAAAGTGGATCAATATAAATATATGATATAATTAACCAAATCAACCCATAGGAGAGGGAAATAAAAACCAATAATAGATATATTCTCTAAAGTATAATAGATGAGAAAGAAATTGGATCTCTATGTCACAAATTATCCTAATATGATGATTTATCATGAAACTACAATGTTCCATCATTAATGTCCAAAATATTGTGTGTATGTATGATAAATCAATGTAGAGGACTCGTATACTTCCACTACTCTACAACTTTAGGTGGAAAAATATTCGATAAAGACCCACACCGTGGTATGTGAGGGGGATTCCACTCAATAAATAGAGGACCCACAACCCTAAATGATATTACACTATATAGATTGATATTGGACCCGTGTTCTAGTTCATCAGGGTGTTCCAATCAAATAATAGAGTGCAATTTCCAGATAATGATATGTGCTATCACATAGTAGGTGCTGATAGAGGACTCACTCCTTTGTGTGTATGGGGGTTTCTACTCAGTGGGAAGAGGTCCCATTACCTAGGACCATAAGGTTGGGGTTCCACTATGAGTGTAGATGAATCATGCCCCTGTATGTAAGTGGGTTGAATTTAGATGGAAGAGTACCCACACCCTATAATATTAGGCAGTGACAGTCAACCTATATAAGGTGTATAAGGGACCTTTACCCTTTTGTGATTGGCAGTTTCCAATCCGTCTTATCTATGATGATCTTGTTTAATTATTTATACTATTTCATCATCACCTAAATATTCATCACACTCCAAAAAACTCAAAACATATATTTCAAATTAACAAAAAATCATGTAATCAGGTTTTATACCAAAAATTTCTCAAGATAGGCTACTTGTAGGCCAAAATATGAGTCCAAATAAAGAATATAAGAAATGTGAAAGTCCCTGATAAGTACATGACATGTACGTTGGGTAATATTGTGTATAACCTTACCTAGATTCATTTTCATTTTCTTTTATACACACAGTATAGATGGACATTTATATCTACATGGCATGTAAGGGTACTATACGTCTTGTCTTAGACACCCGAGGCCTACCAGTATACCCATGGTTGGGTCGATATAATTAGGTACATGCATGTGTACCTGACCATGTACCTGGATGTGCATGGGTACTGGGTCATGTTAGTGTACTCCCAAAGTACACATCATGCCCTCCCACATAGGGTCCTGGTTGTATTTATCTAGTACCCGACATAGCCACTCGATGAAGACCACATGACATGTGGGCTCAACCACACGACTCTTGATCCTTATCTTCCATGAAACCCTAGCACAATAGCCAAGGGGAGTATAAAACATTATTTCTTGTAATATATGATATATAATAACCTTTTCCAGATAAACTTATATTCCTTCATCCATAGTCATTACACCACTGCTGCCTCCTTCTCAACTACAAAAAGTGATGGGGCCTTAGATCTAGGCCCATCCATGCCCGATATGTCACCATTGGCTGAATTCTAGATATTCGAATCCTGTACAACTAATTATTATAACCACAAAAATTTCCCATTGATTATTCATATCCTAGATCTATGGATGTCTTACTCTCACCCCAAAAATCATGTTTATCCATCAAGAAATTGCAAATATATTCATCATTCATCAATCGTCCATGAATCTAGGGGATCAATCACACTCAAACCATCCATGAAAATTTCAAACTGTAACCTCATGAACCAATGTAGATAAATGAAAATAGTGGAGGGGAAAAGAAGATAGTCAAGTTAAACTAACATTTTCCTTGAATTATCAGGAAATTTTTACTTAATTTGGATTTCCAGGGTGTGAGATTAAAAGAGACAAATGATTAAATCTGATAAAATATTATCAAATAAATTTCTAGGCCCATGAGATTATTAGAAAATTCCAAAAATCATAGAATATTAATGATCCATGCATGATTAAAAAAAATAAGGGTTGAATTACACAAATATGATTCCCTACTTTGATTAAAGATCTTTTTTTGGTGAAGAGTACATCTACCATTGAATTGGATGATACATTGCAGTCACTGCCTCTCCATCCAATCACTTGTCATGCTATAATGTGATCCTCTAATGAATATCACTTATAAGTCCTCTAAATGAAACTAGTGTTTATGTGGATAACCTTGGATAATTATTAAAAAAATTTATTAATAAGATTGACTGTTTTATGGAAATTTAAAATAATATAAATAAAATAAATAAATTTAATTATTTATTTAAATTAAATTCCCTAAAAATGACTTCCTCAACTGAACATCGGATTTGAACCAACCTTAGGACACACCTATGGTATATAAAGCATTCCAAATTCAACCATAGTCCAATATTTCCTATATAAGGTCAAAAAATGGAAAAACCCCATTTACACTGAAATGATGCATGTGCATGCATTAAAATATTTTAATATTTTTAATATGTTATTTATGGGCTCTCAATACACCCTAAAACCATGTTTAATGTAAGTATAAATCTAGATATATACATATAAATATTCAAAGGATTTATATAAACACAAACTTCACTACATTCTCCCATCCATAAAGGATTTAATCCCAATAAATCATATGGAAAAAACATGTGTATACTGATTCCGCATCTAACTATCTTGATCCCATGAGCTCTCTTACACGATCCTATTCTTCCAAAACACAAAAAAAAAACAAAAGAATGATCCATCCTCATAGGATATTATCTTACCAATACATGAATTCCAGAAGGTACTCCATGGAGCTAGATCGATCCTCAATGTCCATCTCACATAAATAAATAATGTGTGTCAAATCAAGATTATACCTACTCATCTCAGACACATGGAAGATGCTATGAACCGACTCCAATTGTGGGGGTAAGGATAAGTTACCTGAAACCTCAACAATCCCTTTTAGGATCTCAAAAGTATTTACAATCCTTAGAGATGGCTAGTCTCCTCGGCTAAACCTCAAATATTTTCATTATGGGGAGACTCTCAGGAATACATGGTATGCCTAACCAACTCAAAGGTCCTAGATTTAAATATGTGTATGATTTTTTTCTATTATGGGATGCCATAATTCTCTCTCATAGCACCAAATCCTTCTCTGTCATTTCCACCACAATTTTTGGATCAACAATATATGTTTCTCCAGTCTCATAACATTACATGGGTGACCAATAGAGTCTTCAATATAGGGCTTCAAAATATTTCATACCAAACATAGAGTGATATATATTAGTATAAATAAATAGTACCAATGAAATGGGATCCTCCTAGCCCTATCCGATGTCCAAAATATAGGATCTTATAATATCCTTCAGCAGTTCGATTGTATCCTCAGTATTCCATAAATAATGTGGTGGACTGCTCTATATAGACTCAACTGGGCCCAAGATTCCTCTTGTAGGCCTCCCAACCACTAAGATATAATCTATAAGTCACAATATGAGATAATATTTGAGGGAACACTTGTAAAGATGGATGATATTCTTCACATAATATTTCCCTAGACTCTCCACTAAACTCTTATCCCCAATTGAAAGGAATTATGGAAACATCATAAGATTGTAAATGACCACCCAGATGATATCCCGACTTCTTGTTATCCACAAAAGACCTTTTACGATGTCCATGGATATGATTTATCATTTCCACTCCTAGATCATAAGAGGGTTTTTAAATCATGCTACATCATGGTGCTCATTCTTCACCTACTAACATATGAGTCACTGAGTTAAGAACACATAAATTCTGAACCTCTTGTTGACCCACAAAAATTGTTTCTGAAGGTCCTTATAAATCATTATTACATCAGGATGTACAAAAAATTGGGAAGTGGGAAACAACCTCATCAAATCCCCTCATATTGTAAATGGAACCATTTTCCATCACTATACATGAATGACATTGTCCCCAAGTTCATAAAATACATATGTTTAATCTCCAGAGGATATATAGTAATGTTGAACCTGACAATATATGTATCCCATCTAGGTCTAGCACACATTTTAAATAAGTGTATGAGTCACTACAACCAACTGAATAAAAATGGAACCTCTATCCGGCATAAGGGTCAACTAAATAGAACATAACTGATCAGAAACCTCCTCCATCTAGTGAGAGGAGCAGTTATTACTAAGGTATTATACCACCATATATCCATTTTCTTGAGTATAAACTACATCAAATTCCTAAACGTATAGGAACTCTATCCAATACCTCTGTCACATGTTATGATATCTATTAGTGAAGATTTACCAGAGACTCTCGTGTTTTATTTATACAAGAATGAGATTTCCTAGAATATAGTTCCTCCACATATTCATAGTGAAGACTACCAAATCCAATTCCATATCATTAGTTGAATTGTTCTTCTCATGAGCTCTAAACTACCTTGACCCATATGAAATCACTAACTATATCGGCATCAACATAGAAATCAGAATATCATTAGAGGATTCATAAAAAAATATATATTACTAAAAATCCTCTAGTAGTATCAACATAAGATCATTGGTCATACTAATCAATAAATACTCTATTCCCCCTAAAACTTCTTGTTCTAGGTAGATGACTTACCTTTTCCCTCTAGTGTCATAAAATGGGCTACTACTCTAGAAAATTAATGCATTAAACTCATGTAGTTCCAGACCAACCATGAAAACTTCATACATCTAATAAGATTTTGTGAGGCAATCAAGAAATAGATGAATAAATATTTAATATATCCACTAGTAAATTAAAATTCATAAATTAAATTCCAATTAATTTAACATCAGGGATCCAAAATAGGGACATCGATTTTTTACCATAAAGTTGATTCTTGTAGACTATGTCTTGGACAATACCAAGAATATTTTCATACTACACATTTAACATAGAGTAATTGAGTATGTCATGAATAAAGATGACCTCAATACAATCCATGTATGGCTATAAGATTTGTTTTATCATATAAATAAAAAATATGGGGGTATTACTCAAATAGAAAGGCATCATTAGGAACACCTAGTGGATCTAGTGACATGAGAATTCCATATTCAGAATTTCAAACTCCCAAAACCTCAAATATTGGTAACTATAGATGATATTATTATTCAATAAAAAACATTGAAATGAAAATATGAAAAATAGGGCATCAATACATGAAAAGGGGTATTTTTACATTATTGTTACCTAGTTCAGGTGATGATAATCAATACAAAGCCTCATGATGAAATGTAACTTTTTAAAAGAAATCATAGTTGCCTAGGGGTCACACTGGGTTCGATAAAACACTTCTCTAGAACTTCTTCCAAATAAAACCTCAACTCCCATAGCTCAATAAGGTCCATCTTTTGTGCCACAGAATATATTGGTGTTATCTTAAGGTGAAAGTAAATGAGGAATTCCATCTCCTATATTGAAGGTTGTCCTAGAACGACTTTAGGTAGGTAATAAATAATTTCATCCACTACTAATGGAATCTAAATGATTTATGACCACATTACACTAAGGGATAATGTAACCAACTAATTGGTTATGGGATACAACCTCCCACTCACAACACACACTAGTTTTTCCAGGATATCTCTCTTTCCAACAATGGGGAATCTCACCCCATATTTTTGATAGTATCTTACTTTCTTGTGATGATAGTCAATATAGTATCAAAACATGGATAAATATTCCATGACATTTAAGAAATCATAGGGTTTCATTATGATGATCAATTGGTCCCATAAGGAACTCTCCCCCACAAAACTCTACCTTTCACTATCAGATGATAAGTGATGTCGAAGAATCAAAACTAGTGAGAACCTAGAGAAAAAGAATCTAATTTACGGTCTTAATGAGGATATATAACTATCACACAAGATATATGAAAATAAAATATTTAATCAAATATATTTCAATATGTATGAAATACACTATATAAAATACACATATTATAACTCATATCATCTCATGGGGATATAGGTCATAAGACTCTATAGCATGTAGCTACCCATGGCCCTAAACTCTAGATCTCTAAGGATGTCATGGGATACATATTAGTGGTGGTGTATTTTTATCATTATGACTCCCACTATGTGAAGATCGTCTCCCTAGATCCCAACTAGATGCTCAAATAGATTGACCTTCCTAGGGGTCTGCGTAGGAAATTCTAGGGAGGAACTTGATCATGGTATTACCTCTATCATAATGGTCTATCTATTTACATCCTTCCCTCCTCATCAATTCAAGTTGAGAAAATCATGTGTTGTATGTGATCACATATAAAATTCATAACAAATACCCTATCTAGGATTACCTTTCCCCCAAAGCGAACCTTGTGCCATATGTACTTGTGACTAAGACTAGCCATGTGTAGGTCTCATATCCAGAGACCCTTCCTACTGGATCCTACAAGCCTCTATGGATGACTTAGACTCATTAATATCATTGAATTTTCCAACTACTTGGAATCCATCAGAAAGGAATTTCTATTTCACTAATGGACTTCATAGTAATCTAATATAGGTGGTAATGTAAAAAGGGACTACACTGACACATATGTATTAGTGGAAAACCTACTCAAACATTCACACCCAGAAGTAACAATCATAAACCATTTTATGGGAGTATCGTGTAAGTTTGGTGAACCTCAAAAAATAATCAAAAACCTTAATACACCCTTTGGGTTACTATAATATCTCTTGTATATAAACCAATTTCAAGAAAAATGGGTGATAATACTCATGAAATCCTTGATGGAAGTCTGACCATGAGAGAATCATCTTGTTATGAGTCCGCAAGACTATAATATCAAATTACCTACCACACTATGAAAAAGACTGGTTGCTAGTGCATCCATCTAATCAATTGGTGTCAAAATGTGTTTAAACACTCAGATCACATTCTCAAGTAATTCTTATATTTCTTGGGGTTCTTTCTTTCAATGGAACCTCAATAGTCGTTAGCATTAGTACTTAGGGAGTGCATTAAGACTGTACAAATAATTATACTTCCCTATAGGTACAATATGCTGCTTGATAGGTGGGATTGTTGTTACCTATCTTCCCGATGGAAACACCTCAAAAGATGGCACCAAAACTAAGGCATCATCACTCATCAAACACTATTCAGGATCACAATGCATTAACATGGATGGTGGTCACTATGGAGAAATCTTGAAACTAATAAAAATTTACAATATTAACATAAATAAATAAATAAATAAATAATTATATATATATGTGGTAGATGACTCAAGAATTAAAATAGAAGTACATAATCCTATACTATTCAAGTGAAATTTTTCCCTCTAACCAATTTCTCAGTATCTTGAGTCAATGAGCAGGTAGTTAGAGTCCTGTAGAATTGATACATCAGCTGCCACACCAACACTAGGTTCTCTATCATGAAATCCAGAGTCGAGATACTTTTAAATCATTTCCTAAGTCCAAACCCAATCCTTTCCATGTATATAACTCCAAAAACAACCATAGGAAGAACCAACACAAATTCCACTATCTAATTAATGGACCCACTAGGACCTCCTTGGCTGGTGGAAGACCGATCCATCAAAACCCTATTCTTGCCTCCAATAATTTATGGTCCCCTGAAAATTGATGATAAGCAATAATGTAAATGGGAGGCCTTTTTTCGAATTTAGCATTTTTCACACACCCAACCATCTCCATGAAACTTGAATGAGGTATAATAATTAATGAATGTAAAATCAATATAAAAGCACAAATTTAATACCACTAGGGAATACATTAGAGGGGAAACAAACATAACCAATGTTTGTATGAAAAAAATACCTTCCCAACTAGAAATGTAGTCACAACCTCACAAAAAAGGAATATAAAATAATTGAGAGATCCCAAATCCTGATCTCCATGCCAGCCCACCATATGTGGCCTATGCAATCGTGTATCATAATGCTCTAATGATGACACCATCAAAATCTCTTTCGTCAACTTTAGACATAACACAGATAGGAAAATCTCATCCAAGGGAGAGTATATCCATATCTTGTATAGAACATGGAAACCAAAAATAGATCAATATAAATATATGATAGAAGTAGTCAACTCAACCCAATGAAATATAGAAAAACACTACAATATATATATATATGGATATATATACTAAAATGAAAGCTAGATGAGAGAGAAAGGGGATCTCCATCTCATATACTAGCCCAAGATGATGAGTCTATCTATACCTGCAAAGGACAATCATTAATGAATAGAAACTCACATTTCTATATGATAAATCAATGTGGGGGCCCTCATCTTGCCACTTTTACATAGCTTTAGGAGGAACAATCTATATTATTGGACCCAAAACCTAATGTGAAAAAGGGATTCCATTCAGCATATTGAGGACACACACCCATGAATGATATGAGGGATTCCACTTAGTAGATAGATAGATGAGCTGCATGCTAATTCATAAGGGGGTGAAACTCATAGAATGATTGACCCAAAACCTAGCACAATAAGTTGTTCCAATCAATAAGTATCATTGTAGGACTCATTCTCTAGTCCGTTATGGGGGGGGGGGGGTTCACTCAATTTGATAAAGAAACACACTCTAATAATATACGAGTGTTCCATAATGAGGGTAGATGATAGACACCCTAGTACGTCAGGGGGTAACACTCAAAGGTAATAGGACCCACACCCCAGTACATATTTGGGTTCCACTAAATCTGTGTAAGGAGTATGGGACACCCTCACCCTACTGTGATAAGTGGGTTTCCAACCTAGACCACTCTTTGATTATTCTACCCGACCATTACTGCTTTTATAGCATCACCTAAAGAGTTATCATGATCTCAACATATCATTTCATATCTATATTTCCACCACACATTATAACATCATGTTATATTTATGAAAACATATCAAGATAGTCTATTAAACATCCAAAATCTAAGTCCAAATGAAGGATATATGCAATAGGGAATTACCTGATAATTAAAAATCATGTACTGTAACGCCCTGACCATAGAAACTCAGACCCGGTGAATTATTTAATTACATTGGAATGTTTAAAAGGAGTCAAATATAGAAGTACCGGTATTTTTAGTAGTCTTCAAGAAACTAAATAAATACATGGAACCCATTTTACATAGGGAAAAGAAAACAAAATTCAATACTTAAGAAAAGCCAATAAATTGCATCATTGAAAACTCAACAAATGATCTCTTCTTCATAAGCTGGGGAAGGAAAAAAATAAAGGGTGAGATAAAATTCTCAATAAGGGTTACATAAATAGGAATCATGACACAATAATAATTGAATCATAATAATCTTTACATAATCAATATGTAATGGTGAATAATTGAAAACACACACCATCAATAAATTGAGAATGAAAATGCATCCATAGATTTTTTTCATAGTGAAAATGTCATTGAAATTAATAATTGAATTCGGAATAAAGAGAATTATTATAATTTGAACATCATGTATCTTTCACATGAACTATAATACTCTATAGATAGTTTATATCTATGGGTAAAACCCATCTTATTATGTTTTGAAACAAACTTGAAGGGTTTTTCACCAACTAGTTTGTCTGATGAGACTCGTCGATGTCTCGTGGTGATATAGAGGTACCCAAACTTCAATACATGTCCAATTAATTATAACACATATATTAAATTCTAGAACAATATTCCTTACAAGTTTATGTATTGAGTAGATGATACAGATTCATCAATATTTCCACTGTTAAAACAACATTTAAAATAAACACAATCTGTAAAAGGGTATAAAACTATGAAAATAATCATATCTATTTTACAAGAATATGGAAATTTAATTGGAATTTAATTTCAAATGAAACATTATTTCAAAGGGGTAGTAGGTACACCAAAAAAAATTTTGGTTCACAATACCAAGTAAGTCTCAAAGAAAGGGGAATTGATATAAGTCCATTACCACATCATAATAAATCGAATTTCATGACCAAAAATTAATAATCAAAAAATGAATACTTGAATACAATTAATATAAAAATAATAATGATATTATATATCAAATTTTAGCATACATATACCACATACAAGAAATAAGTGGCAAATAATTGAAATCTTACGGAAATAATATTGATATGAGAAACCCCTTACTGTATGTCTGAATGTATTCTACAATTGATCTTAATGCCGGGAATAATAATATTATATTAATTAAATAAGAATTAAATAACCTTATATACATGTAATTTATTTATTATATCTTCATTAATTTCATTTATAGCCTTTTATATGGGTTAAGAAATTCAATTTCATCATTTGGGAGTGAGCATTTTCTTAGTTTTCATGATCGGTTCACTTGTATAAGAGTATGTAAGATTGTGTAAAATGGAAATTGAAATCCATAATTTAAGTTATGAGTTATTAATGATTATACAGATGGTTAAATGATCATATAAATCATTTGGTTATTTTGGGATAGGATGAGTCATTATATAAAATTTCAATGATAAACGCTAGGATTATTTTGGTCATTTTTCAATCACCTCGAACTCATCTTGTTTTATAATATAATACCATGTGTAAAAAATGATTCCAAAAAATTAAATAGGATATATTACATATATTATAATCTGATTCAACCATAAAAATAGTTTCATGACAAGAATTGAAAATGTTAAAAGAAATTGAAAACCATTCGTCCTTGAATGTGATAAATGAACACATCTTGGACGAAGTTTTCATTTTTCGTAAAAGAGGAGGGGGAAAGAGAGAATATGGTGAAATATTACATTACCCAAATAAATTTATAGTATAATTATTGTAATATAATTATTAATACATTTGGATAAGGGTAGGTGAGGGGAAAGAAACCAATGAATGGAACTTGTAAAATTAGTTGAATGGAATAGGAAGAGAGGTTTAACTCGTGAGTACTCCTCCTTGAGAATCTCCTTATGGAATTTGGTATTGGCCTTTTGGTGACACAAGTAGGTCTTGGGAATTAAGTGGGGGCATGGGATGATTATTTGGTAGAACATAGGCAAGGATCAAAGCTTGAGAAGTGTAGGACGAAGAGGGGGTGGGGTGGTTTATATAGTTTAGGTGAATAGGGTTTTTGCATTATTTTTTATCATTAGTTTATAATTTTTCCTCAAGACTATGAATAGTCATGATTATAGTGATTAAAAATAGTAATTAGTCCATGTGAAATATAACCTAGGTTTCTACCTTAGTAAGACATCATCCATGACTCAATAAATAATGTATTTACCATTTATAATAAATTATCGTATTTTACTATTCATAAAAAAATCAACTATTTTAGAAAAATCCAAAAAATTCACCCTAAGAATTTTTTGATGTGTAGAATCCAAAAAATATACTCCATTTTTTGAATATTATTTCTAATAGATTAGAAATTTATTTTTTAATTAAAATCACCATTTACTTAAAAAAATATACGTTTCAAAATTAGAACTGATTTTACAATGCCCTAAAAAATTAACTAAGGTATAATTAAATTCTCTTAAAATCATAGGGTGATAAAATATTTATTTAGGAATACATTTTATGAAAATTTAATTTATTTTATATCAATTTATAAATTTAAAATTGTAATTAAATATTTATTACTCATAAAATACCAAAACTTAATTATTAAAATATTCGCTCTCATTTATAAGGTGCCTAAATTTTATTTTGACATAGATGTATGAGGATACAATTCATAAAGGTACATTACTATTCTTAAGGGTCATATTACTATTCATAAGGGTAGTCTACTATTCATAAGGTTTGGTTACTATTCATCAAAAACGATAAGTTGTTTATATTGGACTCTAAATATCATTCAAATTGGAACCATGTATGTCTATTTTTCAAAATTCAAAACACAAAAGTGAAAAAATTATGTTTAATGTCTACGTTATAAATATATTATAACAACATAGTGTTGTTTCACTTTGACTGAGTGTTGTGTGCATATAAGGAATCTAATGAATTGAAATTCTTGTTAGAAGATCATACCATAAAATCTTGGGTTTTTATATTCTTCCCTCTTTTAGAAATTTCCTCCTCCAAAATTTTCAGGTATAATGACCTCTTTAAAGATGTGGTTTGTTCTTCTTCACAAAATCATCAGGTTCCGACATTGCTTCCACCATTTTATGGTTACTCCAACGAACTTTTACCAGTCGAGTTGTCCAATTTCTCAATACTTACTCTCTAGTATAAAGAATCTCGATAGGCTCTTTACATTAAGACTAATCAGGTTCCGGTTCAATTTCCTCATATGTGAGTATGTGTGTTGGGTATGGCATGTACTTATTTAATAGTGACATGTGGAAAAAATCACAAACATTGGAGAGACTTGGTGGAATTATAAAATGGTAAGCTATAGCTCCAATTCTTTCCATAATTTTGAATTGTCCGATGTACCTGGGGCTTAGTTTCCCTTTCTTACCAAACCATAAGACACCCTTCCATAGAGATAATTTCAGAAAGACATGATCTCCCACTTGGAACTCCAAATCATTTCCCATGTTATAATCATGACCCCTTTTCAAACATTGGGATGCTTTAATATGGGTCGGAATTATTTTTACCTTTGTCATTGTCTATTAAATATTTTTTGGGCCTATAAGTTTCCTCTCACTAACTTCATCCCAAAAAAAATATCTTTCCATATAATGCTTCAGATTGGGACATTTGAATACTAGAATGGAAACAATTATTGTAGGAAAATTCACCAAAGGTATGTACTAATCCCACATACCATGAAAGTCATGTGAGAATGACCTCAACTTGTATTCTAGTGTTTGAATAGTCCTTTATGATTTTCCATCGGTTTGGGGGTGATAAGAAGTACTTATATGAAACATAGTATCCAAATACTTATGAAGCCTTTTCCAAAATTTTGATGTAAATCGGGGATTTCAATCAGAAACAGTTGATAAAGGTGCATAGTGAATTCTTAAAACTTCAGTAATATAGAGTCTTTCTATGCGATCAAGTGTAAATATTCTCTTATAGAAATAAATTTTCTGATTTTTTAAGACTATAAAAAATTAACCATATTTCATCATTCCTTATTAGAGACCTTGTTAGTCATATCACAAAGTCCATTATAATATTATCCCATTTCTATAGAGGTATAGGAAGAGGTTGCATGACTGATTTAGGGTGTTGTCTTTTATCCTTCACATATTGAAAACTAGGAATCTTGACACATAATCAGTAATTTATCTTTCATATTATCCCACTAAAAATTTTCATTCAGATCTTTATGAATCTTGGTGCTACCAGGGTCTATAGAGAAATTTGAGCTATGAACATCATCTAAAAATTCTCTTTTTAGCTCAAGTATTGATAGAATACATAACATCTCCCCAAATATCAGAACTCTATCCTCATACATGAAGTCTTCTAATCTTCTATCCTCAATGGATTTAATTTTCTTTTGATTTTATCATCCCCAGATTGATGTTTAGATATCATTTGAAAAATGAATGAAGTTTCTTATTCTTTAATAATTTCAATTTCCATCTTTATGATACCCATGAATATATGATCTATCTCAATCCTAATTTAGGTCATAATTCCATGATATTTCTTGATTAATGTATATAACACCTTATTTTACTTTCCTGGTTGGTATTTTATTCAACAATCATAATCTTTGAGTAAATCGATCTTTCTCAATTTCCTCAGGTTGAGTTATTTCTATGTAAAAATGTATTTCAAACTATTTTGATCCATATATATCTCACATCTTTCACCATAGAGGTAGTGTCTCTATATTTTTAGAGAAAATATTACGGCTACTAAATCAAGATCATTAATTTGATAATTTTGTTCATTAGTATTCAACTACCTTGATGCATAAGAAATAAATTTATCATTTTGCATAAGGAAACAAGACAACCTATTTTTTGATGAATAACTATATATCACAAACCCATCATTTCCAGATAGAAGATTCAAAAACAGAGTATTGAACAATATTAATTTCAATTCTTCAAAGCATTTTTAGATTTTTTTCATTATAACATCACCCCATTACATGTGGGATTGGTTAACTGGTTATCCAATCCAGCAAAATTGTAAACGAAATGCTGATAGTAATCTGCTAAGCTAATAAAACAACGTACCTCGATTATGTTTGTTGGCGTAATCCATTCTTGAATTGAATTTGTCTTCATAATATCAAATGATATTTTATCCTTAGGGATAATATGGCCACGAAATGAAATAGTTTGAAGCAAAAATTCAAATTTACTAAACATCCCATACAACTCATTTCTTCTAAGAGTCTTCAAAAAAATCAAAACTGGTTCTGATTGTCCTTATATATTTTTGAATATATCACGATTTCATCAATAAATAACCCAAAAAATCTCCAAGATATTCCTTGGAAACTATATTCATTAGATCCATGAAAATTGAGGGTGCATTAATCAGTCCAAATGACATTATGGTAAACTCATAATGTCTATACTGGGTTCACAATGCTATTTTTTGAATATCTTTATTCCTCACACACAATTGAAGATATCCATATCATAGTTTAATCTTTAAAAAATATTGAGCTCCATGAAGTTGATCAAATAAATCATCAATGCGAGGAAGGGGACACTTGTTCTTTATTGTAATAGCATTGATTTCTCTATAGTCAATATAAAACTTCATGGATGCATCTTGATTCTTGAAAAAGAGAACTGGGGAACCCCATAGGGAAACACTAGGATGAATAAATATCATGCCAATCAATTCCCCATGTTGTTTCTTTATCTCTACTAATTCCTCTATGGCTATTCTATAGGGAGTATTTGATATAGATCTTGCACCATGAATTAAATCAATAAAGAACTCAGCTTCTCACTCTGGGGGATGTACATGTAAATCCTCTGGAAATACATCAATGTATTCTTGCACAATAGGCACAACTTCAATTTGAAGATTTCTCCCATCACTCATAGACATCTTGTTAGCTTATTCCATAGGAAATGAATTTATGAGAACTACCAGGGGTGGATCTAGATAAGAATCATATGGAAAGGTTCTTTCTCTAAAGATAATGGATTCTACATCATTATAAAAATTGTAATCTCCTTCTTCTTGAAATATATGCTCAAATCATAATTAAAAATCCAATTTATACTGAGAACTATATCAAATTCAATCATGGGTATGATTATAAAATTAGTAGATAAAGAATTTTTATATGCCATAATGGGGACTGTCCAACACATCTTTATTGCAATGATACTTCCCTTATGAGTTTTGACTAATAAATAATTTATAAAATCAAATTGGAAATATCTATTTTTTTTGGAGAACTGGGAATATATAAAAGGATGTGATGATCAAGAATAAAATAAATCATTGGCTAAGTTTGAGGAAATGATTAAAGTACCTACTACCACATCATTAGGAATTTCAACCTCCTCAGTTGTGATCACATAATCTTTACCTTTCTCCCCTGAAATTTTCTAAGGAAGGTTTCCTTGACCCTTAGGACACTAATTTTCATAGTTTCTCATCTCTCTACAATTTTAGAATTTTATGTAATTGTCATGTTTTCCCCTTTCATTCATTAAATCAATGACCCTTTTTTCCACACTTGTAGAAATCTCCCATGCCTTTCAATCAATTTTCTGGATGATTCTTTCCATAGTTCTCACATAATGGGAATTGTTTCATTCCCTTATTCTTATTTGGTGATTCACCTTTTCTGTGGCTATCAAAATAATTCTTCTTATCTTGGATTCCATTGAATAAATTTTATCTAGAAAATTCCATCTCTATTTTTATGGAACTTAATACAATTTCATTATATGCTGAAAATGTTTCAGAAGTCAGTTACCTTCAAAGACTTGGCTAAATACCTTCAATGAAATGATCAATCTTGTCTTCTGATTCTCATACATAATATATGGAATACCTGGTTAGTCTTGTAAAGTTAGCTTCATAATTCGCAACAATATCTTCTTCCATTTGATTTAATCTTAGTAATTTAATATTCTTTTTTGTCCATTTTTCGTGAGGGAAGTATTTGTCAAATAATACTTCCTTAAATGTTATCCATTCCAAATATTCTATTTCTTCTTCCTACATGGTATTCTAGATCAAGGAACACTATTTATCAACATCACTCTTGAGACAATATAATTCCATCACAACATTTTCATTTTCATTGCATCTTATTTCCAGAAATATCATTTAAAGGGACTTGATCCACAGCTCAGATACCACTATGTTAGTATTCCCACTAAAATATGGGTGCTTCATTCACATGAAATGATAAAAAATTTGTGTAGTATATTTATTCATCACAACCTGATTAATTTCTACTAATATAGTCATGATCTTGCTTTGTTCCAACACCAACTGTGTTGAAATCCTCCATGGGGAAATCCCAACATTGTCTGGGAGTTTTGATTCCCTTAATTCCATTAGGAAATATCACTAAACAATGAATACACTAAATTAGGTTATAAATCCTAAGGCATAATTTTTGAACTAGAAAAAAAGTTAACGTAAATTGAAAATTTATGTATAGCTAATCTCATAACCGTAGACATTGTTTTATTGAGTAATGATTTACTTTTAAACCCTTTATATTATTTTATAAATAAAATGTGAATTACCCCAAGAATTTCCCCTAATATTTTCAAACCAGGTGTATAGTGAGGCTCATAGTTATATACCAGGTTACCCTGAGTCAGGCCCAAAACACCCAGTTAGAGTAGTTACTCTTAGGTACATCTATTCCAGAACCACGTCCAATTTTAGTATCCAGACATGGATGTATTTATAGGAAGACCCACATAATATATAATTTAAAAAATTTCAATATTTTATTCTATGATTATCCTCAAATTGTATCATAGGGTTATGTCCTCTAAACTTTATTTTCTAAATCTAGTTTTCCAGGTTACTGCTAAACATCTTCTGATATGAACTGTAATGCCCCGACACCAGAAACCCAGATCCAGAGTGTTATTTTATTACATTATCATCATTAAAAGTAATAAAATACTAAAGGAAAGATCAATTTATTAGTCTTGAATAAACTATATAAATACATGGAATCCATTTTATATAGGGAATAGAAAAAAATTTAAAAAATAATAAAAACTAATAAACTGCATCCTTGAAAACTAAATAAATGGTCTCTTATCCAAAACCTAGGGAAGGAAAAACAAATGAAAGGGTGATATAAAATTCTTAGTAAGGGTTAAATATATAGGAATCATGAAACAATTATAGTTGAATCATAATAAATTAGACATAATCAATATGGTATAGTGAATGATTGAAAACACATGCCATAAATAAACTGAGAATGAAAATAAATCCCTGTATTTCTTCATAGTGAAAACCTCATGGAAATTAATAATTGAATTATAAGTAAACAGAATTCTTATTATTTGGATTTAATGTATCTAGAACATGAACAATCATAACGTCGAGATGGTTTAAGTCTATGGGTACAAACCTGTCTGATTATGGTTTGGAAACAAACTCGAAGGGTTTGTTTTCAAATAGTTTGTCTCATGAGACCTGTTAATGCATAGATGACCTATAGTGGGACCCATACATCACTGAAATTATAAATAATTTTTTTTAGAAGTATTTAATTCCATATAAATATGCCTTATTAGTTTCTGTATTGAGTAGTGGATACTGATTCATCAATGTTTCCACAGTTAAAACAACATTCATAATAAACACCGTATGTAAAAGGGTATATTACTAAGAAAATAATCATATCCATTATACAATAATATGTTTATTTAATAGGAATTTAATTTAAAATGAAAAATTACCTTTAACGGTAAGTAGATACACCACATAAAATGATTAGTTGCACAATACCAAGTAAGTCTCAATGAAATGGAAATTGAGATAATATCCCTTTCCACATCGTTATCAATAAAATCACATGACCAAAAATTAATAATCATAAAATGAATAAATTAATACCAGGAATTTAAATAGAATTATGATATTATATATCAAATGTAAGCATACATACACCACATATAAGAAATAAGTGGTGAACAATGGAAATATCACAGAAATAAAAGTGAGATGAGAAACCTGATACCTTATATATGAATATATTCTGCACATGTTCTTAATTTCCTAAATAATCAAATTGAATTCATTAATTAAGAATTAAAAAACCTTATATACATGTAATTTATTTATTATATCTTCATTTAGTTGATTTATGGCCTTTTAGAAGGGTTAATAGAATCAATTTCATCATTTTGGAGTGAATGTTTTCTTAGTTTTAATGATCGGTTCACTTGTATAAGATTATGGAAGTTTGTGTAAAATTTAAATTGAAATAATAAATTTAAGTTATGTGTTATTAATTATAATAAAAAAGTTTAAATGATTATATAAATCCTTTGGTTATTATGGTATAGGGTGAATCATTATATAAAATTTTAATGATATACGCTTGGATTATTTTAGTGGTTTTTTGATAAACACGAACACATTTTGTTTTATAATTTAATTCCATGTGCTAAAAATGATTATAAAACATTAAAAAGGATATATTACTAATATTATGATCTGGTTCAACAAATAAAATGGTATCATTGAAATATTTTAAATTGTAAATATAAATTGAGAACTTGTTATCCTTGAATGTGACAAATTAACACATATCAGACGATGTTTTCATTTTTATTATTAGAGGAGGGGGAAAGAGAGATGATGATGAAATATTACATTAGAATAATAAAATTAAAGTATATTTATGGTACAAGAATTATCACCTAATTTGGATGAGGGGAGTTGAGAGGAGTGAAATGAAATAATTGAACATGTAAGAGAAGTTGAAAGGAAAAGGAAGAGATGTTTACCTGTTTCGTACTCCTCCTAGAGAATATCCAAAAGGAAATTGGGTTTGGCCTTTTTGTGATACCGGAAGGTCCTAAAAGTGGGGGAGGGCTTGGGAAGAGTATTTAGAAAAATTTAGGCAAGGTTCAAATCTTGAGAGGTGTTAGAGGAAGAGGGGTGAGGGGTGGTTTATATAGTGAAGAAGATGATGATATTCCATTATTTTTAACATTATATTAATATTTTTCCACTATATGATGATTAGTCTTGATTATTGTGACTAAAAATAGTAATTATTGAATGTGAACTAGATCCAAGGGTTCTTACCTTAGAAGGACATCATCCATGAATCGATAAATCATGTATTTAGCATTTATTATAAATTATCATATTTTACTATTCATAAAAAATCATGTATTTTAGAAAAATCCCCAAAATTCACCATAAATTTTATTTGACACGTAGAATCCCAAAATGACCTCCATTTTATAAATTTTTTTTTTATTGATGATAAATTTAATATTTAATTAAAATCAACATTTTCTAAAAAAATATAGTTTTTAAAATTAAAACTGATTTTATAATACCATGAAAAATAAACTAAGGTATTATTAAATCATTATAAAATCATAGGAAAACAAAATATTTATTTATGAACACATATTAGGGAATTTTGTTTATTTAAAGTCAATTTATTAATTTTAAATTGTAATTAAATATTTATTACTCACAAAAAATTCTAACAATTAATTATTAAAATATTCACTCAAATTTATAAGGTGTCTAAATTTTATTTATACTTAAAAGGGTAAGGTTACTATTAATAAGGGTATATTCTATTCATAACGATCATATTACTATTCATAAGGGTAGGTAACTATTCATAAGGGTAGGTTACTATTCACCAAAAAATAAGTTGATCCTATCAGACTCTAAATATCAAACTGATCACAATCATGTATATCTATTGATCAAAATTCAAAACATAGAAGTGGAAAAAACTTGTCTAATGTCTTGGTTATACCTATATTATAATAGCATAGTGTTGTTTCTCAGTGACTCAGTGTTGTCTGCATATAATAAATCTAGTGAATTGAAGTTATTGTAAGAAGAACATACCATACAATCTTGGGGTGTTATATGTACTATAGGTCTTAGAGAGTGTGACCTAACCTATACACCCTTACCATTCCCCACAAGCACATGGATTATATGGATATGAAGCACTACACAACATGTATGGGTATTAAACTACATATCATAGCTAATTATGGCCTACTTATGTTCTTCAAGTCGTTCTTTTGTTCTTCAGGTTCTTACCATGAACCTGGATGTATACCTGACAATCCATGGGTACTGGTTCATGCACAGGTATTAGGTCACACACATGTACTCTCAGAGTACACAACATATCTTTGGGATCGTAAGATAATATTTTGATATATATAATTACCTTATGGGATGAATTTTAGTTTCATAAAACATAGTTTAAAGCATTAAAATAAAAAAATAAAAATTACTCTTTATGTGAATTTATTATACAAATCATAGTCCAATTATTTTATTAAAAATATAAAAATGAGAAGAAATGATTAAATCAAAGTAAAATAATCGTAATCACAATGGATCTTATTAATAACAAAATATTGTATTTATCATATTAAAAATTACACTCATATGCCAAATGGTATAGAAAAATAAATAGGATTACTATATATCTAATACAAGAACTGCATAATAGACACCTATAGACACAAGACACACAACATCTATGTAAAATATAAGATTACTTAGAAGATATTATTTAAATAATTTTCTCATTTAACCTTATGAGTAAGATAGTAAATAACCTTGAATAATGGTATCCGTAGTTTTATACCCCATGTGATGTTCTGTCTCTGCTTACCGAGAAACCCCTCTATATGATGATTGGAATATCCCTATATTCATATCCCTTGAATCTATCAACCTGGTGGATATGATTCACTGACTTCATATCCTCAAAATCCTTTGATCAGATGAAATATCAGGCATGGTTACAAAATAAAATATTCTTAAGGAAACAACACTGACACAGATTCTATAGAACTACCAAATCTGTAAGTAATCTGAAAAACTATGAATGAGAATTCAAACATTTCAATATTCACAAGACATCAGTTTCATACGAATCATCTCCAAAATCATTAAATAAATTTCTATTTATAGGCGATCTCCCAACATTCATATTTCAATGTTTATTGTAACGACCTCAGAAATATATCCCTTGACCGGTGATTTAAAAATGAATTCCCAACATCGTATAGATTAACAACATTATAGAGTTAAATATATTGCTTTTGGTATTAAAATTTCCACATATTATAATTATAAACATAGGATAATATTGTCGACATCCTTATCAATTGTCAATATCATAATCCTTATAATATTTACTCTGATTTTATCATTATCAGAATCAGTCTGATGGTCACGAATTTTGTCTGTATAAAAGAAAAGTCCAAGTAATACTCCGGGTATGATTAAAGGTAGTTCTAATCTATCAGAACCATTCTAAATTTGATGATCATTGAGAAAAATATATTAGATATTTTTGTACGTATGGTAAATGATAATGTTTTCTTAAAAATCCTAATAAAACACTTGGGACATAATAATTTTGTAAACATGTTTTAATAAATGGGTTGTAACTTCCAAAACTAAGATAATTGAAATTAAATATGTAATACTTATGATACAACAATGTGCCACTTTTTGAAAATAACATAACAAAAAACATAAATGAAAAAAATAACATCAATAACTTACGCCCCTTTGTTCTTTAAATAACTTTTTATTCTGAGTTGTTCTTTGAAACACAACTCCCCTTGAGTTTCTAAATTTTTTAATATGGTTTTGAATATGACGTAGAGATTTAGAGTAGTTCATCAATAAATAAAACATCTCCCCCTTATGAATTATTTCCCTTAAGAATCATAATCTCCCCCTCAATTAAACAATCATTACTTTTGATAAAACAATATCCATCATGATATATCATTATCTCCCCATTTGATATTCAAAAAGGAAAGTAGAATAGAATTTTATGCATCCTAAAATGGTTGGAAATATAAAATACGTAATAATGAAATTAACTAACTAAACATCTATGAAAATATGAAATAATTTATAAAAATTTTTAGTTGAAAAAAATTCGAGGACAATAGATTTAGATGAAAAGATAATTTATTAACACTTCAAATGTTTTAAAAAATAAATTCTAGAGGATAGAAATAAAATTATTATATATTCATCAGAGTCTATATGAAGGCATTCCTTTTATTGAACTCAAGATGATCATTCTATGGATTCTCAATTCATTCTTCTTGATTTTGGTATTGAATCTTCAAACTTTTAAATTCCTCAGAAAATTATTCATTCTTTTCCATCACTATGGTGAGTTCTTTTCATGATAGGAGCATACTCATCTCCAACTACATATCTGGAATATTTTACTTCAAATAATTCACATATTCATACCATTCATTAGTTTCATCTCTAATAACATCAATGAACATAACTCTATCATCCATGAATGTGGATAATAGCTTGAAATAACTTGTTGATGCTAATTTTTTTCTTAAATTCATAAAAATTTTCATCTTGAATAAGAACACCAGTTCCAATCTGGTTATACCATTTCCCCATTTGATTATAGTGGGGATATTGAGTCCTAAAATTTTCAATAGAAATATTCATGTCTGTCTGAATCCTTACCACAATTTTTATTAAAACATTTAGAGAATGTTTTCTCACTCATTTAGTCTTGAAGAAGCCTTCAACATAATTAAATATTCCCGAAGATAAGGAATATAATATGTTAACCTTTTTTATGCTAGGAATATGAATCCAAAACATTTCTGAGCTATATCCCCCTTGGTTTCCAAATGTGAACACTGAAGATGATGGGATTTTGGCTTGCTGGTTCCGATTTCTACCTCCTTTATTTTTTATCAACATCCATTGAAACATTTTTATACAAATTATAATCATTTTAAAATTCAAGAATATTAATATATTTATCAGATTCATATTATTCATCAACTTTTTTGTGAGACTTCTGATCATTTTATTCCTTATTGTAAAATAAATCTTCTTTCATTTTTAATGAGGATTATTCCTCATGATAACTTAAATATTTTTCAACATTATCTTCCTTGGAGGATAAACATTATGAGGATGAGGTTGACTATGATTATTACTTATTAGAGTGATTTTATTCATCATTTTATTCTTTATTATATTCATGTTATTTCTATTCTTCATAAGCATAAAATCAATATTCTAATTCTTCATATTCATCTTACTCTTAATATTATCCTTCTTTTTGTGCATCTAAATTTCCTTTAAATTCTTATTCTACATACTTATATTGATCATCATCTTGCTAACTTGGGGTTCTATGAGATTATTTTACTTATGATAATGGTGCAGATTATTTCTATTGAATGATTGGGACTGAATCTTCTATTAAAATACTTTCCATTACCTCATCTTCCCTTGAGGGTATTTTAGCAAGAAATATAGTAGTTTCTTCAAAAACTAGAAAATATTCTTGTATAACCTGATATCTATGGGAAGTGGGAAGGAAAATATTCACAGAATCTATTTCTACTCTTTTATTACATATTCAAAGATCTGAGCTTCTTGCAACCTCTTAATTTATTCCTTTCTCTTAGTTTCTTCATTTAATGTTTCAATAGAATGTATTTTCTTTCCCTTATATTCTATGGGGTGAGTTGAAAACTCTGGATCCATTGGATTATTCTAAGTATTATGTTTCACCATGTCCTCAAAAACATCCTCATGCATCTTATTTTATATCTTTCTACTTTGTATAGGAGAAGAATCTTCCTTTCTCTTTTTATCCATATCAACTTATTTTGCATTTCTTGATGGTTGATCATTATATTTAGCCCTATAAAATTTTCTTAAATACTTCATAGGCATAGATTAAAAACTAGTTTCATTCAATACATCATATTATCAATGATAAGGGATATTTTCTCCATTATTGGATATGATGTGTTTTCCAAATTAAATATCTCCATAAAATTTATAAACATTTTTTTATGAAATCATGGAAAATTATTAGATAAAACTTGATAGAATCTCTTTTTATGTTCTAAACCATGATAAATAATAACATTATAAAATCAATATTTTTCATGTGGACCAAAAAATCAAGAAAGAAAAAATTTTATACCTTCAATTTATCTAAATCTACCACTCTCATAATTAGGTACCCTTTCATCTAGAGAGTAACTAATTTGTTTTTCAAAGTCAAGTGAGAAACTATTATAACCACGTAATATTTTGAAAATAATGAATCATCATATTTGTTCTTGTTAAAAGTTCCAAGATTTTTTGTCAATTTTAGAAAAGGATAATACGCTTCTTTTTTTAGGGAACCCCAATAATATTTGCATCTCTTTTATAAGACAACATATAGATTTTTCCAAACATCGTGAAAGAAACATTAATTTTTTCCATCCTCCTTAACAAACTATACTAGGGTATAAAACTATAAAACTACTTCTAGATAACATAAGTCAAAATCATTATCATGATTTTCAACACATACTGATTTCCATCCATGAAATGAAATAATTTTCACCAGATTTGAATCATATTTTTCCAAACCAAATCCTTTAAACCAACCAACCGTAATTAAAAATCTCATAGAATAATATTCCTTGGTCTCTATTAGATGTAAAACTAGAACCAGAGAACATATAGATAAAATAATTATCATAATGGTGCCGTTGAGGGGTGTAGAGACTTGGTAGTGAAAATATCTGGATAAATATAGTGGTACATGTGGTGAACCACCCCTATATATCCAATAAGGTAAACAATTCATCTTTTATTGGATAACCAATGATTAATAATCAAAACCATTCTGATATGAAGATCATGATTTATACAATGAATGTTTTAAAATACTTATTGAAGTCTTGATGATATTAAAACTCTTATCAGATTGAGGATCATTCTGATAAAGATAAATTTTAAAAATTTGAAAACAAAACTAGTGTTTTATAAAACATGTAACAAAAAAATAATTATAAACTAATGTAATGAAATACTAGAAAAATATAAAATAATAGTAGTGTATATTTTAGAGTAGAATGATCCATCAATATTATTAATCTATTCTTTATGGTTTTTGTAAATAGTATGATTATATCAGAGTAAAAGTATCACAATGGCAATGGATCCGATCAACAGAATTTTTTTTTATCATATTAACTATCACAACAATAAAACCAATTTTATATAAATCTATGTATGATGACTGTGTTTATATTATAAGAACAATGGAATAAGAACATGTAAAAACATGCCATGAAATAGATATATAAAAGTAAGAATGAAAAATAATATATTATTTAAATATTTAACTCATTTAACCTTAAGAGTAAGGTATTCAATATCCTTAACTAAATTTATCTATAGTTTTATACCTCCTATAAATATTTTTCCTTCCTTACTAGGATGACCCTCAATATAATGATCAGAATAGTGCAGTCTTCATATCCCCAAAATCCCTCAATATAAGGATAGCTATTAGTTATCCTTGACCAATACGTCATCAATGTAATGGACCAAATTCATTGGCTTCCTATCCTAAGAAGACCTTAATCGTAAAAAATATCAGACACGATTAGAACAAAATGTTTGTAAGAAAACAATCCTAACATGTATTTCATTGAACAAAAAAATCTCTAAAGTATTACATCAACTACGAATAAATAATTAAAGATTATAAATCTTCTTACAACTTGAGTTCAAAATGAAATATCTCCAAAATCTTTAAATGAATATATATTTATAGGTGATCTCCCAATAGTCATATTTCCATGTTTGTTGTAATGGCCTGAGGAATTTGGCACCAGATAGTTCATCTGAAACAGAATGATGGACAACGTATCGATTAACACCATTATAGTTTTAATAACATTCCTTACAACATAAAAAATCTATGTATTATAATTATAAATATATTATAGAATGGTGTAATTCCTTATCAATTTTCAACATGACAATCCTTATGATATTTATCCAAGTTTTATCAGTACAAGAATTAGTCTGATGCTCATGAATTTTTTTAGTATGAAAGACAATTCATCATTATAACTCATGGTTTGATTATAGATAAGTCTAATTTATCTAACACATGCTCAATATGATAATCAAAATGAGAAATAAATGTTTATATTCATTAGTACATTAGATATTTTTATATATTTTTTATATGATAATGTTTTCTATAAAAATATTCTAACACACATGGGACATAATGAGCATATAAACATGTTTTAATAAATTTTTTGGGATTTCCTAAAATAGTGGAATGGAAAATTAATAAGTAATAATATTGATTGATCAAAATCCTCTTCTACCGGGTCTTGGCCATGTGTAGTAGTCCCAAATCATATCCACTAGGGGAGGGTTACACATCATGTGGGACCAACCAAATAGTGTGTGATCCATAGCTTACCTAAAGCCCTGGTGTTATATCCATGGTAGAGTACCCAGATTGTGCTCCTAGACTAGACTTCATGTAGTAACATTTTTCATAAAAAACTAATTTTACTCATATAAATTCATCGTGCCTCTATCATCGCCAATTATTCAAAAAAAACACCAAGGGTCTTGGATTTTGGGTCTTCCATGCCTGATCTATCATCAGTGTCCGGATTTTGCATACAATAACCCCACAAAACTCATTCCCATCACTGAAACAATCTCACACCACCACTCCAAATCCCACAATTATGTATTTCTAAATCTCTACCCGCAACTCTCCTTATTCATCTAGAAATCTCCAATATTCTTCATTCATGAATCATTAATGAATCTAGATATTTGATTATTCTTGAAACCTCACCAACAATGTTAAATGGAAAACCCATGGGCTAATAGTGAATAAAATGAATAAAGGAGTGGTAAAACACATAAGAAGGTGAAAAATAATTGGTCCTGAGTTTATGTATAATTATTATGTAATCATTATGTCTATTAGGCAAGATGAAAATAAACTTGGAATTAATATAGTCAAAATATTTCGAAATAAGTTATGGTTCTCATGCAAGGATTTGTAAATGATAGAAATAAAATAATATTAAATATACATTATTGATTAAATAAAAAAGGTAATAAATCCAAAAAAATCCATACCTTTATTGCTGATCATTCATTAGTGATTAAAATTTATACTAGTGATAAGAATGATCTACTATGTTTACTACCTCTCAATAATCCTTGATCTATTAAGCTAACATATTCTGATGCAATTCGCTAATGAAGAATTCTCAAATATCACCTAATTTCTCCTATGGTTTATGAAACTAACCCTAGATAATTTTCATATAAGGTATTTAAAAACCTAATTTTGACATGCTTTCATAAAATAAAAAAATATATTTAATTATTTATTTTAATTAAATGAACTTTTAATTACTGACTCAACTAAAAGTCTGATTCCAACCAACCTTTGGTCATTATTATTGTAAATATCATTTTTCCAATTCATCTATAGCCATATATTTCTCATATGGGGTCTTTTTCAATTATAAAAATCCATTTCTATGAAAATAATTCTCATGTGAGTGTTAAATTATATTAATTTTATTAGTATATTATTTTTGGGGCCCTTAGCCTCCCAAACACAATATTGACTTTGTGGATAAATCGATATATATACCATAAAAATATTAATATTATATTCCATAAAAATTAAAGTCTCAACATGATTATTTAAAAACTATGAGTGAATTTGTAAAATCAAACATTTTTTTATAGGTTTGGGATTGTTAAGAAATAATATGTGACTAAGGAACCGAGGTCATCAATATGAATATGGAATCCCGGATGAATAAGTGTGGGGTACACCACAAAATATCAACTGCCTACCACAGAAAAATGAATATGTTGTTCAATATTTCCAATAGAATAAGAAAATGGATCCAATAAAAGATAATGAAACCCAACCAGAAGGACCAGAGTAGAATGTTGGAGGATTCCATATGGTAAAACATGATTTACTAAGACCCAATATATACATGTCTCCTTATAGAATATTTTATGGAAAAAACTATCACCTTCATGTTCAGGTAAATCACATGTCCTATTGGGATTTTATGAAAGTGAACACAGACTTTGGATAAGCGGGATAATATATGACATTGTTAGATGATAGAGATGGAAGAACTGTGAAGAGTATAAATTGAGAATTCCCTACTATACAAGGAAAATTAAAGATCTAGTCATGAAAAACACATCTATAAAATTGATTTTGAAATTAATTAAAAAATATTACTATTCTCCTCAACGATGAATCATATTCTTGGTAATATTCATTAAAAATTGAATGGTGCATACATAGTGACTAATACTTTTCAAATTTTCATAGTAAAGATAAGAAAGATGATTCATTGAACCACTTCTAATAAATGGTTAACAATAATGATTTTTGGAAAGAGCCCATGGAAGAGGCAAAACTCCTCTATGGCACTATGATATAATCAACCCCAGGTTGTCTATTTAGTTGAAACTATTTTAAATTATTTTATTTTGAACTACTTTTATTTAGTAAAATTCATTCTTTAATTTAAGAAAATATTTACTGAACTAATTTTTAGAGAAAGAATACAAGGTAATATATGTTGTAAATAAAATTTTAATAATTTGTATATAATAATATTGAATATAAAAAATAGATAAAATATAAATATAATACATTATGGAATGAAGAAAATTTTTCTATTTATAAATATTAAGTATCTATTATATACAATTATTTATGAATATTATTGGATATTAATTGAGTAGAATAATAGCATGTGTAACACCCTGGGATTTTATGAGAATTTTTTTTATTTCTTATGTCATACGCAACACCAAATGAATCTTTCACTACACACAACACTGGCTTGGCTTGCGTTACACGCAATCGCGACCTTCCTCAATAGCGTGTGTAGTACGTAATACTGGGTTTCACTAAACAACGATATATTATTATAATATTATTATGGACCAGTCGTTATGAGTATTATTAAATAAAATTTTAATTTCATAACATTATTATTCATCTTAAATATTTTCTAGAACATGGTATGAGAACAAAATAAATTTTTCCGGTAAAAGAAGTATATTTCAAAAAATGTAGTTTTGCTGCGTTTTGATGGCTCACCAACTTTAAATATATTTTTGAAGTGTTTATAAGTTCAATTTGAAAAATTAAAATTCTTCTTTGGAATCAGGATATAAAAATTTACTTTGGATAAAATTTTCATATTGTTCTAATAACTTTCATATTTTAATGAATAGTAAAAACACACTATATTTTAATTAAAAACAACTTTTTTCATCATAATAAAATATATGGATAAATTATAATATTGAATGGTTTTAAAGTATAAATATAATATATTTTTACCATTTAATATAATTTAGGTCATTACCATTAATTTTACATTGAATTCATAGGTAAAAACTTTTCAATCTTTGGCAATGTTTTATCATTTAAAACCCATTTTCTTAACAAAGGGATTAATTTTAAATTAATTAATGAAACTTATGTGTTTTGAAACATGAAAAATTTATTCCATATTTAAATTAATTGGGTCCAAATTATGTTAATAGGTTACTTTTATTTATTTTTATATTATGAATAGTAACCACTGTAATTTTTATTTACTGTAGTTAAAGGTAAGTCAGGTAATTATGGGTAAAAATAAGATTATAAAATTACCCTAAAACCTATCAAAATTATATTTGATGACTAAAAGTCGACCCTTATCACCTAAGTGTCAGAATAAATTCATTTTATGGACTTTTCACCATTAAAATAATTTAATTATTATTAAAACCAAAGAAAGTGAAAACATGTCACTCTCTTAAATCTTATAAGTATAATAATTTTACTTTAGTGATAAACATCATGAAAATTAGAACATGAATAGACTTCAGAAATATAATAAAATTATCTACATCATGTTAATTTATTTAGAATTTTTAGGGATTAAATAATTATTATTAAAGGTGACACAATAGTGATGTTGAAATTATTATTTTTGATTGAAATATCAAATAAATGGTTTTAACAATATTAAAATAAATATTATATGAAATATTTAATGTGATACAAGAATTTTATAGATTAATATGACATGTTAGTAATATATTAAATATTTTGGTTCGAATATATACTCTGTGTAGATTTTATTTAAATTCAAATAAATGAATAGTGTCAAAATTGACACTATTGTTATTTTATAAAAATAACATATTATAAATGGTTTAAAAATCCCAAAAATATTTAAAAATTATAAATTTAAATTTATATGGTCTAAAATGTCATAATTTATCTAATTATGGATAATTCAGAGCACATAAGCAATTAGTTATAACCATTTAAAATTTAGAATCTTATTACCACAAATAAAATTAAATAGATTAAAAAGGTATATATATCAAGTTGATAATGTTTAAAATAAATTCCAAACATGTATAGATTTTATTTTTTGAAGATATTACAACACTATGTCATCTAAGAATCATATTTGAGTCATTTTGGAAGTTTTTAAGTGGGATTTGAATTTATTATAAATTAATATTTCTTGTAATTCCAAAGGGTCCCCTCTCCTCCCTTATAAAAGGGAACCTCCTCCCTCTCCTCTTTACACAACTTTGAGCCTTCAAGCTCGGCAAAAACCTGATTATTTCTCTTCTACACTTCCCTATAAACTTACTAGATGTCCGGGTATTATTTAAAGACCATCTTTAGTGCCCTAATAGGATGTTAAGAAGAGGCGCGTCAAAGAAGAGGTAATATCCTTTACCGATTCTTTATAATTTATTTCTTCTTATACTTATTATTATTTATTTTTTTCATCATAAATTAATACCACCAGTATCACTCATATAATAATATGTTATTATAAATATTAAACAACCCTATTTCACCTTCTATCCATTCTATGGAAAATGAAATCACCGTGCGTGTGTACTTACAGAATACCATCTCTACACCGTGGTGTAATCTGTTTTCCACCACCACCTTTCATGGTTGGGTATAATGGTGTAAAGAATAGATATACATGATTATAATAACATGATACTAATTCCGAGACATTCCATCATCTACTCCAATACCATTCAATAATTATGAGATTGATATCATCGCTCGTGCGGACGTACGACCTACTGTCTCCACGATATGATGCGACTCGTTTTACAGGATATTTATTAAACCAAGATTATATAAATGAATTTAATGAATAAATATGATATATATTACACAAATACAATTCTTTAAATGAGGTATCTATCATTTAAAAAGAGGAATAAGAATTTATTCGACAAAACAGGCATAAGAACATAAAGCAATGAACACCCAAATAACAAGTAGCAATGAAATATTACTAATAAAAAGATAAGAATATGACCATATATGATATAATAACAATTAATATGATTCCTTAATAAGTAAATGACATTATTTAAATCATTATACAAGAGGTTCGAATACGTATGAAGCATATCGGACCTAAGGTAAGGGAAAATCTAACAATCTCATTTTTATATGAGATTATTTATACTTCAGATTTTACTGGGGCTTATTTATAATGGACATCCATGTTTCATCAATATTTAATATTATTTCTATCCTCCTAAAAATTTTTAAACCCATTTTTACCTATTGGTGAATTTTTAGTAAAAGATATGAAAGGAATATTTTTTCGTTTTCAGTACGGGATACTTTTTGAGTTTTCCGGCCAATGTACGAGAAGAATGTTTTTTTAACTTATATGACATGGATAGATTTTTATGAGTCAGTGGAACATTATTTCCATGAATCTTACTTTAAAAGTTATGAAGTTTATTTTTAATTATTTTCTTTTAATTAAAATTTTTTTATGACATGTTAAGAAAGGAAAAATGTTTTTGAAGTAGAAAGGATATTTTCTTCAAGAATGGAGTTCAAGTTTTTTATCAAAATAATTTTCCATATAAGATAATATAGGGTTTTGTTTATATCAATATAATTACATTTATTTGATTATGTTATGATGAAATTATTTTTATGAATTCCTTTATCTTATATTAATTGTTTTATGATGTCACGATGTTTAAGAATCCCATTTTTATTACATGGGTTATGCTATGATGTATGACTTATGATTTTGTGGCACACATATGAATGGATTCATTATGAGATAGGTGGGACCTATATCTCCCTCCAATGCATTGGGTAAAGATTTATATCTGATGAGATAGATATGGCTGGAATGGAAAGTTAAACCAGTTTAGTGATACAGGACTGGAACGAGGAGTGAACTTAGTTCAAAAAATAGACTATGTCCACTATGATAGTCTTGGAAATGAGTCTTGACTAATAAGAAATGATTTTATATGATTATGTGTGTATGCCACAATGTTTCATGTTTTGTGTTATGATTATTGGGATTACATTTCACTACTAGGATTTATCCCATGTTATGATATTATGATCTCTTTTGCAAGATAAGATTTTAAAAATGTTATGTTCTTAAGAATATGATATGATTGTTATTTATTTTGTTTACCCTTAATGAGAATTTGAGCTCACCCTTTTGAATGTTTTCTTTTCCCCAGGTCAGGAATAGGGGTACTAAGTAGGATATTCCAAAAGGGACTCTAGATATGATGAAATAAATGGGAGACAATATAGATACTTTATGAACCAGTTGTTTATGTTTCCCAGTTTCTAAAGACACTATATCTATATGGTCCTACCATGTTTTTTATATGTTTTAATAAGTATTCTTCAATTCTGAAGTAATAAAAATGTATGTAAAGTATGGGTCATTATAGTTGTTATTAGAGGGAGGTTAGTCAACCTTTGGAAACTCGGATATGAAAGCCTTAGTAAGAACCCTAAGGATAAGTCTAAGCATAGAACATAATATTAGTGTTTTAGAAATGGCCATGAATAACCTATAATAAGACCTTAAGTGAGAAATTATATTCTCTATTACATTTTTTTCCTATTATGATTAGTGTTTCTCACAGTATGCTTATTATTTTTAGTCAATGGCTAGAACCTGAAGGAACCGTGTTATTAATGAATGCGATGGGCAATGCAATGATTGTCACCCTGAGCAACCAAACATTATGGGAGCTGGAATGTAAAATCTTGTAGCCATGCTCACACAACATTCTCAAGCTATGAATCATGAAGGACTTCTAAATGAGCAAAGGAAGGAGCAACATTATGTTGAATCCTTCATGAGTAAACTTCCACGTTTATTCAGTGGGTCTTCTGATCCATTGGTGGCTGAACAATGGATTAGTACCACTGAAAAGATATTTTTAGTCCTGCAATGTTCTGACCATGATAAACTCATCTTAGCAGTATATCGTTTGGAAGGTGAAACCGATCAATGGTGGAATCTTATCAAGAATACGAGGCAAAGAGATGATATTGAGTCCATGGAATGGGATGAGTTCAAGAACTTATTTTTCAATAAGTACATCCCTCATATTCTTCGAAAAAATATGGAGATGGAGTTTCTTTAACTAAAGAAAAAGGATGATGAATCAGTTGGTACCTACGAAGAATATTTTACAAGACTTGCAAGGTATGCTTCTGAAATTATTATCCAACCTGAGAGTAAGATCGATCGATTATTTATTGGCTTAAAACCAAGTCTTCGAAGGGCGTTAGCCCTAAGGGGCTTCAATAACTACGAAGAAATTGTTCGATGTGCTCTCAAGGTTGAGATGTAGATTGGAGTAAGCCATCAGTCATATGGGTTTGATAAAAAGAGGAAAATGGTATTCAAAGGGAAATCTAAAGACAACACTGAAAAGAAGATGAGTTCTCCCTTATGCTCAAAGTGTGGAAAGAAAAATGGAGGGAATTTTCTTAAAGGGACAAGTAAATGTTTCACATGTGGAAAAGAAGGTCATCGGGCATTTGAATGCTGCAATGATGGGAAAAAGATATCTAGTGATGCAAGCAAAGAAAAGGATACACAGAGTGCACGTCCTACACTTCAATGTTAGAAGTGTAAAGAAATGGGGAATTATTCTAATCAATGCCCTAATCCAAGGGTTGATGATGATGATCGACGTCAAAAAACTCTTAAGTCCAAAGACAAATAAAAGTCACAGGAAATTTCTTTCGGCGATGTGGAGTATGATAATCAAGTGGTGAAAGGTACATTTACGATCCACTCTAAAGTAGAAAATGTATTATTTGATTTTGGATCCACCGACTCTATTATTTCTGAAGAAATTTCTAGGGGTATCACCGTACTACCTCAACAATTAGATGTTGATTTAGCTGTGACAACTCCTAATGGCACAATTGTTGCATCCAAAGTTTATAATTCTTCTCTAATTGACGTTTGTGGGAGAGTGCTTCCTGAAAATCTTGTGATCCTTCCTATAGTGGAATTTGATGTGATTCTTGGCATGGATTGGCTTTCCCTATATGGAGATCATATCGATTTCCAAATAAGGGAAGTCACATTCCATATTCCTGATCAATCTATGATCATCTATCGATGAAAGGATGAATATAACCTCCCAGTGGAAATTTTTTCCATCTTATGGGTCTTGATTACAATAATGGAAGGTTATTTATCTCAAATGGTTGGAGAGAAACTCATGATTAAAAAATATTCCCATTGTACGGGAGTTCGATGATGTCTTTCTAGAGTAATTTCTAGGTCTTCCACCAAATTGTGAAGTTGAGTTTTCAATATAACTCATACCAGGTGCTATGACCATTTCAAAGACTCCTTATAGAATGGCCCCAATTGAGTTACAGAAATTGTAGATGAAACTCCAAGAGAATCTTGATAAGGGATTCATATGCCCTAGTGCATAACCTTGGGGAGCACCAGTTCTATTTGTTAAGAAGAAAGATGGATCAATGTGACTCTGCATTGATTATCGAGAACATAATAAGATCACTATCAAGAACAAATATCCTCTCCCACACAATGATGACTTATTTGACCAACTACACGGAGCTCAATACTTTTCCAAGATTGATCTTCGTTTAGGGTATCATCAATTAAGGGTAAAAAAATAGGTTATACCAAATACGACTTTCTGTACAAGGTATGGACACTATGAATTTATAGTGATGCCATTTGGTCTTACTAATGCCCCTGCTATCTTCATGAATCTGATGAATAGAGTCTTTAGAGACTATCTTGATCAGTTTGTGGTAGTATTTATAGACTATATTCTTGTCTATTTAAAGAGCAAGGAAGAACATGAAGATCAACTGAGAATTGTATTGAAGACCCTAAGAATGGAGAAGCTTTAAGCCAAATTTTCCAAGTGTGAATTTTGGCTTCAAAAAGTTTCATTTTTGGGTCACATAATCTCTAAATAGGGGATATCTGTGGATCCAGGAAAAACAGAGGTTATTGAAAGATGGTCGAGACCAACAATAGTAACTGAGATCCGAAGTTTTCTTGGTTTGGCTGGATATTATCGACGTTTTGTGAAAGATTTTTCACGATTATCTAATCCACTCACCAGGTTAACTCTAAAAGGAGTTAAGTTAGTTTGGATGGAGGAGTGTGAAGAGAATTTCAAGGAGTTAAAAATAAGGTTATCCAGTGCACCTGTGCTCACACTACCTTGTAGTGGAGAAAGGATTGTGATCTACAGTGATGCATCCAAGAAGGGATTGAGGTGTGTGCTCGTGAAAAACTAGATGGAGATAGCTTATGCCTCAAGACAGTTAAAAATCCATGAGAAAAATTACCCAACTCATGATTTGTAATTATCCACGGTAATCGTTTCATTAATGATTTGAAGGCAGTATCTTTATAGTGAAAGGTGTGGTATTTATAATGATCATAAAAGTTTAAAGTATATTTTCACACAAAAGGAGCTGAATATGGGCCAAATAAGATGGTTGGAGCAGATTAAGGATTACGACTTCTCAATTCATTACCACCCTAGGAAAGCAAATAAGGTGGCAGACGCATTAAGTTGACAAAACCATGCTAGCTTATCCCGAATGAGGATATCAAAAGATCCAATATTTATGGATTTACAAAGGATGGATCTTGGAACTATAGTGGAAGGGGAAAAATATTATCTTTTACAAATGAATGTTCAACCATATATGCATGTGAAGATTAAAGAGGCACAAAAAGAAGATGTAGAGTTACAAAAGAAGGTGAGAAATGTTCCTGAATTCCACATTGATTGTGATGAAAAAATAAGGTTCAGGAATTGGGTTTGTGTTCCTCCCATACCAGAATTAATGAAGGGAATATTGGATGAAGCTCATAGTTCTTCATTCTCTATTCACCCTGGAAGCACGGAGATGTATAGGGACTTGAAGGAGTACTTATGGTGGGATGGAATGAAAAGAGATGTTGCTGAATATGTCTCTCGATGCATAGTTTGTCAGAATGTTAAAGCTGAGTGACAGAAGTATAAGGGGATGTTACAAACCTTACCCATACCAGAATGGAAATGGGAAAACATCACTATGGACTTTGTCATTGGACGTCCTAAAACATCCAAAGTCAATAACGCTATTTGGGTTATAGTTGATCATCTTATGAAGTCGGCACACTTCATTGCAATTAGAGAAGATTTATATCTTTATCATCTTGCCAGGATATACATGAAGGAAGTGGTAAGATTGCATGGAGTACCACTTTACATTATATATGATCAGGATCTGAGGTTTACCTCAAATTTTTGGCGAAGTCTTCAGCATAATCTAGATACAGAGTTGGGTTTCATCACTGCTTATCATCCTCAGATAGATGGCCAGTCTAAGAGGACAATTAAAACTCTAGAAGACATGTTGAGATCTTGCTCTATGGATTTCAAAGGTTGTTGGGATCAACACCTACCTTTGGTGGAATTTTCTAATAATAATAGCTTTCACTCCAGTATTCAGATGGTGCCTTATGAAGCTCTCTATGGAAAAAAATGCTGATCTCCAACTTGCTGGGATGAAGTTGGGGGGAAAAAGCTATTAGGATCTGATCTTGTTGATGAGATGGCAGAAAAGGTATGATCTATTCAACAACACATAAGAGTATCTCAGAGTTGACAAAAAAGTTATGCCGATATCTGATGAAAAGACCTAGAGTTTGAAGTGGGTGATAAAGTGTTCTTACGAATATCTCCTTGGAAGAGAGTAATGAGATTTGGAAAGAAGGGAAAGCAGAGCCCTAGGTATATTGGTCCTTTTAAGATAATAGATTGTGTTGGGAAGGTATCTTACCGATTGGCACTTCCACCTAATCTCTCTCAAGTTCATGATGTATTCCATGTATCTCTCTTGAGAAAGTACATACCTGATCATTCACATGTACTAAGCTCAGAAGTTGTACCATTGGAGCAAGATATTTCTTATGAAGAACAACCAATATAGATTTTGGATCGTAGCGAAAAAGTTATACGAAACAAGACCACTCTCTTGGTTAAAGTTTTATGGAGGAACCAAAAATTAGAAGAAGCTACATGGGAACTTAAAGATTTGATGAGGGATAGGTATCCTCATCTGTTTGTTACGAAGTGACGAATTTCGAGGGCGAAATTATTTTTAAGGGTGGTTGAATATAACACCCTGAGATTTTATGAGAAATATTTTTTTATGTCTTATGTTATATGCAACACAAAACAAATCTTTCACTACAGACAGCACTAGCTTGGCTTGCGTTACACACAATCACGACCTTCCTCGATAGCGTGTGTAGTACGCAATACTGGGTTTCACAAAAAAACGATATATTGTTATACTATTATTATGGACCAGCTGTTATGAATAGTATTTACTAAATTTTAAATTTTATAACATTATTATTCATCTTAAATATTTTCTAGAACATGGTATGAGAACAAAATAATTTTTTCAGGTAAAATAACTATTTTTAAAAAATGCAGTTTTGCCACCTTTTGATGGCACACCCACTTTAAATATAGTTTTTGACATGTTTATAAGTTCAATTTGATGAAATAAAATTTTTATTTGGAATCAGGATATAAAAATTTACTTTGGATAAATTGGTCATATTATTCTGATAACTTTCATATTTTAATAAATAGTAAAAGCACGCTATATTTTAATTAAAAAAAACTTATTTCATCACAATAATTTATATGGTTAAATTATAATATTAAATGGTTTTAAATTATAAATAGAATATATTTTTACCATTTAATATAATTTATGTCATTACCATTAATTTTACATTGAATTCATAGGTAAAAATATTTCAATCTTTGGAAATGTTTTAACTTCTAAAACCCATTTTCTTAACAAAGGGATTAATTTTAAATTAATTACTGCAACTTCTGTGTTTTGAATTTTGAAAAATATATTCCATATTTGAATTCAGTGGGTCCAAATTATGTTAATAGGTTACTTTTATTTATTTGATATTATGAATAGTAACTACGATAATTTTTATTTACTATAGTTAAAGGTAATTCAGGCAATTAAGGGTAAAAATAAGCTTATAAAATTTCTCTAACACCTACCAAAATTCAATTTTATGACTAAAAGTCGATCCTTATCACCTAAGTGTTGGAATAAATTCATTTTATGGACCTTTTACCAAGAAAATAATTTAATTATTATCAAAACCAAAGAAAGTGACAACATGCCACTCTCTTAAATATTATAAGTATAATAATTTTAATTTATTGATAAAATTCACGAAACTTCAAACATGAATAGTCTTCAGAAATCAAATAAAATTATCTACATCATGTGAATTTATTTAGAATTTCTAGGGATTAAATAATTTTCATTAAAGGTGACACAATAGTGATGTTGAAATTATTTTATTGATTAAAATATCAAATAATTTTTTTTAAAAATATTAAAATAAATATTATATGAACTATTTAATGTGATCTACGAATTTTTTATATGACTATGACATGTTATGAATATATTAAATATTTTGGGTAGAATATATACTCTGTGTTGATTTTATTTAAATTCAAATAAATTAATAATGTCAAAATTGACACTATTGTTATTTTATAAAAATAACATATCATAAAATGGTTTAAAAATCACAAAAATATTAAAAATTATAAATTAAAAATTATATGGTCTAAAATTTCATAAAGTATATAATTATGTATAATTCATAGCACATAAGTATTTATTTAAAACAATTTAAAATTTAGAATCTTATTACCACAAATAAAATTAAATAGGGATAAATCGAGTTGATAATTTTTAAAATAAATTACCAACATGTCCAGATTTTATTGGTTGATGAGATTAAAAACCTATCTCATCTAAGCTTAGTATTTGAGTCATTTTGGATGTTTTTTTAGGTGGGTTTTGAATTTATTATAAATTAATATTTCTTATAATTCCAAAGGTTCCCCTCTCCTCCCTTATAAAAGGGCACCACCTCCCTGCCCTCTTTACACAACATTGAGCCTTCAAGATTGGTCAAAACCTGCCAATTTATATTCTAAACTTCCCTAGAAACATACTAGAGGTCCTGGCCATCTTCAAAACAAACTTTAGTTCCCTAATAAGAGGTTAAGAAGAGGCGCGTCAAAGAAGAGGTAATATCCTTTACCGATTCTTTCCAATTTATTTCTTCTTCTACTAATTATTCTTTATTTGTTTCATCATAAATTAATAACATAAGTATCACTCATATAATGATATGTTTTTATAAATATGAAACAACCCTATTTCACCTTCTATCCATCCTATGGAAAATGAATTCACCGTGCGTGCGTACGTACAGAATACCGTCTCCACGCTGTAGTGTAATCTGTTTTCCACCACCACCTTTCATAGATGAGTATAATGGTGTAAAGAATAACTATATATGATTATCATAACATGATACTAATTCTGAGATATTCCATCATCCACTGCAATACCATTCAATAATTATGGGAATGATATCATCGCTCGTGTGTACGTACGACCTACCGTCTCCACGATGTGATGCGACTCGTTCTACATGATCTTCATTAAACCACGATTATATAAATGAATTGAATGAATAAATATGATATATATTACACAAATACCATTCTATAAATGAGGTATCTATCACCTAAAAATAGAAATAAGAATTTATTCGACAAAACATGCATAAGAACATAAAGCAATGAACAACCGAATAAAAAGTAGTAATGAAATATTACTAATAAGAAGATAAGAATATGAGAATATATGATATTATAACAATTAATATAATTCTTTAATAAGTCAATGACTTTATTTAAATCATTCTACAGGAGGTTTAGATACGTACGAAGCATATCAGACCAAAGGTAAGAGAAAATATCGCAATCTCATTTTTATCTGAGATTGTTTATACTTCATATTTTACTGGGGCATATTTATCATCCACATAAATGTTTCCTCAATATTTAATATTATTTCTATACTCCTACAATTGTTTAAACCCAATTTTACCTATTGGTGAATTTTTATTAAAAGATATGAAATGAATCTTTTTTTGTTTTCAGTACGAGATACTTTTTGACTTTTTCAGCCAAAGTATGAGAAGAATGTTTTTTTAACTTATACAACATGAATGGATTTTTATGAGTCCATAGAACATTATTTCCATGAAGCTTAATTTAAATTTTTTGATGTTTATTTTTAATTAAATTCTTTTAGTTTAAAATTTTATGACATGTTATGAAAGTTAAAAAGTTTTTGAAGTAGAAAGGATATTTTCCTCAAGAATAGAGTTCAAGTGTTTTATCAAAATAATTTACCAAGTAAGATAATATAGGGTTCTGTTTCTATCCCTATTATTACATTGATTTGATAATGTTATTATGGAATTATCTCTATGAATTCATTTATCTTATATGAATTGTTTTATGATGTCACGATGTTTAAGAATCCCATTTTTATTACATGGGTTATGCTATGATGTATGATTTATGATTTTCTGGCACACATAAGAATGGTTTCATTATGAGATGGATGATACCTATATATCCATCCAATTCATTGGGTAAATATTTATATCTCCTGAGATAGACATGGCTGAAACGGCATGTTAAATGGGTTCAGTTACACATGACTGGTACGAGGAGTGAACTCGGTTCAGAAATGGACTTTGTCTGCTATGATAGTCATGGAAATGAGTCTTGAATAATAAGAAATGATTTTATATGATTATGTGTGTATAACACTATGTTTCCTGTTTTACGTTATGATTATTGGCATTACATTTCACTACTATGATTTATCCCATGTTATGATATTATGATCTCTTTTACAGTTTAAGATTTTCAAAGTGTTATGTTCTTATGAATATGAAATGATTGATATTTCTTTTGTTTACCCTTACTGAGCATTTGAGATGACCCTTTTGTATGTTTTCCTTTCCCCAGATCAGCAAGAAGGGTACTAATTAGGATATGCCGAAAGGGACTCCAGATATGATGAAATAAATGGGAGACAATGTAGATGATTTATGAACCAGTTTTTTATGTTTTCCAGTTTCTAAAGACACTATACCTATACGGTCCTACCATGGTTTTGTTATATTTTGTAATAAGTATGATTCAATTCTGAAGTAATAACAATGTATGTAAAGTATGGGCCATTATAGCGTGTATAGTTTAATTTCCGTTCTATAGTTAAAATTTTCATTTCTTCTAACATTGTAATAATTAGATGAATTATGAGTGAAATTGGAACTGTCATTAAGGGTATGCTATCTTAGAATTTTGGAAGAGCGTATGAGTGAATTTTTTTAGCCAAATCAGAGTAATAATTGGAGGTCACTATAATTTTTTAGCTTTATCAAAGGAAACATTACATCCATAAAAAATAAACATTTATGGATCCAACTGATTTTTTATAATTCCTTAAACCTTTATTAAAATTGGAACTTTTGATCCCACAATGAATCTATGAACCATTAGTAATCATTTGTGTAAATTTAATTGATTTATATCAATAAAGTGGAAATTAAAACATTAGTCTCAGAAACATAGGATAAGTGGATAAATGTAAGTGAATCTTGATAAAAAATATATTCCACTTAAATATAATTGAATCCATTTTTTGGACATGGAACATTTATTAGATTGAATTCATGAGTGAATTAAATTAAAGAAGTGACATGATAATTGAAACAATGGAGGGACAATTCAATATATTCTTTTCTATATTTTATATTTAAATATAATCAAGATCAATTAGATTTTTATTTGTTTTTAATAAATAAAATATAATTTCATGAATACTTATTAGCGCAATAGTTTATGTGTGGTGGAGTAATGTGAGATAAAGTTTTGAATATTTTGGTCTATTTTCATTATAAATTTCCCCATTTCTCAGGAAATATAGGGTAAATTAATATTTTTATGACCATTTTGAGACCTCATATTAAATTTTAATGGATTATATATGGATTTTTAGATGTATATTATTTTTATATTTAACTAGGAAATCCATAATCAAATTTTTTTGAAACTATAATTGATATGTAAAAATAATGATTTTAATTAGAATAATTTTTTTAGTTTCATTATTTTATTTTAAATTTAATTTATAAGATCTTAAATGATAAAAAATTATTTCAATTATAAAAAAAATATTTATTTGATGTATAAGTAAGACTGAATATTTTAAGGGAAATGGTTTTTTAGGACATCATGTAGTCTTATCGAGCCAAACACTAAAAAAATATAGAAGTATTGGTGCAGTCATGTTATCACCCATTCAGGTAGTTTATTAAGAAAATAAAATAATGAAAAATGCATGGATCGACCATACCATCTCCAGAACAATGAACCATGGAACTACTCGTCAATTTTTTAAAGGAATACGGTGGTGAGGGTCCCCATGATACGTAATAATAGAAGAATATTATTCATACCTTTGATGCATACTACTACATATCTATAAAAAGGAGTGATCGACCACACTCCTAAATCGACCGAACCCTATCGATTGATGAGAAGTCCACAATCGACTAAACCTGACTATGAAATAATTAGAAAATCATAAAATACATGAAGGATATAATTTAATGCGATCCTCACACTTCTCATTATTGTGTTTTTCACCCCATTCATGTGGTTGAGTCAATTGACCATTCTAATATAGATAATAAAAAATATGGAACATACCATGGATACCCTCAAAATAAATCAACTCTATTAGCCACAATTCCTATTTTGATAAATCATAACTAATACAACCATACAAAGAAGGAAAAATATTTTGAAACTATGATTAATTCATGGAAATATACAAGAACTATTTAACCCCCTATCACAACTCAATGATCAGACAGACTAAAGAAATCAAGATCACCAGATGATATGAGTAGTCTACATCACTTATTGATAAAAAACCCAATGATATACAACAATGATATATAAATAAAAATAGGATACCAATAGATGAAATTAGAGAAAGGATTTTTCATTTGTAAGAGATTGAAAATATAGAAGCACGCGTTCTCGTTGATGAAGTCGGTGGTGTTGAAACCAAACCATGGGGAATGATTGACAATAAACCACCATGTCAAATATAAATATCATATTGAACATGATGCGGAATTTAGGGAGATGAAATGTGAATATTATTGTGATAATTAAGATTATGAATTAGTGTAAAAATGAGGACATTCGATTTGATATGATTTCAAACCCAAGTTCAGGCTATCGATAACTCTATAGTTAACCTAGTCTATCCAATATGAGATTTACAACATGAAGGAGATTATCTGATCCCAGATTCCATGATTGATCAATTCCCAAAGAAATAATGAATCATGTATTTAAAAGAGTTATTTACTTCAAACATGGAAGATATAAACCCAATCCATGTATAATGAATCTTATGAGAGAATAATAGAGGACAAAAGATATCTATTAGTGCTAAAGGAATAAAACTATTCCACCTAGTGATTGTGATAACCATTAAATTCTAATAGAGGTATCCACATTATTTTTATAAAGAGGATGAAGCACATGAGATCAAACTTGATGATGAGACCATGATACAAAGAAGAATAAAATAACTAAGAATATCATGATTGAATAATCCAAGGTGAGAAGAATTTTGTTATATAATTTTATGAAAATATGATGAAGGTTACTTATGAAAACATCTTGAATCTCATGAAAGGGTAAATTATGTCAGTCACATTGGTGTAAATTGAGTTTAGGGAGCTACGTAAGAGTGAATCCATGAATTTGCATCCACATAATGGTAATATTAAGCTATGTATGGGAGAAACGATGAATATTATTGAACATAAGGATAATTAACTATTATGTAATGGTGAATCCTATGTTTTAATGGATTCATCAATATGAATAAGGAACATTAGAGTTACATAAGGATACATTAGACATTACCAAATAAGATTTATGACCTAATTGGGAATCATTATCTCATTCCAACTATTTTTCCAAATTATGGAATACATCAATAAACATTACACATTGTGATCATCCATACGAAGAATGAAAAATAATCATTAGGAGAGAATGTTTTAGTAAAAAATTATAAAATATATAGTTTTGAATAAATCATTACCATTGAGCTATACACATTAGTGGAATCTAATGAAATAGAAATGGGGTATGAATATGTAAAAAAATTCCAAATTTATATATTTATGGGAAGAGATTATCATGCTAATGAAAAATACAAAAATTTAAAAATTTAAGAAATAAGATTGTTTCTATATAAATAATGATATATTCTAACGATAAGGGAGGAATTTTCCATGATCATCAAACTAGGGTTATTTATCCTACATATTTTTTGTCATTTTATTACTATAATTATACATTGATATCACACTAAATAAGTAGTGTCTAAGTTGAGTAAATTTCCCATTATGTCATAAAATATAATCCAATGATCTAATCTATCTTAAATTATATTGATTTCTTGGGATTTATTTGGATGATTACAGGTTTTAGGAGTTTTACTTCATCATAAGGGATTGAAATTTTCTTTTCATATATCTATGGATTGAAAAAATAAGCAACATAAACTCAACCTCCTATAAGTGATATTGATAAGTGAGTAAAGTGGAGGGTGATTAGAGATACAAAATCACCATGATAGAGGATTATAAGGTTTACAATGTTCATTGTACTCCCACACTCATGCTGAGGCTTCCAAGAAGAAGTAATTTATGTGAAATTTAATTTTGTTAGAGAGTGAATAGTAATGACTGAAAATGTAATATAATTTGATATGTAATTAAAGGGGATGATCCAAGGAAATGAGGAATCTCAAAAATTAAATTTATAACACATCAAATAATTTCGAAAAAAATTAAGTAATCCAAAATGGGAAACACACTAATTTTATTTTCCTCTCACAAATACAACATGAGTCTACAACAAAAACATTTTTGTTGGTTGAATAATTTTTTGTTATGAACCCTATGATAAGCTTGAATAACTCTTACATAACATGTGTCAAGACATGGTTAAGAGAACCCATTATGAATCTTGAAAAATCTACTAACAACATCCCTCTCTTTTTACATTATTTTGGTGAATTATTAACAAAATACTTTTTATATCCATGTGTCCATACATAAATCGTCATTTTTCAACTTTTAAAATATCTAATTGAAAAAACACGCATGGGTAAAAATAAATAACTTACATAATAAAAATAAAAATGTAAAAATTTAAGAGGAGATCATAATTTTCAAAATAATTCAAATTGATTATCTAAGTAAAATTTAAATTTTTTATACTAATCAAAAACATTAATAACATTATATATTGTATAATACTTTAATAATATATAGTTTCTAGGATAATAGATATATTGTTCTACCTCTACTTGATTATCACCTTTTAAAATATCAACATTCACTTTAATATCTTTTGATGAATATGGTTGAACTAATAGAAAAAACATATAATATGTTTTAAAAATATTATTGAAATCACATTCATAATTAGAATTTTAAAAAATAAATTTTAGAATAGATTAGTTTCATTAAAAATTTAATATAAAATTTATTCAGTTTTATGTGACCATTTTTTAAAAACCTTATAATTTTTACTAGTGGGAGAGTAACCTTGATAATTACCTTGAAAATATATATGTTCATATTATTAAATAATGTATTCAAATTTCATAATTAATAAATTATATCCAAAAACAATGAAGTGAATGAGTTTTTTTACTTTATTTCAAAATTCATATGGATTATTCATTATATCTAAATTATAAGGAAATTAATTAACAATTTAGTTGTAATTATAAATAGAATCATAAAAAAATATTTTTAACATGATATTCAAATATCATAGGACTCACTATTTGATATTGATATCCCCTTAATATTTAATATTTTTTTTTGATATGGTTATTATGGTGCCTATAAAATTGAGTTTAATTCAATTTTCATTATAAAAACTTATAAAATAATGATTCCAAAATTTTATTACATGATCACGTTAGGTAGTTACTATTAGATTTTTTTAAAATTTTGAACTAGAAATGATAAATTTTTTTAAAACATGGTTAATTTTGATTAATGTTAGAGAAAGAAAACCTAATATATTTTCTATAATAATATACTATGATGTAGAGATAAGGTTTATATATAATACTATTATAATTTTCTACACCAAAATGATCGATATGCACAAATATTTTGGTCTGTATATTGAGCCCTCACAATATTGGTTTTAATCTATAATTTTGTTTCTTTACTTATTGATAAGGGTCACACACTATATAAAATTTAATCTTCTAATCAAGAAAGTCCATCACAAAATATTTTTTCATGGTATAGAGAGTATAGTTTCCCAAACTTCTATGCCAAATCCTTAATATACCTATAGACGCCGGAAAAATCCGTTGCTCCCAAACGAAGCTCCGGATGAGGAAAGCGAGGTCATATTTGGAGTCAAAAGCACGTTTCGGAAGGCCCGAAGACCTTGCGTGAAATTTCGAAGGCCCGCGCGCAATATTGGCTATGCGCGCGCAATCCTTCCGGGATTCGCGCAATGGGCCGAGTCGGCGCGTAATTTTCCGCGCCCGACGCCCGTGCGTGGCCCTGAAGCGCGCCGGGCCCCTATTTTGCGCCCGCGCCGCGTTGCGTGCCCGCGCGCCGAATTGCGCGCCCGCGAGCCGAATTGCGCGCCCGGGGTTGCCTATAAATACAAGGCGATCCCCAACGTTTTAAGGTTGCCGGAATTCGAAGGATCGCTCGTGCGCGCAATCCCGCCCCCTCCGCGCGCAATGCCGATCTTCAGGTAGCCTCCTTTATTTTACGCAAGCAAGCCCCGGGGTTCTCCTTCGCGCGCAACCCCTTTGGCTTCTTTCCTTTGACCAACTCCTCACCCAAAGGCCTTCGCGCGCAAAAGAAGCCTCTTGCGCGCAATTGCCCCCCGGGTGCGCGCAATCCAGCCCGATTGCGTGCACCCCCCCTTACTAAGTGGCCATTCGTTAAAGAATGGGTCGTTGCCCCCGCGCGCTATCAGAGGCCCGGTGCGCGCAATCTCTATTCCCCGCGCGCTATCAGAGGCCTGGTGCGCGCAATCTCCATCTTCCGCGTGCAAAGCGCAGGCCCAATTGCGCGCCAGCCCGCCCAATTGCGCGCCGACCCGCGGTATTGCGCGCCAAGCTCCTCTTTTGCACGCAAACCGCCAAGGGTCACCCCCTTTGACCCCCTGAGGGTACCCGCCTGCGTGGCGCCCGATGATCTTCATCCCGGGTGCCCGCACCATATGTTGTCTTCCCGTGCGGCCCTCCAGGCTCGCGCGATGTGACACGTACCCATTGGCGGCACCACCTCGTCCGCGCTGCAGGACGTTAAACTGCCAAGCATCCATCGTCCTGCAGGACGCTAAACTGCACCTCGTCCAAGCTGCACGACGTTAAACTGCCTAGCATATGGGCCTCCTCAAGGTGTAAGCCCCAAATCGCTTCGTCCAACATGACGTTAAATCATACTTCGTCCGGCAAGACGTTAAACCGTCCGCTTCGTCCTCAACACACGACGTTAAACTGTACTTCGTCCGGCAAGACGTTAAACCGTCCGCATCACCCGATCCCGTGCCTCGCACGCAGGGTCCCCGCTGGTTTGGATGTGGCCCCCACCCGCTCGTCTCTGCAGGGATGTTGGGATTTCCCCTCTTTAGGGACGATTTATTGGAGTGGCCTTCGCCCACGGGGGTAGGGTATTACAAACCCCTAGTTTCTTGTGGGGGACTGCACACGTGTATCTCCGTTGTGCTTCCCCACTGCCGAAGCCAGTAGGGGGCATGACAGGGATCGAGCTGTCTCCCACCTTCGTCCCAAGGCCCTCTTCAACTGAGCTTTGCCGCACTCTGGTTGCCTCAGTGCGTAAGTCCTGACAGAATGAACTACGTGGACTTTGATCCCTGTATCCTAAACAGGGTACGTAGGAAGCCTCCCTGAGGTTCAAGCCCACCGCCTGGTCGTCCCGGTCGTATTCACGTCGGTTCGTCCATCAGTGGACCCCTCTCGGGTTCACATTCACGTCGATTCACCTATGAATCCGCCCCTGTGGGGGACTGCACGTGTGTGTATCCATTGTGCTTCCCCACTGCCGAAGCCAGTAGGGGGTGTGACAGGGATCAAGGTGTCTTTCACCTTCGGCCCAAGTCCCTCTTCAACTGGGCTTTGTCGCATATGGGCCTCCTTAGAGTGTAAGCCCCAAACAACATCGTCCAGCAAGACGTTAAACTGTGATCCACCCACTTCGTGCGTGCCAGCAGCCTAGACCTCCTCGTGAGTCGGCTTGCCATCGTCCAGCATGACGTTAAACTGTATATCCGAACTACGCTGACTTTGATCCGCGCTAACACGCGGTACGTAGGAAGCCTCTACGGGGTCCAAGCTCTTCACTCCATCATCCATCCTGATCCTTACCTGGGCCGCCACATCCCGGTGGGGTCATGCCATTTCATTCCACTCCACTTCACTCGGGAAGCCGCCCATGTGCTGGCCCCAGCGTCGGAGGTTCCCCGCAAGGGGTTCTGTCATCTGATCCACTCCTCGTGTTGATCAGTCCGATGCCGTCCCCGCTGGACGTTAAACTCGCGGCCTACCCCGTGTTAAACATGGGAAGCTGAGGAAAACCTCAGGTAATGCAGTTCCCCGCACCCAGTGCGGGATGCCTCAGGCCATCACGCCTTCGAGAAGCCCTATTAGGGACGGAAGGCAGGCATGCAGAGCCACAGTGTTAAGACACGACCCCAACACCCAGAGCTACCCGGTCTCCTCACCGCGGGTTGCTGCCCCGACCAGACTCCTTGGAGCGTCTGGGCGGAAGCAGCATAATTAACCGGTGTCCATGAAGATATGGCATCGGAAACGAGATTCACGAACATTCTTAAATCTATGAGGGAGACCCGGATTAGGCGACGAGTTCCGAGGAGACGTCCACGGAAGGAGGAACCGACATCTCATCATCCCAGTTTCGATCAAGGGGCAAACGTCCCTGAATAAGGGGCGGATGCTGCCCGCCTTTGGAAAGCGGGACTGCGGGGCCACAAGCCGCACTCCCATCCCCTCAGGTCGACGGGCACACGCGCGAACGCGTCCTGGCGGAACAACGTCGGGACAGAAACCCGACGCACATCCGCACCGAAATAGAAAACGGTGAACCCGACGTGAATCTCTTATCCTCAATACGAAGACCGATAGCTTTCAGAGGTGTTGGAAGACTAGCATGTTTCCCGGCCGAGCATTCAGCACCGGGGCACGGAACCCGCCAGGGGATGGGGAAGGGAAATCGGGCACTCCGTCTCACGACGTCGATGGCCTGGGTTCCCCCCACGGAAGGCGTCGTGGCACTAATGATTGGTTGTCGATTCCTTTTCCTGTTAGTATTAATGGGTTCTTCTCCCTGCTTTTAGGAATCAGGTCGCCCAATCTAGTGCCCGATCGCCACCTGCCCACTAGCGCAGGGGTAGGGGAAACACCGACGCGGCTACTCCGCGCGGTCCCGCCCGTTCCATAGCCGTCCCAGCAGCCGCAAATGCGGGGCAACCACGCCCTCTCTCCCCCTCGGAGGTCATCCAGAGAAGGGTGATCAACAACTTGGTGCGGAGATATGAGGAAGAGGGAGTCATCCCCACCAGGGACATGGCTCGCCTAGACCTCGAGGAAGCTGCACCTCGCCACCAACGCCGCCCCCGAGGGCCGCGCAGGGAGGCACCGCTGCCTACCTCGACGTCCAACCGCTTCAGGAGTTTATCCCCGGAACGCTCCGACAGCTCCCTCCCCTATGCGGATGAGGTGGAGGATGTCTGGGACCACCCTATCCGAGATTCGCTCCAGGGATCCGTGATAAGGGCTCCTGCCAGGCCACGTCGACACCGCCGCCAGGCTTCTCAAGTCGAAGAACGGGCTCTCCACCTGTCTGCGCCGCTAATCCCGACTCGTCTGCCCCGACGCCAACTTCGGGCACGAGCGGAAGAGGATGCCCACCTTGGGGCCCTAGCAACAGCGGCCGCGTTGGCCCAAGCCACTGCTGGCTCCAGTCACCAGGCCCCTGCGCATCTTGAGCAGGGGCACTTCTATGCCCGACCTGGATCGAGGCCCCGACCGCCCCAAAGGCAGGTTGGGTTGACTCGCCCGGTTGCTGGTACAGGCAATAGCCACCGCGGACCACCTCACGGTAGCTCTATTCACCAGCAGGGTCTACTCCGTGTGGCCGATCCAAGAGGCATGGGTTATCCCACCTTCCGATCCCGGCCCGGAGGCCTGCCTGGAATCATCTCTCCCCGCGTCCCCTTTGATATCTGTCCCGGTGCTCCTCGCACCTTGGTTTCTAGTCCTCTTGGCCCCAACACCGGTGCGGCTAGAGGATGCCAGGACAGAGATCAGCCATGCCCCGAAGAACCACCCAGGGGCAGGAAGGCGAGGCGTCGACGTCGAGGGAGGAATGTTAGGCAATTCCGGACAGAGATCCGACCGGTTTGTTTCTCTGATACAGAGGCAGAGTATGATTCGGCGACGGAGCCCTCCCCCCGATCCCGCCAGTCAGGGGCAAGGGTAGGAATGCGGCACATCAGCCTCGTACTCCCCGAGAGCGAGATCGATGTGATCCCCTCTTCTCTCCGAAGGTATATCCGGAGTAGCGAGGGCCTGATAGACCCCCAAGGATCAAGCTTGCGGTTGGTACCGGCCCCTCCGGAAGCGCCTTCTGCCTCGATCGGAGAAGCCGAAGACCTTTTCTGGGGACCGACGGTCGAGCCACGATCTAGTGCACCCTCGGCGAGCACCGACGCTATGGCAGTATGTTCGCTCGCCGGCCCGTCCTATCGTGATGTGGTAGCTGGGGCACCACAACCCTCAGAGGGCGGCCCGGGATATGAAGGCCAATCGGCCTGCTCGCCGTATTCACCGCCAGCCAGCCCGCCGGCCCAGCGGCCCGCCTCGGCACCACTGCCGGTTCCCCGTCCATTCCCAGTCGCTGAAGGGGACCAAGAAGACCTGGGTCCCAAGTTTGAGTCGTGGAGCTTCTGGACCATCCTTGTAGAGGGCCACTTCCCCGAGAAGTTTTGGCCAGTCGCAGGACCGGACTTTGATGCACCAGAATCGCTCACCCCGGATGAGTTCGAATGCTTCCGCCGAACTCTCCGGGAGACTCACTCTCGTCTTCACCGCCTACAAATGCCATATCCCGGGAGTCAAGCACACCTGGAGGATATTGGTGAGCAGTGCCGTCAGATTGACCTGGCCACGCTCCCCGCGGTTCGGCACCCCGGGTCATTTGGGCACCACGAGGCCCTCCAACAACGATGCGTTGAGTGTTTTAAAGTACTACGCAAGGTTATCGAGGAAGCCACCCCCCACGTGTATATCCGTGGATGGGGGCAGTACGCTTCCCTACGCTTTAGTGCGATTCGCCGACAGCCCGACTCGCTGGGTGGCCCTGAGGGTACATCCCCAGGGACGGAAACGGTCAATATGGCTGACCTGTCGAGAGAGGGGAACGGCTTGGAACTTCTCGACGGGGGCTCTCCCCCTGAAGACAAGCCTTCGTTGGATCCATCAGTGAGAGTTACTCGTCACCAGAGGAACCTCCTGGGTCTCCCCCCACCCACTGAAGCACTGACGTTGAGCCAAAACGTCAGCAAAGGTAAAGAGCACGACAGGGCTATAAAGCCTGCCGACCCATCTGCCTCCATACAGAGGGGAGATGAGGATCCCGAGAAGGCCACGCTACGTCAACATCTCACCGAGCAGAAGAAGCTAGTTGACCAGCTCCTCGCCGAGCGCGCTGCAGAGCGGCGGCCTGACTACGGTGATCCTAGGCCAGGACAGCAGGGACAGGAACATCCACTCCTCGACGAGACTCTCCCGGGTAACCGTGATTATGCCGTGTTTGCCGATAGGGGAGAGGCCATTGCCTATGGAAAGAGGGCGCGGTATGTTTCACCAAACCCTCCCGAACAGCGTGACTACCTGAGAGACCCCGCTCGGATTCCTCCCGCTGCCCCAAGGGCCGCTCCGCCCGCCATCCCACGAGCTGCCGAGTTCGACGACCCGGTCGACGACCCGATTGAAGAGCCATGCAATGCGCTCGTGGTTAGAGATCCTCTCCAGGACTGGAACCCATGTCCGGATGATCCGATGGCGGCACTCATCGCCCTCTTGGAAGCCTTGGAGACTCGGTAAGTGGCAATCCCACCGGACGGCAAGCCATACCCAGCATGGGTGGATGACATTCCGGCACCTCCGGGATTCAGGAACCCCACTTTCGCCCCCTTCAACGGGACTGGAGATCCGCCACAGCATTTGGACCATTTCAACTCAAGGTGCGGGCCTATGTTGGGAACTCCGGCGCAGCAGGAGGCCGCTAAGCTTCGCTGCTTTGTCCAGACACTGGAAGGGCCAGCATTTGTCTGGTACAGACAGCTCCCCGTCGGGTCAATAACTAGCTGGGAGGACCTTCGTAGAAAGTTCCTCTACCAGTTCAGTTCCACGACCCGGAAGACGAGTATCGCAGACCTCTTCAAGTGCAATCAAAGGCCTGATGAGCGAGTTGCGGATTTCGTCGCCCGATGGAAGGGTCTCACGTATTCCCTTGACATGCCATTGAATCAAGAGCAGTTGCTGACAATGTGCGTCGGGAACGTCAAGACCGAGCTGGTCCCTTCCTTGATCACTCAGAATTACCCCGGAGGGTTCAGGGACTTCTCAGACAAAGCTCAACGTCTTGAGGAAGCCCTGCAACAGGCCAGTCAGGCACACCCACTTCCTCCTATGATCCATGCAAGGAGAGTCAGTAGGGCTGAGCCCGCTGCTGTTGCCCAGATAGAGGCCCCCAGGCAGTTGGAGCTGCTGCCGGTGAGGCCAGCTCCACAGCCTCACAGGAATCCGCCTCCACGGGCTCAGTTCCCGGCCCAGTAGCAGCAGCCCCAGAACCGGCCGGCCCCTCCACGTAATGTACCGCCACAACCCAGGCGAGATAATCGGGGTCCACCTCCTCGGCAGGCCCCACCAGCCCCTCGTCAAGACCACTCTCCCAGGGCCCCGCGATACCTGACTTACTCATTTCACGAGGATCAGGTCCCCGGTTATTTTCGGAGCGCCCTGGAGCAGAGGATTGTGCGACTGCCTGAGTGTTGGAGGCCAGAGGAGGCACATCTCACGGATAACCCCCGCTACTGCCCTTACCATCGGGCCCTGGGGCACACCATCCGGTGGTGCTACGTGTTTAAGGACTGGCTCCAAGACCAGATTAACAACAATGTAATCAGGATGGGCCCAGCTCCAGCACAAGTGGCGGGTGTGTTCGTGAGATCAGATGACGATAGTGGCGACGAGGACGAATGGCAGATGGTCTCCAACCGCGGATCCCAGAAGTTTAATGACTGGATGGCCCGCAAGACGATCATTCGCGCCCATGGAATCATCCGTGTGCGCTTGAATCAGCCTGAGCCCCCAGAATATGTGGGTGCTGCTTCGGCATCGTCGTCCCAGCCTTCCTCTTCCGAGAAGAGCAAACGGCGGCGGCGCAAGAAGGAAGAGCGTGCCCCACCAGTTCCGCCACTATCCCGCACTCTCGGCGATTTCATGCCCCCGGAGATGGGGGTCCCTCCCCGGATCCGCCCGGTGATGAATCATTCGTCCGGTGACAGTGTTCGGTACGCTTCGGTTAATACCGTCGAGCTGGTAAATCCCTTTTCGGTTCCCGACGTTGAAGAACACTAGGTAGACCTCCCTAGTGTCCCCGGTCGTCGCCACCGTCGGAGGAACCGCAACAACAGGAGTCGCTGGGGCACGGAAGTTGGTACCTCTAGCCAGGCCGTGCACTCCACTGAGACTAGGCAGCGGGCTCAAAACCGAGCTCAGAGCGCGCAGCCCCCCCATCCGGGGATGATGGATTCGCCTCCACCACCGTTTGTGGTGTGGGACCAGGCAGAACCGCCTCAGCCGCGCCGCGACCAGCTCCGTCCTGCCACGAGTCCATCCCGGCCTCCTGTTCCCAGTACGATGACCACTTCCCAGGCTTCAAACAGTGAACAGCGAGATGCGCCAAGCACCAGTCGGCCGCCGGTCCAACCGGCAAGGCCCGTCATGCCTCCAACCACAGAGAAACCTCCTGCAACCAGGGGCTCGCGCTTGGCAAGAAAGTATGATGTCCTGAAGCACTTGGCCGACATCCCAGCAAGGCTCTCCATCCTTGAGGCTCTGCACCTGTCACCTGAGATGCGCGAGGCACTCACTGAAGCCCTGAAGAGCCCCCTCCAGTTTGAGACGGAGGTTGCGGCTGTAGAGGCCTTTCACGCCGAAGCGATTGAGAACGCTGAATTTCAGGCAGTTATATCGTTCTCTGGTAAGGATGAAGACCCTCCTATACAGGGGCACATTCGTCCGCTGTATGTTACTGGCCAGTTCAATGGCCTTGAAGTCCGGCGCTGTCTTGTCGACACGGGGTCCGAGATTAACCTGATTCCAACTCGGACGCTCCGGAGATTGGGGTTGTCTGAGGATGACTTGATTCCCTCCGACCTCAGGATCCAGGGGTACGACCGCACCGAGCAAACTCCAGTCGGCAAGATACGTTTGAAGACCCAGTTCGGTGGCCTGGTTGCCAACACCGAATTCATGGTAGTCTCTCAGGACACTGCGTATAACGCATTTGATGGGCAGGCCATGGCTCCACCTTCATGCGGCGGTTCCCTCATCATACCACCAATGCCTTAAATACTCCCTTAATGGTCGAGTAGGCGTGCTTCAGGGAGATGCCTCTCCTTTTGCCTCATGTGAAGCCCGCTATCTGGATGCGGACTATTACAAGAGCAAGGATAAGCAGATCCTGACATGTGAGGTTGAGCCTGTCGCTGTTGCAAGTGATCCCTAGGCAAGTTTGGATGACGCTTACGTCCTCCCGATCCATCGGTTGGACGTAGCCATGGTCTCGATGGCCTGTGAGTCTCCTGATGAGATGACCACAACCGCCCATGCCAGAACCAGCGGCCCAGCAGGATCTGGTAGCCCCAATGCAGTTTCCAATGCAGTCTCTCCCATGGACGATCCCTCCCCGAGTGGAGAGGACGTGGAAGATGCACCCCCATCCTTTGAGGAGGGCGTCTCCGCCACGGTCGATGAGTTAATACAGGTGAACCTTGGAACCGAGGAAGATCCAAGACCCACATTTTTCAGTGCCGCCATGCCCTCTGAGGAGCGGCAGCAGTACGTGGACTTCCTCAGACAGCACCGTGATGTGTTCTCTTGGGGCTATGACGAGATGCCGGGGCTAGATCCTCAGGTAGCCGTCCACCGCCTTGGTCTCCCGGTGAACCATCGCGGGTTCAAGAAGCCTCCCAAGAAGATGCACCCATTCCACGGTGCCATGGTTGAGGCCGAAGTTGACAAGCTTATCAAAGCCAACTTCGTGAGGGAATTTCAGTACCCCAGATGGCTAGCCAACATTGTGCCGGTCAGGAAGAAGAACGGGCAGATCAGAGTCTGTATCGACTTCCGCGATCTCAACCGCCACTGTCCGAAGGATGATTTTCCCCTTCCAGTGACAGAGCTGTTGATTGACGCCACGACAGGGTTCCAAGCCCTCTCCTTCATGGATGGATACTCCGGATACAACCAAATCCGGATGGCCCCTGAGGATGAGGAGTTCACTGCCTTCAGGGCCCCCCAAGGTTTCTTTTGTTACCAGGTCATTCCCTTCGGCCTGAAGAATGAAGGTGCCACCTATCAACGGGCGATGCACTGCATATTCAAGCCAATCCTCGGCACACTGGTGGAATGCTACGTCGACAACTTGGTGGTCAAATCGCGCCAGCATCAGGACCATCTCAAAGATCTTGAGAAAGTGTTCGTCTTCCTCCGGTCTCGCCGCCTGAAGATGAACCCGTTGAAGTGTGCCTTCGGGGTCACCTCCGGGAAGATTCTTGTATTTGTGGTAAGATACCGGGGTATTGAGATCGACCCAGAGAAGATCAGGGCGATTATCCAGATGCCTCCCCCAGGTAACATTCGGGAACTGCAAGGGTTCCAAGGCCACTTAGCCTATATACGCCGATTCATCGCGAATCTAGCCGGAAAGTGTAAGCCCTTTTCTCGGATCATGAAGAAAGGTGCCACCTATGTATGGGATAAGGAGTGTCAGACCGCTTTCGTGGAAATCAAGCAGTACCTGCTTCAACCTCCGGTTCTGATGACGCCTGTATCCGGGAAGCCGCTGGTCCTTTATGTGAATGCCCTGGAACGTTCCCTTGGTGCCCTTCTCTCCCAGAAGAACAACGAGGGAACAGAGAATAGCCTCAATTACCTCAGTCGCATGCTCCTCGATGCGGAAGTTAGGTATTCCCCCATCGAGAAGAGCTACCTGGCGCTCGTATTTTCCGTAAAGAAATTACGGCACTACTTGCAGCACCACGAGGTACAGTTGGTTTCTCGGGTAGACCCGTTGAAATATATCCTGAGCCGGCCTATGTTGACTGGCCGTCTAGCGTGGTGGGTTGTGATTCTCCAGCAGTTCGACATCAGGTATGTGTCTCAGAAGGCCATCAATGGGAAAGCATTGGCGGACTTTCTGGCTGCTCACCCGACCTCCGCGGATCAGCCGCTGGATCTAGGCTGTCCTGATGAGGCCGTTCTCTTGGTCGATCGTGCCGATCCATGCTGGCAGATGCACTTTTAAGGTGCCTCCCGGAGCCCCACCGGTAGAAGACTCGATAATCCTAAGATCAACAGAGTGGGCTTGGGTATCGTCTTCATTACCCCGGAGCAAGCCATGCTGCCATACTCTTTCCTGTTGTCAGAGGGCTGTACCAACAATGAGGCGGAATACCATTCCCTCATCACTGGCCTCGAGTTAGCTCTCGAGATCGACGTGCCCCATCTGTGTGTGAAAGGGGACTCTGAGCTGGTCGTTAAGCAGATCAATGGCGACTATGTTGTCAGGAAGCCGGAACTTGTGCCATTGCTGGAGTGCACCCTCCTCCTGATGGCCCAGTTCCCTTCTCGGCCTGAAATTGTCCATATTCCCCGGTCGCAGAACGGTCGAGCAGATGCTTTGGCCAGCCTTGCTGCGTCACTCGCAGAGCCTGAACAGGGCAACCTGATCATCCGCGTGACGCACCGCAGGCTCATCGCTCCCGTTATCCCGGAGGGAGATCGCGGCCCATCGGTAAGTAATCTCACCACGGTTGCCCCTGTGCCTGGAGCCCCGAGTACCACAGATATGGCAGTCGAACAAGCCCCTGATTGGAGGACGCCTTTGGTTGAGTACCTCCAATATGGCATTCTCCCATCGGATCGGGCCGAGCGCTAGCGATTTCGACGCCGCGCATCGCAGTTTGTCCTCCAGAGCAGTCCCGGCATGGAGCAGATCCTCTATAGACGCGGATTTGATGGTGTTCTCCTCCGTTGCCTTCAGGGAGTTGAGATCACACGAGTCATGCAAGAGGTTCATGCTGGTTCATGTGGTGCCCACCAGACTGGGCCGAAGCTGTCCCACCAGATTCGGAGGTTGGGATACTTCTGGCCCTCCATGATCCATGACAGCATCGAGTATGCCAGGAAGTTCCATGCGTGCCAGTTTCATGCGAACTTTGTGCATCGGCCGCCAGAGCCTCTCCATACCACAAGGTATTCTTGGCCCTTTGCAGTCTGGGGGCTGGACGTTGTGGGACCTTACCTGCCAGCAATGGCTCGCCAGTGCCGGTTCATTCTGACCGCCACAGACTTCTTCTCCAAATGGGCAAAGGCAATTCCGCTTAGAGAGGTCAAATCCTATTCTATTGCTGACTTCGTGACCTCCAACATCATTTATCGATTTGGAGTGCCTCACGCTATCCTCACAGATAACGGAAATAATTTCCGAGCCGCCGAGTTGAAGAAGTTGTACGCCAAGTACAACATTCGCTCGAACCATACATCTCGCTATCATGCGCAGGCGAATGGATAGATTGAGGCGTTTAAAAAAACCCTCTCTAACATTCTGCAAAAGATGGTTGGTCAGAACAAGAAGAGTTGGCCGGACAAGCTCCCCAACGCCCTCTGGGCTTATCGGATGACGACTCGCAATTCCACCCAGATGACCCCTTATTCCCTGGTGTGTGGAGCTGAGGTCGTCCTGCCCATCGAGATCCAGTTACCATCCTTGCGCACTGCGGTCTACGACCAGCAAGCGCCGGACAGAGCTGCTGAAGCCCGTCTAGTCGAGTTGGAAGCACTGGATGAGAATAGGCTTCGTGCTTTGCACAACTTGGAGAGGCATCAAAGCAGAATGACTCGAGCTTTCAATAAGAAGGTTCGCCTCCGCTCCTTCCTGCAGGGTGACCTAGTACTGGCCCTAAGAGCACCAATGATCCCCGGCAGGAAGCCGCCCAAGTTGGAGCCCAAGTGGGAGGGACCTTTTTTCGTCCACAAGGTCTATCCCAATGGCGCATACTCCCTAGCGACTATGGATGGTGAGCGTGTCAATCCTCCCACCAACGCTAGGTTCCTCAAGCAGTACTTTTCCTGAGTGTCCATCGTCCCGCATGACGTTAAACTGCACTTCGTCCCGCACGACGTTAAACTGCATTCGTCCACGCTGCAGGACGTTAAACTGCATGCTCCATCGTCCCGCATGACGTTAAACTGCACTTCGTCCCGCACGACGTCAAACTGCATTCGTCCACACTGAAGGATGTTAAACTGCATGCTCCATCGTCCCGCATGACGTTAAACTGGACTTCGTCCCGCACGACGTTAAACTGCATTCGTCCACGCTACAGGACGTTAAACTGCATGCTCCATCGTCCCGCATGACGTTAAACTGCACTTCGTCCCGAACGACGTTAAACTGCATTCATCCACGCTGTAGGACGTTAAACTGCATGCTCCATCGTCCCGCATGACGTTAAACTGCACTTCGTCCCGCACGACGTTAAACTGCATTCGTCCACGCTGCAGGACGTTAAACTGCATGCTCCATCGTCCCGCATGACGTTAAACTGCACTTCGTCCCGCACGACATTAAACTGCATTCGTCCACGCTACAGGACGTTAAACTGCATGCTCCATCGTCCCGCATGACGTTAAATTGCACTTCGTCCCGCACGACGTTAAAATGCATTCGTCCACGCTGCAGGACGTTAAACTGCATGCTCCATCGTCCCGCATGACGTTAAACTGCACTTCATCCCGCATGACGTTAAACTGCATTCGTCCACGCTGCAGGACGTTAAACTGCATGCTCCATCGTCCCGCATGACGTTAAACTACACTTCGTCCTGCATGACGCTAAAATGCACCACGTCCGAGCTACAAGATGTTAAACTGTTCAGCATTCATCCCGCATGACGTTAAACTGCCTCTCAATAACTACGTACGGCTTGATTCCCATCCTTATGGGATACGTAGGACCGCCTGGACGTTTGTGTTCCAGGTCCAGCCCCGTCTCTTGGTTGATCACGGGGATCTGCCGTCCTTTGGTTTCTCTCAAGGTGAGTCCTCCTACCCTTTCTGGTGATCTGTTAGCATGTTTTGGGGTACTCCGGTCTATGACCTGTAGTGTCGGATTCAATCCCGACAAGTCCTATGTTACTTGTCAGGCCTCGCGCTTCCTCTTGTTCGGGCCTTCACTCAAAGGGATCCTCATTAGCGGTTGGGATGAGATGCCTTTGTGCTCTCCTACCTCTCCCGGTCGATTTACCGGCGTGTCCTGGGCAGCAAATCGATATGAATCCTGCGCTTGAGCGGTTGATGCTCGTTTGCTTGCCTCATCCTAGGCTGACGCGATCGGATGTTGTGTTGCGAATATGGTCAGCAACATCCTTGATCGCCATGTCAACTCTTTCAGGCTTTGAACATTGGTTGCGCAGTCCTTATCACACTCCGCCTCAGTTCATTGTAGTGGAAACTTGACACTCTCTCTTCATACTGACCCTCAGTACACCTCTACACGTTAGGCAGGCCAACCAGGGTAATGGTTCCTTTCGAGGCTCCCACGATATGAGCACCAATGATATATGATAATGTCCTCTCTAAGGGCCATTTGCAACTTGACCCTCGTCCCCATGAGGAGGAAGGAGTCACCCGAACAATCGCGTTCTGGGCCCAGCATAGCTGGAGGCTAGCATCTCTGCCCCTCGGTTGATAGACATATGTAGGCCCCTATCCCAGGATCCTTCTCTTAGAATTGTGCATGACCGCAGGGCTGGGATGTGTCCCCACCTCCACTGGGTCCTCCGTATCGCAATAAGCGGATTCCTCCATGGTCCGAGCCACACGACCTTAAACTGTGTTGCCTGGTCTTACCACACGACCGTAAACTGTGATCGTCTTGGCCGCCCGACGAGAAACAACACTGCATCGTGATGTTCTTCTCAGGGGACACTCACGTTGGGAGCTGGTTAATAACCACGCCATTTATCAATTCCTTTCATGGCTTGATTATTGTGGCGACGCCAGATATTTCTTAATCACAGGAAGGTCGCTGCACAAAGAAAAACCATCCACCTTTAAGGATAAACAAGAAATATCAAATACTGCTTCTTCTGGGTGCGAGGGCCAAACCCGCACCCCTCCCCGCGCTGGTGCCCGATTGTGTTGCGCTGCGCTTCAAGAAATACGAGTGGCTTGATTCCCATCCTTATGGGATACGTAGGAACGCCCGGATGTTTGAAACTTCAGGTCCAGCGCCCACCTCTTAAAGATTCCCCCTTCTCTTGGGAATCCTCCGCCTTCGGGTCACCCTCAAGGCGTGTCCCTTGACCCCTTGCAGTGGTCCACCGGTGTCAAGAGAACTCTGGTCTCTTGCCAGGAGGGTCAGGTTCAGCTTGTTCAGGTTCCTTCCACTCTTCAGGCTTCATGCTCCCCTTCATTCGGACCCATCACCTACGCCCTGGGTGGAACCCCCGTGAGCGGTCTGGATACAATGCCTCAGTGCTCTCCCACCGATCCGGGCTGGTTCCCCCAAGGGCCTTGGGCAGCAAATCGATATGAATCCTGTGCTTGAGCGGTTGATGCTCGTTTGCTGCCTCATTCCATCAACGGTCAGTGCGATATTGATGCTGCTTTTCCGCCACGGTCGGCAGTACTCCCATATCGTTACGCCGGTGCCCCCAGTCCTTGAGTGAATGGCCGCATGATTCACATTACGTTTTCCACCTCCCATTCTGACCAGGCAAAATCTCGGCACTCTTGACACTATCCCTCAGTGCATCTTCGCATATCCAGGGGATAGGACCACGATGTGGCATACTTTGAGGTTCTTATGGTCCGAGCTCTAAGACCTTAAACTAAGATCTGCCCCTATGGTCCGAGCTCTACGACCTTAAACTAAGATCTCCCTAATCGGGGTTCTACGTCCCGCATGACGTTAAAACTGCACTCTCAGAACTACGTGTGGCTTGATCTCCAGCCTGATGGAGTACGTAGGAACGCCTGGGCATCTCGACTCGGGTCCAGCCTCAGGGATCGCTAAGTCCCACCCCTCCTCGTCACCGGTCCTCTGGCCTGGATTCTGGTAGAGTGGTGCGGTTGTGATATTCTCCCCGATTCAGCTCGGGATGCCCCATTGCAATGATGGGAAGCGACAGTTTCCTCATCAAAGAGGTTCTGTTTGAGAATTGGGGTGATTCACGGCCAGATTAGTGCATCCGCCTAATACACTTTCCCCACGGTGGCACAATTTTGGGAGTGTTAGATTCTGTCCGAACAAATCATCACTTCGCCCCATGCTTCGCATGCTCTTTTGATCCAGATTTCCACCCTTGTGTCTGAAGGAACCCCCAAAGCGGTATTGATGATGACATGTGATCCGCCTCCTGCAATATGAATGATGAACTTCGGTCCGTCTATTGCAGTAGTATGGTCGATTGATCCATTGTCCGCTTGCTGTCTTGAGCATTTCCTGGAAGACTGACCGTCGTGTATTTCTGAATTCGGGACACGCGATTCACCCTTTTTCATCTCCCTATGTTCGGATAAAATCTCAACGCCCCTAGCGTTGTCCCGCTCGTGTGTCGGAACAAGTTGGGGGGATGGTACATTGATTAGGTCTGAGGTCTCCTTTCCTAAGAATGACCTCCCTCTTTTCCTTAGAAATCCAGGCCCAATTGTGGATGCCTGAAGCTTGGTTAACGCTCCCGCAAGACAATGAATTGTGGTTGAGCACGTTAAGCCAAAAGATGCAGATAAATATGTTGATTCATACAAATGGATCGAAGTATTGAGTAGCGGAAGCAAAATGTTCTGGGAATGGAAAAAAAAGCCCCTAGGGATTAGCGTGCTGAATGGATCTTTCCTACGCCGCTACCCTTTGGCTGGCGGCCTCCAGAGCTGCTTCTCGCTCTCTGCATGCCCTCTCTTCGTCGGTGGTCGCAGCGCGCAGCTCGCTGATCCTGGCTTGTGCACGCTACCGCTCGACTTGAATGTGACCATCTGGTGGCCCGCCTCCGTCAGCTGTGCCTGGGCGTCATCCAGCTAGGCCATCAATTTCTCCACAAGCTCAGTGCATGCTGCGACGAAGGCCTCCTTCTCTGCCGCCTGCCCTTCGAGGCGCCAGACTTCCTGCTCCGCCACGAGGAGCGCCCGCGTGTTCTCCGACATGTCCCGTCATTGTGTGACGTCGGCACGCCGGCGGCTCTCGCGCATCTTTTCGGCCATGAAATCACGGACCGTCAGATGGAGGCGTCGAGCATCAGCTCCCCCGGCACACAGGAAGCGCATCCAGGTTTGAAGTGATCCCATGTTCCCCAGCCACTCCGATGGGGGTCGCTTGAGGAAGCGCTTGATGCACTTCCACCCCCTGCGGTGCGTTATCCGGCTCTCCTCGACTGCCTCCGAGTCCGAGTCGTCCATATCCTCGGGGTCGGCAGGCCGGTAGGCAGGGAAGGCAGCCAGCAGGTATGCTGCAGGGTCCGCCCCTGGGATATCCTCACAGGGGATAGGTTCCCCAACATCTGGGCGACCTTCTTCTCTCGCCCCAGCGGCGTTGACACCCTCGTCAGCCCCCGACCTCTCTCCGATGGCAGCACCGCCGGCGTCCGTTGCCCCCTGATCAGCAGTTGGTGGGGCCGACTCGGTGTGAGAAGTCTATTCCGGAGAAGGCGGTATGTCTGCCACTGGTCCACTCGTGGATGGCCTGGGTTCGATAGCCCGACGAGCCTCCAGTATTGAGATCACTGCGCAAGGCATGCCGCGGTTAGTCACGGATCGTCAACGGCAAGCACCAGCAGTAATGTAAGGAGACTTACGGGAGTCCAGAGCGTCATCATCCGCTGTCCCGGCTGCCGCAGGAGCAATTACAGTAGGGGACCCCTCAGCGCTTGTCAATTCAATGATAGGTGTCTGGCCCCCGCCCTGTCCTGCTGGCGCCTCTCCTACTCCTGCTGAGGATTCCTGACCAGCATCCGTGCACTCCTGAGGAAGATGAAGAAATGGGTTAGAAGATGCATAAGAGAATGGACGAAGCAGGTTGAGTAGGGATAGAAGCGGACCTCGAGGAGCTCAGTGATATCAATATTGTCAGAGCCGGCCACCTCGCCGCTCTCCCACGGGCTCCCCAGATGGGACCTTCCCTCAGAGCCTTCATCCTCCCCCGTCTCCTCCTCTTCCTCGGAGTCATCGTTACTATCACCTTCCTCCGGCGGTATCTGTTCTGGAGCAGGCTCTAGACCGAGCATCACCTTCACCAGAAGGGACGGCTCCGCACGCTGACCACGTTGGCGCGCGTACTCATCCATGGCCGTCAGATACGCATACCGCCGGTGGAAGTTCACCCTGTCGGTGACCTGAAGGCGCCCGACCTCTGGCAGATGGATTCCTTATCTGATTATCTTCCGCCAGATGGTTTCGGTCCCCAGCGACTATCGCAGGGTCATCCAGGCCGACCACAGCGCTGGGAAGACTGCATCGTGGGAGGGTTCGAGCAGACGCCTTATCTGCTTCCCGGGCCGCTCCCCGACCACCGCATGTACCCCCTCTCTGGGCGCTGAGGCCGTGGCAGCAGTCTGCGATGTGCCCGCCGCCGAAGTCCCTGCCCGCGCCGGCTCCGCTGCTTGGCGCGCCTCCGTTCTCCCCCGCGTAACGGCGCCTCGCCTCCTTCCTTGACGCCCGGTCTCCGCACGGGTGACCTCGAGCCGCCGAACTGGTTTCCGTAGAAGCCCCTCGGGGTACGCGATGGCCCAGTGATCGGCGTACTCTGTTGCCAAGCCTACGTCGACCCCGGTAGGAGGGAGAGTGTTGACATCGCTAGAGCCGAAAGCGGCGAACATTAACCACATCTGGCGAAGTACGCAAGGGTTCGTCTCCTCCTGGACAGCAGCGAATTCCCTCTTCGGCATCCGTTGAAGGCACCCGAACTGCCTGGCGAACCGGGTTGGCACGTAGGGCTCGCAGATCACCTTCCCGTCGATCTGAGCCACGAGCACCCCGCCCCGCATGCTCAGGAAGTATTCGTGCTGCTCCAGCAGACCCTGCCCATTGTCGATCATCTGGCCAACGGGAGTGGGGAACGGGCTGAAGTTGAAATTGGCGTGATTTCCAATCCGAATCCTCACGCCCTCCTCATTTAGGGTCATCGGAGCGACCCCCGCGATGTTCAGCAGGGAGGGTCGCAGGCCGTTGCCCAGAGGAATGACGGCGTTTGGAAACATGTACCCACCGAGGTGAGCAGCCACCCAGCCATGGAAGAATTGAAAGTGCCCACAGACCCTTCATGGCGACCCCCCTCGCGAGATGCGTCCCAGGATGACGTACAGCTTAGCCAGCACTGGGACCCCGAGGTTGAATCTTTTGTTGGCGGCCATGGCGCCCGCCATCACCAGTGTCGCCGGGCGGACGCCCATCCTCGCGTCCCGCACTGGTAGGAGCCACCCGCTCAGAAATGTGGCCAGGAATGCCACGTACCGGACATTTGGGTCCCGGGCCTCGATGACGCGGTGCCCCCACGACCAGTAGTCTCCCGTCTCCAGGACCCGCCAGTACGACCCGTTCCGGCTACTCTCAGCCGCGGTCGGGCACCGCTTCCCCCTGCCTGGCATCTTGACCACTGGGTCATGCTCCAAGAACTGGCCGAACCACTCCTTGTAGGCTATGTCCTTGCGGAAGTCCTTGACCCCAAGCCGCTCCGTAGCCAGGTCCAATAGATGCCATGTCAGGATGGGAGTCCGTGACCTGTCGCCCCAGGTGTTCCTCGGAGGCAGGAACTCATCGTATTGGTAACCCTCCAGCGGGATACCTCCAATGCAGTGGATGTCCCAGAGACCGATGCTGACCTCCCCATGATGAAGATGTAAGGTGTTGGTATCTGGGGACCAGCGGGTGAACAGATCCGGCTCGAGCTCGGGCTGCTGGTAGAAGTGGAACTGCGACGTCCACACCGCCTCAAATAGGCCGATGTACCGCAGTTCCTCCGCGAAGTGATCACAGGTGTGGCGTACCCAGAACACCCATGCCCACTCACTGGTGAAATTGCCCCCAGACCGCAAGTCCCAGTCCTTCAGCCAGCCCCTGGTGTCGTCGGTGACACTCTGGCGATACGTGCTCGAGTAGAGGGCTGGAGAGTTCTCCACAGTAGGCTGACTCCCGGTAATGGTTCGCGTCCTCGGGTTCAGGACATAGACATTTAAGTGCCTGGTCTCCCTGGAAGGATGCCCGTTGTTGGTGATGTTGTAGCGGGGAAGCTCGTCCTCCCGAGTCACCCAGGTCCGTGGCGCATCAACCTCGAACCCCGGCACCGGAACCTCATCCAGGATGCCGTAGTCCGAGAGTGGCTGGTTTTCTGACAGCGGATACGTCTTCTGGGCCGGCGTCAGCAAATCGAACAAGGATTGATTGTTGGAAACAATCTCCTTGGCTCCGTAGACCTCCTCGTTCGCCGCCATCTCAGCTCTGCGAATGGCGGCATCCCCCTCATTCACTTGATTCGCGGCTATCTCAGAATCTCCGGGAGTCGTGTGGGTTAAGGGATGAGGCGTGCAGAATCGGAGGAGGATGGTAGAGAAATTTGGGAGTTGGCGCGCAATACTAGTGGACGGCGCGTAATTGGGAAGTCCGTCGCGTAAAACCCCGGGTGTTCGCGCAAAACAAGCCGAAATCCGGATGGGTTTGCGCGCCGAATGGGCGAATTTCGCACCGTCAATGGCAATTTCGCGCACGAGATCTTGGAAGCTTATCGCGCGGAAAGCCTATGTACGGCACGCGAGACCCAGGGCCCCTATTTATAGGCGAGGCCGGGATTCCGCGCCGCATGGAAAGTGCTTTGCGCGACCAAGGCAGCGAATTTCGCGCCCGACGCCCTTTTTGCGCGCCAAAAGTCCCACGCCACCCAGGACTTCGGCATTCCGGCGTCTCCCTCAGAACCCGATCATTGCGACCTCTCGCCGATCAGATTCCGATGGGGGGATTTTGTAGATGCCGGAAAAATCCGTTGCTCCCAAATGAAGCTCCGGATGAGGAAAGCGAGGTCATATTTGGAGTCAGAAGCATGTTTCGGAAGGCCCGAAGACCTTGCGCAAAATTTCGAAGGCCCGCGCGCAATATTGGCTATGCGCGCGCAATCCTTCTGGGATTCGCGCAATGGGCCGAGTCGGCGCGTAATTTTCCGCGCCCGACGCCCGTGCGCGGCCCTGAAGCGCGCCGGGCCCCTATTTCGCGCCCGCGCCGCGTTGCGCGCCCGCGCGCCGAATTGCGCGCCCGGGGTTGCCTATAAATACAAGGCGACCCCCAATGTTTTAAGGTTGCCAGAATTCGAAGGATCGCTCGTGCGCGCAATCCCGCCCCCTCCGCGCGCAATGCCGATCTTCGGGTAACCTCCTTTATTTCGCGCAAGCAAGCCCCGGGGTTCGCCTTCGCGCGCAACCCCTTTGGCTTCTTTCCTTTGACCAACTCCTCACCCAAAGGCCTTTGCGCACAAAAGAAGCCTCTTGCGCGCAATTGCCCCCCAGGTGCGCGCAATCCAGCCCGATTGCGCGCACCCCCCCTTACTAAGTGGTCATTCGTTAAAGAATGGGCCGTTGCCCCCGCGCGCTATCAGATGCCCTGTGCGCGCAATCTCTATTCCCCGCGCGCTATCAGAGGCCCGGTGCGCGCAATCTCCATCTTCCGTGTGCAAAGCGCTGGCCCAATTGCGCGCCAGCCCGCCCAATTGCGCGCCGACCCGCGGTATTGCGCGCCAAGCTCCTCTTTTGCGCGCAAACCGCCAAGGGTCGCCCCCTTTGACCCCCTGAGGGTACCCGCCTACGTGGCGCCCGATGATCTTCATCCCGGGTGCCCGCACCGTACGTTGTCTTCCCGTGCGGCCCTCCAGGCTCGCACGAAGTGACACGGACCCATTGGCGGTACCACCTCGTCCGCGCTGCAGGACGTTAAACTCCCAAGCATCCATCGTCCTGCAGGACGCTAAACTGCACCTCGTCCAAGCTGCACGACGTTAAACTACCTAGCATATGGGCCTCCTCAAGGTGTAAGCCCCAAACCGCTTCGTCCAACATGACGTTAAACCGTACTTTGTCCGGCAAGACGTTAAACCGTCCGCTTCATCCTCAACACACGACGTTAAACTGTACTTCGTCCGGCAAGACGTTAAACCGTCCGCATCACCCGATCCCGTGCCTCGCACGCAGGGTCCCCCCCCGGTTTGGATGTGGCCCCCACCCGCTCGTCTCTGCAGGGATGTCGGGATTGCCCCTCTTTAGGGACGATTTATTGGAGTGGCCTTCGCCCACGGGGGTAGGGTATTACAAACCCCTAGTTTCTTGTGGGGGACTGCACACGTGTATCTCCGTTGTGCTTCCCCATTGCCGAAGCCAGTAGGGGGCGTGACAGGGATCGAGGTGTCTCCCACCTTCGGCCCAAGTCCCTCTTCAACTGAGCTTTGCCGCACTCAGGTTGCCTCAGTGCGTAAGTCCTGACAGAATGAACTACGTGGACTTTGATCCCTGTCTCCTAAACAGGGTACGTAGGAAGCCTCCCTAAGGTTCAAGCCCACCGCCTGGTCGTCCCGGTCATATTCATGTCGGTTCGTCCATCAGTGGACCCCTCCCGGGTTCACATTCGCGTCGATTCACCTATGAATCCACCCCTGTGGGGGACTGCACGTGTGTGTATCCATTGTGCTTCCCCACTGCCGAAGCCAGTAGGGGGCATGACAGGGATCGAGGTGTCTTTCACCTTCGGCCCAAGTCCCTCTTCAACTGGGCTTTGTCACATATGGGACTCCTTAGAGTGTAAGCCCCAAACACCATCGTCCAGCAAGACATTAAACTGTGATCCACCCACTTCGTGCGTGCCAGCAGCCTAGACCTCCTCGTGAGTCAGCTTGCCATCGTGCAGCATGACGTTAAACTGTATATCCGAACTACGCTGACTTTGATCCGCGCTAACGCGCGGTACGTAGGAAGCCTCTACGGGGTCCAAGCTCTTCACTCCATCATCCATCCTGATCCTTACCCGGGCCGCCACATCCCGGTGGGGTCATGCCATTTCATTCCACTCCACTTCACTCGGGAAGCCGCCCATGTGCTGGCCCCAACGTCGGAGGTTCCCCGCAAGGGGTTTTGTCATCTGATCCACTCCTCGTGTTGATCAGTCCGATGCCGTCCCCGCTGGACGTTAAACTCGCGGCCTACCCCGTGATAAACATGGGAAGCTGAGGAAAACCTCAGGTAACGCAGTTCCCCGCACCCAGCGTGGGATGCCTCAGGCCATCACGCCTTCGAGAAGCCCTATTAGGGACGGAAGGCATGCATGCAGAGCCGCAATGTTAAGACACGCCCCCAACACCCAGAGCTACCCGGTCTCCTCACCACGGGTTGCTGCCCCGACCAGATTCCTTGAAGCGTCTGGGCGGAAGCAGCGTAATTAACCGGTGTCCATGAAGATATGGCGCCGGGAACAAGATTCATGAACATTCTTAAATCTATGAGGGAGACCCGGATTAGGCGACGAGTTCCGAGGAGACGTCCACAGAAGGAGGAACCGACATCCCATCATCCCGGTTTCGATCAAGGAGCAGACTTCCCTGAATAAGGGACGGATGCCGCCTTCCTTTGGAAAGCGGGACTACGGGGCCACAAGCCGCGCTCCCATCCCCTCGGGTCGACGGGCGCACGCGCAAACACGTCCTGGCGGAACAGCGTCGGGACAGAAACCCGACGCACATCCGCACCGAAACAATACCCTTAATTTTGAAGGGGTAGTTAGTAGTTTGAAAAGTCATGTAATCAAACTATATATTATAAACAATATTATATTAATTATAAAATTAAATATCAACTTCTTCTAAACATTTTATGGTATATTTACCAATAAAAAAATTTATAGAGTAATAATCATTAGATAATTGGACAATGATAATGTTGTTTTCCATATATCCTAAAATCGGAGGAATATTTGAAATTATTGTCTCACAAAATGCATAAATCAATTATACCTTTGATCCATCCTTTCATAATGTCTCTAAAAATAAAATTTACTTATTCCTATGGATTGAATTATTATTTTTAAAAACATTATGGAATTTATTTATAAAAACTATATAAATATGAATTTCAATATGTTGTGGTGTAGTGAATTGTAGAAAAAATGATATGTAATTCCATTTGGATCAACTCACATCTCATAATTTCTGTATTCATTTTCTTTTTTATTATCATATAATTATTTTCTAGAGAATTTTAATAATATAAATTATTTTAGAGCAACTTATTATATTATAATATATAATGAAATTAAAATAAACACTAGATAATAAAAGAAAAATTGTCTTTAATGCATGTTAATGATCCTAATTTATATTTCCATAATGGTCTAATAATGTTATATAACCCAACATAGTGGATTGTTATAGATTAAACATATTTTATTTTTGATAAATTTAGGAAAAATATCATACAAAATACCTAGACATGCCCATAATTGAAGCAATACAAAGCCCTAATAAAAAGCTGAAAAAATGATAGTATGTAAAACAAAATTGAATCAAAATAATGACATGGTTTCCACCATACCTAACACAAAAAATAATTTAGAAATAAACCAATTAAATATTATTATTTTTTGATTTTTTAAATTCTTAAAATTAGAACCACTACCAACAACCACTAGAGGTAAAACAAATATGAGAACCAATAACAGAACTACTTTTGAAGTCTATATTTCACCAAAAAAATGCTAGAAACATCATGAGAATATATATCTCAGGGAATGGATGACAATAAATAAATAAATAATAATAATAATAAATAAATAATATCAAAATAGGTTTCTCGAAACATTAAATCAGTATTTTTATGAAAAACATCAATGTTTTTATTAGAAAACATGAACCGATCAATTTCTTGTAGGAGCCTTGTAAAACATCATATCATAAAAAATTAGTCTAACAATAACTTGATCGAAATATAATTGAGAATTTTTATTCATTGAATAATTATTACAAAATCACTTATTGTTTTGGACTCCAAATCAGTTGTGAACTATCTTGACCCCCTTACTCTAAAGGGACCCCTCATTGGATTATAATGAATTAATAGAGATAATGAACAATGAAGCCTAACCCTAATCAGACATGGGTTGGTGACTAGCATTGAGGGTATATAATCACACATATGTTAGGAAATACGATAAATATAAATTTATGGATAAGATATAATATGCACATTCGAAAGAACTCCATATCATAAATTAAAGATAGAACCTCAAAATACATTATCGTAATGTTATACATAACTTAATCAACTAAATATATTGATTTTAAATATTTGGCACTAAATATTTATCTATAATATATCATGAAAAAATCCTCACACCTGTAATTCATATATAAAACCCTATTCTTCTCCCAATAACTTGATCACTATTTACCTATAAATTGGGTGAGAATAACATTTATAGTCATTGGGATCTTCCACAAAACCTCTCTTGTAAAATGTGAAAGAAGCATACTGAATACTAGCGAATAAATAAATGAAACCATATCATCATCGAAATAGGAAACATTATTTTCACATAATCAACATGACACACTCACCATGTAAAGAAGATAAGTAAAACATACTATATCAAAAAAAATACATATATAAATTTAGTTACATCTCTTACACTTCCCCATTTTGTTGTCTCTCTCAAGCCCCAATGCAACACATCATGTTATCACCCTTTCTATAATTAATCTTGAACTGAGTGAATATGTATCATAGTCATCATTGTATCATACTCTCAAATAATATAGATAATGTTATGATAAAACATTTTCAGTTCATATTAATATTAATTAATTTGATTTTATAGATTTATAGTCATTATTAGCATGTTATATAATTTTTCAGCCAATAAAAAAAGTGATTTATTTCTAAAACAATTGTTTTTACTTCATTATAAGTTTTTTAACAAATATATATATATATATGTTTGAATTGTAAAAAATTGAAATAATTTCTTAATTTATGTTTTCAAACTTATATTAGGATGAGTTTTTTATAAAATTCTAAACATTATGATTTTTTAATAAATAGTTTAAAAGACTATTTTTTATTGAAAAATATATTTTATTTTTATGATTTTTAAAACACAATTTTTTTAAAAAAAATTAATTCTTTGAAAAATCAGTTAAATAATATTATAAGTAATAGTAATTTTCAATTTACTATAAAACATATTTATACTTAAAAAAACAGCATTTGGAGAAACTAATATTCATCAAATTTTTTGAGTATAACCTTAATTTAAAATATTCCACTTCTACAAATTGAATTTGATAAAATGGTTTCAACATATTTATTGAAAATTAGTAATATTATGTAATAAGGTCAACATTATTTTTGGTCAAAATAAACAGAAAAATCTGTAAAAATAAGTTACCAAGGATATTGTCAAAAAAAGTACCTGAGGATAAATCATAACTGATTAGGTTTAAAATAAGAAATAATATTGTTTAAATTCTATTTGTGGACATATTTATACACAATCATATATATGAAATATAAATATCCTATTTTTAACCCTTTTTTGAGTAAGACATTAACTAATTTATATTATTTTTTGAAATTTCATGTTTTCCTCTCCCTAACATATAGATGGCCACCCCTCTCTTATCATCTACACACATCAGGATCATTCCTAATCAACAAAACCCTACCCAAATCACTTCCTTACATCTTTTTTTATTTTATAATGTCCTTGGTGTGATCTGAAAACCTAACAAAGAAGGAACTGAGTTTAAACCTAAAGAGGTTGTCTAAAAAGATGTATAGTTATTAACTAAGAATTTTGATTTATTTATTATTATAACTCCTTAAATTTTTCTTTAAACATGATAAAACAAAAACACCACTAACTTTTATGTATTTTTTTTATGTTGTTGTATTAAACTATATTCATCTCCATCTTCCATCAAATTGAAAATGAATCCATTGTTCATGTGTAAGGAGGACTATTGCCTCACAGACCAATTAATTTCATCTTCCATCACCTACTACTATTTCTTTTTATAAAAAAGGATTTAATGTATATATATTATTTTCAAGAAATATTTTTTATTCTTTAATGATCTGATATCACATTCATTATTACCTTTTAATCCAATAAAAAATGATAACATTATTCATTCGTACATGTAGTTTACCACCTCCATGAAGTGATGCGATTCATTTTTCATGGAAAATCATATGGATAATACATAAAAAGTTATTTAAATAAATATATAGATATTTATTATCTATTAATAATTATATATTTACAAAATTATAAATACAGTCTTTTCATCATGCTTTTTGAAAAATGAATATTTTAGTCATTCATACATATGGCCTACCATCTCTAGGACTGTAACATAACTCATTATTCATAACAATCGTTCATAGTTAGTTTTAAAATTATAATTAATTATTTTTATTATTATCATTTCATTATAATTATTCTAGAGATTATGGAATAATAGACTTGTTGACAGTAGTCACCTTAAATAATTTATATTGGGAAAATAACGCAAATAATATCAAAACATATGATTTGAACATAATTGATTATGAAATTTTATATAACCTAATATTAAATAAAAAAATAATATTATATTTTTGAAAATATTCTTTTTTATTATATAATTTAATTATGTTAATTATTCAGGATGATAAAGAACATATGTGATGAGTCAGACTCGACGTAAGGAAATCTAAGGGTATCATTGCGTTCAGACTGGTGGGTTTACCCTTGGCACGACTTAAGTTGGGTCGGTGCGGGCCTCCTTTGAGAAAACCCAAAAATGACATAATCATAAATAAAATAATAAAATAAAAAATTTTATTTTTCAAATGATTATAACTCAAAAACGGTAGCTCGGATTGAATATCTGAGACCACCGTTGGACTCATGGGGGAATGATTTATTTAAGAAGATACTAACTTTGGCCGGAGCAGGCCACCAGTGAAAGTTAGTTTTTGGTCTTAAATAAAATAATTATATGAAAATTATTTTATTTTAAAATCCATAACATTTAAATGGTAACTCAAATTGGAAATCCGAGAGTACCGTTGCATTCGTTGGGGCGTGTTTCACTTGGGAAGAGCCTAACCTCGACTAACACGAGTCAAGGGTGACTGTTATAATTTTTCGGAACTTTTTTTTGGGTACATTCAGTAAATGTGTGAGCAGAGTTATATTACTTTTCAACTGGTGCTTGGAAATGAAATATGAAGGCATCGTTGAACTCGCAGCGCTGATATTTTCTTAAGGAGAGCTTCACCTTGACTATAGTAGGTCGAGGGTGAAAGTTAGATTTTGTGAATTTCATGGGAGAGTTAAAACAATAAAAATAAAATAAAGAAGAACTTTTATTTTATTTTTTAAACCTCCCATTTGTTGTTTAGTGGTGGGGACCACCCGAACTAAAAACCCCCAATTTAAATTCAAAGGTGGGGACCACCTGACCCTTTAACTACCCATTTAATGGGAGATAACTCTTGGTTTTCCTCCCATTGAGCTTCCAACTGAATTAGTTTATTTAATAAACTTATTTGGAACATCACCATTTGGTTGGAGGATATTTGGAAAAAGGGATAGCTCTAGACAACTTGGAATGAGATTCTTCAATGAAGAACATCCACTATAATGAAGATCATCCTTAGGAATTGGAGAATGAGGACAATTCTTGAGCCTGGATCAGAAACATTTAGTGGGAGCAACAAACACCGACGTCACCATCTCATCCACTTAGTCTCCTTCCTCGTGCCACCTCCAACGGACAATCGCGGTAGGGTTTTTTATATATGTTTGAATTTGTTTTATTGATTCTTCATATCCTAAGTTCACGACATTGATGGAAAAACAAACATGGCCATCGTCCCACACGTAAACCATGCTCCTATTTCTTTTTTATTCTTCTTGTGTTCTTCGTGGGTTCTTCAACACCTAATATTTATTGGCACTAGAAACACAGAGTTTTCTTGAGCTCGATATATAGACGCTAATCCTTCGACGCAAGGATAAAAAATATGCAATATTTTAATTTATCAGGCTTGGAACGAAGCTGCAATGTCTCAAAGAAGGAGGCGGCCAAATATTTATTGGCACTGGAAATGAAATATTTTGTTGAGCGCAACATATGGATGCAGATCCCCCGACCCGAGGATCACAAATATGCAATCATTTTATTTTTCGAGTTTAAAACGAAGATGCGACAACCCATGGAAGGTGTGATGTGACAGAGCAATGTAGTCCAGCATGACTTGTGCAGGTGGTGCATGCGCAGCAAGCCGGGCCAGGTGGCTTCGGTCGATGATGAGGCAGATTAGGTGGTGGGGGAAGTAGGTGGCATGGTGGAGGTAGGCCATGTATGAGTCGGAGGCACAATGGATTCCCGGTTCATGTACAGGGGTGGAAAATCGTGGAAGAAGAAAATTAAATTGGAGAGAGAAAGGAATAGACAGGAAAAAAAATTATACGAAATATGTATATAAAAAAAAGAGACAGAGGTCCTATTTGGACTCGCAGGTACCAAAATGGGATACCCCTCTTGTGCATGAATCTTAAATGATATTGGAGAGAGAAACTTTCAATGAAATTAAATAATAATAATATAATAATAGTATTATTATTTATGTTTTTCAAAACCCTATTTCCTCCGTAACTTATCTATATGACCTCGGTTTCACGAACCGTTAGCGGAAGTGTGACCCTTACTTCAAGATGAAAATTATGAGTACAATATTAAATGTCTTTTTCAGGTTTTCGGATCAGGTACTCAAAGTGCTGGGAAAATGATAGATGTAATATTATCATTAAATCTTCAACCTGCAATAACTTCTGCGTGCGACGTCCAATTGACTTACTATTAGTGGTGATGTGATCCAGCCATTAATACGGTCGATTCAATTCTAATGTTTGATACTAAATTCTGGTTCGTGGATTTGGTTCTTGAAACACCCAATAATAATAATAATAATATTGTTAGATCTTGTATTCAACATATCTCCCTCATACTTTGTCGAAATGACGAACTGTCTGCGGAACTGGAAACCTTGGATCGAGATGGTACTTTTGGTATACCCCACTTGGGTTTTTGATAAAGTTGGGATATGATCGGGCTGGATCAAGCAATATTCTAACCAGGCCCCTGAGACTAAAAGGCTAATAACTTACAAACCGAGCGTCTGATTGACACACCGTCTATTTCATTGAGACCCCTAAGATGTGGAGGTACTTTGAGTTACCTCTTCATTTTATTTCATGGTAGTTGGAGTATCGAATAGTGGCATGAGGGTCAGACCCTCCTGGAGACGAGCAAGCTTAGTTCAAGAACCCAGTAACAGGCTGTGACGTGAAGAATGAATAGTGATCTTGTGTGGATCAACACCGAGCGATCTAGTGTGGGTCAGGACCTAGCGATCCTATGTGGGTCAACACCAAGTGATCCTATTTGGGATAGCACTGAGAAATCCTGTGTGTGTCTGCACCTAGCGATCCTTTGTGGGTCAGCACCGAGCGATCATGTGTGGGTCAACACCGAGAGATCCTGTGTGGCTCAACACCGAGCGATCCTGTGTGGGTCCACACATATAGATCTTATGTGGGTCTGACGATGTACTAACGATGTACTATAATCCTCTATGGGTCTGATGATGTATTAGGATCCTTCATGTGTCTGCCTCTTAACAGAGTAATATGATTCGGTAGTTACATCTAATCATCTACACTACTGTACCTAAGAAATACCTTGTGTGAGCTAAGTCAGTACCTTGGTGGTATTCATCTGTGTGGCGTACCTGGTGGTACTTACCTTCATGGTATTTCTTCCTTTTGTGGGACAATTGAGCTTTGGGATTTTGAGATAGACTATATGTTTCCTCATGATTGAGATGGCTATACTTGATAACTTATGTATATGTATGGGCATATACCTAAGTTGAGATTTCATTGGTTTAGTTGATTTGTGGTTTATCCATTGTAAATTTTGTGAGACCATGAGGGTCTCAAGGTCCCTATTGAGTATCCTTATACTCATCCAAACAAAGGCTATGCCCGCACCTTGTTGTGTTTCGTGTAGACAACAGACAATACTCACTGAGGCGACATTACCTAGACTGGAGGTAGCTCGGAGGTGGACATTAAATGAGGCATACTGTAGAGACAACCGTTCGTGAGATATACCTACGCTTCAGGTAGGATCCCTGGGGGGTGTTCACATGAGCTGTTTTAGTTTACGTGTACCTTTCAGTTTCTTTTACTTTCTAGTTGAGCTTGTATTCTAACCACTTTTACTTACTGTACTCACTCTATTTTTCTATACAATTTTCTTGTGTTCGTATCTTGTTGTGTGCTTGGTTTCATGAGTTTACAGGTTATAAAGGCAATGCCTTCCCAGTTTTAGGGAATAAACCATCGGTGCTAGTTTCCAGCCCCTGGCCTATGGAAGGCAGGCTTGGGGAAGACACGGAACGGGCCCCAGGGGACAGGTCGTGACAAATTGGTATCAGAGGAGTCTGTTGTACCGTAGAACATAGGACTCTAATATTTATAATGAAAATAGTGTGAAGTGTAGTGAGTGTGGTTATCAGTTTAGGTAATCCAGTGTTGGTGCGGCGGTCAACATATCCATACACTAGGACCCTGACATCTGATTTTTGACTCAGTGCATGAAAACACTGATTGTGTGTGTGTTTTGAAAAGTTTTCTTGTGTTTTCTTAAGTCAGCTCACCAGGTGTAACTTAAGGACCATGGCACACTTTTTCCTTCTCAGGATGCCACTGTGTAGACAACCAGCTAGGATTCCCGAGAGAGCACACGATGATGGCCCACTGAGCGATGAGGCTCTGGTACAGGGCCCTCTGACTATATTGGAACCTTCGTGTAGTGTACCAGTAGCACCACCACCCGCTGGGTAGTAGTTTCCACCAGCTGCACTGGCGGACGGTGCACACCAACTGAGCGTGTTGCATGAGTTCTAGTAGAATAAGTCTCTGAGGTTTCGAGGTGAGACATATTCCCACACAGCTGAGGGCTAGATGGAGGCAGTTACTAGAGTTTTCTGCCAAGTTGAGACACTGGTAAAGCAGATAGTGATCTTAGCTACAATTATTTTTCAGTGCGTGACCATGAGGAAGGTCCATATAGTGATTAGGCTTCGGTACGTGGACCATTACCCGAGATAGTACCTTCGGGTAGTTTGTTAGCTATATCACTGCCTGTTGGTCAGTAGTTACAATCGACATTACTGGTAAAGGATACATATAGTATTAACGCCTTACGCGTGATTCAACATTAGATACCCCTCAGGTTCCGAGGTGAGCCTGACTCACAAGTGGCTGAGGACTGGTTTGAGGAGGTGGCTAAGAGTTCTCTAGAGCTTCTATAGCTTTGACAGGATGACATGTTGGTAGCTGATTATTCATCGAGGCATACTAATAATTCTTGGTACTCGATGGATACGATATGATCAGTGTTTCAGAGCTCAGACCTCTGAGCAAGGTGTCTTTAGAGACATATAAGCTAGAACTATTCCCTTATGCATTCCTACTTATATTAGGGTTCTAAATAGAACCTTTTTGGTTGAATATTCTTTGGCTAAGCAGATGCATCTAGTGAATGTTAGCAGTGGGAAAGCAGGAAACTTGTGCCAGGCCTAGAGACTTGGGCACGTAAAAATCTTTCGATAAGAAGAAGTGTTGGGGACAGATGAATCTGTAGGGCTCCGGACATGGAAGAAGATATTGGGGAGAAGCATGAGGTGGTGTACATTTCGACATGTTACAACCACCCCCCATTGTGGTTCCCACTAGGCTGAGGGGGTTGGAGGAAAGGGGAAGAGAGTAGCTGCATGCGGTCAAGGAGTGGGACCCAAGGGCTCTAGGATTGATTTGAGTAATAGTCTGTGTCTTCTACCAGCTGCCGTATCAATATACATAGGAACCAATCATTCCTTCCTTCCATGAATCTTGTCCAAGACCTAGAGTTTCTGGTTAAACCGTTGACTTGACCCTCACATTTGGAGATACATTTGGGAGGAGACTCAATAATAACACTCACACTGGCGGTGTGATATGACCCTTGAGGCGAGAGTTTCGGTTGGAACCTCTTGGTGGCAGTATCAAATCCTTACGATGTTAGTTTGGATATGGACCAGAAATCCATAGTTTATACTCAGATTGACTATATTAGAAAAAAAGGTTGTGGTTTCTCTACATTGTTTGAATGGGGTTTTCCTTGGTCAGGGAAAAAGTAAACCCGAGTAGCATAGGATAAACTCATGCATATGAGGGTGCAACTAATCACTCTTGAGTTGGCCAGACTTACCCTCGTGGTAGTAGGAGATTTGAGTTTTCAGTTCCAAATAGGAGTGGTAGAGCATGGGGACATCTTTTTAAAATATGTTTCCAGGATTGCCCCCGTATGGATAGAGACTTTTGGTTTGGCTAAGAACTACTGGAGTTTTGGACCAGACTTCTCCTGGGTAGAGGCACCCTTGTCAGTTTTGACGAAGAAGGAGGAGGCTTTCCTGTGGACAGAGAAGTGTCTGAAGAGATTTCATAAGTTGAGACAACAACGATGGATAGTGTTTCTCCAGGACTATGAATTTTAGATAATCTTTACTCCTGGGAAGGGAAATGTGGTAGCAGATTCTCTCAGTAGGAGGTTTGGTCAGCAGTTGCTGAGTGAGCCATTAGAGCAGTTAGTCACGCTGCAGATATCCTTCATGGATAGAGATGAAGGTGATTACCTCTAGTGTATGACTATCACTCCCCCAATCCTTCAGAAAGCTGGGCAGGTGCAACTTGGGGGCATGTACTGTGAATCTTAACATGTTCAGATATCCAAAGGGCATGAACCTGATGGATTTTCTGAAGGTGGGGAGCCCGACGTCCTCTTCAGAGGACGTACCATGATACTAGTGGTGCATCTGGAGGAGGTGTTGAGGGATCTCCATACGTTCCCTATCGCAGTACATACTAGTGTGGTGAAGATGTACCAGGACCTCTGGCGCCAGTACTGGTGGCCAGGGATGAAGAAAGAAGTGGAAGAATTTGTATCATGATGTCTCACTTGCCAGCAAGTGAAGACAACACAGAGTTAGAAGATTTCTTATGCCAACAGGATACGGAGACCCTTGGAGTTCCAGGATGGGAACCACGTATTCTTGCGAGTCTCTCCTCAATGGGGACTAAGGAGATTTGGCCAAGGCAGTGAGTTATCAACGATGTTTATTGTTACTTTTCTGATACTTCAGAGGATAAGCGGGGTAGCATACCCCTTGGCTCTTCCACCACAGTGGGAGAGGGTGCATGATGTCTTCCACATATCTTAGTTGAGGAGATACATGCAAAAACCAAATTACATCATCGACCATGGTGATCTGGACTTTGAGGATGGGGTGATGTTTACGGAGGTTTCAGTGGAGATTGAGAATCGACAGGAGTGGGTTCTTCATGGACAGTCAATACCTCTGGTGCACATATGCTGGAAGCACATGAACCTCTAGGAGAGCACATGGGAGTAGGAGGCTCAGATTCGTTTTCAGTACCCTCTTTTGGTTGTTTTTCCTTTGTTTGGGCTTTTGAGGACATAAATCCCTATGGTGGGGAGAATGCAATGTCCCAGAATTCCCATATAATTTTTTATTTATATAGAATTACATCGAGACCGCGAAATCTGACGGTTCATGATTCTGAGCCCTGGAGTTCCTGGAATGATCCGTTGAAATTTTGTTACACTTTAATTAGCGCGTGTAAGCAGTTTTCCTGAAAAAGTGGGATAACTCTTAAACAGTTTCCCAGATTAGATATCTGAGGGTACGTTGAATTCATAATGGCAAGTTTACCCAATACACGACTTAAGTTTTTTCGGCGTGGACCTCCTGTGAGAAAACCCAAAAAAAAATAATCATAAATAAAATAATTAAATAAATTATAAATTTTTCAAATGATTATAACTCAAGAACCATAGCTCGAAATAAAAATTTGATACCAATACTAAACTTGTGAGGGCATGCTTTATTTCTAAAAATTCTATCTTTGGCCGGCGTGGGCCACCGGTGAAATTTAGTTTTTGGCCATAAATAAAATAATTAAGTGACAATAATTTTGTTATAAAATCCATAACTTTTAAATGGTAACTCTGATTGGAAATCTGAGAGTACCATTGAGTTCATTGGTGGATGTTTCACTTGGCCAGAGCCTAACCTCAACTGACGCGAGTCAAGGGGGACTGCTATAATTTTTCCAAACATTTTTTTTCGGGTACGTTCAGTAAACGTTCGAGCAACATTATATAACTTTTGAATCTGTTCTCAGAATTGAAATTCGAAGGCACCATTGAACATGAAATGTCGATATTCTCTTAAGGAGACCTTCACCTTGACTATATTAGGTTGAGGGTGATAGTTAGTTTACGTGAATTTCGTGGGAGACTTAAAAGAATAAAAAGTAAAATAAAGAACAACATTGATTTTATTTTTAAAACCCCCCATTTGATGTTTATTGGTAAGGACCAACCAAAAAAAACCCCCAAGTTAAATTCAAATGTGGGTACCACTTGACCCTTGAAATCCTCCTTTAGTGGGAGATAACTCTTGGTTTTCCTCCCATTGATGTATGTTGGGAAAAAATCCCTCAAGGTAACATTGTAGTATTTTTGGGTTGATTGTGTTAGTTGACAAAGAAGGTTTCCATGGAGAATTGTCAAGTTCCCAAGAAGTTTTTGACAATCCATGTTGACAAAGAATTATGACAAAGGAATGAACAATCTGGAGTCGGTACAAAATAGCAGTACAAGGTGGCGCTGTTTTCCAGTGTTTGCCAAATTTTTGGGGTCCACAATTTGGAGGTTGGTGAGCATTGAGAAAATAGGATTTCCATGAAGATCATATTTTAATATGGCAGAGACACGAATTTCGCGAAGAGAGGCTTCATGGTTTGGATTTTATGAAGACCAGAAGAATGATGGTGGTGATTCTTTGCGATTACGACAAGCTTCGCGAATGACAGAGTTTGAAGTGCATCTCGGTGGTGAAGATCATTGCGAGGAAGCTTCACAATGAAGGTGTAAAGTAAATGACGGAATACATTGTTATTACGATGAGCTCCGCAATTGAAAAATTATCGTGGTGCTTTGCGATTTTGAGAGAATTCCTGTGGAAATTTCGGAGCTTCACGATTGGTGATGATGTGGCGCAGACTTCACGCGGAAGGGTCAAGGGTCGGTGGAAGTGACTTTAAATAGAGGTCAACCCCCTCGAGAGAAGGAGAGATTTTTCTTAGAAGATCTTTCTCTCTCATTTCACGAAGGTAGTTCATGTATCTCATGTGCTTCGCAAAAGAAGAGCTTCGCAGCGGCTATTGTAGCTCCGCTAACGTTGCGCGCTCCGCATTGGCTCAGTGAGCTTTATGAGGGAAGTTTCTCTACAACGACTTGAGATTCGTGATAGTGCTTCGCGAGAGTGCATCACAAAAAGTAAGAAGCTTCACGAAGACTTGCTTGAGCTTCGCAAAATTGGGATCCTTGCAAAGTAGGGTGATTTGAAAAGGTTTTTCCAAAGGAATTGCCCAGTGTTCAGGGGAAAGGGGTTTTTCATTAGTGGATGAAATTTGGACTTCAACAGAGCATCAATAAACAGTTGAGGATGCATGATTTCATGCAAATTAGGAGACCTACAAGTCTATAAACTGTGAGTGGATCTTCTGAAGAAGAAATGAGCTCACTTCAGTTAAGAGAGCAATGAGTTCTCAATTGGTGAGTGGTTGTAAACCGGGAGGTATAGTGAGTCCGCTTCGAAATTTTAAACAGCAGTGCGCTTATAGTGGATTTGTTATATTGGCACACTGTCGATGTATGCTCCTTGGACGTAGCCCAGTGAGGGTAAACCAAGTAAAAATCTTGGTGTCCAGTGCATGCTTTAATGTTTTCTCATACTCTGTATCGGGAAGGAGAGAGAATATGGTTTTGTATAATAGCAAAACAAGATCAAAAGGGGCAGTTGTTTTAATCTTTCATTCCCTGATTCACCCCCCCCCCTCTCAGGGTATCATGCCTAGTGGACCTAATAATTGGTATTATAGGGAAATGTTAATATTGGTGTTTCTATCTCAAATCGAGGTCAGTAATCATAAAGGGATTCCGATCTTCGACAGGAACAATTTCCAGCTATGGAAGAATCAGATGGAACACTACTCCCGATCATTAAGAATGTATGTTTTCACAGCAGCAATACATGGCATAATAGTAGATATTAATAGTGGTGCATTATCAGAAGCTGAGTGTAGAGAGTTGGATACTGATGCCAAAGAAATAAATGATTTATGGGAAGCCCTATCTAATCCAATATATACAAAGGTGATGTATTGAAAAACATAACATGCCATGTGGGAAAAGTTAATGAATATATTTGAAAGAGATACAAAGGTCAGAGAGGAAAAGATTGAAGTGTTGTGGAACAAGTATGTGGATTTGAGAATGAACCCGAATGAGACTGTTGATGCATTATTTGACAGGGTAAATGTTGTAGTGGAAGACATGAGAGGTCTTGGAGAAGTTATTGAAGACAGTAAAATTGTGAAGTGAATCTTGAGGAAACTTCCACCTCTATTGAATCCGAAAGTTTCAGTTTTGGAAGATAAAGACCCAAAAGAGCTAACATTGGACAACCTACATAGCACCCTTGTTGCATTTGAAATGAGAAATGATGATAACAATGCTGTGGAAAAGGGGAAATCCAAAGAGGTGGCATTCAAGGACATGATGAAGATCACCGTTAAAGACTCTCAGGAAGAAGAAGAGACAGATGAAGTGATGTCATTCCTCTCCTCAAACCTTCAAAGAGGAAAAGGAAAGTTTAAAGGGAAACTTCCACTTACATGTTATCAGTGTGGAAAGGTTAGACATCTTGCGGCACAGTGTCCCAGAGGATTATGATGTTAATGAAATCGAAATTCCCATGAAAAAGTCTTCAGCCTATGGGAACGGAATGAAATAGTTGAAGAGAAATTTATTTAAGAAAAAGAACCTTCTTTCAAAAGAATATGAAATTTCAGACGAGTCTGAGGTTGAGGAGGTTGAAGAGATAGAGAACTACAAAGACTGAGGAGAAAATGCTATGGTGGAAGTTGTCAGCAGTTCTTAGAATAAGAATGAAACCAAAGATAATGAATAAGAAGAAGAAGTTGAGGGAAGAGTTGATATGAAAGCAGAGCTAGAGGTTTCTCTTGAAGAGATAGATGTTTGGAGAGCCAAAACAAAGAAAGCCAACAAAGTTGTTCGTGATGCCAAACTCTATATGCAGAAGTAGAAAGAAGAGAAGTCTGAGTTGATGGATGAAATCGAGAAACTCAAGTTATCAACACCAAAGGATTCAGAATCAGTCAGTGAGTATAAAATAAAAATTGAAGAATAGAAAAGGGAGATTGATAGCTTGAATAACACAAGAAAAGAACAAATCAAGCATATTAAGAACTTGAAGGAGAAGTTGTCAGTCTGCGGAAAAAGGTTAAAGATCAAGAAAAGATCTTGACTCCTACTGGGTCATTAGGAAAGAAGATCACTCAGAAAACTGAGAAGCTGAAAGTGGAGAATAGTGGTTCAGTAGAAAAGAGGTATCAAATTTGGTCAGATGCTAAGACTGATTGAGGGCTTGATCAAAAACTAAAAGCTGTGAAAGTTGAGGTTAGAACGCAAGCACCCATTCTGAGACTGAAGGTGGATTTGGGCACAAGGAAGAATCAGAATATTCGGAGATCCCAAAGGGAAACTACCAGTACAGAAGTAACAGAAAGGAATATGCCTTATATCAGGTGTTATTATTGTGGAAAAACGGGACATTCATAGTATGTGTGTTCCATAGCTAAGAGATATTGAAGGGAACAAGAACAGAGGTGGTAGCCAAATAGAGAAAGGTTCTCTAGAACATATTTTTAAGGGAACTGTTTTTGGTGCGGAGGATTCAGGCACATGGCTAGGTATTTCACTTCGATCATACAAAAGAATATTCCAAAGAAGAACCCAAATGTTCACAAACAACAGATCAATAAACCAATAGGTGAGTTGAAAATGAAAAATAGATTTGCACCACTGAAGGAAGAAGCTGGTCCATCATACTCTGAGAAAGAACAAAAGTCTCTATCCATACCGAGTTTGAAGGAAAAAATATGGACCATGAAGAAGAATGATGAGAAGGCCGTGGTGGCAGATATTGCCCTTAAAGCATCATATCGCTCTGGTGTGTGGATCCATGATAGTGGTTGCACATATCACATGATAGGTAATTAGAATCTTGTTATAGGCGTGAAATATGACAAGGAAGGAGTTGTCAAGTTTGGAAATGATGAAGGCCTGCAGATTATTGGCTCAGGAAAGGCCAAGTTTGGGGGCAAAGTGATGAGACGTGCTGATATCTTAGTAGTAGAAGGCCTCAGTCACAATTGGATCAGCGTTAGTCATCTATGTGACTCAGGACATTCTATAAGGTTTACTCAGAATATTTGTTTCATCAAAGGAAGATATGGGGCAATAGTTCTACAGGGAAAAAGAACAAAGGGAAATATTTACCTGGTGAGTGGAAAAGAAGATATGTGTTTTCTGTCTAGAGAGGAAGAAAAGAAGTTGTGGCATAAACGACTTGGTCATCATTGCCAACCATCCCTGGAAGATCTGGTGAAGTGTGATGTAGCAAGAGACCTACCCAAGCTATCACATGATCGTACTCAAACTTGCGATGCATTCCAACAAGTGAAGCTCATCAGAAATACGTAAAAGGCAAAAGAAAATAAGTCAACAAGAGTGCTCGAATTGGTGCATGCAGATGTTTGTGGACCAATCACACCAAGGGAAATTGACGGAAAGAGGTACTATGTTCTTTTCATTGATTACTATAGTAAAATGGCATGGGTATTTGTTATTTCCCAAAAGTATGATGTGTTCCACTACTTAAAATAGTACCGAAGGGAGTGTGAAAGGGTGCTTGGACAGAAAATTCTGATGTTTCGTACTGACAATGGTGTGAAATTCACAAACAGTCAGGTGGAAGATTATCTCGAGATTCATGGGATAAGGCATCAAGTTTATTTAGTAAGAACTCCCCAACAGAATGGAGTGGTTTAAAGGAGAAATAGAATCATCAACGACATGGCCAGAATGATGCTCATTGAAAAGGACCTACCAGAGAAATTTTGAAAGGAATCAGTTTTAACATCGGTCTACAATTCTAACAGGGCTCTGTTGTGTCTTAATGAAGGAAAGACTCCATATGAGATGTGGTATGGAAAGAAGACAATGGTGAAATACTTCCGAATATTTGGAAGTAAGTGATTTATCCTCAATAAGGAAAAACATAGGAAATATGAGTCTCGAGGAGATGAGGGGATATTCCTTGGATAATCAGGAAAAAGAAAGGCATATAAATGCTTTAATAAATGGCTAGGAAAAGTAGTTGAGAGCAATTATGTCACTGTAGTGGATAATGAGGAGATCATTCAACAATGCAGTGAACAATTTCCTGATAATAGTGATGACGGAGAAATCAACACAGGGAAAGCAGAAGTGGATGGTGTTGATTCAGAAGAAGATACTGATGATGAGCATGAGGATGTAAAGTCCATATCTACACAAAGCCAAGGAGCCAAGCTAAAATTGATTGAAATAATATCATTGGTGGTCAATCTGCTACAGTTCAGACTAGGAGAATGAAATCACTATAGCAGACATCTTTCCTATCTTAGGTTGAGGTGAAATTCTTTTCTGATGCAGCTGAAGATGAAAACTAGATTCAGGAAATGAATGAAGAGCTAGATCAGATTGAGAAGAATCAAACAAGGGAGATTGTTTTGATTCCAGCAGATAAGAATGTCATCGAGACTAAATGGGTCTATTGCAAAAAGATTAATGAAGATGGCACAGTGATTCGGAACAAATTAGGACTAGTTTTAAAGGGGTACTCCCAGATCGAGGGAATAGATATTGATGAGACATTTGCACAGGTTGCAAGGCTGGAGACAATCAGATTATCCTTTTCCATCGCAGTGCAAAGGAAGATCAAAGGGTTACTAATGGATGTCAAATATGAATTTTTGAATGGGGTTCTGGAGGTAGAGGTGTATATTGAAAAGCCAGATGGTTTTCTCATTCATGAGGATGAGAACAAGGTTTGCAGACTGAAGAAGGCGCTGTATGGGTTGAAATAAGCACCAAGAGCATGATACTCTAGGCTTGATTAGTACTTGAAGAAGCTTGGTTTTCCAACATGGGAGAGTTGATTGCAATCTCTATTTCAACAACAACAGTAATCAAAGGATGATGGTCTTGGTTTATGTCGATGACATAATATTTGGTGGATCAGATGAAGCTCAGTGCAGAAAGTTTTTGAAATTCATGAAAAGTGAGTTCGAAATGTCAATGATTGGAGAGCTAGAATTTTTCCTTGGTCTACAGGTGACACAAGTAAGGAATGAAACATTCATTTCACAATCAAAATATTCCAAGGAGGTTTTGACAAGATTTGTAATGGAAAATTCCAAGGAGATGAAGACTCCGGTAGCTACCCGAATGAAATTTTCAAAATATGAGGATGGAAAGACAGTTAATATAATAGAATACATGAAAATCATTGGAATTTTGTTATACTTGACTACAAAAAGGTCTGACATTGTATTCACCACATGCCAAGCAGCGAGATATCAGAGTAATCCCATGGAAATCCACATGCTTGCAGTGAAAAGAATACTTTGGTATATCAATGGCACAGTGGACTTTGAATTGATGTATAATGGAAAATCTCAGTCGGAATTATTGGGATATACTGATGTAGATTGGGTCGGTTCAGTGGATGACAGAAAGTCAATGTCAGGAGGTGCTTTCTATCTTGGTGTACTGTGTGTTTCGTGGCTAATCAAGAAGCAATATTATATTTCATTAAGCACCATAGAAGTTGAGTACATTACTGCCACTCAAGCTTGCACACAACTATTATGGATGAAGTAACAACTTGATGATATGGGAATTGAAGTGAAGTCTCTGATCAGAATCTAGTGTGATAACTCAAGTGCTATAAATCTCAGCAAAAATCATGTCCATCACTCAAGGAAAAAGCAAATTGAGATCAAATATCATTTTATCAAGGAGAAGGTTGAGCAGGGAATCGTGAAGTTAGAGTATGTGCCTACAGAGCTACAGGTTTCAGACATTCTGACAAAAGACATACCCAAGGATGCTTTTGAGAGACATCGACTGGCTCGGGGAGTTCAGTCGACTCCTCGCCCTTGAAAGCGTGTGGATATGGAGATCCCCCCTTCTCCCCGAGGTATGATGTGTTTTTCCCTAATGTGTTGATGTCTGTTATCTACTCTGTTACAGACTACAAAGGAGTGAACCTGGGTTCGTTGACAAAGGGGGAGAAAATAGTGATTGTTCAAGGGGGAGACAATGTGGATATTTGAGAAATCATGGATGATTTGGGGAGAATCTGTTAGGTAGAGCTTTGAGATAGGGGAGAGCTTTGAGATAGGCTGAGAGTTTTAAATCTGAAGATTCTAGAAGGGATCAATCAAAGCATAGATATCAAGACAGCTGAGGATCATGATAAAAGCAAAAGAGTGATGTTGGAATGGTGTGAGAAGCTGTCCAGCTATCACGAATTAGTATCAGTGTGGTTCAACAATTGGTATTAATTTAGCATTTGGTATTAGTTTGGAATCGACAATTGGAGTCTGACATGGAGTGATTCATTGATGAACCTTTCATACTACTCTTGTTTCTCACACCGATCATTTCTCATGTGGGCTTAGAGTATGTGTTAAGTGAATCCTTGAATGCTATCAGAATCGCAAGAGGCGAATGGTGGTAGCGGCTGGAAGAAGACTCAGTGAGGTATCAACGTGCAGAAAATCATTCTGAGAAGAGTTTTGCAGAGTTGTCAAAAAAACCAAAGGGGGATATTGTTGGGAAGAAATCCCTCAAGGTAAAATTGCAGTATTTTTGGGTTGATTGTGTTTGTTGACAAAGCAGGTTTCCATGGAGAATTCCCGAGTTCCCGAGAAGTTTTTAACAATCCAAGTTGACAAAGAATGATGACAAAGGAATAGATGATCTGGAGGTGGTACAAAAGAGCAGTACAAGGTGGTTCCATTTTCCAGTGTTTGCCAAATTTTTGTGGTCCAACATTTGGAGGTTGGTGAGCATCGCGAAAATAGGATTTCTATGAATATCATATTTTAATATGGAAGCGTCATGAATTTTGTGAATAGAGGCTTCATGGTTTGGATTTCGTGAAGACCAGAAGAATGATGGAGGGGATTCTTTGTGATTACGACAAGCTTTGTGAACGACAGAGTTTTAAGTGCATTGCGGTGGTGAAGATCATTGTGATGAAGCTTCACGACGAAGGTGAAAAGTAAATGATGGAATACATAGCGATTACGATGAGCTCCGTGATTGGAAAATTGCCGCGGTGCTTTGCGATTTTGAGAGAATTCCGGCAGAAATTTCCGAGCTTTGCGATTGGTGATGATGTGGAGTGGACTTCTCGCGGAAGGGTCGAGGGTCGGTAGAAGTGCCTATAAATAGAGGATGACCCTCTCGAGAAAATGAGTGATTTTTCGAAGAAGATCTTTCTCTCTTGTTTGACGAATGTAGTTCGCGTAGCCCATGTGCTTCGCGAAAGAAGATCTTCACGGCGGCTATTGTAGCTCCGCGAAAGTTGGGCGCTCCGCATTGGCTCAATGAACTTTGTGAGGGAAGTTGCTCTGCAACAACTTGAGCTTTGCGATAGTGCTTCGTGAGAGTGCTTCCCAAAAAGTCAGGAGCTTCGTGAAGACTTGTTTGAGCTTCGCAAAATTGGGATTCTTGCAAAGTAGGGTGCTTGGTAAAGGGTTTTTTAAAGGAATTGCCTAGTGTTCAGGGGAAAAGGGTTATTCATCAGTGGATAAAATTTGGACTTCAACAAAGCATCTATCAACAGTTGAGGATGCATGGTTTCATGCAAATGATGAGACCTACAAGTCTATAAACTGTGAGTGGATCTTCTGAAGAAGCAGTGAGCTCACTTCAGTTAAGGGAGTAGTGAGTTCCTAATTTGTGAGTGGTTGTAAACTAGGAGGGACAGTGAGTCCGATTCAAACTTGTAAACAACAGTGCACTTATAGTGGATTTGGTACATCGGCACACTGCTGGTGTATGCTCCTTGGACGTAGCCCAGTGATGGTGAACCAAGTAAAAATTAATGTGTCCAGTGCATGATTTAAAGTTTGATCATACTCTACATCGGGAAGGAGAGAGAAGAGGGTTTTGTCTAACAGGAAAACAAGATCAAAAGGGGTAGTTGTTTTAATCTGTCATACCCTGATTCACCCCCACCTCTCAGGGTATCTAGCCTAGTGGACCTAACAATGTACCAACTCAATTAGTTTATTTAATAATCTTATTTGGCACTTAACCATTTGGTTGGAGGATTGTTTGAAAAAGGTAGAGCTCTAGAGAACTTGGAAGGAGATTATTCAACAAAGAACATCCACCACAATGAAGATCATCCTCCAAAATCAGAGAATGAGGACGACGCTTGAGCCCGGAATGGAAACATCTTGTTAGAGGAACAAGCGTCGATGTCCCCATCTCATCAACTTCATATTCTTCCTCACGCCACCTCTAATGGAAAATAAAGGTAGGATTTTTATATATTTTTGAATTTTTTTATTGAATTTTCATTTCCTAAATTCACAATGACGATGTCCAAAAGAACATGGCCATCGTCACACATGTAAACAATGCTCCTCTTTCTTTTTTATTATTCACATGTTCTTCATGCATTATTCAAAGCATGATATTTATTGGCACTAGAAACACATAGTTTTTATGAGAACGATATATGGACACGAAGCCCTCGATGCAAGGATCGCAAATATGCGATCGTTTAATTTTTCGGGATTGGATCGAAGCTGCAATGGCTCGAGGAAGGAGGATACCAATTATTTATTGGCACTTGAAATGAAATATTCTATTGAGCGCGACATATGGATGCAGAAACCATTGCCCAAAGATTACGAATATGTGATCATTTTATTTTCCGGGGTTAGAGAGAAGATGCGAAAACCCACAGAAGGAGCGACGTTGTGGAGCAGGTTGGTCCGGCGCGGCTGGTACAGGCGGTGCGTGCGCAGAAAGTGAGGCCAGGTGGCTTCAACTGACGAAGAGGCAGATTAGGCGGCGTCGCGAGGAGGTGGAATGGAAGAGGCAAGCCCTGTGTGAGGTGGAGGTGCAGCGGATTCTCAGTTCATGTACAGGGGTGTAAAATTGTGGAAGAAGAAATTTAGATTGGATAGAGGAAGTAATAGATATGAAAAAAGATTAAAAGAAAAAATGAATATAAAAAAAGAGATTGAGGCGCTATTTAGACCCGTGAACATAAAAACGGGATATCCCTCTTGTGTGTGAATCTCAAGTGATATTGGAGTGATAAAATTTCAATGAAATGAAATAATAATAATAATAATATAATATTATTATTTATGGTTTTCAAAACCCTATTTCATCCGTAACTTATCCATGCGACCTCAGTTTCACAAACCATTTGGGACACTACGACCCTGACTTCGAGACTAAACTTATGAGTCCAATATTGGATTTCTTTTTGAGGTTTTCAGATTGGGTTCCCAAAGTTCTTGTAAAATAATAGATTTAATATTATTATTAAATCTTTGACCCGCCATAACTCCTGCGTGCGACGTCCAATTGACTTTCCATAAGTGGCGATGTGACCCTATCATCACTACGGTCAATTCATGTCTAATGTTGGATACTAAATTCTGGTTTGTGGCATGGGTTCATGAAACACCCAATAATAATAATATTATAATTGTGAGATATTGTATTTGACATATCTCCCTCATATGGTGTCAAAATGATGAACCGTCTGTGGAACCAAAAACCTTGGATCGAGACGGTCCTTTTGGTATACCCAACTTGGGATTTCAATAATGTTCAGATATGGTCGGCTTGGATCGAGCACGAATCCAACCGGGCCCTCGGGACTAAAAGGCTAATACCTTATAGACCGTGCATCCGATTGGCGCACCGTCTATTGTGTTGAGACCCCTAAGACATGGTGGTCCTTTGGATTACATCTTCAAGGAACTTCGTGGAATTTATAGTATCGACCAGGGTATTAAGAAGCAGACACTCTCAGAGACCAGCAAGCTTAGTGCGGAAACCCAGTAGCTAGCTGTTACATGATGAAATAATTGAAATCCTGTGTGGGTCAACACTGAGTGATCCTGTGTGGGTCAGCACCTACCAATCATATGTGGGTCACCACCAAGAAATACTATCTGGGACAACACCGAGCGATCCTGTTTCGGTCAGCACCTAGCGATCCTGTGTGGGTCATCACAGAGTGGTCATATGTGGGGTAGCACCAAGTGATCCTTTGGGGGTCATCACTGAGCGATCATGTGTGAGTCAGCACCTAGAGATCTTATATGGGTCTGCTGATGTACTCACGATGTACTACGATGCTCTATTGTTTTGATGATCATTTAGGATTCTTCGTGGGTCTGCCTCTTAACAGAGTAAGATGATTCAGCAGTTACATCTAATCATCTCTACTACTGTACCTATGAAATACCTGGTGTAAGATAATTCAGTAATTTGTGGTATTCTTTTATGTGGCGTACCAGTGTGGTACTTACATTCGTGGTATTTCTTCCTTTGTGGAACAATTGGGATTTGATATTTTGAGTTGGACTCTGTGTTTCCTCATGATTGAGATGTGTATACTTGATTACTTATGTATATGTATGGGCATATAACTAAGTAGGGTTGTCATGGGTTTACTTTCTTTATGGTTTATACTTGGTGGATTTTGTGAGACCATGAGGGTATCATGATCCCTACTAAGTATCGTTATACTCACCCTTGTATGGGATATGCCCTCACATTGTTCTATTTGGTGTAGACGACGTACAGTGCTGACTAAGGCGAGAGTACCTGGACTGGAAGTAGCTCAGAGGTGGAAATTAGACGAGGCGTACTACAAAGACGACCATTCGAGATCTATACCTATCCTTCAGGTACGATCCTTGGCGGGTGTTCATAGGAGCGATTTTAGATTACTTGTACCTTATAATGTCTTGTAATTTCGTGTTGGGCTTCTATTCTGGTCCCTTTTACGTACTGTACTCACTATATATTTCTTTACAGTTTTCTTGTGTTCGTATCTTGCAGTGTGCTTGGTTGTATGAGTTTCCAGGTTATAAAGGCAATGACTTCCTATTTTTAGGGAATATGCCTTCGGTGCTAGTCGCCAGCCCCTGGCCAATGGAAGACGGGCTTCGGGGAGTCACGACACGAGCCTCGAGGGACGGGTCGTGACAAATTGGTATCAGAAGAGTTAGTTCTAACGTAGACCATAAGACTCTGATCTTTTTAACGGCAATAGTGTTAAGTTTAGTGAGTGTGGTTATCAGTTTAGGGAATCCAGTGTTGGGGCGGTGGCTAATGTATCCATACACCAGAACCTTGACATCTAATTTCTGATTTAGAGCATGAAAACACTGATTGCATGTGTGTTTTGAAATGTTTTCTTATGTTTTCTTGAGTCAACTCACCAGGTATACCATAATGACCGTGGTGCACCTATTTCTTATCAGAATGTACATGTGTAGACAACCATCTAGGATTCATGAGAGAGTACACGATGACGACCCACTGAGCGACGAGGCTCCGGTGCAGGGCCTTCTTACTATGTTGGCACCTTCAGGTGGTGTACCAGCAACACTTCCACCCGTTGGGTAGCAGTTTCCACCAGGTGAACTGGAAGACAATGCAAGATGATTGAGCGCATTGTATGAGTTCTAGCAGCAAGAAGCCTCTGAGGTTTCGAGGTGAGATAGATTCCCACACATCTGAGGGCTGGATGGAGGCAATTGCTAGAGTTTTCTGCCTAGTTGAGACACCAGTAGAGCAGACGGTGATCTTAGGTACTAGTCTTTTTTAGTGAGTGACCATCAGGATGGTCCACATAGTGACGAGGCTTTGTTACGTAGACCATTTCCCGAGATAGTACCTTCGGGTAGTGTGTCAACTATATCACTTCCCATTAGTCATAATTTACAACTAAAGGTACTGGTAGAGGATACATATAGGCTTAATGCCTTACGCATGATTCAGTATCAGATACCCCTCAGGTTCTGAGGCAAGCATGACTCATAGGCGGGTGAGTAATGGCTTGAGGAGGTGGTTGAGAGTTCTCTAGAGCTTCTATAGTTTCGTGATGACGACATGTCGGTAGCTGAGTATTCATCGAGGCGTACCGATCATTCCTGGCACACGATAAATACGATACAATCAGTGCTTCCGAGATCAGACCTCTGAGCGAGGTTCCCTTAGGGACATCCAATCTAGAATTATTCATCTATGCATTCCTACTTATGTTAGGGTGCTAGAGAGAACCTTTGTGGTTGAATATTCTTTGGCTGAGCTGATCCAGCCAGTGAGTGTTAGCAGTGGGAAAGCAAGAAACTGGCGCCAGTCTTAGAGACTTGGGCGTGTAAAAATGTTTCGAGAAGAAGATGTGTTAGGGACAGATGAATATGAAAGGCTGAAGATGTGGAAGCAGAGCTAGGGGAGAAGCATGAGGTCGTTCACATTTCAACATGTTATAACCACCCCCTAGTGTGGTTCCCGCCAGGCTCCGGGAGATGGAGGATAGGCGAAGAGAGTAGCTTCATGCGGTCAAGGAGTGCGACCCAAGGGCTCTAGGAATGATTTTAGTATGGGTGAAACCTCTTGGTGGAAAGGTCGAGGCGTTATGATGTTAGTATGGGTATGGACTGGACATCAACAGTTCATAATCAGATTGACTGTATTAGTCAAAAAGGTTTTGGTTTCTCTACAACATTTGAATGAGGTTTTCTGTGGTTGGAAAAAAAGGAAACCAGGATAGCACATGATAAACTCATGCATAGGAAGGTGAAACCAATCAATCTTGTGTTGGCCATACTTACCATCGTGGAAATAGGAGTTTTGAGTTTTCATTTCCAAACATGAGTGGATGAGCATGGGGACATATTTTCAAAAAATGTTTCTTGGATTACCCTTTATAGGGAGAGGGAATTCTAGTTTGGCTGGGTACTATTGGAGTTTTGGACTAGACTTATCTAGGGTAGCGACACCCTTATCAACGTTGACGAAGAAAGAAGTGCCTTTCCTGTGGACAAAGAAGTGCTAGCAGAGCTTTTAGAAGATGAGACAACGATAATGGCTAGAGTTCCTCTAGGACTATGAATTTGAGAGAATCATTACTCCTAGTAAGGGGAACATGGTAGCAGACAAACTCATCAAGAGGTTTGGTCCGCAACTACTGAGTGACACGTCAGAGAAGCTAGTCGCGCTGCAGATATCTTTCGTGGATAGAGTTAAAGTTGCTTACCTCCAATCTATGAATGTCACTCCCCCACTCCTTCAGCAAGTTGGGGAGGCGCAACTTGGGGGCATTGATTGTGAGGCTCGACGTGCTCAGATATCCACAGGACATGCACCTGATGGATTTTATGAAGGTGGGGAGCACGATCTCCTCTTGAGGACGTGCCATGGTACCAGTGGTGCTTTAGGGGGAGGTGTTGAGGGAGTTCAATACGCTCCCTATGGAGGTACATCTTGGTGTGGTGAAGATGTACGAGGACCTCCGGTGCCAGTACTGGTGGCCAGGGATGATGAAAGCAGTGGCAGAATTTACATCATGATGTCTCAATTGTCAACAAGTGAAGAAAACACAGATTTTTTAGAAGTCCTATGCTGACAGGATACAGAGACCCTTGGAGTTCCAAGAGGGGGACCACATATTTTTTCGAGTCTCTCCTCAATGGGGACTAAGGATATTTGACTGAGGGGGCAAGTTATCACCGAGGTTTATTGGTCCTTTTCTGAAACATCGAAGGATAAACAATGTAGTTTACTGCTTGGATCTTCCACCGCAGTTGGAGAGGGTGCACGAAATCTTCCACGTATCTTAGCTGAGGAGATACGTACAGGAACCATCTCACATCATCGACTATGGATAGCTGGACTTTGATGATGGGGTGATGTTTACGGAGGTTTCAGTGGAGATTGAGGATTAAAAGGAGTGGGCCCTTTTTGGGTGGTTGATACCTTTGGTGCACATATGTTGGCCACATGAGAACCTCCAGGAGAGCACATGGGAGCAGGAGGCTTAGACCCATGCTCGGTACCCTCTTTTGGTTGTTTTGCTTTTGTTTTGGCATTCGAGGACGTAAATCCCTAAGGTGGAGAGAATGGAATATTCTGGAATTTCTGAATAATATTTTAATTATATGGAATTATTTCGAGACCGTGAAATCTGACGGTGCACGATTCTATGGCCTAGACTGCCCGGATTAATCCGTCGAAGTTTTGTTACGCTTTAATTAGCACTCGTAAGCAGTTTTCCTGAAAAACCGGGATAACTCTTAAACGATAGCTCAGATCAGAAATCCGGGGGTACAGTTGCGTTAATAATGGATGGTTTACCATCGATGTGACTTATTTTTGGTCGGCGCGAGCCTCCTGTTAGAAAACCCAAAAGTTATAATCATAAATAAAATAAATAAAATAATTATTTTATCTTTCAAATGCTTATAACTCACAAAAGGTAGATCGGATTGAAAATCTGAGACCACCACTGAACTCAGGATGGCATAATTTATTTAAAAAGATACAAACTTTGGCCGACGCGAGCCACCAGTGAATGTTTGTTTTTGGCCGTAAATAAAATAATTAAGTGAAAATTATTTTATTGTAAAATAAAAAACATTTAAATGGAAACTATGATTGAAAATCTGAGAGTACCGTTGGGTTCGTTGGGTCGTGTTTCACTTGGAGATAGCCTAACCTTGACTGGAGCAGGTCAAGGGTGACTGTTATAATTTTTTTTGAACTGTTTTCGGGTACGTTCACTAAATGCGCAAGCAGCATTATATAAATTTTGAACCGGTGCTTGGAATTGAAATCCGAGGGAACCGTTGACCTCCCAACACCGATATTCACTTAAGGAGACCTTTAACTTGTCCGAAATAGGTCGAGGGTGAAAGTTAATTTTTTTGAATTTCGTGGGAGAGTTAAAAAAATAAAATAAAATAAAGAACAACTTTTAATTTATTTTTAAAACCTCTCATTTGAGGTTTTGTGGTGGGGACCACCCAAACTAAAACCCGCCAATTTAAATTCCAAGGTGGGGACCACCCAAAGCTTGAACTCCCATTTTAATGGGAGATAACTCTTGGTTTTCCTCCCATTGATGAGCCAACTCAATTAGTTTATTTAATAAACTTATTTGGCACTTGTCCATTTGGTTGGAGGATTGTTTGAAAAAGGGATAGCTCTGCGGAACTTGGAAGGAGTTTCTTCAATTAAGAACATACACTACAATGAAAAGAATACTTCGGAATCAGATAGCGAGGATGACGCTTGAGCCCAGATCGGAAACATCTTGTGGGAGCAACCAATGCTGACGTCACCATCTCATCGACGTCATCTTCTTCCTCGCACCACCTCCAAGGGACAATCAAGGTAAGGGTTTTTATTTTGTATTAATTTGTTTTATTGATTCTTCATATCCTAAATTCACGACGATGATGACCAAACGATCATGGCCATCATCCCGCATGTAAACCATGCTCCTATTTTTTTATTCTTCAAGCGTTCTTCGTGCGTTCTTCAATGCCTAATATTTATTGGTGCTGGAAACAAGATGTTTTTCTAAGAATGATATATGGATGTGAATCCCTCGATGCAAGGATCTCAAATATGTGATCGTTTAATTTTTAGGACATGGAATGAAGCTGCAATGGCACGCTGAAGGAGGAGGCCAAATATTTTTTGGCACTGGAAATGCAATATTCTGTTGAGCACGACATATGGATGGGTAGCCCTCAACCCAAGGATCAAAGATATGTGATCATTTTATTTTTCGAGGTTATAACGAAGATGCGACATCCCAAAGAAGGAGATATGTGGCGGAGCGGGGTGGTCTGGCACGACTGGTGCAAGCTATGCGTGCACAGTAAGCTGGGCCCGCTAGCTTTGGCCGACGACGAGGTAGATTAGGCAGCATCGCGAGTTGGCGGTGTGGCGGAGGAAGGTCGTGTGCGAAGCGGAGGCACAACAGATTCCTATTTCGTGTACATGGGTGCAAAACTATGGAACAAGAAAATTAGATTGGAGAGAGGAAGGAATAGATAAGAAATAAAATTAAAAGAAAAATGAATATAATAAAAAAGATAGAGGTGCTATTTGGACCCGCATGCACCAAAATGGGATACCCCTCTTATGTGTGAATGTCAAATGAGATTGGAGAGAGAAACATTAAATGAAATGAAATAATAATAATATAATAATAATTTTATTATTTATGGTGGTGAAAACCCTATTTCATCTGTAACTTATCCATGCGACCTTAGTTTCACGAACTGTCAGTGGCAGTGTGACCCTGACTTCAAGACAAAAATTATGAGTCCAATATTGGATGTCTTTTTCAGGTTTACAGATCAGGTACCCAAAGTTCTTGGAAAATAATCGATTTAATATTATTATTAAATATTCAACCCACCGTATGTCCTGCGTGCGACGTCCAATTGATTTTCCATCAGTGGTAATGTGATACTATCATTAATACGGTCGATTCAATTCTAATATTGGATACTAAATTATAGTTTTCGGCTCGTGTTCATGAAACACCCAATAATAATAATAATAATAATAATAATAATAATAATAATAATAATAATATTGTGAGGTCATGTATTTGACGTATCTCCCTCATATGGTGTCGAAATGACGAACCGTCTGCTGCACCAGAAACCTTGGATTGAGACGGTCATTTTGGTATACCCCACATGGGGTTTTGATAAATTTGGGGTATGGTCAGGTTGGATCATGCATGAATCCAATCGGACCCTTGGGAATAAAAGGATAATAACTTATAGACAAGACGTCTGATTGACGCATCGTTTGTTGCATTGATACCCCTAAAACATGTCAGTCCTTTGGGTTACTTTCTTTAGGGACTTCATGATAGATGGAGTATAGAATAGTGTCTTGAGGAGAGGAACCTACTAGAGATGAGCAAGCTTAGTGCAGGAACCCAGTAGTTTGATGTGATGTGAAATATTTATAGAAATTCTGTGTGGGCCAACACTGAGAGATCCTGTGTGGGTCAGCACCTAGAAATCTTATGTGGGTCAGCACCGAGCGATCCTATGTGGGTCATCACCAAGCGATCCTATGTTGTTCAGCACCGAGCGATCCTGTGTTGGTCATCACTGAGCGATATTACATGGGTCAACACCTAGAGATCTTATGTGTGTCGGACGACGTACTGACGATGTACTACGATCCTCTATGAGTCTGATGATGGTTTATGATTTTTCTTGGGTCTGCATCTTAACAGAGTTAGATGATTCAGTAGTCACATCTAATCACCTATAATACTATACCTAATAAATACCTAGTGTGAGCTGAGTTAGTAACTTTGTGGTATTCTTCTATGGGGCTTACATTTTTGGTACTTACCTTTGTGGTATTTATTCCTTTGTGGAACAATTGAGCTTTGGGATTTTGATTTTGACTATGTGTTTCCTCATGATTGAGATGGGTATACTTGATAACTTAGGTATATGTATGGGAATATTTCTAAGTAGGGTTGTCACTGGTTTAATTTCTTTTTGGTTTATCCTTGGTGGATTTTGTGAGACCATGAGGGTCTCGTGGTCCATACTAAGTATCATTATACTCACCCTTGTTTGGGATATGCCCGCACCTTATTGTGTTTTGTGCAGACAACGCACATCACTGACTGAGGAGAGAGTACCTGGAATAGAGGTAGCTTAGAGGTGGACATTAGACGAGGCGTACTACAGAGTCGACTGTTCAAGAGTTTTACCTACCCTTCAAGTAGGATCATTGGTAGGTGTCCACATGAGATGTTTTAGTTTACTTGTACCTTTCAGTTTCTTGTACTTTCTAGTTGGGCTTGTATTCTAGCCCCTTTTAATTACTGTACTCACTATATTTTTCTATATAGTTTGCTTGTGTTCGTATCTTATTGTGTGCTTGGTTGCGTGAGTTTATAGGTTATAAAGGAAATGCCTTCCCAATTTTAGGGAATATGCCTTTGGTGCTAGTCTCTATCCCCTAGCCTATGGAAGGCGGGCTTAGGGTTGTCACGACACGGGCCCAGGGGGGATGGTTCGTGACAATATAACCTAATATTAAATAAAAAATTTAATATTATATTTTGAAAAATATTCTTTTTTATTATATAATTTAATTATGTTAATTATTCAGGATGATAAAGAATATATATGATGAGTTAGACTCAAGTTAAGGGATGCATTTCTTTGAAAACCATGTTCTATATCTTTTGAGGAATTATATTCTAAATAATTTTTTATGCATGTAAATATTCTTCTAGATAATTTATTTGTTTCATGATGTATTTTTGGTTTCTTTTCCATGAAAATATATTCCATATGCATCTTACATTTTTAGTTATGAATTATTTTAGTTGTAAGAAAAAATTTATTATTAGTAATACCCAATATATATTCATGACCTTATAGAGAAATATTTTTATAACAATGCGATTTACCATGTAATTTCTTACTGAAAAAATAAATTGATTAATGAAACAACATGAGAATACTAAAATTCTACGATGTAAAAATATCACCACATGTATAATTAATATATAAAATCCTAAGGACACAATCTCTAAAAGGGTGGACTACTACAACAACCTAGGGGTTTTTATAACAAATCAATTTTATATATTAATAATAATATTTATTTATATTTTATATACATAGTCATTATAATAATATTATGTAATTTTTTATTCAAAATAAAAATATATATTTCTAAACAATTTTTGTTTTAAAGAATTATACTGTTTTCCATAAAATATTAATATTCAAAATATATAATTTTAATTTTATAAAATAAGATTAATTTTTTAATTTATCATTTCAATATTATTTTAAGATGAATTTTATAAATTTTCATATTTTTTTATTTTTCAAAGAATAATTAAATTTTTTAAATTTTATTGTAAACTATTTATTTGTTTCATGAATTTAAAAAGTTTATTTTATTTAAAAATAGTAACAAATAAAATTTTGTTCAATTTTAGTTTTAAAAATCCAATTATAGTATTTTTAATGAATATTAATCTTTAATTTTGAATAATTTTTTTTAAACTTATACATGATTTTAAAAAAAGTATTTTTCATAGCATTGTTGAATATTATATTTATATTAAATTATTCCACTTCATCGAATTTAATCTGAAAAAATTGATTCTATATTTTTAATCATCATAATTAATATTAGTTAATAATATCAACATAACTTTTTGAGAAATTGAATAGTAAAAATAGTAAAAATATACCAAAATACATATTATAAAAATTGATTTCCTAGGGTTTAATCATAAGTGATAAGGGTATGTCTGATCTTGAGACTTTTTTGAATTCTTTTTTATTTACATATTTTGAAACAATTTTATATAATACTATAAAATGATCTTTTTTAGTTATATTATTCTTGATATATATATATATCTATATATTCAAAATTCCATGTGTTTCGACTCCCCCACTTATAAAGGACACCCCCTCTCCTCTCATCTACACACTTCACGATACATTTTATTTCAGCCAATATTTACAAAAATAACTTCACTAAATACCTCCCAACAACCTAGTTTATCTTTTTTACCCTAAAACCAACCTTAGAATGCTATCAGTTCAAACATAAAGAGGTTTGCTAAAGAGAATATATAATTATTAAACATCTATCTATGTGTTACTTATTCTTATAACTCCATAAAATATTATTCAATCATTATCAAATAATAACAAAAAAATTTCCATTAATTAAGAAGTAATTAATTGAATCAAATAGAATATAACCTTCTATCACATATATAAAATTAGAAATGAAACTATTTTTCATGTGTATGATATTTTACCACCTCATGAATCGATGTAATTAATTTTCCATCATTGCCTCTCATGGAAGGTTATAACAATGGATTAATGTTTATATATTATATTCATGAAATATTTATCATTATTTAAATATGATATATTATCTTATTTCTTACTATTAAATTCATTAAAAAAGAAAACATCATTTGGGAAAACATATATATTACTACATCCATGAAGCGATGTGATAAGTTTTTCATAGCTACAAAAAATGGATACTATATATATGTGTTTTAAATATTTAAAATGATATTTATTATATAATCATAATTTTTGAAATATGAAATGTTTTTTACCTTCTTTCCCTCAAACTATATGATAATTGAAAACATTAACCATGCGTATGTATGAACTACATTCTACATGATTATAACCAAATTAATTTTTCATAACTATATTTCATGGTTCGTTTTAAAAGAATAATTAATCTATAGAATTATGAATATGTCATAATTATCATTCTCTAGATGATGGAATAATAACCAATTTTACCATATTAAGAATATCAATTTAATTTTGGAAATATGAGCATAATATCATCAAAACACCCAATGTGAACATTATTTATTATGTAATTATATATAAAATTGTAATAAATAAAATAAAAGAAATAATAAAATTAAAAATTTTCATAGGAAAGTAAGGAATTAACATAGTTTTGTTATTGAGGATGATAAAGAATATACATGATGTGTGATACTAGATGTATGTGTCACTTTACTGAAAAAATAAATTTAAATGTATTAAAGGTATATTTTCTTAATATTTTTTTTATATCTATATTCCTAAAATTATTTTATAAAAATATTTATATAAATATGAATAAATTATAAATGAATTTTTATGTCAATTTTTTTACTTTCTTCTATTAGTTTTAAAATTGAATGATTTAAAAAAATTAATACAAGATGTTTTGATGTAATGGAATAGTGAAATGTTCAATTTTAATGTGAAAGATGCTAACCATTATTGCAAACTATACATTAATTATTTTATTTTTATATTCATTCATATGATTTCTTATTTTATTCAATGAATAACCCTCCTTATCTTTTTAATGTGTATTTTAAAAAAGGGTTCTTAAAAGGATTTAATATTTTAATATTTAAAAATGTTTTCTTATAGGTGAATACATATTTTCGAGGATTTTAATAATAGAAATGAAAGACTTCATGTATTATGATTATAATTTGGTTCATGGGAACTGTTTAGGATGATGGGTTAACTCGATATATCTCATAATGATTAGTGGTACTGATATATCTCATGATTATGGGTGATCTTGATAAGTCTATTCATTGCATTGTGTAGAGGGGAGGAGTTAATCAGTTAGGTTTATCCCTTGATATTATTTACAAAAAGGAAGAATATAATTCCAATTGTTTTTGTGATAATAATAGTGATATGAAAATTATTTTTTAATTTACCTTCTTGATTTACATATGATTTTGATGGGTTTTTACTAAAATCAACTGATTTCACATGGCATGTTATTATTATTGGGTTTAAATAGATGTTTATAAAACATGATATATAAGGGTGAAATGTATAACATTACATCAGTTTTGAAATGATTTCCAATGAATATTTATGTATTTTATTTTTATTACATTATTTCATATAAACTATATTAGGTATATATTTGGGCATATAAATTGATTTCTATAGTAAAATATGTTTATTTTGATTCTAATAGTTATGTTTAAAAAGTAATATATTTAAGAGTATTTGTGGAATAATATGTTTTTTTAATATTTTCCTTTGTAATATTTTTTTATCATCCAGTATTTTAAAATGTTTTCTTAACATTTTATGGATGATTAGAGAATATGGCGATGTCATGATGAAAATTGTGAAATCATATCATGAAAAGAAAACTTGTTTTACATTAAATTTATTTATTGTGTAAAAAATGGGTACTGAGTTGTACTGTCCACTTTATGATGTAATATTTATTTATTTATGTTTGATGACTTATTTTACTAAAAATATAAACATAAAACATATCTAATAAATCATACAAATTATTTATTATCCAATGAATAAATTATATATATTTTTTATGGTTGGGTCCTTATATGTGTTTCATAACCCCTCCTCCTCCTCCTTATCAAATATAGTGAAAATATATATTCCCCGATGCCATAATAACCTTTGGAAATTCATTCTAAGTAAATCCATCCCAAATAATACATTAAACCCATTTGAATATAGTACCAAAATTACCATATATATATATATTCTACACCTAAGACTCTTATAACTTTCATGTAACATCCATAACCTGGCATGACACACCAGTGGCCTGAGTCGGTCTACTATGTGACCTCAAGTGTAATGGCCCGGACCTCTCCAGCCCATTACATAGTCAAAAAGAAGGTCAAGAAGTGTTCTGGAGGGTAAAATGGACTTTTCCCACACTTTCCAGAATTTTGAAACTACACGCCGTGTAGTTTTAGTACATCCCGTGTACCCCCTTGCCGGGTATACCCCGTGTGGATGGCCGCGTCTTTGCCGTGTGGAGATAATGGGTGCACGCCGTGTGTCCAGTTCTACACGCCGTGTAGTCCTTCCCCGCGTACGCGTTACCAGTCAATGGCCGTGTACCGTGTTGGAGCCGTGTTCTTGCGGAGTGCAATAAATGGGTACACGCCGTGTGTCTAAACTACACGCTGTGTAGTCCTTCCCTGCGTATGTGTTACCCTCAAACCGTGTGTTGACCAGTCAATGGCTGCGGAACCGTGTTGGAAGCCATGTGGAGACCGTGTGAAAACGGTCGAGTACACGCCGTGTACTTTTTCTTTTCACGCCTATAAAAGGAGGGGTCCCCTCCTCCTTTAAACTCACACCTCTCCTCCCCTCTCCTCTGAGCAGAGCTCTCTTAAGAGACTCGAAGGCTCTTTCTTCCATAACTTTTTCATCCGAGCTCCGATTTACGATCAGTCAATGGCCACGGGATCGTAACGACGAGGCGGAACTTCCGAGCTTGGATCCGTTGTCTTTCCTTCGACTTCTCCTCTCCGACTTCCACCCGAGGAGGTTTTTCCGGGACGCCAACAAACGTCTTCTAAAGTTAATCTAGGGGAGCGTAGTGACCAGAACCTATTAAGGTAGGGGTTTTGCCTTCATCTCTCTAATTTGTGCATCATGCGGGGTGGGTATCCTTTTTGTTTTCATGAGAAATGGTTGAACCTTTAAATAAAGATAATAACTGGTTAAAGAATGGGGATGGGAAGCTTTTGATTGCTGTTACTTTACCTTTTATATCCTGTGATATTATGTTGTGAAATGAATAGGCTTATGCCTACTGAAAATCATGGTCATTGGGGGACTTTTCTTGCGCAATTAAATGTTTCCCTATCTTTCTAGATCGTTTTTGTGGATGGAAACCTTGTGGAATGTGGAAATTGGTTCATCATGTAAAGTTGGCTGTTAAAATGAAAATCTGGAACCCTTGTGTGATCACCCCGGTTGAACAAAAATGGAATAATGAACATGTGAGTGTTGGCTTGGTTACGTGGCATGTGTTGGAGGTGTTTTGTGGGTTTTTGTGGATTGGGTGAGTAGCGGGGATGCGGTTGACTTGGTTGTGGGTTGGTGTGAATGTTGTGATGGTGATGGATAGCGGGGCTATAATAAATGGTATTAAAGGGATAATGATGTATGGTGTGGTTATGGTGGTTGGCAGCGGGGCTGTAGGTATGGGTTTTAATGTGAGTGGACTATGGGTTGTGTTTAATAAATAATAAATGTGGAAGAATGATGGGGCTTGGTAATGAAACAGAAATAATAATAAATGGGTTGGTTGGTTAATAAGAAGGGACTTGCCGTGTTGCTGTGTTTTCCTAACTTGCTTTGTGGATGGCAGGGATATGTTTTACGAACCTTTGAAGTGGTTGGTTGTGGATAGTTTCCCAATAGTTAAGGAACTAAATAAGCTAATTTTCTGCTGAAATGTGAAAAACCATAATGGGGTTGGGGTTGTTTGAAGGGTGCATGCTTCGTGGTAGCAGTGCCGAGGCACGTGCTCAGGTTCTCTTTTTTTTTTGAAGCCATAGGTTGGGTTGAGTGGTTGCTATATATATATATATATCTATATCTTTGTGTTTTATCGCACCACACCCATGTTGATCACATAGTGCCGAACACTCCCATTTCATGGGAGAGGGGGTTTTCCCATAGTTACTAGCTCCTTCCTGCTCCTTCTCCCCTAGGCTGTGATGGATTGAGGCAACCTTACAGCCAAGACTCTTCGGGTAGGTTTCGATTGGGGTGATTAGGCCCAAGACTCTTCGGGTAGGCTTATATGCTATAATGGCTTGAGGCGACCTTACACCTAAGACTCTTCAGGTAGGTTTTGATTTCAAGCCCAGGTGTCTTCGGGTGAGATTTATGTTACTATTACTGTTCCCAAGAATCTTCGGGATGAGGCCTAGGTGTCTTCGGGCGGGGATGTGGTTGTGGTTGTGAGGCCCAGGTGTGTACGGGCGGGATGTGTGGTTGTGAGGCCCAGGTGTATGCGGGCGGGGAGAGTGTGACAGCGTCAGGACGTTCAGCTAACTAATGGGAAATGGTGCGGGGTTCCCAATACACTTATTCTTATACTACTACTACCTGTTGTGCTTGTGTTTTGGTGAGTGTGGCTGGTGAGATTGGGTAGATAGAATTCCTTGCTAGGTTTCTTCTGTTGTTCTCACGAGACATTAGGATGTCTCCCCACTTGTGCACGAGAGCTTTAGGTTTCCCTACTGAGTATACTTGTATGCTCACCCTACGTTTACTTTTAGGTTTCCAGGAGGACTACTAGGGCCGTGCGGGACCCTACTAGTCAGGTAGTTGGAGTTGTTGCAGTGGTTGTTCTCTTGTTTTCTTTTGGAATTGTACTTTTGATCTTTCTTGTACTTATACCTTGTTATAAAATTGTTTAAACATGCATGTGGGAATGCTATGGGTTTATTTCTACACACTTGTTCTTTTTTCCTTTTTGGTGGTTGACTTGTCCTATTTCCCGATCCTAAATAATAAAAAGGGTAATTCCTCCCATATTGTGAAAACTCATACCCTTGGTGCTAGTCGCCAACCCGGGGCCTACAAGAGGCGATACTTTGGGGTCATTATCTCCCTTTCACCATTGCCATCTCAGGAGGGGCATCTTTGGTGGTAGGGGGTCGTGACATCAAACTTGCCGCCCCGTACACCTGAGACTGCCGACTTATAATGAGGGTCTAATATATGTCCTTGTGTTACTGTAAAATCTTTGGAAAGTAAAACTTCTATGAAAAATAAATAAAAAATAACTTAATATAAAACCATAACTAGAAAGATGACAATATCACATTATAAATAAAACTGGAAATAAAATATCAAGATAAATGATATTTATTTCATTCTAATGTACATGACATGTTTTAAAATACAAAACCAAAATAAAATTCATATAAAAACCCAAGTGGGTCTCGAAATATGTCTTATTCCTACATCCATTATACACCCATATATCAACCATCTAATAAAGGGAATTTTCCCTTATCTTGTCCTGAAAACATAAAATCTATTTAGGTTCCAATTAGGTATCCTAAGTAGGGTCTGAGCACCAATAGTTGGTCCCCACCAATGATGTCTAAAACAAAATCTAGTAAATAACAAGTGTATTCAGTTGTATAAGTAATAAGTACAATGCATAAATAAATAATTATCACATTTTCAAAATATTCATTATTTAACAACATAAACTCCTCAAGTTCCAGAGGACACCCAAACCTCAATACTTGAACAAGCCCAAACAAGAGTCTAAACCTTCCCCCATCAATATCATGGCTTATAATTACACTATTACCATTTTATCATTCATTTCATATCTCAGAAATCCATTTTTACCATTCTACATTTGAGTTCTCATATGAATTCCACTATTACCATTCCTCATTTCATTAATTAATTCAATAATTAATTAATCATCTTAATCCCATTAATTAACTGACAATTATTTAATAATTTTAATCCCATTAATTAACAAAAAAATTAATTAATCATGCTATTCCAATTAATTAACTCAATAATTAATTTATCATCTAAATCTCATTAATTATCTTAGCTATTAATTAATCATCTCAATACCATTAATTATATCTACAATTAAATAATAATGTAAATCATATAAATAAATAAATAATTATTTAATTATCTTAATCCCGATAATTAAATAGTTAATTAATTAATAATCTCAATCAAATTACTTAACTCAATAATTACTTATTTATCTCAATCACATTAATTAACCCCACAATTTATTAATAATCACAATCCTATTAATTAAGTCAACAATTAATTAATCATCTAAATACTATTAAACATAATTACTTCATCAATTAATCTTTAAATTCAAAAATATAGTAATCCTATAATTAATTCAGAAATTAATTATTCAATCCAATACCCCCAATTTCCACAACATTAATGATTCATAATATAAAATTATAACATCTCAAATTTCACATTTACCATTAACTAATTAAGTAACCATATTAATTAATTCAATCGAGGACTCAATTGGTAAACATCTAATAGCAATTATACAATTAAGTACATGAAATTTACATATGTTAATTATTCAGGAAGATAAGGGATGTACATGATGAGCCAAGCTCGAGGTAATGAATACTTTTCTTTGAATCCCCCATTCTAATTCTTTAAAGGATTATATTCTAAATAAATTTTTATCCATGTACATATTATTCTAAATAATTTCTTAGGATAATGATGTATTTTTTTGTTTCCTTTCCAAAATAATATCTGAATGACGCATCTTATGTTTTTAACTATGAATTCGTTTTGTTAGAAGAAATAATATCATATGAGGAATAACCAATATATATTCTTGACCTTATAGAGAAATAGTTTTACAACAATTTGTTTTACCATATAATTTTTTTTGGAAAAATAATATGATTGATGAAACAACATGAGAGAACAAAAATTCTATGATGTAAAAATATCACCGCTTGTATAATTAATATTTTAAATTATGATTAAAAATCTCTAAAAGGGTGGAATACTATAATAACCAAGATTTTTTATAATAAATCAATTTTATGTCATATTAATAAGCTTTATTAATATTTTATATAAATATATTCATTATAATAACAACAGGTAATTTTTCATTCAAAATGAAAAGATATATTTCTATCTAATTATTATTTTGATGAATTATATAGTTTTTCAAAATTTATTAATATTCAAAATATATAATTTTAATTTTATAAAATTAAATTCATTTTGTAATTCATCATTTAAAAATTATATTAGGATTAATTATTTAAATTTTTATAAATTTTTATCTTTCATCGAATAAAAAAATATTACTTTTTATTGAAAACTATTTATTTGTCACATGAATTTATAAAGTTATATTTTGTTTAAAAATGGTAAAAAGTGTAATTAGTTCAATTTTATTGTTAAAAATAAAATTATTGCCTTTGGAATGAATCTTATACTTAAATTTTGAATATTTTTTTATACTACTAAAGGATTTTTGAGAACTATTTTTCATAATATTTTTCTAGATTATTTTTATATTAAATTCATCAAATTCATGGAATTTAATTTGATAAAATTCATTTCATATTTTTATTCTTAATAATTAATATTATTTAACAATCTTCACTTAATTTTTGGAGATAATTAATGGAAAAAAGAGTAAATATATACTACTATAGAAAAGAAAAAAACTTGTTTGGCAAGTGTGAATCATAAGTTATAATGGTAAAAATGATCCTGGGACCTATATGAATTATTTTTTATTTCTATATTTCGACATTATATAATCTAATAATTCTAAATTAACTTTTTTATTTTCATTCTTCTTGATTAATAAATTTATATATATTTTTTGTTTTTTTTAAATTTCAATGTGTGTCGTGTCCCCCACTTATAAAGGACACACCTATCCTCTCATCTACACACTTCAAGATCCATTTTTTAAAATAAATATTTATAGAAAACCCTTCATTAAATACCTCCCAACAACCTAGTATACATTTTTATTCTAAAACCAACCTAAGAAGGCTATAATATAAAACATAAAGAAGTATTATGAATAGGATATATAATTATTAAAAACACGTCTTTGTATGACTTATTCTTATAACACCGTAAAATATTATTCAAATATGGTAAAATAATAACAATAGTATTTTTGATTAATTGAGATATATTTTTGTTAATGAAACAGAATATAACCTTATCTCACATTTATCAAATTGGAAATGAATATATTGTTCATGTGTACGATATATTACCTCCTCATGAATCAATGTGATTAATTTTCCATCAATGCCTCTCATGGATGCTTATAACGATGGATTAACATATATATATATATATATATTATTAATGATGTATTTATCAGTATTTAAATAAAAGATTTTATCTTATTTCTTTCTATTACATCCATCAAAAAAAGAAAATATAATTTTGGTATATATGTAGTTTACCACATCCAAAAAGTGATGTGACAACTTTTCAGAACAACAAGAAATATATACTGTATATATATGTGATTTTTAACAATTAATATGATATTTATTATATAATCATAATTTTTGAAATATGAAAATATTTTTACCGTGTTTCCCCCAATCTCTTTGAAAATTGATAACATTAACTATATATACGTATGACCAATCATCTCCACGATTGTAACCAAATTATTTTTTCATATAAATATTTCATGGTTGGTTCTAAATGTATTAATTTATAAAATGATTATTATTTAATAATTATTATTCTATATATGATGGATTAATTACCTCATTTACTATAGTAAACATATCAAAGTGATTTTGGAAATATGAGAAAAATATCACCAAACCACCCAATGAGAACATAATTTATTATCTAACTGTATATAAGATGGTAAAAAATAAAATAAAATTCTAAATAAAATTAAAAAATTATAAGTAATGTAAGGAATTAACATATATTTGTTATTCAGGATGATAAATAATGCATGTTATGTGTCATTCTCAATGTACGTGTCACCTTACATTGAAATATCATTTTAAATGTATTAACGGTATATTTTCTAGAAAAATTGTTCAATATCTATATTCCAAAAAATATTTTTTGTAATGTATTTATATAAAAATGATAAATCTATAAATAAAAAGTTTCTTCAACTTTTTTACTTTCTTTTATTGTGTTTCAAATAGAATTATTTATGAAATTTTATACAGGATGTTTTGATGAAATGGAAGAATGGAATGTCCTATTTCAATGTGAATAATGGTAACCATTATTGATAAATATATATTTGTTATTTTATTTTTATTTTAATTTACTTTATTTAATGTTTTATTCAATGAATGTCTATACTCCCCTTTTTAATGTGTATTTTCAGAAATGTTTTTAAAAGGATTAAAATTTCAATATCTGAAAATGTTTTGTTATAGGTGAATTGTTTTTATGATTATAATAATGGAAATGCAAGATTTTAGGTATTATGATTATGTGTTGGTTCATGGGAACTATTTATAATTATGCGTGAACTTTATATATCTTATGAGGATGGGTGATAATGATATATCTCATGATTATGGGTGATCTTGATATATCTCTCTAATGCAATGGGTATAAGGGAGGAGTTAGTCGATTAGTTTTATCCTAGGATATTATTTATGAGTATGAAGAAGGTTATTCCATTTTTCAATGTGATAATAATAGTGATATGAAAATTATTTCTTAAGTTAACTTCATGAGTTAAGTATGCCTTTGATGGGTTTTTACTAAAATCATATGATGTCACATGATAAGTTATTGTCCTTGGGTTTCAAGGGATGTTTATAAAACATGATAAGGATGAAATGTATAACAATCCATGATTTTTTAATGATTTCAAAGAAACTATTATGAGTTTAATTTTGCCTATAATATTTCATATAAAATGTTTTATGGAAATATTTAGGAATATAAGCTGATTTCTAGGGGAAAAAATGTTCATTTTGATCACAATAATTATTTCCAAAAAGTAATTTATTTTCGGGTATTCATAGAATAATAGGATTATTTTTTTTATTTTTCATATTTTCCTTAGTAAGGTTTTTTGATCATCCATCATTTAAAATTTTTTTGTCAACTTTTTATCGACGATTAGGGACTATTATAAAGTTAAGATGAAAACTGTAAAGAGATATCATGAAAAGAGATCTTGTTTTACATTAACTGTATTTATTTTGTAAAAAATAGATACTGAGTTATACTGTCCACTTTGTGATGTAATATATATTTATTAAATTTTGATGAATTATTTCAGTAAAATTCTGAAAGTAAAATATCTCTAGGAAATAGAGGAAATTATTATTATCTAATGAATCAATTATATATATATATATATGATTGGGACCTTATAAGTGTTGCATGACTCCTCCCCCTCCTCATCATCACCTATAGTGAAAAATATATTCCTTTATGCCATAATTAATTGTGTAAATTCATTCTAAGTCAATATATACCACCTCATGCATGTAAACCCATTGGAATATGGTAACAAAATGATAATATTCAAATTTATATTGTACACATCATGCTATAATAACCTGTATGTAACATCCAAACCCTGGCTCCATTTACTAGTGCCATAAGCTAGTCCTCTATGTGACCTCAAGCAGACATCCCCATATGACCAAGCATTATGACTAGTAGAGAGGGAAAAGTAGCAGTCATTATGTCACTATAAATTCTTTTTTAGAGTAAAAATCCTGAAATAAATAAATAAAAAATAACCAAATATAAATCCGTAATCAGAAATATGATAACATCACATTATGAAAAAAACCCAAAATTCAATATCAAACTGAACAATATTTATTTCAGGTTAATGTAAGTGTCATGTGTCAAAATAAATAACCTATATAAAGTCACTGATAACTCCCAAGAGGTTCTCAAAATACATTAGGTTCCCTCATCCATGATCCAACACATGACTTAACCATTTACTACATGGACTTTTCCCTTATCCTTTCCTTCAACCATAAAATCTATTCAAGTACCAATTAGGTATCCTAAGTAGGGTCTGTTTTCAAATTAGTAGGCCTCTCCAATGACGTCTAAACCAAAATCCTATCAATAACAAGTGTATCTAGTTTTATATAGAAATAATTACAATGTATAAATAAATAGTAATCACATTATAAAAATATTATTTATTTTCCAACATAAACTCCCTAGGTTCTTAAGGACACCCGAACCTCAATACCTTCATCAACCCACATAAGAGTCTAAACTATCCCTAAGGGATATGATGCCTTATAATTCCATTTTTATCATCTTATATCTCATTTCATATATCATAATTCCACTTTTACTATTATTGATCTCAATTCCCACATGAATTCCATAGTTACCACTCATCATTTCATTAATTAATTCAATAATTAATTAATCATATTAATCGCATTAATGAACTCAAGAATTAAATAATTATTTTAATCCCATTAATTAACTTAGAAAATAATTAATAAACTCATTACCATTAATTAACTCAACAATTAATTAATCATCTCAATCTCATTAATTAACATATATATTAATTAATCCTAAAAAACTATTAATTATCTCAATAATTAAATAATCATCTCAGTCATACTAACTAAATCATTAATTAATTAATTGTCTCAATACTTTTATTTTACTCTTTAATTAATTAATAATCTCAACTATATTAATTAATTTAATCATTAATTAATTATCTTAATCCTATAAATTAACATAGAAATTGATTAATCATCACAATCTTATTAATTAACTCAACAATTAATTTGTTATCTCAATACTATTAAACATAATTACATCATCAATCGATCATTACATACAATACTCTTATTATCATATAAATAATTCAATAATTAATTCTTCAGTTCAACAACCCTAATTTCTTCAACAATAATGATTTAGAATCTATAATTCTAATATCTCTAATTACAAATTATTTATCGAGTAATTAAGTAACCATGTTAATTAATACAATAAAATATTGAATTGTTAAACATATAATTGAAATTATAAAACTAAATACATATAATGTACATATGTTAATTATCTAGGATGATAAGAAACACACATGATGAGTCTGACTCAAGGTAAAGGTCACCTTTCATTGAAAACCTAATTTTAAATTTTTAAAGGATTGTATTATAAATAATCTCTTATCCATGTAATTAGTCTTCTAAATAATTTCTTTGGTTCATGATTTATTTTTGTTTTCTTTTCCATGAAAATATATTCCAAATGCATCTTATGTTTTTAGCTATGAATTTGTTCAGTTGGAAGGAAATATTTCTTATAAGAAATAACCAATATATATTCTCAACCTTATATAGAAATATCTTTATAATAATGTGATTTACTATGTAATTTTTTTGGGAAAATAATATGATTGTTGAAAAAACATTAGAATACTAAAATTATATGAATTAAAAATATCATCACTGGTATTATTAATATATAAAATTATGAGGAGATAATTTAAAAAAGGGTGGAATAAAATAACTACCTAGTTTGTTTTTTAATAAATTAAATTTATATATTATTAATATTATTTTTTTATATTTTATATACATATAGTTATTATAATAATATTATGTATTTTTTCATACAAAATGAAAAGCTATATTTTTAATCAATTTATGTTTTCAAGAATTATATTATTTTTCATAAAAGATTAATATTCAAAACATATGATTTCTATTTTATAAAATGAAATTACTTTTTTAAATAATAATTTTTATATTATCTTTGGAATAATTTTCTAAAATCATATAAAATTTTTATATTTTAATGAATAACAAAAAATATTACTTTTTATTCAAAACTATTTATTTGTTTCATGAATTTACAATGTTTTATTTTGTTTAAAAATTGGTAAAAAATAAAAACTTGTTCAATTATATTGTTATAAATCAAAAATATAGTATTTGGAATGAATCTTAGACTTCAATTTGGAATAATTTGTTTATACATATTAATGATTAAAAAATAATTTTTTTAATCGCATTTTCAAGATTATTTTTATGTTAAATTCTTCCACTAAATTGGATTTAATTTGATAAAATTGATTCCATATTTTTAATAATCATAATTTATATTAGTTAATAATATCAATTTAATTTTTTTAGATAATTAATAGTTAAAACAGTAAATATCAACTACCATAAATAAGATAAAAATATGTTTAAAAGGGGTTAATCATAAGTGATAAGAGTAAAAATAATCTTGGGACATTTATGAATTCTTTTTTGTTTTCATATTTAGAAACTATAATATCTAATACTAGTAAATTATCCTTTTTAGTGTAATTATTTTTGATTAATATATATATATATATATATATCTCTAAATTTAAAATTCCACATGTGTCCTCTCCCCCACTTATAAATGACGTACCCATACTCACATCTACATACTTAAAGAAACATTTTTTCAACCAATATTTACACAAATCCCATTAATAAATACCTCCCAACAACCTAGTATCCCATTTTTTTATCCTAAAATCAACCTAGTAAGTCCATATGTTTAAACATAAATAAGTCTTCTAAAGAGGATATATAACTATTAAACATCCATCTCTGTATTACTTATTCATAGAACACCATAAGATATTATTATTCAAATGTGATAAACTAATAAAAACATTTTTATCCATTAAATAAGATGTGTATTTATGTTAATGAAATAGAATATAACTTTCTCTCACATCGATAAAATTGGAAATGATACTATTTTTCATTTGTATAATATATTACCACCTCGTGAATTGATATAATTAATTTCCCATAATTACCTCCCATGGTTGGTTATAAAGATGGATTAAATTATATATATTATATTCATGAAATATTTATAATTATTTAAATATAATATATTATCTTATTTCATACTATTTCATCCATCGAAAAAAGACAACATCATTTTGGTATACATGTAGATTACCACATCCACAAAGTGATGTGACATACTATTCACAACAACAACAAATGGATACAATATATATGCGTTTTTAAATAATTAATATGATATTTGTTATATAATCATAATTTTTTAAATATGAAATTATTTTTACTTTCTTTCCCTCATGATTTTTGAAAACTAATAACATTATCCATGTGTATGTAAGAAATACCGTCTCTATGATTGTAACCCAATTCATTTTTTATAAACATATTTCATGGTTGGTCTTAAAAGGATAATTAATATATAAAATTTTGATTATGTCATAATTATTATTCTGTTGATGATGTAATAATGACCACTATTACAATAGTGAAATATCAAATTTATTTTGGAAATATGAGTGGAATATCATCAAAATACCCAATGTGAATTAAATTTATTATGTAACTATATAAAAAAAGGTATTAAATAAAATAAAAAATTAAAATAAAAAATTAATTAGGAATGTAAGTAATTAACATACTTTAGTTATTTATAATGAAAAATAATTTAAGTGAGGTTTCATACTTAATATATGCATCGATTTACTTTAAAAACTAATTTTAATTGTATTAAAGCTATATTTTATAAATATTTTTTTTTCAATATATATTTCCTAAAATTATTTTATGAATATATTTACTTAAATATGAAAAAATTATAAATTAAATTTTATGTCAATTTTTTTACTCTCTTTTATTGGTTTTCAAATATAATAATTTCATAAATTTTATACATGATATTTTGCTAAGATGGAAGAATGTAAAGTTATATTTTAATTTCAATGATCCTAACTATATTTGCTAACTATTAATTAATTAATTTTTTAATATTTATTTAATTTATTTCATGTTTTATTCAATGAATACCCCTACTGACCTTTTTAATGGGTGTTTTAAAAAAAGGGGTTTCATAAGTATTTAAAATTTCCACATCTGGAAATGTTTTCTTATTGGTGAAAAAATATTCTTTTATGATAATAATAATGTAAATGCAAGATTTATTATATTAGGATTATTCTATGGTTCATGGGGACTATTTATGATGACAGGTGAACTCGATGTAGCTCATGGAGATGGGTGATACTGATAGATCTCATGATGATTGGTGAGCCTGATATAGCTCTTCAATGTATTTGGTAGAGGGGATGAGATAACCGACATGGTTTTTCCTATGATATTATTTATTAGTCTGAAGAAGGTAATTACAATTTTTGAAGTGATAAAAATTGTGATATGAATGTTATTTATTAAGATACATTAATTATTTACATATTCTTTTGGTCAATTTTTATATAAATATTATGATTTTACATGGTAAGTTATTATTCTTTGGTTTAAAGGGATGTTTATTAAATATGACAAGGGTGAAATTGATAACATTCCATGAGTTTTGTAATGATTTTAAAGAAACCACTATGAGTTTTATTTTTCCATATAATATTTCATATTAAATGTTTTATGGGAATATTTTGACATAGAAGTTGATTTATGGTGTAAAAAAGGTTATTTTTATCCCAATAGTTTTATTAAAAGTGTAATATATTTAAGAGTATTCATAGAATAATAGGTTTCCTTTTTATTTTTCATATATCCCTTAGTAAGACTTTTTTATGATCATACATTTAAAAATGTTTTCTCAACATTTTATAGATTATTAGGGACTAGGATGAGGTCAATATGAAAATTGGGAAGACATATCATGAAAACAAAAAATATTTTACATTAAACCCTTTTATTGTGTAAAAAATGGATACTGAGTTTTACATTCCACTTTGTAATGTACTAATTAGTTTTTGATGTTTGGTGACTTATTTCACTTAAAATGTAAACATATAATATCTCTAGGAATTTAGGGAAATTATTTAATAACTAATGAATCAATTATATATATATTTTATAATTGGGTCATTATATGTGTTGCATGACCCCTCCCCCTCATCATCCTAACCTATAGTGAAAATATATATTCCCAGATGTAAAAATAACCTATGTAAATTGATTATAAGTCAAGCCATCCCAACTCAAGTGTGTGCGCCCATTTGAATGTGGTACCAAAATGAACATATTCATATATATATATATATATATATATATATATTCTACAGCTCAATCTATTATAACCTTCATGTAACATCCATAACATGGTGGCACAAACTAGTTCCCCTAGCCGGTTCGCTACGTGACCTCAAGTGCACCTCCACTTATGCCTGAGGCTTCCGACTAGTAGAAAGGGTCCTATGTAATTAATTGTTTTACTAAAAAATATTTTTAGGAGTAAAAAACTAATGGAAAAGTAATAAAAAATCCAAATATAAAACCATAACCAGAAATATGAAAATATCACAAGATGAACAAAACTGGGAATGCAATATCAAACTGAATGATATTTATTTCATGGTAATGTATGTGCCATGTGTCAAAATAAAAAATCAAAAGGGATGTAATTTAAAACTTCCAATAGGGTCTCAAAATATTTCTTGTTCCCTCATCCATGATCCAGTCACAACTCAACCATCTAATACAAGGCCTTTTCCCTTATCCTTTCCTTTAACCATGAAATCTATTTTGGTACTGATTCGTTAGCCTAAGTAGGGTCTGAGTGAAACGTAGTAGGCTACCACCAAAGTCATCTAAAACAAAATAAAATTAATAAAAAGTGTATCCCATTGTATAAATAAATAATTACAATACATAAATAAATAGATATAACATTATAAAAATATTATTTATTTAACAACACAAAATCCCTAGGTTTCTGATGACACCCGAACTTCAATACCTGTATCAGACCACAAAAGAGTCTAAACTATCTCCAAGGGACATAATGCCTTATAATCCCACTAGGGGTACTTGGGTTCTCTACCGTACATGGGATAAATAATTTCATGAATGAGCTCATAACCAAGCCCCAACTCTTCTTAGTATCCTATCATCCACTCCCAAATTATAATACAATATAAAATGAAATAAAATAAAAATTAATCTATTTACACTTTTTAACATCCCAACCCACATTCCACACACCGGTGCCCTATTTCTATCTAATAAGTGACCTCAAGTGCAACTCCATGTATGCCCAATGCAACAGAGTATCAGCGAGGGTCTAATATCAAGCTTGAGGAGACTATACCCTCTTTTCCCGAGTAAAAAATCAGTAAAAAATATATAAAAAACAAACAAATATACCACCATAACGAGGAAGATCACAATATCACATGATGATCAAAACTAGGACTACAATATAGAACTGAACAAAACTTATGTCATTTTAATGTACATTCCAAGTGTTAAAATGAGACCTAATATTAATGAGAAAGACAACTCCCAAGAAGTTCCCAAACCACATCTGGTTCACTAATACATCTTACACACCAACATATCCATTTAATATAGGGCCTTTTCCCTTATCCTATCTTGCAACCATGAAATCTATTTGGGTACTAATTAGGTAGACTGAGTAGGGTTTGAGTGAAAATTAGTATCCCACCACCAATGAAGTCTAAGAAAATATTCATTCAATAAAAATTGTATGCAGTTGTCTAGAAAAATAAGTACAATTCATAGATAAGTATTTATCACATTATCAAATTATTCTTTATTTAACCATATAAACTCCTCGTGTTCCTGAGGACACCTAGACCTAAATACCTAATTTGGCCCATGCTAGAGTCAAAAAACTATCTTCAAGGTATATCATGCCATAGAATCCCACAACTACCATTCTATCTCTCATTTAATCTATCATAATTCCATTTTAACCATTCTAGATAACAATTAATACATGAATTCCCTTGATACCATTCATAATTTCATTAATTAATTAAACAATTAATTAGTCATATGATTCTAATTAATTAACTGATTAATTAATTAATAATTTCAATCCCATTAATTAACTCAAGAATTAAGTAATCATCTCAATCCCATTAATTAACTTAATAATTAATTAATCATATCAACCCCTTTAATTAACTTAGCAAATAAATAATCATTTCAATCTCATTAAGTAAATAAATAATTAAATAATCATCTCAATCCTATTAATTTATTCAAAAGTGAATTAATAAACTGAATCCCATTAATTAGTCATCCTAATAATATTAATTAACGAAATAATTAATTTATTATATAAATCCTATTAATAATATCAACAATTAATTAATTATCTCAATCCTATTAATCTATAATTTATTCACCAATCAGTCATTTAATTCAAAATTTAATTAACCTATAATTAATTTGAAAATTAATTATTCAATTCAACTAAAAAAATCCCCTCACCATTAATTCAACAATTAATGATTCATGATATTCATTTTTTAACATCTGTAATTTCATATTTTTCCACAAATAATCAATTCACCAAAATAATTAATTTAATCAAAAGCTCATTTTTTAAAATTCTAATAGAAATTATACAATTAAATTCACATAAGAAAAATTAATAATTTGGGATTTTAATTATAGTCCACCTACATAAATTTGTTGAAGAATTATCACATTATAAAAATTCCAAAAATTTGAGAGGCACAACGACGTAGAACAAGATACGAATCTAAAACACTAAACCAAGATTGAACAAATTATGATCCTTCAAATATAAATCATGATAAAAAATATAATATATATATATATATCCACAAAACTAGATCTATATATAATCAAAACATTATGAACAACCTTTTCTTTAATGAGAGAATAAAGTAAGATGAATTGGAAACAAAGCGATATAAGATTCACATTATGGGAGAGGTACAAATCTTTAATACAGGATTACAATCATGAATTACTGATGTTAAGAAGGCTTGGAATCCATCTCGGAGGCTCTAAAAATCATCAAAAAAAATTCTATGTCTGAATGGGGGTCGAATATAAGTTAATATGGGGGTTTAGGTGATTGAAAATCAAATTTTTAGGTGAATTAAAAAGGCATGCATGGTTTTCTCGATAATGGGAATTTGGATTCCCAATATTGTGAACCTAAACTATGTTCTGATTTTATAATGGTGTAAAATTAATCCATATAGGGAAAACTGTTTGAAAAACTCTACACCAACCATGAAATCCTCTTCTATCAAGGGTGACATGGTTTTATGGGCCAAGTCATAGGGTTAGGTTAAGCTGTTCGCCACTCGTGAACTACCCGAATTCTTCCAATTTTCCTCAATTTTCACCCTAACACACACCAAGGTTAAACCCAACCAAATTTTTCTCAAAAATATAATAAATAATACATGAAATCAAGCCCGAGTTATCTCTAGAATAGGTTAATATCTTACACTACCCATAAATTTATAGTCGAACAAAATCCCTTATAGAGTAGGTGGGAATAAACCCTATATAATAAGCCATTATATCGTGGGATATAACTAATCATACTACATCAAGGGTGAAAAAGGGACATAGAGAAAATATTCATCCATTCATTGACCTTCTAGGATTTTAGAGAAAATAACCCCTACACCATAAAAAAACATTTAGGTGTATGTTTCCTATCCAATATAAGTGATGTAGCATAATAAATGAGGAAATATAAATAGTGTCACACTCAAACCCCAGTAAGTGAAACTACCTATCTAGAGACTCATATACCACCATTATTTTAGAATACACTGAACTACCACTGTAACACCCCAAGATTTCATAGTGTGTTATTTCTTTAAAATAATATAATAAGATGCACTACACGCAACACCGAGTTCAAGCACACCATGACTTACCAAACAAGCCGTTCAAAAGAGGTTATGAATAGTATTAACTAAATTTTAAACTTTATATAATCCTTATAATTTTAGAATCCATATTATGAGTTTCTTAGACATAATGTAAGAACAAATTCATTTTCAGTATTGCACTTTTACCAACTTTTAATAGTGAACCCATTTTAAATACAATATTTTAAACTTTTTGAGTAAAGGGGGACATCAAAAAAATTTAAAATGAAACATACCAAGCTTCCATGGTACGCTTTCCTTTGAATAATACAGTAGTGTGTGTTGTACGCAACTTTGAGTTCTAACACACACCACAACCAATAAAACTAGCCGTTATGAATAGTAATACCTACTTTTTGAAATTATATATATTTTATATTTCAAAATGGACTTCATTTTTGGATTCGGAATATCGAAATTATCCTAAGGTGAAATTTTTGTACATTTCGGATAACTTTCATATTTTGATGAATAGTGAAAATTACTAAATTTTAATTAAAAACAACTTTTTTAATCAAAATAATTAATAGTGATAAATTATGAATTTGAGTGGTTTTAAAGTATATTTAGAATATATTTTTACCATTTAATATAATTTTGGTCATTGGAAATAATTTCAAAATTAAACCGAACATAAACAAGTGTCAATCTTTTGATAGTTATTATCTCTTAAACACACGTTTTTTGTTTTGACAGCGGGAATTATTTTTAAATTAATTTCTGCCACTTCTGGGTTTTGAATTTAGAAAAATGGATTCCATATTTGGAATCAGGATGTTCAAATTGTGAAAATAAGTAACTTTTATTTTTAGACATTTTGAATAATTACTGCGGTAAATATTTTATTTACCATGGTTAAGGGTAAATCCGGTAAATAAGGGTTAAAAAATAATATTATAATAATACTAAATTACCCTAAAATGTGTCCTAGCCTTATTGGTTGATACATGTTCGACCATAGGAATCTTTGGGTCGATTTTGGGACCCCATGGTGCCACTTGTAGGTGATAAGGACACTTTATTTTAATTATGTTAAAATGAATACAAAAATGACACAAGCATATATCTTTTAGCAAAACAATATTTACATAAGGTTATATATGTTGGATTTTAGATTATAAATATTCATTAGAAAGATAAAACGATTTCCTACGTAATTATATTTTATTTATAATTTTTAGACTTTATATAATTTAATTTATTTATGACACAATGATGATGAATTAATTACTATAACAGTGAAAAATTAAAATAATTGATATTATAAATACCCAAATAAATATAATATGAAACTTTTAATGAATTAAACTAATTTTATAGGATAATATGATATATTATGATTGATTTAATTGACTTTTTTCGAAGTAATAAATCTGTTATGAGTTTCAAAAAAATCAACTATTGAATAGTGTCAAAATTGACATAAAAGAGTTCTTAAAAAAAATATTATATTATTTATTGATATTAAATTCCTAAAAATCTAAGGTTCGGCCAAGAGACTTATATCATGATAGGTTCATCATTAATGGACCACTTGGGGTTCTCTTGGATGTATATAGTAAGTTTATTAACCATATTATATAAAAATACAAAGAGACATTGTAAAAGTGAAACTAATTAACTTAGAGTTAATACTTAAAGATAAGGTTAATATAAGTACCCAAACCTGTATAAATTCTATTGGTTGAGTTGTTTTCGACCCATACCCACCTTAACATTTAAATAATAAACTTTGGATCCATTAGAAACCGAATAAGAATTTATTATAAACTAATATTTCTAGCTTTTCCAAAGGTGCCCCTCACCCCTCTTATAAAAGGGCACTCCTCCTTCTCTTTTATTCACACCTTAAAAGCCTTTTGGTTCGGCCAAAATCTACCCACATACTCTCCCAACTTCCCTCACTACAACCTAGAGGCCTTAGTTTGATCAGAAAGCCAACCTAAGGAGCCCTTTTGATCAAATCAAAAGGAAGAAACCGAAGAAGAGGTAATGATTTCACCACCTTCTTCCAAGTTCCTTCTTCTTCCACTTCTTATTAATTTGTTGTTACCATTATAAAATAATAACTCCAGTATCATATATATACTGTGATGTTATTATAAATATGGTACAACCATATTAAGTATTCTATTCACCCTTTGAATAACATGTCACTATACGTGCGTACGTACGGCTTACCGTCTCCACGTCGTGGTGTAATTGTTATTAAATATATTATTATTTGGATGGGTATAATAATTATGTGTAACTCATGTAAGTAATAAATATAACATGTTAATTATTCTGTATATATGATATACCATCCATTTATATATTATTTTAATATCAAAAGAATGATATTTTCGCTCGTGCGTACGTACGGACTACCGTCTCCACGAACGCGATGAGATTCATTCTCCATCATATCCATTCAAGTGTAATTATCATTTTCTGATTTAAAAATGATGTTTAAGAACTTGATATCATTCTGGATATGAATAATATACAACCTATCCATTACAAACATGGCTTATGTAATAAAACATATAAAAGAAAATGAGTAAGTTAACACCCGAAACAACGATAATACTTAGACATTATTAACAAAGCAAAGATAAAAGATCATATATGATATCATATTAATATATATGATTCTTGTATAATTTAATAACAATTATTTCACTATTATACAGGAGGTTAACCTACCCCAACCAAGTAAAAGTACAAGGTAAGGGGTTTTCATCTCACTCCTTATTCCCGTGAGATTCATGCCATATTGCCACCATTACCGTTTCTGTGGTGTATGTACTACCCATAATTATATTCTTTGTGTAATACACTCTAATTTATGTGTATTTACATATTCATTGTATGATAACTCTTTCATGGGTTGTTTGTTTCATAAGTTACCAAATTGGTAAGGGTTATTTCACAATCTCTTCATTATCCAAGGCTGTTTATACGTAATAATCTTCTGGGATCTCTTTATCATCCACATCCATGTTTCTTAAAAATGTATTTCAAAACATTTTTGACTATTTAAAAGAATATGGGTTAAAGTCATTTATACCCTTGTTTGACTTTTTATAAGAGGTTTATAAAGGAATCTTTCCGTCGTTTTCCAAACAAGGTGCTTTTGAACCTTTTCGACAAAATTAAGGTAAGAATGTTTTTTTTAAACTTATACGGCGGGTGTGGCTATTTTCCGCCGTTATAAAATCGTCGAAGCTTCCCTTACAAGCTTATAAGAATATTTTCAAATTGAATGTATTATTTTATAATTATGTTACTTTTAAAATGATTTAAAAAAAAGAGATATTTCTCTAAAATAGTTTTGATTTCATCTATGTCAACATCTTTTGATGGATTTTAAGCTTATTTGAAGTTGATTTATTATGATACAAAACATCCCTATTTTATTGAAGGTTTTGTGATATTTTTGACTATAGATAAGTTATTCTTATGTCACTCATGGGTTTTTTAAAGTATTGACATTTTATATGTTATTTTTAATCCAAATGGTTATGTTATATTTCAATCTTTCATTCAGATGAATGTGTTAGACAAGTATGTTCCGGGTTGGGGACCGGTAAAAGTAAGCCCTCCGGTTTGGTCTCCGGTTATTAGAGGAACTCCGGTTTGGTTCTTCGGTTATGAGAGGAACTCCGGGTTGGTGTCCGGTTATTAGAGGCACTCCGGGTTGGTGTCCGGTTATTAGAGACACTCCGGGTTGCGTTCCGGTTACAGTTATCCCCAAGGTCTTGGGACGAGGCCTTGACAAAGAAATTAAAGTTTAGAATTATGCATTCCATCATTATGAAAGTGGTTATTAATTTTGCATGTGATTATTAGATTAGTAGAATATCCATGTGAATAAGTAAATGGCATTATTTCATTTTACTTTTGCCATACTATGTTGAAGTTCAAGTTTAAAAGGCTTTTGTTTTAGTAATGCATTTCCTTAAATGTTTATGCTTATTTTGGATGTTCCTCAATATTGTTATCCTTACTGGGCATTTGATCTCACCCCTTTTCTATGTTTTATTTTCCCCAGGATGTGAAGAAGTAAGTTATGAATGACCTGCATGGATATTATGAGGGTATAATAGTGTGGACTGTGGAGAAATTATGTTGTTGTAGTAGTTTTTCATTTTATGATGTAATGTAAAACTTATGAATATATCTAGTGTTTCCAAGGCTACTAAACCAATCGGTCTTTCGAGATTTGATCTTTCTTGTGATCATGCCAATGTTATGTAATAATGCACCGACTCTAGGTAACTGGGGTCGGGGCGTTACAGTTGGTATCAGAGGAAGTTTAGTACAAACCTTGGAAGCTAGATTTAGATAAACTTTGATTAGAGCACATATATTCAAGATAGACTTTGAGGATTAGTATAGATGAACTTCCTAGAATTTTGGTATTGTAGAGATTTTGTGAGTTTTCTGAGCAATACATCCCTGTCTGGATACGAGCAGGTAGAGGCGGCTCTGGCACAGATGTACCTAGGGGTAAAACCCGAAAATACCGCTTTGAGCTAGAATCGAACGAGAACTGGTTCACGACAACGGGACTTGCTGCACTCTTGGTTACGACACTCCCGGGGGACATGCTTAGGATAATTCTCATTTTATTTAAAACCCATTATGAAGGGTTTATGTGGATTTACTTCCTCAAAGGAGAAATTTATACGATTATGGATTATATCCATAAACTATTTAATTTATGTTATGTGTCTTACAAGTTTGGGATTAGTTATTGTTATTCATAAACTAATCTAGTGTATTCCATTGTTTAGAAATGGCGCCCAGTAGAAGGAATGAGAACTCCAGCAATGCACATGATCCAAAGAGAAAGAAGGATCATATCTTTCATGGCCTTAAGCCAGAATTTATAATAGAAATAGTCTCCCATTTATTATCATCATACGAAGAAATAATATCATGTGTTGATAAGATAAGTAATGATTTTACTGAGTCCTATGTCTTTGAAGGGAAGCAAGAGAAGAAAAGGATGGAAGAGAGAAAGATGGATAAAGGGAAGAGGGAAAAGAAGAATTTTCCCGTATGTGATAACTGTGGGAAGAAACACCCTGGAACTTGTCTGAAAGGAATGGGAGTTTGTTATAAGTGTGGTGGAAAAGGGCACAAAGTACATGACTGCAAGGGTAAGAAAATGGTTTCAAATGTACAATGCTTCATTTTCAAGGAGTTTGGACACTATGCAAACCTATGTCCCAGTCATCAGAATATGCCTCAATTGATGTTATTGGATAATAATAAAGTTATGATACTACCACAGATGAAGAGGAATGATTAGAGTTCTTATGTTGATTATGTCAATTGAGTGTTGTATCAACAATGTACTTGTTATAATAATTATGGAGTATATAAGGATTGTACTGCAGTACTATTTCATTAAGGACTTGAGATTGTGTGGAACAAAGAAAAGTGACTCAATAGCAGGTTACATTTTTGGAAAATATATGGTTGAGAGAATGATAAACCATAATATGGTTCTGATACCGAGGTAGTGATTTTAGAATAATACATGATTGATTTGGATAAATTATATTGGATATTCTTGACTACCATGAAACTAATTAATGATTTGTATATTCCATCATTGTTTGGGTTTAAAACATTTTTGGATTGATGAAGTATATCCAGCATTATATATGGAATAAGGGAGCATGAATGTAATCAATATGGATTATGGTAATTCAGGATGTTACAGTGTTTTAAAAGAATACATGATGAAGGTATTCATATGCTATTACGTGGTAAAAAGGATCTACATTATGTTTAACTTCCTTATAAATGTTGGACTGTGAGTTTGGTCAGAAGTATTTTGGATAAATTCTAGTTTGAGATTAATTTTGGATTGCCATAAAAGGACAACCCGGAGGTCGGGCGGCAACCCGTCGCGTCCGGCAAGGCCGCGAGACTTGAACCCGCAACCGAAGGGCGACAAGGGTGTATCACCTACCACTGGCTCCAGAGATGTCCTGGATTAAATAATGTAGTTTTTTTAAAAGATCTGGTAGATGAATTATAAATTCGTTTATTTTGGAACCCTGTACGAATAGTATAAATAGAATTTTTTTATGAGTGGAATATGAGTTTGTGGTAGAAATTTATTAATGAACGAAACTCTAATTATAAAGTAAGTATATCTCCTTATGATCTTAGCCAATCTCATAAATAAATTCCTCAACATTAAGAAAAGGAACTTAGAACAAAAATGTTGTCCTAGATGGTACCTTAAATCATCACTACTTTATGGCTTTGGGATTGTTGGCCTTTTCATAGCCATGTTCTCTACCACTCTCCATCAGATAATTGATGGTTAGATTTCTCTTCCATATCCATATTTTCCTACATGGAACCCTAGTATGTGTTATTTTCGGTAATCTTCATACTTTCCACTCTTTATTTTAAATAGAGGCCTCATTAATTCATTTTTCGATGTGGGATTTCAACTAAGATATTTTGAAACGTCAAAAATGTGTTATCCTAATACCCTATGTTTTGTTGAACCGATGGTATTTCAAATCATCATAGATTGATGAGTTTAAGGACCTCAATTTTATACTTGTTTGTGATTGATGACCTCAATCACTACCTATAAATATTTACGTTTTTCCTCTAATTATATGTCTCTAATTTCCACCAATGTTCTCCTAATCGAGATCATAATTTGGTGGTGACCCTTTCATTTCTCTTTTCCTCATATTAAGACTAAATTTTAGTAACCCAATTTCTGATGTGGGTTTTCCCACAAAGATATTTTTTATTTTCAACCTTTTATTTTCGAAGAACAATTTCAAATTGCGAGGACGCAATTTGTTGAAGGAGGGGAGAATGTAACACCCGAAGATTTCATAGTGTGTTATTTCTTTAAAATAATATAATAACTTGCACTACACGCAACACCGAGTTCAAGCACACCATGACTTACCAAACAAACCGTTCAAAAGTGGTTATGAATAGTATTAACTAAATTTTAAACTTTATATAATCCTTATAATTTTAGAATCCATATTATGAGTTTCTTAGACATAATGTAAGAACAAATTCATTTTCAGTATTGCACTTTTACCAACTTTTAATAGTGAACCCATTTTAAATACAATATTTTAAACTTTTTGAGTAAAGGGGGACATCAAAAAAATTTTAAATGAAACATCCCAGGCTTCCACGGTATGCTTTCCTTTGAATAATACAGTAGTGTGTGCTGTACGCAACTTCGAGTTCTAACACACACCACAACCAATAAAACTAGCCGTTATGAATAGTAATACCTAATTTTTGAAATTATATATATTTTATATTTCAAAATGGACTTCATTTTTGGATTCATAATATCGAAATTAGCCTAAGGTGAAATTTTGGTACATTTCGGATAACTTTCATATTTTGATGAATAGTGAAAATTACTAAATTTTAATTAAGAACAACTTTTTTAATCAAATTAATTAATAGTGATAAATTATGAATTTGAGTGGTTTTAAAGTATATTTAGAATATATTTTTACCATTTAATATAATTTTGGTCATTGGACATAATTTTAAAATTAAACCGAACATAAACAAGTGTCAATCTTTTGATAGTTATTATCTCTTAAAAACACGCTTTTTGTTTTGACAGAGGGAATTAATTTTAAATTAATTTCTTCCACTTCTGTGTTTTGAATTTAGAAAAATGGATTCCATATTTGGAATCAGGATGTTCAAATTGTGTAAATAGGTAACTTTTATTTTTAGACATTTTGAATAATTACTGCGGTAAATATTTTATTTACCATGGTTAAGGGTAAATCCGGTAAATAAGGGTTAAAAAATAATATTATAATAATATTAAATTACCCTAAAACGTGTCCTAGCCTTATTGGTTGATACATGTTCTACCATAGGCATCTTTCGGTCGATTTTGGGACCCCATGGTGCCACTTGTAGGTGATAAGGACACTTTATTTTAATTAAGTTAAAATGAATACAAAAATGACACAAGAATATATCTTTTATCAAAACAATATTTACATTAGTTTATATATGTTATATTTTAGATTATAAATATTCATTAGAATGATAAAAAGATTTCCTACATAATTATATTTTATTTATAATTTTTAGACATTAAATAATTTAATTTATTTATGACACAATGATGATGAATTAATTACTATAATAGTGAAAAATTAAAATAATTGACATTATAAATACACAAATAAATATAATATGAAACTTTTAATGAATTAAAATAATTTTCTAGGATAATATGATATATTAGGATTGATTTAATTGACTTTTTTCGAAGTAATAAATCTGTTATGAGTTTCAAAAAAATCAACTATTGAATAGTGTCAAAATTGACATAAAAGAGTTCTTAAAACAAATATTATATTATTAATTGATATTAAATTCCTAAAAATCAAAGGTTCGTCCAAGAGACTTATATCATGATAGGTTCATCATTAATGGACCACTTGGGGGTCGCTTGGATGTATATAGTATGTTTATTAACCATATTATATAAAAATACAAAGAGACATTGTAAAAGTGAAACTAATTAACTTAGAGTTAATACTTAAAGATAAGGTTAATATAAGTACCCAAACCTGTCTAAATTCTATTGGTTGAGTTGTTTTCGATCCATCCTCACCTTAACATTTAAATAATAAACTTTGGAGCCATTAGAAACCGAATAAGAATTTATTATAAACTAATATTTCTAGCTTTTCCAAAGGTGCCCCTCACCCCTCTTATAAAAGGGCACTCCTCCTTCTCTTTTCTTCACACCATAAAAGCCTTTTGGTTCGGCCAAACTCTGCCCAAATACTCTCCCAACTTCCCTCAATACAACCTAGAGGCCTTAGTTTGATCAAAAATCCAACCTAAGGAGCCCTTTGGATCAAATCAAAAGGAAGAAACCGAAGAAGAGGTAATGATTTCACCACCCTTTTCCAAGTTCCGTCTTCTTCCACTTCTTATTACTTTGTTGTTACCATTCTAAAATAATAACTCCAGTATCATATATATACTGTAATTTTATTATAAATATTGTACAACCATATTCAGTATTCTATCCACCCTTTGAATAACATGTCACCATACGTGCGTACGTACGGCTTACCGTCTCCACGTCGTGGTGTAATTGTTATTCAATATATTATTATTTGGATGGGTATAATAATGATGTGTAACTCATGTAAATAATAAATATAACATTTTAATTATTCTCTATATATGATATACCATCCATTTATATATTATTTTAATATCAAAGGAATGATATTGTCGCTCGTGCGTACGTACGGACTACCGTCTCCACGAACGCGATGAGATTCATTCTCCATCATATCCATTCAAGTGTAATTATCATTTTCTGATTTAAAAATGATGTTTAAGGACTTCATATCATTCTGGATATGAATAATATACAACCTATCCATTACAAACATGGCTTAAGTAATACAACATATAAAAGAAAACGAGTAAGTTAACACCTGAAACAACGATAATACTAAGACATTATTAACAAAGCAAAGTTAAAAGATCATATATGATATCATATTAATATATATGATTATTGTATAATTTAATAAAAATTATTTCACTATTATACAGGAGGTTAACCTACCCCAACCAAGTAAAAGTTCAAGGTAAGGGGTTTTCATCTCACTCCTTATTCCCGTGAGATTCATGCCATATTGCCACCATTACCTTTTGTGTGGTGTATGTACTACCCATAATTATATTCTTTGTGTAATACACTCTAATTTATGTGTATTTACATATTCATTGTATGATACCTCTTTCATGGGTTGTATGTTTCATAAGTTACCAAATTGGTAAGGGTTATTTCACAATCTCTTCATTATCCGAGGCTGTTTATACGTAATAATCTACTGGGATCTCTTTATCATCCACATCCATGTTTCTTAAAAATGTATTTCAAAACATTTTTGACTATTTACAAGAATATGGGTTAAAGTCATTTATACCCTTGTTTGACTTTTTATAAGAGGTTTATAAAGGAATCTTTCCGTCGTTTTCCAAACAAGGTGCTTTTTAACCTTTTCGACAAAATTAAGGTAAGAATGTTTTTTTAAACTTATACGGCGGGTGCGGCTATTTTCCGCCGTTATAAAATCGTCGAAGCTTCCCTTACAAGATTATAAGAATATTTTCAAATTGAATGTATTATTTTATAATTATGTTACTTTTAAAATGATTTAAAAAAAGAGATATTTCTCTAAAATAGTTTTGATTTCATCTATGTTAACATCCTTTGATGGATTTTAAGCTTATTTGAAGTTGATTTATTATGATACAAAACATCCCTATTTTATTGAAGGTTTTGTGATATTTTTGACTATGGATAAGTTATTCTTATGTCACTCATGGTTTTTGTTTAAAGTATTGACATTTTATAAGTTATTTTTAATCCAAATGTTTATGTTATATTTCAATCTTTCATTCAGATGAATGTGTTAGACAAGTATGTTCCGGGTTAGGGACCGGTAAAAGTAAGCCCTCCAGTTTGGTCTCCGATTATTAGAGGAACTCCGGTTTGGTCTCCGGTTATTAGAGGAACTCCGGGTTGGTGTCCGGTTATTAGAGGCACTCCGGGTTGGTGTCCGGTTATTAGAGACACTCCGGGTTGGGTTCCGGTTATAGTTAGCCCCAAGGTCTTAGGACAAGGCCTTGACAAAGAAATTAAAGTTTAGCATTATGCATTCCATCATTATGAAAGTGGTTATTGATTTTGAATGTGATTATTCAATTAGTATAATATCCATGTGAATAAGTAAATGGCATTATTTCATTTTACTTTTGCCATACTATGTTGAAGTTCAAGTTTAAAAGGATTTTGTTTTAGTAATGCATTGCCGTAAATGTTTATGCTTATTTTTAATGTTCCGCTATATTGTTATCCTTACTGGGCATTTGAGCTCACCCCTTTTCTATGTTTTATTTTCCCCAGGATGTGAAAAAGTAAGTTATGAATGACCTGTATGGATATTATGAGGGGATAATAGTGTGGACTGTGGAGAAATTATGTTGTTGTAGTAGTTTTTCATTTTATGATGTAATGTAAAACTTATGAATATATCTAGTGTTTCCAAGGCTACTAAACCAATCGTTCTTTCGAGATTTGATCTTTCTTGTGATCATAACAATGTTATGTAATAATGCACCGACTCTAGGTAACTGGGGTCGGGGCGTTACAACCACTACTATGGTCTAGTTCAAAAATATGAATACAAGTGTAAAATAAAAACTAAATTAATCATTAAAAATAAATTAATATTATTCCATATTATTTCATAATATTTTTATATGAATCCATTATATAGTGGCTTCATAAATGAATATCTACTATTTTCTTTATGATGTATGTCATCATCATCTATAAACATAATCAATGACCCTTATTCTATAAATTAATATATTTATCATTTCAATAATTATCCAGAAACTCTAGTAATTTTTTAGGGTAGAACAACAATGATTCACTTGTCATGAACATATTCAAACTACATTGATAAGTTGGAAAATAATCATTTAGGAAACATCTTAACTTTTGGATATTAAGAAATCATCATTAGATATTAAAATATATAAATAAGAAATATAACTTTGAACTCATTCTTAATGTCTAGTGTCTTTCCCACAACATTTCACATAATTTATTATTTCCCTCTATTACTGGCATTGATGATCACTGTAGCCCAAAAATCCCTTCTAATTTCTCAACATATATCCTACCATTAATATATCCCCATAACTCCTATCTATTTCAATTAAAATCATTCAATCCATTTTAGGTTAATAATTAATGTAATAAATTTTTAATTATCCTAACGCATACATACATTTTATCATTATGTTTTGAAGAGAAAAATAATGGAATAAAGACCCTGAAATTATGGATATAAAGAATCCAACAACCAAGAAAGTGACACGTCTACCTCAAAATTTTTTTGTCTCTCAAATTACTTTTTAATTCCATTATTAAAAACCATTTTAATTTTTGTAGTTTTTTCACATCAAGAATTTTCTATATATTAGGTAATAATATCTTGAAGAAAATGTAAATAGGCTATAATAATTGTTTCAAGGTTGTAACAATTATCTCTACAATTAATAATAATTATTCTATTTATGCCTCTTTTATTTTACCAATTAATATAATCATCTATTCATTGCTTATATTTTTTTTATGAAATTAACAATTATAAAAAATAAATAGATGATACTTACAAAAGGATAACAAATTATATAATATGTAATAAGAGGAAAAGTAAAAAGCAATGTGAAGCACATGCGATCAAAAAATCTCAACCAAACATCTAGTATCATAATCATAAAATATATGTTGTATAAAAATTTTATAATTATCATTTCAATATTTTAAGATCTAAATTTATACATATAATTATGATCATGAATTATTAATAAGATAATAAAACAAAATCTGATGATCATATTTCCATTCTTTAATTTAACTTTACGTATTCTTCATGGAATTATATATTTCCCTCATGAAGATAATTTTCATATATTGAAGTAATATTCAAATATCCTAAAATTTTATCTAATGTTTCTTAAGAAGTAAATAATAACATTTTTCATACTTCCATTCGCTATCTTAGCTCATTAATTTTCATATTGTGGAATAATAATGATATTTCATACAATAATTAGTATGCTCATTCCAAGATAACTGTTCATATTACCAAATGAAAACACATTAAATAATATTAAATTAAAATAATAAATTAATTATTTTCATAATGATAATATAATAAATTTCATTATTAAGAAATAATTTCCAATAATCAAATATTATAGAACAATAAGATTTGAAAATAATTTTATGTATTGAATTTATTATTTTAATTCATTCATTCATAAATAAGGAATATTAACTACATAAAGTGACATAATTTTATTTAAATTTATCAAATAATAATGCTAATATATTAATAATATCATACAACATGGATTTTAATCTTTTTCTTCTTCTTTAACAAATTTCTAGATTATTCTATATTCATTCCACATGCGATTATTTTTTCATATTATTACCTAATTATTGTTAATAACATTTTTTCATATAAAAAAATATAAATATTGAAAACAGAACACATGAAAAACTAAAATAGAGGTTAATGAATCCCACACCAAAAGGAATTCAATTTCACACAACATTAAGAATATAAGATAGAAAGAGGATAATTGTGGCCTAAAAACATAGTAATGTGTGTTTAGATGATCATATAGGATAAAAAATTATCAAAGGATATGATTCAAAATCACTAGGATTGATAGAAATGTTTAATAAAATAAAATGTGTGATGTCACTATTTTTTTGGTATACAACATATGGGTTCTATTGGTATTTTTAAATATCACGTAAATGATTCAACTGAATTAAATATTAATTCTACATGCTTATTATATCCTATTTAAAGAATCATAAATTTTCAGATGAAAAGTAACTCATTTAATATCTCCATATTATTCAATAAATCATTGTTTTAAATCAATATTTTCATTCTATCTCATTGAGAGTTCTTGTATATTTATCGAGGATGGGAAAAAAATTTAATGTATTAAATATTCTCTTAATTGGAATTCATATAATAACCCATACATCAAGAATTCATGTTACATAAGGGTAAAAGGATTTATATTTTCATATTAATTTCATCATCTATCCAACCTTTACGTATACAATTATATAACTATATTACATACTCATGACTAATAACGCACATCTTTTTATCGACCCTTACATGTTGTATGGAAATTGTAGATGAACCATACACAAATAAAAAAAATATGTACTATAAAATCCAATTATTAACATACATATACATTAAAACATTTTTATTTAATAATTAATACATTACAAAAAATATCACCCCAAAGATAGCATGAGTTTAGTGCCTTTGGAATAATTGAACAAAAGTCTTCGAACTCAATGAAAGATCATCATTATTTCCCACAAAGATCTCCCCATTATTAATTCTACTTGAAATTATTGATCATAACTTGAGGAAAGGAAATATAAGAAAGATGTGAGAATGAATACTTAATAAGGGTAGATAAAGGAAATATATATACATAACATGAACATAGAGGTATGAGAATATAAGCATTACATCCAAAGATCATACCATGCATATCAAAGAAAAAAACATGGAACATGTGAGAAATGTTGGTAGTCCATAAGGAATGAATCATAATAGGTTCAAGAACATGAACCATGCGATCATATCATATGAGTAAGACCTATAATTTGTGGAAAACATTTAAACATGTAATACCATTTCATATAAGTCAAGGATCCTAGAAAAAAAATTATCTATCCACTTCATGGAGACTAAAACTATTGTAGAGGACATAAAACCATCCACAATCATATTCCTTTCTTTATAAAGGAGTAGGTTTCCCCATATTCGCATAGTGGATCAGGTTTCCCCACATTCCCATGGTGGATTAGGTTTCTCCATCTTCCAATAGTGGATCGAGTTTAAGAAATTTCCAATGGTGGATCAATACCAATGACATGATTCCCATAATTATGTAATGGCCTAGAACTCCATGGTCCATTATATTGTCAAAATCTAGTGTTTAGGGTGTTATGGTGGTGATGGTGGCTCATTTCAAGAGTTTTCCAGATTTTCAGTTTTTTCCTCAGTAAGTCAAGCATCAGTGATTCACATCAGTAACTCAGTGTTGGTACCTCACATCAGTAGCCCTGTGTCGATGACTCGGGAGGGGGGGGGGGTGGTATTTCAAGGTATCATTAGGTCAAGGAATCAGTTTCTCAGGGTGTTGGTAGGTTAGGGCCTCGGTAGGTTAGGGCATTAACAGGTTTTGGCATTGGTAGGTTATGACATCGATAGGTCATTATGTCAGTGACTTTGGGAATCTATGACTCAGGGCATCAATACCTTTGAGAATCCATTGGTCATGGCTTCAGTAGTTCAGGGTGTTGGTAGGTCGGGGCATCGGTAAGTCATCACGTCATTGGCTTAGGCATCGAGGACTCGGGCTTTAATGAATCTCCCATCAGGGATCCATTTTACAACCTTTCATTATTTTTCTAGTACAACATATTTTTTATGGTAAATGAGTTAAATTCTACATTTAATGAGTTTTGGACATTCTCAAAAGGAATTTATCTTCTAAAACCCCATAGCTTTTTTTGACACCTAAACCATGTGGTCTTAGTCGTGATCCAACTTTAATGGCCTTTGAAACTGTTTCCCCAGAGATTTAGTATCTAGCCTTTCTAAAGACAAAATTTCTCTTCCTTTGAACACTTCCATTTTCTCTTGGTGCAATGAGAACCTTTCTTTCTTGAGGATCTGTGCACCTATGGTGTAGTAGTCTATTTTTCCCCATAGATTCTTTCTTGCTACGACCCCCTATTTTTGGCACAAAGAACAATTGTTGGTTTCATGTTATTCAAAATTGGGATTTTCTTCATTTATCTTTGTTTTGTGCATCATGCGGGGTGGGGTGTACTTATATTCCCTTATGAATATAGTTGAAACTAATTTAATTGAGATAATAAGAAGTAATAAATGAGGATATTGGAGTACGATGATGATGGTGGATATTTTTAATATGTTATCATTGATCCATATCATTAATGGTATGATTTATATTCTTTTGAAAATCATGATTGTGGGTGGTCTCTATTTCCACACCTGTATGCTTTGTGAATCACTATTATAAGAATTGGAATCTGGTTAATCATGTAAATTCATTTAATTATATGGATTCCCTAGGATAAATCTTATTCTATAATGACCCTGATTTTATCAAGTGGAATTAAAGAATTAGTGCTGGTAAATCTAAAAGAGCATTGCCTTGTTGGTGTGGCTATGTGCTGTGTGTGGTTCTGTTCATATCGTGTATGTGTCTCTCTTGTGATTTTATGGTTGGTAGTGTAGTTGTGAGTATTGGGTGGTATGGATGGTGAAATTGTATCTTGGGATAATAGGTTTGTTGATTGCGAGATAGATGAAATATTGTGCAATTGTATCTTAGGCTAATTGGTTTGTTGATTGTGAGATAGATGAATTATGTATGCAGTGGGACTGTATCTAGGAAGTGGTTGGGCAGAAGGGCTGCAGGACCGGGCTGTGTCATGTTCATATTTATGGGTGTGTTGGGTGTGGTGTTGTATGCAGTGGTGCTGTTGATTGGGGTTGTGATGAGGTGTATTGGGGGGGTTTTCTTGTGAAGAGGAATGACATGGTGACATAACTTTGAAGAATGATGGGGACAATGGTTGAATGGGTGACCAAGAAGGGGGAGGGTGTAGTTGGACTACAAACTGGTTGAGTTTCGTTCATTTTTATGAATGGGTGTTAGAATGGATTCTTTTAACATAGCCCTTATTCCTTGATTGGCATTGGTAGTGGTTGTTATGGTTGCTTCTCCTTAAAATGGTGGCATTGTTTGGTAGTTTCCCTGGTTGGTATGTAATAAATAAATAATATGATAATGCATAGTGACAACTGGTTAAATGATTTTTTTGGGGGTATGTTTCGATTTGTGACTTGTGTTGAAGGGGTGTTCATTTATTGACTTATGGAAGTGACCGCCATTCATGGTGGTACACACATGTTGGATTGGAATCAAGAGAAGTTTTGGTGTGGGATGGTTGTTGTTTGGAAAACCTTTTTGTTGCGATGAGTTTTTGAAACGTATATATATATATATATTTACATGTAGTTCTCTATGATTTCTATATTCACTCACCCATGTTGAGCACTACATGCCGAGAAACCCCATTATTATGGTGGAGGGTGTCCTTTACCAACATCCTGGTAGGAGGATGGATGCATGGTTATTGTATTTTATCTTCTCTCTCTTCTAGGAATTTATCCAACAATACTCTCCAGGCATGCTATAATGGATTGAGGTTTATTACCAGATTTATGGTACTCATTGTGTGAGATGTGGTTTGTTTCCCTAGTGTCTTCAGGATGAGACCTATGTGTCTTTGGGCAAGAAGTGTGGTGGTTGGGGCCAAGGTGTCTGCAGGCGGGATTTGTAGTGGTTGTAGCCCAGATGTTTCTGGGTGATATGTGTTGTGGTATGTGGCCTAAGTGTGTGCAAGAAGTTTTTGATATTGGGGATTCTGGAAGATCATGGTTGCATCAGGATGTTTTCTGTTATATATGAGCATTTAACTACTAGGAAGTGGTGGGCGGGGGTACCCAAATATTGATGTGCTTACTAATTTACTTGACATGACTTGTGTTATTTGGTGAAGGTGATTTGGTGTGGTTGGGGTGGATAGTATTCCTCTCTAGGTTCTTTTTATTTTTTTCAATTTTCTCACAGGGGAATCAATATGCTTCACCCACTTGTGTATGGGTGAATTTTGTTTTTCCCTACTACGTATACTTGTATCCTCACCCTACATATATAAAACTATTTTCATGTTTTTAGGGATATTACACAGACTATATTGGGCCTTAATATCTCATTTGTTGGGGATGGTTGATGTATGGCAGATTAGTTTTATTTTATTACATGATTAGTTTTTTTCATTGTATTTTCAAGAGTTTTACTTTAAACATGCATGTGGGATAGAATTTGGTTACTATATATGTGTGTATTGGAGTTTTTTGAGGTTGATACAATCTATCTACCGATCTTTTTTTCATTTAAAATGGGCAATTACTCCCAACATGTGTGAATGATTACCTACCCTTGGTGCTAGTCTCAACCCTGGGGCCTATTGAAGACAGGACTCAGGGTCATTATCTCTCATTCATATTGAGGAAGGAAGGTATTGGAATCTTTATATCACTTCCCTCATCCTAAATAATGTGGTTCATGGAAGAATGGTATTAGAAGCAATGGTTGAGAGATAGTATAGTGTTTGGAGTAAGGAATAGAGTGGATTGCATGTGTTGGTAGGGACACAATGTTAGGTGATCTTGGTGAGTGACATAGGTCAGGGAATACTGGCTAGGACATGAGATTTTTTGGCCCCCCATGATCCAATGTAAGTACTATGAGCTTACCAAATGACTATGCGAGGCTATAATGATGGTAGGGTAGAGACCTTGGGGAAGGTACATGCATCATGATGACTTATGTTCTTGTTTGTTTTGGTTTTTTTGAAAATTAATATAAAAAACGAGTTAAAATTAATCCAAAATAAATTCCATTCTCCTTGGGATTAGAAATTTTCTATTTACCTTTTAGATATGGAACCGGGTCATTATCTAAGAGTGACTCAATTAGTGGAGGCTCAGATGGCCAATCTGGCTGATCATTGGTGGGTCGATCTAGAGGTGGAGGACAACAAATGGAATAAGATGCTTTGTGATTTATAATGGATGTTTCTGGGAATGTATGAGGGTAGTATCTTATACATGGAGACAGAGGATTGGATAGAGGAGCTAGTGATCACTTACGACTTGATTCGGGCTCCAACAGAGTACTGGGTTCCCATGGTAGTGATCCATATAAGAAGAGTAGTGAATCTATGGTGGAATACTTACCTTGGGAAGAGGAAGGAGACCAATGTTCTATGGTCCGAATTTGAGAAGGAGTTCCGTGTGGAATTCCTCTCTTTGATGATGAATAATGAGAAGCCACGTGAGCTACTCTCCCTCCAGAAGTGGAATATGTTGGTATGGGAGTTGGGGATCAAGTTCAAGGATCTCAATTGCTTTTCTTTGGATCTCTTTCTATATGAGGAGTCTCGGGAGAGATGTTTAAAGAAAGCACTCTTCCCTTCTCTCAAGTACATAGTTACTCCCTTCAACATACCAATATACATAGAGGTTTACATAAGGATGAGGTAGTGGAAATGATGAAATCATGATGAGGTCTATCGTAAGAGGGTAGCCAGCCGAGTTCTTCAAAGGGGGAAGCTGTTAGAACCAGGTTGTCAGTGTCAAGACCATATAGTTTTCAACCGATGGGGAGCCAACCCAAAAAGTTTTAGTTCTGACCTTGTGGTCAAAATCCTTTTCAAAGAGGATTGGGACCGAGGTGTTTCTATTGTAAAGGATGCGGGCACCATCAGTATCTGTTCCCTATTTGAGATCTGTACGATGGAGGTGTGAAGGTCCAATTCCTACCACAATAACGTTTTCTGGCCATACCATTTGAGCAGTAGGGACAGTGGGATCCTACTCCACCGAGGGGAGACGGTGTAGGAAAAGGACAACTTGAGAGTGATCCATGGGGACATCAACCTAGGCATAGTCAGGGAGGTAGCTGACATTAGAGGGTTAGATTATTAGGAAATGGTAAGTTGAAAGCCACAGAGGAAGCAATTCTAGTAGGGTTAGATATAATTCGAGGAACGATAAATTTGTTTAGTACTCTTATTTTCACATTGTTTGATTCATGAGCTTCAAAGTTCTTTGTTTCACCTAGTCCATCCCATGATTTGGGACGAGACATTGAGAGGCTTATTGTACCCTTGGTGTTAAGTACACCGATCGGAAGTCATACCATCTTGTTTGATATTTTCCAAGGATGTAGACTGATGTTGGGGCTACATTAGTCCAGTTGGGATCAATTTATGCTAAAAATGCATCCATATGATTTTATCCTTGAAATTGACTAGTTTTACTATTTGCATGAGGTTATCAACTTCTTCTAGAGAAGATTCATGTTTCCAAACATGACTGGACAACATGTAGCTTTTGTTTTTGAGCAGAGTTGTCAGGTGGGAAGCCCGTGTATGGAGTCTCTTATTTACTTGTTGGCCAAGTGTTCAGTGTAATCGACAAATGAAGAGATTGTGGGGGATCCTAGAGTTTTTATATAGTTCTTTGTTGTTTTTCCAGAAGATTTTGTGACTCTACCCCCCGGTGTGATGATGATTTTGGGATATAATTTCACCCCGGTGCTTTTCCAATTTCAATGTCTCCTTATCAGATGGAACCTTCTACGATATGAGAGATAAGGATAAAGATTGATGGTCTGATGAAGAAGGGCTTTAACCAGCCCAGTGTTTCACCATGGGGTGCTCCGGACTTGTTTGTGAAGAAGGAAAATATTGGTCTGAGGTTGTGTATATACTACCAGAGGTTGAATCAGGTAATGGTAAAGAACCATTATCCTCTTCTGAGTATAGATGATATTTTTGAGTAGTTGAGGGTAGAAATTTGATTTTTTCTGCTCTATCTATGGTCTAATTATCACCATTTTCAGGTTATGGATGGTAAAATACCGAAAACTGCATTCAGGTGTAGGTATGAGAAATTTGAGTTTGTGGTTATGCCGTATGACATTACGCACACACCAACCATGTTCATGGTGATTATGAACCCCATATTTCTTGAGTTCTTGGACCTGTATGTCATCATATTCATCAATGAATTCCCGGTCTACTCGAAGTCAGAGGAGGGACATACCGATCATCTCAAGACTATCATAGAGGTCCTTCAACACCACTAGCTATACAAAATGATGTCCAAGAGAATGTTTTGATCATGGGGCATCCAACTAAATAGAAATGTGGTGTCTCAGAAGGGTGTAGCATTGGACCTACTGAAGGTTAAGGCAGTTTTTTCTTGGGAAGAACCTAAGAATGTTGTAGAGGTTTACAATTTTCTCAGTTTGGAGGGCTATTGTTGGAGATTCCTAATTGATTTATCTTGATTAGCATCTCCATTGAAGGCTCTAACCAGAAATGGCTATGATTTTGTGTGGACTGAGTTATTTTAGGAAACATTGATCTCTCTGAAGGGGAATTTGTTCAATGACTTTCTTGTCAGGTTTCCAGAGGAAGGGGTGATGTTTGAGGTGTTTTTTGATGCATCCTATATGGGCTTTCAGTGTGTGCTGATGTAGAAATGGGGAGTTATCTTTTATGGGTGTAGAAAGTTGCATCCCCATGAATATATCTATACCACAAATGATATAGAGCTAGCATTGGTATTGTTTTCTATAATGTTGTAGTGGAATTACCACATTAGGGAGTGCTTCGTGGTCTATATTGATCACAAGATCTTGAGGTATATCATTTCCCAGCGAGACATGAACTTGTGGTAGTGGAGGTGTGTGTAGTTTCTCTAGGATTACAATTTGGAGATATCCTACACCTCTTTAAAGGGGAATTTTTTATCTTATGCATTGAGGAGAAAGTCATAAATAGTGGTAGTTTGAGAATCTACGAACTCTTGGAGGGAGATGAATGAGTTTTACACCTTGCACATGGATACAGGAATGGATGGAGACAGAGGTTTCCTATTTCAGATGATAGTGCAGTGAAATCTATGGAAGTAGGTGGAGAAGTCTCATTGGGGAGACTCAGAGGTGGAGGTAATGTTTGATTGTATTTGAAAGGGTGATGCTCTAGAGGGATGGTTGGAGGACAGTCAGAATTGGATGTTATTCCATGTGAAGCTATTTATTATTATGATGATTTATGAGGAAGTTCTCCATGAGTTTCATGGACCACCCCTTGCAGTACACCAAGGTATTTCAAAGATGTATAATGGATTGAGGGAATAGTTATGCCATCCTAGGATAAAGCAATAAGTGGCAGATTTTGTGGAAAAGTGTTTAGTGTGCTAGGAAATAAATCCCAAGAACCATGTTCCCGATGGTTTGTTGTATCCCTTAAAATTACCCAAGTGGAAGTGGGATGAAATATCAATTTATTTCATTACAGGAATACTCAGGTCTTAGGGAGGGTGCAATACAATCTGGGTAGTAGTGGATTAGTTGATGAAATCGGCTCACTTCATAGCAATAAAGAAGTCGAGCATAGTAGATGCCTTAGCAAAGAGGTATGTGAATGAGGTGGTGTGAATTCTTGGATTTTTTATATCCATCATCTTAAATCATGATACATGTTTTTTATCACGAGTTTGGAGGGGATTTCATCAGGCCTTTGGCACTCATTTACACATAATCACTACTTTCCACCCTTATATTGATGGGAAGATATCGAGGACCATCCACACATTAGATGACATACTGCGAGCATGCGTCTTGGACCTTGGCGGGTCTTGGGGGATAAACATGCCTTTGGTTGAGTTTTCTTAAAATAATAACTATCATCCTTCCATTGACATGGATCTATTTGAATCCATATATGGAAGACCATTTTATTAACCATTGAGCTGGGCAAAAGTTGGGTCGACACCTCTTCTTGGTCTGGACATAGTATAGAGTAGAACAGAGAAGATGAAGATTCTCCATGGGAAGATAAAGGTATCATATGGCTAGGAAAAGTCATATTCCGATCACAGAAGAAGGCCCTTGGAGTTTGAGGTTAGGTACCATATGTTCTTGAAGGTTTACCCTCTACGTGGAAAAGAATAGTTCCACAAAGGATATAAGCTCTCTCTGAGGTTCATTGGACCCTTTGAGATGTTGGGATGAGTTGAGGAGGTGGATTAATAGTTAGCATTTCCACCATAGTTGGGGAAGGTCCACGACATATTTCAAGTCTCCCAGCTTCGTTGGTATCTTTATGATGATTCCCATTTCATTTATTGGGGAGAGTTGGAAATCCAGGATGATGCAACATATGTGGAGAAACTAGTTGAGATCCATGATTTCCTAGAGAAGGTACTCCATGGATGGACAATTCCCTTTGTTCATGTGTAGTGGGGGAATGGTCACCTAAAGGATAGTACTTGGGAAAGGGAGACACTAGTGCATGCCCAACACTCAGAGTTGTTTTGAGTTCTGCCTTGTTATGTTTTTCCCTGTAATTCTTGAACCATGTTTTCTATTACATGATTTGTTTCCCTATCCTCTAACATATGAAAAATTCATGAAATATGAGGAGGGGAGGACCTGATCCCTAATTAATATGAATTAATTCAGATGAGATTAAACCCATGTGGGTGAGTTAGTTCCACCCAAAGCAGATAATATATTGACATGGAGGAAGGAATTTACTGATAAATATGTTTGGGTAGTTTGATTTTGGTAATGGTGTGGTGTGTCTTGTGGTTGTTTGGGTTCAAAAATATTGGAGGCTTTTTTCTTAAATGTTGAGCTTTCACTCCATATTTTGAAATAATATAGGGTGGTTTATCCTTAGAGTTATCTTACATGGTGGTTGTTTAGACCCATCTTTCTTCTATGTTTGGTTTTGAATTCTTGAGGGTGATAATAGTTTGAGAGGTATCTTATGTAATGTTCTGGACCACTGACGTCCATTAATTTTTCAAAATCAAGTGTTTAGGGTTTTCTGTGGGAAATAATGGCTAATTTAAAGAGTTTACCAAATTTCATGTTTTTTAATTGGTATGTAAGGCATCGATGAGTCGCATGAGAAGCTCAATGTTGGTAGATCGCATTGGTAACTAAACATTAGTGACTTAGGGAATTGATAGGTTAGGTAGTCGGTAGTCTAGGGTGTTGGTAGATTATGGCATTGGTAGGTTAAGGTGTCGATAAATCAAGGCATTGGTAGGTTAGGGCGTAAGTAGGTCAAGGCGTCAGAAGGTCATCTCATTATTGACGTAGGATTTCAGCGACTCATGGCGTTTGTGAAGCAAGATGTCGGTAGGTCAAGGCATTAATAGTTTGGGGTTTCAGTAGGTCTTCGCATCAGTGTCTTAGGCATCGTTGATGCATGAATCGATGACTTGTGTTGGTGACTCACCCATCAGTGAGTCATTTTCCATCCTTTCCATGTTTTTCCTATTTTGCATATTTTTGACATTAAATGAGTTAAAACCCATATTTGATGAGTTTTGGGAAGTTTCTAATGGTATTTTTCTTCTAGAAACCTAACAAGTACTTTGACTACTAAACCGTGTGGTCTTGGTTGTGATCTGGATTTAATGGCCTTTGAATCTGTTTCCCTATAGATATAGGATTTAACCTTTTTAAATTATAATCTTTTCTTCCTTGGAACCCTTATATTTTCTCTCGGTTCACTGAGAACCTTTCTTCCTGGAGGATTAGTTCCCCTGTGGTGTAACAGTCTATTCGGTTTTCCCTTAGAGTATTTACTGATGCTCGCACAACCCCTATTTTTGGCACAAGGAAGAATTTTTGGTCACCTATTTTTCCTAGTAGTGATTTCTTTCATTTCTATTTTTTTGGGAATCGTGCAGGGTGGGTGTACTTATGTTCCCTTGTAAATGTGGTTGAAACCAATTTAACGAAGATAATAAGAAGAAATAAATGATGGATTGGGCATACATGGATAATGAGGCTCTATTTTTTGTGTTATCTTTGATCCATGTTGTGAATCATATAGGTTTTATTATTTTGGAAATCATGGCCAATGGTGGTCCTTATTTGTGCACCTGTATTCCTTATGAATCACTCTTGAAAGAATTAGAATATGGTTAATCATTTATATTCAGTTAATTAAATGGATTTCCCATGATCAAAATAATTATGTGTTCAACACTATTTTATCAAGTATAATTAAAGCATGAGTGTGACTAAATATGAATGAAAATTTCCTTGTTGGTGCGGCTATGTGCTGTGTGTGGTTGTTTTCATCTTGTATTTGTTCTGTTCTTGTGATTTTGTGGTTGGAAGTGTCATTGTGTGTATGTGGTGGTACAGGCAATGCAATGGTATATCGGGCTGAGTGGTTTATTGATTGTGGGATAGATGAATTTTTTATATAGTGGGACTATATGTGGGAAGTGTTTGGGTAGTAGGGATGTATGACTAGGTAGTTTCATGTTCATGTTTATGTGTGTGTTGTGCATGGTGTTGTTTTAAAGTGTGTCTTCTGAGTGGGGTTGTGATTAGGTGTATGTGGTGGTTTACTTGTTGAGAGGAAAGACATGGTGGAATGAATTTGAAGAATGATGGTGGAAGTGGTTAAATGGGTGTACAAAAAGGGGGAATGTGCAGTGGGACTTCAAGATGGTTGATTTTCCTTCATTTTTAGTAATGGGTGTTAGAATGAATTCTTTTACCTTGGCCCTTCTTCCTTGTTTGATTTTGGTAGTGGTTGGTATAGTTACTTCACCTTATAATGATTTTAGTGTTTAGTATTTTACTGGGTTGGTATGGAATAAATAAATAAATTTATAATGTAGAGTTTCAGCCAGTTAAATGAATTGGCTGGGGGTATGTTTCGAGGTTTGACTTGTAGTGAAATGGTGTTCATTTATCGGCTTATGTAAGTGACCATCGTTCGTGGTGGTACGTGCATGTAGGATTGGATTCAAGGGATATTTTGGTGTGGGATGGTTGTGGTTTTGAAAACCAATAGTTTGGGATTAGTGTTTTGTACATATATATATATATATGTAGTTCCTTTTGATTTTTATATGCTCCCTAATAGTGTTGAGAACTACATGGAAAAAACCCCATTTATTATGGGGGGCGTGTCCTTTCCCAATATTCAAGTGGGAGGATAGATTGATGGTTATTGGATTATCTCTGCTCCCTCTTCTAGTCATTTATCTCTGTGACTCTCTAGGAAGGCTATAATGGATTGAGGTTTAATACCATATTTATGGTACTCGTTGTGTGATAGGTGGCTTGTTTTGTCAGTGTATTCGGCCGGTGGCCCAGGTGTCTTCGAGCGAGACGCGTGGTGGTTGTGGCTCAAGTGTCTATGGGCATGATGTTTTGCGGTTGTATCCCTCATGTTTTTGGGTGAGATGGGATGTGGTATATGCCCCAGGTGTGTGCAGGTAGGTTGTGATAGTGGGGCTTGTGGAAGAGCGTTGTAGCATCAGGACATTTTCTGTTAGAGATGAGTAGTTAAATAGTGGGAAGTGGTGTGAGGTACACAATTATCAATGTGGATACTACTATAATTTACATGACTTTCCTTACTTGGTGAGTGCACCTAGGTGAGTTTTCTGTGGATAGTATACCTTGTTAGTGGATTTTGAGTTTCTACTATTTTCTCACTAGGGAATTAATATTATTTAACCCCATGTACATGAGTGAATTTTGTTTTTACCTATCGAGTAAACTTATATGCTATACCTATATATATAAAATTGTTTTCAGATATCTTGGGAGATCATACAGACCATGATGAACCTTACTAGCTTGGGTGTTGGGGATGGTTGCTATGTTGCTACTTAATTTTATTGTGGTACTTACATTGGAGTTTTGGTTGTATTTTTAGAAGTTTTAATTTAAACATGAATGTGGGATGGATTTTGGTTTATATATATTTCTTGGAGTAGCTTACGGTGGATACATCTTTTCTCTTAGTCACATTTTCATTTAAAAAGGGTAATGACACCCATCTTGAGTGAATTTTTAAATACCCTTGGTGCTTGTTGACACCCAAGGCCTTTTGGTTGTGGGACTTAGGGGTCATTATCTCTCCTTCATCTTGAGGAAGGAAGGTCGCGACATCTTTCTATCCCTTACCTCATCTTGAAGTCTGTGGGTTGTGACACATTATCTCATGATATATAAAAATATACCTAGTGAATTAGTGTATGATATGGGTCCCACCCATCTCATAATGAAATCATACATTTGTGTTTCACAAGATCATAAAAAATTATATTATAACCCATGAAATGAAATGGGTGTCATGAACATGTAATCATAACATTACCTTTAGAGAAGAGACAATTTTCATATTTATTTACCTAAAATAATAACACATGAAAAAGATTGTTTCATAATCATATAACACGTGAAAAAATATATAGGTTTTATAAAAATGATTCAATTAAAATGGAGAAAATCTAGAGAAAGAATATAAATTGATATTTGGGATCTTTTCCCCATAAAGGCATGAGTAACAAAAATAATGTATGTCATCATAGATTGAAAATAATTTTGAAATAACTTTTTTAATTTTTTTGAGGAAAATATCCTTTCTTCTTTGAAATACAATTTTTAAATCAAAAAAAAATTTGAATTCCATTTTCCTTGAAAACACATTAGAAACATATAATGAAATCCTGAAAACTTTTGGAAAACTATTTCTTTGAAAAGACTTCGAAAACTTGTAAAGACATATTCAAAAGTTTTTGAAAAGCATTATATTTGAAAATATATTGAAAACTCATAAAATAATTTTCAAATTAATTGAAATAATTTTCTTTGAAAACAACCTTTTAAAATATATAAAGGATGCTTTGAAAAAAATTTAAACCTCCTTTTAATCATTATTTTTTGGAAAACCCTTTTTATTTTCAAATAATTAGAAATTCATTTAAAAAATATTATTAAAAATATTTTATTTAAAAAAATATCTTTTTAAAATAAAAAATTATCAAGAAAATGAATTTCCTGATGGTGGGTATGTCTATACATTCCAAACATTCCTTTTTCACCATTATGATTTAGAAAAGTAACTTGATTGTAAAATGGAAAGAAGAATTTTAAGCCAATTTTTTTAAAAGTTAATACATGGATTAAAAGTTTATTTAAACATCATAGGATAAAAAAATTGAAAACCATTTTCTAAATCATGGTTTTGAAAGAACCCATATTCTAGACAAAGTGGAGATATAATGTCAGATTTTCATATAAACACTTTCTTAATTATCTTAATTTCAAAATATTGGAAAAATTATACCATTAAATTAATATAACATTAATAAACACAAGGTATGAAAATAAATATGATTTCTTAAGAAATGGTTCATAATATTTCATCAACGGAAGAAAAATAATAAACAATCTCGATAAACTATAAGATTATATCTATAAACTATTACCACGTTTGTAATTTTGAATGATAATAAGATTAAAAGAATAAAAATACATGAATCATGAAATATCATTAAAATATGTAGGCTCATGAAATTACATGTCAATAGAAATATATACTCTTCCTAGAAAAATATATGTGCAAAACCTAGCATGTGTCTCAAAGGAGGAAAATCGAGAGAAAATTACATTACCGATTTGCTAAATATTGAAACATAAACACCCTGAAATAAATATCATAAAATGGATATATAAATAAACATTTATTTACATATATTAATGACAGAATAAATCCGTGGGTATTAAACACACTATATAAAATATATCGATGGTGAATATGTCTTTTGTCTCATGGAAAATAAAAGTGAGAGGAGAAAATCCTTACAACTTAAGTAACATTAGAATCATGATCCTAAAGAGATGATAATATCATTATAAGAATTAAATATCAATAAATAAATAAAATTTATTATATAACTTGTAATAGAGAATCATATACACCACCCAAAAGAAGCAAGTGGTTAATATGGCATGTATCTGATGGAAATAAAAAGTGACCTGAAATCCACATACCTTATTAATTGTCTATCATTACACTTGTTCTAGACTCATGTTTAATAAATATAAGATTATTATAAATCTTAAATTTAACCATATACTTATATATAATACCATATATGTATTTATATCACCGGTTTATAACAACATCAATGTTAAGGTTACGTTTCTTGTAATATCCACTTTGTTTTTTTGCATGTGCTAAATTTTTTGTCTTTATAATTATGTTCTGAATTAGAGAATTTAAAACATATTATAAATAATATTTTTATTTTTTATATTTTTATTATAATAATTTACTTAATATATTATTATGAAATGGAATACATATTTCATGGAGATAGTAGGCCGTACATAAGCATGAATATTGTATCATTTTTTTGTCATATTGAATGAAAGAAAATAAATGAAATAAATGAATATATATACATATATATCATTAAATTTGAATTATTATTTCACAGGCATCATATCGTTTCACTAAACCAATTTTAATTCATTTCATGTCATGTTTGAATGAATCACATATCTTTGAGGATGTAGTAGTGCACAACTCCAAAAACAATGTAACCATATTTACACAAAATGGAAATCATAGAGGGTTGTTTTATATAATCATTATAGAATAATTAATACATAATAAATATAAAATATATAATATAAAAAATAGTTTCCATTATGCTGGGGAAAAATATCTCAAGGTAACATTGAAGCATTTTTGGGTTGACCGTGTTTGGTGACAAATATGGTTTTATTAATATGTAATGGTGTTCCAGAGATATTCTTGAAAACCTATGTTGAAAAAGAACCATGAAAAAGGAATGGATTATTTGAAGTATGTTAAAAAATATTAGATATAAGGTGGTTCCATTTTCCAGTGTTTGCCAAATTTTTGGGCCTCAACATCGGGAATATAGAGATATGTGTTTTTGGAAAATGAAGTTTCACGCATGATTAAAGATGGAATGAGAACTTATGCTCAAGGAAGGTTTTTGGATCATAACATTGAAATATGGAAAATTCATAAATTCCATGAATGAATGGGAAATGTTCCTGAAAGATGTGGCTGCATGAAAGAAACTTGTGCGCCCAATGTGACATCAAATTGGGTTTTGCGCACAAGAAGATGATCTTGTGCGACTAGGTGAATCTTCCGTACAAAGGTAAGTGTTTCTTATAAATGATAGGTGACCCCTCTCATTCAAAATATATCAACACATAGATATTATTTAAGCTCTGGAGTAGACATGATTTTGTATAAATGGATTTGCGCAAAATAATTGGGGTTGCATGAATGCTAAGGAATCTCTGTGTAAGATTGAAGTTGTGGGTAAGATTGTTGTTTTTAATTTGAGGAGGTTTTGTGAACAAGGAATAAAACTTGTGTGTAAGGTGAAATAATGGTTTCATGACAGATTTCGAGTTTTCTTGTAAATTTTTGGTAAAGTGGAATTCATCATTTCATTAAAGTGAGACATCAATAGAGAATTTATATACACTGGAGGATGCATTCATTAGAGATAATGAAGAGACCTCGAAATCTATAAACTGTGAGTGGATCTTATGAAGAAGTAGTGATAACACATCAATTATGAGAGTAGTGAGCTTCCACGTTGTGATTTGTTGTAAAATTGGAGGGACAATGAGTCCACTCCAAACATTGTAAACAGTAGTGCGCTTTAAGTGAATTTGAAACATCAACACATTTTCATTGTGTGCTCCTTAGACGTATCCTAGTGAGGGTCAACCATGTAAAAATTTATGTGTCTCATATATTCTTTAATTCCTATTCATACTTTTCTTCGGTAAATAGAAAGACAAGAGTTTTTCTTAAAAATAAAATAGGATCCAAAGGGGAATTTGTTTCAATCTGTTATACCCTGATTCACCCCCTCTTAGTGTATTTTACCTAGTGAAACTAAAAAATCATTATTTCCACTCATGAGAGGTGTCCAATGAAAAATGGAAAACATTTTTTGATGAGGATGTAGTTCCTCGTACATAAAAAATGGTAAGTTCGTTACCCATTATATTAACATATGTGTATGTAAAGGCCAAACCATTATAATAAAAGTAACTCAGTATATGTTGGATACTGATGTTTTTATATAATAATGGAATAATAATATTTTATTTAGTGGAGAAATAAAATAAAATAGATGAGCTTGATGAAGGATTTTACCTCTCTATTGGGTAACTCCATTTTCTTTGCACAAAAGGTATTCCTCAGTTGAATTTATGGCCAAAGTGAGGCTTCAATGTGGAAATTTGGGATTTTTTGAGAATATTTTATCATTTTATGTTTGATAAAAATTTACTATAGGTGTGAATAAGTGGGATGAGTGAGTTCCATTTTATAGTGTAGGAGAAGTGGCATTATTGTAAATTTTTTAAAAGGGAATTCCATGAAAATATTTTCGATAAAAAGTTGATCCAATAATGGACCGAATTCAATACAAGGGAGTATAAGGTCCATATATGTCCATAAAATGGATTTTAAATAGTTTATAGGTCATTTTGATCCTTAAGTATAATTTTTATTCCCATATAAATCTAATTTTCCATTTAGTCATTGCAATGAATTTTAATAACTTTATGTAATATTTTTGAAAAAAATGATGTTGACCATATTTTAAATTTTATATTATTCATAATAATAAAAAATGACACCAAAATGTTTCCTAAGGATACTGGTTGTCTCATGGCCGACCATGGGATGTCTTGTGCCAAACTTGGGGACCCCATGAAATCACTTTTGTGAGAAAGTGACTTTTTATCATTTTATTTTTTAAGAATGTTAAATGTAACAAAGAATGTATCACCTAAGTAAAATATTTTTAATTTTGTCTACATAAATTATATTTTGGACTATAATTATTCATTGGAAATCTAAAAATAGTTTCTACATCATAGTATTTTTTTTATAATTTTTAGACATTAAATAAATTAAATTATTTATGACATCATAATGATGTAGCGATGACCTCATTATTTGACGATTTAAATAAAATGGAAATATAATGTAAAATCTAAGACCTACACATGTACAAAACCTATTGGGTGGGTATATTTCGAACCCTTATCACCTTAGCCTCGAATTATATCAATGTGGGACCTTTAAAATCCGAAACCCATTTGAAAATAAAGTAACATTTCTTTACTTTCCAAGAGTGCCCCTCCTCTCCTCTTATAAAAGGCCCCCACCTCTACCTCCTTACCCACACTCCCAAAGACTTTGGCTCGGCCAACCCCTGCCCATTTTGTCTCTCCACATCCCTCTCTTACTCCTTGAAGACTCACTTTGGGCAGAAGCCTTCCCAAGGAAGCCTTTGAGCTCAAATCAAAGGGTGTTACCCGATTTTAGGGTAATGTCTTCACTTGAGTCCTTTTGTTTTATTTTGCTTCTCCAACCCACTAAAATATTTTTATTCATTTCTCTTGTAACAACTACAGTATCTTAAATATACTATGATGTTTTTATAAGAAGGATTTGAGCTAAACTTACACACACTTACATCTAATGGTTAAAGGACATACTGTTTCCGTGGATGGTGAATTTATGCCTCTCGAAACGATGATTGTTCAAAATTCTTTTAACACCTTCAAAGGTAGCCATTAAGGTGTCACTATATTTATATATGATATATAATATGTTTATGTTTTTCTTAAGATTCTGTATTTTTCATTTTGGGCATACCTTTATGGTTTCCATTATGGGTAAACGCGATATCTTCATTTAAGGAAGTGCGGACTACCGCCCCCTCAAAGTGATTTGATTCGTTAATACCATATGTGGGAAGTATAAAGTATGGAGTTATGATATTATATATGGTATTATACTGGAATTATAATATACCTTTATATCATTATGATTCCATTCTATAAAATACAAAATTGAAATGAAAGTAGCGTTCATGCGTACGTACAGCTTACCGTCTCCATGAACAGTGCATTTCATTTCATACCTCTAAATGATTATTTAATACTATAAATGCATATATATACTAGTTATATATGATATATAAATCATGATTATAACTCTGGATATAATGGATACACGAACAACTTGTAATTATAAAGAGCATATTTTGACTCAAGTACCAATGATCGTTAAAATGACAGTTATTAACTAAAATAATAACATAGTGTTCATGACATGGTAATAAGTGATATAAAAGGAATAATGAACTTGAAGAATGTTCTTAAGAAAGTAGAAATTAACTCAAGTTTATTATTGAGGACATTAAAGAACGATCAAGTCAAGTCGGATTTGAGGTATGGGACTTCGTCTCAATCTCCTTTCATTGAGGCATATTTTGTTTTATACACAGCCTTCTTTTATATGGTGTGTAAACCCCTTTGAATTTTAAATTTATTCAAAAGGAATCTTTTTTATACGAAGCGTTTACTAAATGACAAAAGGTAATGTTTTTGTTGTACGTATGCGGCGACAACGACTTCTCCACCGCCGTGACCATTATTTGAGTTTCGGCTTCCTCTACAAGCCATACCTTATTATTAAAAGAAAAATAAATACCATGTTTTACTTTTATTTTATTTTGGTATTAAAAATGGTTTTCATAATGTTTTTATATCAATGTGTTGTATTGATATCTTGTGATTGAAAGGTGGAAATGTTATGTTTCCTTTATGCATGTTTTATGTGATACGATTATGTTGAGGTTCTTGGGCATTATTATGAAGACGGGTGGTTCCGTGATAAACTAAGGGCAGGTGAGCCCGATATAGCTCTCCAATGCATTGGGTAACGCGAAGGAGTGAAACGTTAAGGTTTCTCTGAAGAGATTTAGGGAATATACTGTGATGGGTATTCCAAACGTAACCAAGAGGGTTACTCCATACGTAAGAATGTTATGAATGCCTCAAGTTACCTTTATGTCTTATGATTTCAATGATTTATTCATGATTTGATGAGGTATGTTAAAGTGGTCATGTTTTATGGGTAAAGTATGATTTTATTCTTCTGTATATATATGTACCCATGTTTCCTTTCCATATTTTTATATCCCTTACTGATCTTTTTATGCTCATCCCACATTTTTTGAAATGTTTTTCACAGGTCAAGGGAAAGGTACATGATATGATGATAGTGTCAAGGAAGTGTCAAGAAATAATCCATGTTTTATTTTAAATATGTTTCCATTGATGGGAAAGAAGAATACTATCTTAATGTAACCACTTTGTTTATATGTGGAATGTAATGCAAGTTTTATGATCTAATTCTATAAAACTCTAAACCCGAAAAGATCCTCAATGTGTAATCTTGTAATAACTCAAGATTAAGTAAGGATTAAGGCTGGGGCCTTATAGTTGGTATCAAAGGGAGGTTTAGATAGCTTTAGGAGTTAGAATTCTATGAAATGATTATCCAAAAATATTTTTTTTGAAATGATATAGCATTTGAAGATTACCATGTTGCTTCATCTAAGACATGTTTTTTCAGAATGGTTTTCCACAAAGGAAACAGGGAAGCAGTGTTAAGAAGGCATACAGAAGGAAATAACCTTCTGAATCAGCATCCCGAGATGGTCAGAATTGGAACTGAACAGTTTTCTGCAGTAATGGTGCAGTTGACTCAAGCGATAAATGGTGGTGGTATCCATGCACGAGATCAGCCAGATCAACCGCAGAGGAACATGTCAGTGGTGGAACATTTCATGAGGCAACATCCCCCATAATTCAGAGGATCATCTGACCCTGTGTTAGCTGAAGGGTGGATTAAATCACTAGAGAAGATTTTCTATGTCCTGGGGTGCTCAGAAAATCAAAAGGTTAGTCTTTCTATTTACCGTTTGGAGGGTGAAGCAGATCAGTGGTGGTCAATGGTTAAAAATATCAGGGACGCTGATGAGATTGATGCTCTCGACTGGAATGAATTTAAAGGTATGTTTCTTGAGAAGTATTTTCAAAAGTCTGTTCGACTTAGGATGGAAAAGTAATTCTTGGAATTGAGGCAAGAGGAAGGCTCAATGGATACCTATGAAGAATGGTTCACTTGATTGGAAAGGTATGCTCCAAATTTTATCTGAGACCTTGATAGTAAAATCAATCGTTTTTACTCAGAATTAAAGCCAAAATATCGAAGGGCATTAGCTTCTCGTGAGTTTAAAAGTTATGAAAATCTTGTTCGATGTGCTGAGAAGCTGGAAATGGAGTTTTCCGATGATCAAGTGTTCTATAACAACCAGCAGAAGAAGAGACCAAGGTGGCAGGAGAAAGGGAAGAATTCTTCAAAAAAGTCTGATGGTATGAAATCTAAGTTTCCAGTTTGTGATAAATGTGGAAAAAGGCATGCTGGGGAATGTCTTCTGAATTCTGGAAAGTGCTACTGATGTGGTAAGATGGGACATAAGGCTCGTGATTGCACTGAAAAAGATCAAGGTGAAGGTAAGACCAAATTTGATATACAGTTAGTGAAATGTTTTAAGTGCAATAAGATGGGTCATTATGAAAACGAGTGTCCGACAAAGAGCTTGAGTTATGGGAAGCAGTTAGACTACAAGCAGAAAGGGGTGGTGAAATCCTTTGCAACTACCTCAGCAGATGTTGGGCCATCAAATGAGGTTGTATCAGGTACTTTGTTTGTTTTTTCAGATTATGCCAGTGTGTTGTTTGATTCTGGGTCTACACATTCTTTCATCTCTGAAACCTTTTCTAGTAAAATGGGAATACCATCTCAAGAAATGACTCCTGAAATTGTGATAAAAACACCTAGGGGAAATGTTGAGGAAAAAAGAATTTATAAGAATCTTCCTATCCTTATCTGTGGAAAGAACCTACTTGCAACCCTTATTGTTCTACCTCTAGTAGAGTTTGATGTTATCCTGGGTATGGATTGGCTCTCTATTTACCATGCTAAGATTGACCGTAGTGCTAAAGAAGTTTCTTTTCAGAAATACTTTCAGTTTGTGTACAAGAATTAACCCTTACTGTTGATAACTTATCAAGAGGCCAAGAAACTTGTAAAAGATGGAAATGAATGTTACCTTTCACACATCGTTGAAAATAAAGGAACTGTTCAGATTAATGACGTGCCAGTGGTAAATGAGTATCCTGATGTTTTTCATGATGAGTTACCTTGAATAATACCAGATCGGGAAGTTGAGTTTACTGTTGACTTAGTTCCTGATGCTAAGCCAATTTCAAAACCCCCTTATCGAATGGCTCAAATTGAACTTTTAGAGTTGAAGGAGCAATTTCAAGATTTATTAGAGAAATTTCTCATTCGACCTAGCACATCACCATGGGGTGCTCCTGTTTTATTTGTTAAAAAGAAAGATGGTTCAATGAGACTTTGCATTGATTATAGAGCCTTGAATAACATCACTGTTAAGAACAAATATCCTTTGCCTCATATCGATAATTTGTTTGATCATCTCCAGGGAGCTTAGTATTTTTCAAAGATTGACTTGAGATTGGGGTACCATCAGCTGAAGGTAAAGGAAGAAGATGTTCCGAAGACCGCATTCCGTACAAGATATGGCCATTATAAATTTGTAGTAATGCCTTTTGGGCTAACCAATGCACCTGATGTATTCATGGACTTAATGAATAGAATTTTCCATGAGTTCCTGGATAAGTTTGTGGTGGTTTTCATTGATGATATTTTGGTGTTTTCTAAAAATAAATAGGATCATGAAAGACATTTAAGCGTTATCTTGCAAAACTTAAAAGAAAATAAACAGTATGGGAAATTAAGCAAGTGTGATTTTTGGTTGCAACAAATTTCTTTCCTTGGTCACATTGTTTCTAAAGATGGGATAACTATTGATCCTGCAAAAACAAAAGTTGTGGAAGACTGGCCAAGACCCACAAATGTAACTGAGATTCGTATCTTCCTTGGTTTGGTAGGCTATTACCAAATGTTTTTTTAAAAATTTTCACGGTTATCTAGTCCAATGACTAAGCTAACTCGGAGGGGTGTGAAGTTTATCTAGACAAAAGAATGTGATGATTGTTTTCAGGAATTGAAAAGAAGATTAGTGAATGCTCTAGTTTTGGCACTACCTTCCAGGAATGGTGAGTTTGTTATATACAGTGATGCTTCATTGAAAGGACTTGGTTGCATCCTAATGCAGAATGATTAGGTAATTGCTTATGCTTCACGACAGTTGAAAACTCATGAGTTAAATTACCCTACACATGATTTGGAATTAGCTGCTATTGTTTTCGCTTTAAAAATTTGGAGCCATCATTTGTATGGAGTAAAGTGTGAAATATATACTGATCAGAAAAGTTTAAAGTATATATTCACTCAGAAAGAGTTAAACATGAGACAGAAGAGATGGCTGGAATTAATCAAGGATTATGATTGTACAATTCATTACCATCCGGGAAAAGCAAATAAGGTGGCTGATGCTTTGAGTCGAAAAAATAATGCTTCATTAGCAATGTTGAGTTTGGAACATGATCCTTTGGTTAAGGATTTGATGAACTTTGGCATAGACGTTGTTGGTGCAGGAAGTTCTTCTGTTTTGTTTCAGGTATCAGTGAGATCATCTCTATCAGATAGAATCAAGCAAGCACAGAAGAAAGACAGTGAGTTGCAGAAAAAGGTAGAGCTGGTTCAGAAAGGTAAGTTGCCTGGATTCAACATTGATAATGATTGTGTTTTGAGATTTGGGAAGAGATTGTGTGTGCCTTGTGGTTCATAGTTGAAGAGAGAGTTGTTATGTGAAGCTCATAGTTCTCCGTTTTCAGTTCATCCAGGCAGTACTAAGATGTACAGAGATCTGCGGGAGTATTACTGGTGGGATGGAATGAAAAGAGATATTGCTGATTTTACTGTGAAGTGTTTGAATTATCAGCAGGTTAAAGCAGAGCGGCAGTTACTGAAAGGGATGGTTCAGCCTTTACCAGTGCCAGAGTGGAAATGAGAGAATATATCCATGGACTTTGTTGTGGGATTACCGAAGACATCTCGAGGTAATAATGAAATCTGTGTTATTGTTGATCGCTTGACTAAATCTGATCATTTCCTTTCTATACGAGATACTTTTTAGCTAGATCAACTTTCCTGTTTGTTTCTTAAAGAGATAGTCAGGTTATATGGAGTTCCTCTCTCCATTGTATCTGATTGTGATTCCAGGTTCACTTCTAACTTTTGGAAAGGCCTTCAGAGGTCGTTGGGTACTGAATTAAATTTTAGTACAACATTTCATCCTCAATCAGATGGGCAGCCAGAACGAACAATTCAGACCTTGGAGGATATGCTACGAGCTTGTTCGATGGATTATCAGAGAATTTGGGACCAACATCTTTCTTTGGTTGAATTTTCATATAATAACAGTTTTCATTCTAGTATATAGATGGCACCATTTCAGGCATTATATGGGAAGCGGTGTCGAACTCCAGCTTTTTGGGATGAAGTGGGTGAAAGGAAGTTGATGGGACCATAATTGGTAGAATAGATAGCAGAAAAAGTTCAGCTGATTCAGAAACACATGAGAACAACTCAGAGTAGGCAGAAGAGTTAGGCAGACAATAGGAGGAAGGATCTAACTTTTGAGGTAGGTGATCATGTTTTTCTCAAAGTCTCACCATGGAAAAGTGTGATGAGATTTGGTAAGAAAGGAAAGCTGAGTCCAAGGTTCATTGGACCATATGAAATTCTGGAGAGAGTTGGATCAGTTGTATACTGAGTGGCTTTACCTCCGAGTTTATCTCATGTACACAATGTTTTTCATGTTTCGATGCTGAGAAAGTACATGCCAGATCCATCTCATGTTTTGAGTCCAGAGGTAGTTCAGCTAGAAGAGAACCTATCTTATGAGGAACAACCAGTCCAGATTCTTGACCACAGGGAGAAAGTGTTACAGAATAAGGTGATTAATCAGGTAAAGGTTTTGTGGAAAACCCACATGATGGAAGAGGCAACATGGGAATCTGAAAATGAAATGAGGGATAAGTACCCCCATTTATTCGATAAGTAAATAAATTGCGGAGACGCAATTTTCTAAAGGGGGGAAGGATGTAAAGTCCCAAGTAAGTAATGAAAAATAGATATTTTTATCTATGTCTATTAATGAATTAGATAGTGTTTTAGAGGTTTAAAATGAAAATAAATCCAATCTTAAGCATGGAATACACTAATATTTTTTAAAAGATTGTTTTACAGCCTTTTGATGGAAAACCATTTTTAAATCTATATTTTGACAATTTTATAAGCTATGTTTGTCAAAATAAACTTATTCTTTATGATTGGGACATCAAAATTTACTTTGTGTGAATTTTTGGTATTTTTCTGACAATGTTCATTTTTTAATGAATAGTGAAAAATACCGCATTTTACATCAAAACTGCTTTTTAATATAATTTATTTATATGATTAGATTATCTTTTGAATTGTTTTTAAAGTTAAATTAGAATATATTTTTACCATTTAATCCAATGGTGGTTATTAGGATTAATTTCACTTTGGAATTGGGCATAAACTAATGCCAAACTTTTCATAGATATTGTTTCAAAAAAACCAACTATTTGTTTTGACAAAGAGAATTATTTTTAAATAAGTTATTGCAATTTTTGTGTTTGGAATTTGTTAAAATGGATTAAATATTTGGAATTAGAAGGTCCAAATTATGTAATCAAGGCTCTTTTGTTTTTGGACATTATGAATAGTAACGACGGTAATTATCTTTAATTATCTTGATTAATGAGTAATCGGGTAGTTAAGGATAATAAAACAATATCATAATAATATAAAATGACACCAAAATGTGTCCTAAGTCTACTGGTTGTCTCATGGCCGACCATGGGATGTCTTGTTCCAAACTTGGGGACCCCATGAAATCAATTTTGTGAGAAAGTGACTTTTTATCTTTTTATTTTTTAAGAATGTTAAATGTAACAAAGAATGTATCACTTAAGTAAAATATTTTTCATTTTGTCTACATAAATGATCTTTTGGACTATAAAAATTCATTGGAAATATAAAAAATTTTTATACATCATATTATTTTTTTATAATTTTTAGGCATTAAATAAATTAAATTATTTATGACATCATAATGATGCAGCGATGACCTCATTATTTGACGATTTAAATAAAATGGAAAGATAATGTAAAAGCTAAGACCTAAACATGTCCAAAACCTACTGGGTGGGTATATTTCTAACCCTTATCACATTATCCTAGAATTATATCAATTTGGGACATTTAAAATTCGAAACCCATTTGAAAATAAAGTAACATTTCTTTACTTTCCAAGAGTGCCCCTCCTCTCCACTTATAAAAGGCCCCCACCTCTACCTCCATACCCACACTCCCAAAGCCTTTGGCTCGGCCAAACCCTACCCATTTTGTCTCTCCACATCCCTCTCTTACTCCTTGAAGCATCAATTTGGGCAAAAGTCTTCCCAAGGAAGCCTTTGAGCTCAAACCAAAGGGTGTTACCCGATTTTAAGGTAATGTCTTCACTTGAGTCCTTTTGTTTTATTTTGCTTCTCCAACCCCCTAAAATATTTTTATTAATTTCTTTTGTAACATCTCCAGTATATTCAATATAATTAGATGTTGTTATTAGAAGTATTAGAGCTACACTTACACACACCTACTTCTAATGGTTAAAGGACATACTGTTTCTGTGGATGGTGAATTTATGCCTCCCGAAACGATGATTGTTCAACATTATTTTAACACCTTAAAAGGTGACCATTAAGATGTCACTATATTTATATATGATATATAATATGTTTATGTTTTCCTTAAGATTCTGTATTTTTCTTTTTGGGCATACCGTTATGGTTTCCATTATGGGTAAACGTGATATCTTCATTTAAGGAAGTGCGGACTACCGCCCCCTCAAAGTGATTTTATTTGTTAATACCAAATGTGGGACGTATAAAGGATGGAGTTATGATATTATATATGATATTATACTGGAATTATAATATACCTTTATATCATTATGATTCCATTCTATAAAATATGAAATTGAAATGAAAGTAGCGTTCATGCGTAGGTACGGCTTACCGTCTCCATGAACGGTGCATTTCATTTCTTACCTCTAAATGATTATGTAATATTATAAATGCATATATATACTGTATATATTTGATATATATGATATATACATCATGATTATAACTTTGTATATAATGGATACATGAACAAATTGTAATTATAAAGAGCATATTTTGACTCAAGTACCAAGGATCGTTAAAACGACCGTTATTAACTAAAATAATTACATAGTGTTCATGACATGGTAATAAGTAAAATAAAAGGAATAATGAGCTTGAAGAAGGTTCTTAAGAAAGTATAAATTAACTCAAGTTTATTATTCAGGACATTAAAGAACGATCGAGTCATGTCGGACCCGAGGTATGGGACTTCGTCTCAATCTCCTTTCATTGAGGCATATTTTGTTTTATACACAACCTTCTTTTATATGGTGTATAAAACCATTTTACTTTTATGTTTATTCAAAAGGAATATTTTTTATACGAAGTGTTTACTAAATGACAAAAGGGAATGTTTTTGTCGTACGTATGCGGCCATAATGACTTCTCCGCCGCCGTTACCATTATTTGAGTTTCAGCTTCCTCTACAAGCCATACCTTCTTTTTAAAAGAAAAATAAATACCATGTTTTACTTTTCTTTTATTTTGGTATTAAAAATGGTTTTCATAATGTTTTTATATCAATGTGTTGTATTGATATCTTGTGATTGAAAGGTGGAAATGTTATGTTTCCTTTATGCATGTTTTATGTGATACGATTATGTTGAGGTTCTTGGGCATTATTATGAAGACGGGTGGTTCCGCGATAAACTAAGGGCGGGTAAGCCTGATATAGCTCTCCAATGCATTGGGTAACGCGAAGGAGTGAAATGTTAAGGTTTCTCCAAAGAGATTTAGGGAATATACTGTGATGGGTATTCCAAATGTAACCAAGAGGGTTACTCCCTATGTAAGAATGTTATGAATGCCTCAAGTTACCTTTATCTCTTATGATTTCTATGATTTATTCATGATTTGATGAGGTATGTTAAAGTGATTATGTTTTATGGGTAAAGTATGATTTCATTCTTATGTATATATATGTACCCATGTTTCCTATCCATATTTTTATATCCCTTACTGAGCTTTTTATGCTCATCCCAAGTTTTTTGAAATGTTTTTCACAGGTCAAGGGAAAGGTACATGATATGATGATAGTGTCAAGGAAGTGTCAAGAAAGAATCCATGTTTTATTTTAAATATGTTTCCATTGATGGGAAAAAAGAATACTATCTTAATGTAACCACTTTGATTATATGTGGAATGTAATGCAAGATTTATGATCTAATTCTCTAAAACTTTAAACCTGAAAAGATCCTCAATGTGTAATCTTGTAATAACTCAAGATTAAGTAAGGTTTAAGGCTGGGGCCTTATAATCATCATCATCTATATAACCATTACTTGTACCACCTTCATGATTCCCTATGGGAGATTTACACATTGGAAATTGATTAGCATAAAAACCATTAATTTCACACTTATGAAATTTAAATTTTTTTTATTTATTAGGGAGTCCAATATTTCAATCCATTTCATTAAATGAACCCTTTATTTATCCATTATAGTTACATTCTTTGTATCCTTATATTATATAATCATATAATATTCATGTTCTTATTAGACATTCATTTTTGTGATTATTTCCACATATTTGACCCAAAATACACTAAATATTATTTCTCCCATGGTCTCCAATTCCCAAAATCTCAGTGAACTCCTCAATTCTCTTATTTGGTGAGTTTAAGAATTGGTTATGGTATACATTATTAATAATTTTTTTTGTGAAAACCGATTAAGAATAATCACAACATCCTTCACTCTAGGGATCATCCCATTTGGCTTCTTATCTTAATTTTTACCATCACATTAAATGTAAATCTATTTATTTCTTAATCCCTCCATAAAAAACAGGAAAGAATAGTATGAAAATCAATTATCATATCTAAAAACCACATAATCATGAAAAAATTACTTACAATATATCTAAGTAATGAATCCTACTTAATTAAACAATGAATCCTTAGGTTTATCCTAGGTTATTCATAACCAACTTGTGGTTAAGTCTTTAATGATGTTTCATGAATTGTTTTAGAATTATAAAAGTGTATCACCCATGAGTTTCAAACCAAGTAATATTTGAATCCTTCTATCATGTACCGGGTTACTCTTGAGTCTGGATGGACGCACCTTGTCGGAGTTGTTACTCCAATGTATATTTGTGCTAGAACCACATACACTTGTAGTATCCATAAAGGGAAATTTTTCTAGGAAACTTATTTCTCTATCCTTTAGAAAAATCAAGTATATTTTATAATACTTTTCACCATCCTTAAACATATACTTAGAGACATCCCTAGACATATCCTTGGAAATATTCTTAGGGATATAATTAATTTTTTCACAAAATAGATTCCAAAGGTTTACTAATACTCCCCATAATACCAACTATATTAACCCAGTAGTATTGTACACAAATATTACATGATTTTTAGGAATACTTAATACATTACAAAAATATATTCCCAAAGTCCATGTTAGTTTAGTGCATTTGGAATCATAGAACAAAAATATTCTAACTTAGTGAAATATCATCAATATTTAAGAAAATAAATTATCACATAGTAATAATACTTAATATCAATTACTAATAACCTATGGAAATGAAACATAAGAAAGGGGTGAGCTTGAATAATCGATAATGGAAAATAATGGATATTTTTAAGTATAACATGACCATAATAGTATGAGAAAATGACCATATAATTTGAAGATCATACCATGCATATCAAAGAACATAAACCTGATACAGGGAATGATGATAGGTATTTCATAATTCGTGAATGATAGGATTAAAAAAACACGGACCATGTGATATTATCATTGGAATAAGATATAAAATTTCTGTAAAATATATAAACATGTAATACCTTTTTCAATAAGTCAAGTCTCATTTCTAAAAAATGATCAAGGAAATTCATGGGGACTACACTTACTGGGAATGACAGACCACCATCCCTAAGCATGGTCCTCTCTTTATAAATTAATGGTATTTTCCTCCTTCCCATAGTGGATTTATTTTCCTCATATTCCCATTGTGGACCAGGTTTCCCCATCTTCTCATAGTGAATAGGGTTTCCCGTTATTCCCATAGTAGATCATGTTTCCTATAATCCCATATGGATCCATACCATCGATATCATTCCAATAATTATCTCATGATATATAAATATTTACCTAATGAATGTTAGGGAGATATAGGCCTGACCTATCACATAATTAAATAATAATAATTTGTATATAAGATCATAAACAATCATATAATAACCCATGAAGTGAAATGGGGGTCATAAACATGTAATCATATCTTAACCTTTGGAAAAGAGACAAGTTTCAAAATAATTTCATCAAAACCATAACCCATGAAAATAAGTGGGTTAAATAATTATAGAACATTTAAAAAAGATATGGGTTTCATAAAAATCTGTCCATCCAAACATAAACCATTCAAAAAAAGAATAATAATGTATCCATTGGATCATTTCCTTAGAAAGGCATGAGTAAACCCAACAACAAATGTCATCTTAAATGAAAAAAATTTGAAATAAATTTTTTGAAAAACATATTTAGGAAAATACCCTTTTTTATTTTTAAAATTATTTTTAAATCTTAACACCTTTTAAAAACAATTTTCTTTGAAAACACATTGATAACATATAAAGAAATTATGAAAATAGTTTGAAACCAATTTCTTTGAAAACAATTTGAAAAATTTTAAAGAAATCTTGAAAACGTTTTGAAAACATTTTTATTTGAAAATGTAATTAAAAATAATAAAATAATATTATAAATCGTTGAAATAATTTTATTTTAAAATAACCTTCAGAAAACATATAATGCATTCTTTAAAACTCTCTTAAAACACTTTTAAATTTTTTTTTTTGAAAACCCATTTTTTTGAAAAAATAATAATAAAATTACATAATATTAGGAAAAACATTTTCTTTGAAAAAATGAAATTTTAATCATATAAATAAAGAATCATAGAAATTATGGTCATGACTATGGGAATTTCTGTACGTGCCAACCCTTTATTTTTCACCATAAAAGTTTAAAAATATCAATGATCAGAAAATAATAAGAAGATTCATCTAAAATTATGTTTTTAAAAATTAAATACATGGGTAAAAATTTACATTAAACAAAAAAGGATAATATTATAGTAAAATGAGAAAAAATTCAGAGAATAAGATTTTGAAAGAACACATATTTCCTCGGGAAAGGAGAAATAAATTCGGATTGTCATAATTTTTTTTATTAATTTTACTAATTCTAAGGAGTGAAAAAATGGTTCCATGACATGGATATAACATTTATAACTTTAGTTTAAGAAAATTAATGAGAGTTATTAAGATATTTATTATAATATTTCGTCAATAATATCATAATAAAAAAGAATCTCGATAAATGATGAGATTGTAACTTTAAACCATTACAATGTTGGTAATTTGGAATCAAAATTAAAAGGAAAGAATAAAATTACTTGAATATTTTCATTTAATTAAAATAATTTTATTAATTATATAAAATTTAAAAGTTAGTATATAAACCTCAAAAAAATTTAAGAGCATAACATGGAATGTGCCTCAATGAAAGAATATTTAGACATAATTAATTTATTAATTTGGTATGTTTTTTAACATAAACCCCAAGAAAGAAAGAAAATAAAATTCCAATATCAATTCCCATAAATTAATTTGCATGAATCATATAATAAATCTATGTGTTTTAAACATATCACATATAAGAAATAGTTTGTGAACATTGCTTATGTCTCACGGAAAATAAAAGTGAGACGAGAAAATCGTTACTTCTTTAGTAAATTTAGAATCATGATCCAGAAAAGATAAAGAAACTATTTTATGATTTAAATATAGTTAAAATAAATGAAAATTAATTATATGACATGTCATATGGTAGTTTATACACCATATAAATGAAGTGAGTGGTGAATATGTCATCTATCTACTAGAAATATAAACTAAGACTAAGTACCCTTTCCGTAGGTCTTTACACACATTCTACTCATTGAAGAATCATGTATAATAAATATAAATTTTTTATAAATCATAAATACAACCATATACTTATATATAATACCATATATGGATTTATATTACCTACTGATTACCCCTTATATGTTATATTTACATTTCGGGTAATATCTGAATTTTTTTTCCGTGTGGCTTAATTTGTTACATTTTGGTTATTTATAGTTATATCATGATTTACAGAATTTAAAACATGAAATAAATATAATCTAAATAAATTATATTATAATTATAATAGTATATTTAATATAGAATAACAAAATAGCATACAACACTCATGGGGATGGAAGGCCATACGTAAGCTTGAATGTTGTTTCCATTTTATTATCGCATTTAAAGAAAGAAGGAAAATGAAATATATGAATACATATATAATATCATTTAATTATAATTATTATTTCATATATATCATATAATTTCAATAATCCCCCCTTTAATTCATTACAGTTAATATGTCAACGAATCACATCACTTTGAGGAGGTTGTATTCCATACTTTTACAAATGAAGTTATTGTATTTACAAAAAAAAGTAAATCAATAAGTTATGTTTTATAAAATAACCCAAGAAGCCTAAATACATTATAAAAATCATATATATAATATAAAAATATTTTTTCCATCATAAATCCCACCCATTAGAGGCTTTAATAGAAAAAATGAAAAAAAAATTGTGTGAGGCGACAGTTCACCGCAAAGAAAAATAGTGCTTTCTTAACCCATTATATGAAAGTGTGTGTAAGTAAAGGTAGAAAGATTATAATAAAAACACATAAGTATAATAAGGTTATTTTTTATATTATATAGGCATTTAAAAATAATAATTTAGGTCTTGTATAATGAAAATATAAAAAAGGAACTGAGGAAGAATGTTACATCTTCTTTGTGTAACTCATTTTTCATAGAAAAAAGTGATTCCTTTGTTAGATTTATGCCAAAAAGTGAGTATTAAAGGAATAAATGAGGTAAAATATTAAATTATTTTAATATATTATGGAGTAATCAAAGGGAATTAAAGGTTTTATTAAGTGGGATGGGTGAGTGACTTTTTCTAGTAGAGGAGGAGTGACATTCTTGTAAATTTTTGAAAAGGGAATTCCACCCATGTTTTTACTATTTAAAGTGGAACCAATAATAGAAAGAATTATATGAAAGTGAGGATAAGGGAGAAATATGGACTTAAAATGGATTTTGGATATTTTATAGGTCATTTTGGCCCTTAAGTGGAAGGCTTAGTCCCTTGTTAGTCTAATTTTAGTTTTAATCATTTTAATTACTTTTAATTACTTTCACTATTGTATTTGTCAAAAACTAAGTTAAAATTATTTTAATTATAAATTATGTTAATTCCAAATATTAAATCCTTTTTCTAAATTTCCAATCACATAATTCGCATCAATTAATTCAAATTTAATCCCAAAGACAGGAAGAAAAGGTGGATTTTAAAAGAATAAATGTCCAAAAGATTGGTAAGTTTATATATATAATTTCAAAATGAAATTGATTCCAAGGACCTAAAATGTATTAATAGATTTAAAATTTATATAATTAAAATTTTAATCCAATGAAACATATAATTTACCATTATAAATACTTTAGATAAAAAAGGAGTTTTAAATTAAAATCCAGTATTTTTCATTATTCATCAATAAATTAGACATTAAAGACAAACATAGAATATTCACCCTAAGATAATTTTTTAGTTCCAAGTTAAAATATAAAGTTTATTTTTACATATAAAATCAATAAAATATCCAAAAAATGGATTTAAAATGGGATCTTCATTAAAAGTCGATATAATTACTTTTTAGAAAAATAAATATTTTATATTCATAATATAATACTTATTATTATATTATATATATAAAATATATTAGAAAAGTATTATTAATAATAATTGAATATATTATGATTAAATTTTATCGAAAAAATTAATAAAAATTGGGATTTTTTAATTTATTGAGATAATATTGTGTTTTTACATAGAGAAATAGATATCTTAGAAAGGTAATTTAATTATTTTCTAATAGTTATTACATTTACTTATAATAATTTATGACAAAATGGTTAATTTTATATACATATTTAAATAATATTTTGGAAACTCAATTATTCATATTAATAACTTCAATTCCAATGTTTAGGTTGTAGATATAATAATAATTTAATAATAATGTTAATAATATATTGTAGTTAGGTAAAAATAAGGTCTTCCATTTTATGCAAGCTATTGAAGGAACTTGACACTATGTGTAACACATGCCAACAATAGTGTTGTCTATACCACAATATAATCAATATTTTTTATGTAGTGTGCACAATAGAAAGACAATTATTTGTAATATATAATTAAATTATATTCAGTGTTGTGTGAAATGAAAAATTTCTAAAAAATTACATTAATTCAAATACATATTAGATAAAAACTCACGGTGTTCCATGTAAAATATATTCTTCAAAAAAAACATAATGAAACCATTATTAGAGTAATATTGAAACATTTAACCTTTTATATGATATAAAAGACTAAAATTGTTTTTTTAAAAACTCCATTACATAGCTTAAAATAAAATAATAATATACACTTTTGTATGATGTTTTAAAATAATGTTATCCAATATGGATATCTAATAAAATTTAAACGTAAATGTAATAAATTAAATTTGGATATAAATTAATTTTAATTATATTTTTTTTAATTAATTAAGTATGTAAATATTATTACTTAAAAATAATTTTATTTTTTTTTGAAAATAATTAAGTAAATTATAAACCCCTAAAATAATTCAAGTATCTTTAAAATATATTTCCAAACAAAAAATATTTTTCACTTTATTTTCCAAACAATCAAAATGTGAGGATTTAAAATAAGGATATTTTTTTTGAACTACCAAACACCCCAGCGTAATAAAGGAATGATTGGGAAAAGTATTTACCTCTAAATTATACAAATTTTAAAAACCTGTCACACTTGAGAATTAAAAAAAATGGAAAGAGGAGAAAAATTATGGGGAAGAATTGAACCACCTCAAGAGATACAAATTGATGATATTTATAAATCAAAAATAAAATTAACACACTAGAGGACTAATGCATATCTGCAAAACAATATTAATCAATATCAAAAAAATATCCCATGGGAGATGCCTTCAAAAGAAGAACAAGTCTGTTAATAAATAATTTCATTAATAAAGAGATTCATTCTCATATATAAACATGAGTATAAATACATCTTATCAATAAAAATATCCATCAATTTTTTTTGGGATACTAAGAATGAATATTTGGACTATATTCCAAAATAATTTCACTAATCAAAACAAAGTCCACATAGATAACACAAAAAACTATTCATCTCAATAAATAAATCATCAACAAAATAAAAAAGAATAATAGGATTTCTCTCTCTCGATATGATCACTTCACAGATCAAAAATTACATGGAACATCATTTATAAGAAAAAAAATATCTATAAAATTAATTTTTTAATTATATATGATCGAAAATGAAATATATACATGCATTATCATCATGTATCATTCTTTTAATTTATCATTGTTTTTTTCTAAAATTCCTTTTATCCTCATTTATACTTAATTAAAATAAGGATTTACAAACCATTTAGAAAATTTAATTCTTAATATTCATAATATATTATGTTTGAAATTGGATAAAAAATTAATATTATTTATCTTGAATAATAATTCAACTCATAACCCTCAAATGAATTGAACAATAATTAATATGGGTAATATTTTATCACGTTCATATATAATTTCACTAAAAATAGTATTCATGATTCACCAAAAAATTTCCATTCTTACTCTATTACTTTGACACTTATATTTTCATTCTTAATTTACTTTATTTACTCTCTCTACGTGAATCAGAATATTCTATTTATTCCTGCAGGTGACACAATTCAAAATGTGAACATAATTTTTAAATAATTTCATACATTAAATTAAAATTTAGAAAAGTAAAAAATATATATATATTAAAATATTTTATACCTTCCATATAAATAGTAGTTAGAGAAATATTTTGTTTTGTAAAGACACAATGAATTAAAATTTCAAAACAATTTTTAACAATAATGTATGCTTCATAAAAAAAGAATTATTTTGAATTTAGTAAAATATTAAACTATATAAAAAGTTCCTAAAAAAATTATTTACTTATTAAAAATCCTATACAGCTAATAAATTTACTAGTTTAATGTAACACTCCAAGATTCTACAGTACGCTTCTTCTTAATAATTCAATAGCTTGTGCTATAGACAACACCGAGTTCGATCACACCAAAACATAACAATATAGAAATTTAAAAACTGTTTATGAATACTATTAACCAAATTTTCAATTTTATATATTCCATATAATTTTAAAATTCATATTATGTGTTTCTTAGACATAATATAAGGACAAATTCAACTTTTCAGATAGAAGAAGTATTATTTAATAATTACAGTTTCCACCTTTTAATTGAGAACACTTTGTAAATATAATATTCGAAATTATTATATATTCAACTTGTAGGAAATTAAATTCTTCTTTAGAAGCAGTATATAAAAATTTATTTTGTAGAAATTTTTTGTGTTTTTCTGACAACTTTTAGATTTTAATGAATAATGAAAAATACTGCATTTTAATTCAAAACTATTTTTTCATCTATATTATTTATATAGTTATATTATATTTTTAGTTGATTTTAATGTTTAATTGGAATATATTTTTATCATTTAAACAAATTTTTGTCATTGGAAGTAATTTCACTCTGAAATTGGAAATAAACACAAGCCAATCTTTTGATAGTCTTTACTTCATAAAACCCACCTTTTGGTTTTGACAACGAGAATTAATTTTAAATTAATTTCTTTCAATTATGAGTTTTGAATTTTTGAAAATGGATTCCATATTTGGAATCAAAATTTATTTATTTTTAAATAGACACCTTTTTTTGGACATTATGAATAGTAACTTCAGTAATTATTATTATTTACCATGGTTAAAGGGTAAATAAGGTAAATAATGGTAAACAATAATAATATAATAATATAAAACTACCCTAACGCATGTAAAAAACCTATTTATTGATATATAGAGGACCTTGATTATCCTTAGGTCTATTTTATGACCCCATGGAGCAACTTGGGTGTGAAAATGACATGTTATAATAATTAATTTAAAGTAAAGGGAAATATAACATAAACATGGTTCTTATTACTAAAACAATTTTAGTTCTAGCTATATAAGTGATAAATTCAACTTTAAATATTAATTATAACTATAAAACTATTTCCTATATCATGGTATTAAAATTTTTATATTTATACATTGAATATGAAATTTTATTTATGACACAATAATGATGCACTATTTGCCTTATTAATGAAAGAATAAAATAAATGATATTATAAATATTAAAATAATTGTAATTTGAAAGGGTTTATGAAATTAAAGAATTTTTCTGGATGAATATGACATGATTTATTTGATTTAATGAATTTGGTTTGAAGGAATAATGTTTTTATTACTTTAATAGAAATCAATTACTAAATAGTTTCAAAATTGATATAAATGAGTTTAAAAAAAATACTATTTTATTAAATGATATAAAAATCCTAAATATATAATATTTTTTCCATATGACTTATATAATGTTAAATATTTCATTAATTATCCACTTTAGTTAGTATTAGAATTTTATAGTAACTATATTAACCCTATAGTAAAAAATACAAGAAGACATAATGAGAGTTAAACTATTTATCTAAGGGTTAATCCCAAAAGATAAGGTTAATTTCATTACCTTAACTTGTATAATAAACATTTTCTAAAAATATTATGACCCATCATTATCACATCCTATAAATAAATTACTTTTTAGATATTATAAAGAGAAAATAAAATTATAATAAATTAATATTTTAACATTTTCAAAAAGTGTCCCTCACCTCTCTTATAAACGGGAACTTATCCTTCTCTTTAATTCACATATGAAAAAACATTTCTATATGGCATAAACTTCCAAAATATACTCCCAAATTCCCACAATTAATCATAGATTCTACCCTTTGGGAATAAATCCATCTTAATGAGTCATTTTGTGTAAATCAAAAGGAGACACACAAAAAAGAGTTAATCGTTTTGTCCATTCTTTGAAAGTTCTCATCTTCTTCTACTTCCTCTTACTAAGATTTTACCATTATAAAATAAGAAATCATTAATATAATATATGATGATATGTTTTTATGATTAAGGGAACACCATATTCTTCCTTTTATGCTTCCTATGAAAAATAATAGCATTATACCTGCGTATGTACGACCTACCGTCTCTACGTCATGGTGTAAACTATTTTTCATCTATACATTATTTTGATAGGTATAATGATGAATATAAATGACATAAATAATAAATATAACATGATTTTATTAGTTTAAAATTCATATTCTATCCAATTTCATACAATTAATTCATTAACAAAATGATACCGTCGCTTGTGCATATGGACGACCTACCGTCTCCACGACGTGAGGACACTCATCTTCCACATTGACCATCCAAGAATGATTATAAAAACATATATATTATTAATAATAATGAAATATATTACATAATAAGTCCATTTTTATAATATATATATATATTTATATATATTTTCATATATGTCATTAAATTACTTCCATTCTATACAATAGGAAAACAGAAACAACATTCATGTATAAGTACGACCTACCATCTCTGTGAACGGTGTATTCTATTTCATGTATCTATCTATTATATATATTTATATTATGAATATATATGATATATAAATCATATTATTCCTTTTTTAAGTAAGTAAATCCTTAACTAGGTAATATGATCAAGAATATCAAGTTCGAATACATACGATAAACAAAGTGATTATGACCCGAAATGTTTCATTAACACGGAATTGTTAATAAACGGGTAATATGAAGCCATAATGGAATCATATATGATATCATAAATATTATTATGATTCTGATATAAGTTAATAATTTTTTTAGAAACATTATACTATAGTTTCAGACACGTACGGGGAATATCATACCTAAGGTAAGGGTTAATTCCTCAATCTCATTATTTTATAAGATTGTTTATGTTTAATTATTTATTGGGACATATTTATCATCCATGTCTATGTTTCAATAAAAAAATTTCAGAAATAATATTTTAAGGTTTTATTGATGTTACCCTTTCACTATATCATCATTTTAAATATTCTAAATATTTATTTTTCTAAATATATTTACTTAATGTCAATGTTTTCAAAATGATTTTAAGGATATATTTATATGGAGACGATTATTCTAAAATGTTCACTACATTAAAAAGATTCAAATTATCATGGGACAATTTGATTGAAAAAAATCTTTTAAATGTCTTCTATTAAGAATTTTTCAACTTTTATTATTTTCAAAGTAAAAAGAGATATCCTTGTCAAAAAGTTTTAATGATTTTATAAGATTTTATTCAACAATGTGAACATTATTGTTGGATTTTATGATTTATTGAGATTGATTTTTATGATCCAATCTTCTATATTGTATTGAAGGGTTTAGGATATGTTTGATTTTAGATGTTCTATTTTAATACCCTTTATGGTTTATTGTTAAAGTATTAACATTTCATGTGCTAGTTTTAATATGAATGTTTATATTATGCTTCATCCTTTTCATATGAGGAATGTATTAGACTTGATAAGTGATGGGTGGAGCCCACCATAGCCCCTTGATGCATCCGTATGTATAATGAGACAAAATAGATAAGAAATTTGGTGAGGCCTTGCACAATTATTTTCATATATGGATTTGGCTTAGGTCATAACCATTTATTTTTAGTTTTCATGGTCGAGGAATCGATGGTATGTTTCAGATGTATGAAATTATGCATTCCCTCATTATGATATTAGTTATTGATATTGCATGTTATTATTCGACTAGTAATATATCCATGTGAAAATTTAAATGGAATTATTTTAATTATTCTTCCCATATTATGATTAATATTATGTCTAATATGATGGTTTTTCAGTTTTATACATTGCCTTAAAAGTTAAAAGCTTATTTATGATAGCATCCACTATATTGTTTATCCTTAATAAGCATATGATCTCACCCATTTGTTATGTATTGTTTTCCTAGGATTCCAATAAGTTTTTTATGATTGATATACAGGGTTAAGGTAGGTGAATAATGTCGTTCTCAAAGGATTATCTATTTTTTGTTCTATGCTAGAAGTTGTAATGTAATGTTTATGTATATAATCTATTTTTCTAGAACCACTTAACTGATCGGTCCTTCATGAAATGATTCCTTATAATCATGCCAATGTATTAAAATAATGCATCAGCTTCAGGATTCTTGGGTTGGAGTGTTACAGTTAGTATGAGAGGAAGTTTAGAAAAACCTTGTAAATAGATTTAGAAAAGATAGATTAGGGATCATCACCCTAAGATAAAAATTAATGATATGTATAGAATAACCCCCTAAAATTTTGTTAATGATCATGAATAATATAGGATTAAACCCAAGTTGTTATAGATGTAAAGTACCTTCCCTTGATTATATGGTTTTGTTAAATGATATGTGTTCCTCACCTTATGCTCTCCGGTCATTGTTTAGGGAATAAACCTAAAGTAATTGGATTAACGTAGAGTTTGATGAAAAAACTTGTGATTTTGAGCAACAAATTTGGATAATGAATGGAGAGAAATATATTTTGATTATACTAAATCAGTTATCAATAGATATGATTAAAAATGTGATCTTTTATGACTTTCCTAACACATTTTGTGAGAAGAATATGAGTGTCTATAAATGAAAATATTTTAAAAGGCATAGAGAAATGAGGATTAAACTTCCTATAGATCAAGAGGGAGGGAAAACACATTGAGGAATACCTCAAATAGAGGGTAAGATGCTATCTTTTTGGGAAAAAGGGTCATATAGTGACCTATTATTATGGAGTTCAATGTATCATATATGGAAATCATGGGAATTAACCAACTCAATACCTAGATATAAGAACTACTTCTAAACCAAGGAAGGACCTATTCCATGACATCTATTAAATTAGAAGGATTAAAGTATTTGGATCCATGAATTATCAATACTGAATTATATAAGAAGTATTCAGTTTATGTTTTTCACTAAGGATTTTCAGGAATATGTTGAATAGTTATGATGGACAAGAAAATTGATTTAAGGGTAATATTATATTTGGGGAACATCTGATTAAGGTAAATATAACCCTGAATATGTTCACTAGGATCAGATAATGATGTTTGGTTAAAGATATACTAGATTTGAATAAATAAATTGTATTATGTTAGTTTCTTGAGAACTAATTACGGGTTTTTTCAACAAGAGGGTTATTCTATCAAGTATTAAGTGCACAAATTTTTTGGACTTAGGGAATAATCCAGAATGTTTTGGAAAAAGGAAACATGCATTTTTTCAATAAGTATATCTGATATTTCAGGTTGTTACTATGAATTAAGAGAATACATGATGAATGTGTTCACACATTTGGAATGTGACAAGCAAGAACATCCCTATGTGATATGGGAGACAAATGCTAATCTTATTTGGTTCACCACGTTCTAAAGTTGTAGATTTTCTGTATTTTGAAGGATTGTAAGGTTATCCATCTATGGATAGTATAAGTTATATTGTAGTTGAAGTTTTTTAGATTAATGTACTATCTCACAATAGGTGGACTTATTCATATGTGATAACCAATGCTAACAATTTTTTTGAGATAAATGGAATTACCTATCATTCTATTTATGGATCACATGATCTTTCAACACTTCAGGAATGAAAAATTCAACTTTGTTTAATTGAATAAGAGATGATGTGTAAATTGTTCAAGTCATGACCATTAGTTAGATTTTATAGAAACAAAGTATGCATTTATTCTCACATTATTCCACTGTAGGGAAAGTATCTTAAAAACCAAATATATTTTCTTAGTACTTTCTTTTGCAATGAATCAAATGGTCCCTTGGATCATCACAAATTTATGGATTTCAGATTGTTAACATTATCCAAATAATATTCTCTATAAATATTCATCATTACTTGATGATTATATTTTTCTTTCATTTCCATGTTTTCATACATGGAACCCTAATATGTGTTATTTATAGTAACCTTTATACATACCTATCTTTATTTTAAAATAGTGGTCTCATTAATTCATTTTTTGATGTGGGATTTAAACTAAGATATTTTTAAATGCCAAAGCCCCTGTTTTCAATCATGAGTTTAAATTTCGAGGATGAAATTTATTTATGTAAGGGATAATGTTACACCCCAAGCTTCCATAATATGCTTCTTCTTAATAATTCAATATCTTGTGCTACACGCAACACTAAGTTCGAGCGCACCAAGACCTATCAATATAGTGGTTTAAAAAAGGGTTTATGAATAATATTTACCAAATTTTTAATTTTATATATCCCATATAATTCTAAAATTTATCTTATTTGTTTCTTAGAAATAATATAAGGACAAATACAATTTTTCAGATAAAAGAAGTATTTTTCAAAAAATGATGCTTATCGTCTTTTAATAGAGAACCCTTTTTAAATCCTTTATTTGAATATTTTATATATTCAATTTTATGAAATTAAATTCTTTAATAGTAAAGGTAAATTAAAAATTAGTTTGGATAATGTTTTGTTGTTTTTCGGATTACATTCATATTTTAATAAATAGTAAACAATACTATATTTTAATACAAAATTTCTTTTTCATATAAATTATTTATATAGTTAGATTATTTTTTTAATTGGTTTTAAAGTGTAATTGGATTATTTTTTTCCATTTAAACCATTTTATTCATTGGACGTAATTTTACATTGAAATTGGATGCAAACACATGTCAGTCTTTTGATAGTTTTAACTTTTTAAAAACCCACTTTCTGGTTTTAACAACAAGAATTAATTTTAAATTAATTTCCAAAATTTATGTGGTTTTAATTTGGAAAAATGGATTCCATATTTGGAATAAGAAGGTCAAAATTGTGTAAATAGTTACCTTCTATTTTTGGGCATTATGAATAGTAACTTTAGTAATTATGTTTATTTACCGTGGTTAAAGGGTTAATCAAGTAAATAAGGGTACAAAATAATATTTAAAAAATATAACACTACACTTACAGATGTCAAAATACTATTTTATGATATATTTATGACTACGAGCATCCTTAGGTCTATTTTAGGACCCCATGGAGCCACTTGAGTGTGAAAATGACATGTTATAATAATTAATTTAAATTAAAGGGAAATATAACATAAACATGTATCTTATTAGTAAAATAATTTTAATTAGAGTCATACAACATATCTCTTCTTCTATAAATAGTAATTATAAATATAAAAAGATTTTATACATCATGGTATTTTATTTTCAGTTTTTAGACATTAAATACTTAAATTTATTTATGACAAAATAAGGATGTATTATTTTCCTTATTAATGAAATAATCAAATAAATGATAATATAATTATTAATACAAATTTAATTTGAATGTTTTTAGGACATAAAACAAAATTATGGATGACTATGAAATGTGATCTTTTATTTAATGAATTTTTTTCTAAGTAATAAATTTCTTAATACATTAGCAAAAATCAATTACTTAATAGTGTCAAAATGGACATAAATGAGTTTAAAAAAATACTATTTTATTAAATGATATAAAAATAATAAAAAATATAAGATTCATCAAACTAACATAGATAATGTTTATAATTTTATAAATTATCCTCTTGAGTTTATTTTTGGCATTTTATAGTAACTATATTAACCATATAGTATAATAATACAAGAAAACACAGTGAGAGTTAAACTATTAAACAAAGGTTTAATCCCAAGAGATAAGGTTAAATTCACAACAAATACATTTATAAAAATCATTTTATAAGATTAATTAAAACAATAACCTTAATATACTTTAAATAAATCACTTTGGTGCAATTTTTTAATTGAATATAAATTTATAATAAATTACTATTTCAAAATTTTCCAAAATTGCCCCTCACCTCCCTTATAAAAGGGAACTTCTCCTTATCTTTAATTCACACCTCCAAAGACCTTTAAATCTTACAAAACCTACCCAAATCTCCTATAAACATCACTAAATTCATCATAGAGGCTCCCCTTTGGGAATAAAAACACCTTAAGAAGTTCTTTTGTGAAAATCAAAAGAAGATACCTGAAGAAGAGGTAATCATTTTATATATTATTTCAATGTTATTTTCTTCATCTACTTCCTCTTCCTAAGATGTTACCATAATAAAATAATAAAACCAGAATATACTATATATTGAGATGTTTTATGGCTATTTTACAACCATATTCATCCATTTACCCATCCTATGAAAAAATACCACCATGCGTGCGTACGTACAGATTCCCATCTCCACATTATGGTGTAAAATAGTTTTCAACTATACTTTATTTCAATAAGTATATTGAAGAATATAAATGTCTTAAGTAATAAACATAAAATGATATTTTTTTTAAATTCACATTCAATCCAATTCCATATCATTAATCCATTAAAGAAATGATATTGTCCCTCGTGCGTATGTACAACTCACCATCTCCATGACGCAATGTGACTCATCTTCCACATTCACCATCCTAGAATTATTATAGAAAAATATATATTATGAATAATTATAAAATATAATAAATTATAAGTCTACTAAAATAATACATATATATATATACATATATATCATTCACTTACTTTCATTCAATACGATAAGAAAACAAAAAAACTTTCTTGTGTACATACGACCTACCGTCTCCATGAATGGTGTATTCCATTTCACATATATATATATATATCTATTATATATATATTTATAATCTTAATTTATATGATATATAAATCATATTATACCTTTTATAAGTAATTAAATCATATTCTATGTAATATTATCAAGAATAATAAGTCAAAATAGACACGATAAACAAAGCGATTACAACATGAAATGTTGCATTAACATGGAATTGTTAATAAAAGGGTAATATAAATTCATAAATGAATCATATATGATATAATAAATATTATTTTGAATCTCATATAAGTTAATAATATGTTTAATAACATTATACAAGTGTTTTGGACATGTACGTAGAGTATCTAACCTATGGTTAGGGTTAATTCCTCAATCTCATTATTTTGTGTGATTGTTTATGTGTAAGTATTTAACCATAAAAATTTATCATCCATGTCCATGTTTCATAAATATGTTTTAAAAAGGAATATTTTTTGGTTTTATTGATGATAATATTTAACTAGATCATGTTGTTAAATGTTTTAATGAATTATTTTTCTAAATCTATTTAATTAATGTCCATGTTTTCAAAAATATTTTAAGGATTTATTTAAATGGTCATGATTTTTTTAAAATGTTAATTCCTCTCATGAGAATCAAATTATTATGGGAAATTTTTATTCAAAAATATGTTTTAAATGTATTATTTTATAAATTGTGTGACTTTTAATGGGTTCAAAGTAAAAAAGAGATATCTCTCTAAAGAGTTTTAATGATTTTATTAGATTATTTTCATCTATGTTAACATCCTTGTTGGATTTTATGATTAATTGAGATTGATTCATTGTGATAAAATCTTCCATATTGTTTTAAAGAGTTTGTGATATGATTTATTGGGGATGTTCTCTTTTAATACCATTCGTGGTTTATGGTTGAAATATTAACATTTTGTATGCTAGGTTTAATATGAATGTTTATGTTATGTTACACCATTTGCATATGAAGAATGTATTGGACTTGGTAAGTGATGTTTGGGGCCTTCCATAGTCCCTCGATGCATCAATAGGTCTAATGAAACAAACTAGATATGGACAAGGACAAGGCCTTACCAATTTATTTTCAGATATGGATTTTGTCGAGGTCATAACCATTTATTTTTAGATGTCTTGGCAGAATCCACGACGGTATGTTTCAGATGTATGTAATTATGCATTCCCTCAATATGTGATTAGTTATTGATATTTAATGAGATTATTCAACCAATATAATATCTATGTGAAATTTTAAATGGAATTATTGAATTTTTGTTTCCATATTATGCTAAATATTATGTTTATAAGGCTTGTGTTTTAGTTTTATTCCTTGCCTTATAAGTTTATGCTTATTTATGATAGATTACACCGAATTTTTTTATCCTTAAAGAGCATCTGAGCTCACCCCTTTTATATGATTTATTTTCCCATGATTCCAATAAGTTTTTATGACCAATATGTAGGGTTAAGTTATGAGGATAACAAATTTCTCAAAGGATTATCTATAATGTGTTTTATATTAAAAATTATAATATAAAGTTCATGTATGTAATATATTTTCTAGGACTGCTAAACTGATCAGTCCTTCGGGACATGATTCCTTGTAATCATGCCAATGCATTAAAATAATGCATCAGCTCTGGTCTTCTAGGGTCAGGGCATTACATTTAATTTGCCATGCATCAAAGAAGTTAAATAATCCACTAGCTACTATTATTAAATTTTTAACAAGTCATGATGGGTTATGTGGTCCCTATATTTAAAATTTTAGGCTATAAAATATGTTATATCTGTAGGATAAATCCATCCAAAAATACAAGAAAATAAAGTCACATGAACATTAAAAATAATGTCAGATGTTAAATAGTTGAATCATAATATTTCAAAACATGACATAGTGTAAAATACACCAATACTGATTATAAAATATATAAAATGTAAAAAATGATATATACCCTCCCCCCTAGGATAAAGACCAATAACACCAGACTTGAGAGAAGAGAGTATTGATTGAAATGAAGGAACAAATAAAATTTCCACTTCCCCCAGAACAAATCTCCCCCATATTAGGGTCCCAATACGAGTATGGAATGCATATAATAATTGAGGACCCTAACCGTGTACCATATTAACAAAATAATAATCACATCAGAGTGTTTTGGATTGAAATTAATATTTTCATAGAAACCATTTCCCTATAACAAAATTCTATCTCAGGATGAGGGCCATGGAATGATGTATAATATCCATCTATGATGGAAAATATTGTGTACATTAGCTATGAATGGTTGGAGTGGTATAAATAATTGGATCATGGAATTCAATATGATAGTTCCAATTAATTGTAATTATGAATATTCAAATCATTTATGGGAAAGGTATAAACATACATAATGATGATAATCCTAGAGATTCACTTCAAGGGGATAATTATATATGTCTCCCAAGAATAATATAGATTGGATATTTCCATAAAACATCAAGATAAGAACTCATAAATCCGCAATTATTGGAAAAATATCAATGGACCATAAGACAAATTTGTAGTTTAATTAATAAAAATGTCCCTCAAATAAATTCAAAATTCCATATATAATACAATAGGCTCCAAAAAATCATTGATGAATAAAAACCACCACATTTTAGTAGTAACACATAATTTCATATCAACCAATGAAACTCATTTACTCTATTGACCATAAAAAACCGATATGTATATCCTACACCTTCAACTGACCCTCTATCTCATGATCGAAAATGGATCCATCATAATTCTTCAGACTCTAGTTTTGAAACATATCATTATTTTCTCCTCTCTGTATCATTATCATTATTCTACAATATTTGGTGATTTTATTGAACATCATGAAAAATCACATTGGTGCAGACCAGATGTGATATTGATCAGGATTTATTCCCTCAAAAGAATTTTTTTAGGGGAATCTATACTCAGAAACATGTTATTAAATTTTAATTAATTCATACTTTTTTATCCAATTTACCATGTCTCCAAAATTAAAACATAGGTATTTATAATTGTGTTACATGATCCTTAAATATACCTATAACCCCACATGCATTATAACATCACCTAATGTGTTTGGTAAACCAGAAGGTCCTAGAATCAAATATAAGGTGCCTTAACATCCAATGTCTTTGTGAGTGTCTATTTTTATTACATGTAAAAAGCACAACTAATAATTCATAAATATTTAACTATAAAATTATTCACATCTATGAACCATCAATATTAATAACACTCTATCATTACACCCTATAGCCTATTTATACCCCTCCTATGTCTATAATGATCTAATAAAGATAATTACCCCTAACTCCCGACTCCAATAAGACCAGGTCGGTGACTCACGCCATGGGTATATAATGAAACATATGGGAGGAAATTCTCTCTATATAAACATGATGAATTTAGATAATATGATTCCACAAAAGAAATACATACAATTAATCAATGGTTAACATTCCAATTATATGAATGTAATATCTTAAAATAACAAAACACCCAAATAGTCCAAAAAGAAGTCATCATCATTGACCATGAAACTCTAATATATTGGATAAAGCTATTGAAGATAGTAAATCTCATATCAATCACCAAACAACTTATACTAACCATAAATAAAATTATATATAAAAAATGAGAAAAAATGTATAGCATGTATAATGAATCCAAAAGTATATCCGGAAAAATGTGAGTGAAGCATACTAAACAACAATTAATAAATAAGTGAAAGAAACTCAACATCTAAATTGCTAATATTATTTTCTCATATTCACTACGGACCACTCACCATGTAACAACTAGAGGTAATTTATTTTCACTATTACTATATATATATATATATGAAGGTATCCCTCTTCCACTTACCAATATTATTGTCACTATCATGTCCCTGATTAATATATCTTGTGTTAATCCACTACACAAGTCATCATCCACCCCAAAAATGCATATCAAATACATTAATTCTACTTGTGTATATGGAAACCACATCATCAAAATCATCCAATGTTGTAAAAAAAATGTATAATTGAATGCCACCATTGTATGTGTAATTTTTCCCAACCTCTTGCCATCAATTACAATGCACATAAACCAATGGGTAGTCATAGAGACCATGATAGAATACAAGTATCTTAGACACCTCAATCAATTACATACCCTAAATAAATTTATTATAAAAAAATAATCTTCACAACCCATAAAGAAGTGCACTATATACCGCAAGACATTATAGAAAAGGAAACACATTCTCATACCATATATGATGGGAGAGTTTAGAATACAGATATGAAATTCATTCATTCCATCTCCATCCTATATATTAGATAAAAATCTTCCAAATAATCACCTCTCCCCCTACCAAAGTGGGCGGGGTAGTGTTCAAAATCATAAAATATAAATAATACCACGCATAAAAAACTAAGGGAAACGACATAGCCTTAGATGAATATGTGATAACATCACATAGATTCCCAAAATAGAAAATTCTAATGTATAAGTTTTAATGTATCTTATAAGAATCAAATTAACCAATAATTAATTTTTTAATTATTATACAATATTTCTACATATTTAATCGTGTGATCTATAAATAAATCCATTAAGATATTTCCTGTGACACAATAACTATATTTATCATTTAAGTATGTTATTTTCATTTATACACCTCATAAACAAGACCATTATTAAAATTAATCCTTCCACAACACTTCCCCCCTAAAGATACCGTAATGGTGGGAGAGAGATAATAACCCCCCAAGCCCTCCTTCAGTAGGCCCTGGGTTGGAGACCAGCACTTAGGGTATAAATATCTCATGTACGGGAAGAGTTAACCTATATAATATAAATAGTACTGGTAGATAATATGAATCATAAAAAAAACTCAAGATTTAATATAAAATAAAGACAAAAAAACACACATTCTTTTATAAATAGAAGTGATACAGAAAATATTATCAAAATTAAATATCAAAATGTGAGACTAATGTTGAAACCTATAAAATATCAAGGAAATGAGATAGTAATATCCATAACGTTCTATTTAGTCCTCCTAAAAACATGAAAACAATTTAATATATGAAGTGTGATTGTACCCGTATTCTCCATAGAAAAACGAAAGTCTCTCGTGCACATGTGAAAGGAGCATACTAGTGCACTTGTGAGAAAATAGTAGATCCAAAAAGCACTTGTCAAGGTATAATAACTATCTAATCCTCAGAAAGGAACACTCCTCAAATAATGGAAACAATGTAATATAATATTGTAGGAATCACATTGATAAGGATACCACACACCAGTTTCCCACTAGTATTCCACTATAATACCCAACATCATACATATTGATTATCCCATCTCTATTGTATACCACACCACCCCACAGGCACAGTTACAACATGACACACGCGAAGACATCTGGTCTCACCACCACACAAGCATGGCCACGTCAGACCTCTTCCAAAAACACCTAGGCAACCACCCCATAAGAACAGTCATGTCTCTCCCGAAAGCACATGGGTTATCAAACCTCACCTAAAAACACCTAGGATTTCAAAACTAGAATATAATTCACTAAAAAACCTCCAACCATCATAACTTATGAAATACCTACCTCACTTGGAAGAGTGAATTGGAATGACCAGTTACCCATCAATCCATACTCCTCATCAGATGTTGGAAAAAAAATGCCCTTGACCACATGAATATGTGGGTGTCGGAAGATAGAGCTCAATGTGGGTGGGGTTCATATAGAAATTTCATGAATATAAAAGTATATATATATATATATATATTATAAAAACACCAAGCCCAACCTTTGGGTTCCAAAACAAACCAACCAACTCACAACACCTCCACTTTTTCTGCCACCTCTAAATGCATTACACTAACCAACAAGCAACATACCACACTTCACATTCACAACCCATTACATTTAATAATATCAATATTTTAATTATTTAGAATCCACCAAATTTAATCACATAACCCACCATTTAATTATTCATTAATAATTTTCATACCATTATCCAAACCCACCCATAAAATTTTAATCATTATCAATCATTTATCCCACCACTACTTGGGAATCTAGCACAAAGAAACAACCACATAGCCGTCCCAAAAGAAAAACCTAGAAACCATCTGACCCACATTCCCCAACTACATATATTTTCCCAACAATCACGACCACATGTTACAACACATGAATTTCGATTTATATTTTTACAAAGTGTATTTTATCACATTCCACCTTATTTTAGGGATGTTATCACACAAGTCATTATCCCTGGGAAACTGTTTTATTAACCAAATATAAGTGGTTAGCCAATTTCTATTTTAGGGTGATATCATAACCATCACAACCTAAGAATCAATTTCAACAAATATGTCCATTGAAAAGAAATCCTTCAATTTACACAACATTATATGGGGAATCAAGCTCACACAGTCACAATATCACAATAATAATAAATTTGGAAAACATGTGAGTCAAACCCCCTTTTACCAATCAATTACAATTTAACCGGTTATTTTTCTTTAATTAATGAAGAAAAACCATATTCCATTAGTAAAAATAATCATATCCCTCTCACATGATAAAAAATAATGAGAAATGGGGGATTATACACCTGAACAAAGATTTGTCTACTCAATGCACACTATAGGGAGAAGTTGAACACCCACAAACCACAACCACACCCCATGAAAACATACATCAAACTGCACTAAAACCAAATAATTCCAAAACACAACCCAACACACAAATAAAATCATAAAAACATCACCACTTAAAATCCCCAGGATAAGAGGAGAAGAAAACCTACCAAGAAGAAGAGAATACCATAGATTGAAAATGGACAACAATAGGGAATACTAAATAAAAGTGGGAGGGAGAGGGATTGAAGAAATCATCGGGGAACTAAGGGTTCACCTAAAATGATAGGAAGAATAATTTACAAAAAAATTAATTAATATTTATCCGAAAAATAAATTTTAAAACAACAATTCATCAGTGATTTACATGACATGATATCCCCCTTCATGTCTTGTAATCCTCAGGGTTTGGTTTCACCAAAAAACTCATCACCTTTTTATTATTTCACCCCAAAATCTTCATATAATGAAAAAACTATCAAAATAAGTGAACCACCATTATATATCATATAATACACTTATATGACATGTATTTCCTACATCATTTATATTGCACCTCCACATTCCATCAAAAGATTCTGGAAGCTCCCCCGAACACCTCCAAGAACCAAAACTCAAAAAATAATGGACCAAGAGGGAATGAACTGTAACATTAGATACCTCTAAAATTATTCTCACCCTATACAACCTAAGAAGAATCCCTAATTAAAAGGGGTCTAAACAACCATCCAGTGCGATACCTCTCAAGGATCAAGTAATACAACAAATGCTACCACCAGCTAAACACTGAAACTCAAAAGAACATAAAACACATCGAAAAACCACATCTCCACAAACACAATCGAAATACTCTCACACAATAATAATTCTACACAAACAGTCCACAACAATATCAACCCTCATACGACGCAATCAAAAAACTGCTACAACCAATGAACCATAGCATCCTAAACACATGAATCAAGAAATTCCATCTCCCATGTACTGATATTATCCAATCTTGGAGGCAATGGCTCATATAGATGGTTTTAATCGCATTGTATTTAATTATTGTCAATATAGAACCCCATCCTCTGATTTTCATGTGTCTATAATTTATTACACATCTCTCTATACATATCAAAAACCAAGGAAAACAACTAATCTAATAAAAAAGTATCCAAAAATCACATCGCAAAGAAACAAAGAGAAAAGAAAAACTCAAAACAAATTCGGGTACTGGGAACACATCTACAGCTCATGTTCCCATGTACTCTACTCGAGCCACCATGCATTTACAACAAATGAACCAAAGAAATGGTCCATCCATGCAGTACCTTCTCTTAGTGATCCTAGATTTGTACTAGCTGTTCATAAAATGTCATTTCATCCTCTATATCTAACTCTCCCATGTTAATGAAATGGGAGTAATTGTGAAGATATTGAAAAAGATGAGATAAATGGAAGGTATAATGGATCTTCTCCGACTATGGGGGAAATTAATAATGATACACCACCTTGACAACTCTCCCCAATAATTGAAAAGGGCCCAACAATCCTTGGAGAAATCTTACTCCCTCTACCAAACCTCTACTACCCATGCAGAGGGGTAACCATATAGAACTTGTGGTCCCCATCCTCAAACTCTCGGAGACTACTTTTGTGGTAGACATAAGAATTATACGAAGTCTTATGCTGCATTAAACCTCTCCTGAAAGAGGAAATATTTGTCTATTGTGCTCTACAACACATTGAGATCAAGAATGGCTGTCTCGTCCCCCTCTATCCATCAAAATGGAGAATAAAACATTCTCATGTACAAATCCACAAATGGGACCATTCTAATGGAAGTGTGATATCCATTATAATAAAAAGAATCTAAAAATTTTAGTTTTCAAATCCAAGATCCACCAAAGTCAAAGACGTACGCCCAAAATATATCTTCTATTGTCTATATTGTCATTTTACCATCATCCTGAGGGTGGAAAGAACTACTGAGGTGTAACTGAGTGACAAATGAATATTGTAATCCCCTCTAGTATCATGAGGTAAAACATTAATCCATGAGAGATAAAATGGAACTTATAACTTCAGGAAACTACTCTAGCTCATCCACATACCACTTAAACAAACTATCCCCTAAACCTAATGGCTTGATCGCTAATAAGTGGGATGATTTTGTGAACCGATCAAAGACCAACCTAATAGAACCACAAACTACCTTTGTTCTAGGTAACCCTATGATGAAAAACATCTATATTTCATCCCATTTCCACTCATGAACATCAAAGGGATGATACAAACTACCAGGAACACGATGCTTGACCTTTACTTTCTAGGAAACCATGTACTTTTCCAGAAACATAGCTACTTCTCGTTACATCCTGGGCCACCAAATATATATCTTAATGCCACAGTACATCTTATGAACTTCTTGGTGTACCACCAAAGGATAGTTTTGAATCACATAAACGAATCCATCACAAATTACTATTGGAACAGAAAACCTCCCATGAAATAACATCTGGTTCTGACCATCCTTTGACCACCCATCTCAAGCACCACTATGGCCAAAATGATCATATATCACCTCTTGCTCTCAGTCCCCCACTAAGAATCCTCCACCTACTACATTAGAGAATACTACACTGTCATTTGAATAAAAAATCATTTACCATTATCCACCACTGAATTTAACTATAACTCTAATTACTACTCCATTTCTCTCCTAGAAACCCAAGACCCCAGACAACACCCTTCCACTACAACCTTATAGAAGATTCATCCACAACATTCAACTTTCTTAAGGTGTTGAAGATCCAAAAATCATAGTAATGAATAAAATTCATCCACATACACTTCAGAAAGTTCAAATCACATTAGGAAATGATATACCTCAAACTATTTTTTATCTATAATGACCAAAAAGTGCTCCTAAATGGGTTAATGTCTCCACAACTTTACAGAAACACAAATGCTAATAGCTCTAGATCATGGGTGATATAATTATGCTCATGGAGACATAACGTAATATACCCATAAGATATCCCCACCTGATGTTGCATCAACACACATCCCAATCTCGGATGGGAAGTGGCAAAAAACACCTTAATCATTACCCCTTCCAAAGGAAACCAATGCACCATATCATTAAAAAACCTACTCTTTACAAAATTTAATGCTACCTATAGATGATAAATACACACAAAATCCTTGTCTTTACTGGTTAATGTTTCCAATCAGGCTATAACATGATATAAATTGGGTAAAAACATTTGATAATATCCTATAAGACAAAGAGAACTATAATCCTCTTCCACATTTGTGGGTTCTACCCATAAAAAATGCTTCCAACTTCAATTGGTCTATTTCCAAACCATGCTGAGACACCACATTCCTGAGGTAATTCACCCATCGTTTACAAAATATACATTTGTAAAACTTTCTATAAAGATAATGGGGTCAAAAAATATGTTAGATAGTTTGTGATGCTCGGCATGATCCTCTTCTAACATCAAATAGATTACAATATCATCAATGAGTATTATGAAAAACGAATCCAAGAACTCATGGGACATAGAGTTTATAAGCCCCGTAAACAATGATGGAGAGTTCATAACAACAAACGAAAAGACTACAAACTAGAAGCTCCCATACATAAATCAAAATGAATTATCTAGGATATCTCCCTACTTCACCCTTAAATAGTGATTTCAAGACCATAGATCGATATTAGAAAACAAGATTGCACTAATCACCTGGTTGAAAATATCACCAATCCTTGGGAGTGGGTACCATTTTTGACCATCACCAGATTCAACCTCCATTAGTATATACAAAACAATAGACTATCATTCTACTTCTTAGTGAACAAAAATGAAGCACCACATGATGAAACACTAGTCTAGACAAAACCCTTATGCATCAGATTATCTTTTTGAATCCTCAAAAACCAAAACATAGAAGGATTCATTTGACAAGGAACCATCAAAATTGGAGAATCATTGGCCTACATGTCTATCCAAAACACAACATCACATTGTGTATTATCCTCACAAAATCCTTAGGAAAAGTATCCATGAACTCTCCAATGACACTGAAAACCTCTACCATCTTAGATTCCATTAATTCCACTGAAAAGTCAGCCATCAAGGAAAGAATGGGATCTACACAATGAATACCCACATAACAACCCTAATCACCAATGAAAACCACACGTTGTCCATCCACATCCTAAAACATGACTCTCATCACGAAGAAATTGATAAATAACATACAAAATAAAACTTTGTCGATGTTGAGGATTACAAAGTATGGATAAATATCTAGCCTAAAAATATACACACAGAACTAATGCAGCCCATCATCAGTTTACAGCCCTGGCATATAATAAAAACCTAGTCTGGCCTCTGACTAGCATAGTTAACACAAGGGGAATAATAATCATATCTATATTTATTCCCATATAATGGGCTAGAGTGTGTTCTACAAATGAGTATAAAGATACAAAATCAAACAAGGGAAAAATAGTGATTTGAAAAATGATCATACCTACAATGATCTATGGACCCTATGAAACTGTTGCATCTACTATGTGCAACTAACCACACCCAACTCCCCTACCTACTTACTGAAAACCTCTTCCATGTCCAAAATGTGTTTGCGAGCACTAAATATGAGGAAGATCCTATGTTCTACCTCAAACTTCTCTATATCCCATTGGTAGAGCAAGGACAAGCTACCCTTACTGCTGAAATGGACTCACTAGAAACTACTATTGAGGCTGGCACTGAACCTATAGATGTCCATAAAAATGGGTTTGGGAAATCATTGGCCCATTGTTCTAGAAATATACCCAATACCCACAACCAATACCTCCAAATCTATTTTTGGATTTTCTAATAATCAATTTTTAGGGGAAAAAGGGAAACCCTAAAACAAAACCATCAATGAAATTAAAACTAAAAAACATAGAATGATTCCAACGTGTAATTTCAAATTCAAATTTCAAAATGAAGATTGAAAGATCAAACATCGAGCCAAGTGCCTTCTATCAGCTCATTGGGTACTGAGAAACCTCGGGTCGCAAACCCACCATCCCATCACCTCATCACTATCCTCGTGTCAATGTTGCCTTAAACACCGCCCCAACAAAGATAAGTCATTCTAACAAGATCAGAAACCCCGCCATTGATTAAACTTGAATCAAAATAGATCCAACCACATCTACACAAAATGAATCAAAAAGGTACACAAACCCAGCCAAAACATTACTGACCACCATCACCAACACCTCTCAAACCACTAGACCACCGTCGATGGCACTATGCATCAAACCATTACAATAATACATCATCAGAAAACAACATCGTCACTAGAAGATAGAATTAATCCATTTCCAAATAGATCACCTCCAAATTCATCACTATAATAGAACCACATACCTGGATGAAGAAGCTACCCAAATGAAAAATAGTCATCCAGAGCCACACCGCCAAGAAACGTCGTTGGCACCGAACACATCCACCAACACCATCCCAACACTGCCACAACCACCATAATTCCAGACTGATATGGATTCTAGTACAAAGGGATAAGTCACAATGGAAGAGGTGAAAGAACTGGACAACATGAAGAATCACTGATCATCGATACCAACTTAATCTCAAACCACCATATCTTCTTCGGGGAAAACCAAAGTGAAGTTTTCCTCGAAGGATCCAACGATAAAAGCATGTAAGAAAAAATCAGAGAAAATAACTCGACAAAGGGATTCTGAGCAACACAGAACCACAATAGAAAAGGAAACCAAAATCAAAAAAATAAAATCTAACCCTAAAACTTAAATAAACCCTTTGAGATTGGAGATCAAATGGGAGAAAACAACTGTCGAGAGGGCCGATGAAAGGGGAATTAGGGGGAAAGACCAGGGACACCACAAAAAGTGAGAAAGAGGGAGAGAGAGGAGGGGAAACCAGGAAACCATGATGGAGAAGGTTCAGCCATAGTGAGTGAAGGGGAAACCCTAGAGATTAGAAGAGGGAGATCCGCCTGGGGAGAAAGGCACCATCCTTGGTGGTGTGAGACACAACCAGTACACACTGAAACAAAACTCCATGGAAAATTCTAAAAACCAAAATCCCTAGAAGGTTGGACCACCGGTCAAAACCTTGAAGGTCTTAGTCACTGAGATCGACCACTGACAACTCTAATCCACTAAAAACCCTAATAGTTCCCCTCCCGCATCAGAATTCCTCACGAGTTCATCTGCTCAATCACATATGATTTATTCAGAACCTCCCGATACCTCAAAAACCTAAAATAAGTAACTATATATTGTATAGTACAAAGGGTTCCCTACTCAAGATGTCTCACATGGGACTCCCCATCTTGAAAAAGATCTGTGAAAAAACACATAATGTCTTTATCATAATTCCCAGCACATGGACTAAAATTCTCCCCTACTGAAAAAAATCTTCTAAATTTTTACTACCTTTATGGTTAAGGAAAGGAAATCTTCCCTAAAATCCTTCTATATTTCTAACCATAAAAGATATCCCTCCTTCCTGTGTCCCAGATACAACATCTACCACTAATGTGCATCTCCCAAAAATTGACTGACTTCTAAAAGGATCCAATACACCATCGGGGCCTAGATCAAACCGAATGTGATCTCAATCTTCTCCAAATAGCTCTCTATATACACATATAAGGAAAATTACTCATACTTCTAAAAATCCTACTTCTGGAAAGCATAAAATAACCCAATACATTGATCAACCTCCTCATCTCGATCAACCCTATGTCGATCAGAAGGATCGGCCTACAGAACCCAAACTGCTAGAGCCACATGCAAATGGTGAACATGATACATTGTTGAATGGAAAATAAGGAACTTACTAATCTGGATAGTGTATAATTTTATTGAGATTCATTTTCACTCATTTACATCATTTGGTTATCTATTTTAATTTTCCCAAAACAACCCAATTAAAAAATGAACAACAGTCATCATGATGCATGTACCTAACCAGGGCCTCTAACCTACAAATAGGACAACCTCACATGGATGTTCAATAATCTCAGAGTACATGTACTGAATCATTAAGGGCCCTAGAATCCCATGTCCAATCCAATATCCTTGGCCTTTGTCACACACCATTGTCAACTAGATCTGTTTACCTACCACCCCATGTAATCATCACTATTCTAGGCTCCAAAATACATCCTATCTCTCAACCACTCCATTGATACCACTCTTTCATAACCCCTCCCACCAAAGATACCGCACCGATGGGAGATATATAATGACCCCCCCAAGTTTCACATCGAGTAGAACTCATGGTTGAAGATAACACTGAGGGTATAAAAATATCATGCACGAAAGGCATTTCCTTCGATAATATAAATAGTACCATGAGATAAGACATATTATCAACATACAAATACAAGAAAAAAAATAAAAGAAATCCAAAACCATCCCTAAAACTTGTATAAACCGAACTGATACTTACAAAATTATCAATTTTAATGACCCAAAAGTGATGCTAAAGTAGAGACACAACATCGGTCAAGGATCCGAGATATTAATGTCCATCACGGTCCACATAGTCCTCCTAGAAACATGAAAATAATTTTATATATATAGGGATATTATTCATGTATACTCATTAGAGAAACCATAGTCTCTCATGAACATGTGAATAGAGAATACTATACACCTTTAAGAAAATAGTAGAACCAAAAAACACATATCAAGGTATAATAACCATCCCAACCTCACCAATACATTCACACCAAATAACACAAACCAAGTAATATAATATAATAGGAATAAAATCTAAAACGGTACCCCACCACACTTTCCCACTAGTTTTCCACTCTCACACCCAACATCATACGTCCTAGTGCCCCTATCTCTTCTGTATACAACACCACCAACATGAATGGTCACAAGACACCATGAAAGATGACACTCGGGCTCACCACCCCACCAACATGACCACATCACACCTCTCCCAAAGACACCTAGGCTACCACCTCACAAGCACAATCACGTCTCTTCGCAAAACAACAAGGCTTTCCCACCTTACATGTAAACATTTGGGCTGTCACAACCACCATATAACTCATTAATAGACCTCTAGCCATCACAAACTATGAAATAGAAACCTCTCCTGTAAGAGGGAGCATGAATGAGTGTGTACCTAGCTAATCGTACACCTCACTAGATGTCGGAAAAAACACCACCCAACAGGAATAAGCGGGTGTTGAAATATTTTTCTCAACATCTATGTGGTGGGTAGATAAATCACAAGAATTTTCAAGTATATTTATACATATAAACTCAAACTCTACAGATAAACATATGGTTCACAAACAAACCAACCAACTCACAACACTAATGCTTTTTCTTCCACCTCTAAATGTATAACACCATACAGTAGGCCACATACACCATTTCATATTTCCAACCAATTCTATTGAGCCATATCATTTTTTTCATTATTTAGAATCAAAAGAATCTAATCACACAACCCACCATTTAATTATTCATTAACCATTTTCAACCCATTTGACAAACCGAGCCATGTCATTTCAATCATTATCAATCATTTATTTGAACACTACTCAGGAATCTAGCATAATGAAACCAGCACATCACTACCCCAAAAGAATGAACAACAATCCACCTCTCCACTCCAAAAGTACAACCCACAAACCACCTCACCATGCCAAAAGCACAACCTACAAACCATGGTCCCAAAATTCCCAACCACACATCACTATCCCACAAGCATTGGCCACAAGTAACAACACATCAATATCATTTTACATATTTACAATGGTTCATTTATCACATTTCACTTTATATTATGGATGCTATCACACAAGTCATTATCTTGGGAAAATAATTTTATAAGAGAAATATAACTGGTTTTCTCATTTCCATTTTAGGGAGATATCACATAATTACATCCAAAGAATAAATCCCAACACATATATGCAGTGAAAACAAAGCCCTAAATTTCAAATTTTTTTAATAGGGAATCAATCTTGTATAAATAACAATATTATAGTAATAATAAAGCAGTAAAATTAGGAGATTAAAACCCCATTTTACCCTTCAACTTCAATATAAAAAAGTTTTTGTCATTATTTAAGCAATAAAAACAATAAAATATAGATAAAAAAAGAAAAACCCTCCATCATGATACACCATAAAGTGAAACAAGGTATTCCCAACCCTTAAGAAGCCGTACCAACTTGTTGCGCACCACATGGTCAAGAGTAACTCCCACAAACCACAACTGAACCATGAGAAAACATGGATCAAACTAAACCACAACTAAAGACCATAAAAAACCTAGAACACACCTGAAACCATAACAACATCATCATAGTGGATCCGATGGATAAGAAAAGAAGAAAAACTTCCATGAAGAAAGAAGGGCTTACCATAAACCATAAATGAAAAACCACCAAGACCAATAGATCAAAGAGTTAGGAAGAGGGCTTGAATAACTCATAGTGTTGCCTAGGGTGTTCCCATAATAAGAGGAATATGAAACTGTGAAACCATGAGTTAATATTTGGCTATAAAGTAATTTTAGAACTATAATGCATTGGGAATTTACACGACATGTAATCCCCTTTCACGTCATATAATCGTTAAGGTTTGGTTTCTCTAAAGACACATAAACTTTTTATTATTTATCCATGAATATCTATAAGCTATGAACCATCAAAACATAATACATGAACCACCATTAAAAATTGTGAAATAAACAAACACGATGTGTATTTACTATAGTTGTTCTGTTTCTAGACTATCTTCCACCGAAAACATGCATATCATTTCATGAAAACCTCCAACAACCAAAACTAGAAATGAAATGGACCAGGAGGGCACAAAATATTACAAATATAGTTAACTTTTCCATAAATTTATAGGTAGTTTATGCCACCTCATAGAATAAGTAATAAACTATCCACATTCCATGAATAGTGTGAAATTACTTTAAGTTGTTGGAAACTAATCATGTAAATAATATGCACAAATATTTTAATTCAGAGAGAATAAACCCTGATTAAAATATACTGATTGGAATGTCCCATCCTAAAATAATTTTGATATCCTGGTTTCATTAATATGCCATTGCACATAGTGTGATATTTATTTCCATCACATGCATTGACCATCAATACAGCCCTGACCTCTCAGCCATGTTCCTAAAATTTAACCACCCTAAAATTTATACCTAGGGCTATAACCCATTTCTTAATACATCATTCAAGAAATAAAAACATAGGAATAAATAAATTCATATATCTAATTTTCCATAATAAGAAATAAATTTTTTAGTATATTTTTTATAAAAAAGAAAAGACACCAAAACCACTTCATTGAGGATACATAGACTCCCATATTTATGAATGGGCTAATTCATCCCCAAAAATTTATTATTTATAAACCAACAATTTTAATTCCCCAGTTAATTTAATAGTTTATTATTATTTTTTTCGCATAAAAAAACCAATAGTCAATTACTAATAAGTGATAGGATTTAATGTAAATATGCTCAATGGATTATTTGTATATTGTACGATTATTTTCATGATGAACAACAACTAATCTATCCATTAATCCCCAATTTTTTTAATTTTTATAAACAAAATTACAATTTTTATCTATTTTTGGAAATTAACCATGCTAAATAACAATAATAAGATACCTCTAAATAGTGATCACACTACAAAATAAATAACAATAGGAATCATTAGAAATTACCTACAACTAATGCAATTAGAAAATAACAACCAAATATCTATCCTTCTAATAATAAAAAATTTACTATCTAAACGTCGTATAATTCTAATTTCAATACATTAATGTCTAGATTATACATATAATTTTTAACAAAAATTATTAATTATATAATACATGAACATGCTATAATCTAAATTCCATAATTTAATATTACATTGAGTATTATCAAAAAAATTATTTGTTTTATCACATATATAATTTTTAAATCATGATGTAACATTAATAAATAAAATCATGTGATTTATAGTTTTTTAAAAAAATAATACACTTATACAAACAATTATTTTCTATATCAACTCATAAATTTCATGATTATGGAATTATAATTTTATTTCACGTGATAATTTTTTCCCTCTCGTAGATAATTTTATAGATTATAAAAAGTTTAAATTTCTCTTTCATTTTTTTTATATTTATTAGATAATTTTCATAATCAAAATACATTATACTTCATTATCTGGTGATAATTGAAAATAATAAAGGGTGATGGTAAAATTCAATTTCAAAATTATTTATTTTAAATAACCAATCCACAAAATTAATTGTTTTCAAAAAAATGATTTACATTTACATCATATGATTGAATCCATTTTCAATTCTTGAAACAATAGTAAAAATATATTATGAATTTCATAAATCATAGTTTTTTTATCTTTTCTATCTTCCATTAATACTTTAAAGATTATTCAATAATCATTTTATTTTAGATGTTTTTCATAATAGAATTTAATAATTTTCAATAAGATTCATTCATTTAGAATAATATAAATAATGATAAAATTACACATTCTAAAATAAATGATATGCAAAGAATATAATAAAATGATGAAGTTCAATTCACACTGTAGAAAGAAGATGAGTGAAAAGTAGGATGATCACAATTTAGAAAATAGGGAAAGAGGTTTTGGATGACTGAATGTAACTAGAGATACCAAAAGTATTGTTTTTAGATTTTTTTCCTCTTAATAATTAAAAAAAAAGTGAGAATCTATCTACTATTTGTAACATGAAATATATGTTCTATGCGGATATCCAAAAATAATGTCAAATTTTCTATCTTTTTCATATTAATTTTAAAAATTGATTAAAAAACAATTTAATTCATCTAATATTTATAAATATAAATATTTAATTTATAATATTCATAATAGTCATTATATATTTGTTCTAAATTAATAGTTTCCATTAATCTCTTGAAAATATGTTTTAGATTGAACTATAAAGTATAACATTATATTTCTCATTAAAATAGATACTCATACATGACTTTTACGTGATGTGTAATGGTAATTGAAAACTACCCTTGTGAGGAATTCATTAAATGAACCCAATATGAAGTATAAAAACTACATAAGATGAAAATGAATTACCATGACATTATCATTTGAAAACTCGATAGACCAATACATCCCTTCCAGAGAAACCATTTTATCTATGCATATCTGGGAACTAAAAATTAAGCATCTACCCATATATGTGGTAAGAAAATTTTCCCCATACACGACTCACATGACCAATAAACAACCTTCCTTTAATCAATATATAGAGGTGAATGAAAGAATAGTCACTAAGATGTAATCATTTACCCATTTGTTAGATATAAAAGAATAATAAATTGTTTTTTAAAACCCTATTCCATGGAGTAAAATAAAATAATATCATACCCTTACATTTTATGTTTTAAAAAAATATTTACTTTTCAAAACAATAATAAATTAATACATAATGGTTAAAACTATTTTTGGAATTTTTTTGATTATAATTGCATAAATATTATATTAATTTTAATTAAATTATTATTATCTATAAAAAAGTAAAATTTATTCCAAAATATATAGATCGTTTCAAAAAATCCATATTAATTCCAGACTCTTGAAATTAAATTTCAATAAATTTAAACTCATAATGTTTAAAATAATCTAAATAACCAATTTAAATTACTAAAAACACTTCTAAACTAATGCACACCTCAATATGGAAAATCATGGATTAATAATATTTAAGAACTTTATATAAACAATACTCAAACCCCTCTGTTTTCTATACAACCTTATGTTTTCTTTAATAATTTCATCTCTAATCATGAACATACTAAATGATCTATAGAATTATTGTTTATCACCTATCACAAACTGAAAACCATCAAGAGATCCCATTGTGTATGAAAAAATAACACAAGCAAAACCATCACGGAATAAAAAAAATAAATTATAGAGCCTCCAAAAAAATAAGATGGTATAGAATAATAATAAAAAAGAGGTTGATATTCATAATCTAGGATCACCAATCCATTGGGTAGGTTTAATAAACAAAGGGATTGAACCACCATCATCCATCGAGATAATATCGTCGTGTTAGGGGATGATTTCAAAAAAGGGGAGATTTATATCCCATGGATGGCCATTTATAAAAAAAATCATTGGTTTTTTCTTGGTTTTCATTATAAATACCTCTAGGATATTCATGGATATTCTTTATCATTAGGATAATGCTTAACTTCTCTACATTTATTTTATTCAATCCATTATAAATGGGAGATATTTTGGTTTTTTGGTTTTTTCCTCTAGGTTTGGATAATTTTTGTCCCATATAAAATATATATGTGGTATTATATAATATTCCATAATAATTGAATTTAAATAATTAAGTGATATAAAATCTAAAAAAATAATAATTTCATCAATTATCGTTTATTTTTTGGATAAAATATGGTTCATGTATTTCTTAAATACTAAATAATAGTTTTATTGAAAACTAGTAATTGTTCATACAATTTTTTTAATAATATATATTAATTAATTCAATACTATCCATAAATTGATTCTATAAAATAATATATTGAATAATGGTTACTCTAATACATGATCTACATGTAAAATTTATTGTAATGTATGAGATACCTGACATAGTGTCATCAAGACCATGACACAATCTTAAGTGTTAAACATATTAATTTTTTTCCATAAATTCGTTAGCTAAAAAAACATTCCTCATATTTTTTATTCTCATTATGGAATATTATTCCACTAGACCATGATGTTATATCGAAGTACACATCATTTTAATCTTCCAATAATTACATGTCTATGAAATAGTTAATTCTACTGATAAATACTTGAAAAAAATCCCATGGTCTCATGCATGGGAAGAGTTATCACTCGATGGTATTTCATTACAAGATCTATTGGTAAAATTTATGTTGTGTGTAAATTTATAACATGAAATAGTGTATAATGTTATTAATTTTAAATTTTCACATATTTATATTATGAGATTTTCATATGGCATGCCTAAATTATAAATTTTATATAATTTTTCATTTTATAAATTGTTGATCAATGTTTATAACATGTCAAAATTTATATATATTTCAAATTTTTAGATTATTTCTCCTTTAATCAATGAAATAAAATTATAGAAAATAAATTAATTCAGATTAATGTTTAAATGCATAAAATTCCTTCTAAAATTATAATAATTAAATTTATGGCATTAAAATCTAGGTATGGTAGCTGATTTAGTTTTTATCGACATTGTCAATTGTTTTTTTATTTTTTTTATAAGATTAAATTATGAAGTTAATTATAGTATATACATATTAGATATTATAATTATGATGGAGTTGAATTTTCCAATTATTAGATAAGAGGATAATTTAGTAAGATTATTTATAACAACCCACCTATTTATTATAGTTTAATAGTTGAGTTTTACATAAAAGTACACATAATACATCCCTATTGATCAAGAAGATTCAGGAATTTTGGAATTAGGTACATTACATATCAACTTATAACGTGGGATATAAAACATTATTGAATACTTACTTGACATGGTCATAATATTCTAAAAAACTTAAAACTACATTAGATAACCTCAGGAAAAACATAATAAATGAGTGAGCTAAAAAAGCCCAGTAAGGGAATAAAAAAACCATAACATTAAGAAGATGACACATGTTAGACAATAGGCATATCCATGTGGAATAAAGAGACTAGGAATCATAAAAATTAACAATAAGACATGTAATAGCATGGTAATCATTAATTCAACATGGTAAATGTGGAAACACATTAAAACATTGAATAATAAACATATATTAAGGTTAGAACACCATGAATTAATGGTAGAAAAAGTCCTATAATAGAATCAGGTACCCCTATCCATACATGATGTATCCTGATACTAAACATTACCTAATGTATTGGAGCTCTATCTAGTCTCACCCATCATGTTCATCTCATTCATATACTTAAGTGTGCCACATAGATCTTACAACATGGATTCATTCTTCATAAAAATTTATTCTAAGATTAAGGTGTACATAACATATATATATCCCCAATAAAATGGTATATGTTAATACATGTTACAATCCATTATAGAAAATGTGTATGGTCTTCACAATACAATTGTTTGGGCATGGAAAATCCGAGTGAAATTTTGGCAGCATGATGATATTAAATGAAAATTCATAAAAATGGTTTATGAGAGAGAAACAAGGTATGAATTCATTTAAAAATAATATGGTCAATAATAGGTAAATTGAAGGACATTTTAGAACATTATTAAACGGAAATAGAATTCATAAGTTAATAAATAAAATTTAATAAAGAAGTGATGGTGAGGATCCCATACTGAACTCTCGCTTAGTAATTACATAGGTAAGGGTAAAAATGGGGGAGTATAAATGATATATCATTCAAATAACATAAAATAAAAAGAATGTTAATGATTATAATTTAATGAAAATATATCCTTTTGAAATTAAAAGAACAAATTTTGGAAAAGATTATGGAATTTGAAAGGAGGAGAGAAAGGTGAGGATCCCTTATGAAATTTCGTCATAGTAACAGCTTAGGTTAGGGTCCAAATGAAGGAGGAGAAATGATACCAAATCAAAATATTATAAAATTAAAATTATGTTAATTATTATAAATTAATGAAAATATAACCATTATAAATCACAAGATCTAATTTCAAATTAGTTTCTTGAATTTGATAGGAGGAGAGGAAGTTGAGGACACCTTATAGAATTTTGGAATAATAACAGCTTAGGTAAGGGTCCAAATGGTGGAGGATAAATTATCCCACATTAAAATAACATATAATTATAGTATGTTAACGATTATAAATGAATATAAATACAACCGTTTTAAATTATAAGAACTAATTTTAAAGAAGTTTCTTGAATTTGAAAGGAGAGGAAGGTGAGGAGCCATTAGTAAATTTCAGAATTGTAATGTCTTAAGTAAGGGTCCAAATGGGGGAGCATAAATGATCACTCATTAAAATAAAATAAAAGCGATGAAAATTAATGTATTAAAAATGAATGAAAATATAACCATATGAAATTAGAAGAAATAATTTGAAATAAGTTGCTAGAATTTGAATGGACAAGAAGAATGTGAGGATCCGTTACTTGAGTTTGTGACTCTGAAGGATTATTTGGGGATTATTGAAAGATTATTGGAACCTTGGGAGGACACTAGGGAGTTTATGTCTGATTTTGGACGTGCTCTGAGGAGTTTGAGTGAAGATAAATGGGAGCTTCAGAGGGTTTATATAGTAAAGGATGATTATTTCTTTATTATTTAGGTTTTAGACTCAAAAAAATAAAATATAAAAAACAAAAAACAAAAATATGGGTTTCTTCCCATGGGTTCCTTCAAATGGGAGTGTTTTACATTATTTTGTAAGGAAAAGGGATGAAAATATTTAAATATTAACATCATTGATAATGATGTGAGTCACACATTAAAAGAAATACTTTTAAAATCATTAAATATATTAAACGTTTTATAGGATTAATAATAGACAGTAAAATAAATCAAATAACCATAAAATAACATTAAATTAAAGGGGAAAATTTTATTTTTCTGATTATCCCATTTATATTACTTATTACAACACTTTTGGTCCATTGTGATGTAATAATACACCAAGTATATTTATACGATATTTAATTGTTACTAGAAAATTTGACTGTCTAATATAATTATGAAAATTCAGAAGGTGGTTAATTTTGAAATCCGAGATCAAAAACTAATATTAATTTTATCTAAATTATTTTTAAAATATTTCAATTTTTTTACTTTTCAAATAACCAAAATTTATTGATGATGATAGATTTTTTAAAATAATATTTTCTTGAACCCTTATAAAAATAAAATTTTACTTCATAAAAATTATATGATAATTAATATTTTATAAAAAAAATATTATAATATTTTTTATTTCAAAAATACATTAATTCATAAAAATAAATTTCTTAATTGAATTTGAATATTAACCAAATATAATATTTTTGTTTTATTAAATCAATATATATAGAAGCTATAATGTAATAATTACATAATTGAAATATATTCAAGATTCAATAAAAAATAATATACATACTCATATTTATATATAATTGTTATATATACCATTAACACACTGGAAAACTCCCTAACGATAAGGTGCATGATGGTGGGACATTAATGTGGTGGTTCAGTGAACATGTTTTGTGTTGTGATCTAATTGAGATTGAAAATATCTTGTAAATAGGTTCAATAATTTTTATTTTATTGGATCTCTTCTTGGTAACAGTCTATCATGATTCCCAGAAACACTACATCCCTAAGAAGCTCTAATAAATGGGCTTCATAAGGTGTGATTTTACTGGTTGAGGGTATCACTTCCTTTGGATTTGTCAATTAAATTTTTTAAAACACTATATTTATACTAATCATGTGAGTACTGTTCAATGACAATATTTAAAAATGGTAAGGATAAATAATAGTTATTTAAATCCAATTGGATATAATTAACAAAAATAAGTTCACGTGATTTCTATAAACATATTTTTAGAAATTTTATAATAACGCAAGGATAATTTTATTTATAATTTTTAAGGTCATTAAAATCTTCCCAATTAAGAAATTTATCCATAAAAATTTTGTTTTCCCATAATAAAACATACGAGGTAAACTCTTATTCATCACTTCCACTATTTCCCCCATTACTATATCAATCTTTTGGTTCCTCCACAACACTTTGACTAGGTGAATCATGTTATAGAACTCTTTCTCTATGATCTATGATATTCACTAGATGATCATTACAGGAAAAGAAATTATCAGATGGTACCTCTAGATTGAGTACATGTGTGTGTGGGGGGGATCTAGTATGTAACTCCTCATGATGGATACATGGAATACATCATGTAATTCAGATCAGTTGAGTGGGAGTGTTAGTCACTTGACCACCATTCCGATGATATCAGGGATATAAAAAGGGATTATGTATCTTGTAATAATCTTCCCCTACTTCTAAAAACAAATCACATTATTCCATAGAGATATGCGGAGAAATAACATATCTCTAAAATTAATATCTAGGCCATATCAATGAATGTCAGCATAGGTCTTATATTGACACTAAGAAAACATGATTTTCCAGGGAATGGTATGAACCTTATCCACCATTTCTTATACCATTTTAGGACATAGAAGTTTTTTCATCAATATAATCCCAACATGCTAGTGTTTTCACCTCTTTCCATAAAGGGAATCATAGGGGGACATTTGGAAGTTTGAGTGGAAATTGTTTTTGTAAGAGAACTTATCCAGAGAAAGATGTTGATCCTAAACATCTTTGAAGTCAATTGAAATTGCTCTCAATATATCCTCAAGTTGTTGGATATAATACTCAGACTGACCATCAATTTGAGGGTGATAATCCATACTAATGCCCAACTTAGTGTTCAGTGCATCCCTGATACTTTTGAAAAATATAGAGGCGGATCTTGAATCTTGATCAGAAATAATTGATAATGGTACTCTATAAATCCTAACCACTTTTTTATTTATATAAATTAAATTTGATCCAGTGAGAAATCCACTTGAATAGAAATGATGTGTGTAGTCTTTGTAAGACTATGCATAATAACCGATATTGAATTGTTTCCTATGGATGTATTTGGATGTATGGAGGTATTTTTAATGGTGATGGTTTTACATTTCCATGTTGGTATGGGAAATGGATACCTCATCCCGTTAGAATTATTTCTTTCAGCCTTCACTTTCTAACATTCCTGGCAGTTTTATGTATATTTAGCTATCATCTTCTTCATTTTTCACACCAATATTTCTCTTGGATATCATGATACATTTTTGTTATTGCTGGGTTAATGAAGAAATTCAATCTCTGTGCATCATCCAATGGTTTCTTCTTTAACTAATGATTTTACAGACCACATAGTCTTGATGCAAATATCATAACTCATTCATTAACATTGAACTCCAAGGATTTACCTTCTCATATTGTTTTCACTTTCTTTAGAATTCCTCCACCATCTTTTTGATAATACTTTAATGTTTTAGAAGAGATGGTAGAGATATCATTTTTGAAAGGATTAATAATGTTCCTTTCTTTATGATTCACATGTCCACCCTCTTCAATTATATGAATTTTGGATCCTTTTTAATTTTCATTAATGATAAAATTGTTTTTTCCTTTCTACATAGAGAATATTCTACTTCATTAACTTTACTGGGATGGTAGTGAATTTAAGAATCATAGTCCTTGATCTGCTCTAACCATAATCTTTGGATCACAATATTCTTTTTCTGTGTGAATATATATTTAAGGATCGTGGGATTAGTATATATCTTAGAGCTTTCCCCATAAAGATAATGTCCTCATATTTTCAATGTAAAGATCCCAATTGTCAATTCCAGATCATGTGCGGGAATTTTTTTCACATGAACTATCAACTACCTTGAGGCATATGCAATGAATTTTTCATTCATCATTAATACAGAGCACAATCACTTCTTTGAACCATTGTTGGATACTATTAATATTTCCCCACTTGTGAGTATTGTGAGAACATAGGTAGTGATAATCCTACCATTTGACTCCTTGAATCTTTTTCACATTTATTATTCAAATAAAACATGAATCCCTTTTGAGTTATATTAGTAAGAGGGTTAAAAAATCTAGATACATTTCTCAAAAATCAGAGATAATACCCAACTAACCGAAAGAAACATTGAATATCTACCACAAATGCTTTTCTCGATCATCTTTCTATTTATTTTTTCATTTTTATGATCCATAGATATCCCATTTCTTATGATGACATACCCCAATAATGAGACTTCCTTTGACCAAAACTCACATTTTCTGTACTTGGTATAATGAGTCTCTTTTTATAAGATATTTATCACATTGTTCAAATACTCCTCTTGCTCCTCCTTGCATTTAGAGTATATTTGGATATCATCTATAAAGACTACCACCGATTTTTTTGAGGTAATATCCAATGACTATATTCCTAAAATCTATGAATATTATTCGATAATTACTGAGTTTGAATAGCATTAATATGATATCATAGTGCTCGTACCTTTTATGAAAATTTATATTTTGGATATCTTTCTTCTTCTCCCTTACATGATAATATCCCGACCCAAGATCCACCATGGAGATGTATTGTGCTCCATGTACATGAGCGAACAAGTCATCAATCCATAGAAGAGGATAATTTTTCATTATTTTGTTCTTTATGAGATTTGTATAATAATTGAAAATATGCATTGACCCATACTTCTTATTAACAAAGAGGATTGGTACACCCCATGGTGAAGCACTAGGGCGTATAAACCATTTGTCCAAATTCTACTATAGTTTTCTCATTAACTCCTCAATATCCCCAAAAATCATCTAATTTGGATTCCTAGATATTAGAAACACCCTTTATATAAGCTTGACTAAAAATTCAACATCTATAATCATAGGAAGGATATGAAAGTCCTTTTGAGACACATCAACATATTTTATCACAATAGGCACGTCTTCAAAGATAAACCATTCCTAATACTCAATAATTTGTACTAGATAAGATTTATAATAGGGAAATAATATCAATTCTTTAGGTGATGGTGCTAAATAAGATTAATCCACCTCCTTACACTTGTATAGAATTTGGGGTCAATTCTTTATATAGGAAGTGATTTCTGAGTCAAATAAATTTATGTTGGATCTATACAGGTAAATCCAATGCATGTCCAGAATTGAATAAAATTATACCAAAAGAAGTATGACATGGTTTTATAGGATGTTCAACCCACAAATTGTGATAGGGGAGGAGTTAAAGACATGGGATGTAATAATTTCTTATTTACCATTTTCACCGACATCTCTAGTTCCTATATTTTTTTAGTGTATGAATAGTTCTACTAAACTTTATTGATATGAATTAATGATTAGAACAAGAATAAAAAAGTTTTTTCTCTATTCATAAATGAATAATTTTTGTACCTATCACCACTTTATTGATAGGATTCACTTTAGTTGAAATGATTGAAAATTCTCTCCCTTTGTGCCTTGAAGGTTTTTGGTTTTATTTGAAAACCATTATCTTAGGTCATTATTTGGCAAAGTGTTAGGGTTTCACACACTTTTAGTAATGAACAATGAAATGAGGGTTTACTGGAGAATTCTTTTCCACCGTCGCATTAGTGGGTTTCTCATGTCACGAAATATTTTATAGATGTCCTTCCATCCCACATCTAAATCACTTCTTCATCCCCTTTAGGAAATTTCTGGGGTGATTCTTTCTTTAAATTTGATAAGGGGGATGTTGGAATTTCATACAACCATTATCTTTCTCCATTAGACTACCAGAATTAAACTCTACTTTTCACTTCATATCTACATAACACCCTTAATATCATTGATATCCATATCGAATTTGAAGTCACATCAGATAAATTTTTCATAGCTATCAAAGTCTAGGATTACCAAGGATTTTTGTAGACTAGGTTTTGGGCCACTAAAGAAGTAGATAACTTTGAACACATGGGTATGGAAAAAACTAGAGGCCTATTATACATGTCTTGTGAAGTTTTCCTCATACGACTCAATAGATTCATCAACTTTTTTCTTGAGTGTAAGGAAACCCATTTCCATTTTAAGTCGAAGAGTGCAAGGAAAATATATATCCAAAAACATTGTCAATAATTTCTTCCACTCCATTGCTACGATATCTTCCTCAAACATAAAATTCCTGATCAATGTCCACAATTGATCATCATCTACACCATGAAATAAATATCCAGTTGATCCTTCTCTTTCTAAGAAAATTAATGGATGGGGAATATCTTCTCAGTGGTGATGATCCATTTATCCGTGATTAGGTGATCAAATGATCCATTGATGGTATGTAATCTTTGTCACATAAAGATCTTGATTTTGGTATATTCTATCTTATGGTGGTTTGGGTGATCCTCTTGATCCTGGATTCTATTCAAAACATGATTTACATGAGAGAGTATCATGAAAAAGTTTGTGAGTCCTTTACCCATCAAATGGGGTTTCTCACTAAGGAAGTCAACACAATTCCCATCGACTTGATTGTTTAACTGATTTCATTAATTTCATTCCTATATTCAGATTAAAAGGAAAATTATGGATTATTATTTTAAATAATTAAACACATAATGAAGAATCCAATGACATTAAAGGGATAATATACAAATTATACTTACATCCTTAACTTATGAATTATAGGCTTCAATCTATGTTATCAATTGATATATTTCCTAATTCATATTATTATGGTATTTATTTTCTCCCATAATAATGTTTGTTAAAGAGATTATAAATTAACCAAATCATATCCCTAGGATTTTAAAACTCGGTGTGCAGTGAGGCCCACTGTTGTATACCATGTTACCTGAGTTCAGTCCTAGAACACCTTGTCGTAGTTGTTACTACTATTTACATATGTTCCAGAACCAAATCCACTTGTAGTATCCATATAGGGGATATATTTTCGTGAAAAAACACTTACACTATAATTACCAAATGTATGATTTAGTATACATACTCTTATCCTTGAGGCTTTTTATCGAGTTCTCCAATCCTAATCCCAAAATAACTAAACTTTCCGTCGGATTCCAACTATAGAAACTTTTATCTTTATTAGATAACAATACATGATTGATTACATAAAAGTACAGTTAAATCAACCTAAAAGATAAAGAACTATCGTATCTTTAGAATTTAGGTACATTAAATAACAACTTATAACATGGGATACAAAACATTATTGAGCACTTCCTTGCCATGTTCATAATATTATCAAAATCATAATACTGCCTGGAATTACCTAGGTATAAGAAAATTAACAGAGTGAGGTAAAAAAATCCAAGTAAGGGAATAAACAAGTAATAACATGAAGAATATGATACATGTTATAAAATAACATATCAATGTGGATTAAAAAGAGTAGTAAAAGTAATCAGGAACAATGAGACATGATATAACATGGTAATCATAATGGAAACATGGGAAATGTGGATATAGTAGAAAACATTGAATCATAAACATAGGTCAGTTATAAACATATAAGAATTCATGGTGGAAAATGTACCATAAATGAATCATGCACACCCCTGTTGAAACATGATGTATCATGATACTAAAAATTACCCAATGTATGGGAGCGCTATGCAGGTGCATCTATTATATTAATTTCATTATCATAATTTGGTGTTCCACATAGATCATAAAACATAGATTCATTCATCCACAAAATTTATTCCAAGATTAAAGATTTTGGAAGACATATATTTAATTCCCTTATCAAAAAGTATGTATGAAAAATTTTGAACACCCATGATAGGAAATGTGTATTTTATTTAGTATACAATTTTTTTTCATAGAAAATTATTCTGAAAATTCAGCAACCTGACATAATTACATAAAAATTCATAAAAATGGTTACTTAGAGTGATAATGGATCTCTTATCATTTTAAAATAAAATTGGAATTAATAGAGAAATGGAAATACATTCCATAAAATAACAAAATGTAAATATAATGAATAATTTTATACAAAAAGTTGAATAAGAAGAGAAGTTCAGGATCACTTATAGAATTTTATTATAGTAAAGACTTAGGTAAGGTTCCAAATGGGGGAGGATAAATGAACCCTCATTCAAATAACATCCAATGGAGAGTAAGGGAATTATTTTAAATGAACGTAAATATATGCATTTGAAATGAAAATAAAAAATTTCAAAGAAGTTTCTGGAATTTAAAATTAGGAGAGAAAAGTGAAGACTTATTATGAAATTTTGATGTATTAATGGCATAGGAAAGGTTCCAAATGGGGTAAGATAAATGATAACTCATTATTCTACCATAAATGTACAATAAGATAATTATTATAAATTAATGAAAATATAACCATTTGAAATTACAAGAACTAATTTCAAAGATATCGCTTGGATTTGGAAGGATAGGAATGTGAGGATCCCTTATAGGATTTTTTCATAGTAATGGATTAGGTAAGGGTCCAAATTGGGGAGGATAAATGATACCTCATAAAAATAACATAACATGGAAAGTATGGTAAGGATTATAAAATTATGACATTATAACCATTTATAATATTAAAAAATAATTTCAATAATGTTTCTTGAATATGAAAGGATGAGAAAAAGGTGAGTATCCCTTATAAAATTTTGGTATATTAAGGGATTAGGTAAGGGTGAAAATAAAGGAGGATAAATGTTCCCTCATACAAATAACATAAAATTTATTGTAAGGTATTGACTATTAATGTATTTAAATATAACCATTTGATATTACAAGAACTAATTTCAATGAAGATACTTGAAATTGAAAGGAGGAGTTGATGTTGAGGATCCCTTACTTGAGTGTGTCACTCCAAAGGCTTGGGAGGGGCATCATGAAAGCATAAGTCCACCGTGTGAAAACTATAAGGATAAGAGGGTTGAGAGTGCATATTCTCTATGGAGTTTTAATGAAGACAAATTGGAGCCTGTGTGGGTTTATATAGGAAATGATAGTAATTTCTTTATTATTTAGGTTTTAGACTCTACATAATAAAATATAAAAAACACAAACCATCCAATGTGTTTTGGACATCGTTTCTTCAAAATAAGAGTGGATTATAATATTTTATAATACCAAGGGAATCACTATTTAAAATATTATAATTGGTTACATGGAGGTGAGTCACACTCTGGAAGAGATGATTTTAAAATCCAAAAATATATTTTAATTCTTCGAGGATTCATAATATCATTAGAAAATTAATCAAATAAACATAAAATAAAATTATTTTAAAGAATAAAAATATATTTTTCCTTGGGATCTATTTATATTACTTAATTCATGAGTTTCAGGTAATTTTGAGGTAATAAAATGCCCAATATATTTATATGGTATTTAATTTTTACCCAAAAATTCGATTATCTCATACAATTATGAAAAATTCAATGCTGGATAATTTTGAATTCCTAGGTCCAAAAAATATTAATTTAAACTAATTAATTTTCAAAATATGTGAATTTTCACTTATAAAATAAAAACTAACATTTATTGAAGATGACATGTTTTTGATAATAACTATTTTTCAAACAGTTTTAAAAAATACATTTGACTTCAAAAAAATTATATGACAATTTATATTTAATAAATGATATTTAATAATAATATTTTATTAAAATATAATTAATTTCCAAAATCCATTAATTCATAAAATCATATTTTTTAATTGAATTTAAATATTAACCATATATAATACTTGTGTTTTATTGAATAAAAATAAAAATCAGTTATAATGTAACAATAACAGGATGAAAATATATTTATTATTCTATAAAATAAAATATTCATACTCATATTTCAAGAGTATTGTTACATATCATTTTAAGAAACTGGTAAATTATATATGTGTATAGTTCATGATGGTGGGAATTTAATGTGGTGCTTTAGCGAACATGGTTTTGGTCGTGATCTTGATGAGATTGAACATCTCCGGTAAATTGTTTCGCTCATGCTTAAGTTGTTGGATCTCATCATGAGATTGGTCTAGGGAATATTCTAGAAATTTTATCTCCCCTGAAATCTCTAGTATACGTGCTTCATAGGTAGTGGGTCTACTGGTTGAGGCTACTACTTACTCTGTCTTTGTCGATTGGATTTGTTAAAACCATATATTTATACTAATCACGCGAGAACTTTTCAAATTCTATATTTTCAATGGTAATGATAAATAATAATATTTTAAATATAATTGGAAATAATTAATAAAAAGAAGTGTATCTGTTTTCTATAACCATATAATATGAAATTTAATAAAAATGTTAGGGGTCTTTTATTTTTAATAGTTTGGGTCATTACATTACTCACTGACCTGTGATATTATATTATGAATATGAAATTAGAGGTTGGTTACCTATTCTTCCTTGTCAAACCAATTATGTATTAAATATTTTATATTATTATAAGAACTTCTATGGATAGGTTTTATGCATATTACTCATTAGATTCATTTGAGTATGTAGAAATATAATTATATTTTTATTTTAATTACCAATGTGTTCTATAATGAATTAGACATTAATATGGTCTACGTATATTAATTTTGTGAAAGGAATAAGATTGAAAACCCATATCATTAGAGTCAGGAGTACATATATGAGTAATAAATGATAAAATATGTTTAGATATTGAAATACACTTAATTAACTAATTGATATATTCCTTCTAGAGAAACACATGTTAATAAGCAGATTGTCCAATAGTGCATGTTATTCAAAATTAGGGAATCTATGGATTATCTAATATAAAAAAATAAATTTTTTGATGTAATTTATATGATAAGGTGTCTGTATTTTTATATAATTTTCATTACTTATATTTGGAAACCAAAATGGTAATGACATATGATGAATATATTTTGTTTTCGCAATATTATATATTTGGAATGAGATTTTTCACTCAATTATTAAATAGACATTTATAATATTATTTATATAATTCCAACCCTAAAAAATAATTGTTATTTGATTATTCAAAGTGATACATATTTATTAGTGAAATATATACTCTTTACAACTAATATATATGACACAATTAAACAAGAACGTCAATTTATTATAATTAAATTTAATAAAATACATTATCATTTTAAATTAATCAATGATAATAATCTAATAAAATATTAATCTACAAATAAATGGAATCATAATAACCGTATATATTAAAATAATTAAATTCATAAGGAAACAACATTAAAAAACAACAAAGGAAGTTATGAATAGTTCTAAATCAAGAGGAAAAATTTTAAATGTTATAGAAACTACATACTGGTTAGCTAGATACGAAATATGTTCATAATGATGATTTGGATTTATAAGATAATGAAAAAGGATTCGATTTATGATTTAATATAATGTTATTATTTTATGATAATCTATAGAAGAATAACCTAAACTGACACACTTAATATGTTTGAGTGATTTCATATATTGAAGTGGTCATAAGTTTGTCGTATAGAAAAATAATGTTTTGACTTTCTATAACACCTCATCCCTTGGTAATCACAATAGTACATGAACTGTGGTTCTACCACACCTCAAGAATTATTTCCCATACACTAGAGTCTTTAGACGAATCGTAAGATCCAAATCCATACAATAGGGATACTATACACCCAAATTTTAGAAAAAAATATTTTAAACTACCATATATCATTGAAAGATATTCATACTATACATAAACAATAAAAAAGGATTATATAAAAAATATAGCATGAGGTAGTCATATATATGTGCATAAATTGATACCAGAATGGGAATATCACAAATAAAAAATAATGGAAAAATAAACAACTAACCATACTTATTTTCTAGATCATTGACATAACCCGATCTCTACATAGATACATTGTCACTCCATCTCAATCACCTATACAACCACTAATAATACATGTAAAGTAGGCATAGGTATAGTATAAACAATATTGTTCCCATGAAAGGTGCAATAAATTCATCTTTTCAAGTTCCCAAAATCTTCCTTTAGTATACACTATCATATGCATGTTTTCATGATAGAAATAAACATGTTACGTAAGCACAGTGGCATATTTGAAAACTATGCCTCCCTGACTCCATGCACATATGTTAATCATCTAATAACCAAGTCACCATAACACCTAAGCACACCAAAATAATAATTATTTTATAATCACATCATTACATAATGTCATGAAACATACAACCATACCCATACTAAAAACTTCCCTATAGGGAATCCTTAAAGTCCTCATTGAGTAGTCGAAGGTGTAGGGTAGGGCCTCTACCATCTCACGATTACTACTCAAAATAACATGAAAAGGTTCCTCACTAATGTATGTACCCACTAAATTACCACTCATTAAAATTTTCTTAATCTTTACATGAACCCTTTACCTTATAACTAAATTTTGGTTCTATCATCCACACATCATATCGCTTTTCGACTAGACCAACTTTCTAACTTAGGGTAATATAATTTCCAAACCCAATCCTTCCCGATCAGCGAAAGGTCTATAGCCACAACATCATAAAAAACATAAATATAACTACTCTCATTTGATACAATTTCCATCATGTAATTCATAGTTTTTAAACATCCTATGACTCTATCTCACTCATATTAGTCCTACAACTTCCTTCTCACCCAAATAAGGTTTCGACCTTAGTATTAAATCACCCCTACTAGAACCTGTCACCAATCAGAAGCAGATTAATCACAAGAAGGCCACAAAACCTATCAATCAAGCTCAACATCTCACCATCCATGTTCTATCCACCACTGTAATGCCTTGATTTTTTTAAATATAATGTTATGTTCTATAGTATATGTGATACCCAACACCGAATGAAAACAAACATTGATTAATTAAATATGACAGTTATAACATAGTGATTAAATTTCAGGTAATTAATATGATTAATTAATTTATATATTATTTACATAAATTTCCTGATCCATATAAATGTATTGATAAATACTGATAAAATAACTACTAAATTTTTATTTATTCATTTCTGTTATTCAAAATGAGTTTTTATATTAAATGATTTAATTTTTTTGTGTAATAATATTATAATTGTTTTCTAGAAAATATAGATAATGTATTTTATAAAATGATAATAATATTTTATATCATAATATCCAAATTAAAATAGGCTGGGTGATTGGTAATTTATGGAAAATACTTATTTTTCATTGAATAGTGAAAATACCAATTTCTTTTAAAAAAATTATCATTTATTTTGATAAATTAAATAATTAAAAAGTAAAATTGTTATTTTTATTTTATTTGAATGCAAAATAACAATAATTGATTTATATTTAATATAATTAATTAAATTTAAATAATCTTTATACTTAATTTTAGAATATGTTAATTTTGTTTCTTGAAAACAAATTTTCCTACATACTATTTGAAAATTTATAATGTATCCCCATTTTAATTAGTTTAAAATAACCCATATTGGGGAATAATTTATATTTATATTTAATATTATTTATCTATAATTATTAATTGAAATTCATTTAAGGAATATTACCAGTAATACTATTAATGTAAAATCATCCATTCTGGGAAAAAAGTTCAATTATTTAGAAAATTGATTCTCATCGATCTAACCTATTTTATTTTAAATTAATTTTTTCCACACATGTGAATTGAATTTTATATAATGGATTAAATATTATGAATTATCATAATTATTATTATTTAATATGATCAACTTATTTTTTGTAAAATTTGAATTGTAACCGTAGTAAGTATTTATTACCTTGGTAAAAATGAAATTTGATAATTTTTCATAAAATAATAAAAATAATAATAAAAATATAATAAAAAAATAAGGGTAACCATAATTGTATGAATAAGAATACATAATTTTCAATTAATTAATAATTATATTTATTCATTTATAGTATTACTTTTTAAATGATTATGTGATAATTTTGACAAAAATTTATTTTTTAAATCAAAAAATATATACTATATTTTTTGAGTAATATGAAATTTAAATTAAGAAATTATTTTTAATGAACACATGAATTCTCAAAACAAATGAAATTTCAATTAAACAATACTATTACCTAATTATTACTGATTATAATTTATTATATAAATTTTATGATGTCAAATGTTATTGTAATAAGGATTCAAAAACTATTTTTGTCAAAAAATCCAATACAAATTCCTTAAATATGGATTTTAATTTAATATTGTATAATATAAATATTATATAATTATTTTGATATAATAAATATAATGTTTTTAATAATAACAAGATATTATCCAACAATTATTTTTTAGTAACTTTTCAAGATAGTATAATTTTCCAAAAAAATTAAATACAGAACAAATATACAATATGTATGATGACATTATGAAGACCAACAATTGAATTAATATGTTCCATAAAAGGTATCAATGAAAAAAATGAGTTATAAATTTTATAGAAATTTATTTTATGGTTATATGAATAATTTTATAAACTCTTTATGAATACTTATGAACATGTATCACAATTTCTGATTTTAAAATCAATTAATTATATACATGACTCACTTCGACATCACTAAGGGTAGTTTTTTGTATTATCGGATAATGTACTTATAAAATAATTCAAAAAACTACTCTTGTAGAAAACATGGTAAGAAAAAATGGAAATGTTTATTTTTTTGATTACTTTTTTATATGGAGTCTAAAAAAATGTTTTAGAAATAATTAAGAATCCCACATACTTTCCTATAAAACCCACCCTAGAACCCATTAATCACCACTAAAAAGCATTGGATCAAATAATTACTCTACTATACACTGTCTAGTATTCTACCAACAGTCAATAATCTCTCATGAAGATCCTCCCATGTTATTGGAATCACCATCTCAATGCAAGGGACCTCTCTCTATTCTTTTCAATGCAAGAACATTCTTTGTATTTAGAATTTTGTATCCCAATTAGTTTTGTTTTAATTAAAATATTGAGATCCCTCAAGTTTCCAATTTTTTACTAATAATTAGAAATAATTTCCCTATATCATTATAGAGTATATCTATGATTTTACTAAGATAAAATTTAGTACGATATTTCTCTCTCCCATTTTCGATTCAAGAACCTTCTTTGTAATTAGCATTTTGAATTTCAATTGGTCTTGTTATCGTGAATTTATTAAAATAAATATACTATAAAATTTATCTCCTAATGAGCAGTATCATTTACCCCTCTCATTATATCTTTTACCTAATTTTTTACAATGACAAAATTTGTAATGGGATTTCCCTCTCTTCTTTTCCATTCAAGAACCTTCTTTGTAATTAGCCTTTTGAATATCAAGTGTTCATATTTTAATAAATTTATAAAAACCCCTCTACTGTCCAATTTATTACATAGTATTGAGATATCATTTCTCAATTCATTTAAAATCGGGGATTTTAATAGTTGGAAATAGAGTGTATTTTGTTTTTATTTTCATTCTACAATGGGTTGATCAAGCAGTTTGTAATGAAAGGGATCTTACAATGCAAGGGGATTCAATGTTGAAAGTAAAATCACTTTCTAGTGCTTCAACATTTTTAAGATCAAAATAAAGTGTAATGTTTATGAATAAAAAAACATGTATTTCTAGGGGTATCTCTATAAACATGTAGTGAATCATTGGATTTTGTGAATATTGTAGTTTTATGAAGATGTGTCACGTCACAATGGAATATAGAGTCACTACTATTTCATGGTTCATGAAATAGGCTTCAAAAAATTGGTTGAGTTATAATGTGATGAATGTTATCTACAAGGATATGAGAAGATTTAATAATGGAATAGATTCACTGAAATTTCATGAAGAAAAGGATCTTTATGAACATGAATTAAATTTGTTCACAAAAATCCTATATTGATCTGGAGATCTTTAGAGAGATACATTTTCTATAAATTAGTGAAAATTATTTTTTTGAACATGAAGAGAATTTGGAAAGGGAGAAATGCTTTAATTTCTTGAAGTTTATTTTACATAGGTAATTAATTTTGAATCAATAACTCTTCACAAACATAAGCTTCAATAAAAGGATGGTTTTGAGATGATTGAACTTATAGATTTTCATAAAAGTGTGTTACATAATGAATAGGAACATAAAGAGTGTTTGGAGTTCCACAAAGGATGCGATCTTCATGAAGGGTGGGAGATTCATGATAAGTAGTGGGTTTGTGAAGGCCGAAGTATCATTCAAATGAGAAGAAGGTTTTACTAAGTCTAAGAGCTTCATTAATAGTGGTGTTGAACATTCATTTTTTTAAATAGTAATTCCATGTCTATCAAAATAGAAATATGGTGCAATTAGAGTCTTTTGCTGATCTAGGAAAAATAGTTAAATTCTCAATATATTGAATCAACCTTCATGATGATGAACTATGTATGAACTCTCCCAATGTAGTGAGAAAGGAGAGTTTATGAGAGTTATTTGTTATAGGCTGTTTGTTATCTGTAAAAGTCTTGTTACAATTATATTCATTTTTTGGAATGATAGTGTATGTACAATTGAAATTCAAAACACATAGTGAATCTTATTATATTTATGTATGACCTATGCATAGTCGTATTATACTCCTTTGACTATCCCTTAGTGGAGAACTAAGTTAAACTACTGTGTTTGTATTCTATTTATATATCTAGGTGTTTGATAACTGAATGACTAAATCAGAATGGTTTAAAAAGTTTGTACCAATACTGGGATAAGTTCTATATAGTTTTAAGAAAAATATGAAACCCAGATTCACCCGTCCCCTTTTAGGGTGTTCTGAGGTCTAGCACACTGTATCAGAGAAAACATGTTGTTCGTGTTAAATAATTCCTACATTTTTATGTAGAATTTAGAAAATGTTAGTGGAGTTCTTGTTTTTGATTAAAAGATAATTCATATTTTGAAGAAAATAATGATATATCATTTTTTGATTTTTTTAATGGAATGTATCTATGACACATATCAAGGTATTGTTCTTAGTGATTCAATAAGTCTTTCTATAACTAAGACAAACATGAATAGTCTTGATGAAAATTACAAAGATCAAAATTCTCTTACTGCAACACTTTCTGATAAAATATATTTTAAGGTGATGAGTTTCACAACAACCATGTCCATGTGGGAGAAATAAGAAAATATATATGATCGAAATAGAGATGTGATGGATGAAAAACATCTTGTTTTCACAGTCAATTTGATGATATAAAAATACATCAATATTAAAATGAAGATTGTTTCTATAATCAAAATGCTGACGTTGTTGGTTAAATTTGATGAATTAGTGAATAAATCAAGGATATTTAATTTTTTGAATAAAATACTAATATGGATCCCACATATGTATAATCTAAAAGATGCATCCCTTATAAAAAGATATTTTTATATGCTATCTCTTGATGATCTACTAAGTAGTCTAGTTGATTATGAAATGATTTTCAAAATAGAAGATGTAATATTTTGAATAAGTAAGGAAATAGATTTCAAATACATTTAAAAATTTTTATTTTTAAGGTTAGTAATGATATATAAATTTTGGATGTTAAACTTATTTATCAAAAGGTATATTATGTCGGAACAGAGATAGCTGAGAACAAAATTGAAAAGGGAGATGAAAATGATCCTCCACTTACCAGATAGAATCATTAGTAAAATACCATCGAAAGGGAAGGGGACATATGTAGGAATGTAACTATGAATATATTTACCTCATTAAATTTAAATTCTATTCCTTTTAATTCCATACAATGTATTATTTTAAATAGGTAGGGAGATATCTGAATGGGGATGAACCTGGATGTCCGAAAATGAGATTATGACAATATCATTTATCATATAGATGAAGTTGTTTATGTATATATTATTGTCACTATTATATTAATGTTTATAAAGATATTAATCGTTGTTATATTATTGGTGGGTTCAATAACTATAGAACACTGAGACAAATCAATTACCATCAACCAAGAAGAATTACCCTTAAAAATAAGAAATACACATTGGAAAATGGATATGATTTTGATAAAACAATGCATATTGAAAGAATTTTTTATGGAAATATATTTTATCAACTCAATGAAGTGTCTCATGGATGGAAAATAATAATATTGGGAAATTAAACTTATAATAACTAACTCTCAATGCAACAGTAAATAGTATCACCTGGATTCTTGACATCAAATTCACATCCCACATGATGAGAAATGTAGATTTTATGAAATATGTCATCAAATGGGTTTATGGAACAATTTAATCTAGTAATTAGTGTTACATAATGTTCAATGGTGGTGGAAATGTAAAACTATGAAATATTGAGATAAGAAAAACAAATGTTCACTACTTGGATTGTAAAGACCCAAACTATTATCAAATATAAATTCGTCTTGATCCAATTAAATTTATTAATATGGGAAATTTTTATATAACATATGCACTTCTTTTGTTTTAGGTTTCTAGATTTTAAAATACCGTTATGAATTGTGACCTTTTCTAATATAGACGTTGAATAGTGATCACATGATTAGTATAAATATACAGCTTTAACAACTCCAATTTACTCAGACTAAAGAAGTGAAGGACACATATAATAGACTTTCCCCATACGAAGACCCTCTTTCGGAGCTCAGAAAGTAGGTGGACTCATTGGGCTTCACTCTTGACCAAGCCAAAGATGAGCTTGAACATGTTAAGCTTGAGCAGAACTGACTAAGGGAGAAGTGGAATTTAATAGAGATTACCACCCGAGCGTGTAATCTAAGACACCCCAAGAGTTGTCACCATCGCACACCTTACCATTTGGACTTATGAGGTTGTTATAAGGGGTTATGTAACAATAACCTAGCAATATGATTATGTAAATTATTCTGTATATAGAATATACATTCATTTTATTATTGTTACTTTGTAAATAGTTTTTAAAGGCTAAATAGTATTTTTTTAGTTGATATTCAATTAAGAATTATATATTGGTGAATTAATGTACTTTTGACTTATATAATATTTTAATAATAAAATATTATTAATAAATTAATTTTTATTAAGATATAAATGATCGTATAATATTTATGAATACAATTAAAATTTTATTAATGTTTGAAAGGTGTTTTTGTCAAAACCCATGAATTTTCGATAAATGTCAGTTTTTATTTTAAATGTAAAAATTCACATATTTAGAAAATTATTTAGATAAAATGAATATTTTTTTTGGAATCAGGATGTTGAAATTATACAACAGTGAATTTTTCCTAATTTTCTGAGACAGTCAAAATTTAGGGTAAAAATTAAATATCATTTAAATATATAATATGTTTTATGACATAATTATGACCCAATAGTGATGTAATAAAATAATATAAACATTATGTTATTCTAATATATGTTTTAACATTAAAATAATGTGATTTTAGGTTTATTTGATTCATTTTACAAATCCTTAGTGGACCCTCCAAGGCTTATTAAACATTTTATCTTTTTAAATGGATTTCCTTAAGAGTCTGACTCACCTCCACATAAGAAACCCTCTTATTTTATGATGTTATTCCTTTGGAATTATAAAATATTTTTTTCCAATACCATTTGGAAAAAACCATGGGAAAATACCATGGGATGGTTTGTGGTTTTGATTAGTTTAATGTGTGGTGTCCTAAACCTAAAAAATAAAGAATTCCCTCTCCTTCCCTATATCAACCCACCCAAGCTCCCACTTCCTCTTCACTAAAAGCCTTTTTAGTTCTTCCAAACTATGCCCTCCTCTCTCTAGAATCCTCCCAGGGTTCCCCAAGTTCCCATGAAGCCTCTCTCAAGCCCCTCCCAATCCTTTGGGATCACATTTCAAAGTAAGGGATTCATTCCTTTCTCATTTTATCAAAGTTTCATAATTTTGTTATTCCCTTTTATTTTAAATTATAAATTTTGAGGTATTATTTAACACCTCCCCCATACTATCCTCCTTTTTTTTGAATGATGTTAGACCCATTTATCTCTCATTAATTCTTTCCATGTACACCGGTTACCATGCTGAAATTCCGTAAGGAATTTCTCTCTCCTTATTTACATTGAAGCAATTATTTTGCACTATGAATCAAAATTCCATTAAATTTATTAGGACATGTATCTATATGAACCCCTTAACTTAAATTTCATTTAAATATAATGAGACACCAATTTCTCTCTCATAAACCATTTTTATGAGTTCTTATGTCACGCCGTTATGCTGTTGAAATTGCACCGTGATTTTCCAAGTCAAAGTAATTGTATAATGAATACCATGCACATTTCTCTATAAAGGGTATTAACCTTTATGAACATTTAAATATTTTCATTTATGAATTCCACATTTCTTTGTCATGGAATAAATTATGATGTTTAGTGAATCCATGTTATATGATTCATGTGGCACACATATGCATGAAATTAAAAGTTCATGAAGGGTGCACCCCAATTGCGCTCCAATGCATTAGGTAAATTATAGTGTCATGATACATCATGTTCAATGAGTTTTGAATAATTCTAATTCAAGTGAAATGAGGGTTTACTCATGCTTCATTTGTAATAAGGGTTTACTCATTCTCCATTTGAAATGAGCCTTGGCTCATGCTAATTCCATGTTAAGTGTTGTTGCCACATTTCTATGTTATGATAATCATGCTATATCATTACTTTATGTTCATGATTCTTTTGTTATCCATTGATATGACTATTTATTAAAATTTATTGTATTTTTCATGTTATACATTGTGTACTCCCTTACTAGGATTCATAGCTTACCCTTTTCTTATGCATGTCCTCAGGTTATCCCATGAAATGCTAAGTAAAAGGGAATGTAGTGGTTATTTAAAAAAAGTTTTCAAAAATATGTTTCATTATATGTTTTAATTTGTTATGTAATGTTTTTAAGCCACAAATACACTAGACCTCTTGAAACTATATGTTGTATCAAGTGAAGGATTTATGTAGTAAACTATGTTAAGTGTATAATAAAAAGTAGTGTTGTCATAGTTGGTGTCAAACGATGGGTTTAGTTATTTTTTGGATTAGGACTAGAAAACCCTTGTAAAGACTTAGAGACAAGATTAAGTATAATAAAAACATCCCTATGTTTTTGTGAGTATTTAGTAAGTGGTTTATCAAGAAAATACATCCCTGTGTGGATACGAGCATGTAAAGGCACCTCTGGCACATATGTACCTAGTAGTGAAAACTCTGACAAGGAGTTTTGATCTTGACCTGAAGTATCCTGTTACATGACAACGAGTCTTGCTGCACTCTTGGTTATGACACTCCCAAATGATATTCTTTGGTAAATTCACAAGCTTAGTATGAACCATTATTAATGGAATAAAAAAATTCCCTAAGAATATAGGTTAAAAAGTAGATCATGGATAACATATATTGAAGCCTATAAATTCATTAGATAAGGAAATAAAAGCTATTTATAAGTCATCGGTTTGTCCTCAGATTTCCCTTTATGTTTTACCGCTAACTTTACTTTTATTCTAGCCAATGGATGGTAATAGGAGGACTCGGTCTAACAACCAATGCAACGTTCAATGTGATAACTGTTCTAACGTGATGACCAACCTGATGGGAGTAGGAATCATGAAATTTGTCATGATAATCTCTTAGTTAACTCAATATTTTAATTGAAATATGGATTAAGAGGTATGTTTAACCCCCCCTAAGAAAAAACAAGTATCTATCGAGAGATTAAGGAGACAAAGGCCTCCTACTTTTAATGGATCATTTGATCCCTCAATCATCGAACAATGGATCAACTCCATTTAAATGTTCTTATCCATACTTCAGTGTTCTGAACAAGAGAAGGTTCATATGATTTCTCATCATATGGAGGGTAAAGTTTATCAATGATGGAAATTGATCAAAAATAAGAATCCTGAGGAGGAGATCGATGCATTAGAATGAAAGGATTTTGGAAAATGTTTTTTGATAAATATTTTCCTTGCACCCTCCAACATAAGATGGAAAGGCAATTCCATGAATTCAAGAAAAAAGACAACAAATCCACAAGAGAATACAAGTAAAACATCACAAGTATTGCATGTTATGACTTCAGCTTTGTCATTACCTCAACATTCAAGGTTTATTTCTTATTTGTTGGGATGAATCATAGCCTGCAGGAAGCCCTGGTGATCCGTGAATTCAATATCAATAATGAAATTGTTCGATGTTACCTCAAGGTCTAAATAGAGATCGGAGAATCTCATGGGTATCATAGGGATAAGAAGCGCAATATTGAATTCAATTCTGGAGGTCGGATGGATAGATCCAACAATTCTAAGAAAATCCATCACCACAATTTCCAAATGTGTGGAAAGAAGCACCTAGGAAATTGCATGAAGGGGGTGAGGAAATGCTTTTGAAGTGAAAGAGAAAGGCACCTAGCTGTTAACTGCTGACAAGAGAAACCCACGACTGAGACATAAGAGAGGAATTCTTCGTTTGAATCTCAATGAATTTTTTATTGATTTAACTACAAAGAACTAGGAAACCTTGAAAATCTATGCCCTAAGGCAAGGACTTTCAGAGGCAACCAATAATCTCCATGGTAGAAAGGGTGAGATTTTTCCATCCCTACCACCGAAGTGAACCCCAACAACAAGGTGGTGACAGGTATTCTAGTTATTCATTCCTGAATATCGAAAGTACTTTTTCATTCTAGTTCTAAGCATTATTTTTTATATCTAATGTTTAGTAGAACAATCTGAACACCAACAAAAATCATGGAAGTAAAGATGTCGGTGAGTATAGAAAATGGGGAAATTATTGCATCCCTTGAATATAACTCTCTAGTCATAATCAGTGGATTTAACATCCCAACGAACCTCTTCATACTTCCTCTAGTAGAATTTGATACAATTCTTGGCATGGATTGGCTTTCCTTATATAGATCCAATATAAATTTCCGTGAGAGGGAAATCACTCTCTATGTGGAGAATTGACCCCCAATTCTATACTAGTGAATGGAGGAGGATGAATCTTCTTTAGCTCCATCATCTCAAGTGTGGATATTACTTCACTATGAGAACGTTTATCTTGCTTAGATGATTGTGTCTAAGGATACAACCATCCATGAAGAAATACCTATTTGGAGGGAATTCACAGATGTGTTTCCTGAGGAATTTCCTGGTCTTCCTCTTATAAGAGATGTTGAATTATTAATTGATATTATACTAGAGTCATTTCCAATATCCAAGACTCAGTATATAATGGCTGTTGTGGAGCATGATGAGATAAAGAAACAACTACAGGAGAATATGGATAAAGGGTTTATACACCCAAGTGATTCACCATGGGGTTCACCAGTCCACTTCGTCAAGAAGAAGGGTGGGACAATGTGCCATTGCATCTATTATCATGAGCATAACATAATCACGATAAAAACAAGTTTCATCTACCATGAATTAATGACGTGTTCGATCAACTTCATAGAGCACAATACTTCTCCAAGGTAGATTTTTGGTCAGGATATTATCATGTAAGGGTGATGAAGGAAGATATCTCCAAGACTGCTTTTCGTACAAGATACGGTAACTATGAATTCATATTAATTTATTTCGGACTCACAATTTCTCCTGAAATCTTCATGGACTTGATAAATAGAGTCTTTAGAGATTAACTCGGCAAAATTTTGGTGGTTTTTATAGATGATATTATAATATTCTCCAAAACAAAGGAGGATCATGAGGAGAATCTAAGAACTATACTAGAGGTCGTGCGAAAAGAGAACCTCTATGAAAAATAATGAAAATGTGTGTTCTAGTTGAAGGAGGTCTCATTATTAGGCTATATCATCACAATAAATGATATATCTCTAGATCCCTCCAAAACATCAGCAATAGAGGGATGGACGAGGCCATCATTGGTAACAAATATCTGTATCTTCTTGGGACTAGCTGGATATTACTGACGATTTGTGAGAAATTTCACATTATTTTCCAACCCTCTTACCCAGCTCACTAAAAAGGGAGTAATGTTTTCATGGAGTGATGAATGTGAAGAAAGCTTCAAGAATTTGAAAAGGAGTCTTGTCACTACACCCATTCTCACATTACCCAAAAGTGGAGAACTTTTTGCTGTATTTATTGATGCTTTGAAGAAGGTCCTGTGTTCTATGTTGATAAAAAATGACAATGTCATTGATTATGCTTCAAGGAAATTGAAGGTTAATGAGAAAAAATGTCCAACACGTGATCTGGAGTTTTCTGCCATGATCTTTGATTTAAAAATTTGGCAACATTGCCTCTCAAGGGATAAGTGTGAAATATATACAGACCATAAAAGACTAAAGTATATATTCACACTAATGGAGTTGAACAAGAACCAATGAAGATGGATAGAGATGATCAAAGACTATCACTTCTCAATCCATCACCACCTTAGGAAATCTAAGAAGCTGGAGGATGCTCTAAGTAGAAAGGACCCAATGATTATATCATTGATGATAATTAAAAATAATCCAATCTTCTTAGATTTGATGAATATGGGCATGGGAATCATAAAGAAAGAAACATCATAAATCCTTTCACAAATGATTGCTCAACCATCTCTTTTGGAAAAGTTAAAGAATGATCTAATGGATGATGTGGAAATTCAGATGAAAACGGAAGCACTCCAAAAATGAAAATCCTCAGAGTTCAATGTTAATGAAGAAGGAATTGTGAGATTTGGGAAAATACTATGTGTTCCATCAAGTTAGAAGATGAAGAAGGAACTTTTAGATAATGCACATAGTTCAAATTTCTCTATTCACTCAAAAAACACAAAGATGTATCAATATCTCTGAGGGAATCTTTGGTGGGATAATATAAAGAAGGACATCACTGAGTATACATCAATTTTCCAAGTGTGTTAGCAGGTGAAGGCTGAGAGGCCGATGTCTAAGGGGATGACACAACCATTACCCATACCATCATGGGAATGTGAGAACATCACCATGGACATTATCACCAGACTTACGAAAAATCCAAAGGAAACAATGCTACCTAGGTTGTTGTGGATCATCTTACAAAGGTTGAACACTTCATTGTTATTCCAGAGGATTTATCATTGGATCAACTAGCATAGATATATATGAGGGAAGTGGTAAGGCTACATGGAGTACCTATATCTATTATATCCGATCAATATCCAAGATTCACCTCTATGTTTTGAAAGAGTCTTCAACATGCTCTGAATATTGAGCTAAACTTCAGTACAGATTATCATCCTAAAACTGATGGCCAATCTGAGTGGACTATCCAAACACTTGAAGACATGTTGATAGAATTCTCAATGTACTTAAAAGGAGGATGGGATCAATATTTTACTCTAGTTTAATTCCCCTACAATAACAGTTTCCACTCAAGCATCTGAATTACAATATATGAATCCCTTAATGGGAAAAGGTGTAGAACAATAGTGTGTTGGGTTGAAGTCGGTGGGCATAATCTTCTAGTACCTTAAATGGTTGAAGAAATGTTGCGTAATGTGAAAGCCATTAAACATCATAACAAGGCTTCCCAAATTCAATAGAAGAGTTATGAAGATAACAGTTGAGGAGACCTTTAGTTCAAAGTTGGAGGCATGGTATTTCTATGCATATCTCCATGGAAGAAGGTCACGAGTTTTGGAGAGAAAGAGATGTTAAGTCCTAGGTACATTGGAACCTTCAAGATTATTGATCATGTCGAGGTTATGGTCTATCGAATATCACTTCCACAAACCATGGCCAGTGTACATGATGTATTTCATGTATCCCTCTTAACGAAGTACATACCAGACCCTTAACATGTACTCTCTTCAGAGGTGGTACGACTTGAGGATGATCTTTCTTACATGGAGAAACCGTTGAAGATCTTGGAATGTAGGGAAAAAGTTATATGAAATAAGACAATTCCCCTCGTCAAGGTCTTTTGGAGAAACCACAAGTTTGATGAAGCGACATGGGAATCATAGGAAGTGATGAAGTAGAGTTATCCACATTTGTTTTCATGTGGGAAAAGGAAATTTCAAGGGTGAAATTTCATAAGGGGGGAAGACTGTAATGACCCAAACTTTTATCAAATAAAAATTCCTCTTGATTCAATTAAATGTCTACTTATGTGAAATGGTTATATAACATATCCACTTATTTGGTTTTATGTTTTTGGATTTTAAAATACTGTTAAGAATTGTGACAGTTTCTAATATAGTCATTGACCAGTGTTCACAAGATTAGTATAAATATAGGGATTTAAAAAATCCAATTTACTCAGACAATGGAAGAGATAGACTCAACCATTAGAATTTCCCCATAAAAATCCCATTTAATGGATCTTGGAAATTTGGAGTCATCATTGGGCTTATCTATTTACAAATACCAAGATGAGATTGAACATGTTAAGCTTGCGCGGAATCGACTACGGGAAAAGTGGATATTAATAGGGATTACCACCCGAGCGATGTTATCTGAGCCACCCCAAGAGTCTGTCACCATTGCACACCTTAAACTTCGATCTTATGAGAGTGTTATAAGGGGTTATGTAACAATACCCAAGCACTATGATTATGTACATTATTTTTTATATATAATATACATTCATTTTATTATCATTACTTTGTAAATAGTATTTAAAGAACACACAGTATTTTTTATTTAATATTCAATTAAGAATTATATTTTGAGTAATTAATGGATTTTTTAATTAAATATCATTTTAATAATAAAATATCATTACTAAATTACTTTTTATTAATATATAAATGATTTTTTAATTTTTATGAATACAACTGTAATTTTTATTAATGTTTAAAAGACATTTTTGTCAAAACCCATGAATTTTTTATAAATGTTGGTTTTTATTTTAATAGTGAAAATTAAAATATAAAGAAAATTATTTAAATAAAATGAATATTATTTTTGGAATCAGGATGTTGAAAATATCCAATGGTGAATTTTTCATAATTTTATGAGACAGTTCATTTTTTGGGTAAAAATTCAATACTGGTTTAATATATAATATGTTTTATGACATCATAATGACCCAATAGTGTTATAAAGAAATACAATAAACTTTATTTTCTGCCAATATATGTTTTACCATTAAAAAACGTGATTTTATTTTTATTTGATTTATTTTAAAAAGCCTTAGTGGACCCTCCAAGACTTACAAAACATTTTATATTTTTGAATTGAATTCCTTGAGAGTGTGACTCATATCCACATAAGAAACCATATTATTTTATGAAGTTTGGCCATATTACTTATAAAATATTTTTTCCACACCCCTTTGGAAAAAACCAGGGGCTGGTTTGGGGTTTTGATTAGTTTAATGTGTGGTATCCCAAACCTAAATAATAAAGAATTCCACATCCTTTACAATATACACCCACCCAATCTCCCACTTCCTCTTAACTCAAAGCATTTTGAATTAATCCAAAATCTTTCTTACTCTCTCTAGAATATTACCAAGGCACCCCAAGATCCCATGAAGCCTCTCTCAAGCCCCTCTGAAGCCTTTGGGATCACACTTCCATGTAAGGTATTCCTTCCATTCTCATTTTATCCACGTTGCTAAATATAGTTATGCCATTTTATTTTCAATTATAAATGTTGGGATATGATTTAATACCTCCCCCATACATCAATAATTATTTTTTAATGATGGGATACCCCTTTCTCTCTCATTGATTCCTTCCATGTACACCCTTTACCATGCCAAAATTCCATAAGGAATTTCTCTCTCCTCATTTACATTCATGCATGTATTTTTGATTATAAATCCTAATTCAATTAGTTTTCTCGAGACATGTATCTATATGACCTACTTATTTTAAATTTAATTTAAATATGATGAGAGACAACTCTATCACTCATCAACCATTTTTAGGTGTTCTTTTTTCACATTGTTATGCTTCCGAAATTGCACCGAGATTTTTCATGTCAAAGTAATGGTGTAGTGAATACCATGCCATTTTCCCTATCAAGGGTATTCAACATTATGCACAATTATTTATTTTTTAAAGAGTTTAATTTATGAATTCCAAATTCCGTTGGTGTGGAATAAATTATGATGTTTAATGAATCCATGTTATATGAACCATGTGGCACACTTATGCATGAAATGATATGTTTAAGAAGGGTATGCCCTGATAGCGCTCCAATGCATTTTGTAAAGTATATTATCCTGATACATCATGTTATATGAGTTTTGACACATGATAATTCAAGTGTAACACGGGTTAACTAATTCTTCATGTGCAATGAGGGTTTACTCATGCTCCATGTTCAATGAGATTTGGCTCTTGCTAATTCCATGTTAAGTGTTATTTCCACATTTCCATGTTATGATAATCATGATATATCATGCCTTTATGTTCATGTTTCTTTTATGATACATTGATATTCATATTCCCTAACATGTAATGTATTATTCATGTAATTCCTTGTTTACTACCTTACTGGGATTTATAGCTCACCCATTTTTTATGCATGTCCTCAGGTTATCCCACACAATGCTAAGTATGAGGGATTATAGAGGTCATATAGTGGAAGTTTTCAATAAGATGTTGTGTTCTATGTTTTACGTTGTTATGTAATGTTCCTAAGCCCCAAATACACTAGACCTCTTGATCCTCTATGTTTTATCAAGTGATGGTTTTATGTAATAAATTATGTTAAGAGTGTCATAAAAAGAAGGGTTGTTATATGGATTATTTACATCAAAATATATTAAGTTTTAGTAAACTCTATTACTTAGGATTGGTAGGGAAATTTAATTATAAGGACCATAATATCAATGGAATGACATGTAATTCTATCCTGAAATGATGTAGTAAAAATTCCAATTTATACATGGTATAGAGTAAATGAAAATATTGTTTCTTAATAATTGAATAAGAAAACTACCTTTAGGAGTGGAGGTTGGGTCATATTAATCAAAAAATATTGAAACACATATCTATGAAAATTTGGTTGAAAACATTACCAATGTTAATTATGATAAATATGAGACATGTGATTCTTTTATTCTAGGAATATTGGTCTTCATTTTGTATCTAAAGAAGAATAAAAGGTCATTAAATTGTCAGGATATCTTCCACACAAATGTCCGTGTTCTAAAAAATGAGGCTAGTACATTTGGAGATATGTAAATTATAATTTTTATGGATGATTATAGTATAACTAATTTTGTGATGTTTAGAAAGAATAAAATACATGTTCTTTATTATAGGAAGACATATAGTCAATGTTTTGAGAATGAAATTGGCCCCACAATCAAGATATTACGATTTGAAAGTGGAATAGAATACGTATCCATTGAATTTTAAAATTACCTTGAAAAAATAGGGAAAATAATTTTGTATGAATATTGATAACACCGCTACAAAATGGGGTTTTTGAACAAGGAAAATGATATGTTATTAATATGTCCAGAACTATGGAGATTGATTGTTTTGTTTCTCATCATTACTCGAATGAGGTTGTTCAAGTATCTGTGTATACTCAAAATCAAACAAGGCTTTTTATATGATTGAAAATGACTCAATATGAGATATGTAATTGATGGAATCCTTCTATAAAGTGTTTACATGTATTTGGTAGTAAATGTTTCATATAAAACAAAGATGAAAATAATATAAATTATAATGATTATGCATTTGATGGAATGTTCCTTGGATATTCAATGAATATTAATCCCTAGATATGATAAAATAATAATTATCGAAAGATTTCACATATCAATGATGTCGTGATCATTAAGGATAAATCCATAAATAACTTGAGTATATAATATATTTATATGATTAAAGATAAAGAATAATGTTGACAAGGGATAGATTCAAATAGAGACATTTTTAAATGATTGAAAAGCAATTAGGGATCTGAAAATGATGATGATTCAGAAGTATAGTCTGTGATTGAAACCATATATGAAGAAACACTACCAAAATCTCAGTATTGAAATAGTGGAGTAGAAGTTGATCAATCCAACATCATTGGGGATTGGGCCACACCAACACAGATAAGGATAATATGGAATAAATCACATCATCTCTTCATTTCAATTGTGAAACAAACCTCATTTAAAGAAGGAGTTAAGGTTGAATCATGGGTTATGTCCATGAATGGAGAACTATCTCATATTGATATGAACCAGAAATAGGATCATGTTATGTTACAATAAAATAACAATATGGTTGGAATAATGTGGGTCTTCATAAATAAATTTAATGGAAGTGTAAATATGATCTGAAACAAGCCAAGTTTTGTGTGTTAAATATATTCATAGATTTAAGTCATTGATGTTGAAGAAAAATTTTCTATAATAACTCAAATATATTAAATTAGTATCTTCATAGTTATAGAATTTCAAATAGGGTAAATATTTTATCATGTGGATGTTAAAAATGAATTCATATGTGGTATAATTGAAGATGAAGTCCATATTGAAAACTAGTGGGATTTATTAACAGAAATGATGAAAAAATGGGTTTTAGTTTAAAGAAGGATATATATGATATAATATTGGAACCACATGTGTGGTAAATATGACTGGGCGATTATCTAATGAATCCATAAATTAAATGGTGAAGTGTCCACCATAATATCTATGCAAGGAAATGATAGGAAGATAAATTTATTGTTCTTGTGTATATGGATGATCTTATTTCTCATGGAAGAAGGTAGGGATCATTTAATGAATTTACTAATCCCCTGAAATTGTATTTTGAAATTTTCATTATTTTCCCAATAATTTTTTTTCCTGATGTGGGTGATTCAAAATAAGTATTACAACAACATTTATCAAGTTAAAATTATAGGAATTATTCTTAAGAAATTATTCTTTCATGGATCTGAACTATTACGTACTCTGATTGCAGTTTGTAAAAGAATATGGAATTCATGGGGATGGAAAATATGTGGCTCCCACCCTAAATTTTAGGAACATTGTAATATTACTATATTTTGTTGGAAAATATCCAGATATCATTTTTACAACATGTCTACCCACTCAAGGTAAATGTAATACAAAGGAATAGAATTTTGAAGAAGTTAAAAGAATCTTGTGGTGTATTCAAGGTACGCTCAACTATGGATTATAATTTGTAGCAAGAATAGATAATGAATTTTTATAATTTTCTAATTCGGAATGGGATAGAGATGGGGTGGATCAAAATTCGACAAGTTGTGGTACATTATTTGTTCGAAATAAATGTGTAGATTGGTTGAATGAGAAACAATAAATATCTTCTATTGGTATTAATTAATTAGAGTATATATCTATGAAAAAGAAATGAAATCACTATTGTTGATGAAGTAGTAACTTGCTGATATTGGTGATGAGGTGAAATACCATATGGTGATACACTATGACAATATGAGAATGATCAATCCTATGAATAATTTGGTTCAACACTCCTGTAATAAACATATTGAGCTCAGATATCACTTTATTATAGAAAAATTCCAAACAATGTGTGATTAAAATTGAGAATGTTTGAACTAATGATCATGTAGATGACATTAAAATGAATACATTGGATACACATATGTTTGAGAAACATAGGTTGATCCTCAATGATCATCCACCTCCAAGTGCCTATGGAGGTTATGGTTGGCCCCCTCTCCCCATTTCTGTAATACTTTTGTACTATTTATGGATGTGATGTAGGTCACTGGGGGATATATAATCAAAGGTTTTTTCATTAGAAATAAAAGTATAAATATAGTTTCTTTGTGTTCACTGATATAGGGGAAGATAAGTGGAATTAAATGAAATATAGTTTTGTAGGTTTGGTATTTGGTTTATTAACACATGAAATTCTATTTTTCAACTCCAATTTTCTAAACTAAGATTTTTTCCCTTAGACATAGAGTGAAGGATAAGATATTTTAAGCCAATCATTTATTAGATTGAAGATAGTATTGTATTTCTTTTATCTACAGATTCGAACAGACCAAAATGGGGAGACTGTTGGAACTATGGATTTTTATAGCTGGAAATCGAGTGTATTTTTTTTATTCTTTAATTCCACATAGGGATGATCAGAGAGTTTTCATGGAAAAGGATAATAATGTGTTGTAGGGTTCAGTGTTGAAAGAATAATATTTTCAACATTTTTTTCATGTTTTTTGAGCTCAAAAACCTCAAAAAGGGTATGTGTCACAAAAAATGGATTTATTGGACTGTCTCTTCAAATATATTGTGATGAAATAGATTAAAAAAATTGATGTTTCAAAATTATTTGGAGCATAATAAAGGAATATTGTGGCATGAAGGACATAAGGTTCACAATATAGTCTTCATGAAAATGGAAGAGAAATTATGCGTATATGGTAATCTATGTGACTACGAGAATATTCATAAATGAAACAATTCATCTGACTCTTCATAAAGAAAAATAATCTTATGAACATGAATAAAAGCTTATTATGAAAATTCAATTTTATGAATGAAAGTATTTCAATGTGAGAATTTATATAAATAGAAAACCACTCTCATCTTTTGGAGCATTAAGTTAATTTAAAAACGATTAAAATAAATTGATTTTATGACGGTCCTTTAAAAAGGAAATACTTTGGGAATAGATAACTCTTTATAATTTTTTTTGAAATTTAGGGTTATTAACTGATTAAACATATCAAATTTTACTAATGTGGTTTTCATGAAGACTGGGATATTAATGAGTGTTTGGAGTTCTAAAAGGGTTGTGAGATTCATCAAAGCCAGTGGTTCACAATGATTGAAGTATCTTTTTAATCAGATGGGTGTTTCATGATGCATATGAGCTTCTTGAACATAAGTGTTGAACATATATTTTTATTGAACAATTCATCCAAGTGAATCAATAAACACTATGGTTAAATAATAGTATCATGATAATCTGGGACAAAGACATAAATGCTAATTATATTAAATATACTTTCATGTCAATAAACTAAGTATGAATTTTCCTAACATAGTGAGAAACAGTGAGTCAATGAAAGTTATCCAAGGGGGAATGTTTTTTATCCCCAAATTTTTTTTAATGAATGTGTGACTAGTACAGAGTAACCTTTTTTAAACAATTATTATCAAAAATAACTAGTGATGATTACTATATTTATATACAATAAATGCAAAATTGATTTATTCTCCATTGATTAGCCCATATTGGTGACCCAAGTAAAACTATTTGTTGTGTTTATATTTATAAATTTGGGTTGATAATAGCCACATGATTCCATCAGAAAAGTATAATAGGTTCCTATCAACATAGGGACAATAACTTTCTCTTTTTTATAAAAAGTTGACACCTAGATTCACCCCTCCCCAATTTGGGTGTTCTAGTTTCCTACACGCTCTCATAATAGAATTTACTTAAACAATAACTATTCCAAAATTTTGTAATGGATTGTTCTCTATTATTTTTCACTCATTAACCTTCATTTTCATTATCATTTTGAATATCAATTGTTCATTTTTCATGAATTTATAATTACACCTATATTTTCCAATTGATTTCATAATAATTAGTGATCATTTATCACTTATCATTATAACATTTCCCTAAACCATTTATATAGAAAAATTTAGTAAGGTATTTCCCTCTTTCATTTTCAATTCCATAAACTTATATATATTAAACCTTTTGAATCTCAATTGTTCATGTCACAAAATTTTAATGACCTATATACTATCCAATTTATCATCAAATAATAATAGTGCACTCATCACCTCCAGTTTTTTGATTTACTTAAGCAGTTATAATGCAAATAATTTGTAAAGTATTCCCATATATTATTTTAAATTCCTGAACCTTATTTGTAATTACCATTTTTAATATGAGTTGGTTATATTTTTTATGAACATATAAATATCCTAGGATTTTCAAATGTATTACCTTACCATGAGAGATCACTTATACCCTCTCATTATAACATTTACCCAATGTAATACTATGAAAAAAATATAGTGAGGGGTCCAATATTTCTCATATTTATTCAAGAACTATATTTATGTAATTTTCGGATATTCTTTCCCATATTCATCATACTATAATTTTTATATTCAAATGATGAGATAACCCATCCACTCTCATTAAACCATTTTATGAATATTGATGTACTATCATTATGCTGCCAAAATTTCACTGTGATTTTTCATAGTAAACAATTATGTTGTGATTATCCTACTCCATTACCTATTAATGGGATTAAACTAGATGTATATATCCTTTATTTATTGAGGAAAGTCATGTATGTAACTCACCATACATAAACCTGGGGTAAAAATTGATGAATTAAATTCTTATGTTGTATAATATATGTGGAAATATTACGCATGTACATGATATGAAAGTGACAAGTGCACATATAATCTTATAGTTCTCCAATGAATTGGGAAATGTTTTAGTCTCAAGGGTATCCATGTATGGTTCACACACATTTATCATAGGAACATTATGTTATGATATCTTGGTTTTTATCATTGGACTATATTTATGATGCAATTTTTAATGTTTCCTTCACAAACCCATGTATTATTTATGTTATAATTCTACGTCTATCATCAATAATCTTGTTTATGATTCTCAACCATTTTATTTCCCATTGAAATAACTATTTCCAAACATTTAATAATTTCTTCTCATAATTATTTATTTATTCCCTTACTGGGATTTATATCTCACCCCTTTCTTATGTATTTCCCCAGGTTATATCATTCAGTTTTAAAATATATGGAATTTTAATATCATTTTAAGTAATTTTACAATAATGTTTTTTATCTACGTATAAAGATGTTGTGTTTTGTTCCTAATTACCCAAAGAAACCAAGCATATAGATCTTATGGGTTGTATTAAATGTATTCTTATATACTAAATAATTAAATAATGTGTAATAAATACATGGTTCTTTATTATTGTTATTAATGAGAATTCTAGTTATTTTTTGGATTATGATTAGAAAAATATAGTTAAATAATTGAGGATAATAATTATCATTTTAAATAATACCTATGTTTTAGTAAAGTATAGAGTATGTGATTTGAATGAAAATAAATCTCAATCAAGATACTAAAAATTGATGTAGCTCTAGGATATATATACCTAGAGGTTACAACCCCGAAAACTCTGTAAAAATCTGGATACGATCAGGAACATGGGAACAAAAATATACATTCGACACACTTGATTTGACACCATGAGTGGATATGCTTTGGTAATTTCAAAAGATTAGTGATGAACATTATTAATGGACCACTAATTCCCATAATATTATATTTAAATAAATAGATATTCGGTAACATATAATGAAACCTATAAGTTCCTAAGTTAAGGGAATAAATTTAGTTTGTATATTATACCTTTAATGCTATTTGAATCTCATTTTTTTTGTAAAATTAGTCATCCATAATTTTTTTTATTCTATTTAATGGATGGTAATAGGAGGAATGAAGTGAAAAGCCAATGTGATGGGTAATGTGATTATTTTGAAAAGGTGATTCCTAACATGATGGGAGATCATGTCATACATCTCATGATTATACCAAACCAGCTATGAAAATAAAAATTTTCAAATAGCACATAGTTGAATGATCAACAACATCAAAAAATAAGAGGATTTTGTCTCAAGGATTTTAAATCTGATAATGTTGATAAAGGAATGGATATTTAGTAGGCTATGTGTATAGAATATGTAAACTGAAACCAAGGTAAATTCAATGAGGAAATTTTAACATGTAAAAAAATAAGTCATAAAATAGATAGTTTTCGTAAAAAATGAATATAATGATGGAAGGGAATAAATTACATCCTACAACACCCTATGTAGATCAATGTATTATTTGTTGAGAATATGGGATTTATCCAAGTCAATGACAAAATCAATGGTTTAAATAAAAATCCTAGGGGGGAAATATGCTATGGAAATAATTAATGTTAAAGCATTAAAGTGTTTATGTATTGATATTTGAGGGTTATTCTATAGAATAATTATATAAATTTAATTATAGATATTATAAACATTAAACAGATAAGGATTGTTTTGAAATATATTACTTTAAGTATTTGAAACATTTACTGAATGCTACTAATAGCCTATAATAGTGATTTAGTAATAAGTTAATATTTCGAAAAACACGTGATTGATGGATTGATTACCATTAATACATGTTTGATAATGGGATAAACCTAACGTGTCTTTGAATGATATATTTATGTATAATCATATGTATAAAATAATTGAAAAACCATTTGAATATTTATATGATGGAATTTTTGCCTGATTAAGGATATTTTTGGAAACAAAATATTGGATGAAATATTTTTTTATTTTAATATGACTAATGAAATTTCAAAAGATATTTTAGTTGGTTGAGTATGTAATATTTTTAATGAATAATGTTATTATGTTTTTTCAGTGTAAGATGATTTTTATGAGAAAAAATTTTAGGTTAGAATATTCTTTAATATTGAAATTATTGGTGTAATTTTGGATAAATAGAAAATTATTTAAGGAATGATCTATACTAATCCCTTTGATTTTTTTAAAATTTCTGAAATTAAAGTACTGATGTTTTTAATTTTCAGTGTTATATTACCTTGTGATAACCATTTTGGATTTATTTATGATAGGAGTAATAACTTTTTTTTCTTTGGTGGATTATGTTATTCATTACAAGATTATTCTAGTGATTTAGATATAAAAATATTTAGTTTTAATATTAAACATTTATAGAATGTTGACATTGTAATAGAAATTCATTAATAGAAGAAATTTTACATGTCATGAAAGTATGTTATGTCATGTCACTAATCTATTTTTTAATGTATTACTTAACTCTTTGAAGAGAAACATAAAACAAAATTAATTTCAAATTATTGACATTTTTAATTAATTAATGGTATTCTCACCTATAGTAAAGTATGGTTTTATGGTCATGGAATTTTCCTAACCATGAACACTATCACACCCTATTAGTTTTTTGTAGATAGTTTTTTCATATTCCATGTGTATATTTTCACTCCCCACTAGTGTTTTCCTACTTGGAAACCTAGATATGTTATAAAATTTATACTAACCTTTCTCTCATTTCAAGTGTATTTTTTTCTAATGATTTTAACAATGTGAGTTTTCAATAAATATATTTTCAATTGTCAAAAATCTTCATTCTAGGATCATGTTCAATTTTCAGGGATGGAATATATTAAATTAGGAAAGAATGTAAGAATCCAAAATTTTAAAATATAAAATTATGTTCGATTCCATACGTGATACACAACACTAAACCCAAACCCAATATGATTTCTATAACATATACATTAAATAGGTGGGTTTTAATATTATTAACTAATTTATTAATTATATGTATTTTCTTCTCAAAATAAATCTATTGATAAATTCTTAGTAAATAATCATCTAATTATTTCTAATGACATTTTGTTTATCAAAATACTTTTCCTCCAAAAATGACATTTACAGATTTTTTGAAAAAATATTAACTTTCATGTGTAAATAATATTAAAAATGAATTTAATAAAATTATATCTTTTTTATATCATCATATCAAAATTACCATAGGGTGAAATTTTGGGATTTTTCAGAAAATATTGAATTTCAATAAATATTGAAAAATACTCATTTTTAGAAATTTTAACTTCTTTTAGAAAAATATGTTATTAAAAAGCACCACTATTATTTTAATTTTATTTCAATGCAATATAATCATTTTTTAATTACTATAAATTCAAATTGTTTTATGAATTTTATAGTATTTATACTTTTAGTGTTCAAAACACATTTTTCTAAAAAATATTTTAAATGCATAATGTTTCTCTATTTTAATTAATTATAAATAAACCTGAATGAGGAATCATTTCAATAAAAATTTTAGATTACATATATATTTATTAATTTAAATTCATGTAATTAATATCAGTAATTATAATATCAATGTAGAATCACATTTTCATTGAAAAAACAATTTTTTTTGGAAAATATTTTTTGTCGCACTTGCACTTTTGGTTTTAAATTAATTTTGAAAACTTCATTGAATTTAATTTTCAAAAATAAAATCAATATTTAGATTCATAATAATTAATATTTTGTAACAAGGATACGTTAATTTTTTGGATAAAATGATTAGTAAGTGTTGTGAATATTTATTACTATAGTAAAAGTAAAATAGGTTAATTAGTGGTAAATGATAAAAATAATATTACAAGGAAAAAAGTATATGAATAAATGTATCAATATTTATATTTCCATTAAAATGAAATAATTATTATTTTTATTCATTATTATATTTACTTTATATATTATTAAATAATAAGTTTTACAAAAAAGTAGTTTTTAATATAGAAAAAGTCAAAAAAATTTGGGTAATTTGAAAATTAAATTGAAACATTTCTTTCGATTAAATAATTAATTTTCAAATTAATGATATATTAATAAAATAATATTACTAATTGATTGTTATGAGGGTTAAAAAACCTTTATTAACAAAAAAATCTAGTATTTTTCAATAAAAAAGGATTTTAATTAAATATTTAAATTAAGAATATTTAGATAACCAGTTTGATAAAATAAATACCATTTTCGGAATCGTCACATTGAAATTTTCCAAAGGTAATTTTTTATAATATTTTAATATATTATAATTTTTAAATAAAAATTATATACGTTTTAAATATAATGTATTTATTATGAAATCTTAATGACCCAAAAGTGGAGTGTTATGTTTCAAAAAATATATCTATGACAAAATATATTTTCCCAATTAAAAGAAAAATTTATAGGTTATTTGACTAATTTTATATACCCTTTAAGAACCCTCAAAAACCTATATTATATATATTTTTTAAAATGAGGTCATTTTAAATATGACTCAAAATAATATCACCAAGGGTATATTTTTTACATGATCAGTTCAAGGCCTAATAAAGTAATTTTAAATAATTTTATTTGAAAGAATCCATGGAAAAATATATGTACGGTTCATGGTTGTCATTATTTTATTATATAGAGTCCAAGACCTATGTTTTAGAAATAATAAAGAACCCCCCAAACAATCTTATATAAACCCACCCAATCACCCATTTATATTTACTGAAAAACTATATAGAATGTTAATACTCGTCTTTATCCACTATAGAGTCCTCCTAATGTTCCTTTAATATCTCAAGAAGATCTACCATATTTTTTAATCACACTCACAGGGTAAGGGACCTCTCTCTCTTCTCTATAATTTCATATACTTTTCTGTATTTATCCTTTTAAATATCCATAGGTTATGTTTTCAAAAATTTATAAATATCCATATAATATATAAATTAATTAAAAATAATGATATACTATTTATTCCGTCTAATTATAGAATTTACCTAGCTGTTACTATGCCGAATTTTATTAAGGGTATTTCCTCTATTATTTTATATTCATGAAACTTAAATTTAATTAACTTTTTAATCTAAATTTATGAATTTTTCATCCCATTATAAAGGTCCAATATACATTAAATTATATTTTCAAATAATTATATATAATCTATCACCTATTATTATATCGTTTACATATGTTGTTACTATGTCAAAATTTATCATGGGATTTCACTCTATTATTTTCCTTTAGAGAACCATCTTTGTAATTAGGCTCTAAAATCTCAATTGATCATGTAATCATGAAAAAAAGATCCCTATAATAACTAATTGATGACCTAATAATGAGATATCATTTACCCATTCCCATTATATAATCCAACTAGACCGTTACTATGCAAACATTTAGTAAGAAATCATCCTCTCTTAATTTCTATTCAAGAAAATTATTATTTATTATAATTTGGAATATTAATTTTCCATGTTTTTGTAAATTTATATTTATTTATATACTATACAACTATGGTCATAATATTTATAAATCAATTTACCTACTCTCATTATATAGTCTGCCTAATCCATTACTATGGGGAAATATATTAAAGGATTTTCATCTCACCTTATACATTCAATAACCTTCTTTGTAATTTTCATTGTGAATGTCAATTTTCCACATTTTGATGAATTTTTAATGATTATTATACTATAAAAGTATTTTAACAATTTGATATATAATTTACCCCTTCATAATTATTCATTTACCATAGAAATTACTATAATAAAATTTATTAGGGATTTGCCTCACTAATTTTTAATTCAAGCACCTTATTTGTTATTATCATTTTGAATATAAATTGGTCAAATTTTCAATATATTATAAAAACAATCCTACATTCCAATTATTTCTCTAACAATGATACGTATTTTATACCTTTTCATTATAACATTACCTAAGTTGTTACTATGCATAAATTTAGTATGAGGTCTTCTCGTTTTACACTTTATTCAAGTACCATATTCATGTAATGTTTTTTCCAATTACAATTTTTAATATATTAATTTACATATCCCACATTCTCCTATATTAGTATAAAAATATTGAAAGTCCCATACTAATCTCATTACACCATTTAACAAATCATTATGTACTATCTTTATGCTGTCAAAATTTTACTCTGGTTTTTCATGCCAAATGATTGTTTCAGGAATATCAACAATAATTTCATCTCAGGGTTTTAATTAGATATTCCTATTCTTCATTTATTTAGGAATTTTATGCATGTAACCCAAAATCATTTATCAGGGGGTTAAAATTATTAAAATACATCCTTATATTTGATGATCTATATGTAACACGTATGCATGTACATGATATGAACATGACAATTACACCTAATATTAAATAGTGATCCAATGTTGTGGGTAATGTTTTAGTATCTTGATGTTTCATGTATGGTTCATGAGAGGTTATTATAAAGTTTTTATTTTTATGATGTATTATTGGTTAGCCTTGATATATGATTATGATATCAGGTGTAATATTTTTTCCACAATCCCATGTTGCCTTAATGTTATCACTCAACGTCTTTCTAAATTTTTCATGTTTATGATTACCAATGCTTTAATTCCCACTGTAATTATCAATTTAAAACATGTAATACTTTATTCATGTTATGATTTTCTTATTCACTTACTAGGATTTATAGAAGGCCAATTTCAGATGTATGTCCCTAGGTTATCCAATGAATTTTCAAAAATGTAATGGGATTTTAGTAGCATGTTATGGAATTTTAAAATAATTTATTTTATCCATGTATGATATCTTTGTGTTATGTACCTAAATACCCATAGAAACACGTATTCTAAATCTTCTTGTTTGTATTATGTTTTTTACTATGTGAAAAATTGTGTTTTAATGTGTACTAAAGTCATGGGTCTTCATAACATGGGAATTGTCTAGTACTTCAATGTTATTATCTTCTCACCCATTACGACATAAATAAGGAAAATTATGATCTATTAATGTCACTGGTGATTTGTAAAATCTCAAACTTTTCACCCCCAGTGACACCACATCCCATAGGATCTTCTATACACTTTCCCTAAATACATTTTCTAATCCATATTCAATCGTCACGTGGGAAGAATCTCACATATCTCTCATTAGATTTGTTGAATAATCACCTGCAAGAATTACCAGTTCACTATACTACATCTCATCTAGAGAGACCCATCTTATTCATAGTTATCACTATGTCACAATACACCCTCAAGAAGGGTTCACTAACCAGGGAATAGAGAAATGGACTACTAACCCATCCTTTATATCCTAAGTATACCTTTAATACCCAACTAGCAAAAGGATCATATCCTAGGCTACCCACATCACATTTAAATGTTTAATACCATACTATATTCACTTACCAAATCAATCAACACACTCCCCTTATTAAGACACAGTCATCAAGTGATCTATATCACCTACTATTTTATAGAGGAAATATCCAAAACCATGGAGACCTAGGGATATTCTTTTACATTCATTGGGTCACTTTTTTATCCTACCACTCTTCCCAATCCCATGAAATAAACATTCTAGAATGAAATAGTGCATACAAATTCATAAAATAACATATTATAAGGAATTAAAAAATTGAACATGGTGATATCCCTTCTTTAACTTCCTTTAGTTCTTTTCCGAGATAATAAATTCCTATTAAAAGTGTATTCCTCCACCCAATTTTCTCTCACAATCCATACATCAAAAAATAATTAATTATATATCTTTATAATTAATTATTTAAAATAATCTAAAGGGGAATAATCAGAAAAAAACTCACTAAACATTATCATAACCTTGAAATCATGTAATAAAACGTGTGCTAAAACTTTCAGGAACACTACTATCCTAAAATTATGAAATCCATATAATTATTACATTATTACAATATTCTCTGGTTGAATGTGCACTAAAAAAATAGCTAAATTGAACTAGACTCAGTGACCCATAGCGGCGAAGAAAAAAGGAAAATTGTTGAATCAATCAAAGTAATATTGCTATAAATTTATGTCGAAGACATCCCCTATCATAGGGGATCAAAGGAGGAAGAATGATATTAGAGAAATGGTCGATTAGTACATATCAAGATGCCTCTGACCACCAAAATCAAATGGGGGTGGACATGAAATTTACTTGTCAACCCATAAATAAAAATATCTATTGGACTCATCTATGGGTTCACTAGGGGTTTTATGGAAAGAAAACCCACCTTTCCCAAAAATTTCATTGCATGACATGAGGGTTGCGGTGTGAAGCTCTATTACATAATAGAGGAGGCACTTCCATCATACATCATAATTCAACCCCCTCTCTGAAAATCTAGTTAATCCTAGAGAAAAATGTATTTTATGATATATATGTACTCATTTTATGGATTTGTACTCATCCTTATTTTGTAAATATTTTCATAAAATTTAAGATAAAAAATGGAATAGTTTTACTAAACTAAATATATTTTCCTTGAATTACATGGTTTTATATCTATGTTAAATTTCATATGTTTATAATTTTAAATTGAAATAATAGAAATAATTCTTAACATAATCATGTAACAAAATATAAGGATAAATATTTTCATATTATTTTTTTCGAAATAGAAAATTTTTGGGTTAATATTAAAAATTTATTATTTTAAAACTACAATAATTTTTTCGATGTAATAATTAATTTGATGTTTATTATTATTATTTTTATTAACAATATATATATATTTAATATTTAATATAATAAATTAAAAAAGATAATATCATACAAACAAATATATGATTGAATTTTGTTAAATGTAATTAATTTCTGAGTTCAAATGGAAACCATTTTCTGTATATCTATTTTAATCAAACTATACAAATTTTACCAAAGGATTTGGATTGTATTAAATTTAAAATTAAACCACATTAATTTAACATAAACAAAAAAATGACATGGGAATCAACATTATATTTTATTTTTATATATTAATATAGAATTTTTTTAAATTTTTTCATGAATTTGTTAACTAATAATAACATATATTTTCACCACTTAATTAAATTTAATGATAAAAAATATATTGTATATTTTAAAAAATAAATTTCAGAAAAACAAAATGAGGATATTTTTATGATAATAATTTATAATGACTATTGTAAAAGTTTCTCACTAATGTAATGTTTAAAATTAATAAATAGGGTAGTAAAACTAAGAGATAATGTTTCAAATATCTCAAAAACATGTATAAATATTTTTGGTTCAGTTTCATTAGAAAATAAATAATACTTTATTCTAAATTGGACAAAATTTGATCTATTTTTTATTATAAATACATTTATTATGTTTTAATTTTATTATTTCCTAGATGGGTGCCAGTCCCCAATTTAATAAATGTGCACCTCATGTCATCACTTATCCACACACATTTATAATTATATATTAATAAATAATGACCAAAATCCCTTCCCAAATCTCCTCTATATTTTAAATAGTTCCTGGTCAAACCGAAATAAAATCAAAGAATCCTTTAGTTATTTTGAAATGGAAGATATCCAAGGAGGATATAAATGTTCTAACTAAATACCTTCTAGTTTATTTTTTATTTTAATTATTTAAAATATATTATAACCACAATAATATAATGATTAAAATATCTTTACGAATAAAATATTTCATTTTAATGATGATAAAAATATTTTCTACATCATTTCCAGTATATGGGAAATGAAAAACTCTATCATGCATGGGTGTGGAATAATTCCTCTATGATGAAATGAGTTTCATTCTTAATAAAATCCTCACAATAACATTATTATATTAATATTTAATATATATATATATATATATATTATTTTTAAAAATTAGATATTATCTTCAATATGATAAAATTTTATCTACCTTCTTACCCACCCATGTATAATGTCACGTCTCTATGCATGCACATTACAACCTCCATATAAGATGTGATTATTTTTTATTTCCACTATAATGAATTTTCATAGGGAATCATTTAATTAGTAATTTTGAAATTTGAAATTTGTTTATTTTTATACAAAGATAATACCATATTTAGTTCATTGTTTTAGATAATTTGGAAAATGAAAATGTTTTTCTTTTGTATGTGTTGACTACCTTCTGTATTGAAAAACGAGTTTCATTTTCATGAACTCCTTACAAGGATGTTTCTAAAAGGAAATTGAATATATATATATATATATATATATGATAATAATAATATGTTTAATATTCAAGTGATGATGGAGGAATTTCATATTTGACCACAGTGAATGCTTTAAATCTATTTTATGATTATGAACTGAACAACCTCAAAATATATGACATTAAGGTAACTGATTTAATAACTAAAAAAACACGATCATAATTGTATTAAAAGGTATAATTATAATTTAATTATAATTAAAAGGGTTATTAATTTGGTAAATAATTAAAATATTTTTATTACTTTGGATTTAGAGAATGTGTGAAGCAAGATTAGACTCATGTTAAGGGATTTTTCTTTAAAAACTCATTTTCAATTGTTTTATTGTTTTTTGTTTTATCTATTTTTACCCCATATATTTCTTGTTAACAATATTTAAATAAAATTCATTTATATATTAATATTATATTTTAATGTAATTTAAATATATATGAAACTTTTTATAATAGTTTAAAAATTAAATTTTCATAGAACTTTCGATACGAGACATTATTGTCTCATTTTACCAAATTTAAAAGGAATATTTTAGAATAGTTACATCAAGAATTAATTTTTCCATAATAATATATATTATATTCATTCAATACTACTAAATGACTTTTTATTTCAAAATAATATCATTAAACAGTTTTTTTGAGAATTTTCTATTTGTAATTGTTCTCAAAAGATAAATAAATTCCTCCATATTTTTTAAAAAAATGGAAGATGATTATATTATGGGTTTAATTTAGTGTTTTAATTTTATTTAAGTGAAATTATTATTTATCTTTTAATTATGATACAAAACTATAATATATCATTCTAATGCATTTTGAAATGATATTGTTTCAATGTGAAAAATAATTAAGATAACAGATTTCGTTAATACTTCTGAAAGGCTCTATGATGTATTTTAACTTGTGTTTAGATATAATATTTCTAGATTCTAATATAGTTTTCCAATTATTATGATGTTTTTATATATAAATCATATGACTTAATGATGAAGATATAAATTTTTTAAACATTGAAATGTTTTTTTTGAAGAAAATTTATTTTCCTAGGTTCTCATGTTTTAAAAATATTCTCCTTTGGAGTTTCAATACATTTAATGGGTTTTAAAGTATTAAATTTTGAAATGAATTATTTTCACATGTTATTATAATTTATTTTATATTCTCAATATATATTTTTAAATGGAAATAATTTTTACATGTTTTCTGTTTTTAACTTGACACATGATATTCCATTATTCTTTTCCATTACAATACTTATTACGATCATCAATTTATTTTAAAATTATTTCCCTAGTCTATAAAGATGTTTTGTAACTATATGAAGATAAAACTTTCCACTATATTGAATAATCATAAAAATAAGAAAAATATCTAAAATTAAATGTGTTTTTGAATTAATTATCAATTTTCTATAGAAAAATAGTACACTATATAGAATTTTACACTTTTTTGTCAGTTTTTTCCAAATTACCTAATAATATAAACCTAAAATATAATGATAATACAATAATATGTATTCCAAGATAATTAAATCATAATTATAGGTTTTTATAATATGGGGTTTCATAGTTGGTATTTTTAAAATGTTTTAGATAAAATTATAGGGTAGGATGTTGGTAAAGAAAAATGTTTAGAGATTTTAGTGTATATATATATTATTACGAGATAGATTTTGATTATTTCATGTTTTTTAGATAATAAATTAATATTTGGAATAGCTTTTTAAAAGTGGAACTTAAGTGAATGTAGTAGAAAGGAATCAAAAGGGTTATATCCAACCATACATTTAACCTAAAATGGGTGGATTTAGATTCAATAAGATTCTGGTTTTGATCATGAAATTATTGCATTAGATAAATCGAGGAATTCAGAAAATCTAGTAAAAAAATTATCCATAGAATAATTTTTCAATGGTAAGGAATTTCTTAAAATTCCATCCTCCATGTTTTGGTGGATCTTTGTACATATTGAGTGATTACAGATGGATTAATGTTTTATAGGACATATTAGAAATTTTGTATGTTTATATCTTAAAAACTAAAATATTAAAATTTCCCAATATTTATTATCAAGTTGATCAATGGCGATCTATAATTAATAGAAAAAATGAGTAAAATGAAATTTAAAACATGAAGTGGATGGTCAATAAGGATATATTTCTTCAGACATACTTCCTTAATGTTCTATTTTCATGAGATGAATATATATTTTTATAACTATATCAGAAGGAAGATGTATCACTTTTCCCATAAAAATAATTATTCATGATTAATATTTTTTATAAAAAAATTATTTTATACAATGAATGTGTTATTAAAATATTTTAAAACGATGTAAATCCATTTCTATGAATATATTTTTCCCCCCCATGAATTTAAAAGTAATTATGATTTTTTTTGATGTATTAATAAAGATAAAGAGAAATAGTTTGATACTTATTAACCTCATGAAAAAATAAAAAGATGAAGTTATGGTGCCAATATATGAAAATATATTCAAAAAATAAAAAAATGTTTTAATCATCTAACAAGTTCTATGTGAGTTTAATGAAATTTTATATAATGTGTGGGTTGATCTAAAATGTGTTAATTTTTTGTTATGTTTGATCTTGTTTCTTTTGATTATATGGAAAAGAGTTCCAATGTTATTTACATTGATAAAAAATAGTAAGACAAAAATGAGATGTTCTAACTTCAATTAGTTGGATTTTTATGAAAACACAGAGAAAATATTATTTATCCAATGCGCCATTCATCAAGATCTAAATTTGAAATGTGTTGAAAAGTATTTTTATATGAATATTGTGTATTATTGAATATAAAATTAATAGGCCATGGTAAATTAAATGTTTAACCAAATTATTCCAATGCAATTTTGGATTAAGGATCTATGAAATCATTTTTTTGAAATATATAACAAAAATTACCCCCTCAGGAAATCATGATAGAAAAAATGATAAAAACTACAAGGGAATGTATTAAATAATGAATAATATATAGGGATACTTCTATAATCATAAATGGGGGTTCCCCTATAAACATTAATTACATACCCATAGTGAAGATTGATGGTTATCTCATTATTGATTGGATTATAGTTTATCATGATAAAAAATTATACAGCTAAAGAAGCCATAATTAATTCTTAAAGTGAGTTCTATTTTTTACACATGAATGATATCACATATATGATAAAATAAAAAGTATAAAATAAATTAAATAAAAATTATGGAAAATGGTATACAAAACATAAAAATTAATAGAAAGGAATTATTCATCATCGTGATGTTCTTGTAGTAAATAATTTTTCATATGTATTTTTGAATGATCTACCATGTTTTTTCAATAACTAAGAGATAGAGTTTACTAATTTTTTAGTTAACAGTGCTAACCCATTTTAAAAACATCATCATCATATTGATCTAGTAGAGATCATGAAATTTAAACATTAGTTATAAGATATACAAGATAAAGGTTTCATCTTCCATAACTTGTCATTTTGGGGTAATCTGATTTCCTTTTTTTAATTCGAAAGGATTGTACAATGGGTATTTTAATTGATTATATAGAACATAATAACATTATTATTAAGAACAATTATCTTTTTCCTCATATTAAGGAATTATTTTATTAGCTCTAGGATGCTCATTATTTTTCAAAGAGAGACATTAGATCTAGATAACATAAGCCATATATAAAGGAAGAAAACACTAGTAAGACAATTAATTATCCTATGTGTAATTATTTTTTGTTTTTGGTTATACCATTAGGTTTATCCAATGCATCCTCTAAATTTATGGACCTTATAAATAGGGTTTTCCATGAGTCCAGAGAAAACATTAGAGTGCTATGCATTAAAACAATGAAACCAAACATAATAACTCAGAGTTGATTCCCACATTATTATATTGGAACTAGATACAAGTGGTATCATCCTAAAGGACTGAATACTTTCATAATCTCAAATATCTAGATATGTACATGAATCCCGTATTATATTTCAAAACAAAAACTAAAACATAATTATTTTTGAGAATATCATTATTTTCTTGATAATATAATTCCATTTCATTAATAATGCACCTCTTGGATTCATGGGAAAAGAATCAAAATAATTGTGAGATTAAATTCCGAATAAGAGTTTTTGAAAACAGAATTTATCATCAATAAATAGCCAATAATCAACAAGGTAAAAATAAATAGGGAAATATATATATTAACACAAATTAAAATTAATAAATAACTTCAATATCATGTTGCGGTAATTTATATTCATTATAGAAAGACAAATTACTAGAAACACATTTTTTTAATCATTAAAATAAGAACAAAATACATCAAGAGATAATATCATTGAGAAAATAATTAATTAAATGTTCCCACAATATATTGAAAATAATTTCCTTTGTAAATAAAAACTTAATATTATAATGTAATCTTTAATCCATTGAGTGGTCATGATGGTGTGAAATTCCATACATTACTTACACATTAAAAAATTATTTTTTTTTTCTGATTTTCATTAAAATATAGTGGGCCTTATTTTAAAAAATACATTGAGATTTCATTCAAAATCTATTTTTTAAAATGAGTAAAAAAATATTTAATAATTTGTTTGGAAGTGTATACAACAGTTTTAGAAAATATTTTTAGAAAACATGGTTTTTAATGAAAAAAGGATTTTCGACCAAATAGATAAATAAATTCATATTTTCATATAAAATATTTCTCAATAATTTATTTAGAAAATAGAAGAATATGGTTCTATTATTTGAAAAAATAATATTTAACGATAGGATAATTTTACAAAATGGGTTTTATATAATTATCATTTAATTTACTTCAATATAAATTCAAGAGGAAAAAGTACATATTGAAATGAGATGGTCAAGTAAACCCTTACAAAGATCTTACTGATGAAGTAAAACTTAATCAAATATTTGATTATTTATATCAAATTAAATTAAACATAGAAATATGGAAATTAAAAATAACATACTAAAAATTCAATAAAAACATAATTAGATAATGTTAAAGGTAATGAAGAAGTAATATATTCCAATGCAAAGAAATATTGTTAAAATATTATCTACCACAATGAAATTTTCATTTAAAATTCCTTAGATGAAATATGTCAAATAAAAACCTAATTAATCATGAATCATGAATTCTTCTTGATATTATTTGAAAATGGGGTTGTATATATACATTAAAAAATAGGTGCATAATAGTACAATATGCATCATTGAAGGGAAATTGGGAAAAATTACCCTACCTCAAACATTTTTTGTTTGAAAATATCTTCACGTGATGTATAATGGGGTTAATAAAGTAATTAATTTATAAAGGAACCATATTCATGTTAATGATATCATATATGATCTATTTATAACATTTTACCAACAGTTAGTTAATTATATCCCATTATTTTCATTGTTTTGAGTTCTAATTGCCTTGGTTTATCATACATGTTTATCATTAATGATATGGTTCATAAACATATTATATAGTCTGATCATATACAGAGTGATTATAATATTATAAATATATATTTTATTCATGATTTACATGTAAGAACTCGGTTTTTGAACCTATAAGACTTCGCGTTTTTCTTGATGTGTTTCCAAAGCAGGACATTCAGACGGCGTGCGATTTCAAGCCCTAGTGTGGATGTAATTAAAATTGATGTGCGTTCACAATGGATGTGCTAAGTAAAAAAAATAACTCATAAACAGTTGCTCGTATGGGAAAACTGAGGGCATCGTTGAGTCCAGAATGTGCCTTTTACCCTAGAAGGGGTATAACTTTTGCGGGCACAGTCCTTCTGTGAAAAACGCCACCAGGGGAATCTTCGTAACTTTTCACCCTCAGACATGGACTTTACAACTTTTGGACAATGGATCGGATTAAAATTCTGAGACCACCGTTGCGCTCATGAATTTGGCTTTTTCCCTTTGGGGCAGCTTAACCCTAACCCCACCAAATGTTTGGGTATGAGGTCTACGGGAGGGGGTTTAAGGGTTTTTCTATTTAAACACTCTCCCCCTTCTCCTCCTCCCATCCCTTTGTTTCTTTCATAGCGGTTCCCTCCTATCAAACTCCTCCACTCTCCTCCATCACTCGGGCAAGGCGCGGCAACTCCGGCGGACCGTCAGTGAAGCATCGGGCTACGCTCATCAAGGTAGGGTCATGCATTTAATTATTAATCCCCACAACCCCCATTTAAATGAATTTTATTGCGTTTTTTGATATCGAATTTTTGGGCGAGTGCCATTTTTTATTATAGCTTGATTCGAGCTTTCCAAAGATCATTTCGGATAAAAAATCCGAGTCTCGGGGTGTCCGGGGTGGCCCTGGGAAGTTTCCCTCTAATTTTTACCTTTTTCCGATGGTTCCAGGGAGGTCCGCCAAGCTTCGGTGGTGGAGCCGCACATTCTAGGCGGCAAAGGCTTAGTTCCAGTGGCAGCGGGGGCTCTCTGGGACAGTGGAATGGCGGTGGACTCCCCAGCGGCAGTGGCTTCGCACGACACGACTACGGGAGGTCGACGGCAAGGGAACCGGGGTCGCGTCGCGTGACCCCGAGCGGGGACCGACACCCGCCTTTGGCGGGTCTCTACGGAAGACCACGACCGGCCTCATAGCGGGTCGGTGCTGCGTGGACCCAGGGTCCATGGCCGGGCCAGGTGGCTGAGCCGCGGGCCGGCCCAGACCAGGCGGACCGGCCGGACCCGACAGGTCCAACCCAGGAGGGGGGAGGGGGGTTCGCCCCCCCCCCCTCCGATTTCGGACTCCCGTAATTTTTGCTAAGAGTGTCCATTTTTGAGCGCCATCTGTATAAGTGTAATCCTCGACTTGAGACAAAGGTTTTGAGATAGTTTCTGGGGATTTTTAATTCCCAGGACAAGAACTCGGTGGCGCGATACGCTCGTTAAGTACTACGCCGAGATGCTTGTTTTGGATGGCACGAATACATCAGATGTCCTATTTGAGCACCATCAGTGGTGTTGCGACCCTGGCATTGAGATGGATATTTGCAGCATGGTTTTCGGTGTTGATGTGGGAGTTGAGACGTGGGCCCTACGTGCTATCTTTTGAGTTGCATGCAGCGTTTTTGCGCCTTCTTCACCAGACATCCGTTCAAGGCGTTTGAGTAGTCGTTTCTGCATGTTTTTCTTAGAGAATCATGAAGAAAGAGTTCTCTCAATGAGTATTGGAGTTGGGGTGTGGGCCCCACATGGGCTGGCTACAGTGAATAATACCATATTCACCGGTTGTCTGTTTTGGGCGAGTAAGTAGTCTATCTCGTGTATTTTTCTTGCGAGGACTACAATGGTGTAATTTGACTGGGCAGGTGGAGCGTCATTTGAGATTATGTTAAATGTGGAAACATGGGAAGGTGTTTGATGGAGATCCCTTTTGACGCACTCTTAACCAACGCACGATGGAGTTTTTAGTGACACCTGGTGATGTTTGTAGCAGTGCGGAGCTATTAGACCGATTTTAGGTCTACCCACTAGTAGGGTTGGGTAGTGGGTCACCTGAAGACTCTTGAGGGTCTACACTTTAGCAGGACTGGGTAGTGGGTCACCCATCATTTTCATCTAGTTCTACCCTCCAGCAGGGTTGGGGAGTGGGTCACCCGTCATTTTCTTCGAGGTCTACCCTCCAGCAGGGTTGGGTAGTGGGTCGCCTGTTGAATTCTTCCAGGTCTACCCTCCAGTAGGGCAGGGAAGTGAGTCTCATGTCGTCTTCTTCAAGGTCTACCCTCCAGTAGGGATGGGTAGTGGGTCGCTTGTCAATTTCCTCTAGGTCTACCCTCCAGCAAGGCTGGGTAGTGGGTCGCCTATCGACTCCTTCCAGGTCTACACTCCAGCATGACTGGGAAGTGGGTCACCTGATGATGTATTTTGATTTACCCTCTACCAGGGATGGGAAGTGGGTCACCCGTTGGAATTTCAGACTCAGCCTTCTTATGATTCTAATCGGTGACTTTTCACCATGACTACCAGAGTGGGACCCTGGTTTTGTGGATCAGTGGTGTGACAGTTTTAATGTTACCTAAGGACCCACAAGTAAAAATAGAAACTTTCTCCACTGAGGTGCGTCCTTCATATGCGACCTAAAACCATGCATGTGAGTCAGTGCCGCCCAAAGAAGATAGTATTGAAGTGTGGTGATTGAGCCCATTTTTACTTGGGCTTCCTAGGTGGAAGAAAAAAGATGCTGGGCTGTGCGGATTGTTTTACATGGAACTAATGGCGACTTATCCTGGGCTGTGCTTGGAGATAGAGATCCCCTTACACACTCTCTTGGGGTTCTTGTTGAGAATATATATATATATATATATAGAATGGAACCCTACTTATGTTTCCACTCCTTGGGTACATGCTTACTTATTTCTGTTGGGTTAAGCTGTACTCTCTTTACTAAACTTTTCCACAGACATTGTTAGTCCACTGGTCAGCTCTTTAGTGCCTCCTTTGTTGGTCCCTATAGATTTCAGGGTATCCTAATGAGTATCTTTATACTCACCCCTTCTTGGACATTGCCCACACCTGGTGTTCCCTTGTAGAAGATGGATAGTTCGATCATAACTATGAAGTGGCATAGAGGTTACAGCAGTTGGAGAAGCATACCGCGGTTGTGCCAGATTTTTCAGGTTGAGTCTATCTAGTTGTTTTCTTTTGTTTACCTGTTGCCGAGTTGTGGCACCTTTGTGGCTGGGCACGTGTTTTGCACATTTTACTTTCCAGTTTAATTGTCAGTACTTCCAACACTTTACATACTTTTTTTAGTGGTTGATGCAGGATCGTGGTTGGGGTATAGCAGTTCGTCTTTTGGTTTTCTTTTTACTATGCACTACGGCATCTGGTGGGTTGTGTGTGCGAGTGTGCAAGTACTTAGGCAAAGGCATCTGCGAGATTGTTACGCCTTTGGTGCTTGTCACCATCCTCTAGCCTATGGAGGCTGGATTGAGGTAGTTGCGGCTTAGGACCGGTAGGGTTGGGTCATGACAATACATTTCTAGAATCATTATTGAACTTTATACAAGGATAATGGATCCCATCACTTTTTTGAGATGGCATGTCATTTGTACCCACAAGTGATGTTATCATTTCCTTTTAGGAGAAATGGAAACAAAGTGGGTGATAAATCCATTTTATATAATTAATATTAGTCGTTATATATAACATTTATTCACTAAGTTCATCATTATTTCCTTTTATGTAATGTGTAAGTGAAAAATGAATCACTTTTCATTTAGAGGCGGTGGTCCTTTGTACACACACGCGACATTATCATATTTTAAATAGAATGGAATATAAGAAAGGTATTTGCGATATTAAAATATTATATGTATAATAATATAATATATATCATATATATTTGTAAAATATCTCATTATAACCTTCTTTGAATAGTGGATTTGGAAAACAAATTACATTAGTTCGAGTGGTGATAGTCTTATGTACACATATTTGATTGTTTCATTTCCAATTATATATTGGGATATGGATATAGGAATGTTGAAACACAAAATATGAAAATAGAGTGTCTTAAAATCAAATAAAATCATGAATTATATGTATTATTTTCTCCATTGAAGGAATGAAAGGGATGCATAGTGATATAGATATCAAGCGGCCAGGTTATGTAGATCGTGTGACCATAAAGAAGATAGATGTTAACATGCCCTAGAGAACATCACATGAAGGATTTAGGAAATTTGTGCGATCATTTCATGATTACATGAATCCATTTGAACAAAAGAATTTGATTATATGATGGACACAATATTTTTTCATCTGATAATGTGACTTGTCAACCGACAAACACAAGATAGCTACCCAAAACCCCTTACTAAATAAAAGGGGAAAATGAGGAATTTTCATGTGATGAGAGTTACATTAAATTTTTTATGAATGTATTTTATGAATCATGTGACTAGTTCAATGATATTCTCAATTACCTATTAGCATGTCATTCATAAGACATGAAATCCTTTGAGTGTGTAATCATGAAAAGGCCCTTATAAAAATTCATTATAACATGAGAGACCCCTTAATATCCATATTCATGGAGAGAAACCATTCATTACAATGTTGAAAATTCATCATGAGATCTAGAATTGATCATTCAAAACAATATATATAAGAGGAGTAACCATGCAAGATAATTCTATTTTGTTGTCACATGATCCACTGTTGATCATGAAATACCATAATTGAAAAGAAATGGCAAAATATAAAAGGTCTTGTAAAATAGAAGATAAAAATATTTAAAATGATAAAACCACATGTGGAAAGAATTTATGATGTTTTTCATGTGAAGGTTGGATGATATCTAAATCATTATTCCTTTGGCCATGTGAAATCCCTACTATGATGTTGGCCTCATCATGTAAAGGCCACTGGACATGTCAACTCTATCTTACAAAGGGTCTCTGACATGTCCATTTAATCATGTGATTTCATAATAGATAATCTATGGATAAGCACCAAAAGACATATTATATAAAATATGAAAAACCCGGTACCCTTATGTGAAGGTAACTTTCACCCTTTTCATGTGGTTTCCCACTAATTGACCTAACATGATATCATAAAGGCCCCCCGAAAAATCTCAATCAATCATGAAAAATCATCTTTGAGATGTGTCTAGATCTCATAAAGTCTCTCTGGAATCTTATCCTAATAATAAAAAATGACATTGAAATATTGATTTCAATATGAGAGATCCCTTGTAATTCCATTTTTCTAATAAATATATTGATTATGAAGTGAGGTCATATTCATTATTTACCATGAATCACAATGATGGAAACATGGATGACTCAAGAAAGGTTCACCTACAAAACATGATGCATCATTAACTCAATACCATATCTATGATATATGAATTATCAAAGGTGTTGTGGAATCAAGGTATTGAGGCATTTAAATTCCTCCCTATCTATACACACACACACACACACACAAGAGCGTAAAGATGAAAGAAATATTCTCTCAGTATAAATCCATACAATCACACAAGTATTCCACTATGTTTATCCTATGAACGACTTAATTGATTATGCTAATCATATATATTCTTAATGTGATCAATCTATTGATCACAATAAATAAATCTACTATGGTAGTCCAATCACATAATGTATTATCCTGATGTTGACTTGGTCTAGGTTTATTTTAATGATATATTCTTGATAAAGGTTGAGTAATATATGCGATTAAAGATAAATAGATAGAATCATTACATGAAGATATATATGATTTATTTAATGTTAAGAAGTCATATGCTTCACTTAACCAATCCAGATCTTGTGACAACACCCAAAAATGTCATCCAGATCATGTGACATCACAAAAAATGTCATCCTGATCATTTGAAATCACATGGACTGGTCAACCAAATCATGAAACGACACCCCAATATGAAATCCTGATCATGTGATAACACATGGGGATTTCATAGAGATCACACCACAAAAATAGGGCCTATTAGCCAATTCACAGGAATCCCTCCATACATAGAGTTCATGTCGCATGAATTCCTCCATAGATGTCATCTGGATCATGTGGTAGTCTTCCAATATGTCATCCTTGAACACACAACACCCTTGGACATGTCTACATCGAACACACAAAATCTCCCCAGACAAGTCAGATGCATCATGTTAAATCCTTAAGACATGTTTGATTGAGTCATGGAAGGAACCATGGAAATGTTAGACTTATCATGAAGCATCATAAGGATAAGTCATCTAGATCACATTGTATTAAAATTAGATATCTCTACTAAGAAACTAGGACATGTCCGGAAAAAACCATAGACATGAACACTATACATCATTTGACATGTTAGGAAGGCGACCATGAAATGGTTAGACATCCATAGACATGTTAGTAATAAATTCAAGACATGTCCAGCATACATCGCCTACATGTCAACCATTTTAGGCATATACCGTTATACATGTCAATAATATCAAGAAAAATCCTTGGGACATTATAAAAATTCATAGTAGACATACATAGAGTTGTAATAGTTTGAAATATGAGGGCTATGATTCCTCTCCAAATAGGATATCTCGAATTCCTTCCTAATTACCAATCTCCAACATGGATTTCACAATGGTATAAGCCCCTCCAAATCTAATACACTCTAACCCATGTGAACCAATCTAATCTTTTTCCCTATTACTTTTCCTCACCCATATGTGGATTGAGATTCTAATTGAACAATAGGGATTATGAATCATACTATAGGTAGGATATTTATAATTCTTTATTAAAGCCTAAGCTCCATATCAAACACCACATCATGGATTCCCAAATGTATATGTCAAAAACCAAAACATTACAAGTTTGATCACATAATATACCTTTAATCTCATGAAATTCATGACTAAATATGGGCCTACTCATTAGAAAACATCATAAACATAGAATTGTAAAATTTTTCTTAGATAGTGTTGTCTGATCCTAGGTTTTTGTATATTTTAGGGATATCATTAATTTTGTATTAAATTATTCTTTATGGACTAATGTGAATAACCTTTGATATTATGGGTGTGTTGAAGGTGACTAGGCATTTTTCAAGGCCCAGAACCCAGCTAGTTGTGATAAATAGGATGAACGTACGATTATTAGAAACCATGTGTGGGAGTTACCCATAGTTACTACAAACCATGAGTTACAAGGCATAAGGATCTATGACCCACGTGGATTTTAAGAAACCATGCAGATAGAAGATCGTACCCATAAGAGGGAATTTGTGGTTTTTTACAGTGGTTATAGATAAGTTTTTCACATCGATACTCAAAAAATGTACACTAATCATGAGAGGTGCTTGTCTTTACAATGAAGTGTACACTATTGGGGCATGGTTTGGCCAACCGTGAGACCAAACTGTGTGGAAAACTATTTTGAGCATATTGACCATAGAGCACATAAATATTTTATTACCTAATTTTTTTCATTATCTACTTGTTAGACATCCATGAGGTTTGAGATCTCTCCATGAAGCCAATTTAGATACTTTGAATCTAATTCTGAGGTGAATCTCATAATCGGGATCTATGTATCTCTTTGGATCTACACTCATAACTAATACAATACACTTGAACCATTCTTCATTTTCCATAGAATCAGATTCACTTCTTAGGTAGAATCTAATATTTCTTATTTTCAGTTTCTTCATTTTTTCGTCATTTTTATTCTGATATGGATCAAATCAGAAGCTGATACTAGAAAGAAACTCTACTAAAAACCTATTTTATTTGCTATAAATGATTCCCAAATGGTTTCATTCTTTAAAAATATAATTTCCATGTGAAAAAATTCCTAACATTCTGATATCACCCCAATAATTAAAAGAGTAGATGAATTAAATGAAATGGAACTAGTTAGGGATTTTATATAGTTCATTTGGGATCTGTTAGAGGTTGTTTCCACAACCAAGGACACCCATGGTGTATGCCATGTCAATTTACTTTTCATATTCATTTTTTAAAAAACTCATGGGTGAGTTAGTGCTTTATTAGTTAGAGTAATTCATTTAATATATGAATTGAAATGAATTGGTTGAATATGAGATGTGGGTATTCCCATTTCAAGTGTTAGCAGCATATTTTTGGATTTAATTACTTGAATATTATTATTTTGACATTTTGGAAATTATTGGATAATCTAATGAAATGTGAATGTTTTTAAATTTTTATATTGGTGGGTAAACTCATGCTACGAAATGTAATGAAATTGTTTAATGAATGATTTCAAAGGGCTCTATGAGTGTGCAACACTATGGGTCATGATAACAGTAGAAAATTTTGTGGACTAGTATACTCCTTAGATTCTAATTTTATGGGATTCCATCAGCTTCACAACCCCTTGGATCCTACTTTTTGGGATCATAGAGGACATAGTCTGTGGATATACTCCTTGGAACCCAATCCTAGAATAACTGTGTATCCATAAATATGCTCCTAGGACATGTTGAGGATTCCATGGTTTTCTACACATTTGATCCATCCCCAAGGAATCTGAAAATTTTAATTACATGAATCAAATTCGGTAAATGCAACCTTAATGATTATAGGGAAAAATTGTATTAAATGTGACATCATTTATTATATATTACATTCGTGGTAAATGTGACACTTCTTATTATAAGATGTGTCCGTGATGTATATGATAAATATGAAATGCTAAAAAGTCATGGGTTACATGATATATTGTGGATACAGTACAGTCATGGAGTTTACTTCCTTTTATATAATAGTTTCATTGTGATATGGGCTTGAAACATGTTTTTTAGGGAGATTTATATGGCTATACAGGATCATATTCCTATTTATTTTTTACATGGGAACTTTTTTATTTATAATGAAATACCTATTTTATTATGAACACCTATGTATAACATATTTCACAGCAAGAAAATTTTATATAATCCTTGGGTTGTGACCTAATGGGATTGTATCTCACACACTATTTGGTCAGTAGATGGGTACCTGGACAGACAATATGGATACAGGTACAGATAGAGGCAAGCAACCACTATTCGATGCTTGTGTTTGTGCAACGCTTAGGAGTAGGTGAGGATGAGACAAAGATGAGGATAATGAGTCTATATAGATATAATTATTATTAAACTTTTGGAATTTTGTTAAATATATTGTACTGATGTCTGTATAGACGTTATGGATTCTTTTTAGGGAAATGACATGTATCATAAATATTTTTTTATGAGATTACTTATGGAATTGTTTCTATATTATGTATTGGTTTTTTTCATCTATCTGGAAATTAAATAATATCCATTATTGATTTTAATGATTGATACCACTATGTTACACTCTTTTAATGGGGTTGTTTTCTCCCTACTGACACAAACAAGGCCCTGACCACTAGTCGGAAGCCTCAAGAATTTAGGGGGATGCACTTGAGCTTATGCGACCAACCATGATCGGGGTACCATTTTGTGGAATCCAGGTTTGGGATGTTACAATGTGGTTTCACATCTATTCTATTTTATGATATAATATTTTTAGAAAATATATGGTCTATAGAATGGAATTGGGATTTGGTAATGAGTTATTACATGGAGAAGCTATCTAATTAATGGGAAAAAAATCCAAATTGCCATGAAAAGAAATTATTATTTTTAGGATTTTGACTATCAAAGATATTTGATTCCACTATAGTTTGGTACAATTCAATTGTGATTCTATCATTGATATGATTATGGATTTATATTTTTTGCAACCCATTGAGATGAGTGCATTATATCACATACATAATTTTATGAACTTATAGGAATCAGATTCTATTCATTTAGACATGCCATATAGGGTGAATTTATTTATTTCAGGATGTTTTTTTAGGTTCTATGATAGATGTACCTTATATTGTGATAGAAATTTTGTGCATGGAATTAGAAAACATTGTTGTTACATATAGTTCATCCCATAACTTATGTTGTGTTTTCTTGATTAGACCACAAAACACCCTATGAATCTAATCATGGCATGTTGAGTCATGGAAGATGATTCACATGGAATATAATGTGTTATGGTTTAGATTAAGTGGATTCCAAAATTTGATTCACGAGAAGTATGGGAACTTATGCATAAAAATTTGATAAACCATTTGGTTCAACCATTTCAAATGATTGTGAAAATGAAATGGAATTCAATTCTATGAAATACATACCTGATCATGACACGACATTTGAATGGGATTTATGAAGTGTATCTATGGAATTTTGTGGCCAATCATTCTATACATTCCAAGACATAGGAGTAGGGTACATGCTCTTACTTTCTTTAGGAAGGTTTTAAAATTTTGTATGGTTTTATATGTGAACTTTTTACTATTTTTTTGAGACACGTGTTTGTAATTTTAGAGACATTCATCCATAGAGACCTCCAATAATACAGCAGGATGGTGGGGCCACAACGTTCTAGTGTGATGCACCAGAAGCTACTGGTGGATCCCCCCTATAGTGCTAGTTGATTCAACATATATTTTTATAGACATCTGTGTTAAGGAAACATTCCAAGAGCATTTTTCCCACATTATTCATACATTCAAGGGGAACTGCATCATTTCTTACATACGAATGAGTGGATGTGTGTATTTCAATAGCAACATACATTCATTTTCTCTAGGGATGTAATTACATAGGTTTTATAGATATTGCTTGAAATTACATTTTAAATATTTGGTCATATAGAGACACATCTAAAGAGGAGAGTAAAGCTTATGACATACATGTTTCAAAGATCACCACATCACTAGTGGGACATTTTGAACCAGGCTAACAATATGTGATAAATTGTTTTGGGATATTTTCAAAACTAGATCTATGATTACTTCTACTCTAGGAAACTATGAGAAGAGTCAAATAGTGAGTTCATGCATCTATAGTAGGGAAATTTGATAGTTATGGATTAGTCAGAACACTTTATAGTGATAAAACATTATTTATTGACAGACAATGTGGAAAATATATTGAGGGGGTGAAACTTTGAGGAAGGTATCAAACATGACGTTTGATAATAAGTCATTGTGTTTAGGGTAACCTCTATTACTAAAATAGTGAGTGAATTAAAAATTACTATGTGGAACATAAGTTATAATGTGGTGCAAGGCAGGGAATCATATTCTCTTGACCTAGTCATTCGACATCCTTTGGAATGAATTTCTATTTTGAGGCTTCCTATGAAATAAGTACCAGCCTAGATTATAGGGTTGTTAGTGAATTTTTCTATCATCAGTGTTGTAGATGAGGACATGTGAGGAATTAGTTTGATCATGACATAATTTAGTGCTTATATTTTGGTGTTTGGTCCCTATTGAACATTTATATAGGGTCATTCCTCCTATAGTGAATGGTAGGTGGTGATCTCCAACATCTGGTTTAGGAGATGTGTTTAATGATTTGTGTCAAGTAGGGATGTATAACAATATCGGTTAATGAAGAAGTGGTGGTTTTCATGGATGAGGCAGTCATAAAATTGTAGTAATAAGGCAATATATTGGTTGTGATATAGGTAGTGAGTTTGTGTCACAAGGACGTGGTTCATGCCAAATTTATTCTATACAGCCTAATCCTAAGGGGAATATCACCATACCACCTTTGGCGAGAGGTATTGACTTTGTAGCCTCTATGATTGAATCATCTCATTTGACATAGGTGAATCTCATAGTTTCATAACTGCACGTATTGTGTAGAGCATTGGGATCATAATTCAGTTTTCTAAGGGATTTATGATCCTTGAAACATTGTTGTGGATCATAATGGAGGATTTATGTCTATGTAAAGAGTTCCCCTTGATTTTGGTTGGTTCCAAATTGTATAGGATATTTTTTTTCATTTAACTTAAAGGGTTTTATGTCACAGTTGGAATGGATTGGCTAGTGTCTTATCAATTCTTATCTGATTTATGTCACCAGAGGGTGAATTTCACTTCACCAGAAGGAAAAGTGTTTATTATAAAGGGTGGATGGGATGTCCTGATGGGAATATATGAATCCAAAAATTCTGGTATAGTTGGGATAACAACACAAATTACAAATCTATATCTAGAGGATTAGGGAGCACATTTGGTGGAGTTTCCTCTAGTGGTTGATTTTTTCAGAGATGTTTTCATTGATGACTTTTCTGTTACATCTCTGAATATAGATGTGGAGTTATCTATTTATCTATTAATAGAAGTTACACTAGTATTTATTATTACTTATAAGATGGCCACTATGTAGTTGCAAGATCTCAAGACACAGATAGTAGACTTGAAGGCTAAGGGATTTATGCCAACCAGTTCTTATCTGTGGGGTTTTCCAATACATTTTGTAAAAAATGTTGATGGTTACCTAAGGCTATGCGGGGATTATAAAAAATTGGAATATCTAATGGTTTAGAAATGATATCCATTTCCATGGATAGATGTCCTATTTAACTATCTCTAAGGAGATATGGTGTTCTTGAAAATTGATTTATGGTTCAGATATCATCGGGTGCATGTCATACATATAGAAATACCTCATACATATTTTCATGGTAGGTATGGTTTATAAGATAGTATTATATTATGTTATATCTCATGAATGATTATAAGGTTTTCTTGGCATATATGAACAATTTTTTTCAATACTTATCTTGATTCATTTATGCTAGTTTTTATGTATGTTATCATGGTGTATTCTCACAATCAACCCAACCATGTCAAAAATTTAGGGTAGTTTTGGACACCCTGAGAGGGAATTGATTATATTCTAAGCACACAAAGTGAAACTATTGATGGATTAGATTCACTTATTAGGTAATATTATCTTAGATACAAGAGTATCATTTGACTATGATTTGGTGAGAGCTATAGTTTCTTAGGAACATCCCAAAATTTTATTTGACATATGATGTTTCGTAGGGTAACTAGATATTACAAGTGTTTGATACTAGACTTATAATTATTATAATCTACATTAATGAACTTGGCTAAGAAGGAAGTGAAGCTTGTAAGGATAGATACATAAAATATGGCATTTTAAGAGATAAAAGTGATATTGACTGAAGCGCTAGTCATAATTCTTCCAGATTATGGAAGAAGATACAATATATTTTATGATGAATCAGGTATAAATCTAGGATAAGTTATAATACATGAGGATAGAGTCATTTATTATAGGTCTCATTAGCTGAGGCCACATGGGAGTAATTACCCACCGAATGATCTGGAGTTAGGTGCAGTTATTCAGTTTTTGCATTGTTGGAGACACAATTTACTAGGAGAACGTTTTGGGATGTACATGGACCACAAAGGCCTTAAGTAAATATTTAAACAACATGATAAAATTATGAGGAAGTGAATGTTCATTAATTAAATACAATATTTTTATATTTATCTTTCTTTTACACCTTGAATGGGAAATGTAGTGGATTATTCAATGAGATGGAGGACTTCGATATAAGCAGTTCAACAGTCCAATAGAAAGTGCTTCTTCTGGATCTGTTTTTTGATATGCCATTTTAGGAGGAGGAATGTCCTAAAAAGAATATTATTTAATTATTACTAGTAACTTTTACTCTAATAGATATATTGAGTATGAGAAAACAATCAGATTCATAGGTCTTACTCTTATGGAAGAGTATGATAGGTGTTGACCAACCTCCTTGTTGGACTATGAGAGAGGATGAGGTCGTGTTTATCCATGATAATGGTTGGGTTCCATTGGACATAAATTAAGAGATTATGTGAGAGTTTCATGCATTATTTTGGGTATTTCATCTTGGGGTTACCAAGATAAATCATGACTTTCACCGTCAGTACTAGTGGATATGGATGAAATGTGATGTAGTTGGTTTAATATATGGCGTTCCAACTATAATCAGGTGAAGGTGGAACATCAAAAACTAGTTGTACTTTTATAATATATACATATTCATCAGTTGAAATAGGATGATGCCCTAATGTATTTCATGACTGGTTTTCCACATGCATCTTGAGGCACTAATGTTGTGTGGGTTATTGTTGAAAGGAATGCGAAGGTTGCACTTTCCCAACCGATCAAAGAGATAATTAGTGTTGATGATATTGGGAGGTTGTATATCCATGATATTGTATGACATCATGGGTGCCACATAATATTTTTTAGATAGGGATTCTTGGTTGATATCTCATTTTTAATGGGTTTATAGAGGTCCTTGGGTGCACATGTGCTTTTGATAACAACATACCACCATCATATAGATGGATAGAATGAGCATATGATACAGGTTCTTGAGGGCATGTTTTAATTACGCGTCCTAGATCTCGGGGGATCATGGGAGAGGAATATACCCCTAGATGGGGTTTTCTAAAATAATATCTTTCATGAGACTATAAAAATGGTACATTATGAAATTTTTTATGGTAGTCCATACCGATCTCCCTTGTTCTAGTTATAGGTACATGAGATAGGTTTCCCGGGAAACCTCTCATGAAAGAGACTTCTAAGTAGGTCAAATTGACCATAAAGTAGATTTCTACTACACTATTATGATATAAATCTTACACTGATATCCAAAGAAACCTTTTAGAGTTTGACGTTAGTGATTGGTTATTTTTAGATATCTAACTAAGGATGTAAAAGGTATGGATCACAAGATGATGTAATCTTTCAATGTGATGTGTCATGTCATTTGAGACTCTATAGGGAGTTGGTCTGGAAGCCTATCAGTTCAAGTGACCTCATAGGTACCAGTCCATTCATGGGGTCTTCAATATATATCATCTATTACACTATCATTCATACCCATATCCTGTTCTTCATTCTGAGTAGGTATAATTATAAGTTGATTCATCCTTTGAGGATCATCTTATACGTGTTGTTGATAGAATAATTAATATATTTCTTGGATGTTAGGTTACTAAAATATGGTTTCTATGTAAGAATATCCATTCATATGACAAGACATGGGAGTGGGATACTGATGTACGTTCTTGGTGGCTGGTGTGATTCTATAATGATTCATGACCAACATTGAGAGGGAAATTTAAGGAAAAATTACTTCAAGGGGGATATTTTGTAAGGTATAGGGTTTTTTATGATGTATGGATATATTTAATATAAATTTAAATGATTTAATATGTCCTTATGTGAATAAGTATTGACATTATGGGTGTATTGGGGGCTTCTAAAGCATGTTCAGGGCCCCAAAACCATATTTTTGGAAAAAATGTGTAGGAAGAACAGTTAGTTGAAACCTTGCAGATATTGATAAATTCCCATGAAATATCCTCTATAGTTTTTGAAAGTGGCTATAGGCATGGTTTATGAATGTTCAGTCAAACTATTCACAGAATCCATGATAGATTCCCCTCTTTATAGTAACTGGAGCATAGTTGGTGCAATGTTTGTCAAATCATATGGCCGAACCATATGACCCATTTTTTCGAAGAACATTTAAAATTATTTCATTGAAATATATTATAAACTAACTTTTTGGATTGAAGTGAGGTTTGAGATATCACTTTGAACTAAATTTATAGTATTTTTAAATGATTCCCCATCCATACTCAGAATTGAGATTCGTTCATCTTATTTAATCCATGTAGGTAAGTACTATAATCTTATTCTGTCATTATTTGTTTTCCATGGTATCAGTTACTCTATTTAAGTGCCTGATAATATTCCTTATTTTCAGTTTCATAATACATTATTCATATTTATCTGGATATAGAATAAATCCAAATCTGACAATGGATTGTCAGTCTACTATAAACCTATGGTAGGTGGTCTATAAATTTCCTGAGTGGTTTGGTGCCTTATAGAGATAGTTTCCATGTTTTGTAATTATAGAACTTACATCTTCACTGCTATAATTAATTGAATATCTAAATTTAATGAAATGAAACATGTTATGGATTCCCTTTTTTTCTTTTTAGAAGTGTTGGAGGTTTCTCCCCAACCAAGTCTTTATATGGGTTGTGACATGTGAATTTCTTTTGCCCATGCCTTTGTTAAAACACCCATGGGATGAATTGGTGATTCACTTGTTAGAGAAAACATGTTAATTGACTAATTGACCTGAATTGGTTGAATATGATATTGTTTTCCTTATTTTCCATGTTTTAGCATGAATTTTTTATTAAATTTCAGGAATTTTGTTAGTAATTGTGGAAATGTTTGGGTAAAATCATGAAATGTGAATGTTTGTGAATTTTTAAATGAGTGGGTAAAATCATAGTATGAAATGTAATTGAATTAATTAATTAATTATTTTGAAGGAATATATTGGGGTGATAGACCAAAGTTAATGATAACGGTGTAGAATTCATTGTACCTATATGATCCTTGGATTCTGATTACATGGAATACCTTGGCCCTTGATAACCCCAGGATCTGACATGGTTGGGCTCACAATGGACATATTATATGGACCTTATCTTTGGACCCCAAACCAAATCGAGTTGAGATTCCATCATGAAGTACCTCGGACTTGACGATGATTCATTGGGTCTCTACAACTCATATCTAGACATGAGGGGTATGACATTTCTTATTTTTTTTATCACAACTAGGGTGGATATTACATTTTTTATTATATGAAAAAACTGGGGTAAATGTGAAATGATTTATTATATGGATTGGCCATGATAAATGTGAAAATTATTATCATATGAAGTAGAAGTGATTGTTTTGGTATAAAGCTAAATGGTTAGGTCATGAGAGATATGATATACCATATATATGTCATGGATGTGGTGTTGAATTCCTTTTTCTTATTAGATTGATTATGATAAGAGGTTCACACTTGTTTTGTAGGGATTCTTGTATAACATTATAGGACAACATGTTTGTTTATTTTTTACATGGGAACTTTACATTAATCATTTCAATATCTATTATACGATGCACACTGTTATATATTTTATTACATAGATAGTTCATGTTGTATACACCTTGAGTGATAACCTACTGGGTTAGTATCTCACACCTTGTTCGGGTTTCTAGTGGGTACCTAGACAAACTACATGGATACATGTAGGGACCAAAGAAAGTACCCTTAGTTTGATGTTTGATATTGTTCCATGCTTATGAGTATGGTATAACATGACTTATATGAGGTTCATGATTCTATATAGAGATATCTATATTATTATTTTTAGTATCTAGATACTTGAATTGTATAGATCTTTGTACACTTATTTTGGAACCTTTTTATAGATATTAAATATATTATCATCATTTTCTAGATGAGATTATATCTGAATTTTTTTATATATTCATATATTGAAATTTTATATTATGTTAGTTATTTAGTGGCTTCCACTAATGATATGTATGATTGATACCACTATGTTATACTCTGGTAATGAGGAAATAATGTCCCCATAGACACACACTAGTCCCTCAATACAAGTCAGCAACATCTTTAATTTATTGTGATGTGTTTGAGGCCGTGTTCCCAACATCGCTCAGGGCACTATTTAGTGGTATCCAATTTCAAGATGTTATAAGGGAAACATTATTGTGTAAGAACTATTCAACAAATTGATATTATTTCACCCATACAAAAAATACTTTTTATTTTAAGTCCTAATGGAATTCAAATATTGATAATCCTTGGGTAAATAATACGAAAAATATTAAATAAACTTTTACTTATCTTAAGTGGTTTGAGGGAGGATCGAACTATGATGACTATGATTCATGTTATAATCTTGATACATATGATTCATTTATAAATGTCAGCATCCATGACCAATGACTATGATCCCTAAAATATGCCCATTCCATAAGATGCTAAACTATATCTCTTATAATTAAATTAATTCATGGGTTCTGATTACATTTATACACATGACATATAGGACACCTCATGAATTTTCAATCCCATCCTTAGATCACCAATCACATCCCTAAAAGGTAGTAGATGCTAGTGTTCATGGTGATACAACTTAAAAATTTAAATAGCTACCAATTTATATTTCATAATGGTAAATGGATGGAAATCCTTAGATACATATGAATGATATCATTAAAATAACCCCTTAATGTAATGAAGGATTTAACACCCAATCATTTTATTATGGAAGCCAGTCCCTTATCAGTATTTGAAATAAATTCATGAACATATCATAAATATATAACATAGTCTTTAAATTGGAAATAATTTTCTAAAAAATTGTGTGATGACATTGACCTCCCATCATATTATCCAATGTGAGTTCTTAAGTGTCATTGGTATTGAAACACAGATGAATTTCTTCCATTGGAAAGCAGGTCTGTGTATTGTATTAGATGTGGTAGCCATTCTAAGTTTCCATGAAATCTTAAAATGGTAAACCTGACATGATTTATATTGAAACATACTTGAACCCCACATAACAAATCAACTTCCACCAGTCTTAAAATGCAATCAAAAAATTGTGAACCTACTATGAAATCATGTAATAATAGAAAAAGTAAATCATTATAGTTGACATTCATCTTTTTTACTAATCTTAGAGTTCCATACCATATAATGAATGAGAAAAATGATAAACCCAATGTGAAATTTCTCAAATGAAAAAGATGATCGGTTGACCATGCATTTGGTATATTTGATTCAAGCCCCCATGAAAATAAAAAAATTAAATTAAAAACATGAAATAATTAAATAAAATACATAACCATGGTTCCTATAAAAAAGGTCATTCCCACAATAAAAATTTAACACAACAAAAAAGGATAATCTGGGAACATGAAATGAACATTATTTTACCTACGAATATATGATTATTTCATGTTTGACATTTGATATGACAGAATAACTAGTGAGATTTTTTTTCTTCATGACCATATATAGTTCTATCCTAAACAACAAATTATCCATAGAACACGTATTTTTCAAAAAAATGTTTTATAACCTCACCCAAGTTAGTAACCTCTATGGGTATAGAAATAACCTCATCCAAATTATTCCATCCGCTTAGGGTGGAGAATTTTATGGATCATGAATAACATTGATATGGGGAAATCATGAACCTAGAAGATACACAATTAGATCTTGATATGCTGAAGCTAAAAAGTCCAACTCCCCCATGAAAAGATACAATGAAACTAATGGAACTTGTTTCCACCACTAATTAATTTGGAAGATTCCCTATAGAGAATGAAATTAAACACCTTACATATGTCAGCCATATGGATCAAGAAGTTAGCTAAATCTCTATTCAGGTACAATAGTTTCCAAGACGGTCTCCTGTAAACCACTATCACAAGCTTAATCCTACCAGTTCCCTTCAATATCATAGTCAGATAACCACTCAAAAAATTTATACCCCTGACACTCATGTATGGGTTCCAAGGAGGTCAAACGAACATATAAAAATATGTATAAATGGTGGTGTGATCATATATCTTCATCCACTGATGATGGTTGTTAGCATATTCCAATGTTAACAAATAGGTATGCTCAAATCTCTACTCACATGGATCAAGTATTCACATATTTTCTTGTTGAAATAATGGGGGTGTCACATATCCCATACCCTATGAATGAATTTCATCAGCATGTTCCAATGGAATAATGGTAATAAGAGTTGTCTTGTATCCTCCCTTCATTTTAATACATTCACTGTTATGTTCTGGAGATCAATAATTTGAAGGTCACCATCCTCCACACACTTTTATACTGGGTCACTATATTATGATTATGATCAAACAACTAGAGTGGAATATTTCTTCACTGGTATTGATATAGAGACAATCACAAATTTCTCTCTAGAAAAGCATAATAGCAAATCATCATTATTAGTATGAATTGGTGGCTATGACATAGAAGGTGCACATTATTGCTCCCATCTGAGAGGATTATCAACATATCTTGGTAATGGATAAGGAACAATACATGGATCATATCGTTTTTCTAATTGGGTCTCACTAGCTCAGTTATAACATGACTTTCAAAAAGCATAATTTCCTGTGAAAAAAGATTAGCGACATACTCCAATGGAAAAGGACCAGGCCCATATACCCCTTCCATCTAAGGCTCACCAGCTAGGTTTGGATCATTCCATTGGATAGGTGAACATTACTATTAAAAAATAATCATGGAATATTCAAAAGAAATAGGACTGAGCTCATATACCCATAAAAATTGGAGATTACTAGCTTAGTTTTGTACATTACATGTGATAGGGACATATTTTGGTTAAAAAAGAAAAGAGACATACTCCAATGGAACACAACCCAACTCATATCCTAGCTCCAACCAAGGTTCATCAATAAAATATGAAAATCACCTCAGAGTATCCCTATATCCATAATAACAAATCCAGTTGATATAATTTAGAACCTCAAAGAACATAGGCTCGTATCTGTACTTCCAGCAATTAAATAATATAACATCATCCTTAAAAGACAATACTAGAGGAGGATCGCATCCCTTGTCCCATTATATATGTACATTGGAATATTCTAATGAGGAAAGCATATTTGGACCAAGATCATAGCCCCACTTTAGCCCAGATTGAATGGAATATTTTAGAAACAACCCATAAGATGGTTCATATTATTTCTAATAATATAGAGGCTCACTGAAATACTCTAGTTTCTTCTTTGTAGCAATCTCATCTTTTAAACCACTAGGAAACAGTCAACATATTCTGGCCATGGTCATGTAGTGGGATCATAACCTTGATCAACCCTAATATGAAAATTGTATATATTACTATCAAGTCTTATAATGAGGATAATATCACTGATCTTTTCAATTATAATTTTAATGATGTTGTACGACGCATATCAGAAACACCTAAAGGGTCAATAAACTATTCAACGAATGTAAAATGTAAAGACCTGGAATTTTTGTGGAAACGTGTTTTGTTAAATACATGGGAATTTTATGAGTCCATGAAAACTGACGGCGCATGATTCCGAGGCCTGGTGTGCCTAGAATCAATTTCTGAAGTCTTGTTCAGGTATGTTTAGTAAACGTACGAGAAAGTTTTTATAACATTAGAACTGGTGCTCGGAATTGAAATCTCAGGGAACCATTGAACTCGCAGCACCGATATTCATTTAAGAAGACTTTCACCTCGATGGCAGTTTGTCGAGAATAATGGTTAGTTTTTGGGTTTTAATGAATAATTTAAATAAAAATAATGTTGTAGCTTTATTTTTATTTTTGTTTAGATAAATCCTCCACATTGAAGTTGGAGGTGGGACCACCACACCTTAACCTCCCATGAGATGTTATGGTGGTGGCGCCCACCTAATCCTAACCTCCTCTTCATGTTTAATATGGTGGGGACCACCCGAGGATGAAACCTCTTTAACTCCCCATTATGTGGGGAGAAACCTCTAGAGCCCCCCACTTAATTGTGACACCACCCCTCCACATTAATTTTCTGCCGACCTCTTGAATTAATTAGGTTGGGCAAGCCTAATTTAGTTAATTCACCCATTTTGAATTTTGTGCCAACAAATAATATAATAGATTAACATAATCTATTATTTCGCTGGGAATATTCATTTTGGGTGGAATCTTTGGAGAAGAGAGTGCTTAGGGAGAAAAAGATCTCACCAATGAAGAACGAAGAACGCGTTCTTCCAACGAAGAACGCCGGCGTATATCATCTTCTTCCTCGGAACCCCCTTTAATGTGGGATATATTCTACCAATCATCCCTCATCATCATCATCATTAATGAACCGACGCACGAGCCTGTATTTGAAGTGCGTGGAGGACGTGACAAATGACGAAAAAACCATCTTCTTCCCCACAAATCCGTCAATGAACAACGAACAAAGGTAGGGGTTCAAAATTTGTTTTTGTATCATTCTTCATTTTCTGTCGAGGATTATTATTCAAAGCCGTATTCTATCACACTAATGTGGAGGGTGCGGGCTGAATGAACATAGACCGACCCCTCTGCCTTCTTTGTGGAATTTGATGCTAAACGCAGCATGAGTCCAGGATGAGCGATACTTGTAAACAATGGTTGCGGATCGAAGGCGACATCCGTAGGAGTGTGAAGCTACTTTTGGAACAAGAATCCGGCCACCAGAACTCGTCCAGTGACCCGTGGAAAGTTCATCGGTGGATGGAACTGACAAACGTCACTATGTCGATGGTGGCAGTGCAACCGCATCACCGGAGGGGTAGCCCACAGCTGACAGGCCACAGCGGTGTAGTAGTGGCCGACGCAAGCCCTACAATAAAAAAACTGGCGGTTCGAGCCACTGGGTTTCCGAGGAAGGTGAGGTGCAACCATGCCATGTGGTGGAGCAAAAAGGGGGCTGAATCCTCTAGCCGCGGTAGTTTAGCGGCGGTTGGAGCAAGGCTGATCGTGGGAAGGACCGGCGGCCCGATCCGCCGGGTCGCCGGAGGAGGTGCGACACAACTACACCGCATGGGAGGCGGCTGGATGCTCGGCTAGTCGGACGGAGTGGGGCCTGTCGCGTGGGTCCTATGTGATGCGGACTGGTGCCACGTGGGACCAATTTTGACTTCCCCTGAATGGATAAGCCATTCGAGAATCTAGGGGGCGTGGTTCCCCCATGGACACGGCTTGGGTGGACAGCATGGAATGCTAGTCGCTGGCCACGCGCGGGTCGTACCCATCATGGGCCATAACCAATGCTGGTTGGAACCAAAATGGCTCAGGCCACCCCTGTGGGCCGGGCCACCCTCATGTGTCATGTCGGACCCATGGACCAGGTCGGTCCGACTGGCCGGACCGGACCCGTACCCGTTTGACCTGTTTCCTCTCTTTTGCCCGTAATCATGAGCTAAATGCGTCTGATTGATGAACCATTTGCGGTGATGAAAACCATGGAGGAAGATGGTTCTTTTGGTATAACCCACTCAAGGTTTGGACATAGTTGGGGTATGACCGGGTTGGATCGAACGTAAATCCAACAGGGCCCTCGGAACGGAAATGCCATTAACTCTTAGACTGGGCGTCTGATTGATTCCCTGTCTGTCATGTTGGGTTTCTTTGGGAAAGACGGATCTTTTGGATACATCAACATGGGACTTTGTAGAAGTTGATGTATAAACACTTGGCTAGAGGAGAGGACCCTCCCATAATCAAGCTTTCTTTGTGAGGAACCCTGTGGCTGGCTGCGCTCTGATGACTGTTCTGGGATCCTGTGTGGGTTCGACAGCACTGATGACTGTTCCTGGATCCTGTGTGGCTTTGACAGCACTAACGAGTGATCCTGGATCCTGTGTGGGTTTGACAGCACTGAGGACTCTTCCTGGATCCTGTTTGGGTTCGACATAACTAACAACTGTTCCTGGATCCTATGTGGGTTCGACAGCTCTGTTTACTGTTCCTGGATCCTATGTGGGTTCGACAGATCTGACTACTGTTCCTGGATCCTGTGTGGGTTTGACAATATAAATGATTTAGTGGCTACATCTGATCATCTCTATATCTGTACATACGTTTTATACCTAAGTAATGGTATCCATTGATTTCATACTCCGTGGTTTATCTTGGGTGGATTTTGAGAGACCAAGGTGGCCTAGGGGTTCCTACTGAGTATCATTATACTCACCCCTACACGGGCTATGCCCGAAACTCATTGTGTTGGATGCAGACGACGGACAACGCAGACTGAGGCTGAGAGTACCAGGACTGGATGATACCCGAAGGAGGACCATACGACGTGTTGGTACACGGAGGAGACTAACAGACGTGGAGTTATTAGGAGGCTAACTGTACATACCATTTAGGTGGGATTTATAGTGGATGATCCATGAGATTCTTTTCACCTTTCATATATTTTTTCCTTTTTAGTTGTACTTGTGCTTTTCAGTTGGGCTTGTCTTTCTGGCCACTTTACCTTTCATCACTCTCTTGTTATACATTTTTACTTGGTGTTTTGTATCCAGTTGTGTGCTCTGTTGTGTGTGGTTATTGTTATAAAGGCAATGTCTTCCCATATTTTGGGAATTACAACTTTGGTTCTAGTCGGTAGCCCCTGGCCTATGGAAGACGGGCTTGGGGTAGTCACAACAAGGTCCCTGGGGGACAGGTCGGGACATAAAAGGAAATCAATAGCTCGATTGTTCTCATCATGATAGTGTAGAGAAGGGTAGAAAATATTATACTCCTAATGTATTCCTTGGGAAACATCCCCATGAAAATTTCTCTCAAGGACGTGTAAATCACTCCTTTTTCATAAAACTAATAATTGACTGGTGATTGAACCATCGGGGTTAACCATATATCAGGAACCATCAAATATCATCAACACTTTTCCATGGTTAGTAGAAGCCTATAGAAGCGACCAATATGGTCGAACCAGGAGAAGGTGTATAATTCTGATGAATAATAGTAAATAATAGATATATAAAGAATGTTAGATATAAAAATCATCATAACCATGGTTTGGACCATCACCGCATCAACGATGAGATCCTAGATGAGATAGAGTAAGAGTGAATGCCTTGCCTTTTCCAAAACATTTGATAGAATAATTAGTGGTTAAAGGATAGACACCTCCCCTATGAAAAATATGTGGTTCACCTTTATAAATGACACATACTTCTTTGTCAAATAGAAATGGCTTCTAACACTATGGATGAATAACCAAGACAAGAAAAGAAAATTGAAAATCTATAACATGCTTGAAACCATATCACGACAACTCTTCGGAAAATAATCGTCAAGGCTTCATCTGATATCTATATCCAAATATGTTTAATGTTTGGAACATTTCACTTAACCACATTCCGATAATAGTGTAAATCTATAATATTGAATCTTGTAATGTCAAAGCCATAAGAGAAATCAAGGGTCAGTTAATGCACATGTCACATGGCCAAAACATCAATAATCCCCCACTTTGATGATGTAAAGATGTTATAAATATAGGGAGAGGGCTCCCAAAAAAATATTATGTATATCCCCATATATTAATAGGAATGAATTTCAAATACGAAGGCTGATGTTTTTGAGTACCTGATAGATTCCCCGAGAAATTGACTCACATTATAGGCAACAGTTACACCAGATTCATACATGATCATAATTTTTCCAAATCTATGTGATCGAAAAAGAAGGAACCACGATAGAAATATAGAAGAGAACACAATCTGTAGTGTTGGGGGGATGTTTCCCTTGAATCTCCCCCTCAGGTTTCCAAACCCTATTAATATCTATGAAATATCGGTGGCAGCTGCAAACAAACCTATCCCACCAGGCTGGGAACATTTTGATATTAGTGAGAACCAATAGGTTCATCACACCCTAAGAGGGTCCCATATAAATCAGAAGAAATTTTCTATCAACCCCAACCTAGACATATGGGGGAATTTATATCTCAATTTTCATATCATGAGGCATCACATCCTCAACTATAATCATCAAATCCTAAACAACAGGATCAAAAAAGTGCCTATAATGGCCTAGAATTTACCCCATCACATAGGGCATACATATTTTTTTCATTATCATCACCCGAAAGGGAATCAAAATTATCCATGTTTGGAGTTAAATATTAATTTTTGGAAATAAATTCATTCCTCCAACACTAGGACATATCCTTTCTTTATAGAGCTGGTTTAGAAAGCATGACCAAAAACTCCCTTAATGATATTATTCCTAGATGGATACAAGAGGAACATATCAGGAAGGAAATCAACACATGTAATTTTCATAATCCAAACTGGACCAATACAGAAGTGGTATGACACAATGGTCATGATAAATCCATCAAAAGGGGTTTGAGATGTTTGGAATTACCTAATTGTGTGTAGAGTAATGGGATAACTAAAATTGCATGATCGAACTCATTTAATTTATTCACCATAATCACCAAAAATGTTTTAGAAAATGATGCACAGATAGAGGGATGGAATGGATAAACCATTCCACAATTGTTAGATGATTAGGATGCACAACTAAGGTTGAATGTATGTATAATTAGAGATTGAGATATATCCTAGAAACTCCAAATGAAAATTTTATAAATCCATATTGGAACAAACCTAGATTAAATGGAAAGGTGTAGCTACATCCTCTCACCACTCAAAGGAGTTGAAACTCCCTCTATAGATGAATTACATGCACAATATTATTATGATATACAATATATCAAATAACATACAGAAGAAAAACACTTTGTAAAAAATAATTATAGAAATATTCTTCATATTGAAGTGAATATCCATCCTCTTATACATCAGGAGATATCCATACTACATTCAATATCCTTATATGTATGCTCGACAATCTCAAGATTCTAGAAACCCTCCTACATAAATGAGAATGAGAAAGATGATCATTACATTACTACATTAGGGTAAAAACCACTACCCCATCAGGGTAATAATTCAATCTAATCATGGATATAGAATCACTGGGATCTAAATATGGGGAAATTTCATCAATACTCACCCACCCCTATAGATGGGGTGTTTTCTAGATATTGGTTCCTCCAAAACACTTCAACACCATTGAATCCTTGGATACCCAAACAGAATCCATATAATTGTTGTGAAAGACCCCAAAACACCCTCAGTTTGAGGGGTAAATCAGGGTCTCAAATGTGTCTTCTAATGTAACAGATCTTGTACCCATGTTTCTAAGAACTAGTTAAACCTATCTTATAGAAACGGGTAGAAAAAACATCACAATCAAATTCAATTCACCAAAAATTTACATGGTTCACCAAAAAGGGCTTTTCCATTGAGAATATGCCGATAGTGTGTCGGTCATACCTAAAACCACTAATATTCACTAATTGATGAATACCTAAGTCCAGATGTTGTCACTCATTTCTAGTAACACTTCCATTACACAAATTTAAAGGTTGAACAATTCCTCCCTCAGAACAGTTCCATAAACTCCCTATAGCTCACTAAATTGAGGAAAGTCATTATTAGTTCAATGTAATTATAGTCACTTTAGTAGATTAGAATTAAATACATTTTCCCTCTCAAGGATGAGAATCTTCTTGCACTAATGTCATGAGTTGATGCACTTGAAATCACTGATCGAAAAAACCTGATATTCAAAACATGAATGTAGCTCAACTCTATAATTTCATGTAACACATATTCCTGCCCAAAAGTTTTAACATTTGTAATGAAAATTTTAATTCTAAAAACATGAATATTTCATGAAACACCACCATGAAATTCACTTGGTCCAGATAAAATATAATATCATTCTTATTGTAAGAATTATTTCTCATGATTCCTCTACGTGAAAGTATTTCACATGGAATAGATGTTGAATAATCATTTAATAAATCTATATATATCCAAAGGGGGTAGTTGCATGTTTATAGTTCTAGATAAAACTATGTGCATGTTACTTGTGACCCCACCCCCATGCATGTAAGACTGTATTTTATGTCATATTGGGCACATATGATTCTTTTCTGAATCCCATTTCATTGATATTTTTTGAAGCGATAAACCTAATAGTCCTCTTGCTTGAAAATCTCTTTTGATGTCTTATTTGGATTATAATATTTTTCCACACAAAAAATAATCTTAAGAATGATTATTTATTTTCCCGTATTTTAATGATATGATCCTAAAACACACATTGTGCATAACAATCAGATTCCCCTTCATCATTTTCCGAAATTTCCTTTTCCAAAGACACCTTTCCCTATTCTTCAATTTTTGCACAAAAATTTTGGAAGACACTAGGAAACAATGCCACCTTCACCACTAAAATCATCTATACTATAATGTTTTTTAACAAACACCATTATCAAACAAGTGTGGATTGAAGATAAACACAGATAATACTCAGCTACCAGTAAGGATAAACTTTGGTTCCAATAGGCATCCCACACTTGTGCATCCCAAAAAATCCATATAAAAAATGTGTAAAAGAATATTTCCACCCTAAATTTTTTGGTAATCCTATATTCTACACATTTGATGATGAGGTAGATCCTTAAAAAATATAATTCAATTCCATTTGGTATGAAAGAATATGATTGGCCCTTGTGATCAAATAGAGGTAAAAAAACAAAGGTGTTTTCTAGAAAAACTCTAATTAGGCCATCCATCATTCTATACAACAACCTTCTTATAGTATCTATTGTGTGATGGCATGACCTTTATCATATATTCCATTATCATTTCATACCTATATAATGGATATAAATTTATACCTTCCAAATTGAATGAAATGTTAAAATGAGAGGGTTTCATACTTTATCTTCTAATAGAAAGGTTTATCCTACTCACTCAACATTACTCCGTTACAAGGGAAATTGCTGAAACATTGTACTCAGAACCTTAAGAATGAGATTGAAATACCTTTTATCCAAATGATGTATCATGGGATATTTCATTATTTTATCAAAACAAAAAGATTCAAGAATATTCCATTCAGCAGACCCATGATAAATATCAATCAACTCCATTTTAATAAGAAACAAACCAGGTAAGGTAGAGATTACCAGTGTAACACTAATACATGTAAAATGGATATTCATTGACCTGGGTATTCCTAGAATCATCCAACACCTCCTATTGAGTGGAATAATCAACAAAATCACCCTTATAAATAATAAAAGATAGATTTGGTCTGCCAAAATTTTAATAAATAATGAATAAATCGTCTTTCATATGAAATTAGATCACACATAGTTATTTCCATTAATGTGTGGAAAATAACCTACTCCAGATATCATATACCTGGAAGCATAATTATTCCATCCTTTCTGATCATCCTAACTACTACCCATTCAATATGACACTAAATGACACAATCTAGGGCCACATTATCAACAAATACATCCTCCAAATCATGGTTGATTCTAGGGAGGTGATACCGGATAATTCCCCAACATATGTGACTTGTGTAATTGTTTCACAACCTAAATAATATGGTGACTGACATGAAGTTTTTTCAAGGCATGGATAGAATATCAGAAACTAGATAACTGTAAAGATATTTTAATGTGATCATTCCACCCTAATAGAAGAACTATGCAAACAAACAACATTACTTGTACCGTGGGAGGAATCCTTGAATACACTTATCATAAGAGGATTTAATTTTTGGATATTGGAAAACACATAAGAGATATATTCATACGTATATCCCACACATGTTATGACTCCAATAGACCTCATTTCTTATATATTAGGAGAATGGGAATTACCCCTCTAAATGGAACCTTCATTGGTTGAAAAGATCATATTTTGTTATATTAACTTAGTTCAATAAATATATCTCATCGCCGATATATAATGTGTCTCTAAGTATGATTTCCCTATACTCAACAAGAGGTGTAGAGGTGGAGGATACATAATCCTAAAATACATGGGATGACACAGGTGTAGTCAAACACACTTTTCAAGTCACATCCCTTTGGAAGCCATTTTTTAGCCCAGACCCATGGGAGGGATCTCTGTCATTCCCAACAGAAACATAGAGATTACTTAGAGACTTACAACTTTTTTATGAGCTGTTCTATAAAACAAGACCAATTGAAGGGGGTACAATTGTCTAATAAGCCTGGAAAATGAGAATGGTTAGTGTGTTATATGCCACTAGAAGAAGATGCTCCCTTGAACAATGATGTAGGGACCCAGAACCGAATAATTCCAGATGAATTTCCAACTTATATTTAATTACCACATAATACAAGGAAATATTTCATGAATAACTGATCATTATAATAATAGTAGTAATCTAGATACAAACATGGGACTCAAATTACAATCAGAATACACAAATTAAATCACTATTTTTTCAAGAATAAATTTATTTATTCTAATAAATCCTTTATAATTAGCTATTATACACATAATGTAATCTTGGGTAAAGGAAAAAATAATGGTGATATGAAATACTCAGTAAAGATAAAATATAGTGGAAGAAATAATGAATCAATGAGAATAATTAATACAGAAAAGTGATAACCAAACAAAGGTTCCACATATTCAACAAATTTATAAGGAATCCCACAAAAAATTTGAAAAGGTATATAACTAGAAGAACATTTCATTGATATAAATAAATATGGAATAAAATACAGAATGTTATGTAGATGAAATCCCATGACATTTAATAAATAAAATGAAAATGATATGAATCTATAGATTTTTTTACATTGAAAATATTTGGGAGAATAATAACAGAATTTGAATTAACTTTATTATTACTTATTAGATTCCATATTTCTTAGGTACATGATACCTTTACCATGAAGACCATTCAAATGACATTTTAACACAAACTGGCAGAAAACCCAGTAAGGTTAGCCAACTAAATCATCCCATGAGACTATAGATTCATCAACGTGCAATATTATACTTGGACCAACCCATAACATCAGGTTAAAATCATTACACAATTGTCTAATAATAAATTTAATTAATTAATATTCCTTATCATCAAATATCTATATTGCATAAAAGATATAGACTTATAAACATTTCCCCAAATAATTAAATAAAATTTAACACCGTATGTAAAAATTGTATGCAGTTTAAGAGAAAATTATATAAATTTCCCAAGAATATGGATATTTATTATGAATTAAATTTAAAATAAAAAATAATCCTAAAGAAGTGATTGTTTCAATATAATATAACAATCACAAAAGAAAGTGAGAATAAAAAGGAAAATTTTACCAATTGATAACTTTCATGTAAAAATCCCTTTGAATAGATGATTCAATGTGAAAAGAAAAATTCCTGGATTTATGAGTGAATAATATTGTTAAATGACAATGGTAAAGTATTTACAGCACATTAATGTAAATTGGTGTATAATAACAAACAATTCTCAATGTAATGCAAATTAAGATGAAATGTCTTAACGTAGAATTCCTTTTTGGTAAAAATATATTTAACCTCGTGTATAATTGTTTTATGAATTTTATTAACTTATAAAAAAACCATATCAATATTTATAATATCATATATGATCCATTTATAACATCTTACCTCTTTTTTGTTAATAATTTTTTATTATTTTTATTTATTTGGGTGGTAATTTCCATGTTTTTTTATGTTTCTGTTATATAGATCATGATTTCATTATCTCAAGAATGTATACCATGATGCAAATATCATAGATATTTATTACATATGTATATATATTTATCCATAATATTTTTTCATAGTAAATGAATCACATCGTTCTAGGAGATGGTAGGTCGTACATATGAATGAAAATGGTTTCCATTTTCTTATCATATTGTGAGAAGTAAAAATTAATTATATATATATATATATTATAATTCTAGTATCATTATTATGTTTTATATATCACATATATTTTTTAAAATCATCCTTAATAAATTCCACGTAAAGTGATAGACAATCGCATCGCTTCCCTTGACGAACTCTGTTACCGTATTCCCAAAAATGAAAATGAAAATGTCATGTGTTATATATTATTTAAATCATCATAAATACATCATAAATATAAAATATAAAATATATAAATTATAAATCCATCATTATTCACGTCCCATAATTGAGTTAATTCAATAATGAATAACATCATTTCGCGAGGCGGCCGTCTACTGTACACATGAATGATTAATGTGCATCCAATTTGATTGATATTTGTGTGGTTATTGGTCATAGAATTAACATAAAAACATCTAATTATATATAAAATATTTTTTATTTAATCATGATAGAGAAATAATTTAATGGTGTGGAGAATGAATAAAAAATCTCAATGATGAATGTTACCTCTTCTTTGGGTAAATCCTTTTAGTTTATAAAATAATACTTATTTGGTTTCATTTATGTCACTAAAAGACTCTTTTATAAGGTTATTTATGTGGTTATTTTACTTTTTCATGGAATGGGTGTTCTAAAAGGCCTTAGTGGTGTGTATACCGTGATAGATTGAATGACCTTTTATAATTGAGCATTTTCATTCTTGTAAATACCAAAAAGAAAAAATATTGGCTAGTCTTACATATATAAAAGTCCTCAAATAAGGTATAATTTGGAGAAAATATGTGAAAGTTTCTAAATAATTACATCCAATGGGTTTTAGATAAGTTTATAGTTCATTGGGCCCTTTATGATTATCATTTAACTAAAAAGTAAACAATTTTTTACCTTAATCGTTAAATTTCATTCCCAAATATTATTGGTCAAAAAATTAGTTAAACATACTATAAATTATAAATTATTATAGATAAAAATATTCAATACATTTTTCGAAATTCAAATAATAGAAGTGGTATAAATTAATTTAAAATTAATCTCATAGACTGGTTGAGGAAGAATGCTTTTAATGTAAAAATGTTCAAAATATTAGTAACTTTTTATATATAAATTAAATATATAAATGATATAAATGACCTATATTTGAGTAATAGATATATAATTATTCTATTTTCACTTGAAAACTAAATAAAAATATAATTTATTATTGAAATTGTTTAAGATAAAAAGTCATTTTTTTAATTACAATTTACTATTTTTACTATTCATCCAAAAATGAAACTTCTAAAAAAACAAATATTCACCATAAGAAAAATTTGAAATTCCAATTTAAAAAATGAATATTATTGGGTATAATTTAATTTATTAATGTATTATAATTTAGTTTTGAAATTATTACACCATTTAATGGTGGTAAAACTATATTAAAAAAAATATATCTTTTTACATATAAAATTTTATTTTATCCTATCTTATACCTATAAAATATATAGGATTGAAATATAAAAACATATTAAATATATAAAATTAATAAAAATCCTTTAATAATAATTAATTTAATTTAATAAGATAAACCACCTTTGGCACTTAATAATATTTTTTTATAAAACATTATGTTTATATTCATTTCGTTTTTATATTAATTTATAATTAATTGGTATACAAGGAATTAAACCGTTTATTTTCCAATGTTTTTTAATCCTATTTAGAGTATCATATTTAATGGATAATAGATAATATTCATTTGGTATGATAATATTTTTAGTATTTGGTAAAACTCAACCTTGCATTCATTGTAAGCTAAACTCGATGTTCCATGTAGAAAAACCTAATAATTATATTGTGTACTTTATTATATAGATTTAATTTATATAAATATATCAATAATTCTTGAAATATTATATTCCATTATAACTATGATTTTTCATGTCATACACGCTATCAAAAATGATATTTATATTTCTAAATTACGGGATTTTATATTCTCCCCAACTTAAAATAAATGTATCATCACAATTTTAGCATCATATCAGAAATTAGTGGTTTTATTTTTTATGTTACATTTTTAAGAAACCCACATCATGAAAAGAATTTTTATTAAATCATCTTAATAAGAGAGAACATGAAATACAGAGGCCAATGAAATAATATATAACTAGGTTTCTATATAGGAGGACATTGATGTAATGTGAACTTATGTACGTAGATGAAAAGAATAAATAATTATAGAGAGTGATTGAGCTCATTGATCACAAGATATTGAATGATCTATAGAAAATTGAGGTCCAAAAATTCATAAATATAATAGGTGTAAAAAGAAAATTTATATCATCATAAATGATGGTAACAAGATAATATTTTATTTCAATACCCTTTTTCTAAAATAGAGGAACTATATTAATATATTAGAATATAAAGAAATATACTTAAATAATATAATTATATTTCTTAAAATAATTTCATAATTTGTGTTCTCTTTGATAAATTTAAAAACTATCCATTTTATCTTGAAAATAAATACACAAAAAATGTTTTCTATCCCTAAGGAAATAAAAATAAATTTTAATGGATCGTAAGATACAAAAGGAAAGTCTTCATATCTTTCTATTAAATTTTCCAAAATCTATTTGATTATTAACCTTATGTATAAATAATAAATTAATACTACTGGTTCATTATTATTATTTATTCATCTATTTAATTAACTACAAAAAATGAAACATTAACCAGGACATCATGTATACTAGTGGAAAGTGCGAAACACCTATCGTCCTTTTGTCAGGGGTTGAAGCCCCACTTCCTTGGAAGATGAGTATGGTTGTCACCCAAAATGCGGGTCTTCCTTTTTTTAAATGTATTCCTATAATGTTTCCAAAAATACGATGGTCATCCTTGAAATATAAGTAATCATTAAATGACATTTTTTTACTTTGGTTTTCATTAAATCCATTTTTATCAAATTGTTATAATATTATTTGATTATAATTACCATATTATACCTAAAGGGTATACGTACGTTTAAAATATTTATATAAAATTTAAATGCAATATTACTCAAATAAATTTTCAACTAAAACATGTACTAACATAGTGAGTTCATTTACCATAATGTTCTCCCAAAATATCATCAATATTGTATGGATCTCATATAAAAAAACCTAAGAATTAGTGTTTAAAAAATTGATCTTATGATCGAACTTAATATCATGATGGTATTCATAACTATAATGGAAATTAATTAAGATTTTCTTAGAATCTTTGACACAATCCTAAAATGATTCATGATTCATATTTCCAAAACACTATTTGTAAAAATACTTATTAATTTTATTCCTGAATCCTATTAAAAACATCATCTATTTTATTTCAACATGGGTTCTTTCTTGGTCTAGGGATTAACTAATAGTAGTTGAAATTTACTATAAAATATAATATAGTGAGAATCACTAATTATTGTGGAAAAATATTATAATATATTTATTACCAAAATATTATGATGTTCTTGCATACTTATCATCAAATTCTATCGTAGGGTTATGATACGAAATTAATATTTTCCTAAATCTAGTTCCCTAGGTTTGTAGAAACATCTTTTAATACCAAATATAGTGACCATGACCTAGTAATGCTTGAGCTCATTCAGTCTACCATTACATGGTTAATGTATTCAAATAATCACATCCTGAAGGATTGATCATTTTTGAAGTATAGGTAAATGAGATACATACAAGAGAATTACATTACATTTAGAATACACAAATTATAACATTTTGGTTTTCCTTTTTTTTGACAATGAAATTATTCCATATATAATATCACTAAATATTATTCACATTACACTTCATGCAATCCTAGGTAAATTAAACAAAATTTAGGTGGTATAAAAGTCTTTGGAAAGGTTAAATTCAAAAGAAGAGATAATTCATTAATAAGAATAATCAATAAGAAAATTTAGAAACTAAATCGATATTCAATTTAATATATAAACTAAGAAAGATGTTCATAAAAGATATTTCAATGTAAATAAGTTGAAACAAATTCCATTGAAATAAATATATAAGGCATATCCAGTATGGAATGTTAAATAATTGGAAAGAAATGAGATTTAATCAATAAACAATGAATGAAATGCATAGTTATATTTTTATCATTGTTAAAATATCAGGGATAATAATAACTAAATTTGAATGAATTCAATGAACTAGGTTTCCTTTGTACATGATACCTTTACCATCAAGACCTATAACTATATAGTTTAGAACATACTGGGGGGAAACCAGAAAGTATAGCCAATTGAATCGACCCATGAGGCTACTGATTCATCAATTTGATATATAATATGTAAAACCCCAAGCTTCCATGGTACACTTCTCTTTGAATAATACAGTAGCATGTGTTGTACGCAACATCGAGTTCTAACACACACCACAACTAATCAAAGTAGCCGTTGTGAATAGTAATACATACTTTTTGAAATTTTATAAATTTTACCTTTCCAAATAGACATCATTTTTGAATTCGTAATATCAATTATAGCATAGGGTGAAATTTTGGCATTGTTTTGAAAAACTTCAATTTTTGATGAATAGTGAAACCACTAAGTGGTAGTTAAAAAACTGATTTTTCGTTTAAATGAAACATTACCACTTCTGTGATTTGATTTTAAAAAATCCCACATAAATGGTTGTCATTAGGATGTAAAATGTGGTTCAATGGGATTAAAATAATTTTTTGGTGAATAGTAACTTTTAAGTTTAATTAATCGCGATTAAAGGTAATTAGTGAAATTTAAGGAAAAAATGATATTATAAAAATATGAAAATACCTTTACACTTGTAATACCCTTATTTTATGAGTCATGGCCGACCAAGACAATCCATGGGTCAACTTGGGGACCCCATGGGGCCACTTGGGTAAGAAAATGACAATAATAACTTTTTATTTAAAGTAAAAATAAAATTGTCACAAACATGAGTTGTTTTACTAAAACAATTATTACATGGGGTTATATAAGGTAGAGGTTTTAATATATATATTCATTGGAAAGCCAAAAATATTTCCTACATCATGATATATTTTTTATAATTTTTAGTCATTAAATAAATTAAATATTTTATGACACCATGATGATGCAGCAATTACCTAATTAATTAACGATTTAAATAAAATGAAAATCTAATGTAAAATCTAAGACTTACACTTGTCAAAAACCTATTGTATGTGTATATTTTGAAGCCTTATAACCTTATCGTTGAAATATATAATTGTGGGACCTTTGAAATCCGAAACTCATTATATAATAAAGTAACATTTCATGACTTTCCAAGAGTTCCCCTCCTCTGCTCTTATAAAAGGCCCCCACCACTACCACCTTATTCACACCTTCAAAGCCTTTTGGCTTGGACAACCTCTCCCAAAATACTCTCTCAAATTCCCTCTCTTAATCTTAGAAGCCTTACTTTGGGCAGAATTCTTCCCAAGGAAGCCTTTGGCTCAAATCAAAAAAGAGTTACCGGATTTTAAGGTAATGTCTTCTCTTATGTTATTTTGTTTTATTTTGCTTCTACAACACCTTAAAATCTTTTTATTCTATTATTTTGTAACCAAAACAGTATCTTCAATATACTAGTATGTTGTTATGAGAATGATTTGATTTACACTTACACACACCTTCGTATAATGGTTAAAGAAATACTGTTTCTGTGGTTGGAAAATTTCTGCCTCATGAAACGATGATTGTTCAATCTTCTTTTAACACCTCTCATGGTGGCCATTATGATGACACGATTTTTATATATGATATATATTATGTTTTTTTCCTTATTATCTATATTTTCCATTTATGTAATTCCTTTACAATTTCCATTATGGGTAAACACGATAATTTCATTTTAGGAAGTGCGGACTACCGCCCCCTCAAAGTGATTTGAATCATTAATACCATATGTGGGATGTATAAAGGATGTAGTAAATTGTATTATACATTATATTATACTGGAATTATATTATGCCTTTATAAAATTATAACTTTATTTTATTAAATATGAAATAGAAATGAACGTAGCGTTCATGCATACGTACGGCTTACCATCTCCATGAACGATGCATTTCATTTCTTACCTCTAAATGTTAAGTAATTTTATGAATGAATGTATATATTGTATATATATTATATATATGATATCTAAATCATGGATATAATTCTGTAGATAATGGATATTCTACCACATAAACAACTTGTAATTATAAGAAGTTTATTGTTGACTCAAGTACCAAAGATCGACAAAATGACCGTTATTAACTTAAATGACTACATAATTTTCGTAACATTGTAATAAGTGATATAAAAGGAATAATTAACTTGAAAAAGGTTCTTAATCAAGTAGAGATTAACTCTAGTTTATTATTCAAGAGATCAAGGAATTGTCGAGTGAATTCGGACACGAGGTAAGGGAACTTCTTAACCTAATTTCTGTTCTTTGGGTTAATCTTCTACTTTCAAATTATGTCATGATATTATTATGTCCAATATTGTAATTGTACTTTCTTTATGTGTACTTATAGTGAATACACATAATAGATCTATTTTATTTAAAAAATTGATCTTTTTAAGGGACTTCATCTCAATCTCCTTTCATTGAGGCATATTTTGTTTTATACACAACTTTCTTTTATACGGTGTATAAACCCCTCTGACTTTTACGTTTATTAAAAAAGAATATTTTTATACGAAGTGTTTTACTAAAAGACAAAAAGGAATGTTTTTCTTGTTGTACATATGCGGCGACAACGACTTCTCCACCACCGTGACCATTACTTGAGTTTTGGCTTCCTCTACAAGCCATAACTTTTTTTTAAATGAAAAATAAATACAAAGTTGTAATTTTCCATTATTTTGGTATTGAAAATTATTTTGAATGTTTTTTTAATATATCAATGTGTTGTATTGATATCTTGTGATTGAAAGTGGAAATGTTATGTTTTCTTTATGCATGTTTTATGTGATATGATTATGTTATGGTTTATGATATGTTTAAATCTATTCATATGAGGAATTCATTGGACTTAATAAGTGACGGGTGGAGCCTCCTATAGCTCCTTGATGCATCGGTAGGTCTCATGAGACAAACTAGTGTCTTGGCATGAGGCCTTGACAAAATCTTATTTGTAGTCTTGGTACGAGGCCTTGGCTACGTGGTTATGATAGTCTGTCATTATGCATTCCATCATTATGAAAGTGGTTATTGATATTGCATGTTATTATTCGACCAGTAGAATATCCATGTGAATAAGTAAATGGCATTATCTCATTTTACTTTTTCTATATTATGTTGAAGTTCAAGTTTAAAATGATTTTTTTAGTCATACATTGCCTTAAATATTTATGTTTATTTATGAAAGCTTCCACTATATTGTTATCCTTACTGAGCATCTGAGCTCACCCCTTTCAATGTTTTAATTTTTTTCTAGGATGTGAAAAAGTATTTTAGGATTGACCTGCAGGGATAGTCTGAAGGGGATATTAGTGTGGGAAATGGAGACTATGTTATTGTAGTTTTTCACTTTATGATGTAATGTGACATTTATGAATGTATCTAATGTTTCCAAGGATACTAAACAAATCGGTCTTTCGAGACTTAATCTTTTGTGATTATTCCAATGTTACACAATAATGCACTGACTCTGGGAAACTGGGGTTGGGGCGTTACAGTTGGTATCCGAGGTAGTTTAGTACTAACCTTGGAAGCAAGATTTAGATAAACTCTGATTAGAGAACATAGCCCAAAGATAGACTTTGAGGATTAGTATAGAAGAACTTCCTAGAATTTTGTTTTTGTAGAGATTTTGTGAGTTTTCCAAGAAATACATCCCTGTCTGGATACGAACAGGTAGAGGCAGCTCTGGCACAGATGTACCTAGGGGTAAAACCCAAAAACACCGCTTTGAGCTAGACTTGAACGAGAACTGGTGCACGACAACGGGCCTCTCTGCACTCTTGGTTACGACACTCCCGTGGGATATGCTTAGGATAATTCTAATTTTCATTACAAACCATTATGAAGGGTTTATGAGTATATACTTCCTCAAAGGAAGAAAAAAATTTATGATTATAGATTATATCCATAAATTGTTCAATTTATGTTAAGTGTTTTACAAGTATGGAATTATGTATTTTGATTCATAAACTAATCTAGTTTATACCATTGTTTTGAAATGGCGCCTAGTGGGAGGAATGAAAACCGTATCAATGTATGCACTCCGTGTAGGGATTTCCCTCCTGCTCAAGATAATTATTGTGGAGCTGGAGATACAACTGGTGCTGATTAACTTATTACCATACTGGGACAACTCACTCAGGTTATGAATAATAACCTTACTCGTATGGAGCACCCTGATCCGAAACATGGAGGATCAATGTTAGACCGCTTCATAAGACCACAACCAGAAACATTTAATGGGGGTACAAATCCATTAGTAGCTGAGAAATGGATAAACTCCTTAGAGAAAATATTCCACGCCTTGGGGAGTAGAGAAAGGGAGAAGGTTGTCATGGTAGTCTACCACCTCACTCGAGATGCCGATCAATGGTGGTCTCTAATTCAAAACACAAAGGAAGATGAAGAAGTATCAAGTATGGAATAGAGGGAGTTTAAGGAAATTTTCTTAGAAAAATACTTTCTAAATGACCATCGAGCAGATATGGAAACGCAATTTCTGAGTTTGAGGCAGAAGAAGGATGAGAATGTCGCAAATTATGAGGCTAACATTACAAGGTTAGCGAGGTATTCTGCAGATTATATACGTAACCCAAGAAGTAAGATTGATCGTTACTTTGATGGGTTAAAACCATTTCTCTATCGAGCATTAGTCTCACAAAACATCTTATCGTATGAAGATATTGTCTCGTGTGCTATCAAGACAGAAAAGGAATTCTCTACGTCTTATGACTTTAAAGCAATGAAAGAGAAGAAGAGATCTTCTGATCAATTTGGAAATGGAAATAAGGAGAAGAATGGAAAAGTTGAATATCAGTCCAGCAGTAAATGTGGGAAGAAACACCCCGGTACTTTCTTTAAGGGAATGGGAGTCTTTTATAAGTGTGTTGAAAAAGGCCACCAAGCTCATTATTGCAAGGGAATGAAAGTTGTTGTCAATGTGGAATGCTATAATTGTAGAGAGATGGGACATTATGCAAATGAATGTCCTAAGTGTTAGGGGAACTTACCTCAGAAGAGGCCAAGGGATCAAGGCCAAGATTATGCTATCACTACTACTGAGGTTGAAGCTCCGAAAGACGTGGTGGCGGGTAATTTAATGGTTTCCTCAAGTTTAGAAAAAGCATTATTTGATTCTAGATCATCGCATTGTTTTATATCTTCCCAGTTTGCTAAGAAAATTATATATTTCGTATTTGATTTTACATGCAGTCAAAACTCCTAAGGGAAGTATCATTAGAACAATGTTTTGTGAATCAGTCCCCAGTAGAGCACATAAATGTTCTTTATCTGCTGATCTCATTGTCATACCTACGATTGAGTTTGATATAATCCTTAGTATGGATTAGCTTTCAGACTACGATGCAAAGTTTTATTGTAAGAAGAAGGAGGTTACGATTTTTGATGATGATGATAAGGAACACCTTATTTTTAGAGCAGAATCGTCCCCACCTAATTCTTATTTGGATCCACCCCCCAGTAGCTCAACTAAATTCAATTATTGGGAAGGAAGTGAATGAAATGAATAAGGTCGTGGAAATGAATGTTCAAATAGATTATGTACCTTTTGTGAAAGAATATGTAGATGTGTTTTCGGATGATTTACCTGGACATCCTCCAGAACGAGAAGTTGAGTTTTCCATTGATTTAATTCCAGGATCAAGGCCTATATCGAAGACCCCTTATAGAATGGACACCATGGAATTAGTTGAACTAAAGAAAAAACTAGAGGAATTGAGTAATAAGGGATTTATTTGCCCTAGTGTTTCTCCATGGGGATCCCCTGTCCTTTTTGTTAAGAAGAATGATTGATCTATGAGGTTGTGCATTGACTACAGGGAGATCAATGCTATAACAATAAAGAACAAGTATCCCCTACCTCGCATTGATGATTTATTTGACCAAATACATGGAGCTAAATACTTTTCAATGATTGACCTTTGATCTGGATACCATCAGTTGTGTGTGAAGAAGGAAGACATTCCGAAGACAACTTTTCGAACAAGGTATGGGCATTACGAGTTTACAGTAATGCCTTTTGGATTGACTAATGGACCCTCTGTATTCATGGATCTAATGAATAGGGTTTTCAAGGAATATCTTGATGATTTTATGGTGGTATTTATTGATGATATCTTGGTATACTCCAAAATCTATGAAGATCATGAAAATCACTTGTGCATTATCTTGAAGACTCTTAGAAGGCATGAATTATATGGGAAGTTTAGCAAGTGTGAATTCTGGCTTCAGGAGATTTCTTTTCTTGGCCATATTGTCTCTAAGGATGGAATTTTTGTTGATCCTTCTAAGACCAAGGAAATCCAAGAATGACCAGCACCGACGAGTATAACTGAGGTACACAGATTTATTGGTTTGGCAGGTTATTATTGATGTTTTGTCCAGAATTTTGCCCGATTGGCTAACCCATTAACGAAGCTCACACGTAAAGGGGTTAAATTTGTCTAGACAAAAGAGTGTGAAGAATATTTTGAAGAACTGAAGAGATGATTAGTCAATGCTCTTATATTGACTCTACCATCAAGGAATGATGGGTTCGATATTTATAGTGATGTATCAATGAAAGGACTTGGTTGTGTCCTTATGAAGAATGATAGGGTTATTGCCTATGCATCATGACAGCTAAAAATTCATGAGCAGATCCATCCTACTAATGATCTCAAGTTAGCTGCTGTAATCATTTCCTTGAAGATATGGAGACATTATCTCTATGGTAAAAAATGTGAGATATATACCGATCACAAGAGTTTGAAATATATTTTCTCACAAAAATAACTCAACATGAGGCAAAGACGATGACTTGAACTACTCAAGGATTATGATTGCACGATACACTACCACACGGGGAAGGAAAATAAGGTTGTAGATGCTTTGAGTAGAAATGATCATGGAGTTTTGAACATGATGAGAGTGGAAAGGGATCCTATTTTCATGGATCTAGTAAACATGGATATGGGAATCACCATGGAGGGTGAATCATCCAAACTTTTTCAAATGGTTGGCAAACCATATTTACTGAAAAGGATAAAGTGTTATCAGGCCGATGATGAAGAGTTGAAAAAGAATATTAAAGCTATGAATGATGGGTGATTGAGTGACTTTGTGTATGAAGATGGAATTTTGAAATTTGGGTGGAGACTTTGAGTTCCTGATATACCTGATTTAAAGAAGGAATTGTTGGATGATTCTCATAGTTCCAATTTCTCTATACACCCTGGGAGCACCAAATGTATAGAGATTTAAAGGGACATTTTTGGTGGGACAACATGAAGAGGGAGATTGCTGATTTTGTGTCAAGATGTATGGTTTGTCAACAAGTTAAAGATGGAAGGCAACTGCCTGGTGGAGTATTGCAACCTCTTCCCATATATGAGTGGAAATGGGATAATATTACGATGGAATTTGTCATGGGACTACCAAAGAATCCTAGAAGGAATGACACAATATGGGTCATTGTTGATCATCTCACGAAGTCAGCACATTTTCTTTCTATAAGAGAAGATCTACCACTTGAACGTCTAGAAAGACTATATATTAATGAGGATGTGAGACTTCATGGAGTACCCCTGTCGATTGTCTCGGATCGTGATCCCCGTTTTACATCAAGATTCTGGAAAAGTCTTCAGAAGGCCTTGGATACTGAACTTCGTTTGAGCACAGCTTACCACCCATAAAAAGATGGACAATCAGAATGAACTATTCAAACCTTAGAAGACATGTTGAGATCATGCTCACTTGACTTTTAGGGTATGTGGGATCAATATTTACCTCTGGTAGAATTTTCCTATAACAACAGCTTCCATTCAAGTATTCAGATGGCACCATATGAAGCGTTATACTGAAAGAGATGTCGCACACCAACCTATTGGTATGACGTTGGTGAAAGAAAACTTGTAGGCCCAGAATTGGTGGAGGAAACGATGGAAATGGTGAATGTAATCCAAAACCACATCAAAGCAGCTCAAAGTAGGCAAAAGATCTATACCGACAACTGAAGGAAGGATTTGGAATTTTAGGTAGGAGATCATATTTTCTTGACGGTATCTCCATGGAAGGGAGTTATACGTTTTGGTAAGAAGGGTAAATTGAGTCCTAGGTACATCGGACCCTTCGAAATTCTAGAACGAATTGGGGCTGTAGCTTACCGTTTGGCAATGCCGCCAAGTCTCTCCAAAGTTCACGATGTATTCCACGTATTCCTGTTGAGAAAATACATGCCTGACCCAACGCATGTACTCACCTATGAGGAATTAGAACTGGAAGTTTATCTGTCTTATTTTGAAGAGCCCATCAGGATTCTTGATACAAGAGAACAAGTGCTGAGAAACCGGGCGACTCGTCTGGTAAAGGTTCTATGGAGAAACCATAAGATGGAGGAGGAAATGTGGGAACCCGAGGAACTTATGATGAAGAATCACCAGAGTCTTTTTATACAGTGATATTATATGAAATTCCAAGGAAGAAATTATTTGAAGGAGGGAAGAATGTAACACCCCAATCTTCCACGGTACACTTCTCTTTGAATAATATAGTAGCGTGTGTTGTACGCAACTTCGAGTTCTAACACACACCACAACCAATCAAAGTAGACGTTGTGAATAGTAATAACTACTTTTTTAAATTTTAAAAATTTCATCTTTCCAAATGGACTTCATTTTTGAAATTGTAATATCAATTATAGCTTAGGGTGGAATTTTGGCATTGTTATGGAAATCTTCAATTTTTGATGAATAGTGAAACCACTAAGTGGTAGTTAAAAAACTGATTTTTCGTTTAAATGAAACATTAACACTTCTGTGATTTTATTTTCAAAAATCCAACATACATGGTTTTCATTAGGAAGTAATATGTGGTTCAATGGGATTAAAATAATTTTTTGGTGAATAGTAACTTTTATGTTTAATTAATCGCAATTAAAGGTAATTAGTGAAATTCAAGGTAAAAATGATATTATAAAAATATGAAAATACCTTTACACTTGTACTACCCTTATTTGATGATTCATGTACGACCAAGAAAATCCATGGCTCAACATGGGGACCCCATGGAGCCACTTGAGTAAGAAAATGACAATAATAACTTTTTATTCAAAGTAAAAAAATTTTTTTCCCAAACATGAGTTGTTTTACTAATACAATTATTACATGGGGTTATATAATGTAAATATTAGACAATAAATATTCATTGGAAATCCAAAAAGATTTCCTACATCATGATATTTTTTTATAATTTTTAGAAATTATATAATTAAATATTTAATGACACCATGATGATGTATCAATTACCTCATTAATTAACGATTTAAATAAACTGAAAAGATAATGTAAACTCTAAGACTTACACTTGTCAAAAACCTATTGGATGAGTATATTTTAGACCCTTATCACCTTATCCTCTAAATATATAAGTGTGGGACCTTTTAAATCTGAAACTCATTATATAATAAAGTAACATTTCATGACTTTCCAAGAGTGCCCCTCCTCTCCTCTTATAAAAGGCCCCCACCACTACCACCTTATTCACAACTTCAAATACTTTTGGCTCGGCCAAACTTGGCTCAAATACTCTATAAACTTCCCTCTCTTACTCTTAGAAGCCTCACTTTGGGCAGGATTCTTCCCAAGGAAGCCTTTGGCTCAAATCAAAAAAGAGTTACCTGATTTTAAGGTAATGTCTTCTCTTATGTTATTTTTTTTATTTTGCTTTTACAACCCCTTAAACTATTATTATTCCTTTATTTTGTAACAAAACCAGTATCTTAAATATACTAGGATGTTTTTATGAGAAGGATTTTATTTAAAATTACACACACCATCATCTAATGGTTAAAGAACATACTGTTTCTGTGGTTGGAAAATTTCTGCCTCAGGAAACAATGATTGTTCAATCTTCTTTTAACACCTATCATGGTGGCCATTATGATGACAATATTTTTATATATGATATATATTATGTTTTTTTTTCTTATGATTCTGTATTTTTCATTTATGGCATACCTTTATGATTTTCATTATAGGTAAACGCAATAATTCCATTTTAGGAAGTGCAGACTACCGCCCCCTCAAAGTGATTTGAATCGTTAATGGAATATGTGGGATGTATAAAGGATGGAGTAAATGGTATTATAAATTATATTATACTGGAATTATATTATACCTTTATGTAATTATAACTTCATTCCATTAAATATGAAATATAAATGAAATTAGCGTTCATGCGTACGTATGGCTTACCGTCTCCATGAATGGTGCATTTCATTTCTTACTTCTAAATGTTACGTAATATTATGAATGAATGTATATATTGGATATATATGATATATATGATATCTACATCATGGATATAATTCTGGAGATAATGTATATTCTACCACATAAACAACTTGTAATTATAAGAAGTTTATTGTTGACTCAAGTACCAAAGATCGACAAAACGACCGTTATTAACTTAAATGACTACATAATTTTCATAGCATTATAATAAGTGATATAAAAGGGATAATGAACTTGAAAAATTTTCTTAAGAAAGTAGAGATTAACTCTATTTTATTATTCAAGAGATCAAAGAATGGTCGAATGAATTCGGACACGAGGTAAGGGAACATCTTAACCAAATTTCCGTTCTTTCGGTTAATCTCCTACTTTCAAATTATGTCTTGATATTATTATGTCCTATATTGTAATTTTACTTTATTTATGTGTAATTATAGTAAATACACATAATAGATCTATTTTATTTAAAAAAATGATCTTTGTAAGGGACATCGTCTCAATCTCCTTTCATTGAGGCATATTTTGTTTTATACACATCTTTCTTTTATACGGTGTATAAACTCCTTTGACTTTTACGTTTATTCAAAAAGAATATTTTTATACAAATAATTTTACTAAAAGACCAAAAGGAATGTTTTTCTTGTCGCACTTATGCGGCGACAACTACTTCTCCGCCATTGTGACCATTATTTGAGTTTAAGCTTCCTCTACAAGCCATAACATTTTTTTAAATGAAAAATAAATATAATGATATAATTTTCATTTATTTTAGTATTGAAAATGGTTTTGAAAGTGTTTTTATTATATAAATGTGTTGTATTTATATCTTGTGATTGAAATGTGGAAATTTTATGTTTCCTTTATGCATGTTTTATATGATACGATTATGTTATGGTTTATGATATGTTTAAACCTATTCATATGAGGAATTCATTGGACTTAATAAGTGATGGGTGGAGCCCACTATAGTTCCTCGATGCATCGGTAGGTCTCATGAGACAAACTAGTGTCTTGGCACGAGGCCTTGGCAAAATCTTATTTGTAGTCTTGGTACGAGGCCTTGGCTACGTGGTTATGATAGTCTGGCATTATGAATTCCATCATTATGAAAGTGGTTATTGATATTGCCTGTGATTATTCGACCAGTAGAATATCCATGTGAATAAGTAAATGGCATTTTCTCATTTTACTTTTTCCATATTATGTTGAAGTTCAAGTTTAAAAGGCTTTTGTTTTATTCATACATTTCCTTAAATGTTTATGTTTATTGACGAAAGCTTCCGCTATATTGTTATCCTTACTGAGCATCTTAGCTCACCCTTTCAATGTTTTAATTTTTTCCAGGATGTGAAGAAGTATTTTAGGATTGACCTACAGGGATAGTCTGAAGGGGCTATGAGTGTGGGAAATGGAGACTATGTTATTTTAGTTTTTCACTTTATGATGTAATGTAACATTTATGAATGTATCTTGTGTTTCCAAGGCTACTAAACAAATCGATCTTTCAAGACTTGATCTTTGGTGATCGTGATAATGTTACGCAATAATGCACCGACTCTGGGTAACTAGGGTCGGGCGTTACATAATATAATTCCAACCTATAATTTTATGTCCAAATAATTCCTAATATATCAAATAATTGATTTAATTAGTCAATATTCCTTATCATCAAATATATGTATTGTATAAAAGAAATGGATTTATCAACATTTCCCCAAAATAATCAAATCAATGAAAAAACTATTTTTAAAAATGGTATTCATTTTAGGAAATAATAATATCCATTACAAAATATTTTGGATATTTAGATTAAAATTTAATTTATTGTAAAGTACGATCATAAATAAGTGATTCTTTCAATTGAATGTTAACAATGAAAAAATTCATTGGGATTACGAAGATAAATTTTACCACATGGTAAATTTCATGTCAAAAACACTTGGATGAGGTAATTCAAAGTGAATATTAAATTAAAATTATTTATGTTGGACTCATTATATTAAATGAAAATTGGGAAGTATATACACCAAATTAAAGTGAATTGGGTTATAATAACCAAAAGTTATCAATGGAATGTAAATTGAGACAAAATCCCTTAACTTATTTTTCATTTCGGTTGGATTCCCTTCAACCTACAATATCATGCTTTTAATCAAGTTATTATATTATAATATAACCATAACCATATTAATATTATCATATATGATCCTTTTATTACATCTTATCTCCCATTGTTTAATAATAGTTAATTATTTTAATTACATCAGGAGTCAATTTCCCTATTTTTTGAGTCTTTTATTCCTCCAACATAAATCATTCTTTCATCATATAAATAATTTAAAATATTATTTAAATAATATATACATTTATAATATATTTATTTATAGTTATGTATAATTTTTTATTGGAAATGAAACACACCTTTCATGGAGATGGTAGGCCGTACATACATATGAAAGTTGTTTCCATTTTCTTATCATATTGAATTAAATAATGTAAAATGGTATATATATATGTATATTATCATTAAAGTATCATTATTATGTAATATATTTCAAATATTTTTTTAAAAAAATCATTAATATATTTAATTTGAAGAGTCAAAGAATCACATCGCCTCGCAAGGACGTAGTCTGTCGTACACCAGAATGACATTATCGTAGTTTCACAAAATGGAAATAATTAAGTAATTTGTTATATAATAATTCCAAAAGAATAAATTCATCAATGATATTATATATATCATAAATATATATTATAAATAAATCATTATTCTTAACCTTGAAATGTGGTAATAGAAGAACGAACAACATCAGTTCATGAGGTGACAGTTCACTGTACACATTGTTGATGAGTGTGTATCCCATTTTATGGAAGTGTGTGTGGTTGTAGGTTGTACCCTTAAAAAATATCTAATTTTATTTATTATAATTAGGTTATTATATAATTATTATATAGTAATAATTTAAGGGAATTTTGAAATAAATAAAACAAGAGTTCTCATTGCTAAATGTTACATAGTCTTTGGATAATTCCATTTAGTTTTTATAAAAATCCATACATAGTTTTCATTCCTCTCAATAAAAATATTATAAGATAATTTAATTATGGTAGGAAGTTTATTTGGATAAGGTTTGGATGAGAATATATTCTTGAGATGTGTGTAGAATGGGGTATAGTGAATGCCCTTTTATAATTGAGGAGTGACATTATTGTAAATATCAAAAAGAAAACACTATTGGGAGGTCTCCATTACATAATGAACCTAAAATAACGAACCAAATATTTCCATAAAATCAAGATTGGACAAGATTCTAGGTCATTTCGGCTCTTAATATTAAATTTTAACCACTAAATATACTCATTTTTCCATTCATCACTGTAACTAATTATAATATCTGTCACTAATAATTTTCATCACAAAATATTCTAGAAATAATAAACCTAATAATGTTTTGTGATTAAAAATATGGAGTATATTATTCCAAATTAATATAAAATAATTTGGATGAAATTATTTTCAAATTAATCCTACATACGGGATTTGAAATAACATTTTAACGTGAAAATGTTCAAAGTTTAGTATGATTTTATATGTAAATTCAATATAATATTAATTCATATATCCTAAATTATATTAATATATGTATATTTTACCTATTTATTGTTTTAAAAAAATTGATAACGTAATTTTACATTAGAAAATATTTACATGAAAAGTCAGTTTTCATTTATAATTTGGTACTTTTTTACTATTCATAAAAAATGAAACTTCTCATAATAATACAAAAACTTTATCCAAATAGTTATTTTAACTTTCCTCTTTCAAGAATTTAGTTTATTTTTTCATATAAAATTTATTAATGTTTCAATATTAAGACTTAAAACAAGGGCACCATTAAATGGTTGAAAAAATTCATTTGGAAATATAGATTTTATACATACAATTGGATTTTTTATAATCATATATCTGTAAAATATATTACATGAATATAAAAATATATTTAATATATAAAATTATGATCATCCATTTATAGTAATAAATTTAATTCATAATGATAAAACTCATTTGGTGAATACTGATTAATTTTTATAAAACCATTTCATTTATATTTTATGGGTTTTTATATTCATTTAAAACTAATTGGGAGGGAATAAATAAAAACAAATATATTCATAATTTAGATAATCATATTAATAATATCAAATTTAATTCCTATGAGATAATTTTCATTTTAAATATTTTTTATTAATATTATTTGGTAAACTCGGCTGGTGTGTAACATAATCGAAATAAATGTTCTTTATAGTGAAATTTAAACATTGTGTTACTTGTAACATATATTATTAGAGAGATTAAACTTATATAAATATATCTTAATGTCTTAGGATTTTATATTTCCTTCTACACATAATTTTTCATGTCCTATAGTCTATTAAATATTATATTGATGTTTTAAAATTTTGGGGTGCTACATATATTCAACCACTAGACCCATCCACCTAAAACAATTCAACTCCGAGACATAGAATAGGAATGATACTACATTGGTATTCACATTACTCTTCCATAAAAATAAAACATTCTAAAATTGTTGGAAGTGTTTTCATCGAAACATCTAATCCTAGATAATATGTATATTTAAAAATCATACATAGAAGTACTCATCAAGGCCCTCGAGATCCCATAAGGATTTTAAAATAAATTCATTGTAGCTGAGGTTTGTTGAGTGGAGAGAATTCAATCAGAATTTCACATCACAATCTCATTAATTTCAGGGGATCAGGATGTATTCATTTATAGACATGTTAGATATCTTAATGATTTAGTGGAACTTCAAAATGTTGACATTGGAAGGGCTCTGGACGAGAATATGATGGGACCAAACTCTTCATAGTTCATAAATTTTGATGTTTGGGATATAGAATGCTGAACTCATATCTATAAAAGAAAACCATTAATTGGTATGATAAGAGAGAGAAAATGACATTTAGGATGATAAAAAATGATGAATATTTTGGGTATCTAAAATCGGATGATGAGTTCATGGCTATCAAGAATGTCACATTATATATTGTACTAACTTTAAATAAATTTTCTTCATTTAAACATTGTGGTAACTTCATCATTTCATAGATGATTGAAATACCCCTATCGATTGGAAGTTTGACATACTACATGGAGATGAACACACTGGAGTCTTGAATAATTATATACCGATCCATGTATCTATAAGAAGGAAAGAAAATAACCAATGGTGGATGATGATATTTATTTTGTACACCCAGTGGATTAGGTACCAACACTGTAAATCCTTGTGAGCATGCTTGGTAGTGATTATGTGCTGCCTATAAAAATGATTATGCTAGTAGACTTAATATAATTAAGACAACATTTACTGAAATATAAATTGAATCATGTCCATGTGATAGAAACCATATCACTTGTAATTGGATTCATCAAAGGGGGATAAAGATAATTCTATATTGAGATATGATTATTCCCTTGTGCCATTAGAAAAAATTTATGGTTCTCTCAATAAATTATCTACATCTTGGGATGTTTAGGCTCTCCATGCCCTTGATGGGAGCATAAGAAAATTTAAATCCCTATAATATCTCTATGATTAATTCAGAGGTTCTGGATGAATTGCCTCTTCTCTTCACCTCTCTCACCTAGATAGTGAAAGAGATTCCTTCAGATTACCCACCATGTCTAAAAATTCCACCACATACTCTAATATCGAAGAATAATTAGCCGACCTAAAAAACTCCCATACCACTTTTGAGGAATGAATCTCCCCCATTATCAATGAACTCAGACATGTGAATATGGGAACAGAAAAAGAAATGTGGTATTAATTGACTAGAAAATTCATTTCACATGATAAGAAAGAGATTTATATTTTATTTATAATGAATCATCATTACATACTATCCTATAATTATGTATAAATTCTCATGTTGATCTCTATTTTAGAAACACATCATGAATTATTACACAATAACCATCAAGATTTCATGACATAATTTATGGGAATAATCCACTCTCATGATAATAATGTTGATTCAGATTTTGAAAAACTGATCAAATCGATATTTATCACGGATGTGTGGTACTATAAATATATCACCAACATCATCCTCTTTATGAAAAGGAATGATCAGGTCTGGATCTGTAATGATTTCATCGACTTTAGTAGACACAACCAAATTTGAAATTTATTATTTCTATCACAAAACTTTTGATTGATGTAAATACTAGCTTCCATGAAATTTACATCAACTATGGGTATTTAGGGGATAATGATATAATAACATCCCTTGAAGATGAAGAATACATAACCTTTATAGAACCTCAATATATATTATTTTATAATATCAGGCTCTTTTATTATAGATTTATTTTGAAACTAACAAATGTACCAGGAATCCTATAATTATGCCATTTTGAGATGGATATAATAATTTTATCTTAATGACATGTTATTTGAATATTGATAATGATTTCATCAACTCATGATTCATAAAAAAATCCTTAGCTTTTTGTGGTATCATTGTTAGAAGAGGAGTCCCATAAAGAGTTTTATTGGGAGTATCATCAAATAAATTCCTTGTATTTATGGTATTCCATCATGGAATCAATGTAGATCTAAATAATACTAGTAAAATCCTCAAAATGTCACCCCCTCAAAATCTTAAATAACATAGGTGGATCCAATGATACCTCAAATACTTTTGGAATTTCATAGCTAACATGTCTCACAAACTATACCCTTCATTATTTTAATGATGAAGGGAGTGTCCTACTGATGGGATGAGGAATACCAAGAAGGCTTTGAGAATCTCAATCCATACCTACTGCACCCACCAGTATTCATGTTGCTTGTGTAAGAAAATATTCTTATATTGTTTTTAGTGTTTATGGAATGATCACTTATTGAACTCCGCAAATAGAAAAATTATATAGGACATGAAAACCAACATAACTATCTTAGTCATACAATGAAATGTACAGAGACTCAGTACCTCTATATCAGGAAGAACTTCCTCACATTCATTTATATAATTCAAAAGATGAGAAATTAAATACAGAATGATAAAGTTAAAATTTTCTCTCATACTAACAAAAAAAGGTACATACATTGTCGCCCTATGTTTATGGGGTGTTTGGATTTGTGGGTGGACATCCGACAACAAAATAATAGTCAATTATTATCACATGGGGTATTTAGAGGGAATACCCTAGTAGATTCCCTAAATACACATCCTTAAAAAAAATCACAACAGTAGACACAAAATATACAGGATACATGATTTTCATTTCCCATCACACTCCTCATACTTGGGATATATATTTTAACAGGTCCTCATGGATTCTTAGTGGAAAAAGTAAAGTAAATAAGAATCTCAGATTTGTTTTCTCAAGAGAATATGATTTTTCCTAAGATAATAAAAATTTTACTACTATTTCACACTATCCAAAGTCTACACTAATAATGATGTAGAATACCAAGCCCTTATTATTGGCTTGTATCCATCCCTATAGATACAGATAACCAATATAAACATCAACAGGGTTCCAAATATAGAGATAAAAAAAATCAATGGTGTCTATTCCATAATGAAAGAACAATTTGTCCCTATCATTAGTTATATATAAGGATTGATAGAAGAATTAAATTTTTAACCAACATTTAGTCATGTTATATGATCACAAAATGATCATGTCAACGCATAGTCTAATGTAACCATAGTTTGGGATAACCAAAATCAATAGGACATGGTTTTTCACATCCCAAAACAAAGTATGGACTCATAATTCATCATTTCTATTATGGATGAAATCAATCAATTCAAAAATACCCCATATAATGATTAATTGATTTCCATATCCATATTTTTGGAGCCCATATCGATTACTTATAAATTGAGACCCTCCGATTAGATTAATCCAAGAAATATATAATCGATGCCGAGAAGTGATTATTTCCCTTCTTGATTGGACAGATAAGAAAAACGAAATCTAAAAATATTTTTTCAATGGAATCATCCTTGGATGAATACTAGAATGAGAGATTCCCACCGCCATTGAAGAATTCCATGTTGGTTCCTATGGTTCTAATAATTATAAGTCCAAAATATCCCATCAAATTATGATGAATAGTTATTACTAGAATTAAATTAAATAAGACCATTTGAAATTCCCTAGGAAATTTCATGCATTTCAGATTCCAGAAAACATCATTTGTCTACCCCAAAATTTACTAAATAATGGAAAATATTTGTTAACATTTTATTTATGGAGAAAGGATATTGTGGGACCATTTACCCATACCATAGAAATCATATTTAATTAAATCCTTACTGAATGTAATTTTCCCCTAAATTAGATAAGGTAATACCCTATAAAGAAGATGATATGAATAATATTTTTAACATCTTAATATCCAATATCATCACAAGATACAGTGTCCCTCACAATATATTGATAGAAAATGACAAAAAATTATATTCAAAATAATTAAATAAATTTTACCATGTGTATATAATCAAATCAAACCATTATTCTCACAATAATACATCATAAAATTGAGATATAGAGGCCTTCAAAAGACACAGTCAAATTTTAACAACCAAAAATTCAAATATAATACAATTGTATCCAATAGTGTGTATGAAAAACAACATGATGAATGAAATGAAATATAAAATCATAAAAATTCAAGATGTATATAATATTATAAATATTTTAATTCACACATCACTGAGATAGATTTCATTACACACAAGAATGACACTCTTCGATATATTGAGTTACACGCAAGACCGAGTTTTACCGAACAAAAATATATTATAAAAATATTATTATTAAATAAATCATAAATTATGCATTAAATAGATATTTATTTTCATTATTATATAACTTATAAATATATATCTGAATTTATCAGTTACCAATTAACTAAAAATGAATATAGAATCCAATTGAATAAAACGAGGACGATTGAGTAAGAAACTATTTTTATCCTCAGAAAATCATTTTATCCTAATAAACTAAATAAAATATTTTTTTTGAATGATATTGATGTAATATATATATTATATATCCAATAAAATATTTTTGATATTAATTTAACATATTTAATAGGTGTAGAATAAGAACAAACAATATTTTATGTATAAAAACACATATTTTTTTAAAGGCAGTTTTAGAGGTCTATAATGAAGAACATATTTTCAATCTAATTTCTGAAGAATTGATATAATTTATTTGAAATAAATAATATTATTATATTAAATAGGAATATATAAATTTACTTTGGATTAATATTTTGTCTTTTTCTGATACGTTTCATGGTTTTGTTAATAGTGTTAAAATATTAGATTTTAATTCGAAAAAAATTCTGCATAAATATTTTATAGTGTTAAATTATATATTTTTTACTTTTAATGAATATTTAAGTAAATTTTTTTATCATTTACTATAATTGAGGTACTTGGAATAAATTTCAAAGTCAATTTAGATATAAAAACATTTCAATCATTTGAACGTTTTCACTTTAAAAACACATCTACTCATTCCATCTATGAGATTAATTTCAAATTAATTTTATAAAATTTTGTGTTTTAAAATCAGAGAAATTGATTCGATATTGTGAATTATAAGTTCAAAATTTATTATATTTTTTCATTTTATTTGTGTAAAATATTTGAATACTAAACATTGGTAATTTTTATAAACATGGTTATGGATAAATCAGGTCATTGGGGGTTAACATAATATAACAAAATTACTATAACAATAATCTTAATTTCATTGGATGATTTATATTTGAAAAAATTCATCATTATACATATTTTTTGAGATATTGGTTCCACTAGGATGACTTGAATCCAAATATAGTATATTATTCAATGAAAAGACAATTTATTTTACTTTTTTTAGTAAGTTAAATATTTTTAATATAGGGTAATATAATGTATATTTTTTACTATATATAATCATAAGAAATATAATGTGTTTAAATTCATCATTATAATTTATTTTTAATTTTTATTGAAAGAAAATTTTAACTACAAGAATCCATAATCCTGATGGAGTAATTGATTAATTAATGGAAATATGAAATAAATGTTATTTAAAATAATAAAATAAAATTTTTATATAAATAATGTCTTTTATGAATTTAATATATATCATAGAAATATTTGGGATTTAATAAATATTTTTTAGAAGTTATATTTTTTATTGATATTTTTTAAAATGTTTAAATCCAAATAGCGTTAAAATTGAAATTTATGATGTTTTGAAATAAATAATATTTTATTAATTGATATAAAATTTATAAAAAGCTAATAATAATCTAACTAATTTGGATATGTTTTAAAATTCCATCTATGAACCATTTATATTTCATTTGTAATTTTATAGTTAATATATTAAATATTAAAGAGTAAAAATCCATGTTGTTAATGTAAGAGTAAAAGCGTTTAACTAAAGGTTAATGCCAAAATATAAGGGTAATAATGTGAACTTAACCTATATAAAAATTATTGGTCAAGAGGTTTTAGACCCATAATCATTTAATAAAACAAATAACTCACTTTTTTCTAATAATTATTTAACAATTAACTTATATTAATTTAATATTTTAAGAGTTCCAAAAAGTGCCCCTTACCTCAATAATAAAAGGGAACCTCCACCCTCACTTCCTCAGACAACTTTGAGAATTCTATCACATTCATAACCTGAAAAAACATGCTCAAAACTTCCCTAACCTAATCTTATATTCCTCACATTTGGAATAAATCCATCAAAAATTGTATTTTTTAAAAAACCAAAAGATGATACTCTAAAATGACGTAACATTCCTCAACACCCACTTCTATTTTATTTGTTTCTCAATATATTAAATTATTCTTACTTCATTATCAAATTAATAAAATGGTATCCATAATTCACTAATATGTTTTCATTCTAAGGGTTCGACCTACACCTTTACACAAATCCATTCAATAGGTAATTAAATTAACATTCGTGTACTCCTTTATCACCTATCATGGTTGTGAGTTATGATAGAAAAGATATTTTTATATGATATATATAGGATACTTATGTTTTTTTTAGACTTATGTAATATTTATATAACACACACCTTCATTAATTCCATTTTCTATAAATATGTTAACAACTTTGGTGGAAGTGTTGCATACTGCCTCTTCAAAGCAATGTGACTCATTCACACCATAAATGGAACATATAAAGGATTTTATTAATTATAATAAGTGACAAATGAGACATAAATATGATACTATAATTATAATATAAAAATATATATACCATTAAAATTTCATTTTTTAATATATTAAAAAGTGGAAGTAGTGTTCATGTATACATACAACCTACTGTCTCCATGAACGGTGCTTTTCATTTCCTGTCTCCAAATTTTATGGATTGTTATCAATACATATATAATAAATATATATCATATCAAAATTATGGATAAATCCTATAGATGATGAAATCATTATCAAATTAATAGAAATAACAAGAAACAATTGAAAACATTCTCGACAAATTAGGCAATTAACACCCAAAATAGTGAAAATGAAGAAAGATTAATAAAAAATTCGTAATATGATTAAATAATAGAATTATATGTGATCTTATAAATACTATTATGGTTTTAATATAAGTTAATAACTTTATTAAAACAATCATACAAGCGGTTAATGTACATTCACCTAAAATGAAATACAACGTAAGGGTTTTTTTATCTTATCCCACTTTTATTTCATTGATACATATGCTTAATTCACAACCTATTCCATTTGTGTAGTGTAAATTCTGACCCTTGAAATTTTATATCATGAATATTATTATTCAATTTATATTAATGTTTTGTTCAATTTTATTCATTTATGGGAAATAAAATTCCACTGATTATGAGTGGTAAGGGATTTTGTAACACAATTTCCATTCATTGGGTTAAACATATATTTCACTAATTATGTCAGAATAAGGTTATATACAAAATTAGATTTGATTATCACCTAATTTTTTACACTTTTAATGTGGATTTAATTTTAATACACATATTTAATTCATTATTCCTAAATTATACATTACACAGGGTGTCCACATTAAATGATATTTTAATGTCTAGTTAAAAAACATTAAATCCACATCTTTTACCCAATATGGTTAGTGATTGATAATTATTATTGGATGTTGAGTTAAATATATCATTTTATTGGTCAAAAAAATAATCTATTAATTTTGATATATAATTAATACATTGGACTGGAAAGAATGGATGGGGATGATATATATAGAAAATACCCTTGATGCATCAGTAGTCTCATAAGATGATTAATGTTGAAAAACTAAATGTGTTTTTACAAATAAAATTAAACTATCATATGAAAGGCATTTCTGGTAAAGGTACCATGTACCTAGGAAAAATAGCATCTATTAATTAATCATTTCTTTTATTAAAAATTCTTTTATTATTATTAGTGCTCAAGAGATTATTGATTTGTCATTATCTATGGATGCATTTCATTCTTAGTTTATTGATTAAATGGCATGTGGTTTCTGTTTTATACTTTTCTGTATTTATTTTACCTTCTCTAGTAATTTTATTGTAATGTGTTTCCACTAATTTACCGTTCCATATTTTTTTACAAACATTTAATTAGTTTATTGATTACATGGAATATGTCTTCAGTTATTACCTTTCTATATTAACTAATCTCATTGATTTATTATAGATTCTTCTATACATGACCCTTACTAAGTAATTGATCTTACCCTCATTATTTTATACTTTCCTATGAGTCATATATCTTTAATAAGAAATATATACAATTATATTCTATATAGGAACAATGTTGTTGTAAAAAAATATCTTTTAATAAGCGTATTCACTGAAATACAAAACTCATGTATGTATCTATTTTACCAAGAATAATGAACTCTTCAGTCCTTTGAGATTATATTCCTTATAATAATGATAATTTAAAAACGTAATGAATCAGATCTGGTATACTAAGACTGGGGAATTACAGTTGGAATCATAGGAATTTTAGATGCAACCCCAGGAACTAGATTTCGGAGAACATGGAATAGAGAACATAACCCTTATGGAGTCATTGAGGATAAGTTTAGGAGAACAATGAAATATTTCAATTACATATAAATAATGAATTTTTCCTAGAAATAAATCCCTATCTAGATACTAAAATTATACATGGTTCTATGACATATGTACATAGGGGTAATAAATCTGAAAATGTGCATCAGACAGGACTCACACATAACATTGTATACAACAATGTTCCTTACTATGCACCAAGAATGACACTACTAAGATATATTATTAGGATAATTCAAAATTTATTTAAAATACATTATTAATAATTGGAATACATAATGACCATTAATGAAATAGGTTAAACCATAGACAAATGAAGAACATAGGCTGAAATAAAATAGGTGAAGTTTTTATGTATTGATGTTGTATTAAACCCTTGTTAAAAGTTATTTAGTGATTAAATTTATTTCAAGGAATTCAATAATATATATTTTTTAATGTATATTAATATTGTTCATGAAAAAGTAAAACTTGCATGTAGGGTAGCAACCCATCAAATTTATAGAGGCCGTGGGATATGAACTCATGTATGTATGGCGATATGTGTTTAATTCCAACCATGAAACTACACAATTCCCTAGAAAATTCTCTATTTTTGGAAAAAAAATATTTTGAAAAAATACTAAAAATGAAAATGTGAAGTTACTTTTTCTTCTTAGAGATTAATTTATTGAACATATTTGCTTTGGGGAATAGTTTGAGAAAAATATAAAGACTTTTCCCTCTTGTATCGGCCTTTTGACCTATAAAAAATGTATAGTAGTAATTTAGTAATAAAAGTTAACTTATGGATATCCATTTCATGAAGTAATGTATGATTTTTAAATTTATAAAATTAAAACCATTGGATGAAAATATTTTTTATAAAACTGATATGTGTCAAGTAAATATACTTCCCTATATTCATAGGTAGTAAAATAATTACTCCATATTTTGAAAATGATAAAAAACCCTCCTTATACCTCACATTTTTATCCGATTATATTATAAATAATCATAATTTAATGAAATTGATTCCATACAAATACCATTATTCATTCACTTGTCTATGATAGATGACCTCAATTTCACCTATTAATATTCTCACTTTTCGTCCAACTCCATTTTTTCACTTTCCACAAATGTTCTCCTATGAACTATCCTATTAATATGATACTACATATGAAATTATTATCTCATACTATCTTATTAAGAGGATTATCTATAAACACTCTTACCTTGTTGATTTTTAAAAAATATAATTTTAAAATGTTAATCCTTTTGTTATATAGATTATGTTTAAACTGTAAGGACGCAATTTAAATATAGTGGGGACAATGTAACACTCTGATGTTCTAATACAAGAACATTATATCTAATATAATTTATGACATGAAACACAACGAATAAAAAATAATATAAAATCTTATAAAATTATAATGTTTTTAGTATTTTTAATATTTTAATTCACAGAACACTAAGTGGACATGCAACACAAGCAAGAATGTCTTTCTTCGATAGCTTGTGATGCAAGCAAGATCAATTTTTACCGAACAACAATATAATTTTTAAATAATATTATTCAATATGATTTAACCAAGATGTTAAATTGGATGATATTAATTTCATTAAATAAATAATGAAAATATAAAGTTTAATTTATTGGTTACCAATTAATTAGAAAAGAATATTGAAATTAAATGAATTTAAAGTGGTTGATTTGACAAAAAAATATTTTTATCCTCCCAAAATCATTTTATACTAATAAATTAATGTAACATATATATTTTATATTAAATCATAGGTTTTTAAATCCATATATTATATTTAATCAGCATAATATATGAACAAACCCATATTTATGCATAAAATACTATATTTTTCTAAAGCCACATTTACCGCCTTTTATTGGAAAATCGATTTTATATCCAATTGTTCAAAAAAATTATAATTTATTTCATAAAATGAACTTATCATTTTAAATATTATTATTAAAATAATTTCTGTTTGAATATTTTTTATTTTTCTAATACATTTATTGTGTTTACTAATAGTGATAAAATATTATATTTTAATTAAAAACATATTGTTCATCTAAATAATGTGTACTCTTACATTTTATTACTAATTAGTTTTAAAGTATATTTATATAATTTTTTATTATTTAATATTAGGTAGTTAATTGAATTTAATTTCAAATTTAATTTATATATACAAACATTTCAATCTTTTGAATGTTTTCAAAATTAAAAATGCATTCTCCCATTGCATATGTGAGATTAATTTTAAATTAAATTTATCCAATTATTTTATTTAAAGTTTTAAAATTGATTCAATATTTGGAATTAAAAGGTACAAATTAATTAAATAAGTAATTCTTTGGAAAATATATGAATTGTAAACATTGGTTATTTTTATTACCATAATTAAGGGTAAATATGGTAATAAAGGGTGAATATAATATTACAAAACTAGCCTAACAATTTTCCCAAATTCATTAGATGACTTATTGAATGATAAAATCATTTGTGGGATTGTTTTATGATTTATTAAAGCCACTTGGATGATTTTATTCTATATACAGTATTTTATTCAAAAAAAAGTTAATTTGGTCAAACTTTTGATTTTAACAAGTTAAATAATTTTAATCTGGTGTTATATATGGGACGTCTTCAACTATAAATGGTCATTGGAATGATAGATTTTTTATCATAATTATGATTATTTAATATTAGTTTTTAGGGATGAAATAATTAAATTAATGGCTTTCTCAATGATGTCGAAAAAATTGTTTAATTAATGAACATATCAAAGAAATGTTATTAAAAATATTAATATAAATAATATTTTATATAATTAATATCCTAAAAGAATTTTATTGAGGACTTAATCATACAATGGATCCATTAAAGGATTTAATATTTTATATTGTGTATGTAAATTTTTTTAAAAGACATGAAATGAATAGTATCAAAATCGACATTATAGATATTTTAAAATAACAAATAATTTATTAATTGATATAAAATTCATAAAACTATAAAATTATTCAAATTAATTTTTACAAGGGTTAAAATTTTATACATGAATCATTTATTCTTCTTTTGAAATTTTATTTCAAATAGATCAACTCTTAATGAGTAAAAATCTGTGATGTCATGTCAATAATTAAAAGGTTTAACTAAGGGGTAAAGCCAAAAGATAAGGGTATTAACGTGACCGTAACATGTATAAATTTTTGGTCAAAATTATTTCTATAAATACCCTTATTATATTTGTAATAAATAATATTGGATGCATTTTTAAATAAAAATTAGTTTATATTAATTTAATATTTTGAGTACTTCCAAAATTTCCACTAACCACAATTATAAAATCGAACCTCCTTTATCACTTCCCCACAACATGTTGACCATTATACCTCATAAAAAACATTCCAAAATAATCTCCCAACTGACCTACGATAATCTTAGACGCCTTAATATTGTTAGAAACCAACCAAGGATGTAATTTGTTATAAACAAAAAGATGTTACCTGAAAATGGTGTAACATTCCTCAATGATCAATTTAATTTTATTTCTATACCATACAATTAAAATATTCATGTTAAATTAAAATATAATAAAAATTATCTTAGATCTAATTATATGTTTTTATGCTATGTTTTCAACCCAAACATGCACACACTTCCATAAAATGGGTAATTAATTCACCATTTGTGTACGGTGAACTGTCACCTCACGAAATGATGTCATATGTTTTTTTCCATTACCACCTATCATGGTTGGGAATTATTTTGGAAATGATTTTATGTAATTATATATATATATATATATATATTATATTTATGTTTTCATAATACTTCTTGAATTTTTATATAACTTATACCCTCATTCGTCTTAATTAGTGTAAATATGAAAACATCATTTGTTGAAGTTTGGACTACCGCCTCATCAAAGTGAAGTGATTCATTCACACGATACATTGGACATATAATATATTGTTTTATAAATAATATGTCACATGGTATACATAAATAAGATACTATAATATATATATATATATCTTCTACTTTTCATTATTTTTAATACATCAAAGAAGTGGAAGTAGAGATCATGCATATGTACGACCTACCATCTCTATGAATGGTGCATTTCATTTGGAATCTCCTAAATTTTTTATAATGTTATAAATAAATATATAATGAATATATATGATATGAAAATCATGGTTTAAAGTCATGATATGATGGAATCATGAAATAATTAATAAGAACAACAAGTAACAAGTCAAAACATACTCAGAAAACTAGGTAATTAACTCCCACAATAGAGAAAATAAACAATTATTACTAAAAAATGGGTAATAAAATATTATAAGAAGGTAATTTATGATATAATAAACATGATTATGGTTCTTCCATATGTGAATTAATTTCATAAAAATATTTTACAGGATATCAATTGAAATTCACCCAAAAGGAAAGGAAATGTAATTGTTTTTCTTATCATCTCTATTTTATTTCGGTGGTACATATGATTAATTCCCCACTTATTCATTTTTTGTGGTTTAATAACCAATTCTTGACATAAATTAACATTAAATAACTTTTTAAGAATATATAAAAAAATTACACAAACATACCCAAGAATACCATACTCTGAATAGGATTTTCATTACTAGAACAATTCTTATACATGTCAAACATAATTAATATATTCATAATAGAAGGAAGAAAAAAGAAAAGGGGTGATAAAAAATGACCAGTAAGGGTAAAAAAGGGATATATTTAAGCATAATCATGAGCATAAGGGTATTATAACCTAACCTTGAAAAGAGAAGTTCATTCCCTATGTATCAAAGATTATATACATGAATCCTAACATAAAGCGTGGAAGTATATAAGACATAAATAATAAGGAAATAAGTAACATTATCCATGAAAGAATAAATTAGTAATAAAACTTGTAATTGTGGAAGACACATAACAATATAATTATTTCCATTGTAGCCAAGATATCGCTACCTAGACTATCCTAGAAGTATGGGTTTACTCCCCATACTGTCTTAGTAGTCATGATTTACTCCCATTGACCTCTTAGTAGAATTAAGTCAACCCTCATACCATCATAGTAGTTATGGTTCACTACCATGGCCATCTTAGTAGTCAAGGTTCATTCCCAAGACCGTCTTAGTCTATCCCATGAGACATAAATCTTTTCCCAATGTATTGAAGGGTGATATAGGTGTCACCCGTCTAATAATGAAATAATATATATATTTTTCAGAGGATAATAAATAATAATATCATAACCCATGATTTAAAATGTGTAGTATAAACATATAATCATATCATCACCTATGGAAACATATAGTTTTCATAATCATTTAATCATAATCTAAACCAATGAATTGAATCAGGTTTCAAAAGTACATAACCCATGAATGTAAAATGGGTATTATAAACATAAGATAAAGTAGATGAATGGAAACATTAAATAAATTCACCATAAAGTCACGTGTAATATATATTTATGTTAGCTTAGATCTGATATAATTTCGAAAGATCTTTTAAAAATATTTCTTGAGAAAAATATTCTTTCTTCTATAAAAAATGATTTTAATAACATAAAAATTTTTGAAAAAATTATACCATTAAAATAACTTTGAAAAAATATCTAGGATGATTTGAAAACAATAAAAAAAATTAAAATCTTTTTTCCTTGAAAACTGTCTTCAAGAATCTTTTGAAAACATTTTTAAAACAATATCGATAACATGGTTTTTGAAAATAATAGATTTCTGACAGAAGAGAGAGGCAGTCATATTGCACTTAAAATTATTATCATAAGTACAAATGAGTGAAAAAAATGTTAGTAAAAAGTTATTATATATGGATTAAATAGGCTAAAATTAATCTAATTATTTTTCTTTATAGATAGATCATGATATTTCATTAAAGGCCTAGAGTCATTAGAAATCTCGAAAGCGATGAGGTTGTTTCAATAAACACTTACCACTTAGTTATTTGGGACCCTAATCATCATTTAGTAAAATTAAATTACATGAAACTAAAAATATCAAGAAAATAAAGAGATTAATTTTATAAAATGGATGTATATACACCTCAAAAAATATTTTAGGTGCATAAATTTACATGAGTCTCAAATAAGGAAAATTGAGATAATTTTTTTACCAATTGGACAACTTTTTAAAATCAAGCCCCATAAAAGAATTTTAATAAAATTCATATTTTAATAACCATATTTTTATTTTATATTTACATATAATACAATCATTATTAGTTTATACACCTCATAAGAGTCAATGGGGTTGAAAAGCGCATGAATCTCACAAAAGAAAAAATTGAGATTAATTCCCCTCACCTTGTGTCTTGACTCTCGTCATACTCACCTAAAACACATATTTAATAAATATAAATTTATTATAAATCATTTATAGAACCAAATAATTATATATAATACTATATATTTCTTTGATTATGACCTTGTATTACCTTCTTGTTAAGGAATTTATGTCATGGTTTCAGTTCGGGAATTATTTTCAATGTTTTCACATGGCTCTAAATTTGGTATATCACTAGTCATTATACATATATCAAGATTACAGAATGTATACCATGATATAAATATCATATATATTAATTATATTTATATTATAATAATCTATAGAATATAAAATTATGAAATGGAATACACCGTTCATGGAGACAGTAAGTCGTATGTACACATGAACGTTGTTTCTGTTTTTATTGTGGTATTGAAAGAAATCATGTAAATTAAATATGTATATATATATATATATATATTTATGTGTATATATTAATAACTATTATAGTATAATTATTATATCATATGTATCATATAATTTTATTAAACCCATCATTAATACATTCCTTGTGGTGTGTGAATGAATCATATCTCTTTCAGGGGGCGGTAGTCCACATTTCCTCAAATGAGATTATCATATTAAAACCAAATGGAAATTAAAGAGGTATGTGTTTAATAAATGAATTCATAATATTAAATACATAATAAATAATAGATATAACATATATAAATATAGTTTTCATCAAAATGGACACCATGACTGGTGGTAAATAAAAAATAAATAATCCTCATTTCATGAGGCTGTAGTTCATCGTACAGAGAAATGGAAAGATTGTTACCCATTAGATAGAGGTGTTTATATGTTTAGGTCAAAAAAATAGAATAAAAACATCATATTATATTTATTATACTATATTTTTTATGAAATAATTTAATAAATAAATCGGAGGAGGTGGAAAATAAATGTAAAACAAAGGAGGTTAAGAGATGATGTTACCTCTTAATCGGGTAACTCCTTTTGGTTTTTTCAAAGAGGCTTAATTGGGTTTCCTTATACTAAAATGAAAGATTATAGGAAGAATATATGGAATTTTATATGTTTATTGGGTAGTTATTTAACAAAATTAAGAGGATTGAGAGGTATGAGGAACTGGGAGAGGTGGTGTCTTTTTATCAGGAAGGAAAATTACTCACATGGAATTTTTAAAAAAAAGTTAGGTATACACATGTTATTACCTAAAAAACTATAAAAACAATAAATATAAATAAAGGATGTTTTATGGAATAAATATAGATAGAAAATTGGATTTTTACAAGTGGATAGGTCATTTGGGCCCTTAATTATAAGGTGTAGACCCTAATTACGCTTAATTTGGCCTTAATCACTGTAATTAATTTTATTCACTTTTACTAATCATTTTGGTCAAAAAATCAAGTTGAACTTATTCAAATATAAATATAATACTTAATTAAATGGTTTATTTTGGGTTTTTGAAATTAAAATCACATAAGTGGAAAATTAATATTAATGCTAATCTCGCAGACGGGATAAAAGAACGGGTTTTTAATGTAGAAAAATATTGAAATGTTTTATTAGATTTTATATTAATGATCGAAGTGAAATTGATTTTTATAAAAAAATTGTATAAATATATGTAATATTTATCTATTTTTTCCATAAAAAAATTTATGAAATCATTTACAATTAGTAATTAATTAATAAAAAATATAGATTTTAACTAAAAAGCAGTATTTTTCTGTGTTCATCAAAAAATGAAGTTTCTCAGAAAAACCCAAAATATCACCCTAGGATAATTTCAACATTATGAATTCAAAAATTAATTTTTTTTATCAAATTCAATTTCTAAATGTTTTGAAATAAATTTTAATTTTAAAATCGATTCATTTTAGAAAATATTAATTTAAAAGCTAAAAAGTCCTTACCAAAAACCAGATTTTCATTATCAATATATTTTGTTTGTATAAAAATATTTTAGAAAATTTTTTAAAAATATTTATTACTATTAATATAAGATATTTTAATGGATAGGTTATAATTATCTTAATAAAATAATTTTATAAAAAAATATGATTTGTAGAATATCTCTGTTGCGTGCATTGTATGCGATGTCGGCGTTGCGTGTAATGTACTCTTAGTCATTGTTGAGTGTAAGACTTGCTAATTCGGTTTCATGTGAAAGGAATATTTGAATTATTTCATTTCATTATATAAATTAATGTTTAATTTATTCAAGAAATGTCCATAAAAACTCGAGGTGTTACATCCTACTACCATTAAAATGAATTTCAACCTCAAAATTCGTCACTTATGTAAAACCAAATGTGGATAATTGTGCTTCATCTTATCATCAATTTCTCACATAGCTTTTACTAACTGGTGATTTCTCCAAAAAAACATTGAATAGGCGAGTGGTCTTGTTTCGTAGATCTTTCTCTGATCGTTCGAAAATTTCAACTGGTTTTTCTTTTAAAGAATGATTTGGTAACAATAGTATGACCTATGAGTTCAGTACATGGGAAGGGTTGGGTATGTACATCCTCAAGAGAAATACTTGGAACAAATCATGGACTTGAGAGATATTTGGAGGATGTTCCATGTGATAGGCTACCATCCCGATATGATCAAGAATCTCAAAGGAGAAGATATACCTAGGTCTTAGTTTTCCTTTCTTCCCAAATCTCATAGCTTTCTTCTAGGGTGAGATTCATAGAAAAAAGGGTTCACTAACATCAAATTCTTGATCAAACTAAATATTATAAGCATAAATTTTATCCCAACTTTGAGCTTCCTTGATATGTTACTGAATGGTTCAAACCATCTCGATAGTTTATTTAATGATATTAGGTCCTAAAATATATATTTATATAAATTCATCCCAAAACATTATATATCTATATTTATTCCCATAAAGGGAATCATGAGGTTCCATTTGAATTCTTGAGTGAAAGCTATTGTTTTAAGAAAACTGAACTAGAGGATGATTTCGATCACAACCACCTTTGAAATCCATAAAACAAGATATCAACATATAATCTAGGCTTTTAATTATCCTTTCACATTGAATATCTATTTGAGGATGATAAACAATGATGAAACTCAATTCCATATCAAGTGCTTGAGGAATAATTCTCCAGAACTTTGAGGTAAACCCCAGATCTCAAACTGATACAATAGAATGTGGTACTCCATGAAACCTTACAACTTACCTAATGTATATCCTAGAAATATGATTTAGATAAATGTCTCTACTAATAATGATGATGTTTACGGTCTTAGTAAGGTGATCGAATACCACCCATATAGCATGAAACCATTTTGAGGTTTTGGGAAGTCCAATAATAAAATCCAATGTTATGTTCTACCATTTCCATTTTGGTATGGGTAATGGATGAAACCTCGCCTTTGAATTTTGTATTTAAACCTTATCTTATTGGAATACCAAGCACTGAGATATATACTATAAAATACCTCTTTTCATAGCATCCGAACAACCTTAACTTGTTGAGATACCAACCTTATTGTGTTGACTTTCTTTATTGCTATTCCTCTTCCTTCTGCGCCTCATTAATCATAAAATGGATAGAGGTTTGAAGATTCATTCGAAAATGATATTATATTCCCTTTCCTTTAGGATTTTTAGATCCATTATTTTTAAAGCCATAAATATTTGATATTGTATGATCCTCATCATGGATAAGCTAGCATGATCTTTCCAACTCAAAGCATTGACCACATTGTTCTCTTTCCAATGGTAGAAATGTATTAAGAAGTCAAAAAATTTTATCAACCCTAACCATATTCTCTATCTCAAGTTCAAATCCTTAGTCATGAATATCTATTTTAAACTTTTATGATCAGTATATGTATCACACCTTTATCCATAAAGATAATTCCTCCATATCGACAATTCAAAAATTACCACTACTAACTCCAAATCATAAGTTGGGTAATTCTTCTCATGAATCTTCAACTGTCATGAGGGATAGGATATAACCATGTTATTTTGAATAAGAACACATCCCAATATCTTATTGTATACATCACTATGGATTAAAAAACCTTCTCTATAATATGGAAATGTAATCACAGGTGCACTAACGGACCTTCTCATTAGTTCTTGGAAATTTTCCCCACCTTCTATTATCCCAAGGAACTAACCCTTATGAGTTAACTTGGTCAGAGCATTATATGGTTATGATACATTATCCAAAAAATGTCAATAATATCCAAATAACCAAGTACACTGTGAATTGTAGTCATCATTGTTGGTCTGGACCATCATTCAATCACCTCCATATTTGATGGATCCACTTCTATACCATTTACAGAGATTATGCGAACATAAAATGAAACCTTTTTTGCAGAAAAAATTCACACTTTTTAAAATTTTCATATACCTTGTCCATCCTTAGGATCCTTAGTACAATTCTCAAGTGATCCTTGTGATCTTACTTTATCTTTTAATAGATTGTAATATAATCGATAAAGACTACCACAATCATATTGAGGAAATCTCTAAAGACACTATTCATTAAATCCATGAAGATATCAGGGTAATTAGTTAGAGAAAAGGGCATGCCTATATATCCATAGTGTCCATAACATGTAAGGAACTCTTTCTTCAATATATCCTCCTTCTTTAACCTTACTTTATGATATCCAAAATGACGGTAAATCTTGGAAAATTATTGATCTCTACATAGTTGATCAAACAAGTCATCAGTACATAGAAGATGATACTTGTTCTTGATTGTGATATTTATTAACTCCCAATAATCCATATAGAGTCACATTGATATATATTTATTTTTAAAAAAATAACTTGTGCACCCCAAGGTGAAATAATCCAATGAATGAATCCATTATCAATGTTTTGTTAGAGTTTATACTTCAATTGCTATAACTCAATATTATCCATTTTATAAAAAGTATTTGAAATTGGTGTGGAAATAAGTAGGAGTTCTATTAGGAAATCTACTTTGTGTTTTGGTGGAATACTATGAAACACTTCTAGAATGAAATCCAGAAAATTCCAAAAAAATAATCATATCATCAATTTTGATTATCTCCCAAACAATTAGATATATACAACCATTTTGAATGGGAATTAAGACCCATACACTAGATGTAATCTACACAGGATGTTCATACTTACCATCACATGGATGTATGATCATAAGAGGGTTAAAAATATCAAAATTAAATTACATTCCTCAATAATTGATATGGTATTTATGAATTGAAATCCAATCCATGCCAAAGATGACATTAAATTCTACCAAAAAAAGAATTAAATGATTTTTAGGAAGTACATTCCCACAAAATTCAACTGGAGAGGAATTATAGACATGAGATGTAATCATCGTTCCATTAGGGGTTTGCACTACAAATTGGACAACTAATTGTTTTTATGGAATCTTAACACCATTATAAAATTCATTATATATGAAAGAGTTGATAGATATAGAATCAAATATGTCATTAGGAGTTCTAGAGTGGATGATTAGTTTAACTTTCATCATTTCGTTATCACATCCCTCATCAATAACGGTGATTGCATGATATTTCCCCTTTTCCCTCATCTTAAATGGTTTCAAACATTGATCATCATATATAGGCCTTGGGTTTGGTCAATGGTTAAAATAATTCAAGTTCTTTTTATACATGTATAACTTAATTGAGGGAGGTTCATTCTATACTAATTTTTCCACATTCACAACGTTAGCTAACTTTTTCCCATCACTTCAGCAATCAACTGCTCGATGACCATCCATTCCACACTTAAAACATTTATTAGGACACTTAATGCAATTTCATCCATGCTTCTTCCCACACTTAACACATAAAGGAACAATAATCTTATTTTATCCATGGTTTTTATAATTCCATTGAACTCCAACTCCCTTTTCTTGTTAAAATCACGAGATTGATAGGTGACTCCAACCTCCATTTCATCCTTGACTTCACAACGTAGAATTTATTTTTAGATAATATAATCTATTATTTCCACCTCCCTTTTAAGGCTATTCCTTAAGACACTGTAGAATGAATCTACAATAATTTTGGTTTGGATTCTAATTCCGGAAGCATGCCTCAAAAGTCTCATGAAGATAAACCTGTAAGTACCGAAAAATTCATCATCCCTTTGCTTCAACTCAAGGAACTCTTTCTCAGTCATTGTATGAAGAATCTGATAAATGTAATTATTGAAAAATATGTTCTTGAAAGAATCCCATTCCATTTATTCAATTTCATCTAACAACCTCATATTATTGATTAGAATTCATAACTAATATTCTATACCTTCTATCCAATAGATAGAATGATTGAATTTCTCTTGCATTGAAGACTGGATAAAAGAGAATATGTTTTCAAATGTACTAGTCCATTCTAAAAAAACAAGTGGATCAAAAGACCCTCTAAATGAATTAATATGTATGCTCATGAAGGACTCAATATAATGTTGTTCCCATATTTTCTCATTTGGAGTCCAACATAATTCATAGGTTAAAAAATTTATGTGAGGATATCCACGAGGTTCTACATTCCATCTCCCATAACATTTAGTTTTTCTGGGGGGGAATCTTTATATAGTACGTTTTAATCACCATTAACATAGTTACTTTGGGTTCTATCCGTTGACTAAAACAAATATCAAAGAGTAATAAATAGTTATCATAGTGAGGAACAACATAACTAAGAAACTTCACTTATAGGATTTATAAATAATGAATCCTTCTTTAAACTATGTCACCTTTGGTTTATCTTAGGTTATTCCTAGAAACATTATTTTTAAATCCTTTGTGATAGTTTTTGAAGAGTTTGGGAATTTTCAAAGTATATCCTCCTATAGTGTCAAACTAGGTGTGTATTAAGGCCCATTTTTGTGTACTAGATTATCCCGAGTCTGGACCAGAACATCTTTTCAGAGTAATTACACCTATTTATATCTATTCTAGAGTCACATAAAATGTTCGAATCCATACAGGGATTTATTTCATGGAAACCACACACTCTATCTTGAGAAAAATTGTAGGAAATTTTTGTAAAACGTGGACTCATTCGTATACTTATCCTTAGACATGTCTTTAGGGTTCTCACTAAGGTTTTATCATCCATGAATCTGAAGTTAAACTAAAATATTCCAATTATACTAACTATAGCGACTGAGTATTGACATACATTAACATTACATAACTTTTTTAAAATACTTAAAACATGACACAAACATAAGTAATAAGAACATAATAGTCTAGTTCTTTTTTTAAACATGGAAACATAAGAACTTTTACATAAATGAGAAACATTATCTCCCACTAGGTTCTTCTTGACTAGAACCCCTTTTTGGCATGTCAAACATAATACATATCTTTATAGCTTGATGAAGAAAACATAAAAAGGGGTGAGGTAAAATTCATTATAAAGGTAAACAAGGGAGACATGTAAGCCTAACCATGAGAATAAGGGTGTGATTACATGATAATGAAAAGATAAGTTCATGCCCTAAATATCAAATATCATATAAATGAATCATGGAATAATTATTGTAATTTAAAAAGGCCTGAATAATAAAGAAATAAAGAAAATAATATATAAAAGTGAAACTTAGGAATGAAACATGGAATTGTGGCAGACATGTAAGCATATAATTATTTATATAGTATCCAAGGCATAACTACCAATACCATTGTAGTAATGCAGGTTCACTCCTCAACAATATATTCATAGTCGTGGTTAACTTCCATGGCCATATTAGTAGCATGATTTGACTCCTTATACCATCGTGGTAGTCACAGATCACTCCCATTTCCATCATAGAATTATAGGTTCATTCCCAAGACCATCTTAGTCTATCTCATGATATATAAATCTTTACCCAATGCATTGGAGAGAGATAAGAATCCCACCATTCTCATAATGAAATCCTAAGTAAATGTTCCACAAGATCATAAATATTCCAGTCATAACCCATGAAATGAAATAGGTATTATAAACATTAAATCATATCATAAACTGTGGAATAAAATAGGTTTCATAATCATTTAATCATAAACATAACCCAAGAAAAGAAGAGGGTTTTAAAAGCATATAACCAGTGAATGTGAAACAGGTTCCATAAACATCAATAGATCAAAATATAATACATTCAGAGTAAAAATATCAATAGAAACATTTACTGAATTCTCCATAAATTCATTAGTAAAAACAATGGATTTTATTGTAGATGTAAAGATATTTTGAATGATATTTTGAAAACATTTCTTGAGGAAAATATCCTCTCCTCATCAAAAAATTATTTTTATAACACAAAACAAATGGAAAATATTTATCATTAAAAAATAAATTAGGAAAAATATAAAGGAATCTTTGAAAATAGTAAAAATTTCTTCAAATAATATTTTTAAAATTGATCTTCAAGTATCTTCTGAAAAAAATGTTGGAAACATTTTTGAAATGATGGTTTTTGAATACAATTGATTTTTGACTGAAGAGGGAGGGGGTAATATTTTACATAAGAATATTATCAAAAGTAATAATGAGTATAAAAAATGGTTCTAACACATGAGGATATCTAGAGTAAATATATGATAATTAATCCCATGAGTTTTCTTGATATAAAACTCATAAAATTTCATAAAATATGCATAGTCATTAATAATCTCGAAAGTGATGAGATTGTTTCAATAATCTCTTACCACCTGGTTACATGGGACCGTAAAATTGATGTAGTAAAATTAAATTACAATAATCTTAAAGTATCATAAATATATGTAGATTAATTAAATAAAATGTAATTATATACACCTTCAAGATGTTTTTAGGTGCATAACAATACATGAGCCTCAAAGAAGGGAATTAGAGACAAAATATTTTTACTGATTTGGTAAGTTTTGAATCTCAAATTCCAAGAAAGAATGTTCATAAAATGGATTTTTTAATACCAATAAATTTAATTATAATATACATATAATAAAATAATGGGATGTAAATAGATCACAATAAAAGGAATGAGTGGCAAACATATCACGTATCTCAATGAAATAAAATGTGAGATGTAATCCCCTTACCATATTTCATGACTATCATCATACTCACTGAAACCACATGTATAATAAATATAAATTTAGTTTAAATATGTAACATAACCATATAATTATATCTAATACCTTATATGTTTTTAATTTTATATTATATTACCAGCTGATTGACGATCATATGTCATGGTTTCACTTTGGGAAATATTTTTTTTGGTCTTTTCAGGAGACTTAATTTGATGTATCATTGGTCCTTATACTTATATCGTGATTCAAAAATGTTAAAAATGATATATATATCATGTAAATTGGTTATATTTATATTATAATAATCTATATAATATATATGTATGAAATATAATACACTATTCACAGAGATGGTAAGTCGTACGTATGAATGAACATCGTTTCTATTTTTATTGACGTATTGAAAGAAATTATATAAATTATATAAATATATATATATGAATATATATATATATATATATATAATTATTGAAGTATCATTAATATATCATGTATATCATATAATTTCACTTATATTATCCTTAATATAGTCCATGTGTTGTGTGAACGAATTACATCGCTTTGAGGGGGAGGTAGTGCACACTTCCTCAAACGAGATGATTATTGTAACGACCCAAAGTTTCATTAATGGAAAATCCCTCTTGATCCAGTTAAATGTTTCTTTATGAAATTTTTTTTATAAGATGTCAACTTCTTTAGTTTTATGTGAATATTTTTGACCGTCACTTTTATAGCCGTTGAACAGTGATCATCTGGGTAGTTTAAATATAAGGCTTTAACGAACGAATTTTCTACTCAGACAAAGGGAGCGATGGCCTCATCCAGTAGAATTTCCCCTTACGAAGCCCATTTGTCGGAGCTCGGAAAAGAGGTGGCGTCTTTGGGCTTTGCCCTTGACCAAGCCCAAGCTGAGCTTCATCAAGTCAAGCTCGAACGTGATCGTCTACGGGAAAAAAGGAAGTTGATAGAGATTACCACTCGAGCAATGTTATCCGAGCAACCCCAAGAGTCTGTCACCATCGTACACCTTACCCTTAGGACTTATGCGGCTATTTTAAGGGGTTATGTAACAAATAAGTAGCACCATGTTCATGTACATTATTTTTGTATATAATAATGAATATAATTTCTAGTCATTTTTGATACATTGTTATTAGTTTTTAAAGTACAAATGGTGTTTTTAGTTATTATTTAATTAAGAATTATATTTTATTAAATTAAAGGATTTTTGAATTAAATAATATTTTAATAAAATATTATTATTAATATTAAATTAATTTTTATTAAATATAAATGATCTTATAATTTTATGAATGCAATTAAAATTTTTATTAAGGTTTGAAATCCATTTCTGTCAAAACCCGTGAAATTTTTATAAATGTCGGTTTTTATTTTAAAAGTGAAAATTCACATATTTAGAAAATTATTTAGATAAAATAAATATTATTTTTGGAATCAGGACGTCGAAATTATCCAACGGTGAATTTTTCATAATTTTCTGAGACAGTCAAATTTTTGGGTAAAAATTAAATACCATTAAAAATATATAATGTGTTTTATGACATCATAATGACCCAATGGTGATGTAATAAAATACCATAATCCTTATTTTCGGCCAATATGTGTTTTATCATTAAAATAATGAGGTTTTGGGTTTGTTTGACTCACTTTTCAAAGCATTAATGGAGCCCTCAAGACTTATTCAACACTTTGCCTTTTTAAATTAATTCCCATCGGAGTGTGACTCACCTCCACATAAGCAACCATAATTTTTTAATATGTTCGGACCTTGGACTTGTAAAATATTGTTTTCCTCTTTCCTTTTCCAGAAACCATGGGCAAATACCATGGGATGGTTTGTGGTTTGGATTATTTTAATATAAGGGGTCCCAAACCTAAATAATAAAGAATTTTCTCACCATTCCTATATAAACCCACCCAAGCTCCCACTTCCTCCTCACTCAAAGCCCTTTAAGTTCATCCAACCTATTCCCTACTCTCTCTAGAATCCTCTCAAGGTGCCCCATGCTCCCAAGAAGCCTCTCACAAGCCTCTCTCTAGCCTTTGGAAGCATACTTCCAAGTAAGGGTTTTTTTCTTCCTTTCTCATTTTTGTCAATTTTATTTAAGTTGTATTGCCCTTTTAATTTCAATTATGAATGTTGGGGTATGGTTTCTCACCTCCCCCATACTTCCCTTTTATTGTTTGAATGATGGGAGAAGCCTTTCTCTCTCATTAAATTTCTCCCATGTACACCTGTTACTATGCCGAAATTCCGAAAGGAACTTCTCTCTCTTCTTTTACATTCAAGCAATACTTTTGTATCATGAATCTAAATTCCATTTCTATTGTTGGGACATGTATATATATGATCTCCTTACTGTACATTACATTTAAATATGATGAGGAACCCCTTTCTCTCTCATCAACCTTTTTTATGAATTCTTATGTCACGCCGTTACGCTGCCGAAATCGCACCGATTTTCTAAGCCAATGTCTTTGTGTAGTGAATACCATGCCCATTTCTCCATCAAGGGTATTCACCTTTATGCACATTTACATATTGATTATAAAGTTTCATGTATTAATTCCACATTCCTTTATCATGTAAGAAATGATTATGTTTTATGAATCCATGTTTTATGATCCATGTGGCACACTTATGCATGAAATGAAATGTTTAAGAAGGGTGCACCCTTTATAGCGCTCCAATGCATTGGGTAAAGTATAGTATCATGATACTTCATGTGCAATGAGTGTTTACTCATGCTAATTAAAGTGCAACTAGGGTTTACTCGTGCTTCAAGTGCAATGAGGGTTTACTCATGCTCCATGTGCAATGAGCCTTGGCTCATGCTAATTAAATGTTAAGTGTTGTTGCCACATTTCCATGTTATGATTATCATGCTTTATCATGCCTTTATGTTCATGTTTCTCTTATGATCTATTGATATTCCTATTGCCTAACATGTATTGTACTCCTCATGTTATTCATTGTGTACTCCCTTACTGGGCTTTATAGCTCACCCTTTTCTTATGCATGTCCTCAGGTTATCCCATGCAATGCTAAGTACGAAGGAATGTAGTGGTCATGTAAAGGAAGTTTTCAATAAAGATGTTGTATTTCAAGTTTAATGTTTTTATGTAATGATCCTAAGCCCCAAAGACACTAAACCTCTCGATCTTCTTTGTTGTATCAAGTGAAGTTTTATGTAATAAAGCATGCTTAAGTTGTAATAAAAAGAAGGGTTGTCATAGTTGGTATCAGAGGATAGGTTTAGTTATTTTTGGGATTAGGAAACCCTAGTAAATCCTTAGATACAAGACTAATCATAATAAAAACATCCTTAAGTTTTGGTAAATACTAAGTAAGTGGTTTATCAAACAAATACATCCCTGTCTGGATACGAGCAGGTAGAGGCGGCTCTGGCACAGATGTATCCTTGGGGTAAAACCCGAAAACACCGCTTTGAGCTAGACTCGAACGGGAACTGGTGCACGACAACAGGCCTTGCTGCACTCTTGGTTACGACACTCCCGGGGGATATGTTTTGATAAATTCACAATCTTAGTATGAACCCTTATTAAGGGAAAAATGCCCCTAAGAATATATGTTAGAAGGAAGATCATGAAAAGCCTGGATTGAATCCTATAGACTCATGAGTTAAAGAGATTAAAGTTTATTTATAAGTCATCAACTTTTGTCTTTGGATTACCCTTTATGTGTTACCCCTAACTTTCCTTTTATTTCATCCAATGGCCGGTAATAGGAGAAATCGGGCTAACAACCGTTGTGAAGATCAGTGTGATGATTGTACTTATGAGATGCCCAATCCAATGGGAGCGGGAATCACAAACTTTGTCACGCTTCTCTCTCAGCTAACTCAAGTTTTGAATAGAAACACTGGTCAAGAGGAACGTTCAACCCCCCCTAAGAAAGAACAAGTCGCTATTGAAAGCTTCATGAGACAAAAGCCTCCTACTTTTAGTGGATCATCCGATCCCACGATTGCTGAACAATGGATCAACTCCATTGAAAAGATATTCTCCATCCTCCAATGCTCTGAAAAAGAGAAGGTTCTCCTGGCGGATTATCGTATGGAGGGTGAAGCTGATCAACGGTGGACATTGATCAAAAATACGAAGCCTGAGGAGGAGATCGAGGCTTTGGAATGGAAGGTATTCCGGAAGATGTTTTTCAATAAATATTTTCCACGCACCCTCCGTCTTAAGATGGAAAGGGACTTCCTTTCCCTCAAACAGAAAGATGAAGAATCTGTGGGAGCGTACGAGGAAAACTTCACAAGGCTTGCACGATACGCTTCCGGCTTTGTCGTTACCCCCGAATGTAAGGTTGACCGCTTCTTTGGTGGGCTGAAGCCTAGCTTGCGGAAAGCATTAGCGATCCGTGACTTCGACAGCTATGAGGAAATTGTCCGATGTCCCCTCAAGGTTGAAATGGAGATCGGAGAATCACAGGGGTATCATGGAGACAAGAAGCGTAAGGTGGACTTCAATACTGGTGGTCCGATGGATAAATCCAATGGCGCTAAGAAATTCCAGCACCCCACTTTCCAAAAGTGTGGAAAGACGCACCCTAGAAATTGCCTTAGGGGGACAAGAAAATGCTTCAAGTGTGGAAGATACGGGCACCTAGCTGTTAACTGTCAGCAAGAAGGACCCGCGGCTGCGACAGAGGAGAGGAACGCTCCGTTCGAACCTCAACGCATTGTTCAATGCTTCAAATGCAAAGAACCGGGTCATTTTGCGAATCAGTGCCCTAATACAAGGGTTATCGGAGGCAATCAACAAACTCCAAGACAGCAAGGAAGAGCTTTTTCCATCACTTCTGCCGAAGTGAACCCCGACAACGAAGTGGTGACAGGTACGCTAGTTATTCATTCAAGAATAGCGAACGTACTTTTTGATTCAGGTTCTACGCATTCTTTTATATCTCAAAAGTTTAGTAGAACAATCCCTGCACCACCACAAATCATGGAAGTAAAGATGTCGGTGAGTACGGAAAATGGGGCAATCATTGCATCCCATGAATATAAGTCCTCCCCTGTTATAATATGTGGATTGAATTTCCCAGCGAACCTCGTCATACTCCCTTTTGTGGAATTTGATGCAATTCTTGGCATGGATTGGTTTTCCTTATATAGAGCCAACATAAATTGTCGGGAGAGGGAAATCACACTCCATATGGAGAATCGACCCCCTATTCTTTACAAGTGTCAGAAGGAAGATGAATCTCCTTTAGCTCCATCATCTCAAGCATGGATATTACTGCCTTATGAGCACGCATATCTGTCTCAGATGATTGAGTCCAAGGAAGAAACCACCCTTGAAGAAATTCCTATTGTGAGGGAATTCACTGAAGTATTTCCTGAGGAACTTCCTGGTCTTCCTCCAAGAAGAGATGTTGAATTCTCAATTGAACTTATACCTGGGGCGCTACCAATATCCAAGACTCCATATAAAATGGCTGTTGTTGAGCTTGAAGAGGTGAAGAAACAACTACAGGAGAATCTGGATAAAGGGTTTATACGCCCAAGTGCATCACCATGGGGTGCACCAGTCCTCTTCGTCAAGAAGAAGGATGGGTCAATGCGGCTTTGCATCGATTATCGTGAACTTAAAAAAATCACGATAAAGAACAAGTATCCTCTCCCAAGAATCGATGACTTGTTTGATCAGCTGCGTGGAGCACAATACTTCTCCAAGGTCGACTGCGGTCGGGATATTATCAAGTAAGGGTGAAGAAGGAAGATATCCCCAAGACTGCTTTTCATACAAGGTACGGGCACTATGAATTCATAGTAATGCCTTTCGGACTCACCAATGATCCAGTAATATTCATGGACTTGATGAATAGAGTCTTTAGAGATTACCTAGACAAATTTGTGGTAGTCTTTATAGATGATATTCTAATATACTCCAAAACTAAGGAGGACCATGAGGAGCATTTAAAAACTGTACTAGATACTTTGCGCAAGGAGAAGCTCTATGAAAAGTACAGAAAGTGTGAGTTTTGGTTGAAGGAAGTCTCATTCTTGGGCCATATCATCACAAGCAATGGGATATCTGTGGACCCCTCCAAAACAGATGCAATTGAGGGATGGTCGAGGCCAACATCGGTAACTGATATCCGTAGCTTCTTGGGGTTAGCTGGATATTATCGACGATTTGTGAGAAACTTCTCATGATTGTCCAACCCTCTTACCAAGCTAACTCTAAAGGGAGTAAAGTTTTCTTGGAGTGATGAATGCGAAGAAAGCTTCAAGGAGTTGAAAATGAGGCTTATCACTGCACCTGTGCTCACTTTACCCACAAGTGGGGAGATTTTTGTGGTATTCAGTGATGCTTAGAAGAAGGTCTTAGGATGTGTGCTGATGCAGAATGATAAAGTGATATCCTATGCCTCAAGGCAGTTGAAAATACATGAGCAAAACTATCCAACGCATGATCTGGAGTTGGCGGCGGTGATCTTTGCCTTGAAAATCTGGCGGCATTATCTCTATGGAGAGAAATGTGAGATATATACTGACCACAAGAGTCTTAAATATATATTCACACAGAAAGAGCTTAATATGCGCCAGAGAAGATGGATAGAGCTCATCATGGATTATGAATGTTCAATACATTACCACCCTGGGAAGGCGAACAAGGTGGCAGATGCCCTAAGTAGAAAGGATCCAGCAATTCTATCAATGATGAGAATTGAGAAGGATCCAATCTTCTTAGACTTGATGAAGATGGACGTGGGAATCATAAAGAAGGGAACATCATCAATCCTTTCAAAAATGATTTCTCAACTATCTCTTTTGGAATGATTAAAGGATGCTCAAAAGGATGATGCGCGAATCCAAGAAAAAGTGGAAGCTATCAAAAAGGGAAATTCCTCAGAGTTTAATGTTAATGAAGAAGGAATTGTGCGGTTTGTGAAAAGACTATGTGTCCCATCAAGTTCGGAGCTGAAGAAGGAACTTTTGGATTATGCACATAGTTCAAATTTCTCTATTCACCCAGGGAGCACAAAGATGTATCGAGATCTCCGAGAAAACTTTTGGTGGGATAATATGAAGAAGGAGATCGCTGAATATACATCAAAGTACCTGGTGTGTCAGCAAGTGAAGGCAGAGAGGCAGAAGTCTAAGGGGATGATGCAACCATTTCCCATACCAGAATGGAAATGGGAGAACATCACCATGGACTTCGTCACTGGACTTCCAAGGACATCCAAAGGCAACAATGCAATCTGGGTTGTTGTGGATCGTCTTACAAAGACTACACACTTCATTGCTATTCGAGAGGATTTCTCTTTTGATCAACTGGCACGGATATATATCAGGGAAGTGGTACGGTTGCATGGAGTACCACTATCTATTGTGTCTGACCGAGATCCAAGATTTACCTCTATGTTTTGGAAGAGTCTTCAACATGCTCTGAATACTGAACTGAACTTCAGTACGGCCTATCACCCTCAAAATGATGGACAATCCGAGCGGACTATCCAAACACTTGAGGATATGTTGAGAGCGTGCTCAATGGACTTTAAAGGAGGATGGGATCAACATCTTCCTCTGGTTGAGTTCTCTTATAATAATAGTTCCCACTCGAGCATCCAAATGGCACCATATGAATCCTTATATGGGAAAAGGTGTAGAACACCGGCATGTTGGGACGAGGTCGGTGAACGTAAGCTGCTTGGACCAGAAATGGCCGAAGAAATGGTGGAGAAGGTGAAAACCATTCAGCAGCATATCAAGGAAGCCCAAAGTCGACAGAAGAGTTATGCAGATAATCGTCGACGAGACCTTGAGTTTAAAGTTGGAGACATGGTGTTTTTACGCATATCTCTGTGGAAAAGGTCATGAGGTTTGGAAAGAAAGGGAAGTTAAGTCCAAGGTACATCGGCCCCTTCGAGATTCTTGATCGTGTTGGGGCTGTGGCCTATCGACTAGAACTTCCACCTACTATGGCCAAGGTGCATGATTTCTTCCATGTATCCCTCTTAAAGAAGTACATACTAGACCCTTCACATGTACTCTCTTCTGAGGTGGTACAATTGTAAGATGATCTTTCTTATGAGGAGCAACCAGTGAAGATCTTAGATCGTAGAGAAAAAGTTCTACGAAATAAGACAATGCCCCTCGTCAAGGTGTTGTGGAGAAACCACAAGTTTAAAGAAGCAACTTGGGAGTCGGAGGATATGATGAAGCTAAGTTACCCACATTTGTTTTAGTGTGGGAAAAGGAAAATTTCGAGGGTGAAATTTCTTAAGGGGGGAATGTTGTAACGACCCAAAGTTTCATTAATGGAAATTCTCTCTTGATCCAGTTAAATGTTTCTTTATGAAAAATGTTTTTATAAGATGTCAACTTCTTTAGTTTTATGTTAAGATTTGTGACCGTTACTTTTATATCCGTTGAACAGTGATCATCTGGGTAGTTTAAATATAAGGCTTTAACGAACCAATTTTCTACTCAGACAAAGGGAGCGATGGCCTCATCCAGTAGAATTTCCCCTTACGAAGCCCATTTGTCGGAGCTCGGAAAAGAGGTGGCGTCTTTGGGCTTTTCCCTTGACCAAGCACAAGCTGAGCTTCATCAAGTCATGCTCGAACGTGATCGTCTACGGGAAAAATGGAAGTTGATAGAGATTACCACTCGAGCAATGTTATCCGAGCAACCCCAAGAGTCTGTCACCATCGCACACCTTACCCTTAGGTCTTATGAGGCTATTTTAAGGGGTTATGTAACAAATAAGTAGCACCATGTTCATGTACATTATTTTTGTATATAATAATGAATATAATTTCTAGTCATTTTTGATACATTGTAATTAGTTTTTAAAGTACAAATGGTGTTTTTAGTTATTATTTAATTAAGAATTATATTTTATTAAATTTAACGATTTTTGAATTAAATATTATTTTAATAAAATATTATTATTAATATTAAATTAATTTTTATTAAATATAAATGATCTTATAATTTTATGAATGCAATTAAAATTTTTATTAAGGTTTGAAATCCATTTCTGTCAAAACCAGTGAAATTTTTATAAATGTCGGTTTTTATTTTAAAAGTGAAAATTCAAATATTTAGAAAATTATTTAGATAAAATAAATATTATTTTTGGAATCAGGATGTCGAAATTATCCAACGGTGAATTTTTCATAATTTTCTGAGACAGTCAAATTTTTGGGTAAAAATTAAATACCATTTAAATATATAATGTGTTTTATGACATCATAATGACCCAATGGTGATGTAATAAAATACCATAATCCTTATTTTCGGCCAATATGTGTTTTATCATTAAAATAATGAGGTTTTGGGTTTGTTTGACTCACTTTTCAAAGCATTAATGGAGCCCTCAAGACTTATTCAACACTTTGCCTTTTTAAATTAATTCCCATGGGAGTATGACTCACCTCCACATAAGCAACCCTAATTTTTTAATAAGTTCGGACCTTGGACTTGTAAAATATTGTTTTCCTCTTTCCGTTTCCAGAAACCATGGGCAAATACCATGGGATGGTTTGTGGTTTGGATTATTTTAATATAAGGGTTCCCAAACCTAAATAATAAAGAATTCTCTCACCTTTCCTATATAAACCCACCCAAGCTCCCACTTCCTCCTCACTCAAAGCCCTTGAAGTTCGTACAACCTCTTCCCTACTCTCTCTAGAATCCTATCAAGGTGCCCCAAGCTCCCAAGAAGCCTCTCACAAGCCTCTCTCTAGCCTTTGGAAAAACACTTCCAAGTAAGGGTTTTTTTCTTCCTTTCTCATTTTTGTCAATTTTCTTTAAGTTGTATTGCCCTTTTAATTTCAATTATAAATGTTGGGGTATGGTTTTTCACCTCCCCCATACTGCCCTCTTATTGTTTGAATGATGGTAGAACCCTTTCTCTCTCATTAAATTTCTCCCATGTACACCTGTTACTATGCCGAAATTCCGAAAGGAACTTCTCTCTCTTCTTTTACATTCAAGCAATAATTTTGTATCATGAATCTAAATTCCATTTCTATTGTTGGGACATGTATATATATGATCTCCTTACTGTCCATTACATTTAAATATGATGAGGAACCCCTTTCTATCTCATCAACCTTTTTTATGAATTCTTATGTCACGCCGTTACGCTGCCGAAATCGCACCGATTTTCTAAGCCAATGTCTTTGTGTAGTGAATACCATGCCCATTTCTCCATCAAGGGTATTCACCTTTATGCACATTTACATATTGATTATAAAGTTTCATGTATGAATTCCACATTCCTTTATCATGGAAGAAATGATTATGTTTTTTGAATCCATGTTTTATGATCCATGTGGCACACTTATGCATGAAATGAAATGTTTAAGAAGGGTGCACCCTTTATAGCGCTCCAATGCATTGGGTAAAGTATAGTATCATGATACGTCATGTGCAATGAGTGTTTACTCATGCTAATTCAAGTGCAACGAGGGTTTACTCGTGCTTCAAGTGCAATGAGGGTTTACTCATGCCCCATGTGCAATGAGCCTTGGCTCATGCTAATTCAATGTTAAGTGTTGTTGCCACATTTCCATGTTATGATTATCATGCTTTATCATGCCTTTATGTTCATGTTTCTATTATGCTCTATTGATATGCCTATTTCCTAACATGTATTGTACTCCTCATGTTATTCATTGTGTACTCCCTTACTGGGCTTTATAGCTCACCCTTTTCTTATGCATGTCCTCAGGTTATCCCATGCAATGCTAAGTACGAAGGAATGTAGTGGTCATGTAAAGGAAGTTTTCAATAAAGATGTTGTATTTCAAGTTTAATGTTTTTATTTAATGATCCTAATCCCCAAAGACACTAAACCTCTCGATCTTCTTTGTTGTATCAAGTGAAGTTTTATGTAATAAAGCATGCTTAAGTTGTAATAAAAAGCAGGGTTGTCATAGTTGGTATCAGAGGATAGGTTTAGTTATTTTTGGGATTAGGAAACCCTAGTAAAGCCTTAGATACAAGACTAAGCATAATAAAAACATCCTTAAGTTTTGGTAAATACTAAGTAAGTGGTTTATCAAACAAATACATCCCTGTCTGGATACGAGCAGGTAGAGGCGGCTTTGGCACAGATGTATCCTAGGGGTAAAACCCGAAAACACCGCTTTGAGCTAGACTCGAACGGGAACTGGTGCACGACAACGGGCCTTGCTGCACTCTTGGTTACGACACTCCCGGGGGATATGTTTTGATAAATTCACAATCTTAGTATGAACCCTTATTAAGGGAAAAATGCCCCTAAGAATATATGTCAGAAGGAAGATCATGAAAAGCCTGGATTGAATCCTATAGACTCATGAGTTAAAGAGATTAAAGTTTATTTATAAGTTATCAACTTTTGTCTTTGGATTACCCTTTATGTGTTACCCCTAACTTTCCTTTTATTCCAGCCAATGGCCGGTAATAGGAGAAATCAGGCTAACAACCGTTGTGAAGATTAGTGCGATGATTGTACTTATGAGATGCCCAATCCAATGGGAGCGGGAATCGCAAACTTTGTCACGCTTCTCTCTCAGCTAACTCAAGTTTTGAATAGAAACACTGGTCAAGAGGACGTTCAACCCCCCTAAGAAAGAACAAGTCGCTATTGAAAGCTTCATGAGACAAAAGCCTCCTACTTTTAGTGGATCATCCGATCCCACGATTGCTGAACAATGGATCAACTCCATTGAAAAGATATTCTCCATCCTCCAATGCTCTGAAAAAGAGAAGGTTCTCCTGGAGGCTTATCGTATGGAGGGTGAAGCTGATCAATGGTGGACATTGATCAAAAATACGAAGCCTGAGGAGGAGATCGAGGCTTTGGAATGGAAGGTATTCCAGAAGATGTTTTTCGATAAATATTTTCCATGCACCCTCCGTCTTAAGATGCAGGGGAATTCCTTTCCCTCAAACAGAAAGATGAAGAATCTGTGGGAGCGTATGAGGAAAACTTCACAAGGCTTGCACGATACGCTTCCATCTTTGTCATTACCCCCGAATGCAAGGTTGACCGCTTCTTTTGTGGGCTGAAGCCTAGCTTGCGGAAAGCATTAGCGATCCGTGACTTCGACATCTATGAGGAAATTGTCCGATGTGCCCTCAAGGTTGAAATGGAGATCGGAGAATCATAGGGGTATCATGGGGACAAGAAGCATAAGGTGGACTTCAATGCTGGTGGTCCGATGGATAAATCCAATGGCGCTAAGAAATTCCAGCACCCCACTTGCCAAAAGTGTGGAAAGAAGCACCCTAGAAATTTCCTTAGGGGGACAAGAAAATGCTTCAAGTGTGGAAGAGAAGGGAACCTAGCTGTTAAATGTCAGCAAGAAGGACCCGCGGCTGTGACAGAGGAGAGGAACGCTCCGTTCGAACCTCAATGCGTTGTTCAATGCTTCAAATGCAAAGAACCGGGTCATTTTGCGAATCAGTGCCCTAATCCAAGGGTTATCGGAGGCAATCAACAACCTCCAAGACAGCAAGGAAGAGGTTTTGCCATCACTTCTGCCGAAGTGAACCCCGACAACGAAGTGGTGATAGGTACTCTAGTTATTCATTCAAGAATAGCGAACGTACTTTTTGATTCAGGTTCTACGCATTCTTTTATATCTCAAAAGTTTAGTAGAACAATCCCTGCACCACCACAAATCATGGAAGTAAAGATGTCGGTGAGTACGGCAAATGGGGCAATCATTGCATCCCATGAATATAAGTCCTCCCCTGTTATAATATGTGGATTGAATTTCCCAGCGAACCTCGTCATACTCCCTTTGGTGGAATTTGATGCAATTATTGGCATGGATTGTCTTTCCTTATATAGAGCCAACATAAATTGTCGGGAGAGGCAAATCACACTCCATATGGAGAATCGACCCCCTATTCTTTATAAGTGTCAGGAGGAAGATGAATCTCCTTTAGCTCCATCATCTCAAGCATGGATATTACTGCCTTATGAGCACGCATATCTGTCTCAGATGATTGAGTCCAAGGAAGAAACCACCCTCAAAGAAATGCCTATTGTGAGGGAATTCACTGAAGTATTTCCCGAGGAACTTCCTGGTCTTCCTCCAAGAAGAGATGTTGAATTCTCAATTGAACTTATACCTGGGGCACTACCAATATCCAAGACTCCATATAGAATGGCTGTTGTTGAGCTTGAAGAGCTGAAGAAACAACTACAGGAGAATCTGGATAAAGGGTTTATACGCCCAAGTGCATCACCATGGGGTGCACCAGTCCTCTTCGTCAAGAAGAAGGATGGGTCAATGCGGATTTGCATCGATTATCGTGAACTTAACAAAATCACGATAAAGAACAAGTATCCTCTCCCAAGAATCGATGACTTGTTTGATCAGCTGCGTGGAGCACAATACTTCTCCAAGGTCGACTTGCGGTCAAGATATTATCAAGTAAGGGTGAAGAAGGAAGATATCCCCAAGACTGATTTTCGTACAAGGTACGGACACTATGAATTCATAGTAATGCCTTTCGGACTCACCAATGCTCTAGAAATATTCATGGACATGATGAATAGAGTCTTTAGAGATTACCTAGACATATTTTTGGTAGTCTTTATAGATGATATTCTAATATACTCCAAAACCAAGGAGGACCATGAGGATCATTTAAAAACTGTACTAGAGACTTTGCGCAAGGAGAAGCTCTATGAAAAGTACAGCAAGTGTGAGTTTTGGTTGAAAGAAGACTCATTCTTGGGCCATATCATCACAAGCAATGGGATATTTGTGGACCCCTCCAAAACAGATGCAATTGAGGGATGGTCGAGGCCAACATCGGTAACTGATATCCGTAGCTTCTTGGGGTTAGCTGGATATTATCGACGATTTGTGAGAAACTTCCCACGATTGTGAAACCCTCTTACCATGCTAACACGAAAGGGAGTAAAGTTTTCTTGGAGTGATGAATGCGAAGAAATATTCAAGGAGTTGAAAAGGAGGCTTATCACTGCACATGTGCTCACTTTACCCACAAGTGGGGAGCTTTTTGTGGTATTCAGTGATGCTTCAAAGAAGGTCTTAGGATGTGTGCTAATGCAGAATGGTAAAGTGATATCCTATGCCTCAAGGCAGTTGAAAATCCATGAGCGAAACTATCCAACGTATGATCTGGAGTTGGAGGCGTTGATCTTTGCCTTGAAAATCTGGCGGTATTATCTCTATGGAGAGAAATTTGAGATATATACTGACCACAAGAGTCTTAAATATATATTCACACAGAAAGAGCTTAATATGCGCCAGAGAAGATGGATAGATCTCATCAAGGATTATGACTGTTCAATACATTACCACCCTGGGAAGGCGAACAAGGTGGCAGATGCCCTAAGTAGAAAGGATCCAGCAATTCTATCAATGATGAAATTTAGAAGGATCCAATCTTCTTAGACTTGATGAAGATGGACGTGGGAATCATAAAGAAGGGAACATCATCAATCCTTTCAAAAATGATTTCTCAACCATCTCTTTTGGAAAGGTTAAAGGATGCTCAAAAGGATGATGCGGGAATCCAAGAAAAAGTGGAAGCTATCAAAAAGGGAAAATCCTCAGAGTTTAATGTTAATGAAGAAGGAATTGTGCGGTTTGGGAAAAGACTATGTATCCCATCAAGTTCGGAGCTGAAGAAGGAACTTTTGGATCATGCACATAGTTCAAATTTCTCTATTCACCCAGGGAGCACAAAGATGTATCGAGATCTCCGAGAAAACTTTTGGTGGGATAATATGAAGAAGGAGATTTCTGAATATACATCAAAGTGCCTGGTGTGTCAGCAAGTGAAGGCAGAGAGGCAGAAGTCTAAGGGGATGATGCAACCATTGCCCATACCAGAATGGAAATGGCAGAACATCACCATGGACTTCGTCACTGGACTTCCACGGACATCGAAAGGCAACAATGCAATCTGGGTTGTTGTGGATCGTCTTACAAAGACTGCACACTTCATTGATATTCGAGAGGATTTCTCTTTGGATCAACTGGCACAGATATATATCAGGGAAGTGGTACGGTTGCATGGAGTACCACTATCTATTGTGTCTGAACGAGATCCAAGATTTACCTCTATGTTTTGGAAGAGTCTTCAACATGCTCTGAATACTGAACTGAACTTCAGTACGGCCTATCACCCTCAAACTGATGGACAATCCGAGCGGACTATCCAAACACTTGAGGATATGTTGAGAGCGTGCTCAATGGACTTTAAAGGAGGATGGGATCAACATCTTCCTCTGGTTGAGTTCTCTTATAAAAATAGTTTCCACTCGAGCATCCAAATGGCACCATATGAATCCCTATATGGGAAAAGGTGTAGAACACCGGCATGTTGGGACGAGGTCGGTGAACGTAAGCTGCTTGGACCAGAAATGGTCGAAGAAATGGTGGAGAAGGTGAAAACCATTCAGCAGCATATCAAGGCAGCCCAAAGTCGACAGAAGAGTTATGCAGATAATCGTCGATGAGACCTTGAGTTTAAAGTTGGAGACATGGTGTTTTTACGCATATCTCTGTGGAAGAAGGTCATGAGGTTTGGAAAGAAAGGGAAGTTAAGTCCAAGGTACATCGCCCCCTTCGAGATTCTTGATCGTGTTGGGGCTGTGGCCTATCGACTAGCACTTCCACCTACTATGGCCAAGGTGCATGATGTCTTCCATGTATCCCTCTTAAATAAGTACATACCAGACCCTTCACATGTACTCTCTTCCGAGGTGGTACAATTGGAAGATGATCTTTCTTATGAGGAGCAACCAGTGAAGATCTTAGATCGTAGAGAAAAAGTTCTACGAAATAAGACAATGCCCCTCGTCAAGGTGTTGTGGAGAAACCACAAGTTTGAAGAAGCAACTTGGGAGTCGGAGGATATGATGAAGCTAAGTTACCCACATTTGTTTTAGTGTGGGAAAAGGAAAATTTCGAGGGAGAAATTTCTTAAGGGGGGAATATTGTAACGACCCAATGTTTCATTAATGGAAAATCCATCTTGATCGAGTTAAATGTTTCTTTATGAAAAATGTTTTTATAAGATGTCAACTTCTTTAGTTTTATGTTAAGATTTGTGACCGTTACTTTTATATCCGTTGAACAATGATCATCTGGGTAGTTTAAATATAAGGCTTTAATGAACCAATTTTCTACTCAGACAAAGGGAGCGATGGCCTCATCCAGTAGAATTGCCCCTTATGTAGCCCATTTGTCGGAGCTCGGAAAAGAGGTGGCGTCTTTGGGCTTTGCCCTTGACCAAGCACAAGCTGAGCTTCATCAAGTCAAGCTCGAACGTGATCGTCTACGGGAAAAATGGAAGTTGATAGAGATTACCACTCGAGCAATGTTATCTGAGCAACCCCAAGAGTCTGTCACCATCGCACACCTTACCCTTAGGTCTTATGCGGCTATTTTAAGGGGTTATGTAACAAATAAGTAGAACCATGTTCATGTACATTATTTTTGTATATAATAATGAATATAATTTCTAGTCATTTTTGATACATTGTAATTAGTTTTTAAAGTACAAATGGTGTTTTTAGTTATTATTTAATTAAGAATTATATTTTATTAAATTAAAGGATTTTTGAATTAAATAATATTTTAATAAAATATTATTATTAATATTAAATTAATTTTTATTAAATATAAATGATCTTATAATTTTATGAATGCAATTAAAATTTTTATTAAGGTTTGAAAGCCATTTCTGTCAAAACCCGTGAAATTTTTATAAATGTCGGTTTTTATTTTAAAAGTGAAAATTCACATATTTAGAAAATTATTTAGATAAAATAAATATTATTTTTGGAATCAGGACGTCGAAATTATCCAACGGTAAATTTTTCATAATTTTCTGAGACAGTCAAATTTTTGGGTAAAAATTAAATACCATATAAATATATAATGTGTTTTATGACATCATAATGACCCAATGGTGATGTAATAAAATACCATAATACTTATGTTCGGACAATATGTGTTTTATCATTAAAATAATGAGGTTTTGGGATTGTTTGACTCACTTTTCAAAGCATTAATGGAGCCCTCAAGACTTATTCAACACTTTGCCTTTTTAAATTAATTCCCATGGGAGTGTGACTCACCTCCACATAAGCAACCCTAATTTTTTAATAAGTTCGGACCTTGGACTTGTAAAATATTTTTTTCCTCTTTCATTTTCCATAAACCATGGGCAAATACCATGGGATGGTTTGTGGTTTGGATTATTTTAATATAAGTGGTCCCAAACCTAAATAATAAAGAATTCTCTCACCTTTCCTATATAAACCCACCCAAGCTCCCACTTCCTCCTCACTCAAAGCCCTTGAAGTTCGTCCAAACTCTGCCCTACTCTCTCTAGAATCCTCTCAAGGTGCCCCATGCTCCCAAGAAGCCTCTCACAAGCCTCTCTCTAGCCTTTGGAAGCACACTTCCAAGTAAGGGTTTTTTTCTTCCTTTCTCATTTTTGTCAATTTTCTTTAAGTTGTATTTCCCTTTTAATTTCAATTATGAATGTTGGGGTATGGTTTCACACCTCCCCCATACTGCCCTCTTATTGTTTTAATGATGGGAGAAACCTTTCTCTCTCATTAAATTCCTCCCATGTACACCCGTTACTATGCCGAAATTCCGAAAGGAACTTCTCTCTCTTCTTTTACATTCAAGCAATACTTTTGTATCATGAATCTAAATTCCATTTCTATTGTTGGGACATGTATATATATGATCTCCTTACTGTCCATTACATTTAAATATGATTAGGAACCCATTTCTCTCTCATCAACCTTTTTTATGAATTCTTATGTCACGCCGTTACGCTGCCGAAATCGCACCGATTTTCTAAGCCAATGTCTTTGTGTAGTGAATACCATGCCCATTTCTCCATCAAGGGTATTCACCTTTATGCACATTTACATATTGATTATAAAGTTTCATGTATGCATTCCACATTACTTTATCGTGGAAGAAATGATTATGTTTTATGAATCCATGTTTTATGATCCATGTGGCACACTTATGCATGAAATGAAATGTTTAAGAAGGGTGCGCCCTTTATAGCGCTCCAATGCATTGGGTAAAGTATAGTATCATGATACGTCATGTGCAATGAGTGTTTACTCATGCTAATTCAAGTGCAACTAGGGTTTACTCGTGCTTCAAGTGCAATGAGGGTTTACTCATGCTCCATGTGCAATGAGCCTTGGCTCATGCTAATTCAATGTTAAGTGTTGTTGCCACATTTCCATGTTATGATTATCATGCTTTATCATGCCTTTATGTTCATGTTTCTCTTATTCTCTATTGATATGCCTATTGCCTAACATGTATTGTACTCCTCATGTTATTCATTGTGTACTCCCTTACTGGGCTTTATAGCTCACCCTTTTCTTATGCATGTCCTCAGGTTATCCCATGCAATGCTAAGTACGAAGGAATGTAGTGGTCATGTAAAGGAAGTTTTAAATAAAGATGTTGTATTTCAAGTTTAATGTTTTTATGTAATGATCCTAAGCCCCAAAGTCACTAAACCTCTCTATCTTCTTTGTTGTATCAAGTGAAGTTTTATGTAATAAAGCATGCTTAAGTTGTAATAAAAAGCAGGGTTGTCATAATTATATTAACACAAAATGGAATGTAAATATTTATAAACTATAAACAGGAATTAATAAGAATAAATACATAATAAATATAATAAATATAATATTTAAATATATTGTTCATCATAATGGGAACTTTTATAGGTTGTAATGAAAAAATGAACAACCATTGTTTTGTGAGGCTGTAGTTCATCATACATAGAAAAAATATGTTTATTACCCATTAGATAGAGGTGTGTGTAAGATAAGTTGAATCCTTATAAAAAAATACTAGCATATTTATTATACTATTTTTCATACAATAATTTAAGAGTGAATTTTGATGGGGTGGAGAACGAAAATAAAAGAAAGGGGCTTGATAGAAGATGTTACCGCTTAATAGGGTAACTCTTTTTGGTTTGTTCTAAAAGGATTTATTGTGTTTCATTATGATAAAGGGATAGATTATAAGAGTAATATGGGGATATGGGGAAGTGGGGAAGTTTTTTTTCAGGTACTAGCCAAAGTTAATAGGGTTGATAGGTGTGACGAAGTGGGAGAGGTGCTGGATTTTAATAGGGAAGGAAAAAGACTCAGTTGGAATTTTTAGAAACAAGTTATGTGTACACATGTTCTTACCTAAAAAATACTTAACTAACAAAGAAAACTCAATAAAATAAGTTATATTTATGAAATATGGACATACAATGGGCATTGTATAATTTTCAAGGTTATTTCAACCCTCAATTTTATGGTTTATTCCCTATTTAAGCTTAATTTGGCCATAATCACTATTGATAATTTTAGTCAATTATACTAATAATTTGGTCAAAAAATTAACATGGTATTATTATACTCTAAATATTAAACTCAATAAAATGTTTTATGTATATTCTATTAAATTCTAAAAATAGAACCAACAGAGTCAAGATTAATGTAAATACCGCCGACGGAACGAAATAATGGGTTTTTAAAGTAGAAAAATGTTTAAAAGTTTGTTAATATTTTATACTGAATTTCAAAGTGAAATTGATTATAATGAATTAAATTTTATCAATATATGTAATATTTATCTAATTTTACCATAATTTTTTTTATAATATCATTTACCAATAATAATTAATAAAACAAAATGACAATTTTTAACTTAAAAGTTGTATTTTCACTATTCATCAAAAATGATGTTTCTAAGAGAAATCCAATAAATTAACCCTAGGATAATTTTTTCATTATGAATTCAAAAATGAAGTTTATTGTTATCATATTAAATTTTTATGTGTCTAAAATTAATTTTATTATAAAAAAGGGTTCATTGGAGAAAATAATTATTTAAAACCTAAAAGGTCTTTAACCAAAATAATATCTTTCATTATAAATATCTTTTATTTATATAAAAAATTATAAAAATATTTGAAAAGTATTTATTACTATTCATATAAAAATATTTTATTTATATGTTATAATAATCTCATTTGAATAATTATATATAAAAATGATGTTTCATAGAAACTTATTGTTCTGTGCATCGTATTCCAAGTCAGTGTTGCATTTAATGTACAGCAAGTCAGTGTTACGTGTAATGTACACCAGGTCGGTTTCATGTGAAAGTAAAGTTTGACATAGTGGATTTCAATATATAAATGAATGTTTAATTTATTCAAATAAAATATCCATAAAAACTCGAGGAGTTATAATCTACCCCCCTTAAAAAGAATTTCTCCCTTGTAATTTGTCACTCTAGTAAAAACAAATGGGGATAATTCTGCTTCATCATATAATCAAGTACCCTTGTAGATTACCCTAAATGTTTATTTCTCCACTAATAATTGACCTGTCAGTGGTCTGGATTTCTAGAACTTTCTCTAATCTGTCCAGAATCTCAACTGGTTGTTCTTTGTAAAATGGATCATGCTCTAGTGGTATGACCTCTATGTTCAGTATATTTGAAGGGTTAGGTATATACTTACTCAATAGAGATACGTGGAACATATCATGTACTTGAGAGGGATTTGGAGAAAATTACAAGAGATAATCTACCATCCTAATACGATGAATAATTTGAAAGGGACCAATATACCTAGGGCATAGTTTCCATTTCTTTCAGAATCTCATAACTTTAATCAATTGTGAAATTATTAGAAACACATTTTAACCAAATTTAAAATGGTGAGATTACTATATCCTTAATGTATATCATGGAAAGATGATCTAGAGAGAGGTATTATCTAATAGTAGTAGAGTGTGTGTAAATAGTATGGTGATCGACTAGAACCCATATATCATTAAACCCTTTAGAGATTTTGGGTATTCAAATGAAAAAATCCATAGTGATGTTATCCTATTTCCAATATGGTATGGGTAATTTATGTAATAACCCATTTGAATTTTGTATTTCAACCTTAACTTATTGGCATACCATGAACCGTGATACAAACTCTTTGATATCTCTCTTCATTCAATCCCACCATATGTATTTTATCATATACTTCTACATCTTCATACTTCCATGATGAATAAATAATGAAAATGTAGGAGCTTTATTCTAAGAGAAGATTATAAAAATATAGTATGAAAGGAACACACACATGGTTGCTAAACCTTATCATCAACTTATGATCAAGGTTAAACTCAGGAACATTTCGAAATTTATTTTTCAGCTCTTCATCTTCTTTACACAACTCCTTAATTTTCACATGGAAATAGGTTTCAACTTTCATTTAAAAAATATAACATTTTTCGCTTACTTTAATAATTCTAGCTCTAATCATAAAAAATACCGAAATTTTTGATCTTTTGTGATCCTCATCATGGATAAGATAGAATGATCCTTCTGTCTCACATCATCATCCACCTTGTTCACATTCCCAGGATGGTTCTGTATTGAGCAGTCATAATCATTTATCAAATCAAACAATCTTCTCTGATTCATGTTCAAATCCTTCTATGTGAATATAGAATGTATACTTTTATGATTGGTATATATATCACACTTTTTCCCATAATGATAATGCCTCCATATATTTAATGAAAAAATTATCACTACTAACTCCAAATCATGATTTGGTTAATTCATCCCATGAATCTGTCACTATTGTGGGGAATAGGCTATAACCATGTTATCATAGAAAAGAACACATCAAAATCCATCTTGGATGCATCTATGTAGATTTAAAACCATTCACTCCTATATGGAAATGTAAGCACAAGTGTAATGACCAACCTTCTCTTTAGTTCCTTGAAATTTTCCTCGCATTCATATATCCTGTGTAACATAACACTCATTTGAGTAAAAATGGTCATAGGATTAGATAATTAAGAGAAATTATCCCCAAAAAAATGATAATATATAGCTAAAACATAAATTCTTTGGATATCTGTCACATTGTTTGGTCTTTTCCCGCATTCAATATCCTCTATCTTTAAGGGATACACTTCTATACCATATCTAGTGATTATTTGAAACAATAATGAAATCTTTTGAAGAAAAAATTCACACTATGAAATTTTTTAATATATATTATCCATTCTTATGGCCATAAATACAATTTTCAAATGATATTCATGCTCTTCCTTTCTCATTGAATAGATAAGAATATCATCTATAAATACCACCACAAACATATTGTAGTAATCTCTTAATACCTGATTCATTAAATCCATGAAGATAATAGAGGCATTAGTAAGACCAAATGGAATCACTCTATATTCATTATGTTCTTACCTTGTATGGAATGCCGTCTTGGTTATATTATCTTTTTTGACCCTCAATTGATGATATCTAGAATAAAGGTCAATTTTGGAAAAGGATTGAGTTCCACAAATGATCCAACAAGTCGTCAATATAGGGAAGAGGATACTTCTTCTTGATTTTGATCTTGTTAAACTCTTGATAATCAATGTAGAGTCACAATGATCCATCTTTACTTTTCCAAAAAAAGAACTAGTGAACCCCAAGGTGACACACTTGGAAGAATTAATCCCTTATCAATGTTTTGTTGGAGTATCTTCTACAAATATTTCAACACAATCAGAGACGTTCTATAAGGAGTATTTTTAATTTTTTTTGAACTAGGTCTGAGTTCTATTTAGAACTCATCTTTACTTTTTGGTGGAATACTAGAAAAATCATCTAGAACGAAATCCACAACATCCTGAATAATAGGCATATCATCAATGTTGATTCTCTCCTGAAACATTTGATAAAAATTACCATTTTGGATGGAAATTAAGAATAATACACTAGATGTAATATACATAGGATTTTCATTCTTATCATCACATGGATGGATTATCATAGGAGTGTTTGAAATATTAAATGTATATCCCATTCCATGAAAATTGATGTGGGATTTATGGAGGGAAATCTAATCCATTCTTAAGATGGAATAAAATTCAACCAAAGGAAGAGTGAAAACATTTACAAGAAGTACTTTCCCACCAAATTCAACTAGAAATGGATCATAGACGTGAGATGCAATCATCTTACGATTAGGGGTTTTCACTAATAATTCCACATATAATATTTTTCATATAATCCTAACACACTTAAATAATTACTTAGATATGAAATAGTTGGTAGATATAGAATCAAATATTATATTAGAAGTTTTAGAGTGGATGGTATGTGTACCTTTCATCACATAGTTATCAAAACACTTATCAGATATAGCGATTGCACGAGATTTACCCTTGTTCCCCAACTTAAGAGGTTACAGATGTTAGTCATCATCACCAACCTTTGGGTTTTAGAAATTTTTAGAATAATGACCGTTCTCCTTACACATGTAGCACTAAATCATGAGAGGTTCATTTTGTGCCTCTTTTTACCCAATCACAACATTAGCTATGTTATTCCCATCACTTTGCAATAAATTGTCCATTGACCTTCTTTTATGGATATAAAATGTAATTACATATGATTTTTTGAGAGATATTATTTTAATTTCATTGATGTTTTATGCTACACCAATATTATCTTGTGCTATACGCAACACCATATTTTCTTGTATTATACGCAATAATATTATTGGCTTGTGTTGCACACAATTTCATGTTATTTTGATAGAATTTATTTCATGAAAGACTGATTATAGATTTTTTTCAATATATAAATGAACTAACTTTGGATTATGTTATACACAACACCAAAGGATGCTTTCACTACATGCATTACTGACTTGGCTTGCGTGACACACAAGAGTGACCTTCATTGATATCTTGCATTGTACGTGATACTGAGTTTCACTAAAAAAATGATATATTGTTAAAATGTTATTCTGGGATATAAACTTGCTATTATGAATAGTATTAACCAAATTTTTAATTTTAGTTGTATTTTCTAGACATTATATTAGAACAATTTCATTTTTTTCGGATAAAAAAAGTATTTTTACCAAAATGCCATTTTGCCTCCTTTTGATGGAACACCCATTTTAAATCTAGTTTTTTACACATTTAGATATTATGTTGAAAAAAATAATATTTTTAATTGAAATATGGACATAAAGATTTACCTATGTTTAATTTTTGGTATTTTTCTAATAAAATTCATATTTTAATGAATAGTGAAAAAGACTGCATTTTAATTCAAAATTTCCTTTTCATCTAATATATTTATAAAGTTAGGTTATCTTTTTAATTTTTTTTAGTGTAATTGGAATATTTTTTGTGTGTTTTATCAAATGTTGGTCAATAGAAGTAATTTTCAATTTTTAATTGGTCTTAAACACCTATCAATCTTTTGATAGTTATTATTTCTTAAAAACACGCCTTTTGGTTTTGACAACAGGAAAAAATTTTAAATTAATAAATGCATCTTCTATGTTTTAAATTTCAAAAAATGGATTCCATATTTGGAATCATAATTTTTAAATTGTTTAAATGTTTATGTTTTATTTTTTGACATTATGAATAGTAACTTCAGTAAAAATTTTATCTATAATTGTAAAAGGGTTAATATGGTAAACAGTCGAAAGAAAAATAATATAATAATAATTTTAAACTAACCTAAAACATGTTCTAATCCTATTGTATGAGATATCTATGACTATATAAATCCTTGGGTCCATTTTTGGGACCTCGTGGACCTAATTGTATGTGAAAATGACATTTTATAATAATTAATTTAAAGTAAAGAGAAATATGACATAAACTTATATCTTCTTAATAAAACCATTTTAATATAGAGATATATATAAGATAAATTAGACTATAAATATTCATTGGAAACATAAAAATATTTCCAACATCATGGTATTTTATTTATTTTTAGACACCAGATAAATAAATTTATTTATCTCACAATGATGATGTAGTGATTACATTATTAATGAATGATTTAAATAAATGAGATTATACATAGTAAAATAAATCTATTTTGAAACGTTTTATGACATACAATATTTTTATGAATGATTATGAATTGTTATCTTTGAATTAATGATGTTTTTTCAAAAGAATCAAGTTTTTATGAATTTTTAAAAAGTCATGGTATTAATAGTATAAAAATTAACATAAACAAGTCTTTGCAAAAAATAATTTTTTTTAAATGATATAATATTCCTAATTTTTTTTATTCTACCAAATGACATAGATACTTTTTAACATGTCTTTCATGAACTACTTTATGTTCTGCCAAATGACATAGATACTTTTTTCTTTTCTATCAAAAGTATGAGGAATTTTTTATCTTATATGACATTGAACGAGTTTTTACATCTTCAAAACGAATTATTTCAATGAAGATTCACTTAAACGTTTACATGAATATTTTTATCTAAATCTATTTCTTTTAATATTTCAACCATTTTGAGAAAAGAAAATGTTTTTAAAAAAAGAATAGATATTTTCCTCAAGTTGTAACTTCAAGTTTATCAAAATTATTTTCCATATAAATGACATAGAGTTATTTTTCTATCCCTATTTTTAATTTGATTTTCTTGTGTTTATGATGGATTTATTTTTATGAAATCCATTTATTTTATATAGATTTTGATTTAATGATTTTTAAATAACCAGTTTTATTTCATGGGTTATGCTGTGATGAATGATTTATATTTTTGTAGAACATGTAAGAATGATTTCCTTAAAAGATGGGTTAGACCTATATCTCCATACAATGAATTAGGTAAAGATTTATATCTCTTGAGATAGACATGACTTGAATGAAAAGTAAATCCGGTTTATAAATTCTTGGTTGGAACGACATGTGAACCCAATTTAGTATTGAAATTTGTCCACTAGGATGGGCTTGGAAAAAATGCCTTGGGTATTATAGAAATCATATTATATGCATATTTGTTTTCCACAATTAGAAGATTTCTTTCAATTCTATTCTATCAAGGTTGATTTTTCTTTATGATCTTTGCCTTACATGCTACCAAGATGAATTTCATGACTCAAGATTTTGTTGTTTAAACATTATGTTCATATTTTTACATTCAAATGTTTATGGTTTTTTTTATGTTATCCATGTTTACCCTTACTGAGCATTTGAGATAACGTTTTTTTTGTTTTCATTTCCCTAGGATATAAAGAATGGTTTTAGGTAAGAAAAAATGGGTAATAACTTTATGGAAGATATCTTTCACCAAGTTAGAAGATTATGTTCTAAGTTTCCAAAGAGACTAAAATAATACTATCTTTGGGAATATATTTGTGTAATGTATTAAGTTTTCTGCAAAAGAAATTCAATGTCCATATACATCAATCTTGGTCCGTTAGAGTCGGTGTTAGAGTAAAGTTTTAGTCAAACTTTGGAAAATAGGATGTGAATACTTTATTCAGATCCCTAGAGATATTTCTAAGTTATGATTAGGGATATCCTTAAGGTTATGTCTAATTATAGGTTATTTCCTAGAATTTATGGTAACTATCATGAATAACCTAGTATTAAACCTAATATGTTAGAGATTTAAAGTACTCCCTCTTGATTAAGTTATTTTTCAAGTATGATTTTTCCCCTCACACTATTCTTTTTGGGTTTTAGATGATGGTTAGAACCTAAAGGAACAATGTTAATGATAAATTCACTGTGAATGCAATGATTGTACTCATAAACAACCAAATTTTATGGTATATGGTATGAGAAATAAAATTGATATACTTACCCAAGCTATGAATTATTATAGACATCCAAATGAGTAGAGAAGGGAATACTATTCTATTGAGTGTTTCATGAGGAAACACCCACCTTCATTTAGTTGGTATTCTGACCCACTTGTTTCTGAATAATGGATCAGTACCTTTGAACAGATATTTCCCATCCTTTACTTTGTAGAACATGAAAAATTCATTTTGGATGTTTATTTTTAGAAGGTGAAGTAGACCAGTGGTGGACTCTAATTATGAATACAAGGCAGAAAGATAACATTGAATCCATGGAATGGGATGAGTTCAAGAACTTAGATTTCAATAATTTCTTCTCTCGTATGATTTGAACAAATATGGAATTGGATTTCATTGAGCTAAAGAAAAATTATGGTGAATCTATTGGTACAAACAAGATGAATTTTAAATGGCTTGCAAGGTATGCTTCTGGATTTATCATCCAACCTGAAAGTAAATTTTATTGATCCTTATGTGGGGTAAATCCAAGTCTTCAAAGGGAATTATATAGCGACCCAATCCTTTTACATATAACATTTCAATATTTTCAGAATAATTATTTATCAGAGTATAAGCCAAGGATCGTTAAGTCTAGTGTCTTAGAAGACTAGGTACATATAACAGAAAACATGGGGCTAAGATAAAACACTTCTTTATTTAATCTCCATAATAAGCTCCTAACTTCCTTTGAGACCTTACATCTACATAGGGTACCCTGGGGAACACATGAACAAAGGGATGATCTAAAAATGCCCAGTAAGGGAATGAACATAAGGATACATCTCAAGCACATGAGTTAGGAGGCATGGAATAATGATATCCAACGCATGAAACTTTTAAAATCATTTAATATAGGCATATGATAGCATAAACATGGAATCATATAAATGTGGAGGAATCATAAATCATATCTTTAGTACAGGTCAAGGATAACCGCCAATCCCGTTTCACATTTCAGTACGAATCAAGTCTAACCACCAATCCGGTTTCACATCGCATCTCTTGAGACATAACCTTACCCAATGCATTGGAGTGCTATCTATTCAAACCCATCTCAATATATTCATGAATATACTTGCCACATAAATATTCTTACCATATATACAATCATACATATTCAACCATACACAAACATAAGGGTACCCATGAAAAGAATTGGGTACCACAATCATGACATCAATCATAACCAATGACCGTATGATGAAAGTGTCCATATAAGGAATGAATTAGAAATTCATGGACGTTAATAGGGTAAAATAGGCTGTTAAACATGGTAAGTGGTGTCAAACATAAGTGACAACATATGAGATATGTATTTTAGAAACATTAGCATTAAAAAAATTTCACAGCTTTATGGAAAACGCTCTAGAGATTTTCAAATAGAAAAGAGGAAATTCTTTTATATAAAAAAAGAATTGAACCAATAAGGTTTTCATAATTAAAATAAAGAATTTACTATGTTAATGGGGTCTTAAAATGGAAGATAGAGTGCTCTTGAAATTGGGTAAAAGTTCAGGAAGTTCCTTTAAAACAAGTGTGCTTATTAGGAAGTATCGAAGAGAGATTCACTTATAAGAAAGTTTAACCATGAAAGAAAGTGATAGGTGGATCTTGGAACATGAGATTAGAGCATATAAACATAATGTTGAAGTTCTACATAAAAGAAAATACAAAAACAAAAAGAAAGATAGAACAACCCGAAGGAATAAAGGAAGTTCGGGTAGAATCCATCATGGTTTATTGACATGGTGTCATGTATAATTAAGAGGTCTTGATGAGAGAGATAAGGTGTTTATCATCACTTATAAAAAATTAGAACGGTAAGGGGAAGGAGTATAAATGTACCCCATTACATGGTATTACACAAAAGGAATAGCTTAGAGATCAATCTTGATTATGAGTAAAAAGGGGAGGATCCCTTATCTTAAGTCTGTTGGTGTTATCCACTTGATATTAATGAACTGAATCGTCAAATTAGGTTTATTAATAAATAGGTCCAGAACCTTATATACATGTAAAATATTTAGTATTACATTTTTATGTTCATTCATACCCATTTTGATTGATTATAAGGTTCAATTTCATGGTTCTGGTCCGTTTGTCTCCTTGGTTTTAATGATAAGTTCACTTTTATTTTGGTTAAGATAAAATGTAAGATGAAATTGGTTGTCTAGAATTGATGTTATATAGCATTAGTTAACATACAGAAGGTTACAAAATTCATTTGGTTAATAGGAGTGAAATAGAACCATGACATAAGACAATAATGATAAAAGCTTGAATTAATTTTAGCAATTTTACCCATAATTAACTTGTTTTGTATTATCATTTGATATCATGAGTGTATAAGGATTCCATAACCATAAATAAGATATATAACATACATAGTAATCTAGTTAAACCATAACATAAATGGTTTCATGACCAGAAAAAAGATGATAAAAGAAATTGAAAACACATTATCCACGATGTCGATCACAGACGATGTTTTAATTTTAGAACGTGAGGGAGAGGAGACAAAGAATGATGCTTTAATTTTTTACATAAACATGATTAAAATCCAGAATATATGAGATTTTGGAGATTTCATGCCATTTAGATAAGGGAAGGGGAAGAGAGTGTAAGAAAAGAAAGAAATTGAAAACAAAACACTTGAAAATGAAAGGGGATCCTTACCCTTTGATCTCCTCTCTTTGAGATCCATCTTAAGAACATTGATTTTGGAATTTTGGAAGGAACAGAAGGACTTGGACATGGGGAAGGAGCTCGGGATGATTTTTGGGTAGAATTTGGTCTAGGCACGAGGCTTGAGAGGTGTGTGGGAAAGAGGTAATGAGAGTGGGTATTTATAGTGAGGGAGGAGAGGTTTTTCAAATTATTTTAAGTATTTGTTTATTATTTAAGTCCAAAACTATGAATAATTGGAAATTATCATCAAATATACTAAAACAATCAATTATTAATCAGGATTGTCATCTTACATCAGCCATACATCACCTATGATGTAGTATTTATCATTTATCACAATTTATCGTATTTTATTATTCATAAAAAATTCAAGTATTTCAGAAAAATCCCAAAAAATCACCCTAACCATTTTTTGATGTGTAGAATCCAAAAATGAAGTCCATTTTTCAAAAATAATTTTCTAAATATGATTATTTTATTATTTAATTAATATAATAATTTATTATCAAAACCAGGTTTAAAACATTCATTAATTCATTCTAAAATATAGGTATATCGTACTTCCAACATGAATATTATTTTTATAACACCATATGTGAGGTTATTATTCATTAGGATATATCACTATTCATAAGGGTATTTTACTATTCATTAGGGTAGGTTACTATTCACCAATTTTTTTTTGTTCTATTAAACTCCAAAAAACATCTTGAATACAACCGTGTATGCCAGATTTTTGAAATTCCAAACACAGAAGTGAAAAACTTATGTTTAATGGTCACTTATCCATTAGTAGTTCATTATATTGTGATTTCATGTGATTTTATGACATAAATATAAGAAGGTAATTTCCATTGAAAAACTTTGGGTTGTTACATTCTTCCCCCCTAATGAAATTTCGCCCTCAAAATTTCGTTTTATATATTAAGCCAAAAACAGGTTCGAGTACTTTTCCTTCATTGCTTCCTCAAATTCCCATGTTTCTTCCTCAAACTTATGGTTCCTCCACAACACTTTGACAAGAAGGGTTGTCTTGTTGCGTAGAACCTTATCTATCCGATCCAAAATCTTTACTGGCTGCTCCTCATAGGAGAGATCATCTTCTAGCTGCATCACCTCTGAGTTTAGTACATGCGAGGGATCAGGTATGTACTTCCACAAGAGGGATACGTGAAAAGAATCATGAAATAAAGCCATATTCAGTGTATGTTCAAGTCGATAAGCCAATTCTAATATGCGATCAAGGATCTAAAAGGGTCCAATATACCTTGGGCTTAACATCCCTTTCTTCCCAAATCGCATGACTCTCTTCCATGGAGATATTCAAAGGAAGACTTTATCTCCAACGTCGAACTCTATGTCCAATCGACGGTTGTCAGCATAGCTCTTTTTTCAACTTTAAGAATCTTTGATGTGTTTCTGGATGACTTGAACCTTCTCTGTAATCTCTTGAACAAGATCGGGTCCAAGTAGCTTTCTTTCTCCAACTTCATCCCAACAGGTTGGAGTTCTACATCGCTTTCCTTACAGAGCTTCATATAGAGCCATTTGAATAATCGAGTGGACGCTATTGTTGTATGATAAATCAACCAATGGGAGATTCTAATCCCATCCACCTTTAAATTCTGGAGAGTAGGCTCTAAGCATATCTTCAAGCATCTGAATAGTTCATTCAGACTAGCCATTAGTTTGGGGGTGATAAGCTGTGCTAAAATTTAATTCAGTACTGAAAGAATGTTGAAGTCTCCTCCAGAATTTAGATGTGAACCTTTGATCACGGTCAGAGACAATTGAGAGTGGAACACCGTGAAGTCTCACCCTGTAACACCCGAGACTTTTATGTTATATAAATCATCAAAGGAATCTTTTTCTACACAACACTTTCTTGTCTTGCTTTACACGAAATCGTGGCCTTCCTCGATAGCTTGCGTCGTACGCAATACCGAGTTTCACTAAACAACGATATGCTATTAAAATAAAACTAGCAGTTATGAATAGTAAAAACCACTTTTTAAAATTTTATAAATTTTATTTTTCAAAATGGACTTCATTTTTGGATTCGGAATATCAAAATTAGCCTAGGGTGAAATTTTGGTATTTTTCTGAAAACTTGCAATTTTTGATGAATAGTGAAACCACTAAGTGGTAGGTTAAAAACTGAATTTTGAATAAAACTTAATTTTACCGCTTCTGTGAATGGAATTTAGAAAATCCGACAGACACGGTTAATATCAAGGACTAAAATGTGGTTCAATGAGATGAAAATAATTTTTGGTGAATAGTAACTTTTTACTTTTTTTTACCACGGTTAATAGTAAATAGGGTAACTAAGGGTAAATATGATATTACTATTACCCTAACACATGTCCTAATTCTATTGGATAAGTGTAATTCGACCAAAAACAACCTTATAAATATAATATGACCATTTAGGTCCACTTGGATTAGATTATGACATTTAATATTATTTTATTTAATGAATAGTTAAAATAGTTAAAATCAAAGTTTAATAACTAAAACATTTTTAATATGGGGTTATACATAAGATAAATTCGACTATAAATATTCCTTAGAAAGCTAAAAAGATTTCCTACATAATGATATTTTATTTATAATTTTTAGACTTTAAATAAATTAATTTATTTATGACACAACGATGATGAAGTAATTACCCTTTTAAGGAAATGTTAACATAATTGATGTTATAAATGCTCAAATAAATGTAATTTGAAACTTTTTATGAATTCCACTAATTTTCTAGGTTACTATGATATATTAGTGTTGATTTAATCAACTTGGTTCGAACATATAATTCTGTTATGACTTTCACAAAAATCATATATCAAATAGTGTCAAAATTGACACAAAATAGTTTTTAAATAAAATAAAATATTATTAATTGTTATTTTATTCCTAAAAATCTAAGGTTCGGCCAAATGACTTAGATAAGGATATATATATTAATAATAAACAATTTGTGATTCTTTTGGCATGTTATAGTAAGTGTATTAACCATATAGTGAAAGAAAACAAAAAGACATGGTAAAAGTAAAATTATTTAACTTAGAGTTAAATCTAATTGATAAGGTTAAAATAATACCCTAAACTTGTCTAAATCCTATTGTTTGATAGGATTTCGACCCATCCCCACTTTACATTCGAAATAAGACCCTTTGGAACCATTATAAACCGATTTTGACTTTAATATAAAATAATATTTTGAGGTATTCCTAAGGTGCCCCTCTCCTCCATTATAAAAGGGCACCTCCTCCCCCTCCTCCTCCCACCAATTTGAGCACTCAAGCTCGGCCAACCCCTGCAAAAATCCCTTCTCCACTTCCCTATAATAATCCTAGAGGTCCTGGTCTTCTTCAAAGACAAATCTTAGTTCCCTAAGTGGAGGATTCAAAGAGGCGTTTCAAAGAAGAGGTAATATCCATTACCGATCATTTCAATTTCTTTCTTCTTCAACTTCTTCTTATTTAGTTGTTTCATGATAAATTAATAACATCAGTATTACTTACATACTGATATGTTATTATAAATATGAAACAACCCTAATTCACCTTCTATCCATCCTACGGAAAAATGAAATCACGGCGCGTGCGTACGTACGGAATACCGTCTCCACGCCGTGGTGTAATCTATTTTCCATCATCACCTTACAAGGATGGGTATAATTGTGTAATGAGTAACTATATATGATTATTATAAAGTGATATTGATACTGAAATAGTATAAATACACTTAAATACAATTCCACGATCATGGGAACAATATCATCGCTCGTGCGTACGTACGGAATACCGTCTCCACGATGTGATGCGACTCGTTCTACATGATCATCATTACATAGTAATTATATAAATGAATTGAAGGAATAAATATGATATATGTTACACTAATACCATTCTGGATATAAGGTATCTATAACCTTAAAAGAAGAATATGAATTTATTCGGAAAAACACGCATAAGAACAAAAGGCAATAAAGACCCGAGTAACAAGTAACAATGAAATATTACTAATAAGAAGCTAAGAATATGACCATATATGATATCATATAAATATGTATGATTCTGGAATATTTCAATAACATTATTTAACCCATTATACAGGAGCTTCGGACACGTACAAAGAAAATTGGACCTAAGGTAAGGGAAATATCACAATCTTATTTTTATCCGAGATTGTTTATTCGTAAGTATTTACTGGGGTGTATTTTATCATCCACATCCATGTTTCATCAATATGTAATATTATTTACATCCAACTACAATTGTTTAAATCCATTTTTACCCTTCGGTGAGTTTTTAGTAATATGTATGAAAGGAATCTTTTGTTGTTTTTCGTACGAGGTACTTTTTGACTTTTCCGACAAAAGTACGAAGAATGTTTTTTTAACTTATACGGAATGAATGGGTTTTTAAAACATTATTTCCAAGAAACTTCCTTTACAAGTTTTCAAGTTTATTTTTAATCAACTTCTTTTATTTTAAAGTCGTATGACATGTTATGAAAGGAAAAATGTTTTTTAAGTAGAAAGGATATTTTCCTCAAGAATGGAGTTCAAGTATTTTATCAAAATTATTTTCCATATAAGATAATAAAAGGGTTCTGTTTTTATCCCTATTATTACATTGGTTTGATTATGTTGTGATGGAAATATTTTTATGAATTCCTTTATCTTATATGAATTGTTTTATGATGTCATGTTGTTTAAGAATCCCATTTTTATTACATGGATTACGCCATGATGTATGGTTTATGATTATGTGGCACACATAAGAAAGGATTCATTATAAGATGGGTGTGACCTATATCTCCCTCCAATGAATTGGGTAAAGATTTTATATCTCATGAGATAGAAATGGCTGGAATGGTAGGTTATACCGGTTCAGTGAAACAGGACTGAAACGAGGGTTACTCGATTCAGATAGGGACTTTGTCCACTAAGATAGTCTTGGCAATGAGTCTTGACTAACAAGAAATGATTCTCTATGATTATGTGTGAATGCCACAAAGTTTCATGTTTTAAGTTATGATTATTGTGATTACATTTCACTGCCATGATTTATACCATGTTATGAAATTTATGATCTCTTTTGCAGGATAATATTTCCAAAAGTTATGTGCTTATGTATATGATGTGATTGATATTTCTTTTGTTTACCCTTACTGAGCATTTGAGCTCACCCTTTTTGTATGTTATCTTTTCCCCAGGTCAGGAAGATGGATATTAAGTAGAATATGCTAAAAGGTACCCTAGATATGATGAAATAAATGGGAGACACTGTAGAATATTTATGAACCAGTTGTTCATGTTTCCCTGTTTCTAAAGACACTATACCTATACGGTCCTTTGTGGTTTTGTCATATGTTGTAATAAGTGTGCTTAAATTTTGAAGTATTAACAATGTATGTAAAGTATGGGTCATTATAGTTGGTATCAGAGGAAAGGTATAGTCAACCTTTGGAAACTAGGATGTGAAAGCCTTAGTAAGAACCCTAAGGATAAGTCTAAGCATAGAGCACAATATTAGTGTTTTAGAAATATCCATGAATAACCTAGGATAAGACCTTAAGTGTGAAATTTTATTCTTAATTATGTGGTTTTCCTATTATAATTAGTGTTTCTCACACTATTCTTCTTGGTTTTAGTCAATGGCTGGAACCTGAAGGAATCGTGTTAATGCGGAATGCAACGGGCAATGCAATGATTGTCCCCCTGAGCAACCAATCGATATGGGAGCTGGAATACAAAATCTTGTAGCCATGCTCACACAACTTTCTCAAGCAATGAATCATGCAGGACTTCCAAACGAGCAAAGGAAGGAGCAACATTCTGTTGAATCCTTCATGAGGCAGCGTCCACCTTCTTTCAGCGGGTCTACTGATCCATTAGTTGCTGAACAATGGATTAGTACTACTGAAAAAATATTTTCAGTTCTTCAATGTTCCGAACATGATAAAGTCATCCTAGAAGTGTATCGTTTGGAAGGAGATGCTGATCAATGGTTGAATCTTATTAAGAATACGAGGCAAAGGGATGAAATTGAGTCCATGGAATGAGACGAGTTCAAGAACTTATTTTTCAATAAGTACTTCCCTCGTATTCTCCGAACAAAGATGGAGAAAGAGTTTCTTGAACTGAAGCAAAGGGATGATGAATCTGTTGGTACCTATGAAGCAAATTTTACAATACTTGCAAGGTACGCTTCTGGTATTATTATCCAACCTGAGAGTAAGATCGATCGATTCTTTAGTGGCTTAAAACCAAGTCTTCGAAGGGCGTTAGCCATAAGGGACTTCAATAGCTATGAGGAAATCGTTCGATGTGCTCTCAAAGTCGAGATGGAGATTGGAGTAACCCATCAGTCATATGGGTTTGATAAGAAGAGGAAAATGGAATTCAAAGGAAAATCTAAAGAGCACACTAAAAAGAAGATGAGCTTTCCCTTATGTTCAAAGTGTGGAAAGAAACATGGAGGGAGTTGTCTTAAAGGGACAAGTAAATGTTTCAAATGTGGAAAGGAAGGTCATCGGGCATTTGAATGCCGCGATAATGGGAAGAAGATGTCCAATTATGCAGAAAAAGGAAGGGATACACAGAATAAACCTACTACACATCAATGTTTCAAGTGCAAGGAGATGGGGCATTATGCCAATCAATGCCCAAATCCAAGGGTTGATGATGATGGTCAACGTCAACAAACTCTTAAGGCTAAATACAAAGGAATGTCACATACAATTTCTATCAGCGATGTGGAGTACGATAACGATGTGGTGAAAGGTACAGTTACCATCCACTCTAAAGTAGAAAATGTTTTATTTGATTCTGGATCCACCCACTCTTTTATTTCTGAAGAATGTTCTATGGGTATCACCGTATTACCTCAACAATTAGATGTTGGGTTAGCTGTGACAACACCTAATGGCACATCAATCGCATCAAAAGTTTATAATTCTTCTCCGATCGAAGTTTGTGGGAAAGTGCTTCCTGCAAATCTTGTGATCCTTACTATAGTGTAATTTGATGTGATTCTTGGCATGGATTGGATTTCTTTATACGGATCTCATATCAATTGCCAAAGAAGGGAAGTCACATTTCATATTCCAGATCAATCTATGATCATCTATCAATGCAAGGATGAACATAACCTTCCAGTGGAAATTTCTTCCATTTTATGGGCATTGATTCCACTAAATAAAGGTTATTTATCTCAAATGGTTGGTGAGAAACTCGCGATTAAGAATATGCCCATCGTATGGGAGTTTGATGATGTCTTTCCGGAGGAATTACCAATTCTTCCACCAAATCGTGAAGTTGAGTTTTCAATAGAACTCGTACCGGGTTCTTTGCCTATTTCAAAGACACCTTATAGAATGGCCCCTATTGAGTTGCAGGAATTGAAGAAGCAACTCCAAGAGAATCTTGATAAGGGATTCATACACCCTAGTGCGTCACCTTGGGGAGCACCTGTTCTATTTGTTAAGAAGAAAGATGGATCAATGAGACTCTGCATTGATTATGCAGAACTTAACAAGATCACTATCAAGAACAAATATCCTCTCCCATGCATTGATGACTTATTTGACCAACTACGTGGAGCTCAATACTTTTCCAAGATTGATCTTCGTTCAGGGTATCATCAATTAAGGGTCAAAAGGGAGGATATACCAAAGACGGCTTTCCGTACAAGGTATGGACACTATGAATTTATAGTGATGCCATTTGGTCTTACTAATGCCCCTGCTATCTTCATGGATATAATGAATAGAGTCTTTAGAGACTATCTTGATCAATTTGTGGTAGTCTTTATAGACGATATTCTTGTCTATTCAAAGAGCAAGGAAGAGCATGAAGATCACTTGAGAATTATATTAAAGACCCCGAGAAAGGAGAAGCTTTATGCCAAATTTACCAAGTGTGAATTTTGGCTTCAAAAAGTTGCATTTTTGGGTCACATAATCTCAAAAGAGGGGATATCTGTGGATCCAGCAAAAACAGAGGTTATCGAAAGATGGTCGAGACCAACAACATTAATTGAGATCCGAAGTTTTCTTGGTTTGGCTGGATATTATCGACGTTTTGTAAAAGATTTTTCACGATTATCTAATCCACTCACCAAGTTGACTCGGAAAGGAGTTAAGTTTTTTTGGACAGAGGAATGTGAAGAGAATTTCAAGGAGTTGAAAAGAAGGTTATCCAGTGCACCTGTGCTCACACTTCCTTGTAGTGGAGAACGGTTTGTGATCTACAGTGATGCATCCAAGAAGGGATTGGGGTGTGTTCTTATGCAAAATGATATGGTGATAGCTTATGCCTCACGACAGTTGAAAATCCATGAGCAAAATTACCCAACACATGATTTGGAGTTGGCTGCGGTAATCTTTGCATTAAATATTTGGAGGAATTAACTTTATGGTGAAAGGTGTGATATTTATACTGATCATAAAAGTTTAAAGTATATTTTCACACAAAAGGAGCTGAATATGCGTCAAAGAAGATGGTTGTAGCTGATTAAGGATTATGACTGCTCAATCCATTACCACACTGGGAAAGCAAACGAGGTGGAAGATGCATTAAGTCGACAAGACCATGCTAGTTTATCCATGATGAGGATCACAAAAGATCCAATATTTATGGATTTACAAAGGATGGATCTTGGAATTATAATGGAAGGGGAAAAATCTTATCTTTCTCAAATGAATGTTCAACTATCTATACATGTGAAGATTAAAGAGGCACAGAAAGAAGATGTCGAGTTACAAAAGAATGTGAGAAATGTTCCTGAATTCAACCTTGATTGTGATGGGATAATAAAGTTCAGGAATCGGTTTTGTGTCCCTACCATCCCCGAATTAAAGAAGGAGCTGCTGGATGAGGCTCATAGTTCTTCATTCTCTATTCATCCTGGAAGAACGAAGATGTATAGGGACCTGAAAGAGTACTTCTGGTGGGATGGCATGAAAAGAGATGTTGCTGAATATGTCTCTCGATGCTTGGTTTGTCAACAAGTTAAAGCTGAGAGACAGAAGTCTAAGGGGATGTTACAACCATTACCCATACCTGAATGGAAATGGGAAAACATCACTATGGACTTTGTCACAGGACTTCCTAAAACATCCAAAGGCAATAATGCTATTTGGGTCATAGTTGATCGTCTTACAAAGTCTGCACACTTCATTGCTATTAGAAAGGATTTCTCTCTAGATCAGCATGCCAGGATATATGTAAAGGAAGTGGTAAGATTGCATGGAGTACCACTTTCTATTATATCTGATCGGGATCCGAGATTTACCTCAAAGTTCTGGCAAAGTCTTCAGCATACTCTGGATACAGAGTTGAGTTTCAGCACTGCTTATCATCCTCAGACAGACGGTCAGTCTGAGAGAACAATTCAAACCCTAGAAGATATGTTGAGAGCTTGCTCCATGGATTTAAAAGGAGGTTGGGATCAACACCTACCTTTGGTGGAATTTTCTTATAATAATATCTTTCACTCCAGTATTCAGATGGCTCCTTATGAAGCTCTCTATGGAAAGAAATCCAGGACTCCAACTTACTGGGATGAAGTTGGGGAAAGAAAGCTATTAGGACCTGATCTCATTGATGAAATGGCAGAAAAGGTCAGATCTATTCAACAACACATAAGAGCAGCTCAGAGTCGACAGAAAAGTTATGCCGACAACCGAAGAAAAGACCTAGAGTTTGAAGTGGGTGATAAAGTGTTCTTACGAATATCTCCCTGGAAGAGGGTTATGAGATTTGGAAAGAAGGGGAAGTTGAGCCCTAGATATATCGGTACTTTCGAAATACTGGATCGTGTTGGAAAGGTAGCTTACCGATTGGCGCTTCCACCGAATCTCTCTCAAGTTCATGATGTGTTCCATGTATCTCTCCTGAGAAAGTACATACCTGATCCTTCACATGTACTCAGCTCAGAAGTTGTACCGCTGGAGCAAGATCTTTCTTATGAAGAACAACCGATAGAGATTCTGGATCGTAGCGAAAAAGTCCTACGAAACAAGACCACTCAATTGGTGAAAGTTTTATGGAGGAACCACCAACTTGAAGAAGCTACATGGGAGCTTGAGGATATGATGAGGGAGAAGTATCCTCATCTGTTTGTTACAAAGTGACAAATTTCGAGGGCGAAATTCATTTTAAGGGGGGTAGAATGTAACACCCGAGACTTGTATGTTATATAAATCATCAAAGGAATCTTTATCTACACAACACTTGCTTGGCTTTCTTTACACGAAATCGTGACCTTCCTCGATAGCTTGCGTCGTACGCAATACCGAGTTTCACTAAACAACGATATGCTATTAAAAAAAAACTAGCCGTTATGAATAGTAAAAAACACTTTTTAAAATTTTATAAATTTAATTTTCCAAAATGGACTTCATTTTTGGATTCAGAATATCGAAATTAGCCTAGGGTGAAATTTTGGTATTTTTCTGAAAACTTTCAATTTTTGATGAATAGTGAAACCCCTAAGTGGTATGTTAAAAACTAAATTTTGCATAAAACTTAATTTTACCGCTTCTGTGAATGGAATTTTGAAAATCCAACAGACACGGTTAATATTAAGGACTAAAATGTGGCTCAATGAGATAAAAATAATTTTTGGTGAATAGTAACTTTTTACTTTTTTTTACCACGGTTAATAGTAAATAGGGTAACTAAGGGTAAATATGATATTACTATTACCCTAACACATGTCCTAATTCTATTGGATAAGTGTTATTCGACCAAAAACAACCTTATGAATATAATATGACCATTTAGGTCCAGTTGGATTAGATTATGACATTTAATATTATTTTATTTAATGAATAGTTAAAATAGTTAAAATCAAAGTTTAAAAACTAAAACATTTTTAATATGGGGTTATACATAAGATAAATTCGACTATAAATATTCATTAGAAAGCTAAAAAGATTTCCTACATAATGATATTTTATTTATAATTTTTAGACTTTATATAAATTAATTTATTTATGACACACCGTTGATGCAGTAATTACCCTTTTAAGGAAATGTTAACATAATTGATGTTATAAATGATCAAATAAATGTAATTTGAGACTTTTTATGAATTACACTAATTTTTTAGGTTACTATGATATATTAGTGTTGATTTAATAAACTTGGTTTGAACATATAATTCTGTTATGACTTTCAATAAAATCATATATCAAATAGTGTCAAAATTGACACAAAATAGTTTTTAAATCAAATATTATATTATTAATTGTTATTTTATTCTTAAAAATCTAAGGTTCGGCCAAATGACTTAGATAAGGATATATATATTAATAATAAAAAATATGGGGTTCGTTTGGCATGTTATAGTAACTGTATTAACCATATAGTGAAAGAAAACAAAAAGACATGGTAAAAGTTAAATTATTTAACTTAGAGTTAAATCTAATTGATAAGGTTAAAATAATACCCTAAACTTGTCTAAATCCTATTTTTTGATATTATTTCGACCCATCCCCACTTTACCTTCGAAATAAGACCCTTTGGAACCATTATAAACCGATTTTGACTTTAATATAAAATAATATTTTGAGGTATTCCTAAGGTGCCCCTCTCCTCCCTTATAAAAGGGCACCTCCTCCCCCTACTCCTCCCACCAATTTGAGTACTCAAGCTCGGCCAACACCTGCCAAAATACCTTCTCCACTTCCCTAGAATAATCCTAGAGGTCCTGGTTTTCTTCAAAGACCAATCTTAGTTCCCTAAGTGGAGGATTCAAAGAGGCGTTTCAAAGAAGAGGTAATATCCATTACCGATCTTTTCAATTTCTTTCTTCTTCAACTTCTTCTTCCTTAGTTGTTTCGTGATAAAGTAATAACATCAGTATTACTTACATACTGATATGTTATTATAAATATGAAACAACCCTAATTCACCTTCTATCCATCCTACGGAAAAATGAAATCACCGCGCGTGCGTACGTACAGAATATCGTCTCCACGCCGTGGTGTAATCTATTTTCCATCATCACCTTACAAGGATTGGTATAATGGTGTAATGAGTTATTATATATGATTATTATAAAGTGATATTGATACTGAAATAGTATAAATACACTTAAATACAATTCCACGATCATGGGAACAATATCATCGCTCGTGCGTACGTACGGAATACCGTCTCCACGATGTGATGCGACTCGTTCTACATGATCATCATTACATAGTAATTATATAAATGAATTGAATGAATAAATATGATATATGTTACACTAATACCATTCTGGATATAAGGTATCTATAACCTTAAAAGAAGAATAAGAATTTATTCGGCAAAACACGCATAAGAACAAAAGGCAATAAAGACCCGAGTAACAAGTAACAATGAAATATTACTAATAAGAAGCTAAGAATATGACCATATATGATATCATATAAATATGTATGATTCTGGAATAAGTCAATAACATTATTTAAACCATTATACAGGAGCTTCGGACACGTACAAAGCAAATCGGACCTAAGGTAAGGGAAATATCACAATCTCATTTTTATCCGAGATTGTTTATTCGTAAGTATTTACTGGGGTGTATTTTATCATCCACATCCATGTTTCATCAACATGTAATATTATTTACATCCACCTACAATTTTTTAAATCCATTTTTACCCTTCGGTGAGTTTTTAGTAATATGTATGAAAGGAATCTTTTGTCGTTTTTCGTACGAGGTACTTTTTGACTTTTCCGACAAAAGTATGAAGAATGTTTTTTTTAACTTATACGGCATGAATGGATTTTTAAAACATTATTTCCAAGAAACTTCCTTTACAAGTTTTCAAGTATATTTTTAATCAACTTCTTTTATTTTAAAGTCGTATGACATGTTATGAAAGGAAAAATGTTTTTGAAGTAGAAAGGATATTTTCCTCAAGAATGGAGTTCAAGTATTTTATCAAAATTATTTTCCATCTAAGATAATAAAAGGGTTCTGTTTTTATCCCTATTATTACATTGGTTTGATTATGTTGCGATGGAAATATTTTTATGAATTCCTTTATCTTATATGAATTGTTTTATGATGTCATGTTGTTTAAGAATCCCATTTTTATTACATGGGTTACGCTATGATGTATGGTTTATGATTATGTGGCACACATAAGAAAGGATTCATTATAAGATGGGTGGGACCTATATCTCCCTCCAATTCATTGGGCAAAGATTTCATATCTCATGAGATAGACATGGCTAGAATGGTAGGTTATACTGGTTCAGTGAAACAGGACTAAAACGAGGGTTACTCGATTCAGAAAGGGACTTTGTCCACTAAGATAGTCTTGGAAATGAGTCTTGACTAACAAGAAATGATTCTCTATGATTATGTGTGAATGCCACAAAGTTTCATGTTTTAAGTTATGATTATTGTGATTACATTTCACTACCATGATTTATCCCATGTAATTAAATTTATGATCTCTTTTGCAGGATAAGATTTCCAAAAGTTATGTGCTTATGTATATGATGTGATTGATATTTCTTTTGTTTACCCTTACTGAGCATTTGAACTCACCCTTTTTGTATGTTTTCTTTTCCCTAGGTCAGGAAGATGGATATTAAGTAGAATATGCTAAAAGGGACCCTATATATGATGAAATAAATGTGAGACACTGTAGAAGATTTATGAACCAGTTGTTTATGTTTCCCAGTTTCTAAAGACACTATACCTATACGGTCCTTTGTGGTTTTGTCATATGTTGTAATAAGTGTTCTTCAATTTTGAAGTATTAACAATGTATGTAAAGTATGGGTCGTTATACACCACTTCCTTCACATATAACATTGCATGTTGTTCAAGTGAAAGATCTTCCCGAATAGTAATGAAATGGGATGTCTTGGTGAGTCGGTCAACCAAAACCCATATCGCATTATTTTCCTTCGACGTCTTTGGGAGACCGGTGACAATGTCCATAGTAACATTTTCCCTTTTCCAATGAATATAGGCAATGGATGCATCATACCTTTGGGATTTTTTTGCTTAGATTTAACTTGATGACATACCAAGCACCATGATATATATTCCGTAATCTCCTTCATCATGTTATCCCACCAGAAGTGTTCTTAGAGATCACTGTACATTTTGGTACTCCCAGGATGGATAGAGAAGGTCGATCTATGTGCATCATTCAATAGATCCTTCTTTATCTCTGGATCATAGGGTACACATAAGCGTGTCCCAAATCTTACAACTCCTTCCTCATCAATTTTGAAATCGGATGATTTCCCATTTTTAATAGCTTCCACCCTTTTCTGAATTTCCACATCCTTTCTTTGAGAAATCATTATTTTATCCATGAGGTATGATTGAGTAATAATTTGAGAAAGGATTGATGATGTTCCTACCTTAATGATTCCCATGTCCATCCTTTGCAAATACAATATGATTAGATCCTTTTCAATTCTCATCATTGATAAAGATGCAGAATCGTTTCTACTTAGAGAATCTGCCACCGTGTTTTCCTTACCAGGATGGTAGTGGATTGAGCAGTCATAATCCATGATGAGCTCTATCCATCTTCACTGGAACATATTATGCTCTTTCTATGTTAATTTATATTTGAGACTCTTGTGGTCAGTATATATCTCACATTTTCCCCATAGAGATAATGCCGTCAGATTTTCAACGCAAAGATCACAACCGCCAATTCCAGATCATGCGTGGGATAGTTTTGCTCATGGATTTTTAGCTTCCTTGAGGCATAGGCTATCACTTTATCTTGTTTCATTATCACACAACCTAAGACTTTCTTAGAAGCATAACTATACACCACAAAGAGTTCTCCACTTGAAGGGAGTGTGAGTTTCGGCGCAGTGATAAGCCTCTTTTTTAACTCCTTGAAACAGTCTTCACATTCCTATGTACTAATGAACTTTACTCCCTTCTGTGTCATCTTGGTCATTGGGTTTGATAATCATGAAAAGTTCTTCATGAATCTTCGATAATAGCCAGCTAGCCTAAAAAGCTGCGGATCTCTGTTACAGAAGTTGGCCATGGCCACTCTTCAATTCCCTTCATCTTGGAAGGGTCCACAGATATCCCTTTACTGGCGATAACACGCCCCAAGAATGAAACTTCCTCCATCCAGAACTCACATTTACTGTACTTTTCATACAACTTCTCCCTTCGAAAAGTCTTTAACACAATTTCCAAATGCTCCTCATATTCCTCCTTACTCTTAGAGTATATCAGAATATCATCAATAAATACCACCAAAAATTTGATGAGGTAATCTCTAAAGACTTTATTGATTAAAACCATGAAAATTGTTGGAGGATTAGTGAGTCCAAAGGGCATAACTATGAACTCATAGTGTCTATACCTTGTTCGAAAGGCAGTCTTTGGAATATCTTCCTTCCTCACCTTTAGTTGGTGATATCCCGACTGAATGTCCACCTTAGAGAAATAATTGGAACTATGAAGCTGATCGAACAAGTCATCTATCCATGGAAGGGGATACTTGTTCTTTATAGTAATTTTATAGAGCTCACGATAATCAATGAAGAGGCACATTGATCCATCCTTCTTCTTGATGAAGAGGACTAGAGCACCCCACAGTAAAGCACTCAGGCGTATAAAACCCTTCTCCATATTCTCCTGTAACTGCATCTTCAGCTCTTTTAGCTCTACGGTGGACACTCTGTAAGGTGTCTTTGAGATTTGTAGAGATCCATGGATTCGTTCAATTTAGAACTCATGCTCTCGGTCAAGAGGAAGACCATGCAACTCTTCGGGGAATATATCAGTGTAATCCCTCACGATGGGCATGTCTTCAAGCATGATTCTCTCCTTTGTCTTAATCATTTGAGCTAGGTATGCATGATCATAAGGAAGAAATATCCACACTTGAGATGATAATTCTAAAGGAGAATCATCTTTATCCTTGCACTTGTAATGAATTGGAGGATGCTTCAGGATGTGAAGAGTAATCTCCCTTTCCTTACAATTGATGTTGGCCTTGTACAAAGATAGCCAATTCATGACCAAGATAGTTTCGAACTCCACTAAAGGAAGTATGAAAATATTTTCTGAGAGGATCAGTCCACAAAAATTAACTGGGGAGGAGTTATAAACCATGGATGCAGTGATCGCCCCATTCTCTCTTCTCACAGATTACTTTTCCTCCAAATTTTGAGGTGGTGTTTGAATAGTTCTACTAAACTTGCAAGATATGAAAGAATGTGTAGAACCAGAATCAAATAGTATGTTCGTTATTCTGAAATGAATAACAAGCGTACCTGTCACCACATCATTTTACAGATCCACCTCAGTAGTAGTGATTGCATAAGACATTCATTGTTGCCTTGGAGGTTGTTGCTGGTTGCCTCCGACAACCCTCGGCTTAGGGAAATTGTTCGCATAATGCCCGAGCTCCTTGCAGTTAAGACACTGCCCTGCAAGCTGAGTGTTGATCTAAACCTTCCATTATTCTTCAACCTTAGCAGGATTTTTCACATCCCTTCAACATCTCATTTCCATATGACCAAACTTTCTGCATTTGAAGCAATTCCTGGTTCCCGTGAGACAGTAACCAAGATGCTTCTTCCCACAATTCTTGCAAAGGGGAAGGTAAGGCTTCTTTCCATCATGGGATTATTTTGATGAACCACCCATGTTGTTTTCCATTTTTGGATTCTTGACACTAAGCCCATGAGACCACTGACAGTCTCCAATCTCCATTCCAACCTTGAAGGCACAACGTACAATCTTCTCATTGCTATCGAAGTCTCGAATTGCCAACACTTTTCATAGACTCGGCTTTAGTCCGCTAAAGTAGCAATCTACCTTGCTTTTGGTGTTCATGAAAAAGTTAGAGGTGCACCTTCAAAGCCTTGTAAAGTTCTCTTCATACGCCCTGATGGACTCATCTTCCTTTTTCTTGAGTCCAAGGAAATCTTTTTCCATCTTCAGATGGAGGGTTCGTGGAAAATATTTGTTGAAAAACATCCTCTTGAATTCCTCCCAATCTATGGAATCAATTTCTTCTTGGGACTTTGTATTCTTGATTAGTGTCCACCACTGATCAGCTTCCCCATCAAAATGATAGACTTCCAGTACAACTTTTTCATCTTCCGAGAACTGGAGGACAGAGAAAATCTTTTCAATGGAGTTAATCCATTGTTCTGTGAGGAGGGGATGAGAAGACCTGCTAAACATGGGATGCCTTTGTCACATGAAAGATTCTATGGCAACATGCTCTTTCTTTGAAGGAGGGGGACGTTCCACCTGATCCAGGTTATTATTCATAAATCGTTCCAGCTAATCAAGTACTACCATGAAGTTTTGAGCACCCGCTTTCGTCACATCAAGCATGTCATTAGGGAAATCATCACATTTCCTGTCACATTGGTTGTTGAAACGTGTTCTTCTATTTCCCACCATTAACTAATAAAAAGAACATATAATTAGAGGTCTCGAATACTTAGATATTAAGCATAGAAAAGATACTTTCAACATTAAATGATAAAATTATATAGAAGAAGTACATCCTATCTTTTGATTCCTTAGGTTTATATCTAGGTTATCCTCGATCAGTTTTTTAACTTATATTATTATGGGATTATATTTGTCCCTTAAAAATGGTTTGTACTAATCTTGTGAATATACTAAAGCATATCCCCTAGGAGTGTCGTAACCAAGATTACAACAAGGCCTGTTGTCGTGCACCAGTTCTTGTTCGAGTCTATCTCAAAGCGGTGTTTTCGGGTTTTACCCCTAGATACATCTATGTCAGATCCGCCTCTACCTTCTCGTATCCAGACGAGGATGTATTTTCTTGATAAACCACTTACTCTATACTCAACAAAATTTAGGACTGTTTTCTTATACTTAGTATGATCCTTAAGGTTCTCTCTAAGGTTCTCAATTCCTAATATCCAAAAATAACTAGACCATCCTCTGATACCAACTATAATGACCCAATCCTTTTACATATAAAATATCAATATTTTCAGCATAATTATTCATCAGATTACATGCCAAGGATCATTAAGTCGAGTGTCTTAGAAGACTAGGTACATATAACACAAAACATGGGGCTGAAATAAAACACTACTTTATTTAATCTTTATAATGAGCTTCTAAGTTCTTTTGAGCCCTTACATCTTCATAGGGTACCCTGGGGATCACATGAACAAAGGGATTAGTTAAAATGCCCAGTAAGGTAATGAACATAGAGATACATCTCAAGCACATGAGTTAGGAGGCATGACATAATGATATAAAAAGCATGAAACTTATAAAATAATTTAATATAAGAATGGGATTTCATAAACATGGAATTATATAAATGTGGCAGAATCATAAATCATATCTTTAGTACGGGTCAAGGCTAACAACCAATCTTGTTTCCCATTTCTGTATGGGTCAAGGCTAACCACCAATCCCTTTTCACAACGCATCTCACGAGACTTAACCTTACCCAATTCATTGGAGTGCTATCTGGATTCTCCCATCTCAACATATTCATGAATATCCTTTCCACCTAAATATTCTTACCACATATACAATCAAACTTAATCAACCATACACAATCATAAGGGTACCCATGAAATGAATTGAGTACCACAATCATGACATGAATCATAACCAATGGGCGTATCATGAAAGTATCCATATAAGGAAAGAATTAGAAATACATGGACGTTCATAGGTTAAAATAGGCATATAACATGGTAAGTTGTGTGAAACATAAGTGACAATATATGAGAGATGTATTTTATAAACATTAGCATTAATAAAATTTTGTGCGGTTTTATGGACAACACTCTAGAGATTTTCAAATTGAAAAGAGGAATTATTTTTATATAAATACATAATTAAACCAAGAAGGTTTTCATAATTAAAATACATAATTTACCAAGATAACGGTGTCTTAAAACAGAAGATATAGTGCTCTTGAAATTGGGTAAAAGTTCGGGAAGTTCTTTTAAAACAAGTGTGTTTACTGGGAAGTATTGAAGAGAGATTCACTTATAAGAATGTATAACCACGAAAGAGAGTGATAGGTGGATCTTGGAACATGAGATTGGATCATATAAACTGAATGTTGAAGTTCTACATAAAACAAAATACAACAACAAAAAGAAAGATAGAGCAACCCGAAGGAATAAAGGAAGTTTGGGTAGAATCCGTCTTGGTTTATTGACATGGTATCATGTATAATTAAGAGGGATTGATGAGAGAGATAAGGGGTTTATAATCACTTATAAAACATTAGGGCAGTAAGGGGAAGGTGTATAAATGTACCCCATTACTTTTTATTACACAAAAAGTCATAGCTTATAGATCAATCTTGATTATGAGTAAAAAGGGGTGGATCCCATACCTTAAGTTTGTTGGTGTTCTCCACTTGATATTAATGACATGAATAGAAAAATTAGGTTTATTAATAAATAGGTCCAGAAACTTATATACATGTAAAATATTTATAATAACCTTTTTAAGTTCTTTCATACCCATTTTGATTGATTATAAGGTTCAATTTCATGGTTCAGGTCAGTTTGTTTCCTTGGTTTTAATGATAAGTTCCCTTGTATTTATGTTCGGATAAAATGTAAGATGAAATTGGTTGTCCAGAATTGAGTTTATATAGAATTATTGAACATCCAAAATGTTACAAAATTCATTTGGTTAATTGGAGTGAAAGAGAACCATGACATAAGACAATAATGATAAACGCTTGAATTAATTTTAGTGATTTTACCCATAATTAACTGGTTTTGTATTATTATTTGACATAATTAGTGTATAAGGATTATAAAACCATAAATAGGATCTATAACATACATAATAATCTAGTTCAACCATAAAATAAATGGTTTCATGACCAAAAACAATGATGATAAAAGAAATTGAAAACACATTATCCACGATGTCGATCACGGATGGTGTCTTAATTTTAGAACGTGAGGGAGAGGGGAAGCAGAATTATGCTTGAATTTTTTAGATAAACGTGATTAACATATAGAATATATGATATTCTGGAGCTTTCATGCCTTTTGGATAAGGGAAGGGGTAGAGGGTATAAGAAAAAATGGAAATTGACAACAAAACACTTGAAAATGAAATGGGATCCTTACCCTTTGATCTCATCTCTTTGAGATCCCACTTATGCCCTTTGATTTTGGACTTTTGGAATGACTAGAAGGCCTTGGAAGTGGGGAAGGAGCTTGGGAGGATTTTTGGGCAGAATTTGGGCTAGGAACATGGCTTGAGAAGTTTGTGGGAAAGAGGTAAGGAGAGGGGGCATTTATAGTGAGGGAGGAGAGGTTTTTCCCATTATTTTAAGTATTAGTTTATTATTTAATGCCAAGACTATGAATAATTGAGAATTATCATCAAATATACTATAATAATCAAGGATTATTCAGGATTATCATCTTACATATTCCATACATCACCTATGATGCATTATTTAGCATTTATCGCAATTTATCGTATTTTACTATTAATAAAAAATTCAAGTATTTTAGAAAAATCCCAAAAATTCACCCTAACCATTTTTTGACGTGTAAAATCCAGAAATGAAGTGCATTTTTCAAAAATAATTTTCCAAATATGATTATTTTAATATTTAATTAAAAAAATAATTTATTATCAAAACCATTTTTAAAACATTCATTAAATCATTCTAAAATATTGGTATATCGTACTTCCAACTTGAATATTAATTCTATACAACCATAGGTGATGTTAATATTCATTAGGGTATATCACTATTCATAAGGGTATGTTACCATTCATTAGGGTTGGTTACTATTCACCAAGAATTATTTTTTTTATTAGACTCCAAAAAACATCTTGAACACAACCGTGTATGCTAGATTTTCGAAATTCTAAACACAGATGTGAAAAAATTATTTTTAAAGGTCACTTATCACTTAGTATTTAATTATGTTGTGCTTTCATGTGATTTTATGACATAAATATAAGAAGGTAATTTCCATTGAAAAACTTTGGGTCGTTACAAATTAGTTATAAAAGTCTTTAGTAGCTATGAAGATTTTGTGTGTTAGGCTATCAAGGTAAAACGGTAGTTGGTGTTCCATATCCATCTCATGTTTTTGGCAAGAAATAAAAGATGGAGTTCAAGGGAAAACCTAAAAAAATGGGGAAAATATGATAAATGTTTTCGTATGCTCATGGCGTGGAAAGAAGCATGGTGGAGATTGTCATAAAGGTACTAGAAAAATTTTCAAGTGTGGAAAATAAGTTCATCAAGTAGTTGAGTGCTGAAGTAATAGAATTTTTTTTCTAATTATGTGAATAGATACTATACTACAGAGAATTCCCCACTTGCACATCAGTTATACAAGTGAGAGGAAATGGGGAATTATGCTAACCAATTACCTATTCCAATGGTTAATGCTGACTGACGTCAGAACCCGCTTTAGGAAAAAGACAAAGAGAATTCACATGAAATAACTATTAGCGATGTTGAGTATGAAAAAAAGTGTTCAAATGATTAAGCGTTTATGAAATGGGATTCTAGAATAGTGTTTTGTAATATCATTTATAGTATTATGAAATATTGGAATATATATGTATTGGTCATTTGTGGTTTTCCATAATTATATGGTTCCAATAACCAAAAAAAGTGATTGAAATATTATTTTTAAGCACATGATATGCACATAATGAAGGTATAAAAAGATAATGAGATGCTTAATTATATTAATGAGATCATGACTGATATAAGGAAAAAGTGATACTGTGGTTTGAGTATATAGAATTTTTTTTATTTTAGGTGTTTTGAAAGAGTTAATTTTTAAGGAATTCATGTTTTCACTAAGGTTATATGGTAATTATTGTTATTATCGTCATTCAATACAATACATGCTTAAAGTATTTACATGTTTGGAATTTGACAACCAAAAAAATCCAAATGAGATACGAGAGACAATTTTTATGTCGCTTTAGTTCACCTCCTTTTAATGTTCTATATTTTTAATTTTTGGAAGGATTATAATGCTATCCATTTATGGATATTATAAGTTATATTCCGATTGATGATTGTTTGATTAATGTATTATCTCAATATAAGTGGCCTTATGCATATTTGATAACCTATTCTAACATTTTTTTGAGGCAGATTGAATGACCTATCATTATATCACATGATCTTCTAACACATTAGGAATGAAAAATTCAACTGAATTCAATTAAATAAGAGATGAAGTTGAAATAATTCATGGAATGATCAAAAATACTGATATCATGTAATTATTTCTCCTAAAGCAAAAATTGTTCAACATTAGGAAATGGATCATGAAATAAAAAAATGTTATACTAGTACCTTATTATCCGATGAATCAGATGGTCTCTTAAATCATCATAGATTTACGATTTTAGGGTAGTTAAATTTCACTAAATGTAACTATCTATCACCATTTATCAGAACATGGTGGTTAGATTTCTCTTCCATATCCATGTTTTACCTTCCCACCTATGTTCTTATATGTGGAAACCATGTGATGTGTTACTTTGGGTAACCGTTATGTTTCAAACATTCTTGTCTAAAATGACAACTTAGTATCCCTTTTTTAGGATTAGGGTTTCCATGAATGAAACATTCTTGTAGAAAACCATTTATAACCCTGATGAATTTCAAGGGAAAAACTCATTTTAAGGGGGTAGAATGTAACACCCTGAGATTTTATGAGATATATTATTCTAATTTCATTGATTTTGTATGATACACCAAGATTATCTTTCACTATACACATCATTGTATTAGCTTACAATATACACAACGATATTTTTTGCAGGTGTAGAACACAATTTCAAATTCCTTTGATGGAATTTATTTAACGAAAAACTAAGTATAGATTTTTTTCAATTTATAAAAGAACTAAGTTTGGATTATGTTATAAACAACACCAAAGTTATCTTTCACTACATGTAACACAGATTTTTCTTGTGTTACACGAAAGAGAGACCTTTCTCGATAGCTTGTGTTGTACGTGATACCGAGTTTCACTTAACAAAGATATATTGATAAAATATTATTTTGGGATATAAACATGCTTTTATGAATAGTAATTACCACATATTTAATTTTATATGTATTTTATAGACATGATATTATAACAAGTTATTTTTTTGGATAAAATAATTATTTTTCAAAAAATGATGTTTTTCCACCTTTTGATAGAGCACCCATTTTAAATCTCATTTTTAACACTTTTAAATATTTTATATGACAAAATAATCTTCTTATTTGGAATTGGGATTGAAAAAATTACTTATGTTAAATTTTTAGTATTTTTCTCATAAAATTCATATTTTAATGAGTAGTGAAAAACACTGCATTTTAATTCAAAACTGACATTTCATCTAATTTATTTATATAGTTAAATTATATTTTTAATTGGTTTCAAAGTGTAATTTGATAATTTTTTATATTATTTAATATAATTTTGGTAATTTTAAGAAATTTCACTTTTAAATTACACATAGACACATGTCAATATTTTGATAGTTATTATTCTTTTAGAAACCCGCTCTTTGGTTTTAACAATAGAAATTAATTTTAAATTAATTAATGAAAATTATGTGATTTGAATTTGGAAAATTGGATTCCATATTTGGAATCAGAAGTTTAAAATTTTGTAAATAGGAACCTTTTATTTCTAGACATTATGAATAGTAACTTTAGTAAATATTTTATTTACCATGGTTAAAGCGTAAATCTAGTAAATAAGGGTAAAAAATAATATTATAATAAGATTAAAATACCCTAACAAATGTACTAATCCTATTGCGTTAGATATATTTGACAATTTTATCCTTGGGTTGATTTTGGGACCCCATGGAATCACATAGTTGTGAAAAAAACATTTTATAACAATTAATTTAATATAAAGAGAAATATGACATAAACATGTATCTTCTTAATAAAACAATTTTAATATGGGGATATACATAATATAATTTTTAAAATAAATAGTCATTATAAATAAAAAATATTTACTATATCATTGTATTTTATTTATTTTTAGACACCAAATAAAAAAATTTATTCAAGACTCATTGATGATGTAGTGATTACCTTATTAATGAATTATTTAATTAAATGAGATTATATATATATTAAAATAAATATATTTTAAAACTTTTTATGCCATCCACAAATTTTATTTACTATAAATACTTGTTATATTTGAATTAATTAGGTTTTTTCTAAAGAACCATGTTTTTTATGGATTTAAAAAAAGTCATGATATAAATAGTATAAAAATTCGCATAAATGAGTTTTTAAAACAAATACTATTTTATTAAATGTTATAATAGTCCTCAAAATCAAATATTTGGAAAAATGACTTAGATAATGTTGAAAATTTCATTAACTAACCACTTGAGGTTCTATTGTCATTTTATATTAAATATATTAACCATATAGTGTGAATATACAAGAAGACATGGTAAGAGTTAAATTAGTTAACTAATGATTAAAACTAAAAGATAAGGATATATTTGAGACCTAAACTTGTCTAAGACCAATTGGATGAGAGTATTTCTAACAATAATCATCTTATATTCTAATTAAATGAGGTATTTTCCCTTTTAAAACAAAAAAAGTTTTAAAATAAAATAATATTTCAATACCTTCCTAGAGTGTCCCTCCTACTCTCTTATAAAAATGAATCTCCACACACACTTCTTCACACCATATTGAGCCATCTAGATCCACCAAAACCTGGAAAATTATCCTATAAAAATTCTTAGCTTACATTTGGAGTTACCAGTTTTCCAAAAAATCAATCCCTAGTGTCCCTATGAAGATATCCAAAGGAAGTCCAATGAAGAAGACGTAATTGCTTTACAAATTCAATTCAATTTCTTTTCTTCTTCTACTTCCTCCTTCTATGTTGATTCCGTAATAAAGTAATAAATATGGTAAATTATACATTCTGAGATTTAATTAAAATTTTGTGACAACCTTATACCTCATTTTATCCATCCTACAAATAACAATATCACCATGCGTGCGTAAGTACGACTTACCGTAGCCACGCAGTGGTGTAATTTGTTATTCAAAACAAATACATTATTAGGATGGGTATAATGATGAGTATAATGATGATTATAATGGATTTAAATAATTTATATAACATTATAATTATTATCTACAATTTATATACCATCCAATTAAATACCCATTAACCATCGAGAGATTGATATCGTCACTCGTGAGTACATACGGCCTACCGTCTCCACTACGAGATGAGATTCGTTATCCACATTAACAATTAAAGATGGATTATAAAATTTATATGAATAGTTAAAATAATAATTATGAACTTAATTTCTTGAATAAAATAAATCCTATGAATATCAAACACGACATACATGGGAAAACTGGATTGGGAAAACAAAGCAGTTCACACCTAAACTAATGGTAATATTGAAATACTATTAACAAAATGATATAATAGGATCATATCTGAGATAATAAATATTTATATGGTCTTAAAATACTTTAATAATATTATTTAAACATTATACATTATGTGACCACACCCTCGAATAATGAAAAGTACATGGTAAAGGATAACATTTCCAATCTCATTTTTATCTGAGACTGTTTATTCGTAAGTATATACTATGGATATATTCTTTATCCATGCCCTTGTTTTCTAAAAAGGTTTTCCTAAATTTATCAATATTAATATATTTATATTTAATTTCATTTTACACCTTCTTGATTTTTTACAATGTGGTATGGAATAAATCTTTCTTTTGTTTACCATATGATGTACTTTTTGACTTTTCTGACAGAAGTATGAGGATAGTATTTTTTAAAATTATACGGAATAAATGAGTTTTTAAAAAATCATAAAGACTTATTTCAAGGAACCTTGATCTACATGATTACAATTTTATTTTCAACAAAATTCACTTCCTTTAAAATTTCATTAAATTTTGAGAAAAGAAAACGTTTTTGAAAAAGAAAGGATTTTTTCCTCAAGAAGTAAGTTCAGGTTAATAAAAATCATTTTCCATCTAAGATGAAATAGGATTATATTTCAATACATATTATTACATTAATTTTATTGTGTTTATGGTGGATTTATTATTATGAAATCCATATAATTTATATGGATTTTGGTAGAATGATGTTTATGAAACCCATTTTATTTTATGGGTTATGCTATGATGAATGATTTATATTTTTGTGGAACATGTACGAATGATTTAATTATGAGATGGTTTGGAACTATATATACCTCAAATTCATTGGGTAATGATTTATATATCATGAGATAGACATGACTGGAATTACAAGTAAATATTATTTATTAATACATGGTTGTAATGACATGAAAACTCAGTTCAGTAATGGACTTTTTCCACTCTAACGGTCTTGGCGGTAATGCCTTGGCTACTATGGAAATCACTTTATGTGAATATTTTTTAGCCAAAATTACATATTTTATTCCAATTATATTCTATCATGGTAAATTTTTCTTTATGATCTATGGCTTACATACTACCAATATTTATTTCATGACTCAATATTTTGGTGTTTAAACATTTTGTAAATATTTTAATGTTCAAATGTTTATGGTTTGTTTTTTTTCTCCATGTTTACTCTTACTGAGCATTTGAGCTCACCCTTTTTATGTTTTATTTTCCCCAACATATAAATAATGGGTTTAGGTAGGAAAAATAGTGAAGATCCCAATGGGAGATTTTTAAGATCGTTCCCCGTGTTAGAAGATTATGCCCTGAGATTCCAAAGACACTAATCTAATATGGTCTCTATGAATATATTTGTGTAATGTATTTAGTATTATGAAAAGGAAATTTAATTTACATGTACGTCAATCTTGGCCTTTTAGAGTTGGTATCAGAGTAATGTTTTAGTCAACTATTAGAAACTAGTATGTGAAAACTTTAGTGAGATCCATAGAGATATTTAAAACGTATGTTTATAGATGTCCCTAAGGGTAAGTATAACTATAGTTCAGGATCCTAGAATTTATGTTAACCATCATGAATGTTCAAGGATTAAACCTAAGATGTTAGAGATTGAATTTACCACCCTTTATTATGTTATTTTCCTCGTATGATTTTTTCCTCTCACACTATTAGTTTTGGTTTTTCGATGATGGCTAGAACCCAAAGGATACATGTTAATGATGAATTCACTGGGAAATGCAATGAAATTATCCAAAAAAACCAAATTTTATGGGATATGGATTGAAAAATATAATTTATATACTTACAAAAGCTATGAATCATTATGGACATCCAAATGAACAGAGTAGAGAACAATATTCTTTGGATTCCTTTATGAGGAAACTCCCAAATTCTATCAGTGGGTCTTCTAATCCAATTCTTGATGAATAATGGATCGGTACCATTGAAAAGATATTTTCCATCCTTCACTATTCAGAAAATGAAAATGTCATTTTGGTTGTCTATCATTTAGATGGTGAAGGAGACCAGTGGTGGAATCTAATTAAGAATACAAGGCAGTAAGATGAAATTGAATCCATGGAATGACATGAGTTCAAGAACATATTTTTCAAGAAGTAATTACCTTATATTCTTTGAACAAAGACGAAAAAGGAGTTCTTTGTGTTTAATCAAAATGATGATGAATATGATGGTACATATAAGGTGAATTTTACAAGACTTTCAAGGAATGATTCTTGATTTTTCATCCAACCTAAAAGTGAATTTGATCGATTCTTTGGTGGATTAAGACCAAGTCTTCAAAGGGCATTTGCTAAAGAAAGAATTTAGTAGCTATGAAGAGAGAGTGTGTGGTGCTATCAATTTTGAATTGAATATTGGTGTTACATATCCGTGTCACGGTTTTGAGAAGAAATGGAATATGGATTTCACTGGAAAATATCAAAACAATGGTGCAAAGAAGTCAAATGTTTCCTTATTCTCAATGTGTGGAAAAAAATCATGGTGGAGATTGTATTAAAGGTACTATAAAATGTTTCAATTTTGGAAAAAGTGGTTATCGAGCAGTTCAATGTCACTGTAATGAGAAAAACGTTGCTAATTATGGGAATATAGAAAAGACTATAGAGAACGCCCCACCAACACATCAATGCTAAAAGTGAAAGGAAATATGGAATTAGTCTAACCAATTCCCTTATCTAGGGGTTAATGTTGATCGATGTCAGTAACCTATTAAAGAAAAAGACAATGGGAAGTCACATGCAATCACTATTGGAGATGTTGAGTATGAAAAATAAATGTTCAAATGATTATGTGTTTATATAATGGTATTCCAGAATAGTGTTGTGGAATATCATTTATAGTAATATGAAATATTGGAATATATATGTATTGGTCTATTGTGGGTTTCCATAATTATATTGTACCAGTATCCATGAAAAGTGATTGAAATATTTTTGGGAAGCACATGATATTCACATAATGAAGGGATAAAGAAATAATGAGATGTTTTACAGTATTAATGAGCTCATTACTGATATAAGTACAATGTGATATCATGGTTTGAGTATATCGAATTTTTGGTATTTTTGGTGTGTGGAAAAAGCTAATGTTGTTAAAATGCATGTTTTTAATAAGTTTATATGATAATTCAAGTTATTATCATGCTTCAAGACAATACATGATTAAGGTATTCACATGTTTGGAATGTGACAACCAAGGACTTCCAAATGAGATATGGGAGGCAAATGTTAAGTCGATTTAGTTGACCTCATTCTAATGTTTTATATTATTAGTTTTTGGAAGGATTATAATGCTATCCAATTATTTATAGTATATGTTATATTCAGATTGAAGTTTTATAGATTAATTTAGTATCTCAATATAGGTGGCCTTATCACATGATCTTATAACTCTTAAATAATGGAAAATTAAACTTCATTTCTTTAAATTAGAGATGAAGTGGAAATTGTTCATGGTACGATCAATGGTACTAAAATCAAGTAAGTATATCTTCTCCTGAAAAAAGCACTTCAACATTAAGAAAAAGGATCTAGAAAACCAAAAATGTTGTCCTAGTACCTTATTATCTAGTGAATCAAATGGTACCTTAAATAATTGTTGATTTGTGGCTTCCTGGTAGTTATCTTTATCCAGAACTATTTCTCTATCACTATTGATTAGAAATTGATAGTTAGATTTCTCTTTCATAGCCATATTCTGACTTCCAACCTATATTCTCCTATATGGAAACCCAGTGATGAGTTACTTTGGGTAACTATTATGTTTCTAACATTTTGTTTTTAAAATTATGTTTTTGTATCCATTTTTTCAATGTGGGATTCCATGATAGAAACATTCATGTGAAAAACCATTTATAACCCTGATGAATTTAGAGGGAAAAATTAATTTTAATTGTAGTATAATGTAACAACCTGAGATTTTATGAGATAGATTATTTTAATTTCATTTATTTTTTATGCTACACTATGATTATCTTGCACTATATGCAACACTGTATTAGCTTATAGTATACGCAACCATATTCTTGGCATTTATAGCTCACAATTTAAGTTCATTTGATTGAATTTATATCATTCAACATTGAGTATATATTTTGTTTAATTTATAAATTAACTAATTTTGGAATATGTTATACGAACCACCAAATTAAGCTTTCACTACACGCAATACTGACACTTCTTACGTTACAAAAAAGAGAAACCTTCCTCGATAACATGCGTTGTACGCGATACTGAGTTTCACTAAAAAACGATATATTATAAAAATACTATTAGAGGATATAATCTAGCCATTATGAATAGAATTAACCAAATTATGAATTTTATATTTATTTTCTAGACATGATATAAGAACAAGATCATTTTTTCAGATAAAAGATGTATTTTTTAAAAAATGCAGTTTTCCTTCTTTTGATGGGAAACCCAATTAAAATATAGTTTTTAAAAGATTTATATATTATATTTGACAATATAAAATTATTATTTGGAATCGATACATTAAAATTTACTTATGTTTTATATTTCCCATTTTTCTGATAAAATTCATATTTTAATGAATAGTGAAAAATACTGCATTTTAATTTAAAACAGCCTTTTTATCTTATTTATTTATATAGTTAGATTGTCGTTTTAATTTGTTTTAAAGTGTAATTGTATTATTTTTTTATTACATAATCCAATTTTGGTCATTGGAAGCAATTTCACTTCTAAATAGGACTTAAACATATTTCAATCATTTGAGAGTTAATATTTTTAAAAATCCCGCTTTTTGGTTTTGACAAAGGGAATTAATTTTAAATTAATTACTGCAAATTTTTTGTTTTTAATGTGGGAAAACGAATTCCATATTTGGAATCAAAAGGATCAAATTTTTTAAATATTTACCTTTGTTTTTTGGACATTATGAACAATAACTTAAATAGATATTTAATTTACCATGGTTAAAACGTAATCATGGTAAATAAGGGTAAAAAGTAATATTATAATAATATTAACTACCCTAAAACATGTAATATTCCTATTAGATTAGATATTTATGACCATGGTAATCCTTGGGTCGATTTTGGGACTCCATGGAAGCACTTGGATGTGAAAATGACATTTTATAAGAATTAATTTCAAGTAAAGTGAAAAATGACATAAACTTGTATCTTCTTAAAAAAAATTTAATATGGGGTTATACATAAGAAAAATTAAAATATAAATAGTAATTAGAAATATAAAAATATTTTATACATCATGGTATTTTATTTATTTTCATATACCAAATAACGAAATTTATTTCAGACACAATGATGATGTAGTGATTACCTTATTAAGGAATGATTTAAATAAACGAGATTATAAATATTATAGTAAATGTATTTTGAAACTTTTTATGTGATAAAATAATTTTATGAATGTTTATTACATGTTATTTTATAATAAATGAAGTTTTCTTTGAAATAATCAAGTTGTTATGGATTTTTTAAATGTCATGATATGAATAGTATAAAAATTGACATAAATGAATTTTTTTTAAAAATAAAATATTATTAAATGATATAATGGTCATAAAAATATATTATTTTTCCAAATGACTTAGATAATTTTTACCATGTAATTATATAACTTTTTGAGGTTCAATTGGAATTTTAAAGTGACTATATTAACAATATAATATGAAAATACATGAATACATTCCAAAAGTGCCCCTCCTCCTCTCGTATAGAATAGAATCTCCTCCCACATTTCCCCACACCCCCTTGAGACTTATATTTATCCGAAACCCTAAAAAATTATATTATAAACATTTTTATTTATCTTCTTTAGGTTCTGGTTTTCCAAAAAGTCCATCCCTAGTGTCCCTAAGAAGAGATCCAAAGGAAGTCCCATGAAGAAGAGGTAATTGCTCTACCAATTCGATTAAATTTATTTTCTTCTTCTACATCCAAATTTTATGTTGATACCATACTAATGTAATAAATACAATATATTATACATTTTTATATGTTATTTTAATTGAGGTAAAACCTTATACCTCCTTTGATATTGTAACACCCCGAGATTTTATGAAAAATATTCTTTTTAATTTCATTAATGTCGTGTGTTGTACGCTACACCAAAAGGAGCTTGCACAATACGCATCCTCGACTTTCCTTTCATTAAACGCAATCGCGACCTTCCTTGATAGCGTGTGTAGTACGCAATACCGAGTTTCACTAAACAACGATATGCTATTAAAATATTATTAAAACTAGCCGTTATGAATAGTAATAACCACTTTTTGAAATTTTGTAAATTCTATTTTTCAAAATGGACTTCATTTTTGGATTCGGAATATCGAAATTAGCTTAGGGTGAAATTTTGGTAATTTTTGGATAACTTTCATATTTTGATGAATAGTGGAAATTACTAAATTTTAATTAAAAACAACTTTTTCAATCGAAATAATTAATAGTGATAAATTATTAATTTTAGTTGTTTTAAAGTATATTTAGAAAATATTTTTACAATTTAATACAATGATGGTCATTGGATTTAATTTCACATTTAAACCACTTATAAACAAGTTTCAATCTTTTGATATTTATTATCTCTTAAAAACACGCTATTTGTTTTGACGACGGAAATTAATTTTTAAATTAGTTAATGCAACTGATATGTTTTGAATTTGGTAAAATACACATCATTTTTGAGTTCATAACATCAAATATAGCTTAGGCATAATTTTTGGTATTTTTCTGGAAACTTTCATTTTTTGATGAATAGTGAAACCACTAAGTGGTAGTTAAAAAAACTGAATTTTTTATAAAACTTAATTTTCCCGCTTCTGTGAGTGGAATTTAGAAAATTCTAGAGACACGGTTAATATAAAGGACTAAAATGTTGTTCAATGAGATGAAAATAATTTTTTATGAATAGTAACTTTTTACTTTTTTTTACCACGGTTAAAAGTAAATAGGGTAATTAAGGGTAAAGATGATATTATCATTACCCTAACACATGTCCTAATTCTATTGGATATGTGTAATTCGACCAAAAACAAACTTAGGAATAAAATATGACCATTTAGGCCCACTTGGATTAGATTAGGACATTTATTATTAATTTATTTAAAGAAGGGTTAAAAGAGTTAAAATCAAAGTTTATTTACTAAAAAATTTTTAATATGGGGTTATAGATAAGATAAATTCGACTATATATATTCATTATAAAGATAAAAAGATTTCCTACATAATGGTATTTTATTTGTAATTTTTAGACATTAAATAATTTAATTTATTTATGACACAATGATGATGCAGTAAATATATTATTAATGAAATATTGACATAATTGATGTTATAAATACCCAAATAAATATAATTTGAGACTTTTTATGCATTACAATAATTTTCTAGGTTAATATGACATGTTAGTTTTGATTTAATTAACTTTTTTAGAACTTATCATTCTTTTATGATTTTCCCAAAAATCATTTATTAAATAGTGTCCAAATTGACATAAAATAGTTTTTAAAACAAATATTATATTATTAATTGTTATTTTATTCCTAAAAATCTAAGGTTCGGACGAATGACTTATATAAGGTTGTATATATTAATAATAAACAACTTGGGGTTCGTTTGGCTTGATATAGTAAGTTTATTAACCTTATAGTATAAGAACACAAGAAGACACGGTAAAAGTAAAATTATTTAACTTAATGTGAAATCTAAATGATAAGGTTAAAATAGGAACCTAAACTTGTATAAATTCTATTGGATGAGAGTATTTTGACCCATCCCCATCTTAGCCTCGAAATAAATCAATTTAGAGCTATTTAAAACCGAACTTGAATTATAATAAAATAATATTTTTAGTTATTCCAAAGGTGCCCCTCTCCTCCCTTATAAAAGGACACCTCCTCCCTCTCTTCCTCACACAATGTTGAGCTTTCAAGCTCGGCCAACCCCTGACAAATTCTCTTCTCCACTTCCCTAGAAACATCCTATAGGTTCTGGTATTACTCAAAGACCAATTTTAGTTCCCTAAGGGGAGGTCTCAAAGAGGCGCTTAAAAGAAGAGGTAATTTCCGTTACCGATTCTTTCACCTTTATTTCTTCTTCCACTTCTTCTTCTTAGGTTGTTTCATTATGAAGTAATAACATTAGTATCAATCATATACTGATATGTTATTATAAGTATGAAACAATCCTATTTCACCATCTATCCATCCCACGGAAAACGAAATCACCGCGTGTGCGTACGTACGGAATACCGTCTCCACGCTGTGGTTAAATCTATTTTCCACCACCACCTTAATTTGATGGGTATAATGGTGTAATGAGTAACTATATATGATTATTATAATGTGATATTGATACTGGAATAGTATACATACACTTCAACACATGTTCACGATCATGAGAATGATATCATCGCTCGTGCGTACGTACGGAATACCGTCTCCAAGACGCGATGAGATTCATTCTCCACATTAACCATTCATGAATGATTATAAAGTATATATAATGAATAATAATAAAATATATGACATGTTAAATCTACTGGATTTATGTATATATATATATATGTATGTCATCTACTTACTTCCATTCAAGACAATAAGGAAAGGAAAACAGTGTTCATGCGTACGTACGGACTACCGTCTCCATGAACGGTGTGTTTCATTTCATTTATCTATCTATTATATATATATACTGAATATATATGATATATAAATCATGTTTTATATTCTGGAAGTAAGTAAATCATGATATAAGTAATAATAATGTCAAGAACAACAAGTCCAAACACCTACGACAAATGAATTGATTTTACCCAAAACACTCTTTAACATGGAATTTACAAAAGAACGGGTAAAATAAAGTCATAAGTGCACCATATATGATATAATAACAATGAATATGATTCTGGAATAAGTCAATGACATTATTTAAATCATTATACAGGAGGTTCGGACACCTATGAAGAAAATCGGACCTAAGGTAAGGGAAAATATCACAATCTCATTTTTATCCGAGATTGTTTATACTTTGGTATTTACTGGGGTGTATTTTATCATCCACATCCCTGTTCCATAAATATGTAGTATTATTTCCATAAACCTACAATTGTTTAAAATCCAATTTTACCCTTTGGTGAGTTTTTAGTAAAAGATATGAAAGGAATCTTTTGTCGTTTTTTGTACGAGGTACTTTTTGACTTTTTTGACAAAAGTACGAAGAATGTTTTTTTAATTATACGGCACAAATGGATTTTTACGGTTTTATAAAGCCTTATTTTCATGAAGCTTTCTCCAAAAGATTTAATGACTATTTTTAATAAAATATCTTTCTTTTAAAATTGCATGGCATTTTGTGAAAAGAAATTGATTTTGAAGAAAAAAGGATATTTTCCTCAAAAATTCATTTCAAGTGTTTTATCAAAATTATTTTCCATCTAAGATAACATAGGGTTATGTTTCTATCCCTATTATTACATATATTTGGTTATGTTGTGATGGAATTATTTTTATGAATTTCTTTATCTTATATGAATTGTTTTATGATGTCACGATGTTTACGAATCCCATTTTTACTACATGGGTTATGAAATGATGTATGATTTATGATTTTGTGGCACACATAATAATGGTATCATTATGAGATGGGTGGGACCTATATCTACCTCCAATGCATTGGGTAAAGATTTTATATCTCATGAGATAGACATGGCTGGAACGGTAGGTTATACCGGTTTAGTGAAACAGGACTGAAATGAGGGTGACTGGGTTCAGAAAGGGACTTTGTCCACTAAGATTGTCTTGGAAATGATTCTTGACTAATAAGATATGATTCTCTATGATTATGTGTGTATGCCACAAAGTTTCATGTTTTAAGTTATGATTATTGGATTTTCATTTAACTACTAAGATTTATCCCATGTTATGAAATTATGCTCTCTTTTGCAGGTTAAGATTTCAAAAATGTTATGTTCTTATGAATATGATGTGATTGATATTTCTTTTGTTTACCCCTTACTGAGCATTTGAGCTCACCCTTTTATGTTTTCTTTTCCCCAGGATATAAAGAAAGGTTTTAGGTAAAAAAAAGGAAGATCTTTATGGGAGATGTTGAAGATCTTTCACCACGATTAGAAGATTATATTCCGTGTTTCCAAAGACACTAAACTATTACGGTCCTTGTGTGTGTGTTTTTGTAATGTACTAAGTATTCCGCAAAAGTAATGTAATGTACATGTACGTCAAGCTTCGGGTCTCTACAGTTGGTATCAGAGGAAAGGTTTAGTCAACCTTTGGAAACTAGGATGCAAGAACTTTAGTGAGATCCCTAGAGATATTTCTAAGGTATGTCTAGGGATGTATCTATGGTTAATTATACATATAGGTTATAGTCCTAGAATTGAGCTAACGATCTTAGAATTTAACCTAAGATGTTATATATTGAGGGTACTCCCCCTTTATTATGTTGTTTTCCCTAGCATGATTTTTTCCTCTCACACTATTCTTTTTGGGTTTTAGACGATGGCTGGAACCTGAAGGAACCGTGTTGATCAATGCAATGGAAAATGCAATGATTGTCCTCCTGAACAAACAAATGTTATGGGAGATGGAGTGCAAAATCTTATTGCTATACTTACACAAACTATGAATCATTCTGGACTTCCAAATGAGCAGAGAAGGGAACAATATTCTATTGAGTCCTTCATGAGGCAACATCCACCTTCTTTTAGTGGGACTTCTGATCCACTTGTTGCTGAACAATGGATCAGTACCACTGAAAAGATATTTTCAGTTCTTCAATGTTCTGAACATGATAAAGTCATTTTAGCAGTATATCGTTTCGAAGGTGAATCTGATCAATGGTGGAATCTTATCAAGAATATGAGGTCAAGAGATGAAATTGAGTCCATGGAATGTGACGAGTTCAAGAACTTGTTTTTCAGTAAGTACTTCCCTCGTATTCTTTGAACAAAGATGGAAAAGGAGTTTCTTGAGATGAAGCAGAAGGATGATGAATCTGTTGGTATATACGAAGCGAATTTTACAAGACTTGCAAGGTATGCATCTGGCATTATCATCCAACCTGAAAGTAAAGTTGATCGATTTTTCAGTGGCTTAAAACCAAGTCTTCGAAGGGCATTAGCTATAAGAGACTTTAGTAGCTATGAAGAAATTGTGCGTTGTGATATCAAGGTAGAAATGGAAGTTGGTGTTACATATCCATCTCATGGTTTTGACAAGAAACGAAAGATGGAGTTCAAGGAGAAATCTCAAAATAATGGTGAAAAGAAGATGAATGTTTCCTTATTCAAAAAGTGTGGAAAGAAGCATGGTGGAGATTGTCTTAAAGGGACTAGAAAATGTTTTAAGTGTGGAAAAGAAGGTCATCGAGCAGCTGAGTGTCGAAGTAATGGAAAAAGGGTTTCTAATGATGTGAATAAAGCAAACAATACAGAGAACACACCACCAACACTTCAATGCTTCAAGTGCAAGGAAATGGGGCATTATGCTAATAAATTCCCTAATCCAAGGGTTAGTGATGATTGACATGAGCAACCGCTTAAGGCAAAGGACAAAGGGAAGTCACATGCGATCACTATTGGCGATGTTGAATATGATAACAATGTGGTGGAATGATTAAGTGTTTATGTAATGGGATTCCAGAATAATGTTGTATATAGTATCGTGTAATATTGGAGTATTTATGTTTTGGTCTATTGTGGTTTTGAATAATTTTATGGCATTGATAACCATGAAAAGTGAATGAAATATTTTTGTAAAGCAGATGATATGCACATAATGAAGGGAAAACGAGAAAATGAAAATATTTGACAGTATTCATGAGCTCATGATTGATATAAGGACTAAGTGATATCATGGTTTGAGTATATAGAATTTTGAGGATTTTGGTATGTGGAAAGAGTTAACTTTTGACAGCATTCATGTTTTCACTAAGGTTTAATGGGTATTCATTTTTCAAGAGAATACATTATTAAGGTATTTACATGATTGGAATGTGACCAACAAGATATATGGGGGATAAATGATGGTATTCACATGCTTGGTTGATGACATTTCAAGTAATCATTTTCATTATATTATGAGCTTGGACTGAAGTATTTCCTAAAGATTGGAATGGATTATGTTGGACATATGTTAGTATTGTTTAAGGATAGAACTTTTGATATTATTGATGGGATGTTATAGTAATATAGTTTTAGAAAAAGGACAACCTGCAGGACGGGCGACAGCCCATCGCTTCGGACAAGGCTATGGGAATCAAACCCACAACCGAAGTGCGACTGACCTTTATCGCCTACCAATGGCCTACAAGAAGTCCCTGTTTAGTAGAAACTAGTTTTATTATATTAAGCAGTATGATATATGAAGTATAAGTCCATTTTAGGAACCATATATGATTAATCTCACTATAGAATGACTTATGTATATTTAATAACTTTTTCTAACCTTTTGTTTGAGACAGATGGAATGACTCGTCATTCTATCACATGATCTGTTAACACATCACGAATAACAAATTCAACATCATTTATTTAAGAGATGTAGTGGAAATTGTTCAAGGCACAAACAACAGTGAGATTGTACCAAAATAAAGTATGTATTTATTCTAATTCAAATTCTTCAACTTTAGGGAAACGATCTTGAAAAACAAAAACGTTGTCCTAGTGCTCTTATATCTGATTAATCAGATGGTACCTTAGTTCGTCACAAATTTATGGCTTTGTGATTGCTAGTTTTTCCATAGCCATGTTCTCTACCACTCTCCATCAGAACATGATGGTTAGATTTCTCTTCCATATCCATATTTTCACCTATGTAGAAACCCAGTGATTTGTTTATATGGGTAACCGTTACGTTTCATACTTTTGTTTTTAAATATTGGTTTTGGTATTCCTTTTTACGATGTGGGTTTCGATTAAAGAAACTTTCGAATAGTAAACCATTTATAACCCCGACGAATTTCGAGGGAGAAATTCATTTTAAGGGGGGTAGAATGTAACACCCTGAGATTTTATGAAAAATATTCTTTTTAATTTCATTAATGTCCTGTGTTGTACGCTACACCAAAAGGAGCTTGCACAACATGCATCCTCGACTTGCCTTTCATTAAACGCAATCACGACCTTCCTTGATAGCGTGTGTAGTACGCAATACCGAGTTTCACTAAACAACGATATGCTATTAAAATATTATTAAAACTAGCCGTTATGAATAGTAATAACCACTTTTTGAAATTTGTTAAATTCTATTTTTCAAAATGGACTTCATTTTTGGATTCGGAATATCGAAATTAGCTTAGGGTGAAATTTTGGTAATTTTCGGATAACTTTCATATTTTGATGAATAGTGGAAATTACTAAATTTTATTTAAAAACAACTTTTTCAATCGAAATAATTAATAGTGATAAATTATTAATTTTAGTGGTTTTAAAGTATATTTAGAATATATTTTTAAAATTTAATACAATGATGGTCATTGGATGTAATTGAACATTTAAACCACTTATAAACAAGTTTCAATCTTTTGATAGTTATTATCTCTTAAAAACACGCTATTTGTTTTGACGACGGGAATTAATTTTTAAATTAGTTAATGAAACTGATATGTTTTGAATTTGGTAAAATAGACATCATTTTTGAGTTCATAACATCAAATATAGCTTAGGCCTAATTTTTGGTATTTTTCTGGAAACTTTCATTTTTTGATGAATAGTGAAACCACTAAGTGGTAGTTAAAAAAACTGAATTTTTCATAAAACTTAATTTTCCCGCTTCTGTGAGTGGAATTTAAAAAATCCGAGAGACACGGTTAATATAAAGGACTAAAATGTGGTTCAATGAGATGAAAATAATTTTTGGTGAATAGTAACTTTTTACTTTTTTTTTTACCACGGTTAAAAGTAAATAGGGTAATTAAGGGTAAAGATGATATTATTATTACCCTAAAACATGTCCTAATTCTATTGGATAAGTGTAATTCGACCAAAAACAATCTTAGGAATAAAATATGACCATTTAGGCCCACTTGGATTAGATTAGGACATTTATTATTAATTTATTTAAAGAAGGGTTAAAAGAGTTAAAATCAAAGTTTATTTACTAAAACATTTTTAATATGGGGTTATACATAAGATAAATTCGACTATAAATATTCATTAGAAAGATAAAAATATTTCCAACATAATGGTATTTTATTTGTAATTTTTAGACACTAAATAATTTAATTTATTTATGACACAACGATGATGCAGTAATTATATTATTAATGAAATATTGACATAATTGATGTTATAAATACCCAAATAAATATAATTTAGACTTTTTATGAATTCCACTAATTTTCTAGGTTAATATGACATGTTAGTGTTGATTTAATTAACTTTTTTAGAACTTATAATTCTTTTATGATTTTCACAAAAATCATTTACTAAATAGTGTCCAAATTGACATAAAATAGTTTTTAAAACAAATATTATATTATTAATTGTTATTTTATTCCTAAAAATCTACGGTTCAGAAAAATGACTTATATAAGGCTATATATATTAATAATAAACAATTTGGGGTTCGTTTGGCTTGATATAGTTCGTTTATTAACCTTATAGTATAAGAACACAAGAAGACACGGTAAAAGTAAAATTATTTAACTTAATGTGAAATCTAAATGATAAGGTTAAAATAGGAACCTAAACTTGTCTAAATTCTATTGGATGAGAGGATTTCGACCCATCCCCATCTTAGCCTCGAAATAAATAAATTTATATCTATTTAAAACCGAACTTGACATTATAATAAAATAATATTTTTAGTTATTCCAAAGGTGCCCCTCTCCTCCCTTATAAAAGGACACCTCCTCCCTCTCTTCCTCACACAACGTTGAGCCTTCAAGCTCGGCCAAACCCTGCAAAATTCTCTTCTCCACTTCCCTAGAAACAGCCTAGAGGTTATGGTATTACTCAAAGACCAATTTTAGTGCCCTAAGAGGAGGTCTCAAAGAGGCGCTTCAATGAAGAGGTAATTTCCGTTACCGATTCTTTCACATTTATTTCTTATTCCACTTCTTCTTCTTAGGTTGTTTCATTATGAAGTAATAACATTAGTATCACTCATATACTGATATGTTATTATAAGTATGAAACAATCATATTTCACCATCTATCCATCCTACGGAAAACGAACTCACCGCGCGTGCGTACGTACGGAATACCGTCTCCACGCTGTGGTGTAATCTATTTTCCGCCACCACCTTAATTGGATGGGTATAATGGTGTAATGAGTAACTATATATGATTATTATAAAGTGATATTGATACTGGAATATTATACATACACTTCAACACAAGTTCACGATCATGAGAACGATATCATCGCTCCTGCGTACGTACGGAATACCGTCTCCACGACGCGATGAGATTCATTCTCCACATTAACCATTCATGAATGATTATAAAGTATATATAATGAATAATAATAAAATATATGACATGTTAAATCTACTGGATTTATGTATATATATATATGTATGTCATCTACTTACTTCCATTCAAGACAATAAGGAAAGGAAAACAGCGTTCATGCGTACGTACGGACTACCGTCTCCATGAACGGTGTGTTTCATTTCATTTATCTATCTATTATATATATATATACTGAATATATATGATATATAAATCATGTTTTATACTCTGGAAGTAAGTAAATCATGATATAAGTAATAATAATGTCAAGAACAACAAGTCCAAACACCTACGACAAATGAATCGATTTTACCCAATACACTCTTTAACATGGAATTTACAAAAGAACGGGTAAAATAAAGTCATAAGTGCACCATATATGATATAATAACAATGAATATGATTCTGTAAAAAGTCAATGACATTATTTAAATCATTATACAGGAGGTTCGGACACCTACAAAGAAAATCGGACCTAAGGTAAGGGAAAATATCACAATCTCATTTTTATCCGAGATTGTTTATACTTTGGTATTTACTGGGGTGTATTTTATCATCCACATCCCTATTCCCTCAATATGTAGTATTATTTCCATAAACCTACAATTGTTTAAAATCCAATTTTACCCTTTGGTGAGTTTTTAGTAAAAGATATCAAAGGAATCTTTTGTCGTTTTTCGTACGAGGTACTTTTTGACTTTTTTGACAAAAGTACGAAGAATGTTTTTTTTAATTATATTGCACGAACGGATTTTTACGGTTTTATAAAGCCTTATTTTCATGAAGCATCCTCCAAAAGATTTCATGACTATTTTCAATAAAATCTCTTTCTTTTAAAATTGCATGGCGTTTTGTGAAAAGAAATTGATTTTGAAGAAGAAAGGATATTTTTCTCAAGAATTCATTTCAAGTGTTTTATCAAAATTATTTTCCATCTAAGATAACATAAGGTTATGTTTCTATCCCTATTATTACATTGATTTGGTTAAGTTGTGATGGAATTATTTTTATTAATTTCTTTATCTTATATGAATTGTTTTATGATGTCACGATGTTTACGAATCCCATTTTTACTACATGGGTTATGAAATGATATATGATTTATGATTTTGTGGCACACATAAGAATGGTATCATTATGAGATGGGGGGGACCTATATCTCCCTCCAATGCATTGGGTAAAGATTTTATATCTCATGAGATAGACATGGCTGGAATGGTAGGTTATACCGGTTCAGTGAAACAGGACTAAAACGAGGGTGACTCGGTTCAGAAAGGGACTTTTTCCACTAAGATAGTCTTGGAAATGATTCTTGACTAATAAGATATGATTCTCTATGATTATGTGTGTATGCCACAAAGTTTCATGTTTTATGTTATGATTATTGGATTTTCATTTAACTACTAAGATTTATCCCATGTTAAGAAATTATGCTCTCTTTTGCAGGTTAAGATTTCCAAAATGTTATGTTCTTATGAATATGATGTGATTGATATTTCTTTTGTTTACCCCTTACTGAGCATTTGAGCTCACCATTTTATGTTTTCTTTTCCCCAGGATATAAATAAAGGTTTTAGGTAAAAAAAAGGAAGATCTTTATGGGAGATGTTGAAGATCTTTCACCACGATTAGAAGATTATATTCCGAGTTTCCAAAGACACTAAACTATTACGGTCCTTGTGTGTGTGTTTTTGTAATGTACTAAGTATTCCGCAAAAGTAATGTAATGTACATGTACGTCAAGCTTCGGGTATCTACAGATATATCCTATAAATAACAATATCACCATGCGTGCGTACGTATGACTTACCGTCTACACGTAGTGGTGTTATTTTTTATGCAAAAAAAACATTATGTGGATGGGTATAATGATAAGTATAATGGGTTTAAATAATGAATATAACATGATAATTATTCTATATAATTAATATTACATCCAATTACATAGCAGTTAACTCTCAAGAGAATAATACTATTGCTCGTGTGGACGTAAGACCTAACGTCTCCACGATGTGTTGGGATTCGTTCTCAACATTAACAATTCAAGAAGGATTATAAAATTTATTTGATTAGTGAAAATAATAAGTATTAACATAATGTTCTGAATAAAATACAATGTATTCATATCAAACATGACTTACACAGCAAAACAGGAATGGGAAAACAAAGCAGTTTATAACTGAAATAATGGTAATATTGAAATACTATCAACAAAATGATATAATAGGATCATATATGATATAATAAATATTGATATATTAATTTTATAATATAATAACATTATTTTACCATTATACATAATGTGATCACACCCTCAACTAACCAAGTTTTCAAGGTAATGGGTATCTTTGTAAATATCATTTTTATCTGAGATTGTTTATTCGTAAGTATTTAATGGGGATATATTTATCATCGATGTCCATGTTTTCAAAAAATGTTGTCATAAATTTTTTAATATTATTCTATGTATATTTAATGTAATTTTAACATATTTTCACTTTTACTATGTGGTATGGACAGAATCATTATTTCTTTACCATATGAAGTACTTTTTGACTTTTCTGGTAAAAGTATGAGGAAAATGTTTTTTTAAATTTATATTGCATGAATGAGTTTTTACATCTTCATAATGAGTTATTTATATGAATCTTCCTCTAAAAATTTACATGATTACTTTAAATGAAATTAGTTTCTTTGAAAATTACACGGAATTTTGAGAAAATAAAATGTTTTTGAAAAAAGAAAGGCTCTTTACTTCAAGGAGTAAGTTCAAGTGTGTTATAAAAATTATTTTCTATCTAATATGACATAGGGTTATATTTATATCAATTTTATTACATTTATTTTATTTTATTTATGATGGATTTATTTTTATGAAATACATTTTTTTATATGTATTTTGATGGAATTATGTTAATGAAAACCATTTTATTTTAGGGATTATGCTAGAATGAATGATTTATGTTTTTGTGGAACATGTAAAAATAATTTCATTATGAGATGGGTCGGACCTATATTTACCTCTAATTAATTGGGTAATGATTTATATCTCATGATATAGACATGATTAGAATATAATGTATATTTGGTTTAGTAATTCATTGTTGGACGACATGTAAAGCTAGTTCAATAATGGACTTTGTCCACTATAATGGTCTTGGCAGCAATGCCATGACTACTATGGAAATCATATTATGTGTATATTTGTTTTCCACAATTACATGATTTATTCCTATTCTATTCTATCATGGATAATGTTCCTTTATAATCCATTCCTTATATACTGCCAAGATTTATTCCATGACTCAAGATTTTCATGTTTAAACATTATGTTCATGTTTTTACATTCAAATTTTTCTAGTTTGTTTTATGTTATACATGTTTACCCTTACTGATCATTTGAGCTCACCCTTTTTTGATTTCTTTTCCCCAAGATATAAAAAATTGTGTTAGGTAATAAAAATATGGGGAAGGTCTTTATGGGATATGTTGAAGATCTTTCACCAAGTTAGAATATTAGGTTTCGAGTTTCTGAAGATACTAAAATAATAAAATCTTTGGGCATATATTTGAATACTATATTAAGTATTCCACAAAAGAAATGTAATATCCATTTACATTAATCTTGATCTATTAGACAAACCATTTATTAGAAATATTAATGAAATTTCACCCATGCCTCTTCCCACACTTAGAACAGAAAGGAAATCTCTTCTTCTTTTCTCTATAGTATTTAGTGTTTCCTTTGAACTATGTCTTCTTATTCTTGACAATAGAACGAGATTTATACCTGAATACAACCTCAATTTTAACCATGATTTAACAACTCACAATCTATTTATAGATATTAATGTATCTTATGTCCAACGCCCTTCTAAGACTTGGTTTTAATCTACTTAAGAACCGACCATCTTTACTTATAGGATGGATGGTAATTCTTGTATCATACCTCACATGTATTAAGTAATTAGCCTTGTAGGTACTAATTGATTCATCATCCCTTTTCTTCAACCCAAGGAACATGTATTATATATTTTTATAAAGAATATTGGAACCATATTTATTAAAAAATAATTTATCGAACTCATCCCATTCCATGGATTAAATCTCATCTTGTTGCCTTGTATTCTTGAATAGAGTCTACAACTAATCTGCACTGATTTTTAATTGGTAGAAAAACAGAAAATTTATACTTCTCCAATCACTATATAATGGAGAATATCTTTTCAGTAGTACTAGTCATTTATTCATTAGTAATTGGATCATAATACCATTTAAAATAAGTTGGATGTATCCTCATGAAAGACTCAACATAATTTTGTTCTCAACTTTTCTCTTCTAGGAGTCCACCATGGTTCATTGCTTGAGGAAGCTATGTGATCATAGCAATGTGAATTTTTATTTGCACTGTCATGGAATTTAGTTTCTCAAGAGGACAATCATTTCATTGTTCATCAAAACCACCATTAACACATTTTATTTAGGTTACAGGCATTTAATAAAACCAAAAGCATAGAGTAAGAAAAAGTTATCATAGTGAGGAATGACATAATCATTAAAAGTCACTAATAGAATGTCTAAATCATGAAACCTTATTAAATAAATGATTACTTAGGTTTATCCAAGGTTATTCATATAAAATTGCTACTTAAATACCTCATGTTCGTTCATGAATAGATTGTGAATTTCCAAATTATATTCTTTGGGAGTGTGAATTAAGTGTGAAACAAGGCCTATTATCATGTACCAGATTACCCCAAGTCAAGTTCCGAACATCTTGTCAGAGTTATTACCCCTAGGTACATATGTTACATATCCACATCCAGTTATAGTATCCAGACAAGGATTTATTTCAATGAAACCACTCACTATATCCATTTCCAAAATTCTAGGGCATTTTCCTAAATGACGAATTATCCTTATACTTATCCTTAGACATGTCATTAGGGTTATAACTAATGTTTTCTCTTCCAAACTTCATAGGGTTACCTAAAAGTTTCCTATAATATCAACTTTAACGAACCAGTCTTGACATATATTAACATTACATAAATTTTACAGAACACATAAAACATCACAAAAATAGATGTAATAAGGCCGTACTAGTCTAATGCCTTTGGAAACATGAAAACCTAAACACTGGTCAATAAATGAGATAAATTGTCTCCCACTATATTTTTCATGAATATCAACCCTCCTAGAGACGTCAAACATAATAAATAAATTCATAAATGGGGAAAGAAACATGAGAATGGGTGAGCTCAAGTGCCTAGTAAGGGTAAACAAGGGAGACATGTAAGCATAATCTTGAGCACAGGTGTAACGTCCCAACACGACTCACCAATTAACCAGTGGCCGGACTAGTTGCCACATGTCCTCAAGCGTGTCTCCCTGTACACTAGAGGGTACCATCTAGTGGTGAGGGTTCATGGATAGTCAGTGGGGAGACTATATCCTCATATAAAAGTTCAATAATAGAAAATGGAAATAAATAGAGGACGTATTCTAATAAATGATAATGTAGTGGAAGACAAATAATATTCATTTTATAAAAGTGGTCAATGAAAATTATACAATAGATGCATGAATGAAATGATAATGATACAAAAATGGGATGTAGTGAACAAAACAAAATGCTTTACATTCCAATATTGAAATAAATAAACAATGACTCAATGCCCCCAGGGCAGTCTCCTATTGCATCCTGAGTTTCCACACGGTCCTCTTCTTCTATCTCTCAGGTATATGAAAACAACATAATCCTGTAACAAAATCGAATCTATTCAGGTACCTAGTGCAATGGTGTCCTGAGTAGGTTGTGATATATAAATCTTTGTAGGATAGGACCACCGATGTCTGCCCCAAATCTAGAATTCTAATAAATAATTTAAACTGTTTGAAAACATGCATAAATAAAGTAAGAAGTATAATGTAGATATCTATCCATGTAGCAGCTTCAGTCCTTAGCTGGCGTCTGAACCTGCATTATACATTTGTCATGAATACTCAAAAATAATAACAAAATCATTTTCATTTATCAATTATTCAACCCTTATAAAGTTATGAAAGTATCAAGTTTCAGACTAAGCTCGATATCCCCAATATAAGTCACTCACCATAGATGTCTCTAAAGGCCATCCAAGTAATCAATGTAAAGGCTGAATCCAGGCTTGTGATTTGGCTTGGATAACACGCCATAAGATATTCAATTTAATCATTCATATAATATGTCTGATCCCATCCACTAAAATAGTGATTCGATCCTGGGACCATCCACTAATAGTTATTCACCCAAATCATTAATAAGTCTGAAACCTTCCTTGTATTCAGTTCAAAAATAATTATGTCACAACATTGTTCATTGACCATTAATTAATTTCATGTACGACCAATTGGACCCACTATATAAACTCAATTAATGGGTGTAGATCATCTTATATTGTACCCTCATGAGTATTTGGAGCATCAGTCCCTATATCACAACCCATGGGTATTTGGAGCATCATTCCCTATCCCATAAAAGAATACTTTCATGCAAGATGGGTGTAAAACGCCATGTATAGAACCCTGTGAGTATTCGGAGCATCCATTTCTTTCTCACAACTCATTTATCAATCATACATATATATTTATAATTGGTTTAGAACTCCATTTATAACACCCAAAAAATATCCATTAATTGATTCATAAACTAATTAATCCAATCCGTTAATTAATTCCACAACTAATTAACAACATAAAACTCTTGTGGAATAATTCAAAAATTAAATAACCCATAATAATCTCAATAGTTAAAATAAATTATCAATTAATTATCTCAAATATTTAAGAATTATGAACCCATCCACTGAAACAATGTTTTATCCAGGACTTTAATAGTTAACATGCACATTGTAAACATCACAAGTCAAACATGCTAAAAAAAGCCCACATATTTAGAAACCATCTAATATAGCATATCATATTTTTAAATAGCTTCATCCTAAACAACTTAAGGCATAGAAAATAAACATGCATCCCAAAATATTATTGACCAATAGTCATAATAATCAATCATTTCACAATCTTTACATAATGCATTAAAATTAATTAATTCAACAATTAATTAATTAAATCAAATCTCTTTAACCAATTCATAAATTAATTAACCATTTACCATTTATCATGTAATAATTAATCCATCCATTAATTTTTACCGGTTTCCAATTTATATTTTGAACATGACAAAATATTAAATATTCTCAATATTCTGTAAATTCCATAATTTTTTTAACTCACGACTAAAAAATTAATTATTCAATTATTTACCATATTACCCATCCTTCCTCAATCAATCATTTTATTCACTAACTGATAAATCATCATTTGAATAATTTAAAATCTGTAAAATGGGTTAAAAAACACAATAAAGAGTATCTATGACCAATTCCTTTTAAGTCTCATTTCCAAGGAAGACTCATGGGTGCTTCCTGTTTAACCATTTAACATTCAGGCCATAAGCTCAATATATTTTCAATAGCCAAAAATAAATTCTTAACACCAACACACGGTAATTTCTTCATTAATAAGGGATAAAAACAAAAACCTAACCTTAAGTAAGAATGATATGACATTACCACCCACCAACAGTTTATCATTAATCATATTTTAAAGAAACATTTATCAGTTCCAAAATCATGGAAACTCATACTCTCAAATTATTTAAAGAATAAAATAATTCTTAAATAATGTGATAATGATTTGGGACCATACCTCGGGGTGGTACAATTTTTATTCCGCAATGCTTTAATGTACGTGGAGGAAACTAGTCCATAACTGGTCCACATTCACATGCGCATACACCTTCATATATATTTTTATATATATTTATATATTTATATTTTTGAGTTATCAATATTGATGAAAAAAATTTCAATATATTAAACTGGTACCCAGAATCAAAGTAGCAATGAATAATGCACCTCTATCTTGGTACTAGGGACTCATAAAAAATTAACATACCGTAATATATCTGGGGAAAACCCAAACAGAGGGTTTAAAAGCATACGTAAACTGACATCGACGAAAAAATTGGAGATTATATGCCTCGCCCTTGGTGGCAGATGCCGGATTATGGATTAATGGGTCCTGAGTCAACATTCGCATATCCTAAAAATAGAGGAACACAATGATCAGATTAAACCCGAACCTCATGTTTTTGATCGAGCGAACAAGGTGTGGGAGAAGTGTCAAATGGCCAATGAGAATCCCGAGTTATACACAGATGGACTCACCATGAGGAGACAGATAAGATTCATGAAGATTTTGAGAGGAATTGTCGTGTGCAAAGTGGAGTCAGGGAGAGAGGGTGGATCACTACTAGTTCTTCCTGGGAGTGTCGTGCATAACTATGAGGGGGTCCGACCGAGGCTGCATGCTAGGGAGAATGGTTCAAGTGCTGGTGGAGGTTACTTTGGTGGGAAAGAGATGGAGCAACTGGAGTATGAGGGCGTTGTGCACCTGGTGCATCGCCTAAGGAGGAAGAAAGGGGGGGGGGGGGTCATGTGCCTCACCTACAGGTCGTGCCTCCCCTTTTTATTTTATTTTCCCCAACAAAATTAATCTAATTAATTGAAACTAATAATTAAAAATAACAAAACTCATATTATTATTATTATTATACACAATAAACACTTATCTAATAAAAGAAAAAACTCACCATTTTATTAAAAACACTACTTTATTTTTTATTCTCCTTAAAAACGTTTCATAATTAATTATGAAACATCCTATTGATAGTTTAATTAAATTATTTTATCATTTATTTAACCAAATGACCACAATAATAATAACATCATCATCATTATTATTATTCCAACTTTCATTTATTTAAAACCCAATTCCCCATAATATATTATTATTATTATTTATTAATAACCTATAATAATTTAATAATAATAATAAATATAACTATAATAATATGCATAATAAAAATATTCAAAAATATGTATTATTATTTCAACAAACCTTCATTTATTAAGACCACAACTCCCAATAAACTCATCATATAGGAAAACAATTATTTGAAATCCTCAAAATCCTCATTAAATTCTTTTAACATTTATTTAACTAAACAAACACAATAATAATAATAATAATAACACCATCATTATTATTATTCAAACTTTGATTTAATTTAAACCAACCTGCCCCTATTTAATAAACTATCATTAATATGATATTAATGATAAAAATTCCAACCCATAACCTCCATTTAATAATAAATTGTCCTTTATTAATTATGGAACTCATTATTTAATTAAAATGATTCTTTGAAAATTGAAAATCCACATTAATTTACTCCACCATCATTTAATTAATTATTTATCATTCATTTAATTAAAAAACCACAATAATAATAATAATAATAACTTAATTATTATATTTATAGTGCATTGTTTTTCTCTCCAGGCACCATTTTATAAAATAAATAATAATAACTTCATTATTATTATTATTAAAAAATTATTTTAATTAATAATAAACTCTCATGCTAAGTTATTTAATTAAATTAAATAATTTATTAAACATGGTAAACCACATGGGTTGGACCACAGTTGTGTGTTACCCATGCAGATCCATTAACGTGGATATTTTCTGATGAGGTGCTATCGAGACTCATCAGGACACTGGTTAAAATTATCAGGTACTTATGCAAGTCCAAAAAATGACACCTTTAGGTGTTCCAACACTTGGAATAAAATTTTGAATCTCGGTTTAAAAACCTAACTGTCAAAAAACCGATTTCGTTTTTGAAAACCTTCATATTTTAATCCCGTTCAAAAACATGAGACTTTACAATCCACCCACCTTAAAAACATCTCATCCCCGAGAATCCATCGAGAACCACTACTAAAACAACCGACCTACCAAGGTCATTTAGTCTCATTATAAATGACGTGTTGTGTTCCCAATGCGAAACAAACCTTTAACCCTTCACAAGACTAACATCAAAGCCTATAAAACCAGAGACAAATATCATGTTATAGAAATAAACATCGAAATAGATCTTATATTTGAGGCCATTACAGGGGCCTCATCAACGAAAATGGTTGAATCTCAATCAACTGACAGAACAGGTTGCACATGCTTCCCTTGTAAGATGTCGTAGAACCAAAACCCACATTCTCCCTTTATCTGATGACGTGCCTTTAAAACTATTCCAAAACAATCAGTATGTATAATTATGTCCTTACCTATCCTCTGGTGAAATTTTAAATTCAATTAATCACAAGTATATTTAAAAAAAATAATTGTGCCCCAACATGAATAATGGAGTAGCCCAAAGAAACCATGCATCCCAGATACTACCCAGATAACAACCACTCATCCGGACCAACAACATTTAAAATATAGCACGGTGTAAGACCAATGCTATCTTAGAGTCTCCATGATGAGGTGAGTATAGGGGACATGATCTTCATATTCAAAAGAGCACACAAAGAGAAAAACAAAGGTCATTAAGAAGATCAGTTGAACTACTACTAGACAACACTGTTCTAAAATCTTGGAATCTCCTGCTGACAACTTTACCAAAAAAGATGCAACACTACCCACATTAGGATTTTCCATGACCTCTCAAGAAAATATCATCTCCTCACCAGCGTGCTATTTTGGAAGACATTAACTAATGCATGTGACATTCCTCGAACCACGGTCACCACATCAAATATTGTTCAAAAAAGCTATAACATAAACCTATCGGTATGGCATAAAAGATGAGTCCCAAGAAGTCTTCTTGAGATGTGGGAAGAACATTCTTTAATTTCCTAGAACATTATAAGGGTACTACCTACCACATGTTAGCCCCATAAGAAACACAAATGTCAAACCTCTCTCCAGGTCACTCGAAACTGAAATCACAAGGTTCTGATGCCCTTTTTTATTTTATCCATTTTAATTAATTCATTTCAACCTTTCAACATTTGAATGAATTTCAAAAAACACACAAGTACTTTTTTCATAATAAGTCACTTGGTTTTCAAAACAACTCCCTAGAGAAAAAATAGTACTACATTCACAAACATCCTCTTTAATCATTGAACATTCAATGTTATTCAAATTTAAACAGGAAATTTAGCATCTAAATTCCTTTTACCAAAATTATGACCTCCAAGGGTGCCATTTATTCAATCCGAGTTCTTCAAAAAGGAACCCAACAATATTTCATTTTTATCAAAACTCAGTAGTTTTACATTGATAACCATTTTGAAACATACCATGGTTATATAAGGTTCAAACACATGGGTGTCCATCTACTAGTCGATAAGGTTCCCATACACCTTATTTTTGGAATTTGGATCCCATTTATCGCAATCAACATTTTAACTTTATCAGCCCCTTCACACATCAAAACATCTCTATCTTGTTATCATAAGCAGTAACACAACAACATGATATAACACAGAAGCATGACACAATGACAAAACATGCTAATAACTGAATTAGTATGGAATATAATCACTCAACCATGTTAAATCTATCAGTGAAACATGAGGTCTACAAAGTCATTCTAATGAATATCAAAACATGTCATTTCACCCAAGGAACACTATCTAATTTAGCAGGAATCCTACTAATGCAACTAAATTTTATGTCATATGCATGACATGAAAATCTCTTAGTGTCTTAGATGATGCATGTATGAATAATCCTTTCCATATTAGGCCAATTTTTTTAATTCTCAAAATCATCAAGGAGTGGAAAACACATCAACCACTCTAGTTGAAATAAATTCAACTATAACCTCAAATACTACAAACATCAATTCCCATCCCTGGCCACTTGGTCATTTCCCGTACATGGGGTGATCAGTCCCAAGAATGGATATTAACCAAAATGCTGACACATCCCTAGTATCCTATCTACCAACCCCAAAATATTATGACAAACGAAAAAACCCTTTGATACCACTTCATAACATCCTAACCTGAATCACAACTAAACCGGTGGCTAGACTGGTTGCCACATGACCTCAAGAGAATCTCCCCATATGCTATAGGCTATCGAGTAGCAACGATGGTCTATAGATAGTCATTGTGGATACTATACCCTCATATAATATTTCAATAATATACAATAGAAATAAATATTGGAAGTAATTTAATAAATGATAATGTAGTGGAAGAAAAATATATTCATTTTATAAAAGTGGTCAAGGCCAATCATACAGCAGATGCATGGATGACATGATAATGATACAGAAATTGAAAGAAGTGAACAAAACAACACACTTTACATTCCAATATAGAAATAAAAAAACAATGACTCATAGCCCCAAGGGAGGTATCCTCGAGCATCCCGAGCTTCCGCTTGGTCCTCTATTCCTATCTCTAAGGTATATGCAAACAACACAATCATGTAACCAAATAGAATATACTCAGGTACCAAGTGGAATGGCAGCCCAAGTAGGGTGAGAGATATAAATCTCAGTAGGCTTGTACCACTAGTGTCTAACCCAAATCCAAAAATTTAACAAATAATTTAAACTATGTGAAAACATGCATAAATAAAGTAAGCAGTACTATGTAGCTATATATCCAAGTATCATCTTCAGCCCTCAGATGGTGCATATTCTTGTATTATACAATTGTCATGTATAATCAACAATCATTACACAATCATTTTCATTTATCAATTATTAAAACCTTATTAAGTTATGAAACTCTCAAGATTTAGACAAAGACTGACCTCCCCCATATAAGTCACTCACCAAAGATGTCTCTAAAGACCATCAAAGTAGTCAATGTAAGGACCGAATCCAAATTTGTTCTTTGTCTTGGATAATGCATCATATGATATTATATTTAATCATTCATATACCATATGTAAGCCCATCCACTAAAATAGTGATTCAATCCTCGGTCTGTCCACTAACACTGATTCACCCAAATCATTAATAAGTCTGAACCCTTCTTCATATGTAGTACACAAATAATTATGTCACAACACTATTTATTAAACATTAATTTATTTCATGTACAACCAATTGGACCCATATCCCAATGTCAATTAATGGGTGGATATTGTCACATCTAGTACCCTAATGAGTATTTTGAGCATTAGTCCTTTTCTCATAACCCATGGGTATTTGGAGCATCAGTCCCTATCTCGTAAAATAATATTTTCATGCAAGATGGGTGTAGTGCGCCATATCGAGCACCCCGTGAGTATTTGGAGCATCAGTCCCTTTCTCACATACCGTTTATCAATCATACATACATATTTATCATTGGTATATAATTCCATATCAAACACCCCCAAAATATCCTTAAATTAATTCATAAATTAATTAATCCAATCCATTAAATAATTAAACCACTTATTATCAACATAAATCTCCTGTCAAAAAAATGTTCAATCAATTAACCATTAAACATATCAATATTTAATAATTAATTATCAATTCACTGAAACCGTGTTTCGTCCAATACTTTAAAAATTAACGTGCACGTCGTAAACATGACTAGTCAAACATGCTAAGTGAGGCTCACATATTTAGAAACCATCTCACATAGCATATCATATTTTTAAACCACTTCATCCCAAACAACATAAGGCAGGTAAAATAAATATGCATCCAAAATTATTATTGACCAATAGTCACAACAATCAATCATTTCACAATCTTAACTTAATGCTTGAAAAATAATTAATTCAAAATTAATTAATTATATCATATCTCTTTAACCAGTTCATCAATTAATTTACCATTTACCATTTTTTAGGCATTAATTATTCCATCCATTAATTATTACCAATTTCCAATTTATATTACGAACATGTAAAAATATTAAATATTCTCAATATTCTATAAATGCTACAATTTTTACAACTCATGACCAGATAATTAATTCTTAAATTTATTAACCTATTACCCATCCCACCTCATTCATTATTTTTATTTTCCAACTGATAAATCATCATTTTTATAATTGAAATTATGTGACATGGGTTTAAAAAAACACATGTAAAAGAGTGTCTATGCACAATTCCATTTAAGTCTCACTTCCAAGTAAGACTCATGGGTGCTTACTATTTAACCATTTAATATTTAGGCCATAAGCTAAACATATTTTAAATATCCAGAAACAAATTCTTAACACCAATACATGGTAATTTCCCCATTAATAAGGGATACATATAAAAACCCAACCTTAAACAAGAATGATATGAAATTACCACCAACCAACATTTTATCTTTAATAGTCATGTAAAGAAACATTTAGCAGTTCCAAAATCAAGGAAACTCATACTCAAAAATATATTTAAATTAGAAAATAATTCTTAAATAATTTAATATAGATTAGGGACCCTATCTCGAGGTGGAACCATTATTATTCCACAATGCTTTAATGTACTTGGTGGAAACCATTCCAAAACTAGGCCATAGTCGCATGCACTCACACCATCATATATATATATATATAAATATATAAAAATTTATATATTTATATGTGCACGTTTTCTACATTGATCAATAGAATTTCAATATATTAAACCGGTACCCATAATGGAATTAGAAATGAACAACACACCTCTAACTTGGTACAAGAGACTCATAACAAATTAATAGACCTTAATATAATCGGTACAAAACCAAATTGCGGGTTTATTGGCATACCTGAACCAATAATGGTGAAACAATTCGAGACCATCCACCTCTCCCATGGAAATAGATTCCAGATTATGGGCCAATGGATCATGAGTCAACATTCACATATAATAAAAATAGAGGAACACAATGACCAGATTAAACCCGAAACTTAGGGCTTTGACTGAGGAAAAAAGGTGAGAGAGAGGAGTCAAATGGCCGATGTGAATCACGAGTTATACGCATATGGACTCACCTTGACAGGGAAGACAAGATTCGTGAAGAGTCTGAGAGGAATCGTCATGCACAAAGTGGAGTCCGGGAGAGGGGGTGGCACACTACAAGTTCTGCTCAGGAATGTCGTGCACTATACCGAGGGGGTCTGGCCGACGCTACATTCTTGGGATACTACGCCATGTGCTGCTAGAGGTTTCACTGTAGGGAATGTTCCAGAGAAACAAGAGAATGAGGTTTCTGTTCACCTAGTGCGTCGCCTATGGTGGGAGAATAGGGGGGGGGGTCGTGGGCCTCACCTGCAGGTCAAGCCTCCCCTTTTTATTTTATTTTTTGCACAAAATGAATCTAATTAATTGAAACTAATAAATAAATACAATAATACTCAAATTATTATTATTATTTTACAAAATTTACACTTACCTAATAAGTGAAAAAACTCCCCATTTTATTAAAAACACCACTTTATTTGTTATTCTCTTTAAAAAAGTTTCATAGTTAATTATAAAACTCCCCATTTCTTGTTTAATAAAATTATTCTAACATTATTTTTACTAAATAACCACAATAATAATAAAAAAATTATTATTGTTATTCCACATTTCATTTATTTAAAACCCAATCCCCCAAAATATATTAATATTATTAATTATTAATCAGGCATAATAAGTTAATAATAACAATAAATATAACTATAATAATTTGAATAATAACAATAATTATAAATCATTATTATTATTTCCATCAACCTTCATTAATTAAGACCGTAACTCCCAATTAACCCTTCTTAAAGGGAAATGTTTCTTTGAAAAGATCAAAAGCCATATTAAATTATTTTAAAATTTAATTAATTTATTAAACAATATAAAAATAATAATAACATCATCATTATTATTATTCTAGATTTAATTTAATTAAAAAAACCCCAATTTAATAAAATATCATTAATATGATATTAATGATAAAAACTCCAACCCATAACCTCCATTTAATAATAAATGGTCCTTTATTAATTTTGGAACTCTTTATTTAATTAAAACGGCACATTGATAATCCCAAGATCCACATTAATATCCTCAAACATCATTTAATTTATTCTTTATCATTCATTTAATTAAACAACCAAAATAATAATAACAACCTTATTATTATTATTACTTTATTTGAAATAATAACAAACTGTCTTAAAATGCTCATTAATTAAACTAAATAATTTATTAATCATGGTAAAATGCACGGGTTGGATTGAAATCATGCGCTACCCATGAAGATCCATTAAAGTGGACCTTTCCAAGTCAGATTCTCCCAAGACTCATCAGGATACCCACTAAAATTATCAGGTACTTATGAAAGTCCTAATAAATGACACCTTTATGTGTTCCAACACTTGGAATGAAATTCCTGAGTTCAGTTTGAAAACTGAACCGTTGATAAACCAATTTTTTTCTCAAAAACCTTCATATTTTAACCCTGTTAAAAAAACGGGACTTTAAAACAATGGTATGAGAATATGATCGTGAAAAGATAAGACCATAACTTGAATATCAAAGGTCTTATACATGAATCATGGCATAATGTATGGAATTTCATAAGACATTTATAATAACAAAATAAAGATCATAAGACCAGAAATCATAACTTAGGAAAGAAACATGGAATTATGTTAGACACATAAGCATATAATGATTACAATAGTATCTATGTCATCGCTTTCATGATCATATTAGTTGTATGGGTTCACTCCCTTAAAAATATTCGTAGTTAAGGTTCACTCACATAGAAATATTAGTAGCATAATTTCACTCCACATACCATATTGGTAGTCATGGTTCACTCCCATGGCCATCATAGCAGTAATGGTTAATTTTGAAGACCATCTTTGTCTATCTCATGAGATTTATATCATTAACCAATGCATCAAAGGGAGATAAAGGTCACACCTGTCTCATACTGAGATCATATATACAAGTTTGAAAACATCATAAATAATCATTTCACTACCCATGAAATGATAATTGGTATTTTAAACATGTAATAATATCGTATCCTTTGTAAAGAGATTGGTTTCATAATCATTTATTCATAAACATAACCAGTTAAAAGAAGTGGGTTTTAAAAAAATATAACCTGTGAAAGTGAAAAAAATTCCATAAACATCACAAAATCTATTGAGAGAAATAATATGAATGGAAACAATGAATAAATTCACAAAATATTCATGAGTAAAACTCTTGTATTTTATCATAGATGAGAAATTATTTTTAAATTTCCTTAAAAAATTATTCTTTTTCAAAATACACTTTCTTGTTTGAAATTTTTTTAAAATATAATTACTTTTGAGAACCTTTTTCTTTGAAAATCACATTATAATAATATATAAGATGATTTGAAAAGAATGAAACATTTTTAAAATCCATTTTCTAGGGAAATTATCATCACGGATCTTTTGAAATCATTTTGGATTTTTTTCGACAACATGGTTTTTATAAACAATATATTTTTAACCTATGAGAGAGGTGGTATGATTATATATAAAATTATTGTCTTTAGTACCAAATAGTGGAAAAATGGTACTAAAACATGATTATATCTAGAATGAATGGAGTATAAGAAAAATCATGACTTCTAATGAGATATTGATCGTAGTATTTCATCAAAGATCCATAATCATTACTAATATCAAAAGTTATGAGATTGTTTCAATAAACTCTTAATAGTTGGTTACCTGGGAACATAATCACCATGAAATAAAATTAAATTACATGAAGATGAAAATATAATTAAAATAATGAGATTATAGATATAACATGGAAGTATATACACATTTAAAATGAGTTTAGGTTCATAACAATACATGAGTTTGAAATAAAGCTATTAGAGACAAAACATTTTTATTAATTTGGTAACTGTTGAAACTACTAAAACATAATTTTTTTCATAAAATGGAAGTGTTAATACACCTAAATTTAATTATAAAATACATATAATAAAATCAGGGGTAGTACATTCACCACAAAAAAGGATATATTGTTGAACATAGAATGTATCTCACAGTAATAAAAAGTGAGATGATATCCCTTTATCTTGTGTCTTGACTGTCATCATACTCTCTCAAACCAATCGTATAATAAATGTAAATTTATTATAAATATTTTATATAACCATATAATTATATATTAAAACATTTTTTTATTATAAGCTTATATTACCTTCTTGTTAACAATCCAACATTAAGGATTCACTTTGGGAAATATTCTCTTTGTTCTTTGTATGGTCCTTAATTTGTTATATCATTGATCATTATACATATATCAGGATTCCAAAATGTAAAATATTATGTAAATATCATTTATATCAATTATATTTATATTATAATAATCTATATAATTTATAATTATGAAATGTAATACACCGTTCATAAAGATGGTAATTCGTACGTACAAATGAACATTTTTTTCATTTTTATTATCGTATTGAATGAATGTATATAAATTTCATATATATATATAATTATTCTTTTAGAATTATTATATCATATAAATCATATATGTTTACTAAACCTATCATTAATACATTCCATGAGGTGTGTGAATGAATCACATTTATTTGAGGGGGAGGTAGTCTACACATTCTCAAACAAGATTATCGTATTAACACCAAATAGAAAGTGAACTTTTATGTGTTTTAAAACTATATAAATAAGATAAAATACATAATATCTATAACATATAACATATATCAATAATGTTTTCATCATAATGACCACAGTGATAGGTGGTAATAAAAAAATGAATAATCATTATTTCATGATGTAATAGTTTTCCGTACACAGAAACAATATTTTCACTACCCATTTAATGGAGGTGTGTGTATGTGTAGGTTAAAGGCATTGCCTAAAAATAACCCAGTATATTTTTTTATAATTATTTTATAATACAATAAGGGAATAAATAATGTGTAGGTAATGTAGAAGTAAAATAAAATAAAAGATATTGAGAGAAGATGTTACCTCTTAATCAGGTAACTCCTTTTGGATTTTACCAAAAGGAATAATTGGGATTCATTTTTCCCAAGAGAATGATTCAAGGAGGAATATATGGATATTTTGAATTTTATTGGGTATTAATTGGATGAACTAAATAGGTCTTAGAGTTTTGAGGATGTGGGAGAGGTGGTGGCTTTTTATTGGGAAAGAAAAAGACTCATGTGGATATTTTTGAAAGAAGTTAGGTGTACACATTTTATTACATAAATTAAGTCATACCAAACCAAAAAACTCAATTTTGTAAGGTTAATGTCTGATCTATGGACATCCAATGGGTTTTGGATAGGTATTTAGGTCATTTTGGGAAACTAATTTTTTGTGTTAGTCCCAAATTAATATTAATTTGGCCTCAATCGCTTTGATTAATTTTAATCAATTTTACTAATCATTTTTGTCAAAAAAAATTATAAACTTATTATTAGATTAAAAATAGGGAAATAACGTTAAATATGTTTCTTTTACTCAATATGAACACTTTATAATAATGTTTCTTTGTTATGGAATTAAATAGATCATTTCAATATATAATGAATTATTAGGATATGAATGAATAAGTGGGAACCATATATAGAAAATATCTATAATGGATCAGTAGTCTCATGAGATGAAACAAGTGGCCAAACTAAATGAGTTTTTACCCATAATGAATAAGTTTTATTTTGAATCATCTTGATGGTAAAGTTACCATGTACCTAGGAAACATGGAATCTAATAATTATGTATTTACATTATTAATAATGAAGTTAATATTATTATTTTCCATGAGATAATATATTTGAAATTATCTATATATTCATTTCAATTGAGTTTAATGATAAAATGGAATTTATTTCTAGTTTCACACATTTCTATATTGACATTTCCTATACTAGTAATTTGAATGGAATTTGATTTTAGTAATTTACCTTTCCATGTTGTTCACAGAATTTCTTCTCAGTTTATTAATTACATGAAATTTTTATTTACTTATTATCTTTTCATATTGACTAATATAATCGATTCATTATTTCTTCCACTATACATGACCATTACTAATTATTTGAGATCAACCTTATTATGTTTCATTTCCCCAAGAATCCAAGAAGTGTATCAAGAAAGATATAGAAGGATATTCTATGTAAGAAAAAAGTTTTCCTTTAATGAAAAAATTATTTTGTAATATGTGTATTCATTTTAATACAAAACCCATGAATATATGTGGTTTTCCAAGACAACAAATTTTATTAGCCCTTTGTGATTTGATTCCCTGTAAATCAAACCAATGTAATAAAGTAATGCATTAACTCTAAGCTTCTAGGGTGTGGGAGATACCCAAATATAATAAAGAAAATAGTGGAAGATGATGATATGTCCTTTCTAGAGAATCTAATTCATGTTTTATGGTCATCCCATACCACCACATTTTCTTTCAAAGAAGAAACTTGATATTCATTGGTATACAGAACTGATGATGTTTTTCAAAATGAGGTGTAGTTTCCTTCACTCCAAATTTATATCTATTGGAAACTTATAAAAATATACCAATTACATATTAGTATGGATGGTACAGAATGAATATATTTGAAATGGTTTCATTCATTACACAACCAAGATGTTCATAAAAATTAAGGCACATTAGATTTTAATAAAATAGTTCCCCTATACTTGCTTGTATATGGTGAACTTATATTGGATCTCATAACCCCAATGATACCATGGAAGAACCCTCCAATATTAGAAACCATGTGGGAAGGGCATAACATAATATATAATTTCCATTAAAAAGGAGCTCACTCATTGGCCACAATGGATTGAGAACTTGTTAACCCCACTTCCCCTAAGAAAGTTTTCTTTATAAGTACATTGAATAGATACCAATAGGTATCCCATGTACTGTTAGAAAAATTATAAACTTCATGAAATCCCATGTCATGGAATTATGACTTTAGACTTCATTTCAACCAATGTGTTTGTAGCAAGACATTAAACCACAAGGCATTTTTTCGATTTACCACATGATGTTAAAATGCATAGAATACATCCTTACTAAACCAAATTGAATATTGTGTAGTAGTTAACATCATGAGTTGTTAAATGAAATAGATCTTGATCTAGATGAATAAAAACGGAGTACTCATATAGCTTTTGTTGAGTAAGATCAACAGAGGGAATCTCACTATTCAATAACTATGCATGGTTGGATTCTTTCTATCACATGATATATAGTGACACCCAGATCTAAAATCCTAGGTTCAAACAAAATATAAATGAAAAATACCCCTTTTTATTAATGGTTTAGAAATGTTTGTATATTTTTTTTCATTCAAGAACTATTTATTGATTTATTCTTGCTATCACAAGGTATTTACATACACATAGATCTAAAATCTTGGTTCCAAGAACAATAGAAATTAAATCCCTTGAGATCAACATTTTGGTCAGACCTATATTGATATATCTTATTTAATGAATTTTGTGTGGATTTATTCATAATATAGAAGGATATTTAGTGACTCCCAAACCCAAAATCTTTTGTTTGGAAGTAATATATAGGAAATAATTTCACCCTCCATGAATGGGTCAAACCTACATGGAGAGTTTCCCATTAATGATTTGTGTGTGTCTTGATTACTATATAATGAAATGAATAAGGTTTCCATTATTTACAATACATGTTCCAACTATAACATGTTGAATCATAAAAATATACCCCTTCTGAAATATGTCCTGGACCAATGTCAGGAACTATTGGAGTACAATATGTGGTTTGACTCAATCCATCATAGGTTATATGGTGATGTCGGGATCATCCATTTTGGGCCCAACCATGAGCTATCACCTCTTCTAATTATTATTCAAAATGAGTGGCAAGTACTTATATTGGTCATAGTCCATAATAAATAGTGAAAAACTACACATATTCCAATAAACATACTCTCTTGTGGCATGATCAAATGATTAGTTATACCTTATTTCTTTGGGAGAAGATGCATCATGTGAGCTCGTGGAACCTAGAGATCCACCCAGGTTAATGCGAATGAGATATGAATTGGAAAAGAGATATTTTGATTTTCAAATTACACTAAACTACACAACTTCTTCCCAGTCAAATGAAATTAAACTAAACAATGATTTCCTAGTCTCATGATTTTAAACAACAAGAAAAAAGTCCAAAATTCCAAGAAGACCCCCATAATGATTTTGTATTCAATAATTTAATTCCTTATCCCTTAAACCAAAAAATGTGTTTGATACCTATTTGAATAGCCATTAGTGTTCATGAAATCTTCTTGAATCATATTTTTTCCATAAACTGATATTAAATATTCCATATCATAGTTGATACCTATGAATTAATAATCCTGATATCCTTCTCTTGGACCCTATGGACCTTGAGCTACCTTACTCTAGGTTCACCCCTATAGAAAACTGTTGATAGGGACAAGATAATCCAATGTGATCCCACTATGATTTTGTGGTGAATGAAATAATTATAATGAGATTTTGACTAAATGATTTTTCTTCCATAGTAGAGGCCCCCCTTAAACACAAGATTATTATCCTGCAAACTTAGAATTTGAGATTTTCCATTATTTGTGGTTGAACTATACCCACCAGTTTCCAACTCTGGTTGACTCAAGTATTATTGGAATATTTTATCCACTCCCCATAACCAAACTATTTAGTTGGACTTGGATAGCTTCAATGTATCTCATCTATTCATCATACCCATTTTAAAAGTAATATTATGAAAATTCATTTTTCTACCCTTTCATTTTAGGGTATGTATCCCCCATGTTGACCTAAATCCTTACCAATCAAAATACATTTGGATTTCCCATTTCCAAACGTCATGCCCCAAATACATATTATCAATTTATACTACTTCCAAGAGGGATAAAAAATCAATGAATGTTTTATTATGATATCTTCCATGTCTTGTAGGACGGAATACAAAATTAATTGAATTTATATAATATATATGTGTGTCTATATAATTTTTACCATATTATATTTAGTGACTCTCATACCATGAACCTTGATTCCTTCCATGATTCAATGGATAAAAATTCTAGATCCCATTCATAAGGGTCATAACGGCACATGAAATTCTCAAAAATCATAAAATTATATGGATTGAATTGCATGATATGGGATACATAGTGATAATTTTATCCTCTAGTTCTATCCCAACAATGAAATACCCTTTTTGGATGATTTTAAACCATACAACAATGCTCGAGCTTCATGCAATTAAATTGCATGATAGGAGGTATTCAATTTTAATAGATCATCGCCTTGGTTGATTGTGGACTCATGAATCATATGTTTTATCACATATCCTTGAAATTTTTTCATCACATGATTGAGTATAAATTAGTTTTATCAAAACATTATTTAATCTTACATTATCTATAAACCAACATCATATATTGGAATATGTGTTGATAGTAATAAATTCATTGATATCATACGCTTCCCATGGAAACCCGTGGACCTTGGGCACCATTTTTTAATGTTACAATGAATATAAAATTAGTATTAGGGTTTAGTTAATATGAATAGACCCTTCAAGGATTCACATGGTGATTGAAACAATTACAAAATATATTTTTCCCAGAGTATGTTTTGTCTTAGAGGAGATGCCCCCTTTAACCCATGAGTATTATTCCTAACTGTGTAAAATATTTCCTTCCACCATTATTAAAGGGGGACCTATAACTACCATTTAAAACCTCTAGTTACCTCATATATTCTGAAGATATAATTTACATATTCTAGGAACTATTTTTTTATAGAATCTAGATACCCTCAATGTTACCCATCTATTCATTGTAAACATTTTACACAAAAATTTATTCCATCGTATAATTCTACACATCTATTTCAGGGTATTCATCTTATATGAAAAGAAGAAGACTATGTGTTATTCAATAATATCATAAATACAACCTAGTTTCATGAAATTAAATTACATGACATATGGTCTATCCTGGACAACCTAAAATTGAATAGGGAGTTCCATACTATCTAAGAATCTTACTAGTGTTGAATCTGTCATCTCCATATAAGAATGTAATATATAATTTTTATATCCCTATATATGATCATAGTCTATGTAGATAGATGCTTATTCAATATTATTGTTTTTACCTTTTACGTGATGATGATAGAATTCCCCTCTCTCCAACATACATGTTAGATCAAGATGGAATGAGCTCATTAATATAGTTAATTATTGAACTATTCATACATTTATATTATGATTTTGGAAAATCTGGGAAGACCAGCCATAAAAATTTCATATAACTCAATTTAAGAAGATCTAATTAATAAAACTCTCCATAGCTATCTATGCGTTAGATCAACAAATTGATTATTATGCAAAAGATAAATCATCATAAGAAGGGATCAAACATATTTCAACCCATCTATAATCCCTTTTCCTGGATAAAACATCCTTCCATCATCTAAATTATAATTACTAGTGAAAATTCTCCCAAAAAATATCTTTAACAATTTCACATTGGTTCCTAAATCCTTTCTTATGATGATAAATTACTAAAAAAATATACCTTTCATATGATGTGAAACTTCTTGAAAGTTATGTCCCAACTACATAATCTTAAAATATACATACCTTCTCCCATTACCAATTATCATTGAAGGAATTGAAGAAATTGAACATGGTCAATGAGAGTATGGGGTGTTTCCATCATACTTTATGAACCTTAATCCATAGGTCACACTTTTTGTCCTAAGCATCTCCGATTTTCAACAACATTATATATCCCTTAGAAAGAAGAAAACATATCCTTGTTTGGCCATTCATGAGGTGGATCTACCTAAGGGCCATAGATTTATCATTAAGTGGTATCATGACCCTATAGGAAGTGGCTAATTGTCCTTGTTAGACCTGACATCATTGTAGTGGATCTCATCACCTTAGCTTGATTCATGATAATCAGTAGCAAGATGACCCCATATCATTAATCATGACCCAAGAACCTTCAACCAGGATTTATAAGATTTTCAACTCCCACTAAATGGTTTATGGGTGTATGCATGAACCTAGTTATCCAAATTTGGTTTTTGGATAACATCCCCTCACATCAAGTCAATGTGAATCATAAATTTAAACAATATGAACAATGTTCATATTTGTAATAAGGTAATTTTTTTCTTTTGATGTTCTAAATCAGAAGACCCAAAATTTCTAGTGAACATGACATAAAAAAGTGTATGTTGAAGACCTATAAAATGAGGTCCATGAAAAATTAAATTCTAAGCTCATTAAAATATTTAAATATTGACGTTTGAAAAAATATAGTGTGTAAATTAATAGGTAATACAGTTTATGGAACACATCATTTATCCCTAGAAAAATCTATGCCTTGATCTTTGTCCTCCTAGTCCAGAAAAATTAAAGTGAATTGAATTATCACAAATACTTTCTTTAATAATGTTTTCACTAGGATGAGATATAACAATTACAGTGTCAAAAAACATCATGAATAGTAAGTTTCCCATAATACATGTTTATATATTTGAAGTCTGAGCTAACACAACAAATTTCACGAGTTGATTACATTCTCTAGGAACCACATAGCTCGAAGTTATTTCTCTAGGTTCACACCTTTTGAAATATTATAACACGTGATGGTTAATACAAAGGGAACTCTCTTGGATTCACTATAGAATTAATAAAATTCCAATGTTCTTATTACGCGATGATTTTTCACCCCAAATAAGAGGCCACATTAATCTAATAAGTCATTTTCGAGACTGTGGGGAATGTGGGATTTCACCATTATCAATGGGTGAATTATAACAACTATTTTCCATAATAAAGTAACTCATATATTCCTTTTACATGATTTTAAATCATCATAACAATAATATTCAAGAAGATTTAAAATCCTTGATGTTACGTCATAATGTATTGCACCCATTCAAAAATATAGATATATTCCAATCATAATCCTTTTTTATGAACCAAAACATAATATTCAAAACCACATTGTTCTGGTACAATGCATCGAACAAAAACTACATTTCCGTAGGATTCTAGAATCTTTCTTGGAAAATTCTATTAACTGCACCCTAGTTCATATTCCATATGTTTTAATCTACACAAAACATTCATGGACCGTATAAAAGATTGGGGATCCCCTTTTCTTTATCACACATGTAATACTAATGGTTCATTCACAATAACCCTTAACCCATCAACTATAGGTGTCTCCTCCTTATAGAAAATGACCTCTAATAAATGTGATGTCCAATAACCCCATAGAATAACTCTACTCCTGAGGGCGTTTTATTGTTATCTGTGTTATGTCTACCACATTTCATATTCACTGGTTTATGCACTTTGATAGGTCATTTATAGAAACCATGTTTCAATAATCTAGGTGGACTTGGCATCCTTAATACTTCACTACACATGATATAGAATGTCTATGATTGTGTAGGTTGTGACAACCCATCATGGATATTCATCCTTCATGTTTTCAACAAGAACATTGGGTTCTGAAACACTTCATGGACATTCAATGTTTGCAATATCAATTAGCATTTTGGGTTTCAAACCCCATTGTGGAAACTCATTCAATATAATACCATCATTTTTTAGTGTTCTCAAACCCTTCATGAATACCCATCTTTCATAACCTGAAATAATTGGTTCAAAATAGAAGTCCTTATAATACAACAATGAAATCTCCCAAGTATAAAATCATAAACTATATTAAAATATTTATCATTATAGAAGACATTAAATAGAGTAATATAATGTATAATATAGATGAATCTAAGCTAAAATAAAAGATATTATAAGATATAGTACCTTAAACTACAATAATATAAAGTTCGACCTAAAAGAAACTAAAGTTCAATAATATATTGTCCGATATAAAATAGCCTTAACTACAAAAAAGGTAGTCGGAGATAAAAGGAAATAACCAACAAAAAACCAAATGTCTAGGAGAAATCACCATAAAATACAACAAGTATTTAAAGATAATAATTATACAATTGAAATAGACAGAATAGACATCAAGTAGAAAACATAAAGATGATACCCTATGAAAAATTCAATCCTCCGCTCACTAGACATGAAATATATGTTATATTGAAAATATTATGAAATTTTAAATTTGAAAAAGAATAAATCATGTTAGGTATAAACCTTGAAAATGGAGGCCTAAGAAAAATCCATGACTATGATTGATATGATTTCCCCATATAGATCATATGAAAAAAAGTGGGAAATAAAAAATTTAAAAATCTTATGGAGATCATAATTTTTCCCTTAAATAATCATGATATTTTCTTTAAGTCCACTAAGTTAGGTATAAATTATAACACATTACCTCTAGGACATAAATTTATCCATATGATCCTTTCAAACTAGGATACCCTAGAAAAACTACACTAAATACACTAATGTGTAATATAATGTCAGTAGTCATTCCAGAGAAATTCACAATAAAAATATGTTATGACTCATGAATTCAAATATAGTTGTATGGAATTACATGGTATTATACTCGGGATGGGTATCATTGATGATCTATAAGTTATCATGTCAATGAAATTCAAGGAATATGAAGAAAGTATGGAGGCCTATCAAGGAAATTTAATATCCAGATGTTTTATTCCTCAATAATGTACATAGGAGGGAGGAATATCAAATTATGTTTTCTCTACATGATTCCATCCAAAAAAATTACAAAAACATTTTTGATTGGATTTATCAAAAATTACATTGATTTAGTTTTCTAAATCACCTATAGTTTAGTGAGAGGCATTGATAGAGAAATAAAGTGATGTCTTATTAATTTCTTCATCTGGGGAAAGATGACACATAGTCATAGAAAAATATTATAAATCATCACAAATATTCTAATTATTTTCTAACACTGATTTTGAAATAAAATTATGGGACATTATGAGAGATATGATCTCTTTTTTATATGGACACACAACTGAGCGTCCATATGATGTCTATCTTCAAGAATATACTATTCTCCAATTATATATTTTACCAGAATAGTCTTATCAAATAAACAGTTTTTGTTCCTCTTGTTACTAGAAAATTGGTTCTAATTCAGGATAATATTATGCATGATAACATATAATGGCTAATAGTCAAACCCACAAGATCCGAATTCACAAAAGAGCTTGTTAAGACATTCTTCTTGGTCAATAATGTTCTCTAAGGGAGTGTCTCTAATCATGGTGGTGATTTTTGGACATATTAACCATCAGATTATCAACTCCATTGAAGGAGGGCTTAGAAAAGATAATGAGTAGATAAAAGGAGTATTTATAATTTCTACACCAATTGGTACATCATATATCACTCACATTAAATGGATATCCTCCTCAACAAACTGTTTCATTCCAATAGTAATTTAATTTCTATTATTAGAGTGCTTACTTAGAGGATCCCTAGACTCCCAACTCATCTCCAGTACTTTCAAATATAAGGGGATCATTGAAGTGTATGTCTTATTCACCTAACAGATAAGTCGATTCAACATACCGCTTGGGGAAGCTTTCACCCAAGGCTAGTAATAGTAATTAGAAAATTATATAGTGGAGTTGATAGGTAGAATAATGATTTCTACATTTTTATCTTTTCACCCAAACATAATCCAAAATTTGAGAATGATATCAGGATTTCATTTTTCACACCCTCCAGCTACGGGTAGAGTGGAACTGTCTAAATATAGAAAAACTAGTTAGAAAATTGGGAAGTGGTATATGGATCACTATCATCTAAATAAGATACATGAACCCTATCCTGGAGAGATATTTTCTACAACCTATCATAATGAAACCAAAAAGTATTATGAATAATTATCCTTGCTTGGGAAATATATTTCATGAAGATTAATTGGTCATTCCAGCTCAACATATCGATAAACTCCTAGGGACATAATGACTTCACCTCAACCCCATAATTGTACAAAAACCATGAATGTAATGAAGTATGATATGTAGTAGTACTGTTTTAATATATATAACACTGGAAAGTACCTTATATCATTCCAAATAAAAATTGGAATGGTTGACCAATCCTATAGGGTATATTTACTCAATGGATATGACTGAAAGATGATAAATATTTGAATGAGTCAGAATTAATAGACTGAGTATTTTCCACTCTCCCAATCGGGATGCAAGAAACAATGTTCCTAGTCTAATACCCAAGAATTCATTCTTGGATAGAAAAATAAATCCATTAAAAACATGGATAAATATATACTAAGAACAGTATTGGGGATACCACTAGTCTCACTTGGTATCCCCATAAGGGATACTTTCCAGCTTCCAAAATGTCTAAATTAGAGCCGTTGTTGCCACGATCATTTTATAAAGCACATAAATGTGGAGTATTGTGATTGGCTGAGTCTGAATACGATAAATGACGAAATTGATACAATCCATAATAAAATCAAGAGATCATTGATTTAACTCCCTTTTTATCTTCTCATTTTCAATAGTGGTAATGTATTACTCTAGGATTGATGTTTGGTTTGGGTCATCTGAAATGTTCATAGATGGAAGGAATTTATTATAAATCTCCCCAAAAGGAGGTGTTCCACTAAAGAAGTATTTTTCCTAGAGTTTTATCCATATATCTCTAAGAGATTGATGAATATAGTTATTGTTCGGATTGTAGTGGATAATCATCTATTTTAGGAGTTCTAATTTATGGTATATGAAAATATAGGGAATCCATATTTCCTTAAAAATATGGAAAACTTTTAGATTAGTAGAGAATGATAATAAGATCTTTCTAAAGTAGAATATAAATTTAAATTTTTATTATAAGTTACCACAAGGATAAAAGTCCCACATTCAAATATAGCTAATTCTAGGATAGTTCAAAGAGGAGAAAAGTTTGTTTGAGTAAATTTGAGAAATGGGTTGATTTGAAATATCATGAACATATAAACTCAAAGGGGAGTTAGACAATATAAAGGATAGCTTCTAGACTTATTCATTATTTAATAGATTATCGTCAAAAATTGGAGTTTAAATATACTTGAGAGAAGATGAAAACTAGGGAGGTAGAAGATTATTTTTGGGTTAGGGAGTAAAAGTGTCATCCCCAAGACCAGATCTAGGAAATTGTAGTCTATAAGACAAAGATAAGTTATGAAGTCCAGTAATTAGTATCACCTTAATATCCTATTTTTAGAAAATACATTGTACCATTGTTCGACATTGCAATTCATGACAATCAAATCACACCAGTTCACCATATTTGGAGAATTTTTTGAACTAGATGACATCTTCACAAGACTATGATGAATACATGATAGAAGTAAATTATAAAAATTGGAATCACTTATAAAAATCATACAATGTGGGAAACATCATACTGATTGTGTAACCCATATAAGGGTTTACAAACACATAACTCATCATAGGTCTCGTAAAGTGCCCGATCCATGTAGAACCTCACAATTTCATGATCTTAATTTATGATTCATGATAACTTAATGATCAAGATTTCATGAGAGTGTCATAATTATCATCTGATAATTCAAAAACGATCCACTAGAATATGAGAGGCACAAAAGTCACATGCATGATAAAAGGCATGCAATTCAACATGAGGAAATTACCATTGATTAGGTCTTGAATATATTAATATAGTCATTCAAATGAGGAATCAATGAAAAAATATCACATGATTTGATATTAAAAATGGTTCTATTGATAGGGGTTATGAAAAAAAGTCTTGGGATGAAGTCACCTGAGAGGGGTGATCATAATAGCTCAGAAGTTTTGTGTCACTATATCTATTTTCTCCCCCATTTATAGGTCACCCTGAATAATACCAAAGTTAACCCAATAGAGGAAAAGCCACTCAAAAAATAAAACAAAAGAAGAAAAAAGAAATCAAGTGGGTATTTAAAAGCCTCTCTATTTCTTCTCCAAAATATCCATGATAAAGAAGGGTTCCATTTATTGATGCTCGCTAAATGAGTATTGAAAATTTTAGAATCAAATAAATACCTAATGCATAGGTATTATTTTACCCACAATAGGAAGGAATGATTAACATTGATACATTGAGATTAGGTTACAAGGTTATATGAACAGTTTGACCCCAAATAGTACATGTTACTATATGACGTTGAAAACATCATGTGGTTGAGTCATGTACTTCATGTAATCTATTTATGATCACATGAAGTCTGTCTAATAATACCACTTGATCATCCAAAGGATGCTAGAATATTTATAATGATTACATGACATCTCAACTGATATAATCACTATAATTACCCAAATACCCATATGGAATAAAAGTTGAAAAATCTATAATATTCATGTAGTGGAAATTATAATGAATTTCATGTGAATGAATCCTACAACTCCACTGAGTTTTTAATGATCACATGAGATCCCTAGTGAAATTTTAGTCATGTGACATGAATGACTTCGGTCATTTCACCTTCATCATGTGTAGGCCCTTGGACATGTCCATTTGATCATGCAACACCACTCCAAATCTAAAAACAAGAAAATAATATTTTTGTGACAATTATCACATGTCTTAAAGAGATCCTTCATTGATAACATGAAAGAACAAAAAAAAGTGAAGTGAACATCCATGATAATGCTCACATGACCTCATGGGATCCATTATTGATCATCCAACACCTTGACACATAACCAATTGGACAAAATAAAAGATAATAAAATGTTTTCAATAAAATATGGAAAACATATAATCCACATACAAAATAATATTATGCTATTTTTAATGAGAATGGTGGATTTGATTCCCATGATCATTGCAATGATCATGAAAAAACCAGGTTGACATTCCAGCCTCATCACATAAAGGCCAGTAGACATGTCACCTCAATCATATAAAGGATCACAGATATGTCAATTTGATCCGTTGAAACCCTCATAGTTAGTAGATGTATGATCTATACATTAATTTAAAAAAATGAATATGGGAGTAACCATGTACGATGAATTTTTATATTTTTTTCATATAAAGGCTTTATGATGTGGAGAATTGATCATGCCAAGGGCCCAATATATGTATCCCTAAATCATGTGATAATCTCATCAACATACATCCTGATATCATGTAGACTCACTATCCTAATAAATTAATCATTTCAAGGCCCTTTAACATGTCTATTGGATTATGAAAAATCCATTTGGAAAGCCACGACTCCAAAAAATATGAAGAATCCATTTAGAATCACAATGTTCTCTCATTGAGTAATCCTAAGGGAAACATTAGGGGTTAAAAATCATGTATATAATCATTTTGTGATCAAACTATTAATCATTTGAATTAATTCTAGTAGGATGGATAGATCTTGAAAATGAATTTATTCTTGTCAAATTGGTCGTGTGATCCTAAATGGCCATTCCTAAAATAAATTGTATAATTAATGTGATAAATTCTAAAATAAACTGAATCCTTACATGAAGAAGGTTATTCTGGTTTTCATGTGAAGACACCATGATATTTTAAGGATATATCTAGATCATGCGAAATATTTTTGAAATGTCATTCTAATCATGGGACATCACTTGGACAAGTCTACTAGATCATGATACATCCCCTAGATTTTTAAGATACATCATTAGATAGGACTAGGTCATGTCATATAGAACACGAAGTGTCACACGCACATGTCATTCTACTAATTCCATAGAACCCAATTATTTCATCAATGTTATGAAATGTTCTCTAGACATATCAGCCAAACCATGTGATTCCATCCAGATGTGTCTGCCATATCATGTGACATCCCTCCAACATGTTTTCCTTGATCAAACAAAACCCTTGGATGTGTCTCCATAAATCATGTAATGGATACCATGACATGTTAGTGGAATCATGCAATATTACTCAAACATGTATGCTTCAATCATAAAATGTGACAATGAGGTTTTATAGGAATCATGCGGTGGCCCCAGATAAGTCAGTTACATCACATGGAAGACACCTAATACATAATGACTGAAAAAATTGGAAATGGATCTTAGACACATCAGACATGTATTATATGAATCCTTAAACATGATAGAGATGTGACCATGAAATTTTAATACATCCCCAATCTTGTAAGGCAGTTAAATATGAATTGTCTTGCAGATATAATCAACATGTCAACCGTGTCAGGCATTATTAGATAACAAAATTTTATGGATATGTCTCAAGCTCATTTATAGGTAAAATTTTTATTTATGTTCTGTAATTTTCTTTTGAGTTTTAATTTTTGGTGTGTTTGGATGAAAATTTGAAATTTTGAATGAAGGATGAGAAATGCACACTTTTTACACTATTTTCCCAACCCATGTTACCTATCTTTGAAAACCAATGAAACCAAAATGATGGTATTCTCTGGATGGAACATAGGTTTTAAAATTATTCCCCCTCTTTGGAGAATCCTTGCACCCCCACCCGCTGAATATTCACACTGTTAAGGACCACAGTTAGTGGAAACCATTTTCCTCGAGCATCAAACTATACATATAGTATTTTAATCCCCCAATGTTTTTTTAAAAGTTTTCTCATCCCAAATATTAATTCCAATTCATCCATAAATTAGCCTCTATTATCATTCCATGATTTTGGAGCCTCGCGAAAAAATTCCAAGACATTCCAATATCCTTTATCCATGATCTAAATCATAGATTAAATATCTTCACCCCTCCCAGTAAGAGGATCCAATCCGGTGTGGTTTCCCTTCTCTTATGGTTTTCTTCCATCTATTAAATGACTATTCATACCTAATTTTGTTTAGATATAGATATATGATTTTGGATCTAGATATAGAATTATGATATATTGATTATTAGATATTGAATTGAGTTTTATGATCAAGATATAATTCTACGTCATTTTTCTGCACAAGCTATGGATTTCTATTAGACGATCGATCATTAACGAGTTGAGGTAGGTGAAATATTTTTAAAATCCCAAAGTAATTATTTTAATTATTTGTCATTAATTATATAATTTATATATTTTTTTTAGAAATTGAATTTCTAAAAATAATTATTTAATTTGGAAAATTAATTAATTTAGTAATTTCGATTTGTGGATAATTAATTTCTTAGTTAATTATCAGAATATTAAATTGGAATTTGGGGATAATTAATTGTAAAGTTAATTAATGTAATATTGAATTGGATTTTGGGTATAATTAACTGCTAAGTTTATTATTAGGATATTGAATTGTTAATTGAATATTTAATTTTTGTAATAATTATGGGATATTGTGTTTCTGGATATTGATTAACAAATTATTTAATTAATTAATCTTATTTGTGGGATTACTTAATTATGAAATTAGTTAAAGGGGTTTATGTGGAAAAATTATTGTCGAATTAGTACTAATAATGAGTTGAATAATTAATTAATTACACTATTAAGTGGGTTGAGATGATTAAATACACTGTATGTTAGTTAATGGAATGGAGATGATTAATTAATTATTGAGATAATTATTTGAACTGAAATGATTAATTTACTGTTGAATTAAATATTTGAGTGACTTGAACTGATGAATGGTAAAAATGGAATTCATATGTGATTTCAAGTGATTAATGACAACAAAAAATTCATATGTGAATTTCAAATGACGAATGATAACAATAGATTTCATTTGTGATTTCGAATGATGGATCATAAAAATGTAATTCATGAATAAATAGAAATGGTGAGTGGTAAAAATGGAATTCATGTGTGAAATGAAATGATGAATGTTAATAATTGTCCTCATGAGTTAACTAGAATGATGAATGGTAACACTGTAATTCATATGTGATTTTAATTGATGAATTAAGAATTTTATTAATATGTGGATTGTGAAAAGGAGTAGTAACGATGACATTCTAAGATGTGATACACCTCAAGGATAGTTTAGAATTGGCACAGGCTGATGTAGGTATTATGGTTTGGGTGTCCTTGAGAACTTGTGGATTTATGTGGTTAAACAAAGAATAATTGATAATTTAATAAATATTTATTTATGCATTTTATGTATTGTTTTATACAATTACATACACTGATTGGTTGGATGTTGGTTTAGATTCTGTTCTTGGTGGCATACTACATTGTAAGCACACCCTATATAGGATGCCTGATCGGTGCACAGATATATTTCATAGTTGTAGGATAATATAAGAGAAAGGACCTATGTTAAATGGATGATTTGGGAAGATTCATGGGTGGGAGAACATGATATGGTTCATGAACCTCTTATGATTTTTAAGTGTCTTTACATTTTACTTTCATTTTAACACATGGAATATACTATAGCATATCATATCTATTGTATAGTATCATATTTTATTTCCAATTTTTGTGGTCCTGTGAAATTTGAATTAATATGTTTGATATTATTTTTCATTTGGTTATTATTGTTTATTTTCACTATTTTGATACATTTTTAAATATTGTATATTCTACCCATGATTAATATTAGACCATTGCTACTAGTCAGTAGCCTCTGGTATAAAGAGAGGCCTTCTTGAGGTCATGTGAACGACTAGTTCATGGTACTTTTGTTGGATACTCAGGTTAAGATGTTACAAAGAAGAATTTGAGGAATTTTATTCTTTTTTATTAATATTTGGAAAAGGTAGAAAATATAATAGGAAGAGTAAGGCCTTGGTTATGAGCTTATACATGGGAGTTTCAAATCAATGTATATAAGAGAACCCATGAATCCTAGGTGGGATTGTTGTTATTGGTATTTTTATTACGATTGGTGTTATTTCACCTTGGGTGACACACTTGTGGTGTGATGTGTTGATTATTTTGACTTTTAATAATATTTTACTCATCACCCTTTGTGGATCAATATTTGAGTTTTCATGCATCATTCTGGGCACTCAGGAATATTATGAAGTGCATCATTTTAGGAATGCACATGAAAATGGGATATGGGAATTTTTTTAAACAAAAAACTATTTTTTATTTATTGTGAAATTAAATTGAAAATATGCCTATTTTTAATTATTTTATAATTATGGAAGATGAAAATAAATTAGTGTATATTTATAAATTTAATATGAAAATGAGTTTACTATTTTTTAACCATGACCTAGATGTAGGACTGTTATGGGTTTAGATAGTGCCTAGATTTATACCATGTGATGGGGTTTGGGGAAAGAAAATTATATTCATTATTGTGTTTCCTTCTTATGTAAATGTGTTAATGTTGTTTTACGTGGTCTAAGATGTGTGTTTGCAATTATAGATATATGCAACAATAATGAAAATTTATGGTAGGAAGACCAGTGGTTATGTCTTGAGAATAATGGCAAGTAGTATAACCCAATGAACTGATAGTTCCTAGTAAGGATATATAAGATAATTTCCAAGAGAACTTTTCTTGCTTCATGCAGTTCATAGAGAGAGACCGAGGGTGGTTTGTGAATAGTATATTTGACAATAAATTGGAGTTTTAGGTCTATGACCCTCCCACTATTACTAGAGAATGTGGACCTGAAGAAGATATGATCTGGATTGTGTCTATCCAGATGATAATTTACCATTTGAATACTCCTTTTTAGAAGAGGGTCAAGATGGATACTTATATGATACAAGGATCAATGAACTAGTGGTGGTATGTTCTAGCTCGGAATGGGTAGGTTTATGGTATGTTATATAAGGACTTCTTGGATAATTTATTAGAGCACTTCTATACGAAGATGCTAACTTATGAGAGTGAAGATGAGTTCATGAATATGAATATGAGGAGTATGCCTATAATAGACTATGATATCAAAATTACATATTGGGAGTTATTTTCTCTAGTGTCGTAAGGGGTTGAGACAAATATAGAATTTCATTTTCAGGATTGACATAAATGTGAGATTAAGTCCTAGGTTAATTACATTACATTAAATATGTTTTCTGAAGTAGAGGATCATTCTCTTATTCGTGAGGGGAACCTAAGAGAGGATTCTAGTGCAGGAATAGTGATTGATACTATAATGTTAGAATGAATGTATTTTGAGAGGATGAAGAATAAATATGAAGTTATTAGCCAAGGGGTGGTGCGAAGAGTGGGCAGGGGAAGGGTTAGTCATATATGCCCCTATAAAATTTTTATTTGACTAGTTTGGTAGGCAGGTCCACAGTTGTAGACAATATATCCATCCACAAGTAGAGCATCAATCTTGTTGTAGGATGGGTCATTTTAGATGTTTTGTAGGAACCCACAAAAAAAATTTATGATGTAGGAGGTATATGGAACCATGGTGCGAGAATGGTATCCTCAACACTATTTTTGTGTGGTAGCTGGACTTCTATGGGAAAATGTAGTAGAGAAAGTTGATGCGGTGATTTAGGGAAATTTCTCTCAAATATATAGATTGGTATAGTATAGGGGGCTTTGGATGCATCACATGATAGAGGGGTAGGGTAGTTTCATTTCATTCATCCTAAACTTGTGGAGAGCAATGATAGACCGTCGATAGAGAGAGGAAATATTTTTATAGAACCTGTATATTTTAGTGCCTTATTTGATGTCAATTACTCACATTAATTTTTTTTTTGATAACATGTGAATGGTTTGTGCCTGGAGCTGGAGTTCATGAGTGGTGTGTTGGTGATAGATCCACTATTGAGAGTAAGGTATATGGAAACCTTATTATACAAGGGGTGTCCTCTCAATGTTAGGAAATATCCTTTTCTATGGACTTTTTACATTATATACATGTAAGGATTTAATGTGATTATGTTTATAGATGGTGATGTAGAATAATTATCCCACGCAAATTGTTATCATTAGAGAGTGATTGTTAAATCTCTTAAGGGTCAAAACAATATTCCTCATGGGGAGTGGGATATCTAGGTAGTCAGTATAGAGACAATTACTTTACAAATGGGAGGGATCACAACCCAAGTATCTAGTTTATTATTGGATGATGGAGAAGCGTAGTATGGTGTATTTTCAACCATAGATTATAGGTTTCATGATTTTTTTTGAAAACTTATCTGGGATCCCACCTGAGAGAGAAGTGGAGTTTAGAATCTAACTCCTTCCAGGGGTGATCCACATTAAATTCCACCATGTAGAATGGCACCAAAAGAGTTTCATGAACTCAAGACTCGGATAAATGAGTTTTTGATTGAGGGTTTTATCTGTCCATGTACGTCAACTTGGGGTTCTCTGGTTTTGTTTCCAAATAAGTCTGATGGGACACTATACTTGTGTGTCCATTACCAGAAGATGAGGTTGATGACATGGAAGAAACAATATCCACTTCCATTTATTTATGATATATTTTACCATTTGAGAAATTATTTCATTTTCTATAGGATCCATATCAGATATGGGTGACATAAATTGAAAATTAAAACCTCTGATATAATTCACATGTCTTTTAGAAGCTGGTATGGCCTATATGGGTTTGTCGTAATGCTATTTGGGTTGATGAATGCACAAAAAATGTTCATGTACTTGGGGAATAAAATTCCCCATTTGTCCCATTATCAATTTTTGGTAGTTTTTTGGGATCATATATTGGTGTACTACAATAATCGTGAAGATTATGGAAAAAACCATGACATAATCTTTATTACACTGAGAGAGCATAGACTATTTTTCAAGCTATCTAAGTGTCAGTTTTATATTGATTAGGTACAATTATTAGGTTACAATATCTCATAGGAAGGTTTTTATGTGGACATTCAGAAAGTACATTCAATGGTTTCGTGGTAGCATCCCAAGAATGTGTTTGATATCCGTTGATTTCCAGGGTTACCTAGATATTATTGGAGATTAATTCAAGACATTTCCCATCTGACATCACCATATTTAGTCCAAAATAAGAAAAAGATACTATATGATTTGTCTACATAAAATGATAATACTTTCTAGGAGTTTTAGAGGCATATGACATCTAAAATGATATTGATCATACCCGAGATAGGTGAGGAGTAAATGCTGTTTTTTGATGCATCCAGGATTGGACTTATAATAATGTTTATGTGGGAAGATTGATTTTTTTGCATATGTGTACTACTAGTTGATTCCACATGAAAGTAATTACTATACACATGACCTCATGATGGCTTCAGGCGTTTATGACATAATGTGTTGGTGAGATTATCTGGATGGTGAAAATCTCACAATGTGTATTGATCATAAGAGATTAATGCATATCTTTTCCTAGAAAGATACAAATAATCATTATTGGAGATGGGTGGATTATATGTATTAATATGATTTTGAGCTTGCATATCTGTTCAGAATGGGAAACAATGTGGATGACTCTTTGAGAAGGAAAAATTAGGCTCTAGAAGTTTAGGAGTCTAGTCCTGAGTTGAAGATGATACCATTGATGGATGAGATGTATGTTTTTTTGTCCAGGAGTATGCGAAGAAGATGAATTTCATATCAATTTTAGTAGAGTACACACTCTTGATATGGATCATGTAAAGGTGGTATGAGGATCTAGAAAGTTTGACCTTGAATGAATGCCTTGAAGGCGAGGGTCACCTTCTGATCAAAACATATATGAAGATGATGTCATCTATGTTAGGAATTGGGTTATTATACCAACGATTATGTGGGGGGAGCTAATTCATGGGTCTCATGAATCAAATAGATAAGTAATTATAGAGATTAACAAAATTTATTTTGACTTATGTCAATAGTTTTGGTGGTTGGGCATGGAAATGGAAATAGCAGCATTAATTACACTAGACTACACCAGTTAGCAGGTGAAGGTCAGCCATTAATGACCTGGAGCATTGTTGCATCCATTTATAGTATGGAATGGAATTTTGATAATGTTATAGTGGAATATAGGATGTCTCTCTTGAGGTAACTTCAGAAGAACGACACTATATTGCTTATTATGGGTCATTAGAAAAAGCTATAAAATTTCATTCATATACAAGAGGCATTATCAGTGGAGGAATTATGATTACTATATGTTCTATAGATGGTTTGTCATCATGTTGTAACATAAATTAATATTTATGACCACAATGTAAATTTTATTTTGTGCTTTTGGAAGGGATAGAATAATGTTCTTGGTATACATGTTTTGATGAGTATGTAATTCCAACTATTGACATATGATAAGTCCAAGAATACTATACAGGTTCTAAATGATATGTTCGGAACATGTGTTCTAGACTTTGGTGGGTTATAGAAAAGGAACATAGAATTTCCAAGGATCTCCAATAATAACAGTTATCAGTAAACTATACATATGGAACCATACACGAATGTTTATGGAAGGACATATAGATATCTTCTATGTTGGATTGAGGCAGGTGAGTTACAGTTATTGGGATCTAGTCTCATATAAGAGACATTAGATGATGTTCAGCTAATTCAAATGTGTATGGCTATGACTCAGAGTAGACAGAAGTCATATCCAAACAGAATTCGGTGACCTCTAGAGGTAATAAAGTATGATCATGTATTCCATCAGGTGTCACCTTGGTTGGTTCATAACAGGATGTAGTGACAGTGCAAGCTCATTCCCATTTTTTTGGACTATTTGAGATTTTGTAGAGAATTAGGTAGGTGTAATACCAATTAGATCTTAAACATAGATATATAGTTCTATGCATGATGTTTTTAATGTGTCATAAATTCAATACTATCATACCAACCATTCTCATGTGATCAATGTTGTAACACCCCGAGCTTCCATGATACGCTTCTCATTCAATAATGCAATAGCTTGCATTGTACGCAACTTCGAGTTCTAAAACACCGCGACTAATCAAAGTAGCTGTTATGAATAGTAATAACCACTTTTTAAAATTATAGAAATTTTATATTTCAAAATGGACTTCATTTTTGGATTAGGAATATCGAAATTAGCCTATGTTGAAATTTTGGTATTTTTTTGAGAACTTCTAATTTTTTATGAATAGTGAAAAATACTTAAAAACAACTTTTTTAATCAAAATAATTTATAGTGATAAATTATACTATTTAGTGGTTTTAAAGTATAATTGGAATATATTTTTACCATTTTATCCAATGGTGGTCATTAGAATTAATTTAACATTGAAATTGGACATAAACAATTGCCAATCTTTTGATATAAATTGTTTCTTAAAAACACGTTATTTGTTGTAAAAGAGGGAATTAATTATAAAATTAATTAATGAAACTTATATTTTTGTAATTTTGTAAAATAGACATCATTTTTGAATTCGGAATATCAATTATAGCTTAGGGTGAAATTTTGGCCTTATTCTGAAAAACATCAATTTTTGATGAATAGTGAAACCACTAAGTGATTGTTAAAAACTGATTTTTCATTAAAATGAAATATTACCACTTCTGTGATATGATTTTCAAAAATCCGACATACATGGTTGTCATTAAGAAGTAAAATGTGGTTCAATGAGATTAAAATAATTTTTTGGTGAATAGTAACTTTTAAGTTCTTAATCGCGATTAGAGGTAATTAGTGTAGTTTAAGGTAAAAATAATGTTTTAATAATATGATATGAGCTTTACACTTGTCCTACTCCTATTGGATGAGTCATGGACGACCAAGAAAATCCATGGGTCAACTTGGGGACCCCATGGAGCCACTTTAGTTGGAAAATGACATAAATACCTTTTATTTAATGTTAAAGTAAAAAATGACACAAACATGAGTTGTTTTACTAAAATAGTTTTTAAGTGGGGTTACACAAGTCCAAATTTTGATTATAAATATTAATTATAAAGATAAAAAGATTTCCTACATCATAGTATTTTTTTTATAATTTTTAGACATTAAATAAATTAAGTTATTTATGACATAATTATGATGCAGCGATGACCTCATTATTTAACGATTTTAATAAAATGAAAAGATAATGTAAAATCCAAGGCTTACACTTGTCCAAAGACTATTGGATGGGTAGATTTCGAACCCTTATCACTTTATCCACGAATTATATAAGTGTGGGACCTTTAGAATCCGAAAAGCATTGTGTAATAATGTAACATTTCAATCTTTCCAAAAGAGCCCCTCCCCTCCACTTATAAAAGGCCCCCACCTCTCCCACCTTATTTACATATTCAAGCCATTTGTCTCGGCCAACCTCAGCACAAATACTCTCCCAACTTCCCCCTCTTACTCCTAGAAGCCTCACTTTGGGCAGAAATCTTCCCGAGGAAGCCTTTGCCTCAAATCAAAGAGTGTTACCCGTTTTAAAGGTAGTGTTATCTCTTATGTTCTTTTGTTTTATTTTGCTTCTCCAACCCCCTAAACTCTTTTTATTATTTTCTTTTGTAACAACACCAGTATCCTCAATATACTAGGATGTTGTTATAATAAGTATTCGAGCTACACTTACACACACCTACATCTAATGGTTAAAGAACATACTGTTTCTGTGGATGGCAAATTTCTGCCTCACGAAACGATGATTTTTCAAATTCTTTTAACACCTATAACGGTGGCCATTTTGATGACAATATTTTCATATATGATATATATATTATTTATATGTTTTCCTTATCCTTCTGTATTTCTCATTTATGTCATACTTTATGATTCCCATTATGGGTAAACGTGATAATTTCATTTTAGGAAGTGCGGACTACCGCCCCCTCAAAGTGATTTGAATCGTTAATACCATATGTGGGATGTATAAAGGATGGAGTAAATGTTATTATACACTATATTATACTGGAATTATATTATACATTTATATCATTATGATTTCGTTCCATTAAATATGAAATTTAAATGAAAGTAGCGTTCATGCGTACGTACGGCTTACCGTCTCCATGAACGGTGCATTTCATTTCTTACCTCTAAATGTTACGTAATATTATAAATGAATGTATATACTGGATATATAATATATATATGACATCTAAATCATGAATATAATTCTCGAGATAATGGATATTCTACCACATAAACAACTTGTAATTATGAGAAGTTTATTGTTGACCCAAGTACCAAAGATCGACAAAACGACCGTTATTAACTTAAATAATTACATAATGTTCATATCATTGTAATAAGTGATATAATAATGATAATGAAATTAAAAATGATTCTTATTAAGGTATATATTAACTCTAGTTTATTATTCAGGACGTTAAAGAACGGTTGAGTCAAGTCGGACACGAGGTAAGGGAATTTCTTAACCCAACTTCCATTCTTTGAGTTAATCTCCTACTTTCAAATTATGTCATGATATTATTATGTCTTATTTTTTATACTTTATGTGTACCTATAGTGAATACACATAATATATCTATTTTATTTTAAAAATGATCTTTGTAAGGACTTCGTCTCAATCTCCTTTCATTGAGGCATATTTGGTTTTATACACAAATTTCTTTTATACGGTGTATAAACCACTTTGAATTTTACGTTTATTCAAAAGGAATCTTTTTTATATGAAGCGTTTACTAAACGACAAAAGGGATTGTTTTTGTCATACGTATGCGGAGACAATGACTTCTCCGCCGCCGTGACCACTATTTGAGTTTCGGCTTCCTCTACAAGGCATACCCTTTTTTTTAATGAAGAATAAATACCATGTTATACTTTTCTTTTATTTTGGTATTGAAAATGGTTTTGAAAGCGTTTTTATTATATCAATGTGTTTTATTGATATCTTGTGATTGAAATGTGGAAATGTTATGTTTCCTTTATGCATGTTTTATGTGATACGATTATGTTATGGTTTATGAGATGTTTAAACCTGTTCATATGAGGAATGTATTGGACTTAATAAGTGACGGGTGGAGCCCGCTATAGCTCCTCGATGCATCGGTAGGTCTTATGAGACAACTAGACGTGGAATTGGCCGAGGCCATTTCCCATTTTGATTTATGGTTTTGGCCGAGGCCTTAATAATTTTAGACGTCTTGGCCGAGGCCTTGACAAAGTGTTTCAGAATGTCTGGCATTATACATTCCCTTATTATGAAAGTGGTTATTGATATTGCATGTGATTATTCGACTAGTAGAATATCCATGCGAGTAAGTAAATGGCATTATCTAATTTTATTTTTGCCATATTATGTTGAGGTTCATGTTTAAAAGGCTTTTGTTTTAGGTATACATTGCCTTAAATGTTAATGTTTATTTATGAAAGCTTCCGCATTATTGTTATCCTTACTGAGCATCTGAGCTCACCCCTTTCAATGTTTTAATATTTTCCAGGATTTGAAGAAGTATTTTATGAATGACCTGCAGGGATAGTTAGAAGAGTATATGAGTGTGGACTATGGAGATTTTTTTTCATTGTAGTTTTTCACTTTATGATGTAATGTAACATTTATGAATGTATCTAGTGTTTCCAAGGCTACTAAACTAATCGGTCTTTCGAGACTTGATCTTTTGTGATCATGCCAATGTTATAAAGTAATGCACCGACTCCGGGTAGCTGGGGTCGGGGCGTTACAGTTGGTATCAGAGGCAGTTTAGTACTAACCTTGGAAGCTAGATTTAGATAAACTCTGATTAGAGCACATAGCCCAAAGATAGACTTTGAGGATTAGTATAGAAGAACTTCCTAGAATTTTGGTATTATAGAGATGTTATGAGTTTTCCGAGAAATACATCCCTATCTGAATACGAGCAGGTAGAGGCGGCTCTGGCACAGATGTACCTAGGGGTAAAACCCGAAAACACCGCTTTGAGCTAGACTCGAACGGGAACTGGTGCACAACAACGGGCCTTCCTCCACTCTTGGTTACGACACTCCCGGGGGATATGCTTAGGATAATTCTCATTTTCTTTACAAACCACTATGAATGGTTATGAGTATATACTTCCTCAATGAAAACCTTTTTATGATTATGGATTATATCCATAAATAGTTCAATTTGTGTTAAGTATTTTATAAGTATGGAATTATGTATTTTGATTCATAAACTAATCTAGTTTATGCCATTGTATAGAAATGGCGCCTAGTGGAAGGAATGGAAACCGTATCAATGCACGGACTCCGTGTAGGGATTGCCCTCCTTCTCAAGATAATTATTGTGGATCTGGAGATAAAACTGGTGCTGATCAACTTATTACTATACTGGGACAACTCACTCAGGTTATGAATAATAACCTTACTCTTATGGAGCACCCTGATCCGCAACGTGGAGGATCAATGTTAGACCGCTTCATGAGGCAACAACCACCAACATTTAATGGGGGTACAAATCCATTAGTATATGATCAATGGATAAACTCCTTAGATAAAATATTCCATGCCTTGGGGAGTAGCGAAAGGGAGAAGGTTGTCATGGCAGTTTACCGCCTCACTGGAGATGCCGATCAGTGGTGGTCGCTGATTCAAAACACAAAGGAAGATGATGATGTATCGAATATGGAATGGAGGGAGTTCAAAGAGCTTTTCTTAGAAAAATACTTTCCTCGTGACCATCGAGCAGATATGGAAAGGAAATTTCTGAGTTTGAGGCAGAAGGAGGATGATAATGTCGCAAAGTATGAGGCTAACGTTACAAGGTTAGCGAGGCATGCTTCCGATTATATACGTAACCCAAGGAGTAAGATTGATCGTTTATTTGATGGGTTAAAACCATTTCTCCATCGAGCATTAGTCTCACAAACCTTCTCTTCATACGAAGATATTGTCTCATGTGCGATCAAGATAGAAAAGGAATTCTCTAAGTCTTATGACAACAAAGTAAAGCAAGAGAAGAAGAGAACGGGGGAACAAGAGACAGATAACGGGAAAAAGGGAAAGAAGGATTTTCCATTATGTGATAATTGTGGGAAGAATCACCCTGGTACGTGCCTAAAAGGAATGGGAGTTTGTTATAAATGTGGAGAAAAGGGTCACCAAGCTCGTGATTGCAAGGGAAAGAAAGAGGCTGTCAAAGTTGAATGCTACAATTGTAGGGAAATGGGGCATTATGCAAATGAATGTCCTAAGCGTCAAGGAAACTTACCTCAGAAAAGGCCAAGGGATCAAGGCCAATCTTATGCTGTGACTACAGTTGAAGCGGAATAATTAATGTATTGGTGCTTTTGTACTCAAGGATTATATTCTGGTTATAAGAATAATGTGATATATATAAAGATTGTACTGCAATACTTTTTGATTAAGGTAATATGATTAAGGTAATCATATTTTTAGTATGTGACAATAAGAGAATCTTTTCTTTGTTTGGGGAATCTGATGTTACAATTGATTTTGGAATTTAGAGACCTTTTAGAGAAAGTCTGGACGAAGGTATTTTGGATAACTATTATGGTTGGAATGGATTAAGTTGATCTTTGGATAGTATTGTTTAAGGTTAAAAAATTTATGAAGATTATTTTTGGAATATTATGATACTATATTTTTAGGAAAAGGACAACCTGCAGGGTGGGGCATAACCCGTCGCGTCGGACAAAGCTGCAGGAATCGAACCCACAATCATAGTGCGAAAGGCCTTTATTTCCTACCACTAGCCTACAGGAAGTCCCTAGTTATTACAAAATAATTTTACTAATCTAAATGGTATGTGTTAACATTTGGAACCTTATACAATTAGGATAATTATAATATTTTTGAGTTCTATTATCTTTTTGAGTGAAAGATGAGTTGAAGGTTGAAACTCTAATTGTCAAGCATAAATATATATATACCTATCTCTTATTCAATGAATAAATTAATTCTTAAACTTTAGTAAAGGGATATTAAAACAAAAAAATGTGTGATCCTAATACATTATGTCTTGTTGAACTGATGATATTTTAAATCAACATAGATTGAAGGCTTTGAGGCCCTCAATTTGACAGTTGATTATGATTGATGACCTCAATCACTCCCTACAAATATTTACGTTTTTCCTCCAATTATATGTCTCTAATTTACAACAATGTTATCTTTATCGAGATCATAGTTTGGTGGTGACTTTCTTATTTCCATTTCCCCCTTATTAATACTAAATTTTATTAACCTTATTTCCGATGTGGGCTTTCCACAAAATTATTTTCTATTTTCAACCTTTTATTTTCAAAGAAAAAATTTCAAATTGCGAGGACGCAATTTATTGAAGGAGGGGAGAATGTAACACCCCGAGCTTCCATGATACACTTCTCATTCAATAATGCAATAGCTTGCATTGTACGCAACTTCGAGTTCTAAAACACCGCGACTAATCAAAGTAGCCGTTATGAATAGTAATAACCACTTTTTAAAATTATAGAAATTTTATATTTCAAAATGGACTTTATTTTTGGATTCGGAATATCGAAATTTGCCTATGTTGAAATTTTGGTATTTTTCTGAGAACTTCTAATTTTTTATGAATAGTGAAAAATACTTAAAAACAACTTTTTTAATCAAAATAATTTATAGTGATAAATTATACTGTTTAGTGGGTTTAAAGTATAATTGGAATATATTTTTACCATTTTATCCAATGGTGGTCATTAGAATTAATTTAACATTGAAATTGGACATAAACAATTGCCAATCTTTTGATATAAATTGTTTCTTAAAAACACGTTATTTGTTGTAACAGCGGGAATTAATTATAAAATTAATTAATGCAACTTATATGTTTGGAATTCTGTAAAATAGACATCATTTTTTAATTCGGAATATCAATTATAGCTTAGGGTGAAATTTTGGCCTTATTCTGAAAAACTTTAATTTTTGATGAATAGTGAAACCACTAAGTGATTGTTAAAAACTGATTTTTCATTAAAATGAAATATTACCACTTCTGTGATTTGATTTTCAAAAATACGACATACATGGTTGTCATTAAGAAGTAAAATGTTGTTCAATGAGATTAAAATAATTTTTTGGTGAATAGTAACTTTTAAGTTCTTAATCGCGATTAGAGGTAATTAGTGTAGTTTAAGGTAAAAATAATGTTTTAATAATATGATATGAGCTTTAAACTTGTTCTACTCCTATTGGATGAGTAATGGCCGACCAAGAAAATCCATGGGTCAACTTGGGGACCCCATGGAGCCACTTTAGTTGGAAAATGACATAAATACCTTTTATTTAATGTTAAAGTAAAAAATGACACAAACATGAGTTGTTTTACTAAAACAGTTTTTATGTGGGGTTACAAAAGTCCAAATTTTGATTATAAATATTCATTAGAAAGAAAAAAAGATTTCCGACATCATAGTATTTTTTTTATAATTTTTAGACATTAAATAAATTAAGTTATTTATGACATCATTATGATGCAGCGATGACCTCATTATTTAACGATTTTAATAAAATGAAAAGATAATGTAAAATCCAAGGCTTACACTTGTCCAAAGACTATTGGATGGGTAGATTTCGAACCCTTATCACCTTAGCCACGAATTATATAAGTGTGGGACCTTTAGAATCCGAAAAGCATTGTGTAATAATGTAACATTTTAATCTTTCCAAAAGAGCCCCTCCTCTCCACTTATAAAAGGCCCCCACCTCTCCCACCTCATTTACATATTCAAGCCATTTGGCTCGGCCAACCTCTGCCCAAATACTCTCCCAACTTCACCCTCTTACTCCTAGAAGCCTCACTTTGGGCAGAACTCTTCCCAAGGAATCCTTTTCCTCAAATCAAAGAGTGTTACCCGTTTTAAAGGTAGTGTTTTCTCTTATGTTATTTTGTTTTATTTTGCTTCTCCAACCCCCTAAACTCTTTTTATTCTTTTCTTTTGTAACAAAACCAGTATCCTCAATATACTAGGATGTTGTTATAAGAAGTATTCGAGCTACACTTACACACACCTACATCTAATGGTTAAAGAACATATTGTTTCTGTGGATGGTGAATTTCTGCCTCACGAAACGATGATTGTTCAAATTCTTTTAACACCTATATAGTGGCCATTTTGATGACACTATTTTCATATATGATATATATATTATGTTTATGTTTTCCTTATCCTTCTGTATTTCTAATTTATGTCATACTTTTTGATTCCCATTATGGGTAAACGCGATAATTTCATTTTAGGAAGTGCGGACTACCGCCCCCTCAAAGTGATTTGAATCGTTAATACCATATGTGGGATGTATAAAGGATGGAGTAAATGTTATTATACACTATATTATACTGGAATTATATTATATATTTATATCATTATGATTTCGTTCCATTAAATATGAAATTTAAATGAAAGTAGCGTTCATGCGTACGTACGGCTTACCGTCTCCATGAACGGTGCATTTCATTTCTTACCTCTAAATGTTACGTAATATTATAAATGAATGTATATACTGGATATATAAGATATATATGACATCTAAATCATGAATATAATTCTGTAGATAATGGATATTCTACCACATAAACAACTTGTAATTATGAGAAGTTTATTGTTGACTCAAGTACCAAAGATCGACAAAACGACCGTCATTAACTTAAATAATTACATAATGTTCATATCATTGTAATAAGTGATATAATAAGGATAATGAAATTGAAAATGGTTCTTAATAAGGTATATATTAACTCTAGTTTATTATTCAGGAGGTTAAAGAACGGTTGAGTCAAGTCGGACACGAGGTAAGGGAATTTCTTAACCCAACTTCCATTCTTTGGGTTAATCTCCTACTTTCAAATTATGTCATGATATTATTATGTCTTATTTTGTATACTTTATGTGTACCTATAGTGAATACACATAATATATCTATTTTATTTTAAAAATGATCTTTGTAAGGACTTCGTCTCAATCTCTTTTCATTGAGGCATATTTGGTTTTATACACAAATTTCTTTTATATGGTGTATAAACCACTTTGACTTTTACGTTTATTCAAAAGGAATCTTTTTTATATGAAGCGTTTACTAAACGACAAAAGGGAATGTTTTTGTTGTACGTATGCGCCGACAATGACTTCTCTTCCGCCGTGACCACTATTTGAGTTTCGGCTTCCTCTACAAGCCATACCCTTTTTTTTAATGAAGAATAAATACCATGTTATACTTTTCTTTTATTTTGGTATTTAAAATGGTTTTGAAAGCGTTTTTATTATATCAATGTGTTGTATTGATATCTTGTGATTGAAATGTGGAAATTTTATGTTTCCTTTATGCATGTTTAATGTGATACTATTATGTTATGGTTTATGAGATGTTTAAACCTGTTCATATGAGGAATGTATTGGACTTAATAAGTGACGGGTGGAGCCCTCTATAGCTCCTCGATGCATCGGTAGGTCTCATGAGACAACTAGACGTGGAATTGGCCGAGGCCCTTTCCCATTTTGATTTATGGTTTTGGCTGAGGCCTTAATCATTTTAGACGTCTTGGCCGAGGCCTTGACAAAGTGTTTCGGAATGTCTGGCATTATACATTCCCTCATTATGAAAGTGGTTATTGATATTGAATGTGATTATTCGACTAGTAGAATATCCATGCGAGTAAGTAAATGGCATTATCTAATTTTATTTTTGCCATATTATGTTGAGGTTCATGTTTAAAAGGCTTTTGATTTAGGTATACATTGCCTTAAATGTTAATGTTTATTTATGAAAGCTTCCGCATTATTGTTATCCTTACTGAGCATCTGAGCTCACCCCTTTCAATGTTTTAATATTTTCCAGGATGTGAAGAAGTATTTTATGAATGACCTGCAGGGATAGTCAGAAGAGTATATGAGTGTGGACTATGGAGATTTTTTTTAATTGTAGTTTTTCACTTTATGATGTAATGTAACATTTATGAATGTATCTAGTGTTTCCAAGGCTACTAAACTAATCGGTCTTTCGGGACTTGATCTTTTGTGATCATGCCAATGTTATGAAGTAATGCACCGACTCCGGGTAGCTGGGGTCAGGGCGTTACAAATGTGTGATGATGTTGAGCATTAGATAAATGCATACTTTTTGGTGCATCTGATATGTGTGATGGATCATAGTGAGTATGTTTTTTCATGGAATGACCGTGCTTATAGTTCATGTTTTAAGTCATCATGGGTGTCTAAAGGAAGAAACATGGGAGAGAGAAGTGGATATGATGGCTTAGTTTCCAGATATTTTTTACTCAGAATCTTAGTGATTCTTGGGAGTACCACATGCAGATGATATTTTATAAGGTTGGGATATTTTAAGATCACAAACTTTTCAGTAGATGTCTCAGTCTCATTAATAGGTACACTTATCCTTTTTGGTGAGTAATTTTCATTTGGTTTTTACTTTTCAGGGTATTTAGGTTAAAATTGGAATTTTTTAGAAGGATTGATTGTGAATTGTTGGCGCATGGTTTTCCCAAATTGTGCACCCAATACCAGTGAACCATGAAAATCAAAAAATATAGGATTTGGATATATGGAATAGTTTTCTTGAAACCTTTCACCCTCGAAGGAGAAACTATGAACTACCATTGAAGAGGTACATGGTTAAGCAGCATAGTTAGAAGAGATTGTGCACCCCGAGTAGTAAACTGAGAATACACAATTTTATAACAATGAAAAATAGATTTAAAATTTATGAGCATATATTTAACCACTACTCAAACCAAACCTGACCCCTAAAGAATAATCACTATTTTGGAGGCTTCATGATAGATTACATGACATTATGACCTCCTTGATTCATTATCTCAACACCAAATTGAATATATACACCCCTCATGGTAAGATGATACCAGTGTTGTTTACATTCTCTTATAATACTTATCCCATCCATTGAAGCATTGTTATTTTCTTTTTTTGGATCTAAATATTGAATTTATGATCTAGTCTTGATAGTTCGATCATGAATTGGGGTTTATGATCTAGAACGCATTCTGCGTAATTGTGGAAAAAAATTAGGGATTTCCATTGGACAATATATCATCAAAAAATTTAGTTAGGTGGTCTATTGCTCAAATCCCATAGTTATGATTTCAATTTGATGTATGTAATTTTAGAATTTCTTGACATTGTTTATAAATTTAATTTTCTAATCAAATTAATTAATTTACGAATTATGATTTACAGATATTAGTTGTGGGATTAATTATTGGAATATTCAATTGAAATTTGGGTACAAATAATGTTTGTGAAAATTATCAAAATATTGAATTGAGATTTGGGTTTGATTAATAGTTGAGTTAATTATAGTTCCCCATACAATAAAGTGGCATCCATAAAATTCAAAAAAAAGGATTTCAAGGATTGAATTAATTATGGGATATTGTTTTTTTGGATATTGATTAATTAAATGGTGAATTAGTTAATAGTATTGATGTTCTTAAATAATTGGGGGATTAGTTAAGGGTATTGATGCGATAATATAATTGTGGAATTACTAGTGAGATTGAGATGATCTATTAATTTTGGAATAAATTATTGGCATTGAGACGATTAATTAAATGTTGAGTTAATTAATATCATTGAAATGGTTAATTAACCACTGATTTAATTAATGTAATTAATGATTAAATAGTTCATTAATTAATTATTAGAGTCATTTGAAATGATGAATGGTAACAAGGGAATTCATATATACTTTCAAATTATGAATGGTAATAATGTCAGTCATATGTGACTTGAAAAAAAGGATGGTAACAATAGAATTCATATGTAATTCTGAAATTATTAATGGTAATAATGGAATTCATAAGTGATTTGGAATGATTAATGGTAAGAAATGAATTCATGACTAAACTTAAGTGATGAGTGTTTACAATTGAATTCATTTGTGAAAGTAAATGCAATAGGTAACAATGGAATTCAAGAGTAAGTTGAAATGATGAATGGTAACATTGGAATTCAGATGTGAATTTTGATAAGGAATGGTAATAATGGAATTATAATATCTGATATACCTCAAGGATAGTTCAAACTCCAATATAGAACAATGAATGTATTGGTGTTTTACTAACCTCAAGAACCCATGGCACTATTTGGTTAAATAATGAATAATGGATAATGTGGTATTTGATTATTTATGAATTTTATCTATTCATTAAGAACTACATACACTATCTGACTGAATTTTTTAGATTCCATAGGATGTGGCCTACTGAGTTGTAATCACACACTACTTAGGGATCCCGACACTAGTGCAGAAAACATTTTTTACGTCGGTTATTTTTTATTATTTACGTCGGTTTTTAGGCGACGTTAATACGGACGACGTTATAAATAACGTTTTTTACGTCGGTTATTTAAAACCCGACGTAATACCCCTAACATCACGGTGGTTATCACGTCGGTTCATATAATAACCGACGTGATAAATATGCACGGGGGGGGGGGGGCTTTATCACGTCGGTTATTCCCTAAATCGACGTGATAAAACGCCTGGGATATCGTTTATCACGTCGGTTATGTCATAACCGACGTGATAAACCCTTCCCCTGGCCTTTTATCACGTCGGTTTCTTAAATAACCGACGTGATAAAAAGGCCTGGGAAACGTTTTAGCACGTCGGTTATCCAATAACCGACGTGGTAAATCGATTCCCAGGCCTTTTAGCACGTCGGTTATATTAAGAACCGACGTGATAAAAGCCCCGGGAACGGTTTATCACGTCGGTTCTAGAAAAAACCGACGTGATAAACCCCTACTGATTTATTTACCACGTCGGTTATAAAATAACCGACGTGAAAGAAATTTTTTTTTTAAATAATTGCACTGCTCTCACCAAAAAGCAACCAGAAACCAAACAAAAATAACCATGCCAGCCCTCCCCCAAGCCCCAACTGAACCCCACCCTCATCTATACCCACCTAACAACCTGGCCAGCCCTCCCCCACCACATTGGAGCCCCACCACAACCCTTGGACACCCCCCACCCCTTGGACAGCCCCCCACCCTCATTTACACCCCCACGACCCCTAGTACAGCCTCAAACACCCATTGGACACCCCTCCCATATCCCTTGGACACCCTCCACCCCTTGGACACCCCCCACCCCTTGGACAGCCCCCCCCCCCCCCCCACCCTCATTTACACCCCCAAGACCCCTAGTACAGCCTCAAACACCCATTGGACACCCCCCCACACCTTGACAGCCCTCCCAGACCCCTTGGACACCCCCCCGACCCCTGGACACCCCCCCGAGCCCTTGGACAGCCCCAAACACCCCTTGGACACCCCTCCCATATCCCTTGGACACCCCCACCCCTTGGACACCCCCCCGAGCCCTTGGACAGCCCCAAACACCCCTTGGACACCCCTCCCATATCCCTTGGACACCCCCCCACCCCTTGGACACCCCCACCCCTTGGACAGCCCCCCCACCCTCATTTACACCCAACCGGCCCCTTGGATAGAACTCCCAGACACCTTGGACACCACTCCCATATCCCTTGGACACCCCCCCACCCCTTGGACACCCCCACCCCTTGGACAGCCCCCCCACCCTCATTTACACCCAACCGGACCCTTGGACAGAACTCCCACCTCATTTACACCCCCCCGACCCCTAGGACAGCCCCAAACACACCTTGGACACCCCTCCCATATCCCTTGGACACCCCCCAAACACCCACCCACCCCCTTGGAACCTCTCCCCCCCATACCAAAATCCAGACCAGAAAAACCATCAACAGTAGACCAAAACAAGAAGTAGAGAAAAATTAAACATTCACTTATATAACATTCAAAACTTACACTGTCAACTTCAAAAAAAACTAAATCCAACCTAAACGACTACGAAATAAACAATTACATTGACAATATTCAAAATTACATTTTACATTACAAACAACTAAAAGTCAATCAAACCTGTAAAATAATTTGACCACTCCACTTGTAAGTGTTTGATATCTTCAGCAGTAAAGGGTTGAGGGTCATCAAAAAGCTACAAAGGAAAAGGATAGCAGTCAACGTGTATAATGAATAAATCAAATTGAAATATTATGAGAAAGAGGAAATCTTACCAGGTCAAAACTCAGAACTGTCCCAGTTGTTATTATTTCATACATAAATCTTAACATGTAATATCCGCATTCGATGATGCCTTGTTGCTTATGACATTTCTGTTTGAATGAGTGTAAATTCAATATATTATTTTTATGTAATAAATCAAAATGTACAAATTATAAATGGATATTTACCTTCGCATGTACATATTTGATCTTGAAATTCCTTTTCTTTGCGCTTTTTCGAAAGTGGACCCATGCCCTGTTAGAAAATAATACGAATGGGGTAAATTTAAAATTCATTATAATATATAAAACTATTGTGAAATTGAAACTTACGTTTCCAATATATTCTTAAAACTTTCTCGCACATCATCATGGAGAGAGCATATCCAATAAAGTGTTTTCTCCCTAGGGAAAAAAACCCCTAACATCCAATGATCCCTGATAAAAGGAAATTTAACGTTAGTGGTTTTTTATGTTAAAAGATAATTAACTCTTTGAGAGGGATGTGTTTCATACCTCTCACAAAAAGGCATCATCCAACACTGTGTGATTACATTCTTTTCAAATCTATCAGCAATATAAAGCATTCTTTGTTCCTCATCCAATGCACATGCTTCAGGGGAAATCAATTGTGGGTCCACGAATCCATATACATCTGTCAGCTCATTCCTCTCACAAATTTTATATAGATACCTAATACAAAGCAGACATAAGTATACATGTTTAATAAATATAACGCAAGGAAAAGGTGTTAAGACTTACATGATAAAAATTTCCACCACGTTGATGCCCAACTTATCTCCAGTGAAAAACTCCATGATATCAGTTTTCATAATCCCCACACATAGTTCACGTCCACAGACATGAGCTTCCATTGTAAAGTCATAATGATCCGCCAACAAATTTGAATATCTCGACAATTTGTCAAGACTGCTACTATCTGCATCTGATGTCATAGCTATCTGTCTTTGTTGTTGTCTATACAGTATTTCTTTACCTTTGAAGTATTCCTGTAAAAATAAATTGAAAAATATATTAGTTTTCAAATGATAAAACATTAATAAAAATATAAAATAAAAGATATAACATCCATACCTCTATGGTAATGAGTCGAAGAAGTCTGGATGGCCAAAGTAAAAAATGGCCGATACTATGTCCAACTGTCGTCACCTCATCTGTAGGTAATGGTATCCGAGCTGATCTATCTATAATATCCTGTACAGTGACCCTCTGATTCTCTACCTCTAACTGTTGATGATGAACTGTATCTCCTATAAAATATACCATCCCATATGCAACTATATGATGTTGAGGATCATCAACATACAACTCACAATAAGTAGGTAGCTGCAGCGGAGGAGGAGGATCAAAAATGGGGTCCGCAGGCTGAGGTGGGGGAGTGGGAGCTACTGGGAGAGGTGGAGTGGGAGCTGCACCCTGAAATTGTCTTTGCAAGTCTGCAAACATTAACTGCACCGATGCTCTAATCTTGTCCTCTATTGTCGCATTAATATTATGGACTTCAGCCTCCAAGGATTCTATTTTTTTTTATAAACTCCCTCAATGTTAGAAGTTGAGGAACGTGGCAACACTTTTCTTACCGATACACCTGCCGGATATCCTCTTACACGGCCAGGATGTTCGGGCTTTCCCAATGCCACAGATAAAATATCTTCCCTCCCAGATGGTGTAAATGTCCCCTGTGAACTCTGCTCCTCAAGAGAGTCCTGTAATAATTAATTGAACATTTCTATAATGATTGGAAATATATGACAAAAATAGTAAACTCAAATAAATAAAATAGATATCTTACAGTCCTCTCAACTACGAGTCTCGATTCTTCCGAAAGATATTGTCCTTTTTTTCCCTTCCGAGCTCTTTTCCATTTCACATGTCTAGATGGAGGGGATGGAGGGGCCACCTCTCCAGAGCTTGAAGACTCAGCTCTTAGTTGTTGAAATTTTTCTGCCATCATTTGTTCTTCCAATAATGCATACCCTCCCCGAGATAAACTATGAGGGTATACATTTTTAGATTGGATCTCTTGATGAGCTTTCCTTGTTTGCTGTAAATTAAGAATAAGTAATCATTAACAAAACAATAATAAGATCATTTATATAAGAAAGCTTATAAAAGTTTACATTGCCCTTACCAAAAATGATTCTTTTCTTCTACTTTCAAAAAATTGTCTCCATGTGTCTTCATCTATAAAAGGATATATACGACATGGATTCTCACGACTCCTATGACCATAAATGAAATCAGATGAGAGGGTTGATTTGAAATCCCTCCATCTCCTAGCAGCCAATGATAAGCATTTCTTCCTGACTCCTCCAGTGTCAGGAATATCAAATGTTATCTGATAAAAAAGAGGTTAAAAATATTATATATACTAGAAACATTTAAAGAACAGTCAAACAATAGCAAAAGATCTTACCAAAATGGTCTCCCACAACTGAGAAATTATCGCCTTATCCACACTTCTCCAATCATCATAGAGAATGTTTACTTTGCTCTTAGCCTGAGTTGCTACAAAACCCTTAAAATATTTAGCATTTGGACCTCTAGGAAGATCATCATCATCAAACTCCACGACTATCCTCTCCTCCTTCGTACGGGCAAGTGATAATTTTGGTAAACGTGTGCACCCACGCTTACCAACCTTTGAACTCTTTTTCGTAATAGGAGCATGTGAATGTTCCTCCCCAGATGTATGACCACTATGCTCATCTCCAGAATCATGTGGCTGATCAACTGATTGATCTGTCATTTTCCTTCAAATCAAAAAAACAAACATTAGTTCACAAATAGAAAAGTGTACTAAATTACATAATAGTAAACATTGGTAATATGGTAAGCATGTTAAACAATGATAAACATGGTAAACACAGGCAAAAGGTTGCCAAGGAGTTGGCCCAAGAAAGCTGAAAAGTGGACTCACTGAGTCCACCGGTCCGCCGGTGTGAGCTCACTGGCCGGCCGGAGGACCCAGGCAGTGGACTTGCCCACTGCCTGGTGCCACCGGCCGGCCGCTGGCTCACCACCGGCCGACCGGTGGACCAGACAGCCTTCCTGTCTGGCCCACCGGCCGGCCGCTGGATCGCCACCGGCCGGCCGGTGGACCAGACAGAGAGCCTTCCTCTCTGTCTGGACCACCGGCCGGCCGCTGGCTCAGCACCGGCCGGCCACTGGTGCTCCAGACAGAGAGGAAGGCTCTCTGTCTGGTCCACCGGCCGGCCGGTGGTGATCCAGCGGCCGGCTGGTGGACCAGACAGAGATCCTTCCTCTCTGTCTGAACCACCGGCCGGCCGCTGGCTCAACACCGGCCGGCCGCTGGTGATCCAGACAGAGCTTTGTTCTAGACCACCGGCCAACCGGTGATCCACCACCGGCCAGCCGGTGCGCCCAGGACTTCTCCTCTTTACGGTTTTTATTGTTTTGTTTGATACATGTTTTAATAAGTAAAAAATTAACAGTATCTAACATTATATGAAAAAACTAAATGTAAACAAGAAATAAACTTGTGTTACCTGTAATTTTAGGAATGTACAGTTGGATTGTTTTCCCAAATTCCTTCGTCGTGATCGTTCCTTATGGCACAAACCATGTCTTCAACATACTCATCATTATGTTCTGTTAATATTTCCATGGAAGTAGGGATCTCACATAAATCAGCATCATCATCAAATTCATCCTCACCAACATATTGGTTTTTCCCTTGTAAAACAACAGCCCACTGCATATCTGATTGATCTACTACATAGAAAATTTGTATGGCATGTGTTGCCATTATAAAAGAATCAGCTGTGTCTTCCAATCTATTCAGATTAACAAGTGTCATTCCAAATTCATCGTGTCTGACACTGTTGTTACCGATAAACCATTTACAGTTAAAAACGAGAACTTTAATTTTAAAGTAATCAGCCTCCCATATGTCTTAAATCTCTCCATAATATGCACTTGATGCCGAAATTGGGTTTCTGTCCTTAGCACTCAAAAAATGCATTGCTTCTGCAAACACCAATACACCACTATTCTGAACTGCACTTCTATTGTCCTGAGTTTTCGTATGAAATGTATAGCCATTAATGTCATAAGCGGACCATGTTATCACATTTAAAGATGGACCACCCACTATCCATTTTAATGTCTCTGATACATCTGATCTACCAAGCAAGGTATTTTTAAACCATGGCAAAAAAGTTTTGTTGTGCTCATTCAAAATCCACATTTCTTTCTTCTTTGGATGACATTGTTTCAACTCATTAATATGCAATGTGATATACGGTTGAACATCAGCTATGTTATTCAAGATGTATGATTCTAACTTCTTCATATGTTCAGCTGACAGTGATTTGACTTTCAAGCCACAAATCCCCTTTCCCTCATTATTAACCCGTTCATGTCGAGATGGAGGCAAACCTATGTGTTGCGCCGTAGCCAAGTATCTCATACAAAACTCTTCTACCTCCTCAGAAATATACTTTTCAATAACAGAGGCTTCAGGTCGATATGGATTTTTAACATATCCCTTTAATATTTTCATATACCTTTCAAAAGGATACATCCAACGAAGATATACAGGTCCACAAAGCCTTATTTCTCGAACCAGATGAATCATTAAATGCACCATCATATCAAAAAAAGTTGGAGGAAAATACATTTCCAAATGACAAAGTATAAAAATTGCATCCTTTTCCAAAATGTTCAAAGAATTCACATCAATCGCCTTGTTGCAAATTGAATTGAAAAAATAACACAACCTCATTATAGTCTTTCTGACACGGATGGGCAATATTCCACGTAGTGCAACTGGTAGAATTTGTTGCATCATGACGTGACAATCATGTGATTTCATACCTATCAACTTCAAGTCTTTCAATGAGACAAAAATTTTTACATTTGAAGAATAACCTTGAGGCACTTTGATATCATGAAGACACTGACAGAAGCTACTTTTCTCCCTCTTCGATAATGTATGACAAGCCGGGGGAAGAAATGTTCGTCTTCCTTTAGGAGTGGGAGCTAACTCCAAACGTATTCCCATTGACAGTAGGTCTAACCTTGCATTCAACCCATCTTTTGTCTTTCCTTTAATATCTAGAAATGTTTCGATCAAAGAATCATAGATATTCTTCTCCACGTGCATGACATCAATATTATGTTTGACTTCATGATACCTCCAATATGGTAGCTCAAAAAATATTGACCTTTTCTTCCAAATATGTCTATCATTACCAGATTTCTGTGTCTTTCCCAATGTCACATCAAGGTTTTTCACCCTCTCAAAATACAATTCTGGGGATAAAGGTTGAGGAGCAGTATCAAATTCTTGTGAGCCATTGAATGCCTTTTTTAGTCTTCTATAAGGGTGATCCATAGGCAAAAACTTTCGATGACCCATGTACACTGTTTTCCTCCCATGATGCAATTGACAATATGACGTCTGTTGTTCGCAAATTGGACATGCTTTATGCCCTTTAAAACTGTATCCAGACAAATTTCCATATGCTGGGAAGTCATTTATAGTGAATAGAATCACTGCATGCAGTTGAAAATATTCCATTTTATAAGAATCATACACCCTAATACCATCAGCCCATAACAGTTTCAAATCATCAATCAGCGGTGACAAGTATACATCAATATCATTGCCGGGTTGCTTTGGACCAGATATCATGATACTCAACATGACATATTTGCGCTTCATACAAACTTCAAGAGAGAGGTTGTAAATTACCAATAAAACAGGCCATGAACAATGTGTGCTACTGAGGGTTCGGTATGGATTCATTCCATCTGTGCACAAGCCTAGTCTCAGATTTCTAATTTCATTTCCAAATGTAGGGTACTGGGCATCAATTTTCTTCCATTGTGGACAATCAGCTGGATGACGTATTTTTCCATCACATACCCGCTCATCAGCATTCCATCTTAACCTTTTTGCATCATGTGAATTAGCAAATAAACGTTTGAAACGAGGAATTATAGAAAGATACCAAAATACATTTGAAGGGAGCTTTGTAATCTCTACATCAGCTTGTGATTTTTCTTTCACCTTATACCGTGATGTCCCACATTTAGGACACTCTTTCAGAAATTCATATTCCTTCCTATATATAATTCAGTCATTCGGACAGGCATGTATTTTCCTGTATCCCAATCCCATCGGGCATAATATTTTTTTGGCCTTATAATGTGAATCTGGAAGATCGTTATCTTTTGGAAGAATGTCTTTCATCAATTGTAGCAGCTCTGTAAAACTTCTGTCACTCCATCCATGTTTCGCCTTCAGGTTAATCAATCTTAACACCGCCGACAAAACAGTAAAATCTGTACAACCAGGATATAATGGGTTTTCGGCATCACCATATAGACGTGCAACTGTCGGTTCTATCTCAATTTGTTCTGCTACAATATCGCGAATCATTTATTCAATTCCATCGGAGTTACCATCTTGCGATTCATTATCATCAGTGACATTCTGTCCAGTTTCGCCATGCCAAATCCAAGGGTTGTAACTCGGATTGAAACCATGACAAATCAGATGATCTTTTATCTCTCTACTTTTCAACTTCTTCATATTCAGACATTTCAGGCATGGACAGAAAAAAATGTCACTACTTGGAACATTTCGTTTAGAAAATTCCAAAAAGGCATCAACACCTTCCTCATATTCATTGCTCATTCGATGTGCCGTAATCCAACTTCGACTCATTATTACCTATAACAAATAGCAAAAATATATATATTTTTTAGATAAGAAAAATATATGTTTATATGAAAAAAATCATAATTTGAATGTAAACAATTTTGAAATATAAAACAAATCGATGTGTAAACCCCCCTGGACACCCCCCGACCCCTCTGGAAAGCCCCCCACCCCTCCTGGACAAAACCCCCACCCCCGACCTGCTTGGACACCCCCCTGGACACCCCCCAACCCTCTGGAAATCCCCCCCACCCCTCCTAAACACCACCCCCACCCCCTACCCCCTTCGACACCCCCCTGGACACCCCCAACGCCCACCCACACCCTTGGACAGCCCCCCACACCCACCCACCCCCTTGTAAACCCCCCTGGACACCCCCCGACCCCTCTGGACATCCCCCCACCCCTCTTGGACACCACCCCCACCCCCTACCTCCTTGGACACCCCCTGGACATCCCCCAACCCTCTAGGCAGCCCCCCCACCCACCCGGACAACCCCAAATACCCTCTGGAGAGGCCGCCACCCACTTGGACAGCCCCCCACACCCATCCTCCCCCTTGGACAGCCCCCCACACCCATCCACCCCCTTGGACACCCCCCTGGACACCCCACCGACCCCTCTGGACAGGCCGCTACCCCCTTGGACAGCCCCCACACCCACCCATCCCCTTGGACACCACCCTGGACACCCCCCGACCCCTCTGGACAGCCCCCGACCCCTCTAGAAAGCACCCCCACCCCTCCTGGACACAACCCCCCACCCCCGACCTGCTTGGACACCCCCCTGGACACCCCCAACCCTCTGGACATCCCCCGACCCCTCTGGACAGCCCCCCACCCCTCCTGGACACCACCCCCCACCCCCTACCCCCTTGGACACCCCCTGGACATCCCCCAACCCTCTGGGCAGCCCCCCACCCACCCGGACAACCCCAAATACCCTCTGGAGAGGCCGCCACCCACTTGGACAGCCCCCCACACCCATCCACCCCCTTGGACAGCCCCCCACACCCATCCACCCCCTTGGACACCCCCCTGGACACCCCACCGACCCCTCTAGACAGGCCGCCACTCCCTTGGACAGCCCCCCACACCCACCCATCCCCTTGGACACCACCCTGGACACCCCCCGACCCCTCTAGACAGCCCCCGACCCCTCTAGAAAGCACCCCCACCCCTCCTGGACACAACCCCCCACCCCCGACCTGCTTGGACACCCCCCTGGACACCCCCCAACCCTCTGGACACCCCCAGACCCCTCTGGACAGCCCCCCACCCCTCCTGGACACCACCCCCACCCCCCTACCCCCTTGGACACCCCCCTGGACATCCCCCAACCCTCTGGGCAGCCCCCCCACCCACCCGGACAACCCCAAATACCCTCTAGAGAGGCCTCCACCCACTTGGACAGCCCCCCACACCCATCCACCCCCTTGGACAACCCCCCACACCCATCCACCCCCTTGGACACCCCCCTGGACACCCCACCGACCCCTCTGGACAGGCCGCCACCCCCTTGGACAGCCCCCCACACCCACCCATCCCCTTGGACACCACCTTGGACACCCCCGACCCCTCTGGACAGCCCCCGACCCCTCTAGAAAGCACCCCCACCCCTCCTGGACACAACCCCCCACCCCCGACCTGCTTGGACACCCCCCTGGACACCCCCCAACCCTCTGGACAGCCCCCACCCCTCCTAAACACCACCCCCACCCCCTACCCCCTTGGACACCCCCCTGGACACCCCCCAACACCCACCCACACCCTTGGACATCCCCCCACACCCACCCACCCCCTTGTAAACCCCCCTGGACTCCCCCCGACCCCAAATCCATGCACCTATGCCATGGTTGTGTGTGAATAAAGTAGTAACAACTGTAAAAGGGCAACCCATCCAAATGGACACGCCCCAACCCTCTCGGGGATTTATAGAAAACGATGAAAAATTAGTGAAATCATAAAATTACTCAATATTGCAAGTCGAACAAATAGATCTAGGGATGATAAATAAGATTATGGTGCCAAAACGAGTTAAAAGGGTTCGCAATCGAAGAATCTTAGCTAGTTTCAACAAAAAAATCACAACACATATATATATACTATCCGCGAAAAAAAAAACGAACGAGTGGGAGGATTACCTGAGTGCTGCGAGTTTAGATGATTGATCCGAGGAGATTAAATATGAGAAACGATGATCAAAAAACGAATCTAAACCAACGAAATGGACGAGCCGATTCGGGTTTACGCGCGAGAGAGACGAGTCGCGACTGTCGAAGGTAAACTCGCGAATGACAATCCATGGGTCTGGGTAAATTTTTAAATGAGTTATCACGTCGGTTATTCAATAACCGACGTGATAATTGTTTTAAAAACATTTATAACGTCGGTTATTTCAATAACCGACGTAAAAACCTTCCTCCGATTCATTTTTTACGTCGGTTATTTTATAACCGACGTTATAAAGGGCTCAAAATCCGGGTTTTTTTACGTCGGTTATTCCATAACCGACGTCAAAAACATCTGCGGATTCTTTTTTTACGTCGGTTATTTTCTAACCGACGTAAAAAAGCCTTCAAAAACCGCGTTCGTTACGTCGGTTATTCAATAACCGACCTAAAAAGGCCTTCGAAAACCGCGTTTTTTACGTCGGTTATAAAAATAACCGACGTAAAAAATGAAGGCGCGCGATTAATAACGTCGGTTATTTTTATAACCGACGTTAAAGGTGTACCGAACACAGGTTTTTAAGTCGGTTAAGAAATAACCGACGTAAAAAACCTCGTTTTACATATTATGACGTCGGTTTTATATAACCGACGTAAAAAATGGTGACGTAAAAAACGTTTTCTGCACTAGTGTGAGTGGTATCCATATAGATTTTATGGTGGAAATAAATGATAAGGGAAAATTATATGTGTTATATGGGTGAATTGGGATGGATCATGGATGAGGGAATCATAAGTGGTTTGGGACCCTCTTGGGTGTTGTTAGTGTCTTTACTTTTGATTTGTATTTTTGACAAATGTCAAATACTTTAGTATGGAATATCTATTGTTAGTTTTATAATGTATTTATTGTGTTGGTCATCCTGTGATGTTGGTATTAATTTGGTTATGATTATTTGTTTCTGATGTTGTGTTACTTTGATAAAGAGTTTATTGTATCCCCATGATCGATATTAGACCCTAACTGCTAGTCGGTATCCTTTAGCACATGGGGAGGCTCATGTGAGGTCATCCGGCTAACCGAATCCTGGAATCATTGTGTGAAACTCAAGGTCAATACATTTCATAAATAAGAACTCCAATATGCCAATCTGGTATATATGAAACCCTAGGAAATGATATGTTTATATTGAAGACACAATTGGGAATATTTGATTTCGAATTATATGGACCCTGATTTCTATCCGCACTGGATATGTATGATGGGTTAATATGGATTGATATATAATAAGGTATACATCATGGTATTAGTCCCTCTATATCTCATTAATTCCCCCCGGTAACCTAGAACGTCATGTGGGTTTGTTGTTATTCATCACTAATATGTAGATTTATAAGATAATTTAACTATAAGGATTCTTATTTCTACTATAAGAATGATATGTATCATTCCTTCCAAAAGTATGAGATCTGTATTAAACACCTCATTAGGAATTCTTTATTTAATATATTCTATACCCATATGCATTGAGTATGATTAAATTTTATGCAATATTTCTCACAATAAGCAACACTAACATGGGATTATGGAATTTCCTGATCATATCACGAGAATCATTCAATTTTCACCATCTATATAAGCTTCAATTTGCAATCTATATTTAGTTGAATGATATAGTTCCCCCCATAGAATGGAATACATCTCAGTGTATTCCTTGATGGAATTTCCATATTCGTAAAACTAATTGAAATAACCCCCACTGACATTAATTATCTATTACCAACAATTGTTATGTTGATTGGGGAATGAAAATTAATGAATATAACTCATGTAATAAATTGGATGTGTAAGATACCATCCAAATGATTGATATGAAAACCTAGTGCTTATGTTCTAGTATACATGGAATTTGTTATTTCTATTCAACTATTTTGATTATAATTAACTGAACTACATAGGTTTTTATTCCTATTATATAGGACATATATAGGTGACCTCAGGAAGGCTCAATCCCATCCTTGAAACACCAATGACCTCCTTGGATGATAGTATTATCTAGAGTGTCTGGTAATTCATATTAAAGATATAAAAAATTACCCATTTCTCATAGATAATGGGAAATTAATGAGAACATCATAAATAAATTAATGGTCTCATTAATATAACCCTTTTAGATTCAAATGTATTCAACACCTAATCATTTTATTAGGGGAACAATTCCAATATTGTTTTTGAAGAGATTGAATAACATATAATAAATATACAAAAGAGTATATAAATAAGTATTAATTCACCCAAAATTGAGTGATGACCCCTACATCCGATCATATTTACCAATGTTAGTCCTTGAGTTTCTTCAGAGTTGATACCCCAAATGAAATCCTTCATATGGAAAGAAGGTCTATACCTTGTTATGGATGTAGAATATGTTCAGAGTTTCCATGAGGGATGAAAATAGAGAACATGAAATTAATCATTGTGATACCATATACAAATCCCTCACAATATATAATAATCCACCATTATACAAACATAAATCAAAAATAGTGAACCACGTGTGGAAGAATGTAATGGAATAATAACTGAATCATTATAGGTTTCAAGTATCTAATATCCTAAACCTAGGGAACCATACCATATCCATAAGGATAAAAGGACACAACCTTTACATAATAGTACCTCATTATATGTAAGATACTGATTTTTTATATAATCAAGGTATAATAATATTTTTCATAGGTAGATGAATAAATAGAATAAAAATGATAATTTAAGAACGTTACCTCTTCTTCAGAAATCTTCTATAGGATTACACAAAAAACATTATTAGGATAGATTTAGGATAAAAAATTAGTATCAAGGATGTTTCTATTTTTTTTATATAAGTGACTGGGTTAGTGTTTTTTTGAACCATATGTAATTTTATGTGTGAATATGTGTGGAGATGGGGTAACCATTTCTAAGTGGGGGAGAGGAGACAGAAGAATTTTTTGAAAACAATATAATAGACCCACCATTTTACCATGTCATAAGATTGGAAAATGGGTTATTATATATAATTATATATGATAAATTCTAAATATGTCTATATAATAGTTGTTTTACAAGTTATTTGGTCATCATAACCCCTATCTTTATTGTTTAACCCCAAATAAATCAGTTTTTACAGTAACCACAATAATTAATTTAAACAAGTTCTTCTATTCAAAATGTAAAAAATAATAACTTGATATTATTATATCTTATAAATTATTCTTATTCCAAAAATGAAATCAATTTTTCAAAATTGAACTCACATATGTGTCAGAATCAAATTTAATTGTATACTCATAAATGCAATGAAGAAGATGGTGTCCAGTGAGAAAGTTATCATCAGTATAAGAGGTTTTAATATAAAAATTCAATATGATATTGATTAAAATTAAGTAAATTATTTAAAATTTTGTTTAATTATTAAAATTATAATTTAAAACCAATTTAAATTATAAAATTCGATTAATATATAATTTTTATGAAAATATTTTTTTTGAATAAAAATCAATATTTTTCACTATTAATAAAAACAATTAATATTTTTATAAAATTATTAAATATTATGGAAATTTTAATTCTTTAATATAGATTAAAATAGTGAATTTTAATTTTTGATGTAATTTTTTCCCACCTTTAATAAATTTCTTTCTCACAATTGTATCATGTTCTTAAAAATCTAGGGATTGAAATTTAAAAATTCCATTATTTAAAACCTACAATGTAAAAGGCATAAAAACATACTCATAAGACAAGGAAAGATAAATATGAATGGTCTTTTAGAGTAAAATATATCATGGTTTCAATGTAGTAGAATATAAGTGGGATGTGATGATGTGGACATTGGATAAAATTGTAATCTAAAAATATTAACGGTGGGTTATAGAGGTCATTGATAAAAATTGAGAATGACCAAGAGAATAGAAAAAACCAAAAAAAACATAAATCTATGATTATTTAAAATAAAATTTGATTTATCAGATATGAATGTAATATGATAAATTTTTTATTTCAAGATAATTTCCCTAATGATATGGAATTATTTTACCAAATTATATATATTCAAATATAAATAGATAATACATTTCTATTTAGTAAGAAAAATTTAATCCTTTGGTTGTTCTTTAATCAATTTCCACTTCATATGTCACACCAAGAAAAGAATATCAAAATTAATTTTCTTCATGAAGCACAAAAATTATCTCTTAATAGGTCATAAGTTAAATAAAAGTGTGATGTGTCTTTTTTCCTGTTTCCAAATATTTTCCAAAGATAATATAGTTAGAAAAAGTTATCCAGTATAATATATTAAACCCTAAACCAGAACAGGAACACTACTGGTTCATCATTTATATTTTCTATTCAAATAAGTTTCATAATTATGATTGTATATTAACTAGAAAATAATGTAGTTCAGTTTTTGGCATAGAACCCTTATCTTTATTTGGTTATGGGTTCTTGACCATGATCTAGTTAGATGTGGAGGGTTCTCACCTTGTATGTGGGTTGTACTATTTATAAAACTCTATTAATATTATTCATATAACATTCCCAAGTTTTTATGAAGTTAATTATTATAATATCAATGACAATAAAATCCTTAATGGGTTCCAAAACATTCAATATTAATTCAAATAAATATAAAATCATTGTTCTTTAAATAAAATTTTCATATACTAGTCTAATGGTTTATATTCCCATAATTGTTTTTGGAAAATATCCTTAATCAAGTTATATTCTAACCACAAATGTTTTCAATATGTATTTTTGAGACTTTGAACTTATGATCATCCTTAATATCATAAAACAATGATGGTCTATATAAATCATAAGTTAATGATGATATATATTGTTCTAAAATTTAATATAATATATAGATTTTTCCTAATTTTTATAACAAAAATACCATTGGTAAAAATAATTATACATTTAAATTTTTGGATCCCAATATTTAAATATATTAACTTTTGTTCAACATTATAATTATTTTGGTATTGGGGTGAAATTTTAGAAGAGGTAATCGGGTAAGATAATTACCCAGTTTCCCATATATAACAAAGATAACAACAAAAGTATAGTTTGGAAGAAATTTATTTTTATAAATTTCACTCTTCATTTTTCGTTATAAATTCATTACATTATTCCCATCTTTTTCATTCATAAAACATCTTCCTATTATATTAAGTCACTTTACAATTTTTGTTTTTCAACTTTTTTGAAATGAATGTAATTGATCCTTGTTTTGTCTATGGTATCCACCACTCTATATCTTATAAAATACAATCATTCTCATCATTAGTTAGTCTAGGAGTTAGTTAATGTTACAAATGTTAATCATATTATTAGATAACATATTAGTATTAATCATGATATTTTCACACCTATCATCATAGCATATATTTTCTAATGTTCAACACATTTTCCATCATGTTAAATATTAAAATGATTCAATCATATTCCATCTAATGGATAAAACAAAATATCATATTGAAAAAAATATTGATTGTGGGAATGTGATTTAATGATTTATAGGATGTCCAATTAATGAAAACAACTTTTCATCCTAATAAACCAACACACCATTCTTTAATTTATTACCCATAAGTGAATAACTTCCAAAACCATAACAAATTGTTTTATCCAGACTATGATATATTACTTTGATAAGCTAAATAATATCTACCTTAAAAAATGTGATGATGTTTCTCAATACATATCCTCAAAGTCAATCACAGGGCATTGTTCCCTAATATTTCCTTCTTAAATCTTGTTCCCAATATTTCTTCTAATCATGTTATGATTCTAATAGTAACCACCTGTTCCCAGTAATATGGAGCATGTTTCTAAATTGTTACATTACAAATATATAAAATTGATTTCATCCCAATGGTACGAATAGTTAGTAGTCATTAATAACTAGATTCACATGTCATTCACATATTTCATTTAAATAAAAAATTTATACATAATTTTTTTCCAGACTATCATTACTTTCATTATAATATCCATGAATATCATACATAATATACATCCTTGATTCATGGGAATGGGAAAAAAATAGGTGACCAGAAATTCATAATAATATTTATGTAAAGTGGAAGATAACATGAGTATATGATGAATAATAAATATGGAAAGGTAAATATATTAAGAAACATTCCAATTAATAAATTACATGACTATCATGATTAGATAAGGCATACTCAATATAGAAATTCAAATAACTAAAAATATATGACATTTAGTCAAAAAAATTAGAATGAAAGTCATCCAGATATAATGTCATAATGATAATATCTTGTATAATAATAAATGAATTCTTAATGAATGAAATGATTAATTATATTACATAATGATCTCCAGCATCATGATGCATCTAATTTAAATAATTTTTCCCAAGACACTCTAAAACTAATGGATATGTATAGACAAAAACCCATATAATAGAGGAAATCCCACAAACTCATAACATGGTACTACCGATGCATTGAGGGGATATCAATAAAAGGGAAACACCCACATATATAGGTCCAAATAATTTTTCATATATTGAATAATTTATTTAATTCATCATCAATATAACATATCAATAAATTTCCATATCAAGTAATGAATATATATTAATAGTAATTTATCTAATGAATAATATAATTGTCAAATTAAAATACCATTTGTTAAAATGCTATAAGGTTTATGTAATAAATATAACCATGATAAATAAAATTGATATTTACGGAAAATGTAATGTAAAATGACCATAATAAATTGAATATTTCAATGTAATATTATCAGTAACAATAATTAAATAGGATAATATAAGTACATTCCCCAATCAATATTATTTTAAACCATCCTGAGAAATATTAAGGATTATATCAATGAACAATATTCTTAGGGGAAAATAAGTATAATAAAGGCATGTTGTCTTTGATGAACAGATTTAAAATAATAATTTCCCTAAAATACTCACGAGGAAAATATAATTTTAGATTAATTTTTTTCAAAAGATAATATTCATTTAATATGAAAATAACCCCTAACAGCTATAAAATAATCTTTAAAACATCTAGTAGATATGAAATTGTAATTTCAATACATTTCGTGAACATTAAAACATCGATTATTTTAACATTTTTAGTAAATGCCAACTGAGACATGTTTTTAAAATGAAATAAATATTACAATCAAAATAATTTTTAAAAAATTGAAATGGATAAAAATTTATTTAAAAAATAATTTGGAAAGTGGAAAAAAAATTATTTAAAACCTTTCTATAAAATATTTTTTTAATAAAAGTATATTTTCAACCAATGAGAGAAATAATTTTGGATTTTCATAAAAGAATTACAATCATAAGAGGCACTGTTGAGTATAATTTGGAACTATAACTTGAAAACATTATCAATAAATATATGAGAAATAATTAATGGGGTTTATTATAAAATGTTCAAATAAATTCATTAAATTTATATTCATTTATAAATAATCCCTATTAAAATGAGACTGTGAAATTAACCATTACAGTGATCATAACATTGAATTGACAATGAATAAATAATTTGATTACTTTTATCAAAATAAAATCCATAATAAACAAGTTGAAATACAATATAATTAATTAAAAAATATGCACAAAAAAATATAATTTCAAATATAATGAATAATTAATATAACACAATGAATTAAAATGGAAATTTGAAATTATTTACCCCTTAGTAGTTTTCTTTCCAAAACCCCTAAGAAGAAGTAAAAAAATTAAAAATTTACATGTCATGAATTATGTTATATTCATGATATTACCTTTAAAAGTGGAATTATATACAGAATATAAGAGAAATTAAGTGCATAACATTACAATATGCCTCAATTAAGGGAAATTGAGATGACATCCCTTACCAGATGCTTCATTTTGGATGAAAGTACATTCAAACCCTGTGTAATGGTCATAATAATGTTATTAATTTATAAAATAAGCATATTCATATTTTTTAAATCATTTTTAATCTCATTATAACATTTTACAACCCTTTTTTAATAATATACTATTATTTTCATTGATTATGATTTTTTATTGCCTTGTTTTATATTGTGTTTTCGTATAAAATTTATTTTTTATTATAAATATTTTATATTTATATCATATACATAATAATATAATTTTATAAATACCATTATCATCATATTAATGTTTTGAATCCTTATTAAAATTTGATCATAAAAAATGGATCATATCGCTTCATAGAGATTGTAGTCCATACGTACGCAAATATAACATTGTTATTTTCTTAATGGGAGAGAGTGTAAGAAAGTTGGTGATATATTAATTTTCAATTATCAATATAATTCTATATATGTCACATATATTCAAAAACATTATCTTTATTACCTTCCATGTACATTATATGTGAAAAACGAGTTTTATCGCTTTATGAGGTGATAGTTCACAACACACACAAGAGACATTATTTTATTTTAAAAACATTGGATAATAAAAATATATATGTGAAAAAATAATTCTTAAAGTATAATAATATAATAAATAAAATAATATCTGTTAAATCCATATTTTTATCATTCTTTGAATTTTTTTGATGGAAAATGAATTACATTGGTTTATGAGGGGGTGGTCTGTCATACACACAATTGATGGGTTTATTTCCTATTTAATGGATGAGGAGACTGATATAGATCATACCCATAATATAATAAAATCTTAATATATAAAATAGACAAAGGATATTATATAATCAAGTTTTAGTAATATTTAAATGAGTTAAATGAAGAGACAAAATATTATTTATTATATACCAATTCTATATCATTTTCCGACAACATTTTTATGATTTCACCAAAATACACTATAGGATGGATTTACAAAAACAAAGGATCTTGAATTTTGGTATAATAGTAAAAAATTTATTTTCTACGGTATCTTATAATTAAATTGGAATTGGATGTCAGAATTGGGGGAGGGGAGGGGAAGGGTGTCATTTTATAATTGTGGGAGAGGACACACATTGAATTTATGAATGGAATCAATTACACACAATTTTTTATCCTCAAAATGACACTAAAATGGGACATTGTAGACCCATAAAGTGAATATGGTTGAAATATTAATATAAAATTTTTGTTTGAAAACTTGGTTTCCCATTTTAACTTTTAGTTTTTTGTTTATCCTCAGATAAGTAATTTTTTCCTCAACCACAATAATTATTTTTTTACTTATTTACTATTGAAAATTGTCAAAAATTATTAATAAATTATTGAAAAATATAAATCACTATTAATATAAATATATAATGCATTTTTCAAAATTAAATTCATATATGTGGTAGAATAAAATTGACAGTTATACCGGAAGAGGTGATGGAAAAGCGGGTTTCCAGCATGAAAAATATCATATGTATAGAAGGTTTTAATATTAATATACAATATAAAATTGACTATAGTTACATATATTAGTAAAATTGTAATATTATTGAATTAATTTTACTTCCGAAGCAATTTTTTAAAAAAATTCCTTTTCTAAATAATTTAAACAAAATGAATGTTTTTAATAATAATCATTGATTTTGAATATTCATCAAAAAATTAATCTTTTTAGAAAATTTTTCAAAAAATAACCATATAATAATTTGGGAGATAATATTTTTAAAATTATGTTTATTTTTTAATATAAATTTTATAATGTGGTTATTATAAATTTTGAATTATGTAAGAAAATGACGACTAAACCTTTTTTTAATTACTATTTGTATAAAATATTTCTTTTTCATTCAAATGATTATAATTTTATTCATAATTAATATATAACCAATTAATTTTACTATATTTTTTTAATAAATATAATTTAAATATATTTGTTAGTATTATTCATTCCCACCAATATAGCGACTATGTTATAAAGACATGCTATACTACAGTTCATGTTGACTATTAAATGCATGTTTTTCTAGATTTCAAAAAGGTCATATTTATTTAAAGGAAACATTTCATAATTCCTCAGGTAGTTACTTTCTCATATAATCTCAACGTTTAATTTCATATTTGTTATCAATCCCAATATTTTTTTTAAAAATCTATGGGTGTTATAATTGAGGAAATTATTATATATTTTAAATTTTATATGTATTATAAGAAATGACATAGGATTGTTTTGTAGGCCTTAAAAGAGAAATAAATTTAATATAATATTTAAAAATATTAATTTTTATTAACAAAATATATTATTCCATGGGTATATTTTTTCTACATATAGAATAAATGTAGATCATTCCAAAAAAGCGGTGTGAGAGTGGTCATGACTAATAAATGTCACATAGATTCACATTTTCTATATATGATTTTTTTACTACAATTGATTTTTTAAAATTCTTTCATATTTCTCAATCCCACTACCCAAGATAACTTGATATTGACATAAATAAATTTGGATATATAAAAATAATTATTATTTCTATAAATTTGGAAAAAATTATTAATGATCAACTGTTGTCTTTAGTTAAAGAGATAGGGTATTTTTCATTTATAATGATTCTTAATTGATGTGATATGATTATTTTTTATGGAATATGAATTGGTAATTTGAAATTCATCAAACCAATTAACTCTCTGTAAGATAAATTATCTTTCAAAAAGCCACGAGTTTACTATAGTAGTTTTTGACTAAAAAATTTGAGGCATGTTTTTCCTGGGGTGAAATGTGAAATATATATGAATAGTATAAGTTTAATGTTTGTATTTACTCAAAATTTGTATAACATGATGCAAATAAGGTGGATGGAACTCATAAAGGATAATGATTTTATCATTTATTATCGTGCATGTAAATAAATGAAGTTAGTCAATGTCAATAGATAAAATTATAATTCACCAATGAAAATGTTACCTTTAGAACTCATTTAATTATATAATTACGTAATGAATATTAGATTAAAATTTATATAGGAAGAAGAAAAATCATTTTTAGATCGGGTATTTGTGAATTCACATTTTTCTAAATGAATTAAAAAAGATTTTAATGAAGATCATGGCTTACAATAAAAGAATGAATTGCTATGATTGGTATGTTTTGAAAATTTAATTTATAAAAGAAGTTGTTAAAATGGTTGTTAAATTATTTTCCTTAATGGATAATTTTCATTTATAAAAGGAATTATATATTGAGGTTCAAAAATATCGATTTTTGGTTTATCCTAGTAGTGGAAACAAGATAAGTGAAATTAAAATATATTTTTTATGGGAAATAATAGATAATATTAATGGTGATTTTACCATAAAATATTTTACTAATAGAGAGGTTCATTATGAATTAAGACAACCTAAGTGGTTGATTTATCCTTTTCAATATCATCATTCTAAAAAAGACAATATAACCAAGGATATTTGTGTGTGATTACTATTGATTTCTCTTAGTAATTATAAAATTTGGGTTATTTTTTATTATTTTAATGAATCTATATTATTTACAATTCAATATAGATTTAATTTTTATCAACTTACTCAAATATATAATAAAGAGATATTAGTGTTTCATGTATTCCCTCTTCTTATTGTATCTAATCCTCATTCTAGATATACATTTTTATTTTGTATTGCACATCAGAATTAGTTGGGAAAAAAATTAAATTTTTGAAAATATTTTCATCATAAATCAAGTCAAATAATGAATTTGACAATTCATACATTGAAATATATTCTTACATATTTCTCTATAAATTACCTTTTAATTTTTAACTAATAAAATTATTTAGTTCCATTTACATATATTAACAATTTTGATTCTAGTATATAGATGGAACCAAGTAACACACTATGATTATGGATAAGGGAAATAATATTTGATAGAATATATAAAATGAATAAATAAGATTAAGAGATAATTTAACAGTCCATGGCTTTATGTTATATAATTCTGTAAATAAATTTAATCTATTCGTTGCCTCTAACGAACACAACATCAGGTTTAAATTAAACATGATGGCCAAATAAAATATTATTATTTGAATATGACTATTATGACATATCTATAAAATTTATGTTTCTGAATATGAATAAATAAATTATGAAAATATATGGATTACACATGTATAAATTATATTCTGTTGTATATATTACATATAAATAAAACAAAAAAAATCATTTTAATTAAAAATAAATGATTTCTAAGATTTGTTTATGAAAATTCACTTTCATCACGCCTTGTGCACATATTGAGAAATAATAATTTACCACTTTTAGAAATTTTATTTGATAAAATGATGATTATTTATTAAACAATAATATAAATTTTATATTTGGGTGATGCTTTTGTATGATTTTTGGACATTATCATTTTTTGGTGAATAGTGAGAATACTTGATTTTATTGAAAATGTCATTTTTTAAATCATGTAAGGGTTAAATTTGTTTTTAAAAATGTTTATAAATTAAAATTATCTCAATTATTGAATTATTAATTCAATTTTGTTTATATTAAGCCATTTCATTCTAAACTTTAATATTAAAACTTTCTATACTTCTAATAATTTTCTTTTTCTAAAATTACTTATTCAACTAATCTGTGATATATTTTTAAATTAAAATTTTCAAATCCTATGAGTTCAATTTTAAAAAAATAATTCCATAATCAGAATAGTATTAAATTGCTTAAAACAATAACTATAACATAATATTTTCCCTTAATGAATAGTAAAAATAGTAAAAAATAATTACCACTTTTTGGGTAAAAATAAATTTACTATTGGGTTCAACTAAAAAGATAAGGGTTAAAATGACCTAAAAACATTTAAAATTATTGATTTATCAAATTATATCAACCATTATAACAGTAATATATATTTTGATGAGTCTTGGGATACCGATCCATGAATGTGAGCTATATAATAAATCAAGTAAATAAAAAACAAAATTTCTCCCTCTTAATTTTAAATTTAAATTATCTATTCACATAGGGACAAAATAAAAACGTGAAAAAATATGGAGTGTTATTTTGAGAAGAATTAAATTTATTTTATGAGGGTAATTTATTTTTATTTTTCATTAATCATATAATTATTTTAAATTCTTAATAAATGCCTTCACAATAATTATTTCATGAAAAGAAAAATTAAATTAGTGATAATAAAAATTTAAACATTGAAATAATTTTAATGAATTATTGTATTTCCTCTATTTTTTATATAAATATATCATTTTATATAGGTTTAAAAATAATAGATTCAAATTTGATCATTTTATTGATATTTTTAGATTAATATTAAATTAATAAATTCAAAATTGAGATTATGTTTATTTAATAATAAATTATATTTTATTAAATGATATAAAATTCCAAAAAAATCATCTTCTTCAAATTAAATTTTTAATGTCTAAAAATAACAAATATTGTCCATTAATGGAAATTTTTTTCTTTTATTATTACTATATTTACATATAACGAGTAAAATCATTGTAACCTCAATTAACATTAATGGGGTGTTTTCGCACATCACATGCACATGTATAAAAATAATTTTAAACAAACATTGGATTTTTATTTTATAAATGTGATATCATATTTACAAAACAAATTTCTACATAACATAACAATGATGATTTTATTTTAGAATTAAAGGGAAAATTACCTTGTTTAGAAAGTCTATATACTGTAGAGAAAAATTATAATAATAAAAGTAAGGAAAAATTGAGGATTAGAAATAAGATATTTAAAAGTTGATTTTTTTAGAAGGTGGTGGATTTTAGTTACAAAATATTCCCTCCACTAATTTAATATAAAATTTTGGTTCCACATAGGTTGAGAGTAACTTCCCATTATTGAATTGTTTTGATTATTTAAAAAAATGACTATCATCCTCAAATAAAAAAGGCTACTCACTCCCATCACTTATTCAACCCTCTCAAGGAATTTTTCTATAAAAAATAACCAAAAATACTGTGTACAATAATATTTATTATTATACGGATTATGTACTTCCATTGAGACCAAACCTGTGGTTGTTAAGAAGATGATCAAATGAGGTTTCTGTAAGAGAATGTAATTGTCGTCATGAATTCCATTCATTTTAATTATTATTGTAAAATATTATATTATGTATTAAAAATAATATATAATAATAAAACATATACAACATACTAAGATGTTATTTTTATGATGAAATAATTTTTATCTATCTCCACTTATATAAAATGGGAAACCAAATCTTAAATCATGTGTAGGATTTACTACCGCCTCACAAAATGATGTAACTAATTTTCCATTAACACTTCTTACATTAGGATATAATTATGGATATAATTAAAATATATAGTATTTATAACATAATTATACAGTTGGAAATATATTATAATTTTTTTTATTTTCGATTGCATTTATAATATGATAATGTTGCTCGTTTGTACAACACACTACCACCTCATGAAGAAATATGTTTTGTTTTTTGTTTTTTATTTACATGTAAAGTGGTATGTATAATTTTTATTAATATATTTGATATATATGAAGTGATATTAATTATTTAAAATTATGATGCCCTAAAATTCATTTCCTATTCACCATTTACATGAATAATATCATCTCCCATTTGTATGTATGATTTAAAATCTCCAAGAACCAACAAAAATAATTTTCTATTTCCAATATATAGGATTGGATTATTGGGTGTATCTAATTTAAAGAAATATTTAATAAAATAAATTCATTTTGGTGGTTATGGAACTATGAAAAAACTAAAATTACTGGAAATATCATATCAAAACATATGCGGGAAAAGAATAAATTGTCACCTCAAATAGGGGTTTCAACAATAAATTGTTTATAAAAGGGCCATAAAAGACTATTAGTAAAGCATATATGGTATAAAATATATTATTATTGTCTTATAATTTATTTATAACAAACATGTATTAATAAAAAATGAGGTTCAGGCATGTATGAAGGAATTCAATCGTTATGTAAGGATATGTTGTATCACTTATACATCCATGAGACATATGCCAATTTAACCAAATATTCTATTTTGTGGTGAATATAACAATTCTTTTCATATTTTACATAATGAATATCTTTCTCTTCAATATATTTAATAGTTCATTTGATGTGATTTCTTTCATGGGGTCTAAGATTTAAAATCTAACAATGTAGTAAGTGTTTATTTGGGATTGTTTTTGTTCAAGTATCCCATTGCGGAATTATTTGGTAGTTATATCTTAAAACCATAATAATTATTTATATTATGGTTGTTCATGAACTTTTCATGTAATAGTACAATTTTCCCTCTCATTTTTACATAAAACTAAAATTACTAAAAGAATATATGAATTCATTTATCTCTGAGTAAAAAAAAAAATTTCTTCCAAATTAATGTTTTCTAAAACAATTTTCAAAAATAATTTTAACAATCTAAATTTTATTAATTAAATTTATTTTTAACAATGTTTTATTTTTTAAAAATTATTTTGAATAGAATATTCGTGTCCTTTTCTAAATAATGTATGTTTGGATTTTACAATTATTGTAAATGGAATATTTTGTTCATGGGTAACATTATTATTGGAATATTATGATCTTATAACCACTAAATGTTTTTAATATTGTTTTTAATTTTTTTAGAGGTTATTTTCATTGAAAATAATTTTTAAAACATTAAATAATGTATATATATTAAAAATATTTTCAAAGAGAAAAGTTTATTTTACTCAAAAATAATTTAATTACATTATTATGGTATTTTTATTCACCAAAAAAATCCAATAGTTATTGTACTTAAAATCCACTAGGGATATATTGTATTGATTTCATCCTTATTATTTATTTGGATAGTTTAGGATTAGTTTTACTAAATATGTAAAATTATATTAACATTCACTATATTAATATATATTGTTTTGGATTATGTTTACTTGATTAGGGGATGAATTGGAAATTCTTATGCTAGTTTTCAATATTAATATTTTTGTAGATTAGGTACGCCCACACTCATATAAAGAATTCATTTTACATAGAATGTGTTAGGTAGGGGATGATTATATATATCCTTAATATGGATTGACCTTTCTCATTAAAAAAATTGGACGAAAAATTTATATATGTTTCTACCCACAAATTGAAATAGTCATATGAATGGATTTGATAACATAATTTAGTTGTTGGAAATTATCGACTCCATAATTATGAGATTATTTGTTGACATCCTTGGGATTATTTGATTATATAGAATATCAATGGATATGTTATGAGATTATGTGACTATTTATATGGGTTTATTCGATAATCATTTAATCATTAAATATTAGTAAGTATTAATTTTTAATGAAATATTTTTCAGTAATTTTCCCTTCAAATATTGATTATAATTATTTATTCATGAAAGATTATATGGTACCCTTTCCCTTACTAAGAATCAGAGATCACCACATTCTAATGTCATATTTTCCCTAGGATACCATGAAATGTCTTATGATTGATATGTAAAGATCTAAAAATGAGAATAATACTGTTTTGAATAGAAATATGTTTTGGTATTTTATGGTTTCAAATGTATTTGAAATTACTTTATGAATATAATTTACTAATATTACTAAACAACTTTGTCCTTTGGGATGTGATATGTAGCAACCAGACCCCAGAAATTCTAGATCTTAGGTCTACTATAATTATATTTTCAAGATTACAATGAATAAAATAATGGGGACCAAAGATTTTATTAGTCTTGGTTAAAAAAATACATACATGAGTATTGTATTACAAAAGAAAAAACTAATTACAATAAAAAAACTTCTAGGAAAACTTTATTCAAATATAATAACTATAATACCCCCAATATGAAGTTAATAAACCATTATTTATTATTTTTAAGTGTGTAATTTATTTAGGTGATTTTTAGGAGAGTTAGTAGAAATTTTAATGGGTTATGGGATTTTTATAGGTGCATGGATGGTGATCGGTTTTGGAAAACCTTTAAAAAACTATAGAAAAACTTTCACAATGAATTAGGGTTAAAGTTTAGGTTAATGAGAGGCACATGGTTTTCCCAATCCTTGACGAATCCTAGGAGAAAACATGTTATGTTGATAAATGTGACCTTTTATGGATGGTGTGTGGTTTAAAAACCATGCGAGGTTCATACTTATGGTAGAAGATGGTTCAAAGGTTCTGCATGATATTCCTAACCGTGCAAGTAAAATGTGTGTGGTTAAAAAATAGATCATAAAAAGTGGATCTTGGGAGACTATATGATATAATTTTTCTTTTTTCCCAAAAACAATGCGAACTTAGGATGTTTATCTCACCTCTTTAAGAGAACGTACACTATCAATTTAGAAGCTATTTGGAGGCTTCTCTTAGGGATTTGAAGATGCATTCTCCAGGTAAGTTTTCATTTATTGTTGTTCATGGGGGTTTTTATTAAATGTTATTCTATATCTCTATCGATTTATTAGAAATATTTTAACTTTGGATAGATCAATGATAGTGGATTCTAAATATGATTGGGTTTGGATTTGTTTATAATGGTATAGGAGATATCTAAGACAGGTTTTTGAGATACAACTCGGCTTCATGGGAGTTTTCATGTCATTATTAATTTTAGACGTAAATCATGAGTGGTGGGATTCAATATTGACTTATCTATTTAGAATCTGATGTTTTAGATTCAAATTTATTTAATTTATTTATTTTTTTATGAATTGGTGTACAATGCATGAAAGATTCTTTCTATACTAACAGTTTGAGGATTTTAATATAATTGTGAATCGTTTGGAATGATTCTTTGTAAAAAGGTTTTAAAATTATGATTTTAAAAATAGTTTTTGGGTTTTTATTTCTTGATAAAGGGTTTTCAATAAAAGGTTGATTTAATTGGAATTGGTTTATTGTAAGGGTTTTAAATAAAAAGTATGTTTTATTGAAATAGTTTTGGAATTAATGTGGTTTTGGATTTGAAATGGTTTTTGTGCATACTTGGTGGTGTGTGTTCATATTGAAATATACGGATTGGTTGAAATATTAACTTCTACTCAGTGAAAAAGGTGTAATATAACATGGTATTAAATTACATTTTAATGACTTGGTAGATCATTGTAAAACTAATCATGTGTATGGAACTGTCATTGAAAAACATGCATGTATAGATGAGTGGATATGTCTATATGTGGTATATAATGGTTTATGCCAACAATTGAATTCTAGATTGATTTTTAGGTCTTTCTTGGTTGATTTATGAAAAATGTTTTTATTTTGGAAAAATATTTTGTTATTATAGTTTTGGTTGTGTGACAAATTATTTCAAATTGTTTCATATAAACTATTGTATATAAACAATTTTATAAAAAAATTTAACAAGTTCTATCACAGTGGTGTGAGTAGGGAATTAATTGGGGAAAATATAATGAGTTTCATTACTCACATGTTCTTTTTTTTACTTTGGTTATTTTGGTGATTTTTTTCCTAGACATATGTAAAGGTAAATAATTTCACTTCTCTAGTGGTACATCATGATTCTAGATCATGGAGTTGGGGTTCAAAGGTACAACCTTGGTTTCCTTGAGTTTTGTTGGGTTTTATTCCATTGTGTAATTTGGTATTGTGGTATTCCTTTGTGGAATATGGTTTAGTTTAAAATATCAATGGTTTTATTGAGTTGTATTTATTTGGTATATTTCTTCATGTGGAGGTTTTTTTGGTTATGACATATTTTGTTGATTATTTTATTCTTTAGGGGAAAATCACCCCCCACATTTAATGAATCCCTTAGACTTTTATTTATAGACTTTGGTGTATTGAGGATGTTGGTTAAGGACAAGAAATGTCATCCCTCCTTCTCAAGACAATGATGAGGGGATGGATGTTAGAGGTGGTATCAGTTTTGTTTTTGACCAAAAATTTGTTTCAAATATGTTGTATCACCTCGATCCTCCTTTTATGGAACACGTGGACTATGTCTTCGTTGGTCTTTGACTTGGTATTGGTTATCCATCTTAGAGTTTAGTTCATTATATTCTATTCCTTGAGTAGGGATTATATAAAAAATTAGGATTATCAAAACATGTAATTTAGACCATAAAATATTTATCTAATCATTTTATGTTGAATTTCTTGTTATTAGGTACTTAGTTACATAAGTGCTGTTGGGAAAATTATATCGATTGGGATCTAATTTCCATGGGTTTAACTAATAAAATGAGCATGATATGCATTATAGGAAATAACATCCAGTAGGACTGCATATTCCATTTTGAGTAATGATTTGGTTCAATGAGTTTATTTTTTGAAAAATGATGATGTTCCTTTCATATATAATTTTTTTAAATATCTTGACTATGATATTTTTAATAGGGTTTTATTTTCAAAAGAAAATATAATTTTTCCAGCAAAGTGTTTATTTTGGAAAGCACTGTTGTGATAATATGATGTATTAGAATTTTAGCTGATCATAAATCAAGTGAAAGAGAGTGATATTTATATTGTTTCTTATGTGAATAGAAAATGGAACCTAGTAGCCATCGTAGAAACCTACCAGAGGAACCTAATGAGAATTTGGTTCCACTTATGCCCTAGGTGGCCCCACCACTATTTTGATGAGTGATTATAGATTAAAGGGAAATATTATGAGAAATGGAAGTCTGTAGTAAGTTTATACACATGGGAAATGTTGTGAGACAAAATTCTAGGAGAAAGAGGAAGAAGGAACCCTATTTACAGGGTGGGATAAATAATAAAAACCCAAAATTTGGATCATTAAATCTTCCTCCAGGACCAATGAGCCAAGGTAAATGTTTCCAATGTGGTTCATTTGACCAAATGAAATGACTAAGTATGGGACCACTAGTGGAATTCCATAATTCATAAAATGGTGAAAATTTAGTGCATCTGTTGTAGTGCTCTCTGATCCAGTGTTCAAGACACTTATCAGGTGTTTTAGGTGTTCTATGCTTTGATGGGTTAAGGAAAATAGAATCAATCTTTTATGTAGAACATAGAAATATGTGGTGATTCAAAGCATACCATGACTCCTCATAAAGGGAAATCTCAACACAATAAAAGTGAAAAAGCTGCATCAATGAAACAATTATATGGAGATGAACTGTTTTTTATTGATGATTAGCCTAGAAAATCAACCATGATAGGTAAAGATATTTTTAATTATATCGTTATATAAGTGTTTTTTTGGGTGAATTATATTCATTTATTTCTTTTAGTGATGTTTATTTGTTGAGTTTAATAGTTGAGATGATACCTTCCGTGGAAAAACATGAATCTCATATTGGTCAAAGAGAATTTCAAGCCTTTTTGTAGAGTGATTGTTCTATAAATGTTTTATGTAATCAAGGTGAGAACATATTTCTCTATACATGAGATCGATGAATTTTATATAATCATGGGTATGTATTGGTTCACCATATTCTAGGCTCAGATTGACTATTATACTATAATGGTCATTTTTACCACTAAAGATGGCATCAAACATCTATTTCGAGGGGTCCATAAGTTAAAGTAGGGTACAACAAGATTTTTTAAACAGATAGTTAAAACTATATCATACCAGTTGGAAGTTTTTTCATTTGAATCTATGAAAGAGATAAAGAATAGGATATTTCTAGTAATTTCTATTGAGTTTCTTGATGTGTTCCTCAACACATTCTCATGGTTTCTACTTATAAAGGACGTTGAGATTATGATTGATCTCTTTCTCAGGACCATTCCTATTTCCCTTCCATATTATTTAATGGAACCAATTGAATTAAGGGAATTGAAAGTGTAGTTTGAAATGATGAAAATAAAAGGGATGATTTGGCCTAGCATGTCTGCATGGGAATCCCCAGGTTTGTTTGTTAAAAAAGTGGAGGGAAATCTGTAGTTGTGTGTGGATTATCATTAGATTAACCATGGTATGACACTGAACAAGAATACACTTCAACACATTGATTATCTATTGAATAAATTGAGAGAAGATCAGTGGTTCTCTAATATTGACTTGTGATCAGGATATCAACAATTATGATTTTGGAGGTATGATATCCTGAAGAAAACTTTCACAAGTAGACATGGACATTATCAGTTTGTTGTTATGAATTTATTTCTTTGGTATTTACCATAAATATTTATTGAATTCATAAATAAAATCTCTCAGAAGTATTTAAATTCCTTCAAGGTGGTTTTTTTAAGACATATTGGTGTATTCCTTGACAAGGTGTGATCATCATAAAAACATAGCAACTGTGTTGGAAATATCATGGGATCGTCATATATATTCTAAATTATCAATGTGGGATTTATGGTTTCAAGTGGTAATATTTATTGTCCATGATATTTATTATAATTATGTTTCTATTGATCTATAAAATACTGAAGCTGTTTTCTCTTAAAAACCACAAAAGATAGATTTCAAGATACATAGTTTTCGTATACCAGAGGGTAATTACCAATGCTTTCTTCATGATTTTTCATTATTTTATTTCCTATTAAATCATTTAAAATGAATATTTTTCCCTTTATATTGGACACATAATGCTCTAATTATTTTTAGGGGATAAAAGTTCACCTTACATCTATGGAAATCTTTATATTTCTAGAATTTGGACAGGGGAACATGGTGTATTTTGATGCTTCAGGATCTGATATGGGATGTGTTCTTATGAATGTATATTATTTTGTTTCACATTGATCAAGGAATTTTTGAGAGCATGAGACAAAATACCCAACACATGATTTTGGGTAAGCTAATGTATTATATGCTTTGAAGACTTAGTGTCATTATATGTTTTGTGATAAATTTTATTTATTTATAGATCATAATAGTTTGAAACATATTTTTTGAAAATGGAATTTTAATCTAGGAAAAAGAATATGGATTGAGTATCACCAAATGTTTGACTTTGACATGACGTGTACACTGGGAGAGGGAAATTAGGTGGCTGATGAATTATGTTGAATGTCCTATTATCAGTTCGAAAAAAAATCATCAAATGAGTTACTGTTGATGTTGGTCTATAAAATCCCATATAATACATGCATATATTAATTCAACATTTAAGAATATTTATTACATAACATAAAAAAACCATTCCATGACCATATAGGTTTAGTTTCTTCAGAAACTGTGAAACAAAAAAACTAGTTCATAAACCATTTACGTTATCTCTTACTTATTTCTTCAAAACTAGACTCCATTTTTCAAACCATTCTTAATACACTTATTCATGTCTTGGGGAAAAGAAAAATATTAATGGGTGAGATCAAATGCTCAAAAATGGTAAACAAGGGAAATATCAATCATATCATAATCATAAGAACAAAACATTTGTAAATCTTATCCTTATATGAATGATCGGAATATCATGTCATGGGATAAATAATAAAATTGGAATATAATCCCAATAGTGCTAACATAAGACAATAAATTTTGTGGAATACACACATAAGCATAGAAAATGATTTTATATTAGTCATGAATCATTGCCAAGTCCATCAATGTGGACAAAGTCCATTACTGAACTGAGTTCACTCCTCGTTCCAGTTATGTATTAGTGAACTAGATTTACTTTCCATTCCAATCATGTATATCTCAGGAGAAATAAATCCATACCCAATGCCTTGGAGGGATATATAGGTCCCATTGATCTCATAGGGAAACCATTATTACGTGTGCCACAAAAACAGATATCATTTGTCATAAGTTAACCCATGAAATAAAATGGGTTTATGAAATATCATTCAATCATAAAATAATCTAAATAAAATATCATTACATTATCAACATAATAAAACCATTGTAATTATTGGGATAGAAACACAATCCTATTAAAAAGCATTATCTTATATGGAAAATAGTTTTGATAAAAAACTTGAAATTAAATCTTGAGGAAAATATCATTTCATCTTAAAAACATTTTCTTTTCTCAAAATTCCATGAAATTTTTTAAGATAATAATTTTGTTTAAAATAAAATTGAAATCATGTGGAGGATGATTCATGGAAACAAGGTGTCATGAAACTATAAAAATCTATTCATTCCGTATAAGATAGAAAAATTATCCTCGTACTTTTTTTGGAAAAGTCAAAAAAAAACATCAAATAGAATAACAAAAAAATATTATTTTCATACCATTTAATAAAAATTTACCAAAGGGTAAAATTAACATTAAATAATTATATAATAACAGAAATAACATTACATAATTATGAAATATAGATGTGTATGATAAATATACAACAGTAAATACTTATGTATAAACAATCTCGGATAAAAATGAGATTGTAAAATTATCCCTTACCTTAGGTCTGATATCCTTCATATATATCCAAACATCTAGTATATCAATTTAAATAATTTTATTGAATTATTCCATAATCATAATCATATTTATGATATGTTACATGATTTTAATATAATCTGTTTGTTAGTAACATGTCATTGTCACTTGTTATTCGAATATTAACTACATTATGTTATTATGCAAGATTTGATACATAAGTTTATGTTCAAATTTTTATGTTATAGTAAAATCATTTAATGAATGATATTAGTATAATATATATCATATTTAATCATTCAATTCATGTATTTAGTAATGTTTTAATGAAGATCATGCAGAATGAATCGCATCACATCGTGGAGATGGTAGGCTGTACGTATTCACGAGCGATGATATCATTCCAAAAATTGTTGAATGGTATTAAATATTATAATATTTATGAATTAGTAAAATTTTATAATAATCATATATATTTATTATTTCCATAATTATAACCATACAAGTAAGGTGGTAGTGAAAAAAATATTACACCACGGTGTGGAGACGGTAAGCCGTACGTACAGACACACAATGATTTCGTTTTTCATGGGATGGATAGATGGTGAAATATGATTGTTTCATATTTATGATAACATATCAGTATGTGAGTTATACTGATTTTATTACTTTATAATGAAACAAATAAAGGAGAGTATGTAGAAGAAGAAAGAAGTTTGAATGAATCAGTAGAAGATATTACCCCTTCCTCGATGTGCTTCCTCTAAATATATTCTTAGAGCACTAGATTTGGTATTTGAAGATGACTGGAGCCTCTAGAATAAAACTAAGGAATTTGAGATGGAAAAGTAATAGGGTATGTTCGAGCGTGAAGTTCCAAAACTAAGTGAAGAGGTGAGGGAAGAGGTGCCCATTTATAATTTAGGTGAGGGACACTTTAGGATACTCTATAAATAATAATTTATAATAAAAATAAACCATACCGAAACACCCCTAAAATGGGCCAATATCAATTATGAGATGTTGTGGGGTAATAATCGCATCAGAAAATAAATTTTGGACAAGTTATATATTAAATATAAACCATATATTTTTAATTAACACTTTGTTATTCTATTTGTATTTAAATTTTGTAATGAAATTATAAATATTTAGTGGTTATAAATATTTACTTATGTGGTGTTAATTTACCGTAAATGGAAATTATAATTATAAATTTTTAATTTTGAAATAATTTTATGGTTTTGAAATAATTTAATAAAATGTTATTTGTATAGAATATCAATAGTGTCAAATTTGACACTATTTAGTTATTTGAATTTAAATAAAATCCCCAAAGAAGCTTGATTCTAATAAACATATTTAGTAAACTCCTATAATGTCATATGAACCTAGAAATTTTTTGGATCATATTAAGTAGTTCAGACGATATTTCTTTTAATATTTATAAAATCATTATTTTATGTTTCTATTAATAAAATACTTTCTACATCACTATTGTGTCCTCATTAATATTATTTATTTAATCTCTGGAAATTATAAATAAATTTCCATGATATAGGAAATTCTATTATATTTCATGATACTATCTATAGTAAATATTATAATCTAGTTATCTATATATTAGAATTAATGTACTTATATAAGATGTTATTGTGATCTTTTTCCACATTCATTAGTTTTTATTATATTCATGTCATATTCATAGGTAGGTGGCCATTAAGCTATTCTATTTCGAACTATAGATTATAAGGATAGAATTTAGTCATCAAATAGGATTTCTATAGTTGATAAGGTAATTTTTTAATATTATTTTTTACCTTTAATTACCCAATTTACCTTCAACCATGGTAATGAAAATAATTACTAAAGTTACTATTTATAATACCCAAAAATAAAAGTAGCTTATTAAAAGAATTTGGAACTACTAATTAAAAATAGGTAATACATTTTTAAAATTAAAAAACACAGAATTTGGAGAAATTAATTTCAAATTGATACCATTGTTAAAATGAGAAAATGAATTTTAAAAGATAAAATATTTCAAAGGAATGAAATATTTTTATATTTAAATTTAACGTAAAATTAGTTCTCATGACAGAAATTTTATTAAATGGTAAAAGTATATTCTATATATACTTTTAAACTATTCAATAATACAATTTTACAATATAAATTATTTCATTTAAAAAGTTATTTTTAATTAAAATGTAGAGTATTTTTACAATTCATCAAAACATGAATGTTATCATAAAGAAATTATAAATTCATCCAAAAAAAAATTATAACCCAATTCAAAATAACATGTTTAATTTGTCATATAAAACTTAATAATGTGTCGAAATATTAATTAAAAAGGGTTTATCCATTCTAAGTTGTTAAATTAAACATTAAAAAAAAGGTTTTTATACATGTAATAAGGTTTTATTCATTACATTTGACAAAAATATCCATTGAATGAATATTAAAAATATTTTATTAAGTATATAAAACATATATATCACATTAATATCATTAGAAAAAATTAATTCACACAAAAAATAAAAATATCTAATTGATTTATATTTTTCATAGATAACTGATAGCCAAATAATCCACAATTTGTTTCCATATATTGGTTAAAATTATTACCTCTAAGCTAACGTCTTGGCTATAATGGTAATTTTATAGTAAGGGTGTATAAAATTTAATCTAAAATCAAGAATGTGTGCAATTCATGCTAATGAAGAATAAAAATAATTTTGAGAAAATATTTCATAAAAAATATCCAGGTGATAAATTCTACCCCTTAAATTGTATTTCGCCCTTCAAATTCATTACTTGGAAACTAATAGATGAGGATACCTATCCCTCATCATATCCTTAAGTTTTCATGTATCTTCATATATTTTTTGGTTCCTCCATAATACTTTAACCAAGAATGTGGTCTTGTTTCATAGAACATTTTCCCTACGATCCAGAATATCTATCAGTTGTTTTTCATAAAAAAGATCTTGCACCAGCGGTACGACTTTTGAGCATAGTACTTTTTAATGATAGGGTATGTAATTTCTTAGGAGTGAAACATGGAATACATCATGAACTTGATATAGATTCGGTGGAAGCTTCAATCAATAATAAAAATTCCCAATATGATCCTAAATTTCAAAAGGACTGATATACCTAGGGATTATCATTCCCTTCTTTCCAAATCTCAATACTGTCTTCCAGGGATATATTCGTAAGAACAACTTATCACCCACTTCAAACTCTATTTATTTTCTTTAGTAGTCACCATATCTTTTTTTTCAACTCTGGTATACTATTATGTGTTGTTGAATAGATCTAACATTTTCTTCCATTTCATCAAAAAGATCAGGCCTTAATAGTTTTTTACCCAACTTCATCCCCGCATGTTGGAGTTCTGCACTTCTTTCCATATTGGGATTCATAAGGATCCATCTGAATACTTGAGTGAACGATATTGTTGTATGAAAATTCCACCAATGGGTAGTGTTGATCCCAACCATCTTTGAAATCAATAGACAACGATCTCAACAAGACTTCCAATGTTTGAATTTTCATCTCAAACTAATTGTCTATTTAAGGATGCTAAGAAGCGATAAAACATAAAATTGTATCAAGAGCATGTTGATGGCTTCGCCGAAACATTGATGTAAACTACGGATCCCAATTGAATATAATGGAATGTGGTACTCCATGAACGAATACCACTTAATTTATATATATCCTGGAAAGATGATGAAGAGATAAATCCTCTATAATATCAATGAAGTGTGCTGACTTCGTAAGGAGATCAACTATAATCCATATAGAATTATGGACTTTAGATGTTTTTGGGATGTTTGATAAAAAATTCCATAGTGTTGTTTTCCCATTTCCATTCTATTATAGGTAATGGTTGTAACAACCCTTTAGACTTCTTTCACTCAAGCTTAACTTTATGATAAACCATGCACCGAGAGACATATTCAAAAACATATCTTTTCATTCTATCCCACCTAAATTACTCTTTCTAGCCCCTGTACATCTTTGTGCTTCCAGGGCGAATAGAGAATGAAGAATTATGAGTCTCATCCAATAGATCCTTCTTTAATACTTATATGGGAGGAATGAAAATGCAGTTCTGGAACCTTATTATTCCATCACTATTAGGGTTGAATTCAGGAACATTTCTCTAGTTACTTTTTATCTCTACATCTTTCTTATAATCCTCCTCAATATTCATTGGTATCGATGGTTGAACATTTATTTGAGAAAGATAAGATTCCCCCCATACTTTAAAATTTTACGATCCATCCTTTGAAAATCCCTAAATATTAAATCATTTTGGATCCTCATCATGGAGCGGCTAGCATGGTCTTGTCGACTTAATGAATCTTCCACCTTTTTTGCTTTCCCAGGGTGGTAATGTATTGATAATTCATAATCTTTAATCAACTCTAACAATCTTCCTTGGAGCTTATTAAACTACGTTTTTTGTGAAAATATACTTTAAAATTTTATAGTCAGTATAAATACCACCCCATTCACTATAAAGATAATTCATAATTATTTTTAATGCAAATATTACAAGAAATAACTTGAAATCATGAGTTGGGAAATTTTTCTCACGAATTTTAAACTACTATGAGGCATATTTTATTACCATATCTATAACGACCCATTGTTTTATCAATAGAAATTTTTTTCTTATAAATATGGAATATAATCACATGAAATTACATCAAAATGAACTACTGTGTACTATGTGACCTTTAAAAATATATTTTTCACTCTTTTGTTTTGAATTTCAAAAATCTTACTTATATAGTTATAATCAGTATGTTATTTGGAGTCTAATATGACCAACTTAATTTTTGTTGAATAGTAACATACCCTAATGAATAGTAATGTAACCCTTATGAATAGTGATATAAACTAACGAATAGTAACCTTACACAAGGTAGTATATAAATATGATTCAAGTGGGAGTACGATATAACTAAATCTTGGAAAAAAAATAAATATTTTAAAATTGTTATTTTTTGAGTAAATTGTGATTTTAACTAAATTTTAAATTAATCATATATTGAAAATTATTTATCAAAAATGGATTAAATTTTTTTATTCTATGCATTGAATAATTCTTATGGTGAATTATTGGTATTTTTTTTAAATACATGAATTTTTTGTAAATAGTAAAATACATTAATTTACCGTACAAATACATTATAATTTATGTCAACTATTCCTAAAATCATAAGTGATGTAAGCACCAAATTCTTGAAATCAAATTCACTTATAACTATTATAGGTCATATAATACTCACTATTTATTATATTGTGAAGAAATAATAAATTAATGATTATAATATTATGAAAACCCTCCTCCCCTCCTCTATAAATTTCATCCATCATTACCTCTTCTCTTCACTCCTCTCAAGACTTTTCCATTACCTATATTTTTCCCAAATATCTTCGAAAGATCCTTACCTACATCCTAAAGCCCCTAGTATTTTCAATATACCAAATCCTCTACCCTTAAGAGGCTCTAAAAGGAGGTAAAATGAAGAGGTAAATTTCTCTTTCCAATTCCATTATTTCTTTTAAGTTCTTTTATTTTCTTGTTCCTTTCCTCACATACCTTAACCCAAATTGTACGAAAACTCAATTAACATAAATTTAATGTAATTATATTATTATTATGGGATAATTCATTAACTTTTCTCCTTTCCCGGTCTTTTATTTGAAAGAAGTAAAAAAACTATTTTAGAATTGTTAATTTAGCACAATCAAAGATGACGTATGGTCAATTTCCATTACCGTATTCAATTATGATCATGAAACCATTTTAATGGTTGAACCATACAATAGTATATGTATTATTTCACATATAAGGTTCTTTAATCCTTTTGTACTCATGGTTTTTACTAATAAAAAAAATCATGTTCATTGTGTAAAAAAAACCAACAATTAACCCAAAAGGTTGTCGATGAAGTTTTATATTTTGATTAGACTTACCTCCAAGAAACCAAATTAATTTTACTACCATTTAATAAAATTTATTTTCCATAATTTCATATAACTTAAATTCTGGACAACAACATTCATCATACATGTTTATCTAAACATGAATGTAAGTGAACCGATCATTAAAACCAAGTTAGCAAATAAACCCGAACAATGAAATTGAACCTATTAACCAATCAAAATGGTTATAAATGAACTTAAAAAGGTTATAATTAATATTTTACATATGGAATAGGGTCTTCAATTATTAATTAATGAACCTAATTTTATTGTTCAGGTCATTATGTTTAATAAAATAACATTATTAGACTTAAGGTAAGGGATCCTCTCAATTTCAATTTTATTTAAGAATGTCCAAGATGCTATAACATTTTATGTGTAATACCTAATTATGGGGAATTATTTATCACCTCCACCATACTACCCTCATTATGTATAAGTGAGGAGAGACACATTTACCTCTCATGAAGACCTCTTAAGTACACCTGATACCATACCGATAATCCGTAAGGAATTATACCCAAACTACCTTTATCTCATCTGGTTTCCCAATCTTTCATTTTTTTCCCCAATGAATTTGTATTTTATTTTTACGTAAAAATTATACATGTTTTTTATATGCTCCAAACTCATGTTTCAACAACCATCCCTCATACTCTTTCGGGTATATACATGATTTTAAGTTAATCCCTCCTCGATACTTCCCAATAAAAAAAACTCATTTTAAGGGCACATCCCAAATTTATACTCAATTTAATGTGCACTCTATACTCTGTTTTAAGCCACCATTTTATTTATAAAATTATTCTTTTTATTTTTTAAAACCTTATTGGTTCACATCAGGTTTTATATAAATGATTGTTCCTTTTACTATTGTGAAAGCTCTATAGTATTTTCCATAAAACCACACAATTTTTTTTAAATTCTAAAATTTATCAAATATTTTTCATACATGTTTTCATCTCTATTTGTCATAACTTTCCATGATATATACCTATTTTACCTTATGAACGTCCATGTGTGTTTTAATTCCATTCTTTCAAGGACACTTTCATGATTCTCCCATTAGTTATAGTTTATGTCATGATTGTGGTACATAATAATTTCCATGGGTTACCCTTATGTTTATGTAAGATTAATAATGTATGATTAATTTTGTGGAAACAATTGTAATGAAATGTAATATGGGTTTGCTTAGATAGTGCTACAATACATTGGATAACTTTGAGTCTCATGAGACATTATGTGTGATGGTCTTGGCGGTCAGCCTTAGCTTATGCTACTACGTGCAACATTCTTAGAGGCTAGCCTTGCCTTGCACTTCTCTGAGAAAAGGTCTTGGCAGTTAGTCTTGACTTGTATTAATTTCATGTTTTATGTTTCTGTCACATTTCTATGAATCCATGTTTAAATGATCCCATGTATATATGTTATGATATGTTACATGCCTTTTTATATCATCATGTCATGCCTTCTAACCCATGTGCTAAGGATTTTTTCTAATAGTTATTCCCTTACTGGCCTTTTAGCTCACCCATTGCTCATTTTATCCCTAAGATATCCTATGAAGATGTATGTGAACCATGGAATATAATAGTTCATTATTGTGTTTAAATAAAAAGTTGTTTTTATAATGATTTATTATGTACTCAATCTTCCATGACAGTAGACTATACAATCCTTGGATTGCACTATGATTTATAAATATGCATTAAATCATGTAATGTTATATGTAAAAGGATAGGGTCACTAAAGTTGGTATTAGAGGATGGTGTAGTTATTTTTGGAGATTTTGAATAAAGCACTTTAGTATGAACCTTAAGGATGAGATGAAGTAAAAGAAAACATACCTAAATTTTGGTATGTATAGAGTAAGTGTTTTAGCAAGAAAATACATCCCTTCTGGGATACCAAAAAGTACAGGTGGCTTTGGCATAGAAGTACCTAGGAGTGAAAACTCTGACAAGAAGTTTTAGGCAAGACCTAGTGTATCCTAGTATATGACAGCAGGACTTGCTTCACTCCTGGTTTGACACTCTCATGGGATATGTTTTGGTGAACTCATGAGCTTAGTACAAACCATTATTAAGGGAATAAAAAAATCTAATAAAAATATATGTTATGAAATAGTTCATGGATAACCTATCTTTAAACCAAAGGTACAATAAGTTATGATATACATATCCTCTATAATTTTATCCTTTTATGTTCCAAAGTTCCCTTTTTATAATCAATAACTAATTATTCAAGCCCTCTAATTGTATGGTATTTTTCATAGTTAATGGCAGGAAATAGAAGGAAACGTTCCAACAACCAATGTCATAGCCCATGTGAAGATTTACCTAATGAAATGATTAATATGATAGGAATGGGTGCTCAAAAAAGCATTACAGTACTTGCTAGTCTAGCTCAAGTTCTTAATAATAACATGAATCATGTGGAACACCCTCATCCTCCAAGAAAATAGAATGTTTCCATAGAATCCATCATGATCCAAAGGCCTCCCATGTTTAGTGGATCTTCTTTCCGCCTTTTTGTGGAATAGTGGATTAACTCCATTGAATAGATATTCTCCACCCTCTAGTGCTTGGAAGAAGAGAAAGTTGTACTGGTGGTCTGTCGTTTTGATGGGGATGCTGATCAGTTGTGGACACTAATAAAAAATACAATGTCTCAAGAGGAAATTGATTCCATGGATTTGAAGGAATTCAAGATGATGTATTTCAGTAAATATTTTCCTCAAACCCTCTATATCAAGAAGAAGAGAGTGTTTCTAAGACTGAAGGAAAAGTAAGATGAGTCCATTGAGGCATATGAATCAAATTTTACAAGGCTATCATGGTACCCTTCTAGATTTTTCATGAACACCAAATGCATTGTGTATTTATTCTTTAGTGGGTTAAATCTAAGTCTATGGAAGATGTTGGTGATCAGAGAATTTAACAATTATGAAGAGATTTTATGTTTTCCCCTCAAGGTTGAAATGGATATGTGAGAGTCTCAGTGGTCTCATGGGCCTGGTGATAAGAAGAAAAAAATGGAGAATAACATGGGCGATTCAATAAAAAAAATAACTTTATAAAAAGAAGCCTAAATATCCAACTTGTAAAGGTTTTGGGAAGAAGCATCATGGGAACTGTCTAAAGGGAACCAGGAATTACATAAATTGTAGAAAGCTGGGACATCCGTCCAAGAACTGCCGAAGGGATATGAAGAATACCGCTTTGGTGGAATAGGAAAGGAAGGATCAGATCAACAATCAACCTACAGTTCAGTGTTACAACTTCAAAGATCATGGGCATTGTGAAAATAATTGCGCTAAGCCAATGGTTGTAGGAGGCAATCAACAACAACCTCCAAGGAAACAATTAAGGGATTATGGTATCCCTACTACTAATGTGGATCTATAAAATTATGTGGTGATAGGTAAAATAGTTATTTATTCAAGAACAGAAAACATATTATTTGACTATGGTTCTATGAATTCATTTATATCTTGAAAGTATAGAAGAACTATTCAAAAACAACCACAAAATTTAGAGGAAAAGTGATATGTGAGAAAAGAACATGGAAAAATCACTGCATCCATGGTTTATGACTCCTACCTAGCCAACATTTTTTGACTAAATCTCCCATCAAATCCAATCATTCTTTCTTTGGGGTAGTTCTATGCTATCTATGGCATGGATTTGCTATCTTTATATAAAGACAACATCAACTGTTTGGAAAGGGACATCACTCTTCATATCCTGAAGCATCCTCCAATTATTTATATGTGTAATGAGGTATATTAATCTCCATTAGAATCATTGTCTCATGTGTATATATTAATTATTTTTTACCAAACATAACTAGATCAAATAATTGAGACAAATGAGAGAATCAAGCTCGAAGATATGCCTATCATGAGGGGTTACAATGATGTATTCCTTAAAGCGTTGTCTGCTCTTACTCCTCATCTAGATGTTTATTTATCAATTGAATTTATTTCTGGACCTCTACCTATATAGAAGACACATAATTGGATGTCTACGGTAAATCTGGAGGAGCTAAAGAAGCAGTTACATGAGAATATGGAGAAGGGTTTTATATAACTGAGTGCCTCACCATGGGGTCACTCGTCCTCTTCATCAAGAATAAAGATGCATCAATGAACCTCTACATTGATTATCATGATCTCAATAAAATCATGATAAAGAACAAGTATCCTCTTACCCAGATATATGACTTGCTCGATCAGCTTCGTGGGCCCAGTTATTTTTCCAAGGTGCACTTTTAGTCAGGATATCACCAATAAAAGGTGAAGATGAAATATATTACCAAGGATTCCTTTTGAATGAGGTATGGACACTATGGGTTCATAGAGATTCCATTATGAATCATTAATTCTCTATAAATTGTAATGGATTTAATGAATAGATTTTTTAGATATTACGTCGAAAAATTATTGGTAGTATTTATTGATGATATTCCGATATACTCCAAGAGCATGGAGGAACGTGATGAGAATTTTAATACTATGTAAAAGACATTGCAAAGGGATAAGATGTATGAAATGAAAAATAAATATGAGTTCTAGATGGAGGAAGTATCATTTTTGGGTCATGTTATCACTAGAAAAGGGATATCTATGGACCCTTCCAAGACAAAGGAAATTGAAGAGAGGCCCATGCCAATATTTATAATAGAGATCCATAGCTTTTTGGGTCTAGATGGATATTATCAATGATTTTTGAATAACTTTTTAGAGAAGTCAAATCCAATTAACTAGTTCGCATAGAAGGGAGTAATGTTTGTCTGGACTCAGGAATGTGAAGATTATTTCATGGAGTTGAAAAAGAGGCTTATCATTGTGATATTACTCACACTCCCAACATGTGGAGAACACTTTGTGGTGTATAGTGATGATTAAAACTAGGTCTTAGGATGTGTGCTAATTCTAAATGGTAATTTGGTAATCCATGTCTCAAGGCTGCTCAATATCCATGAGAAAAACTATCCCACTCATGATCTGGAGTTGGCAGTTGTGGTCTTTTCATTGAAAATCTGAAGGCATTATCTTTATGGGGAAAAGTGTGAGATGTATTCTAATCATAGGATTCTCAAAAATATTTTCACATAGAAAGATCATAATATGTTCTAATTAATATGGATATATCTCATCTTGGATTATGACAACTCAATCCCATACCAAACCTATAAGGCAAATAAGGTGGAAGATGCTCGAAGTAGGAAGGAATTTGCATCATTATAAATGATGATAATTGAAAAGTATTAGATATTTATAGATTTACATATGATGGGAATAGGAATAATTAAGAGAGGAATATAATCATTCCTTTCTCAAATTATTACTCAACCATCCCTCATAGAGAATATAATGAATTCTCAAAGAAAATATGTGGAAATTCAAAAAAGGGTGGAATCTATTAGAAATGGGAAACCCTCATAGTTCATTATTGATGAGGAATGAGTTATAATATTTAGGTCACGATTATGTGTACCATCCAATATAGTGATAAAGAAGGATCTTTTGAATGAATCACATTTGTTGACCTTTTATATTCACCTAGGGAGAAAAAAGATGTATCGAGATATCCGAGAACAATTTTGGTTGGAAAAAATGAAAAAAGAGATTTTTGAATATACATAAAAGTTCATAATATGTCAATAATTGAATGCTGAGAGGAAAAAGTCTAAGTGGATGATGAAACCACTACCCATACCAACATTGAAGTGGGATAACATCACCATGTAATTTTTCACTTGACTTCTAAGGAGATCCAGAGGAAACAATGCTATATGGGTTATTATGGATCATCATACAAAGACAACTCACTTTTCTTAAATTGGAGAGAACATTTCATTGGATCAACTTCAAGGATATATATCAAAGAGGTGGTAAGGCTTTATGGATTAACACTATCTATTATATCTGATCGAGATCTGACATTCACTTTGAACTTAAAGAAAAAGTCTTTAACATGCTCTAAGAAATAAATTGAATATTAGTATGGCATATCATCCACAAAATGATGGCCAATCTGAGATAACTATTTAGATACTACAAGATATATTGAGAAGATGTTTTATGGACTTAAATAGACGATGGAACAAACATCTTCATTGGTTGGATTATCCTACAACAATAGTTTCCACTTGAGAATCCAAATGGCACCATATGTGGCCCTTTATGGGAAAAGATGTAGAACACTGCATGTTAGGATGAATCCAATGATCTTAAGCTGGTAGGTTTAAAAATGGTCAATGAAATGGTGGAGAAAGTGAAAAACATTTAAAAACATATCAAGGCAGCCCAAAGACAATATAATAGTTATGAAGACAATCATCGATAAGACCTTGAGTTCAAAGTTGGAGACATTTTATTTCTCTGCATATATGTGAGTCAGAAGGTCATGAGGTTTTGGATGAAAGGGAAGCTATGTCCCATGTACATCGACCCCTTTATGATTATTGATTGAATTGGGATTGTTTCCCATCAACTAGAAATTCCACCTACTATGGCCAATGTACATGATGTCATCAATGTATCCCTCTTATGGAAGTACATACCAGATCCTTCACATGTACTCTCTTCAAAGATGGTATATTTTGAGGATGATCTTTTATACGAGGAGAATCTAGTGATGATCTTGGACTATAAAGATAAAGTTATTCAATATAAGACCACTCAACTAGTCAAAGAACATCGGTGTAACCACATTTACTAAGAGTCAACATGGAAATTGGATGAGGTAATAAAGGAAATGTATCCGCACCTGTTTATGGTTTTGAATGTAAAACAAAATTTTGAGGGTGAAATTTCATAAGGGGGAAAGAAAGTACCGACCCAATGTTTTATCAATGGAAATTAATTTCTTATAAATATGGAATATAATCACATGAAATCACCACACAATGAACTACTATGTACTTTGTAACCACTAAACATATGTTTTTCACATTTGTGTTTTGAATTTCAAAAATCTGATATACACGGTTGCAATCAGTAAGTTATTCGGAGTCTAATTTAACCATCTTAATTTATTGTGAATAGTAAAATAAAATTTCGAATAGTATTGTTACCCTTATTAATAGTGAAATACCATAATGAATAGTAATCATACCTATGAGAGTATAGAAATAAGATTCATGTGGGAGTACGATATACCTATATCTTGGAATAAGAAAATAAATGTTTTAAAAATTTTATTTTCAAGTAAATTGAAATTATTATTAAAAATTTAATTATTCATATTTAGAAAAACGTTTTTTGCAAAATGGATTTCATGTTTTGATTTTACATATCGAAAAATGGTTAGGGCGAATTGTTTGAATTTTTCTGGAGTACCATAATTTTTGGTGAATAGTAAAATACATTAATTTACCGTATAAATACATTATAATTTAAATTTACTATTACTTACATAATAAGTGATTTAAGAACCCAAATCAAGAACTAACTTTTATTTATTACTATTCTAGGTAAGAGAATACTCACTATTAATTTCCTTCTAATGAAATAATATATTATTGACTGTAATATTATGAAAACACTCCTCCCCTCCACTGTAAATACCACCCATCCTTACTGCTTCTCTTCACTCCTCTCAAGAATTGTTCCTTGCAAATATTCTACCCAAATATTGTCCCAAGATCCATACCCATGTTTAAGAGTCCCTAGTCTCTTCAATATAATAAATACTCTCAACTTAGGAGGCTCTCAAAGGAGGTAAACTAAAGAGGGAACTTCTTCTTTCTAATTCATTTATTTATTTTAAGTTATTTTCCTTTCTTGTTTCTTACATAACCTCCTTCACCCAAATGGAATGATAACTCTAGAAACATACATGTATGAGAATTATATTATTCTAATGGGATACTTTATTATCTTCTCCCATTTCCCCATATTTTATTTGAATGAAACGATAACACCATTTGAGATCTTTTAATTTAACACAATCAAGGATGATGGGTTATCATTTTCCATTACCATATTCAATTATGTCCACGAGTCCATTTTAATGGTTGAATAAGAACATAATATAAGTATTATGTCTTATCTATGGTTCTTTAATCCTTTTCTACTCAAGGTTTTGACTTATAAATAAAAACAGGTTCAATGGGCTAAAAAACTGCCAATTAACCGAAAAAGTTATCATTAAAGTTTTATACAATGATTTAACACCAACCCAAGTAACCAAATTAAATTTACTACCATGTAATCACCTCGATGTTAACTAATGTCATATAACATCAATTCTGGACAATGATTTTCATCATACCTGTAAAGTCCCAAAAATTTCAAGGAAATTTTTTTCTTAATTTCGTTAGAATTTTACAAGTCTGCAGTTTCTGACGACACCTGATTCCGAGGCCCAGTGTGCCCAGAATCAATTTCTGAAGTTTTTTTGGGTATGTTCAGTAAATGTACGTGTGGATTTTTCTATCTTTTGGACCAGTGCTCGGAATTTAAATCAGAGGGCACTGATGAACTCGCAGCGCTGGTAATTGCTTAAGGGGATCTTTATCGCAGTTGCGTTTTTTGCGGGCTGAAAGTTAAAATATTTGGATTAGTTAAAAAATTAAATAAAATTATTTAGAACAATTTTATTCAGCATGGTGGCTAAATCCTACATGGGGATGTTAATGGTGGGGCCCACCCCCACCTAACATCTCATGTGTGGAAATTTCTATGGTGGGACCCACATGAGCCCCAATCTCTTTTCTCCCATAACCTCCCTCTAACCCCCATTAATCTCCTCTTCATTAAGTTGAAAACTCCCCCTTAATGAAGTGATCTCTTCACCTCCCCTCTCACTCCATTTAATTTTCCAACACATGTTAATAATTGAATTAAACCTCTTCTAATCAATGGGTTGAGCTACTCAATTAAATATTATATGTGGTGTCATAAATTCTTTTGAAATATCTTGAATTGCATGGCACAAATATAATTATAGAGAGCCTTTGTTTATTTTGGAGGCTTAGCTATTATTTGGAAAGGCTTGAGAGAATACACATTTCTTCTTTCGATGAATAACGACGCCCTCTTTGAGGAAGAACACCGATTCCTCGAAGAACAGTTCTCCTTCTGACAGATCTCAGACGAACGACGCTCGAGCCGGGATCGATGGCACTTTGCGGGAGAAAAGAAAGCCAATGATCATCGACAAGTTCAACTCCTACCTTGCCCTAATGTCACCAAAAATGATGTCTGTATACCACGACACCCGACCTCCGCAACGTCGTCTTCCGCGACGCTCGACTACCGTGATTCTTTTCCAAAGTAGGGGGTTGTTTTTGTATAATTCCGTTTATGTGAGTTATACCCCCAAAGTTGGGAGATTAATAATTTCATAATTATTTGAACCACTAACATGGTGGGTACGGACTAACGAACAAGTCCGGACCCATCACCGTATCGTTCATGATGCGTGGAATGTTTGGCGAGGACGAAACGGGACCACAATAAAGATTTGAAGGTTTCGTAGTGAAGGAAGGGTCCTGGGAGAGCCGCAGGTGTAGACGGTGGGTGAAATGGACCACTGGAGTGCGTCTGGTGGTCCATAGAAGGAGGCGGTGGCGCACTGCCAGACCAGACCGTCGTGGCTGAGCCGCAGCGGTGGTGGAACCGGAACGTCTTTACCATTCCGGATATGGAGGGGCGCGACTTAATGCCGCTCCTGGGGGAGGCCGCTCCTTCCACGCTCGGCCAGCTGGCCGAGCCAGCGCCCCCCAGGCCAGGCCGAGGAAGACCACGTAGGCCGCGTCGAACCAGGCTGGACCAGGACCCGGTTCGGGTCGACCCGGTTCGGGATAACCCAGGGTGGGATAGGCCGGGTCGGACTGGGCCCAAACCCCCCTTTTTCAGACCAAATTCTTTTAAATGCCCATAACATGAGCTACGAACCTCTGATTGATGTACCGTCAGTTGAATAGGAATACTTGGATTGAGTAGGACGCTTTGGTATATTACACTCAAGGTTTCAGTGATGTCTGTGTACAGCTGGGTTGGTTCAAACCCAAAACCAATCGGGCCCTTGGAGCGGAAACACTTATAACTTAAGTACCGGACGTCCGATTGACGTGCCGTCAATTACGTTGGATTCCTTATGATGAGATGGTTCTTTTGGAATAATCCACATGAGGTTTGGATGCAGTTGGAGTATGGTTGGGTTGGATTAGCTTAAAAACCAACCGGGCCCCTAGAATGGAAAATCCAATAGCTCTCAGACCGGATGTCCGTTTGACAAAACCTTGATGGCATTGGTAATATCATTGAGAAATAATCCCTTTGAGTATACCCCTTGGGAGTTCAGAGTATAGTTGAGATATGGTTGGGTTGGTTGGTACACGAAACCAACCAGGCCCTCGGGACAAAAATGCTAATAACTCACAGACCGGACATCCGATTGATGTGCCGTCTGTAGCATTGAGACCCCTATGATGTGGCAGTCCTTGTGATACTTCTAAATGAGACTTCGTGACACATGGAGTATCGGGTTGTGGCACGTGGATCGGACCCTCTCAGTGACGAGCGAGCAGATTGTAGAGACTAAGTAGTTGGATGAGACTTGACGACTACTGATCGATCGACTCGGAGTGATTCGGATGTCCCAGTGGGGTGCGCTTGGTTGTAATAGTAGACCCATGGAAGAAGAGTGCTTGGTTGTAGTGGCAGACCTGCGGTACATGACAGAAGGATTACCTCTGTAGGCTATGAGGGGGTGCGATTGGTTGTAGCGGCAGACCCATGGTGGGAAGCGCTTGGTTGTAGTAGCAGACACACAGTACTCGATAGGTGGAGTACGTCAGCAGTCCAAGTATAGTGGGAAGTTCCTGGTTGTAGCGGCAGACCCACTATACTCGACAGAGGAGGAGTTCTCCAACAGCTGTGGTTTTGACATCGTGAATAAAAATCCTTGTTTGTGCTGAGTCTATGAACTTTGTGTTTTCCTCCAAATTGAGATGCGTTACTTGATAACTTACGTATATGTATGGGCATATAAATAAGTAAAAGTTATATATTGAGATATTTCTTGGTGGTTTATCCTCATTGGATTTTTTGAGACCTTGATGGTCTTAGGGTCCCTACTGAGTATCGTTATACTCACCCCTTCACAGGATATGCCCGCACCTTGTTTTGTTGGATGCAGACGATGGAAAGAGTTGACCGAGGCAGAGTGTACGAGGACTGGATGGTACCCGGAGGTGGACACTCGGCGTGATGGCACACGGATTGGACCGATAGATGTAGAGTGCTAATGCGGTCATCTATACCTACTATTCAGGTAGGAACCCGGAGGACGATCCAGGAGCTGCTTTCATCTTCCAGCTGTTTGTCTATTCAGTTGCACTTTCTTTCAGTTGCAGTTGTACCTTTCGGTTGGGCTTGTATTTCCAGCCCCTTTGTACTTTCATCGCACTTTTTATGCTACATTACATAGTGTTTTCTTCCTCTTGTACTCTGGTTGTGTGTGTTTACATTTTATAAAGGCAATGCCTTCCCAGTTCTATGGAATTACGCCTTTGGTGCTAGTCGCCAGCCCCTGGCCTATGGAAGGCGGGTTTGGGGTAGTCAATTTGCAGGACCTAGGGGGAGGGTCGTTATAAATTGGTATCATAGGAGTCGGCTCCACCTCAGAACTTAGGACTCTGATATTTCTTTTCTGTGAAGCAATAGTGTTAAGGATACCAAGTGTGGTTTTCAGTTCAGGGAGTCCAGTGTTGGTGCGGAAGCCGATGTATCCATACATCAGGCCACCGACTACTGATTTATAAATCAGGACATGAAAACACTGATTACCTGTGTGTTTAAAAAGGTTTTCATTAAGTATACTCAACCAGGTCAGCTCACCAGGTTTAAATCGTTTGACCGTGTCGCATCTGTTCAGGATGCCTCCATGTAGACAGTCAGTTGGAGTTCCAATCGAGTACATGATGATGGACCACCAAGCGATGGGGCTCCAGTGTAGGGCCCCCTTTCTATGTTGGCACCATCGGGTGGTGTACCAGAAACACCACCACCCATTAGGCAGAAGATATCACTAGCCACACTAGCAGACGGTGCACGCTAACTGAGCGCGTTTCAAGAGTTCCAGCAGCAGAGGCCTCCGAGGTTTCTAGGCGAAATAGATACCTAGACAGTAGAGGACTGGATGGAGGTGATTTCTGGAGTTTTCTGCCTAGTTGAGACACTAGTATAGTAGATGGCTATCTTAGCTACTAGTGTTTCACAGTGAGTGACCATGAGGTTGGTCCGCATAGTTATGAGGCTTCAGTACGTGGACCGATGCTTGAGGTAGTACCTTCGAATAGTGTGCAAGCTATATCACTACCTATTGGTCAGTAGTTTCAACTGGCGGTACCAGTAGATGACACATGTATGCTTAGTTCCTTACACGTGTTTCAGCATTAGATACCCCTCAGGTTCTGAGGCGAGCCTGACTCATAGGTGGCTGAGGACTAGCTTGAGGAGGTGGCTAAGAGTATTCTAGAGCATATACAGCTTCGGCAGGACGACATGTCAGTAGCTGAGTATTCATCGAGGCATACCGATCATTCCTGGTATATGATGACTATGACACGATCAATGCTTTTGATCTTGGACCTTTGAGAAAGGTGTGTTTAAGGACGTCTGAGCCATCACTTTTCCTCTATGAATTCCTACTTATGCTAGGGTTCTTGAGAGAACCTTTGTGGTTGAATTTTCTTTGGCTGAATGGATACAACTAGTGAATGTTAGCAGTGGGTAATCAGGGAACTGACGCTAGTCTCAGTGACTTGGGCATGTAAAATGTTTTAAAGAGAGTAAGTGTTAAGGATAGATGAATCTGCATAGAAGCAGATGTGGAAGCCGAGCTAGGAGGGAAGCATGTGGTGATGTACATTTCGACATGTTACAACCACCTGCCTTTGTAGTCCCCGCCAGGCTCAGGGAGCAGGAGAGAAGGGGAAGAGAGTAGCTGCATGCAGTCAAGGAGTCTGACCCAAGGGCTCTAGGAATGATTCGAGGTACAGTCTGTGTCTACTACTGGCTGCCGTAACAATAGAAATTGATACGAATCATTCCTTCCTTCCACAAATCTTGCCCCAGACCTAGAGTTTCTGGTTAAACCGTTGACTTGACCCTCACGTCTGGAGATTCCTTTGGGAGGAGACTCAATAATCACGCTTACGCAGATAGTGTGATCTAACCCTTGAGGTGAGAGTTTTGGTTGGAACCTCTTGGAGGCAGTGTCGAGGCCTTATGGCGTTAGTTTGGGTATAGACTAGGCAACCACAGTTCATACACAGATTGAATGTATTAGGAAAAAAGTTTGTGGTTTACCTATGACGTTGGGATGGGTTTTCCTAGGTCGACGAAAAGGAAACCCTAGGCAGCACAGGATGGAATCTTGCATAAGTGGGTGCAGTCGATCACTCATGAGTCAGCCATACTTAGATTTGTGCCATACTTCTCCAGAGTTACTGCACCGATTTTATCCTTGATGAAGAAGGGGAAACCCTTCTTGTGGTCATAGAGATGCCAGTAGAGCTTTTCAGGAGCTGAGGAAGAGGTTGACCAGTGCCCCCATATTGAGGCTACCAAAGAAGGTGCATATCATCTAGGAGTGGATGAAGACTGCATAGAGCAGACAAAAGTACTATGATGATAGGAGACAAAGACCACTGGAGTTCAAGGATGGAGACCACATTTTCCTATGGGTCTCACCTTGACGAGGTCTATGGAGATTTGGCTAGGGTGGAAGGTTATCTCTGCATTTTATTTGACCTTTCTAGGTCCTCAGCAGAGTGGGCGAGGTGGCTTACCGCCTGGACCAACCACCTCAGTTGCACTGGGTGCATGACGTCTTCCACGTATCTCAGCTGGGGAGATACATACACAAACCGACCCACATCATCGATCATGGGGAGTTGAATATCGATGACGGGAAACATTTACGGAGTTCCTGGTGGAGATCGCGGATCGATAGGAGCGGGTCCTATATGGACAATCGATTCCTCTGGTTCGTATTCGCTGGCAGCATGACAACCTCCAGGAGAGCACAAGGGATCAGGAGGCTCAGATGCATGCTCAATACCCCTTTTTTTATCCTAGTGCGTGTTGTAGCTTTACAGGGACGTAAAGCCCTAAGGTGGGAGTAATGCAAATACCCGGAAATTTAAAAGATTTTTTTTCTTAATTTCTTTAAAATTTTACAAGTCCGTAGTTTTTGAGAGCACCTGATTCCGAGGCCCGGTGTTCCCAGAATCAATTTCTGAAGTTTTTTTGGGTGTGTTCAGTAAATGTACATGCGAGTTTTTCTATCTTTTAGACTGGTGCTCAGAATTGAAATCTGAGGGCACCGATGAACTTGCAGTGCTGGTAATTGCTTAAGGGGATCTTTACCGCAGTTGCATTTTATGCGGGTTGAAAGTTAAAATTTGGGGATTAGTTAAAAAAAATCAAATAAAATTGTTTAGAATAATTTTATTTTCCATGGTGGTTAAATCCTACATGGGGAAGTTAATGGTGGGGCCCACCCCCACATAACTTCCCATGTGTGGATATTTTTAAGGTGGGGCCCACATGAGCCCCAACCTTTCAACTCCCACAACATCCCTTTAACCCTCCATTAATCTCCTCTTCATTAAGTTGAAAACTCGCCCTTAATGAAGGGACCTCTTCACCTCCCCTCTCACTCCATTTAATTTTCCAACACATGTTAATAAATGAATTCAACCTCTTCTAATCAATGGGTTGAGCTACTCAATTAAATAATTATATGTCGTGTCATGAATTCTTTTGAAATATTTTGAACTTTATGGCACCAATATAATTATAGAGAGCCTTTATTTCTTTTGGAGGATTGTCTATTATTTGGAAAGGCTTGGGAGAATACACTGTTCTTCTTTCGATGAAGAACACTGCCCTCTTTGATGAAGAACACTGATTCCTCAAAGAACGGTTCTCCTTCCGACGAATCTCCGAGGAACGACACTTGATCCTGGATCGATGGAACTTTGGGGGAGAGATGAACGTCAATGATCATCGGTACCTTTGAGTATACCCCTTGGGAGTTTTGGGTATAGTTGAGATACGGTTGGGTTGGTTTGTACACGAAACCAACTGGGCACATGGGACAAAAAGGCTAATAACTCACAGATCGAGCATCCGATTGACGCGCCGTCTGTTGAGTTGAGACCCCAATGACTTGGTGGTCCTTAAAATACTTCTATGTGAGACTTCATGACACTTAGAGTATCAGATTGTGGCACATGGAGCGGACCCTCCCGATGACGAGTGAGCATATTGTAGAGACCTAGTAGCTTGCTGAGACTTGACGACAACTGATTGATCGACTTGGAGTGATTCCGATGGCCCAGTGAGTTTCACTTGGTTGTAACAGCAAACCCACGGTGGAGGAGTGCTTGGTTATAGCAGCAGACCCACAGTACTCGACAGATTGAGTACCTCTGTAGGCTATGAGGGGGTGCGCTTGGTTGTAGTGGTAGACCCATGGTGGAAGCGCTTGGTTGTAGTAGCATGCCCACTGTACTCGATAGAGGAGGAGTTCTCCAGCACCCGTGGTTTTGAGATCGTGAATAAAAATCCTTGTTTGAGCTGAGTCAATCACCTTTGTGTTTTCCTCATGATTGAGATGGGTTACTTGCTAACTTCGGTATATTTATGGGCATATACCTAAGTAAAAGATATCTATTGATATCTTTATTTTTGGTTTATCATTATTGGATTTTGTGCGACCTTGAGGGTCTCAGGGTCCCTACTGAGTATCGATATAATCACCACTGCATGGGCTATGCCCGCACCTCGTTGTGTTGGATGCAGACGACAGACAACGCTGACCGAGGAAGAGTGTACGAGGACTGGACGGTACCCGGAGGTGGGAACTCGGCGTGATGACACACGAAGCGGACCGAGAGACACGGAGTGCTGAGGAGGACATCTGTACCTACCCATTAGGTAGGAACCCAGTGGAAGATCTAGGAGCTTCTTCCATCTTCCTGCTATTTTTCTATTCAGTTGTACTTTCTTTCAGTTGTAGCTATACCTTTCTGTTGGGCTTGTATTTCTGTCCCCTTTTTACCTTCAGAACACTTGATATACTGCTTTACTAAATGTTTTCTACTGTTTGTACTCTGGTTGTTTGTGTTTACATTTTACAAAGGCAATTCCTTCCTAGTTCTATGAAATTACGCCTTTGGTGCTAGTCTCCCGCCCCTGGCATATGGAAGGTGGGTTTGGGGTAGTCATGATGCGGGCCCCAGGGGATGGGACGTGACAATACCTGATTATCCAAACATGAATATAAGTGAACTGATCATTAAACCCACGTAAGAAAACAGACCCCAATAATGAAATTTCACCTCTTAACCAATCAAAATTGTTATTAATGAACTTAAAAAGGCTATAAAAATATTTTACATATGGAATAGGTTATTTAATAATTAATTAACGAACATAATTTTATTATTCATTCCATTTAGTTCAACAATATATCCACATCAGTCTTAAGGAAAGGGATCCTCTCCATTTATCATTTATTTAATAATGTCCTCTATTCTATTACATTTTATGTGTAATCCCTAATTATGGGGTATGATTTATCACCTCCCACTTAATTCCCTCACAATTTATATGTTATAAGAAACCCCCTTCTCTATCATGAATCCATATTACGTACACCAAATACCATGCTGATGATCCGAAATGAATTCTACCCAAACTTCCTTTATCACATCCAGTTGCTCTATCATTACATTTTACCAAATGAAGTTGTCTATTATTATCTTTTACATAATCTAAATTCTGTTTATATGATCCAAAATCATGTTTCAAGATCCATCACTAATTCTATTTAAGGGATATACATGATTTTAATTGAATCCCTCCTCGATATATCCAAATAAGATAACTCGTTTTATGAGAACAGCGGAAATTTTTACCCAATTTCAAGTGCACTCTATCGGCTATTTTAAGCCATTATTGTCTTTATAAAATCCTTCTTTTTATTATGAAAAACTTTTTCATACATGTTTTCACCAACTTTTGAAATCCCTTAACATTATATATATCTATTTTACATTATAAACTTCCATGTTTTTTCAAACTCATTTCTTTCATGGAAACTTTCATGATACACCCACTAGTTATACTTTATGTCATGATTGTGGTACCCAATTCTTTCCTTGGGTAACCCTTATGTTTAAGTAAGATAGAATATGTATGATTATTTATGTGGAAAAAATATTCCTGATATTTAATATGGGTGCACCCAGATAGTGATCCAATGCATTGGGTAATGTTGAGTCTTAGGAGATGTTATCTGCAACGGTCATGGCGATTAGCCTTGTCTTGTGATACTATGTGCAATAGTCATGGTGGTTAGACTTGGATTATTCTACTATGGGAAATGGTCTTGGTGGTTAGCCTTGACTCATACTAAATTCATATTTTATTTTTCTTCATCATTTATATGATTCGATGTTTAATTTATCCCATGTTTATATATTAAGATATGTTACATTCCTTGTTATACCATAATCCCATGCCTTCTATCCCATGTGCTAATGCATTGTTCATATGGTTATTCCCTTACTGGGATTTAATCTCATCACTTTTTTCATCTTATCTCTAGGTTATCCTATCCATATATATGATCACAATGGAATATAAGAGCTTATTATCGAGTATAAATAAAATGTGGTTTTTATAATATTTGATTATGTACCTAGTCTTCCAAGACACTAGAATTTACGATCCTTGAATAGTACTCTAATGTATAATTATTATTAATATCATGTAATGTTATATGTAAATGGCTAGGGTCAATATAATTTCATTTTTCACAAGAACACATCCCGACCCTTCTTGGAAGCATCATTGTAGATCACAAACCCTTCACCACTATAAGGCAGTGTTGGAACATGTTCAATGGCTAACCATGTATTTAGCTCTTGGAAATTCACTACACATTCCTCTGTCCAAATGAACTGAACTCCTTCCCAAGTCAATATGGTAATTTTATTAGATAATTGAGATTTTTTTTCACAAAATGTCAAAAATATCCTACCAAACCAAGAAAACATCAGTTCTCAGTTATTATTGTTGTTCTCGACCATCTTTTAATAAAATTTCTTTTTTCTAGATCCATAAATTTCTCATCTGTTGAGATTATGTGACCATAATATGAAACTTTATGAAGCCAAAATTCACACATGGTAATTTTAGAATAAATCTTATACTTTCTTAGGGACTTTAGTATAGATCTCAAGTGATCATCATGTTCTTCCTTTCTCTTTGAGTAGACCAGAATATCATTTATATAGACTGCAAAAAACTAATCAAGATAGTCTCTAAATACTCTATTAATTAGATCCTAGAAGATAGAGGGGGAATTGTATGACCAAAAGGAATCACTATAAATTCATAGTGTCCATTCGTAGTATGGAAATACATCTTTGGTATATCCTCCTTTGTGAACCATTATTGATGATATCCTAAATAAAAATAAATCTTGGAAAAGTATTTAGATCCACATAGTTGGACCAATTTTTCATAAATGTTGGGAAGATGATATTTTTTCTTGATTTCAATCTTGTTATGTTTTATATAATCGATTCAGAGTCTCATTGATCCATATTTATTCACAACTAAAAGAATATGTTCTCTCCAGGGTGATGCACTAGGGTGTGTGAATCAATTATCAATATTATATTGGGGTTTCTTCTTCAATTTACTAAATCTAAATTATGGCCATGCTATAAACTATATTTTAAATAGACATAACGTCTAGTATGAGTTCTATTGAAAACACCACTTCACGATTTGGTGGATAACCTGGAAATTCCACTGGAATGACATCATCCAAATCTTGTACATTGGTTGTATTGTTAATCATGATTTTCTCCCCAACCATTTGAGATATTCAACATTATTTTATCATAACAAAGACTGATACGAAGGATGAAATTTCTACTAGAAGGTTATATTCATCGTTGCATCGATAGAGGATCATAGATTGATCTGGAATATAAAAAGGCAACTTCCCTTCCATGGGAATTGATATGATATCTAGATAGAGAAATAAAATCCATGCCAAGAATCATATAAAATTACACTATAAGAAGGATCACAAGATTTTTTTGAAGCACTTTCCAAAAACATTAACCAGAGAATAATTTTAAACATTTTATTCAACCTTTGCACCATTAGAAGTTTTCATAGATAACTCAACATATAATTTATCGGTAATACGATGATACCCTTAGAAAATTATTTATAAATAAAAGAGTGGGTGGATCTATAAACAAATAAAACATTTTCTACATTAGAGTGGATGGCCAGTGTACCTTTCACCTCTTAATTATCATACTGCAAATCGCGGATACTGATTTCATGTGACATTATTTTTTATTTGGCCTTAAGAGTTTGTTTACATTGATCAATGTCAATAAACATTGTAATACATCATTGATTGTAATAATTCCCCATTTCCTTTCACTTGTAACATTGAAGTGTAGGAGGTGCATTCTCTGTAGCCATTTCATTGTTCACATCACTATACATATTTTTCCAATACCATCAGCATTTAACATCCTGAGGACTTTCCTTTCAACACATAAAACAATTACTATTCCTTTTAAGATAATTCCCTCCATGTTTCTTTCCACACTTGGAGAATAAGGGAAAACTCATCTTATTTTCAGTGTAGTCTTTAGAATTTCCTTTGAATTCAATTTTTCTATTCATATCAAACCCATTTGACTAATGGGTTACTCTAATATCCATTATAACCTTGATAACACATCGAACAATTTCCTCCTAGATATTGAAGTTTATTATGGCCAATTCCCTTTGGAGACTTGGTTTTAAGCCACTAATGAATCATTCAATTTTACTCTCAGGTTGGATAATAATTCCAGAATCATACCCTGAAAGTCTTTTAAAGTTTTCTTTGTAGGTACCAACAGATTCATCATCCCTTTTCTTAAGTTCAAGGAACTTCCTACCCATATTTTTTCTAAGAATATAAGTAATGTACTTGATGAGAAATATGTTCATGAAATCATCCCATTCCATGTACTCAATTACATATCTTTGACTCATATTCTAGATTTGATTCCACCATTGATCAACATCACCTTCCAATGATAGACTACTATGAAGACCTTATAATGTTAATAAATTTTTAGTAATGAAAATATATTTTCAGTGGTACTGACCCATTGTTCATCCACTAAGATATCAAAAATACCCGGTGAATGAAGGTGTCCACTACCTCATGAAGGATTCAACAGAATGTTTCTCTATCCTTTGATCATTTTTAATACATTTATGATTCATTTCTTGGGAAATTTGTGTGAGCATGGCTAAAAGATTTTTCATTCTATCTCCCATAATATTATGTTTCTCAGGGGAATAATCATTACATTTCCCATCACATCCAGCATTAACATGGTTCCTTCGGGTCCCAGCCATTATTTATAACCAAGAAGCATAATGTATAAAAAACCTGTTATAATGGAAAAATCACATTATACAAGAATAAAAGTTTAATTTTGGACACTTTTGGTTTTATCCCAGATTATTCATAAACATCTCTATAATACTATGATTGGATTGTAACATATACATAGAAATATCCTTAGGGTTATTATAAAGTTTCTCTCATCCTAGTTTCCAAAAGTTAACTATACCTTTTCTATGATATCAACTATAATATCCCATGCATTAAATGTAGATATTAATTAATCATTTTTGAATATATATTACAAAAACATAACAAAAACAACTCTAGTACCGTATAGGTTTAGTGTGTTTATAATCTAATAAAAAGAAACAAATGGTTTATAAAACATCTACATTGTCTCCCACTTATTTCTTAAAAACTAAAATCCTTTTTGACATATATTACATAATAATCTTCTTTATAACCTAGTGAAATGAAACATATTAAAGGGTGAGCTCAAATTTTAAGTAAGTGTAAATAAGGGAAATATAAATCATAACATAATCATAAGAAAATAACATTTTAAAATCCTGTCCTACATATAAAAGATCAGAATATCATGTCATCAGATAAATCCTAAAAGTGCAGCACAATCCAAATTGTCATAAAATAAGACAAGAAAATTTGTGGCATATAAACATAAGAATACAAAGTCAATTAATATTATCCAATTCTCATTTCCAAGACCATCATAGTGGAAAAAGTCCATTAATGAACAAAGTTCACTCCTCGTTCCAGCCCTTGAATCAAATTTACTTTCAGTTACAATCATGTCTATCTAATAAGATATAAATCTTTACCCAATACATTTGAGTGGAATATTATTCCCACCCATCTCATCATGAAACCATTCCTATGTGTACCAAATAAACATAAATCATTTATCATATCATAACCCATGAAAAAAGTGTTTCTTAAAAATCATTAAATAATAACATAATCCATTAAAAATACCATCCCATAAATAACAGAATAAAATAATATTAAAAATAAGGATATAAACATAACACAATTTAAAGAGTGTCATCTTAGATGGAAAATAATTTTCATAAAACACTTGAAATTAATTTTTGAGGAAATCATATTTTCATAATCAAAAACATTTTTTTCTCAAAATTACATGAAATTTTAAAGATAATAATTTAGTTAAAAATAATATTTAAATCATGTAGAGGAAGATTCATGGAAATAGGGTGTCATGAAACTGTAAAAATCAATTCATGTCGTATAAGTTAAATAAAATTCTCCTCGTACTTTTACCGAAAAAGCAAAAAAGTAACTCAAATCGAATAGCGACAAAAGATTCACATCATATCATTTAATAATTTTTTAAAGGGTATAATTAATAATAAAAACGTTTAGATGAATATAAATAATGTTACAAGATTATAAAACATTGATTCAGATGATAAATATACCCTAGTAAATAGTTACATATATACAATCTTAGATAAAGATGAGATTGTAAAATAGTCCCATACCTTATGTCCAAAGTCCTTTGTATGTATCTAAACATCATGTATAATGATTTATATAATTTATTTACTTATTCCAGAATCTTAATCATTTTTATTATATCATATATGATTATATTATCATTTGTTTTTTAGTAACATTTCATTTTCACTCGTTATTCTGATATAAACTGCTTTATGTTCTTATGAAATATTTTCTAGATACATTCATGTTAAACTTGTTAGGATTAATGAAAATAATTCACAGAATGATATTAGTATAATATATATCATATTTATTCATTAAATTATTGTATATCATCACACTTTTATGATGATCATGTATAATGAATCACATCGCATCATAGAGACGGTACGTTGTACGTACGCACGATCGATGAAATCATTCCCAATTTTTTTGAATGGTATTGAAGTGGATAATATTTTATAATTAGTAAAATGGTATAATAATAATATATAGTTATTATTTCCATCATTATACTCTTCCAATTATGGTGGTGGTGGAAACAGATTACCCAACGGCGTGGAGACGGTATGTCGTAGGTATGCACGCGTGGTGATTTAATTTTTTATAGGATGTATATAAGGTGAAATATGGTTGGTTAATATTAATAATAATAGATTATTATATGATTGAAACTTATTTTATTACTTTATAATGAAATAACTAATGAATAGGATGTAGAAGAAGAATGAACATTGAAATAATCCGTAGAAGAGATTACCTCTTCCTCAATGTGCTTCCTCTAAATCTCTTCTTAGAGAACTAGAGTTGGCATTTAAAGATGAACATAACCTCTATAATAAAATTAGGGATTTTGATAAGGAAAAATGGTAGTGTATGGCTGAGCATGAAGGCTCAAAATGTAGTGAATATGTGAGGGAGGAGGTGCCCTTATATAATTGAGGTTAGAGGGACATTTGGAAACTCAATAAATAATATTTTATAATAAAAACAAACCCTACCAAAAAACCAAAAAAAATTCCATGTTTCAAATATGATAGGACATAGGGTTGTAATATCATCAACCAATCAATTTTGTACTAGTTTTGTTTTCAATTTAAACCATATATTTTTAATTAATAATTATTTAATCTATTGGATTTAAATTATGGTAATAACATTCTAAATATTTAGTGGTTATAAAAATTTACTTATATTATGTTAATTGTCCATAAATGCATATTTAATGACAATTTTGACCTTATAATTATCACTTTTTAATTTTTAAACAATTTTATTATTTTTAAATAATTTAATAAAATGTTGTTTTTATAAAATATCAATACATCCAATTTTGACACTATTCATTTAGTTGACTTTATAAAAAATTCCCACAGAATATAAATTCTAAAAAAACTATTTAATACACTCATAACATGTTAGAGTCACTAAGGAAATTAATTTATCACATTAATTAGTTTATATGAAATTTCTTCTAATATTTTTAAAATCAGTTTTGTGATATTTCTATTAATAAAATAATTTCTTCATAACTATTGTGTCATCATTAATGGTAATTGATTAATCTATAAAAATTATAAATAAATTTATATTATGTAGTTAATTATTTTACATTTCCAGATACTATGTATTGCTGATATTATTTCCAATTTATCCATACATTAAAATCAATATGCTTATATAAAATGAGATTGTGAGATTTTGTAACATTTATTAGTTTTTATTACATTATTGTCATATTAATAGGTATGTTACCATTATGATATTATATTTAAAAATATGTGTGATAAGGGTATAATTTATTCATTCAATAAGATTTTTATAGGTTTTAATGTGCTTTTGTAATATTATTTTTACCTTTATTTATTTTGATTACATTTAACAGTGTTAATAAAAATAATTACCAATGTTACTAGTCATAATGCCTAAAAATAAAAGTAGCCTATTAACAAACATTGGGCCTACTGATTCCAAATATTAAATGTATTTTTGAAAATTTATAACACAAAATTTTTACTAATTAATTTAAAAATAATACCATTGTTCAAATGAGTAAGTGAGTTTGAAAAGATAAAATGATGAAAAAGATTGAAATGTTTTTACATGTAAATTTAATGGAAAATTAATTTCAATGACCTATATTATATGAAATTTTTGTAATATATTCTATTTGTACTTTAAAAAATTCAATAATATAATTTAACCATAGAAATTATTTGAATGAAAAAGTAATTTTCAATTTAAATTTATCGTATTTTTACTATTCATCAAAATATGAATGTTATCAGAAAAATATAAGAAATTCATCCAATGTAAATTTTTATATACTTCTTAATAATTACATGTTTATGTTGTCATATAAAAAATATTAATGTGTAAATGTCTTAATTTAACATGGGTTATCCATTCAAAGGTGTAAAATTATACATAGAAAAACAGGTTATGATACATCAAATAAGGTTTTATTGATAGATTATGAATAAAATATCTATTAGAGGAATATAAAAAATATTTTATTAAGTATATAACACATATAAGTCTCAGTAATTTTTTTACTAAAAGTAATTCAATCAATAATTAAAATATCTAATTGATTTATATTTTTCATAAATAAATGATTGCCAAATAATTCTCGATTCATTTTTATAAGTAGTTGTACTTATTCCAGACAACCTAATATCTAGGCTATAACATTATTTTTATACTAAGGTCGTCTCATAGTTGGTTTAAGCTCACAATTTTGTGAAATTTATGATACTCAAGAATAAAAGTTATTTAATGAAAATAATTCATAAAAAACATCTAGGTGTTACATGGTCCTAGCATAGGTGCACATCGAATGTAAAGACTGAGGTGAAGTTGTGATTTTTCTTCTTGTTTAGTTTGTTCCTAATTTTTTAGATATGGTTAAAGAAGAACCAACATCCAATTCAAAATGTTTGTATATGAGGTTAAAAAATAATAGTGGCGAGATCATGTAAGGTTTGAAGCTATATGATATTTGTTCATAAATCAGACAATCGTACCCATGGCTTCTTAGAAAAAACAACTCAATGGATACCACCATTAATTTTTTGATGTTAATAAGGAATTGAAAGAAAAATTATGGTGTAATAGAATTAAAAGGAAGGTGGATATGTTTTTTCCAAGATGAATAACTTGACTGTAGGTTAAAAAAGGAAATATGTTACTAGAAAGTATATTTTTGTCTTTACCTATTACTTTTTGGATGTGGGAAAAGATAGCTATGGGTTTTGTGAATGTTCCCCCAATAATGACTCAAAATCATGGTTCCATATTGGTGATAGTGGATTAGTTTAGAAATTTGGATCATTTTAGCACTATTCATGAATCACGTACAATGTTGAAATGGATAGAAATATATATATATATGAGAAATGATAAAGAGGCATGGAATAATATTTTTAATAGTGTTAGATAGATATCCTAGGTTTACTTATCATTTCTAGAAATCATAAAAAATATCCCTTTGTACATAGTTACCCATGAGAAAGAGGTATCATCCTCAGATGGATGGGAAATCAAAAAGGATGATACAAACATTGAAATACTTTTTCATGCTTGTGTAGTATATTTTTGGTGGCTCATGGGAAGAGCACATGTCGTTAGTAGAGTTCTCATATAATAATAGTTATTAATTCTTAATAAAAATATCTCTATTTAAACCATTATATGGGTTTCCTTTTCATTACCCACTTTTTCGGGTTGAAATTGATGAGAATTCACTAGTTTGGTTGAGCCTTGTCCAAGAGACAATATAGAAGATTAATTTGTTAAGAAAAAGATGACGATAGATATGATTTGTCAGAAATAATATGTTGATCACTATAGATGGTAGTTTTCATTCATGTTGAGGGACCTTGGGTTCTTGAGTTTCATTCCATAGCTTGGAAATCACTATTTTTGGAGTAAGGTAATGTTAAATCCTTGATACATGATCCCTTTTGAGATACAATAACTATTTGGTAAGGTGACATATAGCTTGGAATTATCACCAAGGTGTAGTGAGGTTCATAATTTGTTCCATGAATCTCAGTTGAAAAAGAATTAGAACAATCCTAACCATGTGATTTGATTTAATCTTATTGGACTCGTGTCAGATGATTCAATGGTATATATCCTGATTCAGATTGCGGATTGGAATGAGAATGTATAGTTAGGAAAAATAATCTTCTTAGTGCGGGGTTTATGGAGGCATTGTCGAATTGAAGAAGAGTCATAGGGATGGGATAAAGGAGTGAAAAATAAATTTCATGAACTATTTTTGGACATCGAAAGTATTCTAATTTCTAGAGAAGAAAAGTCCAACAGTGGGGAGAATATAGCACCCCTAGTTTCAAGTAAGTGACCATTTCTTTATGATTTTAAGTATGTAATGTATATGGGTAAAGTAAGGGAGAATTTGGAGAAATTTTGGAGGGTTTTGGGATTATCAACATGATCATGGTTGGTGAACGGTTTGGGAAAACCATGAATCCCCTATAGAAAACCATGCATAATGAATCAAGTGCTAATGGGAAGGTGAACAAGAGATTCATCATTTTTAAACTCTATTTGGAAGAGTAAGAAAAACTATTCTATATTAGGCATTCGCCTTTGTCAAGTTTATCACATGGTTTAAAAACTATGAAAGACAACCGTTTGAGGTTCATCCTTGATGTATTATTAGGCACATGACATGCAAACTAATATTTTAACCATGTGAGTAAATTGTGCGTTGTTAATAAACTAGATCAAAAAAAGTTTTTATCTGATAATATCATGCTTTAATGCCGTGTTTTTTCCAAAAAAATACCCAACTTAGTATTTTTACTTCTCAACAGTTTGAGAACCTATCCCCATTAATTTTGAAGAATCCCGAAGTATTCTCTCAGTATCTTGAAGCAAGATTCTCACTATAAGTGTTCGTTCTTGGTTGTAATTGGTGGGTTTTTTTAGATTTTATTCTCTATTTTCCTTGGTTCCATTTATATACAACAACTATGGATATATCTAACATAGTTTAGTCAAAATATGAATAGATATGGATTTTTTATGATGGTGGAAGATATCTAAGATAGGTTTTCTGAGATTCAACGTAACTTCAAGGGGGGGGGGGGTTCATTCCGTTAATCATTTTCATCATAAAACTCAAGGTAAATGGATTCACTCTCATATACTTTATTTATACGTGAAGGAATTGTTTCCAATTGATTATATTTATTAAAAATGATTGTGAAATTGCTTTTCAAATCATGGTTGAAGCCTTCATTATTTATGGTATTTGGGTTTTTATGGATTTTTGAATTATTATTGAAGATGATTTATTCAATGGTTTTAAAATTGAAATTTAAAAGATGGTTTTTTGGTTTTGATTTATTGAAAAAAATGGTTTTAATAAAAGGTTGGTTTTATTGAAATAGTTTGTTGGGATGTTTAATAAAAATTTTGTTTCGTTCAAACGATTTTGACATTGAAGTGTTTTTGGAATTTAAAAGGTTTTTTTGGCATACTGGGTGGTGTGTGTTCATATTTCATTATGAGACATGGTTGAATATGACCTTGTTCTCGATGCCAAATGTTTAATGGAACTTGATATTTAATTTTCTTTTGAAATATTTATAGATCAAGGAGAAACCACTCATGATTATGGAACTGTCATAACGAAGCCTACATATGTAGATGTGTGTATACGTGGATATGTGGTTTGGAATGTGGTATAAAAAAAAGGAAAAATGGATTTGTTTTGAAATATTTTTTGGTTGTATCCTGGAAAATGGCTTTAGTTGGGAAAACTATTTTGTTAGAAGTATTTTTGGTTGTGTGATAAATTGTTTCATGTTGTTTCATATAATGAGTTTTGTATAAATACATTTATAAAATGTGAAAACTAGTTCTATCCTAGTGGTGTGAGTTGGGATGTAATTGGGAAAAAATATACTGAGTTTCATTACTCAAAATTTCGTTGGCATGTTTGTTATTTTGCAGATGTTTACAGGGACATAGGTATAGGTAAACATTTTTCTTCTCTTGTGGAAAATCATTATCCGAGAGCATGGAGTTGAATTTGGGAACTCTATATTTGGATCCTTTGAAGATTTTTTGTTTTCTTCCACTATGTAATTTAGTAATATGGTAATATTCTATGGATCTTGGTTTTAGTTGTAATATGAATGTTTTTTTTGAGTATCCAGTATTTTTAACAACCTGAGATTTTATGAGAATTATTCTTTTTAATTTCATTGATGTCTTGTGTTGTATGCTACACCAAGATTATCTTGTGCTATACGCAACACTGTATTAGCATGTAGTATACGCAACAGTATTCTTGGCTCGTGTTACACACAATTTCAGGTTAGTTTTGTAGAAATTATTCTACGTAACATTAAGCATTGACTTTTTTTAATGTATAAATAAAATATGGTTGTATTTTGGAGTCTTGTACTACATGACACCCTGACTTGGATTTCATTACACGCAATCGTGACCTTCCTCGATAGCGTGTGCAGTACGCAATACCAGGTTTCACTAAACAATGATATATTGTTATAATATTATTATGGACTAGCCGTTATGAATATTATTAACTAAATTTTGAATTTTATAACATTATTATTCATCTTACATATATTCTAGAACATGGTATGAGAATAAAATAATTTTTTTGGGTAAAATAAGTATTTTTCAAAAAAATGCAGTTTTTCCACCTTTTGATGGCGCACTCACATTAAATCTAGTTTTTGACATGTTTATAAGTTCAATTTGAAAAAACAAAATTATTCCTTGGAATAAGGATATAAAAATTTAATTTGGATAAATTTTTCATATTATTCTGATAACTTTCGTATTTTGATGAATAGTAAAAACATGCTATATTTTAATTAAAAACAACTTTCTTCATTGAAATAATTTATATGGTTAGGTTATCTTTTTAATTGTTTTTAAAGTGTAATTATAATATATTTTTACCATTTAATCCAATTTTGGTCATTGAAATTAATTTCACTTTTATTTGGATATAAACAAATGTCGATCTTTTGATAGTTATTATTTCTTAAAAACACGCTATTTGTTTTGATAACGGGAATTGATTTTAAAATTAATTAATGACACCTCTATTTTTTGAATTTGAAAAAATGGACATCATTTTTGAATTCGGAATATCAAATATAGCTTAGGCTGAATTTTTGGTATTTTTCTGAAAAAATTCAATTTTTAATGAATAATAAAAACACTGAGTTTTTGGTTAAAACCGACTTTTGATTTAAATAATGATTTATTTGATTTAAATTTATTTCATGTCAAAATAGGTACATAATACTTATATAAGTTCAATTAAAGTCATTGGAGTCATTTTATAATAATTTTCGATTTATAAAAATTGTATTGATCTTTTCACCGTCTTTTACCCACCACCTATGAGCTTTTGTAATTGTTCATAAAACTTATTTTTACCGCTTTTGTGAGATGAATTTTGAAAATCCAAGAGACACGGTTAATATCAAGTAGTAAAATGTGGTTCAATTAGATAAAAATAATTTTTTGTGAATAGTAACTTTTTACTTTTATTTACCACTGTTAAAAGTAAATAGGGTAATTCAAGGTTAAAAGAATATTATAATAATTTAAAAATACCTTAACACTTGTCCAAACTTTATTGGATGAGTAATGGCCGACCATGTGAATACTTGGGTAGATTTTGGGACCCCATGGAGCCACTTATGAAAGACACTGACACATTAGATTAATTAATTTAATGTAAAGACGAAATTGGCATTAACAAAAATCCTTTAGTAATTAAGTGTTATAAGGGGCTATATAAATTATCTTTTTGACTATAAATATTAATTGGAAAGCTAAAACGATTTCCTACATGTTGGTTTTTTTATAATTTTTAGACATAATGAAAATTAAATTATTTATGACATAATAATGATGTAGTATTTACCTCATTAATAACTAATTTAAATAAATAAGCATATAATGATTAAAATATTATCCAAAACCTGTCCAATTCCAATTGAATGATTTTATTTCTTATATGAGTCATATTATCTTCTACATTAATGTGTTTTGGACCTCTTGAAACCGAAGATAAATTTATAATAAAATAATGTTTTCACATTTTCCTAAAAAGCCCCTCATCTTCCTTATAAAAGGAGACCACTTCTATGCAATTCCACACATCTCTCAAGACTTTTGGCTCATCCAAACTCTTCCCAACTAAGATATCTACATCCCTCTATTCCCCCTTGAATCGTTACATTAGGCAGAAGGCACTCCATGAAGTCCTTTTGGTTCAATCCAAAGGAAGTTACCCAAATTAAAGGTAATAATTTCTCTTAAGTTATTTTCTTTTATTCTACTTCTCCAACCCCTAAACTCTTTTTAATCATTTACTTTGTAACAACACCAGTATAATAAATATACTAGGATGTTGTTATGATAAGGATTCTAACTACCCTTACACACACCTTCATCTAATGGATGAAGAACATAATGTTTCTGTGAATGGAAAATTAACGCCTCACGAAACGATGATTGTTCGATTTTCTCCTACCGCCTCTCATGGTGTCTATTATGATGGAACTGTATTTATATATGATATATATTATGTTTATGATTTAATTATTCTTATTTACTTCCCAATTATATCAAGGCATTATGGTTTCCATAGTGGGTAAATACGATGATCTCATTTGAGGAAGTGCGGACTACCGCCCCCTTAAAGTGATGTGATTCGTTAATGCCTTATGTGGGATGTATAAAGGATGGAGTTAATGATATTATATATGATATTATACTATTATTATAATATACCTATTCCATTAAAATAATAAATTTAAATGAAATTATCATTCATGCGTACGTACAACTTACCGTCTCTATGAACGGTGAATTTCATTTCTTACCTCTATATGTTATATACTACTATAAATACATGTATATGATGAATATATAATGAATATATATGTTATATAAATCATGATTTACATTCTACAAGTAAGTAAATCATGATATATGTAATAATAATATCAAGAACAACAAGTCCAAACACGTACGATAAATAAGATGATTTTACCCAAAACAATGCTTTAAAATGGGATTTACAAAAGAATAGGTAATATAAAGTCATAAGTGAACCATATATGATATAATAAAAATGAATATGATTCTTTAATAAATCAATGACATTATTTAAATCATTATACAGGAGGTTTGGATACGTACGGAGCATAGCAGACCAAAGGTAAGGGATAATGTTGCAATCTCAATTGTTTTCTATCCGAGATTGCTTATACGTAAATATTTACTGGGGTTATATTTATCATCCATGTCCAAGTTTTATACAAATTTTTTCATGTATTTTTAATGTCATTTTTACCCATTTTTTGACTTTTAATACAAGGTATATAAGTAATATTTTATTTTTTTACCATACGAGGTACTTTTTGACTTTTCTGGAAAAAGTATGAGAAGAATGTTTTTTTGAATTATACGGCATGAACAGATTTTTAGGGTTTCATAACGCCTTATTTTCATGAATCTTACTATACAATATTTCATGACTATTTTCAACAAAATCATTTTCTTTTAAAATTGAATTGAATTTTGTGAAAATAAAATGATTTTCCAAAAGAAAGGTTATTTTCCTCAAGAATTCATTTCAAGAGCTTTATCAAAACCATTTTCCATCTAAGATAGAATTATATTAATATGTGTATGTTTCAAGTATAATGTCTCTATGATTTATATGGTTTCACTTTTCTTATGATGAAATTATATCCATTTATTTTATATGGATTATGTTATGATGGAATGATGTATATGAAACCTAATTTATTCTTTGGGTTATGATGAATGATTTATGATTGTTTTGTGGCACACATAAGAAGGATTTCAATATGAGATGGGTGTGACCTATATCTCGATCCAATTAATTTGGTAGTGATTTTATATCTCATGATATAGACATGGCTGAAATGGCATGTAAATCCAGTTCAGTAATACAGGGCTGGAACGAAAAGTAAACCCGGTTCAGTAAGGGCCTTTGTCCACTAAGATGGTCTTGACAGCAATGCCTTGGCTACTATGGAAATCATATCATGTGCTTAATGTTTTTCCACAATTACATGTTTGATTTCCATGCTATTTTATCATGATTGATGTTTCATTACGATCTATGCCTTACGTACTACCATGTTTTATGTCATTTCTCAAGATCTTGATGTTTAAACATTATGTTCATGTTTTTAAGTACAAATACATATGGTTTGCTTTATTTTCTCCATGCTTACACTTACTGAGCATTTGAGCTAACCCTTTTTATGTTTTATTTTCCCCAGGATTTAAAGAAATGTTATAAGTAAGAAAACAAAAGGGGAAGATCTTTATGGGAGATGTTGAAGATCTTTCACTACGATTAGAAGATTATATTCCAAGTTTCCAAATACACTAAACCATTAAGATCCTTGAGTGTTGGATTTTGTTATATATTATGTATTCCGAAAAAAGTAATGTAATGTCCATGTACATAAAGCTTTGGGTCTCTATAGTTGGTATCAGAGGAAAGGTTTAGTTAACATTTGGAAACTAGGATGCGAAAACTTTAGTGAAATACCTAGAGATATTTCAAAGGTATGTCTAGGTAAGTCTCTAAGATTAAGTATAAGTATAGGTTATAGTCCTAGAATTATGGTAACAATATTATAATTAAACCAAAGATGTTAGATGTCTAAGGTACTCCCCCATGATTATGTTGTTTTCCTTTTATGATTTTTTCCCTTACAGAATTCTTTTTTTGTTTTAGTCAATGAAGGGAACCAGAAGGAATTTAGTTAACATTGAATCCGATGGAAAAATTGGTGACTTTGAGTAGCAATATTGCATAGTGCCTAGAGAGAAAGATATTGTGATTATGCTGAATCAATCATCTTGATATTTTATTAACAAGATGAACTTTAGTAGTATTCCTAAGTCATCAAATAAGAGAATGATGGCCTTTTAAGAATGTTTGCATGGTGAGGATCATAGAGAAAGGAGGATTGAGATTCCTAAAGAAGGGAAGAAGAACCTCGAGGAATACCACAAATGGAGGGGAAGATGTTATCTGTGTGGAGAAAAGGGTCATAGAGTAACAGACTGTTATGGAGTTTAATGTCTTATCTGTGGAGAACATGGGAATTAACCAACTCAATGCCCTGACCTAAGAGGTTACTTGTAAATCAAGGAAGGGCTTATTCCATGAAAATAATTGAAGAGGTTGGATTGAAGTTTTTATGTATTTGTATTAGAGAATAATGTTGTTGAGGTACTTTTATGGTATATTAGAATATCTATGTATTGGTCAATTGTGGTTTTCAATAAGAATATGGTACTTGTAACCATGAAAAGTGATTGAAATATTTTTGGAAAGCAGGTGAAATGCGCATAATGAAGGGATAAAGAGAAAATAATATGTTTGATAGTATTCATTATATCATTACTAATATAAGGACAAAGTGATATCATGGTTTGAGTAGATATAAATTTTGGGATTTTGGAATGTGGAAAGTGATAACTTTTTACATCATTCATGTTTTCACTATAGTTCAATGGGTAGCCATTTTTCAAGAGAATACATGATTAAGGTATTAACATGATTGGAACGTGATCAACAAGATATATCGGGGATAAATGATGGTATTCATATGCTCGGTAGATGACATTTCTAGTAACTGTTTTCTTTATACTATAAGCTTGGATAGATGTATTTTGAATAAGCCTAAATATTAGAATAAATTTAGTTAGAAATAAGATAGTATTGTTTAAGGTTAGAAATTTTTTTTCGATATTATTGATGGAATGTTATAATAGTGTAGTTTAAGAAAAGGGACAATATGCAGAACTGGCGACAACCAATTGCGTCATACAAGGCTGTGGGAATCGAACCCACAACCGAAGTGAGACAGTCCTTTATCGCCTACCACTGGCCTACAGGAAGTCCCTAGTAAGTAGAAATTAGTTTTATTTTATTACACAGAATGATAGTTGAATTATAAGTCCATTTTTGGAACCATATACGATTAATCTCACAATAGATGGACTTATATACATATATATCTTTTTCTAACCTTATGTTAGAGACAGATGGAATGACATATCATTCTATCGCATGACTCGCTAACACTTCATGGAAAACAAATTCAACTTCATTTATTTAAGAGATTATGTGGAAATTTTTCAAGACATGAACAACAATGAGATTGTACCAAAATCATGTAAGAATTTCTTTTAATTCAATAATTCTTCAACATTAGGGAAATGATCTTGAAAATAAAAAATGTTGTCCCAGTTCCATCATATTTGATGAATCAAATGGTACCATAGATCATCACAAATTTATGGCTTTGTGATTGATGGCTTTTTCATAACCATGTTCTCTACCACTCTCCATCAGAACTTGATGGTTAGATTTCTCCTCCGTATCCATATTTTCACAAATGATCTCATATGTGGAAACCTAGTGATGAGTTAATTTGGGTAACCATTATGTTTCATACTTCACAGTTTAAAATTAAGTTTTAGCATTCCTTTTTACGATGTGGGTGTTTATGAATGAAATTCTCAAGTAACAAACCATTTATAACCCCGATGAATTTCGAGGGCAAAATTCATTTGAAGGGGGGTAGAATGTAACAACCTGAGATTTTATGAGAATTATTATTTTTAATTTCATTGATGTCTGGTGTTGTATGTTACACCAAGATTATCTTACGTTATACGCAACACCATATTAGCTTGCAGTATACACAACACTATTCTTGGACCATGTTACACTCAATTTCATGTTCGTTTTGTAGAAATTATTCTACGCAAAATTAAGTATAGAATTTGTTTAATTTATAAATGAAATATGGTTTTATTTTGGAGTCTTTCACTACACGCCACCCTGACTTGGCTTGCATTACACGAAATCGCGACCTTCCTCGGTAGCGTGTATAGTACGAAATACCAGATTTCACTAAACAACGATATATTGTTATAATATTATTATGGACTAGCCGTTATGAATTGTATTAACTACATTTTGAATTTTATAACATTATTATTCATCTTACATATATTCTAGAACATGATATGAATATAAAATAAATTATTCGGGTAAAATAAGTATTTTTAAAAAAATGTTGTTTTGCCGCCTTTTGATGGCGTAATCACTTTAAATATAGTTTTTGATATTTTTATAAGTTAAATTTGACAAAATAAAATTATTCCTTTGAATCGGGATATAAAAATTTATTTGGATAAAATTTTCATATTATTCTGATAACTTTCATATTTTGATGAATAGTAAAAACACACTATATTTTAATTAAAAACAACTTTTTTCATCCAAATAATTTATATGGTTAGATTATATTTTTAAATGGTTTTAAAGTGTAATTAGAATATATTTTTACCATTTAAACCAATGTTGGTCATTGAAATTAATTTCACTTGGATTTTGGACATAAACAAATGTCGATCTTTTTATAGTTATTGTTTATTAAAAACACGCTATTTGTTTTGATAACGGGAATTGATTTTAAAATTAATTAATGCCACTTCTATGTTTTTGATTTGGAAAAATGGACATCATTTTTGAATTTGGAATATCAAAAATAGCTTAGGCTGAATTTTTTTTATTTTTCTGAAAAACGTCATTTTTTAATGAAAAGTGAAAATACTGAGTTTTTGGTTAAAACCGACATTTCATTTAAATACTAATTTATTTGATTTAAATTTATTTTAGGTCAAAATAGGTACATAATACTTATATAAGTTCAATGAAATTCATTGGAGTCATTTTATAATAATTTTAGATTTATAAAAATTTTATTGAACTTTTCACCGTCTTTTACCCACCACCTAGGAGCTTTTGCAATTGTTCATAAAACATAATTTTACTGCTTCTGTGAGTTGAATTTCGAAATTCTAAGAGACACGGTTAATATGAAGGAGTAAAATGTGGTTCAATTAGATAAAAATAATTTTTGGTGAATAGTAACTTTTTTACTTTTATTTACCACGGTTAAAAGTAAATAGGGTAATTCAAGGTTAAAATAATATTATAATAATTCAAAATTACCTTAACACTTGTCCAAACCTTATTGGATGAGTAATGACCGACCATGGGCATCGTTGGGTTGATTTTGGGACCCAATAGAGCAACTTATGAAGGATAATGTCACATTAGATTAATTAATTTAATGTAAAGACAAAATTGGTGTTAACAAAAATCTTTTAGTAATTAATTTTTATAAGGGGATATATAAATTATATTTTCAACTATAAATATTAATTGGAAAGATAAAATTATTTCCTACATGTTGGTATTTTTTTTTATAATTTTTAGACATCAAATAAATTAAATTATTTATGACATAATAATGATGCAGTATTTACCTCATTAATAAATGATTTAAATAAATAATATTATAATGATTAAACTATTATCCAAAACCTATCCAATTCATATTGGATGATTTTATTTCCAATATGAGTCATCTTATATTCGACATTAATGTGTTTTGGACCTCTTTAAACTGAAGATAAGTTTATAATAAAATAATTTTTTCACACTTTCTTAAAGATCCCCTCCTCTCCCTTATAAAAGGGGACCATTTATATGCAATTCCTCACATCTCTAAAGCCTTTTTCCTCATCCAAAATCTTCCCAACTAATCTCTCTACATCTCTATACTCTCCCTTGAAGCCTTAAATTAGGCAGAAGGCACCCCAAGAAGTCTGTTTGGTTCAATCTAAAGGAAGTTACCTAAATTAAAGGTAATTGTTTCTCTTAAGTTATTTTCGTTTATTCTACTTCTCCAACCCCTAAACTCTTTTAATCCTTTCTTTTGTAACAAAAAATAGTATCATAAATATACTATGATGTTGTAATGAGATGGATTCGAACTACACTTACACACACCTCAATCTAATGGATGAAGAACATAATGTGTCTATGAATGGAAAACTAACGCATCACGAAACGATGATTGTTCGATTTTCTTCTACCGCCTCTCATGGTGTCCATTATGATGGAACTGTATTTATATATGAAATATATTTTCATTATTATTTCATTATTCTTCTTTACTTCCCAATTATATCAAGCCTTTATGGTTTCCATAGTGGGTAAATACGATAATCTCTTTTGAGGAAATGTGGACTACCGCCCCCTTAAAGTGATGTGATTCGTTAATGCCTTATGTGAGATGTATAAAGGAAGGAGATAATGATATTATATATGATATTATACTTGAATTATAATATACCTATTCCATTAAAATAATAAATAGAAATAAAATTAGCATTCATGCGTACGTACAGCTTACCATCTCCATGAACGGTGTATTTCATTTCTTACCTCCATATGTTATGTACTATTATAAATACATGTATATGCTGGACATATAATGAATATATATGATATATAAATCATGATTTAAATTCTGAATGTAATTAAATCATGATATAAGTAATAATAACATCACTAACAACAAGTCCAAACACGTACGATAAATAATGATTTTACCCAAAACGATGCTTTAACATGGGATTTAAAAAAGAACGGGTAATATAAAGTCATAAGTGAACCATATATGATATCGTAATAATGAATATGATTCTGTAATAAGTTAATGACATTATTTAAATCATTATACAGGTGGTTCAGATACGTATGAAGCATATCAGACCTAAGGTAAGGGATAATGTTGTAATCTCAATTGTTTTCTATCTGAGATTGCTTATATGTAAGTATTTACTGGGGTTATATTGATCATCCATGTCCAAGTTTTATAAAAATGTTTCCATGTATGTTTAAAGTCCTTTTTACCCATTTTTTGACTTTTACTACATGGTATGTATGTAATCTTTTTTTGTTTACCATACGAGGTAATTTTTGACTTTTCCGACAAAAGTACGAGAAGAATGTTTTTTAACTTATACAGCACGAACAGATTTTTATGGTTTCATAATGCCTTATTTTCATGAATCTTACTATAGAACATTTCATGATTATTTTCAAAAAAAACCTTTTCTTTTAAAATTGAATGGAATTTTGTGAAAAGAAAATGATTTTTAAAAAGAAAGGATATTTTCCTCAAGAATTCATTTCAAGCGCTTTATCAAAACCATTTTCCATCTAAGATGACATTATTTCATTTGTGTATGTTCCAAGTATAATGCCTCTATGATTTATATGGTTTCACTTTTCTTATTATGAAATGATATCCATTTGTTTTATATGGATTGTGTTATGATGGAATGATGTTTATGAAATCCAATTTATTCTTTCGGTTATGATGAATGATTTATGATTGTTTTGTGGCACACGTAAGAATGATTTCAATATGAGATGGGTGGGACCTATATCTCCCTCAAATTCATTGGGTAATGATTTTATATCTCATTAGATAGACATGGATGAAATGGAAAGTAAATCCGGTTCAGTAATACAGGGCTGGAACGACAAGTAAACCCGGTTCAGTAAGGGACTTTGTCCACTAAGATGGTCTTGGCAGCAATGCCTTGGCTACTGTGGAAATCATATCATGTGCTTGATGTTTTTACACAATTACTAGTTTCATTCCTAGGCTATTTTATCATGATTGAAGTTCCATTACGATCTATAACTTACGTACTGCCATGTTTTATGTCATTTCTCAAGATCTTGATGTTTAAACATTATGTTCATGTTTTTAAGTACAAATGAATATGGTTTGTTTTATTTTCTCCATTCTTACACTTAATGAGCATTTGATCTCACCCTTTTTATGTTTTCTTTTACCCAGGATTTAAAGAAATTTTTTACGTAAGAAAACAAAAGGGGAAGATCTTTATGGGAGATGTTGAAGATCTTTCACCATGATTAGAAGATTATATTCCGAGTTTCCAAAGACACTAAACCATTACAATCCTTGAGTGTTGGTTATTGTTATGTAATAAGTATTCCGAAAAAGTAATGTAATGTCCATGTACGTCATGTTTTGGGTCTCTACAGTATTTGATATCATGCATCATGTATTGGTTTATTTTTTATTGAATGTTAGGTTGATTGTTTTATTCTTAAAGGGGAAACCATCCTCCACATGCAATAAATCCCTTTAATATTTTTTCATCCTTTGGAGTCTTGGGGATGTCATTTATTTCCATGTAACATCCTCTCGCCTTCTCAATCATATGAGTAGGGGTGGGGTGTTTCAAAATCCTTTCACATCATTCTTAGTATACTTCTTGGATTCCCGGGTAAATGAAATAAAATAAGTGTGATTTCAATTCCTCATTAAGGGTAATGTATAATGGAAGAAATAATGAACAAATAAGAATAAAAATTATGGCCTATTAAATAATTTATCACACATACCATATAATCAATAATCACTAAAGTATATGTATACATAGATATTTCAACGGAAAATATTATGGTTGAATAATAACTGATTAAAATGATTTAAATTATTAATAATTGGATGTTATGTCTAAAGCTCAAGAAAAACACTACTATCAAGATCTGTCCTAAAAAATATTAAAAATATTTGTAGAAATTCATATACTCATCATGGAAATAAACCTGAAGATTTTTTCACAAACTAATTTCATCCCAATTGACAACTAATACATCAAGGGGATTACACTAACCTACCCCTAACCCATAGTGAATTCCTTAAATGGTCATAGACCTGTGTATTTTATGTCTTAGGAATTCTTTATATAGAATAAACAATATTCCTTATCAAATATCTAATTTGAATAAAGTATACAAATTTATCAATTTTACCCAAATATATTATTAACTTCCAATGAAAACACCATATGGAAAATGGTATACAATTTAGGAAATAATCATATCCATGAAAATTGATATGGACATTTTTGGGAAATTCAATGTTAAATGATCATAGTAAGTTGAATATTTCAAGGGGATTAATGAATTCAAGGAAATGAATATAAACACCAGACTTGGAAAAATGAATCATAAATTATATAGAGGAAGAATTAGAATGGTATCTATATGAAATATCCCAAGAGTATTAAAAATAAATGGATGTTTTCATAAATTAATTGAAATACTATAAATATATCTTTTAAAATTGTTTTTAGGAAAATATACTTTATTTTTAGAAAAACTTTTTAAAAAACTTTTCATTGATAATAAATCTTGAAAAATTTATATATAAATATTTACCATTAAAATATGAAATTGAAGAATCATTGAAATGTTAGAGGGTAAATCTGAAATGTTTTTAAGATGTATAAATAACATTAATTTTTCCTGTTGAAAATGATAGAAAAATGCATCTTTTGGAATGCGATCAGAATATTTTTTTTGAAAAATTAGTAAAAGAAAAAAGTATAAAAATGGATTCAATAAATAATTTTTGAAATTTTAATAACATTATTTGAAAATATTTTTAGATAATTTGTTTTTTAGAAGAAAAAAGTTCAATGAAACATGAGATAATAATGTCGAGTTTTCATAAAAACAATTTATAATCATTTTAAGTATGAAGAAGTTAAAATGGTAATGTTACTTGAAAAAGTTTATAAGTACGCATAAGAGGATACAATGAATGGTTTAATTGAACAATTTTTATATAATTCCCTCGAATGGAAACACCATTAAAAGATAATTAAAAACATTCTTGAGGAATATAATCATCAAACATTCAAATGTTCCCTATACCACATTAAAAATATATGAATCATAATACTTGTGAATAAATAAAATTAAATAAAAACATTGAATACCACGAAGTGAAAATTATCAATGATATATTATAACAAAATGTGATGTAGATACACCACATAATATATGTACGTGGTGAACATGAAATTCATCTCACAGATGTAAAAAGTGGGATTAAATTCCATTAACATGATTCTAATTTGGCTCCTATGTTTTTATTTTCCAAAAAAATATACTGATGGTAATATTTTTTCTTAAGGAAGTTTTCCATTATTATTGTAAATTTTTATTTCACTTGTTACCATTTTTTATTAAACTATATAGTGAATTACATTTATGTTTGGTGTTTTGACCAAATTTGGTTCATGTGTCAAACACAACTTATGTAGGAGAACTGTTATCAAAGGGGACATTGTATAAATCTCAAGAATAATAATGAAGATATAATTATAATATTTTCTAAATAAATTAAACTTCAAAAAACAGTCCTTATGTATGGTTATGAAAAATGAATCAATGTTATAAGCATGGAGATGGCAGACCATATATATGCATGAGTGACGTTCCCATTTTCCAATGATCATTTTGGAAAGTTGGTAAGTAACACTATATCCCACTAGAATGATAATTATATAAAAAATTATTTAATAATATAAACTTATAAATTAAATTCTTGTGATGTAAAAGGAATGATATCGTGGCATGGAGGTGGTAGTCCTCATGTCCATGACCTACATTATCACTTTTTAGTGTGTGAAATAGTAATAAAAGAAAATGATATATATTATATATATAAAAAATTTTAATATGTCATTATTGTCTTATAGAGTATGTGTATGTAAAATATTTATAATAAAATCCATCCTTTATATATTCCATGTATCATGTCATTGAATCACATCGCTTTTAGGAGGCGCTAGTACACACTTCCACAAATGATGTGATCAGATTTAACAAAAATGAAATGTATAAGGGTATGTGTTATAAAAGAATTAACAAGGCATAAATAAATTATATTTATCATATATATCACATATAAAAATATTTCCCATCGTAATTACCACCATGATTGGAGTTAATGAAAAAAAATCATTTCATGAGGCGATAATTTACCGTACACATAAACGGTAAGTTGATTACCCATTATAAGGAAGTGTGTGTTTGTGTAGGAATAATCCTTACCATACATATAGATAAGTATATGTTGGAAAATTTTGTTGTTATATAATCATGGAATAAGGATAATTGAGGTTTCTTAGAAAGAAATAAAACTATTTATATTTAGGAAATAAGTATCCCCTTCTTTGGGTAACTTGTTTTGGTTTAAACAAAAGGGATTATTTAGATTGGTTTCATGAAAATGTAAGGATTATTGGATTATGGGAGGTATTTTTAGGAGATATTTGGGTAGTTATTTTTTGAGAAAAATTTTCATGACAGATTTTAGGAATTGGGAGAATATTAGGCCTTTTTTAATTGGAGGAGGAGAGACACACTTGGAATGTTTCAAAATCAAAATTCCAACCATGTTCATAATTTTGAATGCATTTCAAATATGGTAAAATTTATATCCAGGGGTTAGGGTTGAAATTTACCATCCAATGGATTTTTGACAGCTCTCTTGATTATTTTTACCTTTAAGATTATGATTTAGTCCCTTGTTTTGATTAATTTCACCATAATTGTTGAAATTAATTTTAATCATATTCACTAATATTTTTGGTAAAAAAATTAGGTAAATTTATTAGATATTAAATATTATTATGACTCAATATTTTTAATACATTTCCCCACATTAAAATCATATAATTGGAAGAAATTAATTTAAATTTAACCTAGTAGAAAGGATGAAAATGTAGGTCTTTAATGTAAAAACTTTCAAAACATATCATTGATTTCATATACCAATTCAATGTGAAAGTGATTAAAATGATATAAATTATATTATTTAATAATAAATTTATCTTATTAAATATTAAAATATATTTAAAATATTATTTTACTTTAAAAATAAATTATCGGAAAAAGCTTTTTTGAATTATAATTTAGTATTTTTCATCATTCATTAAAAAATGAAACGTCTTGGAAAAATACCAAAAATTTACCCAATACAAATTTTTATCATTATAATTAAATTAATATGTTATTTTTACATATAATATTTATAAAACTGCTAAAAATGGATTTAAAATCGATTATCCTGTAAAAGGTGGTAGACATGTCTTTATAATAATATATTATTTTATTCATAAATTCCGTATGTTCTTTTATTATGACTATCAAATATATTGGATGAATATAAAAAATATTTTATTAAATATATTATATATTTATATATTTAATTAATATCACTCACTAATTGTATTTTATTTTGTTTTTTTTTGATAAACCAATTTTTTTGCATAAGAATAGTTTTATAAGAACCTGAAATTTATATTCAATTGGTTAATATATTCATTTAAATTTAATTTTTAACTAATAAAATAATTTTATGTTTTTTTGAAACTGAGATTTTCAAATGTTATTTTATCTTATTAAGAACTTCTAATTTAATAGATTGGTAATATTTTATTATAATAAATAATAATATATTAATAATATATTATTGTTTAGTAAAACACTTTCTTGCGAGTAAAAGAAGCCATACAAGAAACTAATAAGTGCATCTAACCAATGTTGACTAAGTTTAACATGAATTACAAGATAAACAATATATGTATTTTTTTTAGAATTACAAATATATTATAAATTCATAGGATATTATACTCCAGTACGTGCTTGGTGTTTTATGTCATACATGTTATTGAATAAAATGTTTCTACTTTATATTTTAGGGGAGTTATATTCACACCAAATTAATTAAACAATGTGGTTAAAATTTAAAATGGCCATGATGAAGTATTGATTGATATTTCCTATGTATGAATTCCCACATTGAGTGAACAGTTCAAAAAAATCCCCTAGAAAAGAGAGAATTGAGAGTAAAATTTTCACATGGACTAGAATATTTACAGAACACCAATTATGAGATCATCATTGGAAAGTAGATATATTAACTTTTAGAATATGAATAAATATTTATAGGGAGTGATTTATATCATCAATAACAAACATGTGAATTTTCAATGGAATTGTGAGGGCTTCAAATCCATAAACCCCGAATTATTTAAAGGACTAGTCATTCAACAAAATGTATGGTACTGGGAACACATTTTTACTGATATCGTTTTCCTTCTATTGAGAAAATACATTACTACATAATAATATCAGGAAATATACTTACCTAATATGTTTATATGAACAAATCCATCTTTTCGTTGTACTTAGATCAAATTTTAATTGAACCCCTACTCTAGGAAATGGATATAAAAAAAGTAACCATGATTCCTAAAGATATAAAATATACATTAAATGGATCATAAGGCCCATAAAAGAATGGAAACTATTTAATTTTTTTTTCTAACTATTAAGAAATGAAAATATTTTTAATTTATTAATATATAAACAAAAAAATTAACATGACTGGTTCATATTTAATATTTATTCATAAAATTGTATAAATATAAATAGTGATATATTAACCATGAAATTATGTTTATTAGTGTTTGGAATGAAACCATTATCATCCTACAATCATGTGTTCAAGACCTATGGCTTTTCTAGAATTGATTAATTGTATCATATAATAAATGATTTCCTTTTCTAAATTTTTTTAAGACAACTGAAAAAATAAATACGTTGAAAATCCTTGAAAAAAATTTAATCGATAAATATAATTTTATCTAAGTTTTTTAGTACAACTTCAAAATATAAATATATCATCTATTTTTTTGAAACATATTACCGATCTTGGTCTACGGTTTCTATATAATTACAGTTGTTGGATATCTAAATCAGGTCAACTTATCTTTAATCTGAAAAAACTAGTTTCCCCTTGTTAAATCAATCTAATTATCTATTAAATGCTACAAAAAAAGATTGCAAATAAATTATGAATTAACCTAGGAGTATCCCCCATGTGTGTCAAATTAGGTTCACATTAAGGCTCATTTTCTTGTATTGTGTTACGCTGAGTCTGGCTTGACATAGCTTGTTGGATTTGTTACCTGTAGATACATCTATGTTAGAACCACACCCACTTATAGTATCAAGAAAGGTATTTATTTATAGGAATAACCAAATAATATCTATAATAACAAAATTATTGTGAGTTCTTATATATTTATACTCAAATTATAACTTCTAACCTATGTTTTCATAAATCTAGTTCCCAGTGTTTTTAATAGATATCCTTCGATTCAAACTGTAGCGAACCTACCCCAGAATTTCTAGAGTCGATGACTACTACTATTACATTAGCATGATTATAGTAAATCAAATCCAAAAGTACTGAATAATTTAGTATTCTTGGTAAAAATGGTATATAAATGAATCTTTTATTAAAAATTAATAAACTAATTAAAACATCATTTTCTCATTCATAGATTACATTATTCCATCTAAAGTGTCATTTCATATCATTGATAGTATTATATATCGATTCCTAGGGAAAGAAAACAAAATGAGGTTGATATTAAATTCTCAGTAAGGGTAAATTATATCAGAAGCAATAATGAATCAATTTTAATAATAATTATAGAATGATAAATTACTAAACATGCATTCCATATAATCAATAAATTGAAAATCAAATGTATCCATATATATATATATAGATGCAATATCTCAATGATGAAGAATATATGATTACAAATTAATGAAATGTTTAATTATTTCACGTCATGTCTATGGAACATGAAAACCATTATTATTAATATATATCCTCTATAAAGTATAAAAATATAGACAGAACCCGTCTTTTCTGCATGGAAATCAACTCAAAGAGTTTTTCCTCAATTAATTTTGTCACATGAGACTAAAGACGAGTCTAGAGGATTACAATAACTAGTTCCCAACCAGCAAGGAATTTCTCAAACTGCCTCAATCCCATGTCATTCATGTCCTAAGAATTCATCATATAAAAAAAATATGAATTTTCAAATATCCATATTGAATAAATGATATAGATTTATCAATAATTATACAAATAATAAAATATCATTCAAAGTAAACATTATATGAAGAATGATATACAGTTCAAGAAATAATTATATCCATAAAACATTATATACATATTTAGTGGAAATTAAATGTCAAATGATCATATGAAATTGAATATTTCAAGAGGACAAAAAGGAATCATGGAAGAAAATGTGAATACTATCCTTGAAAAAATCAATGATAATCCATCCAAAAGGAGAATAAGGTTCGTATTAATACAACATATCCCAAGTGGAGTAAATATAAATTGTTGTTGTTTTTTATTAATAAAAATACTATAAAAATATATTTTAATTTTTTTACAAAAATATCTATTTCTGTTGAAAAAATTTTTAATTTAAAACCACATTTGGAAGATTTTATTTTTAAATTATAAATTTAAACAAGAAAATGATGCTTCAATGAAATCATGGTGGGAAAATTCATACATGTCAGACAAGGTAAAAATAACATTCTTTTTTATGGTGAAAATGATAGAAAAATACCTTTTTTGGAGAGTGAAATGTAGATTCTTGGGAAAAAATGGTAAATGAAAAAAATAGTAACTATGTATTTTAATAAATCACAAGGGAAAGGTTAAAAACATTTTTTTTAAAAAAATTACTTTATTTATAAAATAGTGTTTTTAGAAGAAAACATGTTGTCCTACTAAAGAGTGAATGAAGTTAGGTATTCATAAAAATAATTTATAATAATTTTATGTCTCAAAGTGTAGAGAAAGTTATTATTATTTGAAAAAGGTTATTAATATATAGAGTAGAATTAAGTTAATGGATTCATTTAATAATGGTCATATAATTCTCCCAGATGGAAATACCTTTGATAGAGAATTAATATTTTTCTTAAGGAAAATAATACTTAAACATTTCAAAGTATCCCATGCCACATTGAAACATTTTCAATCATTTTCCTCATGAAGGAATTAAAATAAATGAATGTTTTAAATACCATGAATATAAATGTATTAATGATATAATATATCAAAAAGGGAATTAGATACACCAAAAAAAATAAGTAAGTGGTGACCATGCCATTTATATGAAAAATGTAAATTGTGAGATGATATTCACTAATATTGAGTGTGACTTGTCTCGTTTGTCCTTATATGACTAAATAATAAAATTATATTTAAATTTAACTTTTTATCATTATTTTTCATGTGTATAATAACGTTAATTTCACTTATTATAATGTTTTATATAAATATATAATCAATTATGTTTACATCGAGTGTTCTGAAAAAATTAGGTTTATGTGTCGAAAACAATATTTGTAGGTCCCCTATTGTCAAATGGACCATTATATAACATATAATGAATAATAATAATAAAATTAATATTATATATTTAAAGAAATTATAATTTTAAAACAAATTACTTAATATGGCTATGAATAATGAACCAACACAACATCCATAGAGATGGTAGGTCATACGTACGCATGTGTAACATTCTCATTTTTCAATGATCATTATGTAAAGAAGGTATGTAAAAATATATACGTCTCTAATTATTATAAAATAATATAAAAAATGTTATTTAATCATATATAATTCAAGTGATATAAAATGAGTCACATCGTGTTGAGGGGGAGGTATTAAACACATCCACAACTGATATTATCACTTTTTAGTGTGTGAAAGGGTTATAAAGAAAATGGTATGTATTATATTTATATAAATTTAACAATGTATTGAATATAATATAAATTATTTCAAAGTAATATATTATTAATAAAAAATAGATTATAAATTCACTTTATTATGTGATCGAATCACATCGCTTTTAAGAGGCAGTAATACACACTTTCAGAAACGATGTTATCATATTTACACAAAATGGAATATATAAGAGTATGTTTTGTAAAAGTGTTAAATAATAATAAATACATAATAGGTATAAATTGTCTAATATAAATGTTTTGTGTCCATCAAAATTCCCAATCATGAATGTTAGAAAAAGAAAAATGAACAACTTTGTTTCAGGAGGCAGTTATTCAACGTACACATAATTTGTATGTCTGTTACCCATTTTATTGAATTGGGTGTATAATTATTAATAACAATCATCCTAAAAACATCTATTTATATTTATGATACTTCTTTTATATAATTATATAGTAATTGGAGTTTATTAAGTAGATAATGAAATAAAACTGAAGTGTTTGAGGAAATATGTAACATCTTATTTGGGTAACTCCTTTTAGTTTCCACCAAAGGGAATCAATGGATAGATTTATAAGAAATTTGGCTGTTATAGTTTGAGTATAGATATTTTTTGGATATATTGTTTTAGATATTGGTGAATCAAATTTGGATTTATAGGTGAGATGATATTGGCGGAGATAAGTCATTCATATTTTGGAGGAGGAGAGATACTCTTGTAAATTTTGGAAAATGGAATTCCACCCACATTTCCCCTTTAAAAGGGGTTTAAATAGTGTTCTGAATAATATAATGGAGATTATAAGGTTGGTATATTACCATAAATTGTATTTTTTACAAGTTTTTAGGTCATTTTATACATTATGATTAAGGTTCAGCCCCTTGTGATGATTACTTTCAACTTAATCATTGTAATTAATATTAATCACGTTCACTAAATTTTTCATCAAAAAATTGTTTCCTTTTTTATAAATTATTAATTATTATAATTAATAATATTTAATCAATTTTTACAATTTTCAATCATAAAATTGATATAAATATATTTAAATAATTCCCCTAGAAGCGACCATAAAATTAGTGTTTAAAGTAAAAAACATCAAAAGATTCATAGATTTTCATTTCCAATTTGAATGTGCAATTGGTTCTAATGAAATAAATTGGATTAGGTAATAAAAAATTTATCGCATTAACCTTGTAAAAAATTTAAAATATTTTATAACTTTATAAAAATATTAGATGAAATAGAAGTTTTTAATTAGAATTCTGTATTATTCGTTATTCATTAGAAACTAAATTTCATATAAAAATAACAAAAAATCACCCTAAAATAATTTTTCTATTTCAATTTAAAATATTAATTTTAGATTTGACGTATTTGATTTATAAATTTTCAAAATATTTCAATTAAAATAAGTTCACCATTAAAAGGCAGTAAAAGTTTCTTAATAAGACTGTAGTATTTTTTTAAAAATTGGGTCTATAATTATCTTATTACTATCAAATATATTGGATAAATATTAAAAAATTATTTATTATATATATATATATTTATAAAATTAATATCCCTAATTAATTTTAATTTAATAAATTTTTTACGATAAAACCACATTATTAGCATAAAATATTTTTTTATTAAAACAGTCCATTTATATTCTATTGGTTTTTATATTCATTTATATATAATTTCTAACCAATGAATTCTGATTATATTTGTCTAAACCATATATTTTCATAATTTAATTGATATAATTAAAAATTACTAATTTAATTTCTAGGTTATAACTTATTATTTTAAATAATAATATTTTGATAATATATTTTTGTTTAGTAAAACTCAGTCTTCTGTGTGATGCAATCCAATAAAAAAACATATTGTTTTGTGTGACGTATGATAACTTAATGTCTCAAGCATTTAATGACATAAAATTTATTAATTTTTTTGAAATAGTAAATATATTTTACATTCTCATGTTATTATACTCTATTATGTGTTTGGAGTTTCTTATTATGCAAACCATCAAATATAATGTTTTTATATTAGATTTTCAATGAATTACACGATACCTTGTATCGAGTGAAAAAAATATTGTAACCATAAAAACTCAGATACATGGTTATGAGATATTATAGTTGGTATCAGTGCATGTTTTGAAAATATTATAGAAAGAGATTAAGGAGAACCTAAATTAGGGAACATAAAACTATGATAAACATTGATAATATGAATATAATAACATCCAAAAGTTTTGGTATGGAAGATATTATGTCGATTTTCCAAGTAATAAATTATTATCTGGATAATAAATGTGATTTTTATTCAAGAAGAGATGTAACTTTGGTTAATAACACCTAAAAGGACTCTTGGGTTTGACTTATGCATTACACAGTATATAGAAAGGTGACTTATTTTGAACATAGTTTAACAATTAATATCGATACTATCTGGTTTATTGACATTCTATTTAAAAACCATAATGAATAATTTGAATTTTTTTATTATTGGAAAACATTCAAAAATACATAATGATTATTATCATGAAATTAGTTAGGAGTATACTTTTAAATTTATTATAATTGTTTCACTTTTTTTATTATTATACATTATGACTCAGAATGTTATGATGTAATTTGGAGTATGTGATTTTTTAGAAATGGTGCTTAGGAGATGGAATGGAAACGATATAAATGTACATAATCCAAAGAGTAATAATAATCATTTCATTAACGGTATTAAGCCAATCCAATGAAGGGAACATGTCTCCCATACATTCTTATAATATAAGAACACCATATCATGTGCTATAAATACATATAAGGAATTCACAAAGTCATATGGATTAAATGTGATGTGTAAGATAAAAAGAGGATGGAAGATAAAATGGAAGATATAGGAAATAAGGGAGTAATTTATTTTAACCCATGTGATAATTTTTGAATAAAAATCCCCAGTACATTCTTAAAGGGAATAAATTTTTTTTTAAAATAAGGCATGAGATCAAGGGTAAGCTTATATTATTGCTACAATAGAATTCGAATTAGTAATGTTATTTTTTATTTAGATTCATGAATTATGTATTTGATTAATTTTACTGATGATAAGAATAAAAAATTGATAAATAATACTACCAGATTTTTCAACAAATAATTGATGACATATGTTTAAAAGTATCAATTCCAATGAAAAGTAATACATTGGAAATTTAATATTTTAATAGAAAACATTATTATGGGATTATAATACATAATATGTTGAATATGTCAAGATAATATTTTTGGAGATATTTTTATGGGATAATATTTGTAACCCAGATATTAGTTAGTGACTTTTGATATATCTCTATGAGATTACTAAATATCAGGATATCTAGAATATATTGGAAAACCAATGATTTAATTTTTTAAGCATTCTTATTATCAGTAATATTTTATGGTGATAAATGTATTCAAATATTTTACAGGGTATATTAAGAGCTACATTATAATGATTTGAGACTATAAGATTAAGTTGACTTTTGATATTTTTTTGGAATCTCTTCTAAATGTTTGGACGTTGAATTTTTTTTGAATTTTTTTTTGAATGGGATTATGGATAATTATTTATGAAATTGAATTATTTGAAATTTTAGTATTGATGGATAACTCATGAAAACAATTTATATTTTGAAAAATATCAGATTAGGTACCTAGAATTCATTAATCGATATAATTACATGTTAAAATTTTATTTTAGTTTTTTTGGTAGGAAAAATATAATGTCAATACTCATTATTTGGAGAAAAATATGGGAGTACAGTGGTAATTGATTAATGTATTAAATTGAAGTGTTTATTTATGTAAATTTTCTTATGAGCATTGTCTACATGGTAAATAAATTTCTAATCACTTTGAAAAGGGACATTTAATGAAAAATGTTTCCCAGTACATCCATTTCTAATGACCTGATAGTCTTTTAACTAATTTATTTTCATGTTTTTATGGTAATTAAATGTTTTAATTTATTCAATTTATTGTGATCAATTACGTATACCACTATCCATAATTATTTATGATTTCCTTTATTATCAACATCTTTACATCCCCCAACTTTTTATCTTCATGGAATCCTAGTACCATGTTATTCTAGAAGATCTTTGTAATTACATTTCTCTATTATCAAGAAGAGTTTTCTGAACCCTGTTTATGATATGGGTTTAGAACAAAAGTTTTTTATTTAAAATTTCAAACTTCTTATTATCATGATAATTAGGAAATTTCAAGGATTTATTTTATTTAATTTGGGTAGGATGTAACTCCATGATATTATAAAATAGTAAATCCATGTTTGATAGTGTATATAATAAACAAAAAAGTATTACACGATAGTTTATCATCAAGAGAAATTATTATAAATTTATTTTGTAATTAATTCAATCTTTCTGAGAGCTTTTGATGCATGAGAACACCTATTTTAAATAAAACATAATGACCTATTAAAATTTCAATATTTAAACATGATCATCATAACCTAACTATTAAAATTTTTTGAGTGAATAAGACTAAGTAAAGTTTTAAATTTTGTGGTAAAAATATGTATAAAATAGATTAAATTCATAGCTATTAATCAAAAAAACAATATAAATTATTTTTAATGAAAAACATACCGTTTTTTGATAAAAATTGGATTTCTAAAAGGTGGTATATTTGGGGCTAGCACACATATTTTAAAATTAATTTTTAGAAAATTTTTAAATCAATTTTATAAAATGATCTTCATATTTGAAATTGTGGTATAAAAATTATTTTATGGTGAATAATTTTTAATTTTCATAAAATATTCATTTGCCAATTAACAATGAAAAATACTAGTTTTATTAACAAAATCCTCTATGTTTAAATAATTAAAAGATCCATTTTGATTATAAATTATTTTGAAAGTAAAATTAGTTCATTTATAATATAATAAATACAATTTTTTAAAATAATGTAACTTTTACATTGAATTTTTATATTAAAAATTTCTATACATTCGAGAATTTTTCTCTTTAGGAAACTATTGTTCCAATGCATTAATGGGTTTAATTTTAAATTAAATATTTCCCCATTATGTTATCTAATTTTTAATATATGGTTTTTATATTTCGAATCATGATAATTGATATTATAGGATATAGTAAATTCATTTTCTCTAAATTAAAATTTAAAATATTAAAAATAAATTACTCTGGGGATGGTTAAAATGAATTTACTATGGGGTTATACTAAAGAGATAAGGGCTAAAATGACCTAAATACTCTTATAAATACATCTTTGTATCTATATTTTTAAATTTACTTCATGAATATTAATTTTTCTGTGTTTTGGGTACACCTTTCTCTGATAATGACCTAGATAATATTCTATTTAATGAAAAAGACGCAATGTCTCCATCTTGCTTTTAAATGTCAATCACTTTTTAATAAAAGGAAAAAATATATGATGTATTATGGATATTTATTTTTATTGTAATAAAATATATTCCATGACGGTATTTTAAATTTAATTATTAGTAAATATATAATTACACTAATTTATTAAGTAATGATAAGGAAATTATAATATTTTTAATAAAAAATCATATAAATGAAAATTAAAATATTAAAAGTAAAATAAATTGAATGAAATATTATATCACATTAATTATATATATAAATATATATCATGTTATATATGTATGAACATTAATTGATTCTAATTCCATAAATTTTATGAGGAATGGGGTTTAAGTCGACGTGTGATTATCCGGCTCATGGGGTCAGGACATATTCTTATATATTTTTCCCAAGAGGAAGATATATTGCCGGCTTCATCCTAATCTGGATGATCTATATGTAGAATTAATTTATATAATATTTACTGGTCGTTTGACATGCACATGAATCATGACCCTTATACTTTGGAAATTTTGATTCATCTTCATGGTCTCCCCTTGCCCTTCAAGAATCTGGATCTTAATTAGTCAATTGAAAATTCCATCGTTCACTTACTATACGCAAATTAGAGGACATCCACCATGAAGCATTTGATCAGGGTGCATATATGTGTTGAAATGGAACTCTCCCCCCCACTATATGTGGTTTCGATCGTTTTTGAGGGAGTATATTGGTACTCACAACCCAATGTTTATGAATCATGGAAGAAGTTTATATCTTCATATTATAGGTAGGGACACTTCCACCTTGATTTCTGAAAAAGGGATTTGGTATTTTTCTTGGTTGAACCTCCTACTATGTCCGAAGGGCCATCACCTCTGGCTGTGACTAGTGAAGCATGATCTGTTCGATCTTCTGATTTAGTTGGGAACAAGAAGGGGTGTGTGGTTGTCTCAAGAGTTACGAGATTCCCCTTCCTGCATCCCCCCTTATTGTAGTGTCCTAGGGTGTCCAAGATCTTGGATCCCCTGATCCTTCAGGTGAGGAGATATTCTAGGAAGTCCTCCCCCTATAGAGTTTCCTCCAGGTTCAGGGATGAGTTGTTCTTCAAGCGTAGTGAAGTAAGTAACTCCTCAAGGATCAGGTCCGCTAGTTTCAAAAGTTTTTTATTGGATGAGAAGGGAGTTGGGTGTATGTCATTTTTCAAGTGGACTAGTGGTGGCAGTGGAAGTGTTTGAGGTTGGTATTGGTGAGTTCTCCAACCGAGATGCAGATTCAACCAGGCAGTTGGCCCCTGCAAATATAACCTTTTAAGTGGGTTCAGTTTTAGTTTGGAAGACAATCCCCTCCACTTTAATGGAAGTATTTACTCCAGGTGCTGGAGAAATTCTTCAATATGTGGGTTTATGAGACACTAAAAATAAACCACAGTACATAGGAAGCATATTTGAGAAACCTAGAGGTTCCGAGTTAACCGATAAGGTCTTATAATAAAGTTCATCCTATGTAGATATAGTGATTTTTGGTGGTATGGATATCTATTCTCTTAATAATTTTGTAGTGTTTGAAGGATAAGAGCATCATGTGGTTGAGGAAGGGGATGTAGAGGAGGATGACCATGAAGAGATCATTAGCTCATGTCTGGAGGGTTCTCAGAAGGATAAGGATTATGACTCAGATTCCCCTCTCGAGCCAAAGTAAGTGGTACTTGTAGAGTAATATATCATATTTTCTTCAAAGAAAGGTAAAAAAACCATCATACACTCAGAACAGTTTGTATAAAACTCTTGGAGGACCCAAAATAAGAAATAATACTCCTTGTTACCCAGAACTCCTATCACTAGATCACCAAGAAAAGGGTAGATCCCTCCAAAGGTTCTCAAGCCGCCAATGATAGAGCACAAACCCCCTGTAGCGAAATCACATAACACTGATCTGGAGAATGCAAGAAAAAAGATTATTGTACCAAATATCCATCAATTTGGGATATAGATGATGTAATTTGATGAATGGGAATCCATTTTCGATTGCAAAAAATCATTATCATACAAGATAGTGGAGGTCATCACTATGCATGTAGAGTTTGACAGGCTGGTAGGGAGGCGGTTCTATGATACCCTTTCTATGGAGAAGCATGCCTGGTCCCATACAAAACTCACAATATTCTCACATTTATTTAATGGTAAGATTATTACGATGGAAGAGCTCATAAAAAATTGGGAGAAGTTGGTTTACACCTTTGAAAACCTCCTCAATGATGATCAGGATGAGAAGGATCTTGAACTCTAAGGGGATCTTCTCAGAGGTAATGTCTCAAAAATTCTGAAACAAGAACTCATTGATTTGGATATTTGAAATCATATTGATTGACTATCTCTCTTTGTACTGGACTAGTTTCTCACTTTTCCCAAAAAGAGGGTTTCATAATTAAAAACATATTTTCCATGTGGTAATTTCATATATTGCATTCAGGTTATTTTATAACAATTGATATTTTATTGAATGATTTAAAATATCTAAAGATCTTACCATATTCAATTTACTTTTAAATGTTCAAAAATATAAACTATGGTCCATTAAGGTATCAATTGTTCCTTCATAATGACTATATCGACCCTTAAAGAGTAAAAAATATCATGGTTATGCTTAAATGAATGTTTTATCGTGTGCCATATTATTTGGATTTAATTAATTTTCAAAACATATATGATATTTATTTGATAAATTGGATTTAATTTTTAGAATTATTGGGTTTAAATTATATTACATGCCTCATTTTATTTTAGTAATAAGAATAAATTACCTGGATAAAAACTCTACATACCTTAGTGAAATATTAATATGTTAGAGGTTATGAAACATAAAATTTATGGAAAATAATTTTTAAAAATGATTATATTTTGAGTAGGATACGTCAATAGTCCATATATTCTCTAAAAATATTTAACTATTAACTTTTCATCCACATGGGATGAGTGTGACATCCCATTATTGAATAGTTATGTATATTTACAATAATCTCAATCATCCTAAATTATAAAATGGCACAAAATACCCTTGATTATTCGCACCTCTCATGAAATTTTTCTTGAAAAAATTCCAAAACACCTATAATAGAACATTAGATGCATTATAAATCTTTTATTCATCCAAAAATTTCAACCTTATGGTTATTAGGAAGATATCCAAATGAAATTTCTATATAAGAATTCAATAATATTCACTAATCACTATCTTTTTATTTATTATTTTAAAGAATTAAATTTTATCATTAAAAATTAAATATAATAAAAAAATTATCTCCCACAGTATTATATTTTTTTATTATTTTTTGAAATAAAATTTATCTATACCTACATTTATCAAATGTGATATAAATTGCCCAATAGTGTGTATGTCAGACTACCGCCTAACAAAATAATGTATCTCATTTTTCATTATAACATATCATGATTGGATATAATGATGAATTTAATGTGTGTATATGTATTATTAGTAATATAATTATACTCATTGAGTTATAATATCAAATATCCCTTCTTACAATACATTTAATTTAAAATAAAATAATTTCTTTCAGGTGTACACCAGACCACCACCTCATGAAGCGATGTAATTAAACTTTCATTTATTAATTACATGGAAGGTAATGAGGATAAATTAATTGAATATATGTGCTATATATAAAATTATATCAATTTTTTAAATTTAATTTATCCAACACTTCCTTACTCTTTCACCCATTATGGGAATAATATAATTGCTCGTGTGTATGTATGACATACCGTCTCCATGAAGAGATGCGATTCTGTTTCTATATCCAATTATAAAGAATGGTTAATTGTATTTATCTATTAAAAACCCATTTACATGGTGAAAATAATTAATTTGATGATGGAACCCTTATCAATGTAAAATTACAAGAAATATCACATCAAAACATACAGAAAAAATGATGAAATTGTCAATGAAATAGTGATTTTTAATGAAGAATATTTAATAAAATGGCCAGTAAAGAATATAATTAAATCACATATGGTAAAAAAATATGAATATGGGATCTTACTATGTGTATGATAAAACTATATTTATAATAATTTTTTTCACACATACAAAGGAATTAAAACCCAAGTTAATAATTTCCCTTCTGACTTTTACTCGGGTGAGAAATATTCCATATAAACCATATTTTATTTTGTGTGGTGTATTCACAAAAGTTTTGATGTGTTATATTATGAATCTATTTCTCTTCATAGTATTTAATGTTTAATTTAATTTTATTTCACTCATAGGGATTATGATTCAAATTACTCCAAACCAAAGAGGATTTATTTCACTATATCATCATTATTTAGGATTTTACTTTTAAGAAACCCATGGGGGAAAATTTTTTCATTCCTATCACAAAACAAAACAATTTAAATATCATATTATTATACAAGAATTTTTTATGAAGCTATACCATTTTCATATATTTGTACTTATCAGGATTGAAAAATTATTTTTCAGTAAATCTGAAGTCATTTATCTCTTTGGTCCAAAATATTTTTTCTTCAAAAACCATATATTGCAAAAATATTTTAATTTTTTTAAAGAGAAAATGGTATTTTCCTCAATTTTTTTTTAATATAATTCTTATGTTATTCATGCTCATTAAGGACATCATGAATGTATTTTGATAATAATTTATTTGAGATAAATTGTATTGATAATATAATATTTCTTTCTAAGGATATTTTATGATCAAATTGATTGAGGATGAATTATTTTACTAGAATTCACCATATTAGTTTTTAAAGTGTGTGATTATGTTTATTTTATTGAGGTATGTATTATTATTTCATATGTTATTTTTTCAGTAAATTATTATTTTTTGTTATTTTTCACCCCTTCTATATAAGGATAAAATGGTAATTATTTTGTGATTGGTGGGTCATGGATATATATATCCCCTTGATGCATCAATAGGCGTCATGATTCAAATCAATTGGCCATGTGAAAATGACCTCCAGCCATTCATTTAATCAATCTTTTGAAAGGATTTGATAGTTTGTTTCATATGTTCATTTGAATATCTGATTAATTAAAATATACATGGATAATTTTAAAGCTCATGTGATTATTAATATAGATTTATTTCACTATCTAATTTTCCTTTTATATTTTGCACATGTTATTATTCAAATAGAATGTGTTTATTTTATTTATATTATCATACTGATTATTCATATTTATTAATGATATATTCCATTTTACTATTACCCTTATTGAGAATCTGATCCCTCCCCTTTCATATGTTTTATATTACCTAGGATACATTGAAATGTCATATGATTGACATCCAAGGACATGGTATATGGATTAATGGAGTTGTCAAATAAAATACAATGTTATATATTATGTTTTCAAATGTATGTGAAATTTATGTTTGTATCTAATTTACCAAGGCTACTAAACTATATCATCATTCAAGATGTAATTACCTATATATAGTGAAAATGTAAAAATGTTACCACCAAATCGTGGAAACTAGAGTTGGGATCTTTACCCACCAATTAAAGAATTCATGGAAAATAGTGTTGACCTCTTTGATGTTGGGAAATAGTTTGTGAGGTGAAGTTGTTATTATAGAAAATTGTAAAAGTGTTAGTCAAGGAGTGAAATAATTCTTTTTACTATATGTGTGTATCTTGGATCAGGTAAAAGATTGTTTTATATAAATATAGGAATGATATTTATTTTAGATAAAATCCATGTTTTTCTAAAACTATCTCCTAGGAAATTTGTTAAGTTTTTTGGTAGGAAAGTAAAATTATATCCATGGTATATTTTTCTCTATGGTGTTCTAGACAATATGGGGTTAGATTCTTATCGATTATGATTACCTTTGAATTTACATCATGTATATGATGTGATTCTGGATTTTTAGTAAAGGTAAAATGCACATGATGAATCTTATCTTATGATCCATCAATTGGTACAATTAAAAGATAATCTATATTGTAATAAGAAGTATATTTAGATTCAAGATTGTATAGATAATAAATTTTAGAATAAGGTAATTTTCTTGTATTTGGTTTTCTAGAAGAACCATATGACTAAAGATGTAACATTGAAATTTAAAAATGTTGAGAGGAAAAAATGTCAACACTAGAATAAGTAATTAATAATTTTATAAGGGAAATATTCGGTTTAGGGGATCAATGTTAAAAAATGGTAATCCATGAAATAATTAAATCTTATGATTGATAATAATTCCTTTTATGGATTCATGTTCATCGTTGTTTTATAAAAAATGTTATATATATCTTATATTGAAAAAAGAATAGTTTAATTTAAGTAAATTGTTTTTTAAGGTAATAAATGATTTTATTTAAAATTAAAATTAAAATTATTTTTTATTGATAATAAATAATATTTACTTATTTTTTACCTCATTTTTTCAAAAAATGGTTGAGATTCACTTTATGGATGTTTAGAAACAGTTTATTTTTTCATGAATGTGAAAAATAACAATTTTACACATACATACATTTTTATGATATTATCATTGTATAAAAATGAATTGGAATATTATGATACCTTACTACTATAAAATATATATATATAATAAGAAAGATTATTAATTTTAAATTTTTTATTTTAAACATAGTAATCTATAATTCACATTTTAACATCTATATTATGTTTTTATTCAAATAAGTATTATTTTAGGTTATTATATTTTAATTAAGTTCACATAATTTTTTTTAATATTATAACGGTTTTTAATTTTAATAAATACAATTAATTCCTTGGGAATCAATGTTATACATTATGTTTTTATAATACCTTTTGTATTCTAAAAAAACATTTATTTAAAAATGTGTTTTAATAATGTTTTGAAAACATTAATTAAAAGAAATTTTCACCACCTCTGTAAATTAAATATTAGAAAATGGATTCTATATTTTAAAAATTCATGTTCATATTTTATATATAGTTAATTTTTTTATCCATAATGAATAGTTACCATTGTAAGGGTTTTCACCACAACAAAGATTAAAAAAGTTAAAGTTTTGGGGTTAAATTATGAGATATGGTTTTAAATATATTTAAAACAAGATTACTTATGACTTTTTAACTGTATTTCAACCATAAATTATCATATAATTTATGTTTTACTAATTTAATCCACTTTCCATGGGATATAAATTTAATATTTTTTAGTTTTCATAGTATTTTAAGGGTTTTAGTCCACTTTGTTAATAAAGTGAATATATAATTGTAATGGCCCGGACCTCTCCGGTCCATTACTTTGTGAAATATTGGTGTTGGAGGTGTTCTGGGAGGTCAAGGGGACTTATCCCCAACACTTTGCCAATTTTTTTCAGTTCTGTGAACAGTGTTTCCAGTTTTATGAACAGTAACAGATCGGTCTCACCGATCGGTCTGACAGATCAGTCTCACAGATCGGTTTCACAGATCGGTGTGACATATCGGTTACACAGATCGGTCTGACAGATCGGTTTCACAGATCGGTGTGACTGATCGGTTTCACAGATCGGTGTGACAGATCAGTTTCACAGATCGGTGTGACAGATCGGTTTTACAAATCGGTTTCACAGATTGGTTTCACAGATCAGTTTCACAGATTGGTCTGACAGATCGGTTTCACAGATCGGTGTGACAGATCGGTTTCACAGATCGGTGTGACAGATCGGTTTCACAGATCGGTGTGACAGATCAGTTTCACATATCGGTGTGACAGATCGGTTTCACAGATCGGTTTCACAAATCGGTTTCACAGATCGGTCTGACAGATCGGTTTCACAGATCGGTGTGACAGATCGGTTTCACAGATCGGTGTGACAGATCTGTTTCACAGATCGGTGTGACAGATCAGTTTCATAGATCGGTTTCACAGATCGGTTTCACAGATCGGTTTCACAGATCGGTGTGAGAGATCGGTTTCACAGATCGGTGTGACAGATCCGTTACACAGATCGGTATGACAGATCGGTGTCACAGATCGGTGTGACAGATCGGTTTAACAGATCAGTTTCACAGATCAGTTTCACAGATCGGTTCCATGTACAGTAATGGTGGGTGAATAGTATTTCCAGACTCCTACAGTTTTTCCCCTTTTGACGTTTCTTTTGACGTAAAATACATTTAAAGCCTTATTTTAAGGGCTCTTAAGGCCGTTTCAAATGCCATAAATCCTATATTAATTATTCCTAAGGCTTGGAATGTTTTACATGGTCAAACCGCGTGGGTTAATGCGATCCGTTTTTAATGGAGAATTAATCGGATCTTAAACCGTCGCCCCATTAAATCTTAAAAAGGGACGAGATATCATTCTCCCTTGTTCTTTCCATTTGTTCTCAGCTAAGAGACACTAGAACCTTTCAATCCTTTCCATAGGAGTTGCACAATCAATCTTTACCCCGAGGATTGGTTCTGTTCTGTTTTGAATGGAACTGAGCCGTGTCGATCAATATTCAATATACGGTATGTTGTATCATCGTTCTTTTGGGGTTAATCTTCTCCTATCCTCTTTTCCATGATTATACCATGTATTCTCCAAGATTCTAATGGGTTTTCTTGGGGTTGGTTGGTACTGTCGTACCGCAGCATTCTCCGGTGGATGCAGTTGTCGGGAGGGGAGGATCGTGACCTGTTGTGTGGATAAAGAACGTGAGGAGCTGTTTGAGGTAGGGGATTCATGGCTTCTCTAATTGTATATGTTCAATCGTAGAATTAGCATGATTTATCCCTTTGGATCACAATTAAATTGACCTAATTAAATACTTGAACCGGATTAAAAGAATTGGTTGATCGCATGTTGTTGCTTTATACCGTGATAACGGTTTGCCTCATGTTTTCCTAGATATAGTGATATCTATGTTTTCTTTGATTTGTTGTTCATTCATGATATAAATTGATAATGAACGTAAAGCTAGAATTAATTGTTAATTAATTGGCTAAAGATAAAGAGGCATGTAAATTAATCTGGTTATTGCCGTTGTTGTAGTTGTTCTAATTTCAGGATAATCAAATTAGGGAAGTAAGCATGATTGTTTAATTGTGATAGCTTGATGATTAGGTATCCATGATTGGAACCTACGAATAACAAATATTCCAATTCAATATGAATTGGAGAACAGATTATGTGGGAATTTCTAAAAGGCTTCTGAGTTACCCTCTTGTTTGTTAAAGGGGCAAGAGCCCATGATGTGGTTTTTGTTTTCCTGCTGCTTGTGCTGTGATGTGAGCCTGGATGGTTGTTGTGATATGTGGAGGCATGGAGGCCTTGTGGTTATGGCAGCAGATGACACCTAGAGTGGCGAGATGCATCAGTTTATGTATATGGGTGTTGGGGAGGACACCAGGGGTGATGGAATGGGATGGATGTGGTTAATAGTTGCTTGCGGTTTTCTTGAATGTTAATCTTCTTTGCTATTCCCCACTGCTCAAGGCAGCTGGTCTTGCTACCCTTCTTCCGAAGGAGGCGAAGACGCGCGGGGTATGCCACGTGCTTTCCGTGTTTAGCCTCTCCAGGGAGAATGGGTATATGATCTTTCTATAGGCGGAAAAGACTCGACGGGTAGTATATCTATTCATCGTGTTGAGCCTCCTTTGTGTTTAGAAGCATAGGATGTTTTTCTAGAATGCATGGGAATGTGGAAAAGTAATTCTGTAATGAATGTTTGATTAAATGGTGAGAATCCACGAGGATGGAGATGCTGGAATTTAAAGGTGATGTGAATCTTAAAAAGGAGCAGGTGTTTTTTAATATGATGCCAATTCAGTTTGATGTGTAATTGTTCATTCTTAATTAATGTTTAAAGAATTAATTAACGTATAGTGGAACTGATAAAATGAGAATGGAGTAATCTAATAAATCTCTTCAAATGTTTGTGTTCTTATAGGATACCTAGTCTTAGAAGTAGCAACATGGAGTCTGAGAGACGTTAGCTGCAGTTGTATCTAAGACTAGGTAATGCCCATAGTGTGGATGTGAGTTACTTATATATTCTGTACTTTTTGTGTTTCTATACGCTACTCCACCCTGTCGGTAAGGGCAACTGACACCCCGGGGATTCTGAGCCCTGGGGGGGGGGTGTTTTCCCCAACATTCTGATGGGAGGTTGAATGGTTGACTACCCCCTTTGGCTCCGCTCTCTTCTCTTGGTAGATACTTGTGCCATGAGGCACAGTGGTTAGTTACCCCATATATGTGTGTAGAGGGATGTAATGGCTTGTGGTTATTCACACACATATATTCTGGATATAGTATCCTACGGACTACTATAGGTGTAACGTGTATAGGCTATGATGGCTTGAGGATCCTTACTCGGCGTATGGGCTGTAATGGCTTGAGGTATTATACTCGACGTATGATACACGTTATGCGAGCTGTGGTGGCTCTCGGAAATTATCTGGTTACTTTTTGTTTTGAGGACAGTGTGGTGCTTCGCCCAGGTGTCTACAGGAAAGCCTTTGTGGTGCACGAGGTGCAGATTGTGGAGCTCAACCCAGGTGTCTGCGGGAAGCCTTTGGAGAGAGATTCACAAGACGCATGTCGTTGGGGGAAAAGCGGCAAACCAGTGGGGAAGTATTAGCGGGGTACCCCTTATATTCTTTACTATATGCTATATTATTGTATGCGTTACATGGTGAGAGTAGCCATGGTGAGGTTGGGAACATAGTATACCTGTTTAGGTGACGAGTTAGTTTCACTTATTGTTCACTGGGCTATAGCATGCTTTCTTTACTTTTGCACGAGAGTCTTGGGTAGGATCCTACTGAGTATACTGTTATACTCACCCTATGTACATATAAACTTTTTTTCAGGTCACTTGGAGCAGGTTGGAGATCAAGCAGGTTACTACTAGCTTTCAGTTGGAGGAGGAGCTGTTCGGGCATGTGGTCGCTGTCGTTTTACTTTCTTTTGGGTACTTTTAGTTTCCCCTTTCAGTTGTAGTACTTTTGAATGACATTTCATATATGTACTTGGTTTCCTTTTATATTTCAGTTCTGAGTTGGAGTTGATTGGAGTCTATTCTATCTCTCTCTTCTGCATGTGTTCTCTTAGAGGGTAATGCCTCCCATTTGTATGTTATTATACCGTCGGTGCTAGTCGCCAACCCGGGGCCTACTGGAGGCAGGACTCGGGGGTCATTATCTCCCTTTTCACATTGCCGGCCCAGGAGGGGTACCCTTTGTGGGGAGGGGGTCGTGACAGAGTGGTATCAGAGGTCTGGTTGAGGGATAGGATGGAGTTTGGAGTTAGGCACAGGTGAGGATGCATGGGATGGTAGGGCAACAGTGTCATTCATGTTTAGCAAGTGGGGTAAACACTGGAGACCGGCAGAGACATAGGCGTTCAGGGCCCCCAATGATCTATTGCACGGACCTTTAAGATTACGATGGCTACTAAAAAAAGTGATACTGGTTGCAGGGTAGAGACCTAGGAAAGGATCATGCATCATTATTCTTTGCGCCTGTGTTTGAATGGGTAGACCTTGGGATAGGTAACCTAAAATTAATAAAACAAAATAATTAATTAATTAATGTTGAGTCTTTCATATTCCAGGCTTATGAGCTCTAACGGTTGTTATTTTACAGGTATGGCTCCAGGTCGACGTCCTCGTCAGGTTTGCGCAGAAGGTGCCTAGCCGGCTGTTCCAGTAGATCGCCACCGGGTAGAGGTTGACGACGATGACACTTGGAGGAAGACACTCCGAGAGTTTCAGCGCCAGAGTCTACAGAAGTATGAGGGCTCCATTTCAGATGCAATCACAGAAGACTGGTTGGAGGAGGTCGAGATAGGCTTCAGTTCGATTCGTGCTCAGAAGGAACACTGGGTGTCCTTGGTTGTGACGATGTTGCGTGGAGCAGCGAGAAAATGGTGGTTCTTGTTCCTCGGGGATCGTGAGGAGTCAGCGATCTCATGGGAGGAGTTTCGAGACAGGTTTAGAGTCGAGTTTCTTTCTTCGACTGCGAAGGCGTCTAGTCGCCAGGAGCTTCTTACCCTTCGACAGGGGAGCTCCATTGTTCGAGAGTTTGGAATTCGTTTCAGGAACCTTCTACGATATGGTTCAGACCTGTTACCAGATGAGGAGGCCAGGTCGATGCATTTCGAGGAGGCTTTGCATCCAGAGATCCAGCGCCAGGTCACCCCATTTATGCTGAAGAGATATCTTGAGGTGCTGGCGAGGGAAGAGGTTGTTGAGAGGACTTTGGCTAGGACCGGATCATCATGAGAGGGGAATCGTCATGATTCCTCACGAAGTATAGCTATGGTCCGGGGTTCCCGGTTTTCAGGACAGAAGAGTTTTTGTTCACCTGGGGGTAGGTCCCAACCCTTCCCATCTCGTTTCTACGGAGGCAGAAACTCTCAGGCCTATGCTAAGGGATCAGGTGCTTGTTTTTCTTGTGGTGGTCGTGGTCATCAGCAGTGGGAGTGCCCGACTTTTCAGAGCAGTCATCGTGCACCAGGCACTCCACTCCAGGTTCCTCCGTTGAGGCAGTTCCAGCCGAGGCAGCAGCAGCAGGTTGCACCAGTTTTAGATCACCAGAGGGTAGATGGAGCAGGCAGGGGACAACCCCACGACGCACCCCATCCTCAGAGAGCAGAGCGCGGCCGTGGTGGTGGTCGTCATCAGGGTCAGAGAGGCCGTGTAGGTGGTCGTGGTCAGCTTCATGCTCTAGCGTTGCCAGCTCCAGGCGATCTAGACGTCGTCCGAGGTACCCTTTTCTTGTTTTCTACCTTGGTGTATGCCTTGTTTGATTCAGGAGAAACACACTCCTTTATATCCCCTACCCTTGTCCACGCTTTGGGACATGAGGTAGAGAGGCTTCCAGTGCCCTTGGCGTTGACTACGCCAGTTGGAGGTCGAGCTAGCTTGTTTGAAGTATGTAGAGAATGTGAGCTAGTGTTGGGGCAGCACCGCTCTTGGTGAGATTTCCTATGTTTACGAATACAACCATATGATGTCATCCTCAGCATGGATTGGTTGTATTCGGTGCAGGCTATTGTGGATTGGTACCGGAAGAAGGTCGTTTTCATTGATGAAGATGGAGAGGAAGTGGTGTCTGTTAGTGAGAGAGATCCTCGAATGAATCATAGACGAGTTTCATCTTTATCATCCATGATGGCTGGGATGATGCTGAGTTCTTCAGAGGTTCAACAGTTAGCGTTTCCTAGGGTCGTAGAGGAGTACCCTGATGTCTTTCCAAGAGAGGTTGTATCCTTACCCCCTCGACGAGAGATCGAGTTTGGGATCGAGCTACAGCCAGGAGCATCCCCAATCTCTATGTCTCCGTATAGGATTGCCCCTTCTGAGTTACGAGAGCTACGTATTCAGCTTGATGGTCTGTTGCAGTGTGGTTTTCTTCGTCCAAGCGTGTCACCGTGGGGTGCACCAGTTTTGTTTGTGAAAAAGGCTGACGGCAGTTTGCGGTTGTGTGTCGATTATCATCGATTAAACAAAGTGACAATAAAGAATCGCTATCCTCTTCCATGGATTGATGACCTATTCGATCAACTGAAGGGTGCAAGTTGGTTCTCAAAGATCGACTTGTGGTCAGGATATCATCAGATGCGTGTAAAGGATGAGGATATCCCGAAGACTGCTTTCCGTTGTCGTCATGGGCATTATGAGTTTGTTGTAATGCCATTCGGCATGATGAATGCTCCAGCTGTTTTCATGGGGTTGATGGATGCTATGTTCCGTGAATTCCTGGACAGGTTTGTTGTGGTTTTCATCGATGACATCCTTGTGTACTCCACATCTGAAGAAGAGCATGCAGAGCATCTACGAGCCGTTTTGGGAGTTCTTCGCCAACATCAGTTATTTGGGAAGTTGTCCAAGTGTGAGTTTTGGGCTCGAGAAGTTCGTTTCTTGGGGCATGTTGTGTCCCAACAGGGAGTAGCTGTGGATCCTTCGAAGATAGAAGCAGTGGTGTCATGGGTAGCCCCCAAGACTGTGTCAGAAATGCGAAGTTTCCTTGGTCTCGCAGGCTATTATAGGAGGTTTGTAGCCAATTTCTCCCGAGTTGCGACTCCTCTGACAGCTTTGACCAAGAATGATCAAGCGTTCATATGGACTGATCAGTGTCAGGCAGCTTTCAAATATCTGAAGGAGAAGTTGGTAAGTGCTCCAGTCCTTTGTCTTCCAGCGGAGGGAGTCCAGTTTGATGTTTTCTGTGATGCTTCACATCTGGGGCTAGGCTGTGTTCTCATGCAGCAAAGGTCAGTTGATTCTTATGGGTCCTGACAATTGCGTCCCCATGAACGCAACTATGCCACCCATGATCTTGAGTTGGCAGCCGTGGTGTTTGCTCTGATGTTGTGGAGACATTACCCCATTGGTGAGCACTTTGTGGTTTTCACCGATCATAAGAGTTTTAGGTATGTTTTCTCCCAACGTGACTTGAACTTGAGGCAGCGTCGGTGGATGGAGTTCTTGCAGGAATACGACATTGAAATATCGTATACACCTGGAAAAGGGAACGTTGTAGCTGATGCACTAAGCTGAAAGTCACGTAATGATGTTGTGCGTGAATCTGGTGATTCTTGGAGAGTAATGGAGGAACTGTCAGCATTACATATTGATATGGGAGAAGTTGGGGGTAGAGGTTGTCTTTTCCAGATGACGGTCCAGTCATCCCTGATGCAGAAGGTGGAAGAGTCTCAGTTGAGTGATCTAGAGGTGGAAGTTTGGAGAGATAGAGTTGTTTGTGAGGAGGCCCCTGATGGTTTGTCGGAGGATGAACAACACCGAGTGTTGTATCATGGAAGACTGTTTGTTCCCTTGGCGATGTGCGAGACGGTTCTCCGAGAGTTCCATAGTTCACCCTTGGCAGTACATCCTGGTGTGACGAAGATGTACTGATCCTTAAGGAGTCAGTTCTGGTGGCCTGGGCTGAAACGTATGGTTGCAGAGTGTGTGTCTCGATGTTTAGTCTGCCAGAAGGTGAAGGCCGAACACCGTGATCCTGGTGGTCTTCTCCAACACATAGAGATTCCTCAGTGGAAGTGGGAGGACATCTCAATGGACTTTGTTATAGGTTTACCTTGAGCTCTGGGAGGACATGATGCTATATGGGTGGTATTGGATCGTTTAACTAAATCGTCCCACTTCATAGTAATCAAGGAGTCGAGATTAGTGGAGGTTTTGTCGAGGCAGTATCTGGAAGAGGTGGTGAGGCTTCACAGAGTTCCTAAGACGATCATTTCTGATCGAGATCCTCGTTTTACCTCTAGGGTGTGGAGAGGTCTCCAGCATGCTTTTGGCTCTCAACTCTGCCTTAGCACTGGTTTTCATCCTCAAATGGATGGTCAGACAGAGCGAACCATCCAGACTCTTGAAGACATGCTGCTCTCTTGTGTTCTTGATTTTGGAGGTTCATGGGTGAAGCACTTACCCTTGGTAGAGTTCTCTTACAATAATAGTTTTCACTCTACCATCGGTATGGCGCCGTTTGAAGACTTGTATGGCCGGCCATGCCGTTCTCCGTTGTGCTGGACTTGGGTCGGAGAGTCAGCAATTCTCAGACCAGAACTAGTGCAGAATACAACAGAGATGGTTCAGGTGATTCGTGAGAGGATGAAGACAGCACAGGATCATCAGAAATCATATGCTGATCAAAGAAGGAGACCGTTAGAGTTTAATGTTGGGGGTCATGTGTTTCTAAAGGTGACTCCCCGTCGTGGGAAGTGAAGGTTTGGTCGTGGAAGTAAGCTTTCTACCCGTTTTGTTGGGCCTTTCGAGGTGTTAGCTCGTGTTGGAGCTGTGGCGTATCGAGTAGCACTTCCCCTCATATGAGTCGGATACATGATGTTTTCCATGTATCACAGCTCCGTCGTTATCTTCATGATGAATCTCATGTTATCGATTGGGGAGAGATTGATATTGACGATGATGCAACCTTCGAGGAGCGACCTATGGAGATCCAAGACCGTAAGGAGAAAGTGTTGCGTGGGCATTCTATCCCCTTAGTTCATGTCTTGTGGTGACACGGTGGCATGGAGGAGAGTACCTGGGAGCGTGAGTCACAGATGCGTGCTCAGTACCCAGAGTTGTTTAATGTTTAACTCCTTTCATGTAATGATGTTTCCTCTCTGGTTAGACCTTTCATGTTTTATTTATGTACCTTTGATGTGATGTTGTGAATGAATTGTTTGGGTATGGATTGTTTGTTCCTGGATGTCATAGTTTTGTTCCAGCTTTCGAACAACTCATGGTGGTTTTTTCCCTGAGAGGTATCTTATGGGGTGGTTGTTCGGACCCCTCTTCTCTTCTGGGTTGGTTTTTAATTCTCTAGGACGAGAATGTTTTGAGAGGTATCTAATGTAATGGCCCGGACCTCTCCGGTCCATTACTTTGTAAAATGTTGGTGTTGGAGGTGTTCTGGGAGGTCAAGGGGACTTATCCCCAACACTTTGCCAATTTTTTTTCAGTTCTGTGAACAGTGTTTGGAGTTTTATGAATAGTAACAGATCGGTCTCACCGATCGGTCTGACAGATCGGTCTCACAGATCGGTTTCACAGATCGGTGTGACAGATCGGTTTCACAGATCGGTCTGACAGATCGGTTTCACAGATTGGTGTGACAGATCAGTTTCACAGATTAGTGTGACAGATCAGTTTCACAGATCGGTGTGACAGATCGGTTTCACTGATTGGTTTCACAGATCGGTTTCACAGATCGGTTTCACATATCGGTTTCACAGATTGGTTTGACAGATCGGTTTCACAGATCGGTGTGACAGATCGGTTTCACAGATATGTGTGACAGATCAGTTTCACAGATCGGTGTGACAGATCGGTTTCACAGATCGGTTTCACAGATTGGTTTCACAGATCGGTCTGACAAATCGGTTTCACAGATCGGTGTGACAGATCGGTTTCACAGATCGGTGTGACAGATCCGTTTCACAGATCGGTGTGACAGATCGGTTTCACAGATCGGTTTCACAGATCGGTTTCACAGATCGGTTTCACAGATCGGTGTGACAGATCAGTTTCACAGATCGGTGTGACAGATCAGTTTCACAGATCGATGTGATAGATCGGTTTCACAGATCGGTGTGACAGATCGGTTTCACAGATCGGTTTCACAGATCGGTTCCATGTACAGTAATGGTGGGTGAACAGTGTTTCCAGACTCCTACAGTTTTTCCCCTTTTGACGTTTCTTTTGACGTAAAATACATTTAAAGCCTTATTTTAAGGGCTCTTAAGGCCGTTTCAAATTCCATAAATCCTATATTAATTATTCCTAAGGCTTGGAATGTTTTAATTGGTCAAACCGCGTGGGTTAATGCGATCCATTTTTAATGGAGAATTTACCGAATCTTAAACCGTCGCCCCATTAAATCTTAAAAAGGGATGAGATATCATTCTCCCTTGTTCTTTCCATTTGTTCTCAGCTAAGAGACACTAGAACCATTCAATCCTTCCCATAGGAGTTGCACAATCAATCTTTACCCCGAGGATTGGTTCTGTTCTATTTTGAAAGCAACTGAGCCGTGTCGATCAATCTTCGATATAAGGTATGTTGTATCATCGTTCTTTTGGGGTTCATCTTCTCCTATCCTCTTTTCCATGATTATACCATGTATTCTCCAAGATTCTAATGGGTTTTACTGGGGTTGGTTGGTATTGTCGTACTGCAGCATCCTCCAGTGGATGCAGTTGTCGCGAGGGGAGGATCGTGACCTGTTGTGTGGATAATGAATGTGAGGAGCTGTTTGAGGTAAGGGATTAATGGCTTCTCTAATTGTATATGTTCAATCGTAGAATTATCATGATTTATCCCTTTGGTTCACAATGAAATTGACCTAATTATATACTTGAACCAGATTAAAAGAATTGGTTGATCGCATGTTGTTGCTTTATACCGTGATAACGGTTTGCCTCATGTTTTCCTAGATATAGTGATATCTATGTTTTCTTTGATTTGTTGTTCGTTCATGATAGAAATTGATAATGAATGTAAATCCAGAATTAATTGTTAATTAATTGGCTAAAGATAAAGAGGCATGTAAATTAATCTGGTTATTGTCATTGTCGTAGTTGTTCTAATTTGAGGATAATCAAATTAGGGAAATAAGCATGATTTTTTAATTGTGATATCTTGCTGATTAGGTATCCATGATTGGAACCTACGAATAACAAATCTTCCAATTCAATATGGATTAGAGAACAGATTATGTGGGAATTTCTAAAAGGGTTCTGAGTTACCCTCTTGTTTGTTAAAGGGTCAAGAGCCCTTGATGTGATGTTTGTTTTCCTGCTGCTTGTGCTGTGATGTGAGCCTGGATGGTTGTTTTGATATGTCGAGGCATGGAGGCCTTGTGGTTATGGCAGCAGATGACGCCTCGAGTGGCGAGATGCATCAGTTTATGCATATGGGTGTCGGGGAGGATACCAGGGGTGATGGAATGGGATGGATGTGGTTAGTGGTTGCTTGCAGTTTTCTTGAATGTTAATCTGCTTTGCTTTTCCCCAGTGCTTAAGACAGCTGGTCTTGCTACCCTTCTTCCGAAGGAGTCGAAGACGCGCGGGGTATGCCACATGCTTTCCGTGTTTAGCCTCTCGAGAGAGAATGGGTATATGCTCTTTCTATAGGCGGCAAAGACTCGATGGGTAGTATATCTATTCATCGTGTTGAGCCTCCTTTGTGTTTAGAAGAATAGGATGTTTTTCTAGAATGCCTGGGAATGTGGAAAAGTAATTCTATAATGAATGTTTGATTAAATGGTGAAAATCCATGGGGATAGAGACGCTGAAATTTAAAGGTGATGTGAATCTTAAAAAGGAGCAGTTGTTTTTGAATATGATGCCAATTCAGTTTGATGTGGAATTGTTCATTCTTAATTAATGTTTAAAGAATTAATTAACGTACAGTGGAACTGATAAAATGAGAATAGAGTAATCTAATAAATCTCTTCAAATGTTTGTGTGCTTATAGGATACCTAGTCTTAGAAGTAGCAGCCTGGAGTCTGAAAGACGTTAGCTGCAGTTGTATCTAAGACTAGGTAATTCCCATAGTGTGGATGTGAGTTACTTATATATTATGTACTTTTTGTGTTTCTATACGCTACTCCACCCTGTCGGTAAGGGAAACTAACACCCCGGGGATTCTGAGCCCTGGGGGGGTGTTTTCCCCAACATTCTGATGGGAGGTTGAATGGATGACTACCCCCTTTGGCTCCGCTCTCTTCTTTTGGTAGATACCTGTGCCATGAGGCACAGTGGTTAGTTACCCCATATATGTGTGTAGAGGGCTGTAATGGCTTGTGGTTATTCACAGACATATATTCTGGATATAGTATCCTACGGACTACTATAGGTGTAACGTGTATAGGCTATGATGGCTTGAGGATCCTTACTCGGCGTATGGGCTGTAATGGCTTGAGGTATTATACCCGACGTATGATACACGTTATGCGAGTTGTGGTGGCTCCCGGAAATTACCTGGTTACTTTTGGTTGTGAGGACGGTGTGGTGATTCGCCCAGGTGTCTACAGGAAAGCCTTTGTGGCGCATGAGGTGCAGATTGTGGAGCTTAGCCCAGGTGTCTGCGGGCAAGCCTTTGGAGAGAGATGCACAGGACGTATGTCGTTGGGGCAAAGAGGCAAACCAGTGGGGAAGTAGTAGCGGGGTACCCCTGATATTCTTTACTATATGCTATATTCTTGTATGTGTTACTTGGTGAGAGTATCCATTGTGAGGTTGGGAACATAGTATACCTGTTTAGGTGGCGAGTTAGTTTCACTTGTTGTTCACTGGGCTTTAGCATGCTTTCTTTACTTTTTCACGAGAGTCTTGGGGAGGATCCTACTGAGTATACTGTTATACTCACCATATGTACATATAAACTGTTTTTCAGGTCACTTGGAAGAGGTTGAAGATCAAGATGGTTACTACTAGCTTGCGTTTGGAGGAGGAGCTGTTCAGGCTTGTGGTCGCTATCGTTTTACTTTCTTTTGGGTACTTTTAGTTTCCCCTTTCAGTTGTAGTACTTTTGCATGACATTTCATATATGTACTTGGTTTCCTTTTATATTTCAGTTCTGAGTTGGAGTTGATTGGAGTCTATTCTATCTCTCTCTTCTGCATGTGTTCTCTTAGAGGGTAACGCCTCCCATTTGTATGTTATTATACCCTCGGTGCTAGTCGCCAACCCGGGGCCTACTGGAGGCGGGACTCGGGGGTCATTATCTCCCTTTTCACATTGCCGGCCCAGGAGGGTTACACTTTGTGGGGAGGGGGTCGTGACAATAATGGTCTCTTATAAATGAAAATTTAAAACTCAATCTAGAAAAGTTTATGACAAAATACACTCCCAAATATTATCCCCATGACCTAGAGTATAAAGGATCACCAAAATACCAATACTATATTTTTAATGGTGTTCACTATATGAAGATATCCAAGGAGGAGGTAAAAGTTTGAAAAGAATAATTTCACATCTATTCCTGAACTACACTCCTAAAACTATAATTTAACAATAATAATGTAATTACATCATTATAGTTAAAATACTAAAAGTTTATTATGATTATATATGACGTATTCTATACTTTATTTCTTTCATGTGGGAAATGGAATCTTTTCTCATCCGTACACGCAAAATACTGGATCCTTGAAGTGGTTTGTTTCATTTTTCATCACCATATCTCTTAGATAATTATAAACATATATTTTACAGATATATATTATTTCCATAACATGATTATTATTCTTTTATGAAAGAATATTATCTACCTTATTACACTCTCATCAATTTGAATATGATGGAATAACTCATTCATATGAGTGGACTCCACCTCCACAAAACAATGGGATTTATTTTTTATTTCATCCTCTCATGGTTGGTCATTGGGATGAATTTAATGAATAAATAAGATATTTAAAATTTTACTATTATTATTTAATTTTAAAATATATCTTATTTATTTTCACTTCATCTATAATAAAAATGATAACCTCAATTATGTGTATATGTGGACTAACACCATAATGAGACATTGCATTTCATTTTTCATAACATACTTAATTGGATTCTTTTAAAATATAATTAAATGTATAGATGTAATAAATATAACTTTTATAATATTATTAATATTTCTTATCCAATACCAATTTTCTCGTATTCTGTTCTCCATTCTTATTTTGAGATTCTAAACCAAACGACCTCAAAAATAATGATGCAAACTTAACTAATTTAGAAACTAAATATATAATGATAATATAATGAAATATACTAAAAAATGATAATGTATTGAAATTGAAAACGGTTATTATGTAAGGAAGAAATTAATATAATTTTTTTTCTATAGTTAGAGGGTATATGATATAATAAATGAATCACGTTGGGGGAATTTTCTTTAAAACCCCAATTTAAATTTTTTGAAGTACTCCTTCTGTCACTATTTAATCTATATACATGTTTATAAAATTGATACGACAATGTTCTTATATATAATATAATTATTTTTAAAATTATTTTTAATTATCATTTAATATTGATAGTGATTTCAAATAAAATTATTGTATCATTTTATATATGGGTTACTTATCACTCATTTCAACAAAGTGAAAAAGGTTGCTTTTTAATGATTAATACTTAGCCAATTTTTCCCGCCAAAAAATACACTATTTTTTATTCAATATTCTTATACATGTTTTCATGTTATTTTTAAATAATATATTATTCATATTATCCATGTAATCTTTTATTTTAAAGAGTTCAAAAATAAATATTTTAGGTTAATTTTCAACCAAAATGGACCATTCAATAGAATAAGGGTTCAAATTATTTTTAATTTTATTTATGATAAAATAGTGCATTATAGTAAACATTATGTTCAAGATAAAATAATAAGTAATTATATATTATTATAGGGGATCATGGGATATATATCTTCAATTCTTTGGGTATTTCTTTAGGCCTTGATGAAAAAATAATATATATAAATTATTGCATTACTCATATTTAAAGTGCTCTATAAATGTGATTATCACTGGATTGAATATATAATTGCAATGTAAAAAACTAGGTTTCTTTTATTTTTATGTGGTGTAAAAGTAATTCATTTTAAATCAAGAATAATGTATAAACATATTTTTTAAATGCGTTATTATCATGAAAAATAATTATCATGGGTTCTCTTTTTTTATTATGTTTCTTTATCAGTTATGTTATTATTTATATAGAAGTAAAAAAATTAATATTTAAAAATATTATTTCCAATTGTTATTATAATATATTTTATATTATAACTATTAATTGTTAAAAGGGTTTCATTTTTATTTTCCTTCATAAATTTCACTTTATAATAATGTTTCCTTTATCATTGCATCCCATATTATGGTTTTTTTAATCATATAACATTTTGAAATGTTTTTAATGAATATTAGTATAACACCCCCAAGATTTTATAGAATGTATCCTCTTAAATAATCATTATTAATTCAATAGCCTACATTTCCCAAAAATATTATTTCATATAGTACAAATAATTCAAAATCATTTAGATAACTCAAAACAAATATTTTTAATGAATAATGAATGTAATAATAAGATTTTATATAAATTAAGGATCATACACAAAAGAAATAGTAACTTTCCCTTTGGAATAGTAATGAAATCCTTAGGAATAATAATTTTTCCAATAGACTAGTAACATCATCCATGAATGTATAAATAAAATTTATGAATCTTATAAATGAAACTATTATATAATTATACCATAGTATAGGTAAATAAATATTTTGAAAATTATAATTTTGGTGGAGGTATTTTTTATGAAACATAAAATTTTATTTAAATTTATTAATGAATATGTTCATTTAAAAGAAAATTTCTTTTCATAAAATAGAATCATAAATTAGTATGTTTCTATAGGGTTTATAAGATAATTTTATGAGCCCTTATTTAGTTTTTCAAAATGTTAGAGTATCAGTTATAATTTAGAAATTGGTATTTTTCAAGTAGATGTTGATTTTAATTAAAAATTAAAATTAGAAATTTTAGAAAGTTGTTTTTATAAAATGGAGTTCATTTTATAAATCTAAATTTTAAAAATTGTGAGGCTAATTTTTTTGTGAATTTGATAAAATTGATGATTTTTTAGTGAACAATGAAATAAAATAATTTTCTGTATAAGATAAATACATGATTTATTGAGTCATAGATGATGTATTGATGATCTAATATAATAATATAAATATATTCTACCTTAAGTTATTATATTTAGTTATAATTTTCAATCTATTCAAATCCATTACCGGATATAATAAATAAATGAATAATATAAACAAATAGCTCCTCTATTCTCCACTATAAATACAACTCCAAAAAACCTCTTATCCTTAGAATTCCAAAGCCTTGTAGCTTGACCAATTTCTTCCCAAAACTCTTCCCATATATATCCACCTATACCAACATACTTTGTTCTCAAGCAAGTTTGTAAAACTTAGAGGTCTTGTGAATTTTCATTGTTTAACCTTTTTAAACAATAGAAAGGTTTCTAACCAAGTTTAAAAGTTCCCAATTTTTTTAAAAGTATACAATTAAACCCCTCTTTTATATTGAGAATCTAAATCATTATTATGATACTATAATCAGTATCATTTTGATCGTACAATTGGTATCAAAGGAGGTTGCTGAAATAATTATATTTACATATAAGTTTTTCCTGATTATGTTTTTCATTGTTCTATATTTTCCTTTCTTAGGATATTTTTATCCTTGTTTACATATTTTTTTGATAACATGTTTGTGTGGAAATATTTTCTTTAAGATGGAAGGAATCAATGTTGGTTCCATAAGAAACTTGAATCCTACTAGACCACCTATTTTTTATGGGAATAATTATGAATATTGGAGATATTGCATGAAGACATTTATTATCAATACTAGAGTGGATAACTTTGTTATTCTTACTAGAGGATATAAAATCCCTGAAGAGGAAGTTAGTACTTTCACAAACGAAGAAAAGCATGAATATCAACTGAATTATACGGTAGGCAATACTTTGTTATGTTCCATTACTAGAAATATATATATCCAAATTTCATCTTGTGAAGCAGCAAATTATATTTGGAAGAAGCATGCAGTTACTCACTTTAGAACATCCAAATTAATTAAAACTAGAAGATCCATGCTCATTTTTGAATATCATGGTTTCTTCTTTCCTTATAGAGAACCCATATGTAAGGTGCAACAAAGATTTATGACTACTGTTAGTATTTTACAATCTATAGGTGAGAATGGTTTAGATGATGAAGCTCTTGTGGACAAAATCATAGACATCATGCCCAATGAGTGGGAATCCAAGAGAACTTCTATTGATGAGAATTGAAAGCATAATCAGATTTCTCTTGATGAAAATTTTGGAACTCTACTTCAACATTAGACTAGAATGAAGAGAGATTCTGATAACATAAAGAAGTAAAATGAGAATGGAAGTGTTTCTTTTACAAAAACTTCAAATCACATGAAATCCAAGACTCCTGAGAGTGTTACATGATCTAAATATAAGATGGTTGTTATCCAATCTTAATCTAGTGGAAGTAAATCTTTAGAAAATGAACTAGCCAATTTTTCTAGAATAATGAACAAGATTTTTGGACTAAATAACTTTAAATACAGATTAAAAAATAAATAAAATAAAGATAATAAAGATTCATAAGTCACATGTTATGAATGAAAAAGAGAATGACATATATGGCCATATTGTCCTATGCTTAAGAGAAAGGAAAGAATGGAAAATAATTCTGAGAGGAATAGAAAGACTTACTATAATGATAAAGCTAAGAAAGTCTTAAAAGCTAATGACACCTATAGTTCTAGTGGCAGAGACTCTTCTAATGAATTTCAGATTAAGAATCTTCTCGACCGAAAAATCTTGGTTTAATAGCTAGACTACCTATTGAAAATCATTGCCTAATGTCTAAGGTACATAATGCTGAATCCATAAATAATGTATCTTTGAATGAAAATTATTGTAATGATAAATATTATAATTATTCAAATGAGGAATCTTCTTCTGATGAAGATAATAGTTTACCTACCTATGAAAATGTTTCTAGATTTTATAAGCTCCTTGAAAATGAGAATGAAAAACACTAGAAAAATCTTGATAAGGAAAATTATAGGAATATTATTATTACTAAGGAAATATCAGATCTTTCAAAAGATCTTGATAATAAATTTTTTGATTTTGAATATATTTCAAAATACATCTAGGAAGTAAATTCTGAGAAGGATAAATATTCTAAGGATCTAGAAATGTATTTTATAAGAAAAATGTTTTCGAGCCTAACTCTAGTGAAAAAGATAATGTTTTGGAAGATAAGAATATAGTTATTAGATTGAAATCCAAAATATTTTCCTTGAGGAAGTGTTTTTCAAACCGTACCTTAGGTATGAAAAAATTTGATAAGATGTATTCTCAAATCTGACCTCTAAGGAATAATTCTATTTTTTGTTATAGTAGTACTAAAATGATATTTAGTAACAATTATTTTGTTCCTCAAAGTGATCCTTTTTGCACTAAGTGTTAGTGTGTTGGACACTGGGAAAAAATTTATTCCTTAAACAAAACCTGGCGTTTAGGATTTCCTAAAGATTATTATTCAATGAAAATGTGGATTCTTAATATATTTCTTTCTGAAGTTTCCGCATCCAATAAAGTTTGGATTCTGAAAGTCCAACTCTCATATTTTCAGAAAAATTGAGAAGGTACCAACAATAATACATGGTACATGATTAGTGGATGTTCCCGCCATATGACAGGTAAAAAAACTAAATTGAAAATATTATCAAGAAGAAAGGAGGAAAATTGGTTTCAAGGATAATGCTATGGGAGAAATTGTTGGTATAGGTAACATCGTTCTTCTGGAAAAAACATTGATTTCAAATGTTTTATTTGTTAATGGTCTTAAGAAAAACCTCATTAGTAAAATCCAATTATGTGATGAAGGTTACCTTGTGAATTTCTGGAATGATAAGTGCGTAGTACAAAATTCCAAGGAATATTTTATTCTTTATGCCCATAGGTAAGAGAATGCATAAACACTAAACCTATAAGACCATAGGAGACAAGATCTACCTTTTCTTAGTGAAATGGAAAATCATTCTAGGTTATGGAAAGGAAGGATAGGTTACTAACACCTTAAGAACCTATGAAAACTCTCTATGAAAAGACTAGTTATGGATCTACTGGAGATCAGATTTGATTCTTCAAAAGTTTGTGATCCTTGTCCATATGGCATGAAACAAAAATCATGTTTTATGTTAGTCAGTGAAGTCTCAACCACTTATGCATTATAGTCAGTGCATATGGATCTTTTTGATCCAACGCATAATGGAAGCATTGGAGGCAAGTATTATGTATTTGTCTTTGTTTATTATTACACTATATTTACATGGGTCTATTTTCTAATAAATAAATTTGAAGGTTTTTCTTATTTAAAAAGTTTTAGATCCCAAGTTAAAAATGATAAAAACCTTCTTTTATGACTATTCATAGTTATCTTGGAGGAGAATCTCAAAATTCTGATTTTGGAACCTTTTTTAGTTGAAAAGGAATTACTTATTAATTCTTATCACCAAGAACACCTCAAAAAAATGCTGTTGTTGATAGAGGAAATAGAAATATTCTAGAAATAACAAGAACCATGTTGAGTGATTATTCTATTGCCAAATTGTTTTGGGCTAAAGGTGTATGTACTGCTTTTTATACTATAAATCATGTTTTGATTAGAAAATTTCATAATAAAACTCCTTATGATTTATGGAATTGTAGAAAACCTATACTTTCTTACATCAATGTTTTTGGTTGCAAGGAATTCATTCCGAATACTAAAGATAATATAAACAAATTCACACCAGAATCGGATGAAGGAATTTTCTTAGGCTTATACACAACTTCTAAGGCTTATAGAGTTTTCAATAAAAACACTTGTAGTGTTGATGAAATAGTACATGTTAAATTCGATGTAACTGATCCCTTTGTTTTTAAACAAACTCAACCTACCTCTTCTAATGCGTTTTCAAAAACTGATTGTCTCCCTTTTTTAGAAGATCCTTCAGATAAGGAAAATGTCTAAGAAGATATTTTTGATACATTTAGCCTAGAAGATATCCTACCCTATATTGATGAAGAGGTTTAACAAAACCCAAATCAGTTGTTTCTAAGGAATCATCCCAGTGATAGTACAATTGGTGATGTAAATCAACCTGTAAGGAAAAGAAGTTCCTTATGAAATGAAGTAGAACATCTGGAATTTCTTCCCCAATTAGAACCAAAAAGTACTGATGATGCTCTAGGTGATATTGATTGGATTAAAGCTAGGAAAGATGAACTAAATAAATTTGAAAGGAATAATGTCTGGACCTTGGTTGAAATACCTAAGGAAATATCTATTATTGGAGTGAAATGGGGTTTTAGAAATAAGTGTGATGAAAATGGAATCACTATAAGAAATAAATCCAGATTGGTTTCTAAATTCTATAATCAATAAGAAGGAATAGACTATGAATAAACCTATGCTCCAGTATCCAGACTTGAATATATTTTTATTCTACTTGCCTTTGTAGCATTCTTCAATTCCAAACCTTTTCAAATGGATGTTAAATGATATTTCCTTAATGGTTTTCTAAAACATGAATTTTTTGTTGAAAAAAACTCATAGTTTTGAAGATAAAAAACATAATGAACTTGTTTACAAACATACCAAATGTTTGTATGGACTTAATAATGCCCCTCGAACTTGTTATGATAGGCTTACATGCTTTTTTCTTCAAAATAATAATGTTAAGGGAAATGTTGATCTAACCCTTTTTATAAATAAAGATAAGAAATGTTTTTTGATTGTTCAAATTTATATTGATTAAATTATATTTGGTTAAACTTAGAAATCTTTAACTAATTCCTTTGGGGATATAATGAAATCTGAGTTTGGAATAAGCATGATGGGTGAGTTAACATTTTTCCACGGTTTTCAAATTTCTCAAAAACCAGAAGGAATATATATATCCCCACAAAATTCTATTAATGATATTCTTAAAAAGTATTGACATGACAACACTAAGAGTATAATTAATCCCATTGGTACCTCAAATTCACTTGATCTTGATGAAGCTGGGAAACCAGTAGATCAAAACACTATTAGAGGTATTATAGGAAGTCTACTTTACTTGACATCTAGTTGTCTAGTCTTAATGGTTTCAGTATACCTATGTGCAAGATATCAATAAAATCTTATGGAATCCAATTTAAAGGCAGTGAAAAGTAATTTTCGCTACATAAATGGAACTATAGATCTAGGACACTTTTATACTTCTGGAAATAATTTTGTTTTAATGATTTTTTCAGATGCTGATTTTGGTGGGTGTAAATGGATAGTAAAAGTACATCTGGAACTTTTCATTTCTTAAGAGATTCATCAGTTTATTAGTCAAGAAAAAACCAACACTCAGTAGCACTTTCCACTACTGAAGATGAATATGTAGTAGTTGGAAGTTTTTGTGCTCAAGTGTTATGAATGCAACACACACTCACAGACTATGGTATGAGTTTTACCAAAACATAAATTTTGTGTGATAATACTAGTTCCATTTCTCTATGTAAAAACCCTGCACATCACTCTTCTGCAAAACACATAGATATTAGGCATCACTTTCTTAGGGATCACAGACAAAATGGAGATATCATTCTTCAATTTATCAGAAACCTAGATCAACTTGATGATATTTTCAAAAAATCTTTACATTCTGATTGATTGGAATACATTAAACAGAAGTTAAGAATGATAACCATAAAGTAATATTCCTTGTTAACTTCATATTCAAACCTATCTCCGACATTAATTAACTCCTTTTCATAGGGGGTGTACATTTTTTGTTAGAGTCTAATTTTTTTCGTAGTCTAGATTTTTTTTGTAAAGAAAGTTTTCATAGTAAAATTTTATAAATTTTCATAATGAAGATTTTATAAATTTTTGTAATGAAGATTTTATAAATTTTTGTAATGATGATTTACTATTTTTTCATAATGAAGATTTTCTAAATTTTCACAATGAAGATTTTCTAAATGATTTTTCGTACTCAAATATTCAATATTTTTGTAATAAACTTTTTTATAATATAATGTTCTTCAAGAATAATTTTCCTCCAATAAGAATAATCATCCTAGAAATCCAAAAGTTATATTTCATTTCCTATGTTTTCATAATCATCTTTTACTTGCTGGTATTTTAATTTGTTTTTAAATTTTTTTATTAACTTATTCTTAAATCCGAATGTTTTTCTTAAGAAACTAAAAAAGATTGGATCCTAACAAGATTTCCTTGTGGATATTATGTCAACCGTTAGATCCGATTATAAGGATTATTAACCACTGTATTGAGTAAGGAAGCTGAACCATCGCCTTAAACACCTATATAATGGACACCTGATGGTTGTCCCACATCGATCTAAAAGCTCTCATGTGCTGATGCTCTGACCCTTCTACTTAATATCATTATGAACTTCTCATATTTTGCTCAAATCCAAATTTCTGGCGTAGAATATTCTCTGAAAGACATGTCAACTGTCAAGCCCATCATAGAGTGGCAGGTTAATAGAGAAAGTTTTGTGCACCTTACATCTTCACCATGTATGATTCTATAATCTCAAAGAACATAAAGTTGAATGGATGGGAGAGTGTTTGCGTATCGAAGCATAGAGATCAAGATTTAGTATATCTAGATTTTCTAGTTTAATTTTATGAAACAATATGTTTTCTCAAGGAAGAAGGAAATGATAAGTTCTCTTTCAAGAGATATGGGATGAATTATGCTCTTTCATACACTTAGGCTTCTAGCTTGGTTGGTATTCTATTTGAAGGAGAAGTTTTGATTTGTTATCATAAGATTCTTGATGATCAAGGATGTTTTTATAAGTATAAGGCTATGGCTTGTATTGGAATTTTTGATGTAATGACTCTAATGATTGTTCATCTATCTTCAAATTTCTGGATTCTCGAATTATGGGTTCAAGGACTCATCATTCTGAGAATATTTGACAATGATACATTGAAGAAGAGTGACAAGTATATCTTGGATTTCTTGGTAAATCAAAGGAAGGTATATTTGGTTAAGAATATTCTGATTATGATCGAGAATATAAGGAATGGAAATCTGAAGGCTCAAATCATTATGTATCAATCCATTCTTTTGAAGCTGATTGTTCGGTGCTTGGAGTCTTTCATAATTACTTCAGTTTAAAGCCAAGGTATTAAAATTCATGGTGGTTAGTGATGACACTTTGAAGAGGATGAAAGTAGGTTTTTCTAAAGAATCTAGAGAATTTTATGACTTGCTAGAAGAAGAATTTGAAGCCATACCAAAGAAACAGCAGGTGGCTGAACTGTCTAAAAAGGTTGGAAGGAAGAGGAAGTTGTAAAAAGTAGAAAAGGAAGGAAAACCCATAGAGCCCAATGAAATAAAATCAACACCTCCAAAACCAAAGAAGAAAAAAGCTTATCTAGATGAGGTAGTAGAAAAAAGGGGGGAAGAAAAGATGTATAGGAAAGCAGGGGAGCCTAGATTTGATTTGGATATAGCTGATGCAAAATCTTTAAAGGAGAATACTGCTAATGAGCGTGAAAAGCAAGAAAAAGAAAAGAAATAAAAGAAGAAGATATCTAAGGCTGAAATTCTGAAATCACATTTGAAGGATGCTAAGAGAGATTCTGAGAAAATTCTAGTATCAAAATCATTCTTGGTAGAAACCTTACCAGAGACACCAGAAAAGAAGTTTGTGACTCTGGAAAAAGTCAATGTAAAATAAGTAGTAGAAGTTGGAGAAGAAAAAAAAATTATGAACTTATGAATCTGAGCCTTCAAAGACTGCTCCCCCTGGGAAAGATGATAAAGGTATAAATGAAAAGGTTGAAGAATAAGTGAATAAGATGTCTAAAGCAGTTAGCTCTAATTGCGATTTTATTCACCCTGAAGATGATGAGACAGGAGCTCAGAAGGATGTAATAGATGAAGACAAAATCATTCAACTATCTGATAGTGAATGAGAGTCCTCAGATGAAGAAGCCATTCCAAAAGTTGACCAGGGAAAACTTGTGGTTGTTGATACACCTAGAAAAGTTGTTGTGAAGAAGAATGAAGTTGGTGGTTCTTAAAAGTGGAGAAAGCTACTGAGATAGAGAATGAATCCTCACAAAGCAATGTTTCAGATTCAGAATCATCATCCATTGGAGCGGATTTCATAGTTCGGTATTTGAAGAAGCTTGTTGGGACTATTCATATTTTTCCAAGTATTGATTAGAAATTTCAAATGCTTTAACACAACTTAAAACAGAAACATGATTCAGTATCCATGGGGATGAACAACTGTTTCAAGCATGAGGTTGATTTCAATAATTTTTTCATAAACTATAAAGGCCAGAAAAGATCATGTAAGAAGATGAGTAGTTGGTCAAGGAAATCTATAGAGGTCATGAGAAATCATGATGAGTTCCAAGATAGTGTCAAAAAGGCTTTTAAAACTAAAGATAGTAAGATCAAGGATCTCACAAGTAGTTTTGAAGAGAAGTTGACTCTAGAACAGAATTTCTGGATGCAAGATGAAAAATATCTGAATGGGAAGTTGTATTCCGTTTCTCAATGATATAAGAGAGAAAGAGTTCTCAGGATTGAGATAGAAGAAAATTTTTTCAAGAAGGAAGAATCCTTGAAGGCTCTAGCTGTTATTCTTAAGACTCAAGAAGAAAAGATCAAAGCCTTATAGAAGAAACAATAGGATCAGGATCATCTTCTTAAGCGAGTGGAGTAAGATCACAAGGAGCTCAAGAAGCTGAAGACCATAGTCATGAATTTGATTCTCAATTAAAAGGAAGAACGATCTTGTTCATATCTAATATTTTGTTATATTTTCCTTGTTATACAAATTTTTTAAATAATAATGAAAATTTAAATTTATCTTTATGACTTTCATTGTTTAGTACTAATATTTCAGGTATCATATTTTCTTTTCCATTCCCTTTAATCCTTTTTGAAAATCACAAATTTGGAGAATGAAAAAATAATACTTAGTAAAATTTTCTTTAAGTGATAGAGAGTTTATCTAAGGGTGAGATCTTATCCATAGAGATTTTTGTTTGCAATAAATGCCAATTATCATTCAAAAAATATAGAATACGATCCTTAGTGTGTCCAAAGCCTATGGGGGAGTTAGTTGTATTCATCATTTCCCATGTGATAAGGGAGATATGTTTTACTTTCAAAGTCCAGAAAAATATTTTCTAAGTCCTTATATTCTTTTTTGTGAGGATGTTTGTGCTTTCCAAAAAGGTGGATATTGTTGAGTCAATAAGGTTTCCTTATGACTTTTCCATTCCTTATTGTTTTTAAAATCACAAACACCTTATATTAAGGCACATTTCTTTTTACTATGTTTTAATTTCATAAGGAAAATTATCCTTCCCCTAGGAAAATTTATCCTTACCATGTTTTTCATTGTTCATATTTTTTCTATGTATAAAATTTTATTTCATATCTAAAACCTTGGAATCTTATAATACTTAGATATAGAGAATTATATTTTCAGGATCCAAATTCAAAATCCGAACTCTTCTGAGTTCAGACTCTGAGTTCTCTAAATTCAGATTCCGAGTTCTCTGAATTCAGACTCCGAACGATCTATGTTTAGACTTCGAATTCTTATAAATTCATACTCTGAAATCTTACGAGTTCAGATTCTGAATACTAATGAATTTAGACTCTGAACATTCTATGTTTAGACATCGAATTATAATGAATTAAGAATCTAAATTCTTATGAGTTCATACTCTGAATTCTTATGAATTTAGACTCCAAAATTTGTAAGTTCATACTATGAAATCCACTGAATTTTGACTCCCAATTCTATAGGATTCAGACTTCAAATTTCCTTGAAATTAAGTCTCTGGAATTCAATAGAAATCAGGTTCTGAATTCTACTGAAGAAAGAATCCGAATATCCTTTTATCATAGACACCGAATGTTTTTTTGGTTAAACTCAGACCTTTTATTTCTTTACACTCTGGAAAATGAATTTAGTTAAGTAACCATATTTTTTCTTACTTATTGTTTGGTTATAAAACGATTTCGTGCATTCAGTTATTAACTAACTATTTTTTGAGTGACATGTTTACAAGTCCCTCCAAAATTTGAGGAAAAATGTGATCGTTGGAGGAGGGAGATGACCATTGAAGATGTGCCTATAAATAAGAGATCATTTGAAAGAGCTCATAATAAGTTGATCATTATAGAGATTACCTATTGCTGAAGTGATTTCTAGAGAGAGAGACTTTATTTCTTAGTGAGTACTGAACTTCTTGATCAGAATTTCTTTCTACAACTTTGAATGTTGTTGAGTACATTCGACGGCTTTCGGGGATAAAAGACATAGGTGCCGACTACATTAATGTTTGAGGAATTCCTTACTGAAAAATATAGAGGTTCCGACTACCTTGATGTTGAGGGATTTCGAGGATAGCAAGACAGACTCCAATCTTCATATCGAGGGCTTACCCTAGTTTGGGTAAGATAGACTTTCTTGAAAGTATAAATGAAGGTACCTTTATCCAAGGTTCTTAAATACCATTATATTTGGGTTGTAAGATTTACGACATGTTACTTATTTTGTTTCATGTTTTCTACTACAATTTTTATTGTTGAGGAAAGTATAAATATCTTATACTTCCTTACACTTGTACTCTAATTTGTAAGATTCTATATGATTTACATTAGAGTCTTGTTCGTTGTAATATTTTGTTAATTTAATATCTAGAATCAGTTTTCCATAATTATATTCTCGAAATCATATTTCTGGAATCAAGGATGTTTTTAAAACTCAGAGTTCTAGTGAATTTTCATTCTTTAACCTTGTTAAACAATAGAATGGTTTCTAACCAACTTTAAAAGTTCCCAAAGAATTTTTAAAGTATAAAATTCTCCCCCCCTCTCATATATTAAGCGTCTACATCATTATTATGATACTATATTCAGTATCATTTATATCCTACAATAACTATTTATGTTCATGACATGTGACATCCACTGATTAAGAATTATCTTCATTCAGTATTTTGTAATTAATTTGCATGATATTTTCACTATGAAAAAAATATCACGATGCATTTTCAATCTTATTTTTATTGTGTAATGTGTTTTTAGTTATTTCCCATTTTATAATAATATTAAATTATTTATTTTAATTCACTTATTGTAGATTCATGCAACACTTACTAATAATTTGAGGTGACCCTTCTATTATTTTTCTTTCCCTCATTTGTGAAGATAAAATATTTTAATAAGTGACAATAAGTAGTTTATTTTATTTTTTATGTACCATATTTATTCACCATTGTAATAAAGGAACCATGCATGTATCCAGTTTCACTGATACTACTAAACTGATCAATTCGTGGTGATATGATCTCTGGTATATACAAAATTTTATTTAAACAACCACCGATGTTGGGATAATGGAGTGGGGTTGTTATAGTTAGTATCGAATGATCTTTATTAGAATCCTTGGGAACTAGAAGTTAAATAAACATGAGAATTATAATGACTCATTGTAGTTAATTTTGGCACAACACTCAAGTAGATTATGAGATAAAGTAGGGCGTGACAACACATAGTGATGGAACAAAATGAATGGAAATGGATCAATACCCACAGACAATATAGGGTTTCCCTTCAGAATAGTAAGAACAATTATTATTGGATCTGAGTAGATCATAAATATATTAGGATAACTTATACAAGTTTTTAGGAATAACCATTATACACCTATTTTGGATGATTTCATGTGCTGGAAGACCCCTTTATTTAGTGGCACTACTAATCTAGGTATAGATGAGTAGTGAAACAATTCCATTAAAAATATTTCATTCATTTTGATTCATTAAAAATTAAATGGTAGTACTAGAAGTATATTGTCTCATAGGAGATGTTGATCAATAAGGGTAATTGATCAAGAATAAAATAGAGGAATATTATATATAGTACATGGAATAGTGAACATTTAAGAGACATTATTTAAAAAATACTTTCCTTTCGAGAAATTATCTGAAAGGAAGAGAAAATTATTATCAAAAATAAATGGGAATAATAGAGTGTTTCATAGTAAAATGGGTCTATTAAAAGACTATATATTGATGGTATATATTACATATGTGATTTAGAATATGATATTTTTAATTTGATTGATAGTCTTAAACCAATTATTTAAAGGGAATTAGCTTATCAAAGATTTTCATAATATAATGAAAAGGTTCAAAATTACATTATAAAAGGGAAAGAATTTGAAAGATATTATATGTCTAAGGGAAATCAAGAGAATAATAGGTCTTATAATAACAACAGATTGGGTGAGTCTTGAAACAAGAAGATGGTAATGAATAACATTCCATTATGATAAAATTCTAGAAAAATCATCATGGGCAATGCTTAAAAGGAATGTGATTTTTTTATTAGTGTGGGGAAATGGTTCATCATGTTAACGAGTGGTAGGGGAAGAAAAAAATCAATGTTATTAAATGATTTAATATCAATAAAATTGGGAATTATTCAAACCAATTTCTCTAGTGTCATGGGAATTCACCAAAGTAAAAGCCTATGGTAGATGGTCAAGATTATGAATCACCACAACTGAAGTAGAACTACAAAATATTTGTTTGTAGGTACAATAATCATATCTTCCGAATTATCCAATTATTTATTTGATTATGAATCATTACACTATTTTATATCTACCCAATTTTCTGTGAAAATTATATAAATTTTGATATTTCAAAAGGTATCTGTTAGTCAGAACTCTTAAGGGATGTCTCATTAAAATATAAATCTTCCATTTATTTCACATTATGGCTTATAAACACTCTTAATTTATAAAAATAACATTATATATATGATTGATTTTTATATAATCATGTAAATGGGTTGTCTTTCAAAATATTATTTTTGAAATTTCTTCTACAAGAACGAAATGATGATTTGTGTGTAAGATGTAGAATTACTTTTCTTTACAGCTGAAAATTGATCATATGATTCTTATCACGATTCACAAATAGTAGCTCTACTAATTGAAATTTGCGGGGAGTAAGAGAAACAATTATCAAGGGATGAGTAATGTCATCTTAAAATTGTAAATGTAAAAATTGTACAAAAAGACATTGATGTATTTCTTGAGGAATTACCAAGACCCCCCAGATCATGAAGTTGAATTTATCATTTATCTAATACCTAATTTGAAACCCATATCCATGACTCCATATGTAATAGAAACTATGGAATTAGTGGATATAAAGATAAAACTAATGTTTTTGAGTAATAAAGTATTTATTTAACTTGGTGTTTCTCCCTGGGGAGCCATGATTTTTTGTTAAGAATAATTATAGATCATAGAGATGGTATATTCACTATAGGAAAATAAATGAAATTACAATAAAGAAAAAGTATCCTCTTTCTCGAATTAATTATTTATTTTATCAACTTCATAGTTCTCATTTTTTTCTATGATTGTCCTTTATTCTGGGAATCATCAATTGTGAGTAAATGTGCAATATATTCTGAAGATAACCGTTAAAATGATGTATATACATTATGAGTTTATAATGATTCCATTTTTGTTGAATAATGATCAATTTAATTTCATTTATTTAATGAATATTGTATTAATGGAATATCATTTTGATTTTTTATAGACATCAATGATAATATTTTGGTGTATTCTAAAATAAATGAATTCCATGACAATCACTTGTAGATTTTCTTAAGACTCTTAGAAGGAATGATTTATATAGTGAGTTTAACTTGTGTGAATAATTGATTTAAGAAATTTCCTTTCATTCCAATATTACCTATAATAATGTAATATGAGTTGATCATACAGAGATAAGTCAATCCAGAAATGACTTACACCTACAAAGATAACTAAGGTACATAATTTTAATGGTTTAGTAGGTTACCATAAACATTTAATTCCTAATTTTTCCTGATTGGATAACCCATTAACCAATATCAAAGGTAAAGGGGTTAATTTTTTATAGAAAAAATAATATGAATTTTTTTTGATAAACTGATGAGGATATTATTCATTGATCCAATATTAAAAACTACCGTCTAGAAATGATAGGTTTTGGGTATAAATTGGTGAGTCAATGAAAGGACTGGGTTGTGTCCTTATGAGAAATGATAAAATTTTTTATGATTCATCTATGTAGTTTAAGACTCATGAACAAAATTATCAAACTCATGATCATGACTTAGTCTCCATAATAGCTTCTTTGATGATATGAATATAGAATTTGTATTGTCAATTATATGAGATAAATATGGATCACAAGAGTCTGAAATACAACTTCACATAGAATTTGTTCAACTTGAGTCACAAAAGAAGAATTGAGTTACTTAAATATTATGATTTCTCAGTACACTACCACCTAGGAAAATAATATAAGGAAACATATGCATTAATCAGGAAAAATTATGAACTTCTGACCCAAATGAGGATTGAGAAAGATACTATGTTCATGGATCTAGTAAAGATGTATATTTGAATTGTTATGGAAGATGAAAAATAATTCCATTTTCAAATTATTTCTAAACCATATTTATTATAGAATATAAAAGCCTCTGAATCTAATGATGAGAACTTTCTAAAGAATACTAAAGCTGTTAAGGATGAAATATTTTCATAATTCATGTTTGAATATGGAATTATAATTTTTTAAACAAGTTTATGTGTTCCATAAATACATGATATAAAAAGGGAACTATTAGATGATTCTCATTGACCAAATATATCTATACACCATAGTAGTACCAATATGTACAAATATCTAAAAGAACATTTTTTCTGGGTCAATAAGAAATGGGAAAATTTTATTATGTTTCAAGGTAAAAAGTTTATAAAAAATTGAAGGTTGAGAGACATAATCCTAGAGGATTCACACCACCTCTAGATATTTATATGTGGAGGAGGGATGACATTACTATGGCCTTTCTCAGTAGATTACCAAAGACACAATTAATGAATAATGAAATATCGGTAATTGTTGATTAACATACCAAATCATAACATTTCTTTTCTAAAAGGATGGATTTCCCACTAGAAAACCTTATAAGACTCCATATTAATGATCTATTAATACTTCAAGGTGCACCTTTATCAATTGTTTTATATAGTGATCCATTTTCCATATCAAAATTATGGATGTTTCTTCAGAAGGTTTTGGATACATAGGTTCATATAAGTACTACTTCTCACCCACAAACCAATAAATAGTTTGAATAGATGATTAAACATTTGAATAAATTTTTATATCATGTTCACTTGAATTTAAAGGTATGTGGGATCATTAGTTACCCTTGGTGGAATTTTCATATAATAATAATTTCCATTCTTGTATTTAAATTGTGAAATATAAACAATTATAGGGAAAGAGATGTTGTACTCGATATTTTGGGATGAAGTTGGTGAGAGGAAACTTATAGGCCCTAAAATTATTGAAGATACTATGAAAGAAGTCCAATCTATTCATTCTCATATTAAAGAATCTCAATGTTGGAAAAATTGTAATGATAATTACAAGAGAAAGGATTTAGAAATTCATGTTGGAGATTATTTCCTTATGAATGTATCTACATGGAAGGTAGTCTGGAGGTTATGAATGAAAAGGAAATGTATCCCTAGGTATATTGGACCATTTGACATTCTGGAAAGAATTGATGATGTATATTTCTAATTATCATTGCCTCCAAGTCTCTCTAAATTTTTTTATGTTCTCCACATATATTTATTAATTATGTACATGGTAGACCCAATGCATGTATTCACATCTAAAGACATAGAACTAAATCCTTATTTGTTTTACTATGAAAATAATATCTAAATGGTTGGAACAAGAGAGAGAGTATTAAGAAATCATAAAAACAGACTAGTAATTGTTACTTAGAGAAAGAATAATGTGGAATATGAAACGTGGGATCCTATGGATGTGATAAAGAATATACACCCACATGTTTTTTGAGGGAAATATTAATGAAAAATTTCAAGGTTGGAATTTTCGAAAGAGGGAGGAATATAATGCCCATATATTTTATGGTATGTATCTTCAATAAATTCAATTCATTTTATATCACACAATTCACGTATAATTATTTCATATTGGTTACATCATATAAAATTACATAAAGAGATAAAAACAATCAATATAAATAATGAATTAACGAAATAAGAATATTTTTCTATAAATTAAGTAATATATCCTAATTAAATTATAATATGAGCTTTGTAATAGAAATTCCACCCTTATCCATAACTCATTATTTATATTTCAAAGGAATTTTAAAGAAAAGTGGGAAACCATCAATGTTCTAAGTATATTTGAATCAAACCACATATGAAATCATCACTCAATTCTAAATAAATTTGTAGAAGTTTGAGTTTTTTACCTTGAAGTAATTCTAATCAATAGAGGTGACTACCTTGTCTGGGTTTTCCTTAATGAGATCCTAAAAGAAAAGAGCCATCTTATAACAATCTTTCATATATTCATCCTGATTGGTTTTACCCTCATTGAAGCCTCAGATCAATATCCAATTATTTTTATCAATCTAGGATCCTTGTTCGTCACTAGTATAAACATACACTGGTCCCTCATATATTATGAGGACATCCTGCTCTGAGAGGTTGATCAAGAAATACTCTTATTGAATTTTTTTCATTAGAGTGCATGACATTCTCAACATCCTCTATATCAATATTTACTAGGTCAATAACAAAAGATTCCACAGTGTGACATTCAATAGTCCTCTCACAAGGGGAGTCTTCCATCTCATGCCTTGTAGGACCCTATGACTTTCTCTTAGGTGTGTCTTATACATTAGTCAATCCCTTTTGAGGGGGCATTCCTTTACATGATGACCGTCTAACTGGATGACTAGGTAAATTGGAGTAATCCTTTTATCTCTATGGCTTCCAAATATACTGGAAAAACTCATCAACATCCATAGTAGTATTATTACCTTTCTTTGAAGTGAACCAAAATAATCATCTACCAGTTCTATTCACTTATACATATGGGATCATGTTTCATAAGAAGAGTCTTCATCTAATACATAAAACTAGTTCCTAGTTTCAATGGTGGAAATACATTCTAAAGAACCAGAAATACTCATTGGATTGAGTCAATCCCATAGGTAAATTTATAAAATTCAGGACCTTGAATATTTGTAGATGGGTTACTTGCAGAAGGCTCATGCGATTCAGCAGCTACACAAGTAGAATGGTCAACTACTGCATTAGAGGGGGAATGCTACTATCAGTCTCCAACCACTACATAAACATGTTTCCATACTTCATATATCTCTCCAACACGGTTGGTGAATGCTTCAAATTTTGAACCACCATCCCATCAATATCTTCTTAACCATGTAGGGTTTCCCCTCTAATTTCTTCCCATCTGGATCATAGTTAAGTTTTTCAAAAACATCTACAACTGATGGGTTCAAGGTCCAAAGAAAAACCTTTTTGCAAGATTCAACACATCTCAGATAAGCAGGTACCTTAGTAGGAGTGGACTGCGGAACCCAAACACAACAGTCCCTTGAATCATCCACCTGGACCTGAAAATTTTTCATATCATATATGGAGTCATTGGGGCCCGATTTTAGTACCACAAAACCCATCCTATTAGACCCTTGATGACTCAATGTTGGTCGATGATCCAACCTCTTTCATTGAGAAAAATATTAACTCACCATTCAAAAACAATTGGTTATTTGTAACGAAACTCTTCACTTACTAAAATGAAAATGAAATCAACTAGATTCCATGAAACATCAACATTGACACAAATGAGAGGCAAAATTGGATGAAAAAATTAACTAGTTCTCTGATCTGAAAAAAAAATTCCCAATTAAATTACCTACCATTAAAATTATTGATGGATTCTGAAACTAAAGGGGATGCACCGATAGACGAACCCATATCATCATATAAGGATATTCGTTATATGTGTGGAAATCATATGACCATCAAAAGAGGAAGAAATGACATCAATTGCAGACATGGGGGGCCAAGCGATGGTAAAATAACTCTTCGAAACAAAATGAACCATAATATGTCTATTATCCAGAAGCCCGTTTGTAGCTCCGTTTTGAAGATTCCATGCATCAAAAATGAACCTGTCAATCCAATCCACCTAAGGATGAAAATTTTGATGTAGGTAATAAGTATCACATCCAGTAATGATGAATACTTTGTGAACTTTGAAGATAAAATTGAGAGTTGTGGGTTTCCATGGAACAAAATTGGGGCTTTAAAGAAGAGAGATATTAGAAAAAAGGGGGATCAAATCCTGGTCATAGAATGGGGAGAAGGAACTTGAATGAGACCCATAAGAAGATAGAGGGGGTCCCTCCCCTCTGGGTGGAGAGGGACCAGACCAACTACTATCTTCGTCTAGGCCATGCAGAGTGGAAGGGTAGAGCAGTAACAACTGATGTTCATCTCATTTACATAGAACAACACTAACCCTTAGGAATAGTAATTCATCCAGTAGAATCGTAAACACATCTATGAAATTATAAATAAAATTTATGCATTTATAAATTAATATATGATATAATTATATCATAGTATAATTATTTAATTTTTTCGAAAATAACAAATTGAGCATTGTAATTTCTATTAAACATAAATATTTTTATACAATTTAATAATTAATATAAATATTTAAAGGATAATTAATATTTATAAAATAGGATTTTGAATTCTTATTATTTTGAATTATGATAAAAATATTATTTTATTACTGCAAAATTAGTTTTTCAATATGTTATAAAACAATTTATAATTTTAAAATTATTATTCTTTGGGAAATGATGATATTAATTCAAAATTATATGTATCATATTAATAAATTTTTTATAATAAAATGGATTTAATTTTTTCATTGTTTATGGCAAAAAAATTTTAGGGTGAAATTTTAGGATTTTTCTAAAATAGTTGAATTTAATGTGAATAGTGAAATAGATCAATATACTGTATAATCTATATACATAAATTATTGAGTCATTGATTATGTATGGATGATGTAATCCTGAAATATAGAAATATTCATCATTATTTTAGTATATTTAGTTATAAGGTTAAAACAATTCATAGTATTGAGGAAAAATAATAAACAAATGAATAAATTAATAAAAAAACACCCCTCTTCTCTACTATAAATAAAACCCATCAAAAAATTTCCTCCTCAAAATACAATGCATTTAATCTTGTCTAATTTCTACCTAGTCCACATTTTGAGTTTACCCCTGTCAATAATCATTTTTCCCCAATAAAATACCAATACCCATGTTTCATTAGGAGGTTCTCGATGAGAATAATTTGTGAGGTAAAACCCATAATCCTTCACATCCATTTTATTTCAATTTAATATCCTTTCTTATTCTTCCATCACATACTATATAAAAACATGAATTAAATCTCTAGTATATTATATATACTAGAATTTTATTTTTTAAAATGTAAAATTCATCATCAAACCCCTGTTTCCTCTCCCTTTTATTATAAAAATTAAAATATCATCTGGGATGAGTTGATTTCCATTCATCATGGATGATGTATTTTAATTTTGCATTACCATCTTCAAGTATAGTCATAAAACATTATATTTGTTTAAAAGGAAAGTGAAATTTATATTACAACATATTTAGAGCTCTTTAACCGGTATATATATATTATGTTAGATAATAAAACAAAACTGGTGTGTGGTGATCGAAAATAACCAAAATAAACTAAATGGTTATCAGTAATGTTTTATCTAATGAATAAAAATCATATTACTAGAAAATTATATATAAGGAAATTAAATCATCTAAAAGTTTATTTATAACATTTAATTTCTTTTCTAGATAACTATCCTCATATTATATGATCATTCATACATGTGTACAAGTGAACCAATCATGATAATAAGGAAACGTATAGTCCTGAATGATGAAATTGAATATTAGAATGCATCAAAAAGTCCATAAATTATATCAATAATTTAATAATAAATAATATATGTATTTTACAGTTTCTTAGTTAAATTATTAATGAATATAATTTCATTATATATGATATTAAGAATAAGCGAAGAATAATTTCGAACATATGGTATGGGATTCTCCCGAAACATCCAGTTTTTTATTCGGGTTAATCTCTCATTACAAAAATTCAATTCATAATTATTCTTATTTAATTGTAATTAATTATGTGTGTATGTTCCAAATATATTTATCGAACCCAATTATTATTTCATTTATGGGTGATATTTTTTTTATAATGATCCCTTTTCAATTCCTCTTGAAAAGAGAGCCTGAAAAAAGGCACATTATCAATTAATTACACATTTTTATGAACCATACACAAGTTGTTTTAAGATACCGATATTTTTCCAAGATCACTCATTTTAACAAAAATAACTATATTTATTCATTTCTTGTTTTATAAAAACAATTATTACTTTTTCCCTTCATAAGAACTCTTTAATATTTTTAATAAACCGCACTAAAGTGGGTCTTTTTTGAAGTTTCATAAACACTTATTTTCATATTTTCACTTCATTTGGACATAATTATTCATTATATATTCCTTTTATCCTTTATTAATTTCCATGTATGGTTTAAACGCCTTCTTTTGTAGACTCCATTATAATTTTATCTTTTTTTACGCTTTTCTCAAGTTATTCCTTGTGTGTAGTGTATGAAAACATTCCTTTAAATTGTGATCATCATTCATTATTGATTTAATTAAATATAAATATTTCATGTATATTGGATATTATTATTATCTTCACCATGTATAAGTTTTAAATATGGGTTTTGCATTGAATGTTGTTTTAATTGGTGAAATATTGATGAATCTATATCCTCTACTAAAAATGTAATTTGGAAAGCCATATTATTTATAAATTGAATATATATATATTTATATATATATATACATGAAGAATGTTTTGGTTATGGGGTTATTGGTATGTCTCAATTTTATATAACACATCAATGCATCGAAAGATCTCATGAGCCAAAAACTTTAGCGAAAACCACTTCGGGTTTATTACCAAGTATAACTAGATGTGGTTTTACCCTTATAATTAAACCGTCTTGATGGTATAATGGTTCATGTTACATATAAATGGTGTTTAGTGATTGATAATTCACTTAATTTAGTATTTAGTTATTAATTTCTATCATATTTTCAATATTAAAAAATATATGGATGAATTTATATTCTATGTTTTTTATTGCATCTATTTTTTGTTATTTACCTTTTCATAATGTATAAACCTTATTGAATTTGATTCAGTTATAATTGATTATTCAAACCATTTCTAAGTGTTTAATCTCACCATTTTATGTTTTTTTCTTTACCCGGTTCATGAAGATAATATATTTGAATAAGTTTGAATAATTATAATAATATATTTTTTATGTTATATGATTAATTACCAATGTAATTAAAGAAATATGTATGTATATAGTTTCTTAAAGACTACTAAAATGATCTATCTGTGGTGATGCGATCTTTAGTATCTATTCCATTTTAATAAAACGACCACCAAATATTGGAAACTGGGGTTATGGTTCTTACACATAGAATTTATAGGAATTATATCATGGTGAATCATTTCACTTTAATAAATCATTAAAAAAATTCCTAGAATGTGACATAGGGTTTATATTAAGACCATGTATTCTAAAAAAAGTGATATTGTGTTGATGTGTCCACTTTATTATGTAATGGTTTTCTATAATCTATAAAAACTAAAGACAATATATCATGGTAATGAAATAATTTGAAATAGTTATAATTAAACTCTTAATTATGGGGTTTTACATTGCAGGGTTTCAAATTAAAAACTTGTGCAACATTACACCCTGATTCAGTCTATCACAGTGTAACAAAGGGTTCAGGACATGAACTAATACTAATGAATTATTCTATGTTATTTTTTCCATCCTATAATGATTTCTTAATCACCCATAACCTAAAAAGACCTTGTTTATAAACAATAAACATGTTCCTAATATTATCTATTGCTTGAATTCAAGATCAAAAGAAATCTTTATGGAATGAACCAATCTATAGAATTGTAATTCAAATAAAAAATTAAGGTAATAAACATTAAAATATTTTTTCATTAAATGTTTATTGAAAATTAATTAATTCAATGTTTCTTACAATATGATTGATTTCAAATAATGTTTTGGGATCTCTATAATAGGTTCTTCGTAGCTGAGATGTATCTAGGTGTTCTGGGTATTTTTTTATTATGACTCTATATAAGTGTAATAATTCGATCTAGAAATGAATATTTAATAGTACTTTTGTCATAGTTTCTCATCAAATAATATATTTTTTAATTGTAATTATTTTTAATATTTCCATATGAAATAGAAATAATAGTAATTCCTAACTAATTTTTGGAGACTCCATAGAAAGTGTACAGTATGTAATAATATTATAAAAAGACTTTAATTGAGATTTAATGGTATATGGAACCAAATATTTAATTTAATTTTTTTAAATTATACATGAGATATAAATAATGTTAAAATTTGAAGGATATTATAGCATATGTTGAAATAGAGTATAAATGGTTTATATTAGAGAAATTCATAATGATATAGAATATTTAATGCTTAAGTTAATCTTTGTAAATGTTTTTTTGTTTCTTTCTAATTTCTAATTTGTGGTATATGATATTTTATGTCAACGATGTGTTATTAACATTAATTTGAAATTATGGATTTTGTTCACACAGTGTCACACATTGGATGAAAATATATTATTATTACATGAAATAAAGAAAATATTTCATTACATAAATTACAATGAACTTTTAGTTTTTCTCCATTAGATATTTATAAAAAAATAATTATTTGAAATATTCCATGTATTTATCAAATAATAGAAATTTCACTCCATATAAGAAACTATTTAATAATTAATAATTCTTTAAAGTCTCCCATAATTTCTCAAAAAAGTATATTCTTTAATTAATATCATGTATAATATATTTCTTCATAACTTGCAAAAATTGAAACATAATATGAGTGAGGTCAAATGAATTTTTGGGAAAAATATAAGTGAGAATAATCATATATCACAAGTGAGATTAAGATGAGAATAAATAATACTGTATGAATAAATAATAAAAATACTTCCATTATTTAATGAAACTAAATTAAAAATATTACCTTAGATATGAAATAAAAATAAATAGATAAATGGGTTTAGAAAAATTTGTTCAATATCAAGGAATTTACAATTTTTAGAAACCTGTTTATATGCATGAAAATCTGAAATCTTGATCATCCTATCAAGGCCATGTTTCTACACTATATATATTTTTTCTCAGTATGCATATATGACATACCCAATAGAGTTCCTCATGTGATACCTACTAATACACCAGAGAGAATTTATAGACCCCACATATAAATAATTAAATTCAATATATTCTTCATAGAAATATATTAATAAAATATACAACAGATAAGAAATATGACTTATTAATCAATAAAAATCCTGATTGAAATTACATTTAGATATAATATAAATATTTACATTGTCTATAAATCGAATATCCATCAATATATGAATCCCTATAACTATCACCATACATAGTAATGGGTATATAGTTATGAAAATACTTTCCAAATCAATAAATGGAATTTTATATCATATTTCATCAGATGAAAGAAGATTTATGGTGACAAAAACATATCTTATTGTTCACTAAGGAACCTCATACATAATAATAAAAAATTATTTGACTATTATCCATATATAAATATTAGATATGAAATGTATGAATATTTACCTATTTAATAGGATCATTAAATTAACTAGGTGAATATCCAACAATAGTGATATTCACTATATAATATAATGCACCATTATCAACATAATGAAAACATGGTAATATTGTGTTGAACATTCATGTCGTAAGAATATCAATAGTAAATAATCCTTCAAAAATGATTCAATGATGTGAAAATTTAAATCCATCTACATAGAAGTGTAGTTTATATTTTATATAATGATTGGTTAAAATAATTCATATTTGAACAATGAGGTTAGGAAATAACAATTATAACTCAATGAAAGGAATTTTTGTTATGAAAAATTCCTAAAAAATAGATTCATGGAATTCTTATTATATAGAAAATTTACATGAGTGACATGTAAATCCTTAAAAAATTTGAAATTGAATTATAATCCAATAATAGAGTTGAACATACCCCACTTATTAAGATAACTAAAAAAATATCGCTCAATGAATGTAAATTGAGTTATAAAAACCCCATATAACTTGGGTAACACTTGTATCGAAAGACAAATGAAGAAGGTAAATCTTTGTATATTTTTATATTATATGAATTACGTAAAAAATAAACTATATGTATATAAATTCAATTAAATCTAAATATTACCATATGTATGGAAAAAACATGCACATAACAAAACAAGTCTAAGACTGTTATAATTTTTACAAATAAATCTTTATAGTAATGGTCTCCTTTGAATTATAATTCCATGAAAGAAATAAAATCTTATTTTTACTTTTTAATTCCTTGTATTTATTGAAAATAATAAATCCATGGCTAGTATAAAGATAACGAAAAAGAAAAAAATTGGTGAATACAAATTATATCTCAATGAAGAAAATTTATATGCAAGAACCCTTAACTTAGATCATAATCAGTTATAAAGGTGTATGAAATTTCATGAATAATGAAATAAAATTTAATAGAATTATTTTATTAAAAAAAATTATTAATCACTATTTAATTTTATATGGTATATTTAATAGGATTGGTTATTAATTTATTTATATATGTTCACTTATGGAGCTTACTTGAGGGGGTATGATTGATTTCTATGAAAAATTCCCAGTACACTATTATTGCTCAATAGAATTTTAAAAGAGTTATAAAATCCCCATAACTAGTGATATATATATTCTTATTTTAATTTCATTATAAAATATATAAATCTACATTATTTTACCTGAAATAGATTTAATTTATGAATTCTTATTAGATATATTCATTTAAGAAGGTAATGCAAACAATGACTGTTTATTGTTAATATTATTTATAAAATATAAAATATCACAATTATGTTTTATTAATTATATCATTAGTATTATTTTAATTTATTAAATAAAATTTAAATTTCATCATCCTTTTGAGGAGGAGGAGAATACAGTTTTTTGTTCTATATAGGCATTCGCCTCTATGCACAAATAAGAGACACTATAATTTTCTATTGTATGGGATGGAGATAGAAAAATGAAATAATAATCAATTAATAATTTCAATAATGATGTAAATATAATATTTTTTATTTATTATATGTTTTATATAATCTTAGAAATGTTTTTGTGAAAAATATTTCAGGTCTGTCATGGAAACAGTAATCCACACATATAGATTTCAATATATTATTTTATCAAATGGATTTAGAGGAAGGTAGAATATTGTTATTAAAAAGTATTATAAAACTAAAAAAAATAATATTTTTTCCAAAATTTAATGGATTATTGATAATTTTATGTTCTAGAAGAATAAAATAAATAAGAGAGCTCATTTGAGAACAGTACCATTCATTATCGATGATCTCACTTGGGTAGCATAGTAAGAAACCATTTATTTTCTTTTGTAAATAACAATGATTATACGAAATGTTGATTTTAATGATTAAAGACCAGTATAGATTTTTGAAATACATAATCATTTTTAATTGAAGTAATAAATATGGTGTAAGTGGTCCCCATTTATATGTAATGAAAATGACACTTTTGGTAATATCCATTACCTTTTAATGTATGTGATCACACTATTCAAGGGTATATAGATAAAAAGTGTGAAATAATTAATATTTTTTTGATTCATAGTTGATAAATCATCTAATAATTATTTTAAAAAATATTATAAAAATTTTTAAAAGCATTTACCACTATTTTTTAACATTTTAGAATTTTGGATTTTACTATTCTAACTATTTTTAACCCATTTAAGTCATATTTTTATACAAACATAATGTAAGACATATTAAAAAAATTTAAGATATAAAAATAAATTTTCATTCAATATAATCTACAAAAAATATATAAATAAACTTTAATTTACTTTTAAATTAAAACATTTATTACGTAAGAAATGTGTTTTGTAGACATTTTTATTACCATTAAGTTATATTAATAGTATATTAAAATAATTACTAACAAAATGATTCAAGATATATTTTCATCGACGTGAAAACATCATATAAATTTCATTATATAGAATATATAATTTAATTCATTAGATTAAATTTACACAACATTAATAAAATAATTCTGAAAAAATAATCATTCACAATTATAACATTAATTAACATTAATATTATTAATCATACTGTTATTCCTAAAAAATAAATTTACCATATTATATAATAAAAATTTTTATTTGAAATATTAGATATGTTTTTTATAAATAATTTATATAGGTGGTGAAAAATATTTTTTAATAAATGTGAAGAAAAATAGTTTATTTGGAAAAATATTACATATATTTCAGTAACATTAATAATGGGTTTTAAAAATAGAACATTTCCTTTTTAAATGGATTATCTTATTCCTTAAATATATTCTTATTCTAATAAAAAAATTACTTAATAATAACTTTATGGCAATCTTATCACCATTAATGTTCTTGTGAAAATCGTGCTTCCTCACCAGTTTACTAAAAGTAACTATTTTGGGAAAGTACCAATACTTCTTCATAAGATATTAATTTTATTATGATTCAAATAGTGATTTTAATTTTTTGAAATTAATATTCTAAAAATTGATAATTTAACATTAAAATAAGAACAAAATATACAACGAAACTCTTTTTTATAGTAAAATGTATTTTAAAAATATTAATTATTCTTATTCTTTTTTTATTACTATGACAATTATATGTCAACAAATTTTTTAGGTAAGAAATTTCTTTTGTGCATAATATATATAATATCATAGAAGTAAAAACATCAAGAGATAATATTTTTTAATTTTACATTTCGATTAAAAAATGAGTATTATTATTTATTTTGGAACACTACTTTTATTTTATAAATGCCTTAGTATTATTAGGGACCTTTATATATATATATTTATATATATTTATATATATTTCATAATTTGTATGATTATATTTTTACAAAATAATTCTACAACAACAATTTAATTTTCATATATACTTTTAATAGTTAATAGTGGATTGATGTTGCATTTATCATATTCTATCAAACATATTAAGTCATAGTGGAATATTAATTTAAAATCATATATTATTATATTCACTCCAAACAAATATATATCATCCTCATAATTTTAATTGTCAATCACTTAAATAAATAAAGGGTATACCAAATATACACATAAATCATGATACATTTTGAAATGAGGTTTCTATAATTATATCGTAGGTACGAATAAAAAACATATATATTAAAATCATTGTGAAAAATTATTACATCATATTTCCGTGGAAACTTTTTTCTTTATTCCCATTTTTCATCACATGAATCATCTTGTACTTTCATTGATTAATTATTATTGGTCTTTTTACCATATTGATTGCGTGTAGAAAATTAAATATTCTATTCTTCATAAAAATTTTCTTATTGAAATCCAAAACACTCTATTCTTCTCTTCATTCGGTATTGTTGATGTTCAAAATGGTTATAGTTTTCAATAATAATTATTTTTAGCTAGGTTGGAAAAATTCAAAGATTTATCACTTTACATATTATTCAATATGATTACTCACTAGGACCAACACTGATGTTTACATCATATCGATTGTTACCATTGCTCAGTTAATCTATATCCAATACTAAATCCAAGAGAGTAATCTTGACTAAGGAATAATTATCACCCAAATATAAATATGAAAATTTTCATCTTCAAGAGGTCATACTCTATGACAACATCATTTTAAATATAATTTATTTTTTGTACAATATATGTCACTATTATTTCAAACTATATTTCGTTAGGTTTGGTTATTTAATCCTATTAATCTCCAAAAATAGGATCACATAATTTCAATGGATGTTATTAAAATATATTAAACAAGAAAATCATTAATGTCTATATTCCTAAAATTTAACTCACCCATTATGCATAAAATCATATATCAATTATTCAATACCCTTATATATACATTTATAATTTCAGTCTCTTTTATCCATGTTCATTATCTAATATGGATCCTTATAAGGTTAATTTAAATCCTTTTAAATAGGTTTTAGGTGTATGTTATGAATCCAATGTTTATTCCCTCAATGTTTCTATATATGTGTGTAGTCCTAGGGACATTAATTATGCATCAAGTGATGATCATGTTGATACTCATCTCATATATTTCATGGGTATTACACTTAGTTGCATAGATTCAAAAAATGCATCTACTCTCTAGTATCTAGATAGGGATCAAGATTCTAAGAGAGTGGAAATTAAATAATTTATCAAACATTAGGATTATTTCGTATAATTGGAATAATCTCTATGGGTTTCATGAAAATTCTATCATCATAATAAAATAAAATATTATATATTCCTCAACTAACCTAATGGGATTAAATGACTTTGAAAATATAATAAACCATAAATTATCAAACATTTATTACATTGAAAAATCCTAAATTATCCTCATCTAATAACACCATATCCTCAAATGTCATCTATAACCTACTATGATTGAAATTGTTAGTCTAAATATGTAATAACACCATAATTACATAACATAATAAAAATATTTCATTACATAAACTTGCACGACAATAATGGTTTATCAATTTATATAATTAACAAAAATCACCAAATTAAAAATCCAGTGAATTTTACAAATAATTATTATTTCCCCCACTATATAAGAAAATATATAACCGATAATAATTCGTCAGTATGTCAAATAAATTATCCACACATTCTATTATTTTAAGTGTATCTTTTTCAATAATTCTAATGAAAACCGATTGAAATGGAATCATAATAAGGGTGTTCTAAAAAACTAAATATCAGTACATATATGTTATATTAATTATAGATTATAAGTGTGAATAATACTAGCATAATTAATATGGTAGGGATAGATTATAAACTAAATCCATAATTGAATTAAACTAAAATGGTTTTATATATACATATAATAATGGAAATAAATAGTTCACATTGATAATAATAGATGGTTCCTTATAGATTAATTGGAAAATGTTATAAGACAAATTACATACCCTAAACTAAGATATAAATGTCCTAGAGATAATTTTCATACCATATATTCCATGTGTATAAATAAATATTTTTTCTTTATAAGAATTCAATAAAATATTAATCACTGATTGACTAATGAGTCCATTTTATAAACTAACTGCTAATTATGGTCCCCAACCCATTCTAATTATGTGTGATGTATTAATCGTATAAAGGAAAGAATAAATTATATAATATATAACCACCATTATTATAATATATCTTTGAAATTTCTTACCATGAGATGTACACAGGGTTATTAAAGTAGCATGTAACTATCAAAACTAATATAAAAACATTACCATGATTGTATAACTTCAATTTTTGGATCATGACCTCATAATCTCGTGTGACACATTTTATTTTATTTTTATTTACATGATCCATTTACCACATTACATGATTGAACCACATTAGTAGTTATTGATTATGGATTCTTGATATAATTTTTTTAATTTAGATGGTAAATAATATTAAATGTATTTTCATGGTTTAGCCACTCTAATTTACACCATGGTTTATGCTACAACTATGTGCTATAGAAACAATTCCTATCAATACAGAATAATGTTAGGGTTCCAGATATGTCATTCCTTATATTGGATCACTACCCTAAAATGTTTGGGGTCAACTCGCTTTAACCCAAGAATCATTTCCCTCCCTTTGGATCTCTAACATTATTGACTCACTACCATCATCCTCCTATTTTTCTCATTACCCAAATGATATATTTTCACATAGTTTATATAAATGCATTTCAATCCCTTTGAATATATTTTTGTATAGGATTTACCATGTATGAATTAGTGATATTGAATTCAACTCAGTATTGTTCACAGACAAGATGTGATCCCCTCTTAATCATTTCATTCATGACATCATTTTTAAAATCCTTTAATAATACACAAACACCATCCATACCCTCACCTATAACACATTCATATTCTTCATCTTTTTTGGATGAATAATATTAGAAAGGATAATCTCTTTCCATTTTTATTGTATATGATAATGTGTTTATTTTTTCTCTAATAATATTTTCATCATATAATAAATAATACCCATTTTATAAATGGTGGGATATGGAGATAATTAATCAATAGATTTATTTTCCTCATTATGTCATTAAAAATTACCAAATGATAATACATTGATTCATCCTATATTATTCCACCATAACCACCCTCATGGTCTATATTTTTAACTCATTATAGTGTGAAATAATTATAATTTGTTCACCAAATCAATTTTTTAAGATCTCTATTGATATTATGTGTACTAAATGCCTTCATCCTGAGGAACATTATTATGAATCATTAAGAACATAAGGAATCCAAACCCTAAATGATTTCACAAAAAAAATTCATGTCAACCACCTTTATACCTTTACCCATAACATAGTAAAAATCATTATCCCATTTAACTCAACAAACCAATAAATATGCCTTGTCCCTATCCACATTCACTTGTTTCATAGGAACTCCTTTAGAATACCGTGATGATAAATATTTGTGGTTTGTGCTCAAAGTGTAACCTAGATATTCACCCAATATACTACACCCTGTTAAACATTGTGCAACATTTTGAGTTTCTTTTTTCACTCACTATAACAAAAAAAGAGAGGACATGGATGTTTTCATAGAGGTGAATTGAAATTACACCATGATGAATTAAATGATATGACTCCTCTATAATTTAAAATGTTCTAAATATCTTTCTTGAAATACCATATGATATGGTATTGTAAAAAATGATCTTTTCCTCAAATTCACTATTTTCACTATCTATGATTTGATGTTATTCAGGTTGGGAAATGTCATATCAAAATTCCTTATACAAAGGAATAGTATTTTTCTTCATTAACCATGATTATTATGGCACTAATTTTGAACCTTATACTTAAATTGTAATATGATTTTATAAGTGCACTACAATTTTGAATTTCCTATTTTATGAACCTACATTACTACACCCAAATTTTTATTCGCCTTTAATAGTACTACATATTGAGAATCCATTTTGTACTTATTTTCAATGAAACACTACTTGTTAAAAAAAGGAACACAACTCCTTGAGGTTCTAGTAGCATTATTAATCATTAATATATTATATTAAAATGACATGTATATAAATTATAAAAATCTACACTAAAACTAAATATAATATCTATATTTATAAGTGTCCATTAAAAAGAACCATATAGAGTAATGGGTATGATATTAAGTCAATACATTCAGAAGACATTAAATGGAATTATGCAATTATAATATATCCACAGAAATAAAAGGGATGGTTAAACAACACATATATTAATTTTCATAAAGGAATATCATACGCAGTCATGGATAAGTAGTCAATAGTTATTCATTTAGAAATGATAGGTATATGGATCATTATTATTTCCCCATTCAAGGAATAATGTTTATAACTAGGTGAATATGAAAATATAGAATTATCCATTATAATATGTAAGGTAAACTTATCAAAGGAATAAGAAAAGAATATCATTGTGGAGAAACTTCATGATTTAAGGATTTTATTAGGAAATTATCATTTAAAAAAAGAAGTTCATGATAAATATATATAAATATATAGAAATAGATCTGGAAATAATTTTTTTAATAATGGGTAAAAATATTTAACCATTGAAGATTGGGTTTCAATAATAATCATTATTCCTCTAACAACAAAAACTAGTTTATAGAAAACCATTAAAGATATCACATTTTAAAGTAAAAGTCAATCTCAAGTGATTTTATAAGAAAGCATTGTGGATATCTAGAAAAAAGGGGAAATATATAATAATATATTAATTATTTATAATATACAATACTTATAATAATGTTATAAAAAATCAATCCATGGGACAAACATGATTTAACAATAACATTTACTTCTTTGGTAACACATGAATGTAATTGTTATTTAAGAAAATAAAATTTATTTTGATTTTTTTGTTCCTTGAAACACATGAAAAATAAATTATACTAATATCATGATATGTAATAAATATTAAAACTAAATATAACATATAATGGTTTAAAAAATATAACTTGTTTCATAATGTCAGAGTTGATACCCTGAACCACGTAATAAAAGAGTATGTTTTACATCAAAAGCATGTGACAGATATAATGTGAGTTGAATTTCTAAATCCCATATTTTTCTATAAAATTATTATCAAAATAATTCAATATCATATATATATATCCCCAAAAAATGATTCAAGTCGTAAATTAAAATCATATCTCAATGAATAAAAATTTATATAAAGAAAACCATACCTTTGGTCCAAATTTATTATGGAAATGAACCCAATGTCATGAACAGTAAATTATTTTTATTTAGTAGTTTCATTATTAAATTTTATAAGTAAATTTTATTTTATATAGAACTTTTTTTCATATGTTATTTAGTTAATAAATTTTCTTCATTTATGCTAGTTGTTTTTGGTTGTTCAGTTGATTTCTCTAAAAAATATCATTGTAAATTGACCAAGTTCAAAGGTTATTTAAATTAGATTTATAGTAATTAAAATTTATTAGGGTTATTAATTTTATTATTAAATTAGTTTCAAATATTATAGTTTGATAATATTTTTCAAAAATGGATTCCAATTAAGAATGGAACCTCAATATTTACATTTATGTTAGCTATGTTTTCTATCACCATTATGGTTAATTTACCTTATATAATGTAAGATATTAAATTTCAAAAATGATAACAATATCATAAATATATTTATGTACATTAAATTAATTTTTAATTTTATCTATGTTATGTGTTAATGGAAAATGAAACATGTCATTTTGTGGAGTTGTACTTCGTACACACACTCGAATGATAATTTCATTTTCCATTTATTTGATTGTGGTAAAAATAGAGTAATTTCCATTGATGAATTATAATAATCCTAACAATATTAATATTATTCATTAAATAAATATTTTTTATCATTTCATATTGGTCGTTATAAAAAATAGAATATGTAATTTGAGGAGGAAATAATCAGTATGTAGGCATGATGATGTCATCAATTTTAAAATTGTATTTGATGAAGTTAGAAAATGGATAATCACTTTTTATAATAAAAATTTATAATATTATCAATAATTTATTAATCATAAATTAATATATTATAATTTATTATCTGGGATATAATTTGATGTTAAATAAGAGATATATTTTGACAGAATTACATTTCCCATTAGATATTCTCCCATGGGTAACATGTTCTGGCTCCTTTGGTTGGTCTTTTTTCCCAGATGATGGATTCTAGGAATTTATATATAATTGAGAAGATACAATGTAAGTGTTTTTAATGAGATAATGATTTGAAATATGTGGATACATGTGGTGTATATGATCGAATTTCATAAGCAAAGAAAATGGTATGTTAGTGAATACCCATTAATTATTCAACGATGTCATGAAACTATTCAAGGGATAATGGATAAAAGGGGAAATTATTAAGTATTTGATTATATATTTTTGATAATTTCTCTTCCATTTTTTTGAAAACATTTCTCAAAAAGTCAATTATTTTATAACTATATTTTTATATTTTTCATTTTTTACGCTGGTACATATTTAATACAAAAGTGATTTATATTTTATTAAAAATATTATGTAACCCTTATAAACATATAATAAATATATAAACCAAAATATATTCTCAATATAGTTTAATTTATTTATAATTAATTTTAAAATAATTTTTTTAATATTTATTTTATTGAAACATTTTTTTGTTGAAAAATGTTTTTTTCCGTTCATTATTATCAATCTTATAGAAAATTAATTTCCCATGATATTAAAAATAATATATTTTATCCATGTTTAAAAATAATTCCAAAAATAAATATTTAAAATATATCAATTTAATTTATTAGAAAGAAATTACACCACATTAATAAAACATTTCTTTTAAAATAGCAATTTTACCATTATCCGGATTTGAATCATTAATCATAGAAATCATAATTTAAGGCATAAAAATAAAAATTAACAATTTGAAGAATATGATAATAATTTTTTAAATTAAAAAATTCATTTTTTAAATTATTAATGTGAGGAAGTCATAGTTTTAATATATGAAAAATAAATATAATTTTTATAAAAAAATATTACTTATATTTCCAAAAAGATAAACTTGGTTATCAAATATTCAACACAATATTTTTAAATTAATTATTTTATCCCTTAACTATATTTATGAAATTATAATATTTTTAAGTAATCCTTATTTCATGATAAATTTATAAACAATTTAATATTTGTAAAATTATATTTTTTTCAATTATAAACTAAACATTTACTATTTACAAAAAGTCCAACCATTTTATCTTAAGGTAATGTTGTTATTGTGGGTAATAAATTGGTGTTATTTTTTTCAAATGAAAATTATAAAAATAATTTTTTTAACTTTTATGGTAGAACATAAATAAAAAAAAATTCTTAAAAATATGAATATAAAAAATTATATATATTGTTTTTTTTTATTTTATAATACTTAAAAACAAATTTGGTATTAGAATAGTATTCATATAAAAATTATCTTATATAAATAATATATTTAGTATAAAAATATTTAGGATATAATAAATAAATTTTTTATAAAGGATATATTTAAATTCAAAAATCAATCTTCTTAGTTATTTAGATACACTAACTGAATTTTATCTAATCCCTTGTAATAATAATGACCTTCATTTTTATTTCAACACATATTTCAAAATTTGGTTGTCTTTATTTTTACACAGAATTTATTCATATATATTTTAATGTTTATATTTTTAATGACTCATTAGGGTTTTCTATTGTGTTGACGAAACAATATAATACATTTTATACTTCTAACATGATATTATTTGAATGACTAGGGAGAAAATATTTCCCCCTAATCATGTCAACTAATTACTCCATATTTCCTTTCAAAATTTGTTATCTATGAAATACATTTCGAGACATGATGCATCTTCCATTTTATGTAGATACTCCTTTAGGTTTTTATTATAGTACTTTTTGAAATGATAGAAATTGAATTTTTTTCCTTCATCATCTTAGACAGTAAAACAACCATGAGACATATTCCATCTATTATATTGGGTGTTAGGATGTTTAACATGGTTCATGTTGTTAATCATAATTTCTAATTACTAGTTAGACAAAAGATTAAAACCCTAAGATTTCATGGTACATTAATTTTTAAATAAGTTAAATATCTTGTGCTGCACACAATACCAAGTTCAAGAACACTATGGTATTTCAAAATAGAATTTTAAAGATTATTGGTAAATATTATTAACCACATTATGAAATTTATTAATTTTATTTTTAAAAATAGAATTCATTTTTGAAATTTGAATATCAAAATTATCCTAGGGTGAAATTTTGATACTTTTCGAAAAATCAACAATTTTTAATGATCAATGAAAAATATTGTATTGTGGTTAAAAACAGACATTTTAATTTAAATAAATATTTTACTTTAAATTTATTTTAATGTAACAATAGATAAATAATACCCACATTAACCCAATTTATGTCATTGGAATCATTTTTATAATAGAATTAGATATAAAAATTTATTGAACTTTTGAACTTCTCTTTTACTGACCTTCAAGCTACAACTAGGGGATTATCATTAAACCTAATTTTTCCACTTCATTGAATTTAAATTATAAAAATGTACATATTTGATTGTAATCAGTATGAAAAATTTGGTCTAATTGGTTAAAAATAGTTTTTTTAATAGAAACATTGGAAATTTATTTACCATTGATTAATGTAAATAGGGTAATTAAAGGAAAAATAATATTATAATACTATAAATTTATCATAACACTTACCTTAATTGCATTGGATAAGTGTGTTTAGAACAGAATCAACCTTAATTCAGAAACAGTATCACTTTTATGCTACATGTGATAGATTAGGACATTTATTATATTTTATTTAAAATATAGTTAAAAAGGTATATTCAAAATTTAATAACTATATAATTTTTAAAATTAGGTCTTATAAGTGGTATAGTCAAATAAAAATATTCATTATAAAGGTAATATGTTTATATAAATCATGTTAAATTATTTATTATTTTTTAAAATATATAATTAAATTAAATGGTGACATGATGATGATGTAGTAATTTATTTGTTAAAAGAAATATCAAATAAATGATATTAAATTTTTTAAAATAAATAAAATTTTAATTATTTTAGGTTCCCCACAAATTTTATAGGTTACTAATGAATTTTAGTTGTGTATAATGTGGATTGGCTCGATTTTATGTTTCTGTATGGATTTAATTTAAAGTAAATGCAATGAATTGTGTTAAAATGGGCATTATTAATATTTTATGAAAATAATAAATTATTAAATTATTTTAATTCATAAAAATCAATAATAAGTAAAAAATTATTATTATATGGTCTCAAAGTTCATTAAATGTTCATTTATATACAATTAACACCATATAAGGAAAAATTTAAAACCTTTTAATATTTAAAATGTTATTACAACAATTAAAATTAAATAGAATCATTAATGGAAAATATAAATTATAAGGTTTTAAATGAAGCCAAAATATGTCCAAAAATTATAGATGAATAATATTCGACCCTTATAAAATTATTAATGATTTTTAGTTTTTCAATGGAGGATTTTCTATGAAAATAAATGATCTATTATTTAAATGAAAGATATTTACAAAAATATCATTATCTTGTATTTTAATATATTTTATCTCTCCACATATATCCAAAATCATGATATGAATTAATATAAATGTATATTTTAATATTAATTAAATTAGTTTAATAATTTTTTTTTCAATTTTTAGGGGTTATATTATTACATAAAAGCCTCTTTAATTCTAAAAGAATATTTAATTAATTAACATAAAAAATAGAATAAATGATTTTAATAATATTAAGTATGATATATTTGAGTATTATTTAATGTGTATAATGAATTTAATATATCTAAAAGATATTTTATAGATGTATGAATGCTTAATATTAGTATTACCACCTATTCTTTCAATATTTTATGTCATATTAAATGAATATTATTAAATTTGACAATAATGATATCTAATATAATTAATTTATTATTAAATTATTTACAAATCAAAAAAATAATATATAATAAAAAGAGGATATTATATGGTCTAAAATGTATTATAAGTATATTTTTTGGGCTGTTTTAATATATTTGGATCAAGAATAATTTTATTATTTCTTAATATTTTGAGAGTTTCTTAAAGTGTCCCTCCCCTCTCTTATAAATTGCAGCTCCTCCCTCACTACTACACATCACCATGAGACTTTTACATCAACCAAAACCTTCACAATTATACTCTAAACATTATTATCTAACTCCTGGAGGTCCTGGTTTTTCAAAGAAGACCATCGATAATGTCCCTATGAGAAGATTCAAAGGAAGTCCACTAAGAAGAGAAAATTATTTTAAAAATTCAATTCAATTTATTTTTATACCCTACTTCCTCTATTAAATTTTTTTATGTGGTATAGTAGTAAATCATGAATATAATATATTCTGAGATATTTTTATGATTATGGGACAAATATATTTTTCTTTTACCCATCATATGAAAAAAATATCACCACGCATGCCTATGTACAACATACCATCTCCACACCATGGTGTAAACTCCTATCCATCTATAATTTTTTTAATGGGAATATTGATGAATGTAATGGATGTAAATACTAAATATTACATGATATTGTCACTGTATAATTCATAATCCATCCAATTTCAAACCCCTTGTCCATTAAGGAAATGACACTTTCTCTCCAGCGTACGTACGAGTTTCCGTCTCCACGATGCGATGAGATTAATCCTCCACATTAACCATTCAAGAATGATTATAAAAATTTATATAATGAATATGTATGAAATATATGACATGAAAATTCTACTATAATATATATATATATATACATATATTTCAGTAACTTTCTTGCATTCAATATTATAAGAAAATTTAAACAATATTCTTGCATACGTACGATTTACCGTCTCCATGAATGGTGTATTGAAATCCATATTTTTTTTACATTTATATACATATATAAAAAATATATATGATCCATTATTAATTTTTAACATTCTGAAAGTATTAAAATAATGATCTATGTAATTTGATCAAGAATAACTAGTCAAAAAACATACGATAAACCAATCTATTATTAACATAAATGTTGCATTATTTGGGAATTTATTAATAAAATGTTAATATAAAGTCATAAATGAATCATATGTGATATCATCGAAATTTTTATGAACCTAGTAGAAGTTAGTAATATTTTTAAAACCATTATACACGAGTATCTGACATGTACTCAGAGTATCAGGCATAAGGTAAGGGAATTCCGCCTTATTTTTAATTTTCATGATATTTAAGCCATATTAACCTTATATTTTTTATTTATGGTGTATGAACTACCTGTATTATATTTTATATCATGAATAAATTTTACATTATGGAATTTCACAATTAATTAGAATATATTAGTCTTATTATTTAAATTTTTAAAGTAGTATGTGATGCTTTAAATGTTTAAATAATTAATCCATTCCCAATTTCATTATTACTGAAAATATTTTGCATAAATATTTATATAATTATAAAAGTATTATAAAGGTAATTTTATTTCTATTTTTATGTTGATTAAATTATTCTAAAAAATTACTATTTTAAGGTTTTATTTTTTCGACTCATTAACTAAGACATCATTTTCAATGTTTTGAAGATTTATACTTCTAAATAAATTTCATTCATGTTGATGTTTTCAAAATGGATTTATGGATTAATTTATAAGGACACGAATATGTTAAAATTTTAATTTTATAATTTATATAATATGATAAAATGTTCTATGGGAAACTTTGATTAATAAATATATTTTTAAATGTCTTTATAAATTTCTTTCTTTTGAATAAATAATTCAAATGTAAAAAGTGTTTTTCCCCAAGATATTTTTACGGATTTTAATAGAGTATTTTTATATATTTCAACATCAATTTGATGGATCTTATTAATAATTGTGGTTGTTATATTATGATACATTTTCCATATTTTATTTACTGTTTTAAGATCAGTTTGATTGTGGATTTTATTTTTACAAACCATTGATGGTTGATGGCTAAAGTATTCATATTTGGTATACTAGTTTTCAATATGAATGTTTGTGTTGTTTATATTTATATATATGAAATCCATTTGACTTTTTATGTGATGGAATAGGCCCTCTATAGCCCCTCGATGCATTGGTATGTCTCATGAGATGAAATTAGTCGGTTAAAAATCTTGTATGTTTCTATCCAAGTAGTTTTAGTTTTCCAGGAGGATTGATATTGACCCAAATCAGATGGATTTATATCAACAAATTAAACTTTCATGAGGATAGATATTTAAAATATCTATCATGAGGATATATTTTATTGTACTGATGTCCAACTTTAGTAATTCCCACATTATGAGATTAGTTATTGTTATTACATGTGATTATTTGACTTGTAAAAAATTTGTGTGAATGTTTGAATGAAACTATTTGATTTATTATATCCATATTATTATCAAGATTATTTTTAAAAGTATTTTTTTATTTTTATTAACAACCTTAATATTTTTTTTTTCTTATTTATGAAATCTTATAATATATTATTTACCATTACTAAGCATCAGAGCTCACTTTCTTATGTTTTATATTCCCAAGACACCAATAAGTGTATTATGACTAATCTAAGGGGTTAATCTAGGAGAATAATGTCATTCTCAAAGGATTTTCTATGTTATATTTTATGTTTTTAATATTAATGTAATGTTAATGTGTGTAATCTATTTTCCAATACTACTAAACTAATCATTTATTTACGGTTTGATTCTTTGTAATTGTGCTAATTTATTAAAAGAATACACTGAATCTAGGCTTCCAAGGTTGTGGTCTTATAGTTGGTATCAAAGTATTTTTAGCAACATCCTTGGAAGTTAGATTTAGGAAACACAGATTAGAAAAAAAATCCATATGAATCCATTTGAGGATAAGTATAAATACATCCATTATATTAAGTAATGGAAAACCTAGGTTAATCCTATAGAATTACGGATAGAGAGGAATAAAAAATAATTTTGAGATCATATAAATGAATCTTCAACACTGTTCCATTATAATTAGTGTTTCTATGATTTTGATCTATGTTTTGGTCAATAGTTAGAATTAGTATGGTTATACATTTAGTGTTTCTACTACTGAAAATGAAGTTATTACTAAATAAAAATGAGATGAATGAGGTATTAAGGAATATGATGTTGAATTATAGTTAATGGTTTAAGAGTGAAAATAAATGATTAAGGTTATTTTTTACTAGGATTCAAGAATTATTAAGTCAATGGTTCTATGGTTATAAGATTCATGAGATATATAAGTATTGTAATTTATTAATTCTTCATTAAAGATTTGAAAAAACAATATATTTAATTAAGGATTTAAAGGTAATGAAATATTTTCTATGTGACCGTAAGAGATAAATTTCCTTTTTAAGGAATGTAATGTTATGATTTAATTTGGAAATTTATAGGAAATTTTTGATAGTGAATTTAGAAAGAATTATTTTAGTAAATTTTTATATTGGATTGAGTTAAGTTGAACATTTGATATTATAGTTTGAGGTTAATGTATGAATTATTGGATACCTTAGGAGAATATATTTTCTATCAGTAAACATTTAGTGGATAAAGGAAATACTTGTGGGAATTATCATTTATCAAAAGTAATTATGGCATGAAAAAATCATTTTGAACTTTCTTTTCCATGAGTAAGGGATTAAGTGAAAATAGATAAAAGAATAAACAAAGGATGAGATTATTCTTATGATATGTAAATAAATAAATTATTTCCTTATATGAATTGTAAAAAAATTATTTAACTCAATGGAAATGATCCTAAAACCAAAAATGTAATTCTAGTACATTTTTTGATGAATCAAATGGTCAATTAGATCATTCCAGATATATATCATTTTAATGGTTAACTTTATCTAAATCATGATCTCTATCACTATCCATTAGAACTTGATGGTAATTTTTTATTCTATGTCCATTTATTCCTATATGTAACCCTTGTGTGTGTTATCTCTAGAAACCTTTTTAATTCCCTTTATTTAGATTAAATTGTAACTTTTATCAACTATTTTTCTAATGTGGATTTTCCAAAAATGTATTTTATAGTGCCAAACTTTTTTTCAAAGTGAAATTTCAAATTGAAATAATGTGATTTATTAAATATGGGGATAATTTAACACCTCGCGATTTCATTTTACATTTCTTTTTAAATAAAATCAATATCTTGTGCTGCACGCAACACCATGTTTGAGGTCACTATGATCTAATAAACTTGTCATTTACAAATAATTTATAAATAATATTAACCACATTTTGAAATTAATAATTTTTTTAAATAATAGTTATTTTTTAATTTTAAATAACAGACTTATCCTAGGGTTAATTTTTTTAATTTTTTAAAAAGATTCAACATTTGATGAATTGTGACAAACCCTCCATTGTTGTTTGAAAACTGATTTATTCATTTAAATAATTATTTATCTTTAAATATTTATTAAAATAATGATAGAAATATAATATTCATATTATCCCAATGCAGGTCATTGGAATTATATTAATAATGTGAATTGGATGTTAAAATAAATTGCACTTTTGAACGTCTCTTTTACCGACCTTCTACCCACATCTGAGGGATTAACATTAAATGTAAAGTAAACACTTTGGTGAATTGAATTAAAAAATGGCCTTATATTGTAGTAATTAGTATCGAATTTGTGGTCTAATTAGATAAAAATATTTTTTTTGATATTAACATGTAAATTTTATTTACCACAGTTAAAGGTAAATAAGGTAATTATAGGTAAAAATAATATTATAATAATATAAAATTACCCTAAAAATTGTATTAATTTCACTAGATAAGGGTGTTTCAGAAGAAATAAACATTACTTAGAAAATATTTTCCTTTTAATACAACTTTTAAAAGATTGTAACAATAATTATATTTTATTTAAAGATGAGTTGAAAATAGAATATTCGAATTTTAATTATTGTATAATTTTTCATATGATGTAATATACATGATATGGTCGACAATAAATAGTAATTAAAAAGAAAAAATATTTTAATGCATCATGGTAACTTTTTTATAATTTTTGAAAATAAATAATTAAATTAAATTGAAACACAATGATGGTGGAGTAATTGATTTTTTAAAGGGAAGATCAATGAAATGTTATTAAAAATATTAAAATAAATTATATTTGAATTCGTTAAGATGAAACACAAACATTATAGGTCACTAATATATGTTAGGAGTGTACTAAATGGTTTTTTTGAAGTTATGTTTCTATTGGGATTTTATATATAGTTAAAGTAATAAATAGTGTCAAAATTGATACTATTAATATTTTATGAAAATAATAATTTATTAAATTATTTAAATATAATTATAATTAGTAAAAAAATACAAAATTATTAGTATATTTTTTCTAAAATGTCATAAAAGTTCCATTTATGGTCAATTGACACCATACAAGTAAAAATTAAAAACATCTAAATATTTAAAATGTTATTACCACTATTAAAATTAAATAGATTAATTAATGGAAAATCGGAATTATATGTTTTAAAGTGAAACAAAAACATGTAAAAAAATTATATGATGAATAATATTCGACCTTTATCACATTATGTTTATTTTTGAGTTGTTTATTGGAATTTTTTCTAAGAAAATAAATTTTATATTATTTAAATCATATACAGTTAAAAAATATAAATATCTTGTATTTTAATATCTGTTATGTGTCCACATAGGTCCAAAATCAAGATATGAATGAATATAAAAGATTATTTTAATGTAAATAAATCTGTTCTAATGTAATTTTAGTATAATTTAAAAAAGGTATACTATTTTCATAAAAGAAAATTTTATTCTAAAAAATTTTCATTAAATAATAAAATAGAATAGATGATTTTAATAATATTAATTTAGATATATTTTTTATTAATTAATGTTTCTAATGAATTTTTTGGATCAATAAGATATATTATATATGTATTAATGAATTATATTTCAATTACAACTTTTTATTAATTTATTTTAGGTCAAATTATATGAATAGCCTTACCTTTGACAATAACGATATCTTGTTGAATTAATTTATTATTAATTTATTTTAAAATATAAAAAACAAAATGATCACAAGAAGATAGGAAATTTTTGACCATGTATTATTATTTTCATTTATGAGAAATTTGAAACTATTTGGATCTAGAATAGTCTTATTATATTTTAATATTTTGAGAATTTGTTAATGTGCCCCTCCCCTCTCTTATAAAAAAGAACCTCCTGCCTCGCTTCCAAACACCACCCTAATCCTGAATTCTCATCCAAACCCTACCAAATTCACCACTAAACCTTATTCGTTAACTCATATTTGTCATTTTTTCCAAAAATACCATCCTTATTGCCCCAAATTTGATATCTAAAAGAAGTCCAACAAGGGAGATGTAATTGTTTTAAAAATTAAATTCAATTTATTTTCTTCTTCTACATAATCATACAATGTTGTTTTCATAATTATGTAAAAAATCTAGAATATAATATTTTCTAATATATTTTTATGATTATGGGAAAACCATATTCTTCCTTTTACCCATCATATAAAAACAATATCACTATGCTTGCATATGTAATGTTTAACATCACCATGTTGTTGTGTAAACTATTTTTCACCTATACATTATTTCGATGGGTATAATGATGAAGAAAAAGTACTTAAATAACAATTATTACATGATATTATCTATGTATAATTTATATTCTATGCAATTCTCTACCCATTTACCATTTAGGAAATGACATCGTCGCTCGTGTGTACATACAACTTATCGTCTCCAGGATGCGATGAGATTCATCCTCCCCATTAACAAATCAAGAATGATTATAAAAATGTATATAATTAATAAAAATGAAATATATGAAATAATTATTCTTCTGTAATAATATATATATATATATATATCATTTACGTTCTTCCATTCAATACGACAAGAAAAGGAAAACTACATTCATGCGTACGTGTTACCTGCCGTCTCCATGAACAGTGTATTTAATTTCATATATTTTTTATATGTATATATTTATATACTGAATATATATGATATATATAGAATTTTTTACATTATGGGTGTAATTAAATCACGATCTATGTAATATTTTCATGAATAAAATTTCAAAAAAATGAATGGTAAACAATGAAGTTATTACACAAAACGTTGTGTTAAATGGGAATTTATTAGTAAACAGGTAATATAAAGTTAAAAATGATTCATATATGATATCAAAATAACTATTATTATTCATGTAGAAGTTAATAAAATGTTTAAAATAATTATACAGCAGTCTCAGACGTGTACATATTGTATTTGACAAAAGGTATGGGAATTCTATCTCAATGTTAATTTTCATAAGATATAAGCCATGTTCACCACCTATTTTGTGTGTGTGGTGTATGTAGTACCCATATTACATTTGATATCATAAATAAATTTATCTTTATGGTATTTAAAGATAAATTTGACATTATTGGGTTCTTATTTAAATGTTTAATATAGTATGGGATGCTTTAAATGTATAATGAATTAATCCTTTATCCATTTCAATATTCTCTATATTATTTTACATAAATATTTATATGAATATAAAAAAATTATAAGGGGTATTTCATTTATATTTTAAATATCATTCAAATTTTTTCATTATGAAATCATTTTTATGTTTTATGTAATAACTGTTTATCAAAAACATCATTTTAATTGTATTGAAGATTTATTCTGATAAGCCTTTCTCATTCACGTCCATGTTTTCAACATGGGTTAATGGACTTAATTATAAATATATGAATATGTTAAAATGGTTATTTTTTAACTTCTATCAAGTGTTTCAATGTTTTATGTGATATTTTTATTCAAAAATATGTTTATAAATGTGTAGATTTTGAATAAATGATTTTAATATAAAAACTGTATTTATCTCAAGATATGTTTACATATTTTGATTGAGTATTTTCATCCATGTCAACATCCTTTTTTCGATCTTACACTTAATTGATGTTAACATATTATGGTATCATTTACCAATATTTATATGAATGGTTTATGTTAAATTTTATTTTGGATGTTGTTTTTTGATACCATTCATGGATTATGGTTAATGTTTTCATATTTTGTACACTAGTTTTCAATACGAATATTTATGTTGTTTATGTTTTCATATGAGGAATCAATCAGACTTAGTAAGTGTTTGGTGGGGCCTTATATAGACCCTCAATGCATTGGTATGTCTCATGAAATGAAATTAGTCTGTGAAAAACTCTTCGTGTTTCATTATAAGTAGTTTTATATTATAAGGAGGATAGATATTAACACAAATTATACGAGTTTCTACCTGTAATCTTAAACTATCATGAGGATAGATCTTCACAGTAGTTATCTTGAGGATATATTTTGATAGTTCAGATGTTTGGAATTTTTCATTCCCTCATTATAATATTAGTTATTGATATTTTATGTGATTATTAGAATAATATAATATTCATTGGAATATTTTAATTGGAACTATTTGATTTATTCTTGCCATATTATGCACAATTTATGTTCAAAAGGATTGTGTTTCAGTTTTTTCTCTTGTTGTAAAAGTTTATACTAATTTAAGAACGTTTATTTTGTATTATTTATTCTTATTGAGAATATTATCTCACCTTTTTCTCATGTTTTATTTTCCTAGGATTCCATGAAGTGTATTATGACTAATATATAGAGTTAATCTATGATAATAATGGGGTTCTCAAAAGATTTTCTATGTTGTATTTAATGTTTTTAATTATAATTGGAATATCATGTACATAATCAATTTTCCAATAATGTTTAATTAATAAATCCTTTAGGATTTGATTCATTGTAATCATGTAAATGTCTCAAAATAATACACCAGCTCCGGACTTTTGGGATTTATGCATTACAAAAATCATAAGATAACTCATTCCAGCTCATATCCCATTTGCTTTCTCAATTTTAACCATCATAGAATAATTTATTATATACATTATTTCCTTTTCGTTTCCATTATCAATACATTACTAATAAAAATATAAATAACAAGACTTTTGAAAATTTATCTTAAGAAAATAAGTATTAATAATTCAACCTTATAATGTCTAACACTATGAAACAATCATTTCATCATATTTTTATTTTTATTTTCTGAAATATCATTCTTTGTTAAAAATATGTTGGTTTAGGTTTTAATATATAATCCCCCTAATCATAAAAATTTTTAACCCTGAATTACTATATAAATTCATACATTATTCTAAACTAATAATTATGAAAAATAGATTATCCCAAAATTTAAATCACCCGTTATCCATAAAATAACATATCTATTAAAATATACAATAAATTAAAAATCATTGAGTTTTATATTGTGTTATTTATCCACCACTAAAAACATGATACAAAGAATGAAAGGAAGTAAACATGCACTCTTGGGGACGTAACCTCACATCCTTCCCCTCAACAAACCCAAATGATACCACCCCACCTCCAACGGTGGGGAACAACTCTATTCATTATCATTTTCCAATTAGGCTCTCTAACTAGTATATTTAAATATTATATTTGTGTTTATGTTATATTTGAATCATTGAATGCATATCACTCAACATTATATTACGAGGTGTGAAATATTAGACCCACTCATCATGCACCAATTGACAATTGAGTTGACACAAAACCAGTGATTTTATGGTGATTACCAAAAGATAAATGTGTCCAATAATAATTTACTTTATCTAGTATCTATATAGGTATGTAAAATCCATTATTTTCTAGATGTTTTGATATTTTATCAAAATTGACCCATACCTATGGTTATATATAGATTTTTCACATCCTATTTCAATAATATATTCTATATTACCCCAACTGACCTAAATGGTTATACATACCACTAAAATTATTGTACAGTATAAATTATCAACACCTGATTACATTAATTACTCATAAATTAACCACAACCATTAAAATTATATCCTATAATGTAATTTAAACTGTAAATTTGATTCTCTGAAAATTATTATACCAAAATTGCACGATTTAATGAAAATATTTCATTACATATATTCGATGAACCTGTTAGATTTATAGTGTTAGAGATTTAATAAAAATAATTATGTAATAGATCCAATGTCTTCATAAATTAATGGAACTTTTCCCACTAAAAAGAAATGAAATTCATTAATAATAATTACTTATCCGCTACTATAAATTTATCACACAATAATTATTCTTGACAAATCATGGATAATATTTTTATTCATAGCCTAAAGGAATGGAAACATACGAATTTTAACATTTAAATCATAGTAATTGATAATATTTGCGATAACATTCACAGATCATAAGTGTGAATAAGATGATAATAAGTCACACAGATGAAATATATTATAAAAAATAATTCCACAATAGAATAAAGAAGGAAAATTATATACGAATAAATAAAAATGAAAATAGATATACCACATGGATAAAAAACAAATTATTTAGTGATGATATATATAATATCAATAAAAATCAATTCCCTAAAGTAATTAATATTTATCAGGGATTTCATGATATTTATATTAACACCCTCTCCTCTGGAATTTTTTTTCATAAGCCATATAATACAATACCCATGTTAGTTTCACTGATGGAAATATATGATAAGTATATGGGAAATTATAGACCACAACTACAACTTGTTATGTTTAATTCATTGATTATATGGTGGATCTAATAAATAATATAATACAGAAAAATATACCTTAATAATCAATAACATTTAATATTGAAATGGAAATTATATAGATTATCGATATTTTATCATCCTATAATAGAATAACTCTCTATGTATACATCCCAAAAGGAATATCACCACATAGGGTGATGGGTTTATAGTTAATCCATTATGATCCCAAATCAATAAATGAAATTATATCACCATAATTTAACCTGATAAAGAATGTGGACGGTAAGTAAAAAATATCTTAAATTTTCCTATGAAATATCTTACATTATCATGTCAATTTATAGAATATTTAACCATATTAAAATAATAGAATAAAGTTATATATATAGTTTAACATTAAATGGAATGAGTTTTGTAATAATAAAAATATCCAACAATATGAATATTTACAACATACTCGAATGTAAATGTATCATAGGAATGATAACAAGTTTGTTGTGAGGTGTAAAATCATGGAATAAATATATTAATATGAAAAAATAATTAAAAATTTTAGTTCATGAGGATGAATTGTAAATAAAAATAAATTCATTTATAAAATCTATTTTATAAAATCATACAGTTAAAGAATTAATATTAGTAAAATATAGTTCAGGAATTATAATTCTAACTGAATGAAAAAAATTAATTAAAAAACCCTTAAATATAGAATATTTTGATTTAAAAATAAATGTAAACCTATTTTTTAATAATTAAATGCATGAAAATTAAAAAAAAAGTGGAAATATATCATAATAAAATACTAAGAAAGATCATTCCCAACTTAAATAAATAATTTTCATAATGAATAATCATAAATTAATGAATGAAAATAATGTGAAAAAAAATTTAATACTTATGTAACACATGAAATAATTGAAAAATAAATAAAAGAACTATATTTTTATTTCTTATATCCTTTGAAATACATTTAATATTATTTACAATTGTGTCTTTGAATGAAAATATAAATAACACTACATGCATTGTGAGATTCTGTACAAAATATAACATGCCTAAAATTGTGAAAATAGAGACCAAGATACCCTTAAAACATTGTAATCCATTGAAATGTAATCGTATAAAAAATAAAATATTGGATGCATATTTAAATACAATATATTTTTTCAAAGTTATTATAAATATATATATCCTTTTGTAATATATAAAAAATAAAATGGAAATAATTGTTAAATACAAATCATATCATAGTGATGAAAAAGTGAGGTTCCAAAACCCTTAACATGAGATATGATTCTTCCTATGTGTGCACTTAATTTACATAATAATTTAAAATAATATATTAAAATTCTATATGAATATAATTTTTCATATATATTTTATTTATTTATGTTTGAATATTATTATATGATATTTATCTATAAAATATGTTTTCCTATGATGGTTACTTGGGGGGGGGGGTTAGGTAGATTTCCATCAAATATTATTTTTATATAAACCATGATAAAAATATATAAAATAGAAAAACAATCTCCTAAATTATAGAAGAATATTAATTTTATTATTCCATTAGAACGAAAATTTTAATGTTACATTTTTCTTCCCAATATGTATCCAAATTAAGAATAGTTCCTTGACTATTTTTTCTAGTGCGATTATGTTCAGTATGACCATTGATTGTTAGTATCACTTATAGAATGTCCAATATTACCTTTAATAAATGTTATTATTTCCATTAATTTAAGTTTTATACATTTAATATATTTTTAATGTATTCAATTTTATGAAATAACTAAAAACAAAATATGACATTCCATGGAGTTGGTAGCATTCACATATACATGAAAGATATATTCATTATCAATTTAATAGGACTAGGGTGAAAAAATAATTATTATCAATAATTATGTTAATATTTATTAATAAATTAAATTTTTTCCTTATAAAACTATTTTTGATCATCCATGAATGGGAAATATGAAAAAGATAACTTGTAATTCATGGATGTGATAATTCACATGTATACATGATAATATCTTCATTTTTCAAATGGTTTTGGAGGAAGGATGAAAATTTATGTTCTAAAAGTATAAATACAATTTAGAATATTAGTAATACTTATAAGGACCCAACCTTAAACCTTACTTAATCTTGAGTTATTACAAGATTACACATTGAGGATCTTTTCGGGTTTAGAGTTTTAGAGAATTAGATCATAAAACTTGCATTACATTCCACATATAAACAAAGTGGTTACATTAAGATAGTATTCTTCATTCCCATCAATGGAAACACATTTAAAATAAAACATGGATTATTTCTTGACACTTCCTTGACACTATCATCATATCACGTACCTTTCCCTTGACCTATGAAAAACATTTCAAAAAAACTTGGGATGAGCATAAAAAGCTCAGCATGGGTTATAAAAACATGGAAAGGAAACATGAGTTCATATATACATAAGACTGAAATCATACTTTACCCATAAAACATAGGAACTTTAACATACCTCATAAAATCATGAATAAATCATAGAAATCATAAGACATAAAGGTAACTTGAGGCATTCATAACTTTCTTACGTAGGGAGTAACCCTCTTGGTTACGTTTGGAATACCCATCACAGTATATTCCCTAAAATCTCATCGGAGAAACCTTAACGTTTCACTCCTTCGCGTTACCCAATGCATTGGAGAGCTATAACGGGCTCACCCGCCCTTAGTTTATCACGGAACCACCCATCTTCATAATAATGCCCAAGAACCATAACATAATCATATCACATAAAACAAGCATAAAGGAAACATAAAATTTCCACATTTCAATCACGAGATATCAATACAACACATTGATATAAAAACATTATGAAAACCATTTTCAATACTAAAATAAAAGAAAAGTAAAACATGGTATTTATTTTTCTTTTAAAAAGAAGGTATGACTTGTAGAGGAAGCCGAAACTCAAATAACGGTCACGACGGCGGAGAAGTCATTGTCGCCGCATACGTACAACAAAAACATTCCCTTTTGTCGTTTAGTAAACGCTTCGTATAAAAAAGATTCCTTTTGAATAAACATAAAAGTCAAAGGGGTTTATACACCGTATAAAAGAAAGTTGTGTATAAAATAAAATATGCCTCAACGAAAAGAGATTGAGACGAAGTCCCATACCTCGTATCCGACTTGACCCGACCGTTCTTTAATCTTCTGAATAATAAACTTGAGTTAATCTCTACTTTCTTATGAATCTTTTTCAAGTTCATTATTCCTTTTATACCATGTTATGAACATCATGTAATCAGTTAAGTTAATAATGTTCATTTTGTCGGTACTTGGTTCTTAAGTCAAAAATAGACTTCTTAAACTTACATGTTGTTAATTTGGTCAAAGGTTCATTATATCCAGAATGGTATTCATGATGTAGATATCATATATGTCATATATATCCAGTACATACATGCATTTATAATATTACATAATCATTTAGAGGTAAGAAATGAAATGCACCGTTCATGGAGACGGTAAGCCGTACGTACGCATGAACGCTACTTCCATTTCTATTTCATATTTTCTGGAATGGAATCATAATGATATAAGAGTATATTATAATTCCAGTGTAATAACATATATAATATCATTAACTTTATCCTTTACACATCCCACATATGGTATTAACGAATCAAATCACTTTCAGGGGGCGGTAGTCCGCACTTCCTAAAATGAAGATATCGTGTTTACCCATAATGGAAACCATAACGGTATGCCAAAAATCAAAAAAAAAAACAGAAGATTAAGGAAAACATAAACATATTATATATCATATATAAAAATAGTGACATCATAATTTCCACCTTTGAAGGTGTTAAATGAGTGTTGAACAATCATCGTTTCGGGAGGCAAAATTTCTCCATCCACAGAAACCGTATGTTCTTTAACCATTTGATGTAGTTGTGTGAGATTGTAGCTCAAATAAATATTATAACAACATCCTTGTATATTTAAGATACTTGTGTTGTTACAAAATAAGTAAATAAAAAGAGTTTAGGGGGTTGGAGAAGCAAAATAAAACAAATGAACATGAGAGAATGAATTACCTTTAAAAGTGTAACTCCTTTTGATTTGAGCCTAAAGGCTTCCTTTGAAAGGATTCTTCCCAAAGGGAATCCTCTAGGATGAGGAGAGGGATGTGGAGAGAGTAAATGGGCAGGGTTTGGCCGAGCCAAAGGCTTGAGGAGTGTGTGAAATGAGGTAGAGGTGGGGGCCTTTTATAAGAGGAGAGGAGGGGCACTTTTGGAAAGTAAAGAAATATTACTTTATTTGAAAATGTGTTTCGGTTTTAAAAGGTCCCACATTGATATAATTCATGGATACGGTGATAAGGGTTCTAAATACACTCATCCAATTGGTTTTTGCCAGGTGTAGTTCATATATTTTACATTGTCTTTCCATTTTTTTAAATCGTCAAATAATGATGTCATCGCTGCATCATTATTATGTCATAAATAATTTAATTTATTTAATGTCTAAAAATCATAAAAAAATACTATGATGTAGGAAATATTTTTAGCTTTCCAATGACTATTTATAATCAAAAATCTGATCTTTATAACCCCATGTAAAAATTGTTTTCGTAAAACATCTCTTGTTTGTGTCATTTTTACTTTAACATTTAATAAAAAGTTATTTATGTCATTTCCAAACCAAAGTGTCTCCATGGGGTCCCCAAGTTGACCCATGGCTTGTCTTTGTCGGCCATGACACAACCAATAAGGTTGGGACATGTTTCTAGGTCATTTCCTATTATTAAAGCATTATTTATACCTTAAACTACCCTAATTACCACTAATCGCGATTAAGAACTTAATAAGTTACTATTCACCAAAAAAATTATTTTAATCTCATTGAACCACATTTTACTTCCTAATGACAACCATGTATGTCAGATTTTCAAAATTCAATACACATTAGTGGTAAACTTTCATTTAACTGAAAAATCAGTTTGCTTGATTACCACATAGTGGTTTCACTATTCATCAAAAAGTGATGTTTTTCAGAAAATTACCACAAATTCACCCTAAGCTATATTTGATATTCCGAATTCAAAAATGAAGTCTATTTTACAAAATTCAAATCATATAAGTCACATTAATTAATTCAATAATTAATTCCCGCTGCCAGAGCAAATAGCGTGTTTTTACAAAATAATAAGTATCAAAAGATTGACACCAATTTAAGTCTAATTTCAAAGTGAAATTGATTCCAATGACCACCATTGGATAAAATGGTAAAAATATATTCTAATTTTACTTCAAAACCAATTCAAAACATAATCTAATCATATAAATAATTTAGATTAAAAAGCAGTTTTGATGTAAAATGCAGTATTTTTCACTATTCATTAAAAAATGAACATTGTCAGAAAAATACCAAAAATTCACACAAGGTAAATTTTGATGTCCCAATCATAAAGGATAAGTTTATTTTGACAAACATAGTTTATAAAATTGTCAAAATATAGATTCAAAAAGGGTTTTCCATCCTAAGGCAGTAAAACAATCTTTTAAGAATATTAGTGTATTCCATGCTTAAGATTGGATTTATTTTCATTTTAAGCCTCTAAAACACTATCATAATCATTAATAGACATAGGTAAAAATATCTATTATTCATTAATTACTTGGGATGTTACATCCTTCCACCCTTTAGAAAATTGCGTCCCCGCAATTTATTTACTTATCGAATAAATGGGGGTACTTATCCCTCATTGCATTTTCAGATTCCCATGTTGCCTCTTCAATCATGTGGTTTTTCCACAAAACCTTTACCTGCTTAATCACCTTATTCCGTAACACTTGCTCCCTGTGGTCAAGAATCTGGACCGGTTGTTCCTCATAAGATAGGTTCTCTTCCAGCTGAACTACCTCTGGACTCAAAACATGAGATGGATCTGGCATATACTTTCTCAACATCGAAACGTGAAAAACATTGTGTACCTGAGATAAACTCGGAGGTAAAGCCACTAGGTATGCAACTGATCCAACTCTCTCCAGAATTTCGTATGGTCCAATAAACCTTGGACTCAGCTTTCCTTTCGTACCAAATCTCATCACACTTTTCCAAGGAGAAACCTTGAGAAAAACATGATCACCTACCTCGAAAGATAGATCCTTCCTCCGGTTATCCGCATAACTCTTCTGCCTGCTCTGAGCTGTTCTCATGTGTTTCTGAATCAGCTGAACTTTTTCTGCCATCTCTTCTACCAATTCTGGTCCCATCAACATCCTTTCACCCACTTCATCCCAGAAAGCTGGAGTTCGACACCGCTTCCCATATAATACCTGAAATGGTGCCATCTGTATACTGGAATGGAAACTGTTATTATATGAAAACTCATCCAAAGAATGATGTTGGTCCCAACTTCCCTGATAATCCATAGAACAAGCTCGTAGCATATCCTCCAATGTCTGAATTGTTCGTTCTGACTGCCCATCTGATTGAGGATGAAAAGCTGTACTAAAATTTAATTCAGTACCCAACGACTTCTGAAGGCCTTTCCAAAAGTTAGAAGTAAACCTGGGATCACTATCCGATACAATGGAGAGAGGAACTCCATGTAACCTGACTATCTCTTTAAGATACAAACGGGAAATTTGATCAAGAGAGAAAGTATCTCGTATAGCAAGGAAATGAGCAGATTTGGTCAAGCGATCAATAATAACCCAGATTGCATTATTACCTCGAGATGTCTTCGGTAATCCAACAACAAAGTCCATGGATATATTCTCCCATTTCTACTCTGGCACTGGTAAAGGCTGAAGCATCCCTTTCGGTAACTGTCGCTCGGCTTTAACCTCCTGACAAGTCAAACACTTCACAGTAAAATCAGCAATATCTCTTTTCATTCCATCCCACCAGTAATACTCCCGCAGATCTCTATACATCTTAGTACTGCCCGGATGAACTGAAAACGGAGAGCTATGAGCTTCCAATAACAACTCTCTCTTCAACTGTGAATCACAAGGCACACACAATCTCTTCCCAAATCTCAAAACGCGATCATTATCAATGTTGAATTCAGGAAACTTATATTTCTGAACCAGCTCTACCTTTTTCTGTAACTCACTGTCTTGTTTCTGTGCTTGCTTGATTCTATCTGATAGAGAAGATCTCACTAATACCTGAAACAAAACAGAAGGACTTCCTACACCAACAACTTCTATGCCAACGTTCATCAAATCCTTAACCAAAGGATCACGTTCCAAACGCAACATTGTTAATGAAGCATTACTTTTTCGACTCAAAGCATCAACCTCTTTATTTGCTTTTCCCGGATGGTAATGAATTGTACAATCATAATCCTTGATTAATTCCAGCCATCTCCTTTGTCTCATGTTTAACTCTTTCTGAGTGAATATATACTTTAAAATTTTGTGATCGGTATATATTTCACACTTTACTCCATACAAATGATGCCTCCAAATTTTTAAAGCAAAATCAACAGCAGCTAATTCCAAATCATGTGTAGGGTAATTTACCTCATGAGTTTTCAACTGTCGTGAAGCATAATCAATTACCTGATCATTCTGCATTAGGACGCAACCAAGTCCTTTCAATGAAGCATCACTGTATATAACAAACTCACCATTCCTGGAAGGTAGTGCCAAAACTGGAGCATTCACCAATCTTCTTTTCAATTCCTGAAAACAATCATCACATTCTTTTTTCCAGATAAACTTAACACCCTTCCGAGTTAGCTTAGTCATTGGACTAGATAACCGTGAAAAATTTCTAACAAACCTTCAGTAATAGCCCGCCAAACCATGGAAGCTACGAATCTCGGTTACATTTGTGGGTCTTGGCCATTCTTCCACAACTTTTGTTTTTGCAGGATCAACAGTTATTCCATCTTTAGAAACAATGTGACCAAGGAAAGAAATTTTTTGCAACCAAAACTCACACTTGCTGAATTTCCCATACAGTTTCTTTTCTTTTAAGGTTTGCAAGATAACCCTTAAATGTCTTTCATGCTCCTCTTTACTTTTATAAAACACCAAAATATCATCAATGAAAACAACCAATAACTTATCACCTGAGTCAACTGAGCTATCACTACAGCAAACTCTTCAATTATGATTCTGACCATCTCAAGTTGCTGATTTAGAAGGTCATTTCCCTCTATATGCCTTCCTAGAAAATCTGTTCTGTTTCCTCTACGAAAACCCATTCTTAACAAACATGTCTTAGATGAAGCAACATGGTAATCTTCAAATGCTATATCATTTCAAATTTTTTTTGGATAATCATTTAATAGAATTCTAACTCCTAAAGTTATCTAAACCGACCTTTGATACCAACTATAAGGCCCCAGCCTTAAACCTTACTTAATCTTGAGTTATTACAAGATTACACATTGAGTATCTTTTCGGGTTTAGAGTTTTAGAGAATTAGATCATAAAACTTGCATTACATTCCACATATAAACAAAGTGGTTACATAAAGATTGTATTCTTCATTCCCATCAATGGAAACACATTTAAAATAAAACATGGATTATTTCTTGACACTTCCTTGACACTATCATCATATCATGTACCTTTCCCTTGACCTGTGAAAAAAATTTCAAAAAAACTTGGGATGAGCATAAAAAGCTCAGCATGGGTTATAAAAACATGGAAAGGAAACATGAGTTCATATATACATGAGACTGAAATCATACTTTACCCATAAAACATAGGAACTTTAACATACCTCATAAAATCATGAATAAATCATAGAAATCATAAGACATAAAGGTACCTTGAGGCATTCATAACTTTCATACGTAGGGAGTAACCCTCTTGGTTACGTTTGGAATAAAAATCACAGTATATTCCCTAAAATCTCTTCGGAGAAACCTTAATGTTTCACTCCTTCGCGTTACCCAATGCATTGGAGAGCTATAACGGGCTCACCCACCCTTAGTTTATCACATAACCACCCGTCTTCATAATAATTCCCAAGAACCATAACATAATCATATCACATAAAACATGCATAAAGGAAACATAAAATTTCAACATTTCAATCACGAGATATCAATACAACACATTGATATAAAAACATTATGAAAACCATTTTCAATACTAAAATAAAAGAAAAGTAAAACAAGGTATTTATTTTTCTTTTAAAAAGAAGGTATGGCTTGTAGAGGAAGCCGAAACTCAAATAACGGTCACGACGGCGGAGAAGTCGTTGTCGCCGCATACGTACGACAAAAACATTCCCTTTTGTCATTTAGTAAACGCTTCGTATAAAAAAGATTCCTTTTGAATAAAAGTAAAAGACAAAGGGGTTTATAAACCGTATAAAAGAAAGTTGTGTATAAAATAAAATATGCCTCAACGAAAGGAGATTGAGACGAAGTCCAATACCTCGTATCCGACTTGACCCGACCGTTCTTTAATCTCCTGAATAATAAACTTGAGTTAATCTCTACTTGATTATGAATCTTTTTCAAGTTCATTATTCCTTTTATACCATGTTATGAACATCATGTAATCAGTTAAGTTAATAATGTTCATTTTGTCGGTATTTGGTTCTTAAGTCAAAAATAGACTTCTTACACTTACATGTTGTTAATTTGGTCAAAGGTTCATTATATCCAGAATGGTATTCATGATGTAGATATCATATATGTCATATATATCCAGTACATACATGCATTTATAATATTACATAATCATTTAGAGGTAAGAAATGAAATGCACCGTTCATGGAGACGGTAAGCCGTACGTACGCATGAACGCTACTTCCATTTCTATTTCATATTTTCTGGAATGGAATCATAATGATATAAGAGTATATTATAATTCCAGTATAATAACATATATAATATCATTAACTTTATCCTTTACACATCCCACATATGGTATTAACGAATCAAATCACTTTCAGGGGGCGGTAGTCCGCACTTCCAAAAATGAAGATATCGTGTTTACCCATAATGGAAACCATAAAGGTATGCCAAAAATCAAAAAAACAGAATCTTAAGGAAAACATAAACATATTATATATCATATATAAAAATAGTGACATCATAATGGCCACCTTCGAAGGTGTTAAATGAGTGTTGAACAATCATTGTTTCGGGAGGCAGAATTTCGCCATCCACGGAAACCGTATGTTCTTTAACCATTTGATGTAGTTGTGTGAGAGTGTAGCTCAAATAAATATTATAACAACATCCTTGTATATTGAAGATACTGGTGTTGTTACAAAATAAGTAAATAAAAAGAGTTTAGGGGGTTGGAGTAGCAAAATAAAACAAATGAACATGAGAGAATGAATTACCTTTAAAAGTGTAACTCCTTTTGATTTGAGCCTAAAGGCTTCCTTTGAAAGGATTCTGCCCAAAGGGAATCCTCTAGGATGAGGAGAGGGATGTGGAGAGAGTAAATGGGCAGGGTTTGGCCGGGCCAAAGGCTTGAGGAGTGTGTGAAATGAGGTAGAGGTGGGGGCCTTTTATAAGAGGAGAGGAGGGGCACTTTTGGAAAGTAAAGAAATATTACTTTATTTGAAAATGTGTTTCGGTTTTAAAATGTCCCACATTGATATAATTCGTGGATAAGGTGATAAGGGTTCTAAATCCACTAATCCAATTGGTTTTGGCCATGTGTAGTTCATAGATTTTACATTGTCTTTCCATTTTTTTTAAATCGTCAAATAATGATGTCATCGCTGCATCATTATTATGTCATAAATAATTTAATTTATTTAATGTCTAAAAATCATAAAAAAATACTATGATGTAGGAAATTGTTTTAGCTTTCCAATTACTATTTATAATCAAAAATCTGATCTTTATAACCCCATTTAAAAATTGTTTTCGTAAAACATCTATTGTTTGTGTTATTTTTACTTTAACATTTAATAAAAAGTTATTTATATCATTTCCATACCAAAGTGTCTCCATGGGGTCCCCAAGTTTACCCATGGCTTGTCTTGGTCGGCCATGACACAACCAATAAGGTTGGGACATGTGTCTAGGTCATTTCCTATTATTAAAGCATTATTTATACCTTAAACTACCCTAATTACCACTAATCGCGATTAAGATCTTAATAAGTTACTATTCACCAAAAAATTATTTTAATCTCATTGAACCACATTTTACTTCTTAATGACAACCATGTATGTCGGATTTTCAAAATTCAATACACATTAGTGGTAAACTTTCATTTAACTGAAAAATCAGTTTGCTTGATTACCACTTAGTGGTTTCACTATTCATCAAAAAGTGAAGTTTTTCAGAAAATTACCAAAAATTCACCCTAAGCTATATTTGATATTCCGAATTCAAAAATTAAGTCTATTTTACAAAATTCAAATCATATAAGTCACATTAATTAATTCAATAATTAATTCCCGCTGCCAGAGCAAATAGCGTGTTTTTACAAAATAATAAGTATCAAAAGATTGACACCAGTTTAAGTCTAATTTCAAAGTGAAATTGATTCCAATGACCACCATTGGATAAAATGGTAAAAATATATTCTAATTTTACTTCAAATCCAATTCAAAACATAATCTAATCATATAAATAAATTAGATTAAAAAGCAGTTTTGATGTAAAATGCAGTATTTTTCACTATTCATTAAAAAATGAACATTGTCAGAAAAATACCAAAAATTCACACAAGGTAAATTTTGATGTACCAATCATAAAGGATAAGTTTATTTTGACAAACATAGTTTATAAAATTGTCAAAATATAAATTCAAAAAGGGTTTTCCATCATAAGGCAGTAAAACAATCTTTTAAGAATATTAGTGTATTCCATGCTTAAGATTGGATTTATTTTCATTTTAAGCCTCTAAAACACTATCATAATCATTAATAGACATAGGTAATAATATCTATTATTCATTACTTACTTGGGATGTTACAATAATAATTTTTTCAAGCATTCAAGTATTATAATGTATTTAATGTCCCAATGATGAAAATTAAAATGACACCCATGTTGAGAACATTACCTCAACCTTTAGATGTCCTCCCTAGGGTAACATGTTTAGGTTATTATTCTTAGTACTTTGATGTGACCAAGGATTATATGACATGAGAGGAGGGTATATGAGATAAAATTGTAGTTTTCTTATACATCTAAGGGTCTAAATATTTTAGGGAAATGTGCTTTAATTGATCCACTTTTATAAGTGTACAATATGGATCTTTTTTCAATACCCATTGAATTTTTAATGATGAAATGTCACAACTCAATGGTCAATGGATTAGAACTAGGAAATAATTAATTTTGGGGTGACATAAGGTTGATAAATACACTATAACACATTTTAAAAAGTTTTTTATTCATTTTTTATAACATATGCAATATGTTTTTTACATTCCACCCTTTCTGCTTTTTTCCATGGTAACTAGTTTTTACCTTAATAATTTATATTTTATTAAAATCACAATGTAGCCGTTATTATAAAATATTGTTTTTATAAACCTAAATTTAATCTATATGTATTATAATTGAATTGACACATATTTTTGAGAGAAATGTTTACTTAAGAATTTTAAAAGATTGAAAAACTATTTTATGGAAAAATGTTATTTTTATTATTATGTTATTTTTATTATAATATAAAATGCGTTTCCAATTAAATGATCTATATCCAAGTTAAAAAATAATATAAATGTCATTATATAAAATATAGCAGTTTAATTTATTATATAAAAAGTTTCACACCATCAAAAACATTTTTTAAAATAAAAATTTCACCATTATCATGGTCATTCACTCTAATCATAGAAACCATACTTTTATGCTTAAAATATACATGCTCTTGTTATATAATATTAACATATTGAAATAAAATATCAAATTAATATTATTTCATTTAATTTATAATAATTTTGAAAACTATTATTTTATATATGTGAATAAAAATAATAGTTATAGTAAAACAATTACATATATTTCTAAAACGTTTAACATGGGATTTATAAATTCATCATAGTAATTTTCTATGAAATATTTCACTACTAAATATACTTTTTATAATATTTATTTATGTAATAATTATTTTATAAAACATTTACTAATAGTATAGTAATAATAAAATATAGATTTTTCCAGTATTCCTAAAAAATAATCTACTTTTGAATGGTCTCCAAAATTATTCCCAAGATAATATTGTTATAATAATTCCAAATATGAGGTTCATTTTTTAAAATTTGAATTCTAAAATTTTATTATTTAAATTTAAAAATCACATAAAAAATTATTTAAATTTTTTTATCATATAATATCATTCTAAAATATATAAAATTTTTATTTTTATTTTCTATCAACTAGTAATGAATTTTTTTGTTAATGAAATTTACATGTAAAAATATCACTTCTTCATAAAATATTTTGTATCTTAAAATTATTCACTTCAAATTTCAATTCTTAAAATGCTATATTTTTTAATAATTATTCATACTTATTAGATATTTAGTATCATAGTTTAATTCTATCAATGCCTTAGTATAAATAATGACCTTTTTTTATTTCTTCATATATGGTGTAATTATATTACCTATACTTTTATATATCAATTATATGTCTAAAATTTAATGGTTTTATACAAGTTCAATATTTCTTGAGGTTTAGTGGGGTTTTTATGACACACTATCGAACATATTTGATTATAAGATAATATTTAAATTAATATTATGGGATGTGAACAATTGTTTTTGATTTTATTTACCTCTATAACCATTTTGAAAAGAAATTATGCATAAATAATTTTTTCTTTGAGAAATATTTTCTATGATATTTGTTAAAATATAGTTGATTTATTTCTTAAAATATTAGTTCCATATGTTAAATAATAAAAATTTTTTTTTCTATATTCTCTTAACAAAATCATAAAATACAAAAAAAAAGATATAGATTTTAGTAGCTATTTTTTAAAAAATTTCCACTAATTAAAACATAGAAATTTAATGAAATAAAATAATTTATATCATTTAATGAAATTATTGGGAGAATAATTCTTTTAAAAGGATTATGGGTGTATGATTGAAATAGTTTATGTTCAAAATATAAAAATTAAAATATAAAACAGTTCGTAAACGAAATGAATGTAACATTATATCTAAAAAGTGTTTAGTATGTATTAGTAAGGATAGACATTAATGTACATAGTTAACTTTTTTATATAATGATATTTAAAAGAATAATATATAGAAACGTTCTATAAAAATAATGTTTCCTATGCATATCATGTTAATTTGTGAAACAAATTTGAATAACATTGTATCATTTGAAGATGTGGGGTAAATAAGTCGAAACACTATATTCCACATGTTCAAAATTATTAATACTAATCCTATGTCACACTATTACTCAAACATTATTTATTTTTAGATGTTACTCACTAAAATAGATTAGTATATGGTTTTATTTGATTGTAACATAGATATATGGGATTAATTACAAAGTGATGTAAATTATTTAATTCGACTCTAAATGTTTGGAATATATAAGGCCTCCTCGATGGTCTATATTATGAGAGATGAATAGATTATTTCTTATGAATGGGTTTTAACACTTATTAAATTTATTACAAAAAATAAGTTTCATCATGATTAAGAAATGTCTCTATTTATCATTTGTTCACATTTTATGAAAACATTTCATGAAGTTATTCAATAATTGACCATTAAATGGTGATTTTTTATTTCTAACCAATGATCGCCATAAAGTATTTTATGTAATGATAAAATATCAAGGTTAATTGTACAATATTTCATAGAGAGATAAAAAATATCCTTAAAATTTGAAAAATAAGTTTTTGTTAAGGGATAAAATTTTATGTATACATCATAGAGTGTCATACACGATGTCTTTAGTATACAAGTGTTTAATATTACATATTGAATCTCCATACATTAGGATGAAAAACATCATAGGAGGAGAACCATAAATAATTAATACCTTTTATACAGAATTCATTAGTCTAATAAATTTAGTTTTGGTTGGTCAGGATGTTGATCATATCATTGTATAAGGCTTATAATAGATATAATTTTTCATCACATATGATCGGTATGACATATGGTATCATGATTAAGATAGATAGAAGAAGTATTTATCCATTCTCATATGGGTTGATGTGATATAAATATCAATATATATGACAGGTATGTGACATGATTATACATGAGGGTGAATGAGAAGTGATATGTCCATCCATAATTTTAGTGTTTACTATAGAAATAATGAACATATTAATAGGAAATACACAAATTATAGAATCTATGTCAAATGGTAATTTGATGTATTGGACTAATGGAATATATGAATTTTCATATATTTCTGATGAATATCATGTGTAAATAATATGAACATTCAAGTCATTGGTTGTCACAACTTAATATTTTATAATATATATTTTTTGAATAAATTAAATATCATTGGTAGCTTGTGTTACATGCAACACCAAGTTTAAACAATCCATGATAAACTATTAATTTTATCCTTATTACCAAACTAATTTTTTCTAAAATTTAAATTTGGAGGAATGAATATAAATAAGTACATTTTAAATATAAAGTATAATGTTTTTATATAATGAAATCATATTGATAAGAAATACATTATTTTCTATAATGTCTATATATGTTTTGATAATATAATTTTCTAAAACATTGTTTTTCTATATATATTTGTAAACAATAATAAAATTTAAATTTAAATCATTTAAAAAATTAATATTAAAAAATAAATAGGTCTTTTGAAATCATTATTTTTAAATTATCTCTGGGTGTTTGTTTTGGATTTCTATGAAAAGTATAATTTATCAATGAATAATGGAAATTACTCAGTTTTATTGAAAACTACCTTTATTTCAATGAATTTATAAGTTAAATTTATGTTTTAAAATATGTTTCAAATAAAAATATTTTCAATAATATATAAATTAATCTAATTTATTCCATTAGAATCAGTTTCAAATTTAATATTGATATAATTGTTTTGAACATATGAAAATTTTCACTTTTGATAACCTCATTCCTTTGATGTTGACAGGATTGATTCTAAATTAATATTTTCAATATCATCAAATGGGATTTATTAAAATAGATTTTGTATTTATAATAATATTATCATATATTATAAAACATTTACAATTTAATTTTTTACCATAATAAGTTGTAAAAATCGTAGAATCTATTTATTGTGGATAATGTTAAAATGGTTTTTCTAGGGGTTAAAAAAACTCTTTGGTTAAAAATGACACAAAATGTGTTAAAAACCTATTTAATGGAAATATTTATTCTCCATCATGTCTTATTATTGATTATGGTCAATTTGGGATCCTTTTTTATTCATAAAAATGTTTGTACATATTTTTCTTTCCAAAAATACTTGTTTACCAATCACATCACTTATAAATGGACACCAATTCTCTAATAATCTTCACTATTATAAAACCATTTAGCTGAGAAAATACTAACCTAAATATGTTTTATACACAATACTCTCATCCTAGATGACTTATGTATTTCAAAAATATATCCTAGTAAGGATTTCTGTGCAAATAGAAAGAGGTTACCCAAACCAGAGGTAACATTTTTTATTACCATTTTTATTTTATTTCCTCCAAAATGTCCTCCAATTATTATTAATAAATAACGATATAACAATATAAATTTATAACATATATTGAGATTTTTTTATATAATGGTTATGACTAAAAAGGATATCTACATCCCTTAAAATGGATTATTAAATAGTTATTTGTGTGTACTGTGGACTACAACCTTGCGAACTGACGTCATTCATTTTCCATCAAAAACTGTCACAGTTGGTTATTGTTATGGATTACTTATTTATGTATTATATTTATTATATTTTTATTCCTTTTTCATTATTATATCACATACATCTTCTTACATTAAATTCTTTGATAATATGATGACATCGCTCATGTGTATGATGGACTACTGCCTTGTGAAGTGATGTGATTCACATATAGGTTGCGTGGATTTTAATAAGGGTGTGATTAATTATAATATTTGATGTGACATATTAATTAGTCCTTAATGGTAATATATTATTAACCATTAATTTTTTCATACCTTTGAGAAAATTGAAATATTGTTAATGCATAGGAATGACCTAACATCTTAGTAAATTTTTACCTCATTTTATATCTTTATCCATAATTTATTACTATAAATACATAATTATTTAATATATAAGAGATTTATGTAATTATTAAAATTCCATATATTTTGGAACCATTACCAAAATAAGAGGACCAATAAATAACAAATCAAAACTTATATGAAAAATAATGTAGTTATTACCCAGAATGTGAATTTAACATGAAATTGTTAATACATGGGTAATAAACTATCATAAGTACATAATATAAGTTATGATATATATAATTGTCTGTTTTTTATAGATTTATTATAATCATATATATATATATTGTAGTATTTTTTATCATATTCAAAAGAGGTTGATGCCAAAGGTAAGGATTTTTTGCCTCAATTTACCTTTAATGATGCATATGTTATGTTATGAACATATAATATTGTACAGGTAATATATATAAAACCCTTAAAATTTAATAAAATTAATTTATTAACTATTAGTATATTCTATGTGTCACGAAATTTTTTCAAATCATGGGTCATTCAATTCAATGATTCCAAAGAGGTAAGGGTTTTATATTACAATAAAATTGTTTATTTAGATAGCCCTTGATCATGTTTTCATTAATGAAATATTATGATCCTACTCAAACTCATTAATGATCATATACTATGATTATGTCATTAGAACACATGTTTCAATTACATTTTCCTCTATAAATGTACACATGAGTTCAAAATAATATATTTGAGAAAAATCATATTTATTTCACTCTTCGTTTGAAAAAAACATTCAATCCCAAACTATGTTTTCTATGGGATTTTTTTACATAATTAAAAAAAATTATTAAGGCCTTTTTAAATATTTTTATCTTTAACTAATAATTTTAAAAGAAATCTTAATTTAGTTTTCTAAATATGCTCATTTTCCTTTTACAGAAAAAGAGAAAAGATTAATTATTCTTACATATACACATTTAATGTAAATTTTATAACATACTGACCATTATATTATTTTAATAGAACGATATAATATTACATATTTATTTTCCTATGAAAATATTTCCTTATTTTTTCTATGAAATATAAAATTTTTTAAATGAATAAATTTAAAAAATGATGTTTTACTCACGAAAAATTCAATTTTATTTTCATCTCAAAATAATTTTTCCATATATGATGTCATTATTTATTATTAATTATTATGTAATGGGGATTATAATCCATGTAACCATATATTATTCATTCTTTTAATGGATTTTTTATGTATAGGAAACATTGTTTTCATCCATGGGTTATACCCTGATAAAATTACTATGAGAACCATTTCTTTTTCTATTTGTTATGCTTTGTAGAAATGATGAAATTATTTTGATAGTGGTTTATTTTCCATAGGTTATGTTATAATAATATTTTTAGGATATAAATTTCATTTCAGGGATTTGGATTTTATGAATGTATTATGATATTGTGTTTTACATATATATTAATATCTATAGGTTAATGGTGGGACCTAAATGTCCCTTTATTTAATTGGATATTAATTGATACCTCATAAGATAAAAAGGACTAGAATTTTTAGTAATTCCATTACATTAAGGGTATTTTTCCACTATATAGGTCCTGGGAGTGATCCTTGACTACCAAAATGATTTTGGGATTGAACCAAATATACTAGTACATCCGGGTAAACTATTCTTGAAATAAAAAAGAAATGATTTTCAATGATTTAGACTAATCAAAAAATATATATTTTCACCGAATGTTATTTTATTATAGTTTATATTCTTTTATTACATTATGATTCATGTATTACACTATGAAGATCTATTCCCTTACTCATGTGTATAATTTATGATATTCCGGGTATAGTATTCCAATTTATTCCCTTGTTCTCAAACCCTAATGGCATGATATGTTGATGTTATCATATTTTACACATACTATGTATTTGAGATCACCCTTTATAATGAATCTTCATCCAATTTTATGATGAAAGGTATTATGTTTGATATGTCTAATAATGGTACTAGTAATTCAGAACATAGTGGGAGACGATGTAACTTAGTTACGAACAAGTTGTTTATGTACCCATATTTCCAAATGAACTAGACCTCTAGGATTCAAGCATGGATAATTATGTAATGAATTGAATATTAGTTAAATACTATGTAATATTTATGTATTATATTTTTGGGTATTTATAGTTGGTATCCTAGTAAGGTTTAGTTTTCTATTGGAAAATATAAATATAAATATTTAGTGATACCCTTAAAGATATGTATAAGGATAAGCTTAATATTGGGTCAAAGTATATGAAAAAGTCCAATAAATTTTTTAAATAATATGTTTTGTGATTTCCAATAAATTAAATCCTTATATGGATACTATATGTTGATATAGAAATGGAAAAATTGTAATTTGGTGTAATAAAACTAAAAATGATGTTCCAGTCTTGACATTAATTACCTAATACACGACAATGGGCCTTGCTTTAGTCTAACACTCCTGTGTGATATGGTTCGAAAAATAAAAAACTCTTTATGGACCATCATAAAGGATCAAAATTGAGTATGACTATGAATAACCTAGGATTAATTGATGGATTCATATATTAAAAATAATATTTCATGATTAATACAATATATTAGTAAAATCTCAGGATTATGTGGTTCCCCATATAGATTATTATATCTTACACTATTCATTATGGTTTTATTCAATGTTTTGTTCCTAAACTAACCATTTTAATGGGCAGTTATATAGACAATACAATGATTATAATCCTATGAAACCAAATTATATAAGAGATAGAATGAATTTTTTTTTTTGTAATCTCAATCAAATTTCTCAAGACATGAATGATACTAAACATATATATGGGGACAAGAGGGAATAAAATTATATTCATCACATCACAAAGAAAAAATATACCTTTTTTCAATGAGTTTACCAATCCAATAGTTAGTTAGAAAAGAATCAGTACCAATGAAATTATATTCTCCATTCACTAGTGTTTAGAACATAAATGAGTCATTTTGTAAGTCTATAACATTAAAAAGAAGTAGATTAATAGTGGACTCTCATAATGAATATAGGGGAACATGATGACATTTAATCCATTGAATGTGATGAGTATTAGAGATTATTTTTCAAAAAGACATATGGAATTATCCTTACAAAAACACGGAGAAGTAATTTCGTAAATTAAAGAAGTGGGATGATGAATTTTTTGGTTCCTTTTAAGAAAAAATTTAATGTAATTATGAGGTCTGCTTCTGGAATTATCATCCAACCTGAATGTAAAAGGTTATTGATTATTAAATGTCCTAAAATGAAATGTATGATTACCATCCAGACCAAAACTGATAATTTATTCTTTCACTATAGATCTACAAATTTTTTCATATCTGATGATTTTTCTAATGGTATCAAGATTGCAAAAAAATGATTAGATATATATTTATCATTGGAAACCCCTAATGGTATAATGATATCATATCATATATATGATTCATTTAAAGTTGATATTTGTGAGGATGTTCTTCTTGTAAATCATATAATTCATCATGTTGTTGAATTAGATGTTATCATATGCTGGATTGGATTTCTCTACATAAATCAGAAAAATATTTTCCAGGAATTGAACTCACATTTGATATGCCAAGATAGTCTATGATCATATATTAATGAGATTATCACTGTGAAATATAATGGAGATGAAATAAAATATATGGGTCATGATTCCCATACAGAAGGGATTATATATAAAATAGTTGTGTAGACACTTGTTGTCAATGATATTCCTATCATATGGGAATTTGCTGATGTTTTGTAAGAAGAATTTTCTTTTATTTAATAGATTCCAAAAGTTTAGTTTTCAATAAAATCAAATTTGGATCCAGACGAATTTTGATGACTCCCTGTAGAATATACCTTATTGGGTTGCATAAATTGTTGAAGAATCTCCTAGAGAACCTTAAAAAGTTATTAATTCATCATTGTGCATCAACTTGATGTGAACCAGTTTTTTTAATTAAAAATAATTATCGATAAATGGGAATTTTTATTGGTTACTAGAAGATGAAGAACAACACTAGGATGAAAAATAATCCTCTCTCAAGAAATCATGAATTATTTAAAAAAAATCGAGATCAATTATTTTCCATGAATTCCATTTATTCTGGATATTGTAAATTGAGGTTCTAGAATAGGCTATACCCAAAACATCATTATTTAATATGTAATGACACAATGAATATATAGTATTTTCATTTTAATTCTATCAAATTACCTCTCAATATTCATAAATATATTTAATAGTGTCTTTATAGATTACCATGATATGTTTTTGGTAGTATTTATAGACAATTCTTTCATTTATTCAAAGTGAATGAAAGGTAATGAATATCACATGGGAATTGTACTATCTACACTATGGAATGAGAAAATATATGTTAAATTTTCCACATGTAGATTTTAGATGTGAAATGTTTCATTTTTGGACACATAATCTCATGAGAGGGTATATATGTAGATCCATTAATGATGGAGGATATTGAATATTACCCCAGACCATCCATATTGAATGAGAATCTTAGTTTTCATAGTTAACTCGAAATTATCAATGGTTGATAAATATATTCAATGCATACATATTATAATGGTTTAATGTTTTTATTTTCATATTCAATTGAATAATCTTTTCATATTTTTAATGAAATGAGTTTTTTTATGATTTTTGGCAGGAGAATTTGAATATTAGAAAGCAGAATTAAAAGGAAAGAAAATATGAGGTCAAAGATATATTGTACCACGAGAAAAGAGAAGGGTCACGACACCAGATCATTGACGGAAAAGATGTGTGGGAAAATGGTGAAAATGGGTATACGACGTGTAATGGAATTACACGTCGTGACTTCATCAATTGAGAAAGATCTATTCTAGACATGATGTGATAACAGTACACATTGTGAACTAAAATTACACATCTTGAGTTGATATTTCACAATGTGACATGATTCAGTGTCAGAAAATGATATTTTTATGGATTGAAAGGACAAGGTAGAAAACATAAGGTATTGCATGATGTGTAACCCAAGCACACATCGTGACGAAGTTGAATCATGTAATAAAAACCGACACTACAAGCCACACTGAAGAATTATTTTATAAAAAGAGGCCTCCAACCACCCTTTGAATAGATGAAATAAAAAAGAAGAATCTGAGAAAAAATAACAACATGGAAGGAAGTAAGCAATTTGAAGGATTAAAACATGATCTGGGTAAACTAGCAATCCAAAAATTTCAAGGAAGGAATCTAGGGGACAACAACTGATAAATTATGGAAGACCCTCGAACATGGGATTAAATCCAAGCATTCTGATACCCCTATTGGTTTCAATACATTTGGAAATTAGTACAGTGATCATTAAATTGATCATCCATTCACTGCAATTCATTAGTCTACCACATAAAGTCCCCAACACACACATTGGAATATTCATTGAGATTTTTGACATGTTCCAATTCCTAAAAGTATCACGTGATGCTATTAGGATGCACTTGTTTAGATTCTATTTGAAAAAAAAATAACTAAAGTGGAGCCAAAGTCTATCTCTGCACTCAATCATAACATGGGAGGATTTGGTAAGAATGTTTTAAACAAGGGGGTTTTCTCTATCAAAGTTCATGGATCTATGGGTAAGCATTTCAAATTTTGAGAAATTAAAATAATAATCATTATATAGTTCCGGGGAGAGATTTAAGGGTTTTATTAGATGATTTCATCATCATATAATTGAAATGAATTTGTTAATTTAAAATTTTTATAATGGATTGTCACAGAGAAATAAGTCTATTATAGATGATGTTACATTAGGGTTTCTTAGGAAAAAAACACATAAGGAAATCTATGAGCTATTGGATGAGATATCCTGCAATAGTTTCTAATGGAAAATAGAAGAAGTAAAAACACAAGGAGTGAACATGGTTGATAATTGATGGATGGCTGCTGAAATAGATTACATGAAAAAAGATGGATCCAAGAATGTCCAATAAACTCACCATGGTATGTATTCTAATAATGATAATTATATTGATTATAATTTTCAAAATTATGCATAGTTATAGAGGCCACAAAAACAAAAACATCAAAATAAAAATCAAGGGAAATAATTTTATCTAAGACAACATGGTTTTAATCCTCAATAATAAGGTCCGAAATTGACCAGTCATGTCCATTCACTTGAGGTGACCCTGTAAAATTTCACAACCACTACAAGAGTTTCAATTAAATAGTTGACTAAATTCTCAAGAGATCATGGAAATGAAACCCAAAAATTATAAAATGACTCCCAAAATAAACAAGATTCACTGAGGAATTTAGAGTGCCAATTCAGTCAGATCGCCAAGACACTTAGAGAAATACAAATAGGCTGGGTTCTAGGATTTCTAGATCACCATAATCATGATGATGTAAAAGATATATTACTAAGATGTGGAAAAAATACATGATGAAGTGTAATATAATTTTTAGTAAAAAATAAAAACAACATGCAGAACCATGTTAAGAAAATAATAGATAAGGTGAGGAAAATATGGAAGGAGAATCACTGCCACCATACCAACCTACACCACTGTTTCATTATAAGGAAAAGTAGGTGAAGATTGATGAGAAAAAAAATAGTTTTTAAATACGTTGAAGACATTTCACATGAACACCCCATTCACTAAGGAACTTTTAAACATTCCTATATTTGAAAAATTCATTGTGGATTTAGTGAATAATAATAATAATCTTGAAGACCTAGCCACCATTCCTCAAGTAGGAGAATGTTTATAAGTATTTTTAAACATCCTACCGAATCATAAGAGTGATCCAATTATTTTGTCCATTACAGTTTCCATTTATATGAATGATTTTGGAAGAGATTTATTTTATTTAGGTGCCAGTGTAAACATCCTATCATATGCAACATTCATGATCCTGAGATTTTAAGTCACGAAACCAAATTGAGTTACACTACAATTAGCTAATAAAACAGTGAGATGATCTTAATGAATACTTGAAGATGTAATCATCAATGTAAATGAGTTATATTTTCCATAGGATTTTCTAGTGATTGAAATGGATGATGGGAAGAACCCAATAATCTTGTGAAGACCATTCCAAGCTACTTGAAGTGAACTGATTGTTATTCAAAACAGAGATATGAGTTTATGGGTTTGAGGATTGGATGTGGAGTTCAATTTTCACCGAGTAATTTAGTATCCTAATAACGTAGTTGACAAAATTACATGATATTATTTTATGAAAGAATAAGATGATGTAGTCTAAGGAAAAAAGGAGATGAGGTATCTACTATGGAATCTAAAGAACAAATTATGAGATAGAAGAAAAAATAAATAATTTCTGAGGGAATACGAAGATAGTTGATGAGAATTCATCCAAGATGATCTCAAAGAAGGAGAACATGTTTTGGTTGTAAGAGACCATCCATTTGAATTTTCAAGAAGGGATAAGAATAGTTGTATTGGGCCCACTTATATAGAGAGAGTATTTAATAATTGAAGTGTTAAATTAGATTCAAAAAAGAGAGAGGACAAATCTATATAAGGGAAACACTGCATAATCTTTTGGTATATTTTTATCATATAAATTCATTCTTATCATCAACCACCCAGAGTTGTGGGAGGTAAGGTTGAGCCAACGATGGTAGTCAAAAGTTCTTACTAGTGGAAACCTGAGTTTTTAGTATTTTTCTTTAATTATTTCTATTTTTAGAATAAATCACTCATCCAAAAATATTTTTAATTTCATTTTAATTTCATTTTAATTTTACTTGTGTAATTTTAATTTTACAGGACCATTAATAAAGGCATCAGAACATTGGAAGCAATAAGAGAAGAATATGAAAAGGAGTTACAAAATGTGAAGGGAAACTACATGTCATGTAAGGGTTCAGGCAGAACCTGTACATCCCTCGTTGAACTGTCAATTTTAAAGGGGATTAAGAGTTTTAATTCATTATTATTCAACTATATTCTATAAAATTGAAATTTTTAGACCATTAATTTTCAATTATATTCCATACATTTGATTAATTCATTAATCAACTAATCTCATAGACATGAAACTACATAGGATAATTATCATTACATGTATTTAAATTTCATTTTTAATAAATTTGAATGATGAAAGTGGGAAAAGAATTATTAGAGATAAACATGTAGATTATTATTTAAAAATCATGATTTGAAGAACATATTAATCATTGTAGATGATTTTCTTGATATTTTTTTATGTTTTTAATTTATTATATTTCTATTAATTGACTTAATTTTTCATATTCATTGGCATGAGTGATTGAACCAACCATTAATCTCATTCTCAAGTCATCCACTAAGCCAATAATTTCTTAGTCTCTATTTTGTGTATTTATTGAGAAACTCTTGCTTGTTTTCTTCTAAAACTTGCTTTGAATCATATCGATGTTATGACTAGACGATATCACTTTTAAAATGATTGAGAAATTTGTTTAGAACATATCATGAGAACCACCTTGTATTATACATTTTAAATCATATATATTCCATGAATTTTCTTGTTAGGAAACAATCCATGATACTATATTATATTATTAATTCCTATATTCCTCTAAATTTTATGCATGATATTGAAAAGAATAAGTGTGGGGGAGGAACATTATTGGGTATGCATGGAAATAATTAATTGTGGATATTTTGTTGGGGGATTCATGATAGTGATATTGGGAAGATCCATGAAAAATTCATTGTATTTTATTATTCAGCTCTCCTTCTTTGAAAAACATATGAAGAAATGAATAAAATGGGTGGTGTCTTGGGAGGATAAAAATCACCATTTTCTAGACCAGAGTTTTTTTTGATCATCTATTGTTAGGTTATGGGTGTGAGATTTTTAGGGTAAGAGAAAAATGAAATTTCTATAAAGGAGACCTATATTGAGATTTTTCTGATATCATCCAATGTACATTACTATTGAACTTACTTTTTGAGATTTAATTTTTATATGATTTACCTACCTACCACGAAACCTTAGAGTCATTTTATCATTAATTATGATACATAATTGATTAATTGTAATTTCTGTCTTAAATTAGTAGAGATGCAAAATTCCTTTCATGTGTATGGTATGTTACATTTTTTTGAGGTATGTTTTGAATTCTATATAGAGTTGTACCCTGATGATGAGTGGAAAAATTAATGTAAGGTAAATATGAAATGGTATGCATATTGATAATGGATTGAAAAATAAAAATGGAAGATTGAAAAGGCTTTGTCATTTCAAAAGAGAAAAGTAAAGAAGATGATTGACTTTTTTCTCTCATAAATTATTCATTGATGAATTCTACTATATGATACTTGAACATTTAATTTTAAATTTTATCAATTGATTTTATTGAAATTGTATTTGAAGAATATTAAGGTGAACATCCTTTTAAGTATGTTGAGATTCTAACCTTGAGGATAAGGATAAATTCTTATGTGGTGTGTTTGTAAACTTTATTTCATGCATATATTGTATTGTGTTTTAATGTTTTGATTTTTGTATTTAAATGAATAATATTGCAGTCTTTTGAATGAAATGATATATTTTATGATTTGTGGTAGTAAATGTTTAATTTTTGAAAAATCAATGAAAATATGAAAAAATATGAGGAAAAAGATAGTTTACGCTGCGAGCATAGAGAAGCCGGTGACTTCAGATTTTTAATGGAAAATAAGAGTTAAAATTGGATCAAAATGGGTACATGACATGAAATAAAATTACATTTCAAGACATAATCAAGTGATGCAAATCCATGATATATAATTCAGGTTGATTTTATACAATGTGAACTGTAACTACACATTGTGAGTTGAACTATCACGATGTGACCACAGTCAATGTTGGAAAACAAGATTTATGTGGATTCAACAGGATAAAAAAATTAAGTATTATATGATGTGCAATCCAAGTAAACATCAAGATTACACCAATGAGTGAAAAATAAAACCTATGATAAAATACTTGTTGTTGAATTTAGATAAAAAAAGATTCCTCCTAGCACCCTTCCAAGTCACTATGGGACCAGCAGGAGAAAGTGTGACACCAACCAAAATGGAATGATGATCTGGAGCCTCACTTCGACACAATTCTTATTTGGGTACCCATGATGCTCATTCATAGAAAGGTAGAGTTGTCTACATAGTTCTAGGTGATGTGACTATAGGGGGATGTGATGCTTATGGATTATTTAAAATTTTATATTCAGCTTTTTGATTGATAGAATTCATTGATTCAACTTCAATTCATCTTCTTTTCATATTTCATGGCTATTAATTCATTATAAAGATGTTAATTTTAATCACAACAATTGATTAATCTATTATTACTATGACCATTACAAAACATTGGATAATTATACTTAAATATAGCTTTGAGTCGCCTATTTCTGTGATTGAACTTAGTATATGACCATTCCAAAGGCAAAATCATAGGAGTTAGTAGGGATAACAAGACCAAGGATCCCCAATGACCCAATTCCGACACCAAAACTAAATAAACCAATATTTTTTGAATCTATATCTCCCGACTAAAAAATCACTTAACCTATCATGTCTCCTATATTGAATATGGACCCAACCATCACTTTTGTTATTTCTATTTTCTCAATCGAATTAATAAATTTTATTTTTTCCTCAATTAATTGAAAACAAGCACATTGTCTCTGCAGGTTTGATCTGGAACATTCCATATACAACATTTTAATTATTCTTGTATCATTTTTTGGGTTTTTTTAAATTTTTGTTTTCATAGAACTATAGGGAGGTAACGATGCCCTCTGGGGATATCAAATTTCCAATGTTTCTGATGATGGTTTCTATACTAAAATTAGTTATAAATTTATTTAATTATTTTTTTTGTTAATTAATTATTTTACACTTGGTCCAGTTCTGCTATTATTTAAAGAAACAATCTATTATATGACTACTCCACTCACAAGAAGGAAAAAATATAAGATCTTATGAACAACCTAGTGTTGGAAAAGACACTACGATAATAGAGGAATGAAAAATATGAATCTAAGAAATCAAGAACAACATGGAAGGAAGAGAATATTTTCAAGGATTCAATCATGAGTTAGGCCAACTAGTTTAAAGTTAGTAATTATCTTGATGACATTTCAATTCCATTCTATTTTGAAAATCACAAACACATTTCTTAATGAAAATTATCTCTCTATATTAATTATTTTCTTATGGAAAAATTCCATTATCTAATAAATGTCTTATCATTAACCTTGGTTTTCATTTTCTTATCCTGTATTTTATTAAACCAAGAAATCCCAGATTTTTCTTAAACAAAAATATCAGAGCCATACTTATCTTAAAATCATGATGTTTATTAGATGCAGATTTTATTAGAAATCAGACTCTGATTTCTACTAAAATCAGACTCCAATTTCTTCTAAAACCAGACTGCCATTTCTATTCAAATAAATATCTGTTTTCTTTTAAAATAATACTCAAATTTATTGTGAATTCATACTCTGATTTCTCCTCAAATCTGACTAGAATTTATCATGAAATTAGACTCCAATGTTTTCTAAAATCCTATTCCTATTACTTTATAAATCAGGTTCTGAATTCCTCAAAATTGAGACTCTGAATTCCAATGAATTTAGACTCCAAATTAATTTTACTTAGAATCCAATTGTTAATATTTTTAGACATCGATTATAAATTCCTTATGAATCTAATAAACTATTTTTTTACAGTTACCTCATTTCTGTAAAGTAATGATTCATTTTATCGAATCCTAAACATGTTAATTTTTCTTATGCTTAAACATGTATTCCTTGCATATTTTTTTCCATAAACATGAAACTCTTTCCTATGTTTTCATACATGAATCAATTTCATATAATCTTTTTTTAATTAACTATTTATTGAGTGAAATGTGAATAGGTCCCTCTGAAATTTAAGGTAAAATATGACTGTTGGAGGAGGAGTTGACTATTGGGATTTTTATCCTATATATACCCATCCATTTGAAGATTTAGAGAGAGGTTGATATGTTTCGACACATCTAAGGATAACATGTTATGATGATATTAAGTGATTTCTAAAGAGAGTGACTATTATTATTTATTCAAATGCTATAAAAAACTTGTTCAAGCTATGAAAACCTTGTTTTGCCAGCCTAGTGAAATTGTGATTGGCCGATCAATAGAGGGATTTTGGGGACTAGAAGACAGATGTGATGACTACATTAAAGTTAGAAGGATTGTGGGGATAACAAGACTGACTCTGATACTCTTATTGAGGGTTTACTCTGGTGTGGGTAACACATACTTTATTGAATGTACATATCAATGGCCCTTTGTCAAAGTTTGTTTGAAACCCTTTTTTTGGGTTAAAATATTTCTTATAATTATTTACTTGTTGTTTTTACAAGTTCCCCCCCTGAATTTTGACAATAATGAATGTGAAATTTTTTTATACATTTTAATACTTGTATAATTTTATATAAATAATATTTCTTATGTTTTAAGGTAGAATATTTCTCTAAGTGGACGTGTCATATGTTTCCCTATCAGATCCCTATCATCGGATCCTAAGAAAGTGAGTTTCTTAGTAATGAACTATAGTGGAATTGGGAATCCACATTTTTTAATTTTGTTAAACATGGATTTTTTTATTAAGAAAAAAATGATTGTTTATAAACCTAAAATTCACCCCTCTTGTAATTGAGAATGGACATCTATATTTCGATCCTACAACATGTTTTGGACACAATTCCAATGAAGGAATCCAGGGAGACAAGAACATATATATTACAGAATATCCCAAAACACCAGAGTCAATCCAATTATTCTAATACCCCCAATGGCTGCTAAACATTTTGAAATAAATATAGTGGTCATTAAAATGATTACCCGTTCATTGAAATTAACTGGGCTACCTTATAAATCCCCAAAAAAACATGGGATGTTTCCTGGAGATTTGTGACATTTTCAAATTCAAGAACATTGATAATGATGTCGTGTGACTGTATTTTTTCAGATTATAATTGTAAAACAATGCATGAGAGTGGATCCAATGTATCTCTATACACTCATTCAAAACCTGGGATAAATTGGTAAAAATGTTTTAACAAGTTTTTTCCTACCATTTAATTCTATGGATCTGCGGGTTAGTATTTTAAAATTTGAGAAATTAAATGAAGAGTCATTATATAGATCATTGTATTTATTTAATGGTATTATAAGGCAATGTACTCATCATGGTATTGAAATGTGGAAGTTAATTCAAACGTTTTATAATGGATTGTCACAGGGAAATAGGTCTATTTTAGATCTTTCTTTAGGAGGTTTTCTTTAGGAAAAAAATAATTAGAGGAAAGCTTTGAGCAACAGGATATGATTTCCAGTTATATTTTCCAATGGAATACAAAAAAAGGTAAACCTCAAGAAGTGAACATGGTTTATAATAGATGGACGACTGCTCAAATAGAGTCTATGAAAAAATATGGATGCAATGACGGAAAATAAAAATACCAAAGGTATGTATTTTGAAAATGAAAATTTTATTGATTATAATTATAAAAATTATGCACATGGATGGAATCCACAACAATGAGAAGCAGAAAATAAAAAACAAGGAAAAGAATTTCAGTCAATATGATGATGTTTTCAACTTCAACAACAAGGTATAACACTAACCACTAAATTCCATTCACCAAAGGGGACCATGGAAAATTTCATGACCACAATATGGGATACACTTAAAGAGTCAGTTATATACTCAATAGATCATGGAAATAAAAATAAAGTATAAAAAAAATGACTCAAAAAAATCATTAATGAGGAAATTATAATGTTATGTTAGTCATATATATGATACACATAGAGAATTATAAAGAATATAGCTTCTAGGTTGTCCAGAACACCATCTTCATGTAGATGTGAAATGCATATTTCTATGAAATCAAAAAAAGACACAAGGATGTGGAATAGAATTTTTAATAAAAATGAACAACAAGAAATTGAATAATGTCAAAAAATAATAGAATAATTGAGGAAAATATAGAAGGAGAAGCACGACCATCATACCAACCACCACTAAAATTTCTGTATGGAGAAAAGCAGGAAATGATTAACGAGAAAATAAAATGTTCTTAGAGATGTTTACGAGAAATCACATAACAATCCCATTAGCTGAGGAAATGGAACACATGCCTGTCTATGGAAAATTCATGAAGGAATTAGTGTAATAAAAGAATAATCATGATGACATAGACACTGTTTTAGTGGATGGAGAACGTTCAGATGTAGTTCCAAACATCCTACCAAAGAAGAATTGGGATCCATGTATTTTTCCATTACATATACCATTGGTACTAAGGTTTTGGGAAGATAGTTATGTAATTTATGATCTACAGTAAAAAAATGTCATATAAAACACTCAAGAACCTTGGATTGAAGGAGATGAAACCAACCCGGGTTATCCTTCAACTAACTGATACAACAGTGAGACATCCATGATGAATACATAGAGATGTCATATTCAAATTAAATAAGTTATATTTTTTAGAGGATTTTATCATTGTGGAAATCAATAAATAGAATCACTAAATAAAGTTCGGAATACCATTCCTAACAATAGTAAGGACACTAATTCATGTTCAAAATGGATAGTTTTGTTTAAGAGTTGGAGGATCCTATGTATAAGTCAATTTTCAAAAAGAGATGCAAATTCTACATGAAGTAGTTGATGAACATACATGATATGATTTGATGAAAGAAGAGGATGATGTTGTCCAAGGAATATGATTTGAAGTAGTTACTATAGAAGCAAAATAAAAAAGTAGTATAAATATTGTAAAAATTACCCAGTACCGGAGAAAGAAGAAGATAGTATAATTGAACTCATCCAAGATGAATTCAAATAATAAGAATAAGTTTAGGAAGTAAGGGAACTATCATTTAATTTTTTAATAAGGGATATGAACTACTGGATTGGGTCCTTTAGGAAATAGAGAGTTATAAGTAACAGAAGAGTGAAATTAGGTTTAGATAAAGGGAGAGAACAATTTATACTGAGTAATCAAGGATTTGATATTTTTTAGATCCAGATCAGGTATCCTCATTACTACCTTCATCCACTTAGAGATGAGGGAGGTAAGGTTGAGCCAATGATTGTTAGAAAAATAAATTCTGGGAGGCCACCTATGTTTTTAGTATTTTTCTTTATTTATTTCTTTTTAGAAGAGAAACAAATCATCCCCAAATATTTTTAAATTTAATTATTTTGAGCTGTACATTTAATTATGTAATATTAATTTCATAGGACCATCAAGGTAGACAATAGGTAGAACGAATCGATTAGAGGGGAAGATGCAAAAGTGTTACACATCATGCAGGGGAACAACTTGTCGTGAAAGGGTATTAGTATAACCTCTACATCCCATGTTGAAGTGTCAATTTTCAATGGGAGCAAGAGTTTTAAATTTGAATTGTATAATTTTATTAACTACAATTTAAATGTTATTATGTTTTATATTTCAATTTTATTCCCCACATTTGATTCCATATTTAATTAAGTGAACTAGAAGACATGAAACAGCCTAGGATAATTATCATGCCATATACTTAAATTTCTTTGCAAATAATTTTTAATGAGAAAAAGGGGGAAAATAATCAGAAGATATTATCCTGTAGATTTGGATTTAACAAATCACGATTTAAGGATATGGTTAATCATTATAGATTAATGTTTTCTAATATTATTCCATGAATTTAATTTCTAATGTTCTCATTTATTTATTTAATTATTCATATCTATTTCCATGTGTGATTGACCCAGCCATTCATCTAATTCATGAGACATCCACATAGCCAATTATTTTACATTCTCTCATTTGTATATTTCTTGGGAAACACTGGTTTGATTTAATCAAGTACTTTATTTCCATCTTATTAAAGCATTGAATGAACAAAATTACTTTTAAAATGGTTTAGGAATTAAATCTATGAGCCCTTATAATAATACCCACCTTATATTAATCCTTTTTAAGGTTTTAGAATCCATGCATTTCATTTTTAGCAAACAATCGATGTTACAATCCGATATTATCTATTCATACCTTCCTCTAAATGTTTATCATGATACTGAAATGGATAAGTGTGGGGGAGGAACTTTATGGGTTGTACTGGGATATAATTATTTATTGATACTGAGATGGGGGATTCTTGATTATGATATGGGTAGATTCCATGATAATTTTAATTTAATTTTATTAATATTATCTCTTGATATTAAAAAACTATTTGAAATTGAAATAAAAATAATTGGGTAGTGCCTTGGGAAGATAAAAAATAACTATTTTCCAGACTGACGATTTTTGGATTATATGTGGTTTGCTTATGGATGTGATATTTTCCCTAATAAAAGTTTTCAAAATAGAATAAAATAAATAAATATAGAAAAAGAAAAAAGATAAGAGATTTTGATTTGATAATTGCTCTTGCAAATATCTTTATCCCACTTTGAGATATATATTGGAAGCAAGAAATCAAAATAGTAAAGAAGAGATATTTAAGGAGATATATTTGATATCATGAAATGTAATTTAGAGTTCAACCTAATTTTTGAGCGTTACTTTTTATTTTATTTACCTACCTTCCATGAATTCCCAGATTCATTTGATTTTTAATGTTTAATCACTCACGATTAATTATGATATTTATCTTTACACGAAGGAGGTGTTAAATTCCCTACCTGTCTAGGGTAATTTACATTTTTTGAGGTATGTATCGAATTTGATATACATTTCTACCCTAATGATGAGTGGAAAATTTATGTGAGTTTAATTGAAAATTTAACTAATATTGATAATGTATTGAAAAATTAAAATGGATTACTCAAAATCTTGTTTATTTCAATGAAGAAAAGAAACATACATGCTTTACTTGTTTCATTGAAAAATGATGCATTGATGAATTTTTATGTGTGATCCTTGAACATTTAATTTTCCATTTGATAAATTGATTTTAATGAAAATATAATTGAAGCATTTTATAGTGAATTTTTTTTGAAGTATGTTGAGATTGTGTACTTGAGGACAGGGCTGAATTCATGTTTGGGTGGTTTGATAAGTGCATTAAATTCATTCATATTATATTGTTTTAGTGTTATGATTTTCCTATTTAAATGAATAGTATTTCCATTTTTTGGAATGAAATGAGTTGATTTATGATTTGGGGAAGGAAATGTTGAATATATATATATAGGGATATGGAATAGAATAAAATATGAGGCAAAAGATAGTTTGTGGAGTGAGAAAAGATAAGCGGCATGACACCAGATTTTTGAAGGGAAGGAAGATCTTCAAAATGGTGAATAATGGGTACAAGACATGTAATGTAATTAAACATCATGACTTAATTGGGTGAGGATGATTTGTTCTAGACAAGTTGTGATGAAGGTACATGCTATGAACTACAATTACACATCATGAGTTGAGATTTCATGACATGACCAAGTCGAAGTTGGAAAAAAATAATTTCATGGAATCAAAAGATACAGATAAAATGTGTGGGAATACAAGACATGTAACCAAAGTACACGTCATGATGATAGTGATTCTTGAAAAATAAAATCGATGCTATAAGGCACGATGACGAATTTGGCTATAAAAAGAGGCATCCACCCACCCTCAAAGACACTCCGGACCAGCATGAGTAAGTGTCATGCCAATAGAAAAAAAGATGATGATATAAAGCCTATATTATCTTCCTTTATTATTTTGGTAACCATGATGGTAGTTCTCACCATGAGATAGTAGTCTAATTTGTGCCGGGTGATGTGATTTAAGGGGTATATTATTATTACGGATTATTTTCTATTTTATATTCATCTTTTGGAATACTGTAAACCATTTATTCAACTCCAATCCTTCTTATTTTCATATTTCATGAAAATTTCTACATTCTCAAGTAGATTATTTAATTAGAATCAATTTATTAATCAATTTTCTGTATGACCATTACACAATATTAGATAATTATGTTTAAATATGGCTTTGTGTCACCAATTGCAATGATTGAACTTAATTAATGACCATTCCAAAGGTGAAATCATAGGAGTAGAGTAGGGATACTTAGACCAATGCTCCCCACTGACCAAATTATGACACCAAACCTTAATAAACTCATATTAGTTGAATTTTTATCATACGAACTCAAAATCACAGAACCTGACATGTATCCTATATTGAATTTCAACCCAACCATCACTATTGGAATTTCTCTTTTCTCAACCAAATTAAAAAATATAAATTTCGTTTTCTTTATGTAATTAAAAAAATAAACATTAATTTTTTTTGGTATTGATACCAAACATTATTTATACTATATTTCAATTAATTGACTACCATATTTATAATTTTACAATTTTTTTCATAGTACCATAGGTAATTACCGACTACTATGGGGGTTTCAATGGTGTTTTTGGTAATTTCACATGAATATCATATCCACTAACATAGTTAACTTAGAAAAAAATGATGATCCTCTAGATATATGAATTTGAGAATAATTTCAAGGAACTGTGATCAATATTTGTTTGTGCAATTGTGATTAAATTACATAGTAGTGGAAAATGGACTGAATTCAATAATGTTGCATCCATGAAGGGACTGGTATAAAACATTATATAGAATGACATGGATATATGTTATTACTCATGAAAATTCATGGTTATTTATAAAAATTACCCAACTTAAGAATTTAAGTTTGTGTGGTAAATTTTTCATTATAGATATAGAAGAATTATCTTTATGGATAAAGGTGAGATATATACACTACTAAAAAAAGTTTAAAGTTTTTAAACACATAGAAGGAGTTGAATATGCTACATTGATTATGGTTAATGATACTTATATTCTATTACATATAAATATGTTACCACTCAAGGATAGAGAACGAGGTGGTTTATGCTTTGAGTCAAAAGTATAATTCTATATTATCAATGATTAGGATCTCATAAGATCCATTTTTTCCGTAATTTCAATGGATGGATATGGATACCTTGACTGAAGGTGATACATATTATCATTTTCAATATAATGATAACATATATATCTATGGGAATATTAATGAGGTGTATATGGAATATTTAGAGATACAAAATAAGGTAACAAATGATCCTAATTTTATTCTTGATTGTGACAGAATTATAAGGTTCACGAAACATGTATGTGTTCCACTAAAAGTAGATCAAAATAATGATCGATTAGAGGAGGATCATAGTTCCATATTTTATACTCATCCTAGATATAAAATGATGTATAAATATTTGATGGATAATATCTGGTGGGAAGGATTGAATATAGATACCACATAATTTTTATCTTGATGCTTGGTATATTAGTAAGTTATGGTTGAGAGAAAAAATTGTATGTGGATGTCACAACCATTACCCATTATAGAATTAAAATAAAATATTTTACAATGTATTTTTTCAATTGAAACCCAAAAATATCTAAGGGGAATAATATTATATGGGTTCTAATTGATCACCACAAATATGCATCACAATTCATTCGTATAACAGATAAATTCTTTTTGGAACATATTTTCATGATATATATTAATATGTTCTATGGTATCATGCAGTACCACATTCAATTATATCAAATAGAGATATGAGGTGTACCTACTTGCTCTGAAGAATTCATCATGTTGACCTTGTTATAGAATATATTGTTAGTAATTATTGTCATACATATACATATGGTTATACTAAGAATATAATTCAAACCCCGTATGATATGTTGAGATCCTGCTATTTGGATTTTTATAGTGGTTGGGATAAAAACATCCCCTAGTTGATATTTCATTCAATAATACCTTTCACACAATTATTCAGTTATCTACATAATAATCCTCTATAAAAGGAATTGTAGATCTCTAAAGTGTTGGAATGAAGTTGCTGAAATAAATCTAATGGGAACTGAAGAATCTAATGAAATGGAAGATAATGTTTCATCCATTCAAAAACACCTAATTGAGGAATAAATTGAAGAGAAAAGTTATCCTATTAATCATGATTAGATTTGAAATTTTTTGGTTAGTGAAAAGGTGTTTCTAAGGGTTCTTACCAAGAAGAGGGTAAATATATTTGGAAGGAATGGAAAATTAATTCCATGGTATATCAGTCCCATTGAAATAATGATGTATTTTTAATGGTAGGATATCTATTAGAACACCCACCAACCCTGTCCTAAGTACATAATGTGTTCCATATATCCCTCATGAGGATGTAATATTCTATATACTTCCCATAGAACGAACTTAGAGGCCATGTCGTTAGAGAATGATCTTTGATATGAGTAACTACCATTTGAGATTTTAGACCATGCAATGAATTATCCATAAAATAATACCAGTAATCTAGCCGTTGTTTTTTTTTGCTGAAACCACAAGTTGGAGTAACCTACACGGGGAACGTGATGATTCTATGATGCATAAATATCATTATCTATTTTTATTGGGTTGAAAAAATTTTCAATGTATAAATTTATTTTATAGGGGTATATTAAACAACCACTGACTTTATGAAATATCTGTTTTGAATAAATTTAATTTTTTTGATAGATGGTGTTACCCACAACATTGAGTTATAATGAAATATGAAAAATATTATTATTATTATTTATAATTGAACATTATTACATATCAACTAAAAATGAATGAATTAATATTAATAACAATATTTTAAATAATAAGTGTAATTTTTTTATATATGTAAAATAAATTGATAAGAATAAAAAATACTAGAATGATTTTATATGATTCGAAAATACAATTTTTCAAAAACCTTCCATTTATTTATTTTTTTATAAAAATTATAAAATACTTATTTAGAATATTTTTGAATAATAATTTGATAAAATAAAAAACATTTTTGAAATCAATATATTTAAAATCAGCTTTCATGAATTTTAAAGATTTTTTGACAAGATATATTTTCTAATGAATAATAAAAATAATGGGTTTTAATATTAAATTCATTTTCATATAAATAATTTATAATTGTAATTTTTTTTAATTGGTTTTAAAATTTAAATTATTTTAACATAATTTAAATAAATCTAATTTAGTTCTTTGTAATCATTTTCATTTCATTTATTGATATAAAAACAATTTAATCTTTTGAAAAATTTCTCATTGAAAAACCACTTCTCATCAACTCTTCGAGTTTAATTTTAAATTAAAATTTACCAATTATGTAAATTAAACATGAAAAAAAATTATATATTTTTAATATGAATAATTAATATTATATAATGTGGTCAGTTTTTTACCATAATGAATTATAAATATAGTTAAAGAAATTACAATAGTTAATGTAAAATTGGGTTTACTATGGGAAAAACTAAAATGATACTGGTTAAAAATGACCCAAAACATGTCAAAAACCCATTTATGGACATTTATATACCTTATAATGATAATTATATTGATTTTTCCTTTTTAGAACCTTGTTTCTTGTAAAAAATATGGTTTCATATATTTTTCAAAAAAATACAAGTGTTCCACTCATCCCACATATAAAAGGCCACCCCTTCTCCTCTCTTATTCAAACATAAAATTGGTTTAGACATTAAAATACCAAATATATTTGTTAAATCCCAAATATAATGTTATAAGACTTTTTTTCTTTCATAAAATATCTGAAGAAGGATTTAGGTGAAAACCTATAAAGGTTACCGTAGATGATGTAATGTTCTACAACTGATTTTTTTTAATTTCTTATTGAACCTCATTAAAATATTATTTTCCCATTATGATATAATATCCTAAATATATTTAATATTAATAGTAGTTTCTATGTTATGTTAAAAAAACCTTCTCCACTTCCATAAAATACGATACATCATCATCATTCATCTGTACAATAGACACATTCCTCGTGAACTAGTGTTATTTTTTTCAATCAAAACCTATCATTTCAGGATATAGTGATGAATATAAATTTTATATAGAATATTTATAATATTATCATACTCATATTATTTTTATATAACACATAGCATCTAATTTTTCATTCTACTAGAATATAACAACCTCTCTAATGGGTATGATAGACTACCGCGTCTCGAAGCTATATGATTCATTCATGCATTAAATAGAAGTAAATTATAATATTTTTAATGAAAATATGTGATATATATAATAATAAAATTATTATATGATGGAAATATAATATTTACATTTTTTTATTTCAATCATCTTAGACAATGTAAATAGTATTCATGGGTACTTATGACAAACCATATTCATGAACATTATATTTCTTTTTCTATCTCTAATTTTCTGGATTATTATTAATATATATAAAATGAATACATATTATATTTAGATAATACTTAGAAGTATATATATTATAGAACAATTAAAAAATTATGATCACCCAAAAAATGAAAATCAAAATATAGAAGAAAAATAAAGTAGTAATTTCAAAAAATGAGACATTATCATATAATTGTAAATAAACAGTTTTCCAAAGGTCATGAAAAAATAATATTATATATATATATATATATATATATTTATAGTCCCTTGATATATTTATAATACATTTATAATTATTATTCATGATTTTTGAATGTTTATGACGTAAGTCATAACTTAATGTATGGGAGTTTTGTCTCAGTCCACCTTCATTGAGACATATGTTATGTTATTCACCAATCTTCATATTGAGGTGTATATAAAAGATATTTTATATTTAATGTAATGAATTTAATTATTTCAATGATATTATATGTTTTATTTAATGTAAATATTTTATAGGGCATATGATTTAAAGTCATGAAATTGGTATGGATTTTTTGTTACAGGCTCATTATTTTTCTAGATTTCTCATGATTATGATTCCAATAATAAAATATTTTGATAAAAAACTCAAATAAAACTTGGAAATTATTATACTCTAGTCTTTTAATTATAATAAATATTTTCCAGTCACTTTCCTTTCTTTATATACTCAATATTGGAAAACAATGTTTCTATGAAAAATATTCTTTATTTATTTCTTTGTTTAAAAATATTTTTTCATCAGAAACATTTTTTTTCTAATTGTTTTCTTATAGTAAAGTTTTTAAGATCATAAAAAATATTTTTTAAATATATTTTGTTACCAATTTCTAAATTTTTAAATAAAATTCAAAAGAAATTTTATGTCATTTTCCGAAGAAGGCATAATTGGATTTTACTGAAAATGTGAAAATAATATTTGTTTTATCATATATGCTATGTGTGGAAGTTTCCCAAAACCATGACCATTATTTATCATGTATTAAAATTAATAAATTATAATGTTTATTTTTAAGGAAAATTATTTTAACTATATTGTTGGAATTTATATATTAAAAAAGTGATAATCCAATAAAGGATAATTTTCTAAATAAATATTCAAAGTGATTTTTGTTGATAAATAATTTATTCATATAAGATGATATCATTTGAATTTATTTATGCATTACTAGTGATATGATCTAAGGTAACCAATATTATTATTTTTATTTATGGGTTTTAATAATGTTTATGAAACAAGTTTCTCTTCAATGGGTTACACAATGATAAAATACTTTTGAAACACATTTCTTTTCCCACAGTATATGATTTCGTAATATGAATAACTGATTATGATACATGTTTTATCTCCCAAGGTTATTTCATTGTGAATTTTTTTAAATACATTTCATTTAGTGGGTTATGATATGATAAATGTTTTATTTTCTTCAGGAACACATATGTATGTTTTCCTTTATGTAATGGGGGTTCTAATATGTACCTAAAATGAATTAGGTAATGATTGATATATACTGAGATAAATAGGTCTGCAATAAAGAGTGAACCTAGTTCATTGAGGGACCCTATCCATTATTATTTTATTGGGAGGGATCCTTGACTATTATAGATTTTTTAGGAGTAAACCCAATCCACTATTATAGTCATTACATTGATACTTGAATTACAGAGGAAATTAATTTAGTTGCGTATGGGTATCCCACAAATCCATATGTTATTCCAATACTATTATCACATAGTTATTTTTGTTATATTACAATATTATTCATGTGTTATGAAGTACAATGATTTATTTAATGACTCACATTTATGGTCTATTATATTCACCATATGTTTTAAAAATGTTTTTGTTAGGTTATCAAAAGCGAATTTCCTTAATATATTAATATCCACATTGTTTCCATTACTAATCATTTTAACTCACCCTTTCAAACATTTCCATTCCCTAGGTTATGATTCCATGTATTTCATATGATATATGTAATAAGTATTCCAGTCATAAATAATATCGTTTGAGATGACATAACTATCTTATAAACTAGTTGTTTATGTGTCAATTTTTTCAAAGGAACTGGACCAAAAAAATTCTTACTTGGAACATTATGTAATGCAATGAATAATCATCTAATAAGAAGTAATATTTATGTATGATAAGGTTGGGTCATTACTTTGGTATTGAGCATAAAAAATAAAATTATAATTTAACTAGCAATAATTAATTTATAGAGGTATCTATTATCATAGAATTATATATTAAGGAAATTATATTTATTTTCAATGATAGAAAGTCTTATGGGATCACACATTTTGGATATATGATTTTGGATTATGGTTTATTGCAATATGTTTGAAACAATATTGAGAGATACTCTAAATGAGTTTTAGAGGATACTTAATGACATTTTGGACTGATTTTCACAACATATTTCATATGATTCAATATGTGGTAAAAATAATTTATTGGCATTCTAAAAGATGATTTTGGAAGATATAAAAATTATATATTAGATATGGTGTCCCGTGATTTTATATATTATATAATATGGGGTTAGACTAAACAAAATTAACTTGGTATTAGTAAAGGTGGTAGATTAATCAAAATACATACTACATGCATATTGAAAATGTGGTGGTTTAGAGCTCGTCTTGGTCTATGTTAAGACCAAAATGTAATAGTGAATATCACTATTTTATATAATAGTTCCTAATAACCAATTTTATATATTATATGAAATGGTTTAAAATTATTCTCCAATTACATTCAATCGTTATATGTTTGATTTTCATTTGATTATTATTTTATTACACTGAACACCTTAATTTATAATTTAATAACTAAATATATAATTATAAATGAGAATAATAGATTTATAACTATTATATCCAACAATAATTTTTTTTTTAATTTTTTCTATTTAATATAAATTAATTTTTGGAATTCAAAATGTTCCCTTAGATATCTATAATAGTATATTAGAAATTAATTTTCGGATTATTCAAGACACAAATAAAAACAATAAGAAAAAAGTTATATTTATCCCTTATTTTGTCCCATGTATAAAAATAATATGTTATAGGAGGGATCCATCCAATGAATTGGGTTGTTCACACAATCAATGGATCCCAAAAGAGGAAAGGTTATTTTGGATAAATCTTGTTCAGTTTTGTCAATCCAATGAGTATAAGCTTGGATATACAAAATAATTTGATAAAAGGTACAATAGTATCCATTGATTTTATTTATAACTATACAAATGGATGATCCTTTTTATTTTATATTTTGGTTACTGTTTATAATATGTGTTTGGTTATGTTTTTCACTACACATAGGCACACTCATTATCTTATAAATTTACAATGATATAGTATATTCCCATTGTAATTCTAGATAAACCATTATCCATGTACTGATTGATTGTATAGATGGCCAAATTTTCAATTTAAACATCCATGATTCATTAAACATTCGTGATAATAAATTTTTCAATCGATATTCTACTAATTATTTTCTATTAATAGTACTTCATTCCATTGAAATATTATTATTATGTATCTCAAAATATCCATACCTCCCTAATGAGATTCCATTTTCCAGTGTCTATTTTTCTTAAATAATATTAAAAAATTAGCACTATTGAGAATTATATAACATAAACAAAAATTTCATTTCTAAGATAATTAATATCCCACTAAAAAAACATTACAAAATTTATGTTGGTTAATTAATATCTCTAATTTGTAATTACTAGTAGAAAAGCTTTAACAACCTTTTCGAATTTCGATTTTTAAATTTTTTTATTACGCTGTTACAATATTTTTTAGGAAAAAGTAAAAATATGTTTGACAATGAATTTTGATGTTTGTTTAAATATTTTTTTTATAAATATATTCATTCAAATGATTATATATATTTCTTAATGACTTCAAAAAATATTATATGTTATCCATATATTTATTAATTTCATTATTTTAGGTAAAATTGAATATCTTAATAATAATAATAATAATAAGGATGTGTTTTTCAAAAGAATACATTTTTGAGAACTATCGTAGATTCATTAGAATATATATTATTCTCTTACCCTTCATTTTTAGTATTAATATTATAATGGTGGTATTGCCTAATATATATAGGCCACGATTATGGTAGGAAGTCATATATATTATAATTTTCATTAGTTAAGGGATCATACATAAATAAATTATATAGAGGTTATCAGGGTATCCATATAAAAAATATTTATGTCCCAATGAAAAAATATATAAATTTTAGAAAGAATGATTTTTCTTATGAGATGGAATTTTTTTAAATATATACTTTTGTTTATAGTTATGGTATAATTTCTCTATGAATGGGATCCTTGGGACCAATCTAGACAAATAATTTTTGACATAAATTCATGCATATAATATAACATATTGAAGATTTATAGTTACCAAAATGATAAAACAATTAAATACTATTATGTGAAAATATCCTCAAACAACATTGCATATCAAAATGTTATATTATTTCCAACCTATATTTTAAATATCCTTATATTATGATAGTAATATAAGTCAAATATAATGGTCTAGATATTATAATCTAATGAAACATCAATATTTCATGACTGTTATGTGAAATGGGATCATAATCATTAATAGTTCTTGTCATAATGTTCTCACATGGTTGTCTCAAGTATAAGATATCATATAAAATTTCCTAATACAAGGAAGACAATATGTTTGGCTTATCATTAAATTTATATATATATATGATCATGTGTATTTTTATATCAATATGAGATTAGTGTTAGTTTACATAACTTACCACGTACTTTTATATTTTATTAAATCATTATTTTCTTATTTTTGTGGAAATGTCAGTTGAATCAAGTGAATCATTAATGTGTTGAAATTAATTAAATTTTCAATATAGGATTTTTCACCATTTAATCATGGGTGAATGTATCTTTTACCTATTGACTTTGATTGTGGTGCGTTTATAAATATATTTACATAGTAGATAAAATAACTTATTTGTAAAAAAATTTCATATTGATTAATAATACATTAATTTTTGATGAGTTAATGTATGGATACTATATTGTATAATGTCATAATTAAGGATGATTATAATAAAAATTAATTTTTCATCGGTGGTTGCAATGAATTTTAATTATCCTTATCTTTTTTTAGAACACATATTGTTACTAGTTACAAGTAATTATTAATTAATATGATTCATTAATATCTAAATAATGGTGAATAGGACCACAATCAATGTGTATTGAGAATATCCAACAAGTAATCATCTATTCAAATGAAATGGTATTCATATTCATGGGCCGATTATTTCCGAAATGTAAATAATCTGAATTAAAAAAATAAAATAACTAAAAAATAATTTTAGTTTTGAATAATTCGAAATAAATTTACATATTAAGTTATTCACATAACTTTTAATATAATATAACTAAACATGAAAAAATAATTTTTCAAAAAATATTAATTATTCAACGATGGTAAAAAGGATCTAGTAGTAATAAGCTATGTTAATGGATTTTATTTTTTATTTTTACATGTAATATAATTAAATGTGAATGATGAAATATTAAGAAAAACTAATCCAATCTTACTAAGTGATTCATGGAATATCTAATTGGAGATAAATGTTAAATTTATTTAAATAATTGAGTGAAATTAGTGAATATATAACATATGTATAAAAATTTAATTTGTATTGAACAATATCACAGGAATCCCTTGGCCTGAATTATCTATAACATCTCCGAACATGCTATTTCAGATCTAATGATAAAAAACATAATATTTAGATTTCTGTTGTTGGTAATAAACATGGAAATTTTTTAGTCATGAAAAACATACAATATCCTCATATAACATTTTATCTCCTAAATACCCAAATAAATTTTAGGATTATAGATTATAAGGATTAGGAAAAAAATATTAAATATCAATACCTATGGCCTCAAGTGATCATTTTTTCTAATATACCAAGATCAAATTATTTCATAATGTTTCATCAAAATTTCCAATTAAAAACATTTCAAATGAATCCTTTATCCACATAATTCATATAAAACCATTATACATTAATCGGAGAAATATAATGTATAATAAGGTTGAGCTAAAATTAATAGTAATGGTAATCATAATAAATAATTTATTTTTTTATCACTACTATAAAAACATAATAAGGTTATAATGTAATAAACAATGTTCCTAAAAATAATACAAGAAAATTAAAACACATAAAAACAACAATCATTAAACATTTAATATGTAATAATGTTTTATAAAAGGAAGTATTCATGATAATAAATTATTATGATCCATGTGATGCCAATATTGGTCAAAAGAACCATAAAAACACAATTAAGATATAAAGAGAATAGGGTTTCATTTAGTTACATTATCATTATAACTAGTGTTAACCTATGCTAAAATAACTAGATACTTGATAAAAAAATTGGATAAACCACCCTGATTAACTCATTTCTAATTTCCATTAAGAAACTAGATCATTACGCAGTGCATTTCAAAACTATACTAGGATGATCTATTATATATGTTATATTAAAATTACACATCATCGTGAGCTATATCGGGTTCAAAAATAATCATGAATAGTGTCCACATATCATACATTAAAATAATATAATAAAGCTAAAATATTCTTCAATAATTAATTAACAATATCTTTAATTCCTTCATTACATGATTTAGAAGTTGAAGATAAATGGCTTTCATAAATATAACATAAAAAAATTATCAGAATCCTACCTATGAAATATGATAGATTATATCAAAATATCATAATACCAATGAATTAAATTAATCATTAAGGGACGTTTATATAGATTACAATTGTTTTTTAATAACATTTGAAGCATTTAATGAATATATTGTAACATATCATTTAATTTCTATATACTATAAAATATAAAATATATAAATATATAGAAGATGATATTCAATGAAAATAATCAATGAGACTTACGAGGGATTATTCCAATAAAATAGTTACAATAATAGGAAAATATATTGTTGTTCTAAATTTTAAAAATGAACATTTATTTCAAACATTGATAAAGAAGTTAAAAGGTGAAACATGTGGTAAAAATTAATAAATTTGATTCATAAAACATTATAAAATAAGGTAGATGATCATGAAAAATTACTTCAGGATTCCATTTATATTTAGAGAAGAACATTCCTTAAATAAGAATAATATCACAGATAAAGGGTTATGAAAAAATTATTTAAAAATAGTAATGAGATATTTAAAAAAAACATGACCATTCAAAATCGAAAATAATTTCATTGGAAGAACTTAAATGGAACATAAAATATCATGAAATTTTATGATTTAGGGTTATAATTTTTTTTAGAAAACCGCCATCGTCTCAAAACATATGCCTCCGCATTTAGTCTTTTTATGAGACTTTAACCATTAATTCAAAGGGAGGGACGTTGATAAAGAATTAGTAAGGGTCTTGGATGAAATTGGGTACTCATGATGTGTTTGAAATATTATAGAGGATGTAACCTTTTATAATTGTAGGAATTGATAGACTTCAAACTGTGTACAATATTTAAATAAAAGAAATTATTTTTCATTAGAAGGAAATAAATTGACATATATGGAATATAGGATGGCGATGAGTTGAATTCCTCCCCTAAAATAAAATTTATTAAATATTAGGTGATAAATTATCCATATTCTTTAATTTTTAACCCCTATTTAACACTTTAAATGATTATTCTGATAATAATTTTTTTCTTCTCATTATAGGTCATAAATGATTATATAAAAGGAAAAATGGCCATTAATTGGAAAATCATTGATATGATTGGTAATATAATATTCAATTGAAAAAATATAATATATTTTGAATTTTAAAACAATTAATAAAATATTATTTATCATAAAAAACAATTAAAGACATTATCAATTCTATTCACATAGTGTGATGTTTTAAAAAACAAGAAAGAAATGTAGTTCAAATGTAAAATCATAGAAAATTAATAATAAATTTAATTTATTATTAAAATTCATGGAACTCCATAAAAATCCAAATACAACATTTATTTGTATGATTTTATAATCATTTACATGATTGTACCACTAGTTGAACATGAAATATGTTGTTGTTTTGCAATCATTTAATCTTATTATTCCATCTCTAAAAATTTAAAAAAATTATCATGATAAAAAATCATTATAATTTCACCTAAATATTTATAACTAAACATAACCATGATTTATCACTGTAAAAATGTTATAAATATTATAATTACTAGAGTATAATTTTGGATTAATGATTTATTTAAAAACATATTATGGTCATCATTATATAAAAAAGGAACCATGATTCCATATAGTAAAATATTAGATTAGATTGGTCAAAATAAACACATCTAATATAAATAATGAAGGATTTATAGAAAATTCCGAAGCCTTATCAGTTAATTTTTAACCTTAAACACCGAATTTACCCTAACATAATTGATAAATATTTACCATGGATAATATTCAAAATAATCAAAGATAAAGTAAAACTATTTATAAAAAATTGTATATTATAATTAAAAATATTAAGATCATTTTATCAATCTCATTTCATATAGATTTTATCAATAAAATTTAAAATAAATATGAAAAATGGGATGGAAAAAAATTTCCCAGAAAATAATCTATTTTTAAGTATTAATATGTTTTACATAAAAAACCTAATGCTAATTTTGCTAAAATTAATTGGTTTGTTTCTACTCATATTGAGATAACTAAAATATAAAATCAATTTAAATAAATAGTACATGGTAAATACATGATTTGAAGTTAATGTTTTAAAAAAATTAATTTTCAGTGATCATAGAAAAATAATGATTTTTAGAAAAATTGAATTTTTTCGTTAAAAGATATAGGTGATATTATTGTTTAAAAAATAAGGTCATTTTTTATATAATAAATTTATAAAAGGGTAATAAATTAATTTTAATATTATCTCACAAAATTTAATAAAATTCAATTTTATTTCCCATATCTCAAATGATATCGTAATGTACAGAGAGAGATAATGACCCCGGGTCCCGCCTCTAGTAGGCCATGGGTTAGAAACTAGAACAAATGGTATATAAAAAGATCAATATTTTGGTTATTTCCCTCTATATAAATAATAATTCAAAGCAATATGTTAAATTAACTGAAATCAAATCCATAAACTAATATTAATTAAATCCAAACCACCCCAAATGAATATATGAATAATGTAAACAAATAACAATAAAAATTTTCAAAGTAAATACTAAAAATAAATGATAAGGAAGTGATATGAAAATTTATCAAGGATATGAGAATATAATGTCCATCATGGTCTATATAATCCTATGGGAATTATTTAAATCAGTTTTTATATACATATAGTGAGCATGTAAGTATAATAAATATGGTAATCAATGTTCCTTGTGCACTTGGGGATAGAGAATACTAATACACCATTGATCAAACATTATAACCAATGACACAAAAATAGGTAATCTATCCAAACCTAACCTCACTAAGTCTCCCTCACCAAAAAAACATCCAATTATAATATCATAAGATTCAGAATATTGATTAAAATTGTAACCTTCCATACCTTCCCAGATATTTTCCATCCCCACACCCTAAAATCATATATCATAGCATAACTACCACATCCGTATAATATATTATTTCTTACCACCACATAGTATGAAATTAATATAACATTAGTAACTATAAAAATGGGGTATCATGAATATGAAGGACATAAACCTAGTTCCATCCTCTTATCATGAATGACCCCTTCCTCAAAATAATTCATCACATCCTTCTTCCACATAACAAAACCATCACAACAAATCTCAACCAAAGACACTTGGCCCATCAGACTGTAAAATATCTTGATAGGGAAATTTTCTCTTAAAATGATCACATTGCCTGCATGACAAAGTATCATAGAATAGGGGGCATGAATGAATGGATATAAATCTATCCATACACAGCACCATGATGTTTGGAGAAACATTACTATAAAAATATTTGGGTGTCGGTACATAGTTCTCAATGCATGTGGGGTGTGTATGGAAAACCAACAAGCACATAGATGTATATATAATATCTACATACAAGGCCATCCTATGGGTTCACAATAGAAAATATCAACTAATAAATTCAAAACCTATCCTTAAAAAAAGTTAATATATGCACATATCGCCAACAAAACCAAAAAAACCAACGCCCCATAGCATTGTAACACAAAAACTAATCAACCACTCACCACCCCATAGAATGGTCACACCTCCCCACTCCAAACCATGGTCACAAAAGAACACATCATCCCTTTACGACCCAATATCGCAGTCACACCTCCGCACCACATAACATAGTTACACTACAGCACATCACAAAATTCATTTTTAAATAGCATAAAAACATTTCATTAATGTTTATAAAGAAAATTTTCATTTATTTCATACCAATATTTTCGGTAATTCATAAAAAAAAATATACGGGAACCCATTTTTTAGCTGAATATAAGTGGATAAAATTTTTTATTTTTTGGTGATTACATTTAAACAAAATAATATATTTTCCAAAACATGTGATCAATACATGAAAATAAAGGATCATAAAAACCATGACTATAAATGGGGGTTTTATATTATACAATAAAAACATAAGCATATTTTCAAATCTCTAAAAACATGTGATCTAATCACTTCCCATTTAAATTTCAAAATTGTACTAATTTTTTTCTTTATGTTAGATGGAATCTTTTTACAAATAAAAATGGGTGAATAATCATCACTATTGATACCCAATAATGATAAATGATGGATTTAATACCCTAGAAATAAATTAATGATCATGATATAGACCATAGGGTAAAGAAGAAGAAACCATAAATCACCAACCAGAAAGGGAATGTAGTGTCAACCTAAACCATGGAAAAATCTTTTAAAAAAATTGCATAAATCATCGTTAAACCAAAACCAATATGCCACAATGGATTTTAAAATAATATAAGAAAAAATATCAATATGAGAGGATAACTCACAATCAATTTATAACCACCAAACACTGTAACATATAGGTTAAATTAGGAGGAAATTGGCTAAACACCTCCCAAAACATCCTACGCATGACCGCAAATAATAGAGTGGGAATCATCCATATAAGGATAAAATTAGGTAAAATAACCTTATATAAATTTTTTAAGTCAAATGATGTAAGGCATAAATTTCATTCTTAAAATATAAAATCCAAATTCTATATAAGATATATCGTAAAGACCACTTTTTCATCGAAAAACATCTAAAACTCCAAAACTCACCAAAATTGAAGGAGCTCATTCTATAATTTACTTTCATCCTAAAACCCACAATCATAATGTAATGTTTTTTTAAAATACTATCCCATATATTAATAGAAGACATGAACAACTGTCCACATAAGGCCCAAACCACAAAATTATAGTGATATTCACTCTTTTACATTGTTAACCTCCTATAACCACAAAAATATAGCTCTATGTTTCATCGAACCTTCTATATCCTCCTCTAAACATTCTTCAACCCCAAAAAATAAAATTTAATAAGTGGAGAGGGAATGTTTCATTACATCCGATACATCTAAAATGACTCTCGTCCTTTAGAAGAAAAACAAAACCCTAATAAAGATGGGGTTCTTAACAACCACCCCACAAGATAACACTCATAGATATCATAATACCTATAACTCTAAAACCATCCAATAATGAGAAACTAAAACACCATAAAAACATCACGTACAATGACATTAATATACCAAACTCCCCACAACCCAAACCAACTACTCCTATAACCAACACACAATATAGTTACAACTGAGGACATAAATCAATGAATTCCATTTTCCATGATAGTATAATATCCACTTTGGGTAACCCTTATTCTCTCATATTCTTTTAGTAACATCAATTTATATTTTCCCAGATTTTCATTCAGGTCATCCCATCTCTATATGTTAAACTATTTGTCACACATTAAACATAAAAAAAATCGTATCTCATAAAATTGAAAAATCTGTTATCATAACCAAATGTAATAATAAGAGAATATAAAGTCCAAATAGCACTGGTTATTGAGAACATATCTATGTATCTCATTCCCAAGTTCTCTATTCTAGGCCACCATTCATCGACAACACCTGAAACAATGGAATTGTGCACCCCCACATAACATTCTATTGATGAACTTGGAACCATACAAGACATTCCATGAATTTCACATCACCCTTGATATCCAACACATCGATCCAACCATATGAATGTAATCATTATGATATATATAGATCTTGGAGATGTAGATGATTTTAGGACTCTTCTCCGACAATGGTGGAAATTCCAACCAAACTGACACATCGCCAACATGACTAAAACCACAAATGGTTCTATTTATCATGTCAATATATTTTCCCCTACAAAACCTTTGCTACCCATGAAAAGATGTGACCCTAAAAACCCATGGTATCTAAACTTGAACTCCATTTGAATCCTACCATGATTAGCATATGAAATATTGAAGACCTATATTTCTTCAATCCAATATCAAACTAACCAGATATTCGCAGTCATGTTATACACAACATTAGAGCCAAGAACATCATAATCCCCAACCTCTATCCAAAAATATAATGAACGATATATATTCCTATTCAATGGCAGAAATATTGAGAATCCAAAGGAAGACTGATCATTTTTGTTGTTCAAAAAATAATCATAAAGAATGTGTCACATCCAGGATCGTCCAAAGTTCAATACATATTCTAGAAATATGTTCTCATGTATCTAGATATTTCATGTTTATTTATCTTATATTTAACAGTGTAAAGAACTATTTAATTTTAACTTATTTCTAAAAGAATTATTTAGTACCCTCAAGGATTTTGAGGAAAAACATGCATCCCAATCTGATACTATAGACTACATGACTCTATGAAATAACAACATAACATCTATATAAAACATAAAAAAACATTCGAAGAACCTAGATCCTTAATCTTATGGTAGTTAGTCAATTACAGAAACAAATCCAAGATCACCCTAATATTAAAACATCCTTTCAAAGAATATGGTAACTAAGAACGTGGTGGTCTGCTTTTTTGTGATGACTGTGAAATTACTGAGAAGAAAAATTGTCACTGTTCTTTTAATTTGAGGACACCAAAACTATATACTCATGTTATGGTACATCATGGAAACTGCAACATTTTACCTCTATTAGTGATCTATGAAACTCATGAAGGACTCCCTCTCACATCACTACTTCAACAAACATCCTCCCAAAATCAAAATCCAATTCTTACCAACCACTGACTACCGCTTAAGAGAATCATCACAGAAACCTTTATCACACATCCCTTATGCCTATGAAAATCCCCACTAAGAATCTGCTACTAACTACAATAGGTATGGATGAACTATAATATTAAATACCAAACCACCTCTATCAACCATTCATACATCGAAGTGTATGATTAAAAGAACCCCTATCGCCCTCTAAATATCAGTTAGATACTATGAAACATCCTTTAATTAATCACAAATCAAAGAGTGAGCCACAATATTTACCATTATTAAAGTATAGGATATCTCAAAATCATAATCATAAAGAAAATTCATAAACATCAACTATCACATAATCAAATCACATTGACAAAAGATATATCTCAGGCTCATATGATCCATGAAGACTAAAAAGAGATTCCCAATGAGGTAATCCTGGAAACACATCAGTGAAAAAACTATAAATGTTATATCTATATCATGGGTGTCATGGTTATGATCATGGGTGGAATAAAATCCTACACCCATAAAATATCATCACATTATGCTATATCATGACACATCCCAATCCCAAATAGAAATCATCCCAAAACACCTCAAACATCACCCCTTACTCCAAAAACGAAATAACTGGGGAACTAAGAATAATCCCCTCAAGGTAATTGAACGCTAAATTGAACTATCTAGTCTATAGAAATGAATCATATATCATATTGAAATTATTCATTAGCAATGAATGGAAATATAAATTAGTAAAAAGCTTCTATTAATTTCACGTGATACAATGGAAGCTATAGAAATCTTCCACATTATTTGGTGCCACCCAATAGAAAACTACAACAACCATCATTGGGTGCACTATCACATCCTATAGAAAGACCACATTCTGGAAGTGAAAATCTCATCTATAGGAAAAAAAATTGGACAATAATTCATATATCTAGTGTCATTGAAGAATCTGCAAGATATCTCAAAGATGATAAACATGATCCTCCTATAATTTTAAGTATATTAATATGTCATTGATGAAAAAGGCTAATAATTAGTTTGGAAACTAATTGAAAAAATATTAAAGAGTACTATGAAAATAGATGGTCTGTCCATGGGACTGAATAGAATGAAAAAATGAACTTCCCATACATGAATCTGAAGGAAGACATCAAGATATTTAGCTCCTCCACCAAAATCAGGGATACATAGAGTGTATATAAATCTTATATAACCAATAATAACCTAACAATTTTTAAAATATATAGTTTATCCATGTTAGTGGGTAATGATTCTCAATTTTTACCTAATTCAACTTCTGGTAGTCTATACACATCCTACGACTACCATCCACCTTTTTATAGAATAGCACTAGAGAACCCTCCCCTAGAGACACATTGGGGTAGTTGAAACCCTTCTGTATCATATCTTCTAACAGAATCATAAACTCTAATAATTATTAACGTTTCTTCTAATAGGGAGCCACCAAAATGAGTGAAACATCATAGTATAAATGTATCCCAAACTAAATATCATATTATGTATGAAATACAACAACCTGATTAGAAAAAACATCTTGAAACTTCTATAATTCACATGGAGACTCCTCTATCCCATTATCCACTAATTCCACATACAAATCATATACTTTCTATGTTAATATTGTAATTTTGAAAAAAAACACACTTTTATGGGTTTAGTGAGAAGCCTAAAAAAATTATTTACTCAGATTAAATAAACAACACCCAACAAAATCAATTTACTACGAAAAAATTGTAAGTAGAACCCTCTATAATGAGCAAATTCAAAAACCAGAAAAGAAAACAATCAATACCATTTCTAATTTCAAATTCCCCAAAACCCCATTTCATACACTCATCCCCGAGCCCAAAATCTTCCCACCTTATTCAACACCACCATCATATTCACAACACAAGACCACTATCACTATCTTAAAGAATATATCCCATGAACATCAACATTAAAAGCATCCCAAAGGACAATAAAAGTATAAAAATTCACCTCAAAACCACCTAAAAAGAAAAAAATCCCCCACATAATCGATATCCCAAAGGGGATCCAATCCAATGAAGGTAGTGACCCCCAGAAATTCCACTGATCATCAAATAGAGAATCCCAAATCATCATTGAAACCACAACACCAGACCAACGGGGAGATGTGTGATGGAACATGAAGCCCGAGATGAGTTGATGTAGACTCCAATCTCAAAATTTAGCCAATAACTATGAAATAACCCCAAAACACCTTCCATAATGAGTAATATCAACCAACCTATGTTAACTCACTCAATGAACCACCAAAAGAATCAAACCATCAAGAAAACAGAAAAATTCATTATTTAAATAGAAACAATCACTTCCAAAACATATGAAAAAATTCAAGAAAAAATGAAGACAATTATAAGATTGATAATGTCAACCATGATCCACACCTTATAGGATTTTTATAACCCCATGCTTCTACATTAATCTTCTCTTTGAATAATACAGTAGCATGTGTTGTACGCAAATTCGAGTTCTAACACACCACAACCAATAAAACTAGCCGTTATGAATAGTAATACCCACTTTTTGAAATTTTATAAATTTTATCATTCAAAATGGACTTCATTTTTGGATTTGGAATATCAAAATTAGCTTTGGGTGAATTTTTGGTATTTTTCTAATAACATTAATTTTTTGGTGAATTGTGAAAAAACATTGAGTTATAGTTTAAAACCAAATTTTTATTTAAACAATTTTTTAATTTACATAAATTTAATTAAGGTAAAAATAGATAAATAATACCTATATAAGTTCAATTTATTTTATTGGAGTTAATTTCGGATAATTTTTTATATATAAAAATTTTATTGAACATTTCACCGTCTTTTACCCACCTCCTAGGAGAATTTGCAAATTCTCATAAAACATAATTTTACCACTTTTGTGTGTGGAATTTTGAAAATACGAGAGACATAGTTAATAAAAAGTTGTAAAATGTGGTTCAATGAGATAAAAATAATTTTTTGTGAATAGTAACTTTTTACTTTTCTTTGCCACGGTTAAAAGTAAATAGGGTAATTAAGGGTAAAAATGATATTAATATTACCCTAAAACATGTCTCGATTCTATTGGACAAGTGTATCTCGACTCAAAACAACCTTAGGAATAAAATATTATCATTTAGGTCCACTTGGATTAGATTTGGACATTTATTATTATTTAATTCAAAGAATAGTTAAAGGAGTTAAATTCAATGTTTAATTACTAAATATTTTTTAATATAGGGTTATACATAATATATATTAGATTGAAAATATTCATTAGAAAGATAATAAAATTTCCTAAACAATGGTATTTTAATGATATTTTTTAGACATTATATATTTTAATTTATTTCTGACATAATGGTGATGGAGTAATTACCTAATTAATGAAATATTAAAATAATTGATATTATAAATATCCAAATAAATGTAATATGAGACTTTTAATGAATTAAAATAATTTTCTAGGTTACTATGACATATTAGGATTGTTTATATGAATTATTTTAGAAGTAATAATGCTGTTATGGATTTATCAAAAAAAATACCCAATAGTGTAAAATTGACATAAAAGAGTTTTAAAAAAAATATTATATTATTAATTGATATTCTAGTTCTAGAAATCTAATTTTCGGCCAAAGTACTTATATCGTGATATTTGTATCACTATTGGACCACTTGGGGTCTCTTGGAAGTATATAGTACATTTATTAACTATATAATATAAAAATACAAAGAGACATGGTTAATGTCAAACTATTTAACTAAGAGTTAAATCAAAATGATAAAGTTAATATAGTGACCCAAACTTGTATAAAACCTATTATATGAGTGGTTTTCGACCTATTCCCACCTTAAACCTTTAATAATCCACTTTTGAGCCATAATAAACCGAATATGAATTTATTATAAAATAATATTTCTATCTTTTTCTAAGGTGCCCTCACCCATCTTATAAAAGGGAAATCCCCCTTCCCTATAATTCACACCTTCAAAGTCTTTTGGATCAGCCAAACCCTGCCCAAATATTCCCTAAACTTCCCTCAATTCATCCTAGATTCCTTATTTTGATCATAAAGCCATCATAAGAAACCCTTTTGATCAAATCAAATGGAAGAACCCACATAAGTGGTAATGTTTGCACCACCCTCTTTCAAGTTACTTTTTCTTCAACTTCTTCTTTCCTTGTTATTTCTATTTTGAAATAATAACTCCAGTATCATCTATAAAATATAATGTTATTATAAATATGGTACAACCGTAATCAGTATTTTATCCATCATTTTAATGACATGTTACCATACGTGTGTACGTACGGTTTACCGTCTCCACATCGTGGTGTAATTGTTAATCAAAACATTGATATTTGGATGGGTATGATAATGATGTGTAATTGATGTAAATAGTAAATATAACATGATAAATATTATTTATATATGATATAACATCCAATTATATTTGATTTTAATATCAAAAAAATGATATTGTCTCTCTTGCGTACGTATGGACTACCGTCTCCACGAACGCGATGAGATTAATTCCCCATCATATTCATTCAAGACTAATTCTCAATTGATGATTAAAAATAATGTTTAAGTACTTAATATCATTCTATATATGAATATGATATAACCTATCCATAAAAAACATGACTTATGTGACAAAAAATATAATAGTAAATGAGTAAGTTTAACACCCGAAATGCTATAATACTAAGATATTATTAACAAAGAAATTTTAAAAGATCATATATGATATCATATTAATGTATATGATTATTTTATAATTTAATAACAATTATTTCACCATTATATATGAGTTTAACCTACCCTCAACCAATGAAAAGTAAAAGGCAAGGGTTTATTTCACAATCTCTTCGTTATCCGATGTTGTTTATACGTAATTATCTACTGGGACCTCTTTATCATCCACATCCATGTTTCTTAAAAATGTATTTCAAAAAATTCATACTATTTTATAGAATATGGGTTAATTTCATTTATAAACTTTTTTGTCTTTCTATAAGAAGTTTATAAAGGAATCATTCTTTCATTTTCCAAACAAGGTCCTTTTTAACCTTTTCAACAGAATTATGGTAAGAATGTCTCTTTTTAACTTATACAGAGGGTGCGGCTATTTTCCACCATTATAATATCTTCGAAACATCCCTTAAATGTTAATAAGGATATTTTAAAAGTAAATGTTTTATTTTATAATTATTTGACTTTTAAATGATTTAAAAAAAAGAGGTATTTCTCTCAAATGGTTTTGATTTCATCTATGTCAACATTCTTTGATGGATTTTAAGTTTACTTGAAGTAGATTTATTATGATACAAATCATCCATATTTTATTGAAGGTTTTGTGATTTGATTGACTGTGGATGTGTTATTTTTATACCATTCATGTTTTATGGAGAAAATATTGACATTTCTTATGCCAGTTTTAATACGAATGTTTATATTACGTTTAAACCTATTCATATAAGGAATGAAATGGACATAATATGTGATGGGTGGAGCCCAATATAGCTCTTATATGCATCGTTATGTCTCATGAGATAAACTAGTGTCTTCTCACAAGGCCTTGAAAAAATCTTATTTGTAGTCTTGGCACAAGGCCATGACTATGTGGTTATGACAGTATGGAATTATGCATTCCATCATTATGAAAGTGGTTATTGATATTGAATGTGATTATTCCACTAGTAGAATATCCATGTGAATAAGTAAATGGAATTTTTTCATTTTATTTCTGCCATATTATACTGAATTTCATGTTTAAAAGGCTTTTGTTTTAGTTATACATTGCCTTAAATGTTTATGCTTATTTATGAATGTTTTCGCTATATTGTTATCGTTACTGGGCATTTGAGCTCCTCTCTTTCTATGTTTTACTTTTCCTAGGATGTGAAGAAGTATATTATGAATGACCTGCAAGGATAGTTTGAGGGGATATGAGTGTGGTCTATGGAGACAAGATGTTGTTGTAGTTTTTTACTTTATGATGTAATGTAAACTTTATGAATGTATCTAGTGATTTCAAGGCTAATAAACAAATCAGCCTTTCGATACTTGATATTTTGTGATCTTTCCATTGTTATGTAATAATGCACTGACTCTGGGTAACTGGGGTTGGGGCATTACAGTTGGTATCAGCGGAATTTTAGTACAAACCTTGGAAACTAGATTTAGATAGACTCTCATTTGAGCACATATCCCTAAGATTGACATTGAGGATTAGTATAGAAGAACTTCATAAAATTTTGGTATTGTAGTGATTTTGTGAGTTTTTCGAGTAATACATCTCTGTCTGGATACGAGAAGGTAGAGGCGGCTCTAGCACAGATGTACTTAGGGGTAAAACCCAAAAACACCGCTTTGAGCTTGACTCAAATGGGAACTGGTGCACAACAACGGGCTTTGTTGCACTCTTGGATACGACACTCCTAGGGGATATGCTTAGGATAATTCTCATTTTCTTTAAAAATCATTATGAAGGCCTTATGAGTATATAATTACTGAAATAAAACATTTTTTATGATTATGGATTATATCCATAAATAGTTCAATTTATGTTTAGTGTTTTATAAGTATAGAATTATGTATTTTGATTCATAAACTGATCTTATTTATGCCATTGTTTAGAAATGGAACCTAGTGGAAGGAATGGAAACCCTATCAATGCACACATTACATGTAGGGATTTCCCTCCTACTCAAGTTAAATATATTGGAGCTAGTGATGCAACTGGTGTTAATCAGCTAATCATCATAATGAGACAACTCACTCAGGTTATGAATAATAACCTCACCCATATGGAGCACCCTGATCTGCAGCATGGAGGATCAATGTTAGATCTTTCCATGAGGTGACAACCACCAACATTAAATGGGAGTACAAATCCCTTAGTATCTAAGAAATGGATAAATTCCTTAGAGAAAATATGACATTCCTTGGGGAGTAGTGAAATGGAAAAATTTATCATGGCAGTTTACTGCTTCACTGGAGATGCTGACCAATTGTGGTCATTGAATCAAAACACGAAGGAAGATGATGAAGTATCAAATATGGAATGGTGTGATTTCAAAGAGTTGTTTTTAGAAAAATACATTCCTCATGACCATCGAGCAGATATGGAAAGGAAATTTCTAAGTCTGAGGCAAAAGGAGGATGAGAATGTCACAATGTATGAGGCTAACATTACACAGTTAACAAGGCATGCATCATATTATATACGTAACCCAAGAAGTAAGATTTATCGTTTTTTTGATGGGTTAAAACCATTTATCCTTCAAGCAGTAGTCTCACAATAATTCTCGTCATACGAAGATATTTTCTCATGTGTTATCAAGACAGAAAAAGAATTCTCTAAGTCTTACGACTTTAAAACAAAGCAAGAGAAGAAGAGATCTGCTGATCACTCTGGAAATGGAAATAAGGGGAAGAAGGGAAAAGATGAATATCCAACCTGCAGTAAATGTGGGAAGAAACACCCCGATACTTTCTTGAAAGGAACGAGAGTCGGTTACAAGTGTGGTGAAAAATGCCACCATGCTCGGGATTGTAAGGGGAAGAAAGAAGCTAACGATGTTCAATGCTAAACTGCAGGGAGATAAGACATTATGGAAATTAATTTTCTAACCATTGGGGTAACATTACATAAAAAAAGGCAAAGGGATCAAGGATAAGCTTATTCTATCACTACTTCTGAGGTAGAAGCTCCGAAAGTCATGGAGGCAGGTAATTTAATGGTTTCTTCTAGTTTAGAAAATGCATTATTTGATTCTGGATCATCGCATTGTTTCATATCTTCCTAGTTTGCAAAGAAAATTAGATATTTCCATGTTGATTTAACAAAGGAGTTGTCATTCAAAACCCCTAAGGGAAGTACCATTACTACAATGTTTTTTCAATCAGTCCCCATTAAGGCATATAAATTTTCATTATCTGCTGATCTCATCATCATACCCATGATTGAATTTGATATAATCCTTGGTATGGATTGCCTTTAGTACCACGATATGAAGAATTATTTGTACGAATAAGGAGGTTATGATTTTTTATGATTATGATAAGGAACACCTCATCATTAGAGTATAATCATCACCACCTAATTCTTATTTAGATCCACCCCTAGTAGCTCAACTAAATTCAATTATCAGGGAGGAAGAGAATGAAATAACTGTGGGTGAGGAATGGAATGTTCAAATAGAGGATGTACCTATTCTGAATGATTATATAGATTTGTTTCTAGAATATTTACCTGGACAACCTCCAGAATGAGAAATTGAGTTTTCTATTGATTTAATTCATAGTTCAAGGCCCATATCAAAGACCCCTTTTAGAATGGCCACTGTGGAATTAGTTGAACTAAAGAAACAACTGGAGGAATTGTGTCATAAAGTATTTATTCTCCCTAGTGTTTTTCCATGGGGAGCCCCTGTCCTTTTTGTTAAGAAGAAAGATGGATCTATGAGGTTGTGCATTGACTACAGGGAGATCAATGCTATAACAATAAAGAAAAAGTATCCCCTACCTCCCATTGATGATTTATTTGAAAAATTTCATGTAGCTCAATACTTTTCAGAAATTTAACTGCGATCTGGATTTCATCAGTTGTGTGTGAAGAAGGAAGACATTTTGAATACAAAATTTCGAACCAGGTACATGCATTATGAATTTATAGTAATTCCTTTTGGATTGACTAATACACCCTCTGTATTCATGGATCTAATCAATAGAGTTTTCATGGAATATATCAATGATTTTGTGGTGGTTTTTATTGATGATATCTTGGTATACTCCAAAAGCTACGAATATCATGAAAATCAATTGTGCATTATACTGAAGACTCTTAGAAGAAATGAATTATATGGGAAGTTTAGCAAGTGTGAATTATTGATTCAGGATATCTCTTTTATTATCTATATTAACTCTAAGGATAAAATCTCTATTGATCCTTATAAGAACAAGGCAATGCAATAATGTCCATCACCGACGAGTATAACTGAGGTATACAATTTTATTGGTTTAGCAGGTTATTATCGATATTTTGTCCAGAATTTTGCTCCATTGGATAACCCATTAATAAAGCTCACATGTAAGGGGGTTAATTTTTTTAGGAAAAAAGAGTGTAAATAATGTTTTCAATAAATGAAGAGAAGATTATTCAATGCTCTTATATCGAATCTACCATTGGGGAATGATGAGTTTGTTATTTATAGTGATGCATCGAAGAAAGGACATGGTTGTGTCTTAATGCAAAATGATAGGGTTATTTCATATACATCACGATAGCTGAAAATTCATGAGCAAAAATATCATACTCATGATGTTGAGTGAGCTAGTGTAATCTTTTCTTTGAAGATATAGAGACATTATCTCTATGGTGAAAATTGTGAGATATATACCGATCACAAATGTTTGAAGTAAATTTTCTCACAGAAAGAACTCAAAATGAGGCAAACACGATGGCTTGAACTAATCAAGGATTATGATTGCATGATACACTACCACCCAGGGAAGGAAAATAAGTGGCAGATGCTTTGAGTATAAAGGAACATGGAGTTTTGAAAAAGATGAGAGTTGAAAGGGATCCTATATACATGGATCTAGTAATGATGAATATGGGAATCACCATGGAAGGTGAAACATCAATACATTTTCAAATGGTTGCCAAAACAACTTTACAAGAAAAGATAAAGAGTTCTCAAACAAGTGATTAAGAGTTTCAAAAGAATATTAAAGTTGTGAATGATGGGAGATTGAGTGAATTTGTGTACGAAGATGGAATTTTGATGTTTGGGAAGAAACATTGTGTTCCCAATATACCTGATCTAAAAAGAGAGTTGTTAGATGATTCCCATAGTTCCAAATTCTATATACACCCTGGGAGCACCAAAATGTATAGATATTTGAAGGAACATTTTTGGTGGGATAACATGAAGAGGGACATTTCTAATTTTGTATCAATATGTATGGTTAGTCAACAAGTGAAAGCTCAAAGACAACAGCCTGGAGGAGTCATGCATCCTCTTCCCATACCTGAGTGGAAATGGGATAATATCATGATGGACTTGGTCATGGGACTACCAAATACTCCTAGAAGGAATGATGCAATATGGTTCATTGTTGATCTTCAAACCATGTTAGCTCATTTTCCTACTATAAGACAAGATCTTCCACTTGAATGTTTAGCAAGACTATATATTACTGAAGTTGTGAGACTTCATGGAGTACCACTATCGATTGTTTTTGATTGTGATCCAAATTTTACTTCAAGATTCCGGAAGAGTCTTCAGAAATCCCTGGATACTGATCTTTGTTTGAGCACTTCCAACCAACCCCAAACTGATGGAAAATTAGAACGAAATATTCAAACCATATAATACATGTTGAGATCTTGCTCAGTTTACTTTCAGAGTATGTGGGATCAATATGTACCTCTGGTGTAATTTTCCTATAACAATAACTTCCATTCAAGTATTCATATGGCACATTATGAAGCGTTATACAGAAAGAGATGTCGCACACCAACCTGTTGGTATGACGTTAGTGAAAGAAAAATCATAGGCCTAGAACTGGTGGAGGAAACGATGGAAAAGGTAAAGGTAATCCAAAACCACATCAAAGCAGCTCAAAGTAGGCAGAAGAGCTGTGCTGGTAACCAAAGGATGGATTTGGGATTTCAGGTAGGAGATCATTTTTCTTGAAGGTATCTCCATGGAAGTGAGTTATACGTTTCGGTAAGAAAGGAAAATTAAGCCCTAGGTGCATCAGACCTTTTGAAATTATAGAACAAATTGGGGTTGTATCTTATCGTTTGTAAATTCCACAAAATATCTCCAATTTTCATGATGTATTCAACGTAACACTGTTGAGAAAATATATGCCTGACCCAACTCATGTACTCACCTATGAGGAATTAGAACTGAAACCCGATCTATCTTATTGCAAAGATCCTGACAAGATTCTTGATACAAGACAACAAGAGCTGAGAAACCAGACGACTCGTCTGTTAAAAGTTCTTTGCAAAACCATAAAATGGAAGTGGTAATGTGGGAACCAAAGGAACTTATTATGAAGAACCATCCGAGTCTTTTCATGTGGTAGTATTCTAGAAATTTTGAGTAAGAAATTATTTGAAGGAGGGGAGAATGTAACACCCCAAGATTCTATGGTACGCTTCCCTTTAAAAAATACAGTAGCGTGTGTTGTACACAACATCGATTTCTAACTCACCCCCACGCTAGGGCTTTTTCGGTGGTGTTCTGGAGGGGGAGGCTTGTGCGCCGCTTCTCCAGAGTTGTCTCCCCCTCCCCTATTTCCTTCCATCCTCTCATCCCCTCTGTTCCTCTATTCTTCTTCCTCCCATTCTTTTTCCCCCCATCTCTCGCTCTTCTGTATTCTCTTTTGACTCCTTGTTGACGCCATCACTTTTTCCTCTGCTCTTCCCTTTCGGTTACCACATTTACGACCCCACTATGGTCCGGTGCGCTGATTTTCTCAGGGAGGTTTGGGATGTGTTGGTTGAATCGTGCTGGTGTCCCAAGAGCTCGATAGCATTCATGGTGGATTCGAGATTCGGGGTTGGTGTTTCCGAGAAAGGGAATGATTCTTTGTGGAGACCCCACCGCTTCAAACTCTGCTCTGGCTTCTTTCTCCCTATCCGCTCTCCCTGTCAGTCTGCTGCGATGGCTTCAAGAGGCTTTGGGATGTGTTGTCTGTTCGGTTGGTAGTTTTCTAAAGGAAGCAACTCTTCATCATCTTTGATCTGTGTTGTAGCTGTTTCAGATGATTGTTGCAGTCTGTTTTGTTGGAATGGGGTTGCTCTTTGCGGGTATGCATGTTGTTCATTTTTTAGGGATTTTGGTTCTCTAAAGGTCATGGAGTTGTCGGGTTCTCATCGATGGATAGGGATTGTTTCATTTTTGTGCATGAAGCTTGTCTCGTATGGTTTGATCCCGAAGGAGGTTTAGGTTTTTGGATTCAGTTCAATTTGAAGGTGAATTCATGATTTGATGATGGGGAGGTTGGTTGGGTTCTCTGTGGTTTGCTGTTTGGATTTGGTCCTCTAAGATGATGACTCCGACGCTGCTTGTGTTGGATATGATGAATCTGTTCTGTGGTTTTGTGACGATATTTCTGTGATCTCAAAATTTTTGGTATGGTGTTGGCGAGGGTCAAAGACGACAGTTCAGTTTCCAAGGAGGTGATGGATAGATATTTGGTGTGGACAAAGACGACATGATGATGACGATGGTGCTGTAATGATGCGACGACGCCCGTTTCCCGAGCAGCAACATGATTTGCATGATTTTCTTATTTTTGAATTTGGAATGTGGGTTCTAGTTTGAATTTTCAATCTGTAAGGTGTGATCAGTTTTGTAAGGTTCCCACTTTTCCCTAAAGTGGCTTTTTCTTGAAAATAACATAAAAACGGATTTCGCAACCAATCAAACTAGCAGTTATGAATAGTAATAATCATATTTTGAAATTTTTTAAATTTTATCTTTAAAAATGGAATTCATTTTTATATTAGGAATATCAAATTTATCTTAGGGGGAATTTTTTGTATTTTTCTGAAAACGTTCAATTTTTGATGAATAGAGAAAAAACACTGAGTTATAGTTTAAAACTGAATTTTTATTTAAATAATTTTTTATTTTATTTAAATTTAATTAAGGTTAAAATAGATACATAAAACCAATATAACATCATTGTAATTCATTGGAGTTTGTTTAGAATAATTTTAGAAATATAAAATTTTTTTTGAACTTTCACCGTCTTTTACCCACTTCCTAACAGAATTCGAAAATTCACATAAAAAATCATTTTACCGATTTTGTGAGTGGAATTTCAAAAATCCAAGAGACGCGGTTAATATCAATTAGTAAAATCTGGTTTATTGAGATAAAAATAATTTTTGGTGAATAGTAACTTTTTACTTTTATTTACAACGGTTGAAAGTAAATAGGGTAATTAAGGGTAAAAATGATATTAATATTACACTAACACATGCCCTAATTATATTGGACAAATGTATCTCGACCAAAAACAAACTTTGGAATAAAATATTATCATTTAGGTCCACCTGGATTAGATTAAGACATTTATTATTATTTAATTCAAAGAAGAGTTAAAAAAGTAAAAATCAAAGTTTAATTACTAAAACATATTTAATATTACGTTTTACATAAGATAAAATCGATTTAAAATATTCATTACAAAGGTAAAAAGATTTACTACATAATTTAATTTTATTTATAATTTTTATATATTAAATTATTTAATTTATTTATGACATAATGGTGATGCAGAAATTACTGAATTAATGAAATATTAAAATAATTGATATTATAAATATCCAAATAAATGTAATTTGAGACTTTTTATGAATTAAAATAATTTTCTAGGTTACTATTACATATTAGGACTGGTTATATAAATTGTTTTTATAGTAATAATACTGTTATGAATTTATCAAAAACAAAATACCAAATAGTGTAAAAATTGACATAAAAGAGTTTTTAAAGGAAATATTATATTATTAATTTATATTCTATTCCTAAAATATAAGGTTAAAAAAAGCACTTATATCATGATAGGTGTATCATTAATGGACCACTTGGGGGTTTCTTGGAAGTTTATAGTAAACTTATTAACTATATAATATAAAAATACAAAGAGACATGGTAAATGTCCAACTATTTAACTAAGAGTTAAATAAAAAACATAAAGTTAATATAGTGACCCAAACCTATCTAAAACCTATTAGTTTAGTGGTTTTAGACCTATCCATACCATAAAGATTAAATAATCTAAATTAGATCCATTATAAACCGAATATGAATTTATTAAAAAATAATATTTTTAGCTTTTCCTAAGGTTCCCCTCACCCCTCTTATAAAAGGGAACTCCCCCTTCCCTCTAATTCACATCTTCAAAGCCTTTTGGATTGTCCAAACACTGCCCAAATATTTTATCAGCTTCCCTCAATTCAACCTATTGGACTTATTTTGATCAGAAAGCCAATGTAAGGATCCCTTTTTATCAAATCAAAAGGAAGAACCCAAAGAAGAGGTAATGTTTTCACCACCCTCTTCCAAGTTCCTTTATTCTTCAACTTCTTCTTTCTTTGTTATTTCCATTATGAAACAATAACTCTAGTATCCTCTATATACTATGATGTTATTTTAAATATGGTACACCCATAATCAGTATTCTATCCATCCTTTGAATGACATGTCACCATAAGTTTGTATGTACGGTTTACCGTCTCCACGTCGTGGTGTAATTGTTATTCAAAACATTATTATTTGGATGGGTATGATAATGATGTGTAATTGATATAAATAATAAATATAACATGATAATTATTTTATATATATGATATACCATCCAATTTTATTCGATTTTAATATCAAAATAACGATATTGTCGCTCATGCGTACGTACGGACTACCGTCTCCACGAACGCGATGAGATTCATTCCCCATCGTATCCGTTCAAGACAAATTCTAATTTGATGATTAAAAATAATGTTTAAGGACTTGATATCATTCTGTATATGAATAAGATACACCCTATCCAAAACAAAAACGACTTATGTAACAAATCATATAAATGAAAACGAGTAAGTTAACACCTGAAACGCTATAATACTAAGATATTATTAACAAAGCAATTTTAAAAGATCATATATGATATAATATTAATGTATATTATTCTTGTATAATTTAATGACAATTATTTCACCATTATACAGAAGGATAACTATCCCTCAACCAAGAAAAAGTACAAGGTAAGGGTTTATTTCACAATATCTTCATTATCTGAGGTTGTTTATACATAATTATCTACTAGGACCTCTTTATCATCCACATCCATGTTTCTTAAAAATGTATTTAATAATATTCTTAATATTTTACAGAATACGAGTTAATATCAGTTATACCCTTTTTGGAATTTTTATAAGATGTTTATAAAGGAATCTTTCTGTCGTTTTCCAAACAAGTTCCTTTTTAACATTTTCGACAAAATTAAAGAAAGAATGTCTCTTTTTAACTTATACTATAACACCCCGAAATTTTATGAGAAATATTCCATTTAATTTCATTGATGTCTTGTGTTGTATGCTACACCAAAAGGAGCTTGCACTACACGCATCCCTGACTTGGCTTGCATTACATGCAATCGTGACCTTCCACGATAGCGTATGTTGTAGGCAATATCGAGTTTCACTAAACAACGATATGATATATAAACTAGCCGTAATTAATAGTAATACCCATTTCTTGAAATTTTATTTTTCAAAATGGACTTCATTTTTTGATTTGGAATATCAAAATTAGACTAAGGTGATATTTTTGTATTTTTCTAAAAACTTTCAATTTTTGATGAATAGTGAAAACACTAGGTTACTATTTAAAAACCGACTGTTTATTTAAATAATTATTTATTTTATTTAAATTTATTTTAGGTCAAAAATGATACATAATACCTATATAAGTTCATTGTAATTCATTGGATTCATTTTATAATAATTTTACATATATAAAAATTTTATTGGACATTTCACCGTCTTTTACCCACCTCCTAGGAGAATTTGGAAATTCACATAAAACATAATTTTACCGCTTCTGTGTGTGGAATTTCTAAAATCCGAGGGACATCTTTAATATCAAATACTAAGATGTGGTTCAATGAGATGAAAATAATTTTTTTGAATAGTAACTTTTAAATTTTATTTACCGCGGTTAAAAGTGAATAGGGTAATTAAGGGTAAAACTGATATTATTATTACCCTAAAAAATTTCCTAATTCTATTGGATAAGTGTAATTTGACCAAAAACAACCATAGGAATAAAATATGACCGTTTAGGTCCACTTGGACTAGAATAGGACATTTATTATTAATTTATTTAAAGAATGGTTAAAATAGTTAAAATCAATGTTTGATAACAAAATCATTTTTAATATAAGGTTATACATATGATAAATTAGACTATAAATATTCATTAGAAATATAAAAATATTTCCTACATAATGGTATATTTTTTATAATTTTTAGATATAAAATAATTTAATTTATTTATGACACAATGATAATGCAGTAATTATTTTATTAATGAAATATTAACATAATTGATGTTATAAATAGCCAAATAATGTAATTTGAGACTTTTTATGAATTAAACTAATTTTCATGATTAATATGAAATGTTATTATTTATTTAATTAACTTTTTTGGAACTAATCATGCTGTTATTATTTTCACAAAAATCAATTACCAAATAGTGTGTAAATTGACATAAAATAGTATATAAAACAAATATGTCATTATTAATGGTTATTATATTCCTAAAAATTTAAGGTTCGAACAAGATAATTATATCATGATAGATGTATCATTATTGGACCACTTGGGGGTCGTTTGGATGTATATGGTAAGTTTATTAACTATATAATATAAAAATACTGAGTGACATGGTAAATGACATTCTAATTAACTAAGAGTTAAAACTAAAAGATAAGGTTAATATAATGACCCAAAACTATCTAAAATCTATTGGTTGAGAGTATATAGACCCATAACCACATTATATTCGAATTAAACCAATTTGGAGCTATTAAAAACTGAATATGACTTTATTATAAAATAATATTTTAAGTTTTTCCAAAGGTGCCCCTCTCCACCCTTATAAAAGGGCACCCATTCCCTCTTCTCTTCACACCCTTTTGAGCCTTGAAGCTCGTCCAACCCCTTCCCATTTCTTTTCTCCACTTCCTTAGAAACTTTATGGAGGTTCTGGTATTCTCATAAGACCAACTCTACTTCCTTAAGAGAAGGCTTAAAGGAGGTGCGTCGAAGAAGAGGTAATCTATTCTTCTGGTTCTCTCAAATTTCATTCTTCTTAAACCTATTCTTCTTTAGTTGTCTAATTATAATGCAATAACATCATTATTAATTATATAATTATATGTTATTATAAATATGAAACAACCCTATTTCATATTCTATCCATCCTACAGAAAACGAAATCATCGCACGTGCGTACGTACGGAATACCATCTCCACGCCGTGGTGTAATCTTTTTTCGACCACCACCGTACATGGTTGGGTATAATGGTGTAAATAAAGAACTATATATGATTATTGTAATGTGATATTTATTCTGAAATATTATACATACACTTCAATACAATTCCACGATCATGGGAATTATATCATCGCTCGTGCATACGTACGGACTACCGTCCCCACGACGCGATGATATTCATTCTCCATGTTAACCATTCATGAATGATTATAAAGTATATATAATAAGTAATCATTAAATATATGACATAATAATGATACTTTATTTATGTATATATATATGTATTTCATATACTTAATTCCTTTCAATTCAATAAGGAAAAGAAAACAACGTTTGTAACACTCGAGACTTTTATGTTATATAAATCATCAAAGGAATCTTTTTCTACACAACACTTGCTTGGCTTGCTTTACACGAAATCGTGACCTTCCTCAATAGCTTGCGTCGTACGCAATACCGAGTTTCACTAAACAACGATATGCTATTAAAATAAAACTAGCCGTTATGAATAGTAAAAACCACTTTTTAAAATTTTATAAATTTTATTTTTCAAAATGGACTTCATTTTTGGATTCAGAATATCGAAATTAGCCTAGGGTGAAATTTTGGTATTTTTCTAAAAACTTTCAATTTTTGATGAATAGTGAAACCACTAAGTGGTAGGTTAAAAACTGAATTTTGCATAAAACTTAATTTTACCGCTTCTGTGAATGGAATTTCGAAAATCCGACAAACACGGTTAATATCAAGGACAAAAATGTGGTTCAATGAGATGAAAATAGTTTTTGGTGAATAGTAACTTTTTACTTTTTTTACCACGGTTAATAGTAAATAGGGCAACTAAGGGTAAATATGATATTACTATTACCCTAACACATGTCCTAATTCTATTGGATAAGTGTAATTCGACCAAAAACAACCTTATGAATATAATATGACCATTTAGGTCCACTTGGATTAGATTATGACATTTAATATTATTTTATTTAATGAATAGTTAAAATAGTTAAAATCAAAGTTTAATAACTAAAACATTTTTAATATGGGGTTATACATAAGATAAATTCGATTATAAATATTCATTAGAAATCTAAAACTATTTCCTACACAATGATATTTTATTTATAATTTTTAGACTTTAAATAAATAATTTATTTATGACACAACGATGATGCAGTAATTACCCTTTTAAGGAAATGTTATCATAATTGATGTTATAAATGCTCAAATAAATGTAACATGAGACTTTTTATGAATTCAACTAATTTTCTAGGTTACTATGATATATTAGTGTTGATTTAATCAACTTGTTTCGAACATATAATTCTGTTATGACTTTCACAAAAATCATATATCAAATAGTGTCAAAATTGACACAAAATAGTTTTTAAATCAAATATTATATTATTAATTGTTATTTTATTTCAAAAAATATAAGGCTAGGCCAAATGACTTAGATAAGGATATATATATTAATAATAAACAATTAGGGGTTCTTTTGGCATGTTATAGTAAGTGTATTAACCATATAGTGAAAGAAAACAAAAAGACATGGTAAAAGTTAAATTATTTAACTTAGAGTTAAATCTAATTGATAAGGTTAAAATAATACCATAAACTTGTCTAAATCCTATTGCTTGATAGGATTTCGACCCATACCCACTTTACCTTTGAAATAAGACCCTTTGGAACCATTATAAACCGATTTTGACTTTAATATAAAATAATAATTTGAGGTATTCCTAAGGTGCCCCTCTCCTCCCTTATAAAAGGGCACCTACTCCCCCTCCTCCTCCCACCAATTTGAGCACTCATGATCGGCCAACCCCTGCAAAAATCCCTTCTCCACTTCCCTAGAATAATCCTAGAGGTCCTGGTCTTCTTCAAAGACCAATCTTAGTTCCCTAAGTGGAGGATTCAAAGAGGCGTTTCAAAGAAGAGGTAATATCCATTACCGATCTTTTCAATTTCATTCTTCTTCAACTTCTTCTTCTTTAGTAGTTTCATGATAAAGTAATAACATCAGTATTACTTACATACTTATATGTTATTATAAATATGAAACAACCCTAATTCACCTTCTATCCATCCTATGGAAAAATGAAATCACCGCACGTGCGTACGTACAGAATACCGTCTCCACGCCGTGGTGTAATCTATTTTCCATCATCACCTTACAAGGATGGGTATAATGGTGTAATGAGTAACTATATATGATTATTATAAAGTGATATTGATACTGAAATAGTATAAATAAACTTAAATACAATTCCACGATCATGGGAACAATATCATCGCTCGTGCGTACGTACGGAATACCGTCTCCACGATGTGATGAGACTCGTTCTACATGATCATCATTACATAGTAATTATATAAATGAATTGAATGAATAAATATGATATATGTTACACTAATACCATTCTGGATATAAGGTATGTATAACCTTAAAAGAAGAATAAGAATTTATTCGGCAAAACACGCATAAGAACAAAAGGCGATAAAGACCCGACTAACAAGTAACAATGAAATATTACTAATAAGAAGCTAAGAATATGACCATATATGATATCATATCAATATGCATGATTCTGGAATAAGTCAATAACATTATTTAAACCATTATACAGGAGCTTCAGACACGTACAAAGCAAATCAGACCTAAGGTAAGGGAAATATCACAATCTCATTTTTATCCGAGATTGTTTATTCGTAAGTATTTACTGGGGTGTATTTTATCATCCACATCCATGTTTCATCAATATGTAATATTATTTCCATCCACCTACAATTGTTTAAATCCATTTTTACCCTTCGGTGATTTTTTAGTAATATGTATGAAAGGAATCTTTTGTGGTTTTTCGTACGAGGTACTTTTTGACTTTTCCGACAAAAGTACGAAGAATGTTTTTTTAACTTATACGGCATGAATGGATTTTTTAAAAATTATTTCCAAGAAACTTCCTTTCCAAGTTTTCAAGTTTATTTTTAATCAACTTCTTTTATTTTAAAGTCGTATGACATGTTATGAAAGGAAAAATGTTTTTGAAGTAGAAAGGATATTTTCCTCAAGAATGGAGTTCAATTATTTTATCAAAATTATTTTCCATCTAAGATAATAAAAGGGTTCTGTTTTTATCCCTATTATTACATTGGTTTGATTATGTTGTGATGGAAATATTTTTATGAATTCCTTTATCTTATATGAATTGTTTTATGATGTCATGTTGTTTAAGAATCCCATTTTTATTACATGGGTTACGCTATGATGTATGGTTTATGATTATGTGGCACACATAAGAAAGGATTCATTATAAGATGGGCGGGACCTATATCTCCCTCCAATGCATTGGGTAACGATTTTATATCTCATGAGATAGACATGGCTGGAATGGTAGGTTATACCGGTTCAGTGAAACAGGACTGAAACGAGGGTTACTCGATTCGGAAAGGGACTTTGCCCACTAAGATATTCTTGGCAATGAGTCTTGACTAATAAGAAATGATTCTCTATGATTATGTGTGAATGCCACAAAGTTTCATGTTTTAAGTTATGATTATTGTGATTACATTTCACTGCCATGATTTATCTCATGTTATGAAATTTATTATCTCTTTTGCAGGATAAGATTTCCAAAAGTTTTGTGCTTATGTATATGATGTGATTGATATTTCTTTTGTTTACCGATACTGAGCATTTGAGCTCACCCTTTTTGTATGTTTTCTTTTCCCCAGGTCCGGAAGATGGATATTAAGTAGAATATGCTAAAAGGGACCCTAGATATGATGAAATAAATGGGAGACACTGTAGAAGATTTATGAACCAGTTGTTTATGTTTCCCAGTGTCTAAAGACACTATACCTATACGGTCCTTTGTGGTTTTGTCATATGTTGTAATAAGTGTGATTCAATTTTGAAGTATTAACAATGTATGTAAAGTATGGGTCGTTATAGTTGGTATCAGAGGAAAGGTATAGTCAACCATTGGAAACTAGGATGTGAAATCCTTAGTAATAACCCTAAGGATAAGTCTAAGCATAGAGCACAATATTAGTGTTTTAGAAATATCCATGAATAACCTAGGATAAGACCTTAAGTGTGAAATTTTATTCTTAATTATGTGGTTTTCCTATTATAATTAGTTTTGCTCACACTATTATTCTTGGTTTTAGTCAATGGATGGAACCCGAAGGAATCGTGTTAATGCGGAATGCAACGGGCAATGCAATGATTGTCCCCCTGAGCAACCAATCGATATGGGAGCTGGAATACAAAATCTTGTAGCCATGCTCACACAACTTTCTCAAGCTATGAATCATGCAGGACTTCCAAACGAGCAATGGAAGGAGCAACATTCTGATGAATCCTTCATGAGGCAGCATCCACCTTCTTTCAGCGGGTCTACTGATCCATTAGTTACTGAACAATGGATTAGTACTACTGAAAAGATATTTTCAGTACTTCAATGTTCCGAACATGATAAATTCATCCTAGTAGTGTATCGTTAGGAAGGAGATGCTGATCAATGGTGGAATCTTATTAATAATACGAGGCAAATGGATGAAATTGAGTCCATGGAATGTGACGAGTTCAAGAACTTATTTTTCAATAAGTACTTCCCTCGTATTCTCTGAAAAAAGATGGAGAAAGAGTTTCTTGAACTGAAGGAAAGGGATGATGAATCTGTTGTTACCTATGAAGCAAATTTTACAAGACTTGCAAGGTACGCTTCTGGTAATATTATCCAACCTGAGAGTAAGATCGATCGATTCTTTAGTGGCTTAAAACCAAGTCTTCGAAGGGCGTTAGCCATAAGGGACTTCAATAGCCATGAGGAAATCGTTCGATGTGCTCTCAAAGTCGAGATGGAGATTGGAGTAACCCATCAGTCATATGGGTTTGATAAGAAGAGGAAAATGGAATTCAAAGGAAAATCTAAAGAGCACACTGAAAAGAAGATGAGCTTTCCCTTATGCTCAAAGTGTGGAAAGAAACATGGAGGGAGTTGTCTTAAAGGGACAAGTAAATGTTTCAAATGTGGAAAGGAAGGTCATCGGGAATTTGAATGCCGCGATAATGGGAAGAAGATGTCTAATGATGCAAACAAAGGAAGGGATACACAGAATGAACCTACTACACTTCAATGTTTCATGTGCAAGGAGATGGGGCATTATGCCACTCAATGCCCAAATCCAAGGGTTGATGATGATGGTCAACGTCAACAAACTCTTAAGGCTAAAGAAAAAGGAAAGTCACATGCAATTTCTATCAGCGATGTGGAGTACGATAACGATGTGGTGAAAGGTACACTTACCATCCACTCTAAAGTAGCAAATGTTTTATTTGATTCTGGATCCACCCACTCTTTTATTTCTGAAGAATTTTCTAAGGATATCACCGTATTACCTCAACAATTAGATGTTGAGTTAGCTGTGACAACACCTAATGGCACATCAATCGCATCAAAAGTTTATAATTCTTCTCCGATCGAAGTTTGTGGGAAAGTGCTTCCTGCAAATCTTGTGATCCTTCTTATAGTGGAATTTGATGTGATTCTTGGCATGTATTGGATTTCTTTGTACAGAGATCATATCAATTGCCAAAGAAGGGAAGTCACATTTCATATTCCAGATCAATCTATGATCATCTATCAATGCAAGGATGAACATAACCTTCCAGTGGAAATTTCTTCCATTTTATGGGTATTGATTCCACTAAATGAAGGTTATTTATCTCAAATGGTTGGTGAGAAACTCGCGATTAAGAATATGCCCATCGTACGGGAGTTTGATGATGTCTTTCCGGAGGAATTACCGGGTCTTCCACCAAATCGTGAAGTTGAGTTTTCAATAGAACTCATCCCGGGTGCTTTGCCTATTTCAAAGACACCTTATAGAATAGCCCCAATTGAGTTGTAGGAATTGAAGAAGCAACTCCAAGAGAATCTTGATAAGGGATTCATATGCCCTAGTGCATCACTGTAACAGCCCGAGATTTTATGAAAAAAATATTCTTTTTAATTTTATTAATGTCTTGTGTTGTACGCTACACCAAAAGGAGCTTGCACAACACACATCCTTGACTTGCCTTGCATTACACGCAATCACGACCTTCCTCGATAGCGTGTGTAATACGCAATACTGAGTTTCATTAAACAACGATATGCTATTAAAATATTATTAAAACTAGCCGTTATGAATAGTAATAACCACTTTTTAAAATTCTATAAATCATATTTTTTAAAATGAACTTCATTTTTGGATTCGGAATATCGAAATTATCTTAGGTTGAAATTTTGGTGATTTTCGGATAACTTTCATATTTTGATGAATAGTGAAAATTACTAAATTATAATTAAAAACAACTTTTTTAATCGAAATAGTTGATAGTGATAAATAATTAATTTGAGTGGTTTTAAAGTATATTTAGAATATATTTTTACAATTTAATACAATTTTGGTCATTGGATGTAATTTCACATTTAAACTTGACATAAACAAGTGTCAATCTTTTGATAGATATTGTTTCTTAAAAAACACGCTATTTGTTTTAACAGTGGGATTTAATTATAAAATTAATTAATGAAACTTTTATGTTATGAATTTGGTAAAATAGACTTCATTTTTGAATTCGGAATATGAAATATAGCTTGGGATGAAATTTTGGCATTGTTCTGAAAAACATCAATTTTTGATGAATAGTGAAACTACTAAGTGGTAGGTTAAAAACCGAATTTTGCATAAAACTTAATTTTACCGCTTCTGTGAATGGAATTTCGAAAATCCGAGAGACACAGTTAATATCAAGGACTAAAATGTGGTTCAATGAGATGAAAATAATTTTTTGGTGAATAATAACTTTTTACTTTTTTTACCGCGGTTAATAGTAAATAGGGTAACTAAGGGTAAATATGATATTAATATTACCCTAACACATGTCCTAATTCTATTGTACAAGTGTAATTCGACCAAAAACAAACTTAGGAATAAAATATGACCATTTAGGCCCACTTGGATTAGATTAGGACATTTATTATTAATTTATTTAAAGAAGGGTTAAAATAGTTAAAATCAATGTTTAATAAGTAAATCATTTTTAATATGGGGTTATACATAAGATAAATTCGACTATAAATATTAATTAGAAAGATAAAAAGATTTCCTACATGATGGTATTTTATTTGTAATTTTTAGACATCAAATAATATAATTTATTTATGACACAAAGATGATGCAGTAATTATCTTATTAATGAAATATTGACATAATTGATAATATAAATACCAAAATAAATGTAATTTAAGACTTTTGATGAATTCCACTAATTTTATAGGTTACTATGATATATTAGTGTTGCTTTAATAAACTTTGTTCGAACATATAATTCTGATATGACTTTCACAAAAATCATATATCAAATAGTGTCAAAATTGACACAAAATAGTTTTTAAATCAACTATTATATTATTAATTGTTATTTTATTCCTAAAAATCTGAGGTTCGGCCAAATGAATTACATAAGGATATATATATTAATAATAAACAATTTGGGGTTCGTTTGGCATGTTATAGTAAGTGTATTTACCATATAGTGAAAGAAAACAAAAAGACACGGTAAAAGTTAAATTATTTAACTTAGAGTTAAATCTAATTGATAAGGTTAAAATAATATCCTAAACTTGTCTAAATTCTATTGGTTGGTAGGATTTCGACCCATACCCACTTTAGCTTCGAAATAAGACCCTTTGGAACCATTATAAACCGATTTTGACTTTAATATAAAATAATATTTTGAGATATTCCTAAGGTGCCCCTCTCCTCCCCTATAAAAGGACACCTCCTTCCCCTCCTCCTCACACCAATTTGAGCACTCAAGCTCGGCCAACCCCTGCCAATTTATCCTCTACACATCCCTAGAAACATCCTAGAGGTTCTGGTATTCCTCAAAGACCAATTTTAGTGCCCTAAGAGGAGGTCTCAAAGAGGCACTTCAAAGAAGAGGTAATTACCGTTACCAATTCTTTCATCTTTATTTCTTCTTCCACTTATTCTTCTTAGGTTGTTTCATTATGAAGTAAAAACATCAGTATCACTCATATACTGATATGTTATTATAATTATGAAACAACCATATTTCACCATCTATCTATCCTACGGAAAAAGAAATCACCGCGCGTGCGTACGTACGGAATACCGTCTCCACGCCGTGGTGTAATCTATTTTCCACCACCACCTTACATGGATGGGTATAATGGTGTAAAGAATAACTATACATAGTTATTAAAACATCATTTTGATTCTGATATATTGTATAATCCACTCCAATTCAATTCAATATTTATGGAAATGATATCATCGCTCGTGCGTACGTACGGACTACCGTCTCCACGACGCGATGAGATTCATTCTCCATGTTAACCATTTAAGAATGATTATAAAGTATATATAAGAAATAATAATGAAATATATGACATTATAAAGCTACTGGATTTATGTATATATATATATTTATGTCATCTACTTACTTCCATTCAAGACAATAGGGAAAGGAAAACAGCGTTCATGCGTACGTACGGACTACCGTCTCCATGAACGGTGTTTTTCATTTTATTAATCTATCTATTATATATATATATACTGTATATATATGATATATAAATCATATTTTATATTCTGGAAGTATGTAAATCATGATATAAGTAATAGTGATGTCAAGAACAACAAGTCAAAACACCTAAGATAAATGAAACGATTTTACCCAAAACGCTTCTTTAACATGGAATTTACAAAAGAACGGGTAATATAATGTCATAAGTGAACCATATATGATATCATAAAAATGAATATGATTCTGGAATAAGTCAATAACATGATTTAAATCATTATAAAGGAGGTTTGGACACTTACAAAGCAAGTCGGACATAAGGTAAGGGAAATATCACAATCTCATTTTTATCCGAGATTGTTTATTCGTAAGTATTTACTGGGGTGTATTTTATCATCCACATCCATGTTCCCTCAATATGTAATATTATTTCCATCCACCTACAATTGTTTAAATCCAATTTTACCCTTCTATGAGTTTTTAGTAAAGGATATGAAAGGAATCTTTTTTCGTTTTTCGTACGAGGTACTTTTTGACTTTTCCGACAAAAGTACGAAGAATGTTTTTTTTAACTTATACGGCACAAACGGATTTTTACGGTTTTATAAAGCCGTATTTTCATGAACCTTCCTCCAAAATATTTCATGAATATTTTCAATAAAATCTTTTTCTTTTAAAATTGCATGATGTTTTGTGAAAAGAAATTGATTTTGAAGAAGAAAGGATATTTTCCTTTAGAATTCAATTCAATTGTTTTTTCAAAATTATTTTCCATCTAAGATAATAAAGGGTTCTGTTTCTATCCATATTTTTACATTGATTTGACTATGTTGTGATGGAAATATGTTTATGAATTCCTTTATCTTATATGAATGGTTTTATGATGTCATGTTGTTTAAGAATTCCATTTTTGTTACATGGGTTATGCAATGATTTATGATTTATGATTTTGTGGCACACATAAGAAAGGATTCATTAAGAGATGGGTGGGACCTATATCTCCCTCCAATGCATTGGGTAAAGATTTCATATCTCATGAGATAGACATGGCTGGAATGGTAGGTTATACCGGTTCAGTGAAACAGGACTGAAACGAGGATTACTCGATTCAGAAAGGGACTTTGTCCACTAAGATAGTCTTGGCAATGAGTCTTGACTAACAAGAAATGATTCTCTATGATTATGTGTATATGCCACAATGAGTAATGTTTTAAGTTATGGTTTCATTTTCACTACTATGATTTATCCCATGTTATGAAATTATGCTCTCTTTTGCAGGTTAAGATTTCCAAAAATGTTATGTTCTTATGAAAATTATGTGATTGATATTTCTTTTGTTTACCCTTACTGAGCATTTGAGCTCACCCTTTTATGTTTTCTTTTCCCCAGGATGTAAAGAAAGGTTTTAGGTAAAAAAAAAGGAAGATCTTTGTGGGAGATTTTGAAGATCTTTCACCAGGATTAGAAGATTACGTTCCGAGTTTCCAAAGACACTAAACTATTACGATCCTTGTGTGTGTGTTTTTGTTATGTACTAAGTATTCCGCAAAAGTAATGTAAAGTCCATGTACGTCAAGCTTCGGGTTTCTACAGTTGGTATCAGAGGAAAGGTTTAGTCAACCTTTGGAAACTAGGATGCGAAAACGTTAGTGAGATCCCTAGAGATATTTCTAAGGTATGTCTAGGGATGTCTCTAAGGTTAAGTATGCGTATAGGTTGTAGTACTATAATTATGCTAACGATCATAGAATTAAACCTAAGATGTTAGATATTGAAGTTACTCCCCCTTTATTATGATTTTTGCCTCTCACACTATTCTTTTTGGGTTTTAGAAAATGGCTGGAAACAAGATGATTCACAATAATGGAGGATATGATGGAAAATGGAATGATATTCTTCATGAGCAACCCAATGAAATGGGATTTGGATGTCCAAACATCATTATTATGCCGAATCAGCAATCTCACAACAGGATCAATAAAGTAAAATTTGGTAAGTTTCCTGACTCGGCTAATAAGAGAAAGATGGAGTTTCATGATGATCATAGAGGAAAGAAAGTTCAATTTCCCCTATGTAAATCATGTGGGAAGAGGCATCAAGGAGAATGTTTCAAAGGAACTGGAAGATGCTTTGGGTGTGGAATAGAAGGACACAAATCAAGTAAGTGTAAAGGAAAAGGGTCGGTTAACACCATGGATGAGGATAATGGTATTGCTACGACATCAAAAATGGTTAAGTGTTTTAAATGTGGAATGTATGGGCATTATGCAAACAAATGCCCTAAGGGAAAGACTCATGAAGAGAATCAGTATGGTCATATGGGTAGTATTTATGTCGATGATGATGAAGAGACTACAAATGATATGTGAGATGAAAGAATTTTTGAAGCTCGGTCAATGGTTTGAGAATGTAGTGGAATGATTACATGTTTATCATGTGTAATTTTGGAATAAAGAGACATCTATGGATTGTTACACTGTTGTCTTTCCTTGTGTTTTGAAAGTGTATGATTAATGTTACCAGTATCCATGAAAGGTTATTCAGATATTTTTGGAATGTAGATGATATGCGCATAATGAAGGGATAAGGAGAAAATAAAATGTTTGATAGTATTCATGAGCTCATGATTGATATAAGGACTAAGTGATATCATGGTTTGAGTATATAGAATTTTGAGGATTTTGGTATGTGGAAAGTGTTAACTTTTAACTGCACTCATGTTTTCACTATGGTATTCAAGAGAATACACGATTAAGGACTTTGAATGTTTGGAATGTGACCAATAAGACATATCTTATGATATGTGGGGATCAACGACAGTATTAAATCTCTGGTAATCGTTGTCACTATATTATGAGAGTGGACTGCAGTATTATGTATAAGCCTAAAGATTAGACTGGATTATGTTGGAGATAAGTTAGTATTGTTTAAGGATAGAAGATTTTCGATATTATTGATGGGATGTTATAGTAACGTAGTTTTAGAAAAAGGACAACCTACAGGACGGGCGACAGCCCATCGCTTCGGACAAGGCTGTAGGAATCGAACCCACAACCGAAGTGCGACTGGCCTTTATCGCCTACCACTGACCTACAGGAAGTCCCTGTTTAGTAGAAACTAATGTTATTATATTAAGCAGTATGATATGATTAATCCCACTATAGATCGACTTATGTATATAAATTTTTCTAATCTTTTGAGACAGATGGAATGACCCGTTATTCTATCACATGATCTGCTAACACTTCACGAATAACAAATTCAACTTCATTTATTTAAGAGATGAAGTGGAATTTGTTAAAGGCACGAACAATAGTGAGATTGTACCAAAATAAAGTAAGTATTTATTCTAATTCAAATTCTTTAACTTTAGGGAAATGATCTTGAAAACCAAAAATGTTGTCCTAGTGATCTTATACCTGATGAATCAGATGGTACCTTATATAATCACAAATCTATGGATTTGTGATTACTGGCTTTTCCATAGCCATGTTCTCTACCACTCTCCATCAGAACATGATGGTTAGATTTCTCTTCCATATCCATATTTTTACCTATGTGGAAACCCAACGATTAGTTTATTTGGGTAATCGTTACATTTCATACTTTAGTTTTTAAAGCCAAGTTTTGGTACTCCTTTTTACGATGTGGGATTCTATTAAAGAAACTTTAGAATAGTAAACCATTTATAACCCCGCCGAATTTCGAGGGCGAAATTCATTTTAAGGGGGGTATAATGTAACAGCCCGAGATTTTAGGAAAAAAATATTCTTTTTAATTTTATTAATGTCTTGTGTTGTACGCTACACCAAAAGGAGCTTGCACAACACACATCCTTGACTTGCCTTGCATTACACGCAATCGCGACCTTCCTCGATAGCGTGTGTAATACGCAATACTGAGTTTCATTAAACAACGATATGCTATTAAAATATTAATAAAACTAGCCGTTATGAATAGTAATAACCACTTTTTAAAATTCTATAAATCATATTTTTTAAAATGAACTTCATTTTTGGATTCGGAATATCGAAATTAGCTTAGGTTGAAATTTTGGTGATTTTCGGATAACTTTCATATTTTGATGAATAGTGAAAATTACAAAATTATAATTAAAAACAACTTTTTTAATCGAAATAGTTGATAGTGATAAATCATTAATTTGAGTGGTTTTAAAGTATATTTAGAATATATTTTTACAATTTAATACAATGTTGGTCATTGGATGTAATTTCACATTTAAACTTGACATAAACAAGTGTCAATCTTTTGATAGATATTGTTTCTTAAAAAACACGCTATTTGTTTTAACAGCGGGATTTAATTATAAAATTAATTAATACAACTTTTATGTTATGAATTTGGTAAAATAGACTTCATTTTTGAATTCGGAATATGAAATATAGCTTGGGATGAAATTTTGGCATTGTTCTGAAAAACATCAATTTTTGATGAATAGTGAAACTACTAAGTGGTAGGTTAAAAACCGAATTTTGCATAAAACTTAATTTTACTGCTTCTGTGAATGAAATTTCGAAAATCCGAGAGACACGGTTAATATCAAGGACTAAAATGTGGTTCAATGAGATGAAAATAATTTTTTGGTGAATAGTAACTTTTTACTTTTTTTACCGCGGTTAATAGTAAATAGGGTTACTAAGGGTAAATATGATATTAATATTACCGTAACACATGTCCTAATTCTATTGGACAAGTGTAATTCAACCAAAAACAAACTTAGGAATAAAATATGACCATTTAGGCCCACTTGGATTAGATTAGGACATTTATTATTAATTTATTTAAAGAAGGGTTAAAATAGTTAAAATCAAAGTTTAATAAGTAAATCATTTTTAATATGGGGTTATACATAAGATAAATTCGACTATAAATATTCATTAGAAAGATAAAAAGATTTCCTACATGATGGTATTTTATTTGTAATTTTTAGACATCAAATAATATAATTTATTTATGACACAATGATGATGCAGTAATTATCTTATTAATAAAATATTGACATAATTGATAATATAAATACCAAAATAAATGTAATTTAAGACTTTTGATGAATTCCACTAATTTTCTAGGTTACTATGATATATTAGTGTTGATTTAATCAACTTGGTTCGAACATATAATTCTGATATGACTTTCACAAAAATCATATATCAAATAGTGTCAAAATTGACACAAAATAGTTTTTAAATCAACTATTATATTATTAATTGTTATTTTATTCCTAAAAATCTAAGGTTCAGCCAAATGACTTAGATAAGGATATATATATTAATAATAAACAATTTGGGGTTCTTTTGGCATGTTATAGTAAGTGTATTTACCATATAGTGAAAGCAAACAAAAAGACACGGTAAAAGTTAAATTATTTAACTTAGAGTTAAATCTAATTGATAAGGTTAAAATAATATCCTAAACTTGTCTAAATTCTATTGGTTGATAGGATTTCGACCCATACCCACTTTAGCTTCGAAATAAGACCCTTTGGAACCATTATAAACCGATTTTGACTTTAATATAAAATAATATTTTGAGATATTCCTAAGGTGCCCCTCTCCTCCCCTATAAAAGGACACCTCCTTCCCCTCCTCCTCACACCAATTTGAGCACTCAAGCTCGGCCAACCCCTGCCAATTTATCCTCTCCACTTCCCTAGAAACATCCTAGAGGTTCTGGTCTTCCTAAAAGACCAATTTTAGTGCCCTCAGAGGAGGTCTCAAAGAGGCACTTCAAAGAAGAGGTAATTACCGTTACCAATTCTTTCATCTTTATTTCTTCTTCCACTTCTTCTTCTTAGGTTGTTTCATTATGAAGTAATAACATCAGTATCACTAATATACTGATATGTTATTATAAGTATGAAACAACCCTATTTCACCATCTATCTATCCTACGGAAAAAGAAATCACCGCGCGTGCGTACGTACGGAATACCATCTCCACGCCGTGGTGTAATCTATTTTCCACCACCACCTTACATGGATGGGTATAATGGTGTAAAGAATAACTATACATAGTTATTAAAACATCATTTTGATTCTGATATATTTTATAATCCACTCCAATTCAATTCAATATTTATGGAAATGATATCATCGCTCGTGCGTACGTACGGACTACCGTCTCCACGACGCGATGAGATTCATTCTCCATGTTAACCATTTAAGAATGATTATAAAGTATATATAAGAAATAATAATGAAATATATGATATTATAAAGCCACTGGATTTATGTATATATATATATGTATGTCATCTACTTACTTCCATTCAAGACAATAGGGAAAGGAAAACAGCGTTCATGCGTACGTACGGACTACCGTCTCCATGAATGGTGTTTTTCATTTTATTAATCTATCTATTATATATATATATATACTATATATATATGATATATAAATAATATTTTATATTCTGGAAGTAAGTAAATCATGATATAAGTAATAGTGATGTCAAGAACAACAAGTCAAAACACCTAAGATAAATGAAACGATTTTACCCAAAACGCTTCTTTAACATGGAATTTACAAAAGAACGGGTAATATAATGTCATAAGTGAACCATATATGATATCATAACAATGAATATGATTCTGGAATAAGTCAATAACATGATTTAAATCATTATACAGGAGGTTTGGACACTTACAAAGCAAGTCGGACATAAGGTAAGGGAAATATCACAATCTCATTTTTATCCGAGATTGTTTATTCGTAAGTATTTACTGGGGTGTATTTTATCATCCACATCCATGTTCCCTCAATATGTAATATTATTTCCATCCACCTACAATTGTTTAAATCTAATTTTACCCTTCTATGAGTTTTTAGTAAAGGATATGAAAGGAATCTTTTTTCGTTTTTTGTACGAGGTACTTTTTGACTTTTCCGACAAAAGTACGAAGAATGTTTTTTTAACTTATACGGCACGAACGGATTTTTACGGTTTTATAAAGCCATATTTTCATGAACCTTCCTCCAAAATATTTCATGAATATTTTCAATAAAATCTTTTTCTTTTAAAATTGCATGATGTTTTGTGAAAAGAAATTGATTTTGAAGAAGAAAGGATATTTTCCTCAAGAATTCAATTCAATTGTTTTATCAAAATTATTTTCCATCTAAGATAATAAAGGGTTCTGTTTCTATCCATATTTTTACACTGATTTGACTATGTTGTGATGGAAATATGTTTATGAATTCCTTTATCTTATATGAATGGTTTTATGATGTCATGTTGTTTAAGAATTCCATTTTTGTTACATGGGTTATGCAATGATTTATGATTTATGATTTTGTGGCACACATAAGAAAGGATTCATTAAGAGATGGGTGGGACCTATATCTCCCTCCAATGCATTGGGTAAAGATTTCATATCTCATGAGATAGACATGGCTGGAATGGTAGGTTATACCGGTTCAGTGAAACAGGACTGAAACGAGGATTACTCGATTCAGAAAGGGACTTTGTCCACTAAGATAGTCTTGGAAATGAGTCTTGACTAACAAGAAATGATTCTCTATGATTATGTGTGTATGCCACAATGAGTAATGTTTTAAGTTATGGTTTCATTTTCACTACTATGATTTATCCCATGTTATGAAATTATGCTCTCTTTTGCAGGTTAAGATTTCCAAAAATGTTATGTTCTTATGAAAATTATGTGATTGATATTTATTTTGTTTACCCTTAATGAGCATTTGAGCTCACCCTTTTATGTTTTCTTTTCCCCAGGATATAAAGAAATGTTTTAGGTAAAAAAAAGGAAGATCTTTGTGGGAGATTTTGAAGATCTTTCACCAGGATTAGAAGATTACGTTCCGAGTTTCCAAAGACACTAAACTATTACGATCCTTGTGTGTGTGTTTTTGTTATGTACTAAGTATTCCGTAAAAGTAATGTAAAGTCCATGTACGTCAAGCTTCGGGTTTCTACAATCACCTTGGGGAGCACCTGTTCTATTTGTTAAGAAGAAAGATGGATCAATGAGACTCTGCATTGATTATCGAGAACTTAACAAGATCACTATCAAGAAAAAATATCATCTCCCATGCATTGATGACTTATTTGACCAACTACGCGGAGCTCAATACTTTTCCAAGATTGATCTTTGTTCAGGGTATCATCAATTAAGGGTCAAAAGGGAGGATATACCAAAGACGGCTTTCCGTACAAGTTATGGACACTATGAATTTATAGTGATGCCATTTGGTCTTACTAATGCCCCTACTATCTTCATGGATCTAATGAATAGAGTCTTTATAGACTATCATGATCAATTTGTGGTAGTCTTTATAGACGATATTCTTATCTATTCAAAGAGAAAGGAAGAGCATGAAGATCACTTGAGAATTATATTGAAGACCCTGAGAAAGGAGAAGCTTTATGCCAAATTTACCAAGTGTGAATTTTGGCTTCAAAAAGTTGCATTTTTGGGTCACATAATCTCAAAAGAGGGGATATCTGTGGATCCAGAAAAAACAGAGGTTATCGAAAGATGGTCGAGACCAACAACGGTAACTGAGATCCGAAGTTTTCTTGGTTTGGCTGGATATTATCGACGTTTTGTAAAATATTTTTCACGATTATCTAATCCACTCACCAAGTTGACTCGGAAAGGAGTTAAGTTTGTTTGGACAGAGGAATGTGAAGAGAATTTCAAGGAGTTGAAAAGAAGGTTATCCAGTGCACCTGTGCTCACACTGCCTTGTAGTAGAGAAAGGTTTGTGATCTACAGTGATGCATCCAAGAAGGGATTGGGGTGTGTTATTATGCAAAATGATATGGTGATAGCTTATTCCTCACGACAGTTGAAAATACATGAGCAAAATTACCCGACATATGATTTGGAGTTGGCTGCGGTAATCTTTGCATTAAAGATTTGGAGGCATTACCTTTATGGTGAAAGGTGTGATATTTATACTGATCATAAAAGTTTAAAGTATATTTTCACACAAAAGGAGCTGAATATGCGTCAAAGAAGATGGTTGGAGATGATTAAGGATTATGACTGCACAATCCATTACCACCCTGGGAAAGCAAACAAGGTGGAAGATACATTAAGTCGACAAGACCATGCTAGTTTATCCATGATGAGGATCAAAAAAGATCCAATATTTATGGATTTACAAAGGATGTATCTTGGAATTATAATGGAAGGGGAAAAATCTTATCTTTCTCAAATGAATGTTCAACCATCTATACATGTGAAGATTAAAGAGGCATGGAAAGAAGATGTCGAGTTACAAAAGAAGGTGAGAAATGTTCCTGAATTCAACCTTGATTGTGATGGGATAATAAAGTTCAGGAATCAGGTTTGTGTCCCTACCATCCCCGAATTAAAGAAGGAGCTGCTGGATGAGGCTCATAGTTCTTCATTCTCTATTCATCCTGGAAGCACGAAGATGTATAGGGACCTGAAAGAGTACTTCTGGTGGGATGGCATGAAAAGAGATGTTGCTGAATATGTCTCTCGATGCTTGGTTTGTCAACAAGTTAAAGCTGAGAGACAGAAGTCTAAGGGGATGTTACAACCATTACCCATACCTGAATGGAAATGGGAAAACATCACTATGGAATTTTTCACAGGAATTCCTAAAACATCCAAAGGCAATAATGCTATTTGGGTCATAGTTGATCGTCTTACAAAGTCTGCACACTTCATTGCTATTAGAGAGGATTTCTCTCTAGATCAGCTTTCCAGGATATATGTAAAGGAAGTGGTAAGATTTCATGGAGTACCACTTTCAATTATATCTGATCGGGATCCGAGATTTACCTCGATGTTCCGGCGAAGTCTTCAGCATACTCTGGATACAGAGTTGAGTTTCAGCACTTCTTATCATCCTCAGACAGACGGTCAGTCTGAGAGAACAATTGAAACCCTAGAAGATATGTTGAGAGCTTGCTCCATGGATTTCAAAGGAGGTTGGGATCAACACCTACCTTTGGTGGAATTTTCTTATAATAATATCTTTCACTCCAGTATTCAAATGGCTCCTTATGAAGCTCTCTATGGAAAGAAATGCAGGACTCCAACTTACTGGAATGAAGTTGGGGAAAGAAAGGTATTAGTACCTGATCTCGTTGATGAAATGGCAGAAAAGGTCAGATCTATTCAACAACACATAAGAGTAGCTCAGAGTCGACAAAAAAGTTATGCCGACAACCAAAAAAAGACCTAGAGTTTGAAGTGGGTGATAAAGTGTTCTTACGAATATCTCCCTGGAAGAGGGTTATGAGATTTGGAAAGAAGGGGAAGTTGAGCCCTAGATATATTGGTCCTTTCGAAATACTGAATCGTGTTGGAAAGGTAGCTTACCGATTGGCGCTTCCACCGAATCTCTCTCAAGTTCACGATGTGTTCCATGTATCTCTCCTGAGAAAGTACATACCTGATCCTTCATATGTACTCAGCTCAGAAGTTGTACTGCTGGAGCAAGATCTTTCTTATGAAGAACAACCGATAGAGATTCTGGATCGTAGTGAAAAAGTCCTACGAAACAAGACCACTCAATTGGTGAATGTTTTATGGAGGAACCACCAACTTGAAGAAGCTACATGGGAGCTTGAGGATATGAAGAGGGAGAAGTATCCTCATCTGTTTGTTACAAAGTGACGAATTTCGAGGGCGAAATTCATTTTAAGGGGGGTAGAATGTAATACCCGAGAATTTTATGTTATATAAATCATTAAAGGATTCTTTTTCTACACAACACTTGCTTGGATTGCTTTACACGAAATCGTGACCTTCCTCGATAGCTTGCGTCGTACGCAATACCGAGTTTCACTAAACAACGATATGCTATTAAAATAAAACTAGCCGTTATGAATAGTAAAAACCTCTTTTTAAAATTTTATAAATTTTATTTTTCAAAATGGACTTCATTTTTGGATTCGGAATATCGAAATTATCCCAAGGTGAAATTTTGGTATTTTTCTGAAAACTTTCAATTTTTGATGAATAGTGAAACCACTAAGTGGTAGGTTAAAAACTGAATTTTGCATAAAACATAATTTTACCACTTATGTGAATGGAATTTCGAAAATATGACAGACACGGTTAATATCAAGGACTAAAATGTGGTTCAATGAGATGAAAATAATTTTTGGTGAATAGTAACTTTTTACTTTTTTTAACACAGTTAATAGTAAATAGGGTAACTAAGGGTAAATATGATATTACTATTACCCTAACACATGTCCTAATTCTATTGGATATTTGTAATTCGACCAGAAACAACCTTATTAATATAATATGACCATTTAGGTCCACTTGGATTAGATTATGACATTTAATAGTATTTTATTTAATGAATAGTTAAAATAGTTAAAATCAATGTTTAATAATTAAAACTTTTTTAATATGGGGTTATACATAAGATAAATTCGATTATAAATATTCATTAGAAAGATAAAAAGATTTCCTACATAACTATATTTTATTTATAATTTTTAGGCATTATATACATTAATTTATTTATGTCACAACGATGATGCAGTAATTACCCTTTTAAGGAAATGTTAACATAATTGATGTTATAAATGCTCAAATAAATTTAATTTGAGACTTTTTATGAATTCCACTAATTTTATAGGTTACTATGATATATTAGTGTTTATTTAATCAACTTGGTTCGAACATATAATTCTTTTATGACTTTCACAAAAATCATATATCAAATAGTGTCAAAATTGACACAAAATAGTTTTTAAATCAAATATTATATTATTAATTGTTATTTTTTTCCAAAAAATCTAAGGTTCGGCCAAATGACTTAGATAAGGATATATATATTAATAATAAACAATTTGGGGTTCGTTTGGCATCGTAAAGTATGTGTATTAACCATATAGTGAAAGAAAACAAAAAGACATGGTAAAAGTTAAATTATTTAACTTAGAGTTAAATCTAATTGATAAGGTTAAAATAATACCCTAAACTTGTCTAAATCCTATTGTTTGATAGAATTTCGACCCATCCCCACTTTACCTTCGAAATAAGACCCTTTGGAACCATTATAAACCGATTTTGACTTTAATATAAAATAATATTTTGAGGTATTCCTAAGGTTCCCCTCTCCTCCCTTATAAAAGGGAACCTCCTCCCCCTCCTCCTCCCACCAATTTGATCACTCAAGCTCGTCCAACCCCTGCCAAAATCCCTTCTCCACTTCCCTAGAATAATCCTAGAGGTCCTGGTCTTCTTCAAAGACCAATCTTAGTTCCCTAAGTGGAGGATTCAAAGAGGCGTTTCAAAGAAGAGGTAATATCCATTACCGATCTTTTCAATTTCATTCTTCTTCAACTTCTTCTTCTTTAGTAGTTTCATGATAAAGTAATAACATCAGTATTACATACATACTTATATGTTATTATAAATATGAAACAACCCTAATTCACCTTCTATCCATCCTATGGAAAAATGAAATCACCGCACGTGCGTACGTACAGAATACCGTCTCCACGCCGTGGTGTAATCTATTTTCCATCATCACCTTACAAGGATGGGTATAATGGTGTAATGAGTAACTATATATGATTATTATAAAGTGATATTGATACTGAAATAGTATAAATAAACTTAAATACAATTCCACGATCATGGGAACAATATCATCGCTCGTGCGTACGTACGGAATACCGTCTCCACGATGTGATGAGACTCGTTCTACATGATCATCATTACATAGTAATTATATAAATTAATTGAATGAATAAATATGATATATGTTACACTAATACCATTCTGGATATAAGGTATGTATAACCTTAAAAGAAGAATAAGAATTTATTCGGCAAAACACGCATAAGAACAAAAGGCGATAAAGACCCGACTAACAAGTAACAATGAAATATTACTAATAAGAAGCTAAGAATATGACCATATATGATATCATATCAATATGTATGATTCTGGAATAAGTCAATAATATTATTTAAACCATTATACAGGATCTTCGGACACGTACAAAGCAAATCAGACCTAAGGTAAGGGAAATATCACAATCTCATTTTTATCCGAGATTGTTTATTCGTAAGTATTTACTGGGGTGTATTTTATCATCCACATCCATGTTTCATCAATATGTAATATTATTTCTATCCACCTACAATTGTTTAAATCCATTTTTATCCTTCGGTGAGTTTTTAGTAATATGTATGAAAGGAATCTTTTGTCGTTTTTCGTACGAAGTACTTTTTGACTTTTCCAACAAAAGTACGAAGAATGTTTTTTTAACTTATACGGCATGAATGGATTGTTAAAACATTATTTCCAAGAAACTTCCTTTACAAGTTTTCATGTTTATTTTTAATCAACTTCTTTTATTTTAAAGTCGTATGACATGTTATGAAAGGAAAAATGTTTTTGAAGTAGAAAAGATATTTTCCTCAAGAATGGAGTTCAAGTATTTTATCAAAATTATTTTCCATATAAGATAATAAAAGGGTTCTGTTTTTATCCCTATTATTACATTGGTTTGATTATGTTGTGATGGAAATATTTTTATGAATTACTTTATCTTATATGAACTGTTTTATGATGTCATGTTGTTTAAGAATCCCATTTTTATTACATGGGTTACGCTATGATGTATGGTTTATAATTATGTGGCACACATAAGAAAGGATTCATTATAAGATGGGTGGGACCTATATCTCCCTCCAATGCATTGGGTAAAGATTTTATATCTCATGAGATAGACATGGCTGGAATAGTAGGTTATACCGGTTCAGTGAAACAGGACTGAAACGAGGGTTACTCGATTCAGAAAGGGACTTTGTCCACTAAGATAGTCTTGGCAATGAGTCTTGACTAAAAAGAAATTATTCTCTGTGATTATGTGTCAATGCCACAAAGTTTCATGTTTTAAGTTATGATTATTGTGATTACATTTCACTGCCATGATTTATCCCATGTTATGAAATTTATGATCTCTTTTGCAGGATAAGATTTCAAAAAGTTATGTGCTTATGTATATAATGTGATTGATATTTCTTTTGTTTACCCTTACTGAGCATTTGAGATCAACCTTTTTGTATGTTTTCTTTTCCCCAGGTCAGGAAGATGGATATTAAGTAGAATATGCTAAAAGGGACCCTATATATGATGAAATAAATGGGAGACACTGTAGAAGATTTATGAACCAGTTGTTTATGTTTCCCAGTTTCTAAAGACAATATACCTATAAGGTCCTTTGTGGTTTTGTCATATGTTGTAATAAATGTGCTTCAATTTTGAAGTATTAAAAATGTATGTAAAGTATGGGTCGTTATAACGTAATGCGTATATATGGCCTACCGTCTCCATGAACGGTGAATTTCATCGATCTATCATATATATATATATGCTGAATATATATTTTATATAAATCATATTTTACATTCTAGAGTTATGTAAATTAGGATATAAGTAATAATATTATGAACAATAAGTCCAAACCCGTACGGTAAATAAAATCATTTTACCCAAAACGCTGCTTTAACATGGAATTTTCAAAAGAACGGGTAATATAAATTCAAAAGTGAATCATTTATGACATTATAACAATGAATATGATTATATAATAAGTCAATGACATTATTTAAATCATTATATATGAGGATCAGATACGTACGAAGCATATCAGACCTAAGGTAAGGGATAACTTTTCCAATCTCGTTCTTATCCGAGATTGTTTATTAGTAAGTATTTACTGGGGTAATGTTTATCATCCATGTCCACGTATTCTCAAAATGTTTTCATATAATGTTTACTATTATTAAATTTATTTTTAAAGTCATTTTTACACTTTTTGGCTTATAACACAAGGTAAGTAAGGAATCTTTCTTTTGTTTACCATACGAGGTACTTTTTTACTTTTTCGAAAAAAGTACGAGGAAAATGTTATTTTTAACTTATACGGTGTGAACAGATTTTTACGGTTTAATAACGCCTTATTTTCATAAAGGTTCCTCTACAATATTTTATAAGTATTTTCAACAAAATCATTTTCTTCTAAAATATCATGGAATTTTGTAGAAAGAAAATGGTTTTGGAAATGAAAGGATATTTTCCACAAAAATTCATTTCAAGTGTTTTATCAAAACCATTTTCCATATAAGATGGAATTATTTCATATGTGTATGTTTCAAGTATAATGTCTCGATGATTTACATGGTTTAACTTTTCTTATAATGAAATGATATCCATTTTTTTATATGGATTATGTTATGATGGGATGATGTTTATGAAACCCATTTTATTCTCTTGGTTATGATGAATGATTTACGTTTATGTTGTGGCACACAAAAGAATGATTTCATTATGAGATGTATGAGACCTATATATCCCTCCAAAGAATTGGGTAATGATTTATATCTCATGAGATAGACATGGCTGGAATGGTAAGTTAATCCGGTTCAGTGATACAGGACTGGAACAAGGAGTGAACTCGATTTAGAAATGGACTTTTTCCACTAAGATGGTCTTGGCAGCAATGCCTTGGATACTATGGAAATCATCACAAGTGCTGAATGGTTTCCATAATTACATAATTGATTCCCATGCTATTTTATCAATATTGATGTTACATTATGATATATGCCTTAAGTAATCCTAAGATGTATGTCTTTTCTCAAGATTTTGATGTTTAGATTTCATGTTCAAGCTTTTGCATTCAAATGTTCATGGATTGTTTTATGTTCTCTATGCTTACCCTTACTGAGCATTTGAGAACACCCTTTTTATGTTTTCTTTTCCCCAGGATATAAAGAAATGGTTTAGGTAAGAAAAAAAAGGGGATGATCTTTATCTAAGAAGTTGAAGATCTTACACCATGATTAGAAGATTAAATTCTGTGTTTTCAAAGACACTAAACTATTAAGGTCCTTGTGTGTCTGTGTTTGTTATGTATTAAGTATTCCACAAAAGTAATGTAATTTCCATATACGTCATTCTTTGGGTCTCTACAGTTGGTATCTGAGGAAAGGTTTAGTTATCCTTTAGAAACTAGGATGCGAAAACATTAGTGAGATCCCTAGAGATATTTTTAAGGTATGTCTAGGGATGTCCCTAAGGATAAGTATAAGTATAGGTTATAGTCCTAGAATTATGGTATCAATCTTATAATTTAACCTAAGATGTTAGATATTGGAGGTAATCCCCCTTCATTATGATTTTTTCCTCTCACACTATTCTTTTTGGGTTTTATAAAATGGATGGGAACGGGAAGATTCATGATAATGGAGGATATGATGGACAATAGAATAATATTCTTCATGAGAAACCGAATGAAATTGGATCTGGAGGTCCACATATAATTATTATGCCTAACTAGCAATCTCATAATATGATCAATAATCTCAACTTTCGTAAGTTTCCAGAATCAGCTATTAAGAGAAAGATGGAGGTTCATGGTGATCATAGAGGAAGGAAAGTTCAATTTCTATCATGTAAATCATGTTGGAAGAGGCATCAAGGAGAATGTTTCAAAGGAACTGGAAGATGCTTTGGGTGCAAAAAAGAAGGGCACAAATCCAGAAAGTGAAAAGGAAAAGGTTCAGTTAACACCGTGGATAAGGATAAGGGTATTTCTACGACATCAACAATGATTAAATGTTTTAAATGTGGAATGTATGGGCATTATTCAAACCAATTCCCTAAGTGAAAATCTAATGAAGTGAATCAGCATGGTCATATGGGTAGAATTTATGTGGATGATGATGAGGAGACTACAAATGATATATGATATTAAATAAGTGTTGAAGCTTGGTCAATGGTTTAAGAAGGTTGTGGAATGATTGTATGTTTATCAAGAGTAATGTTGTAACGGTAATTTAATGGTACTATGGAATAAAGAAACATCTATGGATTGTTACACTATTGTTTTTCCTAAAGTATTTGAAAGTATATGTTGAATCGTACTGGTAATCATGAAACGTTATTCAGATATTTTTGGAAAGAATATGATATGCACATAATGAATGGATAAGGAGGAAATAATATGTTTGATAGTATTAATGAGCTCATGATTGTTATAAGGACAAATTGATATCATGGTTTGAGTATACAGAATTTTGGGATTTTGGTATGTGGAATGAGTTAACTTTTGACCGCACTCACGTTTTCAACATGGTTCAATGGGTATTCATTTTTCAAGAGAATACATGATTAAGGCCTTAGAATGTTTGGAATGTGACCATCAAGACATATCTTATGATATATGGGGATCAACGATTGTATTAACATGATTGTTATATGAACTCTATAGTAATCGTTTTCACTATAATATGAGAATGGACAACAGTATTTTGCATAAGCCTAAAGATTGGAATGAATTATGTTGGACATAAGTTAGTATAGTTTAAGGCTAGAACTGTTTCGATATTATTGATGGAATGTTATAATAATGTATTTTTAGAAAAAAAGGACAACCTGCAGGACTGGTGAAAACCTGTCACATCGGACAAGGCTGTGGGAATCAAACCCACATCCGAAGTGAGATAGGCATTTATTTCCTACCACTGGCCTACAGGAAGTCCTTGGTTAATAGAAACTAGTTTAATTTTATTATGCAGGATGATAGATGAAGTATAAGTCCATTTTGGAACCATATCTGATTAATCTCACCATAGATAGACTTATGTATATAACTTTTGCTAACTTATGTTTCAAACATATGTAATGACCTATCATTCTATCGCATGATCTGCTAAAACATCACGAAAGACAAATTCAACTTCATTTCTTAAAGATAAGAAGTGTAAATTGTTCAAGGCACGATCAACGGTGAGATTATAACAAAATAATAAAAGTATTTCTTCTAATTAAAATTCTTCAACTTTAGGGAAATGATCTTGAAAACAAAAAATGTTGTCCTAGTGCCCTTATATCCGATGAATCAGATGGTACCCTAGATCATCACAAATTTATGGCTTTGTGATTATTGATTTTTTCATAGCCATGTTCTCTACCACTCTCCATCAGAACATGACGGTTAGATTTCTCTTCCATATCCATATTTTCACCTATGTTCTACTACGTGGAAACCCAGTGATTAGTTAATTTGGGTAACTTTTACTTTTCATACATTAGTTTTTAATATAATTTTTGGTATTCCTTTTTACGATGTGGGTTTCTATTAATGAAACTTTCGAGTAGTAAACCATTTATAACCCTGACGAATTTCGAGGGCGAAATTCATTTTAAGGGGGGTAGAATGTTACACCCCGAAATTTAATGAAAAATATTCTTTTTAATTTCATTGATGTCTTGTGTTGTACACTACACCAAAAGGAGATTGCACTACACACATTCCTGAGTTGGTTTTCCTTACACGCAATCGCGACCTTCCACGATAGTGTATGTTGTACGCAATACCGAGTTTCACTAAACAATGATATGTTATATAAACTAACCATTATGAATAGTAATACCCACTTTTTGAAATTTTATTTTTTAGAATGGACTACATTTTTGGATTCGAAATATCGAAATTAGTCTTGGGTGAAATTTTGGTATTTTTCTGAAAACATTCAATTTTTGATGAATAGTGAAAACACAGGTTTACTATTTAAAAACCGACTTTTTATTTAAATAATTATTTATTTTATTTAAATTTATTTTAGGTCAAAATTGATACATAATACCTATATAAGTTCAATGTAATTCATTGGAGTCATTTTATAATAATTTTAGGTATATAAAAATATTATTGAACATTTCACCGTCTTTTACCCACCTCCTAGGAGAATATGGAAATTCACATAAAACATAATTATACCTCTTCTGTGAGTTTAATTTTGAAAATACTAGAGACACAGTTAATATCAAGGACTAAAATGTGGTTCAATGAGATGAAAATAATTTTTTGTGAATAGTAACTTTTTACTTTTATTTACCACGGTTTAAAGTAAATTGGGTAATTAAGGGTACAAATGATATTATTATTACCCTAAAACAAGTCCTAATTCTATTTTATAAGTGTAATTCGACCAAAAACAACTTTATAAATAAAATATGACCATTTAGGTCCACTTGGATTAGATTAGGACATTTATTATTAATTTATTTAATGAAGGGTTAAAATTGTTAAAATCAATGTTTAATAAATAAATCATTTTTAATATATATTTATAAAAAAGATAAATTAGACTATAAATATTCATTATAAGTATAAAAATATTTCCTACATAATGGTAATTTATTTATAATTTTTAAAAATTATATAATTTAATTTATTTATGACAAAATGATGATGCAGTAATTATTTTATTAATGAAATATTAACATAATTGATGTTATAAATACCCAAATAATGTAATTTGAGACTTTTTATGAATTAAACTAATTTTATAGGTTAATATTACCTGTTTTTATTGATTTAATTAACTTTTTCCGAACTAATTATGCTGTTATGATTTTCACAAAAATCAATTACCAAATAGTGTCTAAATTGACATAAAATAGTTTTTAAAACAAATATTATATAATTAATTGTTATTATATTCATAAAAATATATGTTTTGGCCAAGATACTTATCTCATGATAGGTGTATCATTAGTGGACCACTTGGGGGTCACTTAGATGTATATGGTATGTTTATTAACTACATAATATAAAAATACAAAGTGATATGGTAAATGTCAATCTAATTAACTAAGAGTTAAAACTAAAAGATAAGGTTAATATAATGACCCAAAACTATCTAAAATCTATCGTTTGAGAGGATTTTGACCCATCCCCACATTATCTTCTAAATAAATCAATTTTCAGCTATTAGAAACTGAATATGACTTTATTATTAATTAATATTTTCAGTTTTTTCAAAGGTGCCCCTCCCCTCCCTTGTAAAAAGGGAACCCCTTCCCTCTTTTATTCACACCATTTTGAGCCTTGAAGCTCGGCCAACCCATTCCCATTTATCTTCTCCACTTCCATAGAAACATTCTGGTTGTTCTGGACATCTCAAAAGACCAACTCTACTTCCTTAAGAGATGACTTAAAGGAGGTGTCTCGAAGAAGGGGTAATCTCTTCTTCCGATTCTGTCAAGCTTCTTTCTTCGTCAACTTCTTCTTCTTTAGTTGTCACATTATAAAGTAATAAAATCAGTATTACTTATATACTGATATGTTATTATAAATATTAAACAGCCTTATTTCACCTTCTATCCATCCTACAGAAAACGAAATCACTGCGCGTGCGTATGTACGGAATACCGTCTCCACGTCGTGGTGTAATCTGTTTTCAACCACCACCTTACATGGATGGGTATAATGGTGTAAATAAATAGATATATATGATTATTTCAATGTGATATTGATTCTGAAATATTATACATACACTTCAATACAATTCCACGATCATGGGAATGGTATCATCGCTCGTACGTACGTACGAACTACCGTCTCCACGACGCGATGAGATTCATTATCTATGTTAACCATTCATTAATGATTATAAAGTATATATAAAAAGTAGTAATGAAATATATGACATAATATTGATACTGGATTTATGTATATATATATATGAATGCAATATACTTAATTCCATTTAATTCTATAAGGAAACGAAAATAGCATTCATGCGTACATACGACCTACCGTCTTCATGAATGGTGTATTTCATCGATCTATCATATATATATATATATATTCTGAATATATATTATATATAAATAATGTTTTACATTGTAGAATTATGTAAATCAGGATATAAGTAATAATATCAAGAACAACAACTCCAAACACATATGATAATTAAAACGATTTTACCCAAAACGCTACTTTAACATGGAATTTACAAAAGAACGGCTAATATAAAGTCATAAGTGAACCATTTATGACATCATAACAATGAATAAGATACTTTAATAAGTCAATGAAATTATTTAAAATATTATACAGGAGGTTCAGATACGTACGAAGCATATCAGACCTAAGGTAAGGGATAACTTTTCTAATCTCATTCTTATCCATGATTGTTTATTCATAAGTATTTACTAGGGTTATGTTTATCATCCATGTCCATGTTTTCTCAAAATGTTTTCATAAAATGTATACTATTCATACATGTATTTTTGAAGTCATTTTTACACTTTTTGACTTATACCACAAGGTATGTATGGAATATATCTTTTGTTTACCATAAGAGGTACTTTTTTACTTTTTCGATAAAAGTACAAGGAAAATGTTGTTTTTAACTTATACAGCGTGAACAGATTTTTACGGTTTTATAACGCCTTATTTTCTTGAAGGTTCCTCTACAATATTTCATAGTTATCTTTAAAAAAATCATTTTCTTTTAAAATTTCATGGAATTTTGTTAAAAAGATATGGCTTTGGAAAAGAAAGGATATTTTCATAAAGAATTCATTTCACGTGTTTTATCAAAACCATTTTCCATATAAGATGGAATTATTTCATATGAGTATGTTTCAAGTATATTGCCTCAATGATTTACATGGATTCACTTTTCTAATGAAGAAATGATATCCATTTTTTATATGGATTATGTTATGATGGGATGATATTTATGAAACCCATTTTATTCATTGTGTTATGATGAATGATTTATGTTTATGTTGTAGCACATGAAAGAATGATTTCATTATGAGATTGGTGGGACCTATATATCCTTCCAATGCATTGGGTAATGATTTATATCTCATGATATAGACATGGCTGGAATGGTATGTTAATCCGGTTTAGTGATACAGGACTAGAATGAGGAGTGAACTCGATTTAGAAGGTGACTTTGTCCACTAAGATGGTCTTCGCAGCAATGCCTTGGATACTATGGAAATCATAACAATTGGTGAATGGTTGCCACAATTACATGATTTTTTCCCATGATATTTTATCAATATTGATGTTCCTTTATGATATATTCCTTACATACTTCCAAGATTTATGTCTTTTCTCATGAATTTGATGTTTTGATTTTATGTTCAAGCTTTTGCATTCAAATGTTTATGGATTGTTATATGTTCTATATGCTTACCCTTAATGAGAATTTGAGCTCACCATTTTTATGTTTTCTTTTCCCCAAGATATAAATAAAGGTTTTAGGTGAGAAAACAAAAGGAGAAGATCTTTATGGGAGAATTTGAACATCTTTCACCACGATTAGAAGATTAAATTCCATGTTTCCAAAGACACTAAACTATTACGGTCCTTATGTGTCTGTGTTTGTTATATATTAAGTATTCCGCAAAAGTAATGTAATTTCCATGTATGTCAAGCTTTTGGTGTAGAGACCTGAAGCTTGATGTACATGGACATTACATTACTTTTGTGGAATAATTAGTACATAACAAAAACACACACACAAGGACCGTAATAGTTTAGTGTCTTTGGAAACTCGGAATATAATCTTCTAATCACGGTGAAAGATCTTCAACATCTCCTATAAAGATCTTACTTTTTTTCAACCAAAAACCTTTCTTTATATCCTGTGGAAAAGAAAACATAAAAGGGTGAGCTCAAATGCTCAGTAAGGGTAAAAAAAAGAAATATCAATCACATCATATTCATAAGAACGTAACATTTTGGAAATCATAACCTGCAAAAGAGATCATAATATCATAACATGGGATAAATCATATTAGTGAAATGTAATCCCAATAATCACAACTTAAAACATGAAACTTTGTGGCGTACACACATAATCATAGAGAATCATTTCTTGTTAGTCAAGACTCATTTCCAAGACTATCTTAGTGGACAAAGTCCATTTCTAAATCGAGTTCACTCCTCATTTCAGTCCTGTTTCACTGAACCGGTTTAATCTGCCGTTCCAGCCATGTCTATCTCATGAGATATAAAATCTTTACCCAATTCATTGGAGGGAGATATAGGTGACACCCATCTGATAATGATACCATTCTTATGTGTGCCACAAAATCATAAATCATACATCATAGCATAACCCATGTAATAAAAATGGAAATCTTAAACATCGTGACATCATAAAACAATTCATATAAGATAAAAAAATTCATAAAAATATTTCCATCACAACTTAATGAAATCCATGTAATAATATAGATAGAAACAAAAACCTATATTATCTTAGATGGATAATAATTTTGATAAAACTCTTGAACTCTATTCTTGAGGAAAATATCCTTTCTAATTCAAAAACAATTTCCTTTCATAACATGTCATACTATTTTAAACTAAAATAAGTTGATTAAAAATAAACTTGAAAACTCGTAAAGTAAGCTTCTTGGAAATAATGTTTTCAAAATCTATTCATGCCGTATAAGTTAAAAAAACATTCTTCTCGTACTTTTGTCGGATAAGTCAAAAAGTACCTCGTATGAAAAACAAAAAAAGATTCCTTTCATATCTTTTACTAAAAACTCACCAAAGGGTAAAATTGGATTTAATAAATTTTAGGTGGATGGAAATAATATTACATATTGAGGAAACATGGATGTGGATAATAAAATACACCCCAGTAAATACCAAAGTATAAACAATCTCGGATAAAAATGAGATTGTGATATTTTCCCTTACCTTAGGTCCGATTTGCTTCGTAAGTGTCCGAACCTCCTGTATAATGATTTAAATAATGTAATTGGCTTATTACAGAATCATACTCATTGTTATGATATCATATATGGTTCACTAATGACTTTATATTACCCGTTCTTTTGTAAATTCCATGTTAAAGAGCATTTTGGGTAAAATCGTTTCATTTGTCGTCCGTGTTTTGACTTGTAATTATTCATATGATTACTTAGATCATGATTACTTAATTCCAGAATATAAAACATTATTTATATATAATATATATTCAGAATATAAATATATATAATATATCAGTAAATGGAAAGAAACACACCGTTCATGGAGACGGTAGGCCGTACATACGCATGAACGTTGTTTTCATTTCCTTATTGAGTTGAATGGAATTAAGTAGACGACATACATATATATACACATAAATATAGTATCATTATTATGTCTTATATTTCATGATTACTTATTATATATACTTTATAATCATTCATGAATGGTTAATGTGGAGAATGAATCTCATCGCGTCGTGGAGACGGTAGTCCGTACGTACGCACGAGCGATGATATCGTTCTCATGATCGTGGAATTGTATTGGAGTGTATGTATACTATTTCAGAACCAATATAACTTTACAATAATCATATGTAGTTATTATGTACACCTTTATACCCATCCAAGTAAGGTGGTGGTGGAAAATAGATTACACCACGGCATGAGGACGGTATTCCGTACGTACGCACGCGCGGTGATTTCGTTTTCCGTAGAATGGATAAATGGTGAAATAGGGTTGTTTCATACTTATAATAACATATCATTATATTAGTGATACTGAAGTTATTACTTCATAATGAAACAACCTAAGAAGAATAAGTGGAAGAATAAATAAAGTTGAAAGAATCGGTAATGGACATTACCTCTTCTTTGAAGCGCCTCTTTGAGTCCTCCTCTTAGGGCACTAAAATTGGTCTTTGAAGAAGACCAGGACCTCTAGGATGTTTCTAGGGAAGTGGGGAAGAGAATTTGGCATGGTTTGGACGAGAATGAAGGCTCAATGTAGTGTGTGGAAGATAGGGAGGAGGTGCCCTTTTATAAGGGAGGGGAGGGGCACCTTTGGAATAACTAAAAATATTACTTTATTATAAAGCCAAATTCGGTTTTAAATAGCTCCAAATTGATTCATTTCGAAGATAAGGTGGGGATGGGTCTAAATAATCTCATCCAATAGAATTTAGACATGTTTAGGTTCCTATTTTAACCTTATCATTTATATTTAACTTTAAGTTAGATAATTTTACTTTTACCATGTCTTTTATGTTCTTACACTATAAGGTTAATAAACTTACTATAACAAGCCAAACGAACCCCAAGTTATTTATTATTAATATATATAACCTTATCTAAGTCATTTTTCCAAACCATAGATTTTTAGGAATAAATAAAAATTAATAATATAATATTAGTTTTAAAAACTATTTTATGTCAATTTTGACACTATTTAGAAATTGATTTTTGTGAAAATCATAACAGAATGATTAGTTCGAAAAAAGTTACTTAAATCAATACTAGAATTTCATATTAAACGATAAAATTAGTGTAATTTATAAAAAGTCTCAAATTATATTTATTTGGGTATTTATAACATCACTTATGTCAATATTTCATTAATAAGATAATTACTACATCATATTTGTGTCATAAATAAATTAAATAATATAACGTCTAAAAATTACAAATAAAAAATAATTATGTAGGAAATCTTTTTATCTTTCTAATGAATATTTATAGTCGAATTTATCTTATGTATGACCCTATATGAAAAATCATATACTTATTAATCTTTGATTTTAACTATTTTAACCCTTCTTTAAATAAATTAATAATAAATGTCCTAATCTAATCCAAGTGGGCCTAAATGGTGATATTTTATTCCTAAGGTTGTTTTCGGTCGAATTACACTTATCCAATAGAATTAGGACATGTGTTATGGTAATAATAAAAACAATTTTACCCTTAATTTCCCTATTTACATTTAACCGTGGTAAAAAAAATTAAAAAGTTACTATTCACCAAAAATTATTTTCATCTCATTGAACAAGCTTTTACTTACTGAAATCAACCGTGTCTCTCGGATTTTTGAAATTCCACTCACAGAAGCGGTAAAATTAAGTTTTATGAAAAATTCATTTTTTTATCTACCATTTAGTGGTTTCACTATTCATCAAAAAAAATGAAAGCTTCCAGAAAAATACCAAAAATTAGGCCTAAGCTATATTTGATATTATGAACTCAAAAATTATGACTATTGTACCAAATTCCAAACATATCAGTTCCATTAATTAATATAAAAATTAATTCTGGTCATCAAAACAAATAGCGTGTTCTTAAGAGATAAAAACTATCAAAAGATTGACACTTGTTTATGTCTGGTTTAAATGTGAAATTACGTCCAATGACCATCGTTGTATTAAATTGTAAAAATATATTCTAAATATACTTTAAAACCACTCAAATTAATAATTTATCACTATTAATTGTTTCGATTGAAAAAGTTGTTTTTAATTAAAATTTAGTAATTTTCACTATTCATCAAAATATGAAAGTTATCCGAAAATTACCAAAATTTCACCCTAAGATAATTTTGATATTCTGAATCCAAAAATGAAGTCCATTTTGAAAAATAAAATTTACGAAGTTTCAAAAAGTGGTTATTACTATTCATAACGGCTAGTTTTAGTAATATTTTAATAGCATATTGTTGTTTAGTAAAACTCGTTATTGCGTACTACACACGCTATCGAGGAAGGTCGTGATTGCGTGTAATACAAGGCAAGTCAAGGATTCATGTTGTTCATGATCCTTTTGGTGTAGCGTACAACACAAGACATTAATGAAATTAAAAATAATACTTTTCATGAAATCTCGGGGTGTTACATTCTACCCCCCTTAAAATGAATTTCGCCCTCAAAATTCATCGGGGTTATAAATGGTTTACTCCTCGAAGGTTTCTTTAATATAAACCCACATCGTAAAAAGGAATACCAGAACCAATATTTAAAAACAAAATTATGAAACTTAATGGTTACCCAAATAAACTAATCACTGGGTTTCCACATAGATGAAAATATGGATATGGAAGAAAAATCTAACCATCATGTTCTGATGGAGAGTGGTAGAGAACATGGCTATGGAAAAGACAGAAATCACAAAGCCATAAATTTGTGATGCTCTAAGGTACCATCTGATTCATCAGATATAAGATCACTAGGACAACATTTTTGGTTTTCAAGATCATTTCCCCTAAAGTTGATGAAATTGGATTTAGAAGAAATACATTCGTGATTTTGGTGTAGTCTCACCATTAGTCGTTATTTGGACAATTTCCACTTCATCTGTAAAAGAAATAAAGTTGAATTTGTCATTCGTGATGTCTTAGCAGATCATGTGATAGAATGAGGGGTTATTTCATCTGTCTCAAACAAAAGGCTAGAAAAGTTATAAAAAATACGTAAGTCCATATATAGTGAGATTAATCATATATGGTTCCTAAAATGGACTTATACTTCTTATATTATATTGATTAATATAATAAAACTAGTTTCTACTAAATAGGGACTTCCTGTAGGCCAGTGGTAGGTGATAAAGGCCAGTCGCACTTTGGTTGTGGGTTCGATTCCCATAGCCTTGTCCGACGCGATGGGCTGTCACCCGACCTTCAGGTTGTCCTTTTTCTAAAACTATATTACTATAACATACCATCAATAATATCGAAAAATACTAGCTTATGTCCAACATAATCCATTCCAATCATTAGGCTTATCTAAAATACTTCGGTCCAATCTCATAGTATAAAGAAAATGATTAATTGAAATGTCACATAACAATCACGTGAATGCCATAATTTATCCCCATACATCATAAGATATATCTTGTTGGTCATATTAAAAACATGCGAATACCTTAATCATGTATCTCTTGAAGAATGATTACCCATTGAACCTTAGTGACAACATGAATGCAGTTAAAAGTTAACACTTTCCACAAACCAAAATCCTCAAAATTATTTATAATCAAACCATGATATCACTTAGTCCTTATATCAATCATGAGCTCATGAATACTATTAAACATTTCATTTTCTCGTTTTCCCTTCATTATGCGCATATCATCTTATTTCCAAAAATATCTCAATCACTTTCCATGGTTACCGATACCATAAAATTATTTAATACCACAATAGACCAATACATAAATATTCCAATATTCCATGATACTATATACAACATTATTTTGGAATCCCATTACATAAAAACTTAATCATTCCACCACATCGTTGTCATATTCAACATCACCAATAGTGATCGCATGTGACTTACCTTTGTCCTTTTCCTTAAGAGGTTTCTCCTGTCAATCATCACTAACCCATGGATTAGGGAATTTATTAGCATAATGCCCCATTTCCTTTCACTTAAAGCATTGAAGTGTTTGTGGTGCATTCTCTGCAGTCTTTTCTTTATTGACATCATTAGAAACTCGTTTTCCATTACTTCGACACTCAGCTGCTCGATGACCTTCTTTTCCACACTTAAAAAATTTTCTAGTCCCTTTAAGACAATCTCCACCATGCTTCTTTCCACACTATGATCATAAGGAAACATTCATATTCTTTCACCATTATTCTGAGATTTCTCTTTAAACTCCATCTTTCGTTTCTTGTCAAAACTATGAGATGGATAAGTAACACCAACTTCCATTTCTACCTTGATAGCACAACGCACAATTTCTTCATAGCTACTGAAGTCTCTTATAGCTAATGCCCTTCTAAGACTTGGTTTTAAGACACTAATGAATAGATCAACTTTACTTTCAGGTTGGATGATAAAGCCAGATGCATACCTTGCAGGCCTTGTAAAATTCGCTTCGTATATACCAACAGATTCATCATCCTTTTGCTTTAGTTCAAGAAAATCCTTCTCCATATTTGTTCAAATAATACGAGGGAAGTACTTATTGAAAAATAATTTCTTGAACTTGTCCCATTCCATGGACTCAATTTCATCTCTTAGCCTCGTATTCATGATAAGATTCCACCATTGATCAGCATCGCCTTCCAAACGATATACTGCTAAGATGACTTTATCATGTTCAGAATATTGAAGAACTGAAAATATCTTTTCAGTGGTAATGATCCATTGTTCAGCACCAAGTGGATCATAAGACCCACTGAAAGAAGGTGGGCGTTTCCTGATGAAGGACTCAATAGAATATTGTTCCCTTCTCTACTCATTTGGAAGTCCAGAATGATTCATAGCTTGTGTAAGTATAGAAATAAGATTTTTCACTCCATCTCCCATAACATTTTTTTGTTTAGTAGGATAATCATTGCATTGTCCATTACATTGATCAATATGGTTCCTTTGGGTTCCATCCATCGTCTAAAACCCAAAATGAATAGTGTGAGAGGCAAAAATCCCGCTAGGGAAAACAACATAATAAAGGGGGAGTACCTTCAATATCTAACATCTTAGTTTACCGTAATTCTAGCACTATAACCTATACATATACTTAACCTTAGGGACATCCCTATACATACCATAGAAATATCTATAGGGATCTCACTAAAGTTCTTGCATCCTAGTTTCTAAAGGTTGACTAAATCTTTCCTCTAATACCAACTGTAGAGACCCGATGCTTGATGTACATGGACATTACATTATTTTTGCGGAATACTTAGTACAAAACAAAAACACACACACAAAGACTATAATAGTTTAGTGTCTTTAGAAACACGGAATATAATCTTCTAATCGTGGTGACGATCTTCAAAATATCCCATAAAGATCATCCTTTTTTTCTACCTAAAACCTTTCTTTATATCCTGGGGAAAAGAAAACATAAAAGGTTGAGCTCAAATGCTCAGTAAGGGTAAACAAAAGAAATATCAATCACATCATATTCATAAGACCATAAAATTTTGGAAATCTCAACTTGAAAAAGAGATCATAATATCATAACATGGTATAAATCATAGTAGTGAAATGTAATCCCAATAATCACAATGTAAAACATGAAACTTTGTGGAGTACACACATAATCATAGAGAATAATTTCTTGTTAGTCAAGACTCATTGCCAAGACTATCTTAGTGGACAAAGTCCATTTCTGAACCGAGTTCACTCCTCGTTTCAGTCCTATTTCACTGAACCAGTTTGACCTGCCATTCCAGCCTTCTCTATCTCATGAGATATAAAATATTTTCCCAATGCATTGGATGGAGATATAGGTCCCACCCATCTCATAATGATACCATTCTTATGTGTGCCACAAAATCATAAACCATACATCATAGCATAACCCATGTAATAAAAATGGAAATCTTAAACATCGTGACATAATAAACCAATTCATATAAGATAAAGGAATGCATAAAAATATTTCCATCACAACATAATCAAATCCATGTAATAATAGGGATAGAAACAGAACCCTATATTATCATATATGGAAAATAATTTTGATAAAACTCTTGAACTCCATTCTTGAGGAAAATATCCATTCTACTTCAAAAAAATTTTCCTTTCTTAACATGTCATAAAATTTTAAACTAAAATATGTTTATTAAAAATAAGCTTGAAAACTTTTAATGGAAGCTTCTTGGAAATAATGTTTTTAAAATCCATTCATGACGTATATGTTAAAAAAACATTCTTCTCGTACTTTTTTCGGAAAAGTCAAAAAGTACCTCGTATGAAAAACTACAAAAGATTCCTTTCATATATTTTAATAAAAACTCACAAAAGGGTAAAATTGGATTTTAAAAATTTTAGGTGGATTGAAATAATATTACATATTGAGGAAACAAGGATGTGGATGATAAAATACACCCTAGTAAATACCAAAGTATAAACAATCTCGGATAAAAATGAGATTGTGATATTTTCCCTTACCTTAGGTCCGATTTGTTTCGTAAGTGTCTGAACCACCTGTATAATGATTTAAATAATGTCATTGACTTATTCAAGAATCATACTCATTGTTATGATATCATATATGGTACACTTATGACTTTATATTACCTGTTCATTTGTTAATTCCATGATAAAGAGGGTTTTGGGTAAAATCGTTTCATTTGTCGTCCGTGTTTTGACTTGTAATTATTCATATGATTACATAGATCATGATTACATAATTCCATAATATAAAACATGATTTATATATAATATATATTCAGAATATACATATATATAATAGATCAGTAAATGGAAAGAAATACACCATTCATGGAGACGGTAGGCCGTACGTACGCATGAACGTTGTTTTTGTTTCCTTATTGAGTTGAATGGAATTAAGTAGACGACATACATATATATACAAATAAATCCAGTATCATTATTACTTCATATATTTCATGATTACTTATTATATATACTTTATAATAATTCATGAATGGTTAATGAGGAGAATGATTCTCATTGTGTCATGGAGACGGTAGTCCGTACGTATGCACGAGCGATGATAACGTTCTCATGATCGTGGAATTGTATTGGATTTTATGTATATAATTTCAGAATCACTATCACTTTACCATAATCATATATAGTTAGTATGTACACCATTATACCCATCCATGTAAGGTGGTGGTGGAAAATATATTACACCACGATGTGGAGACGGTGGTGATTTCGTTTTCCATAGGATGGATAGATGGTGAAATAGGGCTGTTTCATACTTATAATAACATATCAGTATATGAGTGATAATGATGTTATTACTTCATAATGAAACAACCTAAGAAGAAGAAGTGGAAGAAGAAATAATGTTGAAATAATCGGTAACAGACATTACCTATTCTTTGAAATGCCTCTTTGAGTCCTCCTCTTAGGGCACTAAAATTGATCTTTGAAGAAGAACCTGACCTCTAGGATGTTTCTAGGGAAGTGGAGAAGAGAATCTGTCAGGGGTTGGCTGAGCTTGAAGGCTCAATGTGGTGTGAGGAAGAGAGGGAGGAGGTGCCTTTTTATAAGGGAGGAGAGGGACACCTTTGGAATAACTAAAAATATTATTTTATTATAAAGACAAATTTGGTTTTAAATAGCTCCAAATTGATTTTTTTCGAAGATGAGGTGGGTATGGGTTGAAATCCTCTAATCCAATAGAATTTAGACATGTTTCGGTTCCTATTTTAACCTTATCATTTATATTTAACTTTAAGTTAGATAATTTTACTTTTACCGTGTCTTTTTGTGTTCGTACACTATAAGGTTAATAAACTTACTATAACAATCCAAACGAACCCCAAGTTGTTTATTATTAATATATATAACCTTATCTAATTCATTTGTCCGAACCTTATATTTTTAAGAATAAATAAAAATTAATAATATAATATTTGTTTTAAAAACTATTTTATGTCAATTTTGACACTATTTAGAAATTGATTTTTGTGAAAATTATACAAGAATGATTAGTTCAAAAAAAGTTACTTAAATAAATACTAACATGTCATATTAACTTATAAAATTAGTTTAATTCATAAAAAGTCTCAAATTATATTTATTTGGGTATTTATAACATCAATTATGTCAATATTTCATTAATAAGATAATTACTGCATCATATATTTGTCATAAATAAATTAAATTATATAACGTCTAAAAAGTAAAAATAAAATATAATTATGTAGGAAATATTTTTATATTTCTAATGAATATTTATAGTCGAATTTATCTTATGTATAACCCTATATTAAAAATGATATACTTATTAAACATTGATTTGAACTATTTTAACCCTTCTTTAAATAAATTAATAATAAATGTCCTAATCTAATCCAAGTGGGCCTAAATGGTCATATTTTATTCCTAAGGTTGTTTTTGGTCGAATTACACTTATCCAATAGAATTAGGATATGTGTTAGGGTAATAATAATAACACATTTACCCTTAATTTCCCTATTTACTTTTAACCGTGGTAAAAAAAAGTAAAAAGTTACTATTCACCAAAAATTATTTTCATCTCATTCAACCATATTTTACTTACTAACATCAACCGTGTCTCTCGGAGTTTTGAAATTCCACTCAAAGAAGCGGTAAAATTATGTTTTATGAAAAATTCATTTTTTTTAACTACCACTTAGTGGTTTCACTATTCATCAAACAAAATGAAAGTTTCCAGAAAAATACCAGAAATTAGGCCTAAGCTATATTTGATATTATGAACTCAAAAATGCTGTCTATTTTACCAAATTCGAAACATATCAGTTGCATTAATTAATTTAAAAATTAATTCCCATCGTCAAAAAAAAATAGCGTGTTCTTAAGAGATAATAACTATCAAAAGATTGACACTTGTTTATGTCTGGTTTAAATGTGAAATTACATCCAATGACCAAAATTCTATTAAATTGTAAAAATATATTCTAAATAATCTTTAAAACCACTAAAATTAATAATTTGTGACTATTAATTAATTCGATTGAAAAAGTTGTTTTTAATTAAAATTTAGTAATTTTCACTATTCATCAAAATATGAATTTTATCCAAAAATTACCAAAATTTCACCCTATGCTAATTTCGATATTCTGAATCCAAAAATGAAGTCCATTTTGAAAAATAAATTTTTCAAAATTTCAAAAATTGGTTATTACTATTCATAACGGCTAGTTTTAATAATATTTTAATAGCATATTGTTGTTTAGTGAAACTCGTAATTGCATACTACACACGCTATTGAGGAAGGTCGTGATTGCGTGTAATACAAGGCAAGTCAAGGATGCGTGTTGTGCAAGGTCCTTTTGGTGTAGCGTACAACACAAGACATTAATGAAATTAAAAAGAATACTTTTCATAAAATCTCGGGGTGTTAAATTGGGTCTCTAGAGTTGGTATCAGAGGAAAGGTTTAGTTAACCTTTGGAAACTAGGATGCGAAATCTTTCGGGAGATCCCTGGAGGTATTTCTAAGGTATGTCTAGGTATGTCCCTAAGGTTATGTATAAGTATAGGTTATAGTCCTAGAATTATGGTAACGATCTTAGAATTTAACCTAAGATGTTAGATATTGGAGGTAATCCCCCTTGATTATGATTTTGGCCTCTCAAACTATTCTTTCTAGGTTTTAGAAAATGGATGGGAACGGGAAGATTCATGATAATGGAGGATATGATGTACAATGGAATTATATTCTTCATGAGCAACTGAATGAAATTATATCTGGAGGTCCATATATTGTTATTTCATAATCAGAAATCTCATAATATGAACAATAATCTCAACATTGGTATGTTTCCCGACTCAGCTAATAAGAGAAAGATAGAGTTTCATGATGATCATAGAGGAAGGAAAGTTCAATTTCTATCATGTAAATCTTGTGGGAAGAGGCATCAAGGAGAATGTATCAATAGAAATGGATGATGCTTTGGGTGTGGAAAAGTAGGACACAAATCCAGTAAGTGCAAAGGAAATGGTTCAGTTAACACCATGGATAAGGATAATGGTATTGCTACGACATCAACAATGATTAGATATTTTAAATGTGGAATATATGGGCATTATTCAAACCAATGACCTAAGGGAAAATACCATGAAGGGAATCAGCATGGTCATATGGGTAGTATTTATGTGGATGATGATGAGGGGACTACAAATGATATATGAGATGAAAGAAGTGTTGATGCTTGGTCAATGGTTTAAGAAGGTAGTGGAATGATTGTATGTTTATCAAGAGTTATGTTGTATAGGTAATTTAATGGTACTATGGAATAAAGAAACATCTAAGGATTGTTAGACTATTGTTTTTTCTAAAGTATTTGAAAGTATATGTTGAATAGTACCGGTAAGCATGAATGGTTATTCAGATATTTTTGGAAAGAATATGATATGCATATAATGAATAGATAAGGAGGAAATAATATGTTCGATAGTATTCATGAGCTCATGATTGTAATTAGAACTAAGTGATATCTTGGTTTGAGTATACATAATTTTTGGATTATGGTATGTGGAAAGAGTTAACTTTTGATACCACTCTTGTTTTCACTAAGGTCCAATGGGTATTCATTTTTCAAGAGAATACATGATTAAGGCCTTCGAATTTTTGGAATGTGACCAACAAGACATATCTTATGATATATGGGGATCAACAATGGTATTAACATGATTGTTATATGAACTCTCTGGTAATCGTTTTCACTATAATATGAGAATGGACAACAGTATTTTCGATAAGCCTAAATATTGTACTGGATTATGTTGGACATAAGTAAGTATTTTTTAAGGCTATAACTTTTTTGATATTATTGATGGAAAGTTATAATAATGTATTTTTAGAAAAAAAAGGGCAACCTGCAGGACGGGCGACAACCCATCACGTTTGAAAAGGCTGTGGGAATCGAACCCACAAAAAAAGTTCGATAGGCCTTTATTTCCTACCACTAGCCTACATGAAGTCCCTGGTTAGTAGAAACTAGTTTTATTTTATTATACAAGATGATAGATGAAGTATAAGTCCATTTTGGAACTATATCCTATTAATCTCACCATAGATGGATTTATATATATAACTTTTGCTAACATATGTTTGGGACATATGGAATGACATATCATTCTATCACATGATCTGCTAAAACTTCAAAAAAGACAAATTCTACTTCATTTCTTAAAGAGATGAAGTGGAAATTGTTAAAGGCATGAACAACGGTGAGATTATATAAAAATAAAGTAAGTATTACTTCTAATTCAAATTCTTCCACTTTAGGGAAATGACCTTGAAAACTAAAAATTTTGTCCTAGTGCCCTTATATCCGATGAATCAGATGGTACCCTATATCATCACAAATTTATGGCTTTGTGATTGTTGGCTTTTTCATAGCCATGTTCTCTACCACTCTCCATCAGAACATGACAGCGAGATATCTCTTCCATATTTATATTTTCACCTATGTTCTCTTACGTGGAAACCCAGTTATTAGTTAATTTGGGTAACTGTTACGTTTCATACTTTAGTTTTTAAATATGTGTTTTGGTATTCCTTTTTATTATGTGTGTTTCTTTTAAAGAAACTTTCGAGTAGTAAACCATTTATAACCCCGACGAATTTCGAGGGCGAAATTCATTTTAAGGGGGGTAGAATGTAACACCCCAAAATTTTATGAAAAATATTCTTTTTAATTTCATTGATGTATTGTGATGTACGCTACACCAAAAGGAGCTTGCACTACACATATCCCTGACTGGGCTTGCATTACACGTAATCACAACTTTCCACGATAGCGTATGTTGTATGCAATACCGAGTTTCATTAAACAACGATATGTTATATAAACTAGCTATTATAAAATGTAATACCCACTTTTTGAAATTTTATTTTTCAAAATTAAATTCATTTTTGGATTCGGCATATCGAAATTATACTAGTGTAAAATTTTGGTATTTTTCGAAAAACTTTCAATTTTTGATGAATAGTGAAAACACTGGGTTACTATTTAAAAACCGACTTTTTATTTAAATAATTATTTATTTTATCCAAATTTATTTTAGGTCAAAATTGTAACATAAAACCTATATAAGTTCAATGTAATTAATTGGAGTCATTTTATAATAATTTTAGATATATAAAAATTTTATTGATCATTTCACCGTCTTTACCCATAACCTAGGAGAATTTGGAAATTCACATAAAACATAATTTTACCACTTCAGTGAGTGAAATATCGAAAATCTGAGAGAAATGGTTAATATCAAGGACAAAAATGTGGTACAATGAGATGAAAATAATTTTTGGTGAATAGTAACTTTTGACTTTTATTTACCACTGTTAAAAGTAAATAGGGTAATTAAGGGTAAAAATGATATTTTTATTACCCTAACAAATGTCCTAATTCAATTAGAAAAGTTTAATTCGACCACAAATAACCTTAGGAATAAAACATTACCATTTGGGTCCACTTGGATTAGTTTAGGACATTTATTATTAATTTATTTAAAGAAGGGTTAAAATTGTTAAAATCAATGTTTAATAACTAATTTTTTTTAATATAGTGTTATACATAAGACAAATTCGCCTATAAATATTAATTATAAAGCTAAAAATATTTCCTACATAATGGTATTTTATTTATAATTTTTAGACATTAAATAATTTAATTTATTTATGACAGAATATTGATGTAGTAATTCGTTTATTACTGAAATATTAACATAATTGATGTTATAAATAGACAAATAATGAAATTTGAGACTTTTTATGAATTAAAATAATTTTCTAGGTTAATATGACATTTAGTATTGATTTAATTAACTTTTTTCGAACTAATCATGTTGTTAGGATTTTCACGAAAATCAATTACCAAATAGTGTCTAAATTGACATAAAATAGTTTTTAAAACAAATATGATATTATTAATTGTTATTATATTCCTAAAAATATAATTTTTGGCCAAGATACTTATAAAATGATAGTTTTATCATTAGTGGACCACTTGGGGGTCTCTTGGATGTATATAGTATGTTTATTAACAATATAATATAAAAATACAAAGTGTCATGGTAAATGTAAATCAAATTAACTAAGAGATAAAAGCGTAAGATAAGGTTAATATAATGACCCAAACCTGTCTAAAATATATTGGTTGAGAAGATTCCGACCCATCCCCACCTTATCTTTGACATAAATCAATTGGAGCTATTAAAAACCGAATATGACATTATTATAAAATAATATTTTAAGTTTTTCCAAAGGTGCCCCTCTCCTCCCTTATAAAAAGGGAACCCCTTCCCTCATCTCTTCACACCCTTTTGAGACTTTTAACTCATCCAAACCCTGCCCATTTCTCTTCTAAACTTTCCTAGTAAGATTCTAGAGGTTCTGGTATTCTCAAAAGACCAACTCTACTTCTTTAAGAGAATGCTTAAAGGAGGTGCGTCGAAGAAGATGTAATCTCTTCTTCCGATTCTCTCATGTTTATTTCTTCTTCGACTTCTTATTATTTAGTTGTCTCATTATAAAATAATAACATAAGTATTAATTATATACTGATATGTTATTATAAATATTACACCACCCTATTTCACCTTCTATCCATCCTACGGAAAACAAAATCACTTCTCGTGCGTACGTACGGAATACCGTCTCCATGCCGTGGTGTAATCTGTTTTCAACCACCGCCTTACTTGGATTGGTATAATGGTGTAAATAAATAACTATATATGATTATTGTAATGTGATATTTATTCTGAATTATTGTACATACACATCAATACAATTCCATGATCATGGGAATGGTATCATCACTCGTGCGTACGTATGGACTACCGTCTCCATGATGCGATGAGATTCATTCTCCATGTTAACCATTCATGAATGATTTTAAAGTATATATAATAAGTAATAATGAAATATATGACATAATAATGATACTGGATTTATGTATATATATATATATATATGTATTTCATCTACTTAATTCTATTCAATTCAATAAGGAAACGAAAACAGCGTTCATGTGTACGTACGGCCTACCGTCTCCATAAATGGTGTATTTCATCGATCTATCATATATATATATATATGATGAATATATATTATATATAAATCAATTTTTACATTCTTTATATAATTAAATCAGGATATAAGTAATAATATCAAGAAAAATAAGTCCAAACACGTACGATAAATAAAACGATTTTACCCAAAATTATTCTTTAACATGGAATTTACAAAAGAACGGGTAATATAAAGTCATAAGTGAACCATTTATGAAATCATAATAGTGAATATGATTCTGTAATAAGTCAATGACATTATTTAAATAATTATACAAGAGTTTTGGATACGTACGAAGCATATTAGACCTAAGGTAAGGGATAAATTTTCCAATCTTGTTCTTATCCGAGTTTGTTTATTCGTAAGTATTTAATGGGGTCATGTTTATCATCCATGCCCATGTTTTCTCAAAATGTTTTCATAAAATGTTTAATATTATTACATGTATGTTTAAAGTCATTTTTACACCTTTTGACTTATACCACAAGGTATGTAAGGAATCTTTCTTTTGTTTACCATACGAGGTACTTTTTGACTTTTCTGACAAAAGTACGAGGAAAATGTTATTTTTAACTTATACGGCCTGAACGGATTTTTACGGTTTTATAACGCTTTATTTTCATGAAGGATTCTCTACAATATTTCATAAGTATTTTCAACAAAATCCTTTTCTTTTAAAATTTCATGTCATTTTGTTAAAAGAAAATGGTTTGGGAAAAGAAAGGATATTTTCCTCAAGAATTCATTTCAGGTGTTTTATCAAAACCATTTTCCATATAAGAAGGAATTATTTCATATGTGTATGTTTCAAGTATAATGTATCTATGATTTACATGGTTTCACTTTTCTTAAGATGGAATGATATCCATTTTTAATATGGATTATCTTTTTATGGGATGATGTTTAGGAAACCCATTTTATTCTCTGGGTTATGATGAATGATTTCTTTTTATGTTGTGGCAAATGAAAGAATGATTTCATTATGAGATGGGTGGGACCTATATCTACCTCAAATTAATTGGGTAAATATTTATATCTCATGAGATAGACATGGATGGAACGGTAAGTTAATATGGTTCAGTGATACAGGACTGGAACGAGGAGTGAACTCGATTCAGAAAGGGACTTTGTCCACAAAGATTGTCTTGGCAACAATGTCTTGGCTACAATGGAAATAATAACAAGTGCTGAATGGTTTCCAAAATTACATGATTAATTCCCATGCTATTTTATCAAGATTGGTGTTCCTTTATGATATATGCCCTACATACTTCCAAAATTTATGTCTTTCCTCACGATTTTGATGTTTAGATTTTATGTTCATGCGTTTTCCATAAAATGTTTATGGATTGTTTTATGTCCTCTATGCTTACCCTTACTAAGAATTTGATCTCACCCTTTTTATGTTTTCTTTTCCCCAGGATATACAGAAAGAATTTAGGTAAGAATGAAAAATGGAAAGATCATTATGGTTGTAACGACCCGAAATTTTGAATAAATCTTGTTTCCTAATTTTATGTGTTATTTTATTTTATTTTTATACTGAAAAAAAATGTTTCATTTGATAACATGAGTATAATTAAAATGATACTGTTGGGTTTTGATTGTTATATGACCATTAGTCAATATGACCGCTGTAAACTAAACGTTTCGATTATTGTCTCTAAATTCAAGTAATCTTGGTTAATTATTATAGAAAGAAGATTTGATGGCCTCACCCAGTAGTCTTGGACCGATCGAAGCCCGTCTAACAGAACTTGGGAAGGAGGTAGCACCACTGGGCTTTGCTCTGGACCAAACCCAATCTGAACTTCATCGTGTGAAGCTAGAACAGAATCACATTTTCCAGAAGTTCAAACTGATAGAAATTACTACTCGTGCGATGTTGGCTGAGCCTCCCTCAGATTCTCTCACCTTAGCGCACCTTACACTTAGGACCTATGCTGGTGTGATAAGTGTCTATGTAAGGAGAACATAACTGCCTTGTGTAATCCCTTATTTTAAATAAAAATTGGGATTTCTTCTTATGATGAAGTTTATGAATTTTCAAATGACCAGATAAATATAGTATGCATATTTTTGATGAATTTTATAGAATGTTTATTTTAAAAATGTTTATGTAAAACTTAAATAATTAAAAATGTGTAATGATTTTCAAAAAATGGTCTTCTATAATTATGTTCAGTACAAAATTTAGTGTCTAATAAGATCAATTTGATTTTTGATAAATAGTAAATTATGAATAGTGATTTTATGATTAGGATTAGTAATGTGACCAAATGGATTAGTAATATCACTTAAATAAAGTATTAATATAATCTAGACACCTTGATTAAGTAATGTGATTCAATAAAATGGTTAAATAACGGTTTCATAAATTATTATTCAAGTATTAGTTTTTTCAGGTGAATAGTGTTTTTTAATTAAAAATTAAATTAAAAATATTTAGAAAATTATTTTTATAAAATGGATTTCATTTTTGAACTCAGAGCATCGATATTATGATAAGGTAATTTTTGGGGATTTTTCTGAAAAAAATGAATTTTCGGTGAATAGTGTATTTATTTAAAAAATAAATTAAAAATATTTAGAAAATTATTTTTATAAAATGGAGTTCATTTTTTAAATCAGATCATTGATATTTGGTTAAGGTGAAATTTTGAGATCTTTCTGAGAAAGTTAAATTTTCAGTTAATAGTAAAAATACCGTTTTAGGGTTTCAGTATGTTTAATGACATCATAACTGTGTCATGATGATTTCATGAGATTTTTTAAGGGTTGGACGACCAAAGGTGATGAATTATTGTATTGGGGTCCCCATGTGGCCTAACTACATGAGAAATATCATGGGAGAGCACATGGTTTTGAGAAAACCACTTTTGAGGTGTCCGTTGGCAATTAATGCCTTGTCCCCTCACTTTCCCTATAAATTAAAAGCCATCCTATCATCCATTTCGACTCCCCACTCTTACCCAACGATATTATGGTCTCATTAACTCCCAAGGAGTCCTCCCAAGGTTCCTTCAAGCCCTCAAGGTCCCAACCTTTGAGTTTTAAGAGTTACGTTTTAAGGTAAGGGGTCCGATCTCTCTCTTTCTTTTCAAGAAATCTCTTTTATGTAATTTCTTTTATGTTCCATGTTCTTATGTAAAAGGGTGTTCTTTTATACTCATCTTAATTCCCTTTTCATGTTCATATAATGAGAGATCCCCTCTTACTCTCATTATTTCATTTTATGAAGTTTTAAGTGGCGCCGTTAGACTGCCGAAATTTTTGTAACGGATTCTTTCTCCCTTCTCATTTTTCAAGATCTATTTTCATGTAAAGTATTTCAAGTTCTTTTTAATTATTCTGGGGTATGATCTCTAAATTTATCATAATTATCTTTTATGATCATATGATGAGAGACCCCATTTTATCTCTTCAATTCAGTATTTTGAAATTTTAAGTGGCGCCGTTAGGCTGCTGAATTTTTAAGTGGTTCATTCACCTTTCTCCTTTTTGAAGTTCTACTTTCATGTCAAGTATTTCAAGTTCCTTTTTATTATGTTGGGGTATGATCTCTATATATATAATACTGATCATTTATGTTCATATGATGAGAGACCCTCTTTGATCTCGTCAATTCATTTTTTTTGATGTTTAAGTGGCGCCGTTAGGCTGCCGAATTTTTAAGGGATTCTTTCACCCTTCCCATTTTCAAGTTCTATTTTCTAGTCAATTATTTAAAGTTACGTTATGTTGGGGTATTATCTCTATATATATCATACTGATCATTTATGTTCATATGATTAGAGACCCTTTTTGATCTTGTCAATTCATTTTTGTTGAAGTTTAAGTGGCGCCGTTAGGCTGCCGAATTTTTAAGTGATTTGTTCACCTTTCTCATTTTTCAAAGTTCTAATTCCATGTAAAGTCTTGAAAGTTCCTTTTTATTATGTTGGGGTATGATCTATATATCTATCATACTGATATTTTATGTTCATATGATGAAAGAACCTATTTTATCTCATCAATTCATTTTTGGTTGATGTTTATGTGACGCCGTTAGGCTGCAGAATTTTCATAAGAGAAATCTTATTTTGTCTTCCTTTCATGTTCTTCATTTCATATGTAATATTTTCAAATTTTATTACCATGTTATTAAATCCCTTATATTCTGTCCCTATACTATCTTATGGGTCATTTATGAATGTTTGACCCATGTCCCCTCTCTTTTCAATGTTTTCTAAAACCCTGTAACATACGCGTTATGCTGCAGACTTTTCGTCTCAAAATGTCTCTCTCTTTTTCTAATGTTCTTTTATTTTTCAGTGAATACTCAAATATCTCACTTCTATATGGGTATTCACATATATACCAAAAAAATTTATTTTAAATTCTGGGATTTACATACATGAAACCCACTTTCCCTTTCCGTGGGTTTAAAGTGACATAATGATCATGTCTTTAAAGCAATTTTTAAAACATTATGATTATGAAATGAAACCCATTTATTTTATGCTCTATGGGTTGTTTATGAAATTATTTATGATGATATATGTGGCTCACATGATAATAAAGAAATGTCAAGGGTGCGCCCAGATAGCGCTCCAATGCATTGGGTAAAGACTTAATCTCTAGAGTTGACTTTTTATACTGATACCTTGGTGAAAAACCTTGGTAATTTTTAATGACACCTTGGGGATGGACCTAGGTGAAACGAAATTATTGTCAATATTAAATGTTGCAGCCACATCTTCAAGTTATGAAAAATGTTTTTTTTATTATGATATATCTCATTATTTCTTTCTCATGCCTTAAAGTTCTTTTCATGACCTTATTGAAGTATCTCAAGTTCACATGTAAAATGTTTCTCTTGTTTCCCTTACTGGGCCTTCTTCTCACCCTTTCTTTGGATGTATGTCCCCAGGTTATGAGATTCAATAATGAACCTAGGATTAACATGAGGAGAAGCCTTTCAAGTGTTTTAGAAGAATGTTTTATGTTTTCTTGTTTTAAGTTCCTGGTTTCCAAGACACTAAACCTTAAAGATCCTCAGTTTTGTAAAATGTAATGAAAGTTTATGTGATAAAAAGGAGGGATTCTATAATCGGAGAAGTTGAATATCTTTCACCAAAATTGGAAGATTAAATTCCGAGTTTCCAAAGACACTAAACTATTATGGTCCTTGTGTGTCTGTGTTTGTTAAGTATTAATTATTCCGCAAATGCAATGTAATGTCCATGTACGTCAGGCTTTGGGTCTCTACATATACTAAGGGTGTGGCTATTCTCCGCCATTATAAAATCTTCGAAGCTTCCATTACAAGCTAATATAGATATTTTCAGAGTAAATTTTTTATTTTATAATTATGTGACTTTTAAATGATTAAAAAAAGAGATATTTATTCTCAAATAGTTTTTATTTCATCTATATCAACATACTTTGATGGATTTTAAGTTTATTTGAAGTTGATTTATTATGATACAAAACATCCATATTGTATTAAAGGTTTTGTGATATGATTGACTGTGGAGGTGATATTTTTATACCATTCATGGTTTGTGGAGAAATTATTCACATTTCATATGATAGTTTTAATACAAATGTTTATGTTATGATTAAACCTATTCATATGAGGAATGCATTAGACTTAATAAGTGATGAGTGGATCCCGATATAGCTCCCTGATCCATCTGTAGGTCTCATGTGACAAACTAGTGTCTTGGAAAAAGGCCTTGACAAAATCTTATTTGTTGTCTTGGCACAAGGCCTTGACTATGTGGTTATGATAGTATGGAATTATGCATTCCATCATTATGAAAGTGGTTATTGATATTTCATGTGATTATTTGACATGTATAATATCCATATGAATAAGTAAATGGCATTATTTCATTTTATTTCTGCCATATTTTGCTGTAGTTAATGTTTAAAAGGCTTTTGTTTTCGTTATAAATTGCTTTAAATGTTTATGCTTATTTATGAAAGTTTCCTCTATATTGTTATCATTACTGGGAATTTGAGATCACCCTTTTCTATGATTTATTTTTCCCAGCATGTGAAGAAGTATTTAATTAATGACCTGCAGGGATAGTATGAGGGATTATGAGTGTGGTCTATGGAGACAAGATGTTGTTGTAGTTTTTCACATTATGATTTAATGGAATCTTTATGAATGTATCTAGTGATATCAAGGCTACTAAACTAATCAGTCTTTTGAGACTTGTTCTTTTGTGATCATGCCAATGTTATGTAATAATGCACCGATTGTGGGTAAATAGGGTTGGGGAGTTATAGGATTACAAAAAAACTTAGCAAGAAAATTTCAAACCATCCCTCAATACCATTGAAATAGACCAACATGATTGGGACATAGAATAATATGGTGAGTGCATTGGATAAGTAAATGAATTAATTAATAGAGATATATGACTTCACATGAAATTTTGTGATTTTAAAAATATCCACTCCAATATATAAATCAAATCCAAGAGAAAAAACCACAGCAGAGAAGATGAAAATACTACTGGGGGAGACATAGATAATAGAATTGTTGGAATGATAATAAGTGAACTCTTTAGAAAATATACGAAGGAAGAAGAGGAAGAATAAATGAAGGTAAAGAGAAGGGAAAACCCATACCCAAAATAATTTTTTGAAAGTAAATAGATGTGAATTGAGTCTAGATGATTGAAACACAATGATTAAAATCTTAGATATGAACCGTAAGGATGAAAATCCATTATACCAATAGAGGAAGTACAAAATAAAGATAAAAATTTAATAAAATTTTGGAGAAATATTAAATCAACAATGAAGGGATCTGCATATGGACTTCTACTATGAAGAAACTAATGGAAAAACCCTAGACACTGAATAATGAAGGGGGACCAAGCATGGGTAGGGTTATCTCATCATGTTCACTTATGTTCATTTCATGATAACTGTAGAAATATTATCCATCATTGATAGAAGGGGATCTACAATTCTAATCCGCAACTGAGACCTCCACTTAGCAATGAAAAAAGAGGTTTATATCTACATTTGGGAAAATAACGTTCCATATAATAAGTATTTATAGTGTTGATGGAATTAAAAAAGTTGTTTTTTAAGATGACATTGTATAACTACATTTGTAGAAATACTATATACCTTTTTAATTTATGTTTTCCCATAATTAGAATAAATTATAAGAAAAAACAAAACAACATTGAATGGCCTACCACTAGGGAATGAGTATCCTATTTGGTATTTAACCTAATAAAAAACTATATTTGGTTAAACAATTGAGTAGGAAGCTCTTTAATCAAACAAGACCCAAACAAGGGTAGATGGTAGTTTGTGATTATCAATATCAATATTTTTTCCCTTTATCATTGCTATCTCAACTACCTATAACTGACTACACCATGATCATATACCTCCTTATATAAAGAACCCTCTATTTCCCTGATCATGAAGAGTTCCTTGAACATGAGAACCATCCTATGGTTGGCCCCTACAAACTCTATCCCCATTCACCTAGATGGAGCTTAATCCTGATGCTCTTATAGTTATAATAACCTCATAGGAATCAATATGGGACATGGATCATGACTGCCTACACTAAACTAATCCAAAATAACCTTTTATAAATGATTTTGGGAATTTACACAAACTCCGTATATTAATCATAGTGTCATAGAGCCCCCAAAAAATGATGGGAAATTATTTCACCCATAAGGGTTGAATGGAAGATACTGATGACATATCCATGATGGTGAAAAACTCTATGGTATATGAATTTGAGACCTTCAATTAACAACCCTCCCCTATATATATAATCCTCCTTTTGAGTACATTTTATTCATCACCTCCACCTTTATATGAACATCTACATCTATTTTTATCCAAAAAGGATTAAGTGTGTTCCAGATCAATGTAAGAAGTTCCTCCTTAAGAAGCCTTGAAAGAGACTCCACATCCAGAAAGAGATTGGGGAAAAACCTAGAAGGTATATGATCTGATCAAAATCTCCCACATAGACATGATCCCCTACTAAGTAGAATACATTGACCACCACTTCACTTCTTTTATTGTCGATAAAATAAATTCAACTGAAAATGAATTCTAAATTTTGACACATGAAACATATAACTCATTATAATCACCTAGATACAATTCCCACCACTAATGAATAGATCCCCACATTGGAATTACTAGAAATGGGACTCAATAATCTTCCAAGGCCTTGGTCAAACTGAAGTCTTTCTAAGCATCCATCAACCATCTATCATTCACTACATCGAAATTTTTTCCTCATGATTTCTAAATTCCATTCACTAAAAAGAGTTTAACTATATCTGGCACTAATTATCCCCCCAACCGAAATAACCCTCTATCGATCAATGGAATCAACCATTTGGTGATTAACCAGATCATATTGATAAACCATTACTACTTTATCAAAATGAGAATGATGACCAAAATCCTTAAATAATGTGTAAAAAGGATTTTCTTCCGCACGTTAATATGGAATTTTATCAATATTCATTTGAATCCTGGTAATACATTTAACAATACAAAAAATTCAAATATGAACACATTTCAATAATGATTCATATAGCACTCCTTTTTATCTACCCTGAAAAAAGTACCACATCACTTGATCATCTTATAAATGTAGATTCTATGCATTAGAGCATAGCGGGTCCCTAAAATCTAGTTTTCCACCTATTCACCCAAGCCACTGTCATCTTCCAGTATCATCTGGCATAGTTTCCCTACCAACCCATGAGAATATCGCATTGCATAAATCGAAACATCATTCTGTATCTCAACCAAATACTTTAATACCCCTCGGTCACAACCCCCTCCATCTAAAGATAATATAATGAGGGGTGATAGATAATAAACTCCAAGAACTGTCTCCACATGTCTCTTAGTTTGAGACAAACAATGAGGGTATATAAAACTACCAATATTAGAGGCATTATCCTTTAAATTATTAATCAAAAGGGGAAATAGGTTAAACTAATAGAAATAAACTCTCTGATGTGATATAAAAGAAAACCAAGACCACCCCACAATGATTGTGTATAATTTTAATAGATATAAATGGAAATATCCAATGTAAATACCAAAATGTCAATAAAATATAGTGACAGAACACAATTCTAAGGATATGAGTTAGAAATGTATAGATTGGTCTATGTAGTCATCCAAAAAATATAATAATTAGTTTTCAATTTCATAGGCTGACCATAAAATTATAACAAGTATGGTAATTAAAGTCCAATGTGTACAAGTGAATGATTTGTACTCATGCACTAGTGATTTAACAAAAGAACCGATACCACCTAAATATGTAGAATATCCAAACACTACCATACATAGGCTTGTCTTCCAGAAATGATATCTGACTATAGTAATATAATAAAAATCATAAAGATGAAAGGGAACCCCAAACCACTTTCCCAGTAAATTTTCATCCTCACTACAAAATGTTTTATCTCTTGATGCTCCAACAAATTATGTAAAACATATATTATCACATCACCCAAAAACAACTCCATAACATCACCTTAGTAACCAGAATAAAAAGGTATCATGAACCTGAATGAAATCACCATAGTTTCCTCCTGCTCCCATGTACGACCGCCAACACAAACCATATCTTGAAAACCTGTTGCCCAACAACATGAACATCACAACACATTTCATTTGAAAAAACCTAGTACATCACACCACATCATATATCTGTAGTAAAATTTTGACTTATTACCATCAATGTCTATTCATTTAAACTCCTCATGTAAGAAATATTGGTAATGAAGTAGTAGCCAGCTGTCCAAGCCCACCAGTAGGATGTTGGTAATGAAACCCCCATTCAAATATTTGGGTTTCATCACATATTACTCAATGTATATGGGATGTATATATAAAATAAATATAAAGATACATGTAAATATAATAGAGACAATATATCCCATCCTATGGGTTTACAACAAACCATTAAACAACCCTTGAAATCCCTACCAATCCTCATAACCCTACAACCACTAAATGTTGAAAGCCGCACAACAAACCACCAGACACAATTCGTGGTTTATCTTCTATTATAGAATTAAATTATTTCTATGAATTCTCATTACCAACCATTTCATTTTTATTCTAATTAAATTACTAATTTTCTATTCTATTGCATTAACCAAACCATCCAATTCCATTTCAAACCATTACGTACAATTACCATTACTACCCCTAAAAACAAGAACTTTAAAAAAAACTACCCCCAACACAATAACTGCTCACCTCATAATAGAATGGTCAGAGAAAAAAATCACCCCCTTATCACCCCCACTATATTTTTACAGAACCCCACCCCGTAATATCGTCACACAAAAACACATTTTCCCCTCACTACCCTATAGAGAAGTCAAAACTCACCACCACACAACACAGTTACTCAACAACATGTCACATAAGTCTTTTTCTCATAAAATTTGAAAATAATTTCATTCATATTTATCAAAAATATTTTCCTAAATCTCAATTCATTATTTAAGATTTTCTCAGACTTTTAAAAAATCTCAGTGCAACCATTTTATTAACTAAATATGCATTCTTGGAAAATATTAATTTTAGGGAGATTCTAAATATTCAAAAAATATAGGATTCATATAATGTTCCAAATTATTTTAGAAAAGTGATATCAGAAGGAATTATTATCAGTGGGCCATTAAGCCTATTCAATCATAACAATAATATAATATGAAAGAGGTGAAAAACTATAATATCCTTACATTACCCTTTAAATTTAATTTTTTCTTAAATTATCATCATTGAACTGAATTAAAACCAATTACCAAATATAAAAGTGATCATAACCCTCTTGTATAACACACAATAATGATAAATGAGATTCCTGACATCAAATACAACTTTAAAATCTAAATTTTCACTATAGTGTAAAGAAGAAATGATTATAAACCAAAACTGTGAAACGGGATGATGGGTCATCCTAAACCACACCAAGGAACAATAAAAAATTGAATCTCAGCTTTACCCTCTCTGAAACCACATTGAAATAGTGGGATTTTGAAGAAGAAAAATAAAATCCATGTGGAAGAGATGATAACTCACCACATATCACCAATGAACCACCATAATAACCTATAGATCAAATCAGGAGGAACTGAGTCCTACAAAAATACTAAACATTATAGGGATCTTCATAATTGAGAGATAGGTAGATATATGAATAATGATAACATCGGTACAACCTATATTTTATACAGGTGGTAAGTCACATGACATATAGTATAAATTACAAGCATACATTTTGAATTCCATGTGAGACTTCACAGAAACCACAGAATAAAAATCTTTCAACGGAAAACAATCAAAACTCAAAAACATACTAAAATTCATGGATCCTCAAACAATAATTGACATATTGAATATAACCAACATTCATAGAATAATTTATTATCATGGCACATCCCTTTACATCACATAAGTAGTAAACAACTGGACCAATATCTAAAAACCTTAAATAAATTGGCATGGATAGATGCTCAGTAAGTTTAAGTATATTGTTGAAGCTATGAATATATAAGGAATAACAAATATGGATTTTTAAATTCCAAAAAACATTCCATTTTTTCAATAAATAGAGAATAATATGGTAGGAATAAATCAAGATCAAATAATACTATATAAATAATCACATAAACCTGAAACATAACCATAGATATTCTTTCTAATAGAATAATAAAATCGAATATGAAAAATATAAATTATACATATGAAATGAATAATTTTGGAAATCTATGAAATAACATCGATGCATTGTGTATAGACATTTAATATCTTCAATTACTTATACAAAGACATTTATATAAACGAGTATGCCAATGGCCAAAACCCAAAAAAGTTTGTCTCATGAGACCATCTGATGTATCGAGGGGATATAGAAGTCCATTCTCGTCATATATTAATTAAATTTAATTCATCATATTTAGTGTCTTGATGATAAATGAACATTCAAAATAAAAATCTAGGATATTTAAAGATAACAATTTCCTCAATGAATAAACATAATAATAAAACATACCTTGTAATATAAGTGGTATCAAACTGGGGCACACCAAGTCATACTGATCATAACCATCTTAATAATGAATAATTATTATATCTATATAACATATATATAGTGGGACAAAATTAAAATGAATTGTTGATGTTGTGGATGAATAGAAATACAAAATAGTTCCCTTGAAACATTTTTTCAAAAATAACATTTTAATTTTCTTAATCACATTATATAAAGATAACAATTGATATTGAAGATAATATTCATTAAAAATTACCTTAAAATTTAATATAATAGGTTTTATGGAATTTAATGGTCAATATAGTGGAATATTTTTCTCCTTCTATACACATTAAAATAAATATTCCTTATACATTTTTGGCAACATTCCAACATGCATTGTTTCAAAAATGACTTGATGATTCCATTAAAAAAATTATAATAAGAAAAACCACCTAAAATGTCTTTAGTAAATAATTTTTAATTTTTAAAAACATTGTTGATTTTTTTATAAAACATGGGTTTTGATGAAAAAGGATTTCGAACTGAAGAGATAAATAATGATTTATTTTATAGAAAAAACACATTCTCAATAATTTTATGTACCAAAGAGTGGAGAAATATTACTATTACTTAAAAATTCCATTAATTAATAGATTCTATGAAAACTTATTCATTTCAAGAAAGAAAATAACAAATAGTTCCATTAGAGTGATTTATAGATAGATAATCTAGAATAGTGACGATATTTTGAAATACACTCTTACAACATTGGTGACTTTTGAATCATAGGACCCATGAGAGAAATAAAATTAAATGAATCATTGAATACAATGAGTATAAACCAATTCATGATATTATATATAATATATATTTATATTCATAACAAAAAATAAATAAGCGTTGAATATGGAGAATATCTCATGAACATAAAATTGATACTAGAAACATATAACTTGAGTATAACATCCCCCAATTTAGAACTCTCTCACATAGATAGAAAGGGTTGATTACAAGACCTCAAGAATGAATCCCCATATGCTAGAGGTCAGTGACTAGTAGTGGGGTATGATAGGTATAGTGGGAGACTATACCCCTGGGATTCGATACTTACAACACATTAAAAAATATCAAATAAGCACAACTAAATATTAGGGTGGAATTAATGGAAACAATTTCATATAGAAGAAACCAAAAATAAAATACAATTTAAAAAAAGAATGAATACTAAGTAACAATATATTGATATTCTAGAATGTAACTAAACATCATCCTCGAACAAATATTTGTTAAAGCATATCAGATTCAAATAAAGACCCAACAGTCCTACTCCCAAAGCTGACATTCGTCCTATTTCAAAATTTGTTCCCATTCATCAATGAAAATAAAAAACAAGGTCATTTACAATGTCCAAACCTATATCCAAGAAATCCACTTGGGTGACAAAATGGTCACCCAAATAGGTTGTGATTATAATTAGTAGGTTGAAACTACTGGGTCTAAACATTCATGTATGAAATAAAAAGTATGATATAGAGATATAGTTTTGTTTATTAATAAATTATCCAAATAATAAAAAAAATACGAACATCGGCTCCACGACAGAATATCACTGACCATATCTCAGAATGATGACAAATATAACCATATAACCATGGTGAAATAACCTACTTCGGCACTATGACAAAATATATGAGAATATCTCACAAACATGTCAACCATAACAATATCTATGTAATAATCACAAAAATCCATGTCAAAACATATAATAATTATATCATCTGATTCAAATCCCCATTAGAATTAAAACCTGAGACTCATCCATGAATTTTTACAATAATAATTACAACATCTCAGTCAAATCCCTATAAGAATTAAAACATGTGAATAGGCTGACCCTACTCAATATAAGAATTATAACGTATATGTTTCCATGTTCTAGGTCCATTCCTTATATATATGAATATGAAAAATGAAAAAAAACATGTAATAATAATATAGATATCACAATATCGCATCATACCTAAATGTCCTGAAGGCCTTCAATATTATATTCATTATTTGGTAATCACCCATTTAATTTTTGAAGGGGAACCCTAGAAATTTTAATACCTAAAGGTCTAAAGGAATTCATTCATTATCATGTATGAATACATTAAACTTACCCTCCCTAGCATCTGCGTCATGATTAGCTCTACACCTTTTCATGGATGCATGGGTATCTGTCTGTGCAAAGGTGCACTGGCCTGTCCCAAATGCCATGATAGGACCCGAAGGCCTTAAGGTGGCTTGCATGCATTGGTGACCTGAAGTCCTAGGTGTCCTGAAGGCCTTAATGACTTTAGGCCCAAACTAGTGGCCCGAAGGTGAAGAGTTCTGGTTTATATATTATCGAACTATACCTACTCCAGTACCATCTAGAGTGCATGCTATAGTACCTCTTATAGTACCTTCTATGGTGTCATTATAACACCATGGAATTATTCTTCCTCCCGAAGTCGAACCTCGGTCTTATGGATGCACGTGGAGAGTCCTCGCCAACCAGGAAGAGCCTCATGTGCCACCAATATCTAATCATCAACAAAATAGTTAATTATGTAAATTACCAGTAGTCCTTCAATTACCTCTATAATATTTATATCAACGGGTCAATAGTAAAATCAATATGTATTAATACATATATTTGATATTTTATATCAAGAAATTACATAAAGTCTCATGTCATATAAATGAAAATTTAATCCGTTATTTTATTCAATTATGTTCAATATTCACTCACCCAATGGGTACCCATAAGCCCTTTCAATAATCCATTAAAGCCAACATAATTCATGTAATAATCCAATTTATTATTTAATTAATCAATTTGCATTTTATGTTGACACAATCACTATAATAAATATATATGAAAATTTATCAGATAGTGAGGTTAAGATATAGAACCCCAAAATTTAACTAGGGAAGACTGAAATGCTTCCAATAGAAAATTCTTATGAGGAAGAAAGTGTAGATAGTCACCAAAAAGTATCCTAGTTCCAAACAGACCATGATCAAAACCAACAACACTCTCAATATAGGGATTTAATTTCATTAGTTCGGTGAAAAAGGATGGGAATTGAAAAACCAAACCAAACCCACTTCCCTTTGATTGATCGTGTTCCTTGAACGTATGAGTGGTAGGTCGGCACTCTAATAGATCTTATATGATTTCATAGCTATAATGAGATAATGTCAAAACTCATCCTCATATAATACATTAAAATATAAAATCATATAATTACATGATTTGTAATATAGTTATCCCTCTTCATACTCTTTTCTACCGGATACTCAAAAAATCCATCACCTATTCAGAAAATATTAAAAATTACTCATGTATTACTTGAACTATAATCAACTTACATGACATGTAAATTCTATTCTGATGGGTTTTCACCACATTTCCCTATTTAACAAATCAAACCCCATTTATGTATTCTCAATATACCAAGAACCCATGGAAATGCTTGACCATTTATGCATATGCTCCACTAATTTAGAAAAACAAAAATCCCAGAACATATAGTCATTTTAGCCAACAAGCCTCTCAACATGGATCATGTTTGTCTTTCTCATGTTTCCTCCCAACTCTAGAGTGAATTTTTTAAAATGATAGAATCCCATGAAGAAACTATAACCTCCATGGTTTAATGATGTATACAAACTCAAATGATTGAAGTTAAAAAATACATAGAGAGAGAAGAACCTACAAAAATATGGGATCTTATAACCTCCCCACCATATATTAACTCTTCCCCAAGCTGTTGTAACCATCACTATGGTGTCTCAATGAATAATAATTCACACTTTTTTCACATATATGTCTCTATATCCTAGGTTTCCTCTTGAAAAAGACCATTATGCCACTACACTTAGAACAACGGTACAGACCAAGTTCAGAGATATATCTCACAACGATCCACAACACATATCAGATGATCCTCAAAGGACGCTTCTAAAAAAATCGTTACATCATTCATGCCTATCACATGGGATGGTTAAATATGATATCTCTAATGCTATGATAAGTGAAACACATTATTATTAAACATTTAGTATGATAGAAGGGCTAAATATTATTCCATTGAACCATCCCTTTCTAATATATTAAATAACCTATCAATCCAAGGTGTTATTTTCCCGATTTACTAAGATGATATTGGCCCAATATTAGAGACCTCTGAAGGAAAATGTGGGGACCAACACAAATTCAATAGATCATATTAAATTGTTAACATATGATTTCTTCCTATTATACCTGGTCCCCTACCATGTTTTGATGAACTAAACTTGTTCAAACAGCTCTTAGATGATATTTGACCCATTATCATTAACTCACCTGCTTCCAGAAAACAAAGAGTTCAACGACATGGTATTCCATACAAAGACTCCAAGGGTGGAATTTGTATTAGTGCGTGGAAGCTATTATTATATGAAAAATCCAGGGGTTCCATATTTATTTACCATGAAAAACCAAATTCCAAAACACATGATCATAATATAGCCGACATATCTTGAATAGTCCACTTAGATTGACCAGTAGTCTAACTATGATGGGATATTCTCAAAATAACTGATGATTTTAGAGCCACTTAAAGATACAATGAGATACCTGATGTGAGACAATGATATATATATTAGAAATGATAATCCTCATAGCACCATTCAAAATAACTACCTCATACACGTAAAGAATGTAAAGATCATAAACTTTGAATGTCTCCCTAATAGGTAATATGTGGGATAACATCAATAGTCAATCAAAAAGTACACAAAAAGAATCATTCTTATAAGTTTTCCTAGGTAAAATTTCCAAAAAATATATAGTTAAATCATCCCATTTCCACATAGAAATAGAAAATGTTTGTAAAATCCTAGACGGACACTGATATTATTCTTTAACCTATTGAAAAGTGAATAATTTTCCCAAAATGCATGACATCTACTTCTTTATTCTTGATCACCAGTACTGTCTACGAAGATCACGATACATTATTTTCAAACCAGGATGAAATGCCAATCTAGAATCCTAGATCTCGATCAATATATTCCCACTTAATCCAATAGGAACCCATACTCATACCAAAAAAATAGTAGCCACTTCCAAGAGACCATCTTAATGGTGTCTCTCCACCTTATATGTCGTCTCTCAAAATTGATCTGTATGGATTAGATAACTTCTCAATCCTAATCTGGTCTAAAAATAGGGGTAAAAAATGAATCAATGTTGTAGATACTCGTCACTGAAACTCCTAAACATTTATATGCATGTTCAAAAAGAGAACCACTATACACCACTCATTGAAAGACCTCGAACTGCTTCATCATTTTTCATTAGGCTCAAGGAATCAGTAATAATATTTCCCATTCCTATTGTGTGACCCAACTCAATGTCAAAATACTAAAGATACATGACCTACCCCCTCTGAAAGAATATAAGGTTTTAGTTAGAAAATATGTTTCGGAGGCCATTATGGTATGTGCATACAAGACACCTCTCACCCATGAGACAATGTCTCTAAAATCTACAATAATGTACCGTAAGTTCTAACTCCATGATAGGAACAGGAAAATTCAATCCTGGAGGTGTTAGATTACTGGAGCCATTAGAAACCAATCAATCATCCTACATTAGAACCACTCCAATCCTAACATCAAATGGGTTATAGTACACAATATATGATTTACCCAACACATGTGACATGATGATAAGTGTTGAGGTCAGCATTCTATTTAGATGCATAAAAAGTATCTTGAGTTTATTATACCAAAAAAACATCAACAATATTGTTGGTCGGATTAAACATAAGTTCTACCAAATGTGATAAATACATCATAAATATATGATAATAACTAGTTAAAAATAGAAATATTTAAATCTCAAAATCATTATTAGAATGTTCCAAATATAAAACATCTATAACATTACATATTTCCATTGATACTGATACCTCTGAGATGATATGACCCATGAGAGTGGACCCTATTAATCTAGAAACTATTTTTAGTTAGCCTGTTTTAATGGATATTCTCTCTCAATGAACTCAATATGATGTCATGATATTGGGAATTATCACCTTATGACTAGGAATATAATAAGATATTGTTGAAATAAACCTCTAAAAATGATCTGTGAAAGGACAAATGGTCTATTTCATTATATCCATGAATACTACCAGTTCACTGGTAAAATAGAACAACATCACTACAAACTCATACTAACCATACCAACTTCTAAATGTGGTTTGGGGAATGTATTTTAGTGAAAAAACTACTTATTGGTTTTTAAATATAAATTAGATCATAAAGGAGAACCTAACACCAATTAACTTATTTATGAGATCAAAAAATCATGGAAGAGGACACCGGTTCAAGACCGACATCTGGTTCAACCTCAAATAATCCACACATAATCACAAAGAACCATTAGCCTTGTTTGCAACAATAAATAGAAAATAACAAGGAAATTAACTATGATGTATGAATCCTTTATATTCACCATATTCTAATTAAAAAATCAAATCCAGAAACACTTATGTTGTCGTTCTAAAAGGAGGTATAGAAACTAGGTCTTCTATTGACAACAACTCCATCATGAATTCAATCTCTCACTCAGATGTTTATCCATAAAACACATCAGAAAATACAGCCTGAAAATGTTCTAAATATATTGTCAAATAATGATGCAAAATGATTCTATTATATAGATAACTATATGATATTTTTTCATTATTCAATCCAATATGCACAAAATTAGTATTGCATAACCATCCTAAAGATCCCACTCACCATAGTGAAAATTGATAACCCTTTTAGATGATAAGGAGGTAACAATCCTTTGATAATAGTTGATATGACCCGTGTATAGAAATAAAAAATCCACATTAATAATAATATTGAATAATATCATATCCATCATGAATGATTCATAAATAAAATGTTAACTATAAAACTATATAGAACATGGCTTCCAACATTTGAAATTATATGATAGAATTCCCTACGGCGTGTCAATGGTCAAATCACTACATAATCATTCCACATTAATGAAAACTCCATTTTAAAAAATAATACATATAAATTAATTTGATGATTCTATATAAAAACACAATCTTTGGTTGATTATAACATAATCAAGCCTCTAATTGTAGACGGTTCTGCATCTATAATATCCAAAGTAGTTTACATAATATCCAGCTGACATCTCCCTATGCCTTGGGTTCCAGTCTGACTACCCTTATATATATCCCTTACATAGTAATTCTCCTCTATCACTATTATTAAACGTACACTACCTTTGTTTGAACATCCAGTGGAACTATAGTTACCAGCTGCCTAGGGGGTTGTTGAGCACCTTCCCAACTCTGGTGCTTTTCCAGACCCCCTACCGCTAGTCTTCATTGGAATTTTTAGAAGGAACCTCTATGTAGGACCCTTCTTTCCATAGATATGATACTAAACTATGAGTATTGAACATTTTGGGTGATTGTGGACAGACATTACACACTAATAGAAATGAAACATAACATGATACTGAGATGGATGTCCACTACCCTAACCTCTTTTCCACTGCCACTTTGGTAAAAACTGTTATAGTGGTGATTCTTTCAACACAAATAATATATCCCATTTAACTGTACTAAAATATCCTAGAAACTACTATGGGCCTCTCTAATATTCCCTTCCATGATGAGTTCCTGGTTCATCATGTCCTAAAAACTGCTCAAATGAAAAATGTTCCCCTATGTCCTGATCTCATAAGTAAGACCATATTAAAAAATTACATCCATGGAGATCTACTCATCTACAAAATATGGTGAAAATCACTTTTGGTTGGGGAAACTCATAGAATATTCTAACACAGAAATTATTTAATGTGTCTAAAACATGAACTAATGAGATTTTTCATTCCTGAACATATCGATATAGAAATAAATCAGGAAATTTAAATTAAAGTCCATAAAAGATAGTTCCTCATAATACCCATCTTCCTTATGAATATCCTACCAATGATTTTCAAGTCCACGATGGATTTATGCTATAATCACCACCCTCCTATATTTGAGAATCTCAAGATTATTAAAGATTTTTTTTGATGGAATCGTTCGAGAACTCAACTTCCTAGGGTCCTATTTCTTTAGTGAATTTGTTTCGATGATGTAGATAAAATTATATTTTCAGCTCATACATTAATGAGAGGATAAAAACAATCTGTCTTCCCATGGATCACTTGACCATCTAGAAACATTCACAAGGTTGGACATGTTTCTCATCCTCAAGAACTATAGGAAGATATGGTTCAGCTGTGTGTGGAGTGTGATAACTGCAACTCTACTTACTATCATGTCAAAAAATATTAGGAGTAATTTACATTAATTCAAAAATGATAACCATCTACAACATTTCAACTAAATGTTCATCCTCAATAGTAGACTATAATAGATAACCACTAATTACTCATCTCTCTAAAAAGGGAATACCAGTGTTTTTGCATGGCTTATCAATTCATTTCACTTTTATGATAAAATAGATATGTCTAGTCATAGTTCAATAAGAAATTATATATCACATTTAAATAAATATGTACATATCTTGAATAATATAAATCTATATAATGCTATGTTCTTATTATAATGCATGCATACTCATCTTATCCCACACTGGGTTAGGGGTATAAATATAAAAAACAAGGACATCATAAAACAATAACCTCAAAAAACATGTGAATAACCAATGTTAATGTAACAGAAATTGAAACAATGAAAATAGTTTAAAAAACAATTCCATCCATGGTAACTCATATTTTCCCCCATACAAGTATTAAATAATAGAATGAAAAATCTCATTACCAAGTCCTAACATGTCATAGTCTCTTTTCTTCCATTTTCCCAAATAGAAAATAAATGAAGAAAATGTGATCTAATATAACATTAAAATTACCCAAATATGGAACTCACTCATGTGGAAAGAATTTTTTGGTTATGAGACCTCAATCATGCCTCCCCGTATAAAAAAGGTTGTTTACTATTAGTGCAGGTGTGATAGGTATATTGTGCAGACTATAACTATCACACCCCGAGTTTTTATGGACCATTTATTCATTAGATCGAATAAAATTATCATGTATGTATTTAAATTCACTAATTAAAACATCATTTCACATGGAAAAGATATGGTCAATGTTAAACAGAACATCAACTTGGTGTACATTACATGCAACACAGACTTTGTTATGATGCATGAAAAACTGATTTTCTATAGGATATATTTTTTTATATAATTTAGTAAATTTGGTAATTATAACATAGCTATTAAACATAGTTATAGAAATATTGAAAACTACTATTGAAAAAAATTATACTATTTATATATATACTAAACAAATTGAAAATAAAATATATAATTTTTTTTTGTAAAGTCCTTTTATGTTTCCAATTACCCTTTTCTCAAATGAACCACTTTTAATAATAAAAATAATTCAAGGAAAATTAAAAAGTATAATTTTATAAAAGAAAACTTCATTTATGAATTCAGAACATCAAAATTATCCTAGGGTAAATTTTTGGGATTTTTCAAAGAAACATCATTTTTTGATGAATAGTTAAAAATACATCTTTTTAGTTGAAAATTTCTTTTTAACTAATTAATTACTAATGTTAAATAATATATAGACTATTTATAAGTTATAATTACATAAATACTACATATATTTGATAAAATTTAATTTATTATAATCAATTTCACTTGGAAATTTAATATAAAATCCTGAAAAACTTTTGAACAATTTTATACTTTAGAAACCCATTATTCCATCTTATCTAAGAGATTAAAAATAATCATAATTTTGCGGATTCAGTGATTTTAATTTCAAAAAACTGACTTAAAACATTGTATTCAATATAATATATTTCATCTAATGAGACCAAATTAATTTTTTTACTAAAATGATTAGTAAGAGTGAATAAAATTAATCACATTGATTAAGGCAAAATTAAAAATAATTAGTGACTAATCCTTAAAATTAAGGACCCAAATGACGAATACACTTGTCCAAAAATTAATTTCTACTCATATTTCATCTGTAAAAATTTCATTATTTAGGTTTTTGGTTTTTTATTCATTATTAATGTATTAAAATTGGGACACCTATCTTGTTTCTAAAAATTCAAATTGAGTCCTTTTCCTTCTATATAAAATCCACCACCTCTACCCACTTCCTCACACCTTTCAATCTCCTCGGATCACAAAAAAATATTTTTTGTGAAGCTTCTAGATTCAGTCAATTCTTTCTGGAAGCCTTCTGTTGGGCAGAATGGAAATCAATGAATCCATTCATCACAAACCAAAAGGAGTTATCTGATTAAGAGGTAACGTCTCCTCTAAAGCTCATTTCCTTTATTTTACTTATTCACCGCTTCACTATCTTTCTTCAATTATTTAGGAAGAAACTAGTACGATGAAAATACTAGGATTTTAATACTACGTATTAGACCTCCACTTAAAAAAACCTCCATCTAATGGGTAACAAACATTCAATTTCTTTGTACGGTGAACTACTACAACACAAAATTATGATTTTTTTTTATTATTTCCATACCACATATCATGGTGTTCATTGTGATGGAAACTATATTTAGATATATTATATATGATATTTATTATTTCATTAAGATTATCTTTTCCCTTTTTTACAATACTTAGCCTTTTTATATTTCTTTTGGTGGTAATATGACAATCTCGTTTGAGGAAGTGTGGACTACCATCCCCTTAAAGCAAAGTGATTCGTTCAAAAAACACATGGAATATATTATGGATGGGTTTTGTAATATTATATGTTCTATATGAGATAATAATTCTAATATAATTATTATATATATATACAGATGTCATTTACAAACTTTCTTTCAATATGATAATAAAAATTAACACATTGTTTATGCGTACGAATGACTTACAGTCTCCATGAAGGGTGTATTCCATTCTATACATAAGTATTTTATATATTATTATAGTATAAATATACTAAATGTGAGTTATATTTATATCATGGTTTACATTCTTGAATTATGATATAATTATAAGGACTAATGATATTACATATTAATACCCATGTGATGAACAAAACGAATATATCCTAAAGTGAAAATATAACATACGATCTTTGACAAGCATGTAATATAAGGGAAAAAATGGTATTATATATAATTATATTTTTATTTATAATATTTATAATTAATTTATATTTATTATATCAGAGGGTTCAGAAAGTATTATGAGTCTCATGACATAAGGAAAGAGGATTTCATCTCACTTTTTATTTAAGTGAGATACATTTTATGTTCGCCACTCTTTCATTTTTTGTGGTGTATATACATTACATGATTGTATTATATGTATCTTATACCTAAATTTATAGGTATAAACATTTCCATTTTAGGGACATTCATTCATGGGTTTATGTTTCCAATGTTACCAAATCAGTAAAAAATGTCTCAATTTGCCTTCGTTGAGACTCATTTTTTTATGCACCTAAACTCTATTTCGATGAGTATATAATTAAATTTTACATGTTATATCATGAATATAATTATTTTAATGATATTTTATGTTTCATTTAATTTTCATTTCCTAAATGGAGAGTATGATCTCATGCTTTCAAGCTAAAAGATTTTATTCAAACAATATAATTTCTTTTCGAGATTATTTAAATTTATACTACCACTGATGATATCCTTTGATCCATCTTTCAAGTGTACTGATGAGATTCCTTCTCTTATATTTATTAATTATATCATGATTTTTTAGTACCACATTCTCTATACTTGGGTACTTAAGATATTTTTTATGTAAATTCGATCATCTATCTCTATTAGATCATAATTCTCTTATATTCAATAACACATGTTTTTGAAAATGAGTTCAAAAATGTTTTCAAATAATCTATCAAGATAATTTTCAAGGAAAAAAATTTGGAAATGTTTTATTGTTTTAACATAATCATTTATATGTTTTCAAATCTATTTTCAATGAATTGTTTCTCCAACTTTTATATGTTATAAATATAATTTTCAACTAAGAAAGGATATTTTCCTCAAGAAATGTTTTTAACAATCATTAAAAATTATTTTCCATTTAATATAAAATCCATTGGTGTTACTCATACCTTTAATGGGAATTTATTCAATGTTTCCATTCATATTATTTATTTAAATAGATTATGTTGTGATGAAATAATGGTTATGGAACCCATTTCACATTCAGGGGTTATACAAATTTCAAACCCACTTCTTTTAATGTGTTATGATTTGATGAAACAATTATGAAACCATTCTCTTTCCACAGGTTATGATATTATTACATTTTGAAAATAACCATTTCATTACATGGGTTATGATATGATTATTTTTGATTTTGTAGATCATGTATGTATGATTTCATCATGAGATGGTTGAGAACTATATCTCCCAACAATGCATTAGCTAAACATTTATATATCATGAGATATACTAAGATGGTCTTCGTAATGAACCTTGAAAATTAAGATGTAAATAAGAGTAAACCATGACTACCAAGATTGTATGAGGAGTGAACTAATGGTAATAATATATCCATTAGAGTTAACCATGTCAACCATGATGGAATATGGAGTGAACCCATACTAATAAGAAATTATTTGAAGTGATGCATTTGATAATATGAAAATAATTATATTCTAATGTGTCTTCCAGAATTCCACGTAACCTAACTAATTTATGCTTTCACAACATATGTTCTTTATTTCATTATTATTCAAGTCTTACGAATTCCCAATCCATATTCCATGATTGATGTATATTATCATTGATATGAATGGTACAATATTATCTTTTCATGATAATTTTCTCATACCCATATGCTCATGATTATGATTATATGTATCAATTTTTTACCCTTAACGAACATTTGAGTTCACTAATTTTTAGGATTCCTTCTCCAGGATATGAAGATATGTATTATGTTTAATGTGTATAAGAAGGATTCTTGTCATGAAAAACCTAGTGGGAGATAATGCTTACTATTTATGTAAAGGTGATTATTTTTCCATGTTTCCAAAGGCACTTGACAAGGTATTATTGCATTTGTTTGTATAATGTTTTATGAATTCCTGAAATGTTATGTAATGATAATGTATGACAAGATTGGTTTATTAGAATTGGATTTATAGGAAAATTTAGTTAATATTGAATGAGAAAACCTTAAGACAAACCCTAAGTACATGAATATGGATTACTATAAATATGATTCAATGTTTTGTAAAATTTAATCAAATTTTGATAAAGGAATGATTTAGTGGTTTCCATGAAATACAACCTTTTATGGATATTAGAAGTGGATTTGTCTTTATAATAAATGTATCTAGGGGTAACAACTCTGAAAAGATGTTCCAGCCTTGATTTTGGGTTTTCTCTTACATGAAAATGGGCCTTTCTACATACCTGGTTTGACACTACTAAGAGATGTGATTTAGAAATTGAGAAACTCTTCATGAACCATCATGAAGGATTTGAAAATATTTTTTCAATGAATAACAACGTATAAACATAATGTTTAATAATTTAAATAATTCCACATGATTTAGACATCATATAAGTGACATTTCGTATTTATGTGGTTAACCACTGTTATAACAATTTCTTACTCTATGATTTTGGTTTTAGTTAACGATTAGAACCTGAAGGAACCACATTAATGGTGATTACGATGGAAAATGAAATGAATATTCACCTAAGAAATTTAATGCTATTGAATATAGAATATATGAACTCGTTTTTATGCACACACTGATTTTTTCAGAAATCAATCATGGTGGAATACCAAATTTTAAAAAGGTAGGAACAATATTATATTTAGTGTTTGATGAGGAAGCATCAAAATTAATTCAGAGGAACTTCTGATCGACATGTTTCTAAACAATGGATCAATACTACTAATAAATTATACTCAATTATCCTATGTTCATAGTATGAGAATGTCATTTGGAAGTCTATTGGTAAGAAGACTAAGCATACTAGTGGTAGACACTAATCAAGAATACGATGATGAAAGATGATATTGAATCCATTGAATGGGAATTGTTCATGAAATAATTTTTCAATAAGTACATTCCATAGATTCTTCACACCTAGATTGGGAAATAGTTCATTTAGTTGAATAAAATGACTGATGAATCTATCGATACAAACAAGGATAATCTCATTAGACATGAAATGTAAACTTCATAAATTATCATCCAAAATTAATGTAATATGGATTATTTATTCATTTCATTAAATCCATGTCTTATAATGGCGTTTCCCATAATATACATTAGTATCTATGAAGTGACTTTTCATTGTGCAATCAAGATTGAAATTGAGGTTGGAGTCACATATCAAACCCATGGTTTAGACATGAAGAGGATGATGGAATTAAATGGAAAATCTAAAAACCATGATGAAAAGAATATGAGAATTCCATTATGCTCAATGTCTTCGAATAATCATCGATGAAATATACTTAAGGGATCTTGTAAATGTTTTAATTGTGTAAGGGAAGTCCATCAAGCCTTTTATTATCAATGTGATGGGTATAAGATAGCTAAAAACACTAGTGGTGAAAAACACACATAGAATGAACATCCCACAATTCAATGATACATGTGTAAGGAGGATTCGAATTATATTAACCACTAACTAAACCAATGTTCTGGTGATGTTGATTTATTTTAGTAACCACTTATGTTGAAGGACAAGGGAAAATCTCATGCAATCACTATTTCTGATCTGGTGTGTGATAATGATTGGATAAAAGGGACACATAGCATCCACTCTAGAACAAAAAATGTCATATTTGATTCTAGATCTACCCAATCATTCATATCTAAATAATTTTCTAATTGTATTATGATTACACAAAAACAATTATATATTGAATTATCATTGCAAACCCCAAATGGTAAAGTGATTTCATCTCATGTCTACGATTTCTCTCTAGTTGATGTTATTGGGAATGTGCATCCTGTAAATGTTTTTATTCTTCCTTTGGTTGAATATGATGTTATCTTTGGAATGGAATGGATTTCTTTGCATAAATCCCACCTTAACTATCCAAAAAAGTATGTTACATTTAATATTTCAAACCCTTCTATGATCATCCATCCATTTGACAAGAAGTATGAACTTCATACAGAGATTACATCTAGTGTATTGGTCTTAATTTCCGTTTATTAGGGTTTTTATCTTAAATGTTTGGGGAGGGAATTAAAATCGATGATATCCATATTAATTTTAATTTTGTGGACATATTTATAAAAGGGTTTCCTCTAATTCCACCAAAAAAAGATGTTGAGTTCTTAATAGAACTCATACCAAGTTCCACACAAATTTAAAAGACTCTTTATAGGATATCCTTGATTTAGTTGCAAGAATTAAAGAAGAAACTCCATGAAGACCATGATAAGGGATTCATTCATCCACGTATGTCATATTCGGGTGAAATATTACCTTTTTTGAAAAAACAATATATATATATTAATGAGACTCTGCACTAATTATTGATAAATGAACAGGATCACAATTATGAACATGTATCTTCTTCCCAATATTGATGTCTTGTTTGATCAATTTCACATAGATCTATATATTTTCAATAATGTCCTTCATTATAGATATCATTAATTGAAGGTAAAAGAGGAGGAGATACCCAATACGGTATTCCGTAAAAAGTATGGTCTCTATGAATAAAGAGTGATTCCTTTTTGTCTTATTAAGTCTTCTTCTATATTCATGAATTTAATGAGTTTAGTCTTCAGAGATTACATTGATATGTTTTTTATAGTACTTAGAGTTGGTATTATTATATATTCAAAGGGAAAGGAATGACATGATGATCACATGATAATTGTACTAAAGAGACTAAGGAAGGAGACGGTATATGAGAAATTTACAAAGTATGAATTTTGGATAAAAGGTTTACTTTTCATTCATATAATCTTAATATATGGTATAGTAGTAGATCCATGAGTGACTGAGCCTATTGAATGGTGGCCTAGGCCAACCATAGTGCCTGAGATCCCTAGATTTCATTTTTTTTCCCAAATATTATAAATAGTTTGTGGAGAATTTCTCACCACTATCTAATCATCCAAACAAGTTGAATTAGAAGGGTGTCATGACCCATTGGACAAATAAATGTGAGGAAAAATTCAAGGAACAAAATATATGGTTTCTCAGTGCATCTTTTCTTACATTTACCTATAGAATATTAGGGTTTTTAATCTATATCAATGCATCCAAGAATGTTTTGGGATGTTTTCTTATGAAAAAAAACATGGTTATCTCTTATTCCTCATAGTATTTGAAGTTTCATGATCAAAATTACCCAGCTCATGATTTAGAGTTAGCAGTAGAAATTTTTGAATTAAAGATATAGAGGAATTATCATTATGAAAAATGATTGATATATATACCAATCATAAAATTCTAAAATATATATTCACAATGAAGGATTTGAACATATTCCAGAGAATATGTTTAGAGTAGATAATGGATTATGAATCCTCAATACATTTCAACACTGGGAAAGAGGACAAGGTGGCTGATGCTTTATGATCGAAATATCATGCTATCTTATCGATGAAGAGGATCATAAAAGATCAAATATTTTTATATTTGTAATTAATGGAGCAAGAAATCCTAAAGGAAGAGGAAAATTGTATCTTTTCCAAATGAATGTTCAACTAACTATCCAAGTGAAGATTGAGGAAGTTTAGAATTAATATAAATAGATGTAAAAGATAATAATAAAAGTTATTGAGTTTATATTTGATGAGGTTGGAATGATATGGTATTGGAAACATGTATGTGTTCCTTCTATATCAGATTTGATTAATTAGTTGTTAGAGGAAACTCATAGTTATTCATTCTCCATTCATACTTGAATTATGATTATGTATATTCAGATTAATGAATACTTCTGGTGGGATTAAATGAAGAGAGATATCATAGAGTTTTTATCTCAGAGCATGGTATTCCACAATGTTAAAGCAGAATGAAAAAATATAAATGGATGTTGCATCCATTAACCATACCTTAATAGAAATGGGAGAACATCACTATGGAATTTTTTGATGGACTAACCAAAATCACTACTGGGTTTAATGCTAAATGGGTTGTAGCTGATCACCTAACTATGTCATTACACTTCATTTCTATCAGAGAATATTTCTTTTTAGGATCATCTTTCTATGATAAAAATTAATGAAGTGGTAGGGTTACTTGGAGTACCAAATTATATTGTATTAGATCAATATCATAGGTTTTCCTCAATGTTATAGCAATGTATTCAGTAAAATATTAATAATGAATTCAGTTTCAACACTAATTATCATCTTCAAACATATGGATAGTCTGAAAAGAAAATTAAAATCCTATAGGATATGTTTAGATCTTATTCTTTGAATTTAAAAGGTGGTTGGGATCAACACCTTACTCTTATTGAATATTCATACAAAAATATATTTTACTGAAGAATTCATATGACACCTTATTATTCCCTTAATGGGAATAATTGTAGATGTCCAATGTGTTGGAATGATGTTGAACAAATAAAGTTGTTGGGACCTATGATTATGAAAGAAATGGTTGAGAAAGTAAGAACCAAAAAGCAGAAAATAAATGCTTCTCAGAGTTAGAAGAAAATTTATTATAATAACCATTGTCATAATCTATATTTTTACATTAGTGAAAATTTGTTTCTATAAATATCACATTAGAATAAAGTTATGTGATTCAGGATAAAAGGGAAACTAAACCTTAGATATATTAGTCCCGTTGAGATTTTTAATCTTATCATATTGGTATCCTATTCCTTGTTACTTATTAATAATCTCCCTCAATTAAATTTTTCATTCTATGAATCTAGCTTGATGATGTACACACCTAACCCCTAAAATTTATGGAACTCATAGGTCATAATGTTGAAGTAGGATCTGTCTTACGAAAAAAAACCATTTAAAATTCTCGACTGATGAGAGAAAGTTTTATGAAACAACACAACTCACCTAGTCAAATTTTTGATGACAAATAACCTTTTATATGATGATATGTGGGAAATTTTAGATATGTTGAAGCATATGTATCCTCATTTCTATTACAATAGTGATGAATTTCTAGGAAAGAAATCATTCTAAGAGGCGTAGAATGTAACAACTAATGTTTTTATGAACCGTTTTTTCTTATTTTGAATGAATTAAATTTTCAGTTATGACTTGAAATTAACTAATTCAATCATTCCTTTTATTTGGAACCATGTGGAAATATGTTACACATAACACTGAATTTGTGTAGGTTATACAGAACACTAACATGGTGTATAACTCACACAACACTAAGTTTCTATGAAAAAACTTTTTATATAAATATTTCAATGATATAATTATAACCTAGAAATTAAAGATTGTTATATGAACAGTAATAACTACATTTCTAATATTTTTTATAATATATATATATATATAACACATTGATAATGAAAGATATGCTTTTGGTAGTCCTTTTATGTTTTAAATTATGGTTTTATAGAATGAACCAATTATTATAATAAAATTAATTTTAGACTCATTTGAAAATTTAATTTGATAAAATAAAAATAACTTTTTAATTCATAATTTTAAAATTATAGTAGGGTGAATTTTTCATATCTTTTAGAGAAACATTAGTTTTTGACGAATACTGAAAATACTACTCTTTAGTTAAAAAATACATTTTTGTTTAATTTTTTGATAATGATAATTGATATTCTAATTTTTTTTTAGGAAACATTAGAAAAATATTGAATCCATTGATACAATTGAATTCATTAGAACTATTTATGTTTTAAATAGAAAATAAAATCTTCAAAAACTATTGAACATTTTTCTATAATAAAAACCTGTTATTTTGTCCCGTCTAGAGATTAGAATAAATATAAATTTTTTCTATTTATGTGATTTGAATTTAAAAAATAATTACAAATACCATTATATTCAGTATAATTTTCAATGTCTAATAAGTCCAAGTAAATATTTTATGCAAGGTTATTAGTAAAAGTGAATAAAATTAATCTCAGAGATTAAGGACAAATTAAGCTTAATTAGTGACTAATCCTTAAAATTAATTTCCCAAATAACCAATAAATATGTCCAAAACCCATTTTTATGTCCATATATTGACCATAATCTTTCCATTAATGAGTTTTTTTACTTAATTATGACTTTTATAGGTAATACAAACTGTGTTTCTAACATCTTTCTAAAAATTGTTAGTGAGTCCTTTTACTTCAAAATAAAAAGCAACCAACTATACCAAAATTCTGAAAACACTAAATCCCCTTGTATCATCCAAAATATACTAAAATTAATTTACAACTTCCCTCCCATTCTCATGGAATCATTCCCTTGGGAAGAAGGAAACCCAAGGAATCATTTTGGCTCAAACCAAAAGGAGTTACCCAAAAAAGATTTATGGTCTCCTGTCATGCTCCATTACTTTATTTTCTATCTCCAACCCATACACACTATTTATTCCATTATTTTATGAAGAAAAAATTATCCTAAATATACCATGATGTCTATATTATATAGGTTTCATATACTCTTATACTCACATCTATCTAAAGGGTATCAAACATAATATTTATGTACATGGGGAACATCTTCTTGACGAAATGATGATTGTTCATTTTTACATTACCACCTATCATAATATCTATTATAATGAAAAAATATATTTATATATGTTATATATGTTATTTATTATATCTTCTAGCTTCTGTATTAATTTTTACAACACATACCTTTCTACATTCCATTTGGTTTAATTACAATAATCTCGTTTGAGGATGTGTGGACTACCATCGCATCAAAGCGATGCGATTGATTCACACACCACATGGAATATATTATGGATTGGTTTAGTGAAAATATATTATATATACAATGAAATAATGAAACTTAAATAATTATATATATTTATAAATAAATATATTTACAATAACTACTTTTCATTTTATACGACAATGGAAACAATAAAAATGTCCAAGCGTACGTATGACTTTCCATCTCCATGAATGATTTATTATAGTTTGTACTTATAATATTTTATAGATTATTACAATATACATATATTGATAATAAATTGTAATTATATATTGTTGTAAATTATTTAATCATGATATATGTATAAGTAAAATTTATATAACAATTTAAGACCCATGCACAGAACAAAGAGAATATTTCCCAAAGTGAATCCTTAACATAGGATCTCTAACAAGAAGGTAATATAAGGTCATAATAAAAACATATAAGGTATTTTATATATAATTATATGGTTTTTAAAAATATTTATAATATATTTATATTAATTATACAGGTGGTCTTAGTAATTTTGATGAGAGATAAGAAAAAAGGTAAAAGGATTTAATCTCACTTCTTATTTCTCTAAGATACATGCAATGTTTTACACCCTTTCAATTTTTGTGGTGTTTTTACTACCCATAATTGTATGCTATGTATAATATAATTAAATATATTTTTATCAACTTATCCATTTTATGAACATTCATCCATTGGGTTTAAGATTCAAAAGCTACCAAATTGTTAAAAAGGTTAGGTCTCAATTTTCCTTCATTGAGACTCGTGTTTTGTTATGCACCTACACTCTTTTTGAGGGGTATGTACATTCATTTTACATGTCATCTAAGGAATATAATTATTTCCATGATATATTAATATTTATTTAATTTCATCTTCATAAATAGAGAATATTATCTCATGTTACTAATTTATAAGATTTTATTGAGGCCATCTACTTGCTTTTCGATATTCTTTACATTTATACTTTAGTTGATTAAATATTTTGATCCATCTGTCATGAATAATATTAATTTTCCTTTTCATATAATTATTCAAGATATACTCATGTTTTTTTGGAACATTTTCCAATACTTGGCACTTAAAATAATTTTTAAATTAAAAATACTCATCTCCCTATCTTCGGTCAGAATTTAATTGTATTCAAAAACCCATATTTTTGAAAATGATTTAAAAAATGTTTATAGAAGATCCTTTAATATCATTTTTAAGGAAAATGATTTAAAAAATGTTTTATTATGTTTAAATATGATTTTATAAATTTTCAAATCTATTTTAAAATAATAGGTTTTCATATTGGTTTAGGTTCCAAAAATTATTTTTTCAAAGAAGAATGGATATTTTTGACATGAAATGATTTTAAGGATATTTCAAAATTATTCCCCATTAAAGATAATATCCATTGGTGTTGACCATTCCTTTAAGAGGTATTTATTAAATGTTTTCATTCATAGTACTTCCCTTAATTGATTATGTTTTGATGCCATGATGTTTATGGAACATGTTTCACATTTGCAGGTTATATAATATTGAAACCTGCTTCTTTTCACTGGTTTCGTTTAGGATGAATTGATATGAAACCTATATCATTCCACATGTTATAGAACGATTACATTTTTATAATACCCATTTCATTTTATGGGTTATGATATGATTATTTATGATATTATGGAACATGTGTGTATGATTTCATTATGATATGGGTGGGGACTATATCCCCCTACAATGCATTGGATAAAGATTTATATCTCATGAGTTTGTTTAATATGGTCTTGGGAATGAACTTTGAATTCTAATATGACCATGGGAAAAAACCATGACATCCAAGATGGTATTAATTGTTTTATCATGCTATTATTATGTACATAGGAGTTAACCATGACTACAAATATGGTAAGGGGAGTGAACCCATACTATTAATATGTATTTGGAAGAGATGCCATGGAAAATATAGAAATCATTATGTGCTTATGTGTCTGCATCAGTTCCATGTTTCATTCCTGAGTTATGAATTCAAGGCTTATGTTCATTATTTAATTATTATTCATGTCTTATGAACTACCAAGAATTATACCATGATTAATGTATATGATCTTTGATATGTTTGGTTTTATATTCAATTTTCCTAATGATGTACTCATACCCTTATTCCAATGATTATGCTTACTTTTATCCCTTGTTTACCCTTACTGATCATTTGAGATCACCACTTTTTAAGTTTCCATCCCTAGTTTATGTTGATTTGTTTTCTGTTTGATGTTTGTAAGAGGGTTTCCATCTAAGAACAACCTAGTGGGAGATAATATATGTAATTTATGTACACCTATTTATGTTTCCATGTTTCCAACATCACTAGACTAGTACGATCTTCTTGATTGTGTCTGTGTGATGTTTTATGTATTCTATGAATGTTATGTAATGTTAATGTATGTCAACACCGGGGAATTATAATTCCACTTGGATTCAAAGTTTACAATAGAGTTACAAATATCCAATAAAAATAAATAAATAATAGTGTGTTGAAATAATGGAAGTAATATAATATATTTGAAACCAACAATAAAATCCAACTGAATAACCCACAGAATAATATAGAATGATGTAATGACTTGTTGGGATTTAACTAAGTCTCATGGTATAAACAACACCAAAATGATATTATATTCAAATAACAACTGAAAATTACCCTGTACCATAAACCACAACTAGGAAATTATGAAACACCTTCCAATAGAGAAATGTAAATCAATGTTGTTGATTTTTTCCCTTTTCCAACCCTTCATACATGTAATCTACTCAGGTAACAAATGAGAACTCAAATATTGTGTGAGTATAACTCAGTAGGTCATTACCACAATGTGTAAATAGACAAGTATGATAAATTTTTTTTGAAATAATGTAATGTACATGTGTATTAATTTATTCACTAATAAATATAATACAACAATAATTAACATTGACTATATGACTTAGTATCTATGAAACCTTCTCAAAACCCTGACAACCATAACCATATAACCAGTTTATGTAACTTACTTCAAAATATTTCTAGAATATATCAAATAATGTCCGACAACCATGTAAACAATTACTATAAACACGAAATGATCAAAACAATATGGGTCAATTACCAATAATCATTACAATTTATACTTCGAATCCCTATAAGCATTTCACCATGGAACTAAGACAACCCAGCTCAATATAAGCATTACATCATGCATTTAAAATACCATCAAGCATTATAACATAGGACTAGGGAAAGCCTACTCAATATATGAATTACAACATGTAAGTGAGCATGTTTGTGGACCATTCCTAATATATAGGCATTTTAACCAGGATTAGAAAACATGTACTAATATAATAGATATCAAAATATCTAATCATAATCCTAAATGTTTAATAAGTCAGTTTCAATATTTCTTTCCTATACCACATTTATTCTTATGTCAATTTTGATAAGGATGGTTTGCAGGCTACATCCCTCATCCAACCTGGTTTTGAAGACGCCACTATCAGCTGCCTTCTTTCTGACCCAGGACAAGGGTGTTGTGTGGAAAAGATCCTTGATTGGTTTAACGAAAGGGACCAAATAATTACCTTAGCATTCCTTGGATCCTTGATCCAGGCCCTAACCACCTTTTCTAGACCAATGACATCACAGGAGAATACACAGTGAGGTCCGGCTACAGACTGGCCCTTGGCCACCACCCTGTCAGTTGGGATGAGGGACCTTGGAATTCGATATGGACACTCAACGTTCCCCCTAAAATTCACCAATTTTGGTGGCAGGTTTGCATGGGTAGTCTCCCAACCATGAGCCTTCTTGCTTACTGTCATATTTCCAGTTCTGCTTTTTTCCCTTTCTTCCGGAGTAGTATTGAAACTTCATTGCACACCATCATTCACTGCTAGGGATCTAAGCATGTTTGGAGAAAATGGGGCCCGACCTCTACCGATTTACTAGCTTTTTCCTCTAACCTTCCCGATCTTCTGACGCATTAGTGCTCCTCTCTTCCCTCGGCTATCTCATGTTCTCTTTTCACTTTGGCCTGGATTATTTGGATCCAACAAAATGATTCCATGTTTCATCAAGCTCCCAAACCACCCGAATACTGGATTGAAAAGGCTTCTTCATGGATTGAGGGCTGGAAAGACCACAAAGACCTTTTTTTTACAGGTGCTACCCCCATCCCACCCTCTCATTGGAACCCCCCAATGGAAGGGAATCTTATAATCAACGTGGACGCGTCTCTCCAAAAGGATGGGTGTATAGCCCTCGGCCTTCTGTCCCGTAATCACCTGGGGCATATCCTTGCTACAAAATATGTTCCACACCAGAGTTTCTAGGAACCGGAAGTTGCTGAGGCCATGTCCAACCTTGATGGTTTGATGCTCGCTTTGGAATATGGATGGAGTGACATTTTTGTGGAGTCTGTCTGCCTTACCGTCATTAATGCTATCTACAACAATGATGGTGTACTAAAGCCTTTTGGTACCATCATTAGGAGGATTCTCTCACTTGGCCAATGCTTCTCTCCTTGCACCTTCTCCTTCAAAAAATGGAACGAAAGAATACGTCCCATAAGATGGCAGCCTCACGCCCTTTTGACTCCATCCATCTCTAGTTGGACAATTTCCCAACTTGGATTTGTTCTTGTACTTCTGCTGATATTCGTCATTAATGATATCTATTTTAATAAGAATGGATTTTATATCAATTAATCATCTATGGTATCATGTAATAATAATGAATCATTAATCCACTATCCAATTCAATAATTTTAATGTTTTTCTCATAGAATAGGTGACCACAAGTCATGTCAATAACATATTAAAGACAACATACTCCAAGGATGAATCCCATTCAATATTTAATTGTTTCAAATTCATGTTATATCAGCATAATCATAAAACTGAATATATTGGGAAATTTATCAGACCATTAGGTAAATATTTAGACCTTTACTATTAACAAACTAAGAATAAAATACTTCAAAAGGTAAACTCCCCTGAGAAAGAAGGTGGGGATAATATCTAAAAAGTATCCCAAATAGAAATTGATCAACTAAAAAACAAACAAGGAATAACATAAAGGGATTTATGTATGATGGTTTCTGAACCAAGGTATATAATGAAATAAATTAACAAAAACCTCATAACATGGATTTGTCACCTTCTTGGAATGTCTGTAATGTTGGTTAGCAGTCCAATATCACCTAGAGTATGCTTTCTAGTTGAGAGGAGTAGACTGTATTGAGTTGAATGGAAAATCATTTGAACCGTGCACTTTAAAATATATTGTTGTGTTATTATATTTAGTTCCATATAGTTACATATTGATAAACTCTTCATAATGGGTTATGCTTAAAACCCCACTCCTGGGCTGAAAATCTTCCAATTCACCCTTAAATTACATGACATGAAATCCACACACATAACGTGTAAATGTTATGAAAATGGTTTTTTATCCCATTTACCAATTTCAAAACCTATAACACCTTTACTTATTCTAAACATAACATTAACTGAGGGTATCACATGACCCATTTATACACGGTATCCTTTCATTGAAATATAAATTCAATATAGTACATTAAGTCATATTCCCAACAAGTCTCTCCACATGGATCCTTTCCACTTTTATCAAAATTCCTCCCAACTAAGTATTTTTTTTATTCAAATTAAATACATATATGATGAAAAATTAACCACCAAGGAATTATGATGTGTAAAAGCTCAAATAAATTAAGTTTAATGAAAAACACACAGAGAGATGCTCCTATAAAAATATAGGATCGTACATTGTCTCTAAATTGTGATCTACATTATCTATCATTAGGAATAATAATTATATGTTAATTATTTACATGATTATAAATCATTTCCATGTTTATTATTACAATTTTTTTCATATAAAATTTTTATATATGATTACTTAATAAATTAGGTTTTTGTAGGAGGTTTTGTTGATATATAACACATGTGTCAAAAATGTCTTTGAAAAGTTCACTATGGTATAAGTGATCATTATTTAAAAGACTCTATAATAACAATCATGAAATTATCTTAATATATATACATCAATTGTAGTTTTAATGTCAATAAAGATTTATGGTTATGAAAAATGGAATACATTACAATCATGGAGATTGTAGGCCATATATACGCATGAGTAACGTTTCGATTTTCAATAAACAACATATAAAAGAAAAGTAAAATTTTATCATTACAGAATTATTATTAAATCATAAATAACATATTACTTCATTAGAAAAACAAAAATATACCATCACTATAGGGTGGTGATGCAAATATAGTCACATCGCTGCGGGAAGGTGGTATTCCACATGTAAAAAAACGATCTTATCTTATTTAAGTATGTTAAAATAATAGAAATTAAATAATATATAATCATTTAATAATGATAAATATTTCATTTATTTCATAATTATTTTATTTATGTGAGATATAATCATTAAAATTATAACAACACCTATCTTTATTAATCATTAATTCCTTATTTATTACATATAAGAACAAATATTACAGTATAAAATATCGGTAAATCTATTATATTTTGGAATTAGGAATATAGAATATCACCTTGAACCTGGGATAAAAAAAAATTATTTGAAACATCTTTAACATGCTTCTAAAATTATCAAGATCTAACAACTCTGTGGGAACACCTAGGGACAGTCATAAAAAATTGGTGAGCAATAATGAATGATGGAGGTCACCTCGGCCTAATATCCAAATGGAAGATGGTTCATATTCTGATAACATCAATGTGGTGGGTGGCATGGATAAGTCCTATTTCAAGGTGCTTCTTGCTGTCCCCAATCCTAACTTGGTTTATGGTTATCAAAGGGGCCAAGGCAAGGTTACATGTGTTATTTCTGTTATGGTTTCTCAGTTAGGAAATGACATGATTGAAACCTTGCCACAGGAGGATGAGATCTTAGGGGTTGTGAGAAGCCTTAACCCGGAGAGTGCTCCTGGCCAGAACGAGTTCCATGGATCCTTTTTCAGAACCTCTTGGATCATTTTTAAGGCTGACATGGTAGAAACCATCATGGATTTATTCCGTGGTTGGTTCCTTCCTCGTGATGCTAGTGATACAACTATGGTCCTCATCCTGAAGCATAAAAATACCTCTTTTCATCAGCATTATTTCCCTATAAGTATGTGAATCTTTTCTTAAAAGGTTCTGGACAACATTATCAACAATATAATAAGTTAACATCTTCCCCACTGGATGTCTCTAGAGAAACATGGTTTTTTCAAACAAAGATCAATTCAAGGGGGTATTGCAGTATGCCAAGAGGTCACTGATGTTAATAACACTAAATTCCATGGTTCAAATATATTGATCAAGATGGATATGGATAAGGCCTATAAAAGGCTAGAGTGGTCCTACATAATCAAATTCATGATAGGTATGGGCCTTTCCCCTTGGGATGTTGACTTATTTTTCAAGTGTTTTAGCTCCTCGTGGTTGGAAATTCAGTTCATGGGAAGGCATTTTGGCTTCTTCAAAGAGGTCTGTTGGTTTAGGAAAGGTGATCCTTTATCCTCAAGCCCTTTTATTATGTTTCAGGATGTTGTCAGCCACATTATCAATAAGCGCATCATGCAGGGCTCTATCCCACCTTACCGTTGTAATCCAGGCCTTGTGGTATCTCCCATCTCATGTTTCCTAAGGATACGATTATTTTTATGAATGATGGATTGAGGTTTGTCTGTGGGAACAACAAGATTCTTGAAGATTAATGTGGATGGAGTGTCCAAAATAATAACAGGAGTAAGAGGAAATTCTATATCCCGAACTATTGCATGGATAGAAGGATTGAATCTCTTGCAAGCAGACTGGATATGCCACATATCTTTTTTCCAATGGAGTATCTTGGTGCTCCTTTCTTCCCTAGAAGGATTGAAATTTAGTATTTTGATAATATTGTTGGGAAATTTATTGAGCCATGTTCACAACTAGAAGAACTATTTTTTATCTCTCTGTGGTAGGATCACTGTGTCTTACAATGTTTTTTCATCCATTCCGTGACATGCCCTCTCATCCATCAAGGTCCCAAAGGGGGCGACCACCAAGCTCGACTAAATCCTCTCCTCCTTTACCTGGTATGCTCATGAAGAGGGTATGAGACATTGGGAATCATGGATTAGACTTGTAAGACCTGTTTAGGAGTGGGGAATTGGTGTGAAGGGGATCTCTGGTACGCTACAAGGTATTTAGGTGAAGCTGTAATGGGAGGTTATTGAGGCTTGAACATTATGTGGCAGTTTCATGGCCATGAAATTTAGTGGAGGCAAAAGTAGAGCTAACATGGGTCGGGCCTCATTGCCTGATGCAGTTTCTTCCCATATCCAATCCCTTATTCCCCTCACTAGATGGATTGCGGGGAATGGGGATCTATCCTTTTGCAGTCAAAACTAGGATGGATCTCACCTGGAGTTCCCTAGAGGCCCGGCTACTGGCATCACCTTCAAGAAGGTCAGCAGGTTCCTAGGTTTTATCAGTTCGGTGCTTGATAGGGACCATCAAATGGTCTTTGATGCCATTTTTCTCATAGATAAACCGGATAGATGTGTTTTCACTGCTTCTTCCTCAGGTGCTTTCTCAACAAGGGACTATAAGAGGGTGATCAGTACAACGACTCAATAGGGCACCTGGGACTCGATTTTTTGGATCAAGGAAATCCCGGTTAAGCTCAATTTTTAGGTGTGGCGTATTTGGAATCATTCCATTCCCATGGATGAGATTGTTAAGAAGACTATTATTTCCTTGGTTTCGAGATACATGTGCTGTAGGTGTTATATGGAGGAGTGTTCGGAGCATCTGTTCTTCAACATCGACTAGGCTCAGTAGGTGGGGCGATACTTTTGGGATTTCATGAGACTCTCTATTCCAAATTTGAGAGATTATCCGTTCATGGACCACATATTTTATGGGGTGGGAGACATTGGTCTCGAGAGGAAAGACCATATAGTAATACTGCTGGCTGGTTGATGGTGTATTTGGTTGGTAAAGAACAAGGCAATGTATGATAGGATTCGGTGTTTGGGTCAGGCGGTGGTGGCACAGACAAAGTTTCTTCTGATAGATATGGTATGATCCTATAAATATTGGCTCAAAGCTCACCCTCTCAACCCTTTTTATGTGGGAGTTGTTGACAAAACTCTGAGAAGTAATGGTAATTTGGTAAGATGGTTTCTACACCACTAGGGCATTAATCACAATACTGATGGTTCCTACTGCTCGGATTTCATGAAACGTGGAGGTGTGGTTAGGGACTCAGGGGAGGAGTTGTTCATACCTTTAATGCCCACTTTGGCGGAGGGAATTTACTTATGGCTGAGGCTCTGGATTTTTTGACTGGCCTTCAGATTTTTAGGGATAGGAATATTAGATTGGCTATGGTGGAAACAGATTCTATCATTATTCATGATTCCATAATGGGTAGATGCAATACTCCATGGTCAATTTCATATGTTATGAGAATGTGTATATATCTGGTCAGTGTCGAAACTAATGTCCTTCATACTTGGAAGGATGGAAATATGGTGGTAGATAATTTTTCCTCTTTATCCTTGTAGGTTCATTGTATCTTCCTTCCATCGAACCTGAATTCACTCTCAATGAAAGGGACGAATCTCAATAGAGGGGACTCCCTCAGACTTCATCACTTCAGGCCCCCAGAGCCCCCTGTCTCCTGCCTTTTTTTGTATTTTAGATGTTCTGTTCTTTATTTAATATTAAAATAAAGGACATATTGAGTTTAATAATGTTACATGATATATAATCCTAATAATAACATGGGAAATGTTTCCACGATATAAAAAACTAAATCATATATATAGGTTAATGATAAACCACAAAGTTATATTGTTGGAAAAATTCCCACAATAGAATCATGTTCACTACCTATCCAAGCATTAGGTCTCATGAGACTAAAGATTACCAAATTCATTGAATCACTATATAATTTTGTGTTCACTCATCACATTCTTTTCATTCCCTTGTTTAAATGTGTACTTAAATCATACAAAATGGTTTCATTCATGATCCTAATTTAATCTATAAACAAATATAATGGAATACATATATGTATGTTCCAAATAGAAATGTATATATTCATATATGTAAAAACCCGTGATTATAAATGGGAATGGTATTCACTACACAATTATTTTTTCAATGAAAATCATGGTGCAATTCTAGCAGCATAATGGAGTTTCATGCAGATTCATAAAAATTGGTTAATGAGAGCGAAGAAGATATTTCCTCACATATACATGAAATAGGTAGTAATAGGGACATGAAAAAACATATCCCAACAATAAAATTGGAAATAGAAGGCATAACATAGTGAAGTAACACGAATAATGAAAATAATAAACGAAATATTTCAGAATGTTAACGAGTATACATAATGGATCATGTGAGGCTTAATGAGACTGAAATTGGAAAAAAATTATAAATTTAATGGATATTAAGGGGAATTTCTATGTATATGTCCTGATGAAATAAAATTTAATTTATGGTACATAACATTAAAGAAGTGCTTGAATGGGAATGATAAGAGATAAATCCCTTACTTGAGTTTGTGTCTCAAAATGCTGGGGAGGGGTTTCTTGAGTGCTTCGGGGGAACCATTAGAGGAATATAAGGAGTTCAAGGAAGAGTATTTCTTTTCTCTATGGAGTATTTGGGAATCTAAATGGGTTATTGGGTGGGTTTATATAGGAAAAGTGGAGGATTTATTTATTATTTAGGATTTGGACTCTACATAATAAAATAATGAAAACCACAAATCATTATATGGTTTTTCAGATGGATTCTTGCAATGTAATTTTTCATAATTATATATTAATTCCAAGGGCTCAAAATTTAAAAATAATTCCCTTTATTATGTGGTGGTGATTCATACTCTTAATGAAATTTTTAATTCCTATAAAATATATTAATGGTGTTGGAGGATTCATAATGAATTTATAAAATTAACCAAATAAATATGAAATCACATTATTTTAAAGGGAAAAAATATATTTGGTCATGGGTACCTATTATTGTATTTTTTACATCACTTTTTAGTCATTATGATGTCATAATAAACAATGCTTATTTATATGGGTTTTAATTTTTACAAGAAAATTCAACTCTCTCAACAAAATCTTAATGATTCACCATTGGATAATTTCAATGTTATGATTCCAAAATATTATATTTATTTTAATTAAATAACATTCTAAATATGTGGGTTTTATATTGTAACAAAAAATCCACATTTATTACATAATGATGTTTTTTTACAATAAGAGTCATTGAACCCTTATTAAAATTATAGTTTACCTTATAAAAATTATATGATCAATAATATTAAATAAACAATATTTAATAAAAACCTTTTATTAATATTTTATTTATTTTAAAAATCCATTAATTACTCAAAATAAATTCTATAATTTAATTTTAATATTAAATAGAAATATTTTGTGGGATTTATTGAATAGAAATAAAAATAATTTATAAAGTAAAAATAATAGGATTGAAATATATTAATTATTATATAAAAAATAATATATATGATTATATTTCTATGGACTTCAAACATGTTCTATTAGTGTAATAGAAAATTTTCTTAGGGTAAGGTGCATGATATTGGGACTTTCATGGAGTGGTTCATTGAACTTGGTTTAGGACAAAATCTCGATGAGCTTAAAATTCTCCCATAAACTGTTCACTCATGCTTATGTTTTTGGATGACATCATCGTATTTATCAAGGTAAAATCTTATAGATGTAATCACCCTTGTAACATTGATAAATATGATTCATATGGTATGATCCCACTAGTTGAGAGTATCAATTCCTTTGTCTTTTCGAATTGGATTTTTCAAAATCCAATATTTATAGTAATGTTGTGATCGCTATTCAACATTAATATTATCACCTGTAATGATTCTTAATGGTCAATTAAATTATTTTGGATATAATAAACCAATGAAGTGAATGTTTTTATATAACCAAATTACATAAAAATTAATTTAATTAAAACATAAGGGCATTTTTTTTATAATAGTACAAGTTGTTACAATCTTCCCTCCTTAAAAAGTTTCTTCTCATAGAATTTTTATTTACCATCCTAAAACAGAAAAGGGAAGCTCTATTTCATCACCTCCTCTATTTCCCGCATTCCCTCACTAAACATTTTGTTTTTCCACAAAACATTGACAAGGTGCATTATCTTATTTCATAGAACACTGTCTCTACGATCTAAGATATTTACAGGCTTCTCCTTATATGAGAGGTCAATATCTATTAGTGCCACCTATGGATTTAGTAAATATGAGTGATGTCATATGCACATACTCAAGGGTGATATAGGTAATACATCATGTACTATATATATGTTCAATAGAAGTAATAGTTGATAGGCCACCACTCTGATGTGATCAAGGATTTCAAAAGGGCCGATGTATCTGGAACTAATAGAAATATACCATATAAAAATGGGTTGGAACCATTGGTAAAGGTTTCCAAACCATTGGTTTAGCCTATACCAATAGTATAGAGGACCGTTGGATGGTTTGTAATTGGGATATATCTATACTAATGGTTCTGGGAAAACCATTGGTGTAGAACAATACAAATTATTTTGTCAAATTGATGGTATAAATTATATGAAAAACCTTTACCAATGGGTTTATAAAACTGTTTGTATATGTAATTCAACAAACCAACAGGCCTGGTTTTGATCCCGACACCTCTAGTTTAAAATTTGATGATCTAACCACAAACCTAACTTGAAATTTGTGAACATAATTTTATAAATATATTTTTATATTCGATTGTTTTTTAAGATTTTATTTATTTAATGTTATATGAAAAAAGAGTACATAAAAAATATGTGTACCTATATCAATTTTTTGAGAATTGTTGGTATAGGTTATTTGATTTTTTGAGCTATACCAATAGTTTGACTAAAACCGTTTGTATACGGTCACTATTATAGACTTATAACAATGGTTTTTTCATAATACATAAACCCGCTGTTCTAGAAAATCCATTGGTAAATGTCCAAATTATTGACCTATAGAAATGGTTTTGTCCAAACTATTGGTATAAGTCTATATTAGTGTATAACACAAATGGTTTTGGCTAAACCATTGACACGTGTCCAAAGTAGTGTCTAATACCAATGGTTATAGCCAAACTGTTGGTATAGGTCTTATTCTTAGTAGTGTTTGTCTATGATTTCCCTTCTCCCCAAATCACATAACATTATTCCATTGAGATATGTGGAGGAATACCCTATCCCCACCACAAAATAGTTGGTCTCGTAAATGATTTTCAGCTTGCCCATTTTTTTGACTCTGATAAGCCTTGTTGTAATGATAAGTGGTCTTGAAATTTTCCACCATTTCCTCTACAACTTCATGATCTAGTAGTTTTCGTTCCCCAACATCATCCAAGAATGTATGTATTCTACACCTTTTCGCATATAGGTATCTATATGGATCCATTTGGATGCTTGAGTGGAAGTTGTTGTAGTAAGAGAACAAGGACATAGAATGATTTTGGCCACATCCTCTATTAATGTCAACATAAAATTCTCTCAACATGTCCTCGACAGTATGGATAGTTTGCTAAAATTCACCATTTGTATGGTTGATAATTCATACTAATGTTCAATTTAGTATTCATAGCATTTTGGAGACTCTTCCAGAACATTGAGGTGAATATTGGATCCTGATCAGTTACAATTGATAGTGGTACTCCATTCAGCCAGACAACCCCTTTGATTTATATCCATGCAAGTTGATGTTCTGATAAATCCTCTCAAATCATAATAAATTTAACTATAATTGTAAGGAGATCCACAAAAACCCATATATAATTGTATATATATTATTTCATAAGATATCCAATGATAATATCTTTAGATATTTTTCCCATTTCCATGTTGGTATGGGTAATGGTCGCATCATCCCCTAAGACATCTACCCCTCATCCTTTACTTGCTACACATTGATGTATATTCAGTGATCTCCTTATTAATATTGTCCCTCCCTTGATTCTCTCAAAATATTGACACATATTTGTGATTCTTGGGTGAATGGAGGAGGTTGAGCTATGTACATCATCTAACATCTTTCTATTTAACTTCAGATATGATTGTACACATAGTCTTTACCAAAATATCAAAACTCCGTATACATTATTCATTAACCACTAGGAATTACTTTTTATAATATTTTCCACTTACTCATGAATTCCAAATAAATCTTTTTGAGAATATTTTACCATATCTATTAGGGATGGTTAAGCAACAATGTGTGAATGGATTGATGATCTTCCAATATTTATTATTCCCATGTACATCCTTTTAAAATCTAAGAAGATAATATCCCTCTCAATTTTCATTAATGATAGAATTTATTCTTGTATTATACTTAGAGAATCTACCACATTATTAAAATTACTAGGTTGGTAGTGGGTTTAGAAGTCATAGACCCAGATCATCTCTAACCATGTTCTTTGGCACAAATTTAGCTCTTTTTTTGTGAATATTTACTTGATGATTTTTTATCCATATAAATTACATAGTTCTCCCCAACAAGATAATTCCACCATATTTTCAAAAAAGATGAACATATCCAACTCCATATCATGCATTGGGTAGTTCTATTTGTGAACATTCAACTGCCTTGAAGCATAGTCTATGAATTTATCATTTTTCATTAACACACAACCCAATCCCTTTTAGAAAGAATCATCAAATACTGTAAAAATATCTCCACTTGTGTGTGGTGTTAGAATATGCACAGTGGTAAGACTCCTATTAAAATCATTGAATATATCATAATTTTAATCATTACATGAAAATATGAATCCCTTTTCAGTTATCTTAAGTAAGAGAGTTTGAAAATTGAGGGAAATTTCTCACCAATATGAAATAATAACCAGCTATCCCAAGGAAACTATTGATATATACCCTATATTGTTTCCTCTTCCATCCTTAAATTGCATCTATAATTAAAGGGACCCTAGATTTACCATTTCTTGTCATGATATTCCCCAATAATAAGAATTATTTCAATCAAAACTCAAATGTTTTGTACTTTTCATAATTCTTATCCAATCACATGGTCATTACCACATTTCTTAAATTTAACCTCATGATCCTCCTTAGTTTTGGACAAAATTAGAATATCATTTATAAATAATACCACAAATTTGTTGAGTTAATCTATATAGAATCTATTAATCATGTCCAAGAATATTTATAGCGCAATAGTTAGTCTGACTAAAATTACTATGCACTCATTTTTCCTATAACTTGTACAAAAAGTAGTTTTAGGGATATCTTCTATCTTCACAGTGACTTGGTAATATCCCAAACAAAGATCTACCATGGAGAATTATTTTGATCTATCTTCAACACCTCATTTTCATCAATAAATATTCTCTATGGAATCTTTGATAATGGTAATGACCTGGTTATAAGATTGATTGAGAATTCATCATCTCTTCGAGGAGGGTAAGGAAATTCTTTGAGAAACACATCAGCGTATTCCCCCACAATAGGCATGTCTTATAGGATGATTCTTTCTATATAATAGATCATTTATTCTAGATATGATTTCATATAGGGAAAAAATATCATTTACTAAGATGTTGGTGATGAAGGAGATGCATCCCCCTGCTCGTAGTTGTACATATTTGGGGGGTCAATTCTCAATATGTATAGTGATTTCCTTCTATTGAAAATTTATGATAGCTCTATATAAGGAAATCAAATCCATGCCTATAATTATATCAAATTCCACAAAAGGGAGTACAAAAAGGTTCACTAGGAAGATCAACCCAAACATTTTGATACGGGATGAGTTATATACTCATGATTCAATAATTTACCCATTTACTATTTTCACTATTAACCCCACTACCATGAATTTAGGTGGTGGTTGAATAGTTCTTCTAAACATTCATGATGTGAAGGAATGTGTTGAACAAGATTAAAAATTTTCATTTTCTATCCATGAATTAATACCCAAACATACATGTCACCAAATCATTGTCCAGATCCAAATCATTAATTATGATGGAAACAGATCTCCCTTACTCAATTGTATATTATTGGTTGTCTTAGAGAACCCTTGGATTAGTTCATTAGTTTTATATGTTCCTCAGATTCTTGAAATTGTTGTATGTAATAACTCTCTATGGGTTGATTAAAGAATTCATTTCTTCCACCACATTAACGGGTTTCTCCCATTAGTAATTAATATCTTGGATCCCTTCCACCCCACATCGAAATAATTTCCTTATACCACTTAAGAAATTTATAGGGTGACTATTTCTGCACTATTGTCAAGTGGGGCATTGAAATATCATGCCACTATTAGATTTCTCCATAGAACTTCCAAAATTAAACACCATATTTCACTTCATTTCCCTATGACACCCTTGAGATTCTATGGCCACCATCTCGACTTTTATGGAAAATCGAACAATTTCATCATAGCTATAAATGACTCTGATTTCCAAATCTTTTATTATACTAAGTTTTAACCCAAAAAACAAGCATCCAACACTACATTTGGGGGTAATGAAAAAGTTGAAGGTATATTAAACAAGTATTGTGAAGTATTCCTCATACACCATGATTTATTCGTTATAATTTTGCTTGAGGGAAAGGAAATCACATTATAGTTTTAGATGGAGAGTATGAGGAAAATATTTATCGATTTTTTTTTTCTGAAATTACTTCTACCACAACTTTTTCAATTTCTTCATCAGGCTTCATATTCTTGAACAATGACCACCACTGATCAGCTTCTCTCACTATATACTAAAATACTAGTATAAAAATATATTGTTCAGAAAATTGAATAATGGATAAGATATTTTAAATGGATTAGATATATTGTTCTCCAAATAATGGGTCATATGATCCATTGAAATTTAGAGGAATTCGTTGTATAAATGACTCAATTACAAATTTTTCTTTCTTAGGAATATTTATCCACTCCTCCTGATATAGGTTCTTATTCGAAACCTTATTTATCTGAGTGGTTATTGTGATAATATTTGACATTTATACTCTCATCATTTGGGGAATCTCATTGGGGAAAACATCACATATCCTTTCACACTGATTATTTTACTAATTCCACCTCTTTCAATCCATTGGGGAGAATAAAAATAAAATTATGCGTGATAATTTTGAACTATTAAACATATAATGGGGAATTCAATGAAATTAAATGGATGACATAAAATTTTTATTTATTTGATAACTTATGAATTTGTAGGATCTAATCTATGATATACAGGATCTATATTCTAACATATATTATTTGGGGTTTTTTTATTATTTGGTTGATAATTATTTGAAATGAGAATATGAATTTACCGAAGCATATCCTCCAAGAGTTTCAAAATAGGTGCATAGTATGTCATGTTGTCATGTACTAGGTTAGACCAAGTCATGCCCAAAACACCTTTTAGGAGTTTCTACCCCTAGGTATATTGGTTCCAAAAACATTTCCATATATAAAATCCAACCAAGTATGTGTTTTATTGACATGCCAATTACTATAATCTTATCAAAATTTAGGAATGTTATTTTATTAGTATTCATATCTATAAGGATTTATCTGGAGTTTAATAATGAAAATTTGAAAAATAAATAATCGTTTCCTCTCATACCAACTACAAAAACCTTTCTCTTTATTACCAATTAATTCCCAATTTGTTACATAAATCAATAGACCATACAACATGAATGAATAAAAATTCCGAGGTATTTTTGAATTAGTTACATATCCTAACATCTTAAACATTGGATAAGAAAAAATTATAGAAAGCTTTATTAATATGTATTTAAAATTACAAGGCTTTAAAAACTACACGGGATAACCAGGAGACAAACATAAAGAAGGGGTTAGATATAAAGCCTAGTACGGGAATAAAAATGTAATAAAGAGAAAAAATTTATACAATAAAAATGAAAATGGGGAATAAGATGTTTATTAATCATAAAAATGAAAATAAGACATTACATAGAATGATAATCCGAACATGGAAAATGTGGGAACAACATAAAACACTACATCATAAACATAAGACCAAGCTAAAACAGAATGATATAATGGAGGAAAAAATACCATAAAGGAATCATCTTAACTCCCTAACCAACATGATGTATCACAAGACTAAAAATTACCCAATTCATTGGAGCATTGTAAAATCCCTTGGTGCACATGAAACATTTATTTCATTATCATGTTTAAGTGTACATTTTAGATCATACAACATGGATTTGTTAATCTTCATAATTTATTCCATTATCAAAGATTGTAGGATATATATATGTATATATATGTCTCGTATCAAATTTTATGTCTGAATAAAGGTGAACGTACACCCTTGGTTGGAAATGGGTATGGTGTTCACTACACAATTGGTTTGTCATGGAAGATCACAGTAAGATTTCGGCAGCATAATGGTGTTATTTAATGTTTCATAAAAATGATTTGATGATAGATAAGGGATAAATTAATCACATATATATAAAATTAGAGCTTATTTGGAAATGGAAAAACATATCTCAATATTTTAAATTAGAAATTGAAGGCAAATATTAATGGAGAAACATGAATAAAGAACCAAATTCAAATGATATTTTGACATGGTTATATGTGTACATAAAAGTCCATGGGAGGATAAATTACAATGATAAGGTGGAAATAATAAATTATAAATTAAATTTATTATAAAGGGAATATGGATGAACATATCATAAAATAATCAAATAAAATTTAAAAGACATAACATAAAATAAGTGCTTTAGTGGAAATGAGAAGTGACATAACCCTTACTCGTGTGTGTGACCCCAAATGCTTCGGAGAGGATTCTTGAGAGCTTGGGGGTTCCATGGGAGGACTATAGAGAGTGTAGGGAATATTATGAACATTATACATGTAGTTTTCATGAATATAAGGGGTTCCTTGGGTGGATTTATATTAGAAAATTAGTGTATTTCATTATTATTTAGTTTTCAACACTAAATAAAAAAATACCCAAAAACACAAACCAACCCATTTTTTTGCACATAGTTTCCTCCAAATGAGAGTGTTTATCAATAATTTATAACAAAAAGGTCCAGAAATAATAAAATAACGCCATTGGTAATATAGAGGAGATTCATACTCTTACAGAAATGATTTTAAAACATTACAATATAATAATGGTTTTAGAGGATTCACAAAGGGATTATGAAAATAATCAAATAAACCCAAAATAAAATTATTCTAAAAGTAAAATATATATATATACTCATAGATAAATTTATTTTATTTTATTATATCTCATTTGGGACATTATTATCTCATAATAAAAAATGTATATTTATATAGTTTTTAATTTTTACCCCAAAATTCATTTGTCATAAAAAATTATGAAACATTCACTATTGAATAATTTCAATGTCATCATTCCAAAAATAATATTCATTTAATCTAATGAATTTTATTAATATTTAAATTTTTATAGTTAAAATGAACATTACATTTATTATGAAATGATAGGATCTCCGGAAATATTATTTTTTTAACCCTTAAAAAAATTACATTTGAAATCATAAAATTTATATTGTAATTTATATTTAACAAAAATTATTTTAAAATTAAATATTATTAAAATATTATTTAATTTAATTTTTAGAAATCCAAAAAAATAAAATCCCTAATTGAGTTTTAATATTAACAATATAACTATTTTCGATTAATTGAATATAAATAAAAATTATATATAACGTAACAATAATACCAGGAAAATAAAATCACTATTCAATTAAAATAATATATTTATTTATGTTCTTGTGGGTACAATAGATTTAAACAAACACACACCTTACACAAAATGAGATCCAAAGGGTAAGTTGTGCAATGGTGGGATATTCATGGGTAGGTTCGGGAAATATGGTTTGTTCTGTGAGCTCGATGAGATTCAACTTCTCCCATAATTGGGTTATCTAATTGTAATGTTATTTGATTTGATATTGTATTTGGACAAAAGAAAGTCCCAAATATTCTATCTCCCATGAAAGCTCCAAAAAATAGGCTTCATACAATATGATCCTACTAGTTGGGTCCATCACTTACTTTTTCTTTGTCAATTGGATTTTTTAAAACCACATATCTATACTAATCGTGTGAACAATATTTATCTTATATATTATAAAATATAATGATTCTTAATGTTCAGTTAAATATGATAAAATATAATAATCCAAATAAGTGGTTGTTTTTTCTATAACCATATAACATAATAATACCTTTAATTACAGATCAAGGGGACGTTTATTTATAATATTATATGTCATTAAAACACTATACTAATTACCTTCTATGTAAATTTTTAGTGAAAAAAAGCCTATTGATTCATGGGGCGATAGTGCACCATACAAATGAGCAATGTTATCGTATATCCTACATAATGGAAAGTAAAAACGGGGATATATGATAATTTGAATATAATGATATAATTATGTTATTAATATCATATATATAAATTATGTGCATAATCATACCAAACCATGAGAGGTGGAAACAGAAAAACAAATAACATTAGTTTGTGAGGAATTAGTCTTCCATAAACATGAATGATGATTTCGTAACCCATATGATATAATTGGGGATAATTGTAGCTAATAACATAACATAAATATTTATAAGTATATAAATAGTAAAAAATATATTTTATCAGCAAGGTTTAATTATAATTCATATAGGTGGTGAATGAAATAAAATAAAAAATCTCGTTGAACAACACAATCTCTTATCTGGGTAACCTCATTAGGTTCCCACAAAAAACCCTTCTTTGGATGGATTTATACAAAAAATATATTTTAGGATGAAGAAAAGGAATTTGGGATTAATTTTGGTATGTAATTGATTACCCAAAAGGGTTTTATGTTGTGGTTAATAGAGGCGAGGGGTTCCCTTTTATAAGTGAGAATAGTGGCATACTTGTAATTTTTATAAATAAAAAAGTTTACCCACATTTTTACACCAGCCAAAACGGTTCAAAATGATTTATTATTGAGAAATAAAATATAAGGTAAAAATATTTCCACAAAACATTTTTTATAGATGATTTTATTTGACTTTAACCCTTAAATGTTTTAGTCCCCCACTATTATAATGTAGTTTTTACATTAACCACAATGTTTTTTTTACTATTTTAACATTTCATTGGGGTAAAAAATTACCTTCACAAAATTATATAATATAAAATATTTTTAATAAAAACATTTAATCAATTTTCCTAATAAAATTCACAAATGTTTAATATTTTAACATAAAATGTATCATATAGTGGTGATGATAAAGTGATTTATCAATGAGATAACATTAAAAAGAGTATAAAGATAGTAAATCAAAATTCCTAATGAAAATGATTCATCTGACTTAAATTGGATTAATATATATGTATATATATAATTTAAATAATTTTACATTAAAACCATCTTAATTTATAATTTAACTATATCAATAAATTAAATGAAAAATGATTTGAAAATTAAAATTCAATATTATCACTACTCATCGAAAAATGAATCAATTCTGAAAATTTGAAAAAATTCACCCTAGAGATGAGGATTTCTTTCATCATAATGATTAAGAATATTTGAATGTATAATTTCATTATATATATCTATTTCATTGGAATAATTTCATATTTTATTTATTCGGCTATCATTTCAACTTCATTTCTTAATATAATAAATGAATATGCATGTTGATTTTTTAATTACTTAAGCAGTAAAATTCACTATTAATAGATAATAACATTAAAAGTATAATTATATGTCCTTCATATGATATGTATTTATTATTATTTTAAAAAAAAATTATAGGTTATATAAGTTGGATATATATTTGTATGCTGAAGTAATATATTATTCATTAATAACATGTACAATGTTCAACTTAAACCATTTCATATATGGTTATCATGAATAACTGACATAAATATTAAGATGTAAAACTTTATAAACAAGTCACTAAATATCCAATGTTAATTTTCAGTAATCCCCCAAAAAACAAGAAGTAGATCCTAATTAGCACATACCAATCACATAAATAAATTCACCATGTATTGTCTCAAAACATGGTGGTAACATAAATTGACAGAATAAATTATGAAATATTGAATGGATACATATTTGTTAAATAAAACAAAAAATATTTGATAAATTACTTATATAAAAAATTCTTTTCAAAACCATCAATGATAGAATAAAACAGTTGGTCAAAAAATATGTAATCAGTTCCAAGGCAGTCAGAACTATAAAATTTACATTATCAATATAAGATAGCTCCTTATACAAAAACCATTATCAAAATATTAGGATCATATTAAAGATTATATATCCCTTAATAATATTCATTACAAGATATTTAACAATCCACTGTATCATTTTTCATAGTTTTCAGTACAGTTCAACATAAACGTTCAAATCCTTAATGAAAAAGTAATCCATTAAAATACTTATAAATTTCATAAATATTATAATTAGGATATAATTAATAAAACACTAAAATGAAATAACTAAAAAAAATACAAATAGAATAAGTATACTAATTTCACATCTATAATCAACATTTTAGATGATTTAACATGATCTACTTGCTAGTTTTGAGGAATATTACTTTGACTCCTAGGGAATTTGTTTGGGTAGTACCCCATATCCTTATTGTTAAATAATTTAACATTGGAAACATTTTTATTTCCTTAAATATAACAAGAATGGTGGAATTTCAATCCAAAAAATTACAAAACACACCTTCCGTTTTATATTTTTAAAGGGCGTTTCTTTATTCAATTATCACATGTGAAAAATAATTTATTTCATTCTTCCCATTATCCACCATTTTTAGCATCCTATTATTCTCTTGATTCCCATAAAATCCATAATATTTAGATAATTCCATAGATGTATTTTTAGAATTATGTACTTTGTGATCATATGATGATAATGATTGGGATTTTATTTCCCTATAAAATATTGTCTTGTGAATGTCAAATAATAGATCATTCTTAATAAATGGTTTTTTTGAATTGATGCAATTCTCATTCCTTATAATAGAAACATTTTAAAAATGATGGAATAAAAAGGATTAGGTATTATAATTATCAAACATAATCTATCATTATAAAACTACTGAAATACTCAATATAAATCAAGAAAATTATGCATATCTACTATGATAATCATGAACATTGAATCATTTGGGATATAAATATTTTCAAATCCTTCATAATTTTATGTAAAGAAAGTTTAAATTATCTTTAGAATATCCCCTTGAAATGGGAAACCAAATGTACAATACAACCTCTTTTCATGCACTAGGTTATGAATAGGTCAATCACAATGTACACATTTCGGATTTATTACCCATATGTACATATGTTCTAGAACCACGTCAATTTTTTGTATCCCTATAAGGATGTTTTTGTTATGATAAACCACATAATCTATTCATTACAAAAAAATTAGGCTTTTCATCGAAACTTATAAACAAATTTTATCATAGGATTTTATTCCCTAATATATTTTATCCAAACTGTATTTCCCAAAGACACTACAAAACATTCACTAATCCCAACTATACCAGATCCAACCATAGTATCTTAGAGCCAATGTATTCTTTATTAAATTTTCATAAGATATATCTAATCACATAATAACTAGTTTAGTATTCTTGGTAAATGTGGTCCACAATTAAAATTAACATTATATGTTAAAACATTATGTAGAAAATAATGTTAGTTGAGAATTCCATAATTCGCTTTAGTCCATCCGTACTTATCGATAACAAAAAACATCCTTTTATATTGAGGAATATAAAACATATAAAATGGGCGAGGAGAGATTCCCAATAAGGGTAAATGTACATAATGAGGTTTGAATAAATATTTATAAATAAATATGGATGTGTTAATTACTAAAAACCATGCCATTTAATGACAATCATTATCATAATATGGAAGGAATAAATTACGATCAATGAAGTCGATATAAATAATCAGATGACCATTATTCATAACCATGGTTGTTAAAATAAATGAATAATCACATTGAATATCAATAAGAATATTGATAATTATTGAATGTATATTATTGTATATATAAAACATGTTGTTGAGTCCTTCTAATAGTTTATCTAATATCCTGGAGGCTTTATGGAAACACATCTATATAAATGGTCAAGACCTCTGCAAAATAAATAAATATATTGTCTCATGAGATCCATCAATGAATCAAGGGGATTTATTAGGACCAACAAATAATAGACTAATTCCAATTAATTATTCATCTAGAGGGATTGAAACATCATCAACATAAACATTCATATTTAATAACTACATTATGAAATGAAGAAAATACCTAAATCTTAAAAACATAAGCATAAACCATCATGAGTAATATGAATTGTAAAAAACTGGCATGTCAAGAGTAAAACTGATAATAATCCATACAAAGAACGAATAAGAATGATATCAGTACAACATATCCCTATTGGATCATAAGTAAAAATAATGGTTTCTGTTTTTAAGGATTAGAAATAAAAAAATATCATTAATTATTTTTTGAGGAAAACTACTTTTCATTAGGAAAATTATGTTTTAAAGAAAAAATATCAAAAAAACATTTTGATGATAATTTTACATGAAAATAACCTTGAATGATAGTAAAATAATTTTTATAACATTGACATGTCGTGACAGTGGAAAATATGGATCATAATGTACACGTTAAAAGACTTAATCATTTAAATTTTCAATAAAAGATAAAAATACATTATTTTAAAAATTATCTGAAGATTTGATTACAAGAATTTTTTTACTATTAATTTTAATTAAATATTTAAATAATATATCATTTTATAAAGGATAAAAATATTTTTGAATATATTTTCAGAAAACAAGGGTTTGATGAAAAGGTATTTATAACTGAAGAGAGAAATAAATTCATGTTTTCATAAAAACATATTATCAGTCATTTTATGTTCCAAAGAGTGAAAAAGGATAATGTTTCTTTAATATTTCCTGAATAAAAATGAATATATATATATATATTAATATCAAATAATTCCCCCAATTGAGATGTAAACTAAAAAATGATGACTTATAAGAACATTAAGAGATAAAATCATACCAATTTATTAACTTATTAATAATATTCAACATGATACAAAGGAAATTAAATAAATCAATAAATAAAAGGAAGATAAATGAATTCATGATGTAACATAACATATGACTCCATATACAAAACCTAAAAAAATAACTGTCAAATATTATATATGTTTAATATAACTAAAAGAGATATGATAAGACCATATGTTGAATATAAATCATGATTAATGTTATTTAATGTCATAAATAATAAAAATATTTTAATTATTCAAATTATATATATCAGCTTTCATGTTTTTATTACATATATTTAAATTATTACCATGTCATATATTAGTACTTATTCAATTAATTATATGACAGATGTTTTGATGATGTTTATCTTATGTATCAAAAATAAATTTTGTTGGACGATAGTGGTCAAAGTGGTCATTATTTAAAAAAAATATAGAAATAATCCAAGAATTATTATCATATTTATACATAAATTTTACCATTAAAAACTATCATTTATTATGGTTATGGAAAATGAATTAAGTTACTATCATGGAGATGAGAAGCCGTACATACCCATGAATAATGTTTCCATATTTCAATGATCCTTCTGAAAATAAGATAAGTGATATTTTGTATTATAAAAATGGTCATAATATAAAAAATTCATATAATTTATTTAAATTTACTTATATATGTCATTAATGTGTTGGGGTCAGGAAACGAGACGCACAATACTCTTTGAAGGTGGTAGTCCAATCATTCGTGAATGATGTTATAAACATTAAATGAGTGAAAACATAAGAAATTAATTGATATATTATATTTTTAGAATAATTAATAATTTCTTTATATATTTATAATTTCATATATGTAACATGTAATATTTAATTTCATCCTTATTACCTTCCATGTAACGTGTTACAAAAAATCAAAAAACATCATTTCGTGAGGTGGAAAACTATTGTATATATGGGAAATATTATTGTATCCCCTGCGAAATGGAAAGTAAAATATAAATATAAGATATGATAAACTTGAGGCATAATCTTGTTATAAATATTATATATATACATTATATCCATCATCATACCAACCCGTGAGAGGCGGTAGTCGGATAATGAATGACATAGGTTCGGACGCAAGTAATCATCCGTACACCAGAATGATTATTTTATAAACCATATGATGGTAGTGTGGATGGTTTTACCTAAAAAAGTAATTTATGAACATATACTTATATTTTGGATTCATAGGTTATTATATAATATTGTTTTAATATGAATTTATGGAGGTGGATAAATAAATAAAATAAAAACTCACATTGAAGAATGTTAACGGTTCTTGAGTTAATATCTTTAGGTTGACACAAAAAATATTCATAGGGTATATTTATGCCAAAAATAAAGATTCACGGATGATGGGATTATTTTTTTGAACTGATATGGTTAGGTATTGTTCGATCAAAATGGTTTTTATGGTTTTAAAAATAAAAGAAGGTGGTGGCCAATTATAAGTGAGGTCTGTGGCACCCTTGTAATTTTTTAAAATAAATAGACGTAACAATGATTTTCCTACACCGAATGGGTTAATTTGTTTATTAATGGTCATTAGAAATTATAAGGTCTAAATATTTCAAATTCATAAATTTTATTAATTCTTTTAGGATATTGTATCCCTTATTTTTTAGTTTAACTTCAAGGTAAATTAGTTTTTACCATAATTGAGGTAAATAAATTTTACTATCCTTAAATTAAATTTTGGATAAAAAATTATGTTCACTATATTATATAGTTTAAATTACTCCAATTACAAAAAAATAATCTATTTTTCCAAATTATTTCTAAAAAATAAAAAATATAATTTGAAAATAATCTTATGGAAACAATGAGAAAGATCATTTTCAAAGGTAATATGTTCAAAAACATTACAAAATTTTATATAAAAATCAATATAAACATAATAACAATGGACTAAATTTTAATTTATAGAAATAAACTTTTACTAAATTTACATAATATAAAATTTAAATTATAATTTATATTTATAAATAATTTTAATGAAAATGTTGTTTTCAATTAAAAATCTGTATTTTTCAGTCATCATCCAAAAATGAAACAATTCAAAAAAAAAACACCGAACTGTTCGCCGTAAAATAAATTTTATAATATAGTTTCAAAAATGATGTCCAATGTTTCTCATGAATTATATAATAGTGGTATATATTAAATTTAAAATATTTTGAAAAGCTCTACTAACTGCATTATAGGAAAATATTACCGATAGTTCAAAAAAGTTCTTATTCTTCCAAATGACTCATATTTATTTATAATAAATTTCCTTAAATGTAAAATTGAAAAAAATATATTTTATTCTAACATATAATGTGTAATTCATAAAAATATGTTTACCTTTTAGGATTTCGTGGTTGTGTTTAAATATAAATATTTTAATAGAGTATCACATTTCATTAAATCTCGATTTTCCTTTTATTGCTTGTAATCGAAGAGATTGAATTTATTTAGTTAATAAATATATTTTAAAGTCTTGTAATTTTATATTAACATGTATGGTTATTTTTTCCATAAATTATATCAAATATGATGTTCATATTTTAATATCTCGTTGTGGTAAAATCTCATTATTCATTGAAAAATAAAAATTCCATCATGTGTACATGGAGACTACTACCTCCACGAACAACATGTTTTATTTTATATACCCAACTAATATGACTAGTCATAAGAGTTACATAAATAAAATAATATTTTATTTATAAAATTATTGATGTTTTAAAATTGTAAACAATTACTTACCTTTCTCCTATTTTCTAAACAAAATGAAAATTCTATACCAGCGTATGAACAGACTATTTCTTTTCTGAATGTGATGTATTTAATTTATTTAGTCATTTTATATTTTTTATATAATATAAAATATTAATCACCACATTAATAAATATTCTTTAATTTCATTATAATTTTATAATAATTTTATTAAAAATATATCACCTCCTAATCAAACTTATACACTAATTATAACATATTATTATTTTCATCGGTTTATACACCAACACGAATGATGATATACAAACCTCTTTTTTTATTGATTTTTGATATCCCCCATTTCAAGGGATTAGGGGGAACCCATACAAGGCCCATAGAATCTTGAGATTATATTTCTCGTAGGCTTGGAGACATTACAGGACCTGCAAGTCTTAAGGAAATCTTATAGACTATGAATACTTGAAACTGCCCCTCCCAAGCATCTCCTTCGTGATCAGCTGAGCACGATTTTAGGGTTTTTTGGATTGTTATCCTATGTAGTGATGCAAATTTCTGGTACTGATTTCAATGACACACCCTCTCATTCTTCCAAATTTGTTATCCCTACTCTGATAAATGTGTCTTTCTGTTTAATCCTCTTTTGGAGTTGGTTCCTCGTAGAATCTATCTGGGCATCTGCATATTAGGTGGCCTTGAGGGCCTTAAGGTGGCCTGAAGGCAATGATGTGTCCCAAAGGCCTTAAATTTGGCCCAAAATACTTACGGACTAGGAGGCATGGGTGGCCCCAAGGCTATAAGGACTCCAAGACTAATCTGGTGGCCCAAGGTGAATAGTTCCAGCTACTACAGTACCGAACAATACCAGATGCAGTAACTACTATAGTACCTACTACAGTACCTACACAACACTACTATAGTACTAGAAACAGAACTTCTACAGTACCTTGAATTATGCCTCTTTCTGGTTTAAAACCTGTGTCTCATGGATGCAATTAGAGAGACCTCACCAACTGGGTTGAGCCTCATGTCCATGATGATATTAATTTATATCATGATTAAATATTTAAAGATAATTAATTTTGATATTTGATATTTATAAGTAAATATATATACAAATATATATATATTATCACATTTTCAATTAAATATTTTTTATTTAATAGTTGATATTAACAATAAACTGTTACAACAAATTTAGTAGCCAAAAAACAAACATTTAAAGTTAAATATCACACATGGAGTCTATTTTCGAAACCTTTATAACTATATATTATTTTAATTATGTGATAATTAAAATAAAAAATGAATAAATAAATATATTATGAATCATTTTTTCAATATATTTTTAAATTTCAATATATAGAAAATAATATAAAAAATTGTATTAGACAACCCTATGTAATGGACATATGAGAAAAAAATATAATTTATAAATAAAATATTATTATATACAAACCACAAAAAAAATATAGATGAATAATTTTTTTGATTATTTCTTTTAAAAAATGTACGTTGATTATCCAAGATGTTAACTACTTGCGTAGAATGAATCTGGACCATGGTATGAGGTTTTTACTCAAATTTAATTTCTCGAAGAATATAAATTATTTTGTAACATTAAGTGTTTAATATGGCCTAATTAGTACATAATTAATTTATATTACCATTATCATAGTATTCTGTAGCTTTTAGTAACCATATAATGTTCTATAATTTAAATTCCTTCAATTAAAATGATATCATGATTGTAAGGGTTTTTTAAACATTTTACCTTCAACATAGTTGAAATGTTTCTTATTTAGCACTACTATTATAATTATTATTTATTATATATAATGGATATTTTATAATTCATGTGATAATTCATTTCTTGGGTTTTAAAAGTCATAATTATGATCACATTATCAACTAACATTTACGTCAATGATTATACTTCTTGTAAGGGTTTCATGGTTTTATTTCCTATTTCATCGTCCATGCATCATGTTATGAAAAATATACTTTTATATTATATAAAATATTCCTATTTAATATATTATATAATGAAATATAATTTACCATAGGTATTAAATGTTCATTTTAAAACTCTTTTCTCGTTTAATAGTTTTATCTAAATGTTAATAAACCCGTAAGGGTTTCATAGTCAATGTTGTCTTCAAATAAATGTTGTTTTTAAAAGATAATATTCATTATGAATTAATTTTCATTCTAAAATAGATAAAATTTTATTTTTATATTCATTTTGTTTTAAATTTTCCACTAAATATTCATTTCAAATTGACTCATATTTTACATGTAGTGGTTCTAGTAACTGAAATAAACCTACGTCTTCTTCTTTATCGAAAACCTACCATTTTTGATGTATATATTAATATTATTCTTCTTAAAATTCCTTTATATATTAATAAATAATATATTAAGGTCATTTTCTCTTAAATAGACATCTATAAATTTTTATTGAAATTTTACTTCTTTATTGGCCATATTCTTGAATGTGTGAAGGGTATTTTTTTTTCATTTTATGTGTGATCAGATAATTCCACCACCATTACCATTTTCTATCAAATTTTCTCTATATTTATTCATAATTTCAAAATTAAATTATTCTTATTTGATTTTATAAAATATTTGATTCATAATATTTCAATGGATCATAGATATTTATTATATAAATTTTTTTCTAAAATAAAAGTATATATGACTCTTTAAAGTTAGAATTTATTAAGATAAAATAGAGTTGTAAAATTATAGGATTTGAATGATATCATTAAAATTATATCATTGGAAGAATTATGTTATATACTTCACATATGTAGGAATGATCCATCACTACCATTTTCTTACCTAATCTTCATTTTTATATAACAATACTTTTTCTGCCAACACATTTTCTATTTGAATATTGTAATTTTTTTCATTGATGTAATGGCCTTAGCAATAAAAAAAATATGTATATTGATTTTTGAAATTATTTTCATAACCATGTTCCCATTAGATATATATTTTCAATACCATTTTTATTATTATCTTTATTGAACAGTATTAACATGTAATTTTATTGAATATTATCATATAGCCCTTCATTTTACACCAGTTTATCTTTTTTTATAATTTTTTATGTCATTATATTAGAAAAGGGTATCACCAAATTTCATTTTGGAGACTATTTATGCTAAACAATTTAATTGTGTTCCTATGAATGTTTTTTTAAACCCAATTTAATCTATATGGATTCATTTTTATATGATATGTGAATGATCTTAAAGTGGGATTCAAAAGTATGGATGATGAAAAATGATATCCAATATCTGGATCAATGAATTGGTTAAAAGGATAAACCTCATGAGATATATATATATACTGGAAAAATTTATTTTATGATAAGAACAAGTTCAATTGTGTGAATCACAAAGGGGATTTATATTTGAGTACAATTATGTTGTTTCAGAAACATGTGTAGAAGGGTGTGACCCAAAGAAGTATTGTTTCCTTATGTTATTTTATATTCTAAAGATAAATGATTTTATGAATTTTGATACTTTTCTCCCATGATATAATGTTCATGATAGATGTTTTAGTCCACGTTATTCCCATAATATTTTCCCTATACTAATGTTTGTAACATATTTCAATGATGTCAAAGGTTTATACATATTTACCATATTATAATAATTTTCTCTCATGGATTATATATATTGAATTATTTTTATAAACTCTTATTATATATATATAATGTTCTTCCAAGAAATATTACACTATATACAATACATTAGTTTTTTATATTTTTCTTATATTTGTTTATTATTCGCATATGGTCATTATATTCTCAATTACGATTTACAATTATAATTCCAAAATTTTACGCATACTAGTAATTTGAGCTCACCCTTTCAAACATATATTGTTGTTTATTTACGTTTTTACATAATTTTTTGACCTTATATCATTTTTAACAAATAATAGGTCATTAGGACTAAATTTTGGATGTTTTTATTGTTTTCCAAGCATGTGCATAGTTGGATCATGGTTTGGTAAAATCATAATGGTCACTCGAGGAAGCCATGTAACTTTGGTTTGAGAGTCATTAGAGTGTGAATGATTAGTAGAATGATTTGTTAAAACCATGTTTCCATATCTTGAAATTTTGATTCATGAGATAGAGGTATTTTACACAGTTGAGACATTTTTTTCAAGATATACAAATAACTTTTGCATCTCAACCATTATATTTGAATGGAGATTATGGTTGATGCACTATTTTAAAAAACATCTGGTGAAACTATGAAACATTAATTAATTATTCTAAATTTATTTTTTATTATATAAAAGACCTTTTACAGTGTCATTCAACTTCATGTTAATTATTCTCATGACCTAGGGGACTCAATGTAGAAATTTTAGAGATTCTTTAACTTCTACTGTGTGAAAAAATCTGATCTAATGGAATTAGATATATTAAATTATGGTTATATTCCCATTTTTTATCTATCAAAATTGTTCATGTATATTCACACATCACTTCTAGAATGAATCCTTAGATCAAGACTTTTTATACTAGAACTCTAGTTCATCACATGATGTAATTGGGTTTCGTAGTTATCCTTTATTGAATTGGGAGTTATTTTCCTAATCATCATTAGTATTTTAATGTTCATTGAGAATTATTGTGTTATATGATTACTCACTCTCATATTAGAATAAAAATAATGAATTGAGTATTCTTATTATGGAATTGATTTTTAATTTCTTTTTTTGTCTTGTGATTACCCTTGTTTATTCTTGGCCTATGAATCCCAAGAGTGTTTTTTAACATCAAGTATTTTGAGGTATTTGTATTTATCTAAAGTATTTTACCAATGATCTACAGATTCAAATTAATTTCTAAATGAAATTTAAAAACTATTAATAGAATCATCTCTATAATATGGAAATTTTAATATGGATGTTTTTCATATTGAATTGTTTTTACATTTATATTTGTTTGGGAAATGTTTATTTCAATTCACAATTATATTTCTAATAGATTTTGATTTAAAAACCTATTATTTGTGTGATATGGGTTTGTTTTTTTATTTTGAGTTGTGATATTTCAATAAAAAATCACCTTAAATGTTTATAATATGAAATCATTAAGAAATATATATATAGGGGTAGTGTAACAACTTGTTTCCAAGACATTATTTGGAGGTTCATAAATAGGGGGACTCTAATGACCCCTAATTCATCTTTATGGAGACCAGTTTAATGGAAATTTCGTGTCTGTCCCTCATTAGGATGATCCTTTGATATATAAATCATTTTGTTAGGGACCTATTTCATGTATATTAGTCATTATTGATCAAACGGGGTAAGGGTCACTATTTTCCTGGGCATATGTTACATTTGGGGTTTATTCTCTTTTTCTTCGTTTTGATGTGAATTTATAATATATGATTAAAAATGAAGAATATATTATTTTATTTTTATCAATTTTTTATATTTACTTTTTATGAAATTTAAATGATTTCTAATATATACTTTTTTTTAAAATTTAGGACTGTTATATATCATGCTTTTTTGTTATGAAATGGGTACAATTTAATTATTGTCAATAAAATTTTATGATTCACTTGGAGAGATCCTACTGGTCCTATTCTACTCACTAATTTCATACACCTTTGGGTGTAATTATATCCTGCTTTTCTAATCCATATAATGGAAGAGCATTGAAATGTGAGAGTGATTTGTTTTTCATTTTTTGGGTGTGGTGTGTTTATATGACTATATATCACATGGATTTGGGAATTTAATATTTATATCTATATTGGTTTTGGTTAGGTGTTGAACCTTAAATGCATTAATTTTGTAAATATTAAAATGTTGACTTATATTGGATTATCATCATTCAGTTAATACATGTAATATTTTTTTAATTTAATAATAGGAAAATCATTCACAGTGGTAGTTATTAATACCCAGGTGCTTATCTCCAGCCATATGGATCAAAAATTCACTTGGGGATATGTCCAGAATATATTAAGTTCTATTTGGTTGGTTAATCTAAGTTGGTTTAGGAAGAATTATATTCAAAGTGGTTTATTCTATTTTCACTTTTAGTATGCTCCTTAGGATTTGATTTTTTATTGGATATTAAAATGATGGGACTTAAGTGTTATTTTGGAGTGACCTTCTATACTTCTATCATTACGAAGAGCCTTAAGTTATAATTTCTGGTTAAGAAATATGTCTATTTTGGATTCATACTATTTTTACCCTATTGTTTATTTTCCATGACCAGTTATAATTTTGGGTTACTTCTTTAATTAAATGTAAAAATTTATTCCTGGGACTCATGTAAATTTGTCGATTTTTATTTTGATATTTAGTATCATTCCCCCTAAAAACTATCTAGAGAATAAATGGGAGGGTGAGGTGATGAAACATAGTTGGGAAACCCAATAGTTAATCAGAATCTCATCAAAATAGTTAAATGTGCAATCTGATCAATAGATCTACTTGTGACCCTTACCCAACTTTTAGGTTTTATAGACAATACCCCAAATGGATGAGGATTGCAATTAATCCATGTAGTTTCATTAATACGAACCAATTTATTTTCAAGAGACAAATGATCATTTTTTGGAAGATTATTGGTTCAAATAGATTTAATGACTCATTAAATTCTAGTAGACTCATGATTTAAACTATTTGAGGTGAGATTCCTTCAATCAAGGAATGTTAAGTAGATTATGGTTGGTATCACTTCATTATTAAATGATGTATGATGGAATAGATTGTAAATTCTTTAATTCCATATTTACGTGGAAATTTTACTTAGTGTCTATTCTCATGGTGAAATATATGGATTTACTCACACTCGAGAAATGGAATGATGTAGTAATAAACTACACTAATCATTTTTCTTAGATCTATCTACATTAAATTCAGGTTGTTACTAATGAAATAATAAATGCATAAAAGATTAACATTGGTCTTCAAAAAAAAACATTCATTATCATGTTTTTATGCTAATACATTCTACCTTGGATGAGGTGGTTGATAAGAAATGTAAGGTTGAGTTTTACATGGGTATTTTATAGCGTGTGACCAGAGCTCCTCCAACATCTAGTGTTACATTTAGTACTTCTAATTAGGTGAATATGATGTGCAACAAATTTTATAGATGAAATTATGTTGGTGTTTCTAAAATTTATTTTTCTTTACTATATGATGTAGTCCTTATCCTAACATGTTACCTTCATGTCCGAACAAGATGCATGAATTTTTTTTATTACATGACTCCAAAGACTATTAATTTGGGTGGATTATATAGTAACATGAAAAATTTATGCCAATATTTTCCTTCTCTACACACTGGCATAAGTTTTTCAACAAAAATAAGATTTATTATAATGAAATATGTTTTTTGGAAGATAAGGTTCTCTCTAGGGGCCTTTATAATTTTGATGTTTCATGTAGTGGAAAAGTATCTAATTAAAGTTGATGTAGTTCATGAAACATCAACATATACCATTTATATTGTTTCATTCATAGAAAATATTCAATTTTATATAGGTGCATCTTACTACTTTATAAAGAAAAAATTCAGGATCTTTAAAAATAACAAATGCAACTCATTTTGTCTGTTACGGAATTGGTGATACCTATATGAATAAGAGAGTTCGGTTTTTGATTCCCCTTATGGTCTAACATTTTTAGATGAATATGATCTATTATGTGATTTTTTGGTTCTTAACATGGTATTCATTTGTTTTATTATTTGGATGGGTTTGTTTATCTCTTATTTGCATTGAATCAATTGTTACCACTAGAGGTGGTCCTTTATATGAAGTGAAGGGAAATCCCATGCATTTCTATGAGAATGAGACCCAAGGAGTAGTCTGACACATCCTTATATTTAAATGAATAATATTTTTTGACATTATCTATGACCAAATATAGTCAATAATCCTTTAGTGTTTATATTTTTATGTTGTTCAATTATTTTATTGAGGAAAATTTTTAATTTCATATTGTGTTTTCCACCAGAGATTGAAATCAAGACTAAGTGACTATTTAGAATAAATATTTCTTATCAAGCATCAAAGTCTTATTTTAATGATTTATAGTGGGAAATTTGTCATCTAAAATTGGTCAATGATATTATTTTGACCAAAATTGAATAAATAATGGAGATCTTCCAAAGATCATCTTCAGGAGAAGGAATAGACATTTCAAGTACCACATAATGACATTCAACATCACTAAAAATGATTCCACTTCTATGGAACAAATGAAAACTTTTTTACACCTTTATATCAAAAATATAGACATGGTTATCATCAATGAAATTTTAGTATAAACTAAGATAGAGAAATAACATGTTCATAACATGATACCATTTTTACGAATCTAGAGAGATCACTCCATGAATAAAAATATATCATAATTCCAATTCAAAATACCTGATTTTCTATTCATGGGGTATCTATTCTAAAAAAATTGTATCTTAGACGATCATGAAAATGTGATGAATGTCATGTGATGGGTTGAAATTCATAATGAATTTGAGATTAAAATTTTTATGGTTATGGTGGTATATAATATGTGGGTTTTAAATAATTTCATTAAAATTTATGCACCAATGAAATATCTCATCAAGAAGGGTTGGGGTGATTTTCCACAATAAAAGTGTCCATATTCCTTTATGGATATAAATTATATCTATATCATATGATTCGTTGTTTAGTATCATGTGGACATATTTATAATCTTCTAAAACCAGCCTACATTAATCCAATGTGCAATTAGTTATATGGACTCTCTTCACATTTGTAGTTAATATAAAAAAACATTCTATCAAAGGGCTCTATTAGTAAAAATATGATGCATTATCTAATCTATAAATTTAATTGAATGAAATGTTTTATATAAAATTTTACTAACGAATATTAGGGGATAAGTAACTCCATTATAGCGGAAATTTTGATTGATGTATTTTTATGGGAGTAATCAAAAAAGAATTTATAATAATTGAATATAGATATGGAGATAAGAAAGGTCTTCTCACCAAAATATTCACTAATTACTCATCTCCATATTTCGTTATCTATGTATCCATTTTTTTAGTTGTAACATTATTTTGAAATGTGGTGGTGGTTATAGTTTTATGTGAGATAATAAATTGAATTGACATCATGAAAAGAAAAAAAGGGTTATAGGTAAGGAAATGATCCTAGGTTTTGTTACATAGTTCCATTCATTATTTTTTTATGTTTTATGCCATGCAATTGATAATGAAATTAATAAAATTCATTAAATAATATACTATGGGTTAATTTTGAAATATAGTTTAGTTTTTGAGATCCATTGATCACACAAAACAATAATTCTTCCACATTATAAATTAATGAAGACACTATACCTAATGCATTCCATCAATCTATACACAATACTATTTTAATGTTTTCTTGACATTATAACCATATTATTAAAATATATAATGTAAAATTATACATGGGAGTGATATAAATTTTTTAGAATATAAAATGATATAGAGTGAATTCTATAAAAAGTAGACACTATCCACTCAAATCTATAACACACATTCCACACCATCACAAATGGAGTGAATACATTGATAGTTTTATTAGGTATTAAAGAATACAAGTGGAATTTATGTATAGGTAGTGTAGAAGAATTCACTCTTATGTGATTCAAAACATGTTTACATGGATTAGAGGATAGATACTTCAATGTATGGGTATATATAATTCATTATTTATTTAATATTTACCTCCATGATACTAGCATCCTCTTTTTATTAGATGAGATCATGTGACGCATCTTCTTTATAATTTCATGATATGGTTATCAAAATAGAATTTCTAGTACTCCATTAATGCATATTATATTATTACAACGAGAAACTATTGAGGGACATATTATTTTTCCTTGTGGTTGATCGTTTATTTGAAACTGAATGGATGTTGTGTTTATTCCCTTGAACGAATTTGTTGAAACAGATGGTGCATAAGGGTCTAATTATATTTTGAATATTGCATGATATGTTTGTTATAGAGTTAAATTATTTTTTGGGGCTAAGGACACTACATTAAAATGTTATGTTAAAAATATAAAGAAGCCATTAAAATGTTTTAAATGTTTTAGAAGTTCAAAAAAGTGTTTTGGATATTAAGTTGATATCATTGAGATGATGTATACTACCTTGGATGGAATGAATCCACTAAATGAGTGATTTGTAATGCTTTATTACTAATGGTTACATTGATGTGGGAATCAATGCTGCATAAAAAACAAAAACCTCTAGTTTCTTGTATAGACTTATGATTGATAATGGAGCTATACTAGAATAATATTTCATTTTTCAAATCCAAAAGGGGATACATTATTTTATTGTCTTATCCTACACAATCTCTATGAGATTTCATTGGATTTTTATTTCCCTCTCACAATCTAATGATGGAACCATTTTACAATTTCGTAATTTTTCATTTCACAACACTTATTCTAATATACATTACAATTCATGATTTAATTAGGGGTTTCTTTACCTCCATTAAGAGGATCATTAAAAATACATCTATAAAGAAAAAACCTGATAATAAAATTGCGAAGATAAATTTAATATAAAATTAATATTTTTAGGCCTTAAGAATATTACATTAAAAAATTTCGTATAAAAAATGAATTAGTATATTATAAATTTTACAATAATATATGGTTCATTTAAAATGGAATTGGATAATAAAAAGTTATTAAAATACAATTGAATTTGTTTTATTAAGATAATTTGTTATCTTCTTACTTGGTATGGGTGATATGGGATTACACATCATGGATCATTGAGGGATTATTCTAGATAAAACTTATAAATGTGATTCTTATTATGTGCCTTCTGTAGCAACCTTTTGGTTATTTCATTAAAGGTGATGAGGTTGGTCTCCCATAGAATGTCCTCTTATTAATGTTTTGAATCTATGTTGATGTTAATTGTTTATGTTTTTTCTTCATTCCATGTGGATGAGAGATGTATGGAATCCCTCTTTTTTATTACAGAAATTTTCATTTCATTTTACAGAGGATCATTAAAGTATAGTGTCTTGGAAATCTGGGACAAAATACATGAAAACAAAATAAAACATTCTTATAATCTACATGAAAGTCTTCATCATAAGATCATATTATGTAAAAATGTTGCGTCTCATATCCTGGAGACATACATCAAAGGAAAGGGTGAGCTGAAGGCCTAGTAAGGGTAAATAAGGGAATCTGTTTACCTGTGATATCAATAAGAACTTGATAAAAAAGATAAAGGCATGAGAAATGGAAGAAGAGGAAAATCATAATAAAAATAACATAAATAATAACATAAATATGTGGATACAAATTTTTATTTATAAATTCATGAACATATCACAAAGGTTCATCCCCAAGGTGTCATAAAAAATCACCAATGTTATTCACCAAGGTATTGTGAAACCTGTCATCTCTAGAGATTAATTCTTTACCCAATTCATTAGAGCACTATCCAGACGAACCCTTAATATGTATTTATATTAATTTTATCCACATATATCATAATCAAACATATCATAAATAAACCATTGAGAATAAAATAAATGTGATTCATTTCAAAATCGTGATATTTAAAAGTGCTTAAAATAATGATCATTATTTCATTTGTAACCCATGGAATGGGAGTGATGGTTATATGAAATTAAATTCAAGAATAAATTTTATTAATTTTATGTCTTGATTAATGAATTTTGAAATGAAATAGGTTTGGGCATTCACATAAATAAAATAAGAGAATTTTTTGAGAAAAAGAGAGAGAATGTTTGAGATGAAATTTCTGCTACATAACAGCTATATAACATGGTTTTAGAAAACAATAAAAATAGGGATGACAAGGGTCTCCTATCAATAAATGAATAATCTTACAGTAGAGGGAAATAATATAAATATGATCATGGTGTGGATATTTTAATTACATACAACATGAAATGGAAACTAGAAAGAAAAGAGAAAATTCGATTTCTTTTACAAAAATTCGGCAGCCTAACAACATGACATAAATATTAATAAAATCAATTGATCAGAGAGGAACATGTTTCTCATTATTTGGACATGAAAATTAAAGTAATAATTATATATAAAATCATACCCTCACAAAATAGAATTAAATATAGAATACATAACATAAATGAAGTCATGACTAAAAGAGGAGGGTGAAAATGTTCCCATACCGTGAACAGTGACATTGAATGCTCAAAAGAAGGAACCTTAGGGGGCTTGAAGAAACCTTGGGGGACTCCTTGAGAGGTAAAAATACCGGAGCTTCGTTGAGGAGGATTTTGGAATGAATGGAATGAGGAAATGTCTTTGTATTTATAGAAAAAGTGATGGAATATTTAATTAATTTCAATAGGACACCTCATCGGTGGTATTTGAAAAACCCTGGGTATACCCATGGTATTTTCCATGGTATTGGTCACTTGGGACACCCCATAACATATATTAAAATTCATAGTTCAGAAAGATATATTACATCATTATTACATCATTGATGATGTTATTAATCACACTAAAACTCAAAACTGTATATTTATTATTCAGCGAAAAACAAATCATTCTAAAAAGATCTCATAAATTCACACTAACCTAATGTTGATGCTCTGAATTCAAAAAGGAAATATTTTTTAGGAAATTAATTTTATAAATATTTTTAATTTAAATTTAAAATAATAACATAATTTATTTAAAAAACAACCTTAAAACTATATTTCCTTTTATAACACCTTGAGAAATTAATAATGTTCAAAAACAATTATCTTATAACCATAGGAAAATAAGATAATAGTTTATGATTAAATTTAATGAAAATAAATTTCTATTTTAAATTATTATATTATTCATGAAATTGTAATTAAAATATTTATGACATAGAAAAATACCAATTCGTATATTATGACCATTTTTTCAGTTTTAAGATGTCTAAATTATATTTATACATTCATGGGTGAAGTATTGATTTTTTTAATGATTTAATATTAATTACTATTCATAAGGGTAATATTATTATTCATACTTTACTATTCACTAAAATTTATGTTGATCTTTTTAAACTGTTAATTTCTTACTATTACCAGCAGTAGAAGAACTTTTTTTTTGAAAATCATTTCAAATTATTAATTATTTAAATTTTACAAATAATTTTAAAATACCCTTTTTCCAAAATTCAACATTAATATTGATCTTCAATAAATTCATACTATTTTTTTCCAAACATTTTTTATTCACAAATTTTACCATAAGATGAAATAAAAATATTATTTATACAAAAGGATTTACAAAATTTAAATAAGGCCTCATTACATAACTCCTTATAACTCATGCATAAGAACTAAGTGTAAGGTGTGCTATGGTGATAAAATCTTGGGGTGGATCAGACAAGATTTCTCGAGTGGTAATTTTTAGCAACTTGAAATTCACCCTTAGGCGATTCTGTTCAAGCTTCACATGTTGAGGATTGAATTGGGCTTAGTCCAGAGCAAAGCCCAGAGATGATACCTCATTCCCATGCTCTGTCATATGGGCTTCATACGGCCCGAGTCTATAGGACGAGGCAATAAAATATTCTTTCTCTATTAATTATCCATGATCACATGTATTTATAAACAATAATCGTAATGTTAAGAGTTTAGTTTGCAATGGTCATATTGACCAACGATCATATAACAGTCAAAACCCAATTGTATAATTTTAATTATACTCACTTCATTAATTTAATGATAAATTTATTTTGAGTATAATATAACATGCAAATTTAAGATAATATATATTATTCAAAAGTCTGGTTCATTAAATTATTCCCCCTTATGAAATTTCTTCCTTGACATTTTAACTCATACCCTTAGAAGATAAGAGGTGTGGGTACTTCTGCTTCATAGACTCATCCGGTTCCCACGCAGCTTCTTCGCATTTTTGGTTCCTCCACAACACTTTAGTAAGGTGGGTAGTGTTGTTGCTTACAACCTTGTCTCTACGATCCAAGATCTCCACCAGATTCTCCTCATAAGAGAGGTCATGTTTCAGTTGTACCACCTCTAGATTTAGTACATGTGAAGCGCCAGGTATGTACATCCAGAATTGGGATACATGAAAAAAATCAATAACTTGTGCTAGATTTGGAGGGAGTGAAAGACGATATGACACTGATTCTATAAGATCCTTAATTTTATAGGGTAGAATGTTACTAGGGCAGAGCTTTAATTTCCTCCCAAACCTCATGACTCTCTTCCAAGGGGAAATTCAAAGAAAGACCTTTTCACCAACATCAAACTCGAAGTCCCTTTGACGGTTTCCTGCATAGTTCTTTTGCCGACTCTGAGCTACCATAATGTGTTACTAGATTGTGTGGAATTTTTCTATCATCTATTGCATAAGATTAGGCCCAAGAATCGTTCTCTCACAATATTAATCCCAAAAAGTTGGAGTTTTATATCACTTCCCATTAGAGAGCTTCAAAGTGTTCCATTTGAATGATCGAGTGGAAGCTATTGTAGTAAGAGAACTCAACTAAAGGGAGATGTTGATCAGATCCACCTTTATATTATTTTGAGCATGTTATCATAATTTTCTTGAGTTTTTGGATAGTTATTTCATATTGGTCATCAGTTTGGTGGTGATAGGACATACTGAAATTCAATTCAGTGCTCAGAGCATGTGGAAGACTTCTCCAGAATTTTGATGTGAACCATGGACATGATCAGATATGATAGAAAGTGTAACTCCATTCATCCTTACCACTTCCTTCACCTAAATCCTGGCTAATTGACCAAGATAGAAATATTCCCTAATAGATGTAAAATGGAAAGTCTTGATGTGACATTCCAAAATAACCCATATTGCATTTTTTCTATTCAATGTTCTCGGGAGACCAATGATGAAGTATATAATGATATTGTCCCACTTCCATGCTGGTATGGGTAGTGGTTAAAATACATTTTTAGGGTGTTTTCTCTCTTTCTTCACTTGCTGACATAACAGGCCCCTCAAAGTATAGTAAAAAATCTCACTTTTCATAGTATACTACCAATAATGATCACGAAGGAACCTATGCATTTTCTTGCTTCTAGGATGTATAATGAATGTGGAGTTTTGAGCTTCATCCATCATCTCCTATTTTATTTCCAGAAAATATGGAACACATAGTCTTGTATGAATGTTTAGTACACCTTCTTGATCAATATTGAACTTAGGAAACATTCCAACATTCACATCCTCAAAAGTATTCTAAAACAAAGGATATTATTTCCGAGGTTTCTTGATCTTCTCTAGTAATGATGGTTGAGAAATCAGTTGGGTTAGGGTTGATGATGTCCCTTCCCTTATAATTCCCATGTCAAGTTTTACAAGGTCATTGATCAAGGGATCTCTTTGAATCCTAATCATGGACAGAACTGCTGGATCTTTCCTTCTTAATGCATTAGTAACATTTCTCAGTCTTCCAGGATGAAAATGAATTAAACAATCATAGTAATTAAGAAGTTCCAACCATCTCATTTTTCGCATGTTCAATTCCTTTTGTGTGAAAATATACTTCAAACATTTATGGTCTATTTAAATGTAAAATTTTTCACCATAAAGATAGTGCCTCCATATCTTCAGATCAAAAATGACCATAGCTTGATTCAAACCATGTGTAGTATAGTTTTTCTCATTAGTCATCTACTGTCGAGATTAATAAGCAATGGTTTTTCAGTTTTCATGAGGACGCACCCAAACCCTTTTAGAGATGCATTGCTAAAAATAACGAATCCATATCTACTTGAGGGCATGGTTAGCACAGGTGCAGTAACCAATATCTTATTTAGCTCTTGGAAACATTCATCACACTCCTTTGTCCTGATGAACTTGACCCCTTTTCAAGTTAACTTAGTTAATGGATTAGAATGTGAGTATTTTTTTTTACAAACCTCTATTGATATCCCGATAATCCAATGAAACTAAAAAATCTCAGTTATTATTGAAGGATGAGGCCACTCCTCTACAACTTTTGGTTTTTTAGGGTCTACTATGATTTCTTCATTGGTAACAATGTGCCCCAAGAAAGCGACATGTTATAACCAGAATTCAAAATTTCTAAACTTCAAAAAAAGACTCCCCTTCCATAGAGTTTTAAAAATAACCCTTAGATGATCCTCATGTTCATCATGACTATTGGAATATATCAGAATATCATCAATACAAACTACCACAAAGTCATCAAGGTATTCATTAAAGACTATATTAATCAAATCCATATAAATAGAAGGTCCATTAGTCAGTTTGAATGGCATAACAACAACCTCTTAATTCCCATATCTTGATCGGAAGGCAGTTTTTGGAATATATTCTTTTTTCACCCTCAATGGATGATAACCAGATCGAAGATCAATCTTATAGAAAAATTGGGCCACACTAAGTTGGTAAAATAAGTCATAAATTATTGAAAGAGGGTCATTCTTCTTCATTATGATCCCATTCAGTTATATATAATTAATACAAAACCACATCATTCCATCATTATTCTTCAAAAGAGAACCAGGGCTCTTCCTGGAGACACACTCTGCCAGATAAACCCCTTCTCCAAAATATATTGGAGTTGTTTCTTTAATTCATCTTTCTCAACATTTTCCATCCTATAGGTGGTCTTTGATATTGGATGAGATTTAGGTACATGTTTAATGGAACTCTACCTCTCTTTATGGGGGTAGTCTGGGTAACTCCACAGAAAATTCAACAATATATTCCTAGACGATGAGGACATATTCTATCCTTAAAATCTCATTTCCTTATTCTTCTTCCCTGATTAACTCCATAAAGTAGGATATAAGAGGTTTATTTAGTCATAGATGAGGTTGAGAAATATCTCTGTGGAAGATAACTATAGGTTCTCCATTCAAGACTACTAAGATTTACTTTATTATGCATTTCATCATAAAATTATAAATTTAAAGCCATTCCATCCCTAATATAATGTAAAATTCAAGCCTGGGAATGACTACTAGATTTTCGATATGATTGTGCTCACTAAAGTAAATACAAGAGTTTGAAAACACTAATGGAGCTTGGATAATCCCACTAGGAGTCTTGACTGATAACAATACTTTTAGAAAATTGGGAGTTGATTCTAAATTCTTTGAAAACATAGATGAAATAAATGAATGCATAGAACAAGAATCAATCAAAGTACATGCTAATTTTGAGAGAGAAAAAAGAGTACCAGCCACCACATCATTTTGTGCTTCAACTTCAGCCGTAATAATTGAAAATGTACAACCTTATTCCCTTGTTCATTGTTGAGGATGATGGTGATTCACCTACACTACACTTGAACATGGACAATGATTGGAAAGGTGACCATGTTGTCTATACTGATAGAATTGGACATTAAGTAGGGCATGCACCATATTCCACTTATTATTACTGTAGGGATGTTTTTGGCTTCACCTCGTTACGACAATTACGCACGATATGTCCATCTATTCCACACTTTTAGTACTTCCCACTCCCATGCTGGAAATTCCTCGAATTCTTCTACCCATATTTATTACACGTGAGATGTTGTACTTTCTTCCCTACTCTTACCTGATCAAAGATCCTCCCTATGATTGGTTCCATAGAACTCTTCTGGTCATTCAATATATGAGACTTCTGTGTCTCACCAAAATCCAGTTTGACATTAATCTCACTCCGCACAATCTCTGTACAGCTGTCATAGTCTTGGTTGGCTAGATTCTTCCACAGATGGGGTCTTAGTCCACCAAAGAATCTATAAACCTTACCACTCAGATCCATGAAAAAATCTTGAGGTATAATGGGAATGTCTTATGATGTTCATCTTGTAGCTTCCCAAAAATTCATTCTCTATCTGCTTCAGCTTGAGAAACACCTTCTCCTTTCTTGTACTCATGGGATGAGGGAAATAAATACTAAAGAAGATCCCAATGAACTCTTACCACTTTATTACTTCAACCTACACTCCTGGAATCGTGTTTTTAATTAGTTCCCACCACTGATCAACTTCTCCCTCTAAGAGATAAACAACCAGGGTGACCTTTTCTTGCTTTGAGAAGCAGATCACAGAAAAAATCATCAATTTAGAACCGATCCATTGTTCACCCACAAATGGGTCGGTGGATCCATTGAAGTTTAGAGGTCATTGAAGAATAAAGGAGTCATCAAAATTTTGTTACCTTTATGTTGAGATCGGCCTCTCAGCATGATTCAAGTTATTTCCCATAAATTGAGTCAGTTTATAAGGCCCCGGCCTTAAACCTTACTTAATATTGAATTAAATGAATAATTCACGTCGAGGATCTTTTCAGGTTTAGAGTTTTAGAGAATTAGAACATAACTATTACATCTCAAAAGATTACAAAGTAGTCACTTCTACTAAGTTTCCATAATAGAAAAAAACTATTAAAAAGAAACGTGTCTAGTTCCATGTTTTATATAGGATGACATTCCCTTGATCCCATCCTTGACCTTATTCCACATTAAGTCCTGTGAAAAAATTTCAAAAAAAACTTGGGGTGAGCATAAAAAGCTCAGTAAGGGATACAGAAAGAATGAAAACTGTTAGTTTTTCAAACATCAAGTAAACCATATATACTCTATCAAAGTAATACCTTCACCTTCATGAAGTAGTAAAAACTCTTCACTGAATAAAGTATCATTACTTACCTTTTTGTAACCAAAGGATTACCATAAAACCCATAAAAAGAACACATAACATATATAAAGGTAACTTGGGACATAAACATACTTAAGTGGAATAACCATACGGTTGACTTCCACACATATCACTTAATGGAATAGCCATACGACCAATTTCCATACATACTTAATGGAATAGCCATACGGCCGACTTCCATACCCAATGCATTGGAGGTTATAACGTAACCACCCGTCCTGGTATTCATGGCACCACCCGTCATATGGTTTATAACGTAACCACCCGTTAAAATGTCCAAGTACCAATATAAAATCATAAATCATAAAACCAATATAAAGGAATGATAACATTTCCACATTTCAATCATAATATATCATAAATATATTGACATAATAGAATCCTTTTTCAAAACCATTTTCAATACCAAAATACATAAAAGAGTCTATGGTATTTATTTTATTCTAAAAACATTACGGCTTTTTGAGAAAGCCAAAGACCAAATAATACTCGCGGTGGTGGAAAAGGTCGTTGTCACCGTGTACGTTAAAAAAACATTCCTTTTTGTCATTTAGTAAAACGCTTCGTAGAAAAAGATTCCTTTTGTATAAAAGTAAAAGTCAAAGGGGTTTATACACCGTATAAAAGAAAGTTGTGTATAAAATGAAATATGCCTCAATGAAAGGAGATTGAGACGAAGTCCCTTACAAAGATCATTTTTAAAATAAAATAGATCTATTATGTGTATTCACTATAGGTACACATAAAGAAAGTAAAAATACAAAATAAAACATAATAATATCATGACATAATTTGAAAGTAGGAGATTAACCCAATGAATGGAAATTGGGTTAAGAAGTTCCCTTACCTCGGGTCCGACTTGACTCGATCATTCTTTAACGTCCTGAATAATAAACTTGAGTTAATTTATACATGATTAAGAACCTTTTTAAAGTTCATTATTCCTTTTATATTACTTATTTCCATGTTATAAACATTTTGTAACCATTTAAGTTAATAATGTTTGTTTTGTCAATATTTGGTTCTTAAGTCGAAAGTGGACTTCTTACAATTACATGTTGTTCGTGTGTTCAAAGGTTCTTTATATCCAGAATGAAATTCCTGATTTGGATATAATATGTATCATATATATCCAGAATATACATGTATTTATAATATTACATAATCATTTAGGGGTAAGAAATGAAATGCACCGTTCATGGAGACGGTAAGCCGTACGTACACATGAACGCTACTTTCATTTCTTTGTCATATTAATGGAATTAAAACTAAATGAGAGGTATGTATATTTTAATTCCAGAATTATATTCATCATTTAGATATATCATTAATTATATATATCCATTATATACATGTACTTTTAACAGTACATTACATTTGGGGATAAGAAATGAAATGCACCGTTCATGGAGACGGTAAGTCGTACGTACGCATGAACGCTACTTTCATTTCTATCTCATACTTTAATGGAAAGAAATAATAATGATATAGAGGTATATTATAATTCCATTATAACATCATATATAATAATTTTAAATCAAACCTTTACACGTCCCACATATGGCATTGACGAATCACATCACTTTGAGGGGGCGGTAGTCCGCACTTCCTTAAATGAAGATATCGTGTTTACCCATAATGGAATCCATAAAGGTATTCCCCAAATGAAAAAAACATAAGCTTAAGGAAAACATAAACATATCATATATCATATATAAAAATAGTGACATCATAATGGCCACCTTTGAAGGTGTTAAATGAGTATTGAACAACCATCGTTTCGGGAGGCAGAATTTCGCCATCCACGGAAACCGTATGTTCATTAACCATTTGATTTATTTGTGTGAGAGTGTAGCTCAAATAAATCTTATAACAACATCCTAGTATATTGATGATACTGGTGTTGTTATAAAATAAGTAAATAAAAAGAGTTTAGGGGGTTGGAGAAGCAAAATAAAACAAATGAACATGAGAGAATGAATTACCTTTAAAAGTGTAACTCCTTTTGATTTGAGCCTAAAGGCTTCCTTTGAAAGGATTATGCCCAAAGTTAATCCTCTAGGATGAGGAGAGGGATGTGTAGAGAGTAAATGGGCAGGGGTTTGCCGATCCAAAGGCTTGAGGAGTGTGTGAAATGAGGTAGAGGTGGGGGCCTTTTATAAGAGGAGAGGAGGGGCACTTTTGGAAAGTAAAGGAATATTACTTTATTTGAAAATGTGTTTCGGTTTTAAAAGGTCCCACTTTGATATAATTAGTGGATAAGGTGATAAGGGTTCTAAATCCACTAATCCAATTGGTTTTGGACATGTGTAGTTCATATATTTTACATTATCTTTCCGTTTTATTTAAATCGTTAAATAATGATGTCATCGCTGCATCATTATTATGTCATAAATAATTTAATTTATTTAATGTCTAAAAATTATAAAAAAAATACAATTATGTAGTAAATCTTGTTATCTTTCCAATGATTATTTATAATCAAAAATCTGATCTTTATAACCCCATTTAAAAATTCTTTTTGTAAAACATATTATGTTTGTGTCACTTTTACTTTTACATTAAATAAAAAGTTATTTATGTCATTTCCCAACCAAAGTGTCTCCATGGGGTCCCCAAGTTGACCCATGGCTTTTCTTGGTCAGCCATGACTCACCCAATAGGTGTAGGACAAGTTTCATGGTGTTTTAACATTCTTATAATATCATTTTTACCTTAAATTACACTAATTACCTCTAATCGCGATTAAGAACTTAATAAGTTACTATTCACCAAAAAATTATTATAATCTCATTGAACCACATTTTACTTCATAATGACAACCATGTATGTCGGATTTTTGAAATTAAAAACACAATGATGTCAAAATTTCATTTAAACGGAAAATCAGTCTTTATAAGTAGCACTTAGTGGTTTCACTATTCATCAAAAATTGAAGTTTTTCAGAAAATTACCAAAAATTCACCCTAAGCTATATTTGATATTAAGAATTCAAAAATGAAGTCCATTTTACAAAATTCAAAACATATAAGTCAAATTAATTAATTTAATAATTAATACCCGCTGTCATGAAAAATAGCGTGTTTTTGTGAAACAATAAGTATCAAAAGATTGACAGTAGTTTAAGTCCGATTTCAAAGTGAAATTAATTCCAACGACCACTATTGGATTTAATGGTAAAAATATTTTCTAATTTCACTTTAAAACCAATTCAAAAGATAATCTAATCATATAAATAAATTAGATTAAAAAGAGGTTTTGAATTAAAATACAACATTTTACACTATTCATTAAAAAAAAGAACTTTAACAGAAAGGTACCAAAAATTTACACAAAGTAAATTTTGATGTCCCGATTCTAAAGAAGAGTTATATTTGGTCCAATAGAATTTATAAGATCGATCAAATCTATATTTAATGACGGTTCTCCGTCAAAAGGTGATAAGTGGACCTTTCGTGAAAATTAGGGTATAAATGCCTAAAATTGAACTCTTTCCGTATTTTAAGCCTTTATCTTTTATTGGGTAAATGTAAAAACATTTAAAAACATATATAATCATATTTTAGTTATTTCTATCCATTCCCACCAATACAACGGCTACTCGTTAACTAACATTTAAAATAATATTATTTTATTACTTGTGTGCAACGTGAGTTTTCAAAGAAACTCATCGTTGCGTACCGAGTACACTATCGAACGTAGAAACCCCTTTTAATTAAAATTAATATTTAATTCGTAAATATTAATAAATATGAAAATTATTTATTCTTTATTTACCTGGGATGTTACATCCTTCCCCCCTTTTGGGAATTGCGTCCTCGCAATTTTATTCACTTATAAAAATAAGTGGGTGTATTTATCCCTCATAGCATTTTCAGATTCCCACGTTGCCTCTTCAGTCACATGGTTTTTTCACAAAACCTTTACCTGATGAATCACCTTATTCCATAACACCTGCTCCCTGTGGTCAAGAATCTGGACCGGTTGTTCCTCATAAGATAGGTTCTCTTCCAGCTGAACTACCTCTGGACTCAAAACATGAGATGGATCTAGCATATACTTTCTCAACATTGAAACATGAAAAACATTGTGTACCTGAGATAAACTCGGAGGTAAAGCCACCTGGTATGCAACTGATCCAACTCTCTCCATAATTTCATATGGTCCAATAAACCTTGGACTCAGCTTTCCTTTCTTACCAAATCTCATCACACTTTTCCAAGGAAAACCTTGAGAAAAACATGATCACCTACCTCGAAAGATAGATCCTTCCTCCGGTTATCCTCATAACTCTTCTTCCTGCTCTGAGCTATTCTCATGTGCTTCTGAATCAACTGAACTTTTTCTGCCATCTACCAATTCTGGTCTCATCAGCTTCCTTTCACCCACTTCATTCCAAAATGCTGGAGTTCGACACTGCTTCCCATATAATTCCTCAAATGGTGCCATCTGTATACTAGAATGAAAACTGTTATTATAAGAAAACTCAACCAAAGAAAGATGTTGGTCCCAACATCCCTGATAATCCATAGAACAAGCTCGTAGCATATCCTCCAATGTCTGGATTGTTCGTTCTGACTGCCTATCTGATTGAGGATGAAAAGCTGTACTAAAATTTAATTCAGTACCCAACGACTTCTGAAGGCCTTTCCAAAAGTTAGAAGTAAACCTGGGATCACGATCCGATACAATGGAGAGAGGAACTCCATGTAACCTGACTATCTCTTTAAGATACAAACGGGAATGTTGATCAAGAGAGAAAGTATCTCGTATAGAAAGGAAATGAGCAGATTTAGCCAAGCGATCAACAATAACCCAGATTGCATTATTACCTCGAGATGTCTTCAGTAATCCAACAACAAAGTCCATGGATATATTCTCCCATTTCCACTCTGGCATTGGTAAAGGCTGAAGCATCCCTTTCGGTAACTGCCGCTCTGCTTTAACCTGTTGACATGTCAAACACTTCACAGTAAAATCAGCAATGTCTCTTTTCATTCCATCCCACCAGTAATACTCCCGCAGATCTCTATACATCTTAGTACTGCCTAGATGAACTGAAAACGGGGAACTATGAGCCTCATATAACAACTCATTCTTCAACTGTGAATCACAAGGCACACATAACCACTTCCCAAACCTCAAAACACAAACACAAACTTATCCAAGAACTCATAGAAAATTTTATTCATAAGGTCCATGAATACATAAGGTGCATTGGTTAACCCAAAAGGCATAACTACAAATTCATAATGGCCATATCTAGTACGGAACACAGTCTTCGGAACGTCCGCTTCTTTTACTTTCAACTGATGGTACCCCGACCTCAAGTCAATCTTTGAAAAATACTGAGCTCCCTGGAGCTGATACCACTTCATTCGATGGCCCAACATCTGCTGAAGTTGTTGCAATGGATTTCACCACCCCTTTCTGCTTGTAGTCTGGCTTCATTCCCCCAGTTGATTTCTTCGTTGGACACTCGTTTGCATAATAACCCATTTCATTACACTTAAAACATCTTACCATTGGCTTTTCATTTCCTGCTTGATCATCTTCCTTACAGTTACGAGCAATATGACCAGACTTTCCACACCGAAAGCACTTACCATACTTGGATAAACATTCTCCAGGATGCATTTTACCACACTTCTCACAGGATGGATATTTGGTTTTCTTACCTCATTGCTTCTTTGATGAATTCTTCCCCTTTGCCTACCAACTAGACCTCTTATTCTGTTGTTTGTCATAGAACACCTGATCATCGGAAAACTCCATTTCCACCTTCTACGCACATCGAACAAGTTTTTCATAACTTTTGAACTCACGAGAAGCTAAAGCCCTTCGATACTTTGGCTTTAACCCTGAGTAAAAACGGTTTATTTTACTATCAAGATATCGTATGAAGTTTGGAGCATACCTTTCCAATCGAGTGAACTTTTCTTCATAAGCAGCCACTGAATCATCCTCCTGCCTCAATTCTAGGAACTGTTTTTCCATCCTAAGATGAACCACCTTAGGAAAATATTTCCCAAGAAACATACCTTTGAATTCGTCCCAGTGAAGATCCTCAATCTCATCACTATCCCTTATATTTTTCACCATCGACCACCACTGATCAGCTTCACCTTCAAAATGGTAAACAGCAAGACTAACCTTTTGATGTTCTGAACACCCCATGACATCAAAAATCTTCTCCAGTGCTTTAATCCACCCTTCAGTTAGCACAGGGTCAGATGATCCTCTGAATGATGGTGGATGTTGCCTCATGAAATGTTCCACCACTTACATGTTCCTCTGCGGTTGATCTGGCTGATCTCGTGCATGGATACCACCACCATTTATAGCCTGAGTCAACTGTGCCATCACTGCAAAAAACAGTTCAGTTCCGATTCCGACCATCTCAGGTTGCTGATTTGGAATGTTATCTTCCTCCTGATGTCGTCCCAACATAGCTGCTTTGTTTCCTCTGTGGAAAAACATTCTGAACACAGAAATATCTTAGGCGAAGAAACATAGTAATCCGTAAATGCTATATCATTTCAACCATATTATAATTTAACACTTTTCTAACTCCTAAAGTTGTCTAAACCGACCTTTGATACCAACTATAAGGCCCCGACCTTAAACCTTACTTAATATTTAATTAAATGAATAATTCACGTCGAGGATCTTTTCAGGTTTAGAGTTTTAGAGAATTAGAACATAACTATTACATCTCAAAAGATTACAAAGTAGTCACTTCTACTAAGTTTCCATAATAGAAAAAAAAACTCTTAAAAAGAAACGTGTCTAGTTCCATGTTTTATATAGGATGACATTCCCTTGATCCCATCCTTGACCTTATTCCACATTAAGTCCTGTGAAAACATTTCAAAAAAAACTTGGGGTGAGCATAAAAAGCTCAGTAAGGGATACAGAAAGAATGAAAACTGTTAGTTTTTCAAACATCAAGTAAACCATATATACTCTATCGAAGTAATACCTTCACCTTCATGAAGTAGTAAAAACTCTTCACTGAATAAAGTATCATTACTTACCTTTTTGTAACCAAAGGATTACCATAAAACCCATAAAAAGAACACATATCATATATAAAGGTAACTTGGGACATAAACATACTTAAGTGGAATAACCATACGGTTGACTTCCACACATATCACTTAATGGAATAGCCATACGGACAATTTCCATACATACTTAATGGAATAGCCATACGGCCGACTTCCATACCCAATGCATTGGAGGTTATAACGTAACCACCCGTCTTGTTATTCACGGCACCACCCGTCATATGGTTTATAACGTAACCACCCGTTAAAATGCCCAAGTACCAGTATAAAATCATAAAACATAAAAACAATATAAAGGAATGATAACATTTCCACATTTCAATCACAATATATCATAAATATATTGACATAATAGAATCCTTTTTCAAACCCATTTTCAATACCAAAATACATAAAAGAGTATATGGTATTTATTTTATTCTAAAAACATTACGGCTTGTTGAGAAATCCAAAGACCAAATAATACTCGCGGTGGCGGAAAAGGTCGTTTTCACCGCATACGTTAAAAAAAATTCCTTTTTGTCATTTAGTAAAACGCTTCGTAGAAAAAGATTCCTTTTGTATAAAAGTAAAAGTCAAAGGGGTTTATACACCGTATAAAATAAAGTTGTGTATAAAATGAAATATGCCTCAATGAAAGGAGATTGAGATGAAGTCCCTTACAAAGGTCATTTTTAAAATAAAATAGATCTATTATGTGTATTCACTATAGGTACACATAAAGATAGTAATAATACAAAATAAGACATAATAATATCATGACATAATTTGAAAGTAAGAGATTAACCCAAAGAATGGAAATTGGGTTAAGAAGTTCCCTTACCTCGGGTCCGACTTGACTCGATCGTTCTTTAACGTCCTGAATAATAAAATTGAGTTAATTTATACTTGATTAAGAACCTTTTTAATGTTCATTATTCCTTTTATATCACTTATTTCCATGTTATAAACATTATGTAACCATTTAAGTTAATAATGTTTGTTTTGTCAATATTTGGTTCTTAAGTCGAAAGTGGACTTCTTACAATTACATGTTGTTCGTGTGGTCAAAGGTTCTTTATATCCAGAATGAAATTCCCGATTTGGATATAATATGTATCATATATATCCAGCATATACATGTATTTATAATATTACATAATCATTTAGGGGTAAGAAATGAAATGCACCGTTCATGGAGACGGTAAGCCGTACGTACGCATGAACGCTACTTTCATTTCGTTGTCATATTAATGCAATTAAAACTAAATGAGAGGTATGTATATTTAAATTCCAGAATTATATTCATCATTTAGATATATCATTAATTATATATATCCATTATATAAATGTACTTTTAATAGTACATTACATTTGGGGATAAGAAATGAAATGCACCGTTCATGGAGACGGTAAGCCGTACGTACACATGAACGCAACTTTCATTTCTATCTCATACGTTAATGGAAAGAAATAATAATTATATAGAGGTATATTATAATTCCATTATAACATCATATATAATAATTTTAAATCCATCCTTGACACGTCCCACATATGGCATTAACGAATCACATCACTTTGAGGGGGCGGTAGTCCGCACTTCCTTAAATGAAGATATCGTGTTTACCCATAATGGAAACCATAACGGTATGCCCAAAAATAAAAAAACAGAAGATTAAGGAAAACATAAACATATCATATATCATATATAAAAATAGTGACATCATAATGGCCACCTTTTAAGGTGTTAAATGAGTATTGAACAATCATCGTTTCGGGAGGCAGAATTTCGCCATCCACGGAAACCGTATTTTCTTTAACCATTTGATTTATTTGTGTGAGAGTGTTGCTCAAATAAATCTTATAACAAAATCCTAGTATATTGAAGATACTGGTGTTGTTACAAAAGAAGTATATAAAAAGAGTTTAGGGGGTTGGAGAAGCAAAATAAAACAAATGAACATGGGAGAATGAATTACCTTTAAAAGTGTAACTCCTTTTGATTTGAGCCTAAAGGCTTCCTTTGAAAGGATTCTGCCCAAAGGGAGTCCTCTAGGATGAGGAGAGAGATGTGTAGAGAGTAAATGGGCAGGGTTTGGCCGAGCCAAAGGCTTTAGGAGTGTGTGAAATGAGGTAGAGGTGGGGGCCTTTTATAAGAGGAGAGGAGGGGCACTTTTGGAAAGTAAAGGAATATTACTTTATTTGAAAATGTTTTTCGGTTTTAAAAGGTCCCACATTGATATAATTCGTGGATAAGGTGATAAGGGTTCGAAATCCACTCATCCAATTGGTTTTGGACATGTTTAGTTCATATATTTTACATTATCTTTCTGTTTTATTTAAATCGTTAAATAATGATGTCATCGCTGCATCATTATTATGTCATAAATAATTTAATTTATTTAATGTTTAAAAATTTTAAAAAAACTACTATGATGTAGGAAATATTTTTATCTTTCCAATGACTATTTATAATAAAAAATCTGATCTTTATAACCCCATTTAAAAATTCTTTTTGTAAAACATATTATGTTTGTGTCACTTTTACTTTTACATTAAATAAAAAGTTATTTATGTCATTTCCCAACCAAAGTGTCTCCATGGGGGCCCCAAGTTGACCCATGGCTTGTCTTGGTCGTCCATGACTCACCCAATAGGTGTAGGACAAGTGTCATGGTGTTTTCACATTCTTATAATATCATTTTTTTCCTTAAATTACACTAATTACCTCTAATCGCGATTAAGAACTTAATAAGTTACTATTCACCAAAAAATTATTATAATCTCATTGAACCACATTTTACTACTTAATGACAACCATGTATGTCGGATTTTTGAAATTCAAAACACAATGATGTCAAAATTTCATTTAAACGGAAAATCGGTCTTTATAAGTACCACTTAGTGGTTTCACTATTCATCAAAAATTGAAGTTTTTCAGAAAATTACCAAAAATTCACCCTAAGCTATATTTGATATTAAAAATTCAAAAATGAAGTCCATTTTACAAAATTCAGAACATATAAGTCAAATTAATTAATTTAATAATTAATTCCCGCTGTCATGACAAATAGCGTGTTTTTGTGAAACAATAAGTATCAAAAGATTGACACTACTTTAAGTCCGATTTCAAAGTGAAATTAATTCCAACGACCACTATTGGATTTAATGGTAAAAATATTTTCTAATTTCACTTTAAAACCAATTCAAAAGATAATCTAATCATATAAATAAAATAGATTAAAAAGAGGTTTTGAATTAAAATACAACATTTTACACTATTCATTAAAAAAAGAACTTTAACAGAAAGGTACCAAAAATTTACACAAAGTAAATTTTGATGTCCCGATTATAAAGAAGAGTTATATTTGGTCCAATAGAATTTATAAGATCGATCAAAACTATATTTAATGACGGTTCTCCATCAAAAGGTGATAAGTGGACCTTTCGTGAAAATTAGGGTATAAATGCCTAAAATTGAACTCTTTCCGTATTTTAAGCCTTTATCTTTTATTGGGTAAATGTAAAAACATTTAAAAACATATATAATCATATTTTAGTTATTTCTATCCATTCCCGCCAGTACAACGGCTACTCATTAACTAACATTTAAAATAATATTATTTTATTACTTGTGTGCAACGTAAGTTTTCAAAGAAACTCATCATTGCGTACCGAGTACGCTATCGAACGTAGAAACCCATTTTAATTAAGATTAATATTTAATTAGTAAATATTAATAAATATGAAAATTCTTTATTCTTTATTTACCTGGGATGTTACACCGTTGGTTCATCATTCGCATGAAAATTTTCATTTTTTCCATTAGTGGGCCATTAGCACATGGTCCATTGCAGTCACAAATTGAACGGTTCCTCCTATTTCATGCCATTTACTAAAATAATTAAACCTTAGTGAGAAAATTATTTCATTTAATAATCTTTTCACTATTATGGATTTTATGTGTTAAAACATCATGCTTAAACAATTTCATTTCTCTATAAATCCTTCAAAATGATTCGTAAAAATTTTATGACTAACCAAACATATCCCCTAGAAGTGTCAAACTAGGAGTGTATCAAAGCATGTTTCCATGTACCAGGATACCCCGGGTCAAGCACAAAACTTCATGTTGGAGTTTTCACTTCTAGGTACATCTATGCCAGAGCCACATCCACTTATTAGTATCCAAATAGGGATTATTTTCTTCAGAAACCACTTAATTAATATTTCATCAAAATACCCGGAGGTTTTCCTATATTTAAAAATTTATATAGGTTTCTTCCTAATGTTTTTGATATCCTAATTTCAATAAATAACTAAAAATCTTTTTGACAACAACTATGGCATCCCTCCTTTTTATTACATAATGTTTCATTACATTTTACAAACAAAGGATCTTTAAAGTCAAGTGTCTTGGAAATCAGAAACAAAATACATGAAAACAACATAGAAGATTCTTATAATCCAAATTTAAGTCTTAACCATTAGTTAATCCTAAGTACAATTACTGTGTCTCATAACCTGGAGATATACATCAAAGGAAACTATGAGCAGAAAGCCCGGTAAGGTCAAATAATGGAATCAATTTAACCATGATATCACTAAGAACTTGATAAAAAATAAAGTCATGAATAATGGAATAAGAGGCATATAAAAATAAAAATAACATGAATCATAACATGAATATGTGGCTACACAATTTCATTTAGACATTCACGAACATATCACCAGGGTTCATCCCCAAGGTGTTATAAAAAATTACCAAGGTTATTCACCAAGGTATTGTGAAACTTCCCTTCTCTAGATATTAATTATTTACCCAATTAATTGCAAAATATCAGGGTGAACCATCAATATGTCTTTATTTTCATGTGATCTACATATATCATAATAAAACATTTCTTAAATAACCTATAGAGAATAACATAAATGGGTTTCATTTCAAAACCATGACGATTTAAAAGTGCATAAAAACATAATCATTATGTCATTTATGACACATGGAAAGGGAGTTAGGGTTATATGTATGTCAATTACAGAATCAAATATATTAATTATTTGTACTAAGGCATACTCGTGGAAATTAAATAGGGTTTACAATTCACTTAATAAAATAAAGTAATTTCATGAGAAAATGAGAGAGAAAGATTGAGACGACATTTCTGCTACATAACAGCTATATAATATGGTTTTAGAAATAAATAAAAAGGGAGGGGACAAGGGTATCCCATCCATAAATGAATAATTTTATAGTATAGGGGAAAAATGGAAATAATATCATGGTTTGGATATTTTAATGACATACCACATGAAATGAAAAATTGGAAGAGAAGAGAAAATATTATTTCTTTTACAAAAATTCAGCAGCCTAACATCGTCACATAAAAATTAAGAAAATAAATTTATGATAGAGGAAATGGTCTCTCATAATTTGGACATGAAATGGGAAGTAATAAGGATATATAACAACATACCCTAAAATAATAGAATGAAATCCAGAATACATAACATAAAAGAAGACATGACTAAAAGAGGTGGGTGAAAATGTTCCCTTACCATGAAGAGTGACATTGATAGCTCGAAGGTTTGGAACATGGGGGGGATTATGGATCCTTGAGAGAATTCATGTGAGGTAAAAAGACCATAGATTCGTTGAGGATGATTTTAGAATGAAATGAATGAGGTAATGGCTTGGTATTTATAGCAAAAGTGAGAGAATATTTAATTAATTTCCAAGGGACACCTCATCAGTGGTATTTGAAAAAAACATGGGCTTTCCCATGGTATTTTCCCACAGTATTTCCCACTTGAGACACCTAAAAAAATATCATACTATTCACAGGTATACCAGATTTATTACATCATTATTACATCATTAATGCTATTATTAATCATAGAGAAACTCAAAACTATATTTTTACTATTCACCAAAAAACAAAACATTTTATAAATATCTCATAAATTCAACCTAACCTAATGTCAATGATATGAATTCAAAAATGAATTCTATTTTATGAAATTAATTTTCTATATATTTTTAATTTAAATGAAATCATAATTTATTTAAAAAACAACTTTAAAACTAAAATAAGTATTTTAACACCTTGAAAAATTAATAATTGTTACATAAGATTATCTTATAACCATAAGATAATAAGGTAATAATTGATGATTAAATTTTACGAAAATAAATTTCAATTTTAAAATATTAAATTTTTTATGAAATTGTAATTAAAATATTTATGACATAGAAAAATAAAAATTCTTATATTTTGACCATTTTTTCACTTTTTAGATGTCTAAATTATATAAATACATTCATGGGTGATGTTTCTATTTTCTTGTATGATTTACTATTCATTACTATTCATAAGGGTAATATTACTATTCATAATTTACTATTCACTAAAAATTACCATTATCATATTAGACTCTAAATTTCATACTGGTCACAACTGTAGAGGACCTTTTTTAAATCATTTCACATTATTTATTATTTAGACTTTACATAAATATGTTAAAATATCATTTTTTACAAATGTCATCAATTATATGGAACTTCTATAAATTCATCCAATTTTTATTCAGACTATTGAAATTTAAAAATTTTACACTAAGAAGAAATATCAATTTTATTTATAAAAAAGGATTTACATAAGGTAACTAAGGCCTCGTTACATAGCCCCATATAACACCTGTATAGAACCTAATTGTAAGGTGTGATTTGGTGATATAATCTTAGGGTGGCTAGACAACATTGCTCAAGTGGTGATTTCTATCAGCTTGAACTTCTCCCTTGGGCGATTCGATTCAAGCTTCACATGTTGAAGTTTGTCTTGGTCTTCACTTAGAGAAAAGACCAGTGATGATACCTCCTTCCCAACCTCCGACATATGGGATTTGTATTCCACGAGTCTACTATATGAGACCATTGACTCTTGTTTCTATATTAGTTAACCAATATCACTTGTATTTAAAAAAAATAATCATAAAGTTAAGAGTTTAGTTTCAAATGGTTATATTCACGAATGGTCACATAACAGTCGAAACCCAGTGGTATTATTTTAATTATACTCACTTCATTAATTTAAGAACATAGTGTTTTTGAGTATAAAATAACACACAAATTTACGAAATAAATATTAATAAAATGTTTGGGTCGTTCAAATTTAGTTATTTTTCTGGATTATGATTAGAAAATTCCAGTGAATTCATTTGTGGATAAGACTAAGAATAAGAAAAAATAACAAAATTTTGGTGAGTATCGAGTAACTGGTTATCAAGTAAATAAATCCATGTCTGGATATGAACGAGTAGTGGTGGATATGGCACAATTGTATCTATGGGAAAACACAAAAACACAGCATTTATCTTGACTCAAACCAAAATTGGTGCATGACAGTGGGACTTGCTGCACTCTTAGTTCAACATTCTAGAGGGATATGCTTCACTAAATTCATAATCTTAGTATGAACCATTATTAAGGAAACCAAAAACATTCCCTATGAATATATATTAGGATGTAAATCATGGATAACATAGATCGATGCTTATAAATTAATATGATAATTTGAAAAACATAATTTATAATTTATCCCTTTAAAGTCATTGGATTCCCCATTTATATGAATAATATTCTAAAGGTACTCGACCCAAATTAAATATTGAATAAAGTATAACATGAATAAAAAATTCAATGGTTGGGTTATCTTACATGGTTCTACACATTCTCTTATATCCCTAATGTTTATTAGAACAATCAAAACACCACCAAAAATCATGGAAGTAGATATGTTAGTGAGAACGACAAATGGGACAATTATTTCATCTGAGTAATATAACTCATCCATTGTCTCAATTGGTGGATCTAAATTCCTAGAAAACCTCATAATACTTTCCTTGGTAGAGTTTGATGCAATTTATGGCATGGAATAGGTTTCCCTATATATATCCAATAAAAATTTATATGAGCAGGAAATCACTTTCCATATGATGAATCAACCCCCAATTCTATAAAAGTGAAAATGATAGGATGAATCTTCTTTATCACTCTCATATCAAGTATTAATACTACAGACCTATGATAACACATGTCTTGCACAGTTTATTGAGTCTAAGGAAGGAACCATCCTCAATGAAATGCCTATTGTGAGGTCATTCACTGATGTGTTTTCCTCAGAATTTCCTGGTATTACCCCTAGAATAGATACTGAATTCTTGATTAATTTTATACCTGTGGCATTTCCAAAATCCAAAAATCCATATAGAATGGATGTTGTGGAGCCTGAGGAGCTAAAGAAATAACTATAGGATAATTTAGATATTGGGTTTATATTCGTTTGTGATTTACCATGGGGTGCACCAGTCCTCTTTGTCTTGAAGAAGGATGGGTCAATGCACTTTTTCATTGATTGTAATGAGATCAACAAAATAAGGATAAAGAATATGTATCCTTTTCGATGAATTGATGACATGATCGGTCAGCTACGTGGAGCACAATACTTCTCCATGATGGATCTATGGTAAAGATATTACAATGTAATGGCGAAGGAGGATATACCTTGGACTACTTTTCATATAGGGTATGTGTACTATGAATTCAAAGTAATGCCTTTCATACTCACTAATGCTCTATAAATCATTATGGACTTGTTAAATATAGTCTTTAAAGATTTCATCGAACAATTCATGGTAGTATTTATAGACGATATTATAATATACTCCAAAACCAAGGAGGAAAATGAGGAGAATCTATTATCGATACAAGAGACCTTATGAAAGGAGGATCTTTTTGAAAAGTGCAAAAATTTTGAGTTCTGGTTGAAGAAAGTCTCATTATTAGGTGATATCATCACAAGTAATGAGATATCTATGGGTCGTTCCGAAACAAAATCAATTGAACAATGTCTAAAGCTGATATATGTGAAGTATATCAGTAGCTTACTAGGGTCAGTTAGATATTATCTCCAATTTGGGAGTGATTTCACATGATTCTAAAACACTGTAACTAAGCTAACTGGAAAGGGATTTATGTTTTCATGGAATGATGAATGGGATGAAATACTTATAGAGTCTAAGAAGAGTCTTATAACTACCCATATTCTAACACTACCCACTAGTGGGGAGATTTTCGTAATCATATTCGATTCTTTGAATAAGGTCATGAGTTGTGTGTTTTTTTAGAATGAAAAATTCTTTAACTATTCCTCATGGTAGTTTAAAATTAAAGAGCAAGACAATTCCACACATGATCTGGAGTTGGAAATGGTGAGCTTTCAATTTAAAACCTTATAGCATTATCTCTTGGGGGGAGTGTGAAATATATATGGATCACAAAAGACTCAAATATGTATTCACATAGGAAGAGCTGAATATGTTCAAATGAATATGGTTAGAGGTCATCAAGGATTATGAATGCACAATACATTACCTCCCTGGGAAAGTAAATAAGGTGAAAGATGATCTAAGCAGAAAGGACCCAAAAATTATATCATTATTTAGAATTGAAAAAGATCCAATATTCTTAGATTTGATGAAGGATTAAATGGGAATCATAAATAAGGGAACATCATCAGTACATTTAGAATTGATTTCTCAATTATATCTTTTGGAAAGGATAAAGGATGCACAAAAATATGATGTGGGAATTCATAAGAAAGGGGAAACTATTAGAAAAGGGAAATCCTTGAAGTTCAATGTTAATGAAAAAGGAATTTTGATATTTGGGTCAAGACTATGTGTTACATCAAATATATAGTTAAATAAAGTACTTTCAGATGATGCACATAGTTCGAAATTCACCATCACCCTTGAAAACAGAATGATATATTTTGATCCCTAAGAGCATTATTGGTGGGATAACATGATGAAGGATATTGTTCAATATACATTAAATTTCATAGTATGTCAGCATGTGATGTCTGAGAGGACAAATTATATGGGGATGAGGCAACCATTAGATATACCACCATGGAAATGATAGAATATAAGCATTGACTTTTCCACCAAACTTCTGAAGTCATCCTAATAATACTATGCTATCTGGGTTGTGGTGGATCATCTTAAAATAATTCACACATCATTGCGATTCGAAATGATTTATCATTGGATAAAGTAGCATGGATATACATCAGATTAATGGTGAGGTTTAATGGTGTACGACAATCGATTGTGTCCGATCAAGATCCAATATTCACCTCTATGTTCTGGAAGAGTCTCTAATATGCTATAAACACTAAGTTAATCATAAATGTGACCCTCAACTATTAAAATCATTGTCAATATGAGTGGACTATGCAGACAAATGAAGTCCTTTTGAGTGCTTTCTTAATGCACATCAATGGCTGATGGGACCAATATCTTCATTTGGTGGATTTATCTTGCTACAATAGTTTCAACTCAAGCATCCAAATGGATCCTTATGAAGACCTTTATAGGAAGAGGTAAAAACATGAACATGTTGAGATGAAGTTGGGGAACAAAAACTTCAATGTTTGGAAATGGGTGAAGAAATGGTGGAGAATATTAAGACCACCAACCTTCACATAAAATCTTCTCATAGTTGACAAAATAATTATGCTGAAAATCATCAATGATACCTTGAGATTGATGTTGGGGACATGCGATTCCTATGAATATCTCCATGGAAGAGAGTTATGAGCTATTAAGAATAAGGGAAAGCTTAGTCCATGTATCATAAACTCTTTTTAGATTGTTGATCACATCAGGGTAGTGGTATATTGAAAAGCACATCCATCGAACCTGTCATAAGTAAATGATATATTCCATGTATCACTCTTAAGGAAGTACATACCGGGACCATGATATGTACTCAATCAAGAGGTTATAACATTAGATAATTACATCTCTTATAAAGAGAAGCTTGTGAAGATCGTATATCATAGAGAAAAAGTTATGCAAATAAGACAATTACCCTCGTCAAAGTGTTGTGGAGAAATCGTTTTTCTAAGGATGTGATGTGGGAACTGGAGGAAGTAATGCTGTAGAGTTACCCTCATCTGTTTTAGTTTGGTAAAATGAAAATTTGAGGGTGAAATTTTTCTAAGGGGATATTTTTATAACATCCTCACCATTTATATATAAAATTCCCCTTATTTTAATATCTTATGGATATATAAAACAAATTCAACCTTTATTTAAATATTATTGGGATTAAATTTCTATAATGTATCATTACCATTTATAATATAGTCATTGAAAAGTCATCACATGATTAATATAAATATAAGGTTATAAAAAATCATTTTGACAAGAAATAAGAAGTGATGTCCTCAACTAGAAGAATCATACCCTATGAAGCCCATTTTTTAATGCTTTTGGGGGATATAGAATTTTTTGGAATTTTACCAAGACCAAGCCCAAGCCGAGATACAACAACTTAAGTATGAGAGAAAGTGTTTATGGGGAGAAGTTCAAACTCATCAAGATCACTTCCCAAATCATGTTCAATGAATGATCTAATAAATGTACCACCACCACACACCAAAATATTATGGAATATGAGATTGTATTAAAGGGATATTAAATAAGTCCTTGTCAATATGATCATGAATATACTTCCATTTTATTATTGTTACTTTGTGAATAATTGTTAATGAATAGATAGTATTTTGGTTATTATTCAAATTCAATTAAGAAATCTATTTTGACGAATTATTTGATTTTTGAATTAAATAATATTTTTACAATATATTATTATTAATTTAATTTTATTAAATATAATTGATAATATACTTTTTATGAAGTCAATTGTAATTTTTATTAAAGTTTGAAAACGTTTTTTTTCAATAATCGTCATTTTTCAATAAATGTCAATTTTCATTTTAAAAGTGAAAATAGAAATATTTAAAATTTTATTTATATAAAATAAATATTATTTTTGGAATTACGATATCAAAATTATCCAACTGTGAATTTTTCATAATTTTTTAATACATTAAATTTTTTGGTAAAAATCAAAAGCCATATAAATAAATTATGTGTTTCATAACATCGTAACGACACCAAAATATAGTTATAAATAATATAATGTGTATTGTTGTACCAATATATGTTTTCCACTTAATATAATTTTACCTTATATTTTTTTACTTGTTTTATAAATCATTAGTGAATCCTCCAAAACGTATAATATATTTTATGATTTTGAATTCATTTCATTAATAATGAGACGCAACTCCACAAAAGCAAGGATACTATTTTAATATGATCGTACATTAGAATAATAAAATAATTTGTTCTAATCCCATTATTAGAAAAATATGGTAACAATAATGGGATGGTTTTTGGATTGAATATTTAATTATATAGATTCCAAATCAAATGTTTGTGAAATATTAATGAATCCCCCTCTCATTTCCTATATAAACCCACCAAAACTCCCACTTATCTTCCCTATAATCCTTAGTTAATGTCCCTACTCTTTCCAACCCTCTTTAAAATCTTTTCAAGGCACCCCAAGCTCTCACAAATCCACTCTTCATTCTTTTGAAGTCACACACTCAAGTAAAGGATCCTCACTTTCCTTTCTCATTTTTATCCTAGTTTCCTTATTCTTTACTTACTATTATTTTAAATTAAAGAATATGTGGTATATTTTAAAAACTCCCCCACACAACCCTTATTATTTATGTATGATGGTTGAACTCTTTCTCTCTCATTAATATATCCTTTTTATAGTTGTTACAATGCTGAAATTTCATAAGAGTTATTCCATTTACATTAATTCTTCAAGTTCATTATTATGTTACACCGTAAATTAACAAGTTCCTTGTGTTGGGAAATGTATTTATATGACCCATTATTGTAAATTTAATGTATATATAATGAGATACCAATTTCTCTCTCATCAACCATTTATATGAATTTTTATTTCACACTACTATGTTGTTGCAAATGCACCTTGATTTTCCATTCCAAAATCATCATGTAGTGAATACCATTCACATTCCTCTATCAAGGGTATTCACCTTTATGAAAATATACCTTTCTATATTGATTAACTACATGTATTTATTAAAATATACTTGATCATAGAATTAATTATGATGATGAATTAATCCATGTTTTATGATCTATACGACACACATAAGCATGATATTGATATGATTATGATAGGTGCACCCTGATAGTGCTCAAAATAAATGGGTAATGTTCAGTATCATAATAAATCATGTTGGTACCGGGTTTTACCTAATTGATTTAAAGGAATCTTTACCATCATGTTGGGATAGTGGTTTAACTGATCCCTTTATGTTATTGATGTAGTGTTTTATGTTGTTTCCATATTCCCATGTTATGATAATCAGGATATATCATTCCTTTATGTTCATGTTTCTCTTATGCTACTTTGATAATAATATTTCCTAACATTTATTATATTCTTCATGTTATTCCTGGTTTACTCCCTTACTAGTCCTTATGGATCACCCATTTTTTATGTATGTCCTCATGTTATCCCATGTGGTGCTATGTACGAAGGAATGAGTTGGTCTTGTCAAATAAGTTTGAAATAAAGATATTTCATTTCATGTTTTATGATTTTATGTAATTTTCAAGATGTCCCTAGACACTAGACCAACAGATCCTTGGAGTTGTATTATGTAAAATATTATGTAATAAATTATTTCTAAATGTTTAATAAATACCATGGTTGTATTATTTTGGGTTTATGTAATTTTATAGAAATTACAGGTTAATTAATTTGTAGAGAATTGTATGCAGGTAATGTTAATGGATGAATCATATAGTTATCGAGTACTAGATATTATGTCACTAGGTAGCTTGTAAATAAATAGTGGTTTAGTAAACATTCCTAAACACTAGGATTTTTATCGTACCACTATTTAGGTAGTAAAGTGAACAAGGTACCCAATGGAGTCTTTGGTAAATTTTTTAAAATTTGGACAACCATAACTTTATATATAAGAAATTTTTAATAATGGGTAGGTTTATTATAATACAGAGTGGTTGTTTTCCATTCCATACCATCCATAATATTCTCACTCTTCCCTAATGGGGTTCTATCAGGTGTTTGGGACATAATATATTAACGAGAGTCATAATGTATTAGTTAATGTTTGGTTTCATAGTGATTCAAAGGTAAGAACTTCATTATCCCATTTTCAATTTAAATTTCAATTTTCAAGGATTTTTACATTGTGTTCTCATTATTTTTAGATTTCTTTATTATATTTTATTATATTGTGCAGATTCAAAAAAAATATAATTATTTTATAGTTTGTGTTAATTTTTTCGTTTGAGAGTCAAACAAATTCAGGTGAATTTTTTTTTTTCATTTCAAAATTGTTCGTTTTTTCGGGAGTTTGAGAAAATATGGAGATATAAATGGTAGCCCCATGATTCTATAACAAATAATTAAATTAATTATATTTATGAGAAATAATGATGTCCCAGAATAATGAGTTATTAATTTTTAAATATCCTTATCATGAAATCATATGGGATGCAAAACGTTTATAGAATTTGAATGAGACCATTGGGTATTTAAAAAACTAAAAAAATTAATTATTTATATTAAAATGATTTAATTATTTATTCCACTTGGGGATAAAAAAAATTTGGGTGTCTTGAATATTTTTTCACAAATTAGGGTTATGGGTGGTAAATATTAAAATTATATAAATTATGGTTTACAATTAACCCAATTGAATTTATCAACGAGAAAAAAAGTATCTAAATCTTATATAATAGATTATATTTTAAAATGATATAATTTAATTCATTTATTAAATATATAATGTAATGTAATTATTCTAGTTATAAAAATAAATAATAATTTTGATAGCTTAAATTGTATGATATAAAAAGATGAATGGTCTAATAGAGATGAGTTAGTGTGTTAAGGGTATTTGTTTCTAAGTAAATTCACTTGTGGTCCTTTATATTCTAATGTTTTATAATATAATTCTTATTATGGATATATAAGTATTTTAACTATATGTTTATTTCATCAATCGATGTGGTGTGATAAAAGAATAATATCATTATTTTTCTCTTATATTACTTACCAAAAAAAATGTAGAGGAAGGATTATTATATGACTCTATAATCCAAGATTTACAAAAGGAGGTGTGAATTGATAATTTTATAATGATAGAATAGCATGTTACTGTTATTTTCTTGAAAAAATGTTTAATCAATGGGTTTATTATTATTATTAGTTATTATAAATTATTCTACTCTATTCTGGGTATGTGTGGATTTAATATTTTATAATTTATACTAAAATTATCACTTGAATATACATATGTTAATCACATAATATATTAATATACTTTCGTTTTTTATGTAATGTTTTAAATTAAAAAAAATTATATATACCTTTGTTCATATATAGTTAATATCATTTGATTACATGTTTCATAATGATGTTGCATGTTTAGGAGAATTAAGAAACTAATGCTACAAGGGACCAGAGTAACATAAATGACAATAAATTTGATGATATTTTATGAGGATCTCAAATTTTTCACATCTACATCTCTTATTCATTATTAATATAATCTAATCATCATGATGGTTGAAATTATTTCAAGATTCATATACATTTTTTAAATTTTTATTGAATTTACATATTATTACATAAAGGGATGATAAAAAGTGATTGAATTTTCAAAGTAATTACACATGGGGACCCTTTTATTTCTTTATTATTATTTTTATTAATAATATATAAGGTATTATTATCCTTAAAAATTATTTGATCCCCCTACTGGTCAATAACCATAAATGTTGCATAAGGTTCACATTATATCCCATGGTACCATACTTATCATTGATCATTATACTAAATGATGTATTAAAACATGGTAGTTCATAATACATGAATCACAAAGGAATCCAGTAACATAAGCCATATAAGAATAACCTTATCATACGACATAATTTTGTTGCATAAAAATTAGCATAGAAAATAATTTTCTCTGTACTCAAGGGAATCACGAAAACTATCATAATGGAATGTATTCAATCTCCAATCCATAGTATTATTCATGGTAAAATCTAAATATTTTCATAGTGGAAAGAGTCATATACTGAACTGGGTTCAACAATCATTTTAGTCCCATATATTTCAGGAAATATCAATTTTTAACCATTTCATTGGAGGTAGATATATTCTCATCACTTCACATAATCAAACTAAAAAATATGTGTTCCACAAATAATAAAAAATTCATCATATTGGAACCCTTTAAATGAAATGTTTTTCCTAAACAATTAACCAGGGTATTACTTGTAGAAAAGAAATGGGTTTTATAAATATTTCATCATTTCATTAAAGAATAACCCATTGAAAATAAAATGGTTTCATAAAATTAATTTAATAATAAACAAAAAACATTAATAGAAATTATAATAATACATTTGGATCATATCAACATAAAATGATAAGATATATCATGGTTTTTTATCGTTAATTAATAGAAATTCCATTAAATGATTACTAAAATATTTTTTATGAAGAAAACCGTTCCTCATTGAAATAACATAATTATGAACTAAATATTTCTAAATTATTTTAGAATTATTTTATTTAAAAATAACAATTGAAATTTTAAAATGAATATTCATTGAATCTTATTGGTCATGATGGTATGAAATTCCATTATTAAAGTAAAATTTAAATTGGAACATTCCTTTTAATATTTTTTAAAAAAATTGAATGTCCCATAATTATATGAATGATATGAAGACTCATTTGGGAATTTTTTTTAAACTAATTACTGGAAAAAAATAAATTTAATATATCATAAAATATTTGTAAAAAAAATTAAATTTTTTAAGCTAAACATTGGCGTGGAGGGAAAAATATTTTCAGCCAAAGAGAGAAATAAATCCATTTTCCCTTAAAACAAATTCAATATCATGTGAAATTATAGTGGGGAAAATGAAATGAAAATACATAATTTAATTTTTTAACAAGAGGATAATACATTTCATGAAATTCTTGGGAGATTAATCATTTGAATTTTAATCACAAACTAATTCGTAAACAATCCTGATAAACAATGAGATTGTAAAATAAAGATTTTAACCTTTTTATATAATTTTAACCATAAAACCCCTTAAAAAATATTCATATATAGATATATAAATACACATAAAAGTCAAAATAAATATCATAATGTAAATCCAAGGGAATTAATTATTCCACGCAAAATGATCTTATGGTGAATATGGATTGTGTCCTAAGGACATAAAGGTGAGATGAAAATCTCTTACCTTACATGGGACATCCATTGTATGAATTGGAATATCCAATATAATAAGTATATAGGTATTATAAATATATTAATTTTATATAATCCTATATATGATAAATAATATTATTTATATATAACTTTTTTTACCAGTTTGTCAATACATCCATATTAACATCACTGTTCCATGCGATATCTTCTTAATATTTCTTGTATGTTCTAGTTCGGTAGTTTTTTTCGTTGAATATTGATAAAGATTAAATAATATATATATATATTTTTCAATAATTATATAAATATATAATATCTTAATTATTTAAATTTTTATTGTCATTGATTAATGATAGATAGAGAAAACTAAATTTCACTATTCATAAAGAAGATAGGACAAACAAACATAGGAAAATGATTTCAATTTTTTTACAGATGCAATAAAAGAAAAGTAAATAATAAATAACCATTAATGAATCAATAATATATCATATATATCTAATATAGTAATTAAATCTATCATTATTTTCATCCAATAAAAATAAATCTAAAAAAACTCATCGATTCGTGGAGGCTGGAGTCTAAATGTACCCATGATCAATGTTATCATTTTCTATTAGTTTGGAAGGTAAGAAGGTAGATATGATTTTTTGATTTATAAATTATAAGTTATATCATAATTATTATTTATAATATATAAAAACATCATAATACCCATCCATAAATTATGGTTAAGTGAATTGGATTGTGTCTCATATGTGGAGATGGAAAGAAATATGTAAGATCAAGCAATATTTTTACTTCCCATTTTGTAGAAAGTGTAATAACCCCTTTTTTCACTAAGGTAAGGTTCCTTTAAAATGTCATTATAAATCATTAATTTCGAAATAATATGAGTTATTAATGATTTACCATTGGTTTCAGGGGTTTCTAGGGCTAGTTTATAGCCCATAACCCATATTTCTTGGAAAACTGGATACATCGCATTGTAGGCACACAGTTTCTGTACAGTTTGGAAAACCATATAGATTGAATTATTTGGAAAGAACCACTTCGTAAGGTCTGTGCATGGTCATGCGGCCTAACCATGAAATTTTACCCTTCTTCCCAGAAATCTATAGATAGTTCCCACTCAGTTTTTCAAAATGTGTAGAAAAACAGTGCACAAGCCAATCTTCTGGGTAAATTGACAATTTTTCCCATAATGATCTATTAACGTCCCTCTACCCCTAATCTGAGTATATGCATTATTTACCCCCATGGATCTCATTTTGAAGATATTTTAGGGAAAAATCTAGGGATTCCAATTTATGTTTCTTCCAGGGTCTGATCGAGCTTCCATTCATCACTTTGGATATGAAACATTAAATTCATGATTCCTCTTCAGCCTTTCACCTTCTCTTTTTCTCTCGACTGAGTTATCGAGGGTATGGTAATTTTTCACTTTTTCATTTATCTAATCCAAGATGATCCAAATCAAGGGTGTATACTAGAGGAGGAGGATCTTAAAAACCTTAGATTGGTGGTCTATAACGCAACCCCCATGTTCATTGATTTTTGATTTGTCATGTAGGGCCAACTGATGTCATTGTGCATCATTTATTGAATTAATGTGCCATGGTTATACTTTTTATAAATGTATGGTAATTATTTTTAAATATATGTTATTAATTATTGTATTTTATAACCACAACTCAATCCTTTCCATGTCTATGTTTGTGACCTAATTTTGGTCTATTGTTTGGGAATGTTTTGGCCTCCATTCCGATGGCCTTGGCTTGACCACTCTAAAGATATTATATTATATATTAAATGGATTGATTTATATGCAAATTGAAAAACTGAAAGTACCATATATGCTCACCACTTGATCCTCCTAAGGTAAGTGCTTCAATTGGAAAAAGAAATGGGAAATGGGAATTCACAAGTATATTAAGGATATGACTTAGCCTTAAATGAAATTGAATAGTAGGTTTCATATTTCTAGCACCCCTAACCACATTAATGGAAGGTATCTGAATGTACATTGAAATATTCAATATGATTTAAATGGATTAAATGAATTGTTTAATTGTACTTTGCCTTGTCACACTAATAAAAGTAAATGATTGAACCAAATGAACATTTTGATTAATTATGACTTGATTATAAGGTTGCATGCTACTTGATTGTATCACACTAATGAACGGTAAGGGTTGAACCAAATGTTGCATGGTACGTGAGCTTATCACACTAATTAAAGACAATGATTAAACCAAATGAAATATTAGAGGACTTCATTATCAAATAGGAATGGCCTGACTCAAGATCGCATTGCATTCTGATCAGGGAATTCTATGAGCACTGAAGAACCCAATTATGATTCAAGGATATTTCTTTCTTATGTTGAGACCCACCTAGATCCTGATCGTTTTATATTCTTGTATTCCTATTATGAAACCATTGGATGCCTCTATATTATTACAGGATGCCTCAGATACACACCTTGGATCCTGCATTAACAAGTCGATTCCAAGGTTACAGCCCATAGGGACCTATTTCTACTTACCCACATCATACATGGGATAATCACCTTGGATTTGGTAGGCACCTTATTATAGAATGACTTGGAATATGAAAAAATGATTTATACTCTTATCCTTAGAAAGTCTATAGTTACTAATGAGTTGGAGACCATTGAGGTCTACATTGCCTTGGTTATTACCTTGGAAAATTCATTATCCACACCATCATGAGACTATGTTAGTGTTGGTTATTCCTCATGTTAGCTATCAAAATAAATTGGAAGTTAATTAATTAATGATCTGGTTACATTTTTAGACACCATCTGAGGGATGAAGTAGGTACTTGGGTATTTAGTTAAATTTTACTTATTTACTTTATATATTCATGGATACACACTGTTAAATTTCCATTACATGGGCCAGATGTTATAAGAACCATTGGTTGTGGCCCAATATTATTTTTTCTAACACCCTATCTGAGAACCATTAGGTACCAAGGGTAGATTACATAAATGTATGTGTTGAAAAGGGTTATCGTACATCCTCAACCACTAGATTGCTCACTATTTACTATGGAAGTTCATAAAAGATGAACAAACTGGATCTTGGGATGATTTGAAATGTCTTTTGATTTCATTACAAATTTTATGAACATGTTATGCATTCTGTCTTGTATCCATGATTTCTAGTTTTATTTTTACATGAAATATCATCATCCGTTGTTGGATGCTTGGATTTTATTCCAGTTATTGTAGTTATTATTACTGTCATCTCTATTTTTAGTTGTGCTATATGTTTACATATATTTCTTCCACTATTTACTAATATTTTCATCCCTCTGCTATGCTAAACTTTTTAAATGTTGATGTAGCCTCCCCACACACACCCTAGGCCCTCGCTACTAGTTGGCGACCTCAAGGATTTGTGGAGATGTGCTTGAGTCCATGTGGCCCACTGGGTTTAGGGAACCATTAAGTGGAATTCGGGTCCTGGATGTCACAATGTGGTATCATAGGCTAGTTTATTTTATTTCATTACTATTCAGAGACAACAGATTAGATATTAGGAACACCTAAGACATGGCCACAAGCCATGTGTGGGCATCATGAACACATGTTTAGGGTAAAAACCATGTTTCCTAAATTATAATTGTTTTTATTATTTTTCCTATTATGGTTGATATTGTTTCACCAATGGGTGAAACACATGTTGTGTGGAGTTTTTGAATATTATTCTTTATGAGGATTTTATTTCATCCTTGGCCCGATGATATAAGGGAAATGAGAATTGTTACATGAATTATTGTAGGCACCTAGAATTAGCATGTCATGCATATTGGCATGCCATATATGAGCATTTCAATACTTTTCATTGCTTGTATGCCTGTGATTGCTAAGTGATGTTGTGATGATTAGATGATTATTTTATTAATCTTTGATGTTATTGAGTGATTACATGTCTCAATTCATGTGTTTTATGGGATCTCATGGGTTTTGATGAGTAATAAACTGAGTTAAGCCATTATGCTATAAATAAATTGGTGTCATTATAGGTGATAATTGTATGGGCACAAATTCATCAAAAATGGCTATCCATTTTATTGTGAATCAGGAAATCTATGATGAATTGGTTTTACATCCATATCCCACGTCCAATTGTTTATGAAAAGTAATGGAGTGAACATGGTATTTATATGTACAATGAAATGAAACTTCTACTTGAGAACTTACCGATACCTAGCCGTCTATGTTGGTAGTTGGGGTTGTATGCATTTGGTAGTGACTTATCATCTGATCAGATTACACTAGTGATGTTATCTTTTACTTATGATTTTTTGGAGCCGTTTTCTTGGCTATTTTAGTCCAATGGAAAGAAAAAGTCCCCGTATTGTACACTAGGAGGGTGGTTATGTCCATGATCCATATGTGGTGGGCCCTGAGCCACCATTATTACCTCCAAGACTATGACTCAAGTAATTGTCTTCTCTAACTAATTTTGGAATTGAAACCCATGTTCATGATAGTTTTTTACGTCTAATTCAGTCCATGCATGGTGCTCTATGGAATGAACCTACGATGGATGATCTGACTCCTGAGTTTCAACAGCAGTATCCTCTTACATTCTTAGGGTTTGGTACTCTAATGGATTTTGAGTCTTTTATAGAGGAAACATTATCCACCTTTGACCATATGAAGTCACCTCTATAGTCGAGGGTTATGTTTCCACATAGATGATTCCAGATTTTGACAAAAGATGGTGGGATGTGATTACCTATGCTGATCATCATCAGGGCATGTTAGGGGTTGATCTCCAAGCTACATTCTATGATCAATTATTTCCTCAAACACTGAGAGCTGATAGAAACAGAGAGTTCATGAATCTTGAGAAGGATTTTGTGTCAGTTATAGAGTATTCAGCACATTTCATGGAGTTACAGTGATTTTCACCACTTCTATCTTGTGATGAGCTTTTGCGTTCTAGACATTTCATAGATGGGCTCCAATATGACATTCGTATAAAGGTGAATGACTTTCGCGTGCCAATTTTTTTAAATAGCTATTATAGCTCTTATCCTAGAATGAAACCTCAATTAAGTCAATAGTCTAGGTTTAATGGATCAGTTCACATTAGGAAAATAGTTCTTACAGTGTCAAGAAGTGTTTCATCAATGTTTCTCATTAGGATAGTGACAACCAAAGTGTCTGTTTTGACATCTCTATAGTGTGTCATTAGTGTGGAGGGTGGGATAATTTGAAGCCTCAATGTGATAGAGACCAACTAGAGTGCCATGATTGTGGTCATATGGGTAATATTGAATGTTTCTGTAGAACCTTTCCACCAATTTCTAGTGGAAAAGGATCGTCACATGATCCGACTTCAGAAATATGTTTTTTTACGCCACGCCAGGCATGGAGTTGGAATAACACCAGTAGGTCTTTCCAAGGAGTAGGTCATGGCTATTGTAGCCACAACCTTGATCACCAATAGCACCTACAGGTAAATTATGATCATGGTAGTAAATCTATTCCACAGGTTCATGGGTCGGGTGAGTTGAATGCACAACAACCGATACCTATGGATTTGACTATAGGACCATCTACAGTACATGGAACTGTTATAGTATCCTCTACTATATTATCTTCCTTATTTTATATAGGTGCTTCAAACTTATTTATCTCTATATCAACCATGTAATGTTTCTAACTAGAGATACAATATAATTATGGTGTAATGTCCCTATATACACGGTTAGGGTTACAAATAGACAGAATAAACCCATCTAGGGGCTACCCCATGAGGTAGAATGTTACCCTTTCTTATAAAAACACATTTTTCATGAGTGGAATGGATTATATTTCATACTTAGTATAGAATGGTTGGTTCAATATCATGATTTTAGACTTCTATCTCCATATGGTATCTTCTATATTGCTTGAGGGAAGGATTTATCTACATATGGGTCAGTGGGATGTCCATGTTAGAAGCGATGGACCAGAGCATCATAGTCTAGGTGGAGGGACCTCTATGATTGAAAATATTTTCATGGATGATCATGTTTTACAACCAGATGATTTCTATCATGTAGTGGATCATTTTAGGGATTTATTTCCAAATTCTTTTTCTAGCATAAATCCTAAGAGGGAGGTAGTGTTTATAGTTGATCTTGTTCCAGGAGAATCTCTAGTGTCCATTCTTATGTAAAGGATGGAAACAACCTAACTTTAAGAGATCAAGTGACAGTTGGAGGATTTAGAGTCCAAAGGCTTTATACAGCCCAATAAATCCTCTGGGGTCTCTCCCACACTTTTTTCCAAGAAGGCTGGTGGAACCTTACGTCTATACATATATTATATATGGTCGAACCAGCATATGGTCAATAACCAATATCAACTTTCTCGAATAGATTATCTCTTTGACTAGCATTGAGGAGCAAAGGTCTTGTCTAAGATTGACCTCAAATCGGGTTATCATCATGTGCGAGTCCGGCTATTAGACATACCCTATACAACATTCCGTATCAATTATGGTATGTATGATACCAGGTTATGTCATTTGGTCTTACGAATGCACATGTCATTTTCATGCCTCCAATTAATAGGTATTTTCATCCCAATATGGATTATTTTGTGGTGTTCTTTGTGGAAAAATCATGGTGTATTACCACAATCATAGTGACCCTGCCAAACATATTGAGATCATTATATGTACACTAAGAGAGCATTAGAATTTTACCAAACATTATAAGTGCCAATTATACAAAAATAATGTTCACTTCATGGGTAATATAATATCAGAATCAGGTGTATTTGATGACCAGAAAATGGTTAGTATGGTAGATTCCTCGGAGCATCCCAAGAATGTATTTGATATATAAAGTTTATTAGGGATGGATGGATATTAATATAATTTCATTAAAGACTTATCACATCTTTCTTCTCCTCATACTAGTCATACAATGAAGGGTGTCATGTTCATATGGTCAGAATCCTATGAGAGAGCCTTTCAGGAGTGGAATGGGAGGCTTGTATCAATACATATTATAACTCTTTTTGTGATAGGTATAGATTATACTATCTTCTATGACGTATTAGGAATCAGAGTAGGAGTAGTGATAATGTAGGAGGATAAATCCAATTATTAAGTATCTCAGTAGTTGTGGACCCATGAGAGAAACAATGTTACACTCGACCTTGAGCTAGCAGTAGTTGTCCATGCCTTAAATTTCTGGAGAGATTAACATTTTTGGATCTCTTCGTGTAGTAAATGGACCATAATAGACTCAAATATATGTTTTCATAGTGTGACATGAACCTTAGATAATAGAGATGGGACGACTATCTAAAATCCATTGATGTTTAGCTTTCCTATATTCAATGGAAGGGAAATGTTGTTGCAGAAGTGCAGAGATGGAAAACTCAAACACATTCCATATGAGAAGCTATTGATGATTGGAGATGCATGAACCTAATTTATAAAATGCATTTGGAGATAAATGATTGGAACAAGTAGTATTACCTCCCATCCGTGAAAATTACCTCTTCCCTCCTTGAGAAGGTGAAGATTAGACAAATTTTTGATCATGAAAGCTTTGTAATCCATGAGATTATATCAAGAGATAACCCACTGATGGATTGTTCTGTGGCAGAGATGAAATTCTACATTTACATGAACATATTTGGGTTTCTACAGATATGATGAAGCAGTTTATAAAAGAGATACATACATTTTAGTGGGTAGTTCTTCCAGGAATCTTCAACTTGTTTCATGATATGTGACCCTAGTATTGGTGGCAAGGGATGAAATGTAAAATATATAGATTTATCACAAGGTGTTTCACATGTTAGTAAGTGAATGCAGATCACCATAGACTTTTAACCTTTCTACAACTGCTTCTAGTCCAAGAATTGAAATGGGAATATGTTGCAATAGATTTCAAAGTCAGCTTACCTTGGTCACTGACGGGTAGTGATGTTATCTGCATTGTCATTGAATGACTTACAAAATCAACCCACTTAATTCCAATTTAGGATGCTTTTTCAATTGACGAGGTAGGTAAAATGTATGTTCGTGAAATAATATGATTACATGGGGTTCCTTGTACAATCATTTCAGATAGGGGTTCTCGTTTCATGTCACAGTTGGGGAAGGGATTGGTGAAGGATATAGTAATAGAGGTTCTTCTATGAAAATATTTTCACCCTCAGACCAATGGTCAATTAGAACAGACAACAAAGGTTCTAGAGGATATGCTATGATCATGCATCCTTGATGTCTTCTGTTTTTGGGAGAAACATATCCCTCTCATCAAATTATCATATAATATTAGTTTTAGGTGATAATACAAATGGATCCTTATGATTACTTATATGGTAGTCCATGTTGTTCACCACTATTCTAGCTAGAAGCGGGTGAGGTAGGCCTATTAGGTCCTCATGTCGTTCAAGACACTTCATAATAGGTTCAGCTGATTAGAAAGAATATGAATACTACTCAGTTTAGAGAGAAATCCTATGCCAATCATCATCGATGACCACTTGAGTATGAGGTTAGAGATCATTTTTTTCTTCGGGTATTTACTAGGCTAGAGAATATTTGGTTACAAAATAAGGGAACATTTTTTCATCATTATGTGGGGCCATTTGAGGTTCTAATGTGAGCTAGTTCGATAGCGTATTATTATATACTACCTCATAGGTATCATTCAATGCACAACATCTTTCATGTTTTATAGCTTCACCAATATCATGTTGACCTGACTCATACCTTTGATCCTAATGAAGTTGAATTAGATGTTGATGATACCTTTGAGGGGTATCAAATACGCATCATTGAACAGAGCATGAAGGCTCTTTGAGGCCGATTTTCCTTTTAGTAAAGGTTCTATGCCGTCATGACTAAGTACATAATGATACTTGGGAGAGGGAAACTGATGTACGTGTCAAATGGCTAGAGTTGTTCTTGGACACTTTTTCGCCTCCATTCAAAGGTTAAATTGGGGATTATTTCTTTTAAGGGAGGAAGATTATAACACCCCAATTTTTTACTTAGGTGTGGATCATTTAAAATTTTGGTCTAAATCATTACTTTAGACCTAATATGGATTTCTAAAGAGTTAGTAATGGTGTTAGGGGTTTCCAGGACTAGCTCGGAGCTCAGAACCCATCTTTCTGGGATAACTGTAGTGATCACATGGTTATGGAATGGTTGGAACATTAGTTGGCTAACCATGCATATATAAATTTCTTGAAAAAACCACTTTACATGACTTATGCACTGTTTTTCAAAGAGTGCAGACAGACCGTACACATGCCATTTTTCTTGGTAAATTTATAATTTCCCTTAACGATATATTAAGATCTCTCCATCATCCCCAATCCATGATTATGTGGAATTTACCTCCACAGACATCCTTTTGGTGCTTTATGATGTCCAAAGCTGGGGACTCAATGATCTCCTTCATCTAGGATTCGATCGAGCTTCTGTTCATCATGTTGGATGTTCAATGGTATGTAATCGATTCAACTTGATCCATTATCCTTCTTGTTTTCTATCGACCAAGTGATGGGGTGTATGAGAATTTTTCCCTTTTATATCTCTAATCCAATCAGAGCCAAATCAAGTTCCAATACCATAGGAGGAGTATTGTATAACCCAATGGTGGGTGGTCTATAACTCATTCCTCAAGTTTATTTATTTGGGATTTTTCATGTTGGGCCCACCAATTTCATCAGGTGCCATTTATAGAATTAATGTGCCATGCTTATAATCATTTGAAATGTATGGTTTTTCTCTTTCGTGATATGTGATTAATTTTTTTCGGTTATGATCAAAACTCAATCTTTTCCGTGTTGAAGGTTATATTTTGATTGATTTATAGGTTTGATACAATTTCTCCACTGTTTGAGTGTGCCTTGGGTTTAGCACTCTAAGGGAAATATTTACTATATTAAATAGCTTGAATTATATGAAAATTAAATAATGGAAAGTACCATGTAGGCTCAACATTAGAACCACTTAAAGAAAGTGCTTCAATTTGAAAATAAAATGTGAAATGGGAATTGGAATGTATACTAAGGATATGAGTTGACATTAAATGTAAATGAATAGTAGGTTTCATATCTATTTCACCCCTTTCAACATTAAACAAATGTAGAGGAATAATCCTTGAAGATGGAATATCCTTTATATTTATTAAATGAATGGTTTCATGCTACAAGGCCTTGTCAAACTAATGAAGGGAAAGCATTGATCCAAATGGACTTATTGGTTAATTATGACTTAATTAAAAGGCTTAATGCTACTGGACCTTATCACACTAATTAATGGTATGGATTGAACCAAAAAATTTATGATTCATGACCTTATCATATGAATGGAATCCATGTATTGAACCAAATTACATATTACATGACTTCATAATCAAATTTGAATGTTTTGACTCGAGGTCGCCATGGATTCAGATTGGGGAATGCCTTGAGCACTCAGAAACCCCATTACAATTCATAGATACAACATGATTAGGTTGAAACCCACCTAGATACTGATCCTTTCCTATTCTTGGATACCTTTTTTGACACCATAGGATCCCTCTAATTTATTACGGGATGCTTCCGATACACTTCATGGATCTAGTATTGACATGTAGGTTCCACGGTTACAGCCCATAGGTCCCTATATATGCATAGCCCCATCATACATTGGATGATTACCTTGGATTAGATAGGCACCTTATTGTGGAATTCCATGGAATATGATCCTTGTATTATTATCTTATCCTTTTCCAGGATGCATGTACTACTGATTGGTGACCCTTGAGGTCTATATTGCATTGGTTATTACCTAGGATGCTAGACTATCTACACCATCACCAGAATATGTCAGCGTTATCTATGCCTCATGCGACCAATAAATATAAATTGGAAATAACTTAATTAATGAATTGATTACATGTTCAGACGCCAGCAAAGAGATGAAGTAGGTAAATGTGTCTTTAGTTTCATTTTACTTCATTACATTATATATGCATGCATGCACACTATTATATTTCCATTAAATAGGCCAAATGTTATAGACACCGTTGGTGGTGGCCCACAAAGATTTATCTCACACCCTCTCTGAAAGATATTTGGTACCCATCAATGATTACATAAATGATGGTGTTGAAAAAGGGAAGCATATGACGTCTACAACTAGACTTCTTGCAATTTATTATAGAGCTTCATAGAAGATGATCAAGTTGGAACTCAGGATTCTTGGGATAGTCTTTGTATTTCATTACCCTATTTTGGATCATGTTATGCATTCTGTATTTTATCCAGGTTTCCCAATTTTTGCGTGACATGAAACATCATCATTATTTGTGGAATGCTTGGATGTTATTCAAGTTATTTTAGTTAATGTTACTATTGTCTCTATTTTCCAGTGAGCCGTCTATTTACATATATTTCTTCGTCTATTTGTCAATATTTACATACATCCTCTATGCTACACTTTTTTTATGAGGGCATAGACTCCTCAAGGACACACCCTAGGCCCTCATTGCTAGTTGGGAGCCTCTAATATTTGGGGAGATACACTGGAAGCCATGTGGCACACTGGGCTTGGGGCACCATCAAGTGGCATCCAGTTCTTGGACGTCACAAAAAGTGAGTGAGTAAAGGAAATTTTGTAATCATAATAAAATTTATGTATATTTATGATCCTTAATATAATATTTTAGTAATAAAATAATAGATTTATAGGTGGTAATATGAATATTAAACACAATGTTTCCATTTAGAGAGATTACAACTTCTTTGAAATATGCCCTTTAAATAACCTATTAAGGTCCCTATGGATTGTCTTTTAAAAGGACCAACACATATATAATCCTAATAATGATGTTTTAAATTCATTTTTAGAGATTTTTTAGTCTATAATGTTTATGATGTCTTAATGAAGAGAAATGAGGTGTGGCCTTTTATAATTGTGGTGAGGGGGGCTCTTGAATTTTTTTAAAATATTGAATTTATATTACGTTATTTTGAATTTAAAGTAGATATAAATTGATAATATTAAAATATATAATTAGGATGAGTTAAAATCTTTTTATCTAGAAAAAATTGGAAATTTTTTGGACCACATTGTTCCATAATCTTTTTGTTTTATTCCTCTGTTTACACTTTTGGAAATTACCATAATGTTAATGTTTTCTACCATTTATGGGATAATAATATAAATATAAATTGAAAAGGCATATAAAAACCATGTATGATTCTTAAAACCATGTACTGAATATTTTTCTCATTATAATATTTTTATGAATTTTGTGAGATTTAATAACATATTAATTATTTTATATTTTTAGAAATGTATTTTTTTACATTGTTCTTTTAATTAGAATTTATATACATAAAAAAAATTATTTTTAATATAATTAATTTAAACGTCCCTAATATTTCATATAGATCAATAAATTTTATGGTAAATATAAACTCATTCAAATTATTTCACTTTTACTGTTTCTAAATTAAATTATTTTACTTTTTGTTAAGTTAAAAAATAATATATTAGCCTCTCAAAAGTATTTTATGAAATTATATAATTTATCAAAAATTTAAATAAATTAATTTAGTCAAAATAATAACAATAATATGAAAATTAACATTTATATTCATTATTAACATGCTTTTTCCTATGTGGAATCATAAGAGATATTTAAAACTAAAAGAGTGACCTTTTTATACATTCATTTATTTAAATATTATAGAGGTCATTCTCATTCAAATGATTCTATTAAAGTACTCCAATTTGAGTGTAATGATAGAAGGGTGTAATTACAATTTTTCAATAAGAAATAAAATTAATATTTAAGTCCTTATCACATACTTTTATACTGTATTAACCCGATTTACCAATTACCGATGTGATAAATTTTATCATGGTTAATATTAATATTGACCAAATATAAATGTAGAATGTTTACCAAATTTTAACCTATTCGATAAAAATATGGAATCCTTTTTATAATATTTATCACATATATGTTAAAGAAGTTGATTTTAAAATATTTATGTAGAATGCAACAAAACCCCTTTAAAAATGAAGTTTGTTAACATAAAATGGGATTTATTATTTTCCCATTAATAGAAAAATATTTGATTGTTATTAAAAAGTTTTATTGGGAATAAAATATATAAATATCATTAAAATAGTTCACCAATATTGATAAATTTATTATACTATAATTTAAACCCATTTTGTGCATATTTTTTTCTCGAAAACAATAATTATTTTTTATAAATATATTTGTAAGTATATAAAAGAATTAATAAAATGGACCTAATTGGACTATTAAATAAAATATAAAAAAATTATTTTTACTCATAATTTTTTAAAAAATTATTTCTCATCATTCTCCAAAAAATATAGTTTTCAATAAAAAAATTGATATTCACTATTCACTAGAAAATCAATTTTATTCCGATAAAGACAAAAAATTACCACTAAAATAAATTTGAAATGGTTATTTAAACAATTATTTTAATTATATAAATTTAAATTCTTAAAAAATTATAAAATAAAATATCTTTTTTTGTTATAAAATTAAATAAAATAAATTTATGAAGGAAATATTTTTTTAGAATAATTTATCATTATTAAAAATAAAATTATTATTTCATATGAATTAATAAATGCAGTTATATTGATAATAGTATTTTTTATATCTCATAATGTATTCAATCCTATTCATACACTCTAATTTAGTGTCTATTTTATAACGATTACACAATATTATTTTAATTATATTTCTTTCTTTCTTTAAACATAGTGATTCATCTAACATAAGATATCAATGAAATTCCATTTAATTGTAAAAAATATCTCATAAAAGATCATTGTGTTACATTCTCCACCCTTTAATAAATTACTTCCGCATGTTTTTAATATTTTCATGGTAATTATGGTTAGTATATTTGAACATTCATTTATTGAAAAGTGACTTCATAAAAAGGTGTAGTAAAACACCCACTAGATATGATAGAATGGGGAATAATAAAGCCATATAGATTAAGAAAAAATATGTTCTCTAAATATTATTACAATAGTGGAAATTGAAAACACAGATATATAAGATAAAAGTAACACCCAAGGACCAATATAGAGATATATAGATCATTTTCAGGAGAATGTTAACAATCAAAAAATCATATAACTAAGATGGGTGTAATGACCATTGATTAATCTAAAATGAAGGTAAATGTATAATTTTTTTGTTTCAAGATGATTTTCAATGATTTAATGATTACATATCACTTATATACTAAGAATATATGTATATATATTTATATTAAATGTATAATTTCATCCTTTATTCAATTTTCCCCACAATATTATATGTTGCTCCAAAACGAGGAATATTTGTGATAAATGTCTTATGCCTAAAGAAATTAATTCATATTCTAATAGATCAAAATACAATATCAAGATATTCCTCATATGGGTATGTATTAAAAAACCAAAAATTGATAAGAAAAATATATTTATATAAAAGAATTAACAACTATTTTAAGAAATACAAAATTAATCTCAAAAACTTCATTAACTCAATAACCTCAATGTTGATGAATGATTTAATATCATGGATTATATCATACACTTACACTTTTAATATATAATTAAAATCCTCTTAAATAATATTCAATGTTAACTAACATATTAAAAAAAGGTTTAAACATACCTAACCCTAATAAAATGTCACCTACATATTATTGATCAAAAGAAAAAATCCTTATATAATATTCTAAAGAGTGAACATTACCAACATATCATGAATCATATGGAGACACTATCCTGATTTTTAATCCTTATTAGGAACACAAATATTGCTGAAAATATAACCATTTCATTGAATAACTTTTCAACAATCAACATTATCAATATCACATAATCTAGTAGAACATATTTAACTTAACAAAAAATAATATACTAAAACCAAAGGGTATTTAAACCCTAATTGAGTATCAAAATTGGATCACAGAAAATAGTACAATGGGGTGCTATTAATTTTTAACTTATTATAAAAATTAAAAATTTAATCTTATAACCATATAAAAAATATTTATATCAACCTCACATGAAATAATATATTATTGAAAAAATTAAATCCATCCTGGTTCCAAAAATAAGTTCACAAACTATTGTATATTTTTAATAAATCTATGATTGCAATCAACATAATTAAAATTTAATTACAAAACATTATACTAAAATAATAAATTTTAAGGTCACTAATACAATCATAAATATTTCAATCAACTCTTTATCACATATAACCACATGTTTTTAAATTATTATATGGAACAATACGTATATGTATCATGAATATTATATAAATAATATCATTATTAAAACTCTTGTAAAAAATATTTATTGAATCAAAAATTATGATAAAATTAATCCAATAATATAATTTGTGTATGCATGGTCTAAGATTTATCATTACGATTTTTAAATTGGATAATGCCCATATTCCCCACACAGAAGACCTTGAACTGTAAATGTCATCTTAGGATGATTTTAATTAACCTCAGTAGAACACTTCAAATTTCTTCATCAACTACTTGTTATATACCCTTTTTTCCACATAGAGAACATATTCATGTTTCTCTGAGACATTCACTTGATTAATTCATCCCACATTATATACATATAGGATAGTGAATTTTTTTTCTTAACGTTTCAACAACCCAAACACTCAGAAAAGTCTATTCTTCTCTTATTTGACGAGTCCTATAGTTTTTAAAGTGTAATTTTTTCCTGAAGCTTCATGATAATATATTTGTAATAACTATATGGTTTCAAATTCTAGATCTCATTTAATTTGGGTTCCCAAGGGGATAGTCACTCCATTTATTTTCAGGTTAGAGATGGATCCCCTTTGTTCCAACCATTTAATAAAACCAAACAAAATAGTGTGAGAGACAATAGTAATATTGATGAGTCATAATAAATGATTTATTATAATTATAAATAATAACACTTATTTTCTAATAAATGAATCCTTAGGATTCAGCTGGGTTATCCATGATTATTAAAAAACATTAGGATATTACAATATACTTACTCATATCCCTATAGTTCTTAGTAAAGTATTATTTTACTTATTTTTTGTAGTTAACAAAATCTTTCTATGATACTAACTATAATGACCATGACGTTTCTTATATTAATATCACATATTTTTTTATGAATATCAATTACACAATACAAAAATATGCACCAGAATTTGATAGGTCTACTTTATTTGGAAATAAGGATATATAAAAAAACTAGTTTATAAATGATTTATATAGTCATCCACTATGTTCTTCATTACTAGAAACCTTCAAAGAAATATCATTCATGGAACCATTATCCAGGTCCTATAGAATATAATCATAAAAAAGGGTGATCATAGATGCTTAGTAATGGTAAATATGTGCTACATAAAAGTTCAGTTTCACATAAAACGAACCTATGTGTTTGAAGAAATGAACATAACATTTAAAAATCTTAACCCGCATATCATAGAAAATTGTTTTGAGACATTAAATATAACATGGTAGTTTAAGATAAAGGACTCATAAAAGAATAAATTAACCTAAGCTATGTAATCCTAACAATAGAATAAGGAAGAATATTGTTACATACACAAAATCATATAAAATAATTTCATTTTTAGTCAAGGAAGATTACTATAATAATCATAGTGAATTTGGTTTATCATTTATGAATATAAATTACATTAAATTAACATTAAAACATTAATGAGTAAAATCAACTTTCTATTTTTACATAACATATCTAAAATATAAAAACAATTGAAATACTATGGAAAAAATTTTCATTTAATATAAAATTGTCATATTTTATATGATGAATAATATAAATTAAAAATTATAAGGATGTAAAATCAAAAGAAAATACATATATCTAAAAATAGAAACGTTCCTTTTTAACTTTTTTAAAAAAATTCAAAAATTATATAATTTGGAAAATTACAAGAGGATTTATCCTAAATCATTTTATAAAAATTTAAACATGTATAAAAATGACATTAAATAGTCATAGGAAAATATCAAAAAACCCTTATTAAAATTTTTTTATATTAATATGGATATAAAAATAAATGGTTGTTGAATTGAATAGAGAAAAAAAGTCAAAATTCATTAAAACACATTTTTAGTCTATTGAGGTATTATGGAGAAGAATATTGAAGGAAAAGTTTTGTTTTAAAGAAGTGTCTATAAGATTTAAAAAGTTATTATTTTATTGAGAGTTAAATAATTGTATTTCATCATCTGAATCATATTCATAATCAATGGAAATAAACAATATGATTACCCCATTAAACCATTATTTCTTTGGTAACATATGAATCATACACCCATTGAAGTAAATACACTTATCTTGATATATAAAACAAAATTAAATTCATGATAAGAATCATAAATTATATTCATAAATAGTATATACAATACATAAATAAACAAGTGATGAAAATTGAATTTTTCACTGATAAAGAAGTGTGAGACAAAAATACCATAACATTAGTCCAAATTTAGACATATATTTTTTAATATTAAATATAATAAAAATATATTTATTCTTAATAATTAACAAAACAAAAAATTTTATATATCATACCATATTTTTTTTACTTATAACCTTTTATCATATTTTCTAACACTTCTTTATTAAAATCAAGGTTTCATGTTATCTCTACACTATTTTCATGTATATTCTTGTTCAATTATTTTGATTCTTATCTTTTTAGATTTGTTAAATCATAACTATAAATTTAATAATGTTATATGTATCATCTATATTAATTTAATACATGTTTAAATTCATTCATTAAATATTGATATAGATAAATAAATTTCATCATTGGTGGGGAAGGTAGGTCATATGTATGCTTGAATGTTGTTTCCATTTATCCAAGGTAAAAATGATATAATTGTAAATAGGAAATAATCATTATAAAATAAATAATATTTTATATATATCATATATATATTAATTAAATATATTATTGTTACCATCTATGAAATAAATAAAAAACAAAGCATATCACTTAATGGAGGTTGTAGTCTACATGTATGTAGAACATTATCATTTTATAATGGTTTAGATGGTATGAATGTATATATTATAATTTTATTATAATAGTATATTTATTTAATAATTATCATATATAATTATTAAAAAAATAATAATTATCCATAATATATGGCGATTATAAATGAATTGTATTGAAACATGGAGATGACACACTATATGTAAGTACATGTAATATATTCACTTCCCATTTGATGGAAGAAGGGTGAAGAATGGTTTTATAATAATATTAATAACATTTAATTATATTCTGGATACTGAAATTATCATTTAATGAAATATATAATTGCTTTTGGAGAAGTAAAAATGAACAATTAAAAGGAAAGTGTCTTGTTAAGGCAATTATCTATTTTTTAAAATAACTCCTTTATATTTCATCTTAAGGGCTCTTGGGTTGGTTTTTTGTATTACAATAACCACTAGAATATGACTAAAGAATATGGAAATGGATTTATTTTAGTGGATATTAATTATATAAGGCTCAAGGTGTTGTGAAGTAGAAAATATATGGGTTTCATTTTATAATTTATGGGACTAGAACAATTGGAATTCTATAAAATATTAAATTAATATGAATTAATTTTTATTCAAAAGTGGATAAAAATTGTTAATATTATAATATAAGGTTAGTATGAGTTGAAATAATCACATACAATAAAATTTTAACAAGTTTGTATCATATTGTTTCATTATCATTTTTTATCCATTTGTTAACCCTTTCAACAATTTCATTAATATTTAAATTTATCCTTTTATGGGTTTATAAAGTAATTTTAAATTGAAAACCAACTAATTAATACACAATGGATGTTACTTGAATCCATACACAATTAATTTGGCTGAATCTATAACTTTAATTAATTATTATAATTTAATAAAATATTATTTATTATATAATTTCTTTAATGTCGAAATAATTAATTAGACATTAAATACATCAAGAAAAAAGGGTTTTAGAATATAATTATTTATAATAACCATAATTATTCATATAGAGATACGAAATTTGTGTAAAATACTAATTCATTCAATTCATATAGCTTTTAATATTTTTAAAATAATTTATTTTAATTATATCTTTACAAAAAAACATTAATAGAATTTGAAAATAAATAAAGGTAATTTTAGAATTTAGAGAATTTATAAATAAATTTATATAATGTATATATTTTAATTAATTTAAAAATATATATATATTCATTCATTACATTTTTTTTAATGTGGACACATAATAGTTATTTATAACTAATAGTGTAACTTTTGGTAACATTTTTTGTTTCAAAAAATATATTCATTATTTTCATATAGTGCATAAGAAAACTATTTAAAGAATAATGTGATAATGTTTGAGTTGTAGTCATAAAATAATAATTAGTAAGAAAAATTATGGGCTCATAACTTATTTTTAACTTATATTAACATAATTTTCCCTTTTTGAAGGTGATGAATTCTTCCACAGTTTATATTCATATTGACCAAAACTAAAAGGGGATTATTTCCAAAAATTGAACATAAGAATTAATAACATGGATTAAATTTTTAAAAAATATAAATCTTATAATTTTGAGTAATTAATATTAATATTACCATAAAAAATGAGGAAAATCTTTTTTAGAAAAATACAGTTGTTAGGAAGAAAACCATAATTTTTATTATCCAATGGCTAAAAGTAATATTTGAATATTAAGAAATTTTAGTTAGAAAATAACATATAAATTTCATATAAATAACTTTCTGATATGGTTTTATTCAATTTATGTAGATAAAAACACACTCCATTTATAAAAATAATTGTTCAGGGAAACGAAATTTTCATATTTAAAATGTTTTTATATTAAATTATAACGTAATGTTAATTCACATAGACTTAATTGTAATTTTTAAAGCAAATATATATAATTCATTTTGAAACTACTCTAAATAATTTATATTATAACGTTCATGAAAAAACAAATAAATATAAATAATGATTTTTTACTATTTACTGGATAACCAATATTTTCAAATTAAGCCCAAAATTTCATTCTAAGTTAATTTTGATATGATGAGTTAAAAAGTATAGTGTTAGTTATGAAATTAAATATTTATAATTTCAGAATATTAAATTTATTATTTTTTCACAAAAATTATTCAAATTTATTTTGAATGAAATATAGTTTTTAATAAAAATTTAGTATATATAAAAATTTAGTGGTTATTAATGAATAATTAATCATTAAATTTAAATTGAGGATGATATTTTTATATACCTAAAAAATTATATAAATTTATTAATACCCAATAATTTAACAGTAAGCTTATAATGGTCATAGTATAATATTTTAATAATATATCACAGTTCATTTATATCGAGTTTTTAATATAACACAATATATAAAAAATAGGAATTTAGTTGAAAAAACATTATTTCATAAATTATTGTGCGTTATAAAATTTTTTTAAACATCTATAGAGTAAAGTTAATTTTTTATTATTGGTTATATATGAAGGTAAAAAAAATTTGGAATTGAGAAATTTCAAATAAATATTCCATATTAAAATATTTTATTGTGAAAAATAAATTTTACATAGGAATTTTATGATATTAAGTAGTAGTTGAGACTACACGTTATAAACAATGGATATGAAAATAGTGTACTATAAAATAGATATAAAATTTCATAAAAGTGAAATTGAATATTTAATTTGAGAATGTATAAAAATTGGAAATGTTTCAATTAACTAAAATTTTAATAATAATTTTTTTTCATAAAATATTTAATAATGCATATTTAAGTTGCTACAATATGTGATGTACTATAATTATATGATCTTGGTTTACATAGAAGTGATAAATTTGATATGTTTTTTTGATGATATATATTAAATAATAAATTTATTATGTGTGGTGCCAATAATTTTAATACTAATTATTATACTTGATCCTACAAAAATATTAAATTTGTTTTGAAGTTTAATTTTAAATGAATAATCAGAATATTTTAAAATGAGAAGGATGTTTAAAAATGTGATAGTCCTAAAATAATCTTACAATACATTCCCCCATTGCATTTTATTTGAAATAAACACTTAAAATGAAAGTATTTTTTGAAATGATATATAAATTATGATTAATGTTTTAAAAACAATTCTAATTGATTTCATTGGAAAAAATTAAAAAAATGGTAATTTTATTATGTTATATGTTATGTGTTTTAATAAATAAGAATTTATATTCACTATAGTATTTAAAATGGGAAATAATTTTTTATAATATGGTACACCTATAATATATATTACCTATGACATGATATGTTGGGTTAAATATGGATGTTTACTAATAGAGTGATTAAATTTTGATTTACTCATTTTGGATAAATATTTTCATAACGGCCATGAAAGGACAACTATATATTATGCATGGGAACATGTGAAAAAATTAAAAGGATAATTGGAGAAATATTCATCTATGAGGACATAAATTAAATAATTATAGTGGCCCCAAGCATGGTAAATACCCTAAAAGGGGGTGACTCATGGTATGTATTTTTCAAAAAATGATTTTTTATTATTATATTATTCCTCCATTATAAGGAAATCCCCTCTGAAAAAATTCATAAATTATTTGATAATCATGTAAAGAGTGTAAAATGTTATTATAACACAAATAACATATAACTGGATAACCTAATGAGTGATGAATTGTAATGTGTTGGTGTACATGAATCACTAGACAAATTTCCACATTACAATGTTTTGACTGGAATCATTTTCCACCTAGTTCAAAATTAATAATGTTAGGAAAACTCACTACACTATCAATAATGTACACTATTATTTAATACTTTTATAAAAGATTTATCATCACCCCAGTTCAAAAAATGAAATGATTTGAGAACACACTACTCCACTAACTTAATTTTACTCACTAATTTTTCATCATAAACTTTTGATTTGTTGAATTCATTCAATTTAAACAATTATTTTTTATTCCTAGTATTATTCTTTTATGAAAATGTTGAATTAGACTATATTATAGATTTTTTGAGGAATTTTTTTTGTTTCTAATTATACAATTTTTTAGATAGAATATGTTTATTATATGTAAAAAAAGTTTAATTTTATGTAATTATTTGTACAGGAGAATATTGGTTACATAACACCCTCACTCAAAGAATAATGTCATGAAATTCTTAAAAAATGGATCTCTTGGCACTCCTTAATATACTATTATATTTAATAAATGATGACATTAGAGACCTATTTATAGAAAAAAACATAGTCTTTATGATGCGATCATAATAATTCATCAGAAAATATGGATTTACATAACCTACCTACATAAAAAACCACTTCAGAAAACACTTCCGTATTTCTAAATTACAATAGATTCATGTAACTATGCATTTTTTTTTGAGTTTCTGCATTAATTTTCCGAAAAACACATTATTTGATTAATTTTTGTACACAAATATCATGAAGAACATCTAAATCATCAAGAAACACTAATTTATGATTGATGCAATCTCTTCATTAACATTGAACTTTATCAACATGATTTATCAACAAAAAAACCCAAACCCTCTAAAAATTCAACAATATGGTTTTTACTGACAATATTACAATTTTGGTATTCTCATAATAATTTAAACTTCTCAGTAGTTCATTTAAAAAATACTTGAATTTTTTTTCTTCAAACACCATTTTATATATAAATTTTAAATTAGAATCAACGATTGACTTTAAATTTACTCTATACTCATAGGTGTCATGTTATCTATGAGAAAAAAGATAGACAAGAAAAGATTATTAATAAATCAGTTCATTCATCTAATTTATGATTATTTTAGTGATGAATCACATAATTTATATTTATTAAAACATCATACAATACAAATACACCTTCATATTTTATCCCCGAAACTAATAATTCAAAAAAAAATCCTCAGTGATTTTTATTTATAAACTTACCTTTATATATTAATGATTCATGAAATATCCCCACCTTTTATGAAAATTATCTCCCATAATATCAATGACTTCAATATCCACTCTATCATTGGTTACAAGTTGATTGAAAATACCAGCCAAATGATGGAATCAAATGTATTACTAGGGGAGTAGGGGTCCATAATCCACACATATGAGTACATAAGGAGTCAACTAGACTCTTACATCCAACCAATACATCCAAAACATCTCCTTTAGTGATGAAAATTTATTTATTTTTTTACTTTAACATGGGATGGAAAATACTTAATCCCACTAACCCATGTTGAAAATTATTAATTATAGAGTTATACTTGAAATCAATGTGTGCCATACTTCAGTAGTTTGTTCAATTTCTTCAAATGATGATATAACTATAATTTCATAATGTATTTTGATTGTTCAGTTATCCTCATCTCCAATATACTAAAAAAATTTATTCATACATAATATTAATGATGAATCATTAGTGGTTTCAGTATACTAGGCTTTAATAGTGATAATTTAAAAAAAATAGTTTTTCTTAGCTAATAATATTGACAATCCTACCAGATTTAATTCTATACATATTATTGACTTTAATTTATCAAATAAAACATCAAAACGTACTATTATATATAACAAAAACACATTAGATAATTTTCTACATAAAATAAATCTAAAACCCATTGTTTATTTATTATAATATAGTATAATATTTCACACTTGAGAGTGATTTTCTATTTTATCACAATCCTACCTTGATTCATAAAAAGTGAAAACCACAATATTTGTTATTACCACTATGAAAAATCCCAATGTTCATCATATATTATGTGACGTTGGACATTATTAAGTCATCATTTAATGATAATTTTCATATGGGTAGAAACCAGACATTTCATCACATGGGAATCCTCCATTCCAAATATTTTTTGAAACACCATTTTATATTTGGTCTATGAGATAAATGTTCTACACCTTATATCATGTAATATCTAAGAAAAAAAATTAAAATAGCCCCTTTATTCAAATTTTTAATTTTTAAATAACAAATTCTAAGAATTTATTTCATTTTTTCACATTCATTTTGTAAATTATTACCTCGTAAACATATATATGAACCATTATCCTTTTATAAATTCACATTTTTATATATAGATTCTTATTAACACACCCACATTGAAACCCAATGGTAACTAATTAATAATATATTATGGAATACCATTCTCTTTGTTAAAATTTAATCCCATAAAGTGATTTCTTTATTTAATGAATTTACAATTATATTATTTCATATGAAATTCAGATATATATTCAATACACACACTCCAATAAATAATATATTTATATTTTCTTATTTATTTTCTATTTAGAAATCGATAAAAGTATTTTTCAATGTTATGGAAAAAACTATATTGATTAAAAGTTATCCCCAAGAGAAAATATCATACCTATATTGAAACATTCATTATGGTAGTATGCCTTTCTCAGAATTCATTCAATGTTCTAAACTACCTTGTAATCATCAATTTGATTGTTATAATAAGATTATTTGGATTTAATGATGTTATTATCCATTATACTTGAAAGAACCTCACCTACTTAATTCTTTATTATTTTATCAAACTATTCAATTTTTTTTCTAAGCCCAAATCTCATATTTAGGGGCTTTTAAAAATTAATTTCCTATAACATAGATATTATTGAATTTTGATATTTAGAGTTAATTCACCTTATATTCACTTGATTTCTTCATTAACTAATGACATTATAAGAATTATTTTCATCTATAGATTGCAAATTTTAGACACTTGTTAGTCTAAATTTATAAGGTTTTTCATCAATTTCCTATTCAGAATTAAAATATTCTTCTTATTCATTACCAATGCTTCTCAAATCATCATCACATTCATCCAAAGTATTCTCATTATTTTATTTATTATTCCTCTCATATTACTCTAAAATTATGTCATGGATTAATATTTTACTTCAATTCAATTTCTTTATGCACTTATACTTATCAATCACCCATGACTACAATAAAAAACCATATTCTTTAGATAGAGAAAAAATTATTTTGTTTCAACCTATTAAGAATAATTATATTACTTGCATAAAAATTATATATTATTTTTACACCAACTTCACCCCATAGAACATGTCCTTCATAATTTTTTATTCTCTTTATTAAAAATATTATATATATGAAATATGAAATTATGTTAAGATAAAATTCTTTGGAAACATCTTAGGTTATACATTCTTAATAACAATAAGTGTTGTCAAATTTTTATGGATCTAATTTCATCATTTATCTACACTATTTTTTAATGTGTTCTTACTAATAATAAAATGTTCTTTATCATCTGCATCTCAGGATAGTAATCCACATGGATAGTTAAAATAAATATGCCATTTGTAGTTCAAAATCATAAAATCAACTAACCATATATACTTATATCTTTTCTCTGATAATTAGTAATGTACTTAAACACCTTTAATATATTGTTAATTACAGTTATCCCTTAAATCCTACTATAATAATAAATGGAATATATATACTATCTCCTACCATTAAAATATCACGGTGATATAAATTGAATGAAATTAATATACCAAATTTTAAGAAACATGTTTTTTATTATCTTATACCTAGTATTTCATATGATTAATTTTTCATTTTCAGAACAAAAATCATGTGAATGTGTACAATTTTGTGAAAATATTAGAATAAATCATATTCTAACATTAATTACAAGATTGTGCAAGGATTTACTAATCATGTGACCAAGATATTACTATTAAAATCTATTTTATTCTACCTCAAATAGAAATAACATATATATATGTTTTCATCTATGAAGTAGATTCTCCCCTTTAAATGCTTCCATTTCAGAGAAACTATTCTATCCATCCTATTGATAATAAAATTATAACAGGATAATTTCACTATATGTAAAAAAATCATAAAATTGACATTGAAATATAAGGTCCCAAATGTGATAATCAATATCTAATATTTTACCACATCTTTTGTCATTGCACAAAAATATTACATTTCCAAATACAATTATATTAACCCCTTTATTAGTAACAAATTAATAGTCCATTATTTTTCATATTTTGTACCTTTAATTAGATCTCAGTTCCCTCTCCTATATGAAGTACATTCAATATTAAGATTACGTACCCAAGAATAATTTAATGATTTTAGTTCATTATACGAATCCACTACCTTCTCATATTATATATTTTTATCTATCTTTTAATTAATACACATTTATTACTTTTAAAATTTATATTTCTAGGAATATAAAGGATTAAAATCATCCTGAAAAGATAATAAATAATTTCATATTTTCAGGTTTCATAGGTATCCATTGAACAACTGTATATGAATAATTTATTTATTCAAATACATAGTCCTTATTATGTTAATTTGGAAATACAAAGACATATGGCCATTTCCATGATATTAGAAATATTTTAATATGAATGCATAATAAAAAATTGTCATTATTTTTTACCTTCATTTCTCTCAAAACATCAAATACCCTTTTGATATGTAGTATAAATAAAGTGTGTATACCATCCTTCCACAATATTAACCTGTTAACTATTTTTTTCTTATATATCTTTAACATGGCCCTATAATTCATGTAGTTTTTTTAATTTGATTCATATCCAAATTCAACCTTTATCATTGGAGTGGGTGTTTATTGATCGATATCAATCAACACCTTCTTCATCTTTTGATCAAGGCCCACACTAAATTTTCTATATTTATTTGTCATTTTCATGTGAAAAAATCACACTACATTTTTGGACCTCCATGAAGGTCTTACACATTTTCATGAACATGTTCAATAAAATTTCTTAATGACAAACAAGGAGGATGGAATATTTCTGATCATTAATTTTGTTCAATGGGTTGATGGTTCCCCCATCAGTATTAATAACCCATTTTACACAATCATTCAAATTATTAGTTGACACTTCAATAATTGTTTTCTGATCAATGATATCGATCCTATATTGAATAAATATCTATGAGAATTATATATTTTAGATTATGTCATCTCAATTTCTCCAAAAAATTATTTATTTCTATTTAAAACTGTTTTATTTAGATATTTGAATAAGGGATAACTACATAGTGTTCAATAATATTTTCTTTTAATACATCATTCAATTTCTATATATCCTACAACTATAAGTCTAGAAAAAATATCACATCTACTTGAACTCCAACAAAATAAATGCATTACCTTGATTTTAGCCACTAGAAAATAACCACATGAATATATTATTTTAGGTATTTACCATAATTAATATCTTTTATTTTTATTTTTTCTAATAAATTAACTTTATGTGAAAGCAGGATCTTCTTTTAGGTGACAGTTTTCTCAGTATGATCGTTTCCCTAAAGAAAACATGAAAATGTATTCATGGAAACTTCATTATCCTCTTAATCATTATGATATTTCATATATCATTTTCTTGTAGGGATCACATCCATTATTCATTAGAAGAAATCATAGTGGTCATTTCTCATATATTATTATTTTTCCCATTCTAATATTTTTTGAATGAAATTGAAGAATCTCATCAACCAATGTTTCTTATTTATTTTTCAGTGTTGTAATATTATTTAATTCCTTGAATGTTACATCCCACAACGTACCATTTTAAATAGCAACATTATAATTATTCCTCATCTTATATGAAGTAATAGTATTATAAAGACAATTAAATGTATGCTTATTTTGATAATTATAATCGAAGTTATATAATTGTAGATTAAATTGAGGATGAAATAATCTCAATATTATCTCGATGATATTTACCTCATCAAGGGGACCTTAATTTCATCACATATCCTCTATAATCACATTTACCTAATCTATGAGATAATAAATAGATTATTTTTTATATATTATATTATTTTAACATTTTTTCAATATAAATTTTAATTTACATTCTCTTGCATTTTGGAAACATTTATACTGTTTATGCTTCCTTTACCACAAGGTGAGTAAGGATTTATATGACATCATGTTATTGATTACCTAAATATCTAAATCTCAAATAATTTAACACCCCTTTATTTTAGAATTTATTTTAATAAAATAAAACATTCAATAGCATGTGGTATTCTAAAGAATAATCTTTGATTTAAATTAACATATTATTACCTATATATGAATTTTATTACATATTCATTGGTTTTAGGAGTTTAAAGAATAATAAAAATTTTATTTAATATATATATATATAGAAATTTAATCCTTAATAAAATGAATAAATATTCATAAATTTAATATAATTTTTTTGAAATAATGATAAATTATTGTTATAAAAATGATATATTTATCATAAAACAATTTTCATGTCGAAAATGTATTTTTATCCATAATAGATTAAATTATTAAATATTGATAAAAATTTAAAATGATTTATATATATTATATATAACAATTAATTAATTAACATTAATTTTAATAATAATTATTATTTATGTAATAATAATAAATTCCTTTTATACTTCAAAAGTACATTTTCACCAAAAATGTATTTTCTATAATTTTGTGGGTGGTAATTAAAATTAATTTACATCAGTTATAGAAATTATATTACTATAAATGGATATGACATTTTAAATAATAACTTCATAATATTCATAGGATTTAATTTTAGTATTTTTCTGAAAATATTTATTTTGTGTTAATTGTGAAAAATACTGATTTTTGAAAAAGATTTCTTTGAGTGAATTAAATCATGTAATTTATATTTTCCATTAATTTTTGTATTTTCTTTTAAAATACTAATAGATAAATTTTTTGAAATATAATATTAATAATTAAATAAAAATAAATAATATATATGATTTCGATATAAGTTTATTTATATGTTTTAAACACAATATTCTAAAAAATGTATTATTAACTATGATTTTGGGACATACATTAAAAGAAATTTATGAAACATATATAAATTCAATAAAGAAAAATGAATTCTATATTTATTATAAATAGGATCTGATTTTTAATGAGTTTAATTTAATTTAATTTCATTATGAACATAAACCGTGTTTAAAATTTTACACCACTATAATGGGTAAATTTTGTAATTTATGATAAATACATTGTGATATGGAGAATTTTTTTAGAATAAATAATGTTCTTTATTGAATATTTTCCCATATCATTGTATCATGAAAATTTTATAGTTTATGATCCACTTATCCTTGATTAATAAATTTAAAATGTTTAAATTAAATGAAAAATTACAAATGTTCCACTCCCCACACTCGAAAAATGAAACCTCATCTTCTGCATTAACACCACCATTTGTTAATTGCATTTATAAATATATTAGACAAAACCAATCACCAATGTCCCTTAAAATATACCAATGGTTATGGTCTCACCAAAATAAAAACCATATACATATTTTGGTGTATTCCATAAATGATTTTTCAAATAAGAGGTATAATTCCTATCCAAGGGTTCCGTGTTTGATTCTTATTCTAGATGAATAAAATATTATTTAGGCATTATAAAATATATAATAATATCTTAAATATAATTTAATTTTAATTTCATTATGTTACAACATTTTTTATTTTCCTTCTCCATCATATGGGAAATGAATACATCTCTCATCTCTGTGTGGACTTCCACCCCCATGGAGTGATGTGTTTCATTCATTACTACCAGATCAAATGGATGTTTAATTTAAAATATATAATTAATTTATATATTATTAACAAAATTATTATGATTTTTTAATGATATATATTTCTTTCCTTCTAACCCTACAAGCCATCTCAAAATTATAATGTTTTTCCCACATATGTGTGGACTACCACATCTATGAAGAAACATGATTCCTTTATAATATCCTCTGAATTAAATTTCTCATAAGAATGGAAAACAATGAATAAATATGAAATTTAAAACATATTTATGATTCTATGAAATTAAAATATCTTCTACTTAATTTATTTTTCACCTATTAGAAAATTTAAAATGTCATTCGTGCGTATGTTTGAACTACTATCCCCATGAAATAATGTGGTTCATTGTTCATGATAGCCTTACTTGGTGGGTATTAAAAGATTATATGATATATAAATGTTGTAAAAGTAAAATTTATATAATTTTATATTTAACATAACCGAAGGAACATTAAACATGGACAACACACCAATTTTATTTATCATGTTATAAATATAACATCATTAAAACGTCCAATGTAGACATAACCATATTAGTAAGTCAATCAAACATGAAAATAAATGAAATAATGATTATGGATTAAATAAGAATTTTTTTAATCAACTGTAAAATAAAATTAGTTCATTAATTAGGAGGATTTAAATATGAATGAAATTACTCCGGAATCAACTCAATATTATGTACATTCCATTAAAACCTTATTTTATAAATATAAAACTACCTATCCTTCATATCCAAGTTATTTTTATTTTTTAATGAAAGGTTTTAATTATTAATTCTACTATATTTTTTGGAATATTTATAATGTCAATGAATTATTAAAATGTTTTTAAAATGTAATAATATAAATGATTTAAAAATTGGAGACTTTTGAATCTTTTTTATAAGGATCCAAAAGAATTTTTTTAAATACATAGAAAATTAATTTATTTTCCCTTTATAATATACATTAAATTTCATAAAGAGTCCTATAAAATATTTAATTTTTTCTAAATTAATCCCAACATCCCATTTTAATTAATATTTATATTTGAAGAGTTTTGAATGAAAATGTATAATTCTAATTATGTATATATGATAATGGAAAATGATTTAATTATTAGTTAAAATGAGTTTTATAGGATTTTATGATGAAAACATGACATTTTTCAAGTATAATAGTCATTATATAGAACACGAGCATTATAGATGATGATGGTATATCAAAATATAACACAAAAAAATGGTTGATCCCAATATAGCTCCCTAGTGAATTTGGTAATGATTTATTCATTAAGGGAAAAAGAATGGAAGAAATCCTGGAAGGATAATCTTATAATATTAACAATGATTTATTTATTCTATCTTTGGTTAAAAACACATGAACGTAGGTTATAAAAATTATCCTCTATGATACCTATCTTATATTAGAATGAATGTTTTTTAAATAAATAATTTGATTTCATGAGGTAGGGGAATAATATTCTTTTTTGAAGGAGAAAGGTTGTTCAATTATATCAAGAGGTCCCTTATTTTTCAATATATATTAATAGTTTATGAATTTTTTATTTTGTAAATATTGAAAATTCATATTTTTTGATGTCTTTTCTTTTAAGGTATAAATTTATCGACCAAAAGTCAATTTTCTTCAAATGATTTCATGTTTTTTACTGGACGAACAAGACTCATTTATATTTATATTCTAGATATGGATTTTTTTTCTCATAAAATAGTTTCAAATGTTTTTAGAATAATATAATGTTGTGTATAATTTTTATAAATGTCAATATATTTTCATGGATTCATCATCTAAAATGAGGTAAACGTGAATTCAATGAAATAGGGGTTTAGAATTAAATTCATGTTTGTGTGGAAATATTAATAGTGTCAAATTTGATTATATTCAATGTAGTTGTATTCTTAATTCTCTAAAACAAAAATTTGAAATGATCCTAAATTTTTTATAAATTTAAACTATTATTATAAATCCTGAAATTATGGGATTAATATGTTACCTAGTGTTATATATTGTATACAACAACATGAAATTTTATTGAAAGTGGACCTAGCCCGACACCCCTGGGCTAGGGAGGGGATAGATCATTTAGGCCTATAGTAATTGTGACCAAGAGAATCATAATAGAAAAAATAAAACCCTTATGTGGAATGGAATCCACACAATAAAATAGAGAGATAATCATGGGGCGAGTCTTGGGAGTCAAGATAATCAGTCGCTTTATTCACCTCATGCTATGTATGTTTGATGATCATTTCTCCATTCGTGAAATTTTTGTACCAACGAACCTGGTAGGTTGTGGAAGAGGGAATGGGAATACAATTGTGGAGAGAATTGAAGATAATATTGTGGTTTGTCTCTAACATAGTCACCTTAATGTTCTTCTGGTTACATATCTTGAGACCAAAAATCATTACATTATCCTTATCTTGAAGAGAGTCCCCCATCACAAAGAGTAAGTGAATAAAATGTATATTATTATATATATATATAAATCTACATGGTTTAACCTGATTTTATAGTGTCTCATGATAGAAGTATTCTATGACCATAAATTTAATATATTATAGATATTTATAGTTTTTTTCTTCATCAAAAGGGATGAAAAGGAGATGATATATTTGTGGTTAAAATTATATTTTTCTACCTCATAAGATGGTTTCTTATTTTTTTTGATACTAAAAATTAATGCATTTTTATAAAAATGACTAGAACCGCTAAAAATAAATTAAATAATTGGTGTCATGGACAATGATACCGTTATATGAAATATAAACCAAAAGGGTAGTGGTCTGGAGTGAAATTTCATATGGTTATAAATAATTATATATCTTAGTAATTAATTAAAAACATAAACTATATTGACTAACATGACTCATAAATAATGTGAAAACATTAGTTTCAAGGTTATTTACTCGATAAATACCCTGGAACAAAAACTATTGAAATTAATAAAATCCATGAATGTGAGATGAAGTACCCATGTAAATTAATCAAAATAAATTCAAATTTTAAAAAATTTGTTATTGTATACATTACCAAATGATATATTCTTGGTATAAATATAAATACAAGAATAAAAAAGACTTTATAAATAATTTTTTAGCAATGTATAATTGCATTAAATTTGAATATTAGTAAACTGAGAGTCACATATAAATGGTATGGATTATATTTTAGATTTTGTATTAATATTGATGAATCATTGTGCATGATTAATATATTTGACACTAAGAAGTATATATAATGGAATAATGTTATAAATATTGGTTTATGGATTATTGAGAACATTTAATTACTAACGTTTCAAAATATTGGATTTGAATAGTCATGGGGTAGTGGTATTTTATATATGGAATAATAAATTGAAGGATGATAATAGTTTTAAGGGATGTAATAATATTTTTATTTTTTATGATATTGGAGTAACATGAATATATTTATTTAGTTTTAATTGATTTTTGTGGTAATCTTAACCCTTATGATAAAAATTTAATTTTTTTTGAAATGTTTCTTAGAGTAAGAATGATTTTTTATTTTGGGATCATAACTTTAAATGTATAAATAACTGTTATGGTAAATATTATTATTGATGTTGAGGTAATAATATTTAATTTTGGTCAAATGGTTATTTAAATTTAGGAACATGTTATTTAACATATAGATAACCATGTGAATAAAAATTTATTTAGTGAATTCATGATTAAATTTATTTTTAATAATTTTACTATATTGAGAACATTATATGATTAAGGTAAATATAAATTTTTTTTTGGCTAAAAAGGACTTTATGTTAATGTAAATGTTTGAGTTATCTTTTTGAATCATATATGATTTCATTATGGCATTATGGTTATTCAATATAATTATAAAAAATATAATAATATTTTAGTTTTTATATTATTAAGATGTATACATTTTTTAGGATTTGGATATTATTTTATTATTTATTTATATGAAGGTTTATTAATATTAGATACTTTCATAAGTTGTTAGAACCATTTTTGGTTTTTATTCATATAAAAAATTAGAAGAAATAAATTTCCTTCACATTATAGATATTGCGATCTATTACAAGTTGATTTTTTTGATTGAAGAAAGGAAAATTTATTAGGGATATTTATTTATTGTAGAAATAGAATATATGCATGGGGAAGAAAGTCTCAAAGAGCAATAAAATGAAAAAATTATTCCTAGATAATAAAAATAAATCATGTAATAATTTTTTTTTGATGTTCAATATATTAATTTTAATTTATTCCATTAAAAATAGATTACAATATTGAAAATGTAAATTTTTTCCTTTTATAATCATTTTTGATGAATTTATGGTCTATTATCTTGTAATTAAGGTATGTTTTTATATATTAATCTCTTATTCAATACAATTGTATATTTTCACATCATATAATTTTTCACATTAAATAACAACAACATTATGTGTTATTTTTGGTGTCCTTTATATTATTAATTTTTAATTTTCAGAAGTTAGATTTATTATACCTTTTTATGATGTGTTTTTAATTAATTAGTTTTTAAATATTATAATTTATTTTCCTTTCATAATCATATTAATTATCATCCACTTGGTTGAATTGTATAAAAAAATATTTAAACAGATTTTATCTAATAGTAATGAAAATTAAGTGGATGATATATCATTCGGGGTTACAATATAACACACCAATATTTTATAATTTTATATCCTATAATAATATTATTGATAGTGTGTGGTATACACAATAACAAGCTTTAAAAACTACAATATAATACTTTTTAAATAAGACGATTAAAACATAACCATTAGTTTCAAAAGTTTGAATAGGATTAAAATAATTGTGAAATATATGCATAAATTTTATACTTATTAAAATTAATAATCAATTAATCATTTATTATAATTTTTTTTGGAAAAAAAGATAAACTAGTTTAAAGAATATATATATTTTCTATTAAAAATATTTACCAACACATTGTAATTTTATCTTAATTAATTAAAATTGACCCTTTAAATAAATAAATATTTGAAATTGGAATAATATATATATCAAATTTTATGATTTAAAATTAATTTAATTTTTTTCATTTGTCCTGGAATGAGAATAATGCAATTTTAAGTTTACAAATACATTTTCTTTAATAATTTTTTATTACATTTTTTTGAATGAATATTATAAATAATTTCTAAAAATATAAATAAAATAATAATATAAATGGGAAAAAATAATAATATTTTCAATATTTTCCTAGGATAATATTTTTTTATTTTTATAAAAATATTTATATTTTAGTTTATAGTGAAGATTCCCTTTTTTGTAAACAATAATTTCACTTATTGAAATCAAATTATTTAATTTTTTCCTTATTTTCTTAATGTATCATGAAATTAATAAAATGGTAAATTTTATTGAACATAATATAAATAATTATAAACCAATTATGATTTCATTTAATTTTTGTATAAATTCTATTTTATTTCTAATATGAAATTTTCTAAAAAAAAATACTTTATCTTTGTGTTTTCCCAGTATCATTATGAAAATTATAAAAATAAATATTGAAAATTGGTTTCCTTATTTTTATATTAGAGTTCCAAATATAATAAGGAGTCCTAATTTTTATTATGAATAGTAACCATTATAATTAATGTGACACAAGAGTAATGGGTAAACCAGTATAATTTTGATAAATACATTATGATAGGGTAATTTAATTTCATCTTAAATATAATTAGATATTTAATATATAATATTATCACATTATATTAGAAATAAAATATTATTTAATCTAGTTATGCATGATTAACATATTTATAGTATTTAAATTCTAGAAAAAAAAATCAAGAGTTCCACTTTCCCTACAAAAAAAGTCATATCATCTCTTATCTTCCACATACAATATCAAGCACTATAGCTCATATATTCTCTTCAGAAATAACTTCCCATATCATGTATGATTTTTATAAAAAAATACCTTTCCAAATAGACTTATGGATTAATCCAAGGGTGTTTTCCAAATAATTTTTATAATTATTTATGGAGAGTTTATGGTTAATTTCTTCTTTAACATCCAAAAATATTTATTTAACTTTGATTAAAAAATAAAAATAATATATATTTTATAATTATGTTTTATTATTATCATGGTTTAAAAAATATCATCTTCTTTTAAATCATTTGTGTAATTAAATCATGGACCATTTGTACTTCTGTGTTACTACATCCACATAATGAAATGTTTCTTTCTAAATCCACAAATCGTTTGGATGGAAAAAATAATGAAAAAATTAAAATATATAATATTTATTAAATGATAATTAATCATAAAAAATATTACATTACTTACCATTTTACCATACTCTCTTTTGGTAAATGATATAGTCGGTGATGCGTAAATGTGGACTAGCACCTCTATGAGGCTATGCGATTTATTTTTCATCTCAACAAAAAATGGAAAGTAATAAAGATAAAAATAATTAATTAATATATAACATTTTTCATATATATGATTCTATAATTATAAAATAATATCATCTTTAGTTCCTTTCAACACATTATAAATCAAAATATCATTCATTTATACATATTATGTATATAGGTACTATTATCTCAATGAACTAGAATGGTTAATTTTTACTGAATAGCATTAATGCTTGGATTTAAAATTTAAAAAAATGTATAAATATGATGAATGTTACACTTTTATGATTCCTATGTTTACAAAACTATATCCCCTTTTACCATGGTCATCATACTAGTGATATTTTCAGGTCATAAACAGAACATTCATGAAACTTCCATGGTGAACTTAACCAAATTAGTAAATAAATAAATCATATAAAAAATTGAAATAAATTGAATGATGAATTTAAAATGAATATGAAAAAATTATATTAATGTAAAAATATTATATTTTTATTATTCTAGACGGTAGACATATACAAAATGATTCAATACTTGAGAAAAAATATTTTACTTTAAAAAATTGTTTTAAATATTTTGAAATAAATATACTCTCTATATATGTTCATATAAATGTTTCAATATTATTGTTATTTACATATAATTTATTTTCATAGGTGAGTTATAACTATACTTGAATATAAATAATGGTATTTAAAATGATTTAAAAATACTTTTTCATATAGTTTACTTTTGACTACTCCGAATATGGTAAAGAAAGAATGTTTATTAATATATATTACTCTAACATATTTTTTATCCATATTTTTCCTTCATTATTTTTAATAATACTATAAATTTTTTCATGGTTATTAAAAATTAAAATCATTTTCCCATTCTTGATAGGAATTTATCATTTTGTTGAGTTATCAAAGAAAATAGATATATATTATTTTTATTATTATTGTTCGAAATATAAAATGGTTTTTCATATGGGTATGAATGAGTATTTTTATAATTTTATGATACAAAAACACAATATTAAAAAACAATTAGACATTTTATTATACTTGATAATTATATATGATGATTATATATCACATTATAGATCATGAAAACCGGTGATCCCAATATTTCCCCCTAATGCAATGGGTAATGATGATGCTTTCAAAGGTGATAAATGAGGGTGATAACATGGTAGTTTACTACTTTGTAATTAAATGAGATTAGATTATTTCAACATAAGTTAAAATGGGTTAAAATGATTTATTAATATCATGCTCCATGATACCTACATTGATTGTGAAAAAGGTTATTAGGTAAATATATTATATTCTTGATTTAAATATTGTTTATGAATTTTAAATGTTTTTTTTGAAATGTTTTCATGATTACCCATGTACATTGAGAAGACTTAATGGTTATTAATATTTTAAAAGTGGAGTTATAATTTTTTTATTTGAGAATCCTTTTATTTTTATCTGTGATATTGTTTTAGTTATGCGCATATGATTTATTGAGACAAATGTAACTATCATGGTGCATTTCTATATTTTAATTGGACTAACAAGATTCATTTTGTTTTATATCCCTTATTGGTATTTTCCTTTTTATCCAAAATATTATAATGTTTTTATAGGACATTAGGATTAGTAAAAAAATTCATATTCAATATTTACACTATGATGACTCAACATAATTGAATAAAATGTTTTTGTAATGAAATTGGAGTGAAAATTTGAAGCCCTGTTTTTGTTGAAAAATGAAAACTACAGGAAATGATCCTGGTTTATTTTTAAATTTAGTAAATAATTCTATAAAACTACTAACAAAAAAGATCCTAAAAATAGTATTAATAGAAACACATTATATAAATCATAATTTTAGTGTGTGGATATGTTGTTGTGAATTATAAATCATGTTTTTATTCTCTTATTTTCCTCATAAAAATAATTTTGATCTAATTTTTATTATTTTCCTCTTTTTGTACATGTTTAGATCCCATGATAACTTTTTTTATGGAAAACAATTCCTAATGATCTAAAATAATGTGGCATCTGATTATTTTTGAGTTGAATGTTGATTAATTGAAGATCAAAATTCATTTTGGAAATAATGATTTTAGTAAAATTATATAGAGATCAATTACACAGACATCAGTATTCAGTACAAATATAAAATTTTATCTAAAAGAAACATAAATACTCTTGTGGGGAACATGATCATGTTGATTCCTCAGTAAAACATTACTAATGTCCTCATTTCACTATTAGTCAGAATAGTTATCTCCTGCATGAGATATATGATGAAGTAAAAATTTAACGATATTAATAAGAGAAAAAATAATTATTAATGTATGATGTTGTTTCAATATCCCTTCCGATCAATGACTAATTATGAATAGAAAAATAAACTCTCTATCAACTAATGTTTAATCACTAATCCTTTATAATATTCCTTATATGATTTGAATCAATTTTTTGTACACTAGAATTAATTTTCCATAAATATCTACATTAATTAAAATTTTTAATTTCAATTTACAAATGAAATTTGAGATATTATATTTTAATTTAGATAAAACCGATTTAGTGAACAACTTATTTTTGCGTAATGTACAATTATATAAATACATATTTTCACAACATGTTTTTTTAAATAACAATTTTCATCTTTATTCCTTCACCGAACAAAACTTTTCAATTCAATCATATATAATGAAAAGTCTTAGATATACTATATGTCATTTTTTCTATGATTTCTTTTATATGGGTTCTTAATTCATTTGAGAAACTCTATATTTATAGACATAAAAAACCTTTACCAAGAAAAATATAATTTGTGAAACATAACTATTCACAAAAACACTTTTTGTGATGCCACTATTTTTTGAAATGAATATAAATTTACACAACTCCATATATCCCAAGATTCACAGTTTATTTTCTAAAAAAACAACATCGTCTTCAATTTAATGAAAAAATTACTAAGCACATTTAAACATGCGTGAAACAACTTTATTATGTTTATAGAAAGATCAACTTAGTTATTTAAATTTTTAAATATACAATTTCAATGAAGAGAACCAAAATCCGATGAAATTTCAACAAGAAAGATGTTATCTAACATTTGGAAGGGACTATTGTGTTGTGAATCAATGTGTTATTTTCATTGATCAATTATTGGTTTGATTATTATTAAAATGATAATTTTTTATATGTATTATTATTTTATGTTATTATTAATAAGAAGATTACAGGTACACTTATGGAGCTGAGGATCTAGAGGATATATCCATATACAAAGCATTTATTTGGAAAAATAATGTTAACATTTATATCATACAAGTTTAATTATGATATAGTGTAATTGAATATAGATATTTCTTAAATTATCCTTTTATATGTTTTCATTTGATATGATTCATTCATTAAATAGGGAACATTTCGTTATTAGAATAAAAAGGAAGGATTCATACTTTTTAAGGACATGTGTGGTTTTCACCTATATGTAATAGGTTAATTTTATCCAAAACATAGAAATGGAGGACTAAAGGGATTTGAAAAGGATAATTTATTATTGGACTGTGTTAAACAATAGGTTGTTGTTTTGAATCCTTTTTTAATAACATTAATTAATGAAAATATGACTGTTTTAATTGATTTAGTTAATGATAGTTATGATATTTTGGGAATTAAAAATCTCCTATAAAATATGAATATAAGTCTATCATGAATGGGGTAAAGGGTAACATGAATAATAATGATTCAATGTACCAGTATATGTAAAAACATTTCATGGGTTGAATCAAAAATATTTTGGGGAATAATATTTTAAAAATGAGTTAGTTTACCATTTCAATACTCTTAAACACTCATGTTATTAATGAATTATGAAGAATAAGTATACAATAACTAGTGTGATGTGGGTTAGATAAAAAAAAATTGATCAAGGTTGATAGTGTGTTTAGTATAAAATTAAAGTGCGAATATGACTAGAACCATATAATGGTACCTTTTGAATTAAGAAAGTGATCAAGAAATAATTTTTTGGGGAGAAATTTTTTAAAATATAATTTCTCTTGAAAAAAGTGTGGAAGGATACTATTAATCCAAAACTATACCTATGATATGGTATAATATTCCATTAGAACAAACAATTTCACTACCACTCTATGAATTTTGAAGGATATACCTGAATTGTATTAGAATATGAGATGTGAAAAATGTAGACCAGCTAATGGGTATTTCTCACATCAGAGAATCTTATGTATGAATATTTTCCAATGATGGTATTTCATGATAGTATACGCTCTTATGGTTTGAATTAGAGTTTTTTATGTTTAGGGAATATTAATTTATTTTATTTATTGTGATTTAAGTTAAAATTTTATGATTGGTTCATGGAGTAGTTACTTTATAGTGGTTATAAAAATAAACACCATTTAGAAAATAAAACACTCTTCACCTAATAACTGATTGGTGATTAGGTAATAGATAGTACATTGAGAGAAATTATTTTTTCTTATAATATGAATGCATATCACATATAGAACTATTATATTATAATTAAAATGTATATTTTATTTATTTTTAACATCTAGTTATATTATAAACAACTAAATCGAAATAAAAAATTATAATTTCAAAAGTTTAATTGTTTACATGATTCAATTTTTTGGATTAAAACTTTTAAGAAAATCAGATGATTCATAGATATTAGATTCAGTATTTCTCCATACCTCTTCCTCATGTGACTTATAGTTTTTGGTGATTGGTTATAGAATACATTCTAGATTTTAGTGATGATGTTAGTGGAATTTAACTTTTATAATTATCTATGAATTGTGGTTATAAGTTCTTAGTGACTAGAGTACAACTGGTGATACATAGATAATTTTCCCATGGAATTGAATCTTGATGGTGGGGTGTTTGAAATGTACTATATTTTAGGATCATATTTTATTTTTATAATTATTTATTTTTCATAAATAAAATCATAGTGAGATATATTTTTCCTTAATTGAAAGGATGCTGTGAGGTTATTTTTATATTAGAATATTTATAAATATATATTATGGTTCTATTCATATAAGAGTGATGAAGATTATATTATAGTGAATTGTATGTAAAAAACTATCGTTGTACTGTATATGGTACTAGGTATCTGGTAACATTCCACAAAGGGTGGGTGTGTGACTGGATCATGACACTGCACTTGACTCTATAAAATTGGTGGCTCTACTTAGTAGTAAATGATGAATACCACATACCTAATATAGTATATAATAATTTTTAATTCATAAAAAATGGAAATTTATTCATCAAAATTTTAGTAAATGTAGAATGGGCCAATCCCTTGGACGTATTTGGGGGAGTTGGACCTCGTTAATTACATTTATAGAACCATCATCTATGTTACATCTATTAAGGTTTTGTCTACTAACTAACACCAAGTAAGAATCCCACACAGTGTGGGAGGTGGTAGCTTAATATAATGGAACTTAATACAAGTAACTATATAGTATAAAATTAAAAAAATAATTTAACAACCAAACATAATATAAAATTTATCCACATGATACAGAAAATGAAATTATTTACAAATGAAAAATGAAATAATATATGTTATATAGAAAAAAAAACAGCCATCCCATCTAGAGTAATGCTTGTCAGGTACCGGGACGGGCAGCAGAAACCGGTGGGTCGGGAAATGAAATTTTTTTCATCACTGTAGCGACGTTACGATGTCGACTTCAGTGAGCTATCCCCGTATGGTTCGAGGACCAGAAATTGATTTGTCAGAGCAGAAAATCAATAGAACATGTACCTAATTCAGATCGGACGTGTGTATGTCCAATGTTGGACATTGATGATCGTTTCTTGAAGACTCCGCCATCGAAGGCCTCTAGATCATCCACACAAGCCTCTCGAATCTGATTGTGAACCGTTCATCGAGATTTGGGTGCTAGAGCAGATCTTTGACACTCGCTTCAGCACAACGATGATCACCGCAAAGGAAAAATCTTCAATCTGAGATGTATGAACTTGATGATCTTCCTTTTCTTTAGAGACTATCTCTCTAGATTCCAGGGGGAGATATAAGCTCTCAATGTCAACACTTGAATAGTTAACATGAGAGAGCCTCTATCTCACTAATATATGGAGTGTATAAAAACACGCGGTACGAAATCTCGGCCCAGTGTAAGAGAGATCCACTATAAAAGTGTTATAAATAATTATTTATGACAAATAAAAATTATTCCATAAATAATATTTATAATTTATCACTTACTTTTAATATATTAATATATTACATGATAAATTTGAGTCTTTATCTCGACTCACACCTCCAGCTAATATTAAAGGAAACTAGGATATTAAAATCCATTCGAATAATAATAACACTTGTATTTACTATATAACTTGTAAATACATGTTATAAATAAATTCAACGAATTATTATAAACCTGAATAATTAATAACTTTAATTATTCTTTGGTGATCCATAGAACAAAGATAGTTCTCAGACCCTTTTTCGGGGCCCACCAAGTTTTATATTTCTATTCCCAGAATATGGCAGATTCTCCAGGTGCTATTTTGTATGACCCTCTAGGCCCTTACCTCAATAGCAGTGAATAATACCCACCGACCTTGAGCGGGGTGTTACAACCCATAAAGGCCCCTATAGAGATAAGACCAAGTCAAATAAATGACTGACTTCCTACGAACATGGTTCGTGTAATATAATCTCTTCATCATAGATATCTCAATAAAGCAGAATGCACACTAGTTTCATCATTATTTTTTTCTTTATTTTGTTTATTGATTTGTCTGGATGGTCCTACCTTCCACAACCATGGACATGGATTTAATGAAGGTGAAACCATCCTAATCAACCAGGCCCGAGATATCTCTTCCTGAACTTGGAAGTGACAAATCCTTTTTCGATCATTCAATCAATGCCATGCGATTAAGTATGTACCCGATACAAACTACCTCACCACAACTTTGTCACCATGGATTTCACCTTGCATAAAATGTACATAATTAAATGACATCCATTGAAAATGATCTGAGGTCTAAATACCATTTCACATGTCCACATATAGGAATGACCAATGACACCAAAACATGTGGTGTTCCTATTATGTGGGTCTGTCCTCATGATCTCAACTACCAGAGATCATCAAGTGCGAAATTCATGAAAAGAAGTCTCAATGCTTATGAGACCCCAACACCTAATGGTCACACAACATCTGTTTCCTTTAAAAATGATGTAACTGGACCATAGGACCTTACTTTAAGATTACTATCACGGCATTTCAGGATTCTCATTATATCCTGGGATCTACTATAACCCTTTGATGTGATAGGTAATTTAAGGAAATTTCCATAAAAAAAAGTATATGTAGAAGTATCTACACTATTATGGAATTAAAACACATGCATGATAACAAACTGAATACATGTAGTTGTAATCAAAGTACAAAACAAGTTGGGTGTAGGGCACCCACATTCAACACTCCCACTTACTCTAGAGCCATCTAGTAATATGTTTCAATCTGCTAGCTCTCAGATGTTTATCAGGATTCTGCTGAGAAATAGATTTAGTCCGGGGGTCTGCCAAATTGTCCACTATGGCTACTCTTCTAACTGTCACATTACCTCCTTTGAGTAAAATCCCTCAAGAGATGAAACTACTGAAGAATATTCTTTGTTCTTTGGTGAGACCTAGCCTCCTTGGCAACCACCACTACAGCAGTATTATCACAATATACAGGTACATGGTCTGCACTACTTGGTACAACACCAGTGTCTGAGATGAATCTACATATCCAGACTACTTTCTTTGCTGCATCGGAAGCCGTAATATATTCAGACTCTTCTATAAAATCTGCAACCACAACTTACTTTGAGATTCTCCAGCTCACTACACCACCATTCAGGAAAAATATGTATCCTGAATATTATTTCATATCATCATGATCTATATAGAAACTAGAATCAATGTATCCCCTCACAACTAGTTCCTCATCTTCTCCATACACCAGGAACATATCCTTAGTACGCCTCAAGTACTTTAGGATAGTTTTAACATTTGTCCAATACAGCTCTCCTAGATTGGCTTGATATCTACCCACCATACTAAAAGCAATGGTGACATCAAACCAAGTACATAGCATGACATTCCTGATAGAACCCACTACCGAAGAAAAAGGGACTCTACTCATTCTTTCAATCTCCTCCTCTGATTGTGGACACATTTTCTTGGAGAGATTTACACCCTGTGACACAGGTAACTATATTCTCTTGGATTGTTCCATACTGTACATTTTGAGTACCTTGTCAATATATGTACTTTGACATAGACCAAGAATCCTTTGAGATCTATCTCGATAGATCTTGATCCCTGGAATGTAGGCTGCTTCACCTATGTCGTTCATGGAGAAGCATTCATTTAACCACGTCTTATCTGACTATAAGACTTTCACCTATTTTCCCATAATTAATATCTCATCAACATATAATACTAGAAAAACGATAGAATTCCATTCATCCTTTTTATAGACACAAGTCTTACTTTCATTTTTGAAAAAACCAAAATCTCTTATGGACTCATCAAAACAAACATTTCGTGATCTTGATGCATACATAAATCCCTAAATGGATCTATGTAGCATGTATACTTTATTGGATTTCTTTGACTTGAAAAACCCTTTAGGATGATTCATATAGATGTCTTTAACCAACTTCCCATTTAGAAAAGAAGTTTTGACATACATTTTTTAAATTTCATAATCATGAAAGGCTACAATTGCAAGAAATATTCTAATGGATTAAAGCATTGATTCTGGTGAGAAGGTTTCATCATAGTCAATGCCTTGACGTTTCCTGAAACCCTTTGCAACCAGTCCTGATTTAAAGTTATTAACCCCACCATCCATGTACATCTTCTTCTTGAATTCCCATTTGCATCCAATGGGGTTTATATCAGTTGGAGGGTCTACCAAAATAAAAACTTGATTTTGGTACATGGAAACCATCTCATAATTCTGTGCTTCTTTACATTTAGCAGCTTCTTTTCTATCTATTGATTCCTTGTAGATTAGAGGTTCATCATCCTGAAGGACTAATGTGTCACCTGACTTGGTGACAAGAAAACCATAATGATGTGGTTCTCTAACCTCTCACGTATACGTACACAGTATCTGTGTCTAAGGAACAACTTCTTCTTCCTCGTGTTCTTGTGGAGATTGTTACTCTACTAAATCCTGTGCATCTGGAGCTTTAACTTCATCGAAGTCAATCATGCTCCCACTATTTCCAATAGAAATGTGTTCCCTTTCTAGAAATATGGCATATCTTGCCACAATTACTTTTCTATCTAAAGGGTTATATAGGTTGTATCCTCTGGTTTCTTTAGGATATCCTATAAAGATGCACTTAGTGCTTATGGATGTTAATTTGTTTGTTGGTAGAGTCTTGACAAATGCCTCGCACCCCCATACACGCAGGTGTGTGTGGTTGGGTTTATTTCTATACCATAACTTATATGGAATCCCATTTGCAGATTTATTTGGTACTCGGTTAAGGGTATATGCTGTTGTCTGCATGACGTATCCCCAAAAGTACAATGAAGGTTTTCATGACTCATCATTTATATGAACATGTCAAGAAAGGTCATATTCCTCCTTTCATTAACACCATTCCATTGTAGTGTATAAGGAGGAGTGAGTTGGGATACTATCCCACACTCTTTCAAGTGATCAATGAATGCATGGTTAAGATATTATCTGCCTCGGTCTGAGAAAAGTGCATTAATATTCATAACAAGTTGGTTTTCTACTTCATTTTGGTATTCATTAAATATCTAAAAGGAATCTAACTTATACCACATTAATTAGATATTTCCATACCTACTACAGTTGTCTGTAAAAGTAATGAAGTATAAAAAACCACCCCTTTCCTCAACTAGAAATGGACCACATACATTAGTATATATTAATTCCATCACTTCATTGGCTCTTTCTCCCATTCTTGAGAATGTTGATTTGGTCAAATTTCCTTGTAAACAAGATTGACATACATCTACGGGTTATAACTGTACCAAGTCTAGATACCCTTCTTGATGCAATCTCTGTAATCACTTTTCATTTACATGACAAAGCCTGAAGTACCATATGCAGGTGTTATTTGATTCATGTGGGATGTTTTTGTCATTGATTTCCATTACTGAGTTTTCTAGTTGAAGAATATATAAACCATTGTTAAGATGTGCCATACCATAACATATGTTATCCCTATAAAAGAGACAACATTTATGTCCAATATTGATATAAAAACACAGTGTGTCTAGTCTCGACATAGAGATAATGTTTCTGGTAACAGATGGCACATAATAAAAATTGTTTAAAACTAGAACCAATCTAGTTGGCAATGTTAAGTGATAGTATCCCACTACCAAGGCTGCCAGACTTGGACCATTGGTAGCTCAGAGATCCACTTGACCTTTTTTAATCTTCATGAACCTAATTTGTTCCTGTATATGAATAAAAATGAGTGAGAGTCTTGCCGTATCCAATACATATCATTTAGATAAATATAGATTTCATTCAATGACAAAAATACCTATAGTAGAATCATCATCTTGCTTCTTCTTCAATTATCTGCAATTCTTCTTCCAATAGCCTTTGTTGCCATATCCAAAGAAGACAGATTATTTCTCATTACATTTCCTTGGAATCTTTGTCTTCTTTGCAGGACAATGCATTGGTGTCTTTGGCCTTGAGTTGGCCTTAGACCCCTTTTCCTTTCCCTTGTTTTTCTTGATCACCATAAGGATAGATGAATTGATATTTTTCATATCCTTAACGGCTTGGTGAACTAAAGCAAAAAGGTTAGGAGATTCTTTTTCATATCATTCAAATTATAATTGACAATAAAAGCCGATATGCTTGATGGTAATGAGGGAAGAATGAGATCCACTGCTAGTTCGTGGTTCAGTTTGAACCCAAGTGCTTCAGGCCTCTCAATATACCCAATCATCCTGAGTACATTAGGACCGGATTGGTTCCCTTCTGCTAGCCTGCACTTATAATTCACACTTGAGATCTAAAACCTTTCTTGCCTAGCCATCTCCTCATAATGTTCTTGGAGATGTAAAAGCATCTTGTAGGCATCCTCATCCTCATGCATTTTCTGCAATTGGCTGGACATGTATGACAACATGATGCATTGTACATCAAGAGCATCGTCTACATGCTTTTTCTATTTATCTTTTTTTTCCTTGCTTGCTCCCTGAGGAGGCTCCACAGGTATTGGAGATTCTAGAACATATTACTTCCTTTCATGGCGTAGTACTATGCACAAGCACCTGTTCCACTCCTAGAAGTTATTTCTGGTCAGAATATTTTCTTTATCCCAGATCGATCATAGTGATAAAGTACTTGTGGTGTTTGTGATTTCCATTTTGAATCTACATCAGATAAACATTTAGAAGTTATTACTTTGACTTCATTACATTTTTACATTTATGATTAATAAATTATTATATCATTTTAATGTCTCTCACTATCTTAGTGAAACTTAATATCCCTCACTATGAGTTTCGGAATAGTCTATCGCTTGAGTATTCTAGTGGAAAGGATCCTAAAAACCTCCCTTGTAGTCTACAAACTAGGGCTACGCCACTACGTGGAGGGTTTCAAGGTAGGCACTAGATAGTCCAACCACTTGTTCTAGTCGTTCCTTGTGTTGTTGAGTAAAGTCCCAGCCTTTGGAATCATAACTTGATTCCCTCAACATCTTGACTCTAATGTTATAATAAGTTAGCTAAGGATAATCCTTGACTACTCAGTTAAGTTAAGTTGACCCATTTCTCTCATGAAAACACCCCGGTAGTACGAGCCACTCTCAACTAAGGCTGACGAGCACCCAAACTGTTGATTTTGTTTAGATTTGAGAAATGGAAGTATTTTAGACTGAATTTATATTTGATGGATTTTTATATTTATTGACGAATATAATCCTTTTCTATTTATTATGTTCAAACTGTGTTGTCATGCTCACAATTGAACAATCAATAGAATATAATTTATCACATATTTATGAATTTTGTCTTGTTTACTATTCTATGTGATCATGCAATAATCATGCAGACACATAAAATAATAAACTATGCATAATGTAAATCAAGCAATCCAACTGGTCTTGAGCATTCTATAAAGATCGATCCCTAACAGATCAATCTTGTGCTAGGGGAATCCATACCTGAGTCGTGACTTGACTCATGTCATAGCCTGCCTACTGTAAAGCGCTTGGCTCCCGTCTGGTCTACCGCCTTGTCTTAGAGGGGTTGGCGTCGCGGGTAATCATTTAATTAAAAATGTACTCGCATGCAGGCAAGGGGGTCTAGGGGTACAAAATACATCTCCTGCAATGGACACGCATGACCTTATACATATTTGATTTAAAATAGATGATTCACAGACCATCATTTATCTAATTAATTGTTACAATCATCACCCGCATTGAATAAATAATTAAATATATAAATAAATACAAGTCATACAATGTTCGGTCACATTCTGAAGACCATTCGGGGTAAATATGTGCAATACAATTAAATTGCAATAAATTTAAATATTTAAAGGGTGTTCTAATAAATTAAATAAATTTTATTAAATTCAAAGAATTTATTTTATCGGTTCGATTTGTTTAATTTTATTTTAATTCTAATAATTAAATTAAAGCATTAATTTAATTCTAAACATAAATTAAATTAATATTTCAGATAAAAACAATTTAACGCCACAAATTATTTCTAATTAATTTAATTTAAAAACTAAATTAATGAAAATTAATTTAAAGCTTGGTTACCTCTTGTAGGAGAGGAGTCAGGTGGGATGGCGAACCGCCGAGGGGTGTCATCTTAGTGCAGGGCCAATTACGGCATTACCGCGGCATGACCGCGGCATGACCGCCGTATGACCACAGCGTGACCGCCGCATGATCGCAACCACGGGGTGACCGTGGCGGGACCGCTCATTCCAGCGACTCTTGTGACGACATCAACATCTGGCGAGGTCCGATGGAAGCTGGAGGAGGCTGAGAAGCAAACCGGCCAGCCACATTGCCGATAGCCTACTTCTCTGGTCTGCAGATGAGGCAGAAGCCTGGTCCGGAATGGCTTGGACCGGCATGGACGGTGCGGTACATGGCCGCAGTAAGAAGGAGGTCTGTCTAGGGGCGGTGCGGCATGACCAGGGGGTCCAGGTAGAAGCGGCGCGACCGACGGGGTTCAGTGCGAGGTGGCGCGGCGGCTCTAGCCGGGTTCAGGGTGGTATCTCGACGCGGCTAGGGGGTCTAGAGTAGTGGCGCGGTGGTCCCCTAGGAGGGGGCACGGTCCGAGCAGAGGTGGTGGTCCAAGGAGTTCCCATGAAGGGTTACGGAAGCGGCACAGCCAGGTGGTCCATAGCGCAGGGGTGGCAGCTGGGTGGGGCTCGGTGCAGCGTGAAGGGTACCGATGGGGAGGCGGTCCGATAAGAGGCTATCCAATGGAAGGCTAGGGTTTACACCCTCCTTTGTGCACCTTGTGAGAGAAGGGAAGACCCACTTGGGTCTTCCTTTTTTTCATTTAAAAAAAGTCAACCTCTTTCTTTTAAAAAAAATAAAGGGAAGAAGACCCCAGTTTGGGGTCTAGGTCTCCCTCCACATTCCTTTTTTTAAAATTTTATAAATTAAAAAAAGAGGACTTGACCTGACCTCATGTCTTGAAAATAATATTTTACTTGAGAAAAAGAAAATATATTATATTATAATATTGTATTATTTTTTTCCTAAAAATTAAATTACCAGATTACTTCTGGCGAATGAATTTTGGCCATAGCGTGGTTGGATTTTGATATTTCGATGAACATATTAATAAAATTAAAAACACGTTCTTCTTAAATTCTAATCCGAAAAAAATTAAACCGACGAGTCGATCCGATTAAAATATTCAAATGGCCATTACTTCGCTATTCGAAAACGGATCGACACCCGGCCAGTTACGTTGGAACCGATTTAACCCCCGTAATTAAATTTTAGGCGATATAATTTTTCATTTGACTCTGAAAAATCACGCCTCACTCTGTTACCACTTTTAGGTACCGGGATGGGCAGCAGAAGCCGGTGGGCTGAGAAATTAAAAAATTTGCATCACCGGAGCGATGTTATGACGTCAAATCCAGGGAGCTATCCTCGTACGGTCTGAGGACCACATGTTTACTAGTCAGAGAAAAAAATAAATAGAACATGTACCTGGTTCAGATATGACGTGTGTATGTCCGATGTAGGATGACTTTCATCGTTACTCAAAGACACCAACATCAAATCCCTCTAGATCGTCCACACACGCCTCTCGAATCTGCTCGTGCGATATTCATCAAGATCCGGGTGCTAGCGCGTATCATCGACGCTCGCTTCAGCGCAATGACGATCACTGTAAGGGAAGAAGCTTCAATCCAAGATGGATGAACTTGAAGATCTTCCTTTGCATGAGAGACTCTCTCTAGATTCCAGGAGGAGAGAGAAGCTCTCAATCTGAACACATGAATAGTTAACATGGGAGAGCCTCTCTCTCACATATATAGGGAGTGTTTAAAAACATGCGGTATCAATTACTAACCCATGTAATAGACGTCTGCTATATAAGTGTGATAAATAAGTATTTATGACAAATACAAATTAATACATAAATAATATTTATAACTTATCACTTACTTGTAATATATAAATATATTATGTGATAAATATGTGTCTTTATCTTGACTCACACATCCTTATAATACTAAATGAACCTAGTTTATTAAAATCCATTCGAATAATATCAATACTATTATTTACTATATAACTTTTAAATACATGTTATAAATAAATTCAATGAATTAATCTAAACATGAATAATTAATGAATTTATATATTCTTTGGTGATCCGTATAACTTGGTTAGTGCTCGGAGCCTTTGGTAGGGCCCACCAAGTTCTATATTACTATTCCTTGAATACAGCAGATTCTCACGGTGCTATTGTGTGTGACCCTCTAGACCCTTACCTCAATAGTAGTGAATAATATCCACCGACCTAGAGTGGGGTCCAGCAACCCATCGAGGACCCTATAGATATAATCCAAAGTCAAAGAAACGAATAGTACATATCCCAAAAAAAATCATTGGCCACATCTATAACCTAAAAACTTCACTATGTTATTATTCCATTTTTCCATTTGAGCTATGATTACTTATGAATAGTATATATTTCCCTGAATATACATAACATGAAATAAATAATGCCTATGAATAGGATTGTATAAATATACCTAGTATGAAATAATAAAATCAAAATGTGGGGTGTATAAATACAAATATTTTAGAACCTAACATAATTTAAAGCTAATTCATATGGAAATATTCTTAGATAACCCAATATTTATGAAATTACCAATCTTCATAGCTCAAATAAACAATATCATTGGTTCTAAGAAGACTATGTAATTAAATATACTAAAAAATATGAAAACCCATGTCACCTCATAGAATATATGGTGGGGACCCATGACATTAAAATTATGTGAATTAGTGGATGGAGTACCAATCCTTAGTACAAGATATATGCCTCACAATAAATGGATAAAAAAGTGGGAGTAATTAAACATAGTGGAGAACACGAACCTCGTCATTATGGGAGAATCCAATGTCAAATAGGGGACTCAAATCATTTTAGGACCAAGGGAGTGCTGAATATATTTAGTAAAAAGGTGGTTCAGAACCCTAATTATGTGTGTGAGTTAAAACGATATGGATTTATATAGATGAAAAATTCCATTTTATCAATATGTTACTAGATGTATTCTAGACATTAGTATGTATGTGGACTACCCATACCCTTTCATCAATATTTCAAAAATGGAGAACCGAACAACATGGTCTTGTTAACAATATTTCTTGAACCTAGTAACTAACACTCCAATGAAAATAAACTAATCCTTCATGAATATTTGATTACATAGTAACATGTTTCTGTTATGATTTTTCAATTTCATTATATATTGTTAGATATAGAGGATAGTATAACTACATTCTCTTAAATATCATATTGCATGAAAGTGTAAAAAACTCTAATGAAAACATATTATATGTCATATAATTAGTGGTAATAATTGTATAGGTCTTGAGAAATATTCGAGTATATAAATCCATAATATTAGAATGGAATTATATATCAAATCGTGTGTATTAAAAGGGTACATAGAATATAAGACCCATGAGCTATATAAAATGTATTATTAAAACGAAAATTCATATTTTAGTAAACTTACATTGTATGTATAGTAAATGTACATGACATTTATAGATAATGGTTCACTTTGTTGTTTATTAATGAAATCCTTGGTCATGTTTTCCACTAATATATGATGTACTCATTTTCTTTCTAGTGTATGTATAAATCTGATTAGTGGAGAATGTACTCATTTACATCCCAAACCATGTAACCTTGATGAATGAGGTGAATGATAGAAATGAATATGTCCTATTATATTTTACTTAGACATTAAACCATAGAAACTATTATAATTATATACATGATTCATGTTCAAAATTCACAATTAACGTGATCAGTATTCTGAGTTATATAATTAGTAGTTACTTGAAAATCATTCTTCTAACACTGACGTGACCTTGAATCATGACTGAAACACTACAAACCAGACACACTATTGAACCATATCTCTAGGGCTTGTCACTACCATCAAAAACTCATCACACTCCATTTAAATACATACATTCTCTAGTGGGGTGTGGGTCTCCCTATGAAGATTAAATGAGTTAATTTGGTTTTTCATAAAATAACAAAAATTAAATTAATTGGACTAGCCATTTAAAATGATCATGTTAACCATGTATGTGAAGAGTTTGATGTAACTAAATCTGAATGTCTATAATAAAAAATAATATCATGGTCACCCTTACATTGTGGTTTGTTCAAAGTTCACTCATTATTCATCCACCCTTTTTTATGTTTTCAAACATGATATAATTTAAATAAAAAAATAAGTGTATCTCATATTATGTGTTCTATTATATATTATGTATGGGTATTTTAATGTTTTTAATAGAGGAAGAAATTACGGTATAACAATAGCATAGTCGTTATTTGAGTATTTAGTAGTGGATAATATTCATTATAACATATGGTTTTTTAAGAAATGGATTTTTTAAAATGATGATTTATGTTAGTCATTACATGGGATATTATAATTATTTCTGTCTACTACTCTATGGAAAAAAAATTATTATAATATATAGATTATTAGTTATTATCAAAATATTTTTTATGTTAAAAATCATTTTGATGTTCTACATTTATTTTTATTGTTATGTGGGTGTGCAATTTTTTTTAATTTTGGTTGTCAACTTATCATTGCATGATATGATTAATTTGGGGTTTTCACTTTTCCCTAGGGAATATGATGTTTCCATGGGGTTTTAGGCTCATCTTCACTACTATCCTAGGATTAATATCAATGGTTTGAGTCATTTTATAGTGTTATTATAGAGGGTCAATCATATGGATGAATTTTAGATCGAAGAGTAGTATATGAATTGGTTTGTGAAATTACGGTATTAGTGTTGAAGAATATTTAGTTTTATTTTTATAGGGGAACCATATATTTTGGTGGAAGCCAATATAATAATTTACAATGAATTTGATAAATTTTTGGCATACTTGTAACACTGAGGGAATAATTATCGTGTATAAATATGATAGTATGTGCATTATGTTGTGGAGGATTTTTTGTTATCAAAACATTATTCTAGTAGATGGTCCATATATTATTTATATATTTTGGGTTCATACTATAAAATTATGGATTCCATCCTAGAGATATGAATCTACAATCCTCAAGAGAAATCATTATATTCCCATGCTAGTGTTTAAGACTCATGGTATACACTATATAAGTAATGAAAAATTAGTCAATGGACATGATCATGAGAAATTGACACTAAGAAATTAGTAATTATATCCAATATCCATCACATAACCAGTTGAGCTTCAACCCATTGTGTAATGGATTAATCCTCTTCCCCTAAATAAATTATAGTTTTTTATAATCATGATGAAACTACCAATATACTATTCTAACAATATGTTTCCCAGTATTAGTGACCTCCACGAATTATAGGTGATCCATTACTTATAGTCTTATATGATTTTCATGTCTTATAGAACATATATTCTATCATTATTGGATACCTAGTAACCATATCATGATTATTTCATCATATTTCTGCGATGAAACATTGATTCATTGGTTGGATTTTTTTACGTAGTAATATGATGAGGTTTCACCATTATAGACGGTGTTTGAGAAACATTTTCAAAAGGATTACTATAAAACATCACAATGGATGACATGATTTTGAGAACTATAGGGCTAGTGATAGGGAATCATGGTCATGAATGAATATGCATTGATATTCATTTGTATTATGAGAAATTTCATGGATATAGTGTATGAATTAATATAGTTAACTTAAAATTTTGATATTGTAATTCAGTGTAATATTAGACTTGGGTTTTTACATCTATGAATATCGTCATTTTCTATAATTTTAGTAGATTTTTCTTATTAATATCCTCATAGTACATATACATTCTATTATTAGTGCAGGTAATGTTATTTCTAGGGTGGATTCTTTAGAGTAGTCTCCAGTTGATAAAAAATATTAAGATTAAATCATGTTATGAATTATCCTGAATTATTATAATCATCAGGATCAATAGTAGGAGTGTTTCTTATGTGATCCAACCAGAAAGTAGATATGATTTTCAATTCATCTGGAGGACTGTTACATATATTATGAGGATTCCAAACTCATCCTCTAGTAGAGTGATGTAATGGTGGTACTATAAATAAATCAACAATCAAGAGGTATTGATGTGATCTAAGTCATGCCCATGGCATAAAATTTAGTACAATTTAAGGATGATTTTATAATGTACCTAGAATAAATCCTATAAGATCTCAAGGTTTATGACTATATAATAAACATCTACAACTAGAACCTCTTGGTAATCTACTGTATTTCATTGGTTCTCGGAGTTAGGTATTCTAGATGAGACACATAATAGAGGATTATTATTGGAATATTCCAAAAAGGGTTTCAAATTTAATATTTTTTCCCTAAATTGGAAATTAAACTCGTAGATAGAGATATAATCGAATATTTTACTTTTATCACAAATCCATGATATTTGATCCTAGTGGATCCACTACACAAAACAAATTTTCTTGAAGACTCATACTATATTTGACCACACACTCACGCACATTAGTCGATAATTAGAGATTCTTGTTAGTCGATATTGGTTTTCATAAAAATTAATCATATATATATTTAAGACCTATGATATAATCCTCATTATAAACTATCTGTTATATGTATAATAATAAATAAAATAAAACTTCTTGATAGTATCATTTTATTAGCATGGTGGATAAAGGGTTTTATGCATGGATGTATGGGATATTGATTCATGATGATAAGGGTTAAAATTCTAAAAAATAAATCTATATACCTTAAAAATTTTTGAAGCATGTTTTCTATGTTATAGAGAAATTAAATAAATATCATTAAATAGTTCTATTATAATTAACAGACATTACAAGTACTATTTCTTACAAATGGTAAGTATGGCCACATCAATTGTGTTTATAGAAAATATAGAGTAAATTAATTATCATATCAATTGATGGTGGTCATAATCTTTTAAAAAATCATCTCTTCTTATATTTGTATGAGAATAATAAGAATATAATGGTTTCCTAGTCATATTTATACAAAAATATCTATGAATTGATCTACCATTTTGTGTTATTTGGGATCATAAAGACTTTTATCCAAAACATTTCATCAAAGAGGTTGGAGTATAAATATTATTTCACAATGGTGGTGACCCCAATAAATCATTCATGGTGTAAAAAATGAACATGTTAGTGGTATTGATCATGTTATGTGAAAAAACTAGAAAAATATCTGGTAATTCACCAAAATGATTTTCATAATGCAGAGGTTGTATCATTATCTTCCTATGCATGGTATTTATTCCCCCATTATGGTTATATTGAATATAATAATAGTAAATTTTGGTAAAGTATCACCCTATAGGGATCATGGAGAGATTATTGTGTGTGTGTAAAACTTGATATTTAGTTTAATAAATTGTTTACAAACTCTATGTACATAGTGGGAATAATTTTTTCCTTGGATTCTAGTTTATGTTTCTCGAGTTTGTACTAGTGATATTTTAGGGAATAATTTTGATATAGTAGGATCATCAATGTGATTAAGGAAATAGATTTGGTATTATAATAAAATAGGTTACTAATGAGAAATGGTTTTTTAATGGGTAGTAAAAGTTCAGAATTATATTTTGAAGATCATTCATTTATGGATTTTATTAACGCTCTAAAATTAACAAATTGAGTTTTTCCTTTTGGTGGTGGATGTGATCCTAGCATAAGATCTGGATCCAATTACTATATTTAAATATATTAAATTATATTAATATTATAGAATATATGTTTTATTTATGTTCCTCAGTTCATGAGTCATTATCATTTCCTATTTTTCAATGTGATATAATAGAAAGTCATATAACCAATAAGTATAATTCTTCCATGCCGATCTTCTTGAGTAAGTACTAAATCTTTGTTAATGTTATTAGTAAAGGATATCAGTATATATATATATAAATTTTTCATTTGATATTTAATAGGATCTCTCAATAATTGTGGGAATCATGAGACATCCATATATGGTATTCTTATGGGTGTTCCATTTCAATTTCGATAATAATAATCCATAGTTTTTATTCAGGATATAAATATTTTTAACCACTGAAAGAGGATTTCATTGGGTCTAAACTTTGACATTACCATATAATGAAATATTAAGTATTTATTGAGGTAGTTAGGGAAAGATCATGATTTTTTTCATTACCTATGTTTTGATTTAGAAGTCAATATTAGTGTTGGGAATGCGAGTGATGTGAGATGATAGTATTCTAATAAGTATCACATTTTAGGATCACAATGAAATTTTGTCCATAATGTTTCGATGAAAAATATTCAAGGGAATCATTTTTTTCATATGAGTTTTACTTTTGTGTTTCCTTTTTCTCCATAGTTGTGTTATTTTCAAGTGTGAAATGTTTAAATTTTAAGAGAATTTACTAACATGTATTTTATTAGGTGTAATAAATTATAAATTTTCCATTTTTTGAGTACTAGGTTTGAAGTAGGATAAAAGGGTAGATTCACCATAGAAAAAATATTGAATTATTTTAATTTCCCCATCAATATCATGAAATATTGTTTACCCATAAATATGATTTTCATATATTTTCAATCTAGTTAAATTTTAATATATATTTATATTAAATTATTTAGATAAATATTAAATACTAATGCACGAGTGTTGGTATCACATTACCAGATCCTTGTATAGAAAATCATTCACTATAGTGGGATTTGGGTCATGATACATACCTTTTTGTGGTAATTTTTTAAATGTCATGGAATTTTAGTTTCTACCATAGATGTTGTTGCTAGAGGGATTTGATTGAAATTATCTATTAAATTTATTTATTTTAATTATTTATTATTTTATTAAGTGATATATGTAATGGGTTAGATGTTTCTAAGGGTATCAATGATGTTGAAATATTAGTATATTATTTAGTGACATATTTTCTATATATGGTTGAATATAGTATTAATAAAAATTAAGTAGAATAATAAAAGGATGTAATTAATGTGAATTTTATAGAGGATATAAGGTAGACATGATATAAGAGTTAGTTAGTAAGAAATCATATTATGGATATATGGTTATTGAATTTCCAACTACAGATACTTATTTCAATTATAGATATTAATATTTTCATATTTTCTCTTATTGAATAAAATCATTATGTTGTTGGAATGATTGAAGGAATCGTGGAGCTTAGAAAATCAGGGATCGACATGTGAATTATCCTGGGATGAATTAGTGGATCTCTTAAAAATTGATTAGTTTCCCATTGGGTAGGACTCTAGATTTAAATTTGCACTTTATTCCTTATAACTTCAATGTATAAATGATCTAATCTTGATAATTAAAAAAATTAAAATCTAAGTAGAGATATAATTTTTATCATTAGTACCTTTGGACAAATATTTTTTACATTTTTTAATTAAGTGAACTTTCACAAAATGAACATAAAATAGACTATCACACTGACCAAAAATCTTATCTTTTTCCGATATTATCCCCCCTTACCTCAAAACATGTACACTATTTTCCATTTCCATGTATAATGGTTTAGTAAAAGATTCCTATGGAAATGGATAAGAAACAACTTTTCTATTATAGATTACTTATTCACTTTCATCAATTGAAATGCATTGTACAGTGATGATTGTATGAGAAAAGTGTGTGATGTTTTTAAGGGGTGATCAAATTTGTGGTGGAACATGTTCTGATGAAATTCAATGAGATAATGAAAGATATATGTTTTTTTTGAAATGATATTTTAGTGACATGAAATGGGTTACTTGTTTTTAAAATGGTTCTATCACTAATAGAATGTTTTGAAATAAAGGTGGATCTCTGCTATAGTGAATCATATATGATTTGAGCTATTATATTTGGTGGAAGCATGTGTTTTTAGAACTCGACATGATGATCCCATGGTGTGTGAAGTTGTAAACACACATATTATATCATTTTTAAATGTTTATACAGTTTAATATATGATTTATGTATCATGTTTAATTTTTATTTCATCTATGGATGATAAAATTATATATTTTTTCTACTATGGTGTATACAACTACACACTAAACTAATACCCTTGATAAATAACATTAGTTACTGAAGTAATGAATTCGGTGATACTATACCACAATAATCACACTATCAATAATAGGCATCTATGTGATATTCAACATATATATTTCATTTAACTCCATTTTAAATGCCTTTTATATCAACCACCACATGACTAGAGTTACTAATAAAATATACCATGTAGCTCACCAATTTCACTTTCCATTTACCAATATGATATATTTATTATTGGTATATAATCACATGGATTAAAATAAATGTCCCTAATCCACAACCTCAATAATCATTGAAACTATATAAATCCCTAAAAATGTCATGTATTATGTTACACTTGGTATTCTTCATACCTTTTTGACTATGAGTCGGTTATGGGACTACATGTATTCTATAATGATTATTTCATCATTTATATGTTGATGGCATATTCTATTGGGCAACAATGTAGCATTTAATAGGTATGTTGTGTTTATTAACATTGCATGACTAATGATTTGTTTGAGGGTAGATGATCAAAGAAGAAATGAGGTTCGACACTCTCATAGAGATATGTTGATAAGAGGGTGTGAATCCCCTATATACATATGAGTTTTTTTTAATACCATGTATAAATTTTGATGATATGGAATAACTCATCCACAAACTTCAAAATAATTTTACAATAACCCATTTACATATGGTGTTATTCCACCCATTCAAAATATTGATTAATTACTAAAATTTTCCTAATAATGTTGTATGTCCCCTATATAAAATTGGACTGTTTATGTCGTACAATTTATGGGAACATGATTCCATTGAGAGTAAGGTTCTCCCTCATTAAATTTTTACATAACAATGAGGAATACATATTTTAGTATTGTTCATGGCTCCTTTTATTTACATGATTACTATGCAAGATTACACAACTATATATTTTTTAGGTTATGTAGGGTTTTATAAATATAAATAAAATTAATATTAGGTGTTGACATTGACATATAATCAAATTCATGTGGTCTTCAAGTATTGTAGTTTTATTAAATTTGTTGCTCCCATATGATGATAAATATATAGAATACTCTTACATTATGGGTAGTTTTGAGATAACTAGTCATTAACCCCTTCATTTCAGGTATTCCTACAAGTTATTTTCATACTCACCTCTATATGGGGATTAAAAAAACATATGTTTGGTCATATGAAGATGATGTGAATTTCATAGGTTATCATTGTAGATAATGTGATAGTGCACTATGAGAATAGTGGGAATAGAGGTGTTAGTTGCAGAAAATGTTCATGTTGAAAATAAGGTTATCAAGTAGTTCACAATTTTTAAATTTATTTATGCAATACACTACTCTATATTTTGGCTTCATTGTCCCCAAAATTATAATAAAATATTTTCCGTACTCTGTGGATTTTTAGTGAATTTTATATTAGTTTATATGTTAAAAATTTTATAACATTTTAGGTTGAGTTGTTATTATATCATATTTTGGGATACACAATATGTGTTGGTATATTAGGATATTTTATCAGACATTGTGTGATCATCTTACTCATCACTAATAACCCTCCACTAGTCATTGGTAGGATGGATTGTGGTGGAAGACTCTGTCAATCAACTGGCCCATGTGTGGTCCCAATGTGATAGGTTGTGTCCCAAATAGCTATTTTGGAGTTATATTGATATAGTAAATTCATAAAATGATATATAATATTTATTCTATAACCACCTTTTTCTTTTAAATGATCCTAAATGTTTTAAATTTTTTTACTTTTTCTACATGATGGTTTATGAGAATTCTAAGAGAATAAACACATGAGACCTCACTAGGTGCACCATATTTCTAAAAAATAAGATATACATTTGTGAATTCTATGATAAATTATGATATCATTTAATAATAATTGATTACTATTTACATGATTTGATGATGACATGTCATAATATATAATTACGGATGAAGCAGAAATAAATACTTCTTAGGTAACACTGGTACTCGTAAAATTATGAAATAAATAAAAGGTATTAAAACAAGTAAAATATATATTCTACTAATGGGGTAAATAGTATTGTTTTCCGAATGATGAATCCAAACAATTATACTATGAATAATTAATACTAAAATGATGAAATATGTTATTTTTAATTTATTCTAAGAAAAATAACTATGATCATGTATTTTTTATTGTTTATTACATATATTAATTATAGTCATGTTATATTTTTGTGGTTTCAATAATTAACATATCGAATGGAATGATTCCTATGTTGTGTGTGTATGTGTCATATATATATATACATTATACAATATTGTTTAAATTGATTAGTGTAATAGTTATGCGTTATAATGGAGGTATGTTGGTTTGGATATAATGTAACTCTAATTAATTAATTTTTTGAGAAGTAAACAATTTAATTTCATAATTAATTTATATTAATTAAAAATATTTATCAATTGGACCAAGATTAATTTTCCATTAATTATATTACATAATTGTATAATTTTTTTTTCATTATTGCATTATCATCTAAGAGGGTGATGATTTGGTACATCTATTATTTATATATTGTTATTATTTCTAAAATTAATGAGGGTAGAGTATGAGGAAGAATAATTATATCTCATTAATGTAATATGGGTTGACTATAGAATATAGAGAGAGAAAATGGGTGCCTATTTGATATGAGTTTTTCATCATTAGTTCAAGGTTGTTAAATTATTCCTTCTCATAAAAATTTAGTTATTTTTGGATCGTGATTTAATTGACTCTATTTAAGATTTAAAAATAGTTTGGAGCTACTTTATGGGGTTTAAACATTATATCATACTAATGATCTAAGGATGCCGGTGTCTCATATGATCAAAATTCATTCCAGATATATGTAATGTTTTTTAATAATAAAAATATTATTGTAGTTATTTTTTAGTGAATTTTTTTATAAAATTAATCTTTTTAGTCTATTTATTGGGTGTTGAGATAGTGTGCTGGAGTTGTTTTTAAACAATCAAATATTTTTTACTTCGGGTTACATGTAAACTTTAGTAATTGAATATTTATAAATAAATTATTATATAATTTTCATTTTTTTCCATGAAATTATTATAATAATTTCCAAGAGTATCTGTCGTATTAATAAAATTGTACAATTTATATGTTATGATGATAACCATGACAGTACATATTTATATAAAAAAATTTCTATAGCCAGAAAACATACTCGGGTGGGACAAATATAATATTGACTGTCCTATGTGAGTGCATAGAAAAATATGATACTTATTGTCAATAATTTCACACATTATAAGCTCTATGATGGGAGATTATGAGATGATATGTTAAAATAAGAGTTATGTATGATTATGTGTTATATGATATAAAAATCTATAAACATGTGTAATGGTTCAAAGATTATATGTTTATTTTGAATACATGTTATTACCCATGAACTTAAATGTAATTCACAAATATAATGATACTATTCAAGATTAAGTTGGATATATAAGGTTTCTTATGAATTTCATGTTATTAATAGATATGGTGAGGAATCAATTGATGAATCTTTATTAATAGAAGTTGATATATTGATAATTTTACTAAGATGGAACTATCAAATTAAAATATATGGAAATGGTGTAATGATGAGTTTATTAAATATTTTGAATGAATCATATATCAATCACATAGGTTGCTGAAATAGATATACAACATGATTGATGCGATATTTGGACCCAGGGACTGTATTACATAGTGATAATTGATATATTATTGTTGTCATTGTGAAATTAACTAATTTCTCATAATTTCATTGACTTATTACTAGATAATAATCCTTGAATTTAGGTAGGGCTGCATAATTCCAATGAAAAATAATCCTAGAGAGTCACTCACTAATTGTTTCCATTTATCATGATTAAATTATATTTTAATTTAGTTGTTTTAGTAAATATTATTCTAAATATCAATATATATTTGTATTCATGTTTTATTGATTGAAAACTAATGAATAAATATTTATTATTCTAACTAAGAATATAATATTAATTTTATTTATTGAATAATTAATAAATATTTAGTGACCAAACTATGAATATATTATTTATATATAAATTAAGTATTAATATGGGAATTAGATAAATTATTATGAGTAATATTGGACCGGGATTTTTTATAGTGATAAATAATAATTTACATGTAACATCGAATATTCAAAAGAGTTCCAAATTTTAGATGAAAATTGATTTTTTGTCAACATAGTGAGTGGATCTTTAATAAAGAATTAAAATGAGATATCTAATGTTTTTAAACATTAATGTGCTATTCTAAGATGAGGACTGATTTTAAGGAGGTGGATTAGGTGCTTATTTGAGCTTCAATGGATTCATGATATGTTTTTAGAGTTTAAGATGTTTTTAAACTGGGTGCATGGTTATTTGTCAATGTATTTCCAAACCATGTTCCACCATGATGATTATTAAATTTCCAAATAATTTTAAACTACCCATAGAATAGTTTCAGGGTATTAACATATTTTTTACAAAACCATGTAAGGATAATTGGGAAATATGTGGGGTTTAGTTAGTTCCAGGATATAGAACATGACATGTCTATAGTTTTTTAGAAACATTAATCATTTTCACATAGGGGTGGAAGTTCTCACAGAAAAGTAAATGAGTGGTTTGTCTAACATTGCTTCATAACCATGTGGTGTATGTGGTGTTGGGAAATAGGTGTAGTACGTCCTGGATAAACTTGTTGAAAAATCTACAGTTCCCCAAAACCTAATTAAAATGGTTGTTTAACCAAAATCCCCCTATGTGACTTTTGTTGCATCCCCGTATTCCTCAACCATATGCTATGAACGAATTAGGGGGTTCTCTTACCACTTTCTCCTTCCTCATTCAAATTTTGGGCGTGTTAATGGGGGTTTCTCAGCATTTTTGGATAATTCTTATCTATTAGTGGCTTTATTTATTCTTATTCATGCTCAACTCTAATTTTTGAGTTCTCTAGTTTAGGTTCTTTTTATGTGTCCACCAAATCTGAGTGGATTTATATGTTTTTAAATGGTATTTTTGTGTAACTCATATATGAGATCAATAGTTAATTTACACACATCATCATGTAATGATTCATTATAGTATATTTTTGTGGGATGTTTTTTAATTTTTTATAATGTATTAATAAAATTAATTATTTTATCATATAAACTAATAGGTATTTACCTTGTAATAGTGTTCGATGTCTTTTTTGAACTTATAATAGTCATTGTGGGGTGTTCTAAAAGAGGATATCATGATGTGATAGTGGAGTCCCATATACAAATTTAATTTATTTTTTTTGATAATTTTTAATTATTATTATTATTATTTTTTGTTTCTTAGGGTGAGGAGGCAGCATGGTTGGTTGAGAAATTCTTTTTTCTGAAGTGTTGGATGAGACTTATAAATGATCCTGGAAAGCTAAATTTCCTTTGGAAATGTTATATAAAGTATCACTAATAAGGTCGGTGGTCTAAGAGATTTACCTATTATCTGAATAATTTATTTTCATGTGTATGTGATATGATCAATAAATCCCTTGTGTGATGTGTTCTCTTCTTTGGTTTAATTAAATGGATATGAGAATGAAATCAGTACAATAAAACATCCATGGGTCCAGTCGGATCAGTTTATATTTATACAACTAATCATGTGGGTTCCCTTGGGTTTTTGAAAATATTTAAAATTGTATGTTGGTATTTAAAGATAAATTAGATAGAATACATACTTAAACTAGTTATATTAATATATTGGATAAATTTATTTTTCATAGAGATATTGTATTGAATATTTTTATAAATTATTATGAGCTATAAGATGATAAAAAAATACACGTGTTAGGATTTTGTGATATTACAATAAGGAAATTGCATTTTTTAACACTTTACATTAGGTTTGGAACCAGTATTTCTTATCAAAATGAGAAATTCAATGTTTTGAAATGGTCTTTGTAATAAAATGAGGAGTTAACCTCCTTATGGTTTGATAAAAAGGTGTTTATAAACGGATTGCAATGTTGATTAGAAATAGGCACCTGGTTTACCATAGGATAGACTCTATGGTTAATCAATTGATGTTTAGATGGAAAGGTTATATTTGACCATGTTTTTGTTCTAAAGTCCATTAATTCCTCGATAAATGCAAATATTTATGAATTAATGTTCTGTGATAATTTTAATTCATTGTATGTTCAATAAGGTGATAATTAGTATTTGGAGAAATGATTAATGGGATATGTTCTGGATTAAAACATTAGGATTCGTGATATTTTGATTTTGTAATAACACATCACATCAATGATATAGGTTTTTTATTGACACTAAATGAACCATGTTATTAATATGATGGTCCAACACTCTTCACCCATGGTTTTTATGTCAAAGTCATTCTCATGTCTCCTGGGTATTATAATTTTTTATAGACAATATATATATTTGGTTTAGTTATTGGATAAGCACTCTCGGAACCCTTGTATTGGGACTTCTGAAAGATTAATTGTTTCAATGGGTTATGTGTAAAAATAAAAATATTGGAACCACGGTATTAAGAAGTTAAAATGACACGTTACATCCATGTATAAGAAGTCATAATGATGCTCTAGGGGGAAGAATTATTTTATACGGTTTGAGATGCCAGACTGACACTATAGGAACTGATATAATTGGAACATGGGAATGAAAATTGGATGGGATCAATGAATATTGTGTCAAAATGTATGTACACAGAACTCAAGGGCCAAAGGGTAGTTTTTATAGCATTATATCCTTTGATATATGTTCCCATCCCTCGCTAGTTAAAAATATTTATGTTTATTTTTTATACACTGCTTCTCATATTCGTATGTTTCTGAGAATAAATTTTTAGTTGACTAATGGGTTGTACTCAAACCCTACTCACGCTGAGATAGTAGATCAGTAACTGAGATTATATTATATTATTATTGAAGGAAAATGTTTTGTTAAGTCCTTGTTGTGATTTTTATGATCCAGTATGATAGATCATATTGAATTATAGTACTAGAGACTTGGTAGGTGTCAGGGATACATGTTTTACATAGAGGCTGATATATTTATTTTTTCTTTTCTATTTTAAATATGATATATGATCTATGGGTAGTTGATGTTGTATTTATAGAACAACTATTAGGTCCTTTAATATATAACCTATTATTACAACATGCTTCTATTTGGATTTGTTTATTATTTCTGTGTACACTATTGTGTTTGTATTTTGGTTATTAAATTCTAGTTGGGAACTATGAAATGTGGGTATAATCTCATCATAGATCCACCTTAGACCCTCACGGCTAGTCTGCAACATCTGGCATATGAGTAGGAACACATGAGGTCTCGCAGAAAACCACCATGGTTCATCGATTGGTGGCACCTAGTCAAAGATGTTATAATGTGGTGTCATATGGGTTTCCCTTCCTTTTATTTTACAGTCATTGATTTGATAAAATGGAGGTAGAATAATGTTTCATGGATTGAGATGGATATCGAGATGGTACGTCATGAAAACCTCTTTTAGTATGATGTCTAAGTTACTAGGGGTTGATTTTTATTCCTTTTTTTATGATGCTATAATTTAATTTTATTTTAGCTTTCGTTGACACACATGTGGTTTGGTAGTTACGGGTTTATGATAGTAAGATTTTGACCGATTTTCAATGGTCCTATGATTTTTTTTCACTTGGTCTGTAGAGGAAAGAGGGATCTTATGAATACTTTTATGAATATATGATCCACATGTTATATTCCATATTTTTTTTGATTTTAAAGGTTTATTTCAGATATAAGGTTCTATTGATCTATGATGATTCACTCAATGTTTAGGACAACAACATAGCCCTAGTGATATTATTGTCCTGAAACTATTGGGTCTCCATAGTGTATCCACATGACTATTAGACCCATGTGGGTTATTTTTTTGATATTTTTTGTTTAACATAGTCATCCAAGGAGGGGTCTGATGTGTTGATTCTAAGATAGGATGGGCACCCAAGTTGTGTGTGGATTTTTTGGCCTGTGATATCCTATATTTTTTGACCCATTAGATGGGTGTTTCATTATTTTTGTTGTCTACGACATTAGAAAAGAAATATTATTCTATACCTATGAGTTGTAACATTCTATGATTTTCATAAACCATAGTGGTTGGGCATAGTGACATTGTCATATTTCATAGATAAGGCTAGGTAGGAGTACTTAGTGACCTTCTTGATGTCTCTATAGGTAATGGATTTGGTTCCTTGTGTATTTTTTAGGGAAAATTTGAAAATGATAAACTATGTTTTGTGTACTTTTACGATATGTATGAGAGAATTGGATTCCTTGGAAATGAAAATGGTACAAGAAGGGTGCATACTAGTTTGAAGTTTCGGTGACAAGGATCCCTTGTACATTAAGAGGAATCACTTGCGTGGTAGTGCTTTACCCTTTGATATCTATAAGGACAAGTTCATCCATGTGCCTAGCCCATGGAATGGTTGTGTAGAAAGCATGTTATTGATGGTTATGAGATAAATAATGAGTGTGGGTGGTGTTCAATGGTTTTTGGTTTTTGGGATTCATGTTTTCCTTGGCAGATGAACAAACATTTCATATAGACCTTGTATGTTTCCAATGTGAGACACAATGAGATTCATGGTTTTCATGGGATGGAATGTACATGGAATGTTAATGTAGGTTCAGCTATCAAAAAACATCCCCCTAGGCCCGTGTCGTGACTACCCCAAGAGCACCTTCCATAGGCCATGGGTTGGTGACTAGCACCGGAAAGGCAAATCCCTAAAATGGGAAGTCATTTATTTTAAACCTGTACACAAACAGACTATGTAAACAACAAAATAAAACCATGTAGTAAAACTTCTGAAGTAAAATTGTGAACTAAAATTAATGGGGCTCGTATATAAGCCCATCTGAATGAGATAAAATGAAAAGGAAAAACCACTCATGAGGTCGTCTTCCAAGGATCCTACAAGGAGGGTAGGTACAGTTAATCACTACAGCTATCTATGTCAACCAGTCACCTTTGTGCACCGTTTGGCCTTGACTCCCAAACCTCGGTCAATGGTACCCATCTTCTGTACAAGACACAATAAGGTGTAGGTGAATCTCGTGCATGGGTTAGTATAACAATACCCAGTAGGGACTCCGAGACCACCGAAGGTCTCCCAATATTACACAAATAAAAAACAACAATGCATGATACGAGTCTAGTAGAAAATGACAGACTGATATCAAACCAGGTATAAAACATAAACAAAATGAATAATGATGATTTTTTCAAGAAGATAATTCATCTTATTCGTTTAAAAATATCCACTGCTGTACCACGAAGAATTCATTCCAAAACCAATCCACAAAGGTTCGTAAAGTCACTGATCCACAATGGGCCGTAAGTCATCGATCCATACAGTGTCGTAAGTCACTAATCTATGATAGGCTACTCTAAGGATGTTCCTCTTCGGGTCGTGCTACTACTGATCCAAACAAGGTCTTAAGTCATTGATCCACACATTGTCGTAAGTCGCCGATCCATGTAGGGTCATAATTCATGGATCAACAAAGGGTTGTATGTCATGGATCCACACAGGGTCATAATTCCTTGATCTAAAAAGTGTCATAAGTCACTGATCCTCAACGAGACACTCTAATGATGGTCCCTGATGGGTCTTGCTGCTCTTGATCCACACAGGGTCACTCTAATGTTGATCCACAAATAGTCATATGCCACTTGACGGCCAGCCACGAGACACCCACACTTGGTACACTTGAGTTTTGTAGATTCTACTACTCAAAATACCGGTCATACCTCAACCGCTAAGAAGTCCCAAAAAGAAGTAACCCAAAGAACTGACATATCATAAGGCTTCTAATGCAATAGAATGTGAATCAATTGAACGCTGAGTCTACATGTTATAGGAATTTTAGTGTCGGGGGATTGGTTGGATTTTATTCTGATCCAACCTGGCTGTAATCCAACATTCTCCAAAAAATCATGTAATGTCTCTAAAGTATCATCTTGTCATAGGGGTTCTAGTTCTATAGATATTTCATCAAACAGATGTTCGGTTTAATAGATATAGCCTTTTATGTGAAATTGGGCCATAAGGGGGTCTGGGTCCGGTTCGACCCGGTCAGACCAACCCGACACATCCCATTGGCCTCGACCCAGTTTCGAAGGGCCCAACCCGAAGGGTCTGGACCACAGGGAACGACCTGTCCCACCCTTCTAGACACGGTCCACTAGACTAACCCGACCATTTGGCTGGGCGTAGGGGTCCGCTCCCCTCCTAAAATGACTAAGTGTGTTTGTGTTCCACCATCATCAGCACTCGTTGGCGTCACTCCACTTGCCCGGTCCGTGTGGACCTGTCAATAGGGAACCAGTGGGCACGGGTCCACTCTCTGTCACGACCCTACTCTGTGCCATGCTGTTGTGGCGTGCCACTACCGGCAATGTGCCGACAAATGAAAGCCTCCCCTTTGTCCACTGTGGAACATTCGGGCGCCGTCATCTCCTTGCGGCCATCAAGAGAAGGCCACTGCCTCCTCTAGTCGCCAGTGTCTCCATGCTAGTGGATCTTTTGTAGCCTCATGTGAATCTCCAGATGTCTATTTTATTTTCTATCTACACCTACGGGCCTCCCAGAATGATTCCATCACTGCGTGGCACCCAATTTCGTCTTGCCACCATATTGGTTGGCCGTCCACAATGAATGAAAACAAAGAAACATTGTCAGAGGGTCTAGGACTTGTTCAGTTCTTCCCGTACCCTTTGCATTAGTGTTATAGCATGGAAAGAGTTTAACATCATCAAGTGTGGATGAATTCATTAAAATCTTTGAAATAAATCAATACAAACCCCAACATGGAACTCATTAGAACACACTGCTGATGAGGAAGAAGGGTCCGTGTTCGAAGGTGTTCATCGGTGTTTTTTCATTCCTCGTTCTTCATTGGAGTAGGTTTCTGCTGTCTTTTTTTCAGAGCTTCCTCAAGTTAATCCCAAAAACCCATGCCATAGGTTTGTTTAAATAGAGTAAAAGGAACCACCAATGTTGCATTTTTTTAATGCGGTTCATTGATGAACCACAATTAATATTCCATTAATTCATAGAACTTCAGGTTTATGAAACCCATGGTACATGTCATTAAATGACTCCAATTAAAGCCCGAAGATACACCATGATCCCACCATCTTCTTCTCAATGGTGAAAATATAATAAAATAACACATGAAGTTATTTTATTATTTGTTTTTTAAAGTCCAAAAATAGACTTTTTTTCAGACCTGTGTCACGCGATGTTAAGCTTTGCCTAAGCGAATACTAGTGGTTCGAATTCAATGGTGCCCTCATATATTTAATCTGAGTGGTGGTTTAAAAAATAAAAATCCCTTCTTTCACATTTACTGATCATACCTTAGAAAAGATCAAAATTCCGTTCCGGGCTCTCTGGGCCTCAGAATCACAGACCTTCAATTTTCACAGACTTGTAACAATATTATTTAATTAAATGAATTACATGGAATTTCTGGGTCATTACATGCTCCCCACCTTAGGGATTCATGTCCCCGAAAACCAAAACAAAACTATGGTATCAAATGGGGGTACTGAGAATTTATCTGAGCCTCTCGCTCCCATGTGCTCTTTTTGAGGTTCCAGTGCTTTCACTAAACTCGCACCAGAGGAATCAACCAGCCATAAAGGACCCACTCATATTGATCCTTTATCACCACAGGGAACACCACAAATGTATCCCCATCATCAATTTCTTGCTCTCCCCATTCGATAATGTGCATTGGATCATGCACATACATCCTCAAAATCGACAAATGGAATGAATTATGCACCCGCTACATCTTGGGGGAAGAGCTAGGTGGTACACAACCCCTCATACTCTATTGAGGATCTAGAAAGGTACAACGAACCATATAGATAGATTTCCACCCCATCCAAGTCTCCAAAATCCTCATAGGGGCGAGACCCATAGGAATACATTGTATCCCTCCTAGAACACCAAAGACATCCATCTTTATTAGGCATAAGGCTTCTGTCGGCACTGTTCAATATTTAACCACTCCTTGATGATATGTACCTTCTTAGTGGAAGCACGTACCAAGACTAGACCCATAAGTGTTGACTCCCCTGGGTCTATCCAACATAGAAGTGATTTTCATGGTTGTCCGTACATGGACTCAAATGGTGCCATTCTTTTGGTGGAGTGATAACTATTTTTGTATTTGAAATCCACTAGTGTCAGATGGTCCTCCCAACCATGGACAAAATTTAGGATGCCTGTACAAAGCATGTCCTCAAGTGTGTGTATGGTCCACTCCATCTAACCATCTTTCTGAGGTTGAAGAGCGGTGCTCAAGCGTAGGTGAGTCCAGAATGCCTTCTTCAATCCCTTACACTTTCGAGATGTAAAATGTGCATCATGTTTTGAAACGATCATTGATGGAACCCCGTGAAGGAGTAAAATATCTTGAACCTAATGGTTTCCCAATCCCTCTAATGATCCCTTCCCTCATATGGGTGGGACGTGGGCCAACATGGTGAGTTGGTCAATGATCACCCAAATGGAATCGTGGCCCCTGGGTGTATGTGGTGGCCCTATCACGAAGTCCTTAGAGATTCCATCCCACATTCACTTTGACACCTCAAGTAGATGAGCCAAGCCTGCTAGAACCTAGTTCCCATGCTTCACTTGCTGACATGTGAGACATCTTTTAACAAACTCTACCACTGATTTCATCAATCCTAGCCACCAGTACTGATGCCGGAGGTCCTGGTACATCTTTTTCACAATAGGATTGACTTCAAAATGGGATGTGTGGAACTCCCTCAACACCTCCTCTAGTAGATTTACAGGTACCATGGTTCATCCTATGAAAAGGATGACGTTTTCCTCACATTCAGAAAATCCATTAGGAGTCCGTCCAAAGGATATCTGAGCATGTCGGGCCTTGCAGTCAACGTCCCTAAGGTTTTCCTCTTGTACTCACTGAAGGAGTGGAGGAGTGATAGTAATAGACTAGATTTATGAGTTTCCATCACTATCTATGAATGATAACTAAAATGTGGCGAGCTGATATGTCTCCTTTGTCAAAAACTATAACCCATACCTTTTACTGAGTGCATTTTCTACCACGTTCCACTTCCCAGGCATGTAGACTATCTTCAAGTTATAGTTCTTAAAGAACTCTAGCCATCACCGCTATCTCATTTTCATGTCTTTCTATGAAAAATACATCATAGACTCTTGTGGTTGGATTAGATAATAATCAGTTCTCCCAATATGTATTGGCGCCATATATTCAAGGAAAAATCACTACTGCTAACTCCAGGACACGTGTAGCATTGTTTTTCACATGATGCCTCAACTGTTGTGATCCGAAGGAAACCACCACTCGCCCCTACATTAGGACAAAACCTAGTCTGATACATGATGTGTTGCAGTAGACTACATACCCAACACCTTCTTCTTGTAGCCTCAATATGGGGGAACTTGTCAGTCTTTGCCTCATCTCTTGGAAACTCTACTGACATATCTCTGTCCAAAATTAATGTTTCCCCCTCTTTGTCAAAGCTGAAAAGGGTGATGAAACTCTGAAAAATCAAGTTATGAATCCCCGGTAGTACGCAGAAAACCCCAGGAAACTCCGCTCCTCAGTCATGCTCTTGGTAGGCTCCCAAGAAACCAATGCCCCTATCTTCTCTAGATCCACTGCAACTCCGGCCTCTAAGATAATGTGTCCTAGAAAGTGGATCTCTCATATCAGGAACTGGTACTTCGAGAGATTTCCATAGAGGTGGTTCTCTCAGAGTTTATCCAGAACTATCTACAAGTCAGTGGTGTGATCCTCCTTCGACACTGAGAACAACAAGATTTCTTCAATGAAGACCATCATGAAGAGATTGAGATAAGGATGGAAGATCTTGTTCATGAGTCCCATGAACATTGTTGGGGCATTGGTCATGCCAAAAGGCATCACCAAGAAATCATAGTGTCTATTCCAATATCTAAACACCGTATTTGGTACATACTCATCCCGTAACTTGAGATGATTATAGCAAGATTTGAGGTCTATCTTTGAAAACCCCTGAGCTCCCTTCAGCTGATTGAGAAGATCATCAATCCTCAAGAGTGGATAATTGTTCTTCACGATCACCTAATTCAGGAACATATAGTCCATGTAAATCTTCAAGAGTCTGTATGGATTCTTGGAGAAAATAATTGGGGCTACCCATGGAGAAACAGTAGGCCTTATGAACCCATTTCCCAATAAGCACTCTAGTTGAACCCTCAACTCACGAAACTCTGTGAGAACCATCAGATATGCTGGTGTAGATATCAGCATCTTCCTTAGGTATAGGACGATGTATAATTCTACCACATTGTGTGGAGGTAGTCTCCGAACATCATCAGGAAAGACATCAGCATACTGATCCACCACTATAGGATAACTCATAATCCTCCCGTCAACTGCTCTGAGGGTATGGGTAGCCAAATAATGAGTGATCAGAAGCATCCTCTTCCAAGAAATTACATATTTAGATGAAAAGGTTCTTTTCTGGTTGGTGAAGGAAAACATGGTCTCATCCTCACAGTCAAACAACAATTTGTGCCTAAAACAGTCGATCTGAGCATGGACTATGGATATCCAGTCCATACCAAAGAAGACATCATAAGGCCTTGACACTGCTACTAAAAGATCCCATCTGAAGCTCTCACCTCCTAGAGTAAACTAACACTTTTGAAACCAGTGCGTAATAATCAAAATGACTACTATAAAAGTCTCTAATAAGATGGATTGAGCCAATGGATCTTCCAGAACCTATGAGCTCCGAACGAGCGCCAGGGGAATAAAAGAGTTACAAGCACATGTGTCTATAAAAATTACTACTATGGTGGAGTAGACACAAATATAACTCAAATAATATCAGGAACACCATGGCCATAGGACTTAGCTACAAGTAGTTGAGATCATCCCTTCCCACCTACTCCCTGAGGTAGGGGTGGACCACCTGGAGGTGGTGGCGGTAGAACCTCAAACCATCATCCATTGCCTACCACATGGAGTGCTCCTATGCCACATCTTCTAACCTATGGACCACCCCACTAAAATTTATGCCTCTTCTGTGGTGTTCTGTCAACCTTATTATAATCTATGGTACATTGGGTCAGCCAGTCGTGAGTCTTGTGACCCTACCCACCGCACGAGTAGCGCAATCTGCTCCTCTAATGGCCTCCTCTATCCCGTGAGCTCAGCACCTTCGACCCGTCATACTAAGGATGTCCACCAGAAGGTGTAGACTCCATGGCCCATGTGTCATCTGCCTACTACCTAGTGTAGATGACTCAGCCACATGTCATATGGTGGTGGCTCTCGTTGTCATTGCCAACTAATCTATGAAGCTATACGCAAGAAGTGCTCGTTCTAGAACGTCATCCTAAGTCAGTATGTTGAGAAATATAATCGATGCTATGATCTCTCATTGGATACCCTACTCAAAGGTCTGGTCCCTAAAAAAGGGTCTCTTACAATGTCGGTGGAGTAGCGGGAGAGGTTAAGGAATCATGGCGAGTATTGGGCTACAGTCAGGCTGTACTACTGTATGTGTAGGAGATCCTGAATACGCAAAGAGCGTAGAGTCGTTGGAAAAAAATTTCCTTAAAGAGGCTCTCGAAGTCCAACCACGTGAGGGACGCCTCATCGTGCATGTTGAGTGCCAGGATCCAGCATCTCCCTATCGTTCCCTAAAAGATACTAGAATCTAGGATCACCATCTGGTCTGCAGGTGTCCCAACTACGCAGAAATCTCTAGCCATAGCCACCAGCTAGTCCTTAGCCACATTTGGATCTATCTCGCCACAAAACCTTAGAGGACTCTGCCGCTGGAACTCGTGCATTGTGCTAAGTCGGAGTGCATCTTCCTTCGGTTGGGATGGTGGAAACTACTACCCTACGGGTAGTGGTGTTGATGGTACACCACCCAACTGTATCATCTCCATAATAGGGCCCTACAAGGAATCCTTATCACTCAGTGGTCCATCTTCAAGAACTCTCTCTGGAATCCTAGTTTTCTTTCTATGTTGATCCCTCTTGTAAAGAAACAGATGTGCCAAATTCAATATGTTTATACTTGGTGAGATGAATTCAAATAGATCAAAAAGAGAAACATTTCAAAGATACATGCCATTAGTGTTTTTGTTTAATGTGTCGAAAATCAGAACTCAGGGTCCTGTTATATGGATACATCGGCCTCTACACCATCACTAGACTCCCCAAACTGAAAACCATTTTCAAAACACTTAACACTATTGTCCCATTGAAAATATTAGAGTCTTAGTTCTTCATTAGAACCGACTCCTCTATTACCACATTTTCCGGACCCATCTCCTTCGGCCCATGTTGTGACTAGCCCAAGCCTGCCTTCCCTAGGCCAGGGGTTTGCGACTAGAACCATAAAAGAATAACCCTAAAATGGGAATCCATTGCCTTTAAAATTGTGCACACATAGACTCGGTACACTAAAAAATTAAACCCCATAGTAAAAATGCTGAAGAAAATGTGTAAATTGAAATTAAAGGGGTCAATATACAATCCAAACTGAAATAGATACATCAAAAAGGAAAAATATCTCTTGAGGTTATCCACCAATGCTCCTACCTTAAGGGTAGGTATAGCTCATCACTGTGGCTCTCCATGTCAACTGGTCACCTCTGTGAACCATCTATCCCTTACTCTTTAACCTAGATTAAATATTCCAATCGTCTACACAAGACAAAACAATGTGTGGGTGATGCCCATGGAAAGGTGAGTATAAAAATACTAGTATAGACCCTGAAACCCCCAATGGTCTCCAAGAATTTCAAAATGAAAACTGAAAAATCTTGATCCCAATAAAAAATTATAAGAAAGACTCATCTCAAACCAATTATAAAACATAAATAACATGAATAATGATGATTAGCCATTAAGATAATTCATCTTATTCTATTAAGAAGTTCCATTGTGGTACCACGAAGAATTCATTCCAATATTGATCCACACTAGTTCGTAATTCACCGATTGACACTGGGTCGTATGTTTTCGATCCACAAAGGGTCATAAGTCGCTGATCCAAGATGGACTACTCTAAGGCTAGTCCTCCTTGTGTCATGCTACTGTTGATCCACATAGGATTGTAAGTCGTTGATCCACACAGGGTCGTAAGTCATCGATCAATACAGGGTCGTAAGCCGTCGATCCACTCATGGGTCATAAATTGTCAATCCACATAGGTTCATAAGTCATTGATCCACATTGGGTTGTATATATCTGATCCATGATGTGCTACTCTAAGGTTGGTCCTCATCAGTTCGCGCTGCTGCTGATCTACATAGGGTTACTCTGATGCTGATGCACAAGGAGTTGTATTCCACTTGACAGCCAGCCACAAGACTCCTGCACTCAGTACACATGAATATAGTAGAGCATACTCCTCTAGATATTGATCATACCTCAACATCCATGATGTCCCATGAAGAATTAACCTGATGAACCATCATATCAGAAGGGTTCCAATGTAATAGACGTCTCATCAATCAGATGCATGGCCTGTAAGTTATAGACATTTTCATTCTGGGGCCTGACTGGATTCAAGTCCAACCTAACCCATCCATACACCAGTATCTACCAAAATTTATTTGGTGTATTTGAAATGGAACTCCTAGTCCTAAGGGTTACAGTTTCCTAGACGGTTTGTAAAACAAATATCCAGTTTAGAAGATATAGCAATTTAAGTGAAACTGGTTCGTAAGTGGGTCCGGATTCTGGTTTGAACCGATCAGACTAACCCAACTAGGCCTCTAGGCAGTGATCTTGTCCCTATAGCCCCATTCTCAGCCTTTTGGGTTGCAGGACCAGCCCAACCCACCTGGCTGGGCAGAGCCCACCAAGTCATTAGACTAACCCGGCCCACTGGCTAGGCCCGACCCACTAGCTGGGTGCGGGGGTCTGCTCCCCTTACGAACAGACTAAGTCTATTTTGGTTCCACAATAAGTTGCACCAGTTGGCGCCACTCCACCTGGATGGTCTGTGTGGACCTATCAATAAAGGCCCGATGGGCGTGGGTCCGCCCTCTTATATAGCTTAGAGTTGTGACGCTCTTCCCCGGTGCGTAACTACGGTGCACTGCCTCTTTCAATGAGGCCAGCCAAGTCCGATCACACCATTTTTCTACCATGGAGCCTTCGGGCACTGCCATCTCCTCGCACCCCATGAGAGCTGGCCGCCTCCTCCTCCAGTCGCTGGCGCCGCTGTGGTGACGGAGCTGTAGCTGCATCCGGTGAAGCTTCGGAGGTCCGTTTTATTTTTTGACTACGCCTACGAGCCTCTCGGAATGCAACCATCACTACATGGCCCCCAGTTTCATATTACTGTCATATTTTTCAGTCATCCATGAAGAAAAAAATCAAGAAAATTTTGGCGGAGGGTCCATGCATTGTTCTATTTGGCCCGCCCCCTCCGCATTAACATTATAGCATGGAAAGAGTATAACATCGTTAAGGGTATATGAATTCATAAAATAATTTGAAATAAATCAAGACAAATCCCTACCTGGAACTTGTTGTAATATGTTAAGGTTGATGAAGAAGGGTTAGCATTTGAAGATGATCTTTGACATTCATTTTTTCCTCATTCTTCGTTGGAGTTGGTTTCTGTTGGAAATTTTTCAGAGCTTCCTCAAGTCAATCCCCAAATCCCATTTAATATATTTGTTTAAATAGAGGAAAAGGAACCACCCAAGTTGAGTTTTATTAATGTGGTTCATTAATGAACTACAATTAATATTCCATTAATTCAGCGAACAGCGTGGTTACAAAACCCATGGGTCAGGACATTAAATGAATCCCATTCAAGGACGAAGTTACACCACGGTGCTGCTATCCGCAGCTCAACTGTGATAAGAGAAGAAAATAACCCAGGGAGTTATTTTATTATATCTTTCATAAAGTCCAAATGTTATCTTTTTCATTCGACCCTTGCCAGTCGAAGTTAGGCTTCGCCTAAGAGAATACTGGTGCTGCGAATTCAACGGTTCCCTCATATTTTTAATTCAAGGACCAGTTCAAAAGATAGAAACCACCGCTCATAGGATTACTGAATGTACCATAAAAAAGTTTACAATTCTGTTCTGGGATCTCTAGGCCTCTGAATAACATGCCGTCATTTTTCCTAGACTTCTAATAATTCCATTTAATTAAAAAAAAGTTTACATGGAATTTCTGAGTCTTTACATTAGAAAATATTATTTCTTATGGATTGAAGGTTTCAGAACCTGGACGGGTATATTATAGATTAATATTCAAATATGCAAAGAGATTGGGTATGATTTTAGTGTAATTGTCGAATAAAACACATTTTTTGAGTTTTCATTCAATTGGTTATTGTTCGGTGTGTTTTAATTGGTATTATGAATCACGAAGGGTACACATTCATGGTTGAGGGACTTCCATGAGTGTAATTTCCAGTTGATAGATCTTTTGAGCCATGTTTACTTATTTTTTCATATCATATAGTCAGTTGTAGGTTCTGTGGTTGGGACACAGAAGGCATGTAATGGTTAAAAATTAATAGAACCTTGGATGCATGAAAAGATTGTTACATTTTGGGCCATTTGTTTTTTTGATTCTATATTGTGGGAGCATATACTCAATCATATTGATTATAGTAGGTTTCCAAGAATTATCTATGAACTATAATGATTATTATGAGATTTTTTAATGTTAGGAGGAAGGATGTCTTTGAATGGGTTTGAAATTTCCATGAAGTTAGAGACGATAAGGGAAATAGTTAATTGGTGTTTGTATTCCCCAACTATATTTTAGTGTACAGTAAATTTATAGATTATCATACACAATATATTGACATCATTAACTATATGCTAAGAGGGGTAAGACTATATGAAAATATATCTAATGGTTTTTTAGATTGATGGAGAGCCTCATTGGATATGGTGATCTTTGAATAGAGGACGTGAAACCATATGGTGGGGTGAACAATCATTCTTTGTTCTTATATACACATATTGGGTGGGATGGTGGTGAAATCCTTGGGTGTCCAGTTCAAATTTCAGGAACATACAATGGTTGGGGTTTTTTTCTCTGGTGAGCAAGATGGCCAAATCATATTCTCAGGTTCAGTATTGATGGGATAATGGACCGTGGTGGTTGGATTTTCATATGTGAGGTTATGATGATAATAATAATATTTTGGGGAGTGAAATTTAGGTTGTGGAAGTGTGATCCTTTTGTGGGAGTAGTTGACATTTTGTTGTTTTCAAAATGGATCGATCATGGTATAACCATGATACTAACTTGGAATCATTTTAGTGAGCCCATAAATTCTATAATGAATAAAAATATGAAATCTATTGTGGTGGATAGTTGAGTATAACATTATATTTAAGATTTATCATGTTTTGAAATTTAATTCAATGATATTATATTAGATTACCATCGATGAATGTGACAAGAAATTATATTGACTTTTTGTTAGAATATATAATAATACTAGAATCTAACTAGGAGGTGGTTGTGGAAATTAGTCGTTGTGTCGGGTTGGTCATGGGATTCAGCCATGCATGATGCAATAATAGTGAGGTGAAGTTTCATTGTTCTAAAAGTGGGAGTAAATCAATATCAAGATGAGTCGGACGAGGATTTTCAAACATGGGTTAACATTTGATGTGGGTGTGAAATATTGAAAATCACAAATGGATTTTTAGTTATGAGATGGAAAATATTTTTGTAAAGTTGAATTTTTCTTGTTAAAAAATGATGATTTTTTCATTGTACGTGCATGGGTAGTGGGTATATGCCCACTCTTTCTTTGTTTTTGATTATATATATGGGTTCCAGTTTGGATTGATGTTATCATGGGTGATGGGTGTGGTATGTTGGTAAAAATGTTTGGCACACTGTGGGAATGTGAGTATTATTTCATTTGACATTTTTTGATGGAGGGGATTCCCAACATCATAAGTTGGTTGTTATATGTCGAATCTTATAGAGGAGATCACCATAGCTCTAGTAAGTAAATAGAAAATGAAACAATTACTGTTTCTACTAAATGATATTTAGATATTTCTTTCATAGGGTCTTAGTTGTGATATTAATAATTTTCTTAGGTTTTCACTAGATGAGTTCCGAAGATGTATTTTGATCCATGGTTGTTATTTTAGTATTCATATATCAAACGAAGGTATTTTTTGTAATAGGGGACCAACATTGGTCAGGTGGTGAAAATGGAAGACCACAAGGACATAATTATGATAAAATAATTTATTTTTGAGATATTTTCAGATCCAATTGTTAGAATTATTGATAATCTCAAAATAGATAACAAATATAATTTAATGGATGGGTTGATATTTAATATTAACATGGAATGAAAATATGAGAGTTGGATTTATTCAAATTGTTGTCTTTCATTGGGGAATGATTCTTAAGAGGAATCCCATGTTGATATATTATCTTTAGAGGCTTGGGGTTATATTTTTGGTTTTTTTGGAGATCTCTAGACTAGGTTCATGGTTTAGAAAGCATGGATAGAGAAAAATTATGAGATGCGGTGATCCTCAAGACCTTTCTAGCTCATTTTAAACTATGAAATATTGTGTTTAATAGTTTTAAATTTTTTCAAGAAACACTGTTTCAGTCTAAATGTAAAAATATATAATTTTTAGAATGATCTTATACATGGTACATGACATGCACATTGTTTCAGACACATTGTTTGCACTGACATAGAGGGGATTCAGTATTGATAGAATAGTTGGAGCACAAACTATCTAACATGGTAGGGTATGCACTATTTGATAGTAGGGGGCACACATTTGGAACAATGGTTATCTAACCAAGTTAATAAATCATGATTATTTCTAGAACATAATTAAGATGAAGATTATACCAAAACACTCCATCATTATTTTATTTTAAATCCCTCACATCCTCTACCATGGGGTGTTCATGAACTATAGGTTCCATTTATCCATCATCCTTCTTCCTCCTTCAATTTTTGGGTCTTTTTACATTTTTACCAAATGTTTTTCTTGATATCATATCCTCAAGTTTATTTGTTTATTAAAATTCCTTCTCCTCTCTAATTTTAGAGTTCTCTATTTTTTTAATTATTACAGTAGAGCATAGTAGAATCATTTGTTTCAAAATAGAATTTGGGTTGGTTTGTGATAAAGAGATCTTGTGATGATTTATTATTGTTTATTCATTAATTTTAGTTCTTGTATGTGACCTTGTATAATTTGAATTGATTTTTTCAAATGGAGTAATTTAATTAATTATTGAATAGGTATGACCTTGTAAGACATTTCCCAATAAAATTAGTGGGTGTTAATTGGAGACCATTTATGGTAGCTTCATGGATTTATGATAAGAGGTATGAACCTGGATAGATTTTGTAACCTTAATACAATTTAATTTATTTTTTGTGTTAATTTTTAAATTTTCAGATCAAGTGTTGTAATTAATTGGCTTGAGGTTAGAGCTTGGTATGCTGAGAAGGGATTGGTTGGATTTCAAGGAGTTGTTTCAGACTTGGATAGACTGTGGAAAGGAAACCATACTTTGAAAATGTTATGGAAATCATTGAGGATGATGTATGTGGTCTACAATCATTACCTATGGTCATATTCATTTATTGTCCAACATATATTATATGTTCCATAAGGCCCTTTTGTGGTGTGTTCACTTAATTGGTTTAACTAAATGGATTTGGGTTTCTAACAGGTATCATAGACCATCAATGTTTCAATATGAATCTATATATATTTAAAATAACAAACCTACCACTGCCCGTGGTGTTTTTAATTCATTGAGAATGGAATATTAGACATGAAGGGTAAAGTAAATGGGTTAAACCTAAGCCTAATAAGGATTTTTGGTCGGATTAATTAATTAATTAAAGATGTAATGTCTATATCTTTGAAATAAATGGTTGTGAATTGTACGAAAATAAAATTTGTTTTATTATTATGTTAGGATTTTTTGAAATTCTTGTAAGGCTATAAAATTGGATTTAACTGTCTGTGTTGGATTTTTCGACAGTTGTTAGTATAAAATTTGAGAAGAATATATTTTGAAATCTCCATAGTTATAAAATGCATTGTTAACCTTATTCTGGTTCTATGAAGAGGGTTTTATAAATTGATTTCAATGTTGATTAGAAATAAATGCATTTTTTACCTTGGTTGACATTCATTGGTAACTTTTATTATGGTCTTATGGAATTGAACTATTTGACCATGTTTTGGTTCTAAATATCATTCAGAACATATTATATATAATGTTTTAAATGGTATTTCTATGATATTGTGAATTATGCATAGGGCTAAAATATTGGCGTTGAGTATTTTTATAAATTGTTAAGGGTTCAGGGTCTAGATTGATGCTTTAAGAAACATGGTATTATGATGATGGATTGATTCTCTCTATCCACAGTAAATGTGTTGGACTGGGAACCAAGGAATTATAATTTTTTGTAGCCTCTATGCATACTTAATTAAGCCCCACATATAGTCTATTGGATCCATGGTATTAGGATGTTTGAGAAATTCTTTATATCCGTTGTTTAGTTTCCATACTAACGCTATTGGAACCACAATAATTTGATATTGGCATATCTCTCTACATCCATGGGTTAACTTTAAGAATTAAACTCAATGATAAATTAAATTAGGATATTTTAATGAAAATCAGTTTCCAGGGATTATGTGATGGAATAATTCTTAAGGAACTAGTAATAATCTATATGAATTGAAATTACAGACTAATTCCTGGGGAAATAATAGAAATAGTTCATGAGATAGACGACTGACTTGGTTCAAGTCATGTTTAATGGTCGGGTGTCTCCATATAAGTGGAGGGTAAATGGGTGGTTAAGTAAAAGACATTTTTATTTGATATGGTTTCAATTGATTCACTATATAACTACATAACTATTTACTCTTCACCCACTACTACTCGAGCTGGAAAATTATTTAGACATCATTTTCTGTTTCCGAATGGGTTGTAATCATACCCTGCTCATACCAATAAAAAAAAGGTGCATGGGAATCTCTCATATGTTTATTATAGGAACATGTTTGTGGTGGGGAAATATTGGGTTTTGTATAATTGGGAAACCTAGATCAAAAGGAAGTATGGTATATGAGAATGTGTATGTGTCATACCAATGGAGTAAGCATTACCACCTAATTTATTTATTTTTCAATTTTTCATCATATATATGTGATCGAATGAGTGTGTGCATGATATTATACGTATATAATAGATGCTTAGGAAATTAATATATTAAATTTTATTTTAGTATTATTATGTCTCTCAATTTTTTATTCATTAAAAATTATCTGATCTGTATGTTTTTCTTATCTATGGTATTACACTCTGAAATGGGGTTATATTCCCATCAAGGTTCCACCATAGACCCTTGATTCTATTATGAATCCTATGGTGTATAATGATCCAGACGTAAGATATTTTGATACATAGACTCAGGGCATCAGTTAGTGTAACCTTAATCAGGATGTTTCATTACAGACCAGTAAAATAATGTTTATCACTACATATGTTAGCAGACACCATAAAATAATAATGATATATATCTTATATTTCTTGGGCTCATAATTAAATTATTGTATTATTTATTGTATATTTTTAAATAAATTATATTTTAACCTAAATAGTAAATATATATTGACTATTTTTCAATATTATAGGGTTAATCAAGAATTGATAATCATATCACACAATGGAGTTCTCTCTTGATTTTACTTCCTAGTATCCTCTTAAGAAATAGAGATTTCTTCTAGACAAAAGAAACAAGAATTGAAATACAAAGACAATAGAATAAAAATGATCCATTACACTAGTAACCAAAATTCAAATAGGGTTGTTCAAAGATAAAAGCACAATGTGAGGATCACTGCAAGATGTTATCTACATCAGGTCCTCCCTGTGCAACTATAATTGTCGAAAAATCAGTTTTGATGATCAAAAACATTGAAGAATAATGATCATATAATCAGGAATTGTGTATTTTAATTTATATAAATTAATTAAAAATTTAATGTGAAAATATAAAATCTTTATTTTAGAGATTTTCTATGAAAATATTTCATAGAAAATATTTTTGGTCATGATGTTTACATATTGAACAACTAGAGAATGATCTATTGAATCAAATAATAACTTTTATAATTATTATCCAACCATGGGATTCTACACACAAACCATTCATTCTAAGATTATTTTTTCTTTATGCCTGAATATTAATTAACATGATTTTTACATTTCAACTTCCATCATTCAATATTAATAATTTATTTATGTTTAAATTGATAAAGATATGAGATTCTATCATGATGTGTCATGAATTTTGGTCCTTAGACTGGGCTAATTGTTGTCTAACACATCTATACATCATGTGTCAAATTGTATGTCACATGGATGTGTTATAGGATATAGGGTTTACATTGTCATAATAACATGTAGTGAATATATTTTACATCATTTTCTGATTGGACTAGTCTTGTTCATGGATTTTCAAATTACATGGCATGTATATGGTGCATAGGTCATGCAGTCTACATAGTTTAGAATAAAAAATAATAATAACCATGTGGTCAAGTAGAATGTTAATAAAAATGTAATAATGAGAGAATAAATTGTTAATGGGACAAAAAATATATAGAAAATCGTAAAATTTCATAGACTATTAATTACAACATTTAAAGTACACATTATGATAATTCAAACATTTCACAGACATATGGAAAAGTGGAAAACATGATGTGTATTTTGTGTGCACGAATTTTGATTCCATCATAAAACAATCTATGTCATTCGATTTTTTGTGTGGACCCTTGGAAAGTGTAACACATTGTGTTTAGCTAGTTATTACACCTTTTTAAATCTTGTAGGGGTTCATTCTAAATACCCATTAATTTATCTTAGATAAATGAATATGAAATAACATTGAATGCAGCTTGTAAGTACACAACATGTAGTCACCCAATAAATGATATATTAAAATTTAATTAAAATATATAATTTTAACATTAAAACCAAATTTCATTATTATTAATATATGTGTATGAATATATAATAAATGTTTTATTTTATTAATAAATTAATAATTAATTTAATACAGTTATCACTAATTATTGTTTTTTTATTTTACCCGAATAATATTTTTATGGACTACTTTGGATAACCATTAAGATAAGGTGAATTTATTTATTAATGGAAGATTTTTTATATTATTAATATAGAATAAATATAAATAAATGATTGCAGTTGTAATTTCCCATATTCATTGAATTTGTATGATCAATCATGAGCATGATAATGTCCTATGTATATATTGGGTTAATTTAATTTATTTTATTTTTTTGGTAAGGAAATTACTTATATCAAATTAAATATAGTTTCATGTTAGTAATCCCTTCCAGCATTATTATGTAAGACCTATGTGTCGATGGAGATTTATGTAAATACCATTAAAAATCCTTTGGTTACCATCACATGTGTGTGAGTTATAAACACATGAAATCAATATAGTATCCAAATTCTTTTGGAGGTAGTTCAAGATAGAACAAAGGAAAAACTTACCTAGGTGACTCATCAGTGAATGGGTGGAAAATGTTTCTACTCATGCTAAGACTAATAGAATAGGATATATATGGGATCATTGAATGATTTATTTTCCCCTAAATATATCAACCTCTATTTAAGCTCATGATATTATAATATATTTTATTTTTAATGTTTTTCATATATATTACTTATGTGATGGATACTAGATTAAAATAAAATTTATATGTACACACCTATTTAAAAAATGAAATTTAAATTCAATGGATTATAAATAAATATTTTATCGAAACACATTTAATATCTTTTGTAAAATCCATTTAAAATAAAAAAATGATTTAATTTCTAAAATAAGAAATATTTATGCATAATAAATGATAAAACACATAATTATATCTATGTAATACCAATCCTTCAATTTCTTGATTGGGAATGTACCTATAGAACTATGTTTGTACATGGAAATATTTAAGAAACTTTTTTTAAATGGGAGTTATCATATGGGTTTATTTTTGACAATATAAATCTTTTATTGAATTTAATTTATATAGTCTGGTCAATAAAAATTTAATGAAAATCATGTGAAAATACCAATTATGATTTTTTGATTAGGGAGTCTACTTTATAGCTCATGGGGCTTACAGTTTGTAGTTGGAAAAAAATCCCACCTAAATAAATTCTTCTAGTTTTAATGGTTGTGTTATAGAAACAATGAAGGAAAATTTTGATTATCTCATCTAGAATTTATTGGGAGATGAGTTATTCTGAGATCAATGGGGATGAAATTTCATACTTGATAACATAGTTAGAGTATTAATAAAATATAATTTATTATATGTTACATAAATTATAATCAATGGGTGTACTGATAGTTTTATGTTTTTTTTAATTTTTTAATAATGAAATTTTTTCATTCAATTTATACCTACGATTATTATTTTACAATGGCCACCTTATTTACTAGTATTAATTTCAATGAATGTTTTAGAAACCAATGGGTTGTTTGGAACCTTGAATGGAAGTCTTTTGTTCTAGTATACTCAGTAACTAAACCACCCTCAAAAGAGGCGAGTGTTGAATAAATTAGTTTCTATGAAAAATAGTTGATAAATGTCTATGATGTTCCATGTTTCAGGCTTTCATCCATGTCTAATAAGGTTAGGATTTCTTATGAAGACATGATTTATTATTTATTTCTTTCATATTTCTGTGTTTTATGTCAAGAGGGAGCTAGCGAGGAGTAGTTGGAGATTTCCAAGATTCTCTTTCAGAGTAATATTCGAGGTGGTGCGATTTTTAGGTAATGCATAGTCAAAATAATTGGTTACATTGTGTGAATAATGGTTTTGGGGATTTAATTATCAGATGAACTATGTACCAGTCTAATTTGTACATCACTTCCTCATACCATATCTATTTGTTTTTCATATTCAACATGAATTTTTTTGATGTCTCTTACATATCCTCTCACAAAACATCACCAATTTGAAAATAAAATGAAAGAATTCATTGGACTATATAGTGAATAATATGAATGTACGGGGAATGATATTTACATCCAAATATTCCTCACAATTACATTACAAGAACAAAATGGTCAAGAAACATGCAAGGGAACATGATGTTGTATGATTATCATGTGGGAATAGGGAAAACTGAAAGAGAAACTACGCCTAGAAAATGAACCAAGGGGAGATTTAATTTTATTCGTTATCATGTAAAACTATTCTATTATATATATACTTGTAATTTTATACATAATGTGGTTTTGAAATATATATTAAAATAAAAGAACTATATAGATTAAAGAATATTACAAGAGGGGGGAAGCATGCAAGAAACCAATGGAGTCGAACATATTGTCGTGGCTATTGGGGGAGTACCACATCACATTATTGATGGGAATGATAATGGTTTAAAATTATTAGTCTTATGTTCCATCTATTAGGAAAAATATGATTTCAATATTAATACCTGATAGAAATTTATTTTTTTCAAAATTTGGAATAAATGATTATTCCTTTATAAATATACCATTTTTTATCATAAGGAGACTTTACATAATGGTATTTTTATATTTTATTACATGTACCATTGAATAGATGTTGGAAATGAAATTACATCACATGACTTATTCATAAAAAATTAAAGAAATATTTGGTCATGTAAATTAAAACTATTTTACGAAAATACTAGATGATGTATTTTTTTTATTTTTTTCAAATAAATTCAATTTTCATAGGTCATGTATGTCTAAAAAATATGCCCATTTATTAGAAAAGGTGAAACCTATAATGATCTTCTGGATTTGGTTCATGATGATGGGTGCTGAAAATTTTATACTGACGGATGGGGTGGGTAAATTTACATAATAAATGTTAATGATTATTTAATTAGATAATGTTTTGTATACTTAATGAAGTATATGTGTGAGGACTCAGACTTAAAAATTACTTATTCTGCTGTTTTTGAACTAGAGTTCAAATTCTAGTATCTATTAAGTTTAGATCTTTAGTGTGTTAAGACAAACTCTTACAATGTAGACCAATACATCACTTGTAAACACTAATACACACTATCCATGATTTCCACCAAAGAAAACCCATAGAGAAATCATGATTTCTATTTCAGAGAATTATTCAATTCATTTATCATGGCATGTAATTTATCTTTACAAACCTTAAGACCTATGAAAAAATTAAAATATACAATGAGAAAAAAATTCTTAGTAAATGATAAAAAGAAATTAAATAATTAGTCCATTAAAAACATGAAAACCCATTAAAAACAATTTAATAAATGAACTCATTATAAAACATAGAAAAATCATATAGGTTAATTGGGAAATTGTATATGTATCACTCTTACAATATCCCTTACAATTTAAATAACCACATGGTCGACTTTTATATCTTATGTACCAAAGAATGGGAGAGCTATAATGTGGATCACCCATTTATCGTGAGCTAAAATGGGGTTCAACTCTTATTATATGTTATATCATGATCACCTAATTTTTATGCTCTATAATGGGCCTCAAAAAATCATATATACTCTATCGGGCACACCCATATGCTAAAATGCGGCTCCTTCCATTGTATATAATATTTTGGGGTAAACTGTTAAATATCCAAGTAAAAATAAATAATTATTTCAATTCTAAATATATTAGTAATAAAAGATCACTTTCATTCATAATAAAATATTTCATGTTTTTTAAATCATCAATCCATTTTCAGAAACCCATTTAAAACTTTTATAAAAGTAAATTTTCAATCAAAGTATCCCATAAAAAATTAAAACATTTAAAATAAATTATATATTTAACATTTTAATCCATTTATATCCATATAAATAAATAGATAAAAGTATTATGAAAACAAGGACTGAAATGCGAATTTTTTAGAATAATAAATCCTTAAAACACATAAACATATGCTTTAGTTAAAGTGTACCTTGCAGCGTGTCTAACTCATCACATACCTTAATTATACTCCTAAGGAATAATATTAGGACAATTTATAATTTCTTGGGAAAATAATTTTCATATTTATTATTCATTTTATATAACTTATTGACATTTTATAGTAACTACAAAATTATTTTAGTTCACATTAGATGTTGTGATGATATTTGGTACAAGAGTCCAAAGTGACTTCAGATGTTAAATATCATCAAAATAGTCTTTATTCCATCATCTATAGAATAATATTCATGATATTATAATCACATTTTTATATAAATAAGTTTTTTATATACATCCATTACATATGTATATGTAAAATGAAGTATGTTACAATCATAATCACGTTGAGTCGTATATACTGATTAGTAACATTTTAATTTTTCAGCAGAAATTATGGAAATTAGTTTAGTATTATTTTATCTTTCCAAAATGATAATAATATTATTAATATAATGTTAATAATATAATTATACTTATATATCTTATACATGTGATGTGGTGATGAAAAAATAATCACATCGCTTCATGGATGTGATAGTTTACAAGTACGTACGAACAACATTCTCATTTTCATGTGCATGGAATGTAAGAATGAAATTGATATATTATTATATAATAATGATATATATGTCTTAAATATCATATATGAACAATAATTACATCATTATTACCATCCATCAAAGATTTTAATGGAAAACGATTTATATTATTCTGTCGAGCAGATAGATCACACATACAGACAAATAATTATTTAATAGTTCATTTTATTGAATTAGATATGGATTTAGTTGATGATATTAACATAATAAATTATATGTATGTTAATTATACAATATTTAGTATCTATTCATGTTTTCAGAATATTATAAGGATGTGGGAGAAGAAATAAAATAGAAATTTTAAAATCAAAATGATACCTCATCTTGGATGAACGTATTTTATTGATTGTTTAACACATCTAAGGAGGCTTTAATGATTCAAATATGGAAACAATAATTATTGGAGGGATAATATAAAGATATGTGGGTAGATATTGGTTGATAAATATAATTTTTGAGGTGTTAATTAAGAGAATAATGGATGCCCTTTTTATAAGAGAGGAGAGGGACACACTCGGAATTATTCCAAATATTATATTCATATAAATTAATTTTCTAACACAAAATCATAAAAAATTATTTATTTATATGATACGATGTTTTTGGGTATAATCACCTTCATAAATGTAATATTACATATGTTTTTAAAATTTTTAGTCCTTATATATATTTTTAACCCCTATTAATTCTTATAATGATATATTGTAATTTTCATATTGAGGGTCAATATAATTACTATAACATTCCAAAAGACCAATAAATGAGTAGTTAATATGTAATACACATCACAAATATTTTGAGGAATATTTTATTTTTATTAATTGTATATAATTTAATGAAATATTTATTTTAAATTAATATTTGTGTCAATTTTTACACTATTCAAGAATTGATGATTTAAATATACCATAAAAACTGGATAACATATAAATAAATCAGTAAAAAATCCCTAAAATGTATAATTAAACAAAAAAAATTCATGTATGTCATCATTATATCAAATTATGTTTTTTAATATTTTTAATATCATTTAATTTAATTTTCTATTAATGAAGCAATTATTATATCGTCATTATGGCACCATTAAAATTCATTATATAATCTTTAAAAATAATAAATAATGTTACATGATGTAACCAATAATTTATGTTTTTAAAATAATATTTATAGTATAAAATATCCCATGTATTACTCCATATTAAAAATAATTTACTTATTAAAAATTAGTGTGTGACAAAATTTTGCTTCTCTTTGAATATAATAATATAAATGTTTTAAAGTCATCAAAATGGATCCATCTGAATATAAAATAGTCCAAATAATTATTGGGTTGAAAATAACTCCTAAAGTAAAATTATTACAACATTTATGATTATTTTATATTAGGTATCATATTATTTTTACCTATAATTACCTGATTTACCATTAACCATGTTAATAAAAATAATTACTAAAGTCAGAATACATAATATTAAAAATTTAATTTGATCCTATTATGTCATTAATTTCATACTGATTACAATTATGTTTGCACAATTTTCAAAATTCGAAACACAAAAGTGGATAAAATTAATTTTAAACTAATCTCGTTGAAGGATCAAGAAAGCATGGTTTTCAAGTAAAAAACATTCAAAGGTTCGCAATGTTTTAATGTCCAATTTCAATGTGAAATTGATTCCAATGAACTAAATTGTATGAAATAATAAAATTTATTACCAAATTAAAATTTAAAACAATTATTTTTTTCAATATATATAAATTTCATGAGAAATTAGTTTTCAATTAAAAAGAAAACTTTTTTCACGATTAATCAAAAAATGAATCTTATCAAAAAAAATTCAAAAAATCATCCAAAGTAAATTTTGATAATCCTATTTCAAATATTGAGAATATTTTTTTTAAAATAGAACTTATAATAGTGCCAAAAACAATATTTAAAATGGGTTTCCACCAAAATGTGGTAAACCTGCCTTTTTATAAAAAACTTTACTCCTTTTATGCAAAAAAGTGCTGTTTTTATTATGAAATGTCTAAAAAATAAATTTAAATAATTTAAATAATAAATTAAATATGTTTAATATATATTTAAATATAATAGTCCATAAATAGATACTTATTTACTTATTGGAATAATACTCACATATAGGCATTGAAATAGTTTTTCAAAAAAATATCCTTTTATTTTAAATTGGGTTTTACATTTATTTATAAATAATTGGTAAAATAATTATATATAAATATTAAAACCATATTTTCATAAATTAATCCAAAAAATTCACTCAATCCATTCTAATGGTTATTTTAATGATAACATTTAAATAATAATATTTAGTTTTTTTGTTTATCCTTGGTGTGGCATATAATATATATTGCCATGCATAATATTTCTTTTTAAAAACTTGGGATATTAAAATAAGTTATATTTCATTAAGATATTAGTGGAATATGTGATTTTAGTTTTTGAAAACCATGCTAGGATGTTTAATAAACTCTTCTAATACTATGGTGGAGAATATCTTAATAAATATTTTAAATGTTATTTATAATAGTTTAAAATTTTAAGAAAAATAACGCCTCCTTATAAACCGAAATTGAATGTGTTATGTGAAAGGAGTGATATTGTATTTTGAGACATGGTGAGATCATTGATTAGTCATTAAATTAATCCATTATCCTTTTGTGATATGTGATTCAAACAAAATAATACACATTAAATTTATTAAAAACTAATTTAGTGTTAGAAATTCCATATCATCATTGGTATGAAAATAAATCAAGGTTGTCTCTTCTTCAATGATGGGATTGAGAAGCGTTTTTTAATTTCATTTCTTGTATCAATAATATAACCTTATGCAATGCATTTATACTTATAGTGTATCATAAAGAAACAAAATTATATTACATATATGACCCAACATAAATGAAATTTTTCAAAAATTGATGACCTATATTTTTATAGGGATAAAATATATAGAGGATATAGTTGGTGAGAGATAGATATATATGTTGTATATAATAAATATATAAAATAGTTTTAATGTAAAAAAATTTGACAAAGCCTCTTAGAATAAATGTTATGGAGACATATGTACTACATAAGAATACATGATAGGTTAGAGAACAAAATCAATATTGTTTTCTAGTCACCATGGATTGTGGTTCATTACTAGTTAATTATAATAATATTTTATACTAAAAGGACGAAAAAATGGTATAAAAGATTCTAAATGAGAAGAACCTATAATTTTGGAAGTGCATTCCATGTACTAAAATAGAGTTTATATTAATGTATATCCTCCAGTGGAGGTAAATCTTTTTTGTTATAATTGGGTATTCTATATGAAATAGAAAATGGATTGAAAAGTCATTACATATACAACATGACTATTTTTAATAAGGTAAAATAGATAAAATTAATTTATTATGGTGAATCCTTTTCACTTATTTCTATAGTGAAGTATATCATACCTCAACGTTCCATTGTGCGGTTTAATGACTATGAGAGATGGAAAATGTATTTCAACATATATTTACATAAGTGAATCCTTCATGAAGATTTATATGTGACACATCCTGTAGAGACCCAAAGCTTGATGTACCTGAACATTACATTAATTTTGCGGAATACTTATTACATACCAAACACCGACACATAAGGACCGTAATAGTTTAGTGTCTTTGGAAACTCGGAATTTAATATTCTAATCGTGGTGAAAGATCTTAAACTTCTACCATAAAGATCTTACCCTTTTGTTTTCTTACCTAAAAACTTTATTTATCTCATGGGGGAAACAAAACATAAAAATGGTGAGTTCAAATGAAAAGTGAGGGTAAGCATAGAGAACATAAAACAATCCACAAACATTTGAATGCAAAATCTTGAACATAAAATCTGAACATCAAAATCATGAGCAAAGACATAAATCTTGGAAGTACGTAAGGCATATATCAGAAAGGAACATTAATCTTTATAAAATATCATTTGAATAAATCATGAAATTGTGGAAACCATTCAGCACTTGTTATGATTTCCATAGTAGCCAAGACATTGCTGCCAAGACCATTTTAGTGGACAAAGTCCCTTTCTGAATCGAGTTCACTCCTCGTTCCATCCTATATCACCGAATCGGATTAAATTATCATTCCATCCATGTCTATCTCATTCAATAGAATACATTACCCAATGCATTTGAGGGAGATATAGGTCCCACCCTTCTCATAATGAAAACATTCTTATGTGTGACACAAAATCATAAATCATACATCATAGCTTAACCCATGTATTAAAAATGGGAATCTTAAACATCATGCACTCATAACATATAAGATAAAAGGACATCATAAAATAAGTTCCATCATAAAATAAAAAATCAATGTAAAAAAGGGATAGGAACATAACCCTATTTTATCATAGATGTAAAATAATTTTGATAAAACACTTGAACTCCATTGATGAGGAAAATATCCTTTCTACTTCAAAAATATTTTTACTTTCTTAAAATGTCATATAATTTTAAACTAAAAAAGTTGATTAAAAAAATCATGAAAACATGTAAAGTAAGCTTCATGGAAATAATGTTATATGAAATCATAAAAATCCATTCATGCTGTATAAGTTAAAAAACATTCTTCTCGTACTTTGGCTGGAAATGTCAAAAAGTACCTCGTACTAAAAATGACAAAAGATTCCTTTAATATCTTTTACTAAAGACTCACTGAAGGCTAAAATTTTTTTAAATAATTTTAGGAGGATGGAAATAATATTTCATATTGAGGAAACATGAATGTGGATGTTAAATATCCCCAAGTAAATTCTAATGTATAAACAATCTTGGATAAAAATGAGATTGCGAGATTTTCCCTTACCTTAGGTCCAATATGCTTCATACGTATCCGAACCTCCTGTATAATGATTTAAATAAAGTCATTGACTTATTAACGAATAATATTCATTGTTATGATGTCATAAATGGTTCACTTATGTCTTTATATTACCCGTTATTTTGTAAATTCCATGTTAAAACATCATTTTGGGTAAAATCTTTTTATTTATCATACGTGTTTGGACTTATTGTTCTTGATATTATTACTTATATCATGATTTACTTAATTACAGAATGTAAAACATGATTTATATATATTATATATTCAGAATATATATATATATATATATATATGATAGATCGATGAAATACATTGTTCATTGAGACGATAGGTCGTACGTACGTATAAACGCTGTTTTCGTTTCCTTATTGAATTGAATGGAATTAAGTAGATGACATACATATATATATATATATATACATAAATATAGTATCATTATTATGTCATATATTTAATGATTACTTATTATATATACTTTATAATCATTCATGAATGGTTAACAAGGAGAATGAATCTCATCACGTCGTGGGGACGATAGTCCGTACGTACACACGAGCGATGATACCATTCCCATGATCGTGGAATTGTATTGAAATGTATGTATAATATTTAAAAATTAATATCAAATTAAAATAATCATATATAGTTATTTATTTACACCATTATACCCATCCAGGTAAGGTGGTGGTCGAAAATAGATTACACCACGGTGTGGAGACGGTATTCAGTACGTACGCACGCACGGTGATTTCGTTTTCTGTAGGATGGATAGAAGGTGAAATAGGGTTGTTTCATATTTATAATAAAATATCATTATATATTTAATAGTGATGTTATTAATTTATAATGAGATAACTAAAGAATAAGAAGATGAAGAAGAAAGAAACTTGAGAGAATCGGAAGAAGAGATTACCTCTTCTTCGATGCACCTCCTTTAAGCCTTCTCTTAAGGAAGTAGAGTTGGACTTTAGAGAAGACCAGAACCTCCAAAAATTTTCTAAGGAAGTGGAGAAGAGAAATGGGAAGGGTTTGTCCGAGCTTCAAGCCTCAAAAGGGTGTGAAGAGAAGAGGGAAGGGGTTCCCTTTTTATAAGGGAGGAGAGTGGCACCTTTGGAAAAACATAAAATATTATTTTATAATAAAGTCATATTCGGTTTTTAATAGTTCCAAGTTGATTTATTTAGAAGATAAGGTGTTGATGGGTCGAAATTCTCTCAACAAATAGATTTTAGACTAGTTTGGGTCATTAGATTAATCTTATCTTTAATTTACTCTTAGTTAAATAGATTGACATTTACCATGTCACTTTGTATTTCTATATTATATAGTTAATAAACTTACCATATAAATCCAAGCGACCCCAAAGTGGTCCACTAATGATACACCTATAATGATATAATTATCTTGGCCTAACCATAGATTTTTAGGAATATAATAACAATTATTAATATCATATTTGTTTTAAAAACTATTTTATGTCAATTTAGACACTATTTGGTAATTGATTTTTGTGAAACTCATATCATCATTATTTGTTAAAATCATGTTAATTAAATCAATTCTAACATGTCATATTAACCTAGAAAATTAGTGTAATTCATAAAAAGTCTCAAATTACATTACTTGGGTATTTATAACATCAATTATGTTAAAATTTCATTAATACAATAATTACTACATCATTATTGTGTCATAAATAAATTATATTATATAACGTCTAAAAATTATAAATAAAATACCATTATGTAGGAAATCGTTTTAGCTTCCTAATGAATATTTATAGTCGAATTTATATTATGTATAACCCTATATAAAAAATTATTTAGTTATTAAACATTGATTTTAACTATTTTAACCCTTCTTTAAATAAATTAACAATAAATGTCCTAATCTAATCCAAGTGGACATAAATGGTCATATTTTATTACTAAGGTTGTTTTTTTTCGATTTACACTTATCCAGTATAATTATTACATGTTTTAGGGTATTAATAATGACATTTATACCCTTAATTACCCTATTTACTTTCAACCGTGATAGATAAAAGTAAAAAGTTATTATTCACCAAAAATTATTTTCATCTCATTGAACCACATTTTAGTCTTTCATATTAACCGTGTCTCTCATATTTTCGAAATTCCACTCAAAGAAGCGGTAAAATTACGTTTTATGTGAATTTCCAAATTCTCTTAGGAGGTGGGTAAAAGACGGTGAAATGTTCAATAAAATTTTTATATATCTAAAATTATTATAAAATGAATCCAATGAATTACATTGAACTTATATAAGTATTATGTATCAATTTAGAACTAAAATAAATTTAAATAAAATAAATAATTATTTAAATAAAAAGTTGGTTTTAAAATAGTAACCTAGTGTTTACACTATTCATCAAAAATTGAATGTTTTCAGAAAAATACCAAAATTTCACCGTAGTTTAATTTTGATATTTTGAATCCAAAAATGAAGTCAATTTTGAAAAATAAAATTTAAAAAAGTTGGTATTACAATTCATAATGGCTAGTTTATATAACATATCATTGTTTAGTGAAACTCGGTATTTCATACAACATAAGCTATCGTGGAAGGTCGCGATTCCGTGTAATGCAAGCCAAGTCAGGGATGTGTGTAGTGCAAGCTCCTTTTGGTGTAGCGTACAACACAAGAACTCAATGAAATTAAAAAGAATATTTTTTTATAAAATTTTGGGGTGTTACATTCTACCCCCATTAAAATGAATTTCGCCCTCGAAATTCCTCGGGGTTGTAAATGGTTTACTACACGAAAGATTCTTTAATAGAAAACCACATTGTAAAAAGCAATACCAAAACTTATCTTTAAAAACAAAATTATGAAATGTAACGGTTACCCAAATTAACTAATCACTGGGTTTCCACATAGGAGAACATAGGTGAAAATATAGATATAGAAGAGAAATCTAACTATCATGTTTTGATTTAGAGTGGTAGAGAACATGGCTATGAAAAATCCACCAATCACAAAGCCAAAAATTTGTTATGATCTAGGGTACCATCTGATTCATCGAATATAAGAGCACTTGGACAACATTTTTGGGTTTCAAGATCATTTCCCTAAAGTTGGTGAATTTGAATTAGCAGAAATACTTACTTTATTTTGGTAAAATATCACCGTTTTTCGTGCCTTGAACAATTTCCACTTCATCTCTTTAAGAAATGAAGTTTAATTTTTCTTTCATGAAGTTTTAGCTGATCATGTGATAGAATGATAGGTCATTCCATCTGTCTCAAACATAAGTTATCAAAAGCTATATACATAAGTCCATCTATGGTGTGATTAATCAGATGTGGTTCCAAAATGAACTTATACTTCATATATCATCCTGCATAATAAAATAAAACTAGTTTCTACTAACCAGGGACTTCATGTAGGCAATTGGTAGGAAATAAAGGCATGTCGCACTTCAGTTGTGGGTTCGATTCCCACAGCATTGTCCGATGTGATGGGTTGTCGCCCATCTTACAGGTTGTCCTATTTTTCTAAAAATACATTATTATAACTTTCCATCAATAATATCAAAAAAGTTATAGCCTTAAACAGTACTAACTTATCTCCAACATAATCCATTCCAATCTTTAGGCTTATCCAAAATACTGTTGTCTATTCTCATATTATAGAGAAAACGATTACGAGAGAGTTCATATAACAAGCAAGTTAATACCATCGTTGATCCCTATATATCATAAGATATGTCTTGTTGGTCACATTCCAAACATTCAAAGGCCTTAATCATGAATTCTCTTGAAAAATGAATACCTATTGAACCTTTGTGAAAACATGAGTACTGTCAAAAGTTAACACTTTCCATATACCAAAATCCAAAAATTCTGTATACTCAAACCATGATATCACTTAGTCCTTATAACAATCATGAGCTCATCAATACTATCAATCATATTATTTCCACCTTATCCATTCATTATGTGCATATCATACAACATAACCGTTGATAAACATACAATCATTCCACTAACATTTTAAACCATTGACCATGTTTCAACACTTCTTTCATCTCATATATCATTTGTATTCTCTTCATCATCATCCACATGAATACAACCCATATGACCATGCTGATTCTCTTCATGAGATTTTCCCTTAGGGCATTGGTTTTCATAATTCCCATACATTCCATATTTAAAACATCTAATCATTGTTGATGTCGTAGCAATACCATTATCCTTATCCACGGTGTTAACTGAACCTTTTCCTTTGAACTTGCTAGATTTTTGTCCTTCTTTTCCGCACCAAAAGCATCTTCCAGTTCCTTTGAAACATTCTCCATGATTCCTCTTCCCATATTATTTACATGATATAAATTGAACTTTCCTTCCACTGTGATCATCATGAAACTTCGTCTTTCTCTTATTAGATGAGTCGGGAAACATAACAAAGTTGAGATTATTGATCATATTATGTGATTTCTGATTAGGAATAATAACGATATGTGGACCTCCAGATCCAATTTCATTCTATTTATCATGAATAATATCATTCCATTGTACATCATATCCTCCATTATCGTGAATCTTCCCATTCCAAGACATTTTCTAAAACCCAAAACAAATAGTGTGAGAGGCCAAAATCATAATCAAGGGGGATTACCTTCAATATCTAACATCATAGGTTAAATTATAAGATCGTTACCATAATTATAGGACTATAACCTATACTTATACTTAACCTTAGGGACATCCCTAGACATACCATAGAATTGTATCTATGGATCTCAATAATGTTCTCGCATCCTAGTTTCAAAAGGATGACTAAACCGTTCCTCTAATACCAACTATAAAGACCCAAAGCTTGACGTACATAGACATTACATTACTTTTGCGAAATAATTAATACATAACAAACATAGACACACAAGGACAGTAATAGTTTAGTGTCTTTGGAAACTCGGAATTTAATCTTCTAATCGTGGTGAAATATCTTCAACTTATCCCATAAAGAACTTCCCCTTTTGTTTTATTACATAAAAAATTTCTTTATACCCTGGGGAAAAGAAAACATAAAAAGGGTGAGCTCAAATGCTCATTAAGGGTAAGCATAGAGAACATAAAACAATCCATAAACATTTGAATGCAAAAGCATGAACATAAAATCTAAATATCAAAATCTTGAGCAAAGACATAAATCTTGGAAGTATGTAAGGAATATATCATAAAGGAACATCAATATTGATAAAATAGCATGGGAATAAATCATGTAATTGTGGAAACCATTAAAAACTTGTTATGATTTCCATAGTAGCCAAGGCATTGCTGCCAAGACCATATTAGTGGACAAAGTCCCTTTCTGAATCGAGTTCACTCATTCTAGTCCTGTATCACATAACCGGATTAACTTACCATTCCAGCCATGTCTATATCATGAGATATAAATCTTTACCCAATTCATTGGAGGGAGATATAGGTCCCACCCATCTCATAATGAAACCATTCTTATGTGTGCCACAAAATCATAAATCATACATCATAGCTTATCCTGTGTCATAAAAATGGGAATCTTAAACATCATGCACTCATAACATATAAGATAATAGGACATCATAAAATTAATTCCATCATAACATAATAAAATCAATGTATAAATATGGATAGAAACATAACCCTATATTATCTTAGATGGAAAATAATTTTGAGAAAACACTTGAACTCCATTCTTGAGGAAAATATCCTTTCTACTTCAAAAACATTTTTCCTTTATTAAAATGTCATATAATTTTAAACTAAAAGAAGTTGATTAAAAATAAACTTGAAAACTTGTAAAATAAGCTTCATGGAAATAATGTTATATGAAATCATAAAAATCCATTCATTCCATATAAGTTAAAAAACATTCTTCTTGTACTTTGGCCAGAAAAGTCAAAAAGTACCTCATACTAAAAACGAAAAAAGATTCCTTTCATATCTTTTACTAAAGACTCACCGAGGGTTAAAATTGGTTTTAAAAAAATGTAGGAGGATAGAAATAATATTAAATATTTTGGAAACATGGATGTGGATGATAAATATTCCCTAGAAAATTCTGAAGTATAACCAATCTCGGATAAAAATGAGATTGCAAGATTTTCCCTTACCTTAGGTCCGATATGCTTCGTATGTATCTGAACCTCCTGTACAATGATTTAAATAATTCCATTGACTTATTACAGAATAATATTCATTGTTATGATGTCATAAATGGTTCACTCATGACTTTATATTACCCATTCTTTTGTAAATTTTGTATTAAAGTAGCATTTTGGGTAAAATCGTTTTATTTATCATACGTGTTTGGACTTGTTGTTCTTGATATTATTACTTATATCCTGATTTAATTAATTCTAGAATTTAAAACATGATTTATATATAATATATATTCAGAATATATATAAATATATATGATAGATCTATGAAATAAACCATTCATGGAGACGGTAGGCCGTACGTACGCATGAATGCTGTTTTCGTTTCCTTATTGAATTGAATGGAATTAAGTAGATGACATACTTATATATATATACATAAATATAGAATCATTATTATGTAATATATTTCATGATTAATTATTATATATACTTTATAGTCATTCATGACTGGTTAACATGGTGAATGAATCTCATCGCGTCATGGAGACGGTAGTCCGTACGTATGCACGGGCGATGATACCATTCCCAGGATTGTGGAATTGTATTGAACTGTATGTATAAAATTTCTGAATCAATATCACATTATAATAATAATATATTGTAACACCCCAGGTAAATAAAGAATATTACATTTTTATATTTATCCATATTTTTGAATAAAATATTAATATGACTTTAAAGGGGACGCTATGCTCGATGGCGTACCAAACACGCAACAACAAGTTTCTTGGAAATCTTACGTTGCACTCTAATAATAAAATATTATTATTTTAAATGGTAGTTAACATGTTGCCATTGTATTGGCCGGAATGGATATAAATAACTAAAATATGATTATATATGTTTTTAAATGTTTTTACATTTAACCAATAAAAGATAAAGGCTTAAAATATGGAAAGAATTCAAATTTAGGCGTCTATGCCCTGGTTTTCACTAAAAGGTCACTTATCGCCTTTTGATGGCGAACCATCATTAAATATAGTTTTGTTCACTCTGATACATTCTATTGGACCAAATAAAACTCTTCTTATGAATTGGGACATCAAAATTTACTTTGTGTAAATTTTTGGCATCTTTTTGATAAAGTTCATTTTTTAATGAATAGTGTAAAATGTTGTATTTTAATTCAAAACCTCTTTTTAATCTAATTTATTTATATGATTAGATTATATTTTGAATTGGTTTTAAAGTGAAATTAGAATATATTTTGTCCATTAAATCCAATAGTGGTCATTGGAATTAATTTCACTTTGAAATCAGACTTAAACTAGTGTCAATCTTTTGATTTTTATTGTTTCATAAAAACACGCTATTTGCTCTGACAACGGGAATTAATTATTAAATTAATTAATGTGACTTATATGTTTTTAATTTTTTAAAATATACTTCATTTTTGAATTCAGAATATCAAATATAGCTTAGGGTGAATTTTTGGGATTTTTCTGAAAAACTTCATTTTTTGATGAATAGTGAAACCACTAAGTTGTAATTATAAAAACTGATTTTTCCGTTTAAAGGAAATTTTTCCATCTTTGTGTTTTGAATTTCAAAAATCCGACATACATGGTTGTCATTAAGATGTAAAATGTGATTCAATGGGGTAAAAATAATTTTTTGGTGAATAATAACTTATTTAGTTTTTAATCGCGATTAGAGGTAATTAATGTAGTTTAAGGTAAAAATAATGTTTTAATAATATGAAATGAACTTGACACATGTACTAACCTCATTGGATGTGTCATGACCGACCAAGAAAACCCATTGGCCAACATGGGGACCCCATGAAGCCACTTTTGTTGGAAAATGACATTAATATCTTTTTATTTAAAGTTAAAGTAAAAATGAGACAAACATTATATGTTTTACTAAAACAATTTTTCAATGGGGTTATACAAGTCATATTTTTGACTATAAATAGTAATTGGAAATATAAAAAGATTTCATACATCATAGTATTTTTTTATAATTTTTAGACATTAAATAAATTAATTTATTTATGACATCGTGATGATGCAACGATGACCTCATTATTTAGCAATTTAAATAAAATGGAAAGATAATGTAATATCTAAGACCTACACATGTCCAAAACCAATTTGATGAATGTATTTCTAACCCTTATCACCTTATCCTCGAAATACATCAATTTGGGACCTTTAATATCCGAAACTCTTTTGAAAATAAAGTAACATTTTGTAACATTACAAGAGTGCCCCTCCTCTCCTCTTATAAAAGGCCCCCACCCCTACCTCCTTACCCACACTCCCAAAGCCTTTGACTCGACCCAACTCTGCCCATTTTTTCTCTCCACTTCCCTATCTTACTCCATTATGCCTCACATTGGGCATAAGTCTTCCCAAGAAAGCCTTTGAGCTCAAACCAAAGGGAGTTACCCGATTTTAAGGTTATGTCTTCACATTAGTCCTTTTGTTTTATTTTGTTTCTCCAACCCCCTAAACTCTTTTTATTCATTTCTTTTGTAACAAATACAGTATCATCAATATAATAGGATGTTTTTATAAGAAGGATTAGAGCTAAAAATTTACACACCTATATATAATGGTTAAAGAACATACTGTTTCCGTGGATGGAGAATTTCGGCCTCCCGAAACGATGATTGTTCATCATTCTATTAACACCATCAATGGTGGCCATTAAGATGACAATATATTTATATATGATATATAATATGTTTATTATTTTCTTAAGCTTCTGTATTTTTTCATTTTGGGCATACCTTTATGGTTTCCATTATGGGTAAACACGATATCTTCATTTAAGGAAGTGCGGACTACCGCCCCCTCAAGGTGATTTGATTCGTTATTACCATATGTGGTACGTATAAAGGATATATTTAATTATATTATATATGATACCATACTGGAATTAAAATACTATTATGTATCATTATGTTTTAATTACATTAAATATGAAATAGAAATGGAAGTAGTGTTCATGCGTACGTACGGCTTACCGTCTCCATGAACGGTACATTTCATTTCTTATCTCAAAATGTTATGTAATACTATAAGTACATATATATAATGGATATATATGTAATATATTACATCAAAATTATGGATATCATTTAGGAATTATAACATATATATATATCTCTAATTTTTTTTAATTCCATTAATATGAAAAAAAATGAAAGTTGCGTTCATGCGTACGTACGGCCTACTGCCTCCATGAACGGTGCTTTTTGTTTTTTATCTCCAAATGATATGGAATAGTATGAAATTAATATTTACTGGATATATATGATATTTTAATCATTAATAATATTCTGGAAATTATTTACTTATAACTACATGGGGAATCTTTTTTCAAACAAGTTCATTTTTGACTCATGTACCAAACCTCGGTAAAAACGTCTGATATGAACTAACATTATTAAACAATTATTATAACATTATAATATGTGATATAAACTGAATAATAATATCTAAAGGAGGTACTTAGTCAATTATTAATTGACCAATGTTTATTATTCAGGTATATAAAGAAACAAACAAGACAAGTTGGACTTGAGGTAAGGGATCTTACTCCCCTCTTTCTTTTTAAGTACACTCTTTTATGTCATTCCCTCTAAAGATCATATTTCTTGTTATTGGGATGTTATTTTATATTACAGTTACTGTAATTTTTATGTTCATGTGATTAGAGACCCTATTCTCTCTCATCAATCCATTTTGGAAGTTTTGAGTGGCGCCGTTAGGCTGCCGAATTTTCGTAAGAGATCTAACCTCTCTCTTTCTTTTTAAGTACTCTCCTTTATGTCACTTCTTTTAAGATCCTATTTGTTATGTTGGGGGATGTTCATTTATATTCCTCTTTCTATAAATGTTATGTTAATATGATGGGATACCCTGTTTGATCCCATCAATCCATTTTTGTAAGATTTATGTGGCATCGTTAGGCTGCCGAGTTTTCGTAAGGGATTTTCATCTCACTTTTAATCCCGTGAGATTTATGCTACATTTGCCACAATTTCTTTGAGTGGTGTATGTACTTCCCATTATTCTACTATTTGTGTAATATACATTCATTTATGATTATTTACATCAATGATTTATTGTCCTTCATTCATGGGGTGTATGTTTTGAAACATACCCAAGTCGGTAAGGGAACCTTTCACCCTCCTCTTTTTTAAAATACTTCTTTTGTTGGGTCTTTTAATTTACATATTATTATGTTGGGATATGTTCTCATATATCCTTATTGATGTAAATTTTATGTCCTAGTAATGAGATACACTTTTTATCTCTCATCAACTCATTTTGATGTGACGTCGTTAGGCTTTCAAGGGAACTTCTTAACCCAATTTCGATTTCTTTGGGTTCAACATGTAGTTATTGAATATTTCATCCTTTGAATATGTGTGAATGACCTTTGATTATTTTACACTTAATATCCACTTATATTAGGTGTATTCGTTTGTCACACATAATTATGTAATTGATTTATCCTTAAACCAAGGATACCGTCTTTGTAAGGGACTTCGTCTCAATCTCCTTTCATTGAGGCATATTCTATTTTATACACAACCTTCTTTTATATGGTGTATAAACCCCTTTTAATTTTACGTTTATTCAAAAGGAATCTTTTTTATATGAAGCGTTTACTAAATGAAAAAAGGGAATGTTTTTGTCGTCCGTATGCGGCGACACCGACTTCTCTGCCGCCGTGACCATTATTTGAGTTCCGGCTTCCTCTACAAGCCATACCTTCTTTTTAAAAGAAAAATAAATACCATGTTTTACTTTTCTTTTATCTTGGTATTGAAAATGGTTTTCATAATGTTTTTATATCAATGTGTTGTATTGATATCTTGTGATTGAAAGGTGGGAATGTTATGTTTCCTTTATGCATGATTTATGTGATACGATTATGTTAAGGTTCTTGGGCATTATTATGAAGACGGGTGGTTCCGTGATAAACTAAGGGCGGGTAAGCCTGATATAGCTCTCCAATGCATTGGGTAACGCGAAGGAGTGAAATGTTAAGGTTTCCCTGAAAAGATTTAGGGAATATACTGTGATGGGTATTCCAAACGTAACCAAGAGGGTTACTCCCTACGTAAGAATGTTATGAATGCCTCAAGTTACCTTTATGTCTTATGATTTCTATGATTTATTCATGGTTTGATGAGGTATGTTAAAGTGCCTATGTTTTATGGGTAATGTATGATTTCATTCTTATGTATATATGAACTCATGTTTCCTTACCATATTTTTATAACCCTTACTGAGCTTTTTATGCAAATCCCAAGTTTTTGAAATGTTTTTCACAGGTCAAGGGAAAGGTACATGATGTGATGATAGTGTCAAAGATGTGTCAAGAAAGAATCCATGTTTTATTTTCAATATGTTTCCGTTGATGGTAAGAAAGAATATTGTCCTTTATTTAACCAATTTTTTTAAATGTGGAATGTAATGCAAGTTTCATGATCTAATTCTCTATAACTCTAAACCTGAATAGATCCTCAATGTGTAATCATGTAATAACTCAAGATTAATTAAGGTTTAAGGCTGGGGCCTTATAGTTGGTATCAAAGGTCGGTTTAGATAACTTTAGAGGTTATGGTATTCTTTAAGCATAAGTGGTATTACCATAATGGTTAGGATTTCAGAAAGAGTCCTAGTTTTAGATAAAGTGAATGAGCAAGTATATCTTAGTGTTTATCTTCCTCATTAGTACATGATGGTTATGTTGATATACTCACACTGACCTTTTTGGTTTTAGTAAATGGTTGGATCTAACAGGCACCAAAGTGACAATTGGTTTGAAGGAAACTGTGGTGGTTCTCTGATTAAGAGACTGGATGAAATGGGGTATTCAATGAGGAAACTCGTGGTTGTTCTAAACCAACTATCAAGGAGTCATGAACAACCACTTGAACCTTGGTATGTTCTATAATGCATCATGTACGAGATGACCAATCGATGTGGAAGTTCAGGTAATAATTAAAAAGTTAACCATTAGGGTTTATATGATCCTTACTTTTGAGGTAATTATGGGTTATTATATGTTATGATGGAAAATGAAAGGCATGAGATAAAATTGAGGTTAAAATATGTTATGTTTATTTTTTAAGATTTTATCTCATTTTGGGAAATGTTTTGAGAATTATATAGTTTTGGAAAAAGGACAACACGCAGACCGTGTGATAACCCATCGCGTCGGACAAAGCCGCGGGAATCGAACCCCCAACCAAAGTGCGATTGGTATTTATCGCCTACCAATGGACTACGTGAAGTCCTTGGTTAGTTTGACTGATTCTTTTTTAGTTAGATGATTTTATGAATTAAGATTAAGTTGATTTTAGGTTATTTATGAAAATGATTAACCTATCATGGAGGATATGTGATTAGGTTAATTACTTTTCAATACGAGACTTTAGGAGCAACTGATGTTGTTTGGAGATAAATGATACGATTTAACTTGGAAGACTATGTGACTAAATCCTTTAAATATTTGGGTTTCAATCATAGATTGGTTTACTTTGAAGAATTTTATGGACAAATTGTTTATCAGATGGTCCTCGTTGAACTTTGGGTTTTGTTGGACAAATTTTGGAGATTAAGCATAGATTTTATTTTTAAAGGGTTATCCTTTTCTGGATTATCAGACCTTATACTAACCATTTGGTTTTGGTTTTGGTTAAAGCCTAAATAAATGGGAAGTATATAGTTCTCTTTGGTGGATTAGGTGATTCTCTAGAAGTTGATTATAGTACTCTTAATGCGAACAAGTCTCCCTAAATACTCATCTTTTTGAAAAAAATATGAGTTTGATTAAGGAATCTAGTAAAAGTTGAAAGTCAACATGATAAGTGATTATGTTTCCTTATGAATAAATTTCACAATAAAATGTAACTTAAAAAAATGTTGTCTATTAACTTTTCCTACTGGGGAATTGAATACCATTTAACCCATCACAAGTTTGTGATTTTCTTATTGTTAACTTTCTCCTAAACATGTTTTCTATAACTCTCCATCAGAACATGACCCTATGTTTTCTCCTCCATGTCCATGTTTTACTACATGGAATCCTAGTATGGGTTAACTCGGGTGACCTCTGTACTTATCTTTCTTTATTTTAAAGTGATTGTTTTACCGACTCTTGTTTCGATGTGGGATTTTCAATGAAGTTTCCAAGCCCAATTTTAAAATTGCGAGGACGCAATTCCCAAAAGGGGAGAAGGATGTAACACCCCAGGTAAATAAAGAATATTACATTTTTATATTTATCCATATTTGTTAATAAATTATTAATATTACTTTAAAGGGGACTCTATGCTCGATGGCATACCCAACACGCAACAACGAGTTTCTTGGAAATCTTACGTTGCACTCTAATAATAAAATAATATTGTTTTAAATGGTAGTTAACATGTAGTCGTTTTATTGGCAGGAATGGATATAAATAACTAAAATATGATTATATATGTTTTTAAATGTTTTTACATTTATCCAATAAAAGATAAAGGCTTAAAATACGGAAAGAATTCAATTTTAGGCGTATATGCCCTAGTTTTCACTGAAGGGCCACTTATCGCCTTTTGATGGAGAACCGTCATTAAATATAGTTTTGTTCACTCTTATAAATTCAATTGGACCAAATAAAACTCTTCTTAAGAATTGTGACATCAAAATTTACTTTCTGTAAATTTTTGGTATCTTTCTGATAAAGTTCATTTTTTTAATGAATAGTGTAAAATGTTGTATTTTAATTCAAAACCTCTTTTTAATCTAATTTATTTATATTATTAGATTATCTTTTGAATTGGTTTTAAAGTGAAATTAGAATATATTTTTACCATTAAATCCAATAGTGGTCATTGGAATTAATTTCAATTTGAAATCAGACTTAAACTAGTGTCAATATGTTGATACTTATTGTTTCATAAAAACACGCTATTTGCTCTGACAATGGGAATTAATTATTAAATTAATGAATGTGAATTATATGTTTTGAATTTTCTAAAATAGGCTTCATTTTTGAATTTGGAATATCAAATATACCTTAGGGTAAATTTTTGGGATTTTTCTGAAAAACATCATTTTTTGATGAATAGTGAAACCACTAAGTGGTACTTATAAAAACTGATTTTTCCGTTTAAATGAAATTTTTCAGTCTTTGTGTTTTGAATTTCAAAAATCTGACATACATGGTTGTCATTAAGATGAAAAATGTGGTTCAATGGGATAAAAATAATTTTTTGGTGAATAGTAACTTATTATGTTTTTAATCGCGATTAGAGGTAATTAGTGTAGTTTAAGGTAAAAATAATGTTTTAATAATATGAAATGAACTTGAAGAATGTCCTAACCTCATTGGATGTGTCATGGCCGACCCAGACAACCCATGGGTCAACTTGGGGACCCCATGAAGCCACTTTGGTTGAAAATGACATTAATATCGTTTTATTTAAAGTTAAAGTAAAAATGAGACCAACATGAAATGTTTTACTAAACCAATTTTTAAATGGGGTTATACAAGTAATATTTTTGACTATAAATAGTCATTGTAAAGATAAAAAGATTTAATACATCATAGTATTTTTTTTATAATTTTTAGACATTAAAAATATTAAATTATTTATGACATCATGATGATGCAATGATGACCTCATTATTTAGCGATTTAAATAAAATGGAAAGATAATGTAATATCTAAGACCTAAAAATGTCCAAAATCTATTGGATGAGTGGATTTCGAACCCTTATCACCTTAGCCTCGAAATAAATCAATGTGGGACCTTTATAATCTGAAACTCTTTTGAAAATAAAGTAACAATTTGTAACTTTACAAGAGTGCCCCTCCTCTCCTCTTATAAAAGGCCCCCACCCCTACCTCCATACCCACACTCCCAAAGCCTTTGGCTCGGCAAACCTCTGCCCATTTTGTCTCTCCACTTCCCTATCTTACTCCTTGAAGCCTCAATTTGGGCATAAGTCTTCCCAAGAACGCCTTTGAGCTCAAACCAAAGGGAGTTACCCGATTTTAAGGTAATGTCTTCACTTGAGTCCTTTTGTTTTATTTTGATTATCCAACCCCCTAAACTCTTTTTATTAATTTCTTTTGTAACAAATACAGTATAATCAATATACTAGGATGTTTTTATAAGAAGGATTCGAGATACACTTTCACACACCTACATCTAATGGTTAAAAAACATACTGTTTCCGTGGATGGCGAATTTCGGCCTCCCGAAACGATGATTGTTCAACATTCTTTTAACACCTTCAAAGGTGTCCATTTATATGAAACTATATTTATATATGATATATAATATGTTTATTATTTCCTTAATCTTCTGTATTTTTTCATTTTGGGCATACCTTTATGGTTTCCATTATGGGTAAACGTGATATCTTCATTTAAGGAAGTGCGGACTACCGCCCCCTCAAAGTGATTTGATTCGTTAATACCATATGTGGTACGTATAAAGGATATATTTAATGATATTATATATTATACCATACTGGAATTAAAATACTATTATGTATCATTATGTTTTAATTCCATTAAATATGAAATAGAAATGGAAGTATCGTTCATGCGTACGTACGGCTTACCGTCTCCATGAACGGTACATTTCATTTCTTAACTCAAAATGTTATGTAATACTATAAGTACATATATATAATGGATATATATGTAATATATTACAACAAAATTATGGATATCATTCTGGAATTATAACATATATATATCTATCTCATTTTGTTTTAATTCCATTAATATGACAAAAACTTAAAGTAGCGTTCATGCGTACGTACGGCCTACCGTCTCCATGAACGGTGCTTTTCGTTTTTTATCTCCAAATGATATGGAGTATTATGAAATGAATATTTACTGGATATATATGATATTTTAATCATTAATACTATTCTGGTAATTATTTACTTATAACTACATGGGCAATCGTTTTTCAAACAAGTTCATTTTTGACTCATGTACAAAACATCGGCAAAAACGTCTGATATGAACTAATATTATTAAACAATTATTATAACATTATAATATGTTATATGAACTGAATAATAATATCTAAATTTGGTACTTAGGCAATTATTAATTGACCAATGTATATTATTCAGGAATATAAAGAAACGAACAAGACAAGTTGGACTTGAGGTAAGGGATCATACTCCTCTATTTCTTTTTAAGTACACTCTTTTATGTCATTCCCTCTAAAGATCATATTTCTTGTTATTGGGATGTTATTTTATATTACACGTACTGTAATTTTTATGTTCATGTGATGAGAGACCCTATTATCTCTCATCAATCCATTTTGGATGTTTTGAGTGGCGCCGTTAGGCTGCCGAATTATCGTAAGAGATCTAACCTCTCTCTTTCTTTTTAAGTACTCTCCTTTATGTCACTTATTTTAAGCTCCTCTTTGTTATTTTGGGGGATGGTCTTTTATATTCCACTTTCTATAAAATTTAAGTTAATATGATGAGATACCCTGTTTGATCTCATCATTCCATTTTTGTAAGTTTTATGTGGTGCCGTTAGGCTGCCGAGTTTTCGTAAGGGATTTTTCATCTCACTTTTAATCCCGTGAGATTTATGCTACATTTTCCATAATTTCCTTTGATTGGTGTATTTAATGCCCATTATTATACACTTTTTGTGATATACTTTCATTTAAGATTATTTACATCAATGATTTATTGTCCTTCTTTCATGGGGTGTATGTTTTGAAAGATACCCAAGTCGGTAAGGGAACCTTTCACCCTCCTCTTTTTTAAAAGACTTCTTTTGTTGGGTCTTTTAATTTACATATTCTTATGCTGGGATATGTTATCATATATCCTTATTGATGTAAATTTTATGTCCAAGTGATGAGATACACTTTTTATCTCTCATCAACTCATTTTGATGTGACGCCGTTAGGCTATCACGGGAACTTCTTAACCCAATTTCGATTTCTTTGGGTTCAACATGTAGTTATTGAATATGTCATCCTTTGAATATGTGTGAATGACCTTTGATTATTTTACACTTAATATCCACTTATATTTGGTGTACTCGTTTGTCACACATAATTATGTAATTGATTTATCCTTAAACCAAGGATACCGTCTTTGTATGGGACTTCGTCTCAATCTCCTTTCATTGAGGCATATTCTGTTTTATACACTACCTTCTTTTATATGGTGTATAAACCCCTTTGAATTTTACGTTTATTCCAAAGGAATATTTTTTATACGAAGTGTTTACTAAACGACAAAAGGGAATGTTTTTATCGTACGTATGTGGTGACAATGACTTCTCCACCGCCATGACCATTATTTGAGTTTCGGCTTCCTCTACAAGCCATAACTTCTTTTTAAAAGAAAAATAAATACCATGTTTTACTTTTCTTTAATCTTGGTGTTGAAAATGGTTTTCATAATGTTTTTATATCAATGTGTTGTATTCATATCTTGTGATTGAAAGGTGGGAATGTTATGTTTCCTTTATGAATGTTTTATGTGATACGATTATGTTATGGTTCTTGGGCATTATTATGAAGACGGGTGGTTCTGTGATAAACTAAGGGAGGGTGAACCCGATATATCTCTCCAATGCATTGGGTAACGCGAAGGAGTGAAACATTAAGGTTTCTCCGAAGAGATTTAGGGAATATACTGTGATGGGTATTCCAAAGGTACCCAAGAGGGTTACTCCCTACGTATGAATGTTATGAATGCCTCAAGTTACCTTTATGTCTTATGATTTCTATGATTTTTTCATGGTTTGATGAGGTATGTTAAAGTGCCTATGTTTTATGGGTAAAGTATGATTTCATTCTTATGTATACATGAACTTATGTTTCCTTTCCATATTTTTATAACCCTTACTGAGCTTTTATTGCTCATCACAAGTTTTTGAAATGTTTTTCACAGGTCAAGGGAAATGTACAAGATGTGATGATAGTGTCAAGGATTTGTCAAGAAAGAATCCATGTTTTATTTTCAATATGTTTCCGTTGATGGGAAGAATGAATACTATCCTTTATTTAACCACTTTGTTTAAATGTGGAATGTAATGCAAGTTTCATGACCTAATTCTCTAAAACTCTAATCCTGAAAAGATCCTCAATGTGTAATCTTTTAATAACTCAAGATTAAGTAAGGTTTAAGGATGGGTCCTTATATATATAGTTATTTATTTACACCATTATACCCATTCATGTAAGGTGGTGGTCAAAAACAGATTACACCACGGCGTGGAGACGATATTCCGTACGTACACACACGCGATGATTTCATTTTCCAGAGGATGGATAGAAGGTGAAATAGGGTGGTTTAATATTTATAATAACATATTAGTATATAATTAATACTGATTTTATTACTTTAAAATGAGATAACTAATGAAGAAGAAGTTTAAGAAGAAAGAAACTTGATAGAATCGGGAGAAGAGATTACCTCTTCTTCGATGTACCTCTTTTAAGTCTTCTCTTAAGGAAGTAGAGTTGGTATTTTGAGAAGACCAGAACCTCCAGAATGGTTCTAGGGAAGTGGATAAGAGAAATTGACAGGATTTGGAAAAGCTTAAAGGATCAAAATGGTGTGAAGAGAAGAGGGAATGGGTGCCCTTTTTATAAGGGACGAGAGGGGCACCTTGGGAAAAACATAAAATATTATTTTATAATAAAGTCATAATCGGATTTTAATAGCACAAAATTGATTTATTTCAAAGATAAGGTGTGGATGAGTCGAAATTCTCTCAGCCAATAGATTTTTGAAAGGTTTGGGTCATTATAGTAACCCTATCTTTTAGTTTTAACTCTTAGTTAATTAGATTGACATTTACCATGTCAGTTGGTATTTTTATATTATATAGGTAATAAATATACCATATACATCCGAGAAACCCCCAAGTGGTCCACTAATGATACAAACATAATTATATAAGTATCTTGGCCTAACCATAGATTTTTAATAATATAATAACAATTAATAATATCATATTTGTTTTTAAAACTATTTTATGTCAATTTTGACACTATTTGGTAATTGATTTTTGCGAAAACCATAACAGCATGATTTGTTCTAAAAAAGTTAATTAAATCAATAATAACATGTCATATTAACCTAGAAAATTAGTGGAATTCATAAAAAGTCTCAAATTACATTATTTGTGTTTTTATAACATCTATTATGTTAATATTTCATTAATACAATAATTACTGCATCGTCATTGTGTCATAAATAAATTTAATTATTTAATGTCTAAAAATTATAAATAAAATACCATTATGTAGTAAATATTTGTATATTTCTAATGAATATTTATAGTCGAATTTATATTATGTATAACCACATATTAAAAATGATTTAGTTATTAAACATTGATTTTAACTATTTTAACCCTTCTTTAAATAAATTAATAATAAATGTCCTAATCAAATCCAAGTGGACCTAAATGGTCATATTTTATTAATAAGGTTGTTTTTGTTAGAATTTCACTTATCCAGTAGAATTAGGACATGTTTTAGGGTAATAATAATATCATTTTTACCCTTAATTACCCTATTTACTTTCAACCGTGGTAAATAAATGTAAGAAGTTATTATTCACCAAAAATTATTTTCATCTCATTGAACCACATTTTAGTCCTTGATATTAACCGTGTCTCTCGGATTTTAGAAATTTCACTCACAAAAGTGGTAAAATTATGTTTTATGTGAATTTCCAAATTCCCCTAAGAGGTGGGTAAAAGACGGTGAAATGTTCAACAAAATTTTTATATATCTAAAATTTTTATAAAATGACTCCAATGAATTAAATTGAACTTATATAGGTATTATGTATCAATTTTTACCTAAAATAAATTTAAATAAAATAAATAATTATTTACATAAAAATTCGGTTTTTAAATAGTGACCCAATGTTTTCACAATTCATCAAAAATCGAATGTTTTCAGAAAAATACCAAAATTTCACCCTAGTCTAATTTTGATATTCCAAATCCAAAAATGATGTCCATTTTGAAAAATAAAATTTCAAAAAGTGGGTATAACTATTCATAATGGCTAGTTTATATAACATATCATTATTTAGTGAAACTCTGTATTGCGTACAACATACGCTATCGTGGAAGGTCATGATTGCGTGTAATGAAAGCCAAGTCAGGGATGCATGTAGTGCAAGCTCCTTTTGGTGTAGCATACAACACAATACATCAATGAAATTAAAAAGAATATTTTTCATAAAATTTCGGGGTGTTACATTCTACCCCCCTTAAAATGAATTTCACCCTATAAATTCGTCAGGGGTTATAAATGGTTTACTACTCAAAGGTTTCTTTAATAGAAACACACATCATAAAAAGGAATACCAAAACATATCTTTAAAAACAAAAGTATGAAACGTAATGGTTAACCAAATTAACTAATCACTGGGTTTCAACGTAGGAGAACATAGGTGAAAATATAGATGTGGAAGAGAAATCTAACCATCATGTTCTGATGGAGAGTGTTAGAGAACATGGATATGAAAAAGCCACTAATCACAATTCCATAAATTTGTTATGATCTAGGGTACCATCTGATTCATCGGATATAAGGGCACTAGGACAACAGTTTTGGTTTTCAAGATCATTTCCCTAAAGTTGAAGAATTTGAATTAGAAGAAATACTTACTTTATTTTGGTATAATCTCACCGTTGTTAGTGCCTTGAACAATTTCCACTTCATCACTTTAAGAAATAAAGTTGAATTTGTCTTTCTTGAAGTTTTAGCAGATCATGCGATAGAATGATATGTCATTCCATCTGTCTCAAACATATGTTATCAAAAGTTATATACATAAGTCCACTTAAGGTGATATTAATCAGATATGGTTCTAAAATGGACTTATACTTCATCTATCATCCTAAATAATAAAATAAAACTAGTTTCTACTAACCAGGGACTTCTTGTAGGCTAGTGGTAGGAAATAAAGGCCTGTCGCACTTCGGTTGTGGGTTCGATTCCCACATCATTGTTTGAAGTGACAGGTTGTCTCCCATCCTATAGTTTGTCCTTTTTTTCTAAAAATACATTATTATAACTTTCCATCAATAATATCGAAAAAGTTATAGCCTTAAACAATACTAAATTATGTCCAACATAATCCATTCCAATCTTCAGGCTAATCCAAAATACTGTTGTCCATTCTCATATTATAGTAAAAACGATTACCAGAGAGTTCATATAACAAGCATGTTAATACTATCATTGATCTCCGTATATCATAAGATATGTCTTGTTGGTCACATTCCAAACATTCGAAGGCCTTAATCATGTATTCTCTTGAAAAATTAATATCCATTTAACCTTAGTGAAAACATGAGTGCTGTCAAAAGTTAACTCTTTCCAGATACCAAAATCCCAAAATTCTGTATACTCAAACCATGATATCACTTAGTCCTTATAACAATCATGATATCATGAATACTATCAAACATATTATTTCCTCTTTGTCCATTCATTATGTGCATATTATATTCTCTCCACAAATATACGAATAACCTTTCATGCTTACCAGTACCATTCAACATATACTTTCAAATACTTTAGGAAAAACAATAGCGTAACAATCCTTAGATGTTTATTTATTCCATAGTACCATTAAATTACGTATACAACATAACTGTTGATAAACATAAAATCATTCCACTACCTTCTTAATCCATTGACCAAGCTTTTACACTTCTTTCATCTCATATATCATTTGTAGTCTCTTCATCATCATCCACATAAATACTACCCATATGACCATGCTGATTCTCTTCATGAGATTTTCCCTTAGGGAATTGGTTTGTATAATACCCATACATTCCACATTTAAAACATCTAATCAAATTGGATGTCTTAGAAATATCATTATTCATATCCATGGTGTTGACTGAACCTTTTCATTTGAACTTACTGGATTTGTGTCCTTCTTTTCTGCACCCAAAGAATCTTCCAGTTCCTTTGAAACATTCTCCTTGATTCCTCTTCCCACATGGTTTACATGATAGAAATTTAACTTTCCTTCCTCTATGATCATCATGAAACTCAATCTTGCTCTTATTAGATGAGTCAGGAAACTTACCAAAGTTGAGATTATTGATCATATTATGAGATTACTGATTAGGCATAATAACGATATGTGGACCTCCAGATCCAACTTCATTTCGTTGCTCATGAAGAATATCATTCCATTGTACATCATATCCTCCATTATAGTGAATCCTCCCATTCCAAGCCATTTTCTAAAACCCAAAAAAAAATAGTGTGAGAGGCCAAAATAATAATAAAGGAGGATTACCTTCAATATCTAACATCTTAGGTTAAATTATAAGATTGTTACCATAATTCTAGGATTATAACATATACTTATACTTAACCATAGGGACATCCCTAGACATACCTTAGAATTATCTCTAGGGATCTCAATAATGTTCTCGCATCCTAGTTTCCAAAGGGTGACTAATCCTTTCCTCTGATACCTACTGTAGAGACCCAAACCTTGACATACATGGAAATTACATTACTTTTTTAGAATAATTAATACAGAACAAACACAGACACACAAGGACCGTAATAGTTTAGTGTCTTTGGAAACTCGGAATTTAATCTTCTAATCGTGGTGAAAGATCTTCAACTTCTCCCATAAAGATATTCCCCTTTTGTTTTCTTACCTAAAACTTTTATTTATATCCTAGGAAAAAGAAAACATAAAAAGTATGAGCTCAAATTCTCAGTAAGGGTAAACATAGAGAACCTAAAACAATCCATAAACATTTGAATGCAAAAGCTTGAACATAAAATCTAAACATCAATATCTTGAACAAAGAAATAAATCAGGGAAGTACGTAAGGCATATATCATAAGGGAACATCAATCTAGATAAAATAGCATGTGAATAAATCATGTAATTGTGGAAACCATTCACCACTTGTTATGATTTCCATAGTATCCAAGGCATTGCTGCCAAGACCATCTTAGTGGACAAAGTCCCTATCTAAATCGAGTTCACTACTTGTTCTAGTCCTATATCACTGAACCGGATTAACTTATCATTACAGCCATGTCTATCTCATGAGATATAAATCTTTACCCAATGAATTTAAGGGAGATATAGGTCCCACCCATCTCATAATGAAACCATTCTAATGTGTGCCACAAAATAATAAATCGTACATCATAGCTTAACCCATGTAATAAATATGGGAATCTTAAATATCATGCACTCATAACATATAAGATAAAAAGACATCATAAAATTAATTCCATCATAACATAATCAAATCAAGGTAAAAATATGGATATAAACATAACCCTATGTTATCATAGATGGAAAATAATTTTGATAAAACACGTGAACTCCATTCTTGAGGAAAATATCCTTTCTACTTCAAAAACATTTTTCCCTTCCTAAAATGTCATATAATTTTAAACTAAAATAAGTTGACTAAAAATAAACATGAAAAAATTAAAAGGAAGTGTCATGGTAATAATGTTATATGAAATCATAAAAATCCATTCCTGCCGTATAAGTTAAAAAACATTCTTCTCATACTTTGGCCGAAAAAGTCAAAAAGTACCTCATACTAAAAACGACAAAAGATTCCATTCATATATTTTACTAAAAACTCACCGAGGGTTAAAATTGGTTTTAAAAAAATGTAGGAGGATAGAAATAATAATAAATATTGAGGAAACATGGATGTAGATAATAAATATTCCCCAGTAAATTCTGAAGTATAAACAATCTCAGATAAAAATGAGATTGCGAGATTTTCCCTTACCTTAGGTCTGATATGCTTCGTACGTATCTGAAACTCCATTATAATTATTTAAATAATGTCATTGACTTATTTCATAATAATATAAATTGTTATGATGTCATAAATGGATTACTTATGACTTTATATTACCCGTTCTTTTGTAAATTCCATGTTAAACCAGCATTTTGGGTAAAATCGTTTTATTTATCGTACGTGTTTGGAGTAGCTGTTCTTGATATTATTACTTATATACTGATTTAAATAATTCAAGAATGTAAAACATGATTTATATATAATATATATTAAACATATATATATATATATATGATAGATCAATGAAATACACCGTTCATGGAGATAGTGGGATGTACGTACGCATGAACGCTGTTTTTGTTTCCTTATTGAAATGAATAGAATTAAGTAGATGACATAAATTTATATATAAATAAATCTAGTATCATTATTAAGAAATATATTTCATTATTACTTATTATATATACTTTATAATCATTCATGAATGGTTAACATGGAGAATGAATCTCATCGCGTCATGGAGATGGTAGTCTGTACGTACGCACGAGCGATGATACCATTCCCATGATCGTGGAATTGTATTTAAAAGTATGTATAAAATTTCTGAATCAATATCACATTACAATAATCATATATAGTTTTTTATTTAATCCATTATACCCATCCATGTATGGTGGTGGTCGAAAACAGATTACACCACGGCGTGGAGATGGTATTCCGTACGTACACAAGCGCGGTGATTTCATTTTTCGGAGGATAGATAAAAGGTGAAATATGATTTTTTCATATTTATAATAACATATAAGAATATAATTAATACTGATGGTATTACTTTATAATGAGTCAACTAATGATGAAAAAGTTAAAGTAGAAAGAAACATGAGATAATCGGAAGAGGAGATTACCTCTTCTTCGGCGCACCTCCTTTAAGACTTCTCTTAAGGAAGTATAGTTGGTCTTTTGAGAAGACCAGAACCTCTAGAATGTTTCTAGGTAAGTGTATAAGAGAAATGGACAAGAGTTTTCAAATCATCAAGGCTCAAAATGTTGTTAAGAGAAGAGGGAAGGGTGCCCTTTTTATAAGGGAGGAGAGGGGCACCTTGAGAAAAACGTAAAATATTATTTTATAATAAAGTCATATTCAGTTTTTAATAGCTCCAAATTGATTTATTTCTAAGATAATGTGGGGATAGGTCTAAATCCTCTCATACAATAGATTTTAGACAGGTTTGGTTCATTATATTAACCTTATCTTTTAGTTTTAACTCTTAGTTAATTAGATTGACATTAACCATGTCACTTTGTATTTTTTTATTATATAGTTAATAAACATACCATATACATCCAAGATACCCCCAAGTGGTCCAATAATGATACACATATCATGGAATATCTATCTTGGCCGAACCATAGATTTTTAAGAATATAATAACAGTTAATAATATCGTATTGTTTTTAAAATCTATTTTAGGTCAATTTAGACACTATTTGGTAATTGATTTTTTTGAAAATCATATCAACATGATTTGTTCAAAAAAAGTTAATTAAATCGATACTAACATGTCATATTAACCTAGAAAATTAGTTGAATTTATAAAAAGTCTCAAATTATGTTATTTGGGTATTTATAACATCAATTATGTTAATATTTAATTAATAAAATAATTAATGCATCATCTTTGTGTCATAAATAAATTATATTATTTAATGTCTAAAAATTATAAATAAAATACCATTATCTATGAAATCTTTGTATCTTTCTAATGAATATTTATAGTTGAATTTATCTTATGTATAACCCTATATTAAAAATTCTTTAGTTATTATACATTGATTTTAACTATTTTAACCCATCTTTAAATAAATTAATAATAAATGTCGTAATCTAATCCATGTGGACCTAAATGGTCATATTTTATTCCTAAGCTTGTTTTTGTTCGAATTACACTTATCCAGTAGAATTAGTACATGTGTAAGGGTAATAATAATATCAATTTTACCCTTAATTGCCCAATTTATTTTCAACTATGGTAAATAAAAGTAAAAAATTACTATTCACCAAAAATTATTTTCATCTCATTTAACCACATTTTAGTCCTTCATATTAACCATGTCTTTCGGATTTTTTAAATTCCACTCACAGAAGCAGTATAATTAAGTTTTATGTGAATTTCTAAATTCTCCTAGGAGGTGGGTAAAAGACGGTGAAATGTTCAATAATTTTTTTTTATATCTAGAATTATTATAAAATGACTGCAGTGAATTTCATTGAACTAATATAGGTATTATGTATCCATTTTAAACTAAAATAAATTTAATTAAAATAAATATTTATTTAAAAACAAAGTCGGTTTTTATATAGTAACCGAGTGTTTTCACTATTCATAAAAAATTGAAAGTTTTCAGAAAAATACCAAAATTTCACCCTAGTCTAATTTTGAAATTCTGAATCCAAAAATGAAATCCATTTTGAAAAATAAAATTTCAAAAATAGGGTATTACTATTCATAATGGCTAGTTTATATAACATATCGTTGTTTAGTGAAACTCGGTATTGCGTACAACATACGCTATTGTGAAAGGTTGTGATTTCGTGTAATGCAAGTTAAGTCAGGGATGCTTGTAGTGCAATATCCTTTTGGTGTAGCATACAACACAAGACATCAATGAAATTAAAAAGAATATTTTTCATAAAATTTCAGGGTGTTACATTCTACCCCCTTTAAAATGAATTTCGCCCTCGAAATTAGTCGGGGTTATAAATGGTTTACTACTCGAAATTTTCTTTAATAGAAACCCACATCGTAAAAAGGAATACCAAAACTTATCTTCAAAATCTAAAGTATGAAACGTAAAAGTTACCCAAATTAACTAATCACTGGGTTTCCATGTAGGAGAACATAGGTGAAAATATGGATATGAAATAGAAATCTAACCGTTGTGTTCTAATAGAGAGTGGAAGGGAACATGGCTATGAAAAAGCCAACAATCCCAATGCCATAAATTTGTTATGATCTAGGGTACCATCTGATTCATCGAATATAAGGGCACTAGGACAACATTTTTTGTTTTCAAGATCATTTCCCTAAAGTTGAAGAATTTGAATTAGAAGAAATACTTACTTTATTTTTGTATAATCTCACCATTGTTCGTGCCTTGAACAATTTCCACTTCATCTCTTTATGAAATGAAGTTGAATTTGTCTTTCGCGAAGTTTTACCAGATCATGTGATAGAATTTTAGGTCATTCTATCTCTCTCAAACATAAGTTAGAAAACATTATATACATAAGTCCTTCTATGGTGAGATTAATCAGATATGGTTCCAAAATGGACTTATACTTCATCTATCATCCCACATAATAAAATAAAACTAGTTTATACTAACTAGGGACTTCCTGTAGGCTAGTTGTAGGAAATAAAGGCCTGTTGCACTTCGGTTGTGGGTTCGATTCACACAGCCTTGTCCGACGTGATGGGTTGTCGCCCATCCTACAAGTTGTCCTTTTTTATAAAAATACATTGTTATAACATTCCATCAATAATATCGAAAAAGTTATAGCCTTAAACAATACTAACATATGTCCAACATAATCCATTCCAATCTTTAGGATTATCCAAAATACTGCTGTCCATTTTCATATAACAGTGAAAACGATTACTAGAGAGTTCATATAAAAAGCATGTTGATACCATTTTTGATCCCCATATATCATAAGATATGTCTTTTTGGTCGCATTCCAAACATTCGATGGCCTTAATCAAGTATTCTCTTGAAGAATGAATACCCATTTAGCCTTAGTGAAAACATGAGGGCTATCAAAAGTTATCTCTTTCCACATACCAAAATCCCAAAATTTGGTATACTCAAACCATTATATCACTTAGTCCTTATAACAATCATGAGCTCCTGAATACTATCAAACATATTATTTCCTCCTTATCCATTAATTATGTGGATATCATATTCTGTCCAAAAATATCTGAATAACCTTTCATGCTTAACAGTACCATTCCACATATACTTTCAATTACATTAGGAAAAACAATGGAGTAACAATCCTTAGATGTTTATTTATTCCATAGTACCATTAAATTACCTATACAACATAACTCTTGATAAACATACAATCATTCCACTACCTTCTTAAACCATTGACCACGTTTCAACACTTCTTTCATCTCATATATCATTTGCAGTCTCCTCATCATCATCCACATAAAACTACCCATATTACTATGCTGATTCTCTTCATGAGATTTTCCCTTAGGGCATTGGTTTGCCTAATTCCCATACATTCCACATTTAAAACATCTAATCATTGTTGATGTCGTAGCAATACCATTATCCTAATCCATGGTGTTAACTGAACCTTTTCCTTTTCACTTACTGGATTTGTGTCCTTCTTTTCCGCACCCAATGAATCTTCAAGTTCCTTTGAATCATTCTCCTTGATTCCTCTTCCCACACGATTTACATGATAGAAATTGACCTTTCCTTCCTCTATGATCATCATGAAACTCCATCTTTCTCTTATTAACTGAATCGGGAAACTTGCCAATGCAGAGATTATTGATCATATTCTCAGATTGCTGATTAGGCATAATAACAATATGTGGACCTCCAGATCCAATTTAATTCGGTTTCTCATGAAGAATATCATTCAATTGTCCATCATATCCTCCATTATCATGAATCTTCCCGTTCCCATCAATTTTCTAAACCAAAAAATAATAATGTGAGAGGCCAAAATCATAATCAAGGGGGATTACCTTCAATATCTGACATCTTAGGTTAAATTCTATGATCGTTACCATAATTATAGGACTATAACCTAAACATATACTTATCCTTAGGGACATCCCTATATATACCTTAGAATTATCTCAAAGGATCTCAATAAAGTTCTCACATCCTAGTTTCTAAAGGTTGACTAAACCTTTCCTCTGATACCAACTGTAGATACCCAAAGATGGACTTTCATGGAAATTACATTACTTTTGCGGAATACTTAATACACAAAAAACACAGACACACAAGGACCGTAATACTTTAGTGTCTTTGGAAACTCAGAATTTAATCTTCTAATCGTGGTGAAAGATCTTCAACTTCTCCCATAAAGATCTTCCCATTTTTTTCTTACCTAAAAGATTTAATTATATCCTGTGGAAAAGAAAACATAAAAAGGGTGAGCTCAAATGCACTGTAAGGGTAATCATAGATAACATAAAACAATCCATAAACATTTGAATTCAAAAGCTTGAACAAAAAATCTAAACATCAAAATCTTGAGCAAAGACATAAATCATGGAATTATGTAAGGCATATATCATAAAAGAACATAAATCTTGATAAAATAGCATGAGAATAAATCATGTAATTGGGGAACCATTGAGAACTTGTTATGATTTCCATAGTAGCCAAGGAATTTCAACCAAGACCATTATAGTGGACAAATTCCCTTTCTGAATCGAGTTCACTCCTCGTTCCAGTCCTGTATCACTGAACCGGATTAACTTACCGTTCCAGCCATGTCTATCTCATGAGATATAAATCTTTAAACAATGCATTGGAGGGAGATATATGTCCCACCCATCTCATAATGAAACCATTCTTATGTGTGCCACAAAATCATAAATCATATCTTAACCCATGTAATAAAAATTGGAATCTTAAACATCATGCACTCATAACATATAAGATAAAAAGACATCATAAAATTAATTCGATCATAACATAATCAAATCGATGTAAAATATCGATATAAACATAACCATTTATTATCTTAGATTGAAAATAATTTTGATAAAACACTTGAACTCCATTCCTGATAAAATATCCTTTCTACTTCAAAAACATTTTTCCTTTCATAAAATGTCATATAATTTTAAACTAAAAGAAATTGATTAAAAATAATCTTTAAAACTTGTAAATGAAGCCTCATGGAAATAATGTTATATGAAATCATAAAAATCCATTCACTCCGTATATGTTAAGAAAACATTCTTATCGTACTTTGGCCGGAAAAGTCAAAAAGTTCCTCGTAATAAAAACAACAAAAGATTCCTTTCATATCTTTTACTAAATACTAACTGAAGGTTAAATTTTGTTTTAAACAATTGTAGGAGGATATAAATAATATTAAATATTGAGGAAACATGGATTTGGATGATAAATATTCCCCTGTAAATTCTGAAGTATAAACAATCTCAGATAAAAATTAGATTGCAAGATTTTCCCTTACCTTAGGTCTGATATGCTTCGTACGTATCCAAAACTCCTGTATAATGATTTAAATAATGTTATTGACTTATTAAATAATCATATTCATTGTTATGATGTCATAAATGGTTCACTTATGACTTTATATTACACGTTCTTTTGTAAATTTCATGTTAAAGCAGCATTTTGGGTAAAATCATTTTATTTATCATACGTGTTTGGACTTGTTGTTCTTGATATTATTACTTATATCCTGATTTAATTAATTCCAGAATGTAAAACATGATTTATATATAATATATATTCATCATATATATATATATATATGATAGATCGATGAAATACACCATTCATGGAGACGGTAGGCCGTACGTACGCATGAACGTTGTTTTCGTTTCCTTATTGAATTGAATGGAATTAATTAGATGACATACATATATATATATATATGCATAAATCCAGTATCATTATTATGTAATATATTTCATGATTACTTATTAGATATACTTTATAATCATTCATGAATGGATAACATGGATAATGAATCCCATCGCGTCATGGAGACAGTAGTCCGTACGTACGCACGATCGATGATACCATTCCCATTATCGTGGAATTGTATTGAAGTGTATGTATAATATTTCAAAATCAATATCACATTAAAATAATCATATATAGTTATTTATTTACACCATTATACTCATCCAAGTAAGTTAGTGGACGAAAACAGATTACACCACGACGTGGAGACAGTATTTCGTACGTACGCACGCACGGTGATTTCGTTTTCCGTAGGATGGATAGAAGGTGAAACTGGGTTGTTTAATATTAATAATAACATATAAGTATATAATTATTACTTATGTTATTACTTTATAATGATATAACTAAATAAGAAGAAGTTGAAGAAGAAAGAAACTTGAGAGAATCGGAAAAAGAGATTACCTCTTCTTCGACGCACATCCTTTAAGCCTTCTTTTATGGAAGTAGAGTTGGTCTTTTGAGAAAACCATAACCTCCATAATGTTTCTAGGGAAGTGGAGAAGATAAATCGGTAGGGGTTGTTTGAGGATCAAGGCTCAAAAGGGTGTGAGGAAAAGAGGGAATGGGTGCCCTTTTTATAAGGGAGGAGAGGGGAACCTTTGAAAAAACATAAAATATTATTTTATAATAAAGTCATATTCGGTTTCTAATAGCTCCAAATTGATTTATTTAGAATATAAGGAGGGTATGGGTCTAAATCCTCTCAACCAATATATTTTATACAGGTTTGATTCATTATATTAACCTTATCTTTTAGTTTTAACTCTTAGTTAATTAGATTGACATTTACCATGTCACTTTTTATTTTTATATTATATAGTTAATAAAATTACCATATACATCAAAAAGACCACCAAGTGGTGAACTAATGATACACCTATCATGATATAAGTATCGTGGCCTAATCATAGATTTTTAGGAATATAATAAAAATTAATAATATCATATTTTTTTTTAAAAACTCTTTTATGTCAATTTAGACAGTATTTGGTAATTGATTTTTGTGAAAATCATAACAGCATGATTAGTTCGAAAATGTTAATTAAATCAATACTAACATGTCATATTAACCTAGAAAATTAGTGTAATTCATAAAAAGTCTCAAATTACATTAATTGGGTATTTATAACATCATTTATGTTAATATTCCATTAATAAAATAATTACTTCCCCATCATTGCGTCATAAATAAATTGAATTATTTAACGTATAAAAATTATAAATAATATACCATTATGTATGAAATATTTTTAGCTTTATAAAGAATATTTATAGTCGAATTTATCTAAGTATAACCCCATATTAAAAATGATTTAGTTATTAAACATTGATTTTAACTATTTTAACCCTTCATTAAATAAATTAATAATAAATGTCCTAATCTAATCCCAGTGGACCTAAATTGTCAGATTTTATTCCTAAGGTTGTTTATGGTCGAATTACACTTATCCAATAGAATTAGGACATGTGATAGGGTAATAATAATATCATTTTTACCCTTAATTATCCTATTTAATTTTCACCGTGGTAAATAAAAGTAAAAAGTTTATTCACCAAAAATTATTTTAATCTAATTGAACCACATTTTAGTCCTTTATATTAACTATGTCTCTCAGATTTTCTAAATTCCACTCACAAAAGCGGTAAAATTAAGTTTTATGTGAATTTCCAAATTCTTCTAGGAGGTGTGTAAAAGACGGTGAAATGTCAAAAAAAATTATATATCTAAAATTAATATAAAATTACTCCAATTAATTACATTGAACATATATATGTATTATGTATCAATTTTGACCTAAAATAAATTTAAATAAAATAGATAATTATTTAAATAAAAAGTCAGTTTTAAAATAGTAACCTAGTGTTTTCACTATTCATCAAAAATTGAAAGTTTTCTGAAAAATACCAAAATTTTACCCTAGTCTAATTTCGATATTCTGAATCCAAAAATGAAGTCCATTTTGAAAAATAAAATTTCAAAGAGTGGGTACTACTATTCATAATGGCTAGTTTATATAACATATCGTTGTTTAGTGAAACTCGGTATTGCGTAAAACATACACTATCGTGGAAGGTCGCGATTGCGTGTAATGCAAGCCAAGTCAGGGATGCGTGTAGTGAAAGATCCTTTTGGTGTAGCGTACAACAAAAGACATCAATGATATTAAAAAGAATATTTTTCATAAAATTTCTGGGTGATACATTCTACCCCCCTTAAAATGAATTTCTCCCTCGAAATTCGCCAGGGTTATAAATGGTTTACTACTAGAAAGTTTCATTAATAGAAACCCACATCGTAAAAAGGAATACCAAAACATATCTTTAAAAACTAAAGTATGAAACGTAACGGTTAACCAAATTCACAAATCACTGGGTTTCCACGTAGGAGAGCATAGGTGAAAATATTGATATGGAAGAGAAATCCGACCGTTATGTTCTGATAGAGAGTGGTAGAGAACATGGCTATGAAAAATCCAACAAACACAAAGACATAAATTTTTTATGATCTAGGGTACCATCTGATTCATCGGATATAAGGGAACTAGGACAACATTATTGGTTTTCAAGATCATTTCCCTAAAGTTGAAGAATTTTAATTAGAAGAAATACTTAGTTTATTTTCGTATAATCTCACTGTTTTTCATGCCTTGAACAATTTCCACTTCATCTTTTTAAGAAGTGAAGTTGAATTTGTCTTTCGCGATGTTTTAGCAGATCATGCGATAGAAGGAAAGGTCATTCCATCTATCTCAAACATAAGTTAGAAAAAGTTATATACATAAGTCCATCTATGGTGAGATTAAACAGATATAGTAGAAAAATGGGCATATACTTCTTATATCATCCTGCATAAAAAAATAGAACTATTTTCTACTAACCAGGGACTTCTAGTAGGCCAGTGGTAGGAAATAAAGGCCTATCTCACTTCAGTTGTGGGTTCGATTCACACAGCCTTGTCCGACGTGATGGGTTGTCACCCGTCCTGCAAGTTGTCCTTTTTTTTCTAAAAAACATTATTATAACTTTCCATCAATAATATCGAAAAAGTTATAGCCTTAAACAATACTATCTTATGTCCAACATCATCTATCCCAATCTTTAGGCTTATCCGAAATACTATTGTCCATTCTCATATTATAGTGAAAACGATTACCAGAGAGTTCATATAATAAGCATGTTAATACCATCTTTGATCCCCATATATCATAAGATATGTCTTGTTGGTCACATTCTAAACATTCGAAGGACTTAATCATGTATTCTCTTAAAAAATTAATTCCCATTGAACCTTAGTAAAAACATGAGTTCTGTCAAAAGTTAACTCTTTCCACATACCAAAATCCCAAAATTCTGTATACTCAAACCATAATATCACTTAGTCCTTATAACAATCATGAGCTCATGAATACTATCAATCATATTATTTCCTCCTTATCCATTCATTATTTCCATATCATATTCTTTCCTAAAATATCTGAATAACCATTCATTCTTACTAGTGCCATTCAACATATACTTTCAAATACTTTAGGAAAAACAATAGTGTAACAATCCTTAGATGTTTCTTTATTCCATAGTACCATTAAATTACCTATACAATATAACTCTTGATAAACATACAACCATTCCACTACCTTCTTAAACCATTGACGAAGCTTCAACACTTATTTCATCTTATATATTATTTTTAGTCTCCTCATCATCATCCAAATAAATACTACCCATGTGACCATGCTGATTATCATCATGATATTTTCCCTTAGGGCATTGGTTTTCATAATGCCCATACATTCCACATTTAAAACATCTAATCATTATTGATGTCGTAGAAATACCATTATTCTTATCCATGGTGTTAACTAAACTTTTTCCTTTGCACTTAATGGATTTGTGTCCTTATTTTCCACACCTAAAGCATCTTCCAATTACTTTGAAACATTCTCCTTGATTCCTCTTCCTAGATGATTTACATGATAGAAATTGAACTTTCCTTCCTCTATGATCACCATGAAACTCAATCTTTCTCTTATTATATGAGTTGGTAAACATACCAAAGTTGATATTATTGATCATATTATGAGATTTATGATTAGGAATAATAAAGATACGTGGACATCCAGATCCAATTTCATTCGGTTGCTCATGAAGATTATCATTCCATTGTACATCATATCCTCTATTATCGTGAATCTTCCCGTTCCAAGGAATTTTCCAAAACCCAAAAAAAGTGTGAGAGGACAAAATCATAATCAAGGGGGATTACCTTTAATATCTAACATCTTAGGTTAAATTCTAAGATCATTACCATTATTCTAGGTCTATAACCTATACTTATACTTAACCTTAGGGATATCCATTGACATACCTTAGAATTATCTCTAGGGATCTCAATAAAGTTCTCGCATCCTTGTTTCCAATGGTTGACTAAACCTTTCCTCTGATACCAACTGTATAGACCCAAAGCTTGACGTACATAGACATTACATTACTTTTGCGGAATACTTAATACATAACAAACACATACACACAAGGACTGTAATAGTTTAGTGAATTTGGAAACTCGTAATTTAATCTTCTAATCGTGGTGAAAGATCATCAACTTTTCCCATAAAGATCTTCCCCTTTTTTTCTTACCTAAAACCATTCGTTATATCTTGGGGAAAATAAAACATAAATAGGGTGAGCTCAAATTCTCAGTAAGGGTAAGCATACATAACATAAAACAATCCATAAAAATTTGAATGCAAAAGAATGAACATAAAATCTAAACATCAAAATCTTGAGAAGAGACATAAATCTTGGAAGTATGTAAGGAATATATCATAAAGGCACATTAATCTTGATTAAATAGCATGGGAATAAATCTTGTAATCGTGGAAACCATTCAGCACTTGTTATGATTTACATAGTATCCAAGGCATTGCTGCCAAGACCATCTTAGTGGACAAAGTCCCTTTCGGAATAGAGTTCACTCCTCGTTCCAGTCCTGTATCACTGAACCGGATTAACTTACCGTTCCAGCCATGTCTATCTCATGAGATATAAATCATTACCCAATGAATTGGAGGGAGATATATGTCCCACCCATCTCATAATGAATCCATTATTATGTGTGCCACAAAATCATAAATCATACATCATATCTTAACCCGTGTAATTAAAATGGGAATCTTAAACATCATGCACTCTTAACATAAAAGATAAAAGGACATGATAAAATTAATTCCATCCTAACATAATCAAATCAATGTAAAAATAGGGATAGAGACATAACCCTATATTGTCTTATATGGAAAATAATTTTCATAAAACACTTGAACTCCATTCTTGAGTAAAATATCCTTTCTACTTCAAAAACATTTTTCCTTTCTTAAAATGTCATATAATTTTCAACTAAAAGAAGTTGATTAAAAATAAACATTGAAACTTTTAAAGGAAGCTTCATGGAAATATTGTTATATGAAATCATAAAAATCCATTAATGCCATATAAGTTAAAAAACATTCTTCTTGTACTTTGGATGGAAAACCCATAAAGTACCTTGTACTAAAAATGAAAAAAGATTCCTTTGATATCCTTTACTAAAGACTCACTGAAGGGTAAAATTATTTTTAAACAATTGTAGGAGTATAGAAATAATATTACTTATTGATGAATCATGGATTTGGATGATAAATATTCCCCAGTCAATTCTGAAGTATAAACAATCTGGGATAAAAATGAGATTGTGAGATTTTCCCTTACCTTATGTCTGATAGGCTTCATACGTATCCGATACTCCTGTATAATGATATAAATAATGTCATTGAATTATTACATAATCATATTAATTATTATTATGTCATAAATTGTTCTCTTATGACTTTATATTACCCGTTCTTTTGTAAATTCAATGTTAAAGTAGTGTTTTGGGTAAAATCGTTTTATTTATCGTACGTGTTTGGACTTGTTGTTCTTGATATTATTACTTATATCATGATTTAATTAATTCCATAATGTAAAACAATATTTATATATAATATATATTCAGCATATATATATATATGATAGATTTATGAAATACACTGTTCATGGAGATGGTAGGCCATACGTACGCATGAACGCTGTTTTCGTTTCCTTATTGAATTGAATTGAATTAAGTAGATGAAATACATATATATATACATAAATCCAGTATCATTATTATGTCATATATTTCATGATTACTTATTATATATACTTTATAAACATTAATGAATGGTTAACATGGAGAATGAATCTCATCGCGTCTTGGAGATGGTAGTCCATACGTACGCACGAGCGATGATACCATTCCCATGATTGTGGAATTGTATTGAACTGTATGTATAATATTTCAGAATCAATATCACATTAAAATAATCATATATATTTATTTATTTACACCATTATACCCATCCAAGTAAGATGGTGGTCGAAAACAGATTACACCACGGCGTGGAGACGGTATTCCGTACGTACGCACGCGCGGTGATTTTGTTTTCCGTAGGATGGATAGAAGGTGAAATAGGGTTGTTTCATATTTATAATAACATACCAGTATATATGTAATACTGATGTTATTACTTTATAATGATATAACTAAAGAATAAGAAGTTGAAGAAGAAAGAGACTTGAGAGAATCAGAAGAAGAGATTACCTCTTCTTCGACACACCTCCTTTCAGCCTTCTCTTAAGTATGTAGAGTTGGTCTTTTGAGAAGACCAGAACCTCCAAAATGTTTCTAGGGAAGTGGAGAAGTGAAATGGTCAGTGGTTTCCTGAGATTCATGTCTCAAAATTGTGTGGAGAGAAGAGGGAAGGGGTGCACTTTTTATAAGGGAGTAGAGGGGCACCTTTGGAAAAACTTAAAATATTATTTTATAATAAAGTCATATTCGGTTTTTAATATCTCCAAATTGATTTATTTCTAATCTAAGGTAGGGATGGCTAGAAATTATCTGAACCAATATATTTTAGATAGGTTTGGGTCTTTATATTAACCTTATGTTTTAGTTTTAACTCTTAGTTAATTAGAATGACATTTACCGTGTCACTTTGTATTTTTATATTATATAGTTAATAAACATACCATATACATCCAAGAGACCCCCAAGTGGTCCACTAATGATACAAATATCATGATATAAGTATATTTGACGAACCTTAGAATTTTAGGAATATAATAACTATTAATAATATCATTTTTGTTTTAAAAACTATTTTATGTAAATTTAGACACTATTTGGTAATTGATTTTTGTGAAAATCATAACAGCATGATTAGTTCAAAAAAAGATAATAAAATCAATACTAACATGTCATATTAACCTATGAAATTAGTGTAATTCATAAAAAGTCTCAAATTACATTATTTAGATATTTATAACATCAATTATGTTAATATTTCATTAATAAAATAATTACTGGATCATTATTGTCTCATAAATAAATTAAATTATATAATGTCTAAAAATTATAAATAAAATAACATTATGTAATAAATCGTTTTATCTTTATAAATAATATTTATAGTCGAATTTATATTATGTATAACCTTATATTAAAAATGATTTAGTTATTAAAAATTGATTTAAACTATTTTAACCCTTCCTTAAATAAATTAATAATAAATGTCCTAATCTAATCCAAGTGGACCTAAATTGTAATATTTTATTCCTAAGGTTGTTTTTTGTTAAATTAAACTTATCCAATTGAATTAGTACATGTGTTCGGGTAATAATAATATCATTTTTACCCTTAATTACCTTATTTACTTTTAACCATGGTAAATAAAAGTAAAAAGTTACTATTCAAAAAAAAATTATTTTCATCTCATTGAACCGCATTTTAGTAATTTATATTAACCATGTCTTTTGAATCTTCGAAATTCCACTCACAGAAGCGGTAGAATTATATTTTATGTGAATTACCAAATTCTCCTAGGAGGTGGGTAAAAGACGGTGAAATGGTCAATAAATGTTTTATATATCTAAAATTATTATAAAATGACTCCAATGAATTATATTGAAATTATATAGGTATTATGTATTAATTTTTACCTAATATAAATTTAAATAATATAAATAATTATTCAAATAAAAAGTCGGTTTTTAAATAGTAACCGAGTGTTTTCACTATTCATCAAAAATTGAAAGATTTCAGAAAAATACCAAAATTTCACCCCAGTCTAATTTCGATATTCCAAATCCAAAAATGAAGTCCATTTTGAAAAATAAATTTTCAAAAAGTGAGTATTACTATTCATAAAGGCTAGTTTATATAACATATCATTGTTTAGTGAAACTCGGTATTGCGTACAATATACACTATCGTGGATGGTCATGATTGCGTGTAATGCATGCCATGTCAGGGATGCGGGTAGTGCAAGATCCTTTTGGTGTAGCGTACAACACAAGACATCAATGAAATTAAATAGAGTATTTTTCAAAAAAAATTGTGGTGTTACACATCCTGAAAGGTTTATGAATATAATGGAATATAAATTTGTATAAAAACTACAAATTTCTATTTTTCACAAACAAGACATGCATATCATGGAACATTTGGATTGATGAATACATAAAAAAAATTTATTTTCATAATTCTCGCATACAATCCATCTGTATATAAGTGTTTTTCTGGGAGTAGTCCCTTTTATATAATAATATATGTAGAGGACGTATTACTTAGTGGAAATTAAATATCATAATTTTAGATTAATATTCATTATTGAATAAATATTTCTATTTTAAGAAATTAGGTGAAGATGAAAATAATATTATGATCAATATGAATTATGATAGATCCAAGAGGCTTCTTTATCTATGTTAAGTTACATATAATGAAAATATATTGATGACATTTAATATGGATCAACTGAAGAGGATATTGTTTCCAATGCAACTAGGAATTTATATTTGAATGAATATGTATCCATAAACACATGAAGAAATTCCATGGAATAGTATATATTACATATGTATCAGTTATTGGGTGGATCATGTATGTTATGTTATATACTATTATAATATTTCACTATTCCTGAAGTTTGATATGTAGCTACCACTTTTTACTAATTAATAGATATGGTAGGGAAGTCAAAAATATCCCTAACAATATTTGGATTACTAAGTATATGTTCCTGGTCTATGTATGATATGAGTAATTAGACATTCGAGGATATAAAAATGATGGTATCAAAAATAACCCTGATTGTAAACAAAAATATATGAGATAAATCTTTTCTAAAAATTAATGAGATGTGTGTTAGAAGATATCAAAATATGTCTTGGTTATTGATTCAATAGAAGAATATTAGTATATCATGTATTTTGAAACATTTAATGAAGATGCTTTGATGCAAAATTTTATAAAAAATATATGTTTTTACCTTGTAGGAATGATCCTATAACACTCTATTAGGATAATAGTACAATGTTGGATCTCACAAATGATCCAAGGCCACATTGTGGATGAAGAACATATATTCAATGTTTTATCTCTTGAGTAATTTTATTGAAATTGGTGAGGTCACATTGGGAATAATATCAATAGATGGAAACCTGGTTAACCCCTTGACTAAAGGAATAATATAGAAGAATCATGATTATTATGTGAGGTCTAGAACACTAAAATTATAAGGTAGTAATATAAATTCAAAGTGATATTTAATTAGAGTACGTACCCTATAATGAACTATTTTTTCATTAGAATAAATGAATATTTTACTATTTTAGTTTTTATAGAAAATAAAATAAAATATTTATAGTGTTTTCCATAAATTTTATGTAATAATTTCTAATAGTATATGTCTTATTGATTATTAATTAAACAATTCCTTCCATGATGAGAGCCTTTAAATGCCATGATAATATTCATAAATATCAATTTGTAGTTGGATAACATACTCTGATGTGACACATATAATTATGATAGTCATGTGAAATAACTCATTAGCTGATGAGATTTATCCTCTTAACTTTCTACCTTAGTAATCTAAAATAAGGGAAATTATATTAACAGACCATCCATTAATGATATTTCATATTTATGGGTCATCAAATATTTTAATCTGTGAGCGTTTATAATAGTCCATGGTATTTTCGATAATTATTAATATATGTAATCACATGAATAATTAAATTTATTTTATAAACCTTGATAATACCATTCCCATATATGTTATATGAGTTCTGTTAAAAAAGAATGAAATTTTATTAATCTTTATGTTCAAGAAAGATTTATCACATCCATACAAAATAAAGTTGATATCTCATCACGTTGATGGATGTTGAACCATTGCCTTAAATTACATGGCCATAGTTTAAAAACATATTTATTTCAGATAGTCTTTAAAATAAGTATCATGTCTATAGGTCTCCTATACGTATATGAAACCTACATTATTAGATATTAATATAAAGTCATCATATTACATAGTAATCTCTAAAATGAAATTGATGATGTTACCACATAATATTCTTTCTCTTGGGTTCCTTGAACTATATAACGATTATAATCATGGACTATAGGTAGTCCCTACTAATAACAATAGTAAATATTCCAAGAGTTTAACACACTAATTGTTTACCCTAACCAATGTTTAGATACTAATTGAATTTAATTATTGGAGTAAATATTAATCTCGAGACATGGACTTATTTTATTTATGTTTTAATGATAACGAAATATTAAATAGTATTTCTTTACTAGATAATGAATATTAAATTATTTTATTTATTTAGTATTTAATAAATATATATTCTCAATAAAATGAATAGAATATAAATTTATTAATAAAAAATTAATTTTGTATTTTATAATTTTTCTGGATGGTGAAAAAACCAATATCATGTCAATGATATGTATTAATTTACAATCTGGTAAAATATTATTTACCTTTACACCAGTTATCATATTCTATTTAGTTATAATAATATTATTATCACATGTCAATAGATCAAGGGATGTTTATTATATTATTTAAGGATCATTTTCTATTATATATTATTTTACCCTAAAGACTAACTCTATAAATAGATTTTAATCTGTATTATGTAGGGTTAATTGAGAATTTTTAATCATTCTAAAAAATGGATTTATCTCTTGATTTTTCATCCTCTCGTCCTCTTCAGATTAGTAGATTACTTCAGTATTAATGGAACATGATGTGATCCAGATGAACAACATAAGATGATCAGTTTTCTTTTCAAGCACATGGTTTTCCATTTGTGTTTTGTTGAGATAAAAGGATTAAAACTGTATCACTACTAGAGGGGATCGAATTTTGGTCCAACTTATTGAATGAAAAAAAATAAAAAAGGGTTTCATATGATCAACCACATCTATAAAAAATGATCTAAATATGAGGTATCATTTCATAAAAAATGTTTACATTAAATATATAATTAATGTGCAATGATACTCTATATAGTTATTGTATTTTGAATGTATGTATTGAAAGTAAATAGTTCATCAACCTTTATATTTATTTTTTACAAAATTATAGGATGATCCATCAAATATGAAAAATAAATTAAGGTTATCCACCAACCATGTTCCTACACTATTCCCAAAACCTATAGGGAGGTATATAGGAATGTGATAATTTTTAAAATTATTTGTATGAGAATATAAATAAATAAGTGATATACATGATTAGGGTACCTATATTTTTTACATACATGAAATCTCTATAAATGGTGATCCAATTAAATTTTATTGGCGTTCTACGTCTTTATTCATCAAATTTGAGCTATAAGAATGATGACGGTTATCTCTATTATATTATTTCAGGCCATACATCTATGGTAATAATTTAGAAGAAGGTTAACATTATATTTAAATTGTATATCATTATTTTCTATATTTATGATTTTACACTAGCTGCTGTAGGCATGGTAATGCACTATTGTATCCTAGTAAACCCATAGTAAACTGATCTGGTTAATATTATTTATTATAATGATGTTTTATTATCCCATATAATCGGATCATTATGATTTTTTACAACATATTCTATCATGAAATGGCTTCATGCATACACTTATATTTAATAATATATATAGGTTTTTTTGGGTAATTCCTATTGAGTCTTCTTGATCACACACTAAATGTCCATCCTAATGCACACAATGTTATTATAGTTTTATCAGTCGTATTATAAAGTATTTCCCAAAAAATATTATGGAGTTATAGAGGTTGTTTTTTCTTGGATTTATATTAGTATCATGGAATTTTATTATATATATATTGGGTCTCTTTTTTATCAATAATTACTGTACATTAATCGACCAGATAAACAACATTATTATATGTTTGTAATTAAAAACATTTTATTAGAAACACATGTTTTTGTCATATTATATATTTATGAAGGGTGGTTGATTTATAAGGGTAATTACACAAGGAAAACAATAGTTTTTATTGGTTTTTTAATTTTTTTAGCGGAATTGTATTTCCAATGTTGATTTTTGGCCATTGTTTTTTATTGGAAGACACTATCATATTCGGAGTCACTACAGATGTACTATGGTGATCATTATCTAGAACTGTGATTTTTATCCAACATGTTATATTATCCATATTGGAGGTGTCTAATGTAATATAGTGAATTTTAAATGTTTTTGGTATGTTTAGTGTTATGATTTATATAAAATGATTCATCGATATTTTATTTCATGATTGAGATGATTTATATGGTAAAGAAATTAGTAAATATAGGTACATCCTACAGTTATGATAGTCCAATTAGATAATGGAATTCATTGATGAAAACTCATATTCAGTTCCAACTATGACATCACCACTGATAATGACATTGTAAATGCATTATAAGTGACCATTACATTAATAGGGTTAAAATATTAGTTCTTATTGATTGATTAATATTTACTAGAGGGTATAGTACAAAATATAATACTCATGTTAACACATATACCAATTGAGTTAATTTAATATGGCATGTTTTAACTTTATTTATAATGAATAATAATTGTGTGTGACTCAAAAATTATGACATGTTTTATCCAAGGTGGTGTTATAAAAGTGTCAATATTCTACAAAAATTAGATGCGGAAAAATTAAATATAACATGACTCAAAACCATTTTTTAGAATGAAATCTAAAACATTTGTTAAGTGTGTTAATAGGTAGGATTATTTTAGAGATGGTGAAACATAATAGTCTAGTTCTATAGAAAATTCTGTAATCATACTGCTACCTATAAATGGATCAGGGATATTGAAACAATTGAATCAGATGTTTTTGTTATGTTCATTCTTTGGGGAATAGATTAGGGTAGATTATGACCCATGAAACTACTAACCATTGTTTAGTTATATATGTTTTTTTACAAAATAATTTAAGGATAAAACAATTTGAACCTATCTATATTGACTAATATATGTGATTAACTACAATTGTAATAATATTGATATTTTATAGGTTTCTCTCAGCTCAATCCATCACTTAATAATATAAGTAAAGATGGTTATATGTATCACATTCGTGAACTAATAAATATATGTGATTGTCAATAATATAATTTTTTTAGAAAAATAGATATTATAAATAAAATATATAATTTTATGGGGTATATATATATAGTCAAAGTATATTATTCTATTAAGAGAAGATAATTAACCACATTCAAATATTGGTGGATAACATATCCTAATATTGAGTATTATTATGGATTAATTAATTTTATAAGATTCTATTATAAGTGGAGAAAATTATAAAATTATCAATCCATGAATAAGGTTACTACAATGAATATATTATTAGAAGGTGATGGAAACATAAGACCTAATAAATTTATTATTTCAACAATAAGAATAAGGATAGATTGTATTTTTTTTCAATTATACTTATTTCATAAAATATATTTGAATCAATTGTATCACTGTAATTGGATCGGAATAAAAAAATTGGGATGAAGATTTAGATCCAAGCACACCTTTTTTAGGGTGTTACGGGGTAGAGGAACAATATATTATATATTGGTACCCACACAATGGTAGACAAAGATAATAAAAATCAAGACATTAATGAGGTGTCCAAGATGATATAAATAGGATAAATATACATTGGTTATATGTTATCTTATACATATATGATATTTATATTATAATGATTTGTAGTTAGATACACATTATTATTTGAAGAGACCTATTTTTGACATGATCCACACACAATATAAGAATAATGACATGGATAAATTTATGATACTAAATCTATATGAATAAGTGAGATTATACTATAGCTGTGAGAGTAGTAGTGATCTCCTTGAGACAAGCAATATATCCCAGATTTTTGGAACTTTTAAATTTAATATGATTTATTTCATTACAATATCTATGTGTGAATATTTATTATAAGTGAAATAGTAAGTTTTTAGAAGGATTATTCGGAGATGAATTAAAAACCTTAATAATAAGAGTTTAATTTCAGTTAAATTTTAATTATTTTAGATAATCAATGTAAAGTATTAGAATGTATGAAAAAATTGAGAGTACATAATTTCCCCCAAAAAATAATATATCATATTGTTCATATTTTCATAGTCACAAGTCACCATTCCCTTAGTTTACATCATATTGTTCATATTTTCATGATGTTGAATCCCATTTTAAATCCTACACCTAGGGAAATGATTTCTATAATTACAAACCTTATTTAAAATTACTAATAAATTGATTAGGGTTGTGTTTTAAAAATAATTTTTTTATTTATCTTATATCCTAAGGATATCAAATGGAATTCCTTTTTATAATCCTAGAAAAAATAATATTGAAATTGATTTAAACATTTTCAATACATTAATAAACATCAAATTCACTATAGAAAATTCATAGAGTGATTATTTACATGTCATTGAGAGGTGGTATATTGAAATGTAACTCTTTATTACTATATTAGATGATATAATATTTTGATTCCTCATTTTTTATATTTTTTAATGTGAAAATGTGAAAAACAATTATTGATGAACTCCTTATCTACATTATTGAAATTGTATCAATTTTCTTTATAAATATTAAATATATAAATGGTTAGTGCCTTATATAAGCTCTATATGAATACATTATAAAATTTTACGATTTTTTATTTTGGTTGATAAAAAATACCAATTTATTCCACATTAAAACATTAATGTTTAAATTTGATGTCATGATTGATACATATTGTAATCATTTCAACTATATGAATATTAGATCCATTTTGATCCATACCATTCAATGATAATAATTATCAAGGAAAATATCTTGAAATTACCATACAATATATTTCAAATTTAATATTAATTATATATATTGTTTGAAACTATCCATCTCTCACTTAATTATCCCTCTATGTTATAAAATATTAGTTGGATCATCATGTTCTCAAATAATTATTCCACAAAAAATAACCTATTTGGTGAAGATAAACGTCATTCAATATCGTATTTATTTATCGAAATACATAATTATAAATGATAATTCTAGAATATTGTTTTCAATAATTGATGACTCCTAACATGTTGAAATTTTATATTCTATATTATTATAATTTTTAATAACAACCTGCATCATATGTGGTGATATTTCCATAATATATTCAAACATAACACCTATATGTTTTGATTATGCAATATGAATATCATTGTGTAAATCATTATAACTAAATATATTATATTCAGCATGATTATTTCTCCTACACACACCATGAAAATTATTAACATAAATAATAATTATTATCCTATATAATACAACTCATCATGAAAATAGTGAAATTTGAAATTATACCCATTATTTTATTAGATTCTATACTTAGTTCTCTTTACATTATGTATTTTCTTAGGGGTTTCCATCATAATTATAAAAAAAATTTATACTCAGAAACTAACATTGATGAAACAAAATGAAATACTAAGAAATTTGACTATATTATTGTCATATATAATATATATATATATATATATGTGAATGAATATTTTATGGCAGCAAATTAATACCAATAATCACAAGTTTTTTGCATATGGGATATAAGAAAACAATTTATAGAAAAATACTATTTCAATCCATATTATAACAACTTTTAAATATATCTATGAATATATATACCGTCTATCTTCAATATTTTATTGTATATGTAATGAAATTGTCATGAATTATAATTTGGTGAGATAAAAAATTAGTATTTTAAACATATAATTGTGTTACTATGTCTTGAATATATCTCTATATAATAATATATATGGAATTAAATAATCAGAAATCATATTTAATATCATGAGTAAACATGATCTATAATTAATATATGAGAAATGTAAATCATAAACTGGAGTTCAACGGAACTCCAATGATAAAAATACACACAAGGACATGGTATCATAAAAAGAAACTATGAAAAGGTGCATAGATTTGGTTTACATAACAAAAGTGAGATAATTATATTAAGTTAAAAATAATATTTTTGAGGATTTTATTGCGTGTAGAGTCATTTCTAGGTATATAGATGAGTATAGAGGTTTTTGGAAGTTTTTGGTGTAGTGTGTGTATGAATTTGAATATAATCCGAAAAAGGACTAAAATGCATGGTTAACTAAATGGTTTAATAGATTATGCACCCTGGCCATTGGAACTTGTCATTAAGGTAGTGGAAAATGAATAGATTCATTTTGGTTCTTGAATACCATACATTTAAACCAGAAGTTTTTTAAATAGTGTCCAAATAAATAATACTTCTATCTAAAGGCATCATATCCTCCCTCATCTCTACCCCCTGATGGGGGAGGCCCTTTATGGATGTTTTTAGGTTAGCTGGATGTTTTTTTATCAGTAATCCAAATTACAACATGGAAAGAAATTATTATTATTTTACATATTGTTCTTATCCTTCTAAAAATATGTGTTTCTTGATTTAGGGATTATGGTCTTGGATTTCACTAAGGCATGACAAAATAATATAAAATGTTATAATTTTTAAAATTTACTAGAGAATTAACAGTTGGTGGATTACATGTCATTGGTTGTAGTGCTCTTATATAAATAGCATGGGTTAACTGTATTTTTTTCAATTAATAATTTTAGGATATTCAACTAGGATTATTATTTTGGGGATTCAATGTTGTATTTTTTAGTATTATGTAATTGATATACAGAATCCGTTACAACATTATTCAGTTTTATTTTTTTACAAGTCTATTGAAAGTACATGTGAAATAAGTTACTAGGATATGAGAGTGGATTTATGAGATTTAGAATAATAATAAAGGTGTTATAGTAGTTTTTTTTAAAATATTATGCACACAGCAAGAAACATAAGTCCACACCAAGATATAAATTTCCTTGAAAATAGATAATGCATGGAGATACCAATATACATATGACGATATATAGAAATATTTATGATATTGTAATGATTTACCCATGAATTAATAAAAATAAATCTATGAAACTCATGGTATTGTTATGTCCCAATTATGTCACAAAATCCTCCTCTGATGGTTAGTATCACAAGTTGATATTCAAGCAATGAAGTGATCTTTTTTGGGATTATTATTTGTGATATTTTAAGATATTATTAAATAAGTACATGAAATTAATTATCTCACCATAATGGGAGTATACATAACATTCAAAGATGAATAGGTGATGATCATACGTAAGAGTATTTCATTTATTTAAAATATGATTGTAAAATATGGAATGGAGAATGAGGTAAATTGGGAATATGATTTGGATATTTTTTATGACTTTTTTTCATTGGTGATATCCACACCACCATTTTTTTTCAATATTATTTTTAGACAATGAATTTAAAAATCATATAATCATACATTATTATTAACATCAGCAGCATCGTAATTGTATAGGTCCTTGTATAGGGTTCCATTCCATGTAATGTGATGATTTTTGTATCCTTGACATGTTTTAATGATTATAAGTGGAAAATATTAATGTTATAAAATATATTTTGTTATTGGGAGTGCTATATTATGGAGGTTTCCATGTAAATAGAAGATGAATGACTTATTTTAAGGAGAAGTTGTAAATCACATTATGATGGTGATATTCAAATTATTTCTAAGTCATGTCAAAAATACCAGATGTTTACAATTTTTATAATTTTTTTTATATATTTCTTTTTTTAATTAATGGGTCTTCACATGGTTTTAATAAGTAATTAGGAAAAGTTTTCCCCAAATAAATATCAATAATTTAATATCATTAATTAGGGAAATCAATTAATTTTATACATATAGAAGATATATATTTTTCTATTTAAATTAAAAAATATTGTTCAAAAAAAATTTGTGATAGGGAAGGAGTTACATACATGAATTCAAAATATAAATAATAAGTGAGATCTAGAAAAATTTATTTCTAGCGTTTAGTGGAGTGCATTAAAGTTGACGAATTTATATCTGAGTGATACATTAGTACTACTGTAAATGCACTCATTGATTTTTATGACAGTAATAGTGAGATAGGTGGTGATATTATCGGGTTTTTTTGGGAAAAGATATATTTTTTCAATTCATGTTTTAAAAAATATGGTTATAATGACAATTTTAAACTATAAAATAGAAATTGAATATTTTTCTAGAGATTTAGAACAATATCATTCCATGATTATTCAATTAATATAGTTCAACTAATCAAATAAAAATTTATTACACCACAATATTATCTTCATTATCACATCATATTAGTTATGAAGGAGTTTAAGTTTCCTAATAAATATGAAACATAAAAATTTACATTGGTAATTTTTAAAATATTAACATACCATGATTCGACCACCTCTTAGGGTATTTCCATTTCATGTGACCCATAAGTGTTATCAAAGAAAATGGTTTTTTTGGATTGTTCCCTCTCATAAATGATGAATCATTCATTAATTAGAAGTTAATTTCTTACAATGATGGAAATCATATCAGAATATTGATGAATAAGAGGATTCTTTTCCCAAACATTGGGAATGGATCTAAACGTTGACTACTATACATTTTATCTTGGGTTTCATGGAGATATTAGATATGTCATAAAATTAGTAAAGTTATATTGAATCTTATTCCATATTAGTTAATTAGTATAAGGTTTTTTCCTGATAAATATATATGATGACCATATTTTTCAAATCCAAAAATGTCATGTGGAAAAATCATCTGAACAAACATATGAAAAATTATATTGAGCATGATGATAAATTGGATGTTATTTATAAAAATTACAAAGATATTAGGATTAACCACAATGATTCCATAGATACATTCTTTAACATTGCTAATAACATTATAGAGTACATATGCAGACTCAAAGAAACCCTTCATCATTTTTATTTTTGTATGAAGACCCTTAAACAATTACAACCAAATTTCAATGTTAATGTACAATTTATTTAATAAAACAATCATAATGTAGTTGATATTGGATAACATTTATTGTAGACTTGTTTTATATAAGATGAAAAGAAATCAAACTATGTCCATGTAAAATTATAATTCTCAAGATGTGGCCCTAATAGTGATAACAAACTTATAGTGGATGGTGATCTTTGAGAATTTGAGATTGATAATGTTATTTATTTTCATTACATAAACATTAAATAGGGAAAAGTGAACTTAAAGTAAAGAATATTTTCACTCATTTGATTTGAAATAATGTGATCCTTACTGTAAGGTCACTAAATATATTCCAAGATGATGATGATGATAGATATAGTATTAAATCATATATGGGTAAAATAATTATTTTTCATAAAACAATTCCTTAACATCATGAAAATTTATTTCCAAGAAAATCTCATATATTAATAAATGTAAGTGAAAAATGTTATTGATTACATTGATATTAGGGAGGAAAATCATGTGACAATAATTGAAAAAGAATATTTTTAGGATGATGAGGAATAAAGTGCTAAATATTTATAAATAGTATACCTGACCATTGATAAATAATTTTTTTTAATAAATTGATATTTAGTGGGATTGATTAATGAAATCCAATGAATTTGTACATGATTCCATAATATATGTACAATAGATATTTGAACAAAAACATGAGTTTATGGATATAATTGAGCAACATAAATTATAAAGTCACGATTAAGAGATGGTAGTTTATGATCAGATCAAAAAAAGTAGAAGAACTATATTATATATGGCTTAATTTTTTTTGGATATATTATGTAAAAGGGATCAAAGATATTGATTTTTAAATCTTGATGATAAATTGAATGCTCAATCACTAAAAGAGAAATTTAAATAAAATCACAGCACTAAGAAAATGTAGTATAAAATATCAATAATATATAATGAGAAATACTATGATTCCATCATATAATTTTCTACTTTCCCATGGGTTTATCTATTTATAGATAAAAAAAATATGTTTAGGGAATTTATGACAAGAAACACTCTTGGTTGGTTTTTATGTTACCAAACAAACTCTCATCGTATAAATAATCAATTTGATGTTTTTTTTAGAATCATTATCTATAAAAAATATGACTTTTTTGAAAAAAATAAATTTAGGGCTCGTTAGAAATAAAAAAATTGAAAGAGGTATTATTTTTTGGTATTTGATAGGGGTTTTATGATTTTTTATTCATAATGATGTAATTTTATCATTAATAGTATAAATTATTATATTCACTAGAACACTAATAATAGTATCTAAAAAGTGGATTGATTTGTATGTGAGCTAAAAAGTTATAATGAATTGCAATCCCTGATAGATAAAGATGGTATAATGTGTATAGTGGTGGAATAGTCTCACTCACCATAAATGGATGAAAAGAAGAGAAAATAAATCAGGAATGGAAGGTCAAGGAACATTAATGTCCAAAATATTCCTGGAAATTTGATTAATTTAGTAGGAGCTTTAATAATTGATTTCAATTGTAGTTTATTTATTATTGGAAAAAAAATATTTCCATAGGAATTAAATATAAAAAAATGTGTTGTTTTATAAATAAATTAAGATTGTTAAAATATCATTAGAAAAAAATCCATATTAGTGGAAAAAACCATAGGCACATATATGAAATTATTATTAAAGTACTTGGTCATAGTTTACATTGTGTATAAATGTTATGTTACTTGAGGCATGCAGTAAAATGTATCCAAGAATTATTCCACACTCAAATGAAAAGATGGTAAAATATTGGTGCATGGGAACTATAGTAAGTGGATTTTATAATTAATTAGTGTTGGATAAGATAATGACTTTATATATAATGAATATGTGACATTTTTGTGGTACAAAATTTTTATTATCCATACAATACTAAATTAATTGGAATACCTAGGCACAAGAGCCTCATCCATGTTTGTGAGTTCCCTCTAAGTGCATCCCTGAGACCCAGGTTCAAAACCAGGTAGAGGAATAATTCTGTAGGTACTGTAGAAGGTACTATAGATGTACTGTAGTAGGTAATGTTGAAGGTACTATGCGGGTATTGTAGTAGTATTGTGGAGGTACTATAGCAGTACTGTACAGGTACAGTAGATGCTATTGTAGAAAGTACTATTTGGTAATGTAGCAGACAAGACTATTCACCATAGACACCAGTTTGTTCTTGGATTCCTTACGGCCATTTATCCACCAAGGCCTTCAGGTTAGTAAGGCTTTAGGGGCACCTTTAAGGCCTTTGGTCCACCTCAAGACCTTCGGGCCACATGATCAGGGCAATTTATCCAGAAAGACTCTACAAAAATAGAGCAACCCTAGAAGAAGATTAATGGAAAAACCAATGGATTTGAAAGAATGATAGGGTATGGCTACAGCATTTCGGACTAGAATGTGCTTGCATGGGTGGCTTAGCAAGAAACTATGTGAAGGTGGAGATCTATCATCACGATGCAGATGTTAGGGAGGGGCAATTCCTTGTAGTTATAGTCTGATTGAATTCCCTAAGACCATCGAGTCTTGTAATTTCTCTTAAGCCCATGGTCAATGTAATATCTTATCCTGAGGGACTATTAAGGGTTCCCCCTCATCCCATGAAATGATCGTTATCCAAAATCATTAAAAATTAAGGGTATCAGGCCATTCAGGCATTGGAATACCCAGTTATGAAAAAGGGATCTTTTGACATCCCTAATATTTCACTGGATCTCACTAACACCTCAGGTACTAGTGAAGGTAATGTCACTCAAAAAGCATCTATGAAATATAATAAGAAGATTATTATATTTAATATGTTAGTCCATGTTGTTGTTTGAGGTCCAATATCACCCCAAATCTATGGATGGAGAATAGGTATTATAGTTTAGTCATCGATGATTGCAATATTATAATATATAGGATAATAATCTCTAACAAATATGATATCATCTAGTATATTAAAAGATACTAGGTATTGTCATATAAAATTTATTGTGTGAAAATTTAGAACATATAGACAAATAATAATACAATATTCATCAATTTAATAATAATATGTAAAAAATAATGTGATTAGGCACTAGACCTAACAATGAGGACCTATAAAAAATAGTGTCAATGAGAGGTAGAGATTTATTGTTAACAACATCTTGTTTACAATTCCCATTCAGAAGGATCTACTAGATACATATTGGTTGGAAGATAAACTTACATTATTTTATATTTCTAATAAAGCTTTCATATTCCTAAATAAGAAATGCACATAGTGAGTCATTGTATGGGAAGTAGTCAATATTGAAATATATTTATAATTTTAGATGTAATTGATTCATTAAAAATGATTAAATAAACCATAAATATAGTCAAATACATTATAATTTATTCATATTATCTATTAATACAAAATAATGGTTTTGAATTTTATAACACAGGTGTTGTAAAAATCATTATTTTTCATGATGTTTAATTTTTGGTATATTTGAAGATTTCACATGAAATATATATCTTTTCACATTAAAATATTTTTTTAACATCCTATGGTAATGATTCATAACATAGAATCCTTGGTTATATACATATGGTTAAAGAAAATTTATTAAAAGACACCAATTATTATGAAGTTAAAATTGTTTCAAAAACAACAATGAATGTGTGTAGTAAGGCTAAATTTTGAGAATATAATACTAAAAGTTACCAAAAAAATATGATGAAAACATAGAGTATATATACTTTAAAAATATTTCCATGGTATATCAATTATAGGATAAGTGTTTATAAGATGCTACCAAAAATTTCAATTGGTTATAGGTGATGTGTGATAATTTTGAACATATTAATAAGAATGAAACAATGAAACTTGACTCAACAATGGAAGAAAACCTGTAATCTGAATAATATTGGTGTTCCATAGAAAATCATGTTTTAGAGGTAAATAAAAATAAATCTAGTTTCAATATGAAATTTTAAAATTATTTTTATATACATTTATATTATAATTTTCTCCATTTCATGGTTGGTAAAATTTAAAAATTTATTTGAAATGTTGGTGCAAAGAGGATTAAAGGTGTATTAGGTAGAACAAAAATCAAAATTATTTTATAGAGTCCTTAATAAAGATGTTTAAATATAGTAACCTTATTTATTTACTATATATTTTGTTGAAAAAAAATTAATTGAATATTTTATTATTTGAGCTAAATAATGAAATTATAGATTGATATTATTGGCTTGATAAATATTTTAGAATGCTAGGATTATAATGAGGTAGAGTTAATCACAATCTATAAATCAATAAATAGTATGTATAAGGATGTATGATTCTTATTTGTAATGAATATATAATATTTTATGGTTCTTGTGAAGTGAATCAATAGTTAATTGCAGCATAAATGAGGCTATAGTTAGGAAAAGTCTATAAATAGAGATTTATCATTTTTAACATTGTTTATAGGTTACTCAGGGAAGGTTTTTTATATTAAATTTTCAATTGTGACATTTCTATTAAATTATGAAGAGGGGTGGATTATGATATTTTATAATTATAGAAACATTGTTGGCTAACAAATTTTTGTTTTTAATAGGTTATATTGGAATGAATTATGATTTACTATAATATCTAAATCCCATTTGAACTCTATTTTTCCAAACATTGATAGAACATAAAATTTATTTAAAACATATTATGATGGAATGAAATCGGTTTATACATAAAAATAATTATGATTTTAGTGAAAATAATTGTATCCTGGATCAATAAAATATTAGATTTTATATTTTTTTATCATAGAACATCACAACTGGAGCTCTTGGGATACAAAAACCCCATTCACCAAGAATGGTTATGGTGAAATCAAAACTAGTTTCCATCATCCCTAGATAGAAATCACAATATTTCTTTAATCCACTAACATCAATCCATTTTTATCCCAATTAGTAATTAGGATTCGTAACATTTAATCCTTACTATTTCTCTTGTTGATGCATTATTCATGACACAAACATCCTTACCACATTATGTTAAACTAAATTGAATGGTATTGTGACATGACTATAAACAATACACCTAGAATTACACATGTGTAGTTTATTATATCATTTTGAATATATAGAACAGCTCTATTAGGTTTTTTCTTCACACAACATCACCCTTTTCATCCCATATCTATTTTGATAATTGGAAAGTAAAAAATCATTACATGAAACCCAATAGAACATGATGATTTTCCCCACCAGACTCTAAACTATGAGACCCATTATGATTCAAAAAAATGAGGAATATTCTATATAGGACTTTATACTGAGGATATCCCCACTACATATAGTCAATGAATACACATACATGATGTGTCTCTATAGTTCTTCCCATACTAGACCACGACCAAATCCCCATATTCTTGAATTGATTTAGTTTATTTCCTCTAAATATAATGAGGATGAGGTGTTCTATGTGATACATATGGGACAACCCCCAACATGATTAATTATAAACCAATAAATTCTAATGTGATGCTAAATAAAAGCCTTAAGTGATAACAATTTGGGAGCCTAAGTGATGATTCATGGATTATTTGGGTGATATTAAAGAATTTCCTAATTTGATGACAATAAAATTTTGATTAATATCACATGGGTTGAATTCACACTTCTCTTAAGTGATAATCAATGATTTGTTGCTTCCACATGTGATGTGAACTAGATAGAACATGTGATGCGAATGAGATTCCCCTTGTTACAAGAATAAGAACCCTATGTGTGGAAAATATTATTTACACATTAACTCCTTAGGTGGAAATCCTAATAATCAACTATTCCTCATCCTACGAGCATTTGAAACCATGTGTGATGAGAACTAGTTACCATAGTTGATGATCCTAACATACATTATGTGATGAAGATATTATTTCTATTGGGATGTGAACAAGATGTCTCATTTGATAAGAATGATATACCCCACATGAAAGGTATGATATTACTATTCCTTGTGTGATAATCATGGGGTAATATCAAGGTCTATAGATACCCATTATTACCATCATGTCCAACTCAGCCATCAATTCCACCAATAATGTGGATTCCGGATTATGTCAGTAATAATTATAAATAAAACATTTGTAGATATCAATGTAATTTATAGGTATATTTTAAAATATGTCTTATGTGTATAAGGGATACAAATACTATGTATCAGATAACATAGTGGAATATAAAGAGGGAATGGGTGAAATCTGATCAGTCAAATTCTATCAGGGATCAAAAAATTAACTCTAGTGGTGGTGGGCTTCCCAAAATTTTAATTTGATATTCTATTAATCATATCAATATCATATATTGAAATAAATATGAATCCCACCTCAAATGAAAGAGTGATAGAATAGAGTGGCGAAGATGACATGAATCCATTCTATATTCATACTGAGAGGATGAGAAATTTTGGTCTCCCCCAAAATAAATAATATCTAACATTAATAAAATGGTGCATAAACATCATAAAATATGAACATATGGTTTTCATCAAATTATCTTCTGTAAATGAATCAATCATAAATTCCAAATGATCTATCCCAACCACAACGAGAAGTTTTTTTGACAAGAAGAACACAAAAGTTGAAATTCCAAAAACATACAATAAGTATCCACAAATTCTCCGAAATCCCATTGGATCCCTATCCTTCTTATACGACTCATTATCATTGAGATGAGGGGGTTCAACATTGTTTTATTCCACTTGAAAAAACATTATTCATTAGAACTCGGAATTATATCATGATCCGTTCCATGAAATTTTTCAATAACACCTTCACCTATATAAAGGATTTTGGGGGTTATAATCTCTTATATCCTTTTATACCTCTCATAAGAAGTTGTAGAGGGAACCCAAAACAAGACATTTTCATTATTGAAAATCATCCCAAATAGTGGATGAAATGGATTAAACCACAACCTCTCTGAAAAAATGTTCTAGATCGAATGATGCCCATATCGTGGGTGGTATTTAATATAGATCTATGGAATTTCATTCTAGTATCTCTTATGGGACCTTCCACATTAAATTCATTATATTCTTACCCATTACTACCTATAGGTATGCAATTTAATGGTAGGGATTGAGACACCATCCCCCACAAGTTATACTAGCATTATTCTCCTGAACATTGATGACACCGTCAACTGACATATTGATCATCTCTCTGCCAATGAATACCACGGCATTGAGGGTTTAACCAGGGTATAAGTTAGAAAAATTAATTTATATGTCCTCCTAATGAAATATGCAGGTATTTACTTGAGAATCATAATAATAACCCTTATAATCTCATGTTTTAGGATTTCTTACACCATAAGTAGGGAAATAAAAAGGGCCACCAAATCTATGTTACTCTTATTATTATATTATTAGAGACATCTGATAATTTAGGATATATGTTTCTACCTCTAACTGTATAACTATGGTTAAAAAATTGATGATTGAAAATATTGATTTATAAGTTCTATTTATATATTTTTTTGAGGCTCCCCAAAAAGAACCTTTTTATGGAGGATCTCTTGAATCCATCTATGACCTAGCCATACAGACACCCCTACTATCATCCTAACCTCTCTTATACACTAATCTATTAGATATATGAGAGGAATGTCGATCCAAAATATTAATCATGTATAATGAGTAGTGTATGGTTTGGTTATAGGTGCCTAAACATCTAGCCCATCAAGATGTTGTTGATACACCCTTCTATATGGAAATGCATCTTAAGAATAATACACATAATAAAAATATCTCTTTATCTAGATAAGTGTAACTCAGCATATATTACTCCCACCCATTTTTTAAATATAATAAAAGAGCCTATAATAATCAAATACCTTGACAAACATATGATGATGTTTTTTATATATGAGACCCCATGCTTCACCAACGTGATGTGTCTTTTCAAAAATCACATAGAGATCCTCTAGATGAAAATGTGTGTGATGATCAACCACCAATACATAATATGGGTTAAATTTCAAGGAATTTAAAAACAAAATATAGCACCTCAACCCATATTTTTGAAAGTGTATCTTCATAACCTTTCCGCTTTTTAATATATTAACTCAAGGAGATATTTCTAGGTTATTCAGTGAGAGTGCACTAATAGTCTCATAGTAATAAATATAATTATTGAAATTGTATATCCCCATGTTCATATTAGAGGATCATGGAAGTATTTCCCTTTACATTTTATCCCCGCCTTTCTATGTGGGTTGGTCTCTCGAGCCAGTCCAATAAATATGCCAAATATTCTATTTCAATGGCCACCTCCATGGTTATTGTTATCATTCTCAATTCGCTTCAAAATCGAAATAATGATATCTGAGAGGAGGTAAAAAAAAGGATCCAACCATATATGATCGATCCTATTAGGTGAAACCTTTCATGGGTTTTCATATAAAAAATCTATTACACTATTGTCCTATGGTGTCATGGTGAGGTACCACTCCCAAAACACAATGAAACCTCAAAATGTAATAGAGTGGAAAAATATGTTTGTTCGCTCGAATCCACTCAAAAAATAGATGTGGATATTTTTTTGGAATTATTAACCTATATGGATAAAATATACACATATCACAATGATGTTTTTATTCTAAATTACCAATTTGATCAAGGTTACATTCATGTTGATTGAGTCATGTTTCATAATAACTATATTTATTGATGTTCTATGGTCTATCAATCAGGGACAATGATGGTTGATCCAGAAATTAAATACATAGTATAATATTCTCAAAAACACCTTATAAAATGATCCAAGATGAATTAACACCACTTGATAATGTCAACAATAGTTCACATGTCAGTAGAGAATTCGGAGGAATGATAAAGTATGAGGCCCCCATGATGATTTAATTAGTTCTCTCAGCACTCATCTTGAATCCATTTATATGGATAGATCATTGGTATATCATAATATTATGTTATATCCAATGTTTCTTAACCATATACCAATATTAAAAGTTTATATAGACCCATTATTTTAATCATTCAACTGTACAAGTGACCTAGAATAACTCCTTCCATGTGTCACTTATTATTGGAGACTAATGATGGGTACCCCAATGTGGTAGGAGGATTTCAAAATAAGATGGTTTAACAATACATTGGATTTTCCTTCTATCATCTGGTACAATATTCTAGAACAATGATCAATCACTGTATGGCAGGTTCTTCCTAAATAGTTCCACTTAGAGTTCAAAACCACCATATATTGGATGAGTGTACATATTCCCTTTATGTGAAAGTTGTTGTAAAATGAGTGTACCACTAACATTAAAACTTGTTGAAATTGATTTTCATACACTATCGATATCCATATCCATTAAGAATAGTTGATGTGGACACATGTGGGGATGGTCTGAGAAGAATTGGCATTAACTCTCATCTCCAAAAACTATCAAGTCTGATTTTAATTGTATATTAAGAGATATAGGTGAATAGAATATTGCATGAAACATATTAAGAAAAGGTCACATCCATATTATCCCCATAGGATAATACATGGGAGAGTATATATGGAAAATATCTAGTATAACCCTACCCCTCTACCACTAATATATTAAGAGACCTAATAAAACAACCTCATTTAAACAAAATATTTATTTTAGAATGTTTAATATTCCCACCATTAGGTATCTCTCGACATACACTTCATGGAATTCATCAAAATGGTATACACATTTTAGTATAACCATTTCATATATTTTACATCTATGTCATTGAGAATAAAATTCTAAATACACTAGTGATCAAGATTATCCTAGAGGATGAAATGAAAATTTTTACCATCTATTTCCCTATAAAAAATTCTATAGACACACTATAAAATGTTATTTTTAATTCAACTAATTACTGAAGTACATAGTGAATTAAATATTAGATAAACAGAGGGATCCCCTTGTGTATGTCTAGCACCATAGACACTATAAAAAATGATCATGATACTATGTGGTGAAATAATTCCTCCAAATGGGGTTTGTCGAAGTTTTTAAATTGGACAGTATAAATGTCAATCACATGATCCCACAATATCATTAATTCCATGTATAATTGGTTAAGAACATCCCCAATAATACCTTATTCCTAGACACACCATCATTTATACAACCCTCTATGTATTTAATAAATCATTGACATAATTATAATGATAATTAGGAGACACTATCAAATATATGGAATTTATTCCTATAATGTTCGGAATAACTTCTATAACCCTTCATATTTTAGGGGAATCCTCTGATTAAGATGAGTGGTGTTCTTTTATTATTTTTTTCATTGAAGGAGATCATTACTCAAAATAAAGGGGGGAAATACAAATATAGAGTATTATTAGAGGATCCCATTTATGGTCACCATTCTTTGTAAAATTCCCATCCAATATGGATGACTCCAATGATGTTTTCTTTTAAATAATCTAACATGAAAAGACTAGGGGTAATAATTTATCAAGGTTTACTATAAAAAAAACACTAGTTCCAACATAATCTAATGCCACTCTACTAATCCACATGTTTTTTGGACGTTTAGATCATTAATAATTATCTAGTTCTCTATAATACAAACTGAAATAAATTTATGACATAAAAGGAAATAGTGAAACATCACCATCCATGCTAAATTGGAATTCCATGACTCCACTCAATGAGCAGTCAGAGTGGAGGAAAATCATTCCCTTTTCCTAGTGGTATTATGTAATAAAGAACCTCATCGATATACCAATACAAATCCTATTCATTTATTCACTCCTAATATCAAAGTAAATTCTTTAGATTCTCATTGACGACCTACACATTAATATACAATTTGAGACTAAAGTATCTATTATTGAGTCATATCATGTAAAAGAAGTTGAGAATGAGGACTATAAATACATAATATCCATCCATACAGTAGTTTATGGAATATAATTTAGGGGAATATATAACATATCCACATGTATATAACGCTAAAACTGTGGATTTACACTTTTTCTTAATTCACATGGTCTCCCAGATCAATATTATCCCAAAATAGACGCTCTATAATTTAGAGAATTTAGAGACAAATCTATCCTCAATCATCCTTATAATTAAATAATATTAAAATAATGAATATTTTCACAAACCATCCCGGTCGACCCTGAACCGGTCACCCGAGCCGGTACGCGGCATGGCCCGAAGGGTGTTCCCAATCCCCATGGGCTGGAAACTAGTGCCGGGAATAAAAAGTAGACAGGTGGGAACGATTTGGCCCAAAAGAAAATAAACTAAGAAGTAGAAACAAATAGAACAATAGAAAATAAAGAAAGAGCAACCAACAACACTACTAACCTGACCATGACCCAAACTCTAGGTGACCTCGTGGGTCACGCTCCAATACCACAACCAACATTGCTCAAGGCAAACAACTGAAGCTGGAACCTGCAACAGAACTAAAAACAAGAAAACACTATAGGCGTGAGTATTAAAACTCAGTAGGTAGGCCCGACTAATTCTATTCCCAATGCACATACCAATAAATAAAGAAATTTACTAATTCCATGTTTGAACTAAATATACAAAATATTGGTTTTCACTCACACTATCATTTCTAAAACAAGCATCAGTCCATTTCCCTTTTTAGTTTGAAACCAAGTTTAATGTTCAAAAGGAATAGGTACATTTTGTTTTTAAAACATTTTTTTGATCAATTTAGAAATCCAGAATTCAGTTATTAACCAAAAGGAAAACCAAACATAGCACACAACACACACCAAGGGAAATGGGAGAAGTGGCGCACATAGGCCAGCAACCGAACTAGACCTCCTGATCGTCCGCCACACACAAATACACACTAAAGGAAACATGGGTCAAACCTAGGAGATCGTGAACAATCCAGAATGTACTATACATCTGACTCATCCTGAAGGCATGCCCTAACACGATGACGTCATAACGACCTAACGTCCGACATAGCCCTGCATGGCCTAACCGAGGGGCCCAATCCCGATAGCAGCAATAACATAGTATTCCCCTAATATGGGGCCACTAGCCAGTGCGTAATCTAAACTAGTGCAGCAATCGTTCTCCGAAAATTCACTCAATATTCCAGGTTCCCATGTCAAAAAAAGCAATAAAAAGGGGTGCATCCAGAATGTAAATTAATCAGTCACAATGCACAAACATAACATATGGCTCACGCAATCAACACACACAAAAGATGACCCCTGAGTGGGTTTTACAAAATAATCTATTTTATTAAAGTGCCAAATGGGCCTTCACAAATATTAATGAAAAACATCATTTTTCGAGAAAACCAATAACACGTGTTAAGAAGAAGTCATATATCTTTAAAACTAGAAGTACATTTGAAATTCCATGAATTATGTTTAAAGGGAAAACATGCATTCTTTCAAAACTGGGTGTCCGCCCGTCAAGAAAATGTTCCAAGTGTTCGGTATAAAATAAACGGCTCTCTTCACACTAAATAATCATTTAAAATTTTATTATCTAATATTATTTATCATTCATTAAAATTAACAAAACATCAAGCAATTAATAAATTCTAAATTTAATGGTGATGGCAATGGGGGACCTACCTCGGCTCTATGTCCGAACAAAACGATGCAACGTGCCTCGCACGAGCGCACAAGCTGACGAGTGCAATAATGCAGGATTACCCTGCCAATGCGCTGCAACCGAGAAGATAAATAAAACACACGAACACGGACTTAAAATAAACCAAAAAAAACAAACAAATAACGCGAAAGAACCACCTCGACAAATTTTTGAAACACGACTCTTGCCATCAACATTATTTAGTAGGTCACTAAAAAAAATCTGCATAGTGTTTACAAAAAACAACAGAACACCAAAATAAATCACTAAGCCTTTTAAAGATCCAAACGACCTTTTTAAGAAAACACTAGTGCACAACACGACAAAAGCACACGACACAAAGATATTAATATTTAAAAACACGTGCGCCTAACACATTTTCAAAACCAGGCTCATAGCCTACACAATATTTAATAAAAAAAATTAAAAGTTTATAATTCCGATTTGAGAAGTATACCACATCTTTTCGCACACAAAATCAACTCAAAACCCCTTATTTCCATAAAACACACCAAACCAACTTCACAACTAAACAGTCTTATCAACTCAACTTAAGGCCCAAGCATTTCACGAAATAATCAAATTTCACAAAATCACCATATATATATATATATATATATATATTTACACATTCAATAGAATTATAAACTCAACAAAAGACTAAATATGGGGTGCTATAAAGTTACAGATCAAATAAGATAAATAATTTAAAGAAAGAAAGTGTCAAAATAACGCATTAGAACGGATAAACCGGGATTCGGCTACCTCAATTCAAGTGCAGACACGACGGAACTTCCACGAAAGGTGGAACGACGCTCTGCAAACCAAACGAACAACCCCGGGTGTGATCGGAGTAGGCTGGTCGGACCGGGGAAGTTTCCGGCAAGGCTGGCGGAGGCTGGGGCTCGCCGGAGCTTGGATGGAGGCCGCCGGAGGGGAGCTGGGATGACGAAATAGGCGGCAGGAGGCCACTGGCCGGAGCGGGGCGGCGAGGCGGAGCGCCGAAGCACCGGAGTCCGGGAGGCCGGGTTGCGGGAGTGAGGCCGGGACAGGAGGCCCGGAGGCCGGGTTCAGCAGGGGTCCAGGGGGGTTCCGCACGAGGGAAAGGCGCCGGAGGGAGGGGAGTCGCCGGAAAGGGGGTCCGCTGGATGGGAGGAGAGGCCGGTGGTGCGGGCCACCAGAGAGGGGGGCAGGCAGCAGACGCCGTCACAGGGGGGAGCATGGGGGTGCCGCCTTGGGCGAGGCAGGACGGCAAGTGGGGTGTGGCGGTCGGGAGGGCCGTAGGCCGGTCGGGACGCCGGGAGGAGATCGGCGGAGGCTGGGGAACGCGCGGAGGCCGGCCTGGAGGTGCTGGTGCGGGGTGCTGGTGCAGCAACGGGAAGCCGGGTGCAGGGGGTGGGAGAAGAAAGAGAGGAGAGAGGGAGAGCACCGCCCGGGGGGAAACGAGATTAGGTTTAGTTTTAGGGTTATAATATATATATATATATATAATAAAATAAAATAAAATAAAAATGAAAATGAAAATAATAATAATAATAATATAATAAATTAATTAAAAAAATAAAATCAAATCTTAATAGTAATAATAAAACTTTATAAAAAAATAGTAAAACATTATAATAATATCGTAACTATAATAATAATAATAATAATAATAATAATAATTAGCTAATTATAATAATAATCATTATAACCAAAATATCTAAAATTATAAAACCATTTAAAAAAATAACACACACCTCTATATACGTACATACATATATAGACGTATGTATACATATACCTTTATATAAACATATAACCATAAATACAACACACACACATATATATATACATATATAGACATAACATATATGAACATATGTATATACATATTTAGACATATATATAGATATACATATACACAAATATAAACACACATACAAATAAAGAATAACTACAATAATAATAACACAATTTAAATAGTAGTAATAATAAAATGTCAATGTAAAAACTTTAATATTTAAAACGTCGGGTGAGCACATAATCACCCGGGCCGAACGCACGGTAACTGCTAGCAATGCGGTGACCACGCACCGGCGCGAAACCGCCAACACAAATAAAATTTAAAAGAAAAGAAAAATAAAATTCAAACCGAGTCAAAGAAGGAAGGAAAAAAAGTTACCTGTGGTCGGGGTGTGACAATTCTCCCCACCACAGACACTTTCTACCCCCAGAAAGTCACCAAGCCCAAAAGTCGATCAATATTCAGGTCCATGCCCAAACAGAACTAAAGGAACCGAAGAGAACTAAGAATCCTGGGATGACCTTACTCTACACAGGTCACACCCGACCGATCCAAGAGAAAGATGAAGTCCAAGGTTGAGGGGAGAACACGAAGGGGTTCTCCCCACCACAAGAATTCAACTGGTTCGAAAATTTAACACCCAAAACATACTAACACATGGAGGCAGGTCCAGTACGAGAACTCGTAACCGATCCAAACTGACTCCTATAACATGATCAAAACAGAACCTCTGTCAAAACTTGGAACTCTCGACTCAGACCAAAGAAAGCCCAAAGACGATAGAAAAATATCCAAGCAGAACTTAATCCAAACAGTAAACCCGAGCATAACAGCAAACCCGGACTCCACCGTAGGCACTTATATCTCCAAAAAAACATCTCCAAACCAAGATTAACCCACGCAAGGTCCAAACATACCTCTAAGAAAAATGCATGATCCTAAACACCATAATCAGACAGACGAGACTGTTTGGATTACAAATGAACATGTTCATCCCAACCTCACGACGACACAATGAACCGACAACGACGCCAAAACTTTAACAGTGAAAGAACAAGAATGAAAGGACATTAAATGTTTCGTTGGAAACACTAAACACCCAAACCCGAACTGAAGCTTCACACCCCCGTCAACTCCTGACTACGCGCGAGCTTCAGCCCAAGTCCTGTGGTTGGGGCTCTGATGGTTGAAGCATCTCCTGCCTCATAGCCAGGCACTGGAATCTTCTAGTCACAGTGTCTTCCTCAGGCGACGCTTCCTGCAAATCTTCTCTAGATGATCTAGAAACCTGCAATGATGGAACGTCTTCAGGGTGTGTGACATAGCGGCTCGTATTCCCTAACCGTCCATACTGACGGTACACCATTAGTCGGTCTGAAGAACCGGGGGTTAGAGCCACTGAAAATAAATATTTAGAAACAAATTTACCTGACACACTCCACTCATCAGATGGGGGACCTTCACGAGCAACTGGATAAGGTTGATTGTCAACTGTTTGTGCTCCGGAAACCAACTCAGCTATGAACACTTCATGCACCAACTTCTCAAAAGTGATGCTCCCAAAAAGGGAGGACTCGCTCCTTGATCTCTAGAAGAAGACCCCTGATGAAGGGATGAGTCTTCACCCAGTCTTGCAACAGTACCCCTGAAAAAAGAGACACAAGATCCTTGAAATGGTCAACATACGCTTTCACCGTCTGCTGGCCATGTTCAGCACGCATGAGCTCTTCGACTCATTTCATTCTCACCACCACAAGTATAAACCATTGAATGAAGACAACATTAAAGAAATGCCACATCATCCCAAATTGCAGAAACGGCGGGCGTACAACTCCTACTCATCCAGAGATGGACCTTCGAACAGACCCAAAAGAACAAGCACTTTGACATCTTCGGGAGTTACCAACACCCTGAAGTTGCGCTCGACCTCTTCATGTCACTGCACTGTATCTAACAGACTCCAATCACCATGAAGGACAGACAACGTCCGAGAGGGACCAAAAACTGGGCGTGACTCATCAACTCTGGGGACCTTTCTGGGTGGCATTTCTAAACAACATATATATCACCATTTCGAAACAAATATCAACGAAGGAACATCAATAAAGCGCCCTCATCCAAGAACAACCAGCTCAAGAAACCAAACAACCACAAACACAACCCAAAATTTCCGGTCCAAAATTCTCGTTCGATTTTAGATTCCAAAACAACTTTTTTTTTCAAAACCGCTTTCTTTCAGGACCACTCTCTTAAATACCAAATCCACTTTTCAAACCAAAATCACCTTCCAAAACCATTTTCCTCTTTAAAAGAAAAATTAGAAAAACACGGTCAAGCCTTTATTTTCAAATATGCCCAGGTAATCTCATGAACCGTTGCAAATATCTTCATCCAATTTCATTCACACGCACCAACATGCACTTTCCACGCATCCTCTCCCATGTGAAAATGTTCATAAGGAGTACCTGAGGTTTCACCCCAAACCATTTTCAACCAATTCCAAGCAAACAACAGATTTCCAAATCAAAAGCTTCCAGTTTTTAAAACCAATTTCATACATTAAAAGTCATTTAAAAGAAATCAGTCCCATTTTCAAAAACCCATTTTCATTTCCAATGATGCACTTACACCAACCAGAACAAAAACAACACTCAAATTGCATCAAACACCGGAGAGAGGGACTAGTAGTCACACCTAACCTGGCGACATGGTAGTGGGCCATGTCCCATGTTTTCGTCGACCACTAAGAGCACTTCAAACCGTGTACCCGGACTCCACATGGGTCACTACTCCATGTGAAATCATGATATAACATCGGCTTGTCTCCGTTGTCATCCCCCGATCCAACACAAACCAGAAAAAGACAAAGACATAATTCCCGGACTACCCCTAGCGACTCGAGGTGCGGAATGGGCGAGGGGTCATGAAGTCCTTCCTGTACGTACCTCTCGAGTCCTGACTGTCCAAATATCCAACTACCAGACAACCCAAATAACAAGGAACCTCCCTCTAATACCATTTTGTCACGAACTCGCCCGGTCGACCCTGAACCGGTCACCCGAGCCGGTACGCGGCATGGCCCGAAGGGCGTTTCCAATCACCATGGGCTGGCAACTAGTGCCGGGCATCAAAAGTAAACAGGTGGGAACTATTTGGCCCAAAATAAAATAAACTAAGCAGCGGAAACAAATAGAACAAAAGAAAATAAAGAAAGAGCAACCAACAACACTACTAACCTGACCATGACCCAAACTCCAGGTGACCCCATGGGTCACTCTCTAATACCACAACCAACATTTCTCAAGGCAAACAACTGAAGCTGGAACCTGCAACAGAAGTAAAAACAAGAAAACACAATAGGAATGAGTATTAAAACTCAGTAGGTAGGCCCGACTAATTTTATTTCTAATGCACATACCAATAAATAATGAAATTTACTAATTCCAGGTTTGAACTAAATGTACAAAATATTGGTTTTCACTCACACTATCATTTCTAAAACAAGCATCAGTCCGTTGCCCTTTTTAGTTTGAAACCAAGTTTAATGTTCAAAAGGAATAGGTACATTTTATTTTTAAAACATTTTTTTTGAACATTTTCGAAATCCAGAATTCAGTTATTAACCAAAAGGAAAACCACACATAGCACACAACACACACCAAGGGCAATGGGAGAAGTGGCGCACATAGGCCAGCAACCGAACTAGACCTCACGATCGTCCGCCACACACAAATACACACTGAAGGAAACATGGGTCAAACTTAGGAGATCGTGAACAATCCAGAACGTACTATACATCTGACTCATCCTGAAGGCATGCCCTAACTCGATGACGTCATAACGCATTAACGCCCGGTATAGATCTGCATGGCCTAACCGAGGGGCCCAATCCCCATAGCAGTAATAACATAGTATTCCCCTGCTATGGGGCCACTAGCCAGTGCATAATCTAAACTAGTGCAGCAATCGTTCTCAGAAAATTCACTCAATATGCCAGGTTCCCATGTCAACAAAAGCAATAAAAAGGGGTGCATCCAGAATGTAAATTAATCAGTCACAATGATCAAACACCACATATACCTCACACAATCAGCACACACAAAAGATCACCCACGAGAGGGTTTTCCAAAATAATCTATTTTATTAAAGTGCCAAACGGGCCTTCACCAATTTTAAAGCAAAACATCATTTTTCGAGAAAACCCAAAACACGTGTTTAGAATAAGTCATATATCATTAAAACTAGAAGTATGTTTGAAATTTCGTGAATTATGTTTAAAGGGAAAACATGCATTCTTTCAAAAATGGGTGTCCGCCCGTCAAGAAAATGTTCCAAGTGTTCGGTATAAAATAAAGGGCTCTTTTCACACTAAATAATCATTTAAAATTTTATTATATAATATTATTTATCATTCATTAAAATTAACAAAACATCAAGCAATTAATAAATTCTAAATTTAATGGTGAGGTTAATGGGGGACCTACGTCAGCTCACTGTCTGAACACAACGATGCAATGCGCCTCGCATGAGCACGCAAGCCTACATGCAAGCTGACAATTGCAATAATGCGGGATTACCCTGCCAATGCGCTGCAACTGAGAAGATAAATAAAACAAACGAACACGGACTTAAAATAAACCAAACAAAAAAACAAACAAATAATGCGAAAGAACTACCTCGACACGTTTTTGAAACACGAATCTAGCCATCAACATTATTTAGTAGGTCACTAAAAAAATCTGCAATGTGTTTACAAAAAACCACAGAACACCAAAATAAATCAATAAGCCTTTTAAAGATCCAAAAGACCTTTTTAAGAAAACACTAGTGCACAACACGACAAAAGCACATGACAGAAAGATATTAATATTTAAAAACACGTGCGCCTAACACATTTTCAAAACCAGGCTCATAGCCTACACAGTATTTAATAAAAAAAATTTAAATGTTTATAATTCTGATTTGAGAAGTATACCACATCTTTTCGCACACAAAATCAACTCAAAAACCCTTCTTTCCATAAAACACACCATACAAACTTTACAACTAAACAGTCTTATCAACTCAACTGATGGCCCAAGCATTTCACGAAATAATCAAATTTCACAAAATCACCAAATATATATATATATATATATATATAATTTAGCATGTTTAATAGAATTATAAACTCAACAAAAGACTAAATATGGGGTGCTATAAAGTTGCAGATCAAATAAGATAAATAATTTAAAGAAAGCAAGTGTCAAAATAAGGCATTAGAAAGGATAAACCGGGATTCGGCTACCTCAATTCAAGTGCGGACATGACGGAACTTCCACGGAAGGTGGAATGATGCTCTGCGAACCAAACGAACATCCCCGGGTGTGATCGGAGTAGGATGGTCGGACCGGGGAAGTTTCCGGCAAGGCTGGCTGGAGGCGGGGGCTCACCGGAGCTCGGACGGAGGCCGCCGGAGGGGAGCCGGGATGCCAAAATAGGCGGCAGGAGGCCGCTGGCCGGAGCGGGGCGGCGAGGCGGAGCGCCGGAGTTCGGGTGGCCTGGTTGTGGGAGTGAGGCCGGAACAGGGGGGCCTGAGGCCGGGTTCAGCGGGGGTCCGGGGGGTGCCGCGCGAGGGAATGGCGCCGGAGGGAGGGGAGTCGCCGGACAGGGGGACCGCCGGACGGGAGGAGAGGCCGGTGGTGCAGGCCGCCGGAGAGGGGGGCGGGCAGTAGACGCCGACACAGGGGGAAGCGCGGGGGTCCCGCCTTGGGCGAGGCGGGACGGCAAGCGGGGCGTGGCGGTCGGGTGCGTCGTAGGCTGGTCAGGACGCCGGGAGGAGATCGACGGAGGACGGGGAACGCGCTGAGGCCGGCATGGAGGTTCTGGCGCGGGGTGCTGCTGCAACGACGGGAAGCCGGGTGCGGGGGATGGGAGAAGAAAGAGAGGAGAGAGGGAGAGCGCCGCCCGGGGGGAAACGAGATTAGGTTTAGTTTTAGGGTTATAATATATATATATATATAATAAAATAAAAAAATGAAAATGAAAATGAAAATAATAATAATAATAATAGTATAATAAATTAATTAAATAAATAAAATCAAATCTTAATAGTAATAATAAAACTTTATAAAAAAAATAATAAAACTTTATAATAATAAAAAATAATATCTGTAACTATAATAATAATAATAATAATAATAATAATAATTAGCTAATTAAAATAATAATCATTATAACCAAAATATCTGAAATAATAAAACCATTTTAAAAAAATAACACACACCTCTATATACATATATACATATATAGACGTATGTATACATATACCTTTATGTAAACATATAACCATAAATACAACACACACATATATATATATACATATATTGACATAACATATATGAACATATGTATATACATATTTAGACATATATATAGACATACATATACACAAATATAAACACACATACAAATAAGGAATAACTACAATAATAATAAAACACGTTAAATAGTTATAATAAAAAAATGTCAACGTAAAAACATTAATATTTAAAACACCAGGTGAGCACATAGTCACCCAGGCCGAACGCACAGTAACTGCTAGCGATGCGGTGACTGCGCACCGGTGCAAAACCGCCGACACAAATAAAATTTGAAAGAAAAGAAAAAGAAAATTAAAACCGGGACCAAGAAGGAAGGAAAAAAATGTTTCATGTGGTCGGGGTATGAAAAATATAATATACTCAAAATGAACTAATTTTAGACACCTTATGAATATTTTGAATCACATACAAAATTTCATGATGTCTCACAAGGAAACAGTTTCATCTTCTTAATAGGATAACATGGTGTCCACATCAATGATGTTATCCCCTTATCATATGTCTATTTTATCATGTAGTCACTCAATAGTCAATGAGTAGAGGTTCATGGTCATGATACTCACTTTAACTATGAATAATACAATTTAAAATATTCATATTATAAGAGATAAAAATAGCACCACGTTGAAGGAATTGAGTGTGTCAATGAAAACACCCTCTTTGATAGAAACCAAATATGTCTTCAATATAATTTTTCCATCTTATATACTTTGTGTAAAAACCCTAAAACCTCGAGCTTCAATTCATTATTCATATGAAAGAATTGTACTATTAGATCACCTCCTACTCATATAAAAGAAATGTAAATTGGAATCAAAAACCCATTTCCATAAATTATGAAATAATTATATCTAAACCCATAAATCAATATTGTCACCATTTATATCAATGAGTGGGACGGAACCATTATTGTTTGACCCATTTGTGATATTTCTATATGGTAGTTGGACCACTCCAATTAAAAATTTATGGGATTTCTTACATTTCCATTATGTTCATTGAAACTATGGAACATAAAAGACATGAATCTACCCCTAAAGATTCCATGCTATCATATACAGATTATTCAACCTTGGTACCATCTATGCCTATGAAGTATTTACCACCCTTGGTAATAATGTTTCTTATGATGAGGACATAGATAATTACCATCATATAATTGAATAAGACTCCTCTAACATCGAAGAGATGGTACAGTCAAATATAATCATTGAGGATGATTCAGGTTGAAATTAATTAGTTCTATAATTGAACTAAAATAAGAATAAAATTTTATTTCATGTGTGAAGAAATATCATAATCAATTTTTATTAAATTATTGGTATATTTAATGGTTTAATTACTATGTGGGTTTCTAATGACATGAACTTACTATTGGTTACGCAAGATAAAAACATGCACTAAGAAGGATTCCCCCCTCTCAAGATTCCAAATTTCAATGATAAATTTGATTACCTAATAAAAGAAAACATTATTAGGGATGTTCAGTACCATATTAAGATGTCCAAAATTATCCTTGTTATGAATAAGAATATATATATTAGGGTTTGAATAATCTTTTAGGACTTCAATAACCTCTTAATAATGGATGATCTTCAAATCCTAATCAATGAGTTGTACATTGATGAAACTAATTGGATTCTAGTACTATCCGTCATAGATTTATAATCCATACATGATTAAATATAGATGGACCATGATGAAAAAATACCCTTAAATTCAAAGATCCACATGCAAATTATAACAATAGAGTGATTCCCTTAAGATTTTGAATACGGAAGAAATGTATGACTGATCTCGGAATTTCATCATAAAAACAATCCTTAAAATAAAGTGGAGTTCTATATAGATGATTTATTATTGACATACCAAATCTTAGATAGTCTCAATGATAATAATAATGTGTTTGTAATTTTACATGAAAACCTCCAAAAGATGAACCAAATGAATTATACATTAATATTAACATTCAATAACATATGTTGAATCATTTGATGATATAAAAGATTATAGATACACTAGTTAATGATAAATTGTGTTTTTGAAAACCCCTCTCCACATAATCTTTGAGATATTAAGGGAATTATTGGTTGTATGGAGCTGATTTAGAATTTCAGTTCTATCCTTGATGGATAATGAATTTCCTTTTCTTGGAAGGTGATAAAAGTATCAACCCCTATGTGTGAAAGATAATTAATGATTATGTTTGATGATAGATAATAGTTCAATCTTTCCTCTATCATTCTCAGTCTTCTAATCTATAGAAACTAATTTTTCCTTCATGTAGGGACCCATGAGATAACCCTCACAAACTTCTTATCACATAAGATGATTAAGGGAAAATAGTATAGTTTTTATTACTAAAAACACATGATGATTAATAGTGAGGGTAGATAACATCACATGGAGAATAATTTCCATTATCTAGTATTCATATATAATACACTATTCCATTAATAATATAATAATAAGGGCCTATTTTCTCCCATATCAATCAGCTAATATAAAACCTCAACCATCCCATGTAGAGTGGGTGATTGGTACAGTATCAATTGATCATTAAATTATTAAAACTTAGTTTCATCCCATAGAAGGATATAAATTGAAGGCCATTGTACTATTTCCATTATATGAAACCTATCCATTATGATATTTCCATGGAATTTAATTTTTATAATTAATATATTCTTTCGATTATTGATCATTATGCAAGAATAATGATTAAATTTTTTGATCTCTCAAAAAATGTAACTTGAATCAGGATGAAAAATCATATGCTCAATTGGGTTTCCCTTAGAGATATCCCAATCACACCCTTAGAGTCCCTAATGTCATACTCATTTATCCATTATGTTATATCTTGAAATCCCCCATCAGGATTTACAAATTCTCTACCCTCTATTTGGGTGGTGATCTAGCATCCCTTCTTAATGTTCTTCTACATTAGTTAATTTATCTCCATTGATAATTTTAATTGTATTCATCCACTTTGGTGTTATTCCTATAATTTTGTCTCTTTATTATGATTTCTCATCAGTCTTCCATACATATGATGTATCTTTCATTTCTCTCAGTGCATGTTTCCCTAGTAGTGATGTACTCTATCATCTCTGTTATTCTCTTAAGGGAATCTTCCAATAACCCTGAACCAATATTGGTCTCTAATTATGCATCTAATGTTTTTTTGGGATTATCTAAATTATAGGTTAGAGGAATATTTTTTCATTCATCATGTTTGTTTCTGTGGTTGTGTAGCCTATTAAACACTGGTTTTGAGATAACATCTACTCTTAACACCATAGGAGTCATAATAGAACCCATATCAGTCTACAATGATGGTTTTAAATGGATTTTTTGGATGTTAGGCAGACCAATTGTTGTTTCTCTATAAGGGATTTAATTTGATTCATTCATCTTTGGTTTTAGTTTATTTCATGATGACTGATCATCATCATCATGAATTGAATTGTGTTTTTATGAAAGATCCAATGTAATTAATGATGGTTATATATAATGATTTTTTAATGATTTGGAAGGATTTAGAATGTTCCTAATGACATTGGTGGTCTTTTGGTTATTTGGTCTCTCATTTTCTGGTTACTAGAAATATTTATTCTTTTTACTGGCATGGACGGATCAATTATGGAAATTCTTCACTTGATCACTTCTGCGCGATGATATAATTTAAATTGGTGAATGATTTTTGGATTTCATTCTATTAATAGGAGATATTTTAGGGTAAATGGATGCAACACCCAAATATTTCATAATACTTTATCTCTTTAATGTAATTCAATAGTTTGCACCACACGCAACTTCGAGTTTGAGTGCACCATGACTTACAAAACATGCCCTTAAAAAGAAGTTATGAATAGTATTAACTACATTATGAATTTTATATACTCAATATATTTTCATATCCGTATACTATTTTTTTGATATAATATAAGAACAAATTCAATTTTTCAAATAAAAGATGTTTTTTTCAATAAAAATGCATTTTTACCAAAATTTATTGGAGAACCCTTTTTAAATCCAATATTTGAAACTTTGAAATTTTCAATTTGAAAAAATAATATTCTTATTTATAATTAGGACATGAAAATTTTTTGGATAATGTTTTTGTGTTTTATTGATAACTTTCATATTTTGATGAATAATGAAAAATACTAAATTTCAATTGAATTTTTTTAATCAAAATAATTTATAGTGTTAAATTATAAATTAGAATAGTTATGATGTATAATTAGATTATATTTTTTTTTATTTAATCCAATTTTGGGCATTGGATTTAATTACACATTTAAATTGGACTTGAATACATTTTAATCTTTTGATAGATTTTACTTCTCAAAAACCCACTTTCTGGTTTTGACATCGTGAATTAATTTTAAATTAATTAATTCAACTTCTTTGTTTTGAATTTTGTAAAATAGAAATCATTTTTTAATTCAGAATATCAAAATTATCATAGGTTGAATTTTAGGTATTTGTTCGAAAACATTCATTTTTTGATGAATATTAAAAAATACTACATTGTACATAAAAACAACTTTTTCATTTACATAATTTTTTTAAGTAAAATAATTATCTTAAATTAAATAAATAATACATTTATTAGTAAATTTTATTTCATTAGAGTCTCTTTATATTACGATTAGATATATTAAATTTTTTTGAACCTTTTTGACATCTTTTTACCCACCTTCTAGGTATATTAACCCACCTTCTAGGAACATTTACAAATTTGAATAAAACATAATTTTACCACTTCTTTGAATGGAATTTCAAATATTAAATAGACACTATTTACATAAGTTAGTAAAATTTGAATCCATAGGATAAAAATATTTTTTTTGAATAGTATCTTTTGAATTTTATTTACCGCAGTTAATGGTATGTACGTTAATTAAAGGTAAAAATAATATTATAATAATTTTATTTTACCCAAAAACATGTCATAATTCTATTGGATAAGTGTATTTTGACCAAAATTAACCTTAGGACAAAATTAAGATCCTTTTCAATCTATTTGGGTTAGATTAAGACATTTATCATATTTAATTTAAAGAATTGTTAAAAGTGTTAAATTGAAATTTAATTAACAAAACTATTTTATATATAGAGTTATTCATATGATAAATGAGACAATAAAAATTCATTAGAACGAAAAATATCTTTCCTAAATCATGTTATTTTACTTATAATTTTTAGACATTAAATAATTAAATTTATATATGACATAATGTTGATGTAGTAATTACCTTATTAATGAATGATTAAAATACTTGTTATTATAAATAATAAAATAAATTTAAATTTAAATGTTTCAAGCCAATCACAATTTTTATATGGGAATATGACATTTTAGGGATGATTAAATTTAATTATTTGATGTAATAGATATGTTGTGACTTTCCAAAAAACAAAATACTAAATAGTGTCAAAATTGACATAAATGAGTTTTTAAGACAAATACTATATTATTGAGTAATATATAATCAATAAAAATATCAAGCTTGTCCAAATGACATAGATAAGGTTATATATGTAATTAATTAACCACATTCGGTTGTCTTGGAATTTTATTGTTTGTTTAATAACCATGTAAAATAAAATTACAAGAAGACATGGTAAAACATAAACTATTTAACTAAGGGTTAAATCTAATGGTTACATTTATTATAGTGACATAAACATGTATAACACCTATTTGATGAAATTATTTCCACCCATCCTCACCTTATCCTATAAATAAATTCATTTTAAACTATTATAAACCAAAAATTATTTTATGATATAATAATATTTCAAACTTTTCCTAAAGTTCCCCACACCTCTCTTATAAAATGGTACGTACCCTTCTCAAAAATTCACACCTCAAAAGACTTTTGGATAGGCCAAACCCTGCAAAATATCCTCCCAACATTCCTCACTTCAACATAGAGGCCTTCCCTTGAGCATAAATCCACCCTAAGAAGCCCTTTTGTTTAAACAAAAAAGAAACACCTGAAGAAGAGGTAATTATTTTATCACCATTTTCAAAGTTCTTTTCTTCATCCACTTTCTCTTTAATTGTTATTTAAATTAAAAAATAATAAATCCATTACATTTTATATGTTTTGATGTTATTATAAATATGGTACAACCATATTCATTATTCTATCCATCCAATGAATGATAATGTCACCATGTGTGCGTACGTACAACTTACTGTATCCACATCATGGTGTAATTTTTTATTCAACACTATGTTATTGGTACAGATATAATGATGATGTAATATGTATATAAAGAAATAAAATAAAATGTTAATTTTTCTATATAATTTCTATACAATCAAATTCCACACCTTTTAATCATTAAGGAAATGATATCTTCGCTCGTGTGTATGTACGGCTTATCGTCTCCACGACACGATAAGATTCATTTCCACATTCTCCCTTCAACAATGATTAAAAAAATAAATATTATTAATAAGTATGTAATATATTACATAATAATTATACTTTAAATATATATGTGTGTGTGTTTTTACATTTATACGATTCAATTACTTCTATTCAATATGATATGAAAACGGAAATAGAGTTTATGCATACGTACGACCTACCATCTCCATAAATGGTTTCTTCTATTTCATATATCTATAAATTATAAATATTTTAATTCTAAATATATTTTCTATATAAATTGTTTTTTATATTCTGGAAGTATTTAATTCATCATCTATGTGATATGATCAAGAATAACAAGTTAAAACACATCCGATAAAGAATACGATTATTACCTTAAATGTTGTTTTAACAAGATAATTATTATTAAATGGGTAGTAAAATTCCATAAATGAATTATATATGATAAAATAATTATTAACATGTTTCTTCAACAATGTAATAACATACTATAGTCATTATATTAACGTTTAAACGTAACCTTGACCAAAATAAAGAACAAGTTAAGGATTATTTCCTCAATCTCATTATTATCTAAGATTGTTTATGTGTATGTTTCTGCTAGGAAATATTTATTATAAATGTCCATGTATCATAAAAATGTTCTGAAAATGAATCTTATAATGGTTTTATGGAAGGGAATATTTAACAAGATCATCATTTTAAATTTTTTAATGATTTAGTTTCTTAAATGTTTTTAATTAATATACATTTTTTCAAAATGATTTATTTATTTATTTATATGGACTAGATTTTTATACAATGTTAATTCCTTTAAAAATATTCCAAGTGGTATGGGAGACTTGTATTCACAAATATCTTTAAATTTTCTTCCTTTATAAATTGTGTGACTTTTAAATGTTTTCAAGGAAAAAAGATATTTTTCTCTCAAAAGGTTTTATTGGTCCTTTTTTACTATATATTATTCTTGATTAAGGTTGATTTATTATAATATAATTGTACATATTGTATTGAGTCAATTATGATATGTTTTACTGTGGATGTACGAATTGTATACCATTAATTGTTTTTGTTTAATGTGTTGAGATTTCATATACTAGTTTTAATACAAATGTTTATATACTGTTTCAACATTTTAATATGAAGAATTCTTTGAACATAGTAAGTGATGGGTGAAGCCTGATGTAGCTCTATGATGGAAAAATTGGTCTCATGAGACAAAATAGTGTCTTGATAGAAGGCTATGAAAAAATTTATATTTAGGGTCTTGGCATGAGGCCTTGACATTGTGGTTAAGATGGCTGACATTATGCATTCCCTAATTATGAAATTAATTATTACACGTGATTATTCGACTATTAGAATATCCATATGAATGTTTATATGATAATGTTTTATATTTTTTTCTATATTGTGTTCAAGTTTATTTTTAAAATGGTTTTTGTTTTTATTACACATCTTTCCTTAAAAGTTTTTAGCTTCCTCTAAATTTTTTACCCTTACTAAGCATCTATACTCACCCATTTTTTATGTTTTATTTTCACAGGATTCCAGGAAGAGTAATATGATTGATATGTAGAGTTAATCTAAGATAATAATGGTGTTATCATATGATTTTTTATGCTGTGTTTTATCTTAGAAAGTGTAATGTAATGTTCATGTATGAAATCTATTTTCCAAGACTACTAAACTGATCGGTCCTTTAGGGCTTGTTTCCTTGTAATCATGCCAATTTATTAAATTAATGCATTGGCTCCAAGCATCTAGGGTCAGGGCGTTACAGTTGGTATCATAGGAAGTTTAGAAAAAACCTTGGAAACAAGATTTAGAAAAAATCTAATTATGTAACACTATCCTAAGATAGACTCCGACGATTTTTATAGAAGAACATAATTTTTTTGAAATGGGGATATTTTGTGGGTTCTCTAGGAAATAAATCCATGTCTGGATATGAGCAGGTAAATGTGGATCTGGAACAGATGTACCTAGGCATAACACCTAAAAACAGTGCTTTGAGTTAGACTCGAATAGAAACCGGGGCATGACAATGGTCATAGCAACACTTTTGTTTCAACAATCCCTGAGGATATGATTATGATAATTCATATTTTCTTTACAATCCATTATGAAGGTTTTATTGGTAAATATGTCTGCAAAGAAACCATTTTAATGATTATGTTACGAGATCTGTAAAATTATTCAATTAATGTTAAGAGTTTTTCTTGTTTTTGTATTATACATTATGATATGATCTCACACACAGTTATTCATCATATAGAAATGGAGCCTAGTAGAAGGATTGTGAACCCTAGAAATACGGATGACCCAAATAGTAAGTGGGATCATATCTTTCATGGTTTTAAGACAAACTTTAGAAGGGAAATATTCTACCATGTATTTTAATCAAATGAAGAAATAGTATCATGTGTTAATATGATAAGTAAATAATTCTCTAAGTCATATGGCTTTGAAGGGAAGCCAGAGAAGAAGATAATGATAGAAATAACGATGGATAAATGTAATAAGTGAAAGAATGATTTTCCCAAATTTATTAACTATGGAAAGAATCATCCTGGTAAGTGATGGAAAGGAATTGGAGTTATTTATAATTGTGGAGAAAAAGGACACCATGTCCGTGATTGTAAGGGAACGAAAAACGTTACAAATGTATAATTCTCCATCTGCAATGATTTGGGACACTACGCGAATCAATGTCCCAATCATCAGAGTATTCCCCAAATGATGTTATTGGATAATAATCATGTTTTTGATACTAACATAGGTGAAGAGGAATGATAAGTGTTCTTAAGTTGTTATTAATGAATATGTTCTTTAAATATTGTATTAATGATGTAAAATTTATAAAAATTATAAAGTATATAAGGATTGTACTGCAGTACGTTTTCATTAAATATTTGAGATTTTATGGTACCATATAAGGTGACAGAATTTACAGTTAAACATTTTTGAAAATATATGGTTGGGGGAAATATAACCCTTAATATTTTTCTAAAACTGAGATAATGATTTCGGATTAATATATGATTGATTTGGATAAATTATATTTGATATTCTTGACTACCATGATACTAATTAATTGTTTGTTCAATCATTGTTGGAGATTAAAAAAAATTTAGAGATAAGGAGTATAACCAGTATTCTATAAGGAATAAGGGAGATTGAATGAAATCAATAATGTTTTAGGATAATTAAGGGTGTTACCATGTTTTAAATGAATCCATGATGAAGGAATTCACATGTTATTATGTGGAAAAAGAGATCTTCGATATGTTTACCTTCGTCATAAATTTTGGACTATGAGTTTAGACAGAAGTATTTTGGATAAGTCTAATGGTTGGAATGAATTAAGTTGGACATTGGATATTATTGTTTAAGGTTAAAACATTTATTATGATTATTTTTGGATTTTTATAAAAATGACAACCTAGAGGTCAGGTGATAGCATGTCGCATCCGACAAGGCCGCAAGACTTTAACCCGCAACCAAAGGGTGACAAGGGTACATCACCTACCACTAGCCCGTGTGATGTCATCATTTTTATAATGTGGTTTTTTAAATGGTCTGATATATGAATTATAAATTCATTTTTTTGGAACCCTATACAATTAGGTTAAAAAGAATATTTTTGAGTTATAATAACTTTTGGATTGAAAGATGAGTTTGTGGTAGAAATTTGTTAAAGGATAGAACTCTACTTGTCAATTATTGTATTTATTCTTATTATATGAATAAATTAATTCTTAAACATCAGGTTAAATATAATAATACCAAAAATGTTTTATCTTAATACCTTATGTTTTGTTGAACTGAAGATATTTTAAATCCTCATAGATTTATGGTTTTGAGGCCCTCAGTATTTTATTTACTGTTCACTTCATTGTGATTGATGACCTCAATCACTCCCTATATATATTTATGTTTTTACTAAAATTTTGTTTCTCTAATTTTCACTGATTTTCTCATATTCAAAATCCTAATTTGGTGGTGACTTTTTCATTTCCCTTTCCCTCTTTTTAAGACTAAATTTTATTAACCCTATTTCTGATGTGAATTTTCCACAATTGTGTTTTCTATTTTTAACTTTTATTTTCAAAGAACAATTTCAAATTTCAAAGATAAAATTTATTAAAGTAGGGGATAATGTAACACCCCAAGAGTACATAATATGTTATCTCTTTAAAGTAATTCAATAGTTTGCACCACACTCAACACCGAGTTCGAGTGTACCACGACTTAACAAACTAGCTATTTAAAAAGCGGTTATCAATAGTATAAATTACATTGGGAACTTTATATACTCAATATAATTTAAAAAATAATAATATATGTTTATTTGACATAATATAAAAACAAATTCAATTTTTCAGATAAAAGATGTGTTTTAAAAAAATGCAATTTTATAGCCTTTTAATGGTTAGCCCTTTTCAAATCAAATATTTAACAATTTTATATTTTTAATTTTACAAAATAATCATCTTCTTTAGGATTGGGACATAAAAAAATTTTTGTATAAATTTTTTGTTTTTTTGATAACTTTCATATTTTAATGAATAGTCAAAAATACTAAATTGTAATTGAAAACAACTTTTTTGATCAAAATAATTTATAGTGTTAAATTATACAATTGAATGGTTTTGAAGTATAATTATATTAAATTTTAATATTTTATGGCAATTTTGGAAATTGAATGTAATTTTACATTTAAATTAGGCATAAATACATATTAGTGTTTTGATAGTTTTTACATCTCAAAAACCCGCTTTCTAGTTTTGACAACGAAAATTAATTTTAAATTAATTAATGAAACATATATTATTTTAATTAATTAAAATAGGCATCATTTTTTAATTATGAATATAAAAATTATCATAGTGTGAATTTTTTGTATTTTTCTGAAAACATTCAATTTTTTTTATGAATAGTGAAAAATACTGCATAGTACAAAAGAACCGACTTCATATAAATAATTTTTTATAATTCAAAAATTATCATATAATAAATAAATAATAAATATATTAGTACAATTTATGTCATTATAGGCATTTTATATTAGTATTAGATATATAAAATTTTATTGAACCTTTTTTACATCTTTTTACCCATCTTCTTGGCACATTTACCCACCTTCTAGGAACATTTGAAAATTTGCGTAAAACAAAATATTATCACATCAGTGAATTTAATTTCATAAATACAAGATACATGGTTGAAATAAGGATGTAAAATTTGGTTCAATAGGATGAATATAATTTCTTTGAATAGTATCTTTTGAATTTTATTTACCGCGATTAAAGGTAAATAATGTAATTAAAGGTAAAAATAAATTTATAATAATTTTAAATTACCCCAAAAAATGTCCTAATTCAATTGGATAAGTGTATTTCTACCAAAATCAACCTTAGGAGAAAATTAAGATCCTTTTGGATCTATTTGTGTTAGATTAAGATATTTATTATATTTTATTTAAAAAAGTGTTAAAAGTTTTAAATTCAAATTTTATTAACTAAAATATTTTTAATATAAACTTATACATTTGATAAATTCGACTATAAATATTATTTTTTATTCCAAATATAGTTTCAACATCATGGTATTTTATTTGTTATTTTTAGTTATTAAATAATTAAATTTATATATGACACAATGAGGATGTAGTAATTACCTTACTAATGAATGATTTAAATAATTAATATTATAAATATTAAAATAAATGTAAATTTAAACTTTTGAATTCATCAACGAATTTTCTAGGTGAATATGACATGTTGTGTTTTATTCAATGTATTTTTTTCTATGAAATCAAGACCTTATGACTTTCACAAAAACCAAATACTAAATAGTGTCAAAATTGACATAAATGAGTTTTTAAAACAAATTCTATATTATTAAATAATATAATATCCCTAAAATTCTATAGTTTAGCCAAATGACTTAGATAAGGTTATATATGTAATTAATTGAAAACTTTAGGTTCTCATGGAATTTTATAGTAATTTTATTAACCATGTAATATAAATATACAAGAATACATGGTAAAAGTTAAACTATTTAACTAAGGGTTAAATCTATAAGATAAGGTTAATATAGTGACCTAAATTTTCCTAAAACCAATCAGTTGAAAGTATTTAGACCTATCCCCACCTTAGAATATAATTAAATTTATTTTCAGCTTTTTGAAACAGAATATAACTTTATAATAAAATAATATTTCAAACATTTCATAAAGTGACCCTTACCTCTATTATAAAGGGGTAGTTCCCATTATCTTAAATTCACACCTCCAAAGCCTTTTGGCTCTGCCAAAACCTTCCCAAATATCCTTCCAAAATTCCTCAATTCAATATAGATTCCATCCATTGAGCGGAAATCCAACTTATGGAGCCATTTTCATCAAATCAAAAGGAAAGACCCTAGGAAAAGAAAATTATTTTCTCACCTCTTTCAATGTTCTTTTCTTATTACACTTTATCTTTCTGTGTTTTTTCCATATAAAAATAATAAAACTTGTAACTTATATATACCATGATTTTATTATATATATGGTACTACCATTTTCATTTTTCTATCCATCCTATGAATGATAATGTCACCATGCATGCATACGCACAAATCAATGTCTCCACGCCGTGGTGTAATTTGTTTTTAAACACCATGTTATTTGGATGGATATAATGATTAGTAATATGTATATAAATAATAAAAATAACATGATAAATGTTCTGTATAATTAATATACCACCCCATTATATGCATTTTAATCCTTAATGAAATGATATCGTCACTCGTGTGTACGTACGGCTTACCGTCTCCACGACGCGTTGAGAATCATTTCGACATTCACCAATCAATGATGATTATAAAAATACATATTATTAATAATTATGTAATATATGACATAATAATGATACTGTAAATATATATATGTGTGTGTGTGTGTATTTTTTATTTACATTTATCTCATTCATTTTCTTCCATTCAATATGATATGAAAATGGAAACAACGTTTATGCGTACGTACGACCAACCGTCTTAATAAAATGTGTATTCCATTTCATATATCAATAAATTATAAATTTTAAAATTGTAAATATATATGATATATAAATCATGTTTTATATAATTTATGTATTTAAATCATCATCAAAGTAATACAAACAATAATAAAAAGTTAAAACACGTATGATAATGAAAGTGATTATTACCCAAAATGTAAATTTAACAATAAAATTATTATTAAATGGGTATTATAAAGTCCTAAATGAATCATAATGTATATAATAAATATTAAAATGGTTTAGGTATAATTTAATAACATACTATGGTCATTATAAAAGATTTTAAATGTTCCCTCAACCAAATTAATGTACAAGGTAAGGGTTAGTTCCTCAATCTCATTATTATCCGAGACTTTTTATGTGTAATTTTCTACTGAGAAATATTTATTATTCATGTCCATATATAATAATTTTTTTTCGAATTGAATCTTTTAATGGTTTTAAGGAAGGGATTCTTTAACTATATGATCATTTTAAATGTTATAAAGATTTATTTTTCTAAATATTTTTAATTAATGTCCTTGTTTTCATAATGATTTTATATATTTCAATATATGGTCATGATTGTTTTTAAATGTTAATTCCTTTGAAAAGATTCAAGGTGGTATGAGACACTTTAATTCAAAATTTTCTTTAAAATTAAATCCTTTATAAATTAGGAGACTTTTAAATGATTTTAATAAAAAAAGATATTTTTCTCCCAAATTTTTTTTCTGATCATCTTTTATTAGATATTATTCTTGACTGAGGTTGATTTATTATAATATAATCATCCATATTGTATAGAGTTAATTATGATATGATTTATAGTGGAAATGAAATGTTAATAACATTCATGGTTTGAGGGAAATGTTTTGACATTTTGTATGATAGTTTTAATACGAATGATTATGTTTTGTTTCAACATTTTCATATGAGGAATGAATTGGGCTTAGTAAGTGATGGGAGGATCCCATTATAGCTCCTCGATGCATCAGTAGGTCTCATGAGACAAATTATTTTCTTGGAAAAACGCCTTGACAAAATATATATTCAGGGCCTTGGAACGGGGCCTTGACTTTGTGGTTAAGATATCCGACATTATACATTACTTCATTATAAAATTAGTTATTACATGTGATTATTTGACTAGTAGAATACCCATGTGCATGTTTATATGGTAATGTTTGATTTATTTTTTTTCATATTGTGTTCATGTTTATGTTTAAAATGGTTGTTGTTTTTATTACACACCTTGCCTTAAAATTTGATATCATTGCAAAATTATTCACCCTTACTGTGAATCTGAGATCACCCCATTATTATGTTTTAATTTCCCAGGATTCCAAGAAGTGTATTATGATTGATATGTTATAAAGTGTAGTGTAATGTTCATTTATGTAATTTATTTTATAAGACAACTAAACTAGTCGGTACTTCGAGACTTGTTTCCTTGCAAACATGACATTGTATTAAAATAATGCACCTGATCCAGGCTTCTGGGGTCAGTGAGTTACAATGGATGAAGTAGTTATAGAGTGGATGAAATCGAGTTTTCAGTAGTTTTCTCACAGGTGATGTTGTTAAAACTGATAGGGATCAGTCGTCTCCAGGTTCAAGTCTTAGGGCACTAGTTGCCATTTGGTTTGATGCCTAAGGTGGTGTCATGTTTATGGTTGAGATTTTAATTCATTGGAGTTTGGTTGAGAAAAATGTTGTAATTTATAATTCTAATTAAAAATGTGTTTTTTATGTTTTTACTTTTGTATACTAAAATGGTAATTATGATGTTCACAGTGACTGTAAAGTGGATAATGGATAAATATTAAAAAATAGTTTATAATAATGTTATAAATTAAATATTATTCTAAATAAAAAAAAATCATGAGGAGCCTTCAGCTGGATATTGAGATTCAGTCTCTCTAATATCAAGTCAAGGGTGACTCCTAGCTCAATATAAATTAGATAAATTATGTCTATATTTTTTGAAAACATGATATTTTCCCATTTTATAGGAGGTATCATGGGTTTATGTCTTGGAATAACTCTTATCTAATGGTGTCTCATATCTGGTGGTTTAATAATGTTCAGGCATATACCCTTGTAAATTTTACCATCTCTAGGATTATATTGTAATCATTGTGGTGTAACTGAATGTTATCACTCCCACATCCCTTAAAAAATAGACACAATAATTTTTCATGTAAAAACCATAACATCCAACATGGATACATAAAATATTTTTATTTTAGATGAATAAACATATTATGTAACTCCGTTGATTGATTACATCATTCATAGAACTCTCTAATTAGGCTATGTTGAGTGGGAGGAATCCTACTAGAATACTATGAATTCTGTTATCTACAATAAACTGAACATAGAGACAGTTCTATACAAGATAATTTTAATACATTCCTTCTCCATTTCATTGAAGGATATGATATCAGTAACGAAATAAAGGGGTGTAACTATACTAATTTTGGGATCATATTATATGAATAATTATCTCCCACACTATCTCAAAAATTATTTAATTTTTTCCAATAATGTTAAATGAGTTCATGGAATTTCCCATGAAATTTCATCTATTCAAGGATTATTAAAAATTTATCCATTAACCTCTAGGCCAACTCACCAAAAACACCCCTTGATTTTATGGAATATTTAATATATTTTTTTCAAAAAGGTTTAATTTATTCAATAGACTGGGTTATATGAAACACTATATTTAAAAAAACTGTGATATATTATTAAAATATTATTATATTACTGTTATATCCAATAAATTATATTTTATGGTGTTAATAGTATTTGATAAATTATAGGATATATAAATAATCAAACTCAATATAAATGGTTTGATTAATGAATAATAAATATGAATTGGAATTCCTAATGAACAAGTAATTTCACACCTGTCATCTTTAAATAATTTTTTTATTAATTTTAAGGGTGTCTGGTAGTCAGTGCTGAGGCCCGATATAAATTTTTTGGGTTCTTATTTAAAAACATGTGGTTTGGCCTTGACTGCTTCTAGCTCACCACGGTTGAAGCCGCATGGCCTCTCCTAGATTGCCACGTGACCACACCCGGTTCACGGCACACCCTTCTCAATGTTCACCTAATTTAAAAAATAAAATAAATTATTAACTGATAAAAAATTAATAACTCTTTCTCTAATGATAACATTATTATTATTAATACAATTTTCTAGATAGTATTATTATTTTTCTTATTATTATTATTATTATTATTATTATATTTATTTTGTGTTTTATTATTAGTTTTATTTTTAATTTATTTATTATTATTTATTATTTTGTTACTCCCTTTGTGTGTAAGGGTTTGGTTCCTCCCCCTCCTTCTCACTGCATGGCGCACAACGCTTCCCCCATATTCCCTCGTTCCATCGCACCCCATATCTTAGGCGCATCCCCCCAGAATGTTGGTGACCTTTTCTCCTATACAGACTTATTGCGCTACCCCCTTGCGCCCCTAGAACCCCAGCATGGCGCACAACCAAACACACATCGTGCCACACCCTCCTTCCTCTCCCAGCCAACACCGCCATCACGCGCCTCGCTTGCTGGACCAGCCGCACCCCGCTAATCCCTGAGGTTCCTCCCCCTTATTCTGACACCATGAACCCTAGCCAGGTCGTCGCGCCATCACCCTGGACCCCCCCCCCCCCCCCAGCCCACTCGCCTTCCCCCCTCTACTCATATCTGGTGCGCCTCCTCCCATGCCAGACAGCGCACCCCGATTCTTCCTCAGGAATCCTCCAGAACCCTTACAACGGCCTTCCATTCCATTTGGTGCATGTGAGGACCACCTGGGTAATCCCTTCCTCCCCTTGTCTAGGGTTTTAGAATTGATATTTTGTGGTTTTAGATTCCAGTGAGTATGTGGTCCAATTTTAGGGTTCTGATTTAATGTATATGGTTCAATTTCTTGAATTTTGTTCATTTTTAATTCGTTCTACTGCGTTTGGTGTGCATTTGGAGTCACACATGGAATTTTCGGTGTTTTCCTACACCGAGGAAGGTGTTCCCGTTCCTTAACATCATTTGATTAATTTAATATGTTTTTTTAATTTGTTAATGTATTATTTGGTTTTAATCATGTGATGTATTTTGTGTTTTCAAAATGGTTTGTGTTTAAATGTTGAAATCAAATTTCTAATATAGGGATTGGATATGCTTTTGTGTGTGATTTTATGCAATGTTTTTTAAAAAGGGTTTTAGTTGTTGTTTGGGTGGTGGAAAATTTCCTCAAAAATATTTTTGACTTGCACATGTGATATTAGGTCTACCTTTTTATATGAGTCTTATTGTGAGAGTTCTTGGAAACATACCATTAATTATTTTAGGTGGGAGAAATATCATTTATTAATAGTTTAATATTTATCTAAGTTAGAAGAGTATTTTACATGAAAATAATTGGTTGTGTCTCATGTGTATCATAATGTAGTGTTTCTTGAAAAGGGTTTCAGGTCCAATCATAAAAGTGACAACTATTTTTAAAATAACATTGGTTCGAGTGTATAAAAATGGTTTCAATGGAAAAAATATATTAATTTTGGCATGTTAAAATTATTTGAAACTTGTTTATTTAAATTTCAAATAGTTAGATTAGCAGAAAATATATTTTGGAACGGTAGTGCTGTACATTTGGTTTTGATGTGGTGGTTTGCCATCAAATCAAGTGTTATATTGGTGTAAAAAGTCATATGTTAATCTTAAATGTTTTATAAACTATTTACAAGAATTTATTTAATTAAATTTGATGTGTGGATGTGATGTTTGATTGGATTAATCATGTGTTGAATTCAATGTTTTGTTATTGTGTGAAAATTAGGCACCTTTCATATGAAACCCTTGATATGCCAATTATGAATGTTTTATTAGTTTAGATAATATATTAAGTCATGAATGTGATGTGATTTATGACGTGAAAGGGTCCTGGTGAGTGTTTGGTCTAAAATGGGGGATTTTGAACATGTTTTTGGGTGTAATGTTTTGTAGTGCCATTGAAAATTGTTTTGGAAACGTTTTTTTATGAACTATTAAATTTCATAAGTGGTGTGGGGCATGTTTATCAAATTATATATTATGTGAATGTTTTTAGAGTGGGATTTGGGAGTGAATTTGGTGGCACACTATGTGTACCTTTTTTCTCTTGACTTGTGGGTGTGAATTTGTTCTGTTAGTGATTGGTGAATGTGAAATTTTTTTATAACAAAAAGGGAACCCGAGTTACCTAGGTGGGTCGATTAGGACTAGTACACTAGATTAAAGTTGAGTGGTTTGTCCCAGTTTCATCTGGCATGATTGACATTACAACACTAACTAAACTATCGTGATGAGTAGATACCACTAGGTTATTGATGTGTTTCCCCACTAGTGGCTCGTTCATAAGAGTGTTGATTATTGTGGTTCATATACAATGTTTACACTAAGGTACGATTTCTCTAGAACACCATGTATACAAGGTGCCTAAGGAGACTTTACCCACAGTTCTCTACTATTCATGGTATGGTACCTTCTGTCGTTATATGGAAGACCAATTGAGTATGTGAAAACTCCTTATGAATTTTATCTTCCATCTTAAAGTAGTATTTGTGAAATAGTTTTTATTCTATTTCCCTTTACTTTTATACTTTATGCTTTTAAATGATTTGTTTAAATGCATTTAATGTATGGTTTTAAATACTCTTGTTAAATTTTCTTTTTTATGATGTGGAATGGAAACTTTTTATTGGATGATTTTCTATTGGGCTCTTGGATCACACCATATATACTCTTTTGGGTGTATGTAGGCCTTTTATCTATGTATTCTAGGTTGGGGAATCATGCTCAGTGATGGTTGATCAGGTTCTTTATGGTCATATCATGCAGGTTGGTGTTTGGAGATTGTGTATGTCGCACCTCTCTTGTTGCTAGGAGGTTTGATCTAGAGATTTAGTTTCTTTTGTAGTTGTTACTTTTTGGATGTTGGTTCAAGTTGTAAACCATTAAATCTAATTTTAGTTTAAGTTCATTTTTTGTTCATTATTTTCACTTTTAGTTTATTTATCTTGTCAGTTGTTTTGTGTTAAATATTCTGGGTAAATCGTCCCCATGTGTTAGTTTTGAGGCCCGGGCACTTGTGCCATCCCGTGGGGATCAAGAACGCCCTTTGGTCCATGTTGCGGACTAGGTCAGGCGCCGGGTCAGATGGTGACCTGGCCTAGTTCGTCAAAAAATGGTATTAGATGAAGGTTTTCTCTCATAGGTCATGTTATTTTTAGATAGAGTCGCGGTAGGCTGGAGTTAAGGTTGTCGGGACTCGATGTCCTATCTACAAGTAAGGATAATGGCCAATACACCTCGTAGCAGGACTTGAGTTACCAAATTAAGCTGAGGTTTGTCTAATGTTTTGGTCTATGTGGTTAATATTGTTAAGGGGAAATGAAAAGGGAGTAGGGTTAGTGGTCCTAGTGAGCTCACTAGGTTTAGAAAGTTATGTGGAGCCAAGGACGCTGTCCTAGAATTCCCTCTGTGGCAGTGGTGTGGTTAGCATATGGCTGCCAACCATATGTCCCAGTCACCCACTGACACTAGTTCCCTATTGAATTTTCCCCATATCATTGTTTTTGATTCAGGGAAATCTGGTTTTTAAGTAAAAACGATTACTGTCTTCGGTTTGAATTCTTATTTTTATGTTGGTTTGAAAGCATCTGGTTAGTGAATTATTTTGAAAAGTGCATCAGGAATCCCTGCAGTGGTTCCCCATGCATGTTTACTGTTCTCCTTTAGTATGTCTTGTCCATTGGACCAGATTGATTGGGTCCATGGTTTTTATTCTTGACTAGTGCACACCCCCATAAATCGTTAACATGCGGTTGAAATGCGTCCATGGGTAATTCGCCATTGGGCAGCCCTCCAATTGATCGAAGTACTATCTTCTTGAATTCTAGGATTGAACACAACCCTCTTTATAATCATGCATATCCTCTTGCATAGTGAGGGTGATATGATGGGGTTGAATGAATCTTGGGTTTCCTTTATTCATTTGATAGTCAAGGGTGAGGTTGACCTCATTAAGTTGATAGCCCTGTTTGGAAATGGTGAAGTAGATTCCGGTGGAGAAAGGTGGAAGAAAACTGGAGTTGTTGGTGTGGGATATTATTATAAATAATCTTTGGTACTTAGTTGGTTTCATTTAAGAAAGGGGATGTGTGAGTCCACTAGTTTGGCAGACCCAACAACATGGGGATCCTGTAGTCAATTGCAGGAATCATGTATTGTTTAAGACTTCGTTTGAATTCCATCTCCATATAATGTTTCTCTTAATAGTAATGGTCTTGTTCTGTGATGATTTGCGGTTTCGTGTTCACATTCAGTGTGGGAAAGGGTGATGCACAATTTTAACTCTTGTGTTGGTAAATGTTCTATGTCGGATCATTTGGATGTCGTGGTGTGTTGTGTTTGGTTGTGTTGTCTCGGTTTCAGTGTGGTTTTCTGTGACACCAAATGGAGAAGCACCATTCGGGAGTCCTCAATAACTGAATACGGGGCAAGATATGCTTCAAAAATTTGGGCTCCAACCATAGGCCTCAGAGTGTAGCACGCGTGTGGTCAGGAAACCCATGTGTGTATAGGACCCCAACCTTATTTCTATCGTCGATACTGAAGGTGAAAGAGGTTTAAATTGTTTCCTATTGTTCCATTCTGAATGACCCATCTGGGTGTGTGGGGTTTCTTGGGCCTATGAGGAGGTGTGGTCGTCTCATTACCTAAATGTTTTGGGGGTTGTGTCCCACTGAATGTAATTTCTTTTGGTGGTCCTTATAGGATTCTGTAGGGTAAATCAGTCTCAAATTTGAATAATTCTCATCCAGGAAGATAGAGATGTTGGTCTGCCTTTAGATGTGGTTTTGAAGCTTGATAGTAGTGATTGACCATTCACGCCCCTTGTGGTTAGGTGTCTGGTCACCATTAAAAAGTTTTCAACGTTTTTATCTTTTTTTAGCTCTAATGGTGGGGATACCTCTAATAGGTCTTCCTCAAATGTCTCTGGAATGAATCGGTGTTGTCGGTCTTAATAATGGTGGAGAGTCTTCTTGTGCCTCCCCGTGTCATTTTTCCAGTCTCGCCTTTGGCGTTGGTAGGTTCTTAATGGTGGGGAGCCTCTTTGGGCTTCCCCATTATGGACTTTTGGTTATGTTCCATTCCTTGATCAATCATCTTGAGGTGTTCTGTCTCTCTGAGGTGGGGGACACATATCATAAATCTTTTTACAAGTTTCTTGAGTTTTTCATTTTAGTCACCTCCTCTAAACACGATGTGTTTGCCTCTCTCCACTTGTTTTCATAGGGATCCTCTTGTTCCTTAAGGGGATGTCGTTCCCTGCTTTGGGTCCCTACATTAGTTAGGTTTTTTTGGGGATGGAAAGCTTTTTGGTGGGGAGAATTGTATCACCCGTCATCTTTAAATAAATTATTTTATTAATTTTTTGGGTATCATGTAGTCTAGGTTGAAGCCCAAAATAAATTTTTGGGTTATTATTTAAAAACGCGTGGTTTATCCTTGACTACGTCCAGCCCACCACGGACAAAGCCACGTGGACTTGCCTGGGTTTCCACACGAACTCACTCAGTTCACCGCACACCCTGATCAATGGTCATCTAATTAAATAAAATGAAGTAGTAATAATGAAATAAAATTAAATGATTGGTAAAATAAAATTAAAAAATAATAACAAGTGATAAAAAAATTAATACATTTTTCATTAATGATAACATTATTATAATTATTACTATTTGAGGATAGTATTATTATTATTATTATTCTTTTTATTATTCTTATTAGTTTTTTACTTTTATTATTGTTTTTTTTAGTTTATTTATTATTAATTTTTATTATAATTTTTATTCATTTTGTGTGGTAGGGTTCGGCACCTCCCCCTTATTCTCCATCCCTGGTGCGCAACGCTTCTCCCCTTCTTCCCCAGTTCCATCACACCCCATCTCCCAAGCCCAGCCCTCCAGACCACCATCGTCTTTTTCTCCCAACCAACATTGTCGCACCACCCCCTTGCACCCCTGGAATCCCGCCATGTTGTACCATAAAACCCACCTTGCACCACACCCTCTGTCTTCTCCTCGCCAATATCCCCTTTTCATTCCCCGCTCGCCAGCCTAGCCACACCCTACATATCCTTGGTCGGCCTCCCCCTCGCACCGACCCCATACCCCAACCAGGCCATCGCACCATCACCAAAGAACTGCCCATCCCGCTCGCCCCTCCCTCTCTTCATGTATAGTGGGCCTCCTCACATATTGGTCGATGCACCCCGCTTCCTCCTCAAACATCCTCCCGAACCCATGCAGCGGCCTTCCGTTCCCTTCACCGCAAGTGTGGACTACCCGGGTAATCCCTTCCTTCTCTTTTCTAGGGTTTTACCATTGATATTTTGGTGTTTTACATTCCAAAGAGTGTGTGGCCCGATTTTAGGATTCTCGTTTATTGTTTATGGTTCAAATTCATAAATTAGGTTCACTTTGAATTCATTATGGTGTGTTTGTTGTGAATTTGGAGTTTCAGACCTAATTTTAGGAGTTTTACTACACCGACGTAGGTGTTTTCGTGCCATAGAATCATTACATTAATATAATATGTATGTTTAAATTTATTAATGTATTAATTGGTTTTTATTATGTGATGCGTTTGGTTTTTTCAAAATGGTTTGTGTTTAAACGTTTAAATAATATTTCTAATATATATATTGGATATGCTTTTGTGTATGATTTGATGCATTGCTTTTAAAATTGAGATTTATGATTTTTTGGGTGGTGAAAAGTGTCCTCGGAAATATTTTTGTCATGCACATGTGATATTGGATCTACCTTTCATAAGATTCTTGTTTTCAGAGTTCTTGAAAACATGCAATTAATTATTTTTGGTGTCCAAAATATGATTTGGTAATAGTTTAATATATATCTGAGTAAGAAATTTATTTTACATTAAAATAATAGGTTTTCTGTCATGTGTATCGTATTGTAGTGTTTATTGATAATGGTTTTGGGTCCTATATTAAAATTACGAAATATTTTTTAAATCCCATAAGGAGAGAGTGTATAAAAAATTGGGTTTAAAAGGGATAAAAATTATTTTTGAAGGTTAAACTTATTGCACAACTTTTTATTTAAATTTAAAATAGATGGATTTGCGGAAAAAATGTTTTGAAATGGTTTTTCCATACATTCATTTTTAAAGTGGTGTTTTTTAATGAGATCATGTGTGCTTTTAGTGTATATCATCATGTGTTAATCTTAAATGTTTTATAAACTGTTTACTGGAATTTATAAAATCAAATGTGATGTGTGGATGTGGTGTTTGATAGGGTTAAATATGAGTTGAATTTTATTTGTTGTTATTGGGTGAAAATTAGGGGTCTTTTAGGTGCAACCCTTGATGTGCCAATTATGAATGTTTTATTATTTTAAATAATTTATTATGTCGTGCATGTGATGTGATTTATGACGTGAAACAGATTTGTTGTGTATTTGGTCTAAAAAGCTGGATTTTGAACATGACATTGGGTGTAATGTTTTGTGGTGCCTTTGGAAATTGTTCTAGAAACGTTTTTTATGAACTATTAAATTGCATAAGTGGTGCAAGGCATGTTTATCAAATGATTTGGTATGTGTATGTTTTTTTAGAGTGGATTTTGTGTGTAAATGTGGTGGAAAAGTTTGTGTACCTTGTTTTCATTTACTTGTGGGTGTAAATGTATTATGTTAGTGATTGGTGAATGTGAAATTTGTTTGAGCACAAAATGGGAACCTTAGGTACCTAGGTGGGAGGATTAGGGCTAGTACGCTAGCTGACATGTCAGTGGTTTGTCTCGGTTTCATCTGGAAAGATTGATGTTACAATACTAACTAAACTTTACTGATGATTGGATACCACTAGGTTATGGATGTGTTTCCCTACTATTGGATCGTGCATGAGGGCATTGCTTATTGTGGTTTTTATACCATGTTTACATCGAGGAACGATGTCTCTAGTGAACCAAGCATACTAGCTGCCTAAGAGATTTTACCCACAGTGATCTACTATTCATGACATGGTGCCTTCTGTCAGTATATAGAAGACCACTTTAGTATGTTCTTGTTCCTTATGAATTTTCTCTTCCAATTTAAATTAGTATTTATGAAATGGTTTTTATTCTGTTGCTCTTTCATTTTTTACATTCAGCTTTTAAATGTTTTCTTTAAAGGAATTTTAGAAGTATGGTTTTAAATAAGCATCTTAAAATATCTTTTTGATGTTGTGGAATGGAACTTTATTATTGGTGATGTCCTACTGGTCTCTTGGCTCACACCCTATATACACCATTGGGTGTATGTAGACCTCGTTCTCTGTGTATTCCGGGTTGGGGCACCTTGCTCAGAAATGGAGGATCTGTTTGTTTATGGTATTCTCATGCAGGTTTGTGTTTATAGATAGTGGATGTTGATCCTCTCTTCTTTCTTGGAGGTTTGAGTTAGAGTTTTAGTTTATTTTGTAGTAATTAATTTTTGGATGATGGTTCAAGTTGTAAACCATTAAATATGATTTTAGTTTAAGGTCATGTTTGGTTGTCTGTATTATGTTTTTGTTTATTTATCTTATTAGTTGTTTTGTGTTTAATATTTTGGGCAAACTATTATCATGTGTTAGTTTTGATACCCAATCACCTGTTCTTACCTGTTGGGATTGGGAACACCCTTTGGGCCAGGCTGAGGAGCGGGTCTGGTGCCGGGTCAAATGGAGACCCAGCCTGGTTCGTGACAAGATGGTATCAGAGGAAGGTTTTATCTCTTGAGTCATGTTCATTTTGGATAGAGTCATGGTAGACTAAAGTTAAGGTTGTACGGACTCGACGTCCTAGCTACAAGTAAGGTTCCTGCCTAGCACACCTCGTGGTGAGACTCAAGTTACCAATGAAAGTTATGGTTTGTCTAAATTTCTGGTCTGTGTGCTTAATTATGTCTGGAGGAAATGCAAATGGTGTAGGGATAGCTTTCCCAGTGAGCTCGTAGGGTCTGAAAATTCATGTGAATCTGGGGACATTATCCTAGAATACCATCAATGGAAATGGTGTGATTGGTGTATGGCCACCAACCATATGTCCCAATCACAAGCTGACACTAGTTCCCTCTTACATCATTCCACATATCATTGTTTTTGATTCATGGAAATCTTGATTTTAAGTTAAAAAGTATTTGTGTCTTGAGTTTGAATTCTTATTTTTAAGTTGGTGTGAAAGTGTGTGGTTAGTGAATTCTTTTGAAAAGATCTTTGGGAATCCCTTGTAGTTGTTCCTCATGTATGTTTAGTGTTATCAATTGTTATTTATTATCCATTAGAAAAGTTTGATTAGGTCCATAGTTTCTTTCTTGACTATTGAACCACCCTTAAAGAGTTAACATGTGGTTGATGTGCGTACACGAGAAATTCGTCATTGGGAAGCCATCTAGTTGATCGAAGGACTCTCTTAGTGAATTGTAGTATTGAACCCATCCCACTTTATAATCAAGCATATCCTCTCGCATTGGGGGGGTGATGTGAGGGGGGTTGAATGAAACATGGGTTTCCATTAATGATTTGATAATCAAGGGTGAATTTGACCTCATATAATGTATTTTATGGAAATAGTGAAGGAGATTCCAGTGGGTGAAGGTGGAAGCAACCTGGAGTTGTCAGTGCATGCTGTTTTTATAAATAATCTTTTTTCCTCTGTTGGTTTTGTCTAAGAAATGGGTTGTGTTAGGCCACTAGTGTGGAAGAACCAACCACATGGGGATGGTATGGTCAATTGTTGGAATCACATGTTTTTAAAGACTCATTTTGAAGTCCTTCTCCATATAATATTTCTCTCAATAGTAGTGGTCATGTTCAGTAATGATTTACGGTCTCGTGTTCTCATTCAATATGGAAAAGGGTGATGCACGTGCACCATTTTAGATCTTGTGTTGGTAAATGTTCCTTGTGTGATTAGTTGGATGTGGTGGTGCATTGTATTATTTGGTGTTGTCTTAGTTGCGGTGTGGTTGCAGGTGACACCAAAAGTAGAAGATCTGTTTGGGAGTCTTCAATACCTGTCTATGAGGTAGGAGATACTTCAAACATCAGAGCTCTAACCATAGGCCTCGGAGTGAATCTGGCGTGTGGTTAGGAACCCCGAGAGTGTATGGGACCCCAACCTTATTCCTGTCTATAAAAGGTGAAGGAGGTTTAAATTGTTTTTTGAAGTTCCATTCTGAATGACCCGTTTGGGTTTGTGGGTTTTCTCATGGCTATGAGAATGTGTGGTCGTCTCGTTACCTTATTGTATTGGGTGTTGTGTCCCACTGAATGTAATAGATTTTGGTGGTCCGTATGAGATTTTCTTGGGTAAATCATTCTCAAATTTGAAAAATTCTCATCTAGGGATGTGGATATGTTGGTTTGTCTTCATCTATGGTTTTGACGCCCAGTAGTTGGGACCGGCCCTCCCCGCCCCTTGTGGTGGGGGTTTTGGTCATCGTTTGGAAATTTTCTAGGTTTCGTATCTTCTGTCGGCTCTAATGGTGGGGAGACCTATGATAGTTATCTCTCAAATGCCTTTGAAATGAATCAGTGTTTTATTTCTTGATAATGGTCGGGAGTATGCTCGAGCCCCCCGTTGTCGGTTTTCTAGTCTCACTTTGGGTGTTGGTAGGTTCATAATGGTGGGGAGCCCCTTCGGGCTTCCCCATTATGGAATTTTGGTTATGTTCATTTCCTTGATCATTAAAATATAGGTTTTATAGCTCTTTACAGAGGGTGAATCATATAAGAATATGTTTTTACAATGTATTTCATTTTAGTCACCTACTCTGAGCATGATCTGTATGCCTCTCTGCTTGTTTTCATAGAGATCCTCTTCAAACATAGGGGTGTCATTTCCGACTTTGGGTCTCAGCCTTAGTTGTGGCATTCTGGGGACAAAATTCTTTATGGTGGGGATAATTGTACCACCTATCATCTTTAAATAATATATTTTACTAATTTTCGGGTTATCAGGTAGTCTAGGTTGAAACCGGACCTAAATTTTTGGGTTCGTATTTAAAAATCCGTGGTTTGGCCTTGATAACGTCGAGCGAACAGCAGTCGAAGCCATGCAGCCTCGTCTAGGGCATCCCATGACTTCACCCAGTTCACTGCATGCCCTGCTCGATGGTCAACTAATTAAATAAAATGAAATAGTAATAATGAAATAAACCTAAATGATTGCTAATATAAAATTAAAATAAAATAAGAAGTGATAAAAAATTAATATATTTATCTTTAATGATAACATTATTATTATTATTAGATTTTTGAGGATGTTATTATTTCTATTATTATTAATATTAATATTAATATTATTAATATTTTTAGTTTTATTTTTAGTTCATTTATTATTGTTTATTATTTTTATTTTTATTCCCTTTGTGATTTTGGGTTTGGCGCCTCCCCCTCTTTCTCCCTCACTAGTGTTTGGCACTTCTTCCATTCTTCCATAGTTCTATCGCACCCCATCTCCCATGTGAAACCCTCCAGACCACTGGAGGCCTTTTCTCTCATCCAGCCTTGTCACGCCACCCTCTTCCGCCCCTGGAACCCCGCTATGTCGCACCGTAGAACCCACCCAACACAATTACCTCCTTCCTCTCCTAGCCAGCACTGTTGTCGCACACCATGATAGCCGGGCCAGCAACACCCTATAGCTCCCCAGCTAGCCTCCCCCACACACCGACACCCCAAACCCCAGCCAATACATCCCACCGTAGCCCTTGAACACCCCCATCTTTCTCGCCCAGCTCCCTCTGCTCCTGTCCGATGAGCCTCCTCCCATGCCAGCTGGCGCACCCTACTTTTTCCTCGGACAACCTCTTGAACCATTGCAGCGGCCTTCCATTACCTTTTCCGCAAGTGAGGACCACCCAAGTAATCCCTTTCTCCTCATTGATAGAGTTATAACATTGATATTTTGGTGTTTTAGATTCCAGCAAGTATGTGGTCCGATTTAAGGGTTATGATTTAATGTTTATGGTTCAAATACCTAAATTAGGTACATTTGGATTTCGTTGTGGTGTGTTTGGTGTGCATTTGAAGTCACATAGGGAATTTTCATAGTTTTACCACAGTGAGGTTGGTGTTTCTGAGCTTTAGCATCATTAGATTAATTTAATATGTTTGTTTAGATTTATTATCATATTCATTGGTTTTTATTATGTGATGTGTTAGGTGTTTTCGAAATGGTCAGTGTTTAAATATTGAAATTATATTTCTAATATATAAATTGGATATTCTTTTGTTTATGCATTGGTACAATGTTTTTGAAAAATGGGCTTAAGAGTTGTTTGAGTGGCGTGAAATGTCCTCGGAAATATTCTTGAAATTCTCATGTGATATTGGGTCTACCTTTCATATCAGCCTTGTTGTGAGAGTTCTTGAAAACATGCAATTAATTATTTTAGCTGTGAAAAATATGATTTATTAATATTTTAATATTTATTTGAGTTCCTAATGTATTTTACATGAATGTAGTTTGTTGTGTGTCATGCGTATCATATTGTTGTGTTTCTTGAAAATGGTTTTGGGTCCTATCTTAAAAGTTTGAAATATTTTCAAATGAACATATATTGTGAGTGTATAAAAAATGATTTCAAAGGAAAAAAACATTATTTATGTTGTCATGTTGAAATTATTACACAACTTTTTAATTAAATTCCAAATTTATGAATTAGTAGAAAATATGTTTTGTAATGGTTTTCGATACATTCCATTTTAATGTGGTGTTTTCGCATGAGATCAATTGTGCTTTTCGTGAAAAATGTCATATGTTAATCTTAAATGTTTTATAAACTGTTTAAATGAATTAATTTAATTAAATGTGATGTGTAGATGTGGTGTGTGATAAGGTTAAATATGTGTTTAATTTTATGTGTTGTTTTTGAGTAAAAATTAGGTGTCTTTCATGTGAACCCCTTGATGTGACAATTCGAAATGATTTATTAGTTTAAATATTTTATGAAGTCCTTCATGTGATGTGATTTAAGACGTGAAATGGTTTTGGTGTGAGTTTGGTCTAAAAAAGGGATTTTGAACATGTCTTCGGGTGTAATGTATTTTTGTGCCTCTATAAATTGTTTTGGAAATGTTTTTTTTCTGATCTATTAAATTGTATAAGTGGTGTGAGGCATGTTTATCAAAGGATTTAGTATGTGTATGTTTTTTGAGAGTGGGTATTGGGTTTCTATGTGTTGGAACACATTGTGTACCTTGTTTTCATTGACTTGTGGGTATAAATGTGTTTTGTTGGTGATTGGTGAATGTGAATTTATTTTGATCACAAAAAGGGAACCCTAGGTACCAAGGTGGGCGGATTAGGACTAGTACACTAGATGACACGTGAGTGGTTCGTCCTGATTTCATCTGGTAGGATTAAAGTTACAACACTAACTAAAATTTTATGATGATTGGAGACCACTAGTTTATGGATGTTTTTCCCTACTAGTGGCTTGTGCACGAGAGTGTTGATTATTGTGGTTCCTATTCCACATTTACATCAAGGAACAATGTCTCTAGCGCAACATGCATACTACCTACATTAGGAGATTTTACCCATAGTGCTCTACTATTCCTAATGTAGTGTCTTCCATTAGAATATGGAAGACCACATAAATATGTGAATTTTCATTGTGAATTTTCTCTTCTGTTTTAATGTAGTATTTGTTAAATAGTTTTTATTCCATTTCTCTTTCCTTTTTTACTTTCTGCTTTTAAATGTTTTCTTTAAAGGCATTTTAAAAGTATGGTTTTAATTAATCATGTTAATTATCTTTTTTATGTTGTGGAATGGATCATTTTTATTGGGTGACATCCTACAGGGATCTTGTCTCACATCCTAAATACACATTTGGGTGTCTATAGACCTTGTTTTATGTGTATTCCATGTCTGGGCATCATGCTCAGCGATGGTTGATTGGGTTTTTGGTGGTCTTTTCATGCACGCTGGTGTTTGTAGCTTGTGGATGTCACACCTCTCTTGTTGCTTGGAAGATTGAGTTATAATTTTTGTTTCATTTGCAGTCGCTACTTTTTGGATGTTGGTTCATGTTGTAAACCATTAAATATAATTTTAGTTTAAGGTCCTATTTCATTTTTTGTTTTCAGTTTTAGTTTATTTATCTTGTTAGTTGTTTTGTGTTTACTATTTTGGGTAAATCATTCCTATTTTTTAGTTTTGATACATGATAACTTTCGCCCGCACATGGGGTTCAGAAAGGCTAATTGGTTCATGTAGTGGATTGGGTTGAGTGTCGGGTTCGAAGGCGACCCGGCCTGGTTCGTGACATGTAAAATTCCAAGAAGTAGAATTACTTCAAAATAATTTTTTTTATTATAGTTAGAAATATTATATTTATTTTTGGAATAATTAATAAATTTATTTAATGAAGACGCTTCATTTTTTAAATCATCATTTAATAATTATATGAGGGTGATTATTTTATAATTTTTTTAAAATATTTATTCTCTAGTGTATGGTGAAAAATATTAATTTTTGTTAATATTTTTTTCATGTACACTATACTATTATTTCAAAATGAGTTCAAATTAAATAAGTTTTGTTATATTTTGAATAATCTATATATGTAATTTAGAATCAATTTTACATTTTAATTCACTACATAATCAATTTTTTACAAAAATTGGCATTTTCATGAACAAATAGTATTTATGGGTAAAATGTGATGTTATCATGATAAATTATAATACTCACTATTGGTGAATGATTCTATTGAAATAAATATATTATATATTCAATCAAATTTTTTATCATTCATGTAATAGTTTTTAAAAATGGGACAGTGATAAATCTATTTTTATAATTAGAGACTATATTATTCTAAAACGTGGTTTTCATGTCATGTTTCTCAAAAAATTTATTATTATTTTTAGATAATTATAGATATTGAATTTTGTAAAATAGATTATATATTTTTAATTATCAGTTTAAAATATGATAAATATGAAACTTTTATTTGTCAATATAAATAGTAGTCATTGTAAAATTTATCACTTTGGTATACGTTAAAGCTAAATAATCGCATTTAAAACAAATTTAGAACGTCATATTTTATCTTCCTAATTCGTAATGGAAGAATGGAATTCAACCATTATCTCCGTATGATATATTTTTAGTATTCTACTAGACATGTTTCCTTGATGATAATGTATAAATTTTTTTAATCCAAAAATTATACAAAAAATGAATTTCTTATTTTTAAATAAACCTTATTTTTCCACATAGGGAAAGTAAAATTAAGAAAAAAATTAAATTCCTATTTTATATTCATAATTTTTTTAATGATATAAATTTATATATAAATATTATAAATTATATCACAACATTAAATGCTCTTTCAATGCTAATACATTATTTAATAATTCAATAGGAAAATAAAATAATTGTTTGTAAAACAATTAAAAGTTATATAATTTGAATAGGTAAATAATTACAATTAATATTATAGATCAAAATGAAATATTAAATATTTTTTATAGAATTATATTCAAATTAAACTTTTCCTTGATGAATTTAAAGTAAAATATAATAAGCAGTTTTACAAATGATCGTAATAATAATTTGTAATACATAATATTTTAGTAAATTATAAAAAATTCATAAAAATTGAGGTGAGGTCAAAATAAATGGATATGGTTATATACATCAACCATGACCCATTAATTGGTCATTTTAATTTTATTTTAAACTTATTATCCTTTAAAATGTAGAAAACATTTATATTATGATAACTGACCAAAGGGTTAACAAAGTGTTAAAATAAACAGATATGTGTACAAATGTGATGAAAAAAATTCAAAATATTATTTAATGAAAGTATTTAAACTAGTCACATATTAAATTATAATATTATAAATTTTATCCATTTGGACATCATAATTAATTTTAAATAATTTCATATTTTTTGAAATGAAAATAATTCCTCTCCCCTCAATAATCAAATGCAACACCTCATTTTCCTTATAAACGATGCATTATGTTTTCTATATCAATGAACCACTAATAATATATCTTAAATACATTCATATTCACATTATATATGACATTTTCTTCCAAATATTCCATCCCTATATCACTTATGGGGATGATAGAAGGATTTATTTCAATAAAGAGGTAACCCACTTGACCGATAACATTATTTTTAATTCTTGTTTTCTTCCTCTAAATATGATACATTATTATAAAATAATAATTTTATATTATAAATATATTAAATTAGATTATAATCATTAATACACCCGTATTCACAATATTTCTATCAAATAGTACGTGAAAGTATCGTTAGGCCATACGTATGGCTTACCATCTCCACATGGTGATGAAATTAGTTTTCCATCACAATCATTCATGGATGATTATTATGATGGGATTGATATTAATATATTAATTTAAGAAATAATTATTCTTTCTAATGATATTATCATATCTACCACCATGAATTGAAAAACCTTCAAAAACAATACTGTTTTTCATGCGAACATGTAGACTACAACCTCTACAAAGAAATGCAATTTGTTTTTATTTTCAATTTTAATTAGATGGTAATAAATATGGATTCATTGAATATGTGTTTTATATTTCATATAAAAATGATTGTATAAATATTATTTATTATTTACATTTATTTCAAAACATCCATTGAAAATTGAAATTAGAATTCATCCGTACAAATGGCCTACCATATCAATGATTGGTATAATTAATTTTTCAATATCATAATTATAAAAAATTTTCAGAAACAATTATATGATGGAGATATATGACATTATAAGTATTTACATAATATTGATATGGAATTATAGTAAATATACATTTATTATATCGGAGGATTGAGTGTGTTCGAATCAATTGGGACTCAATGTAACAGATTTTCATTTCCCTTATATTTATATGTTTAAGATGTAAAACTCAACACATATATATTTTTTATGGAATATATACCCCCAATTAATTTATTTAATTATAATTTTCATAAAAATAATAGGATATAAATATCAAAAAAGAATATTTAATTCATCTAAATTATGATTAAAATTTCACCAAGATAGTAATATTTTTATGTTATAATATCATTATTTATTAGGATTATTTATGGTTATGTTCTGATGATGAAACCTTATGATCTATCTCTCATGAAAATAATGAATTTCCTTATAATATATTTATTCCATGAAAATAATTTTGTGTCCTTAATTTTAGTCAACACATATAATAATGAAAATGATAATTTGTTTTTATTGAAAATTTACTTCAGTTCCATCTTTGATCGAAAAAACCCTTTTCTTCATATCATCATTTTCTAAAAAATGAAAAATATTTTAATATTCTAAATTGTTTTTTTATTGAAATTTTATCCCATTATTTATGTTGCGGCCCGAACTAATGTGGATCGAGCTAAAACTACAACAATATTTCCTCCATAAGATATGGGATGGTGACAAGATCTGAATGGAATAACTAAAATTAAAGGCCTTTTACTAATGTACATATATGGAAAAACCTGACCATATCAATGAAGATGTTCATAGGAATATAGTAACAAATAATGAATCATATATATTAATAAACATAAAATCAATCCCTCTCTGGTTCATAAGAACATGAGAGTGTAAACTGAAATGAAAAGTGAAAATATAGATGCCCCAAATAGAAATATGTCCTAACATGACATTAATGGAAAGTAAATTGATGAGTATTCCCCACTCTATATCTTTTAGCCTCGACCATAGTCTGTTGTTAAATTTATCATGTTTCTCTATTTTAATCTGTAGTCACATCCAAAATGTATTTCATATTCATATGTAATGACACATTCATGAAAATCCCATGAAGGGTTGAATAAATACATACCCAGTATGACACCAAGAAAGGAGAAGGTGGCGAATTAATAGACAAAATTGGAATAAAAAGATTTCTCAACCCAATGAACATGTGTATAAAATCCAATGACCTAGACACACACAAACAGAAAAGTATATATATATATATTCAAATTAATTAATTTTAAATAGGAGGTAAAGGGGATATAAATCTCACTATAATGTATTGGAAAATAGTCTAATATATTCCAAAAATCCCATTACCAATGCCTAACATCATGATTTTATTCCTAGCAACAAACACCATAGTCAAGCCACACCTTGACTCGGTTCCACATTATTGAGGGTCATAATATCTTTGTATAGGACCCATGACCTTGTACAATAGAAGGGTTCCTATTCGTAGATATTTAGTGGCCCGTGACACATCCTGATAGGAGGGCTCCACTTAATGGTCGATAGAGGACCCATACCCATCACAGTTGTGGGTTTCCACTATTGTTGATGGTAGAGGAACCATGACCTATCTGGCTAAGAGTATCCCACTCATGATGTTGAGGAACCATTTCCTAATACAATAGGTGGCTTCCAATCAGATAACAGAAATAGGTTCCATGCCCAGCTCAGATAGAGGGTTGCACTATAATAGTTAATAACTCATGACCAATCCTCTAAGAGAGTTCCACTTGATGGATAGGTATAGAACTCATTCCCTACCTATCATTAGGGTTCCACTATACCAATTGGTTGAGGATCCATGTCATTTCCTACTATAGATATACCGACTAATAAATGGTAGTGTATCCATTTCCAACCCAGCTAGATGTTACCCCACTAATAGTTGATCAAGAACACATGACTTTTCAAGAAAGAGGGTACCATTCTGATCTCTCTGATGATCCTTCCTAATCACGTCCGTTTTCAAGTGTCACGTAAATAAAAATAACACATGTAACATCATTCATCACTCTCAAATTACATTGTATATACCACTGTCATGTTATATATGGATGGAAATTCTAGATAGGATACTCCTAGGACTAAATATAATTCCATCAAAAGGAGATATGAGAGACGTAAGGTTACTAAAAAAGAATGAATGGTTACCAGACATGTAATGGGACACAGATAGATGTTGGTATCACCTCATTACCTAGCCATGCCCCTTCTGATACATGGCTCACTGATTGTGTATAATGACAATACATGTGGGTGGAATTCATGGTGCACCTCACCCTCCATGTAATCTACCCCTGCTCTTACATGTGTCTGTGTAATTATCCACATGTATTTGTACTTATGTACATAGAGTGTGTGCCTGCCTAGGTTCATTACAATGTGCTCCTACGAAATATATATTTTTTACCCTTTGAGAGAAACAAGGAAAGTGGCCTAGCCACATAGTGTGTCATCTTTAAAATTATCAAAACCCTAGTTTTATAGACAATGGTGAACTAAATAGTGTGTGTTAATCACATAACACTCATTGTAGTCATGTTTTTTCAAGAATGATTGATATTCTTCTGGATTTACAAATCTGTCATCTCCCCCTTGAATAAAACCTATAGGCCTCTAAAAATATGTGAAAAGACCTCTTTTTTGTCACTAATTCCAATATATTTACTAGGAATTAAATTCAAATTCATCCCCTCAAATTATGTACAAAACACACACCCCTACCATCAAATAAAATTCCCCACCAATATTATGAGACATGGTGGAATATTTTTTATCCTATAAATCCTCCAAATCCACCTTGGATTTGTCAATAATTTTACTACACCTGACTCTGCTGTGAATATGGGGGTCCAATTGTTCGCAATCTCACAATGAAATTTCAAATATAGACCCCATAGGACAATAAATATACAATGTAAATAAATAATGGAGAAGAGAACAAAACACTATTGTAATAGCATTTTCCAATAATTCAATGAAAAACAATCATGGAAATCCAAGGTGAGATGTAATTGAATAGTAAATTTAAAATAGGTTTATAGGCACATGAAAACTCTTAATATAACATAGATCATAATATAGAATCAATAATTCTAAAACACTTCAATAAATTATGGAATGATAGGAAAATTGACAAGTCTAACTAGGAATGTGATTTTATGTAGTTAAAGAACATTATCGTACACAAATGAGAGAAGTTATTGCATTTGCGTCGCCTGATCTTTTTGGATCCAGAGTACTATTATCATCATATTCTAATTCTCAAATGAGAGTGTGGAATAATGACTCTCAATAATCCTTGGGCTCTGTGTATATCCTTTGATATCCTTCCATATTTTATTATGTAATAGATAAATTAGGTTTGTCTTATTAAGGTAAATAAATATATTTAATTGTTTATTTTTATTAAATTCACTCATCAATGGAATCTATAGATGAATGCCCAGTGTTGAAAAAGTTTCAATCATGCGTAGGTTAATACCCAAATATTGGATTCAACTGTGGTATTAGATTAAGGTTCCAAGATTATATTTAAGATTTATCTAAAATTTTTAATGAAATCATAATATAAGATATATTTTTTATATTTTAAAATTTAATTTTGGTCACATCGAGCCACGGAATCACATGATGTCTAAGTTACTATCTCCAAAATTATTTCAAGATATATTTTAAATTACTATGTAGAAAATAACAGGGTCACATCATCATTCAAACCTTTAAGGATTTCACCCAGAAATGAAAAACTAATTAAAATTATCATGATTCCATGCCTAAATCTAGATCTCATGATCCCAAGAGCACTTCTATATGCTCTTGTACTTTATAAAATCATGAACCAATGGGATGGCCCATCCATTCAGGGTCTTATCCTTCCAGTCTTTGATCACCACTAGGTGCCTTGAAAAAGTGGATATGTACTCTATCTATATCTCTCCCCAGTCTATTACATGCGTAGTGTAATGAATGTACCTCCACATATGCAATCATGTAAGATGTCATGAATGCACTCCAAATATTGGAGTATAGAAAGAAAATAAGAAACTTATCATAACCACTAGATGATCTCAAATAGTAAGATCAATATGAAGAAATTATTTTCCCCCAGAAGAATCCCCAAAATTATTATCTTCGGGATACTGTATGAATATAATTCTTTCCCTGATTGAACTACAAGTTCCTATTATGTTGATCTATGTATTATTTCTTCATTCCTTCAGTTTCCATAATCCATTTTTGGTTGAACTTGACCTTCTCTATCGTCACATGTACCATTTTAGGCCCAATAAGAGATTCCTCACCAATCTCAATCCAACAAAACTGTGACAATCACTATCTCCCATGTGATTCCTTGAATAGAATCATTCCTATAGTAGAGTGGTATCGATTATTTTACATAAAATCAAATATTTGAAAGGGATCCTCCCATATTTGGACAAATTATAACACCAATCATATAGAATAATCTCAAACACCTAGATAGTGCACTAGGTCTGACCATCTGTTTGAGGGTGGAAGGCTGTAGTCATTATCATATTTGTCTAGAATTCCTCATCTAGTCCACTCTATATCTTTGACCTAAAAAACTCATCATAGATAGATAAAATATATGTGGGAACCCATAATGGAAAACAGTTTCCCATTTGTAATAATTCCATAAACTCATCACAAAACACTACCCATGATCACAAGTCTACCAACTACATGATTTGGTAAAATATCCCATATATGGCATCATGGCCTCACAAATTTTGTGGAATCCCTATCACATTATATAGTTATATACCATCCTATATCCAATCCAGGATCTCATAGGTATTTTAAAAACCTATCAGAACAAAGTTCTCAACCATCACCTAATGATCATTTAGGCACCAGGAGATGAAATTAGACATGCTCTATCTCATAGAGACCACCCAAATCAACTAATGAAGGTCACTATTCATACTCCATACACTATGAAATACATCCAGAGTAGGCATGTGTAACTCTATATTCATATACCCTCACATCATGATTGGGACCCTCGTCCAACCCTAGAAAAGGATGACATGATTCCCTACATTAAAAAAATCAATCAAGTCAATCTCATGAGGGTATCTAGTCATGAAAGACCTCACTTGATGATGTCTCACAAGTGGAAAACTTTTAAATACCTATGAAGTAGAGGATTAAATATTATTGAATGATGAAAACGAAAACCCTACTTCTCAAAGAGAGCCAACTTCAAGAAATCCAAGTAGTAAAATGCATCCAATACCAAATGAGAATGGGACATCCTTATGAGGGAATCTACAACCACATTTATCTTCCCATTAGTATATAATATCTCTAGGTCAATAAACTATATGAAATTAAACTAGTTCCTCTATATTAGGTTCATGTCTCATAAGATAAATAAAAATCCAACATTGCAATGGTTTGCGTAAATGATAATGCACTCTCCCTCATGATAGTGTCTTCACATGCTCAGAATGAAGACTGCTGATGCAATATCTAGGTCACGAGTTAGGTATATTTTCATATTGGGAATCAACTACATAAAAAATATACTATAAATACTTATATAAACAAAAAAATATGCCAAAACTTTCTCTTAAGGCATTAAAATACAATAAATACTCCAAGACCTCCATCAACAGTACCAAAATTGGATAACCCATTATCATCAACCTCAATAATTCAAAGTCCATATATAATAGATTAGTAATGCTAAATGGATTATGTTTCTATGTTTGGGTAGTAAAAAGGTGGTTCAATCATGGAAAAGCCTTTCATAATACATTATTACTACATTTCATTGGAATGAAAACTCTTCACCTATGAATCTCTATTAGGTGGTCCGCCATAATTCACTTCATCGATCTTTTCTAGGACCACAATTAATCCATGCTCAGAAATGACATGATCCAGTATGGAATTTCTTGAATACAGAACTAGTACATCGAAAAATTGCAATAATATTGGAGCTATGAAAGTAAATATCATAACATCATTTTTTTTCTCTGCATGAACAATCAATGACACATAGTATATTAGTATTTCATCCATGAATATAACCACAAACGGAACCATGTATTAATGGAAGATATAGTTCGTCAAATCCTTACAAACGGAGAAGGATTCGTCACATAAAAAGAACATAAGAAGGAACTCCTAGTATATATAGTAATATTTGAATTCTATCATCATAATATTATCCATGAAAATTCTCAAATGGTAGTAGATGAATCAATTATTGATCATTGAAACCATATCTCACCTTGATTCTGATCAAAGAGTTCATCAATACATTTCATGGGGTAATTTTTCATTATCATGGAATGTTTTAGGTGATGATAACACAACCAATGATGCATGAACCAATCCATATTTTCAAGAATAAACGCTGGATCTTACTAAAGGACACACTAGGCTTGATAAGACCCTCATCTAGAAGGACATCCTACTACATCCACAACTCGCAGAACTTGGTAGGGGCCATCATATATACCAAAAATTATATCAAAGTAGTCATGTGATGTATGTCATTACAAAAATATCAACTGAAAAGAAATGATAAAAATACACACCTAACTAGAACAACGTCACAACTATGAAAAACTATTATGTAAAATGCAAAGCAACCTCTGTCCAGATTTCCATGCCCAAACTACCATACGTGGTAAAATTCACTAATTATTACAAGTATCCTTTATAGTCACTTATGAAATTCCTATAGTCTGTATAAGACAGGAAAAATACTAGAAAATTATTTGATGGGTGATTATTAACATACACGGTAGGATGCCCCAAAAGATGATGGTGGACCATAAAGACACATGATAGGCATAGAAAGACATCACAACCCAACATAAGAGAGTAAACAATAAAAAAGATGAATATAAATATATATATATATATATATATATATTTAAATTTATAAATATACCACAAATTATAGAGAAAGGGAAAGTCCATCTCATATCACAACTTTGGGAAAGATTTATATCAGTTTGAAATGTTTTATCATTCATTTCCATAATCTCACACATCTTCCTAGTAGAAAACATACAAGTCAAGCCACAACTCACCCCTATTACACTTTTTCATGGTGATTATTCTCTAGTTATAAGTCTTGTGACTTATTACAATAGGAGTGTGCCTCTCAGTGGATAATATTGGATATATTCCCATCACATCATGAGGGTTCCACTATAGTAGTCGTTAGAGGAACCATGCCCTATCCTGGTCGGGGGTTCCACTATTGTAGACAAGGGTCCATGATATGAGAAAATATGAGGGTTATACTTGGATAGTAGATATATGACATATGTCCATCCCAAATAGAGGTTATGACACTAGTATTCATGGGACCATGTCCTATTGAGAAGTAGGGTTACACTAAGTGGATAGGTAAAGGACCCTTACTCTTCCCAATATGAGGGTGAGACTCTAATAATAGACAGAGGGTCCATGCCAATCCGAGTCATCTAGTTCCACTCTAATAACCAGAAGTGGAAAAATTCCAATTATAGTAATAAGGTTCCACTCTAATAGTTAATAAAGAACCCATTCACTTCCCAGTAGGAGGGTGCCACACTAATCTCTCCCATGATCCAACCTAATCACAACCATCCTCGAGCATGGACTAAATTAGGATCATGACTATAACATCTGGAATTATATCTCAAAATAAACTATCGAGGCCACCATCTTTTTTTACATGAAACAGAATTCATATTTTCTATCCTCAATCCAAACTATCAAGTCCAAATGAATGAGATACAATATGCTAAATGTTCATAAAATGATGGAACGGGTAGAAAACATATTATAAGACCCACATGGCATGTGGTCTCACAATGCTATCTGGATGTCTCTCTACCATTATATGGTTCATTGATAGTGTATCACTACACAGTGTGTAGATGGACTATATCAAATGCCTCATCCCCCAGGGGTATTCCTATTATCATGGTCATGAACGTGTAAACATTCTCTTTAATATGTACTTCGGTACATGGAGAGTAACCCGAGATGGGATCCTATCAGTGTTATCATGTCACATGTCCAATCTACCCCCTGAGTAATAAAAAATCTATGGCCTATCCACACATTGCCTCATCCTAAACATTCTAAAAACCCAAGCACCACTATTAAAGGGGAATTACATGGTTTATTCTAACAATAGTACAATCCATGTTGTTTGGTTTTTCAGAAAAAAGTGTTATCTGATTATAGAATTATATATCCATACTCACCACCTCATTTATGACCACCAGAAATCCTAAAATCTATGGGTAATACCTGTGTTCATCATTTCCATCAGTCTAGTGGCTTGAACTCGAAATTGAATTAATCTTCTCAAAGATCGTATATACCATGTACATAACCTATCACTCAAAATGCCTCACCCGTATTCTGATTCTTATGGAAATCACTTTTATCGCACAAATACTCTATATCCATCCATGATTCTTAATTCCATTTTCCCCATGAAAATACATCATGGTTGTAGGTGTCCAATCGGTATTGGTCCCCAAACTAAAAATATTGAATGAAGACCCCATAAATCAATAAGTGAAGAATGAAAATTACGATTCAGATAATATCAAAAAAATAGATGTTTATTATGATTGGCCATGTTTTATAGGCCAAAAAACACAATCATGGATATCTAGGTTGTGAAACAGGTGAATTTTCAATTAAAAACTAGTGCACAGTAGCATTAAAAAACATGATTTAAAAAAGATCAACAAAAAGAATTTATCTGGAAAAAATAGTTTAGTAAATTATGGAGGTATCTAAAAATTGATGACACCTACATAGAATTGGATAGTACTTCATCGAAGAACGTTCTCAGAAATTAATGAGATAATTCATTGTGTTCGTTGTGCATCGATCTTCCAAGATATGGATTTCCATCATTGTAAAATTATAATTCCCAGATGAGATGTTGGATGTATGCCTCTCAATACTTCCAAAGTTGTGTGACTGAACATAAAAAAAATTTATACTAGATTATGTAAATGATAAAAAAATGTTTTGTTTTTTTAATTATTAATTTTTTTAAATCATACCATTCAATTGTCCTAATATATGAATTCCATGTGACGAAAAAAATTTGTTCATGCCTATAGTAAAAATCATGTCTTAAATTAAACTATGGTATAATATTTATGATTGGTGGTTATGTTGAATTGTTATTCCATTTTGTTTAATAAATAAAATATGTGTAATATAATATATATTTATCTTTTTTATATAAAAAATTTTGGGCACACCATGACTCAGGATGACACTATGTATCAATGCATTGCTCAAAAAATATTTATAGATAAATTTCCAAGAAATACAAGGAATATATATATATTATTCTTAATGTTTTTTAAATGTAATCTTATTCATGTTTTATAAACAAGGTTCTTTTTGAAATTTTACCAACAATGTGAAATTAATTTTTTCTTTTAAATTATATCTCTTGAATGGAACTTCCTACCATCATGACTAATCAACGTTTTGAAGAAATATTTATATGTTAAAAAGGATAGTTTACCTAAATTTTTTTGTTGAAAACATGTTTTAAATATTTTTGTTTTAAAATCTATTTTTGAAATGGAAACATTAATTTCCTCAAGAAATATTTCAGTGATATTGTAATGGAAATATCATATATGATTAAAACCATTGATGTCAATTATTTTCAACTCGAGATTTGTTCCACTGCTTCCATTATTAATAATTAATTGGATGCTTTTTGTTTAGGTTGATCAGATGTTTATGAAACCCATTTGTTTTTTATTAGTTATACAATAGTTAATTAATGAAATTTTTATGAAACATGAAATCATTGAATGTATTATGATGTGATGATATGATAAATATTTTATAATATTGTGGTATAGAAATTTTTGGATTTTATTATGTGATAGTTGTTACATTATAACTATCTATAGTGGTAATGTTATATCTAAGGAAAGTGGTTGCATTTTAACCAATGATGGTGGTTACATTATAAATATAGACATTGGTTATGATATACTAAGGATGAGTGAGATCATGATCTCATTCCAATATATTGTGTTAATATAGATATATCATGAGATAAATAGGACTATAATAGGTCGCAAACAATGTTTAGTAAGAGACTCTATCTGATATGATAGTCTTCACAGTGATCCTTGACTAATATGATTGTTAGGGAGTGAATAGATTCCACTAAGACAGTCTTAAAAATGATTCTTGACTAATACAATGATTTTGGGAGTGAACCAATACCAATTTGATATTCTTTGAAATTATCCTTTACTACTAAAAAAAATTATTTCATTGATTTTGTGTAGAACATAATTACACGTTTTATTCCAATTTATTTATTCCATAGATTGTTTTCTTTGAAACTTTGTTGACTAGTTTCTTATGAAATGTCACGATTTTTTTCACGAATCAATATTAAGACACATAATATGCCTAGAATTATTTAAAAATGTTATTTTCTAGTTCTAAAACCCTTATTTTAATATATTTATCATGTGATCATTGATATCACAATTGTTTACCCTCACTATGCAAATGAGTTCACCCTTTATATGTCTCCCTTACACAATATATAATTAATGGTACAAAGTATGATATTTCTAAGAAAATATATAGTAATTATGAACCGAATTGGATAATCTTATGAACTAGTTGTTTATGTCTCTATGTTTCTAAATGCAACTAGACTATAAGATTCTTGCATTGATCATTTTATTATTTAATGTATATTAATCAATTTAGATGTGATATCAATGTATTAAAATTATAGGTCTCTATAATTGGTATTATATGAGGTTTTAGATAACAATGGTAAATTAGCATCAAAAAAATATTTGAGAACTTTGCGGATAAGTCTAAGTATTTCCTAGAATCCAAATTTCTTGGAAAAGATCATTAAATTTCTAGATTAAACATAAGGATTTACAGCAGAAGGTGTCACAATTTAGGAAACCTATAATATATATATTTTTCTTGAATATGTGGTTTTCTAATATGATTATTATTACTCACGATATTAATATGGTGTTTTAGTAAATGTAAGGAAACTAATGGAATCATGTAAATACTAAATTAAATTGATAATGAAATTACTCTCCTAATGAGTAACCAATTGTTATGGATGTTGGGATGAAAAATTTAATGGATTTTATTATAAAAATATTCCCAGTTATAAATCATTATAAACTTCCAAAAAATAAAACAACAAAATTTGATTGTGTCCTTCATGAGGAAACATCGACATTCATTTATTCATCCCACTTATCCACTAGTTATGGAAAAATGGATTAGTACCACTAAAAGTAAATTTTTTATTATTCAATTTTTATAATAGAAGAATTTTATTCTAGAATTATATAATTTACAATGAAATACATATCAATGTTGGACACTTATCATGAATAAGATAAAATCATTAGAAATTTACATCATGTAGGGGGATCTGTTTTTGTTATTATTTGTCAATAAGAAATTCCTTTGTATTCTTCCCATAAAACTGGAGAAGTAATGACTTGAGATAAAGAATAAGGGAAATTAATATATCGGTACACACAATGAAATTATTAAAATTATGGAGAAAATGTGGTTGATCGAATCTTTTTTTGGCTAAAATCCAACTATCTTAAGGCATTTATTCAAAAGGGACATTAGAAGCTGTGATAAAATCATTCAATGTATTATCATGTTCCAGATGGATGTTGGTGTTACCCATGAAAATCATGGTTTTTATATGAATATAAATATGGAATTTTATGGATATTATAAAAACCATGAATAAAAAAATATGAGTCATCCTTTATGCTCAAAATTTTGAAGGAATCATGAAGGATATTGTCCTAGAGAAACACTTAAATGTATTAATTGTGGAATGAATGTTCATTAATAAATTTAAATCCAATTATATTGGAATAATCTAGTTAATAATAATAATATAGATAAATCTCTATATAATGCACTACTCACAGTCTAGTGGTATAAATGCAAGGAGTCTTTTAATTATGTGAAGAAATTCACTAATCCAACTGATAATGGTGATAATAATCCAAAAAACCTATTATGTTAAACAAAAAAACCTAAATGTTTTGATATCATAATAGTTATAGTGAATCAAGATAATCAGGGAAAATTTATCCTCCACGCCATGGTGGGAGATTTCACATTTAGGTTTGTATGAATATAGAATATGATGATCTTATTTTTTATCCATTAGTGAAATTTTATGTGATTATAATAAATGAATACAAATCATTACATATAATAAATAAATCATGTTTGATATTCAAAATCATCTTATTTTAGTCTATTTTAGGTGGATGAACCAATCATTTTAATATAAATGTATTTGGATAGGAAAAGATTTTATTTAGTTATTAAACGTCGAATTATTTTTGGGAAGAATATATTGTTTTATTAAGACTTAATTTTGGGAAATGATTAGTGTGTATATGAAGTTGTATATTAAATTATGAGTAAATAATATTATTTCAATATTCATGTTTTGTGTATCATGGAATTATATGAGATCAAATACATTTAATATTTAGGATTCAATATTGGTTTGTAATATTTTGAAGTTTACTTAAAGATAAATAATTATCGAATGAATTTACATTAACCATGGATATTATTAGATAACATGTTCTAGATATTTTGGTTTTGAAAAATATTCAGTGGAATAAGGAATGACATATGGAAATTATGATTCATTATAATTTAATTTTAGTGGTTTAGGAATAAAATAAATTCTTGAACATTAATGTCATAGAGTAAGAGGTGATGTGGAAATTTTCTAAATCACATCCAAAGAATGATATTATATTAAGAAATCAATAGGGATATAATATATATTCTGAACTGATAGACAAATTCAAATCCATTTTACAACCCATCATGGAATCTCAATGTCAATAGAAATATTATGCTAACAAGCATTAGTGTTCTTTGGAATTTATTATTATTGAGATTTTTTGTTCAGTTAATTTCTAAAAACAATAATGGGTATGGGATTCGGGAAGAATGGAATTTTGAGACCTATGTATATTGGCCCAAATTATATTCTTGATTGAATAGTAATGGTACCTTACTACATGGTGCTTCCACCAAACCCATCCCTCTATCATGATGTGTTCCGTGTATCCGATATGAGGAATTGAATACCAAATACATTACATATACTAAACTCAAAAGTTGTACAATAGAAAAAGATCACTCTTATGTGGAATAACCTGTTGAAACGTTTCTTCATAGAGAGAATGTTCAATGGAACAAGACAAAAAAACTAGTCAATGTTCTATGGAGAAATTGAATATTTAAAAAAACTTGATTGGAACCTGAGAAAGAACTGAAAAAAAGATGTCCTAATGGTTTTGTGTCAAAGTGAAAAATTTATAAGGTAAAATAATTTTAATTGGGAATAATATTATTGATTAATATTTTATTAAATAATATTTTATTTTTTCAAAAAGAAATAATTTGGTCAATATTTTTCTTTAGACACAATGATTCAATTAGGTGAACCGTGATAAATTTTTTATATATTATTATGTGTCCATTATAACCTAACCATATAAATGTTGGGTAAAAAAATTATTCAATAAATAGTGGGATATATAAAATTGTCCTACTCAATTTAAATTTATTGATTAATTCCTTTGAAATAATCATTCACATTTTTTTCAATGTTATATTATGTTTAAAAAATATATTTTACTTTCAGAATTATTTTTATTTCTTTTTGTAATAAAATATTATGTTTCACCTTTTAATCTTTTATAAATTATATCACAAAAATAAATACATTTTTGAAATCATCATATTAAAATTATCTTATGAGGGATTTTTTGGAATTTTTTGAAGAGAATTATTTTCTAGGGAATCGTTTAAAATAATGATTTCTATTGAAAACTATATTCTTGACTTAGAATTGGAAAAAATTACATTTTATTTTAAACTAGTTTCAATTTTAAATTATTTTTCATATAATAAAAACAATAGTATTATATCCATTATAATCAAGTTTCTATTTTAATTGAGTTTCAAAACATATATATAAACATTTCCTGAAAGAAACTAATTTATGAATGAAATTAGAATTTATCATAATATTTTAAATTATTCATAATTGTAAAAATTAATAAAATTAAACTTATATATTACATATTTGGTAAAATTTTATAAAATGCATCAAATATTTTCTAGTCATGGTATAAAAATTAAAATTTTGAGGTTTTAAGGAATCATTTTTGAAAAAAGTGGTCTCAAAAAATATTTCACACATATTTTAATATTTTTTTTCTAATTATGATAATTGAATTTGATAAAATAGGTTCCATATTTTGAATCACCTTGAAGTTTTTTAAATATTCCTTTTTTATATTTAGTTAATGTTAATAGTATCTATTTAATGTTCTTTACCTATGTAAAGGGTGAATCTTCTTAATCAAGATCAAAAGTAAATGGTATTTCTATATTTTTTCATTCTAATTCTTATTCGAACATATTACATAGACCATTTTTATATTAGTATCAAAATAAAGTTTTTTAATGGAGAGTTGTCCATGAGAATTACCAATATAATATTTTAATCAAATAAATTTACAAAATGTCACTCTTTTAGTTTAAAATATCATTGATGCATCCGCATGTGGAAATATAATTTTATAATGAATATAGTTATCTATTATGAGATTAGTTAATTAATTTTCACGTTTTAAATTTAATTATAATTTTTATAGATTTTATTGTTACTGTATATGATTTTTCAAAACTAGTACAATATTTACTCAGTAAACCGTAAATTTGAATAAATTATTCTAATAAAACTAAAATCGAGATAATATGATTGATTTAATATGGGAAATAAATTTTATATATAAATATCACATATTAGTGATTTTTGAAATCATTTTATTCAAAATACAACTTTCTTGATGTATTTAATGTCAAATAATATGTATAGTGTTAAACTGAAATTAATGATATTTTAAATGTATAACATTTAAAAAAAATAATATTAATAATAAAAAATTAAAAAATGTATGGATTGATGTTTTAAAATTAATATGAGGTATATTTAGGGGTATTTCTTCAATTTAGTGAAATAATATTTACCATTAAAAGGTATATAACATTAATATTACACCAATTGTAGAATGTTCTAAATAAAGGGTTAAAAGAATTATATAATGATGAAAAAGTTTTCCAATAACTTCAAAATATTATTGGATGGGAATTTTTCATTTAATCTTCTTCTAATATTTTAATATTATCAATTTTCCCAACCTTAAATCAAAATAATTTACAACAATTTAATATTTTATTAAATTACATTAGTTCCCCTCTCCAAAATTATAAAAGAAAACTCTTCATGTCACTTCTACAAAACACATTTAGACTTATATATTGATAAAAATCTACCATTTTATCTTATAAAATTTACTCTTCTCATTATATATGTTATTTTCTTCCAAAAATACCAATCAAAGATCCCTTAATATGACATCTAAATGAGTCTTTTCAAAGTAAAGGAAATCAATATTTCGAGTAAATTTATTTTTAGTCATTAATTTTCTTCATCAAAATAGTTTATATTATTCATAAAATAAATATGTAACACCCCAAGCTTCTACGATATGCTTCTCTTTTAATAATACAGTAGCGTGTATGCAACTTCGAGTTCTAACACACCACAACCAATCAAACTAGCCATTATGAATAGTAATACCCACTTTTTGAAATTTTATAAATTTTATCTTTCAAAAGGGACTTCATTTTTGGATTCGGAATATCGAAATTATCTTAGGGTGAATTTTTGGTATTTTTCTGAAATCATTAAATTTTTTATGAATAGTTAAAAAACACTCAGTTATAGTTTAAAATTGAATTTTTTTTAAAATAATTATTTATTTTATTTAAATATAATTAAGGTCAAAATAGATACATAATACCTATTTATGTTCAATTTAATTCATTGGAGTCAGTTTAGAATAATTTTAGGCATTTATAAATATTTTATTGAACTTTTCACAGTCTTTTACCCACCTCCTAGGAGAATTTTCAATTTCACATAAAACATACTTTTAGAACTTCTATGAGTGGAATTTCAAAAATCTGAGAGACACAATTAATATCAAGGAGTTAAATGTGGTTAAATGAGATAAAAATAATTTTTGGTGAATTGTAACTTTTTACTTTTATTTACCACGGTTAAAAGTAAATAGGGTAATTAAGGGTAAAAATGATATTAATATTACCCTAAACCTTGCCCTAATTCTATTGAATAGGTGTATCTTGACCAAAAATACCTTAGGAAAAAATATTATCATTTAGGTCCACTTGGATTAGATTAGGACATTTATTATTATTTAATTCAAAAAAGAGTTAAAAGAGTTAAAATCAAAGTTTAATCACTAAAATATTTATAATATAGGGTTATACATAAGATAAAATCAATAATAAATATGAATTAGAAATTTAAAAATATTTCCTACAAAATAGTATTTTATTTATAATTTTTAGACATTATAAAATTTAATTTATTTTTTACACAATGATGATGCTGTAATTACCGTATTAATGAAAGATTAAGATAATTGATATTACAAATACCCAAATAAAAGTAATTTGAGTCTTTTTTTGAATTACAATTATTTTCCATGTTAATATGACATATTAGGGTTGGTTTTATGAATTTTTTTCTAAGTAATAATGCTGTTATTAATTTATCAAAAACAAAATACCCACTAGTGTCAAAATTGACATAAAAGAGTTTTTAAAACAAATATTATATTATTAATTGATATTATATTTATAAAAATATAAGGTTCATCCAAAGGACTTATATCATGATAGGTGTATCATTAATGGACCAATTATGGGTCTATTGGAAGAATATACTATGTTTATTAACAATTTAGTATAAAAATAAAAAGTGTCATGGTAAATGTCAAACTATTTAACTAAGAGTTAAATAAAAATGATAAAGATAATATAGTGGACCAAACCTGTATAAAACCCTTTTTTTGAGTGGATTTAGACCAATACCTACCTTATAATTTAAATATTCCACCTTGGAGAATTTAGAAACCGAATATAATTTTATTATAAAATAATATTTCTAGCTTTTCCTAAGGTCCCCCTCACCCCTCTTATAAAAGGGCACTCCCTCTTCTCACTAATTCACACCTTCAAATAGATTTGGCTCAGCCAACCCCTACCCAAATAATCTCTCCACATCCCTGAAATTAACATAGAGGAATTATTTTGATCATAAAACCAACTTAAGGATCCCTTTTGATCAAATCAAAAGGAAGAACCCGAAGAAGAGGTAATGTTTTCACCACCTCTTTCAAGTTCCTTTCTTCTTCAACTTCTACTTTCTTTGATATTTCCATAATAAATTAATAACTCTAGTATATTCTATATACTATGATTTATTATAAATATGGTACAACCATATTCATTATTCTATCCATCCTTTCAATGTCATGTCAACATACGTGTGTACATATGACTTACCGTCTCCACGTCGTGGTGTAATTATTATTCAACACATTACTATTTGGATGGGTATGATAATGATGTGTAATTGAAGTAAATAATAAATATATCATTATAATGATTTTTTATATATGATATACCATCCAATTATATACTATTTTAATAATAAAATAATGATATTTTCGCTCGTGCGTACGTACGGACTACCGTCTTCAAGAACGTGATATGATTCATTACCCATCGTATCCATTCAAGACTGATTCTCATTTTATGATTAAAAATAATGTTTAAGGACTTGATATAATTCAGGATATGAATAATATACAACCTATCCATAAAAAACACGGCTTATTTTATAAATCCTATAAAAGAAAACGAGTAAGTTAACACCCGAAACGATGATAATACTATGATATTATTAACAAAGCAATGTTAAAAGATCATATATCATATCATATTAATGTATATGGTTCTTTTATAATTTATTAACAATTATTTCACCATTATACATGAGTTTAACCTACCCTCGACCAAGGAAAAGTAGAATGTAAGGGTTTATTTCACAATCTCTTCATTATCCGAGGCTGTTTATATGTAATTATCAACTGGGACCTCTTTATCATCCACATCCATGTTTATTAAAAATGAATTTCAAAAAAATATTACTATTTTACAAAATATGGGTTAAAGTCATTTATACCCTTTTTTTTGACTTTTTATAAGAAGTTTATAATGGAATCATTCCGTCATTTTCCAAATGAGGTCCTTTTTAACCATTTCAACAAAATTAAGGTAAGAATGTTTTTTAACTTATACGGCGTGTGCAGCTATTTTCCACAATTATAAAATCATCGAATCTTCCCTTACAAACTTATAAGAATATTTTCAAATTAAATTTTTTCTTTTATAATTATTTGAGTTTTAAATGATTTAAAAAGAAGAGATATTTCTATCAAATAGTTTTGATTTCATCTATGTCAACATCCTTTGATGTATTTTAAACTTATTTGAAGTTGATTTATTATGATACAAAACATCCATATTATATTGAAGGTTTTGTGATATGTTTGACTTTGGATGTGTTATTTTTATACAATTCATGGTTTATGGAGAAAGTACTAAAATTTCTTATGCTAATTATTATTAGAATGTTTATGTTTTGTTTAAACCTGTTCATATGAGGAATGCAAGAGACTTAATAAGTGAAGGGTGGAGCTCTCTATAGCTCCTCGATGTATCAGTTGGTCTAATGAGACAAACTAGTGACTTCGCACAAGGCCTTGACAAAATCTTATTTGTAGTCTTCACACAAGGCCTTGACTATGTGGTTATGATAGTCTGGCATTATGCATCCCATCATTATAAAAGTGGTTATTGATATTGCATGAGATTATTCGACTAGTAGAATATACATGTGAATAAGAAAATGGAATTATTTAATTTTATTATTTCCATATTATATGGAAATTAATGTTTAAAAGGATTTTGTTTTAGTTATACATTTCCTTAAATGTTTTTTCTTATTTTTGAATGTTTCCATTATATTGTTATCCTTACTGGGCATTTGATATCACCCCTTTCTATGTTTTATTTTTCCCAGGATGTGAAGAAGTATTTAATGAATGACCTGCATCGATAGTATGAAGGGATATGAGTATGGTTTATGTAGACAAGATGTTGTTGTAGTTTTTCACTTTCTGATGTTATGTAATCTTTATGAATGTATCTAGTGATTTCAAGTCTACTAAATTGATTGGTCATTCGAGACATGATATTTTGTGATCATGCCAATGTTATGTAATAATGCACCAACTCTGGGTAACTGGGGTCAGGGCGTTACAGTTGGTATTAGAGGAAGTTTAATACAAACCGTGGAAGCTAGATTTAGATAAACTCTCATTAGAGCACACATCCCTATGATAGACTTTGAGGATTAGTATAGAAGAACTTCCTAGAATTTTGGTATTGTAGATAATTTTTGAGTTTTCCAAGAAATATGTCTATGTCTGGATACGAGTGGATAGAGACAGCTCTGACACAGATGTACCTAGGGGAAAAACCCGAAAACACCGATTTGAGCTAGACTCGAACGGGAACTGGTGCATGACAACGGGCCTTGCTGCACTCATGGTTACGACACTCCCAGGGGATATGCTTAGGATAATTCCCATTTTCTTTACAAATCATTATGAAGGGTTTATGGGTATATACTTCCTTAAAAAAACATTTTTTTATTATTATGGATTATACCCATAAATAGTTCAATTTATGTTAAGTGTTTTACAAGTATGGAATTATGTATTTTGATTCATAAACTGATCTTGTTTATGTCATTGTTTAGAAATGGTGCCTTGTGGAAGGAATGGAAACCATATCAATGCACACACTCCATGTAGGGATTTCCTTCTTGCTCAAGATATAATTATAGTGGATCTAGTAATGCAACTGGTGTTGATCAGTTAATCACCATACTAGGACAACTCACTCAGGTTATGAATAATAACCTACCCATATGGAGTACCCTGATCCGCAACGTGGAAGATTAATGTTAGATTGCTTCATGAGGAAAAAACCACCAACATTCAATGGGAGTACAAATCCATTAGTAGATGAGAAATGGATAAATTCCTTAGATAAAATATTCCATGCCTTGGAGAGTAGTGAAAGGGAAAAGGTTATCATGGCTATTTACTACCTCACTGGAGATGCTGACCCATGGTGGTCATTGATTAAAAACATGATGAAATATGATGAAGTATCATATATTGAATAGAGGGAGTTCAAAGAGCTGTTTTTAGAAAAATACTTTCCTCATGACCATTGAGCAAATATGGAAAGGCAATTTCTGAGTCTGAGGCAAAAAGAGGATGAGAATGTCACGAAGTATGAGGATAAATTTACACGATTATCAAGGAATGATGAAGATTATATATGAAACCCAAAAATTTATATTGATCATTTCTTTTATGGGTTAAAACCATTTCTTCATCGAGCATTATTCTCATAATCCTTCTCATCGTATGTTGATATTGTCTCATGTGATATCAAGACAGAAAAATAATTCTTGAAGTCTTATGACTTTAAAGCAAAGAAAGAGAAGAAGAGATCTACTGATCACTCTGGAAATAGAAATAAGGGGAATAAGGTAAATGATTAATATCTATCCTACAGTAAATGTGGGAAGAAACACCCCGTTACTTGCTTGAAAGGAATGGGAGTCTATTACAATTGTGGTGAAAAATTCCACCAAGATCATGATTTCAAGGGGAAGAAAGAAGCTACTGATGTTAAATGATACAACTGCAGGGAGATGGGACATTATGAAAATGAATGTTCTAATGGTCATGGTAGCTTACCTCATAAAAGGACAAGGGATCAAGGCCATGCTTATTCTATCACTACTGCTGAGGTAGAAGATCTGAAAAACATGGTGGAAGGTAATTTAATGGTTTCCTCTAGTTTAGAAAATGCATTATTTGATTTTGGATCATCGCATTGTTTCATATCTTCCTAGTTTGCTAACAAAATTAGATATTACCAATTTTATTTAACAAGCTAGTTGTCAGTCAAAACCCCTAAGGGAAGTATCATTGCTACAAAGCTCTGTCAATCATTCCCCATTAAGACATATAAATGTTCTTTATATGCTGATCTCATCTTCATACCCATGATTGAATTTGATATAATCCTCAATATGGATTGTCTTTCAAACCACGATGTGAAGATTTATTGTAAGAAGAAGGAGGTTGTGATTTTTAATGATGGTGATAAGGAACACCTTATCATTAGAGAAGAATCGTCAACACCTAATTATTATCTAGATCCACCCCCAGTAGCTCAAAAAAATTCAATTATCGGGGAGGAAGAGAATGAAATAATTTTGGGTGAGGAAAGGAATGTTCAAATAGAGGATTTACCTATTGTGAAAGAATATATAGATGTGTTTCCGGCAGATTTACCTGGACATCCTCCAGAATGAGAAACTAATCTTTCCATTGATTTAATTCCTGGTTCGAGGCCTATATCAAAGACCCCTTATAGAATGACCACTATGGAATTGGTTGAACTAAAGAAAAAACTGGAGGAATTGAGTAATAAAAGATTTATTCGCCCTAGTGTTTCTCCATGGGGAGCCCCTGTCCTTTTTTCTAGGAAAAAAGATGGATCTATGAGGTTGTGCATTGACTACAGGGAGATCAATGCTATAACAATAAAGAACAAGAATCCCCTAGCTCGCATTGATGATTTATTTTACCAATTGCATGGAGCTCAATAATTTTCAATGATTGACATTTGATCTGGATATCATCAGTTGTGTGAGAAGAAGGAAAACATTCCGAAGACAGCATTTCCAACCAGGTATGGGCATTACAAGTTTATAGTAATGCCTTTTGGATTGACTAATGCACCCTCTATATTCATGGAATAAACGAATAGAGTTTTCAAGAAATATCATGATGATTTTGTGGTGGTATTTATTGATTATATCTTGGTATACTCCAAAGGCTACAAAGATCATGGAAATCACTTGAGCATTATCCTGAAGACTCTTAGAAGACATGAATTATATGGCAAGTTTAGCAAGTGTGAATTCTGGCTTAAGGAGATTTTTTTGGCCATATTTTCTCCAAAGATGGAATCTCTGTATATCCTTATAAGACCTGGGCAATCCAAGAATGGCCAGCACCGACTAGTATAACTGATGTATGCAGTTTTATTGGTTTAGTAGGTTATTATCGGCGTTTCATCCAGAATTTTTCCCAATTGGCTAACCCATTAACGAAGCTCGAACGTAATGTGGTTAAATTTGTTTGGAAAAAACATTGTGAAGAATGTTTTGATGAACTGAAGAGAATATTAGTCAATTCTCCAATTTTGACTCTACCATTGGGGAATTATGGGTTTTTTATTTATAGTGATTCATCAAAGAAAGGACTTCGTTGTGTCCTTATACAGAATGATAGGGTTATTTCCTATGGATCACGAAAGCTGAAAATTCATGAGAAAACCTATCCTACTCATGATCTTGAGTTAGCTATTGTAATATTTGCATTTAAGATATGGAGACATTATCTCTATTGTGAAAAATTTGAGATATGTACCGATCAAAAGATTTTGAAGTAGATTTTCTCAAAGAAAGAACTCAACATGAGGCAATGGAGATGGTTTCAACTACTAAAGGATTATGATTGCACGATACACTACCACCCGGGGAAGGAAAATAAGGTGGACGATGCTTTGAGTAGAATGGATCAAAGAGTTTTGAACAAGATGAGAGTTGAAAAGGATCCTATATACATGGATCATGTAAAGATGGTTATGGGAATCACCATGGAAGGTGAAACAACAATAAATATTCAAATGGTTTCCAAACCATCATTATTAGAAAGGATAAAGAGTTCTCAGACTAGTGATGAAGAGTTTCAAAAAAAGATTAATGCAGTGAATGATGGGCGATTGAGTGAATTTGTGTATGAAGAAGGAATTTTGAAGTTTAGGGAGAGACTTTGTGTTCCCAATATACCTGATCTAAAAAGATAATTATAGGATTATGCTCATAGTTACAATTTCTCTATACACCCTAGGAGCACCAAAATATATAGAGATTTGAAAGAACATTTTTGGTGGGACAACATGAAGAGTTGGATTGCTGATTTTGTGTCAAGATGTATGGTTTTTCAACAAGTGAAAGCTGGAAGGTAACAGCCTGGAGGAGTCATGAAACCTCTTCCCATGCCTGAGTGTAAATGGAATAATATAATGATGGTATTTGTCATGGGACTACCAAAGACTCCTTGAAGGAACGATACAATATGGGTAATTGTTGATCACACTGGTACAAAAACCTTTTTATACATCACCATTTTCAGGTGGGATTTTTAGAACTGACGTGAAAATATCTAAAAATCGATTTTTCACATCCGTTATTATATAACCAATGTAAAAATAAATTTTTGATGATTATTCGCGTCGGTTATATAAAAACTGACGTTACAAACCCATTATATTTGATTTTTCACGTCGGTTATTATATAACCGACGTGAAAAATCAATGTACATCACTTTTCTACATCGGTTATTAAATACCTGACGTGAAAAATCCTTTTCTAAGAAAATATATTAAGATTTTCACTTATTTTTCACATCAGTTATTAAATAACCGATGTGAAAAATCGATTTTCATGACATTTTCACGTCAGTTATTTAATAACCGACGTCAAAAGGTATTTTTGATGTCTGTTTTTTAATAACCGAAGTGAAAAATGTATAAAAAAATGTAGTTCATTTCCCAGGATTTAATTTGACAGGTCACAGAACTCAAAAGGAGTTATGGATTAAATGTTATGGCCTTCAGAAGTTGATCATCTCTAAACGATGTCTTAATGATGTCCAAATTCTTAAGGCCATAACTTTTAATCCGTAACACCGTTTGAGCTCCATGACCTGTCAAATTAAATCTTGGAAAATGAAGTACATTTTTGTAAATTTTTTCACATCTGTTATTCAATGATCGACGTGAAAAATACTTTTTAACTTCTCTTATTAAATAACCGACATGAAAAAGTCATGAAAATCGAGTTTTCACGTCGGTTATTTAATAACTGATGTGAAAGAGTGACGATGATTGATTTTTCACGTCAGTTTTATAATAACAGACGTGAAAAATAATTGAAAATTTTAATATCTTTTCACATCGGTTATCATAAATCCAATGTGAATGAAATTATTAATATCCCTCCAATGTGAAATTTCAATTTTTTTACATCGCGACATCGAAATTTTGAATTGCCACCTAAAATTCTTAATACCACGTTTTCTCATTGAATCTCAATTATATTTTTCCATTATATACCCATCCTAATTTTACTATCATTTATTTCAACCATTATCGTTCCCCCAAATTCACTCTTTTTCTCTCGAACGTGAATCAAGTATTTCTTCTTTCCACGATCTCGTCCAGATATATTTAATCATACATCCATGGTTTATGGTTTTTATGAGTTGTTTTCTTATTTGATATACCATTTTACGGTCATTTCATTCAACCATCATTGTTCCACCAAATCAACTTGTTTCATCTTCAACGCGAATCAATGATTTCTTATTTCCATGACCTCGTCATGCTATTTGTAATTATTTTCCCATGATTTATATTTTCTATGAGTATTTTTCATAATTGATATACCATTTAATGATTGTTAATTTATTATAATGATGGATGATTCTTTATATCATGATAAAACTAAAAATCCCCCTACGGATTGAAAAATTCCTTCAAATATGAAGCTATGGTTGGCTCATTCAATCTTTCCTCGAAATAAATATCAAACTTCTGATGATCATATCTTTTGATCCGTAGATCCGTTTGAGCTCGATGACCTGTCAAATTAAAGCATAAGAAATTTTCTACAAGATAGTAAAAATTTGTTACGTAGGTTATTTAATAACAGATGTTAAAAATAACTTTTAACATTGGTTATTAAATAACCAACGTAAAAAATGACTTATAACGTCGGTTTTTTAAAAAACTGACGTAAAAATTGGATTCTTATCGCCATTTCCAGAATGTATTTCACATTGGTTTTTTAAAAACCGTCATTAAAAAACTATATTACCACTTTTTTTATATTGGTTATTAAATAACCGATGTAGAAAATCATATTTTTAACATCGCTTGTAATAACAGCGCCTAAAACCTGACGTTAAAAAGCAAAAACAATCGATGTAAAAAAAGGTTTTTGTACTAGTGTCGTCTTACCAAGTCATCACATTTTATTACTATAAGATAAGATCTATCACTTGATCGTTTAGCAAGATTATATATTAAAGAAGTTGTGAGACTTCATGGAGTACCACTATCGATTATTTCTGATCGTGATCCCTGTTTTACTTCAACATTCTGGAAAAGTCTTTAGAAATCCCTGGATACTGAACTTTATTTGAGTAGTGCCTACCACCCCCAAATTGATGGACAATCAGAACGCATTGTTCAAACCTTAGAAGACTTGTTGAGATATTTCTCACTTGACTTTCACAGTATGTGGGATCAATATTTACCTATGGTGGAATTTTCCTATAACAGTAGCTTGCATTCAAGTATTCGAATGGCACCTTAAGAAGTGTTATATGGAAAGAGATGTCACACACCAACCTGTTGGGATGAAATTGGTGAAAGAAAACTCATATTCCCAGAACTGGGGGGGGGGATGATTAAAAATGTGAATGTCATCCAAAACCACATCAAAGTAGCTCAATGTAGGCAGAAGAGTTATTCCAATAATCGAAGGATGGATTTGGAATTTCAGGTAAGAGATCATGTTTTCTTGAAGGTATCTCCAAGGATGGGAGTTATACATTTTGGAAAGAATGGTAAATTAAGTCCCATGTACATCGAACCTTTCAAAATTCTAGAACAAATTGGGGTTGTAGTTTATTATTTGGCAATGCCACCAAATCTCTCGAAAGTTCATGATATGTTCCACGTATAACTGTTGATAAAATAAATGCCTTACCCAATACATGTAATCACCTATGGATAATTAGAACTAGAAACCGATCTATCTTATTGCAAATATCCTGTAAAGATTCTTGATATGAGAGAATAAGTGTTGAGAAACGGGAGGACTCATCTGGTAAAAGTTCTATGGAGAAACTATATGATAGAAGAGGCAATGTGGGATCCTAAGGAACTTATGATGAAAAACACCTGAGACTTTACATGCAGTAGTATTCTAGAAATTTCTTGGATGAAATTATTTGAAGGATGAGATAATGTAACACCCCAAGATTCTACGGTACGCTTCTCTTTGAATAATACAGTAGCGTGTACGCAACTTCAAGTTCTAACACATCACAACCAATTAAACTAGCCGTTATGAATAGTAATACCCACTTTTTTAAATTTTATAAATATTATCTTTCAAAATGGAATTCATTTTTGGATTTGGAATATCAAAATTAGCTTAGGGTGATTTTTTGGTATTTTTCTGAAAACATTCAATTTTTGATGAATAGTGAAGAAACACTGAGTTATAGTTTAAAACTGAATTTTTTTAAATAATTATTTATTTTATTTATATTTAATTAAGGTCAAAATAGATACATAATACCTATATAAGTTCAATTTAATTAATTGGAGTTAGTTTAGAATAATTTTAGATATATAAAAATTTTATTGAACTTTTCACTGTCTTTTACACACCTCTTAGGAGAATTTGATAATTCACATAAAACATAATTTTACCACTTTTTTAAGTGGAATTATGAGAATATGAGAGACACGGTTAATATCAAGGAGAAAAAATGTGATTCAATTAGATAAAAATAATTTTTTTTGAATAGTAACTTTTTACTTTTATTTACCACGGTTAAATGTAAATAGCGTAATTATGGGTAAAAATGATATTAATATTTCCCTAACACATGTCCTAATTATATTGGGAAAGTTTAAATCAAACAAAAACATCCTTAGAAATAAAATATTATCATTTAAATCCACTAGGATTATATTAGGTCATTTATTATTATTTAATTCAAAGAAGAGTTAAAAGAGTTAAAATCAAAGTTTAATAACTAAAACATTTTTTATATAGGGTTATAAAAAAGATAAATTCGATTATAAATATTCATTAGAACTATAAAAATATTTTCCTACATGATACTATTTTATTTATAAATTTTATACATTAAATAATTAAATTTATTTATGACAAAATCATGATGCAGTAATTACCGTATTAATGAAAGATTAAGATAATTGATGTTATAAATACCCAAATAATTGTAATTTGAAACTTTCTATGAATTAAAATTATTTTATAAGTTAATATGACATATTAGGATTGTTTATAAGAATTTTATTCGAATTAATAATCTTGTTATGAATTTATTGATAAAATACCCAGTAGTGTCAAAATTTACATAAAAGAGTTTTTAAAACAAATATTATATTATTAATTGATATTCTATTCAAACAAAAATCTAAGGATTGGCCAAAGGAATAATATCATGATAGGAGTATCATTAATGGATCACTTGGGGGTCTATTTGAAGTATATAGTATGTTTATTAAGTATATAATATAAAAATACCAAGAGACATGGTAAATGTAAAACTATTTAACTAAGAGTTATATAAAAAAGATAAAGTTAATATAGAGGCCAAAACCTATCTAAAAACTATTGGTTGAGTGGTTGTCAACCTATCCCCACATTAAACTATATATAATCCACTTTTTAATCCATTAGGATCTGAATATTAATTTAATACAAAATAATATTTCTAGCTTTTCCAAAGGTGCCCATCACCCCTCTTATAAAAGGGCACTCCACCTTCTCACAAATTCACACCATCAAAGCCATTTTTCTCAGCCAACCCCTGCCCAAATATTCTATCTACTTCCCTCACTTAATCCTAGAGTACTAAGTTTTATCATAAAGCCAACATAAGGATACCTTTTGATCAAATGAAAAGGAAGAACCCGAAGAAGAGGTAGGGTTTTCAGCACCCTCTTTCAAGTTCCTTTCTTCTTCAACATCATAATTCTTTGTTAATTCCATTATAAAATAATAAATCAAATATCTTCTATATAATGTGATGTTATTATAGATATGGTACAACCATATTCAGTATTATATCCATTCTTTGAATGATATGTCACCATACATGCGTACGTACGGCTTACCGTCTCCACGTCGCGGTGTAATATTTATTCAAAACATTATTATTTGGATGGGTATGATAATGATGTGTAATTTAAGTAAATAATAAATATAACATTATAATGATTATATATATATGATATACCATCCAATTATATAAGAGTTTTATATCAAAAGAATGAAATTTTCGCTCGTGCGTACGTATGGACTACCATCTCCACGAACGTGATTAGATTCATTCCCCATCATATCTATTCCAGACTAATTCTCATTTGATGATTAAAAATAATTTTTAAGGAATTGATTTCATTATGGATATGAATAATATAAAACCTAACCATAAAAAAGATGTCTTATGTAATAAAACATAGAAAAGAAAATGAGTTAGGTAACAACCGAAACGACGATAATACTAAGATATTATTAACAAAGCAATGTTAAAAAATCATATATGATATCAAATTAATTTTTATGGTTCTTGTAAAATTTAATAACAATTATTTTACCATTATACAGGAGTTTATCCTACCCTCGACCAAGGAAACATACAAGGTAAGGGTTTATTTCACAATCTCTTCATTATCCGAGGTTGTTTATATGTAATTATCTACTGAGACATCTTCATCATCCACATCCATGTTTCATTAAAATGCATTTCAAAATATTCTTACTATATTACAGAATATGGGTTAAAGTCATTTATACCCTTGTTTGACTTTTTATAATATGTTTATAAAGGATTGTTTCCGTCATTTTCCAAACGAGGTCCTTTTTAACCTTTTTAACAAAATTAAGGTAAGAATTATTTTTTAACTTATACGGTGTGTGCGGCTATTTTCAACCATTATAAAACCTTCAAAGATTCCCTTAAAAGCTTATAAGAATATTTTCAAAGTAAATTTTTTCTTTTATTATTATTTTAATTTTAAATGATTTCAAAAAAAATATATATTTCTCTCAAATAGTTTTGATTTCATCTATGTCAACATCCTTGATGGATTTTAAGCTTATTTGATGTTGATTTATTATGATACAAAACATCCATATATTATTGAAGATTTTGTGATATGTTTGACTGTGGATGTGTTATTTTATACCATTCATGGTTTATTGAGTAATTATTGACATTTCATATTCTAGTTTTAATATGAAATTTTATGTTATGTTTAAAATGATTCATATGAGGAATGCATTGGACTTAATAAGTGACGGGTGGAGCCCGCTATAGCTCCTCGATGCATTGGTAGGTATCATGAGACAAACTAGTGTCTTGGCACAAGGCCTTGTCAAAATCTTATTTTTAGACTTGGCACATGGCCTTGACTATATGGTTATGATAGTTTGGCATTATGCATTCCATCATTATGAAAGTGGTTATTGATATTCAATGTGATTATTCAACTAGTATAATATCAATGTGAATAAGTAAATGGAATTATTTCATTTTATTTCTTCCATATTATGCTGAAGTTTATGTTTAAAAGGCTTTTGTTTTAGGTATAGATTTATTTAAATGTTTATGCTTATTTATGAAAGTTTCTTCTTTGTTTTTATCCTTACTGGGCATTTGAGCTCACCCCTTTCTATGTTTTATTTTTCCCAGGATGTGAAGAAGTATTTTACGAATGACCTGTAGGGATAGTATGAGGGGATATGAGTGTGTTCTATGTAGACAAGATGTTGTTTTAGTTTTTCACTTTATGATGTAGTGTAAACTTTATGAATGTATCTAGTGATTTCAAGGATACTAAACTAATCTGTCTTTCAAGACTTGATCTTTTGTGATCATGCCAATGTTATGTAATAATGCACCAACTCTGGGTAACTGGGGTTGGGGAATTACAAAAAACATTCGAATTATTAGTATATTGAATTGTTATTATTATTATGAAACCATGTTTATTCACCCCCTTTCTATCAAATTGGATGCAAAATTTTCACTCATGAATATGTATTACTTACCATCTACACACATAGATACAAATTATTTTCCATCACCATCATTAAAATATTTTTTAAAAAATGGGTTTAATTTTTATATATCATATTTATAACACAATAATTCTTTTATTATTGATAATATCATATCTATATTCAGAATTTAAAAACCATTGGAAATTAGTAACATCATTCATGTGTATATCTGGACTACCACCTCAATGAACTGACATTATTTTTTTTCATTTTTATTTTACATAGATGATAATAAGTATGGATTTAATGAATATAAATGATATATATTATATTATTATGATTATTAAATGGAGATTTTTAATTTAACATTCCTACATATCATCTATTGTAAAATGAAAACAGTGTTAATGCATTTGTATGTTATATAGTCTCTTAGAAGGGTGTAATTCAATTTTCCATTGAAAAATTTAATGAAATATTATAGATATTTTTATGAAGGATATATATGATATTATATGTGTGTTCATTATTCTAAATCAATTGTAACTAAATTTATGGTTTTTTCATCTCTATTTATTTATTTGGGATACATTACATCTTCCCCACCTGTTTCTTTTCTATGGTGTATATAATACCCATAAATGTCTTTTATTATAATTATCATGACAATTATGAGATATAAATATAAAAATATGTTTCTTTTATTCATGTTAATTATGATTCAAATGTTACCAAAGAAGTAAGGTTTTAATGTTACAATATCATTTTTTATCGATATTACTTATGACTATGTTCTGATGATGAAAACACGTGATCTATCTATCTAGAAACTAATGAATTTTATGCTCTTATTATTACTTATTTAATATACATGTATTCCATTCATTTTCAACTCCATGAGTACTAAATATCCTCACAATAGTTTTCATGGAAAACCAAATTCACTTCTCTCTTTCTTGGAAAAAGAACCACTCTCTTCCATATCTATGTTTTCTAAACATATATTATCGATGGGTTTTAATATTCTAATAAGATTTTTAAATTAATTATTTGAAATATTTGATGTTTTAAAGAAAATTAATGTAATATTATAGTTTTCTTCCAAATAAAAAAATTATGACTTTTTCAAAAAAATGATATCATAAATTTTTCATTTAACAAATATGACATGAACATAATTTTCTTCCATCATTAACACTAAATGTTTTGAATTATCATTCGCACATCTCCAAGAATATTTTAAAATAAAATTATTTCCATAATATTATGGAATTTTTTTTTAAAAATAATGTTGTTTTCAATGTGTAAGGGTTATATTCCCCAAAAAATATTTCACCCATCTAATAGAGGAATTATCATATATCATAACAAACATTGATGTTAATTATTATTTTCTATGGATATAATACATTTATAACATTAAAAAAATTTCTTGTGATGGTAAATTTTTCTATTAATGATATGTTCATGAAGCCGATTTATTTTTCATTAGTTAAGCTATTATGAATATAAGAAATGTTTATGAAACCAGTTTTCATTTAACTATTTATAACATGATAATGTAATGAATGTTTTATGTTATTGTGTGTATCATATATATATATTTCATTACATTATGGTGTTTCCATTATTACCATGTAGAATTGTTATTTTATAACCAAGGATAAAGGTCACATTATAACCAAGGATTGTGGTTAGGATATAACCAAGGATGGTGGTCACATTTTAACCAATGATGGTTTGACCTATAAATCCCTCTAATTATTTGTGTAAAGATTGATATATCATGAGATGAAAAATCCTAATAGTGGTAGTAAACCGTGTTTTATATCATAATTTTTCTGCTAAGATAGTATTTGGAGTGAACCTTGTCTTCTTTGATGGTTTGGGGAGTAAAATAATTCTACTAGGAGAAAGGAGCTTTGAATACTGTAATGGTTTAGTGGGTGAAAACATTCCCCTATGATATTCATTGATAATTAGAGTTGAGTACTACAGAAATTATTTTCATTTATTTTGTGTATTCCAAAATTCCTTATTTTATTCTATTAGTATGATTTCATGGATTATGTTAATTGATTATTTATGATCCATTTCCAGGGAAATGATTTGATTTTTTCAATGACTCAATATTATGATTTATGATAGGAATTTTATTATTTTTAAATGTTATCGTTATGTTATTATACCCTTATGTTCATGTTATGCTCAAGTGATCAGTGGTATATCCTTTATTTACCCTTACTGAACATCTGAGATCAAAACTTCCTAAGGTTTTTTCTCCGAATATGAAGAAAGGTAGTAAGTATGATATGTTTATGAAGGGTTCTTGTTATGATGGACATAATAGGTTGCAGTTATGAACAAGTTTTTTATGTGTTATTGTTTACAAAGTTACTAGACCAATATATAATTTTGGCTTGTATTTTTGTGTTATGTAATTAATGTTAATCTATTTAGATGTGATATCAATGTATGAAATGAATGGGTTGCAATATTCATGTCATAATGTACTCTATAGACATCACTACGTGGGGAATTGACCTCATGGATCCATACTTGTATTTGATAACCATACGGTTTTGTTATATTGTTATATCCATTGATTTATCTTTGAAATGTGCTTAATCATTACCCATAAAATTTTAAAAAGATTATTCCATGAGTGGGGTTATAATGTCCAACATAATTAATCAGTTTAAAATCATTCACATAATTCACATTGACAAGGGAACAATATATTGAGATGATGACATGAAGAATATTTATACCTAATATAACATATGTTATAACCATACTTCCCACTATCATGAATGTGAAAATGGACATATTGAGGCATTTAATAAATTCTTATCTAATATACTACATATGATGTTGGATTAGAATAAGATGAAGAAGTATAATATTCAATCTAATGTCATAGAGGTATATCGACTGATGACTCCAAAAATTACTAATATAACTCATTAATCCCTAGTGTGTGGAATATAATTAGTGATAAACATTAAGAATTAATTACAATATCATAAAATATAAATCCACAACTAGTCATTACCATGAAAAATCATAAAAATCCATCGAAAGGAGACTTGATATCTTGATGGATACGAACTCTGAGTGATGCATAATATTGTGGTCCAATGGAATTGTGTGAACCAATAATTCAACATGATGTTTTATCTTCACTATATTCCATATGTTTACTTATTTAAGGAATTTATAATTATAATGATACCATCATGGATGAAAATATAATTAGAACCCATGTGTATTGGACCCTACAATATTCACAAAATTTAGAATAATTGTATGTTCTGGTTGATCACCATTAATGGGATGTAAACCACACAACCCACCAACTCTATGTTAAAAATAAGTAGATTGAATAAAATAAATTTCCATTTACACAACCTAGTGTAAGGGTGTCAAGTTACATATCATATTGTTTTTTCCATATGAAATTAAACTGGAAGATAAACATGTTTATCCATAAGGAACATAAAATATATAGCTAATTTTATTCTATACAATTATTTTAAAATATAAATGGGACATCATTCTTCCCTTCTAGAGAAATCCCCCATTTTTTAGAGGTAAGTAATTAAAAATTAATAGGAACTACAAGTGTATTTATTCACATCTCATTTTATATGTACAAAAACAAAATTTTTATGATCTGATCCTTACAACAATTTCATCTCCCACACTCTATATGGACGATCCCCGTCAAAATAACGAGTATTTTCTTTTTCAATTTCATGAATAATTCACTCCTTTTTATTTTTTTTGTCCCCTCATAGAAACATATTTTCTAGTTATTTCGTCTATTGAAAAATGTGTGGACTCTAATTTGTTTAACTCTATTAGAATATCCTTTTCATTTTACTTTAACTATTAAAGACTCTATATATTTACATAACAATTAACCAATAATATCACAATGGACTCCCATATGGTGAAGGGGAAATGTTCCAATGGTTTTATTTCTTTTCAAGGTACACAACCTCGGGGATCCATGGATGCAATACAGTGTTTTACATGTTTTGAAGTCATGGTTAGTGGTAAACCCAAAATTTTATATCATGTATTGATGACGATTCAGTAGCAGAAACTATGTTTTGAATAATTTTTCGTAATCCATCCACTTGTAGATTTTTACTCCCTTATGATTCAGATCATAGAATTCATTATTTATATTAAGTAAAACGTAATTTGATTCAGTTCTATCTAATACCCATGAAATTAATATTGTTATTCAGTAACACATGTATAGAGATAAATTCATTTAATTTTTTCTTCAAATAAATATTTCACTTCCGTGGGTAGCATTCCGTGTTTCAGATAAAATTTCACCTACTAGCCAATTAAACCCTATTGTAGTCTCTAATAAACATTTACTGGTCACCTATTAGTAAATTTTCCCACATTTATCATAACTCACTTTGTCTTAGGTTGTTAGGTTGATTTATTCCCTAACATCACCACGGAAAAAATATTTACCAGAAGGGATGGATTTTATTTCATCTTAGAATAATGATGTTAATCTGTAGTGCCCCTTTCTACTAGATACATTAAATTAAACTATATATCCCATTTGATCATCACTGTATGATATCAAACTAAACAAAAAACATCCTTGAAATATCTTATTAAATCTAAAGTTATTTTCCCAATTACATGACTTAAATCTATGTGGTGTTTCTGATTCTTTCTATAAAGGACTTCCTGTATTATTCTTTCATATCACTCCTACAAAAATAGACTTAAACCCAAACTCCAAAAAAATGTTCTAAAAACATAATAATTTTATTTATAACGTTGATAACAATAAACATAACCCAATTTTATCCATATAAAACAAACCACATCAAAAAAGAAATATTGGACACATAATTTCACAATGTCCTTTTTTAGTGTTTTAGGGAAATAAAAAAACTCTTACACAACAACACTCATATCTTTGTGTGATTATTTTTTATACTATACCCATATTTTCATATTTCATGAATTTTTTAAAAAATATCAAATAAAATTAATTACATGTCAATCCATTAATGAAACAAATGATTAACCATAATCAACCTTTTCATCAGGTAATTGAAAAAATAATATGTCAGAGCTTAACTACTTAGTAAGGGTAGAAATTAAAATTAAGAATTCACTACTATCTCTTATTATACGTTATGTATTTATATGATGAAAAAATAAATGTTCATGAGAATATAAACATGAAAATTCAAACCCATAAATACCGTGGTCATTGAAAATGTGTCAGGAATAACGATTTAGAAAATGAAATTGTCACAAGAAACAAATATTAAGAACCATTTGTTATCAATATTGATAAAATGAATCATTAAAAATTCATAGTAACCATGAAGAAAATTTACTTGTATATTGAAAAATAATATTCATAAAAATTATCACAAAGGTCAGAAATTACTAGATCCTAGTTAAATAAATAATAAAAACCATCCACTTAACAATCTCCTTATGACTCTTAAAGATAAAAAAAATTAAACAACATATAAAAGAGTTATATTCATCTCACCAATTATGTAATTTGTAATTATATCACCCACAATAAAATTTTTATCAGGACCACCCATCCTTTTTGTTGTACTCAGACCAACCATTATATATGTTTTATGAATATCACCTATTATCATTATCTATGTTAGGACAACCTATAAACATCGAAAATTTCTGGGTAATGTACTTGAGTATAATATAAGGAGGCTTCATTTTCCTTCTTAAATCAATTAACAATATATTTAATTTTTGTATAATATATTTTACATTGAAAAATAAACAAATTTGAAAAAAATATCATTAAAACAATGATTAGAAACAAAAATATTGATGTATGGTATTATAAGAACATATACTTATTAAAATTTAGGAATCATTGAAACAAGTTGACTGGGATGAATATATCAATAAATGAACATTTTTAAAATTTAATGAAATATAGTGTACGATAACATTTTATTTTCGTAAAATAATATAAATATTTTCAAAATATTTGGATTTTTTTCAAAACATACATGGAAACATTTAATAGAATCTTTATTTCAATGACTGATCATTAAGGAATAAAAATATACTCATTTTCTAGATGTTAAAAATAATTAATCATCCTAATTATTCTTCATGAGATTGAAAATTGAATAATATGGAAAATATTTACAGAATTCCTTTAAAAAAATTTATAAATATTGTTGATGATCATGGAGAATTTCAAAGTTGTGATCAATTAAATATAACATATAATCAATGAAACACTAAGAATTTTTGAATAAAACAGTTTGTTATATATAAGAGATAGTTATAACCTAGATGATAAACATAATTTTTCTGCTTCTGTGTTTTTAATGTCAAAAAAAAAACAAACAATGTTGTGATCAATTCAATATTTTTGGTCTGATAGGATCAACATAATATTTTGGTGAATAGTAACATGATCCTTTATAATAGTAATTTTCCTTATGACTAGTTTTATGAAAAATGGAATAGAATCCCCAGATAAGAAAGTATAAATAAAATTATTGTTCAATCATTCCTATTCTGAGTTTAGTTTTTCTTAAAAATATGACAAATTTGAGATATTGATTTTTATGTAAAAATTAAACATTTCAGTGAGATTTCAAATATTTTATCAATATATGGTTTATTGATTTTTATTATAATGAAATATTCTTGTTAAAACATTCTTCATTAACTACAAATGATAAAATATTTTTTTAAGAGTCGTAAATTTTTCTATGCATTTTACTACACAATTTGTGTCTTCTATTATTTTTAATAAATAATAATTATCATAGATAAAAGTTAAAATATTCATAATTAGAGACATATTATGATAAAATAAATTTCATTTTTGATTTTATAACATCGATATTTTTTAACACTGAATTTATGAGTTTTTTGTAAAATACATTACTTTTTGTGAATAGTAAAAATATAATTGTGGTTTTTTGAAATGTTTAATAACATCATAATGATTTAATAATTATTATTAAATTATATTATAATTATGTACACTAAAATATTATATTTGGTATCCCTTGTGGCTAATAACATTGGAATATACCAAGGGAAAGCCCATGGTTTTTCATTTACCACTCCTATGGTATCCAAAAATTTTTAATAAAACATTCCCTCAGATTTTCTATAAATACCCACACATCTGTTCCATTAAATATTATTCAAATTCATAATTTTAGAATAAATTTTAGTATAACATCCATATGGGTCATCCCATGGTTTCCACAAGCCCTCAACATCCCAACCTTCAATGTTCTAGGTGTTATGCTATGAGGTAAGAGTATGCACCAGCCTTCTCTTTTTCAAGCACTAATTTTATGTTATTAATTTTAAATTTCCATTATATAATGTTGGGATATCTCATTAAATATCCCACTTAATATCAATTTTTGTTAAAAAAATTATATATCCCTATTTCTCTCATCAACATATTTTATAAATTTTTGAGTTTTGTCGTTAGGATGCTGAATTTTTGTAAAGGATTTCTAAACTTCTCTTTTTTATCCAAATAATTTATTTTCTTTTTCTCTCCTAAACTAACCTCATATAAAAGGTATGATATATCCTTTACCATACATATACTTTAATATTTTATTATAATGGAATAATTCATCATCATCTCTCATTTCCCCTCCTTTTATAAAAAAGAAAAAGAAAATAGCATACGAGACGTGTTAATTGATCACATTCAAGGATGATGGGTATTAAATTTCTATTACCATATTCATGGATGGTCATGATATATGTTTTATGGTCTAAATAGAATATAATATATGTTTTATAACCTACATAATTTTCTGAAACAGGTATATATACATATGAAAAATCTAGTTTGTAATAATCAAATAAACCATCGTAAGAATCTAAACAATTATCACTAAATGTATTATCTATTGATTAATCACTATAACATGTTCTAAAAGGATATATAAAACTATTTAAACTCATGTATGTTCATTAATAATATATTATTTTAGTTCTATATAATTATGTCCATTCCACATGTACTTCATAACTTATAATCTTGCCGACAAATCATGAAATCAAGGGAAACGAACATTCAAATAATACGGAATTCAATCTTATAAATTTTCATTAAGAAAAAAATGAACATACAAAAACTATAATGAATAAAATATATGTATATATGGTTACTAATTAATTAATTAATTAATTTAATTTGATCATCTCAAATCTTAAGGACAAGTGCAGAATACATTCTCACCTAAGGTAAGGGTTTTCGACACAAACCTATATTTACATTTGAGATAATATTTGTCTCACATAATCAACATATTTTATTAATTATTTTTATTTAATCCAAATAGATTATTTTTTAAGGTTCTATATATGTTTTCAAATTATAAACCATCATTAATTTATGGGGATATAAATGTTTTATAATGATGATTCTAAATTCATTTTATAAACAAGACGATTCACATGAACATATCATATTCTTACCTATATTCAAGTGAGATATATAATCTGATTTAATAAATTTTTTTAAAAACACTCATCTCATCATTGAAAAAATACACTAGTTCTTTTCATGTTTTATGAAATTTTTTTATAAATGAACTATTCTTTCCAATGTAAAATTTCCTTTCTCTCAAAAATTCCTCAATGATTTTATTATAGCATTTTTGTCTAATTAAATAATTATGTTGAATTTTATGTCCTATTGAGGTTAATATCTTATGAAAATCATTTACGATATTGTATTAAATTTTTTATTATCTATTTCAATATGGATATGCTATCTTGAAATCATTCACTATACTACTCAGAATGGTTGTGATTTATGTGTATAGATTTGGGAACATTATTTGATATGTTCTTGTGGTTTATATTTATTCCCTTTAATATGCGGAATGAATTGGAATTCAGATATCTATTTAGAGGTCAATATTATCCCCTAGATGCATCGTTAGGTCTTGTGATACAAAAAATAATTGGGTTTTGGTTGAGGCCTTACCCTTGTATATTAAGACATCTTGGATGAAGCCTTGAAAATATGTTTTAGATGTCCAACATTATGAATTCCCTCATTATGGTATTAAATATTGATAAACCATGTGATTATTTGACTAGTATAATATCATTTAATATGTTTCATTATCTTAGGATAATTTATATAGACTTATATAATAATATTTCATTCTTTCTATATTATTCTCAAGTATAATTTTTAAAGTCATGCGTCTTCAGTTATTCACATGGCACAGTGTTTATGTTTATGAGAACATCCTCTATATTATTTACACTTAATGAGAATCTAATATCACCCCGTTCTTTTGTTTTATTTTTCCCTAAGTGGTGAAGATGAATATTAAGAATGACTTGCATGGATAATCTGAGAGTTAATGTGTGATTCATAAGAATTTAATATGTTTTATTTTCTTTCACATTGTAACGTCAAACTTATATAGGTATCTTATTTTCCAATGCTACTAAACTATTCATTCCATTGTGAATTTAATTACTTGTTTATATTTCAGTGTAATAAAATAATTCACTCTCTTTTGGAAAATGGGTTCGGGTTCGATCAGTTGGTATCAGAAAAGGTTTTGTAGAAAACATGGAAAATATATTTAGAACATGTAGATTAGGGAACAAAACCATATTATTGGCATTGAGGATAAGAAAAAAAGTACATAATAGAATTTTGTTAAGGTGCGGATTATGTTGATATCTCTATAAAATACATCAATGTCTATATACAACAAATGTAAGTGGTTCTAGCCTAGATCTACCGAAGAGTAAGAACTCTAATAAGGTGGCCGAGTCTTGACACGAGGTAACTAGGTACACAACAATTGGCCTTCTCGCAAACCATGTTTGAAACTCCTAGGGGATATAATTATGATAAATAATATTTTCTTTATAAATCATTATCAAGGATTCAAAGGTAAATTGGTCCTTAATGTAATAATGCTTATGATAATGATATTAGACATGCATAATATTTTAGTTTATGTTAAGTGTTTTTGTAGTTAGAAATTATGCATTGTGATTTATAACCTAATAATATATTGTATTCCATTATTTAGATATGGTACCTAGGGTATGGAATGGAAACCACATGAATTCACATTTCCCATTTAGTGATTTTCCTCCCATGAAAGATAATGATGTTGGTATTTGAGCTGTGACTGGTGTTGAGCATCTTATAACTATACTAGGACAACTGACTCGGGTTATGAAAAATAACCTTACCCATATAGAGCATCATAAACCACAACATGGAGGTGCTACGTTATATTAATTTATATGAAATCATCCTCCGTTATTCAATGGGACTACAAACCCATTTGTAGCAATGAAATAGATATGTTTCATACATAAGATATTTCTCGCTTTGGGATGTAGTGAAAGTGATATGGTTTTCATGCTAGTTTATCATTTACCATGAGATGAGGATCAATGATGTTCATTGATTCAAAACACAATGTAGGAGGAAGAAATATTTGAAATGGAATAGTCGGACTTTTTGGAAATATTCATAGAAAAATATTTTCCTTGAGAACAACGAGCATTATTGGGGAGCTAATTATTTAGTTTTAAACAAATAGAAGATGAGAATGTTGTAAAGTATGAAGCCAATTTTACAAGGATAGCAAGGCATACCATAGAATAAATATATAATCCAAGGAACCAGATTTATTGATTCATTAATGGTTTAAAACCATTCCTCTAAAGGGAACTGGTTTCCAAAACATTCTCATTATACAAAGGTATAGTCTCATTTAAAATGATAATACATAATGAATTCTCAAAGATTTATGACTATAAATGAAAGAAATATATGAAGATGGAGGAAAAGGAAATAATGGATAAAGGGGAGAATAAAAATGGGAGATTTCTAATATGTGATACCTGTCAAAAGAAACACCACAAAGAATGCATAAAAAGTAAATGATGTCTATCACAAATTTGGAGAAATTGGCCACCAATAACAATATTGAAAGGGAATTAACGAAGTTACCAATGATGAATGATAGAATTGTAATGATAAGAGACATTATACTAATGATTGTCTTAATATTCAAGGAAAAATTCCCTAATGATTGTCATGGGAGAAAGGCCAATATTATGAGATCACAACTAAGGTAGTAGATGTTCCTAATGAAGTGTTAGTAGGTACTATAATATTTTCCTCAAACATGGACAATGATTTATTTGATTATGGATCATCACATTCCTTTATATCTTCTTAGTTTTCATAAAAAATTAGGTATTTCCAGTTCTCCTTAATAAAGGAGTTGTCAGTCCAATCTCTTAAAGTGAGATTCATTGCCACAAAGATGTGTCAGGTAGTCCCCATTATGGCATATAAATGTGATATATATGAAGAATTTATCCTTATACCAATGGCTTAATTTCAAATAATCCTTCTAATATATTAGCCATTAAAATATGATGCAAAAAACTGTTACAAGAAGAAGGAAATTTTTATTTTTGAGGAAGTGTAGAATCTATTATCTTCATAGTAGAAATATCGCCATCTGATTCTAATATAGATGCGACCACAATAGCTCCAATAAATTCAATTCCTAGAGAGAAATTGAATGCAATATCCGTGGGTTAGAGAAGAAATCAATTAATTGAGGATGTACCTATTGTGAATGAATATAATGATGTATTTCATGAGGATTAACCTGGAAATCCTACAACGTTGGAAGTAGGGTTCCCTATTGATTTAATTCATGGATCTATTCCTATATAAAATACACCATATAGAATGACAACAATAGAATTTGTAGACATTAATAAAATACTATAGGAATTTATTGATAAAGGATTTATCCAACATAGTGTTTCTTTATGGGGAGACCCTGTTCTCTTTTTCAAGAATATAGAAGGATCCATGAGGCTATACATTGACTATAGAGAAATCATTGCTATTACAATAAAGAGAAAGTATCCAGTACATTGGATTGATGATTTAATTGATCTACTTCATAGAGCCCAATACTTTCCGTAGATTGACCTTCTATCTGGATATCATCTGTAGCATTTAGGGATGAAAGATATTCTAATGACATCATTTTGAACCAATTATGGGAATTACATGTTTACAGTAATGCCTTTGTGACTCAATAATGAACCCTCTATTATTATGGATTTGAGGAAAAATATTTTCAAAGAATATATTGATGACTTAATTGTTGTATTTATTAATGATTTCTTGGGATACTCCTACATCTATGATGATCATGAGAATCACATGTGCATTATTATGAATACTCTCAGAAGAAATAAGTTATGTTGGAAGTTTAGAAAGATTTAATTATAGCTTCAACTATTTTCTTTTAATTGATGTATTATGTCAAAGGATGAAATATTAGTTGATTCTATAATGAAAAATGAATTTCATGAATGGACTACTCCAATAAACATAACTGAGGTACATAGTTTTATTGGTTTAGCAGGTTATTATCACAATTTTGTTCAGAACTTTTCATAATTAGCTAACCCGTTAACCAATATTACTCATAATGGGGTTATGTATATATAGAAAAAAAATAATGTGAAGAATGTTTTTGACAAATTGAATAAGAGGCTTTTTAATGCTCTAATATTGACTCTACTATGGGAAAATGGTGGATTTTTTATTTATAGAGATCCATCAATGAAAATACATGGATGTGTACTTATGAAAAATCATAGAGTCATTGCCTATGCATTAAGGATGTTAAAAACTCATGGATAGAACTAACCAATTCATGGTCTTAAGTTAGAATTTGTAATATTTTCTCTGAATATATGGGGACATTATCTCTATGGTTAAAGATATTAGAAATATACATATTAAAATAGCTTGAAATATATCTTCTCACATAAAAAACTCAATAAGAAAAAAGGTGATAGATTGAGATAATAAATAAATATGATTTTTCTATACACTACCACTTAGGAAAGTAATGTAATGTAGATGATACATTAATCCAAAAGGATCATGCGGTTTTTTAAAAAATGAGGATTGGAAGGGATATTGTATTCATGGATATAGTAAAAATGGATATTGGAATTATCAAAGAATGTGAAACATCAATTCTTTTTTAATTGGTTTACCAACAAACTTTATTGGAAAAAATTAAAACTTCAAAGTATTTTGATGAGAAACATCAAAAGAAAATTAAAGGTGAGAATGATGGAATGTTGGTTGATTTCATGTGTGAAGATGGAATTTTGAAATTTGGGAAGAGGACATGTTAATAGATAATTAATATATCTATAATTTCTATATATTCCTTGGTAGAACTAAAACTTATATAGAATTTATGGAACATTTCAATTAGGACAACATGAAGTGGGAAATTTCTGATTTTGTATCAAGATGTTTAGTTTTACAATAATTGAAGGCTACATGACAACATCATAGAGGAGTCATGAAAACACTATCTATTACTACATGGAAATAGGATAATATCACCATGGATATTGTCATTGGATTAGCCAAAACACCAAATGATGCAATATGGGTAACTATTGATTGACTTACAAAATCATCACATTTCCTCTCTATAAGGTAGGAATTTCCACTATAGTGCCATCAACGACTCTATATCAATTATGTTGTGAGGTTTTAGGGAGAAACTCACTCAATTATGTCTGATCTTGATCCACAATACAATTAAAAATTCTGGAAAATTCTTCACGAAGCTTTGGATACGGAGCTTCGATTGAGTACTGCTTTTCACCCTCAGACTGGCGGGAAATCTGAAAGAATGATTCAAAATTTAGAAGATATGTTGAGATCTTGCTCATATGAATTTAAGGGTATGTGGTATAATTACATACCTTAGGTTGTGTTCTCCTACAATAATAGTTTCAATAGTAGTATTCAAAGGGCCCAATATGAAAATTATACGGAAAGAGATGTTGTACACTAATATGTTGGGTTGAAGTTGGTGAGAGGATGCTTGTGGTACAAGAGCTTGTGAAGTAAAAAATTAAAAGGTAAAGACTAGTCAATCCCATATCAATCCAGACCAATGCAGGAAAAAGATATATACTAATAATTAAAGTAAGGATTTGGAATTTCAAGTGGGATATCACCTTTTAATAAAAGTATCTTCTAATAAGGGTGTTATAAGACTTTTTTTATAAAAAACAAAACTGAGCCCAAGGTACATTGGACCTTTTGAAATTCAGAAGAGAATTAGAGTTGTGGTTATTATTTGGAAATGACTCCTAGCATTTCTAAGGTATACAATGTGTTCCTCATCTCATTGTTGAGAAAGTATATGCCAGAACCAACACATGTACTCACTACGGAAGGTATATAATCAGTACCAGACTTATCTTACTGTGAAAAGTCTATCTGAATTCTAGGAACTAGAGAACAAGTGTTGAGGAATCAGATTACCCAAATTGTAAATGTAATTTGGATAAATCATAAAATTAAAGAGGTGAGGTTGGATCTTGAGCATTTTATTATAATGAACTACTAAGTTCTTTTTATGAGATATCATTCATGTAAGTTTGAGGAAATTGTTTTTGTACGGGGAGACACTATAACACCCTGAGGATTTAAAAATAATTTTAATATAGAATTCATGAAACACATAGACATTGTTGAACAATAACATTTTTATTTTTTTAGATAGATATAAAAATTCTATTAAATCTAATTTTTCCACTTCTCTCTTTTTAATTTCCAAAAACATACATACACTATTGTGATTAGTATGATATTTTGGGTCTGATAGGATCAACATTTTTTTAGTGAATAGTACATTTACCTTTTTGGAATATTAATTTTACACTTATGAATAGTAATATTAGAAATACACTAGTAGCCTCACCTATGAATGTAGAAAAAAATTGTTCTTCCATTATTTCTATTTTGAGTTTAGTTTTTCTAAAAAATATGTCGAATTTTATATATTGGTTTTTCAGGTTAAAATTTAACATTTTAGAGGGATTTATTTTATAATATAAAACTATGTTTTTATAAATTTTCATAATAATGAAATATTTTATCAAAAATTATTAATAAATTAAAATGATGAAATAATTTTATTTCCTTATATTTTCGAAAATTTTACTTTTCATTTTAATATACATTTTATGTTCACTATTATTTTTAATAAATAAGTATTTTCATACATAAAATTTAAATTTAACATATTTATTGAAATATTGTGATAAAATAAATGTCATTTTTGAATTCATAAAATCGAAATTAGGTCACACAGAACTTATTGTAATTTTATAAAATACTTTATTTTTCATAAATAGTAGAAAATAAAATTTAGTGTTTTCAGTATGTTTAATGAAATCATAATGATGTAATAATTAATATTAAATACATGTTGTCCTTTTTTACATTAATATATGATATTAAGTGTCCTAATTTACCAATACCATGGGAAAAAACCATGGGTGAGCGTATTGTGTTTCATATACCACTACTGAGGTGTTATCAAAAATTAATAAACAATTTCGTCACTTTTTCTATAAATATCCACCCATTTATTCCATTAAATTCATTAGAAATTCATTATCCACCAATAAATGGGTTTTTACAACCCTAGGAGTCCTCCCAAGGTGTCCTAAAGCCCCCAAGGTCCTAAACGTTAATGTTCTAGATGTTACTCTACAAGGCTCAAGAATCTACCACCCTTCTCTTTTTCAATCCCTCCCTTTAAGCTATTTCTTTTTAATTTCTATTAGATTATTTTGTGATATGTAATTACAGACCCACTTAATAACCATATTATAAAAATTATGATGAGATACCCCTTTTGCCACATTCATATATTTTATGAATTTTTATGTGAGGTTGTTAGGCTTCCAAATTTATATAAGGGGTTTCTCAACTTCTCTTTTTTCTTTCAAGTTCCTTTATTTTCATTTTCTCTCCTCAACCCCCTCCTCGAAAACATATTATAACTCTTGTACCATAAATTTAGTAAAATTTTATTATTCTAATGTAATAATTCATCATCATATCTTTTTTCTCCACTTTCTATACAAAAATAATGAAAACAGTGTTGGAGATGTGTTATTTTATATCATTCAAGGAAAAAGGGAATTCAATTTATATTGCAATATTCATTGATAATCTTCAAACCATTTTTATGGTTGAACCAAAATATTATATATTCTTTATATCCTACTTAATGTTCTGAAACTAGTATATATACAAAAAATAGTTCATGTTATTCAAAGAAAGTGTCATGAAAATCTAAATGTTTATCCTGAAATGTATTATCTAGTGTTTCATCCTCATACCATGTAACAATAAGATATATAAAACCATTTATACTCCTGTATTTTCATTATTAATATATATGTTTAGTTTTGGGGAATTATCTCCATTCCACTTGAACTCCATTACTTAAATCAATCAGACCAATCATGAAATAAAGGAAAACGAACACTCATGAAGGACATAATTAAATCTTATAACATATCAATTAAAAAAATTGAACATTATAAGAAAATAAAAAATAAAATAAATTTAGAGATGATCCTGAATTAATTAATTAATTGAATTAATTTTATTATCTGTGACATTAAGGACAAGTTCTAAATACATTCAAACATAAGGTAATGGTTTTCTATCTTAACCTCGATTTACTTTTGGGATACTCTTTTCTCACTTACTACCAATTAAACACTTATTTATTCTTATATAAACCTCATATATTCTACTTGAATGTTCTATATATTCATACTAATCAGAATCCATCTTTATTTTATGGGGAGCTAAATGTTTTATAAAGATGATTCTCAATTCTTTTTTATAAATAAACCTGATTCATGAGAACTTCTCAAATTATTACATATTTTCATGTGAACTATATATTATAATTTAAGAAGTAATTATTTTAATAAATTCACTAATTTCATTATTAAAAACTAAATTAAGTCAATTTTGTTTTTATTTAATTAATTTTACAAAATATTTCTTCTTTTTAATGTAAAGGTTTTTTTTCTCAAAAGTTTCTTAATGATTTTATTAGAGTTTCCATTTGTCTAATTCAGAACCTCTATTGAAATTTTATGCCTTATTGAGGTTAATAATTTTTTATATCATTTAACATATTTTATTAAATGGTTTATGATCAGTCTGACTATGGATGTGCTATCTTGATACTATTCACGATACTATTCAGAATGGTTAGTGTTTATGTGTATAGATTGGGGTAAGTTATTTCATAAGTTAATGTGGTTTATGTTTGGTGCCTTTCATATGAAGAATTTATTGGATAGAAATTGTGATGGGTGGGGGACCTTATACCCCATATATGCATCATTATGTCTACAGAGACAAAATAGAATTGGGTTTTGGCCGATGACTTACCCTATTATTTTCTAATGTCCATGCTAAGGTCGTGACAATATTTTTCAGATGTCTATAATTATGAATTCCCATATTATGGTTTTATAAATTGATAAACCATGTGATTATTCAACATGTAGAATATAAATGGTTATTTTTCATTCTTTCATGATCATTTATATGGCCTTATTTTTTATGATTTCATTCCCTCCATATTATGCTCAAGTATAATCTTTTAAGGAATCTGTTTTCAGTTATTCACCATGACTAGGGTTTATGTTTATGATATCTTCCACTATATTACATACCATTACTAATAATTTTATCTCACCCCTTTCTTATGTTTTATATTCTCCCAGGATTTTTAGAAAAATATTATGAATGACTTGCAAGAATATTCTAGGAATTTATTTATGATTCAAAAGAAGTTGATATGTTGTATTTATTTTCTTGTTTTATGGATGAAATTTTGTATGTGTCATTTTTTAGAAATATAATAAACTATTTGTTCCTTTTTAATATGATATCCATGTTTATATTCCAATATAATAAAACATGTCACTGGCATTGGAAAACTGGGGTCGAGACCTTACACATTTTTACTATTTATTTACTTAATATATAAATATTATAATCTAGTCATTCTATATCATACTAACTAATTAAACATTTGAGTTTTAATGTTTATATTTAAATAATAATATTTTGAGGTCATTAAAGCTCGGTTTTGAGTGTCTTTTATCCTATCAAATCTGAAATAATATTAAAGTCTCTAGATATTTATTTCTCCACTATTATAAATAACCACTTTGTAATTTTATCATGAGATTAGTAATGAAGGGTTTAACATTTGAAAATACCTTTATTTAAATAAAAACTCATAAAAATGTTTAATAAAACATCTTTTTTAGCAGAGGGAATGAGAGAGATTACGGACTTCTGGAAAAATAGATAACTACATTTCTATAATGGAAAATATTATATAGAAGGGAAAATATGGACATAGAATAGAAAATAATTTCCAAATGAGGAATGCAACAGAGAGAGTGGTCATAATATAGATAATGGACATAAAATATTAAATCAATTAGGGATTAAAAGGCCATAAATTTATCTTATAATATGATAGTAAGATAACTATTATTTATGATCACTTTACTAGAGTTGAGGAATAAATTTACAATCTAGATAATGAAAATTTTGAAATAGAATAATTTGAATCATTAAAAATATCATATTCTATTGGATTACTATATCAATAATTTACCTCGTTCATATCATCTTTTAATCCTAATGACGAGTTTGAGTATTAAAAATCTAAAGATATATAATGATCTTTTGATTGACTAATATCAATAAAAATGTAATAATATTTATTCTTATTTTCTTTACTAAAAATGAAAAAAATATATGATAAGATAATACCCAAAATGAATAAACCTTAAAACAAATAAATCATATATTAATTTTAAAAATTAAACAATGATTGAAAAGGATCAAGGTCGATTATTCCATAAATAAATAATTATACATCTCAAATAACCTCAATAAATTCAACAATATTGAATGTTATGACCTCAAATGATGTCTTAAACCTTTTATTTTGCATACTCAAAAATTTAATATAATTATTCTAGAATAACATTTCACATTATACCGAAGGATTTCAAATATTTGAACCCAATAAATTATCCCTTAAATATTCATTAGTTTTCTTAATAACACATTTTGTAAAACCTAAAAATGCATGCCTATGACCTTAAACTAATGATAATTATTGAAGTTATTTATTTATGATTCTCTCAAAAATAAAAAATTTAGGCTCACATGAAAACATATTCATTTCAATGTTTATCTAAACGCTACTATGATACTAACCATAATAACCCTCAAACAACAGTGATACATTTCATTGTAAAAACATAATATTTACATTTTTTATTTGATACACATGAAAATGAACCTATTTTTTCAATAAAAAATCCTAAAATTAAATATAAATATAGGATAACTTATATACCCATGTAACATTTGCGGTATAATATATTAGAGAATATGAAAATCTATTATATAAAAAATCCCATATCATTAGGTGATATTTTTTTAAATTATTCCCAATATTTCTTATTCCACAAAAATTCTTAAATACCTTAAATAAAATCATTAAACATAAAACCATTCAAATCATAATTCTATTAACATATTCCATATAAACCTAGGGAATTATTAACATATGATTGGAGGGCTCGCACACTCTGTATTTGTAAACATATTAATTAATAATATAATTTCATTTGTGGTAATAATATGAATATAAGGTATAATGAAATAGTTAATGTGCATGGTCATGAAAAATAAAATTCAAACCCATCAAAACATTGACAATTAATCACGTTTTATAGAATAAATATTTATCAAAAGAGTGATCCCAGAAAAGTAATAATCAATAGTTATAATTTTTAAATATTTATCAAAGGAACCATTAATAACTAATGAATAGAATAATTTTTTTTTAGTATAATTGAAAATCATCATCATTATCCATGATCAATCATGTCATAACCATCTAGAAACTAAATAAATAAATTGGAGAAATTATAATGGTTATCTACCTATTTCATGACATTAAAGGAAAGTAACATTAAAAATGTATTTGAAATTTATATTCACCTCACCAATAATATAATCTACATGATGCTTAGCCATTACTTAAGATTTTGCTAGATCACCCATCATATATGTTGTATCAAGATCACCTCCCATATGAGTTGTATTCGGTTCACCCATTATAATAGCTTTATCAGGGCCACAAAATATTGTGAGATATATTCTATACACTCATCCTGATGAATAATTTCTAATTATGATACATGAATAAAAAATAAGGAATATTATTTTTTCATTCTAAATTTTATAAAAAATATTTCCCATTCATTTTATACATGGTTTACCCAAGAAAATTAATGGGTTTCATGAAAATCCATTTGAAATAATAATCATTAGTCATTTAGAAATATAGTATGGACTGTATTATAAGATCATATTCCCAGTAATGTAATGAAATCCTTAAAGGATGATACATAGATGAATATAACATATCAATAGAATTTGAAAATATTCTATTAAAATAGTAAAAAACACCCATATCTTTTTGTAATAATTTATAAACATATCCTGAATATTGGAAAATTATTTTCTACATAAATAACCATTGAAAATTATAAATGAATATTTGTTCAAATAAATATTCATAATGGATTGAAAATTGATTCATGTTTTAAATGCCATAAATTATAATTATTTTCAATCCTTTGTAAAGAGATTCAATGAAGACCTATATCAAAATAAGGCTAGTATATTTACTTTTTAAATATTTAAAGAGTTCAATGGTCAAAAAAAACATTCAAAAATCATTTATGTACATAGAATAGGATTATAAATATAAAAAATTATCATGGATGATGTTTATGGTTAAAAAGTATTTAAATCCTTAAAATATGTTTTATAAATAAAACACAAGTTATGGGATTTTAAATATAGAAATTATTTTAAAGAATGAATGTAAGAAGGTGTATTAAATATCAGGATCATAACAAGTTTCATGATATTATATTACACAATTCATTATATATACAATGTAAATTAATATAGGCATATCAATCAAAACATATATCAGAGAAGGAATTTTGAGATGTGAAACTCATGAAACATGGGTATTTCACTAATAAGAATGATATTAATTGAATGAATATAAAAATATTATGTAAAAAATAGAAATAAAATTAAAAAATATGTGAGAAAACATTCATTTGGTAGTAATTACACCATAAAAAATATTTTTTTATACCATGATTTTTGTCAAAATGAATTGAAATTGAGACTATGAAAACCATTGAAACATGTATAAGATTTCTAAAAATATCTTATAAAACAAATAAATTAAAATAAATTAAAATATTATGATTAATCTGTCATTCATGACATTCTATCACATTAGAAATCACATATATCGTAAAATATAAATGTGTTCCATTATACATGACATGTCTTGTAAAAATATTATTTTCAAGATTAATCCATAAAAATATTATATAATTGAATTTAGATTTACATAATGAAGAGATTTTGTCAAAAAATTTGAGAACCAAAAATGGAAATAAATCTTAAAAAAATAATTGACATTTTAACACAAAATCTTGAAGAAACATGGTCAATGATGTAAAATTATAACCGAGTGAATATACACTTAATTAAGAAAACTCGTACATCGAGTCTCGATATATTTTGTACATTACTTTTATTCTATATAATAAAAATATATTTACAATTGACATGATTTATAATATTTTTAATGTTTATTGATTTTTCATTATTGTATTCATATCCTTAATGGAAGAGTTCTCCCCATGTAGGGTATCTCCAATAGCGGACCCTTCCCATTGAAGGTGATGGTCGGTGAACTGGTCCCTCCCTAATTTTTAAGGGAGGGACCTCACCCGTCCCTTATGGTTGTTACTTGATCCTTCTCCCCCTTCTTGAACCCTGAATGTCTTATTTCTTTCCCCCGAATATTGATCAACCGTAAGGTCCTAGATCTATTAAATAATTTTCTAGAGCTTTCGATCTCAACATCAGAGTTCAATGTGACCTCATATCTTCTGAATATCTCATTAATTGCATGATTTAAAAATCATTTCCCCTGAATATACTACTTTAATAGATTTATTTTTGAGTCTGGGGGATTACAAGATCGAGCAATGTTAGGTTTTATCAATAAGAGACACATCGTGATGTGGTTGGTTTAGAGGATGATCTGGGAAAGTGGCTCATCTAGAACCCATAATAGCTGCAATGGATTCAAATTTTACAGCATTAGGTTGACCTATTAATTTTATTTGAAGCAGTACATATATACGATGGAGATATGGGTAAGTTTCCCTGAGTTACCTTTACCTTTTCAAAATATGTCGATTATATGCTTGCTTGGGAACCTAGATGGTCGATACGTATTCTCTAATAGTAGGAATGAGTTAGTTTTTCATCTTATTTATCCCTAAATACAAATGGAAGCCTATGTATTGAAGCTCCCTAAAGTGTTCATTTTGGTTATAGTGGAAGAAGAATATCGACACAAGCAGGTAGTTTTTTTCAAATCGTGGGTCGTCCTTTTCTCATCATATAAGAAACTGGGTCACTCTTTGGATGTATATCAACATGAAAATTTGAATTAGGATTCAAGGGATAAAGGAAAAGGCTCAATGTTGGGTGGTGATGATGGGTTGATGAGGATTTATTTGGACTCTTCCCTCCCAATCAATGTTATGTGTGTTCTTCATGAGTGTCAGGGGAAAATATTTTGGTTTATGATATTGTCCTGTAGTTGGAGAAGGACCTAAGTGATCCCATGACATTGACTGGTGTTCTTATGGGACCTACAAGCTGGGAGGTTTTCCTTGAGGAAATTTTCTTGGATTATTCTCTCAGTAATTCAAAAGAGGAATCTCCTATAGCGGTTTTGAGATATAACATTTTCACGGTCAATGTGGTTGAAGATGGAGATGCTAGGACTCCGATGTTTGCAATCCTATGATGATACAATTCGTTCAACTCAAGGATCATTAGAAAGAATTGGAGCCCAAGTACCTGAGAGTCTTATGAAACATGAATACATAGTCATTGGGCCATGTCTGAGAAGAGACACTTCAGTCCGAATGATTGACAACTGCATAGAGAGTCTGGATCCTAACAGGCTAGTACATGAGGTGGAAGCATCCAATCCGGATTATCCAAATGATGAGACGGGTGAACTCAGAGAGGAATAAATTGATGAAAAATCATGGAAACTCTAAAGATATAGTAACAACTATTTTCATGGTTATGATCTCCTTAATCAATGTAGAATGAAGGATCATAAAGGAAACTGGAAGGGTATGAAAGATTATTCTTATTTTCCCTATCCAATTGAAATGAGATCTGTCAAATAGATGAAATCTAAGAAGAATTCAGATGATCCCAAGGATTCATATTCCCTTGACCGGGTGAAGGGTATTTTCATTGAGCTATTTCCTTTCAATGGATTTTTAATGTTCATCAGTAAGAGTAATTTGTGGGTATGGTGAATAATCTAGAGCTACTAATGAACTCTGGGGTTGAAATGTTTGAGGAATTTTTTATGATGAAAGCCACACTAGAGGAATCTGATAAAATGATGGGAATAACGCTCAGAGTGGACACTACAAGTGTGTAATGTGCATTGATTGACAAGAAAGAATGTATACAAATATGTGGCTTCAACGAGGGGAATATCAACAAATAGGAATACATGAAATCTTGGGATTATCTGGGTGATCTTTTTGATGACCTCCAAAATGATTATGCATATTCTAGTGTAGCTCTTATCCCGAAGAAATGGTATATTGATAATGATTTGAGACGTCATAAACATTTCTATGATTAGTATGTAGTTTATCTTAGTGTATGATCTAGTTATACTATGTGAGTTCTCAATTATTCTACTAAAATTGTTTTATTAATTGAAATTTACATCTCAGTATCAGTAATTTATCATTAGATAGTATATGTAAATTATTTCAATGAACTATTTATTTATATAATCATTTATTTCCGCATTGTTTATTTTGAGGATGTGTAGTTCATAATGGAAAAATGAATTTGGTAGGTTGACCATTACCAAAATAGTCATTTTTCTATTATTATAATCATGAACTAATTATAATTTTCGTACATAAAATATAAATTCACAAAAATCAAAATATGGATTAAATAAAAAAATGTTTCACATCGCATCATGGAGTTGGTTTTCCACATATAAACAAGAACAATGTTTTCATTTTTCAATGGATGAAATGGTAAAAACTAAATTCCATATTATCATTCAATAATTATAATTATTACAAGAGTTTCATATGTATTGACTAAATCTATCTCAATAACCATCTTTGTGATCCAGTGATGAAAAATGAAATACATCACTATGTTGATGTGGTGATCAATACATATGCACAAGAGAAGTTTTCATTTCCCATATGATGGAAAAAGAAATGAAAAATGGTTATAATATAATAATAATATAATATTACTATATTAATGTTATATATGTTAATATTTCAGGGTCATTTATTATTTTTTGAATAATTCAGAAGAATAAATTAACATGAAATGCATTAGTATGTACTTATCACTTCTTCATGAATATCCCCTTTCACATAAACCATAATCCTTATAAGAATTGTATTTTGGGGAGAAAAAGAACTATTAAAATGGGTAGGATTTTGAGAGAGTTATTTGGTGATGATTGTTCAAATACTAGTTCAAAAACATTGTTAGTATGGGATGAGAGGATGCTTCCTTTTATATGTAACTGGAGAGTCACCCATTGAATTAAAGAATCTATTAGACTAATATTAATAAATTTTCATTAAAAAATAGATCAAATTTTTTTAATTCAAATACAAGATGGAAATTATTCTATGACATATTATGAAATAAAATTATTTCATATTATGAGATGTTTAAACACTTACCTCTTAGTTTTAATCCATAGTTTACATTTTTTAATATTATCAAGGTATATATGTTATTTAAACATTATTCTCCATTAAATTTAATATAAATTGATAATTTAACCATATATGTAAAATGGTTGAAATTATAGGTCGTATACCATTTACATGGTGAATGGTTATATTATTATTAATTTTAAATCATTTAATAAAACATTTTTCACATAAAATTTCATTAATGTTATTTTCATGACTATTCACACTATTTTTATTAAAATGAATCAAGATAGAAATTAAATAATAAAAATCATTTAAAATAACTCTAATACTATATATATATATGACGAAATCTTGTAAAACAACAACTCATCAAAATTTTATTAATTGTAATGTTTTTAAAATCATTTACTTTATTTTTATACACTTTTCAAAGGTACTATGTCAACATTGTGTAATAATTTAAGATATTTAAACCATCAATAAAAAAATAATACAAATTACCATATATAATAAAATAATTAAACTTAAAATTAATTTTAAAAAAATTTATAACATATTTTTATCACCATCTAAATATATAATTTATATTGAAATCTAATGTCTGGCATTATTGAATTTTACATAAAGTAAGATAAATTATATTATTAAAGAAAAGTGGCCTAAAGTAACATATTTAGAATATATTAAATTTTTGAATGAAATTATCATATCGATTAGATATAAGTAATGTTTTAATAGTTCATTAAATCCTTATCACATTATTTCTAATGTTAATAACCTGAAAAAACCTTACCTGGGTGTCAAATATTTACAATAATTACTATATTTGAAGACCAAAACTACAGTTGAAATATTTAACAAATATAAACCTCCCAAATAAAAATATTTAATCCATATTTTATGATCTTTTTTCATTAAGTGGAATAAATTGATTTTAATATAAATTAACAAAAACCCACTGAAACCAATTTTTTGAAAAATGCCTTTGAAGGGAACAACGAACTTGTATCAAAATATGGTATAATGATTATTCAAATTTAATAAAGTATATTATATATATTTAATGTAGGATCATTCTAAAATAAGATAAAAGTAATGTTATAAAGGAAATTTTCAATGAAACTAAATGTAGTTTTTAAAAAATCTCTACTTTTACTATTCAATGAAAAATCAATGTTTTTAGAAAAATTTGAAAATTCAATTAATGTTTTTATATTTTAATGGAAATTTAGTTACAATTACATTATATTAAATGATATTTTATTATTATGTTACTTTATTTGTGACTTATTTTTTTCATTTAATTGGGAAAAGAAATGTTGAAGTATATTGTTGTTGAAATCTAGAATTGCATGTTATTCATGTCATGAATTATCCATTCAAGGCATGAACATTGGAATATGAAACTAACGTAATGATTTCCAATACTAAGTCTTGGAAATGAACTTGAATTGTGCTATAAATCAAATTAATAAAGAGAATTCATGATGTGAATAATGTTCACCGTGTTACTAATTTGACACTATTCACCGGTTACTCTCATTAAAGACCAAGATAATTTCACATCCTGTTACAAGATGTAAATTAAAAAAAATATGTTCATCTAATGATTTCTATTTCTAATTAATAAAATAAAAAAATTCATTCAATATGTGAGTTTCTTTGATATAATCCCAGTAAAATGATCAAAATTTGACTAATGATGTGAATTAACATTCATGTGGTGACCACTTTTCCTATATATAACCAGACCACACTAAATTTTTGTAGAAAAATAATTGCAATATATTTTATCTCATTTATCTATTTTTCTATTACACTTTTAATGTTTTATCCCTTGTATACATTCTTTTGTTATCCCAATTATGATTATTTTCAATTATTTCTATCACTGCACTGTTATTTATCTATTTTAAGGTATTTTTATTTTATTATATTTTTTTCATGCTTAATGATGAAATTATAATGTTAACTAATTCTTAACTATTTTAAAAAATTAAAATTTCCCCTTTCAATATGAATTGATAATTTTCTTAGGCATTGGAATCAAGAGTAAAGGATAAGCCACATTAATGAATTATAGCATCAATTAAGGCTATTCTATTCAGTAAAGAATTATATTAACACATAAATATCATATCATCCTTTTCATTAATGTAATTTTTGGAATTGTGATAAAAAACAAGTCTAATATTAATAAATTGGGTTATAAAAAATGAATTAGATTACTATACTTCTCTATATGTTGAACATAAATAAAAAAGGTTTAAATCAACATATAGACCAAATAGTATAAATTTTTAATATATAATAATTTGGGTTGGTGAATTTTTTTGATAATCATAAAAATCAAAAGTAAAGAAATTCATGTAGAATAAACTGGGTTTTAGTTAATGAAATACATTGAAAAGTGTATCTAAAATTAATTTTTAACACTTTGTATTAAATTGATTAAAATATTTATATTATTCCATTTCAATCATTTATCCATTTTTATGTGATGAGTCCCTCTGTCTCACAACATAGGTGTAACCAATAATATTTGAAACCCTCTAGATATGACCTCATTATGAAGTTATTCATCAATATTTCATAGTATTATTAACCTAATATAATAAACATTGTAATTTTATGTTGACCTATAATAATTAATTAGATGTTTTGAGCATACCAATCACCATAATATTATTTTTAGATTCTGATCTCAAAAATGAAATCTATTTTATCAAATAAAATATCATTATGTGGTAGAATTTTAATATAATATTCAATAAATAAAATCATTAATAACAATATTTAAAGGAAATAAATTATTCAATCTCAAATTGAATTTAATAAAAATGGAGTTCTTATTTCCTATTAATTAATCAACTAATTTAAATTGATAAATATATATATATATTATAACATAGTTAATCATATTCATACCTGCCAATTCAATGGATTGGTTATAATAGTCATACCAAAAATGCTCAGTACGATGCAAGCCTCTAACCTATTATTAATAAAAGAAAATGCATAAAGCAGGTACAACAAGCCAGAAAAACAACTACATATCATATAACCCAAACCCGTCACCATTCCCTTTATTGACTATTTCCTCTACATTATCTGTTTTCCATTTGGAGCATTCATAGTACTTCTAAACCTGGGCCTATTTTCTTCTCAGATTTAACTTCTCCAAGGCTAAAAACTCCTTCGAATATTGCATAGCCCAGCTTTCCATCCCAATAGACGCTTGGGTAGACACCGATCTTGGAAGATAAGAATAAGCCTTCTTCAGTCATCGACGCGGTGGACCGGTCTTATTATCCTCAACCCCATTCACCTTCATCCTATCACCTTGAACAAAATCACTAAAGGAAGTCCAGACCATACCACCATCTTTTACCTTCTCACTATCTGAAATGTCACCCACATTCCCTAGATTTTCACCACTTGATAACCCCCTCCGAACCACAATCTTGTTGAAACTGATTGAAATAGTCAACTGTGTTGGGGCATTGAGGCCGGTCCACCAGGTTCTACACATCATCACCGGTTTAAACATCCCCCAGAGATCAAAAACCTGCAAGAGACCACAATCTTCCCTTGAATCATTATCCTCTTCATGCAAAACCTCATCATTTTCCAGTTTCAGGAACCTATTTCCTTGTAGAAACTAAGATCAGCATGCGTCCATCATCCTCATCCTGCTCATGGACACATCCATCCACATGTTCTGACCGCAAAGAGCTGCAGGCCAATGAATTCCCCACTGTTACTACATTTCCAATTCCAAGATCACAATTTAAGTGATTAAAGACTAGATCAATCATTGGATCTCGTGGCTCACTTCACATCTTCTACAAAAGAATCCTCTACACAGAGAACATAGGAGCATATTTCCCCAACTCCATAGCCATAACATGGGTTTCCAGCATCTCTTTCATACCAGAGGAGCGACTAGGACCTCATCATCACAATCCCGGGATATCCAATGTAGAAAGGATGATGGTCATGATCCCCCCCTACTGCATTGCTAGCTAAATCTTGTCTCACCACCTCCACAAGCACTAAAACCACAGATTCTTCCACAAATGCACCTACACTTCTAGAATCCCCCAACCGAGTGACTTGATCAGCAACGTCTCTACCTACAGCACAACCAACATCCTCCACACGGCCCAAATTGGCTCCTGCCTCATCCCTTCTCACTGCCAAACCATCTTCAGCATGCCTCATTATCCTATTCAGATTAGCAACAACACCCCCTCCACTATGACTCATTTCCTTCGCTTGTTAGCATCCCATAATCCTCACACTATGGTAGTTCAACTCCCAGTGACCACACCGGCTACAAGACACATATTAGTGGATCCACGATTCAAAAACCACTTCCTTCTTCCATTGAAACTCTTTATCATCAGAGATCCATATGCTTCGGACCGGCTGCCTTGCAACATCGACTTCGGCAGAAATTATCGGGAAAATTTGGTTACAAACCACCTCATTATGCAAATCAGAGCACAAAAACCTTCCAATCTAATTACCAATTGCACACAAAATAGAGGGGTTATGGAAAGAATGTAGAAGACCCGATAGACTTACCTAGGTCGCAAACGTCGAAGGATCTCGCTGCATATCGAAATCAGAGTTCTAGCGAAACAAATAGAATGCCACTCTATTGCATCTTCGAGGGGCCTTTCCCATGCATAGATCAGATCATTCTATGAACCAAAATGAATCATGAAGTTTCATCAATCAAGTAAATCGATGACCACCCGCTCATTTAGCTTCCATGAATCAGTGACAAAGAGATCAAAGGATTTATCTGAGGGCCTGTGCAGATGGAATCAGTCCACCATTGTGAGTTTAGAATGATCAGAGGCATTGTTAATCTCCTTCGGTAGCAATGAAAGTTTATGAGCAACTTGGAAAATATTTGGGACCTTCGGCGAGTTATGGATTTTTGGGAAGGATGGGAAAATACCATCTGAGATGCACTTCCTCGGTGGGAGACAGTGCAATCCTCCCCCCTCCGATCAGGAGGGGGAGTAGAGTCTGGTGGCATTCAGGCATTCAGGCTTGGTGTTTCAACTTATATATTCTATTTAACATATTCTTCATTTAAAATATTTGGATATACCAACTCTTACACCAACATAAACTATGTGTGTCTTGACTCCCATTCTGTGGGATATGTATTGACACTTTCACCTCCTTATTTGGCACATATACACAAATTATATCAATTCTATATGTTTTTACATTTAATGATAATTTTACATCCCCTCATAGGAGTTAATGTTTTTCTCAATATAAAACTATTACCTTTCTCCCCCATTTTTTCATAAGCTAGATTTACAATAAAATTACACCTGTGGACTATGGGTGTATTTATTCTCATCTCATTATATATTTAGTGTTTCACTAATCACATATATATCCAACCCAACTATTGGTATCCCATTTACTCCTCCCTATTTTTGTGAGAGATTCTCTCACTGGGTTCCCATTACCCTCTTCTATGATGAAATTTCTTACAAAAACAGGATAACTCATAGCTAACTAACACTAAATACGAACTCTAATTTGGTCCTCTTTTCCTGAGGATTAAATATTTAAATTATTACTAAAAGTAATCTATATTCGCATCTGGCTCCAATATTCACATCCACTATAACCTACATAGAAACACATTGATATCATCTAGTATACACTATAGAACGATATATAGGTACCTTAACTCATTAAAACCCTATACACATGGATCATGTCCTTAAAATATTTTCTTATAATTAAAATTTATTCAATAATTGAATTGGGTCTCAAATTCAAATTATGTTTATCCCCTCATCGACAAACTAAAAACCCCCACCATGGTCCACATATCTTTACCATATAATTGGTTTATACCATTCATGGATAGTCTAAAATGAAATTCGGTCTCCAATTATTTTCTACTTTTGTCCCATCCAAGTGCCTTATGGACTACCTTATCACCGATGACCAAGGATTCATGATTAAAAACAATTTGAAAAATCATGTCAAAATTCCCTGACCATAGACTATGACCCACGTTACGTGAGGATTTCTATATTATAATTCATCTATAAAACAATTATTCTGGTTTTCTTTCATGAAATTACATGCATACATCCACACCTTTGGTCTAATATAGATGATCATAGCATATGATGCAGCATAGACCAACGTAGTTTCCTATAAGGAATGGTTATCCCATTCTTGGGTATCCCTTGTGTTTGGATATCAATGAGGTCGAGAAAATCCATTCAATATGACAATTGAATATGGTGTATCCCAAGGTTACTCAAACCATCAATTGATAATTTTCCACTTTGTTATCATCATATGTTATATATCATTAGTTATAATTTCACCCCATAAATATTTCATATCCAAATGGGCTCCCCTAAAATGATGAAATAGTTCTCTAAATTACCACATCTAATTAAATTTACATGTCTTAGAGTATTCTTGGTAGAAAAATGATAGGTTTCATGTTTAAAAAAAAGGAAAATTTTAATACCTGATTTATTTTCCTCCATTATCGATGATATGTTTAGTAAGTCCACTTTTAAAAAAAATTCAACTATCATCCATTGACTATATTTATCCCCTATAGTCGTTTAGATTCTATATATTAGGATTTACCCTGGTTCACTCCCATGTGAATTAATGATGGCATAACAACCTTTTTTGTGACTCTGATAATTTATTGTATGTTTGAAGGCTTGAAATACCCATATGGGATCGAGAACATTTGGTCTCCCCATTTTCACAAGTTCCATTACCATTTAATAAAACTATTTGACACCAAAAGATCAGTCTATATATAAAAAAATTCATGTGGAAGGTATAACAATTAATATCACCTTGCTTCTTACATAAATAATAACTAATTTATCTTTTGAGTTTTTATTGGTTTTCCAACAAATATGATTGAGATTACCCAATATCATCCCTACAGTATGATATTAAACTATGTGATTAGGTATTTTTTCCATAACATGTTAAACTATATGTTATTTTTCTGATTTAATGATATTAAATGGTATGATGTCTTGGTCCACTCTTGAGATGATAATCCTTTGGAAATAAATGAAATCAACCATTCCCCTACTTTGGTGTTGGAAATATACCACTCCCATCATGAATAATATGTATCTTTATTACCATTCTCATATTTATGTTGTGTTCTATAAAATTAGGTTTAAAACCCATTTCAAAATCTATACCTATTTATGCTCGGATGTAAGTGTCATTCATAATTCACTTTGGGACATTACCATTCAATCCCACCAGGAAATACACACAAACTAAGCCCATTTTTTTACATTTCATGATGATAAATATCATGGTGTTAGTCCTACTTGCATGATATTAAGGGAAATCCACATGGTCTTATTTGGATTACAATCAATTCAATGAAACCTTGACTGGGTTATATGACTAGAAACTATAAATAATACCCAATCCAATGTGTATGGCCTTAAAAATAAGTAACCACCAAGTAAAGGTTATAAGAGAAAAAAATTGATCCATTGGTCCATGATATAAAACAATAAATTATTATACCCTATTTTGTAAAAGATATTTGACGTAAAACTAATAATCCAAAGGGACACCATGGTCCAATTTATAGGACACAACTAAACCTCATTCAATTATAACAAATATTTTTTCACATGAATTTGGCCCTATAGCCCACATGACAAATTTTTATTATATTATTAACCATCAATACTATTAATACATGATATGTTAACTATAAGGTTTTCTGAACACAATTTATGAATCTAATGATTTCATTGAAATACTTTATTTTCACAAATTTTTATTTAAATACACTCTAATTTCAGAATGAAAATGCATATAGTGACAACACACAATGTGAAAGGACCACCTCTATTCAGGGTACATGTCCCAAAGGAACCACCCTCTTCTATTTTTAATTGACTACCATTGTTTTATTGTAAAATTCCCCAATATCCAATATCCCCCCATGAATATATATCATGATAAAGCTATCATTTATTTTTTGATAGTGCATCCCATGTTTCGTTTTGGGTTAGTGTTCATCATCAACCAGTTTTCTTTTTCATCAATCAATCTATAGACATGATGTAGCTACATACTTTTCCCTGCCTTTCTATTTCTCATGTATAATTATAATACCCAAAATATTTTTCCCCAATGAATCTTGCTCATAGAGTGGAAATCATACCCATAGAGTTGAATCAACATGATTCCCATCATCTCATGGGGTTCCATTTGGATGCATTATTTTGATCACAATCCATACAATAATTTCCAACACTCTTTTTTAATTTTAATATCATCAATTTATCTCATGTTTCTCACATTAATCTAGAATCATATGGGATTAGTTGTTTTTAGTTAGATTATACAATATGAATATGGAGATATAAAATTTATAATTCAAACACAGGGAATATAAATAAGTAATACTTTAATTAGATGAAAAAAATAAGGAATCTCAACTATTAATTGGAGCCTCTCCCCTATATGATTTTCATCCCATGTAACTTTTCGGGTGATCAATTATTTAAGACTGTGTAGGAAAAGTCATGATGATTCAAAAATTTCATATAAACTGGAAATATTCACTATTTCCACCTCCAATTGTGGAAACACCTTATCCACCATGTATTAGTCATTTAATGATCAACCATATGTTACTCCACTCAGGACATCACATTAGCCTACATAGTCTTGTCCATCAGATGTTATTCCATTGGATGTTAGTTCATCTATATATTTTATAAGATTGTGTAATATAATTTATTTTCCACCACTTCATTTCAAAAAATATCTTATTTGGTTACATGTAGTGATGTAACAACATAAATATTATATTCATACCTATAATTGAAAATTTTTTCAACCATAAATGGTCCCTCTCATCTAGGATGTCTAATGCCTGTGTACAAAACATGTGATAGTAAAATATTCTAGGCCCCAGGAACACCAAATAGTGATGAAGCAATTTCATCTAATCCAGAATTGATCCTAATATAAGAAGGGTGATTTTAATGTCCTGAAATTTATGATACATTTTTTAATTATATAGAATTATTTAGAGATAGTAAAATCTGACGGAGCGTGATTCTGAGGCCCATATTGCCTAAAATTATCCATTGAAAAAATGTTATGTTTAAAATATCACGTGTGAGGGGTTTTCCTAAAAATGTAGAATAACACAGAAACGGGTGACCAGATCAAAAATATGAGGGCTCTGTTGGGTTCATGATAGCATGTTTACCCTAGTAATGACTTATGTTTAATTGAAGTAGGCCTCTGGTGAGAAAACCCAAAAGTGGCATAAATGGAAATATAATAATGAAATAAAGTTATTTTATTTTTCAAAAGCTGATAACTCACGAATGGTGACGTGGATTAAAAATATGAGACAACAACTGAGCTTGTGAGGGTATACTTTCTTTAGGCTGATACTAACATTGGCCAGCATAGGCCAACTATGGAAGTGTGTTTTTAGCAATAGAAAAAATAATTTTAACACTTATTTTATTTTTAAAATCCATAACATCTAAACGGTTACTCGGATTGAAAATACCATAGTTCTGTTCACATTTTTGGGACATTTTTTTATTAGATAGAGCCTAAACACAACTGGTGCGGGCTGAGGGTGACTGTTAATAATTTTCTGAACTTTTTTTGGGTAGGTTCAGCAAACATGTGGGTAGTGTTTTCTATCTTTTCACTCATTGCTCATATTGAAAATCAGAGATCACCGTTGAATCTGCAGTGTCGGGATTCTCTTATGGGGGTTTCATTACGACCGTATTTTGTCGGAAGAAAATGTTAGTTTTTGGGTCTTTTTAATGAATAATTAAATAACATTTTTTTTATTTTATCTTTCTTTTCTCCAATGGATGAGCAGCGTCGGTAGGATCAACGAAAAGTCAAACCATTAAATGGATTGACACCACTTTATTCTTCTAACCGTGATGTTGGAATTTCGATGGTTTGTTAATTAAATGAAACACATTTATATCATGTGCGTTACTCACCCTCCCCATCTCTGATTTATATGGAGCTCGGGATAGAGTGTTGGCACGACATCAATAAGTGACGAAGCTCTGGCAATGTACCATGACCGAACAACTTGGAGGACGATACTGGTTCTAGCGAGCGGTGTTGAACACCACAAAATCTGGAACTGATGACAATGACGAAGGAGTACCATCAATCATCATCAGTGAACGCCTCTTCCTGGTAGGGGGTTTATTTTGAAGTTGTATTTAAAAAAATTAAATCCTCTCTGGCTTGCTATCACCTTATCATGGAGGGTACATGCCAAACGAACAAGGCATGTACCCTCCGCACCTTCGTTCTTGATGTGAACAACGGGGATCAAATTTCCAAATTAATGGCAACACGAAATACCATATTACTCTATGACATTGGAAGCAAAGAAGAGTCATAGACACATATGACACCAAGAACAGACACTGGAGAATGTCTAGTGACCCACGGAAGAAACAGCCGGTGCGCCACGTTGGTGGTGGCCGGCGGTGGTTGGAGAAGACCCGAGGAGACCGACCGCTGGTGGTGGAAAGAGGTGCTCCCATGCGCGTCACGGTGGAAAAGGGTGGCCGGCCTGATCCAGCTATACGGGACAAGGGAAGCACCCACAATCCCTACCGATGGATGCGGCCGTGGCTAGTAGGCTGTCGAAGGAGTGTGCGGCGCAGCCCGAGCTGCACCCCGTTGGCCGAGGCCTGTCGGCTAAATGACCAACTGTTGATACGTGGTGGGGTAGCATCCCAACAGCTGGCCAAAACGTCCCCACAACTACGAGGCCAACATGATGCAATTTTACATCTCCAGGCAGACCGAGCGCGCACAAGATGGCTGAGCGGGCCAGACTCGAAGCCCATCAGGCATGTGTAGGTGGGCCGAGCCCCACCCGGCTGGTCGGGCCAACCGCGGTCCATGCCCACGAACTTATCTGCACTGAACATGACAGGCCAGACCCATTGAACCGGGCCACCCCTTAATGGGATGGACCCATGCGGGGTAAGGTATACCCTGGGACCCATTGCGTCAGGCCAGTCTGACATAGTTAGACGTGGACCAGACCCAACCTATCCCCGAATAAATAAAATCCCTCAACTAACGAAATAGGGGCTTGATTTTCACAACATATATGGCATTGGGACCCCTATTGGGAAGCATTCCCTTTGGCATATTCTTGTGGGACCAACCGAGTCGGGCCATACCGAGGTGCGAAAACCCCTGTTTCACAGAAAAGGATGAAACTAACAGACCGGGCGTCTTATTGACGTGTCGTATGTACCATACAGACCCTAGTGAAAAGAAGTCCCTTTTGAGATACTCTAAGTAGGATTTGTTAGTGTTTAACAAGAGACTTGAGATGGATCAATCTTGAATCCAACTATTTCCTATTTACAAAAGTGCTCATATCTCATAGACCAGGCTTCTGATCAATGTATCGTCTGTCACATTGGAACCCCTATAATAGGGATGTCTCATTTGTATGATTTTTTTTGCACTTCTTATGGGTTGAAATACGACTGATGGATTGAGGTGAGGTTCTCCCAGAATCAAGCTTGTTGAGCGGGAATCTAGTGGCTATAATTTATCTAGAGGATAGAGATAGATCATATGAAGGTTAGTACCGAGCGATGTTGTGTGGGTCAGAATCTAGCGTTCCTTTGAGGATTAGCAGAACACAACCCAACGAGGACCAGCCTTAGAGTTTCCTGTCGTGAATCAGTGTCATACCGATCCTGTGTGATCCAGATCATGTGTGGGTCAGCTCTTAGCAATTTTGTATGGGTTAGTTCATACTAATCTTGTGAAGGTCAGAGCCTATGTGGGCCATTGTGGGGGGATAGTACCTATCTATCATGTGTGGGTTAGACTCCAAATGGTCAATATCAATGCCTCTTGATAGAATAAGATGATCTTGATTTGCGAATAATCATTTTTACTTCTATACTTCACTTAAACATGGTTTGAGCTATTTTTTTTAGCTTTATTTTCTTCATGATATAGATCAGGTTTGAGATATTTCTTTTGAGGAATATTTTGTGTCTTTTTTCCATTTTAGATTATTGAGATACCTTCGGGGATCTCAGGGTCCTCTACGGGGTATTGTTATACTTACCCTGCACAGGATTCTCCTGCACCTTGTTGTGTCTTGTGTAGACGATGAGCAGCTGGGTTGGGGCTTCAGAGAGTCAGGACCATGTGGTACACTGAAGATATGGGACGAGACATGTGGGATCCCGAAATAGATGGTACACAGTGGAGACGGGCTGACGTGGTGTGCTGTGGAGATGATCTATACCTACCCTTCATGTAGGATCTGTTGTGTATGATCGTAGAAGCTATTCTCTGATTTTAGTTGTAGTCGTACCATTTCACATGGGCTTGTATTCCATCCCCCGTTACTTTTAGTACAAAATTTTACTACTATATTTTTACTTCATGGTTGCATTTTTTTGTTCATGGGCTATGTGATTGTACAGGTTTAAAGGAAATACCTTCCTATTTTATGGATACGCCTTTTTGGTGCTAGTCGCCAACCCCTAGAATATGGAAGGTGGGTTTTGGGTAGTCAGGGAACGGGCCCTGAGGGATGGGTCGTGATAATGTGGTATCATAGGAGTCAGTTCTACCGAAGATTTAGGACTTTGATCTTTTCAGGGGAGTGAAAATGTTAAGTGTTTTGAGTGTGGTTTTCAGTTTGTGGAGTCCAGTGTTGGTGTAGCGGCTAACGTATCCATACAGCAGGACCCTGAATTCTGATTTCTGACTCAGGGGATGAGAACACTAATTCTGTGTGTTTTGGAAATGTTTTTTCGTTGTTTCTTAAAAGTCAGCTCACATGGTATAAATTAATGACCATGGAACATCTATTCCTTATCAGGATGACACCACATAGATATCTAGTTAGGATTCCTAATAGAGTACATGATGATGTCCCACCGAGCGATGAGGCTCCGGTGGAGGGCCCTCTTACTGTGTTGGCACCTTCGGGTGGTGTACCAGCACCACCACCACCCGTTGAGCAGTAGTTAGAAAAAAATGATACTACTGGACTATTCAACCCAAATGAGAACATTTCAGGAGTTCCAGTGGCAGAGGCCTCTAATGTTTTGAGTTGAGACAGATCCCAAGGTAGCTGAGGACTGGCATGAGGCTGTGGCTGGAGTTTTTTCCCTAGTTGGGACAACAGCAGATCAGATGGTGATCCTTGTTTTTTGTCTATATTAGAGTGTGACCATGAGGATGGTCCACATGGTGATGAGGCTTTGGTACATGGATTGTTTCCTAAGATGGAACCTTCGGGTAGTGTACAAGCTATATCACTGCTCGTCGGTTAGCAGTTGCAACATGCGGTACTGGTATAGGACACATGTTGGATTAGTGCCTTTGACGTGATTCTACATAAAATACCCCACAATTTTGGAGGCAAACCCTACTCACAGGCAGCTATGTACTGGCTTGAGGAGGTGGATGAGTTTCCATCTATTTATGGAACTATTTTATCAGATGGATGTCATGGTAGAGAGCCTTCAACGTGGCTCAACAAGACGATGACAGTGTTTAGATTACCCTGATCTAGTGAATAGGTGACCTTTCTATGGTTAGGCCTAAGAACCATCCTTCGAGAATGAGGTCTCTTTACATAATAAATTAAAAGGTGAGTGTTCTTTAGTACTTCTATAGCTTAGGCAGGATGGCATTTCAGTAGCTGAGTATCCATCGAGGTATACAGACCATTCCAGGTATTCGATTAATACAATACGGTTAGTGCATCAGGGCTCAAACCTCCAATTACAGTGTGTTTAGGGACATCCAAGCCAGAACTATTCCTCTATGCATTCTTACTTATGTTAGGGTTCTTGAGTGAACCATTGTGGTGGAATTTTCTTTCGATGAGTGGATACGACCAGTGAAGGTTAGCAGTGGGAATGTAGGAAACTGACGCCAGTCTCAGAGTCTTGGTCATGTAAAATGTTTCAAGAAGAAGAAGTGATATGCACATATGAATCTATAGTTATATAGATGTGGAAGAGAAGCTAGGATAATATAATTAGGTGGTATACATTTCAACATGTTACAACCACCACCCCAATGTAGTTCACACTAGGAACAGGGAGTTGGAGGATAGGGGAAGGAAGTAGCAGCATGCGGTCAAGGAGTGTAACCCAAGGGATCAATGAAATATTTGAGGTATGGTTTGTGTATACTACTAGCTTCTGTATTAATAGACATAGGTACAAATCATTCATTCTTTCAACGAATCTTGTTCATGACCTAGAGTTTCAGATTAAACTACGGACTTGACCCTTACGTCTGGAGATACCTTTAGGAGGAGACTCAATAATCACACTTATGATAATAGTGTGATCTAAACCTTGATGCATGATTTTTGGTTAGAACCTCTTGGTGGAATCATTGAGGCCTTATGACATTATTTTGTTGATGGGTTGTACATCCACAATTCATAATCAGATTGACTATTTTAGGAAAAAAGGATGTAGTATATTTACAGAGTTGGAATGGGGTTTTCCTTTTTCATTGGACAAGGAAACCCAGAAAGCACAAGATAATCTCATACATAGGTGGGTGTAACTGACCACACTTGAGTCGGTCCGCCTTACCCTTGTCTTTGTATGAGTTTTTAGTTTTCAATTCCCAAATTTAGTGGCAAAGTGTGGGGACATATTTCAAAAGATGTTTCTAGGATTACCTTTCCGAAGGGAGAGGGACATATACTTTGGCTACATAGTACCAGAGATTCAGACCTGACTTCACCAGGCTAGCGTCACACTTGTCAGCTTTAACGAAGAAGGGGGAGCCTTTCCTAGGGTTGGAGAAGTGTCAGACGAGCATTCATGAACTGAGACAAAGACTAAAGATTACCCCCATTCGGTGGCTACTAGAAGAGGGTGTTGTTTATGTATTATACTACGACTCATGAGGAACCAGACTAGGTTGTTACTTAATATCGGAGTGGACAGTGAGCATCTATGGATCAGGGTTGTTGAGAATGAACGAACAAAACTACGCTACCCCTGATAAGGACATAGCAGTAGTGGTCTTTGCGCTTAATAGGTGACAACACTATATGATGGGTGAATGTTTTACTATTTACTCTGATCACAAGAGTCTCAGGTATATCTCCTCATATAAAGACCTGAACCTAAGGTAGCGATTATGACTAGAGTTCATCTAGGACTATGACTTTAAGATACTCTATACTCCTGGGAATGAGAACGTAGTGGAATATTCACTCATCAATAGTTTTGGTTTACAGTTGTTGAGTGAGGTGACAAAGAAGCTAGCCACGTTATAGAGGTCCTTTGTGGATAGAGATGGGGCATCATACCTTCAGGATATGACTATTAATCCCCCACTTTTTCAGTGAGTTCTGGAGGCACAGCTTGGGGATATTGAATTCAAGGCATGATGGTCATAGATATTATCAGGACATGTACCTGATGGATTTTCTGAAGGTGGGGAGCACGTCATCCACATAAGAGGACACACCATGGTATCAGAAGTGCTATAGGAGGAGGTGTTGAGGGAGTTCCATATGTCCCCTCCATAAGTATGTCATGGTGTGGCGACGATGTACCCTGACCTCCAGTGTTAGAACTGGTGGCTAGTGAGGAAGGATGCAGTTGCGGAGTTTCTATCATTATTCCTCACTTGTCGTAAAGTGGAGAAAACACAGATCTGGAAAAAGTCTTATGAAAACAAGAGATAGAGACCCTCGGGGTCTAAGGAGGGAGGCCATGTATTCCAAAGGGTCTCACCCCGATGAGGATTGTAGAGGTTTTTCCATGTCGGCAAAGATATATCGGATTTTTATTGGATCTTAATATATTCTCAATAGAGTGTGTGAGGTGGCGTACCATCTATCTCTTTCCCCATAGATGCACTGGGTGCATAATTTGTTCCATGTGTCGCAGCTGAGGAGATGCAAGCATGATCCATTGCCCGTTATCATCTAGGGTGAGTTGGACATTGACGATGGGATGACTTTTACAGAGTTCTTGGTGGAGATAGAGGATAAAGAGGACCAAGTCCTTTGGGGATGGTCGATTCCTCTAGTGCAAGTAGTGTGGTAGCACAGGAACCTCCAAGAGATCCAATGGGAACGGGAGGCTCAGATTCGTGCTCAGTACTCCCATTTATTTTATTTTATTTTTTTGGATGTTGGGGATGTGAATCAATAAGGTGGGGAGAATGTAATGTCCATGAATTACCGTATAATTTTTTCAGTTAAATAAAATAATTTCTGGACCATGTAATCTGACGTCGTGTGATTCTAAGGGCCGGAGTGAACAAATGATCCGTCGAAAAAATGTTATCTTTAAAGAAGAGTGTGTTAGTGGTTTTATAAAAAAAGTGGAATAACTCATAAAATGGTACCCATATCAGAAATACGAGGGTTCCATTGCGTTCAAGATAGCAGTTTTCCCCTAGGTGCGACATAAGTTTAGTCGGCGCAAGGCTCTGGTGAGAAAACCCAAAATTTGCATAACTGTAAAAAATATCCATAAAGTTATTTTATTTTTCAAATGACTATAACCCATGAACGGTGACTCAGATTAAAAATAGGAGACCACCGTGAAGCTCGTTAGGGTATACTTTCTTTAGGTAGATACTAACATTGGCTTGCATGGGACAACTATTAAAGTTAGTTTTTTTCCATAGATAAAATAATTTAGTAACAATTATTTTATTTTAAAATCCATAACTTCTAAACAGTGACTCAGATTGAAAATTCGAGAGTACCGTTGAGTTCGTTGGAGCATGTTTCCCTTAGGAAAATCCTTACCTCATCCAGCACAGGTCGAGGGTGAATGCTAATAATTTTCCGAACTTTTTTCGTGTAAGTTCAGTTATCGCGTGGGTGGCGTTTTCTATCTTTTGACTCATTGCTCAGTTCAAAAATACGAGTGCACCATTGAATCCGCAATGTCGGGATTCGTTTAAGGGGGGATTCACTTCGACCGCAGTTTGTCAGTAGATGAAGTTAGTTTTTGGAACTTTTTAAATATTAATATAATAAAAAAATTTATTTTCATTTTATGTATTTTTTTCTCCAATGGTTTAGCGGCGTCGGTGGGACCAATGACACATCAAGACATTAAATGGCTCGAATCCACTTTATTATTGTCTCCACAATGTTGTAATTTTTAATGTTTGTTAATTAAATTATCCACATTAATTTCACATGCATTACTCACCCTCCACTTTCCTATTTATATGGAGCTCGGGGTAGAGTGTTGGCATGACATCGACAAGCGACGAAGCTCTGTAAAAGTACCATGATGCCAAAAACATAGAGGACAGGACCAGTTACAGCAAGCGGTGATGAATGCCACTGAATCAGGAATTGACGACAACAACCAAGGAGTCCCGTCGACCTTCATCAGTGAACACCTATTCTAGGTAGGGAGTTATTTTGAATTTGTCTTTGTTAAAAAGAAATCTTCTCTTGATTTCTACAACCATAACATGGAGTGGGTGTGCCAAAAAAACAAGTCTCAGACCCTTCGATGCTTTTTTCTTGATATGAACTTCAGGGATCAATTTTCCAACTTGATGGAAATGTGATGTAGTGGGTCACACTATGATGGCAGTAGAGCAAGAGAGCCATAGGCGTAGACGACACCAAGAATAGACACTAGAACACATTCAGTGACCCGTTGAAAATACTGTCAGCGTTCCATGTTAGTGGAAGCCTACAGTGGCTGGAGGAGACCTGTGCTGACCGGACATAGGTGGTGGGAATGGGAATTCCCTCACGCATTTTGGTGGTTAAGGGAATCCGGTTCGAGCTGGGCGCATTGGACAAGGACAGTGCCTGTAGGCGTCGCTGCGGCCAGTAGGCCACGGCAAAAGAGTGGAGTGCATCCCACGCCACACCATGTTAGTAGAGGCCGGTCGGCTGAATGACCGATCGTTGAAATGTGGTGGGGTAGTGCCCAACCAACTGGCCGAAACGGCCCCGCAATCACGGGGCCAACAGGACGCAACATTCCCCCTCCAGGCGGACCGAGCAGGCACGGGCTAGCCAAGTGGGTTGGACCCACGACCCAGTGGTCCAGTGTGGGTGAGCAGAGCCCCACCTTGTGGGCCTGTCCAACCATAATCTAGGCCGGTTAACCGAACCGGGCTGACCGCGATGGGTTGGACCCTAGGAACCAGCCCGACCCTTAATGAGATAGGACCGAGAGGGGTAAGGTAGACCCTGGGACCCGTTGCGTTAGGCCGATCTGTTTGAGTCAAACCAGGCCCAAACCCATCCTATCCCAGAATAAATAAACTCCACGAACTAACGAACAAGGTGTCTGATTTTCATACTATCAGTGGAATTGGGACCCCTTATAGGAAGCGGTCCCTTTGTCATATTTCGGCAAGACCGGCCATGTTGGGCAAGACCGAGGTGCAAACACCCCCATTTCATGGAATGGGATGTAACTAAAAGACCGAGAATCTGGTTGACATGACCCTTATGGAATAAAAACCCTTGTGATAAGATGGTCCATTTGAGATACTCTATGTGGCTTTTGTCAGAGTTTGACATGTGACCCAGGTTGAATCAGACTTTAATCCAATTGGGCCCTTTTTACAAATGTGCCCATATCTCACAGATTGGTCATATGATCGACGCACCATCTTTCACATTGGAACCCCTATGACAGGGTGGTACCTTTGGAATTATTTTTTCTAGACCTCGTACTAGGTGAAATATGATTGATGGATTGAGGAGCGGTTCTCCCAGAATAAATTTTATTGAGCTGGAATCTAATGGCTAGAAGAGAGGTGGAGGATGGGGACATATCATACGGAGGTTAGTACCAAGCGATGATGTGTGGGTCATCACCGAGAAATCCAATGTGGATAAAAAGTACATGACCCGATGAGGACCAGTATTATAGAATCCAATCATGGATCAACGACATACCGATCCTATGTGGGTCAGATTCTATGTGGGTCAGTGCATACTGATCCTGTATGACTCATATCCTTTGTGGGTCATTTCAGGGGTTTGTACCAATCGATCTTATGTGGGTTAGAGTATTTATGGATATTAGTAGTGCCTCCTAACAGAATAAGATGATCTAGCTTCATGACTAATCATATGTACTTCAATAATTCACTTAAACCTAGTTTTAGATGATACTTTTTCTGTGTGCTTCATGATTTAGATCATGCTTTAGATATTACCTTTGTGGTATATCTTGTTATGTTTTCCATTTGGGATTACTGAGAGACCTTCAGGGGTCTTGGGGTCCTCTACTTGGTATTGTTATAGTCACCCCTTCATGGGCTTCGCCCAGACCACCTTGTGTCTTCTGTAGACTACGAGCTGCAGGGCTGGGACATGAGGGATCCAAGACCAGGTGGTATATGGAGGAGATGAGATGAGACTTTAGGGATCTAGGACCAGTTGTTACATGTAGAAGACGAGCTCATGTGGTGTGATGTGGAGACGAGTTGTGCCTACCCTTCTAGTAAGATCCTTGGAGGATGATCTTAGAAGAAATTTTATATCATTAGTTGTAGTCATACCATTTTAACTTGGGATTGTATTCTAGAACCCTTTACATTAATTACACACTTTTACTAATTCAATTTTACTTCATGGTTGCATCTTGTTGTGTTCATGGGCTATGTGATTGTACAGGTTTAAAGGCAACACCTTCCCGTTTTAGGGATATGCCTTTCTAGTGCTAATCGCCAACCCCATGCCTATGGAAGGTGGGCTTGGGGTAGTCATGACATAGGCTTCGGGGGATAGGTCTTGATAGTGATGAAGTTACAAATTTACTTTATGAATATCACCAAATATATTTGTCCTTATCAACAATATTGAATCTTGACTCTTCCAAATCTTTATAAGAGGTCTCAAACTTGATGAAATCATTGTTCATTTTTTCAATAGGATCGACTTCAGTAATCATATAAAATGAAATGGGATTTATCTCTAGATAAAAGTGTTAATCGTTGGTTTCTTCAATTTCCATTAACATCTCCACCATTTCCATCAAAATAGTTGTAAATGAAGAGACTCGACCTGAGTTAACAAGAGTCAGTGACTTATTACATTACATTGGAATCTTAACAAGGAATGCGCATCACAATGGACAATCTACGTTAGTAGATTTTAGAAATAATAAACATATATATGTTCAACATTGCATCTTGAAAAAAAACATTAATTTATTCCATTAAAAACATCTGTGACTCCAATATTATCTCTACAAGTCCCTCATAAAATACATCTATATATCCTTGGAAAATGAAACATCATAAAGGGGTGATCTCAAATGATCAATAATAGTAAGAAATAAAATGGAAAATAACATAAACATAAACATTAGGCATGGTTAATAATTGATAACACATGCCATTACTTCTAATAAAATATAATACATTATGATAGGAATATGAGCTGAGTAAATAATTCCATAATAAAACATAATCATGGGTATTATACTAGTGAATTACAACATGATATTTCAATTACTATCATCATAATGATGAAAATTCATATTCCAATCATTATAAAACATACCATCAAGGCCCCAAACAATATATCTAAATATGATTAAGGCCTTATCCAAAACCATATCTCAAAATGGGCAAGGCCTCGGCCAAGTCCACGTCGATTTGCCTAATGAGACATACCGATGCATTGAGAAGCTATAGCGGACCCCAAAATTCAAATAATGAGTCCAATGAAATCCTCATATGATAGGGGATAAACAAATACAACATATACATTCATATTGAATGTAACATATTAAATATAAATAACTTTCCGAAAACATTAAACTTAAACACTAACCATTCAGAGTAAATTGGTGAATGGTTTTAGGATAGAAAATGCAAAAAAAAAATAGTCATAAACCATCCAATTAAATAATTTAGATAATATAGTTAATTAATTATAACAATAATACATAATAATGAACAATATTGTTGAAACAGAAAAAATACTCTTATAGAATCATTGAGTAATTCTTACGATAAATACTATTTAATTTTTGAGTTCTTTTCGAAAAGTATTTATATAAAACCATAACTGAGGTAAGGTAGTATTTTTATAAAAAAATAAGTGATTTTATAAAGATAATGTTTTCTAAAAATTTATTATAGTGTTCTCTTGAAAAGAGGTAAGAATTTGAAAATTTCCCATGAATTAGGCTAGTATTTCGGAAATAATTTTTAATGTCCCTCATAAAACGTATATCTCTCCATAAAATAAGGAAGTATTATGGTTGGTAAACATATATATATCACTAGAACATAATTATTGGGGTAGTATTTAATAATAAATAATAATTTTATTTATGTAATTAGACAATAATGGTACCCTGGTTGAAAATGGAGGACTGGGTGGAAAACCCTTACCTGAAGTCTGAATTTGTTCCACTATAAACATAAGGTCCTGGAATATGAAATTATAATTACTAATATATTAATTAAGAACCTATTAGACATTTACTTAGTTTATCATGATTTTAATATGTCCATTATGTCTTTATTGATTGGTTATATGATTGAATTTGGTCGTTCTAGAGTGTTCGTATTCTTGGTTTTCGAAATCGATTCAACTGTTTTTATATAATAGAGTTTATGTGGAACGGATGTAAATCTCCATAATTAATTTACATATTATTTATTAAAATAATTAGTTTTTAATGTTCATTTATATCATTTAGTAAAATAACATGAGGATTAATCATTAAAGGAAATATTAATGACATTCCCTTAGATTATTTAATGGTATTTGGATTATTAGGAAATAGTTTGCTCATATGATTTAATAATATGTATGTATACTAGTTCTTAAATATTAAATATGTTATAATACATATATAATAGTATTTTTAGACCATAAAAATGGTTTCCTGACCAGTAATGAAGGATAAATTGAATAACAAAAATTCATCATCCACAAAAGTTGTAAATTGGAACCTCAGAGATGCTAGATTAGTTTATAAAATAAATGAGAGAGAGTAAGATTATTGGGTATGATTATTCAATTAAAATGATATAATTACCATATATAGATGATACAGGATTCATCATGGTCACTTATACATAGGAGGTGAGGATAAGAAAACAATTGAAAGGAACTTGAAGAAAAAATGAAAGATGTAAATTGTAATTTATCTCTTGAATCCACCTCCTTCAGAATCTCCTTAAGGGAAGGGTTTCTGGTCTTTTGGGAAGACCAAAAGCTTATTGTATGCGTGTAGTGACTATGGAATGGTATATGGGTATAAAATTAATGAGCTTCATGTATTATAGGAGATAGGAGAAGATGGCGTGGGGGGGTTTATAGTGGAGGAGACCAGTGAATTGTGAAAATTTTATTCATTATATTACTAATTCCATCTAGACAATAAATAGTGTTTTTCATGTGACCCCAAATAATAATAAGTTCATGTGAGTTCTAACCAGTGGCCCTTACATCGCACATGATGCCATAAATAGTGTATATAACAGATAATTTGTCTATAAGGTATTTTACTGTATTTCACTATTCATAAAAATCAATTATTTAAGAAAAATACCAAAACATCATCAAAAATATTATTTGTTGTGTATAATTCAAAAATGCAATCCATTTTTTGAAAAAATGCTAAATTTTATTAATTTAATTTTTAAATAATATCATAGTTTTTTCAAAAAATAACAATTTTGAAACTATCAATCATTTTATATCACATTGAAAAATTAATCAAGATCTCATTATCATGTAAACATAAGAAAATAAAATAATGTTATTATTTAATATTTCTAAGGTTAATATTACTCTTAAAATTTATATTCATAATTGTATGTTACTATTCACCAAAAATCACATTGGTTCTATCAGTCTCTAAATGACTTACTAATCACAACTAAAGAAGACCGTTTTTCAAAATTCAAAACATAATAGAGATAAAATTGTGTTTAATAGCTATATTATAAAAGGTGGTCCTTTGTAGAGTCCCAATGTTTCTTGAATTCAATATTTATTTTTCAAAACCTTTTTTTGTTACAATATCCTCCTTGGATGTCAGAATATGGTCGTCCACCATAGTCACCACCATAAGATCCTACTCTGTTGTTCATGTTCTGGCATGATAACTCTCATGATTAGATATATTTTCTATTTTCTTCCCCATACACTAAATACTAACCAAATAGAAATATTATAACTATTATTATAGTTTAAAAACCACTTTCCTTGGTTGGGGATGTGTCTTCATAGTGTAAATTACCATAAGAGTGTCGGTTGTTAGCTTTGACTATGATACGTGGAAGGAATGGATAAATCAAAGGATAAATACAAATATATCACATAAATCTTTATGATTTATGTATTTTTATAAGTAGTATTAGTATCATATAATTAAATTTTACCTGTATCCATTCGAATCATTAGGTTTGGGATAACTGATCCAAAGTATAACACCATAATTGAATACCCCAACAAGCTAGAAGGAACCTTAGTATCCACTACAAGAGAAAATAGGTGTGTCGTAGTACCTCTGAAATTTTTAAATAAATTTTTTAATTATGTATTATATGAAATAAACTATATATTAAATAAAAATAGTTACAAATTACATTCTATTTCCATCAATTGGAATATTATTATTGTTTTTTGATGCTACCCTTTATTTCATGATACAGGAACCCTCTCAGCAACAAGATATGATTCTAACTCAACTGCCTAAATATGAAATGTTTGATCAGAATTATTACATAGGGAATGTTTTATGGGTTATTCCTTGGTCTATTCACATATAAATTCATTGAAATATTATTTCATGATATTTAATTTTCCATGAATCGTAACAGTTACATCGTCAATTTTAATAACCAATATATACATTTCTCGGTTGGATTCCTTCTATTTCATTCACATGTGTTTATTCTAATCCATTTAATAAAGAGTAAAATTTTTCTATATCACCTTACATATATTTAGGATCACCACAATCCAGCATATATATATACTTCGATGATTTATCTATTGTTATTTTTTTATCATTTGGCCATCTGATTGGTTGCTTGTTGGGCATTGTGTATATTTTTCCAATTAAAGGCTCGCTCACATCAGGAAAATAAGGACACTACATGAGGACATAAATATTTTCCATCATTTTTTATTGAGGTTTCATTTTTTCCAATATGGAAGAAATCTCCAATATGATTATTTTGGACAATTTGTTATGCATTGATAGTTCCCTTTATGTGAAGATCATTTATATACATTTCCTCATCTTCCAAACCTCTTGTGAAATTGTTTATATTGGTTCTATTTGAATTTTATATTCATTTAATATTTTCAATCATGTTTCCGCCTACCCAAATAATATATTCTTGTTGATCAATAAATTTATATCTATTCTAAAACTAGTGGTATAACCCTAACAATTAGCATATGATTATGGAGCTCTCTCAATAGTCATTATTTCATCTGTAGGATATTCCCTTCATGCCTAGTGTAATCTCCTAGACATAAAACACATTCTTTATATCTTCAATTAATACTACTCAATAGTATTCTCTCATATCATTCATTATCTTAGAACCACTTTAATATGTGCTACCACCAACACTGTATTTGATCTCAGATTAGTATAGTAGGGAAATCAACCATCATATAATTTGATTTTTCACTAGATACCTCATAACACATCATACTATAAAATTATCTCATGACCATGTAGTTTATATAACTTCTATATTTATTTATTAGTTGTGTAATGAACTATAGTACATAGTATAATTTGTTAGTGAACCTATGTGTTGTGTATATATTGCATATGATACATTCAGGATACATGTTTCCAACAACCCACCACTTATTCTTGACAAGTATGATATCTCCAAAATTATCAACTCTCATTCATTAATGACAACATGAACTATAAAAATAAAATTTTAATATGTGAAATTATATCGGGATATAATTCAATCCACCAGTCGCATTTCATCGATTTGAAGCGACAAGATCTTGACAATATTGAGTAGGGACAACCTAACAACAGTCTCTATAAGAAATATTATATTGGGTGTTTTCCCCCATAAATTGTGTATAAACTTATACAAAAGGAAATTTAATTGGATGAAAATATGGATGGTTATTTTCCTCTTATAGACATTCCCCATTAGTCCGTATATTCACAAAAGCCCAAATTTAAAATGTTTTTTCGGAAACCAATCAACCATTTCCACCACCATGGTGTACTTCTCAGTCCACACACAGATGTGTGAGTATTGGATGAATAAAAACAAAAAACATATAAAAACATCTAGAAACACATCCTATATAATATATGGGCCCTAGTTTCTCAATTTATATCCCCACTGAGTATATTATCCATCCTCCATGATAGGTTGATTTTCCCCAGTTCTTTCATCTTAGTGTTACCCCAAATACTTTTTTGGCCTCCCAATAATCTATTATTGTTATATATTTTCAATCATATAAAATATCATCAAAATTAAATTTGTTTGGAGGTAGAACTACTTTAATTTTGATTCAAAATACACTCCATTAACTTCCATGAAATGTAGTGGGTGTTTCTCTAGGTTATTCCCAATGTTTCATTACAAGAGGAATTGATTATAAATACCTCCATGTATGAAGTCTTGTGTGATCTAATAATTGACCCAAAATTAAAAAATTAATCTCTTTTTCATTGATATCAGAGGTTTTTGTTTCATTTTACTACAAAAATAGAAGATATGACATCAATTATAGGTTATAATACCCCTGAAAATGATAACTCCACACCACTTAGTACATCTAAAATAACCATTTCATAGGCATGTACTCATAAAAAGTATAGAGGACCCAATAATTAAATCCCAATTAACATTTAAAATTACTTCATGTATTTTAAGTGAAATTTATCTTACCAGCACTATTTAATGATTGTATACCATCACAGAAAATACCGGTGTATTGTGGTGAAGAAACCTGATCAAGTGATTGAACACAATATATTTTTGTAGTAAAATTATCAAGTGTGAATATTTTCACGAATCTATGATCCTATGTGACATATCCTAATTTATGAAAATTACACCAATGTATTTGATTAAATATCCTATTAAAATTCCCTAAATACATATGGTTGGATTCATAGTGGCTGAATTCATAATATAGACTAAACTCATTTAATAAAAATCAATAGAACCAATTATATTCCATAATATCCTCCATCAAAAAATCTAATAGTATCAAATTATATAATTTTATCATCTTACGTAATGTGATAATTGGGATCTCATCTATCTCCTTACACCGATTTGTAACACCATCCGCCTCATGTATGGTCTTTTAGTGAGTCCATGAAAATTTCACAAATTCATTTTGATGAAAAATTTGTTCATCGAACTTCACATACATAACAATGTATTATGTTTTTGAAATGTACTAGTTCGAACAATTATTTATCATTGATGTAACTTTAAAAAAAATTATAGTTATAATATCAGGGATTTGAATCAAAGTACTTTAATTCAATTTAACATTCCATGATGTAAAATAATACTTCAATTTTTTAAAAATATAACATTTTCTCCTATGTTCATCCTCCCCATATTTTTGTGGAATGGGTTGACCCAAGTAGTGTGGTCTTGGATGATAAAATTTCCTGAATTTTATATTTTAATTATTATTTGATCCTATTTTTCAAAATGAGACGAAATTTTTAGTGTGTGGTAGAATTTATCTTTTATAAAAAAGGTATTTCAAAAATTGATCTAGGAAGGAAGAGATTTGATTTAAAAAATCTGGAGCAAAGGATTGGGGACTACATGAAATTGATTATTGTGAGTTCATTAGCCAAGTCTCCATGAAAATATAGAGTAATTACCTTATAATATACATCAATAACAAAACCTCCCACCATAAGGCAAAAGACAATAAATTCTCCATTAACTCTACATTTGAATAATCTTATGTTTAGGATTATAATATTGAACCTCCCAGCTCTCAAAATATAGTTTACCAAACATTATCAAAACTCAAAATATCCACATATACAAAAAGGGGATAAAATAATGTTTATTACCTCTCACATGTCCTTAAATGAAATTTCCTTCCCATGAAATATTCTCACATCACTCTTTTCTTTGATGAAAATTATTTGTGAAATGACAAAAACTTCATGAAAATCATGGCTTCGTGGAACATTAATATTGAATGAAACCCATACTATAGTAATACATTTATAGTCCTCCTTTAAATAAATAAAATTTATTAAATAATGAATAATAATGGGTCCCTCAATAATTTGACCCATTTTTACTCATGTAAAATTAAAATTAATTACCAGTATCTTCGAATTTCAACCCAAGAACCTCTACACTAAGAATAGGAATGGTTTTCTCCTTAAAATTTTCTCTATGAATAGGATATCAAACTCTTAGAAACATTACATGAATCATGGGATGGAAATAATACACTATTATATACCATAATCACTTATTGGGAAGCATAATAAGTGTTTAATCCCCCAACATGTATAATTACTAATCCTCAGCAGTGACCAATCATGTTAACTTGTATGACTCACAACATCCCTTGATTTCATCACTTTTAGTATGTTTTCATCCTTATCGCATGATGTTTAACCGCACAAAACAATCCTATCATGTGGATTAAATATTTAATAATAAACCTTTTTTATTTTCAAGACATATTTCAAGAATGATATACTGGATACCTATGTGATGTTCAATCAATACAACCAATCAAAATTTTCACCACAATATCCTTTCAAGTGATGGAAAAACCTAGAAAATCCTATAATACCACAAGACCTTCTATAGTGTCCCTAGTATACCATATTTAATTTACACTATTATGAGATGATAATATGTCTATTAGTCATTATAGTACATTATACTGATAGTGTATCTAGTGTACATTAACACAAAAAATCCTTTACATCAGAATAATATATAAATATACACATAATGTATGTTAACTGATGGATACATATAGGTGATGAGACAAAGAATATTTCCTCACCTTATATTGATCAAAAAAATTATACAGACTGATCATATCACAACAAACACATGGTGTATAAAAAACCCATGATTCCACATTTACGAAACAAGTTGATTGTTAGATGACAATACTAGGGAACCATAGTGGAAGATACTAAGATTTCTGATCTTAAAAGAACAATATTCCTTATATATTGAAAAAAATATCATTTTTGGGGAGTATAGAATCTCATATACCATCCCTTGGGTGATGAACTGTATCATTCCATGTGTGATAAGCACTAGATGGCTGGAGTGATGAACATGATATTATTTATATGATAATCATAATAATATTTTATTCTTATCATAGGAAAAATTCATTATTTCTTGAGATGAGCCTCGGATTATAATATAGACTATGTGATGAGCATTGGATTTCCTAAGTGAAAAGAAAATGATTCTATAGGTGATAAACCTAGGATTCATTATGCGACAATATAATTTTCCTAGGTGTGATAAGTAGTTGATTCCACATATGAAATACATGACATCCCTTACATAATGAGAGAATGATTTAGTCACTTAATAACCTAAGTCCCATTTTGTATAAAAAATATCATATCCTAATCTACATTATGAATTAATATAAATTAAATTCAAAAATTTCCAATATTGTGTAACACAGTCACCAAATTCAACCGTATTGTGGTTACCCTACTATGAATGAAAACAATGTATTTAATTAATTTCAAATTGAAGATATAATTGAGGAGAATATCCAAAAACATTTCATAAATCTATATAGATGACCCAAACTATGTTATGGCCTCGATAAATGAATCCATGGGGGGAGTGAAAAAATTCAATCATCACCTTATGATCAATGAACCAACTATAGGAATGTAGATAGTGGAAATCTATTCAACTTTTGAATGTGGGAATATGGGACCTAGATTGTGAACATTTATAGTTCGGCTATAAAAAAGAATTCATGGTTGAAAGAACTAAAATAAAATGATTGAATCTGAATATATTGTATTTATTAAAGAATGTAACCAATTTATATGGAGGATGAAGTAATTTTGGGTTGTCATAGTGGATGTGAAACAATATAAAAAAATTAAATATAATAAAAAAATTAAAATTAATCCTAGAAAAAATAAAATACACCGTTAAAAGAAAATTTTAATATAATATATTATTATACCATGGAGATATTTAAAAACTGTATTATGAAGTTAGAGAATCTATCAACAATAAATATGTTTGAAAACATCATTAAATGAGTACTATCCAAAGTTGATATAGAAAGTAAATGGTTGAATTTTGGATTTCAAATGTCCCAATCATAGAATATGTGGTGGAATAGTTACCCACAATCTAGATGTCATTTTATATTAATATAAATTTATATTAAGTATATTAAATTAAATTTCATGATTTTTACTCTATTTTGGGAACAACCAGTAAATCTCAATTTTGATTCAATAAAAATGGGAAAGATGTAGTCCATGGATATACTTGTAGGATTTGTTAGTGTTTTGTGTTGTTGAATGATGGTAGGTTTATATATATTTTTTAAATTGAGAGACATATGATTTTTATGATTTTGAAATGGGGATAATACATTAATATATATTCAATGGTAGGAGGTTTTCATAGAGGTGTTGAATATCATCAATATGAAGGAAGTGTTTTCATTATTAGATTCTAATTTACTCTTGTTTCTCATGATGATATCGACACATGAGAGATTAGATATTATGATTAGTAAATCATGGACACATAATCTAAAGGTGAAGTTGTTAATATTATGGTGAATTTGATTTCTGTAGTATTAAATTTTAAATTAGTGAAATCTAATTTGGAGGATTTATCAACAATACAACAAGGGTAAATTAATAGAATTATACACATAATATACTATTAATATGTATTTATTTTTAATAATTATCTTTGGTCTTGATATCAGTCCAAAAGTCCATGAGATAGAATTAATGATATTTTAATGAATATTTATGGAGTTCTATATGTTCATTCAATTATATAAAGATATTCCAAAACAACATAATTCAAAAAACTAAATGATCTATCAAATTATTGAAAAATTATTGGTTTTACCAATAAACAAAAGATTCATAGAAATATTATGTCGTGTTTAATATTTTTTTCTTTTGAGAGGAAAAAAAGAGATCCCATGAAACTTTAATTAATTTGTTGAACCAATTTACTTGTCTTGGAGGTTTTAATAGTTTTTATCATAGTAATTGATTCATGTTGTGATATAAACCCCCTTAGAATTATTAAACTATTTGATGTTCTTAGGACATTCTATGTGATTACGTGTCAAAATATTATGGGTTTATAGGTAACAATATTTCTTCAATTGGTGAGGATCATTCAAAAATGTGTTTTATTTCATTCCAAATAATAATTCGATGTATATCACCATGGGAGTATTTTTTGTTTTGTGAATAACATTATGAAAAAATATTATTCCTCTGACCTTTTCTCGGTTAATATGTTGTTGAAGAGATTTTGACTATTTTATATAGCCACGAATTATGATAAATTATATTACTTATTCTACAATCAATGATAACCATGCCAATTAGGGAAGAGTAACATCATTGTGTTTTATTCATCTATAAATTATGATATTCTCTCATTGAAGAGTTGTGTAGTGAGATAAAAACATAGACAAAAAAACAGCATGCTATAAGGGAGAGTTTAACGGCATTGAGGTACTCATGGTAGAATTAGTCAAATGTTTCTTTGTAAATAAAATAGGTAAATCATGATATAATTTTGATATTCATAGGTGAAAAGTTTATCCAGCTGACATAAATGATCGAATTTATTATCTTTTATTAGTTAAATTACATAAATTCACTAGCCGATCTTAACTTTGTTATAAAGTGGTTTTTAGAAAAATTTACATAGTTGCCCATAGACATGTAGGTCAATTAATAATAAAATATGGTTATTCTATGGAAATTGAAGAGAGATTTATTTTTATTAAAAAGGATTAAAAAATCATGATTAATTATGAAGAGATATATTAATAAGTATCTCTAGATTTTGGCTGAAAATATTGAGAAAATATGGATATGAGTGATTATCTAGTAGTAGTTTTATAGAGTTCTCTATAGTGTATGAATTTTCAGAACATTGGTACACCATTGGTGTTGAGGACTCATTCAACGTTCATAAAGATCAAGGAAAACAGAATTGGAGGGTTAGTGGGTTAATATAGTGATGAGATAATTGTTATAATTTTTTAGTTTTGTAAAAATGAAGGTTAGTAAGGTTTTGATAAACATGATAACATGTAGTACATATCATATCCTAGGATCATCAATATATTTTTATTTCAAACTCCATGGATTAACATAGTTTGGGTGAACCATATTAAATTTCATGTGTCTAAATTGTATTTTATTTATCACTTCATAGTAGTTATGATCATGAACCAATACAGATTACAAAACTATTTATAAACTGAACCAATCTTGACATGGACTAAAGGGAATTCCCAATCCCCACAAGATAGCGATAATCACACTGGATTTATAAAAAACCATTGAGATTTATTTATCCACAATGAACCAGTGAGAAGGTGATATAATGATGTAGAATTTTTTCTATATTAAATAAATATAATAAAGAAAAAAATCATCAGGAAAAAAAATTTCAAGCTATGTATAACATGAAAATTAAAAAATAAATTATAAGTCAAGTCCCAGTGTGACATGATATCGGCTTCAAACTCCCATATGCTACTAATAAAAAACATTTTTCCACCATTCATGGCATTTTAATTACAAACATTAGAGAAAAAAAAGATATACATACAGCCAAATGTGTGTGCATGGTGTGAGAAAAATTTATCAATATGATTATATAGTGAATTTCATAAATATATATTCTAAAATAATATAATTACTATCAAGATATAATATAAATCATGATATACAATTGTATATTATTTTTAAAGAACATGGATAATCACCCTTCATAAAATTTAGTAAATCATAATAATATATTGGTTTCAAATTAATTTCAATAATATTAAAAATCAAAAATTTCAAGGATAATAATTAGATTAAAAATCCAATGAGTATCACTACATTTAGAAAAATAATGTTCCTTGAATAATTTATATGATCTATTTTCCACCTAGTGTGATAGATACCCTATAAGAATGGGTATAGGGGTAAGAGTTCACTCTAAAGGGTGGATCCTCTGAAGTTATCTAGAAGAAGGTGTATGCATTACCATTATGGAATAGGTCTTGAGGGAAATGGTTAAACCCTATATATGTTTCACATCCTCATCCTCAATTACATCGAGGGTTACTATATTAGAATCATTAAATGGGAATTTTCTCTTTGAAACCAAAAAATTCATTATTCAAAACCATATCCATTAATAAATCCTAAGTGAAAATCTATTTTCCTTACCATATACAAAACTAACTCTTTTTATTAAAACATTTATCATTCCATTTTAATCCCAAATAAAAAACATCTTTTATAATAAATCAATAAACCATTCTTTCCAAACATATTAAAATACCAAATTGAAATAGTAAACAAGACGACATTGTATAATAAAGGTGAGTATGGAAATAAAATTCCATGAAATACATGGAACAACGAATAATATGTTTATAACAACAATCCATGATTATTGAAGGGTATAATACCTTGAGAAGGGAACACTGTTAATGAATTCTTAATAAAAAATCTCCATATTTAATGGTTCGATAATAATGAAAAAAAGAGAACACTTACCACCATAATTTAAAAATTAATAAACCATAGATATTAAAGATAAAAGTTTACATCTAAATTATTCAATTAATCCAAAAGAAATAGAATAAAATATTTTCATTAAATATTTAATAATGTTGTAAAATTCAATAAAATGAAATAAATAAGGGAAAATCAATGAAAAATGATATCCAATATCATAATAGATGTTGACTTATTAAGAGGGGAAAATGATTCCAACTGGTTCTTCAAAACTCTATAGATTTGGGATGAGAAACAAATATGTCTGAAATTATAGATAGAGGATGATGATTAAGAAATTAAACATGGTTTTTGGGTGTATAAACAAATAATACTTCCCTTACCTTATTAGACTATATCTTCAACTTCGGTTAGCCGATCGATCCAGGTAGAATGCATACACAGCTAGAAACCCCAATGGTTTGGCTTGTGAATATCTATGAGATTTTCGATGAGATTGATATAGGAATATTTTTTTTTAGTTTTGTAATTATTTTCCATTTTTTATCATTGTCTTTATAGGGGAATTATATTTGGTAACTCCAACTAATATCACTCCACCAGCTGGTCAACGGATCTCACCAGCTACCTATTGGACTTTCTATTCCATTACTATTTAATGTTCCATTCCCAAAATTTATCTAAAATATAATTACACAAAAAATATCCAATTTCCATAAAAAAATTAGAAATATATGTGACATTCCAAAAATGAGGAATGATATAATATGATTAAATAATTAATAAAGTAGTAAATGAAAACATGTCAGTGATGTAACAATTTTCATCACCTTATTAAATTATTCCAACTTAATTTTATGTTAGAGAAGGTTATTAATTTAATATTTTAGATAATTTCTCCCTCATCAAACAATATCACTTCCAAGACTCATAAGAATAGGAACTATGTTCTTATATAACACCAACCAGCATTTTAAAATTGCCATGCACAACCTTCAAATGGGAATTAATAGCATGAATTGGTTGTCCATTAAAGGATATATGATCTTCAATATCATGGTATTCCTAATTATTAACATGATAATGGTTTTTAATGACACTTCTGGAGATGGTATATATGAAAAATATTGTGTATTAGGTAATATATATGTGTAATATATAATAATTATATAACAATTCTAATAAATTTAATGATATCAAATGGTCCCACATAACTAGGAGTGACCTATAAATTATTTTTGTGTTATTGGTTCCCCAACCATGGAGATTCAATTATGAACACCTGATCACCAACAATTAACTCCAATGGACGATGCTTTTGATTCACATAATACACATATTGGATTTGATCCATTACAAAACACATAAAAAATTAAATATTCATTATTACCTACTAAACCAAACTATTTCCAACCATATAATATTCTTCAAACACACCACAATAGAGAAGATAGGTGCAAGGATATCCATAAGGACCATCAAAGGATAAAATTCTAAATGAATATAGGGATTTATTATTATAATAAAATTCACCCATCCACAAATTTAAATCCCATGAATCTTCAAATACCATGATACAGGTGTAGAGATTATATTATAGAATATGATTATCCTGTTTTTTCTACTAGTCCCTATGATGATGATCTAGTTTTCTAAAACATATATAAGAGAACATTTCCTCTTGGTGGACCTTCCAAATCAAATAGGTAAAAAAGGGTAACAATTAGAGACAATGACTATAGATAATATATGTCGTCTTATTATATATTGAACAATGAAAATTCATAGTTTATCTACTATATTGGTGTCACATATTGGTATGAATTAAGTTGAATTTTAAACTGATTTATCACCACTAAATGTCAATCATACATTAGGGAGTTTGAGGTCATCGAATAATGAAATACAACAAAATACATTTCACCTCTATATTGGTATGGGAAGTGGATAGATAAAAAATGATCTAGTGCTCATCCTTTATATAATAAAATATATAATACGGAGAAACAATTTTGTATGCTTCTTGTTTAATACCAAGAAACAGAAACTAATTCATCATTTGATTGAGAAACATTTTTTTCCATGGTGTATAGGCCACAATAAATGATGTATGTCTCCAAAAACATCATTCATCATATATAAAGAGATAATTTATCAACACCATAGTAAAAGGATACACTAAGTAAAGACCCTGAAATTTTGAGAATTTTTTTTTCATATTTATTTGGAATTTTAGGAGTCCGCAGTTTCTGACGGCGCCTGATTCCGAGGTCTGGTGTGCTCGGAATCAAGTTATGAAGTTTTGTTCAGGTACGTTCAGTAAACATACGTGTGGGTTTTTCTATATTTTGAACCGGTTCTCCGAATTGAAATCTGAGGACACTTATTATCTCGCAGTGCTGGTATTCGCCTAACGGGACCTTTACCGTAGTTGCGTTTTGTTGGGAGGAGCAGTTAATTTTCTAGTTTTTATTAAAAAACTAAATAAAAATGCATGTTTGATATTTCTATTTGTGGATGGAGGTTATTTCATCCCATGTGGAGTTAGAGGTGGGGCCCACACAGACATAACCTCCCATGAGAGGATATTTGTGGGGTGGGGCCATCACGTGCCCTAAACTCTTGAACTCCCCATAACTTTCCTGAACTCCCCATAGCTCTCCCCTTCATTAATTTCTTTGACAACTCCTCTTATTGAATGAGAACTCTCCCTCTCCTTCTCTCTCTCTTTATTGTTTTCCAACCCACCTTAATTAATGAATTCAACCTGTTCAATTTATTAATTAAGTGATTTGAATTTTGAATTTCATGTGTTAATAAAATAATATCCATAGCTATTATTTTATTTTGGTCACACGTTGTGTTGGTAGGATATTTGAGAGAGTTCTTGTGTTAAAGAAGAAGACAGTTCCTTTTTTCTTTGAAGGACACCATCCTTCCATGAAGAACAACGCCTCTTCGACGAAGAACACCAAATCCACGATGGACGACGACGCACCTTATTTTATTTTCTTGATGAAAAGAGAGGAGACACCACTTCTTCTTTGGGTGAACATCAATGATGACGAAATTGATACTGTCATCCACGACGCATGACTACCATGAATCTTTTCCTAGGTAGGGGTATTCTTATACAATTTTAGTTTATTAAAATTGTTCTTGTTCTTTGTTGAATTTTTCTGAAATGAATTCAACCAACTGTTACCACCTAACATAGAGGGCGCGGTCCGAATGCACATGACCCGACAACCCTCCGTAGTTGCTTTTATTTTTGGTTGAGACCAGGTCGGAAAATGGTGGTGATGATTAGAGGCAGTGGAAAATGAAGGCGCTGGCCGCATGAAGAAGAACAGTGGTCTGAAACCAAGTGCCTCTCAACCGTGGGCGAAGGGAGGAACCGCGGCGCCCCATGGTGCCGTGTTGTGGAAGACTATGGCTCACGTTCCATGGGCCGCTTAGACAGAAGAACCGGCCGGCCGGGTGGAGGATAGCCGCGGCGCCGGGAGGGCGCCGCGCCGGACGAACCGCGGCCCGCCCGTGCAAGCCGCTTGCGCCAAGAGGCCGACCGGCGTCAGCCGGCCGGTTAGGGATGGGCAGCGCTGCTTCACACCATGGGTTCGAGCAGCCGGTGCCCCCCCCCCCCACCAAAACTTCTCGGCCTTCGGGCCGAGCCAGTGGGCTCGCGCCCAGCCTCGCCGGCCGCGCCAGGCCGTGCCGGGCTGCGCCCTGTTGGGCCGGGTCGCGCATCTTCGGGCCAGGTCATGCCCCCCTGGTCGGGCCATGCAATTATTAGGGCTGGTCCGACCCCTCACCAGGTCAGGCCTTCCAAAACTGGTTAACCCGGCCCGCCATCCCACTAGGCATAACATGCTGGACCCGTTTTCACATAAAGTTGAATATCTTGAAGATCGCAGGTCTGAACGACGCACCATATGCGGCACTAGGACCCTTTCGATGAGGAGGTCCCTTTTCAATACTCTATGTGAGTTTTGGACAACATTGGAAAATGGCAGGGTTTGGAACAAGCATATTTCCAACCGGACCCCTGGAACGGAAAAGCCAATATCTCTCAGACCATGCATCTGATTGACGCGATGTTTGTCATGTCAGGTTCCTTTTGACGAGACCAAACTTCAAGATACATCAAATCAGGTCTTCAAGCTAGTTTATGTATCGACCCCCCTTGACTCGAGGAGCGGACCCTCCCCGAATCGAGCATGTTGTGTGCGGGAATCTTAGAGCTGGCTGCGACTACGATGACTACCATGCTAGGATCCTCCGTGTGTTTGACGATGATGAATACTGTACTTGGATCCTCCGTGGGTTTGGCAGTGATGATGACTGTATTTGGATCCTCTATGGGTTCGGTAGCGACGACTACTGTACTTGGATCCTTCATGCGTTCGGTAGCAATGATGACTATACATGGATCCTACGTGGGTGCGGCAGTGAAGAATTCTGTACTAGGATCCTACATGGGTTCGGTAGAGGAGATTATTTAGAGGCTACATCTAATCATCTCCTCCCTTCTTCGTGAGTAGTATACCAATGTGTGCTGAGTCTTGACGTGCAATCATTACCAATGGTGTGATTAACTTCTTTCCTATGTGGACTGGGTTCTGCTTGGCCTCGGGAGTTGGAGCCGAACTTTAATTGATGACTTAGGTAAATGTATGTGCATATACCTAAGTAGAGTCGGTTGATACTTCGTGATGGTATCTTTCTTTTTTTGTTTATCCTTTGTGGATTTTGGGAGACCTTCAGGGGTCTCGGGGTCTCTACTGAGTATCATATACTCACCCCTGCACTGGTTATTCCCGCACTACTTTGGGTTGGATGCAGATGACGTACAACACATATCGAGGTAAAGGTTTGTGGAGCTGGATAGTACCCGGAGGTGGACCACTTGGAGGGATGTACACGGGGCAGACGGCTGGACCCGAGGAGCGGGGGAGACCATATGTACCCACCCATCAGGTGGGATATCGAGATGATGACTTAGTGGTTGCCACTTTACTTACTACTGTTGTACTTTCTTTTCAGTTGTATTATACTGTACTTTCAGTTGGGTTTGTATACTAGCCCATTTACTTTTCAGCACTTAATTTTGTACTCAGTATTACATTGTGCATACTTTATCTTACGTACTCTGTTGTGTATGTTTACTATCATAAATTCAATGCCTTCCCATTAATTGGAATTTACGCTTTTGGTGCTAGTTGCCAGCCCCTGGCATATGGAAGGCAGGCTTGGTGTTGTCACGACACAGGCCCCGAGGACGGGTCATGAAAAATTGGTATCAGAGGAGTCGGTTCTACCGTAGAACTCAGGACTCTGATAATTTCTTCTCTATGAAGCAATAGTGTTAAGATTACAGAGTGTGGTTTTCAGTCCAGGGAGTCTAGTGTTGGTGCAGCGGTCGACATATCCATACAACAAGACACTGACCTCTAATTTATGACTCAATGCACGATAACGCTGATTTCATGTGTGTTTCAAAAGTTTTCTTTGTGATTAATTTGTAACAGCTCGCCAGGTATACTGTTTGACCATGGCTCACCTGTTTCTTTTCTAGATGGCCCCATGAAGGTATCCAGCTAGGGTTCCGAGTCTTGTATGTGATGGCAGCCCACCGAGCGACGAGGCCTTGGTACAGGGCCCCATCCTAGTGGTGGCACCAGTGGTACCACTACCCCATGAGCCACTGATTCCACTAGCCCCAGTAGTAGAGGGTTCACACCGACATAGCAAATTGCATGAGTTTCAGTGACAGAGTCCTCCCAGGATCTGTGGAGATATGGACCCTCAGTCAGCAGAGGATTGGTTAGAGGCTATCTTCAGAGTCTTCAGATTAGTAGGGTCACTAGCTGAACTTATGGTGTTCCTTGTTGTGAGTCTCCTGCATGCAGCAGCAGGTAGATGGTGGATCTTGATTCTCTAGGTGCACGACGAGGCATCTGTATTTTGGAAATACTTTGAGAGTCTCTTCCTATTGGAATTTTTTCCAACCACCCTATGTGTGGTGCACATCCAAGAGTTACTACATCTGCGACAGGGTAGCATGACAGTAGCCCAGTACTTTGTGAGATTTAATGACCTCTCACGCTACTACACGGACATGGTATAGGGCCCATTCTTCTGGGCCCGGACCCTCGAGTAGGGACTGAGGCATGAGATCAGGTCTTTGATGATCTCCCTCAGTATTCTGATGCAGGAAGGAGTGTTGGAACGAGCCCTTCCTGTGGAGAGCATTCTTACTAAGCCGACACTAGCAGCGAGACCCACCACAGGGAGACACATAGCGGAGTCTTCTGCAGCCGACAGTAGACAGAAGTCACAGAGGTCCAAGTGGACCAGGCCATCTGGAGGGCGACCCTAGGATACCGGTTCGGAGGTGCGGGGCACCTGAAACAAAGCCATCCATTCGAGGGGCAGGTAGTGCTATGCATGTGGTGGACAGGGTTACATGGGTCGGGACTGCCCGACCCGCCATTCAGATGAGCAGAAGACAGTAGAGGGACCTTCCAGGCAGAGGCAGAGGTTTGACCATGGCGGTCCGCAGGGAGCAGGCATATGAGTGAGAGAAGCTGGCCGAGCAGTAGGTGGTGGACGACGCTTTGAGGCTCTACCACCACTATGACGACGAGGACCACCCCAACCACAGGGAGATGGCAGACAGGGGCAGGCTCAACTCCAGGCAGTCAAGGCCTATAACCACGGCGCAACTGAGATGATTCATGGTACTACCTATGTCTACTCCACCCTTGATGTAGTACATATAGACAAAAGAGTGAGTCATTATTTTATTTCCACTACCCTTGTTTGGAGCTCAGAGATTTTGATGGAGCCATTGGCTCGATCCTTACGGCTAGAGACTCTTACGGGAGAAGACACAATGATTATGCACTGGTGACGGTAGTGTATGCTAACTCTATGAGGTGAGAGCTTAGGCTAGGATCTTCTTGTAGTGGTGTCGAGGCCTTACGACATCATCTTGAGTATGGACTAGTTATCTACAGTCCATTCCTTGATCGACTGTATTAGGCGCAAAGTACATTGTGTCCACACGGATGGGAGTAGTTTCACCTTCACTGGTGAGAAGGGAACCTTTGTAGTGTATGATGGACTAACGCAGAGAAGAGGGAAGCTGATCACACATCAGTTGGCTAGTCTCATCTGAGGAGTGGTTGATGTGTGGAGTCCTAGTTTTCCTATTGTGGTAGATCAATACACAGAAGTTTTTTCTGATAATGTTCCAGGACTACCTCCTCGCAGAGAGGTAGAATTATACATTGACATGTACCCCAGGACAGCACCGATATCTACTCCAGCACATCGGATGGCTCCCACCGAGATTCATGAGATATGGGAATAACTGGATGACATTCAAGAAAAGGGATTCATCTAACCCTGTGTTTCACCCTGGGCTTCTCCGATTCTGTTCGCCAAGAAGGCAGATGAATGCTTGCGACTATGTGTCGACTACCGTCACCTGAATCAGGTAACCTTAAAGAACAAGTACCCACTCCCGAGGATTGAATACCTCTTTGATCAGCTCAAGGGAACATGATGGTTCTCGAAGATAGAACATAGGTCAGGCTATCATCAGCTCAGAGTTCGAGACGAGGATATGAAGAAGACGGGCTTCAGGTGTCGGTATGACCAATACGAGTTATTGGTTATGCCCTTTGGCATAACCAATGCAACAGCAGTGTTAAAGAGTATCATGAACAGGATCTTCCAGCCATACCTCAATCATTTTGTCATAGTATTCATCAACGACATACTGATATAATCGACTACTGAGGAGGAGCATGCCTACCACTTGTGGGTTGTACTGGATACACTCTGAGAGCACCAGCTTTATGGTATGCTCTCGAAGTGTCAGTTCTAGATTCGAGAGGTACACTTCTTGGGGCACGTCATCTCGGAGGTGGGAGTGGCGGTGGATCCTGCGAAGATTGAGGCCGAACTTTCTTGGGAGCCACCTAAGAGCGTGATAGAGGTGGGGAGTTTTCTGGGTCTGGCTAGGTACTATCAGAGATTTTTTCCAAACTTCTCCATATTTCAACAGCACTTTCAGACTTGATGAAGAAGGGGAAACCCTTCATGTGGTCAGATAGATGTCAGCAGAGCTTCAGGATCTGAGGCCGAGATTTACCACGACACCCATCTTGAGGTTACCAGAGGAGGGCGTGGACTACCTAGTTTACTATGACGCATCAGGGACCAGACTTGGGTGTGTCTTGGTGCAAGAGAAAGCATTGATCACCTATAGTTAATGGAAGTTAAGGAATAATGAGCAGAACTATGTTACCCATGACCTGGAGTTAGCAGCAGTGGTTTTCGCCTTAATGATGTGGTGGCACAATCTGATTAGTTGGCGCTTTACAGTCTATTTTGACCACTAGAGTCTCAGGTATATCTTCTCTCTGAAGGACCTGAACCTGAGGCAGCAGTGATGGATTGATTTCCTCTATGATTTTGACTTTGAGATAGTATATACTCATGGGAAGGGGAACATTTTAGTAGATGCTCTCAGCAGGAGATCAGGAATTCAACTTCTCAGAGAGGCGACAGAGAAGCTAGCCACGATGTTGATATCCTTTGTGGATTGAGATAGAGCAGCCTTTCTTCAGTCACTCACAGTCACTCCTCCACTCCTTCAGTGAGTCAGAGAGGCACAGCGTGGGGACGTTGACTGTGAGACATGATCTGCTCAGATATCCTCAGGGTAGGCACCTGATGGATTTTATGAAGGAGGGGAGCACGTCATCCTCTTCAGGGGACATATCATGGTGCCAGTTGAATTATAGGATGAGGTACTGAGGGAGTTCCACACTTCACCTTTATTGGTACATCTAGGAGTGGTGAATATGTACTAGGACCTCTAATGACAACATTGGTGGCCGGGAATGAAGAAGGTTGTAGCAGAGTTCGTTTTACAATTCCTCACATGTCAACAAGTGAAGGCAGAGCACCAGGTACCACCAGGCTTGGTACAGCCCTTAGAGGTCCCAGAGTGGAAGTGGGATGGGATATGCATCTAATTCGTGATGGGGCTTCCACGTACATCCAAGGGACACAACTCTATTTGGGTGATCATAGACAGAATCACCAAGTCTGCCCAGTTCTTACCGATCAGAGAGTAGGGATCCGTAGAGATCATGGGATGCCTCTATGTTCAAGAGATCGTATGCCTTCATGGTGTGCCATCAACTATTGTATACGATCTAGATTCTCGCTTTACTTCCTAACATTGGAAGGGGTTATAGGAGGCTTTTGGGATGCAGCTACGTCTGATCACCAGCTTCCATCCTCAGACGGATGGCCAGACGGTGAGGAGCATTTAGAATCTATAGGACATGCTCCGTGCATGTTTCCCTGACTTTGGTCGCAATTGGGAGGATCACCTAACCTTAGTGGAGTTTGCGTACAACAACAGATACCACTCCACCATCGGGATGGCACCTTACGAGGCACTATATGACCGACCTTGTAGATCACCTCTGTGCTGGACTAACCCTGGGGATCTAGCACTTGTAGGACTAGATATGGTTCAGGCTATGATGGAGAAGGTGCAGATCATCTTGGAGAGGATGAAGGTTTCACGGAGAAGACATAAGTCCTTTGCTGATAGGAGACGGAGATCACTGGAGTTCAAGGATGGTGACCACGTTTTCCTATGAGTCTCACCTCGACATGGTCTACGTAGATTTGGCTGGGGTGGCAAGTTATCTCCGTGCGTCATTGGACCATTCCAGGTCCTTAGCAGGTTAGGTGAGGTGGCATACTACATGTCCCTTCCACCGCAGTGGCACTGGGTGCATGACGTCTTCCACGTATCTCAGATAAAGAGATACATGAAAAACCCATCACACATCATCGATCACAAGGATCTGGACATCGATGATAGGGAAACATTCCCAGAGGTCCCGGTGGAGATCGAGGATCGATAGGAGCGGGTCCTACATGGGCATTCGATTCCTCTAGTGCACATTTGCTGGCAGCACATGAAACTCCAGAGGATCACTTGGGAGTGGGAGGCACAGATGCGAGCTCAGGATCGCCTTTTGTTTTCCTAGTGTGTGTTGTAGCTTTACAGAACATAACTCCCTGAGGTGGGATTAATGTAATGACCCATAAATTTCAAGGAAATTTTTTTCCTTATTTCTTGGGAATTTTACGAGTCCGTAGTTTCTGACGACACCTGATTCTGAGGTCCAGTGTGCCCGGAATTAAATTCTGATGTTTTGTTTGGGTATATTCAGTAAACGTACGTGCGGGTTTTTTCTATATTTTGAATTGGTGCTCAGAATTGAAATCTGAGGACACCAATGAACTCGCAGCCCCAGTATTCGCCTAAGGGTACCTTTACCGTAGTTGCGTTTTGTCGGGAGACGTTAATTTTCTGGTTGTTATTAATAAAACTAAATAAAAATTTGTGTTTGATATTTTTATTTGTGGAGGGTGGTTATTTCCCCCCAAGGGGAGATAGAGGTGGGGCCCACACCCATATAACATCCCATGAAATGATATTTGCGGGGTGGGGCACACATGTTCCCTAAACTCTTGAACTCCCCATAACTCTCTTGAACTCCCCATAACACTCCCCTTCATTAATTTCTTTGACAACACCCCTTACTCTCCCTCTCCCTCTCTCTCTCTTTATTGTTTGCCAACACACAATAATTAATCAATTCAACCTCTTCAATATATTAATTAAGTGATTTGAATTTTTAATTTCAAGTGTTAATAAAATAATAGCCATATCTATCATTTTATTTTGGGCACACGTTATGTTGGGAGGATATTTGAGAGTGTTCTTGTGTAAAATAAGAAGAGAGTTCCTTTTTCATTGATGAACACCATCCTTCCATGAAGAACGACGCCTCTTCGATGAAGAATGCCAAATCCATGAAGGACAACGATGTGCCTTCTTTTATTTTCTCAGTGATGAGAGAGGAGACACCACTTCTTCTTTGGGCACACTTCGACGACGAAGGAATCGATACTGTCATCCACGACGCATGACTACCACAAAGATTTTTCAATTTAGGTGGATTGTTATACAATTTGTGTTGATTAAAATTGTTCGTGTTTTTCATTGAATTTTTCTGAAATGAGTTCGGCCAATTTTTACCACCTAACACGGAGGGCGCGGGCCGAACGCACACAACCCGACGACCCTCCGTAGTTTCTTTTATGTGCGGTTGAGACCATGTCAGAAAATGGTGGTGAAGATTAGTGGTGGAAGCAAACTAAGTCACAGGCAGCGTGAGGAAGAAGAGAGGCCTGCAACAGCGGGCCGCTCAATCGGGACTGAAGTGAAAAACCTCGGTGCCCCATGGCACCGTGCTGCGGAAGACCACAACCCGCATTCCACGGGCCACATCAATGGAAGAACCGGCCATCCCGTCGGCCATCCGGGAGGAGGAGAGTCACAACATTGGGAAGGGGCTATTCAGGACAAACCGCGTCCCGCATGTTCCAAGAGGCCAACTGGCTTCAACCGGTCAGTTAGGGAGGGTGGTGCCGCTTGGTGCCATAGGTTCGGGCAGCCGGGGGGTCGCGCTCCCCCTCAGACCGTACGGCCTTCAGGCCGAGTCGGTGGGGCTGCACCCTGTCGGGCCGGGTCGCGCCTCGTCGGGCCGAGCCACGCCCTCTTCAGCCCGGGCCACGCCCCTCGGTTCGGGCCACACGATTCATTTGGCCGGTCTGACCCCTCAACGGGTCGGACCCACCAAAACTAGTTGACCTGGACCACCAGCCCACTTGGCTTAACGAGCCAGGCCCGTTTTCAATTAAAGGTGAATATCATGAAGACCGCACGCCCGAACGACACGTCGTTCGCCGCACTGGGACCCTTTCGATGAGGCGATCCTTTTTCGATACTCCAAGTGAGTTTTGGACATCATTGGAAAACGGCCAGGTTTGGAATGATCATATTTCTGACCAGGCCCCTGGAATGGAAAATCCAATATCTCTTAGACCGGGCGTCCGATTGACCTGCTATCTATTGCGTCAGGTTCCTTTTGATGAGACAGAATTTCAGGATACATCAACTTAGGACATTGAGCTATTTGATGTATCAAATCCCCTTGACTCGAGGAGCGGACCCTCCTGGAATCGAGTGTGCTATGTGCGGGAATCCTAGAGCTGGATGCAACAATGACGACTACTGTGCTGGGATCCTCCATGGTTTCGACGACGATGACTACTATAGTTGGATTCTCTATGGGTTCCACAGTGATGACAACAGTAATTGGATCCTCCCTGGGTTCGGCAGCGATGAAAACTATACTTGGATCCTCCGTGGGTTCGGCAGTGGTGACGACTGTACATGGATCCTACATGGGTTCGACAACGACAACTTCTGTACTAGGATACTACATGGGTTCAGCAGAGGAGATGATTCAGAGGCTACATCTAATAATCTCCTCCCATCTTCATGAGTAGTACACCTGTGTGATCTGGGTCTTGATTTGCAATCATAACCAACGGTGTGATTGACTTCTTTCCTATGTGGACTGGGTTGTGGTTGGGCTCGAGAGTTGGAGACGAACTGGAATTGATGACTTAGGTAAATGTATGGGCATATTCCTAAGTAGAGTCGGTTGATACATCTTGATTGTATCCTTCTTTTTTGGTTTATCCTTTGTGGATTCTGGGAGACCATCGGGGGTCTCGGGGTCTCTACTGAGTATTATATACTCACCCATGAATGGGCTATACCTGCACTACTTTGTGTTGGATGCAGATGACAGATAGCTCTGATCGAGGTAGAAGTTTGTGGAGCTAGACTGTACCCGGAGGAGGACCACTTGGCGGGACGTACATGGGGTGGACGGCCGGACCCGAGGACCTCGAGATACCATCTGTACCCACCCTTTTGGTGGGATATCCGGAGGACGACTCAGTGGTTTCCACTTTACTTTACTACTTTTGTAATTTATTTTCAGTTGTATTGTACTGTACTTTTAGTGGGGTTTGTGTACTGGCCCATTGACTTTCCATCACTTACTTTTGTTCTCAATATTACTTTGTGCTTACTTCAGCTTGCGTACTCTATTGTGATTGTTTAATAGGATAAAGGAAATTCCTTCCCTTTAATCGGGATTTATGCCTTTGGTGCTAGTCACCAGGCCCTGGCCTATGGAAGGTAGGGTTGGGGTAGTCACGGCATGGGCCCTGAGGACATGTCGTGACACACTATGTGTAAAGAGACCACTCACCTACGACATCCCCACCATAAAATTAATCCCAAATACTTTAGAAATAAATATTTTTTTTCATACTTTAATAGATCATCCAATAGATTTTGGATATCACATGATCAGACACCATAATGTAACGAGGATCTTAAGTTCATAAGACAAAATCACCCCATCAAGTTCCATAAAAATTCTACTACTTTCACATCTTATGAAGGAAATGTCTTCCAAAGATCATGAGCAACAACACTACCATTTTATAGAATTTAATTATTAATGATTTAAAATAACTATATGTATTCGAATTAAATTTCTTTTATAGTGGATGAAATTATTTTGTTAAAAGATTTACCATATTCATTTGTGTTTATACTAAATGTTAAATTTTCACAAAAAATAAAGTTATTTAATCTTTTGACAAAAAGAAAAAGAGATAAATTCAAAAAATCATTAGTGATATAATTCCTATCATATTTTTAAAGATGATGTGAGACATAGTCCATTTAATGATCTCCATGTGTTTTGATTCCATCGAAATAAGCTCCTAAAACATCATAGAAACGACATTGTCATGACCAGAAGTTTGTAAATGAAGAATTAGTTCTAAAGATAAATTCCACTTCATCTCAACAATTTATTCCTGAAACATCAAATCCAAAAATAACTTCACACCCATCCATTTGAGATTGGTAAAATTATATAAAATATTCAGGAAATTACATTATTACCTACCAATAATATCTTATTAAACTACGAAATATTTGAATCATGAAAAATAATTGTGGTTCTTCCCATTATCTGTCACCCATAACTAATTCATGATCAATTGATATTCCATGTTTAGAGATCAAATGTATTATAACTATATCATATCAAATACAATATTAGTGTATTGATAATTTAATATATATAATGTTATCCCTTATAACTCCCAAAACATGTCTAATGTTACACACATAATATTCTTTAATCATATAGTCCACCATTTTTTTCCATGAGCACCACAAAAATAAATTTTACTTAATGGTTGAAGATCTGATTTTGTAATTATATGTCGGTGCGTGTGTGTTTGTGGATGTAGCATTAGTTAGTCCTAAAAAAACACAAGGAAGTAAAAATTAGAATACTATCCCCACAAATGTTTTCATTTGAATATCTGACTCCTGGATTCTAATTTCGTGATATACAGACCAATGATGAATATAAGAAATAAATTATCCCAATTAAAAAATCGGGAAAAATCATTAATGACAGTCATGGGATATTTGTTCCTAATTATTACTAGATTATCCTTTTGATAATCAAGACATATGTAGAGTCACATCATATTTATTGTTAAAAAGCTTAGGGGATACTCTAGGTGACGTATTTTATCACTTAAATACCTTGGACCTCAAATCATCCACCATATTTTCAGGTCATAAAAATCATCTTGATCCATATTGTAAAATGACATCGATATCAGATGTGTTTCGTGAACCATGTCCATCGATAACTCCAACTCCCGATCTAGAGGGAAAACAAATATGTAATCTAAAAAAACTTCATAAAATTGATTAACTACCATGAATGGGCTATACCCACACTACTTTGTGTTGGATGCAGATGACAGATAGCTCTGATCGAGGTAGAGGTTTGTGGAGCTGGACGGTACCCGGAGGTGGACCACTTGGCGGGACGTACATGGGGTGGACGGCCGGACCCGAGGACCTCGAGATACCATCTGTACCCACCCTTTTGGTGGGATATCCGGAGGACGACTCAGTGGTTTCCACTTTACATTACTACTGTTGTAATTTATTTTCAGTTGTATTGTACTGTACTTTTAGTTGGGTTTGTGTACTGGCCCATTTACTTTTCATCACTTACTTTTGTTCTCAATATTACTTTGTGCTTACTTCAGCTTGCACACTCTATTGTGTTTATTTAATATCATAAAGTAAATTCCTTCCCTTTAATCGGGATTTATGCCTTTGGTGCTAGTCACCAGGCCCTGGCCTATGGAAGGCAGGCTTGTGGTAGTCACGTCATGGGCCCTGAGGACATGTCGTGACACACTATGTGTAAAGAGACCACTCACCTACGGCCTCCCCACCATAAAATTAATCCCAAATAATTTAGAACTAAATATTTTTTTTCATACTTTAATAGATCATCCAATAGATTTTGGATATCACATGATCAGACACCAAAATGTAACGAGGATCTTAAGTTCATAAGATAAAATCACCACATCAAGTTCCATAAAAATTCTACTACTTTCACATCTTTTGAAGGAAATGTCTTCCAAAGAGCATTAGCAACAACACTACCATTTTATAGAATGTAATTATTATTGATTTAAAATAACTATATGTATTCGAATTAAATTTCTTTTATAGTGGATGAAATTATTTTGTTAAAAGATTTACCATATTCATTTGTGTTTATACTAAATGTTAAATTTTCACAAAAAATAAAGTTATGTAATATTTTGACGGCAAGAAAAAAAGATAAATACAAAAACTCATTAGTGATATAATTCCTATCATATGTTTAAGGATGATGTGAGACATAATCCATTTAATGATCTCCATGTGTTTTGATTCCATCAAAAGAAGATCCTAAAACATCACAGAAACGACATTGTCATGACCAGTAGTTTGTAAATGAAGAATTAGTTCTAAAGATAAATTCCACTTCATCTCAACAATTTATTCCTGAAACATCAAATCCCAAAATAACTTCACACCCATCCATTTTAGATTGGTCAAATTATATAAAATATTCAGGAAATTTCATTATCACCTACCAATAATATCTTATTAAACTACGAAATATTTGAATCATGAAAAATAATTGTGGTTCTTCCCATTATCTGTCACCCATAACTCATTCATGATCAATTGATATTCTATGTTTAGAGGTCAAATGTATGATAACTATATCATATCAAAGACAATATTAGTGTATTTATAATTTAATATATATAATGTGATCCCTTATAACTCCCAAAAAATGCCTAATGTTACACACATAATATTATTTAATCATATAGTCCACCATTTTTTTCCATGAGCACCACAAAAATAAATTTTACTTAATGGTTGAAGATCTGATTTTGTAATTATATGTGTGTCTGTGTGTGTGTTTGTGGATGTAGCTTTAGTTAGTCCTAACAAAAACACAAGGAATTAAAAATTAGAATACTATCCCCACAAATGTTTTCATTTGAATATCTGACTCCTGGATTCTAATTTCATGATCTCGAGACCAATGATGAATATAAGAAATAAATTTTCCCAATTAAAAAATCTGGAAAAATCATTAATGATAGTCATGGGATATTTTTTCCTATTTAATACTAGATTATCCTTTTGATAATCAAGACATATGTAGAGTCACATCATATTTATTGTTAAAAAGCCTAGGGGATACTCCAGGTGACGTATTTTATCACTTAAATCCCTTGGACCTCAAATCAACCCCCATATTTTTAGGTCATAAAAATCATCTTGATCCATATTGTAAAATGACATCGATATCAGATGTGTTTCGTGAACCATGTCCATCGATAACTCCAACTCTCGATCTAGAGGGAAAACAAATATGTAATCTAAAAAAAAGTCACAAAATTGATTAACTACCATATAAAATATACCAAAACTGGAGTCCAAATCCAACTCGTCCATAGACAAAAATAGAAACTCACTATGCTCTAGAAGAGATGGACACCCTTAAATGATCCTTGGAACCCATTATCTAATAAAGATAAGGGATATCCCATTGGAATCTGTTAAGTACACTTATCAATGATAAAAATAAATCTAGGCCTTATAATTGATCAAAAAAGAAATCCTAGTAATCACATCGAAAAATTTGATGTTAAGAACCGATAATTACAAAAAAAATCTCTATGCTAGACATAAATAAAGATCACAAGGGACAACATAAAACTCTTACCTTCTTCTTTCCAAGGAAAATCACCAATTCTATATTGAAAGTAATAACATCCAATTGAGTTCTAAGATGATCCACTATTTGAGTTGATACTATGGAGTTATTGGAAGTTGTATCATATAATTTAGTTTATGTGGTCGAATAAAATAATGGTATATCACACAACCTCAATAAAATTTAAAAATTCAATAGGAGAATCTTAAAGTATTAGTAACTGCGTCATTCCTAATACTTATAGAAGGAACCCTAAATCCTTTATGTATCTAAAGATGTCACATATATTATATGTATCGATGAGGCTTTTCTAGATTAAGGAAAATATAATACTTATAAATACATCAACATGTGATCATGACACTGACATTAGTTTACAATAATTAGAGGTATGAGAAAAAATTTATTCACACTTAACATACAGAAACACTGATTAAATGTGAATCTATTAGCCATAGATAATGGGTATGGAATATACCTATGATAAGTTGTCGGACTAATTCTCCTACTAAACTCATTCTTCTTCCACTTTCCCTATTATTAACCACTAGAGCTACTGCTAATAAAATAATGAATTCTATTCCTTCCTTACATACCTTCCAAGTGAAGTTATTCCATCAAGGACCAATCCACTTACCAAATATTAGTGGTCAACTATATCATGAACACCCATGTTATGATGTTAGATGTGTGTCGTACCTAAAACCATTGATCTTTCATCTTCTAATTATATATTACATCAATTGAAAACATGGGGATTTCAATGATTTAATTACTTTACTCCATCATTGATTGATTTATTTTCATGTGGTTGAGTAAATATATCGACTTTCCCATAGCCATAAATTTTGGGTGGAATTTATCTATGAAAATGTCCATGAATTGCTTCCACTACAGGACTTCAATAATCATTTCCAATTCAATTTACCCCCACTATGATCTAATAATGGATTAAATTATGATGATAACATGCTTAAAAGAAGATAATTATGGGATTTCTAATAATTTGAAATGCATCACGATCATTTGCAAAAAAATCCATCCATGGCGGTACGTTTATCCCTTAAAAAGATAGTATTTTCTAAAATTGAAATTTATGAGATAAATTCCAATCTCCAACCTCTAGGGGTTCTAATTACTGATCAAAAACTATTAAAAGTAAATCAAAATGGTCATTAGGTGATACATTTCACACCACTAAATCATTAAATTTATCACTAATGAGAGGGATTCCCAATCATGGTTTATTAGCGACACCCACTGGAAAAATCTTCAAAAGTATTCCAAGGGAAACATAAAACACATAAATAAAAAATGATACACAATAATATAACACCCCAAGGATTTTCAAATAAATATATAATGCATGAAACACTAATATCCTAAGAAATAGACACGTTTTTATACGATATATTGATAACCTATCTACTAAACATAATTTTTCTTCTAGTGTAAATTGAATTTTTAAAAAATGACATACATGGATGGATTGGTAAGATATTTAAAGTCTGATAGGATCAACATACATTTTTTCTGAATTGTAACTTATAATTGTTTATAGTATCTTACCCTTACAAATAATAACGTACACATATAAATTAAAACTACACACATGTATGTATAAATAAAATTTAGGCACCATATAAATGAGAGTAAAAATTTTAAAATTTTAAAATTATGTTTTTATATATTTGAAAGTAGTAAACATTTATTTAAATTTTTAAATTAATAAATTTATTTTAAATAAAATTCATTTTCATAAAATTTATTCCTCAAGAAATAATTTTTTTTTCTTATTATTTTTGGACAATTATATTTTTCATCAGTTAAATTATGAAAGTTTAATAAAATCAGTTTGAAATTTAAAATATATATTTTTCTAGTAAATAATGATTTTATTTAAAATATATATTTCTCATATTTAGAAAATTATTTTGAAAAAATGGTGTTCATTTTATAAATCTACAGATCTAATTTTTTTTTGATTAATATTTTGGATACTTCAAAAAAAACATGAATTTCTGGTGAATAATGAAAATCGATAATTTACAATATATGAAAAATAAATGAAATTTTGAATCATGATTGAGTCATAGATGATGTAAATGTAAATTGGTTAAAACTAAAATTCACATAAACTATTTTTGGTCATATTAATTATAAACTATTTATTTTCTTGAAAAAATAATTAAATAATGAATAAGATGTTCAAAAATCACTCCTCTCCTCGACTATAAAAACCACCCCTCACTCTCTCTTATCTTCACTAATATAAGAAATAAATCATCTCAATTTTCAACCCAAATACACTTCCCAAGTCTCTCTAAAATTCAAGGAGCTTTTGGTCTTTCCAAAAGACCAAAACCCCTTACGTTACGAAGGTTCTCAAGGAGCAGTACTCCTGAGGTAAAATTCTCTTCCTTTTTTCATTTTAATTTATTTTTAGTCCCTTATTTTATTATTATCTCCTCACATCCTCTATCTAAATGATAATTGACACTCAATTATCATATAATGGGAATTATATCATTTTAATGAAATTTAGATCATCAGTATCCTTACTTTCCCTTATTTTAAAAACAAAATTGTCGTCCTAGGGGTGCTTATTTACAACCTTTGGGGACGATGAAGTTTCATTCTTCAATTTATTCTTCAAGGATTTAAATGAAATATTTTTTATCATTGAAACTGATTCAAAATTTTTTTATGTTACATAATTATTCTATAACCATCATTTATACATGATATTAAATAATATAACAAAATTATTTCCTTGTGATTGAAAAGCATCGTAAAAATCAAAACGATTATCTATAATTGTTTTATATAATGATTAATAATCATAATATATATGAAAATGATACTTATAACCATTTAAAATAATATATGTTCATAAATATCATATAATATCAATTCTGGAAAATTATACACATTCCACATGAACATCCATTATTATATACTATTATAAGTATCAGGAAAACTAAGGAAACAAACTATCCCAAGCAATAATTTTGTATCTTATAACTAAAAAAAGGACATAAATAATCTTAATAAATTTATGAAAAATAAAAAACCATATAAATCATTATCTGAATAAAATAGTTAATGGATTTAATTTTATTATCCAGGAACATATTCCCATGTTCATAACTTATTCAGACACAAGGCCAGGGTAATCTACTCGAACCTCCAGTTTCATTCGTGTTATTATTTGTCTAACATAATCCTAATTAAATTATTAATTTTTATTATGTAATCATCATAAATTATTTTTGAGTATTATATTTTTTGTGCCATTCATAATCAATCATTATTTTATGGGGAGTTAAATTTTTTATAAATATTATTCTCAATTCTTCGCGATAAACAAGCATGATTCAATGGATATTCTCAAATTCGTACTAATTTCAAGTGCACTCTATAATTTTTTTAAGACATAATTATTTTTCTAAAACTACACATTTCATCATGGAAAAACTAAATAAGTTAATTTAGGTTTTTATTCAAATATTTTTCAAAACAACAATTTTTTTCAAAGTAAATGTCTATTTTTATCAAAAATTCTTCAATGGTCTCATTAGAGATTTTTTTGTATATTTCAACACCTATTTTGAATTTTATTTCTAATTGATATTAATATATTATATTTATAACCAACCATATTGTATTAAATGGTTATGATTAGTTTGACTATGGATGGATATCTTGATATAATTTTCCATAATACTCGGAATGGTTAGTGTTTATGTGTATAGAATGGGGAATACTATTTCATATGTACATGTTGATTATGTCTAGACTCATTCATATGTGGAATGAATTTAATATTGAAACTTTTGATTAGAGACCCCTATAGCCCCTTTATTCATAGTTCGGTCTCATGAGACAAAACAAAATTTGGTTTTTTCCGAGCCCTCACACAATATTTTTCAGACTTCTTGGTTGACGCCAAGAAAATATGTTTTAGATGTTATAAATTATGAATTCTCTCATTAGGGTATTAGTAATTGGGAAACCATGAGATCATTTGTGTTATAGAATATCAATGGTTTTTGTTTCATTCTCCTGTGGTCATTTATATTTCCATATTTGATCATCTTTCATTCCTTCTGTATTATGCTAAACTATACTTTAAAGGAATGTGTTTTTAGGTGGTCACTAAGCCCAAAATTTATTTTTATTATAAATTCCATTGTATTACATACCGTTACTATGAATCTGAGCACACCCCTTTCTTATGATTTATTTTACCTAGGCTATGAAGATGAGTATTATGAATGACTTGTAGGGATAATCGTGGAGTCGTATGGATTTTTTATTATGAATTTCATTTCATGTTGTAATGTTGAACTTATGTTTGTACATATTTTTTCAAAACAACTAAACTATTCATTACTTCAGGATACGACATTATTGTAATCCTTCTAATGTAATAAAATAAGGCACTGGCTCTGGGATACTGGGGTCATGTCCTTTGAGTTGGTATTAGGGTCTGTTTAGAAGAACACACAGATACTAGATTTAGGAAATATAGATTAGGGAACAAATCCCAATGATCAAATTTGAGTAAAACATACAAGAATATCCTAGAATATTGGTAGGGAAGATATTATGTGAATCTTAGTAGATAATATATCCATATTAGGATACCAGTAGTGGATGTGGTTCTGCAGCTTATGTACCTAGGAGTAACAACTCTAACAAGGGTTTTCAGGCTTGACCTAGGGTAACCTGGTACACAGCAAGAGGCATTACTGCACTCTTGGTTTGACACTCCTAGGGGATATGCTTACGAAAATTCATATTTCTATTACAAGACGTTAATAACGATTTAAAAGTAATTTTTTTCCTCAGAAAACCTAGATTCATGATTATGGGATTATCTATTCATAAGATTTCAATTTTTGATAAGTATTCTACTATTTGAGATTATACAATATGATTCATAATCTAATCTAGTGTATTCCATCATTTAGAAATAGAACCTAGTAGAAGTAATGGAGACCCCATGAATGTGTGTATCCCATGTGGGGATTTCCACCCTATGCAAGATAATTATGTTGGTTCAAGATCTGCATCTATTGTTGAGCAATATATAACTATATTGTGTCAACTGAATCATGTTATGAACAATAACTATTCCTGTATGGGGAACATTAAACCACAATGTGGAGAGGAAATTTTATACCTCTTTATGAGACAATTTCCTCCATTATTTAACAGGGATACCAACCCATTCATAGTATAGTAGTGGATAATTTCATTAGAGAAGGTATTTATCGCTTTGGGTAGTAAGAAAAGGGATACAGTTTTCATGGAAGTTTGTCATTTATCAAGAGATTATGGTCAATGGTGGTGACAAATTGAAAAAAAGTAGAAGGAAGTGATTGAAAATATTTAATTGAGGGATTTTATGGAAATATTCTTAGAAAAGTACCTTCCACAAGAATGAAGAGATGATTTGGATGGGTAGTATCTGAATCATAGGAAAAAATAGGATGAGAATGTTTCAAATTATGATGCTAACATCAAATGGTTAGCAATTCATGTTGTGGAGTATATACATAATCAAAGGAGAAATATTGATCGATTCTTTGATTGTTTAAAACCATTTATCCATAGGGAATTGTTTTCACAAACATTATAATAATATGAATATATAGTGTCATGTGAAGTCAAGAAAGAAAAATAATTCTCTACCTTATTAATTTAATTGAAAGAATGATAAGAAGTGGGTGAAGGAGGAAGGAATGGATAAATGGAAAAATAAAAAAGGGAGAGACCCAAAATTGTAAACGTGTGGAAATAAACACCCCGGAGCATTCTTAAAATGATAAGGATCATGTTACAAATGTGTAAAAACATGCCACAAATCTGGAAATTACAAGGGAAAAATTGAAGCTTCAAATGTTCACTGCTGAAATTTCAATGAGATGGGACATTATGTAAATGAAATTCCTAAGCATCAAGACAATATTCCATAGTGATGGCCATGGGAGCATGGCCAAGTATATGTGATCACAACTATTGATATTAATGTTCCTAACGATGTGGTGGAAGGTACAATATTCATTTCTTAAAACTTATCCAATTATTTATTTGATTCTGGATCATGGTATTCCTTTACATCCCCCAGGTATGATTTAGAAAACAGATATTCAAAATTCTCCTTAACAAAGGGAGTTTTCAATCAAAATCCATAAGGGATGTCTCATTGCAACAAGAATGTGTCAGGAAGTCCCCATTATGGCATATAAATATGAATTATATTCTAATTTTATTGTCATACCAACGGTCAAATTTTTCATAATCTGTTGCATGGATTGGATTTCAAAATATGATGAAAACATATATCGCAAGAAGAAGGAAATTATTATTTCTAGGGAAGTTATTGAATCCATTATCTTTAGAGAAGAACCATCACCATTCGAATCTTATCTAGATCAAGCCCCTGTAGCTCTACAGAATGCAATTTTTGGGGATGATGAGAACTCAATATCTATAATAGAGGAATGAAATATTCAAAATGAGGATTTACCTATTGTGAAATAATGCATTGATGTATTTCAAGAATATTTTCCTGGACATCCTCCAGAGCATGAATAAGATTTTCAATTGATTTAATTCATGGTGAAAGGACTAAATCAGAGACTCTTTATAGATTGGACATAGTGGAATTATTATACCTTATGAAACAACTAGATTAATTGATTAATAAAGGATTTATCCATTATAGTGTTTGTCAACAGAGATCCACTATTATCTATGTCAAGAAGAAATATGGATTCATGAGGTTGTGCATGGACTATAGAAAAATCATTACAATTAAAATAATGAAAAAGTACCATGTACCAAAGATGGATGTTTTATTTGATCAACTTAATAGTACCCATATTTTTATAAGATTGACCATTGATATGGATATCATCTGTTTCCTGTGAAGAAGGAAGATATTTCAAAGATGGAATTTCGAACCAGGTATGGGAATTATGAGTTTATAGTAATTATTTTTTAACTTTTTAATGAACCCTATACTTTATTGGATCTAATTTATAGATTTTTCAATAAAATATATTGATGAATTTTTTTTGGTATTTATTGTTGATATCCAGGTAAAATCCACAAGCTATAATGATCATGAGAATCACATGTTCATTATTCGGAATACTCTTAGAAGAAATGAATTATATGGGTAGTTTGGAATGTGTGTATTTTGGCTTTAGCTAGTTTATTTCCATGGCCATATTGTCTTTAAGGATGAATTCTATGTTGATTTGGTAAAGAAAATGACTGACTAGGAATGGAATAATCCAATGAACATTACTATGGTACATATTTTTATTGGTTTATCAGTTTATTTTTTGGTGTTTCATTAAGAACATCTCCTATTAATCAAACTCATTGACTGAGCTTACTCATAAAGGGGGTTTTCTATATGGATAAAATAATATGACGATTGTCTTGATGAATTGGATAGGAAATTTGTTAATTATTTGATCTTAACTCTACCATCAATAAATGGTGGATTTATTATCTACAGTGATGCATCCAAGAAAGGACATGATTGTGTCCTTATAAATAACGATAGAGTTATTACCTTTTCATCAAGGCAGTTAAAAATTCATGAATAAAAATATTTGACTCATGATATTGAGGTAGTATCTATAATATTTTCATTGATGATATGGAGACACTGTCTCGATAGAGAAAGGTGCAAGATATATACAGATTAGAAGAGTTTAAAATTAATATTCTCCTAGTAAGAAATCAAAATAAGGAAAAGGAGATGGCTTGATCTACTCAAGGATTGTGATTGTTCCATACACTACCACTCGTCATAGGAAAATATGGTAGCTGATGCATTTTGTAGGAACAATCATGGAGTTTTAAACAAAAGGAAGATCGAAAGGGACCCTCTATTCATGGATCTATTAAATATGGATATAGAAATTATCAAAGAAGGTGAAACAACATTACATTACTAATTGGTTGCCTAAAAATATTTATTGGAATGAATTAAATGTTTTTAGTCAAATGATGTGGAACATCAAAAGAAAATTAATGCTGTAAATGGTGGGAAGTTGGCTGAATTCGTGTGTGAAGATGTAATTTTTAATTTTGGGAAGAGGCTATGTTTTACCTCTATACTCGATCTAAAAAGGAATCTATTGGATAATTCTAATAGATCAAATATATCTATACACCCTAGTAACACAAAAAATTAAAGATAGTTGAAGGAAAATTTCTAGCGGGACAACATGAAGTGATAGATTTCTGGATATGTATCAAGATGTTTGTTCTATCAACAAGTGAAGACTGAATGAAAATATCCTAGAGGAGTCATGAAACCTCTCCAAATACTACATGGAATTGGGATGAAATCTCTAGGGACTTTGTCTCTAGATTACCCAAAACAGCATGAAATAATGATTCAATATGAGAAATTGTGGATCAACGTGAGAAATATGTATATTTCCTCCCTATAAGGGAGGATTTTCCACCAAATCTCCTTGCGCGAGTCTATATAATTGATTTGTGAGGCTTCATGGAGAATCTCTCTATATTTTTTCTAATAAAGATCCACGATTAAAATTGATATTCTAAAAATTTCATCAATATACATTGTATATTGAGCATTGATTGAGTACTTCTTATCTCCACAATACTAACAGGCAATCAGAAAGGACAATCCAAACAATAGAATACATGATGAGATCATGCACAATTGATTTTAAATGTTTTATGGATCATTACTTACCATCGGTGAATTTTTCCTACAATAACGGTTTTCATTCAATTATTCAAATGTCACCATATGAAGCATTGTATGGAAAGGGGTGTTCTACACCAACGTGATGGGATGATGTTGGTGAAAGGAACCATGTGGTCGTAGAGCTTCTAGAGGAAACAATAATGAATGTAAAGACTATTCAGACCCATATCAAAGAATCTCATTGAAGGAAAGGAAGATATGATGATAATATAAGGAAGTATTTTTAATTTCAAGTGGGAGATCGTGTTTTCTTAATAGTATCTCTATGGAAGGGTATTATTGTAGGATCCGGGCATCGCAGACGCACGGTTTGGATGGTGCCCAACATTGATTCTCTATAATAAATGATCATTATGTGATCAATACAATGTTAAAAGCTAATATCCATTGATATTAATCAAATATTTAGAAAAGGAATAATTTTTCCAAGAACTAAGAGAGAGGATCAATAGATTTTGATTATAATTAATTAAATTAATTTTTTGGAATATCTCTAAGGTTTTCTTTCTTCTTTGATGTGTCTGACCACAGTTCTATGTTTATAATTCGTTTCATTATAGATATCAAGAGAATATCTCATCCAGAGGTGATCCAAATGTACTCCGTGAATCTCCAAATATTGTCTAAGGACTCTCTAGGTGATAGCACTGATGATCCATCCTCTTCTATCATTCGCCTCGATTGCCTTGAGAGAAACATCCAAAGCATTCTATGATTAGGTAGAATATTTCCTCTGTTGTTCTTGATAACACTCATTGAGAATAGAGAGATCTCGAGGAATGAGATATTTCAACAAAATTCATTGCACAACCACTTTGTCTTGTATTCACTTAGCCTAGGTTAAATATGAAAATAATATCATAATCGGGAATTTATTTCACTAGTTAATAATAAATAATTAGCACAAGTGACATTACGTATTTTATTATTCCATGTGAAACCCCCATATAAAATAATAATGGAAATAATATTATTTCCATGATAGGTTCATAACATTCATGTTATATTTAAATACTAGTTAATGAAAAAATAGGGTATATTATTTCTCAGGGGACGGTTAAACATCGTCCACCCATCCTTCTCAATATTTATCAGGCTTCGAATAATGACTATTTATTTATTAAATAAATATAACTATATTTTTCACCACTAAATAAATATTTTGTCTCCAATATATTCTCTAAAATAACAAGAGATTAAATAAATTTGATTAGGAATACCTGAATAATTATTAAACTGCAACCTGGATTAATATTTATTCATCTCGTTAAATAAAAACTTATTTAACTATGATTTGGGATAGACTTAGTGTGTGAACCTTTAGACCTCATTCTCAATGGAATTAGGTGAACCTTCATAATTCCCAACATTAGCATCTAGAAACAAGCCAAGCCACCAATAGTGAAAGAAGTTAATGACGCAACAACTTGTAACCTCAAAGGTATTAATACCATGTAATATAATACATTTGTCTCGATCTCACCAATCATGCAGAATGCATGCCAATTTCATTAACCAATGTGCTCAACTTCCAATTCATTGACTTCAAAGAAACTGAACATGCCTATAGAACACCATGTCCAAGGAATTATTTAGGCTATATCATTTCCCTAAATGGGACTAGGATATCATCTTTTTTTACGGATCAAAATATACAAATCCTTTCTTGGATTATTCATTAATGTTGTATTACTCGTGATGCACCCAATATATCATAACCGGATATAAAAATATATCGATAGAGATTTTTCCAATACATCTAAGTGTGAGAGTCATAATAACCATTAATAATAATCATAATGTCTATAGACAAATATATATTTCTTTAGATAGGTACATCCAATGACACTAAAAAATTTGTATTTCCTACCTGTGGGTCTCATTCTCATAATATCCTCCTGGACATTACCATGGGAACACACCTTGAGAAGGTGACTCAATGTCCTATGAGTCTCCACCCATTATATCATTTATCATTTATCTCCCTTAAAAAGATATCATCTATCTAGAGAACATATTTTCAATAATAGTGTCTAGGAACTACAAGGTTCTCATCATAGTTGGGATCCACAAAGACCTTTTAGTGCAACATCTACTCTTAAGATATTATCGCATTCAATGCCAAGAAGAATAAAAATCAGGATGGGATAAGGTGTTTATTAATATAAATCTAATTAATATATTTTTATCATAATGTATAAAGGAAGTTGGATCTAGGGAACCAACTCCAACAAACTCTAACTTACACTAGATCTAACTGCTAACAACCTTCAGTCCACTTGCTATCACATGATACTCATTATTTTGCTGAGATAGGCCTTTAGTCTTGTGGACTTCCACATTCTCTTATGTGGATACTCATCTCACTTCAACATCACGCCTTTAATATAAATCCCTTAAGATGTAATATTTCCAAAGTATGTGCTTTGTCTGTTGACATGAACTTCTCTCCTTTTCAAGAGCCACTATTATAGTGTTATATAAAGAAAATGCGATAGGGTATTTACTACAAGGTACCACATAAAGTTAATAGACTATTCTCAAAATCCTGAGGGAATCCTTGGTTACATCATATGATATTATATATTTGGACTCCATTGTATAATCATTCAAAACTTGCTACTTTAAACTCTTCTAGCTCACAACTCCTCTATTGAGACAGAAAACATATCTTGATTGCACCTTCAGATCATTCTAATCAGTCTAAAAACTAGCTTCTTCATACCCTCTGATGACAATCTCCTAATCTCCTCTATTTACTCAGAACATATCCTTAGTTATTTTTAGATACTTAAGGATAGTCTTAACAATAGTCAAATGTTTTTCTCCTGGATCTTATTGATTCTTCCTACAATTATCATTTCATAGGAAACATAAATTCTTATAAATAACATGGAATACAAGATTGATCATATCACTGATGTGTATTGGATCTTACTCTTTCAACCATTCTCATATTGTGTCTGGGGACAACATTTTATAGAAATATGTGAACTATGTGCCACTGTAACCAATCCCTGTGATTGTTCCATACTAAATAACATTATTATCTGGTAAATATATCTTATTTTAATTAGTACATGTATCCTATTGGGTATATCATGAATGATATTGATCCATTTAATATAGGTGGCCTTGCCTAATTCCTTCAGGAAGAAGCACTTGTTAAACTTATCCATAACATATAGTAAGACTGTTATGTCATTTTGAATAATTAATATGTCGTCATCAACATATACTATTATGGTGACAACCAAATTCCACTAAATCCTTTTTTAAACACATGTCTCACATTCATTATTAATGAATCCAAATTCCCAAGTGTCTTATAAAATTTTATATTCCATGAATTGGATTCTTTCTCTAATCCATAAATAATCCTCTTCAACTTGAAAACCTTTTTGGCATCACCTAGTTTGACAAACCCTTTTAATTGTGTCATATAGACATCTTTATGAAGGTTACCATTATAGAATCCAATTTTTACATCCATCTTCTAAATATCATATCCATGGTACGATGTTATGGAAAATATGATTTTGGGGAATTTAAACATGGTAATTAGTGAAAGTGTTTCATCTTTTCCAATTCTAAGATTCCTTTTAAACCCATCATCCACTGGCCTTGGGTTATTTGTACTTAATTTACCTACAATGTCTAGTTTCCTCTTGAATACCCAATTACATCCAATAGGCTTTACATCAACTGGTGCATTTACTATAACCCAAACTAGGTTATGATATATGTAATCCATATTAGAATTCATAGATTCTAGACATCATGAAGTTTTTGAGCTCTCTAATGCCTCATTTTAAGAGAAATGTTCATCTTTTTCCAAAAATAATGAGTCACCATCTTCGGTGACATGAAAACCATATATCATTCATTCACTTACCTCTCCTACACTCCTTCAAAATTATTCTGTTTTAGGAAATACTTCTTCAATAGTGACATGTGGAACATGTTTTAGTACCAACTCCTATGTATCTTGAGCATCAACTTCCTCAAAGTCAATCTTTCTCCCTCTATCATTTTTAAATATGTTCTCCATATCATGAAAGATGGATTATCTGGTAACATTCACATTCTTGTCTAAGGGGTTTTATATGTTTTATCTATTTTTTCCATGGAAAACCATACAAAGATAAACCTCATTCCCCGTAGAGCTAGTAGGTTTCCTTATATTGTCTTAACAAATGTCTCACATCCCCATAAACATGTATAAGATAAAATGGGTGGCTTCCACTCCATTAATTTTAGAGAATTCCATTTTACACTTTACATGGTACTCAGTTTAATGTATATATCCAATTTTTAATGCATATCCCCAATATCATAATAGAAGATCAATGTGACTCATCATTAACCTTACCACTTCAAAAAAGGTGGGTTACTATGTTCTCTAAAACGATTCCACTATGGTGTATAATTTGGAATGAGTCGCGATACAATCCAAAACTCATGTAAAAGGTCGATGAACTCTTTTTTACGATTCTCAACATTGATTCGATTGAATCTGATTTATCTTCTTACAAAGCCCATTCTCTACTTGATTCTTCAATTTCATGAATTTCTCAAAGGACATGGACATATAACTCATCAATTAAATATGTCCATATCTACCCAAGTCATCAATAAATGTTATGAAGAATTAATATCCACCTCTAGCTTCTACTAGAAATGGTCCACACACATTAGTGTGTACCAATATTAGAAAATCATTATCCCTTTCACTCTGTCCACCATATGGAGGTTTGGTAATTTTCCCTTTTAATGAAGAATGAGTTCTTTCAAGTGATTTTAGCTTGAAAGAGTCTAAATAACCATCTTGATAGAGCGTTTGCAGGTGCTTCATGTTTATATTTCCAAGGTGGTGATTCCACAATAGGGTGTTATAGGATTCATGTGAACCAGATTATTTATCGATCTCCAACACTTGGTTTTTGTAATTTAATACATTAAAATGTTACTTAAATATTCCACACAATAAAATATGTTGTCCATATAAAATAAATATATTTTATTTCGTAATTTGAAAATAAACCAATCTGTATCAAAATATGATACAAAAATTATTTTCTTGGTAACACATGGTAAAAAAAAAATTCATGTACAACTAAAACATCTCGGTCAACAACAAAAGGTGGTAGTCACCAATGGTAAGAGCATCCAACCTCAAACCATTGTCATATCATAGATCCACCTCAGATCTGGACATTTTCCAAAATCTACTTGGATCCAATATTTGAATATAAATGTGAGAAAAAAATCCTATATCTAATACCCAATGTGGAGAAATGGAATGATGCACTCGATAATGAATTCGCCCTTGGATTCCCCTTGCCTTTGGGTGTAGTTCTTCTTCTAGTCGACTGACTTTTCATGTGAAAAACAGGCTTCCTCCTTTTCAGTACCCTGACTATGGATCTTCTTTTTCATGGTTAGACATTGATGGGGGACTTAGACTGTTTATAAATCTTAGCCCCATTTTCCTTGACCTTCCACTTCTAATTCAACATAAGGAAAGCAGGTTTTTCATGCCCCATGTCCTTATCAACTTGGAGAATCAAGGTTAGAAGTTCTGATAGGCTCTTCTCATTATTACTCATATTATAATTACAATAATACTATAGATTCCCTTTGGCGGTGATGATAGTATGAGATCTGTATGAAACTCATCTGGAAATTTAGTCCCTAATATGTCTAGATAATCAATATATCTGATAATCATAACTACATGAGGCCCAGCTAGTGCAGACTCCCCAAGATTAGTGGTGAAAAAATTGTTGATGGTCTCATACCTCTCTTGTTTTTCCTTCTCTTCATGGATATCAAAAATTACGAAGACATCATGATATAATCACCCATTTACTCATCATTATTCAAGACCTCATTGGTGATCAATTATTTCATGAGGAACTAATCATATGTATCATCATTCAGATGTTTCTCATACACAGACATCTCATTATCACTTTCCTCATTTCTAAGTGCAACCGATATAGGTTTATCCAGCACATATAATTTCTTCTCATGGATAAGGATAACCAAAAGGTGCCTTTTCCACTCCTGTAAAATTGTCCTAGTGACTAGGTTTTCCTTATCAAGTATGGATCTCAACGATATGTTTGATGTCATTTTTAATGTTGTTTCTACAAATAAGAAGAATAGAGTTTATTACTTTACCTGATAAAATTAAAACAAATATTCAAATAAATATTCATTAGTCTCCCACTATTTGGTTGAAACCCCATATCCATCACCATTGGCTTCAGAATATTCTGTTGCTTGGATATTCTAGTGGAAAGGATCCATATTCCATTCTCATCACAAAAACATTGGCTTCTCAATCAACTTGAATTGTTTTTGGTTGGCTTTCCAAATACCAACTACATTAACTCATAGCTCCTTGATCCATTGAGTGGCCTCCACAATCATGAAATCATTATTTTATATTTCTTCAACCCTTGCCTCTCAGTTACACCTTGTCTTGCCTTGGTAGTCAAATATTGATTTAAACTATGTTATATCAACACAAAACCTCAAAATAGAATACCCTTATAATTGAAATCACTCCAAATTTTTCTGGTCAGACACTTTGAACTATTGGTTCGATTCTAACCGAAGTAATGGAAGCCTATACTGACTTAATATTTTATTGAGGGTTTTTATCCTTTGTCATAAATATCATCTTATTAACTTTTCATAGGCTTGTTAATATTATGTTGTATATAATTATGTGATTAACCATGTCCTGATAATATTTATGAATTGTAAATTTTATTTTGCCTCCTTCTTGCATACATAATAATTAATTAATTATGTGATCATGAAAATACATCCACAATGAATAACCATGAAACTGATAGAAATATTTTTGGGAATTTTCATGAGCTTTTAAAATTATTAGTTTATCTAGTGGTTGATAATATAACCCTGGCCTAGGGGAGAATCACCTTTAAACTATTAAGGTTCATGTTTAACGCATTCAACTTTTCTACCATTGTATCTCCTTGGATTGGTTTCACCTTATCTCTTAAGATGAACTTCCACTATAAGATTTGGAGTTCCGTCCATTATATATGATTTTAACTCACACATGGGTGAGGGGTAAAAGGGGGTTTACAAAATATAAAACATTGGAACACATGCCCTAAATATAAATGAGAAGAATACAGGCAGGCTAACAATATTAATTTAACAAATAAATTAAACAGAAACCAATCAAAGACAGTGGTTTGGTCTAGCTAATGATCATACACAAACATAAAACAAATTACACGTTTAATAAAAATATAATTCCATTAATTAATCATTATTATTAAGATAAACCATGATTTAATTGATTAATAATTATCTTTAATTAATCAATCCTTTTATCATAATACACTTTTTGAATTTCCTTGATATTCTCATCCATTATAATTTTAAACATGATAAATAAATTCATTTAAAATTAACTATATATATACCATGTAACTCGGAGGAATCTCAGTGAGTACCCATTCAAAACTACCCAACATGTATTATAATTGTATACACATTATTCTTTGTGACATGTAACATGCATGTAGAATTATAATTGTAATAAAACACGTACAAGATGTGCAGATCTTTGAACATTACACAGATACTAATAAAAATATATATATTTTTATATCAAACACCAATCACATGTTGTGTCCCAACATTAAGCCCCCATGAAGGCACACGTTTGAGGGGTTACATAATATAATAATAAATTTTAAAATCTATATAATCTTGAAAATGTACATGGTATGTAGATTTGAATACCTGGAATGTACTACCCTCATCATCCATATAAGGTACATGTTGGGGGAATTGGTGTGTGAGGTGTACTTTAGAAATAATCATAGTACACGACAAGTCAAGTGGGACACATGTTGTATAGACTATGTGTTACATGGTCACCAGCTTGGAAAGCTGTGTATAGGATACATGACTCGACCTCGACTCTAAGGGACTACAGGCCATGTCCAGTGGGCCACACAGTGTATAGTCTAGCTGACTGTTCCCCAGTCAATCCTTGTCTACATACAATGTAACAATCAACTATACTTTTGGTCATTAATGCACCCAACATGAGTAATTATCCAAGTACTTCTAATTCGCTGAACACAACAACACGATGTGTGATCCAGATTACATGTCATGTATGGATGATTATATGCCAGGTAACTCTGAATACAATGTGTGTGCTATCATTTTACCTAGACATAATCGTTGGCACCTCCTGATGAGATCCTCAATTTAATTGTAATCATAAAATTCTTCATTTTTGATAGATCTGTGAGAAATGATTAAGGAGTAACAAATCTCGAAATTCAGATTATAGGAACGAATAAATATGAATTTAAAAACTGAATTATTACACAATATAACTTCAATATTTTATTTAAATAATTATAAACAAAAATATTCCCTCTCTGATACCTCTTTTATGTTCTGGGTGTAGCGGAAGGATGATTTGGATGGTACCCAACTTTCTTGTTTCTGGAATAAATGAACATTCTGGGAACAATATGACAATAAACACCAATATCAACAGAATTAAATCAAAGATTTAGTCAAGGAATAACTTCCCTTGAAACTCAGAGATATGATTGACATATTTTTTTATGATTAACTTAATTAAATTAAAGAAATACCATGAACGATTTCATTCTTCGTTGATGTGTCTTACCACAGATATGTGATTCCCCTTCTTTGTGTTGTAGAGATCATGAGTATATAACCTCTAGCAGTGATCCATTTGTGCTCAATGAATATATAGAAATAAGCGAAGGGGGTCCATGTTCTAGCACATATGATCCTTTCACTTGTGTTTTCTGCCTTTGTTTTCCTTGAGAGCCACTTCCAAAGCATTATATGATCTGGTTGGGGATGGCCTCTCCCATTATTGAAATGTTCTTGGATATAAGAGAGATTTTAAGGATTAAGGGGTTTCTCCAAAAAGTAGTACACAACTCCTATGGCTCAAATTCTCTTTCCCAAAGTCAAATGATAAATTAATAATAATAAAATTAAGAATTTAATTCAATAAGTAATGAAAAATAATTGGCACATGTTCTGTTAATTTCTTATTCCATGTGAAACCCCCATGTAAAATATTAATGGTAATACCATTATTTTCATGACATTTTATTAACTATAACGTTTTATTAATATATTTTTTAATCAAATAATATTTAATATTATTTCCCACTAGACCCCTAAACTCTGTTCACCCATAATCATTAATATTTATTGATCCTGGAATAAGGACCATTTATTTATTAAATAAATATAACTTCATTATTCACCGATAAATAAATATTATGTCTGTAATATATTATCTAAAATAACGAGTGATGAAATAAATGTGATGAGGAATAAGTAAATCATTATTAATCCAAAACTAGGATTATTATTTATTAATCCTGTTAAATAATAAATTATTTAATTGATATTTTGGATACACTTCATGTGAGAACCCTTAGGCCTCTTTCTCAGTGCAATTAGGTGAACCTACCTAATATCCAATTTTTTCATCTAGAAACATCCCAAGGAAACCATAAAGAAGTAAGGTAATACCACAATAACATATCACCTCATACGAATGCTTATTGTGTAATATAATCCCTTAGTTTAAATACCTATAATAACACAGATTGCATGCAAGTTCCATAAACCCATGTGATCGAGTTATCATTCTTTGACTTACTAGAAATTGAACTAGCCTATAGAACTCCATGGACATGGATTTGTTTTGGATATATCGTTTTCATCAATGGTCATGAGATACCAACTTATGTTATGGAATAGAATGGGAAATTCCTTTCTCGCATTTTTCATTAACGTAATATTACTCGTGACACTGTGAACATATCCTACATCACCGCGAACATATGTCAAAATGGTTTTCACCAATACATCTAAGTGTGAAAGTCATAATACCAATTAATAATAATATTAAAGTCTAAGGACCAATACACATGTCCATGATTAGGAACATCCAATGACACTTATAAATGTGGATTTCTTATTGGCGGGTCTGGTTCTCATAATATCCTCATAGAAAATACCAAGGGTGTACACCATGAGAAGGTTCCTCAAAGTACAATGATTCTACACCCCAATTATCCTATATCATATACATCCCTTAGTATAATAACATTCGGCTGCAGAACATATGTTCAAGAATAGTGTCATGGATCTTCCAGGTTTTCATCATATTAGGGATCTGTTGCATCCTTTTAGTGCGATAACTACACTTATAGTATTATCATATAAAATGTCATGCAAAAGAACAATCCTGATATGATAAGGAATTAATTAATATACATCCAATGGTTATATTTTAATGTCGAGGTGAAAAAGAACTTGGTGGAGGGGAACTAACTCTAACAATTATATAAGGCTTGGGAAGAAAGGTAAACCACAACCCAGGTATATTGGTACATTTGAAAATCTAAAGGGAATTGGAAATGTGGATTATCATTTGGCAAGGCCGCCTAGCCTTTATAAGATACACAACATGTTCCCTATCTCATTTTTGAGAAATCACATTCTAGAACCCATACATGTTCTCACATATGAAGGTATAGAATTGGAACCTAGCTTATCATACATTGAAGAGACTATCAGGATTCTGGACACTAAAGAACATGTGATGAGGAATGGATGACATGGTTGGTAAAGGTACTTTGGAAAAATCATAATATTGAACAGGAATCATGGGATCCTGAGGAACTTATAATGAAGACCTACCCACAGATTTTTATGATATAACATTCTAGTAATTTCTAGGATGAAATGTTTACAAGGGGGGAAGAATATAACATCTTGAGATTTTACAAATAACTATATAATGCATGCAATGATGAGCCCCTGAGAAGCAAACGCCTTAATCTAGGAGATATTTATAACCTAGCCACTAAACATAATTTTTCTGCTTATGGGATTCAATTTTCAAAAAACAGACATACATGGTTATAATCAGTATGATATTTAGATTCTGATAGGACCAACATATGTTTTTGGTGAATAGTAACATATCCTTATGAATAGTAACTAACCTTTGTGAAAATTAACATATCCGTATGAATTGAAACCTCAACCATGTATGTATAAATTACAATTAGGCCCCATATAAATGAAATTTAATATTTTAAAAATTAATAATTAAGTGTTGATATATTTTTGAGAAATAAATATTTAATTACAATTTTTAGTTATTTTATTTAAAATAAAAATATTTTTTAAAACATTTATTTCTCAACAAAAAAAATTTCCCTATTATTTTAGGATAACATTATGAGAACTTATCTAATTTCTAAAAATGTTATAAAATCAGTTTTAAATTTCAAATCTGTGTTTTTCTAGTAAATAATAATTTTATTGAAAAAATATATTTATTTTAGTTAGAAAAATATTTCGATAAAATGGATCTGAATTTGGAATTATACACATTGAAAAGTGGTTTGGGTGAACTTTTGGGATGTTTTTGAAATACATGAATTTTGGTGAATCATGAAATTCGATATATTACAAAATGTTCTAAATCAATGAATTTCTACATCATGATTCAGTCATGGATGATGTAAATGGACATTGGTTCAAATATCACATGAACCTATAACTATTTTTTGTCAAAATAATTAAAAAATATTTCTTATTTTGAGCAGAATAATAAATTAATGAACAAGATAATCAGAAATCACTCCTCTCCTCTACTATAAAAACTACCCTCACTCCCTCTTCTCCTCACTCCTCTAATACTTGAAGGTTATCATTTTTTAGACCAAATAATCTTCCATATTCTATCCCCATATCAAGGAGATCATGGTCTTTCCAAAATACCAAAACTTATTCCCTTAATGTGGTTCTCTAGGAGGAGTACTCAAGAGGTAAAATCATCTTCCTTTTTTCCATTTTATTTAATTTATATTCCATCATTTATTATTATATCCTTAAAATACACTTTTAAAATGATCATGATAAATATATTATCATCTATATAATATAATTAAATAATGTTAATCAAATATACATAAAAAATATCCTTACTCTCTCTCTTTTATTTTAAATAAAAACCCATTATTTGGGAGGTGTTGATTTATAAACTTCATGGACGATGAAGTTTCATTATTCTATTTTTTCATCAAGGCTGGTCATGATACCATTTTTATCACTGAACCAGATTCTAAAATATGTATTATATCTTATGTAATGATTCTGGAACAATTATTTATATATGATATTACATAGTAGAATAAAACTAGTTTGTTGTGATCGAAAAACTGCCATAGAAATCTACACACATATCACTAAATGTTTTATCTAATTATTCAACCTCATACAATATAATAAAATGATATTTATGACCATTTAAACTACTGAATATTTACTAATATAATATCAATTAATTTATGGATAATTATACCCATTGCAAATGAACTTCTGTTATCTTATACAATTATATCGATCATGAGAACCAAGGAAATGAGTGCTCATGAGTGAATGTTTTTTTTCATATGACTCCTAAAAAGGCAATAAATTAACATAATAAAATAATGGGGATTCAAAATAACGTAATTAAGGTCCTGAATTTTATAATTATTTGATTTAATATTATTATCTAGGATGCTAGGATCATGTGCAGAATAGATTCAAGCACAAGGTAATGATTTTCTACCCGAACCTCAATTTTGTTTTGGGTTACTCATTTTCTCACTTAATACCAATTAAATTATTAATTATTCTTATTTAAATCACATAAATTATGTTTAAATGTTCTATATATGTATACCAATCAGAATCCATCTTTATTTTATGGGGATTAAAATGTTTTATATAGATCGTTCTCAATTATTCCCGATAAAGAAGCCCAACTAAAGGGAACTTCTCAAATTTATACCTATTTTCATGTGCATTATATAATATGTGTTAAGGTAAAATATTTTAAAAAACACCCATTTCATCATGTTAGAAAATAAATTACCTTAGTTTTGGTTTTATGAAATGATTTTTTCAAAACAAGAATTCTTTTCAAAGTAAATGTGTTTTTCTGTCAAATATTTCCCTATGATTTTATTAGAGTATTTTTGTATATTTCAACAACTCAGTGGAATTTTATGTCTTATTAAGGTTAATATCTTATGTTTATCATATATTAAATTTTATTAAAGGTTTTATGATTAAATTTACTGTGGATGTTCTATCTTGATACCATTCACCATACTACTCAAAATGGTTAGTGTTTATTTTTAATGATTGGGGAATGTTATTTAATAGGATCATTTTTTATGTGTATACCCATTCATATGATAATTTAATTTTAGTTTTCAGGTGATGGGTGGGGATCAATATAGACCCTAGATTCATCAGTAGGCCTCATGAGACAAAATATAATTTGCTTTTAGCCAAGGGCTTACTCTAGTATTTTTTGACGTCTTGATGGAGGCCTTGACAATATGTTTCAAATGTTCATCATTATGAACTACCTCATTATAGTATTAGTAATTGATAAACAATTTGATCATTATACTATTATAATATGAATTTTTATGTTTCCTTCTTTTATGATCATATATGTGGCCGTGTTTAATCAGATTTCATTCCTTCCATAAATAGCTGCAGTATATTTTAACGGAATGTCTTTTTAGTTTTCACCATGACTAGGTGTAACAACTTGAGATTTTATAAGATATATTCATTTTGATTTCTTTCATATCTTCTATTTTACGCTACACTAATATTATCTTGCACTATAAGCGACACCGTATTAGCTGGCAGTATACGCAAAACTAATCTTGGATCATGTTAAAAACAATTTCAAGTTTGTTTGATAGTAATTATTTAAAGCAACACTGAGTGTATATATACATATATATTCAATGTAAAAATGAAATATGGTTGGATTTTGTTATACACAACAACAAAAGAGTCTTTCACTACACGCAACCCGCACTTTTCTTGCGTTACATGCAATCGCAACCTTCCTCAATAGCGTGTGTTGTACACAATACCGAGTTTCACTAAACAATGATATATTATTATAATATTATTATGAACTAGCCATTATGAATAGTATTAACTACATTTTGAATGTTATAGCATTATTATTTCATCTTAAACATTTTATAGAACATGGTATGTGAACAAAATAATTTTTTTGGATAGAAGAAGTATTTTTCAAAAAATGCAGTTTTATCGCATTTTGATGGCGCACACATTTTAAATCTAGGTTTTGACATGTTTATAAGTTCAATTTTACAAAATAAAATTCTTCTTTGGAATCAGGATATAATAATTTACTTTGGATATATTTTTCATATTATTCTTGTAACTTTCATATATTGATGAATAGTAAAAACACGCTATATTTTAATTAAACACAACTTTTTTCATCGCAATAATTTATATGGCTATATTATCTTTTTAATTCGTTTTAAAGTGTAATTAGAATATATTTTTACCATTTAATCCAATGTTGGTCATTGGAATTAATTTCACTTTGAAATTGGACATAAACAAGTGATGATCTTTTGATAGTTATTATTTCTTAAAAACACGCTATTTGTTTTCATAACGAGAATTACATTTAAAATTAATTAATTCCACTTCTATGTTTTGAATTTGGAAAAATAGACATCAATTTTTATTTTGGAATATAAAATATAGCTTAGGCTGAGTTTTTGGTATTTTTCTGAAAAACTTCTATTTTTGATGAGTAGTGAAAACACTGAGTTTTTGGTTAAAACTGACTTTTTATTTAAATAATCATTTATTTGACTTAAATTTATTTTAGGTCAAAATAGATACATAATAATTATATAAGTTCAATGAAATTTATTTGAATAATTTTATAATTATTTTAGATTTATAAAAATTGTATTGAACTTTTCACCGTCTTTTACCCACCTCCTAGGAGCTTTTTCCATTGTTCATAAAACTTAATTTTACCGCATCTGTGAGTTTAATATCAAAAATATGAAAGACACGGTTAATAGAAAATAGTAAAATGTGGTTCAATTAGTTAAAAATAATTTTTGTTGAATAGTAACTTTTTACTTTTATTTACCACGGTTAAAAGTAAATAGGGTAATTCCAGGTTAAAATAATATTATAATAATTCAAAATTACCTTAACACTTGTACAAACCTTATTGGAGGAGTAATTCCCGACCATGGTCATCCTTGGGTCGATTTTAGGACCCCATGGATCCACTTATGAAAGAAAATGACACATTAGATTAATTAATTTAATGTAAAGACAAAATTGGCATTAACAAAAATCCTTTAGTAATTAATTTTTATAAGGGGATATATAAATTATCTTTTCGACTATAAATATTTGTTGGAAATCTAAAAATCTTTCCTACATGTTGGTATTTTTTTATAATTTTTAGACATCATATAAATTAAATTATTTCTGACACAATAATGATGCAGTATTTACCTCATTAATAAATGATTTAAATAAATAAGATTATAATGATTAAAATATTTTTCAAAACATGTCCAATTATGAATGGATGATTTTATTTCAACCCTGAGTCATCTTATCGTAATCTTTAATGATTTCAGGACCTTTTTAAACCAAAGATATGTTTATAATAAAATGATATTTTCACACTTTCCAAAGGTGCCCCTCTCCTCCCTTATAAAAGGGAACCTCCTTCTTCTCCTCCTCACACCACATTGAGCCTTAACGCTTTGCCAAAACCTGACCATTTCACTTCCCCACTTCCTTAGAAACATACTAGAGGTACTGGTCTTCTCAAAAGACCAACTCTTGTGCCCTAAGAGAAATTTTAAAGGAGGCACTTCAAAGGAGAGGTTATACCTTCTACCGTTTTCTTCAAGTTCCATTCTTCTTCTACTCTCTCTTCTTTAGTTGTTTCATTATGAGGTAATAAAATCAGTATAAATATATACTGATATGTTATTATAACTATGAAATAACCCTATTTCACCTTCTATCCATCCTACGGAAAATGAAATCCCCGCGTGTGCATACGTACAGAATACCATCTCCACGACGTGATTAGATTCATTCTCCATGTTAACCACTCATTAATGATTATAAATTATATATAATGAATAATATTGAAATATATGACATTATAATGACACTATATTTATGTATATATATATGTATGTCATCTACTTAATTCCATTCAATTCAATAAGGAAACGAAAACAGTGTTCATGCGTACGTACGACCTACCGTCTCCATGAACGGTGTATTCCATTGCATTTATTGATCTATCATATATATTTTTATGCTGAATATATATTATATACAAATCATGTTTTACATTCTGGAATTATTTAAATCAGGATATGAGTAATAATATCACGAACAACAAGTCGAAACACCTATAATAAATGTAATGATTTTACCCAAAACAGTGCATTAACATGGAATTTACAAAAGAACAGGTAATGTAAAGTCATAAGTAAACTATATATGATATAATAACAATGAATATTATTCTGTAATTAGTCAATGACATTATTTAAATCATTATACAGGAGGTTCAGATATATACGCAGCATATCGGACATAAGGTAAGGGATAACTTTTCCAATCTCGTTCTTATATGAGATTGTTTATTTGAAAGTATTTACTGGGGTTATGTTTATCATCCATGTCCCTGTTTTCTCAATATGTTTTAATAAAAAATTTACTATTCTTACATGTATGTTTAAATTAATTTTTACCCTTTTTGAATTTTACCACAAGGTATGTAAGGAATCTTTCTTTTTTTCCATAAGAGTTACATTTTGACTTTTCCGAAAAAAGTACGAGAAGAATGTTATTTTTAACTTATACAACATGAATGGATTTTTACGGTTTCATAACACCTTATTTTTATGAAGCTTACTGTACAATATTGCATGATTATTTTTAACAAACCCCTTTTCTTTTAAAATTTCATGGCATTTCGTGAAAAGAAGATGATTTTGAAAAAGAAAGGATATTTTCCTAAAGAATTCATTTCAAGTGTTTTATAAAAACCATTTTCCATCTAAGATGAAATTATTTCATATGTGTATGTTTCAAGTATATTGTCTCTTTGATTTACATTGTTTCACTTTTCTTATGATGAAATGATATCCATTTGTTTTATATGGACTATGTTATGATGGGATGATGTTTATGAAACCCATTTTTATTCTTTGGGTTATGATGAATGGTTTATGTTTATGTTGTGGAACAAGTAAGAATGATTTCATAATTATATGGGTGGGACCTATATCTCCCTCTAATTCATTGGATAAAGATTTATATCTAATGAGATAGACATGGCTGGAACGGAAATTTAAACTGGTTCAGTAATACAGGACTCGAACGAGGAGTGAACACGATTCAGAAAGGGACTTTGTCCACTAAGATGGTCTTGGCAGCAATGCCTTGGCTACTATGGAAATCATATCATGTGATTAATGATTTTCCACAATTACATGTTTTATTCCCATGCTATTTTATCAATATTGATGTTCCATTATGATACATTCCTTACGTACTTACAAGATTTATGTATTTGCTCAAGATTTTGATGTTTAAACATTATGTTCATGTTTTTAAGTTCAATGGTATATGGTTTGTTTTATTTTCTCCATGCTTACCCTTATTGAGCATTTGAGCTCACCCTTTATATGTTTTCTTTTCCCTAGGATTTCAATTAATGTTTTAGGTAAGAAAACAATATGGGAAGATCTTTATGGGAGTTGTTGAAGATCATTCACCAAGATTAGAAGATTATATTCCGAGTTTCCAAAACACTAAACTATTACGATCATTGAGTATTGGTTTTTGTTATGTATTATGTATTCCGAAAAAGTAATGTATTGTCCGTGTACATCAAGCTTTGGGTCTCTACAGTTTGTATCAGAGGAATGGTTTAGTCAACCTTTAGAAACTAGGATGCGAGATCTTTAGTGAGATCCCTAGAGATATTTCTAAGGTATGTCAAGGGATGTCTATAAGGTTTAGTATAACTATAGGTTACAATATTAGAATTATGTTGACGATCATGAATAAACTAGGGTGAACCTAAGCTGTCATGGATTAAATAATGTGTGATAAGTTAGACATCCATAAGTAACATTTTATGATTACGTGCTTCCTCATTATTTTAAATGTTACTTACACCATGGTATTTGGTTTTAGTCAATGGAGGGAACTAGAAGGAATTGGGTCAACATTGAATCCAATGGAAAAATTCGTGACTATGAGAAAAGAAATTTCGTAATGTCTAGAAAGAAAGATTTTGTGATTTTTCCGAATCAGTCATCGTGATATATGATTAACATGGTGATCTTTAGTGGTATTCTCAATTCATCAAATAAGAGGAAGATGGACTTTTATTCATGACCTCATGTTGAGGAGAATAGTGAAAGGATGATTGCGATTTATAAAGAAGGAAAGAAGAACCTTGATGAGTACATCAAATGGAGGGGAAGATTTTATCTGTGTGGAGAGAAGGGTCATAGAGTGATAGACTATTATGGAGTTCAATGTCTTATCTGTGGAGAACATGTGCATTTCCAAACTCTATGCCCTCGCCTAAGTGGTTACTTCTAAATCAAGGATGGACTTATTCCATGAAAATCATTGAATAGGATGGTTTGAAGTGCTTAGGTATTGGTATTCAGGAATAATTTTGTTGAGGTACTTTTAGGGTATATCGGAATACCTATATATTGGTCCATTGTGGTTTTCCATAAGAATTTTGCATTGATAACCATGAAAATTGATTGAAATATTTTTGGAAAGTAGACGATATGCATATAATGAAGGGATAAAGAGAAAATAATATGTTTGATAGTATTCATGAGCTCGTGACTAATATAAGGACAATGTGATATCATGGTTTGAGTATAGTGAATTTTTGGGATTTTGGAATGTGGAAAGAGACAACTTTTGACAACATTTATGTTTTCAACTAAGGTTCTATGGTAATTCATGTTGCAATAGAATACATGATTAAGGTATTCACATGTTTTGGAATGTGACCAACAAGATATATTGTATGATATATGGGGGATAAATGATGGTATTCACATGCTCAGTAAGTGACATTTCTAGTAATTGTTTTCTTTATACTATGAAGTTGGACAGAAGTATTTTAGGTAAACCTAAAGATTGGAATGGATTATGTTTGACATAAGTTAGTATTATTTAAGGATAGACCTTTTTTCGATATTATTTATGGGATGTAATAATAATGTATTTTTAGAAAAAGGGCAACCTGTAGGATGGGAGACAACCCATCATGTCAGACAAGGCTGTAGGAATCGAACCCACAACCAAAGTGCGACAGACCTTTATCACCTACCACTGTCCTACATGAAGTTCCTAGTTAGTAGAAACTAGTTTTATTTTATAAATAAGTATGATAGATGAAGTATAAGTCCATTTTTGGAACAATATACGATAGATGGACTTATGTATATAACTATTGCTAACCTTCTGTTTGAGACAGATGGAATGACCCATCATTCTATCACATGATCTGCTAACACTTCACGAATGTCAAATTCAACTTCATTTCTTTAAGAGATAAAGTAGAAATTGTTCAAGGCATGATCAGTGGTGAGATTATATCAAAATAAAGTAAGTATTTATTCTAATTCAAATACTTCAACTTTAGGGAAATGATCTTGAAAACCAAAAATGTTGTCCTAGTGCCCTTATATCTGATGAATTAGATACTACCTTAGATCATCACAAATTTATGGCTTTGTGATTGTTGGCTTTTTCATAGCCATGTTCACTACCACTCTGCATCATAACTTGATTGTTAGATTTTCCTTCCATATCCATATTTTCACCTATGTTATCCTATATGGAAACTCATTGATTAGTTACTTTGGGTAATCGTTACGTTTCATACATTAGGTTTTAAAATTATGTTTTAGTATTCCTTTTTACGATGTGGGTTTCTATGAATAGTAAACGATTTATAACCCCGACGAATTTCGAGGTCGAAATTGATTTTAAGGGGGGTAGAATGTAACAACCCGAGATTTTATAAGAAATATTATTTTTAATTTCCTTCATATCTTCTGTTGTACGCTACACCAAGATTATCTTGCGCTTTACACAACACCGTATTAGCTTGCAGTATAACCAACACTAATCTTGTATCGTGTTAAAAACAATTTCATGTTTGGTTGATTGTAATTATTTAAAGAAAAATTGAGTGTATATATACATATATATTTAATACATAAATGAAATATGGTTGGATTTTGTTATACGCAACAACAAAGGAGTCTTTCACTACACGCAACCCTTACTTGGCTTACATTACACACAATCGCAACCTTCCTCGATAGTGTGTGTTATCGCAATACCAGGTTTCACTAAACATTGATATATTATTATTATATTATTATGAACTAGCCATTATGAATAGTATTAACTACATTTTGAATTTTATAAAATTATTATTTCATCTTACACATTTTCTAGAACATGGTATGTGAACAAAATAAATTTTTCTGATAAAAGAAGTATTTTTCAAAAAATGCAGTTTTACAGCCTTTTGATGGCGCACACATTTTAAATCTAGTTTTTGACTTGTTTATAAGATCAATTTGACAAAATAAAATTCTTCTTTGAAATCAAGTTATAAAAATTTACATTGGATAAAATTTTCATATTATTCTGGTAACATTCATATTTTGATGAATAGTAAAAACATGCAATATTTTAATTAAAAACAACTTTTTTCATCGTAATAATTTATATGGCTTGATTATCTTTTTAATTAGTTTTAAAGTGTAATTAGAATATATTTTTACCATTTAATCCAATGTTGGTCATTGGAATAAATTTTACTTTGAAATTGGACATAAACAAGTGAGGATCTTTTGATAGTTATTGTTTCTTAAAAACATGCTATTTGTTTTGATAACGGTAATTACATTTAAAATTAATTAATTCCACATATATGTTTTTAATTTGGAAAAATAGAAATCATTTTTGAATTCAGAATATCAAATATATCTTAGGCTGAATTTTTGGTATTTTTCTGAAAAACTTCAATATTTGATGAATAGTGAAAACACTGAGTTTTTGGTTAAAACCGTCTTTTTATTTAAATAATCATTTATTTGATTTAAATTTATTTTAGGTAAAAATAGATACATAATACTTATATATGTTCAATGAAATTAATTGGAATCATTTTATAATAATTTTAGATTTATAATAATTGTATTGAACTTTTCACCGTCTTTTATCCACCTCCTAGGAGCTTTTGCAATTGTTCAAAAATCATAATTTTACCACTCCTGTGAGTTGAATTTCTAAAATCCATGAGACATGGTTAATATCAATGAGTAAAATGTGGTTCAATTAGAAAAAAATAAGTTTTGGTGAATAGTAACTTTTTACTTTTATTTACCACGGTTAAAAGTAAATAGGGTAATTCAAGGTTAAAAGAATATTATAATAATTCAAAATTACCTTAAAACTTGTCCAAACCATATTGGATGAGTAATTGTCGACCATGGGCATCCTTGGGTCGATTTTGGGAACCCATGGAGCCACTTATGAAAGACAATGACACATTAGATTAATTAATTTAATGTAAAGACAAAATTGGCATTAAAAAATCTTTTAGAAATTAATTATTATAAGGGGATATATAACTTATCTTTTCGACTATAAATATTCATTGGAAAGCTAAAAATACTTCCTACATGTTGGTATTTTTTTTATAATTTTTATACATAATATAAATTAAATTATTTATGACACAATAATGATGCAGTATTTATCTCATTAATAAATGATTTAAATAAATAAGATTATAATGATTAAAATATTTTCCAAAACATGTCTGTAACACCCCGAGCTTCCACGGTATGCTTCTCTTTGAATAATATAGTAGCGTGTGTTGTACGCAACTTCGAGTTCTAACACACACCCCAACTAATCAAACTAGCCATTATGAATAGTAATACCTACTTTTTGAAATTATATATATTCTATTTTTTAAAATGGTCTTCATTTTTGGTTTTAGAATATCAAATTTAGGCTAAGGTGAAATTTTAGTACTTTTCGGATAACTTTAATATTTTGATGAATAGTGAAAATTACTAAATTTTAATTAAAAACAACTTTTTTAATCAAAATAATTAATTGTGATAAATTATGAATTTGAGTGGTTTTAAAGTATATTTAGAATATATTTTAACCATTTAATACAATTTTGGTCATTGGACATAATTTTACAATTAAACCGGACATAAACAAGTGTCAATGTTTTGATAGTTATTATCTCTTAAAAACACACTTTTTGTTTTAACAACGGGAATTAATTTTAATTTAATTTCTGCCACTTCTGTGTTTTGAATTTGGAAAAATGGATTCCATATTTGGAATCAGGATGTTCAAATTGTGTAAATCGGTAACTTTTATTTTTAGGCATTATGAATAATTACTTCGGTAAATATTTTATTCACCATGGTTAAGGGTAAATCCGGTAAATAAGGGTTAAGAAATAATATTATAATAATACTAAATTACCCTAAAACGTGTCCTAGCCTTATTGGTTGATACATGTTCGACCATAGACATCTTTGGGGCGATTTTGGGACCCCATGGAGCCACTTGTAGGTGATAGGGACACTTAATTTTAATTAAGTTAAAATTAATACAAAAATGACACAAGCATATATGTTTTAGCAAAACAATTTTTACATAGAGTTATATATGTTGGATATTCGACTATAAATATTAATTAGAAATCTAAAAAGATTTCCTACATAATGATAGTTTATTTATAATTTTTAGAGATTACATATGTTAATTTATTTATGACACAATAATGATGCAGTAATTATCATAATAGTGAAAATTTAAAATAATGGATATTATAAATACCCAAATAAATATAATTTTAGACTTTTAATGAATTAAAATAATTTTCTAGGATAATATGACATATTATAATTGATTTAATTAACTTTTTTTGAAGTAATATTTCTATTATGAGTTTCACAAAAATCAACTATTGAATAGTGTCAAAATTGACATAAGAGAGTTTTTAAAACAAATATTATCTTATTAATTGATATTAAATTCCTAAAAATATAAGGTTCATCCAATAGACTTATATCATTATAGGTGTATCATTAATGTAACACTTGGGGGTCGCTGGGATGTTTATAGTATGTTTATTAACCATATAATATAAAAATACAAAGAGACTTTGTAAAAGTGCAACTAATTAACTTAGAGGTAATACTTAAAGATAAGGTTAATATAAGTACCCAAACCTGTCTAAATTCTGTTGGTTGAGTGTTTTTAGACCCATCCCCCCCTTAACATTTAAATAATCTACTTTGGAGCCATTACAAACCAAATATGAATTTATTATAAATTAATATTTCTAGCTTTTCCAAAGGTGCCCCTCACCCCTCTTATAAAAGGGAACTCCACCTTCTCATTACATCACACCTTCAAAGCCTTTTGGTTCAGAAAAACTCTGCCCAAATACTCACTCAACTTCCCTCAATACAACCTAGAGGTCTTAGTTTGATCATAAATCCAACCTAAGGAGCCCTTTTGATCAAATCAAAAGGAAGAACCCGAAGAAGAGGTAATGATTTCACCACCCTTTTCCAAGTTCCTTTCTTCTTCCACTTCTTCTTCCTTTGTTATTACCATTATAAAATAATAACTCCAATATCATATATATACTGTGATGTTTTTATAAATATGGTACAACCATATTCAGTATTCTATCCATCTTTTTAATAACATGTCACCATACGTGCGTACGTACGGCTTACCGTCTCCACGTCGTGGTGTAATTGTTATTCAATAAATTATTATTTGGATGGGTATAATAATGATGTGTAAATCATGTAAATGATAAATATAACATGATAATGATTCTGTATATATGATATACCATCCATTTATATATTATTTTAATATCAAAATAATGATATTTTCCCTCGTGCGTACGTACGGATTACCGACTCCACGACGCGATGAGATTTATTTCCAAGTTCACCATTCATCGATGATTATAAAAATATATATTACTAATAAGTATGTAATATATGAAATAATAATGATAATGGAGATATATATATCTATATATATATAAGGATTTATTTACTTACATATATCTTATTCACTTACTTCCGTTCAATACTATATGAAAACATAAACAACGTTTATGCTTACGTACGGACTACCGTCTCCATAAACAGTTTTTTCCATTTCATATATATGTCTATTATACATATTTATATTCTAAATATATATTATATATTTATCATGTTTTATATTCTGTAAGTATTTAAATCATGATCTAAGTGATACAACCAAGAGTGACAAGTTAAACCACGTACGATAAAGAAAGTGATTATTACCCGAAATGTTAACTTAACATGGAAATTTTTATTAAATGGGTAATATAATGTCATAAATGAATCATGTATGATATCATAAATATTAATATGGTTCTATTATAATTTAATAACATACTAAGATCTTCGTACAGGAGGTTAAACGTACCCTCGACTAAAGGAAAGTGCAAGGTAAGGGGTTTTCATCTCACTCCTTATTCCCATGAGATTCATGCCATATTGCCACCATTACCTTTTGTGTGGTGTATTTACTGTCCATAATTATATTCTTTGTGTAATACACTTTAATTTATGTGTATTTACATATTCGTTGTATGATACCTCTTTCATGGGTTGTATGTTTCGTAAGTTACCAAATTGGTAAGGATTTATTTCACAATCTCTTCATTATCCGAGGTTGTTTATATGTAATAATCTACTAGGATTTATTTATCATCCACATCCATGTTTCATAAAAATGTATTTCAAAACATTTGTACTATTTACTATAAAATGGGTTAAAGTCATTTATACCCTTGTTGACTTTTATAAGTTGTTTATAAAGGAATCTTTCTGTCGTTTTCCAAACAAGGTCCTTTTTAACCTTTTTGACAAAATTAAGGTAAGAATGTTTTATTAACTTATAGGGGGGTGTGGTTATTCTCCGCCGTTTTTACACCTTTTAAGCTTCCTTCTCAAGCTTATAATGATATTTTCAAAATAACGGTTTTCTCAATAATTATGCGACTTTTAAAATTATTTAAAAAAAGAGATATTTCTCTCAAATAGTATTGATTTCATCTATGTCAACATACTTTGATAAATTTTAAACTTGTTTCAAGTTGATTTATTTTGATACAAATCATCCATATTTTATTTAAGGTTTTGTGATATTATTGACTATGGATGAGTTATTTTTATGCCATTAAGGGTTTATGATTAAAGTTTTGACATTTTGTATGTTAGTTTTAATATGAATGTTTATGTTATATTTCATCCTCTTCTTAAGATGAATGTGTTGGACTATTATGTTCTGGGTTGGGGACTGGTAAAATTAAGCCCTCTGGGTTGGTGTCCGGTTATTAGAGGCACTCAGGGTTGGTGTCCGGTTATTAGAGGCACTCCGTGTTGGTGTCCGGTTATTAGAGGCACTCCAGGTTGGTTTCCGGTTATTAGAGGAACTCTGGGATGGAGTCCGATTACAGAGGCTCTCTGGGTGGGTTCTGGTGACAGTTATCCCTTAGGTCGTGGAACGAGGCCTCGACACAGAAATTAAAGTTCGGCATCATGCATTACATTATTATGAAAGTGGTTTGTAATATTGCATGTGATTATTCGATTAGTAGAATATCCATGTGAATAAGTAAATGACATTATTTCATATTATTTCTGCCATATTATGCTGATGTTAAATTTTAAAAGGCTTTTTTTTAGTTTTATACATTGCCTTAAAAGTTTATTCATATTTATAAAAGTTACCACTGTATTGCTTACCCTTACTGAGCATTTGATCTCACCCCTTTCTATGTTTTATTTTTCCCAGGATTCCAAGAAGTGTAATGTGATTGATATGCAGGGTTAAGCCAAGGGAATAATGGCGTTCATAAAGATTATTTATGTTGTTTTGTATGTCATAAAGTGAAAATGTAACATTCATGTATGCGATCTATTTTTCCAAGACTGCTAAACTGATCGGTCCTTCGGGACTTGATTCCTTGTAATCATGCCAATGTATTAAAATAATTCTCCGACTTTGGGTAATTGGGGTCGGGGTGTTATAATGTCCAATTATGATTGGTTGATTTTATTTCAGCCATGAGTCTTCTTATCTTCATCTTTAATGATTTATGGACCTTTTGAAACCGATGATAAGTTTATAATTAAATAAAATTGTCACACTTTCCAAATGTGCCACTCTCCTCCCTTATAAAACGGCACCTCCTCCCTCTCCTCCTCACACCACTTTGAGCCTTCAAGATTGGCCAAAACCATCCCATTTCACTTCCCCACTTCCTTAGAAACCTACTAGAGTTATTGGGCTTCTCAAAATACCACCTCTAGTTCCCTACGAGAATGTTTAAAGGAGGCACTTCGAAGGAGAGGTAAAACCATCTACCATTTTCTTCAAGTTCTATTCTTCTTCTACTCCCTCATCGTTAGTTGTTTCATTATGAGGTAATAATATCAGTATTAATAATATACTGATATGTTATTATAACTATGAAACAACCCAATTTCACCTTCTATCCATCCTGCGGAAAACAAAATCACTATGCGTGCATACATATGGAATACCGTCTCCATGACGCGATGAGATTCATTCTCCATTTTAACCATTCATGAATGATTATAAAGTATATATAATGAATAATAATGACATATATGAAATAATAATGATACTAGATATATGTATATATATATATGTATTTCATCTACATAATTCCATTCAATTAAATAAGGAAACGAAAACAGCATTCATGCGTACGTACCACCTACCATCTCTATGAACGGTGTATTTCATTTCATTTATCGATCTATCAAATATATTTATATGATGAATATATATTATATATAAATCATTTTTTACCTTCTGGAATTTTTTAAATCATGATATAATTAATAATATCAAGAACAACAAGTCAAAACACGTACAATAAATGAATCGATTTTACCCAAAACGGTGGTTTAACATGGAATTTACAAAAGAACGGGTAATATAAAGTAATAAGTGAACTATATATGATATCATAATAATGAATATGATTCTGTAATAATTCAATGACATTATTTAAATCATTATACAAGAGTTTCAGATATATACGAAGCATATCAGACATAAGGTAAGGGATAACTTTTCCAATCTCTTTCTTATCTGAGATTGTTTATTCGAAAGTATTTACTAGGGTTATGATTATCATCCATGTCCATGTTTTCTCATAATGTTATCATAAAATGTTTACTATTCTTACATGTATGTTTAAAATCATTTTTACCCTTTTTGACTTTTACCACAAGGTATGTAAGGAATCATTCTTTTTTTACTATAGGAGGTACTTTTTGACTTTTTTGAAAAAAGTATGAGAAGAATGTTATTTTTAACTTATACGGCGTGAACATATTTTTACCGTTTCATAATGCCTTATTTTCATGAATCTTCCTCTACAAGATTTGATGATTATTTTTAACAAAACCCTTTTCTTTTAAAATTGCATGGCATTTCATGAAAAGAAAATGATTTTGAAAAGAAAGGATATTTTCCTCAAGAATTCATTTCAAGTGTTTTATCAAAACCATTTCCCATCTAAGATGAAATTATTTCATATGTGTATGTTTCAAGTATAATTTATCTATGATTTACATGGTTTCACTTTTATTTTGATGAAATGATATCCATTTGTTTTATATGGATTATTTTATGATGAGATGATGTTTATGAAACCCATTTTTATTCTATCGGTTATGATGAATGGTTTATGTTTATGTTGTGGAACAAGTAATAATGATTTAATTATGAGATGGGTGGGACCTATATCTCCCTCCAATCCATTGGGTAAAGATTTATATCTCATGATATAGACATTGCTGGAATGGCATGTTAAACTGGTTCAGTAATACAGGACTGGAACGAGGAGTGAACTCAATTCAGAAAGGGACTTTGTCCACTAAGATGGTCTTAGCAGCAATGCCTTGGAGACTATGGAAATCATATCACGTGCTTAATGTTTTTCCACAATTACATGTTTTATTCCCATGCTATTTTATCAATATTTATGTTCCATTATGATACATTTTTTACATACTTCCAAGATTTATGTCTTTGCTCAATATTTTGATGTTTAAACATTATGTTCATGTTTTTATGTTCAATGGTATATGGTTTGTTTTATTTTCTCCATGCTTACCCTTACTAAGAATTTGAGATCACACTTTATATTTTTTCTTTTCCCCAGGACTTCAATAAAGGTTTTAGGTAAGAAAAAAAGGGGGAAGATCTTTGTGGGAGTTGTTGAAGATCTTTCACCAAGATTAGAAGATTATATTCCGAGTTTCCAAAGACAATAAACTATTACGATCATTGAGTTTTGGTTTTTGTTATGTATTATGTATTCTAAAAAAGTAATTTATTGTCTCTTTACATCAATATTTTGTTCTCTACACTAGGTTTTATTATTATGATACCTTCCATTGTATTACATACCCTTACTGAGTAGCCTAGCTCACCCCATTTGTATTATAAGGACCTGGCCTTAAACATTACATAATATTGAATTAATTTAATAATTCACATTGAAGATATTTTCAGGTTCAGAGATTTAGGTCATAACTTATACATAACAACAATAATTTTACATTTAAACACTTCTACTCAGTATCCATTTTTTTCATAAAATAAAAAATCATAAAATAAAGGAAACATGTTTAGTTCCATGTTTTAAACAACATGATTTTTCATTGATCCCATCTTTGTCGCTATTCCATTTTATGACCTATGAAAAACATTTCAAAAAATGGGATGAGCATAAAAATCCCAATAAAGGATACATAAAGAAAAAAACTATTCTATTTTTGAAACAACATTTAAACTAGGAAAACATTATCCTAAAGTAAAATCTTTCATCTTAATGAAGTAGCAAAAACACTTCACTGAATATAATCTCATTTCATACCCTTCTTTTGTAACCAAAATATTTTCATAAAGCCGATAGAAAATAACATATAGCATATAATGGTAACTTGGGACATAAACATACTTAAATGGTATAACCATACGGTCGACCTCCACATATATCACGAAAAAATAATAGTCATATGACCGACTTCCATACCCAATGAATTGGTGGTTATAATGTAACCACTTGTCCTTGGTTTATCATGGAGCCACCCATAATTTTTTTATCATGTATCCACCCATCAAATATCCAAGTACCATTATATAATCATCACAAATAAATGATTTCAAATATCAACAAATAAATCATGTAATCATAAGAAATAATTTCAATATATTGAAATAGTGAATCCACTTTCAAACCATTTTTCAATACCAAAATATGTAAAAAAGGTATATGGTATTTGTTTTCCCTTTAAAAACATCACCTCTTGTTAATGAATCTAAATATCAAATAATGCTCGTGGCTATGTAAAGGTCGTTGTCACTGCAAACATTAAAAACATTCCTTTTTTCATTTAGTAAAACGCTTTGTAAAAAAAATTAAATTTGAATGAAAGTCAGTGTCAAAGGGTTTTTATATACACCATGTAAAAGAAAGAGGTGTATAGTATCAAAAACTGCCTCAATGAATGAATATTAAGACAAAGTCCCTTACTTTATGTCTGACTTGTCTTTGCCATTCTTATTCTCTTTGAATAATATTCAAAGTTTAGTTTGTACTTGCTTTATAATCTTTTTCAAGTTTATTATAACATTTATATAACTTATTACCTTTATATAACAATCATATAATTATTCTAGTTCATATCTGCCATTTTTTCGATGTTAGGTATATGAGTCAAAAATGAAGTTGTTATAATTAAAAATTTTCCATGTGGTCAGAAGTCCATTATCTCTAGAATTATTTTCAGGATTTAGATATCATATATATCATATATATTCAGTATATATATATATAATAATCCATAACATTTGGAGATATGAAATGAAATGTTCCCTTCATGGAGATGATAAGGTTTATGTACACATTAACATTACTTTCATTTCTATTTAATATTTAAACGGAAGAAAAGTTAATGATAAATAGGTGTATTATAATTCTAGTATAATATAATTTTTTATATTTGTTTCATATGATCCTTAATTCTATCATTTATGCGTTCTATGTATATTATGATCGAGTCATGTCAATGTGAAGGGGCGGTAGTCCCTATATCCTGAAATAAAATTTTTAAATTTATACAACACTAAAAGCATAAAGGTATGTTCTAAATGAGAAGTAAAGAAAAATATAGATAAAATAAATATGATATATATCATATATAATAATATTTACATCATAATGGGAACCATAAAAGGTGGTAGAAGAATATTGAACAATCATCGTTCTGTGAGGAATTAGTTCGTTGTCCATGGAAACCGTATATTCTATACCTATTTGACAGAGGTGTGTGTTTTGTAGTTTGAATCCATACCATAACAACATCCTAGTATATTTTTGATACTGGTGTTGATATGTAAACAAATAATAAGAAGATCATCAGGAGTGGAGAGGGAAAATAATGGAAAGGAACTTGGGAGAAGACATTACATCACATCAGGTAACTTGTTTTGATTTCAGACAAAGGGATTACTTTAATATCCTTCTAATGAGGAAAATGATTATAGGAGGAATATATTTATGTTGGGAACATATTTTGTTAGAGTTTGGAGGATCCAAGTTTCTTGAGGGGTGTGAGTAAGGGTTACAAGAGATTTCCTTTTATAAGGTGAGGATGTGAACTTTAGGAATGTTTGAACGAATTATTTTATTATTAAATTATTTTTGGTTTAAAAAGATCCATAACTCATTAAATTGGAATATAAGATAAATATTTCTCTATATACTCTCATCCAATATTTTTTAGACATGTTATGGTCTCATATTTAATCATATCATTTAGCTTTAACCCTTAGATAACTATTCTAATTGTTACCATATATTCTTGTATATTAACATATATGGTTAATATAGTTACCATAAAAAGCCAATATAACCACACGTGGTTCATTAATGAAATTATAAACCTTATATTAGTCATTTGGACGAATAATAGTTTTTAATGATTATTATAACATTTAATAAAATAATATTTTCTTTAAAATATCATTTATGTCAATTTATATACTTTTCCAATCATGAATTTTAAAAATTCCATAATAACAGGATTATATCTAAAAACCATAATTAATTCAAATAAAACAAATAATAAACATACCTAAAATTCTTGGATGGCATATAAACTTTCAAAATAAATTTATTTTATGTTTTATAATCACATTTATTGAAATCATTCATTAATAAGTTAATCACTACATCACCATTGTGTCATAACAAAATTTATTTATTTAATCTATAAAAATTATAAATAAAAAAACATGATATAGGAAATATTTTTATCCTTCTAATGACTATTTATTATAAAAAATATAAATTATATAACCCCATATAAAAAATGTTTTACTAAAAGAGACATGTTTAGGTTATATTTTCCTTAACATTAAATTAAATGTAAATAAATGTCATTTTCACACACAAGTGGATCAATGAGGTCCTAAAATAGGTCCAAAGATGACCATGGTTGGAAATATCTCATAAAATAGGGTTCAGACATGCGTTAGGATAATTTAATATTATTATAATCTTATTTTTACCCTTATTTACCAGATTTACCCTTTAACCATGGTAAATAAAATATTTACTGAAGTTACTTTTCATAATTTCTATATTTAAAAGCTACATATTTACACAATTTAGACCTCTGGATTCCTAATATAGAATTTATTTTTCGAAATTCAAAAAACAGATGTTTGTAGAAATTAATTTAAAATTAATTCTTGTTGTCAAATCCAAAAAATTTGTTTTTATGAATTTAAAACTACCAAAAGATTGACATGCGTATATGTTCAATTTCAAAGTGAAAATAAATAAAATGAAAAAATTTGATAAAAATTAATAAAAATTTAATCAAATTGAACTTTAATAGCAATTAAATATACGATCTAACTATATAAATAAATTAGATTAAAAGGAAGTTTTGAATTAAAATGTAGTGTTTTTCAATGTTCATGAAAAAATGAACTTTAGTAGAAAAATAACTAAATATCATACAAAGTAAATTTTGATATTCTTATTCTAGATAAACAGTTTATTTTTTTCAAATAAAACATATAAATGTTTCAAGAATTATATTTTAAAAGGGTTCTCTATCAAATGGCGGTAAAAATGCATTTTTCAAAAAATACTTCTTTTATCAGAAAAAAATGAATTCATTCATGTATCATATGTAGAAAAAATATAATATGAATTTAATACATTACATTCATTATATACCCTATTTTTCATTAAATAAAAATCCATAATGGACGATATGAAAACACAATTATTCTTTTTTAAATAGGTTTTCATAAAAACGCATCCATTATATTTAACTGATTTTTATTTCCATTTCTAATAAAGTTGGTATCCAATGAATCATCCATTAAAAATATGTAAACCATATTTCATAGTTTAGTTGATACTACTTATTGTATCCATTCTAAAAGTTAAGCATTAACTACCATTTAAAATAATAATAATATTATTGTATTATTTTTCAGTATAACTCAATGTTTTTTGCAATTTAATATTTAGGAGGAGCTTGTTATTGCGTGTCGAGTACACTGTTAGAAAATGTGTCCCCTTTATTATAAAATCAATATCTTATTCATAAGTATTAATATAAATCAAAAAGTATTATTCTATAAATACCTTGGTCATTATATCCTTCCCCCATTCTGAAAATTGCATCCTGGGAATTTTAAAATTGGACTCGGAAAATTCATTGAAAGCCCTATCAGAAAAAGATTAAATAAAACTATCACATTAAATGAATAGAAGATAATTAAAAATGAAACCTAAGATAACCCATTCTAGGATTCCATGTAGAACAATAGGGATACAGAAGAGAAACCAACCGTCATGTTCTGATGGAGAGAAATAGAATACATGATTAGAAAAAAGTAAACAACCAGAAAATCACAAACATTTGATGGGTTAAACGGTCTTTGATTCCCCTGTAGGAATAGTAAACAGAAAATTATTTTGGCTTAGGCTCCTTTTTCTAATGTTGTGGAAATTATTTATGATTTTGACTAAGTACATAAGGATACATACTTATTTTTCATGTAGACATTCATCCATTATTAAATATCTACCACAAACACATTTTTTCTCCAAACGATGAGTATTCAAGCTGATGTGGTCACGTCGAAATTGATAGAACCAGCGTCTAGTGAATCACTAAATCCAAAGAAATATGAACTATATATTTAACAAAACCAAAATTGTTAGTACAAGATTGTATAATCCCCCAAAAAAGATAATCATTTATAAAAAGAAAAACTACTCATGATCAAAAAAATTGAACAATTAATAAAAAAATATATACAAAAACCATTCAATACACAATTTTCCTTAACAATATACAATATAATCCAAATGAAGATTGAAACCTAAAACTCAGAATAATTTAATCACATACCCTTCCTCAAAAAATGTAAAATTTATCTCTAAATAACATCGGCTACTCTTAAAGTCTCATACTAAAAAGTAATAATCATAAACACATATTCTCTATGATCGGTTAATCATTTCCACAAAAAACCCAAATCACTATATTTCCACTATAAAAACCAATATTCTTCCAAAATAAAATTCCACCATTACCCCTCAAATGAAATCCTATATTATTCTATTTCCCTTTGTCATATAGTGTTCCCCAAAATAAAGAACGTCTTCAAAAATAACATTTATCACTTAATCACCAAATAATTTTCCTATTCAAAGGATATCCATTTGATAAAACATAAGTTCCAAATATCAACTTATTCTTGATCTATAAAATAATTTAACTAAAATGAATTAGTCATAATAACCAGGGACTTATAATAGGGTAGTGGTAGGCGATGCTCCCTTCTTACCCTCCAATTATAGGTTCGATTCCCATGGCCTTGTCGGACACGACTAGTTGTCACCCATCATGTGGGGTTTCCTGTTAATAAAACAATATCATTGTTATAATATTCTAAAAAAATAAGATAATTTCATTAAAAATAACCATAACATATTTTATCCTCAAATTTTATCTAATACCTTTAATTTTGCATCCCAAAATGTAATAACCATTTATCACCTCAAAAGAAAAAGATCATATGAAGCCCTAAGGTTATCCATTATGTCCACACAAGAGAATATTATTCGTTCTTGAATAAAATTTTCATAAATCATACATTAGGATTACACATACTTGAAAAAGTATTCCATGGTAATCCCTTTGAATATAGATCCTTAATACTTTTAAGCATTTAATGAACCTAAAATCTACCAAAACTCTTGAATTCCTTATATGTGGACATCTTACTCATTCAACATTCTTCATGATCCATTAACCAATATTTTCCAACTTATTTCATAATACTTCTTTCCTACAAATAAAATCATGAATCATATCATATGATTCAATAATGTTAAAACATCAGCTAAGAATATGTCCATACCATTAATTGGTTATTGTCAGATTCCACATCCTCAATTGGAATGGAATTCATTATTGGTAAACATATATTTGTACGGTCCAACAGATCTCATTCTGTAACCTAATTGGTAGGATAACTATATCTATAATGACCATGTACAACATATTTAAAACATTCAAATGATCCCTCAAAAAGAACTTCTTTCCCTTTCCCGGAGTCAACTGGACACTTCTTTTTTTTTCATGGTGGGTTCAGGGTTATGACCTTCATTACCACATCTATAGCATCTTCCCATCCCTTTGAAGCATTTTCCTAGGTTTTTTATTCCACATTATTGAAACATAGGATTTTGAATATACTTAACATTATGATTATTACCTAAATTTTCAAAGGGATTCATTTCACGCATATGTTATGCCTTATAAAATCACCAAGGTTCAAGTGGTCACTCATGACTCCAGATAGTTGGTGAAGAATAACCAAAAGAGTTATCATTGCAGCTCCCATATCATTCGGTTGTTCATTATGAAAATCATCATAGTTATCCTTACATCCGTTGTTAATTTGGTGGTTGTTAGATCCAACCATTTACTAAAACCAAAATGGCAAGTGGGATTATGGTAGTAAAATCATCATATAATATCTTATGAGTAGGGTAAACACTATGATGTTTGTATTCATGGTATCTTAAACTCATTAAATATAGCTAAAATAAATATTAATCTTTATAATATGCTAACCATTATAGTTATGTCACTTATAATTAAATAACACCCTAAAATCTAAAGTTCTCTAAACCGACTTCTGATACCAACTGTAAGGACCTGACCATAATCATTACATAATATTAAATTAAGTTACTAATTCCCATTGAGGGTATTTTCAAGATTAGAGATTTAGATAATTAGGTCATAACTTATACATAAAAACTTGAATATTACATGAAGATTATTCTACTTATTATTTATTTATGTTATAAAATAAAAACTATTAAAAGTAAAGAAACATGTTTAGTTCCATGTTTTCAAGGGAATGAATTTTCCTTGATCTCATCCTAAACCCTATTCCATATTATGCCTAGTGAAAAAATTTCAAAACATGAGATGTGCATAAAAATCTCGTGATGTTGTTAATATTTTCATAACTTTATATATACTCAGTTTTTTGATTTTATAAGAAATGTGCATCATTTTCTTGAATTATGAATGTTTAAATGTTAAATATAATTTTTGAGCACTATTTGAATTCATCTAGATTCATTTCGGTTTAATGTTATAAACATAACTATAACCCTACTAATCCAAATTGTGTGATTATTGTTTTTAGGATTCCTTACTTAATTTCCAACAATTCATTATAAGGAACCTTCGGCCAAATCGTCCATTTGGAAGGTCATATGGTCTACATAAGAAGAACAAAATAATCTGTGAAGAAACTGGACCATCATTAAAGATAGATTTACTGGGCTAACTCCAGAAGTTAAAATCTTTAAATTCTCCTCATAAGTATTGGATACAATTCAATAAATCTTTGATAAAAATTTCAAAGCTGAAATCTAAATATAAGGGGCCCAACTGATGAATTTAAACACACTCCACCACTCTATCTGGGAAATGATATTAGCACACCAATATTTATTTTCGTCCATACAGAGACATCCATTCAAGCTGATATTTTATGTTTGAAATCTATGATATGTATGGCCTACTTGTTAGAATAAATTATTTTTATTTGAGGGAATATTCCTATTCAATATTACATTCATATTTTAGCCACAAAAAAAGCATGGATATAAATGGAATTTTTGACATTGTTTAATAAAACCTCCATAACATTGGACCTTATTATCGAATTGCCTCCAAATGTGAGAATAGTGGGATGATATTATTATATAAAACATTGAAGAATGAGATATCTCTATATTCAGATATTTGGATGGTCAAATTGGAGATGGAATTAGAGGGGCATATTTGTAATGAAAACAATCCACCTCTTTGGGCTATAAATAAAAACCCCTCTTCTCCATGAATGAGGTTGGAATTTCAGATGATAGGATCATATATTGGCACCACCAATGCCTTGAAAAAGACATGGAAAGACTTTACATACTCAAGTTTTCACTTGAGGGATCTTTCCTCCTCTCTTTTTTTCATTTACTTCTGTGTTGTTCTTCGTTTGTAATCATGTAAGTATTTATTTTTGTAATCCTGTTTTAATGAAAGTTTCTTCTTTAATATCTATTATTCTCATACCCTTACTTTATTTTATTATTAATGTTTGTAAAATAGTTTAAATCATGTTAATACCCATTCCCTTCATTTTTTTCCTCATTCAATCGAAAGAATTTTTTTAACTCTCTTCAATGATCGTGTGTATGTTCGACGCACTAATCTTTTCTTATCCTATACATTTCACTTTATTTATATTTCATAAACATAATCATATATTACCAAATTATTAAAAACCTTAATGGATAAGTAAATCTTTCATTGGGGAGAGTTATAATTTTGGAATGCTAAGAGATTGAGAGCTTTTGCTCGATGAATATTATTTAAATTAACATTGTTTATATTGGACTAAACATGTAATGGATTAATGACTTTTTTTGTTTATTATATGGATTCCATGGATTATTGAAACAATAAATAAAATACCAAAATCAAGTACTGATTGTTATTATAATCCTAGTTATGTTAAGGCTTGGATTAAAGCCTTAACACATAGGAATTCCAATCAACATCAACTTGTGACATGGGTGTTAATTTAATGCAATATAAAGCAAGGAATAAGGATATCACAAGATACACTACATAATGATGAACTCACCCTAATCTTTATTAATTTTTTCAATAAATCTTAATCAATCAATCATTTCATAATCTCTACAAACAATCACCCCTGTTAGAATACAATCAACTAAAAACAACCAACTATTGAAAAGTATCACCATTGAGGATTCGGCCTGAGTGCTATTATACACATTAACAGAGCAACATAACCTTGATTGGTCAATATGAAACAATCTTCCATGCTTTCAAATGGCACTGATGCTGGGGATGGTGCAATTAAGTAGACTTTAGTTTATAGTTATTGAAAAAAAATTAATAAAAATGAAAACAAAACACAAAGAAAAACCCACCTTCCACATACTTCCAAAATCTATCTGAGTACCCCATAGCCTCCCGAACAAGCCCTCAGATTTGTATCACCCTAAAATTGATGTAAAATTTCTCCAAATTAGGAGGAACATAAGAGATAATAAACTCCTTCTATAACCATTCCTTGTCCAAACAGTTGAATTATAAATAGCCAATCCAAGGGAACACACACTTAAATAACATGCTGCCCCAGATAAGAATTACCAACCTCTTAGTATTCAATAACAAAAATAGTGGTTCAATTCGAACCCAAATCAGGTTTGATTCATCTTATTCCTCATTTCCATGGGCTAGACGGTGAGGATCCACATATCCACCTTAAAGTGTTCCAAGTAGTATGCACTACCATGAAGCCTCAAGGGGTTTTTTAGGAACAAATAAAACTATGAGAATTCCATTTCTACCTAGATAACTCCTCCATGGAATGGCTCTACTACCTCTCTCTTGGTTCCATAACCACATGAAGTTACGCGAAGTAGTTTTTTTTTTGAGAAATTCATTCCGGCTTCTCGAACTGCTTCTATCTGAAAGTAAATAAGTGGTATCTATCAATTCCCAAATGAATCACTCCATGAATACTAGGATATGTTAAAAAAACATATTGAAACATTCCCACATCACCAAATCCCTGACCAAATCTTGATCCAATACTTCTACTAGTGATTATTAGATATGGAAAGAACTCTTATTGATGCCACATGTGGCGGTGCTCTTGTTGAAAAAACTCTTGAAGATGCTAGAGATATCATAAGAAACATGGCTGAAAACACACAACAATTCCATACTCGAGTACATGATCAAGTCAAACAAGCCCAAGATAGTCAATCGATAGAGACAGAAAATCTAACAGAGTGGATTAGTGAAATTATAGGTCTTGTGTGACAACTATTTGTGGTGTCTAAATCCCCAACCTCATCTTCTCCACAATCTTTGTTCCTTGGGCCATTAATAACTATGGAATCTGTAGCTCCCCATCTCATCCAACTGACACATGTACACAACTTCATGTGGATCCCTATTATTCATCTGGACTAATGGAGCTTAATACAAACTATGCTGAGAAGAACAAGAACCCTCAACTATCCGGTCAGTTAGTTAAAAACATCAACCAACCCCACTCTGACACCTTCAATTATCTCCATAACCACGGCCTGGGGTATAGTAATCTAGTCTCTCATCCCCCTCAATTCCCTTTTCGTAACCCAAACCAGTTTCAATATGGTCATGGTGTTGGTAATTTCAAACAACCTTATACTTTTGTTCCTCAATAACAAAGGAGAAATCCTTTTTCTGATCCTCCAATCTTTCACTATCCTAGTGAGTCTTCCCAATTCCTAAACCAATAAAATCGCTTTCCTAAAAACCAAAATCAAGGAAATCCCAATTTGGGATAAGCCTCTTCTTCTAAGAAACAATGGGAAATCACAATGGAAGATCTTGTATCTTTAACTCGTTCCAGAATTAAAAACATTGAAACCCAAATCAGTCAACTTACATCCCACCATAGTCAGCAACAACCATCCAATTCTACCATCTCCCATCTCATCCATTATCCATCACCGAGGGTAATATATGTGAAATTGAACATAGATCAGGAAAGAAAATTTATATACCTTAAGATAAGTCTTCCCACCCAACTTGGAATGTTGACCTAGAAAATGAAAAGAAAAAGAAAAATGAAAAGGAATCTGAAGCCATTCCCTTTCCTCCTTCTATTCCACTCAGGAATAAAATTCCTTTTTTCAAGCCATTTTTATGAAAAAGAAGTCCTTTCAACCCAATCTTGAAATGATCAACATTTTTAGATGTGTTGAAGTGAACATACCCCTCATAGATACCATAAAATATCCCTAAGTACACAAATATTTTTAATTTATTGTTCACCTACAAGAGGAAACCAAGGAACTTGAAAATGTTTTGACCCAACTGTTTATTCCCATAATGTGCAAAGATTTAGGGACCTTTATACTTCCATGAAAAATTGGATGTTCCAACTTTGATGATGCACTCATATATCTAGGAGACTCAATTAATGTCATGAAAAAATCAATCTTCTCCAACCTTGGACTAGGTCCCTTACATCCAACCAGTGTTTTCATTCAATTGGCCGATCGAAGAACTGCTAGTCCTAATGGTATAATCGAGGATGTCATTGTTTGTGTTAATGATCTTATCTTCTCGGCTAATTTCTATGTCCTTGACATGGAAGGTGACATGAAATCTTCTCAATCTCCCCTAATTCTAGAAAGACCATTCCTAATGATAGTAAGAACCAAAATTGATTTCCATTCGGGCATCTTATCCATGGAACTTGATGACCAACTGGTCAGGTTCAACATTTTCCGATCTATGCAATAACCATATAATGATCATACTGCATTCTCAATCTATGCTTCCGAGGACACTTCTGAGGGTAAATTAAACACCAATCCATCATGTTCTTTAGGATCTCATGACAAAGGATCTTGTTAAATATACCCCATTATTAACAAAGTTATAATGGGTTGTGTTTAACTTGACCTCTCATTCCTAGATTCCATCAATCTAGATGAACCAGAAAACGCTCTTGAATCCCACATCAACTCTAATCTCTACTGCTCCACCTTGGACAATATTAGGGAAAATGAATCTGAAGCAACTGAAGTCCCTTCCTTTATTCTTGATTTCTCTTACCCACAGATGAAAGATGAGACTGATTTGAAACCGCTTCCTGAACAGTAGAAAAATTCATTCCATTCCATGATCAATCTTATCCTATCATTATTTCCACTTCACTTAATAAAACTAAGGATTCCAAACTTGTTAAAGTGTTAGAGGAAAACAAAAATGCATTTGGATTTACCCTATATGAAATATCAAGAATCAACCCTGCCCTTTTCATGCATCTCATCCATATTTTTGAATTATCCAAACCAATTAAACAACCAAAAAGAAGACTCAATCCACTCATACTTGATGTTGTTAGGGAAGACATCACCAAGCTTCTTCAAGATGGTATTATCTACCCAATTTCTAGTACTGAATGGGTTATTCCAATTCCTATTTTACCTAATAAGGGTGGGATAACTATTATCACAAATGATCATGGAGAGGTAGTCACTATTCGAGTAAAGAACAAATGGTGTGTGTGCATCGACTATAGGAAAATGAATGTTAAAACACAAAAAGATCATTACCCTCTTCCATTACTTGGTCAAATTCTATAACAATTAGCCAGAATGTAACACTATTTCTTTCTTGATTGATACACTAGCTACTTCTAAATCCCAATAGCATATCAGGACCAAGAATGGACTAATTTAACTTGCCCCTTTGGAACATATGCATACAGGAGAATGCCTTTTGGCCTTTTCAATTCTCTACTAACATTCCATATGTTTATGGTGATTATCATTTCTTAATTCATTTAACATTGCATGGAGGTCTTCATGGATGACTTTAACATTTATGGCGAGTCATTTGAATCATTCTTGAATTCACTCTCTCTAGTCCTTTAAAAAAATTTCAAGTGTAACCTTGTGTTAAATTTTGTAAAATTTCACTTCAAGGTTGCAAATTGGATTGTTATATGGAACATAGTTTCAAAGGATGGTATTGAAGTTGATCCTGCCAAAATTGAAGTGATCCAATCACTTCTTCAACCCACTTCTATTTGAGACATCCATTTATTCCTCATTCCTGTTAGTTTCTATCAGTGATTCATCCATAAATTCAATAGGATTTCCCTCCCAATCACTCAGTTTCTTCAAAATGATGTCAAATTCCATTCCTATGAGGTTTGAAAGAGAGACGTCATTGAACTCAAAAATGATCTTACATATGCCCTCATAATCCAACCCCCTGATTGGTCCTTACCCTTTGAGTTGATGAGTGATTCTTCTGATATAGTCATTAGGGTTGTTCTTGGTCAAATAAGAGAAAAAATTACTCATGTAATCTATTATGCCTAAAAAACTATGGATGAAACTTAATCCCACTACACTGTGACTGAAAAGAAACATTTAGCAGCTATTTTCTCCTTCGATAATTTCCAGCCCTATCTTTTAAGTTCCAAAATCATCATTTTCATAGACCATTCTGTTAAAATGTTCTTACATAAGAAAAATGATTCCAAACCAAGGCTAATAAGATGGAACCTAATACTCCAAGATTTTGACATTGAAATCCAAGATAGTCCTAGAAAAGAAAACCTAGTGGCTGATCACTTGAGTATAATTTCTAGTTCTTCTCATTATAAAATAATTTATCCAAAATTTCCATCTAATCACCTTTCATCATTCACTCCAAAAATATCAGGGTATGACCCAATTGTAAATTACTTGGTTTCTGGTGTTTTTCCTAAAATTGATTCAAAAGAATAAAAAATTATTTTGAAAAGTGATTGCAAATACTATTTTTGTGAAGAAAATAATCTTTTTTAAACTGGGGAAAACATGTTAATTAAGAGATGTGTTGATGAAAATGAACATTCTTTCATCTTAGAATTCTATCACTCAATGCCTGGTGGTGGCCACTTTGGACCAAAAAGGACCTCCCAAAAGGTCCTAGACACTGGATTTGTCTGGACTTCACTCATCAAGGACTCACATGAGTTCCGTCAATCATGTCCCACATCCCAAAATTTTGGCACATTTTCAAAGAGAAATGAAATACCCCCTAAATCCTTTAATTTTCTTTGAGATCATTGATGTTTGGGAAATCGATTTCATGGGACTATTTCCCACTTCCAATGGATTCTCATACATCATTCTTACAGTTGATTAGGTTTATTGGTGGGTCGAGGATAAATCCTCTAGAAAGGATGATTCACATACGGTTAATGAGTTCCTAAAGACACACATCTTCCACAGATTTGGCACACCACATGCCATGATAAGTGACTTTGGGACCAATTTTTGATATATAACCATGGAATATCTTTTGAAAAGGAATGGTATTTTACATAAACCTTCAACAGAATATAACCCCCAAACAAATGGCAAGGCTGAAGATTCAAATTAAAAAGTAAAAATAGTTCTTGAGAGAATTATAAAACCCACCAGAAAAGACTAGCTGAAAGACATTGTGAAGTGCTGAGGGATTATATAAATACATATAAAACACCCATTGGGATGTATCCATTTAGTAATGTATTTGGTAAAGAATTTATTTTACCTTTTGAGGTACAACATAAGACTTTTTGTCTGTGAAAACCAATAATTTTGATTGTGAGAAATCTGGTGAAAAATGATTATTGCAATTGTCTAAACTAGAGGAGCTTCGACTTGATTCTTTTGAGAATTCCAATCAAAACAAAGAAAATTACAAGGTAATCCATGATAAACACATCCATAGAAAGTTATTACATGATGGTTAAAAGTGCAAGTCTAGGACCCATCTTCCAAATAGACATTCACAGTTAACATACATCGGTTAAAGCATCACCCTGATAGGACACAAATCCCAAGAACCACCTCAAATTTCATCATATACACAAATTATACCAACACACCACATGATGGAGACTATGACCAACCAAATCCAAACCAGGGGGCACCTCTTTCCCTTTAACTCTTCGTCTCTCTCTCTCTCTTCTTCTTCCTCCATCATTCTCATTTTGTTTTTCCCCACATTGCTCATCACATTTTTCTTATTTACTCTTTCTTCTTTGTGTGAGTGTGTCGTTTTAAAAAACTAGAAAATAACTAGAAAAAAACTAAAAAACAGAATAATAATAATAATAATCTAAAATCATTATGAAAATACAGATTCATGATTACTCACGTTAAAATTTTCAAATTATGTCTAACCATTTTGGTGAGTAAAAAAGACATGTTTTCATCTCAAACATTTAGAATTTTCATCATGACTTTGGATGAAGAATTTTGTGTCAAGAACAATAAATTTTTAATTCTCATTTATTGATTTGGAAAATTATTTTCCCCACACAGGAGAAAAAACATTTTCTTTCATGCCAAGGATACCTATGGCCATCTTTTCAAAATGTGTGTTTTCTCCACCATTTTTGAGTCTTGAGTTTATGGGCCTTCTATATAAATTTCCATCATTGGTGTGGATTAATATGATAGTGGAATTTTAGAACCCTATGTGAATCATAATATCCAAATAGTCGCTCTTTAACCATACATTAATCCTCTTTTTAAAAGCCCCTGCGAGCCTATGAAAACCTTTTCTTTGATAGAAATATTAGAAGCCCAATACCTTATCCCACACAATATCAACATGGATTTTCATTGAATATTTTTTTTGATATTTTGGTGTGGGTGGGAATGGATTTGTTTTTTGGGTGCCCTTTTACTGATTTTCAACGAGTTATCATATTCTTGAGGGAAATCATCCATTTTAGTGTGGGGGAGAGGTTGTAATTAGGTGTGTTTTGGGGAATGTAATGTACTTTCATTTATGTAATTTTGTAAATGATATTGAAAAGTGTTCAAAAAAATCAAAATAAAATCAATATAAAAGAACAAAAAAATGTGTTGGGTCTTGGGTAGGTCGAAAATCACTCTTCCTCAACCTTTGATCTTCTTATAACTATTACAATTAGTTTTGTGAGGAGATCAATCAGGGGTTGGTAGATTAGTGTGAGATCTAATCAAGTTCAACTATCAATAAATGCAGAAAAAAAGAACACTAACATTATTGGGAGATATATTGTGTTTTTTAAATATTTCATCTACTCATCCCCTTCATATTTTATTCATCTCTTGTGTTTTTATTCACACAATCATTTCCTTGAAAATATATTTTTCCATTTCCTTCCATGACTTATTTAAAAAAAATGTGTATTTCTTTTTCCATGTTGGTATTTTACCCCATTTTTCTTATCTTTTTAATATCATCTTCCTACCATCCTATATCCATAGAAAAACCCCAAAAAATACCTCTTGATGTTCGATAATTTAGTATTTGGAGTGGAATCTTAGAGCTCATACATACTCTATGATTTTCACTTTTGGTTTGTGAATGAGTGAAACTTCATAAATTAATATTATCATCTTGAGAGGAGTAAGTTCTGTGTGTCACAATTTTCTATTTCAAAATTTGAGCATGAAAATTGAATTGTTTTTGGAACATTGTTTCTGTAATAACTTTTGGTGGAATTCAATTTGGATGAGTGAAATTGTCTAAACCTCCCCTGATTGGGGAAAATAAAATTCTAATATTTGTTGGTGAGAAAAAATAATTTTGTCATGTTTTTATATTTATTTCATATGAGGAAATGCAAAATACTTTGTGTGGGGAGTTAATGTTTTTAATCTTTTCATAACATTTTATATACCTCCTTAGTTATTTTATAGGAAATTTTCATAATTTATCTGAAATATGAATGTATAAATGTTAAATATAAATTTTGAGCACTATTTGAATTCATCTAGATTCAGATCTGTTGAATGTTTTAATAATAATAATCAACCAACTAATCAAAATTGTGTGATTATTGTTTTTTAGTTTTCTTGCTTAATTTCAAACATTTCATAAGAAGGAACCTTTGGCGAAATCATCTATTTGGATTCTCATATAGCTCACACAAGATGACCCAAATAATCTGTCAGGAAACTAAAGCATCATTGAAGATAGATTTAATGGGCTCACTCATGAAATCCATATCCTTTCATTCTCCTCCAAAGGTTTGGGTACTATTCAATTAATCTTAGATAAAAATTTCAAGGGCCAAATATAAAGACAAGGGGCCTAACTGATGAATTTAAACCCATCCCACCATTCTATCTTGGAAATGCAATTAGGACACCATTATTGATTTTTAGCCTTATAGAGACATCTATTAGTGCTGAGATTTTTTAGTGTAAAATAAATTATATTTTTGGACAACCTGATAGAAGAAAATAGTTTTATTTGAGGGCATATTCATTTTCAAAAGACCATTAATATTTTATCCACCAAAATAGAATGGGAAGAAATGGACAGTTTAACATTGTTTAATAATACCCCCATTAAATTTTCTCCTTAAGTCCAATTGCGTCCAAATATTTAGAGCAGTAGTCCAAAATTATTATCCAAAACTTTTAATACGGAGATATCTTCAGATTCAGCAATATGTATGGTCAAATTGGACAATAAAGTGGAGGGGAATATATGGAATGAAAACAGTCCACCTCTTTGGGTTATAAATACAACCCCCTCTTCTCCATGCATGAGGTTGGCCTTCCAGAAGAGAGGATAATATATATTAACGACTAAAGACTTGAAAAAGGCTTGGTATGATTTTCCATACTCATTTTTTCACTTGAAATACCTTTCCTCCTCTCTTTCTTTTCATTTACTTTTGTGATGTTCTTCATTTGTAATCATGTAAGTGTTTGTTTTTTGTAATTCTATTTTATTGAATGTTTCTTCTTAACTATATATTATTATCCTCCCCCTTCTATAATATAATATTAATTTTTTTAAAATATTTTAAATCAAGTTAAAACCCATTCCCTTCTTTTTCTTCCTCATTCAGTTGAAAGCCTTTTTTAAATCTCTACAACGATCGTGTGTGTGTTCGATGGACTACTCTTTTCTTATCCTATTATTTTCAAATTCATTAAAATTTATCAACATAATCATATATTAACATATTAATAATAATCTTAATTTATGATTAAATTTCTCATTGGGGTGAGTTATAATTTAGGTGTGTTAAGCGATTGAGAGCTTTTTCTCGAAGAATATTCTTTAAATTGACATTGTGTATGTTGGACATAAGGTGTAATGGATTAATGAATTGTTTTGTTTAACGTATGGATTCCATGGATTATTAGAACCATAAATACACTACCACAATCAAGTACTTATTGAGATTATAATCCTTGTTAAGTTAAGGTTTAGATTAAATCCTTGATACATAGGAATTCCAATACACCTCAACTTGTGACATAGGTGTTAATTTAATGCAATATAAATCAAGGATCAAGAATATCACAAGCTTAACTACCTAATGATGAACTCACCCCAATATTTATAAATTTATTAAATCATTCATAATCAATCAATCATTTCATACAGTCTACAAACAACCCCCAATCGAAATACAATCAACTAAAACATTCAACTATTAAAAAGCATCATAGCCAAGGATTTGACTTGAGTGCTGCCATAAACATTATTAAAGCATCAGAACATTGAATAGTCGATAAGAAGCAATCGGCAGTGCTTTCAGCTAACTATGCGATACATAAGGAAGTAAAACTATTAGTTTTTCAAAACAACAAGTAAACCATGAATAATTTATCTTAAAGTAATACATTTCACATTAATGATGTTGAAAAAACACTCCACTGATTATAAGCTCATTGCTTACACTTCCATTGTAACCAAAAGATTACTATAAAACCCATATAAAGAAAAAAATAGCATATAAAGGTACCTTGGTACCTAAACATACTTAAATGGAATAACCATCTGATCAACTTGCACCCATATCACTAAATGTAATAGCCATATATCCACCTTTCATGCCCAATGAATCGGAGGTTACAACGTAACCACGCATACATGGTTTATCACAGAACACCCATCATTTGGTTTATCACGTAACTGCTTATCAAATGTCCATGTACAATTATATAATTATGACATATAAAAGATTTCAAATATCAACATTTCAATCATGCAATTAAAAGAAATAATTTCAAGATATTGAAATTGAAAATAAACATTCAAAACCATTTTCAATACCAAAATATGTAAAAAGGGTATATGGTATTTATTTTACATTTAAATACATCACAAATTATTAAGGTATGAAAATATCAAATAATGCTCACGGTGGCAGAAAGGTTGTTGTCACCGCATATATTAAAAAAATTTCTTTTTTTGTTTAGTAAAATGCATCGTATAAAAAAATTCACTTTGAATAGAAGTAAAAGTAAAATGCTTTTATTATAAAATATGTAAAATATGGAGGATTATATTATCAAAACATGCCTTAATAAAAGGAGATTGAGACGAAGTCCCTTACCGTGTGTCCAACTTGTCTTGTTTGTTCTTTACCTCGATGAATAACAAACTAATGTTAATTTCAACATTCATAAGAACCTTTTAATGTTTATTATTACTTTTATATCACTTTTTACCTTTCTATAACAATAATATAATTATTCGAGTTCATATTGGTCATTATGTCGATGTTAGGTATATGAGTCAAAAATGAACTTGTTATACTTTCAAATTGTCCATGTGGTCAAAATTATATTATCTCCAGAATGATATTCATGGTTTAAATATAACATAGATAATATATATCTAGTATATATGTATTTATAATAGTCCATAATATTTGGATATAAGAAATGAAATGTACCGTTCATGGAGATGGTAATCCGTACATACGTATGAACCCTACATTCATTTCTATTACATATTTAAAGGAATGAAAAATAAATGCTACATAGACATATTATAATTCAAGTATAATACCATTTTTTATATATGATACATAAGCTCATTATTTCGATCCTTTATACGTTCCATGTATAGCATGATCGAGTCATACCAATTTGTAGGGGTGATAGTTTGCACTTCCTCAAATGAAATTATCATATTTATAAAACATGAAAAGAAAAAAGGTTTATTCTAAATGATAATAAAAAATCATAGAGAAAAAATAAATATCATAAATATAATATATAATTACAGTTCCATCATATTGGACATTATAAGCTGTTGTAGGATAATACTGAACAATCATCGTTTTTTGAGGCAGTAGTTCGTCGTCTACAGAAACATTATGTTCAATACCCATTAAACGGAGGTGTGTTTAAGTGTACTTAGAATAGTTATCATAAAAAAACCTATTATATCGAGGATGCTGGGGTTTTTATGTCAACAAATAATAAGAAGGGAATAGTTTTTAGACATGTTTTGGTTTCATATTTAATCTTATCATTTAGCTTAAACCCTTAGTTAACAAATTTAACTGTTACAATGTGTTCTTGTATATTCATACTATATGGTCAACGTAGTTACCATAAAATTTTAATCGTACCACAAGTGGTTAATTATCTAAATTTTAATCCATATATAAGTAATTTGAGAAAATTTTAAATTTTTAGTATTATTAAATCATATTAATAAAATAATATTTGTTTTAAAAAATCATTTCTGTCAATTTATGTAATATTCATATCACGACTTTTAAAAAATCCATAATAATAAGTTTATTTCAAAAAACCTTCTTTATTTTAATGATAAAAAAGCATAGGCATCCCTAAAATTCGTGGAGGGAATAAAAAGATTTAAAATAAAATTATTTTATGATTTATAATCTCATTTATTTAAATCATCATCAATAATATCATCACTACATCACCATTCTGTCAAAAAAAATTTATTTATATAATCTCTATAAATTATAAATAAAATACCATGATGTAGGAAATATATTTATATTTATATTTACTATTTATATTATAAAATATAACTTACATAACCACTTATATTAATTGTTTTATTAAAAGATATATGATTAGGTTATATTTTCGTTAAAATTAAATTAAATGTAAATAAATGTTATTTTCCCACTCAAGTGGAACCATGGGGTCCTAAAATCATCTCAAGTAAGATCATGGTCTTAAAAATCTCATAAAATTGGGTTAGAACATATGTCAAGATAATTTAATATTATTATAATATTATTTTTTACCCTTATTTACCAAATTTACCCTTTAATGATGGTAAATAAAATATTTACTGAACGTACTATTTATAATGTCTAAAAATGAATGGTACATAATTAAAAAATTGGGACCTACTGATTAAAAATATAGGATTAATTTTTCTAAATTCATAACATAGATGTTTCAGGAATTAATTTAAAATTAATTCCCATTGTCAAAAACAAAAACCGTGTTTTAAAAAAGTAAAAACTTCCAAAATATTGAAATGTGTTTGTGTCCAATTTCAAAAGTGAAATTAATTCCAATGTCCAAAATTGGATTAAATGATAAAAATATAATCCAATTAATCTGTAAATCCAATTAAAAGTAAAATCAATCCACATAAATCGATTAGAATAAAAAAGCATTTTTGAATTAAAATGCAGTATTTTTCACAATTCCTTTAAAAACGAACTTTATCCAAAAAATACCAAAATTTTATCTGAAGTAAATATTGATTTTCTTATTATAATCAAAAAGTTTAACATTTCAAATAAAACATATAACTATGTCAAAAAAAATATTCAAAAAGGTGTCATCATCAAAAGGCGGTAAAATATCATTTTTAGAAAAATACTTCTTTTATCCCAAAAAACTGAATTTCATCTTATATCATTTCTAGAAAAAATATATGACGAATTCAAAACACTATATTGAATATATATAATTTATTTTTCATTTTATAACAATACATAAAGGGTGATATAAAAACACAATTATTCTCTTTTTATTAGGAATCCAGAAAAACATATTCATTACATTCAATTGGTTTTTATTTCCATTCCAAAAAATGTTGGTAACGAATGAATCATCATTTAAACATGTATAAACCATATTTAAATATTTAGATGATACTACTAATTCCCTCCATTATAGAGGCTATGCATTAAATACCATTTAAAATAACAATGATATTATTTTATTATTTTTCTGTAAAACTCAATGTTTTGTGCAATGTATGATTTTGGAAAAGTCTGTTGTTGCGTGTCGAGTACACTATCAGAAAAATAGTCTACTTTAACTCAAAATTAATACCTTATTCATAAGTTTGAATATAATTCAAAAATTATTATTCTATAAATAACTGGGTCGTTACATGTATCATCCTGAGTTTTTAAAAATAATGATTATGTTCAATAGCGTCTATGATACACTACATCGAGCTTAAACGAACAACTAAATATTATTATTTAAATGTTATTGTCATAAACTGGCCATTTAAATAGTCGGAATGAATATTATAAACTAGATTATGAAGAAATATGGTTTACAAATGTTTAAATATTGATTAACTGGTTACCAAATTTACTAGAAATGTAATGAAAAACCAATTGAATATAAAAGATGTGTTTTTATGAAAACCTATTTAAAAGTGAATAATCGTGTTTACAAAATAATATCACTCTTTATAGATTTTTATTTGTTGAAAAATTTATTTTAAATTTTCAATGTAATATTTTAAATTTATCTAATATACTTTCTAGATATGAAAGAAGAACAAATTCAATTTTTTTGTGTTAGAGAAATTTTTAAAAAAAAAATACATTTTACCACCGTTTGATGGATAACCATTTTTAAATATAATTTTCTTCACGTTTATATATTCTATATATAAAAATAAACTTCATATTTTGAATCGGGACATAAATATTTTCTTTGGTTAAAATTTTTTGTAATTTTCTAATAAAATCCATATTTTAATGAATTGTGAAAACTAATGCTTTTTAACTCAAAAATACCATATCATCTAATTTATTTATTTAAATAGATTGTTTTTTTAATTTTTTTAATGTTTAAAGGGATTATTTTTTATCATTTAATATAATATTGTTCATTATAATTAATTTTACATATAAATTGGACACAAACACATGTCAACCATTTGATAGTTTTTTACTTCCTAAAAACACGCTTTTTGATTTTATCAACAGAAATTAATTTTAAGAAAATTCCTCCCAATTATGGGTTTTGAATTTGGAAAAATGTATTCCATATTTTCAATAATGATGTTTAAATTGTGTAAATAGGAATGTATTATTTTTTTACAATATGAATAGTAACTCTAGTAATTATTTATATTTACCATTGTTAAAGGACAAATTGGGTTAATATGGGTAAAAAATAATATTATAATAACAGAAAATTATTCTAAAACATTTCCTAATTCAATTTGATGAGTCATGGGATATCAAAACAATCCATAGGCCAAAATTTTGAAATTTGGGAGCAACTTGGGTCTGAAAATGACATGTTATAATAAAAAATTTAATGTAAAGAGAAATATAACATAAACATGTATATTTTTACTAAAAAAATTTAAGAAGGGGATATATATTTTATCACATTGATTATAAATTTTCATTATAAATATAAAAATATTTCTTAATTCATGGTATTTTATTTATAATTTTTATATTTTAAACAAATAAATTTATTGATGACACAATGATGAGGCATCGATTATATTATAAATAAAATAATCATATAAATGATATTATAAATATTAAAATAAATGTAACATGAAAATTTTGATTGAATACACAAATTTTTTGGATGAAATTTAAATGTGAGGGATGATTTAATGCCTTTGGCTCGAAGGAATATAATATTTATGAGATTAAAAAAAATCAAATTCTATATAGTATTAAAAATAAAATAAATTAATTTTATAAAATATTAATATTTTATTAAATGATATAATCATCCTAAAAATATAATATTCAGAAACCTAAAATATATAAACTTAAAACGTTCATTAATGATCCAATTATGGGTCACATGGAATTTTATTGTGACTATAATATCTATATATTCTGAAAAAACATGAAAACAAGTTATGATTTAATGTTTTTAACTAAGGGTTAAAGGTAAAAGATAAGGTTACTTTTATGACATAAGAATGTATAAAACTAATTTTTTGAGAGTATTAAGACCCATACCAATATTATACTAGAAATTTACAACATTGGAAATATTATAATTCAAAAATAAATTTATAATAAAATATTATTTCAAGGCATTCCTAATGTGCTCCCCCACCGTCTCATAAAATGCCACCACCTCTACCCACTTACTCACACATCTCATTCCTATTAGATCATCCAAAAACTGATAAAATAAGATCCCAACATATCTCCATTCCTCATAGAATCCTTAACATGGTCAGAGGGAAATTCAAGATTGCTTTATGGATGAAATTAAAAAGAGTTACCTGATTTAGAGGTAGCATCTTCTCTCAAGCTCCTCTCCTTTATTTTCATTGTCCAAACCATATAATCTTCTTATTATATTATTACATAACAACACAAGTATGATCAATATACTAGTATGTTGTTATGATAAGAATTATAACTACTCTTACACACACCTCTAACTAATAGATTCAAATGTATTTTTTCTATGTATGAAAAACTACTACCTCACAAAACGATGATTGTTCAATTTTCCCCTACAACCTCTCATTGTGGATATTATGATGGATATATATATTTATATGATATATATTATATATATATTTTCTCTATGATTCAGTAATTTTTATTTACAATATACATTTATTCTCTCAATATTGAGTATATATGATAATTTAATTAGAGGTAGTGTGGACTACTGCCCACACAACATGATATTACTCGTTCACTCCATACACGGAACGTATAAAATATGGTTTTAATGAAATAATGTAGAATATATAACATTTATATTATACCATAATTACAATATACATATGCATCATTTAGTTTTCTTTTCTTTAAAATGATAATGAAATGAAGCAGCGTTCTCGCGTGTGTACGACCTACCATCTCCATGAACGGTGTATTTCATTTCACAACTCCAAATATTACAGGAAAAAAATATATAATGAATATATATGATATTTAAATGATGAAAAATAATATTCTAGTTATGATGGAATTTTGACTATAATGACAAGTTACATCGAAACAAAACCAATTTTGACTTAAGTATCAAATATCGACAAAACGATCGATATGAACTTAAATAATTATGTAATTTTTTTACATGGTAATAAGTGATATAAAATGAATAATAAAATTGATAAATATATGCCTGAAATTACAAATTAACTTGTTTTTATCATTCCTAAACTTAACAATTGTACGTGACAAGTTCGACTCAAGGAAAGAGAAATATTAACTCAGTCTCCGTTCATTGAGTTAAATATCCATGTCATTGGTATTGTTTTTCCAAGAATATATGTGGATTACCTCTGATTGTTTTACACTAAATATCCACTAAGTTTGGGTATATTTACATTTTTCACAAATAATTATTTCATTGATTTATACTAGATCTAATGATACGATCTTGGTAAGGGACATCGTCTCAATATCCGTTCAATGAAGAATATTTTAATTTTATACAACACCTTATTTTATACGGTGTATAATAAACCCCTTTTACTTTTAATTTCATTCAAATGGAATCATTCTTCTATGAATAGTTTTACTAAATGAAAAAATCAATGTTTTAATGTATATGGCAACAACGACTTCTCTGCCATCGTAACAGTTATTTAATATATAGCTTCCTCTATAAGCCAAATTGTTTTAAAAGGAAAAGAAAAAACTTATTCCATTTTTGGTGGTTTGTTATTTAAAATGGTTTTAAAAGTGGATTTACCATTTTAATATCTTTAAAAGATTTATTGTGGTTGAAAATGAAATTTTATGAGTGAAATGTGATAGTTGCAATATTTTACATGTTAGGATTATTTAATGGTAGTTATACATTTGAAGGGTGGTTAAGTGATAAACGTAATATGTCTTGTTACATGATAAACCAAAGACAGGTGGTTTTGAGATAAACCAAGGATGATTTTTTACAATATAACCTTGAATGCATTGGTTATTGAGGTCAGTCATATAGTTATTAAATTTAGTGATATATGTTGAAGTCGATCATATGGTTTTTCTATTTAGGAATGTTTATGTCACACGTAACCTTTATGTATTATATGATTCATTATATATGATATATGGAAATATTTTTGTTAAAAAATGGTAATTAGTGATATTATATTCAGTGAAGTATATTTACTACTTCTCGTAGGTGAAAATTATAAATTTATGCTAAATTATTCATGTAATTCTTGTTTTCCCTAGAATAACAGTTTTCCTTCTTTGTGTAACCATTTTTGGGAATTTTATTCCCATACCAAGTTTTTAAATGTATTTCACATGGTTTAAAGATGAATATAGTCAAGGATGTGATTAAGGAAATGTTTTGATGTTAAAATATGAAACGATACCTTGATTCTTTTTAATGAGTTTTTGTTTTATGAAAAAAAGGGATAGTGAGTAGATGTGTCTACTTGTATTATTTAATTTGTTATGTATGATTTATGAACTAATTATATAATCTTATAAACCTAAAAAGATCCTCATTGTGATTTAATGTAAAATTGATGACTTACCTAAAGATTATGTACTGCTTAAGGATGGGGCCTTATTGTTTGTATCAGAGGACATTTTAGACAACTTTAGAGGATAGGGTGTTATTTAAGAATATGAAACAAGTTATATATAACCCCAATGTTTATCATAATATAAAGACTCCCAGTTATGGTAGATAAGATAAAACAGTTTATGATAACATGAATATGTATATCTTTTTGTTTACCATCCTTTTCTGATAATATATGATGATATACTCACACTATCCTTTTTGGTTATAGTAAATGGATGGATCTAATAGAAAAAAAAGTAAAAATGTATGTGAAGGAAAATGTGGTGGTTATCTGAAAAATAATCCAAATTATATTGGATATATAATGAGAACTATTCTGGTTATTCTAAACTAGCTATCCGGATTAATGATTAACCACTTGAACATTGTTGATTTTTCTGATGTATCTTATATGAGAGAAATGAATCCATGCTTATGTTTAGGTAATAATCATAAAAGTAAGTATATTCATTGTAATATGTATCATTTATGTGGAATTAAGAACCAAGGAAAATGTTTTAAACATATGGAATGATTTTATAGATGTGGTAATGAAGGGCATAAACCAATAAATTTCCATTGAAAAAGGAAGTGTTTAGTTGAATCCAGGAATGGAAATGATATTGTTTCTAAGTTATCAATTGAATTTATTAAATGTGGGGAGTATGGTCATTACAAAAATAGGTGTCCCACAAATAAGTTTCATGAATGAGAAATGTAGGACCATAAAAATTTATTTTTACCGATATCTAATGACATTCCAATTAAAGATAAGAAAACTGAAAATGATTAATGAAAGGTATGAGTTATTTCTAAGATTCTATTTGGAAATTATTGAATATTAGGATATGACTCATTATTTGGTTAACATGAAATAATTATAATAGAACAATTTCTAATACCAAGTTAAGGGATCATGATGAATGCTGGTTGATTAAGATGTCTATATTTTAAAATTTTGAGTGTTATGTTAGATCTATGGGTGATGAAATGTTTAAATGTATATTCTATTTTATTGATTTGATTACATTGGAATACTTATAGTATGTGTAACCATTATGTTTTTAAGTAAAAATGAGGAAATATTTCCTTTATTCTGTGGATATAGTTATAATGAATATTTATGGAGTATATGGTCCTTGAATTTGAGGTAATTGCAGGTTATTATATTTTGAAAGGTATTTGATAAAATTGAGGTTAAATTATGTTCTGTTTTTTTGAGGATTTTATATCATGTTGGGATTTTTTTAACAATTATATATATTTATAAAAAGGACAATCTATAGAATGGGTGGAAACCCATCGCGTTGGACTAGGCTGTGAGTATGGAACCCACGACCGAAGTGCGGCTGGGATTTATCACCAACCACTAGCCTAGGTGAAGTCCCTGGTTACTATGACTTATTATTTTTAGATAAATAATTTTATAGATCAAGAATAATTTGATTTTGGTTTCTTATATTTTATCAAATCGATATCATCAGTATAAGAAAATGATTTGGTGATTATGTGATAAATGTTATTTTGAAAGATGTTCACTTTTTGGGAACACTATATGATTATAGAAAATAGAATACCATGGGATTTAATTTTTGGAGTAATGGTTGAGTTTTTTTTTGAAATAATCTATGTTGTTATTGTGGACAAATGGCTATTTGTGTTATTTTTTGAAATGATTAACCTATCATGGAGAAAAGTGATTATGTTAATTAATTTTTGGTATGACACATTAAGTGTGGTTAATTTTATTTAAAGATAAATATTAACATTAATCTGGTAAAATAATGTCATCATATCCTTATGAGTTTTGGGTTTTATTCTTAATTAGATTATTTTTAAGATTTTAAGGGATTTTTTTTTTTGAATTTTCATTGTTGAAATTTGAAATTACTATTAAATTTAAAAGAATAAAATAAATAATTGTCCTTGTAAAGGATTATTATTTTAGTGGGATTATCTAAAATTTCACTAACCGTTTATAGTTTGTTAAATATCTAAATACTGGGGAAATATATTTTTTATCATGTGTGTGTTATTTGATTCTATAGAAGTTTATTCTAGTGCTTTTATTGTGACCAAGTCATCTTAAATAGTCATCACTAAGTGAAAAGATGAGTTTGTGGTAGGAATTTATTAAAGAACGAAATTCTACATAAAAAATAAGTATATATAATTATTTTATTATTATAAGTATTAAAATAATTCCTCATCTTTATGAAAATCACATTAAGATAATAATGTTTTTTGTTAACTTTTACTACTGGGAAATCAATCACTATTTAATCAATCAATGGTTTGTGATTTTCTGATTGTTAAATTTTTCATGATCATGTTTTGTATCACCCTCTATCAGATCATGATGGTTATTTTCTCTTCCATATCCATGTTTTCATACATGTATCCTAGTATATTTTATCTCAGGTGACCTTTGTACTCCTCTTTCTTTCTTTTAATGTCATAGTTTTATTAACCATTTTTTTGATGTGGGTTTGAAATAATGTTATTTTGAAAATTCAAACCCTAGTTACCAACCCAAAATCCCAATTTTAAGGATTTAATTTATTAATGGGGAGTAGGATGTAACATCACTTTCTTTAAGAAAGAAACACAATGTTCAATATCTTACATGATACAATACATCGAGCATAAACGTAAATGTAAATATTAGTATATAATGTTGCCATTATTACCTATCCTTTTGAATGGAGGTAATGAATAATATCAACTAAATTATAAAATTATGGTTTAAATTTTTTTAAATAAATATTCATTGGTTACCAAATTTATTAGAAATGGAATTAAAAACCAATTGAATATAAATGATGTGTTTTTATGAAAACCTAATTAAAAGAAAATAATTGCATTTATAAAATCAAATCACTCTTTATGGATTTTTATATAGTGAGAAATATTTTTTATATATTCAATTTAATGATTAAAATTCTTCTTATATGCTTTCTATATTTGATATATGAACAAATTTATTTTTTTGGATAAAAGAAGTATTTTAATAAAAAATATCGTTTTATTGGCTTTTGATGCTGAATGATTTATTAAATATAGATTTTTTAACTTTTATATGTTATATTTCACAAAATATACTTATTTTATAGAAGAAAGTCCTAAAAATTAACTTTGGTAGAAATTTTTATTATTTTTTTGATAAAATCCATATTTTAATGAATATTGAAAAATACAACATTTTAATTCCAAAATTTCATTTCATCTAATTTATTTATATAGTTATATTTTCACTTGGATTGTTTTTAAGGTGTAATTGGGTAATTTTTTATCATTTAATATAATTATGGTCATTATAAGTAATTTTACATTGAAATTTGACATAAAAACATATCAATCTATTGATTGTTTTTACTTTTTAAAAACTTGCATTCTGGTTTTGAAAATTAGAATTAATATAAAATTAATTTTTTCTATTTCTGTGTATTGAATCTTGAAAATGGATTAAAAATTTGGAAGCTTAATGTCTAAATTTTGTAAATAGGTATCTTTTATTTTTAGATATTATGAATAGTAACAACAGTAATTATTTTTATTGAACACAACTAAAGGGTAAATCAGATATATAAGGCTAAAAATTTATATTATAATAATATAAAACTACCCTAAGACATGTAATATTCTTATTTTATTAGTAATGGGAGACCAAGAATATCCTTAGGTTGATATTTTTTCATTTGGAAGCCATTTGGTTTTGAAAATGACATGTTATAATAATTAATTTAATGTAAAGAGAAATATAGAATAAACGTGTATCATTCTACTAAAACAATTTTCAGTCGGGGTTATATAATTGATAACATTTATTATATATTATAATTATAAATATAAAAATATTTCCTACATAATGGTATTTAATTTATAATTTTTAGATATATAATAAATAAATTTACTGTTGACACAATGATGATCCAAAGATTACCTTATTAATGAAATATTCAAATAAATGATATTATAAAAATTAAAATTAAAATAATTTCATTGTTTTTATTCCATCCAATAATTTTCTTGATTACATTGACTTGTGTGGTATGATTTAATGCCTTATATTCAAAGGAATAATGTTTTTATGACGAGAAAAAAATCAATTTCTAAATAATGTCAAAATCGACATAAATGAGTTTTCTAAATAAATTCTATTTTATTAAATGATTTAATAGTCCTAAAAATATAAGATTCAAAAAATTTACTTATATATTTTTACAAATGTCATTAATTATCCACTACTAATTCTCTTTAATTTTATAGTAAATATAGTAACCATATATTATGAAAATACCAGAAGACATGGTAAGAGTAAATGTTATTAAATAAGGGTAAAATCTAAAATATAAGGTTAATTTTGTGACCTAAACTTTTCTAAAATGTATTGATTGAGATGATTTCGACCCATACTAATCTTATCCTAGAAATTTCCCACTGTTTAAATAATATAATTTAAAAATAAATTTATAATAAAATAATATTTCAAGGCTTTCTGAAAGTGCCTCACCTCCATCTAATAAAAGTCCACCACATCTAACCAAGTACTCGAACCTATCAAGCCTATTAGAAGATCCAACATCAGATAAAAAAATCTCCCAAAATCCCTCCCATCCTCTTATAATAATTAACATGGAAATAAGGCAATTCAAGAAATCCTTTTTTCTCAAATCAAAAGGAGTTACATGATTTAGATGTAACATCTTCTCCCAAACACCTTTCCTTTATTTTCCTTCTCCACTACATATTATTTTATTATTATATGACTAAATTAAAAAATTACCCTCAATTTACTTGGGTTTTATGAGAATGATTTTAACTACTCTTACACACACCTCTATCTGATGGAAACGAACATACTGTTTATGTGTACGACAAACTACTACCTCACGAAACGATGATTGTTCAATTTTCTCTTACCACCTCTCATGGTGGACATTATGATGGAACTATATTTATATATGATACATATTATATTTATATTTTCTCTATTCTTATATAATTTCTAATTACAAAATACATTTATGCTTTCCATAATTTTTAAATATGATAATTTCATTTGAGGAAGTGTGGACTGCAAGACCCTTAATGTGACATGAATCATTCATTCCACAAATGGAATTCAAAAAAACAATTTAATAAACTAATTTGACATATATATAAAAGTTATTATACTGTAATTACAATATAACCTAGTATCTTTTTGTTATCATTCCACTAATATGACAAAGAATTGAATGTAGTGTTCATGCTTATGTATGACCAACCGTATCCATGAATAGTGAATTTCATTTTTATCCAAAAATATCATGGACATAATAAATAAAAATATACTATATATATTATATTAAATTAATGAACAATAATATTCTTGAGATGATGGACTTTTGAATACATGGACATGTTACATCAAATCATGTTCATTTTCAATTCAAGTACCAAATATCATCAAAACAACCGATTTAAACATAAATAATTATGTAATTTTTATAAATTGGAAATAAATGATAAAAAAGGAATAATAAACTTGACAAATTTTCTCATGAAATTATAAATTAACATAATTTTATTATTTAGGAACCTAACGAATGTACGTAACAAGTCAGACTCAAGGTATGGGAAATCATAACTCAATCTCCGTTAATCAAGTTAAATATCCATATGATTGGTTTTTTTCCCAAGAATATGTGTGAATGTCCTATGATTGGATTACATGGAATATCAACATATATTGGGTATATTTATATTTATCACACATAATTATTTCATTTATTTATCTTTGATCGAATGATATAATGATTGAAAGGGACTTCGCCTCAATATCCTTTCAATGAGGAATATTTTGATGTTATACAACACCTATATTTAATGGTTGTGTAATAAACCCAATTAACATTTAATTTCATTCAAAGGGAAACTTTTTTTCTATGAAGTTTTTAATAAATGAAAAAAATGTTGTTTTTAATGTATGCATCATCAATAAATTTTCTGCCGCCATAACCATTATTTTATATTTTTCATTATCTATATGCCTTAATGATTCTAAATGGAAAAGAAATCCCTTATTCCCTTTTTTTGGGTTTTGGTTTTTTTATTGAAGATTTTTTTGAATGTGGATTTACTATTTCAATATCTTGAAAGGATTTCTTGTGATTGATAATGAAATATTATGAGTGAAATGTTGATAATTGAAATCTTTTACACATTATGATTATTTAAAGGTACATTGACATTTGAATGGTGGTTAGGTGATAAACCCAAGATGAGTGGTTATGTGACAAACCAAATATGATTGTTTCCATGATATACCAAGGATCGGTGTTTAAATTATAACCTACAATGAATTGGGTATGAAAGTCGGCTATATGTCTATTCCATTTAGTGATATGTGTAGAAGTCATCCATATTGTTTTTCCATTTAAGTATGTTTATATCCCAAGTTACCATTACATGTTATATGATTAATTATATGGGATTTATGGTAACATTTGGGTTACAAAAAATTTAAGCAATGATCTTATATTTAGTAAAGTATATTTAGTACTTCATAATGGTGAAAGTATTACTTTATGATAAAGTATTCATGGTTTTCATGTTTTCCCAAGAATAACAATTTTTCATTCTTTGTGCATCCCTTAATAAGTTATTTATACTCATCCAATGTTTTGAATCTATTTTCACATGACATAACTATTTATATATTCAATGATGGGTTCAAGGAAATGTTTTTCTATTAAAACAAGAAACAATGCCTTGTTTATTTTTAAATAGTTATCATTTTCTAAAAAAAATTGATAGTGAGAAAGAAGTGTCTACATGTAATATATAAATTTTTATGTATGAGTTATGAACTCATTCAATAAATATATAAATGTAAAATTATTATCAATGTGATTTAATTTCAAATTAATGACTTATATCAATATTATTTAACGTTTAATGTTGGGACCTTATACCGTTCTTATATATTATTTTCCCAAGGTTCTGAAAATGAATATTCTGAATTACCTTCAGGGATAATTCAGGATTCATATTGATTTTATATTATGTTTCTCATTTCAGGTTTTAATTTCAATGTTTTATTTGTATCTTGTTTTACAAAAGTACAAATATATTAATTCCTTTGGAAAAGGACTTTCTTATAATCAAGCCAATGTAATAAAATAATGCACTGGGTCTGGGATATTGGGGTTGGGCCCTTACAAGAAGATGGGACCGATGAATCATTTATAGTTTATAATAACATAAATAAATTATAATTATCTAGTGATATATAAAAATATTGAATGGGATATAAAAAATCCCAATCCCGAAACAATCATTTCCCCTGAACCCATTATCATTTTAGATACATCATACTAAGCGATAGGTATAAAATTTCTCACTACCTTCCCCTTACGTACCCAAATTCATTTATATTTTCTACTAAGATATCCAAAATTGAACACAAAAAATAAATATAAAAATCCCCATTTGATACCAATTTATCATAATAAAAATTTCATTACCCAAATTACAGTCCCAAAAAATGATCCTGAAAAATTTGAAGTGGAACTCCCAATTCCTGGAAGATGGAAATAATTTCATGGACATCATGAACAACCTTTGGTAATATTTTTGAAAAATAACCTATACTAAGGTTATATGATGATGGAAAATAATGTTTGTATTCCAAAAATAATATAAAACATGTGACAATATAATAATCTAGAAATGTTCCATGGTACGTAGATCAACTAAAGATCACCAACGCTCTATGTCTAAACTCGACATGAAATTACGTCTCTTATAGACACATACAAATAGGTAGTACACTAACCTTCTGACACCCTATTGAACCTCACCCATACCTCTATCATATAAAATAAGATCAATATATAACCAAATGTGTTTTTACGGTGTTATTGAAGTAGTATAATAGTATAACACCAAGTGGATCATATGTAGGCGTCGTAAAAACATTTAATGAGATACAATTAATCATTGTTTCATACAAAATATTTATAAATAATCCTTTTTGGAATTTAAAAATAAAAAAAAAATAAAAAAGTTTCAAAATAGTTTCCATAAACATTCAAATTAATCATTTAATGTATAATATTTATTGAAAATAGACAACGGTTATCAATAGTTCAATGTCAATTAGAATCCTCATATAATTTATATGATCATTTGACCACCTGTTGTAAAAATAACCCTAGAATAATTGGTTTGGTGGGTGTTATTTAATTCTTAAGAGTGGCTTTATGCAATAACATAGACATTGTGGTGTGTACATTACCCTAGAAGAGAACAGAAATGATAATGAGTTCATCGATTTTTATAGATCTCTGCATCATCAGCAATCGCATCCAAGAATACTATGTTAGAATATTTCTACGGGAATTTCATCATTGAAACTATAAAAAATGTTTGTGGAAATCATTTAAAAAATAATGAATGTAAAATAAATTATTAAAACAATAACAAAAATCGACACATTTCAACTAAACATTACACAATATCCCTTTTAAAATAATTTAATATCATTTTAATTTTAAATCCCTAAAACTTGCTTTCTAACAATATAATAAACTAGATACAAAGAGTAAAAAAGTTTGATTTGAATAATTACGTCAAGTTATGAAACAAATTACACTGAAATACTGGGAAAAAACATCACCCATTTTCTTAACACCAATACAGGATGAGATATTTGTCTTATGAATCGATATGGAATTCTTGATCCAGAATTCTCAATAGTAAATCTCTAAATTGATAGGTTTTATAGTGAAGAAAACAAAGGATAACACTTACCAACAAAAATCATGATCCACAAGACAAATTAATTTATGATCTGACCAAATCAACAAAATTATGATATTGATCAAAAATGAATTATATTATAATGTAGGATCCAAAATTCCAACAATCTAAAAATATGATCCATTGTGGTAATTAAGGTTTATTCAAAGAAGATGGATTACCAAGATCATGATGGAGATCAGCATACTATGATGGGACCGTGTAATTGATTTATTCTTTGATCTATTAAGTAATTCGGTTGATATAGACTAATATATATTAATAGTGCATATAGGTTTGAAATTGGCATATTACTAATTAAGTAGGATGATTATTATAGGGAATGGTTATTTTTGGAGAAGAGAAATATGATTATGTCAATGTATTACTGACCCAAATAAGTTCCACTAGATATCCAATGGTTCCATTCAGAATTATTAAAACTTTTGATACCCCACTAAATCAAAATTGGGATTCATTTAGGAATTACATCCTTAAATTTTTGTATTATCAAGCTAGAGGCTATCACTAGTCGACCAGTAGAATCATTATATGAAAATCTAACTTCTGGTATTCCACCAGCTTTCTAGTGACTCTCACTGACATGTAGATAGACTTCCTGTATCATTTCCAACAACATGTACATGTATAAACATGATATATAGTTACTTTTTTGTGTAAGCCTTTGTAAAATTAATTGGAATATTTCGAGATCCTAGAGCTGAGATGGCATTAGATTCAATGACATGGTGTGTCAAAAAGTGATATTTCTAAAATATTAAATACATTAATACCAAAAATGCACATTTTTTATTAAATAGTGGAATAACTCTCAAACAGAGTCTCAAGTTGGAAATATGAGTCCATTATTGAGTTCAGAACATGGGGTTTACCCTAGGCATGACATAACCTTGTTCAGTGCAAGGAGTTCGACTTTAGAACCATCAGGGGAGAGATAATTAAATAAATAATACATTATTTATATAATCAATATATTTTAACAAAAGACATATTAAACCAATTTAAATATGTGTTAATGGGAAATATTTATGGTTATTTACATAATCCAATAGATTTGAGGGTATTTGTTGAAGAGGGGTGGTTGGAGAATCATCGTCAGATCACATCATATACTGATTAAGTTGTGTATCATACACTAAAACCACTTGTCAATATCATCAATGACAATGACATAAAATAAATTATAATCAGTGGGATATCCAAATTGGTGCATCACCATTTTTGGGTTTTTATTAATTCATTATGAACTAAAATTAACCTCCAATAAGTTAATTCATATATCATTTTTTTTATTTTGGTTCTTTTATTATCTTCATATGATATAGGAACTGTTTTCTATTGATTTAATTCATACTCTTTGGTTATCTCCATATGATGATGAAGCAAGGTCATCCTGAACAGATGATAAAGTCCACTTCTAATGTTTGAATTTGTGAATCCCCCTTGTTCTACATGAAATGATCAATAGAAGTTTTTTTAGTCTATGATTTGATGAATAATTTTCAAGAGAACATTACACGTTCAATACTTGGTGCAACATATATTTACTATAGGTTTTAGATGGAGACATAATGTCAAATTTTGGGTACTCAATGAGGGAAGTAGACCCATAAATGGATTGGGTACCAATTATAGACCCCTATTTTGAGTATTGCATGTGGAATGATCGAGGCACCACGATGAACAATTCCTTATAAATGTGAGCAGAAAAATCCAACTCACAGTTACAGAAGTGCTCATATAGAATGAGATCTCTGTTTTCAACATTTTTGTCTATATATCAAAAGGAATCATTAGTCTCCAGATAAGACATATAATAATCCCATGTGTTCTGTGAAAAAAAAAACACAACAAGGAGTGTCTTAAAAAAGAACACACAATGTTTGGTCCCCTAAATACGATGATAGGGATTCCTTACAATGAAAAGGATGACACGTCGTGAGACACATGTCAAAGACTATGTGACCATTATCAGACCATCATGGCATGTAAATTTGGGAAAATTACTTGGAGTCCAATTAGTATTACATGACTTATGTACATAGTCACTTTTCAATTAACACATAGAGGATGACTCTGCCTGTACTGGGCGTAGACACCCAAATATATATTTGTTCCTACAAATTATGTACACGTGAAGTAATAAATTTGGCCAGTGTATATAATAGATTCATTTACATGGACATAGGCATATACCTAGTAAGGCCCCATTATACATAGGAAAGGGTAGAATGCACATTGAGTTATAAGTTGACATATAAACAACTTATACCCCTGTGTAATACCATGTATTCCTGAAAAATGAATTTCATGAGGGAATGAGATATAGGAAGTACTGGGTTTTGAGAGACCCACAATATACCATTAGGGACACATCATGTAGTACATAAGGATAGGTTAGAGTCCTATTTCTTATAATATAATATTTTTTGTGATCTTGGGTGAGATTCCTTGAAACATTATCAATTGATTTTCTTTCATTGTTCCATTCAACATTGGGTGTTGTGAAACATACAATTCATTTCATAGATGGTGGACCCCTTATATTTTCCTAATAATTAGTGTTATGTGGGAGAGTTCCCATGTTCTGGAGTCATTAGTCTTAGTTTTCAATGATTTAATCATCAAGGGATTGAAGTATGTATTATTATAAGAGGCCTAGATAAATCATCTATTACATCATGTTTCCATTGAAAAAATTTGTGGAACTAGGGTGACCAAACTAAATTGGCATAGTTCTCAGATTTAGGTGGATGTTTCATGTGATATCTAGTGTCCCGTCAGTGACCACTAATCATTGAACACCAATTTGTGAATTTAGATATGGTCATTCAAATGGGATACTAGTTCGATATTGTGTGTATCTCAGATGAACCCACATAGTTTCTTATGTTATTATACTTGTGTAAAACTGATGAGAATGACCAATGGGATGTGTGATTTCATTGGAAATATATTTCAGTGATCAGTTACTCTAATATTAGTTTGACCTTAGGGATGTTTCAGATGTTACATTGGATTAGCGATACCAAATGAGTAATATCAGTTGATTGAGTCCCAACTGGGATTAAAGGGTACAAGGAGTTAGATCTCTGGGATGAGTGTTATATTGAAACCCCATAGATGATCTACAGATGGTATTGGTTGAGGTTTTTTTGACTCAAATTCATTTATGTGTATATATAGAATATACTTAGTTATTTTTACATAACATATCTCATTGAAAACCAAGTGTTTGAGGACATTAATACTATTGATGTTTTATTATTGGTCATGGGAGTAAGCTATCTCCCAGTTATTTTGGGTCTTTCTACGTATTTTCTCATGTTGGAGCTATGACGTGTTGGGTAAAACATCACTGAAAGATAATCCAGATACATAATGTATTTAACATGTCGTATCTCCATAATTATCTTCATTATGACTGTCACATTATCTAATGGGGAGAGATCAATGTTGTTGATCATGGGACCATTGTGAAGTGACCTTTAGAGATCTAGGAACACCAGGAGAAGCTGTTGTGTAAACATGTAATAAACTTGGATTGTTTCAAGTGGGGGCACTATCAAATGAATGATAGTACATGGGAACATTAATCATAGATAAACAATCATTACCTTAAGCAGTTTGATGTTTAACTCTTCTATTGTAATGTTTTTTGTTTGGTGGTTGTAGACCCTTTCAGGTTATGAAATGGATTTATATTCTTTATTGTTGTGTATTTCTATATTTTTAGAAGTATCTCCCCTGAGAGGGTGTGTATGATCTATTTTTAGGGGTTTTCAGGGTTTTTCTCTTATTACTCTAGTGAGGTGGGGAGCTCCTGAGGTGGTGAAAGCTTTGAGAGGTTTCTCGTGGTGTGCCTATTCAGGCGACCCCTTTTCTATATCCTCCCATGGTTGGTTTTGAATTATTTAGGATGAGAATATTTTTATAGGAATCTATTTTAAGTGACCATATCCTTAGGTATAGACCCTTTTACATGTTTTCAAGGCAAGTAAATCATGGATGGGGCTCGGAGTATGTATGTAGGTTTTTGGGTATTGAGAGCTCGATGCATGGAGCCTTCATGAGTTGAAAATGGGTTTCATGCCATGTATAAATATTTATCTACATGAAATATAGATTCATTCCATGTAATATTTTGTTGTTCAAATTATAAAATAAAATAAAAAGAGATGGCTTTTTGGCATATACTGACGTTGAGGCATTACACGAAGTGAATGGGGACTACCCATCATGTAATGTCTGGCTACTATAATGTTTTTAGTGTTTTCCAACTACTCATTTTTTTAAAACCATTGGATGTAGAAGCAATCACTTGAATTTAGGTGACCCAATGACCCATTTTTCGTTGTTTTGTGGATTTTTTCATTATGGAACGATTCCTAGCTCCCTCATTCAATCTGTAGTGATTCATCTTTGATCCAAGGTTGGTTTGACTACCGTTTTGTGGTTCTTAGATCCATTTACACTCGATTATCTGTTACATGTCATGGAATGTGATCTTTAATGTTTCAAATGGTGTTTTCATGGTTATAGTTTGGTGTAGTGGTGTCTCAACATCCTCGAATGGATGAAAATGTGGGTGGAGAGGTGATCGGGCTATGTTGCGTTGATCTTTTCTCATGAAAAGAATTTCAACTAAATTTTTTAGTAGGGGATTAATTTATTAACTATTTATTTTCATGAAATTTTTGACTTATCAAATTTACCCCCTTGTTTCAATTTTAAATTGACCTAATAATTACTTGAACTGGAATAAATAATTGGTGTCAATCACATAGTGATGTTTTTTCTTTACACGGTTATAATAATTTGCCTCTTGGTTTTCTAAATAGTTTGATATTAATAAATTTTTTGGATTATCATGTTGTCATTGATGGAAATTGGAAAAGAACAAAAATCATTAATTAATTAAAATTATTTGGTAAGCTTTTTAAATAGGCATGTTTAATGAATCGGGATGTTGTTGATGTAATTTTATGATAATAAAATTGATGTTGGTATGCATGTTTAATTGAATTAGTTAATAATATGAATCATGTGAATTCTTGTCAATAATGGAATTAAATGAATTAAAAATTAAATGCTTAATTAATTTATGATAGCATTTGATAACTTGTTGATTTTTTTCCCCATAGATGGAACATATGAATAATGAATCAGTTAATACATGGTAAATTAATAACTGGTTGTGTTAGAAAAGATAATTCAATTATAGGGATTGTGATTCCTACTATTTTTTAATTTACAAGTTCCTTAGGCTTTGGAGTACTTAGAGATCATTTTTTTTAATGGTTAATGAATTTATTTGGGGATGAGAGCCTATTGCTATGTTTGTTCCTACTACTTTTTGATGTCCTTTGGTTATGAGACTTGTGGTATGTGGGGCGGGGAGGCCCAGATATGATGTGAGCCTATTATGGATAAGCCTGGAGGGTTGTTGTGGTGCATGAAACATTGAGTCCTTGTTTTTTTAAATATTTTATGCCCATATTTTTCAGATGCTTCATCTTATGCATGTGGTGTCAGTGAGGACACAAAATATAATGAAATGGGTTGAAGTGATAGCGACCGTACTTTTTTCATCCATTACTATTAGATCATTTTAATGATAATAACATAAAAATATTACACAAAGGGGATCCAAAGATTTAGTCTCATGGGAAAACTAGGAACATATATAACTTTTACAACATAAAACAAAAACATTTGATTAATTCCTTATTCTCCAGCATCTTATTTTCCCTTGAATTCTCCATAGTACAAGTAGTCACTAGAGGATATAGATAAAAAAGGAGTGAGCTAAAATCCTAGTAAGAGGATAGATAAGACCATGATACAATTTAACATGGGGTGAGAATAATCATTATCAACATAACATAGAAATAGGATCCAAATCAAGAGATGAAGTAATTAGGAAAATACTTGAAATGCGCCAATGCACAAAAATGAAACATCATGTATTGGTGGATAAATACCAAAAATAGGTGTGAGAAAATATATCATCATGTTCATGCATATTTAACTATACACATGGGTTTCTTAATGTTATCAAATAAATTAGAGTGCTATAGAATTCCAATTTTACCACTAATATCATTATATTTTCATTGTGATATTTAATTACAGGAGCACCCATCACATAATTACATTTACATTATCATGCATGAAAAATGGAACATGTATCAAAAATGAAGATAAAAAAACCCATGTAAAGGAATGGGTTAACTTCATAAATAATAAATTCATAATCTTTGGGTTCCCAAATTAAATTGGGAATAACATACTTGACCCAACCACCACAAAGCATGGGTGAGAAGTAAAAGGAGTATTTTTTAAGGAAGTATTATTTTGGAAAAACATTTGTTTAAAATAAACACTGGTGGGAAATATGTATAACATATAAAAGGTATGATAATTATGAATAAATTATTTTTAAGGAATAACCATACTAAAAATGGAGTTAAAGAGAGAAAACTTGAAAAATGAATGTCGGGTTTGAGAATTCCTTATACCATGTATCTGACCACTTTCATCACATTAGTGACTTGTATAATGATAATATATTCATTAATTATCAATAAAAAGCATTATATACAGGAATATAGTTCATTATGGTTTCATTATGAACATTTATTTTCCTTTTTAAGAGTTAAATATTTTAAATTAATTTTTTCGGGAGTGTTCATTTTCATAGTTTTCAAGAACGGTTTTCTTATACACAAAAATGGATGTTTATGTAGAACATGGATAAACAAAAATAATTTCTATTACATGTTATTAATGATATTATAATATTTTTACTTATATTATAATGAAGTTGGTTATATATGATGAGGATGAATCATTTTATATAATGTAATGATGTTCGTTTTTTGTTAATTTGGGCAGTTTTTAGATCACAATGAACAAGTCTTGTTTTATCTTTTAGTATCATGTATAAAAGTTTTTCCAAGACATAAAAGATGATAAAACATAAATATTACAATGTATTTTCAAAAAATAAATGGCTTTATTTATTTCCTTGAATTTGTTAAAGGAAAATGAAGTTGAAACTCCCATAATGATGGTAAATTGACACATCATGGGAAATTATTTCGTTATTAAAAAATTAAAGAGATGGAGGGAAGAGTTTGATGAATAATATTCCATTTACATGATATAATACCATTATATCAATCATAAATGATTTATCATGAAATTTGGATAAGAGGAGTTGAGAATAAGAGAAGAATGGTATTGAAATTCGAAATGAAATTGAATGAAAAAAGTGAGAGGAATTATATCTTGAAGTATCCTCTTGAGATCCTCTTTAGGGAACCTAGAAATTATCTATTGATAAGACCCATAGCTACTGGACATGGGGTTGGGGGGTTCTATAGAATATATTTTTCCATAATTTGGTTAAGACTTGAATCTTGAGAGTTGTGAGGAAATGAGGTTGTGAGGGGTGGTATTTATAGTGAAGGGGAGAGGGGTTTTTCATTAATATATTCATTAATTTATTATTTCTCCACAATACAAGAAATAGTTATAATTCCGTGACTAAAAATTGTAACAAGGGTATGTTATTTTGAAATATGGGTGCTTCAATCACTCATGATGTAATTAATAGTGGATTTAACTTTGATGTATTAATACAGTAAATTAATGTATTTTACTATTCATCAAAATCTTATGTATTTCATAGAATTTCCAAATATTCCCCCAAACAATTTTTAGAAGGGTAGAATCCTAAAATAAACTTTATTTATTAAAACATAATTTTCTAAATATGAGTAATTTAATTTTTAATTAAAATCATAATTTACTTTAATAATACAAATTTTAAAATTTAAACTACTTTTGTAACAACTTGGAAAATTAATTAATGTCTCCTAAGAGTATCATATAATCACAAGACATATAAATACATGTTTATGAAAAATTTTCCTGAATTTTTTATGAATATACATTTTCATTTATTAAATTAATCATTAATGATTCATGACATACAAAAATACCAACACTATAATATAGTTATATCATTCTGTAACTTATAAGATGGATAAATTTTCATTATACTATTATTAGTAATGTTTATATTCACATGGAAATTTTAATATTCATAACTATTACATTAATATTTATAAATTTTACATTACTATTCTTAAGGAAATGTTATAATTCAATGAAAATTACGTTTTTCATATGGGGCTCCAAACAACATATTGATCGCAACCGTGTATGTCAGATTTTCAAAATTCAAATCACAAAAGATGGAGAATTATGTTTAAAGGTAACATATAATTTTGTATTTTCTTTTATGAATTATTTGGAATTGTGTTTCCTAATGAGATTTTATATGAAAGTAATTCGATTAATAAAACTTTTGGTCATTACATTCTTCCCCCATTTTGAAATTTTATTCTTAAAATTTTGTTTTACATATACAGGTTAGGGTAAATCTCCTTCATCTCATCCTCCAATTCCCATGTTTCTTATTCATAATTATGGTTACACCATAAAACATTGACAATGTAGGTTGTCTTTTTGTATAGAACATTATATCTCATGTCTAGAATCTTTACTAGTATCTCCTCATAAGAGAGATCATCCTCCAGCTGTACCACCTCTGAGTTTAGTACATGTAGTGGATCTGGTATGTACTTCTTCAGGAATGATATTTGAAACTCATCATGAACATGATACATATTCATTGGAAGTAAATGATGATAGTACATGGATCATATGTGGTCAAGGATCTCAAAGGGTCTAATTTACCTTGGGCATATGATCCCTTTCATTCCAAACTTCATGAATCTTTTTCATGCTGATATTTGAAGGAAGACTCCATCACCAATGTCAAACAATATATCTATTTGATGGTTTTTATCATATCTATTTTTACAACTCTAAGCATCATTGATATTTTTTTGGATGGTTTAAACATTATCATTCATCTCTTGTACAAACCGGGTCTAAGTAGCTTTATATCTCCAACTTCATCCCAACATGTTGGCGTTCTACATCACTTTCCATACAATGCATCATATAGAGCCATCTGAATACTAAAGTGGAAGCTATTCCTGTATGATAACTCAATGAATGGGTGACTATGATCCCACCCATCCTTTAATTATAGTTAGAATGATCGTAGAATATCTTCGAGCATATGAATAGTCCTTTCATATTGGCCATCAATTTGCGGATGAAAAGCCATTCTGAAATTAAATTCAGTACCTAAGAAATATTGAAGAATCCTTTAGAATTTATATGTGAACCATGGATAATGATCATAGAAAATTGAAAGTGGAACCCCATGTTGTGTCACAACGTCCTTCACATATATCATTCGATGTTTCTCAAGTAATATATCTTCCTAAATAGTGATAAAGTGAGCAGTCTTTGTGAGTCGGTACACCAGAACCCATATCGCCTTATTTACTTTGGATGTCTATAAAAAACCCATTTTTAAGTCCATAGTGACATTATCCCTTTTCAAAATGGGTATAGGAAAGGGTTACATCATCCCTTTGCACTTATGTCACTTTTCTTTATCTTTATGACATATCAAGAACCATCAGATATACTCCTCCATATTCTTCTTCATATTTACCAACAAAATGTTTTTGTAGAGAGCATGTTATATTATGGTTCTACTAGGATGGATAGATAATGTTGAGCTATGTGCATTATCCAATATATTCTTCTTTGTCCCTAGTGATTAAGGAACAAAGAGTCATGTTCTCAACCCTGTCACACTAGTATCGTCAATATGGGACTCTTTCAGTATCCCTTCCATTACTACATTCACCTTATTATGTAACTACATATCATCCCTTTGTTCCTCCTTAATCATCTCTTGGATAGATGGTTTCTCAATTATTTGGGAATGATATGATGTATTGCCTACCGTTATGATTTCCAAATCCATCCTTTTCATTTCCATGAAGATATGGTCTTTCTCAATCCACATTCTGGATATACAAGTGGATTCTTTTCAGATTATGAAATCAACTACCTTATTTTACTTGCATGAATGATAGTGAATAGAGAAATCAGAGTTTTTTATTGGCTCTAATCATCCCCTTTGATTAATGTTGAACTATTTTTGTGTGAATATATACTTTTGGATCTTTCGATCGGTATATATATCACACTTCTCACCATAGAGGTAATGCTGCTATATTTTCAAAGAAACAGTCATAGATTATAGCTCTTGATCATTTGAATATTAGTTATTCTCATGGATCATCAGCTTCTGTGAGGCATAACATATCACATTATTATTTTTCCTGACTACAAAACCAAATCCTTTCTTTGAAGCATCACAATATATAAAATACATTTTCCACTTTTTGATAATTTTATTAAAGGGGCAGTGATCAACCTTATATTTTCTTCCTTGATGTGTTACTCACATTCTCCCATCCGGACATATTTTACCCTTTTCCTGGTTAATTTATTTAGCAGTATTTAAAATCATGATAAATTTCTCACAAAACCATAGTATTACCCAAATAATCTATGAAAACAATGGATTTCTATGACACTAGAAGTTATGGGACAATCCTAAATGGCTTTGTTTCTGAAGGGTCTATATAAATTCCCTAACTTGAGATCACAAGTCCCAAGAATGTGATTCACTGAATCAAAACGTTACACTTTCCAAACATGGTGTATAGCTTAACATTTCACAATGTCTCCAAAAAAATCATTAGATGAACTTCATGTTCCTCCTCTAACTTGGAGTAGATGAGACTATAGTTGGTAAACACAACCAAAATATTTTCAGTGTAATATCTAAAGAATCTATTCATAAAATATAAGAATATTTTATGGTGATTAGTAAGTTAGAAAGGAATCACTAGAAACTCAGAGAGCCAATACCATGTATAGAAGGCAGTATTTTGAATATAAATCTTCTTCCCCATTATCTAATGATATCCAGATCAAAGATCCACCTATGATAAGTACTGAGCTCCGTGTAGCTGGTTGAACAAGCCTTCAATCCTATGGAGAGGATAATTGTTCTTTGTGGTGATATTTTTATGTTCCCAATAATCGATACACAACTGCATTGATCATTCCTTCTTCAGAATGATAATAGGAGGACCCTAAGATGATGCACATGATAATATGAATCCTTTTTCCAAATTCTCTTACAGATTATTATTTATGACCTGCATTCCGATAGGAGCCATCCTATAGGGACACAATTAGATACGAGTATCTCTGAGTATGAGTTCTATAGAGAACATTACCTCATGATCTATGGAAATTATGGGTAACTCTTCAACAAATTCATCATTGTATTCCCTCATGATGGTAGTTTTATATAAGATGAAACTTTGCATTGAATCAACCATTTGAGTGAGGTATGTCTTTTCATAGGGAATCCACACCCACACCATTAAAGTATTTTTTGATGGACATTCCGGATCTTCATTGCATTTGTAGAGGAGCATGGGATGGTTCAAAATATGAAAATATATTTCTTTTTCCCAACATTTTGTATGTGCTCTATATAATAAGATCCAATCCATTCCCATATAGTGTTGAATTACATAATGGGAAGTAGCATGAGATTCACTGGAAGAATATTCCCACATATGCCAATAGCAGAAGAGTCCAAAACATGGGTTGTAACTGCACCACTTGGTGTTTTTATAAATATCGATACATCAAGGTTTTAAGGATTTTATTATATTGTTCTAGAAGACACAGAATGTAAAAAGGAATTTTTAGAACTAGAATAAAATATGATATTTTTCATTCTTGAGTGAATATGAAGTGTACATTTACAACTTCATTTTCATGCTCCACTTCCACAGTAATGATGGAATAATCCTTCCCTTGCTCCTTTGGCTTTGTTGGAGACTAACGTTGAATACCCTCAAGGACTCCAGGTTTAGGACACAAACATTCATAGTGACATTTCTCCCTACAGTTGTAGCATTGGACCAAGGATGGTTCTCTCTTTCCACCACCACATTCTCCAGACTTCTAATATCTTTTCTACACTCTTGAGTTTGGTGTCCATATGTCCATAACTAGAAGCATTTTTCCATACCTTTGTGGTAGTTACCATGATGCCTATTCCGAAATTTTTTACATGTAGGTGGTTGAGTTTTTTTTCACCCTTCTCATTCGATCCACTATCATGAAACTCCATCATTCATTTATTATCACCATAGCGATGTGAAAATTCCCTAAACTCCATCTCCACTTTAAGATCCCATTAGACAATTTATTCATAACTCCAAAATAATCAAATTGCAAGAGACTTTTGAATGTGTGATTTTGATCCATGGAAAAATCTATCAATTTTTCAATAATTGATGATAAAAATACTGAAATGTACATTCCATGCCTTGTGAATTTTGATTTCTAGGCCGTGATATATTCTACATCCTTTTTCTTTATTTCTATGAATTCTCTCTCCATCTTCGTATGAATAGTTCATGGGAAATAAATGTTAAGAAATATTATATTAAAGTATTCCCACTCAATATCACCAGTTTCATCGCTTATCTTGATTTAATTAATCTAATTACACAATTGGTCAGCCTCTATAGCAAAATGGTAAATAGAAAGAGTCACTATCTCTATGTTATAATATTGAAGAACAAAAAAGATCTTCCCCATCGAGTTCACCCACTATTCCGTAACTAGTGGATTATAAGATCCACTAAACATTGGTGGTCAATGCCGCATAAAACACTCGATAGAAATTTTATCCCTCTTATGTGAAGGAGGATGTTCCAAATTATTCAGGTTATTGTTTATAACCTGAGATAGTTGAGTAATAATCACCATTATGTTTAGAAATTTATTTCCAAAATCATTGGGGGTGTCCTTTGGGAAATCATTGTATTGTCCTTGGAATGGGATGTTGGCATGGTATCTTCTGTTTCCCACCATATCTTTATATATAAAATGTTCAAAAAATACTTTATTCAACAAGTCATAAGTAATTAATTCCTTTGTGAAATTAATTTTAATATCATATATTTTCGGATTCCTATGCTTAGTAGGCTTATTGGGTCCTTAATTATATTTAGTCTCATACTTAAGGTATTCAATTAGGTTCTATAATCCTAATTCCAAAATTAACTAAACCATCCTCTGATACCAACTATAGAAGCCCTTCTTTTCCTTACATTACTATTACCTCATTTTAATGATAAACAACATCAAATAATTACAAAAAGAGGATCAAAAGGCTTAGTGTCTTGGGAAAGTGTCACAAGCCACCTTCCCCAAGATGAGTGAAGGGACAAAAGATTTTCATACCCTTCCATCCTCAAGTTAGAGGAGAGATAATTACCCCCTATACCCGCCTTCAATAGGTCCCAGTGTGGCAACAATAACCAAGGGTATATTATCACACAAAAAATAATTGAAGGAATTACCCTTTTTTATTTAGTATAATCGGGAGATAAGATATTAAGTCCCAAATAATACCAAAGCTGGGGGTAAAAGTAAATACCATGTAAATAATTCCCATATGCATGTAAAAAAAGTAAATGTTACAAGGTATAAGAAAACTCCAAATGAAGTACCAACGGAAAGACAGAAAATAGCAACAACAATTGTCCCAATTCCTGAACTAGTAAGGTCTTGTAAGATCCTCAATGTCCTCATGGAAACCTGAAAATAGTTTATATAAATAGGATGAGTATATAGGTATACTAAGTATGGAATACCAAAATATATCATCCATAAGTGGGGAGGGATTCTATTGATCAGTGAAAAGATGGAGATAACCAGAGCACCTAGCAAGGAAACTATCCACCCCAAACTCACCATGGAATGCTCCCCAAATAACGCAAGTAAAGTAATGTAATAGTAATATCACATCTATGTTTGGGTACCCTATTCCACTTTCCCACTGGTTATTGAAGACATCATATGTGTCATAACATCTCTGAAATTCTCACTGCAGTCCCACTTCCATATCCCACCCACACACACCTAGGCTATCAGAACCACACATCCTGTCCACTAACACATGGGCCACAACTACCGAACGTAACCACACTAGAACACACCTATGTCTAAACAACCATTTCAATGCTGTAAGACACCCAGACCTCATCCCAAAAATACGTGGGAAATAACCTACCCGGACACAACTGGACCTACCACCACCACGTACCCTTCCCGAAGAATCTAGGGTTATAATGGACTTCAGGCTGACACAAACAACCCGAATAATCTTGGGCTGCTCAGAAAAGGGTGAAGAAAGAATATAATAGCTATCCACTCACATGAGTGTTGGAAAAAAACACCCCCATGAAATGTGGGTGTTCAGCACAAAGTGCTCATCTTGGGTGGGGAGCGAATAAGAAACATAAGAAATAAATTTTACATATTGGTAAAAAAGCACTCATCCCAACCTAGGGGTTCCAAAACTATCCCAACCACAAAAACCCCAGTTACTAATCATTCATAAGAAGTACCACCCCCACAACCACATCACAACTCATTCCCAGAACCAATTCCCCATTGAACCTATTCTTCTTCTCATAATCAAGTTATTCCATTTAAAATAATTCTTTACTACTGGGAAAATAATAGGAAAAACCATAAGGAAAGGAAGGAGAGAACAACCAAATAGTAATTTAAGCATTCACAACCGGTTCTCGTGTAAATTCACAACAAAAAAGGGATCCTTGAGATCCCCGAAGTACTAGAACCAAACAAAGTCCCACCATACATCCCCACATGACCTCAGATCAAAAAACCAGAAAATGAAAAACAACAGGGGATCCCATCCCCACCCATATTTCCCGACAAGAATCGAGAAGAACAAACACACATACTACCAAGACAGAGCAAGGGGGGTTCACGAATCAAGCACACCATTCATTAAGTTCCTTCTTTTTGTTTGGTTAACCAGGGTGATCACACAAAGATTTTTGTACATTGGGCATCCATTTAATCGGATGAGTTTACCTGATTAACCAATTTACATCTTGCATCCATTCAATTACAAATAGAAGACACGGGTTCATTAGTGCACAAATAAGGACCACCAACAGCCATGCTTTTCTGTGAACATAAGCCCATATAATTCACAACATATAAAGGAAAATAAAAGGGTACAAACATCATCATCAAACATGCCCCTTCATTTTTTAAAAGTCTGTTAATTATATTCCGTAAGATTTTGTTTCATACATCCGCATAGAAACAACAGCATACCCACCCTGCCTGATACATAGAACGAGGGACAAAAAAACCCAACATGGATGATCTATAATCAAACTTTCTCTCCACGCACCAAGAAATGGGGATGCACGCCTTCCAGGTGAGGAACTTTGGGGAATCCAAGTGAGAGGAGAAAAGCTCTGGAGCACCACTTGCCGTGGGAAGGGGGACACCAAACGCACACGGAATGAAAAGGAGACCAGCCAAGATGAAGAAGAATACGGAATTCCTGTACAATAAAAAAACCGAGATTCTGGAGTTTCGGGATATTGAATTTTGAACAACATTAAAGGCGGATCATGATTTCACCATGTGGTTGGGTGGTTACACATGATGAAATTATTTGTCATTTAATAATTCTCATCAAAGAAGTGGCCATAACGGTTGTGCATTAAACAGTTTCCTTTACTCATAAGAAAATGCACAAGAGGGACTGGACTAGAAATTATGGGGAAAGGGTGTGACACTATGGAAAAGCCACACGTTTTAGCAAGTCAAGGGTCATCTGGCTCTTTGGAAATTTTAGATATCATTTATGGGAATTAAAAAGGATTAGAAAAGGTGTATTAAATCACTTTTAGGTCAAATATATGTTGCTAGATCAGAAAAAGTCAGAGACTAGAAACAGAACGAGGACTGGGACACCGTTCAGTGAGACACCATAACGGTTCCACGGTCATGGTACCACCATAAATGGTAACAGATTTTTGGTGTGCTACTGTCACAATGTCACAGTCACGGTGCTATCGCCACAGTGTGATTGTCACGGTGTCACCGTAAGAAGTGCCACCGTAATGGTGCCACCAGTTCAGTGGAATAATGTAAGCAGTCCCACCATCACGGTGCCACCATCACAGATCCACCGTCATGGTACCACTGTTTCAGCATGCAACCCTGACCAGTGCCACCATTTTGGTGGAACCTTGTTTTTGGAAAACTCCTTTACCAGCCAGTTCTTGGGCCGTTACATTAGATACCTCTCAAACTATTCTCGCCTCAAGAATCAAAACTCAACCAATAGGAAAGAGAGAGTTCTGAACTACCACCATAGAATATACCTCCTAAGAGTAAACCTTCCTGACATCTTGGACCACCTCTTCCTCATCTATCTCATGAAAGAACATAGATACACTACCACTCATCTTCCCTGAGTAATCACACAAACATTAATAGGTCATTCTATCCAGTAATATGGGTTATAGAGTCCCTTATTCCATGTCAAGATATTATTGGGTTTGGGCAACACTGACTTTCCTGCAAGGGTTTAACCACATCCACATTAATGCGTGTTGAATATGGATAAGATCCTCCCCATCCCATAGTTAGGACCATTCACACACATTCGGAGAATAAGGAAAACATCCCATTTCAAAGCTAATAAAGTCAAGAACTTCATCATAACAAGTATAAAAAGAAAACTCATAAAAACCTTGGGTACTGGGTGCACATATGTGCCTCCCGTTCCCATGTACTCTCCTCAACCCCACCATGTCTCATTAACACTCGATCCAACGGAATGGTTCATCCATGGAGCACCTTCTCCTCATGATCCTCGATCATCATAGGTCTTTCTAAAAATGTCGTGCATCCTTGATATCAAGCTTTTCTCAGTCTAGGAAGTGTGAATCATCATGTATATACCGACAGAGTTGAGACACATGGAAGGCGTCATGCACTCTCAGTAGTGGCGGTGGTAGCGCTAGCTGATAAGAAACTTCACCGACCCACCGCAACAATTCATAGGGTGGGACGAACCTGGGAGAAAGCTTAATCCCCCTGCTGAACCTCCTTTGTCCATGCTAAGGGGAGTCCTTCAGGAACACATGGTCCTCGAACTTGAATTTCAAGGGTCTCCTCTTGTTATCGGCTTATGACTTCTTCATGTCCAGAGCTACCTTCATCCTCTCTTGTATAGGCTCAACCTTCTCTGTCGTTCTTTGCACCACTTTCGGGCCAAGAACACCAGCTTCCCCTACCTCCGACAAGCACAAGGTTGAGAAACACAGCCTCCCATTCAATGATTCAAATATAGCCATGACAATGGTAGAGTGATAGCTATTATTGTAGGAAAACTCTATCAGAGGAATCTTTCATACCCACGATCCCCCAATGTCCAAAACACATGCTCGTGGCATATCGTCCATCATCTGGATGGTGCGTTCTATTTGCTCATATGTCTGGGGGATGGAAAACAGTGTTGAGGCATAGTTGGGTGCCAAAAGAACGTTGCAATCCATTTTAGACCTATGAGGTAAATCAGGTATCCTGATCAGAGACAATGGGCCTTGTAACACCATGAAACCGCACCAACTCATCCACGTACCTCTGTGCTAAGGCTTCCACTGCACTCAACTACTTAATTGCCATAAAGTTAGCTGACTTCATCTGCTGGTCCACCACTACCCAGATAGCATCACAAACTTCTTGAACACTGGGTAGTCTTATGAATAAATCTATCGAGATATCTTCCCACTTCCACTCAGGGACATATAAAGGTTGCAACGGACCTCTTGGTATAGGGTGTTCACCCTTCACCTACTGGCACACCAAGCACCTTGCCACGAACTCTGCCACTTACCATTTCACCCCGGGACACAATAATGGTTCCCTCAGGCCTTAGAACATCTTGGAAACTCCAGGGTGTACCGATACAAGTGAGTTTTTGATCTCACATAGAACTCCCTCGTGCATCATCTATGGTAAAATCAACTTCCCACAGAAAAGCATCTGATTCTGGACATCCTCCGACCACCCTTCTAGAGAATTGCCTTGGTTAACCCGATCATGCATCACTAACTCTCTATGTCTCCCCACTGAGACTCATCCACCTTCCGCAGTATAGAATACTGGACTGACATCTGAAATAGACAACATCTACCACCATCCTCCCTTATATCCAGCTGTAGGGTAGCCAACTCCTCCATTGCCTTCCAAGCATCCACAGATTCACGAACAGCTTCCCTCTGTGAATTCCTACTCAAGGCATCATCCACAATGTTCACCTTACCTTCAGTGTAAGAGATATTGATGTTTAATCTTGAAGAAACTCATCCATCCTTTGTTGTTGTAAGTTCATGTCCCACTGGGTAAAGATATGACTCAAACTCTTATGGACTGTGAATAGCATAAAATGCTCCCGATTAGGTAATGCTACCACAATTTCACTGCAAACACTACTGCTGTATGCTCTAGGTCATGGGTGGCATAGTTACACTCATGAGAAAGTACTGCCTTGACCCATAAGTTATCACTCCCCGTTTCTGCATCAACACACACCCCAGGTCAAGTCTAGAAGCATCAAAAAATACCTCAAACAACAAATCTTATTCTGGTAACCTCAACACTAGGGCACTAACCCACATCCCCTTTAGATAAGTGAATGATTTCTGGAACTTCTTACTACACACGAAGGCCCAATCCCTTCTGAACCAAGCAGTCAAAGGTGCTTCAACTCAAGAGAATTCAGGTATGAACCTCCGATAATAGCCTGACATACCTAGAAAACTATGAACCTCTATCACATTCTAAGGAGCTTCCCAATAAATAATCACTTCAACCATTGACTGATCAACCAATCGCCCTTACTGAGACACCACATGTCCATGAAAATTCACTTCTCGTGCCATGAACCTACACCTGGACAATTTCCCACAGAGATGGTGATGTGGAAGGATTTCCAAGACCATCATGAGTTGCATAGTATGTTCTTCCTCTGATCTTGAGTAGATCAAAATTACATTGATGAACACAATGACGAACTGGTCCAGGAAATTTTTGGAAAATAGAGTTCATGGGCCCCATGAACATTGCAGGTGAGTTCATATCACCGAATGGCATAACAATGAACTCAAAGTGCCAATACCTTCACCTGAAAGTAGTCTTCAGTATAAAATTATCCTTCACCCTTAACTGGTGATACCCAAAATGTAGATCGATCTTAGAGAAACAACCTTCTCCCCTAAGTAGGTCAAAGATATTGCCTATCCTTGGTAGAGGGTAAATTTTCTTAACCATTACCTGATTCAGTCTCTAGTAGTCTACGCACATCCTCAGAACACCATCTACCTTCTTTGCGAACAAGACCAGAGCACCCCATGGCAACAAGATGGGTCAGACAAAACCGTTCTTCATCATATCTTCAATCTAGATCCACAACTCCCGTAACTCCACGGGATCCATCCGATAAGTATCTATGGAAATCGGATGGGCACCGGGGTGTAAGTCTATCCCATACTCAACGTCCCGTTGAGTGGGTAGAGTCAGAACATCCTCGAGAAGAAATGTCTAGAAATTCTCTAACAATTCTCAAAACAACCATCATCTCAACATCTAGTGATTCTACTGAAAGCCCATCCAGCATTGAATGAAGAGGCTACACATGATGTATCCCCACTTGACAACTTCATTCGCCAAAAAAATCCACACAGTTTCCATCCCCATCGGAGAACATGAATCTTCTTCAGAAACAGTTGAAAATAGTGTGCATAGAAAACAACCAGTCGATGTCTAGGATGACATCATAAAGTAGTATATGCAATTGTAGAAAATCTCTGCTAGACTAATGTGACCCTATTATCAGTCTACACCCATGAAAATATAAAACAAGTCGGTCTGACCTCCGACTGGCGTACTTAACACCAGAGGCACTAGACGTCTCTCAGCATCTAGACCTAGAGCATGGGCCAGACTGGGTGCAATAGAGGAGTGTGAAGCTCCTGCATTAAACAAGGCATAAGAAAAGAGTACTAAACATGCTAATTATACCTCAGACGAAATCTAGACCTGCTGATACTGCTAACTCTGTAGCGTGAAACTGTCAACGCTTGTCTCCTCTTCCCCTCTGCTATTGGCTGCCTCCACAACCACATCCTAGTCAAGGTCTCTAGGGAGAACCTTGAGGTCATACTCCTCCTGCCACGTATGCTCACAGAGGAGCGAGAGATCTCCGTCCCTACTGATGCAGCTAAAAGGGTATGGCTGGAAACTGTTGCTGCTGAGGCAAGTGATGAACTGGCTAACCCCCATTTGTAATGCACTTGGTCCGCACAATGATTCCGAAGGTGCCCATGGATTCCACAGATGAACTAGCTCAGTAATGGGCCCGAAAGGAAAGGGAGAGGACTCAGAGATCTAAACTAGAATTATTGGGGCCTGCTCCCCGCTGGATGAATCATAGAAGGACCTGACACTAGAGGCACGATGCTGATGGGCTTTCCCTTTGACGAGCCCAACTGACTCCCCTATCATGGCACGCCTTCCAGTGTTTGCATCCTCTCCACCACTTTAGCCTTCTTCTGGACCTCCAAGTATGTCGAAAGGGCGATGAGAGTAACATCATACAGAAGAGAAGGTCAGAGTCCATCCTCTAAACGTCTCGCCCGAGTCTCCTCATCTGGAAAAAGGTCTAGCAAAAAACGAAGGAGATCTCTGAACTTGATTCCCTACTCCCTCACTGACATTCCCCCCTGCTGAAGGGATAGTAGCTCCTGGCTCTCCACTGCCGTCATCGTGGAAGGGAGGAATTCTGCCCGTAATTTCATCTTGAAGTCAGTCCACAAAATTTCACCCTCCCTCTTCTCTCCAAGATAATGAGTCCACCACTGATGCACCGCTCCATGCATCTGGATTACAGCCAGAGCAACAAAATACTTCGTAAGGGCGTAGATCAAGATGAAAGCTATCAGTATTTCCTCATGCCAGCTCTCTGTCTCCATGTCCAAGACTCTTCCCTCATACTTCCTGAGGGTCTTCTGCTGAAAGGCATGTAGCGTCCTATGCCACTGGTCATCCTCTTCCTCTCAGTCATCCCTCTGCTGATCAGCCAAATCAGCCTATTAGGCCTCGATCGCCCGCACTACTCATGGTCATAGTCCAGTTTCCATAGCTACAAGTTAAACAAGTAATGCCTAATCCTGATTAGTGTTGAAGATTGCTTTTAAATTTTTCTTAAAAATTTTATTCATTTTAAATCCCCAAAATTCCCACAAAACACAAGAACACAAGTCATTAGGATGCATTTACCTTTCCTAGGGTATCAACCCTATAATCAGTGTAGCCTCACTTGGTCGATAGGAAGGCCAGGAGTCATTTATTAGATCACAGGGGCCCCTAAAATCTCATGTCCTCTCCGGTCTTCCCTGGCCTATTTCACACAACAAGATTTCCTAACACTATTTCCATATCATTCCACGAAATCCTCACTGTTCCAAACTCTGAACACTATCTTATCTCTCAACCCACTCCTCTAATTCCATTTTTTCATGACCCTCCTTCACCAAGATGAGGGAAGGGACAACGGATTTTCAGAACCTTACTTCTTCAAGTTGAAGGAGAGATAATGACCCCCGAAACCTGCCTTCAATAGCTCTCAGAGTGCCTACTAGCACCATGGGTATATAATCAAACACAAATATGGAAGGAATTACCCATTTTATTTAGTAGGATCAGGAGATAAGATAGTAAGTACCAAAAAACCCCAAAAATGGGGGTAAGAGTAATGCCCATGTAAAACATTCCCATATGCATGTCCAAAAAGTAATTGTTACAAGGTACAAGAAAAATTCAATGGAAGTACCAAAAGAAAAGATTGATAATAGAAATAGCTACTTTCCTAAGGCCTGAACTACTATGGTCCTGCATGATCCATGAAGTCCTCTTGGAATCATGAAAATAGTTCATATATGTAGAGTGAGGATAAAGGTATACTAATTAGGGAAGAACAAAATCTCTTGTGCACAAGTGGGAGGTATTCGAATGCTCCGTGAAAAAAATACCAAACCACCAAGCAAGGAAACTATCCACCCCAACCACACCAAGTAAAACTCCCTAAACAATGCTAGTTATGTAATGTAATAGTAATATAACATCGATGTTTGGGTAACCTACACCACTTTCCAACTAGTTATTGAAGACATCCTATGAGTCAGACCTTCACCGCTATTCTCACCACAGTCCCACTTCCATATCCGACCGACACACACCTGGGCTATCACAACCACACATCCCGACTGAACAAAACTAGTCCACAACAATTGAATGTAACGACAACCAAACACACCTGGGTCCGAACAACCACTAGCACTCCCAAAGATACCTAAGCCTCATCCCGAAGATACTTGGGAAAAAACCAACCCACACACACCTCAGCCAACCACTACCACATACCATGCCCAAAGAATCTAGGGCTATAATGGACTTCAGGCTATCACAGCCTACCCAATGAATCTTGGGATACACAGGAAAGGGATCAGAAAAGAGCTAATAACCAACCACAAACTGGTGTGTTGGTAAAAACACCCTCCCCCATGAAATGGGGGTGTTCGGCAGGAAGTTCTCAACTTGGGTGGGGTGCTAATAAGAAACATAAGAACTAAATTATACATATAGGTAAACAAGGACTCATCCCAACCTAGGGGTTCCAAAATAATCCCATCAACAAAAACCCTCATTAATATTCATTCATATGATGTACCACCCCCACAACCATGTCACAACTCATTCCAAGAACTAATTCCCCATTGAACCCATTCATGTTCTCATAATCAAGTAATTCCATTTAAATTAATTCTTCACTACTGGGAAAATAATAGGCATAGCCACAAGGTAAGGAAGGATAAAATAACCAAACAGTAATTTAAGCCTTCACACCCAGTTCTATTGTAATGTCACAACAACAAAAGGGATACATGAGATCCCTCTAAGTACTGTAACCAAACCAAGTCCCACCATATGGCCCCAAATGACCTCAGATCCAAAAACAAACAATTGCACAACAATAAGGGATCCCATCCCCACCCATATTTCCCCACAAGATTCAACCAGAACAAACAAAGCTAATACCAAGACCGATCAAGGGGGTTTCGGATTCAATCACTCCTTTCATTAAGTTCCTTCTTTCTATTTGGTTAACTGGGGTAATCACACAACGATTGTTGTTCACTAGGTATCCATTTAATCGGATGAGTTTAGGTGATTAACCAATTTCCTTCTTACATCCATTCAATCACAATATAAGACATGGGTTCATTAGTGCACAAATTAGGACCACCAATGGCCACGATATTTAGTGGACAAAAGCCCATATAATTCATAACATCTAAAGGAAAATAAAAGAGTACAAACATCATCATCAAATATGCCCCTTCATTATTTAAAAGTCTGTTTATTATCTTCACTATGGTTTGGATTCATCCATCCCCATAGAAACAATAGAATACACACCATGATTGATACACAGAAGGAGAGACCAAGGAGAAACCCTACCTGGATGATCAATGATCAAAGTTTCCCTCCATGCACCACGAACTGGGGATGCGTGACATTCAGTGGAGGAACTTCAGGGACTCCAAGGGAAAGCATAAAAGAACTATCACCCCACTTTCCTTGGAAATGGCGACTCTAAATGGACAAGGAAAGAAAATAAGACCTTCCAAGAAGAAGAATAATAACGAATTACCGTGCGATAAAAAAAGTGACACCCTGGAGTTACGGGATACTGAATTTTGAACGGCTTTAAAGGCAGATCATGGTTTCACCACGTGGTTTTTTGGTTACACACCATGAAATTTTTTTCATTTAATAATTCTCATAGGATAAGTAGCTATAATGGTTGTACATTAAAGAGTGTCCTTTAATCATAAGAAAACGTACAAGAGGGGCAGAACTGGAAAGTATGGTAAAAGGGTGTGAAACAGAGGAAAATCCACATGTTTTGGAAATTAAAGATTCTTCCAGCTCGTAGGAGATATTAGATATCATTTATGGTCGTTAAAAAGTCTTAGAAATGGGGTATTAAATCACTTTTACGTCAAAGATACATTTCGGGAGCAGATAAAGTTGGAGACTGGAAAAAGAACGAGGAGTGGGACACTGTTCGGTGAGACACCATAATGGTTCCACAGTCATGGTGCCACCGTAAACGGTGCCACCATTTTGGTGTGCTACCGTCACGGTGCCACCATCACAGCGTTGCTGATGTGATTCTATTTTTACTAGTTTTTCCACATCCTATTTATTAATTTTTTATTATTTACTTAACTATTTTTACACTTTTTATCTAATAAATGCTCTTTTGTATTTTTATAATTAATTTTTTCAAATATTCATTTTTATAACATTTTATGTAATTATGGAATATAAAATAGTTGATTTATTCCTTCTTTGTTTTTAATATAATTAATTTCCAATTTGTTCATTAAATCTACATTTATTTATTTTATTTATCATTACATTATTAATAATTATTGAGTTTTCTAATTAATTTACTTTTAATTTTTAAGTTTATATAACATAGTCCCATCATTCCAGACGACCGGTAGCTAAGCTACTAATAGCAGGGGTCCTTTTGCTCTACCGGTAGACAGGTTACCGTTACTGTCTAATAGTGACCTGCTCTCTTTTTGCTTACCAGTAGACTGTTTTGAGTTCTAACGGTGACCTTTGTTATATCGCTATCCTTTTTCACCGCTTTTCTTACCTACCGGTAGCTCTCTTCTAAGTTTAATGGTAGCCTTTAATTTCTACCAGTAACCCTTTCATTTTAATTTAATAACAGTGAATATTTAGTTTGGTTAATTAAATTCTGCTTGAATTTTTAATGTAATTCTCTTTAATTAACTTAGAATTTATTTTATTAATTAATCTTCTAATTAAGTGACATTATAATAGGTTAATTTTATTATTTTATGTGTTTAGTCTTCCTGCTCGTTATTTAAGTAAGTTATGTGTGCTTTTAAATTAATTAAATTGGATCGCCCTTAATTTTGATAGTTTAAATAGTCAAATAATTAATTCATTTATAGTTTTTAAACCTTAACTATATTATTTTATATATGAAGATTGGGTATTAATTCAATTTTATTTTGTTTTAGTCTACCGTTGAGGTAGATGAGCGCTGGCTGTGACTTATATGGGTCACAGCTATTTTTCATTATCACTTGCTATTACATTGTAATTTTCATGTTATTCTTAATTTTAATTTATTATTAATTTAGTTTAATAGGTATTTAGTTTTTAATTTAAGTTCTGTTAGTTAATAAAATTATTGTTTTAATGGTTAATAAAAATTCTATTTTGAATCAATGGCATTTAGCAATATATTAATTAATTATTCTAAGTATTTTTATTTAGTTTATTTTAGTTTTAATTTTATGATTAACTTATGTGTTTATTTTTAAAAGGTCACTGTTGCGTTACGGTTGGATTCTATTTATCAACTAACGGTGACCCTTTGATGTAGTGGCGACCCTTTTATTTTTGTTGTGCAATGGTGAGTATTTAGTTATATTTGTAATGGTGTGCTTATGTTTTTAAGTACCGGTGACCTCCGCACCTCACTGATACTTCTTTGTATCGGTAGTTTGTGATTTAACGGTGACCCTTTGTGCAACCTTTTTCCCCTCACCGATATAGCTTTAATTTCACCTCACTATTAGACAATTCCTACCTCACCGTTAGCCCTTTTCACCCTTTCTCAAAGCTACCAATACCTTCTCTCTCACCGATATATATCCTATTCCCTCATTTTCACCCAGTCCTCCCACAAGATTTTCACCGCCCTGAACCTCACTTTTACGCATTCTCTACCTCGCTGTTACTCAACCAAACCTCACTGATAGCTTTTCTTCTTTCCCTTGCTACCGATAGCCCTCTCCTTCACCGTTTTCCTCTGCATACATCCCCAAATCCTCTGGATTCACAAATCCCATCCTCAACCCATCACCTGCAATAATTAATCCAACCAGTTCAACACAACAACATTTTTTTACAGACCGATTCAACCAATATACAAATCCAAACCTAATTTACATCACAAGAGCATGAATAAAATCACAAATTTGGATCTGAATGGAACCACCACTGTAGTTTAAGTCCGATTTATAGTTCTGCTAGGCAGAGGCCTACTGCTGCTATTGGGAGTGAGTCATTCCTTGAATCTTAACCGGGTGCCTTCGGTTTCACCCAGGGCCAGAGCCTCTTTCATCCATGGTTCTGGAGGGTGAGCCGAGGCCCGCGCCACTGCAGCCTTCGGAAAGTCGCACCACCTGCTGGTGTCGCGCCACTGATTTGATGCCAAATCGAAACTGAGCAGGGTTTGGTGCTGTTGTTGGAAGCAGGAGATGGATTAGTCGCGCCCTGAAGTAGAGGTTACCTGAGGAGGAGGCAGAGCCGAGGCCGCATGTCGAGCTGGGGACCGACGATGCACAGTGCCTGGTTTGTTGGAAGATGAACCCTACCCTCCCCCTTGTTCCGTGGAGAAGAGAGGGGGGAGAAGGGTGATTAAAAAATAATAAAGTAATAAAAGTATAATAAAATGAAAAAGCAAAATAAAAAGTAAAAAAGTAAAGTAAAAGACAAATATAATAAAAGTAATTAAGTAAAAAGTAAAATCAAAAAGTACGTTACAGTTAACTTACAAAGTCAAATTAATATAGAATAATTATTAAAATTTTAAACTAATATAATATTAAATAGATAAATTATAAATTAAAATTATAAAACTAAATTAATAAAAAGTTTTAATAATTAATTAATTTCTATTAATAGTATAAATATATAATTAAGAATAATTATAAATAAACTATAAAATATTATTATTAATTTAAAATACTTAAAACTTAAGTAATAATTTTAATTACTAAATTAAAATTAACTAATTAACTAATTAACCTAACAATTAAATTTCTTTAATAGTAATAATTAAATTATTAATGCAATATTTAATATTAACTTAATTATTTATTTATTTATGTTCTTAATATCTAATAATTTAGTATAAAAGATGGATAAAATTAATAACTTAGTGTTTAAATTTATTAACCTAATTAAGTTAATAACTTACTAATTATGTTACGTTTTTATCATAGATAATAATTAGTATAAAAGTAAATAAATTTCAATTCACTTTAATTAACTAATATCGAGTTAATCTAAAACTAAACTTTAAAATTAACAATTTTTTATTCTTTGTGTTCGTTTTTATTTTTTTTTCTCATCTAACTTTGCAGGTTCATTCATGGGACTTGAACATGTCTAGGTTCATCCAACTAACTCAGCTGGAGTTAGTTACGAGGGAAAATTCGTGCGACGTGCCAGTCAGGGGTTAACCGCACTTGTGCAGTGCGTGGGTGAAGAACTCTTGATGTCGGTGGGAGATGTGGCGGTGACATGAAAAGGATGACATAATTTACTTAAGCAGAGCAAGCAACATTCTTTGGGGGAGGGACGATTGACTGTAAGGCGATTCACTTACCTGTAGGGACGATTGACTGTAAGGAGATTCACTTACCCGGAGGGACGATTGACTGTAAGGTGATTCACTTACCCAGAGGGACGATTTACTGTAAGGCGATTCACTTACCCGGAGGGACGATTGACTGTAAGGTGATTCAATTACCCGGAGGGACGATGCTGAGCTGTGCATTCTAGGAACTCAGGAGCAGATCATTCTTAGGGAGTTCTTTCTCCCTCATGTTTTAAACTTTTATACTCTGTTATTGTAATTTTCCCTATTACTGTAGTGATAATAAAAAATATAGTTAGATATGTCTTCTAGTTTGGGGAGAGTTCTAGCTCTACTGGTATCTTTTTCATCCTTTTCACTTAACATTTTAATTTGTTTAGAATTGATCAGCGAGATCAGTTCTAAATACATACATCTGTTTCACACCACAAGACTGAATTTAATGCACCTACAATCTTTTGGCGAGTTTGATTATAGGACCTTTTTCTAAAAACATTAAACTCAAATTGAAAACTTCAGTACTCACGGCGAGTGTGTTCTGTCGACTTTTAAAATCTTTTTTATGATGTTGTACTTCTTTGGAGTGGCGAACTCAAAGTTGTACAATTTCTATGACTTAACTCCTGGTGAGGGAGCTAATTTACCTTTATTCAGTGGTACAATGCAGTAATTTTAGATGAAAAGGAAAAAAATTTAAACCAGTAGACTAGAATGAACTGCAAGCGTTCTATACTGTTGTCCTTTATCATCATTTTATTTTCTTTGATGCACCTTGTTTTCTAGCTATACTCTGTTTTAGTATAGGTAGAACAAGTTTACAATAGATGTGTAGTTTCAATTTACAGTACATAAAATCATAATAAATTAAAAGAGATAAAGTTATAAAAAGTGAAAATTAGAAAAAACACTCTGCTGATGACAACAGTGGATTTTTCCAAGTTTATAGTTTAGTAGTGCACAATTTTACCTTCCCTGTGGGTTCGACCCTGTTTGCCACATATACAGTAGTTAGTAGGAATATAAATTTTAATCTTTTTCCGACTTCAACGATAGTTTAGGTCATGTTTTTGGCGCCGTTTCCGGGGAAGGCACGAACCATTTCTAAAAAGAAAAAAAAATTAAAAGAAACACATATTAAAAAAATCATTAAAAAAATTGAATTGAAAATTTTGAAAACATTATTAAAAAAACTGTTACTTTTCTTTCTAAGTGGCTATTGTTAGAAATTGTCTACCACTGTTTGTATGAGCACAAGAACATCTACTGTTAGATTAGAGCCTCTAAACCCTAAATTATATAAACACTTAGCTGCTCTAAGAAGAAAGAACAAAACTGAAATGGAAAATCCAGAAAATAGAGTTTCTAATAATAACATCCAAAATAACCATACCGAACTCTTAGATGAACATGAACGGCCCAGGATGAGGGAGTTCCAAATCCCTCATGTTTCAAGCAACCCATCATCCATTATATTATGTCCTAGAGCTCGAAACTAGGAACTAAAATAATCACATATTTTACTGCTTCCTACTTTCAATGGGATCTCTAATGAGGACTCATTAGCCTTCATTAAATATTTCTACAACACTGTATATCAACTTCCACTTTTAGAACTCACTGAAAATGAACTAAGGATGAGAGTCTTTCACTTTTGCCTTAAATGGAATGCTAGGAACTGGTTTTTAAATCTAGATGAATTTTTTTTGATAATTGGGATCAAGTGTATAACTCATTCATTATGAAATTTTATCCCCAATGATTAAAAGGAGAACTTAGAACTAAAATCACTAGTTTTTATCAAGAGGATGGAGAAGCTTTCCATGAAGTGTGGGATAGATTCAGGTATCTTCTTAGGTAGTGTCCTCATCATCAACTCACATCACATATCCTCATGGACACCTTCTATGAAGGGATTTCCTCCACTGGTCAGAACTTAGTGGATCAAGATACTGGGGGTAATTACAATGATAAGACAGATGAGGAGTTGAGACAAATTTTCAATAATCTGTCCCTTAATTCTCAACATAAGAATTCAAGAAGGAAGAGAGTCAATTGGAATGTTAATAATGGTTCAAGAGCTGATACTCAAGACCAACTTGCTGAAATCACCAACCCACTTCCAACATTAATGAACCAGAATTCAAAATAAACTGTTAACCAAGTTGAAAGCCAGAATCAATATCAATCTCTTAGGTGACAGTGCTCTCAATTTAGTTTGTTTGGGCACTCTGAATTTTTTTGTCCTAATGTTGATCTAACTTCCCAATAATCTGAAACCTCAATCTCTGTTAATTATGGTCCTAGGGTGCCACAAAAAGAAGATCTATTTTCTAATAATTACAATCAAGGCTATAAGAACCATCCAAATTTGTCGTGGAAGGATCAAGGTATGATTAAGCAACAATCTGCCCCTAATTATCAGAACCAACCAAGACCAAACTTTCAAAATCAACAAAGGGGTGAGTCTTCAAATGTTCAAGGAAGTAATGATAATCAAATTTCTTCTAAATTGGATCAGATATTGAATAAAATAAATTCACAAGAGGAAAGGTACATGACACAACTTAATAAACAGAAATGTCAATATGAGTCAGACAAAATGGAAACTGATGTGAGAATGCAGAACATGGAAACACAGCTAGGCCAATTATATAGAGATTTGACTTCTAGGGATAAAGGTAGGTTTCCTAGTACCATTGAACTTAACCCTAGGGAGAATGCTATGGCTGTTGTAACTAGAAGTGGTGTTAATACTCAACTTGTTGCTGAAAAAAACTATAAAAAATGCCCAAAATGGGAAACTATTTTAATCTGGAAATGAAAATCTGCTCGGTTCACAATCTGGAAATTCACAAAAAAAATGTTGAAAATGATGAGAATCTGAACCTGTCACCTGAAAATCAAGCTGAAACTTCTTCTAAAAATCAAAAAAATAAAGGAAAAGAAAAAGTTGTGGAAGAGGTTAGGGATATGCCTACTGTTCTGAAAAATTTTACCCCACCCAAACCTTTCCCTGAGAAGCTGAGACCTCAATGGAATACCAAGGCTAAACTTTTTTAGTTCCCTGGTCTTCTTTCTAAGCTTAATGTGAACATCCCTTTTATCTAATCCCTAATTCAAATACCGTCCTATCTGAAATCTTTAAATAAAATTTCTTCATATAAAATGACCCTTGAAGAATTTTCTACCTATAGCCTCACTGAAGAGTGCAGTGCTGTACTCCAAAAAAAATCCCACCTAAATTGAAGGACCCATGTAGTTTTGTTATCCCTTGTACCCTAGGAAATTCCGGTCAGCTAAACTACCTGTGTGATCTAGGTGCCAGCATTAATCTGCTCCCATATTCACTGTTTCGACAGCTGAGGCTAGGTGACCTTCAACCCACCACAGTCATACTACAGTTGGCTAATATATCCTTCACGCATCCTGTGGGTCGAGTAGATGACTTACTAGTTGGAGTTGGGAAGTTATTCTTGTCTGCTGACATTCTTGTTCTGGATATGGAGTGTGATCAAGAGGTACCTACCATCTTGGGTAGGCCCTTCTTGGCCACAGGCGGAGCTGTCATAGATGTGTCTAAGGGTCAGTTGATTTTCAAAATTGGTGAACAAGAAGAAGAGTCCAATGATTTTAAAAATATTAAGGGACCAACTTATTCTGAAAACTGTTCAAAAATTGAGTCTCTTGAAGATGAATGTTCTTATAAAAATCAACTTGAACTCATTGAAAAATCTGAAAAATAATCCTTTGCTAAAGAAAACATTATTGAAGCTAAAAGTCTTTGTGAATCTATTTGTAAAACTGAAAATTATGCTGTAACAACCAATTTGGAAAATCTTCTAGAACTGGACAACTTTCCAGTTTCTGCTATAGGAGAGTCCCCAGTTTCTGAACTTAGGAAATTTTAGAGTGAAATTGAGGGTGTTTCTGTTAACACTGACCTTGCTGAGCACTTTGATGATACTGAAAGAGAACATTTAATATAATTAGATTATTCTACTTTAATAAACCTGCTTAATTCTGATCTAGAATGTTTGGACAACATACTGCCCACCTTGGACAGTAGGACTGTTATCTCTGAATCTGAACTTGTAATTGAAAATCATTCATCTTTTAATACTCCTTACAATAAATATGTTGAAGATCTTGGACCTCCTAGGCCTAAGATTCTTCCATCTAGTGTTGAGCCACCTGATCTTGAACTGAATCCCATCACTGCCCATCTTAAATATTCATTCTTGGGTGAGAATTATACTCTTCCTATCATCATTTTTGCTAAACATAAATATTACCAAGGATAAAAATTCTTGGGAGTTGTGAAGAAGATTAAATCTTCCATAGGCTGGACGATAGCTGATATCAAGGGTATTGGTCCTTCATTCTGGATGCACAAGATTCCTATGGAGCCTGACCATAAGCCTAGGGTATAATGTCAAAGAAGAATAAATAAAAACATGAAAGAAGTTGTGAGAGAGGAAGTAATTAAACTATTGGACACTGGTATGATATATCCCATTTCTGATAGTGCTTGGTTCAACCCTGTCCAGGTTGTCCCCAAGGAGGGAGGTTTCACTGTAGTTAAAAATGAAAAAATTGTAGAAGTCCAAGTTAGGAAAGCCATAAAATGGAGAGTTTGTATTGATTATAGGAAGCTTAATGAAGCCACTAGGAAGGACCATTTTCCTATGCCCTTCCTTGATCAAATGCTTGAGATGTTAGCTGGAAATGAATTCTTCTGTTTTCTGGATGGGTATTCTGGTTACATCCAAATACCTGTTGCTCCAGAGGATCAGTAGAAGACTACTTTCACATGCACCTTTGGGACATTCGCTTACCGGAGGATGCCCTTTGGATTGTGTGGAGCTCCAACTACCTTTTAAAGGTGTATGATGGCTATCTTTTCTGATATGATTAAGAGAATCATTGAAGTTTTCATGGATGACTTTTCTATAGTGGGGAGTACTTTTGATACTTTTTTAGGAAATCTTGAGCTAGTTTTGGAGAGGTGCATTGAAACCAACCTTGTGCTAAATTGGGATAAATTCCTGTTCATGGTTACTGAAGGTATTGTGCTTGGTCATAAGGTATCTAAGATAGGCCTATAAGTTGATACTACGAAGATAGAAGTTATTCAAAAACTTCCACCTCCTGTTAGTGTAAAGGGTGTTAGATGTTTTCTAGGGCATGCCGGTTTCACCCAAAGATTCATAAAAGATTTTTATAAAATCATAAAGCCCTTGTGTTCCTTATTGGTAAAGGATGAAGCTTTCAATTTTGATGAAAACTGCTTGAAATCATTTAATCTGCTTAAGGAGAAACTCACTACATCACCTATCATTACTACACCTTATTGGAAACTACCATTTGAGCTCATGTGTGATGCTAGTGACATGGATGTAGGTGTTGTCCTTAGACATAGGAGGGATAGAAAATTTCATGTGGTATAGTATACGAGTAGACTGCTAGATGATGCTAAAAATAATTATACCACCACTGAAAAAGATTTGTTAGCTGTTGTTTTCGCTCTGGAAAAGTTTAGACAGTACATGTTAGGCTCCAAAGTCATTATTTTCACTGATCATTATGCCTTAAAATACTTGCTATCTAAAAAGGAAACAAAACCAAAACTGATTAGATAGATTTTGTTATTAAAAGAGTTCAACATAGAGATTATGGATAAACAAGGAGCTGAAAATTTAGTTGCTGGTCACTTGTCTAGGCTTCCTGTTACCCAATCTGAATCTGAAAATACTAAGGAGATTAACTCTTATTTCCCTGATGAGAAGCTACTCAATGTCAGAGTCAGGCAATCTACTTGGTTTGCAGATTTTTCCAACTTCCTAGCATTAGGTGTCATTCCCAAGAATCTATCTAATAATCAAAGAAATAAATTCATTTCTGAACTTAAATATTATCTTTTGGATGACCCTCTACAGTTTAGGAGGTGTGCTGATGGTATTCTTAGGAGTTGTGTACCTGAGGAAGAGATGTTTTCTATTCTTGAAAGTTGTCATTCTTCACCTTGGGGAGGTCACCATGGGGGTGAGAGGACTACTCAAAAAGTCATACAGTCTAGTTTCTATTGGCCTACCCTCTTTAAGGACGCTATGAGTTTTGTGGTTGGGTGTGACATGTGTCAGAGACTGGGTAATGTGGGTAGGAAACAGGAGTTACCCCAAAAGGGTATTTTGTAAGTTGAAATTTTTGATGTTTGGGGGTAAGATTTCATGGGTCCATTTCCATCATCTCATGGGAATGAGTATATCATAGTTGCTGTGGATTATGTATCAAAATGGGTTGAGGCAGTAGCTCTACCCAACAATCAAGCAAATAGTGTGATAAAATTTGTCAAGAAGAATATCTTTACAAGATTTAGAGTCTCAAAGGATTTTATTACTGATAATGGAACACATTTTAAAAATTACAAGTTTAAGGCTTTGATGGAGATGTATTTTTGTGTTCACAAAACCGAAACCCCTTATCACCCACAGTCCAGTGGACAAGTGGAAATTTCTAATAAAGAACTTAAACAAATTCTTGAGAAAACTGTTTCAAATTCTAGGAAGGGTTGGTCACTCAAACTGGATGAAGCTTTATTGGCATATAGAACTGCTTTCAAGACCCCAATAGGTATGTCTCCTTACAGGCTTTTGTTTGGGAAATGCTGTCATTTACCTGTGGAGTTGCACCATAAGTCTTATTGGGCAGTTAAGGCTCTAAACATTGACTTTAAGAGTGCTGGTGAGAGGATATTGCTTGAGTTTAGTGAACTTGATGAGATTAGGAGAGAAATTTATGATAATTCAAGAATTTATAAAGATAGGACTAAGATATTTCACAATTCTATCATTCAAACCAAAGAGTTCAGACCTGGACAGAAGGTCCTTCTCTTTAACTCTAGACTTAAACTTATTCCTGGGAAGCTGATGTCCAAGTGGTCTGGACAATTTACTGTTGTGAGAGTTTTGAAGAATGGAGCTATGGAAATAGTAGGTAAAGAGAATAAACCCATGTTGGTTAATGGTAAAAGATTGAAACTTTATTTTGAGGGGCAGCCAAAGGGCTTGGCTGCCTTTACTGTTATTGAAAATTGTTCTTGAATGAAGTCTAGATGGGGAATTTAAACCTAGCGCTTCATGGGAGGCAACCCATGGTTTGTGTTTTGTCAATAAATAAAATTTTGCAATTAAATAAAGTCTAACTGAATACTTTAAATTCAGTGCTTCATGGGAGTCAACCCATGTTCTTTCTTTTGTGTTTACTTTTATTTCTGTTCTTGTTTTACTTTGAATAAAGTTCTGCTATGATTCCTTCTGTTTGCACTGTCTATGCTAGTTATATATTCCTGGTTCTCATGCTCGGTGTTTTTTAGGATGTTGCTGCTGTCATCTAAGGAGTGGAATTCCCATAGTCATTTTTGGACAAGATCTTAGTTAGGGAAGTATTTCAACTTGCTTCATTTATTTTTCTCCTCCTTAATTCTCAAATAAAATTCTACTTACTGAATAATTCTGCTTATATTATAAAATTCTTCTGTATGTCAGTGCTTAGAAATAAAATTATGCATGTGCCTCTTACTAAAAAAAAATTTAATTTCACCATTGTTTAAACCATTCATTGCATAAACTTAAGTGGGGGGGGGGGAGGGTACATGTCACAGGTTTGTGATTCTTCTTTAGGTTGGGATGTTTTTAGTATTCATTTATCTGCTCTATGATATATATATTTTAGAACTCAATCTGTTAAAATGTTTACATCCAATTAATTGTGCACCCACACATTATATACATATTTTGAGTTTTAATGAAAATATGTGTCACTTTAATGTGCGTCTGGATATGAACCTGCTATTTATTTATTTATTGTGGCAAACTAGATTTTTGAACTTCATTGAGACCCTTTATTCATGTCATCTATCTAATTAATTGAAAATCTATTTTGAACTTAACTTGCTTAATTGTTCTTTTCCATATATAGAAGTCAACTTGGGGACAAAGTTGGGTTTTATGTGTAGGGGGGAGGGTCAATTCTTGACTGTGCTAAACTGTGATTTAATGTAAGCCTATCAATTCCCACTGCAACTTTCAAATTTCATGGAAAAAATGGTTAAATTTTTTCAAATTTTTTTCATAATTTTAGGCTTTAAATTGTACTCTTTTGGGTCATGCCTGGGGATAAGTCCTTGCTGGTAGTTAAGTTTTTCTTTGAACCTGAAATTAATGAGTTTGGATGATTTCTGAGTGGTCTTTCTTGGTGATTTGATGGAAATTTTGTTTAGGAACTACTTCTGATAGTGATATGGGTATCCTTTTAATGGAGTTATGGTCATAACCCTTGAAACTGGAAGTTTGATTTTGATTCTCGGGGCCTCATTCTTTTCATTTAAATTATTAAAAGTAATTGCTTTAATGAGCCAGTGTAAATGATTTATATAAATCCATTGAAACTGGAGTAATTTGGGCATCTGGGATCCCACGGTGAGTCTCTAAGACATTAGATGCTGGGTGCATTTCTATTAACTAAAAGCCTTCTGTACACATTGAATAAGTGCATTGCACAGTGCTTAGTCCAATGATACATGGCTTGGAATAAATAAATAAAGTGTCTAGGGTCAAAAAATGAGCTCATTAAGGTGAGGGGAATGATGAACTCCAGATGAAGAAGGGATCAAATGGTTTATATGGGATTCATTTTGGTTGTGTCATTTAGGTGATTCACAAAAAAAATTATTTTTGGAACCTAGGTGAAAAAGTCAAAGTACAAAGTTCCTTGGTTATAGTATTAATTCCATTGATATTTTACCTCATTTCACTCTTGGAATTAGAACTTGAGTGTGGATTGAAATGAGTCACTAAGATGTACCACATCTGTGGCATGACATATTCTTTGATGGAAGGTCTTTGTGTTATTAATTACCAGTGAGTATTTTCTTAAGGCAAGATTCATATGAGAAATTTATTTTCAAAGCCTTTTGACATGTTTTTGTAGTCCTCTGTTTTAAGTTCTGGACATGTTACATTTTGATTAGAATTATTAACATACTTCTGGTTTTCAAAGATAATAAAACATGAAATTGTTTGAGGACAAACAATACTTAAGTGTGGGGGAATTTGATGTGGTTCTATTTTTACTAGTTTTTCCACTTCCTTTTTATTAATTTTTAATGATTTACTTAACTATTTTTACACATTTTATCTAATAAATTCTCTTTTGTATTTTTATAATTAAAATTGTCAAATATTCATTTTTTATAACATTTTATATAATTAAGGACTATAAAATAGTTGATTTATTCCTTCTTTGTTTTTAGTATAATTAATTTTCAATTTGTTCATTAAATCTATATTTATTTATTTTATTTATCATTATATTATTAAAAACTATTGAGTTTCCTAATTAATTTACTTTTAATTTTTAATTTTATATAACTTAGTCCCTGCTTTCCAGACTACCGGTAGCTAAGCTACTGATAGCAGGGGTCCTTTTGCTCTACCGATAGACAGGTTACCGGTACTGTCTAATGGTGACCAGCTCTCTTTTTGCTTACTGGTATACTGTTTTGAGTTCTAACAGTGACCTTTGTTATATCGGTAACCATTGTCACCGCTTTTCTTACCTACTTATAGCTCTCTTCTAAGATTAACGGTATCCATTAATTTCTACCAGTAACCCTTTCATTTTAATTTAATAGCGGTGAATATTTAGTTTGGTTAATTAAATTATGCTTGAATTTTTAATGTAATTCTCTTTAATTAACTTAGACATTATTTTATTAATTAATCTTCTAATTAAGTTACATTAGAATAGGTTAATTTTATTATTTTATGTGATTAGTTCTCCGGATCGTTATTTATGTAAGTTATGTGTGCTTATAAATTAATTAAATTGGTTCGACCTTAATTTTATTATTTCAAATAGTTAATTAATTAATTAATTAAGTGTTTTTAAACTTTTACTATATTATTTTATGTATGCAGATTGGGTATTAATTCAATTTTATTTTGTTTTAGTCTACCGTTGAGGTAGATGAGCGATGGCCGTGACTTATATGGGTCACTGTTGTTTTTCATTATAACTTGCTGTTACTTTGTAATTTTCATGTTGCTATTAATTTTAATTTATTATTAATTTAGTTTAATAGGTATTTAGTTTTTAATTTATGTTCTGTTAGTTAATAAAATTATTGTTTTAAAGGTTAATAAAAATTCTGTTTTGAATCAATGGAATTTAGCATTATTTTAATTAATTATTTTAAGTATTTTTATTTAGTTTATTTTTGTTTTTAATTTTATGTTTAACTTGTGTGTTTATTTTTAATAGTTCACTTTTGCGTTACGGTTGGCTTCTATTTATCCACTAACGGTGACCCTTTGATGTAGCGGCGACCCTTTTATTTTTGTTGTGCAACAGTGAGTATTTAGTTCTATTAGTAACTGTGTGATTATGTTTTTATGTACCGGTGACCTCCGCACCTCACTGATACTTCTTTGAATCGGTATCCTGTGCTTTAACGGTGACCCTTTGTGCACCCTTTTTCCCCTCACTGATATAGCTTTAATTTCACCTCACTATTAGACAATTCCTACCTCACCGTTAGCCCTTTTTACCCTTTCTCAATGCTACCGATACCTTCTATCTCACTGATATATATCCTATTCCCTCATTGTCACCCAGTACTCCCACAAGATTTTCACTGCCCTACACCTCACTGTTACGCATTCTCTTCCTCACCGTTACTCAACCAATCCTCACTAATAGTTTTTCATCTTTCCCCTGCTACCGATAGCCCTCTCCTTCACTGTTTTCCTCTGCATACATCCCTACATCCTCTGGTTTCACAAATACCTGCGTCAACCCATCACCTGCAATACTTAATCCAACCAGTTCAACACAGAAACATTTTATTTACAGACTGATTCAACCAATATACAAATTAAAACCTAATTTACATCACAAGAGCATGAATCAAATCACAAATTTGGATCTGAATGGAACCAACACTGTAGTAGAAGTCCGATTTATAGATCTGCTAGGCAGAGGCCTATGACTGCTGTTGGGAGTGAGTCATTACTCGAATCTGAACCGGGTGTTGTCGGTTTCACCCAGGGCCAGAGCCACTGTCATCCATGGTTCTGGAGGGTGAGCCGAGGCCCGTGCCGCTGCTGCCTTCGGAAAGTCGCACCACCTGCTGGTGTCGCACCACTGCTTTGATGCCAAATCGAAGCTGAGTAGGGTTCAGTGATGTTGTTGGAAGCAGGAGCTGGAGTCGTCGCGCCCTGAAGTAGAGTTTACCTAAGGAGGAGGCGAAGCCGAGGCCACATGTCGAGCTGGGGACCGACGATGTGCAGCGCCTAGTTTGTTGGAAGAGGAACCCTACCCTCCCCCTTGTGCCGTGGAGAAGAGGGGGGGGGAGAAGGGTGATTAAAAAATAATAATGTAATAAAAGTATAATAAAATGAAAAGCAAATTCAAAAGTAAAAAAGTAAAGTAAAAGACAAATATAATAAAAGTAATTAAGTAAAAAGTAAAAGCAAAAAGTACATTAAAGTTAACTTACAAAGACAAATTAATATAGAATAATTATTAAAATTTTAAACTAATATAATATTAAATAGATAAATTATAAATTAAAATTATAAAACTAAATTAATAACAAGTTTAAATAATTAATTAATTTTTATTAATAGTAAAAATATATAATTAAGAATAATTTAAATAAACTATAAAATATTATTATTAATTTAAAATACTTAAAAATTAAGTAATTATTTTAATTACTAAATTAAAATTAACTAATAAAATAATTAACCTAATAATTAAATTTCATTAATAGTAATAATTAAATTATTAATGCAATATTTAATATTAACTTAATTAACTATTTATTTATGTTCTTAATATATAATAACTTAGTTTAAAATATGGATAAAATTAATAACTTAGTGTTTAAATTTATTAACCTTAATTAAGTTAATAACATACTAATTAAGTTACGTTTTTATCATAGATAATAATTAGTATAAAAGTAAATAAATTTCAATTTACTTTAGTTAACTAATATCGAGTTAATCTAACACTAAAATTTAAAATTAACAACTTTTTATTCTTTGTGTTCATTTTTATTTATTTGTCTCATCTAACTTTGCAGGTTCATTCAATGGACTTGAACATGTCCAGGTTCATCAAACTAACTCATCTGGAGTTAGTTACGAGTGAAAAATTTGCGCGACGTGCCTCTCACGGGTTAACCGCACGTGTGCAGTGCGTGGGTGAAGAACTCTTGAAGTCGGTGGAAGATGTGGTGGTGACATGAAAAGGATGACAGAAGTTACTTAAGTAGAGCAAGCAGCATTCTTTGGGGGAGGGATGATTGACTGTAAGAAGATTCACTTACCTGAAGGGATGATTGACTGTAAGGTGATTGACTTACCCGGAGGGACGATTGACTGTAAGGCGATTCACTTACCTGGACGGACGATTGACTATAAGGCGATTCACTTACCCGGAGGGACGATTGACTGTAAGGCGTTTCACTTACCCGGAGGGACGATTGACTGTAAGGAGATTCACTTTCCCAGAGGGACGATGCTGAGTAGTGCATTCCAGGAACTTAGGAGCAGGGCATTCTTAGGGAGTTACTTCTCCCTCACGTTTTAAAATTTTATACTCTGTTACTGTAATGTTCCCTATTAATGTTGTGATAATGAACAATATAGTTAGCTAAGTCTTCTAGTTCGGGGAGAGTTCTAGCTCTACTGGTATCTTTTTCGTCCATTTCACTTAACATTTAAATGTGTTTATAATTGATCGGAGAGATCAGTTCTAAATACATCCATCCGTTTTGCACCACAAGATTGAATTTCATGCACCTACAATCTTTCGGCGAGTTTGATTGTAGAACATTTTTCTAAAAAAATTAAACTCAAATTGAAAACTTCAGTACTCACGGCGAGTGTGTGCTGTCGACTTTTAAAATCATTTTTATGAAGTTTTACTTCTTTGGAGTGGCGAACTCAAAATTGTACAATTTCTATGACTTAACTCATGGCGAGGGAGATAATTCACCTTTGTTCAGTGGTACGAAGCAGTACTTTTACATGAAAAGGAAAAACAATTTAAACCAGTATTCTAGAATGAACTCTGAGCATTATTTACTATTGTCCTTTATCAGCATTTAATTTTCTTTGATGCACCTTGTTTTCTAGCGGTACTCTGTTTTAGTATCGGTAGAACAAGTTTACAATAGATGTTTAGTTTCAATTTACAGTACATAAAATCATAAAAAAATTAAAAGATATTAAGATATAAAAAGTGAAAATTTGAAAAAACACTCCACTGCTGACAACAGTTGAGTTTTCCAAGTTTTAATTTAGTAGTGGACAATTTTACCTTCCCTGTGGGTTCGACCCTACTTGCCACATATACAGTAGTTAGTAGGAATATAAATTTTATACATTGTCTGACTTCAAAGATAGTTTAGGTCACTTTCCGTCAGGGTGAGATTGTCATAGTGTGACTGTCACGGTGGCTCCATAACGGTACCACCGGTTCAGTGTAACACCATAAGCGGTGCCACCGTTTTAGTGTGCGACTGTGACTGGTGCCACCGTTTCGATGGAACCTTGTTTTTGGAAAACTCTTTAACTAGCCTCTACCCATTCCATTATAGAAAGCTACTACTGTACATAAATTTTTCATCTTATGACATAAAAAATTATTCAATTCTTTATTGTCTAGCTTCTTATTGATGCTTGAGTTTTCCTCAGTTCAAGTATTCACCTGAGGATATTCATAAAAAAATGGGTGATAAAAAATCCTAGTAAGAGAATAAATAAAAACATGAATAAATTTAACATTGGGTGAGTATAATCATTATCATCATTACATAAGATTTATATAAAAATCATGAGATGATTCATTATGATAATACTTGAAATGTGGATATGCATAAAAATGAAACATCATGCCTTAATTGTAAAATAGCACACATAGTTGTCAACAACACTAGCATCATGTTCACATATATTTTACTTTACTCGTGAGTTTCTTCACTATACCCAATTCATTTTATGGATATATAATTCTGGGTGCACCCATCACATTAGAACATTTTCATTGCTATATATAATTTTGTGTGAACCCGTCACATCATAAAATTTACATTATCATTCATTAGACATGAAACATATATCAATATTAAACAAAAAAACCCCATGGAATGTAATTTATTTCACTTCATAGACCATACATTCAAAAAATTTGTGTTCCCAAATGAAATATGGAATTACATTCTTGTTACAGGCACCATTAACCTAGAGTGAGATGTAAAATGGGTGTTTTTGAAAGAAGATATAATTTTTAAAACATTGTGTATGAAATAAACTCCATTGGAAAACATATATATTCAAGAAAAGGTAATATATTGATTAATAAATGATTTTTATGGAATCACCATACTGAAAATGGAGTTAAATAGGGAATACCAGAAGAGAAAATGTTGGGTTTAGGAATTCCCCCTACCTTGTATCCGAACACATTATTCACATTAATCTCCTATTTAATGACATTAGATTAATTAATTAACAATTATAGAACCTTTTATACATGAATATGTTTCATTATGGTTTCATTAACTTCTTTTATTGTCCTTTGGATGAGTTATAGTGTTTAAATTCAATATTCTGGAGTGTTCTTTTTCTTTGTTTTCATGAACAGTTCTCTTGTACAAATGAATGGATGTTCATGTAGAAGATGGATAAAATTAAAGAATTGATATTAAAATTAATTAATGATAATATAGTATTTTTAATTATCTTTTTATGATGTTTGTTATTCACCATGAAGATGAATCATTAGATAAAATTTAATGATGTCCGTATTAGGATAATTCTGGCAGTTTTTAGGTCACAACGAACATGTTTTCTTTTATCATTTTGTATCATGTAAAAGTGTTGTTTAAAGAAACTAAAATGGGTCAAAACATACATAATATAATTTTTTCAACAATTAAATGTTTTTATTGACATTTTTTAGTGAATTTAAGGAAAATGAAGTTGCATCACCCATAAGGTTAGTAAATTAACATATCACATACAATGATTTCATTTTCAAAAAAATAAAAGAGAGAATGGGAAAATATTAATTAATAATATTACATTTACATGATATAATACTCATAAATCAATCATACTAGATTTATCAAGACATTTGGATAAGATAATATGAGGATAATAATTGAAAATAAAAGAAATTTGAAAGGTAATTGAATGAAGAGAGAGAGAGAGAGAGAGGAATTACCTCTAGAATACTCTTCTTGATATCCTTCTCAAGGCACCTAGCGTGGGTCATTGGAAAACACCAAGATCTCCTAGTAATGGGGAAGGTTCTAGAGATAATCTTTGGGATGAATTTGGACAAGGTACGAAGCTTGAGAGGTGTGAGTAAAAGAGGTTGTGAGGGGTAGTATTTATAGTGGCGGGGAGAGGGGTTTTCTCAATATTTTTTTATTAATTTATTATTTATCCACAAGACAAGAAATTTTGATAATCGAATGAATAAAAAAAGTAATTAGGGTTTGCGAGTTTGTGTTTTGGGTGCTTACATCTCTCCTGATGTCAGGAATAGTGGATTTAACTTGTAATCAATTTATACGGTAAATGATCGTATTATACTGTTCACAAAAAATTCACATTTTTTAGAAAATTCCCAAAAATTCACCCTAACCATTTATTAACTTGTAGAATAAAAAAATAATTCCCTTTAATAAAAATAATTTTGAAAATAGGAATAATCTAATTACTAATTAAAATCATAATTTATATCAAAAATTAAAAATTAAAAATTAAAAGTGCATTTATAAAAAATTAAAAAATTATTCATGGTCTCATAAAATTACCATATAATCCTGATAAATATAAAAACTAGTTTATGAATACATTTTATTAAAATATAATTTCTTTTATAAAATTAATTATTAAATATTCACGACCTAAAAAAATACCAACTCTATAATATAATTATATCATATTATCAAATATAAGATGGATAAATTTTATTTATAATATCATCTGTATGGTTCCTATTCACTTAGCCAATTTACTATTCATAAGGGTCATATTAATATTCATTAGGGTTACATTAATATTCATAATGGTATGTTACGAATCATAAAAAATTATGTTTGTACTATCAGAATTCAAAAATCATACAGATCATAACCAGGTATGTTAGATTTTTGAAATTCAAATCCACGAAGTGGAAAGATTAGGTTTAAAGGTCACATAAAATTTATTAGTTCATTTAAGTGTGATATTCCATTTTGTTTCGTATTATGGTTTTATAAGAATGTAACTCCATTGATAAAACATTAGGTAATTACTAAATCTGGCCTTACTCTTTGATATGAAGGTTGGATGCTTGTTGAATCTATTGATTTTTTTCTTATTTACATTCCCCACTGCTTTAGGAAGATTGTTTTCTTACTCTCCTTCCATGGGAGGAAAATAAGCCGAAGGTCTGCCTGCTGATTTCTATGATTATCTTCTTGTGGTTGGTTGTGTCTATGCTCCTGATATAGGTGGAAAATACTTGATGGGTAGTTCATCTACTCACTATATTGAACCCCTTGTGTTTTGTATCATAGAATGTTATCCTATAATACTTTGAAATATGGAAGGCATTGATTATTATTCGAAGGAATAAATGTTTTACCCAGGGTTTGGATCTTCCTAGGATGCAATTATGAGGTTATAATTATGAGAAAATGTGGACTCGATTTGTTTATTATATGAGGTAATGGGACATTGTTGTGATAATAATGAAATGAAATGAGGAAATGACAATGGTTAATTAATGCATAATGAATTAATTAAAACAATGTGAAATTTGTAAAAATTGAAAAAGTAACATAACATAGCTCTTTAAATGTTAGTGTGCTTATAGGATATCTAGTCTTTACAGTGGAAGATCAAAGTCCAAGAGACATTAGATGTAGTTGATTATAGGTCTATCTTATTACCATAGAGTGGTTGTCGACTAAATTATATCATCTACTTTTTTTTTGTACGGAGGTCCACCATGTCTGTTAGGGAAATCGACACCCCTGGTATTCAGAGCCCTATATGGTGTTTTCCCCAAAATACCTATTGTGTGATGCATGTATGACTACCACCATTCACCCAATTCACTTAAGTAATTAGTTTCTTATGTTGGTATGCATGATAGTTAGTTTTCCCCATATATGTGTGTTGAAGGATATAGTAACTTTTGGTTATTTCAAACACATATTTCAATTATATAGTTTCCTTAGATCTACTATTGGTACAACATGTATGGGTTGTGATGGTTGAGGATATTTACTCAGTGTATGGGCTATAATGGATTGAGGTTTAATACCTAATTTTTGATACATGTTATGCAGGCAATAGTGGATACTAGGAACAACCTAGTTACATTAGTTAAATGGTAGTGGTTTTACGATGCATGAGGTTCATGTTGATGCATGAGTTGTGTTTTGGGGTGCTTCTCCTAGGTGTATATGGGATAATATTTTAGAAATAGATGCACAAGAAGTTCAATATTGGGGAAAATTAAAAAACAAGTGGCGTAGTGGTAGTAGGGTACCCTTGATATTCTTTATTATATTATATGATCTTGTATACTATACATGGTGAGAGTAAACATGGTGAGGTTGGGAATGTATTATATCTATTTAGTTGATGAGTTATTTTTAGTTGTTTCTCATTATTATTTGGAAATCATTGTATTTTTTTGAACAAGAGGTTATGGGTTGGATCCTACGGAGTATATTGTTATACTCACCGAACATATATATGCACTTTTTTTGGTCAGTTGAAGTAGGTTGGAGATCAATATGTTTATTACAAGCTTGTGGGTTGCAAGAGATTTTGGGAATCGTGGTCACTTTCATCTTTAAATTATTTTGATACATGTAGTTTTTTCCTTCAATTTTAGTATTTATTTCATGACATTTCATTTTTGTGCATGGTTTTCTCTTATATTGTATTATGATAAGGGGTTGGTTGATGTTTATCTTTTCTCTCTCTTATGCTTGTTTATCATTTAGAGAGTAATGCCTCCCATAATCATTTTTATTATTCCCTCAATGCTAGTCACTATCCCGAGGCCTACTGGGTGTGGGACTAGTTGGTTTCTATCTGACTTATCCAATTGAATGCCTATGAAGGGTACACATTGTGGGGAGGGTGGGGGTGGGGTAACTGTGAGTCCCATGTGATATCATTACTGCCTCATGCTCCCATGTATCATTAGAATCTGAACCTTGATACCATATAAATCAAACTGAAAGTATCATCTTCCCATTAAATACCTTGTTTTTAGAATCAACTATTGTAAATAGCTATTTTTTCATGGATAAATAATGTTCAACATCAATATTACTCCTGCTCAGAAAATGATATTGGTCAGATAAATACTTTTAGAGTTGTTATACATAAAACACCTTATGTATCGACTTCAGTTGTGGTGGAAGTGCTAAATACCAAATAAAATTTTCCACATAGTCAACAAACTCAAAAGGTCCCAAAAAATGAGGAGAAAATATTCCCAAGTCTCCAATGTCATGGATGACCTTACCATGGATAATCATTCAAAAAAACTTAGTCAAAAACATAAAATTCCAGTGGTCTATGATGATCAACATCATAATATTTATACCAGATCTATTTCATCAACATTATATGATGAATCAGTTAACTCTTTTTTTCTTGTATTGAACCAGCCTTGGTCGAACCATAGAAACATCACCAATATTCAAACAACTCAACATGGATCTGGAAGGACAAACATATAAGGCCCCAAACGGTTCCATTTTGATCACTTAATATAAAATATTTTTATAAGAAAAGTATACTATCCATAGATGGTAATCCCATTCTTAAAAAATTGATAACATATTTGTAGAGAATATCTTGATGACAATGTATATCTCTTTACATCTGGACATCTACCTATGGATGGTGTGCCACTCTCAAATGGACTATAAATCCCAGTGCCAAGTAAGTCCTATCCAAAATAGATAAGTGAACTGCGGATACAAATCAATTACTATGATAAATGGAACCCCATACAAATGAACAATATCTTTCACATGGAGTTTTCCCAAATAATCTACATTGGTTATATCACAATTTTTTAAAAATTGAGACAATTTTTTCAGATGATCTATCACAACTCATATCGCATTATTTTTTATCTTGTTATGTGTAATACCAACGAAAATGTCTACTGAGATCTCATTATACTACCACGTTGCCAATGTATGTGGATGATAGAAACTCCAATGGTTTATATTCATGTAATTTACATACAAGAATTTAAAACAATGAAAAGAAGTTCAATAATTCCCCATCTCAAACCTAACCACTAGAATCTACATCATTATCAATGTAACATAATGGTTGTTCCAAGGTGTACTTCCCAATAATAATTATTGAAATCCCCCATATTATCCATATTTAACACCAGTAATATAAAAAGGTGAATCTAATTTCCTAGAATTATCTCTGTAGAGAAAAACCTACCGACCATAGTCCCCCAACCATAAATACAATCTCTAATGCTACAGAAAAAATCATAAAGCTATTGTTCCTAAAGAATCATCTTGAGAAGAGTTGAAAAAAGATGAAAACTATCCAATGAAACCTCAACCCTTGATTACTAAACTCCAATATGAAACTATAAAAAAATTAAAATAATGTTCCACTATTCCAAATATTCTTTCATGGATTGGGTTTGATGTATTCTATTAAAATCATATCAAAGACACCCCCTTTACCCTAGGTATAGGTGATGTCAAAGTCAGAATATTGTAGGTATTCAAAAAAATTCCTCTAGGAATGACTTATATTTGTTATGAGAATATATAACACAATCTCTTGTTGTGAGAGTAAATGGTAAACATTTCTCCAAAAATGTAAAATTACAAACTATTAAGAGCATGAATCATAACTTCATGTTGATGGTCATGAGTTAGATAGTTCTTCTATTGTAGCCTAAGATGATGAGATCCCTAAGAAATGACTTGATCAACCTATATAAGAATGTAGACTAAAACTAATCTTGATGCCTCATTGAGTACTAAATATCCATTCATGGCCTCCAAGATAGAAAAAAATATTGTTTTAAAAGTCATTTCTTGTAAAAAATAATAACTATTTTTTTATCATTAGAATACTCTACTCTAATTGGAAAATGAGTTGTAAAAATGATACCAAATTTTAGAAGTCCATAACGAACCAAGAATAATTCCCAGCTAATCCAAAGAAGATATGAATCTGAAAAACATTTTCATTGAATATTCTTGTAATATAAAAACACTTAAATTTTCATGACCAACTTAAAAACCAAGTTCTAAACCCACATGTCCAATAAATTCCACTTCCTTAATCAAGAAATCCCATTCTATAAGCTTTTCATAATGAATGTGATTTCTCAAAAATTACGTTAATGGATCTAAAATAACACACATGGTACTTATAACAGCCCATGATTGATGTACATGAACATTGAATTTCATTTTAGGAATATTTAATACATTATACAAATATATTCCCAAATACCATATTAGTTTAGTGTATTTGGAAACTCGGAACATAATCTTTTAACTTGGTGAAAGTTCATCAAAATCTCCCATAATGATCTTCCTCATTTTTTTTCCTACCTAAAACTTTTATATATATCATAGGGAAAAGCAACCATAAAAATGGTGAGTTCAAATTCACAGTAAGGGTAATCATGGATAACAAAAAACAAACCGTAAACATTTGAACGTAAAAACAAGAACATAAAGTTTAAACACCCAAATCTTGAGAAATAAAATAAATCTTGTTAGTATGTAAGGAATATATCTTAAAGGAAGATTTTACATGATAGAATAGCATTGGAAAAAAGCATGTAATTTTTAAAAACAAATATGCACATAATATGATTTCCATGGTAGCCAAGGCATTGATTCCAAGACCATCATAGTGGAAAAAGTACACTAATGAAATGGGTTTACTTTTCATTCCAGCCATGTCTTACTGAACTGGATTCACTTAATGTTCCATTCATTCTATATCATGAGATATAAATATTTACCCAATTCATTGGAGGGTGATATTTTTCCCACCCATATCATAATAAAATCATTATTACATGTTTCACAAAAACATATATCATTCATCACATCATAACCCATGAAATAAAATGGTGCTCTTAAACATCATACAATCAAAATCCATATAAAATAAATTAAACTCATAAAATTAAATAGATCTTAAATAGAATCAAATAATATTAATAATAGGGATATAAACCTAACCCTATTTTATCTTATATGGAAAATAATTTGGATAAAACACTTGAACTTACTTCTTGAGGAAAATATCCACTCTTTTCAGTGAATGTTTACTTTTCTCAAAATGTCATGCAATTTTAAAAGAAAATTATTTTTTTTAAATATACTTGTAAACGTGTAGAGGAATATTCTTAGAAATAAGGTGTTATGAAGATTTAAAAACTCGTTCATGTCGTATAAGTTAAAAAAATTCTCCATGTACATTTCCTAGAAATGTCAAAAACTACCTCATATAGTAAACAAAAGAAAGACCCCTTACATACCATGCAGTAAATATAAAAAGGGTAAATTTATTTTAAATATTAATATAAGAATATTAGATAATTTATGATAAAATGTTTACAAAATATGGACATGGATGATAAATATATCCCTAGAAAATACTTACGAATAAATAATCTCAGATAAAATGAGTTTGGAAAAGTTATCATGCACCTTGTACTTTTCTTAATTTGATGGTGTGGTCACCTCCTTTATAATGGTTAAATATTTTTACCAAATTATACTAGGACTTTATCGATTTTTATGATATGTTATATGATCCTATTATATCATTTTTTTAATATTATTTCAATATTACCATTATTTCTTATGTAAACTACTTCATTTTACCATTAATGTTTTGTCATGTTCATCATATTTATTATGCATAGTATGTATTTTATTAATGTCAATATGCGAATAATTTTTAATTTAACCAATGATATATATTTTATAGTCCTTCTTGAATTGTTAATGTGGATAATTAATCTCACCGTGTCGTGGAGATGGTAGGCCACACTTACGCACAAGCGATGATATCATTCTCTTGATGGTTAACTAGTATGTAATTGGATGGTATGTTAATTATACATAATCATTATAATTTTATATTAATTATTTAAATCCATTATAATCATCATTATACCCATCCTGATAAATTATTAATTTTTGAATAACAAATTATACCACGACGTGGAGACGGTAAGACATGCGTACGCATGAAGGGTGAAATTGTTATTCGTAGGATATAAAAAATAGGTATAAGGTTTTCCAATAATTGTAATAATATATAATTATGTATAATATACTGGATTTTAACTTTATTATGAAATCAACATAGAATGTTGAAGTATAATAAGAAAAGAAATTGAATTCAATTGGTAATGCGATTACCTATTCTTCATTGTACTTCCTTTGGATTTCTACATATGGACACTAGGGATGGACTTTTTGGAAAACTAAGACCTAATATAGATAACTTGGAATTTTTTTATAATAATTGAGTAGGTTTTTGTTGATCTATAAGGTTCATGGTTGTTTTTGGAAATGTGGGAGGAGTTTCCATTTTATAAGAGAGGAGGAGGGACACATTAGGAAGGTTTTGAAATATTATGTTATTATAAAATTATGTTCTTTTTGAAAGGGTTATATCTTTTTTAATTCAAATATAAGTTGACGATTTTTCGAATTGAACTAAACTAATAGGTTTTAGAGATATTTAGGTCTCAAATTTTTCATTATTTTTTAGCTTTAACCCTTAGATAAATAATTTATCTCTTACCACATCTCCTTATATATTCATACTATATGGTTAATATAGATACTATAAATTTAAAAACGAACATAAAGTGGTTAATTAATGTCATGTTCAACATTATCTATGTCATGTGGCTGAATCTTATATTTTTAGTACTATTAAATCATTAAATTAAATAGTATTTTTTTTAAAAACTAATATATGTAAATTTTCATACTATTTATATAATGACTTTTTAAATTACCATAAAAACATGTTTATTTAGAAAAGACTTCATTAATTAAAATATAAAAATTCCTAATAATACATATAATCCATGGATGGAATAAAAATAATCAAAGTAAATTTATTTTAATATTTGTAATCTCATTTATTTAAATCATTCATTAAACAGGTAATCAGTAAATCAACATTGTCTCAAAAATAAATTTCTTTATTTTGTATCTAAAAAAATAAAATATCATGATTTTGTAAATATTATTATATTTCTATTGACTCGTTATAGTCTAATTTATCGTATGTATTACCCCATATTAACGTTGTTTTATTAAGAGTATATAATTCTATGTCATGTTTCTTTTTAAGTTAAATTAATTCTTATAAAATGTCATTTTCAAATCCATGTGGCTTATGGGTTACCCAAATCAACCCAAGTATTCCCATGGTCGTTAATATCTCATATAATAAGATTAGCATATATGTTAGTGTAGTTTAATTTTATTATAATGTTATTTTTTACCCATATTTACCATATTTATCCTTTAAACCTGGTAAAGAAAAATATTTACTTTAGTAACTATTTATAACGTCCAAAAATAAAAGGTACTAATTTACACAATTTGAATCATCTCATTCCAAATAAGGATTCCATTGTTTCATATTCAAAACACAGAAGTTTCCGTAATAAATTTAATATTAATTTTTGTTTGCAAAACCAAAAACCGAGTTTTTAAGAAGTAATAAATATCAAAAGATTGACATGTGATTAAGACCAATTTAAAGAGAAATTATTCCAATGGAAAAATTGGGTAAAATGATAAAAATATAATCCAATTTCATTTTAAAACCTAATAAAAATAAAATCTAACTTTATAAAAATATTAGATGAAATGGAAGTATCGAATTAAAATGCAATACTTTCCACTATTCATTAAAATATGATTTTTATCAGAAGAAACAAAAAATCAACCTAAGTAAATTTTTATTTCTTTATTTTAAATAAGAACATTATTTTGTCAAATATAATATTTAAAAGTGTTAAAAACTCGATTTGAAATCGGTGTTCCATCAAAAGTCAACAAAAGTGAATTTTATTGAAAAATACTTCTTTTATCCAAAAAAATTAACACGATCTAATATCATGACTAGAAAATACATATAAAAGTAAAAATTTGGTTAATACTATTCATAACTTCTATTTTAAATCCCATAATAATATTTTATCAATATATCATTATTTAGGGAAACTCGGTATTACGAAAAACGTAAGCTATCGTGGAAGGTTTCTCTTGCATGTAACGCAATCCTAGTCAGTGTTCCAGGTAGTGAAAGCTTAATTTGATGTTTCTTATAACATAATCCAAGATTAGTTCAATTATACATTGAAAAAAATCTATAATCAAGGTTTTTTTAAATAAATTATATCAAAAGAATGTTAAATTGTGTGCAACACAAGCCATGAATATTGTCACATATACTGCATTCTAATATGGTGTTGCATATTGAGAAAGCTAATCTTATTGTAGCATACAAATCAATGAATTTTAAAGAATCTATATCATAATATCTTGTGGTGTTACATTTTACCCCCTTAAAATGAATGTCTCCCTCAAAATTAATCGGGGTTATAAATTGTTTTCTACAAGAATGTTTCTTTCCTGAAAGCCCACATCGTAAAAAGGGATACTGAAACATCATATTAAAAAGGACGATAGAAACATAACATTTACCCGAATTAACTCATCACTGGGTTTCCACATAGAAGAACATAGGTTGGAAGTGAAAACAAGGATATGGAAGAGAAATTTGACCATCACGTTCTTATGGATAATGATAGAGAATAAGGTTTAGAGATAGATAACTACCATATGGCCATAAATATTTGACAATTTAAGGGACCATCTGATTTATCAGATAATAAGGTACTAGGATAACATTTTTGGTTTTCAAGATCCTATCCGTAATGTTGAAAAAAAAATTCATGAGAAGAAATATTTACTTGTTTCAGTACCATTGATCTTTCCATAAATAATTTCCATTTCATATCTTATTAAAAGAAATGAAGTTGAATTTCTCATTCTTAAGGTGTTATCAGATCATGTGATAGAATTATAGGTCATTCCATCTATCTCAACAAAAAGTATAGAAACAGTTATCAAATATTCATAAGGGTAGTGAGATAATACATTAATCAAACAAACTTCAATTCAAATGTAACTTATACTATACATAAATGGATAGCATTACAATCCTTCCAAAAACTAAAAATATAAATCATTAGAAAGAGGTGACCTAAATAAACTTAACATTTTTCTCCCATGTCTCATTTAGACGTTATGTGCTTTCACATTCCAAACATATGAATACCTTAATCATGTATTGTCTTGAAACATGATAATAACAAGAATTATCGTAGAGCCTTAGTGAAAACATGGATTCTGTCATAATTATCTATTTTTAAACACAAAAAAACAAAAAATTCTATATAACCAAACCACGATATCACATTATCTTTATATCAGTCATGAGATCATTAATACTATCAAAAATCTCATTATCTTTGTATCCCATTATTATGTGTATATCAAGTTCCTTACAGAATTATTTAAATCAATTTTCATGGTTACTGATACCATATAATTATGGATAACCACACTAGATCGATATATAGATATTCCAATATTTCATAATACTATAAATTGGATTCCAAAAAAAATTCTGGATTCCCATTACATAGACACAAAATACTTTGACCACTTTGTTGTCATACACAACATCACCAATAGTGATGGCATGTGACTTCCCCTTATCTTTTTCATTAAGAGGTTGCTGAAATCGGTCATCATTAACCCTTGGATTAGTGCATTTTTTAGCATAATGACCCATTTCCCATCACATGTAGCATTGGAAGTGTTGGTGGTGAGTTCTCTATAGTATGTTCTATATTCATATCATTAGAAACCTTTTACCCATTACTTCAGTACTCCACTACTCATTGACCTTCTTTTTCATGCTTGAAACATTTTCTAGTCCATTTAAGACAATATACACCATTCCCTTTTCCACATTTTTAGCATAATGAAACAATCATCTTTTTATCACCATTTTTTTGATATTTTCCCTTGAAATCCATGTTTCATTTATTTTCAAAACCATGAGATGGATATGTAACAACAACTTCTATTAACGAATCAATCAACATTACTTTCAGGTTGAATGATAATGAAAGAAGCATACCTTGCATGTAATGTAAAATTCACCTCGTACGTACCAATAGATTCCACATACATATTCTTAAGCCCAAGGAGAACCTTTTCTATCATTGTTAGAAGAATACGAGGGATGTACTTATTGAAAAATAAGTTCTTGAAATCTTCGCATTCTTTGGATGAAATTTCATTTTGAAAATTTTAATTCTTAATAAGAGTCCTAGACTAGTCTACTTAACCTTCTAAATAATAGATATTCAAAAGGAATTTTTCAAGTTTTAAACATCAAAGGATGGAAAATATCTTTTCAATGGTACCGATCCATTGTTCAAAAACATATGGAATAGAAGACCCACTGAATGAAGGTGGATGTTACCTCATGGAGGACTCAATATAATATTGTTCCCTCCTATTATAATTTGGAAGTCCGGAATAACTCATATCTTGGGTAAGTATATCAATTAGATTGTTCATTACATCTCCAATTACATTTGGTTGTTCCAGAAGATAATCATTCAATTTACCAGTGCATTGATAATTAACACAGTTCTTTTGAGTTCATCTGTCATCTAAAACAAAAAATTATAGTGTGAGAAGGAAAAATCATACTAGGAAAATAACATGATCAAGGGGGATTAAATTCAATCTCATACATATCAGGATTAATCCTTGGTTATTCAAGATCGTTACCTTAAATTCAAGGACCATAACCTATAGGTAGACTAATCCTTAGGGACATCCCTCAACATACCTTATAAATATTTCGATGAATATCAGTAATGTTTTTTCATCCTAATTTCCAAATGTTGAGTAAAACATCAATCTGATTCCAAATATAACGGCCCAAGATTGGTGTACATGGACATTACATTTATTTTGTTGAATAATTAATACATTACACAAATATATTTTAAAAAACAGTATTATTTTAGTGTCTTTGGATACTCGTAACATAACCATCTAACTTGGTTAAAGATCTTCTACATCTCCCATAATGATCTTCGCCATTTATTTTCCTACTTAAAACCATTATTTCTATCTTGGGGAAAAAGAAACATTAAAAGGGTTAGCTAAAATGCTAAATAAGGGATAACATGGAGAAAATAAAACAACCCATAAATATATGAATATAAAAACATGAACATAATTTTTTAACACCAAAATCATTAGTCATGAAATAAATCATGGCATTATACAAGGAATATATCATAAATAAACATTACCCATGATATAATAACAATGGAATAAATCATGTAACTGTGGAAAACTAATATTCACATAATATTACTTCCATATTTGGCATAACTACCAGGAACATCATAGTGGAGAATGTCCATTATTGAACTCGGTTTACATGTCGTTCCATCCAATTATTACTGAACTGAATTTACTTTCTGTTACATTCATGTCTATCTAATGAGATATAAATAATTACCCAATGAATTTGATTGAGATATAGGTCCCATCCATTTCATAATGAAATCATTCTTACATGTGCCACAAAATCATAAATCATTTATCATAGAATAACCCATGAAATAAAATGGGTTTCTTAAACATAATTCCAAGAAAATACTTATAAAATAAAAGAAAATCATTAAAATAAATCCATCATAAACACAAAAAAATAAATGTAATAATAAGGATAGAAACATAACCCAATTTCATCTTCGGTGGAAAATAATTTTGATAAAACACTTGAACTTACTTTTGAAGGAAAATATCCTTCCCTTTTCAAAATCATTTTTTTTCGAGATGTCATGAAATTTTAAAATAAAAAAATTTATTTGATAATACACATGTAAAACATTACTGGAATATTTATAAAAATAAGGGGTTATGAAGATGTAAATACTCGTGCTTGCGGTAGTAGTTTAAAAAACATTATCATCATACTTTTTCCAAAAAAATCAAAAAGCATCTCGTATGGTAAAAAAAGAATGATTCCTTCCATAACACGTAGTAAAATTCAAAAAGGTATAAAAATGAATTTAAATATACATAGAATAATATTAAACAACTTATGATAACATTTTTAGAAATTGTTGACATGGATGATAAATACATCCCCAGTAAATTCTTACGAATAATCAAACTTGGATAAAAACAAGAATTGAAATGTTATCCCTTACATTGTACTTTTTGTTAGTCGATGGTGTGGTCACTTCATAAGTAATGGTTAAATCATGTTGTTAAATTATACATAGGCCATGTCCATATTTATGATATCATATATGATAATATTATATCATTTTATTAAGATTATTTCAATATTACAATTATTTCGAGTGTAAAATACTTCATTTTCCCATCCCTATTTTTCCATGTAAGTCATTAATGTTATGAATAGGATGTATTTTAATCATGAAATTATGTTCATAATTATTATTTTCACTAATCCTATAAATTTCAAAATCCTTCTTTAATGTTTAACGTAGAGAAAAAATCTCTCCGCGTCATGGAGACGGTAGGCAGTACATACGCACGAGCGATAGTATCACTCTCTTGATGGTTAACTGGTACATAATTAGATTGAATATTAATTATAAATAATAATTATCATGTTTTTTTAATTATTTAAATACATTATAACCCTCATTATACCCATCTTAATAATGATTGTTTTTAATAAAAAAATTACACCAGGGCGTGGAGACTGTCATCCATACGTTCACACACATAGTGATATTTTTATCTGTAGGATGGATAAAAGGAGGTATAAGGTTTTACCATAATTATAATAAACTCTCAGAATGTATAATATACTATATTTATTACATTATTATGGAATAAACCTAGAATGAGGATGTAGAAGATGAAAAGAAATTGAATTGAATTGGTAAAGCAATTACCTCTTCTTCGTTGGATTTCCTTTAGATATCTTCTTAGTGACACTAGAGATCGTCATTTTTGGAAAACCAGGATCTCCATATATTAACTAGGAAAGTAGATAGGGTAATTGGGAAGTGTTTAGTCATGCTATAAGGTTCATGGTGGTGTGAGGAATTGTGGTAGGAGGTGCCTTTTATAAGAGAGGAGGAGGGGCACTTTTGGAATGTATGGAAATAATATTTTATTATAAAATGATTTTTGTTTTAAAAATGTACAAAAATCATTTAATTAGAATCTAATTTCACTATTGTTCTATATATTCTATACTAATAGGTTTTAGACAAGTTTCGATCTAAAATATAACTTTATATTTTAACTTTAACCCTTAGTTAACTAATTTAACTCTTACCATGTCTTCTTGTATATTCATATTATATTTGTTGATATAGTTACTATAAAATGACAATAGAAACTCAAGTGGTTCATTAATGACATGTTAAACATTATTTAATTTATTTGGATGAATAATATATTTTTAGGACTACTATATTCATTTAATAAAATAGTATTTTTTTTAAAATCATTTATGACAATTTTTATACTATTCATATCATGGCTTTTTAAAAATCTACAACAACTGGATTCATTAAAAATAAATTTAATAATTATAATATCCCAGGTCATAATAATTTGTAACATTATTTGATTGTATAATAAGATTCAAAATAAATTTATTTTAATATTTATTTTCTCATTTATTTATATCATTCATTAATAAGGTAATCCCTACATCGACATTATGCCATAAACAAATTTATTTATTTTGTGTATAAAAATAAATAAAATATATTTATGTTTGAAATAATTATGTAGTTACAATTAATATTTATAGTATAATTTATCTTTTGTATAAACCCATATTAATTTTTTTTATTAAAAGACACAAGTTAATGTCATTTTTCTCTTTACTTTAAATTAATTCATCTAAAATGTCATTTTCATATCCAAGTGATTCTATGTGGTCTCAAAATCAACCCAAGGATTCCCATGGTCGTAAATATCTCATATAATAGAATTACTACATGTTTTAGGGTATTTTATTATTAACATAATATTATTTTTTACACTTATTTAACAGATTTACCGTTTATCCATGGTAAATAAAATAGTTTCTGAAGTTTCTATTCATAATGTCCAAAAATAAAAGGTATCTATTTATATTACTTTTACATTATTATTAAAAATATGGAATCACTTTTTCCAAATTCAAAACACAAAATTTTTGGTAATTAATTTAAAATTAATTCCTATATTCAAAACCAAAAGGCTGCTTTATATGAAATAATAACTATCAAAAGACTGACATGTGTTTAAGTAAAATTTAAAAGTGAAATTATTTACAATGAATAAAAATTGTATTAAATGATAAAAACATAATATTCTTACAATTTTAAAATAATTAAAAGATAATCTATCTATACAAATAAATTAGATGAAAATGTAGTTTTGAATTAAAATACATCATTTTTACAGTTCATTAAAATATGAATTTTATCAGAAAAAACCAAAAATTCATCATAAGAATATTTTTTTTCATTCATAAAAAGAAGATGTTTATTTTTTCAAATAAAAAATATAAAAGTGCTAAAAACTATATTTAAAATGGGTGTTCTATAAAAAGGCTTCAAAAATGCTTTTTTTTTTGAAAAAATATTTCTTTTATATGAAATATGTTCTTGTTCTTATATCATGTCTAGAAAATAAATATAATATTAAAAATGAGGTTAATACTATTCATAATGGATAGTTTATGTCTGATAATAATATTTTAATAATATATCATTGTTCATCGAAACATGGTAATGCGTACAACACAAACTATCGATGAAGGTCACTCCTGCATGTAATGTAATCCAAGTTAGTGTAGCATGTAGTGAACGCTTCCTTTGGTTTTTCGTAAAACATAATACAAACATAGTTAAGTTATATATTGATGAAATTCAATACTCAGTGTTGCATAAAATGCATTCTATCAAAATAACATGAAATTTTGTGCAACACAAGCTAAGAATATTGTTTTGTATACAAAAATATAATTCAGTGTTGTGTCTAGTTCAATCTAAACTTTGTGTAGTATAAAAAATATAAGAAATTAAATGAATATATCTCATAAATTCTTAGGGTGTTACAATCCTCCTTGTAATTAGTGTAAGCAACGATGTCATCCACTAGTAATACTACAAAAGCATCATTATACAAAAATAAAATCCTATAAATAAAATCCATAAAGACAGAATGATCATTTTTAGACAAAAATTCATGAAAGTATAATCATAATGTTTGAACATTATCTTAATATAGGCCCTATAAATGATAGAATCTTTTATTCTAAATATATGGTAAGAAGATTTAAGATCAATCTTCAATAACTAGTTTTTCCCTTTCAAATAATCAAGCATATCACCAAGCTATGGTAACTTATCCTTGTTAATTACCTTTACTATATTGTGTTTTCGTTAATCAATATAGAGGCGATGTGAACCAACATATTTAATAGAAAATAAGACTAGCACTACCCATGGCTACATGCTCAGGCATATAAAAATATTATTTATATTATAAATAATATTAGTCTTCAACTTGTTCATATAAGTAGTTCCATATAGTAATAGGTAAATGAAATTGGTTTTGTACCAGGTATTAAATCGATAGAAAATCCTACCTTTATTTCTAGTGGAAAACTTGAGTTGTGAAAAATAACACATTGCGAAACATGATGAAATCTAGACAATGATTAGTACCCAATGAGAATTTATCAATTTCAAACATTAACATATATATCACTTTGACATAATCCATAAAATAAGGTCTATCTATACTCAACCATGGACCCTATTCTATTTGAAATATAAGAAATACTCCATTGGGTGTAGTAATGGAGGCTCGTTGAAGATATAAATAAATATGAGATTTATTGGAAATGATCTTATCCATCCTGAATATGACATTGAAAGGTTTCATGTTAAGAATAATAAAACTAAAATATTCCAAGACATATGATTAGGATAATGAAAAATAGAGACTATTGAAGCCATGTTCTCTCTCTTTTCAAAGGGGAGTAGATATATCAATTATATAAGACAAAATGACCATAATAATTTTTTAATGATTAAAAAAATGTGTTGAAATTAATAAATTAGATACATTAGTATCAAATAAAAAATTCACTATTGAAAAAAGTATAGTTATGGTACCTGTCGCAAACACTGGAACCAAATATCCTTCCCTTGGAGACTCTTCCACATCATGATGAATCTTTATTCTGGATTCCTATGGTGGGAAACAATTTTATCATGAAGCATTTGATTTCACAAAAGGTGTTGATGATCCCCTTATAATACATAGATTGAAAAATATACAGAATATCATATAAATGTAACTTGAGTATAATAATGAATCACACATCTTTGGCTCCTTAGTTTATAACTACTATTAATGATTGGAAATTCCAAAATGTTATAAAATCAAATTAATTCTTCTAGGAACTGTAAGAGGTTAATATTAATATTATTTTCAAGAAATACCATCATAATAATCACATATCATTTTTCCTTTATATGAATATCCACTTACACTAGGAGAAAATGAAACGTTTTCAATCCTATTATTCTAAACATGTCCATTTCAACCATCAACACTCTATCTATAACATCTATATAAGAAGTAACCTTCAGAAAGAATCCCAAAGACCAAATATCATCTCTAAATCCCAACTAAACCATTGATTATTCATCTTCTCCTTTGATATAATATTGGATTAAAACTGAACTGGTTGAGAAAATTAGTTTTCATATATTTTCATAGTTATGTATGTCATCATGAGTTTGAAATAATAAATATCATTGTCCAACACCATCGAATATTCATTTAATTGATCTGTCAAAACAACCATAATGACTTTCCACTCTGATAAATCTTTCTTCTTCACCTTCACCATCATATCCCACCATCCCCTTCTTGGTACCTCCATTATGAAGCTTAAAAAACCCCTTGATTTCATCAAATGTCTCCAAGAATTCAAAAAAACTCTTAATCCTACAAAAAAATTCCTTAGCCTCTTCAATATCATTGGAGCCTTTGAAAATAGGTGGATTATGGTGATGTAACTCAATTTAATGATTCCATAAAAAATCCATCTGATGTTCCATACCTATAAATGGATGGGTAATAGTGCTGGTGACATTCCTATAGCATGGGCTACATGTAGAATCACCTCAACCATACTTAGGTTCATGAAAGGATTTTATTTATAATGTTAATTATTATCTTACTATTGGATCTGATTCACACACATTCTTGGAGGAATGATTCTACACAACATCAATATAAAACATGATGACATCATATTAACCCTCAAATATCGAATCAAGGGAAAATAATCATAACAGATATCCCAAAAAATTATTCTTTTAATCTACCCAAATCAAATCATGTTAAAATTCTTAAACTAATTATCAAGATCCCAATTCCAAAACCACCATAGTGACTTAAGGATCATTATTTTTAGAGATGTCCATGCACTCAATTGAAACTACATATTATGTCCCAACATGATTACACAACTCTATACAAACAAAAAAGATATATTTAAGACATATGCCTCTGATTTCACATTGTCATGAACCAATCAGGGTACCTTGGTTTCATGATAATCAATCCAGATCTGACATACCTTGAATGGGATTTCAAGATACACATGGGATGAAGACAAGAACCTAGAATCATACCATATTAAAAGTGGGAAAAATTCAACAAACATACTTTAAGATTTATAATCAAGTTAGTATTCATACAAGGAAACAACCACATAATGATGTGTACAAGAATACAGAAAATCAAAAATATCCCAATTTACTAGAAAAATGTACCAAAAAAGTGGATTAATACCCAAGTTCCAACAGATGCAACTCTCCAAGCCCATGGATCAATAATTTGTACCTCCTCTAAGTGAATCCTTAACTCTTATCAAACATGGAAGAAGATAATATACAAATATACAAAGGAATGGGTAGGGTGTGAGATATAATCCTAATAGTGTCTCACTATGAAATCTATAAAATATTCCATCATTTATTTATCCAAATAAATATTTTAATTTTAATACACATGAAATGTGGTTTAAGAAAATAATTAAAATAATTCATTCATTACAATTAAAATGAAATAAATACATTAAACAAATGATTTATCGTTTTTTATATAAAATAGATTATATAAATTCTGAGGGAATTTTCAAAATAGTTTTCAAACAATAATGGAATACATTTCAAATAAAAATAACAAGAAAATATGTTCATATTGGAAATGGTACGATAGTTCTAGGATACATGATCCTACAATGATCAATGGAGATCATGGAAATTAATGTATACACACATCCCTATGACACTGGTGAAAGAGGAATAATTACCATCCCATCTAAAATGTGACCTTCTCTACTATTATTTGTTGTAGTTGTAAATCATCAAAAAGTATATTTACCTAATAAATCACTTACTACCAAGGATTTAATGTACTATAATAACAATTTTTGGTGTAACATTTATTTTTTGACCACTTATAATAAAAATTCTTCCCATTCACCCATTTCAAATATTTCATTTTATATTTAAAAACTTATACATGAGTTTTTAATCAAAACATGACTTTTTCCAAGATAAAACCAATGGGTTTCTATCAAAACCATTTTATAGAAATTTTATCAAATTCAAATATGAAATAATTTTCATCAAATAAATTTCCTAATTTAAATTAATCAATTCATATTCAATAATTTAAATTCCATAATTTTTCATCAATATGAAAAACACACCCCAATTCAATTGATTTTGGTGTTTTTGCCAATCTCTATATAAATCAAATAAAAATCACCCAATTAAATGGAATTTGGTTTTTAATAAATCGATTGAAATATAAATACTAAAATTGAATTTATTTAAAGGAATTCAGGGTTAATTAAATTTTCTAAACAAAAGGAAATCATCTACCTTTTGCTGAAATACAACACCAGCAACAGAACCCGCTACAAATAAAAATGGTTCCTAAAATTCAAGAACATAACCAATACAAATTTTTCAACCAAACAATGTGTATAATCATCAGTACTAAGATAATTTATCAAACTCCAAGGAGGGATAGAAAGAGAATAATTTATAGGGTGAATTCTTATCTTAAAAGGCAAACTGCATTCGTAATAATTTTCTATCACTGAACTAATCATCGCATAAGGGTTGGAGTGCACCAAAATCACATGGGGATGGCTCTCAGTTGAGATAAATTAATTTTATAAAATGGTAAATAGATATTTAATCTTTTATTCCTCTATGAAATCAACTCTTGAGACATTACATGAAAATTAAATCCATTACATATCATATAATTTTCATGTTCCATAAACACTGGAAACCCCACCTCCATGTTTTTAAAATGTATTTTTAATAATTCAATAATTTAATCATTTTATAACCATAATATTTAAAATTCAAATCCTTTTCTGTCTAGAGAACCAACATATATTATGCTGATAAATTAACTAACAAATCTATGACTTTACCATTACAGGTATCCTTCCAATTCCTTCTTAGCCCATCAATGAAAAAAAACCTTGTCTTGGTTAAAAAACATATGTGATGGAAAGGTAATAGAATATTACAATCCATCATATTCTCATGATTTCATATTCTTATAGGTTATCATATATATAATTTTTTTATATCATATGGTTATTGATGTGGAATTAAGATTTAATAGTTTCCTTCCTCTTTACACGTGTTCTGTTGTGCAAAAATACCTCAAGGTTTCATCTTAGTATGTCTTGAGTGTGATTTTTTTGTTGAAAAATCAAGATGACTGCAATTAAGTATGGTAGATGTTTTCCGAAGTGGATGATTAATGTGGCGTCATTTTCCAATGATTTCCAAATTTAATAACATCAAAAGCAAGATTTTTTTTAGAAAATGAAGGATTTATGCATATAAGTTAATGAGATGCAGAATGGTGAAGGAAATCTGAAAATAAAGGGAACCATGTTGCACAGGACACAATTCACATACCTCGTACTGGGACCGGTTTTTAGACCATGAATTCCAATTCATAGATTGAAATGGATAATCACATAATACAAAGAAGGTTTGTGGATATAGTAACCAGGATGGCATGTGGGTCATGGAGAAGGCGTGTGGTATATGGTAGGTATTTAGTATGTGGAAGTATTTTGGGACCTGGTATACCTTTTCATTTGCATAAAAATGTGGGTATTTATGGAACTGTGAAGGGAGTCATATACGAAAATGTGATAGTGATATGTTCTTCTATGGAGGAGGAATGATAGTATGAAGACCAGATAGGGAATAATTGGTCATGGGAGAAGTAGTATGTGGTTAAGGTAGTACCACAATTAAGATATGGTAAATTATGGATTAATAGATTTTTTAATCTATTTTCTTATATAAGGAGTTCTAATCCCATCATTATGCCAGAGTAATTTTAAAAGGAAAACATATTATCTTTGGCAATTCGGTGAAGTCTAAAACAAGTTGACGAGGGAGAATTCTGTGAAGGGTGAAGTGTTTCGCACAAAATAAATTTCATTGACTTTTTTTAAAGGGAGCTATAGCGTATAAATAAATTGGTATGTGGAGGAAGATGGAGTGGTATGCAGAGGTGGAAGACAAAATACATGGAGGATAGATAGTCCATAGAATCATAGGTTGTCTGTTTATGAGAGATGGTTCATAGAAGCTAATATAGTCCATGAAGAAGGTATAATATGTGGAGGAGTGATGGTTCATAGAAGAGAGGTGATCCCTACCCCATAACTGATACACAGTACGTAGAAGAAGCAAGGTGGTACACAGAGGAAGCACTGTGGTTTGTATAGGGATCATAATAGCTTGAAAAGGCTTAAGAAAAGATCACGAAGTCAATTTCTTCTTACCTAACAGTACATGGAAAAGTGGATTTCATCTATGGTTTAAAAAAAGACATCAACAGAGAATCTACCAAAAGTTGAGGATACATGCATTAATGAAAATGTAGGGACCAACTTGTCCATAAACTGTGAGAGAGACCCTTCCAAGAGCAGCATATGAAGGAAGAGAAAAATGGTGATCCTTCAAACTGATAGTGAGCTAGAGGAAGAGACATAGGGAGTGCCCCTTGGAAATGTAGTGAAAATTTTCTAAACATTTTAATGGTCGTGAGCATGTGCATAAATATCTGGATAGAACATTTTAATATGGAAATGAGAATTATTGGATTTGGTATACTAGCACATAGTTGGTGTATGATTCTTGGATGTATCCCAATGAGGGTGAAACAAGTAAAATTGTTGTGTCATGTTCATGATTTCATTTCTATTCATATATTTTTACTAGAGAGAGAGAGAAGTTTTTTTATTAGTGATGTATAAATATCAAAAGGGGATTTAATTTCTATATGCCATACCCTAATTCACCCCCACTATCTTGGTATTTGACCTTGTGGACCTAACACTTGGTATCTGATAAAGGATAAAATTCGGTTCTTCTCACTTAGTAGAATACATTGAGGTTTTCAATCATAATGTAATTCCGATATTCGAAGGATGAAATTTTGAACTATGGAGGAACCGCATGAATCAATACTTTTGATCATTAGGAATGGAAGTCATCATATTAGATATGCATGTAATATTATCCAATATCAATATTGGTACTTTATCAGAAGATGAAAGAAGAGAAGTCGATATCGATTCTAAATGGATCAATTCATTAGGGGGAGCCCCATCAAATGTAATTTATATGATAGTAATTTCATTTAAAACATCACATTCAATGTCAAAAAAGATGTGGAATATCTTTGATGGATATTGAAATATCAAAGAGGAAAATATGATGGTTCTTTTAATCAAGTATGATTTTCTGACAATGAACCCAAATAAATCTATTGATACATTATTTGAAAGGTTAAATGTTCTAGGGGAAAACATGTGTGGTCTCGGAGAATTAATTAATGATATAAAGATTTTGATTTATATCTTGAGGAAACATCAACTTCGGTTTAATCCTATAGTCTCTATAATGTAATAAAATGATCCCAAGGTGCTGAAAATGGAAAACTGGCATAGTACCCTCATTCCATTTTAAATAAGAACTGATGATAATGATATAGTGGAAAAGGGAAAGTCTAAAGAATTAGCATTTGAGGCCATGAATAAGCTCCTTGTTGAAGATATCCTGGAGTAATATAATATGGATGATGGCATGTCATTTCTATCTTCAAACCTACGAAGAACAAGATGAATGTTCAGAGATAAACATCTATTTCATGATTCTAATGTGGAAGGATTGGAAATTTTTCAATAAATTTCCCTATGATGTTTGATGATGACAATGATGAATATGATAAAAATCCCTAAATAATTTATTCATCTAATTTGAAAGGTTAGAGAAGTTCTAAGAGAATGTTCTTAAAAAACAGCAATATTCTTTCAAAAAATATTAAAATTCTTGAAGAATATGAGGCGGGAGAGTTAGACGAGTACTTGGATCATGAGGTAGATGCATTATGGGGTTTTCAGAAAGTTTTTATCAAAATAATGAAGGGACAATGAAGACAGAGAATTTGGATGAATAGTTGATCTTCTGGCAAAATTAGAAGCTTCCCTTAGAGTAATAGATGTTTGGATAGATAAAATAGAGAAAGCTAACAATGTGGTTCATGATGCCAAACATTATATGCAATAGTATGAAGTAGAGAAGTCTAATATGAATGAAGAAATTAAAAAACTGAAGCCTTAATTCCCAAAAATTTTAAAATAGGTGGTTGAGTATGAACTCAAAATTGAAGAATGTAAATAAGAGATATATTGTTTGACTGAAACTACAAAAGATAAAATCAAACAAATCAATGATCTTGAAGAATAATTCATCAGTCTATAGAGATGTGTTAAATATCAAAAAAAATTGTTGACTATTGGTATGAAATCTGGAAAGCAGATCATATAGAAAATATAGATGATAAAAGTTTAATATAGTGGTCTTGTAGAACTAAAGAAACAGTCAAATAAAAATTTATAGATACCATGGGGCTTGATAAAAAATAAAAAGCAAAAATAGTCGATGTCAGACCACAAGAACCTACTCCAATATTAAAGATCAATTAGGATATGAAGTAGAATCATGAAATTTTGAGAACCCAAGGGAAAACAATTACTGTAGTTTTTTCATGTAGGAATGTACACCACATAAGATGATATTGTTGTGGTAAGATGGGACGTGAAAAAAAATATTGTTCCATAGAGAAGTGGAAGAAAAGGGAATAGGAAAAACAAGGGCAGTCACACAAATCTCAATTTTCTAGTTCATTATTTTATTTTCACTATTATTGGTGTGGTTGATTTTGACACATGGAATGATATTTCTCATCAATAATACATAGGGATGTGGCAATGTAGACTGATTTTTTTCATAAAATGTAGATACATTTTTCATCAAATGATATGAAAATGAAAAATTGAATTTTAGCTATACAAGATGATGATGGATCATCATATTTTGAGGCATTTCAAGAGTATCAATCTATACCTTGTATGATGTTAGAAAAAGTATCAAAAAGAAAATATCTGAGTAGGCGGTGGTTGCCAAAATTGTGTTCAAGGAATCAGATCACACTAGGATAAGGATCATTGATAGTGAATCCACAACCTATATTATAGGAAATAAGGATCTAGTGACAATAATATGGTACGATAAAAAAATTATTATAGGATTTCTCAATGATTAATGGTTTAAAATTATTGGCTCAAAGAAAGTACATCTTTAGGGAAAAGGCATTATATGTGAAAATATCTTGGCTGTTGAAGATCATGGTAAAAACTTATTAAGAGTAAGTCAATTATGTGGAAAAGGATATGCCATATTATTTCCCAATTAATTATGTGTCATCAATGAAAAATTTGGTGTTGTTATATTTATTGGAAACTGTACAAATAAATATCAACCTCATGAGTAGAGAATAAGATATGATCTTTATATAAATGGTAGAAGAAAATAAGTTGTGGTATAAACTTCTTTCCCACATGATCCAATCATCTTTGGATGATACGGTGAAATTTGATGCTTCTCGAGATCTCCCTATATTATCATGTGATCATACACAATTGTTTCATGCCTTATAACAATAGAAGATCATTCAAAAGACATATATGAAAAAATAGCAAAGGTCAACATGATTTTATTGAGCGGGTTCCTATTTTTGTGTGAAGAGAAATTTCACCAAGATATATTGATGGAACGAGATACTATTTACTCTTTATTTATGAATATAGAATAATGGAATGCCTATAAATCATTACCCACAAGTCTGAGTTTCTAAATTTCATTACAAGATACTGATAGGAAGTTCGAAAGATTATAGATCAAAAAATCTAGAAGATCTGAACAGATAATAGAACAAATATCACAAATATTGAAGTGAATTATTTTCTCGATAAACATTGGATATGGCATAATGTTTCATTGGTTTGAACTGCATAGTATAATGGAGTAGTTAAGAGTAAAAATAAAAATTTCAATTACTTGACTAGGACAATTCTCATTGATAAAGAACTTCATGAGAAATTCTGGAAAGAAGCAGAGATGGAAGAAGTCTCAACTTCAAATAGATCATTACTATGTCTGAAAGAATAAAAGACCCTATATGAGATATGTAATGGAAAAAATCCATCATTGAAGTACTTTAGAATATTCGGAAGTAAGTATTTGATTATCAATAAGGAGAAATGTAATAAGTTTCAATCATATGTAGTTGAAGGGATATTTCTTGTGAACTCAATGAAAATAAAATCATATAAATTCTAAAATAGGAGGCTAGGAAATATTGTTTGAACATATTATGTATACTTTTTATATAATAAGAAATGTCTTCAAGAAATACATGACTAGTATCATGAAGATAGTGATGAAGAAAAAAGTAGATCTGGGTATACTACAGATCTAGAGGTTGATTCCGAAAACGATTCTGAAGGTGGGAAGGATAAGGATAAGTCAGTTTCTACACAAAGACCAACAAGAATAGGTGAAATTGACAGAAAAACATTATTGGGAATTAGACAGTGCTAGTGTTGATAAGGAGGATGATGACTCTCTAGTAATAAGAATACATATCACAAGTAGAAACTATATTTTTTAGTGAAGAAGTTGATGATAAGAATTGGGTTCAGTCTATAGATGAAGAACATGACCAAATTGATAAATATTAGACATAAGAGATTTTTTCGAGACCAACAGACAATAAGGACATCGAAACAAAATGGTACTTTCTTAAAAAGATGAATGAACAAGGTGTTGTGATTTAAAATAGAGAATGACCGGTGTACAAAGGGTACTCCCAAATTGAGTGAATTGATGTTGATGAAACATTTTCACATGTTTCAAGTCTAGAGTCAATCAAATTATTCTTGGCTATTATAGTGTAATGGATGTTTAATGTGTTCCAAATGGATATCAAGTCAACATTTATAAATGGAGTTCTAAAAGAATAAGTTTATATTGTATAGGCAGATGGTTTTTTGATTCACAAAGAGGAGTACAATCTTTTTCAAATGAAGAAGGATTTTTATGGTTTGAATAAAGAACCAATATCATGGTATTCATGGATTGATTATTTTTTTCAATAAGATTGGTTTTTAGAATAGGGGAGTTGATTAAAATCTATATTTCAACCATGGATGTAATCAATAGAAGATGGTGCTAGTATATGTTGATGAAATAATATTTCGAGGATCAGATGAAGTGTAGTGGAGATTGTTTTCTGAATTCATGAAAAGTTGGTTCAAAATTTCATTGATGGGTGATATAATGTTTTTCCATCGGTTATAGGTAGTATAAATAAAGAAAAAAATATTCATTTCTTAATATAAATATGCAAAGGAGGTATTGAAAAGACTTGGATTAGATAATTCTATGGAGATGATGAATCTGATGGCTACCCGAATGAAACAATTAAGGGATGATGAAGGTTATGCAGTTAATGTTACAGAATATAAGCAAATAATTTTTAGTCTACTATACCTGAAAAAAAAAGAACTGATATTTTTTTCACATGTCAAGCAACACTGTATCAAATTAATCCCATGGAAATCCACATGTTTGCAATGAAAATAATACTTCAATATATCAAGGGATCGATGGATTTCAGTTTCTTATACAATGAAAAATATCAGCAAGAGTTATTTAGATATATAGTTTCAGATTGGGCCAGATCATAAAATTATAGGAAATCAACATCAGGAGGTGCTTTGTATCTTGTTGGGGTGTTTATTTCTTGAATAAGAAGGAAACAAGATTTAGTTTCATTGATCATTGGAAAAAATAAATACATTGAGGTCACACAAGAATACACATAACTACTTTGGATGAAGCAGCTGGTTGATGATATGGGAGTTGAATGGAGGTCACTAATCAGAATCCATTATGATAATTTAAGTGATATAAATCTAATCAAATATCCATTCCATTAATCAAGAACAATGCACATTGAAATCGTGTATCATTTTATCAAGGGGAATGTAGAGTTTGTGATTGTGAAGTTGGATTATGTGCCTAAAGAACAATAGTTTTTTCCACATTCTAACAAAGGCCTTACCCAACGAAGCATTTGGAAGGAATCCACAAGATTTGTGAGTCTAGTCAACTCCCTACATTTGATAGGGTGTGGATGTGGGACCCCCTATCCCTGAGGTAGGTTGTTTTTCTCCCTATTATTTTAATCTATGTTTTTTACCCTATTAAAGACCTCAATGGAATGGCTTTCAGGTTAGTTGAAAACGTGGGAGAAATTGTGGCTATATAAGGGAGATAATGACTTAATCAAGATAGAAGGAGAATCTTTTCAATAAAGTAGCACGATTGGAAATGTTTAAGATATTAGGGAAAATAGCGATATAGGGGGATTATTAAATATGACGATGTTTGATGTGATCGTTTAGAGGATACATATCACAATAGTTGAGGATCATGATGAAAGAAGAAGAATGTTTTTTGGAAGGGAAGGATGTGATTCTTTGATAAAATTCGCATTAGAAACTTGTTTCTCACATCGAGAATGGCTCGTGTGGGATTAGAGTATGCATTGAGTGAATCCCTGATCGTAATATTAATCAAAGGAAGTGAATGATGGAAGATGTTAGAAGAAGATTTAATAAGATATCAAGTTTAGACAAATTGTAAACAAACCCAAATAAAGAGATTGTTGGTAAAAAACCCTCATGGTGTCCTATTGTTATGTTTTGAGTGTGATTTTCCTTTTTGAAAAAGTCATATGACCATAATTATGTATAGATGGTGTTTTCTAGAGCATATTTTTATGGTGGCGTAGTTTCATAGTGTTTTCCAAATTTTTGGTCCTCAAAATCAAGAGTTTCTTATTCGAAAAGTAATGATTTATGCATATGAGTAAATGCGATGCATAATGGAAATGGAAAATGGAAAAGGAAAGGAACTGTGTATCATGGGAAATGAACCACATATTAGGTATTAGGAATTTTTCATGTACCATGAAGACTAATTTTCCGATTTCAAAGGATATTCATAGATTTCAAAATAGGTTAGAGGAGGAAATTCATAGGATGTCATGTAGTTTTTGGTTAAGTTGTGAGGTACGTGGAAGGCATGTGGTATGCAGAAATCTTGTAGTATGTGGGATATATTGTTACTCATGTAATCAAAGAAATTATTTGAGAAACAGTGAAGGGAATCATTTGAGAAACCTGTCAGTGATTTGGGATACTGCAAATGAGGTACATCATTATGCGGACTGAGTAGGGTAGAACAGTTAGCGGGTGAAGTGGTACGCAGTGAAGGAAGTACCAGATTGAAGATTTGGTAAATCTCAGATTAGTGGATTTGGAGGATATATTTTCTTATATAAGGAGTGATAAACCTATTGTTAATCCAATGATATTTTCATAAGAAAAAAAATTTACTACTGGATTATGGTGAAGTATGAAAGAGGTTCACGAGTGAGAATTCCACGATGGGGAAGTGGTTCACGTAGAAGCAATTCAATCAATGGTTTATTTGGGGAACTATAACTCATATAGAACACAATAAATGGAGGAAGAATACATGGTATATGGATGAGGAAGACCTGATATGTAGAGGAGCGACAATATACAGGAGCAGAGGTTGTCTACGGATGACAAAAAATTTGCGGAAGCTGAGGGAGTCTGTGAAGAAGGGATGCTATGTGAATGAGAGACAGTTCATGGATGAGAGGTGATCTGAAAACATACCCTCTATGTAGAACATATAGGAATAATGGTGGTATATAGATGAATGTAGATGGTTATCAGGGGACTCTAGGTAGCATGAAAAGCTTTAAAATAGTTTTCAAAGGAAATTCACACTTACCTAATGGTACATAGAAAAGTGTATTTCATCTATTGGTGAAAAGGGACATCAAAAGAGAATATAAAAACAGTTGAGGATGTGTTCTTTCATGAAAATTATGGGACCCAATTGTCTATAAATAATTAATTGGTACCTTCCAAGTGTAATGAGTGAATTAAATGGAAAACGGTGATCCTTCCCACTATTAATGAGCCACAGGAAGACACCTAGGTAGTGAAACATGGTAATTCAGTGAGTTGTCCCTAAACCTTATGAAGGATGTGATTCTTGGAATAGAAGATCATTCTCGAACATTGTTATTTGGTACTAAGCTTTAGTGGATTTGATATATCACCACATCGCTGGTGTATGCTCCTTGAACATAGTTCAATGTGGGTGATCCACATAAAATCACTAGGTCATGTGCATGGTTTATTTCTATTAATTTATTTCTACGAGAGAAAGAGAGATTTGTGATTTGTTTAACAAAAAAACAAGATCTAAAGGAAAATAATTTTGATATATCATACCCTGATTCACCCACATCTCAGTGTATGTGACCTAGTATACATAATAAGATGAATATTATTATATTTTATGGTCAACATCAGAAGTTAAACATCTCATATTTATTGCGGATGGATTACATTTATTATAAGTAGTTGTTTTTATGATTTTATTTCATTCTCTAATTCTTTTTTTTCTTTATACTTTTATATTATTTTTTATCAATTTCAAATATATATTATATTAATATTTTTCATAAAATTGATTTTGATTTAATCTTTGACCAACATATCAATAAATTTAACAAATCATTAATTTAATAACTTTGATAATCATCTATAAAATATATTTTTTAATTGAAAAATTCCATGTTATTTTGATTTTTCAGAACACTCTATTTGGTTCTTTTGTGAAAATGTTGTATTTAGACCATGATTTAATTCCAAAAATAAAATTCCTTAATTGGAATTAAATTTGATGAACTATATGATGTTTTTTTAAAAGTATAGTATTCATATTGTAGTGAAATGGACAAGATACCATTTGTAAGGATGTTACCATTTTTGACTGGAAGTAGTGGGTAATTTGAAATGAGAGGGTTATTTAAATGATGATATATTGAAAACCAATGTTTTGAATTTACCTAAGACATTGTAAAATGTGAAACTTCATCAAATCCCTGGGGGATATTTTGACAGAAATGATTATTTTAAAATCCCATTTTGAATTAGAATGATTTATTTTGAGAAGAAGTGAGTATTGATACCATTTTAATGTTGAATTTATGAAGTGGTATTGAATTTAATTGATGATTCTTTACATCCTAGTTGGATGTTTCTGATTCCCATCTTTTGTAAAACTCTCTTAATTTGGATTATATACTTAATATTATTCCTATTTATGGGTGTTGGAAAATGATGATTTTACATATGTTTCTTTCATGGTGAGGGTGAGGAATGATTTTAGGGAATAATCCAATGATTGAAAGGTTGAGGGAATGAACCCACGATTGATATTGATAAGGATCACCATAGTGAACATCATATATTGATTAACTCACACAACCTTACGAATGCGAACAAGAACCACCATAGTTTGATGAAATTAGCTGGATATATGTTTTCTAGTGTCATATCATATATTTTAGTGGATCCATAGAGAACATGAAGGGTTCTAGCTATGGAAAAGTGGCCATGAAAGAGAGTGTGCATTGAACTAGTTTTTGTGAGATCCATGAGAGAAGATGTATGTCTAGGGATTTCTCATGATGTATTTTGATTATCATCACTATTATATACTCACAATAATAACTATTTTTTAACCATATAATCTATATAAATATATTCTAAACATAACTGTGTTCATTGTAACATCCTAGAACTCATGTTTCCTTGAACAATTGGTTTATACCCTTGATTTATATCATTACTGATGTGATGCTCTTTATATATATTACATTGAATCAAGTACAACAATTTGTATAAGGTTCAACTTCATACATTCCCATTTGGTATGAAAATATGTTTAGAAATTTCATTCAATTATTTTCAGAAAAATACATTTTTATCAAATTATGAAATTGCATGTCTTCTATCATTTGTCCAATAAATTATTTAACTGATTTTATAAAACTATTTTAAACCAATTTCCATTTTAAAATGATTTATATTGATTAATTTGTCATTATAGAATATAATTCTATATAATCACTTTATTGTATTACAATTTTATAGTATTTTAATTTCCTTATGAATTAGATGCAGAGACTATTTTTTGAAATCCTACTAGGATTTGTATATTAAGAATTTCTAGTACCGATTGATGTATTCAACTTCATTGTTCATATAGTTGTTTTATGTTCTCTAATATCACATTGTAAGATCATGATTGGGTGAACATCATTCTTTCTTCATGGACCAATTGGTGTTAGTATTTGGTTTTTATGTTCCACGTGAAATTTTTATACCACCTCTTATACTTTGAGTTATATCAATCGATTTTTTATCTACCAATTTTTTAACATTTTACTTTTATTTTTTTTTAATTTTTTGGGTGAAATCATTCGAAATGATTAATACTAGATTCTCAGGTTCTTGACTCATCCTATTGATATTTGGAACTCTCATCAGTTTAGTGGTGAATTGGATTGGATTTCAGTTTTGAGGGAATTAAGTATTGGATAATCAAATAACTAGTGGATCATTAATGTCTCACCACTTACACACTAGGTTATCCTAGGATATAGATGCCACCAATAAAACTTCAGTGGATCTGTACTATCTAACTAGTGGAAAAATGGAAACCTTGAGCTATATGTTGGTTCCTTAAATATTCCATATAAATTATTCAGAACCATAAACACCCAAGAAATCCTCTTAACTGAATAAAAAAATCAAGTTACAATTGTTTTTGATTTACAAGCATTAAATATTCATCATCTTCCCAAATTTTCCACTTTAAATATATATTATAGAAATAGATTTTAATTTTCATTCCTTAATCAAAAACATTTTTAGTGGTTTCTATATATAGTACTCTCAATCCAAAGTGTAATTTGGATTTATCCATCAAAGAAAATAACATAATAAAGTCGCACTATATTATTCCTCAACACATTATAAATCTAGTACAAATTCATTGTCTGTAACTTCACAAATAATGCATGCAATTCCAAATAAATTTCCTTAATATTGATGTCATACTGATCGCTCAGATCATAACTAAATATCTGAAACACATAGACCACGTTATGCATAACTTAATAACATGATGTTAGGAAAAATAAATAGTAAATTATTCAAATATGCTATGTGATATCAAATGTTCACCAAAACTAGGGTGACAACACCCAGTGTTTTTAAATGAAATTTTTATATGGGATGTAAAACACGAATGAAAAAATGAACACACTAAGTGAAATCTTAAGAACATGGCAAGTAGTCTATATACAAGAACATCCAAAACTGGTTGGTCAAAAACTTATTTAGAAAAAATTTGATATGATCAAACGTATCCTACAAAAACTCATTAAAAATTTACCTCAACATTCTCATGAAGACATATTGGTGAATGACATGACGAATCAAAAATTCCCAAAAATGTTTTCATCTTAATCAGGTACTAGTAACTATTATGTTTATCAAACAATTCAATGTATAAATGATCACCCACTATAACATGGGAATATACAACTCATTATCAAATCAAATCCTTTCAAATATATATCACACACTCTAATATAATATCCATAAATGGATGATATATCATATTATACATCAACTAATACACCATTTTCTTCCAATAACATTGATAAAAATGCTATATGAATTTATGGTCCATGTATAATATTGTTCATTTATGAAATCCATACATCTTCAATATATTTCAAACATTGACTGTTCCCGACTAATCTATGTATGGAGTATCCTAGATTGGCCTGAAATATTCTTCATTATTCTGTCAAACAACCATAATTTGCAGATTATATAGTCCACTTGCGCTTTTTGGAATCCCTAAATCAATATTCATCGACACCTCTTCCAAATACCACACAACCAGGTAAGAGGATAATGTAAACCCTAGGTTCACTAAGATGTCAAATTATTTCTATAGAATGTAAGGAAATATGAAAAGAAACTAGAATTATCCCACTCCATACCTAGCTACCAATAACAATACTCTATTATCATAATACATATACATAGATCTGGGTTTCACTTGAAATTTTGAATCAGGAGGGCCCTTCAACAAATCCCCTACTATATAAATTAGTACCATAATTACACCATAAACATAGATCATGCAATATTTAATCTTGGGATTCCCCAAGATGTATTTAATTTCCCATAAATCATTCCTACATCCTCAAAAACTATGAATTTTTTTCATATTTTTCATTCACTACAGTCTCACAAAATAAAACGACATTATTTTACAACTTTTACACTAATTAAACATTAATTTTCATATATATATATATATATCATCATAATATAGATGTTCAATGTCATGAGAGAATATCTATAAAATAAATTGATTGTATACTAATTTATTTTTCAGTTCTTCATATGTCCATCATAATAGTCCATTTTCTGATTAGCACAATAGAAAAAATAATCCACAAATTATGTGAAATGATAACATAAGAAAAAGCATGGGAACAAATATACAGTAAGGGATGATTAAGTATCTAATTAATTTGAATTTATATATATATAAATAATAATAGAAAACATTATCATAATGTAAATATTATATCATCATGAGTGGTAATAATAAAAGATAAAAAATATTAAATGGACATGACATAAAAACATAAAACCAGAAAAAAAAAAGTCATCACGTGGATTAATAAACATAAAAGTAAATATTGTGAAATGTGAAAATAACAAAAAATTGCATTTAATATTTTATTTATAGAAAAATAAAACTTCAAAGGGATACATTACATTAACAAGTCAAATAATTTGAACTATTCTTGAAAATAATATACATATAGTTGCATATAAATCACCATCATAAGTCATGAATAGAAATGAAATCATTTGAAAAACTAAAAATTTCAAATTTATAAATAGAATTTGAGAATAAAAAATATGAAAAATACATTATATGGTGTTATTTTTCCCCACCCAACCTCATCAATAATTTTTAGGGTCACTTGAAAAAAGTTCTATTATCACGTCATAATGATCATGTGGAAATTAAATGGTTTTCAAATCTTTTAAATGAAATTCATTCACATTCAAAGAAGATCCCATATAAATAAATAATGATTTAAAAAAAATTGATTAGAAATCTATCTTTATTAATAGGACAAATAAACCATTAGAAAAAATTAGGTCAAATAACATTTCCAAAATATAATAATAACATGAAATAAACCAATTATACTTTAAAAAATTTTATCTAAAAAATATCACAAAATAATATAATAATGGAGGGTGATGTTTGAAATGTTTCACCATATAAGATAGAAATTTAGATATATAAATAAGAAAAAGGATACAAAATAATAATGAGCTTCAATTAAATCATTTTGAAATCAGTAATATAGAATTCATAGTTATAATTCTATTTTAAAATATTCACTTTTTTTCTAAAAATGTATAAAATGTAAAACATAATGGAATTTGATAATAACATAAAACACATTTACACGAATATAATATAGATATTAAAATTTAATATTAAATACTTTATGAATGAATGTGATAAAAAATTGAAATAAAAGTTATGACTATAAGAAATATGTTTGAGTTACCAAAAAACAAAATAATTATAGATCATGTCAAAAAAAGACCTTAAACCACCTATATAAAAAAATAAATCTCTTAAACAATGATTAAAGAAAAATATTCATATTTGTTTATATTTATAAAGATAATTCACAATTACTCTCAACATGTTTTAGTTAGTTATTACTAATTTTTCATTTTATGTTTGTTGATTTTTCAGAACGACTTTCATAATCCTGAGATTATCATTTTATCAGTTCCTAATGTTAATTATTCCATGATATTAAAATTTAAATTAATGTTTTATTTTTAATTATATTTAAGTTTATAATTTAATTCTATTTTGGTTATGATTCATAAAGATGATTTTGTTAGTGATTCTATTTTAGTTTTGTTAATGAAAGGTCATTAGTATATTAATTAATGACTTTATTTGTTACTTTAAAAATTCAAGAAGAAAATCATCACATTATTTACATATTTAAGAGATATATTATTAGTAATTGTGTTTTTATAAAAATTTAATTATTTTTTCCTAACATTGAAAAGTTAGTGGTGATGCAGACAAAAAAAACACATTATAATTAATGGTTGATTATGCTTATGAAAGTGGTCTATTCTACAATAACATCTTCATAATAGATGAATAATGTTATTTTTTTTATTTTTTTTATTTTAAGTCAAATTTCAATGGAGTTTTGTAAATAATAATTTGATGATATAAAAAAAATTATAATACCTTATCGTGGTTGTATTTTGCGCAATGTATAGTTATCGTATTAATTTATCATAAGTAAAAATATATAATAGTAGGAAAATGTTAAAAATTAGGTAGAGTAAAATTTATATACAAAATATATGAATTTAATTATATAATAATTTGAAAAATATAATTGTACTTTATGAAATAAAATAAATGATATTTAATACATGAATTTACTCACGTTGAGGAAATAGCATTTTTCATAGAGGAAATAAGGGAAATTGGGGTAATAAACAAATATATTATAAATATATGATCAAATAAATCTAATAGGATAATAAAGGAATGATATTTTTATGTTTTTTAGGTATAAAAATTCTATTTTAGTGGCCTTGAATTTATTTTGACAGTTTCCTTTTATATTGGATGAAAATGGAATTTTTGTAAGTATTTCAATTAATATAAATAGTAAAAAATATTAACATGTCACGTATCATTAAAAATATGTCATAATTCAATTTATGATTACATAACATGAATAATATACAATAAAATAAATTATAAATGTTTTTATCATATTTCACATTCTATAGGCCAATGTTTATTACATTTATTATTTTAGTTTCTACTACAAAAACATGTTAATACATAAGGTAACCTATATTTTATAACATAAAGTAAAATGATCCCTATTAAGTAATATTTCATTCATAATTATATATAATAAATCCATTTTGTTGTATTAGTTTTCCAAAATTGATGGATATCAATTTGAAAAACAATCACTTTTTGATTTACTTGATATTTTTTGGAAGAATAGCTTATCTTGAAAAATGTAATAAATATGATTTCAATTCAAATTAAATATTTTATATAGTAAAGTATCTAATAAAATACATACATTTTTTATAAAATAGAATCATAATTTCATCATTAATATTTATATAGTAATATCTTCATTAAAAGTCACATTATTGGTAAAAATGGAATTTTATTCATGAATTTCTTAAAAATCAAAAAAAAAATTAAAATTAAAAAATATATAATTTTTAATATATAATTATTTAAATAAATATAATTTTATAAAATTCGCATTATATAATTAAAAAAATGAAATTTTTAAATAAAATCCAATTGTTATTTCAAAAAAATATAAGAACTCATTAGTTAAGTATATTGACTAATATTGTTGAATTACATTTCATGTATTATTTTAAACAAAATATATCAAGCATGAGAAGTTTAAAATTTATGTTAAAAATTTATATATTAAAGGGTTTTTATTGTCTTTTTATTTTATTTATTTGAAATATTATTAATGGGATCTATTATTTCATAATAATGTTATTATTAGTGGTAAAAAAATAGTGAACAATTTCCCTACAAAATTTAATAACAATTTCTTAAAATATATCATTATTTTGCTATGATTTGGATTCTCATGAATTGAATGTTATTGAAAAAAGTATTTATTTAGGGAGTAATATTTTACTAAAATCAACAGTGTTTAGATTCTAACCCGATAAAAATAATTTCATAATCATAATTTTATTCATAGGATAAAAAAGTTGTAGGAAATTTTGTTTCTTTAAATCTCCAAGTCCCCACATGGTTTATATAATCATGTAAATACAAAATAACAACATTATTGAGATGAGTGATCTTCTTTCACAACAATTGTTTTCAACAATGATGGATATCTACTAGTTGTTCTTTAAATGAATGTTCATTCTCAAATTTATGGGCTATTGTACTCAGATAATATAATGGGTCTGGTATGAACTCTAAAAAAGTGATATATAGATTACATAATGTACTAGTTAGTGGTCTCTATAGGGTGTTAAGAAAAATATATATAACTGATCAGATAATGCATGATGAAGGGATATATATTCCAAGTGTTTGACTTCACATTCATCCAAAATTTCATTATTCTTTTACAAGGTGATATGAAGAGGAAGTCCATATCACCAACTTTGAAATATACATCTAGTTGATGGTATTATACATATTTATTCTATTAACATGCTTCTACATTTTACTTCCACTAAATTTATTGAAGCTTCTCTATTATTTAATATAATATGATTCAAATAATATTCTTTCTTTTTTCACCTGCATATCATCTATTTTGTGTTTTTCATCCCTTCCCATATGGATACTAATATGGTGAAATCTAAATTATAAAATAGAATTGATAATTTAATGATAAATATATATATGGATGATATGATTATACTAATGACCTTATAGCTCTATTGAACTCTATTAGAATAGTTAGTTATGTGTTTGGATGTTCCTATTTGGAAGACCATTGAATTGAAGTTGATAAATGGTACTAAAACTAGACATTTTCATTAACACCTTTTAATTATTCTAATCAAACATGAGGCTTACATAAGATCATGATAATATAATATAGGTACTGGTAGAGAATTAAACTATCCCACTAAACATAATTACATCATTGAGATTTTTCTATGGGATAAATCAAATTTAATGGAAATATAAAATGATGAATTATTATAGCGATCGACTATAACTGATATTGTGTTATTTCTTTTATATATCATTGAGTGTAAAATTACTAAATAAATTTTTATGTTTTCATGTTTCAGTATTAGTGTAGATAATGGTTTCATTATCTTATTATACAATTTTTTTAGCCTTAACTTGTTAGCCTACACTATTCTGAGTTATGTATTCTATAGTCTCCAACATCATGTTATCCTATAGGATGACTTTATTTATGATTCATAACATCATAGTGTTCCTAGAGTAATAGAGAATGATGAACAATGAGAACCATCCAAATGTATACTCTTTATTTCCTATTTTAACGGAAGAAATGTTTCAAATCCAATTCATTTAATTCCATCTTTAACATCATTAAACTCTAGTATACTATCCTTTTCACTAACTAAAAATCAATTTTCTGTTCTTTTTCATATTTATATATTATCATAAGTGTGAATTCATTAGTTAATAAGATGATTTTTATATTACTATTATGAATTCTATCTTTATCCTATAAAAATCAATGAGTATTGGGTAATTTTCATCCAACATAATGGATAGTGTAGCAGGATATTATATTCTCATATTAGTATCCACCATATTTACCTTCCATTGGTATTAATGTATTAAGAATTTTTAATTTTTTTTAAATTAATATCATATAATGTGGATCATATTAAACACATTTTATCTAAATATATATTTAAATATACTTTATTTTTTGTATATATCAAACTTTTCTCCATTTTGTTATTTTCGGCAAACCTTAAATCCATAGATCATAACTACTTACTAAAAATATATTTTATAATATTCCTTTTGATTCTATAATTTATGTAAAGAATATTAAATTACCTTATAATATCGTATGAAGAAATATATTTATTCCATTGTTAAAGTGTTATGATGTAATAAAAACCATTCTCCACAATAGGGTAATGTTTATACAGCTGAAATGATCTAGTTTATTCATTTTTTATTTTTCCACTCTTATCATTCCATTATCCAACTAAACATCAATTTGTTTCATGTTGACATGTATAGATGAATTTATATAAAGATAATTTGCTAAAAATTCATATATTGTATCGAGAAATCTTGAAAAAACTATGGATCTTTGTTACAATAGTAAGTTTGTTCTACTATATGATAATTTTTATCTTTCAAGGAAATAATGATGTTCTAATGTCTGCGATTTCAAAACAATAACACAATTATTTTGGAAATAAATGCCCACATTTTCTAAAAAATATATTTAAATTTACTATTGAATATAGTGTCCAACAGTTTGGAAAAATAATCTCCCATTATTTAAAATATATTATAATATCATCTATAATGTATAACATTAATTATTCATTACAGTCCATATATACTCAATTCATCTAAACCAAAAAAATCATGATAATTTGTAATGAAAATTTGATTCACAATAAATTTGTTGTATATATACCATGTATTTAATGTTTTTTTGGAAAAATAACCCCTTTATACCATTAAATGATGTTTCTTAAATTGATGGTCAATCAATTAATAGTATTGAGGTCATTTTGGTTGAACAAAAAAAATCATGTATAGGTGGTACATGATAAATTTTTTTATTTTGTTTTTATTATGATAACAATAATTGATCCATAGATTAGTTGATCTGTCCTTATTTTTTACAAAGAGGATTGGTGCACCCCATTAAGATGTGATAGGGTGTATGATTTAGGTATCCATACAATCCTTAAGAATGTATATCAATTAGTTTAATTCACTATTGGATTTTCAATATTGACACATTGAGGTATTCCTGGATCAATGTAAGATTTCAATAGAAAACTCAATATAATTATCTTGGAGAGGAAAAAGAAATTAATCTTGAAATACATCAATATATTTCCATAAAATTTTATGTTAATAAATATTCAAATACAACATGTCTATTTTGATAAAAATAAACTTTTTATGGTTACACATACTCATATGATATAATTTTATTATAAGGGATGTTTATAATTATTCTTATATGGATTATTGATAAAAGGATAATTGATTTTATGAAAATATATCTCTTTTAATCGATAATTTTTAAGAGCCTTATGTATAAAATAGAACTCTATACCCAATATTATGTTGAATATAACCAGTGGACAAAGAATTATATATGTAGGATTTACTCTCCCATAGAACTCAATAATATAATATTTAAATATATTAAATTTAATCAATTAAGTCATGTTGATTTGAGTGATTTTTCAGTATAAATTTATAAATATTGTGATTATAAATAACTATAAATTATCTATGATATAATACAATGTGAGAATACCTAACTAAATAATGTATTATTATATCCTTAAAAGAGATCATTTGAAACCAAAATCACATTATTATATTGATCAAAAACATTTGTAGTGACTTATAACTCCCAAACATTATCCTTCACTTTGGGACACTTACTAGGATCGTTTTCAAAAGTGGCTTGCAGGTGGAGGCATTAATCACATATAGTCCAAATTCTATAAAAATGAACCACTATAGTGTGTGTGGATCATTATATTGGACCTTATTTCCATATTATAAATTAATAAAACTCTCATTCTTACATCTATAATTGTGGGTATGATATCCTTCTCTACCATACATAAAACCCCTCCCTCATCATTTTAGGCAATTAATCGTGGTCTTGTTTCTGCTAATTTCGATTGTGGGGAAGAAATTATTTCTCCCATGTGACTCAGAATAAATGTTCTCTTGGTAAGGATCTTTAATATTATTGTACAAAATATAATTATTGTTCTCAATGTATATTTTTTTACCTTTTGATACAAAAGAACTTGTTTATTTCTCCCCAATTTGTTTATGGTTGATTCTCTTTTAAAACATTATTTTAAGACACTAGAAATGTTGATTTGTTTTAAAAATTAGATATTTAGAAAGTGTGATAAATATTCTTCTATGTGAGGTTCATTTCATAACATCCAATATAATAATTTCCCTATTTATTCAGTTACTAAAATTATCAATCAATCCTAATGTGAATAGTATGAGTACTCCAATCAGCGATGAATATTTTTTAAACAAATCATATTATATTGTTTCTATATCTTTATTTTATTTTATGTTATTAATAGTAGTCCACATTAACAATATTCTCATTAAAAATAAAATTCATGAAATACCACATTTATTTTTTCTAATCATTAATGAATAGAATACATTTTTTCAATCATATTTCTCCCTTGGTGTGTATTGAAAGATTTAATTTTTAACTAATAGAGGGTATATTATGTCACGTGAAAGGATAAATATCTAGATGCTCCTTCCTTAGAGAATTATAGTTCATTACATGGTTTATGTTTTTATATATATACTGATAAATTTGAAATTGATTAATAGTGGGTGAAAACATGAGTTATTTTTTTTGGAAAAAAGTGAGTTAAATGAAAACATTGAACTAAACATATTAACATTGAAATATGAATAATCAGTAACAAAAACATAATAATATAATAAATATGTTAAAAATTAATCATAACTCATTTAGATATAGATATTTTGTAATATACTTAGCTAAATTAAATGAATATAAACACAATATTTCTTGGAAACATTTTCAAATCATTGATATAAAACATATAGTTATCAGTCTCTTACCAATAAAACTATATTTTTTATAAATAAAATGAAAATATAACTCATAATGGATGTTTATTTGAATTTAAAAATTATCTCCCCAAGATATAAATGAGTTGAAATATTGTTAAATGGATTATTTAGTTACTATAATTGAATAAAATATGGATGAAATTGAATAACTTAATACTTGAAATTTGAGTTATCATAACCATAACCCTTACCTTAACACTTTATTTTAATAGATATTTCTAAATATAATATATAAATTAAATAAATATCAAGATCTCCTATTATTGAAACAAATTAATACACATAAAATATTATAATCATTATTTATAATTATTCTCTCTAGGAATATTAGTTAGTTTTAATGTGTTTTAGATTTTTGGTGTGGTTAATAAAAATCAATTTAATATAATTTTTTAATAATGTCATTGTTATTATTCATTCTCTCATGTTTCGTCTTTACTATATATTAAATGTTACTAAAATTTCAAATTTTATTGTATTTATAAATATATAATTACATTATACGGTTATTTTGATATATATTCATAAATAAGAAATAATAGATGAGTTTGTTTTAGAGTGTTTTAGGAAATAAACATTGGTATTTTAATAATGTATTCTAATATTGTCATTAACATTATGAAAATATAGTAAATCAATAGTTTAAAATTTACAACATAAATTATATTTATATTGTATTGTTTAATTCAATCATTATATAATATATTTGGATTTTTTTAAATACGTTGTTTGAATGACCCAAAAAAGAACATACCATAATTAATGGATGATTATTAATTTCAATAGTGAAAATTTTAGAATATCATATTTATTAATGAATCATAATTGTATTATTTTTTAAAACTTAATATATTAAATAAAATTTTAATAGATTTTTATAAAAACTATTGAATATAGAAAAACATTTATATATAGTTCTTCATATAGGGGGTACTCTGTGAAACCAAATCATAGCATTTTAATTTTTATTCATGGAACATAAATAAGGTAGATAAATGTTATTTATTATTAATTCCAAAATAATTTATTTAATAACTACAAATTTATTTTTATACTAATAAAAAAATGATTGAATGTAAAAAAATAAAGGAATATATGTTTTGGAAAAAAACTAATGTTGAAAAACTGTACATACACATACAATACTCCTTTTCAATGGATTCATTAATCCATTATATAAGGACCATATGATAATAAAAATAATTATAGTTATAAAGGAAGGATATTTGGAGTTGTTTTAGCTAAAAGTTCAATTTTTTTTAGATTATTAATTTCATGGTCATAGACTAATTTTAAATGTTGTGGGAATTGACGATTTAAATTTTTTCAACCGAATATAAAGGTATCTCATATTTTGCATGTCCTATTTCTTCGAAATTAGACAATTATTGAATATAGGATATTATATGTTCGATAATACAAAATTAGAATGATGTTTTTAAAAGGTTTCATGATATATAGCCCACGATGTATTTATTATACCATTTTATATATGATTGTAGTAAATATGATTCACCAAATGTAATGTATACTTTATATGGAAAAATAAACTGGTCTATAATACATAATTTGGAGATTATTTTTCAATATATAATATTTTATTGAGTATATTATTTTTCATATAGTGATGTAAATTATTTTAAAAATAATATTTTTATAAGGTATGAATGAAATTTGAGAAAAAATTATAACTTATATTTTAAAATTTAAAATATAAGTATTCCATTTAAAATTTGTTTTTTGAAATTATAATACAACTTTTTAAATAATTTTTTTGTATAAAAATAGTGCCAAGTTTTGTCCAGTCCTAGCAATATAATATTATTGTTTCTAAATTTTATAATTTTTTAGAAAATGTAATTTTTGCACTATTTTAATAAAATCAATAATTTTATATCAAAACATATCATATACTATTTTTATATCCATATATATATATATATTTCTATATTATAAATATCAAATTCATAAATTATATTTTTAATGAAATCATTGGTTTATTTGAAAAAATTTGGAAATCATTCATTTGGTATATAAATCATTCCTGTTAAATTTCTTCCAATCAATTTTTTACATTAAAATTTGTTATAGTCAGAAAATATCTAATATTTAAAATTAATTTAGTGTATAATAATATATTTATTATATTTCATGTTGTACAATATGAAATTATATTAAATAGAACATTAATTTTATTTTTATATTCCATATATTATCACCCACTTACTTAATGACTATCCAAAAGTTGTAAAAAAATATTTTATAATTTTGTTTCATTGTTAGTTAGGTTTTTGTGTTGCATTTAGGAGAATTATATAAGACATAAATTTTATTTATGGGAGATATTTTACTAATATAATGAATCATTTCATTCACCAAGTCTACTAAGAATGATTTGGTAACTAAAGGGGAATATGTCATAATTCATTGAACCATAGATACAATGGAAAAAAATTCCTACAATAATATTATTAATCATTATTCCACCATCTAATGAATCTTTCCAGGATTCTACATCTTCTTAATAAAATAATTTGAAATAATATTTCCATTTCTATGATTATAGTCCATCTCAATATCAAAATCCTGACAATACTCATCATAATTAATTTTTCATAAATTTATATCTTACGGTGAGAAAAATAATATAATATATTATCATTTATATAGTTGAAAAACATCTCATCAAAGAGAAACATTCACCTACCATCCTTCAAACATTATAAAATTTCATTATAGGGGGTCGATGCTTGGAAATACAATCATGGGGCCTGAAATTATGGTTCCCCAGTGCGTCAACCATTACAATAATAGCACATTATATTTGTATAGATCTAGTGGAAATAAAAACATTGTGTGGGTTAATGGGAGTTTTATTGGAATCCAATTAGTCTAAAAACATCTTTCATACCATCCATGTGTGGCTAAACATTATGTGGTTAGTTCAGAGATTCATACATCTAAAGAATAAATAATTGATAGTCTATGAAAGAAAAATACCCCCAGATGGTCTTCTTCAAAACTGATGAATTAATTTCTAACAATTATAGCATAATACCATTAGAGAGACATAATTTTATCCCCCTATACATATTGGAGGAATCAATAATGAATGATATATCCAATAACTAGCTTAGGTAAGATAAAAATTTGACAATATTTAAAGGAAATTTTTAGATCTATAAAGTCTTTCCCATATTGATATGTACTCCAAAAAAACCACACTATTCTAATTAATCCATGATATAGTGGATTTAAAATGTGATAATTCACTAATGAACCATCAATTATAACCATAGAAACCAATTAATCATAAGATCTCAAAGATGTTATTAGGTCCTTCTTAAGAAATCATTTCCTCTATCTTCTATAGATCTATTAAGATTCCTAACTTTGATATGAAAAGTCATATTAATATCATTTCTTGAATCCAAATGTGACACTTTAAAATTTTAGCATAAAGATAATGTGATTGAATTATAATAAACAATTTCTGAAGGTCTCTATCATGAATCTCTATGGTCTATGAGTATATATGGTATTTATCAATAAATACCAAAAAAAATAAAGAATATATGGTTGGAAGATTCCATTTATGAGAACAATCAAAGCCAAGAAATAATTCATCTTACAAAAAGTTATTATAGTATTAAAGAAGTGTTCAAATAATTTTTTAAATGTTTTATTAGGTACATCAGCTTTTCTAACCTGAAGTTGGCAGTTTATTTATAACCATTCAATCATTCAAACCAATCAAGTTCTAATCTACAAATCATAAAAATATTCCAACCTAAACAAAGGGAATGAAATAATTCGAAAACCTAATTCAGATTCTTATATTCCATACATAATTGACCAATTCCTTCATAATTTTTAGTGAACAATACTAGAGAACCATAATGATAATTACATAGTCTAACAAATCCTTTAGAATTTGAATCATAAACCTTCACCATAAGTTATTTTAAAAAAGTCAGTTACATAATATATATGAATAAATATAGGTTCTTCTCATTTTATTAGTTTGTTTCCAAAAAACTATATTTATCAGAATGAAATATTGATAAATATATTGGAAATAAATCCTAGTAGCTTTCCACCACTAGAGAAAAAGAGAATGGAGAAAATACGTAATCTTCCTGTAAAACCACTACAACTTTATATTTTGTAAAATATTCAATCAAAATATAAAATAATCACATTATTCCAATTACATTGTAACACCCCACACATTTAAAAGAACACTATGTTCAATATCATATACAAAGATCATTACCAAGCTTTATCATATAGCGAAATATTATTATTTTATGATCATTATAACATATACATTTCTTGAAAATGATTGAATATATATAAAATAACTATCATATACATATAATAGACCGAATAAAAAAATATTTATTAATTTAAATTAATTATAAAATAGTTTTTATAAAATTAATTATATTCTTCAAAATAAATTTTGTAAAAACTTTTATGAGTTAATATCATAATTAATGTTTGAAGAAAATTTGAATTTGAATTTATAAAAATAATATAAATTTTGAAATTATAATATCAAAATTATCTTCTGATGAGTTTTTATTTTATTTATATAAGGAATGGTATTCCATAGAATACTGAAGAATAATTTTTTTAAATAAAAATGATACACCTTGATCTATCGTTTAGAATGTTCAAATTGGTTATCAAATTTTATCAAAGAAATATTAGTTATACAATATTATTATAAATTAAAATGTGTTTCATTGGAATGAATTATATTCTTTAATATGGTATTAAAAAAATTTATAATAATGTGAAATTTTTCTTGAAAAATGTTTTTTGATACATTTTAATGTTTACCATAAAATCATTTACTCTACATCAAGAAACTAAGTCATCAAAATGGATTCCATATTTGTAATCATGAGGTCCAAGATCAGTAATCATGAAACTTTTAATATTATACATTATTAATAGTAACCATTGAAAATATATATGACCATGTTAAAGGTAAAATGTGTCAATTATGGAAAAAATTATTTGATATGGAATTAAATTAATTCATAAACATGAATTTAATTTATTTGGTCAGTCATTTTCTTCCACATTCATCTAAACATAAACTATATGTAATTTTTTCATTTAACATAGATTTTCACTATAATATATATAAACTAAGGTTCATGTCAAAAAGGACACTTTATTGAATTTTATACTTACATTATTTATTCATAGGGATATAAAAAACATAAGTTTAGTTAAAAAAAATTATTTGAAAGTTGATTGTGATTTTTTTGCATGTTAAATAATTACCAATTTTTATTGTTGAAATAATTATCTCAATTTTTTATCGAACATCAACATAGTGCTTGTAAAGTAATGAAATAATAAATTAAATTAGTTTAGAAAGAATAAAATAAATATTGTTTTGTGAGATACATTTTCACATAGTTTTAGCGATAAATACACCCATTTATTGATCTCTGAAGGGTTTTAAATCTAACAATATTTTTTTATGTTTTTTTAATTTAAAAAATAAATAAATAGTCTCAAATTTGATATTAGTGATATATTATGATTAATAATAATTTATAAAATTATTTTAAATTATTAAAAGTATTTGAAATAAGATTTTTTAATGGTCATTCTCCTTTTATAGTAACTATATTTTTCCTTATTGAATAAAAAATTCAAACGATTTAATTTTCAAAATAGTCAACATGAGTTAAACATAAGTCAAAATGGAGAAGTCATAACATAAACCTTGAAAAAAATATTTTTACCTTTTTATTTACACTCAATAATTTTATATTCTTATCATACCAATTTTATCCATTTTATATTTGAAATTAATTTATATTAATTTTATGCTTTTGTAATTCTGAGGATTACCCTCCACTCACATGTTAAAGGGGACATCCGATACATAATTATTCAGCATGTTTTTGACAAGTATATCACATATTACATTCCATACAGACATAAGTTATTCATAATCCACATTTTTTACATTAAGTTATTTCAAAAAGATCTTCATTTCTATCATTAATGTGTATCCTAAAAGATGGGTCTCAATGAAGATGTAGAACTCTTAAAAATGGATTTTAATTTATTACTCATTATAAATCAAATAAATATTTGGTATTTATTAGAATATGACAATTCATAAATATCTAAAATTTAATAAATTTAATTATTATTTTTGAATAATAATTAACCATCTATATTCCATCCTATAAAATGTGAAAACATCAGCCGTACAGAAGAACTTCTTACAATGTCCAACTAGCGGTGTAAATTATTTTTTATTCAAACAATACATGGGTGGATATAATTAGTGATATCAAAAATATATATTTAATTTTTTATATTTTTTGAAAATTAAAATGTTAATGATTATTTACCTTTCTCTCATTACATCCGTAAATAATGGGAAGCATTTTCTATTTTTTGGTACAACCAACAGTCCTTATGAATGGTGTGGTATTTTTTAAAACTATACCTTTAATGGATGACTATAAAAAAATTTATAAATACTATATATATTATTTACATAATGGTAAATGTTTTCGGTATTATGTTACCATGATTATTCGGTTGGTATCAAAACTACATAAAGAAATATTCAATGAAAAAATTAAACAGTTAACACCTAGAAATAGTGATTTGAATTAATAATTATTTACAAATCCTAGTTGTAAATTTATATTCAAATAATAATGGTTGTTATATTAATGTAAATTATTTTATTAAATATTTATAGTTTTTTTAATTTATTATTAACAATGTTGGTTTTAATTAAATAATTTACTACTAGTAGTAGAGGGTTTAATTTTAAGATATTATGTTTTTGTTTTATTATATATGATTAAGATTTTGATGATGAATCTTCATGATATACCTCCCAAAAATATAATGGAATTCCTTACTATGTGATTATTTATGTAGATTAATGGTTTTAAATTCATTTTACAATCTTTGTACTCAAAATATGGAATGAATATTTTTATGGTAATATGTCATTATTTCACCCTTAAATAAAAAATCCATTTTCTTCCATAATCATATATTATAAAAATTACTTAAATAATATTTGTAATAATAACCGTTGACTTTTTATATGTTTTTATTAAATTAATTATTTTTGAAAATTAATTTAATCAATGTAATATTATTTTCATTTTTCTTTCACAATACTTTTTTCATTATACTGAAAATGTGGATGAAATTTTTTTAAGGTAAACACGTTGATTAGAATGTATTAATATCAAGACCAATAAATTTCATGAAGTATCTAATATAGTAATCTATATTTATATTATAATAAAATATTTTCCAAATTATTTTGTACATATTTTTATTTTTAATTATTCATTTTAAAATGATAATGTTATAATACTCATGAAATATTCTATGTGATTAATTAACGGTATTTTCATCAAAGATAACATTAGTTGATGTTAATTTTTATTTAATGGGGGACATAATCCAATTATACAATCATTATTATTTTTTAGGATTTGTTTTTATTACAAAGATGATATATCAATGGAACCAATTTCTTTTCCATGGGTTATCAAATGATAAAATGTATATGAAACCTTTTTTCATTTCATATGGAATGATATGATGACTTTTTAGTGATGATAAAGAATACACACACACACACATATAGATTTATATATAAAAATTTAATTATGTGATGGTAAGGAATATAATTATATATCCCTCCAACATATTTGGAAATGGTGGATATCTCATGAGACAGTTAGAATGTGAATATAGAGTGATGCCCATTCTATGATGGGAATTAACAACAATGAATTTCATATAAGTGAACAATGAATAAGTATATGATGATATAAGTAGTGAACACAATACAATATTATAGTATTAGTAGTGAGGCTTGATAAAATAAATTATTTTTTATGTTTGTGTGAAATCCTCAAATACATATATTTTGCAAATTTTATTTTCTTAGGGATCAAATATTTTTATTTCATTATGGTTCATTTACTATAAACGACTATTATTTTATTAATATTTTAGGATATTGATCTATGATAATCTGGTAATGGTAGTTCAAATGTTATTCTCATGTTCTCATACCCTTGTGATCATGTTATTTTTAAATGATCATTGATATATCATTTTTCCCCTTAATAAGAATCCGGTCTCACCCATTATTTTGTTTCCTTTCCATATATTATCTATAAGGTTTTTAAGTATGGTATGAATTAGAGTATTACTATGCGGGAATATATTTATGGTAGATACTAATTCATATTCCTGAAATAAAAAAATTATGCTTCTATCATCCAATGAAAATAAATATTCATTTATCTAGCATGTATTTTAAATTCAAGTATTTATTATTCATAAAAATAATTTTTTTTCTATTTAAATAAAACATCAGTCTCAAAATTTGATATTTTGGAAAATTTTTGTCAATCATTAGAAATCAGGAAAATAGATCACTGGTAAAATGTTGAGGTATAATTCTATGTATACAATGATAGCATAATGTTTCGGTAAGAATAAAATTATGTGGTTCTCTAAAAAATATCTATCTAGATACTATATGTTAATGTGGTTATGGGAATATATGTTTCAAGGGATAAAATCCCAAAATATATTTTTTTATGAATATATAGACCATCATTATATTACAATGCAACTATTCACTTACAATGAACCAAGTTTCACACTATTTGAGGATATTTAATGGATAACACAGAATTTCAATTTAAAACATTATGAAGTGTTTAAATAGATCATAAAAATATATTCTATCACTTTCTTCAAATGATTTATATGTTTCAGGATTTCCAAAAAAAATGTCTAATTTTTCATGATTATATGATTTATAACATTTACTATTTGTTTCCCATACTATAATATTCATGTTATAGTCAATGAATAAAACTAGGAGGAATCTTCAAAATGTATAATTTGATTAAAAATGGAATTATTTTATTTTTGAGAATCCTAATGAAATGGGGGATGGGATGAAAAAACATGTTAATATACCAAATAACTTTACTCATAATATTATTTACTATCTCATTATGGGTGAGTTTACTGACCCACCAAAGAAGGGAAATTTTATTTGGGAAGACCATAGTGGGGAGAATATCCAACTTCATTAATTTCATGTATATGGAATGAATCACATAAGGAAATGTGTAAGGGGAAAGGTAAAGTGGTTTATTTTTTAAAATATTGGAATAAATAATGTAATTTCTATGGAAAATGAAGATATCAATATAGAGATACGAATTTCATATTCATGAACCATTTATTATTTATTTTCATATATGTAGAGAATATGGGAATTATTAGATCCAACTCAAAAATTTAATGGTTGTCATAAATACCATGGAAGGACCAATGTTAATCTAATATTTTATGTAAGTGGATTCAAGTGTTTATGTATTGGAATTTGATAATTATGTTGTATTGGTGTTACATTATTGATATAAATGATATAAGAATATGCTAAAATATATGGATTATTCCAAGATAGATTTTTTGTAAGGAATTGAAAATAGATTTTATGATTGTGGATATTTGTAGGAGTCACCATATTGAAGAATAAATAATAATTAATACTTGTTTGTTGTTGACATAATAAGGTTATATTTAGATAATGAAATGATAATGTAAATTGGATGAAATTGATGAAATATATTTGATAGATTGTCTTATACTTAATACAATAATATTCATGATCTATATATAATAATTTTCGAGCTGGTGTTACCCACGCTACATAGTTTCAACAAAACCAGGATATATTATTTCTATATATATCTAAACATGGTAGTTCTAACCAAGATGTTATAAATAGTGATATGAATAATGGTAAATAATTTTAAAATATTAATTGAAATTTCACCATTGAAAATAAACATATTGATAAAAAATTACATATTTTTTGGTAAATTATTTAAATGTTTCAAAAATATTACATTTTTCTAAAAAATATTTTTATTTATTTTTATAATGAGTAATAAAAGAAATTATTTTTTATTTTATGAATATAACATAGATAAATAAATTATGTTTTTAAATAGTCATGTCAAAATTAGAACATGGTTAGTTTTTTATTTCTTCTTAAAAGATTTATTTTCTGATTAATAATGAAAAATATTAAATTTCAATTGAAAAATTCAATTTCATTTAATATTATTAAATTGATAAATTATACTTTGAGTTGTGATTAATTTAAAATTCGATCAAATTTACATACTAATATAATTTAGTTCCCTTGAATAAATTTCATATTTAATTATTTTATAAAGGCATTTAAAAAACTCTAAATATCTTCTCTTTAAAACCCTTCCTTCTCATCATGTTTTTAGGATTAATTTTAAATGATAATTTTCAACTTATGTTAATGTAATTTGAAAAAATATATTCTATATTTTTATACATAATATTTTATATTATATAATATGTTAATAATTATTTATTTTACAGTGTTTATTACTAAAATAGTTGGAAAATTAATTAATGATATTATTGTTAAAATGAGGTTCTTCACATTATGTTGTGTACTTTTAAAAGTAACATTAAAAACACAAAATGATTTTTATTTAATCAATATTTATTAATTTTTATGTACAAATTATTCATTAAGTATCTTTTTATTTTATTCTTAATGTATAAATTAATTTGGATAGAGAAAACTAGTTACCGTGGTGAATGATAAAAATGTAAAAATGAGTAAAACAAAAAGCATATGTAATTAAATAATTAAATAATATTTATTTATATAATGGTTTTTGTAGATGAAATATTAAAACCCCTCCATTATCGTTAATTGTTTTTTCCTTGTAAGGTGAGAGTGATCTACAATTATTGAATTGTTTTTGGGTATTTGAATAAGTGCCACTCCTCTTCAATTATAAAGGGGAACTCAATCCCCTCACTTTTTCGAACATTTCATTCCATTTGGATCAACTATGAACATCCCAAATCACATCCCAACATACCTAATATCATCTTATAAGCCTTATATTGTGATGAAATGAATAATTATAGGTATTCTATTTAAACCTAATGGGGTTACTTGAAGAAGAGGTCATATTTTTCTTTTACCACTTGTATTTTATTTTTCCATACACCTACTTAAATTATTATAAAAATATGATTATATAGTATCCTAAATATCTTAAATATACATATATGTTTATGGATAAGGTTAATAAGTAAAGAATCATCAATTCAATTCAATTGAATATAAAATAATCACACTTGTGTATATCGGACCACCACATCATGAACGGATCTAATTTGTGTTTCCATTACCATCTCTCATGGTATGAAATTAAAATGGATATAAAGTATATATATGATTTTCGTAACATAGTTATACATTAGGATTAATTAAATAGTATGAAATTTTTTTTCAATTCCAATGGTTTTATGATAATTTTGTTTGTGTTTATGATGGACTACTGCCTCACAAAGTGATGTGATACATTTTCACTCTCTCTTTATATGGATGACAAAAAGGATAATGTTTAAAAACATATAGATTTACATTATATAAATGAAATAATTTTCATAATTATACAAATTATCATTATAAAAAGGTAATATTTCATTTCCATTCTTTTTCACCAATTGAAATATGATTACATCATTCGTGTACATGTGGACTACCACCTTCATGAAGCGATGAGACTCCCTATATTCAACACCATACCACATAGATAATATGTATAATTATATTTAAATAAATAATATTGTATCTATAATATTATCATATTTATAGAAATATTAAATATTACTTATCTCCATTACATAATGATCATTGAAAAATATAAATGTTAATCCTTCGTACCTCATTATACTATCTATATTATCACAACATACATTATTTCTAAGAAAACAACTTTCATAAATGTTATTAATATTATAGTTGATATATAAATATGAAAATTATTTTATAAATATTACCATGAGGAGGATGGAATTATTTTCAATGTATGATGACCAAAAATATAAAATTAAAACATATACATGAAATAAAGAAGTTATTGCACAAAATATGGTTTAAATAGGGTACTGTTAATAGAAAAGTAATAAATGGTTATAAGTTAAAATAAATAAATAAACATGAATATTTATTAATATTTATCTTTATTTAATTATGTTATTATTGTACATGTTAGTATCTATTTATGCTTAGTGTTTTACAGAAATAAGTCCTAATTCTTTCCATATAATACAATGTGGACACTTCTGATCAATATACATTTTTTCAACAGATTAAAAATTTTAAAACAAAACATGATTTATTTTTATGTACAGTATCTATGAATTTCAACTAGAAATGTTAGTTTATTATACCCATATATAAATAATGTGAGAAATCATTTTAAAAACATTGGATGAGAAAAGAATGCTCACTAACGAACATAAAAAGAATAAAACCATTAGTCAAGTGAGAAACATTAATCTCCTTGAATTTTTTTTCATAAAAAAATTGTTTTTACTAATTAATAGAATTAAAATTATTTTGGAATGATTATTTAAAAACCCGATTGAAAATTTTTTTCTAGGAAAAATCATTTACAACAATAGATTGTCAGGTTGGTACCTTATGACATCATCTCATTAAACCATTAGAGAACCCTTATTAGACCCTTACAAATTAGAAAAAACATGATAAAAATAAAATATAATTCTCCATAGGTAGAATAATTTCCCAATTCATTGTGAATTTATAGTGGGATCCCCCCTTTAGATATGTTATACCCGAATCATCAGTTTTTAATGCTCTATAATGGGTCTCAATCATTCGTATATGCTATATCCAGCTCAACGATGATATATAATATGGCTAAGAATTTTTTATTAGATATCTCAGGATCACCATTTCATATTATTCTCATGTAAAATTTCATTAGTAAAATTCATAATTCAGGAACCTTTTCATTATGAAACCATTTGAATGAATCTTGTAAAGACATATGAAATCCACTTTCAAATAAAAATCAAATTTTTTTTAAAACCCATTTATCAATGAAAAAAATCAAAAAGAAAAATTTAAGGATGGGTTTTAATTAATGAAAACATAATATTTAAAATGGTACCTAGAAATAAAATAATTTCCATGTTAGTGGAATCTTTTTTCATCTTGTATGTTAAGAATAGAATATTCTTTTTTCCACTATCCAAATCATCCCTAAAGGGCATGTAAAAAAGATACTTTTTTAAAATCTCCAAATAAATTTAAAAATATACATAAAATATATTTTAAAATTACACTATATGAATGTAAATTTATTTATAATATCATTTTTAATAAAATTCTATAAAATATAATGTGTTGGTAGGAAAAAATAAAACAAATTTTTTTAAATAAATAAAACATATTATTTTTCAAATATTTGAGTCATATGGCCCATGGAAGAATAAAATTTTGAAAACAATATATCCCACGATAATACAAATATTCATCAGATTACATGTCATTGGGTTGGTAAATATAAATTTTAAAAATTTATAGGTGTAAGGCATCAAAATATTACTCAATGAAATGAAATTCAGATAATGTCTATTACATTGAGTCTCACTAATGTTAATCATTTTTTAAATTATTAAAAAATATAAATAAGATAATAATTTACTTTAATGAGATCCATTTTCTTGTTTATTTTTATTTCTTCTTCTATTATTATTATGTTAAATATGATTACAAAATCCATTTTTTTTATATCATTTGTTTTGATGAAATTTGTCTTATCTGTCAAAAATGACTTTGGTATAATGACCATGGTCAAAGAGGGCACTATTTAAACATAGAAAGTATAATAAACATGAAATAATTATTATATTTATACATATTTTATACCCTTTAAAATCAATCATGAATGATGGTTTTGAATAATGATGTATGTTAATTTCATGGAGAAGGTATGCTCTTCAAACATATAAGAAACATATCCTTTTTTTATTATATATTATTAAAAAGATATATGTAATATATTATAATTTCAGAATTATAATAAAAGAATATGAAACATATTATTTCATTAAATTTAATTTTACATATCCTCCATGTGGTGTGGTGATGAAAACAAACTCACATCACTTTCTGAGGTGGTAGTCGACATGTTTATAAATAAATCTATCATTTTTCAGTGACAGAAAAACTATGAAATTAGAAGATCTATTATATTTTTAGAGACACAAATATGCCATTTAAAACATAATAATTCCACATATAAAAAATATATTAATTACAAATATATAATACTATCCATGTAAATTGATAGTGAAATGTGTATTGCATCACTTCATGGTGTGGTAGTCCGCCATACATGTGAGGGACACTAGCATATCCCATGCTGAATTGAATGAAAAAATATAAATATATTATATAATGTCTAAAGTGGTATCAAAATGTTATAAATATAACATATATACTTTACATCTTTCATCATACCCATTCATGAGAGGTTGTAATGGAAAAATGAATGACATCAGTTCGTGAGATTGTAGTCATTTATACACACAAATGCGGATTTTATAACCCATTATTTGAAGGTGGTGATGAAAAGAGGTTATGTAAATAAAATAATAACATTTAATAATAATATAGATAATGTATATATTTTATCATTATGGATTAAAATTAATATAATGGGGTTGTGACAGGAATAAAATAAAAATGAATATTAAAGAATATTACCTCTTTTTTGGGTAACATCTATTGGTTTTCATCAATGGAATTACATGGATGGATTTATATCCAAAATAATTTATCTATAATTAATGGATTGAATTATAGATGTATTTGGGTAGATAATTTCTAATCAAATTTATTTTATTGTGAGATGATTGAAGGAGTGGTGTGGCCTTTCAAATGTGAGGTAAGTGGAACACATATAATTTTAGAACAGAATGACTTCAACCGAAATATTTTTCGTATCATAAGGAAAAAATAATAATCAAATTTGTATCATAGAAGATATAATTTCAGAATATGGTAAGATTATATATTATATTCAAGTGCATATCTAAATTTAATCATTACCATTAAATATTAACACCTGAAAAATCTATTTTCACCTAAACCATGGTAAATAATATTTACTATTCTCACTATTGATTTTGGTAAAAACGCTATTGAAATTATGAAAACATATATATTCTGATAATTTAAGAAATACAATAAATTTAATAAAAATAAATTCACATTGGGGTAAATTTTAATTTAAAAGAACCCACAAATGTGATGAAAATGAGGGTTTTCAAGTAGGGTATTGTTTGATCAAAATATTATTTTATATTAACTATATGAATGATAATAATCATTTTATAAAAATAAATTCATATTTATAGTTATATAATATATACCTTTCATTTAAAAATTTTCATATTTTTTATTATTTTAAATAATTTAAATGGAGAATCATTATGCATTTTTAAATAATTTTTAGAAAAACACATTTTTTATTCCTCAAAAACTAAAATATACTAAAACTGTAATGCCCCGACCCCAGCTACCCAGAGTCGGTGCATTACTTCATAACATTGGCATGATCACAAAAGATCAAGTCTCGAAAGACCGATTAGTTTAGTTGCCTTGGAAACACTAGATACATTCATAAATGATACATTACATCATAAAGTGAAAAACTAATAACAAAGTCTTCATTGTCCACACTCATATCCTCTTCTGACTATCCCCGCAGGTCATTCATAAAATACTTCTTCACATCCTGGAAAATATTAAAACAATGAAAGGGGTGAGATCAGATGCTCAGTAAGGATAACAATATTGCAGAAGCTTTCCTAAATAAACATTAACATTTAAGGTAATGTATAACTAAAACCAAAGCCTTTTTAAACGTGAACATCAACATAATACGGAAAAAGTAAAATGGGATAATTCCATTTACTTACTCACATGGATATTTTACTAGTCGAATAATCACATGCAATATCAATAACCACTTTTATAATGATGGAATGCATAATGCCAGACATTCTGAAACATTTTTTCAAGGCCTCGGCCATAATGTCTAAAATGATTAAGGCCTCGGCCAAAACCATAAATCAAATTGGGAAAGGGCCTCAGCCAATTCCACATCCAGTTGTCTCATGAGACTTACCGATGCATCGGGGAGCTATAGCGGGCTCCACCCGCCACTTATTAAGTGCAATGCATTCCTCATTCGAATAGGTTTAAACATATCATAAACCATAACATAATCGTATCACATAAAACATGGATAAAGGAAACATAACATTTCCACATTTCAATCACAAGATATCAATACAACACATTGATATAATAAAAATTCTTTCAAAACCATTTTCAATACCGGAATAAAATAATGTTAAAAAATTGTATTTATTTTTCATTAAAAAAACGTGATGGCTTGTAGAGGAAGCCGAAACTCAAATAATGGTCACGGCGGTGGAGAAGTCATTGTCGCCGCATATGTACGGAAAGAAAAACATTCCCTTTTTTTCGTTTAGTAAAACACTTCATATAAAAAAGATTCCTTTTGAATAACATAAAAGTCAAAGGGGTTTATACACCGTATAAAAGAAAGTTGTGTATAAAACCAAATATGCCTCAATGAAAGGGGATTGAGACAAAGTCCTTAAAAGATAAATTTTAAAATAAAATAGATATATTATGTGTATTCACTATAGGTACACATAAATAAAGTAAAAATACAAAATAGGACATAATAATATCATGACATAATTTGAAAGTAGGAGATTAACCCAAAGAATGGAAGTTGGGTTAAGAAATTCCCTTACCTCGTGTCCGACTTGACTCGACCGCTCTTTAACCTCCTAAATAATAAACTAGAGTTAATATCTACCTTCTTAAGAACCTTTTTGTAGTTCATTATTAATTTTATATCACTTATTACCATGTCATGAACATTATGTAATTATTTAAGTTAATAACGGTCGTTTTGTCGATCTTTGGTACTTGAGTCAATAATATATTTCTTATAATTACAAGTTGTTAATGTGTTGAAATATCCAATATATCCAGAATTATGTTCAAGATGTAGATATCATATATACCATATATATCAAGTATATACATGCATTTATAACATTACATAACATTTAGAGGTAAGAAATGAAATGCACCATTCATGGAGACGGTAAGCCATACGTATGCATGAACGCTACTTTCATTTCTATTAAATATTTAATGGAATGAAATCATTATTATATAAAGGTATAATATAATTCCAGTATAATATAGTGTATAATACCATTTACTCCATCCTTTATACATCCCACATATGGTATTAACGATTCAAATCACTTTGAGGGGGCGGTAGTCCGCACTTCCTAAAATAAAAATATCGCGTTTACCCATAATGGAAACCATAAAGGTATGCCATAAATGAAAAATACATAATCATAAGGAAAAAAAACATAATATATATAATATATAAAAATAGTGTCATCATAATGGCCACCACTAGTGGTGTTATATGAGTGTTGAACAATCATCGTTTCGTGAGGCAAAAATTCGCCATCCACAGAAACAGTATGTTCTTTAACCATTAGATGTAGGTGTGTGTAAGTGTAAACCAAATCCTTATCATAAAATCATACTAGTATATTTTAGATACTGGTGTTGTTACAAATGAAAGGAATAAAAAGAGTTTAAGGGGTTGGAGAAGCTAAATAAAACAAAACAACATTAGAGAAGACATTACCTAAAAATTGGGTAACTCTTTTTGATTTGAGCCAAAGGCTTCTTTGGGAAGAGTTCTCCCCAAAGTGAGGCTTCTAGGAGTAAAGGAGGGAAGTTGGGATGGTATTTGGGCAGAGGTTGGCCGATCCAAATGGCTTGAAAGTGTAAATGAGGTGGTAGTGGTGGTGGCCTTTTATAAGAGGAGAGGAGGGGCACTCTTGGAAAGTAAGGAAATTTTACATTATTATAAAATGATTTTCGGATTCTAAAGGTCCCACACTTATATAATTCGTGGATAATGTGATAAGGGTTCTAAATATACCCATACAATAGTTTTTGGACAAGTTTAAGCCTTGGATTGTACATTATCTTTTCATTTTATTAAAATCGTTAAATAATGAGGTCATCGATGCATCATAATGATGTCATAAATAATTTAATTTATATAATGTCTAAAAATTATAAAAAAATAATATTATGTAGGAAATCTATTTATCTTTCCAATGATTATTTATAGTCAAATATATGACTTGTATAACCCCATGTAAAAATTGTTTTAGTAAAACATTTCATGTTTATGTCATTTTTTACTTTAACATTAAATAAAAGGTATTTATGTCATTTTCCATCTAAAGTGGCTCCATGGGGTCCCCAAGTTGACCCATGGATTTTCTTGGTCGGCCATGGCTTATCCAATGAGGGTAGGACATGTGTCAACCTCATCTCATATTATTAAAACATTATTTTTACCTTAAACTACACTAATTACCTCTAATCGCGATTAAGAACTTAAAAGTTACTATTCACCAAAAAATTATTTTAATCTCATTGAACCAAATTTTACACATTAATGACAACCATGTATGTCGGATTTTTGAAAATCAAACCACAGAAGTGGTAATATTTCATTTAAATGAAAAATCAGTTTTTTAACTACCACTTAGTGGTTTCACTATTCATCAAAAATTGAAGTTTTTCAGAACAATGCCAAAATTTCACCCTAAGCTATAATTGATATTCCGAATTCAAAAATGATGTCTATTTTATAAAATTAAAAACATATAAGTTGCATTAATTAATTTTATAATTAATTCCCGTTGTCACAACAAATAGCGTGTTTTTAAGAAACAATTTATATCAAAAGATTGACAATTGTTCATGCCCAATTTCAAAGTGACATTAAGTCTAATGAACACCATTGGATAAAATGGTAAAAATATATTCTAATTATAATTTAAAACCACTCAATATTATAACTTATCACTATAAGTTATTTTGATTAAAAAAGTTGTTTTAAGTATTTTTCACTATTCATAAAAATTTGGAAGTTCTCAGAAAATTACAAAAAATTCAACATAGTCTAATTTCAATATTAGGAATACAAAAATGAATTCCATTTTGAAATATAAAATTTCTATAATTTTAAAAAGTGGGTATTACTATTTATAACGGCTATTTTGATTAGTCGCGGTGTGTTAGAACTCGAAGTTGCGTACAATGCAAGCTATTGCATTATTAAAAGAGAGGCGTATTGTGAAAGCTCGGGGTGTTACATTCTCACCTCCTTCAATAAATTGCGTCCTCGCAATTTGAAATTTTTCTTTGAAAATAAAAGGTTGAAAATAGAAAATACCTTTGTGGAAAACCCACATCGGAAATAAGGTTAATAAAATTTATCCTTAATAAGAGGGAAATGGAAATAAGAAAGTCACCACCAAATTATGATCTCGATATGGAGAACATTGGTGGCAATTAGAGACATATAATTGGAGGAAAAATGTAAATATTTGTAGGGAGTGATTGAGGTCATCAATCACAAACAAGTGTAAAATTGAGGGCCTCAAAGCCTTCAATCTATGTTGATTTAAAATATCATCAGTTCAACAAGACATAAGGTATTAGGATAACACATTTTTTGTTTTAATATCCCTTTAATAAAGTTTAAGAATTAATTTATACATTGAATAAGAGATAGGTATATATATATTTATGCTTGACAATTAGAGTTTCAACCTTCAACTCATCTTTCACTCAAAAAGATAATAGAACTCAAAAATATTATACTTAGCCTAATTGTATAAGGTTCCAAATGTTAACACATACCATTTAGATTAGTAAAATTATTTTGTAATAACCAGGGACTTCCTGTAGGCTAGTGGTTGGAAATAAAGGCATGTCGCACTATGGTTGTGGGTTCGATTCCTGCAGCTTTGTCCGACGTGACGGGTTATGCCCCACCCTGCAGGTTGTCCTTTTCCTAAAACTATAGTATTATAATATTCCAAAAATAATCTTTGTAAATTTTTTAACCTTAAACAATACTATCCAAAGATCAACTTAATCCACTCCAACCTTTATAGTTATCCAAAATACCTATGTCCAGACTTTCTCTAAAAGGTCTCTTAATTCCAAAATCAATTTATCAGATTCCCCAAACAAAGTAAAGTTTCTCTTATTGTCACATACTAAAAATATAATTACCTTCGTCATATTAAAACCTTACAGAAATCAACAAGTACTGCAGTACAATCCTTATATATATATATCACATTATTCTAATAACCAGAATATAATCCATGAGTCCAAAAGCACCAATACATTAGTTATTTTGATTCAACTGTAGTAACAGAATAAGATTGTCCTTGATCCCTTGGCCTTTTCTGAGGTAAGTTTCCCTGAAGCTTAGGAAATTCATTTGCATAATGCCCCATTTCCCTACAATTGTAGCATTAAACATTGATAGCCTCTTTCTTTCCCTTGCAATCCCGCTCCTGGTGACCTTTTTCTCCACATTTATAACAAACTCCCATTTCTTTTAGGCAAGTACCAGGGTGATTCTTCCCACAATTATCACATAATGGAAAATCCTTCTTTCCCTTTTTCCCTTTATCTGTCTCTTGTTCCACCGTTCTCTTCTTCTCTTGCTTTACATTGTTTTCATAAGACTTATAGAATTATTTTTCTGTATTGATATCACATGAGACAATATCTTCGTATGTTGAGAAAGATTGTGATACTAAAGATCTACGGAGAAATGGTTTTAACCCATCAAAGAAACGATGAATCTTACCTCTTGGGTTACATATATAATCTGCGGCATACCTCACCAACCTTGTAAAGTTGGCCTCATACTTTGCGACATTCTCATCCTCCTTTTGTCTCAGACACAGAAATTGCCTTTCCATATCTGCTCGATTGTCATGTGGAAAGTATTTTTATAAGAAAGATCTTTGAACTCTCCCCATTCCATATTCGATACGTCTTCATCTTCCTTTGTATTTTGAATCAATGACCACCATTGATCGGCATCTCCAGTGAGGCGGTAAACAACCATGATAACCTTCTCTCTTTCGCTACTCCCCAAGGCATGGAATATTTTCTCTAAGAGTTTATCCATTGCTCAGCTACTTACGGATTTGTACCCCCATTAAATGTTTGTGGTTGTTTCCTCATGAAGCGGTCTAACATAGATCCTCCACGTTGCGGATCAGGGTGCTCCATACGAGTAAGGTTATTATTCATAACCTGAGTGAGTTTTCCCAGTATGGTAATAAGTTGATCAGCACCAGTTGTATCTCCAGATCCACAATAATTATCTTGAGCAGGAGGGAAATCCCTACACAGAGTGCGTGCATTGATACGGTTTCCATTCCTTCCACTAGGCGCCATTTCGATACAATGGCATAAACTAGATTAGATTATGAATCAAAATACATAATTCCATACTTATAAAATACTTAACATAAATTAAACTATTTATGGATATAATCCATAATCATAAAAAGGTTTTCTTTGAGGAAGTACATACTTATAACCCTTCATAGTGGTTTATAAAGAAAATGAGAATTATCCAAAGCATATCCCCCGAGAGTGTCGTAACCAAGAGTGCAGCAAGGCCCATTGTCGTGCACCAGTTCCTGTTCGAGTCTAGCTCAAATCGGTGTTTTCGGGTTTTACCTGTAGGTACATCTGTATTAGAGCCGCCTCTACCTACTCGTATCCAGACAGGGATGTATTGCTCAGAAAACTCACAACATCTCTACAATACCAAAATTTTAGGAAGTTCTTCTATACTAATCCTCAAAGTCTATCTTTGGGCTATGTGCTCTAATCAGAGTTTATCTAAATATAGCTTCCAATGTTAGTACTAAACTTCCTCTGATACCAACTATAACGCCCCGACCCCAGCTACCCAGAGTTAGTGCATTACTTCGTAACATTGGTATGATCACAAAAGATCAAGTCTCGAAAGACCGATTAGTTTAGCAGCCTTGGAAAAACTAGATACATTCATAAATGATACATTACATCATAAAGTGAAAAACTAATAACAGTGTCTTCATAGTACACACTCATATCCTCTTCTGACTATCCCTGCAGGTCATTCATAAAATACTTCTTCACATCCTGGAAAATATTAAAACATTGAAAGGGGTGAGCTCAGATGCTCAGTAAGGATAACAATATTGCGGAAGCTTTCGTAAATAAACATTAACATTTAAGGCAATGTATGACTAAAACCAAAGCCTTTTTAAACTTGATCATCCACATAATATGGAAAAAGTAAAATGAGATAATGTCATTTACTTACTCACATGGATATTCTACTAGTCGAATAATCACATGCAATATCAATAACCACTTTCATAATGATGGAATGCATAATGCCAGACATTCTGAAACATTTTGTCAAGGCCTCGGCCAAGACGTCTAAAATGATTAAGGCCTCGGCCAAAACCATAAATCAAATTGGGAAAGGTCCTTGGCCAATTCCACGTCTAGTTGTCTCATGAGAACTACCGATGCATCGAGGAGCTATAGCGGGCTCCACTTGTCACTTTTTATGTCCAATGCATTCCACATATGAATAGGTTTAAACATATCATAAACCATAACATAATCGTATCACATAAAACATGGATAAAGGAAACATAACATTTCCACATTTCTATCACAAGATTTCAATACAACACATTTATATAATAAAAATTCTTTCAAAACCATTTTCAACACCGGAATAAAAGAAAGTCAAAACTTTGTATTTATTTTTCATTAAAAAAATGTGATGGCTTGTAGAGGAAGCCAAAACTCAAATAATGGTCACGGCGGCAGAGAAGTCGTTGTCACCGTATATGTACGGAAAGAAAAACATTCCCTTTTTGTCATTTAGTAAAACACTTTGTATAAAAAATATTCCTTTGGAATAACGTAAAAGTCAAAGGGGTTTATACACCGTATAAAAGAAAGTTGTGTATAAAACCAAATATGCCTCAATGAAAGGGGATTGAGATGAAGTCCTTAAAAAGATCATTTTTCAAATAAAATAGATCTATTATGTGTATTCACTATAGGTACACATAAAGAAAGTAAAAATACAAAATAGGACATAATAATATCATGACATAATTTGAAAGTAGGAGATTAACCCAAAGAATGGAAGTTGGGTTAAGAAATTCCCTTACCTCGTGTCCGACTTGACTCGACCGCTCTTTAACCTCCTGAATAATAAACTATAGTTAATATCTACCTTCTTAAGATCCTTTTTCTAGTTCATTATTACTTTTATATCACTTATTACCATGTCATGAACATTTTGTAATTATTTATGTTAATAACGGTCGTTTTGTCGATCTTTGGTAATTGAGTCAAAAATATATTTCTTATAATTACAAGTTGTTAATGTGTCGAAATATCCATTATATCCAGAATTATGTTCATGATGTAGATATCATATATATCATATATATCCAGTATATACATGAATTTATAACATTACATAACATTTAGAGGTAAGAAATGAAATGCACCGTTCATGGAGACGGTAAGCCGTACGTACACATTAACGCTACTTTCATTTCTATTTCATATTTAATGGAATGAAATCATAATTATATAAAGGTATAATATAATTCCAGTATAATAAAGTGTATAATACCATTTAATCAATCCTTTATACATCCCACATATGGTATTAACGATTAAAATCACTTTGAGGGGGCGGTAGTCCGCACTTCCTAAAATAAAAATATCACGTTTACCCATAATGGAAACCATAAAGGTATGCCATAAATGAAAAATAAAAAATCATAAGAAAATCAAAAACATAACATATATCATATATAAAAATAGTGTCATCATAATGGCCACCATTAGAGGTGTTATATGAGTGTTGAACAATCATCGTTTCGTGAGGCAAAAATTCGCCATCCATAGAAACAGTATGTTCTTTAAACATTAGATGTAGGTGTGTGTAATTGTAAACAAAATACTTATCATAACAACATCCTAGTATATTTTAGATACTGGTGTTGTTACAAAATAAAGGAATAAAAAGAGTTTAAGGGGTTGGAGAAGCTAAATAAAACAAAACAACATTAGAGAAGACATTACCTAAAAATCGGGTAACTCTTTTTGATTTGAACCAAAGGCTTCCTTGGGAAGAGTTTTGCCCAATGTGAGGCTTCTAGGAGTAAGGGATGGAAGTTGGGAGGGTATTTGGGAAGAGGTTGGCCGCACCAAATGGCTTGAAAGTGTTAATGAGGTGGTAGAGGTGGGGGCCTTTTATATGAGGAGAGGAGGGGCACTCTTGGAAAGTATGTAAATTTTACGTTATTATACAATTATTGTCGGATTCTAAAGGTCCCACACGTATATAATTCGTGTCTAAGGTGATAAGGGTTCTAAATCTACCCATACAATAGTCTTTGGGCAAGTGTAAGCCTTGGATTGTACATTATCTAATCATTTTATTATAATCGTTAAATAATGAGGTTATCGCTGCATCATAATGATGTCATAAATAATTTAATTTATTTAATGTCTAAAAATTATAAACAAAATAATATGATGTAGTAAATCTTTTTAGATTTCCAATGACTATTTATAGTCAAAAATATGACTTGTATAACCCCATGTAAAAATTGTTTTAGTAAAACATTTCATGTTTGTGTCATTTTTTACTTTAACATTAAATAAAAGGTATTTATGTCATTTTCCAACTAATGTGGCTCCATGGTGTCCCCAAGTTGACCCATGGATTGTCTTGGTCAGACATGGAACATCCAATGAGGGTAGGACATGTGTCAAGCTCATCTCATATTATTAAAACATTATTTTTACCTTAAACTACACTAATTACCTCTAATCGCGATTAAGAACATAAAAGTTACTATTCACCAAAAAATTATTTTAATCTCATTGAACCACATTTTACTTCTTAATGACAACCATGTATGTCAGATTTTTGAAAATCAAACCACAAAAGTTGTAATATTTCATTTAAACGAAAAATCATTTTTTTAACTACCACTTAGTGGTTTCACTATTCATCAAAAATTGAAGTTTTTCAGAACAATGAAAAAATTTCACCCTAAGCTATAATTGATATTACGAATTCAAAAATGATGTCTATTTTATGAAATTCCAAACATATATGTTGCATTAATTAATTTTATAATTAATTCCTGCTGTCACAACAAATAGCGTGTTTTTAAGAAACAATTTATATCAACAGATCGACAATTGTTCATGCCCAATTTCAAAGTGACATTAAGTCTAATGAACACCATTGGATAAAATGGTAAAAATATATTCAAATTATACTTTAAAACCACTCAATATTATAACTTATCACTATAAATTATTTTGATTAAAACAGTTGTTTTAAGTATTTTTCACTATTCATAAAAATTTGGAAGTTCTCAGAAAATTACAAAAAATTCAACATAGGCTAATTTCAAAATTAGGAATACAAAAATGAATTCCATTTTGAAATATAACATTTCTATAATTTTTAAAATTGGGTATTACTATTCATAACGGCTACTTTGATTAGTCACGGTGTGTCAGAACTCGAAGTTACGTACAATGCAAGCTATTGCATTATTAAAAGAGAGGTGTATCGTGAAAGCTCGGGGTGTTACAAAAACCCAATATAAAGTTGAGAAAAAGGTAAAAACATGATTAAATATAAATAAAAAAATACCCATATAAATTTAAATCATATTCAAAAAATTTAGTAATTTTATAAGAAAAAAATTATTGAAAAATTACGGAATTTAATACAAAATTTGGTATTTTTTATATTTACTGTAAAAATAATTAATTTATAAAAATAAATAATTCACCAATAAATAAATTTAAAATTTAAATTTAAATAATGGCAGGCTATTTAATCTAATTAAATTTTTTAATTTTGTAGGAAAAATAAATTAAATTTTATTCTTAAAGTGTGAGTAAACTAAATTTTAGAAAAAAATAAATTTTTATGAAAAAAACTATTTTTCATTGAATTAATTATAAATTTTTATATAATCAATAGAAAAGAATTTTTTTATAATTTATTTTGTACTATTCCTATATTCCAATTTAACGGTATACTATATTATGATTCTTTTTTAATTGGGTTTAATTGTCATGAAACAGATCAAAGACTGTAAATTTAATGAAATATATTTCATAGTTTGTTAAACTTCAATATTGTTTGTAAAATAATATATCAAAAACAATGTTTTTATTTTAATAACTCATTGCATTAAATTCTCAAACCCTTAAATAAATTGTGTCTTCATAATATAAAATTGATATTGTGACCAAGGGATTGACATTTGAAAATACCATTGTTGAAAAACCCATATCGTAAATGGGTTAATAAAGTATGTTATTAATAAGGGAGAAAGGGATGTATGATTGTAAGATGGAAAAACATATAACAAGGTTTCTATGTTTGATAACATTGGTGTAGTGTGACACTTTTTATATAGAAGAAACTTATAAATGATTATAAATATTGGCTAAGGATAATAATCCAAAGAACGTGAATCAAAATTGAAAACTGAAGGGCCTCAAAACCAAAAATCAATAATGATGTTAAAGACCATGTCATTCATAGGATACGAATGTAATTGTGTAAAATTTTCTACATCAGTTTACTCATATAGATGAATTCTTATTTATATCAATGAATACAGTGATATATACTAACATGATATATTTCTATTTCATAATCACAATTTCATCATTTTGTTGTTATTGAATCAATATTCAATCAATAACATAAACCATTAAATGAGAATCCAAAAATAAATGTTTTATGACGTCAATAATAAAATCTAATTTTTATATATCATGAAATACTTAAATTTTTGACAAGTCTTTTTTCATATAATTAACAATTTAACAAAATGATATGATTGGCACAAGATATCAAATATAATTAATTAATCTCTAAACATAAAAAGTAACATCATTAGTTCATATTTAATACATTGTGTTTCAATTTTTTGAGTACCAACAAATTCAAATTAACTAGTACATCATGTGGTCTGTTTATAGGTTGAAACCCCTCAATTTCCTTCAGTCAAGGGTTCATCCCCGCGACCTCTCCAGATGTGAGGGGTTGTCAGCCAACATGTAGGTTGTTTATTTTCTAAAATATATTTTTATAATTCCAATAAATTCTGTAAAAAATATTATGGGAATATATGAAATAAAATAATTATATAATAATCATTTTACAATGTTTTTCAATACAACCCTTTTTCATGATGTCTGAATATCATTTTTTACTAATATTAAAATTTCACTGATTATCATGTTTACTATAAATGATATCAATACCAGTAGGACTATGTCTAAAAATGTAGATAAATAACTCCTAAAATAGTTATTCCAATAAAATATATTCTTAATATGTCTACAAAAAAATTAATTTCTCCATGTTATTTATATTACATATGAAATACAAAGAGTGATTCCTAAGACATTGATCTTCTCGTCAGCCTTCCAAAAATATCATACTCCATAGAGATATCACTACTCTAATGGATAACCCAAAATAATGTTTAAAATTATAATAAAAATTATATTCTTCTGATCATCATTATTTCCATATAATGTATGTAACCTAAGAAACACAATTGTATAATAACCCAAACCATTGAATCTAAAACATTTCATAATTGATGGATATCAATTATATCATTCATGAAATGTTTCAGACTATTTTGATTATAGCCACAAACTTATAAAAACATACCCCAATGTTAACATATTCTAGATCCTGACATATATTCCTAGAAATATATTTTACCACCATTGGAATGTTTTTCGGGATTAGCTCAGTGTTTATGATTTGTTTTGTTCTCCTTTTACATGAGAATTTATTTTTTCTTACTCATTTCATCTCACAAAATGTATATGTCAGAACACTCTATTTTAACTATCTCGTAACTACGAACAACCTACTAAAGACATTTAATTTCTCATTTTTCCAATGATATTCATATTATAGGTTTTAATCTTGAGTAAAACCTAATAATATATTTATCAATATTTATAAAAAAATCGGTTACATACCTAGGGTGTTTTGAAGCATTATTTTCATGTAAAAATATCTTATATTAATCATTTTTCTTTAATTCAAATAATTATTTCTCCATGGAAATCTGAACAACATTTGAGAAATATTTTTGAAGGAAAATATGCTTAAATGTGACCCATTAAATAACATCAAGATCATATTTCGATTTATAATTCTTATCCAACAACCACAATTAGATATATTTAACATCGAAACAGTAAATAGAAAGAGTTACCTTTTTACATTCTGAGCATCCCTTGGCTTTGAAGATATTTTTCATTGAATTTACCAACCTTCTAATACAACCAGGTCAGATGATCTAATGAATTATTGGGGTTGTTTCCTTGTGAAATGATCCACTACATGCACATTCCATCATGTTGGATCTGTTTTCTCGTTATCATAGATACCACCACCATTTATAGCTTCTCTCAACATAGCCACCACATTATAATAATTATTCTTCCCTAATTCCAACTATCTTGAGATACTGATGTTGAAAAATATTTTCCTCTTGGTACCATCTCACTACACCTTCCACTTTTACAATATAGAAAACCATTATGAATAAACATATAATAGATGAAAAAACATGGAATTAAAATAAATATATTTCATTAAAACATATCCATAAGTTAAAATATTTCTAGGTCATGATATTTACATTATTCTAAAAACTAATGTTATATAAAACAACCTCTAATAAAAACTAAAATGACATGTTATTAAAGAATACATAATCAAGATTTTTAATTCAAGAATTAGTTTTCTTACATATAATGACCTATTAAGGTTTATATTTTTAGATGATTAGGTCATAATGAAATTATTATAATAGAATGTGAGTTTATCCAATTAGTATCAATTATACCCACCATATCGAACATTTGATACAAAATATGATTTCCTTTTATGAAATCACATCATTAATATCATCCTGACCTCAATTATTTCCTTACCCATATTAAAATACTACATAAAATCATTTTAAAAATGTGGTAAGAGAAATAAAATATCATTAAGTATCATAAAAATAAGAAAGAAGTTAGTTAAATGAAAAACATGATAATCCATGAAAAAAAATTAAAGAAAACATTAATTTATTTTGGGAATTTAATTATAATTCTTTTAAAAAGATCATATAAAATTACCTTTTAAAAAAAATAATTTCATGGAATAATCATTATTAATCAAAGAAAATCACATAGTTACTTGGGTATATTATCTTAATAAATGCTTACATGTCCATTAAAAACCCTACAAATTAGTATACACAAAAGGCAACAAAAAATATAATCCTTTAGGGAACATAATAATCCCCCAATGCATTGAAGATCAATAATGGGGATCAAAATTTACACAAGTTATATCAACCTCATTAATTTTTCATGAGCTATAATTGGAATCAAACTATCATATAATCCACATAAGGCTCACCCTTGAAGTCTAATGGGTCTCAATCCATCATATAAGATGCATCGGCCTCACCAATTATATATAATTCTCTTATAAAATATCATGACTAAATAACATTATTCAATCCCATTTTCATTATAATTCCCTTTGAAAACCATTTTTAAATCCTCAAGGGAAAAAAATTTAGATAAAAATATCTACTTCTATTAATAACCCATTATCAATTGAAAAATACCCTAAAAACCAAAAAGATTATATTTATTAATTAAAACATGAAATAATGAAATGTAATAAAAAACTAAAATAATGTCAATGGTAGGATAAAGTTCATTATCTCTATTTATGTTGCCAAGAAAAAATTCTTTTTCTATTTTTTAGAACGCACCATATAAATCAAATAAAATAATTTCTTTTTATAACTGTTGAAAACATTTTACAAAGGGAAAAAACATGTAATTTAAAAATATTTTTTCCACATATTTTTTGTCATAAAATATTTTTAAAAGTATATACATAAAAATAATGAGTTGGAAGGAAACCCTTAAAAGATAATTTTTTTAATGAAATGTCCTTGATCAATTTGAAAATATTTGAATCATAAGACCTTAGAAATAATTATGTAAAAACCAATATATTATCTGATAATATAGAAATAAATGATATAAAATTTCATATGGTAAGTATATATACTTTTTACGATATTATTGGTGCATAGCATCAAATTATTCATCAATAAATGGGAATTGAGACCAAATCCCTTACATTGAGTCTGACTCATCAGGTTCATTCATCATATTCTAAAATAACTAACAATTTATTATTATTAAATTTCATGAAATATTTTTGTATGTTTATTATTCTTCTTTGATTCACATAGCATCATTATATACATGAATACATAATCATTTATGTCTTCATTGAATATTTTGCTGATATTTGGATTATTTTTCAAAAATGACATTTGTTGGTTAGAAATATTCCAAGATGTCATTATTTAAATAAATATAAGATATTGATAATAAGAAAATTATAATTTTAATAATTTAATGATACATTTTAAGAAAAGAATTGAAATGACGTTTTATAGAATGAAGTACATCATAATCAAGCAGATGGGGGCCACACCTAGTCATAAGTAACGTTTCAATTTTTTAATGATCATTATGGAAAAGTGGTAAGTATTTTCACTACATGAATTCTACGTATTTGTGATAGGTTATTTGTGATGGGATCCCATTGCATATAAGCTTTAACTATAGGTTCCCGTCACAAATATCCCGTTGTAGAAAATGTCGCTGAAAAAAATATTATTTGTGACGGGCCCATCGCAACTAATATTTTTTGCGACGGGCAACTTCACCATCGCAAATAAGTCTCTGATTATATACCTTATATATATAAACTTTTTTGTGATGGGCCCGTTCCAAATAATTTTTACGACGGGCCCATAATCTCATCGCAAATACTTTTTTGAAAATAGTAATTTAGACTATTTGCAATGGGCCTGTCGCAAATACATTTTCCAACGGGCCTGAAATCCCATCACAAATTCTTTTTTAAAAATAAAATTTAGGCTATTTGCGACAGAAACCTGCCCCAATAGATCCTGTCACAAATAATAAATAAATTTTAGAAAAAATATATTTAATGAAATTATTATTATTGAAAATTTAATTTTAATATTATTAAAATAAGAAAAAAAAATAAAAAAATATTAAAATTCTCATCATTCATAAAAAAAATATAAAAAAATCATTAAATATTATTATTATTAAAATAAAAAAATATTAAAAAATATAATACTAAAATAATATATCAAATAAAATTATGATTAATGAAACAATAATATTAATATTATTAAAATAATAAAAAAAATTATTAAAATTCTCAATATTTTCAAAAAAATCATAAATTTTTAAAAATTAAATTATGTAATATTCACACTGATATAAAGGACAGAAACTGTAAATAGTTCATATTAAAAAAAATTCAAATTCAAATGTTTTTATCATAAAAAATCAATGGGGGTCCTATCCTGGAGGAGGTGGAGGAGCTAAAGGAGATGGTGGAAAAAACTCCATCCCTAAAATACGAGTCAGACGATGCATGTACTCCATCTGATCGTGATGTTGCTGCTACCATCGATGCATCTCCTCCTCATGCTGCTGCTTCTACTGCTGCTATTGACACATCTCTTTTTTCTGCTTCTGCAAACACTATATAAAGTCATTCTGAGCTCAGAACTACTCCTGATACTGTGAGGCAGAAGATGATTCATCTCCATGAGCTCCACTCGAGTTAGATGCTGACATCGCATTAGTACCATAATAAGTACTAGGAGTCACATGAGAGTCGATACCAACTACTTGGCCATTCTCAAAGCCATACTGAGTCGCCTGCATCCATGCCGCCTGTTCGAAATGGTGGGAACAGTTCTGATCAGTCACCTCGTCCTGACCCTCAGACTATGTCTGAGGGGTCACAGCCTCATATCACTCCTTCAATTCCAATTTTAAATTAAAATTGTGAAAATATTATATACAGTTAATTGTGAAACTGAAGAAAATAAGACTAACCACAATATGATGCTGGCGATCACCTCTAATCTCTCATGTAACTGGATCACTATACATCCTCTGATAAACATCATACTTTATAATATCAGGATGCTCGACTGCCTATATGAATATAAAATAAACACTTTATATTTGAAGTTATATAAAATATTAAAAAAAAATACTTACCATATTCTATCTATGTGTACTAAATGTACGACTACCAGCTCGATGCGTCACCTCCTGTCTCCCCCGGTTCTACTGGCCCATTGAAGACCTCTTCTGAAATCCACCACCAACCAGTGTGCACATAATCCATCCCAAACCTGATATTAAATGTACTTTGGTCGGTGGGCACTACACGACTCATCAAATACTGTCGCTCATGCTTTGTTAATGGTCATCTTTCTCAAATTGTGCAAAACCTAATGCAAACACTCACACATAGCAATATCCCTTGTTGCATGGATGTCGTCACAAATTCTTTCATCAATGAATACCATAAATCCTTCAAATAATTTATAATATCAAGTTATTAATATAATAAATTTCAAAATAAATATTATTTATTTACATACCAGCCAATGATTATACATGTCTAGCTACACATCAACAAGAATATGTTCCGATGTAATCCATGGATGAGAAAAATAATTGCGCAAGATAGCGCTCCCCTGTCCAACAGCTAAATGCGCAAAATTTTGAAAAAGAATAAATAAGAAAAAAATTAGTATATATATAAATTAATTAATTAAATCTATGTAAAATATAAAGGTTACCATACCTTCGTGTGCGTGGATCGAATCCAAGATGTGGACGTCACTCGGGGATAGGGTTAGGAATCATCAATTGCGCAAGAACGTGCCCCCTCCATGTACCTCATGAACCACCAGTAGGATGAGGGTTAGTTGGTCCCACATCCCCCTCATCCAAATGTAGCTCAGCCTCCTCTAACTCATGAAATAGATCAGAGTCCATCTGAAACACAAAATGATTGTTGTTAGCAGATAGTTGATAATAACTATTATATATATATATATATATTAGTTATGATCAATACCATCATTTAACTGTGTTAATGTTCACCTTCATTATCATCTTCATATCTGACAATGTCAATGTCTTCATATTCCCCCTCAGCATCATTGATATTCATATGAGTTTAAATTTCACCATCCATTGTCATTTCAAATTCACTAGTAACATCATTAACATCTTCGTCACCATCGTCCCTTAATTGTGGGGTGTCATCATCGATATTCACGTTTCATTGTGAAAAAGATGGATTTTGAGTAGTCTCTTGAAAATTTTCAATTCCTTCCACTTTAGCGGAACCACATTCAGTTTGAGTAAATTGATTTTCTGAGATTTAATTTTTATTATGCTCCACCAATCACTCAGGTCTCTTGATGTAATAGTACATTGCATAATAAATTTTATGTGCCTGTTGAGCCAGTAAAAATGGTTCATTTAATAAAAGAAGACTAATATTTAATATCGACGATTCCATGAGTCGGATGAACACACAAGCCTCTATCACTATCCAACCTCTGACATTTAACCATTTTTAGGTAATTATATCCAAGATAACATAGCTCAATAATTTCATCCAGAATGCCATAAAAGACTACTTTAGTTTTTCTATGATGCGATCCTCTCAAAAAAACTCCATTGTTCATTGTTTTTTTTTGATTCCCCAAATGCACCTGTATGAAATCAAAAACCATTCACCACATATGCATTATAATAATTATCCATTTTGGATGGTTGTTTACTCAATATACACAATCTCTTGTTAATTCTATCAGCATGTTGAGACACCAGAATATTCGTAAAACAATTATCAATATAATAAATCGTAAACTGAATTGATATTAAACTATCAATAATTTATGTTACCAATTTTGGAAACCATTGTGAAATGTTTATTTGTATGATTTCTTCAAGAGCAGTTGCGGTAATTTGTAGAAGTTGTTTCTTGATATAATTATAATTTAATATATAAATAAAATATTTTTACATACTGTAACAAAAATTATAGAATAATTGATAGAAGCACTAACAGTACAAATGCTGTCATTTCTTCATAGTTGAGAAGAAGATATTTATGTTCTCTGTGATGTTCATCATCTGAAAGCGATCATTCTTGAACTCCACCGTAACCAAGATTTAGCTGATTAAAAATTAATAATTGATTGTCGATTTCATCATTAACATTTCCCTCGTTCTGTACCATGTAGTTTTGTTTTGAGGGATATTCAGATTCAAAATAGTGAGAGCATAAAAATGAAATTTCCTCTTGAAAATAAGCTTTAGCAATTGAACCTTCAACTGATGATTTTTTTCGTACATCTTTCATCAATTTCTACATGAATCTCTCAAATGGGTACATCCATCGAAACTGTACTGGACCTCCACATTAATATTCATGTGTAAAATGTAATATCTGATGTTCCACTGAATCAACGAAAGCAGGCGGAATGATTTTTTCCAGTTTGCATATAATTACAGCAACATCTTCTTCTAGTTCTCATAGCGCATCATAGTATGTTTTTTCTACACAAATTTCTCAAAAAAATATGATATGTCAGTTATCAATCCTAAATCATAGAATTTAACAAAACTCTAAATCCAATCTGAATAAGTCATTCCATTATAACCTGAAAATCATGACTTTTTAATCCAATAATATGACCATTCTTAACACATCTGCCAAATTTGGAGCATAGCCATCTAGAAGTCTCAAATCTGCAATCCACTGACCAAATAACAAGCGAATCTCTTTGGATAGTGTATAAGATTATTTTGGATTCATTAACCTCTGTGGTATTACATTTTCAAATAGTTCAAGTTCTGGTCACCTGTAAATTTGGGCGAGAACTAATCATCCTTTTAAAGTATCTTTGTTCTTTTCTGGTGTATCCAAAAAATTATGAAATAAATTATCAAAACAGTTATTCTCAATATGCATTACATCCAATATGTACCGGACCAAAAAATCAGACCAATATAGGAGATCCAAAAAAATGGTTCTTTTTATTCAGTCATGTTATTTCCCAAAGCCATGACTTTTCTGTTGGTTTACTGTTGGCCCAAATGTGATGGGAGGTAATGAAAATACAACTGATTTTAACTCTATACCTGAGATAATTTTTGGAGGTTCATACCTTTCAATTTTTCCTTTTCTGAAATGAGATTTTTTCCTTTGAAAAGGATGATCAATTGGAAGAAATATGTGATGACAATCAAAAGAGAAAAGTTTTCTTCCATTAACGAGCATAAAAGTTATGTGGTCTTTCATACAGTAAGAAAATGATTTCAGACCATGTGTAATCCAGCCAGATAACATGCCATATGCCAGAAAGTCACTAATCATCCACATCAATATAGCTTTTAATGTGAAATTTTGTTTCATAGCAACATTATATGTACTAACACCATTACCCCACAATGAATTTAACTCACCAATAAATGGTTTCAAATAAACATCAATATTCTTGTTTGGGTTTCCTGGGATTAATAAGGTCGAAAAGATATTGGGCTCCTTCATCAACATCCATGGAGGTAGATTGTACGGAGTTATAAAGATAGGCCAATATGAATACTGACTACCATAAGAACCAAATGGGTAGAAACCATTAGTAGAAAGACCCAATCACATGTTTCAGGATTCTAAAGGAAAAGATGGATGCAGACGATCATAATGTTTCCATAAATCACCATCAGATGGATGATTCAAGATTTTACAAGTTGAAATATTGGGTTTGTGTCATGACATCATTGATTTTGTGTTATGAGACATAAATATATGTTGCAGCCTGGGTGTAAGGGGGAAATATCTCAACTTTTTTATTGGAATCAATCCAGACTTCCTTGGTTGAGCTTCTTTATACCTCAATTGTCTACATGTGGGACAAAAATCCAACGATTCATTTTTACTAGAATATAAGATGCAATCATTGTCACATGCATGAATATTCTGATAAATAATGCCATGATTACGAACCAACCTCTTCCTCTCATAGTAATTTATAGGCAACCCATTTTCTTCAGCTAACAGTGTTTTAACCAAAGAAAATATCTGATCAAAACAGTTGTTTGACATTGCATTATCTGATTTAATATCCATATATTTTACAACCGCTTCTAATTTTCTTATTACATTGTTAATAAACACATTATATACATCCAATAGAACCCCAAGTGGTTCATTAATGATAAAAATATAATTATATAAGTATTTCGGCTGAACCATAGATTTTTAGGAATAGAATATCAATTAATAATATAATATTCGTTTTAAAAACACATTTATGTCAATTTTGACACTATTTGGTATTTTGTTTTTGTTAAATTCATAACAGCATTATTACTTTGAATGTAATTCATCTAACCAACCCTAAAATGCCATATTAACCTAAAAAATCAGGGTAATTCATAAAAAGTCTCAAATTACATTTATTTGGATATTTATAATATCAATTAATTTAATATTTTATTAATACGGTAATAACTGCATCATTATTGTGTCATAAATAAATTTACTTATTTAGTGTCTAAAATTATAAATAAAATACCATTATGTAAGAAATATTTTTATATTTTTAATGAATATTTATATTAAAATTTATCTGATTTATAACAGTATATTAAAAATGTTTTATTTATTAAACTTTGATTTGAACTCTTTTAACTCTTCTTTAATTAAAATTATAATAAATTTCCCAATATCATCTATGTTGACAAATGAAGTTAATATTTTATTCCTAAGGTTGTTTTTGGTAGAATTATACTTATCAAATAGAATTAGGACATGTTTTAGGGTAATAATAATATCATTTTTACCCTTAATTACCCTATTTACTTTTAACCATTGAAAATAAAAGTAAAAAGTTACTATTCACCAAAAATTATTTTCATCTTATTGAACCAAATATTACTTATTTATTTCCACCATGTCTCATGGATTTTTGAAATTCAACTCACAGAACCGGTAAAATTATGTTTTATGCAAATTTTCAAATGCTCCTAGGAGGTAGGTAAAATCCGGTAAAAAGTTAAATAAAATTTTTATATATCTAAAATTATTATAATCTAGCTCCAATGGATTACATTGAACTTATAAAGGTATTATTGATCTATTTTGACCTATAGTAAATTTAAATAAAATAAATAATTATTTAAATATAATGTCAGTTTTAAACAATAAATCAGTGTTTTTCACCATTCATCAAAAATTAAATGTTTTCAGAAAAATACAAAAAATTCACCCTAAGCTAATTTTGATATTATGAATTAAAAAATGAAATCTATTTTACCAATTTCAATACATATAAGTGGAATTAATTATTTTAATATTACTTCTCGTTGTCAAAACCAAAAAGCATATTTTTAAGAAATAATAACTATCAAAAGATCGACACTTGTTTATGTCCAATTTCAAAGTAAAATTACATAAAATGACCATAATTGGATTAAATAGTAAAAATATAATCTAATTATACTTCCAAACCATTAAAATTTATAATTCAACACTATTAATTATTTCGATTAAAAAATAAGTTATCATTTATAATATAGTATTTTTCACTATTCACCCCAATATGAAAGTTACCAGAAAAACACCTAAAATTTATTGAAACTAAATTCTCATGTCCCAATTCTAAAGAAGAATATTATTTTGTAAAATTGAATATATAAAAGATTAAAATATTGGATTTAAAAATGGATCACCATTGAAATGTGGTAAAATTTCCTTTTTTGAAAAATACTTCTTTTATTTGAAAATTTGAATTTTTTCTTTCATTATGTCTAATAAACTGATAATATGGATTCTATAATTATAAGTATTATATAATGTTCAAAATTTAGTTAATACTATTCATAATCTCTTTTGAACGACTAGTTTGGAATGTCGTGGTGTGCTTGAACTCAGTGCTGCCTGTAGTGCAAGTTATTGAATTAATTTGATGAAATTATGTATTATGATGTCGTGGGGTGTTACATTCTTCCCTCCTTCAATAAATTTCTTCCTCAAAATTTGCAATTTTTCTTTTAAAATAAGTGTTTGAAAAATTAAAATAACTTTTTTGGGAATACCCACATTGGAAATTGTGTTAACAAAATTTATTCTTAATAAAATGAAATGGGGAATAAAAAAGTCACCAAAAAATTATGATCTTGATTAGGAGAAAATTGGTTTAAATTAGAGACACATAATTGGAGGGAAAATGTAAATATTTATAATAAGTGATTGAGGTCATCAATCACAAACAATTGTAGAATTGAGGGCCTCAAATCCATCAATCTATGATGATTTAAAATATCATCATTTCAACAAAACATAAGGTATTATGATAAATACTATTTAGTTTTAAGATCCCTTACCTAAATTTTAAGAATTAATTTATTAATAGAATTATCAAAGAAAAAAAATATACTTGACAAGTGGAGTTTCATCTTTTAACTAATTTCAACAAAAAACTTATCTTTTACTCTAAAATATAATAGAACTTTAAAAAAATTGTTTATCCTATTCGTATAGGGTTCTAAAAAAATGAATTTATAATTCATCTACCAGACCATTTAAAAAACTACATTATTCAATCCAGGACATCATGTGGGCCAGTGTTAAGTGATACACCCTTATCGCCCTTCTGTTGCAGGATCAAGTCTCGCGCCTTTGTCGGTCGTGACGGGTTGCCGCCCGACCTTTGAGTTTTCCTTTTTATGGAAATCCAAAAATAATCTCAAACTAGAGTTATCCAAAAATACTTATGTCCAAACTCATGGTCCAAAAATTTATTAAGAAGGTAAACACAATAAAGATCCTTTTTCCATGTAATAACATATGAACACCTTCAACATGTATTCTTTTAAAACACTACAACATCCTTAATTTCCATAAAACATTATTCATTACATTCATGATCCCTAATTATTTATAAAATACTGGATATACTCCATCTATCCAAAAATGTTGTAAACTCCAACAATGATGGAATATAAAAATCATTAATCTGTTTTAAAGTATTCAAGAATATCATATATATTTTATCCAAATCAATCATGTTTTATTCCAAAATCACTACCTCAGTATTAGAACCATATTATGGTTTATATTTCTCTCCACCATATATTTTCCAAAAATTTAACCTGCTATTAAGTCACTTTTCATGGTTCCACACAATCTCAAGTCCTTAATTAAATACTACTGCAGTACAATCCTTATATACTCTAAAATTATTATAACATGTACATCATTAATACAATACTAAAATGACACAATACTTTAATAACAACATGATAAATCTAATCATTTCTCTTCATCTTCTGTAGTATCATAACTTTATTGTTATTCAGTATCAGCATTTGGTTTATACTGTGTTTATTTGGACATTTATTCATGTAGGGTCCCAATTCCTTGCCGATGAAGCATTGTACAATTGAAAATTTCTTCTTACCCTCTTGGTGTCCTTTTTCTCTACACTTATAACAAACTCCCTTTCCATTGAAGCATTTACCTAGGCGATTCTTTCAACAATTATCACACATGTGAAAATCCATCTTTTCCCTCTTACCTATATCCATCATTCTACCTTCCATCCTTTTCTTCTCTTGCTTCCCTTCAAATCCATATGACACGGAGAATTATTTACTTATTTTATTAACACATGATACTATTTCTTCATATGTTGAAAATACATGGGAGACAATTTCCCTTATAAATGTTGCCTTAATACCATGAAATATATGATCCTTCTTACTCTTTGGATCATATATATCGATGGAGTTCACATTCCTTCTACTGGGCACCATTTCTATACAATGGCATTCACTATGTCAGTTTATGAATTGCAAAGGATAATTCAAAACTTGTAAAATACCTTACGTAAGTCAAATAATTTATGGATATAATTCATAATCATAAAAATATTTTCATTCAGGAGGTATATACTCATACATCCTTCATAATTATTTGTAATGAAAATTATAATTGTCCAAAGAATATCCCCCCAGAGTGTCATAACCAAGAGTGCAGAATGACCCATTGTAATGCACCAATTCCCATTTGAGTCTAGCTCAAAGCCGTGTTTTCAGGTATTACCCCTTCGTACATCTGTGATAGAGATGCCTCTACCTACTCTTATCCAAACAGGGATGTATTTTCTTGAAAAAATCACAAAATATATTCATTACCAAAATTCTATGAAGTTATTTTATACGAATCCTCAAATTCTATCTTAGAGCTATGTGCTCTAATTAAACATTTCCTAAAACTAGATTCTAAGGATTGTACTAAACATCCCCTCATACCAACTATAACTCCCTAACCCTAGAAGCCCAGAGTCGGTGCATTATTTTAATACATTTTCATTATTACAAGGAATCATGTCCCGAAAGACCGATCAGTTTAGTAGTCTTGGAAAATATATTACATACATGGACGTTACAATACACTTTATAACATACAACACAAAAAAACCTTTTATAATGACATTCCTCCCTTGGATTAACCCTGCATCTCAAACATAAAAAACTTATTGGGATCCTAGGAAAATTAAACATAATAAAGGGGTGAGCTCAGATGCTCAGTAAGGGTAAATAATTTAGCGAAAGCTATAAATATTTATGTAAAGATGTGTAATAAAAACAACAGCCTTTTTAACCATAATTTTGAACATAATATGGACAAAAATCAAAAATCACCCTATAAACAAGAACATGGATATTATACTAGTCTAATAATCACTTGTAATAACTATTTTCATAATGAGGGAGTGCATAATGTCAGACATTCTGAAAAATTTTGTCAAGGCCTCGGCCAAGACGTATTAAAATGATTTAGGCCTCGTCCAAAACCATATATCAAATTGGGAAAGGCCTCAGCCAATTCCTTATCTAATTGTCTCATTTCATATACCGATGAATCGAGAAGCTATAGTGGGCTCCACCTGTTACTTACTAAGTCCAATTCATTCATCATATGAAAAGGTTTAAACATAACATAAATATTAATATTAAAACTAGCATAGGAAATGATAATACCTTATCCATAAACCATGAATGGTTTAAAAATAACACATCCAGACTAAAACATATCATAAAACCTTCAATACAATATGGAAGATTTTTATCATAATAAATCAACTTCTATCATGTTTAAAATCCATCAAAGGATGTTGACATAGATGAAAATGATTTTTAAAACTCTTTGAGAAAATTATTTTTTTCATGAAAACATTTAAAAGTCACACAATTTAAAAAGTAAGACATTTAAAGACATTTTTGAATCAAATTATCCCAAACCACTTTGAAAATATTCAAAGTAATTAACATTTTGAAAACATTCATGTCCATATAAATAAATCCTTAAAAACCATTTTGAATACAAGGACATTAATGTGAACGATTTAGAAGAATAAACATTTAAAACATTTAAAATGATGTTTTAGTAAAAATTACCTTAAAAATAATCCCTTGAAAACTTTTTTATTAAACATGTACATGGATAATAAATGTTTCCCAGTGGATGCTTACATAAAAACAACCTCGGATAATAAAGAGATTGTGAAATTAACCCTTACCATGCACTTTCCTTTGGTTGAGGGTACGATCAAACTCTTGTATAATGACCATTGTATATTATTTGATTATTCCAGAACCATATTCATATTCATTATATCATAAATTATTAATTTATGAATTTATATTACCCATTTAATAATTATTTTCATGTTAAATTAATATTTTTGGTAATAATCGCTTTGTTTATCGTTCGTATTTTAACTTGTTATTATTGAACGTATCATTTAGATAATGATTTAAATACTTCCGAATACAAACCGTGATTCACATATCATATATATTTAGAATATAAATATTTATTATAGATATATATATGAAATGGAAAACACCGTTTATGGAGACGGTAGGCCATACATACGCATAAACGTTGTTTCTGTTTTCATATCGTATTGAGCGAAAGTAAGTGAATAAGATATATGTAAATACATAAATACATACATATATATAAATATATATATATATCTAGTAGAATTTATATGTCATATATTAAATACTTATTAGTATTATATATTTTTGTAATCGTCCATGAATGGTGAACGTGTAAATGAATCTCATCGTGTCAGGGAGATGTTAATCCACACGTATGCATGTGCAACAATATAATTTCCTTTAAGGTGTGGAATTGGTTGGTTTATTAATTATACAGATACATTAGATTGTTATTTTCATTATTTATATACATATTACTCATCATTATATCCATCCAAATAACATAGTGTTGAATAACAAATTACACCACGATATGAAGACCGTAAGCCATACGTACGCACACATGGTAATATTATCATTCATAGGATAGATAGAATGATGATTATGTTTATGAAATATTTATAATAACATCATAGTGTATATAAGGCATTGGATTTATTATTTTGGTATGGTAATAACAAAGAAAGAGTAAGTGGAAGAATAAAAGAACTTGAAAGAGGGTAGTTAATTCATTACCTCTTCTTCGTTTTCTTCCTTTTGATTTGATAAAAAGGGATCCTTATGTTGGACTCCTGACCAAATTAATTCATCTAGTATGAATTTAGGAGAGTTGGAGGATATTTGGGTTGGGGTTGGCCGATCCAAATGTCTTTGAAGGTGTGAATTAGAGAAAAGTGGAAGTGCCCTTTTATAAGAGGCGTGAGGGGCACCTTAGGAAAAGCTAGAAATATTATTTTATAATAAAATCATTTTCGGTTTCTAATTGCTCCAAAATTAATTATTTAAAGGATAAGGTGGGAATGGGTCGAAAAACACTCAACCAATAGGTTTTAGATAGGTTTGATTTACTATATTATCTTTATATTTTACATTTAACTCTTAGTTAAACAGTATGACATTTACCATGTCTCTTTGTATTTTTTATTATATGGTTAATAAACATACTATATACATCCAAGAGAACCCCAAGTGGTTCACTAATGATAAAACTATCATAATATAAGACAACACATAGATGTTTAGAAATAGAATATCAAATAATAATATAATATTTGTTTTAAAAACTTTTTTATTTCAATTTTGACACTATTTGGTATTTTGTTTTTTCTAAATTCATAACAACATTATTATTTTGCAAAAAATGCATCTAAATAACCCTAACATGTCACATTAAACAAGAAAAGTATTTTAATTCATAAAAGTATCATGTTAAATTTATATTCATATTTATAATATCAATTATTTTAATATTTCATTATTACGGTAATTACTTTACCATTATTGTGTCATATATAAATTTAATTATTTAATGTAAAAAAATTATAAATAAACTATCATTATGTATGAAATTGTTTTAGATTTCTAATTAATATTTATAGTCTAATTTATCTTATATATAAATCTATTTAAAAATGTTTTAGTTATTAAACATTTATTTTAAATCTTTTAACAATTCCTTAAATAAAATAATAATAAATTTCGTAATCTAACCCATGTAGACCAAAAAGGTTCATATTTACTTCCTAAGGATTCTGTTGGACGAATTATACATATCCAATAGAATTAGGACATGTTTTATGGTAATAATAATATCATTTTTACACTTAATTACCCTATTTACTTTTAACCGTGGTAAATAAAAGTAAAAAGTTACTATTCACAAAAAATTATATTCATCTTATTGAACAACATTTTACATACTGATATCAACCGTGTCTCTAATATTTATTAAATTAATCTCACAGAAGTGGAAAAATTATGTTTTATGAAAATTTGCAAATGCTCGTAGGAGGTGGATAAAAGACGGTAAAAAGTTTGATAAAATTTTTATATATCTAAAATTATTATAAACCAACTCCAATGAATTAAATTGAACATATATATAGGTATTATGTATTTATTTGACCTAAAATAAATTTAAATAAAATAAGTAAATATTTAAATAAAATTCGGTTTTAAACAATAACATAGTGTTTTTCACTATTCATCAAAAAATTGAATGTTTTCAGAAAAACACCAAAAATTCATCCTAAGATAATTATGATATTACAAATTCAAAAATGAATTCTATTTTAACAGTTTCAAAACATAGAAGTTTCATTCATTAAATTAAAAATAATTCTCGTGGTCAAAACCAAAAAACGTATTTTTAAAAACTAATCATTATCAAAAGAATGACACTTATTTATGTCCAATTTCAAAGTGAAATTACTTACAATGACCATCATTCGATTAAATGTTAATAATATAATCTAATTATACTTCCAACCCATTAAAATATATAATTAAACACTATTAATTATTTTTATTAAAAATGTTTTTTCAGGTAAAATATATTATTTTTCACTATTCACCCAAATATGAATGTTATCAGAAAAACAACAAATATTTATTGAAACTAAATTCTTATGCCCCGATTCTAAAGAAGAATTTTAATTTTTTTTCAAATTTAATATATAAAAGTTTCAAATATTGGATTTAAAAAGGGTTCTCCATTAAAAGGCGGTAAAATTGTATTTTTTGAAAAATACTTCTTTTAATTGAAAAAATGAATTTGTTCTTACATTATGTATAAAAAACTCATAATATGGATTTTAAAATTATATGGATTATATAAATTTGAAAATCCAGTTAATACAATTCATAAACGCTTTTGAACATCTAGTTTGGTAAGTCGTGGAGTGCTTGAACTCAGTGTTGTGTGTAGTGCAAGTTATTGAATTAATTTGATGAAAAAATGAACTATAAATTCTTGGGGTGTTACAGTCCCCTTTAAAGTAAAAATAATATTTAGTTCAAAAATATTAATAAATATGAAAAATTTCATGTTATTTATTACATGGGATTTTACATTATCATTTTATGTTTAAAGATTCCATCTTATGCTTACTATATAAGTATTAAATCCCCCTAATTTTACTTTCTTTTTCATAGTTATTAGCTATAAATAGAATATCACTTTCTAATAATCAATGTGATTGGAAATGTGATGATTTTCCTAATGAAATGCCAAATATGATGGGAATGGGAGCTCAAAACATCATGATGGTACATTGTCAACTAGACCAAGTAATGAGTATTATCTTGAATAATATGTATCACCATAATTCTACTAAAAAATAGATATTTGTGGTCAAATCCTTTATATGGGAAATCCCCCAATGTTAATAGGATCTTCTGATCCCCTCCTCATATAACAATTTATTAACTAAATTGAGAACATATTATCGATCCTTCAGTGCTCAGATGAATTGAATATAGTTCAATAATTTTATCATTTAGATGGTGAAGTTGATTAGTTGGGAACAGTAATAAAAACATAAATCCCATGGAGAAAATTGATTCCATGTGATTTCAAGAAAATATCTTTCAATAAATATTTTTCATAAACCCTCCATCTTCAAAAGGAAAGATATTTCCTTAGACTAATGGAAATGGAAGATTAGTCTATCAGGGCATATGAATAAAACTTCACAAGGCATGCAAGATATACATTAGGATTTTTCATGAACACTGAAAGCATGGTGGATCGATTCTTTAACAGAATGAATCTTATTCTATATAATGTTTTGGTAATTCAAGACTTTGACAACTATGATTAGATTGTATGTTGTGCCACTATAGATGAAATAAAGATTCGATACTTTCAGTTGTCTTAAGGGACTAGGTATATAATGTAGGAATTTTTGTTTAATATGGGTGATAAATCCCATGGTGGAAAGAATTATCAACATCCCATGTGTCTAATGTGTGGGAAGAAACATCTTGTAAACTTCTTAAGGGTAACCAAGAGATTCTCTAATTGTGGAAGAGAAGTTCATATGGCTAATAATTGATGAAGGGATATGAAGAATCCAACTAATCAATAAGATGAAGGGAAGGTTCATATCAACACTAAACATGTAATTTTGTGTTTCTACTACAAGGAACATTGGAAATATGTAAGCCATTTCACTGATCCAATTGGTTTTTTTAAAATCAACAACAACAACATCCTCCATGAATGCAAGGAAGAAATATGCAATCACTACTATTGGGACAAAGCCTGAAAATGATGTGGTGAGAGGTATACAGGTTATTCAGTCAAGAATAATGAATGTACTATTTTATTATGGTTCTACGCAATATTTTATATCATACATTTTTTAGAATATTTAATCAACACATCATTATATATTGTTGAGTTATCTACGAGAATATAAAATGAGAGTTATTTCATCAAAAGTATATAAATCCTCCCTGGTTAATGTTTGTGGACTGATCCACCCAACTAATCTTGTTATATTCTCATTGGTAATGTTTGATGTGATTTTAGGGATAGATTGGCGATCTTTGTCTAAATATAATATCAACTATTAGGAAAGGGAGATCATTCTTTACATCCCGATTCATAATCCAATTCAATACAACTATAAGGATTGGGATTAATATCCTTCAAAATAATTATCTCAAGTTTGGATATTTTTTCCTTATGAGAAAGCATATCTTTCACAAATAATTGTGGCAAAGGAGTGGATCACGATCGGTGACATGCCCATCATGAAGGATTACATTGATTTATTCCTAGAAGAATTACCTATTATTCCTCATAATTAAGAGGTCCAGTTCTCAATTGAACTTATTATTGGATATCCACCTATATCCAATACACCTTATTGAATGGCCATTATTGAGATGGATGAACTGAAGATTATGTGATAAGAGAATATGGACATGGATTTTATAAACCTTAGTTCTTCACTGTGGGTTGAACCAGTCCTATTTTTCAAGAAGATGGATGGACAATTTCACATCTTCCTTTTTTATAGTGAGATCAATAAAATAACGCTGAACAACAAGTACCCCTTCCATGGATAGATGGCTTGTTCAATTAGCTATGTGGGGCCTCATTTTTCATTAAGGTGGACTTTCGATCATGATTTCACCAATTAATGGTGAATAAGGATGATATTCCAAATAATACCTTTAAAAAGATATATAGACACTATGAGTTCATATAGATTCATTTTAGACTCAATAAAGCTCCAGAAATTTTCATGGATTTAATGAATAGATTGATTATAGATTACCTCGACAAATTTGTGGTAGTCTTTATTAATGACATTATGATATACTCCATGTGAAAGGAGGAACATGATAATTATTTGAATATTGTGAAAATACATTGAAAATGGATAATGTTTTTGAAAAGTATAAGAAATTTTTGTTTTGGGTAAAGAATGTATCATTCGATGGGCATGTAATATCCAAAAAAGGGATATCTGTAAACACTTCATGAAAAAAGAAATCAAAGAGTGTCCTAGGCCAACATCTGTACAGATGTCCAAATTTTCCAAGGTCTATCTAGTTATTATTGATGATTTTTGAAAAAAATTTCATGATTTTCAAACCCATTAACCAAGATGACTCGGAGGGAAGAAACGTTTATTTGGAATAATGAATATGGAGACTACCTCAAAGAGTTCTATAAGAATATTATCAGTACACCAGTACTTACTCATCAAATATGAGGGGAACTACCTGTGGTGTATACAGATGCTTGAAAGATAAAATTATGCTATTTATTGAAGAAAAATAAAAAATGTATAGCCTATACCTCAAGGTAGTTGAAAATTCATGAGTAAAACCATCCAACACATGAACTGAAGATGGTATATGTGATCTTTTAATAGAAAATATAATATCATTATCTAAATTGGTAAAAGTTTTAGATATATACTAACTATAATATCTTAAAATATATGTCCACATATAAAAAACTTAATATTCTTAAGTGAATATGGATAAAATCATTAAGTATTATGACTACTCAATCCATTACCATCCTTGTAAGAAAAAATAAGGTAGAAGATGCTCTAATTAGAAAGGATCATGAATCTTTATCAAATATGAGAATTGATAAGGATCCAATATTATTTGATTTTGAAAGAATGAAAATGAGAATTTTTAATGAAGGAATAAAATCAACACTTTTCAAATGAATTCTCAACCATCCCTTATGGAGAAAATAATGGATTCAATAAAAAATAATGTGGAAATTCAGAAGAAGGTGGATTCTATGAAAAAAGTAAAATCCTAAGAGTTTCTAATGGATGAGGAATGAGTCGTGATATTTGGACTATGAAATGTGTACCATCTTATATGTATATAAAAAAAGATATTCAAAATTACACACATATCTCCACCATATCTATTCACCTAGGAAGCACAAATATGTATCGAGATCATTGAGAGAACTATTGGTGGTACAATATGAAAATGGAGATCGCTGAATATACGTCAAAGTGCCTGGTAAGTTAGAAACTGATGGCTGAAATACAAAAAACTAAGGGAATGATGAAACCACTTCCCATACCCAGATAGATGTGGGTGAACATTACCAAGGACATTGTAACTCAACATCCAAGGAAAAAAAGAGGAAAAAATTATATATGGGTTGTTACGCAAAATATTAAAAAGATATCTCAATTATTCACAATCTGAGAGGAATTCTCACTGGATCATCATGCATGGATATACGTCAATGAAGTAGTAAGGTTTCATTGAGTACCATTATCAACTGTATCTGATCGAGTTTTGAGATTTACCTCTGTGTTCTGAAACTATCTCCAAACATACTCTATGCACTAAGGTGAACATCAATATGGTGTATCATCCTCAAACTGATGGTCAATCTAAGAAAAATATTCATACAATGGATAAAATGTTGAGAACTTGTTCTATGGACTTCAAAGGAGGATGTGACCAACATCATCCACCAGTTTAGTTATCTTACCCAACTATTTTCCATATAAACATCCAAATGAATCCATATGGAAAATTTTAAAGTGAAAAGATGTTGAACACTAGAGTTTTGGGATAATTTCAATGAATGTAAGATGCTTGGACTATAAACAGTTTATGAAATATTGGAAAATTTGAAAAACAATCATCAACGTGTTAATTCAGACTAATGCTAAAAAATAAGTTATGCCTATAATCATCAACAGTACCTTGAGTTTAAGGGAAACAACATGGTATTCCTCTACATATATCCATTAATGAGGATGATGAGATTTCCATTGAAATGAATGTTATTTCCTTGGTACATTAGCCCCTTATAAATCCTTGATCATGTCGGAGTCGTGCCCTATCTAGTAGCACATCCACCTACCATGTCTCAACTACAAAATGTATTCCATGTATCCATATTGAGGAAGTACATACAAAATCCTTCACATGGTTTGAATTTAGAGTTGGTACTATTGGATAATGGTTTCTCTTATGAGGAACAATAAGTGATGATCTTGGATCATAGTGATAATGTTCTATACAAAAAGACTACTTACTTTTTCAATGTACTATGGCAGAACCATTAGTAAAAAGAGGAAACATGGGAACAGGAGGAAGTGAGGATAGAGAAGTAGCCTCAAATTTTTCCCCCATAGTTCATAAAATGATATTTCTAATGATAATTTTCCTAAGGGGGTATAATATAACGACCCTGAATTATATTAATGGAAATTCCATTATTAATAGTATAATCACATTAAGATCACATTACAAAAATTATAAATTAAGAATGAATAAAATAAAAAGTATTTCTAGAATTTAAGGAACTTATACCAATGGATTAGTAACCTGACCTTTGGAATAGTAATCTAAACCTTTGAATAGTAAACAAGAATATAGAATAGTAACCTTACCTATGAAGGTATAAGTAAAAATAATTCATCTTATAAATTAATATATGATATAATTATATCATTGTTAGTAAATAAATGTCTCATAAAATAATAATTAAGTGTTGATATATTTATAAAACATAATTTTTGGTCCTTAATTTTATAATTATTATATTTTTTTAAAAGATAAATTATTTCTAAAAAATGTATTTATAAATTAATATTTATCTATCTTATCATTATATGTTTATATTTTGATACATTAATTAATTTTTCCAAATGTTACAAATGAAATTATAATTTTCAAAAATGGTATTTGCCATGAAAATGATTATTTTAATTAAAAATTAAATTTATCATAATTAGTAAATTATATTTAAAAAATAGTGCTCATTTTTGAATTCTAAAATCATAATAATGGGAATAGTGATTTTCTGTGATTTTTTTTAAATAATTGTATTTTTGGGAATTGTAATATAAGATAATTTAATAAAATTTTAAACACATGTATTTTTGAGTCATTGTTGATGTAGGGGTGATGTGACCAGCATTATTTAGATCCCTCAGACACTAGTTTCTATATTTTGTCAAAATAGTGAACACTTTTTCTTGTCTTGATCCAAAATGATTAAATAATTATTAAAATAACGAGAAAACACCCCTCTCCTTCTCTATAAATACCACCAATCACCACCTCTTCTCATCACACATTCAAATACACGAGCCTTATACAAATTTACCCAAATAATCTTCCAAATTCCATCCCCCACATCCAAAATCTATTATTCTCATAAAAAACAAAACTATTTCCATTAGGATATTTGCAAGGGGATGAATTCAAGAGGTAAATTCCTCTTTCCTGTACAATTAATTTCTATTCAAGTTCATTGCATACTCTCTCATCACCTTCCCTCATCCAAATGGTATGATAACACCATTACCTCTAATATACTTTATTTTTTTATTCTAATGGAGGAACCCACCATTAAACCCCTTTCCTCTTTCTTTAATTTCAAAAATGAAATCATTATTAACGAGGTGCTAATTTATCAACCTCAAGGGAAAAAAACATTTTTCGTTAATTCAGTCATGGATGGTCATAAGACCATAAATATCATTATAAAAATTTATAATATATGCATTAAATCATTTTTTATGTTCTATAATAATTCTAATAAGTCAAAATAAGTTCATTGTGAACAATAATCGCCCAAAATAATCCAAATTATTATCACTAATATTTTATCTAATGATTCATCCTCACCCAAAATAACTAAATGATATATATGATCATTTAAACTTTTGGATGTCCATTAATAAATTATATCTTAAATTATTGATTTCTATTTCCATTTTACATGAACTTGAGAACTCTTATACTAGTGAAACGATCATGAAAATTAAGAAAACAACCACTTTAAAACGGTAAAATTGAACACTATAACAAACAAACGGCCAAAAATGAACTTAATAAAATAATAATATATATATTAAATGTATAAAACGATTTTGAAATTTTTAATTAAAGAAAATAGTTTTATTATTCCAGAAAGTAGTATCATGTGTAGAACTGTTTCTGATATGAGGTTAGAGATTCTACCCGAACCTCCCTTTTTTCGTTCGGGTTAATATTTCTATCTATTTATCCCATTTTAATTCTTATTTCTGTTTATTTAATTATCATAAATTAGTTTTTATATATTCCAAAATCAGTTATCTATATCACATCATCCCTCTTTGTTAAGGAAATACATGTTTTAATGAATTTCCCTTCTTATTTCTTCTTAATAAACAAACCCGATACAATGAAACTTCCCAATTTCTTACCTGTTTTCATGTTCACTCAATAATAAATATTAAGACATCATTATTTTAATAAAATCAATATTTTTATCATGAAAAAAATCTTGTTTATTTTCTAGTATAATGAAACCAAGTATTCTTTTTAAATTTAAATTATCTTTAAAATTTTCTATAAACCACACTAAAATGATTCATTTCCGAAGTTTCCTAAAGACTAATTCTACATGTTCCCACATTAATATGACATAACTTATCATGATTCTTATATAAGTTCCCTTATAAACGTTTATGAATTATTTTAATCCATTATTTTATGAATTCATTTATGATATTCCCATTTTCATGCCTTTTGGCATGATTATGATTACCATTTCTTTCAGTGTGTAACCCTTATATTTATTATTCATGTGTAACAATTATTAATGAATATGTTATTCTAGGTAAACCAAGATAGCACAGTAATATTTTAGTTAATTTTTGGTCTCATGAGACGTTATGTTGAGATAGGGAGTCAACCAGATTCCTTTATGGGACTTTGTCCAACATGTTATATATTCTTGGTAGTTACCCTGCAATCTTGTTTATGTCATGTGATATGTTGTATAAACATTCCAATGATTCCATGATTATATGTTCCCATGTTATATAGGATATTAGTACTTATATTTATTCATGTTCTATTAATTTTATTCTATAACATTAGGCCTTATAACCCATGTGTTATGTTTTATTAATATTATTACTCATTTAATGGGATCATTATCTAATCAATTTGTTTGTGTTTTACCCATGTTATTCTATGAATATGAATGAGAGAAATGGATGTTAGGATCTCATTATAAATATTAAATAAATGATGATTTTATTTTGAGTTTGATAACATTTACTTTTGTAACGAATCTACCAACAAAACAAAAAATTACAATCATTAGATTTTAATTATTGGAAATTATGTAATAATATGTGAAATATTTTAGGGCTATTTGAGGAATGTTTTAAATATATTACTTATCTATAAGAAAAACCTTCTAGTATATAGGATCTATGAGTTCTGAGTGTAGGTCCTTCAAGTTGGGAGCTAGTGTAGGGATAGAGGTGGATGAACAGTCGATAATGGGTAGTGTGTGAATGGTTATTTTGGTGGGAGGTGGTATAGTGGTGTTGAAAAGGAAAAAACTATGAAGATAATGTTAATTTAGATGCTGACTAGAAATCGGTTCTCTAGAATACAATGGATATCTAGCCATTACATGGACTTCATGGATTGTGTGGGTAAAAATATGGTAGGTCTAGTGGTTGTGGTGGTGGTAACAATAAGGGGAGAGGGTATAATTGTGGTGGGGGATATTGTGGTAGTAGGGGAAAAGGATGTGGCATATGAGGTGGTAGTGGTGGTATTAAGGATAATATAGGCTGGTGATGGCATGGATGGATCTATAACATGTGGATAAGGGGCCTCATAAATATTCTAAATATATGATGGTTCTCATCAATAGATGCTTCCATCCTTCATGATTAAGCTTATATTATGGGGATATATTAAGGTGATGCCCCACCATAACATTAAGGGTTGTGGCCCAGAGAGGCCTCAAAGTCACTAAGATTCCTTGTCATGTGAGTAATAAATAAATGTCCCATCAATATTCCTTGAGTTATCTTCTCTAAGGTCAAATAGAACTAACCGAACTTCCTAGCCATGTTAACGACTGGACCACCCATAAAATATGTGATAATGAGGGAATAAATCTAGATCACCCCTATGTGGGAATCACCAAAAATAACATATGTCTAATAAATTTACAAATGAATTATTCATATGGAATATTCTTGTAGTGTATTACTCCTCATGGTGTCAGGATAAAAAATGATCTGATGGTATCTAAAAATCTGCGGCCAAAGTCATGCAGCCTTTATTAGGAAAAAGCTCCATTGTTGGGATGATAGGGGAGGTGACAAATACAATGGAGTAGTTTAAAAAGATGACATCAATGTATCCTAGGATGAGGTCCCATACCATACCTTAATTTTTGAAGAAGAAAAAGTCAATACACAACTAAAACGTGTCTAGAAAGTAAAGGAAGATCCCCCCTAAAAGTATCCTCTCACCCCTGTGTAATTGGGGATTGCATTAGTTGTCCAATGAGGTGAAATAATGCATGATGATTGTTTATGTGATATAGTACCATGAGGGCTGACATATTTTTGGTTCTCATCATCACGGACTTGATATGGACTACCTAATCTGATTTTGAGTGTCTAGAAAGTGGATACATGGATTATAGTGAGTGCGGTCATGAACCTATGACCTATTAGAAGATGACTGTGAGTCCTTAGATGTGGATACTGAGTTAGAGGTGAAAGATGGTTATTAGGATGAGGGATCAAAAATTGGTGGAACAGAGTATCCTTATTCCATTTTGTTGGTAGAGGTGTGTTATCGTGCTTCAGTGTGCAATCTAAGGGACGTGTTCGAACAATTTTCTTTTTTTCATTATGGATGGATGAGAATGTGTGATGGTGGAGAAGGTTTTGATTAGGAATTATAGTCTGAGGGAGGGGAGGGATCTAGTCTATTTAGGGTTGTGTCTTTTCTAGACGGATCTTGAAATAGAGAAAATGTTGTTATGGGGGGTAAGTAGAGAGGAGGAGCTATAGGGGGTACTTGGCATGAACCCAAAATTAATATTATTGAAAGACCCTCAAAATGTACACATTATGTATTAGGTGTAGGGAATTTATTTTTCAAATTAAATATTCTTCCTTGTTATCAACAATTACACATCATGTCCATGTTATACATTTTTTATATTTTCTTGTCTTCTACTTGGGTTGGGGCCTATAACAAAGCCTTTGGAAGCACTAAGCCATCCTTAAAACTAAACTACCCTATTCTAGAAAATTAAAAATACTCTGGGTTTCCTCATAATCATCGCTCTTTTAATGGTATATATCTATTAATTTTCTAAATTATAAATATTTAACATTGAGTTGAAACCCATTATACAATGATTATTTAAGACACATTGGATGAAATATGGGAGGGATTAGCTTGTTAGATATCGAGTTCTACATTAATTCTTGTACACACTAGAACCTATGTCAATAGGGGGAAATTTCTAATTGTTTTTATCACTATATAAATAATCATATTTCTTAATAGAAAGATATATAGTTTGAGAATTTCATGACTCAATTATTTTATTAGAGAACTTATCTAAATCAAACATAACCTATTCTTCACTATATCTAAAAATAAATCACCCTCGGTAAACATAAATTAATGCTATTCCAGTGGTGATAAATGTTCTTCCTATAAATAGATGAATATCACCTTCAGATTCTAGGTCAATTAGAATGAAATGAGTGGGAAAAATTATTTTTCACACCATTACTAAGACATCCTTGAGAAATTTATAATCGGGCTTCATTGATCGCTCTTCAGGTTAGAGTACTACCCTTGTTGGATTAAATTTTCCATGTCTTGGATTAATTAAGAAAAGAAATGTAATGAGATTGATTCTTTCATTTATACCAGCCATGGTTTTTTAAAAATTACATATCCAAATATTGTAATGGAATGAGAAATATTCATTTTCTCTCGTTTTTTGAGTTTTCTTCATTTAAACCCCAATATTGCATTCTTCATTTAGAGAGAGGGATCGTAAGTCTTCCATTTTCATTTTTATAGAAATCAAGTATTGAATATAATTATTATTGGTGGAACATGTGTAATTTATTTAGAAATTTATATTACGATATGCAATATTTTGAACATATATATGGATTTTTTATTTTTCTTCTCCTTTTTTCCTTATTGCATCCATTAAAGTAATGGGGGAGGTGTCTTTTATGGTGGTAGTGCCTTGTAAACACTATCCTTTTTATGGTGTTTCTCAACCAAAGAATTATCAAACGGTTCTGTCTCCTAGGATTCCCTTTACCATCTCTATCAAATTACTTAAAATAATTTCTCTCAACTATACATGGTTACTGAAAATCATGAACATTTTCACATTTAATAACTATTTCTTTTTCCTCTTCCCTCAGATGATCTTCTATATTTCCAAAAAAGTGCCCAATATCCAAACAAATAAGGTCTTAGTAACTTTCCATATTTGACACTCTAAGTTTCATATTGAATACTTGTTGTTTCTCATCTCGGTATCTTGAGTTATCATCAACTGATATTATTTTGGTGTTAAGGAAGGGATAAAGTCTAAAATATTGGTTTGTATGGTTTAGGCTTACTATTGTGGCCATTATATAGATTTTTGGAGTTTCAGCTACTAAGATGGTGGAAATTACTGAGTTCTATAATGTTTTTTGGAATTAATTTATAGGTTAATGAGATGGACCTTTGGGTGGGTACCTAGGTGGAACCTAATTAAATGGTGTCACATGTCTACTCCTCGGCTGAATGTTACCTTAGTTTTTCTATTGGAGATATTGATCGATTTCTTGCTGGTATTATTTCTATAGTTGGTACTACTTCGGTTTTCGTAATTTTTTCTATTGATGCTCTCTTTTTATAAATTAACATTGTATAACATTTACGAAATACATAAAACATTATACAAATAGATTCCCAAATATTGTACTAGCCTAGTGTCTTTGGAAGCATGGAAAGAAGAGTACTAATCCCTAAGTGAGCTACATTATCTCTCACTAGGTTATTCTTTCCTTGAACCCTTCATAAACTCATCAAACATAACACATATCATAATATCCTACGGATGGAAACATGAAAAGGGGTGATATCAAATACTCAATAATGTTAAAAAGGGAGATATTTAAGCAAAATCATAAGCATAAGGTTATGATTACATGATCAAGAAAATAGTATATCATACCGTTCATATCAATGATCATATACATGAAACATGGAAAAAATCTTGGTAGTTCATTAGACATAAATCATGAGGATGTAAATAACATAAGACATTAATTAAAATCATAGTAATAAAACATGGAATTGATGAATAGACATAATCATATAATATGATTTCTATAGTAGTCAAGGCATCACATCCAAGAAAATTTTGGTAGTATGGTTTCACTCTCTATACTATCTTTGAAGTCATCATTAACTCACATGGCCATCGTAGAAGCATGATATCACTCCTTTTACCATCTTGGTTGTCATGATTCACTCCCATTTCCTTCTTAGTTGTCAATGTTCACAATAATGACCATCTTAGTATATCTTATGAGATATAAATCTATAACCAATGCATTAAAGAGAGATATAGGTCCCACCCATCTCATTATGAAATCCTAGATACATGTTCCACAAATTCATAAACAATAAGATCATATCCCATGAAATTAAATGGGTTTCAAAAAAATGTAATCATATCAGAACATGATTAAAAATATAGGTTTTATGATCATTTCATCATAACCTAACCCATGAAAAGTGGATTTTTTTTAAAAGAATATAACCTGGGAGAGATAAATGAGTTTCATAAACATCATGAAAAAAAATCATAAACCATTTAAAGAAATTATTTTAATGTAACCTTTAGGTAATTTCATAAAAAGTCATGACTAATATCAATAGATTTCATCTATGATGGAAAATAAGTGTAAATTTTCAAGCAAAAAAATTTCTTGAGGAAAATCTCATTTATTCATTGAAAAATAATTTTTAAAATAATAAAAATATTTAAAACTATTTTCATAAAAATAAACATTAAAACACATATAGAAAACTCAAAAAAATTGCAAAATGTTTTCCCAGATAACATATAAATGGTTTTTGAAACCCATTTAAAACCATTTTCCTTGAAAATACATGATAAATTTATTAGGAAGTCTTGAAAATTTTTTGAAAATAATTTCTTTTAAATTATTTTAAAACTAATAAATTATTACTGAAAATAATTTGAAAAACATTCCCCTTAAAATTAATTTAAAATTTATAATGGATTCATTTAAAACCATAAAATATTTTTTAAAACCATTTTCATTGAAAAAGTCTTATGAATTTTTTAAATATGGTTTATGAAATAAAATAAATTTCTAACTGAAAAGATAAATATATTCAAATTTTTCACAAAAACATTTTTACAATCTTATTGTGTACCAAATATTGTAAAAATGTTATTTATAAATGTATATATATTTAATAAATATAGGTGAAGAAAAATCACGAGGTATTTTTTGATATGGAACATAATATTTCATTAATGGAAGAATTATCATAAACAATCTCAAAAAGCAATGATATTGTATCAATAAACTCTTCACAATTGGTTACATGGGATTATACTATAAAAGCAAGAAAATTGAATTATATCAGGAATAAAAATATCTTTAAAATTATTAGATTCACGATATATCATTTCAAAATGATGTATATAAACCTAGAGAAATAATGGAGGGGCATAACTAAACATGTGTCTTTAAGAAGGACAACTGAGGAAAAACTATCTTATCGATTTGGTTACTCATGAGTAATAATCCCCATGAAATTATTTTCATTTAATTTCATGTAAATATCCATATATTTAATAATAACCATCATATAATGTATCCATCTACATTATATACACCACAATAAAGGAATATTTGGTGATAGAAGAACCTAACTCTAGGAAATAATAAGTGAGATGAAATTCACTTACATTGAGTCTTGACAATCATCATAATAATTAAAACCTCATGCATATTAAATATAATTTTATTATAAATCTTTTTAAGATTAATATTCTCATATCTAATACAACATATGGTTTTATTATGACCTTATTTTACCCTTTTGTAAACAATCCCATGTTTTGGTTTCACTATGGCTAATATTAACTTTGTTCTTCATATGAGTCTTAATTTGTTATGTTTATGGGACTTATAATTATATAATTATATCAATAATTTACATAATAATATAAATATCATTAATATTCAGTACATTTTTTTTAATAATTTATATAAAATAAAATTTTGAAATGGAATACACCGTTCATGGTGACGGTATGTCGTACGTACACATGAATGTTATTTTCATCATTATTGTCATATTGAATGAAAAAGGTAAATGAAATTTGTGTGTATATATATATAATAATTTTGTTATTCTTGTAGCATTATTATTTCATATATATCATATAGGTTTACTGAACTCATCTTTAATAAATTCCATTTAGTGTGTGAATGAATCATGTTTCATTGAAGGGGAGGTAGTATACACATCCCCAAAAGGAATTACAAAATTTAATCCAAATGGAAAGTATAAATATATGTGTTTTAAAAGGAATAAAGATGTTTAAATACATAAGAAATATAATATAAAACATATATAAACAATTTATCCATCTTAACATCCCCCATGAAAGGTAGTAATGAAAAATGAACAGTCTTTGTTTTTTGAGGCGGTATTTCTCCGTTCACATAAACTATATATTAGTTATCCATTAGATAGAGGTGGGTGAAAGTGTAGGTATTACCATTATAAAAAAATATTATTATAAGTAATATAAGTGTTTTATAAATTTATAGAATAATTAGAGTGGCGGGGTGGATTAATAAAATAAAATAAAAGATTTTGAGAGAATTTGTTACCTCTTAATCATGTAACTCATTTTAGTTTGTGTCAAAGGCTTAAAATAATTGATGTAAATCAACTTATAGGAATATATGATCAATTTAGGTATTTTGGGAAGTTTATTGAGTATAGATTTTCCAAAAATAAGTGGTTTGATAGGTGTGAAGAAGAGGGAGAGTGCTTTCCTCATTATAGTGGAAGGGGAGTGGCACTCTTGTAAATACCAAAAGGTATTCATTAATGGGAGGTATACCATACATAATGTGCCATAAAATGAAAAAATAAGGTATTAAAGGGGGATAATGGTCTATAAAATCCACCAACACACAAAAAAATGTGCTTTTAGAAATTTTTTTCCTTAACTTCTATGATTCCCAAGTTTTATAATTTTGGTTTTTATTAAAGCTCCTAGTCTTATAACCTAAGTAATTTAAATATTAAGACTAAAATAAACAGTGATTTAAAAGAAAATATAGATCCACATAAATATAAATATTATTTCTAATTTATAAAATAAAAATATCATGCTTTTTGAAAATTAAATTTAAAACAAATGCATCTGATGCGTATAAATGTTACATAAACACGGATGTGATAATTTTTTTACAATATATGGGTAAATATTTTAATTATAAATAAAAATTAATTCATTAATATACCATATTTAGTATTTAATTACACATAAAATTAACTATTTATAATTTATTAATTTTATTAATTTTAAATCATTTAATAAAATAAGATTTATTATGAAATAGAATTAATGTAAATTTCGACATTGTTTATTTAATTTTAATTTTTCAATATCAAAACAATATTGTATTTAAAATAAATTTCATTTAAATATGTTTCACACAATATATTCATCTACATAAATAATTAATGACAATTATTTAATTATTATACTTCAGTTTTAACATTTATAATATCATTTATTTTAATTAATTATTTACTAAATAATCAATTTTTTGCCATTTCTTTATCATTTTACCGAAATATTATATAAAATTTATTTAAAAATTATTTTGATAACAATAGAACATTTATATTTCAAAAAGATATGTATAACTGAAATTACTATGTTTTTTAAATATCTCGATGTTTTATGAATTTTAAATATAAAGAAAGTTCACTTTTTGTCTTTTTCCTTGATTAACCATTAAGATAGGGCACATCAGTTTAATAATATACCAATAACCCATAAAAAAAGAGGGTATATGGTCAAATTATTTGAAACTAATGTTATTTTTAAATGGGTTTGGGTCATTTGGTCATTATGGTTAGGGTTAAGTTGTTAAATAAGATTAATTTACCTTAATTAGTGTGACTGATTTTATTCACTTTTACTATTATTTTTGGTCAAAAATTATATTTACCTTATTAGAAAAAATATTACTATACTAATTAAAATTATGTATATGGGTTTTTCAAAATTTAAATCAAAAAATTAGAAAAATTCTGTTTAACATTACTCCCACTGACGTAGCAATAAAGCAGGTTTTTAATGTAAAATGTTCAAAAGTACAATTAGTTTTTATATCAATTTTAAAAATAAAATTATTCCAATGAACTAAATTGGATTAATATATGTATAATTGATCAATATTAACATTTGAAACCAATTTAAAATATAATTGTTCTTTAATAATTATTTAAATGAACATGCGGGTTTTAACTAAATTACAGTATTTTTCACAATTCATCAAAAACTGATGTTTCTTAGAAAAATAAAAAACATAAACCTTAGAAAATTTGGATATTATTAATTAAATAATAAATTTTTTACAAATAAAATTTATAAAATTTTAAAAATATAGTTTTTAAATATTTGTTCAATTAAAAGTAGTAAAGTCTTTCCTATAACGTATATTATCCTCAATGTTCTGTGTAGCAACCGATAAAATTTATGGTTTGTGTAGCACATGATTAACATGAATTTTCAAATATCATATTAAATAAATAGTTATTTGTTACAAAATAAAATATTTTTATTGTTCCACCATATGTAAAACATTAAAATGATTGAATTAATTCAAAAAAATATTTCACAAAAATCTCACTATGTGACATTGTTCGACTTGTTGATTATAATTGATGTAATTAAAATATTTATCTTGGGATTATTCCATGACTTCTTTATATTAATTGTATTAATGTAGGCCTCTACACATCTTATAGTATTGAATTCCCATTATAGGATCAGGGGGTAGTGTTGTGGACAGCTGACAATATTCACTATTTTCTGAAAGAGTCTCTACTTGAGATGGGAGGTTGTTACTATCTTCCACATTGTTGATTTCATGTTAAGTATGGACTATATATTTTTTCCAGACTCTCATTGGGGGAAAATTCATTATAAATTTTTGGGATGACTTTTGTGGTTTTAAGTATTTTTCTGCCATCAACAGTGTTGGCTACCAGAATACCGGTGTCCAGTAGAATTCCTTTGAAAAATTCATATATTTGAAGCAACTCATCTATTTTTTAATGTGGGAAAATTCTAGTGAGATCACTTATTCTTTCAAATATATCATAGGCTTATTCTCAATCCACCTAAGTGATGTTTTGAATTTTATTCATGATCAAACACATTTTGATGGGTAGAAAGTATTGTTCTATGAATTCTAGGGCTAGTTCATCCCATGTCATGATTGACTCGGTATTTTGACTCTTTAACCAATATATGCATATATCGATCAATGAGAAAAAAACATAATGAGTCTTATTGAATATGATGACCCTTCAATTTGGTTAATTGTATCATAAAGATATATATAATTTGAAATGTTCTCATGTGGGCCTTCCCTTTGAATCCCATTGAATTTACCCATGATTGGGATCATATGATTGAGTCCAGGTTAGATGTTTAAAATTATGCTCTTCAATAGGTGGGTGAAAATTGCTTGGTCAATCATGGATAATGAACAAAAACTCAAATTCAATTATGGTGTTCTCTTATATAACTATTTTATCATCATAATTGTCAAGTGGTGTATATTTCATGTTTTTGGTCTATATTGATTCAAGATCATTGCGCTTAGCCACTATAAAGTTTAAATTTTAAATAATTGTCCTCTTCATATGAGGATAAAAAATAATTAGTTTTTATTATACCTCCAATCTTCCTGATTGATTCAAGGGTCACTGGTTCTTCCACTAACAGATAAGAAGAGAGAGGAAGTTGAGTTGCACTTGAAGAAAATATTTTTAAATGGAAAAGGGGAACCGAATAAGGGAAAAGGTGGATGGGTGATGTAAACTAGTGGTTGATCTGAATTCCACTATTCCAGAGAAACAGTAATCCCTTGAAATAGTTCCAAAAATTTGATATTTCCACACAATTCATTGAATTCACCTCATATATGGTCATATCTAAAGTTCATAGTCCCAAAATACACTTACCATGAGGTCCTAGAAATGTGGAATTGAGGGGACAATCCATTTAGTATCACTATAAATTCAAAAACCAATCAGACAAAACACTTTTGAAGTATTTCTAACAATCACTATTCATATTATGTTTTTCATCTTGATAGGTAACTTGGTTTTAGTGAATGTAATAATGGAAGAGATATATGTCAATTTTAGGTCTCATGATAGAATATAACACTATATTTATCTTGGGATAGTCCAACAAATTAAGCTATGATGTGGTGAAAAGATCACTAATTGGTTTTGGTCAAACCAATTCGATCTATGTATGCTTCCAATATCCAATGGTTAGGGTATAACCCAAAACCTAGGTATGTTATTCATAGAATATATAATAAAATAATCACAAGCTAATGGTCATTGTCCCTTTAAACTAAATTTAGGTTAACTTCATTTAATTACAATATACATGGTCAAGGATGAGAAAAAAATGTGAATTAAAATTATTATTAACCATATTACTAGCTATTGATTTAACAAGGATTAGTCTATAGATTCATTAATATTAAAAACACACCAAATTTTGACCCATAAAGTTATGTGGATTACCAATACATAGATGTGATGATAAGAAGAAAAGAAAGAATAAATATGCCATGAAAAATCAGGAACTAGTAGAGGCAGAAAGAAAATAGGAGAAAAAAATTAAGATTAAAGATTATACAGTTCAAATCAATATAAAAACAATCAAAAACATACTATTAAGAAGAAAAAAATATAGGACATTACATAAGTTAAAGAATAACTATGATCGGTGATGTAACAGATGTCAAAAATGAAAGAAAAATTACAATGGGTGTAGAACGATTAACAACTCAAATGAATTTTCTAAAAAAATTAATGTCATTAATTTAAATAGGTTTGAAATTATTGTAAATGAAAAAAGAAATAAAACATGAAGATAAAATTAGATAAAATGAAAAGGTGCGAACATCCTATATGTAGAGGGCACTCAAAATATTTATTGGCTCAAAAAGTAATAGATATGTAAGTCAGGAACTATGTATAACAGATTAAGTGGCTTCTATAATGAAATATGTATGTCTCATTTTCTGGATTCACCTTGAGTATTTGAGATCCAAAATTCTCTCTAATGAATTGGTTCACATATTTGACTGGGAGATCCATTGAGCATTGCATGTCATTCAATACTTACACATCATGTTTGTGATTAAATTTTGGTGGGATTCCAATATTTGAAATCTACACATCCTGTAATGACTGAAAAAGTCATGTAATGGATTCATGCCAAGTGAGTGCTTCATAGGTTGGTATTTGGAATTTTAGGTGTGTTGTGAATGAGGTATACATTTCTGGTATGTAGTATACGGTGTATAAAGTCTATTATTGGTACATTTTCATCATTTCATATATTAATTCCAAAATTCTTAATTCAAAAAAAAACTAAAACCCATGCTTTATCAAAGAAAATGTGAGTAATATTTAATTAAATGTATCCAATATGTATTTATAAATTCATTTTATCACCCTCCCCTCTCATATAAAAACAAAACCCATATCTCAATCGTTCACAAAACATTAATCCATATGGCTTGACCAATCCAAATAGATTTCTCTTTTAAACATCCTTATAAATTCTTTAGAGGTATTGGTATTTCTCAAAGACCATGACTATGTATCGTATGAAGAGATCTAAATAATGTACACAAAAGAAGAGGTAATCATATTTATTGAATCTTTCATGCTTATTTTATAATATATTTCCATTTAACATGGAGTAACCTAAATAAAATAATAATTAAACTACCATAAATATACTTACATGTCATTAATATTTTGTGACAACTATATTAAATTTATTATCCATCCTACAAATAGAAAAAATGACACTCATTCATATGTACAACTTTCAATATCTACATAGCGATGTAATTCTGTTATCATCCTATGTTAAATAGATGACTATAAGGTTGGAACAAATGATTATATGTAATATTTATGACATAAATTTGATTTTGGAAATAAAATATCATATAAACCTAATTTTCTACCAATTCATAAAGAAATGATAATGTTGCTCTTAAATACGTGTTTACTACAACCTCTGAGATGCGATGTGTTCAGTTTTTTATTTAAACTTTATATAAATGATAATAAGGTTTAGTTTAATGACTATATAAGGTATATATTATATAATAATTATTCAATAAATATTAATTATTATTCTCAATTCTCTAGTTACATCTGTCAAAAAGTTAAAACAACATTCATGAGTATGTGTGACCTATTACCTCCATGAAGGGTGTTATTCGTTTTTTTATCAATATCTTTTATAGATAACTACAAATATATATATATTTAAAATATATGATATTTATTAAATTAATAAAAATAAAACATTTATTTTAACCAGAGTAATATTCAAGTATCAGAACTACTAAATCAAAACATATATGAAAAATGAAGTAGTTAACAAAAAAATAATGAGAATAGTTAAAAATCATTAACAAGAGGATGATAAAATGTTATAAATATAATATTTATGAAATTATATATATTTATATGATTTTTAATGTATTTTTAAAATATATATGTTTATCATATCAAAGTATAATATCACTTATGTGGAAAATAATAGTTGTGTCAAGGGATTTCATCTCAATTTCCACTCTATTGAGGCATATTTTGTTCTATACACCTAGTAATTTTATGAGGGGTATATATTTCACATTTTAGTTATTTAATATGGGTATAATTTTATTCATGATTATTAATGATTCAATTATTTTTACTATTTTATGATTTCAATTTAAAATAAAGGATGAACTTTTTTTTATTCTTGATCAGGTATAATTTTACTCCATATCAATATTTTTCAAAATTGATTTAAAAAATAGTTATTTATGAAATTTTTGTTAGAAATAATTTTTAATCTATCCATGAATTCATAAATTATATTAATGGAATCATAATAATGTTTTCATGAAAGGGGTAAGTTTAAAAAAAATAGTAAATAAAGACTATTGTTTATAATTTCTATAGTGTTAACAGACCTTTTCATCGTATTTGTAATGACCCCAACACTAGTAACCTAGAGTCAGAGGAGATTGTTTTACAATGGCATAAGTATAAGGGGTAAAATTTAAAAGAAATTTTAGTTTATAAGTTTTTGGGAACGTTATACCCCTTATTATTCCATTTTTACTTATGTAAATAAAATAAAAATCATAAAAATGTGAAAATTTTGGCATTATTGAATTCCTTCGGAAAACAAATCTCCTTTTAATGGGGATAGGGAGAAAAATAAGAGTGAGCACAAATGCATAGTAAGGGTAAAATATAGTGGAATATAACATGAGTTAATAAAATATAATCCATATGAAAAGGTAAATTACTGAACACAGATGACCTTTAATCAATAACATTAATATCATAAATTGATAAGCCATAATCAATATGGAATGTATAATGTATGAATACAAATTCCATTCAATCAATGATCTGGGAATGTAATTCATCTAGAGATAATATAATTCCAAAAATATCATGAAAAAATATTTGAATTTTATTGTCAATGAATTGGATTATTAATTATTCTATTTCATGATCAATGTCATCATGATACATCTTTTGTTAAGACCATTCACATGAAATTTTAAAACTAGATGTAAAAATAGATTTAATTTTAAAAATTTATTTGTCTCCTGATACATGTTGATGAATTAAGAGGATATGTGTAACCATTCCCACTCATACCTCATTTCACGTATCATGGCTCATTTATCAATTATTTTATTTAATTCAGGAATAAATATGCCTCATCATCAAATATTCTTACTGAGTAAATGATATAGATTTTTCAATATTTCCCTCATTGATAAAATAACATTCTATGGAATAAAACATATTAAAAATGGTATATTTTAGTACAAAATTATACCCATCATACTATATTATTAATATTTAAGTGAAATTAATTTTATAAAGAAAAATAATGAAAAAAATTTATTTTTCAAGGGAATTTAAACAATCCTATACTAATGCGATGTTGTAAAAGAAATTTTTATTCATATTTAGTAAATTTTAAATAATAACCACCTAAATTATAAATATTAAAAAAACATTAATCATTTTGATTAAATAGTTATTCATGTTTAATATATCAAATGGTTAGTATATATAGCCCATAGAAATGAACACGTGCATATTAACAAATATGTACCAATGAAATTAAAAATCGAGATTTTATCCCTTGAAACTTGGTAACATTCATCTAAATTTACCACATATTAAATAATTCCAATTAAAATATAAAATAATATTAACTAAGAAGGATTCAGGATATCACATATAAAATAGAAAATAGGTGTACGATGATAAAATATTCCTCAATGAAAGGAAATTGAGACAAAGTCCTTTACCAGATGTTGTATTTAGTGGAATTTTCCTTAACATCTTGAATGGTGGTTTTAATCATTTTATTAATTTATAACATAACCAAACTCATATTTATAACATCTTATATGATCCTATTATACAATTTTATGACCTATTTCTTAATAATATTTCATTATTTTCATTGTTTCGAGTGTTAATTGGTTTGTTTCCTCATCCATGTTTTTTCAATAAATTTTATGTTATTGTACATAGTATATAAATAAATAATATCCATAATTTTAGTAATTTGATAAATGTGATATTTAAAAATTATATTCATTATACTGACCTTTCTTAAAAATCATTAAGTTAAAATTAATTAAATTTCATTGTGAAAATGGTCGGTCGTATGTATGAATAAGCGATGATATCATTACCATATCAGGTGAAATGGTTCAGAAGCGTTTGATATATTATTTCTCCAGAATTTATATAAATTAATATATATAAAATATGGTCACCAAATTTATATATATTACATTATCTATAAAGCGTAACAGAAAAATAAATCACATAACATTGTAAGATGGTAGTTAGTCGTACACACAAAAGACATTATCGTATTTTAGAGACAATGTATAATAAGATTTTATATGTGTAATTATAATTTTATAATAATATTTATATAATAAATATTGTATATATCTCTTAAATATTTCATTATATCCAGTCGTTAGTGTTTCTTTTGGAAAATAAGTTACATCATTTTGTAAGGTGATTTTCAGTCACACACATGATCGATGATTTCATTACACATTTGATTGAAGATGACATGGGTATAGGTTATTCCATTAATATAATAGCATCTCAATATGTGGGATATTTGTTTTTCATTGATATATCATGATTTTATAAGGTTTCATTGAGGTGTTATAAAAAATAAAATTATAATTATAATTGATTAATGATACCTCTTCATCAGATGACCTCTTTAGGCTTGCACAAAAAAACCGTCAAAGGATATATTCTTATAAAAAATGGATCTATGTTTTTTATATGAGATTAATTTTGTATCTTGGGTAGGTATTGGATGATTAATATGGATTTAAAATTTTGAATTTAATAGGAGTGGGGGTATCTTTTATTAGTGGGAGAGAGGACCAAATTGAATTTATGAAAATAATCATCTACACCCACAGTTTAAAATTTGTAAAAGAAACCAAAATGGGTCATTTCTAAACCTTAGATGTTATAAAGTCGAAATAAGTTCAACCAATATAGGTTTTAAAAAAAATTATTTTATTTAAACCCTTATATATTTATGGTTATGAATGATAAATATGGTTTTTATTTAATAATGGTAAATAATTTTTATTTATTTTACAACTCAAACTAGTAAAAATTAAGTTGACTGTATAAGATAATATAAATAATTTTCAATTCAAAAAATTTAATTCATTTTTTCCCAAATTCAATTCAAATAAGTGGCATAATTCCATTTAAAATTTTACTCACAAAAGAGTTAAAAAGGCATAATCTTCAAAGAGAAAATTATCATAAGTATATATGATATTATTATTATAATTCAAAATGAAATTAATTCCATTATATTAAATTGTATTTATAATATTATAATTTAACTAATTATACATTAAATAAATATTATAATATAATTTTGTATTTAAAATTATTTAACATAAAATGATGGTTTCAATAATGGATAGTCCCTTTCACTACTCTTGAAAAGTGAAATATTTCATAAAAAATCCCAAACATCACCCTAAGATAATTTTTTATTGATTATTTGAAAATTTAATTAAATAAATAATTTAATTCAGAATTAAAAAAAATCTATCATAAGTTTGTAAGAAGCGACAAAACCATTTTCTTTGAAAAGTATATATTTTTCAAAATTCTTTTTAACAGTAAAACAATTATTATATTATTAAAAATCAATATAAAACCACAATAATGCTAATTTATTTATTCATATTCATACACGTAAACATAAAAATTAGTTTATAAGGATCATTTCTAAATAATAATTTAATAATGTAACTTGTCTTATTTAAACCAGTTTTTTCATTCATTACAATCTGTTGATGTGATAGAATTTCATTAAAATAAAATAAATCATATATTATGATGGTGATAAATTATTTTCATATAAAAAAGTATGATTCGAATTTTATGGATATTAAATTATAAAAATATTTCGGTAGTTTTCCGTCATGAAATCCTCTGGTTCACTTGATTCTTATACTATTTTATGATTTCTCCAGTGTACCTTATCCAATTAGGTCATCTGATAACTCAATACATGATCTCTGGTATCTAGAATCATGAGGGGTTGTTCATAGTAAAATAGTTCTGTTTCCAATGACATTATATACAATATGATAACATGTATTGGTTCTACAATATAATTCCTTAACAATGATATACCAAAAAAACCATGTTCTTTTGAGAGACATGGTTGCATTTCTAAAATATAAGCACCATTCCAATTTAATTCAATTATTTCAAATGTTATGCTATTCATGGGAAACATAATTTTCTTTTTCTTATAATAAAATCTAATATCATATTTTTAAATACATAACATAATGTGGATCTTATCAATGTCAACCACAGGTATGATAATTAGGTCACAAAATAAATCACTTTTATGTATCATGATGGGTAATTCCTGACACACCATTATTATAGTGAGACTACCACAAGGATTTTTGACTGAAAACTCACTTCATAATGTGCTAAGGAAAAATCTAATTTTACTGGAAAAATTGAATGATATAAAGGATTTTCATGATTCATAATCAAATACAGAATTAGAGATATTTATTGATTTTATTAAAGTGGCTTCCACTATATAATTATTTGCACTAACCATAGATGTAGTGATCACATAATATTGGGAATCCCTTGTGGCCTCTTTTGGTGTATATTCCCATGAAACATGGGGAATTTGTGTTCATTATTCCCTATCTCCATATAGTTGAAACAAAAAATAGATGTTTTCTTATTATTCAATTTACATTCATTAGCCCGATGACCCTTATCTCTGTACTTTTAACATACTATGAATACCATTAAGAATTCCCTAGGATAATTTTTCTAATTTTCTCACATGAAATATATTTCTTTATTATATCCTTTATCTTTTATGCATTCCCTTTTAATCTTGCTACACATTTAAACTCTTACTTTCCTAATTTTCAATGAGAATAGAGGTTCAAGTTCATTCCATCTCCATTTTGGTGACATATAAAACTATTTCATCCAATAGTATAAATTTGTGACTGGTCATTTACCTTCAGAGATATGGGTTAAGTCTATAATATAAATGATTGATCATGGATCATGTGTTTCTTCTATAATCTATATCATACCTGGATAGCATAATAATAGATTCCTCATACACATTGACTCTTTATTCTTCATTTTCAAGTAATCCATAGAGCATTATCTTCATTTAGTTATGTTTCTCATTAGGGAAATATTTATTAAAGAATGTATCTATAAATTATTTCATTTACATGAGTTTTATTTCATCTTAATCCATATTCTTTTATTTCAATGACCATCATTAACTAGCATCTCCCTTAATAAAATAAACTATAAGGGTGGCCTAATCATTTTCATTTCATCTAAAGGCCACATATATCTTCTAGAGAATATTAATCCATCACTTAGGTTCCATTGGATTTGTAGTCCCACAAAATAATGGGTTCATATATCACATGAATCAAACCCACATAAGATTTTCATGATGTATAAAAAGTTCCTCAATCCATAAAATAAATTTTTTCACAACCTCATTTACTTCAATAATATATCCATGACCTGACTAGTTTTAATAGCAGCTATATTGGATTCCTTAATTGGTAAATCTATATGTTTAACATGATTATGTTACCATTATTCCTTCCAAGTTCCATTTCTAAAAAATGGTATATACATGATTATCTCATTAAATTATGAATATTAATTCATAATCTATAGTTATAAATATTTCATAACCATAAAATTAACATAAATAATAAATTAAATGATAATCTCATCATTATAAACATGGATTCATTTTTATATATTTATTTTCAAAAATTTCATAATGGATTAAAATAAAATATAAATTATCTTATTCATATTCCTTGGGAGATTCAAACCCAGTGAATAGTAAAGAATAATTTAATTCACCAGCTGTTGATTGGGCTAATCTCAATGTTACCTTTTCAGATTTATTACCCATAGGTATATCTTTTTCTCAAAACATGTTAAATTTTCATATTGAGGAAGAGATGTATTTCTATGATAAACAAAAAAATATCTTCCTTACAAAAACACTAAGATTTTCTCCTCTAATATTCTTCATATTCAATCATATATCAATGTTTCCTAACATATATTTCTGTTAATCTAGATCACAATTTTTTTACTACACTACCACTATTTCCAAAAATAATGACCCTGACATTAGTAACCAAGAGACATTATCTAGTTTTTTACATTATCATAGGTATAAGGGTTAAAATCATGAGCGACTATTAATTTTACAATATTTGGATAACAAAATATAAAAATGATACACATTTTACACAGGGAACTAATATTAATCCAATATTAATGAGATACATTTGTAATGCTCACAAAAATTCCATGAATTAATATTCATATCATGGGGAAAGGAAAAAATAGGGGAGAGATAAAATACATAGTAAGGGTTACAAACATGGGAAGCTACCAAGAATCAGGAAAGTATAAATAATATTTCGAGATATATAACTCAATAAACATTATTACTAACCAATAACTTGAATATCAGAATTGGAAAATTCATATTCAGTAAGGAAATGTACACAAATAAAAACACATTCAATTTAATCGAGAAAGTAAGAATTAAATGCATACATAGATAATATAATTTTTAAAATATTATGGATAATAATAAAAACTCCATAATAAATGAATGAAATTATTTATTATTCAACATAGTGATCTTATGTGTCATGATACCTCTATAGTTAATATATTTCACAAAACAGCTTAAAACTATGGGTGAAAACCCATATGATTTGGCCAATTGATTTATATCATGATTACTTTTGAAGTATGTAGGGGCTATAACAAAAAATCGCCACCTATAACTGAATATACATGTCATTACACATATATAAAATAATAAATTTAATTTATGAATCAATATAAATTATCGTCAAATATTTGAATTGAGTAAAGGATACAGATTTACCAATATGTCACTAGTTAATTGAATAAAATTCAATGTAATCATGATATGTAAAAATGGTATATGGTTTTGGAAATATTATTATCCATCATACAAGTATATTTATATTTAATATAAATGTATTTTACAATTAAAGACATTCAGAAGATTATCATTTTTTGAATTGAATCTAAATAATCATAAAAGAAAATGAGGTTTAATAATATTTATCTAACCTTTTTGGTAATATTTAAATTATAACACCTCAGGGATTAAATTGAAAATAAATAGTAATAATAATGAATAAATATGTATTCATTTCAAATACATCAAATGAGTAGTATATAAACCATATAAAATTAAATATATGTATATTAAAGAATATACATCAATGAAATAGAAATTAAGATGAAATACCTCAATTTTGGGTAAAGTTCATGTAGATGAAAAAATTAAAATTGAAATAGAAAATACAATTATGTATAAAGGATTATTTATATTACATGTAATATGGGAATTATGTATAACATATAAATTAAATTAACTACACCACAACAAAATATGCCTCAATGAAGAGAAATTAACACAATGTCCCTTAACTCGGGCTTTCCTTTAGTAAAACATGAATTAACCATTTTTATGGTGGTTTTAATCTTGTTAATAATTTATACCTGATCAACACTCATATTTACAATATCTTATATGATTCTATTGTAATATTGTTTCACCCACTTGTTAATAATATTTCCCTATTTTCATTGTTTCCTGTGTTAATTTCCTTGTTTTCCTATCAGAGTGTTATTTTGAATGTACTGGTTATTGTAAATTGGATTTAAATAAGTCACAAAAAAACATAATTTTACAAAAATAATATTTACTCTCTTGATACATTATTATATAATTTTTCAAAATTTTTTCAAGTAAAATGAATCGCATCACTTCATTGGGGTGGTTGGTCGTACGTATTCACCAGCGATGATATTATCCCCTTAATGGGTGAAAATTTATAAAATTGAATGATATATATATTTTATTAATGTTATATAATTTCATATATATCACATATATTATTTAAATTTATCCTTATTACATTCCATAAAATGTGTAATTAAGAAACCAATCACATCACATTACGATGTGGTAGTCCGTCATACACACATGCGACGTTATCATATTTTAAATAGAATGGAAATTAATAAGTTATATATGATATTATATTTAGATTAGTAATATTATATCATAAATATCATAAATATTCATTAAATTCATCCGTATATACAAACATGATTGGTGTTAATGGAAAATGTATTACGTTTGTTCAAGAGGTGGTAGTCTGCCGCACAAAAGGTCGATGATTTCATTTCAAATTTTATGTAAAAGGAGATGAATATAATTTCTTATATGAACATAATAAAATTAAATTATCTGTAATATACCAATGAAATTATATTATAGTTATTAAATAATATTTTAAGGAGGTGTAAGATGAAATAAAATAACAATCATCATTTTTTGAACATAAACTCTTCTTCGGACGAGATATTTAGGTTTCCACCAAAATGATTCTTAAGATGTATTTATGTTAATAAAAAAAGGATCCATGATTCTATAATTTGTTTTAGGATGTTAATTTGGATGTTTTATTCCTATCCAAATGGATTGGGATGTGTATAGTTGGGAACATGGGGTGGCCTTTTATTAGTGGGGGAGCGGACACAAATTGAATTTTTCAAAGAATAAATAACAAAGACAATATTATCATTTAAAAACCTTCATAAAATGGGTCATTATCTACCCTTATATACTATTTGGTCTAAATATAGTGATTCAATTGGATTTGGAAAAAATAGATGGTCGTTCTAACCCTTATCGTTTCCTTTTAACCCCCGGTAAATCAGTTTTTACCACAAAAATTGACATTATGTTTTAATATGTTAATTATACATAATTTAAAAAAATTATGATGAACAGATAAGATAATAATTATAATTATTGTTATAATTATTAAATCCATTTTTCTTAAAATCAAAACACTGATGTTGCAGAATACCCATTAAAATTTTACCACAATCATGATTAAAAAGAGGGTTCCAAAAAGGGAAATTCCTATAAGTATATAAGGTATTAATTTCAAAATTCACAATAAAATTGACTACACTAACCCAAATTGTATTTATTATAATTTAATATATCTATATATACCTTAAAAAATTTATTATATAATTTAAATTTTTGAATGATATATATGAAGTGCAGTTTTCTATAAAAATCAATATTTTTCACTATTTATTGAAAAATGAAACATTTAATAAAAAATATCCCTATGATAATTTATATATAATTATATTAAAACATAATTCTATATTATAAAATAAATTTTATAAAATTATAAAAAATTAATTTTACTATATGTGTGAAAGAATCGACCAAACCAATTACTTTGACAATTTTATAATTTTATCAAAAACATTTTTTTCTTTCTATTGATTAATAATTCATTTATAATAAATAGATAACAAAAAATTTCATAATTTTTTTTTCTTTTATTCATACCAACCATCATAAAATCTTGTTTATAATGGTTATATTAAAATAAAAATTCAATAGTGTATCACATTTCATTAAAACAATGTGTTGTGTGCATCCCAATGTTTTTAAGAGATTTAATATATTTAGAAAGAGATAAATCATAAATTATAGAGGTTTTATAGAAATAATACTTGATCACTATTTATATTATCCTAAATGATTCAAATTCTTTTAAAAATAGAATTATTTAAAAAAATATATATTAAATGTTTTATTTAAAAAATCAATAAAATTTTAATGGTCATCTCTCATATATTGATTAGTTTTATGGATTATTCCTTTCTAATGAGACATTTAAATTCTTGTTATCATTTGATTTTACATTTACCTTAGATATATTAATTCAGTATAGCAAGGATACTATAATTTATAAAACTATATACCACTTAAAAATATATATTTTTACTTTGAATCATATTTGATTAGCTATGTAATTTCTCATAATCTGTATTATTCACTCAATATAGAAATGTATACACAAGGAATATTTTTCATTAATTAATTAAATTATTTTATTTATGATGATTTAATTATAAATGATGTGATGGTGGATACATGAATAATATATCCCCTGATGTATTGAAAGGTTACATGACAAAAACCAATTGACTAAACAAAATGTGTCTTTATCCATAGTTTTAAAATAACTTATCATAAGGTCTTGACGGATTAAATATCGTGATATATGAAATTAAAAAATTCAATAGTATGTATTTTATACATTTAAAATTATTTTATATTATCTAAGATATTACATCATTCATTATATCCATGGATTCATTATGGGGTCATTTTATTGATTAAATGGAATGTGTTTTTAGGTGTTTACCATGATATATTATTTATGACTTATATTATAATGATAAATTCCACTATACATAAACCATAATGAGCATTCAAAATCACAATTATGTTTCTTCAATTATCTATGTAGTAAAGAAGAAATATTTGAATGTGTTTCATTGATAAATAATATTTATTTCTGTTATTTTTTTATTTTATTCAAAAGGTAATTGGGTATTATATATTTGTCTACTTTTTCAAGACCAGTATATTATTTGGAACATTGGAATGTGATCACTTTCATTTTATGACAACTTAATAAAGTAGAAATAATATCAATGTTATTATTGTAATGGTAGTTACTACTTATATACAATAATGTTTAGTAGAATACATAATAACTAGATTTTAAATCAATGTAGTTGACATGGTAATGATGATAATAATCTATAGTGTGTGAGAAAATTTAGATGCATTTTTGTTATATAGATAAATATTTTTTATAATAGTGAGCTAACTTAATGTGTTCCCTTATTTATATATGGAACCTAATAGAGGAAATAAAATCATCATCCATGTTCAATGTATATATTTGCTTACATTCCAAAAAAAATCATTTACTGTTGGATTTGAGAAAACCATGTCAGTATTAGGGCAGTTAACCCAGGTTATACCAAACAATATTTCACTTATGGTGAAAAGATATGTGAAATGAAATCATACACCTATATTAAATAGTATCATATGACAAAATCTTTAATATATTAGTGGGACTACAAATAAAGTTGTATTTTAGAAATGAATCATTTCACTTGAAAAGTTATTTATATCATTTAGATGTAATGAATGGGAAACTTTATTATAGGATGTGTATCTTGTTAAAGGTGATGGTGTTCAATGGTGTTTGTTTACCTATAATAATAATTAGAGAGAATAAATATAACATATAATGTGGTGATATTTTTATGTAATATTTTTCAATAAATACATCCCTAGTGAGAAATAAAATATACTAATCATAATATACCTAAACAAAAATCCAAAGAAGGTAGAATGGTTTGTGAAGTATGAATATTCATTTACTATACTATCTATGTATGATACATATTATAAACATTGTTTGGAGATCAATATCATCATTTTCATTTATGTTCATACAAAAATCCTCAAAATGGAATTAATGTCTCATCTATTTCCATATTATGATGAAATAGTCATATGAGAAATAAAAAATAGATAAGTAATTTCAGTGATCCTATAACATTTTGGGAAATAATGGGAAGAAGTGTTTAGATGTGAACCATGAAAAATGTGAATCATCATGGAAGTTAAAGGGAATAATAAAATTCACATCATGTGTAAATTCTATAATGAAATTCCAAGAATATTCTTGAAGGGCATGTGGTTTGGTCACTAGTGTGGTGATAAGTGTAATTAGGATAACAAATTCATGATAAGAAACTAATAAATTATATAAATTAATTTAATAGTAGATAAATAGAACATTATTGAAAGATTGTCCCGAATATTTAAGGGACGATAAAATAAATTACGTCAATGGTAGAATTTCAAGCTTATTTGATCACTACAGTTGAGGTTGAAGATCACAACGATGTGGTGGAAGATATTTTAATCATAGCCTATAATTTTTTAAATTGTTTTTTTGATTCGTGATCTTCACAAACTTTTATATGTTCTATTTTATCATATAAAAATATATATTTTCCTATCACTTAGAGTAGAGTGTTTTTAGTCAAAACACCTAGTTGAAATATCACCAAAATAATGATGTGTCTATAAGTTCCAATCATAACACATAATCATTCCATATATGTGAAATATACAATGTAATATATTTTTTATTTAGATGTAATCATTAATATGGATTTTATTTCAAAATTATATTAAAATTTTCATTTGAAAGAGAAGGAAGTGAAAATATTCGATTAAGATGGGGAATTCCTTACCTTTAGAGGGGAGACTTTATCACATGAGTCATATCTATAACCATCTCCAGTAGATCTTATGAATGATATTTTTGGGGAATTAGATCATTCTCAGCCCTTTTATGTAAAATTTAATCATAAAATATATGATGATCCTATTGTAATGGATTGAATTTTTTTATTTAATGAGTAATTAACTGGACATCCACTAGTGTATGAAGTTGAGTATTCCCTTTATTTAATATCAGATGAAATAGCTATATGATAAACTCTCTATAAAAGGTTCACATTATAAATTTTTTATTTAAATAAAAAATAGTGTATTTTTCTATAAATAAATTTATATTCCATCATTTTTCACATTAAGTATCCCCTATTATTGTTGTTGATAAGAATGACGGGTCTATGAGTTTATGCAATGATTATCGGGAAATTAGTTCTATTATAATTTTCATCAGGTACCATCTGCCTCACATTACCAAATTAATAGATCAAATTCATGGAGAACCATATTTTTCAATGATTTTCCTTCATTCTGGGAATCATTAACTATAAGTAAAAAGGATAAGATATTATTATGAGACTATTCTGACCATGGTTTGAAATTACATATTCAGATTAATTCCATTTGTATTGATTAATGTACACTATATTTTTATGAATCTAATGAACAATGTATTTTGAAAATATTTTAATTATTTTTAACGTATTTATTTATGAATTTTTTTGTACTATAAAATTTATAATCATCTTGAGAATCACTTGAGTATTATTCTTGAGACACTTGGAAGATAATAGTTTTATGATTTTCTTGGTAACTGTGTGTTTTGGATTCTGAATGTTTATTTTTTTGTCCATACTACCTCAAAAGATATAATCCTAGTTGTTCATATACAATCTCTGGAAGTCAAATAATTTCCAACACCAAGAAATATAACTGATTATGTAGTTTCATTGGTTTGGTAGGTTATTATCAATATTTTGTTAAAAAAATCCCCCAATGGCTAACTAGTTAACTAATCATACTCGTAAAGTGGTTATGTTTTTATAGACAATGTAAGGTGGTGAATGTTTTTTTGAATTAATGTGAATATTGGTAATTGGTATAATTTGAAAACTACCATTAATAAATGAATAATATTTTGTATCTTATAACGAAAAATGTAATTTAATTAATTGCGACCTTATAAAAAATGATAAAACTATTTCCTATGAACCATGATAGCTAATGATTCCTAAAAATAACTATCCAACACATGATATTGAGTTGGAAGTCATAATCATGTATTTTAATATATAGAGACATTATCTAAATGGTGAATGATGTGATATATGCATAGATAATAACAGCATAAAATTAATATTTTACCATAAATAATTCAGTATGTGGTAATGGAGATGGATCTAGCTACACATTGATTAATATTTTTTTATACACTAACATCCAAAAAAGGCATATAATGTATAAGATGAATTTTGTTGGAAAGATCATGGATTAATGGCCAAAATGAGGATTTAGTGGGATACCATGTTCATTGATTTAGTAAAGATAGATATAAGAATTATTATGATGGGGAAACATCACTCAATTTTCAAATTGTTTTAAAACCGTATTTATTTAGAAATAATAAAAAATAATAGACCGTTGATGAGATTTTTCCCAAATAGTACATGAATTATTGAAAATAGTAAGTTATTGTGCATAAAAAAGGAATTGTGAAATTTGAAAGAATGATATATATACTATTTAAACCTGAGAAGAGTATGGAATTATTGAATGATGGTTATCACTAAAATTTTCCTATACATCTGGGAAGAACAAAGATTTATAGAGACATGAAGGAATATTTTTTATGGAAAAAATATGAAGCAGGAAATCGATGATATGTGTACAAATGATTAAAATATCAATAAGTGAATATAAAGAGACAAAATCCTAGAGGACCCTTGAAACCACAACCTATTCTTGTGTGTAAATGCAATGGATTTTTTAGGGAAATTATCCCTATACTAACAATGAATAATAATAATAACACAATATGAATTATTATTAATTTTCAATATAAATATAAACATTTCATCATTACAGAGTATTTAACTCTTGAGTAACTTATATGACTCTATATTATTGATTTTTTATGACTTCATGGTAAACCTTTTTCAATTTTCTATGAAAGTTATCCGTGATTGAAAATGATATTCTAGAAAAGTCTCATGAAGGATCTAGATAGTATGATTCATTTTAGCACTGCTTATAGATTATTATTTACGAATTATATTAAAGGTTTATTAAAACATTTTGAGAAATGTTAATTCCATGATCGCATAACCTTCAAGGTTTTTGGGATTAGTATTTTCTTTATTGGAGTATTATTATAAAAATATCTTCTATTTAAAAATTCAAATGGTGCCATATGTAGTGTTATATGGATAAATTTATCTTAGCCTAACTAGTTGGGATGAAGTTAGTAAAATAAAACACGGGTTTCTAGATCTTTTTGAGTATATAACAACAAGTCTACACAATATGAATCCTCATATTGAGGCGTCTCAAAGAATCCAAAAGTGTTATATCAATAACCGATGGTATGATTTGAAATTTCATGTGGGTGATCAATTTTTTATTGGTTATTCTACATGGAAAAATTTTATAAGGTTCTATAAGAAATAAAAACATGATCCCAAGGTACATTGGATGTTTTTAGATTCATGAAATAATTTGAGCTATTACATACCTATTTACAATGACACTGAACCTCCCAAAAGCTGACTATGTGTTCTATATCTCATTATAAAATAATTATATGCCATACCCAATGCATTTTATCACCTATAATGAAATTTAACTTGAATATGATTTATCTTAATATAAATATCCAATCTATATTCGGCGCAAAAGATAATAACTGATGATCATTCAGATCACAAAAAAGGTAATTCCACTTTTGAAAAATCATACTATTGATGAGGTGATTTATGAACCTAAATAAATTACAATGAAGAAAATCATAAATCTATTCTTGATTGGAAAATTTGGAAATGAAAATAATGAAATATTATGATGGAGTGTGGAATGTTACACCTTATATTTTTAGGTATTTATCTTTTAAACTTATTTAACCACTTTGATAGCTTGTGACACACGCTGCCCTAATTCTAAATGAACTATAATATTGTATACCATTAGAAAATAGTTATTTAATTACTATAAATGAATTGTAATATAGATATTATGAAAATTATGGTATTTAGAATTATTAAATAAATTTACTGTTTATTAAATTTTTTAAATAAAAATAAAAATCATTAGAATGTAAATGAAATTTTTTTAAGAAATTTTTTTTTGTGTACGCAATATGTTTGAATTATAATAAATTAAATCTATTACTATTGATCAGTGGTTTTAATGAAATTTAGATATTATATATTAAATAAATTTTATTAACATTTTTTATTATTTTAATTATTCATGTGATATTAATAAATAAAATTTTATGGTTAAAATTTGAAATTTTCTAAAAAGTGATTTTCATCACATTTTGTGAACATAGTTTATGATTAATTTCATCCAACAATTGTTTATATAGTATTATAAAATAGATTCCAAATTTGGAATTAGGAGGTTCATATTTGTTAAATATGTCGATTTTTTTCTTGGGATTTTTTAAAAGCAATCATGGTAAAGATTATCACAATGGTAAAGGTTAAATTAGGTTTGTATAGGTTAAAATTAATTAATAAGGTCATAATTGTTTCATCCAAATTTTTATTAGATAAATTTAATTGTAACTCTATCACATTATGCCCTAAATTATTTTCTAATGGACACTTTTCCCCAAAAACATGTATAATATCTAAATCAAAGAAAGTTATAAAATGTCAGTGTCTTAGTTATACATATCTCTTCTATGATCACATGGGGCAAGAAATTGTGGTGACTAAAAATAAATACTCCTTTTGTGAATAATGAAATTGAATTCATGATGGTAATTTATTTATAATGTTTAGTTGTAATATAATTTCCTTAAATTATTACACATCAATGATGAAACATTTATTTAATTAATTGAAACAAAATAAATGAGGTTAAAAAAACTAAAACGAAAATAATTGGAAAGAAATATTATTTAGAAATAATTTTATAGATCTTTATAAATTAGTTGGGGAATTTTAAATCATTATATTTTTATTACACTTTTATTAATAATTTATAGTCAAATTGAATGAATAGTGTCAAAATAACATTAATATTATTTTATTGTAATTTTTTAAAATAACTAAAAATTCACAAGTATTTTATACTTATAAAATTAATGAAATATGGTTTTAAATATAAAAAATAGTCCATTTATGAGTTTTTTTAAATTTTATTGTATCATTATTAACCCATAATATGTATGAAACATTAATATTATTGTAATTGTCAAATGGGGTAACAAAGGTGGTTAAAAGTAGAACATAAGGGTGAAAACATACCCAAAAATTGTGAAATTTTTTTGGTTGTTATTATTTATAGTTATCCTTGTCCTATATTTTAATGATTTAAATTTGAATCTTTTTTTACATGATATATAATATATATTAATTTAATACTATAATAAATTCCAAGAGTGTCTCTCTGGTCACTTATAATAGGACACCCCTTCTCTCAACCTGTCAATAAACATTATTCCGTCTATATTGGAAAACCACATTCAATTTCACTTCATAGAGTCCTTATCCATGATTTAGAGGTTTTGGTCCTTGAAAAATACCAACCCTAGGTAACAGAGGAAGATATTTATTGAAAGTTCAATGAAGAATATGTAAAAAAAATTAAAGACTCTTCCATGATTATTTCTTTATCTACATTATATTAATGTGTTTTAAAAATAAAAAATTAATAAATAATGAATTATAACTACAAAATTATTTTATAATTAATATGGTATAACCATATTCCATTTATTTTCAATTCTGTGAAAAGATAAAACATCACTCATTTGTATGTATTGATTACAATCTCTATGTAGCGGTGCAAATAATTTTTCATCACCATAATGCGTTGATGATTATATTGTCACAAATTATTAATATAGATGATAATTATGATATAAATATTATTATGTAGATATGATATCATGTATAACTTTATACCTTCCAATCCATTGTAAAATGATAATGTTGATCTTGTGTACATGTAGACCACCATCATCACAAATAAAGCTGATTTTTTTTTCATTTTCACTTTATATAAATGGTAATAAAGAATGATTTGATTACTATATATGATATATATAATAAAATAATGATTATTTGATGATTAATTATTATAAAGTATAATTTCTTTCCATCTGTTGAAAAGTGAAAATATTGTTTTTGATTACATATAACATTCTGTCTCAATGAATGATGTAATTCATTTAACAATATCTATATTTTATATAGTAATATAAATATCTATATATTTATTTATTAATATATTTTTTAAATTAATAACATTATGTATATTACATAACCATTAAAATTCTATACGGATTGGAACCCCAAAATCTATATATACATGAAAAACGAATCAATTAACACTTGAAATATTGGTAATAGTAAAACGAACCTTGAAATACTAGTTATGAAATATAATACATTAATCATATATCAAATTATTCATATATATGATTTTGGTATAAAATAATGAAATATATAAATTTATTATACATGATTTTAAAATAATATAAAATAAAATTCAATCTTGAGGTATGGTATTTCGCCAAAATTCCTACTCCATTATTATATATTCATTATGATGAACATATTTATTTTTATGGGATTAAAATACATCGCATTTTTGAAATTAATCATTAAAATCAATTTATTCATGATGATTAATAATTAATTAAATTTTTATTTTCAAATATGTATGAATAAAATAAATTATTATTTATTTCTTATCCTACTCGAGTATATATTTTTTCGATATCAATATTTTTCAAAATTGTTTTGTGAAAATTCCTTTTGTTGAATTTTTTTTATTAGTTATATTTTATGTTATTCTGGAAATTTTACATTATACATATTAAATAATTAAATTAATTTCTTGAAATGGATTATATTCAAAAACAAGTTAAAAGTAATTTTATTTTTATATTATTTAGTATTAATAGAAATTTCAACCATAATAACAGTTTTATACTCTTTATCTTAATTTATACATTTTTATTATTTTTAAAAATAAAAATATTTTATGAAAAAAATTAAAATTTTCATTACAATTTTTTGACCCACTTTTATTTGTAATCTCTTGTCTATTGTTTTTTTTCTTGGTATCTTTTCCTTGGTACACTCACTTTATTATGATCATTAGTTCTCATATTTACCTATAATATTGATATTCGTTTTATCTAAGATATTATTATTGTCTAAACTGTAAACCATTTCTATAAAAATGATATATTTTAAATTTTAATTTATTTAATATTTAATTATTGTGAATTTTTATTTTATGCTTGAAATAGAAGACTATTTTGGCATAATATTGTTTTTTAATTGATTCGTTCAATCAATATATTATGGATGAATTGGGAAAATAGTGATGTGTGGGGAAATAATTAAATATCCCCAAGATGCATCAACAAGACTCTTGAGAAAAATTATTTCTCTAAATTAAATTGGTATTTACCCATAGTTTAAACTGTCTTGGCATTATGATTTATTGGTAGAGATATCATGATCTCAAAAATCATAACATCCAATAGTTTGTATTTCCTTTATTGATAATTTTTTTATTATCATCTATGAGATTAGAGTACTTATATTATCCATGAATTTATTTTTCCCCAAATGTTTTAACAAATGTAATATATTTTTTGTAATTTACCTTCCCATATTGATTATTCCTTATTTACCAATGATATCATCCACTATATGGAACCTTTACTCAGAATTGGAGCTCAACCTAATTTTTTTCCATTCCCTTGAATATAAATAATAAGTATTTGAATAAGTTTCAATGATTTTCAATAAGTAAACTTATTATATTTTATATTTCATTAAAAATATAAATGGTTATCATGTATTTACCTCATCCTGTAAGACTACAAATCTTTTCAGTCCATTGGGTTATGATCATTTGTATATTATTCCAATGTAATAAAGTAAAAAAGAACCCCTCGGTTACTGTAGTTGGATTTTTTACACTCTAAATAAAAAAATAGTGAAAATTTATTATATTTATATCCTAATTAACAATTCTATGATTAGGGAACCATGATCATTGTACAATTAATGAAAATACTAAACAAAAACATTCCTTAATAAAGAAGAATTAAATCTTCAAAAATAGTGATTTCAATAATGAATTTTTAATAAATTACTGATTGAAAATTAAAAATAAATCACACATTGTTTGATATATATATTAATTTTTTTATAACATATTTATATTAAATATCTTTTTATTGGTAAATTTTTTTGAGTATGTACAAATTAATTCAGACCTCATGTAAGGGTTTATTTCACAATATCATCGTTTTTCAAGATTTTTTATATTTATGTCTACACTAGAATAATTATTCTTTCATTACATATTTATGAAATTCTTATCAAATGGCTATTTCTATAAATTATAATTTTTTCTTTCACTTCCACAATTTCTGTAATAAAAATACTGAAATAATATATTTTGACAAAACTAAATTTATTTTTCTACTCGACCCAAAATTTTACACTTCCATGTTCATATTTGAATTAAAATGTCCAAAATGATTTATTATACAATTTTTACCCATGTATTTCTTTTTGAAAAAATAGGTGAAAAGGATTTTTCGTTGCCTTTCCAAAACAAGGGAATTTTTTTTCCTTATAACAAAAGTATGAATGTAATTTTTTTCAAATTATATGGCTTGAATTTAGATTCCATACATCATGAAAAATCACTTAATTATGAAAAATTTAACAATTTTACTCGGTCATTTTTCAAGAAAATATTTTTCATAATATTGTGGGAATTTTCATATATGTAATTTCAAACTAAAATCATTACATTCAATAAGAAATTTTCTACTACTCATTTTATAGTATTTTTATATATATTATAATCTTAATTTCTTCAAATTCATACTAAAGATATATTATAATGATACCAACATCCACAATTACTTTTTTGGTTTATTATTATTTTGATTGGGTAAAATTACTAAAATTTATTATATTAGTTATTTTTATAGAGAATGTTAATGATTTTTATGAAATTTTGGTAATATCATTATGATTATTCATATATTGAATGTATATGAACAAATGAGAAATATGTGGGTAATCAAATTAAATATCCCCTTGATGCATCAGTTGGTTTCATTTGATAAACTATATTGGGTATTTTTTCAAGGTCTTTCTCATTTATTTCGATGTCCTTGCATAATGCCGAAATGGATTATTTAGATGTCTTGGAATAAGGATTTAGTAAAAAGTTATAGAAATTTGACATTAAGAATTTTATAATTATGAAACTATTTATTAATCTCCATTTTTTTATTTGAATAGATTCTATATGCATGGCCATGTTTTAAAATAATGTTATTATTTATATGGAATTATTTTATCTTCAAATTTTAATTCCATATTATATATGTCTTATATACATTATGTTGTATGAAATACCATATTGAGTATCTGATCTCACCTTTTTTATGATTCATTTATACATGATTCCTAGAATTTTTTAATGTTAGAAATTCTGGAATATTTTTTAGGGAATATAATCCCATTTTAAACAAGCTCTTTTATTTTATGTTTTTATATGTAATGTGGGATTTTATTATTTATATATTTTTCACCATACGACTAAAATTATTCAATATTTTTGTGATAATATTTATTTTGTTATATTATAAATTTTAAAATGTAACCACCTGATTAGGGCTACTAGATTTTGGGTCATAATATTTTAGGTTGAGGAGGTATCTCAATTTCTAAGTAATTCTCACATGTTTTAGGTGTGAGATAGAGTTCTCTAATTATTTATTACTGGGTACATAGTTGGTTCAAAATAGATTAGTGAAAACCATTGGCACCACTGGGTATCAGTATGATTTTTTTATTTTAGTTCTTTCATTTTTTAGTTATAATTTCTAGCACATTGGTAAGGATGAACTATAATAATTTTAGGTATAATAGTGTAGTCTGAATGGATTTTATTTCCAATTTTCACAACTAGAGCACATTTGGAGAAGAACTATAGGACAAAATTGAATGGTTTTGCAGAGGTTTTTTTGTAATTTTTATGGTTTTCACATGGTTACTACATAATTTATTCAATTCATTTGGTAGTGTTTGCATTAATATTTGAGGGAACACAGCTGGTACACATTTTTGTAAATCATGCATCTAATATTTATGGCCATCCCAGTCTTGTTAACATAAAATTTCCATTTTCACCCATGGAAATTTATAGCACTACCGTCTCAATTCCCCCTCTTGTATGTTCTGACAATGGTAACCCTCTACCTATGGATCTTCCCTCAATATGTACGATCTTTTGGTGTTTCCATTCGGTTATTTAGTGTTTTGGGATAGATCCTTCATCTCCTATAACTAACTTTTATATTGTAGGTGTGTTTTGATCTATTTTAAGACTTTATTCGTAGTTTTCTATATTGTAGATTGCTTAATTTGATTTCCATTGGATTCTATTTTGGTTAAAATAGTTTAAGAATATTTTGTATTGTTTTGAATAAATATTGGTTTGGTTAAACCATTCTAATTCTCTAACATAATCTAGATATATTGCTAGATGAATTGGGGTGGACCACAGATAAATTGTATAGTTCATCAATTAATCTAGACTCCCCTAAAAAATGTGAATCACACTCTATTGGAAAAATAAAAATTTGGTGTATAGTTGTATAAATTGTGCAATTGAACTGTGTAGTTTTATAGGAGAAGAAGATAATCTCACACTGGTGGATCGTGGTTTTACAATTTTTGTAATGCAAAATGAGTACAAGGGTTAAGGTTCCAAGTATCCTCTTTAACAAAAAATATTTTTATGATATGAAATCATATCCATACTAAATATATCCATTTTAAAGCTAGATATTCCACAACCATCACACAAAAATATCCTCTCAATATAATCTAAATTCTTGTTTATCCATGTCTACTAACGATTCAAAATTATTGTATGTGATCCATGAATATTTAATATTCTTGTTTCTTCTATATCTACCCACTTTACCTGGAATTTACTGACACATATTTCTTCAGGGATATATCATTGGATTATAATTCCATCTAAAATTGATATGGGGATTGTTTCCCAAATGGTGGTTAATATTAAGTATGGAAGACACATCCTTTGATGAGAAGAAATTAAAGCACTTTTGAAATATCCCAACAGGAATTTTGGTGTGAAACAATGTATATTTTTCTAGAACCCTTTTATTCTCATTTTAGTACATTGATGTGTTTGAGTTGTTATTATTTATTGGGTTCTCAAAGTTAATCTATGATCTCGTAAAAGCAAGGTTGTAAATTAGGTAAAATATTTCTACTGTTTCTTTTTTATTTAATTGAAAATATTGAGGTATAAATTTCATTTCAATTTTGAGAACATTTATAATCATGTTGAATTGGTATGATACTTCTGATGGAATTTTTTTTACAATGATTGATAGTGATCACATGTGTCTATACCCATGAGACCCATATAAAATTCCAGATTATATTAGTATGCATGAGTTGATTTTAAAAACTTTTTTTATTTTGATCACATGTAACTATGTGTTTCAACTGATTTTATTAATTATATTACATGTTCATTGTTTATATGGTCTACCTTGTAGTAGATAATTACTATGTATTATGAGGTATTTCATGGAATAAGGAACATGTGGTTTTTGGTGATGTGGTTATCCCACAAAGAGGGACTATACATGATATGAGAAAATGAAGATGATGTAATTGAGAGTTAGGTATGGGAATGAAGGACTTGGGTCCGGACATGTGATACCGGTGTCAGGGGAATATGGAACAATATCCCTCCCCAAGGTATAAACAAGATACAATGGCCTTGACACCAAAAATGTGGCTAGGATTGGGTTCGATGCTCTTGAGGCCTAAACCTTGATGGATGTGGGATGTGATAGTCTTATTACGAGATATGAATCAATACATTTTCACTACTGAGAGACATTTAAACCATCCATGTGGTTGGATCTTTATAAGGCCCCAGCCTTAAACCTTACTTAATCTTGAGTTATTACAAGATTACACATTGAGGATCTTTTCAGGTTTAGAGTTTTAGAGAATTAGATCATGAAACTTGCATTACATACCACATTTAAACAAAGTGGTTACATAAAAGACAGTATTCATTCTTCCCATCAACGGAAACATATTTAAAATATAACACGGATTCTTTCTTGAAACATCCTTGACACTATCATCACATCATGTACCTTTCCCTTGACCTGTGAAAAAACATTTCAAAAACTTGGGATGAGCATAAAAAGCTCAGTAAGGGTTCTAAAAATATGGAAAGGAAACATGAGTTCATATATACATAAGAATGAAATCATACTTTACCCATAAAACATAGGCACTTTAACATACCTCATCAAACCATGAATAAATCATAGAAAACATAAGACATAAAGGTAACTTGAGGCATTCATAACATTCTTACGTGGGGAGTAACCCTCTTGGTTACGTTTGGAATACCAATCACAGTATATTCCCTAAATCTCTTCGGAGAAACCATAACGTTTCACTCCTTCGCGTTACCCAATGCATTGGAGAGCTATAACGGGCTCACCCGCCCTTAGTTTATCACGGAACCACCCGTTTTCATAACAATGCCCAAGAACCATAACATAAATGTGTCACATAAAACATGCATAAAGGAAACATAACATTTTCACATTTCAATCACAATATAACATTTTAGTATATTGAAATATTGAATCCATTCAAAAAGAAACCATTTCCAAAACCATTTAAAACATTTAATAAAGAGATTTTTGAATCAAAGTGTCCCATACCACCTTGAAGCTTTTAACATTTTAAACCATTAATATCCATATAAATAAATCCTTAAAACCACTTTGAAAACATGGATATTAATAAGAACAAATAATTAAAACATTTAAAACGATATTTTGGTTAAAGTGGTTTTACCAAAATTAGAGACACTTGAATACAATAATCGAGGAATAACATTTAGTCAAAACATTATAATATCATGAGAATAAATGGATTCATGATATAATACTCCAAATGACATTATATACACCATATAAGAGTGAATTGGTGCATAACAACAATGAACCCTCAATAGAAATGTCAAATGTGATGAAATCCCTTATAAAGAAGGTATCCTTAAATTAAGGACAAATAAATCTCAAAAATATGTGTGACAAATATAAATACACCCAATATAAGTGGATATTAAGTGTAAAAAGGTCATTCACACATATTCAATGGACGACATATTTAATGACTACATGTTGAACCCAAAGAAATCGAAATTGGGTTAAAAAGTTCCCTTGACAGCCTAACGGCATCACATCAAAAAGAGTTGATGAGAGATAAAAAGAGTATCTCATCACTTGGACATAAAATTTACATCAATAATGATATGTTAGAACATATCCCAACATAACGATATGTAAATTAAAAGACCCAACAAAAGAAGTCTTTTAAAAAAGAGGAGGGTGAAAGGTTCCCTTACCGACTTGGGTATCTTTCAAAACATACACCCCATGAAAGAAGGACAAAAGATAATTGATGTAAATACTCATAAACGAAAGTATATTACACAAAGAGTAGAATAATGGGCATTACATACACCACTCAAGGGAATTTGTGGCAAATGTAGCATAAATCTCACGGGAATAAAAGTGAGATGAAAAATCCCTTACGAAAATTCGGCAGCCTAACGGCGCCACTCAAAACTTCCAAAATGGATTGATGAGAGAGAATAGGGTCTCTCATCACATGAACATAAAAATTACAGTAAGTTTAATGTAAAATATCATCCCAATAACAAGAAATATGAGCTTTAAAAGGAATGGCATAAAAGTGTATACTTAAAAAGAAAGAGAGGTGTAGGATCCCTTACCTCGGGTCCGACTTGACTCGATCGTTCTTTAATCTCCTGAATAATAAACTTGAGTTAATTTCTAATTCCTCAAGAACCTTTTTCAAGTTCATTATTACTTTTATACCACTTATTACCATGTCATAAACATTATGTAATCACTTATGTTAATAATATTTGTTTTACCGATATTTGGTTCTTAAGTCAAAAGTGGACTTCTTACAATTACACGTTGTTCGTGTGGAAAAATGTTTATTATATCCAGAATTGTATTAATTATGTAGATATCATATATGTCATATATATCCAGTACATTCATGCATTTATAACATTACATAATCATTTAGAGGTAAGAAATGAAATGCACCATTCATGGAGACGGTAAGCCGTACGTACGCATGAACGCTACTTTCATTTCTATTTCATATTTTATAGAATGTAATAATAATGATATAAAGGTATATTATAATTCCAGTATAATATAATATATAATATCATATTTCCATCCTTTATACATCCCACATATGGTATTTAACGAATCAAATCACTTTGAGGGGGCGGTAGTCCGCACTTCCTTAAATGAAGATATCGTGTATACCCATAATGGAAGCCATAAAGGTAAGACAAAAATGAAAAATAAAGAAGAATAAATAAAACATAAACATATTATATATCATATATAAAAATAGTGACATCATAATGGCCACCTTTGAAGGTGTTAAATGAGTATTGAACAATCATCATTTCGGGAGGCAGAATTTCACCATCCACGGAAACCGTATGTTCTTTAACCACTTGATGTAGTTGTGTGAGAGTGTAGCTCGAATAAATCTTATAACAACATCCTAGTATATTGATGATACTGGTGTTGTTACAAAAGAAGTAAATAAAAAGAGTTTAGGGGGTTGGAGAAGCAAAATAAAACAAATGAACATGAGAGAATGAATTACCTTTAACAGTGTAACTCCCTTTGATTTGAGCCTAAAGGCTTCCTTTGAAAGGATTCTGCCCAAAGGGAATCCTCTAGGATGAGGAGAGGGATTTGGAGAGAGTAAATGGGCAGGGTTTGGCCGAGCCAAAGGCTTGAGGAGTGTGTTAAATGAGGTAGAGGTGGGGGCCTTTTATAAGAGGAGAGGAGGGGCACTTTTGGAAAGTAAAGAAATATTACTTTATTTGAAAATGTGTTTCGGTTTTAAAAGGTCCCACATTGATATAATTCTTGGATAAGTTGATAAGGGTTCTAAATACATCCATACAATAAGTTTTGGACATGTGTAGTTCATAGATTTTACATTATCATTCCATTTTATTTAAATCGTCAAATAATGATGTCATCACTGCATCATTATTATGTCATAAATAATTTAATTTATTTAATGAATAAAAATTATAAAAAAAATACTATGATGTAGAAAATCTTTTTAGCTTTCCAATTATTATTTATAATAAAAAATATGACTTGTATAACCCCACTTAAAAATTGTTTTAGTAAAACATATCATGTTTGTGTCATTTTTACTTTTACATTAAATAAAAAGTTATTTATGTCATTTCCCAACCAAAGTGGATCCATGGGGTCCCCAAGTTGACCCATGGCTTGTCTTGGTCGTCCATGATACAAAAAATGAGGGTAAGACATGTGTCAAGCTCATCTCATTTTATTAAAGCATTATTTTTACCTTAAACTACACTAATTACCACTAATCGCGATTAAAAACTTAATAAGTTACTATTCACCAAAAATTATTTTAATCTCATTGAACCACATTTTACTTCTTAATGACAACCATGTATGTCGGATTTTTGAAAATCAAAACACAATGATGGAAAAATTTCATTTAAACGGAAAATCAGTTTTTACAAGTACCACTTAGTGGTTTCACTATTCATCAAAAATTGAAGTTTTTCAGAAAAATCCCAAAAATTCACCCTAAGCTATATTTGATATTCTGAATTCAAAATAGAAGTCCGTTTTTCAAAATTCAAAACATATAAGTCACATTAATTAATTTAATAATTAATTCCCGCTGTCATGACAAATAGCGTGTTTTATAAAACAATAAGTATCAAAAGATTGACACTAGTTTAAGTCTGATTTCAAAGTGAAATTGATTCCAACAACCACTATTGGATTTAATGGTAAAAATATTTTCTAATTTCACTTTAAAACCAATTCAAAATATAATCTAATCATATAAATAAATTAGATTAAAAAGAGGTTTTGAATTGAAACACAACATTCTACACTATTCATTAAAAAATGAACTTTATCGGAAAAATACCAAAAAATTACACAAAGTAAAATTTGATGTCCCAATACTTAATAAGAGTTTTATTTGGTCCAAAAGAATGTATAAGAGTGATCAAAACTATATTTAATGATGGTTCTCCATCAAAAGGTGATAAGTGAACCTTTAGTGAAAACTAGGGCATATACGCCTAAAATTGAATTCATTCCGTATTTTAAGCCTTTATCTTTTATTGTATAAATGTAAAAATATTTAAGAACATATATAATCATATTTTAGTTATTTCTATCCATTCCCGCCATTACAACGGCTACATGTTAACTACCATTTAAAATAATATTATTTTATTATTAGATTGCAACGTAAGATTCCCAAGAAACTCGTTGTTGCGTGTTGGGTACGCCATCGAGCACAGCGTCCCCTTAAAAGTCATATTAATATTTTATTCACAAATATGGATAAATATGAAAATGTCATATTCCTTATTTACCTGGGGTGTTACATCCTTCCCCCCTTTTGGGAATTGTGTCCTCGCAAATTTAAAATTGCGTCCTCGCAATTTTAAAATTGCGCTTGGAAACATCCATGAACGTCCCACATCGGAACAAGTGTCGGTAAAACAATCTCTTTAAAATAAAGAAAGATAAGCACAGAGGTCACCCGAGTTAACCCATACTAGGATTCCAAGTATGAAAATATGGACATGGAGGAAAAAACAAAGGGTCATGTTCTGATGGAGAGTGATAGAAAACATGTTTAGGAGAAAGTTAACCACGAGAAAATCACAAACTTGTGATGGGTTAAACGGTATTCGATTCCCCAGTAGGAAAAGTTAATAGACAACATTTTTGTTTTAAGTTACTTTTTATTGAGGAATTTATTCATAAGGAAGCATAATCACTTATCATGTTGACTTTCAACTTTTACTAGATTCCTTAGTCAAACTCATATTTTTTCCAAAAGATGAGTATTTAGGGAGACTTGTTCGCATTAAGAGTACTATAATCAACTTCTAGAGAATCACCTAATCCCCAAAAGAGAACTATATACATCCCATGTTTTTAGGCTTTATCCAAAACCAAAACCAAAAAGGTTAGTACAAGATCAGATAATCCAGAAAAGGATAACCCCTTATAAAAATAAAATCTATTCTTAATCTCCAAAATTTGTCCAACAAAACCCAAAGTTCAACGAGGACCATCCGATAAACAATTTGTCCATAAAATTCTTCAAAGTAAACCAATATAAGATTGAAACCCAAATATTTGAAGGATTTAGTCACATAGTCTTCCAAGTTAAATCGTAACATTTATCTCCAAACAACATCAGTTCCTCCTAAAGTCTCGCATTGAAAAGTAATTATCCTAATCACATATCCTCCAAAATCAACTTACTCTTAATTCATAAAATCATATAACTAAAAAGAATCAGTCAAACTAACCAGGGACTTCAGGTAGTCCAGTGGTAGGCGATAAATACCAGTCGCACTTTGGTTGTGGGTTCGATTCCCGCAGCATTGTCTGACGCGATGGGTTGTCACACGGTCTGCGTGTTGTCCTTTTTCCAAAACTATATAATTCTCAAATCATTACCCAAAAAGGGATAAAATCATCAAAAATAACCATAACATAATTTAACCTCAATTTTATCTCATGCCTTTCACTTCAATCATAACATATGGTAACCCATAATTACCTCAAAAGTAAGGATCATATAAACCCAAATGGTTCTTTATAACTATGTCCAGAAAAGAAAAGATAACTATTACTTGAATAAAATTTTCATATATTAAACATCAGGGTTACACATAATATAAAAAGTCTTCTAATGTAACCTCGTCATCAAAAGAGACTTAATACTCTTAAGAATTTCACCCTAACTCTTGAAGCCCTTATATGTTGACATCTTACTCATTCAACATTCTTCATGATCCATTATCCATTCCTTTCCAACTTATTCTGAAATACCTCTTTCCTAAAAACAAAATCATGAATCATATCCTAAGATTCCAAAATAAGAAAACAAATGTCATGAAATAGTACATAACTTTGATTGGTCATTGTCAGTTTCTTCATCCTCAATCGGAATGGCATTAGGTATTGGTAAACGAATATTGGTACGCTCTTGGTGACCCCATTCACGAAACTTCTTCATAGGACATGTGTTTGCATAATGACCATGCACACCACATTTAAAACATTCAATTGATCCCTCAGAAAGAACTTCTTTCCCTTTCCTCGAGTCAACTGGATGCTTCCTTTTTCCATGGAAGGTTCTTGCTTTATGACCTTCATTTCCACATCTATAGCATATTTCTGTCCCATTGAAACATTTTCCTAGGTGTTTCTTTCCACATCTTGGACACATAGGTTTTTGAACACACTTACCTTGATGATTATTACATGTACTTCCGTAGGGATTTGTTTCTTGCATATATGACGTCTTAGAGAAATCTCCAAGGTTTAGGTGGTCAATCATGACTCCAGATAGTTGGTTGAGGATAATCACAAGAGTTCTCATTGCATCTCCCATATCATTCAGTTTCTTGCTCAAAAAACTGTCACAGTTTCCTTCACATCCACTGTTACTTTGGTGCCTGCTAGATCCAGCCATTTACTAAAACCAAAAAGGTCAGTGTGAGTATATCAAAAAAACCATCATGTACTAATGAGTAAGATAAACACTAAGATATACTTACTCATTCACTTTATCTAAAACTAGGACTCTTTCTGAAATCCTAACCATTATGGTAATTCCACTTATGCTTAAAGAATACCCTAACCTCTAAAGTTATCTAAACCGACCTTTGATACCAACTATAAGGCCCCAGCCTTAAACCTTACTTAATCTTGAGTTATTACAAGATTACACATTGAGGATCTTTTCAGGTTTAGAGTTTTAGAGAATTAGATCATGAAACTTGCATTACATTCCACATTTAAACAAAGTGGTTACATAAAAGATAGTATTCATTCTTCCCATCAACGGAAACATATTTAAAATATAACACGGATTCTTTCTTGAAACATCCTTGACACTATCATCACATCATGTACCTTTCCCTTGACCTGTGAAAAACATTTCAAAAACTTGGGATGAGCATAAAAAGCTCAGTAAGGGTTATAAAAATATGGAAAGGAAACATGAGTTCATATATACATAAGAACGAAATCATACTTTACCCATAAAACATAGGCACTTTAACATACCTCATCAAACCATGAATAAATCATAGAAAACATAAGACATAAAGGTAACTTGAGGAATTCATAACATTCTTACGTGGGGAGTAACCCTCTTGGTTACGTTTGGAATACCCATCACAGTATATTCCCTAAATATCTTCGGAGAAACCATAACGTTTCACTCCTTCGCGTTACCCAATGCATTGGAGAGCTATAACGGGCTCACCCGCCCTTAGTTTATCACGGAACCACCCGTTTTCATAACAATGCCCAAGAACCATAACATAAATGTTTCACATAAAACATTCATATAGGAAACATAACATTTTCACATATCAATCACAATATAACATTTTAGTATATTGAAATATTGAATCCATTCAAAAAGAAACCATTTCCAAAACCATTTAAAACATTTAATAAAGAGATTTTTGAATCAAAGTGTCCCATACCACCTTGAAGCTTTTAACATTTTAAACCATTAATATCCATATAAATAAATCCTTAAAACCATTTTGAAAACATGGATATTAATAAGAAAAAATAATTAAAACATTTAAAACGATATTTTGGTTAAAGGGGTTTTACCAAAATTAGAGACACTTGAATACAATAATCGAGGAATAAAATTTAGTCAAACCTTTATAATATCATGAGAATAAATGGATTCATGATATAATACTCCAAAGGACAGTATATACACCATATAAGAGTGAATTGGTGCATAACAACAATGAACCCTCAATAGAAATGTCAAATGTGATGAAATCCCTTATAAAGAAGGTATCCTTAAATTAAGGACAAATAAATCTCAAAAATATGTGTGACAAATATAAATACACTCCATATAAGTGGATATTATGTGTAAAAAGGTCATTCACACATATTCAATGGACGGCATATTCAATGACTACATGTTGAACCCAAAGAAATCGAAATTGGGTTAAAAAGTTCCATTGACAGCCTAACGGCATCACATCAAAAAGAGTTGATGAGAGATAAAAAGAGTATCTCATCACTTGGACATAAAATTTACATCAATAAGGATATATGAGAAAATATCCCAACATAACTATATGTAAATTAAAAGACCCAACAAAAGAAGTCTTTTAAAAAAGAGGAGGGTGAAAGGTTCCCTTACCGACTTGGGTATCTTTCAAAACATACACCCCATGAAAGAAGGAAAAAAGATAATTGATGTAAATACTCATAAACGAAAGTATATTACACAAAGAGTAGAATAATGGGAAGTACATACACCACTCAAGGGAATTTGTGGCAAATGTAGCATAAATCTCACGGGAATAAAAGTGAGATGAAAAATCCCTTACGAAAATTCGGCAGCCTAACGACGCCACTCAAAACTTCCAAAATGGATTGATGAGAGAGAATAGGGTCTCTCATCACATGAACATAAAAATTACAGTAAGTGTAATGTAAAATATCATCCCAATAACAAGAAATATGAGCTTTAAAAGGAATGGGATAAAAGTGTATACTTAAAAAGAAAGAGAGGTGTAGGATCCCTTACCTCGGGTCTGACTTGACTCGATCGTTCTTTAATCTCCTGAATAATAAACTTGAGTTAATTTCTAATTCCATAAGAACCTTTTTCAAGTTCATTATTACTTTTATACCACTTATTACCATGTCATAAACATTATGTAATCATTTATGTTAACAATATTTTTTTTGCCGATATTTGGTTCTTAAGTCGAAAGTGGACTTCTTACAATTACACGTTGTTCGTGTGGCCAAATGTTTATTATATCCAGAATAGTATTCATTATGTAGATATCATATATGTCATATATATCCAGTAAATTCATGCATTTATAACATTACATAATCATTTAGAGGTAAGAAATGAAATGCACCGTTCATGGAGACGGTAAGCCGTACGTACGCATGAACGCTACTTTCATTTCTATTTCATATTTTATAGAATGGAATAATAATTATATAAAGGTATATTATAATTCCAGTATAATATAATATATAATATCATATTTCCATCCTTTATGCATCCCACATATGGTATTTAACGAATCAAATCACTTTGAGGGGGCGGTAGTCCGCACTTCCTTAAATGAAGATATCGCGTATACCCATAATGGAAGCCATAAAGGTAAGAAAAAAATGAAAAATAGAGAATCATAAATAAAACATAAACATATTATATATCATATATAAAAATAGTGACATCATAATGGCCACCTTTGAAGGTGTTAAATGAGTATTGAACAATCATCGTTTCGGGAGGCAGAATTTCACCATCCACGGAAACCGTATGTTATTTAACCATTTGATGTAGTTGTGTGAGAGTGTAGCTCGAATAAATCTTATAACAACATCCTAGTATATTGAAGATACTGGTTTTGTTACAAAAGAAGTAAATAAAAAGAGTTTAGGGGGTTGGAGAAGCAAAATAAAACAAATGAACATGAGAGAATGAATTACCTTTAAAATTGTAACTCCCTTTGATTTGAGCCTAAAGGCTTCCTTTGAAAGACTTATACCCAAAGGGAATAATCTAGGATGAGGAGAGGGATGTGGAGAGAGTAAATGGGTAGGGGTTGGCCGAGCCAAAGGCTTGAGGAGTGTGTTAAATGAGGTAGAGGTGGGGGCCTTTTATAAGAGGAGAGGAGGGGCACTTTTGGAAAGTAAAGAAATATTACTTTATTTGAAAATGTGTTTCGGTTTTAAAAGGTCCCACATTGATATAATTCGTGTATAAGGTGATAAGGGTTCGAAATCCACCCATCCAATTAGTTTTGGACATGTTTAGTTCATAGATTTTACATTATCATTCCATTTTATTTAAATCATCAAATAATGATGTCATCACTACATCATTATTATGTCATAAATAATTTAATTTATTTAATGTCTAAAAATTATAAAAAAACTACTATGATGTAGGAAATCTTTTTATCTTTCCAATTACTATTTATAATCAAAAATATGACTTGTATAACCCCACTTAAAAATTGTTTTAGTAAAACATATCATATTTGTGTCATTTTTACTTTTACATTAAATAAAAAGTTATTTATGTCATTTCCCAACCAAAGTGGATCCATGGGGTCCCCAAGTTGACCCATGGCTTGTCTTGGTCGGTCATGATAAAACCAATGAGGGTAATACATGTGTCAGGCTCATCTCATTTTATTAAAGCATTATTTTTACCTTAAACTACACTAATTACCACTAATCGCGATTAAAAACATAATAAGTTACTATTCACCAAAAATTATTTTAATCTCATTGAACCACATTTTACTTCTTAATGAAAACCATGTATGTCGGATTTTTGAAAATCAAAACACAATGATGGCAAAATTTCATTTAAACGGAAAATCAGTTTTTACAAGTACCACTTAGTGGTTTCACTATTCATCAAAAATTAAAGTTTTTCAGAAAAATCCCAAAAATTCACCCTAAGCTGTATTTGATATTCTGAATTCAAAAAAGAAGTCCGTTTTACAAAATTCAAAACATATAAGTCACATTAATTAATTTAATAATTAATTCCCGCTGTCATGACAAATAGCGTGTTTTATGAAACAATAAGTATCAAAAGATTGACACTAGTTTAAGTCTGATTTCAAAGTGAAATTGATTCCAACGACCACTATTGGATTTAATGGTAAAAATATTTTCTAATTTCACTTTAAAACCAATTCAAAATATAATCTAATCATATAAATAAATTATATTAAAAAAAGGTTTTGAATTAAAACACAACATTCTACACTATTCATTAAAAAAATTGAACTTTATCGGAAAAATACCAAAAAATTACACAAAGTAAAATTTGATGTCCCGACTCTTAATAAGAGTTTTTTTGGTACAAAAGAATGTATAAGAGTGATCAAAACTATATTTAATGACGGTTCTCCATAAAAAGGTGATAAGTGAACCTGTAGTGAAAACTAGGGCATATACGCCTAAAATTGAATTCTTTCCGTATTTTAAGACTTTATCTTTTATTGTATAAATGTAAAAATATTTAAGAACATATATAATCATATTTTATTTATTTATATCCATTCCCGCCATTACAACGGCTACATGTTAACTACCATTTAAAATAATATTATTTTATTATTAGAGTGCAACGTAAGATTCCCAAGAAACTCGTTGTTGCGTGTTGGGTACGCCATCGAGCATAGCGTCCCCTTAAAAGTCATATTAATATTTTATTCACAAATATGGATAAATATGAAAATGTCATATTCCTTATTTACCTGGGGTGTTACAATCTTGGTGACTTTTTGCACCCTTATAAATATCCTTCCAGTAAGGATCAGTGGCATGTGCAGTCGAGGTTCATTGTAGCTTTTTTAGAAAACAAATATGTAGAGAATGATTATAAATTCATTCTTTTGTATTATATTTATCATAGAATAAAACATTTATAATTCTATAGTCATGTTATGGATGGATTCTTGGTTTCATAAAAGATTTTATTACTCACACCTATAAGAGATTCTTGATTAACTGTTAAACATCGTATTAGGGATCCATGTAATGGTGTGGGGGCCATGCTGGATAATTGATCTGAAGAGTATAGAGTTTTTTGTGGTATCCATATAGAGATTTTAAATTGTATATTTATTTATATTTTGACACGTTATATGGTATGGTTTGTAAATCTATAGTGGGGAATAATTTTTTTGATCTATGAAATCTGTCAAAATTTTGATGACATTTGGTTTACAATAAACTTTATTAGGTAGTCTGGTTATATATTATTTAGAATTATCATGCCTTACTATTATAATGATGGTATGGATCCCCACTACACTCCTATACCCTCTCCACTAATACGAATCCTCTTTCATATAGGGAGGCACACATGAGTTCTTATACTCTCTCAATACATGGGTTTTTTTAGGAAACTCTAGGTTAGGTTGTAATAATGTTTTATCAGAGTGTTAGATTCATTTAATTTATTATTAGGTATTTCAGTACAAGATATAAAACAATTTTTTTATAAGGAATGTGGGTATGGGAGTTTTCTTATCCATGTCTAGCTAATGGGTAATGATCCTCTGTATGAATTTTAACAGGATTCATGTTAAAGTTTTATATGATTTGGGATTTTTTATCCAACATGAGTATGTATGTAAGATCACATTTCATATAAATACCAATTATGGGATATATTAAATAGTTCTATAATTTAAATCCTTTAATTTGATTTTTTCTGTAATATATTTGTACTCCATTCTAATGTGATATACTAATACTTTCCTTTGATAGTTGATCCTGATCATCCTATTATATTATGTATATATATATATATATATATTACTAAAATATAGGTACAATACACTAATCTTGTTAATTGGGATAAACTAGGTGGTTTAAGGCTAGTGTGTGTTTCTAATAGGACAAATATTTATATATAAATCCCTTAATCATACCATATAACTACATATGTTCTTCCCATAAGAGTTTTTTACTGGTTCTCTTTTGGAATTTTATAAAAACATCACCTTTAAGAAACTTGAAAGATCATTCTAGGGATGACATTACATCTCCCCCATGATCTTTATAATAGGGTGAATTTTACCTCATCCCACTCCATCACAAGTCATTTAGGGGTTATTTATTGACCCACCCAATATTTCTCAAACTGTAACAATCCATATTAGTGGAGTACAAAGTACCATTTTTACAATGCCAGTGAATTCTACCTCCAAAATCTACCATAAATATAGTGAAATGGAGTACTATTAGATTTCATAGACTTGTCAGACCAAATTAAGAGAAAAATTGTGATCCTACAATATTTCTACTCTAGAGTAATGAGGACAAGATTCAACGATGGTGTTGGATAGGTATGAACTATAATATAATAATCTAGACATGTTCCACAGTTTCAAGTAATGTCCTTGAAGACAATATTAAATCAAACGAGTCAAGGAAAATAGGTTTAATTCCATGTATATGAATAAGGTCAATATTATTTATTAGACCATATTTCGGATTACAATAGAGAGGCAATTTCAACCATTCATGGAGAAACTTTAATCACCTCTTTTATTTCGACCACTCTTTTATATACTAATTTTCCAATCCTTTTATAACATCTCAAATTTTTATTGGTCTGAATTTATTTATAATATTACCTTACGGGATTCCTTCTCTTGAAATACCATAGTAAGTCAAATTTTATCATCTCCATGGTTATATATAGTCTTAAATTATTGTTTCTATGTATAAACATATGTGGGATTTCAAGATATTGGTGATGAATAGAATTGACTAAATCCATTAAATGGTTATGATGACATTATTTTTTACTCCCATAAACTCTTATCGGTAGTGGGAATCCTTTTTTCACCTAAGGGAGAGAATATTTTCATAACTGGTGAGTGGGATGTCAAATTAATCATTCTGGGACTTCATTTGAGTACTATTAGATCCATAATGGATCATGTAGTAGATTTAGATCTTGTAATGAAACAAGATGTTAGAACCTCTTCTTTTCATATTATTTTTTATCTCTACTAGAATATCACTCCAAATTAATTTTCATGTATGTATCTTATAAAGAATATTTTTTTCAAGAAACAACACATTCTTTGAGAAAATCAATTTCTAATTCATCCTTATCATATGGTATATAGTGAGTTGAGAGAATGTAATAATGAGCATGAGGACCTAGAGATGAAGGTTTTCATTAAATAAAGTTCATTTTCATGGTTTTATCTCTTTTTTCACCGAAAAGAAAGATTATAGTCTATAAATATGTATAGAATATCTGAATTAGGTTATAGTGAAAATGGGTATCCTCTACCAAGGATATGTGAAATCTTTGAAAAGTAATAGTGAACCCTATGGTTCTCCATGATTTATCATCAATCAGGCTACATATGACTACAATTCAAAGAGGGTGATATTCCAAAATTTATGTTCAATAGTAGAAATATAATGTATGACTAACTCATCATTCGTTTTGGATTGAAAAATTCCCTAGTTGAATTCATGGATCACATAAATAATATCATCAACCCATATATTAATTAATTAATAATTAAATTTTATGATAATATCGTAATATAATCATATAATTTTTATTTATATTCCTAGAAGAATGATAAATATTTGAGTGCAAAAAATCTAGATCACCTATATGCCTCCCTTTCAAAGTGTACCTTCTAGATCTGATAGTTACATTTCCTTTTTCTTTCAATCATTGATTTTGGGATTTTTTTTGGATATAGAGAATCATGAAGTAATAATGTCTTTGTATTATCATTATAATGTTATTAAGAATAGAATTTTCCTAATGTTATATGGATGTCATTGATATTTCATCATGGAGTTTCCCTATAAGGTGTATTGATGAAGAGCCCTACCATAAAGTGGGTGATGATTGAATTTGATGATCAAGTGTGAGGATAACTTATGTGAGATTAAGAGGATATTGACTAAAGCAGCATTTTTATTCTCTAAAACCTAGGATATGATATGTCTTTTAATATGATGCCTAAAGTGTTGGGTTATGATACATGTTAATATAGAGTTATTGTGTGGTTTATTAAATGACTTGTATGATTGGACACCCTGAGAATAAAAACTTAACATAATACTTTTTGATGGTTTCTCAAGTATATGCACTGAATTATTGGAGAAAATAACTATTCGGTGAGAGGTTTTTTGTTTATAAAGACCGTAAGATAAACTAATATATTATTTACCATTAAGACATAAATTATATGTGGATTAATTGGTAATATATCTATAATCAATCAAAATTAAAATTTCCAATGATCTTGGAATTGATAATTTAATTTATATTTTTTTAGTAAGAAAACACATGACATTTAGGATCATAGGGAGCGTTAATTTCCAATGGAATTGTTTTTGATGAGTCTGGTCATAAAATAACTATAGAAAAATATTGTATAGAGGTAGTATATTAGCGATCACTCTAATAAACATTGAAAATTAAATATATATAAATATAGTATAATATAGAAGTGGTTTATAAAACATCCTCTATGTTTTTATTATTTTAACAATTACTGATGGTTTAAAATAAACTATCACTAAATGATAATAAAACACTATTTCATACCCCTCACCAATTCCCACTATGCAACCCTGAACCCTTTACACTGCCTCCCTCCCTTGACCTCATCCTCTCAATTCCCTGGTGGCGACCCTGACCCCGCGACCCCTATTCCCCCACCCAAATGATGTCCTCCCCTAAGCACCCCAGTAGAGACCTTTAACCACGTAACCCTTATTCCCCCACCCCTATGACTTCCTCCAATCTATCCACTAACAAAAAACCTAACCCCACCACCCTCATTCCATCCACTACTCCGACCTACATCCTCCATTCTCAATGGAGTTCCTCACCCCTGCAACACCCCCCCCCCGACAACAACCCCGGAGAACCCCCCACCCCCCCCCCATCTGACCTCCCTCTCTCTAAAAAATCTTCCCCTCATCGCTATCAATGTGGATACCCCCACCCTCTAACCTCAAACTCCCCAACTTGTTTCACCTCATCAGAAACAACCCGGACCCCCCCCCCAACCTCCCTCTACTAGACTTGAATCCCATCGTCAATGGAAATACAGACCCCCCCTAAAGTTTGCATCATCCTCCCCATAATCGCCAAGAATATATTATTTTTCAAGGGGGTTTTTTTCTTGTAATTTTTCTCTATATTTACGATTATATATACATATATATGGTATTATATTATAGTTTTTTGGTAGTGAATTTGTTATTATAGTTGTTTCTTTTAGTAGTTTCTCCTTGAAAACTCTCAAATAGAGAGTATATTTATATATTTAATAGAATATGGGTGAATCATCAATAGTTGTAGAAACATTTCATAGATCCTAAACATATGGTGTTCTCTATGGTGAATCCTCTATAGTGATATAAGGGGTGTGTAATATTTTACAGCCATGGTAGAGAAATTCAGTTGAATATTTTTGGTATTCATGACATACCATGATCTCATATGGAGTTGAATATTTTTGTATCAGTAATTTTCCTACAAGAAGACATTCTTTTATATATATATATATATATATATTAAATTCTATTAATTTTAATTTTATAAAATAAATATCATTTTTTATTCTAACATGTAAATATTATCCTATGAATAATTTATCATAAATTTCATAAATAATTGTTTTGTAGCTAAATTGTGAAAAAATAAAAAAATCTAAAACATTTACTTTAATTAAATTACTACAATGGAATAATTGTTTAAATATTTTTGAAATAATTTTATATTATAAATATCTATATATATTAAATAAAAAAATATACATTATTGTATTTATAATGCACTTGCATATAATTTGTCAAATATAAGAAATATTTTGATCAAAATAATTATTTATTCGATTAAATTAAACATTTAGTTTTATTAAACTATTGAAATTATATAAATAAAATGTACTTTTTATTTTACATTAATATTATAATATTATGTAATAATATTTCTTTTTTTTGTAATAAATCTATAATTACTTTGATTAATGGTGATAACCATGATAATGATAAAAATATTATTTTTTAGGAATTGTTTTATTGATGTTTTGTAAAATTTAACTAATAAATTAGATTGATATACTAAAATAAATTAAAATATAGTGATTTTTATAAACATATATGACTATATTAGCACACGTTTTATTTGTAATCAATGCATTATAATATTAAAAATTAGTACTAAAAATATCATTTTTCTATTGAAAATATTTTTCCAATATATCAAATGTTTTATTTTAAATGTATTTTTTAGATTTATTATAAATAGAATTACATTAAATTCATAAAAACAACGTTTGAACAAACAAAAATTTATTTATAGTTGGTATTTTATATTTTTAGAAAAACGAAATTTATATAGGTAAAAACATGTTACCAAGCTAAAAATAAAAAAATTTAAAAGTATATATATAAGAATGAATAATCATATCTTTTCTAAGAAATACAATTCATATTGCTACTCTCAATTTAAGAAGACATATTTGATATCTTTTAGAATGTTCTCTGGTTTACATTATGCTAAAACATATTGTTTCATATTAAAGTTTAATTTATTTATTTTATTGTTACTCATATAATAATTGTTTTCTTATACAGGTGGATTTTTTTGATTGAGTTGGTGTGGTTTGTTCAAAGCTTCCCATTCTCATAAAAGACTAGATATCAATCCTGTAGGTGAGATAACAACAATAACTAAATGTATCTAAGTTTTATACAACCACCATGAAAAGGGGAATTTTTCTGAATTATTTAATTAATTTATTAAATATTTTATCAAAAATTTGTAAGTTAATTTACTTATGATTTTTAGTCGATACATGTTTAGTTTTTTCATTGATATTTTGGGAAGTCATATTTTTATTTCATGTATCTACAAAAAGGCATAAAGTAGATAAAATATTTCATTCATCCAATTTTACCATGATTTATATTTTAATTACCTTTATTTTTTGAACTACCAACACTTTATATTGATTCAATGTCATCAGCCAAAAAAATTCTCATTATTGAAATATAGAATAGTAGAGGAATCTCATGTTCCCATCATGGGTACATCTTAGGATATAATGGGCACATGATCATCCTCTTCCCTTCTGTATTTTAACAATGAGAACAGTTTTTCAACTAATAACATCAAGTAATTATGCATTATTTATAGTTCTACATATAATTATAATAGAAATACTAGTATCATTAGAATTTATAATTTTTTTGAGTCTTTAGGACATGTAGTAATAATAGGCACCTCAATCTGACACACAACATGAAAGGTATGACTCCAAGTTATTCTTTGTATTGAAAATTGAGATTAATTTTAGTAAGAAATACAATATACATACTCAAGACCATGAGTTTATATTATGATTATTTTGATACTTTAATAATAAAATCTATAAGTCATTTTTGATGTGTAGGAATCAACTTCAAAACAATATAATACATGATATGCCTAGTATGACTCAAAGTGTATGTTATTAGTTGAAAATAGTAATTCTAGTTCAAAAAGTCTCCCTCATTTTGAAATAAGAAAACAAATTTAGATTTTCATGATACTTTATGATATCAGTCATAATTCCTTTTTGATGTATAAGAATTGTCTTCTTGTCAAAGAAATACATTATGTGATCTGTATGACTTAATGTGCGTGTTTCCAATTTAAAACGATACTTTAGTAAAAAAATTGGTGTCTCAAAACCAATAAAACCCATTCGGATTGTTTTAAAATTTTAGTTCGAAGATACATGTTCCATTTGGGACATGAAGGAACCAGATGTACATGAACACGACACATGATGTGACTGATATGACTCCATGTGCATATTTTTATTTTAAACTGACTTCAATTTTTGTAAAAAGGAAAATGGCTTACTCAAAACTGATAAATATCATTACAATTTTCTCGATAATGTATAACAATGATCAATAAGTCATTTTTAAAGAGTAGAAATCGACTGAACCATGTTCTTATAAATGATGTACCCAGTATGGCTCTAAGTATATCAATTTATTTTAAATTGACATCAATTTTTGTAAAAAAGAAATCTAACCTACTCAAAACTGAGAAAATATATTAAAATAGACTTGATAATTTTATAAAATGATCCATATGTATTTTATGATATATAGTAATCATCCTCACATCAATCTTATGCATGATGTTCCTGGTATGACTCAATGTGTCTGTTATTAGTTAAAAATAGGCATTTTACTTCAAAAGTGACACTCGCTAAAAATGGAGAAAAAAGCATGATTATTTTATTTATAATTTAGTATATCTATTGATATTTTATTTTTGATTTGTTGGAATTTTGTGTTACTTAAAATGTATAAATGATCCAATCGTTATAATATAATGTGTGTGTTTCTAATTTAAACTGACCATTTAATAAAAAAGACAAGTGACGTACACAAAACCAATGAAATGAATTTTTTTTGTTTTTATACATTTTGAAAATGAATCATAAGTCATTAGAGGTGTGTTAGAATTAGTTGAACCTCATTTTGACACACAGTGTGACCATTATGACTCAAAGTACATCTTTTAATTTAAAATTGACATAAATTTTAGTGAAAATGACAAATGAACTACTCAAAAGTAAGAAAAATCATTATAAATGTTTTGATATTGTATTAAAATTATAAATAGTAATTTTTGACATTTAGAAATAAATAAACCCTCAATAATGTACTTGATGTTCCCACTATGTCTCTTAGTGTATCTTTTTTTAAAAAAATTTACAACAATTTTAGTAAAAAGAGAAACTAAACTAATCAAAACTGATTAAACATATTCAGATTATTCTAATACAATTTTTAAATGTCTCAAAAGTCATTTATTATGGGTTTTAATCATCCTCACCTAAATTAGAAATATGATGTTTCCAATACAACTCAATGTGTCCATTGTAATTTTAAAATCATCATTTTAGTTCAAAAAAATTAAATCATCAAAAACCATGAAAACATGCTAATATTTTATTGTTAATTTAGGATATTGATTAATAATTATTTTATGACATTTATAAATTGGTCTCAAGTAAAAATGATACATGATGTGATCGATATGAATCAAATTGTATTTTTCAAGTTATAAAAGGCAATTTAGTACAAAAGATAGGTGACGTACTCAAAACCATGAAATCAAATTTGTATTATATTGATAGTTTTGTAAAATGATCCATATGTCATTTGAGATGTGAAAAATTCTTCAAAAACTCAATAGGATGCATGGTGTGACCCGTATGACTCCATGTGCATATTTTTTATGATTAAAATAAATATTAGTAAAATGAAAAAAATGGACAACTCAAAACCCATCCAATGAATTAGGATGGAATTGATAATTTAGGAAAATTATCCATAAGTCATTTTTTATGAGTTGAAATCATCCACACCATATTCTTTGAAATTATGTGCCTGGTATGGCTCAAATGGCATCTTTTTTATTTAAAATTGACAATAATTTTAGGAAAAAGGATAGCTTACCAACTGAAAAGCAAGAAAATGAATTAGAACAATTTTGATATTACAAGAGCATGATCCATAAGTCATTTATGACCGGTAGTAATCATCTACATATCATTCTGAGTTATGGTTGTCCTTGGATGGTCATAAATGTATCTTTATTGCTTTAAACCAACAAAACATATATAAAATGATCAACACCATAAAAAACAACATCGTATTGATGTGAAATTATGGGAAAACCACTACTGAATTGTTTTTGACATGTATGTGAAAATAAAACATTTATATGATGTGTGGTGTGGCCAAAATTACTCAATAAACAATTCTTAATGGTATAAAATTCATTAAAAACAAATGTTGGGGGGTCAAAACCTATAAAATGTCAACCTATTTCCTTGATATTAGGGGAAATAGACCATAGATTTATTTGTTAAATGTTATGGTTTTATAGAGATCAACTAAAAATGGTTCTTAGTGATTTAAAAAACTATAATGTGTGTAGAAGGATCAAATTGATTGAAAATGACCTGATATTGAAGTGATATCATGGGGAAACCATTTATGAGATTTTTTTGACATGTACGCATAGAAAAAATGTCAATCCAATTGGCAGTGTGGTAGGAATTATTTGGTAAGTACTTCTTTGAAAGAAAAAGCCTTTAAAAACTTGCGACATGGGTCAAACCAAGAAAATGACATCTGATTACCATTAAATCAGGGGACAACAATCCTAGATTTATTTTTAAAATTTAAGAACTGATAGAATGAAAATTATAATTATGGTTTTACTATGATGTCTATAATCTTGTTTTTAGTGTTGTAAAACACTAGAAAGTTCTTAGAATAGGAAAAACTATAGAAAAAGACCTCATATTGATGTGAAATCATTGGACAAAAACCAATGATTTTGTTTTGAAATTTAAGAATTTTTGAGATATCAGTGTCGTTAAATTTTTTTATTAAATCAAGTTCATGCACACAGTATATGGATTTAAAAATAAATTATAATATTTATTTTTACCTATTTTGCTTGAAGTGCATAATATAACGACCCATACTTTACATACATTGTTAATACGTCAAAATTGTATCACACTTATTACAACATATGACAAAACCACAAAGGACCGTATAGGTATAGTGTCTTTAGAAACTGGGAAACATAAACAACATGTTCATAAATCATCTACAGTGTCTCTCATTTATTTCATCATATCTAGGGTCCCTTTTAGCATATTCTACTTAATATCCATCTTCCTGACCTGGGGAAAAGAAAACATACAAAAAGGGTGAGCTCAAACGCTCAGTAAGGGTAAACAAAAGAAATATCAATCACATCATATACATAAGCACATAACTTTTGGAAATCTTATCCTGCAAAAGAGATCATAAATTTCATAACATGGGATAAATCATGGTAGTGAAATGTAATCACAATAATCATAACATAAAACATGAAACTTTGTGGCATTCACACATAATCATAGAGAATCATTTCTTGTTAGTCAAGACTCATTGCCAAGACTATCTTAGTGGACAAAGTCCCTTTATGAATCGAGTAACCCTCATTTCAGTCCTGTTTCACTGAACCGGTATAACCTACCATTCCAGCCATGTCTATCTCATGAGATATAAAATCTTTACCCAATGCATTGGAGGGAGATATAGGTCCCACCCATCTTATAATGAATCCTTTCTTATGTGTGCCACATAATCATAATCCATACATCATAGCGTAACCCATGTAATAAAAATGGGATTCTTAAACAACATGACAACATAAAAAAATTCATATAAGATAAAGGAATTCATAAAAATATTTCCATCACAACCTAATCAAACCAATGTAATAATAGGGATAAAAACAGAACACTTTTATTATCTTAGATGGAAAATAATTTTGATAAAATACTTGAACTCCATTCTTGAGGAAAATATCCTTTCTACTTCAAAAACATTTTTCCTTTCATAACATGTCATACGACCTTAAAATAAAAGAAGTTGATTAAAAATAAACTTGAAAACTTGTAAAGGATGTTTCTTGGAAATAATGTTTTAAAAATCCATTCATGCCGTATAAGTTAAAAAAAACATTCTTCGTACTTTTGTCGGAAAAGTCAAAAAGTACCTCGTACGAAAAACGACAAAATATTCCTTTCATACATATTACTAAAAACTCACCGAAGGGTAAAAATGGATTTAAAAAATTGTAGGTGGATGAAAATAATATTACATATTGATGAAACATGGATGTGGATGATAAAATACACCCTAGTAAATACTTACGAATAAACAATCTCGGATAAAAATGAGATTGTGATATTTCCCTTACCTTAGGTCCGATTTGCTTTGTACGTGTCCGAAGCTCCTGTATAATGGATTAAATAATGTTATTGACTTATTTCAGAATCATACATATTGATATGATATCATATATGGTCATATTATTAGCTTCTTATTAGTAATATTTCATTGTTACTTGTTACTCGGGTCTTTATTGCCTTTTGTTCTCATGCATGTTTTGCCGAATAAATTCTTATTCTTCTTTTAAGGTTATAGATACCTTATATCCAGAATGGTATTAGTTTAACATATATCATATTTATTCATTCAATTCATTTATATAATTACTATGTAATGATGATCATGTAGAACGAGTCGCATCACATCGTGGAGACGGTATTCTGTACGTACGCACGAGCGATGATATTGTTCCCATGATCGTGGAATTGTATTTAAGTGTATTTATACTATTTCAGTATCAATATCACTTTATAAAAATTATATATAGTTACTCATTACACCATTATACCCATCCCTGTAAGGTGATGATGAAAAATAGATTACACCACAGCGTGGAGACGGTATTCCGTACGTACGCACACGCGGTGATTTCATTTTTCCGTAGGATGGATAGAAGGTGAATTAGGGTTGTTTCATATTTGTAATAACATATCAGTATGTAAGTAATACTGATGTTATTACTTTATCATGAAACAACTAAATAAGAAGAAGTTTAAGAAGAAAGAAATTGAAAAGATCGGTAATGGATATTACCTCTTCTTTGAAACGCCTCTTTGAATCCTCCAATTAGGGAACTAAGATTGGTCTTTGAAGAAGACCAGGACCTCTAGGATTATTCTAGGGAAGTGTAGAATGGATTTTGGCAGGGGTTGGCCGTGCTTGAGTGCTCAAATTGGTGGGAGGAGGAGGGGGAGGAGGTGCCCTTTTATAAGGGAGGAGAGGGGCACCTTAGGAATACCTCAAAATATTATTTTATATTAAAGTCAAAATCGGTTTATAATGGTTCCAAAGGGTCTTATTTCGAAGGTAAAGTGGGGATGGGTCGAAATCCTATCAACCAATAGGATTTAGACACGTTTAGGGTATTATTTTAACCTTATCAATTAGATTTAACTCTAAGTTAAATAATTTAACTTTTACCATGTCTTTTTGTTTTCTTTCACTATATGGTTAATACACTTACTATAACATGCCAAAAGAACCCCAAATTGTTTATTATTAATATATATATCCTTATCTAAGTCATTTGGCCGAACCTTAGATTTTTAGGAATAAATTAACAATTAATAATATAATATTTGATTTAAAAACTATTTTGTGTCAATTTTGACACTATTTGATATATGATTTTTGTGAAAGTCATAACAGAATTATATGTTCAAACCAAGTTGATTAAATAAACACTAATATATCATAGTAACCTAAAAAATTAGTGGAATTCATAAAAAGTCTCAAATTACATTTATTTGAGCATTATAACATCAATTATGTTAACATTTCCTTAAAAGGGTAATTACTGCATCATCATTGTGACATAAATAAATTAATTTATTTAAAGTCTAAAAATTATAAATAAAATATCATTATGTAGGAAATCGTTTTATCTTTCTAATGAATATTTATAGTCGAATTTATCTTATGAATAACCCCATATTAAAATTGTTTTAGTTATTAAACTTTGATTTTAACTATTTTAACTATTCATTAAATAAAATAATATTAAATGTCATAATCTAATCCAAGTGGACCTAAATGGTCATATTATATTCATAAGGTTGTTTTTGGTCGAATTACACTTATCCAATAGAATTAGGACATGTGTTAGGGTAATAGTAATATCATATTTACCCTTAGTTACCCTATTTACTATTAACCGTGGTAAAAAAAAGTAAAAAGTTACTATTCACCAAAAATTATTTTCATCTCATTGAACCACATTTTAGTCCTTGATATTAACCGTGTCTGTCGGATTTTTGAAATTCCATTCACAGAAGCGGTAAAATTAAGTTTTATGCAAAATTCAGTTTTTAACCTACCACTTAGTGGTTTCACTATTCATCAAAAATTGAAAGTTTTCAGAAAAATACCAAAATTTCACCCTAGGCTAATTTCGATATTCCGAATCCAAAAATGAAGTCCATTTTGAAAAATAAAATTTATAAAATTTTAAAAAGTGTTTTTTACTATTCATAACGGCTAGTTTTATTTTAATAGCATATCGTTGTTTAGTGAAACTCGGTATTGCGTACGACGCAAGCTATCGAGGAAGGTCACGATTTCGTGTAAAGCAAGCCAAGCAAGTGTTGTGTAGAAAAAGATTCCTTTGATGATTTATATAACATAAAAGTCTCGGGTGTTACATTCTACCCCCCTTAAAATGAATTTCGCCCTCGAAATTCGTCACTTTGTAACAAACAGATGAGGATACTTCTCCCTCATCATATTCTTAAGCTCCCATGTAGCTTCTTCAAGTTGGTGGTTCCTCCATAAAACTTTCACCAATTGAGTGGTCTTGTTTCGTAGGACTTTTTCGCTATGATCCAGAATCTCTATCGGTGGTTATTCATAAGAAAGATCTTGCTCCAGTGGTACAACTTCTGAGCTGAGTACATGTGAAGGATCAGGTATGTACTTTCTCAGGAGAGATACATGGAACACATCGTGAACTTGAGAGAGATTTGGTGGAAGCGCCAATCGGTAAGCTACCTTTCCAACACGATCCAGTATTTCGAAAGGACCGATATATCTAGGGCTCAACATCCCCTTCTTTCCAAATCTCATAACCCTCTTCTAGGGAGATATTCGTAAGAACACTTTATCACCCACTTCAAACTCTAGGTCTTTTCTTCGGTTGTCGGCATAACTTTTCTGTCGACTCTGAGCTGCTCTTATGTGTTGTTGAATAGATCTGACCTTTTCTGCCATTTCATCAATGAGATCAGGTCCTAATAGCTTTCTTTCCCCAACTTCATCCCAGTAAGTTGGAGTCCTGCATTTCTTTCCATAGAGAGCTTCATAAAGAGCCATCTGAATACTAGAGTGAAAGCTATTATTATAAGAAAATTCCACCAAAGGTAGGTGTTGATCCCAAACTCCTTTGAAATCCATGGAGCAAGCTCTCAACATATCTTCTAGGGTTTGAATTGTTCTCTCAGACTGACCATCTATCTGAGGATGATAAGTAGTGCTGAAACTCAACTCTGTATCCAGAGTATGCTGAAGACTTCGCCAGAACTTCGAGGTAAATCTCGGATCCCGATCAGATATAATAGAAAGTGGTACTCCATGAAATCTTACCACTTCCTTAACATATATCCTGGGAAGCTGATCTAGAGAGAAATCCTCTCTAATAGCAATGAAGTGTGCAGACTTTTTAAGACGATCAACTATGACCCAAATAGCATTATTGCCTATGGATGTTTTAGGAAGTCCTGTGACAAAGTCCATAGTGATGTTTTCCCATTTCCATTCAGGTATGGGTAATGGTTGTAACATCCCCTTAGACTTCTGTCTCTCAGCTTTAACTTGTTGACAAACCAAGCATCGAGAGACATATTCCGCAACATCTCTTTTCATGCCATCCCACCAGAAGTACTCTTTCAGGTCCCTATACATCTTCGTGCTTCCAGGATGAATAGAGAATGAATTACTATGAGCCTCATCCAGCAGCTCCTTCTTTAATTCGGGGATGGTAGGGACACAAACCCGATTCCTGAACTTTATTATCCCATCACAATCAAGGTTGAATTCAGGAACATTTCTCACCTTCTTTTGTAACTCGACATCTTCTTTCTGTGCCTCTTTAATCTTCACATTTATAGATGGTTGAACATTCATTTGAGAAAGATAATATTTTCCCCTTCCATTATAATTCCAAGATCCATACTTTGTAAATCCAGAAATATTGGATCTTTTGTGATCCTCATCATGGATAAACTAGCATGGTCTTGTCGACTTAATGCATCTGCCACCTTGTTTGCTTTCCCAGGGTCGTAATGGATTGAGCAGTCATAATCCTTAATCAGCTCCAACCATCTTCTTTGATGTATATTCAGCTCCTTTTGTGTGAAAATATACTTTAAACTTTTATGATCAGTATAAATATCACACCTTTCACCATAAAGGTAATGCCTCCAAATCTTTAATGAAAAGATTACCGCAGCCAACTCCAAATCATGTGTTGGGTAATTTTGCTCATGGATTTTCAACTGTCGTGAGGAATAATCTATCACCATATCATTTTGCATAAGAACACACCCCAATCCCTTCTTGGATTCATCACTGTAGATCACAAACCTTTCTCCACTACAAGGCAGTGTGAGCACAGGTGCACTGGATAACCTTCTTTTCAACTCCTTGAAATTCTCTTCACATTCCTCTATCCAAACAAACTTAACTCCTTTCCGAGTCAACTTGGTGAGTGGATTAGATAATCGTGAAAAATATTTTATAAAACATCGATAATATCCAGCCAAACCAAGAAAACTTTGGATCTCAGTTACTGTTGTTGGTCTCGACCATCTTTCGATAACCTCTGTTTTTGCTGGATCCACATATATCCCCTCTTTTGAGATTATGTGACCCAAAAATGCAACTTTTTGAAGCCAAAATTCACACTTGGTAAATTTAGCATAAAGCTTCTCATTTCTCAGGGTCTTCAATATAATTCTCAAGTGATCTTCATGCTCTTCCTTGCTCATTGAATAGACAAGAATATCCTCTATAAAGACTACCACAAATTGATCAAGATAGTCTCTAAAGACTCTATTCATTAGATCCATGAAGATAGAAGGGGCATTAGTAAGACCAAATGGCATCACTATAAATTCATAGTGTCCATACCGTGTACGGAAAGCCGTCTTTGGTATATCCTCCCTTTTGACCCTTAATTGATGATACCCTGAACGAAGATCAATCTTGGAAAAGTATTGAGCTCCGCGTAGTTGGTCAAATAAGTCAGCAATGCGTGGGAGAGGATATTTGTTCTTGATAGTGATCTTGTTAAGTTCTCGATAATAAATGTAGTGTCTCATTGATCCATTTTCTTCTTAACAAATAGAACAGGTGCTCCCCAAGGTGACGCACTAGGGCGTATGAATCCCTTATCAAGATTCTCTTGGAGTTGCTTCTTCAATTCCAGCAACTCAATTGGGGCCATTCTATAAGGTGTCTTTGAAATAGGCAAAGCACCCGGTACGAGTTCTATTGAAAACTCAACTTCACGATTTGGTGGAAGACCTGGAAATTCCTCCAGAAAGTCATCATCAAACTCCCGTATGATGGGCATATTCTTAATCGCGAGTTTCTCACCAACCATTTGAGATAAATAACCTTCATTTAGTGGAATCAATACCCATAAAATGGAAGAAATTTCCACTGGAAGGTTATGTTCATCCTTTCATTGATAGATGATCATGTATTGATCTGGAATGTGAAATGTGACTTCCCTTCTTTGGAAATTTATATGATCTCCGTATAAAGATTGTCAATCCATGCCAAGAATCACATCAAATTCCACTATAGGAAGGATCACAAGATTTGCAAGAAGCACTTTCCCACAATCTTCGATCGGAGAAGAATTATAAACTTTTGATGCGATGGATGTGCCATTAGGTGTTGTCACGGCTAACTCAACATCTAATTGTTGAGGTAATACGGTGATTCCCTTAGAAAATTCTTCAGAAATAAAAGTGTGGGTGGATCCAGAATCAAATAAAACATTTGATACTTTAGAGTGGATGGTAAGTGTACCTTTCACCACATCGTTATCGTACTCCACATCGCTGATAGAAATTGCATGTGACTTTCCTTTGTCTTTAGCCTTAAGAGTTTGTTGACGTTGACCATCATCATCAACCCCTGGATTTGGGCATTGATTGGCATAATTCCCCATCTCCTTGCACTTGAAACATTGAAGTTTAGTAGGTTCATTCTGTGTATCCCTTCCTTTGTTTTCATCATTAGACATCTTCTTCCCATTATTGCGGCATTCAAATGCCCGATGACCTTCCTTTCCACATTTGAAACATTTACTTGTCCCTTTAAGACAACTCCCTCCATGTTTCTTTCCACACTTTGAGCATAAGGGAAAGCTCATCTTCTTTTCAGTGTGCTCTTTAGATTTTCCTTTGAATTCCATTTTCCTCTTCTTATCAAACCCATATGACCGATGGGTTACTACAATCTCCATCTCGACTTTGAGAGCACATCGAACGATTTCCTCATAGCTATTGAAGTCCCTTATGGCTAACGCCCATCGAAGACTTGGTTTTAAGCCACTAAAGAATCGATCGATCTTACTCTCAGGTTGGATAATAATACCAGAAGCGTACCTTGCAAGTCTTGTAAAATTTTCTTCATAAGTACCAACAGATTCATCATCCCTTTGCTTCAGTTCAAGAAACTCTTTCTCCATCTTTGTTCGGAGAATACGAGGGAAGTACTTATTGAAAAATAAGTTCATTAACTCGTCCCATTCCATGGACTCAATTTCATCCCTTTGCCTCATATTCTTAATTATATTTCACCATTGATCAGCATCTCCTTCCGAACGATACACTGCTAGGATGACTTTATCATGTTCGGAACATTGAAGAACTGAAAATATCTTTTCAGTAGTACTAATCCATTGTTCAGCAACTAATGGATCAGTAGACCCGCTGAAAGAAGGTGGACGCTGCCTCATGAAGGATTCAACAGAATGTTGCTCCGTCCTTTGCTCGTTTGGACGTCCTGCATGATTCATAGCTTGAGAAAGTTGTGTGAGCATGGCTACAAGATTTTGTATTCCAGCTCCCATATCGATTGGTTGCTCAGGGGGACAATCATTGCATTGCCCGTTGCATTCCGTATTAACACGATTCCTTCGGGTTCCAGCCATTGACTAAAACCAAGAAGAACAGTGTAAGCAACACTAATTATAATAGGAAAACCACATAATTAAGAATAAAATTTCACACTTAAGGTCTTATCCTAGGTTATTCATGGATATTTCTAAAACACTAATATTGTGCTCTATGCTTAGACTTATCCTTAGGGTTCTTACTAAGGCTTTCACATCCTAGTTTCCAAAGGTTGACTAGACCTTTCCTCTGATACCAACTATAACGACCCATACTTTACATAAATTGTTAATACTTCAAAATTGAAGCACACTTATTACAACATATGACAAAACCAAAAAGGACCGTATAGGTATAGTGTCATTAGAAACTGGGAAACATAAACAACTGGTTCATAAATCTTCTACAGTGTCTCCCATTTATTTCATCATATCTAGGGTCCCTTTTAGCTTATTCTAATTAATATCCATCTTCCTGACCTGGGGAAAAGAAAACATACAAAAAGGGTGAGCTCAAATGCTCAGTAAGGGTAAACAAAAGAAATATCAATCACATCATATACATAAGCACATAACTTTTGGAAATCTTATCCTACAAAAGAGATCATAAATTTAATAACATGGGATAAATCATGGCAGTGATATGTAATCACAATAATCATAACATAAAACATGAAACTTTGTGGCATTCACACATAATCATATAGAATCATTTCTTGTTAGTCAAGACTCATTTCCAAGACTATCTTAGTGGACAAAGTCCCTTTTTGAATCGAGTAACCCTCGTTTCAGTCCTGTTTCACTGAACCGGTATAACCTACCATTCCAGCCATGTCTATCTCATTAGATATAAAAACTTTACCCAATGCATTGGAGGGAGATATAGGTCCCACCCATCTTATAATGAATCCTTTCTTATGTGTGCCACATAATCATAAACCATACATCATAGCGTAACCCATGTAATAAAAATGGGATTCTTAAACAACATGACATCATAAAACAATTCATATAAGATAAAGGAATTCATAAAAATATTTCCATCACAACATAATCAAACCAATGTAATAATAGGGATAAAAACAGAACCCTTTTATTATCTTAGATGGAAAATAATTTTGATAAAATACTTGAACTCCATTCTTGAGGAAAATATCCTTTCTACTTCAAAAACATTTTTCCTTTCATAACATGTCATACGACTTTAAAATAAAAGAAGTTGATTAAAAATAAACTTGAAAACTTGTAAAGGAAGTTTCTTGGAAATAATGTTTTAAAAATCCATTCATTACGTATAAGTTAAAAATACATTCTTCGTACTTTTGTCAGAAAAGTCAAAAAGTACCTCGTACGAAAAACGACAAAAGATTCCTTTCATACATATTACTAAAAAATCACCGAAGGGTAAAAATGGATTTAAAAAATTGTAGGTGGATGAAAATAATATTACATATTGATGAAACATGGATGTGGATGATAAAATACACCCTAGTAAATACTTACGAATAAACAATCTCGGATAAAAATGAGATTGTGATATTTCCCTTACCTTTGGTCCGATTTGCTTTGTACGTGTCCGAAGCTCTTGTATAATGGATTAAATAATGTTATTGACTTATTTCATAATCATACATATTGATATGATATCATATATGGTCATATTATTATCTTCTTATTAGTAATATTTCATTGTTACTTGTTACTCGGGTCTTTATTGCCTTTTGTTCTCATGCGTGTTTTGCCGAATAAATTCTTATTCTTCTTTTAAGGTTATAGATACCTTATATCCAGAATGGTATTAGTGTAACATATATCATATTTATTCATTCAATTCATTTATATAATTACTATGTAATGATGATCATGTAGAACGAGTCGCATCACATCGTGGAGACGGTATTCCGTACGTACGCACGAGCGATGATATTGTTCCCATGATCGTGGAATTGTATTTAAGTGTATTTATAATATTTCAGTATCAATATAACTTTATAATAATTATATATAGTTACTCATTACACCATTATACCCATCCTTGTAAGGTGATGATGAAAAATAGATTACACCATAGCGTGGAGACGGTATTCCGTACGTACGCACGCGCGGTGATTTCATTTTTCTGTAGGATGGATAGAAGGTGAATTAGGGTTGTTTCATATTTATAATAACATATCAGTATGTAAGTAATACTGATGTTATTACTTTGTCATGAAACAACTAAAGAAGAAGAAGTTTAAGAAGAAAGAAATTGAAAAGATCGGTAATGGATATTACCTCTTCTTTGAAACGCCTCTTTGAATCCTCCACTTAGGGAATTAAGATTGGTCTTTGAAGAAGACCAGGACCTCTAGGATTATTCTAGGGAAGTGGAGAATGGATTTTGGCAGGGGTTGGCCGAGCTTGAGTGCTCAAATTGGTGGGAGGAGGAGGGGGAGGAGGTGCCCTTTTATAAGGGAGGAGAGGGGCACCTTAGGAATACCTCAAAATATTATTTTATATTAAAGTCAAAATCGGTTTATAATGGTTCCAAAGGGTCTTATTTCGAAGTTAAAGTGGGGATGGGTCGAAATCCTATCAACCAATAGGATTTAGACAAGTTTAGGGTATTATTTTAACCTTATCAATTAGATTTAACTCTAAGATAAATAATTTAACTTTTACCATGTCTTTTTTTTTCTTTCACTATATGGTTAATAAACTTACTATAACATGCCAAACGAACCCCAAATTGTTTATTATTAATATATATATCCTTATATAAGTCATTTGGCCGAACCTTATATTTTTAGGAATAAAATAACAATTAATAATATAATATTTGATTTAAAAACTATTTTGTGTCAATTTTGACACTATTTGATATATGATTTTTGTGAAAGTCATAACAGAATTATATGTTCGAACCAAGTTGATTAAATAAACACTAATATATCATAGTAACCTAGAAAATTAGTGGAATTCATAAAAAGGCTCAAATTACATTTATTTGAGCATTTATAACATCAATTATGTTAACATTTCCTTAAAAGGGTAATTCCTGCATCACCGTTTTGTCATAAATAAATTAATTTATTTAAAGTCTAAAAATTATAAATAAAATATCATTATGTAGGAAATCGTTTTAGCTTTCTAATGAATATTTATAGTCGAATTTATCCTATGAATAACCCCATATTAAAAATGTTTTAGTTATTAAACTTTGATTTTAACTATTTTAACTATTCATTAAATAAAATAATATTAAATGTCATAATCTAATCCAAGTGGACCTAAATGGTCATATTATATTCATAAGGTTGTTTTTGGTCGATTTACACTTATCCAATAGAATTATGACATGTGTTAGGGTAATAGTAATATCATATTTACCCTTAGTTACCCTATTTACTATTAACTGTGGTAAAAAAAAGTAAAAAGTTACTATTCACCAAAAATTATTTTCATCTCATTGAACAACATTTTAGTCCTTGATATTAACCGTGTCTGTCGGATTTTTGAAATTCCATTCACAGAAGTGGTAAAATTAAGTTTTATTCAAAATTCAGTTTTTAACCTACCACTTAGTGGTTTCACTATTCATCAAAAATTGAAAGTTTTCAGAAAAATACCAAAATTTCACCCTAGTCTAATTTCGATATTCCGAATCCAAAAATGAAGTCCATTTTGAAAAATAAAATTTATAAAATTTTAAAAAGTGTTTTTTACTATTCATAACGGCTAGTTTTATTTTAATAGCATATCGTTGTTTAGTGAAAGTCGGTATTGCGTACGACGCAAGCTATCGAGGAAGGTCACGATTTCGTGTAAAGAAAGCCAAGCAAGTGTTGTATAGAAAAAGATTCCTTTGATGATTTATATAACATAAAAGTCTCGGGTGTTACATTCTACCCCCCTTAAAATGAATTTCGCCCTCGAAATTCGTCACTTTGTAACAAACAGATGAGGATACTTCTCCCTCATCATATTCTCAAGCTCCCATGTAGATTCTTCAAGTTGGTGGTTCCTCCATAAAACTTTCACCAATTGAGTGGTCTTGTTTCGTAGGACTTTTTCGCTACGATCCAGAATCTCTATCGGTTTTTCTTCATAAGAAAGATCTTGCTCCAGTGGTACATCTTCTGAGCTGAGTACATGTGAAGGATCAGGTATGTACTTTCTCAGGAGAGATACATGGAACACATCGTGAACTTGAGAGAGATTCGGTGGAAGCGCCAATCGGTAAGCTACCTTTCCAACACGATCCAGTATTTCGAAAGGACCGATATATCTAGGGCTCAACATCCCCTTCTTTCCAAATCTCATAACCCTCTTCTAGGGAGATATTCGTAAGAACACTTTATCACCCACTTCAAACTCTAGGTCTTTTCTTCGGTTGTCGGCATAACTTTTCTGTCGACTCTGAGCTGCTCTTATGTGTTGTTGAATAGATCTGACCTTTTCTGCCATTTCATCAACGAGATCAGGTCCTAATAGCTTTCTTTCCCCAACTTCATCCCAGTAAGTTGGAGTCCTGCATTTCTTTCCATAGAGAGCTTCATAAGGTGCCATCTGAATACTGGAGTGAAAGCTATTATTATAAGAAAATTCCACCAAAGGTAGGTGTTGATCCCAAACTCCTTTGAAATCCATGGAGCAAGATCTCAACATATCTTCTAGGGTTTGAATTGTTCTCTCAGACTGACCATCTATCTGAGGATGATAAGTAGTGCTGAAACTCAACTCTGTATCCAGAGTATGCTGAAGACTTCTCCAGAACTTCGAGGTAAATCTCGGATCCCGATCAGATATAATAGAAAGTGGTACTCCATGAAATCTTACCACTTCCTTTACATATATCCTGGAAAGCTGATCTAGAGAGAAATCCTCTCTAATAGAAATGAAGTGTGCAGACTTTTTAAGACGATCAACTATGACCCAAATAGCATTATTGCCTATGGATGTTTTAGGAAGTCCTGTGACAAAGTCCATAGTGATGTTTTCCCATTTCCATTCAGGTATGGGTAATGGTTGTAACATCCCCTTAGACTTCTGTCTCTCAGCTTTAACTTGTTGACAAACCAAGCATCGAGAGACATATTCCGCAATATCTCTTTTCATGCCATCCCACCAGAAGTACTCTTTCTGGTCCCTATACATCTTCGTGCTTCCAGTATGAATAGAGAATGAATTACTATGAGCCTCATCCAGCAGCTCCTTCTTTAATTCGGGGATGGTAGGGACACAAACCCGATTCCTGAACTTTATTATCCCATCACAATCAAGGTTGAATTCAGGAACATTTCTCACCTTCTTTTGTAACTCGACATCTTCTTTCTGTGCCTCTTTAATCTTAACATTTATAGATGGTTGAACATTCATTTGAGAAAGATAATATTTTCCCCTTCCATTATAATTCCAAGATCCATCCTTTGTAAATCCAGAAATATTGGATCTTTTGTGATCCTCATCATGGATAAACTAGCATGGTCTTGTCGACTTAATGCATCTGTCACCTTGTTTGCTTTCCCAGGGTCGTAATGGATTGAGCAGTCATAATCCTTAATCAGCTCCAACCATCTTCTTTGATGCATATTCAGCTCCTTTTGTGTGAAAATATACTTTAAACTTTTATGATCAGTATAAATATCACACCTTTCACCATAAAGGTAATGCCTCCAAATCTTTAATGAAAAGATTACCACAGCCAACTCCAAATCATGTGTTGGGTAATTTTGCTCATGGATTTTCAACTGTCGTGAGGCATAAGCTATCACCATATCATTTTTCATAAGAACACACCCCAATCCCTTTTTGGATTCATCACTGTAGATCACAAACCTTTCTCCACTACAAGGCAGTGTGAGCACAGGTGCACTGGATAACCTTCTTTTCAACTCCTTGAAATTCTCTTCACATTCCTCTGTCCAAACAAACTTAACTCCTTTCCGAGTCAACTTGGTGAGTGGATTAGATAATCGTGAAAAATCTTTTATAAAACGTCGATAATATCCAGCCAAACCAAGAAAACTTTGGATCTCAGTTACTGTTGTTGGTCTCGACCATCTTTCGATAACCTCTGTTTTTGCTGGATCCACAGATATCCCCTCTTTTGAGATTATGTGACCCAAAAATGCAACTTTTTGAAGCCAAAATTCACACTTGGTAAATTTGGCATAAAGCTTCTCATTTCTCAGGGTCTTCAATATAATTCTCAAGTGATCTTCATGCTCTTCCTTGCTCTTTGAATAGACAAGAATATCGTCTATAAAGACTACCACAAATTGATCAAGATAGTCTCTAAAGACTCTATTAATTAGATTCATGAAGATAGCAGGGGCATTAGTAAGACCAAATGGCATCACAATAAATTCATAGTGTCCATACCGTGTACGGAAAGCCGTCTTTGGTATATCCACCCTTTTGACCCTTAATTGATGATACCCTGAACGAAGATCAATCTTGGAAAAGTATTGAGCTCCGTGTAGTTGGTCAAATAAGTCAGCAATGCGTGGGAGAGGATATTTGTTCCTGATAGTGATCTTGTTAAGTTCTCGATAATCAATGTAGTGTCTCATTGATCCATTTTCTTCTTAACAAATAGAACAGGTGCTCCCCAAGGTGACGCACTAGGGCGTATGAATCCCTTATCAAGATTCTCTTGGAGTTGCTTCTTCAATTCCAGCAACTCAATTGGGGCCATTCTATAAGGTGTCTTTGAAATAGGCAATGCACCCGGTACGAGTTCTATTGAAAACTCAACTTCACGATTTGGTGGAAGACCCAGAAATTCCTCTAGAAAGACATCATCAAACTCTCGTACGATGGGCATATTCTTAATCGCGAGTTTCTCACCAACCATTTGAGATAAATAACCTTCATTTAGTGGAATCAATACCCATAAAATGGAAGAAATTTCCACTGGAAGGTTATGTTCATCCTTTCATTGATAGATGATCATATATTGATCTGGAATGTGAAATGTGACTTCCCTTCTTTGTCAATTGATATGAGCTCCGTATAAAGAATGTCAATCCATGCCAAGAATCACATCAAATTCCACTATAGGAAGGATCACAAGATTTGCAGGAAGCACTTTCCCACAATCTTCGATCGGAGAAGAATTATAAACTTTTGATGTGATTGATGTGCCATTAGGTGTTGTCACAGCTAACTCAACATCTAATTGTTGAGGTAATACGGTGATTCAATTAGAAAATTCTTCAGAAATAAAAGAGTGGGTGGATCCAGAATCAAATAAAACATTTGATACTTTAGAGTGGATGGTAAGTGTACCTTTCACCACATCGTTATCGTACTCCACATCGCTGATAGAAATTGCATGTGACGTTCCTTTGTCTTTAGCCTTAAGAGTTTGTTGACGTTGACCATCATCATCAACCCTTGGATTTGGGCATTGAATGGCATAATGCCCCATCTCCTTGCACTTGAAACATTGAAGTGTAGTAGGTTCATTCTGTGTATCCCTTCCTTTGTTTTCATCATTAGACATCTTCTTCCCATTATCGCGGCATTCAAATGCCCGATGACCTTCCTTTCCACATTTGAAACATTTACTTGTCCCTTTAAGACAACTCCCTCCATGTTTCTTTCCACACTTTGAGCATAAGGGAAAGCTCATCTTCTTTTCAGTGTACTCTTTAGATTTTCCTTTGAATTCCATTTTCATCTTCTTATCAAACCCATATGACTGATGGGTTACTACGATCTCCATCTCGACTTTGAGAGCACATCGAACGATTTCCTCATAGCTATTGAAGTCCCTTATGGCTAACGCCCATCGAAGACTTGGTTTTAAGCCACTAAAGAATCGATCGATCTTACTCTCAGGTTGGATAATAATACCAGAAGCGTACCTTGCAAGTCTTGTAAAATTTGCTTCATAGGTACCAACAGATTCATCATCCCTTTGCTTCAGTTCAAGAAACTCTTTCTCCATCTTTGTTCGGAGAATACGAGGGAAGTACTTATTGAAAAATAAGTTCTTTAACTCGTCCCATTCCATGGACTCAATTTCATCCCTTTTCCTCGTATTCTTAATTAGATTTCACCATTGATCAGCATCTCCTTCCAAACGATACACTGCTAGGATGACTTTATCTTGTTCGGAACATTGAAGAACTGAAAATATCTTTTTAGTAGTACTAATCCATTGTTCAGCAACTAATGGATCAGTAGACCCGCTAAAAGAAGGTGGATGCTGCCTCATGAAGGATTCAACAGAATGTTGGTCCATCCTTTGCTCGTTTGGACGTCCTGCATGATTCATAGCTTGAGAAAGTTGTGTGAGCATGGCTACAAGATTTTGTATTCCAGCTCCCATATCGATTGGTTGCTCAGGGGGACAATCATTGCATTGCCCGTTGCATTCCGCATTAACACGATTCCTTCGGGTTCCAGCCATTGACTAAAACCAAGAAGAATAGTGTGAGCAACACTAATTATAATAGTAAAACCACATAATTAAGAATAAAATTTCACACTTAAGGTCTTATCCTAGGTTATTCATGGATATTTCTAAAACACTAATATTGTGCTCTATGCTTAGACTTATCCTTAGGGTTCTTACTAAGGCTTTCACATCCTAGTTTCCAAAGGTTGACTATACCTTTCCTCTGATACCAACTATAACGACCCATACTTTACATACATTGTTAATACTTCAAAATTTAAGCACACTTATTACAACATATGACGAAACCAAAAAGGATCGTATAGGTATAGTGTCATTAGAAACTGGGAAACATAAACAACTGGTTCATAAATCTTCTAAAGTGTCTCCCATTTATTTCATCATATCTAGGGTCCCTTTTAGCTTATTCTAATTAATATCCATCTTCCTGAACTGGGGAAAAGAAAACATACAAAAAGGGTGAGCTCAAATGCTCAGTAAGGGTAAACAAAAGAAATATCAATCACATCATATACATAAGCACATAACTTTTGGAAATCTTATCCTACAAAAGAGATCATAAATTTAATAACACGGGATAAATCATGGTAGTGATATGTAATCACAATAATCATAACATAAAACATGAAACTTTGTGGCATTCACACATAATCATAGAGAATCATTTCTTGTTAGTCAAGACTCATTTCCAAGACTATCTTAGTGGACAAAGTCCCTTTTTGTATCGAGTAACCCTCGTTTCAGTCCTGTTTCACTGAACCGGTATAACCTACCATTCCAGCCATGTCTATCTAATTAGATATAAAAACTTTACCCAATGCATTGGAGGGAGATATAGGTCCCACCCATCTTATAATGAATCCTTTCTTATGTGTGCCACATAATCATAAACCGTACATCATAGCGTAACCCATGTAATAAAAATGGGATTCTTAAACAACATGACATCATAAAACAACTCATATAAGATAAAGGAATTCATAAAAATATTTCCATCACAACATAATAAAACCAATGTAATAATAGGGATAAAAACAGAACCCTTTTATTATCTTAGATGGAAAATAATTTTGATAAAATACTTGAACTCCATTCTTGAGGAAAATATCCTTTATACTTCAAAAACATTTTTCCTTTAATAACATGTCATACGACTTTAAAATATAAGAAGTTGATTAAAAATAAACTTGAAAACTTGTAAAGGAAGTTTCTTGGAAATAATGTTTTAAAAATCCATTCATGCTGTATAAGTTAAAAAAACATTCTTCGTACTTTTGTCGTAAAAGTCAAAAAGTACCTCGTACGAAAAACGACAAAAGATTCCTTTCATACATATTACTAAAAACTGACGGAAGGGTAAAAATGGATTTAAACAATTGTAGGTGGATGGAAAAAATATTACATATTGATGAAACATGGATGTGGATGATAAAATACACCCCAGTAAATACTTACGAATAAACAATCTCGGATAAAAATGAGATTGTGATATTTCCCTTACCTTAGGTCCGATTTTCTTTGTACGTGTCCGAAGATCCTGTATAATGGTTTAAATAATGTTATTGACTTATTCCAGAATCATACATATTGATATGATATCATATATGGTCATATTCTTAGCTTCTTATTAGTAATATTTCATTGTTACTTGTTACTCGGGTCTTTATTGCCTTTTGTTCTTATGCGTGTTTTGCCGAATAAATTCTTATTCTTATTTTAAGGTTATAGATACCTTATATCCATAATGGTATTAGTTTAACATATATCATATTTATTCATTCAATTCATTTATATAATTACTATGTAATGTTGATCATGTAGAACGAGTCGCATCACATCGTGGAGACGGTATTCCGTACGTACGCACGAGCGATGATATTGTTTCCATGATCGTGGAATTGTATTTAAGTGTATTTATACTATTTCAGTATCAATATCACTTTATAATAATCATATATAGTAACTCATTACTCCATTATACCCATCCTTGTAAGGTGATGATGGAAAATAGATTACACCACGACGTAGAGACGGTATTCCGTACGTACGCACGCGCGGTGATTTCATTTTTCTGTAGGATGGATAGAAGGTGAATTAGGGTTGTTTCATATTTATAATAACATATCAGTATATATGTAATACTGATTTTATTACTTTATCATGAAACAACTAAAGAAGAAGAAGTTTAAGAAGAAAGAAATTGAAAAGATCGGTAATGGATATTACCTCTTCTTTGAAACGCCTCTTTGAATCCTCCACTTAGGGAACTAAGATTGGTCTTTGAAGAAGACCAGGACCTCTAGGATTATTCTAGGGAAGTGGAGAAGGGATTTTGGCAGGGGTTGGCCGAGCTTGAGTGCTCAAATTGGTGGGAGGAGGAGGGGGAGGAGGTGCCCTTTTATAAGGGAGGAGAGGGGCACCTTAGGAATACCTCAAAATATTATTTTATATTAAAGTCAAAATCGGTTTATAATGGTTCCAAAGGGTCTTATTTCGAAGGTAAAGTGGGGATGGGTCGAAACCTATCAACCAATAGGATTTAGACAAGTTTAGGGTATTATTTTAACCTTATCAATTAGATTTAACTCTAAGTTAAATAATTTAACTTTTACCATGTCTTTTTGTTTTCTTTCACTATATGGTTAATACACTTACTATAACATGCCAAACGAACCCCAAATTGTTTATTATTAATATATATATCCTTATCTATGTCATTTGGCCGAACCTTAGATTTTTAGGAATAATATAACAATTAATAATATAATATTTTATTTAAAAACTATTTTGTGTCAATTTTGACACTATTTGATATATGATTTTTCTGAAAGTCATAACAGAATTATATGTTCGAAAAAAGTTGATTAAATCAACACTAATATATCATAGTAACCTATAAAATTATTGTAATTCATAAAAAGTCTCAAATTACATTTATTTTAGCATTTATAACATCACTTATGTTAACATTTCCTTAAAAGGGTAATTACTGCATTATCTTTGTGTCATAAATAAATTAATTTATTTAAAGTCTAAAAATTATAAATAAAATATCTTTATGTAGGAAATCTTTTTAGATTTCTAATGAATATTTATAGTCGAATTTATCTTATGTATAACCCAATATTAAAAATGTTTTAGTTATTAAACTTTGATTTTAACTATTTTAACTATTCATTAAATAAAATAATATTAAATGTCAAAATCTAATCCAAGTGGACCTAAATGGTCATATTATATTCATAAGGTTGTTTTTGGTCGAATTACACTTATCCAATAGAATTAGGACTTGTGTTAGGGTAATAGTAATATCATATTTACCCTTAGTTACCCTATTTACAATTAACCGTGGTAAAAAAAAGTAAAAAGTTACTATTCACCAAAAATTATTTTCATCTCATTGAACCACATTTTAGTCCTTGATATTAACCGTGTCTGTCGGATTTTCGAAATTCCATTCACAGAAGTGGAAAAATTATGTTTTATGCAAAATTCAGTTTTTAACCTACCACTTAGTGGTTTCACTATTCATCAAAAATTTAATGTTTTCAGAAAAATACCAAAATTTCACCCTAGGCTAATTTCGATATTCCGAATCCAAAAATGAAGTCCATTTTGAAAAATAAAATTTATAGAATTTTAAAAAGTGTTTTTTACTATTCATAACGGCTAGTTTTATTTTAATAGCATATCGTTGTTTAGTGAAACTCGGTATTGCGTACGACGCAAGCTATCGAGGAAGGTCATGATTTCGTGTAAATCAAGCCAAGCAAGTGTTGTGTAGAAAAAGATTCCTTTGATGATTTATAGAACATAAAAGTCTCGGGTGTTACATTCTACCCCCCTTAAAATGAATTTCGCCCTCGAAATTCGTCACTTTGTAAGAAACAGATGAGGATACTTCTCCCTCATCATATTCTCAAGCTCCCATGTAGCTTCTTCATGTTGGTGGTTCCTCCATAAAACTTTCACCAATTGAGTGGTCTTGTTTCATAGGACTTTTTCTCTACGATCCAGAATCTCTATCGGTTGTTCTTCATAAGAAAGATCTTGCTCCAGTGGTACAACTTCTGAGCTGAGTACATGTGAAGGATCAGGTATGCACTTTCTCAGGAGAGATACATGGAACACATCGTGAAATTGAGAGAGATTCGGTGGAAGAGCCAATCGGTATGCCACCTTTCCAACACGATCCAGTATTTCGAAAGGACCGATATATCTAGGGCTCAACTTCCCCTTCTTTCCAAATCTCATAACCCTCTTCCAGGGAGATATTCGTAAGAACACTTTATCACCCACTTCAATCTCTAGGTCTTTTCTTCGGTTGTCGGCATAACTTTTCTGTCGACTCTGAGCTGCTCTTATGTGTTGTTGAATAGATCTGACCTTTTCTGCCATTTCATCAACGAGATCAAGTCCTAATAGCTTTCCTTCCCCAACTTCATCCCAGTAAGTTGGAGTCCTGCATTTCATTCCATAGAGAGCTTCATAAGGAGCCATCTGAATACTGGAGTGAAAGCTATTATTATAAGAAAATTCCACCAAAGGTAGGTGTTGATCCCAACCTCCTTTGAAATCCATGGAGCAAGCTCTCAACATATCTTCTAGGGTTTGAAATGTTCTCTCAGAGTGACCGTCTGTCTGAGGATGATAAGCAGTGCTGAAACCCAACTCTATATCCAGAGTATGCTGAAGACTTCGCTAGAACTTCGAGGTAAATCTCGGATCCCGATCAGATATAATAGAAAGTGGTACTCCATGCAATCTTACCACTTCCATTACATATATCCTGGCAAGCTGATCTAGAGATAAATCCTCTCTAATAGCAATGAAGTGTGCAGACTTTGTAAGACGATCAACTATGACCCAAATAGCATTATTGCCTTTGGATGTTTTAGGAAGTCCTGTGACAAAGTCCATAGTGATGTTTTCCCATTTCCATTCAGGTATGGGTAATGGTTGTAACATCCCCTTAGACTTCTGTCTCTCATCTTTAACTTGATGACAAACCAAGCATCGAGAGACATATTCAGCAACATCTCTTTTCATGCCATCCCACCAGAAGTACTCTTTCAGGTCCCTATACATCTTCGTGCTTCCAGGATAAATAGAGAATGAAGAACTATGAGCCTCATCCAGCAGCTCCTTCTTTAATTCGGGGATGGTAGGGACACAAACCCGATTCCTGAACATTATTATCCCATCACAATCAAGGTTGAATTCAGGAACATTTCTCACCTTCTTTTGTAACTCGACATCTTCTTTCTGTGCATCTTTAATCTTCACATGTATAGATGGTTGAACATTCATTTGAGAAAGATAAGATTTTTCCCCTTCCATTATAATTCCAAGATCCATCCTTTGTAAATCCATAAATATTGGATCTTTTGTGATCCTCATCATGGATAAACTAGCATGGTCTTGTCGACTTAATGCATCTGCCACCTTGTTTGCTTTCCCAGGGTGGTAATGGATTGAGCAGTCATAATCCTTAATCAGCTCCAACCATCTTCTTTGACGCATATTCATCTCCTTTTGTGTGAAAATATAATTTAAACTTTTATGATCAGTATAAATATCCCACCTTTCACGATAAAGGTAATGCCTCCAAATCTTTAATGTAAAGATTACCACAGCCAACTCCAATTCATGTGTTGGGTAATTTTGCTAATGGATTTTCAACTTTCGTGAGGCATAAGCTATCACCATATCATTTTGCATAATAACACACCCCAATCCCATCTTGGATGCATCACTATAGATCAAAAACCTTTCTCCACTACAAGGCAGTGTGAGCACAGGTGCACTGGATAACCTTCTTTTCAACTCCTTGAAATTCTCTTCACATTCTTCTGTCCAAACAAACTTAACTCCCTTCCGAGTCAACTTGGTGAGTGGATTAGATAATCGTGAAAAATATTTTACAAAACTTCGATAATATCCAGCCAAACCAAGAAAACTTTGGATCTCAGTTACTGTTGTTGGTCTCGACCATCTTTCGATAACCTCTGTTTTTGCTGGATCCACAGATATCCCCTCTTTTGAGATTATGTGACCCAAAAATGCAACTTTTTAAAGCCAAAATTCACACTTGGTAAATTTGGCATAAATCTTCTCCTTTCTCAGGGTCTTCAATATAATTCTCAAGTGATCTTCATGCTCTTCCTTGCTCTTTGAATAGACAAGAATATCGTCTATAAAGACTACCACAAATTGATCAAGATAGTCTCTAAAGACTCTATTCATTAGATCCATGAAGATAGCACGGGAATTAGTAAGACCAAATGGCATCAATATAAATTCATAGTGTCCATACCTTGTACGGAAAGCCGTCTTTGGTATATCCTCCCTTTTGACCCTTAATTAATGATACCCTGAACGAAGATCAATCTTGGAAAAGTATTGAGCTCCGCGTAGTTGGTCAAATAAGTCATCAATGCGTGGGAGAGGATATTTGTTCTTGATAGTGATCTTGTTATGTTCTCGATAATCAATGCAGAGTCTCATTGATCCATCTTTCTTCTTAACAAATAGAACTGGTGCTCCCCAAGGTGACGCACTAGGGCGTATGAATCCCTTGTCAAGATTCTCTTGGAGTTTCTTCTTCAATTCCTGCAACTCAATTGGGGCCATTCTATAAGGTGTCTTTGAAATAGGCAAAGCACCCGGTACGAGTTCTATTGAAAACACAACTTCACGATTTGGTGGAAGACCTGGTAATTCCTCCGGAAAGACATCATCAAACTCCCGTACAATGGGCATATTCTTAATCGCGAGTTTCTCACCAACCATTTGAGATAAATAACCTTCATTTAGTGGAATCAATACCCATAAAATGAAAGAAATTTCCACTGGAAGGTTATGTTCATCCTTGCATTGATAGATGATCATAGATTGATCTGGAATATGAAATGTGACTTCCCTTCTTTGGAAATTGATATGAGCTCCGTAAAAAGAAAGCCAATCCATGCCAAGAATCACATCAAATTCCACTATAGGAAGGATCACAATATTTGCAGGAAGCACTTTCCCACAAACTTTGATCGGAGAAGAATTATAAACTTTTGATGCGATTGATGTTCCATTAGGTGTTGTCACAGCTAACTCAACATCTAATTGTTGAGGTAATACGGTGATACCCTTAGAAAATTCTTCATAAATAAAAGAGTGGGTGGATCTAGAATCAAATAAAACATTTTCTACTTTAGAGTGGATGGTATGTGTACCTTTCACCACATCTTTATCGTACTCCACATCGCTGATAGAAATTGCATGTGACATTCCTTTGTCGTTAGCCTTAAGAGTTTGTTGACGTTGACCATCATCATCAACCCTTGGATTTGGGCATTGATTGGCATAATTCCCCATCTCCTTGCACTTGAAACGTTGAAGTGTAGTAGGTTTATTCTGTGTATCCCTTCCTTTGTTTGCATAATTCCCCATCTCCTTGCTCTTTAGATTTTCCTTTGAATTCCATTATCCACTTCTTATCAAACCCATATGACTGATGGGTTACTCCAATCTCTATCTCGACTTTGAGAGCACATCAAACAATTTCCTCATAGCTATTGAAGTCCCTTATGGCTAAAGCCCTTCGAAGACTTGGTTTTAAGCCACTAAAGAATCGATCGATCTTACTCTCAGGTTGGATAATACTAACAGAAGCGTACCTTGCAAGTCTTGTAAAATTTGCTTCATAGGTACCAACAGAATCATCATCCCTTTGCATCAGTTCAAGAAACTCTTTCTCCATCTTTGTTCGGAGAATACGAGGGAAGTACTTATTGAAAAATAAGTTCTTGAACACGTCCCATTCCATGGACTCAATTTCATCCCTTTGCCTCATATTCTTAATAAGATTCCACCATTGATCATCATCTCCTTCCAAATGATACACTGCTAGGATGACATTATCTTGTTGGGAACATTGAAGAACTAAAAATATCTTTTCAGTAGTACTAATCCATTGTTCAGCAACTAATGGATTAGTAGACCCGATGAAAGAAGGTGGACGCTGCCTCATGAAGGATTCAACAGAATGTTGCTCCTTCATTTGCTCGTTTGGAAGTCTTGCATGATTCATAGCTTGAGAAAGTTGTGTGAGCATGGCTAGAAGATTTTTTATTGCAGCTCCCATATCGATTGGTTGCTCAGGGGGACAATCATTGCATTTCCCGTTGCATTCCGCATTAACACTATTCCTTCGGGTTCCAGCCATTGACTAAAACCAAGAAGAATAGTGTGAGCAACACAAATTATAATAGGAAAACCACATAATTAAGAATAAAATTTCACACTTAAGGTCTTATCCTAGGTTAATCATGGATATTTCTAAAACACTAATATTGTGCTCTATGCTTAGACTTATCCTTAGGGTTATTACTAAGGATTTCACATCCTAGTTTCCAAAGGATGACTATACCATTCCTCTGATACCAACTATAATGACCCATACATTACATACATTGTTAATACTTCAAAATTGAAGCACACTTATTACAACATGTGACAAAACCACAAAGGACTGTATAGGTATAGTGTCTTTAGAAACTGGGAAACATAAACAACTGGTTCATAAATCTTCTACAGTGTCTCCCATTTATTTCATCATATCTAGGGTCCCTTTTAGGATATTCTACTTAATATCCATCTTCCTGACCTGGGGAAAAGAAAACATACAAAAAGGGTGAGCTCAAATGCTCAGTAAGGGTAAACAAAAGAAATATCAATCACATCATATACATAAGAACATAACTTTTGGAAATCTTATCCTACAAAAGAGATCATAAATTTCATAACATGGGATAAATCATGGCAGTGAAATGTAATCACAATAATCATAACTTAAAACATGAAACTTTGTGGCATTCACACATAATCATAGAGAATAATTTCCTGTTAGTCAAGACTCATTTCCAAGACTATCTTAGTGGACAAAGTACCTTTCTGAATTGAGTAACCCTCGTTTCAGTCCTGTTTCACTGAACCGGTATAACCTACCATTCCAGCCATGTCTATCTCATGAGATATAAAATCTTTACCCAATGCATTGGAAGGAGATATAGGTCCCACCCATCTTATAATGAATCCTTTCTTATGTGTGCCACATATTCATAAACCATACATCATAGCGTAACCCATGTTATAAAAATGGGATTCATAAACAACATGACATCATAAAACAATTCATATAAGATAAAGGAATTCATAAAAATATTTCCATCACAACATAATCAAACCAATGTAATAATAGAGATAAAAACAGAACCCTTTTATTATCTTAGATGGAAAATAATTTTGATAAAATACTTGAACTCCATTCTTGAGGAAAATATACTTTCTACTTCAAAAACATTTTTCCTTTCATAACATGTCATACGACATTAAAATAAAAGAAGTAGATTAAAAATAAACTTGAAAACTTGTAAAGGAAGTTTCTTGGAAATAATGTTTTAAAAATCCATTCATGTCGTATATGTTAAAAAAACATTCTTCGTACTTTTGTCGGAAAAGTCAAAAAGTACCTCGTATGAAAAACGACAAAAGATTCCTTTCATACATATTACTAAACACTCATCGAAGGGTAAAAATGGATTTTAAAAATTGTAGGTGGATGGAAATAATATTACATATTGATGAAACATGGATTTGGATGATAAAATACAACATAGTAAATACTTACGAATTAACAATCTCGGATAAAAATGAGATTGTGATATTTCCCTTACCTTAGGTCCGATTTGCTTTTTACATGTCCGAAGCTCCTGTATAATGGTTTAAATAATGTTATTGACTTATTCCAGAATCATACATATTGATATGATATCATATATGGTCATATTCTTAGCTTCTTATTAGTAATATTTCATTTTTACTTGTTACTCGGGTCTTTATTGCCTTTTGTTCTTATGCGTGTTTTGCCGAATAAATTCTTATTCTTCTTTTAAGGTTATAGATACCTTATATCCAGAATGGTATTAGTGTAACATATATCATATTTATTCATTGAATTCATTTATATAATTACTATGTAATGATGATCATGTAGAACGAGTTGCATCACATCGTGGAGACGGTATTCCGTACGTACACACGAGCGATGATATTGTTCCCATGATCGTGGAATTGTATTTAAGTGTATTTATACTATTTCAGTATCAATATCACTTTATAATAATCATATATAGATACTCATTACTCCATTATACCCATCCTTGTAAGGTGATGATGGAAAATAGATTACACCACGGCGTGGAGACGGTATTCCGTACGTACGCACGCGCGGTGATTTCATTTTTCCGTAGGATGGATAGAAGGTGATTTAGGGTTGTTTCATATTTATAATATCATATCAGTATGTAGGTAATACTGATGTTATTACTTTATCATGAAACAACTAAATAAGAAGAAGTTGAAGAAGAAAGAAATTGAAAAGATCGGTAATGGATATTACCTCTTCTTTGAAACGCCTCTTTGAATCCTCCACTTAGGGAACTAAGATTGGTCTTTGAAGAAGACCAGGACCTCTAGGACTATTATAGGGAAGTGGAGAAGGGATTTTGGCATGGTTTGGCCGAGCTTGAGTGCTCAAATTGGTGGTAGGAGGAGGGGGAGGAGGTGCCCTTTTATAAGGGAGGAGAGGGGCACCTTAGGAATACCTCAAAATATTATTTTATATTAAAGTCAAAATCAGTTTATAATGGTTCCAAAGGGTCTTATTTCGAAGGTAAAGTGGGTACGGGTCGAAATCCTATCAACCAATAGGATTTAGAAAAGTTTAGGGTATTATTTTAACCTTATCAATTAGATTTAACTCTAAGTTAAATAATTTAACTTTTACCATGTCTTTTTGATTTCTTTCACTATATGGTTAATACACTTAATATAACATGCCAAACGAACCCCAAATTGTTTATTATTAATATATATATCCTTATCTATGTCATTTGGCCGAACCTTAAATTTTTAGGAATAAAATAACAATTAATAATATAATGTTTGATTTAAAAACTATTTTGTGTCAATTTTGACACTATTTGATATATGATTTTTGTGAAAGTCATAACAGAATTATATGTTCGATCCAAGTTTATTAAATCAACACTAATATATCATAGTAACCTATAAAATTAGTGTAATTCATAAAAAGTCTCATATTACATTTATTTGAGCATTTATAACATCAATTATGTTAACATTTCCTTAAAAGGGTAATTACTGCATCATCATTGTGTCATAAATAAATTAATTTATTTAATGTCTAAAAATTATAAATAAAATATCATTATGTAGGAAATATTTTTATCTTTCTATTGAAAATTTATAGTCGAATTTATCTTATGTATAACCCCATATTAAAAATGTTTTAGTTATTAAACTTTGATTTTAACTATTTTAACTATTCATTAAATAAAATAATATTAAATGTCATAATCTAATCCAAGTGGACCTAAATGGTCATATTATATTCATAAGGTTGTTTTTGGTCGAATTACACTTATCCAATAGAATTAGGACATGTGTTAGGGTAATAGTAATATCATATTTACCCTTAGTTACCCTATTTACTATTAACTGTGGTAAAAAAAAGTAAAAAGTTACTATTCACCAAAAATTATTTTCATCTCATTGAACAACATTTTAGTCCTTGATATTAACCGTGTCTGTAGGATTTTCAAAATTCCATTCACAGAAGCGGTAAAATTAAGTTTTATGCAAAATTCAGTTTTTAACCTACCACTTAGTGGTTTCACTATTCATCAAAAATTGAAAGTTTTCAGAAAAATACCAAAATTTCACCCTAGGCTAATTTCGATATTCCGAATCCAAAAATGAAGTCCATTTTGAAAAATAAAATTTATAAAATTTTAAAAAGTGGTTTTTACTATTCATAACGGCTAGTTTTATTTTAATAGCATATCGTTGTTTAGTGAAACTCGGTATTGCGTACGACGCAAGCTATCGAGGATGGTCACGATTTCGTGTAAAGCAAGCCAAGCAAGTGTTGTGTAGAGAAAGATTCCTTTGATGATTTATATAACATAAAAGTCTCGGGTGTTACACATAATCTTTTTTTAAATATGTATTTTTATGTTTTCAAAGTGTTTTGAATAGTATATTATTATTTTTGTAAAAACATTATATACTTTATTAACTAAATAAAAAAATATATTCATTATTTTGAATATATTATATGTCTTTTTTCTATTTTAATTTCATTTCATAAATGTTATTGTTTTCATTTTAGGTGGAAGATGTTGGCAGTACGTATGAGGTTGACTATTCCGATCTAAAAGATTATTCTGATTTTCTACATTAAATTTCATTTATTATTTTTAGTTTTAATTTTTTATTCTTTTTTATTATTGTTGTGGAGATGAAGTGGTTGGGATCATTTTATGAGATTATGTGGAGGCAGATACATGTAGTAGAGTTCATGATGTTGTAGTATATTGGGAATCCGTTGTTGTTGGACATATTATATATATATATATATTAATGACCAAGGTATTGGTTGATAGATGTATGGGTTGAGTGAGAGTAAATTTATTATGCCTTTGGAATTTTTTATATATGACTATAGTTGTATGACATATAAATGAACATATTTATTAAATAAATTAAAAAAACTTGTTTAGAGTTTGTTTTGAGTAACCGCCTTTCAATATATTAAATAAAATATTTTTAGCAGCAGTTACAATTAATCGTTGCTAAAATAATTTCATCTAGTATGATTAGAAAATGTTTATTTATATATATATATTTCCCTTGATTAATTTAATAAAATAACGATTTCTAAATATTAATGAAACTGAAACATAATGTTTCAAAAAACAACATATAAAAAACCACAGTGAAATTAAAAAAATTGCCACTAAAATTATACCGACCATGTAATATGCAGTGGTTTTACTAATCACATATATACTATTAAGATTCATTTTAAAATCCCACTATTCTAAAAATGATTTTAATGACCTTTTTGTAGTTAATGGCCTAAAAAAGTATCATAGTATCATAAATTCCTAACATATGTGCCTTTGGTCATCATCTAATTGTTAGGGGATTCAAAGAATACTAGTAGATATTTTCATCTTGATTATGTGGTGATGTTAAAATGATTGTATAGTAGTTACATGATACTTGGGAAGCCAGTATAAAATGATTATATGATCTTTTTGAATTAGACGATCACCATGAAAGACTCACTAGGAGAGGTTTTTATGAATGAAATTATGATTCAAAATGGGAAATATAACTAGGGTCAAAAATATATACCATGGATTCCATTTTCAGTTCTACTAGAATGGTATGAAGTGGGACATTAGAGATTATGATTTCTAATTACATATTTTCTAGAGGGTAAAGTGTGATCATTAGGATCCATGTGTACTACATTATACAATTCTTATAACTACGTGAAAGTTGGATGATTTGATGATTCACTTTTTGAATGTGTTATCCGAATTCTTATAGATTTTTCATGTGGTTTTGGTAATATTTGATCAGTTGATGAAAGGTTATCATTTCCTAATGATCTATGAGACTCATTCCATGGATGATTTTTGATGTATTATGTATGAGATATAACTCCCCTATATGGAGTCCCCTTTATGATTCTATTTGTTAGAAATGTATGTTTAACATTAAAAATTTTGTAGAACGTGTATAAGTCTTTTGGTACTCAGTTGAAATTATATATAACATACCATCTGCTAGATAATGGTCAATAAGAAAGAAAAATTAATATATTAGATAATATTCATAGGGTATGAGTCTTAGATTTTAGTGGATCTTAGGATGATAATCTAGCCAAGGTTGAGTTTTTATATATTAACAACTTATGGTCTTCAATTAAAATTGATCCTTTTGAGGCTCTCTATAGCCAGTTGCACCATACATTACAATGTTGTCATTAGGCAGGTGAGTTAATTATTGTGTGTATGAGCATGCCAAAATATATCATAGAGTGAGTGAAGCTCATCTAGACTATCATTATTGGTAAATTTCACTATACCCATAGTTTGAAACCATACGTATAGGTTATAACCACTGTTTCAAAGAATCATTGGAAAAACGAGGCATCCGTATAGTCTTTATCTATAGCCACAATTTTTTAAACTATGTGTATAGGTCCACTCCACTGTGTCATTATACTATACCCATGGTTTCTAAAACGACGGGTATAGATTTCAGAAAATACGTGGTAGTGGGATTCGATCCCTAGACTACCCATTTACTCTTCTGGAACCTAAACACTACCCTATTTCAGTTATTGTTATATAAATATAAATTTACTTATATATATTGAGATAATCCATTGATATAGTTAGAAAACAATGTCAATATGTGTTCTTGCGAAATTTATTCTTGCCCTGTGACTTTTTTTTCATTTCTAAATATGGGAAAGCTATACCAATGGTTTTGGAAAACTGTTTGTATAGGTCCTCAAAAAACAACCATATAGCCACAATTTTTTATAAGATATGGGTATATGTCCAAAAAAACTACCCCATACCCACATTTTAGGATAAAGTACGGGTATATGTCTTGAAAATCAACCTAAACCCATGGATCTGCTTGAACTACTGGTATAAGCTCCCATACTATACACATACCCATGATTTTGGAAAAACCATGGGTATATGCTCATTATCTAGTGGTGTATGTTTTCCTCTACATAGAGTATTCTATGATCATATACAAATCATAGGAAATTACCTTTGGATTACACTTTTGAAAATGTTATTTTCTTACGGGAAACTCCTTGCATTGGGAATCAAAAGATAATGAAATAAAGAATCCACATCCCTGATTTATTAGACAATTTTCTATTTCTAAATGCATTTTGATGATTTCTAAACATCTAGATCTTTAAAATTTCAATCGAGGTATGTATGATGTGGTTTATGTGTCTCAAATCCATATTTTGATGCTTGATCTGACACACATGACCAACTACAATAATGATGGGATAAATATTGACACATCGTATGTGGAATGCCCTGTGAATATTTTCTATTAGAGTGATAAATTACTACAAGGCAATATAATACAACCTTTCTAGTACATTTGCAAACATGTACGAATTTATGAGGAAACATGGGAGGAGGAGTCATATATTTGGTCTCTATGGATAGACTTTATCGAGATATCTCCTAATTGAAGATTGTTAAGTATTATATATCCTAAAAGAGGGAGAATGTAATGGCCTAATATTTATCAATCATGTTACATGTTAATTTCAGCCATTATTCATGGTTTCTTCTCAATGAATTGGTTTTGTTGAATATTGAAGATTTTTTTATTATTTTCATGGTGTTTTATTGGAATTTTTGGAAGATCACATTTAGATCATAGTTTTCTCAACATTTGATGACTCTATAGGAAACAATGCCCAAATATATAGAGGCAGTTGGGGTAGACAAAGTTAAGGATCAGGGTTTATCAAACCATGTAGCCTCACATTAAAAATTGTTCAATACATTATTGAATCCAAAATCATGGTTGGAATACCATTTTAAAAACGGTTTGACCAAACTATGTTGGTGACCATGTAAGGCAGGGAGCGTCACATGGTTGGACTATTGTTTTTAATATCATTTCACAAAATAGTGTGCACATTATTTCATGATCTATAAAACATATTTAATAGAAATTAGTTGGTTGTAATTATTTTTTCTTCTTTATAAATATATTTCTCTAGATCCTAGAGATTCCACAACCTTCCTTTAATAATTTATACACCATCCATTCTTGATTTTAGTAGATCAAAGTGTGTTTATGATCTGGAATTACTTTCTGTGATCCAAATACCTACAATATTCAAGATTATTCTAGATCTACACTAATTTCCATGAGATTAATCATATTTGAGTAATTACAAGGAATGATGTGTGAATTATAATTCCATGTAGTGATGAATTCAGGGATCATTGCAAGAACTGTAGTGGATATTTAGTGTCAATGACACCTCCACTAATTAATCTCCATTCAATAACCATTGACGGATCCTAGAAGCAATGATATTGGGGAACATATACTATTATATTATAAAAATCATGAATATTTTTCTAGTACCATGATGTATTTTAATTTGGATCAATTTTATGGTTTTCAATATATGGGCATAGTCTGGTTGGAACTTGACAATGATTCGGGAATTTTGTTTCAAAAATATTAGAAATTTTCAACAATAATATAGAGTTGGGATGTTCCTTAAAATATCGGAAATTTTTATACTATTATATCAATGGTATGATCCTTTTGATGGGATCTCCAATTTGGATGTGGATAATAGTGATCACATAGGTTTGTATATACTATGAGACTTATATGTGATACTTGATTATAGGATTATTCTAGAGTATCTTGTTAGAACATGTTTGATAATGATCCTATGAATATATTTTTCTATTGATTCTCACGACAACATGTTATATTGTGTATTTATATGAAAGTCACTGATATTTGTTATTAGAATTAAATTAGAGTTATTTTTTTTATAAAAAATAGGTGGAGAGTCATATTATTTATATCCCTTAGAGGTGGAGAACATAAGACATTTGGTAATGATATAAGTGAACTTAAACATTAGGTAGGGGCATGATAGCCTTATTCCCAAACCCTTGGTTGAAATATTTGGGTTATTATGGACTAATGGAAAACCCAAAGGCATAGAAACTATATGGTTTTATTTATTGAAGAAAATTGATTGAGATGTGGTTCAATAATCATAAGGCCTGTCATACGATGGAGTTTTAAATTGATGACCTTTTTTAAGGATGAGAATTGATTCTTGATAACTACTGAGTTACATTATCCCTTTCCTAGGGAAAAGTTATTGTTAACTTCCAAATTCCTTGTAACTATCATTTCATTATAAATTAAAGAAATGAGAAAATGGATTTTTTATTTATTAGTTAGTAAAAAAACACATCACATTATTTTAAATACTTTCATAAACATCATATTTATCAAGGAATATAGTGGTTATACTTATGGACTCATGTTATGGATGTATTGGTTGTGGGGTACTGGGTTTTGTTACTAAAACATTAGCTAAGAATTGTGATATAGGTGAATATATCTTAATTACTAATCAAGATGGGGAAAGGGGCCTATGAGAGAAATATGGTTCGATCAGTATAATATTGGTAGTTATACTAGGACAGAATCATAAGGATTTGATGATGTTTCATTATTGGTCAATTTACACATTATATGACCTGTTTTTATAGACTCATTAATATATTATATTTCTCACTTCTAGGAAATAGGTTACAGTTTTTATTATATAGTTCTTACATTATGATCTTATTGGTATTCCCATTGATATAATTTAGTTTTGTATGTCATTCATTACTATGATTTTAGAGGGTATAGTTCCCCACTTCACTCAAATAAAGTCACTAATAGTTTAAAACCCCTTTTGTATGGTGGAGAATGCATGATGTTCTATTATGACTCCACTAGAGTTATATTTGGGAAAATAAAGTATGGGTAATTAATTCCCCTCTCCCACTACTTTATTTTTATTACTATATTTTATTTTTGTGTCTCTCTCTTAGGGATTTAGTTCTGGTCCCCCTAGAACATGGAAGTATTAGTCTTGGATGATATGGGATTTTTTTATCTTATTGAGGGTAATCTCGAGATTGTTTGTTCATGAGTTAATTCTTCAATTCATTTGATGTAAAATTCCTGATGTATTTTTCAGTATTTTTAATCATGTATACTAGAATTTTCATCTAATTTGGAATCACAAGTTATGTATTTTTTGTTTTTTTGGTGATGAAGGTGTGTTGTGGATCTTCAACTGATGGAATTTTATGATTCCATAGTATGGATTCACATAATTGGGTTTTTATGCTATATATATCAATAAATTTAATTAACTAATTCATTATTTTTTGTTTTAATTAATATTTTTATATTTTATGTAGTGAGTTAGGTTCATTAGTTGTTGGTGGAGGTGGTTTGGACTAGAATATTCATTAGTTATTCCTCAAGAGAGGCTAAGGTTTTTTTGGTTTTGTTTCATTGATTATTAATCAGTTAATTTTTTTTCAATTATATTTATCATAATGAGATACCCTTTATGACTATTGTGGTCTTTTGAGATATGGTTTTTGATTTTGGGCGCTCTGTTTCTGGGTTATATTGATAAACCACCTCTTCTCTATCATTAATTTTAATAAAACACAGAGTTCTTGGGGTTCCAATATGTATAGACTATTGCGGTAAAATTTTGTTTTAATCCCCTTACATTGAACCTATAGAGGGCTTGTTAATGATCGCTTAAAATTATCACCTCCTTATTTAGACACAATGATGATCCCAACATGTTGTGAGGGGTCGCATATATATTTTATTAGTTTATTTAGTATGGTCCAAAATTTTCTCTCAAGTTTTGGTTTCAGAATCATCTAGGTGAAGTTCATGTGATCGATGATTGTTTTGGATTAGGGTTTCAATAGGTTTTAATTGATTTCACTTCTAAGAGAGATGAATTTATATCCTTGTTGTGGGTTCTGGATATTTTGGATGACATTGCATATGAGGTTCCAAGAGGTTTTGTCGATTTTCTTCTGAATATTCCCTAAAGGTAGGATCAAGTAGTATATCTGAGGATATATTAGATGGTACCTGAATGTTGTGATTTTTTGAGGTTCGAGACATGGAGTTTGAGATCCTACATTTTAGGATTTTATCAACTCGATCATTTGTGATTAGTTTAGTTTTTGAGACGGTGTGTTCAGTTGGGTGTCACCGATTAGATGTTGCACAAATTATTTGAGAGGGATGAGGATTCTTATCATGGGAATGATAATTCTATTTGATTCCCATGTGAGAATGTTATACATAAAGGTTCATTACTTTTCCATTTAGGGCTATTGGGATATGTTTGTCATTCCATGTGTGTCCCCTATTTTGTATGAGATAAGGGAGACACTTGTAGGGTTTTATGACTCATAGTTTAGGATTAACTTATGGTAGAGATTATGGTAATTAATTGTGTTGTGTTTTAATTCAATAGTTGATAATTTCTTTAGATTAAGTGTTGCCTATGTTGTGTGTGGTATGTGATCTATGGGTGTAACACTAAGATATATTATGATATATTTCTCATTAAATACATTGTATATGTTAAATCTGTTTGTTGACACACACATCGAGATTAAAATGAATAATGATATATTATAACAATGTCACTGTATTGTTGGGAATTGATATGATTAAAAAAATTATTAAATACGAATAGAATTTTTTTAGATAATTCAAATTTATTTTTCAATGCATAATTTATAATATATAATTTTTTTTAATGTCCTTTGTGTTTCAAAAATATGTTTCCTCAATATGTATATATTATTTGACAATGATTTAGATTATTCTAATTAGTTTATACAATAGTTAATAAAATTATTTTACAAATTTGAGATTATAATTGGATTAATCATAAAATTTTTTAATTAGGGTGAATTTTTGAGATTTTTGTACAAATATTTAGTTTTCAATGAATAGTAAAAAATCAAAATTTCTATAAATATGTTTGTTATTTCCATTTTAAAGTACTAAATTGTGTTTATTTTTAACCAAAATTAAATAAATTTATGAATTGTAATAAAAAGTTTTATCAAATTACATAGTATTCAACATTCTATTTGATTTTGGTATAAGATAATTTTTTGTCTTAAGAATGCTTTCCCTTAAAACACAATTTTTGGTGTGTAATACTCATTTTTATAAAAATATTCTTTAGACACTTAAAAATATTATATTTTGTAAATTTAACTCTATATTATTAATGAATGTAATTAACATAATTTTATCGTGTTATCTATATTTGTCGTAATTATGAATAAAACCATGTTAACTATTAGTCGCATCTATAAAAGAGGTATAACCATGATAAAAAAATGGTTATTGATTTAAAATATCTTTAACACCTTACTTAATATAATTTGGTGAGTTTTTTAAAAAAAAATTAATGGGTTAAATAATTTATTTTAAAATTTCATTTGGAAATTGAGAACCATTTCATGACCTATGGGAAGCTATATAATATTTAATGAAAATTCAAAAAAGGGGGATTTTCATTTAATGTCGTGTTTGAATGATTCCATTTTTTAATTCATTTCTACTATTAAAATATCTTTGTTTATTTTTTCTGAAAAATTATGATATCCATGTTATTCCATTATTTTAATTTCAAATTATTTTCATACTCAAAGTCGAGTATTTTCTTAAAAGCTATTTTTATAAATCTTTTGTTCTCATATTAATATTTATCAATTAAAAAAAATAAATTGTAAATTATAAAGGGTATTAACTATTTTGAGTCGTCATATTTATATTTTATTAGGATTCCACTTTTAAAATAATTATTTTATCAAAATAAAAAAATTATGTTTTCACGATTAAGGTTAAAGTATTTTCAATGTTCGTTAAATTATAGATATTTATTAAAATGTGTCCAAAAACTACCAAAATTTTATTGGATTAGTATATTTAGATTTTATACCATATTATCCTAAAAAAATTTCCTTTTTTTCAATTTTACATTCTTGTGATTTATATAATATTTATTATTTTAAGAAATTTCTAATGTCTCCATTCACTCCCTTATAAAAGTATTCCAATTAACCCTCTTACAAACACATCATGAGAATAATATAATAGATAGTACCTACCAAAATAACATCCTAGATTCTATCCCACACTTCTTAGATCTTCAATTAATTCATAATACCGCCGGTTTAAGTCTTAATATATAATCTAAATGAGGTTTCTCTGTAATGTTGTATATCTCCTAACCAAGTGTTTTCAATTTTATTTCATTATTTACCTCATATAAGTATATGTTATCTATTATGAATTAATGAATTTATTTTATTAAATATATTTAATTTTTATTTTGATGATGTTACAACCAATGTCCACCTTTTCTCCAACCATTGAAAATTGAAAACGTTGCTCTTGAAAATGTAAGTATTACCAAATCAACAAAGTTATGTAATTCATTTTTAAAAAAAATGTATGAATAAATATAAAATTGAATATAATGAGTAAATATTATTTATATTTAAATATAAATATTATGTAGATATTGAAACCATGGTTATAGTGCTTGTAAAAGAATGATTAAACCAAAAAATTCATGGAAAAATATTGGTTTTCACATGAATGTTCATTTGAAAGAGGAATTGCTGATAAAATGATATTTGGAAATAATAAAGGAATGGTAACTATTAATTTATACTTTAATATTGTTCTAAAATATATGTATAATAAATCAGTATTTATAAAATGTTTAAATTTAAATCATATAATGTAATACAAGTCTTGAGGTAAAGGTCTCTCATCTCGCCGCACGTTTACATGCCACATATGTCATATTCACCACTTTTTTACATTGTGGAGTGTATATACAGACCATTATTATATTTTCGGATTATATGAATTAAAATTATGATTATTTTAAAAATATATAAAATTTTATCTCTTCTATGTGGTTTTAATTTATGTATTTCCAATTTTTTTAAGTAAATTATATTAAAGACACACATTTAAATGTTCCCTTCCATATATTTTTATTACATGTCCATGTTTTCTTTAAAAACAATTGATGAAGGTATTTTAAGATATCTTTTGATTTTTTAATTTAATTTTTACCAATTTTTTTGATAATAATTTTTTCATTTTTCACACAAGTTAATTTTGAATTTTTATAAAAAATGTGAAGGGATGTTTTATTTTATGATATTATTCATGAATGGAATTTCCATTCATTGTCACTAAAAAATGATTTGATGATTCCTGTAAATGTTTCCAATGTACTTTTCAATGAAATTTATTTTTAAAATAAGTTATAATTTTTTTATATTAAATAATTTTATTTCAAATTGAAAATTTTATTTACCATATTAAATATTCTTGTGATATATTAAATTATTTTTTCATCCATTATAAGATCCTTAATTGTTTCAAATGCCTTACTATGGATATCATCCTATTCTACCACACTTATTATTTCTCAAGATGTTTTATGACTATTATGATGAAATATATATGAATCATATTTCCTTTCAATTGGGTTTTGTATGATGACATTATGAATGTTTTTTTATTATGTGGAATAAATTCCTATGGTTTTCACTTTCTGGATGGTGGGACAAAATTATATATCCCACAAATCTATTGGGTAAAGCATTATATCTCATGAAAAAATTATGGAAAACAAGTTGATATAAATGATCTTCTATGTGAAATAGGTATGGATACCTTATCTACCAATGAAATATGTGATGATTTCTGATTTACTATGATATAGAAAACATGTCATGATTCTTGATCATTTTTTATATAGGAACCAGGATTTGATTCCACACCCACTATGTTATGATGGTCTTGGTATTAAAACATTATAGTTGATATAGTTTATATACCAAAAATTGAACTACTCTATTTGAAATGTTTTTATGACTATGATTGAAATTATGGTTCATGATTACATAATTATGATTTTACAATATTTTGATTTTGGTCATTTAAAAAACTAAAGTTTTATAGAATAGCTCATGATTATGATAAAATATATTTTGTGTCTAATCATTAATAATGATTTCATATCCTTATTCATATGTTATAATTTTTTATTTCCATCAATATATATCTATTATATTTAAACATATTAACTATTTCTGCTCAGTATTCTTATATTTTCATTCATAAGGATATGAAGAATGTTTTTATGTAGTGTATATGAAAGAAGGGTGTGATGTGATAAAAAATTATGGGATATGATGTAAATATTCTATATAATGGTTTTTTATGTTTCTTATATTCCAAAGTCGCTAAATTGTTATGTTTCAAGGATGGATAATGGTATTTTATATTGATTATTAATCTAATAAGATCTAGTATTTATGTACCAAAATAGAGGGTCATGGTAGTTTTATCTGAGTAGTTTTTTGTTAATCATTATATAATAGTATTAAAAACTTCTATGAAAATCCTAGGAATATGTCTTAATACATGATAACATCATTTTGTAATGGTATATTTTAAATATTTTACTTATCCTATAAAAGGAATCCAATTTTGGATACAAGGAAGTCTATATAGTTCTTCCACAAATACACCTAGGAGAAACAACTCTAAAAAAGGTACAATGGTTATTAAATCAATCATTACTAGTTCATAATGAGTGGGATTAATACTACACACCAATATATAAACTCCCTTGGGATATTCATCAGTTAATTATCTTTTTTATTATGAACCATTATGAATGATTTTAATAGAAATCAATATAAGATATCCAAGGATTAGAAAAGTTACAAATGTATTAAGAGAATGTATCCAGATATATAGATCTTATGAATTATTTTTCATAATTATTCAAAATTATTATTGTTTATACCATTGTTATTTTTATTTTATAATCCATTTTTGAAACCCTAATATATCGAGTAAATGAAAAATAGAAGATATAATGGAATGATTTTCCTCATGATCAACCATGTGAAACATTAATTGGAAACTAAAATTTCATTATCATCCCTATTAAACTATAACTTTATATGATTTACATTATCAATATGGTTATTTTTTCTGAAATAGTTTATAATAGAAAAATGTTTTTTCATGATGGATGTGGATGAAAAAACTATCATGTTCCTTCATGTGAATAATGAAAAATGAATCAGAAGTGGTAATGATTCAGAGTAACATGAATAAGTTTTCAATGTGGGAAAAAATTTCATAGAGCCATTAATTTTCAATTAATTTGATTCTCTATATGTGGAGAATTTGGGATCTATTTGAGTTTATGCCCTAATCCAATGGTTTAATTATCGTACAATAATGGGTTGAAGGTATTCTAATCATTTAAGTATAATGGTTGATGTTTTTATGTATTAGGATACTATAATTATGTTATAAATGTAACTTTCATTTATATTCTAGTTATAATAATGATGAAACATATAAGGGTTTTTTTATAACTTCTCAATAATGATTTCAAAATAAATTTTGAATAGTCTTGATAACCTTGATAAGATATTTAGTGATAGGATAATATTACTCAAATAACACCCAATTGTGTTATGGATGACCCATTATATGTTATTGATATTTAGTTAATATTTATTAGTTTTCATTAATTTTTGATTCATATTAATTATTTTTATTCTTGGACAAATTTATTTTTTCATTGATCATTTTGTTATTCTTGTTGTTATGTGAAAGGATTTACATGTTTAGAGATATTATATGATCATGGTATTCTTGTGTCTGTTATGTGACATTATTGATTACCATATTTTTAGTGGATAAATATTAATTATGATCTTGAAAAAAGTTTAATTAAATAATTCATATTTTTGGGATTGTATTTTTGTTGGAAATATTTTGTAGGTTCCATAGGCTTAACTATTTATAAAATGGATTCAGTTGAAAATTAAGTTTTATTTTCATGTTTTAGAGATTAGTTTATAATATCTATAAATATTTCATAATGTGTGCTAAAAATTTTGTGTTTTATAATTATGTAGTGGAAAATTCAATGAGTTATGGATATTTTTAATCATTAAATGTTAATTATATAGCAATAAACATGGAAAATTGATCATGAATTTCAATTACATAGAGTGTGAGATGATATAAAATAGGAATTTATTGAAGAACCACTGAATAATGAAATTGTGATTATTAAATTTAATGAAATAATGTATTTATTTTAATTTAATCAATCATAATTTTAAAATAATCCTTCAACCATTAGAAATAGATCTTGATATAAAAAATGTGTTGTTTTATCATCATTTATGATTTATTGATAGTCTTTTAATCCCTCACTGATTTATAGTTATATGTTCATTAACATTCACCTGAATAAATTTTTTATGACTCCCTATTAGTCCTTGAATATTAGATTCATCATCTATGATAGTATTATAAGTTCCCAATGGTGTTTTTCTTATATGAGAACTCGATTTGGTGTTATTTTAGGTAATCATTATGTTTCTCATTTCCCATTTTCAAGGGATGATTTATTGTTTCTATTTATGTTTTGGGGTTTAAAAAATAGAAATTTTAGAATATAAAACCTTTTATTACCACAATAATAACATCATGGAAACAATAAATTTAATAGGGGTATTATAATTTAACATAACTATATTTTAGAATATATTTATTTTTAAATAAATTGTTAGTGTTTGATTTATTTCTTGACAAACAAAATTGATCTTGAACTAAAACTAATATATATTATAACATAACTATTTAAATAAGTCATATGAATAGTATTAACTAAATTATGAATGATATATATAAATGTATGACATGATTCCAATATATTTTTTAATTCATAAAATATAATTACTGAATATTTAGTTAAAAAAATTATGATTCAAAATTCTGTATTATTCAAAAATTATTATTAATTTCTTATATTAATTTTATAATTAATTCATATCAATTTTATAATAATTTATTTTAAAAAATTTACATCACTTTTTTAACCAAATTCAAATTTATGTTTGAGTGTTTTTTTAGGATTCATTTTTTAGTAAATAGTGTAAAAAATTGATTTCTCATGAAATTATTATTTATTGTCTTTGATTATGTCCCTTAATTATTTAAATTTGAAACTTAGTTAATATTTTTACCATTTAGTAGTGAATAATCTAAATAATTACATATGAATCGGTTTTACACATGAATTTTTTATATGTTCTTTTTCACATAAAAATATGTGTCCTAAAACCTATTTTTTTTTTGTTTTTTTATGTACTTATATTAATGTAAATATCTACCCATTAAACAAATAAAAACATGTAAAATAAAGTCCATATTTTGAATTAGAAAAATGAATATATTTTTATTATTCAACATAATTTTAGGTAATTATAAATAGTCTCCATGCTTAAGATTTGTCACCATAGTAAAATTGTTAAAAATGGGTTAGGACTATGGATTAATGATTTAAAACCTCTAAAATTACTTAATTTATCATATTAAAATACTGATTTTTGAAAAATGATATGAAAAAGGGGTAATGTAATTTATTTGAAATCATTATTTTGAAATTTGGATCTCAAAATAAACATTATTAGAGATAAGTTATAGTTTATTCAAATTAAAAATTATTTTTTGGTTATTGCATTTAATTTAAAAGGTTAAAGATTAAATTCAATTATATATTTATAAAAAAATAAAAACATTATTTTTTATTAATTAAATAATAAAATTTCAGTAATCAAATTTATTACTTTATTTGATGGTGAAATGATTTTTACTCTTCAAATATGCTATTTTCCTATATGCTATTTTTAAGTGCTTTGTCTTCTAATAGTAAAAATAATTTATAAAATAAATATAAATTAAAATATATAAAATAGATTCCTAATTTTTAATCCAAATATTTTTTTATTACTATAAATTTTGTTTTGGTTATATAATTTGGTATTTATTTTAATAAAATGTTAAGTTACCGTAGTTATGGTATAAATAGTTTTAAAGTTGTTTAAATATGATATCTGGATACAAATGCATCTATAAAATCTGGTGGTGTTGTTGGATGCATTTTCAGCCATTTCAAATATTAAACTCTAATATGGGTTTTTTTAGTTCCACTTCACAAGATTATGATGTTTATATTATTTTATTTATTAATTGATTCTAAGTCTTTCATTTCCCTCCCTTATAAAAAGAAACCATCTCACCTCTCTTATCAGGACTTAATGAGATATCTATCTCAACAAATACCTACATAATAATTCCATCCAACATTCATTCAACATATCATATAACTTTTTTTATTTCAAAAATAACATCCTTTAATGTCTTAAGGTTTAATCCAAAAAGGGTTCTTTACAAAGAGTTATACCTTTTTAACAAGTGAATTGTTATTTATTTCCTCATCTACCTCCTATGAATATATGGAATATATTTAAATATAATTACATTAATATATTCAATATAATTATTTTTAGTTAGTATGATTTAATACCCATTATACATCTTCTTTTTAACAATGGAAAAGGGGAAACATCCCTTGTGCGTATGTACAGATTACCAAGTCCATGTTGTAATGTAATTAGTTTTAATCACCACTTCATTTTAATAAGTGAAATACTATTTTTGAAAATAAATATGATTATAAATTATTGAATAATATTCTTTATATGATAAAACCAAGAATTGGTTTAATGTATTAGAATCATCAAAATAAAAACTATAAGGAAAAAGACATGTTTTAACCTGAATATCCATTTTTATGATGTGTAGAAATCATAATCACCTCAATTAGATACATGATGTTCCCAATAAGAATCAGTGTGTCGATTATAAGATTAAAATCATCATTTTAGTTCAAAAATATTTAATCATCAAAAACCATGAAAACATACAAATATTTTATTGATATTTTAGAATATTGATTAATAATTCATTTTTGACATTAATTAATTTGTCACATGTAAAATAGATACACGATGTGATCGGTAGGATTCAAAGTGTATTTTTCTATTTTAACTAATAATTTAGTACAACTGACATGTGACCTAGTGAAAACCAAGAAAAAATATTTGGATTGTATCGATACTTTTGTTTAATGATACATATGTCATTTGAGAGGTGTAAAAATCATCCACGCCTTAATCATATGCACTATGTGACCTCTATGACTCTAAGTTCATATTTTTATTTACAATTTAAATAAATTTTTATAAAAAGGAAAAATTGACTACTCAATACCCATAAAATGAATTAGGATTAACTTGATACTATAGGAAAATTATCCATAATTAATTTTTATGAGTTGAAATCATCCACACCTCAATATAATAAATGATGTTCCTGGTATATCTCAAATGTCATATTTTTATTTAAAATTAACCTCAATGTTTGTAAAAGGTACTTACCAACTCAAAACCACAAAAATTAATTAGAAAAATTTTGATATTATTATAAATGATCCATAAGTCATTAATGACCTGTAGTAATCATCTACACATCATTCTGAATTATGGTTGTCCTCGGATGGTCATAATGGTATATTTATTGTTTTAAAACTATAATAATTGTTTAGAGGTCAAAACCATAAAAAAACATCATATTGATGTGAAATTATGGGGAAACCACTTCTAAATTGTTTTTGGCTTGTATGTCAAAACAACAGATTAATATGATGTGTGGTGTGGCCAAAATTACTCGACAAACACTTCTTAATGGTATGAATTTCATTAAAAACAAATGTTGTGGGGTCAAAGTTAATAAAATGGCATCTGATTTCCTTGAAATTAGGGGAAATCAACCATATATTTAATTTTATAATGTAGGATCCATAAACACATCATTAAAAGTTACAGTTTTCCATAGATCACCATTAAAATGTTATTGGTGATTTAGAATACTAAAATGTGCATGGAATGATCAAAACGATTAAAAATGGCCCCATATTGAAGTGATATAATGGGGAAAAATTAATGATTTGTTTTTGACATATACACATAGAAAAAAAGTCAATCCTATGGGTTTTGGGGTAGTAATTATTTGGTATGTACTTCTTAAAGAAACAAAAGCCTTTAAAAACAAGGGACATAGGTCAAAACCAAGAAAACGACATCTGATTACCATAAAATTATGGGACAATAATCATAGATTTAATTTTAAAATGTAAGAACTTACAAAATAAAATTTATAGTTATGGTTTTCCTATGATGGCCATAAATGTGTTTTAAGTGTTTTAAAACACTAAAAAGATCATGAATTAGGAAAAACTATAGAAAAAGACCTCATATTGATGTGAAATCATTAAACAAAAACCAATGAGTTTGTTTTGAAATTTAGAAAATTTTGAGATATCAAAGTCTTTAAAACATGATTATTAAATAAAGTTCAAGCACACCACATATGGTTTTAAAAATAAATTATAATATATACCATTCCATTTTTAGTTTAAAGTTTTGAAGCTTTTTTTAAATATTTATTTTTATTTCTTCAATGTGTTTTGAATTGTATATTATTATTTATGTTAAAATTTCATCTATTTTATTTAATAAATAATAAAAAATAAGTTCACCATTCTGAATATATTCTATGTTTTTTATCTTTATTATTTATTTTAATAAATCTTCTAGTTTTCATTTTAGGTGGCACGTGTTGGTAGTACCTATGAGGTTGAAGATTCCGATCTAAAAAATTATTTCGATATTTTACATTAATTATCATTTATTTTTTTTAGTTTTATTTTTTTTCCTTTTTGTTATAGTTGATGAGATGAAGTGGTCGGTATCCGTTGATGAGATGATATGGAGGAAGACAGATGCAGTATAGGTCATGATGTGGCGGTATATTTGGAATTAGTTGTTTTTGGACATATTATATATATATATGAATGACCAAGGTATTGGTTGATAGATGTATGGGTTGATTGAGAGTGAGGTTATGATGCCTTTGATTTTTTTATATGACTGTGGGTGTATGACATATATATGAACATTTTTTAATAAATAATTTTAAAAATCTAGTTTAGACGTGGGTTTTTGTAACCGCCATTAAATACATTAAATAAAATATTTTTAGTAGTAGTTACAATTAACCGTTGCTAAAAAAATCATCTAGTATGATCAAAAAAGATTTATTTCTTTTTTTATAATTCCCTTGGATTTTTTTAATAAAATAACATTTGTTATATATAAATGAAACCACTGCTAAATCTTTCAAAAAACAGCACATAAGAAAACCACTATAAACTTAGAAAATCTGCCACTAAAAGTCTACCGACCATGTAATATGAGGTTGATTTACTAATCAAATATATTTTATTAAGAGGAATTTTAAACTCCCACTATTCTATAAATGATTCTCATGACATTTTTGTAGAGGATGGCCTACAAATGAATCATATAATCATAGATTTATAATATGTGTGCCTTCGTTCATCACCTAATCCTTAGTGAATTTGAAGAATAATAGTCAAAATTTTCATCTTGATTGTGTGGTGATGTGAAAATGATAGGAAAGTAGTGACATGATCCTTAGGAGGCTATTTTAAAATGATGATGTGATCATTATGAATTGGAAGATCTCTATGCAAGACTCACTGGGAGAAGAGTTTATTATGGAAACTTAGGATTTAAAATGGGAAATATAACTGGGGTCAACAAATACACCATGGATTCTTTTTTCAGTTCTACTAGCGTGGTATGAAGTGGTACATCATAGATTTTGATTCCTAAGTCCTTACTATCTAGAGGGTAATTTATGATCATTTGGATCCTGGTGTACTACATTGGCCAATTCCTTATACAACCTGAAAGATGGATGATGTGTGGATTGATTTTTTGAATGGGTTATCTGAATCCATTTGTGTTTTCCAGGTGGTTTGGGTGATATTTGATAATTTGATGAAAGGTTATCATTTCTTAATAATCTATGAGACTCATTGAATAGATGATTTATGAAGTATTGTGTATGAGATATTACCCTCCAATATGGAGTCCCCTTTATGATTCTATTTGATAGAGATGCATGTTTATCATTACATTTTTTGTATAACAAGTATAAGAATTCAGGTACATAGTTGAAACTATATATTATATATCATCTGCTGGATAATGGTCAATTAGAAAAGAAAATTTATATATTAGATAATATTCTATGGGTATGGGTCTTGGATTTTAGTGGATCTTAGGATGATCATCCACCCATGGTTGAGTTTTTATATAATAACTACTTATGGTGTTCGATTCAAATTGATCCTTTTGAGGCCCTCTATGGATAGTCACATCATTCACCGCTATATTGTCATAAGGAAGGTGAGTTAATTATTATGAGTATGATCATGAAAAGAAATTATATCATTGTGTGAGTGAAGTTCTTCTAGAGTATCACTACTAGTAAATTACCCTATTCCAACATTTTGAAAGCACAGGTATAGGTTATACCATCTATTTCAAGGAAACATGGGAAATTGTAGCATCGGTATAGCCTTTATCTATACCCACAATTTTTAAAACTATAGGCATAGTTCAACTCCACCGTGTCATTAACCTATGCACACTGTTTGTAAAAAAGTAGGTATAGATTTTAGAAAATACACAGTTGTGGGATTCGATCCCTAGACTACGCATTTACTCTTCTATAACCTAAACCCTACCCTATTTCACTTATTTGTTTATAAATATAAATTAACATATCAGTATTGATATAAACCATGGATATAGTTAGAAAACCACGTCGATAGGTGTTGTTGTGATAAAAAATTTGCGTCCTTTGATTTTTTTTCAATTTCATAATGTGGGAAAGTTATACTAATGGTTTTGGAAAACCATGTTTATATGTCCCCAAAAAGAAACCATTTACTAACAATTTTATTCAAAATATTGTAATATGTATCGAAAAACTATGATATACCCACGGTTTAGGAAAAATCATGAGTATAGGTCTTGAAACTCAACTTATACCAATGGTTCTCCTTGAACTATTGGTATAGGCTCCCAACTTATACCCATGAGTATACATGTACCCAGGATTTTTGGAAAACCATCGGTATAGGCCCATTATCTAGTGGTGTACGTTTTCCTCCAAATATTTTATGCTATGATCCTATAAAAATAATAGGAAATGACCTTTGGATTTAACTATTTGAAATATTTTTTTCTTGAGGTAAACTCCTTGAATTGGGCATTAATAGATACCGAAATAAAGAATTCTTATCCCTGATTTATTAGTAAATTCTCTATTTGTAAATAATTTGAGATGGTTTATAAACATCAGGATCTTCCAAATTTTAATCTAGGTACGTATGATGTGGTTCATGAGTCTCAAATCCATTTTTATTTTCTTTATCTGACACATATGATCAACAACAACAACGATGGGCTAAATCTTGACACATCATATGTGGAATGACCAGTCATGATTTTCTATTAGAGTGGTACATCATTACAAGGGAATACAATACCACTTTTCTAGTACATATGCCAACATGTACAAATCTACAAGGAAACATGGGAGGAGGAGTTGGATATTTGGTCTCTGTGGATTGACTTTATCGAGATATCTTCTAAGAGCATATTATCAAGGATTATATGTCCTTAAAGAGGGAGATTTTAATAGTCTACTATTTCTCAAGCATGTAACATGTTAATTTCATCCATTATTCAAGTTTTTTTATCAATGAATTAGTTTGGTTGAGTATTGAGGATTTATGATAAATTTTCAGGGTGTTTTATTAGATTTTTTGGAGGATCACATTTGGACCATCGTTTTCTCAATATGTGATGACTCTATATGAAATAATGCCAAAATATGTTGAGGCATTTGGGGTAGAGTACAGTTAGGGATCAGGGTTTATCAGACCAGGTATCCTCAAATTAAAAATTGTACTATACATTTCTAAATCCAAAATAATGGTTGGAATACCATTTTAAAAAATCTTTGACAAAACTATGTTGGTGACCATGTAAGGAAGAGAGCATCACATGGTTGGCCTATTGTTTTTCATATCATTTGACTAAACATTGTGCACATTATTTAATGATCCATAAATCATATTTAATGGAAATTATTTGGTTGTATTTATTTTTTCTTCTTACTAAATATATTTTTCTTGATCCAAGAGATTCCACAACCTTACTATAATTATTTCTACACTAACCAGTCTTGATTATATTGGGTAAAAGTGCATTAATGATCTGGAATTAGGTTATGTGATCCAAAAACCTACATTCTTCAATATTCTTTTAGATCTACACTTATTGGAATGAGATTAGTAATATTTTATTAATTTCATTGAAGGGTTTATGGATTATAATTTCATGTAATGATGAATTTAGAGATAATTTCAAGAATTTTAGTGGATATTTAGGGTCAATGACAACTCCACTAACTGATCTCCATTCAAGAACCATTGACAGATCCCAGAAGCAATGATATTAGAGAACCGATGCTATTAAATTATAAAAAACATGAATAATGTTCTAGTACTATGATTTCTTTGATATTGGATCAATTTCATGGATTCCAATATGCGGGCTTAGTCTGGTGAGAACTTGACAATGATTCGGGTATTTTCTTTAAGAAATATTAGATTTTTTCACCAACAATATGGAGTTGGGAAGTTCTATAAAATCTTTGAAATGTTTATACTCTTATATCAATGGTTTGAAAATTTTGTTGGGATCGCCAATTTGAACATTTTTGATAGTGATCACATAGGTTTGTGTAGTCTGTGATACCTGTATATGATACCCAATTATAGGAGTATTCTAGAGTAGCTTGTTAGGACATATTTGATAATGATCCAATGAACATTTTTTTGCTATTTATTCTCAGGAGAACATGTTATATTATGTCTTTAAAGGACATTAACTAATATTTGTTATTGGCATGAAATTGGAGTTATTTTTTGGTATACAAAATAGTTGGAACATCATATTATTCATATCCCGTAGAGGCGGAGAACATAAGACATTCTATAATGATATAGGTGAACCTAAACATTGGGTAGCATGATATCCTTATGTCCAATCCCTTCGTTTCAATATTGGGGGAATGATGCACTAGTGGAAAACCCCAATGCATAGAAACACTATGGTTTTCATTATTCAAGAACATTGATTATGATGTGGTTCAATAATCATGGGGCCAAGGATATGATAGAGTTTTAATATGATGACCTTTTTTATGAGAATTGATTTGTGATTAATACGAATGTACATAGTCACCTTCCTTGGGAAAAGTTATTGTTAGCCTCTAAAATCCTTGTGATTATCATTTAATTATGAATAATATGAATGTGAAAATGGATTTTTTGTTTATTAGATAGTAAAAAACACATCACATGACTTACATACTTTGATACACATAATATTTATCAAGGGATATAGATGTTATATCTATGGAATCATGTTATGGATATATTGGTTGTGTGGTACTGGGTTTTATTGCTGACACTCTAGCTATGAATTTTGATGTATGTGAATACATCTCAATTACTAATCAGGAAGGGTAAAATGGCCTGTGGAAGATAGATGATTCGATCAGTATAATATTAGTAGTGATACTTGGATAGAATCCCAAGGATTTAATGATGTTTCATTATTTATCATTGTTCACATTATATGAGCTGTTTTATATAGACTCAATAGTATATTGGATTTCTCACTTATAGGAAATAGGGGACATTTTTAATTATATAGTTTTTACATTACGTTTTTATTGGTATTTCCATTGATATAATTTATTTTTGTATTTCATTAATGACGATGATTTTAGAGGTATAGTCTCTCCACTTAACTCAAATACCCTCACCAATAGTTTAAAATCACTTTTTTATAGAGCGGCATGCTTGAGTTTCTATTATAACTCCACTCAGTTTCTGTTTGGGATAATAAAATATGGTCAATTACTTCCCAACTCCCACTTCTTTATTTTTTTAATTGTAGTTTATTTTTGTGTCTCTGTCTTAGGGATTCTATTCTGGTCCCACTAGGACATGGAAGTATTAGTTGTCAATGATATGGAATTGTTATATCTTAGTGAGGGTCATCTCAAGATTGTTTTTTCATGAATTAATTCATCAATTCATATGATGTACAATTCCTGATGTATTTTTACGAAGTTTTTAATCATTTATACTATAATTTTCATATAATTTGGCATCACAAGTTAGGTATTTTTTGTTTTTTGGTGATGAAGGTGTGTTTGTATCTTCAACGGATGTATTTTTAGGGTTCCATACTGTGGATTCACATAATTGAGGTTTAATGCTATATATATCATTAAATTTAATTCATTCATTCATTATTTTTAGTTTTAATTAATAGTTTAACATTTTATGCAGCGAGTTAGGTTAATTAGTTGTTGGGGGAGGTGGTTTGGACTAGAATCTTCATTGGTTATTACTCAAGGGAGTCTAAGTGTTTTTTTGGTTTCATTTAATTGATTATTAATAATTTAATTTTTTAAATTATATTTATCATAATGAGATACCCTTCAGGGATGTTGTGTTCTTTTGTGATAAAGGCTTTGATTTTGGGTGCCTTGTTGTGGGGTTATCTTTATAATCTACCTCTTCCCTATCATTAATTTCATAAAACACATAGTTCTTGGAGTTATAATATGTATAGACTATTGGGGTAAAATATTGGTTTAATCCCCTTACATTGAACCTTTAGAGAGCTTTGTAATGGTCCCTTCCAACTATCACCTCCTGATATAGACACAATGATGTTCCTGATATGTAGTGAGGGGATACAGATATGTATTATTTGTTTGATTAGAATGGACCAAAATTTTCTCTCAAGTTTTGGTTCCAGAATCCACTAGGATACGGTCATTTGGTCAATGATTGTTTTGGATCAAGATTTAAAAATGTTTTAATTGATTTCACATCCGAGAGAGATGTATTTATAACCCTGGTGTGGGTTCGGGATCTTTTGGATGACTTTACATATAAGGTTCAAAGAGGGTTTTTCATGTTTCTTCTAACTATTCCCAGAAGGTAGGATCATGTAGTATATTTGAGGATATATTAGATGGTACCTGAATTTTGTGAAAAAAATTTCATGTTTTGAGACATAGAGGTAGAGATACTACATTTTAGGATCTGATTAACTAGATCATTCAGGATGGGTTTATTTTTTGAGATGGAGTGTTCAGTTGGGTGTCACCAATTAGATGTTGCACAAATTATTCGAGAGGGATGAGGATTACCATCATGGGCATTGTAATTCATTTTTTTTTTCCTATTTGGGAATTTTATAAATAATGGTCCATTACATTTTTAGTGAGAACTATTGGGAGATTTTTGTCATGCCATGTGTGTCCCCTATTCTGGATGAGATAAAGGACCCACTTATAGGTTTTCATGTCTAATATTTTTGGATTACATTATGGGAGAGATTATGGTAACTAATTTTGTTGTGTTTCAAATCAATAGTTGATAATTTCTTTAATTTAAGTGTCTCCAATGTTGTGTGATGGATGTGATCTGTGGGTGTAACACCAAGATATTTTAGATTATATTTATCATTAAATACATTGTACATGTTCAATATGTTTTTCCACACACACATCAAGATTAAAACGGACTATGATATATTGTAACATGGTCACTATATTGATGGTTATTAATATGATTAGAAAAATTATGAAATACGTATAGAATTTTTTAAAATAATTAAAATTAATCTTTCACTTCATAATATATAAGTATTAAATTTCTTTAAAGTCATTTTATGTTTCAAAAATATGTATTCTTCATATGTATATTTTATTTAACTATGTTTGATATTATTTTAATTAGTTTATACAATAGTTAGAAATTTTATTATAGAAATTGGAGATTATATTTGGATTAATCACAACAAATTTTCATTTGAGTGCATTTTTGAGATTTTTGTAAAAATATTTTGTTTTTAGTGAATATTGAAAAACTAATTATTTCTATAAATATGTTATTTATTTCTATTTAAATGTACTAATTTTTTTAAAATTATATCAAAAATTAAAAATATTTATGAATTTTAATAAAAAAATTTATCTAATTACATAGGATTCAACATTCTATTTGATTTTTTAGAAGATCATTTTTGGGGTTAAGAATGATTTTTCTTAAAACACTATCTTTTTTGTCTAATACTCTTTTTTATAAAAAAATATTTTAGACACTTAAAAAAATTATATCCTATAAATTTAACTCTATTTTACTACTGAATATTATTAACATAATTTTATTGTGTTATATATATTTGTCGTCATTGTCAATTAAAACATGGTAAATTTTTGTCGCATCTATAAAAGAGGTATAACCTTGATAAAAAATGGTTATTTATTTAAAATATATCTAAAACCTTAAATAATATAATTAGATGTGTTTTTTTTTCAAAAAAAATGTTATTGTGTTGAATAATGTATTTAATAATATCATTTTGAAATTGAGAACCATATCATGACCTTTGGGAAGATATATAATATTTAATGAAAATACAAAAATAAATGGGTATTTTTATTTAATATCATTTTTGGAAGATTCCATTTTTGAATGTATTTCTAAAATTAAAATATCAATGTTTATTTTTTCTGAAAAATTATGGAATCCAATTTATTCATTTATTTCAATTTTGAATTTTTTTCACTCCTAAAGTTTATTATTTTCGTAAAGGATATTTTTATACATATTTTCTTCTTATATTCAAATTTATTTATTACACTACAATAAATTGTAAATTATAAAGGTTATTTACTACTTTGAGTCATCATATTTAATTTTTGTTAGAATTCCCCTTTTTAAATAATTATTTTATCAAAGTAAAAAATTTATGTTTGACGATTAAGGTTAAAGTATTTTTAATGTTCATTAAATTTTTGATAATAATTAAAATGTGTCTAAAAACTAACAAAATTTTATTGAATTAGTTTATTTAGATTTTAAAACATACACTCCTAAAATATTTTGTTCTTTTTTTCCATTTTACTTTCTTATGATGTTTATAATATTTATTATTTTATAAAAATTATAATGTCACCATTCAATCCCTAATAAAAGGATACCAATTACACCTCTTAAAAACACATCATGAGAATTATATAATATACAATCCCTATAAAAATAATATCCTATATTACATTCCACACTTCTTAGATCTTTAGATAATTTATAATACCTCCATTTTAAATCATAATATGTAATCTAAATGTGGTTTCTCTACAATGTTGTATAACTTCTAAACATGTGTTTTCACATTTAATTCATTATTTAACTATTTTATGTATATGATTTCTATTATTAATTAATGAAACTATTTTCTTCAATATATTTAAATTTTTTTTTGTTTATTTTGTAATCAATTTTCACCTTTTCTCGAACAATTGAAAATTGAAAGCATCACTCCAGAAAATGCAAGGATTACCATATCAATGAAGTGATGTAATTCATTTTTCAACACATCCTTGTATTAATAAATATAAAATTATATATTTGGAGTAAATATTTTATCTATTTAAATATAAATATTTTGAATATATTGAAACCACGATTATGCTACATGTGAAATAATGATCAAACCAAAACAATCATTGAAACAGATTGGTTTTCACATGAATATTAATTTTAAAGAAGAATAGATAATAAAAAAATATTTGGAAATAATAAAGGAATGGTAAATATTAATTTATACATGAATATGGTTCTAAAATATATGTATAATGAATATATATTTTAAAAGGGTAATTTTATTTCATATAATGTATTACAGGACTTGAGGTAAGGGTTTCTCATCTCCCCACATGTTTATTTGACACATATGTTATATTCACCACTTTTTTACATTGTGGGGTGTATATACTGACCATGATTATATTTTATTATTATATGAACTAAAATAATGTTTATATTAAAAATAATAATTTTAATCTCTTTTATGTTGTTTTGATTTATATATTTCCAATTTTGTTACGTAAATTATATTATAAATAAAATTTAAAATATTCCCTTCCATATATTTTTATTAAATTTCCATGTTTTCTTTAAAAAATTGAGGATGTTATTTTTAGATATCATTTAATTCTTTAATTTAATTTTTCAAAATGTTTTAAAGAATAATTTTTTCATTTTTCACACAAGTTACTTTTGATTTTTTATCAAAAATGTGATGCGAAATATTAATTTAAGATACTAGGGATGAATAGAATTCCCATTTACTATCACCACTCAATGATTTGATGATTAGTTTAAATTTTTCCATTTTTTTCAATGAAATTTATTTTAAAAATAATATATAAATTTTTTTATATTATATCATTTTATTTCCAAATGAAAATTTTATTTACCTAATTTAATATTCTTTTTAAATATTAAATTATTTTTTTTCATCCATTATAAGATCCTTCAATGTTTCAAATACCTTACTATGGATATCATCCTATGCTACCACTCTTTTTCTTTATCAAGATGTTTTTTGACTAATATGATGAAATCTATATGAATCATATTTCCATTCCATTGGGTTTTGTATGATGACATTATGAATGTTTTTTTATTATGTGGAATAAATATCGATGGATTTCCTTATGTGGCCAGTGGGAAAAAATTATATATTCCCCCAATTCATTGGTAAATCTTTATATCTCATGATGTAATTATGGGAAATAAGTTTATATAAATGATCTACTATGGAAAATAGGTATGGATACCTTATCTACCAAAGAAATATGTGATTTTTCTTGATTTAGTATGATATAGGAAACATGTCATGAATCTTGATCAGTTATTATATAAGAACCAGGAGTTTATTCGATACCCAATATGTTATGATGGTATTTATAGGAAAACACTATAGTTGATACATTTTATATTCAATAAATGGAACAACACTATATGAAGTATTTTTATGAATATGATTGAAATTAGGTTTCAAGATTAAATAATTATTATTTTACATTATTTTTATTTGGGTCATTTTAAATACCAAATATTTATAGCATGGCTCTTGATTATGATAAATAATAGTTTGGGTATGATATTTAATAATGATCTCATATCCTTAATCATATGTTATTAATTTTTATGCCCATCAATTTATATCTCCTAAGTTTAACCTTATTAACAATTTGTGATCAGTATTATTCTATTTTCATTCACAAGGTTATGAGGAATGGTATTGTGTAGGGTATGTGAAAGAAGGGTGTGATGTGATAAAAAAAGGGAGATAATGTAAATATTTTTTATCATCGTTTTTATGTATCCTATATTCCAAAGACACTATACCATTATGTTTCGAGCATAGATAATGGTATTATATGATAATTATTAATCTAATAAGATCTAATATTTATGTATAGAAATAGAGGGTCATGGTATTTTTATCTTAGTAGTTTTTAGTTAGTCAATATAAATTAAGATTAAAAACAATTTTGAAAATCCTATGAATATGGATTAATACATGATAACATCATTATATATTGGTATATTACATATTTTTTACTTATCCTATAAAATGAATCAATATTTGGATACTAGGATGTTTATATAGTTCTTCCACAAATACACCTAGGGGTAAAAAGTCTAAAAAAGGTATAATGGGAATTAAATTGATCATTACTGCTGCATATTGAGTGGGCTTAATACTACACGTCATTCTATAAACTCCCTTGGGATATTCATGGGTTAATTAACTTTTTTTATTATAAACCATTATGAATAATTTAAATAGATATTGCCCTAAGATATCATAGGATCAAAAAAGTTACTAATTTACTAAGAGAATGTATCTAGATTTATAGACCATGTGTATTATTTTTCATAATTTTTCACAATTTTTATTCTTTATACCATGGTTATTTTTATTTTATAATCAATTTTTTAAACCATGATGTATCAAGTAAATATCAAATGGAATAGATAATTGAAAGATTTTCCTCATAATTAACCAAGTGAAACATTAAATGGAAAGAAAGATTTCATTATAATAACTAATAAACTATAACTTTATATGATTGAAATTATCAATATGTTTGTTTTTTCTGACATTTTTTAAAATATAAATTTTTTTTTTCATGATGACTGTGGATGAAAAAAAATCATCTTCCTACATGTGAATATTTTCAAATGAATAAATCATTGTAATGATTCAAAGTAACTTGAATATGATTTCTATGTTGAAAAAAGTGGCATAGAGCCATTAATTTCAATTTAATTTGATTCTCTATATGTGGGAAATTTGTGAACTATTTGATTTTGTGCCCTAATCTAATGGTTTAATCATAGGCCAAGAATTGGTTGATAATATTCCAATCATTTAAGTATAATGATTGATGTTTTTATGTATTTGGATAATATAATTAGGTTATAAAAGTTACTTTCACTGATTTTCTAGTTATAATAATCATGAAACATATAAGGGTTGTGTTTTATAGATTCCCAATAATGATTTAAAAATAAATTGTGAATGGTCCAAATAACCTTGAAAAGTGAATTAGTGATAGGATAATATTACTCAACAAAACACAATTTTGTTGTAGAGAACCCATTATATATTATTTCTGTTTACTTAATAATAATTAGTTTTTTTAAATATTTGAGTCATATTAATAATTCTTATTCCTGGCCAAATTTATTTTTTATTGATTTATTTGGTTATTCTTGTTGTAATGTGAATGGATTGACATGTTTAGAGATAATATACGATCATGGTATTGTAGTGTCTAGTATGTGACATTATGTTTTACTTTATCTTTTGTGGATAAATATAAATGATTATATTGAAAAAAAATTAATTAAATGATTTATATTTTTGGGAATGGAATTTGGTTAGAAATATTTTAGAGGTTCTATAGGGTTAACTATTTATAAATTGTATTTAGTTGGAAATTATGTTTTATTTTCATTTTTTAGAGATTTTTTTATAATATATATAAATATAGCATAATGTGTGATAACCATTTTGGGTTTTATAATTATTTAGTGGAAAATTCAATGTGTTATAGATATTTTGATTCATTAAATGTTAATTATATAGCTCTAGACAAGGAATATTTATCATGAATTTCAATTACATGGAGTGTGAGATGAGGTAGATTATGAATTTATTGAATAACAACTAAAGAATGAAATTTTTATTATTAAATTTATTTAAATCAAGCATTTTTTTAATTTAATCAGTCATAATATTAAAATAATCGTTCATCCTTTAGAAAGTGATCTTGGTATAAAACAAGTATCATTTTAACATCAGTTAGGATTAATTGTTAGTCTCTTTATCCCTCACTGATTTATAATTTTATGTTCATTAAAATTCACCCGAAAATATTTTCTATGACTCCCTATTAGTCCTTGAATATTAGATTTGTCTTCTATGTTAGTATTATAACATCCCAATGGGGTTCTTCTTATCTGAGAACTCTAATTGGTGTTATTTTAGGTAAATATTATGTTTCCCATTTACTATTTTCAAGGGATGATTTATTATCCATATTTATGTTATGGGGTTTAAAAAAATTAAATTTTAAAATATCAAACCTTTTTTACCACAATAAAAATTTCTTGGCCACACTTAATTTAATAGGGGGTATTATAATTTAACACAACTAGATTTTAGAATATATTTATTTATTAATAATTTATTGGTGTTTGATTTCATTATTGACAAACAACGTTGATCTTGAACCAAACCATTATATATTATAACCTAACTATTAAATAAACATATATGAATAGTATTAACAAAATTTTTAATTATATATATAAATGTTTTACATAATTCAAATATATTTTTTAATTCATAATATATAATTTCACAATAATTAGTAAAGTCATTTTATGATTCAAAATTATGTATTATTTAAAATAATATTTATTTTCATATATGAATATTATAATTAACTCATACAACTTTTAAAAGAATTTATTTAAAAAAATTGGCACCACTTTTTTAAACAATTCAAATTTATTTTTTAGTGTTTTTGAAGATTTTTAAGTAAATAGTGACACATATTGATTTCTCATTAAATTATCATTTATTTTCATGAATTATTTCCCTGAATTGTTTAAATTTGATCCTTAATTAATATTTTTACCCTTTAGTAATGAATAATCTAATTAATTACATAAGAATCATCTTTACACATGATTTTTTTATATGTTCTTTTTTCAGATAAAAACATTTATTCCTAAAACTTGTTTTTTTGGTTTTATGAACTTATATTAAAGTATATTTCTACCCATTAAACAAATATACACTTGTAAAATAAAGTCAATATTTTGAATCAGAAAAAAAAAGAAAATATTTTTATTATTCAATGTAATTTGAGGTAATTATAAATAGTCTACATATATAAGAGTTTTGACCACAGTAAAATTTAAAAAAATGGTTTGGGACTATAGATTAATGTTTTAAAACCTCTAAAATTCCTTACATTATCCTATTTAATAAGAGATTTTTGGAAAATGATATGATAAAGGGGTAATGTAATTTTTTGAAAACATAAATTTGAAATTTGGATCTCAAAATGTACTTTTGTGAAGATAAGTTATAGTTTATTCAATATAAAAATTATTTCTAGGTTACTTCATTTAATTACAAGGGTAGAAGATTCAATTAAATTTTATATTTATAAAAAAATATAAAAAACCATATTTTATATTATTTAACTAATAATATTCTAGGAAACCAATTTATTACTTTATTTTATGGTGAACATATTTTTTCTCTTCAAATATGCTATTTTCCAAAAAAACTATTATTATATTTTTTTTCTTCTAATAGTAAAAATAATTTCTAAAATAAATATAAATTAAAATAGATAAAATGGATTCAGAATTTTTAATCCAAATATATATTTTTTTATATCTACACATTTTTTTTCATCATATAATTTGTTTTCATTTTAATAAAATGATAAGTTATGGCAGTTATGGTATAAATAGTTTTAAAGTTGTTTAACTATGAGATAATGATTCAAAAGCATCAATAAAATTTGGTGATGTTGTTGGATGATATTTTCACCCATTCAACATATTAACCTTCAATATGGGGTTTTTTAGTTCAGCTTTACATGATTATGATGTTTATATTATTTTATCTATTAATTGATTCTAAGTCATTCATTTCCCTCCCTTATAAATGGAAACCATCTCTCCTCTTGTGTCCGCTCATAATGAGAGATTAATATCAAAAAATACCTACAATAATTCCTTCCAACATTCATTACTCATATCATATAGCTTCTTTTATTTCAAAAATAATATCATTCATTATCTTAAGGATTAATCCCAAAGAGGTTTCCCAACAAAGAGTTATACGTTTTCACAAGTAAATAATAATTTATTTCCTCTTCTACATCTTATAAATATATTTAACCAATATTAATATAATTTATTTAATATATTTAATATAATTATTTTTAGTTAGAAGGATTTAATACCCATTATCCACCTTCTTTTTAACAATAAGAAAGTGGAGACATCCCTTGTGTGTGTGTACAGATTAACAAGTCCATGTTGTCGTGTAATTCATTTTTAATCACCAATTCAATTGAATAAGTATAAAAGTTTATTTGAAAAATAAATATGATTATAATTTATTGAATAATATTCTACATATGATAAAACTAATAATAGGATGCATGTATCAAAATCCATAAAATGAAAACTACAAGTAAAAAAAGACAAGTTTTCACCTGAATATCCATTTTAATGAAGAATTTATAAAAAAAATTATTAATTTGAAATTATAAAGTAATAATACATAGTAAAATAGAAATGACTATTTTTCAATAAAATATTAATAAAAAATAAATATTTATCATATATGAAATTTTACCACATAAAATACATATGAGACTTTATGTATGGGATTCCCATCTCAGTTTTATTTTCATGAGTCATATTCCATATTCACAACATTATTCCTTTGTGTGGTGTATATAATTCACATGGGTGGATGTTTTTATTCCCTTCATAAAGATTAATTTCATGCTACACTTCCATATATGGTTCTCTCTTTCATGAGTTTTTTATTCTGATTCTAATAAATTTGTACATCACAGTATTCTAAAGAAACTCTAATAGAATTTCCCATAAAACATTTTTTATTTGATCCCCATGATATATTTAAAATATCTTCATGAATCTCTATAACATTATCGTATGATTTTTTAATTTAATATTTATGTTTGTTTTAATTTATATACAAATATCAAAGGAATATTTTTATCCATTTCTAGATGAAATACTTCAAAATTTTAAATGAAAATGTTGAAGGACTTATTATTTTAACAAACATAAAATGAAAAAAATTTACCCCATAATGACCACTTAATGCTACAAATTACACTTCACTAGTTTCTATGGTAGTCATCATATAAATAAAGTTCCTTACTATTTTAGAATCATTTTATAATTAAAATAGTTATTTCGAAATGATATTGAGATTTTAATCAATAAATATTCGAATAATATTTTAAAGGAATTTTTTATCTTTGAAAAATACTTTGAAATAACATATGATTTAATTGGTATGTGATACTATGATACCCCTGTTATTCTTTATATGGATGGTTAATGAATATTATGATTAAAATTTTTGGAAACCCATTACACTTCCATGAATTTTGATATGATTATATGATGATTGTTTTTGGGATGATATAGAACCTAAATGTATATATTTGATTTCATGAATGGTGCTTCATGAAATTTATATCCCTCTAATTAGTTAGGTGAAATGTTATACCTCTAGATATAATTATTGGAATGGAGTAGATATACTCAATCAACAATCAATATTTACTAGACATTACTGATAAATTACGGGAAATGTATCATGATTCCTGATTCACAATGATATATATAATAGTTAGTGATTCCTAATCTTTTAAGATGTAGGAAATATCTTTTGATGCCTAATCTAGTAATGTATAGACACAGAAGTAGTTATCATTATAATATAATTTTATTTTTATACCTATTATGGTTCCCCATTCTTAGGATATATTTCTACACTTATGATTTGAAATCATTTTCCAAATTGAAATATAGTTATTTCTAAATATTATGAATCTTATATTTTAAAATGGGAATTTTTTATACCACGAATCATTATTATGATCTATAATAAATTATTCATCATAATTTAAAATGACATCATACAATTTTTCTTATCATTTTATTTTATATTATCATTGATTTATATCTCATTTTTACAACTATTGAGCATCATAGCTTATACACTATTCTATTTCATTCATTAGGATATTAATATTGGATTTCTGAAGGGTTTTTCAAAGAAGGGAGTAAATTGAGAAGAAAATTATAGGAGATGATTTAAATATTTTATATACTAGTATTTTATGTATCCATGTTTCCAATTACAAAAACACATTAATGGTTTTGGAGTGGTTTGCAATTTTTTGTATTGAATATTCATCTAAAAAGGAAAATTACTTAAAAGAAAAAAGAGTTGGTCACTATAAGGGGATGGTGGGACTCCATAATTTATTTTCCCTATGTTAGTGTAATTTAAATCATTATGTTTGTATCTTTTTGTGCCAAAATATATCCCATAATAATGGTGTTTTGAACCTATTTTACCCATTTTTGTGCTTCATGGGACTGTGGGATCCCCATGATGTATTTACCTTGAGATGTTTGGTGTTGACAATTTAGTAGTATGGGTGAGGGGATAGAGATTTGATCTACCCATGAATTGATATCATTTGGATGATATTTTTAAGTTAGTTAATATATATGATTTTATTATAGGAGGATACCTTAAGGATATCAATGGAATAATCATTGGAATAAATATTTTTAAACATCAAGGAAAAATATGTTATATGTGGTCAGACATACCTAGGGAACTAATTCCAAATTTAGAGGGTCTAAACCCTACTCTAGTCTGAAAGATACATACCTGTACATAAGTTGGGTTTCTATGGTCACTAAATGTTTGACAGAACTGTGATATAATATATTCTTTTCCCCAAATTTCTTATGGATCCAATTATTTCTATTGAACTACCATGATTTGGACTCGTTATCTCAATGTTAGTCAATTTTTTCACTTGTTTTAGTCGTTCCATTTGCATTCATTATTCATTTTAGAGATGTGAATTATCATTTGGATTCCCATGGTTATAGCATGGGGTTCAAAATTTATGAAAATTTAATTATTATATGTCATGGATATCGATATTAGATCTTGAATACACACATTTTTTATGTAGTATTGCATGCCTAGTTATCTAAATCATATAGAATGGGGCCATGTCAGTTGTAGATTTACAATGGGTGTCACCTTACACCACAGGGTTGGATATTCCATTTATTATTTTTCTTATGATTATTTATTTTATTGTAGTGGTTGTTTTTATTTGACAATGTTTCACATATCATGTGTTTCATACACTTGTTATGACCATAGATCATAGTAAACTATTAAGGGTGGCCTTATGATATTTATTTTTCTCCCCCACTATATGCACATAGTTGTGCATATAGTGACTTATTTCTATTTTTATATGTATCATGGTTTGTATTGTGTATGGTGTAGAGGCCAAGTGTTTCTTGATCAACATGGTTCACTGATGTGGTTTTTGATGATTAATATATAAAAGAATTATATTTTGAGGATAGGCATGATTCATGGATCAGAGTTGTTAGTATATCCTTTTTATTTTTTCCCTCATTTACTACTTTTAGTTGTGATTTTCTAGAATTGGGGATCTGTTTCTGTTTATCAGACGTTGATTCTATATAACTTATTTTTTATTTCATTTGATATAGCATGTTGATGTGTTGTCTATTTTTTATCACATTTAATTAATTTTATTATTGATGTGAATGTGTTTGGTTATTTGTTCACGATTTTTGATAATTCAAAAACAATATAGTGTATCCAATGTATCATTTATACAGTTGAAACTAGTTGATAGCCCCTAGAAAATAGTGAGGAATGCATGATTCCTTGTGTTATGATGGATTTGGTGATTTTTTAAGTCAACCGAGGCTATTTTATTACAAACCTCACAAAAATAAAACATCTTATCCATCTGATTTCTCATAACAGACTTCCCAATTGTTTCATTAGAACAAGAACATTAATAAATAGACAAAATAATTTATCCAACCCATGATATATAAAATCAAAATAAATAAAAAATCATTAATTAAATTTTCATCCACACAACCATGGACACAAGAACTTTAAAAAACTAAAAAACACATTCGATCATATCTCAAATAATCCATCTGATTTCTAGTGCATATTTTTATTAAATCTAATCCAAATCATTAAAAACCTAAATCTTCCTACATATAGAACCATTACACCAATACAGAACACTCTTCCACACCATGATTCTATTTCATGAATCCTAAGTCAAAATAATTTCAAAAAACCACCAATATATACAAATATATATATATATATATATTAAAGGATGTAAAATCATTCTAATTTTTCCCCAGATACTATTATGTTTTGAAAAGACAAAACCATAGAATTTTACTACTGTTATCTTTTCTTAATATAATTATGAATTTATTAAATTCAAAAATGAGAAATTATATAAATATTTATATAGAAAACAATAAATCATTTAAAAATCATATAAAAATCACCTTAAAAAATATATCAATTTTACAAAAAAATCTATCATACTATTGTTTACTTTAGAAATTAAAGTTGTACTACATTTCAAAATACAATTCCTAAAATATTAAAAAAATGAATCATTTTATTCAAAAATCTACCATCCCCATTTCATATAAAATTTATAGAAATTTATTTACCAAAACCAAAAAACTAATGTTTTAATTTAAAAATTGCAAAAATATTCATCATCAAGTGACTTTATGACCCATTTACAATGTCAAAAAAACCCCATATTAAAATAAAAATACAAATTTAACATTAATTTTGATTAAATAAATTATTACAATATTTTTAAAAAAATATTATAAAGCAGTTTTCTTTTCTAGATTCAACTAATAGTCAACTTATTGTAATATTAGATTCAACATGTTCCCCATAAAAATTACCCAAAATATATGTCTATAATATTTGATTGAATTGTTTTAAAAAAATAATTTTCCAAATATCAATAAGAATCAAATTAAAAATCTAATACGAAACAAGATACCAGAATTGGAATCAATAGAACAATGTCTAAAAATAAATAATTTTATTTATAATTACTCGGTTAATAGAAATAAAACAAGGTTCATGGTTTTAAAGAAAAAATATATAAAAATAATTCTTAGAAGATTATAAAAGACATTAATTGGAATGATCAATAATAATATAAAATTAAAAAATAATGAGAATTCACAATATCTAGAAAATATATATAAAAAGTATGATATTCCTGAGTAGATAAATCAGCAAACAAAGGTAAATATCATCTGAGAAATAAGCATTCCTATCTCGATAAAAGGAACCAACTATCAATTCATATTAACCTATTATTTATATATATATATATTGGGGGAATTACACACACACACACAAAAACACACAGATATATATATATATATATATATATATATTATGGTAATACAAACATCAGATAATTCCATCTATAGTATAACAAACATAGAGATAAATGCATTACAAAACGACATTCAAAATGTCCCTTCCAATCAAATCCTAACATTATCAATGATCCAAATTAGAAGTTGATCCCTGACTAAGTCTATATTCATTTATTTAAATTTTTTTTATTATAGAAAAGATAATCATATGTCATACCTCATAAATCATATTTTATAAATCAAATACTTGATCATTCCCTTGTAAATTATCTATCCTTCATAATGAGTTTCTTGACATAATTTTATGGGTAATTTCAAAAGTTATAATATCATATATTCAATATAATGAATGAATAGATCTCTTTAATACCACAATAATTTTGATATAACTTTCTTACGTCCATTACATGAATACATTGATGATACCCAATTTCGTTTTCAATTATCCTTGGAGTGTTCCATAATGCTTAGAGATAAGAGACTAAAAATTGTTGTATCAATATTGAGTTTAATGGTTTATATAGAAAAATTATTATATAGATAATTCATGGAAATAATCTATCATAAATCCATTCAGCCACATGTGCAAGTCAAATTTGAAAAATGACATAAAAAAGTTTGATAAAAAACAGTGAAAAGAAACTGCATCCCAGAATTCTATAAATATTTTTACATAATTACAATAAATATATTTATTAATGGTTAGTTAGTTTTTCAATTAAACTCATGAAATATGATAGGAAGTCAAATAGTGGAATAAGATATATCAATACCACAATATATACTCAACACAAATAGTTCATACTCAGAACTGAGAACTAATCCTACCTTAATGATAAAAATGATTCCCCCAACATGAATAACCATAAATTAGTATTGTACCTATAAGTTTATGAATAATATAAAAATATAGGATTCATGTCCACTAAGGTTTTCATGATTGGGATAGTATAAAATAATTAGCAGGGCTCCACCAATGGTGTGTCAACCCAACCATGATAAACAAGTATACACATGAACATATTCACTCATTTATATACATATATATTGAACAGTTTTTTATATTCTCACATAAGGTATAATATAATATAGATAAAATAGAAAATAATATACTAGAATAATAAAAATGTAATGACCCACTTTTCCATAAGGAACCATACTTGTTCTATGTACTTCAATCATCGACTTCAAATCTGAGATTTACCATAAACTAATGTAATGGTTAAAAACATACCGCTTTAATTGATGTCAAGTTGATTCACCTGTATAACCATAGTGGGAAGATTATTTGGTATAATAATGATAGAAAAAAGTTTAAGAACAATATGGGGTTATGGGAAGGGGGTATAACAGAAAAGGGTTCATAATATATCCAATTATATCATATAGTTATATGGAAAATGACCATCATTTATTAGTTTATAATAAAAAATATACCCATTCTGGAGTACATATAAATATTTATCCATGGTAATGATATCAAAATGGTTAATTTATTCAACATTAATTCCTTTATATATAAAAAAATTATAGTAAAACTATAGGCATGGTCAAGGAATATTATTACTAGTATTGGTAATAATTCTTTGTAAAACATGGTAGTAAAAATATTTTCACAACATAAAACTATATTTGAGCTCACTTCACCAATTTTAAAAAATTTAAAAGAATATAGGAAATAAGTAATGATATAAATCATGGATAAAATAAATATATTAAAAAAATATAAAATTATATTTAATTAATCACCAATTTTAGGCACAACCCTAATTAACCACATGACTCCAAAAAAATAATACCAAGAAACCAATTATAGAATCAAAAATTAATTATTTTAAATTTTATAATATGGAATTGCTCCAACCATGGTAGTAATATCATGAATAACAGTGGTATTACGAGATTTAATATGGTAAATTTATAGTCCCCATAATATGTATAGGTTAATAAATGACTAATTACATTACTCTGATTAGGTTCTAGATTACACTTTATATTCCACTTGAAATTAAATTGTTTAAAAAAACATATAGCATAATATAATTATAATTAAATAACCATTTTTAATAACATGAATAAAGTGTTCCATTGAAATATTTTTTGGTAAAACATTTAGAATATGAAAATTAATCAAGAGATAAATCAAAATAAAAATATATTTCCCAAAGAAAATATTATTAAATAATATTTTTTTTAAAATCACATACCATAAAGTTTTAAAGAAACCATTATATTAATAAATTTTTAGTGTTTAGTAAATCATAAATCATTATTTTTTTAATATTTAATCTCTTAAATTCACCACATTAATATATCAATCACATCACCACCAATAACTCTCTTAACCATGGGATAATTATAGTTTACTTACTAATAATTAATTAATGTTTATGTTTAAATTAGTAATTATTATTATTTAATATGGTTGAGTGTTAAGGATGTTTTTAATAACATATTGATATCCAAACAATGAGGTTGAGGCTAAATATAGATTCTCATATTACACACAATTCTCAATATGGTTGAAGAATAATGATCATATAAGGGTTTCTATTTCATCACAAGAACAATATCGAGGAAGGTAAAAAATAAATTGTGATAACAAATATTATTAATGTAACCTAATAATGACTTATCTATCATGAGATTACAATTGGATTATTCAAACAAACATTATATGGGGTGGGGATGAATCTAGTGTTTCCATGTTATTTCACCAAAGAAATTATTCACCTTTTGAAATATAAACCCCCTTTTGTTTTGAAGATCTGTAGTATGTTAATACACAATGAGATATTCTTTTTAATATCATATCTCATATTCACCACATGAAATCAAGTTAATAAGGAATTTATTGCACATGGTGTCTTTAAATGGTTTTTCCCAGATGTAGAAAAAATACTCCTTATTTTTCTCACTATTGCCTTAGTCAAATATTTTCCACTATAATCAATTAATAAATTATAAATAGAATGGTGATATTTTTATCCAAACCAATTATGTCACTATATTACAAAGTTGAGTTCTTTATAATATTACACATTTGAACTTGTCAATATATTACACTAATGATCTAATTTTCATTCTTGTTTTTTATACATTCTCTTTCATGTTCCCTTTAAAAATCCTTTTAATTCATGATGTATATCACTAATTATATCTATAATTTAATGAATTCAAAATTTAAAATCTTCTTAATCAATAATAGAGTATTAAAATACCTAAATATAATCAACTAAACATAGGTATTATAGAATCTATTATTTCTCATCTTCATGATCTTCTTCAAAACTATTTGTTGGATTCCCAACATTCTTTAGGTTACTATGTATAGAAATATTCATCCTCATATTATTATTTTCTAAATTAATACAAAACATATTCCCAGTTCCAACACTAGTTTAAAAAATCTTGGATATTCCCAAATTGAAAAACATGTTCATATTAAAACACTCAAAATCATCCATAAAATAACAAATTCCCTCTTAGTACTCCATAATAAATCACATCATGAATATGCAATCTGACTAGAAGAACTCATGTGATATTCCTTATCTATTTCGTCATCATATTGTATTATTTTTCAAAACACAATTGATAATATCTCATATGTATAATCTTAAAAACTATTATTCTTCATCACTACTGCATGAATTGTCTTTCCCTATTCCTTATTCTTCTTCATTGAGAGGGTTTATTCTATCTAATAACTAAATAATAGACCAACACATTGTGAAAAAACCCCCTTCTTCAAATTTTCATTCCTTTCATGGTCTTTATTATCCCACAATTGGATATATTAAATTAAAAAATCTCATTTTTTATATGTATATAAAATTTAATAAAATACAATTAAGAATTTTAGCTTCCACGATATCATGTGAACTTATCAATAAAAGATCCAATGTGAAACTAATTTTCATTTCTGACTATAAGATTTGAAATAAAACCATTAAATTACATGGAAATTTTTAAAACATTAGACAATATGTCTTCTCATTTTCTTCTAGTTGGATTGGGTTTACCTTATTCTCCTAATTTTATGCTAAAATTATGCACTTCAACATTCATCATACATTTCATAAAATTAATATTAACATTTTCAATGTGTAAAGATCTTATGGTTTGGGTTCTTCTTAGGAACTATTACCCCATCCATGTAAGACTCGTAGACATTAACGAGAATCTATGTTCACTCAACATATTTATCATGATTATAGAATAAAATATTTTATGATATCTTAGATATTTAATGAAAATAAATCATATTCACAATGGGTGTTTTAGTTTAATATTTTTGAATTCTAAAATACTAGTTTTTTCAAACATTTGTAAATTCCCAACATTCCATCTCAACATGGTCTCATATATATCAATCATATAGATCAATATCCAACTCATTAATATTAGATTAAAATTATATAGATCGTTGATTTAAAATTGATGCATTAACTCAAAATTTAATATATTATTCTTGAAATACATGTAGTTTCTTTTATTTTATCAGGAAGGTAATCTTCTTAAGTTTATTATATAAACCTCATTTAAAACTACATGAAATATTCTTAGATCATTCCTAATAAAAATTTCACAATGTTTATAAAATTATTTAACCATTCTTCTTCCATCCCAAATTAATTTTCACATTATATAATATATTTTCCCACTATAAAATCATTAGAAATTTATCAATGTCTTACATGATATAATAATCCAAGAATTCCATAAGGTATAGCCTAATGTCATAAATATCTTATTTCATATGACTCGAATGAAATAATGGGTTCCTTAATATATTGAAATTCTTTTAAGTCATATAAAATATGAATTTCTAACAAACTTACCAGAAAGCCATACATGTTTCATGGAAAGTAATATGTAACGGTAAATGTTATACAAAATCCAGATCCATATGAAATCACTTCAAAGTGAAACATATAAGTCATACATATTCTAAAATTTATATGTTTCATTGTAATGTAATAAATCCATGAATTTACTATTTATCTATATTGAACTCCATAATTATGGAATTATTAAATGTATAAAAAATGGATTCTAATGGATATATGACATCTCTGAACATACCAAAACAATATCAAATGTATTTTAACACTCAATTCAGCATATAAAATTATTTAAAATTAAAATATGGTTACTCTAACATTATATTTCACTCCTAAAAACATTGGACCAAATTTTATCACTTAAATAACCTAAATACAAGTAATTTAATATGAAATATCCACCTTTTATTCTAACATACCTACCTTCTTTTATTGATATTGATTGTGAAATCAATTTCATAAACACATGTATTCAACAAGAATAATAACATTCCATTAAATAGATTTCTGGGATGATGTTTAAATATTTCATACTATGTAATCAAGGGATGGAATTTTGGTTAACTAATAAAATAAAGAAATAAATTTTATTTACCTTTTCAGTTCGAATAAGATTTTTATTTTCTGTGTTCAATGGTAATTTCCTATTTAAAATGACTCTCACTATTTGTCAAAAAAAATTTATCTTCAGAGATCCTATTGAATATAAATATACCCACATTTAATTGTTTTAACTACAAAATTTCTCATGAATCAATAATCATTCTCTCAAAATGTTGATAGAAAATAAAATAAGTTTAAAATTCCCCACTCCAATTATAAAATCACTACATCCTTGGGATTTTTATCTCATCACAAAGAATCTATTCTAATTTATATGAAACTCGTCTTCTCACATTTGGATTTCCATCCCCCTTTAAGATATTCAACCAACATCTCTTTGATTGAGGAGTGAAACAATATATCCTCTAATAATGATCCATCAAGTAATAAAATCTTTATTTATGTCGATATCCCTTTATAGATAACAAGAGTTACCAATTAATACAACAATAACATCCTTTATAACAATTTCAATTCGATACCATGTCTGAAATACACATCATATTGGATATTGAAATGAATTTTTTTAGTATTTAGGAACATAAAATCACATGAAAAACACATAAAATTATTTCTTGTCAAATATAATTATTCCACTATTTGGTTTTATAATCACTTGAATTGTTAAAAATATTGTATAAGAGTTAAATCAGTGATAGTTGTATTTAAATCATACATATTCCTTCAATTTTTATTGGGCTTTGGAAATTTACATATAAATGATTACAAATGAAATTTAGTATCACAAACTCATTTAGTTTCTACCACTAAAGGGTTTATTTTATTTCTTCACCATGGTTATATCCAATCATATAAGAAACTATTTGATATAGTTGATATATATTTTGAGAGGAATTCCCCCTGATATTCTCTATAATGGATAACATTTCCTAGCTATCTTGGAATCATACCATAGATCATATCTCCATATCTTCAAAAAATTATATAATTACCTCTACCATGATTCATAAATAATTTTATAAAGGAATATATTGGTCTTCCAATATCAATTAATTTTCATGAATAGGGATGATATATATTTCTAAAAAAATTTCCCCCCTTCCTCAAATGTTTAATGTGTATAATAATTTTGATGCATTCTTTATTCACTGCTTTCTAGATTATTACTACCATAGGTATCATGGTGTTATTATTCATTTCACCATTCATATTAGTCTAAACATGATTTATGATTTTAGTTTTATCTTATAAAATTAATCCACTTTCCTTTACTTTCACTATTAGAAATGTGACCTTTCCCAACACTTCTATACCCCCTTTTCCAACGGTTTGGCCAAACCATTGGGAAATCCCACTTTGTGGCCACCTTTCCCAAAGATTTTCCAAAACCATTTGGAAAGGGTAGGCTTTCCCAATAGTTTCGCCAAACCATTGGGAAAGGTCGAATTTGTGGCCACGTTTCCCAATGGTTTGACCAAACTGTTGGGAAAGGGTAGGCTTACCCAACGGTTTGTCCAAACCATTGGGAAAGGTCCAATTTGTGGCCACTTTTTCCAACGGTTTCGCCAAACCATTAGGAAAAGTCCCCAATACAGGGACCTATAACAACGGTTTTCAAAACCGTTGGTATAGGTCTATACCAACAGTTTTGACAACCATTGGTATAGGTCCTTTGATTTTTTATCGGATCATCTTAACCAGAACATTATATAAATCAACATTTAAAATAATTAGTATAATATATATATCTATTTATGAAATTATATTCAAAAATGTCATGTTAGGTTAGTGGTTAGGTCGTTCAATGATAAACTACAGGTCCTGGGATCAAATCCCAGTGAATATTTTTTTGGAAATACATATACCAGTTGTTTTATGGAACCGTTGGTATAGATTTTCATATTACTTATACAAACAGTTTTTAAAACCATTGGTCTAGATATATACCAACGGTTTTCCAAAAACCGTTGGTATAGACCTATCCCAACGGCTTATTGGCCTACGGTTCTCCAAACCATTGGTATTGGCAATACCAATGGTTTGGAGGCCTATACCAATGGTTCCAAACCGTTGGTATAGACCTATCCCAACGGCTTACTAGCCTACGGTTCTCTAAACCATTGGTATAGGCTATTCCAACGGTTTGGAGGCCTATACCAACGGTTCCAAACCATTGGTATAGGTTAGTTTTCCAGTAGTGTTTTCCAATTTATCTAGATAATTGGTTAGAAACCTTCTCTTTACATGTTCATATTTTATCATGAGATGGTCTCCTCTATTTTTATATTCTTGATAGAATGAGTCATTAGTTAATTAACATGGTTCTTCATCGCTTATTCTTAAAAAATAGTTAATGTGATTAAAATTTTGGAAATATATTCTACTTTATTTCCACTTCAAGAACACTTTTAATAAAATATTAACAACCCATTATAAGAAAAACATTAACCACATCATCTACAATTTCCACCACTATGTCAGTCTAGTTATCTCATTCTTAAATTAAAAAATATACTATGGATTCAATATTTCTCCCTTTCCCATATAAATTTATGATTACCATTAAATAATCACTGAGGAAGCTTCTTATTCCCAAATAAATTAACATTTTTCATGTAGATTGAGTATCTATCTGATTATTCTTCGATATATCTTATGAACACTAGGTTCAACATTATTATTATTATAAAATTATCCCAATTTATAGATCCTTATTTTCATTATTTATTTACATTCTATTATGTTCATATATTTAAATCAATAAATAAATTTTGTGGTATTGAAACACAAAAAAACATCAGAGAAATGGAAAAACAAGTTTCAATAATCACATATAATAACAACATATTCAAAAATATTATTGAAGATAGATTATTATTCATCTGTTAAATACTATTAGATTATAAATGTATCATTAGGTTTTATATTTTATCCCACATTATATAAGTATTAATATTATATTTCATGCTTATATATTATTTCAAAAACTCAATTCCCCAACTCTATAAAATAAATAGGTACAAAAATCTCCCAATTGGACTTATAATTTTTAATTTTTGTTCAATCATTATGTTTCCATAATGATTTAATGATGGAAAACCACACTTTGTTATCAATCAATGTTGGATTTTTTAGAAACATTCAGATCATCCCTTGAGAATATTTTGGTTTTTCAACATTTTTACACATCTGCATATTAATAGTTTTTTATCTTTATCAAGTACATAACGAAAATATTGATGTAAGAAAATTAAATAAAAGAAAAATGGGATTTATTTTTTTGCAAGCTATTTGTTTGATGTACTTGTGAATAATAGTAACTCTACATGAACCAATTCTGAGTCTTACTTGGAGTAATAATACTTAAAACAATAATTATGGGAACAATTAAATTTTCATCTATTTTTGAAGATCAATCTTGTGTTTTTTTAGTGTCCTTATCTATACAAACATCTCTAAACATCTTATATTAAAATTATTTCTTTGGAAACCAAGTGATTTCACCAAAGCTTCACAATATTTCTTAAACATTATCATCTAATCCACATTCCCTTAATTTATAAATAACAATAAATTGTGAAACACTAGCAATATTTTTTAAATAATACCTTTTTGAGATTAAATAATGTTAAAAAAATTATATTGAATCTACAATGAATAGGGCAGTTACATGAAATATTCCCAATGAATTCATCTCAAAATTTGTATTTCAAATTAATCATCAACTAAAAATGTTATATCATTGAAATATTTTATAGATTATTATTTTACATTCACTATCATTGTGAGATAATTATAAAAACTAAAGTTATTTTATAGTTCCTCTTCTATATAAATATCTACTTCTTCTAGGTCACTGACTTCTTCTTCTATCGGTGACTTCTCAACCTGTTTCCTCATGATATGTGAAGATATTTATGGGAAAAAATAAATGTGTATTTTTACAATGTATTCTATAACATTAGAATAGAAACCTATAATTGATTATTAAACATAATCCACATCATAATTTATTCTTATTTAACTAGAGAAATAATCATCGAAAAATATTTCTTGATGTTTACTGCAATAAATACATTAAGAAATTAGCTGTTTCCTTTCCTTATTAGGGAATTTTTTATGTTTGGGACCATTTTCTATATATCTTTTTGTCATGTCCATCATCATACTACAAAAGTATTTTAAAGGGCATATGGATTGATTTATTCAAATAAGTCCCCTTTATATAAAATATTTCAGGTCCAAAATTATTCAAATATCAGTATATGGGAAAAAATGATAAATTTATATCCAATAAGTGATATAACCTCAATAATTTATTTATTTGTTGATATAAAATAAGATTCAATATGAGGGAAATCTACACTAAAACTAATTGAGAGTAATATTGGATTATAAAAACCTACCATATAGGTGGTAGGGGTGATTTAGGTGTTGTTATATTATTTAACAAAAAAAATATTCATCTTTTAAAACATCAATCCACTTTTTTTAACATAAAATATATGTTAGGTGTCAACTAGTTCTTATTTTGTTCACCATACCCAAATTCATAAAAAGGGAGAAAGTAATGAAGAAATGTAAATTGTTTTGATTTAATAAGATGTTCAGATCTAATGTGAAGTAACCAACTAATTACTATTCTGGTAAAAATCTGAGTCAAATATTTCCATCTAGAATCCTTTTTCAATTATAAGTTGATGTAAGATAATGATTTCCCAACCCAAATTTTAAAAACTGTATATATGAGAGGGATTTATAATATAATATATGTAAACTGATCACTATATAACATAAGTGACCTATTCATTAGAGAGGTTATTTATGCTCACCCGTATGAGATCTCTATAAACATACTCATGTTTTACGAAATTGATCATATGGAAACTATGGACTTCATGACATCCAAAAAAATGGTCCATTCCCTAATAAATATATTCCTAATCATCTTATAACTAATAAGTTGATCCCACTAAAAATCAATCTTTCCTATATCTCATATCTTATCTCTCCATAAATGTTTATTTGAATTTTCAGAATATCACTTCCACTAACTCAGTTTAGAAATATTTTTCTTCATTTATATCCCATATTCTTCTTATAAAACTTATAGATTATTAGTTTTAACACAATTTTGGAATCTTTTGTTATTTCTTTGTGTAAAGTATTTATTATCCTTGGTACAAATAGAAACATCTTAATGGGTCCTTATTCTCAATTGGTTCCTTAGTCTCTACCCCTAAGTTGACATTAAATCGATCCTACGTTACTCAAATTGATTTCCTCCTATCTTTGTTCAAAACATTCAATATTTCATTGAAACATAATAGATTGGAAATATTTATGATAATCATCACAAACTTTTCTTTTCCTCACAACAACATACACCAACTACTACACTACCTTATATATTTATTCATTGGGAGGTTCTCTTCCCTTAGAAAGGTCAGTTACCCCTCAACATGGAATGGAAAATACTCTTTATTCATATTTCATTTTATTATATGATCATTTGGATGTTACAAAAATAAACAGTATTTTATCTCATAATATTTTATGTATCTATTTGAGAATATCCATAAAAAATATCCCCTTTTGTTCAAATGATATATATTTTTTGTCTATATAATATTCCTACATAATACTTCTTTTCATTTTTATCAAAATCAGATTAAAAACAACTCAATTCTATTTCTTTTCAATTTTTGAAAAATTGTTGAATATTTCATTGTATTAACCAATAGTAGTCCCAACATCATAATATTGTCAAAATTTAAAACTACTAATACTCAAATAAATATTATTCATGTGATATTGAAAATTAATTACTCTTTGTGGGATATGGGAAGATGGTATTTTTTAGTTACTTCTTATGAACCATTAAAACCTCCATTATTGATTTGTACACTCTAAATACAATCTAAAGTCACTCAAATTATTTCACATTCATCAATCATAAAATGTTTTCTGATTTATAAATCATTGAATGAACAACACTAGAATATTTATAATTGTTTTGTTATTTATAAATTTGCGATATATGGATAGATTTATTTTTTATATTTGGTTGAATTCGATGATATCCTTTAGTTAATCATGAATTAACCTCATGTATAGTTGTTTTAATCATGTTAATAACTATTACCTGATCTATAATCAAATTTACAATATCTTATATGATTCTATTATAACATTTTTTCACCCATTTGTTAATAATATTTCCCTATTTTCATTGTTTCCTATTTTAATTTCCTTATTTTCATATATAAGTTTTATTATGAATGTACTGGTTATTGAAAATAGGTTATAAATATGATATATAAAAAATAATAATTTTATAAAAATAATATTCAATCCGTTGATACATTATTATATAATTTTTTAAAAATTGTTCAAAGAAAATGAATCGCATTACTTCGTTGGGATTGTTGGTCGTACGTATTTACCAGCGATGATATTAGTCCCTTAATGGGTGAAAATATAAAGAAGTTAATTATATATATATATATATTTTAACGATATTATTTCATTTTATATATATCACATATATTAATTTAATTTATCTTTATTACATTCCATAAAATGTATAACTAAAAATCCAATCACATCACATTACGATGCGCTAGTCTGTCGTATATATGAGCAACGTTAACATATTTTAAGAAGAACAAAAAGTAAGAAGGTATAAGTGATATTATATTTATATTTGTAATATTATATCATCAATATTTTATATATTCATTAAAGTTGTCCCTATATAAAAACATGTTTGGTGATTATGGAGAATGTGTTACATTGGTTTAAGAGGTTGTAGTCTGCCACACAAAAGGTTTATGATTTGATTACCCATTTTATCGAAATGAAATGAATATAATTTCTTATATAAACATAATAAAATCAAATTATATGTAATATACATAATAAATTACATTATATTTATTAAATAATATTTTAAGGAGGTGTAAGATGAAATAAATTAAAAATCATCATTTTTTAAACATTGCCACTTCTTCGGACGACATATTTATGTTTCCACCAAAAGGCTTATTAAGATGTATTTATTTGAATAAAAAAGGATCCATGATTTTGTAATGGGTTTAGGATGTTTTTTTGGAAGTTACATTCTTATACAAATGGATATAGATGTGTAAAGTTGGGAACATGGGGTGTGCCCTTTTATAAGATGGGGAGAGGACACAAATTGAATTTTTCAAAGAATAAATTACAGAAACTTTATTATCATTTAAAAACCATAAGAAAATGGGTCATTATCTACCCTTATAAGTTATTATATATATATATATAATGATTCAATTGTCTTTTGAAAAAATGTATGGTCGTTCTAACCCTTATCATTTAGTTTAACCACCGATAAATCAGTTTTTACCACAAAAATGGTAATTATGTTTTACTATTTTAATTATTCATAATTCTAAAGAAAATTTATGACCAGATTAGATAATACATATCATTATTATTATAATTATTAAATCCATTTTCTAAAATCCAAATACTGATGTTACAGAATACCCATTAAATTTTTACCACAATCGTAATGAAAAACAGGGTTCCCAAAGAGGAAATTTCTATAAGTATATAAGTTTTCAATATCAATATTCACTATAAAATTGATTACACTAACCAATATTGTATTTATTATAATTTATTAAAAATATATATATCTTAAAATAATTTATTATATAATTTAACTTTTTGAATGATTTAAATGAAGTGCATTTTTTAATAAAAATCAATATTTTTCACAATTTATTGAAAAATTAAACATTTAAAAAAAATATCCATATGTTAATTTATATATAATTATATAAAAACATAATTTTAAATTATAAAAAAGTTTATAAAATTAAAAAAAATTATTATAAGTGTGAAAGAATCAACCAAACCGTTTTCTTTGAAACAATTATAATTTTATCAAAAAAAAAATCATTATATTTATTAATAATTCATTTATAATAAATAGATAACCAAAAAGTTCATAATTTTTATTCTTCTATTCATACCAACCATCATAATATCTGATTTATAATGGTTATAGTAAAAGAATAATTTAATAGTGAATCTCATTTCATTTAAACAATGTGTTGTGTGCATCACAATATTTTGAAGAGATTGAATATATTTAGAAGGAAATAAATCACATATTACAAGGGTTTTATAGAAATAAAACTTCAACGCTCATTATATTATCCTAAATGATTTAAATGGTTTTAAAAAGTGATATATTTTATCGAATAAACATTTTAAATGTTTTATTAAAAAAATTCAATGCAATTTTAATGTTCATCTCTCATACATTAATTAGTTTTGTGGATTATACATTTCTAATGAAACATTAAAATTCTTGTTTTCATTGGATTTTACATTTACCTTACATATCTTAATTTAGTATAGCATGGATTCAATTATTTCTGAAACTATACAGCACTTCAAAATATGATGTTTTTCTTTGAAACTTATTTGATTAGCTAAGGAATTTCTCATAATCTGTATTCTTCACTCAATGGAGATATGTATATAAAAGGATTATTTTTCATTAATTAAATAAATATTTTTATTTAGGTGTATGGAATTAGAAATGACGTGATGGGTAGATCCTAGAATAATATATCCCTTACTGTGTTGAACGGTAATATGAACAAAACCAAGTGACCAAATAAAATGTTTCTTTACCCATAGTTTTAAACTATCTTATCACAAGGTCTTGACGAAATAAATATCATGATCTATAAAATTATGAAATCCAATAGTATGTATTTTAATCATTTACAAGTATTTTTTATTGTCTAAGATATTACATCATTCATTATATCCATGGATTTGTTATTGGTTCATTTTATAGATTAAATGGAATGTGTTTTTAGTTGTTTCCCTTGATATATTGTTTATACCTTTTTTAATAATGATAAATTCCACTATACATAACCCTTAATGAGAATTCAACCACACCCTTATGTTTATTACGTTACCTGTGTAGTAAAGAAGAAATATTTGAATGTGTTTCAATGATACATAATATTTATTGATGTTATTTTTTATTTTATTCAAAATGTAATTGGGTATTCTATATGTATCTGATTTTTCAAGACTAATATATTATTTGGTACATTGGAATGTGATCACTTACATATTATGACAATTTAATAAAGTATAAATTGTATCAATGTTATTAGTGTAAGGGTAGTAACTACTTATATCTATGAATGATTAGTAGAATCCATCATAACTAGTGTATAAATCAACATAGTTGACATGATAAGGATGATAATAAATTATAGTGTGTGAGAAAATTTAGATACATTTTTATTATATGGATAAATATTTTTGATAATATTTATCTACCTAAATGTGTTCCCTTATTTAGTTATGAAACCTAATAGAAGAAATAAAATAAACATCCAATATCAATGTATGTATTTTCTTACTTTCCAAAACAATCATTTAGTGTTCAGGTTGATAAAATCATTACTGGATTAGGGTTGTTGTCCCATGCAATACCAAAAAGTGGTTCACTTATGGTGCAATGAGATGTTTTATAGAATGATACACCTATATTAAATCATTTCAAGTGACAAAATCCTTTATATATTTGTGGGACTATAAATACAGTTGTATTTTTGAAATTGATCATTTCCCTTGAAAAGTTATTTCTCTCTTTCAAATGCAATGAATGGGAAACTTTTATACAGGATGTGTATCTTGTTAGAGTTGATGATGTTCAATGGTGTTTGTTTATCTAATCTACTTATTAGTGAGAATAAGTATAACATATGATGTGGTGATATTTTTTTGTAATATTTTACAATAAATACATCCCCTATGAGAAATAAAATGAACTAAAGATAATGTTCCTAAATATAAATCCAAAAAATGTAGAATGGTTTGTGGATTATGAGTATCCATTTACAACACTGGATAGGTATGCAAAAAACTATAAACATAGTTTTGATATCAATATTGACCTTTTCATTTTTGTCCATAAGAAAATCCTAAAAATGGAATTAATGTCTCATATGTTTTCAAATTATGATGAAATACTCATATGTGAAATATAAACAGATATGTAATTTTAAAGATTCTATAACATTGTGTTAAATAAATAGAATAATTGGTCTACTATGAACCTAGAAAAATATAAATCATCAGGGAAGTTAAAGGTAAGAATAAAATTCCTATCAAGTGTAAATTCTATAATGAAAATCATAGAAAGTTCATATAGGGCATCTGGTTTGGTCACAAGTGTAGTAATAAGTGTAATTTGGATAATGAATTCATTTTAAGAAACTAATCAAAGATTCAAAGTTATTTAATAATAAATAAATGGGACATTATTGACACCAAGGCCCCAAGAATTAATGGAAGATAAAATAAAATATGCTAATGGAAGATGGTCAAGTTTATTTGATCACTACAGTTGAGGTTGATGATCCCAATGATGTGGTGCATGGTATTTTAATCATAGCCTATAATTTTTTAAATGGTTTTTTATTATTTATCTTCGCACACTTTTAACTATTCTATGTTATCTATGAAAATTAGATATTTTCCTATCACCTTGAGAAGAGTGTTTTCAGTCAAAACACATAGTTGAAATATCACTGAAACAATGATGTGTCTATAAGCTCCAATAATAACACATTATCATTCCAAATTTGTGAACTCTACAATTTAATATATGTTTATTTATATGTCATCATTAATATGTATTTGATTTCAAAATTGTATTAAAAATTTCATTCCAATGAGAAGGAGGTGAAAATATTCGATTAAGAAGTGGAATTTCTTATTTTTATAGGGGAGACTTCATCACAAGAGTCATGTCCCGAACCATCTCCAATAGCTCTTCTGAATGATATTGTTTGGTAATTAAAGTATGATAATCCATTTTATGGAAAATGTAATCATAAAATAGATGATTATCCTATTGTAATGGAATGCCTTATTTGTATTCAATATGTAATTAACTAGTCATTCACTAGTGCATGAAGACGAGTGTTCACTTGATTTAATCTTAAAAGAAATACCTATATAATAAACTCTCTATAAAAGTTTCACATTATAAATTTAATATTTCAAGAAAATAATAGTGGATTTTTCTAGAACTCTATTTATATTCCCTAATTTTTTACATTGAGGAGCCACTATTATATTTGTTGATAAGAATGATGGACTATGAGTTTATACATTGATTATAGGGAAATAAAATCTATTATAATTTTCATCAAGTACCATCGGCCTCACATTAATAAATTATTAGATCCAATTCATAGAGAACCATATTTTTCGATGATTGGGCTTGATTCTAGGAATCATTAACGATTAGTAAAAAAGATAGGATATTTTAAGGAGAGTATTCTAACCATGGTTTGACATTAAATATTTAGATTATTTCCATTTGGATTGATTAATGTACCCTCTATTTTTATGGATCTAATGAACAATATATTTAGTAAATATTTCAATTATTTTTAACATACTTATTTATGAAATATTTTTGTACTATAAAATTTATAATCATCTTGGGAATCAATTGAGTATCATTCTTGAGACACTTGAATGATAATATATTTATGATTTACATGGTAACTCTATGTTTTGGATTCTGAATGTTTCTTTTTTTTCATAATACCTCAAAGGATAGATTCCTAGTAGTTCTTCTAAATGGAGTGGAAGTCAAAGAATTTCCTACACCCAAGAATACAATTGATTTTGTAGTTTCATTAGTTTGGTAGGTTATTATCAATATTTTGTTCAAAAAAAACCCCAATGGATAACTAGTTTACTAATCATACACGTAAAGGGGTTATGTTTGTATATAAAATTTCATGTGGTGAATTTGTTGTTGAATTAATTTGAATATTGGTAATTGGTATAATTTGGAATCTACCATTAATAAATGAAGTATATGTTATATATTATAATGAATAATGTAATTGAATTAGTTGTAACCTTATGAAAAATGATAAAACTATTTTCTATGAACCATGATAGATAAAGATTCATGAAAATGTATATCCAACACATGATATTGAGTTGGATGCTGTAATATTGTATTTTAATATATGGAGAAATTATTTAAATGGTGAAATATGTTATATATACACAGATAATAAGTGAATAAAGTTATTATTTTACGATAAATAATTCAATATCAGGTAACAGAGATGGATCAAGCAACCCCGGGATGAATATTTTTCTATACTCTAACATCTAAAAAAGGCATATAAGGTATAAGATGCATTATATAGGAAAGATCATGGATTTATGGCCAAAATTATGATTGAGTGGGATACCATGTTAAATGATTTAGTAAATATGGATATAAGAATTATTATGAAGGGGAAACATCACTCCATTTTCAAATGGTTCTAAAACCATATTTATTTAGAAAATAATGAAAAATCATAGACTGTTGAGGAGTGTTTTATTTCAAAACAGACCATGAATTATTGGAAATTGGTTGATATTGGGAATAAATATGGAATTGTGAAATTTTAAAAAATGATATCTATACTATATATACCTGAGAAGAGTATCAAATTATTTGATGATGATTATCACTAAAATTTTCCTATACACCATGGTAGAACAAAAATTTATATAGACAAGAAGGAATATTTTTTTGGAAAAAATACGAATCTGGTAATCGATGATATGTGTCTATGTGATTAAAATAATAGTAACTAAATATTAAGACACAAAATCCTAGAGGATCCTTGAATCCACTACCTATTCTTGTGTGTAAATGCGATGGGATTTTTAATGATATTGTCACTATTTTAACAATGAAAAATAATAATAACACAATATGTATTATTGTTAATTGTCAAAATAAATCTAAACATTTCTTCTTTAAAATAGAATATTTAACTATTGATTAACTTACATGACTATATTATTAATGTTTAATGACTTCATGGTAAACCTATTTAAATTTTGTATGAAAATGATCTGAGATTGTAAATGATATTCTAGAAAACTCTAATGAAAAATATAGATAGTATGATTCATTTTAGCACTACCTATTACTTATTATTGATGAATAGTATGAAAGGTATATTAAAACATTATGAGACATGTTAATTCCATGATCACATAACCTTCAACATAGAGGATCCCCCACTCTCAGCCCCTTTGATGGCTCTCCTCTGTAGGTGACGATGGCGACCGTCGTGCTGGCCCCTCCCATTTTGATGGGGGAGGGAGAATCGCCATCCCTTCGGAGAGTGGGGATCTTCCATCGTTTCTCCAACCCTGATTTCCTCCCTCCTTTCCTGAAAGTTTCTCTAAACCCTAAAGTCCCAGATCTGGTTGAGGGGTGTCGAATCTCCCCTTATCTTCAACTGAGTTTTTGGAATCCTCTAACCTATTAAACCTCACTCTTGTAGCTCGATTCAAGGACAAGAGGCATTCTGTGGATAAGTTTTACCAATTTGTTTTTGGATCGTGGGATCTAAAAGAACACGCGGTGGCAGGTTTACTCGACCATAGGTAGATAATGATTCGCTTTGAGTCAGAGGCTGATCTCATTCTAGCGTGGATGATGGCCCCTCGCTTCTACAAGGGATCTCGTTTTCTTCTCCTTCGATGGTCTTTCGACCATCACATGAAACGGGAATCCCCTTCAATTGCGGTTTGGGTAAGTTTCCCTAAACTCCCCCCTATCATTTCAAAACCCTTCAATTATTAGGATTATTGGCAATATGGTAGTCCAATTTCTGTGCTCTGATAGTCGAACTGAGGCATTTTGTCATCCAGTGAATCCCAGAGTGTGCGTTGAGATAGATGTGTCTCGTACTCCTTTTGATTTTGTTTTTGTCACTATTGGTGAAGAGTACCATTGAAGACAGCATGTTTTTTATGAGGATTGGATAGAATTTTGTGGTTCTTTCCGGAGGTTGTGGCATTCAGATGAGGTTTGCCGAAGGGGACTTCCTACTAGGCCGAGGGAGGGAAACTATAGAGGGAAGTCTTTTCCTTTGCGTAGGGATATGGATTCTCGTTCAGAGGCAGAGTTGGGTTCAGAACCGAGGCTGATAGAGTCTACTGTCAGAGGAAGGTTCTCTGAGGTGGCTAAATTGGCTTTGGATGGTAAATCAAATAAGGCTTGTAAGGTTACTTGTGAGAGTAATCTTGGTGCTGGAGCTTCAGTTGAGAAGAATCTTGAGACTATCTCGAACATCGATAGTGCTAAGGAGTCCAGAGGATTGGATCCTCTTAATCCTCCTTTTCTATCTTTAAGTAATAGATTTGGTAGCTTGAATGATGCTGTAATGAGTGAGATCCTGGAAGAGGATGGTATTTCATGTGAGATGAATAGTGATTAAGTCTTAGAGGCTCAGCCGGTTGGATGTTTGGAGATCAGAGTTGTTTTGGTCAGAGAGGAGGCTATGGAGGCTCTTCAAGGGGGAAGCCAGAGTACAAGGTACCATTTTCTTATCCTCAGCTGTCAACTATCCTGAGGGCAGGAGGTCCACTCTGGTCGAAGCTGTTAGGAGATAGGAAGAGAAGGCTGATGGTGGCTTGATGGAGGTTCCTACAGCGACTGTGGACAATGTTGTTTCAGTGGGGGTGCTGCTGCCTTTGATGGAGAACTCAACTCCTGTTTCAGTTTTGGGGGACCATGCTGGAAAAAGAACGGAGATCCCCAGGGGAGGAAAAGAGAATGTAAGTGGACTTACTGTTTGTTCTTTTAGCGATGTAGATCAGAGTGGGAAGCAGAATCTGGTTGCTGTTGAAGGGCCTTTTCCTGCAACTCCAAGATGTCGGCCAAGGAATGATTACTCTTGTCTTCCACGGCCGATGAAGACTCATTTCACCTATATGAGGAATGATAAGGTGATTGTGTCTTTTACGAAATATATCATGACCGAGAGGGAATCACCGGACCCTCTGGAGAAGCTCATGAATCGGGTTCAAAGTGCTTACTACTGGAGGCCTTCAGGTTGGGAAACGGCCTCGGCCACTGGGGAAGATGATTCCGGCTGGGGATGCAGAGAGGATTTTGGCATTGAGGACATGTAATCTGTGTTTGTGGGTTGTTCTTGTCTGTATTTTGTTTTTTTTAGTGGTTGTGTGCTTTGGCACCGGAACCCATTAAACCGGGTTATGAAAATAAAAAAAAGGATTGTGGATCACATAACTTTCAAGGTTTTTGGAATTAGTATTTACCTTTCTTGGAGTATTCTAATAAAAATATTTTCCATTAACGAATTGAAATGGTGTCGTATAAAGTGTTAAATTGAAAGAGATATCCTAGTCCAACTGGTTGGGAAAAGTTAGTGAAAAAAACTTTTGTTTCCGAATATTTTTGAGTATATAACAACAAATCTACACACTATGCATCCTCATATTAATGCATCTCAAAGAATCCCAAAGTGTTGTATTAATAACTAATGCTATGATTTGAACATTTATGTGGGTGATGAAGTTTTCATTAATAATTCTATATGGAATAGTTTTATAATGTTCTATATGAAATAGAAATTGATACCAAGGTACATTGGATGTTTTCACATTCTTGAAATAATTGGTGCTATTACAAACCTATTGGCAACGACAGTGTACCACTCTAATTTTCACTATGTGTTCTATATCACATTATTTAGAAATTATATTCCATATGCAATTAATTTTCTCTCCTATAAAGAAATTTAACTTGAATTTGATTTATATTACTATAAATATTCAATCTAGATTTGGTGCACAAGATAATAAGTGATGATCATTCAGATCACATAAATGTTAAATCCACTTTGGAAAATTTGTAGTATTGATGTAGTGATATATGAACATCGCAAAATTATGATGAAGAACATCCAGAATCTATTCATGAGGGGAAAATTTGGAAATTTCAATGATGATATTTTATGATGGAGTGGGGAATGTTACACCATATATTTTAAGGTATTTCTCTTTCAAATTTATTTAACCACTTTGATTGCTTGAGATACATGCTGCCCTGATGCTAAATGAACCATAATATAGTATACCATTTTTAAATAGTTATTTAATTACTAATAATGAATATTAATATAGATATTATGAAAATTATTGTACTCATATTTATTAAATAAATTTAAATGTCATAAAAATTTGTAAAATAGAAATAAAAACCATTTCAATTTATATAAAATATTTTTTACAAAAACAATTTTTTTATACGCAATATGATTAAATCATAATTAATTAAATCTATTACTATTGATGGGTTGTTTTAATGAAATTTAATATTATATATTCAATGAATTTCATTAACATTTATCTATTATTATTACTATTAATGGGATATCAATAAATATAATTTTATGGTTAAAAAATGAAATTTTCTAAAAAGCAATTTTCATCACATTTTGTGAATATGTTTTAAAATTAATTTTATCCAACTATTGTTAACATAATTTTAGAAAATAGAATCCAAATTTGTAATTATGAGGTTCAAATTTGTTAAATAAGTCAATTTTATGATTGGGAATTTTGAAAAGCCACCATGATAAAGGAAAATTTAGGTTAGTATAGGTTAAAATTACTTAATAAGGTCATAATTTTCTGATCCTATTTTTTGATAGATAAATTTAATTGTCACATTATCACATTATCCTCTAAATTATTTTATAATGGAATCTTTTTCCTTAAAGACAAATATTACATTTAAATCAAAGAATGTTACAAAATATCAGTCTATTAGTGATACATATCTATTCTATGATCACCTGGGGAAAAATGTGGTGACTAAAAATAAATGGTCATTTTATGAATAATGAAATTAAATTCATGATGGTAATTTATTTATAATGTTTATGTGTAATATAATTTCCTTAAATGATTACACAACAACGATGAAACGTTTATTTAATTAATTAATAAAAATAAATGTAGATAAAAATACTAAAACAAACATAATTTGAAAATATATTATTTAGAACAAATTATATAGACATATATAAATTATTAGGGGAGTTGTAAAGAATTAAAATATAATTAAACTTATATTAATAATTTAAAGTCAAATTGAATAAATAGTGTCAAAACAACATTAATAAAATTTTACTGTAAATATTTTTTTTAAAATAATTAGAAATTTACAAGTATTTTATACTTAGAAATATAATGGAATATGGTTTTAAATATGAAACATAGTCCATTTATGGTTTTTTAAATTTTATTGTATCATTATTAACCCATAATTTGTATGAAACATTATTATTATGGTTATTTTGAAATGGGTTCACATAGGGGTAAAAAGTATAACATAAGGGTGAAAACATAGCAAAAAATTATGCAAATTTTTTTAGATGTTATTATTTATACTAATAATTTTCCAATATTCTAATTATTAAAATTTGGATCATTTTGGACATGATGTGTAATATATATTAATTTAATACTATAAGAAATTCCAAGAGTGTCTCTCCGCTCACTTGTAATAGGAAACCCCTTCTATCATTCTATCACCATACATTAATCCCTCTATATTGGAAAAACACATTAAATTTCAATTAATAGATTCTTATACCATGTTTTAGAGGTTTTTATCCGTTAAAAATAACAACCCTAGGTTAGTTAAGAATATATTTATGGAATGTCTAAGGAAGAATATGTAAATTTTTTACCGACTCTTCCATGATTATTTCATCATCTACATCATATTAATGTGTTTTAAAAATAATAAAACAATAAATTATGTATTATAACAATAATATGATTTTATTATTAATATGGTATAATCATATAACATTTACATTCAATCCTATGAGAATAAAAAACATTACTCATTTGTTTTTATTGCTAACCTTCTCCATGTAAAGGTGTAATTTATTTTTCATTACCACAATGTGTTGATGATTATATTGTCACAAATTATTAATATATATGATATTTATGATATAAATATTATTATATAAATATAATATCATGTATAACTTATTAACTTCCTATCGATTTTAAAATGATAATATTGATCATGCGTTCAAGTGGACCACCATCTCAAGAAAGCAATCTGATTCTTTTTCATTTATAATTAATATAAATGGTAATATGGAATGATTTAATTACTATATATGATATATATTATAAAATAATTATTATTTTAATACTAATTATTATTAACTATACTTTCTTTCAATTTTTTTGAAAAGTGAAAATAGTGTTTATGAATACATATAACTTTCTGTCTCTATGAATTATATAATTCATTTTTCAATATCTATATTTTATATATTAATTTAAATATATATATATATTTAATAATTAATATATTTTTTATGTTAATAACATTATGTATATTATGTAACCATTAAAATGGTGTACGAATTGGAACCCCAAAATTGATATATACAAGAAAAACGAAGCAATTAACACTCGAAATAATGGTAACAGTAAAATGAACCTTGAAAAACTAGTTATGAAATATAATACCATATTAAAATATAAAATTATTCATATATATGGTTTTGGTATATAATAATAAAATATCTAAATTTATTATACATGGTTTTAAAAGAATATAAAATAAAATTCAATCTTGAGGTATGAGATTTCATCTCAATTTTTACTCCATTAAGATATATTCATTATGATAAACATATTTATTTTTATGGGGTTTAAATACATCCCATTTGGGGTAATAAACATTAATATTAATTTATTAATTATTATTAACATTTAATTTCAGGTTTATTTTCTAATAGATAGGAATACAAGAAATTATTATCTAATTTCTCATCCTACTTGGGTATATCTTTCTTTTATATCCATATTTTTCGAAATTTATTGGCGAAAATATTTTTTAATGATTATTTTTATTAGGGATATTTTTTTGTTATTTTTGGAAATTTTACATTATATGTATTAAATAATTTAATTGTTTTCCTAAAATTTATTATATTCAAAACAAGTTAAAAGGAAACTTCTTTTTATCTTATATGGAATTAAAATAAATATCTACCATAATAGCAGTTCTACACTCTTTAGCTTCACTTACACATTTTCAAAAATTTTAAAAATAAAAATATGTTATGAATAAAAAATTAAATGTTTCATTACAATTTTTTTCACCCACTTTTAATGGAAATCTCTTTTCTATTTGAATTTTTCCTTGTTATCTTTTTCTTGGTACATTAACTTTATTATGATCATTTGATCTTATATCTACCTAAAATATTGATGTTCTTTATATCTAGGATATAATTATTCTCTAAACTATATAAAATTTCTATAAAAAATGATATATATTAAATTTTAATTTTATTAATATTGAATTATTTAGAATTTTTATTCAATACTTGATATGGAAGACTATTTTGGAAGAATATTGTTTTTCATTTGAATTTCTTAATCAATATATGAGGGATGAATTTGAAAAATAGAAATGTGTGGGGAAAGAATTAAATTTCCCCAAGATGCATCAATAAGACTCATGAGACAAACTATTTCTCCAAATTAAATTGGTATTTACCTATTGTTTAAATAGTCTTGTCATGTTCTACTAATAATAGATATATCATGATCTAAAAAATCATAAAATCCAATAGTATGGATTTCCTTCATTGATAAATTTGTTTTTATTATCTATGAGACTACAATATTTATATTAATCATGAATGCATTTTTTTCATCAATGTTTTAATAAATGTAATATATTTTTTGTAATTTACCTTACCATATTGATAATTCCTTATTTAGCCATGATATCTTCCACTATATTCAACCTTTACTCAGAAGTTGAGCTCACCATGATTTTGTGTCCATTCACATGGATATAAATAATAATTATTCGAATGAGTTTCAATGATTTTCAATATCTACATTTATTATGTTTTATACTTCATTAATAATATAAATGGTTATCATGTATATATCTCATCCTCCAAGACTGCAAATATTTTCATTCCATTGGGATACAATCATCTGTGTCTTATACCAATGTAATAAACTAGACAGAACCCCTAGGTTACTGGAGTTGGGTTTTTAACACTCTAAATTTAAAAATAGTGAAAATTTATTATATTTATATCATGATTTATAATCCTATGATCAGGGAACCATGATCAATGTACAATTAATGAAACTACTAAACTATAAAATTATTTAATAAAGAAGTAGTCAATCATTTGAAATACTGATTTTAAAAATGAACATTTAATAAATGTCTAATTGAAAATTAAAAATAAATCACATACGGTATGATATATATAATTACTTTTCAGTAATATATTATTAATAAATATCTTTTTATTTAGAATTATTTTTTAGTATGTACAAATTAATTCAGACCTCATGTAAGGGTTTATTTCACAATATCATCATTATTTAGTATTGTCTATATTTATATCTCTACGAGGATTATTGTTTTTTATTTCTATATTAAAAAAATAATCATATGGTTATTTCTATAAATTATAATTTTTTCTTTCCATTCAACACTTTATGTAATCAAAATACTTAAATAATATATTTATGGAAATCTGACAATATTTATTACTTGACCCAAAATTTTACTCTTCTATGGTTATATTTTCATTAAAATGTCGTATATGAAATATTATATATCTTTTTAACCATGTTCTTATTTTTGATAAAATGGGAGAAAAGAATTCTTCATTGCATTTTCAAAACAAGGAATTTTTTTTTCCTTATAACAAAAGCATGAAATTAATTTCTTTAAATTTATACGGAATGAATGGAGATTTCATCCTTCAAGATAAATCACTTAATTGAGAAAAAATAGCAACTTTACTCGGTCATTTTTGAAGAAAATACTTTTCATAATATTTTAGGAATTTCAGGTAAGTAATTTCTAACAAAAAAGTGTACTTTCCAAAAGTTATTTTCTACTACTCATTTTATCATACTTTCATCTATATTATATTCCATAATTTCAACTTATTATTACAAATTATATATTATAAGGATACCGACATCCATAATTGTTGTTTTGGTTTATTATTATTTTGATTGGGGAAAATTACTAAAATTTATTATTTTAGTTCTTTTAATATAGAAAGTTAATTATTTTTATGAAATGTTAATAATATAATATTGATTATTCTTATGTTGAATGTATATGAATTATTGAGAAATATTAGGTTATTGAAATTAAATATCCCCTTGATGCATTAGATGGTTTCATTAGACAAACTATATTGGGTATTTTTTCAAGGCCTTTCTCATTTATTTCGATGTCTTTGCATAATAGAGAAATGGTTTATTTAGATGTATTGGAATAAAAATTTAGTAAAAAAAAATTAGATATTCGACATTAGGAATTTTATAATTATGAAACCATTTATTAATGTCCATTTTTTATTTGAATAGTTTCTCAATCCATTGACAAGTTTTAAACTAATGTTATTATTCATATGGAATTATTTTATCTTCAAATTTTAATTCCATTTTATTTATGTCTTATTTACATTATTTTGTATGAAATCCCATATTGAGTATCTAATCTCACCATTATAATGATTCATTTATACATGATTCCTAGAAGTTTTTAATGCTGGGAATGCTGGAATATTCTAGAAGGAATATGATCACATTTTAAACAATATATTTTATTTTATATTTTCATATGTAATGTGGGATTCTTTTATTTAACTATTTTCCCCAAACTACTAATATAATCTATCCTTTTGAGATAATATTGATTTTGTTAAGTTACAAATTTAATAAAGTAACTACCTAATCACGACTACTAGATTTTGTGTCATAATATTTTAGGTTGAAGAGGTAGCTCAATTTTTAAGTAATGATCAAATGTTTAAGGTCTGAGATGTAGTTCACAAATTATTTATTATTGGGTGCATAGTTAGTTCTATATAGATTAGTGAAAACCATGGCCACCACTGAGTATTTGTATGATTTATGTTTTTTAGTTCATTCATTGTTTAGTTACCATGTCTAGCACATTGGTATGGTCAAACGATTATAATTCTAGATAAAATAGTGTATTCTGAATGGATTTTAGTTCCAACTTGCACAAGTAGTGCACATTTGAAGAAGAACTATAAGATAAAATTGAATGGTGTTGTAGAAGGGTTTTGTTATTTTTATCATTTTCACAAGCTTATTATATAATTTATTCAAATAATTAGGGTGTGTTTTCAATAATAGTTGATGGAACACAATTGGTGCATATTTTTGTAAATCATGGGTCCAATCCTTATGGCCATCCTAGTTTTGTTTGAAAAAATACAATTTTCACCCATGGATTTTTATAGCACTACCATCTCAACTCACCCTCAGGTATGTTCTTACAATGGTAACCTTCTCCCAATGGATCTTCCATCAATATGTACAATCTTTGGGACTTTTCATTGGGTTATTTAGTGTTTGGGTTAGATCCTCTATCTCATATAACTTCTTCCTATTTTGTAGGTGTCTTATGATCTAATTTTATACTTTTCCAGGATTTTTTTTGTGAATCACTTAATTTGATTTCAATTGGTTTCTATATTGGATAAAATTGTTTTAGAATATTTTTTATGGTTTTGAATAAAGAATGGTTTGGTCAAACCATTCTAATTCACCAATATACTCTAGAGATATTGGTAGAAGAATTGGTGGGTACCATGGATAAATTATATAATTCATCAATCAATCAAGACTCATCTATAACGTGAATCTCACTCTATTGGGACAAAAAATGGTGTATAGTTATATAAATTGTTCAATTAAACCACGTAGTTTCATAGTAGAAGTAGATCAACTCATACTGGTGGATCATGCTTTTTCAATTTTTATGACAAAAAAATGCTCACATGAGTTATGTTTCAAAGTATACTCTTTAACAACCATTGTTATTATGTTATAAAATCATATTCATACTAAATATATCCATTTGGATTTTATATATTCCAAAAACTTCACACAAAAATATCCACTCCATATAATCTAAATTTGGGTTTATCCATATCTTATAACGATCGAAAATTATGGTATGTGATCCAAGAATATTTATTATTCTAGTTTCTTCTATATGTACCCATATTCTCTAGAATTTAATGAAACTTATTACTTCCTTGTATATATATTTGTAATATAATACTATCTAAAATTGATGTCTAGGATTGTTTCCCAAATGGTGATTAATATTTAGTATCAAAGACACCCCCCTTTTATAAAAATAAATTAATGCACTATTAGATAATCCCAAGAAAAATGTTGGTGTGAAACAATGTTTATTTTCCTAGAACCATCTTATTCTCATTTTACTACATTGAAGTGTTTGAGTTGTGATTGCTTATTGGGTTCTCAATGTACACCCACGATCTCTTTGGAACATGGTTATGAATTAGGTATCATCATTCAACTATTTATTTTTATTTAATTGAAAATATTAAGGTATAAATTTCATTTCAATATTGATAACATGTATACTCATGTGGACTTGGTTTGATACTTCTGCTGGAAAAATAATTTTTACAAATATTGATAGTGATCACATGTGTGTGTACCTGTGAGACCCATATATGATGCCAGATTATATTAGTATGATTGAGTTGATTTTAAAACCATGATTTATATTGATCAAGTATACCTATATGTTTCAACTGATTCTATTAATTATATTACATGTTCATTTTTTAAAATATCTACCTTGTAGTAGATAATTACCATGCAATTTGAGGGATTTCTTAGTACTTGGAACATTTGGTTTTTTGTGTTGTGGTTACCCCAGAGAGAGGAACTATACATGATATGAGAAAATGAAGATTATGGACTTGAGACTTGGGTATGTGATTTAAGTACTTGGGTCAAGACATGTGATAGTGGTATTAGGGGTAATATTGAACTATATCCCTCCACAAGGTATAAACAAGATACGACGGCCTTGAGGCCAAAAATGTGGCTATGATGGGGTTCGATTCTCTTGAGGCCTGAAACATGATCGATGTGGGATCTGATAGTCTTCATACGAGATATGAATCAATATATTTTGAATACGGAGATGCATTTACACTATCTATTTGGATGGATCTTGGTGACTTCTAACACCTTCATGAATATCCTTCTAGTAAGGATCAGTGGCATGTATGATCGGGGTTCATGGAAGATTTTTTAGAAAATGAATATGTTGACCGTGATTATGAATTCATTCATGTGCATTATATTTATCGTGGAAAAAAACATTTATACTTATATAGTCATGATATGGATGGATTATTTGTTTTTAAAAAGTTTTTATTACTCACAACCAATACGAGAATCTGGATTAACTATTAGACATCATATTAGGGATCCATGTAAGTGTAAGGGGGCTATGCTGGATTTTTGATTTGAAGTGTATATAGTTTTTGTGGTACCCAGATGGAGATTTAACATTGTATATTTATTTGTCTTTTGACACATTATATGGTATTTTTTGGAAATCTATATTGGAGAATAATTTTATTTTGATCTATGAAAATTTTGAAAATTTTGAATACCCTTGGTTTATATTAAACTTTATTTGGTAATATAGTTATATATTATTTAGGATTATCATAAATTTCTATTATAATGAGGGTATGGATCCCCACCACAATCTTATACCCTCACCACTAGTAGGAATCCTTATGCATATAGGGAGGCACACATGTGTTCTAATACTGTCTCTAGACAAGGGTGTTTTTAAGAAACTCTAGGTTTGGTTTTTATAAAGTGGTATTAGAGTGTTAGATTTATTTAAATTATTATTATGCATTTCAGTACAAGATATAAAAGATATTGGCTATAAGGAATGTTGTTAGGGGAGTTTTCATATGCAAGTCTAGCTAATGGGTAACGATCCTCTGAGTGGCATTAAACTGGATTCATGTTACAGTTTTATATGATTTCGGATTTTTCATCCATCATGAGTATTTATGTAAGATAACATTTCATATAAATACCAATTATGGGATATATATAGTAGGTTTATAATTTAAATCCTTGAATTGGATTTTTTCTGTCATATATTTGTACTCTTTTCTAATGTGACATATTTATACTTTCCATTGATAGTTGAACATCATAATCCTATTATATTATGTGTGTGTATATATATGTGTGTGTTTTTTTACTAAAATATATGTACAATACACTAATCTAGGTCATTGGGATAATCTACGTGGTTTATGGCCAGTGTGTGTTTCTAATACGACAAATATTTATATATAAATTAGTTAATTGTACCATATAACTGCATAATTTATTCCTATAAGAATGTTTTTTATAGGTTCCCTGTTTGAATTTCATAAAAAATTCACCTCAAAGAAACTTGAATTATCCTTCTATGGATGGCATTCCATATCTAACATAATTCTTAAAAAAGGGGGAATTTAGCCTGATCCCACTCTGTATCAAGTCATTTTGGTGTTAGTTCCTCTCCCACCCAATTTTTCTCAAACTGTACCTATCCATAGTGATGGAGTAGAAAGTACCATTTTTACAATTCTAGTGAATTCTACCTCCAAAATATAACATAAATATAGTGATATAGATGACCATTAGTTCTCATGGACTTTTCTGACAAAATTAAGTGAAATATTGGGATCCTAAAATATTTCTACTCTAGAGTATTGAGGGAATGATTCAACGATGGTGTTGGATAGGCATGAACTATAAACTAATGATATGGTCATGTTCATAGGATTCATGTTATGACCATGATGACAATATTAACTGAAACGATTCGTGGACAATATGTTCAATTCCATGGATATGAATAAGGCCGATATATATTATCAGACAATATTTTGGATTACAATATAGAGGTAATTTCAAACATTCATGGTGAAACCTTGATCACCTATTTTCTTTGGACAACTCCTTTATATACTAATTTTTCTCATCCTTTTATAACTTCCCAAATTTCTATTGGTCAAAATTCTCTATTAATATTACATTACAAGATCCCTTCTCTTAAAATACCATTGGAGAAAAAAATTTATCATCTCCATGGTTGTATAAAGTGTTAAACTATTCATTCTATTTTCAAACATATGTGGGATTTCAAGATCTTGTTGATGAATAGAATTCACTAATTCCTTTGAATGGTAATGATGAATTTTTTTTCACACCCATTAACTCTTATCGGAAGTGGGTATCCTTTTTCACCCAAGGGAGAGAATATTTTCATAACAAGTGAGTGGGATGTAAAATTAATCATTGTGGGACTTGATCTGAGCTATATTAGTTCCATATGGAACATGTAGTAGGTTTAGATCTTGTCATAGAACATGATTTTAGGACCTCTTCTTTTCCCATTATTTTTTCTCTCTAATAAAATATCATTCCAAATGAATTTTGGTGTGTTCCTCCTGTAAGGAATTTTTTTTTCAAGAAAGAAATCATTTTATGAGAAAATCCAGTTCTAATTTATCCTTATCATAGGGTACATAGTGAGTTGAGGGAACAAAATAATGATATTTAAGACCTAGATATAAAGGTTTTCATCAAAGAAAGTGCATTTTTATGGTTTTATCCTTTTTATCACCAAAAAGAAAGATTATAGTCCATAAATATGTACATAATATATTAATTTGGTGAATGTGAAAAATGGGTATCCTTTATCAAGGATATGTGAAATCTTTGAAAAGTTATGGTGAACCCTATGGTTCTCCATGATTTATCTTCATTCAGTCTACCAACGACTATGGATCCAATAGGATGATATTCCTAAATTGGTGTTCAATAGTAGAAATATAATGTATGAGTAACTCATCATTCCTTTTGGATTGAAAAATTCCCTAGTTTCATTCATGGATCACGTAAATAATATCTTCAACCCATATATTAACTCATTCAACATGGAATTTTAGGATAATATCCTAATATAATCATATAATTTGATTTGAATTCCAAGAAGTTTGATAACTTGTTGAGTGCAAATAATCAAGATCATCTCTATGAAGCCCTATCAAAGTGTACCTTCAAAATATGATAGTTACATTTCCTTTTTATTATAATTGTTGATTTTTGGATTTGTTTTGGATCCATAGAATCATGAAGTCATAATGTCTTGCTATTATCCTTCTAATGTTGTTGAGAATATAATTTTCTTAAATATGGATGGATGTTATTGATATTTAATCTTGTAGTTTCTCTAAAAGGATGATTGATGAAGAGTCTAACTATAAAGGGCTGATGTTTTAATTTGATGATCAGTGTGAGGATAATTTATGTAATCTTAAGAGGATATTGACTAAATCACCAATTTTTATTTATCTAAACCTTAGGATTTATCCAAATAAATTTTTTATATTTTTTAAAATCCACTTTATGATAAAGTGGAAAACTCACAAAACCAAACCTCAAACCATATTACAGAATTCAAAAACCATGAAACAATAAAATATCACCAAAACCACCTATCCCAGTTATAAATTCAAAAGGAAAAGATCTGTGTATCCCATCCTTGAACCACGTAATCTCAAGCTGTGAGCTGTCTAGAACCATGCCCCTTGGATGTCACCACACTGTCGGTGATTACCCTTTCAGAGATCATCCCAACACAGTTTCCATTATAGAAAAAAACTTCTTCGTCATCGCTTCTCCCTCGACCATCGATGTAGATGTCCATCACCACACCATAAAAAGTCACTAAATCCAAAAACGACTTCCTCACCAAATGAGGATAAAACAACTCCATTGATCACAGAAAAAAAACCAAACCATTATAGATGAATTTTAGGATGAAACATCGAGTAGATCTAACAAACCAGTTACCATCTTAACAGGAGTGAACCAATTCAAGACTCGCCTATAGAACCAATGGCCACCGAACTGCACATCCCAAAACAACATAGCTACCACCCCACCAGGTCTGACAAGGAGAGGTTTAGGGAAACACAAGGTCAGAGTAGTTACATGATTGGATGTGGGATCCAAATGAAGCTCAGGATTTATAAGTAGAGAAGTAGACACTTCCAAAACAAGTCGACCATTGTAGCGTCAGAACACTCGTCGACCACCAACCCACCTAACCCAAAACCATTTTGTTCACATCACTCTAACTCGGACATGATGAGGCATAGTGGATCATGAGGTTATATAAGGGTTTGGACTACTGAGGGAATCACTAGCACAAAATCATCGATAGAAGTTACAAAAGATCCGTAAAACAAATCCAATGACAGAGAGAACCAAAGAAGAAACCTGAATGAAATTAAGCCGCCAAAAAGAATGATAATGAAGAAGAAATATAGAAATAAGAAGAGACAGTGAGGCAGGATAATGGGAAAGAATCATCACTGCTGATGAGGGCCATGAAACTCTAGGAGGGGCGATGGTGTTGGTGAGGGAAAGGAAAGAGAGGAGAGCCACCAGGTGAGTGAGGTGCCATCCTATAGCCTAGGATATGAAATAAAATTTAATTTTATGCCTCATGTGTTGGGTTATGATTCTTATTAATATAGAGGTATCATATGGTTTATTATATGACTTGTAAGATGTGACACCTTGAGAATAAAAACCCAACATAATACTTTTAGATTGTTGTTTGAGTATATGCACTGATGTTTTTGGAAAAAATATTTATTCGGTTAGTGGTTTTTTGATTATAAATACGATAAGATCCACTGATATATCATTTATCATTAGGATCTGAATTTTATGGGGATTCATTGGGCAGTGTAACTATAATCAATCAAAATTGAAATGTCCAATGATCTTGGAATTGATAATTAAATTTAACATGTTTTATTAAGAAAACACTTGAGATTTAGGATCATAGGAAGCCGTAATTTCCTATGGAATTGTTTTTGATGTGTTTGAAGGTAAAATAACTAATGAATTTTTTTTATAGAGGATGTACAATAGCGATACTTATGGTAACCATTTAAAATTAAATCTATAAAAATAAAATATAATATAGAAGTGGTTTATAAAATATACTCTATATTTTTATTATTTTAAAAATTACTGATGGTTTTAATTAAAATATAACTAAATGATAACAAACGAATTAATTCCTCCCCCTCACATCTTCCCATTACGTGACCATGAACCCTTTACACCCCCCTCCCCATCCCCATCCTCTCTGTTCCCCGGCGGTGACCCTATCCCCACGACCCCCACTACCCCACCAAAATGACATCCTCCCCATAGCACCCTAGTGGATACCCTAACCCCATGACCCTTATTCCCCCACCGCTCTAACCTCATCCTCTATGACCAATAATGGTGACTTTGACCCCACCACCCTCATTCCCTCCACCACTCTGACCAAAATCATCCCCTCTCAATGGAGACCCTGACCCCCGAAACACCCCCACCGACCCAACCCCCATAACCCCCCATTTGACCTCCCCCTCTCTGGAACGTCATCCCATCATCACTATCAATGTGAATACCAAGTCCCTATGACCTCCAACTCCCCAGCACATTTCCCATCATCAGTAAAAACACAGACCCCCCCCCCCAACATCACTCTACCTAACTCGAATCCCATCCTCAATGGAAATACAGACCCCCGCTAAAGTTTTCAACCACCTCCCCATAATCACTTAGAAATTATTATTCATCAAAGGGGTTTTTTCTTGTAATTTCTCTGTATAGTTCTGATTTTATATATATTTGGTATTAGATTATAGTTTATTGGGTAGTGAATATGTTATTGTAGTTGTTTATTTTATTAGTTTCTCCTAAAAAACTCTCAAATAGGGAGTTTATATATATATATACTAGAGTAGGGGTGATTCCTCTGTAGTTATATAAACACTGTGTAGATCCTAAACAGATGGTGTTATCTATAGTGTATCCTCTATAGTGATTGAAGGGGGTATGTTATATTTTACATCTATGTTAGACAAATAAAGTTGAATATTTGGGTATCCATGACATATCATGAGCTCATATAGAGTTTAATATTTTTGTAATAGTAATTTTCCTACAAAAATACATTCCATTATAAATATATTTTTATATATATATTATAAATTTATATAGTTTTAATTTTATAAAATAAACATCAATTTTTTTCTAACGTGTAAATATTATCCTATGATTAATTTTTCATAAGTTTCATAAATAATTTTTTTTAGTAAAATTGTTAAAAAAAATCTAAAACATTTACTTTCATTACATTACTATAATAGAATAACGGTTTAAATTTTTTTGAAGTATTTTTATATTATAAAAATATATTTATAATAAATCAAAAATATACATTATTTTATTTATTATGCACATGGATATAATTTGTCAAATATAAGAAATATTTTGATCAAATAATAATTTATTCAATTAAATTAAACATTTAGTTTTATTCCACTATTAAAATTATATCAATAAAATGTACAGTTTATTTTACATCAATATTATCATGTTATCTAATAATTCTACTTTATTTTTTGGGAATAAATCTATAATTACGTTGATTAATGTTGATGACCATGATAATGATAAAAATATTATTTTTGATGAATTGTTTTATTAATGGATTGTAAATTTTAACTAGTAAATTAGATTGATATATTAAAATAAATTATAATATAATGATGTTTATAAACATATATTACTATATTAATAGACATTTTATTGGTAATCAATGTGTTATAATATTACAAAATAGCAGTAAAAATATCATTTTTCTGTAGAAAATAATTTTCCAATATATATATGTGTTATTTTAGATTTATTTTTATATTTATTATAAATTTAATTAATTTAAATTCATAAAAACAATGTGTGAACAAACAAAAAATTAGTTTGAGGGATTATTTTATATTTTTAGAAAAACATAATTTATATAGGTAAAAACAAGTTACCATGCTAAAAATTAAGAGTGTAAAAAGAATATATATAAGAATGAATAATCATATCTTTTTTGAGAAAGACACTTTATATTCCGAATCACAATTTAACAAGACATATTTGATATCTTCTAGAATGTTCTTTGGTTTTCATTATCCTAAAACATATTTTTTCATATTTATGTTTAATTTCTTTATTTTAGTATTACTCATATATTAATTTTTTTCTTTTGCAGGTGGATTATTTTGATTGAGATGGGGTGTTTTGTTTGAAGATTCTCATTCTCAAAAGATACTAGACATTGATATTGTAGATGAGATAACATTAAAAAGTAAATATATTGAGATTGTATACAACCACCATAAAAAGGGGAATTTTTCTTAATTATTTAATTAATTTATTAAATATTTTATCTACTATTTGTAAGTTAATTTCGTTAAAAATTTTATCAAAGACATATATAGTTTTTTAATGGATATTTTGGGAAGTCATATTATTATTTCATGTATCTACAACGAGGTACAAAGGAGATAAAATATTTCATTCATTTATTGTGACCATGATTTCTATTTTAATTGGATTTATTTTTTGAACTACAAACACTATATATTGATTCAATGTTATTAGCCAAAAATACATTCTCATCATTGAAATATATAATCGTAGAGGAATCTCATGTTCCCAACATGGTGACATCTCATGATATAATGGGAACATAAACATCCTCTTCCCTAATGGATTTTAACATCGAGAACCGTTTTTTGGCAAATAACATCAAGTCAGTATGCATTGTTTGTAGTTCTAAAATGAATGATAAAGTAAATACTAGTAACATTGGAATAAATAATTTTTTTGAGTCTCTAGGACAAGTAGGAATAATATGCACCTTAATCTGACACACAACATGAGAGGTACGACTCCAACTGTTTCTTTTTATTAAAAATTGTGATTAATTTAAAAAAATTGACATAATCAAGACCATTAATTTATTTTTTGATTGTTTTGATAAATTAATAATAAAAACTATAAGTCATTTTTGATGTTTAGGAATCAGTCACAATACAATTTAATACATGATATGCCTCATATGACTCAGTGTAATTTATTAGTTGAAAATCCTTCATTTTTGTTCAATAAGTCTCACTCTTTGTAAACCAAGAAAACAAATTTCAATTTTTTTTAATTTATGACATCGAGTCATAAATCATTTTTGATGTTTAAGAATTGGATTCATGTCAAAAAGATACAGGATTTGATCTGTATGACTCAATGTGCGGTTTCTAATTTAAAATGACAATTTAGTAAAAAAGACACGTGGTTACTCAAAACCAATAAAACTCATTCAGATTGTTTTGAAAATTTAGTTAAAAGATACATATGTCATTTGGGACATAAAGGAACTATATGTACATCAATATGACACATGATGTGACCGATATGACTCCATGTGCATCTTTTTATTTAAAACTGGCATCAATTTTTGTCAAAAGGGAAAATGGCCTACTCAAAAGTGATAAAATGTTTTCCAATTTTCATGATAATTTATAAAAATGATCCATATGTCATTTTTAGAGAGTATAAACAAACTGAACATTATTATTATACATGATATTCTGGGGATGGCCCCATGTACATCTTTTTATTTTATAATGACATCAATTTTTGTAAAAAAAAACTAACCTACTCAAACCCATGAAAATCGATTCAAATTGTCTTGTTAATTTCTTAAAATGATCAATATTTAATTTATGATATATATGAATCATCTTAACCTCAATCTGATGCATGATATTCCTGGTATGACTCAATGTGTCAATTATCAATTTCAAACCAGCATTTTACTTCAAAAGTGTCAGTCACTAAAAACTGAGAAAAAATCCTGATTATTTTCTTGATAATTTAGTATATCTATTGATATGTCATCATTTATATGTTGGAATTTTTTTCACTTAAAATGAATAAATTATGTAATCGTTATAATCCATAGTGAGTGTTTCCAATTGAAAATGATAATTTAGTAAAAAAAGACAAGTGAGGTACACAAAACCAATGAAATAAATTTTTGTTGTTTTGATACATTTTAAATATGAATAATAATTCATTAGAGATGTGTATGAATTATTTGAACCTAAATTTGACACATAGTGTGACCATTATGACTCAAAGTATATCTTTTAATTTAAAATAGACATTAATTTTAGTAAAAAGGACAAATAAACTACTCAAAAGTTAGAAAAATCATTATGATTGTTTTGATATTGTAGTAAAATTATCAATAGTAATTTTTGACATTTAGAAATAAACTAAACCTAAATATAATACTTGATTTTCTTAGTATGTCTCCATGTGTAAATTTTAAAAAAAAAATTACATCAATTTTAGTAAAAAGAGATACTAAACTACTCAAAACTGATCAAATGTATTCATATTGTTCTAATACATTATGAAAATGATTCAAAGTCATTTATGTCATGTAGGAATCATCCCCACCTCAATTATATTCATGATGTTCCCAATAAGACTTAATGTGTCCATTATCAGTTTAAAATCATCATTTTATTTCAAAAAAATTCAATCATCGACAACCATTGAAACATGCACATATTTTATTGATAATTTAGTATATTGATTAATAATTAATTTTTCACATTTATAAATTGGTCTCATGTAAAACTTATACATGATGTGATTGGTATGAGTCAAAGTGTATTTTTCCAGTTTTAAAGGACAATTTAGTAAAAAAGACATTTGACGTACACGAAACCAAGAAAAGAAATTATTGTATTGATACTTTTGAAAAATGATCCATATGTCGTTTGAGAGGTTTAAAAATTATCCACACCTAAATCATATTCACGGTGTGACCCATATAACTCCATGTGAATATTATTATTTATAATTTAAATAAATTTTAGTAAAAATAATAAATGGACTACTCAAAACCCATCAAATGAATTAGGATTGTATTGATACTTTAGGGAAATTATCCAGAAGTCATTTTTTATGAGTTGAAATCATCCATGAATCAATATAATAAATGATGATCCTAGTATGGATCAAATGGAGTCTTTTTATATAAAATTGACATCAATTTTAGTAAAAAGGGCAGCTTACCAACTCAAAAACAAGAAAATGCATTAGTACAATATTGATATTATTAGAACATGATCCATAAGTCATTTATGACCTGTAGGAATCATCTACCCATCATTCTGAATTACGGTTGTCCATGGATGGTTATAAATGTGTCTTTATTATTTGAATACTATAAAAAATATTTAGAATGGTCAAAACCATAAAAAACAACATCGTATTGACGTGAAATTATGGGAAAACCACTACAGAATTGGTTTTGACATGTATGTGAAAACTACACATTAATAAGATGTGTGGTGTGGCCAAAATTACTCATCAGACACATCTTAATGATATAAAATTCATTAAAAACATATGTTTGGTGGGTCAAAACTGATAAAATGACATCATATTTCCTTGAAATTAGAGGAATTAGGCCATAGATTTAATTGTTAAATGTAGGAAACAAAAACACATCATTAAATGTTATGGTTTTCCAGAGATCACCATAAAATGTTTCTTAGTGATTTAGAACATTAAAATATCTGTTGAATGATCAAAACAATTGAAAATGACCTCATAGTGAAGTGATGTCATGTGGAAACCATTGATGAGTTGTTTTTGACATGTACGCACAGAACAAAAGTCAATCTGATGGCTGGTGTGGTCGGAATTATTTGGTATGTACTTCTTAAAAAAACAAAATCTGTTAAAATCATGGGACATGGGCTAAAACTAGGAAAATGACATCTGATTAACATGAAATCAGGGGAAAACAATCCTGGATTTAATTTTATAATGTACGAAATGACAGAATGAAATTTTTAATTATGGTTTTCTTATAATGTCCATAATCTTGTTTATAGTGTTTTAATACACTAAAAAGTTATTAGAATGGAAAAAAACTATAGAAAAATATCTCATATTGATGTGAAATCATTGGACAAACACCACTGAGTTCGTTTTGAATATTAAAAAAAATTAGATATCAAAGTCTTTTAAATTTTATGTTAAATCAAGTTGAAGAACACCGTATATGTCTTTAAAAATAAATTAAAATATTTTATATTCCCTTTTTAGTTTAAAGTGTTTAATCTTTTTTTATATATGTATTTTTGTGTTTTTAAAGTGTTCTAAATTGTATAACATATTTTTGGTTAAAATTTCATCAGTTTTATTAACTAAATAAAAGAAATATGTTCATCATTATGAATATATTCTATTTCTTTTTTTATTTTCATTTCTTTTCATAAATGTTCTAGTTTTCATTTTAGGTGGAAGATGTTGGCAGTGCATATGAGGTTGACTATTTTGATGTAAAAATTTATTTTTTTCTTCTACATTAATTCCTATTTATTATTTTTAGTTTTAATTTAGGTTTCATTTTTGTTATAGTTGATGAGATAAAGTGGTCGGTATCAGTTTATGAGATGATGTGGAGGCAGACAGATGCAGTAGAGGTCTTGATGTGGTAGTATATTGGGAATCAGTTATTGTTTGACATATTATATATAAATATATATATATTAATGACGATGGTATTGTTCGATTGATGTATGGGTTGATTGAGATTGAGGTTATGCCGCCTTTGGATTTTTTTTATATATAACTATGGCTGTATGGAATATATATGAACATTTTCTTATAAAATAACTTAAAAAACTAGTTTAGAGGGATTTTTTTAGTAACCTCCATTAAATACATTAAATAAAATATTTTTATTAGTAGTTAAAATTAAATGTTTCTAAAACAATTTCGTCTTGTATGATAAGAAAATGATTCTTTCATTTTATTTAAATTTCACTTGTATTTTTTTAATAAAATAACCTTTGATAAATATAATTGAAACTACTGATATAATTTTTCAAAAAACAACACATTATAAAACCACTATGAAATCAAAAAAATCACCACTGAAATTTTACCAACTATGTAATATGAGGTGATTTTTCTAATCACCTATATACTATTAAGAGGCATTTTAAACTCCCACTATTCTAAAAATGATGATAATGACCTTTTTGTAGTGAATGGCCTACAAATGAATCATAGTATCATATATTCATAACATATGTTCCTTTGGTCATCACCTAATCGTTAGTGTATTTGGTGAATACTAGTTAATATTTTCATCTTGATTATGTGGTGTTGTGAAATGATTAGAAATTAATGACATGATCCATGGGATTCTAGATTAAAATGATGATGTGATCATCGTGTATTAGATGATCTCCCTGAAATACTCGCTGGGAGAGGAGTTTATAGCGGAAACTTATGATTCAAAATGTGAAATATAATTGGGGTCAACAATATATACCATGGATTCTTTTTTCAATTCTACTATCTTGGTATGAACTGGGAAATCATATATTATTACTCTTAATTCCATAATTTCTAGAGGTTAATGTATGATCATTAGGATCCTGGTGTACTACATTAGTGAATTCTTATAACTACGTGAAAGTTGGATGATATGATGATTGACATTTTGAATGGGTTAACAGAATCCATATGGATTTATCATGTTTTTTGGTAAATATTATATTAGTTAATGAAAGGTTATCATTTCCTAATGATCTATGGGAATCATTCCGTCGATGATTTGTGAAGTATTGTGTATGAGATATTATTCTCCAATATGGAGTCCCCTTTATGATTCTATTTTATAGAGATGCATGTTTAACATTACAAATTTTTTAGAACTTGTATAAGTCTTTAGGTACTCAGTTGAAACTATATATAACATATCATCTACTGGATAATGGTCAACAAAAATGATAATTAATATATTAGATAATATTCTATGGGTATGGGTCTTGGATTTTCATGAATCTTTGGATGATCATATTTCGATGGTTGAGTTTTTGTATAGTAACTACTTATGGTCTTCAATTCAAATTGATCCTTTTGAGGCTATCTATGTCTAGTCTCATCATTCACCTCTATGTTTACATAAGGTAGGGGAGTTAATTACTGTGAGTATGAGCATTCAAAAAGATATTTTAGAGTGAGTGATGTTCATATAGAGTATCACTACTGGTAAATTTCCCTACATCCATAGTTTGAAACCATAGGTATAGGTTATACCCACTGTTTCAAGGAACTATGGGAAATTGAGGCATCAGTATATAATTTATCTATAGCCACATTTATTGAAACTATGGGTATACGTCCACTCCACCGAGTCATTAACCTATACCCACAATTTGTAAAATAGTGGGTATAGATTTCAGAAAATACACGGTAGCAGGATTCGATCCCTAGACTACCCATTTACTCTTATAGCACCTAAACACTACCCTATTTAACTTATTGTTATATAAATATAAATTTACATATATATATATATATGGTTATAAACCATTGATATAGTTAGAAAACCATTTCAATAGGTGTTATTGAGAAAAAAAAAATGTGCGTCCTCTGATTTTTTTCAATTTCATAACGTGGGAAAGGTATACCAATTGTTTTGGAAAACCATGCGTATAGGTCCTCAAAAACAGCCATTTACCCACAATTTTATAGATAATATTGGTATATGTCCCGAAACACAACCCTATACACACGGTTTAGGAAAAATCATGGGTATAGGTCTTGAAAATCAACTTATACCCATGGTTCTCCATGAACTGTTGGTATAGTCTCCCATACTATACATATACACATGATTTTAGGTTTACCATGGGTATATGCCCATTATCCAGTGGTGTATGTTTTCCTCCACATATAGTATGCTATGATCTTATACAAATCATATGAAATGACCTTTAGATTTCATTGTTGGTAATACTTTTTCTTGAGGAAAACACTTTTCATTGGGCATCAAAAGATACAGAAATAAAGAACGCTCATCCCTGATTTATTAGTCAATTTTCTATTTCCAAATGTATTAATATGGTTTTTAAACATATGGATCTTCAAAATTTTAATCTAGGTATGTATGATTTGGTTCATTTTTCTCACACCATAGTTATATACTTGATCTGACACACATGATCAACTACAACAATGATGGGATAAATCCTGACACATCATATGTGGAATGCCTAGTGAATATTTTCCATTAGAGTGATAAATTATTACAAGGAAATATATTACTATATTTCTAGTACCTATGCTGACATCTAAAAATTTATGAGGAAACATGGGAGGAGGAGTTAGATATTTGGTCTATATGGATTGACTTGATTGAGATATCTTCTTAGAGAAGACTGTCAAGGATTATATGTCCTTGAAGAGGGAGATTGTAAAGGCCTAATATTTATCAAGCATGTAACATGTTAATTTTAGCCATTAATAAATATTTTTTCTCAATGAATTAGTTTGGTTGAGTATTGAGGATTTCTGATTATTTATAGGGTGTTTTATTGTAATTTTTGGAGGATCACATTTGGATCATAGTTTTCTCAACATGTGATGACTCTATAGGAAACAATGAAAAAAATGTAGAGGCAGTTGGGGTGGAGAACAGTTAAGGATTAGGGTTTATCAAACCAGGTAGCCTCACATTAAAAATTGTACAATACATTATTGAATCAAAAAATCATTGTTTGAATACCATTTTAAAAACAGTTTGACCAAAATATATTGGTGACCATGTAAGGCAGAGAGAATGACATTGTTGACCTACAGTTTTTCATATCATTTGATGAAACAGTGTGCACATTATTTAATAATCCATAAATCATCTTTAATGAAAATTATTTGGCTGTATTTATTTTCTCTTCTTCCAAAATATATTTCTCGTGATCCAAGAGATTACACAACCTTCCTATAACAATTTCTACACCAACCAATCATGATTCTAGTGGATCAAAGTGTTTTTATAATTTTGAATTATGTTCTGTGATTAAAAAACCTACATTCTTCATGATTTTTCTAGGTCTACACTTATTCCCGTGAGATAAATAATATTTTAGGAATTTCATGGAAATATGTATGGATTATAATTCCATGTAACAATGAATTCAGGGATCATTTCCAGAACTATAGTCGATCTTTAGTGTCAAGGAAACCTCCACCAATTGATCACAATTCAAGAACCATTGATGGATCCTAGAAGAAATGATATTGGGGAACCTATACTATTATATTAGAAATTCATGAATATTGTTCTAGTACCAGGATTTCTTGGATTTTGGATCACTTTTATGGTTTTCAATATGATGGCATAGTCTGGTTGGAACTTGGAAATGATTTGGGTATTCTCATTCAGAAATATTAGAATTTTTCACCAAAAATATGTAGTTTTTAAGTTATTTAAAATCTTGGAAATGTTTATACTCTTATTTCAATGGTATGATACTTTTGTTGGGATCTCAAATTTGGACATGGTTGATAGTGATCACATGGGGTTGTGTATTCTATGAGATCAGTATATGACACTTGATTATAGGAGTATTCCAGAGTAACTTATTATAACTTGTTTGATAATGATCCTATGAATATTTTGTTGATATTGATTCTCACAAAAACATGTTATATTGTGTCTTTATATAATATTCAGTGATATTTGTTATTAGTATAAAATTGGAGTTATTTTTTGGTATAAAAAAATTGCTGGAACATCATATTATTCATATCCCTTATAGGTGGAGAACATAAGACATTTGATATTGATATAGGTGAACCTAAACATTGGGTAGGGACATGATTGCCTTATGTCGTAACCCTTGTTTGCAATATTTGAAGTATGATCGACTAGTGGAAAACCTCAAGGCATAGAAACTATATGGTTTTCTTATTCATGAACATTGGTTGAGATGTAGTTCAATAATCATAAGGCATATCATACGATGGAGTTTTAATGTGATGACCTTTTGTTAGGATGAGAATTGATTCTTGATGACTACTAAGTTTCATAATCACTTTCCTTGGGAAAAGATATTGATAACTTCTAAAATCATTGTGACTATCATTTCATTATGAATTAGAGGAATGTAAAATTGGATTTTTAGATTATTGGTTAGTAAAAAAAAATCAAATGATTTTAAATACTTTCATACACATCATATTTATCAAGGAATATAATGGTTATAACTATAGTCTCATGTTATGGATATATTGGTTGTTTGGTACCAGGTTTTATTGCTGACACTCTAGCTAAGAATTGTGATTTAGGTGAATACATCTTAATTACTAATCAGGAAGGATAAATGGCCATATGGAAGAAAGATGGTTCGATCAGTATAATATTGGTATCAATACTAGGATAAAATCACATAGATTTCATGATGTTTCATTATTTATCCCTGTACACATTATATGACATGTTTCTTATATACTCATTAGTATATTTGATTTCTCACTTATAATAAATATGTTACGTTTTTAATTATATAGTGTTTACATTACCTTCTTATTATTATTCCCATTGATATAATTTATTTTTGTATGTCATTCATGATAATGATTTTAGAGGGTTTAATCTCCCCACTTCACTCAAAGACCATCACCAATAATTTAAAACCTCTTTTTTATAGTGAGGCATGCATGAGGTTCTAGTATGTCTCCACTCAAGTTCTGTTTGGAAAAATCAATTATGGGTAATTACTTCCCCTCTTCCACTTCTTTATTTTTTTCACTGTAGTTTATTTTTTTGTCTCTAATTTAGGGATATAGTTCGGGTCCCCCTAGAACATGGAAGTATTAGTCATGGATGATATAGAATTGGTATATCATAGTGATGGTCATCTCAAGATTGTTTTTTCATGAATTATTTCATCAATTCGTTTGATGTACAATTTTTAATGTAATTTTTTGTTGTTTTTGATCATGTATACCGAAATTTTAATGTAATCTTGCATCATAAGTTAGGTATTTTTTGTTTTTTGGTTATGAAGGTGTGTTGTGGATCTTCAACTAATGGATTTACATGATTCCATATCCTTGATTCACATAATTGGGTTTTTGTGTTATATATATCAATAAATTTAATTAATTGATTCATTATTTTTTTAATTAATAGTTTAATATTTTATATAGTGATTTAGGATCATTGGTTGTTGGTGGAGGTGGTTTGGACTAGAATATTCAGTGGTTATTCCTTGAGGGAGTATAAGGGTGTTGTTTGGTTTCATTTCATTTATTATTAATCATTTAGTTTTTTTAAAATTTTATTTATCATAATGAGATACCCTTCATGGCTGTTGTGATATTTTGCGATAAGGGATTGGATTTTGGGTGCCTTTTTGTGGGGTTATGTAATGAACCGCTAATTCTCATTGGCTTGAGAGTACAATGAGTCATTACTAGGACATAAGAGACATCCCCAAGACTCCAAAGGCTAGGAATAAATGCCAAAGGGTTTAAAATATGAGTTGGGGTACGATTTACCCTTTAGGAAACAACCAATAAAAAAACCAATCATAACCAAACATTCACTATATGATTCATGAACCAAGTAAAGACCAACTCATGCATTACCAAAAGAGAACTACATTATTCCACAAACCAATACATAACCAAAACAATACTAGAGTACCAAGGGGAAGAATAAACAAAAGACCCAAAAGAATCCAAGACACTCCACAGCTCTACACAGAGCTCCATGCACCAAGAACCACCACATCTCCTAAGCATCACCACGAACCACTAGTAATGAGATGCCTTACCTGTATATGTGTCTAGGAATATGACATCTGATAAAGCACCAAAGTTCCAAAGCATGGCTGAGTATAAAACTTAGTAGGTTTTCCCCCAAGGACTTCCCTACTCACGCCACTATGATAGAAGAGTTAGCAACATTTATATAAAAACAGTTTATATAAAACATTTTCTTCAAAGCAGTTTATAACCAAAATATAAACAATTTTATAAAACCATTCATAACCAAAGGCATTCTAAGAGCAGTTGAAACAAATTTCCCAGTGTGTTATTTTTCAATAAAAATAACCAAACATGTTTTAGAACCATTTCACCATATCCCTTTTTGGCATACCTAACTATTTCCCAACCCATGCTACCAACCATGCATGATTTGTTATGAAAGTTACATACTCATGAGCGATTTCTCATCAATCTACCAAGTCGTCACAATGTAATTGTTTCCCATGTTCCATTAATCCTTTGGCACCGAGCATAAGGTCATATTTCAACCATGCCTCGTACATATAGTTACCTTGTGCCATTAAACATTTTGCACCAAGCACAAGGTAAAATTTCAACCGTGCCTCGTACATGAAACATCAACACACACCACATATTCCCATAAATGATGCAAAAAAAACCCTTTCAATAAAAACACCTTTTTATTGAAAACCATTTCCATCAAAACCATATCAATTCCAAACCATTTCAATAAAACTCCCTTTTTATTGAAATCCAAATCCATCAAAGTCATTTCATTATCAAACTATTTCATTAAAACAACCTTTTTATTGAAAACCCATTTTTCATCAAACCATTTACAATTTCTGCAATCATAATTAAAAATCATCATTTTAAATTCAAGAAGCCAAATCACTTTGCACAACAATTCACCAAGATTTCACAATATCATCAAAATCATAAATCATCACTAAAGAAGATTTATTGCATTATTTCACAATCAAATCCATTCAAATATACCAATTTTAAGCTAAGATAATCAATTATAACAAGAGGAGTAGAGAGTAAAGCCTCCTTCCTCAAAGGTTTTGACGAAAACAACAACGGTCGAAAACGCTCAAGAAAACCGGGCTGATTCACCAAGAATCCCCCCTTATATTTCTTCTCCTAACACAACTGAGACCACATAAGTTCATATTTGGAATCCACACACTTAGATCTACCCATAACGGGCATAGATCTATTAAACCGAGAGAAGAGGAGAAGTAGATATAAGTAGATCTAAAAAACCAGACAAGAACGATCACATACCTCAAGAATATAGCTTTGATTCGTCAAGAGAAGCCATCAGATCACCTCCAGAATGATGGTAGAACCTTCCTTTACCTTAGGAGAACCAAAATCCCATGTTAGGGCCACATAAAAGGAAAAACGAGACACTTAGAGGCATAAACGTGTGAGATCCACCATCATAAGATCTTGTTTAAGTGGTCGCACGGTTAGTTTGCACGGTTTGACAAATCGTGCGATAACTGTATGTTGGATACTGCATTGGTCACCTTTAACGCACAGCTTTTCCACATGATTAGACAAACTATGTGCCGCCAAGGTGGAAGCCACTACCTCCAAGACCAACTATGCACGGTTTGGCTGTACAGTTTAGACAAACTGTGCACCGCTTGTGTAGCTTCTTTTTTCCCCAAAACTCATTCCAAGTTCTCATGACTTTCCCATTTGTCACCATTAAATATAATACCATAAAACCCTCAATAAAGGGTTACATACCAGAAACCGGGGGCACAACAGGTTATCTTTATAAACAACCTCTTCCCTATCATTATTTTTAAAAAAATACATAGTTCATGGGGTTCCGATATGTATAGAATATTGGGGTAAATTATTGGATAAATCCCCTTATAATGAACCTTTATAGGTCTTGGTAAAGGTCCCTTACAATTATCACCTCTCCATTTAGACACAATGATGAGCCAGACATGTAGTGAGGGGTTGCAGATATGTTTTATTAGTTTATTTTGTACGGACCAAAACTTTCTCTCATGTTTTGGTTCCAGAATCCTCTATGTGAAGGTCATGTGATCAATGATTGTTTTGGATCAGGGTTTCAATAGGATTCAATTGATTTCAAAACGGAGAGAGATGAATTTATAACCCTATTGTGGGTTCTGGATCTTTTGGATGACTTTGCATATGAGGATTCAAGAGGTTTTGTTGAGTTTTTTCTGATTATTCTCTGATGTTAGGATCAAGTAGTATATCTAAATATATATTTAATTGTACCTGAATGTTGTGAACAAATGTTGAGGTTTGAGACATGGAGTTTGATATCCTACATTTTGGGATCTGATCAACTGGATCATTCTGGATGGGTTTATTTTTTGAGATGGTTTGTTCAGTTGGGTGTCACTGATTAGATGTTGCACAAATTATTCGAGAGGGATGATGATTATTATAATGGGCATGGTAAATCTATCTTTCTCCCATGTGGGAATGTTATACATAAAGGTTCATTACTTTTACATTGGGGCCTATTGGGAGATGTTTTCCACGCCATGGGTGTCCCCTATTTTGGTTAAGATAAGGGAGCCCCTTGTAGGGGTTCATGTCTAATATTTTAGGATTAGCTTATGGGAGAGATTATGGAAATTAATTGTGTTGTGTTTCAATTCAATAGTTTATAATTTCCTAAAATTAAGTGTTGCCTATGTTGTGAGATAGATATGATCTATGGGTGTAACACTAATATATTTTAGATTATATTTCTCATTAAATACATTATACATGCTCAATAAATTTAATGAAACACACATCAAGACAAAAAAAACTATGATATATTATAACATAGTCACTGTATTGATGGGTATTATTATGATTATCAATATTATGAAATACCTATTGAATATTTTTTAATAATTAAAAAATATTTTTCAACGCATAATATATAAATTTTTTAAAAGTCATTGTATGTTTCAAAAATATGTTTTCTTCATATGTATATTTTATTTAACTATGATTTAGATTATTATAATTAAATTATACAATAGTTAGAAAATTTATTTTAAAAATTGGAGAATATATTTGGATTAATCATAAAAAAAATTCTGTAGAGTGAATTTTTTATATTTTTGTACAAATAATTGGTTTCTAGTGACTAATAAAAAATCATAATTTCAATAAATATGTTATTTATTTCCATTTAAAAGTACTAATATGTTTTTTATTTTTTCAAGAATTAAAAAAATTTAATTTTAATAAAAGTTTTATCTAATTTCATAGGGTTCAACATTCTATTTTATTTTGTTATAAGATCATTTTTGGGCTTAAAAATTGTTTTTCTTAAAACAGAGTTTTTGTTGCGTAATATTCATTTTTATAAAAATATATTTTAGACACTTAAAAAATGTATATACCTTATATTTAAATCTATATTATTAATGAATTTAATTGACATAATTTGATCTTATTATCTATATTTGTCATCCTTTTGAATAAAACCTTGGTAAATATTTGTCGCATCTGTAAAAGAGGTATAACCATGATAAAATTTTTTTATTGCTTTAAAATATCTCTAACACCATACTTAATATAAATAGATGAATTTTTTTCAAAACAAATAATGGGTTAAATAATTTATTTTAAAATATCATTTTGAAACTGAGAACCATATCACGACATCTGGGAAGATATATAATATTTAATGAAAATTAAAACAAAAAAGGGTCTTTTCATTTAATTCCATGTTTCGAAGGTTCCATTTTTTAATGTATTTATCTAATTAAAATATCATTTTTTATATTATCTAAAAAATTATGTAATCAAATTTATTCCTTTATTTCAATTTCAAATTATTTTCACTCTTAAAGTCGAGTATTTTCTTAAAATCTATTTTTATACATCTTTTTTATTATATTAAAATTTATTCAATACCCCTAAATAACTAGTAAATAAAAAATGGTATTAACTATTTTTAGTCATCATATATAAATTTGATTAGAATTCCCCTTTTTAAATAAGTATTTTATCGAAGTAAAAAAATTGTTTTCACGATTAAGGATAAAGTATTCTTAATGTTCATTAAATTTTCGATAATTATTAAAATGTGTCCAACAACTAACAAAAATTTATTAGATTAGTTTATTTAGATGTTATACCATATTATCCAAAAATATTTGTTTCCGTTGTTCCATTTTTCTTTCTTATGATGTTTATAATATTTATTATTTTAAGAAATTTCTAATGTCTCCATTCACTCCCTTATAAAAGGATACCAGTTACCCCCCTTACAAAAAACATCATGAGAATTAAATAATAGACAATACCTTCCAAAATATAAACCTATATTCCATCCCTCACTTTTTAGATCTTCAATTAATTCATAATACTGTCGTTTTTTTCTTAATATGTAATCTAAATGAGGTTTCTCTACAATGTTGTATAACTCTTAACCAAGTGTTTTCAAATTTATTTCATTATTTAACTCCTATAAGTATATGGTATCTATTATTAATTATTGAAATTATTTTATTCAATATATTTAATTTTTTTTGATGATGTTACAACCAATGTCCACCTTTTCACCAACCACTGAAAATTGAAAAACTCGCTCCTAAAAATGAAAAGAATACCAAATCCACGATGTTATGTAATTCATTTTTTAATACAACTATGTATGAATAAATATATAATTGTATATGATGAGTAAATATTTTATTTATTTCAATATAAATATTATTATTATATTTAAACCATGATTATGGTGCATGTAAAATAATGATCAAACCAAAAAACTCATGGAAATAGATTGGATTTCACATGAATGTTCATTTTAAAGAGGAATTGATAATAAAAGGATATTTGGAAATAATAAAGAAATGGTCAATATTATTATATACTTGAATACGATTTTAAAATATATATGTATAATGAATCTATATTTATAAAAATTATAATTTTATTTCATAGAATGTAATACAGGGCTTGAGGTAAGGGTCCCTCATCTCCCCACATGATTATTTGACACATATTTCATATTACCACATTTTTATATTGTGAGGAGTATATATGGACAACGATTATATTTTCTGATTATATGAATTAAAATTTTGGTTATTTTAATAATACTTAAATTGTTAACTCTTTTATGTTGTTTTGATTTATATATTTCCAATTTTGTTATGTAAATTATTTTAAATTTTAAATTTTAAATATTCCCTTCCATATATTTTTGATTCATGTCCATGTTTTCTTTAAAAATATTGATGAGGGTATTTTTAAATATCCTTTTATTATTTTATTTAATTTTTACCAATTTTTTAGAGAATAATTTTTTCATTTTTCACACAAGTAAAATTTAAATTTTTATCAAAAATGTGAAAGGAAATTTTAATTTAAGATACTAGAAATGAATTAAATTTTCATTAATTGTAACCACTCAATGATTTGACGATTTTTTAAAATGTTTCCAATGTTCTTTTCAGTGAAATTTATTTGAAAAATAATTTATAAATTTTTTTGTATTAAATCATTTTATTTCAAAATAGAAGTTTTATTTACTTAATTAAATATTCCTATGATATATTAAATTATTTTTTCCATCCATTATAAGATCCCTCAATGTTTCAAATTCCTTACTATAGATATCATCATATGCTACCAACCTTATTCCTTCTCAAGATGTTTTATGACTATTATGATGAAATCTATAGGAATCAGATTTCCTTTCCATGGGGTTTTGTATGATGACTCTAGGAATGTTTTTTATCTTTTGGAATAAATATCTATGGTTTTCATTATGTGGTCACTGGGACAAAATTATATATCCCCCCAATTCATTTGGTAAATCATTATATCCTTTTATATAATTATGGGATACACGTTGATATAAATGATCTATTATGGGAAATAGGTATGGATACCTTATTTACCGAAGAAATATGTGATGATTACTTATTTACTATGATATAGGAAATATTTCATGATTCTTGATCAGTTATTATATAGCAACCATGAGCTCATTCCTTGCCCACTATGTTATTATGGGCATGGTAGTAAAACATGATAGTTGATACAGTTTATATTCCAAAAATTTAACTACTCTATATAACATGTTTTTATAACTTTGATTGAAATTATGGCTAATGATTAAATAATTATAATTTTCCACTATCTTGATTTGGGCCATTTGAAATAATAATTTTCTATGTCATGGATAAATATGATGATAAATGATAGTTTGGGGTGATATTTAATAATGATCTCATATCCTTATTTATATGTTATTCTTTTTCATGTCCATCAATTTATATCTTTTAATTTTAACCTTATTAACTATTTATGATTAGTATTCTTCTATTTTCATTCACACGGTTATGAAGAATGGAATTATATAGGGTATGTGAATGAAGGGTGTGATGTGATAAAAAATAATGGGAGATGATGTAAATAGTCTCTATAATATTTTTTTATGTATCCTATATTCCAATGTCACTAAACCATTATGTTTCGAGCATGGATAATGGTATTATATTTTGATTCTTAATCTAATAAGATCTAATATTAAGTATGAAAATAAAGGGCCATCATAGTTTTATCTGATAAGTTTTTAGTTAATCATTATATAATAGGATTAAAAACTATTTTGAAAATCCTATTAATATGTCTTAATACATGATAACATCATTATTTATTGGTATATTATATATTTTTTACATATCCTATAAAATGAATCCAATTTTGGATACTATGAAGTTTATATAGTTATTCCACAAATACACCTATGGGTAAAAACTCTAAAAAAATGTACAATGGTTGTTAAATCGATCATTACTAGTGCATATCGAGTGGGATTAATACTACACATCATTCTATAAACTCCCTTGGGATATTCTGGGGTTAATTAACTTTTTCATTATGAACCATTATAAATGATTTTAATAAATATTGAACCAAGATATCCTAGGATTAATAACGTTACTAATATATTAAGAGAATGTATCAAGATTTATAGATCTTATAAATTATTTTTCAAAATTTTTCAAAATTATTATTTTTTATACCATTGTTATTTTTATTTTATAATCAATTTTTTGAACCGTGTTGAATCAAGTAAATAAAAAATGGAACCGATAATGGAATGATATTCCTCATGATCAACTAAGTGAAACATTAAATGGAAACCAAAATTTCATTATAATACCTAATAAACTATAACTTTATATGATTCAAATTATCAATATGGTTGTTTTTTATGGAATATTTTATGATAGAAAATTTTTTTCATGATGACTGTGGGTGAAAAAACAATCATCTTCCTACATGTGAATAATGTCAAATGAATCACTCGTGTTAATGATTAAATGTAACATGAATAAGTTTTCTATGTGGAAAAATTGCATAGAGCCATTAATTTATATTTAATTTGATTCTCTATATGTGGGTAATTTCGGAACTATTTGAGTTCATTCCCTAATCCAACAGTTTAATCATAGACAAAGAATGGGTTGATGTTACTCTAATAATTTAAGTATAATGATTTATGTTTTTATGTATTAGTATAATATAATTATGTTATAAAAGATACATTCAGTGATATTCTAGTTATAATAATCATGAAACATATAAGGGTTGTTTTTTATAGATTCTTATTAATGATTTCAAAATAAATTGTGAATGGTCCTGATATCCTTGATAAGTGATTTAGTGATAAGATAATATTACTCAAAAAACACAAAATTGTGTTTTTGATAACCCATTATATGTTATTGATGTTGAGTTATTAATAATTAGTTTTTTTAATACTTGATTCAAATTAATAAATTTTATTCTTGGAAAAATTTATTTTTTCATTGAATATTTTCAGTTATTCATATTGTTATGTGAAAGGATTGACATGTTTAGAGATAATATATGATCATGGAATTATTTTGTCTGTTATGTTACATTATGTTTTACCATTTTTTTGGATAAATATAAATGATGATTTTGAAAAAAAAAGTTTAATTATATCATTCATATTTTTGCGATTGTATTTTGGTTGGAAATATTTGGGAGGTCCCCTAGGGTTAACTATTTATAAAATGGATTCAGTTGAAAATTATTTTTTATTTTAATTTTTTAGAGATTATTTTATAATATATATAAATATAGAATAATGTGTGATATCCATTTTGTTTTTTATAACTGTTTAGTGAAAAAATCAATGGGTTATGGATATTATTATACATTAAATGTTAATTATATGTCTCTAAACATGGGAAATTTATCATGAATTTTAATTATATGGAGAGTGAGATGAGATAGAATAGGAAGTTATTGAATAACAACTATATAATAAAATTGTGATTATTAAATTTAATGAAATCATGTATTTTTTAAATTTACTCAATCATAATATTAAAATAATCCTTCAACATTTATAAAGATATCTTAATATAATAAATGTATCATTTTTACATCATTTATGATTAATTTAATATCTTTTAATCCCTCGGTGATTTATAGTTTTATGTTCAATAACATTCACCTAAAAATACTCTCTATGACTCCCTATTAGTTCTTAAATATTAGGATTGTCCTCTATGTTATTATTATAACTTACCAATGGTGTTCTTCTTATCTGTGAACTCGATTTGGTGTTATTTTATGTAAACATTATTTTTCTTATTTCATATTTTTGAGGGATGATTTAATCATATATTAATGTTTTCGTGTTTAAAAAATTGAAATTTTAAAATATCAAACCATATTTTACCACAATTAAAATTTTAAGGGCACACTTAATTAAATAGGGGTTATTATAATTTAATACAACTTGATTTTAGAATACATGTTTTTAATAAATTGTTCATGTTTGATTTCTTTCTTGACAAACAACATTGATCTTGAACCAAACCGTTATATATTATAACATATCTATTAAATTAACTTGTATGAATAGTATTAACTAAATTATTAATTATCTATATAAATGTTTTACATAATTCAAATATAGATTTTTAATTCATAGTATATATTTACTCAATATTTAGTAATGTCATTTTATGTTTCAAAATTATGAATTATTGAAAAAAAATATTTAATTTCTTATTTGAATATAATAATTAATTCATACCATTATTAAAAGAATTTATTTGAAAAATTTGACATCACTTTCTTAAACAATTAAAATTTATGTTTGAGTGTTTTTTTAAGAATTATTTTTTAGTAAATAATGAAAAATATATATTTTTCATGAAATTATCATTTATTTTTATTGATTATGTCCCTTAATTGTTTAAATTTGATCCATAATTAATATTTTTACCCTTTAGTAATGAATAATATAATTAATTACATAAGAATATTTTTTATACAGGATTTTTAGATGTTCTTTTTTCACATAAAAACATTTTGTCCTAAAACCTGTTTTTTTTTATTTTATATTATGTACATATTTTAAAGTAAATTTCAACTCATTAAACAAATATACTCATTTAAATTGAAGTCCATTTTTTGAATTAGAAAAATGAATATATTTTTATTATTCAACATAACTGTAAGTACTTATAAATAGTCTATATGGTTATGATTTGCGACCACAATAAAATTGTTAAAAATTGGTTAGGACAACAGATTAATGTTTTAAAACCTCTAAAGTGCCTTAAATTATCCTATTGGATGATTGATTTTTGGAAAATAATATGATAAAGTGGTAATGTAATTTAATTGAAATCATAATTTTTAAATTTTGATCTCAAAATGGACATTAGTGAAGATAAGATATAGTTTATTCAAATTAAAAACTATTTTTAGGTTATTACATTTAATTTCAAGGGTTGAAGATTGAATTAAATTTTACTTTTATAAATAGAATATAAAAAACCATATTTTCTATTATTTAAATAATAAAATTCCAGGAAACAAATTTTTTATTTTATTTGATGGTGATATTATTTTTTATCTTCAAATAAGCTATTTTTCTAAAATCAATTTTTATGTGTTTCGTCTTCTAATAGTAAATATAATTTATAAAATAAATATAAATTAAAATAGATTAAATTTATTCATAATTTTTAATCCAAATATATATTTTTTTATTACTACACATTTTGTTTTGGCCATATAATTTAGTATTCATTTTAATAACATGTTAAGTTATCACAGTTATGGTATAAATAGTTTTAAAGTTGTTTAACTATAAGATAAGGATTAAAATGAATCCAAACCAATTTGTGATGTTGTTGGATTAGTTTTAACCCCATTTCACATATTGAACTCCAATATGTGGTTTTTAGTTCCACTTTACAAGACTATTATGTTTATATTATTTTATCTATTAATTGATTCGAAGTCTTTCATTTCCCTCCCTTATAGAAGGAAACCATCTCTCATCTCTTATCCGCACAAAATGAGAGATCTATCTCAACAAATACCTAAAATAATTCCATCAAAAATTCATTCATCATATCATATATCTTCTTTTAATTCAAAAATAATATCCTTTGATGTCTTAAGGATTAATCCAAAAGTGGTTTCCCAACAAAGATTTATATCATTTTAACAAGTGATTTATAATATATTTCCTCATCTACATCCTATAAATATATTGAATCAATTTTAATATATTGACTTTAGTATATTCAATATAATTATTTTTAGTTGGTATGATTTAATACCCATTATCCACCTTCTTTTTAATAATGAAAAGGTAGAAACATGCCGTGTACGTATGTACAGATTACCAAGTCCATGTTGTCATGTAATTCATTTTTAGTCCTGACTTGATTTGAATAAGTATAAAAGTGTATTTGAAAATTAAAAATGATTATACATTGTTGACTAATATTATATATATGATAAAACAAAGAATAGGTTGCACGTATCAGAATCATCAAAATGAAAACTATAAGAAAAATAGAAAAGTTTTCACCTAAATAAACATTTTAATGAAGAATTTATAAGACCATTATTAATTGGAAATTATAAAGGAATGATACATAGTAATATAAGAAAAAATATTTTTCAATAATATATTCATAATAAATAAATATTTATCATATATGAAATTTTACCACAAAAAAATAAATATGAGACTTTATGTATGGGATTCTCATCTCAATTTTATTTCCATGAGTCATATTCTATATTCACAACATGTTTCCTTTGTGAGGTGTATATAATTCACAAGAATGAATTTTTTTATTCATTTCATGAAGATTAATTGGATGTTACAATTCCATATATGTTTCTCTCTTTCATGGGTTTTTTATTCTGATACTAAGAACTTTGTACATCACTTTATTCTAAAAAACAATAATAAAATGTACCATAAATAATTTTTTATTTGATGCCCATGATATATTTAAAAAATATTCATTAATCTATTTAATATTATCCTTTTATGTTTTAATTAAATAATTAAAAAAATTTGAATATATATAAAATAATAAGAGGAGTATTTTTTCCTTTTTCTAGATGATATACTTCTAAAATTTAAATGAAAATATGGAAGGATTTATTATTTTAACAAACATTTAATGAAAAAAATGCCTCCACAATGACAACTTAATTATCTGAATCACACTTCACCAATTTCTACAGTTATCATCATATAAATAAAGTTCCTTAATATTTTAGAATAATTTGATAATTAAATTAGATATTTCAAGATGATAATGAGATTTTACTCAATAAATATTCCAATAATCTTTTAAAATAATTTTTAAACATTAATAAAATACATTGAACAAACATATGATTTACTTGCTATATGATACTATGATACCACCATTATTATTTATAGGGATGGTTAGTGAATATTATGATTATTGTTTTTGGAAACCCATTCAAGTACCATGACTTTTGATATGATTATATGATGATTTTGTTGGGATGATATGGAACATATATGTATATATTTTATTCTATGAAGGGTGGTCCATGAAATATTTATCCCCAAAATTAGTTAGTTGGAAGATTATACCACAAGAGATAATAATGGGATTGGATTATATATACCCAATCAAATATCCATAATTGATAGACATTACTGATAAATTATGGGAAACATATCATGATTCTGGATTCACTAAGTTATAAGTAATTGGCGGTGTTTCTTAATCTGTTAAGATATAAGAAACATCTGTTGATTCCTAATCTATTAATGTGTTGACATATACATAGTCATATTTATAATATAATATTATTTTTATACCTATTATGGTTCCACATTCTTAGAATATATTTCTATTCTTCTGATTGGAACTCATTTTCCAAATTCAATTATAATTACTTCTCGATATTATGAATCTTATCTTTTCAAATGTTAATGTTTTATAAAATGAATCATTATTATGAACTATAATAAATTTTTTATGATAAATTTAAATGACATAATACAATTTATCTTATCATTTTCTTGTATATTATCATTGATTTATATCTCATTTTTTCCCACTACTAAAAATTTTAGCTTAGCCACTCTTATATTCATTTCCTTAGGATATTATTATGGGATTTCTGAAGGGTTTTTCAAAGAAGGGAGTAAATTATGAAAAAAATTATAGGATATGATATAAATGTTTTATGTACCAGTTGTTTACTTATCCATGATTCCAATGACACAAAACATTTCAGGTTTTTGAGTGGTTTGTAATTTATGTATTGAATATTCATCTAAGAATGAATAATACTTAAATAAAAAAATAGTTGGTCACTATAAGGGGACTGTGGGAATACATAATTTACTTACCCAATGTGAGTGTAATTTCAATAATTATGTTGGTAACTTTTGGTGCCAGCACATATCCCATAAGAATGGGGTTTTGAACCTATTTTACCCATTTTTTGTGCATCAAGGGACAGTGGGATCCCAATGATTTATTGACATTGAGATGTTCAGTATTGACGATTTAGTAGTTTGGGATATGGTTTTGAGATTTGATCTACCCATGAATTGATATCATTTGGATGAGATGTTTGAGTTAGTTAATGTAAATGATTTTATTATAGGAGGATACATTTAGGGTATCAATGGAATATTCATTGGACTAAATATTTATAAAAATCATTACAAAATATGTTACATATAGTTAGACTTACCTAGGGAACTAATGAAAAATTTGTATGATTTAAACCCTACCCTAGTCCAAAAGATACACACCTAGGAAGAAGTTGGGTTTTTATAGTCACTAATTGTTTGATAGACCTATGTTATAGTATATTCTTCTCCAAAAATTTCTTATGGATCCAATTTTTTATATTGGACTACATTTATTTTAATTGGTTATCATAGTGTTAGTCATTTTTTGACTAGTTTTCATAGAGCCATTTGAATTCATTATCTATGTTAGAGATTTGTATTATATTTTGAATACCAAAGGTTATACCATGGGGTTCAAAACTCAAGAAAATTTCATTATTATATGTCTTGGATATCCATTTTAGATCACGAATACAAAATTTTTTTTAGTATTTCATGACTCATTATCTAAATCATATAGAATGGGTCCATAACAGTTGTTGATTTAAAATGGGTGTAACCTTACACCACAAGGTTGGCTATTTCATTTATTATTTCTCCAATGATTATTTTTTTTATTGTAGTGGTTGTTTTCATTTGACTATGTAGGACATATCATGTGTTTCATACACTTGTTATGACAGTAGATCATAAAAAACCATTGAGGGTGGCCTTATGATGTTTATTTTTCTCCCCCTCCATATGTACATCATTAGGAATATAGAGACTTATGTCCATTTTTAGGTGTATCATGGTTTTCATTGTGGATGGTTTGGAGGATGAGTGTTTCATAATCAACTTGGTTCACTGATGTGGTTTTTGATGATTAATTTGTAAAAGGCTAATATTTTGAAGCTAGGTAAGATTCATGGATCATAATTGTTAATATATCCTTTTTATTTTTTTCCTCATTTACTACTTCTAGATATGATTGACTATATTTGGGGATCTGTTTCTATTTATTAGACATTGATTCTATATACCTTATTTTTAATTTCATTTGATATAACATGCTGATGTGTTGTCTATTTATTATCACATACACTAATTTTTTTATTGATGTGGATGTGCTTGGTTATCTTATCACAATTATTGAACATTCAAAAATCATATTTTGTATCCAATGTATAATTTATATTGTTGAAACCGGTTGGTATCCCCTGGAAAATAAGGAGGAATGCATGATTCCTTGTGTAAACGTGGATTTGGTGATTTTTCAAGTCAACCGAGGCTAGTTCATTAAAAACCTCACAATAATAAAACATATTATACATGTGATTTCTTATGATACACTTCCCTAATGTTTTATTACTGCAATAACACTAATAAATACACCAAATATTTTATCAAACCCATGACATAAAACTTCAAAATAAATCAAAAATCATTCAGGACTGTTTAATCCACACAACTATAGACACAAAATCATTTAAAAACTAGAAAACCCATTCTATCATATATCAAATAATCCATTTTATTTCTAGTACATATTTTTTAAATCTAATCCAAATCATTAAAACATCAATATTACTGCATCATGGACCATTGCAGTAATACAGAACACCCTTCTACACCATGCTTCAAATGCATAAATCCTAAAATAAATTAATTTTACAAAACCACCAATATATATATATATATATACATATATATCAGTGGATGTACCATCATTAAAATTTATTATAGCGACCCAAGCCTTTTAAATAAAACATTTCATGATTTTAAGCATAATTAATCATCAGAGTACAAGCCAAGGATCGATAAGGCTAGTGTCTTGGAATAATATTTACATATAACATAAAACATGGGACTAAAAAAACTTCTTTATTTCATATCCATAAAGAGCATCTAACTTCCTTTGAGGTCTTACATCGGCATAGGGTACCCTGGGGAACACATGAACATAGGGATGAGCTCAAAATGCCCTGTAAGGAAATGAACATAAGGATACATGTCAAGCACATGAGTTAAGAGGCATGACATAATGATATACAAAGCATGAAACTTATGAAATAATTTAATATAAGCATGGGATCATATAAACATCGATTGATATAAATGTTGTATAGTCATAAATAATGTCTTTTGTACAGGTCAAGGCTAACCGCCAATCCCGTTTCCCATTTCTATATGGGTCAAGGCTCACCGCCAATCCCGTTTCAAATCGCATCTCATGAGACTTATCCTTACCCAATGCATTGGAGAACTATCTTGGCACACCCATATCAAAATTTTCATGAATATTCTTGCCACATAAATATTATTTCCACTTAAATACTCATACATAATCAACCATACATAAACATAAGGTTACCCATGGAATGAATTGGGTACCACAATCATGACATAAAATAAAATCCAATGGGCGTATTACGAAAGTGTCAATGAAAGGAAGGGGTTAGAACATACATCGACATTCATAGGGTAAAATAGGGATATAAAATGGTAATTGGTGTCAAATATAAGTGACAAGAAATAAAAAATGTATTTTAGATACATTATCAATAAAATAATTTTGTGCGGTTTTAAGGAAAATACTCTAGAGATTTTCAAATAGAAAAGAGGAACTTAATTTATATAAAACCATAATTTAACCATGAAGGTTTTCATAATTAAAATACTGATTTTATAAATACAATGGTGTTTTAAAACAGAGGATATAGTGCACTTTAAATTTGGGTAAAAATTTTGGAAGTCCCTTTAAAACAGGCTCGCTTATAGGAAAGTTCTAAGGAGGGAATCATTCAAAATCATGAATATCCCCAAAAGAATGTGATGAAAGGGTATTGATATAATTATATTTTAAAACTAAACATTAGTCATAAGACTCACATAGATAAGAAAACACCATTTTGAAAGAATGACAAGGAATCCTGAAAGAACAATGAAGGTTCGGGTAGAATTCGTTACGATTTTATAGGCACGGTGTCGGGTGTACCTAAGAGGGCTTGATGAGAGAGAAAATGGGTTTCTCATCACTTATAAAACATTAGGGATGTATGGTGAAGGTGAATAAACAAACCACATCACTTGTTATTAAACAAAAATACATAGCATATATAAAAATCTTGATTAAGAGTGAAAAGGGGAGGATCCCTTACCTTATGTCTGTTGGTGTTCTCCACTTGATATTAATGAACTGAATAGTCAAATTAGGTTTATTAATAAATATTAAAAGATCCTTATATACATTTAAATTATTTATTATAACCGTTTTATATTCATTAATACCCATTTTGATTGATTATAAGGTTTAATTTCATGGTTCGGGTCTGTTTGTTTCATTGGTTTTAATGATAAGTTCACTTGTATTTAGGTTCAGATAAAATGTAATATGAAATTGGTTTTACTGAATTGATGTTATATAGAATTATTGAACACCCATAAGGTTAAAAAACTAATTTGGTTAATTTGAGTGAAAGAGAACCCTGGTATAAGACATTAATGATAAACGCTTGAATTAATTTTAGCGATTTTACCCATAATTAACTTATTTTGTATTATTATTTGATATCATGAATGTATAAGGATTACAGAACCATAAATAGGATATATATATATATATATATAACATACATAATAGTCTGGTTCAACCATAAAATATTTGGTATCATGACCAGAAACAAAGATGATAAAAGAAATTGAATACACATTATCCACGATGTCGATCACGGACGGTGTTTTAATTTTAGAACGTGAGGGAGAGGAGAAGAAGCATGATGATTGAATTTTTACATAAAAATGATTAAATTAAAAAATATATGAGGTTCTGGATCATTCATTCCTTTTGGATTTGGTAAGGGGAAGAGGGTATAAGAAAAGAAGAAAATTGAAAACAAAACACTTGAAAATGAAAGGAGATCCTTACCATTTGGTCTCCTCTCTTTGAGATCCCTATTAAGGCCTTTGGTTTTGCCGTTTGGTAATACCAGCAGTCCATGGACGTGGGGAAGGAGCTTTGGATGATTTTTTGTCAGAATTTTGGCTAGGAATAAGGCTTGAGAGGTGTGTGGGAAAGATGTAAGGAGAGGGGGTATTTATAGTAAAGGAGGGGAGGTTTTTTCAATTATTTTAAGTATTTATTTATTATTTTAGCCAAGACTATGAATAATTGGTCATTATCCTAAAATATATTAAAATATTCAAGGATGATTCGGTATTATCATCTTACATCATCCATACATCACCTATGATGCATTATTTAGCATTTATTATAATTTATTGTATTTTACTATTCATCAAAAATTTGAGTATTTCAGAAAAATCCCAAAAATTCACCCTAAGCATTTTTCGAAGTTTAGAATCCAAAAATGAATTCCATTTTTCAAAAATAATTTTCTAAATAATATTATTTTAATATTTAATTAAAATCATAATTTATTATCAAAACCCAGATTTAAAAACATGCACTAACTCATTCTAAAACATAGGTATATTTTACTTCCAACATGAATATTATTTTTTTACTATCATAGGTGAGTTTACTATTCATTAGGGTATATCACTATTCATAAGGTTATGTTACTATTAATTAGGGTAGGTTTCAATTCACCAAAATATTATTTTTTTCTTATCAGACTCTAAAAAACATCCTAAACACAACCTTGTGCGTCAGATGTTCACAATTACAAACACAGAAGTGACAAACATAAGTTTAAAGGTAACTTATCACATAGTGGTTCATTATTATGTGATTTCAAGGCACATTTATAAGAAGGTGATTTCCATTAAAAACATTGGGTCGTTACATTTATCCCCAGATACTATGATGTTTTTAAAAGACAACACCATAGAATTTCACTAGGGATATCTTTTCCTGATCTACCTCTAAATTTATTAAATTCCAAAATGAGAAATTATAGAAATATTTATATAGAAAACAATATATCATTTCAAAATCATATAAAATTTAATTTCAAAAAAATATCAATTTTACAAAAAAATCATAATATTGTTTCCATTAAAAATTAATGTTTTACTACATTTCAAAATCAAATTTAAAATATATTAAAAAAGTCAATAATTTTATTCTAAAATATATTATCCCCATTTCATATAATATGTATAGAAATTTATCTTCACTAAACCCAAAATTAATTCTTTAATTTGAAAATAGAAACTTTTTATCATCATCAAGTGACATGAAGACCTATTTTCAATTTCAAAAAATCAGCATATTAAAAATATACAAGAAATTTAATATTAATTTAGATTAAATGAATTATTATAATATTTTTAAAATAATATTATAATGAAGTTTTATTTTCAAGATTCCACTAATAATTCCCTTATTATATTATCCGAAGCCACAGGTTCCCCATTAATATTAACAAAAATAACTCTCTAAAATATTTGATTGACTTGTTTTAAAAAGACAGATTTTCCAAATATTAATTAGAATGGAATTTAAAACATAATAATAAATAAGATATCAGAATTTGAATCAATATAACAATGCCTAATAATAAATAATGTGATTTATAATAACAAAATTAATAGAAATAAAACATGTTGTGTGGTTTTAACAAATGCACATAAAAAAATTCTTAGAAGAATATAAACAATATTATATGGAATGATCAATAATAAGAAAAAATTTTAAAAATAATGTGAATTCTTAGTATTCAATATATATATATAAAGTATGATATGCATGAGTAGATTAATTATCAAAAAAATGTTAATATCATCAGAGAAATAATCATGCCAATCTCAATAAAAAGAACCAACTATCAATTCATATTATCATATTATTGAATTATAAATATATATATATATATTTGTGGGAAAAATTAATTATATATAAATTTTTAAGTTAATAAAAAAACATATGATTCCATCTATAGTATAATAACCATAAGGATATATGCATAATTAAATGACATTAAAAATGTCCCTTCCAATCAAATACTAACATTATTCATGATCCAAATTAGTAGTTGACCCATAACTGAGTTATATATTCATTTATTGAAATCTATTGTATTATAGAAATGATAAACATATGTCATACCTCATAAATCCTATTTTACAAATAAAATAATTGATCATTCCCTTTTAAATTAAGTATCCTTCATAATGAGTTTCATGATGTAATTTTATGGGTTCTGTCAGTAGTTATAATATCATATATTCAATATAAGAGGGAATAAATCCCTTTAATAACTCAATCATATTGATATAACATTATTGCATCCATAACATGAATGCATTAATGATACTCAATTCAATGTTCTATTATCCGTGGAGTGCTCTAAAATTCATAGGGATAAGAGACTGGAATTTGTTTTATCAATAGTTAGTTTAAGGTTTTATATAGAAAAATTATTATATAGATAATTCCTGGAAATAATATGTCATAAATCCATTCAGACACATCTGTAAGTAAAATGTGAAAAAAATCATAAAAAAGTTTGATAAAAAAGATTGAAAAGGAGTTTCATCCCAAAATTCTATAAATCTATTCACATAATCTAAAAAATATTTACTAATGGATAATTAGTTTTTCAATTCAAATCATGAACTAAGATAGGAAGTCAAATAGTGGAATAAGATATATAAAAACCATAGTATATATTTAACACAAATAGTCCAGACTCAAAACTGAGAACTAATCCCACCTTAGTGAGAAAGATGATTCCTCTGAATTGAATAACCATAAATTATTGTTGTACTTATAAGTATATGAATAATATAAAAATATAGGTTTCATTTCTACTAATGTGTCCATGATTCGGATAGAATAAAATAATCATCAGGGCTCTACTAATGGTGTGTCAACCCAACCATGATAATAAAGTATACACATGAATATATTCACTCATTTATATATATTTAATGAATAGTTTTTTATATTCACACATAATTTATAATTGAATATATATAATGGATAAAATATTATACTACAATAAAAAATGTAATGAACCTTTTTTCCATGAGGATCCATTCTTTTACAACATACTTCAATCATCAACTTCAAATCTGATATATACCATAAACTGATGTAAGGGTTTAAAACAGACCCCCTTAATTGATGTCATGTTGATTCACCAATAAAATCATAGTGGGAAGATTATTTTGTATAATAATGATAGAAAAATGTGGAAGGAAAATATGGGGTTATGGGAAAGGGGTACAATTTAACATGGTTCATAATATATCCCATTAAATCATATACTTATATGGAAAATGACCGTCATTGAATAGTTTATAATAAAAACTATACCCATTTAGAGTACATATAAATATTTATCCATGGTCATGGTATCAAAATTGGTAAATTTAGACAACAATCATTCATTTAAATATTGAAAAAATTTTATAGTAAAACTATACGCATGGTAAAGGAACACTATTACTAGTATTGGTAATAATTCACTGTAAAACATGGTAATAAAAATATTTTTACAACATAAAACTATATTTGAGCTCACTTGTCGCACCCCGACTTTTTGAATTAATTTTTAATTTATTATTCCTTAGTTTCGAGTTATCGCTCCGAGTTTTGGGTTGAGTCCCGATTTAAAAAATTTGACGTTTAACGTTTTTAGTTTGTTTCGGACTCGTGCGCGACCACCGCACGGTTGGCGGTGGCCACGAAAATTGTCCATGTGACGTGAAATTACTCATTATTATAAATATTATTATTCTTATTATTATTATCTTAATTGTTAATAAATTTTCTTAATATTATTTTATTTATTTATCTATTTTATTATTTTATTATTCATATTATTATTATTGTTATTCTTTATATCTTAATATTTATATCACTTACATCATTATTTGTATTACTATTATCATTTTTATTAATATTATATTATTATCATTAATATTGTTAACACTGAGTTTGTCAATATTATTATTGTATTATTATGAAGAAAGTTGAATATTTTTAACGACATTAGTATTATTAATGAATTATTAGTATTTTAATTATTATTACTATTTTAATTATTGTGTTTTATATTATTGTTATTATTTTGGTATATCATTATTATTAATATTTTATTACTATTTTTATTATTTTATTTCAGATTTTATTATTATTTTGTTATAATGAAATGAAAAAAAAACCATCCCTAACCCTAGCGCCGCACGCCCCCCCCCCCCCCCCCGTCTCTCTTTCTCTCTTGCGCCGCAAGCCTCCCCCCTCCTGTTTCCCTTCCCCGTCACCCTTCCCCGACCCCGGTTCCCTACGCCACCACCCCATGCCAACACCCCCAGGCCGGCCTCCGCGTGGCCCCGGCCTTCACCGGTCTCCTCCCGGCGTCCCGACCGGCATACGGCCCTCCCGAACGTTGTGCCCCGCTCACCGACCCGCTACGTCCCGCTCGCCATCCCGCCGTGCCAAGCTGCCGGCCTCCACGCCCAGCCACCGTCCCTGCCCTAGCTTCCCGTCACCTTGCCCCTGCCGCCTCTGCCAGCCCGACCGCCGGTCTCCCCTCCCTCCGGCAGCCCGCAGCCCTGCCTCCGCCCCGACCCCCCGGCCTACGCCGTTTTCCAGCCGTCATCTGCACCCCCTAGCCTCCGCCGTTTTCCGGCGAGCCCCGCCACCATCCAGCGGTTTCCAGCACCCTCCAGCGACCTCCAGCTGAGGTCCGGTGAGCTTCGCCTCCGGCCAGCAGCAGCAACCCCCTGGCTGCGCCTTCCCCACCAGCCTGCAAGCTTCGGCGATGACCCGCAACCTCCGGCGCAAATTCCCTGAGAAGGATCTAATTGGGATCCTGCGGGGTGCGATTGTGGTGCGATTGTTGTTTGACACCAATTTTCGACAATTTTTGACACCCAATCGCATTCTCAAGGTAGCCCCACAATTTTTCTGTCATCAGTTGGCGCTTTCTTGTATGCCTGCGCGAGGTATGTCGCGCCCTTGTGTTTGGACAGCAAGGCGAGGTAGGTCCCCCATTGAACTCACCTTTAAATTTAGAATTTATTAATTTCTTGATGTTTTGTTTATTTTAATGAATGATAAATAATATCATATAATAAAATTTTGAATGATTATGTAGTGTGAAAAGAGCCGTTTTTTTATACCGAACAATTGGAGCATTTTCTTGACGGGCGGACACCCATCTTTGAAAGAATTCTCGTTTGGACTTTAAACATAATTCACAGAATTTCAAATGTACTTCTAGTTTTAAAGATAATTAATTTCTTCTGAACAAGTTTTTTGTGCTTTTTGAGAAAATAGGTTTTACTTTAAAATTGGTGAAGGCCCATTTGGCACTTTAATGAAATGGATTATATTGGAAATCCCACTCGGGGGTGATCTTTGGTGTGCGTTGTTTTCGTGAGCTGTATGTGATGTTTGTGCATCGTGACTGATTTATTTACATTGTAGACGCACCCCCTTTTTATTGCTTGTGTTGACATGGGAACATGGCATATTGAGTGAATTTTCTGAGAATGATTGCTGCACTAGTTTAGACCACGCACTGTCTAGTGGCCCCATAGCAGGGGAATACTGAGTTATTGCTGCTATGGGGATCAGGCCCCTCGGTTAGGCCATGCAGGGCTATGCCGGGTAGTATTATGGGCGTTATGACGTCATCGAGTTATGGCATGCCTTCAGGATGAGTCACATGTATAGTACGTTTTGGATTGTTCACGATCTCCTAGGTTCGTCACAATTTTCTTTTAATGTTTATTTGTGTCTGGCTGATGATTGAGAGGTCGAGTTCGGTTGCTGACCCATGTGTGCCACTTTTACCATTGCCCTTAGTGTGTGTTGTGTGTGATTCTCCTTTTGACTAAAAACTAATGTTTGGATTTCTAAAATTGTTCGTAAAATGTTTTAAAAATGTGATGCACATGCTTCTTTCAACATTAAAGTTGTTCTATTTTAAAATGGGCAATGCACTGTTACTTGTTTTAGAAATGAATGTGTGTGTGGAAACCATATTTTATATAATTTAGTTCAAACCTGGAATTGATAAATTTTTTATTTATTGGTATGTGGATTGGGATAAAATTAGTCGGGCCTACCTACGGAGTTTTAATACTCACGCCTATAGTTCTTTCTTGTTTTCAATTCTGTTGCAGGTTCCAGATTCAGTTGTTCGCCTTGAGCGATGTTGGTTGTGGTATTGGAGAGTGACCCATGGGGTCACCTGGAGTTTGGATCGTGGTCAGGTTAGTAGTGGTGTTGGTTGCTATTTCTTTATTCATTTTGTAGTTCTATTTTATTTTCCGCTGTTTAGTATATTTTTAATTTGGGCCAGGTCATTCCCACCTGTTTACTTTTGATGCCCGGCACTAGTTGCCAGCCCGTGGGGATCGGGAACGCCCTTCGGGACTTGCCGCAGACCAGCTCGAGTGATCGGTTCAGGGTCGACTTGGGCTGGTTCGTGACAAAATGGTATCAGAGCAGGTTCTTGTTATTTGGGATGTCTGGTAGATGGAGATTAGGATTGTCGGGACTCGAGAGGTAGGTACAGGAAGGATGTCATGAACCCTTTCCCGTTCCGCACCTCAAGTCGCCAGGGATAGTCCGGGAATTGGGTCTTTGTTTCATTCTGGATTGTTTAGGATTGAGGGATGACAACAGAGGTAAACTGATGTTACATCGTGATCTCACATGGAGTAGTGACCCATGTGGAGTCTGGGTACATGGTATGAATTCCTCCTAGTGGCTGACGCTTACTTGGGGCATGACCCACTATCATGTCGCCATGTTTAGTGTGACCGCTAGTCCCTCGCCCTGATGGTTTGATGCGTGTTGTGTGTCATTTTCGTTTTGGTTAGTGTAAGTGCATTTTTGGAAGTGAAAAAAAGGTTGTTGAAAATGGGACTGATTTCTTTTAAATGACATTAAATTTATGAAATGAGTTTCAAAACTGAAATCCTTTGGTTTGGAAAAACTGGTTTTTTCTTGGAAATTGGTCGAGAATGGTTTGGGGTGAAACTGCAGGTACTCCTTATGAACATTTGCACATGTGAGAGAATTCATAGAAATTGCGTGTTGGTGTGTGTATGAATGGAATGTGGATAATGACATGTCAAACGGGTCATGAGATTACCTGGGTGTTTATTTGAAATTAATGGCTTGACCGTGTTTTTCTAAATTGGCTTCTAAAGAGGAAAATGGTTTTGGAAAGTGATTTTGGTTTGAAAGGGATTTGGTATTTGGAAACTGGTCTTCAAACAAGAATTTAAAAAGAAGTGGTTTTGGAATATAAAATGAAACATGAATTTTGGACAGGGAATTTTGGGTTATGTTTGCGGTTGTTTGTTTCTTTTGAGATGGTTGTTCTAGATGAAGCCACTCTTTATTGATGTTGTTTCGATTGATAATGGTCTCGTCTTGGTGTTATATATCTTGTTCAGAAATGCTGCCCAGAAAGATCCCTATTGTTTTGATGAGTCATACCCAGTTTTTGGTCTTTCTCAGGCGTTGTCTATCCTTCATGGTGATTGGAGTCTGTTAGAGACAGTGTAGTTGCTTAAAGAAGTCGAGCGTGTCTTCAGGGTATTGGGAACTCCCGAAGCGATCTGAGTGCGTATTGTTTTGGGTCTGTTTGAAGGTCCAGCTCTGGATGAGTAGGAGTTGTTCGCCCCGCCTTTACTGCATGTTGGGATGATGTGGTATGTCTTTAAATCCGTCTTCGTTCAATGGTTTACACTTGTGGAGGTGAAGATGAAGAAAAGGGAATATCTCATGTGTGTTGAACATGGCCAGCAGATGGCGAGAGCGTATGTTGACCATTTCAAGGATCTTGTGTCTCTTTTTCCGGGGGTAGTGTCCCAGGACTGGATGAAGGCTTCTCCCTTCATCAGGGGTCTTCGTCTAGAGATCAATGAGTGAGTCCTACATTTTTGGGAGCATCACTTTTGAGAAGTGGGTGCATGAGGTGTTCTTAGTTGAGTTAGTCTCCGGAGCGCAAACGGGTGGAAATCAATTGTATTCAGTTGCTCGTGAAGGTCCCCCCATCTGACTAACAGTGTGTGTCAGGTAAATTTGTTTCTAAAGAGTTATCTACAGTGGCTCTAACTTCTAGTTTGTCGGATCATCTAATGGTGTACCGTCAGTACGGACGTTTAGGGCATATGAGCTGTCATGTCACACCCCTCTGAAGACCTTCCATCATTGTAGGTGTCTAGGTAACCTAGATAAGCTTTACAGAAAGCGTCTCATGAGGAAGACACGGTGACTAGAAGATTCCAGTACCTGACTGTGAGTCAGGGGATGCTTCAACCATCAGAGCCCCAACCACAGGTCTTGGGGTGAAGCTCGCGCGCAGTCAAGAGTTGTTAGAATGTGACACTTCAATTCAGATTTTGGGTTTCGTGTTGGCGGTAAAACACTTAAAGTCTTTTCGTTCTTGTCTTTTTTCTTTTGGTTAACGTTTTGGTGTTGTTATGAGTTCATTAGTTCATCGTGAAGTTACAATGGACTTGACCTATTATAATCCTAGCAGTTCCTTTTGTATGGACGTGGTTCTCCGAATCGTGCGCTTATCTTAAAAGTGTGTTTGGAACTTGTGTGGGTCAATCTTGGTTTAGTGGTGTTCGTTTGGAGATGTAAGTGCCTGGGGAGGAGTCCAGGCTTGTGGTTATGCTCGGGTTTACTGTTTGGGTTAAGTTCTTCTCAAACGTTTTTCTCTAGTGTTCTAGCTTTCTTTGGTCTGAGTCGGGAGTTCCATGTTTTAGCCGAGGTGTTGTTTCACTCGTGCTTTAGAGGTTAGCCTGGATCGGTTGGGAGCTCCTGTGTCGCCCCCTCATGGGGTGGTATGTTTGAGTATTAAATTTCTACACTAGTTGAGTTTTGTGGTGGGGAGAACCCTTCTGTGTTCTCCCGTTCTCTTGTATTGTGGTTTCTTTCGGTTCCAACTGGGCATGGTTTCATGTTTGGTTTAGTTTCGACTAGGTGACTTTCTGGGGGCAGAAAGTGTCTGTGGTGGGGAGAATTGTCGCACCCCGACTTTTTAAATTAATTTTTAATTTATTATTCCTTAGTTTCGAGTTATCGCGCCGAGTTTTGGGTTGAGCCCCGATTTAAAATTTATGATGTTTAACATTTTTAGTTTGTTTCGGACCCGTGCGCGACCACCGCACGGTTGGCGGTGGCCACGCAAGTTGTCCATGTGACGTGAAATTACTCATTATTATAAATATTATTATTCTTATTGTTATTATCTTAATTGTTAATAAAATTTCTTAATATTATTTTATTTATTTATCTATTTAATTATTTTATTATTCATATTATTATTATTGTTATTCATTATATCTTAATATTTATATCACTTACATCATTATTTGTATTACTATTATCATTTTTATTAACATTATATTATTATCATTAATATTTTTAACACTAAGTTTGTCAATATTATTATTGTATTATTATGAATAAAGTTGAATATTTTTAACGACATTAGTATTATTAATGAATTATTAGTATTTTAATTATTATTACTATCTTAATTATTGTGTTTTATATTATTGTTATTATTTTGGTATATCATTATTATTAATATTTTATTACTATTTTTATTATTTTATTTCAGATTTTATTAATATTTTGTTATAATGAAATGAAAAAAAACCCAGCCCTAACCCTAGCGCCGCACGCCCCCCCCCCCCCCCCCTCTCTTTCTCTCTTGCACCACAAGCCTCCCCCCTCCTGTTTCCCTTCCCCGACCCCGGTTCCCTGTGCCACCACCCCGTGCCAACACCCCCAGGTCGGCCTCCGCGTGGCCCCGGCCTTCGCCGGTCTCCTCCCGACGTCCCGACCGGCCTCCGGCCCTCCCGACCGCTGCGCCCCGCTCACCGACCCGCTGCGTCCCGCTCGCCGTCCCGCCACGCCAAGCCGCCGGCCTCCACGCCCAGCCACTGTCCCGGCCCCGGCTTCCCGTCGTCGTGCCCCTGCCGCCTCTGCCAGCCCGACCGCCGGCCTCCCCTCCCTCCGGCGGCCCGCACCCCTGCCTCCGCCCCGACCCCCCGGCCTGCGCTTTTTTCCGGCCGCCATCTGTACCCCCTGGCCTCCGCCATTTTCCAGCGAGCCCCGCCGCCAGCCGGCGGTTTCCAGCCCCCTCCAGTGACCTCAGGCTGAGTTCCGGCGAGCTTCGCCTCCGGTCAGCAGCAGCAACCCCCTGGCTGCGCCTTCCCCACCAGCCCGCAATCTTCGGCGATGACCCGCAACCTCCGGCACAACTTCCCTGAGAAGGATCTAATTGGGATCCTGCGGGGTACGAATGTGGTACGATTGGTGTTTGACACCAATTTTCGAGAATTTTCAACACCCTGTCGCATTCGCAAGGTAGCCCCGCAATTTTTCTGTCATCAGTTGGCGCTTGCTTGTATGCCTGCGCGAGGCATGTCGCGCCCTTGTGTTTGGACATCGAGCCGAGGTAGGTCCCCCATTGCACTCACCATAAAATTTAGAATTTATTAATTACTTGATGTTTTGTTAATTTTATTGAACGATAAATAATATCATATAATAAAATTTTAAATGATTATTTAGTGTGAAAAGAGCCGTTTATTTTATACTGAACAATTGGAGCATTTTCTTGACGGGCGGACACCCATCTTTGAAAGAATGCATGTTTGGACTTTAAACATAATTCACAGAATTTCAAACGTACTTCTAGTTTTAAAGATAAATAATTTCTTCTGAACAAGTGTTTTGAGATTTTTGAGAAAAGAGGTTTTACTTTAAAATTGGTGAAGGCCCGTTTGGCACTTTAATGAAATGGATTATCTTGTAAATCCCACTCGGGGGTGATCTTTGGTGTGCGTTGTTTGCGTGAGCTGTCTGTGATGTTTTTTCATCATGACTGATTTATTTACATTGTAGACGCACCCCCTTTTTATTGCTTGTGTTGACATGGGAACCTGGCATATTGAGTGAATTTTCTGAGAACGATTGTTGCACTAGTTTGGACCACGCACTGGCTAGTGGCCCCATAGCAGGGGAATACTGAGTTAATGCTGCTATGGGGATCGGGCCCCTCGGTTAGGCCATGCAGGGCTATGACGGGTAGTATTATGGGTATTATGACGTCATCGAGTTATGGAATGCCTTCAGGATGAGTCACATGTATAGTATGTTCTGGATTGTTCACGATCTCCTAGGTTCGACCCATGTTTCTTTTAGTGTTTATTTGTGTGTGGCGGATGATTGAGAGGTCGAGTTCGGTTTCTGACCCATGTGTGCCACTTTTACCATTTCCCTTAGTGTGTCTTGTGTGTGATTCTCCTTTTGACTAAAAACTAAAGTTTGGATTTCTAAAATTGTTCATAAAATGTTTTATAAATACGATGCACATGCTTCTTTCAACTTTAAACTTGTTCTATTTTAAAAAGGGCAATGGACTGTTACTTGTTTTAGAAATGAATGTGTGTGTGGAAACCATATTTTATATAATTTAGTTCAAACTTGGAATTGATAAATTCTTTATTTATTGGTATGTGCATTGGGATAGAATTAGTCGGGCCTACCTACTGAGTTTTAATACTCACGCCTATAGTGCTTTCTTGTTTTCAGTTCTGTTGCAGGTTCCAGATTCAGTTGTTCGCCTTGAGCGATGTTGGTTGTGGTATTGGAGAGTGACCCATGGGGTCACCTGGAGTTTGGATCGTGGTCAGGTTAGTTGTGGTGTTGGTTTCTCTTTCTTTATTCATTTTGTTGTTCTGTTTTATTTTCTGCTGTTTAGTTTATTTTTCATTTGGGCCAGATTGTTCCCACCTGTTTACTTTTGATGCCCGACACTAGTTTCCAGCCCGTGGGGATCGGGAACGCCCTTTGGGACTTGCCACAGACCGGCTCGAGTGACCGGTTCCGGGTCAACCCGGGCTGGTTCGGGACATCACTTCACCAAATTTAAAATTTTTAAAAGAACATCGGAAATTATTAAAGATATGAGTCATGGAAAAAATATTTATATTACATTAATATAATATTATATTTAATTATTCACCAATTTTTCACACAACCCTAATTATCCACATGACTCCAAAAGAATAATATAAAGAAACCAATTATAGCATTAGATAATTAATTAATTTAAATTTGATAATATGGAATTCCCCCAAACATGGTAGTAATATCCTGAATAACAGTGGTATTACTAGATTTAATATAGTAAATTAATAGTCCTTCTAATATGTATAGTTTTATAAATGACTAATTACATTACTCAGATTAGGTTCTAAATGACACATTATATTCCACTTGAAATTAAATGGTTTGAAAACAACATATAACATAACATTATTTCAATTAAATAACCATTTTCCATAACTTGAAAGAAGATTTCCATTGGGATATTTTTTGTAAAACATTTAGAATATGAAAATGAACCCAGAGATAAATTGAAAAAAGAATAAATTTTCCAAATAAAATATTATTAAATAATATTTTTTTATAAAACATCGCATACCATAAATATTTAATGAAACCATTATATTAATAATGTTTTAGTGTTTATTAAATCATAAATCATTAGTTTTTTCATATTGAATATATTCAATTCACCGCATTAATATATCAATCACATCACCACCAATAATTGTCTTAATCATGGTATAATTATGGATTACATACTAATAACTAATTAATGATTAAGTGTAAATTGGTAATTATTATTATTTAATATGGTTGAGGGTTAAAGATGTTTTTCATAGCAAAGTGATATCCAACATTTGAGGTTTAGGTTAAATATTGATTCTTATATTTCACACAATTCTCAAAATGGTTGAAGAGTAATGATCCTATAAGGGTTTCTATTTCATCACAAGACTAATATCGGGGAAGGTTGCCCATAAATTGTAATAATATATCTTATTCATGTAACCTAAGAAGGACTTATCTATCATGATATTCCCAATGGATCTTTCAATCAAACATGAGATGGTGTGGGGATGAATATAGTGTTTCCATGTTATTTCACCAAAGAAATATTAACCTTTTGAAACATAAACCCCTTTAGTTTTCAAGAACCATAGTATTTTAATACTCTATGAGATATTATTTTTAATATCATATATCATATTCTCCATTTGAAATCATGTAAATAAGGAATTTATGGCACATGATGCCTTTAAATGGTTTTCCCCATATGTAGAAAACATACTTCTTATTTTTCTCACTATTGACTAATTCAAAAATCAACCACTATAATCATTGAATAAATTATAAGTACAATGGGGATATTGTTATCCAAACCAATTATGTCGCCATATTACAAAGTTGAGTGATTCATAATATTACACATGTGAACTTTTCAATATATTACACTAGCGATCTAATTTTCCTTCTTGTTTTTTATACATTATCCAGAATTTTCCCTATAAAAATAATCCTAATTCATGATGTATGTCACTAATTATATCTATAATTTAAGGAATTAAAAACGTAAAATCTTCTTAATAAATAATAGATTCTTGAAATACCTAAATATAATTTACTAAACATAGCTATTGTAGACTCTATGATTTCACTTCTCCAAGATCCACTTCAAAACTATTAGTTGGATTCTTAAAATTCTTTTACTTACTATGTTTGGAAATATTAATCTTCATTTTATTATTATTTTTAAATTAAATCAAAATAGATTCCTAGTTCCACCACTATTTTAATACTCTTGGATCTTCCAAAATTAAAAAACATCTTCTGATTAAAACACCCAAAATCATCCATAAAATAACATATTCACTCTCAGTACTCCATAATCTATCACTTCATGAATACGAAATCTAACTAGAAGAACTCAAGTGAGATTCCTCATCTATTTCATCAGTATATTGTATTATTTTTCGAAACACAATTTATTATATCTAATTTGTAAAGTAATTAAAACTTTTCTTCTTCGTCACTAATTCATGAATTAGCATCCCCTTTTCCTAATTCTTCTTCAATAATAGGTTTTATTTTATCTAATAACTCAATAATAGACCAACACATAGTGAAAAAACGCCATTCTTCAAATTTATTTTCCATTCAAGATCTCCATTATCCCAAAATTAGATATATTAAATTACAAGGTCCCATTTTTTTATATATATCTAAAATTTAACATAATACAATAAAAACTTTTATCTTCCAGGATTTCTTAGGATCTTATCAATAAAATATCCAATGTGAAACTAATTTTCATTATTGAAAAACAAATTTGAAATAAAATAATTAAATTAAATTTCAATTTTTAAAACTCTGAATAATAAGTGTTCTCATTTTCCGCTAGTTGGATTGTGTTTACATTCATCCCATTATTTTATGCTAAAATTATACACTTCCACATTCATCAAACGCTTCATAAAATTAATATAAACATTTGGAGTGTGTAATGCTCTTATGGCATGGGTTCTTCTCAGGAAATAGTACCCCATCCATGTAATACTTGTTGATATAAACTAGAATCTACGTTCAATCAACATATTTACCATGATTATACCATAAATTATTTTTTGATATGTAAGTCATTTAATGAAAATAAATCATATTCACAATGGGTTTTTCAGTTTAATATTTTTGAAATCTAAAATACTAGTTGTTTCAAACATTTTTAAATTCCTAGCTTTCCATCTCAACATGGTCTCATTTATATCAATCATAAAGATAAATATACAACTCATAAGTATAATATTAAATGTATATAGATCATAGATTTAAAATCGATGCATTAACTCAAATTTTAATATATTCTTCATGAAATACATGTAGTTTCTTTTATTTTATCATGAGGGTAATCTTCTTAAGCTTATTAAATTAACCTCATTTAAAACTACATGAAATATTCTTATATCATTCCTAATAAAAATTTCATAATGTTTATAAAATTATTTAACAACTCTTCTTCCTTCCCAAATTATTTTTCATATTATATAAAATATTTTCCCACTGTAAAATCCATAGAAATTGTTCAATGTCTTATGTGATATGATAATCCAAGAAATCCATAAGTTGTATCCCATAGTCATGCATATCTTGTTTAATATGACTCAAAAGCAACAATATGTTCCTTACTATGTTGTAATACTTTGATGTAATAAATAATATGAATGTCAGACACACTTACGAGTAATACATAGGTGTTTCATGGAATGTAATACATAATGGTAAATGTTATTCAAAATCCAGATCCATATGAAATGACATAAATGTTAAACTTGGAAGTCATACATTTTCTAAAATTCATATGTTTCATTGTAATGTGCTACAATCCATGACTTTAATATTTATCTATATTTAACTACATAATTATGGAATTATTAAAATTATAAAAAATGGGTTCCAATGGATCTATAGCTTCACTGAACATACATAAACTATTTCAAATGTAATTTCACACTCAATTCAGTATAAAAAATGATGTAAAATTAAAATATGGTAACTCTAACATTATATTTCACTCCTAAAAACATTTGACCAAATTTAATCATTTAAATAATATAAATTGAAGTTATTCAATCATAATTCAGAAGAATAAAATATCTACCATTTATTCTATCATATCTACCTTCTTTTATTATTATTGATAGTAAAATCAATTTCATCAACACATTTATTCAACAATAATAATGTCATTCCATTCAATAAGTGTCTAGAAGGTTGTTAAACTATTTCTTACTATGCAATTAGGGGATGGAATTTTGGTTAACCAATAATATAATAGAATCATTTTTATTTACCCTTTAAATTTGAATAAACATTTTATTTTCCATATTCAATGGTAGTTTCCTATTGAAATTGACTCTACTAGTTGAAAAAAATTATCTTCATAGATCCTATGGAATATAAATATAACCCCTTTTATTTGATTAAACTACAAATATTCTCATGAATCAATAATCATTCTCCCGCAATGTTGATAGAAAAGAAAATATGTTAAAAATATCCCACTCCAAATATGAAATTACTACATCCCTGGGATTTTTTTATCATCACAAAGTATCTATTATTATTTTTATGAAACTCATCTTCTCACATTTGGATTTCCATCCCCCTTTACAATATTCAATAAACTTCTCTTTGAGTGAGGAGTGAAACAATATATCCTCTAATAATGAGTCATCAAATAATAAAATCTATATTTATGTCAATATCCCTTTTTAGTTAACAAGAGTGACCAATTAATAATATATTTCCATCCTTTATACCAAATTCAATTTGATACCATTTCTGAAATACAAATCATCATGGATATAAAAATTAATTTTATTATGTATTTAGGAACTTATATTTACAAGAACAACACATCAAATCATTTCATGTCAAAGATATTTATTCCCCCATTTTGTTTTATAATCACATGAATTGTTAAAAATATTGTATATGAGTTAAATCAGTGATGGTTGTATTAAAATCATACATATTCCTCCAATTTTTATATGGGTTTTGAAATTAATATATAGATGATTACAGATTATGTTTAGTTTCATGGTCTCATTTAGTTTCAACCACTAAAGATATTATTTTATTTCTTCAGCATGGATGTTTCCAATCATATAAGAAACTATTTGAGATATTTGATATATATTTTGAGATTAATTCCCCTTGAGATTCCCCATAATGTATAATAATTCCTAGCTATCTTGGAATCATACCATAGATCATATGTCCATATCTTTAAAAAAAATTATACAATTCCTTCAACCATGATTCATAGAAAATATTATACAGGAATATGGTGGGCTTCCAACATCACCTTTTTTTCAAGAATGGGGTTATAGATCTTTCTAAAAAAATTTCCCACATTCCCTAATGTCTAATTTGTATAATACTTTTCATGAATTATTTCTTTATAGTTTTCTAAATTATTACATCATGGGTATCAGGGTCTTATTATTCATTTCTCCATTCTTATTAGTCTAAACAGGGTTAATGAATTTATTTTTTATTTTAGTTTTATCTTTTAAGATTAATCCAATTTCCTTCCCTTTTCCATTTTATCTAACTTATTGGTTAGCCACCCATTCTTTACATTTTCAAATTTTATCTAGAGATGGTCTCCCCTGTTTCTGTATTCTTTATAGTATGAGTCATCGGTTAGTTAACTTGGTTCTTCATCCTTTATTCTTATAAAATCATCTATGTGATTATAATTTTGGAAATATATCCTACCTTATTTCACCTTCAAACAAAATTTTAATTAAATATTAACAACCCATTTTAAGAATAACACCAACCACTTAATTTACAATTTACACCACTATTTCAATCTAGTTTTCTCATTTGTTGATTAAAAAATACACTATAGATTCCTTATTTATCCCTTTCCCATAAATATTTATGTTTACCATTACATCATCACCGAGGTAGCTTCTTATTCCATAATATATTAACATTTTTCGTGTTGATTGAGTATCATTCTGATTATTCTTCACCGCATCTTATCAACACTGGGTTCAAAAATTTTATTATTATAACATTATCCAAATTTATAGTTCTTTATTTTCATTATTTATTTATATGCTATTATTTTCATCTATTTAAATAAATAAATGAATTGTGTGGGATTGAAACACAAAACTAATTCATAGAGATGGAAAAAGATTTCAATAATCACATTGAATAGTAACATATTCAAATATATTCATTTAAGATACATTATTATACATTGGTTTAATAATATTCAATTATAATTTTTTTGTTATGTTTTATATTTTATCCTACATTATATAGTTATTAATGTTATTTTTCATGGTTATATATTATTCCAAAAACTCAATTACGTGACTCCAAAAAATAAAGTGGAACAAAAAATCTCCCAATTGAACTTCTACTTTTTAATGTTGGTTCAATCATTATGTTTCGATACTGATTTTAGGCTGGAAAACCACACTTTGTTCACCATTAGTATTGGATTTTATTTGGAAACATTCAACTCATCCCATGAGAATATTTTTTTTACACATTTTTAAAAATTTACATATCAATAGTTTTAACATCATTATCTTCATAATGAAAATATTGATGTAGGAAAATTGAATAAAAGAAAAATGGAAAATATTATTTGTGCGAGCTATTTGTTTGATGTACACTAGAATCATACAAACTCTACATGAACCGATTTTGATACTTCTTAGGTGTAATAATCCTTAAAATAGTAATTATATCCACAATAAAATTTTCATCACGTTCTGAAGATCAATCTTGGGTGTTTTTTAGTTTCCTTATTTATACATCCATATACAAACATCTTATATTATAAAGATATGTATAGAAACTAAGTGATTTCACCTAATATTCACAATATTTCTTCAACATTATCATCTAATCCTCATTCCATTAAATTTTCAATAACAATAAACTTTGAAACACTAGCACACTTTTTTAAATAATATATTTATTAGATTCACTATTATTAAAAAAATATATGGAATCTACAATGAATAGGAAAATTACATGAAATATTCCCAATGAATTCATCTCGAAATATGTTTATGAAATTCATCATCAACTAAAAATGTTATTTCATTGAAAAGTTTTATATATTATTATGTAGCATTCACTATAATTGTGAGGGAATTATAAAAACTAATGTTTTTTTATTTCCCCTTCTATATAAATATCCTATTCTTCTAGGTCATTGACTTCTTCTTATAGTGGTGAAATCTCAATATGTTTCCACTTGATATGTGAAGATATTTATGTGAAAAAATAAATGTATATTTTTACCATTTATTTTATAACATTAGAATAGAAACCTATAAGTGATTATTCCATATAATCCTCATCATATGTTATTCTTATATCACTAGAGAAATAATCATCAAAAAATATCTTTGGATGTTTACTATAATAAATACCTTAAGCAATTAATTATTTCCCTTCCTTATATGGGACTTTTTTATGTTTGGGGTTGTTTTTTATAAATTTATTTATAAGCTCTATCATCATACCAAATGGGGATTGATTTATTAAAATAATTCCCCTTAATCTAAAATATTTCAAGTCCAAAATTATTCAAATATCAATATAAGGAAAAACAATGGGAAATTTATATCCAATTTAAGATAGAACCTCAAAAAGTTTATATTTGTTGATATAAAATTGGATCCAATATGTGGGAAATCTACTATGATACTAATTGAGAGTACTATTGGATTATGAAAGCAAACCATATAGATGGTAGGGGTGATTTAGGTGTTGTTATATTATTTTACTGAAAAATATTCTTCTTCTAAAACATAAAGCCACTTTTTTTAACTTCCAATATATGATTGGTATCAACTTGTTATTATTTGGTTCTCCGAACCCACATTTACTACAAGGGAGTAAGTAATGATAAAATTTTGAGAGTTTTGTTTAATTAATAAGTTCATAGATAATGTGAAATAACCAACTAATTAATATTCTTGTAAATATCGTAGTCATATATTTCCTTCTAGAATCATTTTTAAATTATAAGTTGATGTCAAATAAAGTTTTCCTAACCCACATTCTAAAAATGTTATATATGTGAGGGGTTTATAATATAATGTATGTAAATTCATCAATATATTATATAAGTGACCAATTTTTTAGATAGGATATTTACCTTCACTTGCATGAGTTCTCTAAAAATTCCTCCTATTTTATGAAGTAGATCTTATGGAAACTATAGATTTCATAATATCCAAAAAAATTGGTCCATTCCCCAATCAATGTAGTCCTCATCATCCTATAACTAATCAGTTGATCCTCTTTAAAATAAATCTTTTTTATAGCTCATATCATATCTCTACATAATATTTTATGGGAATATTTTGTATATCACTTCCACTAACACAGTTTAGAAATATTTTTCATCTTTTATATCCCTTCTTCTTCTTCAAAAACCTATAGATTATCAGTTTTAACAAAATATTTTAATCTCTTATTATTTTCTTAAATAAAGTATTTATTCTCATTGGTACACATTTAGGATTCCTAATGGGGTCTTATTCTCAATTGGTTCCTCAGTATCTACCACTACTTTTACACTGAATCGATCCTACACGACTCAAATTTTTTGCATCCTCTCTTTGTTCTACACGTTCAATATTTCATTTAAACATAATAGATTGGAAATATTTAGCATATTCATTATAAAATTTTCCATTTCCTCTCAACAATATACATCAATTACTACACTACCATATTTATTTCTTCTTTTGGAGTTTCCCTCCTCTTAAAAAGATCAGTTACCCGCCAACATGGAGTGGAAACTACACTTTCTTCATATTTAATTTTCTTCGTCGATCATTTCGATCAAACAAGAAGATAAATTATTTTATCTCATTGAATTTTATGTTTCTATTAGAGAATATCCATAAAAAATAACCCCTTTTTTCAAATGATATCATTTTCCCTTGTATATAAAATATCCCACATAATACTTCCTTTCATTTTCAACAAAATCCGATTAAAAATAATTCAATTCTATTTCTTTTTAATTTTTGAAAAATTATTGAAAATTTCATCGCATTAAAAAATATTAGTCTCAACATTATAATATTCTAAAAAATTACAACTAATAATCCTTACATTAATATTCTTCATATTATATAGAAAATAAATTACTATATATAGGATGTGGAAAGATGATATTTCTTAGATACATCTTAGGAACCATTACAGCCTTCATTATTGATATGTACACTCTATATACAATCTAAAGTCACTAAAATTATTTCTCATTCATCTATCATACAATATTTTCTGATTTATAAATCATTGAACTAACAACAATAGAATATTTATAATTGTTTTCTTGTTTATAAATTTTTGATATTTGGAAGGATTTATTTTTTATATTTTTTTGAATTCAATGATATCCATCTCAAAATTACACCCATTTAATATGTCATTAAGATCTTCTTCACTCTAATTAATATTTTATTATATTGATTTACAACATTTTTTAAGAGATCAATCTTGAACTAATATTCTTCTATATTATTATTGTGAACCCATGAAATATTTTTCATTTCTGGAGGACTTCAAAAAAATCATCTCATATTCATCTTATTTAATATCCCTTGAAATGGTATTGGGTTAGAAATAATAATAAAATAAATATCTTCATACCATAATAAAGATACTCTTAAATCATTACAATTTATTTTCCATGAAAGATAAATAATTCAAGAATTTTATAAATATTTTTATTATTCTATAAGTAATGTGATATGTTACTCTAAGAAAGCCATATTGTGTTATGTAATAACATGAATTTCTCATTTCATACGAAATGGATGTAATATGTTGGTCATTGAATTCTCATTAGACAATAATGTTATAAGGAATCATGAAGTCATGATCTCTTCTTATCAATCCATACATGTGCAATGAAATTTCTTACAGAATATAAATAAGTTATAAAATTGGAATTATGTCAAGCAAATTTACTTGAAATTATTATAGATAAGGAACACATTTTGGGATTTTAGTGGATTAAATATATGTTTATATGATCAAAACATTTCTAGTTTTCAAGATTGAACTGTAAAATTGTATATTTATTTAAATAGCCAGAAAATTATTTCTAATGATTCCTACGAGTCATTAAATGTATCAAAACAATATACAAGGAATTTTTTAACTAAATTCATCATGAAAACATATTATAAATCCATGATTGGTTCCTCTAACATTAGATAGATCTCTAAAACATAATAAAAATTTTTAAATAATTTTAATAATTGTAAGAAAAATTTGTATTTCATGATTCATAAGCTACAATATTACTTAGAATCGTCCAACATCTATACTTTTTTTAACTGTTATAACCAATGTATCCAACCTCGGTAGTACTTCTATTTCACAAAAATATAATACATTTAAAAAATTGATGTCAAAGATTCCTTTTGAGTCTTTTCTTTTTAATAATTCAAAGGTTTCAAGATCATTACCAATCAATTCAAGGGAAGCCTATTTTCACGCATTTTCAAATACAAGTATAACATCACTACCTAAGCCATCATTTTGTGTCAATTAATAGGGTTGAACAACATTATTTAATGTCCCCATGTCACCGAAGTCTACAATTAAATTTCAAGGTATTTGTATGATATTGGTAAATGATTTCCCCCAAAGAAAAAACATAACCTGAAAATAAGAATATAAAAAAAGTTGGTATCTGATGAATGAGTATAAGTAATATAACTCAAAAAAATACTGATTGTACAGTAATATCCATGTAGAATTATATATTAAAATATGACTTCTATCCAAAATAATAAAAACTGAATGAATCCCAATGAAATCTCAATGCTACAAAACCTATGTGGAATCACTAAAATGACTCCATGAAATAAAATCCAAACTCCAAAATTCTATCTTGAAGAATAAGAAGCATGATTATCTTCAAGATAAGTGTAATGAGTTAATGTTAAATATGCCATGATGAATAATTTATGCATATTCACCAATGAAGGGGGTATGAAATTTTACCAAGTATGATTTCCACAACATAAATCCAATCTCACACAACTATGATAACAAAATAACCGATCATAGTGTAAATAATTATTTTATAACAAATAGATGGAAAATAAAATAGGTTGAGGGTATAAAATTGAATATAACAAGAAATATAGTTAAATAATGAAATTTAATTAAATTTTTTTAGTAATTATACTATTTTAGGTATACCCCTTCAAGTTTCACTCATAGACATAGACATGCATTCTGAATTATAGTTCAATAATAATGAGGGTCCCCTCATCCTTAACTACATTGTTAGAAGCTCTTAAATACCATGTTTTGTTTTTATTCTAGTTGTAAGACCCATATATATTTCTAAAAAGGCCCATAAAATGAAATATTAACACATTCCACAACATATTAAGAGACCATATTCCAATTAAATACATTTAACATAAAAAAATTTACCCAGTAAAATATTTCATCGAATATCTCTGGTTTTTCAATCCAAATATATAGTTTTCATAAAAAAGTTTACAATTATAAATCAAAAGTTTTTATATAAATTAATTATATTCCTTGTCCATAGTTCATTATCATGAAAGGTATTCCTTTAATAAATAATTATACATTTTCAATGAAAATAAAAGATTTTTTAAAAAAAATAGTCTTCATGTTTTAAAATATGTGGTGAAGTGATAAAATCCATCACTAATAATTTTTAATAATTCAAAAGGGAAAATTTATTAAGGAGATAATTTTCTTTACAGACCCAAATATCGATGCTTATCCATGGGGTTAAATTTGAGAGAACATAATCTCTGATATTAGATGATGACTATAATTATTGACAATCCATAAAATTTTTATAATATCTCAAAACCATTTACATTGTTTTTCATATTCATCTTAATTCTCTCACACATCTATCAAATACTACTAGGCCACAATAATATGCTTCTATAGCCTTAAATAAGCATTGTGGAGATTGAGAAGGATGACTATACAATTATTCAAAAATATCCATATATATTGAAAAATGGTAATTTTTATTATACTTAAACTGTATTATTATTTTTTGACACCCACGTGAGCCTATAAAATATATAACAGAATCTTAGAGAATTTATTGAACATTTGAATTATTCATTAGGATTTTCCATCCATTTAAGGATAAAAAGTTATACTCATGGTAAATTTTGTACAAGTATATTTATTAAGGTATTACAAAATCTGAGATGTGAAATGAGTTCTTCATTATGAGGTAATCGATGTTAGTGTTCTATAAAAATTTATATCCTACCAAATATTGAGTTGTTTCTTTTCTTCCACCTTATTTCATTCATTATTATAATGTAATCGATGTTGGTGTTCTATAAAACATTATATCCTCCCAAATATAGAGTTTTTTCTTGTCTTCCAACTTATTGAATCATGAATAGGGATGATGTGAGATTAATTTGTGAGCATATCCAAAATCACCCATATGTCATTGTGATTCAGAACCATTGATGTAGATTTTTGAATAACTAAGTTTTTATTTTATCCTATTTCTAGAAGCAAACAGTTAATTACTAAAATATAAAAGGTTATTGTTGATGATCAATTGTATCCTTATGATAAGGGATACATTTGGAGATATACTCTTCCACTATAAATTTTATTCCAACATACCAGAAATAGGTTAACAACCCCTTATTAATTTTATGAATTTTGGGAAGATCAAACCATATCATGTGGTGGTGTATAGAAAGACACTTTACATAAAATGGAAAGGGAAGAAGACACTGATCTAGAAAAATCATTATAAAGTCTTATATTTTTTCATTTATGAATGGCCTCCCACCATTATGTTTTGACAGACTGTAAAATAAATCATAATCTATTCTATGATAATATTTAACTTGTTTAACAATTTTATGAATAATATTTTTGGGTAGACACTCATCAATTTATTTCAATAGAAACACATATCTTCAATCCTTATCATAAATTTCTACTTATTAGAAGCTTCCATTTTTTGTTCAATTTTATGACATTCAACTTAAATAATCTTCATTGGAATTCTATATTCGATGTTTTTAAAATGATTTTATGATTATACTTTGAAGGTATTACATCCACCAAAACAATCCTAGGTTCAAATCTAATTGAGAAAATATGTGTTTCAAATCATATTATTTATGAACACAATTATTTTCTCACCGAACCTAAAGTAATGGAATGTTTTCAAATCAAGAGCTATAATATCCAAATAAAATTCATGGGTTTGATAAATCACATGATGAGTTCAAGACTATTTTGATCTATAATATACAACAAGGTATTGATTAATGAGAACTAAACCATGTCCAGATACAGATGGGTCAAAATATACCACATATTTTTTTTTATTAGACAAAAACCTGAATTTGAGAAAAATTTAGTCTATACATGATATCCACAAAGGATCGTTGGCAATTCTCACTCCACTGAAATAAATTTATCATTATCGTGAGCACTATATAGGGGTATGAATCTAATAAAATTTCCTAAAATAGATTGTAGTAACATGTTAACACCATGAAGCTATGAATCTAAATAAATTTTTTTGGACGTTTCCAAGAGACAACAACTTCTATATTTATAGGGTGAAATAATATACTCATCATTTATATTACACAGTCAAGTAAATGAAAAATTTTTATCTAAAAATAATATTTATTTAAATTTTCATATCACTCATTCTATTAAAAAAATGATCATAATAATATATTATTATACCTAATGTTTTTTCTGAGTTTGATAATTCATAGAATTTGATCAATAAATTCCATAAAATAATATATATATACTACTAAAAACATGATTCATCAATTATATGAAAAATCATATTTAATATGTTTAAAAAATGGTCTTGAACAAATATTCCTTATTACTGTATCCACTCATGATATATGTTTTTTGAATAATCTATTTTCTTACCCATGTGTGGTGATACCCAGATCATATATCAATTTTAGATATCTATTTAGTTCAAATTTATTTTTTAAAATGATCAAAAATATAAGGTCGTATATATAAAATCATTATCATAACTTGGATCGTTATAAGATAATAATAATAGATTCATAAAGACCCATCTTCCGTCTTGAGGAATAAAATAATTTATCCCAATGATTTTTACATTATCATATAAACACATTACTTTCCAATAATTACAATGGATATATAACACCATTAATTTTTTGGCTCCATTTTATATGATGGAAAGTAAATTTTATTTTTCTTGGTAGGTAGATTAATAAAAATTCCACTTCCCATTTCCGTGGGAAAATGGTTAAATTTTCTATAAATTAGTTTCGATATTGAGACAATATAGTAGTAAATATTATAGTCTCAATTATTTCCTTTGTACTAAATGTAAGAGATAATCATATGGAATTATAGATGGATTTGAATTAACACTTTTCTATCAGTTTAGATATGACGCAGAAAAATGGGTGGGATCTCATCCTCCTTCAAATGGTGATTCTATGGTTGTCAAGAATGGGAAGGATGTGATTGGACATTTATATGAAGAAGAATATCCACTATAGTAATCTGTGGTAGGATTGGTTACCATGAGATATATTGTTTTTAATTCTCCTTCTATAGATACAGATTTATTTGAATTTGGTGTAACTCATTCATTAATATCCTATAATATTAATGATTTCATAGGTTTTCACTTAGAGAATACGTCATTCATAATAAATATTTCAACTTCTCTGGGAATGAAGTCAACGCGGGGTATCAGATGTCTGAAATATTGGTGGATAATAGCTGATCATAAAACCATATGGGTTTTTTTTGGATCTTAAAATCGTAGATCTCACCTTTTTCATAGATTGGATTATTATCTATATATCCCTCTATTAAATGGTATCCTTTTCTTGTACAGCTTATTTTTTTGATGCAGTCATGCATGTATTCAGGTCAAGTGGGACCCTGAGATATGGATAGTTAGTCTCATTGTTCACATTACTATGTTAATATCATTTCAATTAACATAAATTGTTCTTGATGTTTTCGATCCCCATTTGAATGTCCCTATTACAATAATAATTATTGGGTATCTTGAAGATTTTTCAAATTATTTATTTGGGTTTACCCATTAATGGGATGATAAATATTATATACACTTGATTTAGAGGAATATAACCATTTCTTTATCATAATTCTATATAGAATTCACTGAATTAGAAGAATTAAATCATTGGCTTGAGGACCATGAGTCTATGAGGTTTTTTTCATCATAGAATTTCATTATGGGTATCACGGGTGATCTTTGTAATGAAATGGGATGAGAGAATATATTTTTTTATTAACTTCGAGAATGTTATTTTGTGATAGTTAAGAAAATCATACCTTTCCTAGAATTGATTTCCCTTTTGACCAGCTTGTGGGATCCTAATGGTTTTTGAAAAAAACAAATATCAAGGTATAATTATTTGAGTGTCCGAGAGGAAGAAATTAATTATAGGGTATTCAAGACTATCGGAATTTTGAGAATGTGGTCATGTCACTTGGATTTATTAATTATCCTCATGTATTTAACGAACTGAATATACATTTAGTTCTTTGATTCCTTCATTTTATTTGGATGATATCTTTTTACTATTGTTCATGAATAAAAGAAAATAATTATATTTTCAAAATAATACATGTGATGCTGAGTGAACATATTTTATACATGAAGGTGTTCAAATTTCAGTTTGAGATTCAAGAGGTGGGATTTTAGGGCCATGTGATTTTTAAGAAAGGTGTCTCACTGGATCCTTCAATTATTCAAGATGTGATGTCTTGTGAGTAAACATATAATGTGTTTCAGATTCATATATTCAAAGGATTAGTGGGAAATTATATTCACTTTGTTTTATACTTCTCCATGATTTCATATGCTATCACATAGTTAACCCATAAATGTGTGACATTTCTTTGTATTGGACTGAGTAATAAATATTTTGAGGAGTTGAATGTGATATTGAATTAATATCCAATCCTCATCCATTATAAGATGGGTTTTAGTTGTGATGTTTTTTATAATAATTTAAGTATTGTGATGGGTTATGTTTCACTATTGGGAAGATAGGTAGTAAATTACGACCCTATTTAATAATGACATCATTAAAATCATTAAAATTATATTTATCTCAAGTTCATAGTAGTGATTCATGTTATTAAGAATTAGTACCACATCCTCTTTGGGGATTAGTTTATAGTGTAATTAGGACATAAGAGTCTAAATTACATCTTCACTCAAAGTGATATGAACTTGAGACAATTAATTTTAGTGTATTACAATAAATAATTTTATTTTAAAATTATATACATACCCAAAAAAAAGAAAATGGTCATATACACTTTTAGTAAAAAAAATTGATCTCATGTCGTGAAGTAATTAGTGTATGAATGGTGTTTGATGAGCTTGATTATTGAGATTCACTCAGATGAAGGGAGAGATAATTGAAAGTTATTCCACTCATTCATTCAGAATATATCATATATGAATGATCGTATTTAACATGGATATTCTGAGAAGGTGTATTTTTAGTGTTATTTCTAGGATCACTATGTAGGGGGTCCTTAACTGGGTTGTTTTTCTATCTTATTGGGGGGTTTCCAATCTGAGGTAGTATGGGTTTTTAACCAAAATGAGATAGAAATTGGTGAATGATATTGTTTACCTGAACTATTTTGATAGTCTCAATTATGTTTCCATATGCTTTGATAATCCCAAATGATGTTTATTCTTTAAACATTTCATTATTTTATTTAATGTTTAAGTTCATTAAACTGAAAAATATAAATACTTACAAATATTTTCAAATGATAAATCTCTTGTAATATATTTAAGCCATTCGGTTAATTAAATTTGTATATGCTTCACTGTATTCTAACATAACTCATTCTGTGAATAGAATGAATAGACAGACACTTAGTTACTGGTACAGAACAGTGCTACCGATATGTATAAGTCTACCCGTACGTAAGTCTACCGGTACATCGAAAGGTTACTGTTAGAGTAAATCTACTAGTATTAACGTCTACCATTACAGAAATGTCACCAATACACAAAGAGCTACCGTTACACCGGAGCTGCCTTTAGAGTAAGTCTACCAGTATGTATAAGTCTACCGTTATTAAGTCCGCCGGTATAAGGAAGTCACCGCTACACAAGTCTACTGATACAAGGAGATACTGGTTCAATAACAAAGAGCTACCGATAGGAGATCACTAATACATAGAGACCCACCACTACATAAAGAAACTGGTACAAGGAGATACCATTATAGAGAAAAACTGCTACCGATATAAGTCAGTCGTTACAAGAATTCTGCTACTTCAACTTTTATGCTTTATTGAAATTATACTAACAGTCATATTTGGTTAATTTAATGCAACTGATATTAATTAATGGTGGTTTTTTGGGATTTCAAGGAACTGTACCTCATACCTGACATAAAGTAATCATTCCCTTTTCTAGATCTAAAGGAATATAAGGAAGATCGAGCTGTAGTGAGAAAAACACACAATAGATAGGTGACATCCATACAACCTCTTACTTGAAGAACACTGGAAATACATAATGCCATTCATTCAAGAAGAGAACACAAGATGGACCTTAGTCAAGGAGTGAAGAATTAAAAAAATATCTTTATTCACTCAATCTGATCAAACTAAACCTTACTCAAAGAGTAGAGAACTACAATGATCTCTTCATGCACTCAAGCTGATCAAACTGAAACTTAGTCAAGGAGTGAAGAACTACAAAGATCTCTTCATGCACTCAAGATGATCAAACTAAACCTTAGTAAAGGAGTGAATAACTACAAATATTTATTTATCCACTCAAGATGATCAAACTGAACCTTAAAATCAAGGAATCAGACGACACCTTGTTTTCAAGACAAAAACCAAATAAGGACTCAGAATCATTTCTGTTTAATCAAACGGAGTCTAGAGATACACTTCAAATCACTAGAGAATTATAAATTCATATCTAATCTCTCTCTCTTAGTGAATCTTTTACTTAATTTTTGAGAAGTGAGGGTACTCTATATATTCCATACACACACTGACTCCTGTGCTAAACTGGAGGATTTATAAATCATCATAAAAAACATATATAACTCGATTGTATCCCACTATGGATAGTGGTAGAGGTCAATTAGGACTTGGACAGCCTTTGTGATGTTGTTTTTATTTTCCCATGAAGAACTGTTGCAGAGGTAAGAGGACCTAGACAGTTTGAACACAAATTGTAAAACCCAGATCCTAGGTGTGGATCAAGTTTATATAAACATTTTTAGAGTTCTAATTCTCAGCTTGAAACTGAACCTCTTGTTTTAAAATTGTTGTTCTGGTTTATTTGGTTTTAAACTATATCTTATATTCCGCTGCTAATTACATTAAATACAAATCTATTTTAAAGTAACTCTGATAGTTAAACTAGAAAGTGTTTTTATTTATTGTAAAGAATTAGGTTAGTTTCCAAATCTAATCTAATCTTCAGATTAGATTAACTGAGAACTAATCAATCTATTGAAAACCTAACTAACCTTTTACTGTATTACAAATTTATTATAATTTAGCTTGATAATTAAATTGGGGGATTTTGATTAGAAATCTTTTTAATAGAAATTTTTAATTAGAAATCAATTCACCCCCCTCTTGTGTATCCACTCCAACCAACATTTGGTATCAGAGTATTGTTATTAATAAAGGATTTCCAAATACCCTATTTTTCAACAGTGATTTTAGTTGTATCTTAAAGATCATAAATTTCTGTTAGTTCTAAATTTTATCTCTTTAAATATATTTTCTAAAATCTAATTATGGATAATATATTAGAAGGTGATGATACCAAAAAGCCACCTTTCATTAATGGTGTTAATTATGTCCAATGAAAATTGAAAATGAAAATTCATTTAGAATTTATGGGATTTGACATGTGGACTACTATATAGACTCAATATATGATTCCAGAAACTGAAAGAACTACTTGGGATAAAACTACTGAAACCGCTTTCAATAATAATTGTAAAGTAATGAGTGCCCTGTATTGTCCTTTTGGAGAATAATAATTTAATCGAATATCTACTTTCAATAATGTTTATGAAATTTGGGATACTTTGGTTATTTCGCATGAGAGAAAAAACAATGTCAATGAAATGAGATTGAGTACGTACACTATTAAGTACGATAATTTTAAAATGAAGCCTGATGAACCTTTTTTCTAACATGTATCACAGGTTCAAATAAATTGTAAATACAATGTTATCACTTGGATAAGTTGATCCTGCAAAAGAGAAAATCATGAGGATACTAGGATGTCTTCCAAATAGATGGAGAGGCACATCAGTTTCAATTAGAGAATATTATGATATTGATGCTTTACCTATTAAAAAGATGATTGGTAAGTTAATGATGTATGAAGAAGAATTGAAAGTAAATAAGGAAGAAGATGATAAACCAAGAAATAAATCTATAGCTTTCAATACTTCTACTTCAAAAAACAAGGACAAAGGGAAAATTCAAAGTGAAAGTGATAGTTCATTCAGTGAAGAGAGTGCATCCGACAGTGATGCTGAAATGGATCAAATAGCCATATGATTTAAGAAGTTCTATAGAAAGAATATGTTTTTTCAGAAAATCCAATTACAAAGGAAAATATGACAATAAAGGTCATTAGAAGAAGGATCATAAAAGGTCTGATAGGAGGGATGACATAGTCAGCTATGAATGCAAGATAAAAGGTCATGTAAAAGTAGGATATCCAAAGTTAAAATTCAAGAAGAAATTTGACAACAAGGACAACAAATATAAGAAAACAATGAAAGAAATCTGAAGTGCTTTAGAAGATAGTTCAAGTGATTTTGATTCCTCTCAAGATGAAAAATCTCAAAAAGCTAATATGTGTTTCATGACACACACATCTGAGGTGACATTGGATACTCCTGCTTTAAATTATTATTATTCTAGAGTTGATTCTGATTCTGAATCTCAATATATGACTAGTGAACTATTATTTGAATACTGTAACATGCTAGATGATACATGCAACGAATTGAAGCAAAACGATAAGACCTTGAAGAAACAACAAGCTTTTACTAGCACAGTTTAGTCTGCACTAGAAGTAGAATAGGAAAATAATGCTCAGCTTTTAAAGGAAAATACCCAACATAAATTTTCCAATGAGAAACATGGAATAGATTTATAAAAGTTTACAAATGGAAAGAATACTCTAACTCAAATACTTGGAAAAAAAGTGGCACAAAAATATACCACTAGAATAGGCTATCATCCTCGACAGAGACCGATTACTAAAAATAGATTTATTCCTAAATCTGGATAGAATGATTCTAGTTATAGTTCGGGAAATTCGTATGCTTCAACTGGTCATTGACATGGTTATAGATAAATCAAAGTTTATCTTTCAAAATCTTTTGAATCTATTGATTGTATGAGACCCAGTAGGAAAATATTAATACCAAAAGTTTTTCTTGCTAACCTATCTAGACCCAAGAAAATCTGGGTACCAAAATCATTTTCTGTTTAAGCCTTTTTTGTAGGAGACTTGCTTGAAGAGTTCCTATTAGAAGACATGGTATTTGGACAGTGGATGTTCAAGGCATATGACTGGAGATTACTAATGTTTCAAGATTTTAATCAAGGTTGGTTGAAGCCATGTCACCTTTGTTGATAATTCAAAAGGAAAAATCACCATTTTATACCAGATTGGTAACATTGATCCAGTTTTAATTTCTAAAGTTTTACATGTTGATGGATTAAAATAAAACCTATTAAGCATTTCTCAGTTGTGTCATGATGGTTTCAATGTTAAATTTGAAAATGATTCTTGTAAAGTTTTTAATTCTAAAAATATTTTAGTATTTTATTCTTTGAGAAATGGAAATCTTTATGCAGTTGATTTGAATTCTTTAACTGAACAAAACATTACTTGCTCAAATGCCTTTCTTAAAGAGTCTTCGCTATGGCAAAGAAGATTAGGACACTTCAATGTTTAATCACGTAGGAGACTGACTAGAAAGAACTTAGTTAGAGACCTACCTCAACTATAATTCCCAACTAGAAAAGTTTCGTATCCCTTCCAAAGGGAAAGAAACATAAAGTTTCTTTTAAATCAAAGAAAGAAGTTTCAACTTCTAAACCTCTCAAGTTGGTTCACATGGATTTATTTGGACCTTCTAGAGTTTCTAGTTTAAATGGGAATCACAATGTCCATGTCTTAGTATATGAATTTTATAGATACACTGGGGTATTCATTCTTTCTCACAAAAGTGAATCTTGCTCTTATTATATTAAATAATCAAAGTCTGTATGGAACCATAGTGGACTTAAAATTAAGAACCTGAGAAGTGATCAGGGGCTTGAGTTTTAAAATCATGAGTTTGAATCTTACTGCTCACACAATAGCTATAGTCACAATTTTTCTACCCATAGGACACCTCATTTAAATGGTGTAGTAGAAAAAACAAATAGAACCCTTCAGGAAATTGCAAGAACTATGCTCAATAAATATGATTTACAAATTTATTTGTGGGTTGATGTTGTGAATACAACTTGTAATATTATAAATAGAGTCTTGGTTAGACATATTCTTAAGAAGACCCCTTATGAACAGTGGAATAATAGGAATCCTAATTTTAGATACTTTAGAGTTTTTGGTTGCAATATCTTTGTTCTCAAAACTAAAGATAATCTTGAAAAGTTTGCTTCTAAAAGTGATGAGGGAATATTTTTAGGTTACACTATAACTAGTGAATCTTATAGAGTATTTAATAAAAGAACCATATGTGTGGAAGAATCTGTTCATATCAAATTTGATGAAACTGATCCACATGAACCTATGTCTTCTCTTGAAAATCTTGAAGAAGATCTGTCTATTCTAGACCTTAATGATAAAATCAATGAACCTATTGTAAAGACAACCAGTTCTAGAAATATTCCAGAATCTTCTTCTAGTGAACCCCAACATACAGAAGAACCTGAAATTTCTAGTCTTACCTTTACTAGATCAACTAGGATTCTAAAGAATCATTCTTTAGATACTGTTTTAGGTAATCTTGATTGAGGGACATATACTAGAGCCTCTCTTAGAAATCTGGTTGAACATAAAGCCATTCTTTCATTGTTAGAACCTAAAAATATCAATGATTCCATCAATGGTGAATTTTGGGTAATGGATATGCAATAAGAATTAAATCAATTTGAGTGAATCAATGTCTGGGAATTAGTTTATAGACCTAAGGACACTTTAAAAATAGTCACTAAATGGGTTTTTAGAAACAAAGTTGATGAATCAGGAAATATCATTACAAACAAAGCAAGGCTAGAAGCACAAGGGTATAGTCAAGATGAAGGAATAGAATATGAGGAAACCTTTACACCTGTAGCTAGATTAGAATATATTAATATTCTACATGCCTATGCTGCTCATCTGAATTTCAAGTTATATCAAATGGATGTTAAAAGTGGTTTTCTAAAAGGTTTTATAATTGAAGATCTTTCTATTGAACAACCACCTGGATTTACTAATCCTCATTTTCCAAATCAAGTTTTTAAACTTTATAAAGCTTTATATGGTTTAAAACAAGCTTCGCAAGCATGGTATGATAGACATAGCAATTTTCTTATTTCAAAAGGTTTTTCTAAAGGTATTTTTGATCCAACTCTTTTTATTAAAATAATTTACAAATATGTTTTGATAGTGAAATCTATGTTGATGATATTATTTTTGGATATTCTAAAAATACTTTTTGTATTGATTTTTCAAAGTGTATGCAAAATGAATTTGAAATGAGTTTGATGGGAGAACTCAAATATTTTCTTCGTATTAAAGTTTTTCAAAATGACAATGGTATTATCTTAAATTAAAGTTAATATAAAAAGGATATTTTAAAACGTTTTGGATTATATTGTATTAAGGAAAGTAATACACCTATGATTACTATTAGTATGTTAGATGCTAATGAAACTGGAAAACCAGTGAATCAAACCAACTATAGAGGTATGATAGGGAGTCTGGTTTACCTTACTGCTAGTTGACCAGACATTATGTTTAGTATATGTATGTGTGCAAGATTTCAACATAATCCTAAAGAATCCCATTTTCTTACTGTTAAACAAAATTTCAAATATCTTAAAAGTACTACAAATTTGGGTTTTTTTATCCAAATGGACACTATTTTGATCTAATATGTTATTTAAATGGTGATTTTTCTGATTGTAAGTTGGATAGAAAAGCACATCGGGAACGTGTCATTTATTGGGAAAATCCATAGTATCATGGTGTAGTAAGAAACAGAATTCAATTGCATTGTCTACTGCTAAAGTAGAGTATATAGCTACTGGTAGTTTTTGTGCACAAATTCTGTGGATGAAACACACTTTGTTGGACTATGGATATTATTTTAAACATGTGTCAATAAATTGTGACAGCAATAGTGTGATTAAAATCTCTAAGAATCTCGTGTCTCACTCTATGACCAAACACATTGATGTAAATCACCACTTTTTGAGAGATAATTACCAAAAAGGTGATATTACTCTTGAATATATAGGTACCGAACATCAATTATCTGACATTTTCACAAAGCCTTTAAATTCAGAGAGGTTAAGTTACATTAGACATGAGTAAGGAATGATAAACTTTTATGAATACCACACCGTTAGGAATACCTCACCATTAGGAATACCTCACCATTAGACAACCTAACTGTTAGAAATACCTCACTGTTAGACAACCTCATAGTTAGGAATACCTCCCTGTTAGACAACATCACCGTTAGGAATACCTCACTGTTAGACAACCTAACCATTAAGAATACCTCATCATTAGACAACCTCACCATTAGTAATACATTACCGTTATACAACCCCACCATTAGGAATACCTCACCGTTAGACAACCTCACCGTTAGGAATACCTCACAGTTACCATTCTCACCAGTATTGATTACTGTTAAAATTCTCACCGGAATGACATATCGCATTGTTTCCTTTTTTAAATCCGAAGCATTTTAGTGTTTTTTATTCCTAAATGATATAAAATAATGTTTAAACCTTACGCAGTCCACCGCAAAATCTACCCGTTCTGATTCTCACCATCTTGCAAACCCAAACCTTCAGACTTCTCATGAACCATAAGTCTCTGGCTGTGGAAATGGATCATGCGAAGAGACAGACACTCAGTGAAGGAGATTATCCAAGTGCTAAGCTGAAAAATTTCAATTTAGAAACTAGTGGCAGTGGCACTGTTAAGGAATGAAGAGAGCCTGTGAATCCACATCTGACGAAGAGGGAGATATTGATTGAAAAAGAGCTATACGTTGAATTGTTGTTATCTATAAAATCATTAATCTTGATGATATTGGAGTAGCAAGTCTAGCTCGATTGTTTTGTAAATAACAATGGACCATACATCCTAGTTTTGGTGAATGAATTTTATGTGCATGTTCATTTTGAGATGTCAGAAGAGGAGAATAGGATGATTTCTCTTGTGAATGGTAATGTGATATCTTTCTCATCTAGTGAATGGGATTAAAATCTTAGAGTACCTCATGATGGAAAGTATGGCTTTTATTCTAAGTACATACCTATATCTAGTGATCATTTTGGATATGAAGCTCCACTACATGAGCTAAATGGAAATGGAACTCCAAGGAAATTGATTGCAGCAGAGATGGAAGGTGAGAATAGATTGTTGTTCACGTTTTACCAACATGTGATTAATCCCATGAGAGGGGATTTTTCCACCCTGAAATTTCAATACATATAACTGATTTATCATTTGAGGCATGGTGCGAAGGTCAACCTATGCAGACTATTGATGATTCAAATAGAGGACATGACCCGACCAAAATACATGACTGATGCGTTGTTTTTTTCAAAGTTTTTATCTTTCATGATAAAGGCAAAGAAAGCGGTTGTGTCTCAGGATGAGACAATGGTGGGGAATGATAATTTTTTTAATTACTCAAATAGTATGCAAGTTTATGAAAGTGAAATGGAATCCATGGAAGAAGTATTGGGTGAATGATGAAGGAAAGGTAAATGACAAATACAGTCCAGTGGACCATACATCAAGGCCAAAGGATGAGAGGGATCTAGGTCTAAGTCCTGATGAGGACATCCCATCCTATAGTGATTCTAAAAAAGATGAGACCTCTATTGAATAAGGAGGGGATCCTGATCTTCCTCCCATCCCTACACATCATAGTATTTCTTATGGTAAATCTAGTCCTCTAGCTTCTTTTCCCAGAAGGGTACCTTTTTTGGATGAGGTTCATGAGGAGACTACTCCTGACACCCCGTCTGATGATGATGTTGAAGATTGAGAAAGACATGTTGATGAAAGATCTGTATCCAAGAGCACAGATGAGTGCTCTTATATTAGTTTGAGTCCAGAGATTGGATTTTTTTTATTCCTATAGAGGCTGATCTAGTTGAGCCAGCAGACCCTATACCTGAACCTTTTGAGCATCTGGTTGCTGAGATAGATATGGTTGTTGATGATTTTGATGAGGAAGACCATCCGTATAATGCTATTGAAAATGAATCTCGAGTTGAGGGGGAGCATCCCTCCAGGCTTAGTTCAGTTTCAATTGTTGATGGAATTGAGGACTGGGTAGAAGACCAAGGTTTTGTAGTGCTTGGCTTAAATTACCCTGACTCTAAGGATGAGACACATGGTAGCATACCTCATGTCGATTATAATATCTTCTCTAAGATCTTATCTGGATATCTTTTGAGAAAATCTGACTTGTAGGAGTTAAATTCTAAGATAAAGATCAGTTTTGTGGAAGAGATAAGAAGAATGGAAACCTCATTGATATCATCCATTCAATATATTATGAATGACTCTGTGTATAGTCTTGAATCTGAAAGAGGACCTATAGTTGTGCCTCAAATACTGGTTACTAAGGCTGATCTTGTATCTTTAAGGTATGAGTTAATGGATACTTGGGTTGCATCGGTTGTAGACTTAAAGGGCTGTTTTATTGAAGAGGTGAGAAAAATGGAAAACTCTTTTGAACACTCTCTTGGATGTGTGGTGTCCACCACTGTGGAAGAGTTGATCGATGAAGCTAAGACCTGCCTGAATAAAATTTCAAGCTTAGAAGAGAATTTTTAATCTCTAAAAAATCATTTGTCTCTTTAGAGACTTATATGAGCTCTAAATCTTATGTAGACAAAGACTTGGCTTTTGTGAAAAGTGTATTTGGCCAGTTGGTATCAGTCTTTGAGGGATTCAAGACTTCCATGTTATAGCATGTCAGCACTCATGACTCTCTTGTGAAAAATATCATCAGTGGACTGACTAAATCATTTAAGGAAAAAATAGCCTTTACTGTTTCACCTCTGAGTTCTACCAAGCCCTCTTTGGATATTGATCATATTTGAGCTGTGATGAGAGAAGATATTTTATAGTCTTCTACCATTGGCTCTGTAGACTCTGCTTCTTTGACCCAAGTGGTGACTAACACTGGGGATATAGGGGAAATTATTCAGAATTTTATGATAGAGGCTTCTACTTATCAGAAAGAGGTAAAGGATAAAGTTGATTCTTATATTCAAAAAGTGGATATAAAGCATCATTTGACCAACCATTTCAAACTTATTTTGGAAAATCTGAAATTGCCTCCTGAAAATCAAGCCTTAAGATAAAAAGTAAGAAATCTTAGGGAGGTGACTCCAGCTTTAGATAAGTTTTTAGAAAACAAGGATGATTTTTTTTTTGCTATGGAGAGGGGAGGAGGAATTATCATGGAATTCATGAATTTGTTGTTTCCATTCTAACATATTGATGCTCAGCCTGTAATAGCGCCTCCTTCAATTCCTACATCTGCTTCTGGAACTTCAGCTTCTACTTTCCAAATGACCCCAACTCAAGCTATTCAAACTTTAACACCTATGATTCCTCAAATACATATTCCTTACAGATCTGATCGTGTATCTATTACTGCACCACATGTAATCCTTACATGAGTTCCACAGTATTCTTCTCAACCTTCTGATCTTAATTCAACCTTAGATCCTAAAGAAAAATCCAATGTGGACATTTAAGAAGTGGATTGAGTGGGTTTAGCAGTGTATGAAAGGAATATTTTATACTTCTTGTACTGGTTGGGTATCTTGTACTCTTTATTCCTTATATATATATCTTCTTTTTGGAATCTCTTTCTCTATGATTTACTTTTCCTGTATACTTATTTTATTTCTGTTTTTACTATTCCAAATTTTCTCTGTTACATTCTTTTCACCCTTATTTTTTCTAATCACAAAGGGGGAGAAATCCATGACTCATAGAGAAATGAGAAATTAACAAAGTGGTACATATCATTAATAAGGAGGAAAAATCATTGACATTATCTTATCTCTGATATATTTTATTACCTCTAATACATTTGTTTTATAATTCTAGTATATTGTTTTTATTATTACCTCTAATACAATTGCATTTATTTCTATTTATCCTCTGATACATTTAAAATCTCACAATTTAAAATGTCATTACTCACACTGAGAAATAAAATCCATTGTATTTTACTCTATACATTACTGATTATTTTAAAATTATGATATTATAAGTTGTGATTATCAAAAAGGGGGAGATTGTTGACCTCACCTGTTTTGATAATCTCATTTATGTTTCCATATGCTTTGATAATCCCAACTAATGTTTATTCTTTAAACATTGAATTATATTAGTTATTATTTAATTACTTTAAAACTCAAAATATAAATACTTTCAAATATGTCCAAATGATAAATCACTTGTGATATATTTAAGTCATTCGGTTAATTAAATTTGTATATGCTTCATTGTATTCTAACTTAACTCATTCTGTGAATAGAATGAACAAACAGACACATAGTCACTGGCACAAAACAGAGCTACCAGTATGTATAAGTCTACCAGTATGTAAGTCTACTGATACACCGAAATGTTACCGTTAGAGTAATTCTACCATTATGAAAGTCTACTATTACAGAAAGGTCACCGGTACATAGAGATATACTGTTAGAGTAAGCCTATCGGTATGTATAAGTCTATCATTATGAAGTCCATCGGTATAAGGAAGTCACCACTACTCAAGTCTACCGATATAAGGAGCTACCGGTATAAGAACAAAGAGCTACTGATAGGAGATCACAGGTACACAGAGACCTACCACTATATAGAGCGACCGGTATAAGGAGCTACCATTACAAAGACAAACATCTACCGATACATGTCGACTGTTACAATCATTTGGATGCTTGAAATTTTGTGCTTCATTTAAATTATACTAACATTCAAATTTGGTTAATTTAATGTAACTACTATTAATTAATGATGGTTGTTGGGATGTTAGGGAACCATACCTCATACCTGCCATAAAGTAATCATTCTGTTTGCTAGATCTGAAGGAGTATAAGGAAGATCAAGCTGTAGTGAGAAAAACACACAATAGAGAGGCGACATCCATACACCCGGTTAATTGAAGAACACTGGACATACACGAGGCCATTGATACAAGAAGAGAACACAAGATGAAACATAGTCAAGGAGGGAAGATCTACAATTATATCTTCATGCACTCAAGCTGATCACACTGATCCATAGTCAAGGAGTGATGAACTTAAATGATCTCATCATGCGCTCAAGATGATCAAACTAAACCTTAGTCAAGGAGTGAAGAACTACAAAGATCTTTTCATGCACTCAAGCTGATCAAACTGATCCCTAGTCAAGGTGTAAAGAACTACAACGATATCTTCATGCACGTAAGCTGATCAAACTGAACCTAAAAATCAAGGAAACAGACGTCACCCTATTTTGAAGAAAAAAACCAGAGAAGAACTCAGAAGCATTTTTGTTTAATCAAAAGGAGTCCAGTGCTGCAATTCAAATCACTAGTGCATTATAAACTCATATATACTCTATCTCAGTGATTGTTTTACTTACTTTGTGAGCAGTGTGTGTAATCTAGATATTCCATACACACACTAACTTCTGTGCTAAACTGGAGGATTTCTAAATCCTTACACAAAACTTCTATAACTCTCTTGTATCCCACTATGGGTAGTGGTATAGGTCAAGTAGGGCCTGGACAGCCTGTGTGATGTTTTTTTTGTTTTCCCACGATAAACTTTGGTAGAGGTCAGAGGACCTGGACAGTCTGATCACTATTGTAAAACCCAGATCCAGGGTGTGGATCAAGATTATATAAACTGTTTAAGAGGACATAGTATCGGCTTGAGACTAAACCTCTTGTTTTAAAAATGATGTTCTTGTTTATTTGGTTTTAAACAATATCTTATATTCCGCTGCTAAGTACTATAAATTCAAATCTATTTTAAACTAACTCTGATAGTTAAACAAGAAAGTGTTTGTATTTATTGTAAAGCATTAGGTTAGTTTTGAAAGCTAATCTAATCTTCATATTAGATTAACTGACATCTAATCAATATCTTGAGAACCTGAATCACCCTTTACTGTACTACAAATTCACTACAGTTTATCTTGTTATTTAAATTGGGGGATTTTGAATAGAAATATTTTTATTGGATATTTTTAATTGGAAATCAATTCACCCCCTCTTGAGTATCCACTCCAACCAACAGATATATAGAGATCTAATTATTTCACCTTATAGATACCAATATTTATCATGACTTGAGAGTTCATTAAAAGTGTTCCAGAATAAGGTGAAAAATTAAATATTTTATATCTTGGTTCCTTAAATGTCATATAATTAAGGTTGAACATCATAGGCCAACTTATTTTCTATAACCATTTCTCATTCATATATGTAAATGGGATGAGGGGTCAATGGATATCCTGATTAAGAAACCTCCTAATCCTATTAGTGATGATGCCATATGGATGGTTTTTTATCAACTCATGAAATAAGTGGTTTTTTTACCTATCATGGATTTGATGAACATAGAGAAACATAGACACTTGTACATGTGTGATTTTATAATATTGCATGGTGTGCATATTAAATTATCCTTAATAGGGACCCTCAATTGGATTTCTAATTTTTTTTTATTTTTTTGGAAGAAATTGCATCTTGGTTTATTTTGATCATGGATTATCATCCCAAGACATTCAGAAAGATTGATTGATCCATATATATTAATGAAGACACGATTCAAGAATATATTCTTGACATTAGTGGATCTTAGAGAAAAAAACCCTTTGTTGAGTTTTTTTATGATAATAGTTATATATATTTTTTCATGATAGTTCTATTCGATGTGTTTTCAGGGAATCCCTAAAGTTCACCTCTGTGTTGGGAGGAGGATGGAGAATTGTCCTTATTCAGACCAGTTATCATCCATGTTATGATGTATATCATTAAGTCTATCCAGAAATGGTTAGAGTTTTTTTAGTCTCAATAAATATTATGTTCATTGACATATTCATTCATTAGAGAGTGTGTTAGTTGATCTATTTTTTCACAAAGCTTCACCTCATTTAGTATTGGAATTTGGGGAGGCTAGGTAAGATAAGACCAAATTATGCCAGCTTTTTTTGAGGTTTTTGAGGAACTCAAGGAGTTGGAATATATGTTATTCTTTCCAAATCATTTTAATTTAATCTATAATTTAGATAGTTCTTTCTAGTTAAATAAATATTATCTGGATTAATTCGATGTTATTGACTGTGGGATGTTGAAATTAGACATGATATATCATCGGTTGAAAGGATTATTCAGAAATTTGACTTACAGAAAAGGTTTCTTTATGAAACAATGATCCCATTGGTCTGGGTAATATGTAAATTTTGTTGGGACATCCTTGAAACATTGGAGATAGATGATATGATTATAAATAAATGTACCTTTCTCTTTTTGGGTTATTTTTCTAGAGCATTTATAATGATATATAACATTTGTGATGGATTTTTATTCCCTATGGGTTAGAGGTATGTTTATTTGAGAGATTGGTTTATACAAATTGACTATATAGGGGTTTTCTGGTGATTTACTTTTAGAATTAATATTTTTAAAATAAATTGTCCATGAAAAGGTTAGTAAAACCATTTCATAACCATAAAATGTTGGGATGTATGTTCCAATGGTATTTTTAACAGTTTAAGAATGGTCTAACAAACCATTCATCCTTTCTCTTGATACCATGTGACTTTTTTTTCAATATATTTGGATACCAAAATGTTAAATTATGATTTTCTAACCATGGATCATAATAATGCTCCAAAATCTAAAATTCATAAAATTTTATATTTCCAAGATTCCCCTAGTTATTTAACAACTAATCAACTCTTATTCACTCATTTTTTAAACCATAACCTCCATGATTTTCTTTTTTACTCTACCAATGATTACTTGTTGATCCTTGATTGTTTTGGGTGATTTATACGAGGTATGTTTTGGTATTCTCTTTGTTTCTCTTGTTTTCTGAAGATATTATCCTCATATATGTTCCCTATTGTCTTAAAGGAACCCTAATAGGATTTAATTTATTAATCTAGGGGTTTTTAGGTGGATATATTTTTTCTCTCTTAGAACTAAGTATCTTAGGACCTGATATTTTTTTTTTATTTTCAATAGTTTCAAAGGGGAAAATATTTTCAAAATTCTTGAGGTAGGTGACTATCTATTGTGGTTTTTCCTATGGAATAATGTTTTCATATGATTCCCTATGATAACAATTTACAAAATCTTCAAATATAAATTTATGATAGGTGAATTTGATCTTTTATAGATTCTAAAAAAAATTATTTAAAGGTTATTCAAACTATTTCATGAAACATGATTTGACCAATGAAATGTCTCAATGAATAATTATATTTTAAGAGGTGGTTTCATTGTATCAATATAGAATGGATTTAATTGGTAAATATTTATAAAACATGGAATTATTTTTTTTAATACAATGAAGATATAATATATCATTGATAATATATTTGGGGTATAGGAAAAACTAAATATAGACTTACATATAGTAGTATGTTATCACAAGGGGAGGTTATCATGATTCTATGGTTTCTAGTGGGTAGCCGTTTCGGGTTGTTAATTTTCTTATACATTAATATTATGTTAGTTCATGTAGTGTCTCATGATTTATATGTTGTGTAAACCATTGTTTTGAGATTTTATGGATGGTTTGTTGTAGATATCTTATGTGGAAATGTATATTATATATAATTTTATCTTGATTTATTTATTCAGGAAAACTTCTTTGGTTCCATTGATTATGCCTTATGAACATAATTCATATTCTTATGATCTATTAAATAAAGAATGATTTTTTAAAATAAAACTAATGGATTTATAATGGATTTTTGTTAATTTAAGCTATTTCATTTTAAAATATTTTCTAAAATACATTTTTAATAATAAATATGGATGCATGTGGATAAACAAAATATAAATTCTTTACTGGTATCCTATTGAAATTTAGTGATCAAACCCTAGTTTTTTACATTGAGAATTTGGAACCATGAATATTTAGGATACATGTAATGGGAAGATCATTATGTAGTGGATTAATATCTTAGATAATGTTTTATTCCGGTGGATTAAGATGGTTGTGACTTATAGCCATGAGGAGATGGATTATTGGTTGGTTTTAGGTTCTATGTGGATGGTCTTCTCTTTGATATATCTAAACCATGTTATCCTATTTATTGTATGTGACATTCAATTTTTAAAAAAATAAATCTATATTCAAGTTATCAGTTATGAAACACTATTTGTCTTGATCTTATCAAATGTCATTGAGGGTGAAATTTTTCCCACATTTATATATTTCTTTAGTTGATATATATATATATATATGATTTGGAATTATATTTTTAATCATGAGAATGTTTTAATATTCTATATCCATTCTGTGGTCAAAATATTTTGTAGTGATCTTAATTGTCACACTTTCAGGGTCACTGGTATGATTAATTTTGAGCGTGGTGTATCTTCGTTATTTTTTTAGTATTATTGAGGAGTTTATAGTTTTCAATTTAGAGTTTCAAAAAAACAAGAAAGTCATAATATTTTCATGAAATGTTATTCAAGCCATGTGGTAACTATAGTAAATGGAGTTTTGGGTTTCAATTGTCTTTTTCATGGTTTGAGATAAAAATTAAAACTATATGGCCATCCCCATGAAACCATGGAACATAGTCATCCAGGGATACTGGATTCCACATGGTTATTGTACGGATTGATTAATTGTTAGCCTTAACTATACACCCCGTATAAAAACATGAAATTAGAATTAAAAAACATTCCCTTGGTAGAATTTAACCTCTATACAGTCATTATTCCATCATTAACATAAGGTATCCCCTCCATGCCTTTTTAGAGAACTCTCCCATAAATCCCTTTGTGCTCCTTGATCATTTTTATGGATTATTTCAGGGTAGGTTTGATTAATTATGATTATATATGTATCATAAGTGTGTTTTATTATTATATTTTTTATATCTTTTCGGATTTGAAAATTATTCATTAATTGGAGGATAAAAATATACATTTTTTAAATATTCAAACTAGGCCCTAGTCTTAGGTTCATAGTTAGTAATTTCATGTGTTAACCATGAGGGATGGATCCTTATATTCTAGTGGAGTTTTTCATAATTTTTGAATAGCTTGGTAAATAGAACCTCCTTCCTTAAGAAACATTTCCAGCATGTTTTCTGATAATCTATTTGGATTCCAGTGGAGTTTTTCCCATTTAGGCATGTTTGGATAAATATTACTTCTTTTCTAAGAAACATTCCCACTATGTTTTCCTATGCTAGTTACCACCGCATGGTTTTCACACGGTGTGTCTTACCATGTATCCAAACATTGTACATTGATACAAATAACATGAAATTTAAATTTACCCTAATTCCATATGTATTTTTAATATATATCACCTCATGATACCACATTGTCTCAAACTACCCCCTCTATGAGCCACAATTGGAATCTCCCTTCGATTTCTTGGTGATCCTTAATCATTTTTTGTGGATCTCATAGATGAATATTTGGTTTATATTTCAATTTAAACTCTTTTATTTAATTAATATCTTGATCCCTCTTCCACTTATATTTATTAAACCCTAATGGGATTTTATTTTATGATCTATATGGTTTTATGTTAAATTTATGGAATTTATCTTTAATCTAGGACTATGAAGACCAAATAAATTCATTTTAAAATAATGGTTTAGAAGGTTATATCATTTTCATCAACCCTGATGTATGTGTCTCTATCCAATAATAATTACCATGAAATAAATTTTTTATTAGTATTCCCATTTCATATTATTTGTGAAATTTTTTAATTCAAATTATTGAGAGGTGAAATTAATCATTGATGTCTATAAAATATTTTATAAAATTCTGTTTTTTTAAATCCATTTTGATCAACACGATGTGATTAATAAATTACTTCAAATAATATTTTTATTTAAAATTTTCTTCTCATAAATAGAAATGGAATTTTTTCTATGGAAAATTCTTAAAAAATATGATATTTTTTCCATGAATATAATTATGATATAATAGGTCATTTGTATATCCTTGTGGTATAAGGGTAAACTAAATAAAGACAACCCCTAGTGATGTAACCTATCATAAGGATATGTGTTCATGATTTTGTGGTTTTTAGTGGGTAGAATGTTTTAGGGACCAAGGATAGTATATATTAGATTTAAATGATGTTAGATAGTGTCCATTGTTGTAACTTTTTTATACACCCTTGTGTCATGATTTTCCCTTTGGTACTTTGTTGACACATTATGTGGATATGCATTTTTTAGTTTCTTTCCTCTTGATTTGTAGATTTAGATAACTAGCTTACATCATTATAATATTTCTCATGGATTCTATTTCATATTCCTGAGATCTATTAAATATAGAAATATATTCAATAGAAAACCAATAGATGTTTGAATTTATTTTTTAAAAAAGGAATCAATTTTCTTATATAAAATTTAATAAAATTGGTCTTTAATAATAACTAAAAAATTAATATTGATAGATATTTAATAAATTATTTGGTGTTATCCTACTGAGATTTAGTTATCACTCTATTCTTATAGTAATAAGTATATTTTTCTTCATTTTTTATTGGAAAAATATCCAATATCATGTTTTCTTCCATATAATTGGGATGATGGTGAGAAATTATAATTCATCATAAAATATTGTTTGGATGAGGATGGTCTGCTACAAATTGATATGAAGTGGCATGGTTATTGTAAATGATTGTTATAATGCTTGTGTATCACACTCTTATGTCTAGGGGATGTTCATATATTAGGAGAAAGACTATTATAACTCAATAGGTAGTGTGAGACTGTGAATAGACAACTCACATTCATGAAGAACCTTGAGTTACCATGTGATGTATGGGGTTGTCTTGCATCATTGTTTGTAGTTTTATCCATCTTTTGATTTAGTTTTTGAAATTCAGTTTATAGTAATAGAATTAAATTATATTATAAATGGTGTCTATACTCGTTATTTTATATATTATAGTGAGTCCAATAAGAACTTCATAGAGTAGTAGAGAGGTTGTTTGGGAAAATTCACCCTAAAACCCCCTTTTCTTTACTTAGTATTGTAGTCATGAGAGTTTATTACATTAGATTAGGGATTGTGTTATGATATAGAAAATTTTACCTTGTTTTCTAAGTTGGTGCACATGTATATAGAGAATTTTTCCAGGGAAAATTTCTATCGGTGGAGGTTTTATATGGGTTTCAAGATAGATATTTCATTTATGTTGAGTATTTTTTCCCTAACCACCTTCGTAATGTTTATCGAGTTGTATTCTTTATTTTTGGTGGTAATTTATACAAATATATTGAATTTAATAGAATCAATTCATATATGTGGTAGAGAGTGTTAATTTTTTTGTCTTAAGAGGAAGTAAAAGAATAACATTGATTCTATAATAGGAGTGTGTAGAGGATGTCAAGGGATAGATAAGTAGTCAATTAAAAATGATGGAGAAGGGTGTACCAAAAAAATTATTATAAGGGATCATATAGGGGGTGTCACATGTGTCGCTAGTTTGGACGTCCTTATTTTTTATTTAGGATCATACCAAGGTAGTTTATATGGATCTAAATTCTCCAATGGATCTGTGACACCCTATGATTTTGTGAACACATTTTTTTAGATTAAATTAATTTTAATTGTGGTATTAAATTGTAGTATGACCAATATTCCTTTCACGTGACACTCACTTGGTATGCGTTACATGACACCAACTTGGCTTGTGTTACATGCAACACTGACATAGCATTTGTTGTACGATACACCAAGTATTGAAGGGAATATAAAAACACGATACTTTAAAATATAATTAGTGTCTTAAATAAATATAATATATTATATGTATATTCATTCAAATCACACCGAGTTAGCTAGTGCTACATGAATGAGCGAATTTCATTAATAGAATACACTACATGCAAGACTGAATAGTACAAGACAATGATATATTATTAAAAAAAATTATTTACTATAATAATATATAACCTATCCATAAAATTAATAGTTATGAAAAGTGTTAACTAACCTATGAAAATTTATTATTTATATAAATATAAAATGATTTTGTTGGTTCCAACTAATTATAAATGAAACTATGTACCAAATGAATATTAAAAAGAAATATTATTATTATATCAAAAGGAGTTTTTTGCCGATAAATTAAATTAATGACAATTAGTGAGTTATTTTAATGAAATATATATTTTACAAATTCTATAAAATATTTTGGTTATTCATAAACTAGGTTTGATAGGAATAAGATAAGAACAAACCCAATTTCCAATATAAAACCCAATATTTTTTATAAAGGATAATTAACCACCTTTTAGTGAAGAAACCATATTAAAACAAAATAGTTCCTATTATATAAATTTAATATGACAACATAATATTAATATTTTTATGATAAACATAAAAAAATTTAGGGTAAATTTTTTTTATTTTTTAGTATATATTATTTTTTAATTAATAGTGAAATTACTGAATTTATGTTCAAATTTTCCTTTTTATGTAAATTATTTAAGAGGATAATCATTGTTTAAGATTATTTTTAAATTTTAGTTATATCATATTTTTGTCCATTAATCCAATTTAGGACATTTTTATCAATTTAAATTTTAAATTAACCATAAGAACAATGCAAAATTTGATCTTTTTTAGTTAAAAAACATGCATTGTCATCCGACCTACACAATTAATTTAAAATTATATTCTGCCACTAATGGGTTTTGAATTTGAAAAAATGGGTTAAAATTTGGAATTATTATAATTTATAATATCTAATAAGATAAAAATTCTTTTTTACCAAAAATATTATTGAAAGTGATTAAAATTGACTACATTGATTAAGGTGAAATTAAGCATAATAAGGGACTAACCCTTAATCTTAAGGCCTAAAAGGACCCATAAACTTGTCCAAAAGATATTTTTTGGCCATATTTCAACCGTATTCTCCATTTTTAATAATTGGGTAAATTATTGTAGCAACTTTCAATATGAAAGAGGTGTATGCAATTCCTTTTTCCAAATATTACAGGAGTACCACTCCTCCTCCACTATAAAAGGCCACCAATTATCTCACTTCTTGAGACCTCTCAAACCACATAGAATTAGAAAATATCTACCCAAATAGATTCTGAACATATATTCCCTAGAAATTTAATCCCCCCTATAAGAATTAATCCTTCCAAGGAATCCCTTTCGTATAAACCAACAAGAGTTACCTGATTTTGTTGTAACATTTTCCAACAATCTATTTTTGTTCATTTTCTTCTCCACTCCCAATATTCTAATTATTACATGATTACATAAAAACAAAATTATTTAATTATACTTGGATTTTTTTGTTATTATTCCTAATTACACATACACACACCTCAATTAAATGGGTAACATGTATATTGTTTCTATGTACAGAGAACTACTGCATCAAGAAATGATGATTGTTAATTTTTCATTTACAACCTATCATGGTGGCCATTATGATAGTCACACTCTTTCTGGGTGATATATATGATATTTATAATGCATTTATAATTATTTTTTTACTTATAACATACCTTTATTCTTGTCAAATTTTTTATATGTGATAATTTTGTTTGAGGATGTGTGGACAACCGCCCCCTTGGTGTTAAGTGCCAAGTTTTCTCAAGTATGTTTTGACATGTTATTTTCTAATCATTTTACATAGATAATGATGTAATAATATCCAGAATTTAGAACATGAATTATTTAACTTATATATTTAATAAATATGTATTTTGAATATTCTATAATGATTGGATATATTAAATGAAATGAACTGTTCATAGAGATGGTAGGTCGTACATGCGAATGAATGTTACTTTTATTTTTTGTTGTATTAAATGAATTAATGAAAGTTGATATATTTATTTTATAATTACAATATCATATCTATGTTATATATGATACATAGGTTAATTAACACCATCATTTTGTCCATTCATTGGATATCTAAAACAACATAATCATGAAAAATAATTCATTGAATGTCTAAAACAAGAGACACTCTAATTTTATAAAAAGGGTCTCTAATACATTTATAATATTCTTATCAATAATTAAACTGATTTTTTCCATTTTTTCTTTTACCAATGTTTTCAAATGACTCTTCTATTTTTTTTCAAATAAAGAATTTTTCTAGCATTTTACTATAAAAAGGAATGTTCTTCTTACCTCATATAGAATGAAAGGATTTACCCACTGTCATATCTATAAAGATTCCTTTGCATGTTTAAAAGGTTAGTTTTCCTAATTTTTTTAAAAATTAAATTTTAAATAAATGGGTTTCAAAAAAAATATCAATATTTATGTGTTCTCAAATAAATTGTCAAGGAAAATGGTTTTCAGAATTGTTTAACATTCTTTATAATTATTCAAGGAAAATGGTTTTGAAATGATTTTCACGCCTTATTTATAATTTCGAAAAGTATTTTCAATGAAATGATTTTTTTAAAATAATTATCCATTTATATTTTTTAATGATATTTTCATCCAAAAGGTTATCAATAATTTTTTATAATCTTTCATGAATTTTTTCTAGAACATGATTTTAAAAAGGTTTTCAGGTTTTAAAGGCCCTTTTTTCAAAGAAAGGACATTTTCATCAAGAAATGTTTTCAAAATATCATTCCAAGTTATTTTTCTATCTGAGATAAAAAAAAATTATGTTTCTCAGTCCCTTATATGAATGATTGAAAGTTTCAATTCATATCCATTCATGAGTAGTTCTTGTTTTTATGGAATTATGTTAATGAAAATAGTTTCTCTTTCATGGTTTATATGTTTATGAAACCTGTTTCACTTTCACACGTTATATATTAATAAATCCCACTTATTTTCATAGGTTATGATTCAATTAATTAGTAATTAAAACTATCTATTTTCCATAGGTTATGATGTGATAAAATGCTAATGATACACATTTCATACAAGAGTAATGAATTGATGTTAATAAAACACATCTCTTTTCATAATACATGATATGATGAATGTTTTGTGACAAATGTATGTATGGTATTATTAGGTGATGGGTGGGACCTATATATCCCACCAATTAATTGGGTAATTCTAGATGACTCATGAGTATAAATTTTTTTCATAAACTTGATTACATGTTCACAATGTTATTCATGGATCTTATCCCATGTCCATAAGTTTATGTATGAACCTGATTACATGTTCATAATGTTATGACTGAACCGTATTATATGTTCACAATGTTATGAGAAAAACATTCTATATTCTAACAATGTTATGTGTGTACTTGATGTTTTGTTAACCATGTTATGTGTAAATCCAATTTCTTGTTCACCAAATTATGGGTGGACCTTATTGCAAGTTAATAAGTCTATGAGGGATCCTGATTTCCTATATTTAACTTAATGTATAAACCTATTTATATATATACATGTTCACTCTATTATACAATGATGTGTATTGCATAATTACATGTATTATTCATATGTTATTATTTCACAAATTATGCCGTAATTCTCTTATGATCCATGTCTTATAAACTAACAATATTTATTATGGTCTCTAATCTGTAGGGTATGATATCCAAATGTTATTCTCAAGTTCCACACCCTTTGTTCATGTTATTCTTATGCATTTCATTTATTTTCACTTAATGATCATTTCAACTCGACCCTTTCATAGTTTTCCATTCCCCATGTTATGAATAAAGGTTTAAGGAAGAATTACTATAGCTAGAGATCATTATAGGAACTGTTGAAGATATTTCACCAGGACAGAATATTTTATTTCCATGTTTCCTAATACAAAAAACTGTTAAGGTCATCAAGGATGTATTTATTTAATGTGCTTAATATTCAGCTAAAATAATTTAACATCCATGTATTTTAATCATAGGTTGATAATGTTTGTATAAAAAATGTTTATTCAACCTATGGAAACTGGAATTAGAAAACCTAAGTGAGATTACTAGGTGTATTTATATTAATACGTATTCAGTTGTCTATATGAATACATCTAATGATATGGAAAAGTATATGAAAATGTCCAATTATTTTAGTAAAGGAGATAGTTTTGTATTTCCTAGAAATACATCTCAGTCTGTATACTATAATTTGATATATCTCTAGTACATATGTACCTAGGAGTAACATCTCTGACAAGATGTATTGGGTTTGACTAAGGGTAATCTAGTACATGACAATGGGCCTTATTGCATAGCTAATTTTACACTCCTGGGGGATATTCTTTGGAAATTCACAAAATCATCGTAATCCATTGTGAAGGACTTTAATAGAATATGACAATGAATAACCTTGGTTAAACCTATGGTTTCATAGATTACATATGTTGTCTTAATTAAAACATCTAATGAATAATATTTCATGGTTATATAGTTTTATTCTATAAAATTTGTTTCACACCCTGTAATTTATGATTTTAGTCAATAAGGAGAACTACAAGGAGAATTCTTAATATTGAATGCCTCATGTATAGAATGTATAGGAATTATGAAAATATATTTCCCAACATGAGATATCATAAAGAGAATAACGAAGGTGGTATGAGTATTAGTTGTACTTATAAAGATAAAGAGACCACAAATGACATGTAAAAGGTATGTGATTTTATTCTATCATTTTTTACATTAATAATAAGAATCATGATTAGATTGAGGTTGATTAACTTCATGAAATGGTTCATATAATCTAGGAACGAGGTACTTATGAATAATCTAATAAATCCTGAGTAATGGTTTAAGAATAATGATGGATAATGAAGTACTTATGTTTTGGAATTCAAGGATTATGTTCTATGAATCATGATATATATAAGTATTTTAAGTATAATTTTTCATTACAGATTTAAAAATGTTTAATAGCGGTGAATACATGGAAAAATGATATTTTTATTAAGGTAAGTTAACAATTAATGTGATAAAGATGTTGAAAACATTTTCATTCACGTGGAAAAAGAGATGACTCATTTTGATAAACTAAATTGGGTAGTAATGATTACCTCAAAAATGATAAATGATATGTTGAAAAATTAATCTCTTTTATCATGGAAGAAGCTTAGAACTCCATGGATTTAAGTAATATATTTAGTAAACTTTATAATAAGGAAAAATTCATGACTTAAATTAATATTTTTTGTAATTTTGGATATTAACATATTTCAATAGAATATATGATGAGAATATTCATATGTTTGGAATATAACAACAAATAACTACATTATGATATATGGGGATCAGTGTAAAACTTATTCAGTGAAATTATTTCTAATTATTTTTATTCTAATCATTTAGGAGAGTTATAATGTTGAAAATTTATGGGATGTTTTAGTTTAACTTCAGATGAAGTTTGTGAGATTAAATAGTTATCTCATCGCATAAGGATTGATGCATATTAGATAACCTGATCTAAAAATTCTATTTTGATGTCAAATAATGAGATATGGGATGACATATCCTGGATATTATTATCTGTAGGTTCTTTAGGATGAAAAATTCTCCTTTATTTTTTGAGAAATTTGTAATGTGGAAATTATTCAAGACATGACCAAAGTGTGAGATATTACTTATAAAAGAGAATGAAATAAATTAATTATAACATCAAATGAAAATTATTCTACGTTAGGTAAAGGATATTTTTTATAAAAATTTACTCAAATTACATTATTTTCTAATGAATAAAATGGTACCTTTTATAATCATAGATTTATGGCTTTCTTATTGTTAATTTTCTCCTAACTAAGTTCTGCATCAATAACCGTCAAAATATGATTGTTATATTTCTCTTCTATATACATGTTTTCACATACCACCTATGTCATCCTATGTGGAAAGATAGTTATATGTTTCATTGGGAAACTATTATTTTCCACCTTCTCTTTTTAAAAATTATGTTTTAGTATTTGTTTTTAAGATGAAGGACTCTCTGAAAGGATCTTTTAATTATAAAACCTTTGATAACCCACAAGAATTTTGAGAGGGAAATTCATTTTATGGGGGTAGAATTTAACACCCCTGATTATGTGAACTAATTTTTTTCAAATAAATTAATATTAAATCAGGATATTTTTAACTATTTATAACAATAATTTCACATGACACGAAATTGGAATGTGTTACACGGCAATAACATGGCTTGTGTTACATTCAACACCAAGTATTAAAGGGAATATTATAATCCAATACATTACAATATAATTAGTATATTAAATATATATAATATATTCTATGTATTTTCATGAAAACCACATATATTATGCTTCTGTGTCATGCAAGAGTGACTTTCTTCGATAGCTTACACAGCATGCAAGACTAAATATTTCAGGACAACGATATATTATCAAAACATTATTATTTAATATAATAAGATTTAAACATGAAATTACATTATTATTTATTTATAATATTAACAAACTTATGAAAATGTATGGTTTATATAAATATAAAATGGATTCATTGGTTACCAACTAATTATAAATAAAATTAAGAACCAAATGAATATAAAAAGAAATATAATTATTATTTCAAAAGGAGTTTTGTTTTGATAAACTAAATTAATAAAAATTATTGATTTATTTTAATCATAAAATATATATTAAATATTCAATCAAATATTTTTTTTATTCATAGACTAGGTTTGATAGGCCTAAGTTAAGGACAAACCCAATTTCACACATAAACCCCAATATTTTTATTAAGAAAAATCTACAACTATTTATTGGAGAACCAATTTTAAATACACATTTTGACCCTTTAATAAATTAAATATTTAAAAATAAACTGCATATATATATAATATAAACATAAAATAGTTCTTTTGGTTATTTTTTGGTAATTTTTTTTGAATATTCGTTTTTTAATGAATAGTGAAAATACTAAATTTTAGTTCAGAACTGCTTTTTTATCTATTTTAGCTATCAGGTTAAATTATGGTTCAAATTGGTTTTAATGTTTAATTAGATCATATTTTCAACAATTAATACAATTTTTGTCATTATATTCCATTTAAATCTTAAATTGATAATAAAATCATAGCAACCATTCGAACATTTTTACTTTAAAACCCAGCATTATCATCCCACCTCTAGGATGAATTTTAAATTAATTTCCACTAATTTTGTTATTGGAAATTGGAAAAATGAATTCCATGTGGGGATGTATCATTATTTGTACTATCTAATAAATCCTATATTTATTTTTACCAAAACAATTATTGAAATTGAATAAAATTAATTTAAAAGATTATGGTCAGATTAAGGAAAATAAGGGACTAAAACATAATCTTACGGCCCAAAATGAAATATAAACTTTTCCAAGAGAAATTTTATATCCATTTTCAGAAGCTATCCTCCCTTTTATTGAATTGGTAACATTATTGGATCCACATTCAATGTCAAAAAAGAGTATGGAATTTATTTGTCAAAATACTACAAGAGTGGCACTCCTCCTCCACTATAAAAGGACACCACTTCTCCCACTTCCTCACACCTCTATAACATCATAGTTTCTACCACAATCGGCCCAAATAGATTCCTACCATAACTTTACTAAATAATAAGTCTTTTGTTTTTGTATAAATACTTCCAAGTATGTCCTATTGTATAAACCATAATGAGTAACCCAATTTTAAAGTAATGTTTTACAACAATCTATTTTCTTTCATTTTCTAATCCAATACCTATACAATTCTTATTAAATAATTAAATTAAAAAATAATTATAAATTTTATAATATATTTTTATGTTATTATTTCTAATTACACTTATACACGCCTCTATCTAATGGGTAATGATTATACTGTTTCTGTGTATGGTGAACTACTACCTCACATAATGATTAGTGTTCATTTTTTATTTTAATACATTTTATAGTACCCTTATGATGGTAAATATGTTTATATATTATATATAATATATATATAATGTATTTTTGGTAATTTAATTAATATTTATAACATACCATTATCATTTCAATCTTGTGTAAATATTATAATTTTGTTTGAGGAAATGTGGACTACTGCCCCCTCAAAGCAAAATGCCTCGTTCATGCCATACAGGGAATGTAAAAAAAGGATTGTATTAATAAAAACCTGTAAAATTTATATCAAAGTTATGATACTAGAATTATAATATACATATATTATATACATTAAATTTTATTTAATACAATAAATATATAAAAGTAGTGTTCATGTGTACGTAAGACCTATCGTCTCTATGAATGGTGCAATTCATTTCTAATTTCCAAATTTTATAGATAAATATATATGTGTGTGTGATGAATATATAATACAATTAAGACATTGATGAAATTATATATATGATTAAATAATGATCAATGTAATAGGATATGAAAATAAAAACTCAAAACATACGTGATAAAACTATGCAATTAAGACCCAAAATAGTAAAAATAATGAAATATTATCAGTGAATGGGTAATAAGATGTTATAAGAAGATGATATATAATATTATAAAAATTATTATAGTTATAGTATAATTTAGTAAAATATTTTAAACCACTATACAAGAGGATAAATACCACAAAACAAAAGGACGTTTTAGGTAAGGTAATCTCATCTCAGTTTTTATTTTCGTGAGATAAATGTTTTATTCACCAACCATTCATTTTGTGTGATGTGTATACATCCCATGGATATATTATATGATTTTTATAATTAAAATTATTTTTATTTAAATATCCATTTAACTAACTTTCTATCAGAGGATTTATGATTCAAAATTTACCAAATTAAAAAAGTACTTTTGTCTCAATTTTCATTATTTGTGAGAAAAGCCTTGATATGCACCTATATTTTTCTATGTGGGGTATATACTGACTTTAAAATTTAATATCATGAATATAATTATTTTTATGATATTATAAGGCTTATTTAATTTAATTTTATTACATGGGTATTGTGGTTCAAATTTACTAAGTTGTAACAATTTATTGAAACAATCTCATAACTTTTTTAGATTGATTATGTATATGATTTATTTAATTAAATATTATGATCCATCCCCAAAAGAAAATCATGAATTTTATTTTCCTATGGTTGTTTGTGGTTTATTGTAGTATTGGAACAATTATCCTATTATTTGGTACATAAGATAGTTACGAAATATTTTTTAAGAAATCCCAACATTACTCACTCTTTGGTAAGAAATATTCCTTCCTTCAAAACAATGTTTTCTAAAAATAGTCTCTTAGTTTATGATGTGATTAAATGCTAACGATACTAATTTCATTTCATGGGTAATTATTTTAAGTTTGTAAATCCCATTTATTTTCATGGTTCATGATATTAATAATGTTTTCTGGAATATATATGTATGATTTTATTAGTTGATGGGTGGGACCAATATCAACCTCTAATTAATTGGGTAACAATGGATGACTCATGTTTATACATTTTATGTGTGAACCTTATTACATGTTCAAAATATTATGCTTGGTAATTGTTGTGTGTCCATATGTTAATTTGTAAACCTGATTACAGGTCCGCAATGTTTTGACTGAACCTTATTATATGTTCATAATGTTATGAGTGATCCTTATTATATGGTTATAATGTTTTCTGTGAACCTGATTTATTTTTCCCAATGTTATGTGTGAACCATATTTTATGTTCACAATATTATGTTTTGACATGTTTTCATGTCCATAATTCTATTAGAGGGGTTGATTTCATGTCCTTAACTTAATGCATGAACATGTTTCTACATATACATGTTTACTACGTTATACATTGATGTTTATTCAACCATTCCATGTCTTATTAAAATCTTATACTTTCATGAATTATGTTTGTAATTATATTATGATCCATGTATTATGAACTGACAATATTAATTAAGATCTCTAATATATAAGGAAGGATATCTAAATATTATACTCAAAGTGGGAATTAATAGTGAACTTATTGATTAAAGTATAGAAGATTATATGGATTTATGTTTCTTAAAACAAAATCAGCCAAGTTACAGTTAAAAAAATATCCCTTACCAAATATTGATGAACATTTATACATTCTTAGGGTAGATTGGTGGTTTTTGAATTTTTTTCTAGGAATAGGGTACCATCACCAGAGGGTCTAAGTGGATGATATTGTTAAAATTTAATTTTGGGATTAGGCATGGGAATTAAGAATATTGAGGTTTTTCATTTGGTGTTACTAATGGTCATGTGGTGCATGAGGATATAATGAGTATAATATTCCTTAAATTCATGGATTCCATCATATCTGTTTGTGTGGAAAATATCCTTTTTTCTAGATGGTAATTGTATAATGATATTAATTTTATTATAATCCATCTGATATTGAAGAAACATCACATGTATGAGAATCTATTTAAATTTAGTTAGAGGATCCAAGGGATAAAATTTATAAAAAATGTGATATTTGGGAATGTTATTTGTATTTAACCTGAAACCAATAATGTAGTTATTTCTTGAGAGTAGCCCATAAATATTTTTAAAATTCATAATTTCTCATGGTTATTTTTTTATTTCATGTTCCTTATTTTAGTCTTCTTAAATATTTCATCTAAATTAATAGAGTTATCTCATAATGGTGTGATTATTATTTGGAGTAATAAAACTCAATTAGAATTTTTGGAGTTGAAAATGAGATTGAATTCAGCTATAGTCTTGATCCTTCTAAATATGGGTTTTGGTTAAGATATTTAATGTGAAATTTTGATTGTAGGTTTTGTTTTTTTGCATGTAGATAATATAGGTATTAGCTAATTGATATCATAATTTTTTTAAAACAAACTAACTACCCCACTCATTATCATTTGAAGAAAAAATTAGTGTACGAACACAATACATGGCACCATTATCTATTTTGGGGGTGGATTATAATGTATTCAAGATATCAGAATCTGAAGTACATCTTCAGTCAGTTGGATTTGTACTTCAGACCATGATTCTAGGTGGAGTAACGTAATACCATTGATTTGGATATTCCATAATCTACCATGAAATGGAAACATGGCCTGAAAAGAGAAGGTTAGAAATTTTATAAATCAGGATACAAAGAAATCTGGTGAGGAGTGGTGCTTGAGTAGTTTTTTCACCATGAAGAACTTTTATTAAATGAGATTAGAATGATATGTATTCCTAGATTATTTTTAGATAGGACCATCAATTTTTTATCATATTCAACATGGATAGGATGATGATGTGTTGTTTCAATGCGTTTATCAGAATCATTATGGTGGGGTGACCTCATGCGAGTGGTCTCGGTCACCCAATGCGATTTTAGAACTTTTGAGGATGGGTGGATTTCCTAAAAGATGTGAGAGAAAAATTTATGAATAATGGATGGATATATAATATTCCCATGCACACTAAACCTAAAATAGATGTATGAAAACTATAGATATCATTACTAGTGGTCGTTAATGAGGTTACTAATTTGGGATATTATATCATAGATCCTTAATTGTTTGCGAATTAAGGGGGAATATCCAAGGTCAATAATTTTATGGGACTATACACACATTCTAGTATGAAAATTAGTTAATATATCTATGACCATAGTGATTAGGATACCATAGAAACCTAATTGTAAGGATGTGATATGTATTGTTAATTATCGAATCATTTTTTCTATGTATTTTATTTTTGTCATGTATTTGATGATGGTAGATGATCATGGGAACTTTTAAATTTGGGAAACCATACTACATCATAATGTTCCATTGGCTATTATTTATAATAGGGACCCTTGTTTTAAAACATAGATTTATAGTGTATTATATGATGGGATGTGGTCTCAGTTTATGTTGGGCATGAAGTATAATTCAAATCTGGATGTCTAATCTGTGTGAGCTAGTATAATTCATTAATAAATTCTTTGGGAGTTTGTTCATGACATCTATAGATCATGGGTGAAAATTTTCCCAATAATGGATTTGTTCTATAACAATAGTTTTCAAGATTCGTTAAGTATATAGAAATAATAGGTGTTATATAGGAGACATTTTATACCACCTATTTTTTGGGATGATGTTAGAGAACAGTCCTTGGTTAGACCAATAATTTTCCAGGTGATAAAAGATATTGTGTAATTGATCTAGATAAGGATTGAAATAGATAAAAATATATTGAAATCTTATTATTATTGGTATCATCATACATTGGAGGTTGATGTTGTTCGTTGTGTTTTCATAGATTTTCAAAATAGACGGGGAAAAGATATTATAGGAGGCTAGGAAAGCTAGGACGTAATTAAGTAGTCCAATTTCTGATAGTGAAGCTATTAAAGAAGTTTTATTATAAATTAAATATACCATTGTTGTGAATTTATAAATGACATGTGTTATGATTCCCAACTAAATATGTATCAGTCTGATATATCACATGTTTTAGAGTGGAAGGATTTTGAAATTAAACGCAACTCCTTAATATTTGAACAGCCTTTTCAAAATATGGTCTAATATGATAACATGTTGTGTCGAATGATCATGAAACTAGTTTTAATGAGATGATAGTATTGTAGGGGAACCTATGAGAAATGGTAGAATACAACATTTCTAATATACCCAAATCCTTATATATTTTCAGGTTCATGTTCTATCATTTATTGGGACATAATTATTTTATGGTGGGGACTATTTTGATTCCCTTTAGGTAACATGAATGATTAATCTGCAGTTCTTTTTTTCTCTATTGAGTTTTTAGTTGTTTTTGGGAATCGGTGGTTAAAAATTAGCTTTTCAAAAAAAGATTCCAAGTGATATATTTAGGTAGTGAGTTAGTTAAACCATGTGGTAAACATGTGAAATGGATCAATTGGTTCTATAGGAATTTTAAATTTTATAGAATGGAATTTTAAATTGTTTTTGCTTCCCAGGAAACTATGGGACTTTTCTTTATGTAATATCCAAACTGCATGGTCAGCGTATGGATTTTCTAACCCTGCATCCTAACTATTTACAATGATCCAAACAATAAATGAATGAAATATAACACAATGATAATTTTGTTATAAATTAAATTTACCTCATAATCCATCATCATCTCGATTCATTCCCTCTATGATTCTCTATAGGAAATTCCCTTCAAATTATTATGGATCCTTAATCATTTTTTATGGATATAATTAACAAATTTTTGTATTCTATTAGTTTCTCAACTATTCTCAAGATCTCCTCATGGTCAATCTTAACTTTATCTTAACCGAACAAAAATTGATTTTTATTTCCATATCAAGGGGGATTTATGGGGAAAGTGGTTTTGTTATATAGGATTATGTTCTATGGGGACATAATCTATTCATTTCTCAACACTAGTTTTGATGGTGACATTTTATTCATCAATCATGAGGTAGTTGTATCTATATATAGGTAATTTACATTACATACATTATATTCTAATGATTCCATTTAATTTTAATTAATTAAATTATTGATCTAAAATCCATGTGTAGTGAAATTTATCTTTGATGGAAATGGAAATGATTTCTAAAAAACTTTTTAAAAAAATTATTGATTCACATGATGTGAGTGGATAATCTCATTAATGAATCATTTGATTTAAAAATGTTTTTAATACATGTATTTATCATATATTTCCTAGTAAACTGTATATTACATTTGGAATATATTTTCCTTCTATATAATTATGATACAAAATAACATAAAAATATCATACTGTATATTTTACACTAAATATTGAAAAGTACTAGTGGAGTGTGGTGATCAAGATGCAATGGATACTAGTTGGTAGCCTTTTTGGGTATTGATGTTCCTTAAAATTAAAATTATCTTATGGCATATATGGCCTCATGTTTTCATAGTAATTCACACACATGTGGTGTGATTTTCCCATTTTTTATTTGTAAATAAATTTCATGCATATATATTTTATATTGGATTTCCTCTTGATTTACTAATTAATGGAAACATGGTTATTTCCATTGATTATTCCTCATAGATGATTTTTCATATTCTTATTATCAGTTTAATATGCCATGATTTGGAAGAGAAAACTAGTGGATGTTTTTAATGTAACTCATTTGAAATGAATCAATTTATTAATGACATGTTTAATAAAACATAATTTGAATGAGAACTAACATATTCATGTTGATAAACATTGTATACATTCATTCCAAGTGTCTTATTCTTCTATAGTTTTCACAAAAAAATAATTCCATAGGTTATTTTTTGCCTTGGTTTTGTAGGATACATGTAAAGGGAAGAGCATCATGCAGTGGATGAATCATCAAGATCATGTTTCATTCTAGTGGGTAAGGACAGTGGAGATATATGGTCATGGGAAGATGGACCATTGCTTTATTTCTTGTTCCATGCTAATGGACTTCTATATATTTAATTTAGACCATAATATTCGAATTTTTGGATGTGACCTTTATAAATATTTGTTTTTAAAATATGATATATATTGATTATTTATTATGATACTTAGTTTTTCCCTTTATTACAATATTTTCATTAAGGGTGAACTTGTGACCACATTTCATTGTATTATAATCTCATTCTTGTTTCCAACTCATGGTGACTAGTAACTCACATTGAGACTTGCAGTGAGTCAATTTGGGTAATATTATTGGTTTTACACTATTTATTAGTTTTAGTACCTCATTATTTTTTGTGTTAATGAATTCACTAGAAATATTCATGGCTCTAATGAACAACATCTTTCTCGTGTGCATTGATTCATTTGTTGTTTTGTTCATTGATAACATCTTGATATATTCCAAGACATTAAAATATAAATATAAAAACCATGAGATTATATTATTAAAAGATCGAGAATATCTATTTTACATCGTTTTATCAACGTGTAATACCAAGATATTTTAAGAGAATACTATGTTTTATAGTGTATACAACACGTAACACTGAGCATAAAAAACCCCCAAAATATTTTTACTGTAATATTTTCATCAAAATCAAGAAGATAAATTAGTGAGTATGAATAAAATTAACTATATTATGAAATATATATAAAGAAAATACCTTATGAGAAATCATTTATTTTTTAAGAAATAAGTACCCAACTTTCAAAAAAGTTGTTTTAGGATGCATAAATTCATTTTCTTCAAATATAATTTTTATTGATTTATTATGATAATTTATTTTAATTAATTTATAAAATTTATATAAATATTTTAAATATACAAAATTAATATTTAAATTATAAAATAAAAATTTAATTTTGGATAATTTTTATGATTTTTCTAAAAAATATATATTTTCTAATGAATAGTGAAACATAATGATTTGTATCAAAAAATTTATTTTATTTTAATTTCATTACAATGTTTCTTTTTATTTTAAAATATATTAAAATTTAAAATAGTTCTATTATCTTATTAATATCCAATTTAGTTCACTAGAATCAATTTTATTATGAAAAAATGCGTAAAATCATTTTTATACATAAAAATAAATTTTCATCAGAAAACTATTTTTTCAAAAGGAAATTTCATAAAATTGTTTTCAGATGTGTTAAAATTAATTTCTTATAGTAGTAGTTATATCATTTTATAAAATTAATTCTTTATTTGAAATAAGGATGTTCACATTTAGTAAATTGGTCTTATTTAATTTAAGTCACATTGAATAATTAATTTAAAAATATTTAGGACCTCAATAAAGATTAAATTGGGTAAATATAGTTAAAAATAAATTTATTGGTACATAATTTTTTTCTAAATCATATTGTATGGGTGAATTATACAATTATAATCTTATTCTATGAACTAAGTTTTTTAATGGACATGTTTCCATTAAAATAAAATATTTTATATTTATAGTAAGAAAAGTTTTAAAATGACACAAATATTGTTTTAAATATCTTTATTATGACCACATAAGGAAAAAAATAATGTTATGAATGAATATAAATACTTATTTTGTTATTAATTAAATTATTATCATGATTTAAATTTAATTCTAGTTTTTTGAAATTAAATAATTATCTTAAATGTTAGTGCAATGAATATACAATATTTATTTCATTAATAGAAAAGTTAGATAAATGATAATAAAAATATTAAAAGTGATATAATTTCAATGAGTTAATTTTTCCCAGAAATTTCCAATATGTATATGACATATATGGGGGGATTAAATAATTATATTCAAATTCCCCCTTTATATTTATGTATTTAAAATCAATTATATGAATATTAATAAAAATAACTTTAATGATATTTTATAATAAAAAATATTTTATAAGATAATCTACAATGCCTGAAAACCATAGATTCATACCAATGAATTTTATATGGATTTAAAAATCATAAATGTTCAATTTATGTGTATTTTATCATTTTATGTTAAAATTATTAACCATTAATGTGTGGAAGATAATAATATTATGGAAATTGTCAAAAGGGTTAACGAAGGGTAAGAACAAAAATATATGTTGAATAATGTCTTCCAAACAAGCCCAATTTTTATTGTATGAGATGATATCGAATAATAATCATCATATGATTGAATATTATCAATTTGGATCCATTTTAACATCAAAATAAATTTATATTAATTTGATTTATTATTAAATTTCAATGGTTTCTCTCCACTTAATTTTATATGGGCACTTATCAATTCTCCTCTTCAGAAAATATATATCTTTTATCGAAAAAATACCATAAAAATCCCTTTTATAATTAATTATTCCCATTATATAGGTTATATGCCTCCCAAAATACTAACTACTGGATCTTTAAGAGGATATATAACGAACATGTTTCAATGAAAAGGTAATCTCTTACTCCAATAAATGTATTTTTAATTCAACATTTACATCCTCTAAATATGAAATATTATTCATAAAAGAATTATATTATTATTATATGTGTTTTTATATATTATTATGATTATGAAACCAATAATATCCATTCTCTTTTTTATCAAATGAAAAGTAAAATCATAACTCATGTTTACGTACGACATATTGTCTCAATATAGTGATACAATTCAATAATCATTATTATATTAATAACTGAGAATTATTATGGGTTTAACATTATATATTTTATTTATGAAATAATTACTCCTATAAAATTATATTATCTTATCTAACTTCATTCCATCCAAACAGCTGGAAAATTATAAATCGATTATGCATATCGGTTCTCTACAACCTCAATGAAGTTATGTAATTGTTTTTACTATATGTAGATGGTAATGAGGAGAAAATTGATTAATATATGGGATTTATAAGATATATTAACAATTCTAAAATTGTGAATATTTAATAACCATTATTGTTTTTAATCTGTCGAAACATTAAAAAAGCGTACAAGAATAATTACTACTAACAATCTCTAGGAATTGTGTAATTAATTTTTTTATATCTACCATTATAGATGACTCTAATAATATATATATATAATAAATATATATGATATAATAAGAATATAAATTAATTTGTTATATAATTATAGTAAATTATATTTACTATATAAGAGTTTAAATAACATTAAATTCATGTTGATTGCGAGGTAAGGGATTTTTATATAACTTTATTTCTGGGAAACAACCCATGTTCACAAAAAAAAATTATGTGGTCTATTTATTACCCACAAATTTACTCTATGATTATTCTTATAAAAATTATATGATTTATTTATCAGTCTAATATTATTTCATCCATGGAAAATGTGATCCAAAAATTACCAATCTGGTAAGGTTTTTATGTAACAATATCATTATTTATTGGGTTGTCTTATGATTATGTTCATTTTTATAAAAACATATGATCATCCTCTCAATAAATATATGATTAACAATATATAGTGGCTATTTCTTGATAAAACATTTTAGCCTTTGATTTTTATGGCCTTATTCATTTTAGAGAACAAAAATAGGTTTTTAAGGAAAATTGACTTTATTTTTATCTTTATTCGAAAATACATTTTCTCCCATATCCATGTTTTATAAAATTATTTTAAAAAGGGATTTTTCAATTATCTTATTATTTTTTAAAGTAATTTTTCCTATGATTTAATTTTAAAAATATGGTTTCAAAATTAATATTCTTTTGATTTTTTGAACGATTCACTTTCTCATTTTTAAGAAAAAAATATGATAAGATTATTTTTTAAACATATAAATCCTGAAATAAATTTCCCCCCTTCATATTAAATTAATTTCTTTCCTATTCCATAACATTATTTCAATCATTAACTAAAATGATAATATATTAATCAAATATTTTTTCTATTTTTATATTTTAATTTAGGGTTTTCAAAACGGAGTGCTTATTTTCCATAAGAAATGTTCCATGTGATATTTTTAAATCATTTTCTCTCTAAGATGATATAGTTTGATGAAAAATTTTATTTTTATGGATATATGATCCATGGATACCATCCTTATTCATACTTTTGATGGTTTATGGTTATAATGAAATTATGTTTATGAAAACCATTCCATTTTCCATGTGTTCTATTACGATAAAAAGTTTATTATATCCATTTTATTTCATTTTTTCTGAGACGATAAAAGTTTTATAATCATTTGGAAGATAAAACATTTTTTCATAGTATGTGATAGGTGGGGCCAATATCTCCCCCCAATTAATTGGGTAAAAAGGGACAACTCATAAGGAAAAAATATTATGCATAAACCAGATTTCATGTTCAATATATATAACATGGAATTATTTTTAATGTTTATAATATAATGCATTGACTTGGTTTCCATATCAATTGGTTTATTTATGGATCGAGCTTTGATTAAAATAATTTTATTCATATACCTAGTTTACATATCTATCTATTTATTTATGGACATATATTTACTTTCAATAATATCTATGGTAGACCAAGTATCATGTCCTTAATTTTATATGAGGGACTAAATTCACTTCCATAAAATAATGGGTGAACATTTTTTATTTAAAATTGTGTACAAGTTTATATGTATATGTGTAAGACTCATTTCCATGTCTTATTATGATGTTATACTATCATGGGTCATGTTTTTTATTCATTTATGATACACACCTCAGTAAAATCCAAGATTTATTCTATGAAGATCGATTATGATCTATGACATGCAGGGGGTAGATTTTAAATTGTATTCTCATGTTCATAAACAGTTATTCTAATTATATACATATGTAATCATTAATATCTCCCTTTTTTACACTTATTGATTATATTATATAACGATTTATTGTGATTATTTTCCCTAGGTAATAATGAAATGTTTTAAAAATGATATATCTAAGAAGAATGCAAGTAATGATAAATTTTGTGGGAGGCATTATTTATCATCTATGGAAAAGTTTTTTATGAGTTTATGTTTCCAATGGTACTATACCTATATGAATATTGAATACATCATTATATAATTTAATGGATATTCATCTTTTAATATGTGATATATAAGTATGAATGGTATTGGCCACTATTTTTGGTATCAATACCAGGTTCAGTTAAATTTTACAAAAAAAATATGAGACATCATTAGTGATATAACAACCCATACTTTACATACATTGTTAATACTTCAAAATTGAAGCACACTTATTACAACATATGACAAAACCACAAAGGACCGTATAGGTATAGTGTCTTTAGAAACTGGGAAACATAATCAACTGGTTCATAAATCTTCTATAGTGTCTACGATTTATTTCATCATATCTAGGGTCCCTTTTAGCATATTCTACTTAATATCCATCTTCCTGACCTAGGGAAAATAAAACATACAAAAAGGGTGAGCTCAAATGCTCAGTAAGGGTAAACAAAAGAAATAACAATCACATCATATACATAAGCACATAAATTTTGGAAATCTTATCTTGCAAAAGAGATCATAAATTTCATAACATGGGATAAATCATGGCAGTGAAATGTAATCACAATAATCATAACTTAAAACATGAAACTTTGTGGCATTCACACATAATCATGGAGAATCATTTCTTGTTAGTCAAGACTCATTGCCAAGACTATCTTAGTGGACAAAGTCCCTTTCTGAATCGAGTAACCCTCATTTCAGTCCTGTTTCACTGAACCGGTATAACCTACCATTCCAGCCATGTCTATCTCATGAGATATAAAATCTTTACCCAATGCATTGGAGGGAGATATAGGTCCCACCCATCTTATAATGAATCCTTTCTTATGTGTGCCACATAATCATAAACCATACATCATAGCATAACCCATGTAATAAAAATGGGATTCTTAAACAACATGACATCATAAAACAATTCATATAAGATAAAGGAATTCATAAAAATATTTCCATCACAACATAATCAAACCAATGTAATAATAGGGATAAAAACAGAACCCTTTTATTATCTTAGATGGAAAATAATTTTGATAAAATACTTGAACTCCATTCTTGAGGAAAATATCCTTTCTACTTCAAAAACATTTTTCCTTTCATAACATGTCATACGACTTTAAAATAAAAGAAGTTGATTAAAAATAAACTTCAAAACTTGTAAAGTAAGTTTCTTGGAAATAATGTTTTAAAAATCCATTCATTCCATACAAGTTAAAAAAACATTCTTCGTACTTTTGTCGGAAAAGTAAAAAAGTACCTCGTACGAAAAACGACAAAAGATTCCTTTCATACATATTACTAAAAACTCACCGAAGGGTAAAAATGGATTTAAACAATTTTAGGTGGATGGAAATAATATTACATATTGATGAAACATGGATGTGGATGATAAAATACACCCCAGTAAATACTTACGAATAAACAATCTCGGATAAAAATGAGATTGTGATATTTCCCTTACCTTAGGTCCGATTTGATTTGTACATGTCCTAAGCTCCTGTATAATGGTTTAAATAATGTTATTGACTTATTCCAGAATCATACATATTGATATGATATCATATATGGTCATATTCTTAGCTTCTTATTAGTAATATTTCATTGTTACTTGTTACTCGGGTCTTTATTGCCTTTTGTTCTTATGCGTGTTTTGCCGAATAAATTATTATTCTTCTTTTACGGTTATAGATACCTTATATCCAGAATGGTATTAGTGTAACATATATCATATTTATTCATTCAATTCATTTATATAATTACTAGGTAATGATGATCATGTAGAACGAGTCGCATCACATCGTGGAGATGGTATTCCGTACGTACACACGAGCGATGATATTGTTCCCATGATCGTGGAATTGTATTTAAGTGTATTTATACTATTTCAGTGTCAATATAATTTTATAATAATCATATATAGTTACTCATTACACCATTATACCCATCCTTGTAAGGTGATGATGGAAAATAGATTACACCACGACGTGGAGATGGTATTCTGTACGTACGCACGCGCGGTGATTTCATTTTTCCGTAGGATGGATAGAAGGTGAATTAGGGTTGTTTCATATTTATAATAACATATAAGTATGTAATTAATACTGATGTTATTACTTTATCATGAAACAACTAAATAAGAAGAAGTTGAAGAAGAAAGAAATTGAAAAGATCGGTAATGGATATTACCTCTTCTTTGAAACGCCTCTTAGAATCCTCCACTTAGGGAACTAAGATTGGTCTTTGAAGAAGACCAGGACCTCTAGGATTATTCTAGGGAAGTGGAGAAGGGATTTTGGCAGGGGTTGGCCAAGCTTCAGTGCTCAAATTGGTGGGAGGAGGAGGGGTAGGAGGTGCCCTTTTATAAGGGAGGAGAGGGGCACCTTAGGAATACCTCAAAATATTATTTTATATTAAAGTCAAAATCGGTATATAATGGTTCCAAAGGGTCTTATTTCGAAGGTAAAGTGGGGATGGGTCTAAATACTATAAACAAATAGGATTTAGACAAGTTTAGGGTATTATTTTAACCTTATCAATTAGATTTAACTCTAAGTTAAATAATTTAACTTTTACCATGTCTTTTTGTTTTCTTTCACTATATGGTTAATACACTTACTATAAAATGCCAAAAGAACCCCAAATTGTTTATTATTAATATATATATCCTTATCTAAGTCATTTGGCCGAACCTTAGATTTTTAGGAATAAAATAACAATTAATAATATTTTATTTTATTTAAAAACTATTTTGTGTCAATTTTGACACTATTTGATATATGATTTTTGTGAAAGTCATAACAAAATTATATGTTCGAACCAAGTTGATTAAATAAACACTAATATATCATAGTAACCTATAAAATTAGTGGAATTCATAAAAAGTCTCAAATTACATTTATTTGAGCATTTATAACATCAATTATGTTAACATTTCCTTCAAAGGGTAATTACTGCATCATCGTTGTGTCATAAATAAATTAATTTATTTAAAGTATAAAAATTATAAATAAAATATAATTATGTAGGAAATATTTTTAGCTTTCTAATGAATATTTATAGTCGAATTTATCTTATGTATAACCCCATATTAAAAATGTTTTAGTTATTAAACTTTGATTTTAACTATTTTAACTATTCATTAAATAAAATAATATTAAATGTCATAATCTAATCCAAGTGGACCTAAATGGTCATATTATATTCATAAGGTTGTTTTTGGTCGACTTACACTAATCCAATAGAATTAGGACATGTTTTAGGGTAATAGTAATATCATATTTACCCTTAGTTACCCTATTTACTATTAACCGTGGTAAAAAAAAGTAAAAAGTTACTATTCACCAAAAATTATTTTCATCTCATTGAACCACATTTTAGTCCATGATATTAACCGTGTCTGTTGGATTTTCGAAATTCCATTCACAGAAGCGGTAAAATTATGTTTTATGCAAAATTCAGTTTTTAACCTACCACTTAGTGGTTTCACTATTCATCAAAAATTGAAAGTTTTCAGAAAAATACCAAAATTTCACCCTAGGCTAATTTCGATATTCCGAATCCAAAAATGAAGTCCATTTTGAAAAATAAAATTTATAAAATTTTAAAAAGTGGTTTTTACTCTTCATAACGGCTAGTTTTATTTTAATAGCATATCGTTGTTTAGTGAAACTCGGTATTGCGTACGACGCAAGCTATCGAGGAAGGTCACGATTTCGTGTAAAGAAAGCCAAGAAAGTGTTGTGTAGAAAAATATTCCTTTGATGATTTATATAACATAAAAGTCTCGGGTGTTACATTCTACCCCCCTTAAAATGAATTTCGCCCTCGAAATTCGTCACTTTGTAACAAACAGATGAGGATACTTATCCCTCATCATATCCTCAAGCTCCCATGTAGCTTCTTCAAGTTGGTGGTTCCTCCATAAAACTTTCACCAATTTAGTGGTCTTGTTTCGTAGGACTTTTTCGCTACGATCCAGAATCTCTATCAGTTGTTTTTCATAAGAAAGATCTTGCTCCAGCGGTACAACTTCTGAGCTGAGTACATGTGAAGGACCAGGTATGTACTTTCTCAGGAGAGATACATGGAACACATCGTGAACTTGAGAGAGATTCAGTGGAAGCGCCAATCGGTAATCTACCTTTCCAACACGATCCAGTATTTCGAAAGGACCGATATATCTAGGGCTCAACTTCCCCTTCTTTCCAAATCTCATAACCCTCTTCCAGGGAGATATTCGTAAGAACACTTTATCACCCACTTCAAACTCTAGGTATTTTCTTCGGTTGTCAGCATAACTTTTCTGTCGACTCTGAGCTGATCTTATGTGTTGTTGAATAGATCTGACCTTTTCTGCCATTTCATCAACGAGATTAGGTCCTAATAGCTTTCTTTCCCCAACTTCATCCTAGTAAGTTGGAGTCCTGCATTTCTTTCCATAGAGAGCTTCATAAGGAGCCATCTGAATACTGGAGTGAAAGCTATTATTATAAGAAAATTCCACCAAAGGTAGGTGTTGATCCCAACTTCCTTTGAAATCCATAGAGCAAGCTCTCAACATATCTTCTAGGGTTTGAATTGTTCTCTCAGACTGACCGTCTGTCTGAGGATGATAAGCAATGCTGAAACTCAACTCTGTATCCAGAGTATGCTGAAGACTTCGCCAGAACTTCAAGGTAAATCTCGAATCCCGATCAGATATAATAGAAAGTGGTACTCCATGAAATCTTACCACTTCCTTTACATATATCCTGGCAAGCTGATCTAGATAGAAATCCTCTCTAATAGCAATGAAGTGTGCAGAATTTGTAAGACGATCAACTATGACCCAAATAGCATTATTGCCTTTGGATGTTTTAGTAAGTCCTGTGACAAAGTCCATAGTGATGTTTTCCCATTTCCATTCAGGTATGGGTAATGGTTGTAACATCCCCTTAGACTTCTGTCTCTCAGCTTTAAATTGTTGACAAACCAAGCATTGAGAGACATATTCAGCAACATCTCTTTTCATGCCATCCCACCAGAAGTACTCTTTCAGGTCCCTATACATCTTTGTGCTTCCAGGATGAATAGAGAATGAAGAACTATGAGCCTCATCCAGCAGCTCCTTCTTTAATTCGGGGATGGTAGGGACACAAACCCGATTCCTGAACTTTATTATCCCATCACAATCAAGGTTGAATTCAAGAACATTTCTCACCTTCTTTTATAACTCGACATCTTCTTTCTGTGCCTCTTTAATCTTCACATGTATAGATGGTTGAACATTCATTTGAGAAAGATAAGATTTTTTCCCTTCCATTATAATTCCAAGATCCATCCTTTGTAAATCCATAAATATTGGATCTTTTGTGATCCTCATCATGGATAAACTAGCATGGTCTTGTCGACTTAATGCATCTGCCACCTAGTTTGCTTTCCCAGGGTGGTAATGGATTGAGCAGTCATAATCCTTAATCAGCTCCAACCATCTTCTTTGACACATATTCAGCTCCTTTTGTGTGAAAATATACTTTAAACTTTTATGATCAGTATAAATATCACACCTTTCACCATAAAAGTAATGCCTCCAAATCTTTAATGCAAAGATTACCGCAGCCAACTCCAAATCATGTGTTGGGTAATTTTGCTCATGGATTTTCAACTGTCATGAGGCATAAGCTATCACCATATCATTTTGCATAAGAACACACCCCAATACCTTCTTGGATGCATCAATGTAGATCACAAACCTTTCTCCACTACAAGGCAGTGTGAGCACAGGTGCACTGGATAACCTTCTTTTCAACTCCTTGAAATTCTCTTCACATTCCTCTGTCCTAACAAACTTAACTCCTTTCCGAGTCAACTTGATGAGTGGATTAGATAATCGTGAAAAATCTTTTACAAAACGTCGATAATATCCAGCCAAACCAAGAAAACTTCGGATCTCAGTTACTGTTGTTGGTCTCAACCATCTTTTGATAACCTCTGTTTTTGCTGGATCCACATATATCCCCTCTTTTGAGATTATGTGACCCAAAAATGCAACTTTTTGAAGCCAAAATTCACACTTGGTAAATTTGGCATAAAGCTTCTCCTTTCTCAGGGTCTTCAATATAATTCTCAAGTGATCTTCATGCTCTTCCTTGCTCTTTGAATAGACAAGAATATCGTCTATAAAGACTACCACAAATTGATCAAGATAGTCTCTAAAGACTCTATTCATTAGATCCATGAAGATAGTAGGGGAATTAATAAGACCAAATGGAATCACTATAAATTCATAGTGTCCATACCTTGTACGGAAATCCGTCTTTGGTATATCCTCCCTTTTGACCCTTAATTGGTGATACCCTGAACGAAGATCAATCTTGGAAAAGTATTGAGCTCCACATAGTTGGTCAAATAAGTCATCAATGCGTGGGAGAGGATATTTTTTCTTGATAGTGATCTTATTAAGTTCTCGATAATCAATGCAGAGTCTCATTGATCCATCTTTCTTTATAACAAATAGAACAGGTGCTCCCCAAGGTGACGCACTAGGGCGTATGAATCCCTTATCAAGATTCTCTTGGAGTTGCTTCTTCAATTCATGAAACTCAATTGGGGCCATTCTATAAGGTGTCTTTGAAATAGGCAAAGCACCCGGTATGAGTTCTATTGAAAACTCAACTTCACGATTTGGTGGAAGACCCGGTAATTCCTCCGGAAAGACATCATCAAACTCCCGTACGATGGGCATATTCTTAATCGCGAGTTTCTCACCAACCATTTGAGATAAATAACCTTCATTTAGTGGAATCAATACCCATAAAATGGAAGAAATTTCCACTGGAAGGTTATGTTCATCCTTGCATTGATAGATGATCATAGATTGATCTGGAATATGAAATGTGACTTCCCTTCTTTGGAAATTGATATGAGCGCCGTATAAAGAAATCCAATCCATGCCAAGAATCATATCAAATTCCACTATAGGAAGGATCACAAGATTTGCAGGAAGCACTTTCCCACAAACTTCGATCGGAGAAGAATTATAAACTTTTGATGCGATTGATGTGCCATTAGGTGTTGTCACAGCTAACTCAACATCTAATTGTTGAGGTAATACGGTGATACCCTTAGAAAATTCTTCAGAAATAAAAGAGTGGGTGGATCCAGAATCAAATAAAACATTTGCTACTTTAGAGTGGATGGTAAGTGTACCTTTCACCACATCGTTATCGTACTCCACATCGCTGATAGAAATTGCATGTGACATTCCTTTGCCTTTAGCCTTAAGAGTTTGTTGACATTGACCATCATCATCAACCCTTGGATTTGGGCATTGATTGGCATAATTCCCCATCTCCTTGCACTTGAAACATTGAAGTGTAGTAGGTTAATTCTTTGTATCCCTTCCTTTGTTTGCATCATTAGACATCTTCTTCCCATTATCGTGGCATTCAAATGCCCGATGACCTTCCTTTCCACATTTGAAACATTTAATTGTCCCTTTAAGACAACTCCCTCCATGTTTCATTCCACACTTTGAGCATAAGGGAAAGCTCATCTTCTTTTCAGTGTGCTCTTTAGATTTTCCTTTGAATTCCATTTTCCTCTTCTTATCAAACCCATTTGACTGATGGGTTACTCCAATCTCCATCTCGACTTTGAGAGCACATCGAACGATTTCCTCATAGCTACTGAAGTCCCTTATGGCTAACGCCCTTCGAAGACTTGGTTTTAAGCCATTAAAGAATCGATCGATCTTACTCTCAGGTTGGATAATAATACCAGAAGCGTACCTTGAAAGTCTTGTAAAATTTGCTTCATAGGTACCAACAGATTCATCATCCCTTTTCTTTAGTTCAAGAAACTCTTTCTCCATCTTTGTTCAGAGAATACGAGGGAAGTACTTATTGAAAAATAAGTTCTTGAACTTGTCCCATTCCATGGACTCAATTTCATCCCTTTGCCTCGTATTCTTAATAAGATTCCACCATTGATCATCATCTCCTTCCAAACGATACACTGCTAGGATGACTTTATCATGTTCGGAACATTGAAGAACTGAAAATATCTTTTCAGTAGTACTAATCCATTGTTCAACAACTAATGGATCAGTAGACCCGCTGAAAGAAGGTGGATGCTGCCTCAAGAAGGATTCAACAGAATGTTGCTCCTTCCTTTGCTCATTTGGTAGTCCTGCATGATTCATAGCTTGAGAAAGTTGTGTGAGCATGGCTACAAGATTTTGTATTCCAGCTCCCATATCGATTGGTTGCTCAGGGGGACAATCATTGCACTGCCCGTTGCATTCCGCATTAACACGATTCCTTCGGGTTCCATCCATTGACTAAAACCAAGAAGAATAGTGTGAGCAACACTAATTATATTAGGAAAATGACATAATTAAGAATAAAATTTCACACTTAAGGTCTTATCCTAGGTTATTCATGGATATTTCTAAAACACTAATATTGTGCTCTATGCTTAGACTTATCCTTAGGGTTCTTACTAAGGCTTTCACATCCTAGTTTCCAAAGGTTGACTATACCTTTCCTCTGATACCAACTATAACGGCCCATACTTTACATACATTGTTAATACTTCAAAATTGAAGCACACTTATTACAACATATGACAAAACCACAAAGGACCGTATAGGTATAGTGTCTTTAGAAACTGGGAAACATAAACAACTAGTTCATAAATCTTCTACAGTGTCTCCCATTTATTTCATCATATCTAGGGTCCCTTTTAGCATATTCTACTTAATATCCATCTTCATGACCTGGGGAAAAGAAAACATACAAAAAGGGTGAGCTCAAATGCTCAGTAAGGGTAAACAAAAGAAATATCAATCACATCATATAAATAAGCACATATCTTTTGGAAATCTTATCCTGCAAAAGAGATCATAAATTTCATAACATGGGATAAATCACGGCAGTGAAATGTAATCACAATAATCATTACTTAAAACATGAAACTCTGTGGCATTCACACATAATCATAGAGAATCATTTCTTGTTAGTCAAGACTCATTTCCAAGACTATCTTAGTGGACAAAGTCCCTTTCTGAATCGAGTAACCCTCGTTTCAGTCCTGTTTCACTGAACCGGTATAACCTACCATTCCATCCATGTCTATCTCATGAGATATAAAATCTTTACCCAATGCATTGGAGGGAGATATAGGTCCCACCCATCTTATAATTAATCCTTTCTTATGTGTGCCACATAATCATAAACCATACATCATATCATAACCCATGTAATAAAAATGGGATTCTTAAACAACATGAAATCATAAAACAATTCATATAAGATAAAGGAATTCATAAAAATATTTCCATCACAACATAATCAAACCAATGTAATAATAGGGGTAAAACAGAACCCTTTTATTATCTTAGATGGAAAATAATTTTGATAAAATACTTGAACTCCATTCTTGAGGAAAATATCCTTTCTACTTCAAAAACATTTTTCCTTTCATAACATGTCATACGACTTTAAAATAAAAGAAGTTGATTAAAAATAAACTTGAAAACTTGTAAAGGAAGTTTCTTGGAAATAATGTTTTAAAAATCCATTCATGCCGTATAAGTTAAAAAAACATTCTTCGTACTTTTGTCGGAAAAGTCAAAAAGTACCTCGTACGAAAAACGAAAAAAGATTCCTTTCATACATATTACTAAAAACTCACCGAAGGGTAAAAATGGATTTAAACAATTGTAGGTGGATGGAAATAATATTACATATTGATGAAACATGGATGTGGATGATAAAATACACCCCAGTAAATACTTACGAATAAACAATCTCGGATAAAAATGAGATTGTGATACTTCCCTTACCTTAGGTCCGATTTGCTTTGTACGTCTCCGAAGCTCCTGTATAATGGTTTAAATAATGTTATTGACTTATTCCAGAATCATACATATTGATATGATATCATATATGGTCATATTCTTAGCTTCTTATTAGTAATATTTCATTGTTACTTGTTACTCGGGTCTTTATTGCCTTTTGTTCTTATGCGTGTTTTGCCGAATAAATTCTTATTCTTATATTATGGTTATAGATACCTTATATCCAGAATGGTATTAGTGTAACATATATCATATTTATTTATTCAATTCATTTATATAATTACTATGTAATGATGATCATGTAGAACGATTCGCATCACATCGTGGAGACGATATTCCGTACGTACACACGAGCGATGATATCGTTCCCATGATCGTGGAATTGTATTTAAGTGTATTTATACTATTTCAGTATCAATATCACTTTATAATAATCATATATAGTTACTCATTACACCATTATACCCATCCTTGTAAGGTGATGATGGAAAATAGATTACACCACGGCGTGGAGACGGTATTCCGTACGTACGCACGCGCGGTGATTTCATTTTTCCGTAGGATGGATAGAAGGTGAATTAGGGTTGTTTCATATTTATAATAACATATCAGTATGTAAGTAATACTGATGTTATTAATTTATCATGAAACAACTAAAGAAGAAGAAGTTGAAGAAGAAATAAATTGAAAAGATCGGTAATGGATATTACCTCTTCTTTGAAACGCCTCTTTGAATCCTCCACTTAGGGAACTAAGATTGGTCTTTGAAGAAGACCAGGACCTCTAGGATTATTCTAGGGAAGTGGAGAAGGTATTTTGGTAGGGGTTGGTCGAGCTTGAGTGCTCAAATTGGTGGGAGGAGGAGGGGGAGGAGGTGCCCTTTTATAAGGGAGGAGAGGGGCACCTTAGGAATACCTCAAAATATTATTTTATATTAAAGTCAAAATCGGTTTATAATGGTTCCAAAGGGTCTTATTTCGAAGGTAAAGTGGGGTGGGTCGAAATACTATCAACCAATAGGATTTAGACAAATTTAGGGTATTATTTTAACCTTATCAATTAGATTTAACTCTAAGTTAAATAATTTAACTTTTACCATGTATTTTTGTTTTCTTTCACTATATGGTTAATACACTTACTATAACATGCCAAATGAACCCCAAATTGTTTATTATTAATATATATATATATCCTTATCTAAGTCATTTGGCAGAACCTTAGATTTTTAGGAATAAAATAACAATTAATAATATAATATTTGATTTAAAAACTATTTTGTGTCAATTTTGACACTATTTGATATATGATTTTTGTGAAAGTCATAACAGAATTATATGTTAGAACCAAGTTGATTAAATCAACATTAATATATCATAGTAACCTAGAAAATTAGTGGAATTCATAAAAAGTCTCAAATTACATTTATTTGAGCATTTATAACATCAATTATGTTAACATTTCCTTAAAAGGGTAATTACTGCATCATCGTTGTGTCATAAATAAATTAATTTATTTAAAGTCTAAAAATTATAAATAAAAAATCATTATGTAGGAAATATTTTTAGCTTTCTAATGAATATTTATAGTCGAATTTATCTTATGTATAACCCCATATTAAAAATGTTTTAGTTATTAAACTTTGATTTTAACTATTTTAACTATTCATTAAATAAAATAATATTAAAGGTCATAATCTAATCCAAGTGGACCTAAATGGTCATATTATATTCATAAGGTTGTTTTTGGTCGACTTACACTTATCCAATAGAATTAGTACATGTGTTAGGGTAATAGTAATATCATATTTACCCTTAGTTACCCTATTTACTATTAACCGTGGTAAAAAAAAGTAAAAAGTTACTATTCACCAAAAATTATTTTGATCTCATTGAACCACATTTTAGTCCTTGATATTAACTGTGTCTGTCAGATTTTTGAAATTCCATTCACAGAAGCGGTAAAATTAAGTTTTATGCAAAATTCAGTTTTTAACCTACCACTTAGTGGTTTCACTATTCATCAAAAATTGAAAGTTTTCAGAAAAATACCAAAATTTCACCCTAGGCTAATTTCGATATTCCGAATCCAAAAATGAAGTCCATTTTGAAAAATAAAATTTATAAAATTTTAAAAAGTGGTTTTTACTATTCATAACGGCTAGTTTTATTTTAATAGCATATCATTGTTTAGTGAAACTCGGTATTGCGTACGACGCAAGCTATCGAGGAAGGTCACGATTTCGTGTAAAGCAAGCCAAGCAAGTGTTGTGTAGAAAAAGATTCCTTTGATGATTTATATAACATAAAAGTCTCGGGTGTTATAAGTGAGAACCCTGGGGTTAGGTCTATGTTTACGATAAGATTTAATTTATTTTCTAATGAATGATATTGGGTAAACCAATAGTGTTTTATATGGAAAGGGGTGTGTCTTGTTTTAGACATTCAATAAATGATTTTTCAAGATAATATTGTTTTCTTCAATGATTATCATTTTCACACCCCAAAAGTTAAAGGGGGTTGTAAGAGACATGGCATGAATCGATAGGCAAATCAACAAAATACATGATAGTAAAAAATACAATGACATGGATAGAGATATATATGTGATAAAATCAAAGAAATACAAATGGGAGATAAGGGGATATCTATCTTATATACCAGCCCAAGAATGTGTGAACATAATTACTAGGGTCCAACATAGATACCCAGTACCTCAAAGGTATGTCCATTGAAGTAATCGCATAGAGGGACCACTCCTCGACACAATGTCGCACAACTGAGGGGGAACAATCATGATCTAGAGTACCCATTCACCAGTTATTCAGGGGGGTATACTAAGTGAAAGGATGTCCCAAACCTTATATTTTAGGGAACACCACTGAATATAGGGAGGAACCACACCATATTTAATAGGGGTACCACTTAGTGTAAGAAGGGCCTTCACTCTATTTAATTTGGGGTATCACTCAATGTAAGGAGGACCCACACCATATCTAAAAGGGGTAACACTTTGTGTAAGGTGGGCCATCACCTTATCAGATAGGGGTTTCCACTAAAAGTAAGGAGCATATTCACCCTATTTCTATAGTGGTACCACTCAATGTAAATATGTTCTATAACCAAATTCTATAGGGGGTACCACTCAATAGATAAAGGACCCAAACCCAAATTCCATTGGGGGTACCACTACGTAGATAGAGAACTTGAACCCTAATTTTAGTCGGAGGTACCACCCATTAGATTGAGGACCCACATCCTAACCGTCAAGGGGGTACCACTATGTACGTATAAGGCTCATGACCTAGTCCACCAAGGGGTACCAATCTAATGACCATGCCCAATCACCACCATCGTCAAGTGACTCCTAAATAATATTCACACCAGAAACATTCACATCATGTATCAAAATCCTCTAGAGAGACCACCATCATGTTCAATGTGGAAAACCACTATGGAGAGGAAACTTGCGAGTCAAAATATAAGTGAAAACTAAGGAGATATGATAGATATAAGATCCTTAAAATGGAATAAGGGGATACACATGGCTTGTGGTCCCACAACACCACCCAATAGTGTCATATAGGGTACACATCCCACTAACTGTGTAGAACTACATGGTGTATAGGTGGACTACCCAGTGGGCCACAACCACCTAGGGTCCTACTCATGCTTCTAGATATTTCCATTTAAGTCTTATTTTGTTTGTGTATTTTGGTACATAGTGGGACCTTCTACATGAGGTTTTGGGTATGTCCCTGGCCATGTCTATGTATATTAGTAAATAGTGTGTGCCTAGCCATTTCCTCCAATACATGGTCCTTTCATTATGCTCTTCCACATGGCTTATCTGACCACGGAGGGATAGATGATGTGTGGCTTAACCAAACTACATTCCATCCTTAACATTCTAATAACCCTGGTGTTGCTGCCAAAGGGTAAATATGATGTGTATATTCATCACAATGCACGCTGTTGTAATGACCCAAACATTTCTAATAAAAATTTCTTCCATAAAATGTGTGTTATATAATTTTTACTCAACAAAACAATATAACTTTAATAATGAAGTGATTATAATTGAAATGTGACTTTAGTGTTTCAACCATTATATGCTTGTTGGTCAATTTTGATCATCGTTCAATATGATCATTGTAAAAAATAAACTTATTGGTGGGGGTGGAAACTCAATAAGGGGTTAATTGAGTTCCTACTTACAATTTCTATTAAAAATATGATGATAAAATCCACCAAAATGAAAAATCCCAGTTCATTAAGGCAGCAGAGAGATAAATGTTCAATTTCACAACAAGTCTCTAAAAGGTTGATTAGTCCTCAGTTGGATCAGGGTAAAACCTTATCCAACTTTTGAAATGGGTTTAATAAATTAGACACATATAAACACAAACCGAAACTATTTATCAGAGTTTATGTAAAATAGTTTTCCATATTTGAATTTATATGCAGAGGAATATATAAAAATATAGTATTTAAAAATAATGTGCACACCTGAATTAAACAAGAAGTTTAGTCTCAAGTCGAGACATAATCCTCTCTACATGGTGATCACCTTCCACCAATCAGATTATATAAATATATATTATATACAAATTTTATCGGGCTTTACAACATTTTTTCACAAAAAGACTAGGTCTCGCAACATCTACCACAGTTCTTCATGGAAAAAACAAACAACCAAGACACACATGACCACTTCCACATCTATACGTGGGTAACAATATTGTAAGGAATGTTTAGTGTGAGGATTTTCAGCATCCTTCATTTTAAGCACAAGGTACAGTGTGATCATAATTAATTAACATAAAGATAAACTGATTAAAGGGGACAATATGATTTAATAAATCTCTTTAAATGGTTGTATGCTTATAGGATATCTAGTCTTAGCAGCGGCAGTCAAGAGTCTGAGAGACATTAGCTGTAGTTGAGTCTAAGACAAGGATATGCCCATAGTGTGGTTGTGAGCTATATTATATCCTATAATTTTTGTGTTTCTATATGCTACCCTACCATGTCAGTTAGGGAGACTGACACCTCGAGGATTCTGAGCCCTGGGGGTGTTTTTCCCAACATCCCGATGAGAGGATGGATGGCTGACTATCCCCATTAACCCTAGTCTCTTCTCTTGGTAGTTACTGGCATTGGTAGGCACAATGGTTAGTTTTCCCCATATATGTGTGTAGAGGGTTGTAATGGCTTGTGGTTATTCACTCACATATATTCTAGATATAGTTTTCTATAGACTATTATAGGTGTAACATGTATAGGCTGTGATGGCTTGAGGATCCTTACTCGGTGTATACGATGTAAGGGTTTGAGGAATAATACCTAATAGATGATACATGTTATGAGAGATTTGGTGGCTCCCAGAAACTACCTAGTTACTTTTGGTTGTGAGGATGGTGTGGTGCTTCATCTAGATGTATACGGGCAATCCTTTGTGTTGCATGAGTTGCATGTTGTGGTGCTCGCCTAGGTGTCTTCTGGCCAGCCTTTTTACAGAGAGATGCTTAGGATGTGATACGTTGGGGAAAAGAGAAAAACTAGTGGGGAAGTGGTAGTATGGTACCCTTGATATTATTTACTATATTATATACTCTTGTATGCGATACTTGGTGAGAGTATCCATGGTGAGTTTTGGAACTTAGTATACCTATTTAGGTGATGAGTTAGTTTCACTTATTGATTTATTGTGCTTTACCATGCTTCCTTTACATTTTCATGAGAGGCTACGGGGAGGATCCTACATATTATACTATTATACTCAACCTATGTTATATAAACTATTTCTTAGGTCACTTGGAGTTGGTTATATATCAGGTTGGTTATTAATTTCTTGGGGTTGCAAGAGATGTTTGAGCTTCATAGTCAATGTCGTTTTACTTTCTTTTAGTACTTGTTGTTTTCACTTTTATTTTTAGTAGTTATTATATGACATTACATATGTGTACTTGAGTTTCTTTTTATATTGTAGTCTTAGCTGGATTTGGTTTGTTTATGTCTTATCTATCTCTTTCGCATGTGTTCTCTTAGAGGGTAATGCCTCTCAGCTGGGTGTTTGCTTCACCCTCGGTGCTAGTCGCCAACCTGACGCCTATTAGTGGCGGTACTCGGGGGTCATTTTCTCTCTTATCACATTAACATCCTATGATGGGTTCACTTTGTGGGGAGGGGTCTGCATAGAGTGGTACTAGAGGTCTGGTTGAGAGATAGGATGGAGTTTGGAGTTAGGCACAGGTGAGTTTGCATGGGTTGGTAGGGAAACGGTGTCACATAAGTTTAGCAAGATTTGTAAACATTGGGGACTGGATGAGACATGGTTATTTAGGGCCCCCTATGATCTGATTCATGGACCTTTAAGTTTATCGTGGCTACTAAATGAAATTATGCTGGTTATAGGGTAGAGACCTAGGAAAGGATCATGCATCATTATTCTTTGCACCTGTGTTTGAATGGGTAGACCTTAGGATAGGTTAACGTAAAATGAATAAAATAAAACAATTAATTAATGTTAAATTCTTCCATATTCAAAGTTTAGGAGTTCTAACTATTAGTGGTAACCTTCATTTTCAGGATAGGTCTGGACTCCTTGGTGTGATGAAATTGGATTTTGAGTCCATCTCTAGAATTTGTCTCAAAAACAGTGTATCACACCATCAGGTTCTGTCTTCAAGGCACTGAGGTGTTTATCTTCTTGGTATGAAAGAGATTCAATGAAGCATAGTAAGGTAGCCTTGAATTTTCCTCCCAAATGATCCTTGTGAAGCTCTTGGGTTCACAACGTATGTTTTGGTATATTCTCCTTGAACTTCAGGTCTCACGTGTAATGTCTCTCACCGAGCATTATATTTTAATCTTGATATTCTATTCTATTTTATATTCATGAGGTTCGATAGTAGGAATGATCAAACCATGTGCGGTATTCTTTATACCTCATAAAATCTCTAGATATGTCTACAATCAACATTAATTAATGTTAGAATCATTAAATTTACTAAATATGATAGTTAGAATAATATTATGAAAATTGAAAAAGTATAGAGTAGAAGAGTAAAGGTATCGATAGACTGGTAGTGGTATCCTTATTAGCTATAGGCTTATCAGTGGTAGGCTTGCAAAGGTAGGCTTCATCGTTAGTCTTATCAGTGATAACTTCATATCAGTAACCATAAAATATTAACCATATAACAGTAACCTTTTCCATTGAATTTTTTAAGATTCCAGTGGTAGATGTCCCATCAGGGACCTTGTACCAGTAACATTTAGTGGTATCTCTACAACGGTAGTGCTTGAGTGGTAGACTCATATCAGTGAACTTGTATTGGTTACTCAGTGGTAACATTCTATTAGTAACATTCTAGAAGTAGCCTTCTAGAGGTAACATTCTAGTGATAATCTTTTAGTGGTAACCTTCTAGCAGTAACCTTCTAGTGGTAACCTTCTAGCGGTAAACCTAACTGGTGAATTAAACAAAAGGCTCTTAATAGAGACCTTTATATCGGTGACCTTTTACATAGAAAAGTTTACATTGTAATCTTAATCAAGAATGTCATGAGATTAAAAATACATTATTGTTACATGATAAAACTATAAAATCTAATTAAACATTATTATCATATAAATGAAACATGATTTGGGATTATCAAAATAGGTGAGTCCGAAAATATCCCACTATTAGATAATCAAAAATTATGGCAGTGAAATTTAGAATAAGTATTATTGTATTAGGGTTAAGTACATTTTATAATATCTTCGTCGGTATCACTATATATTTTATCAGGGTTAAAAACTTTTCTAAAATATCGAAATCCAAATGAAAACATATTGAATCGGAGCTAGATTAAATATGTATTAGAGCTATAATAACATATAATTGAACTAGTTTTATTGTCAAAAATATAGTATAACATAATTCATATAAATTTAATATATGCAAGGGCTTCAAAAGGGATACAATATTTAAAATCCTCTCCCATTATGATTATAAAAAAAAGGAGACAAAAGGAGATATTTATATTAATGACTCAAGAGTACATTATACAAAAAAAATATTATTGTGATCCCTATCAAATAAAAAGTCTGACAATCAATACAATTGATTGATTTTCAATAGATCTTTACCTTGAGAAGGTGAGGAGGTAGGTTCATAAGATGGAGGTATAAGCTGAGGTATATCATTGAGAAAAGTAGGAGGAGCTACTACAGAACCATCAGTAGACCGATAATGAGTAGATCTATGAGGAATCATATGAGTCAATCTTTGAATGGCCAAAGCAGGGGTCAGAAAAGGGGCAGCACTGGTAGATCCTGATGCAGCTGAAGAAGAAGGAAAGGCTAGAGGGACAATAATTAGAGTACAATCCACATGGAGAAATAGCGGAAGGAGGTTTCTAAAATCCATAATGATGACGCATTCTCTCTTCATAACTGGGATGAAAGAATCCGTATTCCCCATGATATTTTCCAAGGCATGAGTCAACTCTCTAATAATGATATCTTGATCCTTAAAGGCCTGATTGATAGGATTTATCATTATGTTCTCCAATAGAAACTTGAAATGACTATCCAACGGATGCATAGTATAAACCCTTTTATAATTGAAGTCAATTTGCTCTTTTTTCCTTCTAAGCTTGGGTAGTCTCCCTCATTTAATCACATAAAATCTTATGAATTTATCTTATAATGGAAATGAAATGAGTCAAATACTATGGATCAGAAGTACTTACACCATATATCTTTCACCATTCTTCTCTAAAAACTGGTCTAAAGGCTATTAGATCAATAAGAGGAGAGGTAGATGTGGAAGCAGATGCACACAAAGGTTCCATGGTAAAATCCACTATCTCTTTAAAAGACTTAGTGAATCCATGGATCAAACTCTTCACATCATCATCCTAACCATTCACATGTGCTTCCATAGACTTCTTAATGTCCTCAAACACACTTACCATCTGCTGAAAAAAACTCTTCACTTATCGAAAGTCTTTTCCACTTTAACTCTTGAATCTATATATGAGTCTAAATTCAAAACTGACTGTTTCACAGCTTCCATACTGTCTCCCAAGGATCTAACTTGATTCTGGAATTCCATAACTTCATGTAGCGTATTTATTTTATTGTTAGAAATTATTCTTTCCAAAGAAGATGTTACAAGCTCTTGATTTATAGATAATATTCTCTCTATAAAAATTGATCTTTCATCAAATATTTTCTTCAAATTTGATTTCATAGACTCATGGTCATCCTTCATTACATAATATTGAGTAAAAGAACCACCGGTTTCACTATTGTGGTCTCTGAAATTGAATTAACTGGAGGACTTTTATTAGGCTTGTCATCTTCAGAGTCTCCACATTCTAAGCAAAAAATAATAAATCTAGGGTCCTCTAAACAACATTTTATTTAAGTAATAATAGAAACTGAACCTGTGGCAATAGGTTCATCCCCATCACTTGGATATTACTCCTGGAAAACATCATTCTCTTCTTCCATTCTTCCTTCATAAATTGAATCATCAACTGAGTCTACTACTATTTCTTCTACAGAATCTTCAACTACTTCCATTACAATTTGAATAGATTCAACTTCCTCTTATTTTTCATTATCGATTATTTCTGTACATCCTATCAAAGAACTATGACTTAGTCATTTTTCTTCATTTTCATCATCATAGTATGTTTCATAATCCTCATGATCTGAATCAAATTCATCTTCCTCATCTAAGGTCTCTCCATCAATAATGTCTCGTAAGTAATTCTCCTCACATTTTTCTTCAGTGGTTTCGTCATCATTAGTGTCCCTTAGGACAGTCTCTCTTCAAGGGAAATTCATTGGTGGAATAGTATCACCAAATGATACAGTACCAACAGGGGGACCTGATAGAATGTTGGGATCACTCATGTCATCTCTAAGAATCCTCTCTTTCTTGCACAACAGCAACCTCCTCTTCTTCGTCTGAATACACTGGTTCCACATCATTTCGTTTTAAACCTGGGTCTCTTTAATCCTTTGTCCAACTAGGATTGGAAATAGGGTTGAATTCTTTATATATCTTAGCCTCATCACTCACTCATTCTCTTTTCTAGGGGTTCCAGTTTATATTCATACACTTTCAAATCGTTTTGGTAATACAAAAGTTGTTTTTTACTATAGAGACCCAAACATGACATACATGGAAATTACATTAATTTTTCAGAAAACTAAATACATGACACAAAGAGAAACTCATTGACTGTGTTAGTTTAGTTTCTTTGGAAACTTGGAACATAATCATCTAATCATGGTTAAAGATCTTCAACATCTCCAATAAAGATCATTCTATTTTTTTTTCTTACCTAAAACCATTCTTTATATCCTGTGGAAAATAAAACATAAAAAGGGTGAGCTCAAATTCTCAGTAAGGGTAAACATGGAGAACCTAAACACAATCCATAAACATTTGAACTTAAAAACTAGAATATAAAACATCAAAATCTTGAGAAAAGACATAAATATTGGAAGTACATAAGGAATAGATAAAAAAGGAACATTAATCATGATAAAATGACATGGGAATAAAACATGGAATTTTGGAAACCCATTAACCACATGATATGATTTCCATAGTAGTCAAGTCATTGCTTCAAGAACCATTTTAGTGGACAAAGTCCATTACTGAACCAGGTTTACTTTCCATTCTAGCCCTCCATTACTGAACCGGATTCACTTTTCATTCCAACCATGTCTATTTCATGAGATATAAATCTTTAACCAATGTATTTTAGGGAGATATAGGTCTCACCCATCTCATATTGAAATCACTCTTACGTGTGCCACAAAACAATCCTAAATCATTCATTATAACCCAATGAATAAAATGGGTTTCATAAACATCATCCAATCATAACATAATCCTTATAAAACAAATGGATATCATTTCATCATAAAAAATATAAACATGTAAATAATAGAGACATTATACATGAAACATAAACATACTAAATAATGTTATCTTAGATGGAAAATAGTTTTGACAAAACACTTGAAATGAATTCTTGAGGAAAATATCCTTTCTTCTTTAAAATCATTTTCTTTTCTCAAAAATCTCTGCAGTTTTAAAAGAAAATAATTTTGTTCAAAATAATTATGAAATATTGTACAAAAAACATCATGAAAATAAGGCGTTATGAAACCATAAAATTTCTTTCATGCCCTATAAGTTAAAAGAAACATTCTTCTCGTACTGTTTCTGAAAAAGTCGAAAAGTACCTTTTATGGTAAACAAAAAAAATATTCCTTCCATACAATGTGGTAAAAGTCAAAAAAGTTAAAAATGAATTTAATCATACATGGAATAATATTCAACATTTTATGAATAAAAATTTAGAAAACATGGATATGGATGATAAACATTACTCCAGTAAATACAAACGAATAAACAATCTTGGATAAGAATGAGATTGGAATAATTATCCCTTACCATTTATAATCAGTGGAATCATATGTGTCATAAAATAACGAAAATTAAATTCATATGTAAATATCATATACCTCATAATAAAAATCATAAAACATTTATGGGAAGATAAAAAACCATACAAATTATGTAGTTGGGGATTAAGGCATATGTCTCATAGAAATAAAAGCGAGATGAAATAATCCCTTACCATAGGTCCAATCTGATTTGTACGTATCCGAACCACCTGTATAATGATTTAAATAATTTAATTGACTTATTCCAGAATTATATTCATTGTTATGATATCTTATATGGTTATATTCTTATCTTTTTATTAGTAATATTTAATTGCTACTTGTTATTCGGGTGTTCATTGATTTATGTTCATATGCGTATTTTGTCAAATAAATTCTTATTACTCTTTTTAGGTTATAGACACATAATTTACAGTATGGTATTAGTGCAATATATATCATGTTTTTTCATTAAATGCATTTATATAATCATTATTCAATGAAGCTCATATAGAACGAGTCACATCACATCGTGGAGACGGTAGGTTGTACATATGCACGAGAGATGATATCTTTCCCATGATTGAGAAATTGTATTGAGGTGTATGGTGTATAATATTTCAGAATAAATATCACTTTACAACAATCATATATAGGTATTTATTCCATCCTTATACCCATCCAAGCATGTTAGTGATGAAATAAAAGATTACACCACGGCGTGGAGATGGTAAGTCGTACGTACGCACGCGTGGTGATTTCATTTTTTTAATAGGATGGATAAAAGATATAATATAGTTGTTTCATATTCATAATAACTTATCAGTATACAAGTGATACTGGATTTATTACTTAATAAGGAATTAACTCATATAGAGGAAGTAAGAGAAGAAATAAGTTTGACAGAATCGATAAAGGATACTACCTCTTCTTCGACACGCATCCTCTTAACCTCTTCTTAGGGCACTAAAGTTGGTCTTTTAAGAATACCAGGACCTCTTGTAGGTTTCTAGGGATGTTTAGAAGTAAAATGGTCAGGAATTGATTGAATTTTAAATCTTATAAATGGTTTGAAGTGGAGAGGGAGGATATGCCCTATTATAAGGGAGGAGAGGGGCACCTTTGGAAACATAAAAAATATTAATTTATAAAAAAATCAAACCCCACTTAAAAAACTCCAAAAATGACTCAATTCAAAGATGAGATGCTATATAGTTGTAATATCATTATCAAATAATCTTTTGACATGTTTTATGTTAATTTCAAACCTTATAATTTTGTTTTATCCTTATTTAATCTATTTAATTTTATTTGTGGTAATAATATTCTAAATTTTAAATTGTTATAAATACATAATTATATGTTGTCAATTTCCTATAATTGGATAATTAATAACATTTTAGACCATATAATTTAAAATTTGTGATTTTTAAATAATTTTGTAATTTTTAAATAATTTAATAATATATTATTTTTATAAAATACCAATAGTGTAAATTTTGACACTATTCAATTATTTGAATTTAAATAAAATACAAAAGGAGAATATATTCAAACCAAAATATTTAATAGGTTCCTAAAATTATATATTCATCTAGAAAATTCGTGTAGAATATTAATTAGTTCAAATAATATTTATTTTAATAATTTTAAAACCATTAATTTGATATTTCTCTTAATAAAATAATTACTATAACATTTTTTATAATTATTTAATATACGTATTTTTTCATAAAAATTAATAATAAAATACTTTGATTAATATAAGTATAATATATTTCATAATAATACTTTTAGTCAAATTTTTCTTCTAAAAAACCCAACTTTTAAAATGATATTTTTATTAAATTATGAAGGTGACAACTTTGACATCATTTAAAATAAAATAATATAAGTGTAATAATCCCTTTTATAAGGCTCTAAATGGTCAAATATTCGACCATTGTATGATTATGGTTGACATATACACGAAAAATAAGTTTTGGTCTGGTGTTTGTGATTTTTATGGTCACTGTTAGTTTAATAAAAACTGTATTATTGATTTTTCACTAAATAAACAATTTCTGCATCACTATCGGGTCACCATTAGTGGAAATTATTTAATCCATAAAAATTATAAATAAAATAACATGATGTATATAATTTTATAATATTTTTGGTGACTATTTATTTTTGAAGTTTTATGAATTTTATAACTAAATTAAAATTATTACACTTATAATATATAAGGGAGTTACATGTTGTTACTTTATTTGGTTTTAATAATAATTACATCATTTTCATGGTCAAAAGTCCACAAAATGAATATATTTCCACTCTTAGGTGATATGGGTCGATTTTAATTCATCCAATAGAATTTTGGTAGGTGTTAGCGTAATTTTATAATCAAATTTTTACCGTTAATTACCTGATTTACCTTTAACTGTATTAAATAAAATTTACCGTGCTTACTATTCATAATTTCTAAAAATAAAAAGTAGCATGTTGACATAATTTAGACCTAATGATTCCATATATGGAATCCATTTTTTCAAATTCAAAACAAAGAAGATGCAGTATTTATTTTAAATTTAATCCCATTGTTGAGAAAATGGGTTTTAAAAGATAAAACATTCCAAAAGAATGAAATATTTTTACCGATGAATTCAATGTAAGATTAATGATAATGAAATAAATAATATTAAATGGGAAAAATATATTCTATTTATAATTTAAAACCATTCAATATTATAATTTAACCATATAAATTATCTTGATGAAAAAAGTTGTTTTTAATTCAAATTTAGCTTATTTTTACTATTCATCAAAATATGAAAGTTAACAGAAAAAATATTAAAATATTACCCAAAGTTAATTTTTATATACATATTGAAATAAATATGTTTATTTTGTCAAATTTAACTCATAAACATGTCAAAAACTAGATTTAATGTGGGTGCGCCATCAAAAGGTGGAAAACTGCATTTTTTTAAAAATACTTAATTTACCCGAAACATTTATTTTGTTCTCATACCATGCTATAGAATATGTGTAAGATGAATGATAATGTTATAAAATTCAAAATTTGGTTAATATTATTCATAATGGATAGTTCATAATAATTTTATAACAACATATCATTGTTTAGTGAAACTCGGTATTACGTACAACACATGCTATTAAGGATGGTCACTCTTGCGGGAAACACAAGCCAAAAATAGTGTTGTGTATACTACAAGATAATATGGTGTTGTGTATAGTGAAAAATAATATTGGTGAAGTGTACAACACAATACATTAAAGAAATTTAAAAGAATATTTTTCATAAAATCTCGGGGTGTTACATTCTACCCCCCTTAAAATGAATTTCGCCCTCGAAATTTGTCGGGGTTATAAAGAGTTTACAACTTCAATGTTTCTTTCATATAAACCCACATCATAAAAATTAATACTAAAACATCATTTTAAAAAGGAATGTTAGAAACATAACGGATACCAAAGTAACTCATCTCTGATTTTCCACATAGGAAAAATAGGCAAAAACATGGATATGGAAGAGAAATCTAACCATCAACTTTTAATGAAGAGTGGTAGAGAACATGGCTATAAAAAAGCCAAAAATCACAAATCCATACATTAGTGATGATCTAAGGTACTATCTGATTCATCGGATATGAGGACACTAGGAAAACATTTTTGGTTTTCAAGATCATTTCCCTAAAGCTGAAGAATTTGAATTAGATGAAATACTTACTTGATTTTGGTAAAATCCCACCGTTGGTCATTCCTTGGACAATTTCCACTTCATATCTTAAATAAATGAAGTTTAATTTTCCATTCGTCAAGTCTTAGCAAATCATGTGATAGAATGATGGGTCATTCCATCTGTCTCGAACAAAAGGTTAGCACAAAATATTAAATATACATAAGTCCATCTATGGTGTGGTTAATCTTATATGGTTCCAAAAAATGACTTATAATTCATATATCATAGAACATAATAAAATAAAACTAATTTCTACAAACCAGGGACTTACTGCATGCTAGTGGTAGGTGATAACAGTCTGTCGCACTTCGGTTGTGTGTTCAATTCCATTAACCTTATCCGACATGACAGGTTCTCATCTATCCTACAGGTTCCCTTTTTTCTAAAACTATACTATTATAACATTCTAAAAAATGTTTTAGCCTTAAACAATACTATCTGATGTCCAACTAAATCCATTCTAACCTTTAGGCTTATAGAAAATACTTCTGTACAATCTCATAGTATAAAGAAAACAATTACTAGAAATGTCATCAACCGAGCATGTGAATACCATCATGTATCCCCCATATATCATACGACATATCTTGTCTGGTCACATTCCAAAAATGTGAATACCTTGATCATGTATTGTATTGAAACATGAATTACCATATAACCTTAGTGAAAACATGAATCCTATCAAAATTTAACTCTTCCCACATACCCATATTTCAAAATTTCTATATACTCAAACAATGATATCACTTTGTCCTTATATCATCCATGAGATCATTAATACTATCAAACATATTATTTTTTCCTTATCCCTTCATTATGTGAATATCATTTGCTTTACAAAAATATTTCATTCACATTTCATGGTTGTAGGTACCATATAATTATTGAAAACCATAATTAACCAAGACATAGATATTCCAATATTCAATAATACTATAAATGAGATTCCATGATACTATCAGGAAATACCATTACATAAAAACTAAATTATTTCACAACTTCATTTTCATACTCAACATCACAAATAGTGATCACATGTGACTTCCCTTTGTACTTTGCCTTCAGAGGTTTCTCACATTGATCATCATTAACCCTAGGATTAGGGCATTGATTATCATAATGCACCATTTCCTTGCACTTGAAGCATTTAAATGTTGGTGGAGCGTTCTGTATAGTCTTTTTTCTATTCACATCATTATAAACCTTTTTCCAATTACTTCGGCACTCAGTTACGCAATGACCTTCTTTTCCACACTTAGAACATTTTCTAGTACATTTTATACAATCTCCACTATGCTTCTTTCCACACTTTGAGCATAAAGAAACATTCATCTTCATTTCAGCATTTTTCTGAGAGTTTTCCTTGAACTCCATCTTTCGTTTCTTGTCAAAAACATGAGATGGATATGTAACACCAACTTCCAGTTCTACCTTGATAGTACAATGCACAATCTCTTCATAGCTACTGAAGTATCTTATAGCTAATTCCATTGGAAGACTTTGTTTTAATACATCGAAGAATCGGCCAACTTTACTTTCAGGTTGGATGATAAATCCAGATGCATACCTTGCAAGTCTGGTAAAATTCACTTCATATATACCAAAATATTCATCACCCTTTTCCTAAAGCTCAAGGAACTCCTTTTCGATATTTTTTCAAATAATACGAAGGAAGTACTTATTGAAAAACAAGTTCTTAAACTCATCACATTCCATGGATTCTATTTCATCTTCGGGCCTTATATTATTAATTAGAGTCCACCAATGGTCTGTTTCCCCATCTAAATATTAAATATCCAAAATGACTTTTCCAGGTTCTGAACAGTGATTTTCAGTGGTACGGATCCATTGTTCAACAATAAGTGGATCAGAAGACCCATTGAAAGAAGGTGTGCGTTGCCTCGTGAAGGAATCAATAGAATATTGTTCCCTTCTCTACTCATTTGGAAGTCCAGAATGATTCATAGCTTTTCTAAGTATAGCAACATGATTTTTCACTCCATCTCCCATCACATTGGTTTTTTCTGGTGGACAATCATTTCGTTGTCCATTACACTGATCAATATGGTTCTTTCAGGTTCCAGCCATCCTCTAAAACCCAAAAAGTATAGTGTAAGAAGCAAAAATCTTGCTAGGAAAACAACATAATAAAGGGGGATACCTTCAATAGCTGACATATTAGGTTTATTTATATGATCTTTAACGTAATTATAGGACAATAACCTATACGTATACTTATCCTTATGTACATCCTTAGACATTCCATAGAAATATATCTAGGGATATCACTAAATTTTTTGCATCCTAGCTTCCAAAGGTTGACTAAACCATCACTCTAATACCAACTGTAGAGACCCAAACTTGACATACATAGACATTACATTACTTTTGCAGAAAACTAAATACATCACACAAAGAGATGCCCTAAGACCATGTTAGTTTAGTGTCTTTGGAAATTATAAACATAATCTTCTAATCATAGTGAAAGATCTTCATCATCTCCCATAATGATCTTCCACTTTTGTTTTCTTACCTAAAACCTTTCATTATATCCTGGGGAAAAGAAAACATAAAAATAGTTATCTCATATTCTCAGTAAGGGTAAACATGGAGAACCTAAACCCAATCCATAAACATTTGAACGTATAAACATGAACATAAACATCAAATTATTGAGCATTGACATAAATCATGGTAGTACATAAGGCATAGATCATAAAGGAATATTAATCATGATAAAATGGCATGGGAATAAAACATGGAATTTTGGAATACCATTAAGCACATTATATGATTTCTATAGTAGCCAAGACATTGCTACCAAGACCATCATAGTGGACAATGTCCATTACTGAACTGGGTTTACTTGCCATTCTAGGCCTGTTTTACTGAACCAGATTCAGTTTCTATTCTATCCATGACTATCTCTTGAGATATAAATCTCTACCCAATGAATTCAAGGGAGATATAGGTCCCACCCATATCATATAGAAATCATTCTTACATGTGTCACAAAAAAATCATAAATCATTCATCACAACCCAATGAATAAAATGGTTTTCATAAACATCATCCCATCATTACATAATCCATATAAAACAAATGGATATTGTATCATCATATGAAAAAACAAACTTAGTAAATAATTGAGACATTATACTTGAAACACTAACATACTAAATAATGTCATCTTAAAGGGAAAATAGTTTTGATAAAACACATGAAATGAATTTTTGAGTAAAATATCCTTTCCTCTTTCAAATCATTTTCTCTTCTCAAAATGTCATGTAATTTTTATGAAAAATAATTTTGTTGAAAATAATCATGAAATCTTGTATAATAAACTTCATGAAAATAAGGTGTTATGAAACTATAAAAATCCATAGATGTTGTATAAGTTAAAAAACGTTCTTCTCTTAATTTTTCCAGAAAAGTCGAAAGGTACCTCGTATGGTAAAAAACAGAAAGATTCCATCCATACCATGAGGTAAAAATCAAATATAAAAGGTAAAAATGAATTTAAAAATACCTATAAGAATAATCAATATTTTATAAAAATATTTTTAGGAAACATGGACAAGGATGACAAACATTACCCCAGTAAATACATACGAACAATGAATCCCGGATAAGAATGAGATTGGAATAATTATACCATACCATTTATAATTGGTGGAATCATATATGTCATAAAATAAAAAAAAAATTACATGCATATGTAAATATAATATCCTTCATAATAAAAATCACAAAACATTCATGGGAAGCATAAACACCATATGAAAGAAGTAGTTGGTGATTAATTCATATGTCTCACAGAAATAAAAGTGAGATGAAATAATCCCTTACCTTAGGTCCGATATGCTTCTTACGTATCTGAACCTCTTGTATAATGATTTAAATAATGTCATTGACTTATTCCAGAATCATATTCATTGTTATTTTATCATATATAGTCATGTTCTTATCCTCTTATTAGTAATAATTCATTGTTATTTGTTATTCGGGTGTTCATTGTTTTATGTTCTTATGCGCATTTGGTCGAATAAATTCTTATTACTATTTTTTAGGTAATAGATATATCATTTAAATAATGATATTAGTGTAATATATATCATATTTATTCATTCATTTCAATTATATAATCATTATTCAATGAAGATCATCTAGAACAAGTCGCATTACATCATGGAGACGGTAGGTCGTACGTACGCACGAGCGATGATATCATTCCCATGATTGTGGAATTGTATTTAAGTGTATGGTGTATAATATTTCAGAATAAATATCACTTTACAATAATCATATATAGTTATTTCTTCCATCCTGATTCCCATCCAAGTATGTCAGTGATGAAATAAAAGATGACACCACAGTGAGGAGACGGTAAGTTGTACGTACGCACACGTGGTGATTTCATTTTTTCATATGATGGATAGAAGATAGAATATGGTTTTTTCATATTCATAATAACATATAATTATACAATTGATACTAAAGTTATTACATAAAAATGAAATAACTCATATAGAGGAATTAGGAGAAGAAATAAGTTTGAATGAATCGGTAATGGATATTACCTCTTCTTCGATGCGCCTCCTCTTAGCCTCATCTTACGGCACTAAAGTTGGTCTTTGAAAAAGACCAGGACCTATAGTAGGTTTATAAGGAAGTTTAGATGTAAAATGGGAAGGGTTTTGACGAATTTGAATGCTGAAAAATGGCGTGGAGTGGAGAGGGAGGAGGTACCCTTTTATAAGGGAGAGAGGGGTACCTTTGGAAACCTCAAAAATATTAATTTATAAATAATTCAAACCCCACATAAAAACCTCCCAAAATGACTACATTCGAATATTATATGAGAGAGGGTTTTAATGTTATAATCTAATATAATTTATACTTGATTTATGTTTATTTTAAACCTTATCATTTTAATTTATCCTTATTTAATATTTTTAATTTTATTTGAGGTAATAATATTCTAAATTTTAAATTTTTATACATAAATAATTATATGTTGTCAATTTCCCATAATTTGATACTTTATAACCCTATATACCATATAATTTCCAATTTTTTATTTTTAAATATTTTTGTGATATGATATTTTTATAGAATACCAATAGTTTAAATTTTGACACTATTAAATTATTTGAATTTAAAAAAAATTAAAAAAATAATATATTATATCCAAAATATTTAATACGATACTAACATGTCATATTCATCAATAAAACTCTTGTAGATTATTAATTACCTCATATAATATTTATTTTAATATTTTTAAAACCATTTATTTGACATTTCTCTTAATAAAATAATTACTACAACATTTTTGTATAATTATTTGATATACTTATTTGTTGCATGAAAATTTAAAATAAAATACAAGGAAGAATATAAATCCAATATCTTTTGTAATAATACTTTTAGTTGAATTTATCTTCTAAAAAATCCAACTTTTAAAATGATATGTTTATTAAATTTTGAAGGTGACAACTTTGTCATCATTTAAAATAAAATAATATAAGTGTCATAATCACTTTTATAATGCTCCAAATGGTAACATATTCTACCATTGGATGATTATGGTTTACATTTATATGACCAATAAGTTTTGATCAGGTGTGTGTGCATTTTATGGTCACTATTAGTTTAATAAAAACTGTATTATTGGTTTTTCACTAAATAAACAATTTATGCCTCACTATTGTGTCACCATTTATGATAAATATTTAAAACCTAAAAATTCCAAATAAATTCACACGATGTAGATAATTTTATTATATTTCTAGTGACTAATTAGTTTCTATGTTTTATGATGTTTATAACTAAATTAAAAGTATTGCACTTATAATATATAAGAGAGTGACTTGTTGTCACTTTCTTTGGCATTAATAATAATTACATCATTTTCATGGTCCAAAGTCCATGAAATAAATTTAGTCCGACCCTTAAGTGATATGGGTCGATTTTTATTCATCCAATAGAATTGTGGCAGGTGTTAGGGTAATTTTATTATCTTTTTTTTACCCTTAATTACCCGATTTTCATTTAACTATAGTAAATAAAATTTACCATAGGTACTATTCATAATGTCTAACAATAAAAAGAATCCTATTAACATAATTTGGACCTACTGATTCTAAATATGGAATCCATTTTTCCAAATTCAAAACATAGAAGTTGCAATATTTAATTTAAAATTAATCTCGGTGTTGAGAAAACAGGTTTTAAAAGTTATAACATTGCAAAATACTGAAATGTTTTTACCTATGAATTCAATGAAAAATTAATGATAATGACATAAATAATATTAAATGGTAAAAATATATTCTATTTAAACTTTAACACCATTCAATATTATAATTTAACCATATAAATTATCTTGATGAAAAAAATTGTTTTTAATTAAAATTTAGCGTATTTTTACTATTCATCCAAATATTAAAGTTAACAGAAAAATATTAAAAAAATCCCAAAGGTAATTTTTATATACATATAGCAGTAAATAAGTTTATTTTGTCAAATTTAACTCATAAACGTGTCAAAATCTTGATTTAATATGGGTGTTCCATCAAAAGGCGGAAAAACTACATTTTTGAAAAATACTTATTTTACCTGAAAAAATTATTTTGTTCTCATACCATGTTCTAGAATATGTGTAGGATGAATGATCATGTTATAAAATTAAAAATTTTGTTAATACAATTCATAGCGGCTAGTTCATAATAATATTATAATAAAATATTGTTGTTTATTGAATCTCGGTATTGTGTACAACACACGCTATAGAGGATGGTCACTCTTGAGTGCAACACAAGACAATAATAGTGATTCGTATACTACAAGCTAATACGGTGTTGCGTATAGCGCAAGCTAATATTGGTGAAGGGTACAACACAAGCCATCAAATAAATTAAAAAGAATATTTCTCATAAAATCTCTGGGTGTTACATTTACAACCACGGTTTCTTCCTTATTTCCAACAACACCTTTCATTTTCAACATCCAAGATACCAACATGTCATGAGACAAAGAATTTGATTTGTAACCATGCCTAGTCGTATCCTCTAACTGAATCACCAATAATCTTCAAATATTTATCCTTTGTCTATGGTTCAAATAATAAGAAAAATATGTCATTATACTTAAAACTAGCGAAGTCCCCTCTCATGGGACTCAAGATATGTTAGATAAACATAAACAATAGCATTTTCTCCCATCCATCTTAGTGGAAATTACCTTTCTTGGGATTCCATTCCCAATTAGTTTTTCCAGAGCCTCTTCATAGTATAAAAAGTCACTAGTATGAGGCAGCAATCGAGAATAATAATAAAATGAGCCTTCATGTAGAACTTGTAAACATTCAAACCATTTAATATAAGCGAATCTCACACTAACACCATTTACCATCGAAATCATTCAATTCTCATCCTTGGATTTTTTGAACATCAGAAACTCATAAAACTCCTTTACTAACTTCAGGTAATATGGTCCTTTACTATTTGCGAAGCATTCTACCAAGTCTTGAGCTCTATTTTTCATTAGAACTAGGTACTTGCTCGACAACAGCCATTCTGAACGTAATTCTTTTTCGAAGATGATATCCCTCTTTGAAAAATGAGGATTGATTGGCTTTTCCAAAAATTTATTTCCACCACTAGACTCATCTCAATGTCTCTTAGGGTTCGATGCATCTCTTTTATTAGAAACCATTGTTCTCTTTATTCAAGAGAGGTTTTAGAATCATATGGACTAGTCCCAAAAAAATTTACATGTATTGATTCATCCACATATTTGGTTCTCTTATTTAATAATCTATAGGATTTAAAAGAGATTGAGTAACATAGAAAAATTCCTCTGTCACTTTTGGAAGAAAAATTGTCAAGATTATCCCTAGTGTTAAGGATACATACTTTGCAACCAAAAACTATAAAGTAATTCAAAATAGGATTCCTATTGTTCCGTATCTCATAAGGGGTATTCTTAAGAATAGATCTAATTAAAACACTTTTGATGGTGTAACAAGCTATATTAACAGCTTCAGCCCAAAAATAGACATGCAAGTTATACTCATTATGCATAGTCCAAGAAATCTCTTGAAGTGTCTTATTTCTTCTTTCTAGAACTCCATTTTGATGAGGTGTTCTTGGAGTAGTGAAATTGTGATTATATCCATTATGTGATTAAAAATATTCATACTTTGGATTTTCAAAATCATGGCCCTGATCACTTCTTAAGGACTTAATTCTATGTCTACTATGATTTTCTATGGACATGGAATATTTAATGAAGTAAGAACATGCATCAATTTTGTGAGCTAGTAATTATACCCAAGTGTATCTAGAAAATTCATTTATAAAAACATAGACATAGTTCTTCCCATTTTAATGTGAAAATATAGATGGTCCAAAGAAATACATGTGATCCAACTCAAGAGGTTGACAAGTTAAAACATATTTCTTTGGTTTGAGTGAAACTTTGTGTGTTTCCCCTTTTGAGAAGGATTACAAACATTGTTAAGTTTGAATTTCAATTTAGGTAAGTCTCCGACTAAACCTTTCCTAGTTATTTTCCTAAGTGATTGAACATTTTAGTTTCCTAATCATTTATGACATTACAAAATTCCTTATGAAAAGCATTTAAAAAAGAATCATTTTTCTTAGCTAAAGAATTTAAATCAACAGTATATTCATTTTCATTTCTATGAGCAGTGAATATTAAATAATTTTTAGATTTAAAAACATTGAATTCATCATTTTCAAACATAACATTAAAACCATCATCACACAACTGAGATATACAGAGTATATTGTACTTTAATCCATCAACAAAAAGTACTTTTGAAATTAATATAGTTTTAGGGTTACAAATTTATCCTAAGCTAACGATCATTCCCTTAGAATTATCACCAACTGTATAATGTCTACCATCAACATTGATTAATCTCTTGAATCATGAATATTATCCAGCCATATGTCTTGAACATCCACTATCCATGTACCATATGGTTTTACAAGAACTATTTAGACAATTTTCCTGCCATCCAGATTAAGAAAAGGGTAATTTTGGTATGCCGATTATCATGGGTTTAGAGAGGTTAGAAAGTAAATATTTGTGAACTCTTATTTTTATTATAGGTTTTCTATAATCAACAGACATGTTTTGAGATATAAACACTTTGTTAGGTCGTAAAAAAATTACCTTTCAAAAGATGATCTAGAACATGAACTAGCAGTGAACTGTCCATATTTTGGAACAAATTTGGTTTTAATAATCCTTTTCTATCCTGGTTGATATCTGTAAGATCCTAGATTATCTATTCTGGTATGTTTTCCTTTTTCTAGTGTTTTTTCAAAAAAGTGGAGTCTCTTAAAATTTCTTAAGTACACGTTGCGTACTTTATAAGTACGTTCTAGGTAATCGGTTACCGCGGGTAGCCGTGTGATGGACATGTAACGACCTTGCAGACGGCTGTGTGTGGTGACCCTGAGACCGCCTAATGAGGGGATCGAATAAGGCAAGTATATGCCGTGTATATATAATGTTCACACTGTGTACTTTCTCTTTATTCATTAAACAGACTAGGGTTGCATCAAATTGGAAGAATTGTCTTCTTCTTCTCCTTCTTCGACCTAGAGCGTCTATACGATGTTGATCCTTCATCGAGCCCCTGATTGATCATCTATTCTCTGATTCAACCACCGTCAATTTTGATGGGATTTTCATGGTGATCTCTTCCTTCTTCTAGAGCTTTGTTTCCAGATTCTTCCTACTTCATGGGTTATCCACGGTTGAGTGTTTTTAGTGTTTTTGTAGATCTACGGTGTTCTTGGGTGATTCATGGATTGAGGTTCACGTTTAATGATCCTACTACACCAAGGTAGGTGGTTTGTTGCTTTCCTTAGATAGTCTTTGAGTTATATGTGCACATGTTCCCAATACCCTCGTTCGGGGTATTGTGTGTTATGGTTTTAACCCTTTAATTATTCTGTTATTCCTAGCTTGATTGGATAGAGGTTAACTATTGAGAATAGGGTTATCGTTGTTATGTTATGGATGTTTTCCCATGTTTACTTGTTTTGACTGTGTGGTCTAGTTTTTCCTGTTATGATAATAATTTTCTTTCCATGCCTAGTACTGTAGGATGAAGTGATTATTATCTAACATGTTGTTATGTTGTAGACTTTTATCCAAGTATTTATTGAGGAATACTTTTGCATTTTTACATCGTTGTGCTCGATTGACATACACATGGCCTTGAGAACATGGTGAAGTAGACCATAGGGTAATGGATGTTGAGGGCTTCTCCAGAGTTTCTTTTTTACTATTACGATGTGAGACTATAGGGGGAATGGATGTAAGTGTTTCATTATAGTGTCTTTATTTCCTCGATGTGGGCCACAGGGGGAATTTTTCATTGAGTTCTTCCCCAGATAACCTATTAGTTACCGATATGAGACTATAGGGGGAATTGATGGTGAGTGCTTTCACATAGAGTCTGTGCTAAGCTGAACTAGAGGGGAGAGATTGTCTGTACCTTCCATAGGGTTGCTTGTGCTGTTTTGGTTGAACTAGAGGGTTTAGGATGTCTGTACTTCCCAGAGGGTTACCTTATTTTTATTAGCTTCATACTTGAGAAATGAAATTGATTGCATTAAATTTATATGAATATTTACTTTTGAGTAATTATTTGTTTCTTGCATCTTTTACTTATTACCTTCCATATATATTCAATGACTATTAGGCATAGATCATTTTTTCTTTTCCTACTGGGATTCATCTCACACCCTATTTGGGTCATGATTTTGGGCTAAAATAGATTATATTATTGCCGGTATAGATAAGGTCATGTGCCCCTCTACATCAGGTACTTGATTGCTGAGGAGTTGAAGAGCATGGGACCAAGCTGAGGCTTGCGATGCTGTTGAAGTTTATCTGTTTTCTTTTGTTCTTTGGATCAGTATTGTTTTTAATTCATCATTATGACTTGTTTGTCTTCTTTCCTAGACATATGTATCATGCATCATTTTATATATGTGATCTAGTTTATTTCTTCAGTCTTCCACCATTTATTATTATATGGTATTATTACTTCTTCCCCTATTGCAATCTGTTTTAATTCTGTTGTTTTATTCTTCCAATGAGGGAATAGTTTCCCCACTATCAGACACAAGTCCCTCACTGCTAGTCGGTAGCCTCTGGCATTTGGGTAAATACAATTGAGACCATGTGACCAACCTTGTATGGGTCACCTCTGGCAGCATCTAGAACCCGGAAATTACTATGTGGTATCAGGGGAATTCTTTTCTTCTTGACATACAGTTTGGAGTCTATATCTAGGGATAGGAAGAAATAGGTACTTTGTAATAAGCTGTGTTCGGGAGTAGCTAACTCGTGTATAGGGAAAATCCAAGTTACCTTGTTTATTGCGATTCTTTTGGTTCTGAAATTTTACAGTTGATTTTCTTTCACTGTTGGGTGATTCACATGTTTTCTTCTGTTATTGTTGATGTTATTGAGGTTTTATTTCTGTTGCAACCTGATGAGATTAGGGTATGCCATCTCATGCCTCATATAGGCACTTGCTAGAAATCACATGTCATGCACTCTTTCCATGCCATTTAGGGTGCATTAGCTATTTCATGATGTTGTGATAGATGATGTGATAGATATGCATGCTATTTTGATATATGACCTGATATAATACCTTATGTTTGATAAGGTATTGGTTTTTGTATGTTTTTCTTTGATTTAATGCCAAAATTTTGTTCTTGAGGTGTTATAGGCCCTCATGGATAGGAATTTGGCACTTTAATGATAGTTTCTATGTTTTCTAGGCTTCCAGAGTACTTTCTGAGGCTTACTGTCTGGAAAAACACAAAATACATGGTGTGTAATGATGAACACATTCCATGAGTCCTTTTGTTCAAGAAGGAAGTGTTTTTCATAAGTACACGATGTGTAGTCTCTAACCATGACAATGGCTATGTGGGTAGAGACACGTGGTTGGGAAATCTTGGTAGAACACATTGTGTCGTGTAGACCTTGTATCTGCCCGTATGACTAATGACACAGAGGGAAAAAAGCATAATTCATACATGTCTTGTTCATATTAAACATCTCATGTAGTGTAAATAGAGTAACTGTTCATGTGACTAACAACACAGGTTGGTGTAGTCTTTTCTATTACACGTATTTTCCATCTGGAACACATTGTGTAAAGTGAGTCGTGTAACCGTCCATGTAACTAAAAACATGGGTCAGTGAAGTTCATCTAGGACACATTGTGTCAGGAAATTACACGTCGTGTAGTCTTCTTCTAAAGAAATCCATGGTGGCATAGTTGTGTAAAATAATGCAGGAAAGGGAAGAGAATTCAAGTACACACCATGTGTTTGGACAACATGTCATGTGTGTGGGGTGTTACACAACCTGTTTGGAAGAGGTACACACCCATGTGAAGGATTAACAGAACAATATAAGTATGCATTATACACGCCGTGTAGTCATGTTTTAAAAAACATGAATGCTTTCTTTCTTCTGTTCGCTTATTACACTTATAGTTTTCAGTCCTTGAAAATAATGATCTAAGGTGTGCGTTTGACATTACAGAGTCATGCCAATAAGATGTCCTCTGGTTGTATGCTATTTTCATGGCAGTGATCAGACAACAGACATGGATGATCAGGGACTACAAGAAGATCCTCCAGTTGTGCCAGTCTTGGCACCAGCCATCATTTGGGACACAGGAACCTACACACTGTTCTAATAGGGTTTTATGAGGATCATGAAGACCATTTGAGGAGTACTTCATCATATCCCTTCTATGGCAGAGTAGAACTGGGTTTTTTAGCAGTAGTATCCACCCACTTTTACAGGGGATAGCGGACCTCAGGCTTCAGAGTCATGGATAGAATCCATTCTTTCTATCATTGAGCATCTAGAGACGCCTCCAGATAGGTGGGTGAATCTTGATATATATATTCTAAGAGATTCTACCAAGAGATGGTGGGATGTTATCTCACAGGCGGGATGCCATCAGGTTATGGTTTGGGATGAGTTTTAGCGTTCCTTCTATGACTACTTCTACTTGGAGACTTTGAGGGCCTATCGAGACTGAGAGTTCATGAGTCTGGAGCAGGGTACTCTTTCTTTTATGTAGTATTCCTCTTTCTTTACAGAGCATCAGCGCTTCATTCCCATCCTAGGAGGTGAGAATTTATTCCTAGCAAGGAAGTTTGAGGATGGTCTCAGGAATGACATCTGATCACAGGTGAACATTTTCAGGTTGACTTTGACCACTTCTATAGTCAAACAGGTTCTGATCACAGAGCACAATCTATGAGATTCTAGAGTTGTAATCCAGGGTATCTCAATATCCAGAGTTGGTATCTCTGCTACTGACATCAGGAAGCATCATAGGAAGTCTATGCGCAGAGATCCTAGGAGTAGATAGATTTCTTATGGTATCCAGGTCGTGTGCTACCAGTGCGGGAAGAGTTGGCATACGAGGGAACATTTCCTGAGAGACCTATTGGAGTTATGATATTGCAGAAATATGGGTCACCTTCTACGCTTCTATCAGATATTCTCACCAGAAGCTGGTGACATGGGTTCTTCTATGACACTTCATTCTAGATTAGCGTGACTGGTTTCTCACCAGTCTGGAAACTGGATTTCATCCATCCATTCAAGCCGAGGTGGGGGTCACAGCCATGTTAGTCAGTCACCAGGCTTCTAGTGACTATAGGGTGGATCAGCTCAATGTGGTTAGGAAGGGTCATAGGGCTGTGGTACAGGCCAAAATTTTGCAGTGGAGTAAACCTATTAGGAGCAAGATTCCAGACCCTCTATAGTTTGAGGTACGATCCTAGTTGCCTCAGTTTTAGCTTATATGCATTTTGATACATGGGATTCCCATAGATTTATATCTTCTGCTATTGTGGAGATCCTTGGGTTCTATATCTTTTATTCTGTTGATATCATGATGGTAAACACTCTATTGGGGACAAGAACAACTAGTATACATTAGTGCAAGGAGTTGCTCTTGAGGTTGGTGGGTGTCACATCTTAATAGAACTCTATGTCTTAGAGATAAAAGACTATGACGTCATTCTCAGAATGGACTTGTTAATTCCCTTACAACTAGCTATTGATTTCTATCACTGTAGGGTGAGTTTAACATCACGAGAGGGTAGATCGTTTCTTCCCAAGGGAGAATGGGATGTCTAGGTGAGGAAGGTGGGACCCGAGCATCATGGGTTGGGAGGAGTTATAACTAATATTGATATTCTATATCTGGATGACTTGGGGACTTCACAAATAAATTTTCCCCCAATGGTGGATCATTTTCGATATATCATTCTAGAGAAATTTTCAGTTTTTCCTCTAGATCGAGGGGTGGAGTTTTCTATAGAGCTTGTGTTAGGAGTGGCACGAGTGTCCATTCCTCCTTATAGGATGGCTACACCTATGTTATAGTAGCTCAAGAAGTAGTTGGAGGAGTTGTAGGTAATGGGTTTCATCCGACCCAATATTTCTTCTTAGGATCTGCATGTCCTATTTAGGAATAAGGAAGATGGTACCTTCAGACTTTGTCAGGATTATTAGAAGTTGAACTAGTTGACGTTCAAGATTTGGTATCTATTTCTGAGGATTGACGATCTCTTTGATCAACTTCGAGGAGCCCGGGAGTTCTCGAAGGTTGGCTTAAGATCCCGTTATAATCAGTTGCACATTAGACCATTTGATATACCTCTTACATCCTTCCAAATCAGGTATAGTCTATACAATTATATGGTTATGTCGTTCGGTCTCATGAATACGCCTGCAATCTTCATGACACTGATAAACTGAGTGTTCCATCCATACATGGATTCTTTTGTGGTAGTCTTCAAGGATGATATATTGGTGTACTCTCATTCTCAATGTAACCATGACACACATCTTGAGATCATTCTGAGTACACTGAGAGAGAATCCATTATATGATAAGCTCTCTAAATGCCACTTTTAGATAGACTAGATTTACCTCTTGGGACATCATATCTCAGAGAAAAGAGTAACAGTAGAACTAGAGATGGTGAGAGCAGTAGTTTCCTGGGAGCAGCTAAAGAATTTCTTTGAGGTACAGAGTTTTCTAGGGCTGGTTGGATACTACAGAAGTTTCATACAGGACTTCTCATGCTTAGAAATTCCACTTACAGGCCTGGCTAAGAAGGGTGTGATGTATATGTGGTCAAATTCTTCTGATTAATCCATTCAAGATCTGAAAGGAAGGTTGACTTCAGAACTGATACTAGTTTCTCCTGATCCGGGAAGGAGATATTTTGTATATTGTGATGCTTCGGGTATCGCGTTGGTAGATGTGCTTATAGAGGGAGAATGAGTCCTTGTGTACAAATCTTGGTAGATGAGGCCTCATGAGGGGAAGTACCAGATGCCCGATCTGGATTTAGAGGCAGTTTTTCATGCCTTACGATGTTGGAGACATTATCTTCTTGGAGATCCTTTTTTGGTTTTCACCGACCACAAAAGTATCATGTACATCTTCACTCATTGTCACCTGAATTTGAGATAGAGAAGGTGGGTTAAGTACCGTAAGTCTTTTGACTTTGAGCTTGCATATAGGCCTGGGAAAGACAACATTGTGGTAGAGGCAATGTGCAGGAGGGGTAAGATACAAGAAGTTTAGGAGGCCCGCAGAAAGTGACAGCTTATGGGTATGTTCTCTAAGATGAATTTGGAGGTGCATGATAGATAGGGGAAGACATTTATTTCATCTATAGTTGTTACCTCTAATCTTTTGATCGAGTGCGAATGAGGCATCTATCAGATTTTGAAGGCCTAGTATTACGGGAGAGCATGTCAAGAGAGGACCCTATTGCTGGATAGACCATAGGTGAGAATGAGATCTTGTGTTTATAGGGGTTCGTATGGGTGTTAGTAGATATACGTGAGGAGCTGTTGTAGAACTTTCATTCTTTAGTTTGGGGAGTTCATCTTGGTGTCACCAATATGTATCATGATCTACACTGTCAGTATTGGTGGCCAGTTATGAAAAAAGATGTTGTCAGTTTTGTAATGAGGTGTTCCACCTGTCATCAGGTCAAGTCGGAGCATCAGTGTCAAGTTGGACTTTTAAAGTAGTTACCCATTTCCGAGTGGATGTGGAATTATGCTGAAATGGATTTCACGACCGGTTTGTCGAGATCGCCTCGATGGAATGATGCAGTATGTGTTTTCATTTACAGACTCAGGAAAGATTCTTACTTCTTGTTGATCAAAGAGACCTTCAGCATTGATGAGATAGGAAGATTGTACATCCGAGAGATGATACGTCTACATGGAGTTATACAATTAATGTTTCTAATAGGGATGCACGTTTTACTTCTTGGGTCTGGCAGGGGCTATATAAGGATTTGGGCACATAGGTACTTTTGAGTATAGATTGCCATCCCAAGATAGATGTCCAGTCTGAGCATACAATTCAGGTGCTTGAGGACATGGTTCGAGCATGCATCCTTGATTTTGGAGGTTCATGAGAGAATCACATACCTCTTATATTGTTTTCCTACAATAGTAGTTTTCAAACTACTATTTAGATGGCACCTTATGAGGCGTTGTATAGTAGACTATGCTGATCACCCTTATGTTGGATGGAGGCAGGAGAGGCAATTATTATGGGACCTCATCTTGTCCAGGAGACCACATAGCAGATGTAGTTGATTCAGAAGAGGATGGCTACTACACAATCTCGATAGAAGTCTTATGTTGATCGACGGAGACGAACTCTGGAGATCGAGGCCGGAGATCGGGTTTTCCAGTGTGTCACACCAAGGTTGGGACATATGAAGATTAAGATACAAGGTAAGCTTTCACCGAGGTACTTCGGGCCGTTTGAGGTGTTGGAGGGAGTAGGGTCGGTCGCCTATCGGTTGTAGTTACCTTATATGTACTAGAATATGAATGATATATTCCATGTTTCTCAGCTTTAACGTCACTTCTCAGACCCGTATCATGTTTTTCAACTCGAGAAGTTTCAGTTAGAGGTTGATGACTCATTTGAGGAGCATCCTATCTAGATTTTTGTTTGAAGTATGAAGGTTCTCTATGGCTGGTATGTTCCTCTAGTACGAGTGCTACAACGACATCGACGAGTACATTACGAGACTTAGGAGAGGGGGCCGATATACGATCACAATGGCTGGAGCTATTCAGGGATTCTTCTTCTCTGTCACCTTGCTAGGGAAATTCGGGGATGAATTTCATTAATGGGGGATGTCTATAAGAACATTTCTCTTCTTTTCAGGTATGTTTTCCTTTTTCTGGTGTTTTTTAGAAAAATTGGATTTTATTGGGAATTTCTTTTGTACACACCGTGTAATTTATAAGTGCACGTCGTGTACTTGGTTACCGTAGGTAGCCGTGTGATTGTCGTGTAATGGTCGTGAACACGTCCGTGTGTGGTGACCTAGAGACCACCTAATACGAGGACTGATTAAGGAAAGTACATGTTGTGTACTTATAACATAGGCATCGTGTAATTTCTTTTTTTTCATTAAACGGATCAGGGTTGCATATAATTGGCATAAGTGTCTTATTCATCGCCTTCATCGACTGAGAGCATTCGTACAACACTGATCCTTCCCTGATCCCCCGATCAAACATCGGTTCTCTGATTCGACCACCGTCGATTGTGTTGGGATCTCCAAGCTGAGCTCATCCTTCTTCTAGAGCTTCGTTTCCTGATTCCTCCACTTTCATGGGTTATCCTCAGTTGAGAGTTTTTAACGTTTTTGTAGATCTACAATGTTTGTGGGTGATTCAAGGCTTGAGGTTCATGTATAACGATCCTACAAGACCGAGTAGGGGGTTTGTGCCTTTCTTTAGATAGTCTTTGAGTTATATGTGCAAAAGTTCCCAATAACCTTTTTCAGGGTATTAAGTTTTTATGGTTTTAACCCTTTATTTTTTTGATATTCCTAGTTTGATGGGATATAAATTAATTATTGATAATAGGTATATGTTTGTTAAGGTATTGATGTTTTCCCATGTTTTCATGTTTTGACTGTTTAGAGTAGATTTTCTGTTTAGGCTACTTATTTGCTTTCCATGCCTAGTACTGTAGGATGGAGTGATTATTATCTGAAATAATGTTATTCTATAGACCTTTATTCAAGTAGTTCTTGAGTTATTCTTTGGTCGTTATACATCGATGAGCTCGATTGACTTACACAAGGCCATGAGAACCTGGTGTTGTAGACTATAGAGAAAATGGACAATGAGGGCTTCTCTAGACTGTCTGTTTTACTATTACGATGTGAGACCATAGGGTTGATGGACGTAAGTGCTTCTTGGATTGTCTATAGTTCCTCCATGGGGTCTACAAGGGGGAATTGGACATTGAGTGCTTCCCTAGAGCAGCTATTAGTTAGAGATATGAGACTATAGAGGGAATTGATGGTGAGTGCTTCCTCAAAGAGTCTATGCTAAGCTGAATCAGAGGTGTGAGACTATGTGTACTTCCCAGAGGGTTGCTTGTGTTGTTTTGGTTGAACCAGAGGGGTTTTGATATGAGTAATACCCATTGGATACATACTTATGATTAGATTCTTACTTGAGATATGAGATTGTTTGAATTGAATCTTTTGGAATGGTCACTTTTGAGTACTTCATTGTTTGCTACATATTTTACTCATTACATTCCATATATATTCACAGACTATTAGGCATAGATATTTTGATATTTGCCTACTGGGATTTGTCTCACACCATATTTGGGTCTTGATTTGGGTCCCAAGCAGATTATATTTTCGCAAGTATATATAAGGGAAAGCGACCTTCTACTTCAGTTACTTTCTTGCTGAGGAGTTGGAGAGCTTAGGACCATGTCAAGGCTTGGGATTCTTCTAGTGTTTATCTATTTTATTATGTACTTCGATTTAGTACTATTTTTATTTTAGCATTGTGACTTGTTTGGAAGCTTTCTAAGACATATGTATCATTAATCATTTTATATATGTGCTCTAGTTTATTCATTCAGTCTTCCGCTATTTACTATTGTATGGTATTATTTTTTCTTCCTCTATTGCTATATTTTTTACATCCAATGTGTTACTCTGCCAATGAGGGCATTGTTTCCCCACTATCACACCCAAGGATGTCACTTCTAGTCAGTAGCCTCTAGCATTCAAGTAAATGCGCTTGAGGCCACATGACCAACTGGGTATGTGGCCCCTCTGGCGGCTTCCGAAATTGGGACGTTACAATATCCTTGACCAGTTGTAAATTTTGGGGCTATTTTTTTTCCAAGAAACTAAGTCAAGGTATCCCTAATAGATGTAAAATTATCATGATCTCTTTTTAATTTCTCTTTTGAAAATTTCATTTCAGCCTTTTCTTCTAATAGATGAGAAATATTTTACTTTTCAATATTCAAATCAGAATTATAATTGTCATTTAAAGCATGTTGTCTTTTCAATGATTTATATTTATCCCTGAGCTCATTAAAGGTATCCTCAAGGATTCCACAGTATTCAAATAGTTCACCCTTAGACATATTTTCATCATTATTTGATTCACTTTATTTCCCATAATAGTAATCATTATGTATAGGAATATTAAGTGTTAACTCAGATGTTTCGTTCATGAAACACAGGTTTACCTAATTGTTCTGTTCAGTATCAGATGTGGCTGATCTACTATAGTTGTCTTTTGGAGCACTAAAGTAGCTTTTATAACCTTTTTATATCCCTTGTTATTCTCTCATATTTCATCTTAAATTTCATCTTGGGGAAGTCATCCTTCGCATGACTTTTTCATTTACACTCATAGCAGATTATCTCATTTGTGTTGTCATTCCAATTTCGGTCTATTTTCCAATTTCCATTACTATCAAACAATCCTCTATAGTTTTAATTTCTAAAGAACTTATTCATTATGTATAACTTTTGGAATGTTTTAGTAAGATGACTCATCTCCTCATCCCTGTCAGAATCAAAATCTTCACTAGTGGAACTATCTATAGGAACTTGAACCTTCTCCTAGTCTTTTCCCTTTGAGGTAACAATCTTAAATGAAAAAAAAAATTCTTGGGTCTTCATCTACTTCTTGATTCACCTTAATATATTCTTCGTACATCATGAGTTTTACAATTATTTCCTTCACTGGTAGCTTTCTTATGTCATAGGATTCTCGGATAGAAACAAAAGTTCCTCTCCATTTGTTTGGTAGGCATCGAAGCAATCTCATAATCTGATCATTGTTGTCCACTGGTTTCTCAAGCAGACTCATGGTATTTACTATTTCATCGAAATGGAGATACATTCCAGAGATAGGTTCATCAGGCTTCATTTTAATATTATCATATTTAATTGTATAAGTATTTAATCTCATTTATTTAACAATCGTTCTTCCCTCATAGGAAACAACCAAAGTATTCCAAATTTCATATGAAGCTTTACAGGAAAATTTTCAATTGAATTATTCATCACCTAAATCATTGTACAACACATTAATTGCTTTATAGTTATTATTATACATAGATTTAGTCAATTGAGACCATTTTCCCTAGTAGTAGCAGGTAATGCATGTTGTTCTTCAATTGTGTCCTCGATTCTAGGACCCATTCTCTGTATATATTTTTTTCAATTTCTAGAGAAAATAGTTATTACCATTAAAGAAATATGGTATGTTAGTAGCGACACCCCCAATTTGGTTATCCATAGGTGATTAGAATATAATGAACTAAAAATTTAGATATGAAAAAAAAACATAAGATCATTAAGATATAAATACAATCATAGTTGAAAAGAATTATAATCCTCTGATACAATATATTAGTGGAGGTGGAAACTCAAGAGGGGGGTGAATTGAGTTCCTAATTAAAATTCTATTTAAAACATGATGATAAAATCCCCCAAATTGAAACAGCCCAGTTAATTAAAGTAGTAAAGATATAAATGTCCAATTTTTCAAAAAGCCTCTCAAAGGTTTATTAGTCCTTAGTTGGATCAGTGTAAAAACATTTCCAAAATTTGGAATAGGTTTATTGAATTAAACACATATACACACATACCAAAACTAATTATCCTAGTTAATGTAAAACATTTTTTTTTCATTGAATTTGTAAGTAGTGTAAAATAGAAAAACAGAGTATCTCAAAAAAAATTACACAGCTGAATTAAACAAGAAGTTCAGTCTCAAGCCGATACTTAATCCTCTCCACTTTCTGATCATCGTCCACCAAGAACTTTACAAAAATAAACCTAATACATAGCTATTATTGGGATTTACAATAGTTTTCACAAATTATTCTGGTCTCACAACCTCTACCACAGCTCTTCATGGAAAAAACAGACAACCAGGACACAGGCGTCCTCTTCCATAACTATACATGGGAAATAATATTGTAAGAATGTTTGGTGGGAGGATTTTCAGAATCCTCTAGTTTAAGAACACGAGATAGTGTGAACATAATAGAAAAATGAAAACTACTTGAAAATGTAATATAAATAACCAAATAAACATAATGTTATGAGAATTGAGTTTTGAAGGACTTATGTGTTTGAATTTCAGCTCTAGAGTCCTCGGTGTGAATAAATTAGAGTTTGATTCCTTCTCTAGAAGATGTCTCCAAAATAGAGTGTTGCTACTTTAGGTTCTGGCTTATATGTACTGAGGTGTTCAGCTTCTTGGTTTGAAAGTGATTCGATGAAGCACAAAAAGGCAGCCTTGAATTTCTTCTCCCAAATGACCTTTGTGAAGCTATTGGGTTCAAAACATAAGTGCTGGTATGTTCTAATTGAACTTCAGGTCTCATGTGTAATGTCTCTCACCCAGTATTATATTTCTAGCTAGAACATTTATTCTATTTTATATTATTGAGGCATGATAGTATGAATGATCAAACCCCTTGTGGTCTTCCTCTTACCTCATACGGTCTCCAGATATGTCTAAAATCAACATTAATTAATTTCAAAATAATTAAATTTATTAAATATGAATGTTAGAATAATCTTAATAAAATTGATAATGTATATTGTAGAAGAGTATAGGTATCGGTATACTGGTAGAGGTAGCCTTCTCAATGGTAGGCTTATCCGTGGTAGGCTTGCAATGGAAGGCTTCATTATTAGTCTTATCAGCGGTAACTTCATAGCACCAACATTAAAACAATAACCTTCTATCAGTAACCTTTTAGTGGTGACTTTAGTAAGATTCCAAAAGTATACTTCTCATCAGTTACCTTGTACTAATAACCTATAATGGTATCTCTACAATAGTAGTCCTTGAGCGGTAGACTCATAGCAGTGAACCTGCATTGGTAACTCAGTGGTAACCTTCTAGCGGTAACCTTCTAGGGGTGGCCTTCTAGTAGTGAACTTTTAGCGGTATCCTTGTAGGGGTAAACTTGAAGTGATAACCTTCTAGTATTAATCATCTAGTGGTAACCTTCTTGCAGTAACCTTCTTGCGGTAACCTTCTTGAGGTAACCTTCATGCGGTAACCTTAATCGGTGACATAAACAGAAGCCTCTTAACTGAGAGCATCATAAATTTGACCTTTTACATAGAATATTTTACACTGTAAACTTTATCAAGAAAGAATTGAGATTAAAAATAAATATTTCTGACATGAAAAAACTATAAAACCTAATGAATCATGATCATCATTTAAATGTAAAATAATTTGGGATTACCAAAACAGGTGAGTCCAACAACTCTTAATAAAAATTTTACCATTATAATTAATATTATAAATATAAATGATTATGGTTAATTAATTTTGAGAGAAGTGACGATGACCTAAACTAGTAAAGTCTTGTTGTAAGAAATAAATTTGTCAGAACTTGGTAGGGAATTATCATCTTGGTGCTTCACTCATGAAAAACCCCAAGTCGATCTTCCACACGAAAAGCTTGAATGAAATATATTATGAGAGATGTTCAAGATAGTTGAAATTACCACAGGGGAGATGTTATTCGAGCTGCCACATGAGTCTATCCCCATCACACACATAACCCTTAGGTCGTATATGAGTGTTATAAGGTTTATACATCCAGGTCTTAGTTACTGAATATATAATAGCATTTTATAAATAAAATTTTTCTTCCATCATTTCCATTTTGAGAATTGTTTTTCGTAAAAAGATGAAGAATTTGATAAATTTATTTTTCAGGAAGAAATTTTAAATTTTAAAAATTATATAAATTATCATATTAAATTAATATATTATTAATAATTTTTTTATAATTAAATAGGGTTATAAAAACAATCCTTTTTTACAAAAAAATTGATAAAAATTAATTTTTTTAATGTGTCGGAAATTTTAAAATGTATTTTACTATGAACTTTTTATCCATAGTTATTTAAAATAAATATATATTTTTATATTTATAATTAAAATGTATCATATTTATAGAATTACTATGGTAAAATATATTTTATTTTTGAAATCCAAATCTTATTTATAATGCCCCGACCCTATAAACCTAGAGCCAGTATAGTTTTTATTATATTGGCATGATTACAATAAACCAAATCCTGAAGGACTGATTAGTTTATCATGTTCGGAAGACCATATTATATACATGATACCCATAGTACATTGGGAATTATAGAAAATGAAACATGATACATAATAGAATAAAATAAACTGCATCCTTTGAAAACTCCTTCACTATTTTTATCTTCATATCCTCAACAAGGGATAGTTAATAATAGTGAGCTCAGATGCCCAGTAATGGTTACATGAAGAAATAAGAATAGAATTAAAAACAATAAGGAATAGACATTATGGAAACGTAAATAATATGAAAAGCACATGCCATTAATTAAACATGGATTAATAATGATCCCATAGATTTTTTCACATTGAAAATATCGTGAAAGGTAATAAATGAGTACTAAATGAAGAAAATGAATATTTAGTGGATGTAATGTATCTTTAACATGAACCATTATATAGTCATGATGGTTTACTTCTTTGGGTAGAAACCCATCAGATTCTTTTTTGAAACAAACACGAAGAGTTTGTCACCAACAGTTTTGTCTAATTAGACCTTTCGACGCATCAAGGGGATATATAGAGCCCTACCCATCACTAAAGTCCAAATAATTCGTCATAAAAAGATTTAATTGATGAAAATTATGGCTTATAAATATCCGTAAGTAATAAAAGATACAAACTCGTCAATATTCCCTCTATTAAAACAACATTCCAAATAAACATAGTATATAAAATGGTTTACAGCTAAGATAATAATAATATCCACTGTCAATAAAATAGATTTTTAAAAGAAATATTATTTCAAATGAAAATTGATCTCAAATGAGAATTAGATCAACCACATAATAATTATTAGTTTTAGAATTCCAAGTAATACTCAACGGAACGGAAACTGAGACAAAGTCTCTTACCACATTGTAATCAATCATATCATATAACCAAAAATTAATATTCATAAAATTATTGATTTAATACCATGAATATAAATATAATAATGATTATATATATATAAATTTAGTTTACATACACCACATACAATAAATGAGTTGCAAAAAATGGAAATCTCACTGAAATAAAAGTGAGATGAGAACCCCCTTACCTTATGCCCCAATGTATTTTGTACTTGATATTAATGTCCTGAATAATTTAATTAGATTCATTAATTAATAATTAAATAACATTATCTAAATTTATTTTATATATTATATCTTTATTAATTTCAGTTATTTTCTTTTATATTGGTTAAGAGATTCAATTTCATCATTTTGGGAGTGAACGATTTCTTAGTTTTCTTGATCGGTTCGATTGTATAAGAGTATGGATGTTCATGTGAAATTGAAATTTAAATATAGAATTTAAGTTATGAGTTATTAATTATCATTCAATAGGTTAAATGATCATATAAATCATTTGGTTATTTTGGGATAGGATGAATCATTATTAAAAATTTTACTGATGAACTTTTTGATTATTTTGATGGTTTTTCGATCACCACAAAATCATTTTGTTTTTTAATTTAATACCATGTTTAAAAAATGATTCTTGAAACTTAAATATATTATATTGAATATATTATGATATATTTAAACCATAAAAATGGATTTATGTCTTTAATTGAAATTGGTAATAGAAATTTAAAACTCATCGTCCTGGAATGTGATAAATTTAAACATCTCAAACATTGAATTAATTTTTACTATAAGAGGAGGTGAAGATAGATGATAGTGAAATATTACATTATAATCATAAAATTCCATTATATGTAATGTACTAGAATTATCACAGAATTTGTATTAGGTGTGGTGGGGATAGAGGAACAAAAGAATGGAACTAGTAAAAGAAGTTGAAATGAAAATGTAGAGAGGTTTACCTCTTGAGTACTCCTCCTTGAGAATCTCTTTAAGGTATTTGATTTTTGACTTTTGGTGAGACCAAAAGTTCATGGACGTGGGGGGAGGGCTTGGGAAGAGTATTTTTTATATCTTAGGTAAGGTTCAATGCTTGAGAGGTGTGAGAGGAAGATAAGGTGAGGGGTGGTTTATATAGTGGAGGAGAGGTGGGTTTTATCATTATTTTAATCATTAGTTAAATATTTTTCTTAATGAATAAGAATAGTCATGACTTCTATTAGAAAAATTAGTAATTAGAGTTCGTGAAATCAAAAAAAGTCAGATTATATCAGTTGTACATCATCCACGGCTCAATAAATCATGTATTTAGCATTTATCATAAATTGTCATATTTTACCAATCACCAAAAATTCAAGTATTTCATAAAAATACCAAAATTTCATCCAAACAATTTTTTGACATTTAGAAAAAAATGAACTCCATTTTGTGAGAATAAATTCTTAAATATGAGAAATTTAATTTTTAATTAAAATCCCCATTTACTCAAAAACAAATAAATTTTTTAAAATTATTATTAATATTTATAATAACCTGAAAATTAAAGAAGGTCTTATTAAATTGTCCTGAAATCATAATAAAAATAATAATAATTATGGAATACATATTATTTAAGATAAATTTATTTTAAATTAATTTTTTAATATAATAATGTAATTTAATATTTATTACTCACCAAAAATACCAACACATAATTATTAAAATATTCACGCTCATTTATAGCATGCGTAAATATTATTCATACATAAATGGGTGAGGTTACTATTTAGAAAGATACATTATTATTCATAAGGGTCATATGACTATTCTAAAGGGTGGGATAATATTCAACAAAAAAATAATTTAATTATGTTGGAATCTAAATAGAATACTAAATACAACCGTGTATGTCTGTTTGTCAAAATTCAAAACACAGAAGTTGAAAAAATATGATTAATGTCTATTTTATAACTATATTGTAACAAAATATTGTTGCCTCATAGGGGATATTTTCGGGAAGCAGGATGAGAGAGGCAAGAATCTCTCTCTCTCTCTACGAACTGCAGCGACTAGGGTTTTGGCGATCGAGATGATGTTTCTTGCTACAGATCTATTTCCTCATGGGAGGTTTGACTCCCATAGATCTTCTGTTGTGAGTGGATTTCGATGTTCTGCTTCAGTGGCGATGCCCGGAGCTATCGGTGATGTCCCGGTGGATGATGATGGTTCAAACGATGCGATGGTGGTGACATATGGTGCTGCGACGAAGTCTCGGTTTGTTGCGGAGGGATGAGGGATCTTGATGAATAATGTAGGGGCTACGGGTTTGGGCTGTGGTGGCGCGAGCTCATCGCTGGCAGGGGTGAACACTGCTTCGGTGCCTACCGTGGGAGGTATTGAGGGCGGTTGTAGGTCAAAGGATAGTGTGGCTACTAGAAAAAAGACCCCATTTGGCATTTCCATCCCAGTTCCGGCTGGATCTGCTATTGGAGCAGGTACAATTAAACCTACTTTGGAGTGATCTGAGGCTTTTAGACAGGATGGTTGTGCTCGCACCATTTTTCATCTTAAACGTGAGATCGAATCTTCCATTAGAAGAAAGGGGAATACTACGCACATCAAAGAGAATCCTATTGCGGTCACTAAAAGGCTTAAAATGGGTGAGTTATCAATCATTGCTCCCATTTTCCTTCCTAAGGGTACACAACCTATAGAAATTGATGATCTCAAGGAACATATTTCTTTAATTTGGGGCTTCTCAACATGTAAGTGTGCCTCGCTTGGTTGGGGATATTTCCATATGCTTTCCCCCACTGATGAATTAAAAGATCGAGCATGGGGCTTTGATTCCATTGAGCTCAAACCTAGAATTATTCCTTTATGGGAATGGGATAAAAAGTTCAACACTTTTGATGTTGATATCACTATGACTCAGGTTTGGGTTACAGTTTATGGCTTAAACTGGATACTTTGGCATCCTTAAATATTATATGATATTGCATTATCTATTGGTATACCAATCAAAATTGATAAGAAGATGGAAGTTTTCCATTTTGGACACTTCACTAGGTTTATGGTTGAGATTGAACTGGGATCGACTCTTATTGATAAAGTGATGCTTGCTACTCATGAAGATATTATTGAGATGAATATTGTTTATGAAAAATTTCCTAATTTTTGCAAAGACTTCGTTGTTATTTTTCATGATTTATCTTCATGTCGGCATTCTTTAGTGTGTATTTTTGATGCATTGTGTGGCCATAATGTCAATAACTGTCTCAAGAAGGGAAAATCTGCAAATTCTGGGAAATATGTATCATAGTTTTTACCTGATTACGCAAAACATTTGCGTATGCCAGAGCTGAGCATGGTTGTTAATCAGGTTGAGAAAGCGGTGCAGGGTGACGCACATGAAGAGGTATATAAATTTGATGTTTTGGGAGACCGACCAGATTCACCCAAGGTATGTACTTTCCCTGAAAATTAGAAGAAGTATTGGGATGAGATTTGTACGGATGTGGATAATGTCCAACATGTTGATTCTACAAGCAATGTAAATGAGCAGGCAAGACAAGTAGAAGCACAACTTGAGGTTGATCAGTAACTCTCTCAAGGTAAATTGATGCCCTTTGGGAATCGAAAAGGTAAAAAAACATTAGATTATGACTCCCCAGTCATCACTACAGATTTCCACTCTTTTGCAAAACCCTTTATGGATAATGAAGGATTTCAGATTGTTTCTTATAAGAAGACATCGTCCCCGGTTGCTTCCACTACGGCTGTTGAGAAGCGTACTATAGAAGAAGTTATGACGCAAGTTAAAACAAATGCTTCTTCTGTCAATGACAAGGAAGATATAGAGGATAGCTCGGGTTCTGATAGCACTGATGCTGAGACACTGCCGGGAACGCTTCAAGTTCTTGCGAACAGGGAATATGCTAACAGAGGGAGATCTAGAGGTCGTGGAAGAGGATGTGAAAGATCGGAGATGATTGCTATTAAAGAAGAAGATCGAAGGCAAACTGAGTGTCTGATGAAAAAGGTTAGGAAATAATCATTGTTTTGGGGTTTCCCGATTGTTTCCCGTACTCTTTTCTTATCTTTCTTCTTTCTCTTGCATTTAATAAAGGAGGCTTTTCCATTAAAAAAAATTGTTGCCTCCTAGGGACTCAGTGTTTTTCACATATAAGCTATTTAATTAATTGAAATTATTTTAAGAAGAATAATATATTTGGGTGTTATATTCATCCTAATTTTGAAAATTTATTTCTTGAAATTTTCCATGTATAAAGACCTCTAAAAAGATGTGGGTGGTTCTACTTTATAAAACCCTCAGGTTCCCATGTTTCTTCCTCCATTTTATGGTTTCTCATAAATTTTTCCATTCATGTTGTCTGATTAATCAATACATGCTCCCTAGAATCAAGAATATAAATTGGATCTTCATAGTATGTTAAATCATTTTCTAGTTCTATTTCCACATAGGTGAGCATGTGTATTGGGTTGGACATGTACATCTTTAATAGTGACATGTGGAACACATCATGAACATTGGAGAGACTTGTTGGCATTACAAAATGGTAAGTACCTCTCCAATTGTTTCTTGAATTTCAAAATGGCTGATATACCTAGGTCTCAATTTCCATTTCTTACTAAACCTAAAGAGACCTTTCCATAGATATAATTTTAGAAATACATGATCTCCCACTTGGAATTCTAAATTCTTTCTTTGGTTGTTAGTATAAATCATTCAGCTACTTTGCTATGCTTTAATATTGGCCTGAATTTTTATTACCTTTTTCATTTTCTCTTCAATATGTTCTGGGCCTAAACATTTCTTCTTTCCAACTTCATCCTAATAAGTTGGATTTCAACATCTCTTTCCATATAATTCTTCATATGAAGCTATTTTAATACTAGAATAGAATCTATTACTATATGAAAATTCCACCAAAGGTAAGAACTGATCCGACATACCTTGAAAGTCAATTGAGAATGACCTCAACATTTCTTCTAGTGTTTTAATAGTCCTTTTAGACATTCCATCAGTTTGGGGGTGATAAGTAGCACTCATATAAAACATAATAACCAAAGCCTTCTTGATAATTTTCCAAAAAAATTATATAAATCAAGGATCTAAATTTAACACAATTGATAGACGTTCACCATGATGTCTTACAACATCATTAATATAGAGTCTTACCAGGTGCTCTAGTGGTAAATCTTCTCTTATAGCAAGGAAATGAGATGATTTTATAAGAAGATAATAAATTACCCATATTTCACCATTACTTCTTGTAGTAATTGGTAGTACTATAAAAAAATTCCATTGTAATATCATTATATTTCCACATAGTTATAGGAAGAGGTTTCATGACTTCTTCATGGTGTGGTCTTTCAGACTTCCCCTTTTAAAAAACTAGGAATCTTGACACATAATCACCAATTTCTCTTTTTATATTATCCCACCAAAAATTTTTCTTCAGATATCAATACATCTTGGTGCTACCAGGGTGTATCGAGAAATTTGATCTATGAGAATCATCTAATAGTTCCCTTTTTGGCCCAGGTATTGATGGAATACATAACCTCTCTCCAAATCTAAGAACTCAATACTCATACATGAAGTCTTACCATCTTCCATCCTTGTTATCTTTAATTTTATTTCCAATATTCTCATCGTAATATTGAGATCTTTTATCTTCTCTAGTAAATATGGCTTAGCTATCATTTGAAAAAGGAATGGTGTTTCCTCTTCCTTAACAATTCCCATATCCATCATTAATAGATCAATGAATATAAGATCTCTCTAAATTCTCATTTGGGTCTGAAGTCCATGATCATTCGTTCTTAATGCATCTTTGACCTTATTTTTCTTTCCTAGGTGGCAGTGTATTGAAAAATCAATATCATTGAGTAACTCAAACCATCTCATTTGCCTCATGTTGAGTTCTTTCAATGTAAAAAATTATTTCAAATTCTTTTGATCCATATTTATCTCACATCATTTACCATAGAGGTAGTACCTCCATATTTTTAGAGGAAATGTTATATCTTCTAACTCATGATCATGAGTTAGATAATTTTTCTCATGAGTCTTCAGCTGTTTTGATGCATAAGAAATAAGTTTATCATTTTTCATAAGAACACAACCTAGTCCACTTTTTTGAAGGATAATTGTATATCAAAAATAAATCATTTCCAGATAGAAGAGTAAAAATTGGATCATTTACCCTTATTCTTTTAAATTATTAAACTCATTTAATACATTCTATTATTCATATAAATGTAACCCCTTTATGTATGAGCTTGGTTAGTGGGTTAGCGAATTTGGAATAATTATGAATGAAATGATGATAGTAACCTCCTATTACAATAAAACTATATACCACAATTATGTTTGTTGGTGTAGGCCATTCTTGAATTACATTTTTATTCATAGGATCAACTAATATTCCATACTTAGAGACAATATGGAAAAGAAAATAAATAGTTTGATGCTAGAATTCACATTTACTAACATTCCCATAAAACTCTCTTCTTCTAAGTGTCTCCAAAAAAACCGTAAATAGTTCTCCTGGTCCACATATATTTTTTTAATATATAAATAATTCATCAATAAATACCACAACAAAATCATCATGATATTATTTAAAATAATATTCACTAGATCCATGAAAATGTAGGGTGAATTAGTCTATCCAAATGGTATTACTGTAAACTCATAATATCCATAACTGGTTCAGAATGTTCTTTTTGGAATATCTTCCTTCCTCACACACAATTTATGATATCAAGATCAAAGATCCATATTGAGAAAATATTGATCTCCATGAAGTTGATCAAATTAATCATAAATGTAATGAGGGGGTTCTTTTTATTTATTTTAACAGCATTCATTTCTCTATAGTCAACACACAACCTCATGGATCCATCTGTCTTCTTGACAAAGAGAGTTGGGGATCCCATTCAGAAACACTAAGGATAATAAATCCCTTATCATTTAATTATTTTATTTGTTTATTTAGCTCCACTAATTCAATATATGAAATTCTATAGTAATTCTTTGATAGTGGTCTTGCACTTAGAATTAAATCAATAGGGAACTCAACTTCTTGCTCTGGAGGGTGTCTAGATAAATTCTATGGAAATACATTAATGTATTCTTTCACCTTAGGTACACACTCAATTTGAATATTTATTCCATCATCCATAGACATATCCTTTTATTCCTCTATAATAATTTCATTTATTAGATCTACTAGGGGAGGACCAAGATAAGAATCAAATGGGGAGGTTTCTTCTCTAAAGATAAGGGATTATACATCATTCTCAAAAATTATAGCCTCCCACTTCTTATAATATATTTTTGCAACATAATTTGAAATCCAATCCATAATGAGGATTATATTATAGTAAATCATGTTTATGATGATTATATTAGTAGATAATGAATGTTTATATGCCATAATGGGGACTTCCTGACACATCTTTGTTGCAATTATACTTCCCTTAGTATTTTTGACTAAAAACTCTTTTATTAATGCAAATATGAAATATATAATTTATTTGACATATTGGGAAGATTTAAAACAATGAAATTATCCAAAAACAAATAATGAATTGGATAATTTTGAGTAAATGATTAAATTACCTACTACCACATCATTATAAATTGCAACCTCACTAGTTTCGATCTAATAATCTTGACATTTCTCCCCTGAACTTTTCTGAGTTAGGTTGCCTTGATGCTTAGCATACTAATTTTCATAGGGTACCATATCTCAAAGAATTTATAATTGTAAATCATTTACATGTTTCTTCTCGTTTCATTCATTAGATAGATTAACCTTTTCTCCACATATTTAGAAAACTCTCAATCCTTTAATGATTTTTTTAGGATGATTTTTTCACAATTCTCGCATAATGGGCATTTCTTCATTCCCATCTTATACATCGGTAGTTCACCATTTCCATGGTGATCAGAATACCTATTTTTTTCTCGGTCTACCTGAAAAAATTAGATCTGTATAATTCATTCTCTTCTTTGATGTCACTTAATACAATTTCATCATATGATGAAAATGGTTTAGAAGATAGTGCCCTTTGAAGACATGTCTTAATACCTTTAATGAAATTATAAATCTTGTCTTCCGAGTCATGTGGGTAATATGTGGCATACCTGGAGAGTCTTTTGAAGGTAGCTTCATACTCCACAACACTCGCTTCTTCCCTTTTCTTCATACAAGGTGATTTCCTCTTCATTTCAGTCCGTTGCGCGTGAGGGATTTTTTGTTGAATAATAATTACTTAAAAAGTTCTCAATTATATATATTATGTTTTGTCTTCCTTCATGGTATTATGAATGAAGGAACACCATTAATATGCATCACCCTTGAGATAATATACTACTAGTAATACATTTTCATTTTCATTGCATCTTATTTCTAGAAATATCTTCTCAAGGGAGTTGATCCACTGCTTAGCTGACAATAGATTAGTAGTCCCACTATAATATAGGGGATTCTATAAATTAAATGATCCAATATAGGTGTAGTATGTTTAGTCACCACAACTTGAGTATGTTTTCCTAATATGGTCATGATCTACCAAGCTCCAACAGCTACCGGGTTCACTTGCTTGGTGGAAAAATCCCTAAATTATCATCATGTAGTGATTCTCTTTATTCCATTAGGTTCCATCACTAAATAATGGCATATTATAAATTAGGTTATGATTCTTAATGAATAATTTTAGAAATATAAAAACACATAATATAAATTGAAATTTTTTTCATAGTAAATATCATAACTATTAACATGGTTTAATTGAGAATAAAATTACTTTTAAACACTTCATAATGGTTTGTAAAGAAAATGTAAAATATCTTATGTACATCCTCTAAGAGTGTCAAATGAAGTGCATTGTATGGCTCATTTTCATGTACTAGGTAACCCCCAGTTAGGTCCAGAACACCTTGTTGGAGTTGTAACTCATAGGTACATATGTTCTAGAACCGTGTGCACCTGAAGTATCCAGATAGAGATGTATTTCTAGGAAGACCAACATAATATCTACTTCACCAAAATTATAGGATGTTATTCTATGATTATCCAAAACATATATAATATGGTTATTCCATATAAACTATTATTTCTAAATCTAGTTTCCAAGTTTGATGTTACACTTCCTCAGATACCAACTGTAACTCACTGACCCTATAAACTCGAAGCTGGTGCATTATATTATTATATTGGCTTGATTACAAGATATTGAATCCTTAAATACCAATTTTTCTAGATGTTTTGGAAGAATATATCACATAAATGACACCAATAGTACATTGGGAAAGATTAAAAATACAACATGATACATAATAGAATGAAATAAACTACATCCATTGAAAAATCAATCATGGTTTTCTACATCATAACCTGGGGAAAGCAAATAGAATAATGGAGATCTAAAAATATCAGTAAGGTTAAAATTTATCAATAAAAATATAATTATATTCAATAAGGGATAAACATTATGTAAAGATAAATAATCTGTAAAACACATGCCATTAATTAAAATTGGATTGAAATAAACGCATAGATTTTGTCATAGTATATATCTCATGGAAAGCAATAAATGAGTACTGAATAAAGATAATGATTATTTAGTGGACTTCTTGTATCTAGAACATGAACCATTATATTTTCATTATGGTTTATGTCTATGGGTAGAAACACATCTAATTCTGTTTGGAAACAAACATGAAGGGTTTTGTCGCCAACTGTTTTGTCTTGTCAGAACTGACGATGCATAAAGGGGTTTTAGTAGTCACTGACCACCACTGCAAGTCCTAATAATTCTTCATTCATATATTTAATTAAAAAAATATTCATTATAAGTATATTTATTGAGTATAAGATACAGACTCATCAATTTTCCTTCTCTTAAAATTACATTGAAAATAAAAATTATATGTAAAATGTTATGTAGATAGGAAAATAATAAAACCCATGGTAAAAAGAATATGTATATTTAATATAAATATAATTTCCCATGAATATTTATCTCAAATGGTTAGTATATATACCACATAAGAATATTAGGTTCAAAATACAATGTATGTGTCAATGAAATGGAAAACGAGACAATGTCCCTTACCATATTGTAATCAATCATATAGTAGGACCAAAAATTAATAATCATCAAATGAATGATTCAATTCCATGAATATAAAAAGAATAATGTTATTATATATCAAAATATAGTATATGTACACCACATAAAATTAATGAGAGGAAATCACTGGAAATATAACCGAAATAAAATATTGATAAGAATCCCCTTACCTTATGATTGAATGTATTATGCACTTGATCTTAATGTCCAGAATAATCGATTTATATTCATTAATTAAGAGTAAAAACCCTTATATACAAATATGTTATTTATTATGTCTTAGTTAATTATATTTATGGCCTTTTATTATAGGTTAAGATTTTCAACTACATCATTTGGGAGTAAATGTTTTCTCAGTTTTCATGATCGGTTCTCTTGAATAAGGGTATGGAAATTTGTGTAAAATAGAAAATGAAATACAAAATTGAATTTATGAGTTATTAATGATAATAAATTTGTTTAAATGATCATATTAATACTTTTTTTATTTTGTGAGAGGAGGAATCATTATATAAAATTTTAATGATAAAAGCTTTGATTATTTTGGTGGTTTTTCAATCACCATGAACTCATTTTTTTATAATTTAATACCATGTGAAAAATGTTATTCTAGAACATAAAATAGAATATATTACATATATAATGATCTAGGTAAACCATAAAAATGGTTTCTCGACCATAATTTAAAATGGTAATAAAAATTAAATACCCTGTATCTTGGAATGTGATCAATTAACACATCTTAGATGGTGTTTTCATTTTTAGTATACGTGGGGGGGAGATAGATGATGATAAAATATTCCATTAAAATAATAAAATTATAGTATATATATTTTAATGGAATTATTATAAAATTTGGATGAAAGGATTTGAGGAGAGAGAACCAAAATAAGGGATCTTGTAAAAGAATTTGAAAGGAAATGGAAGAGAGGTTTACCTCTTGAGTACTCCTCCATTAGAATCTCCTTAAGGCCTTTGGTATTTTAATTTTGGTGATACCAGAAGGCCTTGAACGTGGAGGAGGGATTTGGAAGATTATTTGGAATAACTTATAAAAGTATCAATTCTTGAGAGGTGTGAGAGGAAAAGGGGGCGGGGTGGTTTATATAGTGGAGGAGAAGACGGTTTTTTCATTATTTTAATAATTTGTAAATTATTTTACCTCTAGACTCTGTATAGTCTTGATTCATGTGACTAAAAATAGTAATTAGTTCATATGAACTCGAACCATGGGTTATTACCTCAGAAAGAGATTCTATTTGACTCAATAAATCATGTATTTAGCATTTATCATAAATTATCATCTTTTACTATCCTCCAAAAATTTAAATATTTCCAAAAAATACAAAAACATAACCCTAACCATTTATCAATGTGTATAATCCAAAAAAGGATATCAATTTTATGAAATTAATTTTCTATGGATGAAAATTTTAATTTTTATTTGAAATCACCATTTACACACACAAAAATACCATTTTAAATATTATAACTGATTTTATAATACACTAAAAAATTAATTAAGGTCTTTTTAAATTAGCATAGAATCATAGGATAACAATATATTTATTTATGAATAAATTATATGAAAATTAACTTTATTTTAAATCAATTTGTTAATTTTAAATTATAATTAAATATTTATTACTCATAGAAATACCAACACTTAATTATTAAAATATTTAGTATCATTTATAAGGTATATAAATTTTATTTATACATACATGGTTGAGGTTAGTATTCTTAAGGGTAAATTAATATTCACAAGGGTTATATTACTATTCATTATGGTTGGTTACTATTTATAAGGGTATGTTACTATTCAATAAAAAATAAGTTGATCTTATGAGACTCTAAATAACATATTGATCGCAGGTTTGCATGTCCATTTTTCAAAAATCAAAACACTAATGTGAAAAAATTATGTTATATGTCTAGTTTATAAACAAATTATAATGACAGTGTTGTTTTGTAGTGACTAAGTGTTGTGTGAATATAAGTTATCTATTGAATTAAAATTATTCTAAGAAGACCATACTATAAAATTGTGGGGTGTTATATCCTTCCCTCCTTCGAAAATTTCATCCTAAAGAATTTTCATGTATAATAACATCTAAAAAGATGTTAGTGGTTCTTTTTCATAACATCCTAACCTTCCCATGTTTTTTCATTCATTTTATGCTTTCTCCAATGAACTTTTACCAGTCATGAAGTCTGATTTCTCATTACTTTCTCTCTAGTATCAAGAATCTTGATAGGATCTCCACAATAAGATAAAATAGGTTCCAATTATACTTTAACATAGCTGAGTATGTGAATTGGGTCAGTCATGTACTTATTTTATAGTGACATGTGGAATAGATCATGAACTTTATAGAGACTTAGTGGCATTTTTAAATGGTAAGATACCGCTCCAATTCTTTCTAGAATTTCGAATGGTCTGATGCACATGGGTCTCAATTTCCCATTCTTATAAACCTTAAGAAACCCTTCCATAGAGATAACTTTATAAAACATGATCTCCCACTAGGAATTCCAAATCCTTTCTTCAGTTATCAGCATAACCCTTTTTCCTACATTGGGCTACATTAATATGAGCCTGAATTTTCTTTACCTTTGTAATTGTATCTTCCTAAATTATAGGCTTATAAGATTCCTCTCACCAACTTCATCCCAACAAGTTGGAGTTCAACATATCTTACCATATAATGCTTCATATGGAGCCATTTGAATACTTGACTTGAAACTATTATTGTAAGGAAATACCACCAAAGGAATATATTCATACCATATACCTTGAAAGTCTACTACGCATGACCTGAAAATTTCTTCCTGTGTTTGAATATTCTTTTTAGACTATCCTTCGGTTTGGGGGTGATATGCATTACTCATATAAATCTTAGTTCCCAAAGCCTTATGAATCATTTTCTATAATTTTGATGTAAATCGGGGATCTCGATTAGACAGAATTGATAGAGGTTCACCATGAAGTCTTACAACTTCATTTATATAGAGTATTACAAGAAATTCAAGTGGTAAATCTTCTCTTATAGTAAGTAAATGTTCTAATATTGTAAGATGATAAATAATTACCCATATTGCATCATTCCTTCTTGGAGTACGTGGTAGTCTTTTAAAACATTCCATCATAATATCAACCAATTTCCACATAAGTATTGGAAGAGGTTACATGCCTCATTTAGTGTGTTGTCTTTTATCTTTCACCTATTAACAAACTAGGAAACATGACACATAATCAGCAATTTATATTATCATATTCTCCCACAAGATGTATTCCCTTAGGTCTCTATACATCTTGGTGATACATGGGTGTATAGAGAAATTTGAGCTTTGAGCATAAACTAATAGTTTAATTTTTAGATTTGGTATTGATAGAACAGAAAATGTTTCTCCAAATCCCAGAACTGTAACCTCATACACAATGTCTTTCAATTATCCAACCTTAATGGCTTTAATTTACATCCAATGGTTCTTGTCATCAGATTGGGATATTTTTATCTTCTCTAGTAAATATGGTTTAGATATCTTTTCAAAAATGAATGATGTTTCCTCTTCCTTTACAATTCTCATATCTATCATTACTGGAAAAATTAAAATAGGATATCTCCCAATACTCATTTGGGTAATAATTCCATGATATTTTATGCTTAATGCATCTACCACCTTATTTACCTTTCCTTGGTGGTAGTGTATTGAATGATCATAATAATTGAGTAACTTAAACCATCTACTTTTCCTCATGTTGAGTTATGTCTATGTAAAAAAGTATTTAAATCTCTTTTGATCCATATATATGTCACATATTTCACTATAGAGGTAGTTTCTCAATGCGTTTGGAGAAAATATTACAACTACTAACTCAGTATCATGTGTTGGATAATATTTCTCATGAGTCTTCAACTCCCTTGATGTATAAGTTATAACATTATTATTTTTCCTAAGGACAAAACCTATTCCATTTTTTGATACATCTCTGTATATCACAAACCCATCATTTCTAGATAGAAGGGTTAAAATTGGAGCATTGATCAATATTCTTTTAAATTTTTCAAATCATTCTGTACATTCTTTTTTCCATGCAAACTTATCCCCTTTACGTATGAGATTTGTTAACGGGTTATCCAATCAGGGAAAATTGTGAATGAAACACCGATTATAACCAGCTAAGCCAATAAAACTATGCACCTCAGTTATGTTTTTTTGCAACAGAAATTCATGAATTTCCTTTTTCTTTATAGGATAAATAGAGATTCTATCCTTATAGACAATATAGACAAGAAAAGAAATAGTTTGAAGCCAGAATTCACATTTACTAAACTTCTCACATGGCCCTTTTCTTATAAGAGTATCTTAAACAACCTATAAGTGGTTCAAACGGTTCTCATTTCTTTTTGAATATATCAAGATTTCATCAATAAATACCTCAAAAAATTATCCAAATATTACTTGAAAACTATGTTCATTAGATTCTTAAAAATGATGGGTGCATTAGTCAGTCCAAATTGAATTACTATAAAGTCATAATGTCCACGTCTGAAATGTTGTTTTTGGAATATCTTCCTTCCTCACACGCAATTGATGATATACAGATCAAAGGTCAATATTCAAAAAAATATTTACCTCATTGAATTTGACCACGTAAATCATCAATGCGGTGAAGAGGATACTAGTTCTTTATTGTAATATCAATGATTTATTTATAGTCAATACACAACCTTATGGATCCATCATTATTCTTGACAAAGAGAATGGGGGCTCCCCATAATGAAACACTAGGGAGGATAAATCCCATATCACTTAATTCCTCTAGTTGTGTCTTTAGCTCTACTAATTCCACATTTTTCATTCTATAGGGAGTCTTTGATATATGTCTTGCACCTGGAATTAAACCAATAGAGAACTCAACTTCCTACTCACAAATATAAATTTAAGCTATACCAGCGTTTTAAAACCATTGGGATAGGCTGTAGAACCGTTGTGATAGGGTATCTCAATGGTTTATCAAATCGTTGGGCTATTGGGCGTGGGGAAATCTCTATACCAATGGTTCTTCATGAACTGTTGGATTAGGATGGAATCAATTTCATATACCAACGGTTAAAGAGAACCTTTGGAAATGAGGGATTCTATTTCATTATACCAACGGTTAACCTGAACCGTTGGCAATGAGGGATTCTATTTCATTATACCAAAAGTTAACCTAAACCGTTGGCAATGCGGGAACAACGGCAGAAACACTAGGCACTACAACTGCAATTAAAAACATCATCACTATCTACAAACAATAGAACTACGCCTACAACACCTACAATTAAAAATCGTAGCAGCACCATCAATAGCCATATAAAATCATACAAGTTGTGGGAATAATGTGTCATTGCAATTAAAAACAAATTCACCGTATACAAACATTTATTAAACAAAACAAACTATACTGAAACAAATTAGATACACTTTCTTATTCTATATCTTTCAATATCAGATAGTCTCGAACATTAAAGAAAGAAAAATAACCAAAAAATGTGAAGAGTACAACAGAGGAAGTAGTGGGTGAAAATTGAAGCCAAATGCATTGTGTAGTTGGTCATCATGGATGAATAACACCCCCACCCATGGCACCATCATTAGAGGCAACAGATGAAAATTAGAACTCTGGGTATCTATTTGGATTCTCCAACTACCACACAAACACGCAACAGATCGGGATCTGAATCATTAAAATGGGATTACACTGGTTTATAAAACCATTTACATGAACCAAACACAGCCTGATGAAAAAATTGACAAAAAAGAATCTTACATATTTCAGCCAGTACTCTTGGTGCTTGTGCTATTGATATCAGAATAATGACACCCCATCTCCGCCGGGAAATACACGCACACATTACACACCTTTTTACCGGGTTTCACCATTTTATCATGATCCAAACATTCCTAAAAAACTCAGCAGTGTTGTATTTTTGGTTAGTCAAAACCCACCGGATGGCCATTCCACCATAATCAATATATATTTCAGCATTTCATTCAGGTGGGAGCAACCTGCCAGTTTTTTAAAAAAAAACTAAAGTATGTGTTAGAGACCAACATATAATCATATTTTATTTATGAAAAAAGAGTCTAAAAAGATTACATGAGGTGAAAATATCATGCAACACAACATATTTAAATCTTACAAAAAATCAAAAAATGATGAGATTACAAAATCATGACAAAGGTAGTGAAAAAGGACTCCCTGAAACATGATCACTTTATTCTAGAGTCTGTCCAAAAAGATCCAATCACTTCCTCTAAAAGTGATAGGCACATCCTAGGATGTAGGCACATAAAATCCAATGGGAAGAAATTACAAATCCTTTAAGACTCATTCCATAATCTCAGAAAACATCCTCAACTGCATTTATAACACCCATTCCAACCAAAATAGATCCCATGTAAATTGAGAAAAATAAGCTTAGAAGGACAGAAAATTTCTGAAACCCTGGATAGAATAGAGAATCAAAATAGAGTCTAGAAGCATCGTCCCTTGCTCCAAAAATTCAGAAAGCAAATAATCCTTTAGATCCCACTAATGGTTTAGAAAAAAAATTCTCAAAATTTATCCGTCCTTCAATATATGCAGAAATGATCCAGTAGATTTCATATACTAGAGTCCAAAAGGGAATCGAGAAGCATGGAATCCCACAAAGTATGCGCTGGTCCTCTAAACACAAGCATGTACTTAACACCACTCGCATGACCTTCAAAATCTATTGTGAAATCCCTAAATATGGAGGAAGAACATGATATTGGGAGACTACCCGAACCTAATCAAGCAACTAAAGAAAAATAGAACACAAGATAACAGTATTCATGGTCCAAAAAGGGCTTCAAGGATTAGATCAAGACCCTTGAAGAATGTAACAAATCCCCATTTCTAGATTGAAAATAGGTTCTCAAACCCATATGCAATAATTTCTCAAAGAAGAATCCACTATACACTCATGAAGTCATATTAGTAAAAAAAACTCATCAAAGGCAGTAGAATCCTACCAAGTATTATGTCTCCTACAGAGATTTAAAAAATGAATTTATTAAGAAAAGTTACCCAAAAAAGAAAAATCTCTGAGTTGGGTCCATATCCATTACGAAATTCATATTCACTTTCGGGATTATCATCAGACTCGTTTTTAATTAATTCCCCGGATCCATAGTCCAATTTCTTGGTGCAACCTCAGCCATTTTGCCTCCACAGCTCTAAATAACAACTCTGTAGATGTACTCTTTCACATCACAGATAATGGAATGATCAAAAATATTACTGTCATGGTCCATAGAGAATGGGATGATCGAAAATTCTACGACCGTGGCTCATACAAAAATTTTTAGTTACAAGGTTATTATTTTAATTAGTTTTAACATGTTTGAATACAAAAATAATACCTCAATTAATTCAATTATCACATCCATTAAACTATATCAGATAAAGTTAATTAATTCTTAAATGTTTTTTATAATGATAAATCCAAATTACATTTAATAATTTAAAATGCAGTACCTATTTAAAATTACTCCCTTATAAATTAAAACAGTCATTACCGAATGAACATGATTAAAAATTCTTGTACACATACTTATAATCATGATCTCAACCATCTCAAGTGACATAACTACTCATGAATAAATAATCTTCAACTAATAGTAAACAAATCATAATAAAAAGTAGAGTATATAATTATATAATTGAATAATTATATTAAATAAAATCAAAGTCTATAAAAAAATTTAAACTGTCAAAGATTTCTGTGTAAAAAATATCAACAGTTAACCTCTAGAATGGAAAACAAGTGTGATAAAAAATAAATTTGAAAACCATTCCAAAATATATATTGAAAACATTTAGTTGTATAAATCAAAAAACCAAAGCATGTAACTAGAAACTATGTCATCATGACAAATTATAGTAAGAAAATAAAATCTCCTAAAACATAACCTAATTGAAATGGTTTGATCTCCTCTAATTTAAATATCATCCATTCACTATGGGCCATGACCATATCATGTTTTCTGTATCATGGTTTGATCTCTATTTTAAATCTCATCCATTCTATATGGTCTATGACCATAACTCTACATACACACTCGTTTAACATATTTATGTTTTCTATGCATTCCTAACTATGGATTCATCGATCTCTTTCATTCCTTCTTCCACGATTTTTCCATTTCTATCTAAAAAACTTGGTACCGAACACACCAGATAATAAATGCTAGAATGACAAGAATTGTCAAACCAGTAAAATAAAACTATTAAGTTCAAGATACTATAATCAAAAATCAATCTTTATTTTGCAAAAGAGACAAAGATAGGGGTTTTAGATTTTTCATTTAAGGGATGTAGAATTCATTCAAATGTGAGTGAACTGTGCATTCATTTTTTATAAGGTTATTTTTAAGGAATTCATATTTGAAAAAGTCATTTTTTGTTGATTTGTATTTATTATTTTTTATTCTAGTGATTTTCAATGACTTACATGGAGCTCTTATGGTTTTATATAGGCTGATATTTGAGTTTTAATTCCTCTATAGATTCAACCAATTTCTATATTTTCCAATTTATCAACCAAGATCCATTTAATTCTATATTTATTGAAAAACCCATTTCAGTATCACCCACATTTATTCCCATTTAACAATATTCAATTTGACAATTAGTTACCACATATTTTATTTCATCCCATGCTTATTTAATTTTAGCCGGTGTAATTCCTATTTTATTATTATTAATTACATTCCATTACCACAAGAAAACTACAAAAAAACCACCACCGAAAACCACATCAAGATTATAATAACCACTAACACATCTCAAAACTATTCCATCACCGTAGTATAACCATCACACAACAAAAAACATCTTCTATTCACCACTAACCATCCCTCAACATATACCATGACAATCCAACCATAACCTCACTACTTCAACACAATCTACATCAGAAATTGTCATACCAATCTCCATAATTTCCCAAAAATATCCAAAAAAACGCAGTGTAAAAATAAAACACATTATAGAATGCATAGAAATAGATTTTCACCACCATAATTACCAAAATTTCAATTTAAATGGGTATTTGAAAATATTTCCCCATTTCCTTCATGAAAATTTTCCCAAAATTTCTAGATTCACACACAACTAGTTTATATCTATGTTTAACATTATAACCTTTTATGAATGATGAGTTCAAATAATCAATCACATAAGGGGTTTATAATTCAAAGTGGCTAAAAGAAACAAACAATTAATTGTTCATGTTAAACGTCACATTGAAGCAAACCCATAAGGAAAAAACAAAAATAAATGGAGGCAGAAGATAAATATTAGTTAGAACATACTGATTTTAAGTGGAAGATAAAACAATAACTTAAAAAGGGTGGATCACCGCTGGGAGGTAACATTAGTAGCCTGGAAAAAAGAGGGGTGCTATAGTCATAGAAAACTATGTTCCCCCCTCTTGGTGCGATGACTTCATTCAACTGGGACCACCAGTTTATTAAGAAAAAATAGGTTAATAATCTTTGATTCATTTATAAAAACTAAGAAAAAACCCAAAATAAATCAAGTCAGATGATATAACTCAATGAAAAACTACTGATTTGAAGTGTGAAGACAAAAAAAATTACTGAAATTGGGATGGGGATGGATGGGAATAATGAGAACCACTGGCCCATTGAAGAACCAATTCAAAGAATGGTAACCACTGGGAAGAAGGGAAGAACCACCGTGAAGAACCACTAGGATGAATGGGAACCCCTCGGGAGAACATGAAGAATGACTGTTGGAAGAATGGGACACTAAAAATCTGTTTTAGGGTTTTTTCACACTAATCCGGTCTGGAGTCAGAGTCAGGATGGCTCGCAATTTTTTTATGCAAAAAATCTATCCTAAAAAATAGCAACATTTCGGGTTTTTTTCCGGTCTGGTGTTTGGGATTTTGTTTAAAGCACCGCTTTATTTTTGGGTAATATATTGCAATGATTTTGAATAACCGTTGGCATAGCTTTAAATTATACGATACATGGATGACTATCCCAATGGTTTAAATAAACCTTTGGGAACTTAATCAGGTACATGGCCTATTTCAACAGGTTTTCTAAACCGTTGGAAAAATACTCTCACACATGCCCTATCTCAATGGGTTTTCTAAACCGTTGGAATAGTGGCATTGGGATAGAGGGGATTTCCAGTAGTGACTTTAGTGTATGTCTAGGTATTACTCTAGAAATACATCAATGTATTCTTGAACTATTTGTACATCCTCAATTTATAGATTCCTTCCACCACCCATAGACATGCAGTTCTCTTCCTCGGCAATAATTTCTTTTTGTAGACATATTGGGGTGGATCAAGATAAGAATCATATGGAAAGATTTTTTCTCTATAGATAAATGATTCAACATAATTCTCAAAAAATTTAACCTCCTTCTTATTGCAATTGATTTTCACATCATAATCAGAAATCTAATCCAAACTAAGGAACATATCAATGTCAATAAAGTGTATGATGATAAAATTTTTAGATAAAACATTTTTATATTCCATAATGGGGACTTGCTGACACATCATTGTTGCAATGATACTTCCCTTTGGATTTTTGACATGAAACTACTTTATTAAATAAAATTACAAATATCTAATTTTATTGGGAAACTCGGAAGACATAAATGAATGTGATTATCCATTATAAAATAAATAACTGTCTAAGTTTGAGGAAATGATTAAAGTACCTAATACCACATCATTAGGAATTTCAACCTCAGTGGTTGTCGTCACATAATCTTTACCTTTATCCCTTGGCCTTTTTTAGGAATGTTTCTTTGATGCTTATGAGACTCATTTTTATAGTGTCCCATATCTCTAAAATTGTTGAATTTTACATCAATTATATGTTTCATCCCCTTTCATTCATTATATCGATAAACATTTTCTTCACATTTATAGCATACTCTCATGATTTTCAGGAATTTTACAGGATGATTTATTTAACATTTCTCACATAATGGGAATTGATATGTTCCCTTCTTCTTCTCGAGAACATCACCATTTCCATAGTTATCAAAATACCTCTTATTATATTGGATTCCCTTGAACAAAATTGATCTATACAATTACTTCTCTATTTTTATGGCACTTAACAAAATTTTATCATATGAAGAAAATGATTAAGATGATATAAACCTTTTAGGAAATGGCTTAATAACGTCAAATAAATGATCAATTTTGTGTTTTGAGTCATCTATCTAATCTAAAATATACTTTTCTCATCTTGTGAAGGTAGCTTAATACTCAGAAACACTCTTTTGTTCCCTTTTCATTATTATATAGAATTTTTTCTTTATTCTATCCATTTCTCATAAGGGAAGTATTTATCAAATAATACTTCCTTAAAATTTATTCATTCCATATCTTCAATTTATTCTTTCTCTATATTATTCTGGATCAAGGACCACCATTTATCAATATTACCTTTGGGACAATATACTTCTATTACTACCTTTTCATTTTCATTGTATCTTACTGTGAGAAATATATTTTGAAGGGACTTGATCCACTACTCAGTTTCCACTAGATATGTAGTCCAGAAAAAAGATGGGGGCATATTCAATATGAAATGCTCCAACATAGGTGTAATATGGTAATTCATCAAAAAGAGAGTATGTTTTTCAAATATGGTCTTTATATTCTCAACTCCAACACTAACTATGTAATCTTTCTTAGTGAAAAAATACCTACATTGTCTGTGAGTATTGATTCTCTATCTTCCAGTAGAAAACATCACTAAACAATAGAATACACTAAATTATGTTATAAATCTTAAGGCATAATTTTTGAACTAGAAAAACACATAACATAAATTGATAATTTATGCATAGTAAATCTCATAACCATAGACATGGTTTCATTGAGGAAATATTTACATTTAAAACCTTCAAAGAGGTTTGTAATGAAAATGTGAATTATCTTAATCATATCACATGGTAGTGTCAAATGAGGTGGGTATTAAGGCTCTTTTTTATGTACTAGGTTACCAAGAGTCAATCCCAGAACACGTTGTCAGAGATGTTACTCCTACAAACATTTGTGCGAGAACCACATCCACTTGTAGTATCCAGTTAAGGATGTATTTCAAGGAAGACCCACATAATCTATACATTTTCAAAAAAATTGGATGTTCTTGTTGGATTATCCAAAAATTATATCTTAAATTTATGTCATCTAAATAATGCTTCCTAAATCTAGTTTCTATGGTTTATTCTAAACTTCTTCTGATACCAACTATAACACCCATACCCTATAAACCTGGAGCCAGTGCATTATTTTATTATATTAGTTTGATTATAAGAAATTAAATCATGAAGGACTAATTAGTTTATCAGTTTTGGAATACCAAATGACATACATCATGACCATAGTAAAATGGGATAGATAGATAATACAACATGATACATAATAGTATTAAATAAACTGCATCATTTGAAAACTCATTCATGGTTTTCTTCATCATAACCTAGGGAAAAGAAAAAAAATAATGGTGATCCCAAATGCTCAGTATGGGTTAAATGATGAAATAAAAATAGAATTAAATTGAATTTGTCATAGACATCATGGAAATGTAAATAATCTGAAAACACATACTATTAATTAAACATGCAATGAAAATGCACCCATAGATTTTTTCATAGTGAAAATATCATGGAATGTAATAAATGAGTACTGAATGAATAAAATTATTATTTAGTGTACATAATGTGGTTGTAACAGGAACCATTATACCATCTTGATGGTTTAAGTCTATGGGTAGAAACCTACTAGATTTTGTTTGGAAACAAACACGAAGGGTTTGTCACCAACTATTTTGTCTCATGAGACATTTCGATTCATCAAGGGGATATAGTGAGCCCCACCCATCACTAAATGTAAAATAATTCTTCATACATAAACATAATTGAAGAAAAATGAGAATTTTAAATTTTATTATTGAGGATAAGATACACACTCATAAATATTCCCTTCGTTAAAACCACTTTAAAAATAAACTATGTATGTAAACTCTATACAACTAAGAAAATAATCATAACCATGGTGGAAGAATAGGGATATTTAATAGAAGTATAATTTCAAATGAAAATTTATCTCAAATGGTCAGTAGATCCAGCACATAATAATTATTAGGTGCACAATACCAAGTAAGTCTCAATGAAATGGAAAATGAGTGAAAGTACCTTACCACATTGTATTCAATCATATTGAATGCCCAAAAAATAATAATAATAAATTGAATGATTGAATACCATGAATATAAATATAATAATTATATTTTATTTTAAAAGTATGTATACATACACCACATACATGAAATGATTGGAAAACACTAGTATTCTCATAGGAAAAGTAAGTATACATACACCACATACATGATGATGAAATATTCCATTAGAACAATATAGTTTTAGTGCATTTAAGGTGCTAGAGTTATCACATCATATGAAATAGGAGAGGGGAGGAGAGATAAATACAATAATGGAACTGGTAAAAAATTTTAAATGAAAATGAAGAGAGGATTACCTATTGAGTACTCCTCCTTGAGAATCTCCTTAAGACCACTAGTTTTGGGATTTTGGTGAATCCAAAAGGTCTCGGATGTTGGTATAGGTATTAGAATGATTATTTGGTAGAACAGAGGAAAGAATCAAATCTTGAAAGGTGTGGGAGGAATAGGGGGTGAGGGGTTGTTTATATATAGGAAGAGAGGAGTATTTTTGCATTATATTAATCATTAGTTTATTATTTTCCATCAAGATTATGACTAGTCTTTAGTATTCTGACTAAAAAAGTAATTAGTGCATGTGAAATCTATCCTAGGGATATTTATTTAGTATGATATCATCCATGACTCAATAAATCATGTATTTATCATTTATCATAAATTGTCGCATTTTACTATTCACAAAAAATTCAGGTATTTCAGAAAATATCCCAAAAAATCACCCTAACCATTTTTCGACATGTTGAATCCAAAAATAAACTCTATTTTATGAAAATAATATTCTAATGATTGGATATTTAATTTTTAATTAAAATCAACACTTACTCAAAAATTTAAAATTTCTAAAATTATCACTGATTTTATAATACCTTGAAAATTTAACTAAGGTCTTATTAAAATATCCTAATATCATTAGAAAAAAATATTTATTTAGGAATAAAATTCAGTTAAATAAACATTATGTTAAATAAATTTATAAATTTAAAATATTAAACAAATATTTATTACACACAAAAAATACGAACAGTTAATTATTGAAATATTCACACTCATTTATAAGGTGCCTCATTTTTTTTACATTCCTGGGTGAGGATACAATTCATAAGGGTACATTACTGTTAATAATATTCATATTACTATTCATAAGGTTAGGATACTATTGATAAGGGTAGGTTACTATTCAGAAATGAAATTTAGTCAATCTTATCAGACTCTAAATATCATATAGATTGCAACCATGAATGTATTTTTTTGAAAATTCAAAATAGCTATGTGGAAAAAATATGTTTGGTATCTAGGTAATAACAAAATTATAACAACATAGTGTTGTTCTATAGTGACTCAGTGTTGTGTGCATATATTATATGTACTGAATTGAAACTATTGTAAGAAGAACATACTATAAAATCTAGGGGTGTTATAATATTAGGTTAGGATGAATTTATTGCAATTTTATAAAATACTTTAGTTATTAATGAATAGTAAAAATACATTTCTTGTTTTCAATATGTTTAATGACATCATGATGATTTAATCATTAATATAAAATTATGATATAATATTTTGGAATAAAATATGATATTAAGTGTCCGAATTGTCCAATACAATTGGAGAATACCAGTGGAAAGCCCATAGTTTTTCAAAAACCAATACTGAGGTGTCCAAGGAATTTAATAAAAAAGACCCAAACTTTTGTTATAAATACCCACCCATATCTTCATTTCCATTCATTACAAATTCTTCATTTCCATTCTTTCCCAAGTATTTTTCCTTGAGTCTCTAATATTATTACCTCCCATAGAGTTCTCCCAAGGGTTCCTCAAACCCCCAAGGTCCTGATCCTTGAGTTTTAGAAGTCACTCTTGAAGGTAATTGAAATCTCAACTCCTCTTTTCCTTCCAAGTTCACTTTTTTATGTGGTATTTATTTCAAATTTCTATTCCATGTTCTTTTTTTCCATTTTATTCTTTCCCTTACTATATTGAGAATATGTTTTTAATGGTATAACCTTGTCCCCTTTATTTTTAATATTTTCTAAAACCATTTTCATACCCATTACGATGCCGAATTTTCTTCTCAAAAGTTCCCTCTTTTTTCTCAGTAATTTTTTTTTATTTTTTTTATGTGAATACCAAAACCTATTTATTTTAAAGGGTTATTCACCAAGATGTAAAAAAATTACTTTTATTCTAGAATTTACATACAAATAACCATAATTCCATTTTTTTGGGTTACAAATGACATAATGTACATGTCTTTTAGACCTTTTTAAACACCCTGATTTTGATACGAAAACCCTTTCTTTTATTCTCCATAGGTTATTTATGAAATGTTTTTTTATGATATACGTGGATCACATGAAAATTAATACATATTAAGGGTACACCCTGATATCACTTCAATGCTTTGGATAATGAATTTAATATCTATAAATGACATGTTTTATGATACTTTGGTCAAAAACCTTGGTAATATTTATAACACATTAGTGAAAACCCTTGGTGATATACTTATGAATGTGTAAAATAAATGTTTTAGAAACATTTCCAAGTTTTTTTCATGATATTCTAATTATGATATTCCTCTCCTTTATATATTTATGTATTTCCTCATGTTCTTATTAATAATCATCAAGATCACAAGTAAATTGTTTCCCTGGTTTTCCCTTATTAGGCCTAATTATCACCCTTTCCATTGATGGGTGTCCCCAGGTTATGAGATTCATTAATTGAACTTAAGATGAACCTCTGATGAAACCCTTAAATTGTATTGAAAAAATGTTTCCATGTATTATGTACCTTTTTTCCAATACACCAATCTTTAAAAGATCCTCTATTTGTAAAATGGAATGAAAATATATATAATAAAAAGGAAGGATTCCATAGTTAGTATGAATCGATGATTTAATTATTTTTGGAAATTTGGATTTGAGACCATTATGGAGAACCATATAGAAACATTGAAATATTGGAAAAAATATCCTGGTATTTTAGTGAAATAATGTTTAAGTGGTTTCTAAGAGAAGAAATACATGTCTGGATATGAACAAGTGGATGTGGCTCATGAAAAAATAGACATTGGGTAGAAAATTTGACAAGGTGTGTCAGGCCTTACTCAGAGTGACCTGGTATATGCCAATATTTCTTATATAACTTTTATTTTGAAACTCCTAGTGGATATGCTAAATTATTTTCATTCTTTTTATGAACCAATCTAAAAGATTTATATAAAATGTAATTATTCTTAGTGAGTATCATATATTATAATGATGTTTTATTACATGGAATTCCTTTAGAATTATACTATTATTAATTGAAACCTATACCTCTATGAGTTTTTATTCTTTTAAAAAAGAGAGGAAATAAGAGAAACTTCATAAATGGTGAGCACAATGAACCATGATCTGATGGACTTTTCATAGAAACAGGAATGGAAAACATAATGATAATGATGAATTAATATGCATGAGTTGTGAGGAATAACTTGAATCAAGATAAGATACTAGTTTCAATTCGAATGGAATAAATTTATATTGATTCATTTATATGTCAACAACCACCATTATTCAGTTGATATATTGACCCATTGATTCCTGAAAAATGGATAAGATATATCAAAATGATTTTTTCTGTACTCCGTTGTTGGGAAAAAATGAAAGTCACCATAGCTATGTACCTCTTAAAGGGATAAGATGATCAGTGGTGGAAACTAGTTAGAAACATGAATACAATAGGGGAAATTGATGTTATGGTGTGGGATTGGTTCAAGGGAACCATTTTTAAAAAATATTTCCCATGTTCGAAATGAATTATAATAAATAATGAATTCCTAGAGATGATGCATAAGGAGAATGTATCTGTGAGAAGTTATGAAATGAACATCAAAAGACTTTTTCACTGCACCACTATATTTTTTCTGGATCCTAATGGAATGTTTAATAGATTATTTAGTGGAATAAGACCCTATATATGGAATAACCATTCCAATCCAGACTATGAAAGCTACGATGAGATAGAATGAAGTGATATTAAGGTAAAACTAGAGTTCAGTGAGACATAGTGGCCTAAAAAATCAAATGAAAAAAGAGGTCCATGGATCCAAGCTTAGGGAGGATCTTTGATCAAGGACTAGGGGGAATCAAGGGAAATATTCCATGTAAAATAAGTATGGGAAGAATCATTTAGGGAACTTGTTTCTTTGTAGAAATTAATGTTACAAGTGTGGAAGGTATGGAATTATTACTCAGAACTATTTTAGTGAGTTGAATCCTCAATATCTAAACACTGATGACAAATTGAATATGGTATAGGCCTTAACTAAAGTCCAATGCGTCAAGTGTGTATTGATCAGGCACATTTCCAATCAATTTCCAAATCTGAGGGTAGTGGAGGGGAATCACCATCAACCTCAACACAGGTAAAGGGAGAAACGTTGTTCTTTTTCTATCACAATAGAAAAAATTTATGCTCCAAATGATGTTGTGGTAGGGACTCTCATAGTTCTCTAAAATATAGAAATTACTTTGTTTGATGTTGGTTCTATTCATTCCTTTATTTCCTCCATGTTTTCAGAGAATATAGAATAATTAAATCATCTAATAGAAGTAGAATTGATATTCAAGAATCAGGTCGGTTTTATCCAAGAATCCATAGTTTTTATAAGCTCTACTATTCACTTTATAGATCACAAACTCATTGTATATCTAGAAGTAATTCCCAGGATGGAATTATACATTATACAAGGGATATACTAGCTCTTAATGTTTGATGTTATTATTAACTACAAATGATAGGAATTAATATTAGACATTAATGGAAAAACTAATGTTACATTCAATAAAGAGATATCTCAGCATGATCTTTGTCTAAAATAATGACCTGTATCATTATTTATGAAAATTATCAGTGAAGATGAAGAAGGAAATGAAATTATATGAATAGAAAATTTCCCCATCATTCTAGAATACATTGATTTATTTCCTGAGGAGTTACATAGACCTCCCCCAAAAAGAGTGTAGAGTTCTCCATTGAGCTTATGCCTAGATCTAAGCTAAAATCAATGGCCCCATATAGAATAAAAAATATTGATATGGAGGAATTAAAGAAACAACTACATAATCTTTTAGAGAAGGGTTCTATCTATCCAAGTGTGTCTATGTGGGGAGAACCCATGTTGTTTGCGAATAAGAAGCATAGATCAATGTTGTTAGGAAAAGATTATAGAAAACATAATAGGATCACATTGAAGAAAAAGTAACCACTTACAAGAATTGATTATTTATTTGAAAATATTTGTGGGGTTCAATTATTCTCTATGATTGATCTTTGATCCGGTTATTATCTATCGAAGGTGATTAAAAATTATATTCTAAATACTACCTTCTAATAAAGATATGGGTAATATGAGTTTTTTATTCCCTTTATCATTACTAATTCTCCTTCAATATTATCAGATTTGATGGATATAGTATTTAAGGACTACCTTGATAACTTTGTGGTAGTGTTCGTTGATGACATTTAAATATATTAAAAAATTTGTGAGGATCATGAGGATCATATAAGGGTTATATTGCAATATATAAGGAAGGAGAGGCTATTTGGAATATTCAAAAAATGTGAATTTTGGTTGCAATAAGTTTCATTCATGGAGCACATTGTATCCATTGAAGGAATCATAGTTTACCCTAAAAATAAAATGATTAGAGAGGAGTGGCATCATCCTACAATAATAACTGAGATTCATAGTTTTCTCAGATTAGTATGATATTATTGGAGGGTTCTGAAAAACATTTCATGAATTTATAATAAACTATCCAAGTTAACTTGAAAAGGGGATAAATTTATCTATGAAAAGGACTATGAAGAATGTTTCTAATCACTAAATAAGATAATTGTTACTGCATCCATATTAAATATACCCTCTATCAAAGAAGGATTCATTATTTTTAGTGATGTATCTATGAAATTTCTTTGGTGTGTCCTCCTGTAAAATGACAAGGTGATTTTTTATGCATCTCGAAACTTGAAGCCTCATGACCCAAACTATCCGATGCATGACCTAGAGATGGATGTAGTTGTTTTCGCTCTAAATATATAGAAAACTATATTTATGGGGAGAAATGTGATATATACACTGAACATCAAAGATTGAAGTATATATTCTTGCAAATGGAATTGAACATGAGTCATAGGAGATGTTTGGAACTTCTTAAAGACTATGATTATTAAATTTATTATCATCTCAGATTAGAAAACAAATTTGTTGATATATTAAGTATGAAAGACCATGTTTTGTTGAAGATGATAAGGGTTCAAGGAGATCCTTTTATCAAATACCAAGTAATACTGGACATGGGAATTATATGGTAAGAGATATCATCAACCCTATTCAAAATTATTTCCCAACCATCATTACTATAGAATATCAAGAAATATAAAAGAGAAGATACTTTGTTACAGAAGTAGATATATTTTGTAATGAATGGGAAGTTTCTTGATTTTATTATTGATCAATAATGTGTACTAAAATTTCATACAAGACTATGTTTTCCATCTATTCGGAAAATAAAGGAGCTTATGGATGAATATCATAGACATAAATTATCTATACTTCCTAGAAGCACAAAAATGTATAGTGACATTCATAGTGATTATTTGTGGGATAATAGGAAAAAGTAGATTTTAGAATAAACTACAAGGTGTTTGGTGTGGAAACAAGTAAAAGAAGAGTGACAACATCTTAAAGGGGTATTACAACTACTACCCATAGCAGCATGGAAATGGGTAAATATCACTATAGAAATTTTCACTAGTCTCCCAAAAACATTTAAAAAATTAATGAGATATGGCTTATAGTGAAACATATCACAAAGACAACCCATTTTATCTCTATTCAAGATTATTTATCTCTTGACTGAGTTTCCAATTTTTATGTTATGGAAGTGGTGAAGATGTATGGAGTTCCACCTTCTATCACTTATGATAGTGAGACAGGGTTAAAATCAAAATTCTGTATAAGTCTTCAACATGATCTAAGTGCCGAATTGAATTTGAGTATGGAATATCACCCCAAAACTGATATCTAGTCTGAAAGGGATATTCAAACATTCATGGACATCCTAAGAACATGATAAATGGAATTTAAAGGTAGATGTGATCAATATCTTCCATTTTTTTATTACACATATAATAATACCTTCCATTCGAGTATTCAAATGGAACCTTATGAAGCATTATATGTTAACCGATGAAAAAAACCTTCATTCTGGGATAAAGTTGGTGAGATAAACCTTCACGGACCTGATCTTATGCAAGATATAAAAAAAGGTTTCATGTCATTCAACATCACATAAAGGCTCCTCAGAGTTAGTAGAATAGCTATGTTGACAACAATCGATGGGACTTGTAGTTTGATGTTGGAGATAAATTCATCCTTTTAATTTCAACTTGTAAGAGATTACAATGTTTTGGGACAAAAGTAAGCTCACCCCCAGAAACATTGTCCCCTATGTAATACTCTATCACATAGGAGGAGTGGTCTATCAACATTCACTTCCTCCAAATCTAGCTCAATTTCATGATGATTTCCATATATCTCTCTTATGGATGTACTTACCTAACCCTCCACATGTAATAAATCTAGAGGTGGTATAACTGAAGCATGCCCACTCATTTTAATTGCATATAGTGGTGTTCTTGGACCGTAGAGATAAGGTTTTGCTTAATAAGACTATCAACCATGTGAAAGGGTTGTGGAGGAACCACAAATATGATGAAGCCTTATAGGAAACTGAGGAGGAAATGAGGCTGATGTACCCACACCTTTTCTCATCTGAGATAATGAGTTTAAATTTCAAAGATGAAATTTTTTAAGGGGGGAATAATATAATGACATAAATATTTTTAATGATAATTATTTCTTTAGATTGTGTTTTATATTATTTTGTACTAAAAAAACTATATACCTTTAATAGGGAAGTAAATATAAGTGAAATGTGACCTTTGGGTTTCAAATGTTATATTACCATTGATCAATTATGAGAATTGGTCAATATGACCATTGGAAACAATGCTCTAAATAATAATTTTTATTTTATAATTTTTATTATAAATTGAAATGGTAATTGTAAATTAATGTAGAAAAAAGATTTTATGGCCTCATATAGTAGAGTCATGTTGTATGAAGACCATTTCTCAAGACATGTAAGGGAAGTAACACTATTCCTCTTCACTATTGACCAATACCAAGTCTAACTTAAACATGTTATGCTTGAAGAAAATCACATATGGGAAAAGTTCAAATTAGTGGAAATTACCATGTAGGTGATGTTAGTTGAGAGGCCCAATGAGTCTATCACCCTCACACACATCAACCTTATATCACATGTGCATGTTATAAGGGGTTATGTACCCTGGCTACAGTATCAAAATTTATAATCCCATTGTATAAATAAAATTTTTGTTCCATCATTTCTGTTTTGAGAATAGATTTCCTTAAAAAAATATGATGAATTTGATAAATTTATTTTTTATACCGAAATTTTACTTTTAAAAATGTTATAATTTTTTATAAAAATATATTTTTTATTAATAATATATATTATAATAAAATACAATTAAAAACACCTTTCTAATTACTAATTATAAAATAAATTTTTTTCAAGAGTCGGTAATTTTACTATGAATTTTCCTATGCATTTTTTTCCACCATTTTTTTTAATAAATTCGTATTTTATAGATAAAAGTTAAATTTACCATATTTAATGAATTATTATGATAAAATTATTTTCATTATGGAAATCAGAACATTATTTTTAGGTTAGGGTTAATTGATATTAATTTTCCAAAATACTTAATTTTTTTAATAGTAAAAATACAGTTTGAGTTTTTGATATGTTTAAAGACATCATAATTGTGTAATAGTTAGTATAAAATTAGCTTTGGATATTTTTGATTAAAATATGATATTAGGTGTCCCAATTTTTCAATACCATTTTCAAATACCATGGGCAATCCCATGGGTTTTCAAATACCAAAATTGAGGTATACCAGGAAAATAATAAAAAAACTCCCAATATATTTCTAAAAATACACACCCATTTCTTTGTCTCCATTCATTCACAATTTTTTATCCAGTAATCTCTAATATTATTACATTATAAGGAGTTTTCCAAAGTTTTCCTCAATCTCGTAAGGTCTTAGTCTTTGAGTTTTAGAATTCAATTATTATGGTAAGGGAAATCTCAACTCCTCTTTTCCTTTCATGTTCTCTTTTTTATGTGGTATGTATTTCAAATTTCCATACCATCTTATTCTGTCCAATTTATTAGGTCCTTTACTATATTAAGATTATTATATGAATTGGAGATCCTTTCCCCTCTCTTTTTATTGTTTTTTATTACCATGTTACATACCTGTAATGTTACTGAATTGTTTTCTAAAAAAATTTCTCTTTTTCTATATAAATTACATTATTTTGTTTATGTGAATCCCAAAACATCTTTATTTTATAGGGATGTTCACCAATATGTAAAAAATGAGTCATTTTATCCTATAATTGAAATAAAAGAAACCATAATTGTATTTTTCTGGGTTATAAATGACATAATGATCATGTTTCTATTCCCTTTTTAGAACACCATGATATCAATATGAAACCCATTGTTATTATTCTACATGAGTTATTGATGAGATATTTGATTATTATCTATATGGATCACATGAAAATTTAGACATATTATGGGTTCACCCTGATAGAAATCCATTGCATTGGGTAATGAATTTAATCTATAGAGATTACATATTTAATAATACCTTGCTGATTAACTATAGTAATTTTTACGAAACCTCAGTGAAAAATTGTGGTGATATGCTTATGAATTTCTAAAATATTTGTTATATACAATTTTAAAAGTTATGATTCATGATCTTGTTATTATTATTATATGACTCTTTCTCGTGTATTTATTCATTTCCTTAACTTATTATTGATAATCCACAAGATTACAAATAAATTGTTAACCTTTTTCTTATTTACTATCCCTTATGCTAAATATTTCCATTTATGTATAACACCAAGTTATGAGATGCAGTAATTAAACTTAGGATAAACATATGAATAAACATTTATATTGTATTAGAATAATTTTTTCATCTATTCATGTATTATGTACCTTTTTTCAAGACACTAATCTTTAAAAGAGCCTTTGTTTGAAGATGTAATGTCGAGATATGTAATAAAAAGGTGGGATTTAATATCTATGTATTCATCATTTTTATATAAGGTTATATGAATTAACCATATTCCATATTTTAATCCACAACATCCATCCTCACCTCGTGATCACCCAAAACCAAAGGAGTCCGAATTTTTTCATCAATTTTGTTCATCCAGTGGTTATAAATCAGTATTTCTCAAATCATGACGCTTCATTACACACCTTACATGTCACCCATCATCAGCATTCAATCCTGAACCCCATATAAATATGATTAATCATCTATATCCCTCAAAAAAATCAATAATTCCTCTATTCACCAATCCATTTCTCATACATTAATCTACCATGAATATGAGGGTACAATCAGTCACGATCCCACAAAGAAATATCGAACCAAGAACCTATAGTCTAATCCATGAAAAAAATAATCAAATTTTAAATCAATTAAGGTGAAATTAAAAAATTGATAAATCCTAGAACAAATTGTAACATTGTAAAATGAATAACATCATCACCAAGGGAGAGGAAGGGTCAGTGCATTCATTGTGCCTCGATCTGTAACGATCCAGAGTTTCATTAGCATTTGATTCCAATCCTCCAAATAGAGGTTAGAAAAAAACCACTCAATGATGCCATGTTTATGTGGATAACCCTATAATTCCTTTCATAACATTCTATTTAAAAATAATTTTATGTATATGTTATTTAATTAATTAAACTAAATTATTTAATTATTTATCTGAATGCACCCAAAAATGATTTGTTTTATCCGAAGGTCACATGCCAAAATATTTTTGTTTCCACCTAGGGTAAAACTCACATTCTAGATTCAAACATGGTCTCTGTTTTTTGATCTGATATTCCCCTTAAGATTTATCAAATTTTCTTTAAGAAATTGTGCATGTATAATATAAAATATAATTAATATTTTTATGAAATTTTTTCAGGCACACCATACCTTGTAATAACATGTTCGATCAATTTTTGGCTCTAAAATTATTACTATATATATTATAATTTATTAAAATGAAAAAATAGGGACTCTAATGGAAAATTCCACAAGAATCCCCATATCCATTTTTCATGGTCATCACATGGATTGACTAAATGTGCACTGGAACTATTTTTATTCTAAAACTCAAATATTTCATAATCTAACTATTGAAAACCTATATGACATAAAAATAAGTAGAAAATTTAAAAAAAACATAAATTTTAATCATAGGGTTTCAAAAATAAATTTGAAAAATAAACTCTCAATTCAAAAATTAATGTCACTAAAATTGTCTTGACAAAATTATTGAATCATATTCTTAATAAATAAGTGCTAGTGGAGATTACTAGTGAGTCAAAAAATGACTCATGGGTAATATTTCACTATAAATAGACATGAAATAAGATAAATAAAACAATATATAATAATAGATAGAAAGAATATATTTTATTTCAAAAATAAAAAAAACCATGAAGTTCAAATCTAACAACATGGATAATAATGTCTAAATAAAAAAACAAAGGCCATCAAAATGGAACATAAAAAAATGAAGGGTTGAGCTCCTCTTGACCTCGTCTCCCCACTATCCCAACCCACCATTAGGCCACACCATCTAAAAGATTATTCCACTACATGATGATCTTCCATTTACAAATATCCTCTAAGTAATACTCCATAATCATCCCAGAGAAAAATGAGGTAGAGAAAAAAAATATCCATTGGATACGACCAAATAATCAATATAATGTCCATTCACATGAATCCGTTTGTTTCAAATCAAAACTATTTAAAAATCATAGTCAAATTATATTCATTGAAAATAATTCAATTAATAATATCTTTTTGGATTAATTTTTGAAATTATTTCATATTCATATATCACAAGAATATGAAAAAATATTCAAAATTCATTATCAAAGGAAATAAACAGTTTTTAATGCATCTAAAATTCAACAGGCTTACAAGTACAAAATATATATCCCATAAATGTATCTAAAATGATCTAATAGTAAAATTGTTATTAACTTTTACACAACTAAGAAAAATTGAGACACTAGCTGTCATATGATAATTATAATGTCTGGGAACATCAGTCCACGGAAATGTCTACCCACTATAAACCATGGCCACATGAGAACCTCCCATATTGAAAGGTTTCTCCACTACAGAATATTTAAATTTATTTTCTCACCTTATTCTACGGTTCTTATAATTTGAAATTATATCATCACTATGTTTATTTCAATGAAATAATATATTACATAAACATATACCAAGACCATGTGTTACATTTTGATGTACAAAACCCCATTTTGAAAACAAATTATTCATCAATATAGTTGATTGATGACATCATGTGAATCTATATTTTCTCCATTAAAAACCAATGTTTATAAAACATTTATATAAAAATAATTGATCAATTTCAACTTTTATGGAGTTTATATAAACAATTATAAAAATTAAAACCAAAGGGAATCATAATAACACAATTCATTCTATAGGAAATCTCATTTGTTGGAGACCCCTACGTCATGTTTGACTAAAAAATTTTCTCTATAAATACCATTGATGGGATATTACTAGATTTGGTACTCAAAACCCAATATCAAATGGAAAAACCATAAATTCCCCATAGAGGCCTTTAGATCAAGAAATCACACCTAATTATGGTATCATCTAGATAATGGGAATATGTATCGTGAGAAGATCTAGAGAAGATAAGAGGTTCCAAGTGATGAAACAAATGTAACTCAATGGTATATAAAGAAAAGGATCATGGTTCACATAGGGATGAATGTGGGGTTCTATATTAATTTTTAGAAGGGTTAGGTTAGGGTAATGATGGATTATAAGTTGATTATTATTTTAAGATACTAAGGGAATAATTGTAAATTTCAATTATATGATATCTAGATCTAGGTTAATGGTTAAAATAAAATGTTATAAAAACCATGGTCAAACCCTGAAAATTTTTATAGGGACCTACATATCTATATCATATGGTTAAAACATGATATGACTAATGATGCACATAAACTATGCACCATGACTATTTATTTTAATATAAAATTTTCATCATGTGACTCTTGAAATACTCTCAAACCTAAAAACAGACAAAACAATCCTAGAACTATACATACCTATGACATGTTTGGTGCAACATTTCTCTCCATTGTTAAATATTTATTTTCTCCAAAATTATCCATAATAGAACCCTAAAATGATATAATGTGGGGAGTTAAAAAATTGAGTGTTCTCTATTCATCACAATGATTCCCTAGAATAATATAAATATAACTTTATCCCCCTTCTCTTTTGGGGATGGGGGTACACTAACCTCATCTTTTATATATTCATGATCATCCACATTTGATCCATTTTCTAACAACATGTATCTTTTGAAATTCCTATGTATTTTGTTATGTATAAAGGTTCCAAATTTTTTTGATGGCTCACCTCATATTTCAATATCGAGATTAGAATTTAGAAAAACAATTTGTCTTCTAAATATAACCCCAATGTATCACATCATGAATGATCAGCCATAATTTGTAACAATAGATAATTTCATCCTTAGAAATTGTGGATTATGTGAATGGGTGATTTATTGTATTCTTGATAAAAAACAAGTGATTATTTGGTTTACATTAATGGATGATTTGATTCTTACATGGTTCAGAGCTCTAGAGAAATGAAATGGGTGTGGGTACTACCTTTTTTTTGTCATTATAGTTTCACATGAAGTGTGATTATCCTACCAAATTTATTGGGATAATCTTACCCAAACTCCCATAGAATTTCCAAAATCCCTCTATTATATGTTTTTTTTCGAAAATATGTTGGTCATTATCAATGTTCTAATGATAGAACTAATGTTTGTTTCCTTAAAAAAATTTACCATGTCTATGTTGAAGTTGATTTCCCAAATATTCTTATGTAATTGGTTTCATTTGCTTTAGGAGTAGATTTTTTGTAAACATGTAGTTGTCTTTGAGTCCCATCCTCAAACTTTCTCATCCTACAGACATCTAGTACATCTGGTTTCAACTTTTCACAATGGATATAGGAACATGAGGATTGAATCGATATCAAAATAGGAATTGGTTAAATAGTTGAACTCGTCTTTTAGTTGATTTGGGTAGTAATGGGGCAGTTCATTATGATCCCATTTAGTATTAATATCTGAATATTTGAGTGATATCTGATCTTTTGATGTGTTATTTTCCTGATCAAAATAAGAAAGTTCTTGAACATTTTTATATGGGGTGGAAGGGGTGCCTATAGATGATTCTATAGATTCAAATAGTAATGTATCAAAATCATTAACATTTGTAGATGCATTGAAATTTATATGTGAACCTGGAGATGATGTGGTTATTTTGGGGGTGTGAGGTAGGTATACTTAGGTTCACAAAATATGAAAACTTATTATAGAAAACACCAATTAAATGGGGGGGATGAGAGAATGAAGCTAATAGAAATTGATCAATACAAACCATGAAAATTGTAGGGATGGGTGAAGTAAATGAATAGATTGATCCCTATAAGATATACCTCAACTATTAACATTTATAATCACTTTGGATGTTTGGATTTCTCGAGCATGGTTTTGAAATAGGGGGATCTAGCACCTCCTGGATAGAAATTAAGATTACATTAACATAGGATAAACCCACTATTGACCATGTATTTTCTGAGTTATAATATGATGATGAGATCTCTAGTAAATTCTCAATTGATAGTGTGGATGTAATGAGAGGTATAGGAATACATAGTCCAGTGAAGATGAAGTTATAGTAGGGGCACCGAGATGTGTGGGCTGTATTGTGGCTAAGGGAAATAAATTTAAAATTAAAAAATAATTATATCCAGATACATAAACCTAGATAAACAAGGTTAGATATAATGACCAAGGTGATGGAATTTTAACCAATATTTCAAGACTATGATCTTTATAAGGGTTTAGATATACAATGTGGAAAGAAGAATGTCAATTGTAGGGATGCCAAGGAACAAGGGAACAGTGGCATGGTAGGAAAGGTGGATGGAAAAAAGAAGAATTACTAGAGATCATTATCCATTGTAAGTAACAAATGTAGCTATGGTTTTTCCTTCTTAATGATACAATAGTGGATGTGAACATAATATTAGAATGAGTGGTTAAGTTTGATTTTATTAAGGATCAAAGGTCCTTGATTAACCAACAAGATCAAATTTTATACATGTGGATTCAATGAAAGGAAGACAAATGAGGAGGAATACGTCCCATCATGGGATAAGATATCCAATAACATTAAATAATTAGTCATTTATGATTAGGTTTAGAAAATAAATTCAAATTATTGGTGGATTTATAGGGTAATTTACTCTAATAATTTTATCCTTGTCATATAATATTTTAGGATTTCTTATAGTATTTAATGTTTCTTTCTATTGAACTATTGCAAAAACCCAATTTTCTCACTAAATTGATTTTAATGAAAAAAATAATTCTATATGAAATGAGATATGGACGTAGTTTAAAATTAATGCCTCAAACAATGATGTGTCATGGTTTCCACAACCACATTGTTATCCACTCGAACCAATAGATTATTCTTTCCACCTATCAACTTATTCTATCATTCCACTACATGAACATTCCATTCAACCATTGAGGTTAGAGGTTTAGTATTATTATACTGCCATTAAATAACATTGGATAGTTCTAGTTGATATCAAATTATATGGGAAACATGAAACACATCATGGATTGAATTAAAACAAACCAGTGAATATAATTGTTAAGTCACCATCTTGGGTTACTCCACAATCTCAATTGATCCATCATAGTGTTCTTTTAGCTTTCCTTGCATATTCAAGTATATATGTCCCTAATGAAGAGAAACTTTGAGAAAAATCAGATCACCCACCTCAAAATCCAATATATGATTAATCCAATTTGTACAAGGTTTTTAGTGACCCTAAGCTACTTATAACCTATTCTAGATGAATTTAGTGATATCCCTCATCTTCTAGATGAAACTGTAACCCTCCAAGGGAAATTATCCAATATCATCCCATTAAATAAGTGATATATAATGCCTCTAATACAATATCATGAATGGATCTATCCATATTGATGCCTAAAAGAAATTTTCATTTGAAAAATAAACTAAGGATAGATGTGTCTCCCAAAATCCAGAAAAGTCAACCATGAATGCCAAAGATTCTATTCAATAATCTATATGGATAAATCAAAATTTAAATTCTTTAGTGGATAATATATTTTATCTACATCAAAAATAAAACAAGTGTGGTTTGTAATAAACTAAAAAACTAGGATGTCAAGTCAGGTTCCCTATCAGAAATGATAGCTAATGGAACACTATAAAGTCTAAAAATATACCACATGAATATGTTATTTAGATCACCAACCTTCATAGACTCGATTATTAGAATATAACAAAAATATTTTGTTAATAAATAAATTATATCCCAAATTTGATCCTTACCTCTATGAGTCTAAGGTATCCCAATAATTAATTATAGAGATATATCATCCCATTTCCATAATATAATGTGTAAAGGTTGCTTAAAACCAACAGAACTTTGATTTTCAACCATAATTATCATAAATTTATGGCACCACAAAACAAATATATATAATAAATTACCTCATTCATGACCACTAGTAATGACATATCATGTTTGATACATGCCAATAAATCTAACTTGCATAGACAAATCATATTACTGTCAATCCTCAATCAATATCATTATTAAGTCTTTCAGAATAATCATCCAAACTTGGAAGTGAAAACCCCACTAGGAGATAAAGACTACCCACTAGAGGTATCCCACCATAAATATTCCTACAAAGGCACCAACAATCATCTTCTGAAAAATTTTCAAAGTCAAATATAAGCATCCATGGATGATGAGTCCAAGATTCAATCATGAAATAATTATATGTTCACTTATAATCCTTGTTTATCCCTGAAAATAAACAAATAACGAACTATTATTCCACAATTTTTTACATTATATATGTTGGAAACATTCATCTAAATGTATCTATGAAAAATTTTAGTATTTTTCATTTTTAATGAAATAACAAAAGAAATCTTAAAAAGGAACTCCAACCATTCTCTTTTTCTCATGTCCATATTCCCCTAAGTAAACATGTAAACTAGACTCTTATAGTATAAATACACTATAAACCAATACCATAAGTGTTAGTAATTAAGAACCTTAATTTCCTACATCACATCATAATATAATGATAGGATTAGTTATTCTCTTGTGAGATTCATTTCTGATATTCAAACACTATTTCATGTCTTTCATGTATCAAAAAATGACCAAACATTATACCTCATAAATCACAATAAAAATCAAAACCCAAACTAAACTCATAAATGATTAGGACTAGATCTAACTTCATTTCAATTTCAACTCCATGAATATATATTTTATTCATCACTCCAAAAAAATAACATCCTTAAAAGTGAACCCTATAATTTAAGAAGATGTTATGAATAATTCATGAACAGTGTTCCTATAATAACTATCTTTTCCATTGAAATCCCATGTATTAAACACATTTTTTAACTTCTCCCAGTACAGCACAACATAATTATTTTATTGATAAAATAACACACCTTTTTCAAAAATGAAATTGACCATAAATTAAACCTCTAAAATTTAAAATTTAAAATTTCAATCATTCCCTTATAGATGATGTTATTTGAATATCCCAATGTAAATTTTCAAATGATCAACATGATCCTATTAATATCTAATATAAATAAAGATATCATCAAAAAAAATATAGAATCCATTAAGCAAATGGGGAATCAATTCATTAAATCCTCAAATACCTTATCATCATTAGTGAGTCCAATAAAAATAAATAGATACTCAAAAGTCTCATACTAGTATTGGGATTTTATTTATAATTCTCTTATAACCTCATCAAATGGTACCCATATCTGAGAAACATTATAAAAATCTACAAGGATCTCATAAGCTGGTAAAAAGGGTCCTCAATTCTTGGAAATGTATATTTTTTATTAACAATCACTTGTTTGAGTTTTTCATTATCAACATAAATCTAGAGACTCAAAGATTCCTTATTTTCAATAAGAATTGCCAATTCCCTTGGTTAAATTCTAGAATGAGTCGACCCTTTAGCCTCCAAATACTCAAGTTGAACATTGATCACTTTTAATTTAGTTGGATCCATACAAAATGGATATCATGAAATGTGGATTATACCGAAAAGAATTACTATAGAAAAATTGAATTCCCTCTAAGGTGGAATCCTAGAGATTTAATCTTGAAAAATTTCAAGATACTCACTCACCACCACTAGTAGAGGTCCACATAAACTTGTATCAATTTAATCAAAAAATGTTTCTAATAACATGAATGATATTAAAATTGTACTAGGTCCAATGAGACCCATTCCACCAAACCTAGGATCCCAATCACCTAGAATGTAATGAGTGACTTCATCAAAATATTGAAATTGTACCCAAATATAGTCACAATCAAAATGGATTATACAAAAAATCACAAAATAAATTACAGAGACAATATCAAGATCATGAATTTGACATTATCATATATTATTTTTTTGACAATCATTCCTTGATATTTTCAAAATTTAAAACCCCAGTTCAAATTTTTACCAAAATAGTTGATATAGTCATTATGAACGGTATAATCATCAAGTGTAAAACTAATGAATCAATAAGTTATGAAGATATAATTTAATGTGTTTGACCAGTACTAAATAACTAAATAACCATATAATAAGTAATAAAAATCATTTATATTATTCTATTTGGTCCTTCGTCTGACTCAACTGGTGCATATTCTAGTACATAGATATGTGTAGACTCATACAATCATTTCATCATAATATGAGAACACCTTTGGAATGAGTTAAATATCCCACCCCTATTGTTGTTTCAGATTTGTTTTAATAACCCTAAATAATGGTGGATCCCACTCTACCCTCTAGGTTTATCTCTCATAAAAATCATGAAGATGACTAATTTTTTCCCACATGTGACACACACACTATGTTCTTAAATAATATCAATTTTTTGGTTCCCCCTTATCTTTCATTGGTAATAGACCACTTGAATGTTCCTTTATGATATTTTCACTCCAACCACAACATAGGTGATGGTCAACCCATTTACACTTATTAAAAAATATTCTACTATTATTACATCATTCTTTCACCAATTCTCACAAGATCCATATCTTTTAATCTATGTATACCTCCCCTATAGATTCTATATCCACAACATTTGCAAAGGTGGGTAGGAATATAATATTCAAAAATAAAAAAAATTGTCCTTAAACCCATATCAAACCTCTATGTATTCAGATAGTCATAAAAACATGTTCTAGAGATTAATACCCCAAATTAGTAATCTAAGTAGTATACTCTATTACATAACTATCTCCCTAAAACAAAGTAACATAATCACAAGCCATTTTTGCTCTTAGTTTTATGAGATATAAATTTTGATTGAAGAAATTATTTAAAGTAATCTAATTGATATCTTCATACATTATAGCTTCCATAATAGTCCCCCCCCCACATCCTTTATGGACCATGAAGTATATAAGTTGTGAATGAAACCTTAGTGTCATGTAGAGTCTTTCAAAAAGAGGATGATCATTTTAATCCTCTCAATATTCTAATCTTACTCCAAAATTCCTTTTCACCAAAGAAAACCTGTGGATGTTGCATAGTAATTTTTGAATCTTATTTAACCATATTTCAATATAAATTGGTAATAGGAACTAGGAATTATATTATTCAGAATATTCATCCCACTAATAATGAGTCAACCATCAGATTCTCTTTTACTACTTATTCGATAGATTACCCACTAGTACACAGATATATTAATCATATATGATCTATAATCTATAAAATAATTAGGTAAAATGATTTATAAAATAATTAAATTCTTCTATAATATTTATTTTTTTGAAAATAAAATAGAGGTTTTAAATAAAACATCAAAAAATTGATTCTATACAAAATAAAACATCCCATGGTAATTCATATTTTTTCTTAAATGTGAGAAAACTAATCATGCTACAAAACTACCTTTTTTGGTTCTCAAAGTCTAACCTTGATTCCATCAAAAAAATATTGCTTAAGAAAGTGATTAAAATGGATGGAGTAAGATTCCACGATAACCAACCTTTGATAATAATTTGTAAGATACAAACTTGGATAAAACCATAATATCACCCAAAAATGGCCCCCCAATATTCTAGAAGAATCTTCATAATTGTAATTGGTTGTGGAAAAAATCCACTCTATCATACAATGAAATTTGGAAAAAAATATCTCCCGAAATAGACAAATGAAAAGATAGATGTTAACATAGTTTCATAAAAGTTAAATGTAATATGTCATATATCAAAGATGATGAACCAAAAGGGTCATGTCCAAAAAATAAGATAACAACATATAGGTGATAAAAATAGAATTCCATCAATATAGAACCTGAAAAAAACCAAGGCTTCATACCATCAGTACTATATATCATCCCATTCCCAACCCGATAAAAGGAATCATGGTCTAGAAGATTCATCCACACCATGATGCTCTTTATTTCAACTATACCATAATAAATAATGGTTAAAAACTCAATAAGGAAGAAGTGTCATGTTATCCCCAAAAATTAGTAAGATACAACTAAATATTCTATAAAATATATATCCGCATTATTCCATTGGTTCTTATTCCAAAAAATGTAAAATAGTTTTACCAAGAAATATAATCTTTTTAAAAATATTCCATTAAAACATCCATTGATATTAATTTCAAAATTATAACACATTTAATAGACATGAAGAATATAAATACTTTCCTTGATGTATAATCAATGGAAATAAAAATGTTTGCATAAATCTAAAAATAAAGAGGCAATAAAATATAAAATACATTTAAAATAAATTTATATACAAATAACCAATGGGAAAATAACAAAACAAATTGTTTACACAACAAAGATAACATGATAATGTATCATAAATAAGTTAACTTTAATGTCTTGGAACCTTTTTTTAATCAATAATTCTACCCAAAATCAATTATATCATAATGAACTCCTCTCATAGTGATATCATAATACACCAAGTCTTTTCCATATTGTTTTCTCCCCTAAATCCCATGGTTTTCCAAATGTAATGTTTTATCATCATTACAATCATGGAAAACTAATTCCATATTTTATATTCTTTTTCAATGTCTTTTCATTCCATATAAAATCATAAACCCCATTCTAAAATAAAATCATCTTTGAGGAAATTCATCAATCATATCACATGCATCAAAATAGTTTTGAAAAAAATAGGAAAGAATATATATCCATATCCATCAAAGATAAATTTCACCTCTCCTGTATTATTTTTAAAAATAAAAAATAAAAACCAAATGAAAACACAAGAACACAAATAATTTCATGGGAAAGGAAATTTGATATAAATACCAAACCCATGAATATTGAAAATAGTTTACCTATGAAACTGGTGTTGGGAAACAAATAAGTTGAGTCCAAGAAAACATGGATATAAGAGAAACACCATAAATTACTCATAAGACTCTCAAGAATAAGAAATCAAAATTTCATTATAGTTAGGTCAAAAAAATTCAAAGATATATCAATAGAGTGTCTGAATAAAATATAAATAACCAATAGAATCACCGAATTTACATTGAATATGTCTACAAGATATTATCAAGGATCACCATGGAATTGAACGAATATTAATATATAACGTCTTGAAAGCTTGATTCTTTATATATATGGGTTATTATTTGATAAATAGTTAACAAACCAAGGGTATCAGTGATAATTACATGTTTATAATGATCAGATAATGTTTCATAATTAGTTTGCATGGTTGGAAAAAAATGCACAATCCATGAAAAATATAGCTAGAATACATAATACTATTTCACAATATTACCACATATTCTCATTAAACATGCACCTAAATTGTGTGTTGTTTCGTTATTTTTTATGAAACATCATATTTTTAACCATAGGCACTGAAAATAATCTCAAAAACCAAAAAGATATACCATTATCAATACCACCCATTAAAATGATACTGAGTGCATTGCAATTAAATTTGTAATGGATAAAAATAATTAAAACAATAATGTGGCTCAAATTAGCCTTCCAAAATTCACATAGAATTTTTCCTATTTCCATGGGTAGGAGAGAAAAACTAGGGTATCATATAAAGAAACATGGGAAATATTTCAAACTCAATATACTTGTGAAAAATAATGAAAAATAGAATATCATAATAGAAATAAATAATATATTATATATTCAAGAAAAGAGTTTAATACTAACATAAAATTGGTGTGATAATAAGGTTTGGTTGAAAAAAATAGAATACCTTAAATATGGAACTCAAAACATTAGTTTCATCTCCTCATTTATATAAATAACCACTTTACCAACCCACCAAAAGGAATCATAATCTAGGACTATCTTTGACTACATGATTCTATTCCCATTACCAATATCATGAAAATACAGTTCTATAAATCCCCAATGGAAAAAAGTAGGGTGTGGGTAATAATAAAAAGTATGATAGCACTAAATATTCTATATAATTTATACCCATATGAATCCATTTTTTCTTATTCAAAACAACTTTTATAAATTAAATCGTACAGAAATCATTTACTTTGTAAAATATTTAATTCAATACAAATTTTTATTTTATTTTCAAATTCATCCTATATTCAATAGATCACAACAATAATATCAACATTAAAAAAGGAATAATCAACAGAAATAACCATGTTTTATTGCATCTATAAATCAAGTGGAATGAAAATACAAAATAAATATCCACACAAATTTTATATGCTGTTCCAATGGGAAAATTGGAACAAAATAGTGTACAAAACTATTATATCATGTCACACTATTTGGAATAAAATAATTCTTAAGTATCTTAATATTTTTCCTCATAAATTATATACACTATAAAATATGGCATCATGAACATGTCCAGCAGTTATTTCAAGAACCAATAGGGCGTATCTATATTTATTTTTTCCTTGTACCTCAAGGTTTTCTTGATTTCCCATTACATGATCATTACATTAATGGAAATAAAAGTAACATTTCATAATCATTTTTCAAAGAAATCCATTAAATTTTCATGATTGAAAAATCCATTTTATGTAAAATCATTGTTTTAAAAAATTCATCAATGGAATCATGTTCATCAAAATAGTTTTCAACAAAAACACTATTTATAAAAATAATTCCATAAGCATTAGGATAAATTTAAACTCTCATGGATTTAAAATCATCAATTTCATTAATCAAACCCAAATGGAATCATAAGAACAAAAAAATGCAATGGGAAAGCCCACTAGAATGATATAGCAACCTCAAGTACTATAAAAACAATGTCACATTTTAAATTGTTATTATGAAATGAATTGATTGGGTCCTCACATACCTTAATATATAATTGAATCCTTAAATTAAAAATAAAACCCTCTATATTCTAAAATCAAAAACATATATGGTTCCATCAGAATAAGGAGATGATATATCATGAGAATTTCTAGAGAAAACAAGATAAATTGTGGGAATAACCATTTGTAACTAAAATATATCTCCCAGAAATGGTGATGGATCACTAAGGAAATGATTAAAAAGTTCTCTAGAGTGACATATCATTGAATTTTTACATTAATGTGTGAATAATAAGTGGTTATAGGTTAAAATATCTAACAGATTCATGGTAGTTTTTTGTTTTAAGATGTTTGAATCCTAGTGCATGGTTAGGTCATGCAGTTAAAACACCATGCTCAAATCATATAAAATAACTATATAACTGATCAACTCATTTCACAAGTTTACTATAGGGTTTAACTGACCATATCCAAAGTCATGTTCTTATCTTGATTTTTATGAAACTTTAAATATTTTTCCTCTAACTCCCGAAAACCTCTCAAAGCTAAAAATAGATAAACAATACTCCAAATAAAACTTATATATGACCAAAATTGAATACAAAATATTTCAATAGTAATATTAATTTACCTGGATATATTAAATAGAAAAATATCCTCAATATAGATAATGGAATTGATACTTCATCAAGTCATTATGAACCCATGTCTCGTGTTTTTTCTAACGACAATTCCATCTCAGTTGAACCAATGGTATCTTCTCACTATGTAACAACTTATCATATTGGTATACTATTTGAATAGTCTATTAAAATGTTATGGTTTTGGGTTTTATTTCATCACTCTCCCAATTGATATCATGGGATAGATCCAGCTAAGACTTCTTCAGTTGGGAAACATAAAAAACATCTTGGAAAAAAATTAATTATAATATATGTCTCATCGATAATCCAACTTCTCAAGTCACTCTATAATCTAATACAGTCAGATATAATGAGGTGATAACTTACAATTTATCTCTAAATTTCCATCTTTTAGCTAAGGACATCCTCTAAGGAAAACCTAATCACCCTCCTATAACTCAAGTGTTCAATGATGCTATTTAAAATCAGTCTTTGGGAGAATCATTTTTTTCATTACCCTTTTCCTAATCTATTGAAGGGTATTCATCATCACCTAAAAATTACTAGTCCAACCAAGGATCGTTCTCTAACAACCCCACAACAATTATGTGACTTACAATGATTCAAATATTATGTCTCAAATAGTGTTATCTCGATCGATCTGTGATAACTATGTCAAATTCAAAATCCACTAAGGTAAGATTTTTCTCCCATGATCCACCGAATTCAGTCATAAATGACATAATCATATCATTAAGAACAACTATGGTTCACTCAAACATTCCATATGTTTATTTATAGTATATTATGATTCCCCCAAAGTCATAGGTATATTAATTATAAGCATTGTGTGTAATTTATGAGGTTCTAAAGGATTTTAGGAGTCATAGTTAAATTATTATATATTTCGGTTCAGAATGCAAGGAATATGGTGTGTGAATGGTTTTTCTAAACTAGTGGAAACTATTTAAAATTTCTATGGTTTTTCTATTATAGATGTACATGGTTTGGGAATGGTTTTTCAAACCAACGTGTTTCCAAAAACAACAGAGTAGTGATTGGGAGTTTTCCAATGTTTTTGACGTTGTTTGATCATGGGTTTTCAAATCATGTAGCTATACCCAAGTAACTGTGAAAATTGGTTTTCCATGGGGTATAGAAAACCAAATGGATAAAATATGATTTTCCTAATCGTGAATACTAAACAATCCAATCCTACTAGACTCTTAAAATTGGAAATTTAACAACATTAACATAGCCACTTATATGTTTAATCCTATCCAAATACCATATTATAAAAAAAATAAACAACCATAAAAACTATATAGGGTTCACTCTAAAGATATTCGATGATTCTATTACTTCATTGTTGATACTATTGTGTTATTCTTTAGTTTTTATGTGATCTCATCCCCCCTTTATATTTCCCTCAGTGATCTATTTTTTCATTATACCCTTGGAATCCATATACTCTGTTGTTTTGGGATATATATTAATTTATAATTTAATTGACAATTTTTACATGCATCTAGGTTTTAGAAGACTATATCTCTTCAATTCTAAACTATATATTCAATGGTGATTAATTTGTACTCATTTTGAAATATAGGTGTATATGTACTATGGTTCTATAATATTAATTACTCAAAATTTTATTTAATTAAATTATTTTCATTAATGAAAACTAATTATTTGATATTAATAAATAGTTTTTATGAAAATACATCATTAGTGGCATAAAAATTTGTTTTAAAGTGGGTTGGAATTAAAAAAATATTTATGAACATATTTTTTTATAAAATTATTCAATTTAAATTTGATTGTAATTTTTTTTTCAATAATGTGATAAGTAGTTTTATGATATGAAAAAGTTTACTAATACTAAAATCATATTTTCTAAAATGAATCTGAAAAATATACCACCATGGGAACCTTTGTGGCATCAGGTTTAGGACATATGAAAACTTAAATTATTGTGGAACCACTATGGGGTATTCTTGTTGTAAAGATAGATTATGGTAGCACCTGATATCAATAGTATTAATGGGTTTCCTTACTCTATGTTAATTCATGTATCCTAGAACATATTCCCACAGTCTAGAGAAAAACTTATGATTGATTTTAATACATTCTAGTATTGTTTATCATTTGGTTTCTCAGATTTTTATATTTTGAGATACTGTTTGTTTTTATCAGTACCCTCTTTTAAACAACTCATTTTTATAATGATATAATTTTTTATTTTAATATGGGTTGTTTTAAGTAAAAAAAAAGTGTGATTTATGTAAAATGTTTTTAAGGTGAATCTTCTAATAGACTTGTTTTCTTTTAAATATTTAATTAATAGTTTCATAGTGATAGAAATTATAGAGATTCTAGGGGTTTCCTACTATGTATTCTCCTAATTTATTTCATATTTCTTTTAGAATACGTAGATTTATTTTTGTAGGAAAAATTTAAAGGGAATTTAATTTTTCTATTTACCAATATCCATTAGATGTTGTTGCCTTCTAAGAAAGATAGATTTTTTTTTCATGAATGTTTACATAGAGGAAATATTTTGTTATTAGAAAGATTTAAATTCACGTTTATACTAATTTATTGTCCTTAAATGTCTCATGGATTTTAATTTTTCATTGTTTTGTACTCTATGTTTTTAACTTATTTTAGTTACTGATGTTTCTTGTAATTTTCTTTTTGTTGATCTCCTCCTTGAGTATGATCGTCATCGGTGTTGTTTCATGTTGACCAATGATGGTTCATTATTAAATGGTATTATATGCAATAACTTACCTTATATGAGATGAAATTATAGGGTTTTTTTATGGTTTGTGGTATAATGGATTTAAGACTATTGTAATTATAAAATTAAGTGTCTAAGGGTTCCTACATAGCTTAATTTCATATATAAACTTTAGTTCCCATAGTTGGTTAGGAATTTTCACCAATCTATATATTAGATTGTGATATTTTCTAAATGAACATTATTTTAGTTTTATTTAGGTGAAACTTTAATTTTTAATGTTTTTCTCCCAATCAATGAAATCGTTTTTATTAAAAAAAATTATCAAAGGTTACAATATGTATATGATATATTTATCTATTTAATTAGAGATTTAATAATGTAATTTTATATTTTATATTGTGTTTAATAATAAATTACTCTTAAAATATATCTTATAAATCTATGAGAGGAGTTTATAATAAAAACTCCATATGTAATTCCTCATATTAACCCATTCTTGGTAGAATCCATTATCCACACTATTCAGAATCTAGGATATGAGAGACTTTTAAAATAGGGACTAGTGGTAGATCAAGGCTTAGTATTTACTAAGAAAAATACTATTATATAATTTGGTTTTATGGTTCCCCTAGAATTTTATAATTGGCTCAAATATATTGAAAGGATCATCCAGTTCATGAAAACAACCTTGGAATCTATGTTTATTCCTATATAAATTCTTGATGGTGTCAGAATAAAATATTTGGACTACATTGTGAAATATATGTTACTTGAGGATATTATAATTAATTATTTAAATAATTATTTCTATAAAAATAGGGTACTTAATCATTGTGCGAAAGAATAATCACTAATATTTTAACTTGGTGAAAGGGGATAATTATGTTGTGGATTATAAAACTGGTTTCTTTGAGTTAGTCCAATTATCACTTGATTTTTTTAATGACTACCACAAGGATTGGGGGATATATTTGATTTAGGAGATGAAATTTGGTTAATGTTTATTATCATATTCCTAATTACCTTTCTTGTGTTTGTTTTTAAATAATATATGGATGATTCATACATAACTAGGAAAGTGGTTTCAGTGGAGGTTTGAATCTAGTGGTAGGAAGCCAAAGTTTGACATCTATATAAAAATGGTAGAGTTAAGGTGATTAGTTAACGTTGGGAATATTTTTAGGGGATAAATTGAGACATAATCTAGAATATTTCAATTAATTTATGATACCTAGTCATACTAAGGAAAACAATATGGAATCAATAAGAAAATACCATCATTATGGATAACCATATTACCCTATGAATTTTCTTGGAAGAATGTACCATGATAGTAGATAAAGATATACTATTACCAAGGGATATCAGATTCATTATGATGTAACAAAGGGCGATGGATCACATTATCATTCAAGAGAGTATGTTCATGCAGTGAAAAACTCTATGGGTGGAGCTGAGGCCAGATATCATTACGTATTGGTGTATGAATGAGAGAAATACATTATAAGGTTAGTTGCTAAAATAGGTATTGTGTTAATTTCATCCATTATGGTCCTAGATTTATTTAAAATCCTTGGATCTTCTCATTTTATATAATCAATATTGGTTAATGTGTTAGGATTTTTTACAGAGCTTATAATATTCTTTTTTTATCCTTCCACTTCTTTCTATAAGAGGAAGGAACAAGGTTAGAAATATCCCATGTGTTGGGTGATGATTTCAAAATTCAATATGGTGTGGTGATTTATAATTCTGGATCATTATATCATTGAACTTATTATTTTAATTGATTATATTATCCTTTTTATGTCACATATCAAATTTTATCATCATATTGTTTTGTTTATTACTCTATTTGGAGTCTCTTATATCATTCACAGTGATTAGGGTCATAGATTAGGGAGAGTGGTGTCAGTTGTTCCTTGTGCTATCTTCTAGAGATATTTATTGAAATTATTAAAGAACATTTTTGTAGTGTAATTTAAGAATAGGTGGGTGAATTACTTGACTTCCATAATAATATTTTTATGGATTAGATCCCAGGAAAGTGGTCGAGTTATCTATTGACCCTCTAGTTTGTATGATGTCATTCGATGTATTCAAGTTTTTTAACAATTTATGTGTTAAATGATATAAAATTTATAGTTTTTTATCTATATTTCATGTGATTTATTCACCCTATATTGTAACCTTAGACATAAATCTTTCACATTAAAAATAAAGAAGATGAAATCCTCACAATTAAAATTGAATATAGAAATCTTAATCAGTCACTATTATCTACAAAACCATTTACCTAGGATTGATGATCTCTTCAATCACCATAAATCAGACCAATGTGTTGCTAAAATTGAACATTGATAAGGGTAACATTAGTTATGAGTATGAGAATATGATGTTCTTAACACATTGTCTTTGTGATGCTATGGGAATTTTGAGATCATGGTTTTTCTATTAGGTTTTTCCAATGCTTCAATGGTATTTATGGAACTGATTAAAAAAATTAATTTTTTTGGGAATCATTAAATTTTTATTTTATGGATGATATACTAGTGTATTAAAAGTCTAAAAAATAATACAGGTATCAATTTAATGTCATCATTAGAATAATGAATGAAAATAATTCCTATAGAAATGTTTTTAAAAGTAATTTTTAGATCAATAAAGTGAAGTTTCTCAAAAAAACTATATTTTAGATGATAATTTCTATGGATCCTAAATAGATTATTCATATTATTTCATGGGAGAATCCCACTAATAATTTTAAGACTCAAAGATTCTTGGGTTTAGTTTGTTATTATATTCGTCTCTTTTAATATTTCTTTATGATTGAATATCGGACGGAAAATTGAATACCAAATGGTGTTATGTTTGAGTGGAAGGATAAATTTAAGATATATTTAGAGGAACTAACGATGTGGTAAATGTTTCATGACATTGACAGGGCATAGAAAAAGAAAATTTAATTTTCCTAAGGTATCATAGAGGCTAAATAGGGTTTTCTCACATCAATATTGTCATATTCTATTCAATCACTAATTCCAATTCACTAAAACAAAGAAATAATTTACTATTTATTTAAAAAACTATCTTTCAGTTTTAATAAAATAATAAAATGAATAAATAAACATAACCTAAATACAGATATAGGAAGAATGTATATTATGAAGAAAGGTTTTGGTTTTGGGGTTTTATTATGAAATTTTATTAACTAATTATTGTTTTTTTAATTCAATTTTACAAAAAAAATTATTGTAAATAGATTAAACCATTATATATTGAGTGGGACTTTTTCCTACCTAGGAAACCACTTCAGGACAAAAACAAAATTTACCTTCCTTATAAGGAAATACAAATGAATTGTAGATCCATGTAATTGTAGACAACCACCACATCCAAGCATTTCACTCTCATTCACTAAAAAATAATCATATCCTAAATGAATTTTTGTTAAATAATTATGAACACTATAAAACCTTCCCCAGGGCCAATCCCTAGGTTATTCAAATTACATATACAAGTGAAAAATGATCAATGTGGACAGAGAGGAGATATTGTGAATGATATTAGGGTTGGAAAATAAAGAGATATAGAATAATATGGAATCACATGAATTGGAAGAATAATGTATGTATTACAAGGAAAAATAAAACAATTATTAAATTAAAATAATGAAACCTAAAAGTACCATCATTTCTAAAGCATAGCGCTGCATAAAATCTTCAAGAAACAATTTATTTTATCTCTAGGAAGACCATTTACTTATAGGATTCAAAATTAACCCCAGGAATAATTAATTGCATCATAAATTGTTATTCTGTGGTCTTAGGTCATCAGGGGTGTTCTCCCATGTTTATTACATCAGATTGATCCACATCATGTCCATTCTAATGGTTTCAAGTCATGAATAATTATTAAAATGATTTAAATAGTGAATTTCTAGAAAATTCGTATCCTCTTCACTTTTAACATCTAGAATAGATATTTAACAATGTAACTAGTGAATTAATTATATGTTCATCTATTTTTCATGCAATTCTTCCATTTTTAAGCTTCTGGTTTTTTAATTTACAAATCCACTAATGTGATACATCATCTTCACATGGAATTCATTACTTTTAGGATAATTTTCTATCAAACAACATATCCTTCTACAAAAATAAATAAATAAATACTATAAGAATAATAAATTCAAGTGTAAAAAACAATAATTATAAACAAAAATATGTGAAAATTATTACAATTTCATTTCCCCCAAAAATAGAACTCTCTTATCATCATGCATATAACCTAAATAAAATTTCAATGGAATTTCATTATATAAATAATCAAAGTTTAGAGCACCAAAATGAAATTATTTATACTGGAAAATTGAAATTAATATTTTAAAAAAATAGTTAATTAAACTCAATATTATTTAAAGAAAAAAGTTCACCATGAATATTAGTTTTATTCTTTCCAAATTAAAATGCCTCTCATTCCCCTGAATTTTATTTCAAAATTAATCATGAATTTCGATTTCATTTTCAATTTATCACACATTGATTTTTTATACCTCTATCATTGTAATAATTGTAACTAGATTTGTTATTGTCCCTCAAGTACATGTCATATATCATAGGCTTGTATAGCATCAAACACCTTCATTTCATAATGATAGGAATCAAAATCAACTATGAGGGCATTGAATTTTGGATCAAATGACATTCAGGGTTAATGATGGTAGGTATTTATTTTTAAAAATAAATATAAAAATGAAGGTGTTACACTTTAGTATAAGGAATTATATTAAATGATAAGACTAATGATATAATCCTAAAAATATCATCATACAAACCCCAAATCTCATAGTGGGAACATGATAAAAATCTAAATGACAAGTGAATTTCCCAATTTTTCACTTTTTCATTTTATCCCTTTTTATTTTTCTCTATATTTTTTAATTTCATGAATTTTTTTCTTAGTATAAATCTCACAAACACCACCTAACCACATACAATCCTACGATTGTACGTTTGCAAATAGTCGTTTTTTATCCTCAAAAGATTAAAACCAATTTTTTTTTTTTTATTTTCTCTTTTTTATTTTTTAGTAAGTGAGGTGGAAAAATAAAGTACAATAAAAATGTGGACTTTCCCAAATCTCATGGAGAACCCTTTAAAAAACGACGCACATCCCCAACTATCATGATTACCTATCCCCCACATAAAATCTTATAAATATCATTTAATATTCTATGAGTACGATAAGAATAGAAATAATATGATTGGAACTTAGTTAATTTTATAACATGTTCCTTCATGGTTTATATGTGAAAATGTATTATTAATTTTTAGGTGGTCCAAAGGGTAAATGAATCAATAATAATAAATCCTTAATCATGTTAAAATTAATTTTATTCAGTAATATCCTCTATAGGTTGCCAAGAGTTTTCTATAATAGACCATTCTCTAGTCACTCAAGAAAAAGCAATATAAGGAAATGATAAATATTTGGTTCAAAAAATTTCTTTGGGATGACAAAAAGTGTTTTTGAAAAATTATGCATAGAAATGTAAAAATAATAATAAATAAATAAATATAAATTTTATAAAATCAAAATAGTCCAATTCTAAGAAGAATTTTATTTTAAAAATAAAAATATATTTAAAAAAGCATGATTTTTCAAATTCATCACCCCATGCTTATCCCTACTCACAAATTTTTCCATTTCACTTTTCTGATCACGTAAACATTAAAACTTCAAAACAAGGAATAATTATTATCATAAGAAACCAATGCCTCATATATCAACACAAGGGTTTAATGGTTCAAATTTAATCATGTAATTTTCAATTTTTCTCTTATACACATAAATTTAATGAGATTAAAAAAATAATTGAATCTCATTCTACAATAGTATTGGGGGATTATTTTGAATTGAACAATTTCAGTTTTTGTTCTGTAGTAGTTCACATCATAAATCCTTTTCATGAAATGGATTTACATTTAAATGCTTTATACCTTCCTTGTACAATCATGGTCCTATAAAATTTAAAAAAATCATGTAATTACATGGACCATGTAAAAGTAATCTCAAAAAAACTAAGAGTGATATAAGGTTTATTCCTAATTTAATCCTAAACATTTAATTAGATCGAAAAATAAATACTTAGATAGTAATTAAAAATGGTAAATGTTTGTTTGATCCCAAATGTGTTCCTTGGACTTTTACTAACTCTATATGGGTGGTTCTATATGTTATCCATTATATAATTGTGGGTAGATTTTTTTGGATTTAAACCACAACAATTTGTTCTTTCAAACTTTCACATCATCTTCTTTAATGAGGATGATTCCATGTGTATAGTACACCAGATCAACCAAATTTATAATGAGGTATAACTTTCATAGTAGGTGTTTGATGAGTTATGAAACCCTCTCCTCTTTGGTTGTAAATTTTGCAACCTCTTCTTCACTATAAAATCTTTTCTTCAGCTTTACTTCATTAAAATAATAGTCCAAAGGATGATTAGAATTTAATTTAATATGAAAAAAAAATGAATTTATAAAATGAATTTTTAAATAAATCCTTTTAATGTTGGCACTTTATGTCTCCATTTATTATGATATAGCCACAGGGATCTCTTTTTATACCCCCTCCTATAAAAATTAAATGTCTTTAGGAAACAACAAGTTTTCCTAAGTAGTTGCATCTTATTTTTGAAATCATCCTCTAGTGTAATATATGTGGTGATCTGATATGAAATATAAAAAAGTATAGAGTAATTAATAATTTAGCTTCAATGAAATTGGAAGAAAATGTTTTAAATAAAGGGTCATTTCCCTAAGTTGGTTCGACTTTAATTGGTTCTCCAATTGAATGTGATTCATGGAGTGTAGTATGAGAATATGGGTATGGTAGTTGGGATTCTATATTTTTTCATTGAATCCCACTATTTGGGTTGTTTCATCATCTTCCATGGAAATCAATTGGTAGTCAAGTGTGAATTCTTTAATCATGTAGAAGGGTTTAATTGATTTCATTTCATCATTTCCATGTTATTTGAAAAATTGATCTTATCAAATTACCAAATTTCAATCAGAATGTGAGTCTTCATATTCAATTTCTATATCTTCAAGGTATTCTAGATTTTGGAACTCAAGATAGTTTGGCTGTGTATAGTCTTTAAGTATGGCCTCAACATGTTTTTTTTCTTCCAAAAAATAGAAAATTCTAAGGTATCTTCCTCTAATTCATGATTATGATCTTGTTGTTTCATGAGGGGTAAATTTAAATATGTGGTAATCCAATCCATTTTTCTCACCTATTCATTTAGTTCATCACTCATTTTTTAAACCAATCATTTATAACACGATTATAAACTTCTTGTTCTTAATACGGCTGTTATGATTAGTTACTCTATGAACAATAATATTATTTTGGATACATCATTGAGATTTTTTAATATTAATTTATTTAAAATAATGAAAAATAAAATTATTTATAAAACTTGTGAAAAACAAATAATTAATAAAATAAATTTTTATCTCTATAGAAATGGTGCCAATTTTGACACAATCCAGACATTAGAAATTGAAAAAAGGAAATTTTATTTTGTTATTACAATATAGATGATAATAATGGTCATCTCACTTGAGGAGCATTAGATTTGGTTTAATCACTAATATTAAATCACATAAACTACATTTTTTTATTAATTATTGAAAACAATGGTTTTGGATTAATGAAAATAATGAAATTTAGGATTAAAAATATCCAAATATCATATGATTATATAATGTAGATTTTGAAGACAGGTTTTGTCATAGGGTTTATTTAGGAAGATACATTAATTATTTATTGTTTGTATAAAACAAATTTTTATATAATTTTAAATCATAAATGGATTTATACTTCTTATATTGAGTTAGTCATTTTCATTCCTAGGAATATAATTTTGTGCAACAAAGATCACCTCCCACGGTATGAAATAAGAACGAATTCTAGATTCATGTCATTGTGGAAATTTTCAGAAGTCCTGAATTTCACTATCATTCACCACAAAATGAATCATATAATTAATGAAAATGAAACACAATAATTAAGAATATATTTAAACCTCCCCCAAGGATGACCCTCAAGTTATCCACATTCCATTGTAAAGTGAAAATAAATCTAGGTGGAATGAGATAAGAGATAGTGAATGATATTAGGGTTAGAAATTAAAGAGATATAGAACATGATTGAATCAATAGAATTTAATTATAAATTAATGTATTACATAAGAAAACAAAAAATGGAAATAAAATAGATCCTAAATCTGCAGTATTCCTGTAACATAGTGGGTAGAGGATCCTTGGGAACTAATTTATTATCTCTATGACACGACCTTGTATTTGTAGTCTTTAAAAGATATCATAAGAGAAATTAATTGAATCAAAAATTGGACTCTTGTAAACTCAGATCACGAAGAGTGGTATCCACCATTTATTAGGTCAAAATAGTCTACTTTATGGTCTTTTTTATGTTTTCACATCGTGCATATTTATTTCATGAAATGAATAGTGAACCTATAGTATATTCAAATATTTTGAACAATCCACATATTGAATAGTGATTTCATAATATGAGTTGTCAATTTATATCATATTCGACTATGTTTCATTATCTATTATTCATTTTTTGATATTCAGGTTTGGGTAATGACATATCTATATTTATGGGATATCATCTTCATGGGGAATTGATTAATTTTAGGATCATTTTATGTTAAACATCATATCCTTCAATAAAACAAAAAATAATAAAATTATATAATAATAATTAATTAATTTGTAAAAATATCATGAAATATTAAAAAATATATTTGAAAAAATTGACTGTCAGTTTACTTATAGTACTATTCAGATTATTTCATAACCTAATACATGATATGATGTTTTCTGAAATGCCTATGGCATTTAATTGCGCTGTTTTTTATGTAGGTAAAATAATTTATGTCATATGGATCAATCCATTATTAACCTCAAGATAAGAAGTATCTTATCTATTACCTTGATACAGTATCCATGATGTGTTCTATAAAAACGTGTAATTATTATCTCTTTGCAGAGTGATTTATGGAATATTTAGATTATAATATTCAAAAGAATATTATTATACAAAGGTATCTGATATTGAGATGGATAAATTGGTCTGAGTATCTTTGGAATTTTGATATTGATATTGAATATACACTATTAAAGGGTAATGCGGTCAGAAACACATTAATATAGAAGTGACCAAACTAATCATTGAAGGAGTAAGTTTGGTAGTGGTTTTTGATGAGTTTTTTTTATATTATGAGCATTGGATTCGAAGAGGATAGTGGGAAGTTGTTCATTTATTCCATAAAAGATGACTAAAAATTTTATGTTAATCGTTTTCTCAAGGAGGTCCCAAAAATGAATTTTAACTATTTTATTAATATCCATAATGGTAGTGAGACCTCATGTGTTTAGTCTAAGTTTCTATTCATTGATTTGTGTTTCAAATGCAGGTTGGTCATTCAAATATCATTTAGTTAGGAGTTGATGGATAGTGGACACTGTCTATGATGGTCTATACACCAAATTACTACCAAGATGTATTTTGTTCATAAACATGGGTGTTATTGTCTTTGGAGGAGTTGGTGGATCACAAATTTTGTGTCATAATTCATTAATTTAAAATAAAGAGAATTAGAGGATTTGATATTTGCTGTTATATTGCAAACATTACCCATTCCAACATAGAAATGAGATGGATAACTAGAGTACTCATTATCATTTCATCGTGGAATCCTATTTGGAAGGGATGTGATTTTTGTGATCATTAATCAACATAAAAATAACCTTATTTCCATTATATAAAGGAGGTAATAAATTTTGAATAACATAGTAAATATTATGTTAGAGAGATCATGATTCTTAGTAAAATTACATCTATAGTTCATTCTAATAGAGAACCATAGTTTATATATAGTATTTATATATTCTTTCAATAGGTGTTGGGTACCTATTAAAAATAATGTACCATATCTATTCCTCACATGGATGAGTAGATTGACCAATCCAATTTGATTCCTGGGGATATGTGTTGTTTATGAGTTCTTGATTTAGGTGGGTCATTAGAAAAGTATGATATAATGGTTGAACTATTATATAATATAACTTAATAAAATTGTTAAAATGAATACATTAAATTAATTTAATGGGATTCCTTGTTGATCTTCTTTTTCATGGGTGGAGTATAGATAATTGTGTTTTGTGTGACCATGTCTTGTTCAAGAAATTTTGGAAAATTTTTAGTTAATATGAATGTGGATAGTGATGGAATAGAGTCCTCGTAAATCCATCGTGGAAACTTTCTATTATGCATTGGTGTTTGAAGCTGGGGATTGATTATTTCTTATTGTTTCAGATCATATAGAATACTATTGATTCTGTAAGTTGGGTAAGTTGGAACCTAGGAATATGGTTCCCTATGAGACTGTTGATCATCATGAAATGTGTCTTATTATAATTAATTTCCATCTTCTCTAAGGAATATTCATGATTTTTTAATTTTTCAGAACTAAGGATGTATAAACTAGACCCCTCCCATATTCTTCATTGGAAATTTGTTAATCAAGATCCCAAAAACATTATGGTGATGCAATAAGTTCATATCTATTTTAAATAAATTATCTGCATGAAAAAATGATACCCTTAGTCTATTTAAATGCATAGTGAATATGTGATTACCCAATAAGTTCGAGTGGGAATCATTGATGTGGTAGTAGTAGCCTTCTCTTTTTAGAAGTCAATAACACTGATCACATTATGAGGAATAATGTTTTAGGCTATGCAGAATTGGATGCCCTCTGGTTCACATGTATGTTTAATTTTGGGAATAGTTTATCCCGTATGAGGACCTAATGGATTTTACGAGTTAGTGGTTGAAAATTTTAGAATTTTGATGAATCATTCTAGGTTTTTGGTCAGTGCATGATCTGTATACATGTGTTGAAGAAGTATGAAATTTAGATCCACTAGAAAAACATCCTAGGCTAGTGGGGTTTTTCTAATTGATGTCACATATCTTGTGTTTTTATTTTCAAATAATCTAGTTATCCCCAGGTAACTATGTGATTTGGTTTTCTCAGGGGTTGTAACACCCACATGTTCAGTTCATCATTATCTGATCCCTAAAAATATACCGTGTGACCCATGATCAATTTAATAACAATTGATATTTACCATTATTCTCTTATTAATTTTATTGTCTAATAATTTCCCAATATCTAAATATCCTATCTCATTGCCTCCCTAATAATCAAGATTGTTCAATCCATGAATTAATGTTGATTACCCATTAATCTTGGGGGATCTCTTCAATGTAAACATAGTTTATCATCATATCACATCTCATATTTATATACCTCTCATTTATCTCATATTCCATTATTCAATTGGAACCGAATCGGTCTATGATTGTTAGATATTAATGTTATCATGATAAATTGATTATGTTCCTTATGGATCTAGGCTTGTGAGGACTATAACTCTTTGATTTCAATCCCCATTATCAAATGTGACTTGTTTTCCTCCATTGGAGAGTTAGATATCTCCATATAACGGATTTTTTATATGATTTACTCAATTTCCTATTATCTTACATTAGTTCTATTCAATAAAATTATTTTTTTGAATCAATGAAGAGTTTATTTTTGAACATGAAACTTTTGTGTCAAAAAATTGGGTTTTAAATTTTTTTCCCATTTAAAAATAAACTTATGTGGTACTTGGATTTGATAAAATTGGTCAACATAAATTTGAAACTAGATTATATTTTCCTTATTTTTATAGAAGATTCATTTCTATAAAAATGATTCATGAAATTGTGAAATTGGTTTTTCTTTTTCTGTAAAACATAAAACATTGCATTACATGGGGTTCATTAGGTTATGGACATATGCAAACCATTCTATGTGTGGCTCTACTAGGGGATGTTTTTTATCTTAATAGAAAATGGAATGACTTGATTTTTTTTATGATTCATGGTATGCCTATTTTAGTGTTTTGTAGTGTGTTTTAGTACTTATTTCTTTATAAAACATCCCCTCTAATTCAAGGTTTTATTACACGATTTTATATTTAAATGGCCAGTTTCTAACAGGTTTATCATTTTCATTATAGTTTCTATTCATTACTTCCCTCTTTTCAATCACTAATGTATATAATGAATTCGTATTTCTTCGAATATGGAATGAATTATAGACAAAAAAAGGAAATTTTAATTAATACTATTTCAAAGGCAATTTCTTTATAAACATTTATCTTTTTAATTGTAGTAGTTGAGGTTCCTTGTTGATGTACATAGTTTAGATTCCTATTGAATACTAATATAAATTTTCCTCTCACCCTTAAAATTACATTTCATATAAGAATATGTAGAATTATAGTTCTTGTGAAATGATAAGGGTATTATCTGTTCATCTATTTCTCTTGGTTACGCTCTCCATATTAGTGAGATGGATTATTGGAGATGGTTGGTCACATGTATATATAGTTGTTATTATTATTTTAAAATTCTTGTATTTATATCTTTTTTTCTAATAATTGTTTATGTCTTAGATGTCTACATTTCTTTCACATTGTACTATATTTATTTATCTCCTTGAAATTACTCATGGGACATGTTTTGGGTTCTTTTTTTGAAACCGCCCTTATGGCATGTCATATTTAATGATGGGTCTTGTCAGTATATGTTCATTTTTTAAATAAATAATTCTCAACTTCAACTGATAACCCTTATCTACGTATAATCCACTCCAAAACATGTTTCTGATGTGAGGGTTCATATCAGAAACAATAAAGAATATCACATAATTATGTTTTACAATACCCCACACAATCATTTTCCAAAGACAATATTCATTATTTGACATCATTATATGTAGAAAATGGAATGGTTTTTTGTTTAATAAATATTCAACCATATAAAATCATGGATCCTAGGAGTCTAATGTATACCAATTTATAATTTCATGTTTATCTCATCCAATTTTCATATTAGAATGGGTAAATGTTCTTGAAAACCGATACGCCTTTGATGTTATTCTTTATTTATATAACATGAAGGCATCGAGATAAAAAATAATCCATTAATTTCCTTATTCCAAACCACCATTAATGATATCATAATACATGATTCATCTTGGTAAATCGATGATTTCTTAACCTAGTTGTTCAATTTTCATCCCTCATCAATTCCTATCTCAAGTCTGTCAGAACAACAATTTAACCTCCTAAGTGGAAAATCACATCAAGATCTTGAGACCACTATAATAAGGTCTCACCAACATAATGATTCCATAAAAATATCTTACCACAGTAAATATAGCTAATATAAATAATTTAACTAAACCAATTTTTTATCATTTCCTTCCACAAACCATACCCATCTAAGTTCTAACACAATCACATACATGTTGAATTATACTACCATAATCTTGAGTGGTTCTTAATGATACACAATGTCATAATAATGTGATAAATCCCATCTGACATTTTTATTCTAGAATCGAGCACTGAATTTTCTTCAATAGGGTTTCCAACAATACAATATGAACAGACACTTCCATGTATACCAAGACCATATTCCATTTAAATTTATTTCATATAAAACATATCTCTTCACTAAAACCTTTCATCAATTTTGTTTATTATATCAAACCAAAACCATAATTTAAAGACCCTAATTTAAATACTATAAACTTCAAATTACAAATAATTTTTTTATCAGGAAACCATTTAAGTCTGTATTTAAATTTATGAAACAAAATATGTTCTATTTTAATAAATCATATTTTATTTTGTTATAAAATAAAATAAATACATTTTAGTAAAACTAATTATTCATGTAATAGAATATGTGTAAAAGATAGAAAATCCATCGACCTCTCATTGTGTGATGAAAACAAAAAACAACACAACAAAACCAATATATCAAGGCTCAAAACTACATTACATCAATAGATCCAAATATGATTTTATAAAAACTCATAATAAACTAGAGACCTATCAATAAAGGAACAGATAAAATGTTCTATGTGAGGGTAGATTATATGAATCAAATAAAAAAAATGAAAACATATTAATTTCATTGACTATAGAGATCCAATGCACTTTTATTTGAAAAGGTTTTCCACAAAAGAAAGAAAATATTTCACTAATATCTAAGATAGGAGAGGATTTTGAGAGTATAAGTGATATTTACACAAATGTGGGTTTCATGTCTAAAAAATGATTTGAAATCTTATTTTCAAATCATTATTCACATGCCCCACAATTTAGACCAGTGTTTGAGAAACCATGGACATACTGTTGTCTCAAAACGACCCCCTCGCAGAGCATAAAAATGGTTTGACAATCCATGTAATAATTGTAAATATCTACTCTACCTCAACTAGCATGGTTTTTCCTAATCAAATTCATTGTTTGGATATACTGTGTAATCGAAATGTGCACCTTCAATCATCCTAGTACTTTTTAGAAGGTTTTCTTAAGTAATCGACAGGGTTTAACAAAACTATTCTTAAAACACAAAAATCTAGAAAAAAACCATGAAACACAAAAAAACATCTATAAACACTTTAAAAATATCCCAAATATTTTATACATTTCAAATTAATAATAAAATGGTATGCTAATAGATATTGGTGGAGTTATAATAAGAAATTTTCTTTTATTCATGTTCAATAGCAGCATTAATATACATTGACTCTCACTATGTTGTATCAAACTCAAATTTATCTTCACATATCATTGGTCACTCGACAACATACACATTAAGGGATATTAAACAACAAGGATCATGTAATTTAATGAATAAAAAATATAGAATAATTTTAGTTTTGTTTTAAACATAAACATTGGGGAAAGGGCTTTCATTACATTTTTCAAAAATAACCCTAGAGAAACAAAATTGTATTATAAAAATATCATTCATATTATTTCATTTATATCTTCAAAATATAAATAAGATTCATTATTAAATTGTTTTACCTTAATGATGACATTTATAGGGAAATCTTAAGAATTAATTTTTTAGTGGATACCTCCAAAAATTATCATTGTGTTGATGATTCATAGAACATATTCCAAAAAAACATAGTATATCCCATGAATCAACAAAGAAAACCACATAATAAATGATACTTAATATAAAATTTACCTTCATGGTATAATGAAAAACCTCAAGGAAATATTTATAGATAGGTCATAAAACACATATGATAATAAAACGAAAGAAATATTCAATTTAATCAAACAAGAATGTCCCTCAATTTCACCCAAAATTTTGAATAACTAGAAATTAAACCAAATTCCTACACATAATTAATAATATATAAATAATAAATTGAAATCAATTGATATTTTATTCCATTGTCAAATAGAAAATGAATCCATAGTATATTTTATGGTTCTACCATGCTTTGTTAAAATCCTAATTCAAAATCCCAACCAAAACAGGAAGAAACTAGGTAAAAATATATGGATAGGGAAGGATCCTAACGTAAAGTAGTTGATTAAAACATCTTGATTCAAATTGAATACATAAAAAAATGAAAAAGAATAATATAAAATCTAAATTATCTTCCAATACCATAAATAAAGAGCCTAAAATGAGTAATGGGGTCCCCATTAAGGGATTTAATGATTTTAGGGGGAAAATCAAATTTTCACAATTTTTTTAAATATAATTTTACTCCATGAGAAAACTATAAGAATATATTAGAACACTAGTGTAAGTCTGATATGTCACTAGAGGAACTAGTATACTTTTTTTAATCCACTATAAATATACTATTATATATTCTCACCCTAAAACATTGAGTTTCCTAGACCAAAATCCCCAAAACCTCAACCTAATTTCTCAAATGTCCTCGGAAAATTTAAAAACAAAAAAAATCATAATCCTTCATTAAACATATAATTAATTATTAAAATAATCAATTATAAATCAACCCACAACCTAAAAAAAAATTCTATAAATCCCATACTCCATTAATAAAAAAATATCTCTTAATAAATTCTTGATTCCCTAATAAATGTAATTGGGTTATGTGTAAATATATTGACGGAATCATATATGTAAGAATTATTTATAATATGAAACTTTTATCAAATAAAAATTCCTCCTGATTCTCTTTCTTTATATATTTGATTAATCTATTTCTCTTAAATTTTAGATTCCTAATCCCATTTTTATCTGTATTAATACCATATTGACACAAAATTATAATTAAAGAAATTATTTTCACATAAAAAATTATTCTAGTGATAATGAACACCCACTATTTATTCTAACAATGAAGTATCATGATATAATATAAATAAATTCAAAGTAATAACATGAAAGGAATGATGATAATTCTCCTTCAACTTTGACACATGGAAAACCATATGAATCGATGTTCTTTAAGGATGTTAATCTAGTCAATATAAACCCTTTAAAATAATATCCATAACATTTAATTTCCCAATATCCCTCAACATCATCTTATTATTTTTCCCTAATGGTTTATGGTATATTTTATGTGAAATTTTCCAAAAAAAATACATCAATTGAGATTTTGATTAACCTTATAAAAGGATCAGTATGTGATTTATTATGAATCTATTCCATCACCAATTGTTTTCAAATTAGAATAATTTGATTAATTATTTAACATATAATAAAAGCCCTAAAAAATTCTATCTTTATAAATAAATGATAAATATTATTATTCAATGACTCAACCAATGATTTTGGGTTTTTCAAGTATTACCCAAGAAACAAAAAACAAGTTGTATATTTCCAAAGAATTTAATCAACCTCTATATTTCAATATTAGTTTTAGGTTTATATATTATAAATATATTAAACTTTATTCAAATGTATTCTTCAAAAATCATTCAAAATAAATAATTATAATGATATTCTCTATTGGAAATGTTCATTGATAATAATATATATAATTATTAAAACCCTTAGATGTTCTATAAGTACACTAACTTGAGTAACCTAAAGATGATGTTTGTTTATTACATTTAAAACTACAAGAATCAAAATATTGGAAGCATCTTGAGATTAGATACCTACTTTATAACTATATTAAATTAGAAATTAATTTGCACAACAAAAACACATAAATATGTATTATTTATCTATTTATTATCTTTAGATCATATGTAGACTTCATTTTCATTTTAAGAAGAATCATTGAAATAATAAAATGTTTGGATCACAAACCCATGGTATGGCAGTGAAAATGGGAAGATAATATGGAATAAATATGACATAAATAATATGATAAGAATAAATACACAAATTAATACCATATAACTAAATATAAAATATGTTGATGTACCCAAATGGTTTTTTAGAATCAGTGTTTTTTTATCTGTATAAAAATGAAAAATAGATTCAATATGGGTTAAGGAATGATGAAAAACCAAATGAGTCAACATTCGGAAGGACATCATGCATGGATAAGAGTACTACGAAAAGGGGACTTAGGAAATAATTAGAGATATTTGAGATGTTGTTTTTTGTTCCAATTATAAGTGTTTTTGTGTCATACTATTCGATATATTTGAAATAATCCCTTAATGAATGGTAAATTATAACAAAATTAGGATATAGGGATGAAACTGAGAAATAGATTTGAAAACAAAATTATTATTCTTTTTTTTCTTTAAAATAAGCCCTAATATTTTAGGATGGGTGGGCTATTCTTAATTTTAATTTGAGAAAAGTAATGATGGAATATGTAAACACTCTCTATATCATTTTAACCCAGATATTTAGTTTCATGGAATAAGGGAAAGAGATTGAAGATGATATAGATTTGAAGGGAGAATTTATCCCTATGTTATCAAGCATGGCAGGTGTGAGATATATTTCTTAACATGCTAAGGTGATGGTCAGAGAATGAAGAAATTTAAGCTAAAATTATTGAGGTAATGAAGTTTCATGGAAATAATCAAATGGATTTATCATATTATTAAAGATAAATTGAGAACAATGATGAATATTTTTAGGATGTTTTGATATATTTATAATTTCAATTAACATGTTTGTAGAATAGATAGAGTGATTGTAGATACCTTGAGAAATTTTGAAGAAGTTCCATGAATATATGATGAGTTATGAATTCCATATATAATATATTCATGTATTAATTATCATATAAGATTTCAAAATTTTTTAGAAGAAACTATGATACTTATGGATATATAAATAATGAATGAGGGGAAATCTGATTTGATCCTATGTCAATGAAAAAAATTTATCAATGTTTACTCTGACATTTTAAATATTTTATGTTTCACTAAAGAAAATTAGAATATATATTTCATTAATAAATTCAATTTGTTTGATGTGTTTCTTCAAAATAATAGCCAAACATAAACAAACCAGTATATATTATATCATAGTCATTGGATTAGTGAGTATGACTAATAGTAATATTTTTATGAAATTTAAATATAATGGTATCACTTAATGGAAGTATATTGATAAATTATATGTAAATAAGCACTCAATTTATTATAAATTCATTTTATTCTCTAAAGTTACATTTTCCTCAAAATTGAATTTTATTACATTTTTTTCATGGATATTATGTTTAAATTCGACCACTATTGTATTTTTTCATATTAAATGGTAAAAAAATTTGAAATCATCATCAAATTGCTATCTTATGGGTATTTTTTATTTTTCTAAAAATGATTATATTTGACGAACAGTGGAGAAATACTTAATTTTTCAAATCTATTATTTTTTTCTCAAAAAAAGTTAATTTCAACGAACCATAATTTTTCAAAATTAAAATGAATACCAATTAGTTATATATAATCAAATTATGTATAAAACAATTATCATTATATAGGATTTTTTGTAATCTATTTTATAGAACTAAAACATATTTTTAAAAACACTTCTTCTAACAACATTTTACTAATTAAAACTAAAATTCATTTCATCAATTTCTAAAAATATGATAATGAAAATTTTATTATATATTTGAAATAAGAAAATTAAATTTTTTTAAATATGATGTTTTTTATTTTTTATCATTATGATTACCAACCTTCCAAAAAATATTTTTATCTTGGTAAGGTATAAACAATTAAAATAACCATATAAATCCAGGATAAGTCCCAAAAATATCTATAACACTTGCCTTTATTTTTTGGGATGAGTATTTTTAGATAATTGATGGCATGTATTGGAAATGAGGAAATTTAATTCTACTCTAAATTTATTTTAAACTTCTTATTATTTTATGTAAAAGATGAATGAAAAAATATCAATATCAAGCTTTTAATTTAACTTAGATTGTATGATTGGGATTAAGTGATGTTATGAATAAAAATAAAATGATATTATAAACATAAATAATTTCTGTATATGTTTTTATTTAATTTTAATTTTTATTATTGTTATAATTAATAAAAATGATTACGCGACGCTGGAACATGGCTTGTGAAAGGAGTAGAAAAATCAATGTAAATGACATTAAAATATTACATGATTTATTTTCATATAAAATTGTGTGTTTCATGAAATTTATAGTTAATAATATTGTATAATTAAATTTTAAATAGTTTATATTCTAAATAATTGTTTATCTTTGAGTCTTTAAAGTCAAATATTTAGAATACTCCCAAAAATTACATTAATGAAATTTTATTTTAAATATGATTTTGTAAAATGATTTAAAAATAAAAATAAGGTTGAAAGAGAACAAGTAGAATTGTAAATGGTTTAATATTTTATCTAGGTAATATTCGTTATTCTATTTAAACAATATAATTAAATTTTGAACATTTAAAATTTGAAGGATTTGTTACCATTACTAGAGTGAAAAAGTTAATAAATGGGGTTAAACCAAAATATATAGTTTTTAATGCCACATAAATGTATTAACTTTTTATGGGCTGTACATATTTTTATATTTAACTATCCTATATTTTAATTTATTTCCATTTAATTCCACATGAAATGGTTATTATAGTTATTATAATAAAATTTTCTCTATAATTATAATTATGTAGTTTCCCTTCTCTTATAAAAGGACACCAGATCTCTTATATTTTTCAAACTACATGAGAAACATATCTCAAAAAACCATGAAAAAATCTATTATAAAATTCCATATGTATAATATAGATGTTGTTTTATTCTTAATAGGCCATCCCAATTGTCCTTAAGGGTATATCCAAAATAGGATTCCCAATGTAGAGGTATCACTATTAATTATATTCTATCATTTTATGTTTTTAACTTTTTATATTATAGCCTAACCAATATGATATAATAAAATATAATCATACATATTATAAAATATTATTATTTTTATTTTATAACATTTATCTATGTTATTTTCCATTAAAATAGATTCATAAGAATCATTCATCTATATGGATGGAATACCACTTCCACGTAGTGATGCATTTCATTTTTCTTCACCTAATTTCTTGGATAGTTATTAGGATGGATAAAATATTTATATATGATTTATAAAATATAATTATTATGACATATTTAAAAAATATAATATACCTTTATATGAATGAATCTAATGAAAATTGAAAATATCACATGTGTGAACGTACAGACTATAGTCTCCATAAAAAGATGAATTTAATTTCCCATCACCTCCTAAAATGGATGGGAAAAATAATAAAATTAGTGAAAAATTATTATTTTATTGATATAATTGTGATTATTTAATGATTAAATATTATTTAACAATCATTTATTAGATTCATTCGAAAATAAAACATCATTCATTTGTATATATGGACTATCATCTCAACAAATAGAGTATTTAATTTTTCTGTTTCTTCCTATCATGGAAGGCTATAAAACAAAATATAATAAAAAAAATGATATAAATACAATATATACAATTATATAAATTATTTAACTCTAATCCTAACACATGGATCAAAACTACCAAACCGTTACATAATGAAAAACAAAACCATTGTCACCCAAAATAATTTTTTTAATAAATAATTATTAACAAAAGTATTTTAAATTTTATAAGGGGGTCATATATGATATAATAAGTATATATATGGTTTTGGAATAAAATGATAATAATTATAAATTTAATAAAAAAAAGTTTATAGTGTATAAAATGCTTGTCATACTAATGGTAAGGGTTTCTCATCTCATTTTTTATATGTGACCTATCCCATATTCACTGATTCTTTCTTTTATGTAGTGTATTCAGTACACCTTTGATATTTTTTTTCACAAATATATTTTTATTCATGGTGTTTTGAGATAGATTTGATGTTATGTATTTTAATAGTATTGTGATTCAAAATTTACAAATGGTTTAATATTTTTATTCTCAATATCAATTTTATTGAAATTAATTGTATTTTAATATCTAAGGAGATAAATTATATGAAAAAAATTTAATAAAACAAATACCTTTTATTCACCACCTTTTATGTATTTTTTTTAAATATATATCTTACATTTCCTCTGATTTTGTTCAAGAAAAATGATATAGCTATATAAAAGTGATATCGATGTTATCCCTTATTTTATGTTGAGAATAGATTTCTTTAATATAAATTTTTTTGATAAAAGTTTTAAGATTTTTATTATTTACATTACAATGATTTATTAATATAATTTTAAACTATAATATTATTTATTTATAGGAATTAAAAAACAATGTTTTTAACATTTCTTATATGGTACATTTCTTATATGGTACATTTCATCCTTTCTTTACAATCCTAAAAAAGAATAATACTTTTTAACATATATGGATTGCTAAAAAATTTCCACCTTCATGACTATTAATTTCATTGTAGCTTCTCATAAAAGTATACGAGATTCCATAAAAATAATATCATTTTCACTATAATTTTAAAATTTTATATTTTTAATAAATAACATCAAAAAAAGAATAATTTTTACATTAAATTTCATATGAAGTACCAATGTTTTTTTAATGGAATTAGTCCTCCAAGCCAGTATATATTTATGGTTATTATACCCTATTGGAGAAATCATCAAATGATCCCATCCTTGTTTTTTCATTTGATGGATTACATTTTTTATGATGAATTTTTTATTAAACTTTCCTCTTTCATATGGTTTATCCTAGATGATGTGATAAATGATTTGATGATATTATGGTATACTTATAAATGAATTAGGATTATGAGTTGGGTTGGTTTTTATGGACATAATATGAATTGGATAATTTTTACTATCTATGTTATAAAGGAATATAGATGATTTTATCCCAATCCATAAAGGGGTAAATTAATAGATTTTTTTGAGTTTTCTAAAAAAATTAAAATGTGTAGGTGGTTTTTTTAAATATGTGAATGATATGAGACAGGGGGCTTCCACCCCCCCCCCCACTACCCCATCACCCCTAGTACCTTTCACTAAAATCTATAAATTCCATATCTTCTCTCTCTACAAAATGTTTTTTCCATGTGCATTGGATGTGGTTTTCTAAATGAAGTCCCTGTTTTTTACAAATCATCATTTTGAGTTGTTTTTTTATTTATTTCAAATTTATTTATTTATTTATTATAAATATTTTTATATAGTTCTTAAAATTATTTTAATTAGAAGTTTATTCAGTTATAATTATTTTATTTATTAGGTATTTTATATTGTTATATTTATTTTTAAATAAAAGTTATTATTAGTAATGATTAAGTATAGATTATCTAATGAATAAATTAGGATTAAACATTCAAAAGGTTTGGTAGTATAAAAAATATGTGGATATCTATGAAATAAAATTCTTTTTGGATACAAACAAGTGGATTTGTATCTAGCATAAATGTACCTAGGAGTAAAAACTCTAACATGGTGTTCATATCCTGACTCGGGGTAACCTAGTACACAACTATGAGCCATGTTACACTTCGGGATTGACACTCATGGGTGTATGATTTAGATTTTTCATACTTTATTTATAAACAACTAAAATAACTTTCAAAAGAAAAAATCAAATAGGTATATATATGAATGTTAAAATGATAATTATGATCATATAAAATGAAATGTAAAAGGAAAAATAAATTAAAGAATGAAAGTTATTATAATAATTGAATTATTTTAAGTTTTTTTTAAATATTTTTTTATTAAGGTGTTTAATTAGTTATATAGAGTTTAGAAATGATAGTTATTATTATCAATGCCTGAGTATTTACAAATTAATGAATAAATTAGTATTAAAAAATGATTACATAAAATGATTATCTAATAATACTTATTATTAAGAAAATGAGCATTATGATAATATAATGTGAAATAGAGAAGAAAAACACATTAAATAACATATTAATGTTTTACAACATACAGGAAATACCATGAAATTTTTTATTAAAACATTATTTTGATGAGATGAGCCCCACTTTGAATGTGAGGTAAAATCCAACTTATTTTCTTTTGTTAGTTTAATAACATCTTCTAAAGGTATATACATAACTTTGGAATTTTGAAAACATTTTTTCCTTCTAATGATATATAAGATAACATCTAATAAATTTTATTAGAAGGATGAATGATTTTGAAAATACCCATTTTAATTATATCCCATTGGATGATGTTATTAAGATATTATTTAAAAATAAGTTTGATTTTACCTCACTTCTGAAGTCAGGCTCATATCATCAAAACCACATTCTATTGAAAACTTTCAAGGTATTTCTGTATGTTGTACACAATTATTGGGTTATTTAACGTATTTTTTAATTTCCATTTTACTTTATATGATCATAATTTTCATTTTATTAATTATATATAAACTAATTTGATGTTTTTATTTCTTTTTACATCATTTTCCATAACTGTCTATGATTTTTATTATAATATACTTTTAAATAAAGAAACATTATTTTCATATTTTAGTATAAAAAATTATTTTCTAAAATTTATGTAAAATAAATATTATATGGGAAATCATATTTTTCAATATTATTTATACTATCTGAATCCTGGTAAAAAACATTTTTTGCATAGTTAGTCATGTTTACCTATTTGTACTGCGATGAGGAGCTTATTTAAACTGAATAAGGATATTCTTATAGTAGAAAACAAACAAAAGTGGTTCGTATAATTGATTGTGTAGCCTTAATTGAACATCCAGATATAATTTTTGGTTCCTATAATCTAGGACCATGTCAATAGATCAAGTTTATGAGCTATAGACATTTACAATTCCCAGCTACACTATGGAAGCTAGCTTTTCCATTGGTAGCCAATGACTAGTTGGTTCAAGAAATAAATTATTTTTCCCAAAATTAAGATAGTACCATGACAGGGTTATATGTTGATGTTTCTATTTTACAACAACAATGTCCAGTTGTACGAAGACATAAACATACAAGAGTGTTTAAATAAGGTCCACCCTATTAAATTGATCCTATTAAAAATTCTATAAAAGAGGATATCCTTGTTGTTTTCCCCGATATACATGTAAATACGACATTTGATAAGTATTTTTGTAATGATGGAATAGATGGTGACAAATGTGTTGATGAGGAGGGAGGTTTGGAAGTTAGGGGGAAGTTTCTAGAAATGCATTAATTTTACATCATCCTCGACTCACAATAAATCATCCACCACTCTTCGCATCTTTAATGGAAGCAATGACACATGTTCCTATATTCGAATACAATGTTATCACACCCACAACTGAGTTCATGAAGTTGTACTAGATAGGTTTAGTGATATGGACAAAAACTTATCTATTGTAAGGTTTTTCCTAGAAAAGATGCATTAAAAACATGTTAAAGAATTTTCAAATTGAGAGGAAACATAGATATATAGTTTAGGACTCAAGCCTTAAAAAATAACACATATGGTGTGAATAGTTTGGAGATGATTGTAGATTCCTCTTGAGGGTGATTCTGTACATTGGATTTGGAAGTTGGAGAATCTAAATGATTGAGGAAACTCGCACTTATGTTCATACAGACCTGACACATGATCATAACCCAATTTGATTCTGAACATGTGTCATCCATTGTCCTAGAGATAATTAGGACATGCCAAGATGTTCTTATAGACCGTTTTCAATTGTTGATACAACAAACTTTTAGTTATATGATTTTTTATAATAAGTCTTGGATGGTGAAATATAAGTCAATTTTGAAGTTCTATGGTGATTGGGATGACTCGTACTGGTGTTTAAACAATTTATAGCCATACTAAGACACAAAAAACTAGTTTTCTTCCATATTCATACTAACAAAATTGTGTATCAAGACAATCTATTTGATCCATCTCATGTTCAATTTCATCAGTTTTTCTAGGAATTACTCCTATACATCTCCTCATTTCATTTCAGCAAACTATTCATATAGATTGATGGAATTTTTCAATACAAAAAATACAAGTCCAAATTATTGAATGTGGAAACCCCATATGGAAACTATTCACCTCTTCTACTTTACTTTTCCACTATGTAAATGGAAAACTATGAATCATGTAGTTTGTTTTAGAATGTATCAACAAACATTTCACCCACATTCTTAGTTTCTATTTATTGTCTGATTGGTATCGGAAAATCAATGAGGAAATCAATGCGGGCTCTAATACATGGAGACCACCAAATTCAAATCATTGATACTGAATTAAAAACATCTCTAGAAATGTGTAAAATGAAATCCATAACAAGCCTTTGAATAATAAATTCATGTGGCTGGGTAAGCAATGTCTATTATTTTTTACAATCTCAATGTAAAGATAAAATCAATTTATATGAAATATAATCACCTTGGTGTAGCATATAAGCAGGATCAATAGAGGTTTGAAGAACATTTCAAACAAATCCTCAGGGCTAATCAAGAAGTGTATGTTTTTATGATGTGTATTCCAATAGAAAAATGGGCATTGGCATATATTGGGGGAAGAGGTATGGACACGTGAACAAAACCATTTTCAATAGCGACTATGGTCTCTGCAAGGGGTTTTGCAAGTTAACTATAATTTACTAGTTCATGAGACATTTTATCATTGTGTGAAGTACTTCATTTATAGAAAAAAAACATGTCGCATACCGGATTCAGAAGGGGATAAGGTATGGAAAGAACTTTCAACAAAATAATGAAAATAACATTGAAGAAGCTTTTAGTTATCATGTATTCCTTTTCCAAAGATAATACTCTCAATTTTTAGTTCAACAGATTTCAAACCCCATCACGAATAAAATATTAGAAAAATGGGGGTTTTAATGGATGTGAGGCAATGTAAATGTGGAAACCTCTAGGCATTATGGTTTTCATGTGCAATCCATCGCATCATATGACTCTATGAAGATAATATGGGAAGAATATGTTGATTAAATGTACTATGTGTACATCATTTCTAACTATTATTTTGCACCATGGATGCCTATTCGGGAGTTTTGATAATTCAAAATGCCCAAAGGCTAGCCGATATTAATATCTAACATCAACCTGTTGTGTAAATGAGGGATCCTGAAGGCCAGTAGGATGTGGAAAGAATGGACTGGACCCTAGACAAGGTAAAAGTTTTAGATGCACCTTATGTCCTCAAGAAGTTAATAACCATAAATGATACCCTAACATTATTGGATTGAGTTCACACTCTTATCCACAATGTTGTATTGTCTCTATTATGATCTTCACATATTGTTAAATATATGCTGTTAATATATTATCCTTCATTTTTTATAATTTTCAAATTTTTATGAAATATTTTCAAAATTCAAATTTAATTACATCCTTTTGGAATATTTCATTAAAGTAGTACTTGAAAATAAGCTATACTTTGCCTCACTTCTGAAGCTATGGTCATCTCATCCAAACCATAACCTATTAAAAAAGTGAAGGTATTTCTTGTATAATTTAAGGCATTCATGTGTTATATAATTTGTTTTTTCTACTCCTTTTAAATTTATACGATCATAATTTTCATTTTATAAATGATAATTAAACTAATTTAGGGATTTCCTTTCTAATTACCTCGATTTTCTAAAAATTATGGGACTTATATTCTAATAAAATTTTATATAAAAAACAATAGTATCATATTTTCAGGTATAAAATACATTCTAAAATTTCAATATAATAAAGATTATATAATCAACCATCATTTTCAATATTAGTTACAATATAAAAATCGTGATGAGAAAGATTTTTTGAAAAAGAGAGTCATGTTTTCTTCTATGTATTGGTACAAGGAAGTTATTCAAACTGAGAAAGGAGCTTCTTATAGTATAAAACCAACAATAGTGGTTAGTAAAACTGATTTTTTAACCATAATTAAACTACATGACAAAATTCAGGGGATATAAATGACATCATTTGAGGAATTGTGAAAATGATGACAACAATGCCGAAAACCCATCCCATAGCCATGAAGGGGAGGAAAGCAAAGAATGTGAAGAAATCGAAGAAATAAAAGAAAGAGAATAAGGCATAGAAATCAAAGAAATCTAATAAGAAGAAGAAAGAGAAGAAATTGAATAATGTGAATAATTTGAAGAATGTGAAGAATAAGAAGAACATAAAGAAAGAAATGAAAGAAAAAAATGTGAAGAAATAGATGAAAGCGATGAAAGTGAAGAAAGAGAATAAGGTGAAGAAAGTGAAGTAAATGAATAAGGAGATGAAAGGAAAAAAATAAGAGGAGGAGACATTAATTAATAATCAATATTACCAGGTCTAAACCATAAAGAAATAATGTGAGAAAATAATCATGAAACATACCATCATATGGGAAATGATACATAAATTACAAAGTACACCATTTTCTAATAAAATTTTAGATAACAAAGAAAAAATATTTATATATATAAATATATTGGCCATATCATAAAAAACACACTTCGGTAGGTAAAAAAATATCCTCAAAACACTTTAAAATTCTTATTTGAGAAACATGAGGACATACCCTTTTCCTTTTGTAAAAAATAAATTCATAAAAAAATATGAATAAACACGAAGTGACTTAAATTCTAAAATTCATAACATTATGATGACCATAAAGTTATGTTTAAATTTTACACTTATGAATCATATCATTTTTTCATATAGTTGGAGGATATAAGACTACTCATTGAATAGGATATGAATGTTTTACAGGTCATGCTACACTATGGTGATTTTTGACAGATCAGGGTTCATCAACTGCATTGTTTTCATCACACGCTCTCTTTACCTATAATTATACTATATCCTTATCATGTTAGTTTCTACGATTCTATAATATATAATTTTTCATTTTTGAGAATCACTTTCTTATAGCCCTCTTGGAGAGGTGGAGACCAGAGACACACACATTTCACCTTCCTAAGGGAGAGATTCCCATCACCCTCAATGATATGGATTTCCTTCTTGGTCTTCTTATCCAAGGGTATCTGTTATTAGAAACAGTCATGCATACTATCCTGGACTTATTTATAGATTTCTAGGCACCGACATTTTTTCCAACCTGAGGGCTAAAAATGTCATGCCAATATCTATACCCTGCATTGAGAGATACTTTTCACATATTCTCAATGACACTGATGATGAGAAATTCATGTTTCATTCCTATGCATATATATTAAAAATCAGTATATGGACCATGTGCACTAATCACCCAGGTATGCATGTGAACATGATATATCTATGAGTGCTTGAGGACTTTGATTGGGTAAGGACACAAATCTATGGATCAGTGTGCTTGGGTTACACTTATAGATAATTATGCATGACATGTCGTAGAGACTGCACAGATCTCAGGGGATGAATCATCCTTAATTAAATGTGGTAAAGGGATCACACCCCATACTCTTCCCTAATCTTCCTAGTCAGCTACTTCATTGAGAGGTATTGTAGGACACTCTTTATGGATGCTGGTATGATCAAACATCTTTATTGGTTTCGGATGCTGATAAGTGTTATTGAATTTAAAGTGTTATTATTTATCCCATAGAGGTTTTATTTTACAAGTCGACTCAGAAACAAATCTTTGTTAGAATTTCAACACACCACGTGTATATCGTCTCAAGTTGGATTGTCTTATACATAATGAGGTATGTATATACAATCAATAATTCTCTAAAAAATTAATAATAGCACCAATTTTGGTTTTTAATAATAAACTTTTTTCAAAAATCGAACATGTCATTTCATATTTCCTAGATTCCATATTGGGATTTATTAGATCAGTTTCCAGCATAATGAACTACTATACATCATGATGCTATGGTTTTAGTGCCATCATTCACTTCTATATAATTTAGTGTCACCATCCTGATAGATTCATATGCGAGTTTGTCTTTGTTCATTCCATTCCATTTCTATCGCTACAGACATGGAAGATCCATGAATTGAAGAAGATAGGGAGGAAAGATAGGGACATGAGCTAATGATATGCCAACTTTCTCATCCTCTTGGGAAGACAAGAAGATTATCATATCTTGGTTGTACCCATAATGTGATTCCATTTTTTATATTAGGTCAAGTATGAGCCATGGTAGAGACTAAAGTTGGTACTGTATCTCACTACACATGGAATAGCGCTTCATGATATGGTATGTTATAAAATTTCAATTAGTTTTTTGCTATTCTTTTTTTATAATTCATTTTCAATCAATTTACATCGTATTAGAGTATACCAGATTATTCGTATGTCTGTTCTGGAGGCGGAGTAGATCGTTATCCTGGTAGTGATTCATGTTGCAACATTAGGGATAAATCCATCATATCATGTGATTCGAGAGATAATCTTTTATTTTCCACCCTAGAGTGTGGAGGTTTTTCTCAATAACCTTCTCCAGTAGTTGTTGATGCTAAGGATCCATGATGACAATGTATACCACATCATCATGATTGTGAGACCTCACCTATTCCATAGGCAGAGGTTGGGCCTCTATCATTCTAGCCTCAACTGATTGTGGGAGTGCATCAGAAGGCATGGGATACATAATTTTTAACATGATATCTGCAGTTTTCTCCATCTTGGGGTCTAGATCCATCACATCCTTAGTTCCTTGCTTCAATGGTGGAAGGTCCTTTCACTACCCTAGTGGGAGAAGGATTAAGAACACAGTACGATATCAAATCGATACCTCCTCCTACTAACACATAGGTGGAGCATGTTATGGTCAACATTTCAGTAACCGAGGACCATCCCTCTCTATATCATGAAACTCCACCACAACACAAAGCTCAGTGATCTCAATATGGTCGTCACATTCGCACACCACCATGTGCGATGGAACCTTATCCTAGTCATTGATTTCACTTGTTCATGTACATGATTCATGTATATTAATATGAGGAAATTTATTTCACCATTTTGATCCAATGTTTCATAGTTCATTTATATTTTAGTCACAGTTTATATTTTATAATATTTCAATGTCAATAACTTGAAACATAAGAAAACATATTAAATTTGAAGTCGGAAACATTAAAACCTTATAAAATATTATCTATGAAAACAGTTTAAAAATAATTTAAAACATTTCCAAATCATCTAAAAAGTTTTTGAAATTAAAAAAAATCATAAATATAATAATTAATTGAAAGTGAAAGGAATGTGAAGAAATTAGTTTAAACCTAAACCTTTTCACATTCAAATATTAATGAAATAATTCTAAAAAACATAAAAAACACAATATATTTATACATATATTTTGTACCATTCTTAGACCACCTTGTGGAATGAAATCTCCCCATAGACATTGATTGTACCGGTTCATGAATTTTTTAGTGTGTCTTTAGGAACTTCATAACCTTTATTAATGACTTTAGTGGGTATTTTTATACGTTATGATGAGGCACAAGTATAAAACTTATGAAAAGATCAAAGAGTATTATAATTAATTACATAATTAATTGGGAAAATGTATTTAGATTCACTTATCAAACCGAGGTATTGAATACATGAGCTATGGATTCACTGAACATATAAGACATTTTTGAATTGTATCAACACTCACTTCTCATGGAAAACCATAGTTGAATAGTGTGCCTACTTAACTATTTTTTGTCAAATGTGGTCATAAATCAATTAAATAATACATTCCCTAGTAAAATTACCAAAATATATGTTAATAATATTTAGGGTTGTGAATCACTTGTGAAAAAATTTGTTTCAAAAAAACATAACCCTCAATTAGTGAAATGATTTTGTATTCTCTCTATCAAGGAAACTATGGGATATTATTTCTATAAACTAATAGAAAAGAGAGTGTATGTTACTGAAAATATTATATTCCTTGGGAATGAATATATTAATCGAGGAGCCAATGGGATGAAAGTTGATCTTGGAGAAGTAAAGGACCAAAAAAAGGAAGTTATCCTAATATAGAGTTTAGTGAGTTCTATAAAGATTTGTAGAAGAAGAACAAACTCATGTTACATAATAACCTCTATGATTTAGAAGGATTCATCAAGACCCAGAGATATTTTAATTTATTATGAAAAATAATGATGATATAATGTTCATAGATGATAAACCTAATACCTCTTGAGAGTACATTGAGACTTATAATTATAAGAAATAGTTAAAAGCCATAGAATCTAAATTGGACTCGATGTCTGAAAACCATGTTTGTAACTTAGTGGATACACATTGAAGGGGTAACACCCAAAGTGTTTATATGGGGTTTCATACGAACAATGTTTTTGATAGTAGGGTGTCAACCTATAAATAATACCCAGAATAAAATGTTATGAAAAAGTAATGGTATTGACAATGAAGAAACATTTTCATCTATTGAAATGATAAACACTATTCAAATATTTCTTATAATGACCTAGATATAATATAAAAATTTTACATCATCCTTATCATGAACATCAATATAATTCACCAAAAAATATAGAGGTCTAATATATTTGGGATTTGGGTACATAACAAACACAATAATATTATCAGTTATTCTCATCTCCATTGTTTCTTATAGACCTCACCATTCTCTTACTACATGGATTATCTTGGAGACATACATAAAAAAATAATGAAACAAAAATCCCCATAATGTTATACAAGGGAAAAAATGGATAATATTTCCTGAGATTCAATAATCATAAAATGAAAACAAAAATGCAATGATTATTAAGATTTCGTTTAAAAGATGGCATAAGAGTGAAGTATAATAAGATCAAGGTAAACATAATAGAGAATAAAGTGCGGCACAAACATAAGGATTGTCATCATAATGTAAATATTTAAAAATAATAATAATATTATAGTTATAAATTATTAAAAAACATTGTATTTAACTAAACAAAATAATAAATAAAACTTGGTATAAGTGATTTATAACAATTTAAATATAAATCATAATATACAAATTAATATTTTTATAAATATAAAATAATGTACAAAATTTTTATTTTTATTTTCTGAAAGGCAGTAGTCCCCTACCTCCTTTCGACTAAACCAAATGGTAGTAGGGGTACGCTACCTTTCATACACATATTTAAAAAAATGACCAACATATTTAAAAGAAATTAGAAAACTCATAAAAACTCATACATTAGTTGTTATCCAAATCCCAAAGAGGGTATATTGGAAGCTTTCCCAATCCAAACATGTGATGACTGTCCTGGTAGAAAATATTGGAAAATTATATCAAATTTTATTATTATTGAACACTTTATGCCACTATCATATGACATGTTAATTTTTTTATGTTAAATTCTCCTCGAATAAGATATTTCATTATCTTGTTATTCATATCAAATAAACTACCATATATTTATGCCATAATTCATGAATATTATTCATGAATTATTGGGTATGATTTTCAATTATTAATACCATGAATCCGTAATCTTATTCATACATTCTTCTCACTAATCAACTATTCTCTCTCATTTTTACACTTAATGGGAATTTGAGCTCACCCATTATTAAGATTCGATTTCCCCATGTTATGATAAATAGTGTTAATTAATGAATATATGGATAATTTTATTGGATTTGTTGAATAATTATAATGGAATAATAAAACATGGGTTTTAAGACAAAAATAATCACTTTTGGAAAAAACTTATTATGAATGATTTATACTATTTATATAAAAATAAAAACTAAAAAAGTGATTTGGAATGTATGTTACACAGTATTACTTTTTATATAGTAATGGAACAGAAATGGGATCATGTTTGTTAGATTCAAAATCAAATTGAAATGAATAATTTTTTATCATTGAATCCATGTTTTCATTTTTGTGTTGGAATAGTTGTTTTTTGAGAAGGGTTTATAAAAACATAGAGATTGGATTCTTTTATGTGAGTATAACATAAGTGTTATGAATTCCCTAAAGGTTTTACATTTTTAATGTTGAACAAATTACTCAATGTCATAAATTCCTTTTTGAGGTATTATGGTATTATGATTTAACTTTATTTAGGAAGGATACAATAGTAAGGTATAGATACTCTATTTTAACTTATTCTAATGTGATTAATGAAATCTTAGAAAATATTTTTCTAGAAGGAAGACATAATATAATTACAGAGATACATTATCATTTTCATGTTATTTGGTGATGATGATATTAAGGAAAATTTATTATTATATTTTTAGAGACGTATGTTTAAGTGTACTGGTATCCTTTCAGAAAATTGAATAATTTTATTTTGAATATGTTTAACATATTATGTGTACAATTATAGATTGTTTTCTAATATGTGATTTTATGATTGAAACTATTTTAGGAATAATGGTTTTGTAAATTTTAGGGTGCATATATATTTATATAATTGTTTTTTATCTGGGGGATAATTTTGATTAATGGAAAATTTTATAATTTTTTATAAAATATATTTTTATGGTATATTCATTGTTGAAAATAATATTATTAGATGAATTATTCCTTAGTATATAGGTTCCAAATTTTTTAAATCAAAAATTGAAAAATGGAATGGTTTTGTTATTTAAGGAATGATTTATAATATACCATGGGTGTTATTGTTGTCATTTTGGAGATTAATTTTTTAATTTATCATATGAAAATTTATTGAGTATTATCTTAGCCAATTTTATCCATTTTTATTTTAGTAAATAGATATAACCATTATGAATAACCAAATATATTCCACAAATCCCAACACCTATTAAAAGTTAATTTTTGTGCTTCAGGTAAGAAAAATTCATTTTAATCATTCACTAATGGAATTTGAGATGAAATAATGTTTGAAATTGATTGATTTGCAACAAAATGATGATATGGAGTATTAAGTAAGTATACGATGTTATTTTCTCTTTATCATTTGTAAATACATTTATATGACTTAAATAAGAGTAATAAATCTATATAGAGTCTTATATGGGGAAATAAATCAACTTCCAATGTTTGTTCATTTAATATATTATACTGTATTAGTTATATAGAAGAGTATTTTAAAAACACTTTTTTTAAATGGGTTTTTTCCTGGTGTTATTCTAGTATTTAATATTCTTGGAGAATTTTAAATTTTCAATTATGAATAGATACATACTATTGTTATAATAAAAATTAAAATTACAAGAATGAAATTTTATTTTGGTTAGGGGTGAGGGGAATATTTAAAAACATTAAACTTTAGAATATATATCTTTGAAATTTTGGATGTTTTCGATAGCTCTCTTGATAGAAAATACAAAAAAATTACTTAATTTTTTATATATTTAAGGGTATAAATAAGATTATCCACATTATGAAAAGAATATATAAATATCTCACATAAGAAGAATGTTTTTTATAAATTATGAGTAAATAATCCCTCAATTTACAGTAAAGTCATTTTCTACTTCCAAAATACATTTTCAATAAAAATGGGTTTTATTTTATTTTATATATCATTGTTGTAATTAATTTCAACCACTTTTAGATATTTTTATTTTTAAAATTGACCCATCTTTTTAATTCACTATGCTGAAATTATCTTTAGGTAATTTTTTTAGTAATTTTTAGAAAATATTCATTTTCATTGAATATATTAATAATACAACTTTTTGTAAAATTCCATTTCTTTTATACACATATATTAATGTAAAATTTCCATTATATTTAATATTTAGTCACCAAGTAACATTATCCAATTTAAATTATTAAAATTTAATTAATTATGAATGAATTTTTATTATATTTTATTTTTGTATATTCTCATCATTAGAAAAAATATATATTCCTATAAACTATTTTCATTGTGTTTTGCACATTTGTATATAAATTTATTTTTCCACCTAATGAATTGGAATCATCAAAAATAGATTCAATATAATAAAATAGGTTCTTTGATGTTATAAAATATGCCCCTTTTATTTTTTTCCATTATGAATAGAAACTATGAAAAAAGGATTGTCATCCCAGCTTGGGTAAAATGAGTAAAACATGGTTATAATAATGACATGGGGCCAAAAAATATACATATAATATGTTATTATTTATTTGGATGATTTTTTACCAAAAAAAATACAATATTAGAATATATAGAAATTTATTTCAAAATTCCATTGATTATAGCCTTTATATTATAATCCATAAATAATAACTTAAAAATGTGACTCCATATTTTTTTTTCTATTATATGATTTCTATAAAAAATGAATTTATATAGAAGAATATTTCTAAAATAAAGTAGATATAATCATGATATTAATTTAATTTTAATATCTAATGATAGTAGAATTACATTAATCACCTATGCATCCTTGAGAGGGTTCTTTTTCATGCTATATAAAAAATCAATTTAAATGAATTTAAAGACATTAAATGTATTATTTTTGGATGAAATATAGTTTTCTCAAAATATTACCTTAAATAAATGTTTTTAATTTATAGTTATAGATTCTATTTTCAAAATCTATTATTATACTGATTTCTTGAAGTTAAATTTTATATAATAGAAAAATTCTCTTTAATCATATTTTATGTGAAATAATATTTTATTGAATGATATAAAAATTAGAAAAAATAAATGAAGGTGTACAGGTGGAATGACAAATGGTCCAAAACAGCATCCCTAAAGTAGTTTTTTGGTCACATTCCACCATATATGAAGATTTATAACTATTAAATATTGATGTAGTTATTAACATGACTAATGTTAAAAAGGTTTAATGAGGGGGTTAATTCTAATGATAAGGTTTAAAATTCCACATAAACCTATCCAAAAATTACAATTGAATGTATTTATGTATTTTTCAATGAAATATTTTCAAATAAATTCATTTCATTATATTTTATATGATTATGTCAATTATTATATTTAAATGTTTTTAAAAATCACAAATGTGTCGTTTCACCCAACAAATTTAAGGAAAACACATCCCCAATCTTCAAAAATCTAATTGACATGAAAATATAATCCAAAACATTCCATAATCACTTGATGAATTATATATAAACATTATATATGTTTTTGTATTCACAAAATATCGACCCATATGTCTTCAAGGAGAGATCCAAAGAGGATTCTCAATGAAGCAGTATAACTCTTAACTGAATCCCAAAATCATATTTCTAATTTTACATAATTCAGATTAGTCATAACCATGATGATATAATAAAATAATAAAATTATATAATCTTGTATGATATTATATATTTGTAAAAAACATTACCCATATTATTCTGCATCAAATGGGAAACAAAAGTATCATTCATGTGTCTGTGCGGACTACCAACTCCACATAGTGATGTATTTTATTCATTATCACCACCATTTATAAATGGAAATTATGATAGAAATAATTATTTTAGATTATTTTTTTAATATAATAATTTTTATGAAGTTAAAATACATTATATATCATTTAATGGCTCTATATAATGGAAATTTAAATTTTCACTCGTTCGTATGTAAACACTACTGTCTCCACTGAGCTATGTGTTTCATTTTCCATCTCCACCAAAAAAGGATGAAAATAATAATGGATTTAATAAATATGATATTTATGATGTAATTTAGTGTTTAGAATTATTTAATATTATTTATCATTATTTAACATTATTTTTTATTTTTAATGAAAACATCGTTCAAGCGTACGTACAACCCACCATCTATATGAATGATGCATTTCCTTTTTCTAATAATCATTTAAGGATGGTTATAAAAGTCTAAATAATTAATAAATATGATATTAACATCATTTATATGATTATTTAACTAATGAAATTATTGTCATGATATAAGGACTTATGCTACCGAACAGAAACAAAGATGAAAAAGGAAATAGTTAACCCTCATACAAACATATTTTAATAATGAATTATTCCTAAATAGAGGTTGAAATTTTATAATTGTATCATATATGATAATATAAGTATGTATATGGTTTCATTATAGCTTTATAATAAATAAAAATATATTATACTAGAGGTCATAGAAGTCACAAATAAAGTCAGTCTTATGGTATGGGTTTCTCATCTCGTTTTTCATTATATGGGACATATAACATAATGACCACTTATTTTGGTATGTGTGTCTATACTACCCATTATATATTAAATTTCATTAATATATTAAATTAAATATATTTAATGTTTCATTTTATTTTATTTCATTCAAGGGTGTTATGATTCATAAATTACATATGTCGTAAGGGACTTATTTTCATTTTCATTTTTGATCTGGATTAGATATGTTTAAATTTCCACTGAAATGAATTTTATGATATCTCTATCAAGAACCACATATGTTTCCATATACTATGGTTTATGTGGTATATATCTTTATTTTCCATTTCCATTATTTTTATTCATGAAATAATGATACTTTTGTTTATATGTGATAAATGTAGTATCTCTTCTTCTATGTCAGGTATGTTTTTATTCCAAATATATATTGTAAAAATATATTTCATTAATATTATAATTTAAATTTAATTAACATATTATGGATATATTAAACTATATATAAATTTGTTTAAAATATTTTTAAAAGTAATATTTATTATGATTCTTGTACGGTTCAATTTTTCTACTTTCATTACAATGTGAAAAATCAATATTATTTTTAATGTATACAACATGATATCTTTTCCCACGATCATGAATATTATTTATATAGATGATATTATGAAAATTTTCCATGATTCCTTAAAAGGAATATAATTTAATATATTATTTGGAATTATTTATATTTCTAATAAATACCTTCAAAATAAATGATGGTTTTTGACTTACATTTTAATTGAATGTTATAGAGTTCTTTTAACGTAATATTTCATGCATTTCATTTTATTATTGTAATTAGTGCTCCATATAATGGATATTAACTAATTATGACATAATTATTCATTATTTGTAAGTAGTATGTTTATTAGGATGAAATCATGATTATACTCATTACTTTTATACGAGTTATGATATAATTCATTAATAAATATTAACATGATCTTTTCTCAAACATATGAATAGATTCTGGTTAATATGATGTGGGTCCACTATACACCACCAATTAACTGTGTAATGTTTATTATTTTTGTTCTCATAGTGCACATGTGAGGTTATCTCAATCTATATAAAGGGTAAATAAGAAGTTATTCCAATCCCAAAGAGGATACACTCGTACTTAGACCAAGACCAACATGTGGTGAATGACTTCATATATAGACATGAAAAATATTTTTTATGATTATGAATATTATGACCATTATGAGACTCTCTTAGGACATGTTATTATACCAATGATATATTATCAAGGACCATGATCATTTATTCTCTTATGATTCATGTATTTAAAATTTCAAATGATTTATACTATAATTTAGGTGTATGATCTATGATTTTTGGGTTATGATTTTATAAGGTTAAAATAATTATATCACACCATTATGATTATATTAATCTAACCTCTGATTATCAACTATTATCACCCATGTTTACACTTACTGACCATTTTCCTCACCCCTTATTATATTTCCATTTTCCCATGTTATGAAGAATGATGTTAAATGTGTTATGTGTGGATAATTTTATGGGATATGATGAAGGTTTTAAATCGAATATGAATAACTGGGTATTATGAGAATAATGGTCACATTATGTTATTAATATTTTTATGAAATATTTTTTCCTAATTTCTTAAAATTTAATCCTAAAATGGCCTTTGTGATTCAAGTGAATCCATATTCCTTTTTTTGTAATGGAAAAAACATTTTCATATTTATTGGTATAAAAACCAATATGTAAACAATATATGTTTAAACAAATAATCCATATGTATATTTTGGGGGTCATTATATTTTATATTGTATGTAAAATGATTTTCTAGTAGGTAATATATCCTAGTGTATGTAAAAAAAATTCGGATGATTATTATAAAATGTAAAAAAGGAAATATATTTTATTGACACATATCACATTTGAATCATAATAAATGTATTTAATGAAATTCATAGTAAAAAGTAGAAAATTTAAAAAAAATGTGATGTGTAAGATATTTTCAATATAAATAATATATCATATATGTTTTAAAATATATTTTTGAATGAAAAGTTTTAAATTTATTATAAAACATTGGTATAAAATATAATATAAAAGATCAAGAAGATATTTCAATACATGCGTATGATATTTTTGAGAATTTAAAAAAATCACAAAAACATATAAAATATAATCTATATCGTGCATAGGATATTATATCTCAGTGGATGGATATATAAGAAACATTATTTCTTATGTCAAATTTATTAGTTCAGTAAAATTTTATATTTTGGGAAATTCAAGATAGATTATTCTAAACTGTTCTTCATGAATTTAATATCATGATGTTGTTGATTGAGTTAGGATTTTAGTATAGTCCAAATGAACGTTAAATAAGAATAAATATAAAATGTCAATGACTGATTATTTGGGAATTTTAAAATATAATTATTTGAAAAACATTTATGGTTTTCAATTATAGTAAAATACCATATCATAATATTGAGAATATTGATGAAGATCACATTACAGAATATTAATCTTTTTCTAAATTTTTAACATAGAAAATAGTTTTCATTATTTTATGAAATTTTGACAGTAAATAGAATAATTCGAAGAGGGGTATAAAAGTAAAGAACAAGTGAGATTATGATTAGGTTATACTATTTGTAGTATAAATCCATTTGATTAAATAATAAGTGGAATAAATGAGTGAAAACAAGTCTAATGATACTATTATTTTATAAAATGTAAATAATAAGAATTGACTAAGGGAGAGAAACTAAAAAATCGTTGATATTTGTCATCATTTGTTTCAAGAAAATTGAATTACGAGGAGATGATTTTATTGAATTTCATTATATGGTCAATGAAAGGATATAAGGAAGAAGATGAGGTATAATTGCATAGTGCACAGTATATATTGATCATTCTAATGGTTTGTGTGATAAAGGCTATTGAACTACCTCCTATACAAAATATAGAAGTTGATTCTCATAATGATTTGAGAAATGGTATTGATATTGATTCTATATTAGATAGAAAATTAGATTTATATAATATGTGAGTATGTCCAATTATAGTGATAATAAATATATACCATACATTAGTAATTTGGAAATACTGGGTGTGCTATAATTTTTATTAATTTTTTGTTAAGATAAAGGAAAATATGTTATTGAAGAATAATCGAGATTGTAAATGATTTTTATGATTTTATTAGAGATCTACTAAATACTGTGGGATTAAATATAATCTTAGATAGAACTATCGGGATATAATCTATTATTGATGTTAGGATTTGGTGATGGATGATAACTTCCCCATGATAAAAGATTACACCTTCCCCCAACATGAAAGAGTCACAAGACTTAGCGATGTATTATTCAATTCCATAGTTGGCTTCTCAAGAGATGTGGATTATGTATACCCTTCTATTATTAAAACTTGTTTATAGGTTATAATATTTCTATCTCAAACATAACCTAAATATAGAATTAAGAAGATAAACAAATTAAGATCAAAATCGGTAAAAATAAAATGTGTTATTCTACTACATATTTTCTAAATTACAATTTTTTTTTGTTTTGGAAAGTCATAATAAGATCCAATCATACTAAAAGGTGAGGTGGTTCGAATATTATCATGGGAAATTAAAAGGGAAAAAAATAAATTTACTTAAATTGGTATATTTGGATTCACCCCCTTTATAGGTCATTGTATATTCCGACATGGAAATTTCAAATTCTATATCCACAGAAATTGAAATAAATAGTAACATAGATAAAAATTACCCATCAAATAAATATTGAATGTATAATTCATGATATCAAAAACATAAAGGTAGTTAATTCTTCAAGGGAATCATATAATATTGTTTAGTTATATACCCATTACCCATGCTAGTTATTCTCATGATAGTAATTGATGAATAATAGAATAAATAATTATGGTATACAGAATCCTATTACCAAGTCCAATTATTTATTAATATTATTGAAATGAATAAATAATAAATTTTTAATTTTCTCTGAGGACCCTCTCATGTCAATAAGGTTATACTGAAAAAAATTATCTTTATGGGTATAAAAGGAATAGTTGTTATCAATGTCTACAATGTTAATTATGTTGAATAAAATTATAGGTAAATACAATTAAATTATTATTCTTAAAAATTTATTTTCCTCACCATATATTATATATGGTATACCCCCACATTAATAATTGATAAACTAAATAAATAGTATAATATTTTTAGCATATACATCCTATAATAAACTATCCATTGTTTACCTGACATGTCTCCTAACCCAACTCACTAATAATACTGTTTGGAATTCTTAATATCTATAGCCTAGAAACGAGCACTAGGGAATAAAATAATAACTTTTAAGAAATAGTTCCCCCTCAGATACTAAATAATTAAATAGAAGTTTCATCCAAGAAATATAGCATGACTCATCCAAATATCAGATTTTCATGCAAAATATTAATTGATTGAAATAAAAAGGTATATCTAGAAATAGTATAACATACTAGTTATAATAAAAATATCTCAAATTATGAATAGAAAAAATAATCAACATCACTTTTATAAAATAATTCAATTAGAGATAATGCACAACATGGAAAATACATAAGAATTGAACTGTAAGAAACCAAACAAAATTTCTATGAATAATTTTAATTTGACCCCTCCTTCAATGTACATATCCAAAACCACAAACAAAATAACCATTAAAAACAAAAATTATAATATAAAAAGGAAAATATAATATATCTACACCTAAAAGAAAACTTATGTACTATATAAAACAATTGGTTTTTTAGGGTGTGTGTGAAACTAATCCATGTATAATCTCAAAAAAGAGTATATGTAATTTCTTTCAAAAGAAATTAAAATAATTCCAAAATGAACTATATTTATAAGATATTAATTTATATGATATTTGTAAGGAGAATACTAGTAATAGTTTAGTTGTTTGAAAAACAATCCTCCCCTTAAATTAAAATTCCATTAAAATTAATAAAATATTTACTTTAAAAGGGAGAACCCATGAACCATTAAGAAAACGAATAATATTTCTCTTAGAACAAAAAATTTCCATTAAAACCCCATTTCAATTGTAAAATTTATTTATAAATAACTCCTTAACTTATATGGTTTTGACAAAAATCCCAAACCATGAAAAAATTTAATCAACAATCACACTAGAACCATTTATCAACAAATAATGATACAATTAACCAAGTTCCTTACAATGAAGCATGAAAGGGGATATAATAAAAATAATGTTTGAACTCCCAAGATATATTCATAAAAAATAAATAAGCATCTTGGGAATCTCACTTGGACTCAAGTAGCATAGACATGAATTGATGGCAGAACCCCATTCCATAATATAAAACCAATCTATGGTCCCAACAGTCTAATTTGAAAATCCATGATATATTAACCATCGCTAGAGATCTTTGTATATGCGTAAAACTATCCATTTTGTGAGTTCTAAACATCTAGGTTTCCAATACTCAAACAACCACAACATTTAAATTAGGGCACTGGGTATCTTGGAAGCCAAATTAGTGATTCACTCCTCAATGAAATTTACTAAATTCATTGTAATTTAATAGCATCAATCAAAGGAGTTGGTAAATTCAAAAAGAAACAACGTAATGATAAAACCAAAAAAATAACTCCAATCTCACCTTTGACAACATATCATGTAATATTATCTTCCAAATCCTTACACAATAACCATGAATTAAATATGACTATTTAATTTGTATCTATTGAATGTCAAAATAATAAACATGGAATTAAAATTTCAGGGGTGAACATATTCAAGGGCCTAAAAATAGTAAATAATTTATTATTTAATATTTAAAATTATCCTGTGGATGAAAACATTGGATTATAAACCGTAGTACAAAACATTAAATATAATATCATAGAACCACACTATTATAATCCATTGGGTATTCATTTATAAAACAAAAAAATAAAACCATTTCAAATAAAAATAACTCATTTGAAATCAATGACCTGGTTTCTTTAAAATGTTCTCAAAATGAACCATAATTTAATTAAAAATAATTTTTTTTGATATACTACATCAGTGTTATATGCCCTTTAAATTTATAATTTATATCGAAAATAGACCCTAACAAATTTAGATATTCACATGGAATTTTTAAACAAAAATTTTAGAGAAAAATTTAAAATCAATGAAAATATGTTAGTTTCAAGTGAATAAGCCCCCGAAAAACATTTCAATACTCAGTATAAGATTAATATATAAATATAATTTTATATAACATGAATTTAAGAAAGATCCAAAATTTGATGACTTATTAACTATGTGAAATTAATATAATCACCAACCTCAAACAAAGTCAAACAATTAACCCTTTATAGATGAAGCACAACAAAAGGTGAAAGAATTGTCTAAATTTACATGAAATCAAAATAATAAAGATTAGGTTCACCCCAAACACATTAATTGTCCCACATAGTACCTAGATTTCACTATATAAGAATAATCCATGTAAAAAAGAAGGATTAAATCTAGAGATAGGGATATTGAGGTATTTACCATGAACAAAATAATCAAGATAAATAATAAATCTATAAGAATATCCACTTACAATAAAAGGATAAAGGGGGCATGCTTGGGGGTTGAGACATTTGAATGAGTAGGAGAGCTGAACCCTAAAGGGTCTTAATTCAAAATTGAAAAATATGAAATTTAGAAAAATTAGGAGTCTTCATTAGAAGTATCATGACATGACGCAATTAATCATGGTTTGAAGATTTTCGGAACACATTTTTTCATGTTGTGATTCTCTTTATCATAGCATGGAGGCTTGTAGTCGAGAACTAATAATCTATGGGAAAATACCAATAATGGTGGGAAACACTAGTAATAATAAAGACTTATGGTTAGTAAAAAACTGGATACCTAGGGACTTCCTAGTAATATTACAATATCCTTTGGTCATGGTGTGACCACTAAATAGTCCATATATACATACCTTCCATGAAAACTATACAACTCCTTAAATTCAAGGAAAAATTCTGAGAAAGAAAAATATAAATTATTAATCAATAAAAACAATATTAAAAAATGATGTTGGTAATTTGGGTGTGATAATTCTATTCAAGATGACCCTTTATTCCCTTAAAACATCATTAGTAAAAGGTGGAAGAAAATAGAACAATAAAACTGAAGACTACAACAATATTGTCATGGGAAATAGAAAATCAAAGAATACCATTTTTAGGGAGAAAACATCATTTAAACTGTATTCCTTCTTACCAAGGAAGTACACCCATATATATCCTCCAACATATCTAGGTGGAATTGGATTCATAAATAAGAAACACAAATCATAATAGAAATATAGGCGTATATTAGTCTTTTTATAACACTAATTCCATGTAATTTATTTTTTCAAATATATATTCACTCCCATGAATAATCACTTCTAATAAATACAGAAAAATTTACCAAATAATTTATCAATCTTTCCCTCTATCCATGAATTCTTTCAAAATCCTATAAATTTAAAAAAAAAATAAAGAATTATTCCAATAAATCCAATGCAAGGTCCAATAGAAACATCACCACCAAAAAAATAAAGATAAAATACAATTCAGAAAAAATTATAACCAAATAACAATATATACATATCCTTGAGTCAAGGGACTAGAAAAGATGGTAACTTGAATTTTCACCCATGAAACACCATCCATGGAAAATATATCATATTCTAAATGGATCTAATAATAATTCAATTGAATAAGACCCACTTGGGGAACCCAATTACCTACTAATGGTTCCAATGTTCAATCTATCAAGACAAAAACCACTCACACCTACCATAAAAATCCATTAGTAAATAATGACCATTATGAGGGAATAAGAACAAAAAAACATATGTAACATACCATAAAAATCATACACGGAATCACTTGATTTAAAAAATAAGATTAGAATAATCTAAGAATATCTAATTATATTTTAATACACATAAATGATAACACTTAAAATATGGATAATTCAGAAAAAATGATCAACGAACTCTAAACTACACATAATAATACATTATCATTTTAGAGAAAAAAAGGCCATTATATGGTTGAACCACACCAACATTATTTAGTTTAGGCCTCTTTTCTTCCTATCACATTTCAAAATTGAATATAAATAATTGATATTTTCTTAGAGAAGAAAATATTCCAGCTCCATCAATATATTTTGAGTCTAAGTTGTTTCTACAGCTAGAACAACTACATCAAAATTAAATGAGAGACCTAGAAAGGTTAATAACTAGTGAAATACCTTTCATCATTTTTAAATACCATTCTTAGAGGAATAATCAAAATAAAATTAGTCATGGGTCAAATATATTAATGTTCCTCAATTAAAATAATATTCCCAATAAAAACAAAGGAACCAATTTTCTTCCAATACATAACAATGTACAATTTTATAGAAAAATCATTATGTGTTTTTTTAAAACACATTTTCAAATGAAATATATTCCTCATAAAACATAACAGTTTAAAAATTATTATTTTTAGAATAAATGAGAAAATTTCATTTTAGAACTTTTTCTCAAGTCCTAAGTCCATCCCCTCGAAACAAGACTTCAAAAAGAAAATAAAAACCAACCTTTCTCTTAAATCATTTATGCTTTAAAAAGCACAATTACACATCTTAATTTTTTAAAATGAAACCAACAACCATTTCACTTTGGGATACAAATGAAATCAATATACCATAATATTAAAAGTTAAAATTCAAGTTACACTATATGGTATTTTTATAAACATAAATTTTATGAACATACACCATTATAAAAGAAACCCATACATAAAATTATTTTTTTCATTTAGAAAATCAATCAAATTAATTTCCATAATACTAAAATCCATTTTAGAACATTTCACCTAACATATTTTCCAAATTAACTACATTTCAAACACCTTATAAAGGACAATAAATATTTTTTAAACAACCTAATAATACTTTATTGAAAGACTAATGTTTTATGAAATTCATATCCCACCCCCAAAACTAGCCATTAAATAATGAATAAAAACAAATCATACCATAATAAATCATGTGGAATAATCCCCAATAATATCAAATCATTATAAAATCCATATTTATCTTATTTATAATAGGTGTAAAGAGTTATAAAACAAATTTAAAATCATTAAGGGTGAAAAAAATTGAGAGGGATATTGGGCTTTGTGTAACATGGATACATGGTTAAACAGAACTTTTATCATTCATATAATGACTAGTAAAGATATTAAGAGACAATATTCAGGGGATTTAAATGTTTTTCAACCATGTGTGAGCTCATTACAGAGCATTGTCTCCATTCAAATTTCTTTTGAAAGATCAATGACCCCAACAATATCTGATATAAGTCTATGAGGATCACAATATTATTAATATAATAACTATAACAAAATAATTATAGACTCATCCTGAAATACACATAAAAATAATGTATTTTCATGAATAGTAGTGATCAGTCCTCTAATCATTAATATCCACTTGATACATGTTGAAAATATTATCTATATACTTGAAATATCCCCCAAAATGAAAATATATCACTATGATATTATTTAATAAATAATAGGTATTGGTTCACCTAGAACATCACCTAACCTGACTATCTATAAGGCTTGATGTATATTATTCATTACAATTTCATGGTGATAATAAATAGGGTATTGGATTATAGCTGTTTGGGATTATTTCAAAATAAAAAATCAAATAATCACATAATGATTTCTGCTGGGAAATCTGACATGAACAATCCATCCAAATATCACTCGTCCACACAATGATTTGTTTTAAATATAAAGGAATTCCATAATAGAGTTTAATATATCGTCAAGAATAGATATGTTTAGAAAAATTTAACACACAAAATATTCATCATCAGTATTATAAAATGAATCAATGAGATATAGAAGATGACATGAAGAATACATAAACGTCTCAATGTAAAGAAAACCCAAACCAAACAACTAACATCCATTTCTATGTGAGTCCTTAGTCAATATACACATCCTATACCATCAACTACTAGATTAAATGAAATATATATTTTAAATAGATCATAGTTGGGAACCTAAATGAAAACAATTGAGAAATATATCCTAATAGGTTTATTCGTGGTGTGTGTCAAAAAAATACCAAATGGATTTATTTTAGAGTTCAATAAAATTAATTGGAAATGAAATTTAAATAATACTAGTTTGAACTATATTTATAAAATGGCTTTTTCATATAGTATCATAAGATAATTCTGGTTATATTTTTTCCATTGAAAACATATTTTCAAATTAACATCCATTTGAAATTTAAAAATATAATTATCATAAATAGAGAACACTTTAACTAGGAAAAGAAACAACCAATATTCTATAAAAAAATAATAGTTCCACTAAAACAATTTCACTAGTAAAATACTAAAAAAATACCTTTTAAATAATTTATTTAAAACATAAACTGAAACCCTAAATGAAAAAACTCAATAATAAAATAGGATCCATATATCAATGAAACATTATACATGAAAATTTTTTCAACACAATAAATCAAGAATGTGGATATAATTATCATATGAAGGGAAATGCCATTGTAAAATCATTAAAAATAGATGAGAGACATGGGAATCTCATTATGACTCAAGTGATAAGGACTTGAACTTTTGATAGGAACCATAGGTAGTAATTATAGAACCTATATATAAACTTGATAGTCTAATTGATTTTTCTTGGAAACATAATCCATCATAGTGTATCTCAACATCCATAGTCATAATTCCATATATATATATATATAATAACCTAAAATATAAAACTATATATCTAATATGATAAACTAATGATGCACTCATTCATCTCATTTAGTAATTTTCTAGGATTCTTGGGACATAAATTAAAGGGTGTTAGTAATTGGAAATCAAAGGATTAATGATAAAAACACTATTAACTCTAACTCATATGTAACATTATCGCAATAGACAACCTCTATCATATCTATCCATTTTCATAAATCATTATACAATAATAATAATTTTATACACCTTAATGGGAGAAATCATAATCTAGGTATAACAAGATTGTGGTATCAAATTCAAGGGCATCATAATACACTTAGAAATTAATTTTGTAAAATTCTAAATGGCAGTTATAATCAAATCTAAAGATTATAATCAATAATACTGATATTGAAAATATCTACTACAAAAGCACAATTCTATAATAAATTTTTAGTTATTTCAAAACCCCATAGTACTTATTCAAAATATTTCAAATACATTTATGTCCTTTGAAATCCATGAGTCTCTTACATTAAAAATATCTCAAGAAATCCAAGCCCTTAATTAAGTGAAAACCACTTCTTCAATTACTATGTAAATGGTAAACACAGTTTCCTTTATTTATTTCATTTGAAAACATCTCATATAGATTTTATAAAATCACTTTATGTTTTTAAACAAACCGTTTCAAAATTGCAATCGTAAAGAAGATAAAAATCCCTAAATTCAATGCAATGACACCACTTAAATAAATTTCAACACCCACTAAGGGAATAGTATATAATCATAATTTTATATAAACTTAATTTAGGAATGCTAAATAATTAAAATAAATTCAATGAAATGGAATTTCATAGATCACCAATTTTAAAACTATATAAACAAGTCATCTTTGATAGAAAAACATTAACCAATGGTTAAGATGATGCTTAGAAGTCGTTGACATCATAATCCATGTGATTAGGTTCACCATGAAAACTAAAATCATACAACATGTCCGAATATTTTTACCAAAGATGAAAAACCCAATGGAAAATATGTTTTACATGAAATTGAACGAATCTAGAGGGTTTTTCATTGATGAAACAAGATTAAAAATGGAAAAACAATATAGTGATATCCATAGAGAAAAGGAGGAGTAAGAGGGGATAGTTCTTGAGTTCAATCCATTCAAATATGGGGAAAAAGGACCCCCAAAGGGTCTTATTTTGACTAGGAAAATATATAATTTTAAAAAATTAAGTTCCATTCCAAGAAACATCATGATTTGACACATTTCATCATGTTGTGAAGTCATTTTAAACAAACATGGTCACATAATGGTTTCCCGCATCATGGCATCAAGGACTTAATTCCAAAAATATATACCATAGTATAATGAAAAATTATGATATGATGAAATTGATCATAACCACAACTAGTATTCATTTAATAATTGTAGTCCTTTCGACTTATCAGTCGCCTCATGACCTCCCTCGGTTGTTTTGTTACTAGTCTCTATTCCTGAACTATATGCCTACATTGAAATATGGATGAATCCAAAAATCCCATGAAAAATGAATATATATATATATATATAGAATAAAATTCATAAATAATAAATACTAAATTCATACACGAAATTGTTATAGTGGGATTTACATATCATTGAGAAAATGATAAAAGTTATGGATGAAAATCATAATAGAAATAGAGAGAGATAAAGCATGATAAAAAATATAATCGCATGAAAAATAAAATTAGTGAAATTTGTCCATTAAAAAAATATAAGAAAGGAGATATAAAATATGAATAAATTTAAAAGATAAAAATATCAAAAAAATTAAAATGGTAGATAATCAATACTATTTGTAAATTACAAAATTGTAGATAAATGAGATACTAAAGCATTTTTTTAAAAAGTAAGGATATTTGGAAGATAAACCCTTATTTCAAGTCGTGATTTTCGTCATAGACTCCAATAAAGTCTCTAATTAAAATATTATATTTAATAATTAGATGTTTCAATGTATTATTTATTTTCATTAAATATCTTAAAACTAATTTAGTATCATAAATTAATTATTTAATTGTGAATGCATCGAACATTTTGAGATTGATGGTCCATGATTCAAAATCATTTTCAATTTAATAGAATGAATTGATTTACACTACCCATTGTTTATATAATATATATATGTTTAAATGTATAAAGATTATTTTATTACATAAGTAAATGAGTACAAAATATTAATATATTTGATAAAATAGTTTCAAATCAATTATCATTTCTTCAAAATCCAATTTTTTGGTGTCAAAATCATGGGTTTATTTACATATTATATTATTATTATCATTAATCTTTTATCATTACTTAATCATATAAATGAAATTATTTTATTTTATTCCTTAATAAAATAATGAAATCAATTTTAAGAGTATCTATGAATGGAATAAGTAAAAACTGAACATTATTTTTTTCATTAAACCATCATGTGTTACAAATGTATTCAAAATTTTAGATATAATGGAAAAACTATTACATATTTCAATTTTATAAAAACATTATATTATAGTTAATCTAACATTTTAAAAAAAATTATGGTGATTATTTTTTTATAGGTAGGTGAAGAAGTGAACTGAAATGAGAGAACCAAGGTTTTCAAACACCTACATTGTTTTTTTTTCAAATCCTTTTGATTAAGTATAAATCCATTAGATATGTGATTTTTTATATATTAATTCCTTAATAACATGCCCTGGGGAGTTTAGGGAATTATTTAAGAAAATATTTCCAATATAAATGAGTTTGATAGTGTGGTAAATCAGTGGAGGATTTTTTATTTATTGAGAAAAGGGGAACATGTATATAGAAATATATAATTTTTATTTTATTATTTTGGCACAATACTAGGAAAAATATTGATCAATTAGTATTTTTAAAATATTTATTAAAAAACGTTATAGTGACACTTTAATACAATCAAAACCGAATGTACCCATACAATAATTTTTATTCAAAGTAAAAAATCAAATATAGTTTTTTCCAAAATACAAAACTAATTTTCTGAAAATTTATTTACATTTTTTAAAAATGAGTTTATAGTTTTTAAATAATTTTGTTAACTCAATAAAAAAATTAATTCTTATTTTTTTTTAATTTTTCATCATATTTATATCATTATGCTATCATAAAACCTTTTTTACACATAAAAAAATATTTTTTTACTATTCACTAAAAAAATTAAACTTTATATAAATTTCATAAAAATTACCATTGTAATAATTTTTTGGGATGATTCCGAAATGAATTATTCTTTATTAAATTCAAAATAAAAATATTAGAAATATATTTTTAAAAATCATATAAGATATAAAAATATATTTTCTATAGAATATATACTATTTTTTTCTTTGAGTGATTAGATTTTTATTTATTATTAATAATTAATTATTATTTGATTGAAAATTTATTAAAATATTTTTTTAATCAAAATAAATATATAAATTTTCTGTTATTAGTAATTAAAGTTTCTCTAATCAATTAATTTTTTACTTAATATTTAATAGAATACATTATTAATAATGATCCCCTATACATATTATAAGTTGCACAATTTAGGAAAAAAATAATTTCAATTTTTTTCTATTCAAGGAGAATATTATTTATTGGTAAATTTATTAATCTTGATGAATTGATTATTAATTCCATAGATAGTTATAGTTTCAATGGTCTGTTACTATTCCAATTGTCATATTTTTATTTTTAAGTACACATTATAATATCCTATAAAAGCATTCATTTCATTCTCTTAATTACCTATCTTTTGTCTATTATATTCCTTAGCCTTATTCATAATTATAATGAAAAAATTTCTACTTATTCTATATAGAGTATGACCCCTTATATTTCATAATTATTTCATTTCCATGTTTGTTGTTATGTTTTTGTGTTCCTTTGTCACACATATTATATTTAAATTAAGTTTCTAGTTGTGTTGTATTATTATGTTGAAATTAATGGAATTTTGTTGTAATTTAATAATTATTAATGTACAACCATGTGTTTTACATTCTGCACAATTAAATAATTTCATTTTTTAAATTTGATGTATATATCACTACATTAAAAATTATTGTAAAATTTTTCTCTATACTTTATGAGGATCCAACTTTACCTCACTTAAATTTTTAAAACTCTAGTATACCTTCACTATCATATTTTTTAAATTCCAAAATACACAATTTCTACATTTAATGATCTATGTAGGATTTTCATAGAATTTTAGGCACTTTCTCAATGTCAATATTTGTGAGTATAATAATGAGTTCTAGCATGGCCATTATTAATAATGATTCCTATAAAAGATCCGAACTAAATTGTGATTTGGTGGAAATCTCAAATAATAAACAAATAATTAAATTATATCTAAAATAATAAAAGTAAAAATAATTCTTGAACATTGGATTCCCTTATTACCAATCATTATAACTTCCTTCCATAGTGACAATATCAATAATACATTTTCGATTTCATAAAACTCAAATTGAATCCTATAACATCACCATAATATTTCTATCTGATTTTAGCTATCTTTATATATATATCTTCATAAATTTTATATTTTCAATTTTATACACAATTAGTTATCTACCAAATATATTTCTTCCCTCGAATTCATCTTTATAAATTAGAGATTGTTACCTTTTCCAATAAAAGTTCTTGTATAGTACCATTTTAATGTAGTATTATAAGATATAATTGTATTCAATTTCCAATAAATGTAAGTATTGTTCCCATGTTCCTTGGATGTCAAGTAAGGCTGACCATAACATGTCCTAAAATGATTGGATAGTCCCTTGAGACTACCTATCCTTAATTTAATTATAATTAGTGGTCAAATGTAACATAGTATTTAGAGCCTTCTAGATATAGATCTAAATTTTAATCAGAAACGAAGGTCATGTTTAGATATAAATTTTAGTGGTGTAATAATTATCAGCATAACATAATTAATATAATATCATCCAATATTTGGAACTCAAAAATCCTCATTTATTACATAAAAATGACTGACCGTAGTATTGAATACTAGATAACCCAAATTAGATCATTCCTCTGGGATGTGTTTAGAATTTCAGTGATAAAATATTTTGAAATATTATCCCACTAAAATATTGGAATTAAGATATATCCCATGAATCATTATGGATGTTTCCTCTTAAACTATAGTTTCTAACATACCAATTATCATTACATATAGTTATAAATTTTCTAATTCATGTTATCCAATAAAAATAGTTATTATAAATCCCTAAATATCTTATTTCTAACAAGGTTTATATTAAAAGTTTAGAAAAGTGATTCATTTATATACTCTTTCTCTAGCTCGGGTTATGAGGGTGTATATACTCTCTTTCCAAACATCAAAAATATATCTTCAAGGACGAATTCTATCATCTTCCACATTACATTATTTTTACCTTTATTGGAGGATCCTCATCATAATTTTTAGAATTCAGTATCCCCACTATTAATGATGATTGGGGATATATTTGTAAAAGAAATGACGTCTCTAATTTACTAATAATTTCTATTACTATAATTACTAAATAAATGAATATTGGTTCATGTAAATTCCTCTCATGTATATGACTCCAATATATTTCCAACTAAATCTATATTTCCTGTTGATTTTACTTGTAGGGTTTCAGTTTATCAATAAACTATGGTCCATGATAAGTTCCATGCATCTGAATGAATATTCATTTTTTTTATTTTCATAAACACATTTTCGTTAACTGAGAACCGAACATGTGAAACAAGAATCTTGTCCATGGGGCACCATTTTAGACACTAACCCAAACAACCGAAACAAAACTAAAAGATAGTGTGTTCAAGGGGATCTTCCATTTTAGATATGAGCCAAATCAATCCAAATAAACACGAACAGAAAAATCACATATAAAGCTAAAAGTAAATACCTTCAAATGGGGATGAACGATGGTGAGGGAATCATAAACAGAGCTTTTCAACGCATAACCATGAGACCACCAAGCCACCATGTACATTGAAACCAACGATCGTAAAAAAAATATCAACATTCACCAAGGTCACCGGCACCATTCAAAAACCTCATGGTATCCACCGAACGTGGCCAAATTGCAGTCATGTTTGAATATTCACATTAAATGGAAGGGAAAACCATGAAAACACAAAACAATCTAGACATAGAAACCTCTGTAATGGTCATCATCATCACAAACCGATCCCACATCAAACATCTATCAGAGGTATATGCCCCTACTAGTGATCCACAATGTAGATTCCCACAAACACATTGGGTAAAGATCCTATAATTAGAGGATGCTAACTCAAAGACAAAATGGGAAGGGAAGAGACATGAATACAATAGTGATGAAATCTAGATTGATATGGAAGGATCATAACTCGAGGCACACCAAACCATGTAGGGTTGGCCCCACAGTGGTGGGATCCTAGAGAGGTGACATCGTTATCATGGATAGTGCTACTTGGGAGAATAGAGATCAGCAGTGGGATCCCTGATGTGTCAGGAACACTGAGTCTGTCAGAGGAAATCCACTCACCGGAAGGAGAGATTGGTGCTAGCGGGAACTAGAGTTGATGCATCGTGGGAGGAAAATTTAGGGACGACCTATGCCATGACAAACCGGCAGCTACTGGCATTATCCAGGTCATTGAGATGCAAGTTTTCGGACATCGCAGGATGGGGAAGTTGGGGATGCACATAAAATCAATGACAATCATAGTGGGAGATGTCAACTGGTCCCCCAGAGGGAGGCAGACTATATCTAAATATCTTTATAGGAAGGTGGATGAGAAGTTGGAGGCGGCATTACGGCATGAGGGTGGCACAAACCCTAGCACATCAGGAGCTTTTGAGTGGCTACATCACACCTTCGGATCCATTATAATTTCTATGCATCTCATTTTCCTATTATTGAGCTCTTTCTTTGTGAGTAAACATGTCTATATGACACATCATACATCATGGATATAGTGTCTCTATATCTCCAATGAAATTATTTATTCCTTAAAATATTGATCACAATTTGGAAAATTTTATTCATGGTTCTTTAATTTTCTTGATTTATAAGAAACAAAAATATATTTTTTTCATAATGAAAAATCACAGTTGTTGTTTTGATGTGTCACAAAATAATAAAAATCCTTCAGTACACTATAGAAATATTAATAGTGGTAAAAAATATTGTATTCTTTTATTATTCAAAATTATCTTCACATTCCTTTAACCATAGGAATTTGACCCCACTACATATATTACTAGCTAATGAGTAAGATAATTGTGGAAAAATAAATAAATAACCTATAGTAAGAATCATTTATAAGTATGTTGTTTATTTTGAAAACATTCTATGGTATACAACATTCTTTAACAATAATGGAATTTAAATTTTCAATATATATTCCAAATATAAATATAATCCATCTTAAAAAAAATCATTTTGAATCCAAAATACATAGTTATTTTATTTTCTATATAACACTTATGTTGATATTGTCTCTAGAAAAATATATAGATAAAAATTATATTACTAAGACCCCCTATAGTATACCAGAATTTCATCATTTAATACAAAAACCATTTTTCAATATAGTTCTTTAGTACTCTCTTCATTATGTCTATAAACATTCATGGTTAGATTGTTAATCCAAATAAAAATATTGTGAACTCATAATGTGTTCGCATTGTCAGAAATTGAACTTTGGTATATCACCATAATAAAAAAAATTATAATGATAATTTAAATGAATTTAATTCATTTATTTGTATATAAATCCATGAAGTTTATCAAATTGATCACCAATGTGTAAAAAAAATTTATTTTTCTTAATAATAGTGGTATTTATATCCATATATTGGATGTAAAAATACATTAAACCCTTATACAGCCAATAAATATTAATTTATTATTATATCATTCTCATTTAAATATCATATATGTTATTTTTATTCCCTATTAATTTTATTAAAATGATCCACTATGGATGGTTCCATAAAAGTCACTAGTAATGATGACTTCCATCAAAAAATAGAACATTTCTTACCTAACACATATATTATAATCTGTTTCTCTATATCAAAATTATATTTTATACATAAAAGATAATATAGCATAAGATATATATCAATTTCCACCATTGGTATAACAATTAGGGTTTTATAAATATTACATCCATTCACTCTAATAGAAACGATACAATATATTTATTTTTAAATAAGATTTATGTTTAGATTTTTAATTGACAACTCCTACACTAATGAATTAAGGGATCATTAAACATTCTTATTAAACATCTAGTATAAAAAATAATGAATATATCCATAATAATTTATATTATTTTATATCTTTGAGACTACAATCAAATTACATATTATAAAGTAATTTCGAACATCAATTTCCAATTTAAAAATTGTATATGATCATGAAATATCCCATGGAGACTTTTGTGTTTTACCCCCTTGATACTTGTGGCATAGATTAGAATTGTATCACATCTAAATGAAATTACATAATTATATAATGGTTCTATATATCTTTCCTCTTCACCCTTGATATTGATATTTTTTCACCATACATAATAAAACCTAACAAGACCTAAAATCCCAAGGTTTTTTCTTACGAAAATTATTTCATGTTACAAATTCAAAAATTCTTATATTCTTTATTATAAAATTTCCTAATAAATAGAATTAAATTTCCAATTTATCTCAAACTAGTATAAACTAAAATATTTATTAGGGAAATCATTTTCAGTCTTGAATGAACATGTTTGTATCTACTCGTATGCTGAAAGGATTTGAGATACTAATTTAATAAATAATTGTGGAATTTTATCATTAAAAAATAAATTGATATTTATTCAATATATTATTTGTAATCTAAAACTAGTATTGGTAATTTCATAAATATAGAAACATATTTAGTAATATTATACAATTAATTTTTTTACATTATGAAATTACCTTTTCATGGAAGATCATTACTCTTGAGGAAAATATTTCCTAATGAATAATTCACTAAAAGAGTTATGATACACGATCTATATCACTACATATTTCTAATTTTTCTAAACCAATACACATAATTAATATAAACCTACAATTATATGGTGTCTAAAGATAATAAATTCCCACTAGCCAAATATATAAAGGCATTTTTTATTTTGTCTTTTGATTTAATAGTTTGGTTTTTCTCTAATATATTAGTTATTAAATTGAACGATATAGTATGATGTCTTTTGAATAAATCTAATATTATTCCATCTTAATATGGTGTAATTTGTAGATTGAAATAGTTAAGGTTAGTTTTCATAACCTAATTCAACTTCCATAACATATTTATAATATTATTAACTCTACTACTTACATCATTGGTTTCATTCAAAGATAAATATCTGATTAATATTCAGTGTTCTTATATTTTTCGACTACTTTCTATGGATCTATTTGTAAAAAATGATATACTAATGAGGTATATCATTATATGAGTCACCACATGACCTTTGGAATTCCTCCACGTATGCTAGTGGATGCTGACTAGTTGTGCGTGTCTATAAGGTATAGTGAGGATATTATACCATTTGTGTATGGTAAAAAATAATAACTAATTAAAAAAAATGCAAGAAGAAAAATGAATAATAAATGCACAACATGAAAAATTATCCAACATGTAACCAAGTAAAAAATGTTATAACAATATGATGGGTACACTACATGTCAGGTAGTCATATTTTAAAAAAACCAATATACTAGATCAATGAATGATTTTACCACATGGTCCAATGTCCAGGAATTGTCTTAACACCCCCTACTCCAACACATAATCTCCTGTACAAACTAAACTCTATGTCCATGTTCTGATCCTATAACAAAAACTAGAAGAAGCTATTAAGGTACCCCCCCTGCCATGGTATCCTGAGTATAGTTTGAGAACAAATCAGTAGGCCACCACCAATGGTTTCGAAAGAAATAACGAGTCTATATAATATTGTCTGTAGTTAATCAAGTTGCAATAAATAAATAAAAGGAAACTTAAGAAACAGTAATTCGCATTTAAACAACTATCAATTATCATATTTCTCTTTTAATTTCATTCATTTAATCCAACAAAGCTAAACCACTTTGACTATACAGGGAGGTTAAGCTATAGAATAAAGGTTCACATAATCTTAATCACATGTGTCATTCACTAATAAATTCAATTTAACCATGTACATTTCAACATCATCCCATGTAATGATATTATACCCATACTCTAGGACTATAGAGAATCAGTCCGACATCCTGACCCAAGAAAAACACTTGTGGGGCCAAAACCATCAATAAATCCTTACCTAAATGTAGAGATACTCAGCCAAATACTCTGGTCGTAGAATAACAAACATGGGAATAGAGTACTTGTCTACACCAACCCAAATATAAGAAGCCTTAATCCAATACAATATTCATACAATACATTGTTAGGACCTAGAGCGTTAGTCTATCCTGACCTATGGGAGTAGAACCTCATTAAAACATCCTACTCATACCATTTACCACATATACATGATTATTTATCCATTTATCAAATTTAACCGTATATCATTTCAATTATTATGGTCCCAACCGACACTTAAAAAATAAGGACATCAATAAAACCATACCTTTTTATTATGTAATTATTCATGAAAACTAACCACAATTTTTAAATTCATCCTAAAGTAATCTATTAAAAAATGGGTCTCCATATATGCAAAACAAATAATTCCCCAATTATTTAATTTCAATCTCTAATCATTTAAAATATTCATTAAATAATTTATAAAAAAGGGAAACAATGCCACCATTTCAAATCAGTATTTGGAATCTATTAGGAAACCATTTTTTCAAATCACTTTTCGAAAAAAATCTCATTTTAAAAAATTTACCATTTTCAAAACAACATATTCCATCACTGAAAACCATAACCAGATCAAAGTCCAAAACACATCATTTACACCATATCAAAATCCCCCTGAGAATATACCAATGATAATATATAAAATTTTTATTATCCCATTAACCTTAATTTCATAAGAAATTACAATTCACAACCCATTAAAATTCACAATTTCCCTAACTCAAAAATTAACAATTCATTCCACCATTTAAAAGGGTTTGGAATACCTCAAGGGTACCCTATGTTGTTTCTCACAATATAAACAAACCCAATGTGATCTGTGAATGGTCTCCCACATAAATCTATGGAAAAAATTACTTTTCATAGTTAACAACATTAATAAGAAAAGAGGGAGTGCATAGGAGAAACCAAATATACTTATAAAACATCAAGACTATGGGAAAAATATAGTATACCACATACCTCATGCTTTCAAAAAACCACTCATCCAACCATTGACCTTGATCCTAGTTGAAAAAATCCATTAATATCTAACCATAGAATATCTTGAGAACGAGGGATTTAGGTCTTTATAAGGACAGAAAAAACACACCAAACATCATCCTGAATATGTATGGAAACATAGTTAAATGATTACCCGAAGCTTCGATTCCCACCAAATGGCACTCTAACCACCTAATAATTAGAGGAAAAGCACCCATATATGAGGGTAGAGATCCTCGTGATTCACTCATTATTTATGGGGTTTAATGGGGAGGAAAATTTGGGGTGAAAGAACAATTCTTGGGAGAGAAAATTTATATACACGCACTTTTTAAAGAGGTGCATGGTTTGGATGCATGGTTTTCTAAAACGTTATACAACTATGAGAATACTCTATCCAATAGAAAAATGAGCACCAATGTTTTACAAGATATCAACATGGTTTGATAATCCATGTGGTGGATGTGATTTCCCCACTATCATAGAGGGGGCATAAGCTGCACGGGCTCCTCATCCACCTAGTAAGATTTCCACATTCGTGAACCCCCTTCTACAAGTTACAGAGTTATGGAGAATCGTTACTATGAACCTTGAACCAACCATATTATCATAATAGATTGGGTTTTTTGTGTATTGAACACCTTGAACACCCCTAAGACCTTCCCTACTCCTCAAATACACTCTATATATCAGAAAATCATTCTGGTACATATCATATCTTAGGGTCAGGATTTTACAACCTCCCCACCTTATAAAAACTCATACACAAGCTGCATTCCCTAGGATCACCAAGAATCCAAGGAAAATGATTGGTCCATAGGGCCCACCTATAAAATTATTACATCCTAGTGTCCACATGAACATGGACACACCATCACAAAACTCAGACCTAAGAAACAGTCTTACCCTGAAAATGATTCCCATTGGGATCTAAAACACAATCCTAATCCTCTTCATAGGGAACATAAACATCAATTTCACATCATCAACACCAACCATATGAACCATGTGATAGAATTATCGTAATATAACTAAGAAACTAGAAATATGAAACATCAATATGGAACTAAACCCCCATGAGAGATATAATTGGTAGACCCTTAGTCTGATTATCTCCATAACTCACAAACAGACCAACATAGCTAGCGTCAACCAATGTAACATATTATTTTATAACACATATTATGACCTATATCAGTACACAATTTTGTTTAAATGGAATTGATCTATATTGTAACAACCAATGAACAACCCGATCACAACACTCTTTTAAAGAATTTAACGTTTTAAAACATGAGACAATGCACATTTCCAAGACTGAAATTCATGATAGATTTTACACAATCCCTCCAACACAAAACAATAGTCATGTCATTAACCTACCATTTTTCCACTATGGTTATCCCCACAATATACTTGGGCTCATAGAAATAATTTTCTAGTGGATGGAGCCTACATAATTAGGAAAATACCACTAGAACCTCAAACTCAGGCTTCTATAAAACACCCAATTCATTTCCCAACTCAATGTTCCCAAATATCCAAAAGAGTTCCTTGAAACCCCAGCGTACTTTTTTGTCATCGATACCACTCGTAAATGATCTGAATCCTTAAGGATAACATGGATTTCATCAATATTCTATTTCATTTGTGAGGGGATCATATAATTTTAAAACACACATTGGTCCTAGTTTACAACTCACCGCATTCATTCCTTTTTGTAAGCTATATCATACAATCTTTAATAGAATCATCATGAAATGCCTAAATCCAACTATTGGAACATTTACGATTCACATGACCATGGAGCCTCCTCAGTTAATTCATAACACCGCAATTTGACATTCTTGATGGAGTCAATCCCTACGTTATGTAAGACTCTTCCATTAGGGACCCCACATCTCTAAAAACCGTGGTTTTTCTCTATAGGACCCACATGACCATCTTTGACATAAACACCCTAGATGGATTTTAGAACCACCTAGAGTATGAGTCCAATGATCAGAACAATATACCTCAACATACATGGACCACGTCACCTTCTGGTGTATTTCAAACATATACCACAAAGGTTTCTCATTAGTGTCCTCATCCCGCCACATCCAACCTGTGTTGTGCTCTACACATCTAAGACTGATGTATCACTCCTTAAAATAGGATTGTCATTACAATATGTTCCTCTATCAATTAAAACCCCCAAGTTTCACACCCTTGTACAACCAATACAATGAATTGAACATGGCCTTCTAACCCTTACATGACCAACAAAAATGAAACATTAGTCATCGCCTGTAACGCCCCGACCCCAGCTACCCAGATTCGGTGCATTACTTCGTAACATTGGCATGATCACAAGAAGAACAAATCTCGAAAGACCGATTGGTTTAGTAGCCTTGGAAACACTAGATATATTCATAAAGTTTTACATTACATTTTAAAGTGAAAAACTACTACAACAACAAAGTCTTCATAATTCACACTCATATCCCCACATACTATCCCTGCATGTCATTCATAACTTACTTCTTCACATCCTGGGAAAAATAAAACATAGAAAAGGGGTGAGCTCAAATGCCCAGTAAGGATAACAATAAAGAGGAACATTCAAAATAAGCATAAACATTTAAGGCAATTTATAACTAAAACAAAAGCCTTTTAAACATGAACTTCAACATATTATGGCATAAATAAAATTAAATAATGCCATTTACTTGTTCACATGGATATTCTACTAATCGAATAATCACATGCAAAAATCAATAACCACTTTCATAATGTTGGAATGCATAATGCTAAACGTTAATTTCTTTGTCTAGGCCTCATCCCAAGACCTAGGGGTTACTTCTAACCGGAACCCAACCCGGAGTGCCTCTAATAACCGGACACCAACCCGGAGTGCCTCTAATAACCGGACACCAACCCGGAGTGCCTCTAATAACCGGACACCAACCCGGAGTGCCTCTAATAACCGGACACCAACCCGGAGGGCATACTTTTACCAGTCCCTAACCTGGAGGGCTTACTTTAACCAGTCCCCAACCTGGAGGGCTTACTTTTACCGGTCCCCAACCCGGAACATACCTATTTAGCACATTCATCTGAAGAAAAGTTTGAAATATAACATAAACATTCGGATTAAAACTAGCATACGAAATGTCAATAGTTTCACCATAAACTATGAATGGTATAAAATAGCACATCCACAGTCAAACATATCACAAAACCTTCAATACAATATAGAAGTTTTGTATCATAATAAATCAACTTCAAATAATATTAAAATCCATCAAAGGATGTTGACATAGATGAAATCAAAATTCTTTTTAAAGAAGTATCTCCTTTTATTTTGAAATCATTTAAGATGCATATAAAATAAAACATTTTCTTTGAAAATATTCTTATAATCTTGTATGGAAAGCTTCAATGACTTTATAACGGTGGAAAATAACCGCACCCGCCGTATAAGTTAAAAAAAACATTCTTACCTCAATTCTGTCGAAAAGGTTAAAAAGGACCTTGTTTTGAAAACGACGGAAAGATTCCTTTATAAACCTCTTATAAAAATTCAAACAAGGGTATAAATGACCTTAACCCATATTCTTGTAAATAGTAAAAATGTTTTGAAATACATTTCGAAGAAACATGGATGTGGATGATAAAGAGATCCCAGTAGATTATTACGTATAAACAACCTCAAATAATGAAGAGATTGTGAAATAACCCTTACCTTGTACTTTTCCTTGGTTGGGGTAGGTTAACCTCCTTTAATCTAGGTAACTCACTTTGGTTGGAACCAAAGGACTTCTTGAAATGCTTTCTACCTAAGGGGAAAATTCAAGGAGGAGGAGAGGGATGTGGGGAGCTTAGTTTGGCAGAGTTTGGACGAGCCAAGTGGCTTGAGAGGTGTGAAGAAATGAGAAGGAGGAGTGCCCTTTTATAAGAGGGGTGAGGGGCACCTTTGGAAAAGCTAGAAATATTAATTTATAATAAATTCATATTCGGTTTTCAAAGGCTCCAAAGTTGACTATTCAAAGGATGAGGTGGGGATAGGTCGAAAACAACTCATCCAATAGAATTTAGACAGGTTTGGGTACTTATATTAACCTTATCTTTAAGTATTAACTCTAAGTTAATTAGTTTCACTTTTACAATGTCTCTTTGTATTTTTATATTATATGGTTAATAAACTTACCATATACATCCAAGAGACCCCCAAGTGGTCCATTAATGACTAACCTATCATGATATAAGTCTCTTGGCCGAACCTTAGATTTTTAGGAATTTAATATCAATTAATAATATAATATTTTTTTTAAGAACTCTTTTATGTCAATTTTGACACTATTCATTAGTTGATTTTTGTGAAACTCATAACAGATTGATTTCTTCAAACAAAGTCAATTAAATCAATCCTAATATATCATATTATCCTATAAAATTAGTTTAATTCATTAAAAGTTTCATATTATATTTATTTGGGTATTTATAATATCACTTATTTTAATTGTTCACTATTATATTAATTACTGCATCATCATTGTGTCATTAATAATTTAACTTATTTGATGTCTAAAAATTATAAATAAAGTATCATCATGTAGGAAATCTTTTTAGCTTTCTAATGAATATTTATAATCGAAAATACAACATGTATAACCCTATGTAAAAATTGTTCTTTTAAAAGATGTAAGCTTATGCCATTTTTGTATTCATTTTAACTTAATTAAAATAAAGTGTCATTATCACTCACAAGTGGATCCATGGGGTCCCAAAATAGACCCAAAGATGCCCATGGTCGACCATGTATCAACCAATAGGGTTAAGACACGTTTTAGGGTAATTTAGTATTATTATAATATTATTTTTTTTACCCTTATTTACCGGATTTACCCTTAACCATGGTAAATAAAATATTTACCGCAGTAATTATTCAAAATGTCTAAAAATAAAAGTTACCTATTTACACAATTTGAACATCCTGATTCCAAATATGGAATCCATTTTTCTAAATTCAAAACACAGAAGGGGGAGAAATTAATTTAAAATTAATTCCCGCTGTCAAAACAAAAAGCGTGTTTTTAAGAGATAATAACTATCAAAAGATTGATACTTGTTTATGTTCGGTTTAATTGTAAAATTATGTCCAATGACCAACATTATATTAAGTGGTAAAAATATATTCTAAATATACTTTAAAACCACTAAAATTAATAATTTATCACTATTAATTATTTTGATTAAAAAAGTTGTTTTTAATTAAAATTTAGTAATTTTCACTATTCATCAAAATATTAAAGTTATCCGAAAAGTACCAAAATTTCACCTTAGGCTAAATTTGATATTACGAATCCAAAAATGAAGTCCATTTTTAAAAATAAAATATATATAATTTCAAAAATTAGGTATTACTATTCATAACGGCAAGTTTGATCGGTTGTGGCACGTGTTAAAACACGAAGTTGCGTACAACACACGCTACTATTTTATTCAAAGGAAAGCGTACCGTGGAAGCTTGGGATGTTTCATTTTAAATTTTTTTTGATGTCCCCATTTAGTCAAAAAGTTTAAAATATTGTATTTAAAAAGGTTTCACTATTAAATGTTGATAAAAGTGCAATACTGAAAATGAATCTGTTCTTGCATTATGACTAAGAAACTCATAATGTGGATTCTAAAATTATAAGGATTATATAAAGTTTAAAATTTAGTTAATACTATTCATCACCTCTTTTAATGGCCTTTTTTTTGTAAGTCAAGGTGTGATTGAACTCGGTGTTGCGTGTAGTACAAGTTATTGAATTATTTTGAAGAAATAACACATTATGAATTCTTGGGGTGTTACATTCTCCCCTCCTTCAATAAATTGCGTCCTCGCAATTTGAAATTGTTCTTAGAAAATAAAAGGTTGAAAATAGAAAATATATTTGTGGGAAAACCCACATCGGAAATTGGGTTACTAAAATTTAGTCTTAATATGAGGAAAAGAGAAATGAAAGGGTCACCACCAAATTATGCTCTCGATTAGGAGAACATTGGTGGAAATTAGAGACATATAATTGGAGGGAAAACGTAAATATTTATAGGTAGTGATTGAGGTCATCAATCACAAACAAGTATAACATTGAGGTCCTTAAACTCATCAATTTATGATGATTTGAAATACCATTGGTTCAACAAAACATAGAATATTGGGATGACACATTTTTGACGTTTCAAAATATCTTAGTTGAAATCCCACATCGAAAACTGAATTAATGAGGCCTCTGTTTAAAATAAACAGTGGAAAGTATGAAGATTACCGAAAATAACACATACTAGGGTTCCATGTAGGTAAATATGGATATGGAGGAGAAATCTAACCATCAATTATCTGATGGAGAGTGGTAGAGAACATGGCTATGAAAGGGCCAACAATCCCAAAGCCATAAATTAGTGATGATTTAAGGTACCATCTAGGACAACATTTTTGTTCTAAGTTCCTTTTCTTAACGTTGTGGAATTTATTTATTAGATTGGCTAAGATCATAAGGAGGAATAAATACTTTATAATTAGAGTTTTATCCATTAATAAATTTCTACCACAAACTCATCTTTCACTCTAAAAGATAATAGAATGTAAAAAAAATCTATTAACACTATTCGCATAGGGTTCCAAAATAAACGAATTTATAATTCATCTACAAGATCTTTTAATAAAAACTGCATTATTTAATCTAGGACATCTCGTGGGCCAGTGGTAGGTGATACACCCTTGTCGCCCTTCGGTTGCGGGTTCAAGTCTCGCGGCCTTGCCGGACGCGACGGGTTGCCGCCCGACCTCCGGGTTGTCCTTTTATGGCCATCCAAAATTAATCTCAAACTAGAATTTATCCAAAATATTTCTGACCAAACTCACAGTCCAACATTTATAAGGAAGTTAAAAATAATGTAGATCCTTTTTACCACGTAATAGCATATGAATACCTTCATCATGTATTCTTTTAATACACTGAAACATCCTGAATTACCATATTCCTTATTGATTACATTCATGCTCCCTTATTCCATATAGAATGCTGGATATACCTCATCAATCCAAAAATGTTTTAAAACCCAACAATGATGGAATATACAAATCATTAATCAGTTCCAAGGTAGTCAAGAATATCCAATACAATTTATCCAAAACAATCACTTATTATTCCAAAATCACTACCTCAGTATCAGAACTATATTATGATTTATCATTCTCTCAACCATATATTTTCCAAAAATTTATCCTGCTATTGAGTCACTTTTCTTTGTTCCACACAATCTCAAGTCCTTAATGAAATAGTACTGCAGTACAATCCTTATATACTCCATAATCATTATAACAAGTACATTGTTGATACAACACTCAATTGACATAATCAACATAAGAAATCTAATCATTCCTCTTCATCTTTGGTAGTATCATAACTTGATTATTATCCAATAGCATCATTTGCGGCATAGTCTGATGACTGGGGCATAGGTTCGCGTAGTGTCCAAACTCCTTGCAAATGAAGCATTGTACATTTGAAACCATTTTCTTACCCTTGCAGTCACGTACTTTGTGCCCTTTTCCTCCACACTTATAACAAACTCCCATTCCTTTCAGGAAAGTTCCAGGGTGTTTCTTTCCACAGTTACCACATATGGGAAAATTCTTCTTTTCCCTCTTACTTTTATCCATCTTTCCCTCTTCCATCCTTTTCTTCTCTTGCTTCCCTTCAAAGCCATAGGACTCAGTAAACTCTTTACTTATCTTATCAACACATGATATTATTTCTTCATATGATGATAATACATGGGAGACTATTTCTCTTATAAATTCTAGCTTAAGACCATGAAAGATATGATCCTTCCTTCTCTTTGGATCATGTGCATTTCTGGAGTTCTCATTCCTTCTACTGGGCGCCATTTCTAAACAATGGCATAAACTAGATCAGTTTATGAATCAAAATACATAATCCCATACTTATAAAACACTTAACATAAATTGGACTATTTATGGATATAATCCATAATCATAAAAATATTTTCTTTGAGGAAGTATATACTCATAAACCCTTCATAATGATTTGTAAAGAAAATGAGAGTTATCCTAAGCATATCCCCCAGGAGTGTCGTAACCAAGAGTGCAGCAAGGCCCGTTGTCGTGCACCAGTTCCCGTTCGAGTCTAGCTCAAAGCGGTGTTTTCGGGTTTTACCCCTAGGTACATCTGTGCCAGAGCCGCCTCTACCTGCTCGTATCCAGACAGGGATGTATTGCTCGGAAAACTCACAAAATCTCTACAATACCAAAATTCTAGGAAGTTCTTCTATACTAATCTTCAAAGTTCATCTTAGGTCTACGTGCTCTAATCAGAGTTTATCTAAATCTAGCTTCCAAGGTTTGTACTAAACTTCCTCTGATACCAACTGTAACGCCCCGACCCCAGCTACCCAGAGTCGGTGCATTACTTCGTAACATTGGCATGATCACAAGAAGATCAAATCTCGAAAGACCGATTGGTTTAGTAGCCTTGGAAACACTAGATATATTCATAAAGTTTTACATTACATTTTAAAGTGAAAAACTACTACAACAACAAAGTCTTCATAATTCACACTCATATCCCCACATACTATCCCTGCATGTCATTCATAACTTACTTCTTCACATCCTGGGAAAAATAAAACATAGAAAAGGGGTGAGCTCAAATGCCCAGTAAGGATAACAATAAAGAGGAACATTCAAAATAAGCATAAACATTTAAGGCAATTTATAACTAAAACAAAAGCCTTTTAAACATGAACTTCAACATAGTATGGCATAAATAAAATTAAATAATGCCATTTACTTGTTCACATGGATATTCTACTAATCGAATAATCACATGCAAAAATCAATAACCACTTTCATAATGTTGGAATGCATAATGCTAAACGTTAATTTCTTTGTCTAGGCCTCATCCCAAGACCTAGGGGTTACTTCTAACCGGAACCCAACCCGGAGTGCCTCTAATAACCGGACACCAACCCGGAGTGCCTCTAATAACCGGACACCAACCCGGAGTGCCTCTAATAACCGGACACCAACCCGGAGTGCCTCTAATAACCGGACACCAACCCGGAGGGCATACTTTTACCAGTCCCTAACCTGGAGGGCTTACTTTAACCAGTCCCCAACCTGGAGGGCTTACTTTTACCGGTCCCCAACCCGGAACATACTTGTTTAGCACATTCATCTGAAGAAAAGTTTGAAATATAACATAAACATTCGGATTAAAACTAGCATACGAAATGTCAATAGTTTCACCATAAACTATGAATGGTATAAAATAGCACATCCACAGCCAAACATATCACAAAACCTTCAATACAATATAGAAGTTTTGTATCATAATAAATCAACTTCAAATAATCTTAAAATCCATCAAAGGATGTTGACATAGATGAAATCAAAATTCTTTTTAAAGAAGTATCTCCTTTTATTTTGAAATCATTTAAGATGCATATAAAATAAAACATTTTCTTTGAAAATATTCTTATAATCTTGTATGGAAAGCTTCAATGACTTTATAACGGTGGAAAATAACCGCACCCGCCGTATAAGTTAAAAAAAACATTCTTACCTCAATTCTGTCGAAAAGGTTAAAAAGGACCTTGTTTTGAAAACGACGGAAAGATTCCTTTATAAACCTCTTATAAAAATTCAAACAAGGGTATAAATGACCTTAACCCATATTCTTGTAAATAGTAAAAATGTTTTGAAATACATTTCGAAGAAACATGGATGTGGATGATAAAGAGATCCCAGTAGATTATTACGTATAAACAACCTCGAATAATGAAGAGATTGTGAAATAACCCTTACCTTGTACTTTTCCTTGGTTGGGGTAGGTTAACCTCCTTTAATCTAGGTAACTCACTTTGGTTGGAACCAAAGGACTTCTTGAAATGCTTTCTACCTAAGGGGAAAATTCAAGGAGGAGGAGAGGGATGTGGGGAGCTTAGTTTGGCAGAGTTTGGACGAGCCAAGTGGCTTGAGAGGTGTGAAGAAATGAGAAGGAGGAGTGCCCTTTTATAAGAGGGGTGAGGGGCACCTTTGGAAAAGCTAGAAATATTAATTTATAATAAATTCATATTCGGTTTTCAAAGGCTCCAAAGTTGACTATTCAAAGGATGAGGTGGGGATAGGTCGAAAACAACTCATCCAATAGAATTTAGACAGGTTTGGGTACTTATATTAACCTTATCTTTAAGTATTAACTCTAAGTTAATTACTTTCACTTTTACAATGTCTCTTTGTATTTTTATATTTTATGGTTAATAAACTTACCATATACATCCAAGCTACCCCCAAGTGGTCCATTAATGACTAACCTATCATGATATAAGTCTCTTGGCCGAACCTTAGATTTTTAGGAATTTAATATCAATTAATAATATAATATTTTTTTTAAGAACTCTTTTATGTCAATTTTGACACTATTCATTAGTTGATTTTTGTGAAACTCATAACAGATTGATTTCTTCAAACAAAGTCAATTAAATCAATCCTAATATATCATATTATCCTATAAAATTAGTTTAATTCATTAAAAGTTTCATATTATATTTATTTGGGTATTTATAATATCACTTATTTTAATTGTTCACTATTATATTAATTACTGCATCATCATTGTGTCATTAATAATTTAACTTATTTGATGTCTAAAAATTATAAATAAAATATCCTCATGTAGGAAATCTTTTTAGCTTTCTAATGAATATTTATAATCGAAAATACAACATGTATAACCCTATGTAAAAATTGTTCTTTTAAAAGATGTAAGCTTATGCCATTTTTGTATTCATTTTAACTTAATTAAAATAAAGTGTCATTATCACTCACAAGTGGATCCATGGGGTCCCAAAATAGACCCAAAGATGCCCATGGTAGACCATGTATCAACCAATAGGGTTAAGACACGTTTTAGGGTAATTTAGTATTATTATAATATTATTTTTTTTACCCTTATTTACCGGATTTACCCTTAACCATGGTAAATAAAATATTTACCGCAGTAATTATTCAAAATGTCTAAAAATAAAAGTTACCTATTTACACAATTTGAACATACTGATTCCAAATATGGAATCCATTTTTCTAAATTCAAAACACAGAAGTGGCAGAAATTAATTTAAAATTAATTCCCGCTGTCAAAACAAAAAGCGTGTTTTTAAGAGATAATAACTATCAAAAGATTGATACTTTTTTATGTTCGGTTTAATTGTAAAATTATGTCCAATGACCAACATTATATTAAGTGGTAAAAATATATTCTAAATATACTTTAAAACCACTAAAATTAATAATTTATCACTATTAATTATTTTGATTAAAAAAGTTGTTTTTAATTAAAATTTAGTAATTTTCACTATTCATCAAAATATTAAAGTTATCCGAAAAGTACCAAAATTTCACCTTAGGCTAAATTTGATATTACGAATCCAAAAATGAAGTCCATTTTTAAAAATAAAATATATATAATTTCAAAAATTAGGTATTACTATTCATAACGGCAAGTTTGATCGGTTGTGGCACGTGTTAAAACACGAAGTTGCGTACAACACACGCTACTATTTTATTCAAAGGAAAGCGTACCGTGGAAGCTTGGGATGTTTCATTTTAAATTTTTTTTGATGTCCCCATTTAGTCAAAAAGTTTAAAATATTGTATTTAAAAAGGTTTCACTATTAAATGTTGATAAAAGTGCAATACTGAAAATGAATCTGTTCTTGCATTATGACTAAGAAACTCATAATGTGGATTCTAAAATTATAAGGATTATATAAAGTTTAAAATTTAGTTAATACTATTCATCACCTCTTTTAATGGCCTTTTTTTTGTAAGTCAAGGTGTGATTGAACTCGGTGTTGCGTGTAGTACAAGTTATTGAATTATTTTGAAGAAATAACACATTATGAATTCTTGGGGTGTTACATCGCCCATTATTGGATACTAAGAATAGCATTTATGGAATTTTCCAACACTCCGTCCATCACAAGGACCCCAGTCACCAACTAGAGATGGTTCACCTCCCACCATATGGATTTCCTCACACTAGACCCTGAACAAAACCTCCAAGTAGTTCTCCATCCAATCGAAATAAAAAAAACATTAAGTACCTTGGCATATAGCCAATGCTCTCTCAATGTAACTAAGATGATTTCAATACATTTTGAATAATCATTTCAATCCTACAAGTACACCAATATTTCATTTATTAATCAACCAAAACATAACCATCACAAATTTCACCGCCCACTCTAGAAATTCCATATCTTATCTAAATTCTTGGGCTTCCCTGTTCGCAACTTCTAACCAACACCCCAACAAAAAAATCAATATATAATCATAAAAAATCACTAATACTACTTAACACTCTACCCAGAATCCTCGACCAATCATTCCCTTTGGAACTAATACCACTACACAACTAAAGATCACCTAGCTTGAGCCAGGAGAATCACAATGGGAACACAATAATCCACCACACTGATCCAAAAATAAACAATGTCTCATATAACTTGAAAGTCCCCCTTTGATCTCATATAAATTAGATGTACTTATCCTGATATACTTTTTCACACTTCCCAAATGGCATTAGGCCTCCCCAGCACATGCCCACACATAGAACTCATCAAAACCCTCAAGTCCAAGAACCATCCTATGACCACTCACTAAACCCCACTCTTGAATACACAATTTATACATCATCATAGCTAGGCCCAACCTCCAAATTAATCAATTAAACTTGCCACATGGTCCATCAGCCTCATATGACTCAAGGAATTATCAATGTTCTCTTCTTAAAAAATGACCTTTCACACAACATATCCTACCAAATAACCACCCCTCACCCCAGGTTTCACTTCCATAATAAAATAATTAACCCACACTTTTGTCACCCCTATCTTGATCACTGATATATAACATCGATCCCTTTATTCTTCATCATCAAAACAGATGGCTCAGATGCCCAAATAACAATGCCTCTTGAAAAACGGAACTTCTGACTAACTAAAGACACTAAGGTCCTACCCTAAGAAAGATACTAGGTAATAAACATGAACTTTTACTAAAATTATATGGCTTTATATATTCCTTGATTACACCATTGAAGCACCCACCCATGTTTCAAAATCCAAGGAACCTGTAACATTACTATAACCTTACTATTTGTTACCCTTGATTTTAGGAAACCAACAACACATGACCTTAACGAATGTAACATCTCCAAAACCATTAACATTACTAATTAACCCTTTTTTCCAAACCCAAAATAAGAAACACTCTATGTAACCCATTATAAATGTTCACAATGCCCACATACACCCTATGCATGAAAAAGAAATCACCACTAGGTCGACCCCCCTCTCGAGTCACCCTCAAATGTTAAACAACACTAACTCCCTAAATTGGAGTCACATCTAAAAAATTCCATTGTCTCTCCCACTATGTGATACACTCAAGAAATCAGTAACTCTCTATTCACAAGATATAATCTTACCACTATTTCAATCACATGATTCCTAGTGCACCAAAACCAAAAACATAATCTAGGATCCATGCCCAACACAGCACAACCACTATGAACGAAATTTCAAAATATGATACCCATTTCATGTTCTATAACACAACTCCCATGATCACAACCCACAGGGGTTTCCACCTCAACATTATCAAATAGTATCCAACAGCCTCATGGTCACAACCTTACTAAAGGAACAATAGGAAATAGTCCACTATCTGACACATCAAACCCATCAAGGTATCATAGTCTGTAACTCAAGGTCTCAAAGCTAAGGCACATTCACTAAATAAATCACTTATAAAAAGGAACTGATATTATTACAAGGGATAACCATTCCTAGTTCCCCTTCTGGTTTTATCATTTACAATTTTCATTTCTAAGTTAAATTGTAACATTTTAATCCTGAATATTCACATTTAAAAATCTTTTTATTAAACAATTTTTCAAAAATAAAATCTTTAATCAATTTTTTTTTCAAAAAACATTCATTAATAATAATTTCCTGAAAATTATAATAGGTATATACCACAATTATAAAATCACACTGCTAGAATTTGAATCCCAAGGACATATAAATCATAGGAAACATACATATGAATTATTGATCATATGTCCCTAGAATTGTGTATGATCCCACACACCCACTCATTAAAAATAGGTCTAAGATATTAAAAATATTAAATTAATAAAATAACATCCATGGGTTGAACTGTAGGAATAAGTATTAATCAACTGTAAAATCACAAAAGAGAGCATCAATTTCTAACACTAACAACATGGATTTTCCCTCATACATGGGGTTGTAGACACCCAAACATGAGCTCAATACCAATCATTGAAATTATATTAGTCTCATGTCTACCATGCACTAAAAATAAAGGAAAATAAAACGATTTTGATAACACATTGTAACTCCCTGACTGATCAACCACAAAAAAATTGTTCCCTAAACCAAGTTACCACATGACCTCAGGTTCACCTCCTCATATGCTATAGGTTGTTGATCAAAAGTAAAATTATATAAGGTATAATGGGTAGACTATATACTCTTATTATATTAAAACTTAATAGAAATAAAAAAATTATGCAAGAACCAGTGGGAACAATAAATAGATAACGTACGACATGAACCAATAAGTAACCAAGTAACACATGGTATAATAATATGATGTGTATAGTACATGTTAGTATGTCATACAGTAAAAACCAAAAATCCAAATTTACAAAAAAAAAACCAATCATGGTCCTGAGTCCAAGCATGATCCTGACATCCCCCAACTCTAACACATAATCATGTTCACAAACCAAACACCAGGTCAATTTCCATAACCTGTATAAAAAAAGTAGCATCTACTCAGGTACCAACATTCCATGGTGGCCCAAATAGGGTGTGAGTTCAAATCACTCAGCTACAAAATATGGTGTATAAATAAATAACCCCCCTATAAAATATTTTATGTAGATAATAAAGGTTAAGAAAATATAATTGGAAATAAAAAAATCATTCTCCATGTTTAAACATATATTAATTATCAAATTTTTCTTTAGGTTTTATCATGAAATCCAACCAACTGAACCCTCTATGACCATTCCAAGAGCCAAATCCATGAAAAAAGGTTCAAAAACTCTTAGTCATAAGAGGAGTTCACTAATATATTAAATTTAACCATGTACCTTAAAGCATAAATCCATGTAACCATATCATACCCATAATTTGGGAGCATAAAGCCTCATCCCAACATCACAAAGCTAGAAAAATGTTGTTGGGGACTAGAGTATCATTTTATCCATACCTAAATATGAGGATACTCAGTCCAAAAATATAGTCATCAATTACATCGGTGGGGCCTGGATAATCATTCTAGTATGAGTGAGAGATAAGTATCCTCATTCAAATACTATAACCATATAATACTTTAGTGGGACCTAAAACATTAGTCTATCTTGACTCATAGGAGTAGTCCCTCATTCTAATACACCACCTAAACCATTGACCACATGTACATGTTTCTATAACCATTTATCACATTTTCCAATATTTCATTTAAATTACCAAAGTCCTAGTAGACCCTTAAAACCAAATCATTACATTAATAAAACCAACCCTTTTTCTTATGAAAAAGTACACCAAAACCAAATTCTCTTTTAAAAGTTATCCTAATATACTGCTTTAAATCTTATTCCCCCCTCTTTGAAAGATAAACAAATCCCCAAGGTTTTCATTTCCATCTCTAACCATTTAAAAGATTCATTTAACAATTTCCAAAAAAAATGAATCCACTAACCCATTTGAAATCAACAATTATAATATATTAAAAAAAAATTTCAAATAATTTTGAGATCATAACATCCTTTTAAAAAATTTCCCACCTTCAAAACATCATATTTCATTATTTAAAACCATAACTGAATCAAAATAAAAAAACACATCATTTAAACCATTTCAAAATCTCCTTGGGAATTTTCAAAATCTAACATATAATCATTCCAATTATCCTCTTAACCATTACCTCGTACTAATTTTCCATTAACAACCCATTCACTTTCATAATTTCCCAATCTCAATTTTTTCCAATTCGTTCCACCATTTCCAAGGATTTGGCATAACTCAAGGGTATTTGTAGGTTCAGTATCACATCATCCCCAAACCAGATGGTGCTCGTGAAGGGTATCACATCTCAATCTATTTCCCAAATTATTTTCCTTAGTTAAATACATAAAAACACGATAAATTTAGTATGTATGCACAACCACCTACACTTATAAAAAATTAATACTATGGGATAATGCTTTTAGACCACCTACCTCATACTCATATAAATCCACTCATCCAACCATGTAAATTAATCATATCCCAAACAACCTTTAATATAAAATCCTAGATTATATAGTATAATTGGTTTTGGGGACTCAAAAGGAGGGAAAACAACACATCGATCCTATTCCCAAAAATTGAAGGAAAATTAGGTGAAGGATTGCAAAGATCTTTGATTCTGACTAAATTTCACATTAAACACATAGGAATAGAAATAGAAACACCCATGGAGGAGGGGAGAGTTCCGGGTTTATCACTCTTATTGTAGGGCTTCAATTGGGGAAGAAAATTTTGGGAGAAATATATAATATCTGGGGGGAAACGATAAAAACACACTTTTTAATGAGTCTCATGTTTTGGTTGTATGGTTTTTTTAAGTGTATTCCAACTATGTAGTTCCCTCTGTTCAATAGTAAATATACCCACACAATCTTCCTAACTACACAAAATTTTTAAAAACCCATTTGGCATCCATGTGTATGCCACTTTCCAAGATGGAGCTCATGCTGAATGGTCACCTATTCCACCTCACATCTTTTCCCCAACTATGAACTCACTTCTATATGAATATGGGTTTGGCATAAGGTTACTACTAACCATGATCCAACCATGATCTAAGAACATATTGTCCTTGTTTCCTTATTTTTCATATCCTGAACCACCTGAATGCCACTAATACTTTCCCTACTCTCTAAAATCTTTCCATAAACCAAAAAATCAATCTAGGTTGTACCTTATCTCAGGGTTGGTATCTTAAAAAAATAATTTTCATAGGATATTGGATATATATATATATGGTCATTATATGACATTGGATGTTAAATTATATCAATACACACATAAAGAATAATTATTTCATCATTACATATCTGGATATCATGTCTATATTTTCTTATGTTTTATTATAGATATAAGGACGCAATATAAAAATTTAAATCTAATTAACAGTAATACTATGTGTATAATAGAGGATAATATTAAATAAATATGGAATATATAATATAACCTAAATATATCGACACAAAAACTACATAAAACTAAATATGATTCATACCACTTCCATAATAATAAAAATGGATAATAGCATATATAATTGTGATAAATCTCATAAATATAGAAAAAATAACATCAAACATCATAAACATAAAATCAATACTACATTCCAATATAACCTATATAATAAAGTAGACATATACCCAATATCAAAGCTAGTTTGTCCCATGAGGCCTACTGATTCTTTGGATTCATATAAACAAATATTATTTTATAAGTAACCTCATACATAAACATGTCTATGTAATAAATAAATATTAACATAAAAATAAAATGTATTTTGATTATTAATTTTTTCATATAAAGATAAATAGAATAAAATTTGATGTAAATATTATACAATTTTTAAAATGAAATATAATTTTTTTACACTATCTGGTGTAAAAATTTTATTTTAAATTCAACAGTAGATAAATAACAGAAATATTGTAATATTTATAGAATATATATCTATTGATCCCATGTATAATTTATATGTTGAGATGTAAATTGGTTATCGACATTGAGAGATTTTGTAGACCTTGTGGGCTTTTTTCTATCCAGAATCCTAAAAAATTCATAAAGGTGATGAGGTGGATTTGATTCCTAGTTTGTAATTTTGTGAAAACATAAATTACGTTCAAAATCATTTGATACATGATTATTAATTTTAGTTGAAGTTCATTCCATGGTTATTAGGGTGATTGGATGAATAAATTAGGATTTATGATATTGATAGAGTTAAAATGGTGGAAACATGATTCCAAATGTTTCATCCAGAAGTCAAACATATAGAGAAAGAGTAATGTATATAATTTTTAATGGCCAAATAATCTTTCTTGAATTAAATTTATAAGTGGATATAATAAGGTTTTCATTGTATGGTACTATTGAGATTTAGATTTTAAGTAATTTAAAAATATTTTTCATGGATTAGTGGTTTTCAAATATCATTATTGAAGAGTAATTAATTTTGTTTTAAATTAAATAAGTTAGAAGCTTAATAAGATTAATAATTCATCCAAGACCTAGAAATTGAATAAAAAATAATTGAAAGAGTCTCGTGGTATAAATAATATGTTTTGATGATAACTATTACATTTATTTGGAATATTATCTATGGTTTTCCAATGGTAACGATTAAACTATGATAAATAATATATTTGATTTGATGTGTATTATATTCCATATGATGTTTATACTTTTGTGGATGATATGTAAGATCCTTTTAGTTGTGAAAATTTTAAATAAATCTAAATGTAATATTTTCTATTCTCTTATATGTAGGAATTTTATGTTTAAAAGAGTTGAAAATTAATATTAGAAAAACCACATTTTGAAAATATTGTTTTGATATTTAGTATGCTTGGGTTATATTGAGTATAGGGTATGAAGATCAGAAAACTTTTCAATATGGAATGGATTCTATTGGGTTACATGAATGAGATTCTATAATATAAATTGTATCATGTAAAACATTCATTGATAATATATTAGGTTCACTCCTATATTGAGTAGATGGTCCAAAATTGGAAATTTTGACGAATGTAAGGGTTTATATATATGATTTTGTATCTGAAACAAAAAGTTTTTCATTGATATTTAAGGGTTATTATTTTTGAAAAAATATATTCAAAACTTGTAAAATAAGTTTTATACTAAGGATATGATAATAATTATGCAATCCAACATTTAGATGAAGAAATCATTGTGGATACTTTTATTCTTTTTGAGATTCTCATTCCATGTTCCCAAGGCCACACCATAGTATATAAAGAATTTAAATGTATATGATGGTATAATGTTATAATGATAATCCATGATATTTATTATCTATGATATTTATATATGGATATATATATCACATCTCAATGCTTGGTATCACAGTATGATCATAATTACCTATAGAAAAGAAGGTATCCCTTGCATCGTATAATATATGTTCACAATGTAAAGGGATAAATAGTTTTGAAAATATTATCCAAACTAGATTATGATGATAAGATATTTAATTTTAAAACATGATTTATGCTAGATTGTTCCTGGGTTGCTCTAGTGTCTAGATAATTGGCGATATAACTTCTAGAAAACATTAATAGATGTTGAAGGTAGATGGGTGTTTCAATTTAAATTTTAAATTTTATTTTGAACTAGAATAATAGCCTCTTTCTATGTAAATTATTGATTAAATTGATCTAATATGATCATTAAATATATTTAGAGGAAGGGAAGATAATAAAAAATATTTTTTATAAAAGATTCTATATAAATATCGGAAGAAAAAATAGTTTTTAGACATGGATAGTGTGTGACCATCACACTTATTTAGTGTGTTAATAAATAAAAAATTAACATATGTTCTATATTATGAATAAGTGTTGGAGCACTATACATTGTCATGAGAAATTAAAATCAGAGGAAATATGATAATTCCTATCTAATCAATTGAAAATAAAAAATGGAAACTATTTTGAGTTTTAATATTGATTTATGTTCAATGGTTTTAAAAAAACCAAAGTAAAGGATTGAAGAGCCCATGGATGATAAAGTAGTTGAGATCATAAGTGGTTATTCTCATAGAGAGATCATTAACACCATGGGTTATATTTTGACTTTGAGAAGTATAAGAGGAATAATTTGATATGATATGATATTGTTTTGATTTTTGTGTATTATTTTGTTTTAAAAATATTAATAATATAAAATATCAACTGTTACATGAATTTTCATTTGAGATGACATTCAATACTTGGTTTGGGATTGATTAAAAAAACTTTACGGGAGTTATGATGTTGATGTATTAATGTAAGGGAGATGATAATATTGTATAAACATCTATAATACATACTAAAAATGGTGAATAATGTCTAATGGTTATTCATGAAGTAGATTTGTATTCAAATTCAATACATATGCGGGGATAAACAATATCTAAAAGTAAAAAAAGTATAATGATTTAAATAATATATAAAGTCCAAAACTTGTTCTAGGGGTTGATTTTTATCATATGTAAAAATTGAATAGTAAAGAAACATTCTATTGAAGTAAAGAAATTTAATGAATTAGAAGATGAATAATTCATCCCAACTCTAGAGTTGATATAAAAATTGATAATTCATGGAGCTACCTATATAGACATTTTATTCTGATGATTCATAATATATTTTAGGAGAACAAGATATGTGATTTGAGAATTTAAAGGCTTTTATTAGGGTATGTAGCATATTTTAAATGATACATAATATAGTCCACGAGATTCATATAATATTATGGGTGAATAGTAAGATACATAATATTATATGACATTTAATTGTATCTAAACATATGGTTTCAATAATTTTATATGTATTTTTAATACTCACAAAATCTATAAGTAAATAATGGAAAAACATTACTATAATACATAATGTTTTTATATTCCAAATATTATAGTCAATCTAAACATGAATTTCAAGAAACTAGAAAATTCATTGGTACATAATAGTTACTCAAGGGTGATATATAAGGGCCACACTTTATTACAGAGTGTTAAAAAATGGTTATTTTGATGATATTCAATGGTCATCCCCACACTAAGTATATGTTCTGAAATTTTAAAATTACATGAACACAAGGGTTGATATATATGAATTTAAATATGATACATGAGGTATTTTTCTGATAAGGGTGACAACATTTCAAATAATTTTAGAGGGACTTATAGAATAAATATTTTTCTAGGATGGTGATAATAAGATCATGATGCGAGCCACATATGAAAACAGTCTTTCACCAAACTATGATATTTGGGTGATAGTAAAGGTTCATTTAAAATTCCATACCTAATTAAAAAAATGGTGTGTGGTATTTAGTACAGTTTTATGTCATGATACGATCCAAAAAATTAAAATTTTCATTTTTATTAGTTTATATGATATTTTATTATAAAATTCATTGTATGAAAATCCAATCATATAGAACATTATAAAATATGATAAGTCATGTGTATTATATAATATTTTTAATTCACATATGGGGAAACAACTTTGTAGAAAATAGAGGATATAGTTTATCATGCCTCAATGTATATAGGCACACTTTTATTTATGTTGGTGTCTATCTAAATAGATCCAATTACAGAACATATAGTTGGAGAATTTTGTGTGAAATTAAATGGTAATTAAAATTATTCTGTAGTTTAAATTTTAAATTGAAATTGAAATATGAACCAGAAAAAATGAGTCATGATGTTTATGATATATTTGAATTGTTATTCTGAATTACTATTAATTGGAAGGAGTGGATTGTGACATATTAAATGATATCATGCAAAAAAATCATTTAATTTCATTATGAAGAAGAAGCGTACACACTTGGTTTATGTATGGTCATAACACCTATATAGTGTGTTGAGGAAGACCTAAGCCAAGCCTATTATATTTTTTATTAAATTGAATGATATATATACATAATTTGTAACATCCCAGGTAAATAAAGAATAAGAAACTATTCATATTTATTATTATTTGTTATTTAAATATTAATTTCACTTTAAAGGGGTTGCTATGTGTGATGACATACCTGATACGCAACAACGGGTTTCTTTGAAATCTTACATTGCACACTAAGAATATAATATTATTATTTTAAATGGCAGTCAAAGTATAGTAATTTTTTGGGAAGGAATGAATAGAACTAACTAAAATATTATTATACATGTTTTTTAAATGTTTTTAAATTTATCCAATAAAATTTAGTGGCTTAAAATTTAAATGAATCTAATTTTAAGCATATATACTTTAATATTCATTAAAAGGTCGATTTCCTGTCGTTAAATGGAGAAACCTCTTTAAATCTAGTTTGGGCCACTATTTTATTTTCCATTTAAAAAAATAATATTCTTATTTATAGTCAGAACATCGAAATTTACTTTGGGTAAATTTTAGGTATTTTTCTGATAAAAATCAATTTTTAATGAATAGTGAAAAATATTGTATTTTAATTCAAAACTTCCTTTTAGTCTAATTTATTTTTATGGTAAAATTATTATTTTTAATTGGTTTTAATGAATAATTACAATATATTTTTACCATTTAATCAAATTTTGGTCATTGGAAGTAATTTGAATTTGAAATTGGACAAAAACAAGTGTCAATCTTTGGATAGTTATTATTTCTTAAGAACATGCTTTTTATTTTGACAGCATGAATTCATTTTAAATTAATTTCTACTACTTATCTGTTTTGAATTTGGAAAAATGGATTCCATATTTGGAATCCGGAATTCCAAATTGTGTAAATAGGAAACTTTTATTTTTGACAGTTTAAATATTTACTTCAGTAAACATTTTATTTACCATGGTTAACGGGTAAATCAGGTAAATCAGGGTAAAAAATAATATTATAATAATATTAAATTACCCATACACGTTTTCTAAACCTATTGGTTGATACCTATCATAACAAGGGCATCCATAGGTCTATTTTTGGTCTCCATGGAGCTACTTGGGAGTGATAATGACACTTTATTATAATTAACTAAAAGTAAAGTCAAAAATGACATAAAAAAAATATATTTTAGTAAATAAATTTTTTACATGTAGTTATATAAGATATATCTTTGACTATAAATATTCATAAGAAATATAAAAATATTTACTACATCATGGTATTTTTTTAATAATTTTTATACATCATATAAATTAAATTATTTATGACACAATAATGATGCAGTGTTTACCTCATTAATAAATGATTTAAATAAATAAGATTATAAAGACTAAAATAATATCCAAAACCAGTACAATTAATATTGGATGATTTTATTTCTTTTATGAGTCATCTTTTCTATATCTTTAATGAGTTTTGGACCTTTTTAAATAGAAGATAATTTTATAATAAAATAATATTTTCACAACTTCCTAAAGAGCCCCTCCTCCCCCTTATAAAAGCCCTCACTTCTAACCAATTCCTCACATCTCTAAATCCCCTTGGCTCGACCAAGATCTGCCTAAATAATATCACTACATCCCTCTATTCACTCTATATCCTTACATTATGCATAAGGCACTTCATGAAGTCCTTTTTCTTTAAACCAATTGGAGTTATCCGATTTAAAGGTAACGTCTCCTCTTAAGTTCTTTTATTTTATTTTACTTATCCAACACCATAAACTCATTTTATTCATTTATTTTATTATAAAAATAATCCTCAATATACTATAATTTTTTTATGAGATTTATTTGAGATACACTTACACACACCTCCATCTAATGGGTAAATAAAATACTATTTTTGTGGACGGTGAACTACTGCCTCACAAAACGATGATGGTTTAATTATCTTCTATCACCTCTCATGGTGGTCATTATGATGGAACCTTATTTATATTTGATATAAATTAGTTTTATGTTTTATTTATTCTTCTATATTTTACATTCATAACATACCTTTATGGTTTCCATTATGGGTAAATGTGATAATTTCATTTGAGGAAGTGCAGACTACCGCCCCCTCAAAGTGACATGACTCATTCATAACATACATGGGATGTATAAAGGATGTATTTAATGTAATTATATATGATATTATATGGGAATTATAATATACTTATGTATCATTATGTTTTCATTCAATCAAAATATGAAATAGAAATGAAAGTAGCGTTCATACATACGTACAGATTACCGGCTCCTTGAACAATGCATTTCATTTCTTATCTCCAAATATTATTTACTATTATAAATACATGTATATACTGGATATATATGATATATATGGTATCTAAATCATGAATATCAATCTGGATATAATTAACTTTTGACCACAAGAACTTGTAATTATAAGATGTTCATTTCTGACTCAATTACCAAATATCGACAAAATGACTATTATTAACATAAATGATTACATAGTGTTTATAACATGGTAGTAAGTAATATAAAAGGGATAGTAAACTTGAAAAAGGTTCTTAAGAAAGTAGAAATTAACATTAATTTATTATTCATAATATTAAAGAATGAATGGGTCAAGTTGGCCACGATGTAAGGGAACTTCTTAACCCAATTCTCATTCATGGGGTTAAACTTTTACTTTTTGATTATGAAATCCTGTGATTTTGTGGGATATATCTTCTGATATCCTATATTGTCTTTATACTAGATATATGTGTACCTATTGTGAATACCCAGAGTCAATATATTTTATTTAAAAATGATATTTGTAAGGGACTTTGTCTCAATCTCCTTTCATTGAGAGATACTTTGATTTATACATGACAATATTTTATACGGTGTATAAACCCCTTTGACTTTTCATTTCATTCAAAGGAAATCCTTTTTCTACGAATTGTTTTACTAGACTACAAAAATAATGTTTTTAACATTTACGTTGAAAATTACCTCTCCACCACTGTAATCGTTATTTGGATTCCTCTATAAGCCATAATGTTTTTTAATGAAAATGAAAAAGGAAACCCCTTATTCAGTTTTTGGGTGTTTTGGTATTGAAAATGATTTTTTAAATGGATTGATTATTTCAATATCTTGAAATGATTTCTTGTGATTGCAAATTAAATGTTATTAGTGAAAAGTTTATAAATGCAATATTATATGTTTTATGATTTTATAATGGTACATGGACATTTGATGGTTGGTTACATGATAAACAAAATGACGGGTGGTGCCGTGATAACCCAGGATGGGTGGTTACATTATAACTTCCAATTAATTGGGTATGGAAGTCGGCTGTATGGCTATTCCATTTAGTGATATGTGTGGAAGTCTAACGTATGGTTATTCCATTTATGTATGTTTATGTCCCAAGTTACCTTTATATGTTAGGTGTTATTTATATGGGTTTTATGGTGATCTTTTGGTTACAAAAGGGTAACCAAAGATATTTTACCCAGTGAAGAGTATTTACAACTTCATGAAAGTGAAAATTATTACTTATGATAAAGTATTCAGGGTTTACTTGTTGTTTTGAAAAACTAACAGTTTTTCTTCTTTTCTTATCCCTTACTAAGCATTTTATACTCATCCCAAGTTTTTGAAATGTTTTTCATAGGTCAGAAAGTGGAATAGGGTCAAGGATGGGATCAAATAAAAGTCATGTTGTCTAAAACATGGAACTAGACATGACTCTTTTTGTTCAAGGGTTATTATTTTATGAAAAAAATGAAAACTGAGTAGAAGTGTCTACTTTGTATGTTTTTGATATTTAATGTAATAGTAATGGCCTATCTCACTAAAAATCTAAATCTGAAAAAATATTTAATGTAAATTATTCATTTAATTCAAGATTATGTAATCTTTTATGGTCGAGTCCTTATAGTTGGTATTAGAGGTCGGTTTAGACAACTATAGAACTTAGGATATTGTTAAATTAATATCCATAAATTATTTTTAATTTATGGTAAGATTTAAATGATATAGCATTTACAGATTACCATGTTGCTTCACCTAAGATATATCTGTGTTAAGAATGGTTTTTCATAGAGGAAACATAGTAGCTTTTATAGGAAGGCATACAGAGGGAAATGACCTTCCAAATCAGTATCCTGAGATGGTCAGAATCAGAATTGAATAGCTTATTACAGTAATGGATCAGTTGACTCAGGTGAAAAATGTTGGTTGATTTTATTGATGATATTTTGGTTTGTTCCCAAAGTAAAGGGGACCATTAAAGTCATTTAAGGGTTCTCTTTAAAACCTTGAAAGAAAATAAACTGTATGGGAAATTCAGTAAGTGTGATTTTTGGTTACAAAAAATTTCATTCCTTGGTCACATTGTTTCAATAATTGGCATAACTTTTGATCATGCTAAAACAACAGTTGTTGAAGAATGGCCAAGACCCACAAATATAACTAAGATCTGTAGTTTTCTTGGTTTAGCAGGTTATTACAATAGGTTTGTTGATAAATTTGCACAATTATCTAGTCCAATGACTAAGTTAACATGAAAAGGTTTTGAGTTAATCTGGAAAAAAGAATGTGATGATTGTTTTTAGTAATTAAAAAGAAAATTGGTGAATTGTCCAGTTTTGGAACTGCCTTCCAGAAATGGATAGTTTGTTATCTATAGTGATGCTTCATTGAATGGAATTTTTTGTGTCCTAATGAAGAATGATTAGGTAATTGATTATGCTTCATGTTAGTTGAAACCTCATGAGTTAAATTATTCTGCAAATGATTTGGAATTAGCCTCTATAGTTTTTTCTTTAAAAATTTGGAGGCATCATCTATACGGAGTAAAATGTGAAAAATATATACTAACCAAAAAAGTTTGAAGTATATATTCACCCAGAACGAATTAATCATGAGACAGAGGAGATAGAACGAATTAATAAAGAATTATGATTTCATGATTCATTACAGTTTAGGAAAGACAAATAATGTGGCTGATTCTTTCAGTCAGAAAAGTAATGCAATATTAACCATGTTACGTTTGGAACAAGATCCTTTAATTAAATATTTGATGAACTTTGCCAAAAAAAATTGGGGGGTACAAGAAATTCCTCTATTTTTTTCTGGTGTTAGTGAAATCATCTCTATCAGATATAATTAGGAAAGCACATAAAGAAGACAGTGAGTTATAGAAAAAAGTGAAGTTGGTTCAGATGGACAACTATCCTGATTTTAACATTGATAATGATTGTATTTTGAGATTTGGAAAGATATTATGTGTGCCTCGTGATTCACAATTGAAGAATGAGTTGTTTTTTGAATCTCATATTTCTCCATTTTCAGTTCGTCCAAGAAGTACTAAGATTTACAGAGATCTTCGAGAGTATTACTAGGGGTATGAGATGTAAATAAATATTGTTGACTTTTCTGTAAAGTGTTTGACTTGTCAGCAGGTTAAAGCAGAGTGGAAGTTACCAAAAGGGATGATTCATCCATTACCGGTTCCAGAGTGGGAATGGGAAAATATATCCATGGACTTCATTGTGGGATTACCAAAGACATCTAGAGGTAAAAATTCAATATGGTTTATTGTTGATCAGTTGACTAAATCTGCTCATTTCCTTCATATTCAAGATACTTTGTCTCTATATCAACTTTATTGGTTGTATGTGAAAGAGATAGTCATGTTGCATTGAGTTCCCCTCTCCATTGTATCTGATCGTGATCCTAGGTTTACTTCTAAATTTTGGAAAGGCCTTTAGAATTCGTTGGGTACTGAATTAAATTTTATTATAGATTTTCCTCAACAATCAGATGGGAGTTCAGAACAAACAATTCATTCTTTGGAAGATATTTTATGTGATTACTTGATGGATTATCAGGGAATTTGGGACCAATATCATTCTTTGGATGAATTTTTGTATAATAAAATCTTTCATTCCAATATACAGATGGCTCCGTTTGAGGAATTATATAGACAGAGGTGTAAAACTCCATAATTTTGCGATGAAGTAGGGGAAAGGAAGCTGATGGGACCGAAATTGGTGGAAGAGATGGTAGAAAAAGTTCAGGTTATTCAAGATCACATGAGAACATCTCAGAGTAGGCCAAAAAGTTATATGGGTAACTGGATGAAGGATCTTTCTTTTAAGGTAGGTGATCATGTTTTTCTAAAATTTTCTCCATGGGAAAGTGTGATGTGTTTTGGTAAAATGAGAATATTGAGCCCGAGGTTCATTGGACCTTATGAAATCCTGGAGAAAGTTGGATCTATTGCATACAGAGTGGCTTTACATCCATATTTATCCCAGGTACACAATTTTTTTCATGTTTTAATGTTGAGAAATTATATACAAGATCTATCTCAGGTTTTGAGCCCAGAGGTAGTTAAGTTGGGAGAGAATCTCTCTTATGAAGAAAAACAAGTCCATATTCTTGACCATAGAGAGAAAATGTTGCGGAATAAGGTAATTAATCAGGTAAAGGTTTTTTGGAAAACCCATATGGTTGAAGAGGCAACGTGGGAATCTGAAAATTCTATGAGCGATAAATACCCCCACTTATTTGATAAGTGGATAAAAATTATTAGGACGCAATTTCCAAAAGGGGGGAAGGATGTAACATCATAGGTAAATAAAGAATAAGACACTTTTCATATTTATTAATATTTGTGAATTAAATATTAATATTACTTTAAAGGGGTTACTGTTTTCGATGTCATACCCGATACGCAAAAACGGGTTTCTTAGAAATCATACTTTGCACACTAACAGTATAATATTATTATTTTAAATAGTAGTTAACACCTAGAAATTATATTGAAAGGAATTAAAAGAACTAACTAAAATATTATTATACATTTTTTAAAGTATTTTTACATTTATCCAATAAATTCTAGAGGCTTAAAATGTGAATGAATCTAATTTTAAGCATAAATACTCTAATATTCATTAAAAGGTCGATTTACCACCTTTTAGTGGAAACCCCTCTTAAAATATTTTTTGGGCCACTATTTTATTTTTCATTTGAAAAAATAATATTATTATTTATAATAGGGATATAAAAATTTACTTTGGGTAAATCTTTTGTATTTTTCTAATAAAATTCAATTTTTTAGGAATAGTGAAAAATACTGTATTCTAATTCAAAACTGGATTTTAATCAAATTTATATATATGGATAAATTATATTTTAAGTTGTTTTTAAAGTGTAATTAGAATATATTTTTACCATTTAATATAATTTTGTTGATTGTAAATAATTTCACTTTGAAATTGGACAAAAACAAGTGTCAATCTTTTGATAGTTATTATTTCTTAAAAACGCACTTTTTATTTTGACAACTAGAATTAATTTTAAATTATTTTATGCCACTTATGTGTTTTGAATTTGGAAAAATGGATTCTATATTTGGAATCATGATTTTAAAATTGTTTAAATAGGTAACATTTATTTTTAGACATTTTAAATATTTACTTCATTAAATTTTTTATTTACCATTGTTAAAGGGTAAATCAGGTAAATAAGGGTTAAAATGATATTATACTAATATTAAATTTCCTTTACATGTTTCCTAAACCTATTGTGTGATACTTATGTGTTCAAGTTCATCCATGGGTTGATTTTGGGACCCCATTGAGGCACTTGGGTGTGATAATGACACTTTATTTTAATTATCTTAAAGTAAAGGCAGAAATGACATAAACAAATATCTTTTAGTAAATCATTTTTTACATGGGGTTATATAAGTTATCTCTTCGACTACCAATATTAACTAGAAATATAAAAATATTTCCTACATCATGGTATTTTTTTTATAGTTTATAGACATAAAATAAATTAAATTATTAATGACAGAATAATGATACAATGTTTACCTCATTAAGAAATAATTTAAATAAATAAGATTATAAAGACTAAAATAATATCAAAAACCTGTCCAATTAATATTGGATGATTTTATTAAATCCATTAATTATCTTATATTTAAATGTAATAACTTTTGGACCTTTCTAAACCTAAGATAATTTTATAATAAAATAATATATTCACAATTTCCTAAAAAGCCCCCCCTCCCCCTTATAAGAATCCATCACTTATCACAAATTACTCACACTTCTCAAGCCCCTTGGATAACCCTAAATCTTCCTAAATAATCTCCATACATACAAATATTCTCTCTATATTCCTCACCTTATCCATAAGGCACTTCATGAAGTCCTTTTGGTTTACACCAAAAGGAGTTAGCCAATTTAAAGGTAACGTCATCTCTTAAGTTCTTCTATATTATTTTACGTCTACAACCCCCTAAAATATTTTTATTACTTAATTTTATGACAAACCCAGTAACCTAAATATACTAGGGTGTTTTTATGGGAATTATATGAGCTAAACTTACACAAAACTCAATCTAATGGGTAAAGAACATACTGTTTCTGTGGAAAGAGAACTATTGCCTAACGAAATGATTATTGTTCAATTATCTCTTAATGCCTCTCATAGTGACCATTATGATGGAACTTTATTTATATATGATATATATTATGTTTATTGTTTCTTTATTCTTCTGTATTTTTTATTTATATCATACCTTTATGGTTTCCATTATGGGTAAACGCGATAATTTTATTTGAGGAAGTGCGGACTACAACCCCCTCAAAGTGATATGACTTATTCATACCATATGTGGGACATATAAAGGATTTACTTAATGTAATTATATATGATATTATACTAGAATTATAATATACCTATGTATCATTATCTTTTCATTCCATCAAATTACGAAATCGAAATGAAAGTAGTGTTCATGCGTACGTACGACTTACTGTCTCCATGAATGGTGCATTTCATTTTTTATCTTCAAATGTTATGTACAATTATAAATACATTTATATACTGGATATATATGATATATATGATATCTAAATCATTAATATAATTCTGTATATAATTAACATTTTACCACATGAACAACTTGTTATTATAAGAAGTTCATTTTTGACACAAGTACAAAATATTGACAAAACAACCATTATTAACTTAAATGGTTGAATAATGTTTATAAATGATAATAAGTAATATAAAAGGAATAATAAACATGAAAAAGGTTTTTTATGAAGTATAAATTATCTTTAATTTATTATTCAGGATATTAAAGAATGAATGGGTCCCATCGGACACGAGGTAAGGGAACTTCTTAACCAAATTCCCATTCTTTGGGTTAAACTTATACTTATTGATTATGCCATTCTATGATTATGTGGGATATATATTTTGATATACTATATTTTATTTATACTTGATTTATGTGTACTTATATTGAATACACATATTCCATCAACTTTATTTAATAAATGATATTTATAAGGGACTTCGTCTCAATCTCCTTTTATTGAGACATACTTTGATTCATACATGACTTTATTTTATAAGGTGTATAAACCCCTTTGAAATTTCATTTCATTCAAAGGGAATATTTTTTCTATGAATCATTTTACTAGATGACAAAAATAATGTGTTTAATGTTTGTGGCGACAATGACCTCTTCGTCGCCGTAATCGTTATTTGGCTTCTTATGTAAGCCTTAATTTTTAAAAAAAACGAAAAATGAAACCCCTTATTTGTTTTTTGGTGTTTTGGTATTGAAAATGATTTTTGAAATGGATTTATTATTTCAATATCTTTTAATAACTTCTTTTTATTAAAAATTAAATGTTATTAGTGAAATTTTTATATTTGAAATATTTTATGTGTCATGATTTTATAATGGTATTTGGAAATTTGACCGGTGGTTACGTGATAAACCAAATGATGGGTAGTGTCGTGATAAACTATGATGGGTGGTTATGTTATAACCCAAAATGCATTGGGTATGGAAGTCGGCCATAATGGTATTCCCTTTAGTGATATGTGTAGAATTCTACCGTATGTTTATTCCATTTAAGTATGTTTATGTCCCAAGTTACCTTTATATGTTTTGTGTTATTTAAATGGGTTTTATGGTGATCTTTTGGTTACAAAAGGGTAAGCAATGATCTTTTATCCAGTGAATAGCATTTAATACTTCATAAAGGTGAAAAGTATTACTTATGATAATGTATTCTTGGTTTACTTGTTGTTTTCAAAAAACAAACATTTTTCCTTCTTTGTGTATCCCTTACATAGCTTTTTATGCTCATCCCTAGTTTTTGAAATTGTTTTCACAGGACATAAAGTGGAAGAGGGTCAAGGATGGGATCATGGAAAATTCATGCTGTCTAGAACACGGAACTAGATATGAATCTTTTTTTCAATTGTTATTATTTTATGAAAAACATGGAAACTGAGTAGAAGTGTCTACTTTGTAATTTTGTGATATGTAATGTAATAGTAATGGCCTAACTCTCTAAAACACTAAACCTGAAAAGATCATCAATGTGAATTAATCATTTAATTCAAGATTATGACATGTTTTAAGGATGGGTCTTTATATAATTGGGATGAAATTATATTAGATATTAAACCATAATATCTACCTCATTAGTTTATAATACATAAATGTAACATGGAAGGAGATTTTTTTTTTGAAAATCATGTATTTTGAGTCCTTCATATACCCTGCATATTTATCTACAATGATGATTCCGGTGTAATATATCATCATGAGATATTTTAGGTATTGTGAATGAGAATGTGTTCATGTGGATTAGTGATTCTTTTAAATAATATTGTCTATAGTTTTTTTCTTCAACGATGAGTGAGAGAAGTGGGAGTGTCCACTATAACATGGTATAGGGGATTATTTTAGAATAAATCATAAAAAATATAATATAATAGTGGTTACTGATTCAACTCTCCTAGTGAACCAACACCTCGAATATGGGTATCATAATATCCATGAAATTAAGGACATATAATATATGAAAACCATAATTTCAATATTGAGAGACAAAAGTTGATAGAGAAAAATAATCACAAGAAAGTAAAAGATTGTTGGGAGAGACACCTTATAAAAAATTTATATTATAATATATAAATAAAAAATAGTATAAATGAGAGGGGGATATCACAATAATAAAGGAAAATTAGTATAGTAAATATTCAAAGAATATAATAAATTATATGTAATATAGGATAGAAAATATAGAAACAGTCGAAAAATTGGTAAATTTTAAATTGAAACCCTTACCTTCTGTGATTACTTACATTAGACACTCTAATAAACTTATGAATAGTAATGTGAAATGTATTAATTTTTTTATTTCATATCCTTATTAATAATTATTTTATCTCTTAATTACCATTAATTATAGTAATTTATTCATTTTATAAATTAATCATTTATCATTGACCATATTTATGTTTTCATTTCTTGATTTGAAATTAGTTTGATGTAAAGAATTTGTTCATTGTCACTATCTAATTCATTTTTTTTATTTAAAAGTTTCAATGTATTTGATTTACATTTTTTCATAAATAATGAAGTTTATTTTTTCTACACATTCAAAAACAATACTTCAATGAAAGGCACTACTAAAATATTAAACACTGTAATTCTTGTCTGTAATATTAAAACACCATAGGGGAATGATTTTTTAAGCAGTTTATAAGAAGATTTAAAGAAGAAGAAAAAAAATTGTATTATAAATTTTTTAAATTATGATAAATTTACTATTTTAAGGTTACCATTAATGATAAATAATTTTTTTGGTGTAAATGAAAATGTAAATGAGAATACATGAGTGTTGAAAAATTTAACATTCACATTTAGTGGACTCCATTTGGTTGATTATAAAGCCTTTGGTAGAGACATATTGTCCAAATAACGGCCTTAAGAATATGGAAAATGGATTTTTCTGAATCTATTGTCTAATTGTGTTAATTAATATGAATCTCATTATTGTTTTATAAAAAAAATAGAGGCTTAATTGATAGTCTATAATACCTATAATTTAATGTATAATTGTAAATAATTTATAAAAATTAAGAATCATATTTTTTTTTATATAGATAGATCCTAACATTGGATTGGGGAGATAATTTTTGTGTTTTGGAAGATAAGTTTGATATTTCTTAAAAAATATATTACTCATTAAATAATGATTAATTCATAAAAACATTCTAAAATTTTATTAGTTATATTTATATCATAATAATGTCATAATAGTTAAGGTATATGAAAATTTTTATTTTTCTATTATTTTCCAAAAAAAATCAATTTTTCATGAAAAATAGTAAAATGTCACCACTAGTTAAATTTTATGTGAATATTATAAAGGAAAATAAAATATTAAAAAACTCAAAAAAAATCCATTTTTATTTTTAAAATAACATCATTTTATAAAAAGAAAAAAATAACTACGATAAATAATATCTAATTATTTATTGTTGGATATATTAAAATTTATTCTACTTACAATTTTATTAAATTATTAAAAAAAATTATTACTCTGTAATTTTATGAAAATAATATACTAAAATGGGAAATTATATTATTTTAATATTGAAGGAAAAAATTTATGTTTTACCTATTTAGTTAATAGAAAAATTATATAATGTTTATGCTTATGAATTAATTTTATGGTATTCGAATATTTTTCAATAATTATTTATTCGTGGTGGATATTTATTTATTAATGTTACTACTCTCAAGTGATAGTTTTCTATTTAAATGTTACACTATTGTTTCAACTATCTTTTAATAATCCAACATTCACATTTTCCATTATAAATAAACACTTTTCTATATAGTAAATGTTTTTATCAATATCCGAGAGTCTAATATCATTCCATTTGAATAGATTCTAATGATCGTCATAATATTAGTGCATATATTTTCCATGTTAATAATTACCATGTATAATCCTTTTTAGATCAATCTTATGTTTCTCACATATTTATTTTGTTTCAATGCCTTTTTTGTTAATACTATAGTCAATTGAGATTTCCCCTCATGATGTAGTATAATATAAAAATTAAATAAATTATCATTTAATTTAATGTTTTTTATTAAAAAATCTTAGTTAATTTTTGATAAGTTTCTAATGATAATTTATATATAATAATTAATTAATTCAAATGAAATGGCATGATTTCCCCTACCTATTCATGATTACAAAAGTTTAATTTCTTTATCATGTTATTTGTAGAAATAAAATTATTAATCAATGGAATCCTCCTCCCATTTCAATATAGGAATGGGTAATGGATTAATAAGACTCACATGATTCGAATTTATCACCATTAGTTTCCAAAAATTTGGGTAATAGAAAACAATATCAGCTATATCTCTTCACATTTTTGGAAAATAATATTGATTCCTTATAGAAAAAATCTTGGTGTTTTAACCTATATATGAAACCTACAAAGAATTATGTGAACCATTCATCACTATCGTCATCTATGAAAGAGGTTTCATAAGCCAATTTTTTGTATTGGACTACCACATCATAAGAATAATATCAATCACCACTACAATCCACTTATTTAAAATTACTCTAATAAGATGATAATTCAAAATCCAACGGAAAATACTAATTAATCAAATTAATTAAGGAATGGATATTAAATATATTAGATAATAAAATATTATCCTTCTATATGTTCACCTCTAAATTACTATCTTTAAAGCGACTAATTGGATTTCATTATTCACTTTATTCATTTTCTACATATACATACAACATTATATGAATAATATTGATTAAAATATTCCATTTCATGATAGAATAGTTTACTACCAAAGAGAATGGATGAAGATATTTCCAATAATTCAACAATTTAAGATTCATTTTTCCTAAAAATGATATATACTTTTCTTTATTGAATGATATATAGAGTAAATCTCAGTTTGAATAAATAATGACTCATATATTTAGAGTACACAACAACCCCTAATATATGATAATGGGTTGGGTAGTTCTATTATTTTTAACATAATTAGAATGGACCATTAACCACAACATGATCATATTATATAATAATTATTCCCAAACCTATGTTATATAAATTATATCAGAAAATATAACCTTATGGAGGTTTAGGTAAAACTATGAAAATATCTACTATAAGCTGTTTTTTAAACACATTAACAGATTACTAATATTTTGGAAATGATAAAATTGTTTACCCTTTATATTAAAAGATATTGATGGTGGTTCCAATTCTTAAAAAAATCATCACAACCTAAATATAATATCTCACAAAACTATACATGATTCTAATCCCCAAAATATTCTTTTAATTTCCAAAAAAACCGCATTCCAGTTTTCTTATCACCTAATATACCCTATTCAAATATTAGATTTACAAATCACATCACAAACTATACCTAAAAATGTAACATGGATATAGTTTTATATATGATGTGGTAAAATATTATCATAATATATTTTTTAAATGATTTTCATGCTCATCTACAAAGATTTAGTAAAATAAAAAATCATACATGTATACCAATAATGGTGAGTCTTGTGATCGAAGGTAAATATGTTTCATTAAATACATAAAAACTATTTAGATATTTGTTAAACTGAATAATATTAACGGTTAATCAAAATAACCAAACATTCTTCTAAAAGTAGTTTTTTGAATATCATATTCATTAACACTATAATTGTTATACCCAAATCAACGATTAATTTGTTTACACAGCTTCAACTCTTTTAAGTTGTCAAATTGGTCATAAATATGGATCAAATTATACTTATTATTAATATTTTCTCTATTTAATTTAATGAATATTTTCAAAAAATAAAAATCAAATATCATATTTATTAAATAATGAGTTTAAGATCCACTTACTATTATATGATAGGATTAATAAATCCTTTACACTATATATCATATTTTTAAATATTATAATACTTAGTTATGTATGAGAATCAGGGTAATGTTACGAAATCGGATATTACAGGGTGAAATGATAAATAATTGTTAATTACCATGGGAATATATCTCACCATATATTAAAGATCATTCATTAAATTTTACAAACTATATTCTACCAAAGGAGAAGCTAATTTCTATGATATTATACTAACCCTGAGAAAAAAAGTAGAAATTCTTCTTGATCTAATGTACAATTGAGAATAATTAAAATAGTAAATTCATTTATAAGACCTAAATTCCATCATTCAATGATAATAATAATGTTAGTAAATAAATTTGATAATCTAATATATCCCTATAATGAGAGAATAAATTTTATTACAAATAGATAAAGAATTCCATTCATGGCCAACAATATAAGTAGTTATATGACACCATGGTCATGAAAAAAATTATCCTTATTATTATTATGAGGAATCATGTTCATAAATATATATATATATCATTTTTTTAGATACAGTATTAAAAAATTGAATATATCTAGGGTAGATATAAGTGTTATAGAAATATCTATAAAATATTTACCCATCCATTTTATTATATAATAAGTAAAATATCTCAAAATATAACATGTGAAAATTCAAAAACATATTTCTCCATCACACCTGAAAATCAATGCCAAAATTTATGTTGTATCGAAAGATTTTCATGCAACTAATGCTCACTCAACAAATATATTTCAAATATAGATTAACCTCTACCTTAGTACTCATGGGAATAGGGACCAAATATTTTAATGTCTTCATATTATATTTATATTTATATTTTATTTGAGGAAGTAACACCACTCTATTATTAATGATTCATCCTATAGATCCTCTAAATATGACTCTGATAGACATATGAATGAGAAGTATTTGTAATTACCTAGTAAAATTTATATAATTTCATATAATTACAAAATGATAACTTGTAAAACATTTATTACCCCGGTTCTTAATAAGATGAAGAAGAAAATAATCACTATCTAAAACAACCATTTCCCAGTTTTATCTCTTCTTGCATCCTAATTTTATCCCTGAATGAACCTTCACTATCATTTTGTGCGTATAATGAAATAGAAAACCCAAATAATCCCACCAAGCATGTTTCAACTATTAAAAAATCATTCATATCTATTTCATTGGAAATATCGTAGTATAAAAACTCCTTCAACTCGATGTTCCAGAATATACCCATTTCAAAATTTGGAGTATTCATTGTTTTATTATAGTCAATATCCAACATGAATTACAAAATAATGGGAAAATAAGTTTCATACATCATAACAAATAGATTAACCTATTAAAGAGATAAAAAATCGTTGTTATTTTATATTTTCATCATCTCAATATATAATTCTTTTGTAAAAAATTTTAAAATCCTTCCATGATATGTTTACATGTAATTTATCTTAAATTACATACTCTAAAAATCACCTAATGGGTCCTTATAACATAAATAAGGAACATTTCAACTTATATGTCTCAAGGGTGTTGAGGAGACAAATGATCCTATTGATTTTCTTAATATAATATTTTTCTTAATTAAGATCCTTGTATCTTCTAAAAGATGGATTATTATGTATATGGATCTCTTTAGATTGATTTATAAAATAATGATTGAAAAATATTTGTTTTCTAATCCATTATTGAGACATTCCAAGCAGCCATCTCAATCATATGTTAATCAATATAAGAATGGAATTATTTAAAAAAATCAATGTAAAAGCATTCGAATAAGCTCATATAGGAGGAATAAATCTATATATAATATTACTAAAGTAATATTTCATTTAAAAATGCTATATTGACTTACATAATATAACTAATACACAATAAAACTATCTGATGTGTACATTATATTCTATGTGATACATAATAAATTATCTAAAGTTTATATAATATTATATAAGGATCGGTCTTCCATATACACGTAATATTCCTCTAGGAATTTGTATAAGATTTTTGCTCTATTTTTTCTAAAGAAAAATTTTAATATAAAGGTAAGAATATGATATTGTCACATTTTTAATATATTTACATCAAAAAATGTATTAAATTGTGAAAGGAAGTATATTATTAATATATGGAACATTTTTGAAAGGAAGAATAATTTTTTAATACATAAAATATTATATACCTTCGATATGGATTATAGTAATTTTTTTAGATTCATATATTTTTTAAATCAATTGATTATTTTTTATTTTTATGAGTTTTAAATATCTTGACAATTATTATAATAATTATTCAAGATGTTTGTATATTAATGTAATGTAAGTTTATGTATTAACACACCCTAGATAATAAGGAAAAATCATGGGTGTTTTCTAAGGATGTGATTAAATTCAAACCCTCTTCGATGAGATAATGGGTATCCACATAATATTCGTAGAGACCTATTGTTGGATTAATTAGATCATTATGGTATCATGGAAGCATTCCCATGTGATTAGTAATTAGGGAAAGGTGCATGGATGATTCCATCATGTAAGTATCTATTAACATTCAAAAATAAATTGGTACATAACATTCTTTTAATTCAATAATTTAGATTGATTAGGTAATACAGTGGATCTTATAATATATTTGATATATAGGTGGAGATATATACAAGTGGTGATTTCATGATATTAGTTTAAAAAAGAGATTATTTTATAATTTAGTAGATTGGGGAATCACAATTGATAATTGAAATAATAAAAATTTTATAGTAGTGAAAGAGAACATATTTTATTGAATAAAAATTCCATATAGATGATGATTTTCATAAAGGGGTTCCCATAATCATAGGTAGATTATATTAGTTCCTTAGAGTAATAAAATCTACAAATTATTGAGGTGTATTGGATGAAAATAATATTTATCATCTTGTTCGATCCATTTGTGATTAATAGTGAGAGTATGTTTGATTTTTTTTAGGAATATTTTATGTGTTTGGAATAAAATTTGGATTACACATGATACCTTCTCACTACACTTTATTTCCTACTTGATATTATTTAAAAAAAATGACTCAAACTCAACCATATGAAAATAAGATTATATTCACTAATCTTAGGGTATAACCGTGTAAAAAATCTTATGTTCTTTGTGTTGATTTTATTTCTAATTAAATTCATATAACGTTGATATTTTGTATTTTATGGCATTTGATTTTAAAATTTCATAAAGGATTATTTCAATAGATAAAATATAAAATGAAGTAACATTGATTACCTATCTACCCTTCTCAGTTGTATACCTCCTTCATAGTCACAGCAAATGATATTAAAGAAACATGGTTAGCACTATATGATATTATTTCAAATAGCGATATACAATTTCTAATATGGTTAATAGTGTAAATATTCCTACATTGAAATTAAAAAATATATATGGTTGACTAAATAGGATAATTTATTATATTCACTGCCTTTTCCAAGAATTTATAGATCATTCTACAATGTGATTCAAAAAAAATGAGAAAAGATATCCCATGTATTTTGAATATAAATATAACATCAAATTTTATGGTAAGAAAAAATACCAATAATATTTCATTATTAGAAAAATTTTGAAATAAAGTATTCTGACATTAAGGATAAAATGATATTTAGATTAATTGTATAGAAAAAATAAAGTAAATTCTAATATTAAAGACAAAATTTGAAAAATATAGAGACCTAAATTTGAATATATGATAGTGTATAATGAATAATCCACTAATGATTACTTCAGGATAGTCAAAAATATAGTTAGAAACATTAGAGGTTATGGAGAAAATTATAATAACTCTAATGTTTTCATGAAGTTTATAAGGAAAAATAGATACATGTTTGATTCTAATAATGTGTTTTAGAATAATGATAAGATTTTTTCCTCAATAAACTACATAATATTTTTATTGCATATAATATTTTGAATGAAATTATGTTCAAGAAGAATAAAAATAATATAAGGAATTTCAAAACATAAGTAAAATATAAATTAGGTAAAATATGTTTAAATTATCTACTAAGTCTAATAATTTAAAATAAATATATGAAAAATATAAAAAATTTAATGATATTATTTCAAATATTATCATAAAATTAAAAGGAAAGTATAATGATAAACTCCTAAAATGATAAAAATATTTTTTAACTGATATTTTTTCAATTAAATTTCCAAATAATAATGTTTTTGAATATTTGAATTATATGAAATATAAAAATATTTATAAAAATTGGGTTAATTTTCAGTGTAAAGGAAAAAAATATTGACAGGGGAAAACATTTACAAGAAGGAAAAGAAAAAATGTGATAAAAAATGATGGAAAAGGCTACTCGCCATTAAATAGTCAATTATAAGAAATCACTATTTAAAATTTCAGAAACATTATCGGCTATATCAAAAAACAAGAAGGAAGATTAAGGAGTAAAGAAGAAGAAGTCAAAGAAACATTTATAGAACACATGTTGATATCTGAACATGAACCATTTCATGGGTAGAATATTAATCTCATAAAATTAGAGATATAGAGAAGTATAATGTAATGAATAATAATGAATAAGGAGATGATATCAATTGGGATGTTTTTAGCACTTAATAAATTAAGAAGCTAATGATAGTTGTTGTAGAGGAATAATATCTTTTGAGAGATCTTGATTAAAAGATTACTTTAATGGAGTAAAATCTAATTAATAGGAGTTAAAGGTGAATTGAAGGTGATAATAGATTGAAAAAATATATTAAAATTATAATATAGATGTGGATATTAAATATGAATCATTTCAAGGTACTGATAATCATTTCACAAAAAGATTTTTTAAATATGCTCTTTTTAGACATAAAATAAAATATTTAATTATAATTATGGGAGTTATATTATTGACAATTCAAATTTCTTGGATGAGAAATTTTATGAAAAATATTAAACAAAAACATGAGACTATTTGTGTATCTTAGGAAAAAAATCCTCCTCAAAACATAGGGAAGAAAAAATGGAATAAAAACCATAATAATCTTTTGGATATAAGTAAAATAAGTCTGGAAATGAAAATTCATGGTTTAATAATGTTTTGTGGTTTTTTATTCATAAATCATATTCATTATTTTATAATATATCATTATATATTATTAGACATTAATTAAATTGAAAAACAACCAATGATAGTAGATGTATCTTCGGGACTAAAAAAATGATCTCATTAATGAAAATTATTGGAAGGGTATCCTGAAAAACAATATTTGTTGAACATATTTGATTATTTGAAAGAGATTTGTGGGATATTATATCAATAATGTTGTTTTTAATAGAGTTAATGACTAATATTCTTTCAAATATTTTCAATGGTTAAAAAGGAATGATAATTTGGAAAATAGATAGGTACGAAAAATTACTTTTCAATGATGATTCATTTTAAGGATACAAAAAAGTAATAATTTGATTCTAGATAGTGGTTATTCTCATCATATGAATAATTATAGAAAACAAATTCATGAATATAGAAGGGAATGTTGAATTGGTAGTGAAATTTGGAATTCATGGATCACTAAAAATAAGAGCAGTAAGTTTTATTGATATTGACACTAAAAATCAATGATACAAACAAATTATTCTTATAAAAGCCCTTAAAAACTAATAGTTTTATATCATAAAATTATGTTATGAAGTAAATGAAGTTATTTTAAACAACAAAAATTGTGTACCTTCTGGTGATTAAAGGTAGGAATAATTTTCACCAAGGGATAAATAACATGGGAAATCATATTTCATTTTGGTAATCAATGAATATCATGTAATTTGAGAAACATGGATAAAAACAATATATGGAATTGAAAATGTAACAACCCAACATTTTATAAATGAAATTCTATTTTAAAATTAATAAATACCTTTTTATGTAATGTATTTATTGGAAACACATGAATGAATTTTTTATTTTGGACTCTCGTATCTGGTCAGATTTAAAGGATCATTAATCATCATAATAATTGATAATATATCCATTTTAAAGTGGCCATTAATATTAAAATATAATAATAATTATGATAATTTCCAATCAATATATATGAAAGAAGTGATGGCCTCAACCAGTTGGATTTTAACCTCTAAATACCATTTATTAATGCTTTATAGGGAGATGGAGTCATAATGATTTTCACTTAACTAACCCAATATGATATCTAATAGATAAAACATGAGAAAAACTATTTATGTGATATGTTCAATATTATCGAGATCAAGACCCAAAAATTGTTGGTCAAACCACCACAAGAATGTGTCAACATCGAACAATATACTCTTAGGGAATATACAAGGGTAATAAGGGGTTATGTATTTAGACTCTAACCATATGAATTTTTATATATTCATTTTTTTAAAAATATATTTACAATACTTACCCTTTTCATTTTTAAAATTTTAAATTAATTGATTAAAATTATAATTTGATATATTGAATTCGTAATTGTATGTTTGAGAAATATAAGGTTTCGGGAATTTTGAAATAAATTTTAATTCCATATAATATTCTTATTAAATAATATGAATATAAAAATGATAATTAAATTTAATGAAGTCCAAATATAATATATAAATATATATAATGCTTAGAAAACTGTTATGATCATAAAAAGTTGTATTTTTCAATAATTAAGTATTTTTATTTAAACATTTAAATCCTTATATTTAAATAATTGTTTTTATAAAATGTATATTGTTTTTTAAATTACAATCTTTCAATTTTTTAATCGTGATTTTTAAAAAAAATTGAGGTAGTTATGTTTTTTGGTAAAAAATGAATATAATATAAATGTACAATATGTATTGTGATATAGTGATATACTATTTTTCATGTAATAAATAATATAAATTTAATCCTTGACCATAAATACATTTTCCATTTAAAATAAGGTTTTTGATGGTTTTTGATGAATTTTATAAACCCTTAATTAATCATCCAAAAACTAAAAAATTTATGGCATTTAAAATTACTATTTAGTTACATTACTCAATTCGACATCACTATGGGTATTATTCTAAGTATTTAGGTAGTTAAAATTATAAAATATGGAAAATTACACTACATTAGGGGATACCATTTTCAAAAATCATGTGAATATTTTTGGTTTAGATTATTTTATTATATAGATTCCAACACCTATGTTTCAAAATAAATAAATAATTCCACCCCCATTACTATAAATTTGAACCCATCCTCCAACTCCTCTTCACTAAAAACAAGTTAAGGATTAAACTTATCTCTTTATCCCTTTCTAAATACCACCCTATTTATTCCAAATCTCTTAAGAAGTGTATCTCATGCTTTTAGAAGTTTCATGTCAAAGTAAGGCATCTCGCCCCCCCCCCCTCTCTATTTGAAGAATTTATTTGTATTATTCTTTTTGAATTTAATTTTTTCGTGTTTTAATATTTTTTATACATATATTTTGCAATATTTTTTATTTACATGTAATGAAATACCCCATTTAAATCTCATTAAACACTATGATGAATCTTTATTTACACCCTTTATGCTACAAAAACTATCCTGTGATTTTCCATGGAAAGTAACTGGGTTGTAAATATAGATCCCCAATTCCACTCATGAAAATTCTAATAGAGGTTATAATAAATCATTTATTGGGGACTTACATTTATATACACCTCACTTTTTAATAGTGGGGTGAAATGTGATGAATGGTGTTTTTATATTTTATGGTCTTTTTGGCACACAAATTCATGTACATGATTTGAATATAATACTTGTACCAAAAATTTTATAGCCCTACCATGCATTAAATAATGTTTTAATGTTAAGATATACAATGTATGGTCCATCAGATATTATTATAAGATCATTATGTTAATATATCTTAGTTGTTATCCATGAAATACGTTTTTTATGTAATATTTTATGTTGTCTCAACATTCCTTTTTTTATTTTGATTTTATTATCAAATATCATGACTAAAAGCTCATGTTTATGATTCATACACCATTTATGTCACCTTATAATACATCTTGAACATCATGTATTACTTTAATCATTTTATTCTCTGATTATCCTGTTACTGGGATTTATATCCCTCCTGTTTCATATGTACATCCATAGGTTATCCCATATAGTAATAGAAGATGAATGGAATATATTAGCATTTTTTGGAGTTTTTAAATAATGTTGTAGTACCCATGTATCATGTTGTTATTATATATACATAATTTCTCAAGACACTATTCCATATTGTATTCTCGGACCGTATTATTTTTATCATTATGTAACAAATCTTGAATTAATCTGTATAAAAATATTGGTTATGAGAGTTGGTATTAGAGGAATGTCATGTTATTTATTAGATTTGGATTAGAATACATTATTGAAAGACATTGGGATAATAATAAAAAATAAAAAATGATAAATTATCATAAAGTATAGAGTTTGTAGTTTCCTAGAAAACTAATCCTTATCAGTATACTACATGTGGATGCAGCTCTAGGACTATTATGCTTGGGGGTAATAACCATGAAAATGATGCAATGGGATTTGACTAGATCTTTACCTGGTGAATGAAAAAAATTCCTCGGTTTACACATGGTTTAAGACTAATACGGAATTTTCATTGTTATAGTCAAAAGATCTATACAAAACATTATGAACGGGATAAAAATTATAAAAAATCATTAGGGAATATACCATGGAGAACATATATTGAAACCTATAAATTCATTAGTTTATGAATTTTACTCATTTATTATTTATCCTTTAAATTTTTATTGTTTCCTTTTTATTTTCTATTAGTTAAAAAATTCAAATCCCTAATTTTCATTTATTTTAGTTAATGGATGGAAATAGGAGAACCCAGGTCAACAACAAATTTGAGGGGAAATCGTTTGACTGTCAAAATAATATTCCTTATACGTTGTGAGATGGAATTGGGAACATCATTAATAAAAGATTTTAATAGAAACATGAATCAATTAAAACACATGCATCCACTTATAAAATAGAAATATTCAATTGGTATTGTTATGAGAAAAAGGCCTTCGACTTTCAGTGGATATTATGATCCCTTAATCATAGAATAATAGATCAACTCCATTAAAAATATTTCCTTCATCCATCATTTCAATGTGAAATAGAAGGGCATGTTGGTGGTTTTCATATGGATAGATAAGTTGATCAATGGTTAAAATTTATCAAAAATATGATTCCTGCTAAGGAGATGGATGAAATTGGGTGAAAAAAATAATGAAATTATTTTATGATAAATATTTTCATGGAACTATATTATATAAAATTTATAAGGATTTAATTTTCCTCAATACAAAGGATGAATAATACATCATCACGTACGTGGTGAAATTAAAATGACATTCATGGTATTGCTCTGACATTTTAATTAACCATAATATAATGTTAAAAATTTATTTGGTTGGATAATGTTGATTCTATAAATTTCATTTTTGATTCAAGTCATTGAGATCTATGAGGAAATTTTCAAATTTTCCCTCTTTTCTAGAATTTATATCATTGATTCCCATGTGTATCATGATTCTAGAGATAGGATGTAGAGAATGTATTTTAATTATGGTGGTGTGATGGAGAAATCACATTGGGAAAAGAAAATCTAACATCAAACATGTCAAAACTATGGGAAAAAGAATCCCAAAAATTCCCTAAAAGGGACATGTAGATGTTTTAACTATGACTTAGAAAGGAACCTACAAAGAAATTACTTACGGGTGTAACCCACCAATTTTATGGATGCAAGGAATGCTCATATCAAACCCTAAACAAAATTTCCATGCTTTCAATTGAAATAGACAACTGATATATGTGATTCAGTGAACTATTCATAGGGTTATCAATGATAACCAACACCAAAAACCTAGAAGGACTATAGAAAAAAGATGAGATTATGCTAACAAAATTAATAAGGTGGATCTTGAAAATGATGTGGTGATAGAAAATATGGTTATTAATTTATGAATTGGGAATGTATTGTTTTATTTTTGTTTCATATATTATCTAATATCATTCAAGATAAGTAAAACTATTCAAACACCATTTAAAAACAGTGTTGTCTATTTATCAATGAATACATCAAATTGATTAATTATTAAATTAAAATCATATAACACTTCACTTATCAAAATTTTGGATTGAATTTCCCAAAAAAAACATTTGATACTTCATTTAGTGGAATTCGATGAAAATATATTTATATATTATCTTTCCTTATAAATACAAAAAATGCACTGACAAGGAAATCACCCTCCATCTAAAGAAATTCATTGTGATTCCATAAATTTCCAAGGAGGGGGTGAATCTTCATTGATATCATCATCTCAATCTTGATATTATTTCCTTGGGATCAACAATATCATTCAAAATGGATGATATGGAGGAATTGATCATCTTTAATGGAATTCCCATTATAAGGGACCTTACTGATGTGTTTCCCAAAGAATTTCCTAGTCTTCCTCATTTTTGAGAGGTTGTCATCAAAATCTAACATATACTTAGAGATTTGATAATATCTACCACTCAAAAATGGATTTATGCTAATAAATGTGAATAATTAAAGAGTAAACTATAGGAGAATATAGATAATGGGTAAATATTCCCATGTTATTCACCATGTGGTGCCCCGATTATTTTCATTCTAATGAATGATGTGTTAATGTACCACTTCATTGATTATTATAACATGAAAAAGGTCACAATAAATAAGAAGTATTCTCTTCCATAGATTGGTAACTTGTTAAATCAGCTACATATATCCCAATACATCTCCATAGTGGATCCTCAATTGGGATATTATCAATTAAATTTGAATTTGGAGGACATCCTGAAGGCTTCTTTTCATATAATGTAAGGGAACTATGAGTTCATAGTGATTCCAACATCTGTGATGAATATCCATTGTTCCTATTGATTAGTTGGGAAATATTTTCAATTTTTGAGAAACATGTCATTATTTTCAATCCCGCTAACAAATAAAACTCATAAGGGATTCATGTTTATCTAGAATAATGAATGAGATGAGGGTTTTCAAGAGTTATGTAAGATGATTTTCACTATACATGTACTCATGTGACCCACATTTAGGGATGGATTTGTGATCTATAGTGATGTATCTATAAATGGATCAGTTTGTGTAGTAATGAAATATTACAAAGTGATAGTTTATTCCTCCCAAAAACTAATGATCCATATAAATAACTACCAAATGAATGATCTAGAACTGTCTATAGTGATCTTCACAATGAATATTTGGTAGAAGAAACTCTATGTGAATAATATTAACATATATATAGATCATAGAAGTCGAATATTTATATTAATAATTAAATATTCCAATATTTATTAATGAAGGAGGTTAGAACTGATCAACAATTTGTACTATTCAATAAACTATAATCTGAGGAAGGAGAACAAATTATTTGATTCTTTGAGTATAAATGATACTACAATATAATCCATATTAAGGATTTCTAATGATCAAATTTTATTAGACATGTAGGGGATGGACATGGGAATAATAAAACTATATTAATATTACCATTCTTAAAAATCCTCTCAACTATCTATTATTGGGATGATCAAGGATAAATTAAAAGATGATGAGGTTTTACAGAAAAATTGTAGTGAATGCTGTGGAGTTCATGTTTTCTGATGATGTATTTATATGTTTCAATACGTAGATATGTATATCATCAAAACGAAATATGAAGAAGGAAATTTTAGATAATAAACATTTATCTTCCTTTTATATACCACTAGGATGTACTAATATGTATATAGATATGAATAAATACATCTATTGGGATAAAATGATGAGGGATAACGTATAATTTGTATCTCATTGCTTATTACACCAAAAATTCAAGGATCAAATATAACATTATAATTATTTGAATCAACCATTGACCAAACGACTATGGAAATAACCATGGATTTTATCCTAGGACTCCCCAATACTTCTAAAGTAAATAAAACTCTTTCAGTATTAGTCTATAACCTAGCATTTTGGACTCATTTAATTGATATTAATTTAGATTTATTACTTGAACAACCCAGAATGATATTCATAATAGAAGTGATAAGACCATATAGAGTTCAAATATCCATTTTATCGGATCATGATCTAGGGTTTAAATTGATGTTCTGAAGAAGACTTTAGTAGGCACTGGATATATAGATGAGTTTCAATACTACTTATCACCCTTAAATGTATGGTTCATATGATATAAAATTCAATCTCTAGAGGATATATGGATATCACGTTCAATGTATTTCTAATGTTATTGGGATCATTGCATTCCCCCAATAGTGTTATCTTGTATGAATAGTTTCCATTATTGCATTAAAATGACATCTTTTGAGGCTATATATGGGAAGAGGTGTTGAACTCCAACATGGTGGGATGATTTTGTAGAGGGGAATATTATGGTAACTATTCATATCCATGGTATGATAGATAATGTAAATATCATTCAATCCATATGAAATGTTCACAACATTGATAAAAATTTTACGTAGAAAAATATTCAATGAGACCTAAAGTATGAGGTCAGATATAAGGTATTCCTTCATATATCTACAGGGAAAAATGACATGAGGTTTTATAAGAAGGGAAAGCATAGTCTTAGATACTTCGGCCTCATTCAGATTATTGATTACCTAAAATTTAGGACATATGAACTACCACTCTCACCTAACATATCCCAAGTACATGGTGTGTTCCATGTATCCTTATTGAGGAAGTAAATAACATACCCCAAACATTTAAAAATTCAAGATGTTCTACCCTTATATAATTATTATTCTTATGATGAGAATCCAATGAAGATCATATTTTCTAAAGACAATTTTCTAGGAAATAAGATGACATAACTGGTCAATGTTCTATGGTGGAACCACATGTTTGATGAACCAACATGGGAACCGAAAGAGGTGATGAAACAGAAGTACCATATTAGATTTTAGTGTAAAGAATGACATTTCAATGGTGTAATTTGAAAAGTGGAAAAATGTAACAAATCATTCTATTATAAATGGAATTTCCTTTTTAAATGAACAAATGCCTTTTTATGTAATTTAGGTGTAGAAAAAAAACATGCTCTAATATGGCTATTATGGATTTATATAGCCTGTTGAATTTAAAATATTATTAGTAATTATAACTTTTTATAATATATACATTTGACAATAAAAATTATCATAATTATATATTTATTGATATGATAAACTCCAATCAACACAGTCCAAAGAAGTGATGGCCTCAACTAATATTATTACACCTTATGAAGCCTATTTATGGGAATTTAGAGGGGGATGCAATCACTAGTATTTTCCCTTCACAAAGACCAAGTTTAAATCCATCAACTGAAACATGAGATAATCTATTTATGGGATAATTTTAATCTTAATAGGATCATGAACTAAACAATGTTTACTGAACCTCCCCAAGAATGATTCACCATCACAAATGATACCCTTAGCGTTTATGCTAGTGTAAAAATTTATTATATATTTATACAATAAAATTAATGCTTTTTATATTTTCATTATTTATGAAATAATTATTTTATTTATCCATTATCATTTTTTAATTTTTATATGAGTTTTTGAAAATTATATTTTTTATTTTTTTGGGAAATATGCATTTTTAATAAAAACACTATTTTGATAAGTTCATGAATTTATTTTAACTTTTATTTTCATATAATATAAAAGTTTAACAATATTTCTATACAAATTATAATCTAATTTAATGATATCCAAATATAATATATATAAGGTTCATTAAAGTATTATGGTCACAAAAATAGTATTTTCCCTAAATGTGTATTTTGATTTTAATGTTTTAATTATCATATTCCATGAATTATTTTGAAAAAATGAATATTATTTTTGAAATCATCACATTTATATTGTCGAATAGTGATTTTTTGATAAATTTTTTACACCATAGATCTTTTGAGTAAGAATTTAATATGGTATAAATATATGGTATGCATTGTGACTTCATAGTAGAAAAAGTGTGATGTAAAAAATATTATAAATAGAATAAATAACCAAAAATATATTTCCTATTTAAAATAATATTTTTTTGAAGTTATTTATTTAATTTCATATATCCTTAATGAGTCTGGAAAACCCAATATTATAAATTATAGTTTTAAAATAAATTCTTTAATGAAATTACTCACATCCACGTTACCATGGTTGTTATTTTATGGATTTAGGTTCATGGAAATATAAAATATTTTATACCACTCCCCTTTGGTAGAAATATGGGAATAAACCCTGATATGGTCTATAGTTTTTATAATTATATAATTTAAAATTAAAATCCAATGTTTAGAAATTTAGAATGTATTTCGCAACATTTTCTATAAGTAGCCACCCATCCTATAAATTTATATAAAATTAAATCCATTGAGCACAAGTTTCCTCTCCCTATACCATATTGAATCCCTCTCAAGGTGTCCCCAAGAACTAATGAATCTCTAGTCATGCTTTTAGAAGTTCCCTCTCAGGCAAAGTGATCCTCTCCTCTCCCCATTATTCTAAAACATTATTATAATTATTCCACTCGATTTCTAATTTGTCATGGTGTAGAAATTTTACACATACATCATACTATACATATGATTCCCATTTAATTAGAGACCCACTTCCACTGTCATTAGAACCATTTATGAATATTTATTTACACCTCTTATGTTGCATAAATTATGCCGTGATTTTCAAAACCAAACATTTTTTTAAAGAATACCAATCCTCACTTCCACTTAATGGTATTCACCAATATATATCTATATTTAATTTATTTGGGACTTCCATTTATTTTACCCAAAGTCCGCAATCATTTGGTTTAAATTTATAAACATTTTTCTTATGTTGTTTGATATATGTGTAATATAAAAATGTATGTATATAAAATGAATGTGATGGGTGGTCGTAAAAAAATAAATCTCACCAACGCATTGGGTAATGTTTATATCTAGTGAGATTACACGTATCAATCATTGTATTTTATCTTGAGAACACTATGTTATATTGTCTCTATGGTAATCCTTCTCTTATGTTTATGATGTCATGCTTTGTGTTGCTGGTCCATTACTTTTGTTAGCTTGATGATATAATCTAATATTATTTTCCAACATTCATGTTTATTATTGTAACCTCCATTAAATCACCTTGGTATTTTTTCTGATCCACATTTATTACATTCATCATGTTATTATTTTATTATTCTATTACTAGGAATTATATATCAACCCTTTCTTATGTATGTCCCTAGGCTATCCCCTATAGTAGTAGAAGATTAATGGGATATAGTGGAATGTTTTAGAGTATTTAAATTATGATGGTGTACGCATGTTTAAAATTATTGTGATATGTACCTAAATTCCAAAATACATTATCCCATACGATATAATATGATTTTATTATGTGTATCTTGATAAAATAAATCATGTATTAAGGTGTATTAAAATATATTATTTCATTGAAAACATAGCCACCTTTTCCATATAGATTTGATTTCAAATTTATTGAATGATATGGTGATGGGTATATGCCAAATGATGATAGGTAGGGATTATCATGAACAATCCTAGGACAACCGATACTGGTCACCCAAGCTTATCTGTGACAAGGAACAAAGGGTTTACCTAATCCCCTTAGGCTGGAAACTAGTTTCTTTCATCGAAATAAAGAATTTGGGAACAATTTAGACTATAAACAAGCGAAAGAAAATAAATGAAAATAAAAATGAATAATAATATTAATCACTCATAGAGGAAAAAAATAAACTGCTACACGTACATGCATGTGGCCTCATAGTTTTCCGACAAACACATAACCATGTTTGCTCTGAGAATGATCTAGAACTGGAAGAACCTAAAACAGAAAAGATAGATTATGTGTTAGTATCAAAATGCTCAGTATGAATTCCAAATATAAACCACACCCCAAACCCCACCTATATAGTGAAATTATTTCTTGCTAATTTGAAAATATGAAAGGTAAAAATAATTTTTTCAACTTTACTTATCAAAATAAGTAATGTGCTGCAATTTTTAGGAAATAATCCTTTCTATTTCACTTTAAAAAACAATTCCCAAACACCTAATTCATTTCAACAAATTTATCTAAAATTAAATTAGTGCTAGAACATATATTTTAATATATAAAAAATATTGGTGTAATGGGAACCAAAAACCAAAATTTCCACAAAATAAAATGGGAACATACAAGTATGTAATCATGGGAATTTCTTAACCATCTATAGAGAGATCCCTGGATATACTTTGTTTAGAACCATCTATTTATGTATAGTGAAAATACATAGTCAATAACCAAATGGACACCTTAAACTGACCAATCCTGTGGCACATCCCACCTCGTCTCTCAGCTAATCTAGTGGGTACCAACACATCTAATTGAGGTTGATATAAAACTATTACATGATCCTCAAAAAGACTCCCTATAAACACATTGTAATAACACACTATGTAAGTAGGAGTCTCTTTCATGCGTGATCCACCTTACCTTCCATCCCCACACTTTTCTACCCCACACACTGACACCACCTATATGATAACCCACAAGGGGAAATCAATAATAGATGTTCCCATCATATAACAACAAAATAATAAGTGACAACTGGGTTTCCACATCGAAAAATGTTTTGAACAATTTCAAACCCTATTTCACATCCAAAATGACATTATGTTCCAACCAGGCCTTTAATAATATCACTCTAATATATCATAAAAAAATATTCCAAATCATTTCTAAAAAAATGTGAAATTCCACTTCCACAAGAACTTTACATACTTGCCCTTACATTTTCCAAACCAAATTCACTTTTCAAAGCCATTTACAATTCTATTTTAAAAATAAAAAACAAACATATAATGTTCCAAATGTCCCATCGTTTCATTTAATTATCAAAATACACTGTGAGGTTTCAAAAAATCCAAGTTTTAGATAACACATTTAACGAAATACTTTCAGCTCCACAAAACACTCATCACCAGCTAGGAATATTTTAGAAAACTATTCTAAAACATTTAAGATACATCACATGTAAATGAAACTTATAAAAAAGCATATATATGTTATGTAAATAAATCGGAAACCAATTCCAAGAGATGTAATCAATTTTTACTGAACACATAGATATTATTATATATATACCTCATAAATATTAAAAAAACATTTTTAAAGTTCTAAGAAATCAGGTAATTCCAAATTAATGGTGTGGGTATAGGGATCCAACATCCAAATGGATGTGGATGAAGTAAAACACTTTGGACCTTGGAAAATTAGGTGGTAACCACTTGAAACCTCCCTGCACTCTCAAACACATGCACCCTTATATGTAAATATATATCCTTTAGTCCAAATCACGTATTCCCCTCACCATGAGTGAATATACCTGAGGGATATATATATATATACCTATGTGTGTGTGTGCACGCCCCAAGGATGATAAAACTTCCTATAATCATGTATAGGGACTCAATACACCCTATGACTATAAAATTAATGGTGTGAAACATAAAAAATTGTTTTAAAACAATTTTTAAATCTATGGTATCAAGACAAATCAAACAAATCTACCTCGCCTTTAGCGGTGGATGCCAGAATGGAGACCTAAGGGTCCCGATGAAGCCTTTACATGACTTAATATAAAAATAACAACAGAAATCCAAATGAAATCCCAAACTAGGGTTCTGACTTAATGAAATACAGTAATGAGAGACCCAAAAATATCCAAAGTGAAGGAGTATAATGAGGGATAAGGACTCACGTCGATGATCTAGAGAATAGTCATGAAGAAATAGCCTTGAATCGGCTGAAAGAGAGGGATCTGGAAGGGGGATCATCACGCATTAAAGGATAAGGGGAGGGAGGAGTCACATGATATATAGAGAAGTGGAAAATAGAGGGAGGTAAAATGGAAAAAAGAAAAGAAAAATAAAATACAAACATAGTTTTTAAACATCTAGGAAACTTACATGATTTGTTCACGGTTTACTGAACTCTGTGTTAAAAATGCATTGGTCACTACCAAAGCTTCACACGCTTGCATAGTTTCTTTTTGGAAGGTGACCAATTGAGAAAACCATCATGAAACCATTTCAAATGGAACTTTACCAATGGTAGTCCTACATGCATGGTTTCTATATAGCCAAACCTAACCATGTGTAACCCATGTGTAGGACCCCTCTTCACCTAAAAATTTTAAAATTTTACCCAAACTGGCATGCAATCATAAATGAAGATATAAATAATTAAAATAATAAAAATAATAAATATTTTGAGGTAGGGTTGTGTAAATTATCCCCACCACCTAAATTTCTTGCCCTAGAAAGTCACCTAGTCAAATGAGGAATCATACTCTATTTCAAAATTGAATAAGGACAAGGAAACCAAGAACTTGGTGTGATATTTCATTCTACCAATCACACCCAACCTTATCTAAGGGAATATCAATGAGAAGAACCATGAGGGAAACATGAGGGTTCTCTCCACCACAAAAAAATTAGCTAGTACCAATCAATACAAAAATAAACCACAAAAAGATCAATGGTGGGTCTCCATGCCATTTATAAATGTATTAGCTTATACAAACCTTGGAATTCATAGAAAATTCCAACTCTAGAACTACGAACACAAACCAAAGTGGTAACTCCCAACATGGACCAACCCCAAAATTCTGTTAGAGACCAAACTGCACCACAATGGATAAGCACATTAAAGAAATGAAAAAATTATTCAAGGAAAAGAATTTATATAGACAAAACTGCTCAGGTTAAAAAAACAAGATCATCATACTTTTTACAATGAAATGATTGACTTACAAAAAAAATATAATAGGAAAACATCAAACATTTCCATCCATGAATGGGGATATAGATGAGCCAAGGGGTTCCTCAAACATCCTCAAATATTCCTATGTATGTGCAAGCCTCACTCTATGACCTGTGGTTATATCCCGGATGATTAAATCATCGACAGACTCACATTCAGGTTCTAACATCCTCTAGAAAAGAATTTATGCATTAAATCATGACACTTTCAAATCAACACCTAATGACCCGAAAAACCACATTATCGACAAGCACCTGAAGGATGTTCACATGATAACATTTGAATGTCTGAACTAGCCACACAAGAAGCACACCAGCGGTCGACTAAGTGAAATAAATTTTGAGACGAAAATAAGAGAATTATAATGGATATGTACCTCTAATATATGACCTCCACTATATGGGGACCCCTTAGGGATACCAATAAAAAACTACACTTAAAATCACCTATATTTCAATAACTCCCAAAGCGGTGAGTGTCTAGGATTTCATGACTTTGTTTGGAGGTCCAACTTTGGACTAGTAAAGTGTTTCATCCTAGTATCCTTGAAAGTTGGGGTTTCATGTATAGTGTTTAAGACCACTTCCATATACTGATTTCTGCCTAATGAGGTAAATTTGAGGAAAGTGGTGGGGCTCACAAGCATTCATAAAGGACAGTAAATGATGAAGGGTTATGTTGATTAGCTCAGGTGACCAGTCTGGGGTCTACCTAGGTTAGTTCGTGAAAAAAAAGTTCTCATAAAGGCATTCTTGATCCCCATGGGCTGGAAACTAGTGTCATCCATCAAAATAAATCTGTTCAGAATGATTTGGACCATAAAAAAGTGAAGAATAAATAAATAAAAATAAAACCAATCAATAAAAATAATCACTCACATAAGAAATAAATAATATACTACATGTATCTCCTTGTGACCTCATAGGTCAACACCAATCACAGGAATATGTTCTCTCTAAGAGTAATTCATAACTAGAATAACCTAAAATTGAAAATATAGAGTATTCGTGAGCACCAAAATGATCAGTATGAAATCCAATCAAAAACCACACCTGATTCCCCACTTCCAAAGTGAAATATTTTCTTTCTAGTATGAAAATAGGACATGTAAAAATAAGGCTTTACACTTTTTTATCAAAATAATTAATGAGATTATATTATTAATAAAAACTCATTTTCATTTCACTTTCAAAAAAATTCTCAAAACACCTAAGTCGTTTCAATAAATTCCATTAAAAACAACTAGTTCTAGAACATGTATTTTAATATGAAAAAAAAATTAAAGGTGTCATGAGATAAAATAAACAAATGTTTGACAAAAGAAAAAAAGGATCATAAAAGTATGTAATCATGGAAATTTCATAAACATCCCTCGAGATAACCTTGGATATGCTCAGTTTAGAACCACCTACTGGAATTTGGTGAAGCTCTATTTCCAATAACCAAACAGACACCCAAAACTGACCAATTCAGTAGCACATCCCACGAGGCCTCTCAACTAATCCAGGGGGTTCCAACCCATGTAATCGGGTTTGATAATCAATATTCACTAGATTCTCTAAAAGATTCCCAGGAAACCCATCGTAATAATACACTATGTAAGTAGGGGGCTCTCACAGGCGTGAATCATCTTACCATCTATCACCACATTTGCCTACCCGAAACACTAACATCACCTATAAAAAACTATAATGGTAAAACCCCAGTTTGTGTGACAATCATATAAAAACTCAATCATAAGTTCCAACCACCCTATCATATCACATATTCTTTTGAACCATTTCGAAACAAAATTTTACTTTAAAATGACATAAGGTTTCAATTGAGCCTTTATTAATATCATTCCAATATATCATAAAAAAATATTTGAAACCATTTCTAAAACAATTTGAAACACAAATTATATGAGAACTTTCCATGTGTTCCCTTAAATTTTACAAACCAAATTCAATTTCCAAATCCATTTCCAATTCCATGTTAAAATACATAGCAAACATACAAAGTGCCAAACATTTCATCATGTCATTTAATTATCAAACTAAACATTGAGGTGTCAAACAAACCATGTTTTAGATAACACATTTAAAAAGAGACTTTATGTTTTATAAAACAAACATAACAATCTATGAAACTTTTAGAGAACTATTCTAAAACGTTTAGGATACATCACATTAAAAGGAAACATGTAAAAAATATTAAAAAGGTAAATAGATAAATAGGAAACCAATTCCGGCTGGCATAATCAGTTTTTACCAAACACATAGATATATATATATACCACATAAATATTAAAAACACGTTTTTAAAGTACTATGAAATCAGGTAATTCAAAATTAATGGCGAGGGTATATAGAACCTTCCTCAAAAAAGAAGTAAAGAAAGTTGAACACTTTGTCCCCTAAACATATATTTGGGGACCACTTGAAACCTCACTTCACTCACACCTATATACACCCATATATATATATATCCTTTTTTCCAAATCATGTATTCCCCTCACTGTGAGGGAATATTCTCAAGGGATATATATATATAGACACATACCAATGTATGTGTGTGAGCACCACCAAGGATGATTAAAACTCTTTATAATCAAGTTTAGGGACTCAATACACCTTAAGACTATGAAATTAAGGGTGAGAAACAAAAAAAATTGGTTTAAAACCATACCCTAATCAATGGTAGAAAGAAAAACTAAACCCATCTACCTCGATTTCAGCTGCGAATGTTGGATTACAAACCCAAGGGTCTAGAGGAAACCTTCACACACCCTAATACTGGAAGAAAAACTAAGATCTGGATCAAATCCAAACTTATGGGTCTAGATGAACGAAACAAAGTGATAGAAGACCCAAAATGGACAAAGAGAAGGAGGGTAAAGAGGTATAATGACTCACATAGAAGATATGGAGAAGATTCGTGAAGAAATAGCCCTAAGTCGACTGATGGAGAGGGATTTGGAAGGGGGACTCATCATAAATCAAATGAGAAGGGGAGGGAGGAGTCACGTGATGTAGGGGGAAAGGGAGAAATAAAAAGAGGGAAATAGGAAAAAAAAGAAAAATAATTGAAAAACAAATTAAAAACACAATTTTTATATTTTTGGGAAACCCAGGTGGTTTGGGAACAGTTTACCGAACCATGCGCTAACCATGTGTTGGGAACTGCCAAGGCCAATCACCCTCACACATTTACCTTATTATAGGAACACAGTTGAGCAATACCTACTCAAATCATGTCAAATGGAACTATCCTAATTGTATAACCTTAAGCAAGGTTTCCACATAGTCACACCTTACTGTGTGCAACCTGTGTGCAAGAACCCACTTCGCTTGAATATTATATAATTTAACCGAGACCTTCCTGCCTTTATAAATGCATATAGAATTCATTTAAAAAAATTAAAAAAAAAAGTAAATTTTTGAGGTTAGGGAGTGACAGGGAGGGATAAATAGATAAATAGAGTGAGAGAGAGAGGGAGACAGACAGAGATCTATGTTGTCTGTGAAACATTAGAGAAGGGGAAAATTGTTTAGGGAACTCAAAATTTATTCACAATTTTGTCTTATAGTATGCTTATACTAATACATCCTTCCATATTTTGGTCTATGGTATGTCATTATTCTAGAGGTTATCATTAATTTGACTATTTATTAATAATTTCACCAAAATAAACACTCCTATGATTATAAGGAACAAATAGTATAAAATATAAATGTTGAAAACATTTAAAATATAAGTTTAAAAGAAGTTGGTAGTCCATTTTAAATGGATGAGTATATAAAATAAAATGGGATTCACATCTATATATTTTGAATCTTATATTTATAATAATTTGATAAAACTAATATATAGTACATCTTACATGCCCTAATAAATTGAAGTTGCAGAATGGGAGAACGTGAGCATGGTTGAAATGGGAGGAATAATGCTCCCTGGACACAATATTTTGAAATAAATAAAGAGTAAATTTTTCAATATAACTATGAAAATTAAAAATATATTGTTCATAGGATATGATTCCAACATGAATCATTATGAAATATTAGAAAAAATTAAACCAATTAAATAATTAATTTATATTTTTATATTCTATGCTTTTAGAAAATCAAAAGCACAAATCATGATAAATTAGAGGAGAAGGATAAAGGAGGTATCTTCATGAACTATATTATAAATTAAAGGTTGTAAAAATTATAAATTAAAATTCACCACATGATAGTGGTTTTTTTTTATTTCAAAATTATATAAAGTCAACCTAATTAAGCAATATATAATAAATTAGTTTTTAAAATAAATGGTGTAGAGAGAATGCATATTAATTATAATTAAAATGAAAAGGAAAATGGGAATGAAAAAAATAATATAATGATTACATAGATCAAATAAGTTATGTATAATAATCTATTATATAAGATAAATATAAACATTTTAAATTGAACAAGTATTCATAATCAAAAAAATATAATTTCTATTCAGGATGATTGAGTAAAAAATATAAGAAGATCCAAAAATAAAAATGAAATATATCTTATTTTACAAGATTAATTAAAAAAATTTATAGAGGTTATTAAAAATAAGGAATGGATAAATTATATAAATAAAGAGCTATATCATTTTGAGTATATTGAAACTTTTAAATTTTTTCCAAAACATGAAGGGAACACTATTATAGAAACAAAATGGGTTTTTTGAAATATACCTATTTTAAATTTTGTGTTGTGATGGAACATGGATATACTGTTATAAATCGTTTTACAAATGTAAAATTAATAAGCATTAGAGTTGAATTTTTAGTTATTTAACAAATTATAGATATTAGATTATATTAAGGCATTGTAGCACAGAGGCACTAAAATTTTTATCCAGTGGATGTGAAATATGATTTTATCAATATATATAATAAATAACAGGCCTTTTTAAGAATCCTAGAGGCCATATATTTCAAAATAATATAATCATGACATGAAGATTGTGGAAATCCATATAGGGTTTTAAATAGAACCTTAGAGCAGGGTATACCAAACATGCTAGTTTTCAAAATTAATCCATGTTTTGTAAATGAAAATTAGAAAAACATTTCTTTTGTGAATTATATGAGTAACATTATTCTTATTTTCATAGTTTATATTTATGAAGAATCGTTTTTAGGTGGAATTTTTTATACCCTTGAAGAATTTCCAAAGTATATGACGATGTATTTTGAGTTATCATTGTGGGGAGAGATGATATACATTCTTGGATTACCTATTATACAATGTGGTAACCACATCATCTAATCTCAAAAAAAATATGATAGATAATTCATGAATATATTTATAATATAAAACAAAATTATGTATGAAATACCATATATGATGGTATACAATTGAGCATATATGAAGAAAAAATATACATAAACCAAAATGAATTAATAAATTTAATTATAATTTTATTTTATCTTACAACATGAGGACTGGATATTTTATATGTTGTGACTCTTTTTGAAAGATACAAATTTGATCCAAATGAATTAATTATGATTTATACAGAGAAAATACTCAGGTATAATGAAGAAACATGAAACTATGTTGAAATGTACTAAGTAACTAAAAACTGTTTTAGTTTATGGTCCCTCAATGATGAATGGACTAGTGATTTTAATGACATGAACTTAATATCATGTGAAATATTATATTTAAGTCAAAATTGTGTGAGATAGAATAGTATGAAATATAGTTTAGTTACATTAAGGATGTGATGAAAAATATATCACTATAATACATGAATGTACACAAATATAGTGGATGAAATTGTAGTTGGAATACTCTTATGAGGATATTATGAATTTCTTATGAAAATGATAATTCTATTAAACTATATAAGAATATAGTCCAACATCCTAAATATAAAAATATTTATGTCAAATATCATTTTATTATGAGGAATATGGTAATTTTTAAAATAAGTAGGAATATAAATACAAATAATATCCGATTATACAAGTTTTTGCAAATGTGATGTCTGGAGATAAATATAGTGATTTATGGATAAACATAATTTTAATACCTCCCCACTCACTCCAGGATGTGTGGGATAACATATATAGATCATTTTATTGTATTTTAAATGGCTGATAAAGTTATACAACTCTTTCTTTACAATGTATGAATATTAATTTGTTTTATTATAAAAATGTATGAAAAAAATTTGTGTGGATGGATTTAGTGGGTGAGAATATAAGTCACATAGCAACAAAATCCATGTCACAAAGAATTATAATTTCATGATTAAAATTATATAATCCTATGAATTGGTTCTATGATCATTATCATTAATAAATAATAAAATTTTATGACTTTTTTTGTGAGTTTATAGTTTTTAAGATAAATCAAATTTTGGAGATTGAAGTATCCAATGTTTTTATATATGTTTTTTATCTATTTCTACCATGTTTATGATTAATAGGATGTTATTGTGGTTATCATTGACTCTATTGGAAAATTTTGGTAATTGATTGATGATTCCCTTACAAGTATTACAGAGGTTATGAGTTGTTTTTATAAATTTATATATTTTTTTTCTAATGTAAGAAAAATTGGAAATGGAATTGGTTGTGTATGTTAATTCCAAATATTAGAAAATTTGTTATGTATGTATGATATATGATGCATATGTAAATTATTTTTTAGAATTGAGTTTTTCAATATTGTGAATGATTGGATCTTATATGATACATAATATATTATTTAGTATTCATATAATTTGTTTCTATAGATGATTCACCCCTATATATATAAGTCCCTTAGGAATACTCAAAAATACATCTCTATGTCAGGTTTTGTGAAATTTAATGTTAATGTTATGTGTATGATATATTTTCCGACATAATATGTTTTATGAAGAGTATATTTTATGTTTTAATATGAGTAATCATGTATAATTACTTGTGTTATTTGAAAGAATGCATAATAGTTCTTAATATTGATCTGTAAAAAATTATATATTAAGTACGGTTTTATAGTGATAAATTGTCTGATTCATGGATATTATGTTTCATATGACTTTTTATCTACTTATAAATGTTATAAATATAAATATTTTTCCTATAATAATAATTCAACAAGTTTTATTTATACGAATAACGAGATTGGGGTGTCAAAACATTGCATAAAAATTGATCGTACTGTAGAAGCTACCTATGGAACAATATGGTGTTAACGATAGCCCAATGAGGTAATATCTAGTAATGTAATATCATTAGAGATTAGAATCTAGATAAATTTGAATATTCTGAGATAATGGGAGATTTATTATGTGATCACTTATGAAGTATATGTATGCTAATGATTAGTTTTTTTAGGTAAGTGAGATCGTTCTAAAATTAACCAGCATCAAATTTTGTAGAAATTTCAAAATTCAATATTTTTAGGAAATGTAGGGGAATTTATATTACACATTTAATTTTTCATTAAAAATAAATGTATTAATTATATTTATTTTGTTTAATATATGGGTAATCTCATAATTAATAATATTAGTAAATCAAGATCATGAAATGTGATTTTGTTGTTTCAATATTATTGAGAAAGTTAAATCATTCTAGAATTAATATTTTATCTAGAAATTGAATTAATTGAAGATGTAATAACATATAAACATTGATTATTATATTGTCTTAGAGACATTTCATCTATCTATTGTTGAGGAAGCCTAATGGAATGATGATCATTCACATCTTGTACTGTGATAGGGTAATAATGGGTGATATGTAAAATGATTATCTATGAGGATGTTGTATATGTTGGGAGAAACACTTGTCTTGATAATGATACATTCCCACTAATATTTTTATCCTTTGTGATATTAATGGAACAATATATCATATTGATTCTCCAAACTAATAGAAAATATGTATTCACCCATATTGTGGGTAATCTATGTAAAAAATCATTTGTGACATTAGCTGACTTGAATTCCTATTTCATTCGGGTTTGGAAGGTATTATATATTTGTGTAGATTGGATTACAAAAAATCCTACTGCATTATTTCTAGATAATATATTATAAAATAATTACCAACTAATCAAGCATACCTATATTTCTTAGTGGAACCACCCATTCATGGGAACTTAATATGGGAACCATTTTTACTTGTTATAAATAAACAAAAAAAGAATCTCTAATGAAAATACAGTACGACCATTCCAAAAATTATATACAATAACAATAATTGAATTATTACTATGGAATAAAAGGGTAAAAAATTCCAATCATGGTGAACATGTAACATACTAAAAATACATAACCAAAGTCAACAAAAACCACTCGTCACACATCATGGGGGCTATATGGGGCCTATGGAGACTACCTAGAACATGACCCTAAAAATCTTCCATCTGATCATATTGATGAGATCCTAATATACTATTCATAAAAAAACCATAAAAATTAGGACCCCCCCCCCCTAGATAAGGTGTTATATATGACAAGGGAACATGTACTGCATAATCAAAATATTGTATCACTTATCTATAGTATCTTTTTAGTCACCCAAGGCTTCTTAAAATGTTTTTTAAATCCAAATCATCAATTAGTCAATCATTACATTTAATAATATAAAATCAAAACACCATACACCCAAAATCAAAAAACCCCTTCCATATTTACATTTATCATTAAGTATTTTAAAAATATCAAATTTATATAACCCATATAAACATGGATATAAAAACGAGTGTATAAAATAAACATTGACAAATTTATATCATGTGGAACAAAAAATTATTCCTTAAAAAATCTAAACTATCATTTTTTATCAATCCTTAAAAATTATATATATCAAGATAAATTAAATTATTTCATAATAAAATCTATAATGTATTTTTATAGAAAAAATATTTATAGAGTAGATGTTAAACACTTTTGAGAAAATTATCATTTTTTATAACATGATATGTAAGAAGAAACAACGATAATTGATTAAAAAAGTCATTTATATTTAAAAAAATTATTTCTAATAAATAAATAAAATAGATATCCATGTTAGAATCAATTGAATGAGTAATATAAATCAAAATTTGGGTGAATGAGTGTAAAATTAATTTTTCCTCTAAAAAATTACACCTATTATGGTTAGTTAATGACCATTCTATCTCACTTGGTTCATAAATAAAATAATTTTCCCAACTAATTTTAACAACTTCTATCACCACATCAGTATCTACATTTATGTAGTGTGGTATTTATTTACCACCCCCCCCCACCCACACACAAAACTGGTCACTTGTTATTAAAATCAAATAGTAGTATTATAATGGACTTGAACCTTGAACAATACATTAACAAAATATTTTAATAAGAAATAATGTATCATTATAAATGAACAAAGATAAATATTCTCAATGAAATATCCAAAAGATAAATCTTGAGTATCCCGTAGAGTCTTTGAATATTATATTCTTCTTTTATATCAAGGTAATCTTCTATTTATGGGGTTTCACACTATTTCCAAATATTTCTCACATTCATATTAATCATGGAATAACTTCTACTCCAAACTAAATTTATCAATAAATTATGGAATTTAGTTTAGTTAATTAAATCATATTTCATTTATTCATGATTTTTATGACTCTTACTTCCCCATGTGATTTTCTATGGCAAAATTTGTCAAATAAGGTAACTTTTTTCATTAATTTAAATCAACCTAATCTGAATTTGAATTAAAATTCAATTTTTTAAACATTTCTCAAAATGAAGTGTAAAACACTCAAATGTCCTAATTTGGTCTCTATGTGGAATAAACTATATTGAAACACTCATTTTAGTGTATAAATTTATGGTTATATATAAGATTTATAAAATATAAATTAAACTCACTTTTAAGCCATTTCATAAATTAGGTATAATAGAATCTCAAATAACCATGTCATGACATGCTTAATATCATGATATATTAAATTTCATTGAAAAACACCACATGTAATGAATTACTCCATATTCAACATCACATTCTTTGTATCCCAAGATCCCAACCCCCAAATTTATATGTTATGTGGAATGGTAAAACTAACAAACTCTGCATTTAATTTTGAAGCATTGATCAAAAAAATACCTTTTCAATACCCATTTTTCTAAACACATTGCTTATTTAAATTAAATAAATGAACCATAATATCATTGATGGATTATAAAATAAAATCTTCATATTTCAGTTGATCGGTTAGGAATTATATTTTTATTTAATTCCATGGTCAATAAAAACTAAACATTCCCTTCTTAATTAATCCAACAAAAATATTTTGGAAACACAATTACTAATGTTCCTCATGCCATTTCATACTCTCCAGATTCTCAATAAATACAAAATCCATATATACCCTCTAAACACCTTGATTTATATTTTTTCACATTAAAATTTATCTTGAAATAATATCAAAATTTGGACCCTAAATAATATATTCACCAAATAAAAATTGTCTTATATAACCCATACAGACTTCAGGAACTAGTCATTTCCTAATCCACCATGGAATATGAAGTCACAAAAGTATTATGCTACTTAATTCCTTAACTAAAAATGATTTATCCCACTCTTTTTGAACCTAAAATATATTAATCTCTGATAAAAATCACAATTCTCTAGAATAGAAAATATATGATATTTTCGAATATACTCATTCTGCATCATAGTTTTAAATGACTCTTTCTTATGGGTGTGTTTTGTTTCATCCAGTTATCATGTCACATTTATACATTACAAAGGTATTTATTTTCATGTGTTATTTACAAAACTTTATTACAATTCTAATGATGATAGTTGAAAAAATCTCATGTGTAAGATCATGGATTTACATATTTGGTATAGATTCTTTTAATCACCATTTAAACCAATGTCTTATTCCCTTTTAGTCTTAAACCCATAAACTGCACCATAAGGTGGGTTTTTTGGGTCACATACATGACTTATTTTAAAGTTATATTGTCATTTAATTTACATTATTTCTTTTTTTGGGGGGGTTTTACATGCATTTTGGTGGAAATGGTGGGCTTTCAAAATTTGGGCCAAACCGTGAGCCCATTTCCAGATTTAAAAACCAAAATTTTTTATTTTATAAATCATTAATTTTTTAAGATTTTATAACAATTCCACTTCTCATTTGTCATGAACTAATATATAAAAACTACCATATCCATTTGGGCCTCATAAAAATCTATAATCATGATGGATTTGGGTTTTTTATTAAGGTTTTGGGCCAGCCCAAAAGCCAATTTCCTGCTTTGAGTTTTATTTTTAATATTTTAATATCTCATTCAATATTTACTATTTTTAGGTGATTCAACTTTCCACTATAAGAAAAAAACCTAAGGATCACCCCCATTATATATTTAGCCGATTTGGAGCTCATTTGTTTTGCGAATTTCGGAGAAACGTCTCTGAATGTCTCAAAGCAGCCAGATTGGAAGAGGTGAATTGTTTCTTTCATAACTCCTTCAATTTCTGCTCTTTCTCCCCCATTTATGTCCTAAATTGAACTCCCCATCCTCATTAGATCCTCCATATCAGTTTTTGTTTCTTGTATATTCAACAATTGGTGGATTTGGGATGATTTATTCAATATCTTTCAAGTAAGTGAATTCTTTCTTGGTATCTTCCATCTTCCTTTAGTTTTATTTCATCTTTCTTGAAGTTCCTCTTGTCCAGAAGTTGGGTTTCTTGCCTACGATTTAATTTAGTATTTCATGGTTAAATATTGTAGTCTAGGTCTGGTTTTATCTTCCTTGTGGGGTGGTAGCAGTACGATGGATTTTTCGCACCATGATTTAAGGGTTTTGACTCAAGAGGTAGGTGGTTCCATGTGTAAACAATTATTGATGATTTAGCATCATTGGTTTATTAATTTAGCATGTTCCTAATATATTGTGTGTACTACGAAAATCATTTTGGTAGCATTAGTAAAACCTTTGATATTAAAGTTACAATATTGCTTGTAGTGGTGTGTTTTTCAAATTAAACTCATGTGATATCTTCTGTGGTAGTTGTATAAAATATGAAAGTGACTAATTAGTTGTTTAAAGGGGATACCAACTATGGTTTATTAATTCTTTAGTGTCATGTGGGCCTCAAAAGGGTGGTTTTTGAATGGTTTTATGTGTAAAACCTTATTATTTTCCTTGAATGTGATTTATAAAAAAGTTTGTTTTTCATGTGTATCATTTGTGGTATTACTTGAGTTAATTTTATATCACATGATGGTGGTTTAATAAATACTTCAAGGGCTGATAATTATACTTTTTTAGGGCCTTGGTGTGATTTTGGCCTCCAAAGAAGGTTTTGAAATGGGTTTTTTGTGAAAATCATGGTTATACCCCTTGGGTTTGTTTTATGAAAAATGAAAATGATTTAGTGAGTTAAACAAAGTGTTCCAATGGTGTATATGTACTTTTTTGTGATTTTATTCACCTAAAATGGGGTTTTTAAAGGTAAATAGGTGATTTAATATGTCAAACATTTTAAAATATTTCATAAATTTTTGAAGTGTTTTATTAAATTGGAAGAAAGGTGTGAAACACGTTTGTGTGCTGTTTTGTGTGAGTATGATGCGAAAAATGAATTTTTTTAGGAAAGAAGTATTATGTGATATGTGTGAAGGATGTTATGTGAATTGGAATATCTTGGAAAGATTTTATAAAAATATTAAAGGATTTTTTGAAGTGTTAAAGGGATGGGAAAAGTGTTGTTGTATATTTTTGTGTGAGTTTGATTTCCAAAATGAATATGAATGAAAAGAGGATTATGTGACTTCTGTGATATAAGTATGGGATGTTTGGTGTGTGTGTGTGTTACGTGGAAGTGGTATTTGAAGTGAAAATTGTATTTAATGGTTTGTGTAACTTGTTTGAGCACAAAAAGGGAAAACCAAGGTATCTAGGTGGGTGGACGTGTACTAGTATGCTAGTGATCCCGTGGGGTTTGGCCTTAGTTTTACGTAGCAAAATTGACACTTGAAACACTAAATAAACTATGATGATGATGAATGAGTACCACTAGGTTATGGGTATGTTCCCTAATAGTGACTTGTGCACGATAAAGGATATTGTGATGGTTACTCTCACCAAGATACGAGGTACCTGGGACCCACAATAAGCTAGTGCCTTTGGGGTATTTCCTGTTACTTGTGTTCATTAGATTATTTATGCTTACCGTCAACATACAGAATGTTTTTTTTAGAAAATTCAGTAGCTTTTGTATTTTATTTAAAAGTGTTGATTCTTTAAAATATCCCACTTGAAAACTATCTTTATTTAAATTTGTATCTTTTAGAAATTGTAACTGACATTTCATGTTTAGGAAAACTTGAAAGATTTTCATCATTGAATGTTTATCACATATAATCTCTTAGTGGAGGTATCCTACTGGGATTTGTCTCACACCCTACTTGCACCTTTGAATGTAAGTAGACTTGGTTATTTTTGTTGTAGGTTTGGGTACAGCTTTTGTGATAACAGTTCGGGTTTTAACGGACCTTCATGATGCGGTGTTTTGGATATGGATTGTGGGCGGTGCCTCTCGCCATGTGCAGGTTCTTGGGATATCCATTTTGGGTTTCTTGAGTTGTTATAGTCTTCTATAATTGTTTTAAATTATGTAATTCAGTTCTGAATTTTTGTAAAAGATGGTTTTTTTTAAAAAAATCCAGATTTGTTATATTGGATTCATTCATTGTTTTATGTTTATAAACTCAGGTAAACCATTCCCAAATTTCATTTTCTATTTCCCGGGCACTTGTTCCATCCCGCGGGGCTCAGGAACTCCCTTAGGGCCTTTCCACGGGCCGGGTTTGGTGTTGTTTTTTATGGTGACCCGATTTGGTTCGTCACAAAATGGTATCAAAGGAGGTTCTGGTTAACTTTATGGGTCATGTTATTTGGGGAAGAGTTGGGATAGTATAGAGTTAGGATTTTCGGGGCATGATATTCCAGTTATGGTTAGTGTGCCTGATCACCACACCTCATGATGGGATTCAATTTTTTAGGGAAAATTAGGATTTATCTAAGTCCTTTGGTTTTCTTGGTTTGATGATGATTAGGGGAAATGAAAAAAGAGTTGGGTAATTTCTCTCAGTGAGATCATAGGTCCTGTAAAGCCATGTGGAGTTGGGGATATTCCATAGAACACTCTCTATGATAGTGAAGTGATTGGGATATGGCCACCAACCATAAGTCCAAGTCACCCACTGAAACTAGTTTCCTCTCGCATTGTTTTGTGCTTTAGTTTTTCAATCATGGAACTTTGGTTTTAATGTGACTTGGTTTTAAGAAGCATAATGTTTTGTGAAATTATTTTCAAATAAATATGGAATGGATTGGTTTATGAAATGGTGGAACTAAATTTCTAGAATTGTTTTGAAATGGAAAATGGTGTTCTTACACCTCTTTTGAAAGTAGGAACTATATTGAATTTGGTTATGAAAAAGTGTTTCAATAGAATTTTTTAAACAATCAAAGGGTGTGTTAATGGGATGAGATGTTTTGAAATTGATGTATATTAATTTAAATTGAGTATTCATTTTATTTACTGGGATTTTCATTCCATGGTTAGCGGTCTTGAGAAAATGGATGTATTGGTTGATTGTTTGGTTTTGAAAAGTGGAAAGGATTTTTCTTTTAACCTTTGGTATTTCCTTGATCGACCACATGCATGGGGTTATAGGGGATTATGGATGGTTAATGGCATGACTGGATGAGTTCCTAGATGGATATGAGGAGGGTTACCGGTGTGGTACAAAAACATGCATGTGTAAGGCTCATGGGGTACCATTGGTGGATACGCTAGTCGCTGAACTGTTTGTTTTCAAAGAAATGTTTTTAAAGTCAAAAATGATGTCTTGATGACTGGTTTAGGATAGTGTCCATTATGTGTTTTTTTAATGTTTATTTTGTGGGATGTTTTTAGTTCAATAACCCCTCTAGTTTGAACCGTGTTTTGGGCTTATGTTTGGTCGGTAAGCTGGGTTGAAGGTCCAATTAGTGGTTTCTTCTGAAAAATGATTCGGGATGCCTTTATAGTGGTTCCATTCATGTGTTTGGATCTAGTTTGTGGCATGTCTTGACCAATGGACCAGATTGTCTGGGTCCTTGGGTTTTCTCATTGGATAAGGTATTCCCCCATTAAGGGTTAATACACAACTGAAGTGCAAGCTGGATTGTTTGGTCGTTGGAAAATCCTACAATTGATCAATATAAGGAATCTTTTATTGATATTTGTTTATTGAGTCTACACCCATTCCTTTCATTGAATTTTGGATCCTCTTATAACGGGAGGGTTCTTGTTGAAGGTTAAAAGAGACCTTAATTTCTTAATTTTCTTGATTTGTCGAAGGTGGAAGTGTTCTAGGGTTGTTAGTGTGGATGACTGTCTCGATGGTGTCTAAGAGGGCCTCTGGGTTCTTCATAGTTTCATTGAAGTAGGATTTCATGTTAAACCACTATTTTTGGGAATCTGGTCATTAGAGGCTATTGTGGCCACTTTCTGGACTTGTTTATTGTTTGGGGACTTTACATAAGGTCACTTTCCATGAATTCTTTTATATCAGTCGCAATGGTCATGTTCGGTGACACCTTGTGATGTCATGTTCTTGTTTGACTATAAAGGTGAAGTTGTACAATATTTTTTGAGTCTTTTTATTCAAAATTATGTCTCATTTTGGGAAATCTAGACATCCTTTGTTTATAGGATGGTGTTTCAATATATCCTTTCCTCTTTCTTTTTCTCATTTGAAGAAACAAGGGGTGATGTGTGTGCGTGTTCTACGCACATGTTTCAGTGGGATTTTGGGTTTGGGTTTAGTGAGTTTCAGAGTGTGTTATGCCTTAGTGACCCCATATAGTCTTAAGGTGTATTTGTTTGTGGCACCAGAAGAGAAGTTTCATTCGGGGGTTTCTAAACCCAGACTGTGAGCTATGAGATGCTTCAATAATCTGAGCTCCAGCCACAGGTCCCGGAGTGAAGCTATCCCGTAGTCTAGAAAACCCCATGGGTGTAAAAGGTTTTTTGTTAACTTCAATCTTCGTTGAGGGATGTTGAGAAAGTTTGTGGTTTTGAGGTGATTGAAGTGATGTGTGAACCCTATTCCTTAGCATTGTAATTAGTGTTATGAGTATCTGGTTTTGTGCTTTTCCCTTCGGTTTCCATTGAGTTTTTTGGAGAAAAGTTTGAAATTTTGTTAGACAAGTTGAGCACACGGTTTGCACATGGTTAGTAGTAACCATGCCTTATAAAACCATCCAAGTATAAGGATCCACATCATTAGCGCATGATTTCTCAAACTGTACAGATTAACCATGTGGTCGTCCCAACTCATTAAATTTGGGTTCTTCCTATGTCAATCCATGCTGGTCGGTTAAGATAGTTGGTTGTTATGGTGGGGACACCCACTATGATTCTCATGTATTTTCCTTTATAAATTTCTAATAGAGGACAACACCTTGTATCGGGGAGTCTATTTGGGCCTCCCCCTATTAGTGTCTCAATCCTGGTTCTGGAAAAATTTGAATTGTCTCTTATGGTGGGGAACCCATTTGGGTCTCCCCATACTAGTAATTCAGTTTGGTCCTTGGTCTTGGAATGGAGGTAGGTAGTCTTGTTTAGAGCTATCTAACTACCTAAATCTTACTTGGGTAAATTTTGGGAGTGGATAATGCCCAACAGTCTGGATAAAACAAGGTAAGGGTAACCTTGTTCTTTGTTGTTGTTTATTTGGATAAATTGTTGGAATCTTGTTCAGATAGTATTTGAGGAGTTTTCTTTTGGGGTAAAATCTGAATATACATGATCATTTCAGGAAGTGGTTTATGTTTTAGTTGTTGAGATTATTCTTTCCTTGATTTTTCAATTGGAGATATTTTGGCCTTTTGGGGTGAAGCTTGGCAAAGGAGTCCAATTTTCCCTTTCAGTTCGATTTGGTTTTTTCTTTTAACCTTACTATGGATTTTTGAGGGCGGAAAGTTTTACGGTGGGGAGAATTGTCACATACAGGACATCTTTTAATGTTTTTTTGTCATTTAATTTACATTACTTTTTGGCTTGGGGGGTTTCACAAGTATTTTGGTGGAAATGGTGGGTTTTCAAAATTTGGGCCAAACCGTGATCCCATTTCCAGATTTAAAAACAATTTTTTTTTATTTTATAAATCATTAATTTTCCAATATTTTCCAAAACTTCCACTTCTAAATTGTCATAACCTAATATATAAAAACTAACATATCCATTTGAGACTCATAAAAATCCATAATCATGATGGATTTGGGATTTTTATTAAGGTTTTGGGCCATCCTGAAAACCCATTTCCTGCTTTAAGTTTTATTTTTTATATTTTACTATATCATTCCATATTTACTATTTTTTGGTGATTCCACATCCCACTCGAATCCAAAAACCTAAGGATAACCCTCATTATCGATTTCGCCGCTTCTGAGCTCATTTGTTTCATGAATTTGGGTGAAAAGTCTTCGGATGTCTCAAATTGTCCAGATTTGAAGAGGTAAATTGTTTCTTTCATAAATCCTTCAATTTTTCTCTTTATCCCCCATTTCAGTCCCCAATTGAACTCCTCTTCCTCACTATATCCTCCCAATTAGTTTTGGTTTCTTGGATATTCAACTATTGGTGGATTTGGGATGATTTCTTCAATATCTTTCAAGTAAGTGAATTACTTCTTGGTATCTTCCGTCTTCCTTTAGATTTATTTCCTCTTTCTTGCCATTCCTCTTGTCCAGAAGTCAGGGTTATTTTCTAGTATTTAATTTAGTATCTTTTTGGTCAAATATTGTGGTCTATATCTGGTTTTATCTTCCTTTTGGTGCGGTAGTGGTACGGTCGAAGTTTCGCACCAAGATTTAAGGGTTTTGACTCAAGAGGTAGGTGGTTCACTATGTAAACAATTATTGATGAAATAGCTTCCTTGGTTTATTAATTTAGCATGTTCCTAATATATTGTGTGTACTTCGAAAACCATTTTTGGTAGAATTAGTAAAACATTTGATATTAAAGTTACAATGTTGTGGGTTTTTCAAATGTAACTCATGTGATATCTTCTATGGTAGTTTTATAAAATATGAAAGTGACACATTAGTTGTTTAAAGCGGCAACCAATTCTAGTTTAGTAATTCTTTAGTGTAATGTGGTTCTCAAAAGGGTGCTTTTTGAATGGGTTTATATGTAAAACCTTATTATGCTCCTTGAAAGTGTTTTATGAAAATGTGTGTTTTTCATGTGTATCTTTTGTGAGATTACTGAGGTAATTTAATATCACATGAGGCTGGATTGGTAAATGTTTCAAGGGCTTCCATTTCTGCTTTGGTAGGGTCTTGGTGTGATTTTGGCCTTCAAAGAGGGTTTTGAAATGGGTTCTGTGTGCAAAACATGGTTATACCCCTTTGGTTTGTTTTATGAAAATTGAAAATGATTTATTGAGTTAAATAAAGTGGGCCAATGATGTACGTGTACTGTTTTGGAGATTTTATTAACTTAAAATGGGGTTTTTAAAGTTAAATAGGTGATTTAAGATGTCAAACATTTTTAGAATATTTAATAAAATTCTTGAAGTGTTTTCTTAAATTGCAAGAAATGTGTGAAACACGTTTGTGGGCTGTTTTGTGTGAGTATGATGTGAAAAATGAGTTTTTTCTATGAAATAAGTATTTTGTGATATGTGTGTGGGATGTTATTTTAATTTGAATATCATGGAAATGTTTTATAAAATTGTTTAAAGGATTTTTTGAAGTGTTAAAGAGATGTGAAAAGTGTTATGGGCTATTTTGGTGTGACTTTGATTTCCAAAATGAGTTAAAATGAAAATAGTATTAAGTGACTTATGTGATATACATATGGGTTGTCTAGTGTGTGTTTGACTTGTAATTGGTATTTTCAAGTGAAAATTGTATTTAATGGCTTGTGGAACTTGTTTGAGCACCAAAAGGGAAAACCTGGGTATCTTGGTCGGTGGACGTGTACTAGTATGCTAGTGATCCCGTGGGGTTTGGCCTCAGTTTCACTTATCAAGATTGAAACTTGAAACACTAATGAAACTATGATGATGATTATTGGGTACCACTAGGTTATGGGTATGTTCCATACTAGTGGCTTATGCACGAGAATGGATATTGTGATGGTTACTCTCACTGAGATACGAGGTTCCTGGGACCCACAACGAGCTAGTGCCCAGGGGTTATTTCTCATTGCTTGTGCTCATTAAATGATTTATGCTTTCCATCGGCATATGGAATGTTTTTCTGAAAAATTTAATATCTTTGGTATTTTATTTAAAAGTGTTGATTCTTTAAAACAGCCCACTTGAAAACTGTATTTATTTAATGTTGTATCTTTTAGAAATTGTAACTGGCATTTCATGTTTAGGAAAACATGAAAGCTTTTCATATTTGAATGTTTATCACATGGCATATCTTAGTGGTGGTATCCTACTAGGATTTGTCTCATACCCTACTTACACCTTTGAGTGTAAGTAGACTTGGTTATTTTTCCCGCATGTTTGGGTACATCTTTTGTGATAACAGTTCGGGTTTTTAGTAGACTATCATGATGCAGTGTTGTGGATATAGCTTGAGGGTGGTGCCTCTCACCGTGTGGAGGTTCTTGGGCGATCCATTATGGGTTTCTTCAGTTGTTATAGTCTTCTATAATTGTTTTCAATTATGCAATTTAGTTCTGAAATCTTATAACATATGGTTTTGTTTGAAAAATCCTGATATGTTTTATTGGATTCATTCATTTTTTTTGTGTTTATAAACTCAGGTAAATCATTCCCAAATTTCATTTTCTGTTACCTGGGCACGTGTGCCAACTGGTGGGGATCAAGAACACCCTTCAGGCCTTACCACAATCTAGGTTTCTGCCATTTTTTATGGTGACCAGATTTGGTTCGTGACAGTTTTTATTTGGAGGGATGGTAGAATGGGTTGGGACTTATTTTTAGGATTATATCATAATATTAAAAAAATGACATGTATTGGCCTGTTCTAGCCAATTAATGGTGTGTATTTCCCTGGATAGATCAATTCATGATGTGTATTGTTTTCCAATAGGAAGAAACCCAATCATTAGATGGCTTCTAAAGGATTTACATTCTGTTTAAATGTAATGGGTTTGTTTTTAAAGAGAATCACCCACTTCTTTTTCCTCACCTCCACATTCTTATTTTATGTATAGAGGATCTCCCTGTAATTCTCCCTTTTGGGTTAAAGTTAGGCTTTGATAACATTCATCTGTTCAACCTCGGATCAAGATTTTATTTGCCACATTGGATCCATCTTGGAATGATCATAGATATACAATATTATTTTCATAGACTATATTCCCATATTTTTAGCTATTTTGGGGAGAGCTCATATTCCTGATTTTCAAGTATTTTTTTCTATTGAATTTTTTTCTCCCAATATGGACCCATCTAAAGGCTGATACATGAAGATTGTACCTACATTGGCATAAGGTAGGTGGTCCATAATTTTTCCCTTCTATCTTGTTTAAATATATTATGTGTTGTGATTCCAGATTCTAGATATTTTAATCATTTCTTTCAAAATATAATTTTCCCTTATTTAGATTATTAGTCATGATAGATTTGACCAAGTGTCACATTATACTGGTTTGGATTTGTATCCATTTGACTATTACCACCCCTAGAGTTGTTCCTATGTAATTTCTCATGAGATTATAAATGCTTATGTTACCAAGGTATATTTATTATTTTTTTCATGAATCATTAATGAGATAACTATAATGAATCAAGTCAATAGTGGGTGGTATGACCACATCACATGCTTTAAAATTATAAATGGTTACACCCATGTTTCAATGGAACCTCATAAATGATAAAGTGTATTTGACTTATTATACATGTGATACATAGGTATGGAGTCCCTAATACCTATGATACTTGGGAATATCACCTTGTTTACTTATGATACCAGGTCATAGTGTCCCTTATACTTGTGATATCAAACATGGGGTCCCTTATTCTTGACATACTAGGAATGGATTCACATACACTTGCGATACTAGGGAAAGGCTTCCCATAAACATGTGATACTCAGTCATTACAATGGATGGACATGGAATCCTTTATACTTGTGACAACATACATGGTTTTCATTATAATTGTAATACTAGGAATTTCATAATTTATAATTGTGATACAAGGGAATGGTGTCACATATACCTGTGACACTCGTTTATGGAATCTATTATAATTATGATAATTTATCAGGGTGTCTATTATATTCATGATACTCAGGCATGGATCCCATTACACCCATGATTCATGGACATGGAAAATCTTATGATCTATGTTAATCTAGAATGACATCCCATACTACTTTAGGAGGATCCCATGACTGGACATGGATGCTTGACAAACACCTCGGGTTCAGGATATCACTAAATATGTATACATTTGGCTATCAATATCACTAAGTAAATATCACATATATATACATACATTCATAGACACTCATAAATATATGTTCAAGTCAATATCTTTTCAAATTTTATCATGACATGGGATGAAGAAGTTTGTGTCGTCCTAGTGTCCTTCAAGAACCTGATCTATCCTTATACAATTTACCTGCTACATTGCCATTAGTATATCTACACACTTCTCCCATTATATGCATTGGTTTGATACTTCTAGATACTTTTGATGGTGGAATATAGAAAATATGTCACACCCTATATGGGATGTCGTTTAGTACATGGATAGAATTCATAGATGAAGGTTTGGATAGGGGGAAGTGAAAATATGTCGATGCATGAACTAATTTTATCATGGATATGGGGGAGCATAGGTCTGATATATTTCTTGTAATTCTATCTAGAGATAATATTTTTGTTCTTTTGGTTCTTTTGGTTGTTTTGATATACATGTGTGTATGTGTACCAACAACAATGTATTCCTATTCCTTTTTGTTAGAGGCTTCACATTACATCATTTTAATATTATATTCATTATTTTTATAGATGACTATTTATTTTATCTATATGATTTAACTTATTTAATAAGTTAGTATTATTCATTAACTATTTAATCATTTATGAAATTATTGTGCTACTCTAATTATAAGGGTACAGTCTCTCCACTATACCATGATGAGACCTCACTATTTGTCGGTAGCCTCTGGCATACAAAGTGGCACACTTGAGTCCATGTAACTAACTAGCTCAGGGCACTGCTTAGTGGATTGTGGGTCAGAATGATAAAAATTGGTATCAGATGTGTCTTTAATTTTACATTTTATTTTGGGATAGTGGAAAGGGGACTAGGTTGTGTCATAATTTTTTAATGAGACTATGATTGGGAGTTTCTAACCCATGAATAGAGAAAAAATACCATTGATAGAAATTTATCTTTTTTGGATTTGTCACATTATAGTTTACTTGATTCCACCTTTTGGTAATTCACATGATATGTGACTTTTATTGCTATTATTGATGAGGATTCCATTTTAACCAAGTCTTAGTACAATAAGGAAGAGTTGGTTCATGCATCATCATAGACATGTAGAGATTCACAAGTCATGTATTATGCCATTCCATATAAGTGAATCTCATGGCTTGTATTTATTTTGATTGTATTGAGTGCATTTATAGTTATAAATGTAATTGTTTTGATGATATTGTAAGGGAATGAGAGACATAATTGGTTACTAAAATGTCCAACATAAAAATTAATATGTATTCTTCAATTTCTTGATTTTGATAGCTTAAGTTGTTAATTGTTGCATGTTGAGTCATGGACTATTGGTCACATGGGTTGGAACATGTTTATGGTTATGATTAAATGGATGTAAACATTCATTTTATTGAATTTATGGGACTTTATAAATTATAAATTTTAACCTACATAATTCAATTATTAAAAATATTGTCGTATGGATAAGTATAAACGAAATGAGTTTAGTTCCTAAAATAAAAATGTTTATCGTTAAATAGAGAATCCAATAACAACATAAAGGGTGTTTCCTCTAAAAATTGTAATAGAAACTATATAAACTCGGACTCATGACTTATATCAGAGACCTTGAACCTAACCCAACCTCATTATTGGGAAGTAGGTAGTGTCTATTGTGTTTCTTATGATTTTTATTTCAGCCAGACCTAGCTTTTGGGGAAGGTAGAGGGGTGTGTATTTTATATAGAATAGAATTCTACCAAATATATTCTTACACCTATGGGTTATTCCATTATCAAATCCTATTTTGGGGCGTGTTATTGGAAATTTTAGAGTTCTTCCACCATGAATTCCTTCATTTATGTGCTAATAGGGTAGTGACAACTATGCCCCAAATGTGATTGGAATATGGCTACTAGTGTTTCCTCCAGTAGTTCCCCTTGTGGAACCAACTATTATACAAGACATGGGAAATGATTCCATATTTTGTGATGGTTTTATTAAGCCTATTAAGACTATTTAGTAATCTCCTAATCTTTCTCATTCTCTAGTATAGTTTATGTGAGAGTTTCAGTTGTAGCATCGACCCTTATTTCTAGGGAATGGCATCCTTCATGCCATAGAATCTTGGATGTAGGCCATGCTCATTATATTTGAGTACCATAATACACCTACTGAAAAGATGGTGAATCTCATTGTTTATTTCATTGATATTCATCTAATTGATTGTGGTATGCTATTACATTGGATGATCATAATTAGGGTATGTATTGGGCTTTCTTGAAATAGTCTTTTATAACTATTTCTATCCTTGGATGCTTAGAGTGGACTAAGATACAGAGTTTAGGAAACTATAGTTGGGTATTATGTTTATAATGGAATATTATTTTTGGTTCTCTGATCTCCAATGATTTTCACTGACTCTTTTTTGTGACTCATTGTTGATAGAAATAACATTTAAGGAAGGTCCCATATACTCAATGTGATTCTAGTTGAATTTATTTTGGTTGATCATAGTTTTATAATAGTAAATCAGGCCCTCATCATTGAGTAGAACCTAAGGGAAGATAGTAGCGTGGAATAGGGTAGTTCATAACTGAAAGAGGGAAGTGCTTCAACTAGAAGACAGAAATGTCACTTTTAGACTAAATATAGAAGCAATGGTAGGAAATTTACACCCACTTATAGTTATGTGGTTTTTCACCATTGCGGTAAGCTAGGGAATAAGAGGGCCTAGTGTCCCAAATACCTCATTCATTATTAAGGCTCCATAATCCTAGGAAACATAATGGTTTTTTTAGGAGCATCACATTTGAGCCTATTGGGAGAGGATCCATATCTACTCCGCTTTTGAGTGTAGGATTGACAGTTCCACATTAGGAAAAAAGTTAGTATAACACTACTCTTACAGGTAGAGGAAGAGAACTTTGTTGAGGTAACCATGCATTAGATGAAAATCCATAGTAGAAAATACCATCTCAATGAAGTTAGGTTATAGTATAGGTCTTTAAATTATGATATATTTATGTAGTGTATCCTATACCCGATGAACAGGGTGTCTGACCATCTACAATTTGATGTACTATTCTATTAGCCTCTACTATTGTGTTAGGATTATTTGATATAGTCTATTCACAACACTTTATATCAATGGATATTGTGGAATTAAATGGGTCTTAGATTGAGTTATTCTATGGTAGTATGAAAATTAATTCATTATTGGTGATTTGAATAGAGATTATACACTGGTATCATGAATACACCCACGAGGTTGGAAACTATCATTTCTTAGGGGACTTCTTCATCCTTAGGATAATGGGGTTTTATTTCATTCTTAGGATAGATTATATGGTCCACTATCATGATTATGTGAACTAATATCACTACGATGTATCATTTATATCACTAGAGTGATGAAGTTACCTTCATAAGTGTGAATGGGATGTCCATGCAACATGAGCTGGACTAAAGCATCGTGGGCTGGGTGGAGTGACAACATAGATTTCTATCAAACATATTGATGATCATCAAATATATTAGGATAATTTCCCATCATTATTATATTGTCTAATTGATGTCTTCCATAATAAATTTTATATATTACCTCTTTAACGAGATCTCGTGTTCTCTATTGAGCTAGTTTTAGGAGTTTTACTAGTGTCTATTCCTCTTTACAGGATGGACACTAAATAGTTGAAAGATCTCATGAAATGGATAGTGGAAATAGAATCATAAGGTTTTTGTATGACCTAGTACTTATCCATGGGGTGCACTCAATCCATTTTGTAAAAAAGGTGGATAAAACCCTCAGGACTAGTGTGGATTTCTAGAATTTGAATCTTCTTACTGTGAAGTACTAGTATACTATTACTCATATAGATTAACTCTTTCACATTCTCTGAGGATCATAGGTCTTATCAAATATTTATTTAAGGTTAGGTTATAACCAGGTGCATGATAAACCTATAGATATACCTTATACAACATTCTGTAATAGGTATGGTCTTAATGAGTATGTGGTTTTTCCATTTAGTCTCACGAATGAACTAGTTGTATTAATAGCTCTGATAAATCAAGACTTCCACCTTATTTGGATTCATTTATGGAAATTTTTTGGATGATATCTTAGTGCTTTATTGTAATCGACTTGATCATGTGGAATATCTTAATATCCTTCTGAATAAACTAATGCAAAATAATTTATATCCAATGATCAATAAATTCTTCTTTTGGATTGATAATGTGAACATATTATTCCATATTATTTCAGATGTCGGAGTGTATGTTGACCTAGAGATGGTTAAGAACATAATTACATGAGATAATCCTAGTATTTTTTTGATATGCATAGTTTCTTGGGCCTAGATAGCTATTACATGAGATAAATATAATAATTTTTACACCTAGAAGCACATATCAATGTTTTTTCTTAAAACGGTATGGATTTTATATTTATAGAAACCTACAAGACGGCCTTTCAAGAGATGAAAGGGAGATTGACTTTAGCACTGATCATGATTCTTCCATATCTAGGAAAAAACTATACAATCTATTTTGATACATCAAATATTGGTCTATGAGTGGATCTAATTCTAGATAGTCAAGTAATGGTTTACAAGTCTCATCAAATGAGACCTCATGTGTGGAATTACCTGACATGTGATCTTGAGCAGGTAGGAATAGATCATGCCTTATGTTTCTAGAGATTTCATTCTATCAGAGAGAGATTTTTGGTGTTTATAAAATAGAAAATCCTTAAGTATATTTTTACATAGCTTTACATGAACATTATAAATAGAATGTGGGTCGAATACCATTATTACTTTGATTGGGACCTTTCTTATAAACCAAGATTGGAAAATTCATAGTAGATTCTTTATGCAGGAAGACTCAGAAAAATGAAGTATTGGAGGTTAGTAGTGAGTAGAAGATTATGGATATAATCTCTAGATACATTTAGAGGTACAATACCGTCACAGTAATAATACCCTTATAGCCTTATTAGTAACATATTCACTTTTTTATAGAGTGAATATGTGGTTGTTTACACATCCTGTGAGATTAGTCCTAAAGGGGAGTGTTTTAGGTGAGGATGTTCTTTAAGGATATATAATTAATGAGGTTCATTTCATGCACATACAGGGATGTGTTTGGGTTCCTAAATACATCTAGTAGTAATTGATGTGAGACTATCATTCCTCTACATGGGATGTACATCAAAGTATTACAATGATGTATTGTGACTTCCATTTTCAAAATTGGTGGTTTAATATGAAAATGGAGATAGTTGGTTTTTTACTCAGTGTTCCTCCTATCAGTATTTGAAGGAATAACACTAGTGACCAGTATGAATTTTACATCCATTTCCCTTTCCTGAGTGGAAATGGGCGAGTTCACCATGGATTATTGTGAATGGTCTACCGAGATCACCTCAAGGAAATGATGCAGTGTGGCTGATCATTGATAGCTCATAAATATCTCTCATTTTTTACCTATTGGAGATAATTTCATAGTGTATGAGATTGGGACACTATATTACTATGATAATATATATTTACATGGGGTCCATCATCCTATAACTTTATATAGGGACCTCATTTTTTTGGGGTTATGTAAATGGTTACATAAATATTTTGGTACGGGAGTACTTTTGATAATATCCTTTCACCCCAAAACTAATAGTCATTCATAACAAAAGATACATGTATAGGAGGACATGATATTAGAATTCTTTCTTTATTTTGGAGGTTTATGGGATCAATATACCCCTCATGTAGATTTCTCCATCATTAACAACTTTCAGGAATTGATATTTATGGCTCCCTATGAGGCTTTATATGGTAGTCCATTTCATTCCCCTATGTGTTGGTTAGAGGAAGGGGAGGCAGTTCCACTTTGACATTTGTCTCATTCATGATACTTTGTTTAAGGTTTCATTAATTTGGAAGGGAATAATTATAGCTCAGTCAATATAGAATTCATATGTTGATCATTTTCATCGACCACTGGAGTACAAGGTTGGGGATAAGGTATTCTTATGTGTTTTGACCAAACCAGGGAATCTGTAGTTTATACATGAAGAAATGGTTTCACCACAGTTTAATGGACCTTATAGATTGTGGAGAGTGTTAGGTCGGTAGCCTATATATTTCAGTTTCCTCATAGCTATCGGGATACTCCTGGCTTCATCCATATTTCATAGCTTCTCTAGTACTACTCCAATCCATATCATATCCATCATCTTGATGAGGTTGAGTTAGAGGTATATGAATCCTTTAATGAGATTCCTACCCATATATCAAAACATATAATGAAGGAACTTCAAGTATAATATTTTCCTCTGGTATGGGTGTTATGGTACATGGCTATGTAAAAGATGAGACGTGGGAGTCATATGCTAATGTACGTGATCAATGGAAAGAGTTTTTGTCAGATCAATCTTGACCAACCATATAAAAGGAAACTACCTGATGATTTTTTATGGGGGGAAACTCTCTGAACATAGTTTTTCATTTTTTATGTGCATTATATTAATCTCCTTTAACCCTTGTTGAGTACACATTTGGATTAAACTGGTAAATTGCTACATATGGTGAATTGTTTGTATTTTGAGCGAAGTTAGTAGGAGGATATACATTTATTCATGATAATTTCATGACATGTACTAAATAAATGATTTGTATTTCAAATAAATGAATTGTATTGGCCTGGGAATGAAACTTTACAACATTTATTGGTTTCTCCCAAAGGGGAAAACTGGATATTTACATATCATGTAAATAATTTATACACCATTTTAATTTCATGGATCTGCTTTAATAAAAAGAACCTTTTTATATTCTCTTAACCTATCATTCTTCTCTTATGCATATGATATATACCGGTGAAACTCCCCTTTTTCCTCAAGCTAGGATTTGTGCTTGTTCATTCATCCCACCTCCAAACTATCTTTCGTCTATCATATTGGATGCCTCTCGATAATGTAATTGATCAGCTATATTATTTTCATGGCCTATCTCTATATCTATCTATATATATTGGTGTGATCTCATACACCCTATTTTCATGTCATTTTTCTATGTTTCCATTTTATACTAATCTAAACTAGACCAAAGATCGGCACTGGTTGAGTATTCCTCCGTAGGCATAAGGTAGGTGGTCTGGAATTTATCCCTCATGTAATGTTTCTTTATATTATGCATTATGATGATGAATTCCAGATATTGCATGTATTGAATAAAAAATAAAATTATCTCTTCATAAATAGTTGTCCTTGATAGAAATGAAATACTATCCACTTAGTCTTGTTGAGATAATTCTCCATTAAATAGTTTCCACCCCTTTAGGTGTGCCTATGGAGTAACCGTTGATATTATAAATTCTTATGTGACCATTTCATATATTATATGATTTTGGTGTGACTCTTAAATGTGATCATTAGGATGAATCAAGTGGAGAGTCATTGGTATGACCATGTCATGTTCTTTTACATAAACAATGGTTATGCCATTGATTCAATAGACCATTAATAATGATAATTCCTATTTAACTACTTATACATGTGATAATAGGGCATTGTGTCCCTTATACATGTTATAATAGAGAATTTTATCCCTTGTAATTTTTATACATGAGAATTTATTCCCTTGTACTTTTGATACTAAGAATGGTGTCCCTAATACTTGTAATATTGGTAAAGGATTCCCTTATACTTGTGATGCAAAGGCATGACATCTAGTTTAATTTTGATACTCAAACATAGTGTCCCTAATTATTGTGATACCTAGGAATGGAATGTATTATTCTTATGTTATAGCATGTGGTGTCCCATATACTTGTGATACTAGGCATGGAACCTCGTATACTTGTAACGCATGGCATGGAATCCTTCATACTTGTGATACTCGATCATGGAATCCCTTATAATTTGCATACTGAGGCATGGAATCCTTTATATTAGTGATACTTGGGAATAGTTCCCTTTACACCTCTAATACTTTGGCATGGAGAAAATTATGATATATGATACTTTTTCATCTAATCCCCTTCTAATTTGGGTGGTACTAGTGACTAGACATAGATGATTGACTTACACCTCAAGTCCATTCTAGAACTATGTATGTATATAAATTGTTATAAATGTAACTACATATATATAACATATATATACATACAGGAAAATGCTATCACATATATTTACCCATGGAAATTTCTTATAAAAGGTAATCCTAGCCCATTCTGAAGCAGGTAGTGCTATCCTGGTGTCCTTGAGAGCCAAAGATGATCCTTTAGAGTTCTTTTACTACTTTATCATTATTATATCAACACACTACACATAATATATACACTGGATTGATAATTCTAGACCCATTTGGTGGTGTCATACTTAGTATACCCCACACCCTATATGAGCCATTATTTAGTACCTAGATGGACTACATGGTTTTAGTTTGGGATAGGGGGAATTTCCCTATTGTAGATACCTGATTTGATTGTAGCATGGGAGAGGGGGAACATAAGAGTGAGTTATGGATTGTTATGATATCTAGAGAAATTCATTAGGTATATTTGGTTATCTGGATATACTTCTGTGTTTTTATTCCTTCCTCCATGTTTTTATGTTCATTTTTTTAGAGTCATGATAATACATCATTTTTTAAAACAACATATATATTTCTATAGATTACTGTTTATTTTTTTTGAATGATTTAGCTTTTGTAGTTCCTTAATATTAATAATATGCTATTTTTTCAATTATTATATAGTTTTCTACTTTTATTGTCAGGTTATAGTATCCTAAATATTCCATAATGGACCCTTACAGCTAATTGAAATCCTCTTTTTGATAGGAAGGTGTGCTTGGTGTCGTGTGACCAATTGTCTCGGGGAACCGCTTAGTGGCTTCTGGGTCAAGATGTTACATTATTAGGTATCATATTTTCTAGTTTGGGTATCTCTTTTATATTTTTTCAAGTCCATGAAATTGTTTTAAGAAATATAGAAACTCACTTGCGAAATTTTATGATCGAAAATATTCATTTTATAGGAATCTAAACATGAGAATTATATTTTCTATTATTTAATACATGTATTTATTTACAAAATATTTTAAATATATATAGAAAGGAAATATAATATTTATCACCATCAAAAGAGTTTTGGTCACTTGGGAGATAAGGAAAGTGGAATTTTGGAGTCAAGGTCAAACCCATGAAGTGGTATTCGAATTTATCCTTCTACGAGAAATAAAAAAACAATATAAATTAGTTTTAGTTATACAGAAAATCCATACTTTTTAGTAAATTTGATTAGAAAAAAAGTGGTTCATTTTATGATTATTCATCCATGACTAAATGTTTCCATTTTATGATCATGCATCCAAGACTACCATCTAATAGTTTAAGTCATATCGAGTGGACTCCACATTGAATAGTTCAAAAAAATTATGTTATTGTAAATAATTTTCTGAAATAACCTTTTATAGAATAACCCAATCCAAGAGAGTGGTATAGATATTTTTGGAATCACTGAGGATGATCTCATCTCATGGAATTTCATGAAACCCAGGGGATGATCTAAACCAATGGATCTAATGGAAACTATGAGGAGAACCTTAACTCAAATAATTTCTAGGAAACCAATAAGAGGATATTTTTTCACGTCAATTTAGGAATCTATATAAGGAATACCGAAACAATTTATGTTTTTGAAAAAAATTATAAGGATCTATAGTTAGGATAATATTGTATAGGAATTACTCATGAGATGACCAGATAAAAAATCAATCCCATAAGGGGGAACCTGGGAAAAATATTTCCAATAAGGTGGGATTTTCTAAATGGGTTAACATATGTTAGATGTTAATAGAATCTTATATAATATAGAATTACATTCAAATAATGTTTCTCAAATAATTTTTCTTGTATATCCATAATATGAATCTTATATAGAGGTGGTCATCATAGGATTAATCTAATGTGTAGATATACCATTTAAGATAGGGTAAAAATATTATTAGTAATAATGAATTATGAATATATTTCATATCATATGTAATTGAATGGGTTCTATAAGTTATATAATTATATCAGGATTAAAATTTCATATGTTTAATATAGTAGATGAAATTAAGTATATTTTTATTTTAAATGATTAAAAAATTGTATTATGTAGATAATATTATTGAATTTTTAAATGGAGGTGATATGGGCATTATTTTTTTATAGGGTGGGTACCCAACACCTTCAACCTTGTATTTGTAGTCTAATTAAAGGACTTTGAAATAAACGGTTATCTCATAAAGGATCATTCATAAATGATATGAGTTATCATTGAGTGGTACATTTAAAATAGAAAGTAAAATAAAATTCATAGAGGCGGTCTATTTATCAAAAATTAAAAATTACCACCCTCTCTGGAATTTATGGAACCACAACCACATAAAAAATGTTCCAAACCATGTGATAATTACATCCCTATAAAAAACATAGTAGATTGGCCTTATTAGATTTCATCATCTACATAATAATATCATCATGGAATCACAAGTAAATTATCAACCATATAAACTTCATGTAACTGTAAAATAGCTCTATTCTGAAAATATAAATAATTATCCAATAATATGAAATATTATAGAATATAGAGGACCTCAATGTTTATGATATAAATAAAAATCATTTTTCTTAATTGTTTTTCATCCACAATAGATATATTCAATTAGATCAAAAATGATGAAGCTCCATATATTTCATTCATAGTTCATGATATTTCAATATGGTTTAAAATATTCAGTTATGGTAAAATGAATCCCAACATATAATGCCCATAACCATTGATTTTTCTATATTTTTTCTCTACAAGTTTTCAAATAAAATCATGTGAATGAAACAATTCCCCTAAAAATAGGTTTTACCTATAATTAGAGTTTTATGAGCCTACAAAATGATTAAAAGTCATTATAAATATTTTTTATGTATTAGAAATATTTTTTATATGGAATGCTTTAAATAATTGGCCTACTCCCGAGATAAGGTATTCAAAACCACATCACTGATCTATAGAATGTATTTAATGATAATTAATATCACTATAAGTGATAAACCACTTAACATTTTGAGAACCCATATCTATCTTCTTCCTTATTAGTGGTACATTGTTTTTTGAAAAATATTATTTTTTCTGTGAGGAACATATCCTGGATTCCATGGAAATTTTTATAAAATATATTCATCAATTAAGATATCAATAAATATTTTTTCTAATGGTTTGAACCTCACAGAGGTTATTTATTAAAAATTAAAACATTATAAACTATTGGACCAAGAATTAACCTTTTTTATTTTTTTTCAATACCAAAAAATTATTTTAATAACATCTATCATATGTTCTCCCCCTAAATTTTTACATCCTCAGGAAGTGAATACAATGTATTTCACCTGAACATTGATTAAATGAAAAAATTATCTATAAATAATGTTTTTTAACATTTCATAATGTCATGATTCATGAATCGATCAATGAATAATCTACCCAAAATAAAATTTATTCAATAATAAGATTGATTAGCTTAGACATTAAATTTTTTATCACTTACTTTTTCTCAATGAGTAAATATTTGATCATAAATCAAACTTTATTAAAAGATTATAACAATGATAAAAAATACACATTCATCCTTGAGTTCATAAACCCAATTATATAAAATAATTATTCAAATAAATCATTTAAAAATCACAATGTGATTAAGTAGTAACTTTGATATATATGCTTAAAGCGTCTCTTGATCAAGTGAAGTATTTCCTTGAGCATAGAAATGTAACACCCCAGAATGATAAAGGGTTAAATGACTAAATTAAATGACTCATGTCAACAAGGTGCACCTTCATTTTCAAGATCCTACCTAACTAGAACTCCAGAATTAAGAATGCTTTGTTGGGAGTAGTGATCATGATGGGTGACCATCTGGGATGTTTCCCATGGTGCGTGTGAGTGAGAACAAAACACAAGGGAATGACATTTGTTGGCCTGTGGGGATATTCATTGGTCGGATGACCCATTCGGGCACATGGGTGGGCCCCAGGGTGGGAACCACGTGTCTGTGGGGAAACTGGTGGAACCTGGTGAACTGAGACCCGAAGACCATGTTAAGGAGGGGTTTTGTGCTATCAGTGGGCCCAGTTGTAACATTTGGTATTAGAGGATGAACTCATCCTTAAGTGTGGTGCACTGCATAGGTTGATATATACGTCCCACAATGAGTATGTTATGCTCGAAAGGGGGGGTGAATGTAACACCCCAGAAGAATAAAGGGTTAAATGAATTAATGATTTTACTCATGTCCACAAGGTGAACCTTCTTTTTTGGTAGTCTACCTGATTAGAAATCCACAGTTAAGAATACTTTTCATGGAGTAGTAATCATGATGGGTGACCTTTTGGGAATCTTCCTAAGGTGTGTGTGTGTGAGGAAAATGCACACTAAATAGGACATGTGTTGGCATGTGGGGATAATCATTAGTCAGATGACGGGTTTAGGCATGTGGGTGGGCCCTAGGGTGGGGACCATGTGTCAGCGAGGAAATTGTTGGTACCTAGCGGTCCAGCACCTGACGTCCATGTTAAGGTGGGGTTTCTGTGCTTTCAGAGGGGCCCATTTGTCACATGATACATAAAAATGAATCTTATCCCATATTTTTTTAATTTCACTTCTCTTGATTCATGGTTTACATCATTCCAAAGTATATGAAGTAATTAATAAACATGTGATAATTAATAAAAATAAATAATAAGATTAAATATAGATGAAGTATCAATAAGAGAAAAAAAAATAATCACCCAATTTTATCTATTCAAAAAATAAAAAATCCTATATTAAAAATAAATATATACAACATGAATTTTGAAACATGAATTTTGAAAATGAAAATTGTTCTCCCCTTTCTGTATCCCCCACCAAATATTGATAATTCTCAAATGAATAACCAAACTAAGGAGAGAAAAAATAGATAAAAAAGAAAAAATAACACATAAAAATAAACTAAGATATATCCTAAATGATGAAAAATTTATATTCCTTGTCATCCCTCCCCTTTTAGTGGGTCAACATAATATATGGGTTACTTCTCTATGTAAATTAATCAACTTGAATGTAAAATCATAGATTTTATAACATATTCATGTGAATAATTAGAACCCTTTTCATAATCTATATTCACAAACTTCCCCTATAAAATATCATCTCAACCTTGGATTAATAATTCTTTTCTTCCCATCTCATTGATCCAAATTTCTAATTTATTTTTTTAATGATGTGATATAGTAAAACATTCTATAAAATTAATCCTATATATTTTTTATCCATATATAAATATAATTGAAATATACCCACATATTATATATTTATATATATGTCTTATGATTAGACATTACATGCATCTTTCTTTCACATTTTATAATTATCAATATCCCAAATTTTAGAAGCATCATTCATTGAAAAGAAAATTAAATTTTTTCTTATGTCCTGTGACTTTTTCTAATTTTTATAAAATAATTTTAAGGGAATCATGGGTTATTTCTTATGATATGATGTATGTCAGTAAATGTATTGACTTATGTTTAATAATTTCATTAATTTTAAACAGATATATCCACTTATTTCATATCATAGGAGGTTCCTGGATGTTTTAATTTCCTATTATTTTCTTATAATTTTTGTATGATAATTTTTTAATCTCTTACATTTCAATAACTTCAAAATTTATAGTTGAAAATAAGTTATAAGGATCAAGCCTTAAAAATTTACATAATATTGAATTTTAGTCAAAAATATACATTATTAAAAATTGAGGATCTTTTCTGTTTTATAGATTTACAGAATTAAGATACCTTACACACATATCATACCAGATTCATACAAGAGGATACTACTAAAAACATTATCCATTTTTTATCAAAATATTAAACATTAAAACATAAAACATGAATTCTTTGGAAACCCTCTATATAATTAATCATGAATCCCATGTTTCTATTACCCATTCTTATATCCGATGATAAACATTTTTAAAACATGGGATGAGTGTAAAAGTCAGTAAGTCATATAAATAAAGAAATTGTTAGTCAAGTGATAACATAAATCCCATTAAAACCCATAATCATAAAAACTTATATACATGGAAACATAATTTATTTTCCTTGGGAGATATTTACCATATCACTCTTACATTAACCCTTACACATGGAATAACCTTTTGGTCAACTTCCATCTCCAGAGTACCTAATGCATTGGAGAGCTATAATGGGGCTCACCCATCATATCTTGAGCTATAATGGGTTCAGCCCAACATATCTTGAGATATAATGGGCTCAACCAAATATATCATGAGCTATAATGGTCTCAACCCAACCTAAATAATGTCTAAGGAGCATATCATGGTAATAAATTATCTTGAAATTAGGAGAATGCACTCATTCCATATACATATAAAAAGAAAATCCCTTTAAAATTTATTAAAGAGACTTTTGAAAGGATTTTAAATGGAAAGTCCCTTAAAAATATAATCAGAGTGAGAATTAATATAATGGAATGGAAATGTGTATACACTATAAATAAAAATAATACTATGTAAAAAATATTCACACCAATAATCGTAGTACAACCTAATGGATAAAGTAGAAGTTTAACCCAAGGATTGGAAATATGGTCAAGAATTCCCTTACCTCAGGTTTGTCTTAATTCAAAAAACTTTAAACCTCCAATATAATGGTTAAAAGAGTGATAATAATATCTTACAGAAACATAACCGTCTTTATAATACCTTATAATGTAATTTCATTACATCATTTCACCCTTTATGTATTAGTATCTTGTTCCTTTCATTGTTTTGGATGTGCTCTTTACATGTTTTCTATGATAGGTTCATGATGGATATTCTTGTCGATTGGAAGTGAAAATACCGAATTACAATGGAATGGTATATAAATATTTCGATAACAATAAATTATACCATTTATCATTTTGAATTCGAAAATGAGTACGATTCATAAGTTAAAACATTATTTATGTTCGTTTATATCGTTTTAGTGGTTCTTTGATAATAACAACTTAATTTTGTTTTATATATTAATACCATGTGTAAAAAAGAGTTCTAGAACCATGGATGATACAAATTACAAATATAAGAACATGGTAAAACCATAAAAAATGGTTTCATGACCAGACTTGAAAGAATTAAATAAAATTCAAATTGCATCATCCACAATATCAGTAATTCAACATATCACAAACAGTATTTTTATTTGTTGAATAAGTGGGAGAGGAGAAGAAGAATGATGATTAATTTTACATGGACATGAGAAAATACATAATATACAATATTTCTAGAGATTTCATGCCTCTTGGGTAAGATTATATAAGGAAATCAGAAAATAAAAGAACAAAAAATAAAAGAATAGTTGAGAAATCCCGTACAAAAAATAGGCAGCCTAACGATGTTGCTTAAAATTTCATAAAATGTTTTGAAGAGAGAAAAGGGGTCTCTAATAATTCTTACATAATATGGGTAGTAAGGAGGATATTTAATTACATATCCCAACACAAAACAAAGGAAATAAAAAATAATAGCATCAAATTAAAAAAAAAGAATGAAAACAAAAGAGGATGTTTATCTCATGTTCACTTCTTCTTGAGATCCTTCTTAAGGGATTTGGTTTTAGTCTTTTGGTCAGACCAGTGTCTCTAGGAAGTGGGTAAGAAGATTAGGGAGGTAATTTGGTATAAATTAGAGAATACTCAAGGATTAAGTGGTGTGGGAGGAAGAGGGTAATGAGGGTGGTATTTATAGTGGAGGAGAGGAGATATTTAACATTATTTTATCATTATTATTAAGTTTTTTCTCAAGACTGTGAATAGTCTTTATTCATGTGACCCCGAATAGTAATAAAGAAATTTTAGTTCGAACCAAGTGTCCTTAAATCACTTATGATGTCATAAATATTGTATTTTACTAATAATTTGAATATACTGTATTTCACCGTATATCGCTGTTCATAAAAAATTCATGAATTACGGAAAAATCCCAAAAATTCACCGTAACCATTTTTCAACGTGCATAATTAAAAAATGAGCTCCATTTTTTTATAATGATATCCTAAATATTGTAAATTTAATTTTTAAATAAAATCATACTCAATTTAAAAAATTAACAATTTTAATTCTATAAATGCTTTTATATCTCATTGAAAAATTAACCAATATTTCACTATCATAAAGCCTAAAAAAATAAATTTTACTATTCATTAGGTTCATATTACTATTTATAAGAGTATGTAACTATTCATCAAAAAAAAAAGTTGGTTCCATTAGACTCCAAATAACTTACTGATCATAATTGTAGATGACTGTTTTTCGAAATTCAAAACATAGAAGCAGAAAAATTATTTCTAATGTCTACTTATAAATATCTACATAAAAAAATATTCATGCATTTCATTTATTTTTTTAAATCTGCGGGGGTTACATTATCCCCACCTTCTAGAAATTGCATCCTCACACTTTTATTTACCCATTAAATAAGTGAGGCTACCTTTCCCTCATAGCATTTTCATATTCCCATGTTGCTTCATCAACCATGTGGTTTCTCCATAAAACAATTACCTAGTGGATTACATTATACCGCAATAAATGTTACCTTAGATCAGGAATCTGAACAGGTTTCTCTTCATAATAAAGGTTCTCTTCCAGCTGAACTGCTTCTAGACCCTATACATGTATTGAATCTGAAACATACATTCTCAACATAGAAACCTGAAAACATTATGTACCTAAGATAATCTCGAAGGCAAAGATACTTGGTATACAACTGGTCCAACATTCTCGAATATTTCCAAAGAACTGATGAATCGAGGACTTAGTTTTCCTTTCTTACCAAAACGCATCACACTTTTCCAAGGAGCGATGTTATGGAAAACAAAGTCAACTACCTCTAAAGTGAAGTCTTTCCTTCTATTATCTGTATAACTTTTCCACATGATCTGAGCTATCCTCATGTGATTCTGAATCATCTTCACTTTTATAGCCACTTCCTCTACAAATTCTGGTCCCACAAACTCCCATTCCCTAACTTCATCCAAAAAAATTAGAGTTCGACACCACTTCACATACAATGACTCAAAAGGTACCATATATATACTAGAATGAAAACAATTATTATAAGAAAACTCAACTAAAGAAAGATATTGATCCAAACTTCCCTAGTCCATTGAAATAGCTCTAAGAATACCCTCCAAGGTTTGAATTGTACGTTCTTACTGCCCAACTTATTGAGGATGAAAGTTGTGCTAAAATTTATATCAATGCCCAAGGACTTCTGATGCCCCTTCTAGAATTTAGAAGTTATCCTAGGATCCCGATTAGATACAATGTAAAGAGGAAATCCATGTATCCTGAAAATATCATTGAGATACATTCGATAAAGTTAATCCAAAGACATTGTATCTCTAATAGAAATAAAATGTGCAGATTTTGTCAGCCAATCAAAAATAATCCAAATAGCATTGTTACCTCGATAAGTCTTAGGTAGTTCCCCCATGAAGTCCATGGATATATTTTCCCACTTCCACTTAGGAACTGTAAAACACTAAAACATCCCCTTTAGTAACTGCTGATCTACTTTAACCTATTGACATGTCAAACATTTCACAGTAAATTCTACAATATCCCTTTTTGTTCCATCCAACTAGTAATACTCTTGAAGGTCTCTTTACATCTTATTACTTCCAGGATGAACTGAAAATGGATAACTATGTGCTTCACACATAAAATATTTCTGTAAATGGGAATAACAAGGAACACACAACCTTTTTCCAAATCATAAAACACAATATTTATCAATGTTAAATTCTAGAAACCTACCCATTTTAACAAATTCTTCCTTTTTTTTACGTCACAGTCTCCCTTCTATGCTTCCTTAATTATGTCAAATAATGATGACTTCACTGAAACATACAAAAAAATAGATGTATTCCCTACGCTGACAACATCCAAGACAAATTCATTAAATCTTTAATCAAGGGATCATTTTATAAATGTAACATGGTTAATGATGCATGATGTCTTTGACTCAAGACATCCACCACTTTGTTTGATTTTCCTAGATGATAATTGATAGTGTAATCATAATACTTTATTAGTTCAATCCAAACTCTCTGCTTCATGTCTAATTCCTTCTGAGTGAATATATACTTCAGTCATTTATTGTTAGTATATATTTAACATTTAGCTCCATATAAATGGTGCCTCCAAATTTTCAAAGAAAAAAACAACAGCTGTCAATTCCAAATCATGTGTGGGATAATTTAACACATGAGGATTTATTCGTCTTAAAGAATAAGAAATTATCTAATGATTCTGCAATAGAACAAAACTGAGTCCCTTCAATAAAGCATCACAGTAGATGAAAAACTAACCATTTTGGGAAGGCAAGCCCAAAACTGGAGAATTCTCCAATCTCTTCTGTATTTCTTTAAAACAAACATCATATTCTTCTATCCAAAAAAAGATAAGCCCTTTTTGTGTTAACTTAGTTAGCATTCTAGATAACCATGCAAATTTTTTAACAAACCGTCAGTAATAACCAGATAATCCAAGAAAACTACGAATATCTGTAACATTTGTAGGTCTTGTCCATTCATCAACCACTTTTTTGGGAAGATCAACTATTATTCCATCCTTATTTGTAATGTTCCCAAGAAAAGAAATTTGTTGCAACAACACATAACACTTACTGAATTTTCTATATAGTTTCTTTTATTTTAAGGTTTTAAAACAACCCTTATATATTTTTTATGCTTCACTTTACTTCTAGAATATAAAATAATGTCATCAATAACCACTACCACAAACTTAGTTAAAAACTCATGAAATATTATATTCATAAGATCTGTGAATATAGAAGGTGAATTGGCTAACCCAAAAGGCATAACTAAAATTCATAATAACCATATCTAGTAAAAAATGCATTCTTCAGTATGTCTTCATCCTTTATTTTCAATTGATGGTACCCTGACCCCAGGTCAAACTTCAAAAAATACTATGCTCCCTAGAGATGATAAAAAAATCATTGATATGTGAAAAGGATACTTTTTTTAATAATAATGTTATTCAAGGATCTATAATCAATGAAAAGCCTCGTTGAACCATCTTTTTTCTTAAAAAACAAGATAGGATCATCCCATGTTGTAGTGAAAGTTCAGATGAAGCCATTATCTAATAATTCATGAAACTGCATTTTTAATTCCTGATGTTCTATTTGGGCCATTCTATAAAGAGGTTCAGAAATTAGCTTAGAATCCAGAACTAATTCAATTATGATTTCGTCTTCCCGATTAGGTACGACACCAACTAACTCATCTGTAAAAACATTAAGGTATTCATTTTCCACTGGCACATCATTAATCTAAATAGTTCCCTTGTTCTCAACAATATGAGAAAGATAACTTTAATTTCCATCATTAAATAGTTTCTTATCTTCCCGATATGTTATTAATAAAATGGGTTCATTATTATATACAAACTTAAATTATTTTTGAAAAACAACTTCATTAGCTCTACATTCAATCTTAGCATGATAAATAGAAAGCCAATCTATTCCTAGATAAACATCAAACTCAACAAAGGGTAAAACAACAAGGTTTGTAGGTAAAGACTTTCCAAATACATCAATATAAATATTCTTATAATTTCTTTTTTACATAATATTTCCTCGAGGAGTTTTTACCAAGAGATATAGTTTCATTTCATGAGGATGAATTCCTAATTTTTTCAAAAAAAATCTTAGAGATGAAAGAATGTGTAGATCTTGAATCAATAAACACATTTGAGAAATCTATAAAAACAAGAAATGTACCTGATATAACCTCATTTGATGGCTCAACATCTGCTAAAGTGGTTGCAAATGATTTTACCAAACCCTTCGGCTTCCAATCTTTTTGATTCCCTGCTCGAGTAACTAGCTTCGGAAAAACATTAGCAAAATGAACCAATTTATTATAGTTAAATTATCTAACCATCAACTTCTCATTAATTTTCGGATATTTTCTTTGCACTCACAAGACCTGTGTCCAAAATTTCCACATTGGTATCATTTTCCAGAATTTACAATACATTCACCAGGATTCCTTTTACCACACTTTTAACAAGAATGGAAATTCATTTTCTTACCTCTATACTTATTTGACGAGTTCTTCCCCATTTTTTGCCAACCTGAACACTTCCTATTCTTGTCATCTCAAGGAACATATGTTTTAGAAAACTCTATCTCAACATTTTCAGCATAATGAACAAGCTTCTTATAGCTTTTAAGCTCTTGTGAGGACAAATCTACTCACAAAATGGTTTCAACCCAGATTAAAATCTAATAATTTTACTTTCAATGTCCCATGTAAAATATGTTACATACTTGGATAGTCTATTAAAATTGGCTCCATATACTACCATAGAATCATCATCTTTCTGCTTCAGTTCTAAGAATTTTTTCTCCATTCTTAGTCGAACAGTTTTGGGAAAAAATTAGAAAAAGGCTCTTAAAATCATCCCATTCCAGACTATCAAGATAGTCTTTTTCTCTCGTATTATTAACCAGAGACCACCATTGATTGGCTTCATCTTCCCAACAATAAATTGATAGTATTACATTTTTATTTTCTATATATCCCATGAAATCAAATATCTTTTCTAGTGCATTGATCCATCCTTTGGCTATCACCAGATTTGGGGTTCCACTGAATGCTAGAGGATGTTGCCTCATAAAATACTCCAAAAAATACATGTTTATTTGTGGTAGATCATGTATCTCTCTAGTATTTATACCACCACCATTTATTACCTGATTCAGCTGATCTATTTCTATCACAAACTACTCGGTTATGATTCCCTCCATTTTGGCCTGCTAATTCGAACAAACATCATCCACTTGGTGTCTTACTACATCAGCTTCCATGTTTCTTCGATAGAAAATCATTCTATTAAAACATAACATAGATGAAACAACATAGTAATCCATAAATTCTATAATATTTCAAATTACCATAGAGTAAAAATCAATTATGGTATTCTTTTAATGTCATCCCAACCCCTAATGTTATGTAAACCATCCTCTGATACCAACTATAAGGACTCTGACTAAAAATGTTAATTAATCTTGAATTTTAGTCAAGAATATACATTATTTCCCATTGAGGAAAATTTTGGGTTTAGTGTTTTAGATAATTAGGAAAACATACATACATATCATACCACATTAATATCGGAGGATACTGCTAGAAACAGTATCCATTTTTTTCAAAATATAAATCATTAAAGCGTAAAACATGATTTCTTTGATAACCCTCTATATCATACATCATTACTCCCTTATTTCTCTTAAAAAATGTTATATCTTGTGAAAAACATTTATAAAACATGGGATGAGTATAAAACTTGGTAAGGGATATAAAAAAGATACCATTAATCAAGTGATAACATAGAAACCAATAAAACGCATAATCATAATAACTTATATGCATAGAAACATCATGTAGTTTCCTTGGGACATATTTACCCTATTATTCTTAGATTCACCCTTACACAGGGATTAAACTTTTGGTCAACTTACATCTCCAAATTACCCAATGCATTGGAGAGTTATAATGGGGCTCACCCTTCATATCTTGAGCTCTAATGGGCTCAACCCAATAAATGTAACACCCCAAGATTTCATAGTGTGTTATTTCTTCAAAATAATTCAATAACTTGCACTACACGCAACACCGAGTTCAATTGCACTATGACTTACCAAACAAGACATTCAAAAGAGGTTATGAAGAGTATTAACTAAATTTTAAACTAATATATCCTTATAATTTTAGAATCTATATTATGAGTTTCTTAGACATAATGTAAGAACAAATTCATTTTCAGTATTGCACTTTTATCAACTTTTAATATTGAACCCTTTTTAAATAAAATATTTTAAACTTTTTGACTAAATGGGGACATCAAAAATTTAAAATTAAACATCCCAAGCTTCCATGGTACTCTTTCCTTTGAATAATATAGTAGCGTGTGTTGTACGCAACTTCTAGTTTTAACACACACCACAACCGATCAAACTAGCCGTTATGAATAGTAATACCTACTTTTTGAAATTTTATTTCTCAAAATGGACTTCATTTTTGGATTCGGAATATCAAATTTAGCCGAAGGTGAAATTTGGGTACTTTTCAGATAACATTAATATTTTGATGAATTGTGAAAATTACTAAATTTTAATTAAAAACAACTTTTTTAATCAAAATAATTAAAAGTGATAAATAATTAATTTGAGTTGTTTTAAAGTATATTTAGAATATATTTTTACCATTTAATACAATTTTTATCATTGGAGATAATTTTACAATTAAACCGGACATAAACAATTGCCAATCTTTTGATAGTTATTATCTCTTAAAAACATGCTTTTTGTTTTAACAACGGGAATTAATTTTAAATTAATTTCTGCCACTTCTGTGTTTTGAATTTGGAAAAATGGATTCCATATTTGGAATCAGGATGTTCAAATTGTGTAAATAGTTAACTTTTATTTTTAGAAATTTTGAATAATTACTTCGGTAAATATTTTATTTACCATGGTTAAGGGTAAATCCGGTAAATAAGGGTTAGAAAATAATATTATAATAATACTAAATTACCCTAAAATGTGTCCTAACCTTATGTTTTGATACATTTTCTACCATAGGAATCTTTGGGTCGATTTTGGGACCTCATGGAACCACTTGTAGGTGATAGGGTCACTTAATTTTAATTAAGTTAAAATGAATACAAAAATGACACAAGCATATATCTTTTAAAAAAACAATTTTTACATAGGGTTATATATGTTGGATTTTCAACTATAAATATTCATTAGAAATATGAAAATATTTCCTACCTAATGATATTTTATTTATAATTTTTAGAGATTACATAAGTTAATTTATTTATGACACAATGATGATGCAGTAATTACCATAATAGTGAATATTTAAAATAATTGATATTATAAATACCCAAATAAATATAATTTTTGACTTTTAATGAATTAAAATAATTTTCTAGGATAATATGACATATTATAATTGATTTAATTGACTTTTTATGAAGTAATAATTCTTTTATAAGTTTTAAAAAAATCAACTATTGAATAGTGTCAAAATTGTGAAAGAAGAGTTTTTAAAAAACATATTATATTATTAATTGATATTAAATTCATAAAAATATAAGGTTCGGCCAAGAGACTTATATCATTATAGGTGTATCATTAATGGACCACTTGGGGGTCTCTTGGATGTATATAGTATGTTTATTAACTATATAATATAAAAATACAAAGTGACATGGTAAATGTCAAACTAATTAACTAAGAGTTAAAACTAAAAGATAAGGTTTATATAGTAACACAAACCTGTCTATATTCTATTGGTTTAATGTTTTTCGACCCATCCCCAACTTAAAATTTAAATAATCCACTTTTGGGCCTTTATAAACCGAATATGAATTTATTATAAATTAATATTTCTATCTTTTCCAAAGGTGCCCCTCACCCCTCTTATAAAAGGGCACTCCTCATTCTCATTTATTCACACCATCAAAGCCTTTTTGTTCGTCCAAAATCTGCCCAAATACTCTCCAAACATCCCTCACTACAACCCAGAGGCCTTAGTTTGATCATAAATCCAAACTAGGGAGCCCTTTTGATCAAATCAAAAGGAAGAACCTGAAGAAGAGGTAATGATTTCACCACTCTTTTCCAAGTTCCTTTCTTCTTCCACTTCTTCTTCCTTTGTTGTTACCATTCTAAAATAATAAATCCAGTATCATATATATACTTTGATTTTATTATAAATATGGTACAACCATATTCAGTATTCTATCCACCCTTTGAATAACATGTCACTATACGTGCGTGCGTACGGCTTACCGCCTCCACGTCGTGGTGTAATTGTTATTCAATATATTATTATTTGGATGGGTATAATAATGATGTGTAACTAATTTAAATAATAAATATAACATGTTAATGATTATATATATATGATATAAAATTCATTTATATATTATTTTAATTTCAAAAGAATGATATTGTCGCTCGTGCGTACGTACGGACTACCGTCTCCACGAACGCGATGAGATTCATTCTCCATCGTATCCATTCAAGTATAATTATCATTTGATGATTTAAAAATGATGTTTAATGACTTGATATCATTATTTATATGAATTATATACATCCTATTCATGACAAATATGGCTTATGTAACAAAACATATAAAAGAAAACGAGTAAGTTAACACCCGAAACGACGATAATACTAAGATATTATCAACAAAGAAATGTTAAAAGATCATATATGATATCATATGAATGTATAGGATTCTTGTATAATTTAATAACAATTATTTCACCATTATATAGAAGGTTAACCTCCCCCAACCAAGGTAAAGTACAAGGTAAGGGGTTTTCATCTCACTCCTTATTCCCGTGAGATTCATGCCATATTGCCACCATTACCTTTTGTGTGGTGTATGTACTACCCATAATTATATTCTCTGTGTAACACAATTTAATTTATGTGTATTTACTTATTCATTGTATGATACCTCTTTCATGGGTTGTATGTTTCATAAGTTACCAAATTGGTAAGGGTTATTTCACAATCTCTTCATTATCCGAGGTTGTTTATACGTAATAATCTACTGGGATCTCTTTATCATCCACATACATGTTTCTTAAAAATGTATTTCAAAACATTTTTACTATTTAAAAGAATATAGGTTAAAGTCATTTATACCCTTTTTTGACTTTTTATAAGAGTTTTATAAAGGAATCTTTCTGTCGTTTTCTAAACAAGGTGCTTTTAACCTTTTCAACGGAATTAAGGTAAGAATGTTTTTTTAACTTATACGGCGGGTGCGGTTATTCTCCGCTGTTATTACACATTTGAAGCTTCCTTCACACGCTTATAAAGATATTTTCAAAATAAAGGTTTTCTCTATAATTATGTGACTTTAAAATGATTTCAAAAAAAGAGATATTTCTCTCAAATAGTTTTGATTTCATCTATGTCAACATCCTTTGATAAATTTTACACTTATTTGAAGTTGATTTATTATGATACAAATCATCCATATTGTATATAAAGTTTTGTGATATGTTTGACTATGGATGAGTTATCTTTATTCCATTAATGGTTTGTGATTAATGTTTTGGCATTTTTTATGCTAGTTTTAATACGAATGTTTTTATTATATTTCGTCCTCTTTTTAAGATGAATGTGTTGGACTAGTATGATCCGAGTTGGGGACCGGTAAAATTAAGCCCTCCGGGTTGGTGTCTGGTTATTAGAGGCACTCTGGGTTGGTGTCCGGTTATTAGAGGCACTCCAGGATGGAGTCCAGTTACAAAGGCTCTACGGGTTGGGTTCTGGTTACAGTTATCCCTTAGGTCTTAGCACGAGGCCTCGACACAGAAATTAAAGTTCGGCATTATCATTCCATCATTATGAAAGTGGTTATTGATATTTCATGTGATTATTCGATTAGTAGAATATCCATGTGAATAAGTAAATGGCATTATTTCATTTTACTTTTTCCATACTATGTTGAAGTTCAAGTTTAAAAGGCTTTTGTTTTAGTTATACATTGCCTTAAATATTTATTCTTATTTATGAAAGTTTCCGCTATATTGTTATGCTTACTGGGCATTTGAGCTCACCCTTTTTCTATGTTTTATTTTTCCCAGGAAGTGAAGAAGTAAATTATGAATGACCTGCAGGGATATTATGTGGGGATATGAATGTGGAATATGGAGACAATATGTTGTTGTATTAGTTTTTCACTTTATGATGTAATGTAAAACTTTATGAATATATCTAGTGTTTCCAAGGCTACTAAACCAATCGGTCTTTCAAGATTTGATCTTTATTGTGATCATGCCAATATTATGTAATAATGCACCGACTCTAGGTAACTTGGGTGGGGGTGTTACAGTTGGTATCAGAGGAAGTTTACTACAAACCTTGGAAGCTAGATTTAGATAAACTTTGATTAGAGAGTATAGATTTAAAATGGACTTTGAGGATTAGTATAGAAGAACTTCCTAGAATTTTGGTATTGTGTAGATTTTGTGAGTTTTCTGAGCAATACATCCCTGTCTGGATACGAGCAGGTAGAGGCAGCTCTGGCACAGATGTACCAAGGGGTAAAACCCGAAAACACCGCTTTGAGCTAGACTCGAATGGGAACTGGTGCACGAAAACAGGCCTTGCTGCACTCTTGGTTACGACACTCCCGGGGGATATGCTTAGGATAATTCTCATTTTCTTTACAAACCATTATTTAGGGTTTATGAGTATATACTTCCTCAAAGGAGACATTTTTTTGATTATGGATTATATCCATAAACTATTTAATTTATGTTATGTGTTTTACAAGTTTGGAATTAGGTATTGTTATTCATAAACTAATATAGTGTATGCCATTGTTTAGAAATGGCGCCCAGAAGAAGGAATGATAACTCTAGTAATACACATGATCCAAATAGAAATAAGGATCATATCTTTCATGGTCTTAATCCAGAATTTATAAAAGAAATAGTCTACCATGTATTATCATCATATGAAGAAATAATATCATGTGTTGATAAGATAAGTAAAGAGTTTACTGAGTCCTATGGCTTTGAAGGGAAGCAAGAGAATAAAAGGATGGAATAGAGAAAGGCGGATAAAGGGAAGAGGTAAAAGAAGAATTTTCCCATATGTGATAACTATGGGAAGAAACACCCTGGAACTTGCCTGAAAGGAATGTGAGTTTGTTATAATTGAGGAGGAAAAGGGCACAAAGTATGTGACTGTAAGGGTAAGAATATGGTTTCAAATGTACAATGCTTCATTTGCAAGGAGTTTGGACACTACGCGAACCTATGTCCCAATCATCAGACTATGCCACAAATGATGCTATTGGATAATAATCAAGTTATGATACTACCACAGATGAAGAGGAATGATAAGACTTCTTATGTTGATTATGTCATTTGAGTGTTGTATCAACAATGTACTTGTTATAATAATTATGGAGTATAAAAGGATTGTACTGCAGTACTATTTCATTAAGGACTAGAGATTGTGTGGAACAAAGAAAAGTGACTCAATATTAGGATAAATTTTTGGAAAATATATGGTTGATAGAATGATAAACCATAATATAGTTCTGATACTGAGGAAGTGATTTTGGAATAATACATGATTGATTTGGATAAATTATATTGGATATTCTTGACTACCTTGAAACTGATTAGTGATTTGTATATTCCATCATTGTTGGGGTTTAAAACATTTTTGGATTGAAAGAGTATATCTATTATTCTATAAGGAATAAGGGATCATGAATGTAATCAATAAGGTTTTATGGTAATTCAGGATGTTGCAGTGTTTTAAAAGAACACACGATGAAGGTGATCGCATGTTATTATGCGAAAAAGAAGATCTTCATTGTGTTTACCTTCCTTATAAATTTTGGACTGAAGTATTTTGGATAGTTCTAGTTTGGATTATTTTGGATTGCCATAAAAGGAAAACCCGGAGGTTGGGCGGCAACTCGTCGCGTCCGGCAAGGCCGCGAGACTTGAACCCACAACCGAAGGGCGATAAGGGTGTATCACCTACCACTGACCCACGTGATATCCATGTTTAAATAATGTCGTTTTTTTAAAAGATCTGGTCGATGAATTATAAATTCGTTTTTTTGAACCATATACGAATAGGATAAATAGAATATATATTTTTACGTTCTATTATCTTTTAGAGTAGAAGATGAGTTTGTGGTAGAAATTAGTTAAAGGATGGAACTGTACTTGTCAAGAATATATTTTTCTTCTTCTCTTTTTCTATGAAGAAATTAATTCTTATACTTTATTTAAGGAATCCTAAAACAAAAAATGTGTTATCCTAATACCCTATGTTTTGTTGAACCGATGGTATTTCAAATCATCATAGATTGAGGAATTTAAGGACCTCAATTTTACACTTGTTTGTGATTGATGACCTCAATCACTAACTATTAATATTTACGTTTTTCCTCCAATTATATGTCTCTAATTTCCACCAATATTCTCCGAATAGATATCATAATTTGGTGGTGACCCTTTCATTTCTCTTTTCATCTTATTAAGACTAAATTTTATAAACCCAATTTCCGATGTGGGTTTTCTCACAAAGATATTTTCTATATTCAAGCTTTTATTTTCGAAGAACAATTTAAAATTGCGAGGATGCAATTTATTGAAGGAGGGGAGAATGTAACACCCCAAGATTTCATAGTGTGTTATTTCTTCAAAATAATTCAATAACTTGCACACACGCAACACCGAGTTCAATCGCACCATGACTTACCAAAAAAGCCATTCAAAAGAGGTTATGAATAGTATTAACTAAATTTTAAACTAATATATCCTTATAATTTTAAAATCCATATTATGAGTCTTTTAGACATAATGCAAGAACAAATTCATTTTCAGTATTGCACTTTTATCAACTTTTAATAGTGAACCCTTTTTAAATACAATATTTTAAATTTTTTGACTAAATGGGGACATAAAAAATTTAAAATGGAACATCCGAAGCTTCCACAGTACGCTTTCCTTTGAATAATACTGTAGCGTGTGTTGTACGCAACTTTGAGTTTTAACACACACCACAACCGATCAAACTAGCCGTTATGAATAGTAAAACCTACTTTTTGAAATTTTATCTCTCAAAATGGACTTCATTTTTGGATTCGGACTATCGAATTTAGCCTATTGTGAAATTTTGGTACTTTTTGGATAACTTTAATATTTTGATGAATAGTGAAAATTACTAAATTTTAATTAAAAACAACTTTTTTAATCAAAATAATTAAAAGTGATAAATAATTAATTTGAGTAGTTTTAAAGAATATTTAGAATATATTTTTACCATTTAATACAATTTTGGTCATTGGAGATAATTTTACAATTAAACCAGACATACACAAGGGTCAATCTTTTGATAGTTATTGTCTCTTAAAAACACGCTTTTTGTTTTAACAACGGGAATTAATTTTAAATTAATTTCTGCCACTTCTGTGTTTTGAATTTGGAAAAATGGATTCCATATTTTGAATCAGGATGTTCAAATTGTGTAAATAGGTAACTTTTATTTTTAGACATTTTGAATAATTACTTCGGTAAATATTTTATTTACCATGGTTAACGGTAAATCCGGTAAATAAGGGTTAAAAATAATATTATAATAATACTAAATTACCCTAAAACGTGTCCTAACCTTATTTGTTGATACATGTTCGACCATAGTCATCTTGGGGTCGATTTTGGGACCCCATGGAACCACTTGTAGGTGATAGGGACACTTAATTTTAATTAAGATAAAATGAATACAAAAATGACACAAGCATATATCTTTTAGAAAAACAATTTTTACATAGGGTTATATATGTTGGATTTTCGACTATAAATATTAATTAGAAAGATAAAACGATTTCCTATATAATGATATTTTATTTTCAATTTTTATAGATTACATAAGTTAATTTATTTATGACACAATGATGATGCAGTAATTACCATAATAGTGAAAATTTAAAATAAGTGATATTATAAATACCCAAATAAATATAATTTGAGACTTTTAATGAATAAAACTAATTTTATAGGATAATATGACATATTAGGATTGATTTACTTGACTTTTTTCGAAGTAATAATTCTTTTATAATTTTCACAAAAATCAACTATTGAATAGTGTCAAAATTGAAATAAAAGAGTTTTTAAAACAAATATTATAATATTAATTGATATTAAATTCCTAAAAATCTAAGGTTCGTCCAAGAGACTTATATCATGATAGGTGTATCATTAATGGACCACTTGGGGGTATCTTGGATGTATATAGTATGTTTATTAACTATATAATATAAAAATACAAAGGGACATGGTAAATGTCAAACTAATTAACTAAGAGTTAAAACTAAAAGATAAGGTCAATATAGTAACCCAATCCTGTCTAAATTCTATTGGTTGAATTTTTTTCGACCCATCCCCACCTTAGAATTTATATAATCTACTTTGGGGCCTTTAGAAACCGTATATTAATTTATTATAAATTAATATTTCTATCTTTTCCAAAGGTGCCCCTCACCCCTCTTATAAAAGGGTACTCCTCCTTCTCATTTCTTCACACCTTCAAAGCCTTTTGGTTCGGAAAAACTCTGCCCAAATACTCTCCCAACATCCCTCAATACAACCTAAAGGCCTTAGTTTGATCAGAAAGCCAACCTATGGAGCCCTTTTGATCAAATCAAAAGGAAGAACCCGAAGAAGAGGTAATGATTTCACCACCCTTTTCCAAGTTCCTTTCTTCTTCAACTTCTTCTTCCTTTGTTGTTACCATTCTAAAATAATAGCTCTAGTATAATATATATACTATGATATTATTATAAATATGTTATAACCATATTCATTATTCTATCCACCCTTTGAATAACATGTCACCGTACGTGCATACGTACGGCTTACCGTCTCCACGTCGTGGTGTAATTGTTATTCAATATATTATTATTTGGATGGGTATAATAATGATGTGTAACTCCTGTAATAATAAATATAACATGTTAATGATTCTATATATATGATATACCATCCATTTATATATTATATTAATATCAAAAGAATGATATTGTCGCTCGTGCGTACGTACGGACTACCGTCTCCACGAACGCGATGAGATTCATTCTCCATCCTATCCATTCAAGTATAATTTTCATTTGATGATTTAAAAATGAAGTTTAAGGACTTGATATCATTCTATATATGAATAATATACAACCTATCCATGACAAACATGATTAATGTAACAAAACATATAAAATAAAATGAGTAAGTTAACACCCGAAACGACAATAATACTAAGATATTATTAACAAAGCAATGTTAAAAGATAATATATGATATCATATGAATGTATATGATTCTTGTATAATTTAATAACAATTATTTCACCATTATACAGGAGTTTAACCTACCCCAACCAAGTAAAAGTACAAGGTAAGGGGTTTTCATCTCACTCTTTATTCCCGAGAGATTCATGCCATATTGCCACCATTACCTTTTGTGTGGTGTATGTACTGCCCATAATTATATTCTTTGTGTAATACACTTTAATTTATGTGTATTTACCTATTCATTTTATGATACCTCTTTCATGGGTTGTATGTTTCATAAGATACCAAATTGGTAAGGGTTATTTCACAATCTCTTCATTATCCGAGGTTGTTTATACGTAATAATCTACTGGGATCTCTTTATCATCCACATCCATGTTTCTTAAAAATGTATTTCAAAACATTTTTACTATTTAAAAGAATATGGTTTAAATTAATTTATACCCTGGTTTGAATTTTTATAATAGTTTTACAAAGGAATCTTTTCATCGTTTTCAAAACAAGGTGCTTTTAACCTTTTCGACAGAATTAAGGTAAGAATGTTTTTTTAACTTATACGACGGGTGCGGTTATTCTCCGCCGTTATTACACCTTTGAAGCTTCCTTCACACACTTATAAAGATATTTTCAAAATAAAGGTTTTCTCTATAATTATGTGAATTTAAAATGATTTAAAAAAAAGATATATTTCTCTCAAATAGTTTTGATTTCATCTATGTCAACATCCTTTGATAAATTTTACACTTGTTTGAAGTTGATTTATTATGATACAAATCTTCCATATTGTATATAAATTTTTGTGATATGTTTGACTATGGATGAGTTATCTTTATGCCATTAATGGTTTGTGATTAATGTTTTTGCATTTCTTATGCTAGTTTTAATACGAATGTTTTTATTATACTTCATCCTCTTTTTAAGATGAATGTGTTGGACAAGTATAATCTGGGTTGGGTACCGGTAAATGTAAGCCCTCTGGGTTGGTGTCCGGTTATTAGAGGCACTCCGGGTTGGTGTCCGGTTATTATAGGCACTCCGGGATGGAGTCCGGTTACAGAGGCTCTCTGGGTTGGGTTCCTGTTATAGTTATCCCTTTGGTCTTGGCACGAGGCCTCGACACAGAAATTAAAGTTCGGCATTATGCATTCCATCATTATGAAAGTTGTTATTGATATTGCATGTGATTATTCGATTAGTATAATATCCATGTGAATAAGTAAATGGCATTATTTCATTTTACTTTTGCCATACTATGTTGAAGTTCAAGTTTAAAAGGCTTTTGTTTTAGTTATACATTGCCTTAAATATTTATTCTTATTTATGAAAGTTTCCTCTATATTGTTATCCTTACTGGGCATTTGAGATCACCCCTTTTCTATGTTTTATTTTTCCCAGGAAGTGAAGAAGTAAATTATGAATGACCTGTAGGGGTATTATGTGGGGATATGAATGTGGAATATGGAGACAATATGTTTTTGTAGTAGTTTTTCACTTTATGATGTAATGTAAAACATAATGAATATATCTAGTGTTTCCAAGTCTACTAAACCAATCGGTCTTTCGAGATTTGATCTTTCTCATGATCATGCCAATGTTATGTAATAATGCACCGACTCTAGGTAACTGGGGTCGGGGCGTTACAATAAATCTTGAGCTATAATGGGCTCAACACAACATATCATGAGCTATAATGGGATCAAACCAAAATAAATAATTTTCATGGAACATATCATGGTAATGAAGTATCTTGAAATTAGGAGAAATCACTCATTCCATATACTTATAAAAATAAAATCCATTTGAAATTCATATAAGAGAATTTTGAAAGGATTGTAAAAGTAAAGTACCTTAAGATATAATTAGTGTGACAATTAAAAGAATAAAATGGACATGTGTATACACTATAAATACACATAATACTATATAAAAATTTCAACACACTAATAATATTAATACAACATAATAGATAACCCAATGATTTAAAATTGGGTAAAGAATTATCTTAACTTGGGTTTTTCTTACTTAAAACTTCTTTAAAACTCATCTATAGTGGTTAAAAGAGAGTTATTAATATCATAGAGAAATATATCCATCTTTATAATACCTTATAAGATCATTTAATTACATTATTTTACCCTTTAATTGTTAGTATTTTGTTCCTTGCATTGTTTTGGGTGTGTTCATTACATTTTCCATGATCGGTTCATGATGGATATTCTTGTCGATTGGAATTGAAACTCCAGAATTGGAATAAAATGGTATTTAAATATTTCTAGAAAAATAAATTTTACCATTTATCATTTTGGATTCTGAAATGAGGATGATTCATAAGTTAAAACATTATTGATGTTTGTTTAGATCATTTTAGTGGTTATTTGATAATAACAACATCATTTTGTTTTATAAATTAATACCATGTGTAAATGAGAGATACATAACTATGGATGAGACATAATACATATATTACATCCTCATTCAACCATAAAAATGGTTTAATGACCAGACAGGAAATAATTAAAGAAAATTTAAATCGCATCATCCATGATGTCGGTAATTCGACACATCACGGACAATGTTATTATTTCTTAAAAAAGTGGGAGAGGAGAAGAAGAATGATGATGAATTTTACATGAACATGAGAACATACATAATATACAAGATTTATTTAGATTTCATGATTATTTTATAAGAGTATATGAGGAAATAATAAAAGAAAATAACTTGAAATAAAAGAATATTTTAAAAATCGCTTACGAAAATGTGGCAGCCTAACGGTGTCGCTTAAAATTTCATAAAATGTTTTGAAGAGAGAAAAGGGGTCTCTTATCATTCTTACATAATATGAGAATTAATGAGGATATGGAATGACATATCTCAACACAATCCAAATTAAATAAAAAAGAATAACATAAAATGTATGAAAATAAAGAAAACAAAAGAGGATGTTTACCTCTTGATCTCTTCTCCTTGAGATCCTTGTCAAGGGATTTGGTTTTGGTCTTTTGGTGAGAAAATAAGATCTAGTACCTGGGGAAGGATATTGGGGATATAATTTGGTTGAAATTAGAAAATTATCAAGTCTTGATAGGTGTGTGATGAATAGGGGAATGAGGGATGTATTTTTAGTGGAGTAGGGGAGGTATTTAACATTATTTTAATCATTCTTATAATAGTTTTTCTCAAGACTATGAATAGTATTAATTAATGTGACCCCATAATTTAATAATGGAATATGAGTTTGAGCCGAGTGGCCTTACATCACTTATGATTTCATAAATAGTGTGTTTTGCTGATAATTTGAATATATGGTATTTTACCGTATTTCACTAATCATCAAAACTTCATGAATTTCAAAAAAATCCCAAAAATTTACCCTAACCATTTTTCAAAATGTACATTTCCAAAATGTACTCCATTTTTTTGGAAAATAATTTTCTAAATATTATTAATTTAATTTTTAAATATAATCATACTTAATTCAAATATTAACAATTTTAATTCTATTATTGCTTTTATATCACATTGAAAAATTAACCATGATTTCATTATCTTAAAGCATTAAGAAAAATAATAATAATAAAATTTACTATTAATTAGTGTCGTATTAATATTCATAAGGGTATTTTATTATTCATCAAAAAATCATGTTGGTTCCATTAGACCACAAATAACTTACTGATCACAATTGTAGGTGACCATTTTTTGAAATTCAAAACATAGATGCAGAAAAATTAGGTTTATATGATAGTTATTAATATATACTTAATACAAAGTTTCATGAATTTAATTTATTTTTTTAAATCCTTGGGGTGCTAACAAAGTAGACCAACCCATTTTATCCTATCCAAATACTTGAATCAACCCATCATAATGCTTAAATAATTTTTACAATCACCACATGCTGGAAAGAATTTCCAAGGGTGTTACCCTTATCATTTGGAAATAATTTTACATTCTAATATATAAAAAAAGGAATAACCCTCATCATGGAATTTGGAATAATTATTTATTATGTTAGATATGTCAAAAATAAAAATTTTAAAATAAAAATTATCCAAAAAAAAATTACTACATAATGAATGAAGGATAATAATAAGACATAAAATACTTAAATAAACCCATGTAAATTGATTTATATGTATATCCAAACATAGTATTTAATATAATATTGAATATAAATTATGAAATAATGTGGTTTGTAATCCAATGATAATAAACATGTAATTTAATTTAATTTCATAACTAAAATCAAACTAAATACAACCAATTTCTATATAACAAGTTATCATCCTATAATTTTCTCCAAAATGTTAATCCAAAACTCTTTTAATATCCACCATATTAAAGTGGGTCCTTTACTTTTCTTACTTTATATTAAACCATGTATTAATATACACTAACATGATTTTTTTTGTGTGAGTAATAATACCAGCACAATACTATAAACTATTCTATAAAAATAATTTATCAAAATAAACGATGAATTTCACATATAAAATTATATATATTCAAAATAAAAAAATATATTTCATAAAAGTTCGTAACAAATATTAAAATCAGTTTATTTTTTAGTAAATTAACTGAAACAGTCTATTAATATATAAAATCCCAAAGGATATCAATCATCTTCATGTATGACCTATCCTTTGATAATTGTCATGGGTATAAAGATAAAACCTTGGGATATACTCTTGGAAATATTTGAGAAAGGGTCCCCAACTAATCGTGACATCCAATACACAAACTAACCTATCCTATTAGGGAATGTATTCCCTAATAATTTTTATAATCTAAATAGTTTATACTAATACTGAATAATGTAAATAGTGAAGCACACATCATTGGTTACAGACATATTCACTGAAGTCATTTCATGATGTTCTATAAATTTAAATAATTAAATAATAAAATATATCCATTATAAAATAATTTCATTATATTATAAAAAATATGTAGAATCACCACTACTATATGGTAACCTTCAAATTTAATATATATTTTTAATCATGATTTTAGGAAAAAAATATTACATTGATAAATTTTAATGTTCTTTTGAGGTTTAGTGTCTTGGAAACTAGGTATATAATACATTAAGTACATATGGAAAACATAAAAATAAATTTTATTTATTCCTATTAAAATACTCATTTATTATATAATCATTATTCAAATAACTATATTTTCTTTCCAAGGGATATACATTAATAGAAAAGGGTGAGCAGAAAACCTAATAAGGGGTAAAAAAATGAAATAGTACATGAGTGATTATTATATATAAATAATTACTTATAATGGGATATCGTGATTATAATTTAATGGTAAATTACATGGAAATGTGGATACAACATAAAAATGATACATTCGTAAGAATATCAACATAGTTCAACACCAAGGTTTTATAAAACATATTACCAAGGATATATAATCGGGTAGCATGAAAAAAATCATCGATAGAGACTAATTATTTTCCAAATTAAGTGCTATTAATATAGAAAATTCATATATATTAATCTATCTGACTTGTATATATTATATATAATAATAATTCATTTTACCTATAACCCATTGTGAATTAATAATCTGTTGTATATAAATTCATTTAGTACATAAGTGTCTGAAGGCTATAAATCTTCATCATTTTTAACACTTGATAAGTGAATGTGGATTTTATATATGGAAATATCCAATAAATTATTATTAATATCATATATATAAATACCCATGAATAAATATATGGTTGATAATTTATAACATAAAAAGGGATAGATATGGTATTTAAGTAAACTTTAATAATTAATTAATATCCAACATGGGTTTTTTTATTTCTACACATGATTAATATCATATAAGTTTTTCAACACGTTATGATAGCAGGGATTAATGGCACAACCTCACGATTTTCTATGTAAAAACATGAGTTTTTATGATATATTCCACTTTAATAAATTTTATTTTTTTTCTATAATTACATTAAAAACAATAAAATTATTTGAAAAACTATTATACATTATAATATAAAGAAAATTATATTGTATTTATGTAAAATTCAATAACTGAAAATAATTTCTAATTCACATAAGAAATATTATTTATCATTACAAAATATTTTGAAATATTTTGTTTATATGTATTTTTTATCATGTACAAGTTATTTTCAACTATTTAAAAATTTATTGGGATTATAAAAAAATTTAAAAAATTATTTCTTATAGATCAAAAAAATTAATATTATGGTTATCAGCTCATTTGAAATGAATATAAATGAATTTGACCAAAAATAGATATGTTTTATGAAAAAAATCATTTATGCGCACAATGTATTTTAATTTTAATAAATTTAATAAATCAGTATTCATAAATGAGATTATATAAATTTATATTTAGTATATTCAATAACATATTTTAATATTAATTTAATGGTTATGACTAGTAGTTTAATAAGAATAAATCTAGAATTAATCATAAAAATGCAATACTCTAAAACGGTTTTTATTTTGTTTTGTGTGGATATCTTAAAATGAATTCATACCAATTATAGAGAATAAATTAGATAAAATTAATTAATTATATGGAATTATAATTTTAAAAAAAAATGGAAACATTACTTTTTTCATTATGAATATTAATCATGATAAAAATTCACAATTGTGGTAAAAGATAAAAGGGTTTATGTGTGGTAAAACTAAATTGATAAGGGATAAAATAACACTATAAAAAAATTTTAAATATTTTTATTATTATTATTTAAAACCTACCTTATCACATATTCTAAATTGAGTAGCCTTGGAACCATTTTCCCATTAATGTGACTTTATTATGCTTTATTATTCCTTATAATTACATGTCCTCCACTCCCCTCACTAATAAAATGGAATCCCTTATTCTCTCCTATACACACCACATGACTGCTTTAGGAAGAAGAAAACCTAAACAAATTTTTTATAAAATTAAATATTCTTGTAATAGAGGATCATGTATTCTCAAAATACCAAATAAAGGGTCTATAAAAAATAATTTAGAGTATGTTTCTCAAAGAAGAGGTATATGTCCTTTCTGATATTTTTCTTGTTTCATTCTTCTTCTACCACCAATAAATATTATATAAAAATATAAAAATGATGAAATATTTATTTTTACATTAAATTATTTTTTAGGATAATGGTAAAACATTTTTCAATCTCCGTTATATCTATTGGAAAATTAAATTATCACCTATGCATATATAAAGATTATCATCTCCTTGAAGCAATGTCTTTTGTTTTTTATCAATATATCTTTTGGATGGTTTTATAAAAGAATTTAATTTGTATATATAATTATTATATGCTAATTATTATTCATTACTTATGTTATATTATTTACTTTTAAACACTTCCATCAGTTGAAAAATGATAACATCCTCCATGTGTACATGTAGACTACCAACTCTACAGATTGATGCAATTCATTGTTCATTTTTATTTTACATAGATGTCAATATAGATTTTATGACTGAATTTTTAATACATTTATAATTCTATAAATTTTATTTAAATTATAATTATTTTCTAAATTTCTTTTGTTACATCCATCAGCAAGAAGAAACATCACTCTTTCATACGTACAGACTACGGTATCCATAAGGTGGGGTAATTCATTTTAATCTATAACTTTTAATGAGTGGTTATAAAAGTGTATACAGTGAATAATTATGCTTTTTTATAAATTATAGGTAATTTTAAGATTATGAAACCATGACCAAGGTGTAAGAATATGATCCTTCAAAACAAAACATGCGTGGAAATTAGACCCATTTTCACTCAAATAATGATTTTGAGGAAAGAATTTTTAACAAAAAAATTAATTGAAAATTATTAAAAAACTTATATTGTCATGTATATTTTTAAAATCAAATATTTTATGATATTCCTATTTTTAAATTTAATAACTTTTAATAGATTACATTTAACCCAACACTGAGCTTAAATGATCCATGATATACTATTAAATATTATTATATTAACAAGTATGTTATAACCGAAACACCAATTTGGAGGGTGCGAATAAGATCAAAAATATTATGAAATAAATATTAATTTAATATTCAATACAAAATTATTTATTCTTAGGAAATGAACAAATTGTTTTTAGTAATTTCGTTTTATTCTTAAAATATATGTTTTCTCAAAAAATAATATTTCATTTATTTCTATGAGTAAATAAATATAATTAATGTTTTAAACTTTTTTAAATTTATTTGAAAAAATGAAAATTATTTTTTGGACTCAACGTGTCTAAGTTATATTCAAGTAATTTTTTTTCTAATTTTATATAAAAGTGGATTTTTGGGTTAAAAAAGGGAACTAATATCTTTACAAAATACTATAACTCTTATAGAAAAATTTTTAGATGATCATCATTTTACATTTATTAAACGTTATTCTTGAAAAAATATATTATGGAAGTAAATAATATATAAATTGTTACATTTAAAAACAGATGCTTACTATTGTTGAAAGAAACCATGATTTTAACCATTAAAAAAAGTTTTTAAGGGTTATACATGTAACTTATTTAGAATTTATTTTTATCACTTTAATAAATTTAATCAAGTATAATGGATTATGTATTTGAAATTAGTAGTCAAAAAATTATTTTATAATGTAATTTTCACTTTTTGGGATTAAAATGTGACCATAATAAAAAAAATATTTACCACAATATAGGTAAAATAATGTAGCGGGTTAAAGTTAAAATGAAAAAGATTAAAATATCTAAAATAAATAAATTATTGTTTGATATTTAAATAGTACCTATAAAACATTTAAAACGTTAATTATCAACCATATTCAAAGTAATTAATTCCACCCAACTGTGGTTGGATTTAAATATAAAATAATTATAATTTAATCACTTAAAACTACTCCACCTCACATATAAATACAACTTCTCACCACCACATTTCTCTTCACATGACTTAAATATTATAAAAAAATCCAAAAAAATACACTACCCACTCCCCACACATCCAAGATCTTCTGGACTCACCCAAATACCAATTACACATTCTTGAAGTGCTCCTTCAAAGAGGTGATATTCAATATATAACTTTCTCAAACCACCTCTATTAATTTCTTATATTCCTCTAAATTATCAACACATCATTCATGAATAAATGAATAATAACTCTATTATCATGTATATAATGGAATTTTATATTTCTAATGGAATCACTTATATAATTCCATTTTCTTATCTCCCCTTTTTCAAGGAAATAGATCCATTGTCCAAATTATGGCAATTAACCATCTCTGGGGATAATGATTAGTTTCTTTTATATTACATTAAGGACCCATCTGTAAACATTAAATAATTTTGAGTTAAATCAAGATTTAACATTCAGGATATTTTTTGGTTTATAGTTTCAGAGAATTATGCCACAATATTACATAACAACTCAAATATTACAATGTAGACTCTTCTGGTCACTATAAATTTTTTCACAAAATAAAACTCTTTAAAATAATACATAATTTATTTTTATTGATAAAAATAATAATAACAATAATCTTGACATATTATTTTATTTTACTCATCCTTATACCGTGTGAAAAACATTTCAGAAACTGGGGTTGAGTACAAAAAAGCTCAGTAAGGGAACATAAAATAAGGAAAGAAGACGTTGTTCCATGAATACTTATAAACCCATGACATCATACATTTCACCCATAAAATAGAATCTCTTTAACAATACTCATGAAATAAAATTATTCATAATAAAAATCATAGAAATCATGATTCATAAAGGTATCTTATGGTATCTATATCATACTTACATTGTAGATTTCACAACTAATTAGGAGTAAGAATCATGGTTATGTTTGGAATACCTATCACAGTATATTCCCTAAATATCTCAGTATAAACCTTATCGTTTAACTCTATCTCATTACCTAATTCATTATATAGATATAATGGGCTCACCCACCCTTGGTTTTTCACGGAACCACCCATATACATAAGAAATTCCCAAGAACCCAAATGTCAGCATAACACATAATACAATCATAAAAGAAAATATCATTTCCATAATATGTCTTTCAAGATATTGATATAATCAATCCTTTCTCAAAATCATCTTTCCAACCAAAACACATGAAAATGGAAATGGTATTTTTTTTGTAAAAATTTTATTCCTTTTATAGGAATCCAAATACCAAATAATGGTCACAACAGTGGAAAGGTCTTTGTCACCTCGTATGTTAAAAAACATTCCTTTTGTAATTTAGTAAAATTCTTCGTATAAAATAGATTGATTTTGAAAACTGTTGAATAATATTAAATTAATAATGGGTTAATTATACATAATATTGAAAAAAGTGGTATATATTATCAAAATATGCCTCAATGAAAGGAGATTGAGATGAATTCCCTTACCTTGAGTCTGACTCGTCACGTGCAATTTTTATATTCCTCTTCTTCGGTTGATCACCTTTAAAGAACGCCTTAACACCTCTAAGAAAGTTCTTATTCTGAAAATAAGGCCTCAAAATGTGGTGATGAATTCTAATAACGGTTTTTGGTAGATCTTGGCCGAAAAAAAGGCTTTGGAAGAGTTAGTATTAGAGAAGAGTGGGTACCTTTTTATTGGATAGGGGAGGGTCACTATTGGAAACTTCTAAAATATTAAATGAATATAAATTCTATTTTTGTTACAAATTGACCCAAAATAATTTATTTTAAGATAGGATGATTTTGGGTTGAATATCTATCATCCAATTAAAATTAGACAAGTTTTGAGGATTTTTTTAATCCTTATCTTTTTGGTTTAACCCTTAATTTACCCTTTTTAATCTTAGTGTCATATTATGTGATTTACACATTGTGGGTTCATGTAATTACAATAACATGTCAAAAGACACATAAAAGGTGCAATTTATGTCATATTTAGACTTATCCTAACCATTTGGCAGAATATTATATTTGTAGAAATTTAATATCATTTAATAAAATATTTTATATTTTAAAATACCAATAGTTTCAATTTTCATACTATTCAATAGTTGACTTTTGAAAAATATCATAACAGGAAGATTAGTTCAAAAAAACTCTTTCAAATGGTCAAAAACATGTCAAAAGTATCCCAAAAATTCATTTATGGCATAAATTATGTATCATAATATTTATTTTTAATATTTATAATATCATTTATTTAATTCTTTCATTAATTAAGAATATAGGACACCATCTTGGTGTCACCATTTAATTTAATTATTTATTCCCTAAAATTTATAAATAAATTACCATGATATGGGTAATCTATTTATATTTTGAATTACTATTTATAGTTGAATATATCACTTTTATAACCCCACATTAAAATTGTTTTAGTTATGTGAGACAAGATTATGACATCTTGGATATTATTTTAAATAAAATGTTTATAAGTGTTATAATCACATTCAAATGGATCCAAGTGGTCCTAAAATAGACCCAATGATTCTAAAGGTTAGTATACACTCATAAAATTAAATTAGTACAAGTGTTAGCATGGTTTTATATTGTTATATTATTGTTTTTACCTTTAACTCAGGCAAAAAAATTTATTACCAAAGTTACTATTCATAACATTGAAAATAAAATGGACCTATTTAAATAATATTGACCATATAATTCCAAATATGGACTCTAGTTTTTCCAAATTCGAATCATAAAACTGGAAATAATTAATTTAAAATTAATCTCTGTTGTGAGAACGAGAAAACAGGTTTTTTTTAATTAAAAAAATATCAAAAGATTAACATGAATTTATATATAATTTCAATGTGAAATTACTTTAAAAGACTGAAATTTTATTAAATGATAATAATATAATATAATTATACTTTAAAACCAATTAAAAAGATAATCAAACAATATAAATAACTTAGACAAAAAATTAGTTTTGAATTAAAATGCGGTATTTTTCACTGTTCATTAAAATATGTGTTTGATCAGAAAAATACAAAAATTTAAACCAAAGAATATTTTGATATCAATATTATAAATAAAAAGTTTATTATTTCAAATAGAACTTATAAAAGTGTCAAAAACTATAATTAAAATGGGTACGCCATCAAAAGGCGATAAAATTGTATTTTTTAGAAATATACTTCTTTCATCCAAAAAAACACATTTGTTCTAATATCATATCTAGAAAAAATATATAGTGAATTTTAAAAATTACATTTAATATATTACATATATATTTTATTAATAAAATCCATAAAGAGTGATTTTATTATTTTATAAACTCACTTATTTTGATTTAAATAGTTTTCCACAGAAACACTTCTTTTTACTTAAAAATGGTTTTATTTTCATTTATAAATAATTGTTCACAAAAAATGTAATTAAATACATGTGTAAACAATATTTTAATAAATCAATTAATATTGTTCATACCCACCATTTCAATATCTATGTCTTAAGGTAACAGAATAAAATTTAGTTTTTTGCTTAAGTTGGATGTGGTGTATTTTGTAAGCTATCGAATATAATGTCTCCTTCTAAAAACTCGGGATGTTACAATTACTACCTTCAAGTATGGTTATAAAATTATTATTCTTGGTAAATAATATTTTAATAGCTATATTATAACTCATTTTATGTTCTAGAACTAATATATTATAGTGTCTCGGAATTTCCATATATTTTTTTAATTATATGGAATTATTTCTAGACCTCTAAATCTGAAGGCGCGTGATTCCAAGGTCCGAAGTGCCAGGAATGATCCGATAATGTATTATTAAGCTTTAATTAGGGCGCGTAAGCAGTTTTCCTAAAAAAGTGGAATAAATATTAAAAGGATTTCCGGATCTGAAATATGAGGGCATCTTTGCGCTAAGAATGATGGGTTTACCCTAGGTGTGACTTAAGTTTTGTCAGTGGAAGCCTACAGTGAGAAAACAAGAAAATGACATAACTGTAAATAAAATAATTAATAAAGTTATTTTATTTTTCAAATGCTTATAACTCATGAATGTTAACTCAAATGAAAAATCTGAGACCACCTCTGAACTCATAAGGTTATACTTTCTTTAGGAAGATACTAACTTTGGCATGCACGGGCCACTACAGAAACTTGGTTTTTGGCTGTAAATAAAATAATTAAGTGGAAATTATTTTATTGTAAAATCAATAACTTCTAAATGGTAACTCAGATTGGAAATCAAGGGGTACCATTGGTTTCATTGGTGGGTGTTTCACTTAGGCAAAGCCTAACCTTGACCAGCACAGGTTAAGGGTGACTATTAGTATTTTTCTGAACTTTTCTTCAAGTACGTTCAGTAAACGTGTGAGCAGGTTTTTTGTAACTTTTGAACAGTTGCTCGAAATTAAAATTTGTGGACACCGTTGAACTCATAGTGTCGATATTCTCTTAAAAATACCTTCACCTCAACTGCATTAGGTCAAGGGTAGAAATTATTTTTTCGAATTTTTCAGGGGAGAAAATAAAATAAACATGCTTTATTTTATTTTTGAAATTGAAACCTACCATTAGATATTTACTAGTGGGGACCACCCAAACTCTCCCAATTATTGTGGGGAACCCCTTGGAATCCTCCCAACATAAATATCCAACTTTGATTAATTAATAAACATAATTTAATGGAGTGGATCCTCACCTTTCTTGAGGTTGTAGGATCGTTGGAAAAGGGGAGCTTGGGAGATCCTTTGGAGAAACATTTTCTCAAATGAAGAACCTCTCCAATGAATAGCATACTATGGATCAGGATTGAGGGATCAAATTTGGAGCATCCTACAGAGGTGACGAACGCCGACGTTACTATCTTCATCGACTTCATCTCCTTCCTCACGCCACCTCCATCAGACGATCGAGGTAGGGGTTTTAAATTGAATTATGATTAAATATTCTTTTGTTGATTATTTGTATTATGGATTCGCAATGAGGAAGGCCAAACAAACATGGCTATCATCCCACACATATACCTTACCCCCTTTTCTTTGTTCTTTGTGTGTTCTTTGTGCATTTTTTCGACGCCAAATAATTAATGATGCTGGAAACACATCGTTTTGCTGAGCGCGATATATGGACATGGAGCCATTGGCCTGAGGATCGTGAATATGTGAACAACATAATTTTTGGTCTTGGAACAAAGCTAATATGTTTCACTGAAGAAGGAGGTGGCCAGCACATAGCCAACTGCGAGAAGGTGGGGCGGTGCACAATTGTGATGCCGGATGACCAAGAGGTCGCGGCCCGTCGATCGCGGTAAAACAGGGTGGCGGCCAGCATCCGACCACCCGTGAGGTGGAGCGGCGGCACACATCCATGTGGGACCAGAAGTTTATAGCCTCTAGGCCACGGTGGAGGCCGGAGGGTGGCCGGCTCCCGGCCGACCATAGTGGAGCAGTGGCACACGACCATGTCGCTGGGAGGAGGACCGGTCGGAGCACCAGTCGGCCGTAGTGGAACGGAGGGACCCGCTCACGTCTTTTAGGTGATAGGTCAGTGCCTAAAAGCTCTAACCATTGTTGTTCTGAATAGAAGGTGGGTTGATCCACCTACAGTGCCAACTCGAGCAGAACGCGCCACCGGGCCACGCCCAGCAGGCTGTGCCACCGGGCCGCGCCTAGTGTGGGTCGGGTCGTCCCCTTCGCGGGTTGGTCCATCCCCTTCGCGAGTCAAGCTGGGACCTCTGAGGCCCGAACCAACCGAGATGGACAAGGAACTAGTCAGGTCGACCCGAACCGGGTCGGGTCAGACTGGGTCGGCCCGACCGAGTCGGACTGGACCTGGGCCCATCTAGAACTCGTTTCTCCTTTTTGGCCATAACTTTATAATTGGGTGTTTGTTTTATGAATCCTCTGCAGCATCAGAATCCTTGGATCGAGATAGTCCTTCTAGTATAATTCACTTATGTTTTGGATAAATTTGGAGTATGGATGCGTTGGATCGAACCATGAATCTAATCAGGCCCTCGGAGTGAAAACGCTAATAACTAATAGATCGAGTGTCTGGTTGATGCGTCATCAGTTGCGTTGAGTCCCTTTTGACGAGATGGACCTTTGGGATACTTTTTCATGGGATTTCATGGATGTTGAAGTATCGACCAATGGCTTGAAAAGCGGAACCTCCCAGACTCAAGCCTACTTAGTGCGGGAACCCAGTGGCTGGTAGTGAGGGAGAGGTTCGAGACAGATCATGCGGAGGTTAGTACCGAGCGATCCTATGTGGGTTAGCACCGATCCTATGTTGTTCAAATCTTGTGTGGTTCTTCACTCAGCGATCATGTGTGGGTTAGCGCATAGAGATCTTGTTTTGGTCAAATCCTATGTGGGTCAGCGTATACTGATCCTGTGTGGGTCAAATCCTGTGTGGGTCATTGTGGGGGTTAGTACCTATTGATCCTGTGTGGGTCATACTCCTTATAATCAGCAGTAGTACCTCTTGAGTGAATAAGATGATCTTGATTCGCAACAAATCATATGTACTTCTATACTTCACTAAAAACCTAGTTTTAGTTGAGACTATGTTTGAACTATGTCTTTTACCTGTGTGGTACTTTTACCATCATGGTATTATCTTCATGGTGATACCTGTGTGGTTCTCTTACCTTCGTGGTACTATCATTGTGGTGATACCTGTGTGGTACGTGTACCTTCATGATACTATCTACATGGTGATACCTGTGTGGTAATTTTACCTTCATGGTATTATCTTCATGGTGATACATGTGTGGTACTTTTACCTTTGTGGCACTATCTTCATGGTGATACCTATGGGGTACATTTACATTTGTGGTACTATCTTTGTGGTGATACATGTGTGGTACTTTTACCTGTGTGGTACTTTTATCATTGTGGTGTTACTTGTGTGGTATTTTTACCTTCATTGTGTTACTTTTGTGGTATACTTCCCTCATGTATGAGATGACTATATCTCAATAACTTTGGTATATGTATGGGCATATACCTAAGTATATTTGATGTATTGCTTTGTGGTATTTTCTTTAGGGAACTTTAGGAGACCTACGGGGTCTTGGGGTCCCTACTGAGTATCATTATACTCACCCATACACAGGCTTCGCTCGCACCTAGTTGTGTCATGTGCGGATGACATACAATGTTGATAGTGGTTGAGGAAGCCACGAGTGGATGGTGCTCAGAGGCAGACCATTTGGTGTGACGTGATGTAGGGACTATTGATTGTGAGTTGTACCTACCCTTCCGGTAGGATCCGGGGTGGACAGTTTGGTGTGACGCGACGAAGGGACTACTGATCGTGAGTTGTACCTACCATTTAGGTAGGATCTGTGGTGGACGATCCAGGAGCTACTTTTCACCTTTTCAGTTGTTTTTTACTTTTTAGTTATACTTGTACTCTTCCAATTGTTCTTGTATTCTGACCCTTTTACTTTCAGCACACTTTTGATACAGTAGTTTACTTCACAGTTGCTTCTTGTTGCGTTCTCGGATCGTGTGTTTGTACATGTTTAAAGGAAATGCCTTCCTGTTTAGGGAATATTCCTTTTGGTTCTATTTTCCAGGCGCTGGCCTATGGAATGCGGGCTTGGGGTATTCACGGAATGGGCCCCGGTGGACGGGTCAGGACAAATTGGTATCAAAGGAGTTCAGTTCTACCGAAGAACTCAGACTCTGATCTTTTCTGTAATGCAATAGTGTTATGTGTAATGAGTTTTGTTTTTTGTTTGGGGAGTCCAATGTTGGTGCGATGGCCGACATATCCATACACTAGGACCCTAAATTCTAATTTCTAACTCAGTGCATGAAAACACTGATTGCATGTGTTTGTGAAAAGTTTTTCTTTTTTTTCTTTGGAGTCATCTCACCAGGTATAACATAATGATTGTGGTTCACCTGTTACTTATTAGAATGCCTCCATGTAGACTGAAATATAGGATTCCTGGGAGAGTACATGAAGACGGACCAGCGAGTGGAAAGGATCCGGTGTCAGACCCTCTTACTATGTTTGAACCTTCGGGTGGTGTACCAACAACACCACCACCCATTGGGAAATAGTTACCACCAGCCACACTGGCATACAGGGCATGCCAACTGAGTGTATTGCATGAGTTCCAATGGTAGAGGCACCCGAGGTTTTGTGGAGAGACAAGTTCCCTGGAAGATGATGACTATATGGAGGTTGTGGCTAGAGTTTTCCTGCCTAGTTGGGACACCAGTAGAGCAGATGGTGATCTTAGCTTCTAGTATTTTTAGTGAGTGACCATGAGGATGGTATGTATAGTGATGAGGCTTCGGTATGTGGATCATTGCTCGATATGGTACCTTTGGTCAGTGTTCCAGCTATATGACTACCCGTTGGTCAGCAGTTAAAACTGGCGGTACCGGTAGTGGACACATGTAGGCTTGCTGCCTTACAAGTGTTTCGACGTTATATACCCCTCAGGTTCTGAGACAATCTTGACTCACAGGCGGTTAAGGACTGGCTTGAGGAGGTAGCTGAGAGCTCCCTAGAGCTTCTACATCTTTGGAAGGATGACATGCCGATAGCTAAGTATTCATCGAGGCATACCGACCATTCCTGGTACTCAATAAATATTATACGATTAGTGCTTCAGGGTTCGGACTTCAGAGCGAGGTGTGTTTAAGTACATTCGAGAAATCACTATTCCTCTATGCATTCCTACTTATGTAACGATGCTAGAGAGAACCTTTGTGGTTGAATTTTATTTGGATGAGCGGATACAGCTAGTAAATTTTAGTAGTGGGAAAGAAGGAAACTGGCATCAGTCTCAGTGACTTGGACGTGTAAAATGTTTCAGGAAGAGGATGTGATAGGGATAGATAAATCTGCAGGTTTTTGGATGTGGAAGCAGAGCTAGGAGGGCAGCATGAGGTGGTGTAAATTTCGACATGTTACACACCACCCCCCTATTTGGTCCCCACCAGGCTCAGGGAGCTATAGGACAGGGGAAGGGAGTAGCTACATGTGGTCAAGGAGTGCGACCCAAGGGCTCATGGAATGATTCGAGGTACGGTCAGTGTTTACTACTAGCTGCCATATTAATAGACATAGGTACCAATAATTCCTTCTGTCCACAAATCTTATTCAAGGCCTAGAGTTTCCAGTTAAGCCATTGAATTGATCCTCACATTTAGAGATACCACTAGGAGTAGACTCAATAATCTCACTCTCACTGATGGTGTGATCTGACCCTAAAGGCGAGAGTTTCGGTTGGAACCTCTTGGTGGCAGTGTCGAGGCTTTATGAAGTTAGTTTTGTTATGGAATGGGCATCCACAGATCATTTTCAGATTGAATATGTTAGGAAAAAAGGTTGTGGTTTGTCTACAATGTTGGAATGGGGTTTTCCTTGGTTGGCGAAAAAGGAAACCCAGGAATCACAAGTTAAACTCATGCATAGGAGGGTATAGCTGATCACTCTTGAGCTTTCCAAACATACCCTCATGGCAGCAGGAGTTTGGAGTTTCCAGTTTCCAATAGGACTGGCAGAGTTTGGGGACATCTTTTCAAAATATGTTTCTATGATTACCTCCCCAAAGGGAGGGGGACTTCTATTTTGGATGGTTACTACCGGAGATTCGTTCCTGAATTTTCCAGAGTTGTGTCACCCTTGTCAGCTTTGATGAAGAAGGGAGAGCCTTTCTTGTAGACAGAGAAGTTTTATCAGTGCTTTTAAGAGATGAGAAAGGGAAAATGGACAGAGTTCATCTAGTACTATGATCTTGAGATAGTCTTTACTCCTGGGAAGGGGAACGTGATAGTAGACACACTCAGCTGGAGGTTTTGTTAGCAACTATAGAGTGAGGTGCCAAAGCAGCTAGTCGCGGTAAAGATATCCTTTCGTGGATAGAGATGGAGCATATTACCTCCAGACTATGACTATCACTCCCCCAATTCTTCATAAAATTCAGGAGGAACATCTTGGGACGTTGACTGCGAGGCCAGATGTGCTCAGATAACCTCAGGACGGTCTCCTGAAGGATTTTCTGAAGGTGGGGATCACATCATCCTCTTCAGAGGTCGCAACATGGTACTAGTGATGCTTTGAGAGGAGATGATAAGGGAGACCATGTCTTTCTATGGGTCTCACCCCGACGATAATTTTGGAGGTTTTGCCGGGTGAAAGGTTATCTCCGAGGTTCATCGAACCTCTCAAGATTCTCAGCAGGGTAGGTGAGGTGGAATACCATCTATCTCTTTCCCCACAGATCCACTGGGTGCATAATGTTTTTCCATGTGTCACAGCTAAGGATATTGGTGCATGATCCATATCATGTTATCGACCATGGAGAGATGGACTTAGATGATGGAGTGATGTTTATGGAGGTTCCATTAAAGATTGAGGATCAATAGGAGAAGTTCCTTCATGGGAGGTTGATACCTCAGCTGCGTTTTCACTGGAAACATGGGAACCTCCCGGAGATATCATGGGAGTGGGAGGCTTAGTTTCGAGTTCAGTAGCCCCCATTTGGTTCCTTAGTCTATGTTGTGGATTTTAGGGACGTAAATCCATAAGGTGGGGAGAATGTAATGTCCCAGAATTATTGTATATTTTTTTTAATTATATAGAATTTTCTCAAGACCAAAAAGTCTGATGGCATGAGATTCCAAGGCCTGGAGTGCCCAGAATGATCTGATGAAGTTTTGTTAAACTTTAATTAGTGAGCGTAAGCATTTTTCGTGAAAAAGTGGAATAACTCTTAAACAGTTTCCCAGATCATAAATCCAAGGAAACCATTACGCTCAAGATGGCAGGTTTATCCTAGGTGTGACTTAAGTTTAGTCGGCACAAGCCTACTGTGAGAAAACATGAAAATGGCATAACTATAAATAAAATAATTAAATAATGTTATTTTATTTTTCAAATTCTTATAACTCACAAACTGTAACTCAGATTCAAAATCTAAGACCACTGATAAACTCATGAGGTTATTCTTTCTTTAGGCTGATACTAAATTTGGCCGGCGTGAGCCACAAGAGAAAGTTGGTTTTTTGTTGTAAATAAAATAAATAATTTACAATTATTTTATCGTAAAATCCATAACTTCTAAATGGTAAATCGGATTGGAAATCCGAGAGTACCATTGAGTTATTTGGGGCATGTTCAACTTAGGCAAAGCCAAACCTTGACAAGTGTAGGTCGAGGGTGACTGTTAATATTTTGCTGAACTTTTTTTCGGTTTCGTTCAGTAAACGTGCGAATGAGTTTATTTTTACTTCTGAACTGGTTCTCCGAATTCAATTCTGAGGACACCGTTGAAATCGCAGCCCTAATATTCTCTTAAAGACACCTTCACCTCGACCACCTAGGTTGAGGGTAGAATTAGGTTTTTTATACTTTTTATGGGAAAAAATAAAATAAACATTCTTTATTTTATTTTTGAAATTGAAACCTCCCATTTGGATATTTAGTGGTGGAGACCACATGAAATCTCCCAATTAATGTTGGGAAAACCTTGGAATCCTCTCAACTTAAAGTTTAAACATTGATTAATTAATAAACATTATTTAATGAAGTGGTTTCTCACCTTTCATGAGGTTGGAGGATCGTTGGCAAAGGGGAACTTGGGAGAACCTTTGAAGAAACATTTTCTCCAATGAAAAACCTCTCCAACAAAAATCATCCTATGAATCAAGATCGAGGGATCGAATTTGGAGTGTCCTATGGAAGTGACGAATGCTGACGTGACCATCTTCATCGACATACTCTTCTACCCCGAACCACCTCCATCGGACAATCGAGGTAGGGGTTTAAAATTGAATTATGATTAAATATCATTTTTTTGATTCTTCATATTCTGGATTCACAAAGATGATGGCCATACAAACATGGTTATCATCCCGCACATATACCTTACACATTTTTCTTCATTCATCGCGCGTTCTTCGTGCATTCTTCATCGCCAAATAGTTAATGATGCTTGAGAAAAAAAAATTTCTGAGCACGACGTATGGAAGTGGAGCCCTCGGCTTGAGGATTGTGTATATGAAAACAATATAGTTTTCGGGATTAGAACAAATCCATGATGGTTTGCGGAAGAAGGTGGTGGATGGCGCCCGTCGGGCCGCAAGGAAGGTGGGTCAGCGTGCGTCTGCGCTGCCAGATGAGCAGGAGGACGTGGCCGGTCGGCTGTGGAGGAACAGGGTAGTGGCCAACATCCGGCTGGCCATGTGGCGGAACGGCAGCATGTATCCATGCTGGAGCAGGAGGCCAGGACTGCTGGGCCACGACGGGGGTCGGACAGCAGCCGACTCCCAGTCGGCCATAGCGGAGCTGCGTTGTGCGACCGTGCTGATGGGAGGAGGACGGACTAGAGCACAGGCCGGCCATAGAGGAAGGGAGGGACCCACTGGGGTCCCGCAGGTGACATTGAAGCCCCTAAAGGTGCTACCCTTTGCTATTCCAAATGGAAGGGGGACCACTCCCCCTTCGGCACCATCTTGGGTGGACTGTTCCCCCAGGCCGCTCCCACGGGCCCCGCCCATCAGGTCGTGCCAACTGGTCATCCCATTCATGGGCCAGACTAGACCATGGCCTCACGGTCTGGGCCTGCTGAGGCTCAGGACAACTAGGCTGGACCCAGACTTGGTTGGGTCGGCCCAACCCGGGTTGGCCCAGTTCGGACCAGTCTCGGGCCCATCTAGACGCAGTTTCACCATTGTGGTCATATCTTGAGAACCGGGTGTCTGTTTGACAAACCATTTTTGGAAATAGAATCCTCAGATTGAAATGGTTTTTTTGGGTATATTTCACTTGATATTTGTGTAAAGTTGGAGTACAGCTGGGTTGGATCGAACCCAGAATCCAACCGAGCCCTTAGAGTGGAAACGCTTATAACTTATAGACAGAGGGTCCAATTGACGCATCGTCAGTTGAGATGTGTCCCTTTTAATGAGATAGACCTTTGGGATACTATTTCTTGGGACATAATGGTAGTTGATGTATCAAATTATGGCCTGAGGAGTGGAACCTCTCAAAATCATGCATTCTTAGTGCGGGAACCCAGTGGCTAGCAGTGAGGTAGAAGTTGGAGACAGATCATATGGAAGTTAGTATCGAGTGATCCTATGTGGGTCAGCACCAATCATGTTTGGGTCAGTGCTTAGTGATCCTATATGGGTAAGCGCATAATAATCGTGTGTGGGTCAGCACTCAGCGATCCTGTGTGGGTCAGCGCATACCGATCCTCTGTGGGTCAGATCCTGTGTGGCTCATTACGGGGGTTAGTACCTATCAATCCTATGTGGATTAGACTCTATATAATTCGCAGCAGTACCTCTTGACAGAATAAGATTATCTAGCTTCACGACTGATCATATGTACTTTTATACTTCACTAAAAACCTGGTTTGAGCTCAGACTCTATTTGAACTATGTCATTTACCTGTGTGGTACTTTTACCCCCGTGGTATTCTCTTTGTGGTGATACCTATGTTGTGATTTTACCTTCATGGTAATATCTTCATGGTGATACCTGTGTGGTACTTTTACCTTCGTTGTAATATCTTCATTGTGATACCTGTGTGGTACTTTTACATTCGTGGTACTATCTTTGTGGTGATACATGTGTGGTACGTTTACCTTGTGGTACTATCTTCGTGGTGATACCTCTATGGTACTTTTACCTCCATGGTACTATCTTCATGGTGATACCTGTGTGATAATTCTTCTTGTGTGTTACTTCAATCTTTTTGGTGTTACCTGTGTGGTACTTTTACCTTCCTAGTGTTACCTTTGTGGTATACTTCCCACATGTATTAGATGAGTATATCTCAATAACTTAGGTATATTTATGGTCATATAACTAAGTATATTTGATTTATTGCTTTGTGATTTTTCCATTATGGATATTTAGGAGAACTATGGGGTCTCAAGGTCCCTACTGAGAATCGTTATACTCACCCTTTCACGGGCATCGCCCACACCTTGTTTGTCATGTGCAGATGACGTACGTTGTTGATCAAGGATGAGAGAGCCAGGACTAAATGGAGCTTGGAGGTGGACAATTTGGTGTGATGCGATGTAGGGGGTACTGATCGTGAGTTGTACCTACCCTACATTTAGGATCTGGGGTGGACTGTTTCGTGTGATGCGACGCAGGGACTACTGATCATGAGTTGTACCTACCCTTTAGGTAATATTTGTGGTGGATGATCCAGGAGATGATTTTCACATTTTCAGCTATTTTTTACTGTTCAGTTGTACTTCTGCTCTTCTATTTGGGCTTGTATTCTGGACCCTTTACTTTCAGAATAATTTTTCTATAGTAGTTTTCTACACAGTTGCTTCTTGTTGTGTTCTCGTATTGTGTGTTTGTACAAGTTTAAAGGCAATGAATTCCCGTTTCGGGAATATACCGTTCAGTGCTAGTCTCCATACCCTGGATTATGGAAGACAGGCTTGGGTTAGTCACGGAACGGGCACCGGGGGATAGATTGCGACATATGTAGATAAACTATTAAATGAAACAAAACTATTTCATGATGGATGGAATAAAACGCCCATGTAAAATAAACATTTATCATTAACATTTTATAAAATGAATCATCCTCATGTTAGATGGAAAATTCATATAATGGACCATTTAAACATTATTAGGTGCATAAATACTATTTCATTTCACTTCTAGTAATTTATTTTAACTTTACAAGAAAATCAATAATTATACATAATAAAACCAACCATGAAGCCATGAATCTTACACACTTGAAAAAATGAAAATAAAAAAATATATTACTAATAAATGGTTGGTAATATGTTATAAAATTATCATAATATGTATTATAAATATGATTATAGCTATGGAATGAATTAATAACATTCATTAAACATTTTTATATGTGTATGAAAACCTAAAGGGAAGCTTGAGGTAAGGAATTTCATAACTCAATTTCCATTCATTAGGTTAAACATCTAATTCATTAATTATGTCATGATAAGATTATGTGTGAAATAACATTTGAACATTATAAAAAATGGTTAGAGTGAAATTTCTTCATTTTCTAAATGAGGTACATTGTAACTTTTTAGAAAAAAAATAAAGAAGGAATATTATTTTATATTTATACATCAGTAGGGGTTTTAACCTCCATCATGCCATAATGTTTGGTGATTCCTTTAAAAATTTTCTTGGTTATTTTCGAAGAAAATTTTTCAAATTATAATTACATAGTGTTTTAATAATTATTGATTTTCAAAGTGAAAAATGTTATTTTCCTTATGAAATTTTCAATAATCTCATATAATATATTTTCTTCTATGTCAACAAACATTTTTGAATCTTATGCTTTATTGAGGTTGATATCATATGATAAAATATATTATATTTTATTAAATGGTTTATGATTATCTGATTGAGGTTATAAAATTTTCATAACATTCACCATATTACGCTGGATAGTTTATGATTATGATTATTTATTGGGAAAATTTTAACATTTCATATACTATATTTAAAATGAATGTATATGCTTTCTATTTTTCACCCCATTCACATGAGTAATAAATTGGAATCATTAAGTTATGGGTATGGCCTACTATATCCCCTTGATGCATTGGTAGGTCTCATGAGAGAAACTAGATAAGGGTTTTATCAAAGGCCTTTCCAATTTATTAGATTCATGTAATGTAGCCTTAATGATGGTATATTCTTGGCATGAAGCCTTGAAAGTTTTGGATTCTTGGAAGTAATCTTTGTTAGTATGTTTAATATGTCTGACATTATGCATTACCTCATTATGAGATTAGTTATTAATTTCCATGTGATTATTCCCTTAGTAGACTATACATGGGTATGTTTTCTAGCCCATGTGATTATTTATATGCCACTATTTTATCATCAATTATTAATGATCTCATGTTATTTATTAAATGTAATGTGATTCAATTATTTACCTTTTCATATTGTTTATGATTATTGATTCATTACAGCTTCTCTTGCAGTTTACCCTTACTGAGAATTTTAGATAACCCCTTTCATTTGTTTTATTTTTTCCTAGGTTTCTAAGAAGTTTATTATGATTGATATGAAGGGATAAGCTTGTGGAATAATGGTTTTATTAAATTAATTTCTATGTAGTATATTATTTTTTCACTAGTAATGTAATATTAAAGTATGCATCTCATTTTCCAAACCTATTAAAATGTTCGATCCATTGTGAATTTATTCCTTCTTTATTATTCCTATATAATAAATTTACCACCAACTCTCGGCTACTAGGTTGGGGTATTTACAGTTGGTATCAAAGTAAGATTAGTATTATCATTGGGAACTATGTTCTAGAAAATAAATATTATAGAATGAAATCCTATGACATAATTTTCAAATACTCCCAATGAAATCAAACATTTTATTTAGAGATTATCTATACATAAGTTTTCAATTTATGTTAAGTAGATTTGAGATTATACATTATGATTCATAATGTTATGATATAATCCAGAGTATTGTATTATTTATAAATGGATACATGAAAAAATAATGGGAACCATATCAATGCACGTAATCCATATAGGGATTTCCCTCATGGGAAAGATAATGAAGTTGGAACTTGAGATATAGATGGAGATGGAGTTATAGTTGGATATGAACAAATAAAAACAATTTTGGGATAGCTGTCATAGGTTATTAATAATAAACATACCCATACTGAATATCATAGGGATCAATAATGTGTTTTAATAATGTTAGACCACTTCATGCATTGGAAACATCCATCATTCAGTGGGAGTAAAAACACATTTTTAGCTGAGAAATGGATATGTTCCTTAGAGAATACATTTCACTATTTATAAAGTAATGAAAGGGAGAAGGTTGTCATCGAATTTTATTTTCTCTCAAGATATTAGAATCAATAGTGGTAATTACTTCAAAACACTAACGAAAGCAGAGGAAATAACAAACAAGGAATGGAAGTATTTTAAGGATCTCTTCCTAAACAATTTTTCCTCATAAAAAAAGAGTGGATATGAAGAGACAATTCTTAAATACGTATAGATAATAAGGATGATAATTTTTCTATGTATGACGATAACATTTAAAATTTATAAACTCATGTCATGGACTACATACCTAATCCACAGAGAAAGATTGATCATTTCTTCGATGGGTTTAAGACAAATATTTGAAGGGCACTAGTCTTCCAAACATTATCATCATATGAGTATAGAGTATCATGTTATATCAAGATAAAGAAATAATTATCCATGTATTATGACTTATAAGGGAAGAAGAATAATAAATTAATGGCAGAGAAAGAGATGGATAAAGTTAATAAGGGAAAGAATGATTTCCAAACATGTGATACTTATCGAAGGGCACACCATGGTACATTCCTAAAAAGAAAAGGTGTTTGTTTTAATCCGAGAGAAAGACCAACATTCTCATGATATCATGTAAAATAAATGATTTTCCAATGTGTAATTCTTCCACTCTAAGGATATGTGGCACTACACAAATGATTTTCCCCAGTGTCATGTGAATATACCTTAGAATAAGATAAGGGATCATGGTCAAGCTTATACTATTGATATAGCCAAAGTGGAATGATTATAATGATTGTGTTTTTTGATCAAATAAGTATTTTGGATAAAATTATCTTTATAATAATTTTGAAACATATATGTATTTTTCTATATTACTTTTTATTTAACAATTTTAAGGCATTTGTTGAATGGTATTGATGATAGAAAAAGTGATTTAGTAAGAAGTTTATTTTTCTGGAACACGTGATTTAGATATTATAATACTTAATATCAACTTGATGATAATATATTAATAATGATATAATTATTTTATATCATTGGTGACTATGAAATTGGTTTTGGGTTGATTTTTTTAAATTTTACTACAATTTTGGATTTAAGTAATAAGGAATCATGAATGTTTTCATTAAGTTATTGTGGTGATTCAATGTATTACCACGTTTTTATCAGATCATGGTTTTTATATGTGACATTAAGAGACAATTTATGGGGGGTTAATGATAAGTTGATTTTTTCACCATATTCATAAATTTTTGTAATATTTTCGATAATATTTTGGAGGATCCATGAGATTAACAAATTGTGGAATATATTTAGTCAAACATTGGATATTATTGTTTGTAGTTATTTTATGATTTATCATATTGGATAACATGTGATAAAAATTTTGTTTTCTAAAAAATATTTAGAGACTAAATCAATGAATTATAGTTTTTAATTTTTTTAATTTCTTCATGCCTAAAAAAACTCATCTTTAATATCCATTTCATGCCATAAGAGATGAAGTGGAAGTAGATCAAAGCCTAAAAAAAGGATAATATTAATCCTCTAACATGGAAATAAATCTTGTAATTTTTTTTTCTTGAGTGATTTACCTAGATATTAAAATAATCCCTTAACTAGAGGAAATTATTTTACAACAAAAAATTAATTCATTTACTTTTCTTACCAAGAAGTAAATATACTTTTAAACCATCATATATTTATGGTTTTGTGATGGTAAGATTTCAAATAACCATTTTCTCTATCACTCTCTATCAAAACATGATAGTTAAAATTTTTCTATGTGTATATATTTTCAATTCTCACTAATATTATCCTATTTATAACCCTAGTTTTTTTGTGACCTTCACATTTTCCTTCCCTTATATTAAGAGGATGTTTTATTAACCCTTCTTACGATATGGGTTTCCCCTAAAAGAATTTTCAAATATAATCCTTTTATTTTGAAAGTGAAATTTAAAATTCCCAGTTACCAATTTATTTAAATGAGGGATTATGTAACACTACTTTATGTTATAGTATGTATCTTCTTAAAATTAATCTCTTAGATAGCTCACATTTACAACAACACAAATCATAAACATACCACAAAATAATATTAAATATAATTAATTTAAAAAGACTATTATGATCTATTATCTAATTTTGCGGGTTTGAATAAGATTAAATATATTATGTAACAAATATATATTTAACATTAAATACAAATTTATTTATTCTTAGTAAATTAACACTTAATTTTTAAAAAAGTTATTTTATTTTTCAAATATATGTTTTATTCCAAAAGTTATTCTATTGCGTTATTTGAGAAAAAAATATATTTAATTTTTGATATAATTGGGAAATTTATTTGTCAAAATAAAAATTAAATTTTGGACTTAACGTGTCAAAATTATCTTAGGTTATTATTTTTTGAAAATTTCTAAAAATGATTATTTTTGGGTTAAAAAGTAAAATTTTTGTTTTTACAAAATACAATAACACTTGTGAGATAATTATAATATGATCATGATTTAAAATTTATTAACACTTAATATTTATCAAAAAAACATTATCTAATATCATAATAAAAATTTTGTTACATTTAAAAACACATTCTAATCATTTTTTAAAGAAACGACAATTCAACCATAAAAAACTATTTTTATGGGTTATACGCGTAACATATTTAGAATTAATTTTCAACTCTTTCATAAGATGAATAAATTAAGATATATTTAATATTTTTAATTATGACGTACAAATAAGGTGATAAAATTATTTTCATTTTTAGGCATAAAAAAGTTATTGTGGTAAACAAAATATTTACCGCAGTGTAGGTAAAATAATGTATTATGTTAAAGTTAAAAGAAAAAATTCTTAAAATTCTTAAAACAAAATCATTAAATGTGTGGTGTATTTTTTTATCAACCATAACTAGTTTTAAAATATTCACTATTAACCAAATTAATTAAAATATATTCTAACCCAATCATGTTGGCTTTAAATATAAAATAATCATTATTTATTCACATAAAACCACCCCTCCTCAAGTATAAATTTCACTCCTCACGAACCCCCTTTCAACACACAATACTTTAAGATCATCAAATAACTACAAATCCATGTAATCAATACTATCCTTAAATCCATGTTCTTCTAGTATTTCCTAATGACCAATTCCATGTTCCTTAAGTGGTCTTTCAAGGAGGTGATATTCAAGAGGTAATTTTCTCAAACCATCTCTCTTAATTTCCTTTTATCTTTTACATTATCCTCACCACATTCATCCATACAATAGAAATAAATAAATTATAATTTATATATTTTAATGTTATATTGATAATTATATATCTTATATTCATCACTTTTCTTATCTCCTTTTAATCAATTAAAGGAAAAAATTGTCCAAATTATGGCGGTTAACCATTTATGTGGATAATGATTTTTAGTTTTACATTACAACCATCAAGGCTAGTATTAATAGTAATATTATGGTTAAATAATATTTTAATAAATAGATCATATCCTATTTAATATTCTGAAACTAATATATAGAAATAATATTAAATAAAACGAACTAGTTTGTGAGGGCCGAAAAAAACACCAAAATAAACTAAACATTTATCATTAAGATTCTATCAAAAGAATCATCCGAATGTAAGAAATAAAATAGATATATAGAACATTTGAACTTATATAAGATTATGATTACCATTTCATTTAAATTATGTGGTTTTATTTTCATTTTATAATAAAATCCTTAATTATACAAAAGTGAACCAACCATGAAACAAAGAAATGAATGCACCTAAAACAATGAAAATAAGGAAATATTATCAATGAATGTAGTGTAAGAAGTTATTAAAGTATCATATAAGGTATTATAAATATGATTATAATTCTTGTATGATTTAATATTATTCTTTAAACCTTTTAAAAGCAGGTTAATGGATGCAAAACTAATGTGAAGCGTGAGGTAGGGGGTCTGTTAATTCAATTTTCAAGACATTGTGTTAAATTTTTAATTCATTGATTATGTCATACTAAGATTATGCGTGAAATTTATTTTTTTATCTTAAGTTATATTTCCACGGGTTTTATGTTCATTTAAAGTGGATACACATAATCTATCCATTTTATTTATACTCACTTCAACGACCTAATCTTTGTAAGGGATTCCGTCTCAATTTTATATTATTTAGGAATATTTTGATTTTATGAACAAACAATAATTTATAATATGAATATAACACCCCTTTAACACGTTATATCATGAATTTATTTATTATCATGATATTTAATTTTTTTTAAATATTATTCCATCAAGGTTCGTAGGATTTCACTAATTAAAAAGTGATAAGGGGTTATTTAACAATCTCATTTTGGATTTTTTAAGTTTAAGTCTCCAATGTGGAATATTTATATTACATGTATATTTTTTATGAAAATTCATTCAAAAATGTTTTTACTATTTTACTGAAATTATTAAAAAACATTTTTACACAATTTTACCATTTTATAATTTTTTTAAAAGAATTTTTTTCATTTTCAAAAAGAGATACTTTGTGACTTTTCGGAAAAAATATCGAACGAATGTTTTATTTAAAATATATAGAATGAGTGGATTTTCATTCCATAATGATGATTTAATTATTTTATTATAACTTTAAATGATTTCAAGTATTATTTCAAAGAAAATTTTTTCCTTTATAATGACATAATTGTTGAAAAATAATTTATTTTCGAAGTAAAAATGTTATTTTCCTCAAAATATTTCCAATGATCTCATTTAAATTATTTTTATCTATATAGACGTAATTTCTAAAATCTTATAACTCCTTGGATTTTATCTATTATGACATCATCCTTCATATTTTATTAATTGGTTCATGATATGTCTTAATGGGAATATACTATATTGATACTATTCACCATATTACTTTGGATGGTTTATGATTATGTTTATTGATTGGGAAAAAATTTAAAATTTAATATGATAGCTTTGACAGTAATTTTTATTTTGATCATGCTTAACTAATTTCATATGAGGAATTCATTAGACTCATTATATGATGGGAAGGGCCCATTATAGCCCCTCAATGAATTAGTAGGTCTCATGAGACAATCTAAATTGGGTTTCGGCTAAGGCCTTTCTCATTTATTAGATTCTTGGCGTAATGCATTTATGATGTCAGATTCTTAGAATACAACCTTAGAAGTATTTTTTTATTTTCATGAATCCTATATAGTATTTTTTATATTTCTATCATTATTAATTCCCTTATTACGAGATTAGTTGTTGATTACTATGTGTTTATTCGATTAGTAGAATATCAATGGGGTAGTTATCCAGATCATGTGATTATTTATTTGGAATAATTTGATAATCCTTTTTTATTAACATATTATTATAAAGTTATTGATTAAATGGACTTTTTTCAGTTATTTAAATTCCCATGTTATTTTATTATTATTTATTCGTGATGGATTCTACTATAATTAACCATTACTAAGCATTTGATCTCACCCCTTTCTTATGTTTTATTTTCCCCCAGGTTACCAAGAAGTTTATTAAGATTGATATAAAAGGATAATCTAGGGGAATAATGGTTTTCCAAAATTAAATCATATCATATATTTTCTATTTTCTATTTTATTTTATAATTTATGTATGTATCTAGTTTTCCAAAACTACTAAACTATTTGATCCTTCAGGATGCGATTACTTATTCATTACGTAAAGGTAATTAAGTAACCACAGACTCTAGGCTACTAGGTTTAGGGTATTTACATACATACATATATAAAAATAGTTTCTCATATGTATAATGAATATATATTTATTATATATGAGGTTTTAACACATTTAAAGTTGGAAAAAATATGATCTAAGAGATTATTTTACAATCTCAATTTTGTTTTCAATTTTAAATTTTAAATTTCAATTGAGGGGAATTATATGTTACTTATCCTTTAAACACAAACTATAATATTATAATTTTCTCATTCTATACATTTCTTGTTTACATTTCATTATCCTATATTGGGTTTAAAAACTATTAATATGTTTTCATGAAAAGAAGGCTCTATTTCCTTTTTTGTCAATGATCTTTTCCTTCCATGTCCATATTCTTGAACATGTATTCTATAATGTTCATTTATATGATCAAAAAATTAAATAATGTATTTTTCAACCATATTTAAATATATTTTTTCAATTTTTTAATAAGAATATTCTTTAAATTTTCTTCAGTAATGCACTTCTATGATTTTTATAAAAATTGAGAAATGATTTTATGATCTAAAATTTACCTCATGAATGGATTCTCTCATTGTCATGAATTTCTGTTCCATAGAACACATAAAATGGTATCAGAGAAGGTTTTGTTTATTCATAGATATTAGGATTTTGAAAAATTGGATAAACCCATGGGGATAATTATATGTATAGGATAACATCCTAATGTTTTGGTAACGTAAATATTGTGTGGTTTCTTAGAAATGACATCCCTATTAGTATATTTGAAAGTGGATGTTTCTATGGGAAAATTTTACATAGGGGTAATCACCCAAAATATGGATAATTGAGTATCAACTAAATATTTACATAGTGAATTAATATTGTCCCTAATACTATATAACTATATGGATAGTGATGAAGGATTTTTTCCCTTAATTCGCCTTATTTATATAATCTATTATAACGAATTCTATGATTTTACTTATTAAATATAATTATAAGATAATGTGATTTCAGATAAAAATAAAGTGTAATGTTTAGAAATATGGTTTTATAACTTTGAAAATCATAAGAATGATTTCAAAAATCATATGATTACTTACTCTGATTATTTAGGTTTGATACACCTTGTTTTTGGATTTAGCCTATGGATGGAACCTAGAATAATGGTGTGAAAAATGAATGTGATGACTAATGAAATGAACATCCACATGAGAAATAAAATTAAATAGGTGTTATAATACAAAAAATTGTTAGTATACCTAATAATATAACTCATTGTATCATTAAAAACATCAACATGGATGAGTTTCATAACACTCATAATGAGAGAAAAATTGACTTTCATGTGTTTTCATTTGACAATGATCATGGATGAATGATGATCCACCTTCTCACATGGAGAGAATGTGAAACGAATCACACAATTATATATCTCAAATGAATAATAATATTTTATTTGTGTATAAAAAAGAGTGTAATTATGTAAATTATAGAATTAAATCATTTTCATCCTAATATAAAAATAATATTTCAATGCCTAATTAATTTAAAAATTAGACTATATATATATATATATCAATTTTATAATCCAGGGGATAACTCTTAGAACAATGAAGGGTTTATGTTATGTAATTTTCTGAAGTATGTTATGATGTTTAAGTCACAGTTATCCTCTACTATAGAGTAAGGGAGTTCATGTTATGGTTTTTATGAATACATCCTATGGAAATATTATTACCTTTTCTTTAGTGAAAATTAATGTGATTTAGATCTTTGAGAATCTCTATATATATACACATTTTATATTAACATAATAATGAAATAAAAACATGATGTCCTAAATCAATTAATGATCATAATTCTGTTTAATGATGAATATGAACAACCATGGAAAAATACATCCATTGTATAGGTTATATTAGCTATTCATGATGGATAATTATCCCAATTTATTAGGGAGAAACTCTACACTTACAATATGAAAAATGTTTATGAATATAGTGACATATTTATATACTAGTTACCTATTATTCCTTATAATAGTAATGTTTAATTTTTAATAGAACATTAAAATGATTATATGCCTATATCAATAACTCTTTATAGAATTTATTTAATTGAGTTACAAGAAATGTTATTTAAAATATATGAGAATCTAGAGAAGGGATTCATAAACTTAAGTTCATCACCGTAGTGTTAATCTATCCTTTTTATTAAGAAATAATACGGGTCAATTTATCTGTATATTATTTATCATGAACCTATCATGGTCACTATCAATAGAAACTATTATTTACACCTTATTTATGAATTATTTATTAAAATGTTTGGATCTCAATATTTTTTAAAGATTTAACTTAATTTATATATCATCAATTGATGGATAATAAGGAGTTTATATTGATTAAATCCTTTAATATGAGTCATAATAATTATGAATTTATATCAATTCCATTTAGACTAAACAATTTCACCACTATCATCATTTATCTTAAGAATTGATAATTAATAGATTACCTTGATAAATTTTTGGTATTATTTGTTTAAGATATTCTTATATATTAAAAGGGAAATGGATTTTAGGATGATCATTTAATTATTATTTTGAAGACCATAAGGAAGGTGAAGATGCCTATCATGTTTACCAAGAGTGAATTTTAGATAAAAAAACTCATTCATAAGAGATATAATCTCATGAAAGGGTATATTAGTGATCCCCTAGAAAAAGGAAGTTATTATGAAATGGATAGAGAAAACATTGTAATAAATATCCAAATATTTATTAGGCTAGTTGAATATTATCAACACTTTTTGAATTATTTTCATGGATATAAAATCTACTACCAAGTTTTTGTATAATGTATCTATAGTTATTTCAAAAGATAAATATGAGGTAAATTTTATAAGCTAAAAAGAATTCCACTCAGTGTACCTGAGATCGTAGCACCCTATAGTAGAGACAATTTTATGGTCAATAGTGATGCATTGTTGAAGCTAATATGGTGAGTTATTATGTTGAATGATATATTCATAGCTTATTCCTCACTACAACTGAATATTCATGAGTAAAATTACCCAAACTATGATTTGGAGTTGGTAGTGTTGTTTTTTAATAAAAATATAGATAAATTATATGTGTGGTAAATTGTGTTATATATGTATATATAAACATAATAATAGATTAATGTATGTATTCAAGTATAATGAATTTATTTTGTTTTAAATGAGATGGTTGGTGTTCATTAATTATTTTGAATTATCATTAAATTACAGACCTAGGAAGTTGAATAAGGGGGATGATTCTATGATTCAAAAATACCGGGGTTGTTTTTCCATGATCAGGATTGAAATAGATTCAATACTTTTGGATTTATGGAAGATAGATCTTAAATTAATGATGAAATGAGATATATCATATCATTTTTATGTGGTTGTCTGACTATAAATCCTTGTGTTGATTAAAGTGGAATTAATTGAGGATATGTAACTACAGAATAATGTGATGAATGTTCCTAATATCGACTATAATAGTTATGGAATGACATGGTTTAGGAACCACTTTTGTTTTCTATCAATACCATAATTGAAGAAGGTTCTATTAAATAAATATCAAAGTTCATCATTCCTTATCCATCATGTATGTATGATCATATATAAAGATATGAAATAGTATTTATAGTAATACAATATAAAGAAGGGTATTATAAAGTATATATCTAGATTCGTGAAATTTCAAAATGTTATAGTTGTGATATATATGTGAAAGGGGATGTTATAACCATTACACATACAATAATAAAAATGGGAAAATTTACCATTGATTTCTTCATTAGACACTACAAAACATCTAAAGAACATACTGATATTTGTTTGTAGTCTATTTCCTTATAAAATCATCACATTTTTCTTTCATTTATGGAAAATTTTAATCAAGATCATCTTTCTAGGATATATATAAATTATGTGATAAGATTTAATGAAGTTACAAATTTTATTATATATAATTGGTATCCCATGTTTTCCTCTATTTTATGAAGAAGTCATTAGAAAATACTTAATATATAGTTGAAATATTGTACAAAATGTCATCCATAGAAAAATGGTCTGGTAGAGTGGACCATTAAAACCTTAGAGGATATTTTGCTAACTTTTTATATAGATTATGAAGGTGTATATGATCACCACCTTACATGGGTAGAGTTTTCAAACAAAAATTATTTCAATTGAGAACTAAGATATATGAACATAATTCTTTGTACTTAAATGTTTTTTAAATCCTAATTTTTAGGGTGATGTTGGGGAAATTAATTTACGAGGACATGGGCTAGCTTAGGAAACAGTAAATAAGGATAAAACCATTCAACAACATATCTGGGAATCTCATTGCTTTAATAAATAATAAAATAATAATCCAAAGTGATATTTTTAGTTTAATTTTTTTATTATGTGTTCTTATATATATCAATATGGATGAAGGTTGTAAGATTTCGAAGAAAGGGAATGTTTAAGCCAATACATATTGAGCCTTTCAAGATTATTGATCATATTGGGATGGTTTCTTATCACTTATAGCTTCCACATATTCTTTCTAAAGATCATGATGTATTCCATGTATCGCTTTTTAGGAATTACATACATGCTTTTTCATATATATTGAACTCAATGGTTGTACTACTGAATAATGATCTCTATAACGAGGAACAGTTAGTAGAGATTCATGATTAAAGAGAGAATGTGTTTTGAAATAATAAATCTCACCTGGTTAATGGATTCAGGGGAGCCTATAAATTTGAGGAAGCTATATGGGAACCTAGTGATGTGATTAGATGGAATTATCCTTAGTTTTTTTTTGTTTTAAAGTTATAGGGATTAGTGGTATAAATTATTATAAATGGGGAAGAATGTGACTCCTCAATTTCTTATATATTTTTAAATATAATTAATTTTATGTGGTAGGTAGAATGATTTCGATGAGAAAGTAATTTGATGAGATTTATTATTATAAATTTTAATATTATAAAAATGATATGGTATTTAAAATAAATATAATTATCAAAAATAATTTCTAATTCGCTTTGGAAAAACCATTGACCTTAAAGTACTATTTTAAAATATTTATTTATAAACATTTTTATCCTGAAATGAATTGTAACATACCAAGAAAATAAAGATTATAAAATTTTCATATCTATTAATATTTGTGAATTAAATATTAATTTTACTTTAAAGGCCATGCTATGTTCAATGGCGTACTCGATACACAACAATAAGTTTCTTTGAAATCTTAAGTTGCACACAGTGTTGAGTTATACTGAAAAATAATATATTATTATTATTATTTTTAATGTTAGTTAACACAAATCTATTTTATTGGAAGTAATGAATAGAACAAACTAAAATTTGATTATATTTGTTTGTTAAATGTTATTTCATTTATCCAATAAAATTTAGAGGCTTAAAATGTGAATGAATCTAATTTTAGGCATAAATACTATAATATTCTTTAAAAGGTTGATTGACCACCTTTTGATGGACAACCCTCATTAAATCTAGTTTTGGTTAATTTTGTATGTTATTTTTTACAAAATAAAATTATTCTTTAGAATCGGGATATCAAAATTTACTTTCGGTAAAATTTTGGTATTTTTAAGATAAAATTAATTTTTTTATGAATAGTGAAAAATACTGTAATTTATTTCAAAAAATTATTTTAATATAATTTATTTATATGGTTATATTATCTTTTTAAATAGTTTTTATGTGTAATTTGGTTATATTTTTACCATTTAATCCAATGATGGTTATTGTAAGTAATTCGACTTTGAAATCGGACATAAACAAGTGTTAATATTTTGATAGTTATTATTTCATAAAAACAAGATTTTTCATTTGACAAAAAAAATTAATTTTAAATTAATTAATGAAAATTGAATTTTTTTAATTTGGAAAAATAGACATCACTTTTTAATTTGGAATATCAAAAATATGTTAGGATGAATTTTTTGTATTTTTCTGAAAAAACCTCAATTTTTGATGAAGAGTGAAAACACTGAGTAGTAGTTAAAAACACAACTTATTCATTTAAATGGAAGTTTAACAATTCTTAGAATTTAATTTCAGAAATTTGACATACATGGTTGTTATCATTAAATAAAATGTGGTTCAATAAGATGAAAATAATTTTTTGTGAATAGTAAATTTTTTCTTTTATTTACCGTGGTTAATCGTAAATAGGGTAATTCAAGGTTAAAATAATATTATAATAATATAAAATTACATTAACTCTTTTATTAACTGTATTTGATGAGTCATAGCCTACTAAGACAATCCTTGGGTAAGATGTTTTCCCTTTGAATGCCATTTGGGTAAGATAATGACATTAATAACTTTTTATTTAAAGGAAAAATAAAAATATTGTAAACATGTATTGTTTTTCTAAAACAATATTAATGTGTGTTAATATAATTGATAAATTTGACTATAAATACGCATTTGAAATAAAAAAAATATTTCCTACATCATGGTATTTGTTTTATAATTTTTAGAAATTAAATAAATAAAATTATTTATGACACAATAATGATGCAATGTTTATCTCATTAATGAATGATTTAAATAAATAAGATTATAAAGAATAAAAAATATACAAAACCTATCAATTTCTTATTGGATAATTTTTATACTATTATTAATCATATATTTGACTTTAATAAGTTTTTAAAATTTAGAAACGAAAAATCATTATATAATAAAATAATATTTTCACACTTTCCTAAAAAGATCATCCACCCCTTATAAAAAGCCCTCAACTCTAACCCATTACTCACACCTCTCAAGCCCCTTGTCTCATCCATCCTCTACCAAAATAATCTCTCAAGATCCCTCTCTTCCATCTGAAATCCTTTCCTCAGGCAGAAGGCACTTCAAGAAATAAATTTGGTTCAAACCAAAGGTAGTTACCTGATTTAAAGGTAACGTCTTCTCTTAAGTTATTTTCTTTTATTTTAATTCTCCAACCCCCTGACCACGTTTTAATCCATTCGTTAATAACAAAACTAGTATAATAAATATAATAAGAATTTGTTATTAAAAGTTTTCTAACTAAACCTACACACACCTCTCTCTAATTGGTAAATAACATTCTGTTTCTATGGACGGTGAACTACTGCCTCACAAAACTTTGATTGTTCAATATTCTACAACCACCTCTCATGGTGGAAATTATGATGGAAATATATTTATATATGATATATATTATGTTTATTTTTTCTCTATTCTTCTATATTTTTTATTTAAAAACATGCCTTTTTGCTTTAAAATATGTGTAAAATAGATAATTTCATTTGAGGAAATGCAGACTACCGCCCCCTCAAGGTGATATTATTCGTTCATGATATACATGGAACGAATAAAGAATGGAATTAATGATATTATGTAACATATATATTATATGATATTATAATATAATTATAATATACCTATGTATCATTATGTGTTCATTCTATTAAATATGAAATAGAAATGAAAGTAGTGTTCATGCGTGCGTACAACTTATCGTCTCCATGAATAGTGCATTTCATTTCTTATCTCCAAATGTAATGTAATATTATATATATATATATATATATATATATATATACTGGATATATACGATATGTATGATATTCAAATCATTAATATTATTCTGGTGATAATAGAATTTTGACCACATGGACAATTTGTAATTTTAAGAAGTTCATTTTTGACTCAAGTACCAAATATCGACAAAACGACCATCATTAACATAACTAATTGTATAATGTTTATAACATAGAAATAATTTATATAAAGGTAATAATAAACCTGAAAAATTTTCTTAATCAAGTAGAAATTAACTTTAGTTTTTGATTCAGGAGTTAAAAAACAGACAGGTCATGTCGGACATGAGATAAGGGGTTTCTTATCTCACTTTTAATTCCGTGAGATTTCCATTGTTCGCAATTTATTTATTTGATTTGGTGTATTTTTTACTTCCATTTTGATATAAATTATCATGAATCTATTTATATCCATGGTATTATGTGATTCATTTGGTTGCTATTAACTTTTGGTCATACGACTCAATTGATTACAAGGTGGTTAGGGGTTTCTAATCTCAATTTTAATTCCATGAGATTACCATTATTCAGCACTTATTTATTTCATTTGGTGTATTTTGTATTGAAATTTGATATATATTATCATGATTCTCTTTACATTAATGGTATTCTATGGTTCATTTTGCGGTTCTTAACTTTTGGTCATACGAATCGATTAATTACAACGTGGTAAGTGGTTTTCATCTCACTTTTTATTCCCGTGAGATTCATGCTATATTTGCCACTATTTTCTTTTGTGTGGGGTATGTACTACCCATTACTATATTATTTGTTTAATATAATTTAATTTATCGGTATTTACAACTTCATTTTATGATCCTTCTTTTATGAGTTGTATGTTTCGTAAGTTACCAAATCGGTAAGGGAACCTTTCCCCCTCCTCTTTTTAAAAGGATTCTTTTGTTATGTCTTTTAATTTACATATTCTTATGTTGGGATATATTATTCTATATCATTATTGTTGTAAATTTTATTTCCAAGTGATGAGATACCCTTTTCTATCTCCACAACTCATTTTTTGAATTTTAAAGTGACACTGTTAGGTTGTCGAATTTCTGTAAGGTGACTCTTTAACCCAATTTTAATTCTATAGGTTAAACTTATACTTTTTGATTATGTATTTATATAAATATGTGTGAATTACCTATTATTTTTTTATACATATTATCCACTTTTATTTTTTGTATTTATATTTTCCACACATAATAATATAATTGATTTGGACTTAATCTAAAGACACAGTCTTTATAAAGGATTTTGTCTCAATTTACATTCTATTGAGACTTCACTATTGTTAAGCACCAATTCACTTTTAAATGGTGTATATACTACCCTTTAAAATATTATATCATGAATCTATTTATCCTCATGATATTATATTTTTTTTAATGTAATTATTTAATTATTTTTATTCAAGTATTTTCTATGTGGTAAAGAACTCTTTAAATAAAACATTGTTTTAAATGTTTTAAAGATTTATTATTCTAAATATTTATCATTAATTTCCATGTTTTAAAAATGGTTTTAAGGATTTATTTATATGGAAATTAATGTTTAAAAATGTTAATTCCTTTGAAATCTTCAAAGTGGTATGGGACACTTTTATTCAAAAATATCATTATTAAATGGTTTTGAAAATAGTCTGATAAAGAATTGATTATGTCAATATCTTGAAATGATATATTGATATTATAATGTGGGAATTTAGTCTTTAATTTATGCTTATGTTATGTGTTATTATTGTGTTATTATTCTTGGGAATTTTTTACATATACAGGTGGTTCTATGACAAACCTATGGTGGGTGATCTTGAGATAGCTCTCCAATGAATTGGTTAACGTAATGGAGGTAAACGTTAATGTTTATTCTAAGATATTTAGAGAATATACTGTGATGGGTATTCTAATGTAACTCCCCACATAGTTGTGATAGCTATAATGTAAGTGTTATATGGATGGCACAATTTACCTTTATGATTTATGATTTCTATGTGTTATTCATAAATCTTGTGATTTCATGAGGTATGTTATGATTGAAAAGTATATTTTCATTGAGTTGTAATTATTGATGGATTTATGTTTCCATTACATATTTTATAACCCTTACTGAGCTTTTTATGATCATCCCATGTTTTGAAATGATTTTCACAGGAAATAAATATGAATAGGGTCCCGGATGGGATCAAGGAAAAGTCATGTTGTCTAAAACATGGAACTAGACATGTTTCTTTTTTTAAGAGTTTTTATTTTATGATAAAAATGGAAACTGAGTATAAGTTTCAATGTAATTTTTGAGATGTAATGTAATAGTGATGGCCTAATTGTCTAAAACTCTAAACCTAAAAAGATCTTAAATGTGAATTATTAACTTATTTCTTGATTATGTAATATTTAACGTTGGGGCCTTGTAGTTGGTATCAAAGGTCAGTTTAGATAACTTTAGGGGTTCGGGTGTTATTTAAGCATAAGTTACATAACCATAACGGTTATAATTTTAGAAATATTCATAGTTATTTAGGAGGAGATAAATGGTTATTATATTTTGGGGTGAAAAATGAAAGTTATTAGATAACCTTTGATGATAAAATTTTTTATGGTTATTTTTCAGGAATTTGTCTCTTTTTTTTGAGTGTTATGAAATTATATAATTTTTTTAAAAAGGGCAACGCATAGACGTTTTGACAACCTGTCGTGTCAGACAAAGCTATGGCAATAGAACCCATAACCAAAGTGTGATTGAGATTTATCACCTACCACCGCACTACGTGAAGTCCCTGGTTTGTGTGACAAATTCTTTTAGTTAAATGATTTTATAGATCAAGAATAAGTTAATATGGGATCTTATAATTTATCAAATGGACATAATTTTTATGGGAAATTATTTGGTGATTAAGTGATAAAGGTTATTTTGGAAGACATTCTCTCTTTTGGAAACACTATATGCATACGGAAAATAGAATACTATGGGATTTAAATTGTGGATTAATTGTTGAAATATTATTTTGTAAGAATATATGTTTTTATTTTGGACATAAGGTGATTTGGGTTATTTATTAAAATTATTAACCTATCATAGAGAACATGTGATTAGGTTAATTACACTTCATTATGAGACTGTAACAGTAGTCTATGTTTTTGGAGATAAATATTAATATTTACTATAGAAGACTATGTGATTAAATACTTTTGAGTTTTGGGTTCCAATATTAGTCTGGATTATTTTGTATAAATTTAAGTAAAATTGTATATTGGATAGCCATTCTTGAAATTTAGGTTCTTTTTGTTAACTTTTGGAGATTAAGAGTAGTATTTATTTTTATAAAGGTTTATCCTTTTGGGGATTACCTGATCACGTACTAACAAATTTTGATTTTGGTTGATGTTTAAAGATAGGGAAAATATATTATTCATCTTTTATAGATTATGTGATACTCTAAAAGTTGATTCTAGCACTTCAGGTTTGATCAAGTCATCTTGAATACTTACTATTTGGAGAAAAGATGGGATTGTGGTAGAATTTTATTAAAGGATGACAATCTACATGACACGTAACTATATTTCCTTATGATCTTAGTCTAGTTATTAATATAATTATTCAACTCTTTGAAAAGGATCTTTTAGAAAAAATGTTATAATCTCTCTTTTATCATCATACTTTTACCCAACCACAAATTTATGGTATTGTGGTGGTTCACTTTCTATAATCAAGTTCTCTATCACTATATTATTCTATGAGAGTTAATTTCTTTTACATATCCATGTTTTCATGGAATCCTAGTATCTGTTGTCTTATGTGACCATTGTACTTCTCTTCCTTTATTTTAAAGTGATATTTTTATTGACACTTTTTCCGATGTGGGACTTTCAATGAAATTTTCATGCCCAATATTAAAATTACAAGGACACAATTCCCAAATGGGGGGAGGATGTAACATCCCAGGTAAATAAAGAATATAAAAAATTCATTTTTATTAATATTTGCAAATTATATATTATTTTTAGTTTAAAGGGTATGATATGTTCAATGGCATACCCAATATGAAACAGTGGGTTTCTTTGAAATCATATGTTGCACACAACGTTGAGTTATACTAAAAAATAATATAATATTATTATTATTTAAAATAGTTGTTATCACATAGTTTTTATATTGGAGGGAATGAATAGAACTAACTAAAATATGATTATATCTATTTGTTAAATGCTTTTACCTTTATCGAAAAAAGTTAGAGGCTTATAAATTGAATGAATCTAATTTTAACCATAAATACTCTAATATTCTTTAAAAGGTCGATTTATTGCCTTTTGATGTAAAACCCTCTTTAGATATAGTTTTGGTATCTTTTATATGTTCTTTCTAACAAAATTAAATTATTTTTTATAATTGGGATATCAAAATTTATTTTGGGTAAATTTTGGGTATTTTTCAGATAAAATTCATTTTTTATAAATAATCAAAAATACTGTAATTTAATTCAAAAGAAGTATTTTAATCTAATTTATTAATATGGATATATTATATTTTTAAATGGTTTTAAAGTGTAATTAGATTATATTTTTACCATTTAATCCAATTTTGGTCATAAGAAGTAATTTCACTTTAAAATTGCTCATACACAACTAGAAAAAAGGCATATTTCCACGGTTCAAAACTGTGGAAATAGGCCCCAAAATCATGGATTTAGACTACAGCCATGGTTTTGGCCAACCGTGGCCTCTATCTCTATGAAAGTAAGTCCTAACCAATTCCATGGTTTTTACCACGATAGTATCTTCCTATTTCAATGGTTTTAACTATGGCAGTAGCTTCATGTTGTTAGGGTTTTAACTGTGGCAGTAGCTTCCTATTGCCACGGTTTTGAAAACCATGGCAATAGGCCTCAAAATTTTCCACCGTGGTGGTCGACCTAAGGCCACGGTTTAAACCATGTCTATAGGAAGCTATTTCCATAGTTTAATGGTGGCTATATCCTTGGGAAACCGTGGAAATAGCCTAAATAAAAAATGTGCCCGTCGAGTTTCGTTCCCTGCACCTCCTAGTTGACAACCTACGATGCTTACCACTACACCACTGAATTATTGAAATATATTTTTATATATAATGATATATATATTAATAAAAACCATGGAAATAGTGACAAAACTATGGCCGTAGGCCCGCTTGCCAAAATTTTGGCTGGAATTGTTTTCATGCGGAAGGGTGGGAACCATATAGCCACGGTTTTGAAAAATTGTGGCTATAGGTCTCCAAAAAAAATTTCATATATCCATGGTTTTGAAAACCTTGGCTATAGGCCATATAATTGTGGCTATAGCTATGGGCTATAGCCACGGTTATGAAAATCATGGATATAGGCCACAAGTAATAGACATGTAGCCATGGTTTCAAAACTGTGGCTGTAGGCTGTAAAACCATTGCTATATCCACCTATAGCCATGGTTTTAAAACCATGGATATAGGTCTGTGGCAGTAGCTTCTTTTTCTAGTAGTGAAAAACAAGTTTCAACCTTTTGATAATTATTAGTTCTTTAAAACATGCTTTCTGTTTTGACAAAAAGAATTAATTATAAATTAATTAATGTAAATTCTGTATTTAAATTCGGTAAAATAAAAATCATTTTTAAATTCATACTTTCAAATATATATTAGGCTGAATTTTTGGTATTTTTCTAAAAAACATCAATTTTGATGAATAGTGAAAACACTGAGTCGTAGTTTAAAAACCCGACTTTTTCATTTAAATGAAATTTTACTGCTTCTGTGAATTAAATTTTAAAAATTCGACATACATGTTTATTATTATTATGTAAAATTAGGTTCAATAGGATGTAAATAATTTTTGTTGAATGGTAACTTTTGACTTTAATTTACCGCGGTTAAAGGTAAATAGGGTAATTCAAGATAAAAATAATATTATAATAATATAAAATTACCTTAACACTGGTCCTCACCTTATTGGATGAGTCATGGATGACCAATACAATCCTTAGGTATGACTTTTTGCCTTTTAAATCCATTTGGGTAAGATAATGACATTAATAACTTTTTACTTAAGTAAAAATAAAAATATCATAAACATGTATTGTTTTGATAAAACAATTTTAATTTGGGGTTATATGATTGATGTATTTGACTATAAATATTCATTTTAAATATAAAAATATTTCCTACATAAATTTATTTTTTTATAATATTTAGACATCAAATATATAAAATTATTTATGACATAATAATGATGCAATGTTTACCTCATTAATGAATGATTTAAATAAATAAGATGATACAGATTAAAAAATATCCAAAACCTGTACAATTCTTATTAGATGATTTTATTTAGACCATGAGTCATATTATATTTTACTTTAATATGTTTTGGACCTTTAGAAACCGAAAATCATTATATAATAAAATAATATTTTCACACTTTCTTAAAGATCCCATCCTCCTCCTTATAAAAATTCCTCACCTCTAACCCATTACTTACACCTCTCAAGCCTCTTGGATCCAAATAATCTATTAAGATTCCTCTATTCCTCTTAGAAGCCTTAACTTAGGCATAAGGCACTTTAAAAAAATCATTTTGGTTCAAACCAAAGGGAGTTACCCGGTTTAAATGTAACGTCTTCTCTTAAGTTATTTTCTTTTATTTCACTTCTCCAACCCCCTAAACTAATTTTATTACTTTATTTTATATCAACACAAGTATACTTAATATACTAGGATGTTTTTATGAGAAGTTTTCTAACTACACCTACACACACCTCCGTCTAATGGGTAAATAACATACTGTTTCTGTGGATAGCGAACTACTGCCTCACGAAACGATGATTGTTCAATCTTCTACTTCCACCTCTAATGGTGGCCATTATAATGTAACTATATTTATATAGGATATATATAATTTTTATGCTTTATCTATGCTTCTATAATTTTAATTTACAAACATACCTTTATTCTTTCCAATATGTGTAAACACGATAATTTCATTTAAGGAAGTGCGGACTACCGCCCCCTCAAGGTGATATGATTCCTTAATAACATACATGGAAAGTATAAAGTATACAGTTAATGAAATTATGTAACATATATATCATATTATATTATTTTGAAATTATAATATATCTATGTATCATTAAGTTTTCATTCCATTAAATATGAAATAGAAATGAAAGTAGCATTCATGCATACGTACGGCTTACCGTCTCCATGAACGGTGCATTTCATTTCTTATCCCCAAATGAAATGTATTATTATAAATATATATATATATATATACTGGATATATATGATATATATGATATTTTAATCCTAAATATGATTCTGGAGTTAATAGACTTTTGACCGCATGTACAATTTGTAATTATAAGAAGTTCATTTTTGACTCAATTACCAAATATCGACAAAATGACCATTATTAACTTAACTAATTATATAATGATTATAACAAATAAATAATTTATATAAAAGGAATAATAAACTTGAAAAATTTTCTTATGAAATTATAAATTAACTTTAGTTTATTATTCAGGAGATTAAAGAATGAATAGGTCAAGTTGGACACAAGGTAAGGGGTTTCTTATCTTACTTTTAATTTCATGAGATTTCCATTGTTTCCACTTATTTATTGAATGTGGTGTATTTTGTACTCCCATTTGATATAAATTATGATAATTATCTTTATATTTATGGTATTTTGTGATTGATTTAATGGTTATTAAATTTTGGTCATACGACTCAATTGATTACAACATGGTAAGGGGTTTCTTATCTCACTTTTAATTTCGTGATATTTCCATTATTTTCCACATATTTATTACATGTGGTGTATTTTTTACTTATATTTGATATATATTATCATTATTTTCTTTATATTCATGGTATTCTATCATTTATTTGGTGGTTATTAACTATTGGTCATACGAATCGATTGATTACAATGTGGTAAGGGATTTTCATCTAACTTTTAATTCTCGTAAGATTCAAGCTATATTTGCCAAAATTTACATTCGTGTGTTGTATGTACTTCCCATGATAGTATTCTTCATGTAATATACTTTAATTTATGGGTATTTACAACTTCATTGTATGATCCTTATTTTATGAGGTGTATGTTTCGGAAGTTACCAAATTAGTAAGGGAACATTTCACCCTCCTATTTTTAAAAGACTTATTTTGTTATGTATTTTAATTTACATCTTCTTCTGTTGGGATTTTTTCTTCTATATCCTTACTATTGGAAATTTTATGCCCAAGTTATGAGATACCCTTTTCTCTCTCATCAACTCATTTTCTGAATTATAAATTGACATCGTTAGGCTGTCGAATTTCTTTAAGGAAACTTATTTCCCCCATTTCAATTCTTTGGATTAAACTTATACTTGTTGATTACGTATTTATATAAATATTTATGAATTAAAACTGGTTTTTTACAGTTAATATCCACTTATATTGGGTGTATTTATATTTTTCACACATAATTATGTAACTGATTTAACATTAATCTAAGGATGCAGTCTTTATAAGAGATTTCGTCCCAATTTACATTATATTAAGACTTTATTATTATTATGAATAAATTCACTTTTAAATGGTGTATATACTACCATTTGAACTATTATATCATGAATCTATTTATTCCCATGATCTTACAAGTTTTTTAATGTAATTATTTAATTATTTTTATTCAAGTATTTTCTAAGTGGTAATGAACTCTTTAACTAAAACATTGTTTTAAATGTTTTAATGATTTATTATTATACTAATTTCTCATTAATTTACATGTTTTAAAAATGGTTTAAGGATTTATTAATGTGGATATTAATATTTAAAAAATTTAATTCCTTTAAAAGCTTTAAATTTGTATGGAATACTTTGATTCAAAAATATCGTTATTAAATGGTTTTGAAAATTGATTGATAAAGCACTAATTATGTCAATATATTGAAATGATATATTGTGATTGAAATGTGGGAATGTTATATTTTCTTTATTCTTATGTTATGTGTTATAATTATATTATGGTTCTTGGGAATTGTTTATGTATATGAGTGGTTCTATGAAAAACCTAGGCAAGGTGAGCCTGAGATAGCTCTCCAATACATTGGGTGACGTGATGGAGGTAAACGTTAATGTTTCTCCAAAGAGATTTAGGGAATATACTATTATGTGTATTCCAATGTAACTCCCTACATAGCTGTGATAGCTATAATGTAAGTATGATATAGATGCCACAAGTTACCTTTATGATTTATGATTTCTATATGTTATTCATAAATTTTATGATCTCTTGAGGTATGTTATGATTGAAAATTATAGTTTCATTGAGTTGTAATTATTGATGGGTTAATGTTTCCTTTACTTTTTTTGGATCCCTTACTGGGATGTTTATGCTCATACCATGTTTTGAAATGTTTTTCACAGGACATAAAGATGAATAAGGTCAAGGATGGGATCGAGGAAAAGTCATGTTGTCTAAAACATATAACTATACCTGTTTCTTTTTTAAGAGTTTTAATTTTATGAAAAAAATGGAAACTGGGTAAAAGTGTCTACATTGTAATTTTTTGAGAATTAATGTAATAGTTATGGCCTAATTCTCAAAAACTATAAACCTGAAAGGATCCTCAATGTGAATTATTAACTTAATTTGTGATTATGTAATATTTAAGGCTGGGGCCTTATAAGATTATTTTATTTCATATAAAAATTAATTCAAAGTATTAAACATATATTAATTATTGTTTTAACATGTATAAAATTAATTCCTCAGCTATCAACATAATTTAAATGAATATAGAATCATTTGAAAGAAAAAAGTGAAATTTTTCTTAAAACGTTATTTTATGGACACAATTTATTATTATCTAAATAAATTATAATATATACTATTTATGTGTTATTTTAATTATTTTGTAGATATAATATTTAATATAATATTTGAATAATCATTTAATTATTATTACAGGGAATGGAATGAGAATAAATTTAGTTTTATGCTTAAAAATATATTTTTCAAAAATAGTTTTTCTTTAATTTTTTTCACTAATTATATGATTAATTTTATATAATTATAATACATTAATTTTAGAATTTTCTAAACATATTTATATTGATCATTTCAAAATTCTATAACGATTTATCTTTCATTTTTTGTCATTATAAATATTAATCAAGGAAAATTTTCATTTCTATGGTAAATCATAAAAGGAATAGTGAGGGGATAAACTATATAGATAAAGTGTAAAATAATCTAAAAATTTTACTAGATCATACAATTTATTTTGACATAGATACTATATCATCAAAATATTTATATTAAGTCACTTTTAAAAAAAATCCCATTATAGTGGCATTATTATATTTATTTATTCTAAATAATTATGAGTGTTCCACTCCCCTCACTTATAAACAAGGAACCCATCTAATATTTTCCCCACACCAAGTATCCATTTACATTTACAATAAAATACTGAAATATATTCTCATACCCACTATACAGTTTAATGATCCTCTTCTATTCCTAAAAAACTAACCAAATGGTCCTTGAAAATATATTTAAAAGTGGTTTCTCAAATATGAGGAATATGTTCTTTCAAATATTTTCAAGTTTAAATATTATTCTAACACATAAAAATATTAAATAACCATATAAACATAACTAAATAAAAAAATATTTTTAATAAAATGTTTTTTTAAATGGTGCTAGATTTTTTATATCATTTACATCTACTAGAAAATAAAAACATTATTCTTGAATGCGTATGGATTACTGTCCCCATGAAGTGATGTTTTTTATTTTCATTCACGGTCTCTCTTGGATAATTATATAAAAGTATTTAATGGAAATATATGATTTTTATAACATAATTATGATTATGTATATATAACAAGTTATATTACTTCTACCCTTTCATCTGTTGGAAAACAATAATTATACTCGTGTATATGTGCAGACTACCACCTCCACAAAGTTATGTGATTCATTATTCATTTATGTTATAAGTATATATTAATACAGATATATTTAGGGAATAAAAATAATATTTATGATATTATAAAGTCTTTTTGAATGTAAATTATTATTTCAAATCTTTTTCTCAATCCACCAAATAGTTGTTGCATCACTTATTTGAAAGTATGTACTACCATATTTAAGAAGTGGTGTAATTCATTTATCAACACTAAATTTTATAAATATTTATAAAAGTTTATTAAATGAATAAATATGATATTTATGAAATTATATAGAATCTGTATTTTGAAAAAACATGAAAAATGTTCAATAATTAGTACCATCAAACCGAAACATGCATGGAAAATAAACCCATTTTTGCCTAAATATTGATTTTGATGAAGAATTATTAATTGAAACATTAATTGTAAATTATATTTTCATTATGTATAGTAATATATATATATTAATATTATTCTTGTATATATCTATAATTAATGTATATTTCTTAGATATAATATTTCAATGGATATGAAGTAGGATGAAATAAGTGGTAAGGGATTTATGTTACATTCTCATTTCATTTCATGATTGTCTATATAAATTTTACTTTCACAGAAATTATATTTTCCTTATAATATAAACCCAATATATTCTCTTTTACTAAATAAATTTTTGGTGTTTTCTCATTTACCATTCATTGTCCTCTCTTTTGTACATAAAACAATTGATATTTTTTTTGAAAAAAAGTCCATTTTGTTTCCTCTATAGTCGATAAAAATTATCTTCATTTTCAATGTTCATTAAAATGATTTCATGAATATTATTTTTTATGTTGAAATATTTATTTAATTTCATTTTAAACTATATTTTACAATCTGTTGAATTTTTTGAAAGGAATCTTCCTATAATTTTTCCAATGAGGTACTTTTGGACTTTTTAGTAGAAGTTGGGGTGGAATATTTGTGTTAATATTTAATGAATTAAAGGATTTTTCTGCCAACATGATCATTAATTTATTTTATGACTCCACTAAAAAAATTTAGTTTTTCAATATAAATGATTTCCTTAATAGTTTTTATGTTTATGTTTTTATAGATGCCAATGAAAGAAGATAATTTCTTTATATTTAAGAAAATGTTCAAATTCCATTTTAAAGGTATTTTCCATCTATGTCAATATCCTTTAATGTATATTATAATTCAATGGGAATATTATATAATGATATCATCCATGTTCCTTATATTCATTTATTATAATTATATTTTATAAAATATTTATGAAACATGCTTTCTTTAAATGGGTTGTCCTATGATGAATTAATGAATTCTTTTTTGATCATTTTGAACACATATGTATAGTTTTCATCATTTGATTGGTGGTACCATTAAATCCCTCAAATTAATTTTATAATTTGATAAATATTTCTCATGATAAGATGATTATAATAATTTAAATTATTGTGAATAACTATCTTTAGAATATTATTCATGATTATGATTACTTCTATCAATGCCCATATGATTATATGTGGATGATATTTTGATCACTTATGTTCACATGATTATTTTTTCTAATGATTATAATGAAACATGCCAATTTTAGGACACTTGTATTATTACTTATTCTTTGAAAACTATAATATTCATTCTTCTATATATGAAATCATTTTAGAGTTTATGATTTATGATTTTCTAGGTGTTAGCCTTTTTCATTGACTTCATTCCCATGGTTTTGTTATCCTACTCTTATGAACATCTTGATCTCAATATTTATAGATATATCTCTTGTTAACCCTTAATGAACATATTATCTTACACTCTCTTATTTTTTTCATCCAATGTTTTAAGGGAACGTTACATGTATGTTATCCCTTTAAAGGAAGTAATATAAATAATTTATATGAGATATGCTAATGATTATTCATAAATAAGTTAATTATATATCTAGTTTCCAAAATAGTTATCCTTTATAGTCCTTGGGAATGTATAATTGTGATATGTATTAATATTAATCTAAAATTATAAAACATTTATATGTGTTATTCTCAATTCGATTAATTTTATCCAACATACACATCAAAAGATTAATCTATATGGAATAACAATTTTAATTATGTCAAAAACATAAAAAATTTGAAGTGGTTATCTTTACATAGTTTAAATATAAGATATTAGAAATAATTTAACACATAAAATAAAAATATAATTGGAAACAATTTATTTATATATTCAAAATAAAAATATTCTCCTTTAATAATTTAAGAAAACATAATGCAATATTATTGCTGAAATTGACCTTGAATCACTCGGTGAGTCGAGGCTAGCTACCAGTAGCATATCGTTGATGTATCATCCATTTAACCCAAATAAAAACATAGTATACCCAATAAATCAATAAAAATAATACTATAAATAATGAGATTTAATATTAAAATTATCATCACTAAATATAAATAAATATCTTTTGAAATATTGGATGATAACTCATAAAATTCATCTAACCATAAAAAACAAAAAATCCTTAATTTAATGTGGGAAGTGTATCTATATACTTCACAATAAAATATAAAAACTCGAAATATAATATATTCCTTAAAAATCATAATGAATTAGTGAATACTGGAATAAATAAATCCAATATATTCTTATCTTAAATATTGGAAGAGAAAACCCTTGCCATTGTGGAAATTTCTCTACCCTTGAGTGAAATACAAAGTTAAAATCAATTCATTATGATGAAGAAATCATATTGGTGTAAAATAGTATGGAACATGAAATGATAATAGGAGATACCACCTTAAACCAATTTAAGAAACCCTATTGAACCACATTTAATCCATTTCAAAAAAAAGTAAGAATGAGGTTATGTAAACTAAGGTCTCTCATAAGTACATAAATGAATAGGGGAATATGAGGATAAATATACTGTTTTATAGGATTCTCTGATTTTTTGGACAAAAAGTCTATTTTAATATTTTTTTTAACCTACATAGACTCCACCAGAACTATTTTGGAGTCCACTATAATTTTCATAGTAGTCTATAATACTCTTACGGGTTCCATCCAAAATATAGTATGGTCAAATAAAACTATGATTTCCTATTACTTCCACCAAAAATTTGAAAATTCATCATCAAACATTGCTAAACCTCAACTCAAGATCTTAAAAATCACAAAAAAACATTACAGAACACTAATCATCACATTAAATTAAATCTTAAAAAACCATATTATATATTTGAATCCCCAATAAAAATGATCTCCCAACATGAATTAAAAATTAAAAAAATTACATACTCTTAATATATTATATTCTCTCCTAAGATTTTCATGATGCCTTAATTAAAGAAATCAGGAAATTGGCCATTAAAACCTCCACAATATATGACATCTCATTAGTGGAAAATTCTATGATACACTTACATATGGACATAATACCCCTAACTCTCTATTAAATACACAAATTAATATATTAAACCAATTATACATAATTTTTAAATCAATAACAAATCAACCATGAAAATTTATTATGGAAAATATAGTAAAAACATTTATACATGAACCATAATATACCTCAAATTATCAAAACCATTTGAAAATATTGGTCTCTAAATTTCATACAAGTTATTAAAACCCTCTAACATCTAACATCTAATACACAACCCCATTATATACCATTCTTATAATGTATGAATCTTAAAGAAAACAAATAAAAACAACCCCCACATGATATAAATGCTAATGGATGTACCATAATTCATTATTCCCTCTATATACCATCAATCAATTAAAAGATAAAACCCAATAATTTTACTGTGTTTATGATTTCTAGAAATACTATTGAATATCATGTCTACCAAAAAGATATATTCTAATAAAGTGTTAATAAAAATTAATTTATTATTTTAAAGTCACATCACAATTTAATTAAAAAAATTCTCATTTATAAAAAAATTCATTAATAAAACTTTTTACATCTAAAATTGAAATTGAAATAAATTTAAAAATCTATATTTTATTCATTTTTAACAAATTTACCATTTTATTCTAAAATATTCACCCAATTTTAAATACATGTTATACTAAAATAGTTTTTTACCTATAACTATGATGAAAATTATAATTTTAAAACATTATATTTTTCTCACCATCAAATGACATGAAAAACTTGTTTTCAAGAATAAAATTATTATTTTAATAATATAATAGAATTAAAAGTAAAACTAGGCTAAATCACTAATTCTACTTCATAAAAAATTATATTATAAATTTTTTTCATTATCCAAATGATACTAACATACTCTTTATATTCATATTAGATGAAAGAGGTTCTCCTCAGAAATTTCCAAACATAATTGACTTGCAAGATCCACTAGTTTGTTTTCCAAATGATACCTATAAACACATAAATTTGTATAGTTTTAGAAACAAAATAACTAAAAGGATATCAATATTTTTAACAATATAATGAAACATAAATATATATATAATTCTATAGAATGATATATTTAACTAAGATATACCTACTACATGCTTTAAAAAAATATGTATCATGAGAATTCAATCATACTTAAAAATACTAAACATGAAATTACATGATCAATTAAAATATACAATTATAAATAAAGTATAATTATCATTAGTAAAAATATATAAATAAAAACAAATATGTTTTTGTAGATAAATAATTAAAAATAGATAATAGCTATCAAAATATAAGCATGTGTATCTTAATAAATGTGCAATTCCATTTCATGTATCACCATGTCATAGCTGAATTACTATGTAACATTATTTGGGAATCCCTATATGTAAGATGATACTAATTATAAGATATGATCTAGAGTGGTTGTGGGGAGGCTAAATACTCAGAATTCATAACCACAATCCAAAATATAACAATATATACATAAAAAACTTGACATCACAACAAGATATACTGTAAACAATATGCTATCAAGATGTCTTACTAGGTCGTATAATGTTGAATGAAAAAGACCCCCAATGTGGGAGGACAACACTTATAGAAAAATAAAACTATAAATAAATAAATAAAATATATTTTGGTAGGTATCATGATAATGTCCTAGAACCACATCTAAATGTTGTCTCCAACCTCCTCAGCAACCTTCCATTGGGTCCCTACCCTCCTATTATTCCCCAATCATGATGTATCCATGTCCACAGGGATTATGGTGTATGATTTGATTATAATCAAATGAAGACACCAAAATTAATTCTTTAACACATTTTATCTTGTATATATATGTGTATTCTATAATGGAATGGTGAATTCAAACAAGAATACCACTAATAATGTACTGATTAGTCATGTGCTAACAAATATTATAAGAACACTATCCATAGATTCTTCAGTTCTATGCCAACTGAATTTCGGAATATCGATTTCATAATATAGATCATCCTATGTAATTCCATCCATACTTTCTGTAAAATATTGGTTACACCTTTAAAGAGAAACATTATGCCTAACAATGAGGTAATGTAAACACTAATACATAGGGTTACCTTTTCTCCTCTGATGGATTTCACACTTGGGAATCCTGAGTCCATAGAACACTATATATACACAAAGAAGTTACCTGCAAATACATCATACTGGATTGTAGAACCTATTTGAATGGATTATGAAATTTTCCCAGTGGGATAATAAATTATAATGCTCTATAATTATACATCATGTATCCAAATCCACAAAATATTATTCATTTAATCATATTTCTCCCCATAAGGGGACAAAAATGTATGTTAGGGACAGAAATTTACCTAATCACTAAACAATATTTTCACTTGGTATGAAACTATTTACATGTAAGGAACGATATAGAATAGAGAAATAAATCAAAAAAATTATTCAAGAGGATATAAAATAGTACACAAGAAAAATACAACCTATCAAGTAATATACATTCCATAAAACATATTCCACTATCGATGAAATAAAAATATATTAGGTGTGGTATTGAATGGAACACACATGAAATTGTAATAAGTGGTCGCAGGGTCCCCCCATGTATTCTAAACATGAATTATCATTTAAGGGTCCCTGTTATATTCCCAAATAGATAAAATAATCTAAAAACAACTCTATTCAGGGGGACAAGATAGTAAGGACTTTCTACCTAAAATTAATTGACTCCAATTTTCTAGATTCATAGATCAGACATATTGAGATCATATTCATACAACAATGTTAACTAGAACAAGACCCAATTCATCATAATTGGGCCTCTATAATTGGGATTTTAGTAATATATCAGGCTAAGAGATTGAATCCACGTTAACTTACCCAAATAGATTTTTCAATGAATTAAGATCAATGATCGATCAAGGAAAGGTTTGTAATTATCAAAATCCAATGTTGATTTATCACCCAAGAATTAATACTCCTATTTATATGGGTTTAGATTCATTTATCTAGCCAAGGTGTTTGGATATTTGAGTAAATTCAAATAAATATGAAGAATATGGATTAGAAATAATAGATCTTTACTTGATGGACACACACAAATCAATCTATAATCCAAATACTAAAGATTAGAGGAAGGAGAAGCATTGAGAATAAAGGGAGTTTAATTTTGGAATTTATGGTTATAATTGAGTTATATTACGGTGAGGGTTTTGAAAGAAAACATTTTAGGGTAAATAAATACAATTCAATTAATTAAAATTTCTCTGTGATGCTACAGGAAGATCAATGTATTCCCATTACTTAGATGTGGGGTCTTTAGATTTGTATGCCACACCACTAACGCCATAGACTAGTTGGTGAACCTCATCAAGGAGGTAATGTCCTTTTTCCACCACAATGCATCCACATATTCCTCCATCCTACAAATCACTAAATCTAATATCCCATTACCTATAATTCACACATATAAAATTATAAAATAAACAATTATATTTCATAACTAGAGAACCAAATGTACCTTAAATGTAGGGTACATTGCAATTATATCCCTCAAAAAACAATTTATTCATCATAATTGTCTGTAGTGTTCACGATTTAACAGCTTAGACCACTTAACTCAAACATCAGACTAACACACCTATGTTTCCTCTTGATTCTAACAATTGTTAGATATGTCTCTAATAAGTGGCACCACCTCCGCTCACAACACATTCCTACAATGGTCTTTGATTTGTATTGAAAAATCTATTAAGGAGGTATTAGTAAATAGCTCAAAGTCCTCATAGTCAATCACATGTGCAGAATTGGGAATATACCTAAAGATCTGAGACACAGGAAAGAATTATTTCATATCATAATTTCATTTAGGAAGATCCAAGTGGTTGGAAACTATCTCAATACACTAAATAATAATGAATGGCCCAACAAGTATCGGAGTTTACATTCCATAAATCCATGACTCTCACTGACCAAATTAAGGAGTTATCCACAAGAAAACACTATCGCCTGTAGTGAACACCAATAGACACCTCATATGTTTGTCATAAAATCATTGTAAACTATGTGTGATGATTAACTACTTTTGAATCAACTTCACTCTCTTGGATGTCTCTTGTACAACACTCATCCATATAAATACTTAAAAAACATTATTCGAACGTAGTAGTGGGAAACATGACCAACCATAAAAAGAAATAAATGGTTATATAATAATTAAATCTAATAGAATATTTCTCTATAAGAATTAAAATTTGGATAGGTGGTCATCCAATGTACTAAATCATATAGTTCATTCTCATAGCGTATCCTATAATATTTGGATAATCCAATCTAACAGTCCATTAGTTTGAAGATGATATATTGTACTATGTTGTATTTGGGTACACAAATCCTTCTATAATTACTACCAAAACAATGTAGTTAAATGATGATCTATTTATGACATGATTTAAAATGAACTACATTCAATTTCAAATTCTCTCAAACATATAGTTTGCCTAACTCATTCAACAAAATAATCTCTCAAATCAAAAATAAATGATCCAAATTTGTTAGCAGATCAAAAATCACCAAAAAAACATAAAGACTCATCATGGTCTTGGGAAACCTTGTCACTAATTTCATATTCACATCTTTCCACTTTAACATAAGAACTGGAGGGGAATGATGAAATCCACCATGACTCTGATGCTTTGAATTTACCCTATGGCATGAGAGGCATTAAAAAACAGAGTTGATGAGGTCTCTCTACATAACTGGCCACAACATCTAATTCCAGATATCATGTTATATCATTTAATATTCAATATGAATAATACATTTCCAAAATTAAGTATATCATCAACTCCCCCCCCCCCCCCAAAGATGCAACCACTTCAACCCCAACATGAATATAGATCACAACGTCATCTTCTATTAGCCACACTATGGTAGAATCATCCTATGAAAATTCCTCCTACATAACCATACACTATAAATACTCTAACAAACAACTATACCTCATATTCAAACCCCAAGGAGAGATAATGTATTAGAAGATCTTTTGGCCATTTTGGAAAAAAATATTCTCTGATGAGGTAATATCAATAACAATTTAGAGTATGATCCAAAAAATCAATATATAAGTATTTTATAATTTAGTTCTTATATTGGGTTTATAGATGACATAACCCATAAGAAACTGCTTGATCTATATGCATCAACAAAACACTGAAAACAACTCTTGAGACATCATAGTATGCAAAATATCCAATCCAAATATTTCAATGATTAAAAACTAGATCCCTCATTAACTTACACCTTGGTTCTTGGAGGGCCTCTTAAAATAATTAGTCCACTCAATATTCACCCATATTTGGTTAGTTCTCTCATTGGTGATACCATTTAGGATATGTAACACCATAATATTTTTTTTTCAAATTAATTTAACATTTGTGATATTTCCCATTTCATATAACACTAAAAAAACTTTATTTTATATTAAATCACTATATTTTTCTTTCATTATATGCAACACCAAGTTAATAATGCACCACACACAACATAAATTTTATTTTTCAATACATATAACACCGATTTTATCTTTCATTACACACAATAAGGACTTTCCTTGATGGCTTACATAACACATATGGCCGAGTTTTACAAAAAAATAATATATTATTAAAATATATTTATTTCACATAATAAGATATAACCTAGTAGTTCACTTATCACTTATGGAAATTATTAACTAATTTATGAAAAAATATTTTTTACCCAAATATAATATGAAATCATAGATAATCAATTAATTAGAAATGAATATGAAAACTAATTGAATATAAATGAAATTATTAATTTTTTATTGTCATAAATTTTTTTCCCAAATTATTTAAATTATTTAGTGATTAATATTAAAGTAAAATATAAGTTATATATTCAATAAAATATTTTCGGTATTCATCCAATAGATTTAATAGACATGAGAAAGACCAAACATAATTTTATGCATAAAAACCTATATTTTTTATAAAGGTAATTTTGACACCTTTTAATAGTGAATCCATTTTAAATCAAATTTATTCACTTTTATAGATTTAATATGTAAAAATAAACTTTATATTTTGAAGATAAGATTAAAATTTATGTTATGATATATTTTTGGTATCTTTCTTTAGGGTTTCATTTTTAAGGAATAGTTAAAAATACTGGATTTTAATTCAAAACTGCTTTTTCATCTAGTTTATTTGTAAGTTTAAATTATTTTTAAATTGATTTAAAAGATTAATTAGATAATATTTTTTCCAGTTAATACAATTAAGTTCATTATAAACAATATCACATTGAAATTGAATATAAAACCTTAGCACACTATGGATCATTTTTTTGCTTTAAAAACCCTCAGTGTCATCATGCCAGCAGGATTAATTTTAAATTAATTATTTTCCAATACAATGATTTTAATATATAAAAATGTATTCCATGTTTTTAAGAATAATAATATATTATTTATAATAATATCAACATTGTTTTTAACAAAAATTATTAGTTAAAGTAATTAAAACTAATTACATGGTTAAGGTTAAATTAATCTTAACTAAGGACTAAATCTTAAATTTAAGACCCAAAATGACCTAGAAATTTTTACGATGCCAATTTTCAGGACATTATTTGGCCATTAATCTTACATTATTGAGTTTTGTTTGTTTTTTATGACTTATTTTATGTAAAAACGTGGGTACACCTAACTTCTTTTCAGAAATTCCAAGTGTGTCCTTTCCCTTCCCTATAAAAGGATTCCAAGTATCTCTATTCTTCACACCACTCAAAATTTTTAGGTTTAGACAATATCTACTCAATATAGTTACCAATATACCTCCCTTACCCCTTTAATACTTACTTTATGTAGAATTTATTCCAATGATTCTTTTTGTAACAAACAAAAAGGAGATACCTGATTAAGAGGCAACACCTTCTCCAAAGATCCTTTATTTTATTTTCCTTCTCCACCCCATCCACGCTATTTATTCCATGATTTTATTACAAAACTTGTATATTAAATATTATATTATTTTTTCTATGATAATTTTTAGATGTAAAATTATTAACACTTTCATCTAATGGGTGACAAACATACTATTTATCTGTATGATGAACTTATGCCACACAAAACAATGATTGTTCAATTTTCCTTACCACCTCTCATGGTGTAAATTATGAAAAAAATCATATTTATATATATTATATATTATATTTATTCTGTATTCAATCTTATTTATTAATTTTATAACACATATCTTATTACATTCAATTCTTTGTAAATATGATAATTTCATTTGAGGAAGTTAGGACTATCACCAACTCAAATCAATATGATTCGTTCACACACAACATTGAATGTATTAAGAATTATTTTAGTGGATTTATATGATATATATAACAATATGATTATAATATAATTATAATATATACATATATACATATATTTTATTTTATTTCATTCTTTTAATATTGCAATAAAAACAGAAATAGTGTTCATGCATATGTATGCCTTATTGTCTCCATGAACAGTGTATTGCATTTCATAATATTTTATTATACATATTATTATATTACATAAATACTGTATATAAATGATATTTATGTCATGGTATAAACTTTTTAATCATGATATAAGTATATAGACCAACCATATAACAAATTAAGACACATGCAAAGAACAATGTGAATATTATCCAAAGTGAAACCTCAACATATGATGGTTAACAAGATGGTAATATAATTTCTTAAAAAACCACATATGGTATATGATTTAATAATATGGTTCTTTAATTTAATTATAAAAAAATTATATTTATTTTATAGGTGTTTTGAATGAGTACAATGAGAGTCAAGACACAGGTAAGGGAATTTCATCTCACCTTCAATTTATGTGAGATATGTGATTTATTAACCACCCATTACTTTTGAGTGGTTTGTATAATATCCATGGATGTATTATATGATTATTATAATAAAATTTATTGGTATTTAAATATCCATTATATGATATTTATTTTATGGGTTTAATTTTTCAAAAGTTACTAAATTTTTAATGTAGTTTTATCTCACATTGCCTTATTTGGGAAACATGTTTTATTATACACATATGTTATTTAAAAAGGTGTATATAATTCAAAAAAAAATTATATAATTAATATTATTATTTTTATGGTATTTTATTTATCATTTAATTTAATTTTCTTACATGATTTGTATGTTCCTGGGTAACAAAGTGGTAAGAGTTTATTAAAACAATCTCATCGCTCTTCGAGATTGTTTATGTTTATGATTCCTTTAATGAAAAATTATGTTACATATCTGAAGAACTCTGATGAGTTTTATTATCACCTAGTTATCTATGATATATTTATTTATTGGTTCAATTTTTTCACTCATTGGTATATAATATTGTTATAAATGTATTTTTTTAAGATATCCAGACTTTACCCTCTCTTCAATTGGAAATCTGTGTTCTTTCCAAACCATGTTTCCTAAAAAGGTTCTACAATAATATAATAAAAATATACTATGATAATTAAATGAAATTTCTACCATTTTTTTCTTTTACCAATGATTTCAATGGAATTTTTTTTGTCACTTTCCAAAAAGGGCATTTTTCAAACCTTTTTACCATGTAAAAGGAATGTTCTTTTTACCTCGTATGACATGTAAAGATTTACCCACTATCAATTATTTGAAACATTATTTTCATGTTTAAAAGTTTAATTTTTAACAAAATGTTTTTTTAAAATATAATTTCAATAAAAAGGTTTTCCAATGGTTTTCAAGCTTCTTTTAAATTTTTTAAGGAAAATGGTTTTCAAATTGTTTTAGGTTTTAAAGATCATTTTCAAAGAAGAAAGGAGATCTAACTCAAGAAATGTTTTCAAAATATCCTTCCAAGATATTTTCCATATAAGATAATATCTATTTGAGTTACTTATTCCCTTTTATTAAATGATCCAAATGTTACATTCATATTCTTTACATGAATGGGTTATGTATAATGTCATTTTATTAATGAAACTCATTTCTCTTTCATGGGTTATAGGTTTATAAAATTCGTTTCCCTTTTATTGGTAATGAATTTCATGAAATTATTATGAAACCTATATCTTTTTTCATATGTTATTATATGTTTATATGTTTGTTATACCCATTTCATTTCATGGGTTAATATATGATTGTTTATGATTTTTTGGCACAAGTATGTATGATTTCACTATGAGATAGGTGGGATCTATATCTCCCACAAATTAATTAGGTAATGATAAGTTGAAAATGTGATTATAGGATAAAAGGGTTGTATACCAAGCCCTATAATAAGATGTTACATAGCATTTATCCCAATTATAAATGTAAGAGTGTATATGGGTTGTAGCCTAGGCCCGAAAACAAGAAGGTACATGGGTTATATCCTAATACTAAAAGTAAGAGAGTATACAACTTGTAGACCAAGCCTGAAAAGAAGAAGGTACATGGATTGTAGCCTATTCCTAAGTGTAAGAGGGTGCATTTGTTTTTATCCCAAGCCCGAAACTTGTAAATGGGTCATAGCCCAAGCCTAACATGTTATAAAGGTCATGGTAGGTATCCTTGACATAAAACATTCTATTCTTATATGTGTGAAACAAATGAAATGTTTTATTCCTTTGTTATTACTTCAGGGATTATGTTCTTTAATTCGTTGTTATTTTTGACTTATGAACTACCAATATTTATTATGATCTCTAATATTTAGGGCATTATATTCAAATGTTATAAATAAGTTCCATACCCTTTTGTTCATGTTATACTTATGTATTTTCTTTATTTATCCTTACTGAGCAGATGAGCTCACCCATTTCTTATATTTCCTTTTCCTAGATTATGAAGAATGGTTTTAGGTATAAGAACTAAAGGTGGATATCTTTATGGGGGATGTTTAAGATCATTCACCATGATAGAAGATTTTGTTTCCAAGATTCCAAATACACTAAAATATTTCAATCCTTGGTCTTTTATTTTTGTAATATACTTAATAATCATATAAAATGATGTAATGTCCATATATTTTATTCCTAGGTTTCTATATTTGGTATCAATTGATTTATTTATTAAAACTTTGAAAAATGGTATGAGAAAAATTTTGATAGATCCCTAGGTATATTTCTAAGGATATGTCTAGGGTTGTCTCTAAGGATAAGTATAATGGTGAGTTAACTTTTAGGAAAATGTCACTGAATTTTCGTAAAGGATAGAGTGAGTGGTTTCTTAGAAATAAATCCCTTTATGAATAATACAAGTGGATGTGGCTCTGAAACTAATGTACTTAGGTATAACAACTCCAACCTGATGTTCCAGGCCTGACTCAGGGTAATCTGGTACATGAAAGTAGGCCTTGCTACACACTAGGTTTGACATCCAATGGAATATACTTTTGGAATTCACAAACTCTTCATAGACCATCATGAAGGATTTAAATATATGTTGTATATGAATAAGCTACGATAAACCTAAGGTTTCATAGATTAAGGAAGGTGTCATAATTTAGACATCCTATAATTCACTTTTCAAGATTATATAGTTCCTCTTTATAACAATTGTTTCTTACTCTATGATTTTTGGATTTAGTCATTGGCTAGAACCCGAAGGAACCTCGTTAAGGTTGATTGTAAGGGAATATGACATGCTTGTTCTCTTAAGTCTCTAAATTATTTTGGATGTGGAATGAAAAAGATTGTTTCTATACTCACATGGCTTTCTCAAGCTATTAATCATGATGAACATTCAAATGATCAAAGGAGGGAAAAAAGTTCTATTTTTTCTATCATGAGGAAACTAAAAAATTCTTTTAGAGGGTCTTCTGATCCAATTCTTGTTAAACACTGGATCAATACCACTAAAAAGATATTCCTTGTTCTCTAGTGTTCAGATCAAGAGAAATTCATTCTAGCTATTTATTAGTTAGAAGTTGAAGCATAACAGTGGTGGAAACAAATCAGTAATAAAAAAAAGAAATATTAAATTGAATCTATGGATTGAGATGAGTTCAAGAACATATTCTTCAATAAGTACTTTCCTCATGTTCTTCGTACTAAGATGGAAAATGAGTTCCTTGAGTTGAACCAAAATGATGATCAATCTATTGGTGCCTATGAGGCTAGTTTCACAAGAATTTCAAGATATTCTTCTGAAATTATCATCCAACCAAAAATTAAGTTTGATAGGTTCTTCAGTGGATTAAAGCCTAGTCATAGAAGGGCATTAGACATAAGATACTTTGTTAGATATGAAAATATTGTGTGTTGTTAAATAAATTTTGAAATGGATGTTCTTGTTATGTATCAATATCATGGTTTTAATAAGAAGAGGAATATGGAGTTCAAAGTCCAATAAAAAACCATGGAGATAAGAAGATGATCCTTCCATTATTCTCTAAGTGTGGAAAGAATCATGGTGAGAAATTTCTTAATGGGACTAGTAATTTTTCTAAGTGTGGAATGGAATGAAATCGATCTTTTGAATGCAAAATTGATTTTAAAACGTTATATATTGATGAGAATAATGATAAATATCCTCAGGATAAACCTCCCACACTTCAGTGATTCAATTTTAGGGACTTTAGGGATTTCGCCAAAAACTGCCCAAATCGAAGGGTTAACAATGGTGATCAGCACCAATAACCTCTAAAGACAAAGTAAAAAGGTAAATAATATGTAGTAACAATGAATAATGTGAGCCATGGTAATTGGGGAACTCCATAGTAGGGAATTTCGTGTGGTATTTTGTAAAAATAAGATCTATGAAAATCTTGTTGATCATTTTGTAGAACTTTCTTGGATTCCAATCATTGATTATATTTGTCTTCATGAATTTTGGATTAATAAATGTTCATTTTTTAGATTTAAAAGGTTGTGCCCATGCTTCCAATAGATAAGTTTTTGTTTTAAGATAAGATGTTATTTATGGAATAAAGGTTGAATTGTATTTTAGAAGCATGTATGTTTCCAATAAGGATTTATGGAAATTTATATTTTGAACATGTATTCAAGAGAATATATGAAGAAGGTAGTCACATGTTTGGTATGAGGTTACCCATGGGGGATAAATGTTAAGATTATTTCATGACCTTATTTCTAATGTTTTGGATTTTCATATTTCAGAAGGGTTATAAAGTTAACCATTCATGGAAAGTTTAAGATAAACTTCAAATGATATATTTATATATTAAAGTTGTATTGAAAAGCTTAGTTAAAAGTATATATAGTGATTAAACTTATTTAAATGATGTACATCATATATTTGAAATTATATTATTGTGGTTATAGAAAAGGAAATCATGTATGTTGGGTGACAACCAATCAAGTCTAGGAAGGTCATAGGTCTTGAACCCATGACCTAGGGGTGATAAGGGTTTCACGCCTACCATGGGCCTACATGATGTCTTGGTTAATGTGTAACTATTTTTTTGAATAATAATTAGTGATTTATCAGTAGATTTACTTTTTATGTTGACAAATTAATGTATTAACCATTTTAATTTTAATGAATATTTAGAGAGAAATAGTTATGATTTTCATTAATATATGGGCCTTAATATTACTTAATAGTTTATTTTAGTACATCGAGAATAAAATTGAATTTCTAAATGTCTTTTACATGAAGTAATCTATGAATTCAAAATTGATAAAATCACAACTAAAGAAAGAAATATTTTATATAAATATATCAAGTAAGTGTATTTCCTTATATTTTTGGTTAATAAAAGTGTTACTCAACATTAGGATAATGATCATAAGAAAATGTGTTGTTCTAATACCTTAATTTTTTGAATTGATGACATTTTAAGTCATTACATATTTTGGAAATTGAGGCCCAAAACTTTTCTTTTATCATTTAATTGTTTGTGATTTATGACCTCAATCACTCCCGATAAATATTTATTCTTTTCCTCTATGCCCAATATTCACTCCCAACCTAGGTTATCTATTGTGGAAACCTAGTTATATGTTACTTTGGGTAACCACTTTGGATCCAACTTTTCCTTTTTATGGGAAGTTTTAGTATCTATTTTTTTAATGTGGGTTTCTATTAATGAACCTTTAAATTATTAAACCTTTGATAAACCATAAAAATTTTGATGTATAAATTCATTTTCTGGGAGGTAGAATGTAACATCATCATATTTTGTGAATTATTTATTTCTGGTTCATTTAACCTTTGTGATATTTTTCAATACACATCAAACAAAAAATAGATTAATTTACATTAAACCACTATGTTTGGATTGTGTAATACACAAGACAAAATTAAATTGTGAACTACACACAACATAAATATTATCTTTCTCTATACAAAACACTGATGTTAGCTTTAATTATATGAAATAATGACTTTCCTCTGTGGCTTGTATAACACGCACGACTGAGTTTTAACAAAAAGTAATATATTATTAAAATATTAATATTTAATATAATAAGATATAACCTAGTAGTTAAATTATTATTTATGAATATTATTGACATATTTATGAAAATATATGGTTTAATTGAATATATGATTAATTCATAGGTAATTAGTTAATTGGAAATGAATATGAAAACAGAATGAATATAAAGGAAAATATTAATATTTTTACGGTCACAAAGATGTTTTAACCAAATAAATTAAATTAATTAGTGATTAATATTAATTTAATATATATATATATTATATATTCAATAAAATATTTTTTGTATTCATCTAATATAATGGATAGAAATAATATAATAAAAACCTAATTTTATGCAAAAAACATATATTTTTTCTAAAGGTAGTTCAAACAGCTTTTAATGGTGATCCCATTTTAAATCCAATTTTTTGGACTTTTATTGATATAATATTTATAAATTATCATTTTATTTGGAAGATAAATATAAAAATTACATTAGGATATTTTTTTGGTATTTTTCTATAAGGTTTCATTTTTTAATAAATATTTAAAAATACTGGATTTTAATTCAAAACTTAATTTTTATCTAATTTATTTATAAGGATAAATTATATATTAAATTGTTTTAAAAATTTTGTGAGAAATATATTTTTTCAATTAATCTAGTTTAGGTCACTATAACCAATTTCACATTTAAAGTTGATATAAAAACATACCAAACTTTTGATCATTTTTTTACTTTTAAACTTGCAGTGTCATCCCGTTAGTGAGATTAATTTTAAATTAATTTTATCCAATCCTATCATTAGAATATTTAAAATTATATTCCATATTTGGAATAGGAATAATTTAAAACATATAATAAGTTCAACTTATTTGTTTAGAAAAATTATTAGTGAAATTATTTAAAATTAATTGCATCAGTTGTGGTAAAATTAAGCTTAACTAAAAAAAATCCTAAATTTATGACCCAAACGACCATTAAACTGGTCAAAAAAATATTTTATGGAAATTATTCGTCCCTGAAGATTTTATTTTTTATATTGGTTGTTTTGGTGATACATTTTTTAGGTAAAAACGTGGGTACACATTAGTTGATTTCAAAAATTACAAGTGTATCCTTTCTCTTCCCTATAAAAGGCCACCACTGAACCCTCTTATTCAAACCTCTAAAACCACTTATGTTTTTCCAATACATCCCCAGTAAACTTTCCAAAATTTATCCCTTCATATTTGAAGACTCTCTTTTATAGTAAATTATTCCAAGGAAGCCTTTTGGAATAAACCGAAAGGGGTAACTCAATTAAGAGGTAACGCCTTCTCTAAAGATCCTTAATTTAATTTTCCCTCTTTACCCCTCTAATATCATTATTTCAGGATTGTATAACAAAATAAGTATCCTAAATATAATAGTATTTTTTTATTCTATGGTTTCAACATACATTTACACACGCGTCGATCTAATGGGGGACGAACATGTTGTTTATGTGTGTGGAAAACATTCGCCTCACAAAACAATGATTGTCAATTTAACTTACCACCTCTCATGTTGGAAATTATTATGTAAAATATATATATATATTATCATTTATATTATGCATTTAACATATTTTATTCCTTTTAAAACATATATCTTTTTACTTTCTATGTGGTGTAAATATAATAATTTCTTTTGAGGAAGTGTGGACTATCACCCCTCAGAGCAATATGATTCATTCACACACAACATAGAATTTAATAACAATGGGTTTTTTGAAATTATATGATATATATGAAATTATAATGATAATATAATAATATTATATACATATATTCATATATTTTATTTTATTTCTTTCTTTCAATACACCAATAAAAATGGAATCAACGTTCATGCGTATGTACGACTTACCGTCTCCATGAATGATGTATTCCATTTCATACTTCTATATTCTATATATTATTATAATAAAAAATATAATGGTTTTAAAATATATCTATATCATTTCTTAAATTCTGTAATCATGATATATGTATAAGTACCAATGATATAACAAATTAAGACACATGCGATGAACAAAGTGAATATTATATGAAGTGAAATCTTAAAATAGGATGGTTAATAAGTGGGTAATATAAGATCGTAATAAAATGATAAATTTTAATAGATATAAGAATATGTTTTTAAAATATATATAATAAATTTAAATTTTTTTATTCAGAAATTTTCACCTTGTATGATGAGAGTTATGACACAAGGTAAGGGAATTCCATCTCACTTTTTATTCCCATAAGATATATACTTTATTCACCACCCATTCCTTTTGTGTGGTGTTTATAATACCCTTAGTTGTATTATATGATTATTATAATTAAATTTATCTTTATTTACATATCTATTATATGATCTCTATTTCATGGGTTTAATGTTTCCAAAGTTACCAAATCAGTAAAGTGGTTTTGTCTCAAATTGTCTTCTTTAGGACCCATGTTTCGTTATGCACCTGTGTTCTTTAATGAGGTGTTTATGATTCCAATTAATATGTTATATAAATAATATCCTTATTTTTTTTTATTTTTTTACCTCATTTAATTTCATTTTCTTACATAAATAATATTATCCCAATTAAACAATTGGTAAGAGTTTACTGAAACAATCTCATTGCTTTTTGAGGTTGTTTATGTTTATGTTTCCTTTGATGAAATATTATGATAAATATATTCATAACTATCATAAGTTTCATTGTACTCTATTTTTTCATTCTATATTCATGTTTTTATTTCATTTTGTCACTATTTGGTACATACGATAGTTAAGAAAGTGTTATTTAATAAATCCCTACTTTAACCTCTCTATGGTCGGAAATTTTTGTTCCTTCAAAAAAAAATTTTATAAAAATGGATTCCAATAATATTATACTAATATACTCTGATAATTAAAACAAATTTTATCATTTTTACTTTTAAAAATGTTTTCAAAGTAATATTATTTTCACTTTCTCGATGATTCATTTTTTTATAATGTTTTTATCATGAAAAAGAAATGTTCTCTTAACTAAATATGACATGTTTGGAATTACCTGTTGTCAATTCATGGATGTTTTATTTTCAGATTTAAAATGTTAATTTTTATGAAAAATAATTAAAAATGTATTTTCAACGAAATGGTTTTCAATATGTTTTCAAGATTCTTTATTAAGTTTTAAAGAAACTAGTTTTCATAAGGTTATATGTTTTCAAGAGCATAAAAGAAGAAAGTATTTTTATCTCAATAATCGTTTTCAAAATATCCTTCCAATATATTTTTCATCTAATATACAATTTACTGATGTTAATCATATCTTTCTATGAAATGATCCAAAGGTTCCATTCATATTACTTTTATGAATTTGTAATTCTTAATTTTATAGTCTTTATAAAACATGTTTCCCTTTCATGGTTTAAATGATTATGAAATAAGTTTCTTTATCGTGGGTTACGATTTTGGTGAAATTATTAAGAAACCTAAATCTATTTCCATAGTTCATGATATGTTTATATGTTTATGATACCCATTTAATTTCATGTGTTCAGATATGATTGTTTATGATTTGTTGGCACATGTATATATGATTTCACTATGAGACGGGTAAGACCCATATATCCCTATAATGTATTGGGTAATGATAAGTTGTATATGAGCTTAACTGGTACATAGGTTGTATACAAAGCCCAAAAACAAGAACATACATGGGTTGTAGCCCAATCATAAGTGTAAGAAGATACACGAGTTGTAACCCAAGCCAGAAAACAAGAAGGTACATGGGTTATAACCTAGGTCAAAAAGTAAGATGGTGAATAGTTTACAGCCCAAGATTGAAAAAAAGAAGTTACATGGGTTGTATCCCAAGCCTAAAAGTAAGATGTTACATGGTTTTTATCCCATGAATGAAGTGGGTACATAGGTTGTAGAACAATCTTAACATGATATAATGTTCTTTGTAGGTATCCTTGCCATAAATTTTTATATTCTTATATGTATGACACAAATTCCATCTTTTATTCCTATTTTATGCTTTCACAGCTTAGGGTGTTTATTTACTTATGATTCATGACTTATTAGCTACCAATTTTATTATGATCTCTAATATGAATGGTATAATCTTCAAAAGTTCTGCACAAGTTCCATACCCTTTTGTTCATGTTATTCTTATCCATTTCCTTCATTTAACCTTATTGGGAATCTAATCTCACCCCTTTCTTATGTTTCCCTTCCTTAGTTTATGAAGATAGTTTTTAAGTAGAAGATATAAATGTGGATATATTTGTGGGATATGTTTAAGATCTTTAATCAGGATAGAATATTGTGTTTCTATGTTTCCAAATAAACTAAACTAGTATGGTCCTTGGGCATGTATTTTTTTTAATGTATTGAATATTCATCTAAAATGATGTAATATACATGTATGATACTCCTAGGTTTATATCGGATATTTCTAACATGAAACATTGATTGTACCCTATGAGGCCATGAAAACTCTTGATCTCAAATGAATTCTTCAGGAATTCCTAAGACAACATATCTTCAACCCTTATCAAATCCACTAAACATTCTACCTCAAAATTATATTATTATGGAACCATTCCTTCTAAATTCAAAAATTCCCTTCTGATATATTATCATAAATCTATTTTTATCAAATTATAAACAATAAAATTTCAAGGTTCTATGTATTCAAATAATATTTCCTTGAATATATCAAGAGATCTTCGAATAAAAAAATGATGGAGGAGTTATTTTATATATGCAGAATGATGTTCATGAATTAAACATCATCCATTTTCATACTAAAACGAATGAAATGATACATAAATTATTTATATCTAATATTAAATGTTTTAATATAAAAATACTCCTCTATGACCTACAACTGATTATATCTTGATCGAAGATTGATAATGGAATTCCAATTTTCTCTATATAACTGATTAAAATGATCATTAATCATTTATAATGGGTACATATTATTTATAATTTCTTAACTTAGCTTCCTATAATCCACAAAAAGTTATATATTACTTTAATAATTCATTAAAAGTAACACAGGATGACCATATAGAGATATGATTTTTCTGATAAACATCTTAGCCTCTAAATCCTCTAATTACACCATCAATTATATGAAAAAAGTTTAACCATACGATAAAGTTGAATCAATATCAGTTTCAAACCACATATTAACATAATTTCAAAATAAATTCATATTTCTAGAGGAATACCATATAATTAATCTAGGAAAACATCCTAAAAACATTACACTATAGGTTGGACCAAAGAGGGGGATATAGAAAAATATATTGTGAGATCCAAGCCAGCCACATGCATCATGATAGAACCAATCATTCTCATGTCTGGTCTCATAATTTCTTCTTCATTGTCCCACTCACAAATCAACATGAACCTATATTCCCTAGGCATGGTGGTAGATACAAATCTATGATATCAATTGATATAAGCTTGATTATTGGTCATGAAGTCCATTCTGAATATCAAATCAAAATTAGTCATTTCTATGATCATGATGTCCATAACAAGAAATAACTATTGGACAGTCAAGTCATCAATTTAGACTATCTAAATTTTTTACAAAGGTCTTATAAACATATGGAAACATAGAAGACAACTAAAATGATAAATCAGGTAAAATAATGATATGATTAGATATAAAATAATTGGAAGCCCTTGTATCAAAAAAGTAATATATAGTTAAAAGGAAATAAATACCATTTTGTTTGTAACGACCCAAACTTTTATCAATGAAAATTCCTCTTGATCTAAATAAATGTCTTATCATATAAAATGGGTATATAACATATTCACTTCCTTGGTTTTATGTTTTTGGATTTTAAAATACCATTAATAATTTTCACCATTGCTAATATAGTCGTTGAACAGTGATCACATGATTTGTATAAGTATAGGGCTTTAACAAATCCAATTTACTCAAAAAAAAGGAATCAATAGACTCATCTTGTAGAATTGACCCAGAAAAAGCCCATTTTTTGATTCTTGTAAAGTAGGTGAAGTTATTGGGCTTCGCTCTTGACCAATCCCAAGCCAATCTTCAACATGTGAAGCTTGAACGGAATCACCTACAGGAGAAGTGGAAGTTGATTGAGATTACCACTTGAGCGATGTTATATGAGCCACTCTAAGAGTTTGTCACCATCGCACACCTAACCCTTAGGTTATATGTGGGTGTTATAAGGGGTTGTGTAATAAGACCCCAAAACTGTGATCATGTACATTATTTTGTATAAATAATATACATTCAATTTATTATTGTTACTTTGTAAATGGTTTTTAAGCAAAAATTGTATTTTTAGTTAATATTCAATTAAAAATATATTTTTATAAATTAATTTATTTTTTTTAATTAAATAATATTTTCATAAAATATTATTAATAAATAACTTTTTATTATATATAAATGATCATATAATATTTATGAATACAACTGAAATTTTTATCAAAGTTTGAAAGCTGTTTTTGTCAAAACCCATGAATTTTCGATAAATGATGGTTTTTATTTTAAAAGTAAAAATTAACATATTTAGAATATTATTTAGATAAAATGAATATTATTTTTGTAATCATAAAGTCAAAATTATCCAATTTGGAATTTTTCATAACTTTCTGAGACATTCGAATTTTTGTGTAAAAATTAAATTCCTTTTAATTATATAATGTATTTTATATCATCATAATTACAAAATAGTGATGTAATAAAATAATATAAATTTTATGTTAGGCCAATATATGTCTTACCATTAAAATAATGTGATTTTAGTTTTTTTTTTATTTTATTTTACAATGTTTTATTGGACCCTCCAAGACTTATAAAACATTTTAATATTTTAAAATGATTTCCTTGAGAGTGTGACTCACATCTACATAATAAAGTCTAATATTTCATGATTTTAGACCATTTAAAATATAAAATAATTATTTACACTCCCATTAGGAAAAAACCATAGGCAATAACCAAGGATTGGTTTGTGGTTTTCATTATTTGAATGGGTGTTGTCCCAAACATAAATAATAAAGAATTCCCTCAATTTTCCTATATAAACCCACCCAATATCCCACTTCCTATTCACTAAAATCCTTTTGAGTTCAACCAACTTTTACCCTCCTCTCTCTATAATCCTACCTAGGCGCCCCAATCTCCCAAGAAGCCCTTCTCAAGCCCCTCTTAGGCCTTTGGGATCACACATCCAAGTAAGGGATTCCTTCCTTTCTCATTTTATCCAAGTTTCTTAATATTGTTATGCCCTTTTATTTTCAATTATAAATATTGGGGTATGATTTATTACATCCCATATACTGTCCTATTTATTTTTTAATGATGATGTATCCCTTTCTCTCTCATCTATTCCTTCTATGTATACTAATTACCATGCAGAAATTCAGTAATGAGTTTATCTCTTCTCAATTACATTCAAGCAATTTTTTGTATTATGAATCGAAAATCCATTAAATATGTTGGGACATAAAATATATGACCCCTTTACTATCCATTTTATGTAAATATTATGAGACAATAATTTCTCTCTCTTCAACAATTTTTTTGAATTCTTATGTCACGTCGTTATGCTGCCAAAATTGTACCGCGATATTCCAAACCAAAGTATTTGTGTAGTGAATACCCTTCCCCTTTATCTATCAAGGGTATTCACCTTTATTCACATTTACTTATTTGTTATATAGTATCATTTATTAATTCCACATTACTTTATTGTGGTATAAATGATGATGTTTAATGAATCCATGTTATATGATCTATGTGGCAGACTTATGCATGAAATGAAATGATTAAGAAGGGTGTGCCCTGATAGTGCTCCATTGCATTGGGTAAAGATTAGTATCAAAATACATCAAGTGAAATGATTTGTTTACTCATGATAATTCAAGTTCAATGAGGTTTTACTCATTATCCATGTGCAATGAGCCTTGTCTCATTCTAATATCATGTCAAATGTTGTTGCCACATTTCCAAGTTATGATAATCATGCTATATTCTGCCATTATGTTCATGTTTCTCTTATGATCTATTGATATTATTATTTCATAGAATGTATTTTATTCTTCCTTTTATTCCTTTTTTATGTCCTTACTATTCTTTATAACTCACCCTTTTTTATGCATGTCCTCATATTATCCCATGCAATGTTATGTACGAGGGAATTTAGTGGTCATGTAAAGGAAGTTTTTCAATAAATATGTTGTGTTTCATGATTTAAATTGTTATGTAATGTTCGTAATTTTAAAATACACTAGACATCTTGATATTCTATGTTGTATCAAGTTAATATTTTATATAATAAATCATGTTTATGTGTGTAATAAAAAGTAATGTTGTTATAGTTGGTAGGGGAGGATAGGTTTAGTTATTTTTGGGATTAGGATTAGAAACCCCTAGTGAAGCCATAGATATAAGACTAAGTATAATAAAAACATCCCTAAATTTTGGTGAGTATTGCGTAAGTGGTTTATATTAAAATACATCCTTGTCTGGATATGAGCAGGTAGAGGTGGCTCTCGCACAGATGTATCTAGGGGTAAAACCCAAAAACACTGCTTTGAGTTAGACTCGAACAGGAACTGGTGCATGAAAACAGGCCTTGTTGCACTTTTGGTTACGACACTCCTGGGGGATATGATTTAGTAAAATCATAATCTTAGTATGAACTAATATTAATGTAATTAAAAAAATTGCCCCTAAGAATATATGTTAGGAAGTATATCATGGATAACATATATTAAATCCTATAAATTCATAAGTTAGGGAAATAAAAGTAATTTATAAGTCATCTGTTTTTGTCTTTGGATTACCCTTTATGTGTTTCCCTATATATTTCCTTTTATTCTAGCTAATGGCCGATAATAGGATGACTTGGGCGAACAAATGATGTGATAATCAATGTGATGACTGTTCTAATGAGATGCCCAATCCGATGGGAGTAGGAATCGTGAACATTGTCATGATACTCTCTCAGTTGACTCGTGTTTTAAATAGAAACATTGGTCAAGAAAAATGTTAACCCCCCCCCCCCCCCCACTAATAAAGAACAAGTCATAATCGAGAGCTTCCTGAGACAAAGGCCTCCAACATTTAATGAATCATTGGATCCCTCAATTATCGAACAATGGATCAACTCTATAGAAAAGATCATCTACATCCTTCAATGTTCCAAACAAGAGAATTTTTATATATATTCTTATCGTATGTATGGTTAATCTTATCAATGGTGGAAATTGATTAAAAATAAGAAGCCTGAGGAAGATATTGAGGCGTTAGAATGGATGGATTTCTGGAAAATGTTTATCGAAAAATATTTTCCTCACACCCTCAGACTTAAGATGAAAAGGACTTCTATTCCCTCAAGAAAAAAGGTGAAAAATCTGTTAGAGCAGATGAGGAAAACTTCACGAGGGTTTCAAGATATGCCTCTGGGTTTTTCTTTACTCTTGAATGCAAGGTTGACCACATATTTGGTGGTCTAAAACCTAGCCTACGGATAGACCTAGAGATCTGTGACTTTGAGAGCTATGAAAAAAATTTTCTGATGTGGCCTCAAGGTTGAAATAGAGATTAGAGATTCTTAGGGGTATCATGGGGATAAGAATCATAAGGTGGACTTTATATCTAGTGATCTGATGGGTAAATCCAATAGTGCTAAGAAAATACAGCACCCCACTTGCCAAAGGTGTTGAAAGAAGCAACCTGGAAATTGCTTGAAGGGGATGAAGAAATGATTTAGGTGTTAAAGAGAAGGGAAACTAGTTATTAAGTGTCAACAAGAGAGACCCATGGAAGAAGAAAAGGAGAGGAATGATCTATTTGAATCTCAATGCATTGTTCATTGCTTTAACTTCAAAGATCAGGGGAACTTTGAAAACTAGTTCCCTAAACCAAGGGTATTCAGAGTCAACCAACAACCTCCAAGGTAGCAAGGGCGAGCTTTTTCCATCACTACATCTGAAGTTAACACTGATAATGAAGTGGTGATAGGTACGCTAGTTATTCATTCAATAATAGAGAAAGTACGTTTGATTCTGGTTATATGCATTCTTTATATCATGAAAGTTTAGTAGAACAATCCCAACACCACCACAAATAATGGATCTAAAGATGTTGTTGAGTACGGAAAATGTGGAAATCATTGAAACCCATGAATATAACTCATCACATATCACAATTTGTGGATTGAACTTATTGCAGAACCTCATCATACTATCTCTAGTAGAATTTGATGAAATTCTTGACATGGATTGGTTTTCCCTATATATAACCAACATAAATTGCAGTGAGAGGGAAATCACTCTCCATATGGAAAATCGACCTCTGATTCTATACAAGTGCAAGGAGGATGATGAATATTTTTTAGAACCATTTTCTCAAGTGTGGATATTACTTCCCTATGAGCACATGTATCTGGATTATATTATTGACTCCAAGTAAGAAACCATCCTTGAAGACATGGATATTGTGAGGGAATACACTAAACTATTTCCTGAAGATTTGCTTGGTCTTCCTCCTAGAAGAGATGTTAAATTCTCAATTGATCTTATACTTGGGGAATTTCTAATATCCAAGACTCCATCTAGAATAGTTTTTGTGGATCTTGAGGAGTTGAAGAAATACCTACAAGATAATCTGGATAAAGGGTTTATACGCCCAAGTGCTTCACTAGGGGGTGCATCAGTCCTCTTCATCAAGAAGAAGGATGGGTCAATGCCCCTTTGCATTGATTATTGGGAGATCAAAAAAATCATGATAAAGAATAAGTATCATCTTCCCTGAATTGGTTACTTGTTTGATCAGTTACGTGGAGAAAAATACTTCTTCAAGGAGGATTTTCAGTTAGTATATTACCAAGTAAAGGTGAAGAAGGAGGATATCCTCAAGATAGCTTTTCGTAAACGTTACTGGCACTATGAATTCATAGTAATCCCTTTTGAAATCACTAATGCTCCAGAAATCATCATGGAATTAATGAATTGAGTCTTTAGAGATTACCTCGATAAATTTTTGGATGTATTTATATGCGATATTCTAATATACTCCAAATCCAATGTGGAGAATGAGGAGGATATAAGAGCTATACTAGAGACCTTGTGAAAGGAGAAGCTCTATGAAAAGTACATCATGTGTGAGTTATAGTTAAAGAATATCTCATTCCTGGGACATATCATCCCAAGAAATGGGATATCTATGGATCCCTCCAAGACAGATGCAATAGATGGATTGTTAAGGCCAACATCGGTGACAGATATCCATAGATTATTGGGGTTCACTGGATATTATCACTAATTTGTGAGAAATTTCTCATGATGGTTCAAGCCTCTTACAAAGATAACTCAGAAGGTAGTAAAGTTTTCTTGGAGTTATGAATGCAAAGAGAGCTTCAAGGAGTTGAAAATGAGTCTTATCATTGCACATGTGCTAAAACTACCCACAAGTGGATAACTTTTTGTGGTATTCAGTGATGTTTTGAAGAAGGACATGGGATGTGTGTTATTGGAAAATGAATAATTCATTGCCTATGCTTCAAGTAAATTGAATGTTCATGATCAAAACTATCCAACACATGATCTGGAGTTGGCTTCAGTAATCATGGCTTTGAAAATTTGGTGTCATTACCCTTTGAGGAGAAGTGTGAAATATACACAGATCAAAAAATCCTAAATTACATATTCACATAGAAAGAGTTGAATATGATCCAATGAAGATGGTTAGACCTGATCAAAGACTATGAATTCTCAATCCATTACCACCCTAGGAAAGAGAACAAGGTGGGTGATTCTCTAAGTAGAAAGGACCCAACAATTCTGTCATTGATGAGAATTAAAAAGGATCCAATATTCATAGATTTGATGAATATAGACATGGGAATCATAAAGAAGAGAACATCATAAATCCTTTCAAAAATGATTGATCAACCATATATTTTTTAAAGAATAAAGGATGATAAAAAGGATGATGTGGGAATTCAGAAGAAAGTGGAACAAAATGGAAATGGTAAATCCTTTAAGTTCAATGTTAATGAAGAAAGAATTGTGAGATTTGGGAAAAAACTAGGTGTTCCATCATGTCTGGAGATGAAGAAGGATCTTTTGGATGATGCACATAGTTCAAATTACTCAATTCACCCCGGAAACACAATGATGTATCTACATCTTTGATAGTAGTATTGGTTGGATAACATGAAGAAGGAGATCACTGAGCATACATCAAAGTGCCTGGTGTGTCAGCAAGTGAAGGCTGAGAGACATAATTCTAATGGGATGATGCAACCATACCCATACCAGCATGGAAATGGGACAAAATCACCATGGAATTTGACACTGGACTTCCGAAGATATCAAAAGGAAAAAATTATATTTGGGTTGTTGGGGATTGTCTTACAAAGACTGCACACTGCACTGCAATTTAGAAGGATTTCTCACTAGATCAACAGGCCCGGATATACATCAGAGATGTGGTAAGTCTGGATGGATTACCACTATCTATTGTATCTGATCAAGATCCAAGATTCAACTCAATGTTTTGGAAGAGTCGTCAACATTCTATGGATACTGTGATTAACTTTAGTATAGCTTATTATCCTCAAACTGATGGCCAATATGAGCAGACTATCCAAACACTCGAGGACATGTTGAGAGCGTGCTCAATGGACTTAGAAGGAGGATGGGATCAACATCTTCCTCTAGTTGAGTTCCCATACAACAATAGTTTCCAATCAAGCATCCAAATGGATTCTTATGAAGATCCATATGGGAAGAGGTGCAGAACACCAGCATGTTGGTATGAAGTTGGGGAGAGAAAAATTCTAGGTCCATAGATGGTCGAAGAAATGCTGGAGAAGGTTAAGACCATCCAGCAGCATATTAAAGCTAATCCGAGTCGACAAAAGATCTATGCTGATAATCATTGATGAGACCTAGAGTTTGATGTTGGAGACATGGTATTCCTCTGTATATCACCATGGAAGAGATTTATGAGATTTGGGAAAAAGGGAAAGCTTTGTCTAAGGTAAATCGGCCCTTTTCAGATCCTTGGTCGCATTGGAGTAGTGGACTATCAAATAGCACTCCCACCGAACCTATCTCAACTACATTATGTATTCCATGTATCACTATTGAGTAAGTACATACCTGACCCATAACATGTACTCAAACTAGAGGTGGTACCATTGAAGAAAGACCTCTCCAATGAAGGTAATATGGTGAAGATCTTAGATCATAGGGAAAATGTTCCGTGAAATAAGACAATGCCCCTCATCAAGGTGTTGTGGCGAAACCAAAAGGTTGAAAAAGAAATGTGGGAATTGGAGGAAGTGATGAAGCAGAGTTACCCACACCTGATTTAGTCTGCGAAAAGGAAATTTTTAGGGTGAAATTTCTTAAGGGGTAAGATTGTAACACCCCAAACTTTTATCAATGAATATTCCTCTTGATCTAATTAAATGTATTATCATGTAAAATGGTTATATAACAGATGAACTTCCTTGGTTTTATGTTTTTGGATTTTAAAATCAGGTTAATAATTTTTACCATTGCTAACATAGCCATTGAATAGTGATCACATGATTTAAATAAATATAGGGCTTTAAAAAATCCAATTTACACAGACAAAGGAAGTGGTGGCCTCATCCAGTAGAATTGCTCCATAGGAATCCCGTTTTTCAAATCTCAGAAAAAAAGGTTGCATCATTGGGCTTCGCTCTTGACCAATCCCAAGTCGAGCTTCAACATGTGAAGCTTGAACAGAATCGCATATGGGAGAAGTGGAAGTTGATAGAGATTACCACCTGAGCGATGTTATCTGAGCCACCCCAAGAGTTTATCACCATTTTACACCGTACCCTTAGGTTATATGCAGTTTTATAAGTGGGTATGTAACAAGAACCTAACACTATGATTATGTACATTATTTTTTTATAAAGAGTATACATTCATTTTATTATTTTTACTTTGTAAATGGTTTTTAAAGCACAAATGGTGTTTTTAGTTAAGATTCAATTAAGAAATTTATTTTGATTAATTAATTTATTTTTTTGAATTAAATTATATTTTAATAAAATATTATTAATAAATTAATTTTTATTATATATAAATGATTGTATGATTTTAATGAATAAAATTTTAATTTTTATCATGGTTTGAATGTTGTTTTTGTCAAAACCGATGAATTTTCGATAAATGTTGTTTTTTATTTTGAAAGTAAAAAATAACATATCTAAAATATTATTTATATAAAATGAAAATTATTTTTTGAATCATAACATCAAAATTTTCCAATGATTAATATTTCATAATATTTTGAGGCAGTTCAATTTTTGGGTAAAAATTAAATGTTTTTTTATTATATAATGTATTTTATGACATCATAATGACCCAATAGTCATGTAATAAAATAATTTAATTTTTTTTCAGAAAATATATTTTTTTCCATTAAAATAATGTTATTTTATATTTTTTTTATTTATTTTACAAAGCTTTAGTGGACCCTCCAAGACTTATAAAACATTTTAACATTTTAAAATGATTTCCTTGAGAGTGAGACTCACCTCCACATAATCAAGCCTAATATTTTAAGAAGTTCGTCCATTGTCCTTATAAAATAATTATTTCCACTCCCCTCTGTCAAAAACCATAGTAAAACCCCATGGGATGGTTTTCTATTTTGATTAGTTTAATTTGTGGTGTCCCAAACATAAATAATAAAGAATTCTCTCTCTTTTCCTATATAAATTCACCCAAGCTCACACTTCATCTTCAATAAAAGCCTTTGGAGTTATTCAAAACTCTTCCCTCCTCTATCTTTAATCCCCCCAAGGTGCCCCATGCTCCCAAAAAGCCTCTCTCGATCCCCTACCAAGCCTTTGGGGTTACACTTCCTAATAATGAATTCCTTCCTTTCTCATTTTATCCAAGTTTCTTAATATTTTTATGCCCTTTTATTTTAAATTATAAATCTTGGGGTATAATTTCACACCTACACTATATTGTACTTTTTATGATTAAATGATGAGATACCCCTTTATCACTAATCGATGACTTCCATGTATACCTGTTACCATATTGAAATTCTGTAAGGAGTTTCTCTCTTCTCATATACATTCAAGAAATTATTTTGTATTATGAATCTAAATTCCATTACATATGTTGGGACATGAATTTATATGACCCCAGTATTTTCCATTTCATGTAAATATAATGATACACCCATTTATCTCTCATCAACCATTTTTATTAATTCTTATGTCACGTTGTTATGCTGCCGAAATTGCATCGTAATTTTCCAGGCCAAAGTCTTTGTGTAGAGAATACCATGCCCATTTTCCTATCAAGTGTATTCACCATTATTCTCATTTACTTATTAATTATAAAGTTTCATGTATGAATTACACTTTCCTTTATCTTTTAATAAATTATGATGTTTAATTAATCCATGTTATTTGATCCATGTGGCACACTTGTGCATGAAATGAAATGATTAAGAAGGGTGCGCCCTGATAGCGATCCAATGCAAAGGGTAAAGATTAGTATCATGATACTTCAAGTGAAATGATGTTTTACTCATGAAAATTCAATTTAAATGAGGGTTTACTCATTTTCCATGTGAAATGATCTGTGGTTCATTCTAATATCATGTTAAATGTTGTTTCCACATTTCAATGTTATGATAATCATGCTATATTCTGCCATTATTTTCATGTTTCTCCTATTCTCCATTGATATTATTATTTCCTAGAATGTATTTTATTCCTTATTTTATTCCTTGTTTACTCCCTTAATGGACTTTATATCCCATCCATTTATGCATATCCTCAGGTTATCCCATGCAATTCTAAGTACGAGGGAATTTAGTGGTCGTGTAAAGGAATTTTTCAATAAAGATGTTGTGTTTCATGTTTTAAGTCGCTATGTAATGTTTCTAATCCCCAAAGACACTATACCTCCTAATATTCTAAGTTTTATCAAGTTAATATTTTATGTAATAAATCATGTTTATGTTTTTAATAAAAAGAAGGGTTGTTATATCGCTAACTATATAAGGACTCTCTCCCCAATGGATGGAACCTCCTCTATCATATACATCCTACCTTACTTCAGATTATGACCATACCTTTGTAGAGTATGACTCCTCAAATTCACATTGCCCTACAGTGCCTATGTGTCACGAATTGAATCGATCACCACCAAAAATAGCACCAAACACGGCCCGTGACAAGGCCCGAAGGGCGTTCCCGATCCCCACGGGCTGGCACAAGTGCCCGGGTATCATAAAATGAAAATTGGGAACGATTTACCAGAGTTTGTAAACATAAAACAACAAAAGATTCCAATGAAACAAATCTGGATTTTTTTAAAGCAAACAATGTTTTAAAGAAAATAAGAATTGAATTACATATTCTAAAACAACTCAAAAAGACTATAACAAAGGAACAAAAAAATGAACATCCCAAGAACCTCAACATTGCAAGAGGAATTTCCCTCAATCCATCTCCACAACACCACATCATGAATGATCGGTGAAAATCCGAACAGTTGGTACAAATGTTATGCCCAAACCTGCGACAACCAAAATAACCAAGTCTACTTACACCCAAGGGTGTAAGTAGGGTGTGAGCCAATGCCCAGTAGGATACCACCACTAAGATATTCCCTGTGATAAACATTCAAAGACGAAAAGCATGAAAGTTTTCAAAAACATGTAATTTCTAGTTACAATTTCTAAAAGATGCAACTTAAAAAAACAATTTTCAAGTGGGATAATTTAAAGAATCAACACTTTTAAAATAAATTCAAAAGATACTGAATTTTTTATCCAAATATACCGTATTCTGACGGTAAGTATAAAGGATCTAATGAGCACAAGCAATAGGAAATAACCCCTAGGCACTAGCTAGCTGTGGGTCCCAGGTACCTCATGTCTCGGTGAGAGTAACCACAAAAGTTATCCGTTCTCGTGCACGAGCCACTAGTAGGGAACATACCCATAACCTAGTGGTCCCCAATAATCATCATCATATTTTAGTTAGAGTTGTAAGAATCAATCCTGCTAAGTGAAACTGAGGCCAAACCCCATGGATTCACTAGCATACTAGTACACGTCCACCCACCTAGATACCTGGGTTTTCCCTTTGTGCTCAAACAAGTTCAACAAGCCAAGAAATATACTTTTCACATGAAAATATCACTTCCACATCACACATTATCCAAAGATCCCCATGCACATCACACAAGTCACAAATTTAACTTTTCATTCAAATTCATTTTGAAATCAAACTCACACCAAAATAGACCACAACACTTTTTTTCATAACATCCACAATCCAACACATCCTTTAACAATTTTATGAAGTCCCTAAAAATATGATAAACATCACATAACAGAACTATTCACATTTAAAATGGTTCATTTGAAAGTATAAACAATCCAAAACAGTTTGCAATATGGTTTCACCTCTTACATAAATCATTAAACCACCCAAAACTTTCATAAAACAATTCTAAATAGTGCACCAAAGCTTTTAAAATAAAACCCATTTCAAAACCATATTTCAAGGCTAAAATCACACCAATACAAATTCAAAACAGAATTGGAATCCCCAAAAACATTTATTAAACAACTCCCATGTGTTATACAAACACCTCAACCAATAGTACAAAAGATCCACATGAAATGCACACATTTTCAAAATCACTTTCAAGAAGTACAATAAAGTTTTAAACCTTAAACCCTTAAAAGACATCTTTAAGACCTAGTGGAACACCAATACCCCACCAAATCAGAATTTTCATCCCTAACAATATTTATTAAACAAAATTCATATGTTATAAAACAATCCCAAACAATACCCAAAGGGTTGCAAAAGAAAACACCAAATTTTAAGCTAGAATGAAACTATAAAAACAAATGCTTTACTAAATCCAACATAAACAGTTCACACACCACACACAGCATATTAGGAACATTAATAATAATTAATTAAAGCAAACTAACTCATCTAGAAATTTTTACACATGGAATCACCTACCTTTTATGACGAAACCCTCAAAACATGGTGTGAAACATCAACCGCACCAACCCAGCACCACAAGGAATATAAATCCAGCCCTAGACCAAAATATTTGACCAAAATGATACAAAATCAAACCATAGTTTCGAAACTCAACTTCTGGACATGAGTAACTTCATGAAATGGTGAAAGAAACCCTAAGGAAGGGGAAGAAATCAAGGAAAGAAACACTTACATGAAACATCTTGAATCAAACGAACCAAATACACCACAATTGGAATCTCCAAGAAACCAAACCTGATATGGAGGCTCTAATGGTGATGATGAGGTAATTTGGGGACTGAAATTGGGGCAAAAGATCAGAAATTGAAAGAGTTATGAAAGAAATGATTTACCTCTTCAAATCTGGACGATTTGAGAAATCTAGAGAAGTTTCTCCCAAATTCGGGACACAAATGAGCTCCAAAGCGGCGAAATAGATATTGGGGGTGATCCTTAGGTTCTAGGATTCTATTGAGAGGTTTAATCACCAAACAATAGTAAACAACGAATGCGATATTGAAATTTTAAAAAAATAATTTAAAGCAGGAAATGGGCTTACGGGCAGGCCCATTACCTTAATTAAAAACCCAAATCCATCATGATTTGGGATTTCTATGTGGTTCAAAGGGATATGGTGATTTTAATATATTAGGGTATGCCAATTGGAAAGTGGAATGAGTATAAAATAGTAAAAATTGAAGGAGTTATAGAAGAATAAAAATTTGTTTTTAAATCTGGATTTGGGCTCACGGTTTGGCCCAAATTTTCAAAACCCATCATTTTCACCAAAATGAGTGGTAAACCCCCAAAACAAACCAGGAATGGAAATTAAATGAATAATGAATTTACAAAAGTCATGGGTGTGACAATTCTCCCCACCATAAAACCTTCCGCCCTCGGAAAGCCACAACACGGACAAAGCAAAAACCAAACTCAACCGAAATGCAGAAATGGACTCCTTTGCTATGCTTCACCCCGAAAGGCCAAAACACCTCCAGTGATCAATTAAGGATGGAATACTTCACAACCAAAACATACAACTCATTACTGAAATTATCAAGAACGTTCAGGATTTATCCTAAAATAAAACTCCTAAAAACTATCTGAACAAGGCTCAAGCAATTTACCCAAACAAACAAGAACATCGAACAAGGTTACACTTACCTTGATATAACTAAACCACTGGGAACTCTCCAATCCCAACATTTACCCAAGGAAGATGTATGTGGTTATATAGCTCTGAAAGATACTACCCACATCCAATCCAAGACCATGTACAAAAGTGAGTTACTAGTAAAAGGATACACAAATGGGCTCCCCAACCATAAGAGAACTTAAATTTTTTTCCGAGAAAGAATCAAGACACTAACAGGGGAGCCCCGAACAAACTCCCCAGTACAAGGGGTAGAATACCATTAGGAATTTTCAAATTAATATACATGAGACTCATAGTTGGTCTCCCCACCATAAGAACCATCCATCTTAACTGACTAATATGGGCCGACATAGAAAAACCCCAAAACTTAAAGAGTTGGGATGACAACACGATTAGCCCGCACAATTTCGGAAACTGTGCGCTAACCATGTGGATCCTTATACCTACATGGTTTTATAGAGAATGGTTACTAATAAATGTTCACTCAACATGTCTAGAAATATCTAAAACCTTTCCCCCGAACCCAAAGGAAACCAAGGGGGAAAAGAAAGTCATTGGGAGATAACATGGGGATGAGGCCCGCCACCTCTTTCCACTGAACGTGAACAAATGAAGCAAAATGACAACAACAAATGTTTATACTATTCTAATCTCTCATAATAAGAATAGTTCTTTGTACAAGGTAAAAAAACACTGGGATTTCCTCTGACTACGTGCCAGCTTCTCTCCGGGACCTATGGCTGGAGCTGGAATGATTGAAGCATCTTCGGCCTTGCAGTTAGGATTTGGAAACCCCCGAATAGAATTTCTTCTTCCGATGCTACAAAAAACTACATGCAGTCCTAGACAACTTCCACCTTCGAATCATCGGGAAGCTTAAGAAACTAAGGTCTCTTTAAACCATCCACGAGTACTCTTCCGCAACAAGAGGATCCGAAAAAAAAACCAAGAATGTAAATGGTGTAGACTCATTCTACAAAGCTCAAGAAAAGATTCCTTACATTGATCAACTGGAGGATTTTCCAACGGCGAAACAATCCGGGTTGCACTTCAGGTGTGCCCTAACCCTTAATGGGGGCGTACCCTATCCAACGGGAGAACCCAAGGACCCAACCAAGCTATTACATTGGTAAAAACATGCCACAAAATAGATCCAAACACATTAATGGAACCACCATAAAGGTGTCCGGAAACATATCTCATTGGAAACTACTAACCTGTCCTTCTACCCAGCTTACCGACCAAACACAAACCCAAAATACAGTTCAAACAGGAGGAGTTCTTGGACTCAAAACATCCCACAACATCAACATTTTCCAAAAACACACAATATACACCATCCCAAACAATTCATCAAGACATCATGATTTTATTTAAAACCAATTCTTTGAAAACAAATTGTTTAGCAGTAAACGTATCCACCAATGGTACCCCATGGGCCTCACACATTCATGTTTATGTGCCACACTGGGCACCCTCCTCATATACATCCCGGCACTCATCCAGTCATGCCATCAACCATCCATCATCCCATATAACCCCATGCAGGTGGTTACTCACTGAAATACCAAAGGTTAAAACAAATATTCTTTCCACTTTTCAAAACAAAAACGGTCAACCAATACTTCCTTTTTCTCAAAACCAGTAACCAAAAAACCAATCATTCAAATGAATAATCACTTTCAATTCATATACATAAATTTCAAAACATCTCATCCCATTAAAACACCCTTTGATTGTTTAGAAAACTATATTGGAAACACTTTTGAAAACCAACTTCAATATGGTTACGACTTTCAAAAGAGGTGTAAGCATGCTATTTTCCATTTCAAAACAATTCTGAAAATTCATTTCCACCATTTCATAAATCAAAACATTCCATATTTATTTGAAAATAATTTCACAAAAACTTTACACTTCTTAAAACCAAGTCAGTTTAAAACCAAAGTTCCAAGATTTCAAAACTAAAGAACACAAGACAATGCGAGAGGAAACTAGTTTCAGTGGGTGACTTGGACATATGGTTGGCGGACATATTCCAATCACTTCACTATCACAGAGAGTGTTCTAGGGAATATCCCTATCTCCACATGGCTTGCTAGGCCCTGCGAGCTTACTGAGACCATTAACCCAACTCTCTTTTCATTTCCCCTAATCATTGTTAAACCAAGAAAACCAAAGGACTCTGAAAGGTCCCAACTTCCCCTAGAAACAAGAATCATGCCATGAGGTGTGCTGATCAGGCACACTACCCATAACTAGAATACCAAGTCCCTAGAATCTGATCTCCATATTATCCTGACTCTTCCCTAAATAACATTACCCAAAGAGAGCGAACCTCCTTTGATACCATTTTGTCACGAATCGAATCGATCACCACCAAAAATAGCACCAAACACGGCCCGTGACAAGGCCTGAAGGGCGTTCCTGATCCCCACGGGCTGGAACAAGTGCCCGGGTATCATAAAATGAAAATTTGGAACGATTTACTTAAGTTTGTAAACATAAAACAACAAAAGAATCAAATGAAACAAATCTGGATTTTTCAAAGCAAACAATGTTTTACAGGAAATCAGAACTGAATTACATATTCTAAAACAACTCAAAAAGACTATAACAAAAGAACAAAAAAAATTAACATCCCAAGAACCTCAACATGGAAAGAGGCATTTCCCTCAATCCATCTCCACAACACCACATCATGAATGACCGGTGAAAATCCGAACTATTCGGACAAATGTTATACCCAAACCTGCGACAACAAAAATAACCAAGTCTACTTACACCCAACGGTGTAAGTAGGGTGTGAGCCAATGCCTAGTAGGATACCACCACTAAGAGATTACCTGTGATAAACATTCAAAGATGAAAAGCATGCAATTTTTCAAAAACATGTAATTTCTAGTTACAATTTCTAAAAGATGCAACTTAAAAAAACAGTTTTCAAGTGGGCTAATTTAAAGAATCAATACTTTTAAAATAAATTCAAAAGCTACTGAATTTTCCAGCCAAATATACCTTATGTCGATGGTAAGTATAAAGGATCTAATGAGCACAAGCAATAGAAAATAACCCCTAGGCACTAGCTAGATGTGGGTCCTAGGTACCTCGTATCTCGGTGAGAGTAACCACAAAAATTATCCGTTCTCGTTCACGAGCCACTAGTAGGGAACATAACCATAACCTAGTGGTCCCCAATCATAATCATCATAAGTTAGTTAGAGTTGTAAGCGTCAATCATGCTAAGTGAAACTGAGGCCAAACCCCACATATTCACTAGCATACTAGTACACGTCCACCCACCTAGATACCTGGGTTTTCCCTTTGTGCTCAAACAAGTTCAACAAGCCAAGAAATAAACTTTTCACATGCAAATATCACTTCCACAACACACATTATCCAAACATCCCCATTCACATCACACAAGTCACAAATTTAACTTTTAATTCAAATTCATTTTGAAATCAAACTCACACCAAAATATCCCACAACACTTTTTTTTCATAACATCCACAATCCAACACATCCTTTAAGAATTTTATGAAGTCACTAAAAATATGATAAACATCACATAACACAACTATTCACATTTAAAATGGTTCATTTGAAATTATAAACAATCCAAAACAGTTTTCCAATATGGTTTCACCTCTTACATAAATCATTAAACCACTCAAAACTTTCATAAAACAATTCTAAATAGTGCACCAAAGCTTTTCAAATAAAAAACATTTCAAAACCATATTTCAAGGACAAAATCACACCAATACAAATTCAAAACAGAATTGAAATCCCCAAAAACATTTATTAAACAACTCCCATGTGTTATACAAACACCTCAACCAATAGTACAAAAGATCCACATGAAATGCACACGTTTTCCAAATCACTTTCAAGAAGTACAATAAAGTTTTACACCTTAAACCCTTAAAAACATCTTTAAGACCTAGTGGCACCCCAATACCCCACCAAATCAGAATTTTCATCCTTAACAAGATTTATTAAACAAATTTCATATGTTATAAAACAATCCCAAACAATACCCAAAGGGTTGCAAATGAAAACACCAAATTTTAAGCTAGAATGAAACTATAAAAACAAATGCTTTACTAAATCCAACATAAACAGCTCGCGCACAACACACAGCATATTAGGAACATTAATAATAAGTAATTCAAGCAAACTAACTCAACTCTAAATGTTTACACATGGAATCACCTACCTTTTATGACGAAACCCTCAAAACATGGTGCGAAACATCAACCGCACCAACCCGGCACCACAAGGAATATAAATTCCGCCCTAGACCAAAATATTTGACCAAAAGGATACAAAATCAAACCATAGTTTCGAAACTCAACTTTTGGACATGAGTAACTTCATGAAATGGTGAAAGAAACCCTAAGGAAGGGGAAGAAATCAAGGAAAGAAACACTTACTTGAAACATCTTGAATCAAATGAACCAAATACACCACAATTTGAATCTCCAAGCAACCAAACCTTCTATGGAGGTTCTAATGGTGATGATGAGGTAATTTGGGGACTGAAATTGGGGCAGAAGAGCAGAAAGTGAAGGAGTTATGAAAGAAATGATTTACCTCTTCAAATCTGGACGATTTGAGAAATCCAGAGAAGTTTCGCCCCAATTCGGGACACAAATGAGCTCCAAAGCGGCAAAATATATATTGGGGGTGATCCTTAAATTTTAGGCTTCGAGTTAGAGGTGGAATCACCGAAAAACAGTAAAAAACGAATGAGATATTGAAATTTTAAAAAAATAATTTAAATCAGGAAATGGGCTTATGGGCAGGCCCCTTACCTTAATTAAAAACCCAAATCCATCATGATTTGGGATTTCTATGTGGTTCAAAGGGATATGGTAATTTTAATATATTAGGGTATGCCAATTGGAAAGTGGAATGATTATAAAATAGTAAAAATTGAAGGAGTTATAGAAGAATCAAAATTTGTTTTTAAATCTGGATTTGGGCTCACGGTTTGGCCCAAATTTTCAAAACCCACCATTTTCACCAAAATGAGTGGTAAACCCCCAAAACAAACTAGGAATGGAAATTAAATGAATAATGAATTTAAAAAAATTCATGGGTGTGACACTAAGTCTACTACTAATTACCCCAACATTACCCTAAACCTGAAATCCTCATATATATATGTGAAGCCATAGAATTTTTACATTGGAGATAACCCTTGTTTCCACATAGGTGACATTACCTTGGTTTATAATGCATTATATACTAAAATTTCACTTTTAGCCATAGTTATAGAATATATTATAAACTTCTCTCATAGAGGGATTGGGAGAAACCCTACTCTAAATTATTTTTCTATCTTCCTACTTTACATCCTTGGCCTTGCTTTTCCTACAACCCATTTACTAACCAGAACAATAGGAAATATAGTCATTAATTCATAGTAATTTGGAAGAAAACATGAAAGATTATCCTCCACAATAACCATCTAAAATTTTAGTTCCTTACAATGTACTATTAAGTATGTTATCTTTTCAAATCTCCTTACCTAATTTTCAAGCACTGGGTGAAAGAAAATATCAATCTGATTACCCTTCTGCGCCTCATTATCAACAAACTGAGGTTAAATGCAAAAAATTCGATAAAGTGAGTAGAGTATGTAGAAACTGATATTGTTCACGGTTAAATCTCTATAAAATCATTTTATTGGTCCGGTGTCGGTGGAATACGAATTAGAACCTCCAAAAACCATTCCTTTAATGCCTCCCATTTGTGACCCTCTTATATTCTTATATATCCAATAATATTCCACCATCTCTTATTGGTCCTTGATACATAATGGAAACTGTAATTACAATTTTATCATCTTGAGTCTCATACAGTTCAATGATGCTCTCGATAATTCCATACCATTACTCAGTATCCATGGGACTATAAGTTCCTTGGATGGGAGATGAATTATGGAGTAGGAAATATCATCCATAGTCAGGTATATTCCTTTTTTCTCCTCCTCTCTAGGATATAACAGTTTGCAAGACTCCAGATTGGGGTGGTACTTCTTCCTAATACATCAGAGACAATGTATGATTAGAATTAGGTGAATTATTATGAAATTCCTATGGAGGATTGGGTGTATCCTTTGTAGAATGTACATTTTGGCATGCTTCTCTAGGCGTCCCCATCAAGCATCTTCCAGGTGGTTTTTTTAATTCCAAATGAATTTTTGTAATTAAAATTAAAATTACTTTACAATTAAAACATAATATTTTATAAGGATCATATATGGGATTTATAAAGGATTTCTTATCCTAGGAGATACCCATGTATAAGAAATAACCATACTTGTTCTACAAAAGGCTCAATCCTAGACCATTTCACCTTCCTGTTAAGCACAATCATGTATATATCATAATAGTGTGAATATGTTCAACTAACTAATTTCAAACCCAATATATCACACAAATAGAGAATAATGATATTTAACCAAAAATATATCAATAATCAATGAAATTAATGAAGGAAAAATTGTGATGAAGATAACATATAAATATATATATGAAATGTGGTCCTATGTTCCAAATTATGATGCCCATATCCATACATATGCCAAAGACTTTAACAACAATCCTCTTATAGTAACTTGGAGGACTGTTAAACATGAGCTAGCTATGAATATGGATACTCAATTACATGAGTTCAAGATAGTCAATATCTATTCTACCATGTAATAAAATAACAAAAAATAATGGAAAATAAACCTAGGATTTGATATCATTTTATAACACCCAAATCGAATTCTGAAGTCCAAGATAGAGTGTCCATTATCCTCATAAACACATTCTAATATGCAAGACCATTTTGACTATAAGAATAGTTATATGGGTGTTGTTGGGAGGCTATACATTTAGTATTCTTATATATACTAATAAATAATTAAATATATATATATAATTAAACTAAACATCACATTAAAATATATCATAAACAGGATGCTATGACATATGTCATTTCAGTTCATACAATGTCAAAAAAAATGGACCCCCAATGTGTCAAGACAATATGTATATTAAATAAAATTGGAAATAAATAACAAAATATGTATCAATATCTATCTAGATTCTATCATTGAACTATGTCTGACTCCTATTACCATGATCCTAAGTAACATACAACTCAACCCTTTCCCTTCTCTGGGTCCCTAATCAAGAATTATACATGTGTATCGAGATGTATATGAAGGGATTGATATTAAAAAATATAAGACACCACCAATGTATCATTAGAAAACATTAACAGTTATTTATATGTGTATTCCATGATGGAAAATTAGATGTTAATACATGCATACAACTAATCATGTCCTAAGCATTCATGTTCTAACCAAGATTGCACGAACCCTGACCATACATTCTTCGGAACCATCTAGGAAGAATGTCATAAGTATTCATCACATCGTTTAGATCATTTAATTAAGTATAAAACACATTACATAGTTAAGGAAGAACTCTTTATTTACCTTTAGGTAAAGTCACTCAGATAAAACATGGTGACTTTTTCCCCTCATATGAAACAAGTGATTGACATTCCCAAATCTATGGAACTCTAAACATTCTCAAGGGAATTCCATATTAGTACCTCATAACATCAAATACACACACTTCCAATAGAATATATAATTCCTCCCTTGATCAAATCACATTATAGTATTTTTTCACTTCCCATATTGTATCCCGAGATACAACTAAAGCATCATGTCATCCAAGATCCCACTTTATTTTCTTTATTTAGTTCCTTAGGTCCACCTATAAACCTGGTCACTAAACAAAGGTTCCAATAGCTATGACCAAAACAACATGTAATTAATTATATATAAATGAAAAATATATCACAATAACTATTCCATATTCTAGAAAATAATACACAAATGAGTAACAAGATAGTAAGGAACAAACATGGCATAAAAAATATTCCACCAGTTACAAAATAACCAAATATAATGTGTGATGTAGAAAGGAACAAAAAATACACACCAATAAAATGTATCATGGGAATCCATGGACACAAATAATTCCATTTCATTAAGGAGTCTCTACACTATGAAAAAAATACAAGACCCATAAATGGAAAACAAATCCATACAAGGTATTATAATAGTAAGTACTTCATACCTTTTATGAATTGATTTTAATTTCCAAAATCCAAGGAGGAAAGATACTTGGATCATTATCAAACACAATTTCTAACTAGAATAACATAAAATCTATTATTATAAAGTCTCTATAATAATGATTCAAGGAATATCTCATGCCACGATTTGGAATCCACATCACTATACTGAAGTAGATTCATCAGTAAAGGAAGATATTGTATTTATTGAGGAGAGTTCACTAATTATCATAATTGAAAATTTATCTATCAAAATGAATGATTCCATAATTAGAATATCATGGATATTCATAAGTATATACAACTTTTCTTAGATCTAGGATATATTTTAGGAAAAGGGTGAGAATTTGGAATAGAATAGGTAGATATTTCCTCTCTAGATACCAACAAATCGATCAAGAAATAAATTTCCCAAAATGAGATGAAGTGGAATCCTAAAAAATCAAGGGAGGTCTATTCAGGAGGTTTTTATCATATTGGGTATAGATTAGTGTGATGGTTAGAATAATAATTATATTAGGTAAATTTCACCAAAAATATAGTAATGGTAATTTCAAAAGGGAAACACTGTATGAATGATGTTCATGGGAGGCATGTAGGAATTTTTCTATGGATAATAGTTGGATGGTGGGATATTAAGATTTTTAGGTTACACTACCAGTACATCCAGCTGGCTATTGTACCTTATCGGATACCTAATGACCTTGTTTTGGCTACAATATAGCCACATATTCCATCATCTTTTAATGTACTAAATACAATATCCCCTCACCCATTATACACATATCCAAGGGAGGAAAAATACCATGATATTTAATAATGAAATAACCAACTATATCATGAATGATGTTCATATTACCAAAAAGAACCAATTTTTAAATCATTTAAATAACTGCTTCACAAATATATATATATATATGATAAAACTATATATATATATTTTTAATTTCAATTAATAAGAACCAAATTTGGTTCTAATTAGAGTATAATGAGCACATACATTCTTGCGATATGGAAAGAAATCATATGTGTTCCTACTAATTGAAAACTAACATGATTTATGAACAATAATATATGTTTAATTTCATTTGAATCATATATTCATTTCTCCAGTTCCATTCTAGTATACATTAGACCAATAAATAGAATCCTCATGCTATCCTATAGTAAGTACTAAATACTTTTACATCAAATGTTAACCTATCCTTATCCTTTAAAAAGGTTCATTCCATACTTTTATGGGTTACTTATATAGTATATAAAATCTTTTATCATAGATATGAATGTTAAAATTAAACTAATCCTAATATAATTTTGATACAACATAGTAGAATCTGTAACATGTATTCTCATATGATATTTGAATCAATGTGTCACTACCCCTACAGGACTCCTTGATCTATAAGGGAGGTCATACCGCACCTTAGATCTCAATATACAGTTTAGTTAATGAATTATCCATTTTTTATAGAGTTAATTTATGATGAGTATCTTTTAGAAATACATCATTACTCATAAGTAACTCAGAAATGGTAAAATAATAATAGATACAAACTACTGAGAAGTAAATGAATAATAATTTAATAAACCAAAAATTATCTAAACTAATTCATAAAATTATAATCAATTTATATAATATCATATAAAATGTATCAAAAAATATATCAAAACAAAATAAATCTTATGACTTGGAAGATAAAATGAGTAGTTTGTGATTTTCCATCTATAGTGTCCAATCAAAACCATTTGGAATGACATAGATGTGGGAACTGAAATCACTTATATAACAAACATTACAGGACATCCATGAAGAACCAATAGATTCTAGAGTTTTTGTAATTAATTTAATTGTATAAAAAGAGATGTTACAAGTCCACTAAGGTGTCCCTAATGGGTTGGGGATAAAATACACAATTGGGCAACCCCAATGGTGTCTCAACAAAATAGTGAAAATTGGAGTAAACATGAACATGTATATAGTAAATAGATTTTAGTTCTCATAGAAAATGTTTTGTAGAAAATTAATTCTCAAGAAAGTCATAGACTAACATAAAATATAACCAATATCCTTTTATACTTGTAGGATCTATACATGTATTGCATGCTTCAAGTCTTAACTTGGAATTTAAGATGTACTATAAAATAATGGTACGATAAACAACCCATCCCTTTTACTAAATTCATTATGCTACACACATATTTTTTTGGGGTTAATAGAATCATGTAATATAGATTCATGAAAACTGAGGTGACCTTCATTCTTTTGTTAAGGAAAATATTATAATAATATCAAATTGAAAACATACCCTGTTATTTTTTTTATTGAAATGGCGAATGGAATTTCTCCAATAGCTTATAATAACTATAATATACCCCATATGGCATGAATACAAATTACCAAAGTAGTATAAAAGATCATGGTGTAGAAACTAGTTATATTATAAAAAATTGTTAAATATATAATTATAATCATATTATATATATTAAAACACTAAGAATTATCATTAAACAATATCAAAAAAAATAGTCATCATGAATTAAATAATATAGAAACAATAATTGAATCTGAATGCAATATTATATCTATTATATATTTACACTAATATAAATTTATAAAATATGGGATAATGACAATATAGAGATATTTTATGGAGAGAAATGATTTTATTCCATAAATATAGAAAAAAAATTATGTAGTAAAAAATTATTTAACAAGTTCAAAAGAACATATCTCCTAAAACCTGTTAGGAAAAAACCAATTGAAGTAGTAAATAAATTAGTATGACAACATTGATTAGGTGGACATGATCCCAACTTGGTATTAATAATATTATTATTCACATTTATTAGGATAATATGGGAAATTATAGTCTATATTGGAGGAAAAATTTATAATATATTATTTACATTACCTTATGTTTGTTCTAGATTATATATTTTATTATAACCCACTCCAAAAAAATTAAAAGGAATAATTTATATAACACAATTTCATTTATTTAATCATGTTTTGAATGATTAATGAAGAGTTTCACTAAAAAATATTTGGTAAAACATTTAATAAATTAAGGAAAAGTATCAAGAGATAAGTCCAATTAAAAATATATATCAAATAGAAACCATTTAAAAATGACTTGTTAAAATAATAATTTCCATACCATAATCCGGTATACACATAATAATATTTTTCTACTATTAATGTTAGGTAAATAAAATATCGTTATGATTTTTAGTCTAAATCATTAATTTCCCCACAAAAAACACGGCCTCAACATTTCCATCAAATCACTCTCTTTACCATATGTTATTTTTGGTTTTTTGACATATATATCATTTGGGTTGATGTGGAAATAATATATTTCTATAATATAATATTTTGGGACTCATTTGTTTTCATCATATCAATATAATATCAATCTAATTATGTTTATTATAAATAAATAATTTTTATATGCAAACTATCCTCAAGACTGATCATCAATAATAACACTCCAGGGGTGTCCATTGCATCACATGATTAATACCAAGGATGATTTTCTACATTTTGTGATAATATGAATTGATGACATGAGTATAGAAATGTTTAACCAACATATAGATCAAGGGTTATTCAATAACAAGGATAATGAATTTCAAAAAACCCATAGCATATATGGAATTTAAGTTTTCCGACCAAAATAAGTGGGAAGGGGAATTACTTACATAGACCTAAAAAACACTTATAATCGTTTAATTTTATATATAACAATTTCATTGGAAACCATTGTTTTATCTCTTCAATCTATAATTAATATTCCTCATTAATTTCAAAAAAAATGGTAGGCATGCTTCAAGAATATCTTGAGAATCCCATTGTCAATCAAGACCACATACCATTATCATAGCCACGATGAGTCATGCCACAGATTCTAATAAAATCATAGAATTCAATATATATAAATAAAAAATTACCCATAAACATATAGACTGAATAACAAAATTCACATCACTAAAGAACAATAAAAATTCAAGTAAATCTTGATTGATAACTCTAAAATTCATATAATAACAAAAAGACAAAAAAATTATAATCTAATACACCAAGAACATTCCTAAATAAATACCGAAGGTATGATAACCCCCGCACCCCAATTAAACCCTATCATGGAAACTACAAAGAAAATAATCATTGGAAGGATGGGAATCAATCCATAGTTTATTCCCTTAAGCAAGATAATAAAAAACCTTTGTATATGATTTGATGTTAGTATCCATTGGAAATATACCAAAACTAAATCATTATCCAATGAATAATATTCCATGTTATAAGATAATGAAATAGAATAATAAATGAGAGGAAGAGATCATAACATAAACTATTTGAAGAAACCCTCTTGATAAACCTTTAATTCACAGTGAGAAGAAAAGAAAATAATATTTCCATAAAGGGATATCCTAGGAAAATAAATAAATAATGAAAAATTAGGGTTGGGGTAACCTTTGTAAGGTTTTAATGATTTCAAGACAAAATTTTGATTTAATTCAATTTTTTTTAAAAGTTCATCAAACTCCACTAAAACTTGTGTGGGATCCAAAAAACCATGGTGGAAGTCAAGTAAGAAATAGTGGGTGGGATCCACCATAATAATTGTGGACTAAAAATTCAAAACAAAATATTTTTCTCCACAAATAAATACTAAAACACATTGTATTCCCTTTATCCTCATATTAAACCTCAATCCTTTCCCATAAATACCTCAAATTACAATATTGAATCCCTAATTAAAAAATGAATCCACAACCAAAATCAAAAAACCAAAGTAGACTATACTATAATTGTATGAAATTATTAATTAAAACACTCATAATTCCATGTTAAAATTAATTGGGTCATGTTTAATTAATTCCATGAAATCATGTATTTCATAATTCCCCTCACCATTCCACTTTTGGCCTATAATAATTTCTCATATAGATCATTTATTAGTGATTTAGTGAGGTAATTTCTCTATAATTTAAGATTATCAATCCTATTTTTCATGAGTATCATAAACATGTATAAACAATATAAGAAACTAAGAGAATGGATCTCCTACTCATCAAATAATTCTAGAGGTAAACAACTCAAATTACTTTTTCAAACAAATGAAGCATCATTATCTGATTCCAAGCCTTTCTATTTAATATTATAAATATAGTTATGGTGATAAATATTCAAATATAACACATGGAAAACATTACATATTGATGTTATCCTGGGAGGTAATTCATGCTAATATAAAACCCTTACATACCTCCAAAAAATATTAAATATCTTAATGTGACATATAATAAATGTACCACATTTCCCTTATTTTCATTAATCTATGAGTGGTGAAACATCCAAAAATAGTATATCATTGATTTATAATTCTTATAGCCCTTTAAAATGATCATCATATGACTTATGATGACTCTTAGACATCCCCAAGGGTTTCGAAATTAGTTTAATTTTATCTATCCTCTCATGTATATTGAAATAAAGTAAAAAAAATTATGTATTTCTCAAATAATGATATATATTAAAATATAAAAGACACATCTAATGACATATTTTTGACCTAGTATATTATAAAATACAGAACCCATATAGGGAAAATATTTTTTGAGAATTGAAAATCCATATCAAATATATTCTTGGTTTTATACGTGATTAGTAAAAAATATATAAAATTTCCAATATATAATTCATAATGGTCTCTTAGAAACCAAGGGAATCGACATAAAGGATTAATCTTGAACACTTAATATTGGTTATCACACCTTGGAAAATAATTTAAAATAAATATTCATATATAATATGATAAAAAAACATAAATATATATAACTAAGTACAAAACAAATAGAAGTTCCAATATTGTTTGGGATAAATAGAGTTTTAATTATTTTATATCATTTAAATGTGTTAAATATGATTAAATTCAATATTTATTGAGTAATAATAAATATACCTATGAATAAAGAGTTTTATGGAACTCATTATTGATGAGGTGAAAAATGAAAAAGGGTTGTAATAATGAATTATAGATACATGAGGTATAGCTTGGAATTCCTATAATTAGTGTATTTTTTTTAACATTAGATGTGATTAGGAATCTCTATTAATTATTTGGAAAAGATTATTGACTAATTATATTATGATGATTCAAATAAATTTATGGGAAAATAGGACTAAGATGATGTCTATATTTTTTGAAGTATCCTTAATATTTAATAATGGATAAGTAAGAATTAATTAGAATCAAAGAAAATTATTGATGGAAGATGAAAACAATATATATAATATGTTCCTTATAATGTTATGAATATTGAATCTAGAGTAATTGAGTAAATATGGAGGATAATTGAAGTGATAACCCATCCCTATATTGTCATTCATGAAGTATGTGTGATATGTTAGTGAAAACACTCAAATTAATCTAAGATAATTATTATCAAGAAGATAACATTTTGGAAACACTGAATTGAAATGAATAAATGGAGTACACATATTTTTCATGACACCTTAATAACTTCACCAAATATTTTGATGAAGTTATAATATTTTTATAATGTTATTAATGATTTTTTAAGATGAATAAGAACAATTGTCAATACCCAAGGAATATGTTATGTGGTTTTGAGATGATTTAGTAAGTATGTATTTTAAATATAATATATTTCTATTTTCATTAGAATTAAATAATTAGAGATTTTTTGGAATGAATTTTGAAGTTTACTATTTTTAAGAGCATACACGAGAATCTAAATGTGTTGAAGTTTAAGGGTCAAGAAACTTATTTGGAGTTTAAATTGTGATATGAAAAATAATCCACATGGTACGTAAGATAAATTTTTAAAATATAATATATCCCAATGCAGAATAAATTTATATTTTGAGTCTAATTATATAATATTAAAATTAAAATATCATGAATTGATAAAAACAATATTCTTAGAATTTGTAATCTATTTTCTGAAATTCCTACTAAAATGAGACCAAAGAAAAAAATATACTCTTATATATAAATTTTGGGAGAATATGTAATATATTAAATATGATATAAAATATATTTTTGATTAAAACTATAAAATATATTAAACAAAATATGTTATGTCAGATATTGTGTTTGATATGGAAGATATAAAAATTAATTCCTAATTTATTTTTGAAGATATATAATATTATCATGGTCAAATAGAATATATATTTTTAGCATTTTTAGGGTTTTGATCTCGATCCTAGGATGCATGATATTGCCTATTTATTATGTAACATTTATCATTATGAGAACATGTGAGATTTTGGGACATTTAAGTTATAATATATTGAGATCTTATTTATGGATTTAATATCAAGATACAGGTGATTGGTTTTTCATTAAAGTCAAGTAAAATTGACGAATAAATTAAATTAAATGTTGATGATCATATCATAATTATTCTATGATTTTAAAATTAAAATATGTGAAAATAATTAATGGTTTCTATTTCTAGTGAGTACCAACATGAACATTATTGAGAATATTGTGGAAGAACATTGTATAAAATAACATGAAATTTATATTTTTGAAAATATAAAATGCTTTATGTGTATTGTTCCAAGGTTTAGCATAAATATAATAAGAAGAACACAAGAAAATGTGAGAATATGTTTGATTCTGATGAGGATTTAAAATTGATAATATTGATCGAGGGAAATATAGAAAATGTAGAATAAAATATTGAATTCCTATATGATGATAATATTTTGGCATATAAGTTAGAGAATGAAAAGTGAAGATGAGAGATACTGACGTGAATAACTATTATTAATCATCATTTGTTCTGAGAGTCATGATTTATTAGGAGATTTATTTATAGAAGTTCCATGGTATCTCATATAATTATTATACAGAAGAATAAAATGTATACTTGAATGTTCTATTTCGTAAATTGATCATTTATATGGTTCATGTGAGTTAGACTAATCATATGTATCCCAAACATTTTTTAGATGTTATTTTTATTGAGGAACTGAGAAAGACCACTAATCATAATACAATATAAGTTTTAAAACTGTAGTTCTAGAAGAAGTATGAAAGTACACTAATTATAATACTTTATAAGTTATAGGTGGTTGAGATCATGATGAAATGAGAATGTAGTGAATAAGATTGTTTTCAATTTTTTATAAAAACACACATTTAGTAAATAAAAATTATGAAAGTAACTGATATTTATCAATTTGGTGGAATAGAATTAAGGAAAATAATCATCTAGTATAATCTATTCTAAAACTATCAAAACACATACTACTACTATGATATATCATTATGTAAAGGATTATAGCTTCCTAAAGGTCATGGATGACACCATCCCATCCCTCAAAGGTGTCAAACCATTCAAGTATATATTATTCCCTTCCCCTATTGGATTTGTAAGTATAAAGGATAAAATATACCAATATATAAAAATAAATTATTTATTAGTTAAAATATTTTCATCATTGACTTCACTTGAACACAAAAATGATAAGATTGAAACATTGGGATCAATCCTCATAAAAATTAATTATCATGTTTCACATTATTATTTTCCATTTTTCATGTTCTGTGGTGTCTTTGTAATTCCTACGAAGTTCATATCACCCTAATAGTTGAGAAAGATCAAATATAAAGAGCAGTAATAAAATTATAGAATATAGAATCTTATAAAACTGTTCTGTAATGATTCACCCCGCCTATAATTTTGAATACACATTCCTAGTGGAGGGTTTCAAATAACAGATCTATATGAACTGAAATTAATTATCATAATGATAATTGTAATAAATCTTTTAAAAATGAAATACATGACACTATGAATTATAACCATACATAAAAATCCTTGTGCACAGGAATGATTTAAAAAATTGTGGGTATATATACCATATCCAAGATATTTTATCTCATGAGACTTACTGATGCATCATGGAGATATTTAATTATATACCACATTAATCAGTTAATATTACCAATGCAATAATAAAATAAATGAAATGATGAAATAATAAATTTTTTAATTTTTCTTGAGGATCCTTTCAAATAAACATGGTTATTTAATCAGTAATTATTCATATTTTATTAATATATATAAATAGTTTCTTTATTTGACATGTCATATAAATTGAGTAACATCCTAAGTAAACATCAATCAATCCAGTTAATTATATATAAAGTGTACACACCTTATTTGGTAAAGGGTATATGGTAACATGAATAATAGAAATAACCTAGAAAGAGTATAAAAAATTTAGAATATATATATACATGAGATAAATAATAAGGACATGGAAGATAAAGATTAACCATTAAAGAGATATTGATAGTGGTAGAGAACAGAATCCGAAGGAAGGAAAAGGGAGTGGGAGACACCCCTTAAAAAAATGTATGTTACTGGCTATATATCAATGATAGTGTTATAGTGTAAATAATATCTTAAATTTAAATTAAAGATCAAAATTGTATATTTTTAAAAAAAATTATAAATCACATAAAAGTGGATATAGAAAATATAAGAATTATGTATAATAATTTGGTACCATTGGAAGAGAAACCCATAACTTAATCCCTGAACAACTTCGAACACTCAAATAACCTCCTTTATAATAATTATGTATTTATTAGTTACTTTTTAAAATAATATTCAACATATTTATTTAATATATTAATCCTAATTATTATCATGTGTTAATAATTTATTAAATTAATATTATTCACATTGTATATTTTGAGATTGTTCTATTTGTGATTCTATATATACATTGATGTAACTGTAAAAGTTTATTATCACTCACAATTTTTTCAATAAGATATATATGTGTAAATTTATGTGGTGTGTGTTATTATATATGTAATGGAGTTTGAAATATTAATATATTTAAAAAAATAACAACATATTTATTTCATCGTAAGCTTGTTTTAAGTGGTAAAAATGGTTTTGTCTGATTAAATTTAATATATTTATTATCATGAATTAGTTATCATTCTAGAATTATATAAATGTAATTATAGTATTATAAATTTTATATCCAAAAATTAAATTAAATTGTATGGATTTCTATGATTATCATAACTAAAAAATAATGCATTATCATTTTGTGTAAAACCATCATGGGTGAAAAATATTTTCTGAAGTGTTTAAAAGAAGAGAGAAAACATTAAAATATTTAATTTTCATAAAAATAAATTTATTATATTTAATCTATTGTTTGATGTTTTATTTTTATGATTAATTATTATATAGAAGTTGTAATATTAGAACTTAAATGAAAATATAAGGGTTTCTGAAACCATATGATGATCTTTGAGTCATTTCCTTTATATTGAGTCAAAAGATTTCGAAGGGGGGATTTTTTAGATTTAATAATGCCTTCATAATATTGATTGGGGAGTTTATACATGTATACTAGAAGATATTTTGTAAATAAATGTGTTTTTAAATTGAGAAAAAGGTGTAGGTCATGGGTGTCTATAGAGAAAGGGATAAGTGGTATATTTAAATAAAATATTTAATATTTTATTTTTTTAGGTGGAAGAATATGAATAATTTAGTTTTTTTTAATTTTATAAGAGTTTGATTAATAATATAGTTTTCATTTACTTTTTTAAAGGAATAAATATAACCTTTTAGGAAAGGAAAATACAAAAAGATGATGAATAGGGTCATACAATAAATTACGACCACAATACTTGAAGAACCAAATAAGAGACATTAAAGATCATAATCAATCTGATTGTAAGTAACAAAGTCAGTATACCAGTGTGATATTGAGTCTAAGGGTCCCTGTGACCCAGTATCTATGGTTGGATTTAGATATGAATATTCTTTATTATGTCTCAATTTCTGAGGAGGGACAGCTTGGAAGCCTTCATCATCCACAATAACTTGTTTCCCTTTAATCAATGCTTTAATAAACGAAGTTTTTTAGGGGAATCGTTCTTTATATAATCCTGAATTCCAAAAAATCATAGTGTTACCTTATTTTATTGGTTTATTCATGTATCTTTTAGAGCATCTAAATATTACCTAGGTTGGATTTCTCCTCGGTTGTAGGATAAATGGCCTACAAACAATGATCTACTTCCAAATATTCTCTTGGTTTACGGATTCCCTTCTATGCCTAAACCCTTTGTTGTGGATACCTTCACTCCTAAATTTTTGGAATTGGAAGATATATTTCATTATCCACTATCATCAAATTCATATGTACATTAATTTTAGAAGAATCCCCATTTATTTGAGAAGAAATGGCACTAATTTACTCCTAGCCCCATCAAGAGGTGGTTGTTTACCACCAATAGAAACCACATTATTTTTCTATTGTATGCCTCATCAATTTAATCATAAAAGTTGTATCAATATTTCCTTTTAATGAACAAAATGAGAAAATAAAATTTATATGATCGATATCCTTGAAATTTCCAATAATTTGGCAGTCAGGGCAGATGGTTGATAGTCTTTAAAATTAAACTTTAAAAAATAAATCATCATCCATTATGGCAAGATAATATTATTAATCAAGAATGTGATTAAATATACCTCCACAATGACCCTTTCCTAAAGACCAAATTTGGAAACCTCGGTGGTCATATCCATTTTGATTTGAATTCCCATTGTATATGCTATATCAAACCAAATCTTTGGATTCCATAGGATATATTTAAGGCCAATACTTTTGATCCGTACCCAATCCTTGGAATTTTTTATATAAAATGAATTTAAATGGAAATATCATTCTTGAATGAAACCCATACATGCCCTTAGATAAGTTGATTTACTCCCCTATGATTTGGACTTCAGGTCCTTTAATGGATAAAATGATTTGAAATAATACTCAACCCATTTATCTACATTTCTCATCAGGAAAACACTATATAGATGTAAAATTTTAGGCAAGATCCTCAGTTTTCCAAATTATTCCTCTAGTAGGTGGAACAAACCCCACAATGATGGACTGCTCAAAAATCATGAACCTATCATTAATATAATCATTATTTGAAGTCTCATGGGTAGTTTCACCTTTCTTCATAATTCTTCCTATAATAAAATCTTTCGGAGATTAAAAAAATTCTTATATTGGAGTCTCATTTAAAGGCTGAAAACCCAGATGGGGATTTCACCATAATTGTAATACTATAATAGTTATTCACCTTAGTGTAACAACTATGTCTAACCTCCAACCCCTCCTTAAAAATTTCAAATTGTCTATGAGGCTTTTCCTCCACTGATAAAGCCACCATTGATCGACAAACTCCATTCAAATCGGCTACTATCATAGAAGAGCATTGGGTTTCATTCACCCCCATCACTACAAATAGACATTATGTAGCCCACCCTTCTACCACATCTAAATACTATCATGTTTTGTCTAATTCAGCCACCATATCTACATTTGTTGGACAATCTCCATACTCTATGTTTTTCATTTTCGTAAACCTCTAATATCTAAGTGATTCATATAAATTATCCACCCATAGGTATGTTCCACCTCAACCACTTAAAACAACCTAGAGAAAGATCGGTGTGATATTCTATTTCCCTACATAGCTTGAAGATCATGATAAGTACCCTCTCCTCTAACCAGAATAGAAAATCCATAATAATAAGGGATCTTCATCGTCATTATTGTGTTTGATTTTCCCTAACATTTTAGAGTACTAGAGTCACCATTTCCATAGAGCTCCCAAACACTCTCCATAATCTCTTATATATTTATTTCATTTATATTTTAATACACCCAATACTGAATGGAAGCTTATAAATATTTTATAAGAATTAATGAATTTAATATAGTTTTTATTTGAATTAAAATAGTTTAGTTTTGGAAAAAAAATTTACATTTGAAAATTATATTTACTATTTTAAAAAAACTATTGTTCTAATTGAATTCCTTTAAATATATTAAAATTTTTGTATTAATTTTTTATTAATATTTATATCATTATGATGTAAGAAAAATTCATGTATACGTAAAAATTTTCATTTTTACTATTCAACAAAGATTTAAATTTCTCATAAAAATTTAACGAAATCACCCTAAAATAATTTTTATGTGATGATTCCAAAAAGGATTTCCAATTTTCTTCCTTAAAATTGTGAATATTTTAAATTAGTTTTAAAATAAAATCATATAATTCTTAGAAATAAAATTTCTATAAAAATGATTATTTATTTCTTATATGACTGATTACATAAATATTTATATTCATTTATTATTTATTATGTTTTTGATAATTTATTGTAATACATATTTTAGTATATATATTTCCAAATTATGTTACAATTATAATTAGATTTTATGAAAAAAAAATTATTGTTTTTCATAATAATTTAACATTTACAATAATAAAAATGTTAACCTATACATACATCAAGTTACATGATTTATAAAATCATTTTTTGTTATTTTAATATTTAAATTTATTTTTTATTTCATGGGGAATATTAATTATTATGATGTTTATTACACTCAATGTCCAGGTTACTAATTCAACGTTCAACTATTATTTTAATGGTAATTGCTATTATAATGGTCATATTACCCCTTTTAATGGATTTTATTATATCATATGTCACCATTTTTTTATTCTATTATATTCCTCTATTTAAACTATTCAATTTCTTATAGTCATATTTATATCAATCAGGTGTTTTTTTCAACTTATTCTTTATAGTGTATGATCCCCTATAGTTTAAGATTATGGTGTTTCCATATATTTTTTCCTATTTTATAGCCTTAGTTATGTAAATTCTAACACCCTAATATTTTTATCAAATAGATTTATTTAAAATTGATTTCTTGATTTCTTATGAAACACACAACACCATCTTAACTTGTGTTACATGCAACACTGTGTTTCTAAACATCATTTTATTATTGTAATTATTTAAACACAATTATAAAATCTCTATTAATATCATGGGTATACAAAATATTCACTTTATTATGATATTATGTATTACACATTTATGTATATTGAATTGACAAAAAATTCTAAATTAATTCAACACTTTTTTTGAAATACAAGGAAATATTTTTTCTAATAAACTATGCACGAATGTTATTTATAACAAAAAATAAAAAAATAAAAATTGTCAGATTATAATAATGAAATATCTATATATATATAATATATTAAATCTAATTTTTAAATAATCAACTTATGTATTTTCTAGACAGGATATAAGAACAAACCCATTTTATAAATAAAAGAAGTATTTTTCTTAAAATGTTGTTTTTCCGTCCTTTGATGGAGCACTTATTTTAAATTTATTTTTTGATACATTTATAATTTTTATATGGAAAAATAAACATCTTATTTTAAATTATTATATCAAAATTTACTTTGGTTTAATTTTTGATATTTTTTTGAGAAGTTTCATGTTTTGCTGAATAGTGAAAAATAGTAAATCTTAATTAAAAATAGCTTTTACATTGAAATAATTTATAGTGTAAAATTATATATTTAATTTTTATATGTATAATTAGATAAAAAATTATCATTTAATCAAATTAAGTTCATTAGAATCAATTTCAAAATGAAATTCGATATAAAAATATTTCAATCTTTTGAACATTTTCACTTTAAAAATTAATTTTTTTCATTCTGTCAACAAGATTAATTTTAAATTAATTTATGAAAATTAAATGTTTATAATTATTAAAAAATTATTACCTATTTGTAATCATAATTTACAAATTTGTTAATTATGTTCCTTTTAGTTTGGGACAATATGTATAATAACTTTAGTAATTTTTATTACCACAATCAAGGGTAAATATGGTAATTTAGGGTAAAAATAAAATTAAAAATATTATGAAACTACCCTAACACTTTACCAAATGATATTTTATGAATTTAATTATACCCTTATAACATAAGGATCTAAATTTAATAATTTAATGGACACCTTTCCCTAAAAATGACTTGGATATTATTAAAATTAAATAGAGTGAAAAAATGTCACACTCTTATTTTTAATAAGTATACTATTTTTAATATGGGAATAAATAGAAGATATACTAGAATATTTATATTATTATGAAATATAAAATATTTTTCTACATCATATTAATTTATTTTAAATTCTTATTGCAGAATTGTTTATCATAAATAATTACAAAATGATGATGTAGTAATTGTTCAATTAATGAAACAATCAGTTAAATGATATTATAATATTAAAAGAATTATAATTTGACTTAATTAAGGTGATCCACAGATTTTATAGGTTAATATGACATGTTATGGTTGTATTAAAAGAATTGTATCAAAGTTATCTTTTCTTAACTGTTATTTCAAAACTCATCCATGTGACTTGGTATGACAGAAATGCACTTATTCATAATAACTGCTCATCCAGTCTAAATGAAGGTCAGACGTGGATTCTCATTTCCATTTGGGAAGCTACCTCGATTTAGAAGACTAATTAAAAAAACTGTAAATTAATTTGATATCCTTGGGTTGTGGTTCTATTTTCAGAAACCACCTTGCAGAGTGTCTCAGATGCTTCTTTGGTAGTTGTGGAATCACCTCGTCTCTAGAAGCGGAACTGATGAGTGTGATACATGCATTGTCTTTTGTTAAGAAAAATGGTTGGAACAATATTTGGATTGAATGTGATTTGACCACTACTTTACAGGCTATTTGGAATGGTGTGGAACATCCTGGTTAGCCACTTACATCACGTTGGATGAATAGTCTCTCTTCACTTCTAGAGATCATCTGCATTGTCACTTATACCTTTTGTGAAGTGAACATGGTGACAGGAGATCTTGAAAATAAGGGATTCACCCATGAAATAACATGGATAAAATACCTACCTATTGATTTTCTCTCTCTATGAAGAATATTGTAATAATATTTAATCATTCAGACTCATGTAACTCTTTTCTCCTGGTATAATAATTTGTGCTTTGTTCGTTGTCTAAAGAAACTCTTTCTTCAAAAAATAGTTAAAATTAAAATGGATTAATTAAAGGTTAATTAAAATGATAAGTTTTAAAATAACACCAATACTTGTATAAAAAATAATTTTTCAATATATTACAACCTTATAATATCTTATCTTATAATCAATTGTATTTTGGAACTATTTGGATTTATATTTATTTTATTATAAATTAATCTTTTGAGAAATTGGAAAAGTGACCCTCCCCCCTCTTATAAAAGGGAATATATTATTCACACTTAAATACCTATTTTTTGGAAAATATATATCCAAATATCCTCCCAAATGTCAAATATTAATCTTAGAATCCTTTGGTAATAAAGAAAACCAACGAAGTCCTTTTGTAAAAATAAAAAGATGATACACAAAGAAGCGGTAATGTTCATCAATGAACATTTCAGTTTTATTTCATCCTTAAATCTCCTCAATAATTTTTATATCATGTTAATATAATAACATCATTATACATAATTTACATATATGTTGTTATATTAATGGTTTTACCTAAACTCACACACACTTTCATCAAATGGGATATATAATCATTTTCCATGTGTACAGTAAACTAGCACCTCACAAACCGATGTCTCTGGTTCTTCCATTTATAACATTAAATGTAAGAAATAATTATGGAATTTCAATTTATATATCATTTATATTATATTTATGATGTATTTATACTATTTTTTTATATAACACATTCCCCAATGTTTCCCATTTTTTTAAATATGATAACTACGTTTCTGGAAGTGTGGACTACCACCTCCACAAAATGATGTGATTATTTCACACATAAGTGAGTATATATGATATATATGATAAATGAATTATACTATAATGATATTATATATATATATATAATTTACTTTCTTTCTTTCAATATGATGAGAAAATAGAAACAATGTTCATGCATATGTATGGCATACTGTCTCCATCAACAGTGTATTTCATTTTCTATTTCTATATTTTATATATTATTATAAATACTAAATATATATGATATTAATATCATGTTTATAATTTTAGAGATGACTAAATCATTATCTATTTATGAGTACCATTAATAAATATTCAAAATATGTACAAGAAACAAAACGATTATTACTTGAAACATAACTTAAACATGGAATTGTTAATAAAAGTAAATATAAAGTTGTAAGTAAATAATATATGGTATTATATATAACAATATGGTTCTTTTTTATATGAATAAAAAGTTATATTTGTTATATAGTAGGTTTGAACATGTATAAAGAAAGTTAAGACATAAGGTAAGGTATTTCTATCTCACTTTTATTTAACATGAGATACAAGCCATGTTCACCACCTATTTCTAATATGTGGTATACATACTACCTGTTAATGTATTTTATGAGTCATATCATGAATATAATTTTATTCTCATATCTATATAATTTTGTTTCTTTCATGGGGCATACGAATCAACTGATTATAAATTGGTTGGGGGAATTTTGGTCTCTCTTTTATTTCTACAAGACTTATGCCATATTCCCCACTCATTTCTATTATGTGGTTTATATACTTCCCATGAATTTAATTAATTTTCCATAGCCTTAATTTTTTGGGTATTTACATTTTCATTTTATGATCTCTCTTTCATGTGTTTTACGGTTCAAAATTTACTAAATTAGTAAGGTAATTTTGTCTCAATTTTCATTCATTGAGACATATAACATGGTATGCGCCTTTATTCTTTTACAAGGTGTATATAATTCCCTTTGACATGTCATATAATAAATATTCATTGTTTCACGATATTATAAGTTTCATGTAATTTTATTCTCTCTTCAATCAGAAATTTATGTTCCTTCAAAACAATGATTTCTAAAATTGTTTTTAAAATGATTTAAATGATCTTTTAGTCATTTTTAAGGTAAAAGTATTTCAATGATTTTTCAAACAGTTTTTAAAGAATACTTTATAATATTTTAAAGATATTTTCAATAAACCTTTTTATATAAATGTTTTAGGATTTAAAAAATCAAAATGTAAAAGTTATTTTCCGAAAGAATTATTTCAAGTGATATTTCAAAATAATTTTCCAAATATGGAAAAATTATTTGATGTTAATTATGTTTTATTGGGTATATTATCCAATGATACAATTATTATTAATTATTTTAATGGTTTATATTTATGATGGATTGGTACATATGAATTTAGTTTCTTTTCCATTATTTATGTTATAATTAAAAGTTTATTAAACCTATTTCATTTTATAGGTTCTGATATGATTTATGTTCTTGTGGAAAATGTATGTATGGTTTTCATTATGTTATGGGTGTTACCTATATCTTACTTTGATTCATTAGGTAACAATTTATATCACATGAGATAATTATGGGAAACAAGTCAACATGCTTGATCCACTATGGGGAGATGGGGAAACCCGGTCCACTTTGATAATATGGGCAAACACGGTCCACTATGGTAAGATGGAGAAACATGATCGCTTACATGGAACAGACTATGAATGGGGATGGTGGTATGTCCTATCAAGTAGGTTTATTCCCCCTAAATTTCCAATTATGTTTTTTCAATATGCCTTGACATCTAGGTAATGATATTACATGCCAATGTGTCTTCCAAAAATACCATGCCTTATTCTTATGGTAAGATTTCATGGATTATGCTCTTAATATCCTCATGATTTTTTTTCCGAAATACCATTACTTATTCCATGAATTGTGCATATTATATTTGATATATTGGGTATGATATTGTAATGTTAACCTCATGTTCTCATACAATTATGTTCATGATTAAGTTTTTTTATCCCACTATTTTACCCTTACTAATCATATGATATCACTATTTTTATGTTTTCTTTTCCCCAAGTTATAAATAAAGGTTTTTCGTAAGGGTACTAAAGTGGAAGATCTTTATGGAAAATAATAAAGATCGTTCACTAGACTATAAGTTTCTATTCTAATTATACAAATGCACTAAACTAATATAATCTTTAGGTCTGTGTTTGTATAATGTATGAAATGTTCTACAAATGTGATGTAATATCCATGTATGAAAAGAATGGTTTGTTATAGTTTTTATCAGGGAAAAGGATTATTCAACCTTTAGAAACTCAAACAAGAAAACTTTAGGGATATACCAAGGGATATTTCTAAGGATATGTATAGGTATGTCTCAAAGGATAAGTCTATGGTTTCATAAATTTAAAATTATGTTTCATGGTTAAGGCATCCTATAAGTAATTTTTCATGATTTTCTATCTTTCTTCTATGATAATCATTTATCCCACTAAGCTTCCTAGTCTTAGTAAATAAAGGGATTTAGAAGGAAAAGGGTTAACATTGAATGTTTCAGATGTATAAAGTATAATCATTATGAAAATCGATGTTCTAATTGCAAATCTCATGAAGTTAATCAAGAAGGTTTTATGAGTATTAATTATATTGTTGAGGATAAAGAGACCAAAAATAAAATGTAGAAGGTATGGTATGTTATAATAGTATTGTTTATATTGAATATAAGAAGCCTAATTATATTAAAGTTTAGGATCCTTAAGATATGATTCATATTTCATTTTATAGGAAAGGATAAGATTATGAAGAATGAGTAATGGTTTAAGAATAAATTTGGATGATTAAATTGTGTATGTTTTGGAATTAAAATATTATGTTATAAAAATCATAATATATATAAGTATTTTCAGTAGAGGTTTTTAATATGTATTTAAAAGGATTGTGTAATGATGATAAAGACATAGAAAAGTGATTTAATGAAAAGTTTTTGTTCATGGGAAATACAATATTAAGGGAAATATAACCCTTAATATATTCTTAATATTCAGATAATTATGTTTGAATAAATATATATTGGAAATGAATAATTAAAATGGATGGTACTGATTTCCTTGTAATTGATTAAGTATTTTTTGATAAAGTGTTTTATGTTATCAATATATGGAGTTTACAACATTTTTTTACTTAAGAAATATATCTTAAAATCTTTTTAATAATAAAGAATGTATGTTTTCAATAAGGATTTTTCAAAATAACCATGTTTCAAGAGAATGCTTGATTAAGGTATTCATATGTTTGGTATGTTAAAAACAATAGCTCCTTTATGATATATGGGGGATCAATTATTAGCTTATTTTTAAAAATGTAGTGACCTTATTACAAAAGTCTTGGATTTTAATCTTTTAGAAGGTTTGTAAGGGAAAAAATTTATGAAATTGTTTATATTGAAATTTGGAAGAGTTTATATAAATTAATTTTTCATATTTTAAAGATTTATGCATATTGGATAACATGTACTAACAATTTTGTAGTGATGATAACTAGAAGTTCTGTAGGTATTAAAATTTCAACTTTATTTCTTGGAGTAAGAAATTAAGTGGAGATTTATCAAGGGACAAAAAAAGAGTGAGAATTCACTTATGAGTTAAAATCAAGTAATTATTTATTTTCAATTTATTTTGAAATAAAATTTCATCCAATTATCATCATTTTTAGGATTTAAATGTCCTTTTCCAGACCTATTTGGTCTCCATTTTTGTGGTCGTTAACCTTCTAATGACCATATTCTCTATCACTCTATATCAGAACTTGATAGTTAGTTTTCCCTTCTATATCCATGTTTTTACTTACCTTCTAAGTTCTTATTTATGAAAACCTAATTATGAGTTACTTCGAGTAACCATTAATTTTATAACATTCCCTTTTTAAAAAAAGATGTTTTAGTATTCATTTTTTCAAAGTGGGTTTTTATGAAAGTAACTATTAGTTAATAAAATTTTGATAACCTCGAAGAATTTTGAGGGATAAACTCATTTTAAGGGTGGTTGATTGTAACACCCTGATATTTTTATGAGATATATTTTTTTTAAAATTTATTTCCTGATGTATTACACTACATGAAACATTGTTTTAGCTTTTGTTACATGCAACACTGAGTTTCTATGAAATATCATTTTATTATTATTATTATTTAAATAAGAAAATTATTAACCTAGTTTTTAGAATAAAAACTATGAAAAATTGTTAGATTACTATTTAATTATGTCATATATATGAATATATAATTCTTTGGCCAATTAATTATAAATTAATGTAAAACATTTATTTAAAATAAAAAGAAATGATTTACATAAAAAACTATGATTGAATGTGTTTTATAAAAATAGATAAAAAAATCACTTATGTTGGATTATATTAATAATATATATATGTAAATAATATTAATTATAATTTTTAAACATTCATTTTATGTGTTTTGTAGACAAGATATAAGAACAAACCCAATTTTACACATAAAAGAGTTATTTTTCTAAAAAGGAAATTTCATTTCCTTTTCATAGAGCACTTTTTTTAAATCTTTTTTCTAAAGATTTTATAATTTTTATATTAAAAAATAAAGTTATTCTTTGAAATTTTGATATCAAAATTTACCTTGGTTTAATGTTTTTTTTCTGATTAGTTTCATGATTTGATGAATACTTAAAGATACTGAATTTTAATTAAAATTGATTTTTAATCAAAATAATATTTAGTGTAAAATTATATATTTGAATTGTTTAAGGTATAGTTGAATTAAATTTTTATCATTTATTCTAATTTAGGTCATTGGAAAAAAATTACATATTGAATTTGGATATAAAAACATTTCAATCTGTTGAACGTTTTCACTTTAAAAACACATTTTCCCATACCTTAAATGGGATTAATTTTAAATTAATTTCTTCTAATTGTATGTTTATAATTGTAAAAAATTGATTCTATATTTGTAATTATAATTTAAAAATTAGTAATTAGGTCCCTTCTATTTTGGGACAATATGAATAGTAACTTTAGTAATTTTTATTACCAAAGTTAAGGGTAAATTGGGTAATTAAGGGTAGAAATAATATTAAAAATTGTATAAAACTTCCCTAAAAAATTCAAAATTATTTTATATGAATTTAATTATAATATTATCACATAATTATATAAATTAAATAAATTAATAGACAATTTTCCATGAAAATGACATGGATGTTATTGAAATTAAAGAGAGTGACAAAATATCAAACTCTTAATTATAATAAGTATAATATTTTTAATATGGAATTAAATAGATGATATGATTAACAATATATATTATTATAAAATACAATATTTTTATCTACATCTTATAAATTTATTTCTTTATTTTTAGTATAGAAATTATTATCATAAATAATTATAAAATGATGATACACTAATTATTCAATTAATGAAACAAAGAATTAAATGTTATTATAAATATTATAAAAAATTAATTTGACTTAATTAATTTGAAAAACAATTATAGGTTAATATGACATGTTATGTCTGTATTAAATGAATCAGATCAAATTTCTCTTATTCTATTTATCTTCTTAAAGTTAAAGTAATGAAAAGTATCAAAATTAACACTTATGATTTTTTATGAATATAATATTTTATTAAATTGTTTATAAATAATAAAAATGGTAAATGAGGATTAATTGAATTGTATATTGTCTAAAATATCATAAATTGACCATTTATGGTCGAATTGACACATTATATCTAAGAATTATATCCCCTTGATATTGAAACCTATGTTACTATAGTTAAAATTAAAAATTAAAATGGCATGATTTAGGGTTAATTAAATTGATAAGGTTTAAAATAAAACCAAAACATGTATAAACTCTATTGGAAAATGATATTACAACCTTATAATATCTTATATTCTAATAAATTTTCTTTTGTATCTATTTGGATTTAGATTTAATTTATAATAAATTAATATTTTGAGAAATTCTTAAAGTGCCCCTCCTTTCTCATAGAAAATAGAACATCTTCTTCACACTTAAAAACCTATTTTTTCCAAAAATTATCCAAATGTACTACCGACTTCCATACCTTAATCCTTGAATCCTTATTTTGGGAATAAAGACAACCAATAGTAACCTATTGTGAAAATTAAAAAGAGATACCCAAAGAGGTGGTAATGTTCATAAATGTATGTTTCTATTTTATTTCTTCCTCAAACCCCATAAATTATTTTTATTTAATGTTTATACTTGGGTGATGGTCTTCTGTTTAAATTGGATCCTTTAGAACCCTTATATTCTTTATGATATTGATTTAGCATTAGGAGTTCCAATCAAATTGGATAAGGAAATGGAGGTTGTAAGGTATGGACACTACACCAGATTCTTAGATGAAAGTGACATTTGTTCTACATTAATTGATAAGGTCCATATCTCAATAGGTTTTGATGAACTGGAACTGATAATAGAATATTAAAACATCCCCATGATTTGTCCATACTTTAAAACTATAGGTCATGATTCTACAAATTATAAAATATCACTTGTTTTTTCTTTCTGTGATGTGCATGGGCATGATATACATTCCTGTTTTAAAATGTTACACCCTCAGAAAGGTTGATACCTATAGTTTAATTACACAGTCTGGTGGTTTGATGGGGATAATTTGGTTTCTGTTAGTCCTTATCAAAAGAGGAATGTTTTAAAAGTCTAACTCAAATTTGGGAATAACTAGGATAAGCTTATTGAACCTCATCCTATTTTTGGGCATAATACACTATGTGATAACCTAGAAGGTTTTATTATGAACCCCTCACCCCACCCAATATATAGTTACAATCTAAAATGACCTTTGGCTAGAATGGAACTCGGTCATGGTCATATATTGTTGAGCATGGGGGCTTTTGAGACCAATATGGATAAGGAACTTTCTTAGGATTCGATAAAGGTGGGTCTCACTGCTCAGTTGACATCCTAGAACCCCCCTTCCCAGTGTTCAGGATGTTTCGGTTATGGTGAATTTTGTTTCTTTTACCTCTCTCACACATTTTTTTGATGATAAAAGCTCTAGGAAAAAGCCTTTGTACCTAGTGACTGATCGCACCACTGATGTTCCACTTGAATCTGATGTGGTTCCCTCAAAGGAGTTTCATCTTTGTGAGGGTGATGTTGGGGCTTCAGACACATCACCCTTGGTTACCTCGCCTGGGAAGGCTAATCTATATTCTTCTCTCCATGTGTAGGTTCACACTAATAATTCAGTTATTAGTAGTGTTATATGTCATTTAGAGGTTGTGGTTATTGATCTTACTCTGGAAGATTTTGAATCTTCGGCCTTGATGTGCTCCCCATCAAGGCTACTGAAACCTCAGTAGATGAGAGAGGATCCCCCCATGACAGACCTGGATCCTTATATAGATGATGATGATGGATCTTAGCAATATTCCAAATCATGGAAGCATGGAAAACTCCCTAGAAGTCATGGGTGAGGATGAGGTCGAGTAGACATGAGCTCAATGGAAGATGAATCACACTCTATGGATTCAAATTCAGATGGAGGCAATGAAAGCCATCATCAACAAGAAAGGAGTTTTGAAGTGCTTTACTCTAGGGTTAAAAGATGTGGGAGAGTTCATGGATTTGATTTGGGTTCCTTATGGGATGCAGAACATAAGATTACAGATAAGATAAGAAAAAAATTGGGCCCTCATGGTAAGGGCTAGTGACTTATTTTAAATCAACCGCTTCACTCATATTTTATGTTTCTTTCGATTTAATAAAAAAGAAATTGTCCCTAAAAATTCCAAAAAATATGATATATATGATATAATAATTCTACTTTAATGATATTATATGTATTCAATTTACTTTATTTCTTTCAAGATGTTGAGAAAATGCAAATAACGTTAATGCGTACATATAGCTTGTTGTCTCCAAGAATGCTGTATTTCATTTTCTATTTATATATTTTATATATTATTGTAAAGACTGAATATATGGGATAATTATATCATGGTTATAATTCTAGGGATAATGAAATCATAATATTATTTTGAGGACCATTGATAAAAAGTTAAAACATGTACGAAAAACAAAGCAGTTATTTCCCAAAATAAAACTTAAATATAGAATGGTCAATAAGTGGGTAATATAAAGTCATAAGTATAACATCCCTGTTAATTATAGAATAATAAATTTTAATTTATTTTAATATTTATGAATAATATATTAATTATACATTTAAGTGGAAGAATTTTATGAGAGAGTACTCAACACGCAACAAATGGGTTTCTCCAAAATCATATGTCTCACACAACAGTGAGTTATACTGAAAAATAATAAAACATTATTATTATTATTTTAAATGGTAGTTAAAACCTTGATGTTTTATTCGAAATAATGAATATAAATAAATTAAATATTATTAAAAATATTTTTTAATTATTTTTACATTTATCCAATAAATTTTAGAGGCTTCAAATGAGAATGAATCAAATTTTAAGCATAAAATACTTTTATATTTTTAAAAGGTCATTTTGCCACCTTTTGATGGTAAACCATTTTTTAAAATAGTTTTTTTATTTATATATGTTATATTTAAAAAAATTAACTTATTATTTGGTATTGTGATATCAAAATTTAATTTGGTTGAAGTTTTGGTAATTTTCTAATAAATTTCATATTTTAATGAATAGTGAAAAATACAGCATTTTAATTCAAAACTATCTTTTCGCCTAATTTTTTTATATGGTAATATTATCTTTTTAATTTGTTTTAAAGTTTATTTGGATTATTTTTTTATAATTTAATGAAATGATGGTCATTTGGAGTAATTTCATATTGAAATTCTATATAAATATGTGTCATTCTTTTGATGGTTTATACTTTTTAAAAACAAGTTTTCTTGTTTCCACAAGGGAAATTAATTTTAAATAAATTACTGAAACTTATGTGTTTTGAATTTGGAAAAATTGATTCCATATTTATAATTATAAGTTCCAGATTATCTAAATAGATAACTTTTATTTTTGACCATTATGAATAGTAACTTCGGTAATTATTTTTATTTACCATGTTTAAAGGGTAAATTAGGTAATTATGGGTAAAAATAATATTATAAAAATATAAAACCATACTAAAACATGTTCTAATACTATTTAATAAGTCATGGGTGACCTAAAACATCCTTAGGCCGATCTTTTAGCATTTCGGAGCCACTTAGGTGTGATAATAACATGTTATAATAATTAATTTAAAGTAAATAGAAATATAACATAAAATGTATGTTATTAATAAAAAAAATAAGTTGGGGTTATATAATTGGTCTCTTTAATTTAAAATATTAATTATAAAAATAAAAATATTTCCTACATCATCATATTTTATTTATATTTTTTATATGTTAAATAAATAAATTCATTTATGAAATAATGATCATTTAGATATTACCTTATTAATGAAAGATCCAAATAAATGATATTATAAATATTAAAATAATTGTAATTTGAAATATTTTATGTCATCCATGAAATTTTTGGGTGATTATGATATGTTATTTTTTTTAATTTTATATTTTTTAATCAATCATGTTGGTATAGCTTTATCAAAAATCAATTACTAAATGGTGTCAAAATTGACATAAATGAGGTTTCAAAACAAATACTATTTAATGAAATTATATAATTGTAATAAAAATATAATATTCATCCAACATACTTGAATATTAAGAATTTCATTAATGATCTACTTTAGGTTTTCTTGTAATTATATAGTAACTATATTAACCATATAGTGTAAAAATACAAGAAGGCATGGTAAGAGTTAATTTATTTAACTAAGAGTTAAATCCAAAAGATAAGGTTAAATTTGTGAATTAAAATTATCTACAACCTATTGGATGAGATTATGTCAACCCATACTTATATTAGACTCAAAATATATAACTTTTTAGCTAATATAATTCAAAAATCATTTTATTGTAAAATAATATTTCAATACTTTCCTATAGTGCCCCTCCTCCCTCTTATAAAATCCCACCACCTCTACCCACATAACTACAGATATCAATCACCTTGACTCATCCAAATTCTGCTCAATTAATATCCAAACATCTCTCCCTTCCTCCTAGAATCCTTAACATGGGATGATGGAGATTCAAGAATGCTTTTTGGCTAAAATCAAAAAGAGTTACCTAATTTAGAGGTAACGTCTTCTCTCAATATCCTTTCCTTTATTTTCCTTCTCCACTCCCTATTCATTCTTATTGTATGATTATATAAAAAAACCAGTATCGTCTATATTCTAGGATTTTTTTATACTACTTTTTCTACTTACACTTACACACACCTCCATCTAATGGGTATAGAACATATTGTTTCTGTGTATGGCGAACTACTACCTCATGAAATTATGATTGTTCAATTTTCTCATACAATGTCTCATGGTGGCCATTATGATGGCACTATATTTATATATGAAATATATTATATTTATATTTTATCTATGATTCTGTAATTTTTATTTAGAACAAACTTTTATTCTTTCCATAATGTGTAAATATGACAATTTCATTTGTGGAATTGTGGACTACCACCCCCTCAAAGTTACACGACTCGTTCATGACATACATAGAATGTATAATGGATGGAAGTAATGAAATTATGAAAATTATATAACATATATATTGCATTATAATTATAATATACCTATGTATCATTTAATTTTCATTCCTTTAATATGACAATGAAATAAAAGTAGCGTTCATGCGTACATACGACCTACCGTCTCCATGAACGGTGCATTTAATTTATTATATTGAAATAGTATGGACCATTATAAATACATATATAATGGATATATATTATATTTAAATATTTAATACTATTCTGGAGATAGTTTAATTTTATGACATGGACAATTTGTAATTAAAAGAAGTTCCTTTTTGACTCATGTGCCAAATTTCGACAAAACGTCCAATATGAACTCAAATAATTAACTAATTGATAAAACATGGCAATAATTAATATAAAATTAATAATAAACATAAAAAGGGTTTTTATAGAATTATAAATTAACCTAATTTTGTTATTCAAGAATATAACAAATGAATGAGACAAGTCAGACTTGTGGTAAGGGAACTTCTTAACGCAATTTCCATTCTTTGGGTTGATCTTCTACTTCTTTATTATGTAGTGCTATGATTATGTGAGAAATTAATTTTGATATATTATCTATTATTTATACTATATTTATGGTTATTTATAGTTAATACACATAATCTATCTATTTGATTAAAAAATGATCTTTGTAATGGAAATCTTAACTCAATCTCATTTAATTGAGTTAAATATACATGTCATTGGTTTTGTTTTTCATATAATATGTGTGAATGACCTATGATTGTTTTACATATAATTTCCACTTATATTGTGTGTATTTATATTTTTCACACATACTTTTTTCATTGATTTATCCTTAATCTAAGGATACGGTCTTTGGAAGGTATTTTGTCTCAATTTAAATTCCATTGAGACTTATTTGTTGTTATGCACCAATTCACTTTTATGTGGTGTATATACTTCCATTTGGATGATTATATCATGAATCTCATTATTATCCTGATATTAGAAGTTTTTTTAAATTTTATTCTTTAATTTTTATTTTTATTTATTTCTCAAGTGGTAAGGGACCCTTTTAATAAAAAATAATTTTAAATGTTTTAAAGATTTATTCTTTAAAATATTTCTCATTAATATACTTATTTTCAAAATGGTTTTAAGGATTTATTTATATAGAAGTTAATGTTTTAAAATGATAATTTATTTTAATGTTTCAAATTTTTATGGGACACTTTGGTTCAAAAATATTCTTTTTAAATGTTTTAAATGTGTTTTTTAGAATGGATTTATTATATCAATATCTATTAATGATATGTTGTGATTGCAATATAGAAATGTTATTTTTTTTCTTTATGAATGGTTTATGTGTTATTATTATGTTATGGTTCTTGTGAATTTTTTATGTATATGGGTGGTTCCATGATAAATCGAGGGTGGGTGAGCCCGTGATAGCTCTCCAATGCATTGGGTAACGTGAAGGAGGTAAATGATAAAGTTTCTCCTAAGATATTTATGGAATATATTGTGATTAGTATTCCAAACGTAACCTTAAAGGTTACTCCCTATATAGTTGTGAAAGCAACAATGTAAGTATCTTATGGATCCTATAAGTTACCTTTATGATTTATGATTTCTATGTGTTTATTAGTAATATAATGAAATAAAATGCTATTTTAAAGAGTTTATGTTTTATGGGTGAAAAGTATGATTTTTTGAAAAATATTTTCATGAGTTTTAAATATTCATGGACTAACAGTTTTATTCCTTATTTTATATTTCTTACTGATCATTTTACACTCATCCCAATTTTTTGAAATTCTTTCCATAGGGTATAAAGATGGGTAAGATAAAGGAATAAGTCAAGAATATTTTTATCAATAAAAAGAAATCACTTTTTGTTTAAATGGTTTCCTTTGGTGGAAAAATTGGATACTGAGTGTAAAAATAAGCATGAAATGTATGGATCTATTATGTAATATTTATGGCCTAATTCTATAAAACTCTAAACATTAAAATATTCTCAATGTGAAATAAGGTCAAATTATTAACTTATCTCAAGATTATGTAATGTTTAAGACTGGGGCCTTATAGTTGGTATCAGAGGATGGTTTAGACAACTATAGAGATTAGGTTGTTTTCTAAAGAGTTAGGGATATCATCATGGGTTTATGCTTTCAATGGTGATCATAAGTTCAATGACTTAGAAACCCTTTTTGAATCTTATGTTATGAAATTTCAAGGTAATTAACTGTATTTTTTTAGACATTTATTTTTGAGGTAGTTATGGGTTAGTACTTTTGGGGATGAAAAATGAAAGGTATAACATAAACATTGAGGCTAAAACATGTTATGGTTATTTTTTAGGATTTTATCTCATGTTTTTAACGTTATAAGAATTTAACAGTATTTGAAAAAGGACAACACACAGACTATTTGACAACCAATCACGTAAGATAAAGCTATAGGGATCGAACCCACAAATGAAGTATTATGGGCCTTTATCACCTACCATTGGCCTATGTGAAGTCTCTGGTTAGTGTGAATTATTATTTTAAGTTAAACTATTTTATAGATTAAGAATAAGTTCATGTGGGAGACATATATTTTATTGAATGGATATCATTAGTATTGGAGAATGAGTTGGGGATTACATGAACAATGATATTCTGGAAGAATCTATGATTTTAATTATGGAATTAATGGAACTATGTTATTTATAGAAATGATTGACCAATCATAAAGAAAACGTGATTAGGATAATTACTATTCAGTATAAGAATTTAAGAGTGGTCAATTTTATTTGGAGAAGCATGTTATACTTTATCTTGGAAGACTATGTTATTAAAATATTCTAAGTTTTGGGCTTCAATCTTAGTTTGATTATTTTTTAGAATTTTAAGGACATTTTTTTTCTGAATGGTCTATGTTGAACTTTGGGTAGTACAATTAAATTTTGATGAATAAAAGTAGTCCTTATCCTTATAAAGTGTTATTATTTTGGGGGGTTATCCAATCTTGTATTATCTGTTTTGGTTTCAGATAATGTTTCAAGATATGATAAATAGATAGTTAATCTTTTGTGGATTAATAAGTTGATTCATCATGAATACTCGTCATTTGGTGACAAAGTTGAGTTTATGGAGGAATTTTATTAAAGGATAATACTTTACTTTTCAATATGTAAATTTCCTTATGTTATTATTCTAAGTAGTAAAATAATTCATCAACGTTATGAAAATGATCTTAAAACAAAAACCTTTTTTGTTTACTTTTAAAACTGGGAAATCAAAGACCATTCAACCCATCAAAAGTTTTTGATTTTCTAATTGTTAACTTTCCCCTGATCATGTTTTCCATCACTCTCCATCAGAAGAAGGTGGTTAGTTTTTCATCTATATAAATGTTTTTCTATATGGAATCCTAGTATGTTTTATCTTGGGTGACCTTTATACCTATCTTTCTTTCATTTAAAGTGATAGTTTTATTAACTCTTTTTCCAATGTGGGGTTTTCAGGGAAGTTACTGAGCCCAATCTTAAAATTGTTTGGATAAAATTTCCAAAATTGGGGAAGGATATAACATTCTATTTAATTATAGAATAATACATTTTCATATCTATTAATATTTCTTAATAATAAATTAATTTTTCATTAATGGGGATGCTTTTTCTGATAGCGTACTCGACACACAACAATGGGTTTCTCCAAAATGTTACATTGCACAAAAGACAGAGTTATACCAAAAAATAATACAACAGTATTATTATTATTTTAAATGGTAGTTAACACCTAGACATTTTATTGGATAGAATTAATAAAACAAACTTCAATATGATTACAAATTTTTGTTAAATATTTTTACATTTATCCAATAAATTTTAGAGGATTAAAATGAGAATAAACATAATAAATAATGCATTATGTACATATAATTTACATTTACTTTTTATAATACATAATACATTACACAAATATATTCCCAAAGATAATATTATTTTATTGTATTTGGAAACTTGGAACACATTCTTTTAGCCAAGTGAAATATCTTCAAAATCTCCAATAAAGATCTTCCCCATTAGTTTTCCTACCTAAAACCTTTATTTATATCGTGGGGAAAATAAAACATAAAAATGGTTAGATAAAATTCTCAGTAAGGTTAAACATAAAAAAATATAAAACAAAACATAAACATCAGAATGTAAAAACATGAACATAACTTTAAATATCAAAATCGTGAGTTATCTACTCTGTCATACAACCAAGGTCCATCCACAAGGTGTCATATCAACAAGGTCCAACCCCAAGGTGTCAAAAACATTAACAAGGTTATTCACTAAGGAATAATAAAAATTAACAAGGTTTTTAACCAAGGTATCATAAAAATTACCAAGGTTATTCACCAAGGTATCATAAAAATTACCAAGGTTATTCAACAAGGTATCCTAAAAATTACCAAGGTTATTCACCAATGTATCATAAAAATTTCCATATCTGGTGATAGATTTTATTACCCAATGCATTGGATTGAGATACAGGTCCCACCTATATCATAATTAAATCATTCTTATGTGTTTCACAAAAAACATAAATCATTCATCATAGCATAACCCGTGAAATAAAATGGGTTTCTTAAATAACATTCCATCATAATCCATTAAAATAATATATTTCATAAAAATAATTACCCCATAAGAACAATCAAATAAATTTAATAATCAGGATAGAAACATAACCCTATGTCATCTTATATGGAAAATAACATTGATAAAACACTAAAACTTAATTCTTGAGGAAAATACCCTTTCTTTTTCAAAAACATTTTCTTTTCTCAAAATGCCACACAATTTTAAAAGAAAATAATTTAGTTGAAAATAAACATGAAATCGTGTAGTGGAAGCTTCATGGAAATAATGTGTCTTGAAATCAAAAAAAAACTATTCATTCCATATAAGTTAAAAACATTCTCCTTATACTTTTTTCAGAAAAATAAAAAAGTACATCAAATCGAATAACGACAAAAGATTTCATTCATACAATTTAATAAAAATTCAGAAAAGGGTAGAATTAAATTTAAAAAATTATATAGAAGTAGAAATAATATTATATAATTAGTAAACATGAATATGGATGATAAATTTACCCCATTAAATATTTATATATAAACAATCTTGGTTAAAAATGAAATTGAAAAATTATCCCTTACCATAGGTTCAATTTCTTCCTTATATGTTTGAAACTCTTTTATAGTGGGTTAAAACATATTAAAAAATTGTAAACAACCATGAAAATATCTATGTTATCATATATTATTCACTTATGACTTTATATTACCTGTTTATTTATCGATTCCATGTTAAAACAATGTTTTGGATAAAAAAAATTTATTTATTATTCGTGTTTTGACTTGTTATTCTTGATATTATTACTTACATCCTGATTTACTTACTTTAAAATTATAAAACATGATTTATATATCATAAATATTCACTATAGAAATATATATAATAGACAGATAAATGAAATTGAATACACTGTTCAAGGAGACGGTAGGTCTTACGTATGCATAAATGCTATTTTCATTTCCTTATTGAATTGAATTGAAGAAAGTAAAAGAAATATATATATATATATATATATAGTAGAATTATTATGTCATATATTTAGTTCTTATTTATTATATATACTTTATAATATTTCTTTAATATTTAACATGGAGAATTAATCCCATCGTGTCGTGGAGACATTAGGTCGTATATACGCACAACGGACAATATCATTCACTTAATGGTTAAATGGTATGGAATTGGATGCTATAATAATCATAAATAATAATTTTAATGTAATATTAATTATTTAAATCCATTATAATCATAAATATACCCATTCAAATTAATTATTTTCTAATAATAAATTACACTATGGCGTGGAGACGGTAGGTCATACGTACGCACGCATGGTGATATTGTTATTCGTAGGATGGATAAAAGGAGGTATAAGGTTCTCCCATAATTGTAATAATATATCAGAATATATAAGATAATGGATTTATTACTTTATTATTGTAACAACATAATAAGTGGAAGTAGATGAAGAAAGTAATTTTAAAAGATGTTATAAAAAATACCTCTTTTTCTAGTAAATCATTTAGATTTACACAAAAGGTCTCACTAGGATGTCTTTATGCAAAAATTGTGGCCTCTAGGATAAAGTTTTGGAAGTTGGGAGGATATTTGGTTTGGTTTTGGCTGATAGAAAGGGCTTTGGAGGTGTTAATAAAAGATAAAAAGAAGTTCCCTTTTATAGGAGACGTGATGCGAACTTTAGGAAATTCTTGAAATATTAGTTTATTATAAATTTATCTTTGGATTATAATGGTCCAAAAATAATTTATTTAGAATATAATATGATTATGGGTAAATATAATCTCATACAATAGGTTTTAGACATGTTTAGGTCAAAAAATTAACCTTATCCTTTAGCTTTAACCCTTAGTTAAAAATATTAACTCTTACCATGCCTTCTTGTTTGTTCATAATATACGGTTACTATACTTTCTATAAAATTACAAGAGAACCTCAAGTGGATAATTAATGAAATTTGTAACATTATATAAGTCATTTTTCCTAATATATATTTTTGGGACTATTATATCATTTAATAAAAGTGTATGTTTTTTAAATGCACTTATGTCAATTTTGACACTATTTATTAATTGATTTTTGTTAAAGTCATATAAACATGATTACTTTGAAAAAATGATTCAAATCAACCCTAACGATTTAATTTCATCCAAAAACTTAGATTATGGCTTCAAAATTTTAAAATTACATTTATTATAATATTTATAATATCATTTATTTGAATATTTCTTTAATGCGGTAATCATTGCATCATCATTGTGTTATAAATAATTTTTTTTATTTAATTTCTAAAAATTATAAAAAAATACCATGATTTAGGAAATATTTTTATATCTATAATTAATATTTATAGTTTAATAGATAATTTATGTAAATAAAAATAAATTTTTTTAGTAAAATGATACATGTTTATATTATATTTCCCATTACTTTAAATTAATTATTATAACATATCATTTTAACACACAATTGGTTCTCAAATTCCAAAATTTAGGCCTAAGGATTATTTTGGTCGCCCATGAATCATAAAATAGTATTAGGACATTGGTTAGGGTAGTTTTATTTTATTATAATATTATATTGTTTACCCTCATTTACCAGATTTACACTTTAACCATGGTAAAGAAAAAAATTGCGAAAGTTACTATTCATAATGTACGAAAATAAAAGGGATATATTAAAATAATTTGAACCTTATATTTACAAATATTAATTCCATTTTTATAAATTAAAAACACCAAATTGGAATATATTAATTTAAAATTAATTTCGGTTATTAAAACCAGAAAGCAGGTTTTTAATAAGTAGAAAACTATCAAACGATTGACATGTGTTTATGTCAAATTTAAATGCGAAATTACTTCCAATGAAAAAAATTGTATTAAATGATAAAAAAATAATCAAATTAAAATTTCAATCCTATTAAAAAGATAATCTTACTATATAAATAAATTTTATGATAATGCAATTTTGAATTAAAATATAGTATTTTTCACTATTCACTAAAATATGAATTTCATCGGAAAATTACCAAAAATTCAACCAAAGTAAATTTTGATGTCCCTCTTCCAAATAATAAGTTTATTTTTTTCAAATAGAATATATAAAACTTTTAAATAATATATTTAAAACATATGTGCCATTAAAAGGGAGAAAAACTACATTTTCTGAAAAATACTTCTTTTATCTAAAAAATTGAATTTTTTCTTATATCATATCTAGAAAATACACAATATTAGTGTTAATGTTATATAAAATTAAAAAATTTGTTAATATTATTCATCACAGTTAGTTTAAATCCCATTAAATAATAATATTTTTATAATATATCATTGTTTTATGAAACATGGTATTGTGTACAATGGAAGATATCAAGGAGGGTCACTCTTCTGTGTAATGAAAGAAAAGTTAGTTTTTCATGTAGTATAAGATTCATTTGCTGTTACATATAACATAATCCAAACATATTTATTTTATACACTGAACAAAATCTATACTCATTATTTCTTATATCGTACTCCAACTCGGTGTTTTGTGTAACATTCAACAAGTCAGTTTAGTGTGAAAGGAATGTTTGACATAATGCATTGCAAGATATAAACGAAAATTTTAATTTAATCATAAAAAATGGTTCAAAAAAACTCATTTTGTTACATTATATTCCCTTTCATGTAAATTTCTCCGTTGAAATTCATTGGGGTTATAAAAGGTTTACTGCATAGAAGTTTCATACATAGGAACCCACATTGTAAAAAGGAATACTGAAACATCATTTTAAAAAATGAAATTTAGAAACATAATAGTTACCCAAAGTAGCTAGTCATTGGGTTTCCAAATAGGATAATATATGTGGGAAATGAAAACATGGATATGGAAAAAAATTCTAACCGTTAATTACTAATGGATAATGATAGAGAACAAGGTTTGGATAAAGTTAACAACCAGAAAGCCATAAATCTGCAATGATTTAAGGAACCATTTTATTCATTAGATAAAAAAAATACTAGGATATCATTTTTGGTTTTCTAGATATTTTCCCTAAAGTTTAATAACATGAGAATAAATAATTACTCTATTTTAGTACAATTTCATTATTGGTCATACGTTGAACAATTTCTACTTCCTCTCTTATTCAAAGAAATGAAATTGAATTTTTCATTCCTAAAGTGTTAGAATATTATGCGGTCCATAAATTTAATTATAATTCATTCCATATGTATTCATCATAAAAAGGTTATTACAAGTTATCAAACATTCATAAGTCCATATATAGTTAGATAATACTTCATTCTAACAAACTTCATCCGATGTTTAAACTTTCAAAAAAATTGATAACCTTAAAATTATTCTGAAAGATGAAAATAAAAAACTATAGAAAAAGGTTCACATACATGAACTAACATTTATCCCCAATATATCATAATAAAACTTTATTTGGTCACATTATAAAAATGTGAACACCTTCATTATGTATTCTCTAGATTCATGGTAACAACCTAAATTATCAAATATCCTTATTGAAAACATGCATGTTTCTTTATTCCAAAATATATTGGATATATTCCTTATGTCTCAAAATGTTTTTTACATAATCTATGATAGAATAAAAAACATGTAAATAGCTTCATAATTAGTCCCCAAGAAACTAGAATCATCTAATTTACATGTTTAAATAAAACATATATTTATCCAAACATCATTATCTAAACATATGTGACATATTAAGGGTTATATATCCCTTAATCATGTGTTCACCATGTATATCTCCCTTCCCTTAAATCACCTTTTTGGATCCTTAAAACTATTCGACATATCCTTTCTAATCTTAAATGAAAAATTTATACTAAAAACACATATATATTTCATGATTCATATAAAGTAATCTATGAATTATGTCACATATACACCTTAGTCATCCAACATCATTATTAAAACATTATGTAGGATCCATAATCTTCATATTTCATAAAATAAGAATCATATCTTAAGGTTTCTCAACATCTAGCTTCTTAGGATTATTTTAAACAATACTGGAAGAACATCACATACATTTCACATTTCTTTTACAATATCTTTATCCTCGGCAATATGACCAATACTCATACAATCATCATGATTCTCTTCATGATATTTCAACATAGGAAATAGATCTTTATTATTCCCATAATTTCCACGTCTGAAACATTCAATGGTTAACCATGTTCTATATAGTTCTGGCGATTAACTAAGACCAGAAATAAAAGTGTGAGAAATGCATATCAGAGTTTAAAAAGACCAAAGTATGATAAATGGCTTATAATATTTCAATATATGATATATTTGGTTTAATCCTAGCTTATTCTTGATTATCACAAAAACTCTAGGATTGTAACCTATACTTTAATTATCCTTAGGAAATCGTAAGAAGAATCCTTAGAAAAATATCTAGGGATCTCACTAAAGTTTTCGCATCTTAGTTTCCAAAGGTTGATTAAACCTTCACTCTAATACCAACTCTAACAACCCATTATTGATGTACATGGACATTAAATTTATTTTTTGGAATAAATAATACATTAAAAAAATAGACGCCCAAATAATGTATTAGTTTAGTTTCATTAGAAACTCAAAACAGATTTTTCTTTCTTGGTGAAAGATGTTCATCATCTCCCATAAAGATCATTCCCATTAGTTTTCCTACCTAAAACCTTTTTTTATATCTTGAGAAAAATAAAAAATAAAAAGTGTGAGATTAAATTCTCTGTAAGGGTAAACATGAATAACATCAAACAAAACATAAACATAATAATTTAAAAACATTAACATAAATTTTGAATATGAAAATTGTGTGTTATCTACTTTTTCATATCACCAAGGACTATCCCCAAGGTTTCATATCACCAAGGACAATACCCAAGGTCTCATAAAAATTACTAAGGTTATTTACCAAGGTATCATAAAAATTAACAAGTTTATTCACTAAGGTATCATGATAATTACCAAGTATATTCCCAAAGGTATTTAAATAATTACCAAGGTTATTCACCATTGTATCAAAAAAATTACCAAGGTTATTCGCCAAGATATCATAAAAATTACCAATGTTACTCACCAAGGTATCGTAAAACTTTTAATCTCTAGAAATTAATTTACATAAAAAATGCATTGGATAGGGATATAGGTCCCACCCATCTCATAATTAATTCATTCTTTTATGTTCCACAAAAGCAACAATCATTAATCATAGCATAACCCAAAAAATAAAATGGGTTTCTTAAACATCATTTCATCATAATAAATATAAAATAAATAGATTTCATAAAAATAATTCCATAATAAACACAATAAAATCAATGTAATAATAGGGATATAAACAAAACCCTATTTTTTCTTAGATGGAAAATAGTTTTTATAAAATAAATAAACTTAATTCTTGAAGAAGATATCCTTTCTTTTTCAAAACTGTTTTCTTTTCTCAAAATGCCATGAAATTTTAAAAGAAAATAATTTAGTTAAAAATAAATTGAAATTTTGTAGAGTAATGTTCTTTTAAATAAGGTTTCATAAAACTGAAAAAAAAAATCCATTCATGCCATATAAGTTTAAAAAATATCATCCTCGTACTTTTGTCGGAAGAGTCAAAAAGTACCTCAAATCGAATAATGACAAAAGATTAATTTAATACCATTTAATAAAAATTCACCAAAGTATAAAATTAAATTTTAAAAAATACAGAATATTTGAAATAATATTACATAATTTAAAATCATGAATTTGGATGATAAATATACCCCAGTAAATACTTACGTGTGAACAATCTCAATTAAAAATGAGATTGCAAAATTATCACTTATCTTAGGTATGATTTCTTCCATATATGTCCAAAAATAATGTATGGTGGGTTTAAACATATTATTAACATGTAACAGAACTATAATAATATCTATGATATCATATATGATTCACCTATGACTTTATATTAGCCGTTTATTTATCAATTCCATGTTAAAGCAACATTTTGGGTAATAATCATTTTTTATCATATGTATTTTGATTTGTTATTCTTGATCTTATTACATAGATCAATATCTAAATACTTAAATAATTTAAAACATGATTTATATATTATAAATATTTATTATAAAAATATATATAATAGATAGATAAATGAAATGGAATACACAGTTCATGGAGATGGTAGGTCGTACATATGCATGAATGTTGTTTCTATTTCTTTATTGAATTGAATGGAAGAACTTAACTGAAATATATATATATCTATACATAAATATAGTAGAATTATTATTTTATATATTTCATTACTATTTTTTATATAAACTTTATAATCATTCTTTAATGGTTAATGTGGAGAATGAATCGCACCGCGTCACGAAGATGGTAGGGCGTACGTAAGCACGAGTGACGATGTCATTCACATAATGGTTAAGTGGTCTAGAATTATATGGTATGTTAATTATAAATAATTATTATCATGTTATATTCATTATTTAAATCCATTATAATCATCATTATACCCATCTAAATTATGTAATGTTGAATAACAAATTACACCACAGTGTAGAGACGGTATATCATACGTACGCATGCATGGTGATACTGTTATTCATAGCATAGATAAAAATAGGTATAATTTTGTCCCATAATTATAATAACATCTCATAATTTCGAATATAATGTATTTATTACTTCAGTATGAGAAAAACATAAGAAGAACAAGTAGAGGAAGAATAGAATTTTGAAAGAGGTGATAAAACAATTACATATTTTTTGAGTATCTCCTACGTATTTTCACAAAAGGTATCCATAGGATGGCTTTAGGAAAATATTGTATCCTATAGGATGCATTTATAAAAGTTTTGATGATATTTTGGTAGGTTTGGGCCGAGAAAAAGGGTTTTGGTGGTGTGAATAAAAGAGAAGGAGAAATGCACTTTTATAGGAGAGGTGATGGGAACTTTAGGAATGTTTTTAAATATTAATTTATTATAAATTGATTTTTCATTTATAATGGTCCCAAAATAATTTATTTCTAATATAAGATTATTATGGGTCTAAATACTCTCAACCAATAGGTTTCATACATGTTTAGGTTACAAAATTAACCTTATCTTTTAGCTTTAACCCTTTATTAAAAACATTCATTCTTAACATGACTTCATATATTCTCATTATATTTCTTTAATATAGTTACTATAAAATTACAAGACAACCTAAAGTGGATATTTAATAATATTTTTAACTTTATATAAGTTAATTTGTGGTTTTTTATATTTTTAGTATTATTATATCATTTAAGGAAATAGTTTTTTTTAAACTCATTTCTGTCAATTTCGAAACTATTTAGTAATTGATTTTTTTTATAGTTATACCAAGTTGGTTTCTTCAAAATAAAATCTTTAAATAATCCCTAACATGTAAATGGAATCCAAAAAATTCTTGTATGGAATCAAAATATTAAAATTACATTTATTTTAATATTTATAATATCATTTATTTGAATATTTAATTAATAAGGTAATCACTACATCATCATTGTGTCATCAATAAATCTATTTATTTAATGTGTAAAAATTATAAATAAAATACCATGAGATAAGAAGTTTCTTATCTTTATAATTACCATTTATAGTTGAATTTATCATTTATATAAACCAAAATTAATTGTTTTTGTAAAATGATACAGGTTTATGTTATATTTCCCTTTACTCTAAATTAATTATTATAACATGTCATTTTCACTCCTAGTGGTTCTCAAATACCAAAATTTAGGCATAAGGATTTCTCGGACACCCATGACTCATAAAATAAGATTAATACATGTATTAAGGCATTTTTATTTTATTATAATATTATTTCTTTTCCCCTTACATAGCTGATTTACCCTTTAACTATGGTAAATAAAAAAATTATGGAAGTTATAATTCATAATGTCCAAAAATAAAAGGTACCTATTTACATTATTTTTACCTTTTCATTAAAAAAAAGTAATAAATTTTTCTAAATTCAAAAGACATAATTGGTAGAAATTAATTTAAAATTAATTTGTCTTGCCAAACCAGAAAGTGGGTTTTTAAGAAATAAAAACTATCCAAATATTGAAATGTGTTTATTTACAATTTAAATATGAAATTACTTCAAATGAACATAATTATGTTAAATGAAAAAAAACATTCTCTAATTAAAATTTAAAACCAATTATAAATATAATCTAACTATATAAATAGTTTAGATAAAAAGACAGTTTTGAATTAAAATGTAGTATTTTTCACTACTTATTCAAATATAAATTTTATCAAAAAATCAAAAAATTCAAGAAAAGTACATTTTTATGTCCATATTCTAAATAATAAGTTTATATTGTCAAATAAAAAATAAAAAAGTGTTAAAACTAGATTAAAAATGGGTACTCCATCAAAAGGTAGCAAAACTGTATTTTTTTAAAATACTTCTTTTATCTGAAAAAAAATGATTTTTCTCTTATATAATGTCTAGGAAATACATAAGATTAATGTTAATGTTATATAAAATTAACAATTTTGTTAAAACTATTTATAATGGCATGTTTATATCCAATTGAATAATAATATTTTAATAAAATATCGTTGTTTAGTGAAGCCTGGTATTGAGTACAACGCAAGCTATCGAAGAGGGTCACTCTTGAGTGTAACACAAGAAAATTCAGTGTTTCATGTAGTGAAAGATTCATTTGGTGTTATTTATAAAAAAATCCAAACATAGTTCTTTTATATATTAAACAAAATCTATACTCATTGTTGTGTGTATCATACGCCAACTCGGTGTTGCATGTAACATAAGAAAAGTCTATTTAGTTTGAAAGGAATGTTTTAATTAGGGAATTGAAAGATACAAATGAAAATTTTAATTTATTCAAAAAAAATGTCCATAAAAACTCAGGGTGTTACAATGAATCCAATTTTAAGCATAAAATACTCAAATATGTTTAAAGGACATTTTACCACCTTTTGAGGGAGAATTTTTTTTAAAAAAATAGTTTTTTTCACTTTCGTATGTTCTATTTGAAAAAATAAACTTTTTATTTGGAATTGGGACATAAAATTTTACTTTGGTTTGTGTTTTTGTAATTTTCTGATAAAATTAACATTTTAATGAATAGTGAAAATACTTCATTTTAATTCAAGACCACTTTTTCATCTAATTTATTTAAATAGATATATTATCTTTTTATTTTTTTTTAAAGTTTAATTTCATTATGTTTTTATAATTTAATAAAATTATGGTCATTTGAAGTAATTTCACATTGAAATTTGATATAAACACATGTCATTCTTTTGATGGTTTTTACTTTTTAAAAACCTGTTTTCTCATTTTAACAATGGGAATTAATTTTAAATTAATTATTGAAACTTAGGTGTTTTTAATTTGGAAAAATGAATTGCATATTTGGAATAATATGTTCCAAATTATTTAAATAGATACCATTTATTTTTTGATATTATTAATAGTAACTTTAGTAATTATTTTTATTTACCATATTTAAAAGGTAAATATAGAAATTAACGGTAAAAATAATATAAAAATAATATAAAAATACCATAAAGTATGTCCTAATCTTATTTTATGATTCATGGAAGACCAAAAAAATACTTTTTCTGAACCTTTTTTATTTTGGAGCCATTGTGGTGTGATAATGGCATGTTATAATAATTAGTTTAAAGTAAAGAGTAATATTACATAAACATGTATATTCATAATAAAAAAATTTTAATGTGGGGTTATATAATTGGTATATTTAACAATAAATATTAATTATAAATATAAAATTATTTCCTGCATCATGGTATTTTATTTATATTTTTTAGACATTAAATAGAGAAATTTATTTATGACAGAATGATGATGTAGTGAATACCTTATTAATGAAAGATTCAAATAAATGATATTATAAATATTAAAATAAATTTAATTTGAAAGTTTTGATACCATACACATATTTTAATAATTTTTATGACATGTTATATTTGAGTTAATGTAGTTTTTTCTAATCAATAAAGTTGTTATATCTTTAACAAAAATCAATTACTAAATAGTATCAAAATTGACATAAATGAGTATTTAAAATAAATACTATTTTATTAAATGATATAATTGTCACAAAAATCAAGGATTCATCCAAATGACTTATATAATTATAAAACATTCATTAATTAACCACTTGAGGTTATCTTGAAATTTTATAGTAACAATATTTACCATATAGTGTAAAAATACAAGATGACATGGTAAGAGTTAATTTATTTAACTAAGGGTTAATACCAAAAGATGATGTTACATTTGTGACCTAAAATTTTCTAAAACCTATTGGTTGAGATTATTTAGACCCATCCTCATCTTATCCCTTAACTATATCACTTTGGATCTATTATAATTCGAAAATAAATTTATAATAAAATACTCTTTCAAGACTTTCTTAAAGTGCCCCTCCTCCCTCTTATAAAAGTCCACCAACTCTACCCAATTAATAACGTCTCTCAAGACCATTAGATATTCAATGTTCTTCTAAAATAAACTCCTAAAATACCTCACTTAATCTTAGAGACTTACCTTGGGAATAAGGCAATTCAATATTTCTTTCTGGCTCAAATCAAAATGAGTTACCAGATTTAGAGGTAACGTCTTCTCTCAAGATCCTTTTTTTTATTTTCCTTCTCCACTTCCTATGATCTTATTATTATAAGATTAATTAACAGAACCAGTATCCTAAATATTCCATTATTTCTTTATTTTATGGTTTTTACCTACACTTACACATGCCTCCATCTAATGGATATAAAACATATTGTTTCCTTCTATAGTGAACTAATGCCTCGTGAAATGATGATTGATCAATTTTCACATAACACCTCTCATGGTGGACATTATGATGGAATTTTATTAATATATGAAATATATTATATTTTTATTTTCTCTTTGATTCTGTAATTGTTATTTAAAACAAACCTTTATACTTGTCATAATGTGTAAATACGATAATTTCATTTGAGGAATTGTGGACTACTACCCCCTCAAAGTGATATGACTCATTCATTCCATATGTGGAATGTATAAAGGATGGTGTTAATGAAATTATGTAACATATATAACATGTATAATACATTTTAATTATAATATACATATGTATCATTTATTTTTCATTAATTTAATATGACAAAGAAATGAAAGTATCATTCATGCGTACGTACGGCCTACCGTCTCCATAAATGGTGAATTTTATTTCTTATATCCAAATATTATGAACCATTATAAATACATATATAATGGAGATATATGATATATAAATCATGAATACTATTCTGTAGATAATATACTTTTTACCACATGGACAATTTTTAATTAAAATATGTACATTTTTAACTCATGTACCAAACATCGACAAAATGTCTGATATGAACTCCGATAATTAACTAATTTCTATAACATGGTAATAAGTAATATAAAATTTAGAATAAATTTTAAAAATGTTATGATGTAATTATATTTTAACCTATGTTTATTATTTCAAAATATAAATAAATAATGAGACAGGTCGGACTTGAGGTAGGGGAACTTCATAACCCAATTCACATTCTTTGGGTTGATCTTCTACTTCCTGATTATGTAGTGCTATGATTATATGAGAAATGAATTTTTATATCTTCTCTTCTATTTATACTTGATTTATGTGGATTTATAATTGATACACATAATTGATCTATTTTATTAATAAAATTATATTTTTAAGGATAATCTTAACTCAATCTCATTTCATTGACTTAAATATCCATGTCATTGGTTCTGTTTTCCAAATATTATATGTGAATGTCCTATGATTGTTTTACACTAAGTATCCACTTATATTGGATGAATTTATTTTTTCACATATAATTATTTCATTTATTTATCCTTAATCTAAGGACACCATCTTTTTAAGGGATTTCGTATCAATTTATATTCCATTGAAACTTATTTTTTGTTATGCACCAATTCACTTTTATATGGTCTAAATACTTCCCTTTGACATATTATATAATGAATGTCCTTATTATCATGATATTATAAGTTTTTCTTAATTTTATTCTTTAATTGTTATTTTTATGTATTTATCAAGTGGTAAGGAACTCTTTAACTAAAATATCGTTTTAAATGTGTTAAAGACTTATTATTCTAAATATTTCTCATTAATGAATGTGGTTTCAAAATGGTTTTAAGGATTTATTTTTATGAACATTAATGTTTAAAAATTTTAATTTCTTTTAAAGTTTCAATGTGGTATGGGAAACATTGATACAAAAATCTTCTTTTTAAATGTTTTAAATGTGTTTTTTTAGAATGAATTGATTATATCAATATCATTAAATGATATCTTATTATTTTCATATGGTAATTCTATTTTTCATTTTTGTGTGGTTTATGTGTTATTATTATGCTATTTTTCTTCGGATTTTTTTATGAATATGGGTTGTTCCATGATAAACTGAGGGCAGGTGAGATCATGATATCTCTCTAGTGTATTGGGTAATTTAAAGGATATAAATGATAATGTTTCTCTTAATAGATTTAGGTAATATACTATGACAGGTATCCCAAATGTAACCTTGATGCTTACTCCATATGTAGTTATGAAAGATAAAATATAAGTATGTTATGGATGCTACAAGTTACCATTATTATTTATGATTTCTATAGGTTTATCAGTAATCTTATGATTTCATAATTTATGTTTAATAGTTTATTTTTTATGGGTGAAAAGTATGATTTTGTGAAAATGTTTTCATGAGTATTAAATATTCATGGAATAATAGTTTTATTCCTTATTTTATATTCCTTACTGAGATTTTTATGCTCATCCCTAGTTTGTGAAATGTTTTCCATAGGGTATAAGGATTGGTAAGAGAAAGTAAGAAGTCAAGAAGATTTTTATCAAGAAAAAAATCATGTTTTGTTTAAAGGGTTTCATTTGATGTAGAAAGTGGATACTGAGTGTAACTATCCATATGTAATGTCTAGGTCTATTATATAATAGTTATGGCCTAATTCTCTAAAACTCTAAAATTGAAAATATACTCAATGCGAAATAAGGTAAAATTGTTGGATTAACTCAAGATTACGTAATGCATAAGTTCAGGGCCTTATAATAAGTAAATCATATATGGTATTATATATAACAATATGGTTTTGTGTAATATTTATTGTACATGATGTTTGAAAATGTATGAAGAAATTAAAAGCTTAAGGTAAGGGATTTATGTCTCACTTTTATTTTCTATGAGATATAAGTCATATTCACATCCTATTTCTTATATGTGGTGTATACACTTCCAATTAATGTCTTTTATGATTATTTTATTTAATATTAAGGTATTTTAATATCTATATAATTTTACCCCTTTTATGGGGCATAAGATTCAACTGATTTTAATGTGGTAAGGGGATTTCTAATCTCACTTTTATTTTTGTGAGACTTATGCCATATTCACCACTCATTTATTTTTTGTGTCTTATATACTTACCCAGAATTTAATTTATAAAACTTCACCTTAAATATATGGGTATCTAAATATCTATTTAATGATCTCTCTTTCATGTGGTTTATGGTTCAAAAGTTACCAAATCATTAAGGTAATTTTGTCTCTATTTTCCTTCATTATGACACATATTATGTCATGCACCTATATTATTTTACAAGGTGTATATAATTCCATTTTACATTTTGTATCATTAATTGAATTATTTTTCATAATTTTATAAGTCTCATGTAATTTTATTCTCCATTTATTCAAAAACCTGTGTTCAATCAAAACAATAGGTTCTAAAAATGATTTTAAAATGATTTAAATGATATTTTTGGAATTTCTAATGAAAAGGGATTTAAAATATGTTTTAAATAGTTTTAAAATCTTACATTTTAATTTTTAAATGATATTTTCAATGAAAAATATTTTATAAATGTTTTAATATTTAAAAATCGTTTTTCAAAATATAAATTTTATTTTCCCCAAGAATTATTCAAAGTGATATTTCAAAATAATTTTCTATCTAAGACAATGTTATTTGATGTTACATATGTTTTATTTGGGATATGATCTGATTATAAAATTATTTTTATTTATTTTAAGTGTTTATATTTAAGATGGATTGGTACTTATACATTTTGTCTCTTTTCCAAGTGTTATGTTATGATGAAAATTTTGGGAAACCTATTAAATTTTTATGGGTTTTGATATGATTTATGTTCTTGTGTAACACATATGTATAGTTTTCCTTATGTGATTGGTGGGAAAATTGTATCCCTTTGATTCATTAGGTAATAATTTATATCTCTTGATATAATTATGGGAAACAATTTGACGAGCCTCATCCACTTTGGGGAGATAGGAAAACCCAGTCCATTATGAGAAGATGGGGAAACCCTATCCACTTTGGAAAGATTGGGAAACCCATTCCCTTATAAGGAAAGGATTGTAACTTGGAATAGTGTTATGCCCCGCCTAGTAGTTGTAGTCCCCATGAATTTACCTTCTATGTTTGTTCAATATTCCTTGACTTATAAGGACTGATATTACATGCATATGTATCCGCCAAAAATTTCATGTCTTATTCTCATGTTATTTTTAATGTAATATTTTCTTTATTTACTCATTATTTATGTATTATCAACTACCATTATTTATTCCATCACTCATGTATATGATCTATGATATGCAAGGAATAATTTTATAATGTTAAGGTCATATTCTCTTACACTTATATTCATGATTATGATTATGTATCGCCCTTCCTTTCCCTTACTAAGAATCTGAGCTCACCCTTTTTTATGTTTTCTTTTAACCAAGTTATAAAGAAAAGTTATATTTAGGGTTACTAAAGAGAAAAATATGTTTGGGAAACATTAAAGACCTTTCACTAGACTATTATTTTGTGTTCCAAGTTTCCAATGGCACTTGACTAATACGGTCTTTGGGCTTGTGAATTGGTAATATATGAAATGTTTTACAAAAATAATGTAATATCCATGTATGAAAATCAATTTTTATTATACAAATTGTATTAAATATAATTATCATGTTTTGTTTTACAATTATGTTTAAATAAAATTAATTTTTTTAATAAACTATTATAGTAAAATCTCATGTTTTATAAATTCCTATCTAAAATAATTTCATCATTAAAATTATTGATATACAAAAATCCATCAAAAAATGATTTTTATTTTTCAACATTTCCCCTAAATATCCCACATTACAACCTATAATCTTTTATTTCTCAAATATACCTTAATTAGATGTTTTATCTAATTCCAAAACTCTTTCTCTACATTGTTGACAATCTAAACTAGATTTTCTTTATTATAAAATCTTATATATTAATCTATTCAATCACTATTTAGTATATTTTTCAAGTCTAAGATGTACATTAATCATAATAGTATGTGTAAGATATCATATATATTATAAACATGTAATGGTATATCGAAAAAATAAGATAGAGTGTTGATTCTCCCAAAAAAAATAAATAAGCCCAATGCACTATAGAATTAAAATTACCTTCTTCAAAAAAAACATATAACTCGCTTACATGGTGATTATTTTATAATTAAATGGTCCCTTATAGGTAACTAAATGTACATACTCTTATTATATTCTTATAGTTTCAATATCCTATATTCTATACTAATATATATCTGGTAGAACATGATTTATTATTTCTATCATAAACCGGTGGTAAATAAACTCTCTTTCTTTCTTTAAAATCATAAAATATTTTGAAAAATAACATATTTTAGTATAAAATGATTTTTATGGTTCCATTTGAATTTTTAAATGAATGTTGTTATTATATGTAAATTATAATTGATTTTCGTACTAGTTCCATGTGTCAAGGAAGTCAAGTGAAAATGATCTCATCATGTCATAAAATACTTGGATAATTCAGCCAAACAGCTTATCCTCCTTACAATGATAATAGGTTCTCAAATGTAACTTAAATGAATAAATACCTTTAAGTAATCCTCCTAAAAGTTTATGTGAAACAATGGCCCTGATTAGCTATAATTGATATATGTTCACTAATTTCCCAAATAACATTATTTATATATTGCACTTCAAGATGTTATAGATGTAGATTCATGATTATTACAAGAAAATTAGTAGACATTTGTTTGATAATCTATGATAACCCATATTTATGCATTTACCATGAATATTTTAGTGTCTTTATTGAAAAAAATAAATTTAAATGTTTTCACACTTTCAAATTAGTATATGGTGAGGTTTTATGAGTCCTTTTTGAATATTTCTCATAAAAATTACTTGTTTAAATATAAAAAATTTTCACACCCTATTAGAAATTTCACATTTCATGTTATCCCAAAAGTTTTTATCCTAAATCCCTATATATCATGGTGGAGTCATGGTGTATTGGGAATTTTTTCTACGAGATCAATCTAAAGAGACTTTCTTTCGTATAAGTTCTGGGTTTATATAAAATCTATTTTTGAACATCGAAACTCCATATTCTGAGAAAAATTCTATCAACTTACCATATTTTATATAATAAACATTTTTTTTTAATATTTTTATTTTTTGAGAAATTTATTTACTTTAATAATAATATTTTTAAACTATATAGAAAAGGGATGATTATTTTTACTTTAAAAATAATTTGTATGCCCACATTTACTGAATCTATGAATATTGGATCATTTTCCATCCAATATCGTCTATATAACTCCTTAATCCTTCATACTCAATGCATCTACAACTTTCTTTCCTTGATGGGTTAGTATTTCATCATATATTAATAGTCCTTTAGTTTTTAAACCTATAATGTTTTCTATATGTTGATCTCTTTCTTTTTGAATATATTCTTCTAACACTTTTCATCTATATATATTTCATATATTTCTACATATATATAGTGTCTCTATATATTCAAATAAAAATCACTTCATTGTAATATATATCATGGGATGGATAATTTTGTACATGGTTATTTAAATGTCTTGAATAATGAGAAACAACTCTAGAATTTTGAATAAGTATACACCTTATTTGTTATATTGATTCGTAAAAAAATATAAAAAATCCTTACTTCATTTATAATGAAGTTAATAAAAGTTATTTTATTAGTAACTTATTTAATCCCATATGAAATTCTCCATATTATTTAAACCTTGATAGTTTTACCCCACTACATGTCAAATTTATTAATCGGTTAGTTAATTGGGAAATAATTTCCACAATAATCTAGTAGTAACCAGCTAAGCCAAGGAAGCTATTTTATCTCTAATATTCATTGGTGTTGTCCATTCTTAAACTCCCATAGACGTTCAAGGTTCCTTAAGTATTCCATCCTTAGATACAACATGTCCCTAAGAAAATTTCTTAATCCCAAATTCATACTTATTGATTTTCCAATATAAATCCTTATTCTTGAGAGTCTCCAGAATAATCCATAGATGGTCCTTATATTATTAAATGATTATATATAATATCAATAAATAATTAGTTATTAATATAAACATATTGTTAATATAATCCTTCAATAATCTATTTATTCGGTTTATAAAAACTAAGGTTTAATTTTTGTTATCTACAAATGCATTACTATGAGCTAGTAATGTTAATAATTTGTTGGGAAATCCATCTTTAATATACCACACTTCTTATAGTTAAAATTGTTATATCCATAATAGAGGTTAATATTTGGTATGTATTTATCTTAGAGATATTTATCAATTTTATAATAAAAGAATATTAAAGGAAACTTATTCTTAATAGTAATGACATTTATTAACCTAAAATTAATGCACATACATTATATCCATACATAATAACTAAAAATTGGATTAGATCTCCCCATGGTGAGACACTATGGTGTATAAATCCCTCATCAAAGGACTATTGTATTTTCATCATAAATTCTACCAAATCAATTAAATAAATTATATAGGGTGGTTTTTGTATGGTCTTTTCAACTAAGATATAAATATTTAAGAATTTAACTTTATGATCCAGTGGTTATCATTGTAATTTTTTAGGGAATATATAAATGTAATCTAGAATAATCAATAAATCTAAAATTATTAGGTTTTCCTTCTAATTTAAAGATTATATTTTATCTTATTCTTCTTTAATAATTTCATTATGATGATCTAGTAGAGGTTTTTTCCGACATTTCCTATGTAGTGAGGTGTCTCCTCTAAAAAATATAATATATGTATACCTCATAGATTATAACTTCTCTCATTCAACAATGGTGCTTTGATTGTAAATTGTGTTTGAACCCTTCCAAATAATTATATCAAATTCCACCATTTGGATAATAATTAGGTTTCAATTAATGTTACATCAATTCATTCTAATTGGAATTGATGTAATAAATTTCTCTTGAAAAAGGATTACCGTTCATTATTTTTACCAATAACTCCATATTTAAGGCATGAAGGGATGATTCAATTTTCATATAATATATATAGGATATAAAAGAATACATAGAACCAGATGCAAATAATTTATTGTATAACATTTATTTTATGATTAATTTACCCTTTATAATATCATATATGACATCAATTTCAACTATAGTAATTTCAAGATCGAGGTTGATCTCATGGCCTCTTTTGAGGTATATTCCCTTGAATCTTGATCGATTTATTAAAATATTATAAAATAAAATTAAAATTAATTCATGATATAGTAATAGCATCACTCATAAATTTAAAGTAATTATATTTATTTCCCATTTATCTATACTTAATATAACCTTATAATCACTTTTTATAATCTTTTGGGTTTTTCTTCCCAAAAATGATTCATGTTTTAAATTCCACCATTCCTTTCTTCTTCAATACCAATGTTCCCTATACAAAGAATTAATTCATCCCCCTCTGCTAGATATTTTCATTGAAAATATATGTCATGGAGAACTCATTCTCAATCTTGATGAAACATGACACTATCTTATCATATGATTAAAGAATTTAAGAGACTAATTTTCTCTATAAATATTTAATTGGTTCTTTGAAGAAGTAAATGATATTTTATTATAGATTTCATAATAAATCTAAAACATTTCTTTCTACTATTAGAAAGATAGACTCAGTTTCCTCAATAATATCAATGTCCTATTATTTTAAATTTTAAAATTGTATTTCCCTATGAACTAATTTCTCACTAGGGATATATTTTTAAGGAAAAATATTTCATAAAATAATTCTATTAACATTATATCCATGTATTACAAATTAATTTTATTTTGAATTAATGAACTACATTGATGAAAATATCCCTTTAGATGTTATTTGAAAACAAAAACCTTCTCCAATTCACAATATCCAAAAGTACTAAATAATTTTTATTGAGATTTAATACATTCCATTTAAACTATTGGATTAGTGGTTCCATTAAAATATAGAGGTTGATTCCTATAGAAGAAATCCAATACTCTTAAACATTACTGAGGGGAAAAAATTGATCCATTTGAGAAATTTTATTTTTCACAAAATATGTCAACATCATTAATATAATGATAATTCTATTAGATCTAACACCAACATAATTTGTTTTATAAGACAGAAAATCACTACCCAAATTATAGTCATTAAAAAAGTTTCTAGAACTTCTATTATGCTTCATTTACAAATAATTGCACATACTAATTAGTTGATGAATGAAAATATGATTTATGAATCGTATTAGATTAACAATATTCATTTATTATAAATTAATTTCTAATAAAATGTATCCATTATAGAGAAAATTTTAATGAAATTCCATAGGTATTTTCATAATGTTTGGTTCTCTTATTTTATTCTTATGTATCTAGATTCTGAGAGTTCTAAAAAATTACTCTTATACCTACTATAACTATTTTCTATCTCATATCCCATAGATGGTGGTTATTTATATGTTTAAAAACTATATGAACAAAAATATTAGGAGACTAGATATATACTTGGTCATTGTAGTACATTGGAAATTAATCTATATCATTAAAACCCATAGGTCCATATTATTCATTCATTTATTATCTTGAGATCACATGTATCCTTATTCATGGTTTCTTCTGGAAATTAGGAACCAATTGAAATATTTTAGTTCAAATGATTAACACGAGGTATTGTACTATAGAATATGATATGGAATAAATAAAACATAAATAACATAACTAGAATATATAAATATATAAATTCCATATATCTAAAAAATAAATCATTTTTATTTTAATGTAAATAGATAATCACGTGGATTTTAAGTAATATATCATAATATTAAAATAAATAATCATTGTCATTAGTCATATACCATCATGTCTGTGTACCTTAGCCTCATATGTAAGAGGGTAGGCATGCACCCAATACTCAGGCATGTTTCTCACATTATACCTACTAATGGATCTGTGGGATATATACTTAGTGTTCCCATAAATAAATTAAATAGTCTATCTCTTTAATCATATGAATGTAATGAATAAATAATTTAATACATATGATTACCTAAGGAACCTCTAACAACCACATGAATATTGAATGACTAATTATCAGAATAAAAGTAATAGGTTTAAAAATTTAAAATTATTTCCCAATAAAAAATAAATATATTAACAATATATGTCAATAAAATCTAATTTACATTATTAATAACATGTTCATACTATATAGAGTATCAGGTATACAATCATGTTAATAATAGAGTAATTAAAGAAATAGTGGAAATTTTATATAATATACATATATATATATATTGACCCCATGGATGATGAAGATGCCTAGATCTAATGTGATTGGGACATTGGTGATATTGTTGAGACATATGGGAGATTTTAATGATTAAAAGATGGAGATGATGAATTGGAGGAGAGACTATGTGGATATGATTTCTGTGTTTCATTTTCTCTTCATTATATAAATCATATTCAAACTCAATTGTTACATATTGTCCCATTTTAGGTTATCTACATTCCATGGTTTTGGAGTGATTAAAGGAACATGAAAGGAGTTATGATTTTTTAGGAGTTAAGGGGGAGGAAAAATTACTCTTGAATATATACATAGAATTCATAATTGTGGAATATGAATAATGTTGTGAATTTTTTATGTTTATAGAGTTTTCCTTAAGGACTTATGTAAGAGGAAACAATGATGTTATGGATGTAATGGAGGATGGAAGTTTAGAAGATAAGTAATGTTCAAAGGATTTTATTGGACTGTAGGTCACTAGAAATTTATTATTAAAAACTATCAAATAATATTTTGGAAATAAATATAGCAAAATCTTTAAATGATAAATACTTTATCTAATCACATGAATTAATAGAAAAATATAAAACTCTTAATTATGACTATATATATAGTATATTTTGTAGATACATAATATCATACAATGGAATGAATTATATGATTTAAAAAATGGGAGGCACATTGAGTTAGAAGTTCTACTTCTCAATTTTCCATTCCATTAGTTTTGGAAATCAAAAAACCCTTCTTAAAAAATATTTATTAAATTTTTATATCCCAAGATTTTTAGAATGTTTTTGAAGAAAACATAATCATCTACCATATATATAATAAGTTCTAAAGTATCATGAATATAAACATTATGTTTTAGAATTAATATTATCATAATGAGTATTTTTCTGATAAACTGGAATCACCCATATCAAACTCGAAGTAAGACTTTAGACATGGATAGAATAATTAAAAGGTATTAACAATCATACTACTATTACTAACAATATAACCAGACTAACACTCATAAATATTATTATATTGAAAATTGTAAGGATGTATATTAGACAAACTAAAGTTTATAAACGCAATCCTTAAACATAATAATATCATAAAGAAAACTTTTGAACAATATAATGGTGTTAATCAATAAGACATCAAAACTTCAATTATATTGATCTGTAAAGTTTCAGGTTTCTGAATCCGTTCCAAAATACTTATAAAATATGACCATTGGGAGATCAAGATGACCATTGGAAGGATTTCTATAAATGTTGGGTCATTTAAAGAGTATAGAGCCGGTTGACTACATTTTCTCTCAAATTTAAAAAAGAATAATTAGTGTGAACACATCACTCTTAATCTTTGTATTTCTTTAGAGAGTTTTCTTGATAAAGAAACCTTATCAGTCTGTCTCATTAATATATTTTTTAATTTTCACTCACGTCCGACCATCTTAACGATCTGGGTAAATTTGGGATAGGAAGAAAAAAAATATGATCTTTAGATTAAGGGCTTAGAGGGATAGTAAGATAGAGATGATCATCATATTGAGGGATTCCGGGGGTAAAAAGATAGATAAAATTTGATATTTTTATTGAGGTCTTTCCTTGGTAAGAAAAGATAGAATTTAAAATAAGTATAAAATAGTGGATACCTTTAGCTAGGGTTATTTACTACCTCAATCTTAAAGTTTAAAAAGGGTTATCTTTTAAGTAGCTCGTAAGTCCTTATTACTTTTTCCAGCTATTTTATTACTTATTGTTTACATATTCTATACTTCGGTGCACATTTAATAGAATGTGATTTATATTATTCATCTCTATATTATATTTGTTTTTTATATTAATTTTGATTAATATATATACTATGATTAATAAGATCCATCATGATACCTATCTTTTACTCTAATCTAATCATACTCTTTATGATTATGATTATGTGACTTTGTTAATCGGATCTAGGGCTAAGTATGCAAATATTACTTAATATACTATGGTTTTTTTTGGTTAAATTCTTTTAAACTAAGTTTTTTAAACTAAAATTCACCCCCCCCCCCCCCCCGCCGCACACACTTGAATGTATTAATCTGTAGAAAGAATATTTTGATCCAAAAATTGGTATCATGGAAATATTATATTGCCCATATAATTTATGTTCTTTTTGTTTCTTCTATCATTTTCATGTTTTTTTAATGTTTTGATATAAACATATTTTATATAAACTTTTGTTACACTAACGTGTATCTGTGTAAATGAATAATTGTATTTTTTTTAAATGATGGTAGTTCTTAATATCATATCAATAGAAAATCTCAATCCAAATAGACCACCAATCTTTGATAGTGTTGATTATGAGTACTAGGGAGATTGTATGAAGATTTTTTTTATCTATACTAAAGATGAAAACTTTTTTATGATTATAATAGATAATGAGATTCCTGGTATGGAAGTTACTGATTTAAATCATTAGGAAAAATAGAAATATTGGTTAAAATACAGAGTAAGGAGTACTTTAATATGTTCTATGAAAAGAAGAATTTTTTTCAGATTTCTTCTTCTAAAGCTAATAAAATTATCTAGAAAAAGTATTAATTAAACACTTTGTAACATAAAATGTTTTTGATACCAGGAGAGATATTCTTAGAGTAGATTATCAAGCTCTTTATTTCCTACCTGGGGAAATGGTTTCCAAGATGCACTAGAGATTCATGGAAATAATAAATAGTTTACAAGCTATTGGGGAAAATATACTTGATGATGAATTTCTTATGTTAAAGTAAATTAATATTATTCCAAAGGAATGGGAATCAAATAGAACAATTTTGAATGAGACAAGAAAGTTAAACAGTCTTACTCTTGAGGATCTCATTTTAACCCATATGAAATATGAGGGGATACTCAAAAGAGATGATGAGAAAGATAATAATGTTAATTGGGGTGTTAATTTTTCTACTACTACTCTTCCTATTAAATCTCTAACAATAGATAAAGTTGTAAAATATTCAACAAATAAGAAAGTTGTTATTCAATCAGATTGTAGTACTTTTAAACTTTATTAGAACAAGTTTCCTAATCCTTCCAGAAAGATGAATATGTTTATTTTCAAGGAATATTTTCAAAAATTTTATAATTAAATCCATAAGTATATAAGTGATAAGAAATATTAATTCACTTGCTATGAATGTAATAAATATAGACATATTAGACCATATTTTCCAAAGATGGAGAAGAAATATATAAAAGAAACGAATTGCGAAAGAAAGGACAAAAAATACTAAAATCCAAGGGCATGAAAGTTATAAAATTTTTAGACATATGAAGTTCCAGGGGAGGTGATTCTTATAAAAAAAATTCAGATAATGAATGTTATGGATAAAGGAGTATAAGACTTTTGTCAAATATATCTCTTATATATCATTGTCTCATGGAAGAGTTAGAAACCATTGATTCGCAAACATGTATTTAAGTTATAATTATTATGATGAAAAAAAATCTATATCTTTTTAAGAATATTCTTACTTATAGAGTGAATATAATTTATTACCTTATTATAATGAAGTTTCCCATTTTTCAAAACTTTTAGAAAAATGGAATATAAAATTTTGTATAAAAATATATAATGGTAAAGAAAATCTTCCTAAGGATGATTCAAGAATAGATTTTTTTGAAAACATAAATATCCAATATTTCTAAATATCTTCATGAGACTATTTCTAAAAAACATTATATTTCAAAAAAATTATAAAAATTTGTTTCTAAGAAAAGAAATTTACAAATTACTTATGATAAATTTAGTTCCAAAACTATTAAAAATGAGGATATAGATTTAGTTGTAAAAATAAAATTAGAAATTTTTTCATTGAATAATATATTATCAAACTTTACCAATGGTAGAGAAAACATTGATAAAATGTACAAACAAATCCATCCTCATGTGAGTAGTTCCAGAATAAAATTTTCTAAAAAAACCATGTTTTTAGTAACAATTATTGTGTTCCAAAAAGTGCACCTTTTTTCACCAAATGTCAAAGTGGTGGGAATTAGAAAACAATTGTTCATTAAAAAAATTTCAACACCTAGGTTTTCACAAAACACACATTTATAATAAAATTGTGGATTCCAAAAGTTTTGTTTTCTGACATTAATAAAACAAAGAAGGTTTGGGTTCCAAAAGTCTAATGTTTTTAAAAAAAAGAAAATGAAAAAAATAATATATTGTACATGGATACTGAATGTTCTATGAATATGACGGGTAAAAAATACATTTATAAGAATATTATCAAGTTGAAAGGTGTTAAAGTCACTTTTGGAGATAATGATCAAGGATAGATTATCAGAAGAAGTAACATTTTTGTTCTTGTTAAAGCACTTATTTCAAATGTTTTGTTTTTCAAAGGTCATAAGAACATACTTATATGTATAATTCAATTATGTAATCAATGTTACCTTGTAAAATTTTCTAATTTAAAATGTTCATTACATTGTTCCAAGGAAGAATTTATTCTTTCTTCTCATCAGCATGAGAATGTTTACACACTTAACTTAAAAAACCTTAGGATTCATGACTTACCTTGCCTTAGTGCAATTGAAGATCAATATTGGTTAGGGAAACGAAGGTTAAGAAAATGTAACCTTAGAAACATATTTAAATTCATTAAGAAATGACATGTTAAGGATCCACTTAAACATAATTTTGATGCTTCAAAATTATCTGACCCTTATCAATATGGTAAAAACATAAGTAAAGAATTAAATCAATTATCAAAGTCTCAACTTATGTTGTTTCACAGTTAGTACACATGGACTTATTTGATCCTATAAAAACTGGGAGTATTGTGGTAAAATACTATATATATATATATAAATATATATATCTTAGTTGATTAGTACACTATATAGACATGGGTTTAGTTTCTCACAAAGAAATCTGAATCCTTTTGTTATTTTAAAAAAATTGTAGTCAAAGTTAAAAATGAGAAAAACCTTCCCTTAAAAAATATTCATAGCGATCGTGGTGGAGAATTTTTAAATTATGATTTTGAAACTTTTTATTGTAAAAAGGTATAGAACATACCTTTTTAGCATCTATAACTCCCTAAAAAATGGTGTATTTGAAATATGAAATAGAATTCTTCAATAAATAACTAAAACTGTTTTTTAACCTTTGTTAGAAACCTCTTATCACAAGTAAATAACCCAAGAATATATTTCTGATGTTATTCCACAGGAATATTTTCTAACTATTTTTGAGGAAGACTTTTAAAAACCTAAGAAGTTATTTGTTTCTTATGAATCATCCTAGGTAAAGTATCATTAGTGATGTGGATTAACTAGCTTGGACTATAAGTTCCATAGGAAATGAATTGAGGGTCTGGATTTCTTATCCCAATTTTTACAAAATAATCCTGATGAATCTTTAGGTTATGATTATTTGGTTAAGGAAATTTATGATGAGATCAATGAGTTTGAGAGGAACAATGTCGGGACATTAGTTGAATATCCTATAAAAACTTCTATAACTAGACTAAAATGGGGTTTTTGAAACAAATAGGATAAAAATTAAGCAATTGTTAGAAATAAATCTTGCATTATTTCATAGGGTTATAATCAAGAAGAATGTATATATTATGAAGAAAACTATGCACGAGTTTCAAGACTTGAAGCTATTCATATACTTCTAGCCTTTGTATCATTTCTTAGTTTCAAACATTTCTAAATGGATGTAAAGTATTATTTTCTTAATCGATATGTCTAGGAAGAATTTTATATTGAACAAACCCCTGGTTTTGAAAATAAAAAAATCTGGAATATGTTTACATACATACCAAATTTTTATAAGACTCAAACAAGCCTCTAGAGCCTAACATGATATGTTAAAAGTGTTTTTGTTACAAAACAATTTTGTTAAGAGAGTCACAGATCTAGGACATTTGATAAAATAATTTTACAAAAATATTAATATTTTACAAATTTATGATAATGTAATTATATTTTGTTCAACTCAAAATAAATTACCAGATTATTTATTATATCTTATGAAATATGATCTTGAAATGATTATGATGGGTGAGTTAATGTATTTTCTTAGTTTTCAAATTTCACAAAAGACTAGAAGTAAACTTTATATCACAACATAATTATAAAAAATATATTCTGATGAAATTTGTATATGAAAATATTAAAAGTAATTTTACTTCCATTGGTACCTCAAATACCCTTGATCTTGATGAGGTTGGACAACCAGTTGCTTAAAATATTTTTATAAGTATGATATAAATTTTACTTTACTTAAATGTATTCATCTAGATTTATGGTTTTATGTATTACACTACAATAGAAATATGGTTTAACGTCGGTTTTGTGGCGACAGTTCACAAAACTGGAGCTAAACACTGTTTTTTTTTAACAATAGCACCCCCCTCTTCTCACCCCGCGACCACTCTTCCCCCGCGACCCCCCCCCCCCCACCCCGAACCCGGCGACCCCCCTACCCCCCACGACCCCTCTTCCCCTGCGACCCCGACGACTCTGGTGACCCCGGCGACTCCGACGACCCCGCTTCCCCCGGTGACCCCGCTTCCCCCGGACCCCCGCGACCCCGGCGACCTATACAACCCTACAGTTTGAAATTGATTTTTTTTGAATCTTTTTTAAACTCAATTTCATTGCCAACCCAGGTTTGGTTCTTGAAGAATCGAGTCATGATAGAGGTATTAGAGTTAATTAGTAATAATATTTTGGTTGTTTTATTAAAACTAGTTAGTGGTGTATAATTATGTAATTATAATTTTTAAATGAAATTGGTTATCACACTTGATTTATAGTTATTAAAATTCTGATTTTTGTTTGTTATCATTCATTTATTTATGATTTAATTGTGTTTAGTATTTATCCATATTGTATAGTCTCCCCATTGTACAACCATCAGACATTCAATGTTAGTTAGGATCCATTAGCGTATAGGGAGGTGCACATTAGGGCTGGTGGAACCTGGGCTTAGTTACTTATTAGTGAATATGACCCATGGCATGAAAAGTCTTATCCTACATTTATTTTCATTTGTCATTATATTATGTGACCGTAGATAGGAAATTTCTAATATGTTTTTACTTGGTAACCAACTCATTTCTAGGTCTATCCAACCCATACAAAAGACAAAACCCATGTTTCTAGTGATGTGACTATATTTATGATATACATTATGGATGTTCATTCTTATTTTACCTTAGGATAAAGATATAATTCAATTAATTAATGATTTTTGTGATTTACCTCTTTTCATTGTATTACATTGGATGATTTAACTATTTTTCGATTACAAAAATAGACAAGGACATTCATGCCTCAATTTAGGCATAGAGGATTCGCATTTCATAGGAATGATTAATTGTATACCATGAATAATTGGTTATGTGTAATGTTTATCTGCATGCTATGTTTGTGTAATTTGTTAGTATGATTATTTGTAAAACATTGTATCTTTATTTCATAAATTGAATAATTGGGCTTCCTACATACACAAAAGACTCCCAATATTATAATAATAATTAATCTATGATTTAAAGGCTCATTATAATCATGATTGATGACTGGTTATTCATGTGCCTTTGTAAACATAAAACGTTGTTTCCCCTTATATCTTGATGACTAAACCTTAATTAACCATTCATGAAATGTCTCACCCATTGAATAATATTTCAATGAGATGAAATATTAGTGGTTTTGAATCTATGTGTTTTAAATACAATTTCATAAGTGTATGGGAATTTATAATTTTGCTTTAGTGATCCATAAAATCAAAACACTATATAAGGAGTTGTTACATTTTGATATTTAATATCACAAAACTTTTTCCAAGTTAAGAATTTATCTCTATGTAGATTCAATTTCCAAGACTTAAATGATAATTTAAGATTATTTTTTTACACATCATCATAATAAATTAATATATTCTAAAACATTTCCTTATATAAGTGTAGGTTTGTTAAATCACACTACTTACTTTCCTATCAATCTATATTCATCAATTTTACTAAAAGGATATTTATTTTCTTACTCATTATAGGATAAATATTTTAGGTGATGTCTTAATGATAAATAAATGTTATATTGAAAAAGTATTTCAATATTATATTGGAATGTTGTGACTTTTTGGGGATCACATGGAGATGTTTTTGAGTTGTGAATATGGTTGTGACTTTTTTTGGGAAATTTTATTGTGAGATAGTTCATCTAGGTTTATTTTGTATTTAAATTTTATTTGTATTTTCTTTCTCTATATGTTATCTAAACTAGATGAGTTTTCATTAATATTTATAGTCTTGGATGAAATTAATCACTTTCATTGAATTTTTATCTTTGTATTTTTCATTATTTTTTGAAATGGATAACCTATTTATTTATAAGACGTACTTGACTATAATGAATTATGACACTTAGGTATGGAGTTCCTTATACTTTTGATACTTATGATTATCTTATTATGTTGTCCTAGATGATAGTACCAACACCCCACATTTCATCTCCAAATTCCCAACATGATTGTACTATGAAACTCCAAACACTAAGCCAAGACACATAAACTATTCTTCAAATAACCTAGTTTGATCCCCAAACCACATCAGCCGCATCTTGAATGCCATTTCTGATGTGGTCTCCACCTTACCACATCAATTTTTATGCAACAACACTAGAAAGTCCTTCTCTAGATGAATTATACCAAAGGCGCTCAATCCCACCCACCAATGCACTATCATATCCTGACCACGATGCCTTAAAACTCAAGGAATAACAAAAATGTTCAATGCCCACACCGAAGTCTAAATCTGACTCTTAGTTCAACTCCATGGTCAGATCCTCGATTGTCCCATTTAACCATAATTCTCCACTCATGAGCATTAACACATATATGATCCAAATCACCCTCAAATCACACCATCACTCTTTTCTATGTGAATACACCAAAGAGAGGTCTAGGAATTCAATCCACAAAAGGTTCGTAGAACCTCAAAACCTAATCTCCCAAGTTATTTCATCATACATTTCCATGAACACCACCACTTATCATGCCTCAAGACTACCATCCCTCACGTGGTTCTTGTCACTCCAAATTAACAATGTGTTGAGTTTTGTAAGCATCATAAGGGTTTACCTAAACATTATTTATAAAAGATTTATTCGATATTATAGTTTTATATGAAGACTCTATAGAGAACTTAGGTTGGGGTTATTCCAAATTAACAATGTGTTTTGGTTTTCATGGTAAAGTAGATACCACGTTGTTAGCACACTGTTTCTCTTTACCAAAGAAACTTCCCCTATCCCAAACACTAAGGGTTCATATCTAACTCAGGGGCTCATCCTTATTATATTATGTTTCTGTAATCTTATACTATTGTATATATGAATCTCTTTCTCTATTTAGTAGTAACTATGTGTTTTAATTTTTTTTATTGTGTAGGAACATTGTGATATATGTGGATAAAAGTTGGATCACATTACCGAGGAACTCACCTCAGTATGTTAAGGGCTTGAATGAGTTTTTAGATTTTACAATTTCTAATCGATCCGTTGAAGGGAGAATAAAATGTCCATGTCCTAAATGTAAATTTAGAACATGGTTGAATAGAGATGAGGTTTATAAACATTCAATACTGAAGCAATTCCCTGATCAATATTTGTGTTGGATTTGGCATGGAGAATCAAACATTACAGAAAGATTGAGCACTGATTTTAATCTGCAGAATGAGGTCCCAAGTTCTTCGAAAATGGAAAATGAAATGAAAAACCTAATAAATGATGCATTCGGCACTGCAAGACACCACTATCAACATCAAAACATATCAGAACAACCAGAAAAGGGTGCTACAAATTGAAACATGACAAGTGATTTTTTTGAGACTGTAACACAGGCAGATCAATATTGTCACATATCATTGGATCCTACTCTTGATTCTGTGGAGCCAAATGTAAGAGAAAACTTCACCAAGGAAAATGTGTTTCATGATTTAGTTGACGATGGAAATCAAGATTTGTATTTTGGGTGTTCGAAATATTCAAAACATTCATTTTTTCTGAAGTTGTATTACATCAAATGTCTATGTGGAATTAAAAATAATGCAATCTCCATGATATTGTAATTTATTCGTGATGCATTTATTGAAGCAAAAATCCCAGAATCTTTTTATGATATGAAAAAATTTGTTAACAAGCTTGGTCTGAATTATACAAAAATACATGTGTGTCCCAATGATTGTATGATTTATTGGGGAGAGAATTCATGTAGACAGAATTTCAAGAAATGTTCTTCTTCTAGATGGTAGGCAAAGTGTGATGTTGGAAGTCTGAATGAACATAATTTCATGGAGAAGAAGAAAAGGAGCACACCTGAAAAGGATTTGTGTTACTTTCCTTTGAATCCTCGATTGCAAAGATTATTCATGTCATCAAAAACCGCCGAACACATGAAGTAGCATTCTTTAGATAATAACAATGATGGGTTAATGAGACATCCACGAGATTCTCAATCGTGGAAGAAATTTGATTCATTACATCTCGATTTCTCAGCTGATCTTAGGAATGTTTGATTGGGATTGGCTGCCGATGGATTCAACCCATTTGGGACTTTGAGTACCAATTATATCATTTGGCCAGTTGTTTTGATCCCTTATGATTTGCCTCCATGGATGTGTATGCAACAAATATCTTTTATCCTTTAGATGATTATTCCTGTAAAACAAATGCCTGGAAATGATATTTATGTATACTTGCAGCCTTTGATTGACGAATTGCAGGAGTTATGGAGCAACGGTGTTGAGATATTTGATGCTTCTTCTAAAATAATGTTCAAAATGCATGTTTCTTTAATGTGGACCATTAGTGACTTCCATGGGCTTGGGAATTTATCTAGTTAGAACACTTACATAGGTTTTGCTTATCCCATTTTTAACTTTGATTTTGAGCCCAAACGGCTACCTCACAGTACAAAATGGTGTTTCTTGTGTCATTGAAGATTTCTCGATGCATCTCATAGATTTCGGCTGAACAGATCAAAATTTAATGGTTCCATTGATCGTAGACCACTTCCAAAGTTGTTAAATGGTTTTGAAATATTGAAACAGCTTGAAAATGTTGAAACAAAAGTTTGGAAGTTTCATCATTTGAATGATAGTGGAAAATGGGTCCTAAGTGCATCATCAAGCTAAACCAGAATGCAATAATGGAAGAAAAAAAGTATATTCTTCAAAATTCCGTATTGGGAATTTAATTTTTTGCGGAATAATCTTGATGTGATGCATATTGAGAAGAATGTCTGTGACAATTTGATTTTCACATTTCTTAATGAGCATGGAAAGTCGAAGGATCATCTCAATGCTTGCAAAGACTTACAAGTAATGAACATAAAACGTGATCTCTGGCCATATGAGAATGAAAAGTATCCTCCGGCAATTTTTGCAATGAAAAATAGGGATAAAGATACATTCCTTCGAATGTTAAAGAATGTTAAGGTATCTGATGGGTATTCAAGTAACATCTTGAGGTGTGTTGACTTGATGAATCGTAAGTTATATGGATTGAAAAGTCACAATTCACATATTTTGTTACAACAGTTACTACCATTGGCATTGCGTACATTATTACCTGAAAAAATTACTGCTATTGTACTGCAGTTCTGCACATTTTTCAGACAACTATGTCAAAAATTTCTACATCCATTTTAGCTTGAAAACCTCCAGAAGAGGATTTTATTGACCCTTTACGCAATGGAGATGATCTTTCCTCCATCCTTTTTTAATGTAATGATGCATTTAACTGTGCATTTGGTTGAGGAAGCTAAATTAGGAGGCCCTGTTCATTATTGATGGATGTATCCAATTGAGAGGTACTTTATTTATATGTTTTCTAGTTATGTAAACAATTTTTGGTACTTAATTAAAAGCATAATTATGTTTATTTTATTTCACAGATATCTTGGAAATTTTAAATCATACGTGAGAAATAAAGCTCAACCAGAAGGCTCAATTGTTGAAGGCTATTTGGCTGAGGAGTGTCTTACCTTTTTTTCTCGATACTTGGATGATATTGAGACCAGATTTAACAGAGTTGGACGTGTTTAAGACAAATAGACTCAGTCTAAAATACATCAAAAATCCAAAATATTTCCTGTTATTGGCCGATCAGTTGGGAGGACCTCAAATGTGACACTGACTGAATTGGAATTATTACAGGCACATAGATATGTGCTGTTGAATATTGACATTGCAGATCCATTTATTGAAGAGTTTAGGATACAAATAAAGAGATGAATGAGAGGCCAAACATGAAATGAGAAAGATATAATTAAAGTTGTTAATAAAGAGCTTGTAGAATGGTTTGCACGATGTGTAAGTTCATAAATATTTCAATAAATACGAATATTAGTTTGACACGTACATTTTGTGAATCTAATAAAGTATATTTCTTTTTTCATATCATGAATACTGATACTCGAGTAGAGGTGTCAGAATATTTGAAGTTTCTTGCTAGAGGTCCTCTAAAAGAAGTTAGAAAGTTCGATGCTTATAATGTGAATGGCTTTAGATTTCGTACAGTTGATTGAGAAGTGGGTTTAAAAACACAGAATAGTTGTATATTTACATTTTCTGAAGTGGAATACTATGAAAAGTTGTATGATAATATTGAATTAAACTACCATATCCATTTTTCGGTTGTTTTATTCAAATGCAAATGGGTCGATATTATCAGAGGTGTTAAAAGAGATTCCTTGCAATTAACTTCTATGAACTTCTCTCGCTTGATAGATGTTGGTGACCGTGAACTACATGATCCATATATCTTAGCATCTCAAGAAAAAATGGTATATTATGTGAATGATGTTGCCGATTAATGGTGGAGTGTAGTTTCTCATGTAATACAAAGATATTTTTATGATATGGGTGATGAAGTGGAAAATTTGACCTCTGAAATTGAATTTAATTAGCAATAGGAAGCAGAATTAGTTGTCGATCATGGTATTGAAAATATTAGTCTAGAAAGGATGAATGGAGTGGATGAAGTAATGGAGTAGGAAACCGACGTGATTTAAGGGGAAAAGGATTGTATGTAAAATTATTTATTTATTCAGCAACCACTTGTTTCATTTCTGCAGTCATTCATTATCATTGTTATATATATTTTGTTTGTTAGTACTGGGCATCTATTATCATTTTTAATTTTTTTTCTGCATAATTCTTTTGAAATATATATTCTGAACTTTATTTTATTTGATTAAATGACAGGAATTCCAAGGAAGAAGCGGTATATTGTTTCATCTAGTTCTGCGACGATGAAGATCCATTTGTCTCCCTCCCCACAACATCTGAGATGTCAGGTGACGACACCCCTGCACCATCTCCCCCTACACCGTCTCTCACACCATCCGTGGATGTCCTAGTAGAGGGTGAGTTGTCGACTCCCCTTTCAGGAGTCTCAGTAGTGGGGCAGCGACGTGCCCCTTCCAGTTCATCCCGGACACACTGGAGTGTCACTATCAAAGGTACAAATTTTAATTAAATAAATTTATTGCATTTTTTTTATACTAATTGTTTGATCATTGAAGATGACAGAAATGAAACCGTGGAGAAAAATATAAAAAGTGCAGATGTTTGGAATATAAATGGTGAGAAGATTGTTGTGCCATTTGATTCTTATGGGGTCCCTACAGATGATGTCGCGGGGTTACTTGGCCAGATTCTAGGCCAGCTGGCAGCGGATCCCATTTCCCTTCCCATTTGATATGATGATTGGAGACATATGCCTTCAAGCTGGAAGAATGAAGTGTTTGATTCTCAAATAAAGGTAAATTTATTACATTATGGTTTAATTGAATGTCATGTTACTAATATGTTCAAAATAAATTTCTATATACAGATGTTCTTCCACTTTACCATTGCTGATGTGATAGCACGGAAGTGGACATTAAAAAATCTAGGTAAGAAGTGGAAAGATTTCAAATAGATATTATGGTGTGATGTCAATGATACTTCGTTGACCACGCAGCAAATGTATGAGAAGTTACCCAGTGGGGTACCGAAAGAGCAGTGGAAAGTGTTTGTTGACAGACATCGTGATCAGAAGCGGATGGTATTGAAATATATATTATTATATTATCCTCATTTTACATTTATACATGTATATGAAAATGACATGACATTAAATACATCATCATTAAATTGCCTTTTATTTATTTCAGGATCTCTCAAGACAAAATGCATCAAACTGGGATAAGCAAGTCATCCCGCACACTGCGGGCTCAAAAAGTTTTTCTAGAAGCTAAACGACATTGGTAATCTTTTAATTAGTTTAAATATTTATAAGACAATATTATCTATTTAATATATTGAATTGTTGATTTATCTTTACTTAATGCAGTCATAGAGTTTAGGTCATGAAGCATCCAGGACTGAACTGTGGTTGGATGTTCACAAGAAATCAGATGGAAGTTTTTTTAACGAGCCTGCTAAAGAAGTTGGGGTATGAAGTCAATTTTTCATCATAATAACTTATTGTCAGTTTTTACTGTGTTAATATATATTGATATTTGATTTATAGGTAAAAATTAAAGAGGTATGGGATGCCAATCCTGTGCAGTCCTTATAACACCCCAGGTAAATAAGGAATATGACATTTTCATATTTATCCATATTTGTGAATAAAATATTAATATGCCTTTTAAGGGGACGCTATGCTCGATGGCGTACCCAACACGCAACAACGAGTTTCTTGGGAATCTTACGTTGCACTCTAATAATAAAATAATATTATTTTAAATGGTAGTTAACATGTAGCCGTTGTAATAGCGGGAATGGATAGAAATAACTAAAATATGATTATATATGTTCTTAAATATTTTTACATTTATACAATAAAAGATAAAGGCTTAAAATACGGAAATAATTCAATTTTAGGCGTATATGCCCTAGTTTTCACTAAAGGCTCACTTATCACCTTTTGATGGATAACCGTCATTAAATATAGTTTTGTTCACTCTTAAACATTCTTTTGGACCAAATAAAACTCTTATTAAGAATCGGGACATCAAAATTTACTTTGTGTAAATTTTTGGTATCTTTCCGATAAAGTTCATTTTTTTTAATGAATAGTGTAAAATGTTGTATTTTAATTCAAAACCACTTTTTAATCAAATTTATTTATATGATTAGATTATATTTTGAATTGGTTTTAAAGTGAAATTAGAAAATATTTTTACCATTAAATCCAATAGTGGTCGTTGGAATCAATTTCACTTTGAAATCAGACTTAAACTAGTGTCAATCTTTTGATACTTATTGTTTCATAAAACACGCTATTTGTCATGACAGCGGAAATTAATTATTAAATTAATTAATGTGACATATATGTTTTGAATTTTGTAAAACGGACTTCTTTTTTGAATTCAGAATATCAAATATAGCTTAGGGTGAATTTTTGGGATTTTTCTGAAAAACTTCAATTTTTGATGAATAGTGAAACCACTAAGTGGTACTTGTAAAAACTGATTTTCCGTTTAAATGAAATTTTGCCATCATTGTGTTTTGATTTTCAAAAATCCGACATACATGGTTGTCATTAAGAAGTAAAATGTGGTTCAATGAGATTAAAATAATTTTTGGTGAATAGTAACTTATTATGTTTTTAATCGCAATTAGTGGTAATTAGTGTAGTTTAAGGTAAAAATAATGCTTTAATAAAATGAGATGAGCTTGAAACATGTCTTACCCTCATTGGTTGTATCATGGCCGACCAAGACAAGCCATGGGTCAACTTCGGGACCCCATGGATCCACTTTGGTTGGGAAATGACATAAATAACATTTTATTTAATGTAAAAGTAAAATTGACACAAACATGATATGTTTTACTAAAACAATTTTTAAGTGGGGTTACACAAGTCAACTTTGTGATTATAAATATTCATTGGAAAGCTAAAAAGATTTCCTACATAATAGTATTTTTTATATAATTTTTAAACATTAAATAAATTAAATTATTTATGACATAATAATGATGAAGCGATGACATCATTATTTGACGATTTAAATAAAATGGAAAGATAATGTAAAATATATGAACTACACATGTCCAAAACTTATTGGATGAGTGGATTTCGAAGCCTTATCACCTTATACACGAATTATATCAATGTGGGACCTTTTGAAACCGAAACACATTTTCAAATAAAGTAATATTTCTTTACTTTCCAAAAGTGCCCCTCCTCTCCTCTTATAAAAGGCCCCCACCTCTACCTCATTTAACACACTCCTCAAGCCTTTGTCTCGGCCAAACCCTGCCCATTTACTCTCTCCACATCCCTATCCTCATCCTAGAGGATTCTTTTTGGGAATAATCCTTTCAAAGGAAGCCTTTAGGCTCAAATCAAATGGAGTTACACTTTTAAAGGTAATTCATTCTCTCATGTTCATTTGTTTTATTTTGCTTCTCCAACCCCCTAAACTCTTTTTATTTACATATTTTGTAACAACACCAGTATCTTCAATATACTAGGATGTTGTTATAAGATTTATTCGAGCTACACTCTCACACAACTACATCAAATGGTTAAAGAACATACGGTTTCCGTGGTGGTGAAATTCTGCCTCCCGAAACGATGATTGTTCAATACTCATTTAACACCTTCAAAGGTGGCCATTATGATGTCACTATTTTTATATATGATATATAATATGTTTATGTTTTATTTATGCTTCTGTATTTTTCATTTTTGTCTTACCTTTATGGCTTCCATTATGGGTATACGCGATATCTTCATTTAAGGAAGTGCGGACTACCGCCCCCTCAAAGTGATTTGATTCGTTAAATACCATATGTGGGATGTATAAAGGATGGAAATATGATATTATATATTATATTATACTGGAATTATAATATACCTTTATATCATTATTATTCCATTCTATAAAATACGAAATAGAAATGAAAGTAGCGTTCATGCGTACGTACGGCTTACCGTCTCCATGAACGGTGCATTTCATTTCTTACCTCTAAATGATTATGTAATGTTATAAATGCATGCATGTACTGGATATATATGACATATATGATATCTAAATAATGAATACAATTCTGGATATAATAAACATTTGGCCACACGAACAACGTGTAATTGTAAGAAGTCCACTTTCGACTTAAGAACCAAATATCGGCAAAACAAATATTATTAACATAAATGATTACATAATGTTTATGACATGGTAATAAGTGGTATAAAAGTAATAATGAACTTGAAAAAGGTTCTTAAGGAATTATAAATTAACTCAAGTTAATTATTCAGGAGATTAAAGAACGATCGAGTCAAGTCGGACCCGAGGTAAGGGATCCTACTCCTCTCTTTCTTTTTAAGTATACACTTTTATGTCATTCCTTTTAAAGCTCATATTTCTTGTTATTGGGATGATCTTTTATATTACACTTACTGTAATTTTTATGTTCATGTGATGAGAGACCCTATTCTCTCTCATCAATCCATTTTGGAAGTTTTATGTGGCGCCGTTAGGCTGCCGAGTTTTCGTAAGGGATTTTTCATCTCAATTTTATTCCCGTGAGATTTATGCTACATTTGCCACAAATTCCATTGAGTGGTGTATGTACTGCCTATTATTCTACTCTTTGTGTAATATACTTTCGTTTATGAGTATTTAAATCAATGACCTATTGTCTTTCTTTCATGGGGTGTATGTTTTGAAAGATACCCAAGTCGGTAAGGGAACCTTTCACCCTCCTCTTTTTTAAAAGACTTCTTTTATTGGGTCTTTTAATTTACATATTTTTATGTTGGGATATGTTCTCATACATCCTTATTGATGTAAATTTTATGTCCAAGTGATGAGATAAACTTTTTATCTCTCATCAACTCATTTTGATGTGATGCCGTTAGGCTGTCAAGGGAACTTTTTAACCCAATTTTGATTTCTTTGGGTTCAACATGTAGTCATTGAATATGTCATCCATTGAATATATGTGAATGTCCTTTTATTGTTTTACACTTAATATACAATTATATTGGGTGTATTTATATTTGTCACACATATTTTTGAGATTGATTTGTCCTTAATTTAAGGATACCTTCTTTATAAGGGATTTCGTCACATTTGACATTTCTATTGAGGGTTCATTGTTTTTATGCACCAATTCACTCTTATATGGTGTATATACTGTCCTTTGGAGTATTATATCATGAATCCATTTATTCTCATGATATTATAAAGTTCTGACTAAATGTTATTCCTCAATTATTGTATTCAAGTGTCTCTAATTTTGGTAAAACCCCTTTAACCAAAATATCGTTTTAAATGTTTTAATTATTTGTTCTTATTAATATCCATGTTTTAAAAATGGTTTTAAGGGTTTTTTTATATGGATATTAATTGTTTAAAATGTTAAAAGCTTCAAGGTGGTATGGGACACTTTGATTCAAAAATCTCTTTATTAAATTTTTTAAATGGTTTTGGAAATGGTTTCTTTTTGAATGGATTCATTATTTCAATATCCTAAAATGTTATATTGTGATTGAAATATGGAAATGTTATGTTTCCTTTATTCATTTTTATGTGATACGATTATGTTATGGTTCTTGGGCATTGTTATGAAGAACGGGTGGTTCCGTGATAAACTAAGGGCGGGTGAGCCCGATATAGCTCTCCAATGCATTGGGTAACGCGAAGGAGTGAAACGTTAAGGTTTCTCCGAAGAGATTTAGGGAATATACTGTGATGGGTATTCCAAACGTAACCAAGAGGGTTACTCCCTACGTAAGAATGTTATGAATGCCTCAAGTTACCTTTATGACTTATGTTTTCTATGATTTATTCATGGTTTGATGAGGTATGTTAAAGTGCCTATGTTTTATGGGTAAAGTATGATTCCATTCTCATGTATATATGAACTCATGTTTCCTTTCCATATATTTTATAACCCTTACTGAGCTTTTTATGCTCATCCCAAGTTTTTGAAATGTTTTTCACAGGTCAAGGGAAAGGTACATGATGTCATGATAGTGTCAAGGATGTGTCAAGAAAGAATCCGTGTTATATTTTAAATATGTTTCCGTGATGGGAAGAATAAATACTGTCTTTTATGTAACCACTTTGTTTAAATGTGGAATGTAATGCAAGTTTCATGATCTAATTCTCTAAAACTCTAAACCTGAAAAGATCCTCAATGTTTAATCTTGTAATAACTCAAGATTAAGTAAGGTTTAAGGCTGGGGCCTTATAGTTGGTATCAAAGGTCGGTTTAGATAACTTTAGAGGTTAGGGTATTCTTTAAGCATAAGTGGCATTACCATAATGGTTAGGATTTCAGAAAGAGTCCTAGTTTTAGATAAAGTGAATGAGTAAGTATATCTTAGTGTTTATCTTACTCATTAGTACATGATGGTTTTTTTGATATACTCACACTGACCTTTTTGGTTTTAGTAAATGGCTGGATCTAGCAGGCACCAAAGTAACAGTGGATGTGAAGGAAACTGTGACAGTTTTTTGAGAAAGCAACTGAATGATATGGGAGCTGCAATGAGAACTCTTGTGATTATCCTCAACCAACTATCTGGAGTCATGATTGACCACCTAAACCTTGGAGATTTCTCTAAGACGTCATATATGCAAGAAACAAATCCCTACGGAAGTACAGGTTATAATCATAAAGGTAAGTGTGTTCAAAAACCTATGTGTCAAAGATGTGGAAAGAAACACCTAGGAAAATGTTTCAATTGGACAGAAATATGCTATAGATGTGGAAATGAAGGTCATAAAGCAAGAACCTTCCATGGAAAAAGGAAGCATCCAGTTGACTCGAGGAATGGGAAAGAAGTTCTTTCTGAGGGATCAATTGAATGTTTTAAATGTGGTGTGCATGGTCATTATGCAAACACATGTCCTATGAAGAAGTTTTGTGAATGGGGTCACCAAGAGCGTACCAATATTCGTTTACCAATACCTAATGCCATTCCGATTGAGGATTAAGAAACTGACAATGACCAATCAAAGGTATGTACTATTTCCTGACTTTTGTTTTCTTATTTTGGAATCTTAGGATATGATTCATGATTTTGTTTGTAGGAAAGAGGTATTTCAGAATAAGTTAGAAAGGAATGGATAATGGATCATGAAGAATGTTGAATGAGTAAGATGTCAACATATAAGGGCTTCAAGAGTTAGGGTGAAATTCTTAAGAGTATTAAGTCTCTTTTGATGATGGGGTTACATTAGAAGACTTTTTATATTATGTGTAACCCTGATGTTTAATATAGGCAAATTTTATTCAAGTAATAGTTATCTTTTCTTTTGTGGACATAGTTATAAAGAACCATTTGGGTTTATATGATCCTTACTTTTGAGGTAATTATGGGTTACCATATGTTATGATTGAAGTGAAAGGCATGAGATAAAATTGAGGTTAAATTATGTTATGGTTATTTTTGATGATTTTATCCCTTTTTGGGTAATGATTTGAGAATTATATAGTTTTGGAAAAAGGACAACACGCAGACCGTGTGACAACCCGTCGCGTCGGACAATGCTGCGGGAATCGAACCCACAACCAAAGTGCGACTGGTATTTATCGCCTACCACTGGACTACGTGAAGTCCCTGGTTAGTTTGACTGATTCTTTTTAGTTATATGATTTTATGAATTAAGAGTAAGTTGATTTTGGAGGATATGTGATTAGGATAATTACTTTTCAATGTGAGACTTTAGGAGCAACTGATGTTGTTTGGAGATAAATGTTACGATTTAACTTGGAACACTATGTGACTAAATCCTTCAAATATTTGGTTTTCAATCTTATATTGGTTTAATTTGAAGAATTTTATGGACAAATTGTTTATCGGATGGTCCTCGTTGAACTTTGGGTTTTGTTGGACAAATTTTGGAGATTAAGAATAGATTTTCTTTTTATAAGGGGTTATCCTTTTCTGTATTATCTGATCTTGTACTAACCTTTTTGGTTTTGGTTTTGGTTAAAGCCTAAATACATGGGATGTATATAGTTCTCTTTTGAGGATTAGGTGATTCTCTAGAAGTTGATTATAGTACTCTTAATGCGAAAAAGTCTCCCTAAATACTCGTCTTTTGGAAAAAATATGAGTTTGACTAAGAAATCTAGTAAAAGTTGAAAGTCAACATGATAAGTGATTATGATTCCTTATGAATAAATTCCTCAATAAAAAGTAACTTAATACAAAAATGTTGTCTATTAACTTTTCCTACTGGGGAACCCAACACCGTTTAACCCATCACAAGTTTGTGATTTTCTTATTATTAACTTTCTCCTAAACATGTTTTCTATCACTCTCCATCAGAACATGACCCTATGTTTTCTCCTCCATGCCCATATTTTCATACTTGGAATCCTAGTATGGGTTAACTCGGGTGACCTCTGTGCTTATCTTTCTTTATTTTAAAGAGATTGTTTTACCGACTCTTGTTCCGATGTGGGACGTTCAAGGATGTTTCCAAGCGCAATTTTAAAATTGTGAGGACACAATTCCCAAAAGGGGGGAAGGATGTAACACCCCAGGTAAATAAGGAATATGACATTTTCATATTTATCCATATTTGTGAATAAAATATTAATATGACTTTTAAGGGGACGCTATGCTCGATGGCGTACCCAACACGCAACAACGAGTTTCTTGGGAATCTTACGTTGCACTCTAATAATAAAATAATATTATTTTAAATGGTAGTTAACATGTAGCCATTGTAATGGCGGGAATGGATAGAAATAACTAAAATATGATTATATATGTTCTTAAATATTTTTACATTTATACAATAAAAGATAAAGGCTTAAAATACGGAAAGAATTCAATTTTAGGCGTATATGCCCTAGTTTTCACTAAAGGCTCACTTATCACCTTTTGATGGAGAACCGTCATTAAATATAGTTTTGTTCACTCTTAAACATTCTTTTGGACCAAATAAAACTCTTATTAAGAATCGGGACATCAAAATTTACTTTGTGTAAATTTTTGGTATCTTTCCGATAAAGTTCATTTTTTTTAATGAATAGTGTAAAATGTTGTATTTTAATTCAAAACCACTTTTCAATCAAATTTATTTATATGATTAGATTATATTTTGAATTGGTTTTAAAGTGAAATTAGAAAATATTTTTACCATTAAATCCAATAGTGGTCGTTGGAATCAATTTCACTTTGAAATCAGACTTAAACTAGTGTCAATCCTTTGATACTTATTGTTTCATAAAACACGCTATTTGTCATGACAGCGGGAATTAATTATTAAATTAATTAATGTGACTTATATGTTTTGAATTTTGTAAAATGGACTTCTCTTTTGAATTCAGAATATCAAATATAGCTTAGGGTGAATTTTTGGGATTTTTCTGAAAAACTTCAATTTTTGATGAATAGTGAAACCACTAAGTGGTACTTGTAAAAACTGATTTTCCATTTAAATGAAATTTTTCCATCATTGTGTTTTGATTTTCAAAAATCCGACATACATGGTTGTCATTAAGAAGTAAAATGTGGTTCAATGAGATTAAAATAATTTTTGGTGAATAGTAACTTATTAAGTTTTTAATCGCGATTAGTGGTAATTAGTGTAGTTTAAGGTAAAAATAATGCTTTAATAAAATGAGATGAGCTTGAAACATGTCTTACCCTCATTGGTTGTATCATGTCCGACCAAGACAAGCCATGGGTCAACTTGGGGACCCCATGGATCCACTTTGGTTGGGAAATGACATAAATAACATTTTATTTAATGTAAAAGTAAAATTGACACAAACATGATATGTTTTACTAAAAAAAATTTTAAGTGGGGTTATACAAGTCATCTTTTTGATTATAAATATTCATTGTAAATCTAAAAAGATTTCCTACATAATAGTATTTTTTTTATAATTTTTAGACATTAAATAAATTAAATTATTTATGACATAATAATGATGCAGTGATGACATCATTATTTGACGATTTAAATAAAATGGAAAGATAATGTAAAATCTATGAACTACACATGTCCAAAACTTATTGGATGAGTGGATTTCGAAGCCTTATCACCTTATCCACGAATTATATCAATGTGGGACCTTTTGAAACCGAAACACATTTTCAAATAAAGTAATATTTCTTTACTTTCCAAAAGTGCCCCTCCTCTCCTCTTATAAAAGGCCCCCACCTCTACCTCATTTAACACACTCCTCAAGCCTTTGGCTCGGCCAACCCCTGCCCATTTACTCTCTCCAAATCCCTCTCCTCATCCTAGAGGATTCCCTTTGGGCAGAATCCTTTCAAAGGAAGCCTTTAGGCTCAAATCAAAGGGAGTTACACTTTTAAAGGTAATTCATTCTCTCATGTTCATTTGTTTTATTTTGCTTCTCCAACCCCCTAAACTCTTTTTATTTACTTCTTTTGTAATAACACCAGTATCTTCTATATACTAGGATGTTGTTATAAGATTTATTCGAGCTACACTCTCACACAACTACATCAAATGGTTAAAGAACATACGGTTTCCGTGGTGGTGAAATTCTGCCTCCCGAAACGATGATTGTTCAGTACTCATTTAACACCTTCAAAGGTGGCCATTATGATGTCACTATTTTTATATATGATATATAATATGTTTATGTTTTATTTATGCTTCTGTATTTTTCATTTTTGTCTTAACTTTATGGCTTCCATTATGGGTATACGTGATATCTTCATTTAAGGAAGTGCGGACTACCGCCCCCTCAAAGTGATTTGATTTGTTAAATACCATATGTGGGATGTATAAAGGATGGAAATATGATATTATATATTATATTATACTGGAATTATAATATACCTTTATATCATTATTATTCCATTCTATAAAATATGAAATAGAAATGAAAGTAGCGTTCATGCGTACGTACGGCTTCCCGTCTCCATGAACGGTGCATTTCATTTCTTACCTCTAAATGATTATGTAATGTTATAAATGAATGCATGTACTGGATATATATGACATATATGATATCTACATAATGAATACAATTCTGGATATAATAAACATTTGGCCACACGAACAACGTGTAATTGTAAGAAGTCCACTTTCGACTTAAGAACCAAATATCGGCAAAACAAATATTATTAACATAAATGATTACATAATGTTTATGACATGGTAATAAGTGGTATAAAAGTAATAATGAACTTGAAAAAGGTTCTTAAGGAATTAGAAATTAACTCAAGTTTATTATTCAGGAGATTAAAGAACGATCGAGTCAAGTCGGACCCGAGGTAAGGGATCCTACTCCTCTCTTTCTTTTTAAGTATACACTTTTATGTCATTCCTTTTAAAGCTCATATTTCTTGTTATTGGGATGATCTTTTATATTACACTTACTGTAATTTTTATGTTCATGTGATGAGAGACCCTATTCTCTCTCATCAATCCATTTTGGAAGTTTTATGTGGCGCCGTTAGGCTGCCGAGTTTTCGTAAGGGATTTTTCATCTCACTTTTATTCCCGTGAGATTTATGCTACATTTTCCACAAATTCCATTGAGTGGTGTATGTACTGCCCATTATTCTACTCTTTGTGTAATATACTTTCGTTTATGAGTATTTACATCAATGACCTATTGTCTTTCTTTCATGGGGTGTATGTTTTGAAAGATACCCAAGTCGGTAAGGGAACCTTTCACCCTCCTCTTTTTTAAAAGACTTCTTTTATTGGGTCTTTTAATTTACATATTTTTATGTTGGGATATGTTCTCATACATCCTTATTGATGTAAATTTTATTTCCAAGTGATGAGATACACTTTTTATCTCTCATCAACTCATTTTGATGTGATGCCGTTAGGCTGTCAAGGGAACTTTTTAACCCAATTTCGATTTCTTTGGGTTCAACATGTAGTCATTGAATATGTCATCCATTGAATATATGTGAATGTCCTTTTATTGTTTTACACTTAATATCCAATTATATTGGGTGTATTTATATTTTTCACACATATTTTTGAGATTGATTTGTCCTTAATTTAAGGATACCTTCTTTATAAGGGATTTCGTCACATTTGACATTTTTATTGAGGGTTCATTGTTGTTATGCACCAATTCACTCTTATATGGTGTATATACTGTCCTTTAGAATATTATATCATGAATCCATTTATTCTCATGATATTATAAAGTTCTGACTAAATGTTATTCCTCAATTATTGTATTCAAGTGTCTCTAATTTTGGTAAAACCCCTTTAACCAAAATATCGTTTTAAATGTTTTAATTATTTGTTCTTATTAATATACATGTTTTAAAAATGGTTTTAAGGATTTATTTATATGGATATTAATGGTTTAAAATGTTAAAAGCTTCAAGGTGGTATGGGACACTTTGATTCAAAAATCTCTTTATTAAATGTTTTAAATGGTTTTGGAAATGGTTTCTTTTTGAATGGATTCATTATTTCAATATCCTAAAATGTTATATTGTGATTGAAATGTGGAAATGTTATGTTTCCTCTATTCATGTTTATGTGATACGATTATGTTATGGTTCTTGGGCATTGTCATGAAGAACGGGTGGTTCCGTGATAAACTAAGGGCGGGTGAGCCCGATATAGCTCTCCAATGCATTCGGTAACGCGAAGGAGTGAAACGTTAAGGTTTCTCCGAAGAGATTTAGGGAATATACTGTGATGGGTATTCCAAACGTAACCAAGAGGGTTACTCCCTACGTAAGAATGTTATGAATGCCTCAAGTTACCTTTATGTCTTATGTTTTCTATGATTTATTCATGGTTTTATGAGGTATGTTAAAGTGCCTATGTTTTATGGGTATAGTATGATTTCATTCTCATGTATATATGAACTCATGTTTCCTTTCCATATATTTTATAACCCTTACTGAGCTTTTTATGCTCATCCCAAGTTTTTGAAATGTTTTTCACAGGTCAAGGGAAAGGTACATGATGTGATGATAGTGTCAAGGATGTGTCAAGAAAGAATCCGTGTTATATTTTAAATATGTTTCCGTGATGGGAAGAATGAATACTGTCTTTTATGTAACCACTTTGTTTAAATGTGGAATGTAATGCAAGTTTCATGATCTAATTCTCTAAAACTCTAAACCTGAAAAGATCCTCAATGTTTAATCTTGTAATAACTCAAGATTAAGTAAGGTTTAAGGCTGGGGCCTTATAGTCCTACTCAGTCTCCCAGGATGACCCGGCTGCAAAGGTCCTTGGGAAGAAGCATGCTGGGAGAGTGTGCGGGATGGGTTTGGGACCCGTACCATCTGAGATTTTTAGTAGGCCATCGGGGATAGCAGCTGCATCTACTCCTAACTTTATTCAGCCCATACCCGGAGATGATAAGAAAGAGATTGTTTCTTTACGAAGCACAGTTCACCAGCAGGGGGAGCAGATATCTGCATTGCAGAAAGATTTAATTGAAATACATTAGCAGATGAGCAGATATGCCCCCGGTGGTAGTTCATCAACTGGTGTTATGTAGGTAAATCACGAAAAATCGAAATCATTTAGTTTTCTAACTTTCATTGGTTTAAGGTTTTAATATAAATATGCAATCGTATTTAATTTTCAATATAATGTTCTTACAGGTGACAGCACAAAGTGGAGATGAAGGTGGAGAGGGTGATGATGCATCATCGGACCCTGAGTAGTTGTATTGATGATTTTTAATATGAAAACAATTGGTTTTTATATGTAACATTTGTGGCACGTAGTTTCCACCACACATTTTCATGTCCTAAAATTTCCTTGATTTCTCATTTTCCTTTTATGCATTTTATTGATTTCTGATGTTTCTTTTAATGTCTTTATTTCTGGAGTGTGGTATACATCATTTAGGAATAAATTGTTTGACTAGCCTACTAAGATCTTTTCCAAGGGTCCAATATTATTATTTTTATGTGTTTGGTTATGACCACTTTATTACTCATGGTTATGAGGAATGAGAACATGGGGGAACACTCTTTAAAGAAGAAAAAACTAAATAAAGATAGTAAACTATTTAATAGTAAATTAGAAGAAAAAAGTTAGTCGCTTGTACTTTATGGATTTTCATGATATTACTATGCATTGAATCTTATTGATTGACAATTGATGGTATGGATTACTTCTTGTTTTTATCATTTAAGAAACTCTCGACCATTATAATAAGATAATTTTTTAAAGATGGTAGTAAAATTAATGACTAATGGTGAATGAATGGGGAGTATTCCGATGTGGGACTCAGAAATACACAATAATTAAACTGGGTTTAATGAGTTTTTAATTTTAATGACAGACAGTGTGGGCAGGTCTAATATACAATCATGTTTCCCTAGCCAGATCAAGATTTTCTTGCACAGTACTGTGGTTTTCTCTCATTAGAGATTTTAATGTGTTTGGTGTCATGACTAAATTCGGATTTTAATTTTAACAAATGAAAATACCATTCAACGTATTATCATTTTCTGTTTTCTCTCATATACTGATCAGACCATTCCACTTTCATTGAATCAATATATAATGATGTATATAAGGGAGGGACAGGATCAGATACTGCTCAATATAGTTTCAAGTATGATATGTGTATTCTATCTATTCTCACATATACATATCAATATAGTTTTGATATATCCATTTATTATTTTATAATTCAACTGGGACATATACATATCACTATAGTTTTGATACTTCTATTTCTTATTTTATAATTCAATTGGGACTTAGAGGTACACGTAGACCCCTTAGAATGTCTTTAACTACTAGAGAATCATATTGGGGGTGATCAACTTCTCAAATGCATTCTCTTGCAGTGTGATTTTTCTATAGGGAATTAGAGGTTCTATATGTGTTTCTATAGGGAATTAGAGGTTCTATATAAGTTTTCATATGTTGATTATAGTGGTAGAAGTGAATGTTTTTCATAAATTTATGTGTTTTATAATAGTCAATTAGTTGAGTGAATGTGATATGGGATTCATCATATCAGATTTTACCACTCAATATTATAGTTGGGTTAGGTTTTATAGAAAATAAAAATCCTCCTATCATATGGTGTTATTTTATAGGAAGGAAAACTATTAAGAAATTGATTATTGGTTAGGGAAGATTTCAACCAAAAGGTTTATTATCAGTTGGGAGAAATGCCTTCCAAGGGATGTGATTATTAATTAATTATTGTGGGATTATAACCAATATAATCATTATGGATTTTGAGAGAATATCAATGAAATATTGATTATAGTTTGGGGAGATCCCAACTAAGATATTCATTATTGATTAGGTGATATTCCATGTGATGAATTTTTTTTTAGAAGAGATTTAAACCATGTTATTGTTCCCTATGAATAGAGTTGGTGAATAAAGTTGGAATTTAATGTTGTTCATGAAGTTATATGTTTTAGAAGTTTCATAGAAGAGGATCTAATGATTTTCTAAAAGTAAATTGAATATCCACAAATTGTTGAATAATAGGAATTCTTTCTTGATGTGGTTTTTTGAAAGTGGATTAGACAGTTGTATGCTCCATAATATAAGATATTTTTTGAATGATGTTTATTAGGATATTATAAAGATGAAAATTAATGTTAAAATTTATAAGGCATGTCATATTTTTAAAACATGGTTATATTCCTAATAAATTGGCTGATGAAAAATTCTTAAGATATTAATACAGAGACTAGTGTGTTTCCAGGTGTGTGCTGCTTGGTAGTGGTCTAGATGAGAGTGGTTGGGGATTCCATGTGTTGTAAAAAGTGGGCAATCTATATAATAATTGTTTGGATGTTATTACCCTTATTTGTGTTCACTGCTTGGAATATATGGAATTATTTTAGGGTTTAGTGGTAAGGTAGGGTATTTAGTATTTTAGGGATTTCTGTCTTTACTGCTTGGATGCTATTATCCTTATTTGTGTCACTGCTTTTGGCATTGCATTGTTTTCATGGAATTGTTTTCATGTATTATAATTGTTCTCTCTGTTAGATCTAGTGTGATTTGGTTTTCAGGGCAGTGGGGGTAGCAAAATCTATTTTTTTGGGCAGATTTTAGCGGCGGTTTTAACCGCCACGAAATGTAGGTTGGTGGCGGGTTGAAGGTGGTTTAAATCACCGCTAAATGTTTAAAACCACCGCTAAACTTAAAGGTAATTTTACATTTAGCAGCGGTTATAACCGCCGTGAAATATTTACATCGTGGCTGTCTCAGCCCACGGTGGTTCCCCTGGCTTTAGCGACAGTTTTACGGCCGCTGGATTTGAGTCTATTCACGATGGTTATAACCTCCGCTAAAACCGCCTCAAAATGAGACAGCTATGACACTTTCCTTAAACCGCCGCTAAATGAAAATAACCGACGTGAAAAGATTGGCGACGCCATATTAGGCGGCGGTTAAAACTGCTGCTAAATGAAAAAATAACTGCCGCTAAATGACGATTCTGTTGTAGTGTTATTATCATCATAATATAAATAAATAAAAAATAATCTCATTTTAAAGATGTAAAATCAATTTTTCCTTATCTTAAGGAAACAATGATTTATGAATTTTCTATTATTCTTGAAATGTTTTTTAACAAAAAAAAATTTTGGATTTTAACATTTGTGGATATAGAAAGGATAGAAAAATAACATCTAGAACTTTTTATTTCTTAGGAGATTCATTAGTTTCTCAATCATGTAAGAAACAAATCATAGTAGCACTTCCCGCTGTGGAAGGTGAATATATTGAAGCTGGAATTTGTTGTGCCCAATTGTTGTGGATGCAACACACACTCAGAGACTATGGATTGAGTTTTACTACAACATAAATACTATTTTATTATACTAGTTACATTTACTCAACTAAAAACCCCAACAAATCACTCATATTCTATTCACATATATATAATACACCATTTCCTTTGGGATCACACACTTAAAGGAGGTATCATTTTACAATCCATCATAATGTATTAACCAATTACTGAAATTTTTATAGAACCTATCACTTTAGATATATTTTAATAAATTAAATATAATCTAGTAATGATAAATGTAAAGTAATCATTCATATATACATATTTTTACCTATCTACTTACATTAATTTACTCCTTTTATAGGGGGTACATATGTTTTTTGTTTTCAAAAAAACATTTTCATTTATAAAAAATTTAGTTTTCGAAAAAATTTAGTTTTTCTAAAACTGTTATCTTATTGAGTTTTATGGATTGATAATATTTTACAAAAATTTAGAAACCATAATTCATAAAACAATCTTCATGATATTAAAATGTTTATGGAAACAAAATTTCTGGAAAACATTTTGTTTTCAGAAATCTGTCATAATGTGTTTTTTTAAACATCAAAGCATATTTACTTTTATTCCTAAAACTATCATAAAATAATTATAAATATTTTTTTGTTAAAAACTATCATAATTAATTTTTTTACTAAAACTGTCATATTCAGTCTTTACTTTCAAAAAATTCATAATTTTTATAGTTAAAAAACCCAAGAAGAACATGTTATCCATACTCATGGATCTTTCTACTCTGGAAGGTATTTTTCTATTCTTTTATGTTTTTTCACTATCTCATAACATTATTTTTTTTATTTTTTTTATAATTTTAATTCTATAAAAATTTTATTTTGCAACATTTTTGAAAAAAATTCTTAATTTTGTTCAACATCAATATGATAAATATATTAAAAAAACATCAAGAGTTAAAAAATTACATAAAAATATTCTTCCATGTAATCATGACCATCAGAGCAAACAATTTTTCATCTCAACCATTGATTTTTTTATGGAAAATGAATTGTCAGCCCATGTGCTATATAAAAGCGGACCCGCCCCCTCTTGTCCCACATCGATTCTTCAGTTCTTCTATTGCTGACTTTCTACACCCTTAAAAGGCGTCTGTCCAAAAGGTCACTCTTTTTCATCCGTTTCACTAGATTTTATCTCATAATGATGGGGATGAAGATAGATTTTTAAATGTTGTGTGTTTTTAGAAAAAGGTTGGTATAGAGATCTTTTTATAAAAAATATGATTCTATACACAAGAAATTAATTTATTTTCAGTTATGGGAGCCTTATTATGTTGAGAAACATGATATGGACTTTGAATTATTTTATCCAAATGTATTAAAAAAATTATGCATCTATTATTTTTTTCAATGAGGATGGTAAAGATAAAAAAAATTATGATATACGAAATGGGAAATAATTTGTCACATATGAAACTTTCAGATTTTGTTGGGATACATTTTGAAGGAGAATTATATTTCCCCAATCAAAAACTTCTTGATGATCTTGGTATATTTAATAAGAAAAAAGAAGAATATTCTTTGTTTTCCCATAATGAGAAATTATGGAAGGTTTCCCATCTGACCTCAAATAATCTTGAAGTTAATTTTGGATGAAATTTTTTCTAATACCAAAAAAGGGAGAAAAATAAAATTTATAAGTTTAATATGTTTTCATATTTGATTTATTGGTAAATATGGTAAATTTTGATTTCTTCGAGTTTTTCCTTATTAACATGGAAAACATAAAAATCAACTCTATCAAATCCATGATCATTATGTTTCCTACTTTTATAAGGAAATTGTTATTTAATGTTTGAAAGTTTTTAATGTTTCCAACAAATAACATTCTATGAGAGAGAAGATTTATTTTTTATGTGATGATACAATGAATATGATAAGGTTTTTATTTGATAATTAATTGAATAAATTTATTGAGTAGGTTGATGGAGCTTCATTGGAGGCAAGGCCATCATGAAAATCAATGAAGGATGATATAAAAAAGAATAAGAAGTTTCAGACCTCCCCTTTAAAGAAAAAAAAAAGAAAAATAAAGTACCTGATGAAATTTTTGATGATTGGATAAAAACCAAAGTTAATAAGAAATGAGAGGATCCAAAAACCAAAATTAACCCATCATATTCTAAGGCCTTAAATATTTGTGTTTTTGAAACCCTATATGAAGAAGAAAAGAAGAAGAAAGAAAATAAAAGGTTGTAAGACGCTCAGATGGGTGAAAATTTATAAAAAAGAGTATAAAGGAAATCTGAAAATGTTGTTCTACAAATTTCTCAAACTGATCAAGAAAACCAAGACAATGTATTATATTTTGGATGTAACGACCCAAAGTTTCATTAATGTAAAATCCCTCTTGATCTAGTTAAATGTTTCTTTATGAAAAATGTTTTTATAAGATGTCAACTTCTTTAGTTTTACGTTAAGATTTGTGACCATTACTTTTTAGTCGTTGAGAAGTGATCATCTGAGTAGTATAAATATAAGGCTTTAACGAACCCATTTCTACTCAGAAAAAGGAAGCGATGGCCTCATCCAGAATAATTGCCCCTTACGAAGCCCATTTGTAAGAGCTCGGAAAAGAGGTGGCGTCTTTGGGCTTTTCCCTTCACCAAGCCCAAGCTGAGCTTCATCAAGTCAAGCTCGAACGTGATCGTCTACGAGAAAAGTGGAAGTTGATTGAAATTACCACTCGAGCGATGTTATTCGAGCCGCCCCAAAAGTCTGTCACCATCGCGCACCTTACCCTTAGGTCTTATGTAGCTATTTTAAGGGGTTATGTAACAAATACGTAGCACCATGTTCATGTACATTATTTTTGTATATAATAATAAATATAATTTCTAGTCATTTTTGATACATTGTAATTAGTTTTTAAAGTACAAATGGTGTTTTTAGTTATTATTTAATTAAGAATTATATTTTATTAAATTAAAGGATTTTTGAATTAAATAATATTTTAATAAAATATTATTATTAATATTAAATTAATTTTTTATTATGTATAAATGATCTTATAATTTTATGAATGCAATTAAAATTTTTATTAAGGTTTGAAAGCCATTTCTGTCAAAACCCGTGAATTTTTTTATAAATGTCAATTTTTATTTTAAAAGTGAAAATTCACATATTTAGAAAATTATTTAGATAAAATAAATATTATTTTTGGAATCAGGACGTCAAAATTATCCAACGGTGAATTTTTCATAATTTTCTGAGACAGTCAAATTTTTGGGTAAAAATTAAATACCATTTAAATATATAATGTGTTTTATGACATCATAATGACCCAATGGTGATGTAATAAAATAACATAATCCTTATGTTCAGACAATATGTGTTTTATCATTAAAATAATGAGGTTTTGGGTTTGTTTGACTTACTTTTCAAAGCATTAATGGAGCCCTCAAGACTTATTCAACACTTTGCCCTTTTAAATTAATTTCCATGGGAGTGTGACTCACCTCCACATAAGCAACCCTAATTTTTTAATAAGTTCGGACCTTGGCCTTGTAAAATATTGTTTTCCTCTTTCCTTTTCCAGAAACCATGGGCAAATACCATGGGATGGTTTGTGGTTTGGATTATTTTAATATAAGGGGTCCCAAACCTAAATAATAAAGAATTCTCTCACCTTTCCTATATAAACCCACCCAAGCTCCCACTTCCTCCTCACTAAAATCCCTTGGAGTTCGTCCAACCTCTTCCCTACTCTCTCTAGAATCCTCCCATGGTGCCCCAAGCTCCCAAGAAGCCTCTCACAAGCCTCTCTCTAGCCTTTGGAAGCACACTTCCAAGTAAGGGTTTTTTCTTCCTTTCTCATTTTTGTCAATTTTCTTTAAGTTGTATTGCCCTTTTAATTTCAATTATTAATGTTGGGGTATGGTTTCTCACCTCTCCCATACTTCCCTCTTATTGTTTGAATGATGGGATAACCCTTTCTCTCTCATTAGATGCCTCCCATGTACACCCGTTACTATGCCGAAATTCTGAAAGGAACTTCTCTCTCTTCTTTTACATTCAAGAAATACTTTTGTATCATGAATCTAAATTCCTTTTAAATTTTTGGGACATGTTTATATATGACCTCCTTACTTTCCATTACATGTAAATATGATGATAAACCCCTTTATCTCTCATCAACCTTTTTTATGAGTTCTTATGTCACGCTGTTACGCTGCCGAAATCGCACCGATTTTCTAAGCCAAAGTCATTTTGTAGTGAATACCATGCCCATTTCTCCATCAAGGGTATTCACCTTTATGCACATTTACTTATTGATTGTAAAGTTTCATGTATGAAGTCCACATTCCTTTATCGTGGAATAAATGATTATGTTTTATGAATCCATGTTTTATGATCCATGTGGCACACTTATGCATGAAATGAAATGTTTAAGAAGGGTGCGCCCTGATAGCGCTCCAATGCATTGGGTAAAGTATAGTATCATGATACGTCATGTGCAATGAGTTTTGACTCATGCTAATTCAAGTGCAATGAGAGTTTACTTGTGCTTCAAGTGCAATGAGGGTTTACTCATGCTCCATGTGCGATGAGCCTTGGCTCATGCTAATTCAATGTTAAGTGTTGTTGCCACATTTCCATGTTATGGTTATCATGTTTTATCATGCCTTTATGTTCATGTTACTCTAATTCTCTATTGATGTTCCTATTTCCTAACATGTATTGTACTCCTCATGTTATTCATTGTGTACTCCCTTACTGGGCTTTATAGCTCACCCTTTTCTTATGCATGTCCTCAGGTTATTCCATGCAATGCTAAGTACGAAGGAATGTAGTGGTCATGTAAAGGAAGTTTTCAATAAAGATGTTGTATTTCAAGTTTAAAGTTTTTATGTAATGATCCTAATCCCCAAAGACACTAAACCTCTCGATCTTCTTTATTTTATCAAGTGAAGTTTTATGTAATAAAGCATGCTTAAGTTTTATTAAAAAGCAGGGTTGTCATAGTTGGTATCAGAGGATAGGTTTAGTTATTTTTGGGATTAGGAAACCCTAGTAAAGCCTTAGATACAAGACTAAGTATAATAAAAGCATCCCTATGTTTTGGTAAATACTATGTATGTGGTTTATCAAACAAATACATCCCTGTCTGGATACGAGCAGGTAGAGGCGGCTCTGGCACAGATGTATCCTAGGGGTAAAACCCGAAAACACTGCTTTGAGCTAGACTCGAACGGGAACTGGTGCAAGACAATGGGCCTTACTGCACTTTTGGTTACGACACTCCCGGGGGATATGTTTTGATAAATTCACAATCTTAGTATGAACCCTTATTAAGGGAAAAATGCCCCTAAGAATATATGTTAGAAGGAAGATCATGAAAAGCCTGGATTGAATCCTATAGACTCATGAGTTAATGAGATTAAAGTTTATTTATAAGTCATCAACTTTTGTCTTTGGATTACCCTTTATGTGTTACCCCTAACTTTCCTTTTATTCCAGCCAATGGCCGGTAATAGGAGAAATCGGGCTAACAACCGTTGTGAAGATCAGTGTGATGATTGTACTTATGAGATTCCCAATCCAATGGGAGCGGGAATCACGAACTTTGTCATGCTTCTCTCTCAGCTAACTCAAGTTTTGAATAGAAACACTGGTCAAGAGGAACGTTCAACCCCCCTTAAGAAAGAACAAGTCGCTATTGAAAGCTTTATGAGACAAAGGCCTTCTACTTATAGTGGATCATCTAATCCCACGATCGCTGAACAATGGATCAACTCCATTGAAAAGATATTCTCCATCCTCCAATGCTCTGAAAAAGAGAAGGTTCTCCTGGAGGATTATCGTATGGAGGGTGAAGCTGATCAATGGTGGACGTTGATCAAAAATATGAAGCCTGAGGAGGAGATAGAGGCTTTGGAATGGAAGGAATTCTGGAAGATGTTTTTCGATAAATATTTTCCACGCACCCTCCGTCTTAAGATGGAAAGGGACTTCCTTTCCCTCAAACAGAAAGATGAAGAATCTGTGGGAGCGTACGAGGAAAACTTCACAAGGCTTGCACGATACGCTTCTGGCTTTGTCGTTACCCTCGAATGCAAGGTTGACCACTTCTTTGGTGGGCTAAAGCCTAGATTGCGGAAAGCATTAGCGATCCATGACTTCGACAGCTATGAGAAAATTTTCCGATGTGCCCTCAAGGTAGAAATGGATATCGGAGAATCACAGGGGTATCATGGGGACAAGAAGCGTAAGGTGGACTTCAATGCTGGTGGTCTGATGGATAAATCCAACGGCGCTAAGAAATTCCAGCACCCCACTTGCCAAAAGTGTGGAAAGAAGCACCCTGGAAATTGCCTTAGGGGGACAAGAAAATGCTTCAAGTGTGGAAGAGAAGGGAACCTAGCTGTTAACTATCAGCAAGAAGGACCCGCGGCTATGACAGAGGAGAGGAACGCTCCGTTCTAACCTCAACGCGTTGTTCAATGCTACAAATGCAAAGAACCGGGTCATTTTGCAAATCAGTTCCCTAATCCAAGGGTTATCGGAGGCAACCAGCAACCTCCAAGACAGCAAGGAAGAACTTTTTCCATCACTTCTTCCGAAGTGAACCCCGACAACGAAGTGGTGACAGGTACGCTAGTTATTCATTCAAGAATAGCGAACATACTTTTTGATTCAGGTTCTACTCATTCTTTTATATCTCAAAAGTTTAGTAGAACAATCCCTGCACCACCACAAATCATGGAAGTAAATATGTCGGTGAGTACGGAAAATGGGGCAATCATTGCATCCCATGAGTATAAGTCCTCCCCTGTTATAATATGTGGATTGAATTTCCTGGCGAACCTCGTCATACTCCCTTTGGTGGAATTTTATGCAATTCTTGGCATGGATTAGCTTTCCTTATATAGAGCCAACATAAATTGTCGGGAGAGGGAAATCACACTCCATATGGAGAATCGACCCCCGATTCTTTACAAGTGTCAGGAGGAAGATGAATCTCCTTTAGCTCCATCATCTCAAGAATGGATATTAATGCCTTATGAGCACGCATATCTGGCTCAGATGATTGAGTCCAAGGAAGAAACCACCCTTGAAGAAATGCCTATTGTGAGGGAATTCGCTGAAGTATTTCCCGAGGAACTTCCTGGTCTTCCTCCAAGAAGATATGTTGAGTTCTCAATTGAACATATACCTAGGGCGCTACCAATATCCAAGACTCCATATAGAATGGATGTTGTTGAGCTTGAAGAGCTGAAGAAACAACTACAGGAGAATCTGGATAAAGGGTTTATACGCCCAAGTGCATCACCATGGGGTGCACCAGTCCTCTTCGTCAAGAAGAAGGATGGGTCAATGCGGCTTTGCATCGATTATCGTGAACTTAACAAAATCACGATAAAGAACAAGTATCCTCTCCCAAGAATTGATGACTTGTTTGATCAACTGTGTGGATCACAATACTTCTCCAAGGTGGACTTGCGGTCAGGATATTATCAAGTAAGGGTGAAGAAGGAAGATATCCCCAAGACTGCTTTTCGTACAAGGTACGGGCACTATGAATTCATAGCAATGCCTTTCGGACTCACCAATGATCTAGAAATATTCATGGACTTGATGAATAGATTCTTTAGAGATTACCTAGAAAAATTTGTGGTAGTCTTTATAGATGATATTCTAATATACTCCAAAACCAAGGAGGACCATGAGGAGCATTTAAGAACTGTACTGGAGACTTTGCGCAAGGAGAAGCTCTATGCCAAGTACAGCAAGTGTGAGTTCTGGTTGAAGGAAGTCTCATTCTTGGGATTTATCATCACAAGCAATGGGATATCTGTGGACCCCTCCAAAACAGATGCAATTGAGGGATGGCTGAGGCCAACATCGGTAACTGATATCCGTAGCTTCTTGGGGTTAGCTGGATATTATCGACGATTTGTGAGAAATTTCTCACGATTGTCCAACCCTCTTACCAAGATAACTCGAAAGGGAGTAAAGTTTGCTTGGAGTGATGAATGCGAAGAAAGCTTCAAGGAGTTGAAAAGGAGGCTTATCACTACACCCGTGCTCACTTTACCCACAAGTGGGGAGCCTTTGTGCTATTCAGTGATGCTTCGAAGAAGGGCTTAGGATGTGTGCTGATGCAGAATGATAAAGTGATATCCTATACCTCGAGGCAGTTGAAAATCCATGAGCTAAACTATCCAACGCATGATCTGGAGTTGGCGGAGGTGATCTTTGCCTTGAAAATCTGGCGGCATTATCTCTATGGAGAGAAATGTGAGATATATACTGACCACAAGAGTCTTAAATATATATTCACACAGAAAGAGCTTAATGTGCGCCAGAGAAGATGGATAGAGCTCATCAAGGATTATGACTGTTCAATACATTACCACCCTGGGAAAGCGAACAAGGTGGCGGATGCCCTAAGTAGAAAGGATCTAGCTATTCTATCAATGATGAGAATTGAGAAGGATCCAATCTTCTTAGACTTGATGAAGATGGATGTGGGAATCATAAAGAAGGGAACATCATCAATCCTTTCACAAATGATTGCTCAACCATCTATTTTGGAAACGATAAAGGATGCTCAAAAGGAAGATGCAGGAATCCAAGAAAAAGTGGAAGATATCAAAAAGGGAAAATCCTCAGAGTTTAATTTTAATGAAGAAGGAATTGTGCGGTTTGGGAAAAGACTATGTGTTCCATCAAGTTCGGAGCTGAAGAAGGAACTTTTGGATGATGCACATAGTTCAAATTTCTCTATTCACCCATGGAGCACAAAGATGTATCGAGATCTCTGAGAAAACTTTTGGTGGGATAATATGGAGAAGGAGATCGCTGAATATACATCAAAGTGCCTGGTGTGTCAGCAAGTGAAGGCAGAGAGGCAGAAGTATAAGGGGATGATGCAACCATTGCCCATACCAAAATGGAAATGGGAGAACATCACCATAGACTTCGTCACTGGACTTCCAAGGACATCCAAAGGCAACAATGCAATCTGGGTTGTTGTGGATCGTCTTACAAAGACTGCACACTTCATTGCTATTCGAGAGGATTTCTCTTTGGATCAACTGGAACAGATATATATCAGGGAAGTGGTATGGTTGCATGGAGTACCACTATCTATTGTGTTTGACCGAGATCCAAGATTTAACTCTATGTTTTGGAAGAGTCTTCAACATGCTCTGAATACTGAACTGAACTTCAGTACGGCCTATCATCCTCAAACGGATGGCCAATCCGAGCGGACTATCCAAACACTTGAGGATATGTTGAGAGCATGCTCAATGGACTTTAAAGGAGGATGGGATCAACATCTTCCTCTAGTTGAGTTATCTTATAATAATAGTTTCCACTCGAGCATCCAAATGGCACCATATGAAGCCCTGTATGGGAAAAGGTGTAAAACACAGGCATGTTGGGATGAGGTCGGTGAACGTAAGCTGCTTGGACCAGAAATGGTCGAAGAAATGGTGGAGAAGGTGAAAACCATTCAGCAGCATATCAAGGCAGCCCAAAGTCGACAGAAGAGTTATGCAGATAATCGTCGACGAGACCTTGAGTTTAAAGTCGGATACATGGTGTTTTTACGCATATCTTCATGGAAGAAGGTCATGAGCTTTGGAAAGAAAGGGAAGTTAAGTCCAAGGTACATCGGCCCCTTCGAGATTCTTGATTATGTTGGGGTTGTGGCCTATCGACTAGCACTTCCACCTACTATGGCCAAGGTGCATGATGTCTTTCATGTATCCCTCTTAAGGAAGTACATACCAGACCCTTCACATGTACTCTCTTCCGAGGTGGTACAATTAGAAGACGATCTTTCTTATAAGGAGAAACCAGTGAAGATCTTAGATCGTAGAGAAAAAGTTCTACGAAATAAGACAATGACCCTCATCAAGGTGTTGTGGAGAAACCACAAGTTTGAAGAAGCATCTTGGGAGTCGGAGGATACGATGAAGCTAACTTACCCACATTTGTTTTAGTGTGGGAAAAGGAAAACTTTGAGGGCGAAATTTCATAAGGGGGGAATGTTGTAACGACCCAAAGTTTCATTAATGTAAAATCCCTCTTGATCCAGTTAAATGTTTCTTTATGAAAAATGTTTTTATAAGATTTCAACTTCTTTAGTTTTACGTTAAGATTTGTGACCGTTACTTTTTAGCCATTGAGCAGTGATCATCTGAGTAGTATAAATATAAGGCTTTAACGAACCCATTTCTACTCAGACAAAGGAAGCGATGGCCTCATCCAGTAGAATTTCCCCTTATGAAGCCCATTTTTTAGAGCTCAGAAAAGAGGTGGCATCTTTGGGCTTTGCCCTTGACCAAGCCCAAGCTGAGCTTCATCAAGTCAAGCTCGAACGTGATCGTCTACGGGAAAAGTCGAAGTTGATTGAAATTACCACTCGAGCGATGTTATCTGAGCCGCCCCAAGAGTCTGTCACCATCGCGCACCTTACCCTTAGGTCTTATACGGCTATTTTAAGGGGTTATGTAACAAATAAGTAGCACCATGCTCATGTACATTATTTTTGTATATAATAATGAATATAATTTCTAGTCATTTTTGATACATTGTAATTAGTTTTTAAAGTACAAATGGTGTTTTTAGTTATTATTTAATTAAGAATTATATTTTATTAAATTAAAGGATTTTTGAATTAAATAATATTTTAATAAAATATTATTATTAATATGAAATTATTTTTTTATTAAGTATAAATGATCTTATAATTTTATAAATGCAATTAAAATTTTTATTAAGGTTTGAAAGCCATTTCTGTCAAAACCTGTGAATTTTTTTATAAATGTCAGTTTTTATTTTAAAAATAAAAATTCACATATTTAGAAAATTATTTCGATAAAATAAATATTATTTTTGGAATCAGGATGTTGAAATTATCCAACGGTGAATTTTTCATAATTTTCTGAGACAGTCAAATTTTTGGGTAAAAATTAAATACCATTTAAATATATAATGTGTTTTATGACATCATAATAACCCAATGGTGATGTAATAAAATAACATAATCCTTATGTTTGGACAATATGTGTTTTATCATTAAAATAATGAGTTTTTAGGTTTGTTTGACTTACTTTTCAAAGCATTAATGGAGCCCTCAAGACTTATTCAACACTTTGCCCTTTTAAATTAATTTCCATGGGAGTGTGACTCACCTCCACATAAGCAACCCTAATTTTTTAATAAGTTCGGACCTTGGCCTTGTAAAATATTGTTTTCCTCTTTCCTTTTCCATAAACCATGGGCAAATACCATGGGATGGTTTGTGGTTTGGATTATTTTAATATAAGGGGTCCCAAACCTAAATAATAAAGAATTCTCTCACCTTTCCTATATAAACCCACCCAAGCTCCCACTTCCTCCTCACTAAAATCCCTTGGAGTTCGTCCAACCTCTGCCCTACTCTCTCTAGAATCCTCCCAAGGTTCCCCAAGCTCCCAAGAAGCCTCTCACAAGCCTCTCTCTAGCCTTTGGAAGCACACTTCCAAGTAAGGGTTTTTTCTTCCTTTCTCATTTTTGTCAATTTTCTTTAAGTTGTATTGCCCTTTTAATTTCAATTATGAATGTTGGGGTATGGTTTTGCACCTCTCCCATACTTCCCTCTTATTGTTTGAATGATGGGAGAACCCTTTCTCTCTCATTAGATGCCTCCCATGTACACCTGTTACTATGCCGAAATTCCGAAAGGAACTTCTCTCTCTTCTTTTACATTCAAGAAATACTTTTGTATCATGAATCTAAATTCCTTTTAAATTGTTGGGACATGTTTATATATGACCTCCGTACTGTACATTACATGTAAATATGATTATAAACCCCTTTCTCTCTCATCAACATTTTTTATGAGTTCTTATGTCACGCCGTTACGCTGCCGAAATCGCACCGATTTTCTAAGCCAATGTCATTGTGTAGTGAATACCACGCCCATTTCTCCATCAAGGGTATTCACCTTTATGCACATTTACTTATTGATTGTAAAGTTTCATGTATGAATTCTACATTCCTTTATCGTGTAATAAATGATTATGTTTTATGAATCCATGTTTTATGATCCATGTGGAACACTTATGCATGAAATGAAATGTTTAAGAAGGGTGCGCCCTGATAGCGCTCCAATGCATTGGGTAAAGTATAGTATCATGATACGTCATGTGTAATGAGTGTTGACTCATGCTAATTCAAGTGCAATGAGGGTTTACTCGTGCTTCAAGTGTAATGAGGGTTTACTCATGCTCCATGTGCAAGGAGCCTTGGATCATGCTAATTCAATGTTAAGTGTTATTGCCACATTTCCTTGTTATGGTTATCATGCTTTATCATGACTTTATGTTCATGTTACTCTAATTCTATATTGATGTTCCTATTTCCTAACATGTATTTTACTCCTCATGTTATTCATTGTGTACTCCCTTACTGTGCTTTATAGCTCACCCTTTTCTTATGCATGTCCTCAGGTTATCCCATGCAATGCTAAGTACGAAGGAATGTAGTGGTCATGTAAAGGAAGTTTTCAATAAAGATGTTGTATTTAAAGTTTAAATTTTTTATGTAATGATCCTAAGCCCCAAAGACACTAAACCTCTCGATCTTTTTTGTTGTATCAAGTGATGTTTTATGTAATAAATCATGCTTAAGTTGTATTAAAAAGCAGGGTTGTCATATTGGATAAGTAGTTTTTTTATAACAATGTTCCATATTTGTATTATAAATTAAGGGGTAAAGTTATTTTTGATGAATCAGTAGCTATTTTTCAAGAAAAATAATCAAAACCAGAGCCAGATGGGAAAGCTACCTTGAGAAGGGATAGACAGGTCGAGGAGGATCTTGATAAAATAGTTGATGATGTGACATCTTGGACATGGATTCCATATAATGGTTCCCTGAGCCTAGTGGTCCACATGGTCTTAAGTTCATATCCATGAATTCTAGAGGCTACTAACTAGCAACAAGGGCCTATGGTGTGTCTGTGGGGATACAATGCCCTCATTACCAATGTGTAGCGCAGCGGGTGGATGTAAATATCAAAAAACAGTGGGAGAAATATATTTAAACAGAATGAATAATGTAAAATAGGGACAATACTAAAAATATATAAAATAACTATAATATCATCCAAGCATACAACAACTGATGATGATATGTCATGTCACAAGAAAACTATAAAACATGGATACAAGAAAGCATGCATAATATGTTCAACAAAGTATAAAGGAATCAAAATACTATCTCAGGAATCCTGAGTTCCAACTCAATACTCTACTATCAATATCAATAGTAAACATCATGAAATCATGTGTTCAAATCCGTATGCTTCCCTCTGTCAACACTTGTAACCATGTAATCTGCCTTGGGTACCAAACGGCGCCCGAACAGGGTGTGACATAAATCTCAGTGGGCCACCACCAATGGTGTCTATAAAATATGGACCATGTAATGGAAATGTAATAGTGTGAAATAATATGTATGTAATTTAAATAAATACAATGTAACTAAATACCCAAGTACCTGCTTCAACCCTCAGCAAGTGTCTGAACATAACCAGTCCATTTATTTAATCAATTACCGGTTTTTATTAATAAGTCACATGAGGTATGGCCAGCACTGACATAGTCTCATGATGGTGTAGATAGTGAAAGTTACAAGGTAATAACATAGGTAATATAGACCTCAAGGGTCCCCAACTCAGTAGTAATTATAGCATGGGTAAGGATAAGAGTGTAATCCAAGGAGAATATTCCATGGAATTCCACAGTAAGGTGCCTACCGAATCTAAGGTGATCATCCAAGGTAAGACATGGTTAAGTAGAGATAGGGCCCTATAGTCTGTAACCATGGAACCTATCCTAGGAGTGTGTCTGAGGCATCCTTTAATAATATGGAGGGATCCTATAGTTTCATATCGGGAATCCAAGAATAGACAAGGATCGGGATCTAGGTGGTTCTCAACCTCATCAAGCTATATCCTTGAATAGAAATGGGGTTCCCAAGTTCTCATGGAATTCTTCGTTCAGAATCTAAGGTGAGATTGAGTCAGGAAATTCCTATTTGATTATGAATTCATTAAATATTTCATTGGTTTAAGCCTTACCTTTCGTTAATGTGATAATCTCATGTAGCAAATGCAACAATTTTATTAATTCATTTGGTTCAAGCCTTTCCTTTCATTAGTGTGGCAAGGACAAGTTGTATGAAACCTTTCATTTAATCCATATAGAATATTCCATAATTTAAGGTTCATTTCGATTCCTTCCATTAATGTGGTAAGGGGTGCTACAGATATAAAACCAATTAATCATTCACATTTAATTATCAATTTGAAGTACTTACCTTAGGCAGGTCAAGTGGTATGCATAAATGGTATGTTCCATTATGAAATTCAGAATAAAAATCAAGCCAATTAATATAGAAATGATTACCCTTAGAGTGGTCAGGCCATGTTACACCCGAATGGCGGTGAAAACATGTCAAAACCCAAAACAACAATTATGGCATAACCTTCAACATGGAAGGGATTGTGTTATGGTTATAACCACCAAAAATTAATCACATATATGGAAAGAGAATATATATATGGTTCTAATGATTATAAACATGACATATAAATTACAGAAATGGAACCTGATTAAATTGGTGGGCCTTACATTACAAATCCAACATCAATGAACTTTAGGGATAATTTATAGACCACCCACATTAGACTTATACGACTCTCATCCTCTAGTATTAGCCCTTGATTTGGAATGTATTGGACAATATCTAATAAAAAGAGAAAAATTATCTTACCTTGATATCTCTGTCTAGAGAAAAAGATAAAGATAACGGCTCAAGAGGATATGTGTACATACTGTTGTGCATCCAACATGATGAACGGAAGCTCGATTGGGTTCCAGATGAATTATATCTCTTGATTCCAAGGTTAGATCTTCAAAAATACCAAAATTGAGAGATAAATAGGTCAATCACACATAATAACATATTAGAGAAGTTGGAGGTGGATTAATAAATCACTAAGGTAAATACTAGAAATTTACCCAAATATTAGCATGTGCACGGTTTTTTTCACATGGTTTGACAAGTCGTGCGCAAACCATGCATGGTTACCAGGGCAGAAGGGTCACTTTCACGGTTAGGCTGCATGGTAATGTGCCAACCCTGTGAGGTGGTTCTGTCTGAAAAAAATAAGCTTCAAGGTTTTTCAGACCATACGTAATTCCTATAGGGTTTACTCTAAATCATTTTTCAATACTGTTTTCCCCAAAAAGATGGGTGCTGGGCTTCGAAACTGTCCTGAACACCCCTAAGACCTTTTATAACCCCTTAGGCATCAATATTATGTCCAAAGTAAATATTAGACTAAATAATTAAAGGATCTGTTCCTGAGTATAAAAACTAGGTTCTTACAATCTTCCCCCCTTAAAAGAAATCATCCCCAAGTTCACCTTCCAAAGGTGGAGAAATAATGTTTGTGAACAACTCTGGTCATTGGGCATGTACATCAGCTTCCATCTCCCAAGTCTCATCATGTACTCCATTGTGATGCCATAGCACCCATACCAGCGGGACAAACTGGACTTGGAGAGCCTTTGTGCTCCATTAAATAATGCATAATGGATACTATTCAAATGTAGCATTATCATAATACTCAAATTCCATAGGATCAAAGGTATGAGACTGTTCGTCATGATATTGAAGAATCTATGAAACATGAAAGACATCATACACAGCACGGTACCCCTAAGGTAGTAGCAACTGATAGGCTACTGGCCCAAATCTCTCTAGAATATTGAATGGCCCTATATAACAAGTCAAAATCATTCCCTACTTTTGTAACCATCTCTTCCCTAGCATAGGTGATACCCAATAAAAACATGATCCCCAACCTTGAACTCTATAGGTCTTCGATAGTGATTGGAATAATATTTTTTTCTAGACTAAGCTGGAGTCATATGCTTTCTAGTTAGTTCAACCTTCTCTGAAGTCTCCTAAACAAGATGAGGACCCTATAGGGCTGCCTCACCTTCCTCTACCCAGCATAGGGGTGAATAGCATGTCCTACCATATAAAGACTCAAAAGGATCCATCTGAATTGTTTTTTGAAAGATTTTATTATAGGAAAATTTGATGAGAGGGATATGCTTCTCCCAATAACCACTAAAATTCGGGACACATGCTTGAAGAATATCCTTTATAAATTGTACTGTCTGTTATTATTTTCTATCAATCTAAGGGTGAAAATATGGTCTTAGAAGAACCTGTGTTCCCATGGACTTCTATAATCCCTTCCAAAATTGTGATGTGAAAGGATAATCCCTACTTGAAACGATAGTATTTGGAACCCCATGTATCTATATGATCTCATCGACATATAGTTTTCACAGATCATCAACTAAGAAATTATAATGAATAGGAATGAATTGGGATGCTTTTTTTAGTTGTTCAATGACTACCCAAATAGAATCTCTACCCCTCATTGACCTAGGTAAGAAAACTTAAAAATAAATAGCAACATCTTCTCATTTCCATTCCAGGATTGGAATCAGCTGTAGTAATATTGTAGGTCACCAGTGCTCCACCTTCAGCTACTAATAGGTGGAACACCTATTGATAAAGCCTTTTATCTTACATTTCAACCCAGGACACCAATACTGGCATCACATATCTCAATACATCTTTGAGATTCCTGGATGAACATTCCATTGAGAGGCATGTGAATATTTCATCAACTCCTCTCTCATATACATAGGAACCTAGATATGTCCATGTAGATGCTGGATGTTGTCTCTTTCCATAGACCAATTCGGAGGAGAATTATCTCCTGATATACTCTCATGGAGAACCAAGACTTCAGGAACTGAAAACTGTCTAATATTTATCTTCTCATGGAGGGAAGATGTACCTGTCAAGGATTAGAGGTAAGACTTCTTGTTACTATCATGAAACTCTAGATACATCTCAACAAAAGTGATCTTTTAACTTCCATTCATCACTGTCTTCTCATACAGATTATTCTTGAGTTTTTTGACTCAGTGCATCTACAACCACATTGCCCTTTCTAGTAAAATAGGCAAGCTCAAAATCAAAGGAATGAAGATATTCAACCCATCTTCACTATCTAATGTTCAAGTCATGATAATAAAATATATATTTGAGGCTCCTGTGGTCTGTGTACACCACAAAGTTCTCACCCATCAGATAATGTATCCAAAAATGTAAGGCATGTACAACTGCTACTAGCTAAAGTTTGTGTGTCAGGTAGTTTCTCTCATGAGGCCTCAACTAAAAAAATCCAAATGAAACGAATTTTTCCTCCCGCATCAACACTACTCCTAGGATGATTCCTGATGAATCACAGAGGATAGTATAGTCTTTTCAAAACTCTAGAAGAATCAAAATGGTTGTAGATGCAATCCTCCCTTTCAACTCCTGAAAAAATTTATCACACACTTCTTACCACACGAACTTGAAACCCTTCTTTGTAAGACCATTAAGAGGTCAAGAAAGATGTGATAAGTCTTGTATGGAAAACTTTTAATATCCAACTATCCCCATGAAACTCTTTATATCAAACACATTCTTGGTATGATCCCAAGAAAATATAGCACTAACATTTTTAGGGTTAATAGATTCTCCTGATTCTGAGATAATATGACACAGCAAGTGGAATTTGTTGATATAGAAGTGGAAATTATCAATATTGGCGTAAATATGATGCTCTCTTAGTGTACATGGAACAATAACAAGATTTTTGGCATGGTCTCTACGAGTGTGATAATACACCAAGATGTCTTCCAAAAAGACCATGACAAAGGATTCTAGATATGGGTGGAAAACCCTATTCATCATAGCCATGAAAATGTCAGGCATGTTCTTAAGATTGAAAAACATAACAAGGTACTCATAAAGACCATAACTGCTATGGAATGTTATACGAGGTCTATCTGATGGTCTGACTCATACCTGATAATAACCCAATCTCAGGTCAATCTTAGAGAAGACCTTTTCTCCTCAGAGCTGGTCAAAGAGATCATTTATTCAAAGAATAAGATATTGGTTCTTGACCATAAGCCGGTCCAAACTTCTGTAATCCATGCATAGATATAAGTTTCCATCTTCCTTCTTGGTAAAAATTAATTGAGAAACCTGAGAGGATGTACTGGGTCATATAAATCCTTTGGCCTCTAAATCCTCTAATGTCTACTTGAGCTCATGAATCTCTATTGGTTCCATCCAATATAGAAGAATAGACATTGGAGACACTCCTGGAACAAGATCGATTGTAAAATATACCTTATTCTAAAGAGGTAATATAGAAAAAATTTCATGAAATACATCCCTAAAATGATCCACTATTGGAGGGAAGTCAACTTTCCATAAACCCCGATCCTCCATGATGAGATTTTCAATCTAGGTAGTCACTCCACTATTCTTAAGATGCTCTGGTCCAGCTCTACTATCTTGGACATCCCACTCACCCTTATATAGATAACTGCTTCCCTATTTTGATTTAAAAAGATACCTTGTGGTGATAGAAGTCTACAAAAAGAGAGAAAGTGAACCAACCAATCCATCACAAGAATGAAATTGAAGCCCATCATCTCAATAAAAAAATGTTCCATAAGAAAGGGTAACCGCCTACCTCAAGGGGAAAGTCCTTACACTTGTGTATTATTTCTTTTCATACACCTAACAGCGTATCTAGGGTAATTACACTATAGTGATACTATATCTCTTGTCCGATAATCTCCACGATAGATACAAGGATAAAATAGTTCAAAGCACCAGTATTGAACAAAGAAGATACAATAGTTTAGGCTACTAGAATAGTACCTCATACTGTAGAAGGTCCTACATTTTGATCCTTGGGTATTGGATGTAGTTCATGCAATTGACCTGATCTATGGCCCTATGAAAAAGATAGACTACCACGATCATAACTGGTATGTTGGTTCTGTTGGTGATTAGGGGTATGGCTACCATGGCCACGACCTCCTCCTCAGCCAGTCCTACTAGTGCTATTTCAACTCCCTACCTGACTCGGCATAAAAGAATGTTCTCATGAAGGTGGAGCTAGTGTGGATCCCTTTCCACTCAATGTTGGTGGAAAGGTCCTACAGAAATGCTGGAGATTCCCCATACAGCCGCAATCCAGACACTCCATTGGGTATCTATCACATTGAGGCTTTTTTGCCCCTATTTTCCATACAGATGAAACTGTATAGAGTTATTGAAATGGGAAATATGATTGTCATTTCCCTAACAAGAGACCTTGAGGGAACATTTCCTACCACCGAAACAACTACTTGTATGGTGTGGCACTTGTCCTCTATGACTGGTACTGTTTTCATCCCTCAAGTTATTCTTAGTGATAAGATCTTAATTGGCTATTTCTGAAAATTTTGGTAGGAAAACAAAATTGACATGCGTACAGATGGTGTACTAGATCCCATCCTAAAATTTTTTATTGTGCGAAATATCATCACTAGATAGGAGCGGTGCAAAATCACTATAACTCCATGAAACGTGTTGAATACTCCATAACTGACATAGAACCCTTATTGAGATGCATGAACTCTCTGGATCTATCATCTCTCAATGTATGAGGAAAGAACTGATCATAGAAGTCATTCTAGAAATCAACCCATAACATGCCCTAATGACTACCTACATGGGTAATAACATCCCACCAATGTTTTTCCAAATCCTGAAGCATGTATATTGCAAGATTGACTTGCCACTATATAGGTGTTTCCAAATGCGCAAAGATAGATAGGGAGGATTCAAGCCAACACTCAGTAGTCTATGGACCGCCATCCCCTAAGAAAATAGAAGGGTGCTACTGTTAGAGCTCATGAGTCGGATTTGACATCGTAGGTACAAGCCATGGAGCACCATGCATGGAATAAATCACACCTAGGAAACTATCATGAACTTGGGAATTGGTTCCTTATGTGGAACACTTGGAGGTAATAATGGTAGCTCAAGTCCCACCATGTCCGTATAATGGTCGTTTCCACCTTCCTGACGTACAATATGAGGACGTCATGGCAGCATTTGTCTACAAATTTCAAGAACATGACTTAGAAAAAGCTTAAAAAGAAATATATCATCACTAGAAGAAAATGAACTCAAGAAAACTAAATATCCAAGGCAGAATACCCAAACTACAGGCTTAGACGTTCAGGCATTGGTAAGTTATAAAATATAAGTTTAATTTCATTTTTTCATTTTATTTCCAGGTTCACTCTTTTACCTTTAATAAATATGATATGGTAGGATATGTATGTGAAACCATTTCATTTTGTATGTCATGATTCACATTATAATGGACAGTTATTTCTGATGAATCAGTTCCCATACACCTATCCCCAGAAACAAAATCCATTTTGTAACGCCCCGAACCCAGCTACCCAGAGTCGGTGCATTACTTCGTAACATTGGCATGATCACAAAAGATCAAGTCTCGAAAGACCGATTAGTTTAGTAGCCTTGGAAACACTAGATAAATTCATAAATGTTACATTACATCATAAAGTGAAATACTACAATAACAAAGTCTCCATAGTCCACACTCATATCCTCCTCTGACTATCCCTGCAGGTCATTCATAAAATACTTCTTCACATCCTGGAAAATATTAAAACATTGAAAGGGGTGAGCTCAGATGCTCAGTAAGGATAACAATATTGCGGAAGCTTTCATAAATAAACATAAAAATTTAAGGCAATTCATAACTAAAACAAAAGCCTTTTAAACTTGAACTTCAACATGATATGGAAAAAGTAAAATGAGATAATGCCATTCACTTATTCACATGGATATTCTACTGGTCTAATAATCACATGCAATATCAATAACCACTTTCATAATGAGGGAATGTATAATGCTAGACATTCTGAAACATTTTGTCAAGGCCTCGGCCAAGACGTCTAAAATGATTAAGGCCTCGGCCAAAACCATAAATCAAATTGGGAAAGGGCCTCGGCCAATTCCACGTATAGTTGTCTCATGAGACCTACCGATGCATCGAGGAGCTATAGCGGGCTCCACCCGTCACTTATTAAGTCCAATACATTCCTCATATGAATAGGTTTAAACATATCATAAACCATAACATAATCGTATCACATAAAACATGCATAAAGGAAACATAACATTTCCACATTTCAATCACAAGATATCAATACGATACATTGATATAATAAAAACGCTTTCAAAACCATTTTCAATACCAAAATAAAAGAAAGTTAAAACTTTTTATTTATTTTTCATTAAAAAAATGATGGCTTGTAGAGGAAGCTGAAACTCAAATAATGGTTACGGCGGCGGAGAAGTCGTTGTCGCCGCATATGTACGGAAAGAAAAACATTCCCTTTTGTTGTTTAGCAAAACGCTTTGTATAAAAAAGATTCCTTTTGAATAAACGTAAAAGTCAAAGGGGTTTATACACCGTATAAAAGAAAGTTGTGTATAAAACCAAATATGCCTCAATGAAAGGGGATTGAGACGAAGTCCTTAAAAAGATAATTTTTTTTAAATAAAGTACATCTATAATGTGTATTCACTATAAGTACAGATAAATAATGTAAAAATACAAGATAGGCCATAATAATATCATGACATAATTTGAAAGTAGGAGATTAACCCAAAGAATAGAAATTAGGTTAAGAAGTTCCTTACCTCGTGTCCGACTTGACTCAACCGTTCTTTAACCTCATGATTAATAAACTAGAGTTAATATATACCTTATTAAGAACCATTTTCAATTTCATTATCCTTTTTATATCACTTATTACAATGTTATGAACATTATGAAATTATCTAAGTTAATAACGGTCATTTTGTCGATCTTTGGTACTTGAGTCAAAAATAAACTTCTTATAATTACAAGTTCTTCATGTGGTGATGTATCCAATATATCCAGAACTATATTCATGATATATATATCATATATCTCTTATAAATCCAGTATATAAATTCATTTATAATATTACATAACATTTAGAGGTAAGAAATGAAATGCACCGTTCATGGAGACGGTAAGCCGTACGTACGCATTAACGCTACTTTCATTTCAATTTCATATTTAATGGAACGAAATCATAATGATATAAATGTATAATGTAATTCCAGTATAATATAGTGTATAATACCATTTACTCCATCCTTTATACATCCCACATATGGCATTAACGATTCAAATCACTTTGAGGGGGCGGTAGTCCGCACTTCCTAAAATGAAATTATCGCGTTTTACCCATAATGGAAATCATAAAGTATGCCATAAATGAGAAATACAGAAGAATAAGTAAAACATAAACATATTATATATCGTATATAAAAATAGTGACATCTTAATGGCCACCTTTGAAGGTGTTATATGAGTGTTGAACAATCATCGTTTCGTGAGGCAGAAATTCGCCATCCACAGAAACCGTATGTTCTTTAACCATTAGATGTAGGTGTGTGTAAGTGTAGCTCGAATCCTTCTTATAACAACATCATAGTATATTGAGGATACTTTTTTTGTTACAAAAGAAATGAATAAAAAGAGTTTAGGGGGTTGGAGAAGAAAAATGAAACAAAACAACATTAGAGAAGACATTACCTAAAAATCGGGTAACTCTTTTTGATTTGAGCCAAAGGCTTCTTTGGGAAGAGTTCTTCCCAAAGTGAGGCTTCTAGGAGTAATAGGGGGAAGTTGGGAGAGTATTTGGGCAGAGGTTGGCCGAGCCAAATGGCTTGAAAGTGTAAATGAGGTGGGAGAGGTGGGGGCCTTTTATAAGTGGAGAGGAGGGGCACTCTTGGAAAGTAAAGAAAAGTCACTTTATTATAAAATGAGTTTCGGATTTTAGAGGTCCCACACTTATATAATTCGAGGATAAGATTATAAGGGTTCGAAATATACTCATCCAATAGGTTTTTGACAAGTGTACGCTTTGGATTTTACATTATCTTTCCATTTTATTTAAATCGTTAAATAATGAGGTCATCGCTGCATCATCATGATGTCATAAATAATTTAAATTATTTAATGTCTAAAAATTATAAAAAAACTACTATGATGTAGGAAATCTTTTTAGCTTTCTAATTAATATTTATAATCAAAATTTGGACTTGTGTAACCCCAATTAAAAACTGTTTTAGTAAAACAACTCATGTTTGTGTCAATTTAATTTTAACATTAAATATATATATATTAATGTCATTTTCCAACCAAAGTGGCTCCATGGGGTCCCCAAGTTTACCCATGGGTTGTCTTGGTCGGCCATGACTCATCCAATAGGAGTAGGACAAGTGTCAAGCCCATCTCATATTATTAAAACATTATTTTTACCTTAAACTACACTAATTACCACTAATCGCGATTAAGAACTTAAAAGTTACTATTCACCAAAAAATTATTTTGATCTCATTGAACCACATTTTACTTCTTAATGACAACCATGTATGTCGGATTTTTGAAAATCAAATCACAGAAGTGGTAATATTTCATTTAAACGAAAAATCAGTTATTTAACTACCACTTAGTGGTTTCACTATTCATCAAAAATTGAAGTTTTTCAGAAAAATGCCAAAATTTCACCCTAAGCTATAATTGATATTCCGAATTTAAAAATGATGACTATTTTACAAAATTCCAAACATATAAGTTGCATTAATTAATTTTATAATTAATTCCCGCTGTCACAACAAATAGCGTGTTTTTAAGAAACAATTTATATCAAAAGATTGGCAATTGTTTATGTCCAATTTCAATGTTAAATTAATTATAATGACCACCATTGGATAAAATGGTAAAAATATATTCTAATTATACTTTAAACCCACTAAATAGTATAATTTATCACTATAAATTATTTTGATTAAAAAATTTGTTTTTAAGTATTTTTCACTATTCATAAAAAATTAAAAGTTCTCAGAAAAATACCAAAAATTCAACATAGGCTAATTTCGATATTCCAAATCCAAAAATGAAGTCCATTTTGAAATATAAAATTTCTATAATTTTAAAAAGTGGTTATTACTATTCATAACGGCTACTTTGATTAGTCGCGCTGTTTTAGAACTCGAAGTTGCGTACAATGCAAGCTATTGCATTATTGAATGAGAAGCGTATCATGGAAGCTCAGGGTGTTACATTCTCCCCTCCTTCAATAAATTGTGTCCTCGCAATTTGAAAATTTACTTTGAAAATAAAAGGATGAAAATAGAAAATACCTTTGTGGAAAACCCACATCGGAAATAAGGTTAATAAAATTTAGCCTTAATAAGAGGGAAATGGAAATAAGAAAGTCACCACCAAATTATGATCTCGATAAGGAGAACATTGGTGGCAATTAGAGACATATAATTGGAGGAAAAACGTAAATATTTGTAGGGAGTGATTGAGGTCATCAATCACAATCAACTGTCAAATTGAGGGCCTCAAAGCCTTCAATCTATGTTGATTTAAAATATCATCAGTTCAACAAGACATAAGGTATTAGGGTAACACATTTTTTTTTAATATCCCTTTACTAAAGATTAAGAATTAATTTATTCATTGAATAACAGATAGGTATATATATATTTATGCTTGATAATTAGAGTTTCAACCTTCAACTCACCTTTTACTCAAAAAGATAATAGAACCCAAAAATATTATACTTATCCTAATTGTATAAGGTTCCAAATGTTAACACATACCATTTAGATTAGTAAAATTATTTTGTAATAACCAGGGACTTCCTGTAGGCTAGTGGTAGGAAATAAAGGCATGTCGCACTATGGTTGTGGGTTCGATTCCTGCAGCTTTGTCCGACGCATCAGGTTATGCCCCACCCTGCAGGTTGTCCTTTTCCTAAAACTATAGTATTATAATATTCCAAAAATAATCTTCATAAATTTTTTAACCTTAAACAATACTATCCAAAGATCAACTTAATCCATTCCAACCTTTATAGTTATCCAAAATACTTCTGTCCAACTCACAGTCCAAATTTTATAAGGAAGGTAAACATAATGAAGATCCCTTTTTCCATGTAACAACATGTGAACACCTTCATCATGTATTCTTTTTAAACATACTGAATTACCATGATCCCTTATTCCTTATAGAATACTAGATATACTCCTTCTATCCAAAAATGTATACAAATCATCAATCAGTTTCAAGGAAGTTAAGAATATCCAATATAATTTATCCAAAACAATCACGTTTTATTCCAAAATAACTATCTCGGTATCAGAACCATATTATGGTTTATCTTTCTCTCAACCATATATTTTCCAAAAATTTAACCTACTGTGGAGTCACTTTTCTTGGTTCCACACAATCTCAAGTCCTTGATGAAATAGTACTGCAGTACAATCCTTATATACTCCATAATTATTATAACCAGTACATCATTGATACAACACTCAAATTACAAAATTCTTTAATAACAACATAAGAAATCTAATCATTACTCCTCATCTGTGGTAGTATCATAACTTGATTATTATCCAATAACATCATTTGGGGCATACTCTGATGATTTGGACATTGGTTTGCGTAGTGTCCCCAATCCTTGCAGAAGAAGCATTGTACATTTGAAACCATTTTCTTACCCTTACAGTCACGCACTTTGTGTCCTTTTTCTCTACACTTATAACAAACTCCCATTCCCTTTAGGCAAGTTCCATGATTTTTCTTCCCACAATTACCACATATTGGAAAATTCTTCTTTCCCCTCATCCCTTTATCCATCATTCTCTCTTCCATCCCTTTCGTCTCTTGCTTCGCTTCAAAGCCATATGACTCAGAGAATTCTTTACTTATCTTATTAACACATGATACTATTTCTTCATATGTTAAGAACACATGGGAGACTATTTCCCTTCGAAATGTTGGCTTAATACCGTGAAAGATACGATCCTTCTTACTCTTTGGATCATACGTATTGCTGGAGTTCACATTCCTTCTACTGAGCGCCATTTCTATACAATGACATAAACTAGGTTAGTTTATGACTCAAAATACATAATTCCATACTTATAAAATACTTGACATAAATTGAACTATTTATGGATATAATCCATAAAAATGTTTTCTTTGAGGAAGTATATACTCATAACCCTTCATAGTGGTTTGTAAAGAAAATGAGAATTATCCTAAGCATATCCCCCGGGAGTGTCGTAACCAAGAGTGCAGCAAGGCCCGTTGTCGTGCACCAGTTCCCGTTCGAGTCTAGCTCAAAGCGGTGTTTTCGGGTTTTACCCCTAGGTACATCTATGCCAGAGCCGCCTCTACCTGCTCGTATCCAGACAGGGATGTATTGCTCGGAAAACTCACAAAATCTATATAATACCAAAATTCTAGGAAGTTCTTCTATACTAATCCTTAAATTCTATCTTCGGGCTATGTTCTTTAATCAGAGTTTATCTAAATCTAGCTTCCATGGTTAGTACTAAACTGCCTCTGATACCAACTGTAACGCCCTGACCCCAGCTACCCAGAGTTGGTGCATTACTTCGTAACATTGGCATGATCACAAAAGATCAAGTCTCGAAATACCGATTAGTTTAGTAGCCTTGGAAACACTAGATAAATTCATAAATGTTACATTACATCATAAAGTGAAATACTAAAATAACAAAGTCTCCATAGTCCACACTCATATCCTCCTCTGACTATCCCTGCAGGTCATTCATAAAATACTTCTTCACATCCTAGAAAATATTAAAACATTGAAAGGGGTGAGCTCAGATGCTCAGTAAGGATAACAATATTGCGGAAGCTTTCATAAATAAACATAAAAATTTAAGGCAATTCATAACTAAAACAAAAGCCTTTTAAACTTTAACATCAACATAATATGGAAAAAGTAAAATGAGATAATGTCATTCACTTATTCACATGGATATTCTACTGGTCTAATAATCACATGCAATATCAATAACCACTTTCATAATGAGGGAATGTATAATGCCAGACATTCTGAAACATTTTTTCAAGGCCTCAGCCAAGACGTCTAAAATGATTAAGGCCTCGGCCAAAACCATAAATCAAATTGGGAAAGGGCCTCGGCCAATTCCACGTCTAGTTGTCTCATGAGACCTACCGATGCATCGAGGAGCTATAGCGGGCTCCACCCGTCACTTATTAAGTCCAATACATTCCTCATATGAATAGGTTTAAACATTTCATAAACCATAACATAATCGTATCACATAAAACATGCATAAAGGAAACATAACATTTCCACATTTCAATCACAAGATATCAATACGACACATTGATATAATAAAAACGCTTTCAAAACCATTTTCAATACCAAAATAAAAGAAAGTTAAAACTTTGTATTTATTTTTCATTAAAAAAAATGATGGCTTGTAGAGGAAGATGAAACTCAAATAATGGTTATGGCGGTGGAGAAGTCGTTGTCACCGCATATGTACGGAAAGAAAAACATTCCCTTTTGTTGTTTAGCAAAACGCTTCGTATAAAAAAGATTCCTTTTGAATAAACGTAAAAGTCAAAGGGGTTTATACACCGTATAAAAGAAAGTTGTGTATAAAACCAAATATGCCTCAATGAAAGGGGATTGAGACGAAGTCCTTAAAAAGATCATTTTTTTAAATAAAGTACATCTATAATGTGTATTCACTATAAGTACACATAAATAATGTAAAAATACAAGATAGGACATAATAATATCATGACATAATTTGAAAGTAGGAGATTAACCCAAAGAATAGAAATTGGGTTAAGAAGTTCCTTACCTCGTGTCCGACTTGACTCAACCATTCTTTAACCTCCTGAATAATAAACTAGAGTTAATATATTCCTTATTAAGAACCATTTTCAATTTCATTATCCTTTTTATATCACTTATTACAATGTTATGAACATTATGAAATTATCTAAGTTAATAACGGTCATTTTGTCGATCTTTGGTACTTGTGTCAAAAATAAACTTCTTATAATTACAAGTTGTTCATGTGGTGATGTATCCAATATATCCAGAACTATATTCATGATATAGATATCATATATCTCTTATAAATCCAGTATATAAATTCATTTATAATATTACATAACATTTAGAGGTAAGAAATGAAATGCACCGTTCATGGAGACGGTAAGTCGTACGTACGCATGAACGCTACTTTCATTTCAATTTCATATTTAATGGAACGAAATCATAATGCTATAAATATATAATATAATTCCAGTATAATATAGTGTATAATACCATTTACTTCATCCTTTATACATCCCACATATGGCATTAACGATTCAAATCACTTTGAGGGGGCGGTAGTCCGCACTTCCTAAAATGAAATTATCGCGTTTTACCCATAATGGAAATCATAAAGTATGCCATAAATGATAAATACAGAAGAATAAGTAAAACATAAACATATTATATATCATATATAAAAATAGTGACATCTTAATGGCCACCTTTGAAGGTGTTATATGAGTGTTGAACAATCATCGTTTCGTGAGGCAGAAATTCGCCATCCACAGAAACCGTATGTTCTTTAACCATTAGATGTAGGTGTGTGTAAGTGTAGCTCGAATAATTCTTATAAAAACATCCTAGTATATTGAGGATACTTTTTTTGTTACAAAAGAAATGAATAAAAAGAGTTTAGGGGGTTGGAGAAGAAAAATGAAACAAAACAACATTAGAGAAGACATTACCTCAAAATCGGGTAACTCTTTTTGATTTGATCCAAAGGCTTCCTTGGGAAAAGTTCTGCCCAAAGTGAGGCTTCTAGGAGTAAGAGGGGGAAGTTGGGAGAGTATTTGGGCAGAGGTTGTCCGAGCCAAATGGCTTGAAAGTGTAAATGAGGTGGGAGAGGTGGGGGCCTTTTATAAGTGGAGAGGAGGGGCACTCTTGGAAAGTAAAGAAAAGTCACCTTATTATAAAATGAGTTTCGGATTTTAGAGGTCCCAAACTTATATAATTCTAGGATAATATGCTAAGGGTTCGAAATCTACTCATCCAATAGGTTTTTGACAAGTGTACGCTTTGGATTTTACATTATCTTTCCATTTTATTTAAATCGTTAAATAATGAGGTCATCGCTGCATCATCATAATGTCATAAATAATTTAATTTATTTAATGTCTAAAAATTATAAAAAAACTACTATAATGTAGGAAATCTTTTTAGCTTTCTAATTAATATTTATAATCAAAATTTGGACTTGTGTAACCCCAATTAAAAATTGTTTTAGTAAAACAACTCATGTTTGTGTCAATTTAATTTTAACATTAAATATATATATATTAATGTCATTTTCCAACCAAAGTGGCTCCATGGGGTCCCCAAGTTGACCCATGGGTTTTCTTGGTCGGCCATGACTCATCCAATAGAAGTAGGACAAGTGTCAAGCCCATCTCATATTATTAAAACATTATTTTTACCTTAAACTACACTAATTACCTCTAATCGCGATTAAGAACTTAAAAGTTACTATTCACCAAAAAATTATTTTGATCTCATTGAACCACATTTTACTTCTTAATGACAACCATGTATGTCGGATTTTTGAAAATCAAATCACAGAAGTGGTAATATTTCATTTAAACGAAAAATCAGTTATTTAACTACCACTTAGTGGTTTCACTATTCATCAAAAATTGAAGTTTTTCAGAAAAATGCCAAAATTTCACCCTAAGCTATAATTGATATTCCGAATTCAAAAATGATGACTATTTTACAAAATTCCAAACATATAAGTTGCATTAATTAATTTTATAATTAATTCCCGTTGTCACAACAAATAGCGTGTTTTTAAGAAACAATTTATATCAAAAGATTGGCAATTATTTATGTCCAATTTCAATGTTAAATTAATTCTAATGACCACCATTAGATAAAATGGTAAAAATATATTATAATTATACTTTAAACCCACTAAATAGTATAATTTATCACTATAAATTATTTTGATTAAAAAAGTTGTTTTTAAGTATTTTTCACTATTCATAAAAAATTAAAAGTTCTCAGAAAAATACCAAAAATTCAACATAGGCTAATTTCGATATTCCAAATCCAAAAATGAAGTCCATTTTGAAATATAGAATTTCTATAATTTTAAAAAGTGGTTATTACTATTCATAACGGCTACTTTGATTAGTCGCGGTGTTTTAGAACTCGAAGTTGCGTACAATGCAAGCTATTGCATTATTGAATGAGAAGCGTATCATGGAAGCTCGGGGTGTTACACATTTATTTATAGCATAATGGATTGAATTGGGTAAATTACTCATCCCAACTCATGAGGGCCCATACACCTCATGAATGGAGACAAAAAATCTCTCAATCGTATCCAAGTGTAATACTAGCATAATCTAACTATCACAACATCACTCATCAATCACAGGAATATCAAGCAATGAAAAGTAGTGAAATTCACCTATATGGAATGGAAATATACATGACATGTGAATTATAGGTTCTTATTATGATGCATGTTGAAAGGATCCTTACCTTCATATCATTGGGCCAAGGATGAAAGGAAATCCTCTAATAGAGTAAAAATCAACAACACCACATAGCATGTGTGTCACCCAGTGGTGAAAGAATATCAACTATAATAAGAAAAAATAATAATAACAATTATAATTTTGGCCACTAAGTTTTTACCCTAAACATATAGTCATGATTCCCAAGAACAGCTTATGAACAAGTCCCAATCATTCCTAATCTCCACTTTATTGTATACAAATAGTAAGGTATAGATGGAAAAAATGCTCGGATACCACTTGGTGACGTCCCAGACCTAGAAGCCACTGATTGGTTCCCTGAACCTTGTTGCACGTATGGCCTCAAGCATATCTCTGCACATTTCCTAGGCTACCGAATAGCAGTGAGGACCTAGGTTGTGTTCATTGGAAGACTATGCAATCATTACCAAAGTTTAGTACAATTGGTGGATGTAAATATCAGTAAATAGCAGAAGCAATGTATATAAACATATGGTAGATTGGAAAATAGGGACAACAGAAACAATAAATGAAATAACTTGAATAGAATCCAAGAATACAACAACTAATGATGATATGCCATGTCACTTGAAAACCTAAAAAGATTGATACAAAAAAGCATTCATATTGTGTTGAAAAACTATAAAGGGATCAACATATTGTCCCAAGCATCACGTGTTCCAACTTTATCCTCTTCTATCAAGCTCCATACTAAACAAAAAGCAATCAAGTTTTTCAAGTCATGTGCTTCTCTTTGTCAACACCTGCAACCATGTAATCTGCCCCAAGTACCAAATAACACCCAGAGAGGGTGTTAGATAAACCTCAATGGGCCACCACCAATGGTGTCTATAATATTAGGCCCTTTTAATGGAAATGTAATAGTGTGAAGGCATGCAAATGTAATGTAAAGAAATAGAATGTAACTAAATACACAAGTACCTGCTTCATCTCTTAGCTGGTGTTTGGACGTAACAAGTCCATTTATTTCATCAATTATCAGTTTATATTAATAAGTAACATGATGAATGTCCATCACTGACATAATCTCTTGATGGTGTAGATAGTGAAAGTTCCACAGTAATAACTAAGGCAGTGAAGACCTCAAGGGTCTCCAACTCAATAGAAACTATAGCCTGGGTAAGGATAAGAGTGTAATACAAGGAGAATATTCCAATTCATTCCACAATAAGGTGCCTAAATAATCTAAGATGATCATACAAGGTATGATGAGGCTAATAAAAGACTGGGCCCTATGGTCTGTAACCATGGAACCTACTTGTCAATGCTGGATCCAAAGAGTGTATCTGAGGCATCTTGTAATAAAATGGAGGGATCCTATGGTGTCATACCAAGCATACAAGAATAGAAAAGTATCAATATATAGGTGGTTATCACCCTAATCAAGCTATATAATTGAATAAAAATGGAGTTCTTGAGTCCTCATGGCATTATCTGATCAGAATCCAAGGTGAGTTCTTTGATTATGAAGTTATGTACAATTTTATTGGTTCAATCCTTGCCTTTCATTAGTGTGATAAGGTTAGGTTTAATTCAAACACTTTATCAATTCATTTGTTTCAAGACTTTCCTTTCATTATTCTGACAAGGTCAAGTATTATGAAACCATTCATTTAATCTATTAAAGGCATACTCCATAATTTAAGGTTCATTCTGCTACCTTCCATTAATGTTGTAAGGGGAACTACGAAAATGAAACAAATTAATAATTCACATTAAATTGTCAATTTTATGAACTTCCCTTAGGTAGGTAATGTACTATGAATACATGGTACATTCTATTATTAAATTCACAATATAAATCAAGATAATTAATATAAAAATTCTTACCCTTAGAGTGGTCCTGCCAAGGCAACCCGAACGGTGGTGAGAACGTATCAAAACACTAAGCAACAATTATGGCATAACCTTCGACATGGAATGGAATTACTTGTTGTCATAACAACAAATAATTAATCACATTTATGGAAATATAATATCCATACATTTCTACTGATTATTAACATGTCATATAAATTCCATAAATGGCACCCGATGAAATTGGTGGTCCCCACATGACACATCCAACATCAAAGAAATTTAGGGATGAGTTATAGACCACCCATCTAAGGATTTTACAACTCTCATCCTCTGGTATTGTCCCTTTATTTGGCTCAAATCAGAGTGGATATAAGAAAATGAGAAAACCCCTCTTACCCTGATATCTCGGTTAAGAGAAAATGATAATTAGAACATCTCAAGAGGACTCAATTAGTTACCATTTCACATCTAACATGATGAAGAGAAGCTCGATCGGTTTCCTGATGAAGTATATCACTTAATTCCAAGTTAGATCTTCAAAATTCCCCGAATTGAGAGGGAAATGGGTTAATCCCACATAATCTTGGATTAGTGAAGATTGAGGTGGCTTTATAGATCATTAAGGGAAATACTGGAAATTTATCGAAAAATTAGCATGCATGGTTTGTCCACACTGTTTTAAAAACTATGTGCATACCATGTACAGTTACATGTGAAGAAGGGGCACTTTCATGATTAGGCTATATGGTCATGCGACAACTGTGTGAGGTGGCTCTATCTGGAAAAACACATTCCACATGGTTTTCAAAACTGGGTGGAATTCCTACATAGTTTACTCTAAACCATGCGTCAATCCTATTTTTTCCAAAAAGATGGGTTTTAGGCTCTAAACTTGCCTTAGACACCCCTAATACCTCTTATAACCCCTTAAGCTTCCAAATTTGTTCCAAAGTAAATATTATACAGAAAAATTAAAGTATCCATACCTGAGTGTAATAATTGGGTTCTTATAGATGAAGAGGTTAATGGGAAAGATAAAGAAGAAAATGAAGGATGGGAAAAATAAGGTGAAGAAAAATAAGGTGATGAAGAAGAAGATGATGAATATGAATATGTAGTTGAAGAAGTAGAAGAAGAATTGAATTATTATAATGAAGACACTAATGAGGAAGAATCTCAATCTGATAAGAATTCATGAGATTCATCATTGGATTCATCTTCATCAGGCATTCCATCCAAGACAGATAAAGTTAAAAAAACTGCAACTTTTGAAGAATAAGGATCATCATCAGAGGAAGTTAAGTCCTCATAAAAGCAACAAGATGATCAAAATTCAAAAAGAAAAGTTGGTGAAAAAGTTGAAACTGACAATGATGTTGAGATTTTTGAATTATCTAATGATAAATAAGTTGATGAAAAAGGTTCTATTGAAGATGAAAAATCTATTCCAACAAAAGAAAAGAAGAAACAAAAAGAAGCTAAATTTTTTACAAGTAGAACAAAACCACCTGAGATTGAGATAGAACAATCATATTCAGATGGCACTATTTCTTATAAAATATTTTATTATGTTGTTTATGTTTTGAAAAGATTCAAAGGAACAATTACTTATTTTCAAAACCATGAATCTCAATTCCAGCTTATTCAATAAATTATTAATGAGAAGTTGGAATCAACAAAGGTTTTAACAGATAAAGACATTTTGGTTGAATCTTAATTGAATATTTTTATATAATGTTCCGAAACTCACAAATGACCATGTAATGTAATGGTTAAATGTTCTAATCAGGTTGATGATAATATAAAAATACATGATAAACAATTCGATGAAGTGAATAAACTCATTGTTAAATTAGTCGAATATTTCAATCAATTATTAAGAAACATAGAAGATTGGGTGAAGTTTGTTGAAAATTCCAGGGATACCATCCATGATCATATTGAGTGAGTAAATGATTTAAAAAATAAGATTAAATTCATAGATCTAGAGATGTCCTAAATTAGATCCAAAAAAAGTTGAAGTTGTCATATTGAGGAATGAAACAAAGTTCATTCAGAGGAATTCAAGATGTTAAATCCTTTGGAAGAAAAAGTTGACAGGCTATAGAAAGATATAATACAGTTTAAAGAGATAAAGGCCTTTGTTAAGACCTTAATATAAAAATAATGAATGTTTTTCTTTGTAAATTTTGATATTTTGTCATTTATAAAATCATCTGAATTATTGTTTCTGAATGAATTACTTTTTTATCAAAATATTATTTTCTTCGATGTTTTTTCAAATTTGATTTGTTCAATGTTTTTTCATTTTTTTATGGATGATTAGTTAATTCAATATATTGTTTCATATATTTTTCCTTCTCTAACATTTCAAGAAACGTAAATTTTGATCCTCTTTCCCTTTTTGAAATTAAAAAGGGGGATTCCTTTATAAAAAGTGGGAGAAAGTATTAAATGAAGAAGAATATTTTTTATAAAGAAATGTTTTAATAAAAATGGGATGATATCTCATTAAGGGGTAGAATACAATACTTAAGAGTAGATATATTCCTAAAGGGGAGAGTTTTTCTAAAGTTAAAGAGTATTCTAAAACTCCATCATATTCATAATCATATCTAGTAGAGTTATAATATTATGGTTTTAAGGATTAATGATTAACTTTGAATAAAAATTTCTTAAAATAAATGGTCTGTAAGTTTATCAAAGTTATTTTTCATTTACGTTTTGGGGTTTTTTATTTCTAAAAAGGTAGATATTTTTTACTCTGAAGTTCTAATTCTCTCTTTTCTATTTATTTAGTTTGGGAAGTCACAAACACCTTCTTAAAACATTTTTACTAAATTTTTATATCCCAAGTGTTTTAGAATGTTTTTATAGAAAACGTAGTTTTTTACCATACATTGAATAAGTTCTAAAGTATCATGAATATAATTTTTATGTTTTTTCCTTATGATTTTTCTAATGATTATGCGTATGATAAATTAGACTCACCCTTATCAGGCCTGATGTATGACTTTAGTCATGGATATTATACTGAATAATCTTATAAATCTAATTGATACTAATATTGATTCAATTGGACATACACTCATAAATATTATCGTATTGAAATTCATAATGAATTCCATAAGACTGAATAAATTTTATCATTAGAATACGTAAAATTATTTCTAAATTAAGGAAGATTTTTTAACACTATAATGGTGTTGATCAATATGATGTCGTACATTCAATTATGATGCATTGTCAAGTGCTATGTTTCTGAATCCATTATAACAAACTCGAAAAATATGATCATTGGGTGATCAAGATGACCATCAGAATGATTCCTATAAATATCAATTCATTTGAAGAGTTTTGAGCTGGTCAATTACATTCTCTCTAAAATTTTCAAAAAAATACTTATTGTGAACAACACATTCTTTTTATTATTTTTTATTTAAATAATTACCTTCTTATGGATACCTTGTCAGTTTGTCTCCTTAATAACTTTTGTAATTGTTACTTGTGTTTGATCACTGTAACGATTGAGGCCTTCTGGGGATAGGAATATGGAGAAATTAATCTTCAAATCGAAGGATTATGGGGATAGTAGGATAGAGTTGATAATATTATTGAGGTCTTCCAAGGATATGAAGATAGATACAATAAGATATTCGTATCGAGGGATTTTCTACGTAGGGAATGACAAGCATTACTATAAGTATAAAATAGTGGTTACCTTTGGTCAGGGTTATGGACTACCTTACTCTTAATGTTAAATGAGTTTTATCTTTTAAATATCTTATAGTTCATTATTAAATTTTTACTATTTTATTAACTGTTTCTTACAATTTTTATATTCTGCAACACATTTAATAGAAATTGAGTCCTCATATTATTTTTTCTATTTTGTTTGTTTTATTGTATTAACTCTGATTATGATACTTACTCTGATTAATCAGATCCACCATGATAATGATCATTTATTTTGATCTTATCATACTATTTATGATTATGATATTATTACTTTGTTAATTGGATTGTGGGATGTGTCTGATAATCTAACTTAAGAGTCTTTGGTTTTTTTAGTTTAGTTATTTTATACTTATTTTTTTAACTAAAATTCACCCCCCCCCCCTCTTATAAGTATTACTATATAGAGCAGATCTTTCAATCCAACAATGACTCTAACCAAATATGTAATATATTTGATATGGTAAGTAATATATTACATGTGTTTCATATTTTTTCAGAGTGATACATAAAATCCATTTAGTATTGAAAAATGGAGAAATATATAAACATAATGTCTTCCATACTATGAAACATAATTTTTTTATAATCTAAATAGATAAAAATTCACAAAGATAAACAATTACTTTGAAAAATAATGTTTTATATTCATTACATAATGGTTACCCTGGGTTGATTGTATGAAAAATGAATAATTCATCAATACATAAAGGTTTCTCAATGGAGATATATAAGGTTTACTCTTTAGTATATAATCATATGTAAAAATTATTTTTATGATACATAACTGTCACCCTGCACTAATTTGATAGTCTAAATTTAGAAATTTTATCAAGCATAACGGTTGATATTAAATATTTTTTAATCAAAAATATGAATTGTTTCTATGATACATATTGGTGATTATGTTTCGAAAAAATTTAGTTCGACTTGTGAAATTAAAATTTCACTATGAAAATAATAAACATAACATCATGAAATCCATATATGAAAAGTGGATTATAACTTCCTCTATGATTTTATATATTTTTTACCATGTTAAGAATGAAACAATATAGTGAAGAATGATGTGAGATATATTGGACCATTACATTCCATGATGTAAATCCATGAAAAATATGATTTTCATTGTTTTTTATGATGTTAGATATATCTCCCTATAATTCATTTTATAACACCATGATCATATTGACTAAGACAAAATAACAGAATTATTGCATCGTTTAGATGTTTTCCATACTGTATAGGGAGAAAAAATTTAGAATAAGTGAGAGGAAAATTTGTATCATTCCACAAATCATACATTCATTCCATGATTAATTATAGATCCCATATATCATATCTAAATATAGAATATATTTTGAGATAGGTGGATCAAAAGTTAATGTGCAATTAAGGTTATTTGGATTTTGAATATGAAATCAAAAATAAATTTTTTTACTTGATTAAAATTATCTTATTGTATAAAATCTTTCTAAGGGCCAAGTATTATTATTTAATAAATATAATTTAAGTGGATATACTGAAGATGAATGGGTAGAAAATTTTCCAAAAATAATTGGATGGAGAAAAGAGATAAAGACTTAGTTTTTCTATGATCATCACGCTTCTATTTTGTTTTGAGGAAGAAGGGAGTCCCATATGTTCTTTATTATAGATAAGTGAAGGAGGAATATATATTTTCAAGAGATAATCAAATAATATGAATTAATATAAATATCACCTCATTAGTTTATAATAAAATAATTCTACTTATCGAGAAGAAATCATTTTAACATTCTTCTATCAGGATTGTTAGATATAACATTATCATTATATCCACAGTGATGATTAAATTGGATTGTATAGTCTCTAATAATTCTAGATAATTCCATTGATTAACTACTAATTCTGAGTAGTTTACCCTATATATTTTTTTTTTCTATACTTTTTTCTCTATGTGCGAGAGAATTGAGATCATTCACTCTAAAAATTAATAGAATTTTTTTTCTAAAAAATAATAAATGGGAAAATAAAATATTATTAACTGATTCTACTCCAAACTTCTCAGGGAAAAAATCATCAATTGTTTTATTATTATTACAATCATAGAAAAATAGTTTACCTCTAAGGATAGATAAGTTTTATGTTATCTACATTGATGGTTGTTAAACTCATTTGGTATTTGAGTTTTTCTCTATATTTAAGAATCTAGGTAATGTTTTAGAATATTTTTGTTGTAGGTATTTAGTGAATTTGGATTTTTGATACGTATTTTAATCAGTATCATGAATATTATTAGTTCAATGAACAAAAAATTAGTTCCCGTATTCAATAAGTAAAAATAAAATTTTTATATAAATAATGATACCTTATATTCATTCATTCAGTATAGATGTTGTAGATATTTTGGTTGATGGTTTTACACTTTTTCATAAGATTATACATTGATTGATGATCCTATAAAGTATTTGGTGATAAAATATAATCCAATAAATTCTATATTATCCTTATTTTTAGATAAGGATTTTTTAATGGATTTTGAAATTAATACCAAAAAAATCCATTTTGGGAAATCAATGAAATATCATTGATGGAAGTTTCATAGTAAAAAGGTCCAAATTTAAGATTTAGAAATTGATGTATAATGATATTAATATTTTTGAATTTTAATATCTATACTAATTATTTAAAAAGGTTAATATTGTGTTTAGAAACATTAATTGATTTAGTGAGTGTAATAACCAAGAATTACATGAATTTTTTTTTTTGAAAATTAAATGGTATTATTTAGAGGCTAGATGTTGAGACGACGTGTGATTATGAGGCATGGAGTGCTCAAAATGATCCATCAAAAAATGTAATGTTTTAAATAGAATGGGTTAGTGGTTTTCATAGAAAATTTTAATAACTCATAACAGGGTTCCCGAATTGGAAATATGAGGGTACCGTTGCATTCAAAATGGTGGGCTTACCCTAGGTGTGACTTAAGTTTAGCTAGTGTAGGCCTCCAGTGAGAAAACCCCGAAATGGAATAACTGTAAACAAAATTATTAAATAAAATTATTTTATCATTCAAATCCTTATAAATCATGAAAATTTAATTGGATTGAAAATCTATCACCATGGTTGAGATCTTGAGGGTATGCTTTCCTTAGGCAGAGCCTAACTTTGGCCGGTGCGGGTCAACAATGGAAAGTAGTCTTTGGTCATAAATAACGTAATTGAATAAAGATTATTTTATTTTCAAATCCTTATAACTCATAAACGATAACTTGGATTGGAAATCTGATAGTATTGTTGAGTTCATGAGGTTGTACTTCATTTAGGCGAAGCCTAACATCGAACAGTACAAGCCGGATGTGAAAGCTGGTTTTTGGGACGTAACCATAAATAATATAATATAAATAAAAGTTATTTTATTTTCGAATCCTCATAACTCACCAATGGTAACTCAGATTAAAAATATGAGACCACCATTGATTTCACAATGAGATTTTATCCTTAAGTAGGACTTAACCTCGATCAGTGCGGGTTGAGAGAAAAAGTTATTTTTTCAGACGTTTTAATGAAAAATAAAATAAACTTAAAATGTTTATTTTATTTTAAATTTTTTTGCTGCAACGTAGTGATGATCCGACGTTTTCATTCCATAAATGGAACCATGTAATGATGCTACAACCCAAAGTAACAAAATTGTTGTTTCATTAGTGAAATAGTGTAACAGTGGAATCTCATAGTAATAGAAATGTTGCAACATGTTTTCCCCATTTAATGGGATAATAGGAATTGAAGATCATATTTGGATCTTAAAAATCCCTCTGAGTCTCTAAAAAACACTCTAATGAAGAAATCTAGCATATCAGAATGTGGCGATGATACCCTTGGAGAGCGAATCGGAACCGGAGATTGATGGATGGTGACGGGCGATCTTCCTCGACCAATCTCCTTTTCCTAGGTAGTGGGATTTATTCTAATTGAATTATTCCTTTTCCCTGTTCTTGAAAATCTATGACGAACGTGGACCAATCAAAAAACAGGTTGGCCCACGGATTGATCATCATTGTTGGAGGGGTAATGATGTGGGTTAAAGGGGGTGTCTATTTTTGTGTGATTATTCCACTTTTGTTGTTTCTTCGTGATCCTTCTAACAAGAACATATTCGGGTCAATATGAACAAAGACTCAGATCATTATTTGGGTGTTCTTATGTGTGACTCCTTCCCCTTTCCTCTTCTTGTGTTATTCCAGTTCTTTGTAGCATAATCAATTTGGCGGTGACAGTATTTGAGGTCCAGACAAGACCATAGCGGTGCATCGGTGCATCTGCCTGTGGCAGGAGGCTACTGGAGATGGCGGCATTGGTCGAGAAGGGTCATTGCCAGGTAGTCCATGACATCGGAAAGATTTCAGGGCACAAGTCCATGGTGGTGACACCAAACCATGGGGCGATGGCAGCACAAGGCTACAGCACCCAAGCCGCTATAGTATCAGGAGATAACGGCACCAAGGCAAGAAGTATGAGGTATGCGATGCATTTGTAGTGCACCGTTGCGAAGACGGGCTGGCGCATGAAGCCACAGCGGATGGGTAACCTGTGGCAGTTCCATGGGTCGGTGTTGGACATGCAAACCGACCACATGGCACATGATATGGTCATGTTTTTCTCATGGGCCAACCCCTGTGGAAACTGGTTTTGGGGAACGGGTAAACGTGGCTTTAAGACACGTTTACTAAGAAGGTCTGACACAATCATTGACCACGTCTACCCATTTGGAGCAGAGAGGACCACTCAAGTGGCAGGTCGGACCCGACATCGAGTCAAGCCATCAGTTTGGATTGGGTCACTGAGCGTCTTAGAGGGTTGGACCCGTGGGCCAGGGGGCATGGCCAATGGGCTAGACCAGAATCGGTTGGGTCGGATTGGCCAAACTAGGTCAACTTTTGCAGGACCCCGGTCTGGGTTGGTCAGGTCAGACTGGGCCTATACACAACCAACCCCTATTTACTAAAATTTTAATATATTTCAGACCCACCATCCAATTAGCATGCCATCTATGGCGTTGTGACCCTTGCAATGAGATAGTCCCTTGGGTATACTCTAAGTGAGTTTTCGTGGAAGTCAAGATACTACCAATTTCTTAAGAATTATATTATCTCAGAATCAGGATCACTGGAGAGTGGGAATCCTACAATTTTCTGTGACATGAAGGATATGACGAGTGGGACCTCAGTGGCCCAGTAGAAAAGCATACCTCAGTGGTCCAGGAGCCGAGAAGACCTTAGTAGTCCAGAAGTCGAGCAGTCCTTAGTGGTCCAGCAGACTATCAGACATCAGTAGTCCACCAGATGATCATACCTCATTGGTCCAACATACGAGCGGACCTCAGTGGTCCAACAGATAAGAAGTCCTCAGTGGTCCAGCAGATGAGTGAACCTTAGTGTCCCGGTAGACAAGCGTACCTCAATGGTCTAGTAGCAGAGCATACCATAGTTCTCTAGTAGCTGAACGAACCTCACTGACTCATCCATGATGAGTCCCTCAGCATTATAAGATTATTAATCTCTATAACTGATAATCTTACTTTCTATACTTTAAGTTATACATGGTGTTTGCTGTCTTTTTTGTTTATCCTTTTCTATGTGGTATTTGTTGTGTGGTATTTTGGTGTGGTCTTGCCTTGTGATATTTCCTTTTTGGTTTGGGTTCGATACTGAGTATTATGATACTCACCCCCTACATTGGCTTCCCCCACACATATCGTGTCTCGTGCTGATGACTGATGCTTCGACAGAGACCTTGGTGGTCTGAGACCAGGTGGTGCTTAGTGAGGTGGGATGGATGGGCATACTGTTATGGCTACAGGCAGCTACCCTTCACCTACAATTCAGGTGGGGTCCCGAGTAGAGGGACAATGGAAATTGTACTTTCCTTTGTGGTTTTCAGCTTGTATTTCGACCCCTTTTTACTTTCAGTTTGGATTGTACTCTCATTAGTTGTCTCAGTGATAGTTTAGGTTTACATTCTATTTTCATTCCGCATTTTGAGCATTGTGTGTGTGTGATTTTTTAAAAGAAAACGTCTTCTTTTGGGGGGATATGCCTACTCGGTGCTAGTTTCCATCCCCTGGCCTATCAAAGGTGGGATTGGGGTAGACATGGTATGGGACCTGGGGGACGGGTCATGAAACAGTGCTATCAGAGTTAATTCAAATCAACAAAAAGAACTATGTGTCTGTAAATTTTGATGGGGCAACCGTGTTAAGTGTTTTAGGTTCATCTTTTAGGCCAGGGAGTCTAGTGTGGGTGTAGAGGCCAACGTATCCATACACCAGGACCCTGAATTCTTCTTTTCAACATGGTACATGAAAACACTGGTTGCATGTCTCTTTAATTGTAACACCCCAAAAATTTTATTGTATGTTTCTCTTAAATAAATTTTATTCATTACAGTGTTCCTTCGTAACAACACTAGGTTATTTAGGAGATAGTCAAAACCTAGACATTAAATATAAATATTCCACTTTTATGTTTTTAATTTTAAAAAATGGTCATCTAGAGTTGTGATCAGTAAGTCATTTGGAGTTTGATAGATCAAACATGATTTTTGGTGAATAGTAACATACCCTTATGAATAGTAATATGACCCTTATGAATAGTAAATAATATTATTATTTTATTTTCTTATGGAAATAATTAATTAGATCTTAATTAGTTTTTCAATGAGAAATAAAAATAATTGCACCTTTAAGATTGTTATTTTTTAATTAACTATGGACTTATTTAAAAATTAAATTAATAATGATTATTAAATTAATTTTGAAAAATGGAGTTCATTTTTTAATTCTACACGTTGAAAATGGTTAGGGTAAATGTTTGGGATTTTTCTGAAATTCTAGAATTTTTTATAAATAATGAAATATGATAAAATACTGTATATACAAATTATCAGTTAAATAAACTATTTATGACACCATACGTGATGTAAGGACACTTGGTTCGAACTGAAATGCACTTATTACTATTAGGGGTCACATGAAACAACACAATTGGTTGTCTTGAGGGAAATAATAAAATAATTAATTAAATATTCAAAATTTACCCATCTCCTCCACTATAAAAACCCCTCACCACTCCCACTTCTCTTCACTTCTCTAAGCCTTGAAGCTCCTCAAGGTTCTACCCCAATACCCTTCCCTAGTCACTCCCCAAGACCAGGAAGCTTTGGATCTTTTCAAAAGACAAAAATCCCTTCCCTTAAATATGTTCTCGAGGAAGTTATTTCAAGAGGTAAAACACATTTTTTTTCTTTTAGTTTCATTTGAATTTTTCTTCATTTGTTATCCTCCCCTCACCTCCTCTGTCCAAATGATCATGATAACTCCAGTAACATATATATACTAGATTTATATCATTTTAATGGAATAACCATCATCAATATTCGTACTCCCTCCCTTTTATTTTTATAAACGAAATCAACGTCCATGAGGTTCCAATTTATAACCTTTGTGGATGACAGAGTTTTGTTCATCAATAATTCCTTCATTACTGGTAATGAAACCATATTTATGGTTGAACTAGGTCATAATATATTTATTTTATCTTGATTAATATTCTGGAATCTTTACACTTACATAATATGGAATAATAATACAAAACAAGTTTATTGATCACAAAACTGCCAAGCCAAATTCAAGCGTTTATTTTTAAATCATCGAATGAGTCATCCTCATGGTATATAACCAGAATCATTAAAAGATCATTTATATATATTTAATGTCACTAATAATTTATATTAACAATTCTGAATGTTTAATTATATTTCAATCCAACATCCATTCATGAATACAAGTAAACAAATCATGAAACCAAGTAAGAAAATGCTTCCAAAACAATAAAATTGAATCTCTTAAACCCATCAAAAAGGCCATTATTGAACTTAATAAGGTTATAACATATAAATTAAATGTTGATTATGTTCTGGAATTATTAAATAATGAATCTAAATTTTATTATTCAGGTCATTAAGAAAACACAAGAACACCTTCGAGCATAAGGTAAGGGATCCTCTCTCTCACTTTTGTTCAAGAATCTCCCCTATGTTGTGCTCTTTTATTTTTAATACCTAATGATGGGGTATGTTTTCTCACCTACCCCATACTGCCCTTATGATATATAAATAATGGGATAAGCTTTTACCTCTCATTAAGCCCTCTCAAGAACACTTGTTACCATGCCGAAATTTTTGTAAGGGGTTTCTCATCTCACTTTCGTTTCTGTTAGATTTTCATTGTTTGCCACTTATTTTATATATGTGGTATATGTGTACTTTAATTTGATATAAAATAACATGATTCTATTTATATTCATTTTATTCATTGTTTCATTTGATGTTCATTATGTTCAGGTCATATGATTTGACTGATTACATTGTGGTAAGAGACTTTGTCTCAACTTCTATTTGGTTGTGACTAACTTTGTATAGTGCACCTAATAATCCTTATGTGGTGTACCTACTTCCCTTTTGAGATTAATTTTAATTTCAAATTATATTTATATTAAATATCCATAATCTCATATCATGGATATGTTTGTTGTCTAAAATGTATACCATTTTACATACGGTGTTTATTTGGAAAGTTATTTTAATTATAGAAATATTGATGAATCTGTATACTCTACTCTATACATATATTGAAAAGGAATATTTCTCTTGTATTGAATCTGTGTATAAAGAATGATTTGGACATGAAGTGGTAGGTGGGGCCCACTATATCCCCTCTATGCATCAATAGGTCTCATGAGACAAATCAGTTTGGCGACGAACCCTTCGAGTTTGTTTCCAAAAATCTGACGAGTTTCTACCCATAGAACTAAACTATTTTCACGGTGTTATGGTTTCATGTGCCAGATACATTAAGTCCAATTAATAAGCATTCTATTTATTCATTATGATTTATTATTATTATCCATGAGGTGTTCACTATAACAAAATCTATGGATGCAGTTTCATTCTCCTTTTATTAATGGCATTAGATATTCATTTATTCACTATGCTATATTGATTATGTCAGATTGTTTGTGATTTTATTATTATTGTACCCATGATTCCACTATTTTTAACCCTTACTGAGCATTTTATCTCACCCCTTTCATTTTTTACTTTCAACAGGTGACAAAGAAAAGATCGTTTATTGAGTTCTTGTGGATGCAGTTTTTAGTTTTGTTATGTATTGTATTTTGTAAAAGTTTCCAATGTAATTTGAGTAACATCTATGTATATAGTTTCTTAAAGACTACTAAATTGATTGTTCCTTATAGTTTTTCATATCTTCTAACCATGAAAATATCACAAGTAATGCACTGACTCTATCCTAGAGGGGTTGGGGTGTTACATTGAGTGTTTTTCTCATGATCTTTTTGAGTCAGAGTTAGCTCACCAGGTATAATCTATTAATCATGGGTCATCTTGATACCCTTCAAGATTCCTCCACATAGAAAGCCATCCAGGATTCCAGTATGGGACCAGAAGGATGGTCCACAGAGTAATGAGGATTCGGTATAAGGAATGTTGCCCAAGATGACACCTTCAGGCAGTGTCCCAATGATACCATTGGTCGTTGGTCAGTAGTTACTACCGACATTACTGGTAGAGGATGCTCATAGGATCAGTTCCTTACATGATTTCAGAATATAGAGACCCCTCGGGTTCTGAGGCGATCCTGACACATAGGTGGATAAGGACTGGCTTGAGGTGGTGACTGAGTTTTCCATCTAGTCAGGGCCCCATTAGATCATAATGTGGTCCTAGAATTGAGCCTTCTATGTGGCTCAGCAGGGTGATGGCCAGGTTTAGATTACCCGATATTATGATGAGGTGGATTTTTTTTTGTCATACCTTGAGAAAATTTCTTTGAAATGGTGATATTAGCATAAAATATAAGGGTTATGCATTTCCAATAGATTATACAGCTTTGGAATGACGACATGTCGGTAGATAAGTATTCATCGAGGTATACCGACCATTCTAGGTACTCAATGAAAATGATGTGACCAGTACTTCAGGGATCGGACCGCTAAGTGAGATGTGTTTAGGGACATATGAGCCTGCACTATTCCTCTGTGCATTCCAACTTATTCTAGGGTTCTAGAGAAAACCTTTGTGGTTGAATTTCCTTTAGCTAACCAGATATAGTTAGTGGATTTCATCAGTGAAAAAGTGGTAAGATAACATCAGTCTCAGAGACTTGGATGTGTGATACATTCTAAGAAGATGTCCCAAGTTAAAGGATCTATTGCTCCAGGGTCATAGGTTGAGTCCAATCAGCCTAGAAAGAGGCAATGCTTTTAATGATATGGCATGGGACATCATTCAAAAGATTGTTCAGCCCTTCGTGCTGGCATTGAAACAAAGTATGAGCCACCAGGGCAGATATAATGATAGGAACGAATTAATTTATCAGGCGTAATATGTGGAAGAGAGGTTGCGAGGGCAATAGAAGGTGTTATACTTTTCATAATGTTACAACCACCACCCTAATGTGGTCTACACAAGGCTCCAGGAGCTAGAGTAAAAAGGAAGGGGTAGCTGCATGTGACCATCCTAACCTATGTATGAGTAGATTTTTTGTGCTTTTAGTTCCCTACAGTGGTGGATGAGTACGGGGACTTCTTTCTAAAAGATGTTTCCAGTATTACCTCCAGGCAAGGACATGGATTTCTTCGTCATTATACACCCCAAGATGGATCTGATATCATCATCATTATATTGGATAGATTTTGTAGAGCATTGCGAGCTTATCGTATAAGAAGGGATTAGTAAGACAAGGTGTTAGAGGTTTTTTTTGGATTACCAGACCCTTTTCCAAGTGGTCGTAGAGAACACATTCCCACTACCAAAGAGAAGATGAACCCATTGATCAGTTGAAAGGGGTGTCTATTAGCATGGATGGAAAGGTTTCCATATGCTTTCAAGTAATTAAGATAGAGTTTGATGAGCGCCTCGATCTCGAGTTAGTAGTGGAGGTCTTCACTTTGATGATGTGGAGACACTACCTCCAAGGGTGAATGGTTCATCATCTTCTCTGACCATAAGAGTCTCAAGTATATCTTTTCTCAAAAGGATATCTCCTCCAATGGCTCGAAGGCCTTCATTTTTTTATTGATTTGTATAATCCACCTATCAAGGAGTGAGGTGGAACCCTTAAAAGGCCCGTAGGCGTAAGTATTACATGGCCCATTGGCCTTAGAGGAATTCAATGCCCATAGGATTCAAACATTACATACTACCCAGACTAACTAATTGGAACTTATCCTCCCCAGCATCTTCATTTTGAAATAAGCTCTCCACCTTTGAATGGATATTCAGCTAGGCTTTCCCATGCATGCACAGACTTGTCCCAATGGAAGGTACCATACCCTCTCATTATTGTAATACTTTTAGCTTTTTCACTGGGGAAGGATCTGAATCTGAGACAATGACATTAGTTAGAGTTCCTCCAGGACTATGAATTCAAAATAGTTTATAATCCTGGGAAGGGGAACATTGTGGCAGATGCTCTTTGTAGGAGATCAAGTTCACAGATACTAAATGAGGCCTTAGGGTAGTTGGACTCACTTCAGATATCCTTCATGGATAGAGAAGAGAAATATTTTCTTTAGTTGATAGTAGTTACTCTTCTACTATTATAGCAAGTTAGGGAGGTGTGACTCAAATATTCTAGATGCAAGACTACATATTCCCAGATGTCCATAGGAAATTCCCTCTAATGGATATTCGAATGGTGGGGAGCACCTCATCATTTTAAGAGGATGCTCCATAATACATGTGACGTTGAGTGAGGAGGATTTGATCTATTTCCATACATCCCCATTGGTGGTAAATAAAATTGTGGTAAATATGTAATAGGACCTCTGATGTAAGTACTGGTGTCTAGGGATAAAGAAGGTAGGGGTAGATTTTGTGTCTAGATGCCTCACTTGTCAACAAGTGAAGGCTGAGCACCAGGTTCTTGTAGTTTTCACACAAACCCTTGAGGTACTAAAGTGGAAGTGGGATGGGATATTGATGGACTTCTCGAAGGCTAACCACGTATGTCCAGGGGGGACGATACAATTTTGGGAGATTGTAGACCGACTCACAAAGTCATCCCACTTTCTACCCATTCGAGAACAGTGTTCAGTAGAGAGATTGGGACACCTCTACGTGCAAGAGATATTTCAGCTCCATGAAGTCCAATTTGATGAGTCAATAAGGTTTTCTTATGAATTTTCCATTCCTTCTTGTTTGGGGAGATTATTGATTCAATAATGTTTCCTTATGACTTTACCATTCCTTCATGTTTTGAAAATCGCAAACACCTTATCTTAAGGAAATTTTCATTTTACCCTATGTTTTACTTTCATAAGGAAAATTTTATTTTCCCAAGTAAATTTATCCTTACCATGTTTTTCATTGTTCATTTAATCTCTAAGTATAAAATTTGTTTTCATATCCAAAATCCTCAGAATCTTATAATACTTAGATATAAAGCATTATGTTTTCAGGATTCGAATTCAGACTCTGAACTCTTTTGAGTTCTGACTCCGAGTTCTCTGAACTCAGACTCTGAACTCTCTCAATTCAGACTCTGAACTCTTATGAGTTCAAACTCTGAGTTCTCTGAATCCAGACTCCAAGCTCTTATGACTTATGACTCTGAGTTTGATGAATTTAGACTCCGAACTCTTATGAATTCTAACTCCCAGTTCTCTGAATTCAGACTCCGAACTATTATGGGTTCTGACTCCGAATTCTAATGAATTTAGATTCTGAACATTGTAAGTTCAGACGTCAAACTTTCTAAGTTCAGACACCGAATTCTTATAAATTTAGACTCTGAATTCTATATAATTCTAACTACAAATTATTATGATAAATAGAATCCGAATATCCATGTATTATAGACTCCGAATAGTTTTTGGCTAGACTCCGAACTTTCATTTTTTCTTACACTCCAAAAAATGAATTTGTTTAAGCAATAATATTTTTTCTTACACTTGTTTTGGTTATAAAACAATGTCTTGAATTAAATTTCTAATTAACCATTGCTTGAGTGACATTTTTACAGGTCCCTCTAAAATTCAAGGAAAAATATGATCGTTGGAGGAGGGAGCCGACCGTTGGAGATGTACCTATAAATAGAATCTCATTTTAAAGAGATCACAACACATACTGACTGTTCTATGACTCTAGAGATTACATACGGCTGAAATGATTTCTAGAGAGAGACTTTTATTCTTAGTGTGTACTGAACATCTTGGTCAAAATTGCTTCGTGTGACTCTGAATGTTGTTGAGTACATTCGAGGGATTCCGGGGATAGGAAGACAGAGGTGTCGACTACCATAAAGTATGAGAACTTTCTTACTGAGGAAGACAAAGTTTCTGACGACCTTGAAGTTGAGGGCTTGTGGGGATAGCAAGAAAGACTCTGATCTTTGTATCAAGGGCTTACCCGGGTGTGGGTAAGATAGACTTTCTTGAAAGTATAAATCAAGTGACCTTTATCCAAATTTTTTGGATACCCTTCTATTTAGGATAAAATATTTACTACTTGTTACTTGTTTATTCTAAGTTCTCCACTGTATTTTGATTGTTGAGGAAAGTATAACTATATTATACTTTCTCATACTTTTATACTCTGATTTAGTGAGATTTTATATGCTTTAAAGTAGAATCATTTTCTTTGTAAACTTTTGTTAAGTTTCATTTCCAGAATCAATTTTCTGGAACTACATTCTTGGAATCATTTTTCCGAAATCAAGAAAGTGTGTAGAACTAGAGGTTTTGTGAATTTCCTTGTTTAACCTTGTTAAACTATAGAAAGGTTTCTAACCAACTTTAAGAGTTGCCAAATAATTTTTAATGTATACAATTCACCCACCCTATTGTATATTGAGTATCATAGGATACTATATACGGTATCTTCATCATTATTTTGATCCTACAATTGGTATCAGAGGAGGTCTCTGAAATACTTATATTCACATATAGGTTTTCTTATTGAAGTTTTTCATTGTTCTGATTTTTCCTTGCTGAGGAATACTTTTCTTGTTTACAAACTTTACCACAAACAAGTTTGTGTGGAAAGATATTTTGTTTGAGATGGCAGGAATCAATGTTGGTTCCATAGACAACCTAAATCCTACTAGACCACCTATTTTTTTATGGAAATGATTATGAATATTAGAGATATTGTATGAAGACATTTATTATCAATACTAGAGTAGATAATTTTGTTATGCTTTCTGGGGGTTATAAAATCCCTGACAAGGAATTTAGTACTTTCACCAACCATGAAAAACATGAATATTAACTGAATTTTAAGGTATGCAATACATTTCTTTGTTAGATTAATAGAAATATATATAGCCAAATTTCATCTTGAGAAGCAGAAAATTGTATTTGGAAGAAACTTGAAGTTACACACATTGGAACTTCAATAGTTATTGAAACTAGAAGAGCCATGCTCAAGGATGGATATCATGGTTTCTTCATTCCTTATGGAGAACCCATATGTAAGGTGAAACAAAGGTTTATGACTATTGATAATAGTTTACAATCTATGGGTGAGAAAGGAATAAATGATGAAGCTCTTGTTGAAAAAATCATAGACATCATGCCCAATTAGTGGGAATCTAAGAGAACTGCTATATATGAGAATAGAAAGGTTACTCAGATTACTCTTAATGAACTTTTTGGAACTCTTATTCAAAATGAGACTAGAATGAAGAGAGATGCTGAGAATGTAAAGAAGAATAATGGGAATGGAAGTGTTGATTTTACAACAACTTCAAATCATATAAAATCTAAGACTCCTAAGAGAGTTACAAGATCCAAATCTAAGAATGTTGTTATACAATCTGAATCTAGTGGAAGTGAATCCTCAGAAAATGAATTAGACAATCTTACTCAAAGGATGAACAAGATTTTTGGACAGAACAAATTTCAATCCATATACAAGAAGAAAGAAAGGAAAGATAATAAAGACTCAGAAGTCACAAGTTATGAATGCAATAGAGCTGTACATATAAGACCTGATTGTCCTATGCTTAAGAGAAAGGAAAGAACGGAATATAATTCTAATAGAAACATAAAGAAGTACTACAAAGCTAAAGCTAAGAAAGTTTTGAAAGCTAATGACACCTGGAGTGCCAGTGGTGGTGACTCTTCAGATGAATCATTAGATTAAAAATATTCTTAATAAAAGATTCTTGGTATAATAGTCAGACTACATATTGAAAATCATTGCTTAATGTCTAAGGTACACAATGCTGAATCTATGACCAATGTTTCTTTGAATGCAAATTATAGTAATGAAAATATTATGAATCTTCTGATGAAGAATCTTCTTCTGATGAGGAAAATATATTACCTACCTATGAAGAAGTTTCTTGGTTTGTTAATATTCTTGAGAATGAGAATTCTAAAGTCCACATAAATCTTGATAAGGCAGATTCTAGGATTTTCATAATTACTATGGAAATATCAGATCTTTCTAAGGATATTGGTAAGAAAACCCTTGATTTTGAAATTAATTCCAAAAACATTGAGGAAGTAAATTCTGAGAAGGATAAACTTTCTAAGGATCTAGAAAATTAAATTTCTAAGAAAAATGTTTTCGACCCTAACTCTAGTTCAAAAGAAAATGTTTTGGAAGACAAGAACATAGTTATTAGACTAAAATATTAAATATTTTCCTTGAGGAAGTGTTTGTCAAACATTACCATAGGTAAGGAAAATTTTGATAAGATGTATTCTCAAATCGAACCTCTAAGGAATAATTCTAGATTTGGTTATACTAGTTATAAACCAATTTTTAGTACCAATTATTTTGTTCCTCAAAGTGTTCCATTTTGCACTAAGTGTCGGTGTGGTGGGCACTGGGCAAAAAATTGTTCCCTAAACAAAACCTAGTCTTTAGGATTTCATAAAGCCTATTTTTCAAAGAAAATGTGGGTGCTAATGATTTTTCTTTTGGAAGTTTCCGAATCCAAGAAAATCTGGATTCTGAAAGTATAACTCTTTTATTTTCAGGAAAATAAAGATAGTACCAACAGAAATACACGGTACATGGATAGTGGATGTTTCCGATATATGTACGGTAACAAAAACTAATTTGAAATGATTATCAAGACGAATGGAGGAAAAGTAACTTTCGGAGATAATGCTCAGGGAGAAATTATTGGTATAGGTAACATCATTATTCTTGGAAAAACTCTGATTTAAAATGTCTTATTTGTTAAGGGTCTTCAGAACCACCTAATTAGCATAAGTTAGTTATGTGATGAAGGTTACCTTGTGAATTTTTGGAATGAAAAATTCTTAGTACACAATTACAAGGAAGTGTTTATTCTTTCTGCACATAGGAAAGAGAATGTACATATTCTAAACTTAGAAGACCTTAGGATCCAAGACTTACCTTGCCTTAGTGCAATGGAAGATCATTCTTGGTTATGGCATAGAACGTTAAGACACTGTAACTTTAGGAACCTCTGCAAACATTATAAGAAAATATTAGTTAAGGATCTACCGGAGCATATATTTGATTCTTTAAAAGTCTGTGATCCTTGTCAATATCGAAAGAAATATAAATCATGTTTTAAATTATTTAGTGAAGTCTCAACCACTGATACATTATAGTTAGTGCATATGGATCTTTTTGGACCAACAAAAACTAGAAACATTGGAGGCAGGTATTATATATTTGTCTTGGTTGATGATTACACTATATTTACGTGGGTCTATTTTCTTGCAAAGAAATCTAAATATTTTTCTTATTAAAAATTTTTAGAGCCGAAGTTAAAAATAATAAAAATATTCCTTCGGTAACTATTCATAGTGATCATGGAGGAGAATTTCAAAATTATAATTTTGAAACTTTTTATAGTAGAAAAGGCATTACTCATAACTTCTCAGCACCTAAAACACCTTAAGAGATTGGTTTTGTTGAAAGAAGAAATAGAATTATTCAAGAGATAACAAGAAGCATATTGATTGATTATTCTGTAGCCAATCATTTTTGGGGTGAAGCTGTAAGTACTGCTTGTTATACTATAAATTGATTTTTGATTAGAAATTTTCTTAATAAAACTCCTTATGATTTATGGAATGGTTGAAAATATATACTTTCCTACTTCAAGGTTTTTGGTTGCAAGGTATTCATTTAGAATACTAAAGATAATCTATACAAATTCAAACCAAAATATGATGAGGGAATTTTTTTAGGCTACTCCACAACCTCTAAGGCTTATAGATTTTTCAATAAAAACACGTGTACTGTTAAAGAGATAGTACATATAAAATTTGATGAAATTGATCCTTTTGTTAAAAAAACTCAACATACATCTTCGGATGTGTTTTCAAAAAAGGATTTCTAACCCTTGATAGAAGATCCATCTGATAAAGAAAATGTCCAAGAAGATATTTCTGAAACATTTACTCCGAAATATTTTCTACCCAATGTTGATGAAATGGTTTTACAAAACCAAAATCAGTTGTTTCTTAAAAATTATCCCAATGATAGTATCATTGGTGATGTAAATAAACCTTTAAGAACTAGAAGTTCCTTAATAAATGAAGTAAAACATCTAGTGTTCCTTTCTCAATTAGATCCAAAAAGCACTGATGAAGCTTTAGGTGACGATGATTGGATAAAATCTATGAAAGATGAACTAAATGAATTTGAAAGGAATAAATTCAAGATCTTGGTTGGAAGACCTAAGGAAACTTCTGTTATTGGAGTAAAATGGGTTTTCAGAAACAAGTGTGATGAAAATGGAATCAGTGTATGAAATACAGCTAGATTGGTTTCTAAAGGCTATAATCAACAAGAAGGAATATACTATGAAGAAACTTATTCTCTAGTAGCTAGACTGGAATATATTCGTATTCTACTTGCCTTTGCAGTATTCTTCAATTTCAACCTTTTTCAAATGGATGTTAAATGTTCTTTCCTTAATGGTTTTGTACAAGTGGAAGTTTTTTTTTTTGAACAAACTCCTGATTTTGAAGATACAAAACATCCTGAATATGTTTTTAAACTTACCAAAGCTTTGTATGGACTTAAGCAAGCCCCTCGAGCTTGGTATGATATACTTAAAGGATTTTTACTTCCAAATATTTATTTTAAGGGAAATGATGATCCAACCCTTTTTATAAATAAAGATAAGAAAATTGTTTTGATTGTTCAAATTTATGTTGATGACATTATATTTGGTTCGACTCAGCAATCTTTAACCGATTACTTTGTAGATCTAATGAAATCTGAGTTTGAAATGAGTATGATGGGTGAGTTAACATTTTTTCCTGGTATTCAAATTTATCAAAAACCAGAAGAAATATATATATCCCAACAAAGGTATATTAAAGATCTTCTTAAAAAGTATGGATATGACAACACTAAGAGTATAAGTAATCACATAGATTCCTCAAACACACTTGATCTTGATGAAGCTAGGAAACCAGTAGATTAAATAGCTTTTAGAGGTATGATAGGAAGTCTACTTTACTTGATAGCTAGTCATCCAGACTTATTGTTTTTAGTATGATTATGTGCAAGATATCAGTCCAATCCTAAGGAATCTCATTTAAAGGCAGTGAAAAGAATTTTTCACTACTTAAAGGAAACCATGGATTTAGGACACTTTTATACTTCTAAAAATGATTTTATTCTAAAAAGTTTTTTGGATTCTGACTTTAGGGGATGTAGAATGGATAGGAAAAGTACATTTGGAACTTGTCATTTCATAGGAGATTCATTAGTTTCGTGGTCATGCAAGAAGCAACACTCGGTAGCAATTTCCACTACTGAAGCTGAATATGTAGCAGCAAGAAGTTGTTGTGCTCAAGTGTTGTGGATGCAACACACACTCATAGACTATGGTATGAGTTTTACCAAAACACAAATTTTGTGTGATAATACTAGTTCCATTGCTTTAAATATAAATCATGCACATCACTCTCGTGCAAAACACATAGATATTAGGCATCACTTTCTTAGGGATCACACATAAAAAGGTGATATTATTATTCATTTATCGGAATGCAATATTTTCTTGCTGATATTTTCACAAAATCATTACCCTCTGATAGATTTGAATACATTAAATAGAAGTTAGGAATGATAACTGTATAAGTAATTTTCCTTATTAAATTCTTGTTGAAACCTATCTCCTTACAGTAATAAACTCATTTTCATAGTACATTTTCTTGTTAGTTAGATTAAAAAATCTTTTATAATGAAAATTTTCATAGATAGATTTTTTTTCAAATCATTCGTAATGAAAAATTTTGTAGTCATTGTTTTTAAAAAAAATTGTAATGTAGTTTTTTCAAAATTTTCATAATGTAGTTTTTCAAAAATTTCGTAATGTAGTTTTTTCAAATTTTTCTAGTTAGATTTTTCTAATATTTCATTATGAAAATTTTCATAGTTAGATTTTTCAAATCTTTCTTAATGAAAATTTTTGTAGTCATATTTTCCATATCTTTCGTAAGGGAAATTTTCGTAGTCAAATTTTTCAAATCTTTCATAGTAAAAATCTTCGTAGTAAAATTTTCTAAAAAAAATTATAGTCAATTTTTTTTCAAAATCTAAACTTCTTCAAAAATATTTTTCCTCACTATGAATAATATTACTGGAAATTCAAAAGGCATGTTTCCTTTCCTAATTTTTCATAATCATCTTTTACTTGCTGCTATTTTTATTTGTTTTTAAATTTTTATATTATCTTTTCCTTAAATCCAAATGTTTTTCTTTAAAATTCTCAAAAGATCAGATCCAAGATTTCATTGCAGCTATCATATCAACCATTACATCTGATCAAAAGGATTTTCATCCATTAGATTGAGTTTGGAAGATGAATCTTCACTTATAACACCTATAAAAAGGACCCTCAATTGTTGTCCCATGTCGATCTCGAAGCTCTCACGTGCTGAATCTCTTCTCATCTATTTAAGCCCATTCCAAACTTCTTGGAGTTTTTTCAAATCCGAATGTCTGTAAAAGAATCTTTTCAGAAAGATATGTCTACTGTAAAGACAATATCAGAGTGTTAGGTGTATAGAGAAAGGTTGGTGCATCCAAACTTCTTTGCTAAGTATGATTCCATCATCTCAAAGAACATTAATCTGAATGGATGAGAGAGTGTTTGCGTATCGAAGACAGGGGCTAAAGATTTAGTATATCCATGTTTTCTTGTTGAATTTTATGAATTAGTAAGTTTCTTCAAGGAAGAAGGAAGAGAGATGTTTTCATCTAAAAGATATGGAAAGACTTATTCTCTTTCATATACCAAGGAAGCTAGTTTGGTTGGTATTCCATATGAAGGGGAAGTTGAGTTCTTCTCTCATAAGTTGCCAGATGTCAAAAGAAGTTTTGTTAAGGAGAAGGGTATGGCATGTCTTGGACTTTCTGATGTAAAGACTCCAAAGATCACCCACTTGTCTACAAATTATCGGATTCTTGAATTATGGGTTCAAGGATTTATAATTCTGAGAAAAGGGGACAAAGACACCTTGAAGAAGAGTGAAATGTATATCCTGGATTTCTTGGTGAACCAAAGGAAGATCAATCTAGTAAAGCATATTCTCATTACGATTGAGAATATTAAGAATGGAAACTTGAAGGCTCAGATAATCATGTATCCAGCTATTCTCTCCAAGTTAATTGTTCAGCTCTTAGAATCTTTTAAAATTCCTTTAAGCTCTAAGACAAGGAATTGAAAATTCATGCTAGTCAGTGATGATACTTTGAAGAGGATGAATATTGGTTTTCTAAGGACTCTAGAGAATTTTATGACTTACCAGAGGAAGAAGCTGAAAATATTCCAAAGAAATAAAAAGTGGTTGAACTGTCCAAAAAGGGAGGAAAAAAGAGGAAGTTGAAGGAAGTTGAAGAGAAAGAAAAAACCCCAAAAGCTAAGAAAGCCCAATCCGCACCTCCAAAACCTAATAAGAAAAAATCATATCCTTATGAGGTTATAGAAAAGTGAAGGAAATATAAGAAAAATAAGAAATCAGGGGAGCCATGTTTTGGTTTGGATCCTGCTGAAGCCAAAGATTTAAAAGAAAAGACTGTTGATGAGCTTTAGAAGAAATATAAAGAAAAGAAACAAAAGAAGAAGATGGTTAGAGAAGATATTGTCTAATCTCTTTTGAAGGCTTCTGAGAAAGCATCAGAGAATATCCCAGTACCATAATCCTTCTGGGTAGAAGCTTTAGCTGAGACTCTGGGAAATAAATTCGTGACTTTGGAAAAAATCAAATAAAATATTATTGAAGAAAAAGAAGTTGTAGAAGGAGATGAAGAAGAAGAGAGTAGTGGTGACACCGAAGATTTGATTAAGCAAGTTGAATATTTCCATGAGAAGGAAAGTACATCTGAGAAATGGTCAATCTTAACTTCTGAAGCAGAATATTCAAAGCTGGCTACCCCTGGGAAAAAAGAAAAAGGAGAAGATGACAAGATTGAAGAAGAAGAGAACAAGAAATCTGAAAAAGAAAGTTTTAATCATCATTTTATTCACCCTGAAGATGTTGAGGGAGGATCTGAGAAGGAGCAGCTAGATGAAGATAAAATTGTTCAGTTGTCTGACAGTGAACATGAATCTCTGGATGAGGAATCCATTTCAATAACTGATAAGGGAAAAATAGGTGGTTGTTTATACACCTGGTAAATCTATTGTGAAGAAGAAGGATGCTAGTGGATCTTCAAGGAGGAAACTTACTGAGCTAGAGAAAGAGCCTTCACCTAGAAAAGCTTCATATTTGGATTCCTCATCCCTTAGACATGATTTTGTTGTTTAGTCACTGAAGAATCTTGTTGGGACCATTCCAAGTAATCCATGCATTGACTCGAGATGTCAAATGCTTCAACACACTTTGAACCAGAAATCAGATTCTGTATCCATGGTAATGGATCACTGTGTCAAGCTTGAGGCTGATTTCAAGAATTTTTTCAACAACTACGAAGCCCATAAAAGATCATACAGGAAGACAACCAGTTGTTCAAGGAAAAAAAGTGAATACATGACAAATATAGATGAGTTCCAAGATAGTTTCAAGGAGTATTTTGACATTGATGATGGTAAGATAAAGGATCTCACAAGTAGTTTTGAACAAAAACTTACTCTGGAACAGAATTCTTGGATTCAAGAGGTAAAAGATCTAAATGGAAATTTGTATTCAGTTACCCAAAGCTGGAAGAGAGAAAGAGGTCTCCAGATTGAGATAGAAGAAAATATTTCGAAGCAAGAGGAAGTATTGAAGGCTCAAGTAGAGGATTTTAAGACTCATGATGATAAGATCAGAGACTTAGAAAAGAAATCAGAGGATCAGGATCAGATTTTTAAGCGAGTAGAGGAAGATCACAAGGAGCTCAAATAGCTGAAGACCATATTCAAGAAGTTGATGCCCAAGGAAAAGGATGGATGATTTTGTTTAAATCTAATTTTTTGTTGTATTTATTTCCTTTTACAAATATTTCCTATCATAATTAAATGTTTGGTTGATTGTATTTTGGATGTTTTGTACTAATCTTTCAGGTACCATAATTTCTTTTCCATTCTCTCAAATTCCTTTTTGAAAATCCCAAAGGGGGATAAAGGAAAAAAAGAATACTAAGTAAAGAAGAAATATCCATATGTAAGGGGGAGTTTATATAAGGGGGAGTTTTCATCATGAAGATTTCCATATGCAATAAAATGTTATGTCTCATTCTGGAAATCTAGAATATGATCCTTAGTGTTCCAAATCCTAAGGGGGAGTTATTCATATTCATGTTTTCTCATGTGTTAAGGGAGATAAGTTTTATTTTCAAAGTCTAGAAAAATATTTTCTAAGTCCTTATATTATTTTTCGTAAGGAAGTTTGTGCTTTTCAAAAAGGGGGATATTATTGAGTCAATAAGGTTTCCTTATGACTATTATGTTCCTTCATGTTTGGGGAGATTTTTGAGTCAATAAGGTTTCTTTATGACTTTACCATTCCTTCATTTTTTGAAAATCACAAACAACTTATCTTAAGGAAAATTTTATTTTACCCTATGTTTTACTTTCATAATTAAAATTTTCCTTCCCCAAAGAAATTTATCCTTACCATGTTTTTCATTGTTCATTTTATTTCTAAGTATAAAATTTGGTTTCATATCCAAAAACCTCAGAATCTTATAATACCTAGATATAAATCATTCTGTTTTCAGGATCCGAATTCAGACTCCAAACTCTTTTGAGTTCTGACTCCGAGTTATTTGAATTCAAACTCTGAACTCTTTTGAGTTCTGACTTCGAACTCTCTGAATATAGACTCCTAACTCTTATGAGTTTTGACTTCGAGTTCTCTGAATCCAGACTCTTAACTCTTATGAATTCTTACTCCGAGTTCTCTGAATTATGACTCCAAACTCTTATGAATTCTGACTCCGAGTTCTCTGAATTCAGACTCCGAAATCTTATGGGTTCTGACTCCAAATTATAATGAATTCAGACTACGAACATTGTAAGTTCAAGCCTCTAAATTCTTATGAATTTAGACGTCGAACTTTCTATGTTCAGACTCCGAATTCTTATGAATTCAGACTCTTAAATCTTATGAATCTAGACTCTGAATTTCCCTAAAATTGAGACTCTGAATTCTATAGATTTCTAACTCCGAATTCTTAAGATAAATAGAATCCTAATATCCATATATTATAGACTCCAAATAGTTTTTGGGTAGACTCTCAACTTTCATTTTTTCTAACACTCCAAAAAAATGAATTTGTTTAAGAAATCATATTTTTTCTTACACTTTTTTTGTTATAAAACGATTTCGTGCATTCAGTTGCTAACTGTTGTTTGAGTGACACGTGTACATGTCCCTCCAAAATTCAAGGAAAAATATGACCTTTGGAGGAGAGATTAGACTGTTAGAGTTGTGCCTATAAATAGAAGCTCATTTGAAAGAGCTTACAAAACTTACTGACTATTCTATGACTCTAGAGATTACATGCTGCTGAATTGATTTCTAGAGAGAGATTTTTATGATTAGTGCATACTGAACATCTTGTTCATAATTGCTTCATGTGACTCTGAATTTTACTGAGTACATTCGAGGGCTTCCGGGGATAGGAAGATAGAAGTGTCAATAACCATAAAGTTCAAGGACTTCCTTTCTGATGAAGATAGAGGTGTCGACTTCCTTGAAGTTGAGGTCTTGCGGGGATAGAAAGACAAACTCTAATATTCGTATTGAGGGCTTAACCTGGTGTGGTTAAGACATTCTTTATTGAAAGTATAAATCAAGGGACCTTTATCCAGGGTTTTTGGATACCCTTCTCTTTGGGTAAAAAATTTACTACTTGATACTTGTTTATTTCAAGTTTTCTTCTACATTTTGATTGTTGAGGAAAGTATAACTATCTTACACTTTCTTATAACTGTATACTTTTATTTAGTGAGATTCTATATGCTTTAAGGTAGAATATTTAGCTTTGTAAACTGTTGTTATGTTTCATTTTCGAAATCACTTTTCCAGAACTACATTCTCTAAATCATTTTTCCGGAATCAAGAAAGTGTGTAGAACTAGAGGTTTTGTGAATTTCCTTGTTTAACCTTGTTAAACAATATAATGGTTTGTAACCAAATTTAAGAGTTCCCAAATAATTTCTAATGTATACAATTCACCCCCCCCCCCTCTTGTATATTGAGCATCATAGGATACTATATACAATATCTTCATCATTATTTCGATCCTACACCATTTACGATAGTCTCAGATCGTTATGAAAACATTACATCCAGGTTGTGTAAGGGATTACAGGAGGTTTTTGGGACTCAACTGCACTTAAGAATAGCCTTTTACCCATAGAAATATAGTTAGATGGAGCGGACCATACAGACTATGGAGGAAATGCATCGTGCTTGCATTCTTGTTTTTTGTTGTCGTTAGAAGGACCGCCTACCACTGGTGTAATTTTTTTATAACAAAAACTACCACTCCACCATAAATATAGAACTATTCGAGGCATTGTACAGATGACCATGAAGGTCACTGTTATGTCGGACATACCTAGGGGAGTCAACACTCATGGGTCTATAGATGGTACTGACTATCACTATGAAGGTGCAGGTCATCCAAGAGTAGAAGAAGATTGCATAGAGATGACAGAAGTCCTATGCTGATAGGAAACAGAGACACTTGGAGTAAAAAGGGGGGGACCACATATTCCTATGGGTCTCTCTTCGATGATGGATACAGATATTTGGTTGGAGTGGCACGTTATCTTCATGGTTTGTCAGACCTTTCCTAATACTGCATAGAGTGGGATAGGTGGCATACCATTTGGATTTACTTCCACAGTTATAGAGGGTTTATGACATCTTCCTTGTATCCCAATCAATGAGATATGTCCAAAACCCTTCTCGCATCATCGATCATAGTGAGTTGGAGATTGGTGACAAGGCGACATTCATGAAGTATCTGGTGGAGACAGAGGATCAATAGGAGAGGATCCTTCATGGAAAGTTGATTCCTTTAGTGCATTTTTTATTGTCAGCATGGGAATCTCCAAGAGATCACGTGTAAGAGAGAGGCACATATTCGTGCTCAGTACCCCCATTTGTTTGATTAGCCCTTATTTTTTCTTACAAGGATGTAAATCCCTGATGGGGGGGGAGTAATGTAATACCCCATAATTCCATGTTTTTTTTTGAAATTTAAATGAGATTTTTTCGAGATCAAGAACTGAGAGGGTATACAATTTTGACACCCAGAGTGCTCATAATGATCTGTCGAAAAATGTTATCTTTTAAATAGCATTCATGAGATGTTTTACTGAAAAAATGTAATAAATATTAAAGGGGTACCCAAATCAAAAACTTGAGGTAATAGTTGTGTTCAAGATGGTGGGTTTACTCTAGGTGCAACATAAGTTTAGTCATAGCAGGCCTCTAGTTAGAAAACCAAAAAATGTCATAACCATAAATAAAATAATAAAATAAAATTATTTTATCTTTAAAATTATTATAAATCATGAACGGTGACTCTAATTGAAAATATGACACCACGGTTGAGCTCGTGAGGGTATTCTTTCCTTATGTAGAGCCTAACATTTTCTAGTGTAGGTCAACAGTGGAAAGTAGTTTTTGGATATAAATAAAATAATTGAATAAAGAATTTTTAAATTTAAAATCCTTATAACTCATAAATGGTAACTCTGATTGTAAATCATAGAGTACCATTGAGTTCGTGGGGGTATGTTTTCCTATGGAAAATCCTAACATTGGTCAGTGCGGGTCGGTTGTAAAAGTTAGTTTTTGGGATGTAACTATAAATAAAATAATTTAAATAAAAGTTAGTTTATTTTAAATTCCTCATAACTCACTAATGGTAACTCTGATTAAAAAACAGAGACCACCGTTGAATTCATAATGAGATGTTCTCCTTAAGTAAGACTTAACCATTACCAACGCGGGTTGATGCAAAAATTTATTTTTTATAGGTTTTATGGAAAAATAAATCAAACATAAAAAAGATTGTTTTATTCAAAATTTTATCACTACAACACAGTGACGAGCTGACTGTTTCATTCCATAAGTGGGACCGCGTAATGATGCTGCAACCCAAAGTAAAATAAACATTTCTTCAAAAGTGAAACAGTGTAACAACAGTGACTCAGCGTAACAGAAATGTTGCTATGTGTTTTCCCCATTTAATGGGATAACCCAAATTGAAAATAAGATTTGGATATTTCAAATCACTCTGAGTCTTTGAAGGAAAACTCTCAAATGAAGAACACCAGAAAATTGGAAAGCGGCGATGATGCCCTTAGAGAAATAATAAGAACTTGTGATCAACGAACGATGATGAGTGATCTTCCTCGACCGATCTCTTTTTCCCATGTAGGGGGTTTTATTCTATGTGAATTCTTCCTTTCACCATTATTGAAATTATTTGAATAATGTGGACCAATCAATAAATATATTGGCCCACAAATCGATCATCGTTGTGGGAGGGTTAATGAAGTGGGATAAAGGGGATTTCTATTTTTGTGTTATTATTCTTCCCTTGTTGGTTCTTTGTGATCCTATAAACAAGAATGTATCTGGTTCTATATGAATAAAGACCCATAAAATTCTTTGGGTGTTCTTATGTGTGAATCATCCCCCTATCATTTTCGTGGGTTCTTCTCGTTCTTCGTGGCACAATGAATTTGGTGGTGATGGTATCCACGGTCCAGATGGGATCGCAGTAGTGCATCGGCGCATCGGTCAATGGTAAGAGGCCACAGTAGATAACAAAATCAAGCGAGAAGGGTCACGGCTAGTTGGGTCACAACATCAGCAAGAGGCTACGAAAACAATAGGAGACAGTGGCATAAGGCTGTGATGGTGGCACCCAGCCGCAGGGCGATGGTTGCACAGGGTCGCGGCACCCAGGCCGCGGTGGCAGCAAGAGAAACAGGAACCAAGCCTGATGATAAGTGGGAGGTGGTGCACTGCCAGTGCACCACAGGGATGATGGTCCATTACATGAATTCAAGGCAGATGGGAGACCAGCAGCAGCGTCGTGGGTCAGTGTCGGCCATGTAGATTGGCCGCATTCTTTTAGTGGGTGAACACGCGCAGTAGTCAGCCACGGGGAATGGGTCAATTCAGCATTAAACCTCATTGATCGGGAAGGGGTGATGTGGTCATCGACCTTATCCGCATGGTTGGATAATAGACGACTCTCAAGAAGCCGGCTAGAGCTATTGAACTGGCCCACCCAGTAGGAAGGGATGGATTGGCAGGTCGTACCCAACATCGGCTCAGGTCGACAGTTTGGATCGGGTCATTGAGTGGACCAGTGGGAAGAACCCCTAGCCTAGGGGCCTGGTCCAGCAAGGCCCTTTTGGCATGGAAAATAGTCCAGGCCTTACTGGGTTGGCCCAGACACAACTGGGTCAGGTCGGGTTGATCGAACTAGGTCAGGTCATGCAGGACCCCCAAGACGGGTTGGTTGGGTCGGTCCGACCAAGTCGGACCGAGCCTGGAAACAACCAAACCATGTTTACTGAAATGACAATATCCTTTGGACTGAGAATCCTTTAGATTGAAACACCAATATCCTTTAACATGACATATATGTCGTTGTGACCCTTGAATTAAGAGGGTACCTTAGTCATACTCTAAGTAGGTTCTCATGGTAGTCGAGATATGACCGATGGCTTAAGGAGTATATTCCCCCAGAATCAAACACACTAGAGTGTAATAATCCAACAGCTAGCTCTAACATGAAGGATATTATTAGTGGGAAATTGGTGGACCAGTAGAAAAGCGGACCTCAGTGGTCCAGGAGCCCAACATACCTTAGTGGTTTAGTGGCCGAGCTGACCTTAGTGGTCCCGTAGATGAGCAGACCTTAGTGGTCGAACAGACGAGCAGACCTCAGTGGTTCAGGAGACTAGTGGACAACAATGGTCTAGCAGACAAGCAGAACTCAGTGGTCCAACAGACGACCAAACCTCAGTGGTCCAGATGACAAGAGAACCTTAGTGGTATGGCAGCTGAGCGGATCTTAATGGTTAGGTAGTTGAACTAATCTTGATGACTCATCAGGGACGAGTCCCATAGCAGTACAAGATGATTCATATCTATGACTAAAAATCTTTCTTTATATACTTTTAGTTATACCTGGTGTGATCTGTCATTGATGTATGTTTTTGTTGTGTGGTCTTTGATATGTGGTCTTTGTTGTGTGGTCTTGTTGTGTGGTCTTGATTTGTAATCTTTCCCTTGTGGTTTGGGGTCTCTACTGAGTATTGTATTACTCACCCTATATAGGATTTGCTGGCATGTGTCATGTCCCATGCAGGTGATCGATGCTTCGACGGAGACCTTTGTGGTCCAGGACCATGTGGTGCTTAGTGAGACGGGGAATACGGGCATACTTATATGGCTACAGGTATCTACCCTTCACCTACTCTTCAGTTAGGGTATCGAGTAGATGGATCATTTCAGTTGTACATTCCTTTGTGGTTTTGGGCTTGTATTATATCCCCTTTATACTTTCAGTTTTTATTATTCTCTTATTATTTCTCTAAATGACAGTTGTGGTTTACTTTTTGTTTACTTTTCGCAGTTTGAGATTTGTGTGTGTGTACAGGTGTAAAGGAAAATGCCTTCCCTTTTGGTATATTCCTACTCAGTGCTAGTCGGTATCCCCTAACCTATGGAAGGTAGGCTTGGGGATAGTCATGGAAGGGGCCCTAGGGGACTGTTCATGACAAAGTGGTATCAGAGGGTGGTCAGTTCAACCTAAAGAACTAATAGTCTATAAATATTTATGGGGTGACAGTGTTAAGTGTTTCAGGTTTGGCATCTAGGATAGGGAGTCCATTATTGGGGAAGTGGACAACATATACATACACCAAGACCCTGAATTCTTATTTCTGACTTGGTATATGAAAACACTAGCTTCATGCATCTTTGAGTGTTTTTCTCATGATATTTTTGAGAGAGTTTCAGATCACCAGGAATAATATATTAATCTTTCTTCATCTTGATACCCTTCATGATGCTTCCATATAGATAGCCGACTAGGATTCCAGTGCATGATCATGAGGATGGTCCACATAGTGGTGGTGGTTCGGTATAGGGATTGTTGCCTGAGATAACACCTTTGGGAAGATTCCCAACGATACCACTTCCCTTTGGTCAGTATTTACTACTGATGCTACCAATAGAGGATGCACACAGTCTGAGGGCCTTACATGAGTTCAAGAGATAGGGACCCCTCCGGTTATGAGGTGAGCCTGACTCACAGGCAGCTAAGGACAAGCTTGAGGTGGTGACTGAGTTTTCCATCTAGTCAGGGCACCATTAGATCAGATGGTGGTCCTGGTAGTAAGCCTTTTATGTGGCTCAGTAGGGCGATGGAGGGGTTTAGATTACCCGATCATACGATGAGGTTACTTTTTCGCGGTCAGAACTTGATACCCTTTATCAGAGATTGGGATCCTTCCATAAAAGCTAAAGTCTATTCTTGCCCAAGAACTTCTATAGCTTCATCAGGATGACATTTTGGTAGATGAGTATTCATTGAGGCATACCGACCTTGAAAAGTACTCAGTTAATACGATACGGACATTTCTTCAGTGCTTGAACCTACGAACAAGATGTGTTTAGGAACATCTAAGCTAGCACTATTCCTCTTTGTATTCCTACTTATGCAAGGCTTCTAAAGTTAACCTTTGTGGTTGAATGTCCTTGGCTAAGAAGATACAGCCATTAGATGTCATCTCTGGGAAAACAGGAAGCCAATGTTATTCTTAGAGACTTGGACGTGTGAGAAATTCTGATAAGAGGTCTCAAGTCAGAGGATCTATAGATCATGGCTCAAAGGGTGAGCCCAGTCATCCTAGATTGAGGTAATGATTTTCAAGAGATGGTAATGGACATCTCAAAATAGATTTTATTGCCCATTGTTCTAATAGTAAAATGGTGGATGGGTCACCGGGGTAAGGACAGTGTCAGAAATAGATTAATCTGTAGGGCGCCAGACATGGCAGAGGATCTGAGGGCAGTAGGAGGTGGTATACTTTTTGGAATGTTACAACCAACACCCAAATGTGGTCCACACTAGGCTCGGGGAGATGGAGGACAAAAGAATGGGGTAGCTACATGTTACAATCCTTACCAGTGTAGCAGTGGATGTATTGAATTTTGAGTTCCCTACAACGGTAGATGAGTATGGGGATGTATTTTCAAAAGATGATTCTGAGATGACCTCCCCATAGGGATATGGATTTATGCATCATTCCCTACCCTGAGATGGCTTTGATATCAAAATTTTTATATTAGAGTTCTTTTGCAGATCTTTGAGAGATGAGGGTGTAGGAGTGGCTTAATAAGACCTAGTGTTTGAGGTTATGTGTGTATCACCAACACTTTTTCAAAGTGTCCATAGAGAATGAGAACCCACTATCAAGGAGACTATGAACCCATCGATCAGTTTAAAGGGGTGTCATTTCGCATGTATGGAAAGGTGCTCATAGAATTTCCAATAATTAAGATAGAGTTTGACAAGCACCCTGATCTTGAGTTAGCAGCGGTAGTCTTCACATTGATGATTTGGAGAAACTACCTCCATGGGGAATGTTTCATCATCTACTCTAACCACAAGAGTCTCAAGTATATCTTTTCTTAGAAGGATATTAATCTGAGACAATGAAATTTGCAAGAATTCCTCCAGGATTGTGACTTTGAAATAGTCAATACTCTTGGGAAGGGGAACATGGTGGAAGATGGTATTAGTAGGATATCAAGTTCAAAACTACTAAATGAGGCCTCAGAGTAGTTGGCCTCGCTTTAGATATCCTTCAAGGATACAGAGGAGAAAAATGTTATACAGTCGATGGTAGTTTCCCCTCCAATCTTACAGCGAGTCAGGGATAGGAAACTCAGAGATTCTATCTTTGAGACTACATGTGCCTAGATATTCACATGGCATTCCGCTGATTGTTATTCAAAAGGTGGGGATAATTTCATCATTTTTAGAAGATGCACCGTAGTACCAATGGAGATGTGGAAGGAGGTGTTGAGGGAGTTCCCAAAATCCACTGTGGTGGTACATCCTATTGTGGTGAGGATGTAAGAGGACCTCCAACGTCAGTACTGGTGGCTAGGGATAAAGAAGGAAGTTCCAGATTTTGTCTCGAGATGCCTCACTTGTCAGAAAGTTAAGTTTGAGCAACAGGTTCTAGCAGGTTTGACACAACCCCTTGAGGTGCCAGAGTGGAAGTGGGATGGGATATCGATAGACTTCATGATAGGCTTTCCATGTACGCCTAGGGGGCATGATACCATCTGGGTGATCGTAGACCAACTCACCGCGTCGGCCCACTTCCTACCCATTCGAGAACATGGCTCTGTAGAGAGCTTGGGATGCCTCTATGTGTAAGAGATAGGAAGAATCTATGGAGTCCCATCTATGATAGCCTTAGATCGTGATTCATGCTTTACATCCCGGTTGTGGAAGGGATTATAGGAGGCGTTTGGGACTCAACTGCACTTGAGCACAACCTTTCACCCACATACGGATGGTCAGAGGTAGTGGACTATACAAACCATGGATGACATGCATCGTGATTGCATTATTTTTTTTTGTCACAATTTGGAGGACCACCTACCACTAGTGGAGTTTGCGTACAACAATAGCTACCACTCTACCATCGGTATGGCACTATACGTATGACCCTTCAAGTTACTGTTATGTTGGAAAACCCCCAGGAGAGTCAGCACTCATGGGTCCAGATATTGTATAGGCTACCACTGAGAAGTTGAAAGTCATTTAAGGGTGGTTGAAGATGGCAAGGAGATGAAATAATTCCTATGTTGATAGGAGACGGAGACCCTTGGAGTTCAAAGAGGGGAACCACGTATTCCTACCGGTCTCTCCTCAAGAAGGGATACAAAGATTTGGCTGGGGCCACAAGTTATATCTGAGGTTCTTCAGACCTTTTATGATACTACATTGAGTGGGTGAGATGGAATACCACTTGGATAAACCACCGCAGTTAGAGAGGGTGAATGGATTTTTCCATGTATCTCAGCTAAGGAGATATGTTCACGATTCTTCTTGCATCATCGACCATGGTGATTTGTTGATTCGCTAAGGGGAAACATTCAAAGAGTACCTAGTAGAGATAGAGAATCAATATGATAGGATCCTTTGTGGATGGTCGATTCCTATGGTGTGTATTCATTGGTAACACAGGAATCTCTAAGAGTGCACGTGGGAGTGGGTGGCTCAGATTCATGCTCAATACTCCCATTTGTTTGATTAGCCCTTGTTTTGGCATATGAGGACATAAATCCCTAAAGGTGGGAGTAATATAATACCTCAAAATTCCATGATTTTTTTTTGAAAATTATATGGGATTATTTTGAGACCGGGCGGTGAGACGGCATGCGATTCCAGGGCCCAGAGTGCTCAGAATGATCTGTCGAAAAATGTTATGTTTTAAATAGCGGGAATGACTGATTTTCCTAAAAATTTGGAATAATAATTAAACAGTTTCCTGAATCAAAAATCTGACGGCACTGTTGCATCTAGGATGGTAGGTTTACCCTCGGTGCGACCTATCTTTAGTCATCGCAGGCCTCCATTGAAAAAACATGAAAATGGCATGATTGTAAATAAAATAACTAAATAAAATTATTCTATATTTCAAATCCATATAACTAATGAACAGTGACTCTGATGGAAAATATTAGACCACTACTGATCTCATGAGGGTATTATTTCCTTAGGACAAGCCTAACATTGGTCGGCGCAGGTCAATAGTGGAAAGTAGTTTTTTTCCGTAAATACAATAATTGAATAAAGAATATTTTATTTTGAAAATTTTTATAACTCATAAATGATAACTCAAATTGGAAATATAAGAGTAACATTGAGTTCTTGAGGGTATACTTTTCTAAGGTGAAGCCTACCATCGGCCGGCATGGGCCAGCTTTGATATTAGGTTTTTGGGATGTAACCTTAAATAAAATAATTTAAATAAAAGTTATTTTATTTTTTAATCCTCGTAACTCACCAATGGTAACTCAAATTAAAAACCTGAGACAACTATTGAGTTCATGATGAGATGTTATCCTTAAGAAGAACTTAACCTTGATTAGTACGGTTTGAGGGAAAAAGTAATATTTTTTTGGAGTTTTAAGGATAAATAAAATAAACATAATATGTTTATTTTATTCCAAAGTGTTTCTCTACAATGCAGCGATGAGCTGATTATTTCATTTCATAAAGGGAACCCCATAACGACACTCTAACGCAAAGTAACAGAAATATTATTTCATAAGTGAAACAACATAATGAAGACGACTCAACATAACGTAAATGTTGCAATGTGTTTTCCCCATTTAATAGGACAATATGAATTGGAGATCAGATTTGGATCTTGCAAATCACTTTGAGTCACTGAAGTAAAAATCTCCAAAGATGAACACTGGTGAAACATAAAGCAATGATGATTCCCTTAGAGAGAGAATCAAAACCGGAGGTCAACGGATGGCGACAGGCGATCTTCCTCGACCGATCACCTTTTCACAGGTACGGGGTTTTATTCTAAGTGAATTATTTCATTCCCCCATTCATGAAATTCTATGACGAATGCAGACCAATCAACAAACATATTGTCCCATGGATCGATCATCTTTGTGAGAGGGTTAATGATGTGGGATAAAGGGGATGTCTACTTTTGTGTGATTATTCCTCCCTTGTTGGTTCTTCATGATCCTGATAACAAGCATGTATCTGGGTATATATGAACAAATACTCGAATCATTCTTTGGGTGTTCTTATATGTGACTCCTTCCTCTCTCCTCTTCTTGAATTCTTCTCATTCTTCATGGCACAATGAATTTGGAGGTGACGGTATACGTGGTCCAGATGGGACTGCAGCGGTGCATTTCACATCAGCATGTGGAAGGAGTCCGAATGAGATGGTGGCATCTGGTGGAATATTTGCGGCCAGGAAGGTCACAATATCAGCAAGAGTCTGTAGCACAAGGCCATGACTGCAGTAGAAGACCATGGAATAAGGTCACGGTGGCAACACACAGCCGTGGGGTAAAGGCAACAAAGGGTCATGGCACCCAGGCTGCAGGGGAAACAGGAGTCGTTAGGCACCAAGGCCAGTGGGAGATGGGAGGCGGTGTGCTGGCAGTGCACCGTGGTGGTGACAGGCTGCGACACAAAGTCGCGGCGGATGGGTGACCCGCAGACCAGTCTTGTGGCACATGGTCCGGCCACGTTTGTCCGACAGGCAAACCCCCATGGAAACCGGATAAGTGGAGTAGGTCAATGAGGTCATCACCCATGTCAACCCGATTAGAGAAGATATAGATGATCAAGAAGTTGGTTAGAGTGATCAAATCGGCCCTCCTAGATGGCCATGCTAGAGCTGCAGACTGGACCCAGCATCGGGTCGGGCAGGCAATTCAGATCAAGCTGCTGAGTGGCCCGATGGGCTGGACCTATGGCCTATGGGGCCAGACCGGGTTGGGTCGGGTTGGTCGAACCAGGTCAGTTCATGCAGGACCCTAGGGATAGGTTGGTCGGTCCTGGTTCGACAAAGTTAGACTAGGCCGAGATACAATCGCCCCCTATTTACTAGAACGCTAATATCTTTTAAATCAGGCATCTGATTGGCGCAATGTATGTAGTGTTGTGACCCTTGCAACAAGACGTTCCCTTGGGTATACTCTAATTTAGTTTTTTGTGGTAATAGAGGTATGAAAAATGTATTGAAGTGTATATTCTCCCGTAATCAAGTGCACTAGAGAGCAGGAATCCTACAGCTGGCTATAAAATAAAGGATTTAATGAGCAGGACCACGGTGGCCCAATAGCATAGCGGACCTCAGTGGTCTAGGAGCCGAGAAGACCTCATTGGTCAGGAAAACTAGTGGACCTTAGTGGTCCAGCAGATGAGCGGACATCATTAGTACAGTATACGAGCTGACTAGAGTTGTCCAACAGACGAGAAGACCTCATTGGTCGAGCAGACGAGCAGACCTCAGTGGTCCAGTAGACGAGAAGAACTCAGTGGTCCAAGAGATGAGCTTACCTCAATGGTCCATCTGAATAGGGCACCTCGGTGGTCCTGCAAATGAGGGGACCTCAGTGGTCCAGTAGATGAGTGGACCCCACATGTTTAGAAAACGACTAGACCACAATGGTCCAGTAGACGAGCAGACCTCATTTGTCCAGCAGATGAGTGGACCTCAGTGGTCCAACATAGGAGCGGACCTCCATGGTCCATTAGAAGAGCATACATTAGTGGTCCAGTAGACGAGCGGACCTCATTGGTCCAGTAGATGAGTGTACCTTAGTGGTCTAGTAGATGAGGGGACCTCAGTGGTTTAGCAGCCGAGCGGACCTTAGTGGTCCAACAGGCGAGTGGACATGAGTGGTCCAGCAGCAGAACAGGCCTTAGTGGTCTAGTTTCTGAATGAACTCCAATGACTCATTAGGGTTCAGTCCCTCAGTAGTACAATATAATTTATCTCTATGATTGATAATCATACTTTCTATACATTGAGTTATACCGGGAGTGAGTTGCCTTGGTTGGGTGGTCTTTGTTATGTGGCAATTACTATGTGGTCTTTACTGTGTAGTTCGGCTTTGTGGTCTTTATTTGTGATCATTACTTTTGGTTTTGGAGTCCATACTGAGTATTGTGTTACTCACATATTCACAGGCTTTGCCTGCACATGTCATTTCCTGTGCAGGTGATCAATTCTTAGACAGATACCTTGGTGGTCCTGGACTCAGTGGTGCTCAGTGAGATGGGATGGACAGGCGTACTTCAAAAGCTACTGGTATCTACCCTTCACCTACCCTTTTGGTGGGGTCTCAAGCAGGCGGACCTTGGAAGTTGTACTTTCCTTTGTGGTTTTGGGCTTATATTATGGCCCCTTTGTACTTTTAGTTTGTATTCTACTATCAGTAGTTGTCTAAGTGGAAATTGTGGTTTAATTTTTGTTTACTTTTTTCAATTTGAGCTTTGTTTGTGTGTACATGTTAAAAGGAAAATGCATTCCATTTTTGGGATATATCTACTTGGTGATATTTTCCAGCCCCTGGACTACGGAAGGTGGGCTTGGGGTAGTCATGGCATGGGCCCTAAGGGATAGGTCATAATAGTGAGACTCTTCAAACAATTATAATGGCCGAGAAGATCCCTCATTTATTATTATAAGAAATTGATGCCAATGTTTCCTCTCTTTTGGAACATGGTATTGAAATACATATTTTGAATGAAATACATAGAATTTTAGTTCATAAAATAATATAAATGTATACACTGTAAAGAACATCTATCTGGATTATAGAAAAATCTCATTCTATGTCCTCAAGAGTGAAAGGTCCTTAATGGTAAATTGAACATGATGAAGAAGATGTATATGGATGTTTATATTCATATGAATATGTTTATATGATATTCCATAAAATTATGTTACTCTTATCGGGTTATTTACAATGAAGAAAATGTTACTTTTTTAGAATATACCTTTTAAGGGATTCAACTATTGGGATATTGTACATTTTTCTAAACCTTTTCAAAATATAGAAGAAGATGAAATTGAATGTGACGAGTAATCATCTCATTATCTTAGAAGAAAGAATTCAAATAATTTCAGAAGATGGAAGTTCTCATCATAGTGTTGAACAAATAATTCATCTTTTACCAAAAGGTGAATTAATCTATCCAAGAGGGGAGAAAAATAATATGATTAAAAAAAGAGTTGTTTTCCTTAACTAGTTTTGGTGATAAGTTAATAATTGCAATAATGGATTCCATGGAGTCAAAGTAGTGAATCTGGCTCAATGAAATATAAATTGGTTTCATTAATAAGAAATTAAGTGTTATATGACTCTAAAATTGAGTGTTTATGGAAAAAGTAATTGAATAAGAAAATGTATATGGTAGAAAATTTGGAGAATGATAATTTATGAATGGATATTTCATCATATATAGATGAATAGGATATAGCTATATTCAATAGGTAGAAAGCCCAATTTCACTAATGTGCTAATAAAGTAAGATTATTACACACCATGGAGAATAATATATTATAAATAATAAAAAGGTTATATTCTTACATAGGATCAGTAACTTGAATCCATCAATGTGGATTTTTTTTAAAGAAAATTATTTAAAAAAAATTACAATTGATATTTATAATTCCATGTTTGATGAGGGATAATTCTCATTTAAAGATAAGTGTGTTGTGATAGAAGTTATAGATTAATATTATTCTAATAAATAATGAAATCATCAAATGATTTATAAATTTTATTGAATCATAGAAGGAATGTTTGAATCCAACCATAAGGTGAGAAAGGCGAAGAGAAGCTCACAAGAAAAGATAATTCAGAATCTATTTTATTACACAAAATCTAAATATTAATTAAAAATATCTATTATGATTGAATATAAAAATCAATAAAAATATTTAAAATAAATAGGAACATGTTTCGAGTATTCTGGAGTATGGTTCTTTAAATAGAGGTCAAGAAGGATTTCAAAATGATTTGTTTTCTAAATTACTAGTAATTGATAGAGTAGTAGTTCATGATGAATATTAAATTTTTATAATCATTTTATATTTTGTGGAGTATAATATAAAATTATGAGATAATGTGAAATAAACATAATGCAAGTAATTATAGAAAAACTGCCCATGAATATTATGAAATTAATATGTATTCAGGATTAATTTTTAATCATCGGCCCACAAAAATCTATGTAATCCAACTCCAATGGGTTTTATATTTTATTTTCACCCCTTTTGTATTAAATTAACAGTTTTACCTTTTTGAATTGTTTTTCAAATAGTGATTTTGCACCTCTTCAAAGATGGAAAATTTCAAATATCTTCCCCATTAATTAAATATATTATTCTCTTTTGGACATGGTGCCCATGTTTTATATGAAACACATTTTATTTATCCTATATACTCACATATTAATTAGTTTTAGCTACACTAAACTATAATATTTTTCTATTAGTTCCTATCTCTATTGAATGTAATGTTATATAATTGTAAATTTTCACTATGTGAACATTCTTCTTGAATATAACCTCATTGAAATTATCACATTGTTGTGACATAGTCACAAAATTATGTTTTATTCCATCAAAAGATTGTACATTTATAGAGTTCAGTTGATTCATGTATGTATTTTCTCTTCTAACACCTTTGATATTTAATAATATAGAATTATAAAAATTGAAAATAACCACTTCATATCATTTAATATATTTGTTGTTATTCAATTAATATATTATTTTTAATGAGAAAACATTATCCATAATAAATTGTTTCTCTATTAATCATTAGGAAACCATTGAACCACACACCTAAGCTCAGAAAAAAAACACAAACTCCATACATAAGTGTTGGTACCATGTGAGATTACATAAACATATTAACATATATTTTAATTCATTTAAACATAACATAATGTAAATTCAAAATCAATTGCACAACCTAGAGGTTTAGTTCCTTTGAAGAATATATATATGAGCTTCATATTTTAATATAATTATTCAAAACAACCTAGAAGATTATATACATATTCATTCCAATAAATTTAATATGTAATAATATTATTCATTTATTTAGGAATAAAGAATTATGAAAGTGTATAATTAAGGTTAAATGTAACAGAAATGAACCAATTATCATAAATGATCATATGATGAGCATGTGGGTGTGATAACATAATTAGGATACATAGTCATAATCTAAGAGTCTCATACACAGTATAACATAGACCATAAATCATGATTCAAGGTACTAAAATTTCATTATAATATATGAGTACATGGTATTTGGAAACATCATTCATTATTATGTCAACATGACATAGGAATGATTCATAATATATGAATATGTGGTGAATAAGAGTGTAGAACCTGGACATGATTAATTATTAATGTAATCAATACAAGATAGGCTGTGAAAACTACCTTCCCATAATTTAGTGCTCTTGGTTTAACAACTCATACACCCTTGAAGACTGGGCTAACAACTAGGGTATCCATTTTGGGTTGTAATTATAACCCATTTACACTCAATGGATTTGGATAACAACCCATGTAACCATGTGGTCAGAAAAAAAACTTATACACCTTATTATACTAGGATAAAAACATTAGTATAGTTTTGGGATTTCATTATTAACTCATGTTCCCTCTTTGGATTTGGGGAAAAACCATTGCAACCTATTGCTACATGGATAATAACACAAGCACTCTATTCTTATCTCATGAGGTATAAAACATTACCCTATTAATTGGAGGTTAATATATGACCCATTAGTCTCATAATTATTACCATATGTATTTTTTACAAAATAACATGGAAACCTTTATAATTACATCATAAATGATTTAAATCTTGAAAAAGAAATAGACTTTAAAAAAATTCCAATATAAATTATTATAATTTATCCATGGAATGATGGTATATGTTTTCGTTTAAAAAAATCCCCAATGATTCATGAGAATCATTATAAATGCGAAAAAATATGAACAATTATTTTATAAGATAATTTGAATTTTATAGTATAACGAAGAAAAATTCAAATTATGTTTTTGTTATATTTTTTAGAAATTATTTTATAAATGAAATGGAATAGAATATATTTGAAAAATAATAAAAATATTGAGTGGATTTTTGGTAACAACATTTAATAGAGACTTTCATAAAAAACATTTGTGAGGATAATGTTTAAAAAATTATTTGTTTATATTTTGTATACAAGGTCATTGTTGGTAGAAAATAAAACTACCAAAAATGTTAAATGAATATTTTTTTTATAAAAAAATAAAATAAATTATAAAAAAATTAATAAATTATATATAAAAATATACATATTACCATAAAATAAAAAAAATATTAACATATTAGAAAAATATTCCCAACCGACAAAAGGAGATAAGGTAAGTTTATTTTACAATAATAACATCTACTGAATTTTAAACCAAAGGGTCTGTGAAGTGGTAGGAGGACTTATAAGGAACCTGAAGAAAAAGAGGATAAGAATATAGAGTATTTTTAGAGATAAAGTTCATATAAATTATCAAAATGAATATCACTAATATTATATAATTAAATAAGATATTGGAAAGAAAATCCTTACAAATTTCACATATATTGAATCAAAAACATTTCAAATATAATGGAAAATATAGAAATTTAAATACAATTAATTTAATGAAAATAAGAAAAAAATGAATCCAGTGATGGTATATATGTCGCACACAAAAAATATAGGTGGTGAACATGTAATTTATCTTTATTAATGGAAAATTGAGATAAGAAAACCTTACGGTTACTCTAAAAATAAATGAAATTGATTGAGCCTTCTATATAATAAAATAATTATGTTATTAAATAATTTATGAAATATATTAATATATATTTCCTTTTCAAATATTTAATTCTAATCATTTATTAGACATTCATTAGCCTGTTGTTTGTAATTTTAATCATCGGATGTTACTACCCTTGATTATTTCGTACATGTTTCATAATGATGATATAGATCAACACAAATTGATACTAATTTCGTAATTAATATATTATTTAAGTTAATAGAATATATTTTTCATGATTATTTATAATGTTTTAATTTTATTCCATGAGAGTTCCAGTTTTTATTCATGAATAATAAAATGGAAATGATCTTGTTTTGTAATTTTTTAATTAACATAAGAGGTATGTTTAAAATGTCTATAAATATTAATTTTTCACATACAAAAACAATTAATTAAAATTTTATTTCTAATATAGAATTTTTCGAGTAATATTATTTCATTTTTCACCCATGATATAATTTTTTTCGTTATTCATGTAGGTGGTAAAAATATCTTAACCAAGAATATTCTATAATTAATGGATAAAGTTGATTATGAAGTTAATTAGTTAAAATACCATTATTAAAAAATTATTATTATTTTATAATGTTTTTATTAATGTTATAAATAATAATTTATAAAATTTGGAAGAAATTAAGCAATGATTAGAAGAAATCAATTTTCATATTGATATATTTATTTTAGGTTATTAATTTTTCAAGTCATTTTTACTTAATATTATAAATAGAATGTCTAATTTATAGTTTAAGACTATTAATATTTTCATAGTAATAATTTTTATTCATTAAACATATTTTTATAACTATCCATGTATGGTGGTCATAAAAAATGGAATATTACTTTCATGGATGGAGCACATATAATTTTAGTGATGTTTAAATTTCCAAATATATGAGTGGGATATCCATAATTTTTTTGAAACAAAATAATATGATTTAATTATATTAATGATACCAATTTCATTATATAATTATAGTTATAATTTGTTCAATGGATAAGTATATAGAATATAAGGTTACATATAAAATAATACTCACATTTAATACTGGATTATTTTATTAGAGGGCCTCTTCTAAATTGATGAATTGGGATACATTGTTGTATGTAGAGGATGAAAAATGAATAAGGAGTATAGGAAATGTAAAATGGTTAAGGGATCAAGATTAATTATAAATATATGTGTGTCTTGATATTGGTTGATGTGATCTCCCTTTATTTGGGAAAAAGAGGAACAATTCCCCTGAAAATAATGTTAGGTGATGGTTAAAGATGAAATCACACAAGTGTTCAATGCTTTAGGAGGAGAAATATTAGTGAGAAATGTGGTATTGAATTTCCTAACAAAAATGGTCTTATTTAAATTTTAAGTTTCATCATAATTTATCAAAATTTCATTCAAATATAATTACCCATTTATCCCCATGTTAACCTTAATTTAATAATTACAACATTAATTATTTTTTAATAAAAAATAATATGAACTATCTGACCTAATTTTGAAATTATTAATCAAAATTTTAATCTAAATCAATTTCTAAATATGAAATAAATTATCACATAAATTTAAACATAAGATATAAAAAATACTACTTTTGTGAAAAAAAATAATTTCTATACATTAATTACATCTACAATTATTTCTTATCAATAACAAATTAAATGATTGTTAATATTTTTTTATATGTTTAAACATTATATTAGTGTCGTAATTTATAATAAATCAATTTAATTTATTTATAAAAAAAATGTACAATGTTAATAAATATTATTATTGGAAAATTTATTATTTTATAGTGGGAACTAATATTTATATAATAATAAAACCATATATTCTAAAATAAAATTACTTTATTAAAAAATTTAGATACTATGAATAAAAACACTAATTTTTTTAATCAATTTATATATTCAATAAAAAATAATTTAATATAAGTGAACATATTGCACAAAACAATTAAAGGAAAAAATATATCTTAAGCATTTATTAAACATATTATTATTAATTTCAAACTAATAACTATTGGATGAAAATATATATTATCAATATATTTTTATTAAAAATACCCATTTATTTACATTAATAGTATAGATAAAAAATGATTTAAAATACACATGATATATATATAGTTTATTAGATAGATAATTACTTATTTATATACTCCTAAATTCTTCTTAAAATCCCCTCATTAAATTTACATAAGTACAAATGATATGATAATCAGTGTTGGTTTTCTCAGATGCAGATTATCCTAGCATAGATATCATAGTGATTTTCTTGAGGTTGAATTTCTCTTATAATCGATTTGCCTCAAGCCACAATAGTCAGAGTTTGGATTTTGAGTGGTTTTGATAATTCCCTAGAGAAGCTTCCTCTATTATAATGTTAGGGAATATTATTTCCTAAGTAATGATTCTATTAATTCATTCCATTTCATTCCATTTTCTATATATATATCTTAATGTTTTTATTTATATTTACATATGATAATTCTACTGTTATGTTGAAGTGGTCACATAATCTTAATGAATATATATTCTTAACAACCATATATAACATTTTTATTTATTTCTTATATATAATTTAAAATAATTCAACTTAATTTTTTATCATTAAACATACCTATTATATTTATAATTCTATGTCTTAATTCCATAGTTTCAATCTCAGTTACTATCCTCATTACAACCATGAAAAATATTTTATGCTGGTTATATTTTTATTTAATTTTTTTTCACATATTTACTTTTCTTAATGTTGGTTGACATTGTATTATAATAATGAATAAATTTATAATGGTAATTTTTTAATCTCTATAAAATATATCTCAACTGTTTTAGTTAATATTTATGTTTGAAACAATTTATTCTATACAGTATCTATTAAATATTAAATTAATTATAAAATAAATGTGTTTCATGTTCTTACCCCATAAATAAATGTTTTCCATAAAATTATAATTATTAGTTTCTAATGAAAATATAAAATGGTATCTATAAGATAGTTTAGACTCAAGATATAATTTCTAAATAAGATATGAATCCTCGATATTTTTGGTACGATAAGGAAACATAACTTTTCCTTCATAGTAGGACTTATCTAAAATTTAATTTCTCTATGTCCATTTGAGCTCAATACCACTCATGATTGGGTGATAATGCCTATATAACAGAAATAATTTCCTTAAGTGGTTAAAAATCAATCATTTTCTTATAGATGATCATAGGTTCATCTAAGATATGATATATGGCAGTATTATCTGATAAATTAATATGGAATCATTATTGATAGAATCAATCCATACCCAAAATCATATCAATGTCATATAAAGAAGAAGAATAATATTTTCAAGAAAAAAATTTCTATAAAAAGCAATCGAAAATAGTAATTGACATGTTATCTAATCATTATACCACTATGATTTTTTCATGATAATTCAATATCTAAATGAAGAGGTATATAATTTATGATCCTATAGATAATTTTAATTATATGGGATTCAGTAGAATTTGAATAAAATATGAAAATTTAATTTCTTTAGTAGATGATTAGTGTACCTTACACCATTTTAATTTTGTATTCCACTTAATTTATAGTGATTGTGTAAGCCTTACCTTTAACCTTTGTCTTATAAGGTTTATAACATCAATTGATATCATTAACCCTAGTTTTGGTTAACTTTTTATCATTATTTTTCACGCTCTTTCTAATTGAATATTTATAATGGTGGTGGTTCTGGAGGATGTGATTCTACATCATGTATTTCATTATATATAATCTTTATATCACCTCGACATTCTTATGTTCGATAACCATCTCATCCACACATGGGGAATTTTCTCATTCCTTTCATACAATATTATAGGTGCGTCCCTCATCACTTTGTTTATGTATGTGATTTAATTATCTTTCATTCAAGTGACTTATCATTTGAATTTATATGAAACTCCATTTTTCTCTAATATTGGGTGTTCATAAATTCATGTTTTTTTATTTTATTAATCATAACTTGAGATTTATTGTTAGTTATAACCAGAAGATTTTTCACTACATCTCTTATACTATTTTTTCTCTCATTTATAGAATCATTACATTTTCAATCACACTCATTGTTAACATAGATCCTTTGAGATCCATCCAATACATGAATAAAGGATGGTTTAAGTGAGAAAATACATAAATTTTTATAAAAAAATAATCATAGATAATGTAACTCATAAATATCTTGTATACAATATGAATCACTTTTCTCAATATGGTTCATCCTTAATCATGATCTAATTAGGTTCTCAAACCTAACACGTTATATATTTCATCATAAATAACCCTTTAAATACTTTATAATGGTTTATACAGATCTTATGAATCAACCAAAGAATATCCCATTTGAGTGTCAAATAAGGTGTGGAGTTAGGACCATTAATTATTCCCCAAGTTAAGATTTTGTTAATATAAAACCAACATTTTTTAGGATTATTAACCTTATGTGTATCTATTCCAAAGTGTGAATCCAATTGTTTGTATCAATATAAGAATTTCATTATTAGTAAACCAAACATTCTATAGTTTACAAAAAAATATAATATTTTACAATATTAAAAGTATTATTTTGTTTTTCAATAATTTTTTATAGTTATAATCACCAAAAATATATTATCCCTTCGGTGATACGAACTAAGTCACCACATACCCATACACCAAGGGCTGGTCCTAAAACACATATTGTAGACAATGTCTCTAATACTATGTCAAATTGTTTAAACATAACACACATATATTTTATTTAATTTAATCATTACATCCCAAAAATTCACAAATAATAAAATAACCAAGAGTTTTAGTATCATTGGATATTAGATGCATGGTGTTTTTATTTCAAAATAAGTTCCCAATGTTTCCCACAATATTATCCCCACATATTGTCCTGATAAATATTCCATAAACAAATAATATTATTCATTTCGTATGGAATGGAAATGCATAAATGGGAGAGATGAAATGGTTATTATGATTAAACGTAATAAATAATATGCAATGATGATATGTGAGAAAAATATGATCAATTGGATATGAGTACATAATGAAGATACATAGTCATAAACCATGAGAATCATAACCAATTAAAAATTATTCATAAAACATGATTCATGAAATAAGGATTCCATTGTTAGACATGAGTACATGAGATGTGGAAACAAAAGTAAATATTTTATAAACATGACATAGGAATGATGAATGAAATTATAATATGGAATGAATTTGAATATATAACATCCATCATGATTGGCTATAATGACTGTAATTACATGATGTGATAGGCTATCGACATTCTCATAACATACTGGGATTGGGATAGCTAGTTTTTTACCCTCTTAGGCTTGGGATAAAATCTCTTATAACCTTTTAGGATTTTGTAACAATCCATAAAACCTCATGGGGTTAGGATAAAAAACATGTTCCCTACTAATATTGGGATAACAACTTGTGTACCCTCTTTTGAGATCATGATATATAATGTATTACCCAATGCATGAAATATTTATTTATGAACCACTTTTCTAATGATTATAAGAATATATATTTTTATAAAACTATATGAAAAATTTCATAATTCCATCATAGATTATTTAACCCATTAAAATAAGATGGGTTTAATGATAAAAATTAATGGAATTATCATATGAAATATAGAGAAATATCATGGAAGATTTCATAGTAAAATATTTCCACTGAATTATATGAAACATTAAATGATACTAACATAGTTAGAAAATAATTTAATAAAAACAATAAAACTTTCTTATAGAAATGATAAGGAATACCCTTTAAATTTTTATATCATTTTTAAAAATATTTTATATAACATAGGTAATATAATCGTAATTGGGAAAAAGAAGAAAAAATTTATAGGGTGTTTCTTAATGAAACCCAATAATGACTGAATGAAAAATAATTATTATGTATAACTTTTATAAAGGAGAATATATTCACATTTTTTAAATAAGGTCCAAGTTGGAGGAAAATGATCATAAAAAATGTTAAAAGTATATTCCTTTCTTTAAGGAAATCCAATTCCATTAAAAATTATTTTAATATATCATAAAATTAATGATATTGATATCCAAAAATCATAATAATAATATAAACATGTGATAAAATTATTCCCTTCTAAAAATAAGAAGTATTGTATGTTTATCATATAAACATCACTTTAAGGGAATTATAAACCAAAGGGGATGTAAAATAATAGGAGGATAAAAAAATCCCAGGAAAAACTACAGGACGATAAATTTGAAGAGGTTTTTGACATTTGATTATATATTTTCCCCATATAGAAGCATTGATATGACAATATAGAATTCCAAATGATATTCAAACTATTAACATTACAAATTTGGTAAAATTTGAAAGAGAAAATACATAAAAATATTTTTAAATAATTTAATTTGATGATAAGTATGATAAAAATGTTCATGGGATATAAATACCCCATACAGTATAAAACAGTTTTCAAATATCATATATTTTTTAAATAAATAAACCTGAGAAGAGAATCCATTTCCTTTACTCTCAAATAACATGAAAGTGTCCTGACCTCCTATATATTTTACATAAATATATTAACAACATATTTCATGACATTATTCATATCTACTAATTTTTATTCTCATTAATTTAACATATTTGTTAAAAAATCATTAGAAATTTATTGTTTACTTTCATCATCAGATGTTATGTCACGAACCGTCCCTCGAGGCCTGTGTTGTGACTGCCCAAATCCCGCCTTCTATAGGCGAGGGGTTGGAAACTAGTACTAGAAAGGTGTATCCCTAAAATGGAAAGACATTGCCTTTAAACTTGTACAAACACACAGCCCAAGAATACAAAAAGATACAACCACAAAGTAAAACTACAGTAGTAAAAGTGTGTAAAAAAGTAAATGGGAATGGAATACAAGCCCAACGGAAAAGGTAAAACTACAACTAAAAACATAAAAAATCTCCTGCGGCCATCCACCAAGGATCCTACCTGAAGGGTAGGTACAGCTCGTCCTCACTGATCTCTACGTCAATCAATCACCTCCAGGTACCTCTTGGTCCTAACACTTACAGTATCAGCTGAGACGTTCATCATCTGCACAAGAAACAACAAGGTGTTGGTGAAGCCCATGCGTGGGTGAGTAATACAATACACAGTAGGGACCCTGAGAACCCCGAAAGTCTATTAGAATTCCACATAGGAATAACACAAGCATTATCTCAATCACAAAGCATTAAGAAATAGACACATCTCAAAACAAGTATAACAAAATTACAATAGTAAAGATGGTTAGTAGTAAGTCTATATCATCTTACTCTGTCAAGAGGAAATAATAATGACCCACATAGGATCAATATGAAATAACCCCCGCAAGACCCACATAGGATCGATAGGTGCTGATACACACAGAATCATTGGGTGATGATTTACATAGAATCGCTAGGTGCTGATTCACACAGAATCGATGGGTGCTAATTCACATAGAATCACTGGGTGTTAATTCACACAGAATCTCTCATCATTCTCCACATCTCAGCCAATCAAAAGATTCCTGCTCATAGTACGCTTGTTTTTGGGAGAAACCGCCCCTCAAGCTATTGGTCGTATTTCAACCAGCATGAATTCCCATGAAGAAGTTACCCCATGATCTGTTATGTCATAAGGGTTTAAACACAATAGACGACGTGTCAATCAGACACCCATTCTGTAAGTTATTGGCATTTTAGTGTTGAGGGCCTGGTTAAATTCAGAGTCGATCCAACCCAGTCATACACCAACATTATCCAAAACTCCCATGGAGTATCTCAAAAGGACCTTCTCACTCCAAGTATCCCAGTGTCGTATAAAGTTCATCAAACAGACGTCTGGTTTGTGAGATATAGTCACTTAAGCCTATTGGGGCCTGAGAGGGGTCTGGGTCTGGTCTGACCCAGTCTAGGTTGACCCGACACGGCTCGGGTCTGACCCATCTTAGCCCAATCCATCCAGCGTCGACCCGTTTGAGCTGGTTCATGGCATTCTCGGCCCTTTGGGCCATAGACAAGCCCGGCCCGCCCCTTCTGGGTTGGGCTGCGGCAGCTCGGCTCACCGGCTGAAGCGACCTATGTAGGAGTTGTGCGGTCTGCCTTCCGAATGGCTCAAAAGAGCCGTTCGGATCCTTGATTGGCTGTTCCTGGTGGCATTGACTCATCACATGTGGGACCCTCAGGGAGCGGGCCTGAGCCTTCATCGCGGATTTGTAGATATGGCTCGTTCATCGCGGTTCATGACGGTGCGCCGCATCCCACCTCTGAGGCCAACCACCTGTCTGTTTGCCGTAGCACCGAGTAGTGCCGCCCTCATCTGCGGCCGGTGAGCGCCGGCCACCGGTTTCTGGTTTCATTGTGCCGATGGACATTCTGCGGGCCACGGGTTGAGCTATAGTGGTTCCTTCTTCCTTCTAGACATGTCTATAGCGCTCCAAGGATGCTTCCTGTAACACCCCAAGCTTCCACTATATGTTTCCCTTCGAATAATGCAATAGCGTGTGTTGTACGCAACCTCGAGCTCTAACACACACCACAACTAACTAAACTAGCCGTTGTGAATAGTAATACCTACCTTTTGAAATTTTATAAATTTTATTTATCAAAATGGACTTCATTTTTGGATTCGGAATATCGAAATTAGCCTATGTTGAATTTTTGGTATTTTTCTGAGAACTTCTAAATTTTTATGAATAGTGAAAAATACTTAAAAACAACTTTTTTAATCAAAATAATTTATAGTGATAAATTATAATATTTAGTGGTTTTAAAGTATAATTAGAATATATTTTTACCATTTTATCCAATGGTGGTCATTAGAATTAATTTAACATTGAAATTGGACATAAACAATTGCCAATCTTTTGATATAAATTGTTTCTTAAAAACACGCTATTTGTTGTAACAGCGGGAATTAATTATAAAATTAATTAATACAACTTATATGTTTGGAATTTTGTAAAATAGACATCATTTTTGAATTCGGAATATCAATTATATCTTAGGGTGAAATTTTGGCCTTATTCTGAAAAACTTCAATTTTTGATGAATAGTGAAACCACTAAGTGGTTGTTAAAAACTGATTTTTCGTTAAAATGAAATATTACCACTTCTGTGATTTGATTTTCAAAAATCCGACATACATGGTTGTCATTAAGAAGTAAAATGTGGTTCAATGAGATTAAAATAATTTTTTGGTGAATAGTAACTTTTAAGTTCTTAATCGCGATTAGAGGTGATTAGTGTAGTTTAAGGTAAAAATAATGTTTTAATAATATGAGATGAGCTTGACACTTGTCCAAAGCCTATTGGATGAGGAGATTTCGAACCCTTATCACCTTAGCCACGAATTATATAAGTGTGGGACCTTTAGAATCCGAAAAGCATTGTATAATAATGTAACATTTCAATCTTTCCAAAAGAGCCCCTCCTCTCCTCTTATAAAAGGCCCCCACCTCTACCACCTTATTCACACTTCCAAGCCTTTTGGTTCGGCCAACCTCTGCCCAAATACTCTCCCAACTTCTCTCCCTTCATCCTAGAAGCTTTACTTTAGTCAGAAAGCCATCCTAAGGAGTCCTTTTGATCAAATCAAAAGGAAGAACCCGAAGAAGAGGTAACATTTTCATCACCCTCTTTCAAGTTTCTTTCTTCTTCCACTCCCTCTTTGTTTATTATTTCAATTATAAAATTATAACTCCAGTATCTTCTATATACTGTGATGGTATTATAAATATGGAACAACCATATTCAGTATTCTACCCATCATTTGAGTGACATGTCACCATACGTGCGTACGTACGGCTTACCGTCTCCACGTCGTGGTGTAATTGTTATTCAATATATTATTATTTAGATGGGTATAATAATGATATGTAATTCATGTAAATAATAAATATAACATGATAATGATTCTGTATATATGATATACTATCCAATTATATATTATTTTAATATCAAAATAATGATATTGTCGCTCGTGCGTACGTACGGACTACCGTCTCCACGAACGCAATGAGATTCATTCTCCGTCGTATCCATTCAAGTATAATTATCATTTTAGGATTTAAAAATAATGTTTAAGGACATGATATCATTCTGGATATGAATAAGATACAACCTATCCATGAAAAACACGACTTACGTAACAAAACATATAAAAGAAAACGAGTAAGTTAACACCCGAAACAACGATAAATCTAAGATATTGTTAACAAAGCAATGTTAAAAGATCATATATGATATCATATGAATGTATATGATTCTTGTATAATTTAATAACAATTATTTCACCATTATACAGGAGGTTAACCTACCCCAACCAAGGAAAAGTACAAGGTAAGGGTTTACTTCACAACCTCTTCATTATCCAAGGTTGTTTATACATAATTATCTACTGGGACCTCGTTATCATCCACATCCATGTTTCTTAAAAATGTCTTTCAAAACATTTTTACTATTAAATGGAAAATGTGTTAAAGTCATTTACACCCTTATACATTTTTGAAAGGAATCTTACCGTCATTTTCCAAACAATGTACTTTTTGACCTCTTTGACAAATTTAAGGTAAGAATGTTTTTTTAACTTATACGGCAGGTGCGGCTATTTTCCGCCATTATAACTTCGTCGAAGCTTCCCTAACAAGCTTATAAGAATATCTTCAAAGTAAATGTATTATTTTTATGGGACTTTTAAATGATTTCAAAAAGGAGAGATATTACTCTCAAATAGCTTTGATTTCATCCATGTCAACATCCTTTGATGGGTTTTAAGTTTAATTGAAATTGATTTATGATACAAAACTTCCATTGAAAATTTTGTGAAATATTTGACTGTGGATGTGTTATTTTTATACCATCCATAGCTTATGGAGAAATTGTTGACATTTCGTATGCTAGTTTTAATATGAATATTTATGTTATGTTTAAACCTATTCATATGAGGAATGTATTGGACTTAATATGTGACGGGTGGAGCCCGCTATAGCTCCTCGATGCATCGGTAGGTCTCATGAGACAACTAGACGTGGAATTGGACGAGGCCCTTTCCCAATTTGATTTATGGTTTTGGCCGAGGCCTTAATCATTTTAGACGTCTTGGACGAGGCCTTGACAAAGTGTTTCAGAATGTCTGGCATTATACATTCCCTCATTATGAAAGTGGTTATTGATATTTCATGTGATTATTCGTCTAGTAGAATATCCATGTGAGCAAGTAATGGCATTATTTTATTTTACTTTTTCCATATTATGCTGAAGTTCAAGTTCAATAAGGCTTTTGTTTTAGTTATACATTGCCTTAAATGCTTGTGTTTTCTTATAAAAGCTTCCGCAATATTGTTATCCTTACTGAGCATCTGAGCTCACCCCTTTCAATGTTTTAATATTTTCCAGGATGTGAAGAAGTGTATTATGACTGACTTGCAAGAATAGTCAGTGAGGATATGAGTGTGGACTATGAAGACCATGTTATTGTAGTTTGTTTACTTTTTGATGTAATGAAAGACTTATGAATGTATCTAGTGTTTCCAAGGCTACTAAACTAATCGATCTTTCGAGACTTGATCTTTTGTGATCATGCCAATGTTACGAAGTAATGCACCGACTCTGGGTAGCTGGGGTCAGGGTGTTACAGTTTGTATCAGAGGCAGTTTAGTACTAACCTTGGAAGCTACATTTAGATAAACTCTGATTAGAGCACATATCCCAAAGATAGACTTTGAGGATTAGTATAGAAGAACTTCCTAGAATTTTGGTATTGTAGAGATGTTGTGAGTTTTCCGAGCAATACATCCCTGTCTGGATACGAGCAGGTAGAGGTGGCTCTGGCACAGATGTACCTAGGGGTAAAACCCGAAAACACCGCTTTGAGCTAGACTCGAACAGGAACTGGTGCACGACAACGGGCCTTGCTGCACTCTTGGTTACGACACTCCCGGGGGATATGCTTTGGATAATTCCCATTTTCTTTACAAACCACTATGAAGGGTTACGAGTATATACTTCCTCAAAGAAAACATTTTTATAATTATGGATTATATCCATAATTAGTTCAATTTATGTTAAGTGTTTTACAAGTATGGAATTATGTATTTTGATTCATGAACTAATCTAGTTTATACCATTATTTAGAAATGGCTCCTAGTGGAAGGAATGGAAACCGTATCAATGCACGCACTCCGTGTAGGGATTGCCCTCCTGCTCAGGATAATTATGGTGGAGCTAGTGATACAACTGGTGCTGATCAGCTTCTCACCGTACTGGGACAACTCACGCAGGTTATGAATAACAACCTTACTCGTATGGAGCACCCTGATCCGCAACGTGGAGGATCAATGCTAGACCGTTTCATGAGGCAACAACCGCCATCCTTCAATGGGAGTACAAATCCTATAGTAGCTGAGCAATGGATAAATTCCTTAGAGAAAATATTCCATGCCTTGGGGAGTAGTGAAACGGAGAATGTTGTCATGGTAGTTTACCGCCTCACTGGAGATGCCGATCAATGGTGGTCACTAATTCAAAACACAAAGGAAGATGATGAATTAACAAACATGGAATGGCAGGAGTTCAAAGATTTGTTCTTAGAAAAATACTTTCCTCGAGACCATCGAGCGGATATGGAAAGGCAATTTATGAGTCTGAGGCAGAAGGAGGATGAGAATGTCGCAAAGTTTGAGGCTAACTTTACAAGGTTAGAAAGGTATGCTGCAGATTACATACGTAACCCAAGAAGTAAGACTGATCGTTTCTTTGATGGGTTGAAACCATTTCTCTGTCGAGCTTTAGTATCACAAACCTTCTCTTCATACGAAGGTATTGTCTCGTGCGCTATCAAGATGGAAAAGGAATTCTCTAAGTCTTATGACTTTAAATCAAAGCAAGATAAGAAGATATCCGCTGAAAACTCTGGGAAAGGAAATAAGGAAACAGGGAAGAAGGGTAGAAATGAATTTCCACCCTGTGATAATTGTGGTAGGAAGCACCCTGGTGCCTGTCTAAAAGGAAAAAGAGTATGTTACAAGTGTGGTGAAAAAGGCCACCAAGCTCATGAATTCAAGGGAAAGAAAGCGGCTGTCAATGTGGAATGCTATAATTGTAGAGAGAAGGGACATTATGCAAATGAATGTCCTAAGCGTCAGGGGAACTTACCTCAGAAGAGGCCAAGGGATCAGGGCCAGGCTTATGCTATCACTACTGCTGAGGTGGAAGCTCCGAAAGACGTGGTGGCAGGTAATTTAATGGTTTCCTCAAGTTTAGAAAATGCATTATTTGATTCTGGATCATCGCATTGTTTCATATCTTCCCAGTTTGCTAAGAAAATTAGATATTTCCAATTTGATTTAACAAGGGAGTTGTCGGTCAAAACCCCTAAGGGAATTATTGTTGCAACAAAGTTTTGTCGATTAGTTCCCATTAGAGCACCTAAATGTTCTTTACCTGCTGATCTCATCGGCATACCCATGATTTAATTTGATATAATCCTCGGTATGGATTGGCTTTCGGACCATGATGCAAAAATTTATTGTAAGAAGAAAGAGGTTACGATTCTTGATGATGATGATAAGGAACACCTTATCTTTAGAGCCGAATCGTCGCCACATAATTCTTATCTAGATCCACCCCCAGTAGCTCAACTGAATTCAATTATTGGGGAGAAAGAGAATGAAATTACTGAGGGTGAGGAAAGGAATATTCAAATAGAGGATGTACCTATTGTGAGAGAATATGTTGATGTGTTTTCGGAAGATTTACCTGGACATCCTCCAGAATGAGAAGTTGAGTTTTCCATTGATTTAATTCCTGTATCAAGGCCCATATCGAAGACCCCTTATAGAATGGCCACTGTGGAATTAGTTGAACTAAAGAAACAACTAGAGGAATTGAGTAATAAGGGATTTATTCACCCTAGTGTTTCTCCTTGGGGAGCCCCTGTTCTTTTTGTTAAGAAGAAAGATGGATCTATGAGGTTGTGCATTGACTATAGGGAGATCAATGCTATAACAATAAAGAACAAGTATCCCCTACCTCGCATTGATGATTTGTTTGACCAACTGCATGGAGCTCAATACTTTTCAAAGATTGACCTTTGGTCTAGATACCATCAGTTGTGTGTGAAGAAGGAAGACGTTCCAAAGACAGCATTTCGAACAAGGTACGGGCATTACGAGTTTACAGTAATGCCTTTTGGATTGACTAATGCACCCTCTGTTTTCATGGATCTAATGAATAGAGTTTTCAAGGAATATCTTGATGACTTTGTAGTGGTATTTATTTATGATATCTTGGTATACTCCAAAAGCCACGAAGATCATGAAAATCACTTACGCATTATCCTGAGGACTCTTAGAAGACATGAATTATATGGGAAATTTAGCAAGTGTGAATTCTGGCTTCATGAGATTTATTTTCTTGGCCATATTGTCTCTAAGTATGGAATTTCCGTTGATCCTTCTAAAACCAAGGCAATCCAAGAATGGCCAGCACCAACAAGTATAACTGAGGTACGCAGTTTTATTGGTTTAGAAGGTTATTATCGACGTTTCATCCAGAATTTTGCCAGATTGGCTAACCCATTGACAAAGCTCACACGTAAAGGGATTAAATTTGTCTGGACAAAAGAGTGTGAAGAATGTTTTGAAGAACTAAATAGAAGATTAGTCAATGCCCCTGTATTGACTCTACCATCGGGGAATGATGGGTTTGTTATTTATAGTGATGCATCGAAGAAAGGACTAGGTTGTGTCCTTATGCAGAATGATAAGCTCATTGCCTATGCATCACGACAGCTAAAAATTCATGAGAAAAACTATCCTACTCATGATCTTGAGTTAGCAGCTGTGATCTTTGCTTTAAAGATATGGAGACATTACCTCTATGGTGAAAAATGTGAGATTTATATTGATCAGAAGAGTTTGAAGTATATTTTCACACAAAAAGAACTCAACATGAGGCAAAGGTGATGGCTTGAACTACTCAAGGATTGTGATTGCATGATACATTACCACCCGGGGAAGGCAAACAAGGTGGAAGATGCTTTGAGTAGAAAAGACCATGGAGTTTTGAATGTGATGAGAATTTAAAGGGATCCAATTTTCTTGGATCTAGTGAAGATGGACATGGGAATAACTAGGGAAGGTGAAACATCAATGCTTTTTCAAATGGTTGCCAAACCATCATTACTAGAAAGGATTAAGAGTTCTCAGGCCAATGATGAAGAATTTCAGAAGAAGATTAAAGGTGTGAATGATGGAAGATTGAGGGACTTTGTGTATAAGGATGGAATTTTGAAATTCGGGAAGAGACTTTGTGTTCCCGATATACCTGATCTAAAAAGGGAATTGTTGGATGATGCTCATAGTTCCAACTTCTCTATACACCCTGGGAGCACCAAAATGTATATAGATTTGAAGGACCATTTTTGGTGGGACAATATGAAGATGGAGATTGCTGATTTTGTGTCGAGGTGTATGGTTTGTCAACAAGTGAAAGCTGGAAGGCAACATCCTGGTGGAGTATTGCAACCTCTTCCCATACCTGAGTGGAAATGGGATAATATTACGATGGACTTTGTCATGGGACTACCAAAGACTCCTAGAAGGAATGATGCAATATGGGTCATTGTTGATCGACTTACTAAGTCAGCACATTTTCTGGCTATACGGGAGGATCTACCACTTGAACGTCTAGCAATACTATATATTAATGAAGTTGTAAGACTTCATGGAGTACCCCTATCGATTGTTTCTAATCGTGATCCTCGTTTTACTTCAAGATTCTGGAAAAGTCTTCAAAAGGCCTTGGATACTGAACTTCGTTTGAGCACTGCCTATCACCCTCAAACAGATGGACAATCAGAACGGACTATTCAAACCTTAGATGACATGTTGAAATCCTGCTCTCTTGACTTTCAGGGTATGTGGGATCAATATTTACCACTGGTAGAATTTTCCTATAATAATAGCTTCCATTCGAGTATTCAGATGGAACCATATGAAGCATTATATGGAAAGAGATGTCATACACCAACCTGTTGGGATGACGTTGGTGAAAGAAAACTTGTAGGCCCAGAACTGGTGGAGGAAACGGTGGAAAAGGTGAAAGTAATCCAAAATCACATCAAATCAGCTCAAAGTAGGCAGAAGAGCTATGCCGATAATCGAAGGAAGGATTTGGAATTTCAAGTCGGTGATCATGTTTTCCTGAAGGTATCTCCATGGAAGGGAGTCATACGTTTTGGTAAGAAAGGTAAATTGAGTCCCAGGTACATCGGACCTTTCGAAATTCTAGAACGAATTGGGGCTGTAGCTTACCGATTGGCAATGCCGCCAAGTCTCTCCAAAGTTCACGATGTGTTCCACGTATCTCTGTTGAGGAAATACATGCCTGACCCAACGCATGTACTCACCTATGAGGAATTAGAACTGGAACCCGATCTTTCCTATTGTGAAGAGCCCATCAGGATTCTTGATGTGAGGGAGCAGGTGCTGAGAAACCGGACGACTCGTCTGGTGAAGGTTTTGTGGAGAAATCATAAAATGGAAGAGGCAACGTGGGAACCTGAGGAATTTATGATGAAAAACCACCCGAGTATTTTTATGCAGTAATACCCTAGAAATTGCGAGGACGCAATTATTTGAAGGAGGGGAGAATGTAACACCCCAAGCTTCCACTGTATGTTTCCCTTCGAATAATGCAATAGTGTGTGTTGTACGCAACCTCGAGCTCTAACACACACCACAACTAACTAAACTAGCCGTTGTGAATAGTAATACCTACCTTTTGAAATTTTATAAATTTTATTTATCAAAATGGACTTCATTTTTGGATTCGGAATATTGAAATTAGCCTATGTTGAATTTTTGGTATTTTTCTGAGAACTTCTAAATTTTTATGAATAGTGAAAAATACTTAAAAACAACTTTTTTAATCAAAATAATTTATAGTGATAAATTATAATATTTATTGGTTTTAAAGTATAATTAGAATATATTTTTACCATTTTATCCAATGGTGGTCATTAGAATTAATTTAACATTGAAATTGGACATAAACAATTGCCAATCTTTTGATATAAATTGTTTCTTAAAAACACGCTATTTGTTGTAACAACGGGAATTAATTATAAAATTAATTAATACAACTTATATGTTTGGAATTTTGTAAAATAGACATCATTTTTGAATTCGGAATATCAATTATATCTTAGGGTGAAATTTTGGCCTTATTCTGAAAAACTTCAATTTTTGATGAATAGTGAAACCACTAAGTGGTTGTTAAAAACTGATTTTTCGTTAAAATGAAATATTACCACTTCTGTGATTTGATTTTCAAAAATCCGACATACATGGTTGTCATTAAGAAGTAAAATGTGGTTCAATGAGATTAAAATAATTTTTTGGTGAATAGTAACTTTTAAGTTCTTAATCGCGATTAGAGGTGATTAGTGTAGTTTAAGGTAAAAATAATGTTTTAATAATATGAGATGAGCTTGACACTTGTCCAAAGCCTATTGGATGAGGAGATTTCGAACCCTTATCACCTTAGCCACGAATTATATAAGTGTGGGACCTTTAGAATCCGAAAAGCATTGTATAATAATGTAACATTTCAATCTTTCCAAAAGAGCCCCTCCTCTCCTCTTATAAAAGGCCCCCACCTCTACCACCTTATTCACACTTCCAAGCCTATTGGTTCGGCCAACCTCTGCCCAAATACTCTCCCAACTTCTCTCCCTTCATCCTAGAAGCTTTACTTTAGTCATAAAGCCATCCTAAGGAGTCCTTTTGATCAAATCAAAAGGAAGAACCCGAAGAAGAGGTAACATTTTCATCACCCTCTTTCAAGTTTCTTTCTTCTTCCACTCCCTCTTTGTTTATTATTTCAATTATAAAATTATAACTCCAGTATCTTCTATATACTGTGATGTTATTATAAATATGGAACAACCATATTCAGTATTCTACCCATCATTTGAGTGACATGTCACCATACGTGCGTACGTACGGCTTACCGTCTCCACGTTGTGGTGTAATTGTTATTCAATATATTATTATTTAGATGGGTATAATAATGATATGTAATTCATGTAAATAATAAATATAACATGATAATGATTCTGTATATATGATATACTATCCAATTATATATTATTTTAATATCAAAATAATGATATTGTCGCTCGTGCGTACGTACGGACTACCGTCGCCACGAACGCGATGAGATTCATTCTCCGTCGTATCCATTCAAGTATAATTATCATTTGATGGTTTAAAAATAATGTTTAAGGGCATGATATCATTCTGGATATGAATAAGATACAACCTATCCATGAAAAACACGACTTACGTAACAAAACATATAAAAGAAAACGAGTAAGTTAACACCCGAAACAACGATAAATCTAAGATATTGTTAACAAAGAAATGTTAAAAGATCATATATGATATCATATGAATGTATATGATTATTGTATAATTTAATAACAATTATTTCACCATTATACAGGAGGTTAACCTACCCCAACCAAGGAAAAGTACAAGGTAAGGGTTTACTTCACAACCTCTTCATTATCCAAGGTTGTTTATACATAATTATCTACTGGGACCTCGTTATCATCCACATCCATGTTTCTTAAAAATGACTTTCAAAACATTTTTACTATTAAATGGAAAATGTGTTAAAGTCATTTACACCCTTATACATTTTTGAAAGGAATCTTACCGTCGTTTTCCAAACAATGTACTTTTTGACCTCTTTGACAAATTTAAGGTAAGAATGTTTTTTTATCTTATACGGCGGGTGCGGCTATTTTCCGCCATTATAACTTCGTCGAAGCTTCCCTAACAAGCTTATAATAATATCTTCAAATTAAATGTATTATTTTTATGGGACTTTTAAATGATTTCAAAAAGGAGAGATATTACTCTCAAATATCTTTGATTTCATCCATGTCAACATCCTTTGATGGGTTTTAATATTAATTGAAATTTATTTATGATAAAAAACTTCCATTGAACATTTTGTGAAATATTTGACTGTGGATGTGTTATTTTTATACCATCCATAGCTTATGGAGAAATTGTTGACATTTCGTATGCTAGTTTTAATACGAATATTTATGTTATGTTTAAACCTATTCATATGAGGAATGTATTGGACTTAATATGTGACGGGTGGAGCCCGCTATAGCTCCTCGATGCATCGGTAGGTCTCATGAGACAACTAGATGTGGAATTGGCCGAAGCCCTTTCCCATTTTGATTTATGGTTTTGGCCGAGGCCTTAATCATTTTAGATGTCTTGGCCGAGGCCTTGACCAAGTGTTTCAGAATGTCTGGCATTATACATTCCCTCATTATGAAAGTGGTTATTGATATTTCATGTGATTATTCGTCTAGTAGAATATCCATGTGAGCAAGTAATGGCATTATTTTATTTTACTTTTTCCATATTATGCTAAACTTCATGTTCAATAAGGCTTTTGTTTTAGTTATAAATTGCCTTAAATGCTTATGTTTTCTTATAAAAGCTTATACAATATTGTTATCCTTACTGAGCATCTGAGCTCACCCCTTTCAATGTTTTAATATTTTCCAGGATGTGAAGAAGTGTATTATGACTGACTTGCAAGAATAGTCAGTGAGGATATGAGTGTGGACTATGAAGACCATGTTATTGTAGTTTGTTTACTTTTTGATGTAATGAAAGACTTATGAATGTATCTAGTGTTTCCAAGGCTACTAAACTAATCGGTCTTTTGAGACTTGATCTTTTGTGATCATGCCAATGTTACGAAGTAATGCACCGACTCTGGGTAGCTGGGGTCGGGGTGTTACACTGCCATTGTTGCAAGCCTCCCAGTTTCTGCTTCCCATCGAGTTGAAAATCATCCAAGGAAGAACGCATCAATAAATGAAGCGGTGGAGTGTCTGAGCCTTCTCTGTTTGGGCCACACCCTCCGCATTATCATTATATCAAAAATAGGATAATTAATTCATCGTTAAAAGATTATATTGCTTCCCTAATTTATCACCTTTTTTAAGAATGGAGTAAAAAACATTACACATGAATTTAATTACAAACCTCTATCTTGTGTTTCATTGGGGACGTCATGGTGGTGGATGATGAATCCCTATCCATGGAATCCACCAGCGGTCATCATCGATTACCCCAACATCGTCTAAGCATCTATTACTCGTCGATGGAAGACGTCTTGTCACATCTCTAGAGGTTTCATGCTTGGTGAAGTCATGTCAAAACGCCACCTTGAGCCTCACTTAAATAGACAAAGGAAAAGAGATTAACGCAGAAAATCATTAATAAGGTTCATTAATTAGTTAATTAATGCACCTCCCATCTGTCTCAATGGAGTGGTCATGAAAACAAAATATCACACAATTAAATGTCTTGACACTTTATTGGTCCCACCATCATCGTTCAATATTTACATAAAAGAAAAAAAACTTTGTCATGTTATTTTTTTATAAAGTCCAAAATTTAACTTTTTCTCTCAACCTACTACAGTCAAAGTGAATCTTCCCATAAGAGAATCTCAGTGCTGCGGATTCAATGGTGCTCTCAGTTTTCCAATCTAAGCACTGGTTCAAAAGATAGAAAATGTTGCATGTGCATTTATTGAACATACCATAAAAAAGTTCAAAATTCCTTTCCGGGCACACCAATCCTCTGAATCACATGCTGTTAATTTTTGCAAACTCGTAATAATCACAAATAATTTAAAATTTTACAGGGAATTTCTAAGTCTTTACATTCTCCCCACCTTAGCGATTTTCATCCCTAAAAGCTACAACAGAACAAGGGAACAAATGGTGGTACTGAGCACGTATCTAAGCCTCTCACTCCCATGTTCTATCCTAGAGATTCGCATGCTGCCAACGAACTCACACCAGAGGAATCGACCACCCACGAAGGAACTACTTCTATCGACCCTCTATCTCTACTAGAAACTCTGCAAATGTCTCCCCATCACCGATGTCTAGCTCCCCCGATTCGATAATGTGTGATGGGTCATGCACGTATCTCCTCAGCTATGACATGTTGAAAACATTATGAACTCAGTACATCTATGGGGGAGGAGTTCGATGGTACGCCACCTCGCCTACTCTACTGAGGATCTGGAAAGGTCAGATGAACCTCAGAGATAGCTTGCCGCCCCGAAAAAACCTCTGCAATCCTCATCGGGGTGAGACCCGTATGAAGACATGGTCTCCCTATTCAAACTCCAAGGGTCTCTGTCCCCTATCGGCATAAGAATTTTGTCGGCTCTGTATAGTCTTCATCCACTTCTGGATGATATGTACCTTCTTTGTGGTACCCTGCACCAACTCTGGACCAGTAAGTCCTGACTCCCCTAGGTCTGTCCCACAAAGAGGTGATCTGCATGGTCATCCGTACAAGGACTCAAACCGGGCCATTCCAATAGTGGAGTGATAACTATTGTTGTATGAGAACTCCACTAGGGGAAAGTGGTCCTCCCAACTGCGGCCAAAATCAAGGAAACAAGAAAAAAGCATGTCCTCGAGTGTCTATATGTTCTGCTCTATCTGACCATCCATCTGAGGATGAAAGGTAGTGCTCAAGCGTCACTGAGTCCTAAATGCCTCCTAAAATCCCTTTTACAAGAGGGATGTAAAATGTGTCTTGTGATCTGAGACGATCATTGATGGCACTCTGTGAAGTCGTAGAATCTCTTGCACATAGAGGCATCCCAATCCCTCTATTGATCCCTGCTCTTGGATGGGTAGGAAGTGGGTCGACATGGTGAGTTGGTCAAAGATCACCCAGATAGAATCGTGTCCCCTGGATATAAGTGGTATCCCTAGCACAAATTCAATGGAGATACCATCCCACTTCCACTCTGGTACATCAAGTGGATGCGCTAAGACCACTAGTACCTGATGATCAACCTTCACTTGCTGACAAGTGAGGCATCATGATACAAACTCTGCCACTGATTTCTTTATTCCTAGCCACCAGTACTGACATCGGAGGTCTTGGTACATCTTCGACACTCCAGGATGTACCGCTAAAGGGGATGTATGAAACTCACTCAACACCTCCTCTCTTAGCATCACTGGTACCATAGTGCGTACTCTGAAGAAAAAAACATGCTCCCCACCTTCAAAAAATTCCTCAAGAGCCTGTCATGTAGATATCTGAGCACGTCAGTCCTCGTAGTCAACGTCCCCAAGTTGTGCCTTCCGAACTTACTGAAGAAGTGTGGGAGTTATAGTCATAGACAGGAGGTAAACTGCTCCATCTCTATCCATGAAGGATATCTGCAATGTGGCTAGTTTCTCTATCACATCACTTAGTAGTTTTAGACCAGACCTCCTATTGAGTGCATTTGCTACTACGTTTCCCTTCCCAGGAGTATAGACTATCTCAAAGTCATAGTCCTAGAGGAACTCTAGCCATCGTTGTTGTCTCAGGTTTAGGCCATTCTGTGAGAAGATATACCTGAGACTCTTATGATCAGAGTAGACTATAAAACGTTCTCCCATCAAGTAGTGTCACCACATCTTCAGTGCAAAGACCACTGCTGCTAACTCCAGGTCATGGGTAGTGTAGTTCTGCTTTTGTTGTCTCAACTATCATGAGACGTAGGTGATCACCGCTTGCTCCTACATCAAGACACAACCCAGTTCGGTCCCTGATGAATCACAGTAGATTACATACCCCATGACCTATTCTAGTATCCTCAATATGGAACACTCGTTAGTCTCTTCCTCATCTCCTGGATACTCTTTTAGCACTTATCTGTCCACAATAAAGGGTTCCCCTTCCTCTTCATGGCTTAAAAGGGTGCCAATACCCTGGAGAAGTCAAGTAAAAATCTTTGGTAGTACCCATCCAATCCCAGGAAACTTCGCACCTCGATCACACTCCTTGGTGGATCCCAAGAAATCACTGCCTCTATCTTTTATAGATCCACTGTGACTCTAGACTCTGAGATAACGTGCACTAGGAAGTGGACTTCTGGTATCTAAGACTGGAACTTAGAGAGTTTTCCATAAAGTTGGTGCTCTCTGAGTGTATCCAGAACTATCTTTTTGTGTGTGGCATGCTCCTACTACGGTTCCAGGTATATCAGGATTTCATCAATGAAGACCACCATGAAGTTATCAAGTTATGACTATAAGATCCTATTCATGATCCCCATGAACACTTCCGGAGCATTGGTCATGTGGAAAGGAATCACCAAGAACTTGTAATGGCCATACCGATATCTGAAGGTTGTCTTCTGTAAGTCCTCATATCATACCCAGAGCTGGTGATAGCCTGATCAGAGGACTATCTTCAAAAACCAACAAGCTCCCTTCAGCTAGTTGAAGAGATCATTGATATGAAGCAGAGGATACTTGTTCTTCATGGTCACCTGGTTTAGTTGTTGATAATCCACACAAAGCCTTAGACTCCCATCTTCCTTCTTGGAAAACAAGATCGGGGATGCCCATGGAGAAACACTGGGCCTTATGAACCCCATTCTCTACAAGTCATATAATTGTACCCTTAGCTCACGAAGCTCCATGAGAGCCATCCAATATGCTGGTGTAGATATCAGTGCCATCTCGGGGTATAGGTTGATGTGAAATTCTACCTCTCTGTGAGGAGGTTGTCCTGGAAAATCATCAGAAAAGACATCAGAGTACTGGTCCACTACTACAGGATAACTCGGACTCCTCACGTCAACTGGTCTGAGGGTGAGGCTATCCAACTAATGACTAATCACCTCCAACCTCCTCTGAGATAGCCAATCTTGTAATTCAATGGTTTCCTGATCATTGGGGAAGTTAAACCTGATCCTAACCTCATGGGCACGCCACACCTTGAGCATAAAATAGTCTATCTGGGCATGCACTATGGATAGCCATTCCATACCCAAGATGATGTCGTAAGGCCTCGAAGCTGCAACTACGAGATCCTATCCAAAGCTCTCGCCTTATAGAGTGAGCTCACTTAGCCTGAACCAGTGTGTAATTGTCGAATCTTCTCCTGTAGGAGTCACTAATCACAAGGATCAAGCCAATGGCTGCATCGATATCTCCAAGTTTTGAATGAGTGTCGTGAAAATGAAAGAGTTACTGGAACCTATGTCTATAAGTACTGTATCTAGGGTGGAATAGACATATATTATACCTATAATCATCTCCAGAGCGTTGTGTTCATAGGCCTCTACTACCTGTAGTTGTGCTTGCCTCTGTCCACCTGCTTCTTGTGGTCAGGGTGGACCACCTACGGGTGGTGGTGGTAGAACCAAAAACTATCATCAACCACCTACTTCATGAACTACTCCTCTACCACATATGCTGCCCTAGGGACCTCCTCACTTGAACCTCAGCTACTGCCTCAGCGATTCCATGACTATCTTCTAATCATCGGTACAGCGAGTTAGGCGGTCGTGAACCATGTGGCATTTCCTGCCACACGTGAAGCACAATCTTCTTCCCTTCTGACCCCCTTTTCATTGTGATCTCTGCACCTTGGACACTACTTGTTGGGGTCTCCCTCTAGAAGGTATGGTCTGCTTGGACCTCTACATCATCTACCCACTGTATACTACAGATGACTCATCTACCTCTCGTCTGGTGGTGGCTCTCACTACTTGTGCTTGCTCATCTAAGAAGCTCCCCACTAATAATGTGCGCTTGAGCACTCCATCCTGTGTTAGGATATTGAGGGATATCATCGTTGCTCTGATCTCCAGCCAAAAATCTTACTCAAAGTTATAGGCCCTAAAAAATGGGTCATAAACCATGTCGGGGGAGTAGCATAAGAGGTCGATGAATCTCATCAAGTACAAGGCCACTAATAAGCTTCCCAGCTGTAAGTGTAGCAGCTCCTGAATATGCAGAAATCATAGTGTCACTGGGACGAACTCATCCCTGAAGAGTCTCTCAAAGTCCATCCAGGTGAGGGTCGCCTCATTATGTAACTGAAGTGTCATGATCCACCATCTTCCTGTCATTCCAAGGAAAATACAAGTATCTAGGATCACCATCTGCTCTGTTGGTGTCCCAACTAAGCGGAAAACTAGTGCCATAGCCTCCATCCAGTCCTCAGTTGCCTGGGGATCTGTCCCACCTCGAAACCTCAGAGGCCTCTGCCATTGGAACATGTGCAACGTGCTCAGTCGGTGTGCCGCATCCACTAGTGGAGCTGGTGGCAACTGCTTCCCTCCGAGTGGTGGTGCTGCTGGTACACCACCCGAAGGTCCCAACATAGTAAGAGGTCTATGCACAGAATCCTCTTCACTCGGTGGGCCATCATCATGTACTATCTCGAGAATCCTATTTGGGTGTCTATACAGAAAATCCTAAAAAGAAACAGGTGCACCATGGTCAAAAAGTTATACCTTGTGAGTTGACTCAAAAGAGATCAAAGTAAAAACATTCCTAAAACACAGGAAATTAGTGTTTTCATGCACCGAGTCAGAAATCAGAACTCAGGGTCCTGGTGTATGGATACGTCGTCCATCACACCAACACTAGACACACTGAACTAAAAACTAAACTCAAAACACTTACTAGTATTTCTTCATTAAAAATATAAGAGTCATAGTTCTTTGGTAGAACTGACCCTCTGATACCACTTTGTCACGACCCATCCCCCGAGGCCCATGTCGTGAATATCCCAAGATTTCCTTCCAGAGGCCATGGGTTGGTGACTAGCACTAGAAAGGTGTATCCCTAAAATGGTAAGGCATTAAATTTAAACCTGAACAAACTCACAGCCCAAGAACACCACAAGATGCAACCATGAAGTAAAAATGCATTATTAAAAGTGTGTAATAAAAGTAAAGGGTGTCGGAATACAATCCCAACTAAAAAGGTACGACTACAACTAAAAACAGAAAATAGCTCCTGCGATCATCCACCGAGGATCCTACTTGAAGGGTAGGTACAACTCATCTCTAATACTCTCCACGTCGACCAGTCACCTCCACGTACCGCCTGACCCTAGCTCTTATAGTCTTAGACGAGTCGTTCATTGTTTACACAAGACACAACAAGGTGCAGGCTAAGCCCGTGTAGGGGTGTGTATAAAAATACTCAGTAGGGACCTTGATACCCCTAAAGGTCTCTCAGAATTTCACTAAGGAATAACACAAGCATGATCTAAATCACAAAGCACAAAGAAATAGACACAACTCAAACCAGGTATAAAAAAATTACAGTAGTACGGATGATTAGTCATAAGGCTAGATCATCTTACTTATCAAGAGGAACTACTACTAAACCACATAGGATCGATAAGTACTAACACCCAAAAAACCTAGATAGGATCGATAGGTGCTAATTCACACAGAATCGTTGGGTGTTGATTCACACAGAATCGTTGGGTGCTGATTCACACAAAATCCTTGGTTTCTGATACACACAAAATCACTGGCAGCTGATTCACACAGAATTTCTAGGTGATGATTCATACATAATCAATGGGTTCAGATTCATACAAAATTTTCAGATGCTGATTCACACAAAATCACTATTCATTCATTATTTCTTATCTAGTCACAGGATTCATGCTCATAGTACGCTTGTTTCTGGGAGAAACCACTCCTCAATCTATCGGTCATATTTCAACAGGAATGAAGTCCCACAAATAATTTACCCCATGATCCGTTATTTCATAAGGGTTCCAATGCAATAGACGGCGTGTCAACTGGACGCCTGATCTGTAAGTTATTAGCATTTTAGAGTCGAGGGCCTAGTTGGATTTAGAGTCAATCCAGCATGGTTGTACTCCAACATTATAAAAAACTCTCGTGGATTATATAGAAAGTACCGTCTCTCTCTATGGATCCCAGTGCTACATATGGTTCGTCAAACGGACATCTGGTTCGTGAGATACGGTCACTTAAGCGTATCTGGGCTAGAGAGGGGTCCGGGTTCGGTCTGACCTGGTCAGACCGACCCTACCCAACCCAACCCGGTTGGGCTGGGAAATAGAGAGCTTAGCCCACTGGGCCACGGACTAGCCCGGGCTGCCCTGGCTGGGCTGGGCCACGGTGGCTCGGTCCGCGGGCTAGCGTGACCCGCATGGGGGTCGTGTTGTCTGCGTGTCGAACGGCTCAAAGGAGTCGTTCAACTCCTTGATTGGTGGCACCACCTTGTCTCCCACAAGACCCATATGTAGTGGGTCCTGGCCTTCGCTGCAGCTTCGTAGTCATGTCTCATTCACTATGGTGCATGACGGGGCACATCCTCCCACCTCTGTGACCAGCCAAGTTGGCCACCTGTTTGTCTGCCGCGGTGCAGAGTGGTGCTACCCTCATCTGCGGCCAGAAAGTGTTGGCCACCTCCTTCGCCACCGGTGCTGGTCCCCAGTGTCGTTGTGCTGGTGTCGCGCTGGCGGACCTTCCACAGGCCACTGGGTGAGCTCCGGTGGTCCTTTCTTCCTTTCAGATGAGTCTACATCCCTCCCGGAATGTCTCCGTCATTACAAGCCTCCTAGTTTCCACTTCCCATCGAATTGAAAATCATCCCACAAAGAATGCATCAATAAATGAAGCAGCGGAGGGTCCGGGCCTTGTTCGTTTGGCACGCGACCTCTACATTAGCATTATATCAAAATGGGGATAATAAATTCATCAATAAATGATTATATTGCTTCCACGATTTATCACCTTTTTCAAGAACGAGGGAAAGAAACATTTCACACGAATTTAATGACAAACCCCTACCTTGTGTTTCTTTGGAGACATCATGTTGGTGGATAAATAATCTCTATCCGTGGAATCCTTCGGCGTTCATCATTGATTCCCCCAATGTCGTCCAAGATTTTGTTCCTCGTCGGTGGAAGATGTCGTATCACTTCATCAAAGGATTCTTGCTTGGTGAATCTGTGTCAAAACTCCACCTTGAGCCTCACTTAAATAGACAGAGGAGGAGAGATTAATGCAATGAAGAATTAATGAGGTTCATTAATTAGTTAATTAATGAACCTCCCATATCTCTCAACAGAGTGGTTATGAAAACGAAGGTTCAAGGCATTAAATGGCTTGACAATTCGTTGGTCCTGCCACAACAACTCAACAGTTACTGAAAAGAAAAAAATAACTTTGTCAAGTTATTTTATTATTTTTTTTGTAAAGTCCAAAATTTAACTTTTTCTCCTGACCTACTATAGTCAAAGTAAATCATACCTTAAGAAAATCTTTTCACTGTGGATTCAACGGTGCTCTCAGATTTTAAATATGAACACCGATTCAAAAGATAGAAAATGTTTCCCGTGCATTTACTAAACGTACCTTAAAAAAAGTTCAAAATTCTATTCTATGCACATGGAGTCTCGGAATCACACACCGTCGTTTTTTTCAAACTCATAATAATCCCAAATAATTAAATATATATATATGGAACTTTTGGGTCTTTACATGTTAGTATGATTGATTTTTGGAAAACATGTAACAAATATGGTTTTTGATCCCTACTCTTTAATGAAAATTTCATCATTCAAGTAATATTTAAGTTATAATAATTTATGTTTCACAATTATTTATATTTTTCTAATATCATTCATTGATATTTTTATTTTTGTTTGTGAATATTTAATTATTTATGAGCTTGTTTTAGTAATTATGAACAATTAAATGGAAATATATCGATAATCGATTTAAATATTAATATTAACATTACAAAAATATAAAAATTCACATTAATATCAAATCAAACCTATATTTATGATTCAATACTCATCCATTATAGGAATTTATTGTATCACTCAAGTCGGTGGTTAACCTAAACTTAACAAGAACTCGTGATAATTTATTGATAAGTATTATTATGAAGTGATTTCCTTTAAATATATTTATTAAATGATTATAATGATCGTATTTTTTCTTATTAATTTAATTAGTAATAATTTGGATGATGTATAAATATAATATTATTTAATTATAGGAATAAATCATTTTCCCTTTTTATATGCTTGGTTTAGTCGGGTAAAATTTTAATGATCATTTTTTGGTAATATTATCAATAAAATATATAATTTAAAATTAAAAAATAATAATAATGTATTAATTATCATTTTTAATATTCAAATACACTCTTATAACCATACATGTAATGTGGTGAGGAAAAATGGAAATCATCCTTCATGGAGGCAATAAAATGTAGGTAAAACTGATGACGTTTTCATTTGGAAATGGATGGGAATGAAATATATAATGTTTTTTCCATAAACATATTAAAATTTAAATATACTGATGATATAAATTTTATTATTTTTTTACTATGATATTTTTGGTGAAGATATTTTGAGAATAAAAGGTTAAGGAGTGGATAACACTCACAATGAGGGATGTATTATTCCATTAGAGGGTCTCTTGAAAATGGACGATACAGGAAACAACTTTGTAAATATGGGATTCAATTTGTGGATAAGGATTATAATGAAGGAAAATAAAAAGGGTTTTTATTGAAATTATAAGGATAATTGTGAGTTGTATTGGGTGGAAGTGAGATCTTTTTATATGTGAAAATAGGGAATTATATTTAAAATATAATGTTCAAGGAGGGATAAAGATTGAATCAAATGAGAGTTGGGTGTGATTGGTCAAAAATATGGGGTATTATTTCTAACATAACAAATTTTATTAACATTTTCTAAATTTAATGTTAATTGAGCAGTATTGCATAAACTTTATATTACCCATTTTGGCCTCCATTATCCTTCATTAAATTTTATCCATTGAAATTATTTTTTACTAAAAATATAAGATATAACCACAAAAATATTATAGATATTTGGAATCCAATTAATGTAATTCAATTTTTAAAGATAAAAAAATATATCTCAAATTAAAATATATGATATAGAGAATTTAATTTTTATAGAAATTTTTTATATGCATTATGGGTTTTCATTTTCATTTCATATCAATAACTAATTAATTGATAGTTAATTAATTTGTGAATATTTTAAAATATAATCTTAAATTTATCATTTATAATAAATGTGTTTTATTTTTTAAGATGGATATTAGATAACATTTATAAAAAAATCCTTATGAAAATAATGGTTTCTTCATGTTAATTAACAAGTATTATGGTAATTTATCATTATGTTAGAAATTAATATGACCTTATAATAAAAAAAATTATGTATATTAATAATATGAAAACTATTTTATGAATATAAATTTTTAGAGTTGATAAAAAATAATGTTTATATAACCATGTATATCATATAAAATCAATTTTACAAAAAAAATTAATAATAAAATGGGATTATTCTTGGTACAAACCAAGTTATTTTTATTGAATGGATATGTATATTATAAATACATTTTTATGAAAAATAAAATTTATTTTTGTTTAAAATAAGAAATGTGAAATTTATAAATACATCTGTAATATATAAATAAAATTAGTTAATTTATTACATTGAAAATTACATATTTATATCATTGTAACTTCTACTAAAAAAATCTATGGATCCACTCATAATACCTAGGGATATATTAAAAAAATTCGGTTTTTTTGGGTGTTAATTCAACTACAATGGATATTATTTTTATTTCCATGATCTAGAACTTCTTGTATTACTGATTTCACCCACACGACACATATTTGAGAATTTGGGGTCTTGGTCTAGGGAAAACCATTGTGAACATACCTCCCTTTCATGATTAGAAAAGTGATCTTTATATAGAATGCATCCACTACTTGATTTCATTATTTTTTGTATTCTACATAGATTTCATGATGCTTCTACATTTATTAATTATGGATAATTCAATAGTTTTATTTCATGTGATGCCATGAACTCACACTCCTAGATTTGGTACTCATAGACACATATTTTACCCAATTTATTTACAACTTTAAACTCTAATATATAACCATCCAAAATTAAAACACAATAAATAATATTTAATCTATTATATCTAAAATATCATTTTAGGTTAATAGCTTTTGAAATTTCTAACAGATCATAAACTAATAAAGCCCAATAAATTCTAAATTGATGGAAATTTCTATCATTATATATATGAAACAACTTAATTACTAATAATTTTTCAAAATATACCATAAATTCTTACAAATGTACTATCCGTCTCATCATTACACCTTGTATTAATTTTCATCAAAACCCTAAGAATGGAACCATAAAAAAGGGGTAATCTCAAACACCCATAAGGGAAAAATATAACTCAATCAATCGTGGAATAGTCATCACGTAAATATTATTTTAGGAAAAGGTAATTAAATTAATCATTAATAAACATGAAACTTCGAACAGGAAAAATCCAGGTAAATAAATTAAAAAATAGATATCAATAAAACTGATCTTGTTCTGATGGAATTTATAATGTTTAATGTAAAAACATAAAATCAATTCCATGTACTAAGAAACATTACTTATCATCAATACCACATTCAACACATCTTTCTGAATTTGGAAGGCATACAAAAAATAACAAATGTTTTTGTATCCCATGATACCTTTTAATGAAATTAAAGGATATATAATGTTGTGTCCTACCTTTCACGTAAATATTTCATATGCATTCACTATAATAATAAACACTAATTTTATTATAATTCCCTAATGGACATATTTTTTACTGAAAATATGGGTACCAGTATGATGATGAAAAAAATATCAATACATGATCAAATTATGTTAGTAGACAATTATCAAATAGAATTTAAATTTCTTTCATCGTGTCAATATAAGGGATAACCTGATCATAACCCTTTCTAAGAATGAAGTTAAATTTTCTAATAAAAACATAGTCAACTAGCCAAAAAATAATGTCTATTCAATTAAAAAATATAGGAAACACTAATATATTTCACTATGTAAATACAATAACATATCATCGAGGTGAACATAATCCATTATAAATTATGTAAAATTTTATTTTCACATATTATAGAGAATTGACCATATGACTATGTAAGAACTAGCATAACAAGATCATAAGCTATATAGAGAATGAAAGTTGGTGGTTTCCTAAGAACATACCCTAAGAGGTGAGAAATATTTTTCAAAGTGTTTATATGGTTATAGTGTAAATCCTAGAAAATAATGATATAATACCACAAAGGTTAATCAATGGCCAAAATATGCCAATAATATTGCATATATGTTCAAGAGAGTGATCCTGACTCAATTAATGAATGTTATGTTACTAAAAATACAGACCATATGAAAAACAACTAAATCAGTATCCATTTGAATAAGGAAACATTATTTAGATAGTAAATACCATTAAATATTATTTTTATGATTAAAATATATACATAGGTAGTCAATACATCATTCAAATAAATCATGGTGCGGGAAATATATTTTTTCTTAAAGAATCCGAATTGAGACCACGAAAACACCAGAAGTATGAGTAACATATTAATCAAATAACCTTAAAAGAGAGGTATTATAAATAAAAATCATATACCATGATTAAATGATAAATCATTATATTATATATCAAATAAGAAACATATACAGTACACAATTTTAACCAGGTTCATAATTCCAAATATGTCACAACGAGAGTAATTTGAGATGAATACATTTACAACTTTGGTAAATTTTATATTTAAACCCCTTTAGAATTTAAACATTACTAGTATATTTATATAAAATTATATAAAATTGATTAATAATACAATATCTATAATTTTTTTATACATACATTCGAAATTATAGTAGGTGCATAAATGGATTACTTATCTCAGTGAAGAGAAATTTTGATGAAAACCCTTTCCTCTTATACGGAATTCCAAGAAAATACTTTAACCTACCATATTAAAAACATATATATCTTAACCACAAAAATCAAAACCTTTTTCAAATATATTTTTGTTATGATCTTTATAAATATTTATTCTGTACATGAATTCATTAGATTTTTCACATCAGTTATTTTTTGTTAGGTTCGTTTGTAGTAGTTTCATAATAGTAGCATAAATATTAATTCAACTTCCAAAGTTAAAAATTACTAGGTCATTTATGTCACTAGTATGGATTATTTTTAATAATTATTGATGTTTCAAATTCCTTTAATTTTTTAGGATTTCTCCTACATGATGAGATCGATAAAAAACTTGTTTCAATGATACTTGATGATCAAAGATTGTTTTATAAAATAATAAATTAAAAATTTATGTAAAATCTAAATAACCAGGAAAAATCATTATTTACACATCAATATCATATTATAAAAATAGTTATGTTAATATATTCATTCATAGTATTAATTCATAGTATTGTATGATTTGGTGGTTAAATCGACCCAAACTTGAACTTACCCTACTCAAATGAATTATTATGAGTTTGGATTGTTACAATTTCATTATAAATGATTCATAAAATTTATATTTAGTGTTTATTACATTGAAATATAATAATTTTTATAAATAATAATAATATGTAATTGATATTAAAAATAACATTATATGAACCACAAATTTCCCTCTTACTATGATTATTTTAAAAGATTAAATTAACTATGATTATTTTTTATCATATCATTAATAGGTTCTTAAATTATTCATACAAGAACCTTAATGATATCCTAAGAATATTTTTAACCATTTAATTTCATTCATATGTCCATCCATATGATTCTATGAAGGAAAACAAAATAGGTTTCCTCAGGGAGATGGTGGTTCAAAAAATAAATGAATAATGATTTTTTTATTGGATGCGTTCTATGAATAAAATATGATACTACCCATAATATAGTAACATTAAAGTATATAAATTATTATAATATCATTATATTATATTGTATAGAATAAACTTTTCTAGATTAATATTAAGTGGGACATCTAAGTAGTTGATAATACTCAAATCATGGAATTGAATTTTCCTAGGAAGTATCCTAAGAAATAAAGGATATATACTAACTAATGATGAAAACGATTTATTGAAAATGGGAGGTAGATATATGATGAGAAAAAATTCTTGGGTTTCAGGTAAAAATTTGAATGTGATGTGAGTATTTATGTGTTGAAGAGGTTACTATTTCATAAGTGATGGGATGGGTAGTTTTTGGAGTAACCCTTACATTTTCAATAATATATTGTTGTTATTCATGTGAAAAGAGACAAAAAATAAAAAATGGGAGAGTGAAATGATTGTGGGAAAAAAATAAACTCAACCACTCCTTTTTGATAAATAGTTAAGTGTTTTATGATTTTTTGTTTTAACATTTTCTCTTTTATGCAAACTTACATTTAACATTGAAATTATTTTTTAAACCATATTAAATAATATTAACTGAAAACAATATGATTGAATTTTTTATAAAATTAGATACATAAAATTTAATATTTGAAAAAAAAATTATCATACTACATTTTTAATGGAACGGAAAGTTAATTTTAAAATAAATAAATTTAATTGTTTAGAAACAGTGTTTAGGGAAATAATGTTTTAATCTTAAAATTTATATATAATTTTAAACTATCCTGGAAACTAATTATAATAACATAAATGGAAATATAATAAAAATAATAACCATTTTAAGGCGTCCAAGTAAAGTGAAAAATTAATCACCCTTGAAACATACTTGATTCATAGAAAAGACTAAAAAAATTTATATTAAGGTAACATTAAAAATAGTTATAAAAATGTTTTTTATTGTGTATATAAGAAAAAAATAATAATTTAAAAATGAATTTTTTTAATAAATTTCTTATTATATAACTAAATTTTTTTTATAAAAATTAGTTTATTCTTATATAATTTTACCGTCATAAAAATTTCATGTTTTATGAAAAATTATTTTTTCGGAAAAAAACTGAACTTTTTTGAAATAGATAAAAAAATTACACTAAATAAATTTAGATATAAGAAATTAAAAACTGAATTTTATATTTATAAATTTAAAATTAAAACAATTTATAAATTAATTTTTCAAATGAAATCATAAAATATAATTGAATAACTAATTTAATTGGGAAATGAAGTTTTCAATTATTAATTTTTATTAATCTTATTTCATATTATTTACTACCTAAAGTGGACTCAACTAATTTTTAATATCTGATTTTTTTTCAATAATCCAATTTTTAATAAAATAGAAATGAAGACCACAAAAATAAATTTTTTTAAGAAAGTACATTTTTAGACAATGAATGATCTTATCAGCTATTTTATGTAAACTAATTGATTTTTATCCTTAGTAAAGGTATACATTATTTTATATATTCATATAATTTATAAATTTCTTACTATTATAAATTATCACTAATTTAATGAAAAGTTTTTTAATGGTTATACTTAGATATTCATAATTTATCTAAATGTATCATTGTTTAATTTAAGATTGGTTTTTCATGTGGAGAATTCTACTGAACACATTGAAATATATATATGTAATCATATAGTAAATTATTTTGGTGTTACATTGAAACAATCATATAATCCTAAGAATGATATAAGAAAACAAACATATATAATTGTTATATTTCATTCCTACATATAACCTAAAATCATTCATCTGGATTTCAAATATTTTTATATGAGTATTATATCTCTAAATATCTACCTTATATTTATAGGAGAAATCTGGATTATGATATACATAGAAAACTTTGAGAGAAATAAATTTATATTGTTTCCCATTTTATTTTCTTATATATTTCTCTAAATTATAAATATCATAATTTTTTTTATATTACATTATCTAAGAAAATATATTTAATTATTATATTTTTATACAAATAAAATGTATCATAGTTTTTTTAGTTCATGGTTGTGTGAAATAATCTATTAAAAATAGTATTTATTTAAATATAAATTTATACCAAAATCACATGTTTTTTTATGAAAGCCTTGAATGAATCTTTAATAATATCTGCCAATTTTTTAGACATATTATTATTTTGATTCTCCTCTCACAAAAATTTCAAATTTGATTGAGCTAATATAGTATTAATTCACTCATTAATAGTTTTTCCTTCTTGGTGACATATTACAAAAAAATCACTCAGTTTCTCAAAAAAAAATTGGCCTCTAATATATTCTACACACATTTAGAAATTTTTCTTGTATATTATGGATACTATGTTCCCCTTAGATTATGAACTATTCATTTTCTGCGAATATACATATTACAGCAATAACTATAATTTTGTTTCTAAATATTTTATAAAAACTAGTAAAATCATTGAAATTATATCCATTGATAAAAAATATACTTTTTCATGGGTTATTTTAAATAAAAATTTTTAGGTATTTGATTTTATTATTTAAATAATACATTTAATAGAATATTATATTGGCATTGGGAATTTATTTTGAAAATTATTTATAATTTCTCCCTCCTGATGTGAGATAATTGTTATTTAATTTGATGTTTTTTATCTAGGAGAACAATATATTTCTTACCAGAATCACCCTAAAACAAGATATTTTTCCAAGGTGTTATATCAGTAGGATCTACATATTTATATTCAATACCTTGTAAAACTAATAGATATTTTACTTCTCTAATTTTCACATCATTTAAAATATATTTTAACCTTTATTTGGTTTACATATTATATGAAACATTCCAAAAATTTAATGACAACTTTGTTTTAATTGAATATTATTTTTTCATGTGTCGCTAATAAACTAAAATTTTCATATTATATTTAACTATATCGACATCTCTAATGATGATAATATAATTCATGTAATCTATGACATTCTTTCTCTCAGAATTCTCAAGGATTAAATTTTCAACATCGTTTATTATCTCTTTTTTTCAAATTTGAAACTTTTTTTCATCATTTTTAAACTCTATATGTGAATTTTTATCTCTCATCCTTATAATTTTCATCAATATAACCTTAATATAAATTGATATAGATAACACATTAATTTTTACATTCAATAACAAACTAATAATTCTATGTTTCATAAGTAACCAATTAATGATAAATTAATTGTAAGTACTTCAAATTATTTACATTCACAAGATCTTTTAGGTATTAAATTTTAGGGAATTTATAATCACTTTGCATTAAATTGTTAATACTAACATACAATGTCCCTTTTCTCAAAAAATAATGTTCTAAATTCTACAACATTATTGTATTCATTACACTTACTTTGTTCAAGTACAATGTCTTTTTTAAGAGATATGAATCACAATAGTTATTACATATCCTTAGGCCTAATGAAAAACATTTCAAAACTATTAATAATGATAAAATTATCAGTAAGGTATATAAAAATAATTGATATCCATCAGTAAAGTGAAAATTTTAAAACCAATTAAAATTACAACAATTTTCATAGTAAAACATTGAGGACATAAAAAAACTTATCCAAATTAAAAAAATAAGTAGTTACTCAAATATTACCTTTGAAACCCATTTAAAATCATTATAAAACCATGAATGAGTCATGAGAAACCCTGGAACTCATGAAAATGGTTTATCATGATAATAATCTTTCCCTTTAACAATCTCATAAATTGTCTTCCTGAAATAAAATTATTTATAATAAAAATCATTGCAAGAATTAAAAACAAAATAGGCACCTAGGAACACAATATTAAAACCCATTATCACTTGTGTATAACACCATTTGGAATAACTGATGGCTAATTAATTCCATTATAGTAACCTTCAAGGTTATCTCTTCTATTTTTTTCTTTGAATACTATTCAATACCCAATACATTGGAGATATATATTGGGCCCACCCATCAACAAGGGCTATATTGGGCTCCCCAATCATTATAAATAACTTCCATGTACTAGATAATGATAAAATATCTTATAATATTTCATTATTCCATCAAAAATAACATTAGAAACTCATTTGAACTAATTGTAAAAACAACATTCCATTTTTCCGAGAAATATGCTATGAGATATCCATTTATTTAGAAAATTATAAAAATATCCAATAATAATAGGAATTGAATTTATTTTTTAAATAAATAAAAATATGAATATTATACATTATAATAATGAATGGATTTGATGGAAGGAAAATATTTTCTTACCATAAATATTATGAAAACATTCTATTTATACATTTTTAAAATAATGTCAAAATAATCTTTTCAGATAATTTTAAAATGATTCCTATTAAAATTTTAAAAACTAAAACAAAATTAGTTGAAATTTAATTTAAAAATTAATTGAAATATAAATAATATAATTATTTAAACTTATAGAAGAATATGAACAAGGATGTAATATTTTTCAATAATTTTAAATAATGTTTTATTGAAAAATACCTTATGTATTTTGCAACATTTGAAATCAAAGGATGATGAAGAATAAAAATGGAAAATGATTTAAAAAATAGATTAATTTCAAAAAAAAATACAAAAATAAATCCATATGGTAGTTCATAAACCACAAAAAAGAAAACATCTTGTGAAATATTAATTAGTATCATTAAAATTAGATTTAGGTTAGATATAACTTATCTTGAGTCTTAATCACCAAGTGTTTTATTTTAATTACAAATAATAAAATTATATTAATTAATTACTTTCTTAGGAACCTATTTTGGTAATATTACCTTATGATAATACATTTTAAAAAAACTTATTGTCATGTATTATATATTTTCTAAATCTATTGTGTTAATGTCTAATATTTTAGGGGCATTCGAAACATAATCTTGAAAAAACGTCGATTGTTTGACCATATTCAGTGGATTAATTATTAAATAATCCCTAGAATAATAATTTCATAAGAAAACATGACTACCTTGGTTCATAAATACTCAACATAGTAATGGCATGACCCAAAGGGAGTTCATAATCCCCATGGGCTATTGACTAGCACATGAGCATCTACTAAATTCATAGGGAATGATTTATCCCCATAAATAATCAACAAAATATAACATTGGAAGATAATAAAATGAAATTTTGATATGAAAAACACTACAAAAGGATAAAATTTTCAAATGAATTCATACATCCCAATATAATTTATCATCTAAAAATATGACATAATATCCATCAAGACAAATTCCCATAACCGACAGGAAAAATGTGTATCAAAGCTCCACTAGTCACCATCACTAACCAAGGTCCCATGCATCAAGCACACCTACCACCACCATGTGTCACATTCCATTTTCTTAAGTATATCAAAATCTAATCTATAAATTCCTAATGTAAAATTTAGTTCTTAAAAAAAAACCTAGTAGGTTTCCACCAAATGTTATATAAGAAATTTCATAACAAATAAACATTTTGGGATTCAATTTTAAATAAGAAAAGTCATGGAAAATCAAAGTGACATTAATCTGGGAAAATATGATTTCTATGATGGAAGATGGAAAATATATTTAAAAAGTCTTAAATGAACATTTTCATCAACCAAGGTCATGAGTAAAGTGGTTTAATAAACATTGTAATGTAACAATTAAAAAAACAAATAACCATGGTAATATTCCATGATGTACAATAAGTTTTTTTCTTTAGGAACCATGAGATACTAAGTAGATCAATAAAAAACAAGATTTCACATCCCTGAATCTATATACATAGAAATAAAATCAACCAATGACATGTCTGTAGAAATCAAGTGGAATTTAGATTAGTTAGAGTTGTTAGCATTCATCCATTTCTAGGGATTCAGAGTCACATTGTAAATATCCTAACCACAAAATAACTACTCTAGATCACATTTACTATCAAACAATCAATCAATAATAGTAAAATCATTTATTCATTCAATTAATTATTCACAATTCAAATTGAGAACATCTAGTTCAATAAACCATTTCAATTTCAAACCCATAACATTGGTTTTGATCATGTTCATTCCACTCAAATTAAAACTCCAATTAAATCCATTTTCTTCTTTAATCTGTGTAAAAACAATTCATATGATGTTCTATAAAAATCACAACATATTTTCTAAACCATTGAAATAGGTTTTATTTCAAAAATCGTATTTCATTGAAATCGATCAACAAACACATTACAAATAATTTTTTAGAACAAAATTGAACATACATTTCAGTTGAATCAAGAAATAAATGATTCAATTTTAGTAAAAAGCCTTATGAAACCACCTACCTTTAAGTCGTGTGATTAAATGATCAATCATAAAAAATATGAATAGCCAATGGAAAATCAAAGGTGGTGATGATAAAAGAGGAATCCTTAGAATCACAATCCATCTAAACATGGTTTAGATACACCCATGACATGAGGGTTCATAAATATCATAGAACCATAGCAAATACTAAGGTATATTTCAAATAAGAGATGTTTCTCGTATCTGTGGGAGATTTAATGCATCTTCCCACAACTCGATTTGAGATAATAAGAAGTTTGAGGTGTCAAATCAACTCGTGAGATACTCAAAAATGAAAATTATAGGATTAGGGTAAATATATTCTTTATATAGTGTTATAAAGTTATATTGAGGATTTTAGTTAAAAAAAATTATCAATTAAAACCCCTTCACATGGGTACTAGGTTATTCCACATGGTTAGCACTAATTGTGTTCCCTAACTAAGAATCTAGAATGGTTTCATATTTTTTCCACAAGATTAGACAAAGTATGTTACAACCATAAAAACCCCAACTATCCAAGGACACATGGTTTGGAGGGGAGGACACATGGTTATCACTATTTTAACACCACCCACCAGAGCCACTAAATGGGTAACATAGTTTGTAGGTTGAACTGCATTATTTTCCTTAACTATGTTCTAACCGTGAATAGCCTTCAAAAAAAATTCAATGAAATACTCTTGAAATGACCTGAAACAAGACCCAAATAAATATGAATAAAAAATGTGGTAAGATTAAGATGATATATAGTAATGGTATGTTACAACCTCCCCACTATAAATATTCCCCCCCCAAATATTATCAATAAGTCTTTAAGTCTAAGAGATGATACCATTACCCTATTATCAATGCCTCTTGATCCAAAGTATCATAATAATACAAACCATGATACCAAAGCACAAAAGACAAAAGTGTTTACATTCAATGAATAAACATCATCTTAGAACCAATAATTTGAATAGGATTATATACCATGGATAAATCAAGTTCAACCTAAAGATTTCCCAAGATCAAGACATGAGATAGGTCAGATGTAGTACCCCCAGTTTCTAGTATATAACCCTTTCATGATACATTTAATGGTTATAAAGTTAAGGGTGTCGAATGGGAGTGTCAGGAGAACTTGGAATAAAGTTTTGAGGAAAAAGGGAAAGTTGCATGGGTGATGCACGGTTTGTATAACCGTGCAGCTAAACCGTGCATAGCAGAAGTTTAAAGTAGTATCTCCCGCACAGTTGGAACATGGTTAGGAGAGACTGTGTGATGAGGTCATGCTAGAGGGGTGGTTGAGGTAGTAGCTAACACACGGTTAGCGCATGGTTTTTCAAACCGTGTGAACTAACCATGTGGGCACTTAAATGAGATCCTTAAATTGTAGATCTCACTCATGTTTGCCTCTAAGTGCCTCGTTTAAGATTATAAGTGTCCATAACTCTAAATTACTCTCTCTTGAAGGTTTGGAAACCTCTCCATAGTGTTTTGGAGGTGATCTGAAGGCTTCTCTTGGAGAATCGAAGCCGGATTCTTGAGGTATGTGATTGTCTTCTTCGTTCTTTATCGGTTTCTTAGATCTACTTAGATCTACTTCTCCTCTTCTCTCAGTTTCTTAGATATACGCCTGTTATGGGTAGATTTAAGTTTTTTTATTCCAAATATTATGAGTTTTGTTCTTTATCTTACTAGGAGAAGAGATATAAGGTGGGTTTTTGAAGAATCAACCCAGTTTTCTTATGCATTCTCCATTTGTTGGGGTTTTCATCAAAACCTTTGATGTAGGAGGCTTCAATCTTGACTCCTATTGTTAGAATTGATTGTATTAGTTTCAAATTGGTTTATTTTAATGTATTTTATTGTGAAAATCATGGAATAAATCTTCTTTAGTGATGATTTATGGTTTTGATGAAATTGTGAAATCTTGGTGAATTTTTGTGCAAAGTGATTTGGCTTATTTAATTTAAAATGTTGATTTTAAATTATGGATTTCTGAAATTTTAAATGGTTTGATGAAAAATGGGTTTTCAATAAAAATTGTGTTTTATTGAAATGGTTTGAGATTGAAATGACTATGATGGATTTGGTTTTCAATAAAAAGGTAGTTTTATTGAAATGGTTTGGAATTGAAATGGTTTAGCATTGAAATGGTTTTGATGGAAATGGTTTTCAATAAAAAGGTGTTTTTATTGAAAGGGTATTTTGGCATGATCGTTGGGAATATGTGGTGTGTGTTCATGTTGCATGTATGAGGCTTGGTTGAAGTACGATTGTGTTCTTGGTGCCAAACATTTAATGGGACATGGTAACTACTTGTACGATGCTTGGTTGAAATATGACCTTACGCTCAGTGTCAAAGGTGTAATGGAACATGGGAAACAATTACCTTATGATGACTTGGTAGATCGATGAGAGACCGCTCATGAGTATGGAACTGTCATAACGAAGCATGCATGGTTGGTAGCATGGGTTGGGAAATGGTTGGGTATGCCAAAAAGGCATGTTTGTGAAATGGTTCTAAAGCTTGTTTGGTTATTTTTTTGGAAAAATAACTTGTTGGAAAATTGGTTTCAATTTCTCTTGGAATGCCTTTGGTTATGAATGGTTTTAGAAACTTGTTTATATTTTTTAAAAAACTTCTTTTGAGAAAATGTTTTATATAAAATGTTTTTATATAAATGTTGCTAACACTTATATCCCAGTGGGGTGAGTATGAAAGTCATTGGGGAAACCTACTGAGTTTTATACCCACCCCTGTGTTTGCACTTTGGTGCTTTTGTAGATGTCATGTTCCGGGACACAGGTAAAGGTAAAGCATCTTATTTCTAGTGGATCATGGTGATGCTTGGGAGATTTTGTGGAGCTTGGAGCTTGTGGAGCACGAAGTCGTGGTGTCTTTTGAGAGTCTTGAGTTGTTCATCCGATGTGTACTTTTATTCTTGGTTTGGCCTTCTGATGTTGTGTAATTGATGTGGTTTGACATAAATGAAGTTTTTTAGTTGTCATTCATTTGTTCATGCATCATATATTGAATGTTTGCTTATGCTTGGTTGGTTTATGGGTTATTTCTTAAAGGGTTAATCATCCCCCAACTTGTATTTGAAACACTTCGGCATTTATTGCCAGCCCTTGGAATCATGGGGATGTCGCTTAAGGCCAAGTAATGACTCGTTGTACTCTCAAGCCAATGAGAATTGGCGAGTCATTACAAATGGTATTAGCTTGTTCAACCCTTTCCTAACAAATGGGCATTAATGTTCCGGGTATTGGAGTTGAAATTCCTTTTCGTCTATTCCTTGGGTTGGAATCATAGACAGGAGTAGGATTGTCGTAACTTGAAAGGTATAGCATAAAAGGAAATAGTTAACCCCTTTATGTTGAACTTCAAGTTACTAGGGTGTTGGGTACATAAGTGTTTGGAGACACTTCTAGAATCTTGGAAATCTCATTGTCATGGGTTTAGCTAATGAGATGAGCATGACATGCATTATAGAGGAATGACTTCCCACAAGGATTGCATATCTCATTATGAAGAATGATTTATGATTTCGGGCAAGGTGAGAATTTTTTAAAAATGCAGAAATTATTTTCAAATGAAAAATTTTGAAAAGATGATATTTAGTGTATTTTGAAAATGGTTGGATTTTGAAAAACCATGCAGAATGTTTTCAAAAATGTTTGAACATGGAAAAAAGGATGTTTTGGAAAACAATGTTGTGATAGTTTATGTGATAGAATTGGAAATTCTAATCCATCAGTTGCTAGAGAGTGAGATTGACGGACGTTGTTGTTGGTTTAGAAAATGGCACCTGGTAGGCATCGTCAGAACCGACCTGAAGAGGCTGCGGAGAATGTGGTTTCACCTGAACCATGGGTGAACTAAGAGCTGGTTCAGAGTATTGTCCAAGTATTTCAAGCTGTAGAAATGGGGAACCAGAGGAATGAACCAAGGCATGTGGATCATGCCATCCAGTTCATGAAACAGAATTTACCAAAATTTTGGTGTGATGCTGAGCCCGAGTAGGTGGAGGTGTGGTTAAGTAGGATGAATCGTATCTTTGATTTCATCGACACACTAGTAGAGCTGAAAGTGAATCTGGCGACGTATATGCTCTAGGATCTTGCACGTCAGTGGTGGGATTTAGCGGTGCAGGCTAAATTGGACGAAGGACTTACATGGGAAGATTTTGAGGAATTGTTCAACAAACAATTCAATCCTCACATGTTCAACATCCATAAAATGACGGACTTATTCATCTTGAAGCAATAGAGCTTCTCTGTCACAAAGTATGTGGCTAATTTCATGAATTTAGTCTGTTTCTCACCAGAGGTGGCAGCAAGTGTATATTCAAAGGCACACATCTTCGAATCAGGGCTAAGGCAGGAGATTCGATTGAAGATTTTGGTGCTCTGTATTACGGATTATATAGAGATGGTGAACAGGGCAACTATTTCTGAACATGAAATCTTGGGATCGATAGGAGGAGGAATGATGATACCTATGGGAAACTGTGGGAACTCAACCACTGGGAATAAGAGGAAAAGGGATACCTATTCCCATGGTGCGATTGCAAATCAGAACCAGACGGCAGGATTATTGAACCTTCCTCTATGACCCCATAGCAAAGAAGGATCCTTTAAATGTGGTTCGACTGACCACATAAAGAGAGATTGTATGGTGAAACCTATAACATGTCAAAATTTCAAGAAAATGGGTCATCTACAACACTATTGTAGGAATTCTCCAAGTTTGGGTGCACGTGACACTTTCCAGGCATCGCAAGCATCGTATGATTTGACAGGACGAGGACAGCAGAGTCAGTCTAGTCAGCATAATAGAGCTAGCCATTGTGATTCTCAAAATACCATGACTCCTCAACCAGGGAAACCTCATCAAGGAAACAAGGAGAACAATATAGTGAAGAAGCAATTTTATGGAGTTGAGCAGATTATTTTTGATGATCAGGTTGGACCATATACAGTAGGAGGTATGATTATTTTGAATTCTACCTTTGTGCAAGTGTTGTTTGATACTGGTGCATCACATTCCTTCATTTCTTCTCATGTTGTTGACTTGATATGTTTAAAACTAGAAATGATTCCTTTTGTTTTGAAACAGAAAACTCCTCTTGGGGAAAGAGAATGTCAAGCCTTTTTGTGTAGAGATTATGTTATAACTATTGATGGAGCTAAGGTAAAATGGGACTTCTTGATGTTGGAAATATATGTCAATGATGTAATCCTGGGTATTGATTGGTTGACAATATTTAAGGCTCACATCGACTATTATAGGAGAACAGTTAGTTTCACGACAGAGGACGGCATCAACCATCTCTTCAGAAGAGACTGGATGGAAAAGAAAGGTGAAAAGAGCTTGTTAGAAAAAATGGTGGGAATAATATCTTACCAATTGGAAGATTTGACTTTGTAATCAATGGAAGATATTGAGGAAAATAGTTTTCCAGCTGTTGTGGTTCAATTTCCAGATGTATTTCCCAATAACTTCTCAGGGTTACCACCTATAAGGGAAGTGGAGTTTATGATTTATCTTCTTATGGGGACCAGTCCTATTTCCCTTCCATCTTATAAGATGGAACCAATAGAGTTATAGGAATTGAAAGTGTAGTTAGAGGAGCTGGAAAAAAGGGTTTTATTCGGCCAAGTACGTCTCTGTGGGTAGCACCAGTTTTGTTTGTAAAGAAGGCAGATAAAACTCTTTAGTTGTGTATTGATAATCGTAAGCTTAACCAAGTTATGATAAAGAATATATATCCACTTCCATGCATTGATGATCTATTCGATCAACTAAGGGGAGCTCATTAGTTCTCCAAGATTGACTTGTGATCAGGATATCACCAATTGAGAGTTTGGAAGGGGGATATTCCAAAGACAGATTTCATAGGTATATATGGCCACTACGAATATGTAGTCATGCCATTTTGTCTAACAAATTCACCAGTGGTCTTCATGGCTTTGATGAATCGGATATTTCAACGATATCTAGATTCTTTTGTTGTGGGGTTTATCGACGATATCTTGTTGAATTCAAAGAAAAGGGTTGAGCATGAGGTGCACCTGGAAATATTGTTACAAATCTTGAGAGATCATCATTTATTTTCAAAATTATCAAAGTATGATTTTTGGATATAGAAAGTATGTTTCCTTGGCCATGTCATTTATGAGAAAGGAGTTTCTATTGATCCTAGAAATATAGAAGCTGTTATCTCTTGAAAACCACCGAAGAATGTGTTTGAGATACGAAGTTTTCTTGGTCTAGATAGTTACAACCAATGAATTGTGCATGATTTATCGTGACTAGATTCACCAATGAAATCTCTAAAAAATAAGAATACTTCATTCCAATGGACAGAAGAATGTCATAAGTCTTTTCAAGAACTGAAATTTCATCTTACATCGGCACCTATCTTGATCTTTCTAGAATTAGGACATGGTTATGTGGTGTATTTTGATGATTCAGGATCTGGGTTGGGTTTCATTCTCATGAAAAGAGATCACGTGGTTACTTATGGTTCAAGGAAGTTCAGGGTGCATGAGAAGAATTACCCAACACATGATTCGGAGTTAGTTGCAGTCGTCCATGCTTTGAAAACATGGAGACATTATCTCTTTGATGAGAAATTTACTGTGTTTACGGATCACAAAAGCTTGAAACACATTTTCTCACAATGATATTTGAACCTAAGGCAAAGGAGTTGGATAGAGTATCTTCAAATGTTTGACTTTGACTTGATGTACACACATGGGAAAGGAAATTCGGTGGCGGATGCATTGAGTAGAAATTCATATGCTCAGTTGGCAAAAGAAGCTTTAGATGAATGGCAGTTGATGTTGGTCTTAGCCGACATGCATGTGGAATGTGAAAAATGAGGTGATGTTTCTATTTTATTTTCCTCTACGCTTGTTCCTGATTTAGTAAAGATGATCAAAGAATCATAAACATCTGATGAAAAATCTCTAATTGTAAGTTCAAAACTCAATGGTGGGGAGACCATTGATGGATGGAAACTTGATGGGGGTTCAGTTTTGTGTTTCAGAGATCATATGGTTGTACCTATAGTTTTTCAGGAACAAATAATTCATGATTACCACCATTCAAGATGGGTTGTACACCCAAGTACACAGAAGATGTATAAGGCGTTGAAGGCACAGTTTTGGTGGAGCAGTATGAAAAGTAAGGTGGCCGAGTTCTTCTCACGGTGCTTAACTTGTCAGCAGGTTAAAGTAGAGCATCAGAGACCAGATGGTATGTTATAATATTTGCCCATCCCAGTGTTGAAATGGGATCAGATAGCAATGGATTTTGTTTTAGGTTTTCCGAGAATGGTCCGGAAACACGATTCCATTTGGGTGATAGTGGATCATATAACCAAGTCGGTTCATTTCATCCCTATTCGTGAAACTCATATGTTGGAAAATCTTTCAAAAATAAATATCCAAGAATTGGTAAAGAGGCATGGTGTACCAGTGTCTATAGTCTCAGATAGAGATCTGAGGTTCACATCTCATTTTTGAAAATCATTACAGCAAGCCCTTGGAACTCAGTTGACTATGAGCATGGCGTATCATCCTCGAATGGATGGGAAATCCAAGAAAACGATACAAACTTTGGAAGATATGTTGTGGTCTTGTGTAATGGATTTTGGTGGCTCCTGGGAGGAGCATATACCCTTAGTGGAGTTCTCATACAATAAAGACTATCAAGCCTCGATACGCATGGCTCCATTTGAAGCATTACATGGGAGTCCTTGTCATTCTCCACTATGCTGGGTGGAAACGGGTGAATCTTCACTAGTCGGACCAAGCCATGTCCAAGAAACAACATAGAATATCTAGTTGGTTAGAAAGAGGATGTAGATGTCTTAGATTCGTCAAAAATCTTATGCGGATCACCGTCGAAGACCATTTTCGTTCGTTATGGGTGATCATGTCTTCTTGAGGATCTCCCCAAGGCTTAGACATCGTTGTTTCAGGAAGCAGGGCAAGCTATATTCTAGATACATTGGACCTTTTGAGATATAGTAATGGGTTGGAGAGGTGGAATATCGGTTGGAATTACCAACATGGTTTAGTTTGGTGCATAAGGTGTTCCATGTATCTCAGTTGAAAAATTATCATCCTGATCCTGACCATGTGATCAGATGGGATCACGTTGACCAAGAGTCGGATACTTCATTGATACAGATCCGGGTATGGATTGTGGATAGGCAAGAGAAATTCTTGCATTGAAAAATCATTATTCTAGTGTAGGTTTTATGGAAGTATGGTCAGATTCAAGAAGAGACTTGGTAACGTGATCAGGAAATGAAAGAGCAATGGCCGGAACTTTTTTAGTTGGGTGGAGGTTTTCTACTTTCCGAGGATGAAAACACCAATGGTGGGGAGAATGTATTACCCCAGTTTCTGGTATGTAACCCTTTCTTGATTATTTTAATGGTTATAAAGTTATGGGTGTCAAATGGGAGAGTCGGGAGAACTTGGAATGATGTTTTGAGGCAATGGGGGAAGTCGCACGGGCGTCGCACAGTTTGTATAACTGTGCGGCCAAACCGTGCATAGAAGACGTTTAAGGCAGTATCTCCTACATGGTTGGAACATAGTTAGGAGAGACTGTTCCATGTATCCATGCGGGAGGGGTGGCAGAGGCAGTAGCTAACGCACGGTTTTCCAAACTGTGCAAACTAACCATGCAGGCACTTAAATGAGATACTTAAATTATGGATCTCACTCATTTTTGCCTCTAAGTGCCTCGTTTAAGCTCCTAAGTCGCCATAACTCACTATTACTCTCCCTTGAACGTTGGGAAACCACTCCCAAATGTTTTGGATGTGATCTGAAGTCTTCTCTTGGCAAATCGAAGCCGGATTCTTGAGGTATGTGATTGTTCTTCTTTGTTCTTGATCGGTTTCTTAGATCTACTAAGATCTACTTCTCCTCCTCTCGGTTTCTGAGATCTAAACCTTTTAAGGGTAGATCTAAGTGTGTGGATGCCAAATATGATGTGTTTTGGTCTTGATCTTGCATGTACAAGAGATCTAAGGCGGGGTTTGGAATAATCAACCCGGTTTTCTTGTGCGTTCTCCGTTTTTTTGGGTTTTCGTCAAAACCTTTGAGGTAGGAGGCTTCACTCTAGACTCCACTTGTTAAAATTGATTGTCTTAGTTTCAAATTGTTTTATTTGAATGGATTTCATTTTGAAAAGTATGGAATATATTTCTTTAGTGACAATTTATGGTTTTGAAGAAATTGTGAAATCTTGGTGAATTGTTGTGAAAAGTGATTTGGATTCTTGAATTTAAAATGTTGACTTTAAATTATGGATTGATGAAATTGTAAATGGTTTGATGAAAAATGTGTTTTCAATAAAAATGATGTTTTATTAAAATGGATTGATATTGAAATGACTTTGATGGATTTGGTTTTCAATAAAAAGGGTGTTTTATTGAAATGGTTTGGAATTGAAATCGTTTAGCATTGAAATGGTTTTGATGATAATGGTTTTAAATAAAAATGTGTTTTTATTGAAAGGGTGTTTTGGCATGATTATTGGGAATATGTGGTGTGTTTTCATGTTTCATGTACGAGTCTTGGTTGAAATATGACCTTGTGCTCAGTGCCAAACATTTAATGGCACATGGTATCTACTTGTATGAGGCTTGGTTGAAATATGACCTTGTGCTCGGTGCCAAAGGTGTAATGGAACATGGGAAAAAATTACCTTGTGCTGACTTGGTAGATCGATGAGAGACTGCTCATGAGTATGGAACTGTCATAACGAATCATGCATGGTTGGTATCATGGGTTGGGAAATGGTTGGGTATGCTAAAAAGGAATGTTTTTGAAATGGTTATAAATCTTTTTTGGTTATTTTTTTGGAAAAATAACTTGATGGAAAATTGGTTTCAATTGATCTTGGAATGCCTTTGGTTATGAATGGTTTTGGAAACTAGTTTATATTTAGTTATAAACTAATTTTAAGAAAAAAATTTATCTAAATTGTTTTTATATAAATGGTTTTAAGTCTTCTATCCTAGTGGAGTGAGTAGGTAAGTCATTGGGGAAACCTACTGAGTTTTATACTTACCCATGTGTTGGCACTTTGGTGCTTTTGTAGATGTCGTGTTCCGAGACATAGATAAAGGTAAAGCATCTTATTTCAAGTGGCTCATGGTGATGCTTGGGAGATGTTGTGGAGCATGGAGCTTGAGGAGAATGGAGCCGTGGTGTCTTTTGAGAGTCTTCATTTGTTCATCCACTGTGTACTTTGATGCTTGGTTTTGTCTTCTGCTGTTTTTTACTTGATGTGGTTTGACATAAATGATGTTTTTTAGTTGTTATTCATTTGTTCATGCATTATATAGTGAATATTTGGTTATGATTGGTTGGTTTATTGGCTATTTCTTAAAGGGTAAATCATCCCCCAACTTGTATTTGAAACCCTTCGGCATTTATTGTTAGCCTTTGGCGTCCTGGGGAAGTTGATTAAGGACAAGTAATGACTCATTGTACTCTCAAGCCAATGAGAATTGGTGGGTTATTACATCATAGATATTCTTTCTGAGATGCAGTAAAAGAAACACGTTATGATTTTATGTAAACATATGTGGAAATTCCACATATTAATCCAATATTCCAATATACCAAAAAAACATATAATGGATCCACATATCTCAATATATGATTTTATAGTATTTGAAGTCATCACTGAACCATCTGAGGTGAAACTCTCAAAAAAACATAGTCAACAACTAAAATGGATAATGAGAATTCATGATGATCATAATAACATTAATACCATCCCAGAGATAATAACACTCTCTAAAATATGAACTCAATCTTATCTTTCTCCACTTGGAACAAACTAGTTCCATGAAAAGAAGATTCCCCAATCTTCGATCATCTCTACAAAGATTTACATAATTAGTCGTACAAGGAATAAAATGGTTCTATCATGATACAAGACTTCTATTTATTATTATATGAAAAATAAACCATCCCAAATTGTATATCCCAAGATCAATTAAAGGTAGTACTAAAATCATAAATAATGTGCTAAAGAATATGTATGGTTGTTCTATATATAAATATTTCTATTGATGATATTTCATGCTTAGTTTAACCAGGGAATACATTGAATCTTGGAGGCATCTCTAAAAAATTCTATGTGAATGGGGGACCCTATCAAAAACTGCAATACATATAACAACTTTAAATCTAATGATATCATTCATATAAATACTTTTGAATTAATTAACTTTGGATGTTTCATGAATAGGGATAAAGTGATCCAATTTGGTCAATCGATCGATACTACCCATGTCGTATTCATCCCTTGTGGGGTATGCAGAATATGAACTAAAATATCAAGAATAATCCCAACCCACATCCATGTAGGCACTGTATGGGGATGATGTAAATCCAAAGGCATTAGGTTCTTGGAATTGACATACTAACAAGTATAAAAAATGAATTACAATTATAGTAATTTCTCATATCAAACATGGACACCTGAATCATTGTCGCATATAATAGAACATTTTTTGGTTCAGGGGTGCACTTCCACTATAAATTATAGTAATCCCTCATCATAAATTCTCATGGGAAAACATATGATGTACTATTTTTAGAAGCATAGGATAGCATCAAAATTTTATGACCACTCCTTCATGGTCTCCCCGCCGTCAAGAGAGTCAATAATTCTATGAAACTCATTATCTAATAGCTTCTCCTAAGGAATCATCTCAAGAAGTGAGAATGTTAACTGGATTTTTTCATAATAATTTCAGTCTCATCATTACAAACTCCAAAATGCATTTGATAAAAGAGTGCCATCAAATTCCACTTTTTTTTGGGACTCTCATTACTTGGGCCAAATGATTCTAGATCAAGGCATCTGAAATGAATGTACCCATACAAGGAGGGTGATAAATTATCAAAATCAAATGAAAGTTGATACTTCACCTATATTTTCTGATATAGGTTCAATTTATTTTATGAGAATATATAACTCCATCTTTTTTTATCATAAAAAATGGAAAAATATTCTCTTAAAATCTTATGATACCAACTCTGGATAGAATTCATCATAGATATGAGTTTATGATCGTGAGAAAGATAATTATTCCCATGTGGACTAAGATGTCTTGAACCATAACCCACCATGTGATAACCATATATGAGAACACAAGACAAACCTAAAGCTGAGGAATCAAAAAAGTCTACATAGCCCTACCCATTATCTGGAAGTGTCATCATTAACATAGAAAGTAAATTACTTTTAAACTCATCAAAAAAATTCTAACCTTTGACATCATATAAGAACTTTACTCTTATTCAAGGGATAGAGGTCATTGTAGAATCTAAAATTGAGAAAAAATTGGAAAAAAAAAGTGGTAATAACACAATAAACTGAAGAATATATGAATAATGAAGGCATTACATTGTTTACTCATGTCATAGTATCCTTCACCTTTTCAAGATGAACTAATACACCATGTTACGAGACAATGTGTCCTATGAAATTCACTTCTTGAATCATGAATTTTAATTTTGAATGATTGGAATAAATTCAATGATGTATTTAAATTTATTGAACTTCTCTTAGATGATGAACATGATCCTCCATAGTGTTAGAGTATGATGTCATCCACAAATACCACCACATAAAAATCAACATACACATAGAATATCCTATTAATTGAATTCTAAAATACTATAGCGACATTGCTATGAAAAAATGGAATAATAAGGTACTTTTAATGGACTTACAAAATCTTAAAAGAAATATTTAGACTTTTATTGTAATGACCCAATATTTTTGAGTAGTATATTAACTTACTCTTATTGATTTAATAAGATGTTAATGGTTAATGCAGAAAGAGGAGTCGATGGCTTCATCCAGTAGACTCAACCCTTATGAAGCCCACTTATCAGAGCTTGGGAAGGAGGTAGCATCTGTGGGCTTCGCTTTGGACCAAACCCAAGCCGAACTCCAGCGTTTCAAGCTTGAACGGAAACGCCTGCGGGAGAAGTTCAAGTTAGTAGAGATTACTACTAGGGCAATGTCATCTGAGCCTCCCTCAGATTCTCTCACCATAGCACACCTTACACTCAGGTCTTATTCTGGTGTTATAAGGGGCTATGTGACGAGACCCTAGCTTCCTTGTGTAATCCCTTCGGGTGAATAAATTGAGATTTCTTCCTTTAGTGATGTTTGTGAAATTTCAAACGTCCAGATAATTTTAGAATGTATTTTATTGATGAATTTTGAAAAAGGGATATTTTGAAATATTTATGTAAACCCTAAATAACTAATGATGTGTAATGATTTTCAAAAAATGGTCTTCTACAAAAGTGTTCATTAAGGAATTTGGAGTCTAATAAGATCAACTTAATTTTTGATGAATAGTAAATAGTGAATAGTGATTTTACGCTTAGGATTAGTAATGTGACCAAATGGATTAGAAATCTCACTTAAAGAAAGTTTTAAAATAATCTAGGCACCTTGATTAAGTAATGTGATTCAATAAAATGGGTAAATAACGGTTTCATAAATTATTATTCAAGTATTAGTTTTTTCGGATGAATAGTGTTTTTTAATTAAAAATTTAATTAAAAATAATTAGAAAATTATTTTTATAAAAATGACTTTATTTTTGAACTCAGAGCATCGATATTATGTTATGGTAATTTTTGGGGATTTTTCTGAAAAAATAAATTTTCGGTGAATAGTGTATTTATTTAAAAATAAAATTAAAAATATTTAGAAAATTATTTTTATAAAATGGAGTTCATTTTTGAAATCATAGAATTGATATTTGGTTAAGGTGAAATTTTGGGATTATTCTGAGAAAGTTGAATTTTCGGTGAATAGTGAAAGTATAGTTTTTAAGTTACGGGTGTTTAATGACATCATTAGATGATGTATTAAGTATATATTCAATATGGTCGAATTATGAATAGTAAGATAAGTTGTGAGGTGTCCCAAGTGGCCAATACCATGGGCAAATACCATGGGCAAGCCCATGGTTTTGCCAAAACCACTAGTGAGGTGTCCCTTGGCCATTAATGCTTTGTCCCCTCACTTTCCCTATAAATACCCACCCTTTCCTCCTTTAGTTTTCACTCCCAACTCTCCCTCAAGGAATTTCTGGTCTTCTTATCTTCAAAGGAGTCCTCCCAAGGTGCCCCCAAGCCCTCAAGGTCCAATCCTTTAAGTTTCAAGAGTCACGTTTTAAGGTAAGGGATCCGACCCCTCTCTTTCTTTTCATGTAATCTCTTTTATGTCATTCCTTTTCTGCTCCATGTTTTTATGTGAGAGGATGTTCTTTTATATTCCTCTTACTGCCCTTTCATGTTTATATGATGAGATATCCCCTCTTACTCTCATCATTTCGTTTTATGAAAGTTTAAGTGACGCCGTTAGGCTGCCGAATTTTTAAGGGATTCTTTCACCCTTCTCATTTTTCAAGTTCGATTTTCATGTCAAGTCTTTCAAGTTCTTTTTTTTTATTTTATGTTGGGGTATGATCTCTATATCTATCATACTGATCTCTTATGATCATATGATGAGAGACCCTATTTGATCTTGCAAATTCATTTTTATTGAAGTTTAAGTGACGCCGTTAGGCTGCCGAATTTTCATAAGAGAAATCTAATTTTTGTCTTCCTTCCATGCTTTTCTTTTCAAATGGTATGTCCTACAAATTTCATTTCCAGGTCCATATATCCTTCTTATTCTTTCACCCTACTGTTTTATGGATCATTTATGAGTGGGTGACCCATGTCCCCTCCCATTTCAATGTTTTCTAAAACCCCGAAACTTAGCTGTTATGCTGCAGAATTTTCCCCTCAAAATGCCTCTCTCTTTTCTCAAAAATTATTTTATGTTATAAAGTGAATACTCAAAGATATTATTTCTTCAAGGGTGTTCACATATATATCAAAATGTTCCATTTTAAATTCTGGGATTTACATACATGAGACCCGCATTCCCTTTCCGTGGGTTTAAAGTGACGTAAAGATCATGTCTTTAAAGCAGTTTTTAAAACGTTATGATTATGAAATGAAACCCATTTATTTTATGCTATGTGGGTTATTTATGAAATGTTTGATGATGATATATGTGGATCACATGATAATAAAGACAAATTAAGGGTGCGCCCTGATAGCGCTCCAATGCATTGGGTAATGATGTAACCACTAGAGATTACAATTTTCATGATACCTTGGTGAATAACCTTGGTAATTTTCAAATGACACCTTGGGGATGGACCTTGGTGATATGTTCATGATTTTCTATGTTAAATGATGTAGCCACATCTTCAAGTTATGGAAAATTTTGTTTTTATTATGAAATGCCTCATGATTTTATTTCTCATACCTTAAAGTTCTTTTCATGTCCTTATTGAAGTATATCAAGTTCACATGTAAAATGTTCCTCTTGTTTCCCTTACTGGGCCTTCTGCTCACCCTTTCTTTTGATGTATGTCCCCAGGTTATGAGATGCAGTAATGAACCTAGGATGAACTTAAGGAGAAGCCTTTCAAGTGTTTAAAAATAATGCTTTATGTTTTTTTCATGTATTATGTTCCTGGTTTCCAAGACACTAAACCTTAAAGATCCTCAGTTGTGTGTAATGTAATGAAAGTTTAAGTTATAAAATGGCGGGATGCTATAGTTGGTATCAAAGGATGGTTTAGTTATTTGTGGAAATTAGGATATAAAAAACATTAGGAAGAACCCTATAGAAAAGTTTAAGTATAGGAAAACTTCCTGGTATTTTGGTAAGTATTGAGTAAGTGGTCAATCAAACAAATACATTCTTGTCTGGATACGAGCAGGTAGAGGCGGCTCTGGCACAGATGTACATAGGGGTAAAACCCGAAAACACCGCTTTGAGCTAGACTCGAACGGGAACTGGTGCACGATAACGGGCCTTGCTGCACTCTTGGTTACGACACTCCCGGGGGATATGTTTGGTTAATCACATGCTTTTTATGAATCATTATGAAGGAATTATAAAGAACTATAATTGTCTAAGCACGAAGTCTTAGTTAAAATATTCATAAATGAAATAAGTTTCTCACTAAGGTTTTATTCTTTTAGAAAATGGCGGGCAATAGGAGAAACCGTGCCGATGGTGACCGCAATGCACCATGTGCTGACGACCCTCCGATGGAAGCCGGAATGGAAACATTAATGCGAATGATGAACCAACTGACTCAAGTTATGAGTAATAACTTGAATCAAGCTGAGAGGCTGACCTCACCACGAAGGGAACAACATTCTGTTGAGTCCTTCATGCGTCAACGACCGCCAACATTCAGTTGATCTACTGACCCATTGGTTGCGGAACAATGGATAAGCTCCATTGAAAAGATCTTTTCTGTACTTCATTGTTCGGAACAAGAAAAAGTCACCCTTGCTGTTTACCGCCTAGAGGGAGAAGCTGATCAGTGGTGGTCACTAATCAAAAACACGAAGCCACAAGGAGAGATGGAAGCTATAGAGTGGGAAGAATTTCGGGGGATTTTCTTTAACAAGTATTTCCCTCGTTCAATGAGAACGAAAATGGAGAAAGAGTTTCTCGAGCTGAAGCAGAAGGAGAACGAATCTGTCGGAAGCTATGAGATGAACTTCACAAGGCTTTCCCGTTATACCTCAAGCTTTGTCATGGACCCTAATGGGAAGGTTGATAGATTCTTTGGCGGACTACGACCACATCTGCGGAAGAATCTAGCCAATAGGGACTACGATAGCTATGAAGAAATAGTTCGAAGTGCTATGAAAGTTGAACTAGAGTTTGGGGAGACACAGTGGTCTCACAAATCTAATGAGAAGAAGAGAACTCTAGAACCGAGCCTGGGAAGAAGTTTTGATCAGGAAAGAGGTGGAAAGCATATGCAACATGCCACATGCAATAAATGTGGGAAGAAGCATCCGGGGAACTGCTTGATCGGAAGTGGAAAGTGCTATAGGTGTGGAAAAGAAGGCCATATTTCTCGGAATTGTCGTGGTGATGTGAAGCCTCAACTTCCCAACACTAATGACAGAGGAAAGATACTTCTCGCCCTACCCGAAGTCACATGCTTCAAGTGTGGACAGCTTGGGCACTTTGCTAATCAATGTCCAAATCCGAGGGCGGTGGAGGGGAATCACCATCAACCTCAGCAGAGGCCAAGGGAGCAAGGTCGTGCTTTCTCTATCACAACAACTGAAGTTGAAGTTCCGAACGATGTGGTAGCAGGTACTCTTGTTGTCCTCTCAAAACTAGCAAGTGCTTTATTTTATTCTGGTTCTACGCATTCCTTTATTTCTTCCAAGTTTGTAAATAATATAGAATCAATCCCCGAATTGCTTGAGGTAGAGTTGTCAGTCAAGACTCCAAGTGGGATTATCCATGCATCAACAGTGTTTAGAGACTCTAGTGTTTACTTTGGTGAGCACAATCTTATCGCAAATCTAGTAGTCATTCCCATGATGGAATTCGACATTATACTAGGGATGGACTGGCTCTCAAAGTATAATGCTAAGATCAAATGCAGAAGTAAGGAAATCTCAGTAGTCTTGAAAGAACGACCTACAGTTATCTTCCAAGGAGAGATATCCCGAACTGATCCCTATCTAGAAGCACCTCCTATATCTTTCTTTATGGAGTTAATCGGTGGTGATGAAGAAAGAAAAGGGAGCATACAAATAGAAGATGTTCCGATTGTTCAGGAATACATGGATGTATTTCCTGAGGAGTTACCTGGACCTCCCCCAGAGAGAGAGGTAGAGTTCTCCATTGAACTCGTACCTGGGTCCCAACCGATATCAAAGACTCTGTATAGAATAGCAAATGTGGAGCTAGAGGAGCTAAAGAAACAACTCCAAGACTTGTTGGAGAAGGGGTTTATCCGACCGAGTGTGTCTCCTTGGGGAGCACCAGTTCTCTTTGTGAAGAAGAAGGATGGATCAATGTGGCTATGCATTGATTATAGAGAACTGAACGGGATCACAGTGAAGAACAGATACCCTCTTCCAAGAATTGATGATTTATTTGACCAACTTCATGGGGCTCAATTCTTCTCTAAGATTGACCTTCGATCTGGTTATCATCAACTGAGGGTGAAGAAGGAATATATTCCAAAGACTGCCTTCCGATCAAGATATGGGCATTATGAGTTTACTGTTATTCCCTTTGGATTGACTAATGCTCCTACTATTTTCATGGATTTGATGAATAGAGTCTTTAAGGAATACCTTGATAACTTTGTGGTAGTTTTTATTGATGATATTTTGATATATTCAAAAAGTCGTGAGGAGCATGAAGATCATCTGAGGGTTATTTTGAAAACTCTACGGAAGGAGAGGCTCTTTGGGAAGTTCAGCAAGTGTGAGTTTTGGTTACAACAAGTGGCTTTCTTGGGGCACATCGTAACCAATGAAGGAATCTCGGTTGACCCTGCAAAGACAATGGTTGTAGAGGAGTGGCCTCAACCCACAACAGTAATTGAGATTCGTAGTTTCCTTGGTTTAGCGGGATATTATAGGAGGTTTGTGAAAAACTTTTCACGGCTTTCTAATCCACTATCCAAGTTGACTCGAAAAGGGGTTAAGTTCATCTGGACAAAGGAATGCGAGTAAAGTTTCCAAGAGCTGAAGAAGAGATTGGTTACTGCACCTGTGTTAACACTACCCTCTATCGGAGAAGGATTCGTTATTTTTAGCGATGCATCTCTGAAATGGATTGGGTGCGTCCTCATGAAAAATGACAAAGTAATTGCTTATGCATCTCGACAGTTGAAGATTCATGAGCAGAATTATCCTACGCATGATCTAGAGCTGGCGGCAGTTGTTTTTGCTCTAAAGATATGGAGGCACTATCTTTATGGGGAGAAATGTGATATATACACTGACCACCAAAGTCTAAAGTATATTTTCACTCAGAAAGAATTGAACATGAGACAAAGGATATGGTTGGAGCTTATTAAAGACTATGATTTTTCAATTCATTATCACCCTGGAAGAGCAAACAAAGTCGCTGATGTGTTAAGCAGGAAAGATCCTGTTGTTCTGGCAACAATGAGGATCCTGGGAGATCCCTTGATTAAAGATCTAGTAAAACTGGACATGGTAATTATAAGGAAAGGGACATCATCAACCCTATCCCAAATGATTTCTCAACCTTCATTACTAGAGAAGATAAAGAAAGCTCAAAAAGAAGATCCTTTGCTGCAGGAGAAGTTTGAGGCTGTAAAGGATGGGAAGTTCCCTGATTACAATATTGATCAAGAAGGTGTATTGAAATTTCGTACAAGACTATGTGTTCCATCTATTCCAGAGATAAAGAAAGAACTGATGGATGAAGCTCATAGCTCTACTTTCTCTATACATCCGGGAAGCACTAAGATGTATAGAGACCTTCGTGATCATTATTGGTGGGATAACATGAAGAGGGAGATTTCCGATTACACTACAAGGTGCCTGGTGTGTCAGCAAGTAAAGGCAGAAAGACAACTTCCTAAGGGGGTATTACAACCGCTACCCATACCAGTATGGAAGTGGGATAATATCACCATGGACTTTGTAACTGGTCTCCCAAAAACATCCAAATGAAACAATGCGATATGGGTTATTGTGGACCGTCTCACCAAGACAGCCCATTTTATCTCTATTCGGGAAAATTTCTCTTTGGATCAGCTTGCCATGATATACGTGAAGGAAGTGGTAAGGCTTCATGGGGTACCACTATCCATCGTATCTGATCGTGACCCAAGATTCACATCAAAATTCTGGAGAAGTCTTCAGCATGCTCTGAATACTGAATTGAATTTTAGTACGGCCTATCATCCTCAAACTAATGGCCAATCTGAAAGGACTATTCAGACACTCGAAGACATGTTGAGATTATGCTCAATGGAATTTAAAGGTGGATGGGATCAACACCTCCCATTAGTGGAGTTCTCTTATAAAAACAGCTTCCATGCGAGTATTCAGATGGCACCCTATGAAGCTCTGTATGGAAAGCGGTGTAGAACTCCTACTTGTTGGGATGAAACTGGTGAGAGGAAGCTTCTTGGGCATGATCTTGTGCAAGAAATGACAGAACAAGTTCATGCCATCCAACAACACATAAAGGCTGCTCAGAGTCGGCAGAAGAGCTATGCTGACAATCGTCGAAGGGACTTGGAGTTTGGTGTTGGTGACAAAGTCTTCCTTCGAATTTCTCCATGGAAGAGAGTCATGCGGTTTGGGAAGAAAGGGAAGCTCATCCCTAGGTACATTGGCCCCTATGAAATCCTTGATCGCATAGGAGCAGTGGCCTATCGTCTAGCACTTCCACCGAACCTAGCTCAAGTTCATGATGTCTTCCATGTATCTCTCTTGAGGAAGTACATACCCGACCCTTCGCATGTACTGAACCCAGAGGTGGTACAACTTGAACATGACCTCTCTTATGAGGAGCAGCCAGTGGAGATCTTGGACCGTAGAGACAAGGTCCTACGAAACAAGACTACCCACCTTGTGAAAGTGTTGTGGAGGAATCATAAATATGAAGAAGCGACTTGGGAGCCTGAGGAAACGATGAAGCAAAAGTACCCTCACCTTTTCGACTAGGCCTCAAGTATAAATTTCGGGGACGAAATTTCTTAATGGGGGAAGAATGTAACGACCCAATATTTTTGAGTAGTATATTAACTTACTCTTATTGATTTAATAAGATGTTAATGGTTAATGCAGAAAGAGGAGTCGATGGCTTCATCCAGTAGACTCAACCCTTATGAAGCCCACTTATCAGAGCTTGGGAAGGAGGTAGCATCTGTGGGCTTCGCTTTGGACCAAGCCCAAGCCGAACTCCAGCGTGTCAAGCTTGAACGGAAATGCCTGCGGGATAAGTTCAAGTTAGTAGAGATTACTACTAGGGCAATGTTATCTGAGCCTCCCTCAGATTCTCTCACCATAGCACACCTTACACTCAGGTCTTATGCCGGTGTTATAAGGGGCTATGTGACGAGACCCTAGCTTCCTTGTGTAATCCCTTCGGGTGAATAAATTGAGATTTCTTCCTTTAGTGATGTTTGTGAAATTTCAAACGTCCAGATAATTTTAGAATTTATTTTATTGATGAATTTTGAAAAAGGGATATTTTGAAATATTTATGTAAACCCTAAATAACTAATGATGTGTAATGATTTTCAAAAAATGGTCTTCTACAAAAGTGTTCATTAAGGAATTTGGAGTCTAATAAGATCAACTTAATTTTTGATGAATAGTAAATAGTGAATAGTGATTTTACGCTTAGGATTAGTAATGTGACCAAATGGATTAGAAATCTCACTTAAAGAAAGTTTTAAAATAATCTAGGCACCTTGATTAAGTAATGTGATTCAATAAAATGGGTAAATAACGGTTTCATAAATTATTATTCAAGTATTAGTTTTTTCGGATGAATAGTGTTTTTTAATTAAAAATTTAATTAAAAATAATTAGAAAATTATTTTTATAAAAATGACTTTATTTTTGAACTCAGAGCATCGATATTATGTTATGGTAATTTTTGGGGATTTTTCTGAAAAAATAAATTTTCGGTGAATAGTGTATTTATTTAAAAATAAAATTAAAAATATTTAGAAAATTATTTTTATAAAATGGAGTTCATTTTTTAAATCATAGCATTGATATTTGGTTAAGGTGAAATTTTGGGATTATTCTGAGAAAGTTGAATTTTCGGTGAATAGTGAAAGTATAGTTTTTAAGTTACCGGTGTTTAATGACATCATTAAATGATGTATTAAGTATATATTCAATATGGTCGAATTATGAATAGTAAGATAATGTGTGAGGTGTCCCAATTGGCCAATACCATGGGAAAATACCATGGGCAAGCCCATGGTTTTGCCAAAACCACTAGTGAGGTGTCCCTTGGCCATTAATGCTTTGTCCCCTCACTTTCCCTATAAATACCCACCCTTTCCTCCTTTAGTTTTCACTCCCAACTCTCCCCCAACGAAGTTATAGTCTTCTTACCTTCCAAGGAGTACTACCAAGGTGCCCCCAAGCCCTCAAGGTCCAATCCTTTGAGTTTCAAGAGTCACGTTTTAAGGTAAGGGATCCGACCCCTCTCTTTCTTTTCATGTAATCTCTTTTATGTCATTCCTTTTCTGCTCCATGTTTTTATGTGAGAGGATGTTCTTTTATATTCCTCTTACTGCCCTTTCATGTTTATATGATGAGAGATCCCCTCTTACTCTCATCATTTCGTTTTATGAAAGTTTAAGTGACGCCATTAGGCTGCCGAATTTTTAAGGGATTCTTTCACCCTTCTCATTTTTCAAGTTCGATTTTCATGTCAAGTCTTTCAAGTTCTTTTTTTTTATTTTGTGTTGTGGTATGATCTCTATATCTATCATACTGATATCTTATTATCATATGATGAGAGACCCTATTTGATCTTGCAAATTCATTTTTATTGAAGTTTAAGTGACGTCGTTAGGCTGCCGAATTTTCATAAGAGAAATCTAATTTTTGTCTTCCTTCCATGATTTTCTTTTCAAATGGTATGTCCTCCAAATTTCATTTCCAGGTCCATATATCCTTCTTATTCTTTCACCCTACTGTTTTATGGGTCATTTATGAGTGGGAGACCCATGTCCCCTCCCATTTCAATGTTTTCTAAAACCCCGAAACTTAGCCGTTATGCTGCAGAATTTTCCCCTCAAAATGCCTCTCTCTTTTCTAAAAAATTATTTTATGTTATAAAGTGAATACTCAAAGATCTTATTTCTACAAGGGTGTTCACATATATATCAAAATGTTCCATTTTAAATTCTGGGATTTACATACATGAGACCCGCATTCCCTTTCCGTGGGTTTAAAGTGACGTAAAGATCATGTCTTTAAAGCAGTTTTTAAAACGTTATGATTATGAAATGAAACCCATTTATTTTATGCTATGTGGGTTATTTATGAAATGTTTGATGATGATATATGTGGATCACATGATAATAAAGACAAATTAAGGGTGCGCCCTGATAGCGCTCCAATGCATTGGGTAATGATGTAACCACTAGAGATTACAATTTTCATGATACCTTGGTGAATAACCTTGGTAATTTTCAAATGACACCTTGGGGAAGGACCTTGGTGATATGTTCATGATTGTCTATGTTAAATGATGTAGCCACATCTTCAAGTTATAGAAAATGTTGTTTTTATTATGAAATGCCTCATGATTTTCTTTCTCATACCTTAAAGTTCTTTTCATGTCCTTATTGAAGTATATCAAGTTCACATGTAAAATGTTCCTCTTGTTTCCATTACTGGGCCTTCTGCTCACTCTTTCTTTTGATGTATGTCCCCAGGTTATGAGATGCAGTAATGAACCTAGGATGAACTTAAGGAGAAGCCTTTCAAGTGTTTAAGAATAATGCTTTATGTTGTTTTCATGTATTATGTTCCTGGTTTCCAAGACACTAAACCTTAAAGATCCTCAGTTGTGTGTAATGTAATGAAAGTTTAAGTTATAAAATGGCGGGATGCTATATTTATAATTTATAATTCCCATCTAGGGGAAACTATAATAAAGATCATTCTTTAAGAACTACTTCAACCCTTTTAACTGGTTAAACACATCATCAATCTGAGGTAAGGGATAATTATTCTTTAACATGAACCAATTGAGTCTTTAATAATAAAAAAAAATTTGATGTGTCTCATCTATTTTTTTTTTTTTAAAAAAAAGAAAAGACACCACCCATGGGAAAATGAATCCTTTATCCAATAATTCGTCTAACAGAATCTTTAACTCTTTTAGTTCAGTGGGTTCCATATGGTATGAAAGAATAAAGATGTTCACTGTACATTTTACAAAATAAAGAGAAAATTATACTTCATATATGGGTGAAAACCATAAAAAAATTAGATGGAATAACATCATGAAACTAAAGGACTTTTGTTTGACGATCTTCATTCAAATATTATCACTCTATATCAAAATAAAATAAAAATATCACCCTACACAATCCCGAATAAGGTGGTCTATATCTAATTGACCTTAGTTCACATTATCCCTATAAAACATGGAATACCACATTAGGGGTGATAAAGGAGACCACAAAATATAGAAATCAATTTGGGGTTTATGAGTAATTATCCAATCCATATTGATAATGGAATCTAAAGGTTTCATATCAATAACCTAAAAATTCAGGGTGAAATCCATATCCTATATAGAGAATAAACAAGAGAGAAATCAAATACCCTTATATTTCTTCATTTTAAGAGGCATATCCATATCCATCATATAAGATATAATCTCAAAAGGTAATTTCATAAAAATAACAATATGATCTGATATGAATAAATGAGGTACACTGGTATTAAATAAAGTAGTTAGTAAAGATGATGTTATAGTGATTATTCTTATTAATATCTATGGACTACTTCAACTTCCACTAGAGACTATTTCAATTCAAGAATATGATTTTCTCTTCATGATTGTGGTTTGAACCTATTATATCTTAAGGAATATAATTTAAATGTATTACCTTTTGGATCTAATGAGATAGTACCACTGTACAAGGAATAAAATATAAGAAAAAGAATATGTAAGTGTAACAATCGAAGGATTTAAAAATAAATTTAATATTGAATTCATGAAAAACAGAGTCTATACAAAACACCAATTTGTTATAACCTAGATTGTAAACATAATTTTTACAGCACTATGATTTGAATTTCAAAAACCAAACACACATTATTGTGTTCAGTAAGTTATTTTTAGTCTGATAAGACAAACTTATCTTTTGGTGAATAGTGGAATACCCTTATGAATAGTAATATTAATAGTTATATGACCCTTATTAATAGTAAATCATATTATTATTTTATTGTCTTAAGGTTATAAGATAATGAGATCTTGATTAATTTTTCAAGGTGATATAAAATAAATTATAGTTTTAAAATTGTTATTTTTCAAACAAAATATGATTTTATTTAAATTTAAAATTAATCATATTTATACAATTATTTTCCAAATATGGAGTTAATTTTTTAATTATGCACATCAACAAATGGTTTGTGTTACTTTTTAATATTTTTCTGAAATACTCAAATTTTTATGAATAGTAAAATGCAGTAATTTGCTTTATACATAAATTATCAGTTAAATTAACTATTCCTAGAATAATTCCTGATGTAAGAAAACTTTTTTCAAAATAAAATGAACTAATAAATATTATGGGTCACATGAATCAACACTATAGGTTTTCTTGAGAGAAATAATAAAATAACGAATAAGATATTCAAAAATCACCCTCCCCTCCACTATAAAACCCCCCTCACTCCCTCTTATATTCATTCTAATCAAGCCTTTTTCCTTGTCTAAATTATGTTCAAATATCATCCCAATCTCCTCCCCCAATTACAGAATCCCTTGGTCTCATAAAAAGACCAAAACCTCTCCCCTAAAGAGGCTCTCAAGTATGATAACATCAAGAGGTTAATTCCTCTTTTCATTTCTTTTATTTCGAGTTCCTTTCTTTTCATTTCCTTTATTAACCTCCTTTCATCCAAATTTTATAATAACTCCAACTACATACATGTACTATAATTTTTTATGATAATATAATAATTCATCATCATCTATCCTTTCCCCTTCTCTTATACTAGAAATGAAAACACCATCTGAGATGTTTTAATTTATAACATTTAAGGACGACGGGTTTTCAATTTCTATTTTCATCTTCAATTCGGGTCATGAAACCATTTTTATGGTTGAAACGAACTATAATATATGTATTATAACTTATTTATGGTTCTGTAATCTTTTTTTACTTATGATATTAATTTATAAATCTAAATGAGTTCGTTGTGATAAAAAACCGCCAATTAACCCAAACAATTATCATAAAAGTTTTATATAATGATTCATCTTCACTCCCAATAACCAAATAAATTTTATAACCATGTAATATTATGGATTTTAAAAAAAATAATACTTCTATTTTGGAAACCCATTTTCATCTTACATGTTTATCCCTATATGTATATAAGTAAACTGGTTATGATTACCAAGGAAGAAAATGCTCCCAAACAATAAAATTGAACCTCTTAACCCTATCAAGAAGGACATGAATGAACTTAATAAGGATATACTAGATCAATTAAAAAAATAATAGGTTCATGATATATTAATTAATGAAATTAATTTGGTTATATAGGACACTGATATCAAGTGAAGGACACCATCTGACTTAAGGTATAAGTTTTCTACTCGAACCTCCATTTTCATTCGGGTTACTCTTATTCTCTACATACCTCATTTAAATTATTATTTATTCACATTTACACCTCATAAATTCTATGTGAATTTTCTATATATGTGTGCCAACTTGAATCCTAAATTCATTTATGGTGAGTTATATGTTTCCAAAGCATCTATCAAAAACATTTCCTGAAATACAAGCCCGATTTAAGGGAAATTCTCAAATTCTTACCTATTTTCAAGGTCACTCTATAATATATTTTTAGCAACCATTATCTTTATAAAATAACTAATTTTTATTATGAAAATACCATCATATTTTACTTCTGTTTTTATATAAATATTTTTCCAAAAGAACTCTTCTTTTCAAAGTAAAAGAGTATTTATCTCAAAAATTACTCAATGATTTTATGAGAGTATCTTCATTTATTTCAATACACTTGTTGATTATTATGTATTATTTGGATTAATATTTTATGATATAAACTACCATATTTAATTTAATGGTTTATTATTTATTTGACTGTGGATGTACTATCTTAAAAGCATTCACCAATTTACTTTGAATGGTTAGTGTTTATACTTAATGTTCGAGGAAAGTTATTTACATTTCATATGTTAGTTTAAATATTAATGTACATGTTTTTTATGTTTTTCCACATTCATATGAGGAATTAATTGGACTTATTAAGTGACTGGTGGGTCCCATTATAGCCCCTTGATGCATCAGTCGGTCTATAGAGACAAACTACGGTCTTAGCACGAGGCATTGACAAAATGGTTATTCGTGGTATGGGCATGAGGCCTTAACAGTATGGTTATGATGTTCATCATTATGAATTCCATCATTATGAAACTAGTAATTTAAATTTCATGAGGATATTTTACTATTAGAATACTCATGATTATGCTTTATTATGGAACTATTTATTCAACGTGTATTCCTGCAATAATATGTTCAAGTTTATTTTCAAAGTCATATGTTTTTAGTTATTCTCCATGCCTAATGTTTATGTTTATAATATATTTATCTATATATCTTACCTTTACTTAGAATTTGAGATTACCCCTTTATTATGTTTCATTTTCCTAGGACATGAAAAGGTATATTATAAATGACATGTAGGGATAACCTAGGAGTTATGAATATTGTAAAAATAATTTCTGTATTGTTTTTATTTTCAAGTTTTCATGTTGAACTTATGTATGTATATGGTTTTCCAAAAATACTAAACTATTTATTCCTTTAGGATAAATTTTTTTTAATCATTCAAATGTAATGAATTAAGGCACTCGATCTGGGAAACTAGGATAGGGTCTTTATAGTTGGTATCAAAAGAAGTTTAGTAGAAAACATAGAAACCATATTTAGAAAACATATATGGGGGGAAAATCCTAAGATAAACTTTGAGGATAAACATATAAGAACGTCCTGGAATTTTGGTAAGGAATAGATTATGTGGATCTTTCTATAAAATACATCCATGTCTGGATACTATATTTGGATGTGGTTTTGGCAAAGATGTACCTAGGAGTAACAACTCTAACAATGATTTTTGGGCTTGACCAATGGTATCGTCATAAATGATAATGGTCCTTACTAAACACCTAGTTTGAAACTCCCAGGGGCTATTCATAGGATAATTCACATTTTATTCACAATCCATTATGATGGATTTAAATGTAATTTTTTTCTCAAAGAAACCATGTTTATGATTATGTGATTATATATATATAGTATTTAAATTTATGATAAGAATTTTTCTATATTTATATTATACATTACGATTCGTAACCTAATCTAGTGTATGACATTATTTAGAAATGGTGCCTTGTGGAAGGGATGGAAACCGCGTGAATGCACTTGTCTCGTGTAGGGATTTCCCTCTGATGGAAGATAATGGTTTTGGCTCTATTGTTGTGGCTGGTGATGATCAAATTATAACTATACTAGGAGAGTTGACTCAGGTTACGAACAATAACCTTACCCATATGGAGAATCCAAATCTAAAACATGGAGGACTTATCTTAGACTGCTTTATTTGAAAACAGCCTCCATCATTTAATGGGAATATAAACCCACTCATAGAGGAGTAGTGGATAAGTTCATTAGATATGATATTTCTCATTTTGGGATTTAACGAAAGAGAGAAGGTTGTCGTGGAGGTTTATCATCTATCAGGATATGCAGATTAATTGTGTTCCTTAATTAAAAACACAAAGAAGTAGTAATAAATAGAAGGAATGGAATGGAGGGATTTTAAGGAAATATTCTTAGAAAAATACTTCCCTCATGAACAACACGTAGATATGGAAAGGCAGTTTCTGAATCTGAGGTAAAAAGGGGATGAGAATATTGAAAAGTATGAAGCTAACTTCCCAAAGTTAGAAAGACATGTCATGGACTACATATGTAATCCAAGGAGAAAGGATGATTGATTCTTTGAAAGTTTAAAAACCATTCCTCTAAAGAGCTATTGTCTCCTAAATTTTCTCATCATATGAAGACATAATTCATGAGCTATCAAGATAGAAAATAAATTCTCTAAGTCTTGTGATTTTAAGGGAATGAAAGAGAAGAATATTACTACTAGAAACTCTAGAAAAGGAAATAAGGAAATGGGGAAGAAGGAAAGAGTTTAATTTCTACCCTGTGATAATTTTAGGAAGAGACACTCGAGTACTTGCCTAAAGGGTATGGGTGTTTGTTACAAGTGTGAAGAAAAATTCCACCTATCCCAAAATTATAAGTGGAAGAAATAATATACCAATGTTCTATGCTACAATAGAAAATAGAGGGGAAATTATACAAATTATTATCCTTGTCATCAAGGAAATGTTCCACAAAAAAAGGTTAAGGGGGTAAGGCCAAGATTATGTGATCACAAATGTAGATATTGAAGTCCTTAATAATGTGTTGGTAGGTATTTTAATTGTTCCCACAAACTTATCCAATGATTTATTTGACTCTGGATCATCTCATTATTTCATATCTTCCCAGTTTTCAAAGAAAATTAGATATTTATAATTTGATTTAATAAGGGAGTTGTTAGTCAAAACTCCTGAGGGAAGTATCATTTCAACAAAGATGTGTTATTCATTCCCCATTATGGCCTATGAATATGCTTTATCTATTGATTTTATCATCATACCCATGATTGAATTTGATATAATCTTTGGTATGGATTGGATTTAAAATTATGATGAGAAAATATATTGTAAGAATAAGTATGTTACAATTTTTGAAGATTATATGGAATCCCTTATCTTTAGGGAAGAAACATCACCATCTGATTATCATTTAGATCTACTTGTCACGACCCCCTCCCACCAAAGATGCCCCTCCTGAGCTGGCAATGGTGAAAGGGAGATAATGACCCCTGATTCCCACCTCCAGTAGGCCCCGTGGTGGCGACTATCACCAAGGGTATGAGTTTTCATAAATATGGGTGGCATTAACCTTATTATTATTTAGGATCGGGAAATAGGACAAGTCAACCACCAAAAGGAAAAAAGAACAAGTGTACAGAAATAAACCCAAACCAAGCCCACATGCATGTTTAAACCAATTTATAACAAGGTACAAGTACAAGAAAGCTCAAAGTACAATACTAAAAGAAAAAAAAGGTACAACAACAGCAACAACTCCAACTGTCCAACTAGTAGGGTCCCTTACGGCCCTGGTAGTCCTCCTGGAAACCTGAAAGTAAACGTATGGTGAGCATACAAGTATACTCAGTAGGGAAACCTAAATCTCTCGTGCACAAGTGGGGAGACATCCTATTGTCTCGTGAGAACAACAGAAGAAACCTAGAAAGGAATTCTATCCACCCAACCTCACCAGCCACACTCACCAAAACACAATCACAATAGGTAGTAGTAGTATATAAGAACAAGATTATTGGGTACCCCACACCATTTCCCTTTAATTAGCTGCTCTTCCTAACGACGAACGTCTTGACGCTGCCACACTCTCCCTTCCCGCAGACACCTGGGCCTCACAACCACGTATACCACCCGCACACACCTAGGCCTCACAACCACGTATCTCGCCCGCACACACCTGGACCTCACAACCATGTATCCCGCCCGCACACACCTGGGTCTCACAACCACGTATCTCGCCCGCACACACCTGGGCCTCACAACCACGTATCCCGCCCGCACACACCTGGGCCTCATCCCGAAGATTCTTGGGAAACAGAAGAACCTGCCCGAAGAGTATTGGGCTAAAACCACCCCAATCGAAACCTACCCGAAGAGTCTTAGGTGTAATTTTGCCTCAAGCCATCACAGCCTAGGGGAGAAGGAGCAGGAAGGAGCTAGTAACTAAGGGAAAAACACCCTCTCCCATGAAATGGGAGTGTTCGGCACTAAGTGATCAACATGGGTGGGGTGCGACAAAACACAAAAGATACAGTTATATATATATATATATACCAAACAGACAGTCCAACCTATGGCTTCTAAATATAAAACTGAGCACGTGCCTCGGTACTGCTACCACGAAGTATGAATACAACAAATAACCCCAACCCCATTTAGGTTTTCACGTTTTAGCAGAATTAGATTATTTAGTTACTTAACTACTGGGAAACTATCCACAACCAACCACATCAATCGTTCGTAAAATATATCCCTGTCATCCACAAATAAAGTTAGGAAAACACAAGCAACACAACCAAGCCCTTCTTATCAACCAACCAACCCCATTGATTATTAATCTTGTTCCATTACTACGCCCCACTATTCATTAACTCTTCCTCTTTTATTTATTATTCACAACTCACTAATAATTCACAAACAAGCCCATCCTTGTAGCCCCGCTGCCAACCACCATAACCACAACCACACAGAAACATGTACATCAATATCTCTTTAATACCATTTATCGCAGCCCCGCTGCCTATTACCAACACAACATTCACACCAACCCATAACCAATTCAACCGAAGTCCCGCTGCTCACCCTATTCACAACAACCCACAAAACACCCCCATCACGTGCTATGTAACCAAGCCAACACCCACATGTTCATTATTCCATTTTGTTTAATCGGGGTGATCACACAAGGGTTCCAGATTTTAAACAGCCAACTTTATGTGATTAACCAATTTCCACAGTCCACAAGGTTTCCATCCATAAGAAAATCCAGAAGGAGAGGGCAACATTTAATTGCGTAAGCAAAGGCCCCCAACGACCGTGATTTTTAGTAGGTAGAAGCTCATTCAATTCACAACATAATATCACAGGATATAAAGTAACAACAATCACAACTTCCCATCCCCATTCTTTAACCATTTATTATCTCTATTTAATTGTTCAAATGTTTCTCATGAAAACAAAAGGATACCTTCCCCGCATGATACACAAATTAGAGAGACAAAGGTGAGATCCCTAACTCAACAGGTTCTTGATTGCAACGCTCCTCTGGATCAAACTTAGAAGACGCCCGTCGGTGTTCGTCACTTCTGTCGGGTCCTGGAAAAACCTCCTCGGGTGGAAGTCAGAAATAAAAGGCCGGAAGAAAGTCAACGGATCCAATCTCGAAAGCTCTGCCTCGTCATTACGATCCTGTGGCCGCTGACGGATCGTAAATTGGAGCTCGGACAAAGAAGTTATGGTAGGAAGAGCCTTAGAGTCTTTTGGGAGAGCTCTTCTCAGAGGAGAGGGGAGGAGAGGTGTGAGTTGAAAAGGAGGAGGGGACCGCTCCTTTTATAGGCGTGAAAATAAAAAGTACACGGCATGTACTTTATGGTACATAGCGTGTACTCGGTTAATTCACACAGTCTCCATGCGGCTTCCAACACGGCTCTGCGGCTGTTGACTGGTAAACACACGGTTTGAGGGTAACGCATATGTGGGGAGGGACTACACGGCGTGTAGTTTAGACACACGGCATGTACTCATTTATTTCACATGTAAAGGACACGACTCCAACACGGTACACAGCTGTTGACTGGTAACGCGTACGCGGGGAAGGACTACACAGCATGTAGAACTGGACAAACGGCGTGCACCCATTATTTCACACAGCGAGGACACGACCTGCAACACGGGGTATACCCGGAAAGGGTGTACACGGCGTGTACTCAAACTACACGGCGTGTAGTTTCAAAATTCTGGATAGTGTGGGAAATTTCCATTTTACCCTCTACAACACTTCTTGACCTTCTTTTTGACAAAGGAATGGGCCGGAGAGGTCCGGGCCATTACATCAGATACCTCTTAAAACATTCTCGTCCTCGAGAATTCAAAACCAACCCAGAGGAAACCCAACAACATACCTCTTAGGGTTCTCATTATAACAGGAACCCAACCAACAATCCTAATCATATTTGTTAGGAATTCCTTCTCCTATGTCGAGATATTATCTACTTTAGGCGGCACTAACTCGCCTGCACAGGTTTAATCGCATCCTCATTAATGCATCTCGATTAAGATTTGGATCTTACCACTTTCATACATTAGGATTTTTTTTCAACTCACACTGCCCCCAACACCGCACAACCTACACACTGCCCGAACACGTGGGTTTGGGAAATTCCTTCTCCTATGTCGATATACTATCCACTTTAGGCGGCACTGACTCGCCTGCACGGGTTCAATCGCATCTACATTAATGCATCTCGATTAAGGGTCAGGTTTTTTCCTTTCCCCACACATCTGGACATGTCACACATTACCAGGGAACAAGGAAACAAAAAGGTCTCACAACTGACAAGCCAAGCATTCCATATATCAAAGGTACAAGTACAACATCAACACAAAGCTCAGAAGAACAAGGGAAAACAAAAGTAAAAACAACTCCAGGTACTGAGCATGCATCTGGGTCTCCCACTCCCAAGTGCTCTCCTCGAGGTTTCCATGCCTCCACAACACACGAACCAACGGAATGGTTCATCCACGGAGCACCTTCTCATTACGATCCTCGATCCTGACTGGTCGTTACTCGAAGGTCGCGTCGTCTCCCATATCTAACTCTCTCCAGTCGATAAAGTGGGAGTCATCATGTAAGTACCGATAAATCTGGGAGATGTGGAAGATGTCATGAACATTCTCCAACTGAGGTGGCAGGGCCAGCTAATATGCCACCTCGCCGACTCGCCTAAGCCCAAGTAGTAAGGAAAAACTCAAGGTTTCATTTTATCATTTTATTTCTATTTCTTTCCCAGAACACCCAAATCAAGTAAAAAACAATCATGATGATGCATGTACCTTCCCTAGGGTCTCTACCCTGCAATCAATATAGTCTCACTTGGTCGTTCGGTAGGCTCAGAGTCCTTGCATCAAATCACGGGGGGCCCTAAAATATTGTGTCCTAGTCGGTCTTCCCTGACCTATGTCACGCACCAAGATTAACTAACACTGTTGCCCTACCATCTCATGTAATCTTCACTATTCCTAACTCCAGACTCCATCCTATCTCTCAACCATCAGCTCTGATACCATTCTGTCACGACCCCCTCCCACCAAAGATGTCCCTCCTGAGCTGGTAATGGTGAAATGGAGATAATGACCCCTGAGTCCCGCCTCTAGTAGGCCCCGGGGTGGCGACTAGCACCAAGGGTATGAGTTTTCAAAAATATGGGAGGCATAACCCTTTTTATTATTTATGATCGGGAAATAGGACTAGTCGACCACCAAAAGGAAAAAGAACAAGTGTATAGAAATAAACCCAAACCAAGCCCACATGCATGTTTAAACAAATTTATAACAAGGTACAAGTACAAGAAAGCTCAAAGTACAATACCAAAAGAAAACAAAGGTACAACAAAAGTGACAACTCCAACTGTCCAACTAGTAGGGTCCCGCACGGCCCTGGTAGTCCTCCTGGAAACCTGAAAGTAAAGGTAGGGTGAGCATACAAGTATACTCAGTAGGGAATCCTAAAGCTCTCGTGCACAAGTGGGGAGACATCCTAATGTCCCATGAGAACAACAGAAGAAACCTATCAAGGAATTCTATCCACCCAACCTCACCAGCCACACCCACCAAAACATAATCACAATAGGTAGTAGTAGTATTTAAGAACAAGAATATTGGGTACCCCGCACCATTTCCCATTAATTAGCTGCTCTTCCTAATGATGAACGGCCTGACGCTGCCACACTCTCCCCGCCCGCACACACCTAGGCCTCACAACCATGTATCACGCGCGCACACACCTGGGCCTCACAACCACGTATCCCGCCCGCACACACCTGGGACTCACAACCACGTATCCCGCCCGCACACACCTGGGCCTCACAACCACGTATCCCGCCCGCACACACCTGGGCCTCACAACCATGTATCCCGCCTGCACACACCTAGGCCTCAAAACCACGTATCCCGCCCGCACACACCTGGGCCTCATCCCGAAGATTCTTGGGAAACAGAAGAACCTGCCCGAAGAGTCTTGGGCTAAAACCACCCCAATCGAAACCTACCCGAAGAGTCTTAGGTGTAAGGTCGCCTCAAGCCATCACAGCCTAGGGGAGAAGGAGCAGGAAGGATCTAGTAACTAAGGGAAAAACACCCTATCCCATGAAATGTGAGTGTTTGGCACTAAGTGCTCAACATGGGTGGGGTGCGATAAAACACAAAAGATACAGTTATATATATATATACTAAACACACAGCCCAACCTATGTCTTCTAAACAGAAAACTGAGCACGTGCCTCGGCACTGCTACCACGAAGTATGAATACAACAAACAACCCCAACCCCATTTAGGTTTTCACGTTTCAGCAGAATTAGATTATTTAGTTACTTAACTACTGGGAAACTATCCACAACCAACCACATCAATCATTCGTAAAACATATCCATGCCATCCACAAATCAAGTTAGGAAAACACAAGCAACACAACCAAGCCCTTCTTATCAACCAACCAACCCCATTGATTATTAATCATGTTCCATTACTACGCCCCACTATTCATTAACTCTTCCACTTTTATTTATTATTCACAACTCACTAATAATTCACAAACAAACCCATCCCTGCAGCCCCGCTGCCAACCACCATAACCACAACCACACCGAAACCCATACATCAATATCTCTTTAATACCATTTATCGCATCCCTGCTGCCTATTACCAACACAACATTCACACCAACCCACAACCAATTCAACCGCAGTCCTGCTGCTCACCCTATCCACAACAACCCACAAAACACCCCCATCATGTGCTACGTAACCAAGCCAACACCCACATGTTCATTATTCCATTTTGTTTAACTGGGGTGATCACACAAGGGTTCCAGATTTTAAATAGCCAACTTTACGTGATTAACCAATTTCCACAGTCCACAAGGTTTCCATCCATAAGAAAATCCATAAGGAGAAGGTAACATTTAATTTCATAAGCAAATTCCCCCAACGACTGTGATTTTCAGTAGGTATAAGCTCATTCAATTCACAACATAATATCACAAGATATAAAGTAACAGCATTCACAACTTCCCATACCCATTCTTTAACCAGTTATTATCTTTATTTAATGGTTCAACTGTTTCTCATGAAAACAAAGGGATACCCATCCCACATGATACACAAATTATAGAGACAGAGGTGAGATCCCTACCTCAACAGGTTCTTGATTGCAACGGTCCTCCGGATCAACCTTAGAAGACGTTTGTCGGCGTTCGTCACTTCTTTCGGGTCCCGGCAAAACCTCCTCAGGTGTAAGTCGGAAAGAAAAGGCCAAAGGAATGTCAAAGGATCAAATCTTGGATGCTCTGCCTCGTTGTTGCGATCCCGTGGCCACTAACGGATCGTAAATCGGAGCTCGGACGAAGAAGTTATGGTAGGAAGAGCCTTCGAGTCTCTTGGGAGAGCTCTGCTCAGAGGAGAGGGGAGGAGTGGTGTGAGTTGAAAAGGAAAAGGGGACCCCTACTTTTATAGGCGTGAAAAGAAAAAGTACACGGCGTGTACTTTATGGTACATGGCGTGTACTCAGTTAATTTACACGATCTCCACGCGGCTTCCTACACGGCTCTGCGGCTGTTGACTGGTCAACACACGATTTGAGGGTAACACATATGCGGGGAGGGACTACACGGCGTGTAGTTTAGACACACAGCGTGTACTCATTTATTGCACACAACAAGGACACAACTCCAACACGGTACACGGTCTTTGACTGGTAACGCGTACGCGGGGAAGGACTACATGGCGTGTAGAACTGGACACACGGCGTGCACCCATTATTTCACACAACAAGGACACGACCTGCAACACGGGGTATACCCGGAAAGGGGGTACACAGCGTGTACTCAAACTACACGGCGTGTAGTTTCAAAATTATGGAAAGTGTGGGAAAATTCTATTTTACCCTCCAGAACACTTCTTGACCTTCTTTTTGACAAAGGAATGGACCGGAGAGGTCCGGGCCATTACACTACTGAATTCAATTCATATGGAGGATGAGAACTCAATATCTATGAGTAAGGAAAGAAATGTTTAAATTTATTATGTACCTATTGTGTAAGAATATATTGATATTTTTTCAGATGATTTACCTGTACATCCTCTAGAGCATGAAGGTGAGTTTTAAATTGATTTAATTACTGGTTCAAGACCTATATCAAGGACTCATTATAGAATGGACATTTTGGAATTAGTAGGAGTGATAAAGTATTTATTCTCCCAAGTGTTTCTCTATGGGGATACCCTGTTATTTTCATTAAAAATAAATATGGATCTATGAGGTTGTGTATTGCCTATAGGTAGATGAATGTTATAACAATAAAGAACAAGTATCCCCTACCTCGCATTGATGATTTATTTGATCAACTTAATAGTGCCTAATATTTTTCAAAGATTGAACTTCGGTCTAGATATCATTAGTTGCATGTAAGGAAGGAAGATATTCCAAAGACAATATTTCGTACCAGGTATAGGCATTAGGACTGTATAGTAATGCCTTTTGGATTGACTAATACACCCTCCATCTTCATGGATATAATGAGTAGGGTTTTCAAGGAATATTATGATGATATTGTTTTGGTATTTATGGATGATATCTTGGTATACTCCAAAAGATACAAATATCATGAAAACACTCACGCATTATTTTTAAGACTCATAGAAGAAATGAATTATATGTGAAGTTTAGAAAGTGTGGATTTTGGATTCAATAAGTTTCTTTTCTTGGCCATAATATCTCTAAGTATGGAACACCCATTGATCCTGTGAAGACAAATATTGTTTGGGAATGGCTTACACCAATGAGAATAAACGATATATGTAGTTTTTTTGGTTTAGCAGGTTATTATTAGCATTTTGTTCAAAACTTTTCATGTTTATCCAACCCATTAATGAAGCTTGCTCATAAATGGGTTAATTTCATATGGATAAAAGAATGTGAGGAATGTTTCGAATAATTAAATTGGAGATTAGTGAATGCTCTGATACAAGCTCTACCATCAGAGAATGATGGGTTTTTTATCTAAAGTAATGCATCAAAGAAAGGACTTGGTTGTATCCTTATGAAGAATGAGAGAGTTATTTCCTATTCATCAAGGAAGTTAAAAATTCATGAACAAAACTATCACGCTCATGATCTTGCATTATCCGTTGTGATCTTTGCTCAAAATTTATGGATAAACTATCTCTATGGTGAAAGATGTGAGATATATATAGATCAAAAGAGTCTGAAATATATCTTCCCATAGAAAGAACTCAACATGAGGAAAAGGAGATGTCTCAAGATACTCATGGATTATGATTGTTCCATACACTACCACCTAGGAAATGAAGATAAGGTATCTGATGCATTGAGATGGAAGGATAATAGAGGTTTAAAAAAATGAGGATTGAAATGGATCCTGTATTGATGGATCTAGTAAGGATGGACATGGGAATTATCAAATAAGGTGAAAATTGATTACCTTTTCAATTGTTTTCCCAGCCATATTTATTGAAATGAATTGAAATTTCTTATTATGATGATGAGAACCTTAAAAAGAAAATAAAAGTTGTGTGTGACGGGATTTTGGCTGACTTCATGTGTGAAGATGGAATTCTGAAATTTGGGATGAGGCTATGTGTTTCCTCTATACTCGAGATAAAAATGAAGTTATTAGATGATGTTAGTAGCTCTAATTTTTCTATACACCCAATTAGTACTAAAATTTATAGAGATTTGAAGGAAAATGTCTGGTGGGACAACATGAAGAGGGAAACTGCTTATTATGTATCAAGATATTTAGTTTTTCAAAAAGTGAAGGTTGAATGAAAACATCTTAGAGGATTTATGCAACCTATACCTCTTCCTACATGCAAATGGGATGAAATCATCATGGATTTTGTCACTGTATTTCTCAAAACTCTAAGAAATAATGATACAATATGGGTAATTGTGGATAGACTTAAGAAATTTTCACATTTCCTCGCTATAAGGGAGGATTTTCTACTAGAACTCCTTGCATGACTTTATATCAATAAAGTTGTAAGACATCATGGATCACCTCTTTCAATAGTGTCTAATCTTGATCCTCAATTTACATTGAAATTCTGGAAAATTCTTAAAAAACCATGGATACTTAGCTTCGATTGGGTACTTCTTATCACCCTCAAACTGATGGGAAATCGGAAAGGACATTCCTAAATTTAGAAGACATGTTTAGATCATCCTCACTTAATTTTCAAGGTATGTGGGATTATTATATACCTTTGGTGTATTTTTCCTACAATAATAGTTTCCTTTCTAAAATTCAAATGGAACCATATGAAGCATTGTATAGAAAGAGATGATGTACACCAACATATTGGGAAGAATTTAATGAAAGGAAGCTTGTGGGTATATATATTCTAGAGGAAACAATAGAGAGAGTAAATACTATTCAAACCCATATCAAAAAGGCTCAAAGTAGTCAAAATATCCATGCTGATAATGAAATGAAGGATTTGGAATTTCAAGAGGGAGATCACGTTTTCTTGAAAGTATATCCATGGAAGGGTGTTATATGATTTGGGAAGAAAGGGAAACTGATCCCTATGTACATTTTTCCTTTTGAAATTATAGAGAGAGTTGGAGTTCTGACTTATCATTTGGAAATTATGACTAGCCTATCTAAAGTAAACAATGTGTTCTATGTCTCATTGTTGAGAAAGTACATTACAGACCCAATGAATTTCTTCACTTCTAAAGGTATAGAATTGGAACCTGGATTATCTTTCTCTAAAGAGCCTATCTGGATTCTAGACACTATGGAATAGGTGTTGTGGAATTTTATAATACAACTGGTAAAGGTACTTTGAAAAATCATATTATTTAATAAGCAACATGGGATCATGAGGAGCTTATGATGAATAACTACCCAAATCCTTTTATGAGGTAACATTTTTGTAATTTTGAGAATGAAATTTCGGTAAGGGGGGGGGGAATGTAACACCCCATGGATTTATAAATATATTTAATATTGAATTAATGATAAACTGAGTCTCTACAAAACACCACTTTGTTATAACCTAGCTAGTAAACATAATTTTTCCACCTCTATCATTTGAATTTCAAAAAACAGACAAACAAGGTTGCTTTCAGTAAGATATTTAGATTCTGATAAGACAAACTTAATTTTTTATCAATAGTAACACACCTTTATGAATAGTAATATGACCCTTATGAATAGTAAATCATATTATTATTTTATTTTTTTTAATTTTATAAGATGATGAGATCTTGATTAATTTTTCAAGGAGATATAAAATGAATTATATTTTTCAAATTTTTATTTTTCAAATAAATAATGATTTTATTTAAAAATTAAATTAATATAATTTAAAAATTTATTTTCAAAAATTGGATTTTATTTTTTAATTCTACACATCAAAAAAACTTGGTTGAATTTTGGTATTTTTCTAAAATACTCGAATTTTTGATGAATAGTAAAATATGGTAATTTACCATATATATACATTATCAATAAAATTCACTATTCTTGGCATCATGGATGATGTAAGAACACTTGGTTCAAACTCACATGAACTTATTACTATTATGGGTCATAATAATCAACACTATTGGTTGTATTGAGAGAAATAATAAAATAATGAATGAGATATTCAAAATTCACTCCTCTCCTCCACTATAAAAACCCCCCTCACTCCCTCTTCTATTCACTCCTCTCAAGCCTTATGCCTTGTCTAAATTCTACTCAAATATCCACCAAAGCTCCTCGCACACCTCTATAATCCCTTGTTCTCATAAAAGTACAAAAAACCTCTCCCCTAAAGAGTCTCTCAAGGAAGATAACATCAAGAGTTATATCCCTCTTTTCATTTCTTTTATTTCGAGTTCCTTTCTTTTACCTTTCATTCATCGCATCCTTTAATAAAAATGTTATGATAACTCTAGTACCTTCAATGTACTATAATTTTCTTATTATAATGGAATAATTCATCATCATCTCTACTTTCCCAAAATTTTATACTAGAAATGAAAACACCATCCAAGATCTGTTAATTTATCACATTCAAGGATGACTGGTTTTCAACTTCTCTTACCTTCTTCAATTCTGGTCATTAAACTATTTTTATGGTTGAAAAAAATATAATATATATATTATAAATTATTTTAGGTTCTATAATTTTTTTCTACACATGATATTAATTTATAAATCAAAATGAGTTCATTGTGATAAAAATTGCCAATTAACTAGAACAATTATCATTAAAGTTTTATATAATGATTCATCTTCACTCCCAATAACCAAATAAATTTTATAACCATGTAACCTCATGGATGTTAAAAAATAAAATAAAACTTCTATTCTGAACAACCATTCTCATCTTACATGATTATCCTTACATGTATATAAGTAAACTGATCATGAATACCATGAAAGAAAACGTTCCCAAATAATAAAATTGTACCTCTTAAACCCATCAAGAAGTCCATGAATGAAATTAATAAGGCTATACTAAATTAATTTCCTAAATAATATTTTCTATACTATAAAGACCTGTCAACTTCAAGTAATTTTTTTTCTTAAATTATTTGTGATTTTATGAGTACGCAGTTTATGATGGCACCTGATTCCAAGGCCCGGTGTTCCCGGAATCAATTTATGAAGTTTAGCTCGGGTATGTTCTGTGAACGAACGAGTGATTTTTTCTATCTTTTGAACCGGTGCTCAGAATTGAAATCTAAGGGCACCGATGGAACTGCAGCGCCGGTAATTTCTTAAGAGGACCTTTACCAAAGATGCATCTGCTCGAGAGGAGTTGCTAAAAAAATGTGGATTAAAAGAAAAGTAAAATAAAATTGTGTTAAAAATTTATTTCTTTTCCTAAAGTTGTTTTAATCTACATGGGGAAGTTGGGGTGGGACCCACAAGTTTCTAACTACTCATGTTAGGATATTTGTGATGTGGGTCCCACACGATCCCCAACCCTTCACATTCCCTAACTCCCTAACTCCCCCCTTTATTTGAGTAACCCCCTCTCTCCCTCTTTAAAGCTTTCCAACTTAACACATAATTAATTAGACAACTCATGTTTAATTAATTAAGTGTTTTGTATTTTGAATTTTTAATTTTTGAATGCATGGCATGAATTAATAAAATAAGGAGGAGCCTTATTTTATTTTGGTTGGTTGGCTTATTGTATGAGGACTTTAGAAGAGAGCTCCTTCCTCTTTATTGGAAGAACTTCATCCTCTGCGAAGAACGTCACTCTTCAACGAAGAAAGCCAATTCTTAGATGGAGAACGTTGACTCAGTGGTTCCGGTTTTCTCCATCCTCTTCTTCCTCCGCGACAAGGGATGAGACACCGACGACGACGGAAGCAACTCCATCATCTGCTATGCTTGAAAACTACAAACTTATTTCGAGGTAGGGGTGTGTTTTGATTGAGCAACGTTGGTTCCATGTTATTTTTCCTCTTAAACCACTTGTTATCGGCTAACGCGGAAGGGACCGGACCAAACTAACACAGATTGATTCCTCCCCCGTTCTTGTGAATATGTGGAGTTATTTAAGCGTTCGTGAGCGGTGAATCAAGTTATGTTTTCAGAGCCGATCGGAGGCCCGAAAACATCATAAACGTCCTCAGAGCATCGAGGTGACCTAGAAACGGATGTTTTGTGCAAATTGGATTATCGGAACGAAGAACGGACACCTCGGAAGGTGTGCTGGCCAGAGGCATTGTTTTTGTAAAATTCCAAAATACATGGCGTGTACTCTATAATCACACGCCGTATAGTACAAGCTTATTATGGCTTCCGTTTTGGACATTAGAAAAGTAACATATGGCGTGTGACTCTATACACACGGTGTGTACTCTCCACATTGTTTTCTAGAGGAGGCTTTGATGGACATGGCGTGTATTCAGGGAAAATACATAGACACGGACAGCAATACACGTCCAAGTAACACGGCGTGTATTCACTTCATAGAAAATAAGAAGCGGCTTCATAAGGCTCGTCATGTAATCCGGGAGATACACTGACATGGGAAGAACTAAACAACCAAGAGGCACGACGTGTACTACCTCACTGTGGCATAAGAAACTTCGTGATGATTCGGCGTGTATTCTGGGAATACACAGACACGGGGTGGAGTACATGGGCATGTACTCCATCACACGGACAGACATGGCCAATGGTGCGAGCTAACCCATGTACCAATTACACGGGTGGGAGAACACGGGTTGAGGTCGTGTACGGGCACATGGCCAGCATACATGGAGCCGACCCCAGAAGTGAAGACACAGTGTGTAACCATATCACATGCTGTGTACTTACTTTTTACACGAACAACCCTTTGACATGGGTCGTAGTAAACGGGCAGTACCCAAGGTCTGAAGACACGGCGTGTAACCCTACCAACACGCCATGTACATTTTTTAAAATCGCTTGGTCATCTTGTACTCAGTGCCTTGGACATGTTTTGCTTGGTTTTTCCCCTATTATGTGGGACGGATTGTTGGGATACATCATCTCTGGTCTTCGTGATGGTTGATGTATCCACCCCTCTGAGTCGAGGAGCGGACCCTCCCAGAATCGAGTATGCTGTGTGTGGGAACCCTAGAGCTGGTTGCGACTGTGATGATGATGACGACTGTACTTAGATCCTTCGTGGGTTTGGCAGCGATGACGACTGTACTTGGATCCTACGTGGGTTTCACAGTGAGGATGATTGTACATGGATCCTCCATGGGTTCGGCAGTGATGAAGAATGTACTTGGATCCTACGTGGGTTCAGCAATGATGGTTACTGTACTTGGATCCTACGTGGGCTCGGCAGCGATGACTTCTATACTGGGATCCTATATGGGTTCGGCAGAGAGGATGATTCAAAGGTTACATCTAATCATCTCCACCACTCTTCGTGAGTAGTATACCTATGTGAGTTGAGTCTTGACTTCCAATCATTATCATCGATATGATTGACTTGTTTTCCTATGTGGATTGGGTTATGATTTCCTGTGTGGACTGGGTTTCACTTGGGCTCGTGAGTTGGAGTCGAACTGGAATTGATGACTTAGGTATATGTATGGGCATATACCTAAGTAGTGTTGGTTGATACTTCGTGTTTGTATCCTTCTTTTTTTATTTATCCTTTGTGGATTTTGGGAGACCTTCGGGGTTCTCGGGGTCCCTAATCAGTATCGTATACTCACCCCTTCATGGGCTATGCCCGCACTACGTTGTGTTGGTTGCAGATGACGGACAACGCTGATCGTGGTTGAGGCTTGTGGAGCGGGAATGTACCCGAAGGTGGACTATCAGGCGGGACGTACACGGAGCAGACGGCCAGACCCGAGGAGCTAAAGAGACCATATGTACCCACCCTTCAGGTGGGATAATCGGAGGAAGACCAGGTGGTTACTGATTTACTTTACTACTACTGTACCTTCTTTTCAGTTGTACTGTACTTTCAGTTGGGTTTGTATTCTAGCCCATTTACTTTTCAGCACTTACTTTTGTACTTAGTTTACTTAGTGTTTACTTCATCTTGCGTACTCTATGGTGTTTGATTTCTTATATAAAGGAAATTCCTTCCCTTTTATCGGGATTTACACCTTTGGTGCTAGTCACCAACCCTTGGCCTATGGAAGGCGGGCTTGTGGTAGTCACGGCATGGGCCCCATGGATGGTTCGTGACAAATTGGTATCAAAGGAGTCGGTTCTACTGCAGAACTCGGGACTCTTATAATTTATTTTGTGTGAAGCAATAGTGTTTAGGGTATTGAGTGTGGTTATCAGTCCAGGGAGTCCAGTGTTGGTGCGGCGGCCGACATATCCAAACACCAGGACCCTGACTTCTAATTTCCAACTCAATGCACGAAAACATTGATTGCTTGTGTGTTTCAAAAGTTTTCTTTGTGATTACTTTGAGTTAGCTGACCAAGTATACTGTCTTAACTGTGGTGCACCTGTTGCTTTTCAGGATGGCCCCATGACAACATCCTGCTAGGGTTCTGAGCATTGTGCGAGACGGTAGCCCACAGAGTAATGAGGCCTCGGTGCAGGGCCCCTTTACAGCGGAGGCACCGGTGGTACCTCTACCCGCCGAGCCACCGATGCCACCAGCCCCAGTAGCTGAGAGTGCACGTCGCTTGAGTGCACTGCATGAGTTTCATCATTAGAGGTCTCCCAGGTTCCATGGAGAGATGGACCCTCAGGCAGTCAAGTATTGGCTGGAGTCTGTTGTTCGAGTCTTCAGATTAGTAGGGACACTAGCTGACCTCATGGTGATCCATGCGGTGAGTCTAGTGCACGCAGAAATAGGTAGATGGTGGAGCCTGATGCTCCAGGTGAATGACGAGAAATCTCTACTTTGGACGGACTTCGAGAGACTCTTATGCTCATAGTTCGTTCCAGCTACCCTCCATGCGGTGTGCATCCAGGAGTTACTACAGCTATGGCAGGGCATCATGTCAGTAGCCCAGTACTCGATGAGATTTACTGATCTATCGCGCTACTCCACGGACATGGTACGGGACCCATTCTTCCGGGCCCGGACCTTCGAGCATGGACTAAGGCATGAGATTAGGGCATCGATGATCTCCCTCAGTATTCTGATGCATGTAGGAGTACTGGAGCGATCCCTTCTTGTGGAGAGCTTTCTTGCTGAGTCTACACTAGCAGTGAGGCCTACCGCAGGGCAACATGTAGCGGAGTCTTCTGTAGACGGTAGTAGACAGATGTCATAGAGGTCTAAGCGGGCCAGACCATCAGGTGGGAGACTTCAGGATACTGGTTTGGAGGTGTGAGTCACACGCAGCAGAGCCAGTCATACGAGAGGAAGATAGTGCTATGCATGCGGTGGGCAGGCCCACATGGCTCGTGACTACCCAAACCACCATGAAGAGGAGCATAAGACGGTTGAGGGATCACCCAGGAAGAGGCAGAGGTTCGACTGTGGTGGTCCACAGGGAGAAGGAGTATTAGGTATAGGAGCTTGCTGAGCAGCGGGTGGTGGGCGACGCTTTGAGGCTCTACCACCACCACCACCAGGAGGTCCACCCCAACCACAAAGAGTTGGCAGACAGAGGAAGGATCAGCTTCAGGCAGTGGAGGCCTACGACCATGATGAAACTGAGATTATTCGAGGTACTATCTATGTCTACTCCACCCTGGTTACAGTTCTTATAGACATAGGAGTGAGTCATTCTTTCATTATAGCTTCCCTTGTTCTGAGCCCAGAGATTCCGATGGAGCCATTGGCTCGATCCTTACGGCTAGAGACTCTTACGGGAGCAGACTCGACGATTACGCACTGGTGCTGGTAGTGTGAGATTACTATAGGAGGCGAGAGCTTCGACTGAGATCTTCTTTTATCAGCTTCGAGGCCTTACAACGTCATCTTGGGCATGGATTAGTTATCTACGGTCCATGCTCAGATTGACTGTATTAGGTGCAAAGTGCGGTGTGTCCGCACCGATGGGAGCAGGTTCACCTTCACCGGCGAGAAGGGAGACTTTATAGCGCAGGATGGACTCACACAAAGGAGAGGATAGCCGATCACCCATCAGTTGGCTAGTCTCATCCTAGGAGCAGTTGATGTGCGAATTATGAGTTTTCCTATTGTGGTGGATCAGTATGCGGAAGTTTTTCCTGACGAAGTTCCAGGACTAACTCCTCGTAGAGAGGTAGACTTTTATATTGACCTGTACCCTAGGACAGCCCCAATATGTACTTCATCATATCGAATGGCTCCTGCTGAGCTTTGAGATCTACGGGTACAGCTAGAGGACTTGCAGGGCAAGGGGTTCATTCGACTCAGTGTTTCACCCTGGGCTTCCCCGATTTTGTTCGCCAAGAAGGCAAACGGGAGCTTAAGACTGTGTGTCGACTACCATCACCTGAATCAGGTGATCGTGAAGAAAAAGTATCCACTTCCGAGGATTGATGACCTCTTCGATCAGCTCAACGGATCACGCCGGTTCTCGTAGATAGACCTCAGTTCAGGTTATCATCCGCTCAGAGTTCGAGACGAGGATGTGGAGAAGACGGCCTTCAGGTGGCGGTATGGCCATTATGAGTTCTTGGTTATGCCTTTCGGTGTAACCAACACACCATCAATGTTCATGAGTCTCATGAACAAGATCTTCCTGCCTTACCTCGATCGATTTGTCATAGTCTTCATCGACGACATATTGATATACTCGACTACTGAGGAGGAGCACGTCTACCACTTGCAGGTGGTACTGGATACACTCCGAGAGCACCAGCTTTATGGTAAGCTCTCGAAGTGTCAGTTCTGGATTCTAGAGGTCCACTTCTTGGGGCACGTCATCTCGGAGTTGGGAGTTGCGGTGGATCTTGCAAAGAATGAGGCAGTGCTACTTGGGAGTCACCCAGGAGCGTGACGGAGGTGCGGAGTTTCTTAGGTTTGGCTGGGTACTATTGAAGATTTGTGCCATACTTCTCCAGAGTTGCAGCACCACTTTCATCTTTGATGAAGAAGGGGAAACCCTTCGTGTGGTCAGATAGATGTCAGCAAAGCTTCTGGGAGCTGAGACAAATATTGACCAGTGCACCCATCTTGAGGCTACCGGAGGAGGGCGTAGGGTACGTAGTTTACTGTGATGCATCAGGGACCAGACTCAGGTGTGTCCTAATGCAAGAGCGGGAAGTTATCGCTTATGTTTCATGATAGTTGAGGCAGCATGATCAGAACTACTCTACCCATGACCTGGAGTTAGCAACAGTGGTCTTCGCCTTGAAGATGTGGTGGCACTATCTGATAGGCGAGCACTTTACAGTCTATTCTGACCACCAAAGTCTCAGGTACATCTTCTCACAGAAGGACCTAAACCTGAGGTATCGAAAATGGATCGATTTCCTCCAGGACTATGACTTTGAGATAGTCTATACTCCTAGGAAGGGGAACATAGTACCTGATGCTCTTAGCAGGAGGTCGGGCATTCAACTACTTGGAGAGGCGTCAGAGCAGCTAGCCGCGTTGTAGATATCTTTCGTGGATAGAGATGGGGAATCCTTTCTACAGTCACTCACAGTCACTCATCCACTACTTCAGTGGATCAGAGAGGTACAGCGTGGGGACGTTGACTGTGAGATGTGATGTGCTCAGATTTCCACAGGGCAGGCACCTGATGGATTTTCTATAGGAGGAGATCACGTCATCCTTTTCAGGGGACGTACCATGGTACCAGCTGCATTATGGGAGTAGGTGCTGAGGGAGTTTCACACTTCCCCTCTAGCGGTACATCCTGGAGTAGAAAATATGTACTAGGACCTCAGACGACAGCACTGGTGGCCATGTATGAAGAAGGTTGTGGAAGAGTTCATTTCACAATGCCTCATCTGCCAGTAGGTGAAGGTAGAGCACCAGGTACCAGCAGACATTGTACAAATCTTAAGGGTCCTGGAGTGGAAGTGGGATGGGATATCTATGGATTTCGTGATGGGACATCCATGTACTTCCAGAGCACACGACTCCATCTGGGTGATCATCGACCGACTCACCAAGTCGGCCCACTTCCTACCCATCAGAGAGCAGGGCTTAGTGGAGAGCTTGGGAAACCTCTATGTTCAAGAGATCATATAGATTCATGGTGTGCCATAGTCTATTATCTCTGATCGAGACACTTTACTTCCCGACTTTGGAAGGGATTGCAGGAGGCATTTGGGACGCAGCTACGCCTGAGCACCACCTTTCACCCTCAGACAGATGTCCAGATAGAGAGGACCATTCAGACTCTCGAGGACAAGATTCATGCATGTGTCCTTGACTTTGGTCGTAGCTGGGAGGATCACCTACCCTTGGTGGAGTTTGCGTACAACAACAGCTACCACTCCACCAACTGGATGGAACAATACGAGGCATTGTACGGCCGACCTTACAGATCACCTCTGTGCTGGATAGACCCTGGGGAGTCAGCACTTGTAGGACCAGAGATGGTCCAGGCCACGATGGAGAAGGTACAAATCATCCAGGAGCAGATGAGGACTGCTCAGAGCCGACAGAAGTCCTATGTTGACAGGAGGTGGAGACCACTAGAGTTCGAGGATGGTGACCACGTTTTCTGACGGGTCTCACCTCGATGTGGACTACAGAGATTTGGTCAGGTGGTAAGTTATTTCCGCACTTCATCAGACCATTCTAGGTACTCAGTAGGATAGGCGAGGTGGCTTATCGCCTGACTCTTCCACCTCAGTTGCATGGGGTTCACGACGTGTTCCACATATCTCAGATGAGGAGATACGTGCACGACCCGACGCATATCATTGATCACAGGGAGTTGGACATCGATGACGGGGTGACTTTTGCAGAGGTCCCGATGGAGATCGAGGATCGACGGGAGCAGGTCCTACGTGGATGGTTGATTCCTCTAGTGCAAATCAGGTGGCAGCACGAGAACCTCCAGGAGAGCACATGGGAGTGGGAGGATCAGATACATGCACAGTACCCTCATTTGTTTCCCTAGTTTATGATGTATCTTTATGGGGATGTAAATCCCTAAGGTAGGAGTAATGTAAAGACCCGTAAATTTCAAGGAAAATTTTTTTCCTAAATTATTTAGGATTTTACGAGTACGCAGTTTCTGACGGAACCTGATTCTGAGGCCCTGTTTTCACGGAATCAATTTCTGAAGTTTAGCTCGGGTACGTTCAGTGAACGAACAAGCGAGTTTTTCTATCTTTTGAACTGGTGCTCAGAATTGAAATATGAGGGCACTGATGGAACCACAGCGCTGGTAATTTCTTAAGAGGACCTTTACCGAAGATGCTTCTTGTCGGGAGGAGTTGCTAAAAAAATGTGGATTAAAAGAAAAGTAAAATAAAATTATGTTACAATTTTATTTCTTTTCCTAAAGTTGTTTTAATCTACATGGGGAAGTTGGGGTGGGACCCAAAAGTTTCTAACTACTCATGCTAGGATATTTGTGAGGTGGGTCCCACATGAGCCTCAACCCTTCACATTCCCTAACTCCCTAACACCCCCCTTTATTTGAGTAATTCCCATCTCTCCCTCTTTAAAGCTTGCCAACTTAACAGATAATTAATTAGACAACTCATGTTTAATTAATTAAGTGTTTTGGATTTTGAATTTGTAATTTTTTAATGCATGGCATGAATTAATAAAATAAAGAAGAGCCTTATTTTATTTTGGTTGGTTGGATTGTTGTTTGAGGACTTTAGAAGAGATATCCTATTTCTTTATTGGAATAACTTCATCCTCCGTGAAGAACGTCACTCTTCAACAAAGAACGCCAATTCTCCGATGGATAATGTTGACTTGGTAGTTCCAGTTTTCTCCATCCTCTTCTTCCTCCGCGACAAGGGAGGAGACACCGAGAACAACGGAAACAATGCCATCATCTGCGGCGCTTGACAACCATGAACTTCTTTATAGGTAGGGGTGTGTTTTGATTGATCAACGTTGGTTTTCCTTCCATGTTGTTGTTCCTCTTAAACCACTTGTTATCGGCTAACGCAGAAGGGACCGGACTAAACTAACACAGATCGATTCCACCGTCGTTCTTGTGAATATGTGGAGTTATTCAAGCATTCTTGAGCGGTGAATCAAGTTATGTTTTCGGAGCTGATCGGAGGCCCGAAAACATCGTAAACGGCCTCAGAGCATCAGGGTGACCTAGAAACGGAAGTTTTGTGGAAATCGGATTATCAGAACGAAGAACGGACACCTCGGAAGGCGTGCTAGCCAGAGGCGTCATTTCTGGAAAATTCCAGAATACACGGTATGTACTTCAGAATCACACTCCCTGTAGTACAAGCGTATTGTGGCTTCCGTTTCAGACACTAGAAAAGTAACATACAGTGTGTGACTCTATACACACGGTGTATACTCTCCACACTGTTTTCCAGAGGAGGATTCGATGGACATGGCGTGTATTCAGGGAAAATACACAGACATGGATAGCAATACACGGCCAAGTAACACGGCGTGTATTCACTTCATATAAAGTCAGAAGCGGCTTCGTGAGGCTCGACATGTAATTTGGGAGATACATGGACATGGGCAGAACTACATGGCCAAGAGGCACAGCATGTACTACCTCACCATGGCAGAAGCAACTTCGTGATGATTCGGCGTGTATTCTGGGAATACATGGACACGGGGTGGAGTACACGGGCATGTACTCCATCACATTGCCATACATGGCCAATGGTGCGGGCTAACCCATGTACCAATTACACGGGTTAGAGAACATGGGTTGAGGCCGTGTACGGGGACATGGCCAGCGTACACGGAGCCGACTCCAGAAGTGAAGAAATGGCGTGTAACCATATCACACGTCGTGTACTTACTTTTTACCTGAACATCCCTTTGACATGGGACGTAGTACATGGGAAGTACCCGAAGTCTGAAGACACGGCGTGTAACCCTACCAACACGCCGTGTACTTTTTGGAAAATGGCTTGGTAATCTTGTACTCAGTGTCTTGGAGATGTTCTTCTTGGTTTTTTCCCTATGACATGGGACGGAATGTTGGGATACATCATCTCTGGTCTTCGTGACAGTTGATGTATCCACCCCTCTGACTCAAGGAGCGGACCCTCCCAGAATCGAGTATGCTGTGTGTGGGAACCCTAGAGCTTGCTGTGACTGCGACGACGATGACAACTGTACTTGGATCCTCCATGGGATCGGCAGTGATGACAACTGTACTTGGATCCTACGTGGGTTCGGCAGCGAGGATGACTGTATTTGGATCCTCCGTGGGTTTGGCAGCGATGAGGACTGTACTTGGATCCTATGTGGGTTCAGCAGTGATGGTTACTGTACTTGGATCCAACGTGGGTTCAGCAGCAATGACGTCTATAATTGGATCCTACGTGGGTTCGATAGAGAGGATGATTCAGAGGTTACATCTAATCATCTCCACCACTCTTCATGAGTATTATACCTGTGTGAGCTGAGTCTTGACTTCCAATCATTATCATCGATATGATTGACTTGTTTTCCTGTATAGATTGTGTTGTGCCTTCCTGTGTGGACTGGGTTGTACTTGGGCTTGTGAGTTGGAGCCGAACTGGAAATGATGACTTTGGTATATGTATGGGCATATACCTAATTAGTGTTGGTTGTTACTTCGTGTTTGTATCCTTATTTTATGATTTATCCTTTGTGGATTCTAGGAGACCTTCGGGGGTCTCGGGGTCCCTACTGAGTATCGTATACTCACCCCTGTATGGGCTATGCCCGCACTATGTTGTGTTGGTTGCAGACGACGGACAGCGTTGATCATGGTTGAGGCTTGCGGAGCGGGACAGTACCCAGAGGTGGACTATCAGGCGGGACATACATGGAGTGGACGGCTGGACGCGAGGAGATGAAGATACCATCTATACCCACCCTTCAGGTGGGATAACTGGAGGATGACCCAGTGGTTGTTGATTTACTTTACTGATGTTGTACCTTCTTTTCAGTTGTACTGTACTTTCAGTTGGGTTTGTATTCTGGCCCATTTACTTTTCAACACTTACTTTTGTACTCAGTTTACTAAGTGTTTACTTCAGCTTGTGTAGTCTGTGGTGTTTGATTCCTTATATAAAGGCAATGCCTTCCCTTTTATCTGGATTTATGCCTTTGGTGCTAGTCGCCAGCCCCTGGCCTATGGAAGGCGGGCTTGGGGTAGTCACGGCGCAGGCCCTGAGGAGGGGTGGTGACATATACATATTAATTGTGGAATTTAATTTGGTTATCCAGGACACTAATATCAAGTGAAGAACACCATCGAACTTAAGTTAAGGGTATTTTACCCGAACCTCCATTTTCATTCGGGTTACTCTTATTCTCTACATAAAAAAATTAAATTATTATTTATTAATATTCACTCCTAATAAATTTTGTGTGAATTTTATATATATGTGTACCAACCATAATCCTACTTTCATTTATGGGGATTTGTATTTTTTTAAAGGATCTTTCAAAAATTATTCCCGAAATACAAGCCCAATTCAAGGGAATTTCTTACCTATTTTCAAGGGAACACCATAATCTATTTTTAGAAACCATTATATTTCTAAAATAACTCATTTTATTATTAAAATATTATGTTACTTTACTTCTTTTTTTATACAAATATTTTTCCAAAAAGAACTCTTCTTTTCAAAGTAAAAGAGTATTTATCTCAAGAATTACTCGATTATTTTATAAGAGAATCTTCATATATTTCAAAACTCTTGTTGATTATTAAGTATTATTGGGATTAATATATTATGATATCATCTACCATATATAATTGAAGTTTTTATGATTATTTTGACTATGGATGTTTTATCTTAAAACCATTCCCCAATTTACTCAGAATGGTTAGTGTTTATACTTAATGATCGGGGAAAGTTATTTAAATTTCATATGTTATTTTCAATATGAATGTATATTTTGTTTATGTGTATCCCCATTCCTGTGAGTAATTCATTGGACTTGGTAAGTGAAGGTTGGGTCCCTCTCTATCAACTCAATTAATCAGTAAGTCTCATGAGACAAACTACGGTCATTGCATGAGGCCTTGACAGAATGGTTATTTATTATCTTGGAATGAGGCCTTAATGGTATGGTTATGATGTTTGGAATTACTCATTCCTCCATTATGAAACAAGTAAATGAATGTTCATGAGGTTATATTACTAGTAGAATACCCATGATTATGCTTTATTATGACATTATTTATTTATCTCTTATTCCTTTTATAATGTGTTCAGGTTTATAAGGCATGTCTTTTTAGTTATTCACCATGCCTAATGTTTATGTTTATGGTATCTTCTACTATATTACTTACCCTTACTAAGAATTTGAGCTCACCCCTTTCTTATAATTCATTTTCCTAGGACATAAAAAGGTATATTATGAATGACATGCAAGATAACTTAGGAGTTATGGATGTTGTAAAAGGAATTTCTTTATTTTTTTTATTTCAAGTTGTAATGTTGAACTTATGTATGTATCTGGTTTTCCAAAACTACTAAAATAATCATTCCTTCAGGATATGACTTTCTTTTAATTATGACAATGTAATGAATTAAGGAACTTTCTTCGGGGAACTGGGTCGGGTCTTTACATTAAGTGTCCTAAGAGACCACATAATCCATATATATTTAGAGCCTTATTACAAAATTACTTCAAATTTACAACTATTATACATTGAAAGAAATACTATGGACATCTTATAAATACCAAATAATGTTTGTATGAATCATGTTGTAGTGATTTTCCGTAAGACTCAACGGTATTCTTCTTTCCTTTAATGGAACTAAAATAATTGGAACTGTTTCTAAGAGAAACTACCATATACCCTAAATTATCATCAATGTAAACCTGAACTATCAAATCTCAATTTATTATGTTTGTATAAGAATTGATAATGTACATGAAAACCTTATATCATATTTAAAATCAAAGTCCAATCTCGAATATATAGGTTTGTAACTTCTCATTCATCACTACCTTATGAGAAAAAAAGAACATGTTCAATAAATATATATGAATACAATGTTATAATTAAATCACCATGCTAGAGGATAAGAAAATATATAGACATTAGCAAAACTAATGACTCTAGATAACACTGCTTTATGAAAATAGTTATAAAATCTTTCCACTCTAAGACCTCATGATTTGTTTCTATAAGCCTTAAATATATAATATCCCCATACATATACTCTCAAATATAGTGCTAAAAACATAAAATTTTCATTTTCGTATTTTATACTGATGAAGGTGACCCAATATTTTCTATCTAAAACACTCAAAATCAATTGTAAAAAATTAGATAACTTGCATTCTCATATAACATTGAGGTTTATAGTATTAGAGAAATAGGAAAAAATCTTAGCATTATGGATTCATAACCAACTTTTTTATAAAGATGAACATCAGCTCCCACTATACCCAGCTTTAAATATTCCACTTTAGGTTAACATCCTCATCTATATCAAACCCATCTAGGAATAATTCATTCAACCTAAATCTTTATAATCTGGGGAAGGTGAAATATAAGAAGTGGAGTTCAAATGATCAGTGTGGGAAAATTTAATCATTAAAAATTGAATTTCATTGGGTATTATAAGAAGAGTATAAGAGTATGATGAAATAATCAAAGTTCATGAGTATAATATAATAATATTAATTCCAATAAATACATGGATCATGAAATCTTGGCATTATGTTATAAAAAAATAAATATTTATTAGAACCAATAATCATGAGCCATGTGATATCAATCATGATCATAAAAAATCTTATATACCCATAAAAATAATATATAAAACTTATTGGAATATTATAACATTATCATCACATCACTTCTTGAAAATGGAATAACTAATATGGTAAATTTATATCTCTGGATAACCCAATTCATTTGTGGGTTATACTGAACCCATCGATCCTTACTTTATCATAGAACCGCATGTACTATATTAAAAACATAACCACCCATATATGGTTTATAACATAATCACCAATGCTTGGTTTATAATGGAACCATCATTCATTGGTTTATAATGGAATCATCTATCATCATAAATAATTTACAATAACAATATCATGAATAATGTATATAAAAAACTCATCTCATCATAAAATCATATAAATAATGATTATTCCATTCCTAAATTTATTAAAAATTGTAAAATAAATGGTTTCCATAAAAATCTCTTTGAAATAAGATTAACCTGTGGAAATGAAATAGGTTCCAAAAAAATATATTTGAAACATGATTAACCCATGGAAAAGAAACATATTGAATATAAACATCTTTGAGACAATATTAATCCTTACAAAGAATTAATGAGGATGGTTTCATTACAAAATATCCCTTATGGTTCATATGTAACATCATGGGTTGATGACATTGAGTAATGGAAATAACATTAAAATATAATTACCAATATTTTTGATCAAAATAACCTATAAATTTTTAAATCAAATTATTAAAAGTAAAAATTCAAAAATGATTTTAAAAAATCATTTGAAAATATCCATCAAAAAATATAAATAAAACCTTATGGAAAATAATGTAAATAACTAAAAGAAAATTGGTTCATGTCATAAATGTTAAAAATAAACATTATTTTATAATATTTTTGAAAAAGGGGTAAAAGTGACCCATTTGGATAGAATTAAGAAACATCCTATGAAAACCTTTTAAATAAAGGTATAATATCATGTAAAATGGAATTATTAAATCATTTTTTTAGAAAATATTATTTTTGAAATAATTTTATAAAACATAGTTTTGAAATAGAAAGATATACAATCAAAAAGAAAATACATGATCAGTATCACTTATAAATGTCTTTCCTGATGTCTCATTAATCAATAAGGGAGGAAATGGGAATCAAACTTGTGAAACCAATTCATAACCAGATTATAATAAAAGTTTTGTGGTTTAAGAAAAAAATATAAAATTATTTTCCCAAAATGAAACTTGAACATAAATAATCTTAAAAGGAAGGATATTGTAACATAAATCATTTTCCACTTTGGTAACTCTTAAATCATATACCCCATGAATAAATAACATAAAGTGATTATTTATATATAATTAAAATAATTATTTTCAAGATATAACACATCATAGGGTAGTATATACACATCAAAAATGAATATATTTTTATTTAAAAAATGTATACCTCAATGAAAGAGAATTTGAGACTAACAGCCCTTACAAAAAACATACCATTGAATTTTAGAATTAATAAATGAATAAATTATGTGTATAAAATGTAAATACACATAAAAAAAGTATAAATTAAACATATTATAATCCAAATTCATTACACATGTAATCATATAATATCAAATATATTGAATAATTAATATTATCCAATTAAAAGAAATTGATTTATAAAATTATTTACCACTTGGTAACATTCAAGTCTATTTCCCTTAAATGAAATAATTCAAATTGAAACTTAAAATAGCATGTTTAATGATTGATTAAAGATATTACATGTAAAAATTCTAGTATATACACCATGCACTATAAATAAGTGGTTAATATAGTATATATCTCACATAGGTAAAAGAGAGAGGAGAAAAACTAGTTACCTTGGGTGAAAACTTTTTGTGTACCACCTTTACCTCATTTATAAAAAGAATACATGAATTATTTGATTTATTAAAAGAAATTCCAGGTTTATTACCTTATACAAAAATAATTTTTTTTATTTCTTTTTAATTACATATTTAAATATTTAATTAGTTCTATCCATGTTGGTTGTTTTTAGGATGTCCATATCATTGTTTTAAAATGGCTTTAATGCCTTGATTGTTTTCAAAGAGATTATTATTTAAAAAACACTAGAGTAGTAATTATGAAATAATTTTCATATTTATACATCAATTATACTTTTAAAACCAATCATGAAAAATGTTTATTTAAAATAAACATCGTTACGTTCATGGAGACGGTAGGTCATAAGTATCAATGAGTTACGTTTCGAATTTTCAATGATCAATATGAAAAAAGGTATGTATTATTTTATCCTTATATAATTATTATAATATCATTAATAACTTATTAATTCTTTAAATGTACTTTTATATATTATACATGTGATGTGGTGATGAAAAAAATTACATCGCTTCATGGAGGTGGTAGTCCACACATACATGAACGACATTATCATTTTTCAGTGTAAGATATGGAATAATATTTTATTAGATAAAAATTATAAATTTCTAATCTATATCATTATTATTTAAATTATATCACTTATATTCAATAAAAGTGTGCTTATTACCTTTTATGTATTGCCTTAGTGAAAAATGAACCACAACACTTCCTGAGGTTGTAGTCCTCCGTACACATGGGCGACGTTATCATATCCCCAACAGAATTTAAATTAAAAAAATTATGTTATATTTGTAATAATTAAGTATATATATGTTAAAAATATAATATATATACTTTAAATCCAACATTACAACAATCCTTGATAGGCGATGATGGAAAACGAATTACATCGGTTCACGAGGCGGTATTCTGCCACAAACACAAAAGATGATTTCATATCCCATTTCAGGGAAGGGGAGATGGATCTCTTTTATACTTCTATATAATAACATATTACTATATAATATATTATATTTTTATCATAATATATTATTTTAACAATATATGAAGGAGGTGGAAGAAGAAATAAAAAATGCACCATTAGGATTTTTACCTCTTCTTGAGAAAATTCTTAGTCTTATACGAAGCATATTACTAGTGTAACACTCTGACCCTAGAAGCCCAAAGTTGGTGCATTATTTTAATACATTGACATGATTACAAGGAATCAGGTCCCTAAGTACGGGTTGGTTTAGTATTTTAGGAAAATAGATTACATACATGAATGTTACATTACACTTTATAACATACAACACAACATAAATAATTATTTGAGAACGCCATTATTTCCTTAGTTTGACCCTACATATCAATCATAATACACTTTTGGAATCCTGGTAAAATAAAACATAAAAAAGGGGTGATCTTATATGCTCATTAAGGGTAAATAATTTAGAAAAAGGTATAAACTTTTAAGGGTAAATGTATAATAAAAACATCAATCTTTTAAACAGAAAACTTGAACATAATATGGAAAAAATAAATCAAACATCACCATATAAACATTCACATTGATATTCTACTAATTGAATAATCACATTTAATAACTAATTTCATATTGAGGGAGTGCCTAATGTCAGACATCATTACCACATAGTCAAGGCCTCATGCCAAGACAACAAATAAAAATTTTCTCAAGGTCTTGTTCCAAGACACTAATTTGTCTCATGAGACCTACTAATGCATCCAGAATCTATATAAGGCTCCACCTGTCACGTAATAATTCCAATGCATTCATCATATGAAAATTTTGAAACAAAACATAAACATTTGTATTAAAACTAGCATACAAAATGTGAATACCTTAACCATAAATCGTGAATGGTATAAAAATAGCACATTCATAGTCAAACATATCATAAATCATTCAATATAATATTGAAGATTTTATTTATAATAAAAAAACCTCAATCAAGAATAATATCCAAAAAGTATGTTGACATAGTTGAAAATGATTAGTAAAACTCTTTGAGAGAAATATCTCTTTTTTATGAAAACATATAAAAGTCACACAATTTATAAAGGAAAATATTTAAAAGACATTTTCGAATCAAAGTGTCATGTACCATTTTGAAACTTTTGAAAGTAATTAACATTTTAAAACATTCATGTTCATATAAATAAATCGTTGAAACCCCATTTTGAAATCATGGACATGAATGGGAATGATTTAAAAGAATAAATATTTAAGCCTTTTAAAATGATGTTTTAGTTCAAGATTCCCTTAAAAGAATCATTTTGAATTTTTTTTATGAAACATGTACATGGATAATAAATATTTTCTAGAAAATACTTACACATAAACAATCTCAGATAATAATGAGATTGAGGAATTAACCCTTACCTTGTACTTTCCTTTGGTCGAGGGTACGTTTAACCTCCTGTATAATGACCACAGTATGTTATTAAATTATACCAGAACCATATTCATATTTATTATTTCATAATTTATTCATTTAGGACTTTATACTACTTATTTAATAATAATTTCTATGTTAAAATACCATTTCAGGTAATAATCGCATTCTTCATCGTACGTATTTTAACTTGTTATTCTTGATCGTATCACTTATATAATGATTTAACTGCTTCTAAAATATAAAACATTATTTATGTATCATATATATTCATAATATAAATATATATAATAGATAGATATATGAAATTAAAAACACAGTTTATGGAGATGGTAGGACGTACGTACACATAAAAGTTGTTCTCATTTTCATATCATGATGAACAGAAGTTAGTGAATGAGATATATGTAAATACACACACACACAAACACACACACAAACACACACACACACACACACATATATATATATATAATAGAATTATTATGTCATATATTACATACTTATTAATAATATATATTTTTATAATCATTTTTTGAATGGTGAACGTGGAAATGAATATTATCGCATCGTGTAGACGGTAAGTCGTACGTACACACGAGTGATGATATCACTTCCTTAATGATTAAAATGTGTGGAATTGTAATATATATTTATTGTACATAATTATTATCATGTTATTTTGTTTATTTATATACATATTACTAATAATTATATCCATCCAAATAACATAGTGTTGAATAACAAATTACACCATGGCGTGGATACTGTAAGTCGTACGTACGCATGTATGGTGACATTATCTTTAATAGGATAGATAGAATAATGAATATCGTTGTAACATATTTATTATAACATAACAGTATGTATAAGGTACTGGAGTAATTATTTTGGTATGAAAATAACAATGAAAGAGAATGTGGAAGAAGAAAATAACTTTGAAAGAGGTGATAAAATAATACCTCTTCTTCAGGTGATTCCTTTTGATTCGAACAAATGGGATCTTTATGTGGGATTTCTGCACAAGGAAAGGCCTCTAGGTTGAAGTGAAGGAATTTGAGAGGATATTTTGGTAGTTCTTGGCCGAGACAAAATGCTTTGTAGGTGTAAATTTAAGAGAAGAGGAAGTACCCTTTTATAAGATAGGTGAGGGGCACTTTAGGAAAAGCTTGATATATTATTTTATTATAAAATTATATTCAGTTTCTAATAGCTTAAAATAGATTTAGTTTGGGAATATGGAGGTTATGGGTAGAACTACATTCCAAAAATAGGTTTTATACAAGTTTAGGTCACTATATTAACATTATCTTTTAGATTTAACCCTTAGTTAAATAGTTTAACTTTTACCATGTCTTCTTGTATTTTTATATTACATGGTTAATAAACTTACAATAAAATGACAATAAATCCTAAAGTGGTTCATTAATTAAATATATAACCTTATCAAAGTCATTTTTCTGAAATATATATTTTTAGGGATATTATATCATTTAATAATATTGTATTTGTTTTAAAAACTCATTTATGTCAATTTTGACACTATTTAGTATTTGGTTATTGTGAAAGTCATAAAATCTTGATTACTTCAAAAAAATAAATCAACTCTAACATGTAATATTAACCTATAAAATTTGTGTATGGCATGAAAATTTTCTATTTAAATTTATTTTAATATTTATATTATCAATTATTTTAATCATTCGTTAATAAAGTAATTACTGCATCATCATTGTGTCATATATAAATTTAATTATTCAATGTCTAAAAATTATAGGTAAATCCCATGATGTAGGAAATATTTTTATCATTATAATGAATATTTATAGTCGAATTTATCTTATTTATAACCTTATATTAAAAATGGTTTAGTTAATAAAATTTGAATTTAACACTTTTAACACTTCTTTAAATAAAATATAATAAATGTATTAATCTAACCCAGATAGATCAAAAAGGATCTTAATTTTTTCATAAGGATTATTTTTCTCTTAATACACTTATCCAATAGAATTATGACATTTTTGGGTAATTTTAAATTATAATAATATTATTTTTACCTTTAATTACCCTATTTACCTTTAACTATGGTAATTAAAATTCAAAAGTTACTATTCACAAAAAATTATTTTCATCCTTTTGAACCAAATTTTTCTTACTGATTTCAACTGTATCTCTATGATTTTTTAAATTTAATTCACAGAAGCGGTAAAATTATGTTTTATGCAAATTTGAAAATGTGCCTAGATGGTGGGTAAAAGACGGTAAAATGTTCAATAAAATTTTATATGTCTAGTATTATTATAAAATGAATATAATGAATTAAATTGGACTAATATAGGTATTTTATTTATCTATTTTGAATTTAAAATAAATTTTAATTAAAAATAATAATTTAAATAAATAGTCGATTTTAAACAATAACGCAGTGTTTTCACTATTCATCAAAAATTGAATGTTTTCAGAAAAGTACCAAGAATTCATCCTAAGATAATTTGGATATTCCGAATTTGAAAATAAATTCAATTTTTCAAAATTCAAAAAATAGAAGTTCCATTAATAAATTTAAAATTAATTCCCGTTATCAAAACCAAAAAAGTGGGGTTTTTCTAAAAGTAAAAACTATCAAAAGATTGACATGTGTTTAGGTCTAATTTAAATGTGAAATTACTTATAATGACATAAATTATATTAAATGATAAAAATATAACCAAATTATTCTTTAGAAATACTCAAATTCATAATTTAACATTATAAATTATTTCGATTAAAAATGTTGTTTTCAATTAAAATTTAGTATTTTTCACTATTCATAAAAATATGAAAGTTATCAGAAAAGTACCAAAAATTTATCCAAACTAAATTTTTAGGTCCCAATTCTAAAGAAGAATTTATTTTCACTAAATTAAATATATAAAAGTTTAAAATATTGGATTTAAAAAGCATTCGTCGTTAAAAAGGTGGAAATTGCATTTTTTGAAAAATAATTCTTTTATCTGAAAAATTGAATTTATCATTATATTATGTATAATAAACACAAAATTTTAATGTTAAAATTATATAGGATATATATATAATTAAAAATTTGGTTAATAATATTCATAATCTCTTTCTGAACTGTTAGTTTGGTAAGTCGTGGTGCGCTCAAACTCAGTGTTGCGTGTAGCACAAGCTATTGAATTACTTTAAAGAGATAATGTGTTATGAAATCTTGGGGTGTTACATTCTCCCCTACTTCAATAATTTTCATCCTCTCAATTTTAAATTATTCTTCAAAAATAAATGGTTGAAAATAGAAATTACATTTTTGGAAAACCCACATGGGAAATAGGGTTAATAAAATTTTGCCTTAATAAGAGGAAAAGGGAAATGAAAAAGACAACAAGAAATTAGGGTTTCAAATAGAAGAAAATTATTGGAAATTATAGACACATAATTGAAGGAAAATTTTAAATATTTATAGGGAGTGATTGAGGTTACCAATGAAAAACAAGGGAATAATAAATGTAAAATTGAGGGCCTCAAATCCATCAATCTATGATGATTTAAAGTATTATCAGTTCAAAAAAAGATAAGGTATTAGGATAGCACAATTTTTTTTGATACTTTTTTTAAGATGAGGGATTGATTTAATATCAATAAAAGAACTCAAGAAAACATACTTTATTTTATTACATTTCATAATCATATTCTCATTATTTTGTTGTGTATAGATATATTTTGAATTCATCCCTTACACTAGTAAATGAATGTTCAAACATGATTTTTTTATGCCTGAAGAACATTTGATAAATAATAAGTTCCAATAATATTCCTTTAATCCTGTAAATGTTTACTGAAAACCAAAAGGTTAGGTCAATGTATCCAAAAATATATACTTTAACCTCATACAAAAAAATCAAGTGTTCAAATTACTCAATTCCAACCTTTAGACTTATCCAAAATACTTTTGTCCAAACTCATAGTCCAAAAAATTAATAAGGAAGGTCAAAATTACATAATGAAGATCAACATTTTAATACCTTCATCATGTATTTTATTAAAACATGGTAAAAACTTTAATTACCATAATTCCATATTTGAATATGTATGTACTTCCTTATTCTTTTGGTAAAACATGGTATACTGGATATACTTCTTAAATCCATAAATGTTGTAAACTCGAACAATGAAGGAATATACAAATCATTAACCAGTTTCAAGGTAGTCATGAATATACAATATAATTTATCCAAATCAATCCTTATTTATTTCCATAATTCATATAACCATTACATCATTGATACAACACTCAAATGGCTTAATTATTCAATTTAGAAACACAAATACATTAATTATTACACGTCGACCATAGTAACAACTTATGCTTGACCTTGATCCCTTTGATTATTATGAGCTATATTTCCTTAACACTTAGCACGTTTATTTTCATATTTCCCAATTTCACAACAGTTGAAACACTGAATATTATTATTTTCTTTGTTAATTTTCTATTCTTTTTCAAGTTAACCATTTTTATCCACACTAAAAACAAACACCCATTCCTTTCAAGAACTTCCATGTGTGATTCTTTCTAGGGTTATCACATGTGGTAAAATCCTTCTTTCCCTTGTTCCCTTTATTCATCTTTCTCTCGCTCATATTCTTCTTCTATGGATTCCCTTCAAAGCCATATGGCTTAGAGAATTCATTACTTATCTTATTAACACATGATAATATTTCCTCAAATGATTAGAACACATGGGAGGCTATTTCCCTTCAAAAATATAGATTAATACCATGAAAGATAGGATCCTTCTTACTCTTTGGATCATGTGTATTAATGGATTTATTATTCCTTCTACTAAGCGCCATTTCTAAATGACGACATACTCTAGGCTAGATCATATCATAATGTATAATCCAAAAACAAGAAAAATTCTCAACATTACTTGAATATTTTCACACATCTAGTCTCATAATCAAAAAAATGGTTTCTATGCTGACATATTTACTCATAAATCCTTCATAATGGTTTGTAAATAAAATGTGAATTATCCTATTCATATCCCTCAAGAGTTTCATTTCTAATAGTGCATCAAGGCCTGTTGTCGTGTACCAAGATACCCTAGTTCAAGCCTGAAACTCCTTGTCGGAGTTTTCACTCCTAGGTACATCAATGCCAGAGTCGCCTATACCTGCTCATAACCAGACAGGGATGTATTTCTTGGAAAACTCACACAATCTCCAAATTACCAAAATTATAGGAAGTTCTTCTATACCAATCCTCAAACTTTATCTTAAGGTAATGTTCTCTAATTAGAGTTTATCTAAATATAGTTTCCATGGTTACTGCTAAACTTCCTCTGATGCCAATTGTAATTCCCTGACCCCATAAGCCCAAAGTCGGTGCATTATTTTAATAAATTGGCATGATTACAAGGAATCAAGTCCCAAAGTACCGATAGGTTTAGCAGTCTTTGATAATAGATTACATACATGAATGTTACATTACAATTTATAACATACAACACAACATAAATAATCCTTTGAGAACGCCAGTATTCCCTTAGCTTAAGCCTACATATCAATCATAATACACTTTTTGGAATCCTGGGAAAATAAAACATAAGAAAGGGGTGATCTCAAATGCTTAGTAAGGGTACATAATTTAGCAGAAGCTATAAACTTTTAAGGCGGGATATATAATAAAAATATCATTCTTTTAAACAAAAAACTTGAACATAATATTAAAAAAATAAATCAAACATCACTATAAAAAATGCACATGTATATTCTGATAGTAGAATAATAACATGTAATAACTACTTTCATATTGGGTTAATTCCTAATGCAAGACATCAATACCACATATTCAAGGCCTCGTGACAAGACTACAAATAAAAATTTTGTCAAGGCCTTCTTCCAAGACACTAATTAGTATCATGAGACCTACTGATGCATCTAGGAGTTATAGTGGGCTCCACTCATCACTTACTAAATCCAATACATTACTCATATGAAAATTTTGAAACATAACATAAACATTTTTATTAAAACTAGCATACAGAATGTCAATACTAAAACCATAAATCATGAATGGTATAAAAATAGCACATTCATAGTCAAACATATCATAACTCATTCAATACAATATTGAATATTTTATTCATAATAAATCAACCTCAATCAAGAATAATATCCAAAAAGGATGTTGACATAGTTGAAAATGATTAGTAAATATCTTTTAGAGAAATATCCCTTTTTCATGAAAACATTTAAGAGTCACACAATTTATAAAGGAATAAATTTAAAATACATTTTTGAATCAATGCGTCCCATACTACTTTGAAACTTTCGAAAGGAATTAACATTTTAAAACATTCATATCCATAGAAATAAATCATTGAAAACCCATTTTGAAATCATGGACATTAATGAGAATGATTTAAAGAATAAATATTTAAACCATTTAAAATGATGTTTTAGTTAAATATTACCTTAAAAGAATCATTTTTAAATTTATTTTATGAAACATGGACATGGTTAATAAATATGTCCCAGAAAATATTTACACATAAAAAATCTTGGATAATATTAAGATTGAAGAATTAACCCTTACATTGTACTTTCCTTTAGTCGAGGGTACGTTTAACCTCATTTATAATGACCATATACTACTTATTTAAAAATAATTTCCATGTTAAAATAACATTTCAGGTAATAATCACTTTCTTTATCGTACGTGTTTTAAATTTTTATTCTTGATCGTATCACTTAAATCATGATTTAATTGATTCAAGAATATATAAAATTATTTATGTATAATATATATTAATAATATAAATATATATAATAGATAGATATATGAAATGGAAAACACCATTTATGGAGACGGTAGGTCGTACCTACGCATAAACGTTGTTTTCGTTTTAATATCGTATTGAACGGAAGTAAGGGAATGAGATATATGTAAATATATAAATATATATATAAATTATAGTAGAATTATTATTTCATATATTTTATACTTATTAATAATATATATTTTTATAATCATCGTTGAATGGTGAACGTGGAAATGAATCTCATCGTGTCATTGAGACGGTAAGTCGTACGTACACACGAGCGACGATATCATTTCCTTAATGATTAAAAGGTGGGGAATTGGATGGTATATTAATTGTACATAATCATTATCATTTTATTTTTTTTATTTATACACATATTACTCATCATTATATCCATCCAAATAACATAGTCTTGAATAACAAATTACATCATGGCGTGGAGACGGTAAGCCTTACGTACGCATGCATGGTGACATTATCATTCATATGATGAATAGACTAATGAATATGGTTGTAAAATATTTATAAAAAAATAAAATTATGTATAAGGTACTGTATTTATTGTTTTGGTATGGAAATAACAATGAAAGAGAAAATGTAAGAAGAAAAGAACTTTGAGAGAGGTGATAAAATAATTACCTCTTCTTCGGGTGTTTCCTTTTGATTTGAACAAAAGGGATCCTTAGGTTGTCTTTATACACAAGGGAAGGACTCTAGGTTGAATTGAAGTATGTTTGGAAGAGATTTGTTCTGGGTATGTCCAAACCAAAAGGCTTTGGAGATGTGAATTTAAGATAAGGGGAAGTACCCTTTTATAAGAGAGGTGAGGGGCACTTCATGAAAAGCTTGAAATATTATTTTATTATAAAATTATTTTCAGTTTCTAATTTCTAAAAATGGATTTATTTTGAATATAAGGTGTTTATGGGTATAAATTCATTCAATCAATAGGTTTTAGACAAGTTTAGGTGACTATATTAACCTTAACATTAATATTTAACCCTTAGTTAAATAGTTTAACTTTTTCCATATCTTATTGTATTTTTATATTACATGGTTAATAAACTTACTATAAAATTACAAGAAAACCTAAAGTGGTTAATTAATTACATATATAACATTTTCTAAGTCATTTTAATGAACTATATATTTTTAGAGATATAATATCATTTAATAATATAGTATTTGTTTTAAAAACATATTTATGTCAATTTTGAGACTATTTAGTATGTGGTTTTTGTGAAATTCATAACATCTTGATTACATAAAAAAAATATATTTAATCAACTATAACATGTCATATTCAAATAGAAAATTCCTTAATGGCAAAAAAAGTTTCTATTTACATTTATTTTAATATTTATAATATCAATTATTTAAATCATTCATTAATAAGGTAATTACTGCATCATCATTGTATCACATATAAATTTAATTATTCAATGTCTAAAAATTATAAATAAAATACCACTATATAGGAAATATTTTTATCTTTATAATTAATATTTATAGCCTAATTTATCTTATGTATAACTCTATATAAAAAATGTTTTAGTTAATAAAATGTGAACTTAACACTTTTAACACACCTTTTAATAAAATATAATAAATGTCTTAATCTAACCCAAATGGATCAAAAAAGATCTTAATTTTGTCCTAAGGTTGATTTTGGTCAAATAGACTAATCCAATAGAATTAGAACATGTGTTGGGGTAATTTTAAATTATTATAATATTATTTTTACCTTTAGTTACCCTATTTACCTTTAACCACAGTAAATAAAATTCAAAAGTTACTATTCACCACAAATTATTTTCCTCCAATTGAACTAAATTTTACTTACTGATTTCAACCATATCACTCAGTTTTTTGAAATTCAATTCAGAGAAGCGGTAAAATTACATTTTATTAAAATTTGAAAATGTTCCTAGAAGGTGGGTAAAAGACGGTAAAAATTTAAATAAAATTTTATATGTCTAATATTATCATAAAATGACTCAAATGAATTAAATTGGACTAATATAGGAATTATTTATATATTTTGACTTTAATATAATTTTTAATTAAAAATAATTACTTAACTAAAAAGTCAGTTTTAAGCAATAACGTAGTGATTTTCACTATTCATCAAAAATTGAATGTTTTCAGAAAAATATAAAAAAATAATCCTAAGATAATTTTTATATTCCAAATTAAAAAAGAAATTCTATTTTAAAATATTAAAAATATAGAAGTTATATTAATTAATTTAAAATAAATTTCCGTTGTTAAAACCAAAAAGCGGGTTTTTTTAAAAGTAAAAACTATCAAAAGATTAACATGTGTTTATGTCCAATTTAAATGTGAAATTACTTGTTATAAAATAAATTATATTAAATTATAAAAAAAAATATTATACTTTAAAACCATTCAAATTCATAATTTAACACTATAAATTATTTCGATTAAAAAAGTTATTTTCAATTAAAATTTAGTATTTTTCACTATTAATAAAAATATGAAAGTTATCATAAAAGTACCAAAACTTTATCCAAAATAAATTTTTAGGTCACTCTTATAAAGAAGAATTTATTTTCACTAAATTAAATATATAAAAGTTTCAAATATTGGATTTAAAAAGGGTTCGCCATTAAAAGGTGGAAAAACTGCATTTTTTTCAAAAATGATTCTTTTATCTGAAAAATTAAATTTGTCCTCATATTATGTATTAGAGTCACAAAAATTGAATGGTAAAATTATATATTATATATATATAATTAAAAATATGGTTAATACTATTCATAACCACGTTTTTAATGGCTATTTTTGTAAGTCGTGGTGCACTTGAACTCGAAGTTGCGTGTAGCGTAAGCTATTTAATTACTTTAAAGAGATAATGTATTATGAAATATTGGGGTGTTACATTCTCCCCTCCTTAAATAAATTGTTTCCTCACAATTTTAAATTGTTCTTCAAAAATAAATGGTTGAAAATAGAAATTACCTTTGTGTAAAACCCACATCAGAAATAGGTTTAATAAAATTTTATCTTAATAAGAGGGAAAGGGAAATGAAAAAGCCCCCACCAAATTAGGGTTTCGAATAAGAGAACATTGGTGAAAATTACAGACACATAATTGAAGGAAAAACGTAAATATTTATACGAATTTATTGAGATCACCAATCAAAAACAAGTGAACTATAAATATAAAATTGAGGGCCTCAAAGCCATCAATCTATGATGATTTAAAGTATCATCGGTTCAAAAAAACATAAGATATTTCAATAACACAATTTTTTAGATACTTTTTTTTGAATAGGAGGGATTGATTTAATATCAAGATAAGAACTCAAGAAAACATACTTTATTTCATTACATGTCATAATCATATTCTCATTATTTTTTTGTGCATAGATCTATTTTCACTTCATCCCTTACACTAAGAAATGAATGTTCAAAAATGATTTTTTATGCCTGAAGAACATTTGATAAATAACAAGGTCCAAAAATATTCCCTTAATACTCTAAATGTTTACTAAAAACCAAAATGTTATGTTAATGTATCCAACAAATTATACTTAAACCTCATAAAAAATCAAGTGTTCAACTTACTTAATTCCAACCTTTAGACTTATCCAAAATACTTGTGTCTAAACTCATAGTCCAAAAATTTTAAGGATTGTCAACATAACATAATGAAGATCAACATGTGAATACATTCATAATGTATTTTTTTTAAACATGTTAACAACCTGAATAACCATAAAACCATATTTGAATATGTATGCACTTCCTTATTCCTTTGGTAAAACACAATATACTGGATAGACTCTTTTAATCCATAAATGTTGTAAACTTCGACAATGATGGAATATACAAATCATTAATAAGTTTCAAGGTAGTTAAGAATATCCAATATAATTTATCCAAATCAATCATATATTATTCTAAAATTACTACCTTAATATTCTAACCATATTAAGGTTTATCTTTCCTTCAACCATTTATTTTCCAAAAAGTTTTAATTTTCTATTGAGTCACTTCTCTTGGAATCATATAATATCAAATCATCAATTAAATAGTACTACAGTACAATCATTATTTATTTCCATAATTCATATAACCAATACATCATTGATACAACACTAAAATGACCTAATTCTTCTATCTAGAAACACAAATTCATTAATTATTCCACGTCGATTGTAGTAACAACTTATGCTTGACCTTGATCCCTTTGATTCTTCTGAGCTATATTTACTTTACACTTAGGAAATTTATTTGTGTATTTCCCAATTTCACAATAGTTCAAACACTGAATATTAGTCTTTTCTTTGTTCATTTTATATTCTTTTTTCTATTAACCATTTTTCTCCACACTTAAAAAAAACACCCATTCATTTCAAGCACTTCCTAGTGTGATTCTTTCCATGGTTATCACATGTGGGAAAATCCTTCTATACCTTCTTCCCTTTATTCATCTTGATCTCTCCCATCCTATTCTTCTATGGCTTCCCTTCAAAGTCATATGAATCAGATAATTCTTTACTTATCTTATTAACACATGATAATATTTCCCCAAATGATTAGAATACATGGGAGGCTATTTACCTTTGAAAATATGGCTGAATACCATGAAATATAGGATCCTTATTACTCTTTGGATCATTAGTATTGCTTGATTTCTCATTCCTTCTACTAGGTTCCTTTTCTAAATGACGATATACCCTAGGTTAGATCATATCATAATGTATAATTCAAAAACAATAAAAAATTTCAACATTAATTGAATATTTTTACACATCTACTCTCATAATTATAAAATGGTTTCTCTAATGACATATTTACTCATAAATCCTTCATAATGGTTTGTAAAAAAATGTGAATTATCCTAATCATATCCCCTGGGAGTGTCGTCACCAAGAGTGCAGAAAGGCTTGTTGTCGTATACCAGTATACCCCGGGTCCAGCTCGAAACTCATTGTCGGAGTTTTCACTCCTAGTTACTTCTGTGCCAAAGCTGCTTCTACATTCTCGTATCCAAATAGGAATTTATTGCTTGGAAAACTCAAAAAATCACTACATTACCAAAATTCTAGGAAGTTATTCTATACAAAAAACTCAAAGTTTATCTTAGGGTAATGTTCTATAATCAGAGTTTATCTAAATCTAGTTTCCAAGGTTATTGTTAAACTTCTTCTGATACCAACTGTAATTCCTCAACCCCAGAAGCCCGAAGTCGGTGCATTATTTTAATACATTGGCATGATTATAAGGAATCAAGTCCTGAACGATCAATCATTTTAGTAGTCTTAGAAAATATATTACATACTAGAATGTTACATTACACTTTATAACATACAACAGAGCATAAATAATCCTTTGATAATGCCATTATTCCCTTAGTTTAACCCTTCATATCAATCATAATACACTTCTTATAATCCTGGGAAAATAAAACATAACAAATGGGTGAGCTCAGATGTTCAGTAAGGGTAAATAATTTAGCATAAGCTATAAAATTTTAAGGAAATATGTATAATGAAAAAATCAGTGTTTTAAACAAAAAAAATGAACATAATATGGAAAATATAAATCAAACATCCCCATATAAACATGAACATGGATATTCTACTAGTCGAATAATCACATGTAATAACTAATTTCATATTGAGGGAATTCCAAATTCTGAACATCAATACCACATGGTTAAGGCCTCATGCCAAGACTACAAATAAAAATTTTGTCAAGGCCTTGTGGAAAAACACTAATTTGTCTCATGAGACCCACCGAGGCATTGAGGAGCTATAGCAGTCTTCACCCATCACTTACTAAGTCCAATGTATTCCTCATATGAAAATGTGGAAACATAACATAAACATTCATATTAAAACTAGCATACAAAATGTCAATACTTTAACCATAAATAATGAATGGTATAAAAATATAAAATTCATAGTCAAACATATAATAGCTCATTAAATACAACATTGAAGATTGTATTTATAATAAATCAACCTCAATCAAGAATAATATCCAAAAAGGATGTAGACATAGTTGAAAATTATTAGTAAAACTCTTTGAGATAAATATACCTTTTTCATGAAAACATTTAAAAGTCACAAAACTTATAAAGTAAGACATTTAAAAGAAATTTTTGAATCAAAGTTTCCCATACCACTTTGAAACTTTCTAAAATAATTAATATTTTAAAATAGTCATTTCTATATAAATAAATCCTTGAAAACCCATTTTGAAATCATGGACATTAATGAGAATAATTTAGAAGAATAAATATTTAAACCATTTAAAATGATGTTTTAGTTAAAGATTCATTTAAAATAATAATTTTGAAATGTATTTTATGAATCATGGATATGGATAATAAATATATCCTAGAAAATAATTACACATAAACAATCTCGGATAATAATGAAATTGAGGAATTAACGCTTATCTTGTACTTTCCTTTGGTCGAGGGTACGTTTCATCTCCTATATAAAAACCATAGTATGTTATTAAATTTTAAAAGAACCATATTAATATTTATTATTTCATAAATAATTAATTTATGACTTTATACTACTTATTCAATAATAATTTCCATGTTAAAATAACATTTCAAGAATTAATAGCTTTCTTTATCGTACGTTTTTTAACTTGTAATTCTTGTTCATATAACTTATATCAGGATTTAATTGCTTACAAAATATGAAAAATTATTTATGTATCATATATATTCAGAATATAAATATGTATAATAGATAGATATATGAAATGGAAAACACCATTTATGGAGATGGTAGGTTGTACGTACGCATAAACACTGTTTTCATTTTTATATCGTATTGAACAGAATTTAGTGAATAAGATATATGTAAATACATATAAATAAATATATATATTTATAGTATAATTATTATTTCATATTCTACTTACTTATTAATAATATATATTTTTATAATCATTGTTGAATGGTGAACGTGGAAATGAATCTCATCGCGTCATGGAGACGGTAAGCTGTACGTACACACGAGAAAAAATATCATTTCCTTAATGATTAAAAGGTGTGGAATTGGATGGTATATTAATTATAAAGAATAATTATCAGTTTATTTTGTTTATTTATATACATATTACTCATAATTATATCCATCCAAATAACATAGCGTTGAATAACAATTTACACCACGGCGTGGAGATGGTAAGTCGTACGTACGCACGCATGGTGACATTATCATTCATAGGATGGATATAATAATGAATATGGTTGGACCATATTTATAATAACATAATATTATGTTTAAGGTACTGTAGTAATTATTTAGGTATGTAAATAAAAATGAAAGATAAGGTGGAAGAAGAAAAGAACAATGAAAGAGGTGATAAAATAATTACCTCTTCTTCAGGTGTTTCTTTTTTATTTGAACAAAAGGGCTCCTTAGGTTGGATTTATTCTCAAGGTAAGGCCTCTAGTTTGAAGTGAGGGAATATGGGAGGATATTTGGGTATGTTTTGGCCAAGAAAAAAGGTTTTGGAGGTGTTAATTTAAGAGAAGGGGAAGTACTCTTTTATAAGTGAGGTGAGGGGCACTTTAGGAAAATCTTGAAATATTATTTTATTATAAACCTATTTTCGGTTTATAATTTCTCAAAATGGATTTATTTTTAGTATAAGGTGGTTATGGGTATAAATACATTCAAAAAATTGGGTTTAGACAAGATAATGTCACTATATTAACCTTATCTTTTCGATTTAACCCTTAGTTAAATAGTTTAACTTTTACCATGTATTCTTGTATATTTATATTACGTGGTTAATAAACTCACTATAAAATGACAATAAAACTTAAAGTGTTTAATTAATTAAATATATAACCTTATATAAATCATTTGGTGGAACTATATATTTTTAGGGATATTATATCATTTAATAATATAGTATTTTTTCTAAAAACTCATTTATGTCGATTTTGACACTATTTAGTATTTGGTTATTGTGAAAGTCATAACATCTTGATTACTTGGAAAAAAATACATGTAATCAACTCTAACATGTCATATTAATCTATAAAACTCGTTTATGGCATCAAAAGTTTCTATTTACATTTATTTTAATATTTATAATACTAATTATTTTAATCATTCATTAAAAAGGTAATTACTGCATCATCATTGTGTCATATATAAATTTAATTATTCAATGTCTAAAAATTATAAATAAAATAACATGATTTAGGAAATAGTTTTATATTTCTAATGAATATTTATAGTCAAATTTATCTTTTTTATAACTCTATATTAAAAATGGTTTATTTAATAAAATCTAAATTTAACACTTTTAACACTTCTTTAAATAAAATGTAATAAATGTCTTAATCTAACTAAAATGGATCAAAAAGGATCTTAATTTTTTCCTAAGGTTTATTTTGGTATAAATACACTTATAAAATATAATTAGGACATGTTTTGGGGTAATTTTAAATTACTATAATATTATTTTTAACTATAATTACTCATTTACCTTTAACCACGTTAAATAAAATTCAAATGTTACTATTAAAAAAAATTATTTTCATCCTATTGAACCGAATTTTACTTAATTATTTCTACCGTATCTCTTGAATTTTTTAAATTAAATTCACAGAAGTGGTAAAATTACATTTTATGCAAATTTACAAATGTACCTAGAAGGTTGGTAAAAGAATGTAAAAACTTCAATAAAATTTTATATGTCTAGTCTTATTATAAAAAGAATCCAATGAATTATATTGGACTAATATAAGTATTATGTATCTATTTTGAATTTAAAATAAATGTTAATTAAAATTAATTTTTTAAATAAAAAGTCAGTTTTAAACAATAACGTAGTGTTTTTTACTATTCATCAAAAATTAAACGTTTTCAAAAAAATACCAAAAAGATCATCCTAAGATAATTCTGATATTAAAAATTAAAAAATAAAGTCTATTTTACCAAATTAAAAACATATATGTTAAATTAATTAATTTAAAATTAATTCTTGTTGTCAAAACCAAAAAGTGGGTTTTTTTAAAAGTAAAAAACTATCAAAAGATTGACATGTGTTTATGTCCAATAAAAATGTGAAATTACTTATAATGACCTACATTATATTAAATGATAAAAATATAATCAAACTGTACTTTAAAACCACTCAAATTCATAATTTAACACTTTAAATTATTTCGATTAAAAAATGTTATTTTTAATTAAAATTTAGTATTTCTCAGTATTCATCAAAATATGGAAATTATCACAAAAGTACCAAAAATTTATCCAAAAAAAATTTTAGGTCCCACTTATAAATAAGAATTTATTTTCACTAAATTAAAAATATAAAATTGTAAAATATTTTATTTAAAAAGGGATCTCTGTTAAAACGTGGAAAAACTGCATTTTTTGAAAAAATACTTTTTTTATCTAAAAAATTGAATTTGTCCTTATATTATGTCTAAGAAACACAAATAATGAATGTTAAAATTATATAGGATATATATAAAATTCAAAATAAAGTTAATAATATTCATAACTCCTTTTTTATAGGCTAGTTTGGTAAGTCGTGGTGCGCTCGAACATGGTGTTGCGTGTAGCGCAAGCTGTTGAATTACTTTAAAGAGATAATGTATTATAAAATCATGTGGTGTTACACCTAGAATAAAATTTTTTCAAAAAAATGATTTTAGAATTATGGAATGGATTTAAGGAAGTTGTTTATGTAGGTAATTTCCAAAAAAAAGTGGTTTGAAGGAGTGAATAAGTTATGATAGGTGTGACCTTTTATAATATTGGTGAGTGGAACACTTGTAATTTTTGAAAAGAAAAAGGTGTTCCCACATTTTTCACAAGTTTAAAGGATCAAAAAATTATTATTGAAAATATTTATCCATTATTAAGTATAATTATGGTAAGATAATAGTTTTTAGACACAGTTTTAGGTCATTTTTACCCTTATCTTTTTATTTTTACCTTCAGTAATTCGATTTTCACCTTAAATATTATAATTTATTTTTATTTTTTGATTATTTTTTATGGTAAAAAGTTACATTTACCTTATTATAAAATATAAATTATTATAATTCCAAATATGTAATCCATGTTACAAAATTAAATTCAAATTATTGGAAAATTTTAATTTAAAATTCATCGCACTTGCACAAAAAATAAGTAGATTTTCAAAGAGTGTATTTTTCAAGGAAATGATGATTTTATATTAAATCTAAGAAAATAAATAATTATTTTAAAAATAACAGTTAATATTTATCTATATATAAACTATAAATTTCATGTAAATGTTTCATCATTTGGTTTTTAATTAATTAATAAGGATAACCATTACACTTTAAAACAATTTTTAAAAAAAATCTCATTTTTAAACCCAAAGATAAACTTATACTAAAATCCAATATGAATTTGATTAAAATTAAATTAAGTGGAATAATTATAAATAAAAAATAATTAAGTTACTTTAAATAAAATTCAATGCATAATGTAACTTTTAAATTTCAAAATATATTGTGATGTAATGACATTTTCATCAAAAATCAGTATTTCCCACTATTTACTAAAAAATAATGTTTTTTGGAAAAATTCCAAAATATCACCAAAATAATATTTTTATATCCCGATTTAAAAAATGATGTTAATTTTATAAAATAGACTATCTAAAATTTCCAAAAAAATAATTATAATATTTTTCATGGAAATAAAAAAACATTTTTGAAGAAAATATATTTTTGAAGAATAAAATTACTTTACTATTGATTATTTACTAAACATTTATCAATAATTTATTTGCAGTTGTAAATATATATATATATATTATAAAGTATTTAATATTATTTTTGACCAACAATTCAAAGGATAGATTATAACAATAATAAATTTCACGGTTCTTTTATGCTTAGTGTTGTGTGTCGAATACACTCTAGAAAATAGTTTTCTTTTCCAAAATGTTGGGGTCTTCCATCATCCCCACTTTAATAAATTGAGTCCTTTAAATTGGAAATTTATCTTGGTAATCAAAGGTTTTCCATTTAAAAGTACCCTTTATTAAAAACCAACATCATAATATTGGCCAATTAAACATTCTCTTGATAAGATATAAAAGGACATACTAAGGCCTTCTAGAATAACACATACAAGTTTCAAAATAGAAGAATAATTGTGGTATGTAAATATTTTGACACAGAGTAAAATCATAATACCCAAATAATGATTTGGAGTGATAGATATCACCGATCACAAGAAACTAAATAATCTAGAGAAAGGGAACAACCACAAAAATATTAACCAAAGAGGTGTGAAAAGGTAATTGATATCATAAAAAATAATGGAAATATGAAAATATTTATTTCAAGATACTTTTCCTTGAGTTTAATACTTTTTATTTCATCTATATTAATAGAATAAAAAAACATACTTACATTATGAGTAGAATTTCATCTTTTTTTAATTTCCACCACAATCACAACATTTTCTCCAAATGATGATTATAAAAGATTAATTTTATTTCAGGAATAAAGCAATAAAATCATATTATAAAGAAATCATAACCCTATACAGAATAATCAAACAATTTAATTTTCCTTTTGACGTTAATAAAAACCAAAATTGTTAACACATGATAAGATGTTTACCGAAATTCATAAACCATCATATGCTAAAATAATACATTAATATCCAAAATTTGACTGTAATATCAAAAGATCAAAATAAATCATTTCTAGATAACCTCAACATTAAAATCTATTTTAAACCTAAATTTTATCACAAACATTTCATCCATCAAGCACAAAAAACATAGCTATAATTTTTAAAAATTAAAATTAATCACATAGTCACCAAATCAAATTTTAATACCGTGATTATTGATGGAATAGGTATGGGATGAGACCAGTGTTGAGTGATTCATGATTAAGAAGGATAAATCAGATGGTAATGTTGTTTTGGAGATATGGTATGTGATATGGCTAAAATTTGGCTATAAATCCTAATATATTTATTTCCCAGTTTATTTTATAGATTTGTAATCACCTAGTGGGTGATCAATGTTGTATATGTGGCATGGTTGTTCATGACTTTAAAATATTTCATTTTATTATAGAAATATTCTATTTAAGATTATTTATACTTTCCACATACTCTAAAGTGTAATATGTTTAGTTATTTACTTCTTGTTTTGCACTATGGTATAGGGGTGTAACCTCCTCACAATTCCACCTTATACCCACAAGATTAGTTTATAGTCTCCAGAATATGAGGGGTCTCACTTGAGTTCATGTGTAAAACCTGATCAAGGCATCAATTTAGTGGAATCAAGGCTGAGAAATTAAATCAGAGATCTAAACATCATTTTTATCATAATATTATTTCTTTCCCTTAGTAGAAAGTGACAGTGTAGGTAGTGATATGGGAGCACAACCACCCAAGCTGAGTGTTTCTTTATCTTTTATCCTTTATATTTATCCCCTTATTCTGTTCATCTAGTCAACCAAGTATCTAGGATATAATTTGTGATTTATGATCTCATTAAGATCACTTAGGCTAGTAAGGGGTTCTTGGGTGGGGAGTTTCAATCAAGAGATTCATTCATGCTTTTCAGATCACTCATGCACTATAATCAGTTATTTGTTTTAGTGTTGATCATTTTGGGTGAGAGAGGTATGTTACTTTAGAGATAGAGCATGAACTGAGTAAGGTTGTGAAATGATCTAAGCCTTTATTAAATCTATGATATGTAGTTGAAGGGTGGATTGACCTATATCTGGGTCTATTTATTGCTAACTTCCTTTTCCATTTTTTGTTCTTATTTTCCCTAGTACCAGTTCTTATGCATTATTTCCAACCCACCCATTATTATTTTAGATTAACATTGATGTCTCTACATATTTCCATTTACTATAATTAAATATTAAAAAATACAAAATGGTTTTAGGAGAATCACTAGGATGAGTGACACTGCTTCCATGAGAGAGACCCTTGGGTTTGCCACTATGTTGTACATAGAGAGATTATAAATATATCTTTAACTGGCCCTTATAATATGGGAATCATTGGATATTAGAATCATTGGTAGGGAATAAATTTTTATTTTATTCATTCTTTAATTTTTTTTCTTTTCATTTTTCAATTATAGAAAAAATGATGAAACTTCCCTAACCCTTGGAAGACATTATAGGATATTTTACAAATAAATTTATGGATAAGTATAAGATTTTAGACTGAAGAATATTTCAAATAACTCATAGGATTATTTAAATAAGTCTTGGGACTGTAACTTTTAGAAAATTTGGTTTGAGAACATAAGTAGTTTTCACACTATTTATATTAGTTTTGTGTAGAAGAGCTAGAGCTTCCCACTTATGAATTTGATCTACCCTCAGATTGAAGGATAGTAATAAAAGAGTCACATTTTTTGGACTATTTTAATGGATTTTAGGATATGGGTCAAGTATAACTGAAATAATCTGCATGAAATTTAAAAGATAATTTTATTTATAATACTTTATTTCATGATTTCTTGTGTTTTCAATTGTATAAGGATTTTTTAATGATCAAAAAGATAAAATTAGCTCAAGAAACCCCAGAATTTTTCAAAGATGAATCTAATTTTGAGGTGATTTTTTTAAAGAAAGGTTGGAGGAGGTTGACTACCTCACTCTTGATCTAGAAACACACTAAGTATCACTTTCTAAACTTGAAGAAAAACAATCTGAATTTTTACATGTATATTCTAATTTAATGGGTGAAGTTGTGTTATTATTTAACTTTGATTATATTGTACCTAATTTGTATTGTTTTTATTATATTGTAGGTATTAAATAAAGGGCTCATTTTTGTGATTTCTTAGAGAACATGGAAGGAACAAAACCTTCACTTGAAATAGAACTTTATGAAATCCAAAATTTTATTGGGAATTCGATTTTGGGAGATTTTGAAAAATATAATGTCTTGAAACTATACCTTGTGTCAAAGAAGATACTGACGGATTTTTTTGTCAAAGAAGATATTAGAGTTTGTATCATACCAGAAGACAATTCAAATCCACTATTTGAATTCATATGAACTATGCACTATAATTATAATGATTTAGAGGAAGGATAGTACACATATATTATTGTTTACCCTCCATCACTCTACAATAGGTACGATTCCAAGGATTGGTACATGTTTGAAGTTTTTTCAAGTGTTACTCCACAAACTATAGAATTTTCATGCATGAATGAATCATGTCTAATGGTTTTTAAGGAAGAAACCACAACCCCCTTTAATAGGGATTGAAACAAAGGTTGTTCGGATGTGGAAAAACAAAATATAACACCTTTTAGGAGGATATACCAAGAGTATTTTTTATATATAATTTCCTTAATCTTCACAATATATTTAATGTTTTGTATGGATTTATTCTATAGGAAAATAAATGTTTAGTTAATTCCATGTAGAAACTAATAAAAGAAAAAAGGAGTTACACACTTGATTATCAAGATAAACTCCCTAACTCTCACTTTGGTTTCCATTTTCTAATAGTTTAATATATATTAATTTTAAATTTAATATGTTTTACATTTCATAGGAAATAAAACTACCAAACCAGGGAATATTTCTCAATGATTGAATGAGTAATACATAAGAATTCACTTTAATGATAAAATCTTCTACACCATGGGTATTTTATTTCTAATTATACTCTTTTATTTCATCATGGTGTTGGTGACTTAGTGTGCAAGAATTACTCTTGATATTTTGAAAATTTTGAACCTATTTTCTTGGATGGATGTTTAGCTTCATGATTACAGGGGAGTTAATAATCAAGGTGGGACAAAATTTTAAAACTTTCTAGCACCCTTAAAATTTTATTTGATATTGTACATTATTGTTCTTCATGTTACCTTTGTAATCCAAAATGAGAATTCTTGTGTCTGTACTTAAATCAAAAGCATTAAATTGTAAAAAATGAAATTTGGTTTGGATGTGGGGAAAATGTGATATTTTTAACTTCATCTAACTCTTTAGATAATCTGTTAACTAGTAATTTTAAAACATGTTTGAATAAAAATGTTCTCCCACCTTAAACTAAATATTTGGAAAATCTTGGTTTTATGTGATGGGAAGTAGGGGTTTAAAATGTTCCTTAACAATGTTTAAATGTTTTAAAATGAAAAACCCCAAAAAAAATTAAAACCTTCTCCCTTTATGTATCATTTTAGAATATTTTCATTGAAAATAAATAAACTTTGTGTGTTTTAGGTTTGGAAAATTAAAAATAAATGTTCCTTGGATAGTTAAAAACATCATGCATGTTTTGAGGGATTCTACTGATTCTAAATTTTTTAGAATTGAATGATTTTTCGGTGTTTTTTTCTACAATTTTGTTGGAAATACTATTTGAAAACTAGGAAATGGGTTGTGAAAAGTTATTTTTTCATGGAATTGGAATTATAAATTGAATAAATTAGAAATTTTAAATTGAACCCATTAGCTTATCCTTAGTGAAATATAATGCCTCAAGGAGCCAACTCAATAGATATTAATTTATGTCCTTTCAAACATGATCAAAATGAACAATTGGGATCCCACAATTAATCTTGGAGATAAAGGGAACTATGTGTGTGTGCGTGTTTATAAATATATCCATTTTTAAATTCAATAAGTTCTTTGTATAATGTTATGAACAATTACAAGGATGGGAAAAATTCAAATAAATGTTCCTAAGTGTTAAAAATTAATTCATTTAGGTGAGGGGTATGTTTAACCCAGATGAAGAAGGGGTGAATTTATTTATAAAGATCTAATTTAAGTTTTATCAAGGATGTTGAAAGTGAAAACTATGTTTTAGGAACCTATAAGAGAGTGAAATTTAGTGGTGATTTTTGTTATATATTTTATTCTACCAAAATCTCAATTCTCTAGAGTCCAAAAACTAGAATTTGATCTATAGTTAATGTTGCGTAGTGTGAAGGAGTCTCATAGGAAGAATTAATTTTCTTACAATGGATGGTTTAGTTATTTTCTTCAATTCTGGTGTATATTTAAAAATGGTAAGGATAATCATTTTTTTAGAGTTTATAAAATAAAATAAATTTAATTTCTCAGTGGTACAATTGATTAAGTGTAAGTTAATTTTATGTGGAACTATTTTAGTTAATTTTTCCTTATATTTCGTTGAGAATTTTTTTTAGTTTTTTACCAAATTTATCCATAAAAAAGAAATTATTGAAGATTCTCTAAAATATGATTTGATTATAATTACCTTACTATTTTAATCAAGATCAATTATTTTGGTAATTAATTTATTTAATAATTCTTGATTTAATTTTCATAAATATTAAAAACAAACTTTTTTATGTTTTCCAATTAGACTTTTTTTTGAATTTTTTTCCATGATTTCAAATATTTATAATTAATTTTACAATAATTCCATTTGTTAAATTAAAAACAATTATTTAATTATTTATATTTGAAAATAAATTAATTTTTGTGTTCTGTAATTTTTATTATAATATTTTATTTTTAATGAATTATTAAATTTGAGTCTATTTAGGACCATCAATCATAAAGGTGTGATCATGTTTGAGGTTCAACCATGCTCACTCCTTGGACTATGAGAGGAAAAAAATGTGTGATCATGCACCTCCCTGTTATTATTCCCCTTCATCTATGTATCTGTGATAATGCCTTCACCCCCATTCAACCTTCCACCCTATTGTCGTGAACCCCCACCACTGCCTGTGGAAAACTAAATCCCAAGATATGAATATATTTTTTTATAAGGTTGACTTATAAAAATTCTAATATGAATAATAAACAAGTTTTCTTCTAGTTTGATGTTTATCTAAGTCCAATGAAGGTGGTGTGACTTACTAATGAGTTCAAATCCAATGATCATGAAGAAAAATTATATCCCTACCATTGAGATGAACCTTAAATTAGAAAACAAATGAAGGATGAGACTAAGACAAAACACTAAGGAATATTTCTGACCATGATATTAAATCGTCAACACCAATTAATCAAAAGATCTTGACCCACTGTTGATTTTTTTCACTTAGTGAGATACCATGAAAATTTTACTAATTCCCAAGCATGAAGTTCCATCCCAAACATCGATGTTGAGTTGAAGGTTCAAGAATGTGAAGATGAATCCTAAATAAAATTTTGTATTTTAAGAAGAATTATTAATAGATCTCTATTTAATTTGAGTGTTGATGTTGATCCTAATATATGAGCCTGGTTGAACTAGAAGGAATGGATGACTTGAGCCATATCAAATAATGAAATTGAGACACGATTGAAGAGGTCCTTATTAAACTAAATTTCTCTAGGGAATTTTGATCTTTGATATGTGATTGCAAGGTGGATTTTTTTTTATTTGAAGGATGGAGAAGAAAATGGTGGGGTACTCTTATTTCCCCATCATGGAGATTAAATTTTTTAATGAGGGGTAACACTAAATTCTTGATCAATTACCTTAATGTCTTCCAAACCTAAAGGAGGATGAACCATATTTTTTAGAATCCGAAGATTGTATAGATATGCATGATCCAAATGGTGGAGTATTATTAAATGATAAACTCAATCCAATGGAAAACTATCCATGATACTCTATGAATAGAAAGTAATTTATTCTTTGATAGGTTTTATTTGGTCAAGGTGGGATCTATATTCAAAACTAAAACATGGAGTTGGATTATGAGATTGGTTGGTTGTGTATGATAATTATTTTTAGTGGGAATAAGAGAATTTCCATATATGATAATTGAAATGTAATATATGTTGGTGTGTTTGAAATGTAATTAAACTTTCATTAGTCTCTATAATTTAATTCATGTAATAGGATTCTTTATAAGATAAATTCATATCCAATCCCATGAGATACGTTTCACCACCACACTGCCAAATAAGATAATTCCTATAGAAGATAATTATTAGGGTGCGCTGATCATGGTCTAATTATTGGATTAGGGTGAAAGTTCCCAAATCTAGTACATGGCCTAGTAAATAAAATCATGTTCTTAGGTTTATATAAGGAGAAAATATAATATTATAAATTTAAAAGGTGCATCCAAAGTAAACATCACAATTTTCTACTTGTTTTCTCAAATTAAGAAAAACTACTTGTAATAAAAGGTTAAGGAGGTCATAGGAACTAATAGAAAACTCAAGAAGTTATTGCCCTAGACAGTTCAATGTGGATAACATACATTTTTGGGGTCATGGTCACAAATTGGCATGAATTATTAGAGGGTGAGATCTTATCATTTTAAAATCTCAGCTCCTTTCAATGGGACTTCACTTAAATATGGTGTCGAGCACCTCAAATCATACAATTTGAATGTTTTTATGACTATTAATTTGGATATCACCACTTTTTTTTTATCATTTTTGAATAATAGGATCAGTCCTCACACTATATTGGTATTCCTAATTAACATAACCTAACTCTGAATCTCTTTAATCTCTTCTTTATCTTTATATTGTAACTCTAATTTCAATTCATAAATACAGTATATATTTTTCTTCCAACTCCATCTGTTGTAATATCAGACCTTAAAAGATTAATGGTTAACTAATGAGCTCATATACAAAGATTGAAGCTTTAATGATTCTTAGAGATCTTATATTAATTTTTATCTATATCTACTTCACTTCTCTTAGAAGATGGTGATAATGTAAGTGGTTATGTGGGAGAACAACCACCCTAGGAAATTGTTTGTCACCCCCCCCCCCCCTTATTTTCTTAGTCTTTTCATCTGAGTGTTTGGGAGATTATGTGTGATTGATGGTCTTGTTAGGATCACTTATAATAGGAAGAGATTCTTTTTTATGGGGTTGATTGGGTGATTCATTCACTCTTGGGAAAACTCTCATACACTAGAATAAGTTTTACATTTGATTTTTAATCATTTTGGGTGAGATAGTTGTGTGACTTGAGAGATAAATAATTCACTATGTGAGGTTGTGAAATGATATAATCCTTCTATATATCTATTATAGATAGTTAAAGAGTATATCAACCTGGATCTTGGCATGTTTCCTGGTAACATCTTTTTCATTGGTTTTCTTTTTTTTCTCTATTTCCAGTTCCAGTTCACTCTTTCCAATCAACCCATTATCATTTTTTATTACCATTGGTGTCTCTATATGTTTCCATATACCAATTTTAAATATTCAAAATCACACAAAGATTTAAGAGGATCACTATGATGAGCTACACTATTTCCTTGAGATTAACCTCTAGGTTATCCATTGTGTTATACTTAGGGAGATTATAAATGTATATATCAACGACCCTTGTGGTAGGGGAATCATCATTGATATCAAATTATGTTTTATATATCTTTTCATATTATAATGTTTGTTGATGATAATTCAAGTTTTTATAAGCTAAGGTTGATAATAATTTTAATGGTATAGATAATCCTTTGGGATAGTATATGATTTAATGTTAAGGTAATAATGAACAGTTTTTTGGGGATTAGGATAAGAGAACTTTAGGGAAACCCCTGGGGATAAGTCTAAGTGGGGATTCTAAGTATAGGATGGAATACCAATGTTTTTATAATTTAGAGATTTTATATCCCTCTTAGAAATTACATCTCTATCAAGATACTATAAGTGGATGTAGGCTCTGTCACATATGCACATAGGTGTAATAAAACTAAAAAGGGTGGATTGGGTATTAAATAGATCCTCACGTGGTGCTTGGAAAAGATATCTAACTGCACACCTAGTTTGACACTTCTGTGGGATATTATTTGGTCAATCACACTCACATAATAAACCATTTTGAAGGATTTGTTTTTTAATTAATTTCAGGGATTAGGATAATAAGTACAAGATAACCTAACTTAAATAAAATTATATTGAACTATAAGTATCATAGAATCAAATAAAGGTATCAATAGATAAGACATGTTAGGATTAATTTTTATATTCATATGATCATTTACTATAATTTTATAGATAACCATTCTGGGTGTTAATATTTGGTTGAAATAGGATCATGAAAATGAAGGTGAGAATGTTTGTACCTAGAAACTGTAATGTATTATAACTAAATAAGGGGAAATAATTAAATGGTTGATAATATTATTATTTTATTTTTATTTTGGAAAAGTTATGCTTTATAGTCTTACTTAAGGTATTGATATTGGTATTTTAATATAAATTTTATCTTGAAATTCATATCTATTTTTATTTGTTAGTGATTTTTATCAATAAAATTATGGTAATTTCTAAATGTTAAGAAGATTATATAAAACATATATGGATCATTCTTTAGTTTTTTTACTTTAAAGGCATGGAAACATATATTAAATTGTTTTAATAACCTTGAAAAGTGGTTTTGTGACAAGGTTATATTTTTGGGGATAACTATTATAGAACACGTGATTGAGGTATAGATAACTATTAGATTTAATATATGATTGATATTGAGTTAAAAATGGAGGTTTGATTTTGAAGAAGTAGGTTAGATAGTATTCACAACATTTAGATTGATAATTGATTCATCATAATTTTTGTGAAGTTCATCACTTTTTTGGTATTAGGATATATATTGACTAGTGTGTAGCCATATAATATAGTGGTTAATAACATTTTAGGCTTAAATATTGAGTTAATTTTTAGATAAATATATAAATTCATTGTGGTTTACTAACTTATAGATTCAAATGGTTTTAGGGAAGGTATGCTATTGAGAATATATGATTACAGTATATGCATACTTGGGTATATGCTTGTATTAATGATTAATGTTTTTTTAGAAAAGATAAGTAACTTGATATAACCTAAGAGAGTATGGTATATTTCATATTAGAGTATCTATATCATATGATAAATATGTAGAGAATTCCCTCCCCTACCTTTATTAATGATTAAAAATTCAAATTATGAGGATGTAATTTATTTATCTGAGTGAATGTAACACCCAAGATTTTAATATATTACTACCTTTAAATGATCCAAATGTGTTTGATAGATTTTTATACATTAAACACAAAACATAAATGAAAGTAAAATATATTTAGATAAAATATAAATATTTAAGTGTTCCCGTTAAAACATCATCATTGAGTTATTAAGAATGAATAGGAGTAACCAATTTATGAAATATATATATATAAAGAAAATAAAGGTTACTTTTAATGTGAATTAAATTAATATATTTTACCTAAAATGAAAATTAAGATCAATTATAGTTAGGGATTTTTTTAGTAGTTAAGTAATCCTTGTAATCGTTCATCAAGACCAAGACCAAATCCAGATATCCCCGAATTTGGGGGTTATTCTGGACAAGTGGGGTGAGGCCACATCCTAGGGCACAGGTTGATATGGATCATTGTGATGGTCAGGTGTTCATGGGGGTTTTATCGGTTATAGTGGGGGGTATCTAGAAGCAATCAATGTCCTTGGAAGTTTCATTGATGTCAAAGGTGGTTAAATACTCATTAAACTAGCATGGAGATAATGGTGGAGGATTAGTGATAAGGAAACGGCCCTAGAAAATCACAATGATGGGGCTCAAAATATTGAGTCACTGGCCACAACGCAGTGTCCACTGATGCGGGCTCAGTAGTGGCAGATTGTGGGATTATAGGTATGACAGGGAATGTAGCACCAAGCACAGTCTATGGTGGTAGAGGTGCATAACAAATCTCGGGCAGAAAATAGTTTGACCAAATCCACATGTTTTAGCCCTAGATAAGTATTTTTGTGCATATGTAAATCATTATAAAATCTAACCAGATTGGGATTGTTGAGAGGGTATGAATTTTTTCATCAGTACTTGGAACCATGAAGTTATGCATTGTGTATTTCTAGATTATTAGCTATATTGGGTGGGAGCTTATGAGCATCAAATATATGTAGTTTATGGTTTCAGTATTCTCTCCTTGTCTAGTATTTACACCCTCAAGGGCCTTGTACATGGTCATGCACCTCTAATCCTATGTGTAACATCTTTTTACTCCTACCAGATACTCACCAACACCTATTTTTATCTTTCTTTATTTGGGGGTTATTTTGGGTTCTCTATATAAATATTGAATATTTTTTAAGGCTCTTTGGCTATGCACAGTTTGCACACGGTTTTCCCAAACTGTGCACTCTGCTAGTGAGAACCTTTAAAACCAAGGTAGTGAGACTTTTCATAATTGACACATGATTTGAAAACACATTCACCTTTTTAGAGGTGAATATGTTTTGGGCACATGGTTTGGAAAACCATGTGGCCTTGCCTAGCTAATCGTTCACATAGACTTTTATTTCAAAAAAATTATTAAAAAAATTCCCAAAACCCCATTAAGACCCTCGATCGACCCTAACTCAGGGTTGGAAAATTTTCTAGTGATTTGGAACTCCCAAAGACCAATTTTAGATCCTCAAATAGCCTCCAAGGTGGATCTAATCTTTGATAACATCGTTCGATCTCTCCCTAGTAAGAGTTTTCCCTCATTCCTTCTCTCCCACTACCTTCTTCTATCCTACTTAGGTTTTTTTAGATATTCCTATAGTTAATGGATCTAAACTCTTTTATTATAGATATTGAATATATTTTTGATTCTTGGATATCTCATTTCTATGTTCTTTATTGTAAAATCCCATATTTGGTGTTGTGATGTGTGATCTCATGATCCCAAAGTAGGTGGTTCTGTTTAATATTGACCAATTAATTTGACCTTGAATTTATGATTATTTGATATTCCTTTCAGTTAAATTGTAAAAACCTGATTCGGTGTGTACATGGATTAGAAATTTTTTTAGTATGGTAAATTGGATAAAACCCTCAATTCTAGTGAATTGGAGTGTGATTTGGATTTGACGGAATTGTGAAATTGATTTGGAAAAAAATTATTTGAAATTGGTATTTGAGAAAAATGGCTTAAATTGTTTTGATAAGAATCATGGATTGGTTTTATCCTAGAAAAAGGCATAAATTGTCAAAAAAACACATTCTTTTTTAATGATAAATTGGCATATTTAAATGGAAAATAGGGAAATTTTATTTTAACCAGTTTTGAAATAATATTCCAATTATTGATTATTGTTTGATAACATGTAATTCTAGGTAGTTACTGAGTTATTTGGGATAAAAATGTTGTGTTTATGATTTAAAACACTAAAAAAATATTTCATCAGATTTTATCCTTGATGGTATATTGATTAGTTCTCTTTGACCAATTTCAAATGGATGTATGTATACATATATTCATGGTCACCCATTTGAGTGTGTCACGTTCCCATAACCTGGAACTATCGTACCTCTTGGAAGATAACTATATTGCTCATTCGTGATTATTTTTTATATATACCATTGTTTGTAAAACTACTTTACACATTCCTTGTGAATTTATATAAATTGTTTCATATAAAATGTTTATTAATAATTTTTTTGTATGTTTATATAAATTAGAATGTAAAGAATTATTTTTTAAAATATGATCTTGTACTTCCATGCTATTTTATTTAAAATTGAAAGAGTTATTTAGTAAATTATTATGTAATATTATTATGGAACACTTGGTGAGACCCTACTGAGATTTTATCTCACACCATATATGTACCTTTAGGATTTTATATATCCCTTCATGAAAGTTTTGAATAAAGAGAAAGAACCACTTAGAGGTGGTGTTTTCTGATCTTTTGAGATTTGAGTGATGTTTCTGTTGGGATATAGGTTATTTATCTTTCACTTTCTGTTTTTTTGTAGTTCTACTTTGGGTTATATACCTATTTGACTTTTGGTATCATTCCCCTTATAGATTTTTCTTATGATCATACTGACTTGTATCTGTTTCTTCCATTGTTTTCGTGGAAAAATGGTTCCCAGATTTTTCTTGTATGATACCAAGTGATAGTTGCAAACCCATGGTGATCAAGAATAACCTTTAGGTAATGTTATTTTCAGATTGGGTTTTAGGTTACTAGGGTATCTGGGTTTGTTCATGACAAATTGTTATCAAAATTAGGTTAAGCATCTTTCCTTGATGTTAGTATGCAATTGAGTAATGTTATTGGTACTTAAGAGGTATTTTTGATTAACTGTTTGGCCTTCTCTCACCACAATGAGATTTAGTCACTAGGGGTGGTTTGGGAAATAAGTATTGAGAATTAGTTCTATTATTTTCACTCCTTTTGATTTGTAAAGGTAGAAAAAAAAATATTTTATTTATCTATCTAATGGGATTAATTACCTCATTTATATTTTTTGAGTATTGATATGATTATCTATTATATCATCTTTAATGATGTCTACTGATTTTTTATAGCATCATGACTTCAAGAAAATGTGAAAATATGATCCATAAGTAATATTCTGATGAACCAAAGTGAGTAAATCCTCTCATAGACTAGAATCTGGTTGAGGTTATTGTACATGTTGTCTAAGCTCGGGGATAGGTACCTACACCAATTTCTATTAAGGCTCTAGATAGGGAACCTCAGAAAGATGAGTCTTAGAATCATGTCAAGTAGTTCCTTCTCTATAATCCACCAATATTCCAAGTCTCAAGTGATCCATAGGAGTATGAGGAATGGCTGAGGATAATTGAACTTTTTTTTTGAGTTTGTTGAGGCACCTGATTCAATAAAGATTAAATTTTCCACCTTCAAGCTATATAGACCTAGTAAGAGATTATGGTACATGATAAAAATAATGAAGAAGCATAAGGTCTTAGAGTGGAAAGAATTTATAGTAATTTTCACTAACTAGTTCAATCCAAATTATATAGTGTGGGATAAGACTATAAAGTTTTTCAAACTTGAACAGGTTGATAGAACTATGAAGGAATATGAAATTTTCTTTACATAGATTATGCAGTTTCACCTGAGATTATATTGAATGAGAAGATGAAGAATCAATAGTTTTATATGGGATATCAATTTGATATTCATTCACAGGTATTTTTGTTTAATATTTCTATTTATAATGAGGTATTGGATATAGCATTAATGGTTGAGCTTGATCTGGAAATTAATCTTGGTTTTTTGGGAGTTCTTTTTTCTACCAGAGGAAGTTCAGTGTGTTTGTTCGAAGGAAAGAGGAAGTGTGATGATTCTTGTGGTTGTTCTCAACAACAGGGTTATTCTAGACCTCCTGTAGTGCTTGGAGGAGTCCCATTAGTTTGATACCAATAGGGAAAGCTGAGGAATGTAAAATGAATTTTCACTTAGGAACCCAAGATATGTTGTTCCTATGGATACTTAGGACCCTTACAGAAGTTATTTAATGTTTATTCTTTTCTACGTAGTGGAAATGAATCACCATCTACCAAAATTACTATGGTAAAATCAGATGCTTCAAGAACTAAGGGGTTTCATCCATAGTAATCTAGAACAAATCTTCTTTACATGGTGAATGAGTCTCTAGAGGAAGAAGATATGATTAAAATTATAATGAGAGGTACCATCACTATTGTTTCATCTTTAGTTACTATTTTATTTTATATTGGTGCATCCCATTAATTTATTTCAACCCATATTGTAATTATATTAAATATTACTTTGGATATTTTATCTTATGTGATGTATATTACTACACCCCTTGGAATGAAGAGAGCATAGGGTATTTTTGGTCCTGGTTATGTTTTCCCTTTATTAGAGATTGATCTTGCTTGTAATTTTATGGTTCTCGACCTGAAACCTCTTGAAATAATTTTTGAGATGGATTAGATCATTTCTAATAAATCTCTAATTTACTTTTATCTCTGGTGGGTCTCTTTTGTTTCACTCAAAGGGGTGTACCATATCTTTTTGGGAGAATGGGACCCAAAGTCAATTAGAGATGGACATTTTTATCCAGAGTTGGGGAATGTGATATCTATGTTTTCTTTTGATCTAGAGAAATAATATTTGATTGGTGATCTCCCTCTAGTTTTCATTGAGTTTCCTATCATTTTTTCTTCTGAATTATTTGGTTTTCTACTAGTAAGTTAGGTCGGTTTTTCTATTGATTTACTGCCTAGTACTCAACTGGTGTCTATTCCTTCTTACAACATGTAACCAAATAAAATGAAAGAGTTAAATATTCAGTTGGATGATCTTTTAGAGAATGTTTTTATATTCCCAAGTGTCTCACCTTGGATGGAATATGTTCTCTTTGCTAAGAAAGCTAATGTTTCACTTCTCCTTTGTGTTGATTATTGAAAACTCAATAGAGTCACGGTAAAGAATAAGTATTTGTTTCCATAGATTGATGATCTGTTAGACCAATTGAAAGAGGTGAATTGGTTCTCAAAGACTTATCTTTGATTTGGTTATCACTAGTTGATAATAAAAGAATCTGACATTCCAAAAACCACCTTTCAGAGTAGTTAAGTATATAATAAGAACATTTTCATGAAATTTTGTCGAACCAATACTTCTATAGTAGTTATGGATTTAATTAATAGGATTTTCCATAAGTATCTTGTTACCTTTGTGGCAGTATTTTTGTATGACATCCTTGTTTACTCTATGTTTGAGAAGGATCATGTCTGTACTTTGAGAGTAGTTTTGGAATTATTGAGAAATCACTGGCTTTATTCCAATCTATCGAAATGTAATTTATGGATTCAGGAAGTGAATTTATTGGGACACATGTTATCAAAACACTGTATCTCAGTTGATCCTGATAAGGTGCAAGTTTTTATGACATGGGATAAATCGCAAAATGTTTTTGAAATTTAAAGATTATTGGTTTTGGCTATGTATTATCATTGGTTTTAAAGGATTTCTCAAATTTGGATTCTCTGATGATCACTCTTACACAAAAGGGGTTAATGTTTTCTCAGGATGAAAAATTCCATAGTTATTATGTTGAGCTAAATGTCTTTTGAATACTGTGTCGGTGTTGGCTCTTCCAGAGGCCAGGCTAGGCTATGTGGTCTTATATGACACATCAGGTTTAGGTTTTGGATTTATTCTTATATAGGGTGACATTTCATTTCCTATGTCTCTTGGCATCTTAGGCCACATGAAAATAATTACCCGACCCAAGACCCTGAACTTTTAGTTGTGATGAATGCACTTAATATTTTATGACATTACCTTTTCATAGAAAGGTTTACCATGTATTTTGACCCCAAGATCCTGAGTCATATCTTCTATTAAAAATATTTGAATCTTCACTAGATGAATTGGGTATAATAACTACAATATTTTGAATTTGACATTTCCTATATCCCAGGGAAAGGGAATGTTGTTGTAGATTCTTTGAGCAGAAAACTTTAAATTAGGGAATGAAAGAATCATAGGAAGAGTAGAACTCTATGGATCATTTTTTCATAGTTGCATATTAGAGTCTAGGAATCAATGTATCAGGCTTACTTGTAAGTTTTTTAGTTTACCTCCACTCTTCTAGAGTTTATTCTTCGAGAACAGTATCTTGATGGTGAGTTCTATAGCATTAGGAAATTTTTTTATGGTGGGGAGACCATTACTGAGTGTTTATTCCCCCACAGAGGATGTTCTATGTTTTTTGAATATTTTGTGTGTGTCATTAGTAGTGAGGAAATATGTGATGGTATACTTCCATGATTCCTTGTGGGAATCTCCCCAAGAACCATGAAGATGTTTTATGACATGCGGTGAAAATTATAGTGGATAAGTATGAGGAAGGTCATTGTTGATATTTTCAATAATTTTTATTCTTACCAACAGGTGAAATCTGAGAAGTATAGACCTTTTAGATTACTTTATCCACTTCTATTTCCAACATGGAATTGGGATGATATCTCTATAGACTTTTTGTTTGGGTTTCTACGTACGCAGAAAAAGAAAAATACAATATGGTTTGTGATCGATAGGCTGACCAAATCATCTCACATATTATCCATTTATGATACAACCAAAGTTGAGGATTTGAGAAGTCTCTATGTAGAAGAGATAATTATTTTTCATCGAGTAAAATTTTCTATATTCCCTGATATATATCCTCAGTTTACTTATCACTTTTGGAGAGCCCTTTAAGAGGCATTGCGATCTCATCTTTGTTTGAGTATGGAAGACCACCCATAGACAGAGAGGTAAACATAAATGGATATAGAGATTCCTGAGGATAGTCTTCATGATTACGCTCTTGACTTTGGTATGGATTTGTATGACCATTTGAGAATGGTTGATCTTGCATATAATAGTAGTTATCAATATTCAATTAGAATAGATCCTTTTGAGGCCTTTTATGGTTGGCCTTGTAGATCTCAATTATGTTGGTCAAAGATTGGTGAAATTTCCTTTGTTGGAATGAGCATGGTTCAAGAGAAGATAGAAAATGTTCATTTTATACATCATAGTATGATGACATCAAAGATAATTTATAAGTATTGTCTTGATCATCGCTATAAATCATTAGATTTTTCAGTTGGTGATCAGGTGTTCTTAAAAGTTTCACCTCGTTTGGGTCATCAGTGGCTTAAGACGCAAGGGACGCTTGATCCTTATTTTGTGGGGCCATTGAGGTTGTTGATAATTTGGGAAAAGTGGATTATAATTTAGAAATTACTCTATAGTTGACTTCAATACTTAATTCATTCAATGTATCTCAGCTAAAAAATTATATTTCTAATCCATCTCTTGTTCTGAGTTAGAGTGATCTTGGGGTTAATACTGATTTATTTTTTGACTGAGAATCCAGTCAAGAAAGTTGATTATGAAACTAATCTACTTTTTGGGAGTATGATAACTTTCTTTTGAGTTCTATAGAAGCATGGTTATGACACTCATGAGACTTGGGGGTGATAGGCACTAATGAGAGAATAGTGGACCCATCTTTTTGACATGGAGATTTCTTAACATGATTTATGGGGACAAAAAGTATCTATGTTGGGGCAGTTATATCATATTATTACAATTTTTAGGAACACCTCAACCCCTATTTTTATACTTATTTGGAAGGGGATCATTTAGGTGTGCTTCATGGGAAATTTTAAAAACATTAGAAGGCTCTTGGGTTGTGCATGGTAGGTGCACAATTTTCCCAAACTTTTTTCCCTACTAGTGAAAACTACGCAAACCTAGGAAGTGATGGTTTTCATGGTTTTTGGATGGTTTGACAAACTATGATGCCACCTAGTAGAAAATTTTTACCCTTTTAGAGGGTGCATGATTAGGGAGTAATGTTTGGCAGAACATGTGGCCCTACCCATCTAATCATGCATGAAAACATTTTTTTTCAGAAAATTCTTAACAAAATTCCTAAACCCACATTTACACCCCTGCTCGACCCTAACTCATGGTTGGATGATATACTGGGTATTTGGATCTATTAAGAACATATTGTGTCTCCTACAAACCCCTCTAAGGTGGATTGAAGCTAGGAAAACATCATTCGAACTCTCCAAGGTAAGGGTTATTACCTCATTTCTTCTCTCCCTCTCTCTTCTTCTCTCCTACTTAGGGTTTGTTAAATATTCTTATTATTAATGTATCTAAAATCATTTTAATATATTTAATCTAGTTTTTATTCTTGGATCTCCATTTCCAATTTTCTTTGTTGGATAATACTATAGTGGGTGTTGTGATACGTGATCCCATGATCCCAATATTGGTGGTTCCTTTTAATATTGTCCAATTAATTTATCCTTGAATTTATTGAGTGTTTTATATTGATTTAAATTAAATTTTGGAAACCTGATTCAGTTTGGATCAGTATTTGAATTTGATTTGCAATGAGAAGTTGCGGAAACCCCAAATTATAGTGAATTAGAGTGTGATTTGGATTTGATGAAATTGTGAAATTTATTTTGAAAGAATTGATTTGAAATTGGAATTTGATAAAAATGGATTAAATTGTTCTAATAAGAATATTGGATTAGTTTTATCTTGGGAAAATGCATGAATTTATTAAAAACCCATGTTTCATATTTTTATAGAAAAATAGACATATTAAAATGGAAAATGGGGCAATTTTATTTTGAATAGTTTTCAAATAATTTTCCAATTATTTATTTTCATTTGAGCACATGAAAACATAGTAGTTAATGGGTTATTTAAGACAATAATGCTATATTTGATGCATTACAACACTAAAAAAAACATAGAAAAGTAGATCTTATCCCTAATGTAATGTTGATTAGTATTATTTGACTAGTATCTTAGGTGTGTATGTATACATATTTTTATGATCACCCATATGAGTGTGTTCAGATCCCATAAACTGGAACTGTCTTACCTCTTGTCAGATGACCAATTTTCTCATTTGTGATTATTTCTTATATATTCCATTATTTATGAAACTTATTTACACATGCCTTGTGAATTTTTATAAAAAATACTATCTAAATAATTTATTAAGACAATTTTTTTAATATTTCAATAAATTATAATGTAAATAATGATTTGTTTTAAATATTATCTTATAATTCTATACTTGTTTTATTTAAAATTGAATGAATTAGTTGGTTAATTATTATGGAATATTATTATGAGACACTTGGTGAGACCTTACTATACTTTTAGCTCACACCCTACCTATGCCTTTGTGTGTTTTTATATCTCCTTATTCCATGTTCGAGCAAGGTAAAAGCACCACATAAAGGTGGTGGTTATTGGTCTTTTGGGCATGGAGTTTTGTGTCAGTTGGGACTTAGGTTCTTTATCTTTCAGTTTATGATACATTGTGGTTGTAATTTGGGTTATATACCTATTTGAATTTCAGTACCATTCTCCCAGTTTATTTTATTTTGAGAATAATTACTTATATTTATTTCCTTCATTGTTTTTTCAAAACTCTTCCCATATTTTTCTTGTATGATGATAGGAGCTAGTCGCCAACCAGTGAGGATTGGGAACTCCCTTCGAGTTATGTCTGTGTTGGCTCAAGTATTAGGGTACTAGGATATCCAGGTCAGTTCATGACACTACGGGTCATGTTTGGTTCCCTCTTAACCATAAAGGGTATTATCCATAAATAATTAAAATATATATATAATGCCTTCAAGCTTGGGCCTAAAATAAGATCATTCATTATTTAGAAAATTATTTTTCTAAAAAATTAACTCTTTATATTATATTCATTTATATTTCAAGAAACAACTGATAAATTATTATAAATTATGTTATATATTAGTATTTTTTTAAGAACAATATATTTATTAAATGGTATGAAACAATAATATTAAGAGTAAATATTTGAAAATTTCATTTTCGATTAAAAATGGGTTTTCATTGATTTTAATATTTTTTTCAAAAAATGAATTTAAATTTTTTAAAATTTTACATTTAAAAAAATTAATATTGTTATTGGATTTATAATAAAAATATTATAATGAGATGAATTTATCAACTTTTTCTAAAATAATTGGTTTTTTAAGTCAATAGTGGTAAAATACCAATATTGCTAAAAACTGTCACTTTTAGTACATTATCATAACACAATAATGAACTAAATGTTTGGAAAATTTTTCTATAAAAAAGATGTATTTATAAGTAAAAAAATCATTTAAATTTACTATGTGGTTTTTATAAAACACATTTGTATTATTTTGGAAACTTAAGTAATATTTTACACTAAAAACTATTTTTATTCCCTTATATTAAAAATTGATTTTTTTCACTTTTAGAAATTAAATAAATAAAAATATATTTAACATTTTAGATAAATGTGATAATATTATGGAATAAGATAAATTTCAATTTTCATCATAAAGATATGATTACTAAGATTGAATTTACTGACCATGATAATGGTAAAACTGTTATTTTTAAAGAATTTTTTTTATTATTGTGTGATTTTTATTTTATAAATTAAATTAATATATTTTAAATTATTAATATAATAATATTTTAAAACACATATAAAGTTATTTTAACACACATTTAATGGGTAACCAATTCTAAATAATATTAAGAACATATAATGGTTAAAACACAATTATTTATGAAAAATAATGTTTTTCTATATATACAATGTTTTAATTTTACATTTAATTTTATATTATTTATAAATTTAATTAGATAAAATTAAGGTAAAAGTTTTGTTCATTAAACCCAAATTTGGAAATAGGGATAATTTTTTTTATTAAAACATAAATTACTTCGCAAAAAAACTAATTACCAAGGTAAAAACAAAAAATGGTTAAAGTGACAAACGTAAAAACATATGACTTCAAATATGTTTAAAAAATGAATTTAAATAGTTGGGTTGATTATTTCTCACCCAATATCATCTGTAAATACATTATTTATAAATTTTGGAGTCTTTGGTCCTTTAATAGTGTAATGGTATCATTGAAATTTTATGGGTGTTCTCAAAACTGTCTATTTCTTCACATATAAAAGGGGACACTTCCATCCCTTCATGACACATTCATTACATTGAATTACTACATTAAAATTTGAATTTTTTATCCTCCTATAAGCCTTTATAAATTTTGTAATCCCAAATTCTCAATTAGTTATACTAATCCTTTCATTTCCAAAGAGACTTTCAAGAGACAGTTCAATGTCCTGAAGTTAGTATTACATAATCCTTCACTTTTTATTCTTAATATTTCTCTTAAAAAACTATCCTTAACATCATAATATGATATTCTATATTTAATTATTAAACTAAATTTTTATTATATTAATGGAACAAGCTTTGTTTATATATTTCTATTCACTATAAATAACAGAAGAACATTAATTGTGTGTTGTGTGGACTACCACTTCCATGAAGTAACATTTTTTATTTTTCATATTAATTTAAATTCATTATAAAACCCACTTAAAATATGATTCAATAATATAAAACATCTAAATAATATCATTTTTATTCTATTATAATAATATTATACACTTCCATAACCATACACACCCATCACAATAGAGTGTGATCATGTTTCGGTTGGTGTAACCACCTACCTGAATAATGATATAAAAATATATCATGGATGAATATGGGAACATAAATACTAATGTTATTATATGTTAATAATAAATAAAAAAAATTTGGTTTTTTAATGGTTATATTAAGTATTTAAATTATTATTGAAATATCATCTTTGTTCATTCAACTTACCAAAATAAGCCAACACCAGTTCAATTTTCACACAAACATATGAGAAAACTATATAATAAATAAATATAATATGATAATAAATTTTATATATTAAATTAAATAAGAAAGAATAATTTTATGAATATGTTATATAATAATCGTAATTTTATTATTCAGGATGTTAGGTTCATGTGCATAATGAAACTAGAATAGGGTAGGGGTTTTCATCTCAAAATACTCTCTTTGAGACGTGTTTGTTATTATACACCTAATTTAATTTATGTGATGTATAAACTAAATATTTTAGATATTATATCATGAATTATCTTTTAATAATTATATTATAATACCTATTTTATAATTTATTTTAAATTCAATTTCATACCCTCCCTTTCAAGGGGTTTTATCTCGAATGTTTCAAAGGTTGTATGGGTTTTTGTCTCAAATTCCACTCTTTGAGACAAATTTGGTATTATACACCTAATTTCATTAAATTGATGTATATACTTTTTATTTGATATATCATATCATGAATTATATTTTAATTGTGGTATTTTAAGTTCAATTTCAATCCCTCAATTTCATGATGGTTCGAATTGAATGTTTCTAAGGTTGTAGGGGTTTTCATCTCAAGTTCCTCTCTTTGAGACATATTTTATTCTATGAACCTAATTTAATTTATGTGGTGTTTATACTTATTATTTGTAATATCATGTAATTAATTATATTTTAGTCATGGTATTTGAAGTTCAATTTAAATCCCTCTCCTTCAAGGTGTTTTGACATGAAATTTTACAAGGTTGAAAGGGTTTTCTTGGTCTTAATTTTGATGCTTTGAGACATAATAAATTTTTAACCATGTTTTTATTGTATTATGTATTAACTACCAATTCGTATATTTTATTATAATATTTTTATTTCATGGGATTTACTAGCCAAATCATGTTCTCTTATTTAATTGGCTATTAATTCATTTTTTCCCTCAAAAATAAGGATTTTTCGTAACTCAACATTCCTTAATTGAGATATGATCATTCTCTTGAACTAATTTCATATAATTTGGGTACATTATTATATTTTATTGAATTATGTGGTATTATCTCTTTTTTTCTAAGGATATATATTCCTACCGCATAAACCCTTTGACAAATATTTCTTACTTCATAAGATATCTTCTTTTAAAATCATCCACCATTTTTCTTAGATGGATTATGATCAAGTTATTTCAATATTGATTTAGTAATATAATAAATTCTCTATATAGTTTGAGCATTATATTTTAAATAATTTATATTAGATAATGTTCACATAAAAATAAGGTTATTTTATTGACATGGGTTAATGTATTGGGGTATCGTATATTGTTATTCCAGTATGGGAGATTATTAGAAAGTTTATTATGTATTGTTTGATGATCCAAATTATATCTCATGATAGTTTATTATAATTTTATCAATTTTATTGAAATTATAAAAATTATTGAAATTGTTGATGATTATTGACTACTAATACAAGGTTATCATGTAATGATATTCTATATTCTTTATTATACAGATAACCATGTTTTTATTCAGCCTATGGTTCCTTAGGGAATAGAATGAAAGGTATTATTGACTCTTATGGTTAATGCATTATAATCAATTAGGTGATGGGAGGGCATGATTATATATACCCTATATTCATTAAAAGGTCTCATGATACAAAAAAGGTTGGGTTTTGGTGTATATCTCTTCCCATAACAGGATAGTGTCTTGGAATAAGGCCTTAACAACATGTATTTATGTTTTGTATTATGTGTTTAATTAGTATGATATCAGTATTATTAATATCCATTTTTTCATTTATTATCATGGATATAGAATGATCTCATTTTTAGTTTATTATGGCTTCAGATTTTTTACTTATTCTTTCCATAATATTTATTCCATGTTTAATTTCATGATTATATCAGTTGTATGTTTTCACTTACTAAGCATTTGATCTAAACAATTAATAGTCTTTTTACCATAGGCTATGAAGAAAAGTATAACACATGATATATATAGAATGTTATAATGAGTGTAATAAATTGTGGGACATATTTAAGACTCCTTATGGATTAATTAGTTTCTTATATAGTGGGAAATCCATTAGTTGAGAAAGAAATGGTTTTTCCTAGTTTATGTTTTATCCTAATTCATTAAATCTATAAAACATAAAGTTATTTTAAATGTATAAATTATTTTGTTTAAGTCATTTAATTATGGGATATTTATATTAGGAAATGTATAGTTTGTATTGAATCCTACATGTAATATATGTTTTTATAGAACCAGATTCATGAGTACTGGTCTAGGGAATCACAAGAGTCAAAGAGTTAGGATGTAATTAAGGGAAGAAAATAAGTTATAAGATAAATTAAAGGTATATATCAATGCATTAGGTCATGTATTTTTGAAGATATATTTCTCAAACATTGTGAATAAAGGATAAGGGGAGGTTCTCTTTCATAAGTGGGAGAAAGGATAAACTTTTAATTACTTAAAATATTTTAATATAATATATATATTAATCATGTAAAGTATCACCAAAGTTAAACAATCATAGATAAGATGTGATAGTTTTGAAAAAAACTATTCCAATAATATTTAGATAAGTTTTGGAAAAAATTTAATCCTTATCTTTTAGTTAATCCCCCTTTAAACCCAATTTTACCATAACTGTGATAACTTAAATTTTTACCATGATAACTTAATTATATATTTAAAAATTAAAGTGTACTTCTAACCAAAATTTAAAATGCTGATTCAAATTTCTTAATCCATTTTATCATATTCAAAATCTATAAGTGGTATAAATTACTTTTAATATAATTAAAAATATGTATGAAAAATGGTTTTTAGGAAAATACCTGATTTAAGCGTAAAAAAAATTCCTCCTCGAAATCATGTAAGAAGTTGATTTTTGAGAAATTTTTTGTTGAAATGATAAAAAATGAATGTTTTTATAGTTTTTCATCAAATCAAAAATCTAATATAACTTTCCAATTATACCATTAAATGTAGAGACTCGAATATAGTTTTTTACTTCAGATAAAGTATAATTTATGTTCATAAAAGTCAAGAATGGGTTACCAAATTAAAAATAGTGTTTTAAAATATATTATTTTACTCATTAAACAAATATTTCGCTGAAAACCACTCATAAAATAGGATAAAGTCAATTGTTATAGATATTTTAAAGCCTTATATCATATTTTAACCTTGTTTTACCTATTTTACCCTTTCTAAGGTGACAAATCATTACCATGGTTACTATTAATAATGAAAAAAAATGGAACTATTTACCAAATTTAAACCTAATGATTTAAAAAAATTAATCCATTTTAAAAGAATAAATTTATATAATTAGTAAAAAATAATTTTAATATAAATTCATAAAACTCAATGAAAAATATTTTAAAAAATATATCCTTAACCACAAAATGGACTTATATAAAAATAAAGTATAATGTTTATTAATATGTAATTAATTATATTAATTATAATAAAATTAAACTTATTTTACTTTAATATCAAATTAACTGCATAATGATACTTTTAAATTACTTTATTCAATGAAAATAAATGACAGTTTTACAAAAAAAATAGTATTTTTTACTATTCACTTAAAAATAAATCTTTTCAGAAAAATCCCAAAACTTCACCCCATTATAATACTAAAATTATTATTTAAAAAATTATATCAATGTATTCAAATATAACTTCTAATAAAATGTAAAAAGTTGTTATAATTTCCACACACAAAAAGAAAATAAATTAAATTTTTGAAGAAAACATGTTTTAAAGTATAAAATGAATTTAATGAAAATTAAGTACTTATTTATTATGAATTAATAAATAAATTTGAATTATATAAAGCCTTTATAGATATTTTTCAAAATTTGGGTATTAATTTTTATACATCTAATTTAACAACTAGGTTATAATGGTCACATTTAAATAATAGTATTTTTACAGTATATTATAGTTCTCTTAAATCTCGGTGTTGTGTGTTAAGCAAGATATCAAGATTATTATTACTTTAAAATATATATTGTTTACACCCCCCATAAATAAATTTCATCCATGGAAAAAATTATCTTAGAAATAAAGGTTTTAATATTTAAAAATAGATTTACTCAAAACCCACATCATACAAATTAATAATATAACTTCCCTTCAAAAAGGGGGAGTGGGAAATATAAATGTTACCGAAAATAACACATAATCAGGTTCTTGGAAAAAGAGAATATTAAATGGAAGTAAAAATATAGACATTTAAAATAAAGATAATGTCCAAAGAGTAATTGAGATTGGTATAGAACTTGATCATGAGAAAGTAAATGACCATAAAACCATAAATAATTAAAGGATAAAGAAGACCATAAATTCATCAAAAATAAAAGTAATTTGATATAATTTTTTTCTAAAGATAATTTTACATTATTTGAGGTATTTTGTATCATCAATATAGATAACATGAGAAAATATACATACTTGGTTTCTTTCCATTTCATAATAACAATTTCATTCTTGCATTGTTCTTCAATCAATTTACACTTCTATCTCATCTCTTACTCCATGAAATGAATATTAAAGATGTGTTTTTAATTCCTAAATCACTAAAATTAAATTTTATTAAATTATAACATCCATTAAAGGATACTAATTTATTCCCTCTATCTATAGAAATTAAACCAAATCAAAATGGTTAGAAAAAGTTAATATAATATCAAATATGAATCAATTTACTAAACCTCAACTATAATACCAAAATATTAACTTAGATAATTCCACAAATAACTAAAATTAAAACTCTTAAAAATATACCTATCCATGTTCAAAACCAAAAAATTGTAAATATTTGATCACATATTCTTTTGAGATCAATTTAAAATTTGTATCCAAAAAACAATAATCACTAATAAAGTCACATAATAAAAATGTATATTATTTAATAATATAATCTCAAACATATTCTAATAATTTCCATAAATATATTTAATATTAATAATTCCACAATAAAATCATAATTTCTTCTAAAAGACAATACACCCTATATTCCTAAAATAAACTCTCATCTTAACCAAAAATATTTCCATTTACCATAATCATATACTGTTCCCAAAATTCAATAACCCTTATATCCTAAATATCATTGAAATATAATATTCATCCTAATGGTTTTCAATATATTTCAACTTATGACCAAAAAATATAAAATCATTCTTCTTTATATAACCTTTTCACATGTCAAGCTTAAGGTTTACTCATACCTCAAATATATATTAAGAAGTTATAAATTTCTACAAGGTACTAACATCACATAAAACTTAAAAAGAGTAATAATGACTTTAAAATTATAATGATCCTTAGATTTATTAATAAAATTAAATTACATCATTACTCACAAAACCCTATATCTATACACTTCAATCATTCAACTTATGTTATAAGAATTTAACCATGTTTTTCAATATATTACTTAATACTTCCTTCCTAATATAAAAAACATAGATCATATCCTAAGATTCATCAATATAAATCCATTCATGTTTCTTACTTTAAACATAAAATAATATTAAAATAAGTCATGAATTTTTTTGGTTATGTACAGTTTCTTTGTCTTCATTATAACATTATATCTCCTAATAAGACTTTTATTCATATGATATGTCAAATTTACTTCTTGATATTTCCTTATTTTTTATTATAAGTTTAATGACTTATTACAACCTTTAACACTTATGAAACATCTTATTATTACTTTCAAATGTTTCTATCAGTGATTCTTCCCACATTATCAACATATAGGAAGCAGAATCATCTTTCTTCCATTGTCTTTAAAAACTGATATCCAATGAAACTGCATTTTTTCCTTTTTAGGTGTGTTAGGAAACTCACCCATGTTGAGTTTGTTAATCATATATTGAGATAAATTATTATGAATAATCACAAGATTTTTAATACCAGTAATATTTTTACCATGAGGATAATCATTTAATTTTCCATCACATTCAACATTAACATCATTCCTCTGAGTTTCATCCATTGACTAAAACCAAAAAACATAGTTTCATTATCAATAATATTAGTGAGTAATCATATAATCAGGAAAAATCATTCATAGTATGTATAAATCATGACACCTTCTTTTCAATATATGTAACTTTAGGTTTGATCTACTTCTTTTCAATCTATATGACTTTATGTTTAACCTATGTCATACATAGTGATTATCGATTCAAATCCTTCATAATGGTTCAAAATGGTCCTTTTCAATATATGGAACCTTAATCACACTCATTATCTACAGGTGATGATGTAGTTAGTACCCAATATACCCTATTCAAAGTTTTTACCCCTAGGTGAATCTGTACCATAGCCATATCTGCTTTCTACTATCAAAATGGGGATGTATTTTATGGGAAACCATACTCCTTTCTCTAGTATAACTTAGGATGTTCTAATATACATAGGATTTTCCTAATATTTATCAATAAATTTCCCTAATACCAATATTAAAAAATAACCAAACTCTAATTTAATACCAATTGAGGTGAATAATGAATAAAATACATTAATATTGCATCATTTTAGATAAATATTCAATACATGTCATAAAAAAAATATTCCATATAACTATAAAGGCTTAGTGTCATTTGATAATAGATACATAATCAACTTATTTCATCAAAAATCATCAATATATCCCACAAATTACTTCTCACATAGTAAATTTATTATACATGTCCTACTTAAAATTATTCTTTGTAACTGAGGGAAATGAAAATATAAGAAAGGGTGAGATCAAATTCTTAGTATAGGTAATCATATGAGATATCAATAAATTATAATAAGTGAGAAAAATCATAAGGGTATAATAATATTATCATAACTTAAAAAATTCATACCCAAATAGTCAAAGATCATTAATCATTAATCATGTCATAATTAATTTTTTTAATAAAAGGAATAAGTCATAAGAGTGTGGAATAATTAATAATCAATTAAGATCAATGAGAACATATCATAAGAATAAGACATAGGTTTATGTAATGCATATAATCATTTAAAATAATTTCCTTATTCAAGTATCAGTTCTAATACTATTATAATGGATTGCGTTCACTACTCATTCTATCATTTCCATAGTCAAGGTTCACTCTCAAGACTATCATAGCGGGAAAAGTCCCTAAAAAAACTGGGTTCACTCCTCATTCTAGTATTTATTATCTCATAAGATATCATTATTTACCTAATTCATTAGAGGTATATATAATCAGATCTCACCCATCACATATGGAAAATCATATAAATGTGTTCCACAATATCATAAAACATTAATCATATTATCATATCGTAACTACTGTAAAGGAAATGGTTTTCATAAATAGTTCATCATTTCATCATACTATAACCCATAGAAAAGAAACTGGTTTCATAAATATTTCATTATAACTTAATTAACCCATGGGAAACAAACTAATTTCATAGAATAATCCATAAATCAACATCATTATAGGCCATATAGATAATAAAAGTGGATGGTATCATAATATCATAGCCTCAAAGAGAAAAACAATCCTTAAAGTATATATATATAGATGAAGAATACCTTTAGTAGAGCCTTTGAATGTTTCTTAGAAAAAAGGGAAAATACCCATTTCTTTCAATGTATTTGAAACAAAAAATTACCACAATATTGAGAAAAAAACTTTCAGTGAAAATAACCATGAAAACATGTAACTGGATCTTCAAAGAAAATAATATTCATGACATTATGAAAATCTATTCGTGTTGTAAATGTTAAAATAAAGACACATTTTACACTTTTTGCAAAAATTAATAAATAACCAGTGAAAAAAAGTAAAAATTTACTTTAAAAACATTTGAAAATAAATTCAAATAAGTTTGAAAATGAATTTAAATAATTATTGGATCATAAAAAAATAACATTCTTGAAAACATTTTAAAGAACATAGACATGGAATAAAAAGTCCATTGACTAAATAGAAAATAATTGAGGTTTTTCTTAATAATATTTTCTCTATAATTTTAAGTACCAAATAGAAAGAAATTTTATTATTAATTGAAAATTAAAATATTAACTAGAGGATATTAAAATAAATAGGGTATAAAGTATAATATTAGTATAATTTCCCTCAATATAGAAAATACAATCTCAAAATGAAATGTGATTGTAATATAAATCCCTTACTACTTTGTAAAATTTTAAATCATAACCCCAATGAAAGAAATAACATAAAATAAAAATTTAGATAATAGTAATATAAATATATTCATGATATAACATATAAAATTAGAATTATATATACCATATGAAAGAAACAAGTGGTGAATATGGAATATGTCTCACAAAAACAAAAGTGAGATGAGAACCCCTTAAAAAGATCATAACATTAAAGTGAGAATTAATCATTTAAGTGATTATGTATAAAAAATTTAAATCCACATAAAAAAATTAGAAATTAACCATAAAATAATTATAGTTTATTACCCACATAATATTTTCATAATAGTTTCAACAAAGAAGTAATATTACCCAATGAGAATAAATTAAGTTAAGAAACCCCTTACCTCAAGTCTTGACTTGTTTTATCCACTTTAAAACTTTATGTATAATAAATATATATTTATTAAATATATATTCTAGAACCATACTCATAATTATAATACCATGCATGTTTTACTTATATCTTCTTATAACATATTCATTAATAGGATTTTATTATTATCATCATTTCGGGAGTAACTCCTTCTTTTTCCATGTGTGTTTAGGTTTGGAGGTTCTAGAACTTGAACATTTATCATAATTCCATCATATCCAAAATATTAATCATTTAATAAGTATAATATTTAATCATTATATACACTTTTATAATCATTTATATAAATTAGTACTGAAAATATAATTGCATCACTTTGTGGATACCATAGTCCATTCGTAAGTACAATAATGTTTCCACTTTTCGATGGATGGAATAAAAGAAAGGTAAATAATAATTATTATATAATTAATATACTATATATTAATTAAATATATCATTATTATAATTCATTTAAATCATAAACAAAATCGAATCACATCGCTTCGTTGATGTGGTAGTCCACACAAATGCATGAGAAATGTTATTGTTTCCCAACAGATGGGAAGGTAAAAAGGTAGATAAGATATTATAATTATAGAAGCATAATTATTTCATAAATATCATATATATATACATTAAATTTCTCATAATAACCAATCATGAATTATTATGATGGAAAATTAATCATATCGTTGTGTGGAGGCGGTGGCACGCACGTGCACACGAGTGATACTTTCATTTCCTAATTGATGGAAAGGAGGTGAAAAAATATTTATCCCAAAATAATAATAAAATATCAGAATATTTATGAAACTATATTCATTATGTTATGATTTATACAATATATTTAGATTAATTATAAGAATAAATTAACTTTAAAAGAGTATAATAAGGTGATTAACTCTTCTTTGAGAGACCTCCATTGGCATACACCTTAAGTATTAATTGAATGGTTGCAAGGGAAGAAAAGAAGCTATAGAATTAAGTAATGGAAGATAGTACAGTATTTGGCCAGGAATTTTCCATGGTAGTGTCCTCAGAATTTATGACTAAAAGGTAACAGTTTGTTCCCTTTTATAAGTGAGTAAAGGACACACTTTGGTTTACTTAAAATATTTAAATATGATAGACATCATAATCATGAAAAGTGGAACTAATTAACCCAAAATTCATAGATAAGATGTGATAGGGTATAAAAACATATTTAGACATTTTTTGTGACCTTTTAAGCCATATATCCTACTTAAACCCCCTTTAGATCCAATTTAACCATAATTGTGATAACTTAACATTTTACCCTAATAACTTTATTATATGTTTAAAAATAAAAGGAAACATCTAACCAAATTTCAAAATGATAACTCCAAATTTGTGATACATTTTATTAGATTCAAAATAGAAAATTGGAAGGAATTACTTTAAATATAAGTATAAAAAATGGATGAAAAATAGTTTATAGGAAAATACCTTATTTAACTGTAAAAACATTTCTTCTTGAAATCAAGTAAGAAGATGATTTAAATTATTTTTTTATTAAACAAAAAAAGGAAGTTTTTTAGAACTTTTTATCTATCCAAAACTAAATTTAACCTTCCAACCATACCATTAAAAGAAAATACCAAAAAAATAGTTTTTTATTGGGATAAAATATAATTTATCTTCATAAAATTCAAGCATGGCCTCCCAAATTCAAAATAATATTTCAAAATATATTATTTAACTACTTTAAAATATATTTTTTTAAACACCACTCATAAAATAGGAAAAATGAAAATTTTAGAGATATATTAACAACTTATCTCATAGATTTAACAATGTTTTACCTACTTTACCCTTACCAAGGAAATAAATCTTTATCATGGTTACTATTCATAATGACTTAAAATAAAAGTGAACTATTTAAAAAATTTCAACCTCATAATTCCAAATATCAAATCTATTTTTTTAATATTAAATTTCATGATGTGTTAGAAATAAATTTTAATATAAATGTGTAAAACGCAATAAAAATAGTTTTTAGAAAAATTTGTTTTTAAGCCCAAAAATGAACTTATATCAAAATAAACTATAATGTTGATTTATATTTAATTAATTAGATTATTTCTAATTAAATAATACTTATCTTACTTTAATATAAAATTAAAAACATAATTACTCTTTTAAATTACTTTATTTTATGAAATAAATTTTAATTTTACATACAACAATATTTTCAGTATTCACTTAAAAAATATCTTTTCAGAAAAATACAAAACATTCACCCTAAGATAATATTGAAATTATAATTTCAAATATGATATTAATTTATAAAAATAATTTTTAAAAAAAATAGAAATTAATTTTAATATATGTGCATAAATGGTAACAAAAACCATTTTGGGATAAAACATATTTTTAAAGCATAAAATGACTATTTAAAATTAGATATTTCCTTATTAGGAATTAATCCATAAATTTTAATTATATAAAATGTAAGTAAATAATTTTCATAATTTTATTATTCTTATTTATACCACTAATTTAACATCTAGGTTATAATGGCCACATTTAAATAATAATATTTTTATAGTATATTTCAGTTCACATAAAGCTCGTTGTTGTTTGTTAAGAATGTTATCAAGCTTATTATTCTTTTAAACTAAATTTTTAAGGTGTTATATCCTATTTTAATATACAATAACCAATGTGTCTAGACATATCCATAGCCTCAGTAGTATATGGTGACTTTTTTGTGATGTCCATCTCCGCCAATGTGCATGACTTGTCTGTGGTACCCAGGAAATTTCTCTTGGAATCCATTAAACTTACTCTAGAATTTCACACACAAAAATTTATATAAATCTAGAAAAAAAATTCAGTATAAAACATCTACCTTGGTTATAAAAAACCTACATCATCCTTGAAGTTGATTGACAACAAACAAAACAACATTATCCAGTATTGATCACCTTGGATTCAATACATTTATAAAGATTAAGGGATGCAAAGCAGTCATTTAGTGATTGACTTCATATATTCATTGACCAATATTTGATAAATGCTTATTTATATTTTGTCCTATGAAAACAAGGGGATATTATTTCTACATCCCCACTGAACACAACATGTTTATGGACCAACATGTTATTTTCCTTGAAGGTCTTATTGGATTCGCCAAGAGTTTAAGAGATATAAATTTTTCATGGTGAATGATGATGAGTTAATGTTCAAAAATAACGAACCTACTATCTATCAGGATGACATAGAGATTTTGATTTGGATAAATAGTTTAAATTTTTGGAATCTAAAATGGACTCTATGAACACTAATAAATTTTGGAACTTAGTGGATTCACTTGAAGGGGTGAGACCAATAGGACATTAGTGGGTTTTCCATAATAAAACTAACATGGATGGTTGAGTTTCTACCTATAAAACATTATTAATGGAAAACATTTACAAGAAAATTTATGGTATTAACTATCAATCAACCTTTCCATCTATTTCAAAAAAAATGGATATTTAGATATTACTCGTCATATAAGATTACTTTTATTATAAGATTACTTTTATTATATGATATATCAAATCATTAATAAAACCAATTTACTAAATGAAAATTTAGTTGAGGAATTTTATATGATATATATTGAATTTTTTGATGTGAAAAATGAGACTACTAAGGTATGAAAGTTAAAACATTCCATTCATGGATTAAAAAAATCATCTCAAAGTTGGAAAATAATTTTTGTAAATTCAATCAAAGAGTTTGATTTCATCAAAAACATGGATTATTCTTGTGAATACAATAATATTAGTGGAATCATATTAGTTTTTTTATATTGTACATGGATGACATACTACTTATTACAAATGATATCGAAACAATTAACTCTATGAATATGTTTATAGATAAACTCTTCTAGATGAAATGCATGAATAAAAAACCCTACATACTAGGTATTGAGATCTACAGAGATAGACCTAATATGTTTCATAGTCTAAGTCAGAACACTTAAATTGGTAAAGTGAAAAAAAGGTTTTGCATAAAAAACTCCAAAAATGGTATATTACAAGTTTTGTATGTCATGAATATTAGGAATATTCAAGATCCTTATAAGGAGTAAGAAAGTATGGATAGAACTCTGTAATTACCTGATATTTTAAAAACAAAACTATGTTTGATAGTGTATATGACACAGAACACTTATCTTCAATGAACTATAAAATATTATGATTTAAATATAACCATTATAACCTAGTCATTAAATTGACAGGTATGAATAGGATTAACTACTTTATGAAATATATATAAATTTATTACTCAATATAAATGAATTGTAAAATTCTTAGGAAATATTCGCACAATTTTTAATAAAGACAGATTATTATTCAAAACAAATGGTTTCTTCAAAATAATTTTTATTTATTTCTGTGAGAAAATATTATAATTAATGTTTGGAACTTTTAGAATTTATTTTTGATAAAATTAAATTTAGTTATTAAATAAACATATCAAAATTAAATGGGGATGAAATTTTTATATTTTTATAGAAATATTGATTTTTTAGTAAATATTGAAAATTACCACTTTTTAAATACTATCATTAAATTACATTAAATAAAGTAATTTAAAAGTACCATTATATTTTTATATGGGTTTTAAATTTATATATGAACCATTTTATTCATAATAATATAATTATTTTTAATTTTAATCAAAAAAATTCATGATTTTGGTATAATTTTATTCTTATGCTTTAAAACATGGTTTTCTGCATAATGCTTTTAAGTACATAATGTTTATCCATTTTAATTAATTAAAATAACCCCTAGTAATGAAATATTTAAATGATAATTATATATTATATAACTATTTATACTAATTTAAATTCATATAATGATGATTTCTTTTCATAGAGTTAATGTACTATCATCTATTTCATGGAAAATTCATTTTCTTGAAAACCCACTTATCATCACATTTTGTGGGTTTAATTTTAAATTAAATTATTCTAATTTTTTGGAATGAACTTTATAAATTTATTCCATATTTTTAATCATCATAATTAAAATTAAGTAAAATGTCCAATAAAAAGTTTTTTCATATTGAATAGTAAAAACAATAAAAAATTATTACCATGGTTAAGGTTAAAATGGGGTTTTGTATTTTACATGTGCTTGTGTTAAAATTAATTATTGAAACATAAAGGAGTTTTATTTGAAAAAAATTATTTCATATTTATAATTATTTATTCCGAATTATCTAATAATTATCATTTTATTTTTATGATTAAAGGGTAAATTACCTTGGTAAAAACTAGTTACCATGGCGAAAACTAAAATAGTAAAAGTGAGTAACCATAAATTTAAATGGAATAAAATGTTTAAAAAATATTTAATTTTTAATTTTTGAGGTGTTTATAGACCTTATATTTCCTCCACTACATAATTTATCAATTTTATAGGCACTTTTCCTGAGAGTGAATTCTCATTTTTGAATAGTTTTGGGTATTTAGAAAAAATGTCACTCTTAATCACTTATAAAAGGGTACATCCTATCCTCTTATCTCTATAATTAAAACTAATTTTGGTTCATATAATACCTAATAAAATCCTTTCTTTAATTACATTACCATGTACTAGATTCCTTTTTTGATTATAAAACCCTCCTAGGAAGGCTTTTAGTGAAAACCTAAAGAGGTAGTCTAAAGAAGTGGTATCGTTCTAAACTAAGTGTTCTGTTTTATTTATTATTCCACCTCCATAAAATATTATTCACCCATGTTAATATAAAAAAATATGTATATAACATATACTAAGGTTTTATTACATTAATTTCATAACCTAAATCCATCTTTTCTTTCATTAAATGGGAAATGAAATCATTATTTGTGTGTATGAAAGACTACCTCCTCTCGAACTAATGTAATTCATTTTTCACCATCACTTCTCAAAGTTATTTATGATGAAAGATTTAATGTATATATATGATATTAATGAAATATCTATCATTATTAAAAATCAATATATCATGTATTTTCTTACCTTTCCGTTCCAAAAAAATGACAACGTAATTCTTTCATGCATGTGGGATACCACCTCCACGAAGCGATGTGATTTTTTTTTCATCACTGCATAACATGGATGGTATATATAAGTATATTTAAGAAATTAATATTTTATTTTACATAAAAATATAATTATGTAAATATAAAATAAATCTTACCTTCTTTCCTTCATGATCATTGAAAAATAGAAATGTTACTCATGTGTACGCATGGCTTATCATCTTCATGATTGTAACATAGTTCATTTTTCATAAACATCATTCATGGTTGATTTTAAAATTATAATTTATGTATAAAAATTATAAATATTTCATTATTATTATTCTTTATATTATGTAATAATGACTTATTTTACCATATTCAACCAACTGAAGTCATTTTGGACATATGAATCGAATATCGTTAAAACATATGACATGAACTTAATAGATTAAGTAAATAAATATAACATAGTAATAGATAAAGTATAAGTAATAATAAAATTTAAAAAGGTTCTTAATCAAGTAAATAATCAATATAAATTAATTATTCAGGAAGATAAAGTATGTACATGATGAGTCAAACTTAGGGTAAGAGATTTCGTCTTAATTTCCCTTTATTAAGGCATATTTTAATGTTGTAAACCTAATTTTATTTTTATAGTGTATATACTATCCCTTTTACACATTATATCATTAATAATTCATAATTCATGGTCCATGTAATGTCCCGAACTAGTTTCCACACACCAATTCCCAGTGTTGTACCGCCACATGACCTCAAGCATGCCTCTCGATATGCTAGAGGCTATCAACTAGTTTTGAGGGTATGAAAAGTCAATCATTGGAAAACTATACCCCCTTTTATCAGAGTAATACACCAGAGGAAATAAAAAAATAATAGTGGGAGAATATATATAACCATAAAAAATATAAAAAATCTCATGATAATCAAAGTAAGAAATACAATATCTAATTGAAACAGAAAACATGCATGCTAATGTACGTGTCAAGTGACTAAAATGAAAACCCAAAATAAATACATTGATAACTCCCAAGAAAGTCTAGAACCAAATCCAGTTATCTTATCCAAGCTCCATTCCCAAATTATCAATCTAACTTAGGGATTTTATTCTTTAACATCACCTACAACAATAAAGTCTATTCAAGTACCGATCAGGTAGCCTGAGTAGGGTGTGAGTACAACTTAGTAGGACACTACCAACAGTGTCTAAAAAATACAGTCTAAAATAGTGTATATAGTTGTATAAATAAATAATTAAAATTATTAACTAAATAGTTATAATATTATCAAATATTCTTTATTTAACTATATGAACCCCTGGGTTCCTAAGAACACCCATACCTCATTACTTGCTTCGACCCATGCCAAAGTCTAAATCTTTTCACATTATCAAATAAAAAAATCAATAAAATAATGGGATTTCATTAACCATTTCATTTAAATGTATTAAAATGGATAATTATAGCCATATTCTAATGCCAACAATTTGGGTCTAGGTCATCATGCCAACGACCCCATGAACTTTCAAAATAGAAGATCATGTCCTACACCAGTTTATCGCTACAGGATTCATAAAAAGCAGATCATTTCTTGCTATCATAGGATTTGGAAATAGAAGACCTTGTACCACACATTTTCATCAAACAGTTTATCAATACAGGCTTTAGAAACAACAAACCATGTCTCACTCATGTGGGCTTTGGAAACAGAAAACCATGTCTCACACATGTTCATCAAACATTCGTATATATATATGAAATATATATATATATGACATATATATATATATCCAATATCACAAAAAATATTATATCACATCAATTAAGACTAACTAACATTAACCCCCTTATCATAATAATTCTCATTAATTAATATGACAATTAATTAATCACACACATACCATAAATCAATTCTATAATTAAATAATCCATTTCACCAATAAAAATATCTCATAATTAATCCCAAAATTAATTATCTAGTTCACAATATCAATATATCATAATTAATTCACCCATTAATTATTCTATTTATAACATCAATATCATATATTTAATTATATAATTAATTATCTCAAATAAGTATCTCAATATCCCATAATTAATTTCACAATTAATTATTCCCAAATCCCATAATTACACAAATTTTTCATTAACTAATTCACACAAATTAATTAATTTAATCAAGAACTTTTCAAAAACCCTAGAAATTGTATAATTTTCATACACATAATCAAAATCATGATAATGGGATTTTAATGTTATACCACCTACCTTAAAAGTGGAGGAAGTGGTGAAAAAACCCTATGTCCATGATCATAATTGGCTTCTAGATTCCTTTTAACAAGAACCAAAAAACCCATTATTAATAGATCAAGAAGTGGATGAAAGACTTGAAGGCTTACCTTAAAAATCTCAATCCAGATATTCAAGATCCAATGTGAGATCACTTCCAGATCAAATTGGACTCCATGAAATCAATAAAATAGGACCCATAGAAAATAGGGAGGTGTGTGAAGGGTATTTGGTCAAAGAGAGTCATGTGAAGAGGATATTTGGTCTAAGTATGAGGTTTGTAGGGTGTCTGTAGCAAATAAAATAGGTTTTGGAGGGTTACATGATGCTTGAGATGAGTTTTCAAATTTTAGGACATCATAATTACACTGTGTTAATTACCATTTCACATTGTGTAAAATGTTGAAACCCATTTCCCTTTTCTCCCATTGAAATCCTACCACACTATTTAAAAAATAATAAAAATAATACACTTTGTGTAATCTAATTTCATAACATGTCATCAGGTGGTGAAAACTACTTTTGAGACATGTCTATATGTGGTGAAAAAAAATTTACAAGGGTTGTCAATTTTCAAGGTTGTCAATTAATTCAAGTTATGAATTAAATTTATATGTTAATCCAAAACAATTCACTTATTTCTATTTCACCCCGGAAACATTTTACCCAACCTAAACCTAGTCTCAAGAGACTAGGTTTAAAAGAAAGATAACCCATCTCAACAAAAAAATTAAAAAGAGTCATACTTATAAAAATATGAGATATTACAATCTCCGCACCTTATAATAGCTCATCCTTGACTAGTACTCACAAGAAACTATAAGATTTTGAGTAAAAAATATTGAGGCATTGGTCCCACATATTTTTCTCCCTTTCCCATGTATCCTCCTATACACATCCATGTATCCATATTACATGAACTATCAACACGGTATTTCCCAGCACCACTTTCTCATTATGATCCAACACATGAATCAGATGCTCCACAAAGGATGCGTTAACCTCAAGATCAAAATCATCTACATAGATGACATGATATTGGTTGGGGTGATAAAAATGAAGTCATGATATATGGGAAACATCATGAATAACATTTTATTTCTATGGGAGGTCCAATCAGTACGCCATCGGTCTGATTCTGTACAAAACCTCAAATTGTTCAATGAACATATGCGCTATCTTTCCCTATCAAAATATATTGTGGTGACCCAAACTATGTGTCACCCAAAGGAATACACAATTATGCTCTATAAACTATAGGGGTCATCTCTTTCTATCAGCATATGACTTCTGCCTAATATGAGCTATAGCTATATGTTTCTAAATCAACTGCACCGACTCCGACGTCTCTTTTATGAGACTCAATCCCAACAACTCTGACTCACCTACCTCTATCCAGCATAACGGTTATCTGTATGGCCTACCATAAATTTCCTAGTTTTATCACATCTATATATATTCCTAATAACTATTATTATATGAAAACTCAACTAAATCAAAGTGATTCTCCCAAGTCCCATTGACGTAAAGAACATATGACCACAGCATACCCTCAATAACTTGAATGGTACACTCTGAATACCCATATCTATGTGGGTGAAAGGAGGTAATCAATAATACCTTCATAACAAGTTCCCTTTTAAATCCAAGATAGAATAATGAAGTAAAGTGGGAGTTGATATCTGAAACTATAGTTCGTGGAACTCCATGCAGATAGACTATCTCCTCAATATACAGTTCTCTCAACTACTCTACTGAGAAGGTTTCTCATATAGGTAAGAAATGTGGTACTTTATTCAGTAAATCTATAATATCCTAGATAGATTCATTATTCCTATGTTTCTTTAGGATACCCACAACTAGATACATAGTCACACTATCCCACTTTTATACCAAAATAGGGTACTGCTGTAGAAAACCTTCAGGTCATTGATGCTCATCCTTCACCTGATGAATGGTGTAGCATCATGCCATGAACCATATTATCTCCTTTTTTATACTCGGTAACCAAAACAATCATTGTAGTTCATGGTAAATCTTGGTCACACTTGGATGTACTGCCCAATTTGATGCATGAAATCCCCACATCAATTCCTCTTGCATGCTCATATGCACAGAAACTCAAATATTGAAATATATTATCTCTTCTTCATCTATGCTTCAGTATGAAGGTGTCTCCCCTCCTTAAAGGCTTATCATCAAGTTAAAACACTATAGATCCTCATAATTTATGTACCTAATCAGTCTAAAAAGTGTAGACTCTACAGAAACCGATATGAGAGACACCTTATCTCGACTCTCTTAAACCACAACATGCATCTCATCTAGAAAATTCATCATCTTCCACTCAGTACTAGACTCCATAACTGCATGATTTTGATTTTTTCTGCTCAAATCACCAGCAACACAATTCTCTTTTCTAGGAGTATATGATATCTCAAAAATGCATGACTGCATATACTTCACCCATCTTTACTATTGAAGATTCAAATCCCATTGCGAAAATATGTACATTAAGATCTAATGGTCAGTATACACAGTAAACTTTTTCCCCAAAAGATAGTGATGCCAAAACTTTAAAACATAAATCACTACATCCATCTTAATTTCTTGTGTAGGGTAGTTATGTTCATGAGGCCTCAACTACCTAGAACCATACAACACAACTTGATATCCTTGTATTAACACATCTCTAAGTCTAATCCTAGAATACACCATATACTCCTCACCTGACTCAGGTAGGATTAATATTGGTGTTAATGTCAATCACTTCTTCAAGTTCTAGAAGGCCTTATCACATGATTCTGACCAATAAAACTTTATACCTTTTTTGTTCAATCCATAAAGTGGTGATATTTAATGGGGAAAGTCCTAGACAAATCTCTGATAACATCCAGCTAACCCCAGAAAGTTCCAGATATAAAAATGTTCATTTCCTACTCCCAAAACACAACTTCATTAATCTTCTCTGGGTTTATTAACACACCTTCCTTGAGTTTATGTGACCAAGAAGTGTAACTGATCGATCCAAAACTGAAACATAGAAATATTGGTGTATATCTAATTCTATCTCAGTGTACTCAGCATGATTTCAAGATGTTGGGCATGATCGTCATGGGTCTTAGAGTACACTCGAATTTCTTCCACAAACACTACCACAAACTAATCTTGGTATGGGTAGAAGATCATGTTCATCATGTATATAAACACTAATGGTGCATTATTTAACCCAAATAGAATCACAAAGAACTAATATAGGCAGTACCTTCTTCTAAAATTAGTCCCAGGTATATCATATTTTTGAACTCTCAACTGATGAAACACCAATATCAAGTTAATTTTTGAGAATTAAAAATTTCCCCTAAACTATTCAAATAGATCATTCATATGAATAAAATGATACCTATTATTTTCAGTCATCTTGTTTAACTTCTTCTAATCGACACACAAGTGAAAACTTTTGTCATCCTTCTTTGTGAGCAATAAAGGTGAACCCCAAGTTGATGTACTCGGTCAGATAAACTCTTTATCCTCCAAATCTTCTAGCTAATTCTTGAGCTCTTGAAGCTTTGTTGGTGCCATTTTTTATGGTGGAATAGATACGGATTCAACCCATGTGATGAGATCAATAGTTAAATCCACATATCTCTCTTGTTCTATCCCTGATAATTCTTTATTAAATACATCAAGAAGCTATTACAATATGGGTGGGAGGATATTATGGTTTACTCCTCCATCATCCATCAATAAACTAGAAACCTGGGTTGTGAGTTCTCCAAGTTTCTTAATAATTGTTCATGCTCGGCCTACCTAGATATCCCACTCTCCATGGTGAATATATTTTTCACCATTATGAGATGTAAAAGTCACTCTCCTTTGGTAATAATCAATGTGGGTTGGGTGCATGACTAGCTATTCCATACCCATGATTAGTTCGAATCTTGACATGTCAATAATAAAGTGATACCAGAGAAAATGGCACTCTATGATCTCAAGAGAACATCCCTTGCACATACAGATGTCTCTAGACCGCACTCTCAGGGGTGTATTGATAGTCACAACCCCCTTCATAAACTCAACTATCAAGATAAAACCATTAACAAGTTTTACTGATATAAAATAATGAGAAAAACCGGTATCATATAATGTGTTAGATAATATAAAAGCTACTAGAATAGTACCTATCATTTTTTATGGTCTTTCCCCATTATCCAAAAGTGTAGGGTGAAGAAGATGCAATTATCCTTCCCACCTTCTATATGATGTTATCTGACTACCCTAAATTGAACCACTCTGCTGATATGGGTTCTATTTCCCAGAAAAACTATGTCTACTACCTTTACCACCTCATCCAGTATAACTCTAGCTTCTAGACTAATATGGTGAAAAAGATCCCATTCCCACACCCTGGTTCAGTCTAACTCCTCCATCAATAACCATATATTGTGCATTCTAACATAACTTATGTAGATATCTTATATTGTTGTAACATTGGCATTCCATGATGGTCAAGGAAACTGTTTTTGAAATTTTAATTTCCAACCACACTAGTGGAAAAACACATGATCAAGGTCCTATGTAACTTATCCCTCTACCTGTGTATTTTTCTTCTCACTACTTTGGTTAATGTTTTCATAGTGATGTTTCGTTATCTCATAAGTTTTACCCCCTATACTTTCAAAATAAACCACATGTATTTCAATGGAAGCCTCCCTTAGGTTTTTATAATCTATGAGAGCCTGATACACCACCTTAGAAAACTTCTTTAAGTGAAAATTGCTAACTTGAGACTTAATCTCACACTTAATCCCATCTTCAAAGCATCTCATCGTAGTTGTCTCATCCCCTTCCAACACTAGATAAAAGTGTTACAAATATTTGAATAACCCATCATAGTCCTTCATGTACATGCTCCCCTAATTCAATCTCATGAACTCATCCACTCCCTCTTATCTTAGTGTCTCTAGGTATAAGTGCTCCAAGAACATTTACAAAGTGTATTTCAATAGCATACCACAATCCTATCTAGTTTGTGTATGAATTTCTCACCAGTAATTTTCTAATCCTCATAGAATATAATTATCCAACTTACCCCACTTCTCAGTAGGAGTCTCCAAGTGTTTGAGTATCATCTCGATGGACTCAACCTAGAACTCAACTCCATTGGGTTCACCCTCTCTAGTAAAAGTAGGAGGGTGATGCAACTAAAACTCCCTTATCAGGTCATACATGATCTTCTAAACCCACATTAGGCCTATCTCCATGAATTTCATGAATGGAGGGAAGTTCTCTCAGAATTTTCCCCTTTCTTCCTCACCCAGCACTATTGATGCCTCGGGTTTTACCACTAGAGGATCATCTATCACCATGTCCTCTGGTCATACAATCAAAAAGAGTCATCTTGGAGGTATAAATCTAAAATTACAAACACACACCTTAGGAAATAGGTGAAAACATTAGCATATTTAAGATAAATGAAAATCACAACGAGTCACAACAAGACTTTTCTCCAAGTCTTGCCACACTGTCAAAACTAAGGCTCTATCACTAACCTTAACCATCCTACACTTAAGTCTTGTTTAACAAGGGTAAAAACATTATCATTATTCAAGTTTCTCATTATAAACCCATTTATTCTCATATTGAATCATTTTAAAATCTTTTTTAATTACACATTAGGCACCTTTTTCAATTTAATTTCTCAAGAAAGGAAAAATAGTTCATGTCCAACAAATTTCCCATAACTTGTTTTTATGTGCATTCCTAAAATCATTCATGCCATAAAATAATTTTGAGTTTCTATAATGATTCATGTAAATTTAACTCACAATCCATATTGGGCCATGATTCAATTCTCAAAAAATATCACAAATAAAAAATACATCAAACATCAAGTGCATCACCCAAGGTAAAATAATATTTAACTATAAAAAAAAGCAATAACAACAATCTCACCCATGTTACTTGTTTTATCCCCTATACATGGGTTAGCTACTCCCATGAATGAGCTTATAACCAAGTTCGGACTCTTCCTAGTCTCTTTTCTATGTCTCCTAAATAGTATGATGAAAAGAAAGAAAAGAAAACTTCCTTGATACCACTTTATAATGTCCTCGACTAGGTTCTATGCACATGTGCCTTGATCTGGACCACCATATGACCTCAAGAATTCCACCTCAAATGCTATAGGATTCCGACTAGTAGTAAGGGTCTACAAAGTCAAAAAGAGGGAGATTATACCCCCTTTTATTAGAGTAATTCACCAATGAAAATAAATAAATAATAGCAGGAGAATATATATAACTATAAAAAATACAAAAGTCTCATGATAATCAAAGAAGAAAATACAATATCCAACTAAAATAAAAAACATGCATGTTAATGTATGTTTCAAGATTCTAAAATGGAAACCAAAAATAAAGACATCAATGAATCTCAAGTGAGTCCCAAACCATGTTTGATTCCCTCATCCAGGATCCATTCCCAAATCAGTAATCTAACCCAAGGCCTTCTCCCTTATCATGACCTACAACAATAAATACTAGTTTGGTACTGATTAGGCAACTCGAGTAGGGTGTGAGTATAACTCAATAGGCCACCACAAACGGTGTAACGACCCAAAGTTTCATTAATGGAAAATCCCTCTTGATCCAGTTAAATGTCTCTTTATGAAAAATGTTTTTATAAGATGTCAACTCCTTTGGTTTTATGTTAAGAATTTTGACCGTTGTTAATATAGCCATTGAACATTGATCACATGATTAGTATAAATATAGGACCTTAACAAATCCAATTTACTCAGAAAAAATAAGTGATGGCCTCATCCAGTAGAATTTCCCCATACGAAGCCCATTTGTTGGAGCTCGGAAAAGAGGTGGCATCCTTGGGCTTCTCCCTTGACCAATCCCAAGCTGAGCTTCACCATGTCATGCTCAAACGGGGCCGTCTACGGGAAAAGTGGAAGTTGATAGAGATTACCACTCGAGCGATGTTATCCGAGCCACCCCAAGAGTCCGTCACCATCGCACAACTTACCCTTAGGTCTTATGTGGCTGTTTTAAGGGGTTATGTAACAAATAAGTAGTACTATGTTCATGTACATTATTTTTGTATATAATAATGAATATAATTTCTAGTCATTTTTGATACATTGTAAATAGTTTTTAAAGTACAAATGGTGTTTTTAGTTATTATTTAATTAAGAAATCTATTTTATTAAATTAAGGAATTTTTGAATTAAATAATATTTTAATAAAATAATATTATTATTATTAAATTAATTTTTATTAAATATAAATGATCTTATAATTTTATGAATGCAATTAAAATTTTTATTAAGGTTTGAAAGCCATTTCTGTCAAAACCCGTGAATTTTCAATAAATGTCAGTTTTTATTTTAAAAGTGAAAATTAACATATTTAGAAAAAAAATTAGATAAAATAAATGTCATTTCTGGAATCAGGATGTCGAAATTATCCAATAGTGAATTTTTCATAATTTTCGGAGACAGTCAAATTTTTGGGTAAAAATTAAATACCGTTTAAATATATAATGTGTTTTATGACATCATAATGACCCAATAGTGATGTAATTAAATACTATAATCTTTATGTTTGGCCAATATATGTTTTACCATTAAAATAATGTGATTTTGGGTTTTTTTGACTTACTTTTCAAAGCATTAAAGGACCCCTCAAGACATATTCAACACTTTGCCTTTTTAAATTAATTTCCATGGGAGTGTGACTCACCTCCACATAAGCAACCCTAATATTGTAAGAAGTTCGGACATTGGCCTTATAAAATATTATTTTCCTATTTCCTTTTCCAGAAACCATGGGCAAAAAACCATGGGATGGTTTGTGGTTTGGATTAGTTTAATATAAGGGGTCCCAAACCTAAATAATAAAGAATTCCCTCACCTTTCCTATATAAACCCACCCAAGCTCCCACTTCCTCCTCAGTCAAAGCCCTTTGAGTTCGTCCAACCTCTTCCCTACTCTCTCTAGAATCCTTCCAAGGTTCCCCAAGCTCCCAAGAAGTCTCTCACAAGCCTCTCTCTATCCTTTGGAAGCACACTTCCAAGTAAGGGTTTTTTCTTCCTTTCTCATTTTTGTCAATTTTATTTAAGTTGAATTGCCCTTTTAATTTCAATTATGAATTTGGGGGTATGGTTTAACACCTCCCCCATACTTCCCTCTTATTGTTTGAATGATGGGAGACCCCTTTCTCTCTCATTAAATGCCTCCCATGTACACCCGTTACTATGCCGAAATTCCGAAAGGAACTTCTCTCTCCTCACTTACATTCAAGCAATACTTTTGTATCATGAATCTAAATTCCATTAGAATTGTTGGGACATGTATCTATATGACCTCCTTACTGTACATTACATTTAAATATGATGAGGAACACCTTTGTCTCTCATAAACCATGTTTATGAATTCTTATGTCATGTCGTTACGCTGCCGAAATCGCACTGATTTTCTAAGCCAATGTCATTGTGTAGTGAATACCATGCCCATTTCTTCATCAAGGGTATTCACCTTTATGAACCTTTACTTATTGATTAAAAAGTTTCATGTATGAATTTCACATTCCTTTATCATGGAATAATTGATTATGTTTTATGAATCCATGTTTTATGATCCATGCGGCACACTTATGCATGAAATGAAATGTTTAAGAAGGGTGCGCCCTTAGAGCGCTCCAATGAATTGGGTAAAGTATAGTATCATGATATGTCATGTGCAATGAGTGTTGACTCATTCTAATTCAAGTGCAACGAGGGTTTACTCGTGCTTTATGTGCAATGAGGGTTTACTCATGCTTTCTGTGCAATGATCCTTGGCTCATGCTAATTCCATGTTAAGTTTTGTTGCCACATTTCCATGTTATGATTATCATGCTTTATCATGCCTTTATGTTCATGTTTATTTTATGCTCTATTGATATTCCTATTTTCTAACATGTATTTTACTCCTCATGTTATTCCATGTGTACTCCCTTACTGGGCTTTATAGCTCACCCTTTTCTTATGCATGTCCTCAGGTTATCCCATGCAATGCTAAGTACGAGGGAATGTAGTGGTCATGTAAAGGAAGTTTTCAATAAAGATGTTATATTTCATGTTTTAAGTTTTAATGGAATTAACCTAATCCCCAAAGACACTAAACCTCTCGATCTTGTTTGTTGTATCAAGTGAAGTTTTATGTAATAAATCATGTTTAAGTTGTAATAAAAAATCAAGGTTGTCATAGTTGGTATCAGAGGATAGGTTTAGTTATTTTTTGGATTAAGAAACCCTACTAAAGCCTTAGATACAAAACTAAGTATAATAAAAACGTCCCTAAGTTTTGGTAAATACTAAGTAAGTGGTTTATCAAACAAATAAATCCTTGTCTGGATACGAGCAGGTAGAGGCGGCTCTGGCACAGATGTATCCTAGGGGTAAAACCCGAAAATACCACTTTGAGCTAGACTCAAACGGGAACTGGTGCACGACAACAGGCCTTGCTGCACTCTTGGTTAAAACACTCCCGGGGGATATGTTTTGATAAATTCACAATCTTAGTATGAACCCTTGTTAAGGTAAAAATTCCCCTAAGAATTTATGTTAGAAAGTAGATCATGAAAAGCCTAGATTGAAGCCTATAGACTCATGAGTTAAGGAAATAAAAGTTTATTTTTGAGTCATCAACATTTTATTTTGGATTACCCTTTATGTGTTACCCCTAACTTTCCTTTTATTCCATCCAATGGTCAGTAATATGAGGACTCATTCTAACAACCGTTATGAAGATCAGTGTGATGACTGTACTAATGAGATGCCAAATCCAGTGGGAGCGGGAATCGCGAACTTTGTCCCGCTTCTCTCTCAGCTAACTCAAGTTTTGAATAGAAACACGGGTCAAGAGGAATGTTCAACCCCCCTTAAAAAAGAACAAGTTTCTATCGAGAGCTTCATGATACAAAGGCCTCCTACTTTTAGTGGATCATCTGATCCCATGATCGCTGAACAATGGATCAACTCCATTGAAAAGATCTTATCCATCCTCCAATGTTCTGAACAAGAGAAGGTTCTCCTGGCTGCTTATCATATGGAGGGTGAAGCTGATCAATGGTGGACGTTGATCAAAAATATGAAGCCTGAGGAGGATAACGAGGCTTTGGAATGGAAGAATTTCTGGAAGATGTTTTTCAATAAATATTTTCCGCGCACCCTCCAGCTTAAGATGGAAAGGGACTTCCTTTCCCTCAAGAAAAAATATGAGGAATCCTTTGGAGCGTACGAGGAAAACTTCACAAGGCTTGCATGATACGCTTCCAGCTTTGCCGTTACCTCTGAATGCAAGGTTGACCGCTTCTTTGGTGGGATGTATCCTAGCTTTCAGAAAGCATTAGAGATCCGTGACTTCGACAGATATGAGGAAATTTTCCGATGTGCCCTCAAGGTCGAAATGGAGATCGAGGAATCACAGTGGTATCATGGGGACAAGAAGCGTAAGGTGGAATTTAATGCGGGTGGTCCGATGGATAAATCCAATGGTGCTAAGAAGTTCCAGCACCCCACTTTCCAAAAGTGCGGAAAGAAGCACCCTGGAAATTGCCTTAAGGGGATGAGAAAATGATTCGGGTGTAAAAGAGAAGGGCACCTAGCTGTTAATTGTCAGCAAAAAGGACCCGCGGCTGCGATAGAGGAGAGGAATGCTCCGTTCGAACCTCAACGCGTTGTTCAATGCTACAAATGCAAAGAACCGGGTCACTTTAAAAATTAGTGCCCTAATCCAAGGGTTTTCAGAGGCAACCAACAACCTCCAAGACAGCAAGGAAGAGCTTTTTCCATCACTTCTGCCGAAGTGAACCCCGACAACAAAGTGGTGACAGGTACGCTAGTTATTCATTCCAGAATAGAGAACGTACTTTTTGATTCAGGTTCTACACATTCTTTTATATCTCGAAAGTTTAGTTGAATAATCCCAGCACCACCACAAATCATGGAAGTAAAGATGTTGGTGAGTACGGAAAATGGGGAAATCATTGCATCCCATGAGTATAAGTCCTCCCCTGTTACAATCTGTGGATTGAATTTCCTAGCGAACCTAATCATACTCCCTCTGGTGGAATTTTATGAAATTCTTGGCATGGATTGGCTTTCCTTATATAGAGCCAACATAAATTGTCAGGAGAGGGAAATCACACTCCATTTGGAGAATCGACCCCCAATTCTTTATAAGTGTCAGGAGGAAGATGAATCTCCTTTAGCTCCATCATCTCAAGCATGGATATTACTACCTTATGAGCACACATATCTGGATCAGATGATTGAGTCCAAGGAAGAAACCATCCTTGAAGAAATTCCTATTGTGAGGGAATTCTCTGAAGTGTTTCCCGAGGAACTGCCTGGTCTTCCTCCAAGAAGAGATGTGGAGTTCTCAATTGAACTTATACCTGGGGTGCTACCAATATCCAAGACTCCATATATAATGGCTGTTTTAGAGCTTGAAGAGCTGAAGAAACAACTATAGGAGAATTTGGATAAAGGGTTTATACACCCAAGTGCTTCACCATGGGGTGCACCAGTCCTCTTCGTCAATAAGAAGGATGGGTCAATGTGGCTTTGCATCAATTATTGTGAACTTAACAAAATCATGATAAAGAAAAAGTATCCTCTCCCAAGAATCAATGACTTGTTTGATCAGCTGCATGGAGTACAATACTTCTCCAAGGTGTACTTGCGGTCAGGATATTATCAAGTAAGGGTGAAGAAGGAAGATGTCCCCAAGACTGCTTTTCGTACAAGATACAGGCACTATGAATTCATAGTAATGCCTTTCAGACTCACCAATGCTCCAGCAATATTCATGGACTTGATGGATAGAGTCTTTAGAGATTACCTTGACAAATTTGTTGTGGTATTTATAGATGATATTCTAATATAATCCAAAACCAAGGAGGATCATGAGGAGAATTTAAAAACTATACTAGAGACTTTGCTCAAGGAGAAGCTCTATGAAAAGTACAGCAAGTGTGAGTTCTGGTTGAATGAGGTCTCATTCTTGGGCCATATCATCACAAGCAATGGAATATCTGTGGACCCCTCCAAAATAGATGCAATTGAGGGATGGTTGAGGCCAACATTGGTAACGGATATCCGTAGCTTCTTGGGGTTAGCTGGATATTATCGACGATTTGTGAGAAATTTCTCACGATTTTCCAACCCTCTTAACAAGCTAACTCGAAAGGGAGTAATGTTTTCTTGGAGTGATGAATGCGAAGAAAGCTTCAAGGATTTGAAAATGAGGCTTATCACTGCACCCGTGATCAATTTACGCACAAGTGGGGAACTTTTTGTGGTATTCAGTGATGCTTAAAAGAAGGGATTAGGTTTTGTGCTGATGTAGAATGATAAAGTGATATCCTATGCCTCGTGGCAGTTAAAAATTCATGAGCGAAACTATCCAACGCATGATCTGGAGTTGGCGGCTGTGATCTTTGCCTTGAAAATCTGGCAGCATTATCTCTATGGAGAGAAATGTGAGATATATATTGACCACAAGAGTCTTAAATATATATTCACACAGAAAGAGCTTAATATGCGCCAGAGAAGATGGATAGAGCTCATCAAGGATTATGACTGTTCAATACATTACCACCCTGGGAAAGCGAACAAGGTGGAAGATGCTCTAAGTAGAAAGGATCCAGCGATTCTATCAATGATAAGAATTGATAAGGATCCAATCTTCTTAGACTTGATAAAGATGGACGTGGGAATCATAAAGAAGGGAAGATCATCAATCCTTTCACAAATGATTGCTCAACCATCTCTTTTGGAAAGGTTAAAGGATGCTCAAAAGGATGATGTAGGAATTCAAGAAAACGTAGAAGCTATCAAAAAGGGGAAATCCTTGGAGTTTAATGTTAATGAAGAAGGAATTGTGCGGTTTGGGAAAAGACTATGTGTTCCATCAAGTCCGGAGCTGAAGAAGGAACTTTTGGATGATGTGAATAGTTCAAATTTCTCTATTCACCCCGAGAGCACAAAGATGTATCAAGTTCTCCAAGAAAACTTTTGGTGGGATAATATGAAGAAAGAGATCTCCGAATATACATCAAAGTGCCTGGTGTGTTAGCAAGTGAAGGCAGAGAGGCAGAAGTATAAGGGGATGATGCAACCATTTCCCATACCAGAATGGAAATGGAAAAACATCACCATGAACTTTGTCACCGGACTTCCAAGGACATCCAAAGGCAACAATGCAATCTGGGTTGTTGTGGATCGTCTTACAAAGACTTCACACTTCATTTCTATTAGGGAGGATTTCTCATTGGATCAACTGGTGCGGATATATATCAGGGAAGTGGTAAGGTTGCCTGGAGTACCACTATCTATTGTGTCTGACCGAGATCCAAGATTCACCTCTAAGTTTTAGAAGAGCCTTCAACATGCTCTGAATACTGAACTGAACTTCAGTACGGCCTATCATCCTCAAACTGATGGCCAATCTGAGCGGACTATCCAAACACTTGAGGATATGTTGAGATCCTGCTCAATGGACTTTAAAGAAGAATGGGATCAACATCTTCCTTTGGTTGAGTTCTCTTATAATAACAGTTTCCACTCGAGCATCCAAATAGCACCATATGAAGCCCTGTATGGGAAAAGGTGTAGAACACCGGCATGTTGGGATGAGGTTGGTGAACGTAAGCTGCTTGGACCAGAAATGGTCGAGGAAATGGTGGAGAAGGTGAAAACCATTCAGCAGCATATCAAGGAAGCCCAGAGTCGACAGAAGAGTTATGCAGATAATTGTCGACAAGACCTTGAGTTTAAAGTTGGAGACATGGTGTTTCTACGCATAACTTTGTGGAAGAAGGTTATGAGGTTTGGAAAGAAAGGGAAGTTAAGTCCAACGTACATCGGCCCCTCCGAGATTATTGATCGTGTTGGGGCTGTGGCCTATCGACTATCATTTCCACCTACCATGGCCAAGGTGCATGATGTCTTTCATGTATCCCTCTTAAGGAAGTACATACCAGAACCTTCACACGTACTCTCTTCTGAGGTGGTAGAATTGTAAAATGATCTTTCTTATGAGGAGAAACCAGTGAAGATCTTAGATCGTAGAGAAAAAGTTATACGAAATAAGACAATGCCCCTCGTCAAGGTGTTATAGAGAAACCAAAAGTTTGAAGAAGCAACTTGGGAATCGGAGGATATGATGAAGCTGAGTTACCCACATTTGATTTAGTGTGGGAAAAGGAAAATTTTGAGGGTGAAATTTCTTAAGGGGGGAATATTGTAACGACCCAAAGTTTCATTAATGGAAAATCCCTCTTGATCCAGTAAAATGTCTCTTTATGAAAAATGTTTTTATAAGATGTCAACCCCTTTGGTTTTATGTAAAGAATTTTGACCGTTGTTAATATAGCCATTGAACAGTGATCACATGATTAGTATAAATATAGGACCTTAACAAATCCAATTTACTCAGACAAAATAAGTGATGGCCTCATCCAGTAGAATTGCCCCATACAAAGCCCATTTGTCAGAGCTCGGAAAAGAGGTGGCATCCTTGGGCTTCGCCCTTGACCAAGCCCAAGATGAGCTTCACTATGTCAATCTCGAACGGGACCGTCTACGGGAAAAGTGGAAGTTGATAGAGATTACCACTCGAGCGATGTTATCCGAGCCACCCCAAGAGTCTGTCACCATCGCACAACTTACCCTTAGGTCTTATGTGGCTGTTTTAAGGGGTTATGTAACAAATAAGTAGTACTATGTTCATGTACATTATTTTTTTATATAATAATGAATATAATTTCTAGTCATTTTTGAAACATTGTAAATAGTTTTTAAAGTACAAATGGTGTTTTTAGTTATTATTTAATTAAGAAATCTATTTTATTAAATTAAGGGATTTTTGAATTAAATAATATTTTAATAAAATAATATTATTATTATTAAAATAATTTTTATTAAATATAAATGATCTTATAATTTTATGAATGCAATTAAAATATTTATTAAGGTTTGAAAGCCATTTCTGTCAAAACCCGTGAATTTTCAATAAATGTCAGTTTTTATTTTAAAAGTGAAAATTAACATATTTAGAAAAAAAAATTAGATAAAATAAATTTCATTTCTGGAATCAGGACGTCGAAATTATCCAACAGTGAATTTTTCATAATTTTCAGAGATAGTCAAATTTTTGGGTAAAAATTAAATACCGTTTAAATATATAATGTGTTTTATGACATCATAATGACCCAATAGTGATGTAATAAAATACTATAATCTTTATGTTCGGCCAATATATGTTTTACCATTCAAATAATGTGATTTTGGGTTTGTTTGACTTACTTTTCAAAGCATTAATGGACCCCTCAAGACATATTCAACACTTTGCCTTTTTAAATTAATTTTCATGGGAGTGTGACTCACCTCCACATAAGCAACCCTAATATTGTAATAAGTTCGTACTTTGGACTTATAAAATATTTTTTTCCTCTTTCCTTTTCCAGAAACAATGGGCAAAAACCATGGTATGGTTTGTGGTTTGGATTAGTTTAATATAAGGGGTCCCAAACCTAAATAATAAAGAATTCACTCACCTTTCCTATATAAACCCACCCAAGATCCCACTTCCTCCTCAGTTAAATCCCTAGGAGTTCATCCAAACTCTTCCCTACTCTCTCTAGAATCCTTCCAAGGTGACCCAAGCTCCCAAGAAGTCTCTCACAAGCCTCTCTCTAGCCTTTGGAAGCACACTTCCAAGTAAGGGTTTTTTCTTCCTTTCTCATTTTTGTCAATTTTCTTGAAGTTGTATTGCCATTTTAATTTCAATTATGAATGTTGGGGTATGGTTTCAAACCTCCCCCATACTGTCCTCTTATTGTTTGAATGATGGGATACCTCTTTCTCTCTCATTAAATTCCTCCCATGTACACCTGTTACTATGCCGAAATTCCGAAAGGGACTTCTCTCTCCTCACTTACATTCAAGCAATACTTTTGTATCATGAATCTAAATTCCATTACAATTGTTGGGACATGTATCTATATGACCTCCTTACTGTCCATTACATGTAAATATGATGAGGAACCCCTTTCCCTCTCATAAACCATTTTTATGAATTCTTATGTCACGTCGTTACGCTGCCGAAATCGCACCGATTTTCTAAGACAATGTCATTGTGTAGTGAATACCATGCCCATTTCTCCATCAAGGGTATTCACCTTTATGCACCATTACTTATTGATTGCAAAGTTTAATGTATTAATTCCACATTCCATTATCATGGAATAATTGATTATATTTTATGAATCCATGTTTTATGATCCATGTGGCACACTTATGCATGAAATGAAATGTTTAAGAAGGGTGCGCCCTTATAGCACTCCAATGCATTGGGTAAAGTATAGTATCATGATACGTCATGTGCAATGAGTGTTGACTCATGATAATTCAAGTGTAATGAGGGTTTACTCGTGCTTTATGTGCAATGAGGGTTTACTCATGCTTTATGTTCAATGAGCCTTGGCTCATGCTAATTCCATGTTAAGTGTTGTTGCCACATTTCCATGTTATGAATATCATGCTTTATCATGCCTTTATGTTCATGTTTCTTTTATGCTCTATTGATATGTCTATTGTCTAACATGTATTTTACTCCTCATGTTATTCCATGTGTACTCCCTTACTGAGCTTTATAGCTCACCCTTTTCTTATGCATGTCCTCGGGTTATCATGCCTCATAAGACATGATATACCAGCATTTTCTTACAACATTTACAAATAATATATCATGTCCCATTACTACAGAAGATCGCGAGGCTTAGGATTCTGTGAAACCAGCTGCTTCTGATAAAATTCATTCGTACAAACCAATGCCTGATAAATTTAAAACAAAACATAGGGTGAGAAAATATGCCCAGTAAGGGGTTTTAAAAAAACATTTTAAGAAAACTCTTTCTCAAAGCAGTCATTTTGCATAAAACAAAACACTTTACTAAAAACAAAGCATTATCTTTTCTTAAAACATGTAAATCCTACATTTTTTAAAACCACATGCATGGTGAAGAAGTACATACTTAAAAGAAGCTTTAAAGAAGACAAAAATCAGAGAGCGCAAGTATGTGAAGAATAAATGATGCATAATTTACAACCAAGATTACTTCAGTTCTAAAAAAAATAAAGAAAATGTGAGTAAGCAAGGAAAACATTCATAACATGATTCGTGGGCACATAAAGTTCTTATAACATCTTACCACATGAATTATTGTTCTTATCTCATAATTTCATTCTCAATGTCAAGGGAGTTTTCAACTAGGGGATGTCCTATTAGTTGGACTATCCCATTGGTTGACCATTTATCATTACATGTAGAGGGAAATTATAATGCCTAGACTTGTCAAGGCCTTGTGTCATGATCTTAAAACATAACTTAGTACGGGTCAAGGCACACCGCCAATCTCGTTTCCCATAGTAGCACAAGTCAAGGCCAACTGCCAATACCATCGCACATGAAAGCACAAGCCAAGGCTAACCGCCAAGACCGTCACACATAAAAGAACAAGCCAAGGCTAACCTCCAAGACCGTCGCACATAAAAGAATAAGCCAAGGCTAACTGCCAAGACCGTCACACATAATGTCTCATGAGACTCTTACTTTACCCAATGCATTGGAGCACTGTATAATTCCGAGCACACCCGTCCATAAACATTTAAATTCCAAACATCCCTCACATATCTTGACATGGTCTTTCATTCAAAGGGTTTTATTCATACATTCTTAATCAAAACCCCCTTTTTGCATACATACTCATAACTTGAGATGGATCATATCGTAAATGTAAAAAGAACTAGGCTTTTGGCTTCAGAATAAGCAGTGATGTAAATAAACTAAATCAGCTTACTCTTGTACATGCAAAAATAACTATAACACTGAACATAAAGGATTGTCATGTAAAATTACGTCATGTTCATTAAATAAAATCTTTAAATTCATAGTTCATCTCTTTAAACATGCAGAAACTCATTCTTTACAAGTATAAAATTTCATCGAGGGTACATAACTTTGTAGGTTAAGATGGTCCACTAGTGTGATATACTTGTTTGCTTAGCACCCACTAAATTTATTAGAAACTTATATGAGTCAAAAATTTAAACCAAGTCCTAATAATAATTAATTGAAACAGGGTTTTGGAAACTGAACTTATGAATACACATTCACCTGGCCACATATAAATGCTTGAGGGTTTCATGCCACATATTTTCACAAAAAGTGCATGAATTGTCAAAAATGCTGATAAATGAAATTTTCAGTTGGAAGAACTATTTTTAAATCAAACTTATCCTTAAACTCCATCATATACATAAACATGTATATAAATAATTTTGGTATTATTCTTGAAATAATAATCTCTTTGGATAAATAAATTTTTAATCATCATGTTATATTGTGATAAATTTCAAAACAAAATAATCAAGCTCATACCTTATGTACATTGATGTACATGTACATCTATATAATCACATGTACATATATATCTATATGCTTCATATACTTGCAAGACTTTACATGTTCATAAAATTACACGAAATCTCCATTTTCCAAAGGGAAAAATAAAACAAAGGTCATTTACATATATAAAAGAAGGTAAATACCCGCATGTATTGCCTTATATATATATAAATATATATATATATATATGTACATACATATATACATATAAAACAAGGGTATATAAGTGTGTGAAACTGAGACCCAAGAGCTTCCATTTGCTCATGTTCGATTCTCCATGTAGGAAGGGAAAGACAGGGGTAAAACAGCTCTTATGACCTTATATATATATATATATGGGTATATATACATATATACGTAAAGTTTATATAAACATGTAGGTCCACCAAAACTAAAATCAAACAAGACAGGAACCCTTACCTTCGTTCGACTCACAAAACAGGAAGAGTGAAAATAGGTACAATGAAGTTCTTTACGGCCTTGCATACATATATATGTATTTATATATACATATACATACGTAGACAGTAAATAAAATGGGTGCGTCGAACTGGAGAAGAGAAGAACAAACAACGGATTTCCCTTACCTGTTCGAAGAGGAGGAGAAGGAAGAAGTAGGAGACGTCGGACCGGTGGTCGGAGATTCTGGAGAGGAACACGGAGGGTCCGCCGCCTTGCTTCGGTGCAACACGGAGCTTTTTTTAAAAAAAAGGAGGAATTGGCCAAGTCAAGGGAATCCGAGGCTGGGCATTAAACTAGGTGGTGCCGACTTTGTGGAAAGAGGTGTATGCTGTCGGCTTAGGCGGAGAAAACCAAAGCCTCATCCTACTGGTTCGGCATGCGCGTGAGGAAGAAGAAGCCGCGGGGAGAGAGTGAGACGCGAAAAGGATTGGACGGCCAGAATTAAATAGAATTTGATCAGACGGCTTAGATGTGGTGTGGAAAAAAAAGATCGGACGGCTCATAAGGAAGGGTAAGGATTGGACGGTCCACGATTGCTGCAGTGTTTTTAAAAAAAGGCGACTTCGTTTTTAACGTTTTAACATAATATATTTATTTATTATTTTTTTTCAACGTTTTTATCTTATAAAAAAATCTGTTATTTTATTATTTCATTAAACTTATTATAAAATCATTATTATTATTAATATAACCTTATTATTAAACTATTATTATTATCTTTAAGTCAAAGGTTATTAATACACCTATATGCTAAACTATTAATCCCCTATTTAAGCCATAAAATATATTATTATTTTCCTTAAAAAACAATTATCTTAATTTTATAATTACATAGAAAGATTTGAATACATTTGTTATAAAAATTTGGTTGCTTAATTCCATATTTAACATAATTTCAAAAACACAAATTCATATAACATTACCAATTATTTTAAATTTTTACAATCATTCTATTATCTTCATTGTTTTTAAAGTAATAAGAGTATTCGTGTAAGCATTAACATAAAGACGCAAAATTTGTAATTAAATAAAACCATAATTTGACATAGTTTCAAAACTGTTAATAAAAAGGTCAAATTATAAATATTTGCATTATTATTATTACTTATATTTAATTTAGAGATAAGTATAATACATTTAATTTAAAGTTTTATGCAACATATATAACTCAAGAGTTTGGGTGCATATTTTCTAAAACAAAATAAAAACCCATCAGATTTAATATAATTACATGATAAAAGTTTAATTGCTCAAGTTAAAAACATGTAGTAAATAGTGGAAAAAAATAATAATATTAATTCTCACCGTTTTGAAAAATAAAATATAATTCACCTTTTGGTAAAACAAGCAATAAATTAATTATACTATTATTGATGTCGTTCTTTAAATATTAAAGCAAATAACAAAAATAGCTTTTAAAACCTTTCGGGGTAAACCATTCTTATCTCCAACGGTCCAAAATAAAACATTAGTGGATAGGAGAATCATGGGGGAGCCAACGGTCATATTTATATCTGTTAGGGTTCAACGGTCGAATTAGTGTTCTTATAAAGAGTCTGGTCTCGGGGTATCCTTCACTCAAGGTGACTGAAGGAGAAAAGAGGAGATGGTTCGTGTGATTCCTTTGGTGCTCAGCGCGGTTTCAGTGGCTTCGGCCTTCCTCACGTTTATTCTAATGGATGCCAAAGACCCTTACCGCCTTCTTGGGGTCCTGGTGGTTTTAAGCAGTCTCCCTATAATTGTAATCGGGTTTTTAATTGGGATTTTTTGTTAGCTTATCTTCTTGTTCGATCAGTGTGAGTTGTAGCCACCGAGATGTTACTTATTTGAATAAAAGGGCCTTTCATTCATTTGATGCATTTTTTTTATTTTTTTATTATTATTAACTTATAAGATGATTGTTTGTTCACTTAACGGGTGTCATTGTAAAACAAACTTGTCATAACTCAAAACACCATTTGTAAAATAGAAAATTAAAAGTGAAAATTCACATATTATTTAGAAAATAATATAAGCACTGCTCACATATTATTGTACTACTCATGTTATTCACATATAACTCATGTCAATAAGGTGCACCTTCCTTTTCGAGAGCCTACCTGGTTAGAACTCCATGGTTAAGCGTGCTTGGCCTGGAGTAGTGATTAGGATGGGTGACCTTCAGGGAAGTTTCTCAGGGTGTGTGTGAGTGAGGACAAAGCACACTGGAAAGGATAAGTGTTGGCCTATGGGGACTGTCATTAGTTAGATGACCCGTTTAGGCACGTGGGTGGACCCTGGGGTGGGCCCCACGTGTCTGCGGGGGCAACTGGTGGTACCTGGTGGGCCAGGACCCGACGGCCATGTTAAGGCGGGGTGGTTGTGCTGTCACCGGGACCCGGTTGTCACATTTGGTATCAGAGGAGGAACTCAGCCTTAAGTGTGGTGCACTGCCTGGGTTGAGATGTAGGGCCCACATCGAGGGCGTTGTGCTCTAAAGGGGGGTGATTGTAACATCCCCAAATGATAAAGGGTTAAATGACTAAATGATATGACTCATGTCAACAAGGTACACCTTCCTTTTTAGGAGCCTACCTGGTTAGAACTCCATAGTTAAGCGTGCTTGGCCTGGAGTAGTGATCATGATGGGTGACCTTCTGGGAAGTTTCCCAGGGTGTGTGTGAGTGAGGACAAAACACACTGGAAAGGACAAGTGTTGGCATGTGGGGACTGTCATTAGTTAGATGACCCGTTTAGGCGCGTGGGTGGACCCTAGGGTGGGCCCCACGTGTCTGCGGGGTGGTACCTGGTGGGCCAGGACCTGACGGCCATGTTAAGGCGGGGTGGATCGGGACCCGGTTGTCACAAACGGTGTCTAAAAAAGTGTATGTAGTTGTATAAAGAAATAGGTATAATTCTTAATTAAATGGTTATAACATTATCAAAAATTATTTATTTAACCACATAAACCCATGGGTTCACAATAACACACATACATCAATACCTACTTCGACCTTTAGTGGAGCCTGAATCATTTCACATTATCAAATCAAAATTCAATAAACTAATGGTATTTTGTTATCCATTTCAATTCAATTTATTAAAATGGATAATTGGAACCATAGTCCAATGCTAAAAATTTTGTTCTAGATCATCATACCAATGACTCTAAGGATTTTGAAAATAGAAGACCATTTCCCACACCGGTTTATCACTATGAGCTTATAAAATAGTAGACAATGTCCTACTCTCATGGGATTTGGAAATAGCAGACCATTTACCACACACTTTCATCAAATAGTTTGTCACTACGGGATTTAGAAAAAAAAAACCATGTCCCACTCACATGGGATTTAGAAACAGTAGACCATGTCCCACACATGTTCATCAAACATTCATATATATATCATATATATATATATATATATATATCTAAAATATCAAAAAATCATTTTATCACATCAATCAAGATTAATTAACATTAATCCTCTTATCACAATAATTCTCATTAATTAACCAAATAATTAATTAATCACACACATACCATTAATCAATTCTACAATTAATTAATCTATTTCAGCAATTATAATATCTTCTAATTAATCTCATGATTAATTATCTAATTCACAATCTCAATATCTCATAGTTAATTCACCTATTAATTATTTAATTCATAACATCAATATCACATAATTAATTATATAATTAATTATCAAAAAAAGTATCTTAGTATCACATAATTAATTTCACAATTAATTATTCCCAAATCACATAATTTCACAATTTCATAATTAATTAATTCACCAAAATTAATTAATTTAATCAATAAAATTAGTTTATAACAACCCTAACTATTTGAGAATTTTAATTCACATAATAAAAATAATTTCTATGTCATTTGAATATTAGACCACCTACCATGAAAGTGGAGGAAGAGGTGAAAAACCCCTATATATATGATAGCAATCAACTTCTGGATTCCTTTCAACAAGTACCAGATAATATGTTAGAAACATATCAAGAAGAAAATGAATGACCAGAAGGAATACCATAAAAATCTTGGTCAGGATATCCAAGATCTGATGTGATATCACTTCCAAATCAAATCATACTCCTAGAAATCAATAACTTAATACCCGATGAAAAGAGGGAGGTGCGTGGAGGGTCTTCGGTCAAAGATGGTGATGCGTGGAGGAGCTTCGATCCAAGGTAGAGGTGTGAGGGGTGTCTACAGAAAATAAAAGAGGATGTGGAGGGTTATATGACATTAGATAGGAGTTTTTAATGTGATGGGTGTCAAAATTACATGATGTCACTTCACATTTCAAATCATGTAAAAATTCATAACCAATTTTCCCTTTTTCCCAAGGAAATCTCATCATAATATTTAAAAAATAATAAATAAAATTATACATGGTATAATATAATTTCGTGACATGTTGACATGTGGTGAAGAACATTTATATTGGGTGTAAATTTTCAAGGTTATGAATTAATTCATGTTGTGAATTAAATTCACATGGTTTTCCACAACAACTCACTTATTCTGGTTGGACCCCTACAACACTTTACATAACCCAAAACTAGGCTTAGAATACTAGGTTTTAAATAAAGATAACCTATATTTACCAAAACATTAAAAATATTTTTACCTGGAAAAATATGGTATCTTACAATACTTTAATTTAAAATTTATTTTACTTCATCTAAAGGGATTTGATTCAAAAGTTACCAAAAGTGGTAAAGGCATTATGTTATAATCTCATTCATTTTCAAGATTATTTATGTTCAAGGTTCCTTTGGGGGAAATCATATAAATTTATATTCTTGAACCACATATATTTTATTATACTTTAGTTAGGAATGTGGTTTACATGTTTAGTTTCCATTTCCTCCCTTACTGAATAAATAAACATCATAAAAGGTGTCTGAAAGTAATACTGATCTTGTATCTTCTTTTAGATCTGGAATATTTCTCTTCCATGTCTATATTTTCCATAAAATCTTTTAAATAACATTTTTACTATTAAAAAATAATTTATAAAAGGGATTTTTACCATTTTAAAAAACAATCAAAATTGATTAAAATGAATCTTTCTCTCATTTTCCAAACAACGTACTTTTGGACCTTTTTACAAAAATGTGAAATGAATGTTTTCTTTTAACTTATACAACATGAATGGAATTTATATTTATAATGACCACTAAATTATTTGAATATTAATTTAAAATTTTCTATGTTTCTTTTAATAAAAAAATTATTTCTATAATATTTTTTTTGTTTTTATATTTTTAAAAAAGTGATTTCAAAGTTAAAAGAATGTTTTCCTCAGAAAATATTACATGTGATCATTTAAATATGTTTTCATCAATGATGAAAACACTTGATGTTAAAGATTTCATTTAAATTATATATATAGGTCACCTACATATATACCTAGTATAGAGACCTAGGAGTTTTATATATGGATATTACGTCTTTTAAAATGAATATTCAATACATTACATAGAAACACACCTCAGGATCATATTGGTTTAGTGTCTTTGGATACTAGGAACACAACCCTCTAATTTGGTGAATGATATTAAACAAATCCCTTAAATATATCCTCCTTTAGTACTCTTCCCAAACATACCCTAATTAAAACCTTTCTTCATAACCTAGGGAAAGGAAACATAAGAAAGGGTGAGCTCAGATGCCCAGTAAGGGTAAATAAGGGAAATACATAAGCATAACATGATATTAGGATATGAAAAAATGAGCATAAAATATGAAAACCAAACCCTACATATCAAATATTTAAATCTTGAGTAATGGAATAAATATCGGTAGTTTATAAGACATGAATCATATTGAAATCAAAGAACATGAGGCTTGAGAGCACAAAATTGGCATATGACACGGAATTGTGTCATACACATAATTATATAAAGTCATTTCCAAAGTAGTCCTGGATCACTTCCAAGGATATCATAATGGAATGGGTTCACTCCCAAACCCATCATAGTAGTTAAGGTTCACTCCAAAGAGAATCATAGCTGAAATTTTTTCTTATTGAAATGTGTTCACTCCCCATTCATATACTATCTATCTCATGAGATATAAATATTTATCAAATGTGTTGGAGTGTGATGTAGGTCCCACCCATCACATAATGAAAATAATATGTATGTGTCCCACAAGATCATACAACATTAATCATATCATAACCCCTAAAATAGAATATGTTTCATAAACATTCCATAATATCCTAACTAGTGGAAAAGATATATGCTTCATGATCATGTCATCATTTCATAAACCTTGTAAAGAGAAATGGGTTTCATAAGAATTTTATCATGGTATAACCTGTCGAAGAGAAATTGGTTTCCTAAACATCTTTTCATCATAAACCATTCAGAGAAAGAATAAGAATGATGTTTTGGTTTATTTTCCCAATAAATCATAAGTAACATAAAAGGATTTCATATTCTATGGAGAATTATTTTGAAAAATTGATAATAACATTTCTTAATGAAAATAACATTTCTTTGAAAATCACTTTTCAAAAATTAAATTTATAAAATCATTTTTAAATATTTTTCATTACAAAAAACTTCAAAACATATAATAGAATATTTAAAAAAAATAAAACATAACCTTAGGAAAATATCCTTTCCACTTTGAAGAATAATTTTCAAAACATAAACCATTATTAAAAAAAATCTTTGAAAATAACCTTAAAAACATATAAAAGAAGCTTTAAAATCATTTAAAACATTTCTTGAGGAAAATATCCTTTATGATTTGAAAAAAATTAAACATAAAACATTTTGAAAATGATTTTATTTTAAAATAAACTTTAAAATATATAATTGAAACTTCAAATAAAATAATTTTCATAATGGTGGAAAATTTCATTCATGTTTTACATGTTAAAAAAAGATTCATTTCACGTTTTTGGTAAAATTCAAACAAGAATTATTTTTTAAAATGACATGATAATTTATTTGAAAAAAAATGTAAAAATTATAATATGGGTAAAAATTTATTTAATAAATCATTTTAATATTGTTAAAAAAATTGAATATAGTTTTAAAAAACATATTTTTGGAACGAAAACGATTTTTCGACTGAAGAGAGAAATAAAGACGATTTATTTTACAAACATTATTTTGATCTGTTGAGTAAATAAAGAGTAGGAAATGAAATTAAAACATGTATTATATATATAAAAATATATTATAAGAAACTTTATGAGCTTATTTATAGATATATCACAATATTTCATCATTGGAATCATAATTACGAGCAATCCAGATAAATGATGGGATTGTAAAATAAACACCTTAACACTTTGGTAACTTTAAATCATAAGCTGAATGAAAGAATAAAATTAAATAAAAATTATAATACAATTAGAATAAATAAATTGATGATATTAAATTTCAAATGGACTTTATATACACCTCATAAAGAATATAGGTGTATAACATAACATAAGTCTCAAAAAAGAAAAATTATGACAAAGATCCCTTAACGCTTGGTTATCTATGGAATTGTAAAACCCATGAAAGAGAGATACTAAAATTGATAAGTAAATAACCATAAGTTTCATGATAATTAATATAAAATACGTTCATTTATAGTATTTAAACCACATAAAAGAAACAAGTGGTGAATATGTCATGTGTCACTTAGAAGTAAAAAAGTGAGATGGAAATATCTTATCGTTTTAGTAATCTTTTGAGTCATAAGCCACAATAAAGAATAACATATAATGAGAATTTTAATATCATAAAAATAAGGATATTAATTATATAAATTTTAAAATGGGTAGTTTATACACCACAGAAAATAAATGAAGGCAAATTTTCTTGTGTCTCCCAGAAATAAAAGATAGAATAGAAATCCCTTAACTTAAGTCTCGAATTCATTCGTAATCAATCGAACCTCCTATATAATAAATATAATTTTATTAAAAAAATATTAAAAACCCAAAATTACATATATAATACCATATATTATTTAGTTATTTATTATTATTACATAATTATAAACAATTTCATGCTAAATTCACATTTTGGGTAATAACCGCTTTGTTTTTCATATGTGTTTTGATTTTTTATTTTTGGTCTTATTAATTTGATCATGGTTCCATAATATCCATAACATTAATAATAATTAAATAATTTTTATATTTATACTTCAATTATACTTTTAATACCAATCATAAAATATGTTTTTTAGAAATGAAGCATGTTACGATCATGTAGATGGTAAATCATATGTACGCATGAGTAACATTTCCATTTTTCAACGATCTATCTATCCATGATTATCATAATATCATAAATACCATAATATTTTTAAATATACTTATATATATCATCCATGTGGTATGGGGATGAAAAGAGAGTCACATTGCTTCGTAAAGGCGGTAGTCTACACATACATGAACAACATTATCATCGTTTAGAGAGTGAAATTTTATGATATATAATGATATATTATCTTATAATAATTTTAAATATGTCATTAATATCATAATTATTTATTTTACATCACATATATTTATCCTTATTATCTTCAATGTAAGTTGTTAGTGAAAAATTAATCACATCACTTTACGAGGAGGTTAGTCGTCGTACATACAAACAACGTTATTATATCCCCTATGGAATGGAAATTTAAAATGGTATATATAATATAATTACTTAATGGGAATAATTATTTTATAAATATCATAAATATGTACTTTATATCCATCATAATACCCATTCATGAGAGGTGGTAATCAAAAAATGAATGACACCGGTTCATGAGGCAGTAGTCCACAATACACATGAATAGCAATTTCATAACCCATTTGATGGAATTGGAGATTGTTTTAGGTCATTACCATAACATAAAAACATCAAAGTATATGTAATATACTAATTTTATTACACCATAATGTTTTAATGAGTCTAAGGGAGAAATAAAGTAATAATTCTCATTGAAGAATGTTACCTCTTCTTCATGTAACCTCTTTATATTTGCACCAAAATAATTCCTAGTTTAGCTTTATACCAAAAATAATTATTATAGAATGATATGAGGGAATTTGGAAAATTATTTTGGTTGGTATTTTCTGATAAAAAAGGGTTTGAAGGTGTGAGGAATAGATAAGAGGGGGTGGCCTTTTATAAGTGAGGTGAATGGCACGCTTGTATGTTTTTTAAAAAGAAAAATGTGTTCCAAAGTTTTCTACATTCTAAAATGGTATAAAATTGAGTATTATAAATAATTTCACATGATAGGTTCGAAATATTTCCATAAAATACATTTTGGACAAGTTTTTAGGTCATTTTAACCCTTATCTTTATAGTTTAATCCCCCCAGTAAACCCATTTTCAATTTAACCAAACAAAATAATATTTACTATTTTTACTATTCAATATGGTAAAAAAATAAGTTGAACTTATTAGATAATATAAATTATTCTAATTCCAAATATTCAATCTATTTTTCTAAATTCCATTCACAAAATTGGAAATTTTTAATTTAATATTAATCCTACAGACGCGATGAAAAGCGGGTTTTTCAAAGAGAAAAAAATCAAATTTTTAAAATGTTCTTATAATATCACAAACCTGGGATCCACTAAACTAATACCCCAATCCGGGTCTCCACATGACCTTAAGACTACCTCCCTGTATTCTAGAGGATTCTGACTAGAATCAAGGTTCTAATAGATCATGTAGGGAGACTATACCCTCTTTATCAGAGTAATCCACAGCATGTAAAATGAAAAATAAAGGAAACAATAAATAATAAACATGAATTATATACCAATTCCCAAAAAGGGGTACAATCCCACAACCAAATGTTAAATATGCTATGTCATGTCATACAGTTCTAAGTGTGAAGAAAACCTAAAATAAATACAAATGTAAGAATCCCCAAAATGTGTCCCGACTCTACATCTGGATCCCTCATCCATGCACATCCCATGCCCAAATCAACCCTCTTGAATGGGACTTTTCCCTTTTCATGACATGTAACTATGAAATATGCTCAAGTAACCAATGGTGGCCCAAGAAAGGTGTGAGTAAAACTCATTAGTACACCACCAAAGGTGTCTACAAAATTTCCAATATAAACAGTTAGTGTATGCATGTACTAAATAAATGAATAAATAAACAAAATATAATTCAGGAGACAATTGTTAAAAATATTCACCTAAAATATTTTCATCATTTGTTCCATGGGTTAGGGATTTTCATCAATTACACTATGTTGTATTCCAATCAACTACTTTTCTTGAGAGGATAATTCAAGTTCTCTATCTCACTAGGGAAAAAATTTCACATTTAATGCCATCACACTTACCATGGAGCCTTAGTTGAGGTAGTATCATCAAATGATACAATTAGGGGCATAGAGCCTCAGTCTAACTCCCTAACCTAAGAATTCTAGGGGTGGATTTATATCCTCATTCCAACCTGACCTGTGGGCGTAGAACCTCAATTCAATACCCCAAAAACTTCCAAGTCGTGTTTACATTCTTCTTTAACCATTTAAACCATATACCATTTCAGAAACCATACTCATTAAATACACATACCATTCACATTTCATAGTCAATTGAACATATAAGTCGCCTTCATTCCTTAACCCATTAACACATTTATCATTTAAAATTCATAACTCATTATCACTTTAACATTATACCAAATGATCCTTATTCCATGATATTAATTAAACACATTTAAAATAAATTTAATTACATAACTCATGTTAACCAACTATACACGATCTATTATATTTCCTTCATCAAACCATGTTAAAATGATAAACATAATAATCATAGGTTCAATATCTTAAACCCTTTAAATTTTATATTTGATAACCAAATTCCATGTCCAACAATATGGCACACCCCAGGGGTAGCCTCTATCCTAGTCTATTCAATCTCGATGCATCCCACAAGGATCATGAGGGGTTCAATTAATCAATTAACCAATTAGAACATCATGTATACCATGTAAAACCTAAAATTCAGCACAATGGCACTAAATTATAACCATATACACATTAAAAAACAACAAGACTATGGGATATAACTTGTAGACCACGTCCCTTGATTATAAAGATGAATGTTCACTTAGCCTTATCCCTTGAATCAGATTCAAACACCCTTTGAATCCCCAACATAATATCCACTGTAAAAAGCGGTTTTTAGGGCTTCAGAAGAAGAACAATGTCTACACAAGCCCTAATCTAAAAAAGAGATGAAAGAGGAGTGTTAGACTCACCCAGATCTTTGATCTACACCCAATGTTTCTCCAAACAGATAAGAAATGAAGGACGTTGATCCTACATAATCTTGGGGTAATTTGGTTTGTTACTAGGGATTATAGAGGAAAAAATAGAGGTAAAATAGGGTGAGGGTTCATAAATCATGAGGGGGGAAGGTAAAAACCCATTTTTAATGGGGCACAAGGTTTGGACACATAGTTTTCCAAACCATGTGGCAGCTTTTTCCACCCACTACCCAAAAGGGGGGAAAGTCCCACATTTTCTTGGGGATCTAGCACGGTTTGGAAAACCATGTTGTGACTGTGTGGGATGGATCTGTCCAATCCCACATGGTTTGGACTCCACCCTTTAATGGTTTCTTAAACCATGAACCCCTCCTCCTAGAAATCATGGTTGGGGTGAATTGTTATTACAAACCATGCATCAACCATGCAACATGAACTGGATGGCCACTTTTCCACACTTTCATATCTCAAACCCCTAGAATACCCCCAATACTCCTTATACACCTGGTAAACATTCCTTTAAGCAAAATAAAGAGACTTAATCCAAAACATAAACAAGAAATTATCTTAAAGGAATTATGGTATCTTATAACCTCCCCACCTTATAATGAATCATCCTTAATCTGCACTCCCAAGCATCGCTCAGATTCCAAATTAAAGAGATCGGGCCACTGGGACTGCATATCTGTCTATCTCTCTAAATTTTCTTCCTAAACATTAACATGCTTCCACAAAACTCAAACCAAAGGAATATTATTTCCATACAACACTTTATCACTATAATACACAATATGAACCAAATTCTCTTCAAAGGATTCATCAGCCTCAAGCTCAACATCATCATCATAAATCACATGAAAAGGGTTTTGGTGATACTACTGAAGTTGTGACACATGAAAAACATCATGCATACCACCATAACATTGTGGTAGATACAATCAATATTCCACAGGTCTGATCCTCTCTACAATATAAAATGGACCCATGTACCTAGGTTCTAACCTACCCTGTTTCAAAATCCAATGTTTACCCAACCTTGGAGACACCAAAAGAAACACACAATCACCCACCATAAACTCAAGAGGTCGATGACGCTGATCCACATTCAACTTTTTCCTACTCTAAGCTGTATCCATTCATTCTTGAATTAATTGAACATGTTTCGACATCTCCAGCATTAGAATCCACCCCCAATAACTCTTACTCTATAGGTTCTATACAATATAGAGAATATATACATGACCTACCATAGATCGCCTCATATAGTGCCACATGGATCGTATCCTAGTAACTATTTTTGTAGAAAAACTTGACAAGTTACAGGTTCTTCTTTCATTATCCACCAAATTCTAGGATATATTCCATCAACATGACCTATAGTACTTCAATAGTGCACTCTAATTACCCATATGACTGCCGGTGGAAAGAAATACTCAAATACATTTGGGTTTCAAAAACCTTTCGTAATCCCTTCCAGAAGTGTGAATTAAAACACATATCACAATCTGAAAATGTAGTTTATGGAACCCCATGCAATTATATTATCTCCCAAACATACAACTCACCCAATTAGTCAATAGTAAAGTTCTCTCGAATTAGTAAAAAATGTGAAACCTTGGTCAACCATCTAAAATTACCCATATCACATCATTATTAAATTCTTAATAAGAATACCTACCACAAAATCCATCGTGACATTATCCCACTTCCATTTTGGAATGGGAAAAGGCTGAAACAAACCACCTGGTCATTGATGCCTGATAGTCACTTGCTGATAGGTATAGAATCATGTCACAAATCATGGAACCTCTTTATTCATACCTGGAAACCAATACTATCTAAAAATAACATGATACATTTTAGTTAAACTAGGATGAACCTCCCTCTTCGAAGCATAGAACCCGTGCATCAACTCCTCTCACATACTAATGGAATGACAACACGACCACAAACATAAATGGTCTCATTATCACCAATAGTCCAACCGGAAGGTGACTCCCCACCTTCAAGATGTTCCCTCAAGTTTAAACACTCTATATCCTCATATTTCCTCTCTTCGATCCATCTCATAATATTGGACTCAACTACTAAGGATGTAAGGTTCATCTGCCCTTTCCCATCCTGTACTTCCAGAAGCATCTTAGTAAACAATGTCATCATTCTTCACTCAAAACTAGATTCCAAAACTGCCTGATTTTGAGTCTTCCAACTCAAATAATTTTCAACACTATTAAAATTTCTTAATTTATAAACTAAATAAGAATAAAAGGATTGCATGTATTCAACCCATCTTCACTGTTGAAGATTCAAATCACCCTGGGAGAATATGTACTTAAGGATTTTATGATTGGTATACAAAATAAACCTCTCTCACAATAATTAATGTCGCCAACACATTAAGGAATAAACCACCATAGACAATTAAATATCATTTATAAGATAATTTTGTTCATGATTCCTCAAATTCCATGACCAATATTCCACAACCCAATTATTCTGCATCAACACTTCCCCATTCCCGACACCAGATGCATCAAAAAACAAGGTATACTCCTTACCTGTCTCGGGTAATATCAAAATCAGTGATGAATTCAGCCACTTATTTAAATCCTATAAGGAATTATCATAGTCCCTATACCATTAAAACTTGATTCCCTTCTTGGTCAACCCCAATACTACTTCTACCAAATGGAAAAATTATTTGACTATCCTTTGATAATAGCCTTCCAAACCTAAAAAACTCTAAACATAAAAAACATTCTTGGACTGATCCCAAGATACAAAAGCTTTAACTTTCTCTGGATCCACTGACACACCTTCCTTAGAGATGATTTGATTCGAGAAATGTACCATGTCAATACAGAAATGTCATTTAAATAGTTGGGCATATAGCCTATGCTCTATTAGTGTACTCAAGACAATGTGAAGGTGTTTAGTATTGTCTTCATGAGTCTTGTATTACACTAAGATATCATCCAACAAAAATAAAAACAGATATAGGTAAAAGTGAAATATTCAGTTCATCGTGACCATAAACTATGCTGACACAGTAGTCAGCCTGAATAGAATCACGAAAAATTCATAAAAAATATACCTACTCTTGAATGCATTATATGGTATATCAAAAGGTCTTTCCTTCAACTGGTGATACCCTGATCTAAAATCAATCATAGATAACACAAAATAATCTCTCAACTGGTCAAAAATATCATCAATTCTTGGAATAGAGTATCAATTCTTAACTATTATCTGATTCATCTTCCTATAATCGACCAAAAATCACAAGGATTCATCAGCCTTCATGGAAAAAAACATCATAGATCCCTAAGGTGATGTACTTGGATAAATAAACTTCTTGTTTTCTAGTTACTCTAATTGATTTTTATGTTCCTGGAGTTTTGTCGATGCCATTCTATATGGTAGAATAGAAACAAGTTATGCTCCTGATAGTAACTCTATCATGAACTCAACATCCCTATCAGGTGTAAACCTTAATATGTCCTTATGAAACACATACTAAAACTGATCCACCATAGGAGGGAAGAAAATCTACTCCACTCCCCCATCATTAAGAATAATATAGGCCAGTTGGGCTTTCAGTTCTCCCAACTACTAACAAATTGGCCCATCACAGCCTACTCGGATATCCCATTCTCCACAGTACACATAAGTGTCTCCCTCAAGAGACATGAACATTACCCTATAGAGGTAATAATCGATATTATCTAGATATGACACAATCCAATCCATCCCTAGAATAAGATCAAACCCTAACATATCATGACCAAACATGTTCCACAAGAAATGGTACCCTCCAACCTCGAGAGTACACTCTTTATATTGCCAGATATTTTCTACTTGTATCCCTAACAGTGTATCAATCGACATAACCCCATATAGATGTTACACTTCTAGTACCAACATAACCAAAAATTGAGAATATATAAAATAATTTGAGTCGTGTATATCAAATAAATCACTAGAAATCGTGGAAGCTACAAAAATCATAACTTGAACTATCGATGGTCTAGCCTCGCCACCTCTAGAAGAAGGCTGAACTACATAAAGATGGTCATTTATTATACACTAGGATATGGTCTGAGTTCATGGTACTACACTACCCTTCAAATAAGGATTATCTTTTCTTGGAGCTCCATGTCCACTATCCCGATTGGTACGACAGGTAGAGCTCAAACTGCCTTTCAGATATGGGGTAACCAACCCCCTAACTACACTCTATACTGGCCTTGGTCCTCCATCATTACCCAACTATCAAGGGTTCCTACAGAACCTCTACACATTCCCCATCCTTTCTCATGATCAATACTCAATCGGTTGACGGGGGCACTGGCCTCGTACGTGTCTTGGCCTACCACACTGATTGCAGAAGACTTGGTCACTACCCTAAGAGTTTGGTTATCTTTTTTGACTACTCTATCCACCACTACCCTGGTTAAAACTCTCAATGTAGTGCTTCCTACCATCATAAGTCACACTATTGGATCATCTAATTGGAACCACATTTCCACCACTAGAAGAATCCTTGATCTCATATCTAATTCCATCCTGGAAACATCTCATCGTAGTTATCTCATCCTTTTCCAATGTTGGAACAAAGCATTACAAGTCAGTGAAGTTTCCAACATAATCCATCACTTTCATAGTCCCTTGAGTAGAAATCATAAACTATGAATCCTTTCACTACTTCAAGTTATATAGATAAAAATTTTCCAAAAACGTTTTTTAGAAACCCTTCCACAACATACCCTCTTTCTACTTAGTTTGAACCAAGATATCCCACTAGTGCTTTGCATGTCCCCACAACATGTAAGTATCCAACACGAATCTCTTCTCTGGAGGAGTATATAAGTGATAAAGAATATTATGGATGGAATCTGTCTAGAACTCAACTTACTTAGGCCCACCCTCTCCAACAAAGGTCAGAGGGTGTTGTAGCTAAAACTATCTAGTCATCTTAAACAAACTCATCACAACCTACCTTTGGTCCCACTCCATAATTTTCATAAAATAAGAAAAATTCTCATATAAATGCTCCTCTCCTCAATTACCATATATCACTGGGGTTTCTTGCTCTACTTCTGGTGGGTCATTCTCAGCGATATACTCTTATCACCCAACTTGAACACTTTTTCATGGTGTCATTTAAGTATAATTCCAAACAAACATGTCAGAATACATAACATAAATCATCCATCATTTTCACAAAATAAGTCTCTCCAATAGCCGTAAACAACCCATTCTTCATAAACTATCCCAATAAATATTGTCACATTTAAATCACTACTTGCAACCATCCCTATCGCGGGTCATGGTCAACAAGGGGAAAACCAAGTCACGCAACCACAATTATTTTTATTAAACATCCTTTTTAAACTTTTTAACTCTCATGATGTAAATATTTATCTTTTAAGAACCTTTCCATCCTTACAACTTGTTGCAGCCAAAATTTTAACCCATTAATAACATTCCATTAAACACTATTCTTTAACCATTCATTCACATTATCTCCATTAACCAATTTTCATCATCATTATTGTACACCACTACCTTCAAATTTTGAAACAAAACAAAATAGATTCCATAATTCATGTTCCACACATCCTCCATGTGTGTACCTACCATGATGCATGCCAAAAATATCCCTAGGTGACTATAAATATGCATTTATACACAGCCACATTCCATTTCATCCATGAGAAAAATATCATAAAATAGTCACACCACACAACAAGTGTATCACTCAATGGTGAAATATTATTCAACCGAAATCAAAACACATCAAGAAAAACAATCCCATCCTAGGTTACTTGGGTTTTCCCTCCCATGAACAAGATAGTTTATAAGGCCTGACACTTCCTAGTATCCCCTCTACAATTCCCAAATAGTAATACAAAGAATAGAAAACCCTATTTGATACCACTTTGTAATGTTGCCAACTCGGGGTCCGCTAAACCAATGCCCCAAGTATAGTATCCACATGACCTCATGAATGCCTCCCCATATGCCAGAGGTTATCAACAAGTAGTGAGGATATAATAGTTCCCATGGGTAGAATATACCATCTTTATCAGAGTAATCCATAGCAAGTAAAATTCAAAATAAAGGAAATAATAAACATGCATTATCAACAAATTCCCAAAACTGGTTAAAAATCCATAACCAAATGTTAAATATGTTATGTCATCCCAAACAGTTCCAAGTGTGAAGAAACCCTGAAATAAAGAAAAATGGAAGAATCCAAAAAATGGGTTCTGACTCTATGTATGGATCCATCATCCATTCACATCTCATGCCCAAATCTACCCTCCAGTATAGGGCATTTTCCCTTATCTAGACCTGTAACCATGAAATCTTCTCAAGTACCCAACGGTGACTTGAGAAGGGTGTGAGTACAACTCAGTAGGCCCCCACCAATGGTTTTCAAAAAAATAAGTCGAAATAGATAGTGTATTAATGTAGTAAATAAATGACTAAATAAATAAAATATAAATTGAGTTCCAATTGTTAAAAATATTCACCTAAAACATTTTCATCATTTTTTCCATGGGTTATGAATTTTCATCAATTACACTATAACCTATGTCGATCAACTACTATGCATAAGGGGATAAGTCAAGTTCCTTATATTATGAGGGAAAACATTTCACATTTAATTGAATCACACTTATCTTGGATCCTCCTTCCATGTAGTCTCATCAAATGCAACAATCACGAACATAGATCCTCAGTATGACTACTTAACCCATGCATTCTTGGGGTGTTGTTTAGAGCCTCATTCCAACCCGACCCATGGGCGTAGAGCCTCAAGTTAGTACCCCAAAAACCGCAAATCCATGTGCACATTCTTATTCAACCATTTACTATATATACCATTTCAAAAATCATACTCATTGAATACACATACCATTCACAATTTATTGTTCGTTCAACACATAAGTCATCTTCATTCCCTAACCCATTAACACATTTACCATTTACAATTCATAACTCATTAACACTTTAACATTATACCAAATTCCCATTTATTCCATGATATCAACTAAAAAAATTATAATCATTTTCATTAAAAATCAATGTTAACCAACTATACACGATCTCATAGATTTCCTTCATCAACCTGTGTTACATGATAAACATAAAAATCATAGGTTTAATATCTTAAACCCTTAAATTTCATATTTTATAACCTAATTCAATGTCCACAAATATACCACGCCCCATGGGTATCATCAATCCCTATCTATACACAAAATAAGTCTCTTCACTAGCCGTAAACAACCCATTATTCATACACTATCCCAATAAATATTTTCACATTTCTATCACTACCTGCAGCTATCCCTATTGCGGTCATGGTCAACAAGGGGAAAACCAATTCACACAACCACAAGTCTTTTCATTGAACATCATTTTTAAACATTTTAACTCTCATGATGTAAATATTTCTCTTTTAGAAACCTTTTCATCCTTACAACTTGTTGCAACCAAAATTTTAACCCATTAATAACTTTTCATTAAGAACTATTATTTAACTATTATTTCAAATTATCTTCATTTACCAATTTTCAATGTCATTATTAGACACCACTACCTTCAAATTTTTAAACAAAACAAAATTCATTTCATCACTCATGTTCCACACATCCTCCCTGTGTGTTTCTACCATGATGCATGACACAAATTTCCATATGTGTCTATAATGATGCATATATGAACAAACTCATTCCATTTCATCCATGAGAAAAATATAAAAAATAGTCACATCACACAACAATTGTATCACTCAATGGTGAAATATCATTCAACTAAAATCAACACACATCAAGAAAAACAATCCAACCCTAGGTTACCTGGGTTTTCCCTCATACATGGATTAGATAATCACATGCACAAGATCATTTTAAATTCCTAACACTTACTATTATACCCTCTACAATCCCCAAATAGTAATACATATAATAGAAAACCTTATCTGATACCACATTATAATATCCCAAACCTGAGGGCCACTAAACTAATGCCCCAAGTCAGGTAGTCGCATGACCTCTTGAATGCCTCCCCATATTCCATAGGTTATCAACTAGTAGTGAGGGTATAATAGTTCCCATGGTGAGACTATACCCTATTTATTAGATTAATCCATAGCAGGTAAAATTTAAAATAAAGGACACAATAAACATTTTTTATCAACCAATTCCCAAAACTGGGTACAAATCTATAACCAAATGGTAAATATGTTATGTCATGTCATATAGTTCCAAGTGTGAAGAAAACACAAAAAAAAGACTAATGGAAGAATTCAAAAAAATGGGTCCTGACTCTAAGTCTGGATCCATCATCCATTCACATGTCATTCCCAAATTTATCCTCCAGCATAGGGCCTTTTCCCATGTCCTAACCTGTAGCCAGGAAATCTTCGCAAGTACCCAACCGTGACCCGAGACAAGTGTGAGTACAACTCGGTAGGCCCCAACCAATGGTTTCTAAAAAATCCAATCTAAATAGATAGTGTATTAATGTACTAAATAAATGAATGAATAAATAAAATATAAATTGAGTTCCAATTCTTAAAAATATTCACCTAAAACATTTTCATCATTTGTTCCATGGGTTATGAATTTTCATCAATTAAAATATAACCTATATAGGTCAACAACTATGCATAAGGGGGTAAGTCAAGTTCCCTATATTACTAGGGAAAACATTTCACATTTAATTACATCACACTTACCTTGGATCCTTCATCCATGTATTCACATGAAATGAAACCATCATGAAAATAAAGCCTCAGACTTACTCCCTAACCCGTGCATTCTAGGGGTGTGTTTTAGATCCTCATTCCAACCCAACCCATAGGCGTAGAACCTAAAATTAGTACCCTACAAACCACAAATACATGTTCACATTCTTCTTCAACTATTTACCATATATACCATTTCAAAAACCATACCCATTGAGTACAAATATAATTCACAATTCATTGTTCGTTCAATACATAATTCAACTTAATTTCTTAACCCATTAACACATTTAACATTTACAATTAATAACTCACTAACACATTAACATTATACCAAATACCCCTTTATTCCATGCTATCAACTAAAAAAATTAAAATTATTTTCATTACACAATCAATGTTAACCAACTATACACGATCTCTTAGATTTCCTTCATTAACCTATGTTAATATGATAAACATAAAAATCATAGGTTTAGTCCATTAAACCCTTAAATTTCAAATTTTATAACCTAATTCCATGTTCACAAATATATCACACCCCATGGGTAGCCTCAATCCCTATCTATTCAACCTCAATGCATCCCATGGGAATCATGATGGGTTAAATTCATCAATTAACCAATTAGAACATCATTTCTACAATGGAAAATGTAACGGTCAGCACAACAACACTAAATCACAACCACATATACATGAACAAAAATAAGACTATGGGATATAACTTGTAGGCTACCTACCTTGATTTTGAAGAAGAACATTCACTCAACCTTTTCCCTTTACTCAGATTTGAACACCCTTCAAAGCCCCAAACTACGATCCAATAGAAAAAGAGGGTTTTATAGATTCAGAAGAAGAATAATTCCTACACAATCCTTGATCCAAAAAATATAAGGAATAGGGGTTTTAGACTCACCCGGAGCTTTGATCTGCACCGAACGGTGCTCCAAATAGCTTTGAAATGAAGGAGATTGGTCATTGGGAAACTTGAGATGATTTGGTTCATCACTAGGGATACTAGAGGAAGAAAAGAGGAGAAAATGCAGTGAGGGTTCATAAATCATAATGGGGGAAAAGGTAAAAACTCAGTTTTAATGGGGAACACGGATTGGCTTCACGGTTTTCCAAACTATACACAAAATGTGTGCCACCCTGTACCCAAAAGGGGTCCAAATCGCAAATCTTCTTAGGGAGACAACACAGTTTGGAAAACCATACATTGGATTTTCAAGATGTCTCTATCTAAGCCTGCATGGTTTGGCCTCCCCTTTTTCACAGTTTCTTAAACTGTGCACCCCTCCTCCAGGAAAGCACAGTTGGGGTGCACAGTTACTACTAACTATGTGCCAACCGTGCAACATGCACTGGATATCCACCCCCACCCTTTATGTATCTAACCCAGGTAATACCCTTGAGATGCCTCATAGATCCAATAAAAATTCATTCAACCAAAATAAAAATACTTAAACCAAAACTTAAATAATAACGTACCTCAAGGAAGTCATAGATCTTGTAGTATTTATATCAAAACTCAATATGAAAATGATTAAAATAAACTCAATTGGTTTAATAGATATATTATAGAACAAATATTAATTTAAAAATTAAAATATATTTTAACCTTATAAATAATTTAACTGAAAAGACCGTTTTTAATTAAAATTTAGTATTTTATCACTATTTATAAAAAAATAATATTTTTCAGAAATATATCAAAATTTCACCCTAAGATAATTTTTACAATATGATCTCAAAAATGAACTTGATTTTTTGAAATAAATTTTATATAAGTTTCAAAAAATATTTTTAACATAAGTGTACAAAAAGGAAACAAAACTACTTTTTAGGAAAATATAATTTTAAAGCATAAAATTGGATTTATTCTTATCTACTATCTAGAAAACACATAATATGAATGTTAAATAGTTGATTGATTATGTAATATATACATTTAAATAAATCATTCACCAAAATTGGTTTTTTTAATTTATTATTGTAAAACACGTTTTTTTTCATAAAAATACTTTTTTAGAAAAAGAAATTTCATTTATTTTTAAAGAGTTTTTATTTTCATTTTTAATTAATTATTCACCAAAGAATTAATTTTTTGTGCATGTTTAAATGATATATTTTCATAATTAATTTAATACTATTCATACCCGTTATTCCAATTGCTGTTAGATAACTATCATTTTAAATAACATATTTTAATAGTATGGAACATTTCGTTTAATCTCAGTGTTGTGTGTAATGCAAGCTAAACTCAGTGTTGTGTATAATGAAAAATATAGAAAAAATTAAATCTATTTAAACATAAATTCACACAATATTGGGTTGTTATATTATACCCCCATAAAATTTAATTCAACCTTGAAATTTACCTTGGTTATCAAATATTTAAAATTTTAAAATTCCTTTATTGAAATCCACATCAAAAAAATGGTTAATAAAATATTCTCTTGAAAAATGGAAAGGGATGTGTAAAATTCATTTAGAATAAAACATACTAGGTTTCTAAATAAGAGAACACATGATAGAGGTGAAAACATGTACATAGAAGAGAGAACTAACACCTGAATAATGATGGAGAGTGATATAGAACATAGTTTGGAGAAAGTTAATGACCAAAAAAATATAAACAAAGGAGGTGTGAAAAAGGTCATTGATATCATCAAAAAATATGATAATAAGACAAAATTTTATTTCAAGATCCTTTTATTAAATTGGAAGAATTTTTATGAGACTATATACTTACTTGATTTCATTCCATTTCATAAGCACGGTCTCACCCTTTGGTTGTGACTTAATAAATTTCCACATAATATCTTACTACAAGAAATGAGGATGAATTTGTTATTATTGAAGCACTAACATATCATATGATCCCTAAATATAATGATAAGTCATTCCTTCTATCTTTAGTTATCAAAATAGTTGTCATAGGTTCTCCAGTATGTATAAATATTTATATGGTGAAGTAATACATTAATCTCTAAAGACTCTTCCAAAGTTCAACATAAACCATTCCATAAATGGTTAACCTTATAACCCTTAAAAAATTCAAAATTTATAAATAAGGTCACTAAATTGATCAAAATCCTAACATTAATCCCTGAATTATAATAATTTATATCTTTACTATCACATACCAAATATCTGAATATCTTAGTCATATATTTTCTTGGATCATGGTAATAACAGTAATTACCATAAAAAATCAATGAAAACGTGTATTCTTCCTCATTCCTTGGATAAATCCACATATTTTTGAATAAATTACATAGATCTAATAATGTTGTAAACTCTATTAATGATATTATAAGCCACTTTTTTAACATATCATTTATCAATTATAAGGTCATTAGTACTATCCAATTTTATATATATATATCAATCATACATTTATACAAACTAAACACCATTTTCTCAACATTTGGAACATATTAAGGGTTTTATTACATTAATTAAAATATGAACTTACAATTAATTAACTTTTCTAGACTATCAGTACTGTTTAGCACATTTTTTATAATCCTTAACAAATACTATCTAATAAACAATCCTTATATATTTCAGGAATCATATAACATCAAACTAGAATTCCAATACATAAACACTTAAATTGTTCCACCTCGAATTTAATCCATTAACTAGGATTCATCATCCTATTAATTAATACCTATCTCCTTTCATATGTCATTCATAGTATCATCATGATCAATAGAAAAAACATTACTCGTACAACCATACTGATTCTCTTCATGATCTTTCCGGTTAAGACATCGATTTGCATTATTCACATACATTCCACATTTAAAAAATTCAAAAGTAAATGATACCTTAAGGAGACCATTATCCTCATCCATTGTTTTAACCAAACTTTTAATTTTTCTTTATAGTTTCTTGATTTTTTTTCCTTCTTTTCCACACCCAAAATATCAACTCTTCCCTCTTAGACATTCCCTTGAGTGCTTCTTCCCACATTTTGGACATATAAGAACTGAATCTCCATTCCTCTATATCCTCCACTACCTAAATTCCCAACAAAATCTATACTTACCTTCTTTGGTGACTCTGATATTTGTTTAAGGTGCACATTTTTAATCATGTTTCATGATAGCTAATTTGGAATAATCACAACATCCTTCACTCTAGTCATCATACCATTTGGCAACTCATCAGTAAATTTTCTATCAAATTAAATGTTAACCAAGTTACTTCTAGCTCTATCCATTGGCTAAAACCAAAAATCATAGTTCGATAAAGGCGAATCATAAAACAAGGTTTGCAACAAGGCCCATTTTCATGCACTAGGTGATGATCGAGTCTAGCTCAATGTACCCTTTTTAGAGTTATTACCTCTAGCTTCCTTTATACCAATTCAACATCCTCTTTTAGTATCTAAATAGGTATGTAATTTCATAGAAACCACTCAATCTATTAATTAAAAAAATTATAGGACCATTTTTGTGTACTTTGACACATACTTAGACTTATTATTAGAGAAATACCTAGACATATCCTTAAAAATATCTCTAAGGATATCACTAAATTTTTCTCATCCAAGTTTCCCAAGGTTAACTAAACCTATCCTCTCATACAGACTATAGAAACCTTAGCTTTTTATACATGTACATTACATATTTTTATATGAATATTCAATAAATTACATAGAAACATACCTAAGGTCCATAATGTTTTTGTTTATTTGGATACTAGGTACATAGTATTAGAATTTGGTGAAATATCTTCAACACCTCCTATAAATATCTTCTCGTTTAGTACTCTTCACAAACATACCCTGCTTAAAATCTGTCTTCATAACCTAGATAAATGAAACATAAGAAAGGGTGGGATCAAATTATCTGTAAGGGTAAACAAGGGACACACATAATCATAACACGAACATAGGGTATGAGAACAATATTATAACATATAAAAACCATACCCTGCATTTCAAATATTATAATCTTGAGTTATAGATTAAATATTGGTAGCTCATAAAATATGAATCATAAGGAAATAAAAGAATATGATCCATGAGAGCATAATATTAGAATAAGTCTTGTAATTTTGGAAAATACATAAGAATAAAAATAATTTCCATGGTATTCAAGGCTTTATACCAAGGCTATCATAGTGGAATGGGTTCATTCGCCAAACCATCATTATAGTCTAGGTTCACTCACAAGATCCTCATAGTAGACAAAGTCCCTCACGGAACCTGTTTCACTCCCCATTCTAGTCATGTTTATCTCATGAGATATAAATCTTTACCCACTTCATTGGAGATAGATATAGGTCTCATATTTTACATAATGAAAATCATACATATGTTTCCCAAAAGATCATAAAACATTCATCATATCATAACCCATGAAATGGAGTGGGTCTCATAAAAATTTCATCCTATAATAACCTATAGAAAAGTTACATGTTTCATAATGATTACATAATTTTCTCATAGAATAACTTGTGTAAAAAATGGGTTTCTTTATAATTTTATCATGGTTTAACTTGTGGAATATAAACAGGTTTCATAAACATCTAATCATCATAAACCATTTAGAGAAAGAATAATAATGGTATCCTTGGTTAATATCCCTATAAAATTATAAGTTACCTAAAATTATGTCATCTTATATGGAGAATTATTTTAAAAGATCACATGAAACATTTATTGAGGAAAATAAATTATATTTGAAACTCAATTTTTAAAAATTTAAAATTCATAAAATATTTTATAAATCCTTTTCTTTAAAAATAAAATTGAAAAAATATAAATGATGCTTTAAAAATAACTTAAAACATTTCATAAGGGAAATATCATTTCAAATTTGAAAATAAAAACATTTTAAAACATAAACCATTTTGAAAATAATTTTATTTCCAAATAACATTTAATTCATTTAAAGGAATATTTAAAAACCATTTAAAACATATCCTGAGGAAAATATCCTTTCTACTATGAAAAATATTTTTTAAACATAAATTTTTTTGAAAATAATCTTATTTGAAAATAAACTTGAAAACTTATAAAGGAATATTATAATAAAATAATGGTTAGGATGTAGAGAAATTCAATTCATTTTGTACACATTAAAACAAATATTCCTTTTCCATTTTTGCTAAAATCCAAATGGGAAATATTTTTGAAAACGACATGAAGATTCCTTTCAAAAAATTTGGTAAAAAGTTAAACATGGGTAAAATTTTCATTAATATGAAGATTGTTAAAAAAATTGAACACACATTTATAAAATGTAGTTTTGTAAAAAAAATGAGATTTTGATTGAGGAGAGAAATATATATGATTTCTCTTAAAAGCATTATTTTAAGCTATTAAGTACATAAAGAATGTAAAATGAAGTTAAAACGTGTATTCTTCATAAATAACCAAATTATGATAAAATTAAGGAGTTTAATGAGATTTAGATCATATTAGTTCATCATTGGAAGCATAGTCATGAGCAATCCTGATAAGCAATGAGATTATAAATTAAATACCTTACTAATTTGGTAACTTTGAATCGCAAGCCCCATGAAATAATAACATTAAATAAAACATAGAATATAATTATTATAAATAAATTCATGATATTACATGTCAAAGGGGCTATATATACACCTCATAAAGAATATATGTTCATAACATAACATATTTCTTAAAGAAGGAAAATTGTGACACAGATCGCTTATCGCTTAGGAATATTTTGAATCGTAAACCAAATGAAAGAGTGATCCTAAAATTTATATGTAAATCCCCATAATTTTTAGATAACTTAATATATAATAACCTAATTTATAGTATATACATCACATATAATAAACAATTAGTGAATATGGCATGTATCTCACAGTAGTAAAAAGTGAGATGGAAATCCCTTACCACTTTAGTAATCTTTTGAATCGTAAGCCCCAATAAATCATAACATAAAATTTTAATTTTAATATAATTAAAAGGAGTGTATTAATTATATAACATGTCAAATGGGAATTATATACACTGTACAAAAGAAATGATTGGTGAATTTTCATATATCTCCCATAAATAAAAGAGAGAATATAATTCTCGTACTGTAATTCTTGAATTCCATTGTACTCATTAAAAACTAATATATAATAAATATAAGTTTATTATAAATCTATTATGAAACCACACATAAATATATCAGACAATATATTATTTACTTATGTCCTTTTATTATCTTTTTATTAACAATTCTATGTTAAATTAATGTTTTGGGTAATAACAGCTTTGTTTTTCATATATATTTTTATTTGTTATTTTCAGTCCTCTTAATTTGATCATAGTTTCATAATATACAGAATAATAATCATGATATATTTATAATATTTATACATAAATTATATTTTACTACAAATCATGAAATATGGTTTTGATAAATGAAGTACTTTATTGTCATGGAGGTGGTAGGTCATACATATGCATGAGTAACATTTCCTTTTTTCAAATATCATAATGGAAATGAATTAAGTAATATCTTACCCTTACATAATTAACATAATATCATAAATACCATATTATTTATTTAAATATACTTATATATATCATCCATATGGTGCGGTGATGAAAAGAGAGTCACATCACTTCATGAAAGCGGTAGTCCACATGTACATGAATGATGATATCATCTTTCAATGAGTGAAAATATAATAAAGAAAATAATATATTATATTTTAAGAATGATAAATATTTCATGAATATTATAATTATGTCATGTATGTATTTTTCTATCATAAGATGTGTGGTGTCCTGAGTTTAGGAGACAAGTTGCCTGATGCCTATAATGATTTAATTATTCAGTTATTACATGCCTTCACACTAGTTTTAAAAAAATTATTTTCTTTTTAGGGTGATTTTGGGGGTTAAAATATTTTTTCAAAATCATTGCAACCCATTTCATCATTTTTCATCTCTTAGAAACTGTCAACATCCCCCACATCCATAACAAGGTACAGACCTTTTTCCAAAGGTAGGTGGTCAATTGGGGTTTTAGAACCAATGGTACTTAGGAACTCACATTCTTCAATATTATGGGAGGTAGGGATCATCATACCCTTTTAAGAAGAAATTATTATCTATTCAAGGACTCTCTTTTAGATTTAAGATATGTTTTTGCATCTAGTCATAATCCTGATATGGAATCAGTTACCCTAACAAAATCATTGTGTGTTGATTCTTTTTGCATGCAATGGGGGTTCAATTAATTATACCATATTTTTGTATCTAAAGGTCCTCATATTTTTTCTCATTATTACTTGGAAATGGTTAATTTCTCTTATTTTGAAGCCATATACTCTAATAAATCTTGAGTTTACTTCCACCCTGGGATGCGATTGGTACTTCGATGATAGGATTGAACCTTTATGAGGCATACTATGTATCATGTTTATAATAATAAATGAAAACCACATAGTTGGTTCAATCCATATAGTTTATGATCATTGTAGACGCCGAAAAACGTTCAACGACTGAAAAAGGTTTCAACACGACAAAGCGAAGTCATATTCCAATCCAGGGACCCGGCCTGGGGGGCCCAGAGGAGTCGCAAGAAAAAAATTAATAATTTCGTGAAGAAATATGAACTACACGAAAAGCTCTGAGATTCGCGATAATTCTTCAGCATAGGCACGAAAGATTTCTCACTCCAGCCCCGTGCGGTTGACATTTCCCACCACCGACATCGGCGCACCATTATTTCGCGTCGGCATATTTTCCTCACCCCTGAACTTCTATAAATAGAAGGTGACCCCTTCGACTTCCGGGATGAAGAATTTGAACCGGATCTGGTGTGCGAAATTCACCTTTTGTGCGCACAAATATAGCTTTTAGGTACAATTCTTTTCACACCAAGTCGCCCCGGGATCCGGTCTCGCGCGAGATCCCATAGGTTTATCCTGAATTCCAATTATTTCGGGATCCACCCCCTACATGCAATCCCTTCCAACTTGCGTGCAGGCCGGCCAATCGCATGCAATCCCCTTCAATTGCGCACACCCTAGTCATTGCACGCAGTCTCTCCCAATTGCACGCAATTTGTACTCCTTGTGTGCAATCCTTTCTAGTTGCGCGCAAAGCCTCGGCTCTATTTATGCACAAATCCTCACTAATTTCATGCCATCTTAGTGTTTTTTGCATGGGGATACTTATTTCACATGCAAGCCTCAAAGGTAGTGCGCAACTCTCCGGGACCCCTCACCCCAGTGCTTCCTGGATACCTCTTCACTCGCATTCCCCGTACTTCTTGGGCATACCTTCACACATGTTTCTGATGCTCTTCTTATGGATGCCATTCGTGGGTGCCTCTCACGCCCTGGGCATCCACATCATATGTCATTTTCCCATACGCCCTTCTAGGCTCGTACGAAGTAACTTCAAAGTCCCTTGGTCAGTTCTTCCTATTGTGTTGCTTCGCCTCATGCTTCTTCGCATAGGCACGCTAACAGCTATTGCTTCTTCGCATAGTCACGCTAATGTGGACCCCCCCAACGGATCGCCCCATAACACCCCCTCGCTATGGATTTTCATGTCCCCTCTCTACACTAAGGAGAAGAGGGTACCTGTTTTGTATATCCTAGGGGTGTGGAGTGAACCCACCTCATCCGAGATGCAGGACGTTAAACTGCCAAGAACCCTCATCCTCAGCACATGTCGTTAAATTGTGACATCGCCCCATGCCTCGCACGTAGGGTTCCCCTCCTTGGAAATTCTCCATGCCCACTCGTATCCATGGGGACAGGATCACCCCTCATAGGGGATGATATCCTCCTTATCATAGTGGTGTTTCTCCGTGGGGAAAGGGAATCCACCTTGGTGTAAGCCCCTAGCTTTTCTTACAGGAGGCAGTATCTATGCTTCTCCTTTCTTCTTTGTTCCTTGAGGCCAGCAAAGGGAATAATGGGGAATGTTGCTCCTCCTTTCTTTGGTCCCAAATCCCTCTCATGTTGTGCTTTGTCACCCTCAGGCCTCCATCCTAGAGTAAGTCTCAACCCCTTTGGGTTGCGGACCACGCATAAGCCCCTATTTCCTCTTTGGGCCGCCACAGATTGTAAGCCCCATACCATCCTGAACTATGGGGACTTTGATCCATGTCAAGGCATGGTACGTAGGAAGACTCCACGAGGTTCAAGCCCACCACCTGGTCATTCCGACCATCATCACGTCGGTTCACCAACACCTTGGGCCGCCTCAGAGTGTAAGCCCAATACCATCCAGAACTACAGGGACTTTGATCCATGTCAAGGCATGGTACGTAGGAAGCCTCCATGAGGTTCAAGCCCACCACCCGGTCATTCCTACCATCATCATGTCCATTCACCAACACCTTAGGCCGCCTCAGAGTGTAAGCCTCAAACCATCCCGAACTACGGGGACTTTGATCCATGTCAAGGCATGGTACGTAGGAAGCCTCAACGAGGTTCAAGCCCACCACCCGATCATTTCGACCATCATCACGTTGGTTCACCAACACCTTGGGCCACCTCAGAGTGTAAACCCCATACCATCTCAAACTATGAGGACTTTGATCCATGTCAAGGCATGGTATGTAGGAAGCCTCCACAAGGTTCAATCCCACCACCTAGTCATTCTGACCATCCTCACGTCTATTTGCCAACACCTTGGGCCACCTCAGAGTGTAAGCCTCGTACCATCCCAAACTATGAGGACTTTGATCCATGTCAAGGCATGGTAAGTAGGAAGCCTCCATGAGGTTCAATCCCACCAACCGGTCATTCCGACCATCATCACGTCGGTTCACCAACACCTTGGGCCGCCTTAGAGTGTAAGCCTCATACCATCCCGAACTACGAGGACTTTGATCCATGTCAAAGCATGGTACATAGGAAGCCTCCATGAGCTTTGATCCCATCACTCATGTCTCATCCTAATATCTCCCTCGAGCATTTGTGTCTCAGGAAGCTCATGCCCTAACCTGGAGGTTCCGCTTCTTCTGGGTCCCATCCATGCATCCATTCTCATGGGTCACCTCCTCAGGTATCCCATCGTTTAACCGAACTATGCGGACTTTGATTCCCTTCCATAGGGATATGTAGGAAGCCTCTTCGAGGCTCAATCCCAACTTCACTGTCACCCTTGCGATGGTCCCATTTCATTCCCCCTTAACTTCATCATCCATCCTAATCCTTACCCAAGCCGCCAAATCCCAGTGAGATCATTCCACCCGACTCCCCATTATATCAAACGACATTCGGGAAGCCACCCACATGATGGCCCCAATATCAGTGTTCCCTCTAGGGGGTTTCTCCATCTGATCCACTCTAATTAGTGTTCTGATCAGTCTGATCCATCTCCACTGGATGTTAAACTTGGGACATACCCTGTGTTAAAAATGGGAAGCTGAAAAAAACCTCAGATACATGCCCATGGAATACGATTCCCTACATTCGATGTGGGATGTATCGGGATTTCGTGCCCTCTAGAATACCTATAATAAGGGATAGAAGAAATACACGTCAATCACCCAGCGTCTAGACATGCTAGTGATTCCCAACATGACTACTCCCCTAACCTAAAGTTGCTTCCCTGACTGGACCCCTTAGAACGTCCTGACAGAAGTAGTGTAATTAACTGGTGTCCATGAAGATATGGCGCCAGGAAGATTTTTGCGAACAATGTATTAAGTCTATGAGGGAGACCCAGACTAGGTGATGAGCTCCAAGGAGAAATACACAGAAGGAAGAACCGACATCCCATCATCACATTTAGATCAAGGAGAAAATGTCCCTGAACAAGGAGTGGATGCCGCCTACCTTTGGAAAGTGGGAATGCGGGGCAATAGTTTTGCATCCTCCATAGACGGATGTGCATACCCCGGCGAAAGATTCAGAAATAGAAATGGTGAACCTAACATGAATGTCTTATTTTCAATGTGGAGACTAGTAGCATTCGAGGCATTAAGGGATTAGCATGTCATCAGACCCCGTCATCCGGCACCAAGTCCAACCAAGAAAATAACGGGCCTGACGTGAAAATCTCCAGAATTTGGGGAAGTCAGGATGTTGAGCATCCCGTTAAGTGACGTTGTCAGCGTGGATCCCTCTTACCATCCATGGAAGACAGGATGATGCTGGGGCACTGGTCCTTGATTTATTTTCCTATCAGTATTAATGAGTTCATCTCCCTATTTTCAAGAACCAAGTTGTTGCATCTGGAACTCGATCACCACCTTCCCATCAGCGCAGGGGCAGGGGAAATATTGACACGGTCAACCCACACGGTTCTGCCTCTTCCATGACAGTCTCAACTTCCATGACTGTTGGGTGCCCATTCCCCCTCTCCCCATCAGAAATTATCCAACTAAGGGTAATTAATGACCTTGTACGCAGGTACAAGGAGGAGGGGGTCATCCGCAATAGGGATATGGCCCACCTAGATCTAGAGATGAATGTGCCTTGCCGTCAATTCCACCCCCGAGGACCGCGCAAGGAGTCGCTACTTCCCAAACCGACATTCAATCGTTTTGGGAGCTTGTCCCCGGAATGCCTTGACTACTCCCTACCCTACGCCGAAGAGGTAGGGTATGTCTAGGTCGGCCTAATCAGAGTCCCGCTCCAAGGTCTCTTGGAGAGGGCTCCCACCAAGCTGCGTCAGCACCGTCGCCCGGTTCCCCGAGTCGAGGAGTAGGTAAGCCATGCGCATGCACCACTAGCTCTGGTTCATCTGACCTGGCGCCAGCATCAGGTGAAAATGGAAGAGGACGCTCATCATGGGGCGTCAACGTCAGCGACTACTGTGGCTCAAGCCACCACTAACTCATATCCCCACTTCCCTACATATGTTGAGTAGGGGACGTTATACGCCCGACCTGGATCGAGGCCCTGACTGCCCCACGGGCAGGCTGGGCCGACTCTCTCAGTCGCCGTTACAGGCGATGGCCGCTGCAAACCAATCTGTAGCAATGCCACCCATTGTGGAGGACCACTCCATACCACCACTATGGAAGGTGCAGGTCCTCCCTACTTCCAAACTCGGTTTGGAGGTCTACCTCGTGCCACCTTCAACCCAAGCGAGGGTATTCCCCGTGACAGTGACACTTTGTATGGGGGTCTCTCCCACACTCACTACACTGGGTAAGAGGTCACTCCCCCTGCTGAAGACCATATGTATGGAGACATTGCACATCCAGTAACTCGCTAACATGGAAGTCCTCCCCATTCCCTCGTGACAGCAGGTGAAGGTCCTCCTTGCCCCAGCAATCAGAGGGGTGGAGGCCAACTTCATTTCACCAATACCCAGCACGGAGGTCTTACTCGTGCTCGGCTTTACTAGTATGAGGACCTTCCTTGCACTGATGTCGTCAGGGGACGCAAGCATGAAGGTCATACCCATGCTCCTACCAATCCTACCTATGCTTCTTTCATCTCCAGCAGAGGTCCTCCCTGTGTCCCTTTCGACATTTTCCCCGGTGCCCCTCGCACCGCAGCCCACCCTGGCAGGAGCTCTCTCCACCCCAGCACCAGTATGGCCAAAGGACCTCCTCATGACGGAAGTGGGTCTTACCATAAAGATCCACCCAGAGGCAGGAGAGCAGGTGTTCATTGTCGCAAGAGGAATTCTGGGGAGGGCCGGATAGGAATCAGACCAGTCCGCTTCTCAGACTCAGAGGCGGAGTACGACTTAGCGCTAGAGCCCTCCCCACATTCCCCCGAGTCAAAGTCTGGGGTAGGAATGAGGTGAATCAGCCTCGTACTCCCGGAATGCGAGTTCCATAGGATCCTTGTCTCCCTCCTAAAGTATATCTAGGAGGACGAGAACCTAGCATGTCCCCCAGGGACAGACCACGCAGTCACCACCATCATCTCCAGAAGCACCCTCTACCTCAGTCAGAGACTATGGAGAGATATTTATGGGTCAATGGAAGAAGAGTCATGAAATAGCCCACCCACAGCAGTCACTGATGTTTTGTCAGGAGCTTTGGTCGACAGTCCATCCTATCATGATAAAGCGGCCAAGTCGCTGCAATCCTCATATGACAGCCCAAGATTCGATGGCCAGTCAGCCCGCTCTCCATACTCTCCACCGGCCGACCTATCATCCCGACGGTCTGCCTCAGTACCACTACCAGTTCCCCAACCACCCCTGGTTGATGAGTGGGGAAATCAAGGGCCATACCATGCATCTGAGCTGAGGAGCTTCTGTACCATCCTCGTAGTAGACCACTTCCCCGAGAAGTTTTGGCCCGTGGTAGTGCCAAACTTTCGCGCAATGGAATACCTTTCCCCAGAGGATTTTGAATGCTTCGGCCAGAACCTTTCGGTGACTCACTTCCGTCTTTGCCTCCAGTGAGTGTCTTATCCGAAGAACCAAGTGCACTTTGAAGACATCGGCGAACAATGCCATCTAGTTAACCTGGCTACACTCCCCGTGGTCCAGCACCCTAAGTCACCTGGTCACCACAGAGCCCTCCAACAGCAATGCATTTAGAGTTTCCAAGTACTCTGCAAGGTTATTAAAGAGGATAACCCCCATGTGCAAGTCTGTGGCTGGGGTCAGTATGCTGCCCTCCTCTCCAGTTTTATTCACCAGCAGCCCGACTCACTAGGTGACATTGAGGACATGGCCCCGAGAAGAGTTGCAGTCAACATGACCGATCTTTCAGGAGGGGAAAATGATCGGGAACCACTTGATGGGAACTTCCTCCCTGAGGATGTTCCACCACTACTGGACCTGTTAGGAAGGGTTCCTCACCAATAGAGAACTCTGTTGGGTCTCCCTCCGCCCACTGAGGCACTAGTTCTAAGCCAAAATCTCGGTAAGGGAAAGGATCACCTTGGTGTCACCAAACACTCTGACTCGTCTGCCTCAGTGCAGAAGATAGAGGAAGATCCTGAGAAGGTCACACTGCGCCAGCAACTTGCTGAGCAGAATAAAATGGATGATGACCTCCTGGCTGAATGCGCTGCAGAACAGCGTCCGGATTATGGTGACCCTCTCGGCCAGTACAGCAGAGACAGACGCAGCTTCTCCCCGGCGAATTTTCCCCAAGTAACCCTGAACATCCTGCCCATGCAGAAAGGGTAGAGGTTGGCACTTATGGTAATAGGGTGCGATATGCATCTCCAAATCCACCTGGACAACGCATTAACCCTAGGGACACGACCAAGTCCCTCCCAACTTCCCCACTAGACGCTCCGCGAGCCGTTAGACCTGATTATCACGTTGAAGAACTCGCCAATGTGCTGGTGGTTAGGGACCCTCGTCAAGACAGGGACCCCCATCCAGACGATCCAATGGCAGCACTCATCGCCCTCCTAGAGGCTTTGGAGATGCGACAGGTGGCCATCCCACCAGATGGCAAGCCATATCCGGTATGGTTGGATGATATGCCAGCACCCACAGGATTTTGAAACCCCACCTTCTCCCCCTTTAATGGGATGGGGGATCCCCCACAGCATCTAGCGCACTTTTCTTCAAGGTGTGGACCCATGTTCAAAACCTCGGTGTAGCATGAAGCCACCAAGATCTGATGTTTTGTACAGACATTTGAAGGACCTGCATTCGTCTGGTATAGCCAACTCCACATTGGGTCAATAGCGGGATGGGAGGATCTGTTTAGGCAGTTTCTATTCTTGTTCAGTTCCACTATGCAGAAGATAAGCATCATAGACCTCTTCAAGTGCAAACATAGTCCTGATGAGCGTGTCGTGGACTTCATTGTCTGGTGGAAAGGGCTCACCTACTCCTTTGACATGCCGCTAACTCAGGAACAGTTACTGATGATGTGTGTGGGAAATGTTAAGACAGAGTTGGTTCCCTCCCTGATCACTCAGAACTATCTCGAAGGGTTTCGAGACTTCTCAGATAAGGCCTAGTGCCTCGAAGAATCCTTTCAACAAGATGGTCGAGCATGCCCGCTACCTCCTGTAATTCCCGCAAGGAGGGCTGCTAGAGTTGATCCCACAGTAGTGGCCTAGATAGAGGCCTCAGACAGATGGAGTTACTACCAGTGGAGCCAGCTCTATAGACCCGCAGAGGTCCGCCACCACAGGCACAGCCGCTAGCCCAGCAGCAACTGCCTCAAAATTAGCAGGTACCCCTACGTAACGCGCCGCCACCACCTAGGCGAGATAATCAAGATCCACCTCCTTAGCAGGCTCTTCAAGCCCCTCATTAGGGCCAGGCTCCTAGAGCCCCCTTTCCGAACATAAGAAATCATACTTACTCATTCAACGAGGCTCAGGTCCCTGGTTACTTCCATAATGCCTTAGAGTAGGGAAATGTATGATTTCCTGAGTGCAGAAAGCCAAAAGAGGTGAATCTCACTGATCGCCCCAACTACTGCCCTTATCACTGGATCCTGGGACACACCCTTAAGCAATGCTATGTGTTTAAGGACTGGCTCCAAGACCATATTGACAACAACATAGTCAGGTTGGGACCGGCCCTAGCACAAGTGGCAGGTGACTTTGTGAGGTCAAATAGTAGTAGCGACAGTGAAGGTGAGTGGCAGGAGGTTTCTGACCGTGGGTCTTAGAAGTATAATGACTGGATGGCCCGCAAAGCGGTTGCCTGCGCCCATGGCATTTTCCGTACACTTCTGAATTAGTCGGAGCCTTTATAAGTTGTGGCCACCACTTCTACATCATTAACTCATTCGGCCTCTTCCCAGAAGAGAAAGCATCGTCGGCACAAGAAAAAGAAACGTACGCTGCCAATGCCATCGTCATCCCGATCTCTCGGCGACTTCATGCCCCCGGAGATGGGGATCCCTCCCAAAATCCGCCTAGTGGTGGATGGATCTTCAAGTGATAGTAAAGGGTATGCTTTGGTTAACACCGTTGAGTTGGTAAACCCCTATATGACTCCTGAAAATGGGGAATGCCAAGCGGACCCCCCCCCCCAACGTCCCCAGTTGACGCCAACATCAGTGAAGCCGCAATTATGTGAATCGTCGAGGTACATCTGTTGGCACCTCCATCTAGGTCGTGTATTCCACTAAGACTAGACAGTAGGCCCAGCGCAGAACTCAGCATGTGCGGCCCCTTCATCCAGTGTCAATAGGCCCGCCTCCACCACCGTTTGTGCTACTGGATCAGGCAGAACCACTTCGGTTATGTTGCGGCTAGCATCACCCCGCTATAGGCCTATTTCAGTCATCCGGCCCTCATCTGATAGCTACTCTTTGGGCTTCCACTAGTGAGCAGTGGGATATACACAGTACCAGTCAGCTGCCAGTTTGGCCGATAGGGCCCTCCATGCCTTCTATCATAGAGAGGCTCCCTGCAAGTAGAAGTTCACACCTGGCACGGAAGTATGATTTTCTCAAGAACCTCACCGACATCCCAGTGAGGCTTTCCATCCTTTAATCCCTTCTCCTATCACCAGATATGCGCGAAGCACTCGTCGAGGCTTTAAGAAGACCCCTCCAGTTTGAGACAGAGGTAGCAGCAGCAGAGGATTTCCATGCTGAAGTGTTTGAGAATGCTGAATTTCAGGCCGTCATTTCATTCTTGGGAGAAGTTAAAGGCTCCCCCATACAGGTACATATCCTCCCATTTTACATCACAGACCAATTTAATGGCATGGAGGTTCGATGTTGTCTCATTGACACTGGCTCTGGGATCAACCTTATCCTGACACAGATGTTGTCGAAGCTAGGTGTAAAGACCCGTAAATTTCAAGGAAAATTTTTTCTTATTTTATTTGGGATTTTATGAGTACGTAGTTTCTGAAGGCACCTGATTCCGAGGCCCGGTGTGCCCGGAATAAATTTATAAAGTTTAGATAGGGTACGTTCAGTGAATGAACGAGCAGGTTTTTCTAACTTTTGAACCGGTGCTCGGAATCGAAATACGAGGGCACCGATGAAACCGCAGTGCTGGTAATTGCTTAACAAGACTTTTACTGGAGTTGCGTTTGCTCAGGAAGAGATGTTTAAAAATGTGGTTTAAGTGTAAGAGAAATAAAATTGTGTTAAATATTATTTCTCTCTTCTAAGTGGTTTAACTCCCATGTATGGGAGTTGGGGTTGGACCCACTAAAGTTCTAACTCGTCTTGGTAGGATTTAGTGAGGTGGGGCCCACATGAGCCCCACCCCTTCAAATTACCTTAACTCCTCTTCCACATTAATGATGCCAACTTAGCACACCATTTATTATGACAACATAAGATTAATTAATTGGGTGAATTCAACTTTTGAAGTTTTGAATGGTTGGCAAAGTAAATAAAAAAGGCAAAGGCCTTATTTTATTTTGGGTTGTTTTCGTTGTGTAGAGAATTGATAGAGGGAGAGTTATTTTCTTTGAAGAACTCCATTTACTCATTGAAGAATGCGAAGAACGCTGACACGCCTTCCATCTTTCCTCCATGTCAAAGAAAGGGAGACGCCGCTTCTTCCACGGACGTTTACTGTCAACGTACACGGAGCCTCACCCGCAATGCCATATTCAGCGATGTGAACTTCCTTGAACTTCTTTGAGGTAGGGGTTGTTTCATCATTCACGTTTTATTTAACGAACTATGTTGTTAAATAATTATCTGCCTGATATCAATATAACGGGAGGAGAACGGACCGCATAAACACGGCCGAAACTCCTCCCCTTTTTGTTGATGATCTTTATTATGGCTTGAAATGGAGGCGATGTTGTTAAACCGCACAAGGTCGAAGGAACCGCGGCTGGAGCGGGCCTTGGAGGAGGAGCGCGTCACCATCATGCCACACCGTTGAGGCCAAAAGAGGCTGTGGCCGGAGCCGGGTCGCGGCGGAGGAGCATGGCGTCGTTGCGCCGCGCCGGAGCACCAGGAGGCCGCTGCCGGGGTGGGCCGCGGTGGAGGGGCGCGGTGACGTCGCGTCGTGCTAGTCGGACAGGGGCCACTTCCTAAGGCCGCTGCAGTGCAGAGGAGGGTGGCCGGACTCCGCTGGCCATCAGCGCTCCAGGAGGCGGGACCTGCAGGTCCCGCGGTGACTCCGGCCGACCATTATAGTCGGCCGATTCGGGAAGTCCGAGGGTCGTAACCCCCGGCCAGCACTCCTAGTGAGGACCCCACAGGGTCCACTATTTTAGGAAAAAAAGGGGGTAGCACACCCCCCCACCTTCCGCATCCACTCAGCGCGCGGGCGCCCGGACCGGGCCGAACTGGCCTCGTCGGGCTGGGCCACCCACGCTGGGCCGGACCCCCGTGTCGGGCCGGGCCGCGCCGGCTGGGCCGGGCCATGCCAGCTGGTTCGGACCGTGCCATCCAGGCTGGGCCGCGCCCAACCGAGCCAGACCCGGACCCGGGTTGGGTCAACTCGATTCGGGCTGACCCTGGGGGTATTGGGCCGGGTCGGACCGGGCCCAAACCCTCTATTTCCGGACAGATTCGTTAAAATGCTAATAACATGGGCTACGGACCTCCGATTGATGAACCTTTAGTTGCGTAGCTATCCTTGGATCGAGATGGTCGTTTCGGTATATTACACTCAAGGTTTCGGAGAACTTTGGGTATGGACGGGTTGGTTCGAACACGAAACCAACCGGGCCCTCGGAGAGGAAATGCTTATAACTTGAGCTCCGGACGTCCGATCGACGTGTCGTCGACTTTGTTGGATTCCTCTTAGTGAGATGGTTCTTTTGGCTTACTCTGCTCGAGGTTTGAACACAGCTAGAGTACGGCTGGGTTGGTTTTAACTTAAAAAAACCAACCAAGCCCCTGGGACGAAAAGGCCAATAACTCTCAGACCGGGCGTCCGATTGACGTGTCGTCTGTTGCGTTGAGTTCCTATTGACGAGATGGAACTTTGTGATACATAAACTCTGGACTTCGTGACAGTTGATGTATTGACCCCCTTGGCTCGTGGAGCAGACCCTCTTAGAATCGAGCGTGATATGTGCGGGAACCCTAGAGCTGGCTGCGACGAAGATGACTTTCGTACTAGGATCCTCTGTGGGTTCGACGAGGAGGACTACCGTACTGGGATCCTCCATGGGTTCGATGAGGAAGACTACCATACTGGGATCCTATGTGGGTTTGATGAGGAAGACTATTGTACTGGATCCTCTGTGGGTTTAACTACCGTGCTGGGATCCTCCGTGGGTTCAACGATGATGACTACTTTACTTAGATCCTTCGTGGGTTCGGCAGCGACAACTACTATACTTGGATCCTATGTGGGTTCGGCAGAGGAGATGATTCAGAGGCTACATCTAATCATCTCCACCCCTCTTCATAAATGGATACCTGTGTGAGCTGAGTCTTGACTTCCAATCATTATCCATGATATGATTGACTTGCTTTCCGCTGTGGATTGGATTGTGTTATTATTTATGGATTGGGTTGTGCTTTCCTGTGTGGATTGGGTTGTGTTATCCTTTTTGGATTAGGTTGTGCTTTCCTGTGTGGACAGGGTTGTGCTTGGGCTCGAGAGTTGGAGCCGGTCTGGGTTTGATGACTTAGGTATATGTATGGGAATATACCTAAGTAGGGTTAATTGTTATCTCGTGTTTATATTTATTCATTTTGGTTTATCCTTCATGGATTCTAGGAGACCTACGGGGGTTTTGGGGTCCCTACTGAGTATCGTATACTCGCCCCTGCATGGGCTATGCCCGCACTATGTTGTGTTGGATGCAGACGATGGACAGCGTTGATCGTGGTTGAGTCTTGAGGAGAAGGATGGTACCCGGAGGTGGTCTATCAGGTGGGACGTACACGGAGAGGACGGCCGGACTTGAGGAGCCGACGAGACTGACGGTACTCACCCTTTAGGTGGGAGTTCCTAGAGGACGTCTTGGTGGTTACTGCTTCATCTTTCAGTTGTTGTACTTTACTTTTCAGTTGTACTGCACCTCAGTTGGGTTTGTATGCTGGCCCATTTACTTTCCAGCACTTACTTGTGTTTTTCAATTTACTTAGTGTTTAATTCAGTTTGCGTACTCTGTGGTGTTTGTTCTCTTTATAAATTCAATGCCTTCCCAATTATCGGGATTTACACCTTTGGTGCTAGTCGCAGCCCCTGTCCTATGGGAGGCGGGCTTGGGGTAGTCACGACACGGGCCCCGAGGATGGGTCGTAAAAAATTGGTATCAGAGGAGTTCTGTTCTACCGTAGAACACAAGAATCCTATCTTCCTTCTATGTGAAGCAATAATGTTAAGGGTATTGAGTGTGGTTATCAGTCCAGGGAGTCCAGTGTTGGTGTGGCGGCCGATGTATCCATACACCAGGACCCTGACTTCTGATTTCTGACTCAATAAACGAAAACATTGATTGCATGTGTGTTTCAAAAGTTTTCTTTGTGATTACTTTGTTTCAGCTCACCAGGTATACTGTAATGACCATGGTGCACCTGTCTCTTTTCAGGATGGCCCCACGACAGCAGCCAGCTAGGGTTTCGAGCTTTGTGCGAGACGATAGCCCACTGAGCGACGAGGCCTCGATGTAGGGCCCTATTACAGTGGAGGCACCGGCGGTACCTCTACCCGCCGAGCCACCGATTCCACCAGCCCCAGCAGCTGAGAGTGCATGTCGCCTGAGTGAACTGCATGAGTTTCAGCGTCAGAGACCGCCTAGGTTCTGTGGGGAGATAGACCCTCAGGCATCCGAGGATTGGCATGAGGCTGTTGTTCAGCTTTTCAGGTTAGTAGGGACACCAGCGGACCTCATGGTGATCCTTGCAACAAGTCTCCTGTACGTAGCAGCAGATAGATAGTGGAGCCTGATGCTCCAGGTGCATGACGAGGAATCTCTCCTTTGGTCGAACATCAAGAGCCTCTTTCGCTCGAAGTTCGTTCTGGACACCCTCCATGCAGTGCACATCCAGGAGCTACTACAGCTGCGGCAGGGCAGCATGATAGTAGCCCAGTACTCGGCGAGGTTTACTGATCTCTCACGCTACTACTCAGATATGGTATGAGACTCGTTCTTCAAGGCACAGACCTTCGAGTAGGGAATGAGGCATGAGATCAAGGATTCAATGATATCCCTCAACATCCTGACGCAGGTGGGGGTGCTGGAGAGAGCCCTTATGGTGGAGAGTTTTCTTGCTGAGCAGTCACCAGTGGCGAGACCCTCCACAGGACGACCCGCAGCGGAGTCTTCTGCAACCGGTAGTAGACAGATGACGCAGAGGACCAAGCGGTCCGGACCATCAGATGAGCAGTCTAAGGAAACAGGTTCATTTGTGTGGGGCACACGAAACAGAGCCAGCCACATGAGAAGCAGGCAGTGTTATGCATGCAGCGGGCAGGGTCACATGGCTCGAGACTGCCTGACCTACCCGGAAGATGAGCAGCAGGTGGTATAGGGACCTCCGAGGTAAAGGTTTGACCATGGTGGCCCGCAAGGAGCAGGCGGACGAGGTAGAGGAGCTGGCCGAGCAGCAGTTGGTGGGCGACGCTTTGAGGCCCTACCACCACCACCACCAGGAAGACCACCCCGATCGTAGGGAATGGGTGGACAGGGGAGAGCTCAGCTACTGGAAGTTGAGGCCTACGACCATGGAGCTTTGGGATCAGATAGACAGGAGCAGGACTAGCTCTAGTCATGGAGACTTTTGTTCATGATGCTTCTATCTTTGTTGATGTTTTGTTTGTGGATGCTTTGTGTCTTTTTACCTTGAGCTGCAGTAATAAAAGACACATGTTCTTGTGATGTTTTCTTCCATGTCCTTTCTATGTAGTTGATACTGAGAGGTTCCGGTTAAAACCGTTGACCTGACCCTCACTTCCAAGATTCCTACTGGAGGAGACCTAGTGACCACACACTGCTTCTGACAGTGTGACTCGACCCTTGGCAGTGAGAGTAACAGTTGGATCTCTTGGTAGTAGCGTCGAGGCCTTACAACATCGTCCATGACATGAAATAGTACCGTTTATGTCAGGATTGACTGTATTAGGCAAATAACGTGGTTCATCTAGGGGATGAGACCAGACTTCTATTTTCGGTAGAGGAGGAATCTCAGCAGCTCTGGTAGATCGTAGATGAAGAAGGGTGGAGATTAGTACTTAGAAACGTCTAGTCTCACCCGTTGTTCGTCAAGCGAATGGTTTACAATTCTCACCAAATCATTAGTCTCAGGTGTATCCTCTCTCAGAAGGACATGAACCTAAGATAGAAAAAATGATTCGAGTTCCTCCAGGACTATGACTTTGAGATAGACTATACTCCTGGGAAGGGGAACCTAGTAACTGATGCTCTAAGAAAGATGTCGGGCATCCCGCTACTTGGAGTGGCGATGGAGCAGCTAGCCGCTTTAAGATATCCTTTGTGGATAGTGTTGAAGTTAGTACGTGTAGAATCAAAGAAAGTGTAGATCATCCAGGAGCAGATGAAGACTGCACAGATTAGACTAAGTCCTATGCTTATAGGAGACGGAGACCACTAGAGTTCAAGGGTGGAGACCACATCTTCTTATGGGTCTCACCTCGATAGGGTCTAAGGAGTTTTGGCCGAGGCGACAAGCTATCTATGTGCTTCATCGGACCATTTCAGGTTCATAGCAGGATAGGTGAGGTGGCCTATCATGTGGCTATACCACCTCAGTTGCACCGGGTGCACGACGTCTTCCACGTATCTCAGCTGAGGAGATAAGTGCACGACCCAATGCATATCATCAACCATGGGGAGCTAGACATTGATGACGGGGCGACTTTTGTGGAGGTTCCGGTGGAGATCGAGGATTGACAGGAGCGGGTCCTACATGGTCGGTCGATTCCTCTAGTGCGCATCAGATGGCAGCACAGGAACCTCTAGGAGAGCATATGGGACCGGGAGGCTCAGATGCGCGCACAGTACCCCTTTTTGTTTCCTTAGTTTTTGATGTAGCTTTACGGGTATGTAAAGCCCTTAGGTGGGAGTAATGTAAAGACCCGTAAATTTCAAGGAAAATTTTTTCTTAATTTCTTTGGGATTTTACGAGTACGCAATTTCTGATGACACCTGATTCCGAGGCCCGGTGTGTCCGGAATCAATTTCTGAAGTTTAGCTCGGGTACGTTCAGTAAACGAATGAGTGGGTTTTTATAACTTTTGAACCGGTGCTCGGAATCAAAATCCGAGGGCACCAATAAAACTGCAGCGCCGGTAATTTCTTAAGAATACTTTTACTAGAGTTGCATTTGCTCGGGAAGAGATGTTTAAAAATGTGGTTTAAGTGTAAGAGAAATAAAATTGTGTTAAATTTTAGTTCTCTCTTCTAAGTGGTTTAACTCCCATGTGTGGGAGTTGGGGTGGGACCCACTAAAGTTCTAACTCCTCCTGGTAGGATTTAGTGATGTGGGGGCCATACGATCTCCAACCCTTCAAATTCCCTTAACTCCTCTTCCACATTAATGATGCCAACTTAGCACACCATTTATTATGACAACTTAAGATTAATTAATTGGGTGAATTCAACTTTTGAAGTTTTGAATGGTTGGAAAAGTAAATAAAATAAGGCAAAGGCCTTATTTTATTTTGGTTTGTTTTCGTTGTGTGGAGAATTGAGAGAGGGAGAGTTCTTTGCTTTGAAGAACTTCATCTTCCTCATTGAAGAACACGAATAACACCGACACGCCTTCCATCTTTCCTTTGCATCAAATAAAGGGAGATGCTGCTTCTTCCACAGACGTTCACCGTAAACGTACACGGAACCTCACCCGCAACGCCCTATTCCGTGACGCGAGCTTCCTCAAACTTCTTTGAGGTAGGGGTTGTTTCATCGTTCAAGTTTTATTTAACGAACTATGTTGTTAAATAATTAGTTTCCTGATATCAACATAACGGGAGGAGAACGGACCGCACGGACACGGCCGAACCTCCTCCCCTTTTCGTTGATGATTTTTCTTGTGGCTTGAAATGGAGGCGTTGTCGTTACACCATGTAAGGTCGAGGGAACCGCGGCCGGAGCGGGCCACGGCAGAGGAGTGTGGCGCCGTCGCGCCGCGCCGGAGCACCAGGAGGCCGCGGCGAGGGAGGGCCGCGGTATAGGGGTGCGACATCGTCGCGCCACGCCGGTGCAGAGGAGGGCGGCCCGACTTCGCTGGCTGCCGGTGCTCTAGAAGGCGGGACCTGCAGGTCCCGCAGCGGCTCCGGCCGGCCATTACGGCTGGCTGATTCGGGAAGTCTGGGGGTCGTAACCCCCGGTCAGCGCGCCTAGGGCGGACCCCACAGGGGTCCGTCATTTCGGGAAAATAGGGAGCCAGTGCCCCCCCCCCTTCCGCGTCCGCTCAGCGTGCGGGTGCCCGCACCGGGCCGAACAGGCCGCGCCGGGCCGGACCGCCCGCGTCGGGCCTTACCGCCCGCGCTGGGCCGGGCCGCCCGCGCTGGGCCGGACCCCCGCGCCGGGCCGAGCCGCACCGGCTGGGCCGGGCCGCGCCAGTCAGGCCGGGCCACACCCAACTGGGCCGGACCCGGACCTGGGTTGGGTTGACCCGGTTCTGGCCGACCCAGGGGGTATTGGGCCGGGTCGGACCGGGCCAAACCCCCTATTTCCGGACAAATCTGTTCAAACACCCATAACATGGGCTACAGACCTTCGATTGATGCACTGTCAGTTGTGTAGCGATCCTTGGATCAAGACGGTTGTTTCAGTATATTACACTCACAGTTTTGGAGAAATTTGGGTATGACCGAGTTGGTTCGAACACGAAACCAACTGAGCCCTCGGAGTGGAAACGCTTATAACTTGAGCTCTGGACGTCCGATTGACGTCTCGTCGACTTTGTTGATTTCTCTTAGTGAGATGGTTTTTTTGGATTACCTCGATCAAGGTTTGGATGCAGCTGGAGTATGTCCGGGTTGGTTTTAGCTTAAAAAAACCAACCAGGCCCCTGGGACGAAAAAGCCAATAACTCTCAGATCGGGCGTCTGATTGACACGCCGTCTGTTGCGTTGAGTTCCTATTGACAAGACGGAACTTTTTGATACATTAAATCTGTACTTCGTGACAATTGATGTATCAACCCCCTTGGCTCGTGCAGCGGACCCTCCTGGAATCGAGTGTGCTGTGTGCGGGAACCTTAGAGCTGGCTGCGATGAAGATGACTTTCGTACTAGGATCCTCCGTGGGTTCGACGAGGACGACTACCGTACTGGGATCCTCTGTGCATTCGATGAGGATGACTACCGTACTGGGATCCTCTGTGGGTTCGATGAGGACGACTACTATACTGGATCCTCCGTGGGTTCGACTACCGTGCTGGGATCCTCCGTGGGTTCGACGACGATGACTAGCTACTATACTTGGATCCTCCGTGGGTTTGGCAGTGATGACTACTATACTTGGATCCTATGTGGGTTCGGCAGAAGAGATGATTCAGAGGCTACATCTAATAATCTCCACCCCTCTTCATAAATGGATACCTGTGTGAGCTGAGTCTTGACTTTCAATCATTATCCATGATATGATTGACTTGCTTTCCGGTGTGGATTGGATTGTGTTATCCTTTGTGGATTGGGTTGTGCTTTCATGTGTGGATTGGGTTGTGTTATCCTTTGTGGACTGGGTTGTGCTTTCCTGTGTGGACTGGGTTGTGCTTGGGCTCGAGAGTTGGAGCTGGTCTGGGTTTGATGACTTAGGTATATGTATGGGCATATACCTAAGTAGGGTTAATTGTTATCTCGTGTTTATATTTATTCTTTGTGGTTTATCCTTCGTGGATTCTGGGAGACCTACGGGGGTCTTGGGGTCCCTAATAAGTATCGTATACTCACCCCTGTATGGTCTATACCCGCACTACATTGTGTTGGATGCAGACGATGGACAGCACTGATTGTGGTTGAGGCTTGAGGAGCAGGATAGTACCCGAAGGTGGTCTATCAGGTGGGACGTACACGGAGAGGACGGCCGGACTCGAGGAGCTGACGAGAATGAAGGTACTCACCCTTCAGGTGGGAGTTCTTAGAAGATGTCCTGGTGGTTTCTTCTTCGTCTTTTAGTTGTTGTACTTTACTTTTCAGTTGTACTGCACTTCAGTTGGGTTTGTATACTGGCCCATTTACTTTCCAGCACTTACTTGTGTTTTTCAGTTTACTTAGTGTTTATTTCAGTTTGCGTACTCTGTGGTGTTTGTTCTCTTTATAAAGGCAATAACTTCCCAATTATCGGGATTTATGCCTTTGGTGCCAGTCGCCAGCCCCTGGCCTATGGGAGGTAGTCTTGGGGTAGTCACGGAACGGGCCCCAAGGACGGGTCATGAAACTAGGGTTATCCAATGATGACTTGACTCCCTCCGATTTAATAATTCAGGGATACGACATGACAGAATAGACCCCGGTCGGCAAGATCTGTTTGAAGACCCTGTTCGGTGGCTTAGTTGTCAGCACCGAGTTTATGGTTGTATCCCAGGACACTGTGTATAATGCATTGATGGGAAGGCCATGGCTCCGCCTGCACACGGCGGTCCCTTCATCATATTTCCAATGCCTCAAGTACTCCCTTAATGGTCGAGTGGGCATACTCCAGGGTGACACATCTCCTTTCGCCTCTTGTGAGGCCCGCTATTTGTACGTTGACTATTAAAAGAGGGAGGATAAACAATTCCAGGCAAGTAAATTTGAGCCCGTCACCACTACGACTGACCCTTGGGTAATCCTAAATAATGCTTATGTCTTCTTGATCCATCGGTTGGAGGCCACAACCCCCGATATGGGGTAATGTTTTGTAGTTTCCGGGAAAAGGGGAACCATGCTCCCAAATACAAGCAGCATTGGAAGATCACTTCGTATTCTTATACGAATCAGGATTTAGTGATCCCATAGCCTCCCACTCCCATCAGGTATCGGGGCGTCCAGCTCATGGCAACGGCAGTACGCCATACTTGTCTGTTTCGTCGGGCTGAAAAAATCCAGCTCCGGACAACGCACCACTACTGCTTTGATATTATCAAGCGTGGCCCCTTGGTCTGGATACTAGATGGGATCGGGTCGATATCCTTCATTGTTATGGTCTTGGAAACGCCGGAGTTCCCCGATGCAATAACCACTGCCGCTCAAGCTAGTATCCGCCTCCCATTGGGGTCTGGTACCTCAGAAGCAACTTTCCCCGTGGAAGATCCCTACATAAGTGGAGAAGAGGATATAGAGGATGCCCCTTGCCTTTGAAGAAGCCGTCTCCTCCATGGTCGACGATTTGGTACAGGTGAACCTCAGAAGTGAGGCAGACCCGAGACCCAAATTAATCAGCGCCGCCATGCCCCCCGAGGAGCAGCAGCGGTACATAGACTTCCTTAAACAGCACTGTGATGTGTTTTCCTAGATTTAAGATGAGATTCCAGGACTAGATCCTTAGTTAGTCGCCCACCGCCTCGGTCTTCTATCAAATAATCGCGGGGTCAAACAACCTCCCAGAAAGATGCATCGGTTTCACAGTGTCGTGGTTGAGGCTAAAGTTGACAAAATCATCAGGACCAACTTCGTTAAGGAGTTCCAGTACCCCAAATGGCTGGAAAACATTGTACCAGTCAGGAAGAAGAATGGATAGATTAGAGTCTGTATCAAGTTCTGTGATCTCAATCGCCATTGTCCGAAGGATGATTTTCCCCTTCCTATGACGGAGCTTTTGATTGACGCCACGACAAGGTTCCATGCTCTTTCCTTCATGGACGGTTACTCCGGGTATAATCAGATCTGGATGGCCCCTGAGGATGAAGAGTCCACAGCTTCCTTCGGCCTAAATAATGCAGGTGGCACCTATCAGTGGGCCATACATCACGTATTCAATCCAATCCTCGATACATTGGTGTAGTGATATGTGGATGATCTAGTGGTCAAATATCGCCAGTGCTAGGACCATCTCAAGGATCTTGAGAAAGTGTTCGGATTCCTCTGTTCCTGCCACCTGAAGATGAACCCATTGATGTGTTCTTTCGAGGTCACCTCTGGAAAGTTCCTTGGATTTGTTGTCAGGTACTAAGGCATCGAGATCGACCCGGAGAAGATCAATTCCATCAACCAGATGCCTCCCCCGAGTAATATTCAGGAGCTTCGAGGTTTCCAAGGCCATTTGGCCTACGTATGCTGATTCATTGAGAATTTGGCTGGAAAGTATAAGAACTTCTCTCAAATCATGAAGAAGGGAACCGCTTATGAGTGGTATAAGGACTATCAGACCACCTTTGAGGAAATCAAGCAGTATCTGCTCCATCCTCTGGTCTTGATGCCACCCATCTCTAGGAAGCTGCTGGTCCTCTATGTCACCACCCTCTAATAGTCCCTCGACGCCCTCCTCACCTATAAGAACAATAAGGGGACAGAGAACAGCCTCTACTATCTCAGCCGCATGATCCTATATACGGAGACCAGATACTGCCCCATTGAGAAAATCTACCTTGCGCTCGTGTTTTCCGTACATAGATTGTGACATTACCTATAGCACCATGAGGTACAGCTGGTGTCCTGGGTAGACCCATTGAAGTACATCCTAAGCTTTCCCATGTTGACTGGTCGACTAGCACGGTGGGCGGTAATCCTTCCGTAGTTTGACATCAAGTTCATCCCTCATAAAGCTATCAAGGGACAGGCATTGGCAGACTTTATTGTTGCCCATCCAACCCCTGCGGACCAGTCCCTGGACCTGGATTTTCCTGATGAGGCAATCCTCTCAGTCGATCAAGTCATCCCTTTTTGGAAAATGCACTTTGATGGCGCCTCCTGGATCCCCACCAGTAGGAGGCTTAATGATCCTCGACTCAACAGAGTAGGCGTGGGTATCCTTTTTATTACCCTGGCACAATCCATTCTACCATATTGGTTCCTATTGTCGAAAGTCTACACCAACAATGAGGCCGAGTATCAGGCCCTCATTACTGGCCTCAAGCTGGCCCTTGAGATCGACGTGCCCCATTTGAATGTGAAAGGGGAATCTGATCTAGTAATTAAGAATTTCAACGGTGACTATGTTGTCAGGAATCCAAAGCTCGTACCATTGTTGGAACATACTCTCCAGCTAATGGCCCAGTTCCCTTCTCAGCCAGAGATTACCCATGTCCCTTGATCACAGAATGGTCAAGCAGATGCTTTGTCCAGCTTAGCTGTATCACTTGCAGAGCCCGAATAAGATGATTTGATTATCCACATGGCACATCAGAGATTCATATCTCCTATTACCCCAGATGGAGACAACGGCCCACAGGTAAGACATCTTACCGCTGGCGCCTCCGCATCAGGACCCCCGGGTTGTCCGGATGCAGCGATCGAAGTGATTGTCAATTAGAGGACACCCTTGGTTGAATACCTCTAACAAGGTAATATCCCGTCAGACTGGGCTAAACGTGAGAGAATCTGATTCCATGTGCTATAGTTTACCCTTCGGACCAGCCCCAGCCTTGAAACAAACCTCTATAAGAACGGGTTTGATGGTGTTCTCCTTCGTTGCATTCATGGGGTTGAGATTCCATAGGTCATGTGTGAGGTTCACACCGGTTCCTGCGGTGCCCATCAGGATGGGCCAAAATTGTTGCACCAGATCTGGTGATTAGGGTATTTTTGGACCACCATGATCCACAACTGCATCGAGTTCTCCAAGAGGTGTCATGCGTGCCAAGTTCATGCTAAATTTGTGCATCGACAGCCAGAGCTTCTCCACACTACCAATTACTCTTGGCCCTTTGCAGTCTAGAGATTATATGTCGTAGGACTATACCCACCGGAAACAGCTCGCCAATTCTGGTTCATTCTGACCACTACGGATTTTTTTTCCAAGTGGGTAGAGGAAGTTCCGCTCAAAAAAGTCAAGGCCCATTCTATCATTGACTCTCTGAATTCCAATATCATCCATCGGTTTGGAGTTCCTCACATTGTCCTCACCGATAACGGAACCAAATTCAGAGTAGTCGAGTTGAAAAAGTTGTACACCAAGTACGACATCCACTCTAACCATACCTCTTGCTATCACGTGCAAGCGAATGGATAGATTGAGGCGTTCAATAAAATCCTCTCTAACATCCTGCAGAAAATGGTTGGTTAGAACAAGAAGAGTTGTCCAGATAAGATCCCCAATGCCCTCTGGTCTTATCAGACGACGGCTCGTAATTCCACCCAGGTGACCCCATATTCCCTGGTGTATGGAACTGAGGCCGTCCTGCCTATCGAGATTCAGTTTCCCTCATTTCGCACAGTGGTATATGACCAGAAAGTGTCAGATAGGGATGAATTGGAAGCACTTGACGAGAATAGGCTTCATTCCCTACACAATCTAGAAAGGCATCAGAGCAGTATGGCTCGAGCCTTCAACAAGAAGGTTCTCCTCCACTCTTTTCTGTAAGGAGACTTGGTGTTGGCTCTGAGAACACAAATGATACCTGGTAGGAAATCACCCAAGTTAGAGTCCAAATGGGAAGGACCTTTCATTGTTCATAAGGTTTACCCTAATGGTGCGTACTCACTACTGACCATGGATGGTGAACGTATAACTCCTCCAACCAATGCCATGTTCCTCAAGAAAAACTTTGCCTGAGCCATTGGTCCTGCATGACCTTAAACTGAATGGTCCCGCATGACCCTAAACTACACGCCAGTCCATCATGACTTTAAACTGTACAGTCCAGCATGACTTTAAATTTTACTATCCCGCATGACATTAAACTGCACCCTCAAGAACTATGTGTGGATTGATTCCCATCTTTATGGGATACGTAGGACCACCTGAACATTCAGATCTTAGGTCCAGCCTCATCTCTTAGATATCTTCTGATCACCTAGGCTCCTTGGCATGTTCCTTTCCATGAGAGGGATATATATGTGTGGTACATAGATCTCCCGGTCACCTAGGCCTCGTGGCCTGTTCCTTTCCATGAGAGGGATATATAGGTGTGGTATAGAGATCTCCCAATCACCTAGGCCCCTTGGCCTATTCCTTTCCATGAGAGGGATATATAGGTGTGGTAAAGAGATCTCCCGATCACCTAGGACCCTTGGCATGTTCCTTTCCATGAGAGGGATATGTAGGTATGTTGTAGAGATCTCCCAGTCACCTAGGCCCCTTGGCCTGTTCCTTTCCATGAGAGGGATATATAGGTGTGATACAGAGGTCTCACGGTCACCTAGGAACCTTGTCATGTTCCTTTCCATTAGAGGGATATATAGGTGTGGTGTAGGGTTATTCCCTCCTTCGTGTTGGGCTTGTGAAAACCATGCCATGCCCCGCCTTTCTCTTGAGAGTTCTCCATCTCTTTGTTCTATACTCATCTATACGAATTGGCCGCTCTCAAGTTGAGCCCCTTGACCCTTTATATTGGTTCACCGATGTGTCTAAGAGTACTCTGGTCTAGGACCTGGAGTGTCAGATTTAACTTGGGAAAGTTTCCATTTACTTTTCAGGCTTCGTGTTCTCTTCATTTGGGCTTCTATTATCTTTCACAACCGAAGGGACCCCCAAAATTTCATGGATGATAGGCCTAAGGGCTCTCCTACCATTATGGTCCAACGTCCCCGAGGGTTTCAGACGACAAATCGATACAATTCCCACATTGCAAATGTGGTCAGTGGTCGACGCTCATTTGTTTGTCACCATTTCATGCTAACACGACATGTATATTGTGTTGCAAACATGGTCAGCAGTAATCCTCCATTGCCATGCTAGCCCCTTCAAGCCTTGAATATTGGTTACATGATTCACATTATGTTCCACCCCACGATGTTCAGGTGGAATTTCGACACACCTGGCACTATCCCTTAGTGCACCTCCGCACGTCAGGGGGACAAAGCTGTAATACGGCGTTCTATGGGGATCCCACGATCCAAGCTCTGAAACCATAAACTAAGATCTTCTCTAGGAGCTATGTGTGGCTCAATTATCATCCCCATGGGATACGTAGGATCACATGGACATCGCGTTTCTGGGTCCAGCTCAACTGGGAGCTAGCTTCTCTTTCCCCTTGTCTTCTGACCCTTACTGGCCTCTTGGCCCGAGGTTCCTTCCCAGAGTTGGGCACGGTGATGATGTGGACCTTGTCCTCATTTACATCGGGTATGATTTATAGAATCGTGTGCATTCCTTCATGTCCAAGCCATATGAATTTAAACTATGTTATCTCGTCCTATCACATAACCCCAAACTGTGATAATATCGTCCTGGCCGCACTACGAAAAACGGCACTACATTGTGATGATCTCATCATAGGGGACATCACGTTGGGTATCGGTCATCCACCATACCATTTTTCAATGCCTGTATATGTATTGATTCTTATGGCGATTCCAAGACTTTCTACCCTAGGCCTATCGCTTCAAAAAAAATCCATTCACCTTAATGGACAAACAAGATACATCAAATACCGCTTCTTTTGGTGTGAGGGCCACACCCGCATGCCCCTTTCATCCCTAGCATTGGTACCTTACCATGCCACCTCTCTTAGAACTACGTATGGCTTGATTCCCATCCTTATGGGGTACATAGGAACGCCTGGGAACTTCCCCATGGGCCCAGCCTAACTTTTGTGTTTGGTCCCTTGACCTAAACACTTCCCCAAGGAACACATGGTAATCTAGACTTATGTTCTCATTCATGTCGGGTTTCATAATCATCTTACCATGTGTCCCCCGCTTTTCTTACTGATCCCCGGTATGAGATCTAAGACCTTAAACTAAGACCCTTTATAGAACTATGTATGGCTTGATTCCCATCCTTATGGGATACATAGGAATGCCCAGGCATTTCTTCTCGGGTCCAACCCCAGGAATCACAAATCCCATCCTTTCTCACTGTTAGACCCTTGGCCTGACCCCTTGGGGAGTTGTGTAACTGCAGCATTTTCCCTGAACATGTTTGGGATGCCCCATGATGACATTGGAAAGTGACAAATCCCTCCCCAGAGAGGTCCTGTCTAAAAATTTGAATGATCCATGATCAGATTAATGCACCTTCCTGATGTGCTTCCATCATGGTGGCGTAATTTCAAGAGTGTTGGATTCTGTTCAAACAAAACACCACTTCACCTTCCATGCTTTGTGTGCTCTTTATTCGTATCCTCATCCACTTTCACATCTAATGGGACCCTCTAACAGTATGGATGCTCGGATTATGGTCCGCCTTCTGTCCTGGGACAACGTTCCGGAAGACTAATGGATGGTATTTTGAGTCAGGTCCCGTGTTTCGAACATGGTAAGTGGTCGACCCTCATTTGTTGTCCCCATTCCAGGCTAACACAATAGGGATGCTGTGTTTCAAACATGGTCAACAGTTATCCTTTATTGCCACGCCCTCCCACAATGTTCCGAATTTGGGGTAACGTGATTCACATTTTTCATTTCCCTTTGTTCTGACAGATTCTAGTGCCCCTGGAATTTCCCCACTTGTGCGCTAGAGCACATTGATAATATGATACATCAATTGGCCTGAGGTCCTCTTCCTTTGATCGGGCCTCCCTCTTCTCCTTAGAAATCCATATTCAAATCTCGAATGCCCCAATCTTGGTTGACTCTCCCACGATCAAATGAAGTGATAGTATGAACATCCATTGTTTCTCACATCGGGTATGGCCCACGTGAGATTAGGAATGGATTTCTATTTATTTCATGATTATGGTTGAGTTCATTAAACCAAGGGGACAAGTAAATTAATTTTTCCATACATACAGTTCAAAATGAGAAGCAGCAAGGAAAAATAAGTTTATGGGTTCGGCCAAAACAGGGCCCTTAAGGGCCGGCTTCCTGGATGGATCATTCCAACACCGCTACCTTTTTCCTGGTGGACTCTAGGACTGCTTCCCGCCCCCTGAGGACCCTCTCTTCATCAGCGGCCACGAAGCATAGTTCACTGACCCTAGCCCGTGCCCGCGCCTTTTTGGTTTGAAGTTTAGTCATCTGGTGACTCACTTCCACTAGTTTCTCTTGGGCATCTGCTAGATGGGCCCTCAATTACTCCACAAGCTCATAATAGTTTTCAATGAATATCTCCTTTTTTTGCCTATTCTTCAAGGCATCAGATCTCCTACTCTACCTCTAGAAATGCTCGGGTACTCCCCGACTCCTCCCGACACTGAGCGATGTCAGAGCGTCGGCTGCTCTCACGCATCTTCTCGGCCATGTAATCACGAACCTTCAAGTGAAGGCGTTGAGAATCTGCCCTTCCAGCACATAGGAAACGTAGCCAGGTATGGAGTGATCCCATCTGCTTCAGCCATTCTATCTAAGGCTGACTGAGGAAATTTCTGATCAACTTCCACCCTTTGCGTCACATTATACAGCTCTCCTCAGCCGCTTTCGAGTCCAAGTCATCAATCTCCTCGGGATCAGTGGTCCGATAGATAGGAAAAATATCCAACAAGCTAGCAACAAGGTCTTCCTAGGATATTCCTCCCAAGAGGTTAGGCTCTTAAGCAACTGAACGACCTTCCTCTCTCGTCTCGACCCTAGTGGAACCTTCGTCAAATTCTAGCCCTACCCTGACACCAACGCCACTGATGTCCACCGCCCTCTACTCACCAAGTGTTCGGGCCAACTCGGTTTGGGAGGTATGTCCTGGATAGGGCGGTAAGTTTTCCATTGACTCTCTCGCTGATGGTCTGGGCTCAGCAGCCCGATGAGCCTCCAATGCCATGATCATTGTACAGACAAGTAGCCCCCTAATCAATTGAGTCCTCTGACGGTAAGTACCGGTATCGAAGCAATGAACTTACAGGAACCCAAGGAATTAGTCTCCAGTGTTCTAGCCACTACAGGAGCTATCATAGTGGGGGATCCCTCCGCACTTGTTAGTTCAATAATGGTCATCAGTGCCCCACCTTGTCCCAATGGTGCTTCCTCCCCTCCTTCGATGAGAGACTCTTGATCAACACCAATATGCTCCTGAGTAAGATAAGGAGGGTGGATTAAGGATTGCAAAGGGAAGCAAAAAAAAGGAGAAGGATAGATAAGGGTTGAAGCATACCTCAAGTAGCTCAGTTACATCTATATCAGAGACGAAAATCTCACCGCTCTCCCATAGACTCCCTTAGTGGGATTCCCCTTGAGACCCTTCACCTTCGGGATCCTCTTCTCCTTCACCTTCCCCTTCTGCCTCCTCCTCTTATGACTCACCGCCCTCTGGCTCATCATTGTTGTCATCATTTTCCGATGGCATCCTTTTTGGATCATGATCCTAGCCGAGCATCACTTTCACCAAGAAAGATGGATCCTCACGCCGACCCTGTTGGCGTGCGTACGTGTCAATGGCCATCAGATGTGCATGTGGATGATGAAAGTTCACTATGACGACAATGCAAACAAGCCCGACTTCTAGCAGCTAGATCCCATCTCGCAATATCTTTTTTCAGAGGGCTTTAGTACTCACTGACTGCCGCAGGGTTATCCAGACCAACCATAGCATAGGGAAGACTGCGTCATGAGAAGGTTGAAGCGGATATCTTATTTTATTCCCAGTAAGTTCTCTTATCGCTCTGTGGGACCCTCATCCTCTAGGTGATGAGGGCGTAGCCACACCATGCGACATTTATGCTGTTGAAGTCCCGGCCTGTGCGGACCCCGTTGTCCGATGTGCTTCCAGCTTACCCTCTTTAACAGAACTCTGCCTGGTCTCTTGTCGCCCGGGTTCCACACTGGTGACCTTATGTTTCCTAACTCGCTTCCTCAAAATCCCCTTAGGGTATGCTATGGCCCAATATACGACATACTCGGTTGAGAGTCCAGCATCAACTCTGGTGGGAGGAAAGGTGATGACATCGCTGGAGCCATAGGTCATGGACATCATCCACATTTGGAGAAGAACATAGGGATGCCTTTCTTCCTGAATGTTAGTGTATACTTTTTTCGGCATTTTCTGGAGGCACCCAAACTACCGGGAAAACCTGGACGGCACGTAAGGCTCACAGAAGATCTTCCCATCAATCCGGTCCACAAGCACCTTGCCTCTGATGCTATGGAAAAACTCCCTCTACTCCAGTGAGCCTTTCCCATTGTCTATCATATGGCCATTCGGGGTGGGGAATGGGCTGAAAGTGAAGTTGGTGTGATTAACGATTCTGATCCTTACTCCCTCCTCATTGAGCGTCAGCGGCATGACCCCGACAATGTTTAGCAGGGAAGGTCACAAGCCATTACCTAGAGGACGGATGGCATTCGGGAAGGTATATCTGCCGCAATGAGCCACAACCCATCCATAGAAGATTTGGAAGGGGCCACATATTCTCCTAGGTGACCCCCCTCTTGAGATGCATCCCAAAATGGCGTACAGACAAGCCAGCACGGGGACCCCCAGATTGAATCTTTTATTATCATCCATGATACCATCCATCATCAGGGTCGTTGGATGGATGACCATCCTTGCGTCCCTCATCAGTAAGAGACACCCACTCAATAATTTGGAAAGGAATCCGGCGTAGCAAACATTCGGGTCCCGGCTCTCATTTATGTTGTAGCCCCATGACTGATAGTTTCTCACCTCCAGGATCCTCCAGTACGATCCGCTCTTGCTCCTCTATGCCATGGTTGGACACCGTCTCCCCCACCCTAGCATCTTGACTTTTGGATCCCTTTCCAGGAACAGGCTAAACCAGTCCTTGTAAGCGATGTCCTTCAAGAAATCCTTGACCTCTAGCCTCTCCTTATCCAGCTCCAATAAGTGCCATGTTAGCATGGGGGTTCTTGATCCGTCTCCCCAGATGCTCATTGGCGGGAGGAATTCATCATATTGGTGGCCCTCCAAAGTAATACCCCCAATGTAGTGAATGTCCCAAAGACTGATACCAACTTCCCCATGATGCAGATGGAAGGTATTGGTATCGGGGGACCATCGAGTGAACAACTCTGGCCCGAGCTCTTGCTACCGGTACAAGTGAAATTGTGACATCCAAACCGCCTCGAACAAGCCAATATGTCGTAGCTCAGCCCCAAATTGGTCACATGTATGGTGAAACTAGTACGCCTAGGCCCATTCACTGGTGAAGTTGCCTCCGGACCACAGGTCCCAGTCCTTCAGCCAGCCTTTAGCCTCGTTAGTGACGCTCTGATGGAAGGTGCTTGCGTAGAGGCTCGGGGAACTCTCCGTGACAGGGTCACTCCCTGAAATGGTCCTAGTCCTGGGATTTAGGACGTAAACATCAATATGCCTAGTTTCTATAGAAGAATGACCATTGTTGGTGATGTTGTATCGAGGGAGGTTGTCCTCACGGTTCACCCATGACCAAGGTGTATCAACTTCAAAACCCGGCAAAGGGACCTCCTCCAAAATGATGAAGTCCCATAGTGGCAGATTTTTGGACAGGGCGTACTCTTTTTGGGTGGGGGTTAGCATATTGAAAAGGGTATGGTTAGTGGATACAATCCTTTTGGTGCCATAAACATCAGGGTTGGCGACCATTTCATCCCTCCAAGTAGCGGATTCTCCCTCATCATCCTGATTTGCGGCCATCCTCTTCTGACAAGTGTTTAAGTAGCCAGTGCAGAATATGAGAGGGTGGCGTGAAAAATCAGTGACCATCGTGAAATATCAGACTGCGGCACAAAAAACCCTGGTTTTTCATGTAAAACAACGCGTAATCTTGGTGGGATTGTGCACAACCGGAGCAATTTTTCACACAGGGCCGAAGAAATTTTCGCACACGAGAACTCAAAGCTTGTCACATGAGGAAATTCATACGGTGCATAGGACCAGTAGTGGCTTTTATAGCAGAGCCTGGTTTACGCGCGCACGCGAAAAGTGGATTTTGCACCCCCTTTTGTTTTGCACGCCGCTCTAGGTTTTTTGCGTGCATGGACCCCATAGATTTCTGCATTTCGGCGTTTCCCTCGGAATCTGACTGTTGTGGCCCGTCGCAGATCCAATTCCGAGGGAGGGCATTTTTAGACGCCAAAAAATGATCAAGGGATGAAAAAGGTTGCAACACAACAAAGCGAAGTCATATTCGGATCTGGGGACTCGGCCTGGGAAGCCCGGAGGAGCCGTGTGAAAAAAATTCATAAGTGTGTGAAAAAATATTCCCCGTGTAGAAAGCTCTGAGATTCACGAGAATTCCTCAGCGTGGGCATGGAAGATTTCACGCACCCACCCCGCGCGGTTGACATTTCATGCCACCGAAATCGGCGCACAATTATTTCGCATTGGCCTGTTTTCCGCACCCCCGAACTTCTATAAATAGAAGCTGACCCCTTAGAATTCCATACTAAAGAATTTGAACCGGCTCTCATGCACGAAATTTACCTTTCTTGTGCACAAAGATGGCTTTCAGGTACAGTTCTTTTCCCGCCAAGTCACCCCGGGATCCGCCTTCACACGAGATCCCCTCAGTTTAGACTGAATTCTAATCCCTTTGGGATCTTCCCCTTGTACGCAATCCCTTCCACTTGCGCACAGGCCGGCCAATTGTGCGCAATCCCATTTAATTGCGCACACCCCAATCATTGTGCATAGTCTCTCCCAATTTTGTGCAATTATTACTCCTTGTGTGCAATCCTTTATAGCTGCGCGCAAAGCCTCGGCTCTATTTACATGCAAATCCTCATGAATTTCATGCCATCCTGGTGTTTTTCACGAAGGGATACTTATTTCGTGTGCAATCCTCAAAGGTTGAGCGCAACTCTCCAGGACCCCTCACCCTGGTGCTTCTCGGATACCTCTTCACTCGTGTTCCTCGTACTCCTTGGGCGTACCTTCACGCATGTGTCTGATTCTCTTCTTATGGATTCAATTCATGGGTTCCTCTCACGCCCCGAGCATCCACATCATATGTCGTTTTCCCGTATGACCTTCTAGGCTCGTACGAAGTAACTTCAAAGTCCCTTGGATGGTTCTTCCCATTGTATTTCTTCGCCTTATGCTTCTTCACATAGGCACGCTAACAGCTATTACTTCTTCGCATAGACACGCTAACGTGGACCCCCCCCCAACGGATCGCTCCATAACACCCCCTCGCCACGGCTTTGTATGTCCCCTTTATTCACTAAGGAGCAGAGGGTACCGGTTATGTAAGTCCTAGGGGTGTGGATTGAACCCACCTCGTCCGAGCTGTAGGATGTTAAACTACCAACCACCCTCTTCCTCAACACATGACGTTAAACTGTGACCTCGCCCCGTGCCTCACATGCATGGTCCCCCTCCTTGGACATTCTCCATGCCCACTCGTCTCCATGGGGATGGGATCACCCCTCACAAGGGATGATATCCTCCTTATCAGGGTAGCATTTTTCCGCGGGGAAAGGGCAGCCACCTTGGTGTAAGCCCCTAGCTTTTCTTGCAGGAGGCAACATCCCTGCTCCTCCTTTCTTCTTTGGTCCTCGAGGCCAACAAAGGGCATGATGGGGAATGGTGCTCCTCCTTTCTTCGACCCCAAATCCCTATACCAATGCGCTTTGTCTCCCTCGGGCCTCCATCCTAGAGTAAGTCCCAACCCCTTTGGGTTACGGACCACGCATAAGCCCATGTTTCCTCTTTGGGATGCCTCAGAGTGTAAGCCCCATACCATCCCGAACTACGGGAACTTTGGTCCATGTAAAGGCATGGTACTTAGGAAGCCTCCATGAGGTTCAAGCCCACCACCCGGTCGTTCCGACCATCATCACGTCGTTTCACCAATACCTTGGGCTACCTCAGAGTGTAAGCCTCATACCATCCCGAACCACAGGGACTTTGATCCATGTCAAGGCATGGTACGTAGGAATCCTCCATGAGTTTAAAGCCCACCACCTGGTCATTCTGACCATCATCGTGTTGGTTCACCAACACATTGGGCCGCCTCAGAGTGTAATCCCCATACCATCCCGAACTACGGGGACTTTGATCCATGTCAAGGCATGGTACGTAGGAAGCCTCCACGAGGTTAAACCCACCACCTGGTCGTTCCGACCATCGTCACATTGGTTCACCAATACCTTGGGCTGGCTCAGAGTGTAAGCCTTATATCATCCCAAACTACGGGGACTTTGATCCATGTCAAGGCATGGTACGTAGGAAGTATCCACAAGGTTCAAGCCCACCACCCGGTCATTCTAACCGTCCTCACGTCTCTTCACCAACACCTTGGGCTGACTCAGAGTGTAAGCCCCATACCAACCCGAACTACGAGTAATTTGATCCATGTCAAGGCATGGTATGTAGGAATCCTCCATGAGGTTAAAGCCCACCACCCAGTCCTTCCGACCATCATTACATCGGTTCACCAACACCTTGGGCCGCCTTAGAGTGTAAGCCCCATATCATCCCGAACTAAGAGGACTTTGATCCATGTCAAGGAATGGTACGTAGGAAGCCTCCCTGAGGTTCAAGCCCATCACTCATGTCTCATCCTGATCTCTCCCTCAAGCCTATGTGTCTCGGGAAGCTCATGCCCAAACCTAGAGGTTCCACTTCTTCTGGGTCCCATCCATGCGTCCATTCTCACAGGTCACCTCCTTAGGTGTCCCATCGTTTCACCAAACTATGCAGACTTTGATTCCCTACCACGGGGATACGTAGGAAGCCTCTTCGAGGATCAATACCAACTTCATTGTTTCCCTTACGATGGTCCCATTTCATTCCCCCTTTACTTCATCACCCATCCTGATCCTTACCCAGGCCACCACATCCTAGTGAGATCATGCCACCCCACTCCCCATTCCATCAAACGACATTCGAGAAGCCACCCACATGATATCCCCAGTATCGATATTCCCTCTAGGGGGTTCCTCCATCTGATCCACTCTAATCAGTGTTCTGATCAGTCTTATCTATCTCCGCTGGACGTTAAACTTACGGCATACCCTATGTTAAACATGGGAAGCTGAGGAAAACCTCAGATACATGCCCACGACATAGGATTCCCCGCATTCGATGTGGGATGACTCGGGCTTTCGCACCATCGAGAAGCCCTATAATAAGGGACATAAGACAGACACACCAATCCCCCAGTTTCCAGACACGCTAGTGATGCCCAACATGACTACTCCCTAACCGAAGGTTGCTGCCCTAACCGGACCCCTTGGAACGTCCTGACAGAAGTAGTGTAATTAACTGGTGTCCATGAAGATATGGTGCCAGGAAGAGTTTCACGAATAATGTATTAAGTCTATGAGGGAGACCCGGACTAGGTGACGAGCTCTGAGGAGTAATCCATGGAAGGAAGAACCGACATTCCATCATCTTGTTTCAATCAAGGAGCAGACGTCCCTAAACAATGAGCGGTTGTAGTCTGCCTTTGGAAAGAGGGAATGTGGGGAAACAGCTGCGCGTCCTCCACAGACGGATGCACGTTCCCCAGAAAAAGCATCGGAAACAATCATTTAGAAAGTAAATATGTTAGGGAACTTAGGTTTCGAGTTTGGAATAAACCCTTAGGAAGGAATCCTATGTATGATATCTATAACCGTTATCAGATTAATCTAAGTTCAATAGTACCTTCAGGATATACCCTGAGGTAAATTCCCTTGTATGAAGGAAGTCATATCATGAATTTGACTGAGGATTAAGAAGATATGTTTCCCTTGATGTGGGATATTTATTATGTGAGTGATATGATTGTTGTAAATCCCTAATCCCATGTGATTCATGCTCAATGTGAGAATCAAGGGATAATAAGAAATCAAACTCACCACATTAAGATACATGAATTATGAATTTGGATATCCCTTGTGGGGTGTTTGATAGAAGCTTGTTCCTTAGGAATAAATATTATGTATCCTTCTTATAGAGGGAATCAGATTACACATAGTTCTGTTAGCTTCTCAATCCGATAATGGATGAGGAAGAATGATGAACCCAAGGTTGATTTTGGGTTTCATGGGTTAATGTTTCTGAGACATGGATACGCTTACACTGAGGTGGATTCTCATTGGATCTTAGTCCTTTGAAAGGAATCCTACATATCCTATTTGGATAGAAATCAAAGTTCTCATAGTTCATTTTGGGGTACTCTAAAATATGTTCACTCAACAAGGTTATCATGTCCTAGGGGGTTTGACTAACATGTCATAATTGTATATATGAAATGTATGGGATATCTGCCTAACATATCTAAGGATTTATAGACATTTCCAAGTAACCTAGAAGACAAGTCCAAATACAATCCCATGATCTAGTTAACTTTTCCAGAGGACATCATGTGATCCGAATGGAATGCCTAGAGGAAGTCGCATGACTTGAAAAACATATCTGTAGGATTTTTTATGACTTGTTTGACATGGTCGGAGGAATTTTCAAAACTTGGTTTATATGTCTGTAGTACTTACTAAGAATTTTTTGACATGTCTGGAGGACTTATAGATAATTTTATGACATGTTCGGTGGACTCTGTAAGACTTGGTTGACATGTTTGGGCATTGTCTCATGATCTAGATAATTTATGAAAAGTGCATGATGCAGTCACATGAAATTTATTATATCTGTATTCATATAAATCTTCTATATTTTTCATTTTTTTTGTTAGATATGTGCCTTAAGGTTCGTCACGAATTAGCTTTCTTAGATTTTCTATGACGAAGTCAACATGCAGAGACTCCTCCATATAATCTGTATAGCACTCTAGAATTCCTTCATGTGATTTATAGGATGGTCATGTAAAGTATATGTTCATGTTAGTTGATCCATTATGTCATTCCCTAGATTCGTACCTGGTGGAATACTCCTACGATGTTGAGGATTTTCGCTATAACAATTCCTATTTTCTATGCTTCCGTGTAGTTTTTTTGTGATGTGGGAGGGGGGATTTTATAGGCCTTTGATCCATAGTTATATGATTCCTTGCATTGAATGTATATCATAGATATGAGATGGATTTATTGTGTGGAGTATCACATCACATACTTTTCATGTTCCTACAACAGTTCGTCCAAGGCGTCACATAATATTCTGCAACAATGAGAACAATCCATCATTTTAATATCTATTGGACCCCATATTTTAAAAGGGCTTTCACATAATATTATTTATATGTTAAATGACTCTTGTATCATTGATCCAACATGTCTGATAGTCTTTACGAGATCAAGATCCATATGGAGAGGCTTTCACATTATTCAAGAATATTTTTATGGGGTCTTTCACAAGATCGAGACGGCTTATCAGAGGCCTCTCACAAGATCAAGATGGCTTATCAGAGGCCTCCCATGAGATCAATATGGCTTTCTAAGGGGTATTTAAGAGACTAAGATAGATTTTCAAAGGGCCTTCATGTGATCAATGGTGATCACACGAGGTTCTTAACCCCTTTTTATGAAATTCAGCATATCCTTCCTCCATGATCTACTTCCTCCTTTTCCCATTTTATTTTATTACTTATTCGACTAGGATCTCAGGATTTTCCCATTGGTTGTCTATTATGGAATTTCATGATTAGTATAGGATCATGGGATGTTTTTTAAGGATCTTCATGTAAATTTTCTCTTCTTTTCTATGATGAATCATGTGATCAATGATGGATCTCATGATGGTGTGTGAGAATAGTCATGGAAAATCCTTCTACCTACCTGTGGAGCTGAATGGGTATCACATGATCGAATGGATGTGTCTGAGTTCCTTCACATGATGAAGGTTACATGAAAACATACTCTCACATGAAATGGTTGACATATCTCCAGGGGATTCATGGGGTATTGTGAATTTCATAAGCACGTCATGTGAAAATAAACATAACACTCCATCTCATAAAGGTTACACTTTTTCTGCCTTTATTTTATAAATGGATTTGGTTGATTTGAAGGATTTTGTAGATTTACATGTCGTATGATCAGGGGAGATCATCAGAAAGCCTTTGTATGATCATCAATGTTTGTCTGGATTCCTTCATGAGAGAAAGAAGGTCTGCCTGAGGAGATTCATATGATCAGATGGACTCGTCAAATGGGAATTTCATGATCATCCATGTATCATATAAAGTGCATGATTCACCCAAATGACCTTCTAATGTTCATTAAATCATGTTCCCTCATGTATTTTATGTGATCTACATAATTCAAATGCATGTACTTCATGTAGTTATTCTACTCCTTCTTTGTATATCATATGAAATGATACCCATACTTCAGGAATTTTATTAATTCTATAATTTACGATTCTTATTTGGATGTAATCAACAAATACCCCCCCCCTAGTAGTATGGTGCACAAGGACAAGAACTCTATTCTAAGGAGTGTAAATATCCACATGAGTCCTTGGAGCATCGGCTGGTCAGAGTCTCAGATGAAATTTGGTAATCCAGGTGACGTTTGGAATTTGTCAAAGCATCCTATAAATAGGGTAGTTAGGGGTGTTTCATTCCACTAGTGAATTTGAACTCCATATCTCTTGAAATTTCCCCCTTCATGTGATTTCCTTGCAGTACCTCATCACAAGATCTATTTTCCAAGACCTATCTGCATGACCATTCTGCAAGAACCAATCACAAGACTACTTCACGGACTATTTCAAAATATCTCATCACATCACTAATTTTTCTTAGTACTTGTTCAAAGGAAACATGAATCAAATGTCAATAATTTTCTTGTACCTTGACCCATTTTCTCAACCACATGGTTATCTTGTAGGTTTTTCATGAGCTATTGGCTTTGTCGCATGATTGCTTAATCACTACGTGGTTCTCATGACCATCTTTGGGTCATGAGATCACAAATCTGACAAAAGATCATGTCATCACAAGATTCTACATGGTTCATATGATTAGTGAGACCTATTTGGGTCATGAGATCGTGAATCCTTTGATGTTTCATGTAATTTTCATTATTCTTTCTGAGTCACATACCTTTTCTAAAGGTATTTATTCACTTATATGACACGTTCTTATTATTTTTTTATAGATGAATTCTAGTGCATGTGAGTCTATAAGGAAAGAGGCCACATTAGCAGTGGATCATCAAAATTCCATTTTTTCATGTGTGGATGCTAGTTTTCATGTCATTGTCGAGTCATCATAGGAAAACTTGATAGAAATGATGGTGATAAACTTTATGGAATATCCTCTATCAAACTCTTTATCTATTCACAGGTTTGTTCTCAAAAATGATGATTATGTCCTTCCACTATAATCATTAATTGTGACTCCCTCTTGGTTTTTGGAGACCCATAATACCTTCTGGGAAAATATCTCCCATTTTTTCCATTTCAACACTAAGGAAAAATGCTCATAGGGGTGCATGATGAAATTTATACCGAAAGTATTTAGAAATAATTATCATAAACTTGATTTAGACATCCAGATGTACCACTCAATAATGAGGAAATTTGACACAAAATAGAGGTTCATATGGTTTCCTAATTGGGACCTTTGATTAGGAGGGAGCTTCAGAATAGATTAGGGATAGCCTTTTTGGGTGTAGTATATCTCTTCTAATTTTTCCACATACCTAAAAAATATTGGGATGTATGAATCTATCTGGATCTACCAAACCTTATCCTACTATAACAAGGTCTTTAAGGAATAATTAATCACCCAATGGATTCCAGACACAAATACATTCCACCTGAATCATGGTAAAGTAGGAATCAATCTCTGGGATGTCAAGAAAATTTGTAGAATGCACATTTTATGAGAGATGTATGATGATTTTGTCCCCCATCAGCTGCATGGGATTACATGGAGATGACCCATCCCATTGTCAGTGTGTTGATCATGTTTTTTGGAAATTCCTGCTTTCTAGGGATGATATCCCATTTAAATAATGGGTGGGATATTTTTTCAATAAAGTTCTCTCTAAACCTAAATCCAAAATGATTAAGGACTACCCCATAAAAGGATTCCTATATTTTTGAGGGTGCCTACTTTCCCATAGTTGAAGAGGGCTCATTTACCAACTTGGTGTGGGAAGTTATTCTCGACATTGACTAGACCATTCAGTAGGATAGTTTTCTTGCAATGTACCTAAGTGGGTACCTTCTCCCAAAAAAGGAGACAGGTGTAGTTAGAGTTTCCACCTTTATCATGATGGTCTCTATAGAAAGAGGTATGGGCATTGGGTTCTCCATTCTAGAGTTGGAAAAAATATATCATCTCCTACACCACATTTATAGGTTAATATCCCCACATAGGATTTATATTCCCTTTGAGGTAATATTGGGTTGGATGGGGGCTCGTCTGGGTAGCTACGAGTACCTGAGCATCCAGAATATTACTGATATTCATTTCAAACCCTTTTTATAGTACATCAGCAGGGTAAGGCCCAACACATTAACGGACCAGAAAATTAGGACCTACATAATTCATCATGACTGCTTCTCCTTTAAACTCTATGAGACAATTCCCATTAGCAGTATTGTTGACAATAGTGGTGACTTCCTTGAGTCTTAGTCCTATATGATATCAATTCATGGGGTTTTCCTTTCTACCCACATTTATGGGACAATTCTTTGTGAATTTTATGCACCTTTTCAGTTCAGCCTTTAGTTTTGGTTTACTCAAAAAAAATCTATACCCCACTTTATGTTAGATATGGGAATCATCCAATGGTGTCTTACCATTTTTGGTTGATTTTTATCAGGGAGAATACTTGGGTCTAGATAGACTTCTCCTCAAGTGATGATGATATTTTTTTTCTGAAAATTATGCAGATATATAGATTTGCTCGTATTCAAATGGGTAATTTTCCACATCAGTACATAGGGATATAAAATTTTTACTTATTTTTTAAGCCAATATGAGGCCTAGAAACCATCATACTTTGAGAAAAACTATGACCCCGGAAATGCCTCATAAGGAAGTGCAGTATTTACCATCAATTTTTTTATCGATAGAAGCATCAACTATCATGGCTACAATGGGTGTATCATTTGTGAGTGAGGTTATTCTTGCACTATTATTTATAGCTTCATTTCAGTGATATATAATATAGAGGGAATCAAACTAAAATGTTGGGCTCTATGGAATACAACTCTAGGTGGAGATATATTTAGAAGGATTTTCTCATATCACTGCTCTTGAAGGTTTATCTTTAAAATATTATCCCTCCGAGGTCAATGATCTCCTTCAAGTATTTGATGTGATAATGGAAATTGTGAAGGGTTTTATCCACTAGTCACATTTGGTGTAGTGGATGATGGTTCGGGGCACATTAAAGGTTGTTGTAGATGAACAAGGTTATCCCATCATCAAAGCGGTGGTAAGAATGATCTTGCTACTATATTCAAATGGATATGGTGATGTTGTGACCATAATAATGCCTTTTGTGTTTTAATTATTATAATAAGAATATTTAGGATACCGTTCACTTCTATCCCCTGGTATATTCTTCTAGGGATATAGCTGTTGGAGATGGATTGAGCGATGACTAGGGGACTAATGATGAGGGTTCACTAGGTCAACCAGATATGATGAGGGAGATGAGTAACATCCTTTCGGCATAAAAATATACACTTCCATCAATTCCATTCTCAATGCATTAAGAATAAGCACCTTCCAAGGTCCCTTCCTCAAAGATTCAAGGGAAAAGGAATCGACCTGAACTATCAGATCCCTCTCACTCAGAATCCTCAAATAAGTGTTTCACTTTACTCTTTCCCTATTTTGAACCATTATTGTAACTCATTCTGGATTTCCAAAAATGAGTAGGTCTTTAATGATCCCACTTGGAGGAACATGCATATATTCCTCAATATATGGGTGAGCATTCTATTTCTCCAGTAGACCCTTCACCACTGGGATCAGCCTGTCAAGGAGTATAGACTGTGCCAGCTCAGTTAGTCCTTACATCTACTCCTAACATTATAGGGGTAATTCCATTTGACTATAAATGGGTGACTATAATTTTGTAGGGAACTGATTATCATAACTACTTCTATATTGATTTAGCATTGATGGAGTCGTGTTTTGTATAAGGTGATAACATCTTCAGAAACTCAACAAATGTCTCACTTTGGTTCATTTTGTTTTATATTTTTTCACTCTTTCACCCATTAAAGTCATAGAGTGAAGCATGAAGATAGAGAAAGCACTGATGGTTCCACCGGGCCCCATGTTACAAGAGGGTGTTGCCACTTCATCTGAAGACGGGGTTAGAGAAACATACATTTCTAGTGATGCAACTAAGAAATGTAGGTTTCCAACATTAATTACATTTATTATTTATCTAACAGAATCATACCATCTATATATAGTCTGATTAAACAATTGAACCTCTTATTATTGTAAGGTATCGAGACGAGCAACCGAAGCCGATGGAACGGGAAATTAAATTTTTTTGCATCACCAGAGCGACATAACATCATCAACTCGGGTGATCTTATCCTGATACAGTATGAGGACCATGAATGGATTTAATAGAGCACAAAATAATCAAATATTTACCTCATTCAAATCTGATGTGTGTAATCCTGTCGCAAGATGTCGGCGACCATTGCTGAAATACTTTAATGTAGAAGCCCTCTATATCATCCAAACATGCCTCTTGAATATCCTCATACGTCATTCATCAGAATTAGGGTTCTAGAGTGGTACACCAATGACAACTTTAACACAGAAATTATCACCAAAATCAAGAATCTTCAATCCAAGAAGAAGGAACTTGAAGATCTATCTTACTTGAGAGAATCTCTCTCTTGAATTCAGAAGGAGAGAGAGGATCTCAATTCCAACGAATGAATAGTTACATGGGATGATCCTCTCTCTTACTTATATAGGGAATATCTAAAACACCTGTTATGGGTTCTCATCCCCAGTGTAATAAATATTCCCAGTATAAGTATTATAAATATTTATTTATGACAAATTAAATTATTCCATAAATAGTATTTATATTTTTATCACTAACTGCAATATATATTGTGTGATAAACTTAAGACTTTAACTCCACTCACGTCTCCTGGTAATATTAAACGAACCCAATATATTTAAATCTATTCGAATAATATTTTATCCTTGTATTAAATTAATCACATGTAAATACATGTGATAAATAAATTCAATGAATAATTCCAAACTTGAATAATTAAAGAATTTATTTATTACTTGGTGATCCATAGGACTTGGATAATAATCAGACCCCATGGTGGGTCCCACCAATTTCTATATTCTTATTCCACATAATAGGGAAGATTCTCAAAGTGCTATAGTGTGTGACCCTCTAGGCCCTTATCTCAATAATAGTGAATAATATTCACCAACCAAGAGCGGGGTCTAAAAACCCATAGTGTCCCCTATAGAGATAAGGAAAAGTTCAAAGCAATGACTGCATTCCTATGAACATGGTTTGTGTAATATAATCTCTTCGTCATCTATATCTCAATAAAGGAGAATTCTGAATAGTGTCACCATCTTTTATCTTACTTTATTTTATTTTTTGATATGTCTATATGGTCTTACCTTCAACTACCATGGACATGGATTTAATAAAGGTGCTACCATCCTAATCAATCAAGCTCGAGATATCTCTTCCTTAGCTCAGAAGCAAAAAATAATATCTTGATCATTCAATCAATGTCATGTCACCAATGATGTACCCAACACAAACTACCTCACAAATACTTCATTACCATGGTTTTCACCTTGCATCAAAGTATTCAATTAAATGACATACATTGATAATGATATCAATTATGAAGACCATTACACATGTCCATAGATAGGAATGACCAATGACACCTGAAACATGTAGTGTTACTATTTTGCGGGTCATCCCTCGTGATCTCAATATCTAGAGATCATCAGGTGAAATATTTATGAGAAAAAGTCTCAATGCTTATGAGCCCCCATCACCTAATAGTCGCACATCATCTGTGTCCTTTTAGAATAATGTAACTAGACCATAGGACATTACTTTAAGATTACTGTCATAGTATCTCGATGTTCTCAATATAGCCTAGGATCTTCTATAACCCTTTGATATGACATGTAACCTATGGACATTTCTATAAACAAAGTGGATGAAAAAGTATCTTCACTATTATGGAAAAATAAAAACATGTATATTTAAAACATTGCATACATGTAGGGGTAATCAAAGTACAACAAAATTTGGGTCTAGGGAACCCACTTTCAACACTCCCACTTGCACTAGAGCCAACTGCTAACAAGTCAAAATCTTCTAGCTCTCACATGAGAATCATGCTTTGTACTGATAAATGGATTTAGTTAGGGGGTCTACCATGTTGTCCATTGTGGCTAATCTACTAACTGCGACTTCACCTCATTGAGTAAAATCCTTCAATATATGAAACTTCAAAAGAATATGCTTTGTCCTCTGGTGAGACATGGGATCCTTGGAAAGCACCATTGTAGTAGTATTATCACAATATACTGAAATAGGTTCTGCACTGCTAGGAATAACACCAATTTCTGAGATAAAGATATGTATCCATAATGCTTCCTTATTTGCCTAAGAATCTGCAATATATTTAGATTCTACTGTAAAATTAGCAACCACATCTTTCTTCGAGATTCTCTAGCTCACTACACCACTATTTAGACAAAAGATGTAGCCTAACTGTGATTTCAGATCATCATGATCTATCTGGAAACTAGAATCAGTGTATCCTCTCACTACTAGTTCCTCATCTCCTCTATACACTAAGAACATATCCTTTGTATGCCTCAAGTACTTTAGGATAGTTTTAAGAGCTTCCCAATGCAACTATCCTGGATTTCCTTGATATCTACCCACCTTGCTTAAAGTAAAGGCAACATCAAACCTAGTACATAGCATGGCATACATGATAGAACCCAATACTGAGGCATAAGGGATTATACTCATTATGTCAATCTCCTCATGTGTTTGTGGACACATTTTCTTGGATAGATTAATAATATGTGACATAGAAAACAATCCTCTCTTGGATTGTTCCATATTGTACATTTTTAGTACCTTGTCAATATATGTACTTTGACATAGCCCAAGCAGACTTTGAGATCTATCTTGATAGATCTTGATCCCTAGAATGTAGGTTTCTTCACCTAATTCTTTCATGGAGAAGCATTCATTTAACCATGTCTTAACTGAATGTATGAATTGCACCTTGTTTCCCATAATTAATATGTCATTAACATTTAATACTAGGAAAACGATAGCATTCTATTCAACCTTTTAATAGACACAAGTCTCTCTTTCATTTTTGACAAAACCAAGTTCTCTTATGGCCTCATCAAAACGAACATTCCATGATTGTGATGCCTGCTTCAAACCATAAATGGATCTCTACATCTTTTATACCTTATTGACATTCTTTGACTTGACGAACCATTTAAGTTGAGTCATATAAAGGTCTTCAAAAAACATCCCATTTAGAAAATAATTTTTGACATTTATTTGCCAAATATCGTAATCATGAAAGGCTGCTATTGTGAGCAATATTCTGATGGAATTAAGCATTGCTACTGGTGAGAGGGTTTCATCATAGTCGATGCCTTGATGTTTCCTAAAACCCTTTACAGCCAGTCTTTCTTTAAAGTTATTAACCTTACCATCCATGTCCATATTCCTTTGGAATACCCATTTTCATCCAATGAGCTTTACATCAACTAGAGGGTCTACCAAAATCCAAACATGATTTTGGTATATGGACTCCATCTCAAAATGCATGGTTTCTGGACATTTAGTAGCTTCTTTGCCTTCTACTAATTCCTTGTAGGTTATAGGTTCATCATCCTCAAGGAATAATGTGTCACCTGATTTGGTGACAAGAAAACCATAATTCTATAGTTCTCTAACCTCTCACGTAGACCTACGTAGTATTTGTGTCTCAGGAACAATTTCTTCTTCCACTTTCTCTTGTGGATATTGTTCATCTAGAAACTCTTGTGCATCTAGAAAATTAACTTCATCAAATTAAATCTTTCTCCCACTATTTCTAATAGAAATGTGTTCCCTTTTCTCGAAATGTGTCATGTATTTCCACAATAACATTTCTATCTAAAGGGTTATATAGGTAATATCCTTTGGGCTCCTTAGGACAACCTATAAAGATACACTTCATTATTATGGATGCTAATTTTTCACTTGGTAAAGTCTTTCCAAATACCTCGCACCCCCATACATGTATGTGTGTCAGACTTGGTTTCTTTCCATACCATAACTCGTATGGAATCCCATCTACAGCTTTAGTTGGTACTCGGTTAAGGTTATATGTTGTTATCTTCAAAGAGTATCCCCAAAAAGATAAGGGAAGAGTTTCATGACTCATCATTGATCTGACCATGTCACGAAAGGTCATATCCCTCCTTTCACTAACACCATTCCATTATGGTGTATAAGGAGAAGTTATTTGGGATACTATCTCACACTCCTTCAAGTGATCACTGAAATCTTGTTTAAGATATTCTCCACCTCGGTCTGAGTGGAGTGCTTTTTTCTTCTTACCAAGTTCGTTTTCTACTTCATGTTGGTATTCCTTAAATATATGAAAGGATTCATACTTATAATGCATTAAGTAGATATAGCCATACCTACTATAGTCATCGGTAAAAGTAATGAAGTATGAAAAACCACCCCTTGCCTCTACTAGAAATGGACCACATACATCAATATGTATTAATTTCAGAACAGTATTGGCTCTTTCTCCCTTACCTGAGAAAGGTTATTTGGTCATTTTGCCTTGTAAACAAGATTGACATACATCCAAGGGTTCTAACTATACCAAGTCTAGATACCCTTCTTGTTATATAATTCCTAATTTCTTCTTGTTTACATAACCTATCTTGAAGTTTCATAGGCGGGTGACATATGACTCATGTTGGCCGGTTTTTTCCTTGATTGTCATTACGGGCTTCTCATGTTCAAGAATATATAAACCATTGTTAATATGTGTCATACCATAATAGATGTTATCCCTATAAAAGAGACAACATTTACTTCCAAACATGAAATAAAATACCATAGTGTCTAAACTTGACATAGAGATTTTGTTCCTGATTATAGAAGGTACACAATAATAATTATTTAAAACTAGAACCAAACCACTTGGAAAGGTTAAGTTATAGTCTCCCATTTCCAAGGTTCCAGAATTTTACCATTTGCATCTCAAAGATCCACTTCACCTTTTGAAATCTTCTTGAACCTACTTGGTTCCTATATATGTATAAAAATGTGTGATCCACGTGTTGTATCCAATAATCAACTTGTAGATAAAGATAGATTGCATTCAATGACAAAAATACCTGAAGTATAAGCACTAGTTTGATTCTTCTTCCCAACTCTACAATTCTTCTCCCAGTGGCCTTTCTTGACAAATCCAAAGCAGACAGTCACTTGTTCATTACTCTGCCTCTGAAACATTGTCTTCTTTGCAGGACAATGCATTGATTTCTATAGCCTTGACTTGGCCTTAGACACCTTTTCCTTGCCCTTATTTCTTCTGTTCACCATAAGGATAGATGAATTGGTATTTTTCATATCCTTGTCAGCTTGGAGAACTAAATCCAAAAGGTCCAGGAGCAACTTTTTCATATCATTCATGTTATAATTGAAAATTAAAGTTGAGAATCTTGGTGGAGAAAGAGTAAATATTGAGATCCACTGCTAGTTCTTGGTTCAATTTAAACTCAAGGTCTTCAAGCCTCTCAATATACCCAATCATCTTGAGTACATGAGGACTATATTGGTTCCCTTCTGCTAGCCTGCACTTATATAGGGCACTTGAGATCTCATACCTTTCATGATTGTCCCTCTCATGACATAATTCTTAGAGATGTGAAAGCTTTTTGTAGGCATCTTCATCCTCATGCATTTTCTGCAATTGGATGCACATGGATGACAACATGATGCATTGAACATCAAGTGAATCCTCTAAAGGATTTTTCCATTTATCTTTTTCTGCCTTAATTGCTCTCTGAGGAGGCTCATTAGGAACTGAGGATTCCATCACATATAACTTTCTTTCTTGGTGTAGTACTATGTGCAAGTGCCTATACCACTCCTGGAAGTTATTGCTGGTCAGGATATTTTCTTTATCCAGAATTGATCATAGTGATAATGTACTTTTGGTGTTGGTGATTACCATTTTAAATCTATATCAGATGAACATCAGGAGTTAGTACTTTATCTTGATTACCCTTTTATGATTAATTAATTATTATATCATTTTAATGTCTCCCACTATTTTGAAGAACCTTAATATCCCTCAATATTAGATTTGGAATACTCTGTCGCTTGAGTACTCTAGGGGCAAGGATCCCCAAAACCTCCCTCATAGTCTGCAAGCTATGGTTATGCCACTACTCATAGGGTTTCAAGGTAGTCACTTGGCTTTGAAACTACTTAACTTGTGGTTCCTTGTACTTGTTGAGTAAAGTCCCAGTTTTTGGAATTTGAAACTAATTTTCTCAGCATCTCACCTCTAAAGTGGTAGTAAGTTAGTTATGGCTAATCCTTGACTACTCACTTTAGTTAAGTCGACCCAATTCTCTCATGAAAATGCCCCAGTAGTAAGAGGCACTCTCAACTATGACTGACAAGCACCCCAAACACCCAGTTTTGTTCAAATGTGAGTAATGGAATGAATTTAAAACTTAATATATCTTTGATGGATTTTAATATTTATTGATGAATATAATCCTTTTTCTATTTATATATTCAAACTAAATAGTCACACTCATAACTGAACATGCGATAGAAATATATTCATCACATCTTTATGCATTTTTATCTTGTTTACTATTCTATGTGATCAAGCAATAATCGCGCACTCTCATAAGACAATAATCAATGCATAATGGTAAATCATTCAATATGATTGGTCATGATCATTAAAATATGATCAATCCATAATGGATCAATCTTGACCTAGGGGCTTTCACACCTAATTTGAAACCTAACACGTATCGCAGCTTTCCATCAGTGCATATTGCTTGGCTCCCATCTGGATTTCCACCTCAATATGGTAGCGTCATGTCTTGGAATGTGATTGTATTTTAACAAATATACTCGTTCGTAGGCGAGAGGGTCTAGGGGTAAGAAATACAACTGGTGCATTGGAATCACATTCCCTTATACATTTTTGAATTAAAAGATTATTTGCATACTATCATTTAACTAATTAATTATTAAAATCAATGCATGCATTGAATAAATAATTAAATAAATAAAATCTAGACATGCAAAGGTCGGTCGCTAGCTCAAGACCAATTGATATATGTAAAGTGCAATTAAAATTAAACTGCAAAAAATTTAAATAGTATGAGGTCATTCTAATAAATTAAATGAATTTAAATAAATTCAATTAATTTATTTATGAGTTCAAATTATTTAATTTAATTTTTTATTCCAAAAAAATAAACTAATCCATTAATTTAATTTAATATCAAATTAAATTAAAGTTTCGGATTCTATTTAATTTTAGACCCAAAAATTAATTCTAATTAATTTAATTTAAAAAAATAAATAAATTAATTTAATTTAAAAGGGTTACTTCTGACCGGGAATGAGTCGAGGAGGACTGTGAGGGGAGACGGTGGTGGCGGAGCAGGCCCTTGCAGCGGCGTATTGCGGCCGAGACGGTGGTGGCGGAGCAGGCCCTTGCAGCGGCGGTGGTCGAGGGTGGTGTGCGGACCTAGTTGGTGTCGCAGTGAGGGGAGGATAGGGCGACATGGGGATGGGGTGGCCTAGATTGGTCTGGCGCTTGCAATGCCTTGCACCCGAGATAGGGCGGTGGTGTACCAGGAAAGCGTGGTGGCGGCGTAGCAGGCAGGCACAGGGCAGTGAGCTCGGAGGGAGGAGGGAGTTGGTGTATGGTCCGGCCAGAAAGGAGAAGGGAAGCTAGGGTTGGGGTGCGAGCTCCATGTGTAAGAAGACCCATGGGTTTCTTTTGTCCCATTTTTTTATTTATTTTTTTTATGTTGACAAAACACACCATCCCATTTTTTATTTTATTTTTAAAATTTTTTCTTTCCAAGGGTCAAGGTCTCTACTTCCCTTTTAAAAAAAAATTAAATTCTAATAGACTCCAATAAAATAATAGGAAGACTTGAGCAAGGTTAACATCAATTATTAGTTTGTTAGGAAAAATAACATAATATTATATCATAATATGTTTTATTAAACTTATAGAAATTGACCTCCACGACTGGATTCCAGTCAAAACATGGCTAGATTCCGGAAAATTTTAAGAACACAAATACAAATTTGAAATTTGTGTTCTCCAAAAATAAGATCTGAAGAACATAAATCAGATGTGGTTGATCTAATTATAAATTTTCAAATGACCATCACTTGGTCATTCGAAAACGGAACGACGCACAGTCAAATCTGATGGAAGCGTTTTAACACCCCATACTTCAATTAAAGGAAATTTAATTTTTCTTTGACTCTCAAAAAACATGTACTCCCTGTGATACCGCTGTAAGGTACCAAAAATGGGCAGTGAAAGTTGATGGACTAGGAAATTAAAAAAATTTGCGTCATCGGAGCGATGTAACATCATCAAATCCGATGAAATTATCCTAAGATGGTCTGAGGACCATGTGTGGATTGAATAGAGCACAAAATAAAATGAACATTTACCTCATTTGAATATGACGTTTGCAAGCTCATCACAAGATGCTTGTAACAACCCGATATTTTATGAGAAGTATTATTTTTAATTTATTTGATGTCATGTGTTTTATGCTACAACAAGATTATCGTGTGCTATACGCAACACCGTATTAGCTTGCAGTATACGCAATACTATTCTTAGATTGTGTTACACACAATTTCATGTTCGTTTGATAATAGTCATTACACAACATTGAGTATATATATATATATATATATATTCAATGTATAAATGAAAAATGGTTGGATTCTATTATAACAAAACAACAAAAAAGTCTTGCACAACACACAACCCTAACTTGGCTTGCATTACACGCAATCACGACCTTCCTCGATAGCGTGTGTTGTACGCAATACCGAGTTTCACTAAACAACGATATGCTATTAAAATATTATTAAAACTAGCCGTTATGAATAGTAATAACCACCTTTTGAAATTTTGTAAATTTCATCTTTCAAAATGGACTTCATTTTTGGATTCAGAATATCGAAATTAGCCTAGGGTGAAATTTTGGTATTTTTCTGAAAACTTTCAATTTTTAATGAATAGTGAAAACACTGGGTTACTATTTAAAAACCGACTTTTTATTTAAATAATTATTTATTTTATATAAATTTAGTTTAGGTCAAAATTGATATATAATACCTATATAAGTTCAATGCAATTCATTAGAGTCATTTTATAATAATTTTAGATATATAAAAATTTTATTGAACTTTTGACCGTCTTTTACCCACCTCCTAGGAGAATTTGCAAATTTACATAAAACTTAATTTTACCGCTTTTGTGAATGGAATTTCAAAAATCCGAGAGACACAGTTGATGTCAGTAATTAAAATGTGGTTCAATGAGATGAAAATAATTTTTGGTGAATAGTAACTTTTTATTTTTTTTAACCACGGTTAAAAGTAAATAGGGTAATTAAGGGTAAAAATGATATTATTATTACCCTAACAGAAGTCCTAATTCTATTGGATAAGTTTAATTCGACCAAAAACAACCTTAGGAATAAAATATGACCATTTAGGCCCACTTGGATTAGATTAGGACATTTAATATTAATTTATTTAAAGAAGGGTAAAAATAGTTAAAATTAAAGTTTAATAAGTAAATCATTTTTAATATAGGGTTATACATAAGATAAATTCGACTATAAATATTCATTAGAAATATAAAAATATTTCCTATATAATGGTATTTTATTTGTAATTTTTAGACTTTAAATAATTTAATTTATTTATGACACAATGATGATGCAGTAATTGTATTATTAATGAAATATTGACATAATTGATATTATAAATACCCAAATAAATGTAATTTGAGACTTTTTATGAATTACAATAATTTTCTATGTTAATATGACATGTTAGTATTGATTTAATTTACTTTTTTCGAACTAATCTTTCTGTTATGATTTTCACAAAAATAAATTACCAAATAGTGTCAAAATTGACATAAAATAGTTTTAAAAAAATATATTATATTATTAATTGTTATTTTATTCCTAAAAATCTAAGGTCCGGCCAAATGACTTAGATAAGGTTATATATATTAATAATAAACAACTTGGGGTTCGTTTGGCTTGTAATAGTAAGGTTATTAACCATATAGTGTAAGAAAACAAGAAGATACGGTAAAAGTAAAATTATTTAACTTAAAGTTAAATATAAATTATAAGGTTAAAATAGATACCTAAACTTGTCTAAATTCTATTATATGAGCGGATTTCAACCCATCCCCACCTTAGCTTCGAAATAAATCAATTTGGAGCTATTAATAACCGAATATGACATTATAATAAAATAATATTTTTGGTTTTTTCTAAGGTGCCCCCTCCACCCTTATAAAAGGGCACATCCTCCCTCTCTTCCTCACACCACTTTGAGCCTTCAAGCTCAACCAACCCCTACCAAATTCTCTTCTACACTTCCCTAGAAACATCCTATAGGTCCTGGTCTTCTTCTAAGACCAATTTTAGTGCCCTAAGAGAAAGTTTAAAGGAGGCACTTCGAGAAAGAGGTAATACCTTCTACCGTTTTCTTCAAGTTCCATTCTTCTTCTACTCCCTCTTCTTTAGTTGTTTCATTATGAAGTAATAACATCAGTATCCCTCATATACTGATATGTTATTATAAATATGAAACAAACCTATTTCACCTTCTATCCATCCTAAGGAAAACGAAATCACCGCGCGTGCGTACGTACGGAATACCGTCTCCACGCCGTGGTGTAATCTGTTTTTCCACCACCACTTTACTTGGATGGGTATAATGGTGTAAAGAATAAATAAATATTATTATTATAACATCATACTGATTCTAAGATATTAGATCATTCACTTCAATCCAATTCAATAAATATGGGAACAATATCATCGCTCGTGCGTACGTACAGATTACCGTCTCCACGAAACGATGAGATTCATTTTCCTTGTTAACAATTCAAGAATGATTATAAAGTATATATAATAAGTAATCATGAAATATATGACATAATAATGCTACTGTATTTATGTATATATATATGTATGTCATATACTTAATTCCATTCAATTCAATAAGGAAACAAAAACAACGTTCATGCGTACGTACGGCCTACCGTCTCCATGAACGGTGTATTTCTTTCCATTTATTGATTTATTATATATATGTATATTCTGAATATATATTATATATAAATCATGTTTTACATTCTAGAATTATGTAAATCAGGATATAAGTAATAATATCAAGAATGACAAGTCGAAACACATACGATAAATGAAATGATTTTACCCAAAACGCTGGTTTTACATGGAATTTACAAAAGAACGGGTAATATAAAGTCATAAGTGAAACATATATGATATCATAACAATGAATATGATTATTTAATAAGTCAATGACATTATTTAAATCATTATACAGGAGGGTCAGATCCATACAAAGCATATCAGACCTAAGGTAAGGGATAATTTTTCAAATCTCATTTTTTTATCCGAGATTGCTTATACGTAAGTATTTATTGTGGTTATTGTTATCATCCATGTACATGTTTTATAAAAGTGTTTTTATGTATGTTTAATGTCCTTTTTTCCCATTTTTACTTTTACTACATGGTATGTAAGGAATCTTTCTTTTGTTTACGTTACGAGGTACTTTTTGACTTTTCTGGCAAAAGTACGAGAAGAGTGTTTTTTTAACTTATACGGCACGAACAGATTTTTATGGTTTTATAAAGCCTTATTTTCATGAAGCTTCCTCCAAAATATTTCATGAATATTTCCAAAAAAATCTCTTTCTTTTAAAAATGCAGGACATTTTGTGAAAATAAAATGATTTTAAAGAAGAAACAATATTTTCCTCAAGAATTCATTTCAAGTGTTTTATCAAAACCATTTTCCATCTAAGATGACATTATTTCATATGTGTATGTTTCAAGTTAAATATATCTATGATTTACATGGTTTCACTTTTCTTATGATGAAATATCCATTTGTTTTATATGGATTATGTGATGATGGGATGATGTTTATGAAACCCATTTTATTCTTTGGGTTATGATGAATGTTTTAAGTTTATTTTGTGGAACATGTAAGAATGATTTCATTATGAGATGGGTGGGACCTATATCTCACTCCAATGAATTGGGTAAAGATTTATATCTCATGAGATAGACGTGGCTGGAACGGTAAGTTAATCCGGTTCAGTATTACAGGAATAAAACAAGGAGTGAACTCGATTCAGAAAGGGACTTTGTCCACTAAGATGGTCTTGGCAGCATTGCCTTGGCTACTATGGAAATCATAACAAGTGCTGAATGGTTGTCACAATTACATGTTTTATTCCCATTATATTTTATCATGGATGATTTTCCATTATGATATATGCCTTACGTACTTCCACGATTTATGTCTTTGCTCAAGATTTTGATGTTTAAATTTCATGTTCAAGTTTTTGCTTTCAAATGTTTATGGATTGTTTTATGTTCTCTATTTTTGCCCTTACTGATCATTTGATCTCACCCTTTTTATGTTTTATTTTCCCCAGGAAATAAAGAAAGGTTTTAGGTAAGGAAAATAAAAAGGGAAGATCGTTATGGGAGTTTTTGAAGATCTTTCAACATGATAAGAAGTTTATATTCCTAGTTTCCAAAGACACCAAACTATTACGATCCTTATGCGTCTGTTTCTGTTATGTATTAAGTATTCTGCAAAAGTAATGTAATGTCCATGTACATCAAGTTTCGGGTCACAATAGTTGGTATCATAGGAAAGGTTTAGTCAACCTTTGGAAACTAGGATGCGAAAACGTTAGTGAGATCCCTAGAGATATTTCTAAGGTATGTCTAGGGATGTCCCTAAGGATAATTATACGTATATGATATAGTCCTAGAACTATGGTAAAGATCATAGAATTTAACCTAAGATGTTAGATATTGAGGGTACTACCCCTTTACTATGTTGTTTTCTCTAACAAGATTTTTTCCTCTCACACTATTCTTTTTGGGTTTTAGAAAATGGCTGGAAATAGGAAGATTCGCGATAATGGAGGATATGACGGACAATGGAATGATATTTTTCATGAGAAACCAAATGAAAAGGGATTTGGAAGTCCAAACATCGTTATTATGCCTAATCCGCAATCTCATAATATGATCAATATTCTCAACTTTGGTAAGTTTCCCGACTTAGATAATAAGAGAAAGATGGAGTTTCATGATGATCATAGAGGAAAGAAAGTTCAATTTCCCTCATGTAAATCATGTGAGAAGAGGCATCAGGGAGATTTTTTCAAAGAAACTAGAAGATTCTTTGGGTTTGGAAAAGATGGACACAAAGCCAGGAAGTGAAAAGGAAAAGGTTCAATTAACACCATGGACAAGGATAATGGTATTGCTACGACATCAACAATGATTAGATGTTTTAAATGTGGAATGTATGGGCATTATAAAAACCAATGTCCTAAGGGAAAATCTCATGAAGAAAATCAGCATGGTCACATGAGTAGTATTTATGTGGATGATGATGAAGAGACTACAAATGATATGTGAGATGAAAGAATTGTTGAAGCTCGGTCAATTTTTTAAGAAGGTAGTGGAATGATTACATGTTTATCAAGAGTAATGTTGTATAAGTAATCTCATGGTACTATGGAATAAAGAGACATCTAAGGATTGTTACAATGTTGTCTTTCCTTAAGTTTTGAAAGTGTATGATGAATGGTACCGGTAACCATGGAAGGTTATTCAGATATTTTTGGAAAGTAGATGATATGCGCATAATTAAGGGATAAGAAGATAATGAGATGTTTGATTGTATTCCTGAGCTCATGACTGATATAAGGACTAAGTGATATTATGGTTTGAGTATATAGAATTTTGGGGTTTTGGTATGTAGAAAGAGTTAACTTTTGACAGCACTCATGTTTTAACTAAGGTTCAATGGGTATTAATTTTTTCAAGAGAATAAATGATTAAGTTATTGAAATATTTGTAATCTGACCAACAAGATATATCGTATGATATATGGGGGATAAATGATTGTATTCACATGCTCGGAAGATGCCATTTCTAGTAATTGATTTCTTTATACTATGAGCTTGGAAAGAAGTATTTTAGATAAGCCTAAAGATTGGAATGAATTATGTAGGACATAAGTTAGTATTGTTTAAGGCTAGAACTTTTTTTCGATATTATTTCTAGAATGTTATAATAGTGTAGTTTTAGAAAAAGGACAACCTGCAGGACGGGTGACAACACATTGCGTCGGACAAGGCTATGAGAATCGAACCCACAACTGAAGTGTGACAGGACTTTATCACCTACCACTGGCCTACAAGAAGTCCCTGGTTAGTGGAAACTAGTTTTATTTTATTAAGCGGTATGGAAAATAAAGTATAAGTCCATTTTTTTGAAACCATATACGATTAATCTCACTATAAGATGGACTTATAAATTTTTCTAACCTTTTGTTTGAAACATATGGAATGACCCATCATTCTATCACTTGGTCTGCTAACACTTCACGAATAACAAATTCAACTTCATTTCTTTAAGAGATGAAGTGGAAATTGTTTAAGGCACAAGAAACAGTGAGATTATACCAAAGTAAAGTAAGTATTCTTCTAATTCAAATTCTTCAACATTAGGGAAATTATCTTGAAAGCCAAAAATGTTTTCCTAGTACTATCATATCCGATGAATCAGATGGTACCTTAGATCATCACAAATTTATGGCTTTGTGACTGTTGGCTTTATCATAGCCATGTCCTCTACCACTCTCCATCAGAACATGATGGTTAGATTTCTCTTCCATATCCATATTTTCACCTATGTTCTCCTATGTGGAAACCCAAATGATTAGTTAATTTGGGAAACCTTTACTTTTCATACTTTAGTTTTTAAAGTGTTGTTTTGTTATTCCTTTTTATGATGTGGGTTTCTATTAAAGAAACTTTCAAGTAGAAAACCATTTATAACCATGAAGAATTTCGAGGGAAAAATTCATTTTAAGGGGGGTAGAATGTAACAACCCGATATTTTATGATAAGTATTCTTTTTAATTTATTTGATGTCATGTGTTTTATGCTACAATAAGATTATCATGTTCTATAAGCAACACCGTATTATCTTGCAGTATACACAACACTATTCTTAGATTGTGTTACGCATAATTTCAAGTTCGTTTGATAATAGTCATTCTACGCAACATTGAGTATATATTTATATATATTCAATGTATAAATGAAAAATGGTTGGATTCTGTTATAACGAAACAACAAAGGATTCTTGCACAACACGCAACCCTAACTTGGCTTGCATTACACGCAATCATGACCTTCCTCGATAGCGTGTGTTGTACGCAATACCAAGTTTCACTAAACAACGATATGCTATTAAAATATGATTAAAACTAGCCGTTATGAATAGTAATAACCACTTTTTGAAATTTTGTAAACTTCATTTTCAAAATGAACTTCATTTTTGGATCCGGAATATTGAAATTAGCCTAGGGTGAAATTTTGGTATTTTTCTGAAAACTTTCAATTTTTAATGAATAGTGAAAACACTGGGTTACTATTTAAAAACCAACTTTTTATTTAAATAATTATTTATTTTATTTAAATTTAGTTTAGGTCAAAATTGGTAAATAATACCTATATAAGTTCAATGCAATTCATTAGAGTCATTTTATAATAATTTTAGATATATAAAAATTTTATTGAACTTTTGACAATCTTTTACCCACCTCCTAGGAGAATTTTAAAATTTACATAAAACATAACTTTACTGCTTTTGTGAATTGAATTTCAGAAATCCGAGAGACACAGTTGATGTCATTAAGTAAAATGTGGTTCAATGAGATGAAAATAATTTTTGGTGAATAGTAACTTTTTACTTTTTTTACTTCGGTTAAAAGTAAATAGGGTAATTAAGGGTAAAAATGATATAATTATTACCCTAACACATGTCCTAATTCGATTGGATAAGTGTAATTCGACCAAAAACAACCTTAGGAATAAAATATGACCATTTAGGCCCACTTGGATTAGATTAGGACATTTAATATTAATTTATTTAAAGAAGGGTTAAAATAGTTAAAATCAAAGTTTAATAAGTAAATCATTTTTAATATAGGGTTATACATAAGATAAATTCGACTTTAAAAATTCATTATAAATATAAAAAAATTTCTACATAATGGTATTTTATTTGTAATTTTTAGACTTTAAATAATTTAATTTATTTATGACACAATGATGATGCAGTAATTATATTATTAATGAAATATTGAAATAATTGATGTTATAAATACCCAAATAAATGTAATTTGAAAATTTTTATGAATTAAAATATTTTTCTATGTTAATATGACATGTTAGTATTGATTTAATTAACTTTTTTTGAACTAATCTTTATGTTATGATTTTCACAAAAATCAATTACCAAATATGTCAAGATTGACATAAAATAGTTTTTTAAAAAAATATTATATTATTAATTTTTATTTTATTCATAAAAATATAAGGTTCGTACAAATGACTTATATAAGGTTATACATATTAATAATAAACATCTTGGGCTTCTTTTGGCTTGTTATAGTAAGTTTATTAACCTTATAGTGTAAGAAAACAATAAGATACGGTTAAAGTAAGATTATTTTACTTAAAGTTAATTCTAAATGATAAGGTTAAAATAGATACCTAAACTTGTCTAAATTCTATTGGATGAGAGGATTTAGACCCATACCCACCTTAGCTTCTAAATAAATCAATTTGGATCTATTAAAAACTGAATATGACTTTATAATAAAATAATATTTTTAGTTTTTCTTAATGTGCCTATCTCCTCCCTTATAAAAGGGCACCTCCTCCCTCTCTTCCTCACACCACTTTGAGCATTCAAGCTTGGAAAAACCCTACCAAATTCTCTTCTCCACTTCCCTAGAAACATATTAGAGGTCCTGGTCTTCTTCAAAGACCAATTTTAGTGCCCTATGAGAAATTTTAAAGGAGGCACTTCGAGAAAGAGGTAATACATTCTACCGTTTTCTTCAAGTTTCGTTCTTCTTCTACTCCCTCTTCTTTAGTTGTTTCATTATGAAGTAATAACATCAGTATCCCTCATATATTGATATGTTATTATAAATATTAAAAAAACCTATTTCACCTTCTATCCATCCTAAAGAAAATGAAATCACCGCGCGTGCGTACGTACAGAATACCGTCTCCACGCCGTGGTGTAATATGTTTTTCCACCACCACCTTACTTGGATGGGTATAATGGTGCAAAGAATAAATACATATGATTATTATAACATCATACTGATTCTAATATATTAGATCATTCACTCCAATTTGATTCAGTAAATATGGTAACGATATCATCGCTCGTGCGTATGAACGGATTACCGTCTCCACGACGCGATGAGATTCATTTTCCATGTTAACAATTCAAGAATGATTATAAAGTATATATAAAAAGTAATCATGAAATATATGACATAATAATTCTAATGGATTTATGTATATATATATGTATGTCATATACGTAATTCCATTCAATTCAAAAAGGAAACAAAAACAACGTTCATGCGTACGTACGACCTACCGTCTCTATGAACGGTGTATTTCTTTCCATTTATCGATCTATTATATATATGTATATTCTGAATATATATTATATATAAATCATGTTTTACATTATCGAATTATGTAAATCAGGATATAAGTAATAATATCAAGAATGAAAAGTCGAAACACATACGATAAATGAAATGATTTTACCCAAAACGCTGCTTGTACATGGAATTTACAAAATAATGGGTAATTAAAGTCATAAGTGAAACATATATGATATCATAACAATGAATATGATTATGTAATAATTCAATGACATTATTTAAATCATTATACAGGAGGTTAGGATCCATACGAAGTATATCAGACCTAAGGTAAGGGATAATTTTTCAAATCTCATTTTTTTTATCCGAGATTGCTTATACATAAGTATTTACTGGGGTTGTTGTTATCATCCATCTCCATGTTTTCTAATAGTGTTTTTATGTATGTTTAATGTCCTTTTTACCCATTTTGAGTTTTACTTCATGGTATGTAAGGAATCTTTCTTTTGTTTACGTTTCGAGGTACTTTTTGACTTTTCCGGCAAAAGTATGAGAAGAATGTTTTTTTAACTTATACGGCACGAACAGATTTTTACGGTTTTATAAAGCCTTATTTTCATGAATCTTACTCCAAAATATTTCATGACTATTTCCAATAAAATATATTTCTTTTAAAAATTCATGACATTTTGTGAAAAGAAAATGATTTTAAAGAAGAAAGGATATTTTCCTCAAGAATTCATTTCAAGTGTTTTATCAAAACCATTTTCCATCTAAGATGACAGTATTTCATATGTGTATGTTTAAAGCTTAATGTCTCTATGATTTACATGGTTTCACTTTTCTTATGATGAAATATCCATTTTTTTATATGGATTATGTGATAATGGGATGATGTTTATGAAACCCATTTTATTCTTTGGGTTATGATGAATGTTTTATGTTTATTTTGTGGCACAAGTAAGAATGATTTCATTATGATATGGGTGGGACCTATATCTCCCTCCAATGCATTGAGTAAATATTTATATCTCATGAGATAGACATGACCGAAACAGTAAGTTAATCCATTTCAGTGTTACAGGACTAAAATGAGGAGTGAACTCGATTCAGAAAGGGACTTTGTCCACTAAGATGGTCTTGGAAGCGTTGCCTTGGCTACTATGGAAATCATAACAAGTGCTGAATGGTTTCCACAATTACATGTTTTATTCCCATTATATTTTATCATGGTTGATGTTACATTATGATATATTCCTTACGTACTTCCACGATTTATGTCTTTTCTCAAGATTTTGATTTTAAATTTCATGTTCAAGTTTTTGCTTTCAAATGTTTATGGATTGTTTTATGTTCTCTATGTTTTCCCTTACTGAGTATTTGAGCTCACCCTTTTTATGTTTTATTTTCCCCAGGAAATAAAGAAAGGTTTTAGGTAAGGAAACAAAAAGGGGAAGATCATTATGAGAGTTTTTTAAGATCTTTCAACATGATTAGAAGTTTATATTACAAGTTTCCAAAGACACTAAACTATTACGATCCTTATGTTTCTGTTTCTATTATGTATTAAGTATTCTGAAAAAGTAATGTAATGTCCATGTACGTCAAGCTTCAGGTCTCTACAATGCTGGTAACCATTTCTCGAAGACTCTGATGTCGAAGCCCTCTAGATCATCCACACTCACCTCTTGAATCTTCTCGGGTGTCATTCGGCAGAATATGGGTGCTAGTGTGGTACACCGACGACCACATCGATGCAATAATGATCACCACAAGCAAGAATCTTTGATTCAATAAGAAGGAACTTGAATATCTTTCTTTCTTGAGAGAATATCTCTCTATAATTTAGGAGGATAGAGAGGATCTCAATTATGATGAATGAATATTTATATGGGATGAGCCTCTCTCTTATATAGGGAATATCTAAAATACCCGGTATAGGTTCCTAGAACCCATGTAGTAAATATTACTATTATAAGTATTATAAATATTTATTTATGATAAATTAAATTATGCAATAAATAATATTTATAATTTTATCACTAACTGCAATATATATTGTGTGATAAACCTAAATCTTTAACTCGAATCACATATCCTAGTAATATTAAACGAACCCGAGATATTTAAATCCGTTTTAATAATATTTTATCCTTGTATTTTCTTAATCACTTGTAAATACATGTTATAAATAAATTCAATAAACTATTGCAAACATGAATAATTAATGAATGTATTTATTACTTAGTGATCCATATAACTTGGACAATACTCGAACCCCATGGTGGGGCACATCAAGTTCTATATTCATATTCCACAGAATATGGCATATTCTCAAAGCGCTGTAGTGTGTAACCCTCTAGGACCTTATCTCAATATTAGTGAATAATATTCACTGACCAAGAGTGTGGTATAGAAACCCATTGAGGCCCTTATAGAAATATGGAAAAATTAAAAGAAATAAATACCTTCCTACGAACATGGTTTATAGAATTTAATCTCTTTGTCATCAATATCTCATTAAAGTATAATGCACACTAGTGTCATCATCCTTTATCTTGTATTATTTTATTTTTTGATCTGTCCGGATAGTCTTACCTTTTACTACCATGGCCATGGATTTAATGAAGGTGCTACCATCCTAATAAATCAAGCCCAAGATATCTCTCCCTTAGCTCAAAAGAAACAAATCCTATCTTGATCATTCAATCAATATCATATCATCAGTGAAGTACCCAACAGAAACTACCTCGATGTAACTTCATTGCCATGGTTTTCTACTTGCATAAAAGTATGCAATTAATGTCATACATTGATAATTATATCATGTCTAGACACCATTATACATGTCCATATATAGGAATGACCAATGACACCTGAAACATGTGGTGTTCGTATTTTGTGGGCCAGTCCTCATGTCCTAAATAACTAGAGATCATCATGTGCAAACTTCATGAGAAGTATCAATGTTTATAATCCCCCAGCACCAGATAGTCGTAAATCATCTATATCCTATAATAATTATGTAACTAGACCATAGGACATTACTTTAATATTACTATCATAGTATCTCAAGGTTCTTATTATAGCCCGGGATCTTCTATAACCCTTTCATATGACATGTAACCTAAATCCATTTCCATAAACAAAGTGAATGAAAAATTATCTATACTATTATGGAAATATAATCACATGTATATTTAATAAACTGAATACATGTAGTGGTAATCAAACTACAACAAAAGTTGGGTTTAGGGAACCCACTTTCAAAAATTATAGTGCCTTCATCATGGATCTTGGATGTTATAGCCCCTTATTCCTCAATAATTCCTCTATCCAAGTCAACCATGGAAGAATCTAACTCTATACACACTTCGTCTATGAACATTAGCATGAGTAAGTCACTCAACAACTAGTATTAGAATATATTCCCATCCTTAGTTTGGTCTTGATTCAATGATCAAATTTCATATTACATTATCAGCTGATGTGGCGGTAAGTGTGGACTGCGATTTGTATATAAATTTAGGAGTCCACCATGGAAGAGCTGAAGGACTAATTGGGTTATCATGGGTTTATGTTTACTACCCCTAGTTATGAGGGTTTTGATTATCCCACTCTTTATGATCAGGTGAATAAAATGACCTCTCTAAGTAGGAAACAGAGGTCCCTTTAATTAAGGTTAGTAGTATTATAGACTTCAAATTAAAAAAAAACAATTATGACAAGGTCTTAAACAAGGATTCCCATCAAATAGTGGAGGCAACAGCTCACAGGGACATAGTTAATGCTTGTAAGGTTTAAATTTTATGATTACAGTGTGAAATAATCCATCTTTAGGAAGATCTATCTTGGTTGTATCATTCACTAGAAATATTGGAGAAAATTGTATTAGAGTAATAGGGGTTCCTAAACCTGGTGGAGAAGTCCATACATGATGTTATTGTCAAGGTGGAGTCATTGCAACAGATCATGGAGGTAAAAACTAAATCTATTGATCAATTCTTCCAATCCATTTCCTCCCATGAGAAAAAATATAAAGATCTTATGGACTCATCTGAATTCATATTTTGATGGGCTTTTAGTTTCATGAATCTCCCTTTATCTATGTATTAAAGGTAGAGGATCAAGTACGTGGAGATTCCTCATTTTATGCACCTTGTCATTGAATAAATCCTTTGAACATTACATGTATTTGTTCAGCTTCATTTTGTTCATGATGCACATGAAATTTTATTATTATGATATCACATGGGTCATCAATGATACCCAACCTTTTTATAATAAAAAGAAAACCCAAAAGTTTGAATTTGGATTATTGAATCACTATATATTTTTCTTGAGAGATGTTCATGAATTCCCACTGATATCATATTTCTCATTGATGGACCTTCTATAGCTATATTGAGATCACATGATTTAAAAGGATAACATGGGTAGGATATATGTACTAGACAGATAATACTCTAATTTTTTCCGAATTTAGTTGACTTAGTGAGAATATCTTTATTTTTTCTAGGGAAAAGTAATAATCCCCACATGATTTGTATCTTTTCTTTTATATTTAGATAAATTTTCCTAAGCTTTATATTTGATAAATCGTAGTGGGCATGGACTTGGATTTTTATCAAGCCACCCTCTTATGGTTTTTTAGCCTAATATATTGTGTGACTTTTCCATTTTATAAGTGCTCAATATTCCCTAAATCACAAAATGTTCATGTCTAGCAAGAAAAGACTCAAGTTTTACCCAAGATTCCATTTTTTGGTTTTTAACATGGTAAGCATTATATCTCTTTTAATTTTCTATTTTAAGGTCTTACAAACTAAACCATTATTGTGTTGTAGTTTAATATCTTCCATATCATACCCTATATTTTTTTTAGTTTAGGGTATTATACCTTGGACCTTCTGCTACTAGTAATATACTATTCGTGAAGTATTGTTCTACATGCATTTTAATGTCATACAGTAAAGATGTTTACCATGTAGTTTTACTTCATGTAGTAAGGACATATTTTGTGTAGGTTAATGTAGTGTGGTAAGGATGTATTTTGTGAAGTTTAATTTCATGTGGTAAAGACATGAAATTATATATGGTTTAAAGTCTTTCTGACATGGCATGATTAATGAATATAGAATGGGTCATTCATGTTGAGGATAACCCAAAACACCCTAAGACGGTGAGTTCCATCGCAATATTTCTAGGTCTCATGAGGATTGGAGTTACTTTCTTATAAAGAGTAGATACCTCTAGTTGGTAGATTATATTCCATTATTTATGGGTCCATAGGGATTGCATGCATGGTTATGTAAAGGTTTCCCCACTCCTTTCCATGGGCTATGGAATATTTAGAGATGGTATTAGTGGATGGTAAATTATTTTGGAAGCTAGATCCACCTGGATAGTTGGAATAATGGTGGTGTAATTCATAAACCAAAAGTATGAATCATTGACTATGTAATAGGGAATTCATATTGGGGATGCCCCAAAACACCCTAAGGTGATGAGTTCTTCCATGGTGTTATCAGGGCTCGTGAGGATCAGAGTTCCTTACTTGAGAGGAGGAGATGCCTCTACTTGGTCGGTTATAATCCCTTAGGCATGGGACCATAGATCTTACGTGCATGGTCATGTAACGGTGTCCCCACTCATTTACAAATGCCATGAAAGGTTTTTTAATACTCAAACATCCAGACGATGAAGTGGGGTATGGAAAAAAGAGTTATCCAGGAAGGGTTATAGAACCCCAAGGAAGTTTAGCTTTTAGTTGGGCTGATCAGTCCCTACACCCAATGGTTTCAAGACACATGGTGTGGGACATAAAAAGGTTCTATAATATAGTGTCTCATTCTTTCTTTGGTAAATGGTACAGTATATGGTGATGTAACATCACATATTATAACTGATTTACTCAAAAAATACCAATTTTAATATTATAACTGGTTTTATCACACTTTAAAAAATTAATTAAGGTCTCATAAAATTATATTTAATTATAATACAACAAAATATTAATTTATGAATTTATTTTACGAAAATAATTTTTCTTTTAAATAATTATTTTAATTAAAAAAAATTAAATAAACATTTATTTTTCACAAAATACCAACACTTAATTTATCATTTTTAAAACATTTATTTACTTAGTCCATGATATAAAAATACCATATTTTTATTTGTAATATACCTAAATTTTATTTATACTTTCATAGGCAAAGTTACTATTCTATTGGTTATATTATTATTCTTAATGGTCATATTACTATTTCATCAGTCATATTTAATAGTATATTATAGTTTTAAACTCGGTGTTGTGTGAAGAATAAACTATAGAAGATGTAAAATTTTAAAAGAGACATACCATAAAATATTGGGGTGTTACATTCTCCCATTATTCAAATATTTGTCACCTCATAAAAGTATTTGGGAAGTTCTTCATCATAAGTTCCTCTGGTTCCCATGCCGCCTCTTCAATTTTATGATTTTTGCAAAGTACCTTTATAGCTAAGTTGTATGATTCCTCAACACATTTTCTCTAATGTCTATAATCTTGATAGGCTCTTCATATTAATATAAACCATGTTCCAATTCTATTCCATCCAAATTGAAAACATGTTTTGCGTCTGGAAAGTACTTCTTTAACAAAGAGATATGAAACACATCGTATACTTTAGAAAGGGTAGGTGGCATTTCCAAATGATAAGCCATAGCTCCAATTCTCTCCAAACTTTCAAAAGTTTCGATGTACCTAGGGATAATTTTCTCTTTCTTACCAAACCTTATAACACCCTTCCTTGGGGATACTTTTAGAAATACATGATCTCTAACTTGAAACTCCAAATAAATTCTTCAGGTATTAGAATATAGTTTTTGTCAAATTTAATTACTTGGATATGGTTTTGAATATTATTTACCTTTTCTATTTTTTCCTCCACAATTTATAGGCCTATGAGCTTCCTCTAACCCACTTAATCCAAATAAGTTGAAGTACAAATCTCTTTCCGTATAATGATTCATATGGTTCCATTTGAATACTTGAATGGAAAATGTTATTCTAGTAAAACTATACCAAAGGTAAATACTTATCCCACATATCTTTAAAGTCAAGTGATCATGATATCAAAATGGATTATAATGTTTGAATAATACTTTCAAACTATCTATCTGTTTGAGGGTGATAAATAGTGCTCAAATAAAACATAATATCCAAATATTTCTGAATAATTTTTTAGAATTTCGATGTAATTCATGGATAATGGTCACAAAAATTAAAATAGGATCTCCATGAAGTCTTAAAACTTCATTAATATAGATTCATGAAAGTCACTTTAATAGAAAATATTCCCTTATAGTGAGAAATGTGCATACATTGTAATTCGATCAACAATTATCGATATATATCATTCTTTCTTAGAGATCTTTTAATATGGTGAATAAATCCATAGTAATGTCATCCCATTTCTATGTAGGAATAGGAATTTATTCCATGAATCCTCTAGGATGTTATATTTCAACCTTCACTTTTTGAGAAAATAAACATCTTGATACATAATCAAAAATTTCCTACTTCATTTTATCCCACCAAAAATGTTCCTTCAAATATCTATAAATCATAGTGCTACCTGGGTTTACAGAGAAATTAAATCTATGAGCATCATCCAACAATTACCCCTTTATCTTGGGTATATTGGGAACACAATTTTTCTTCCCAAATTTCATCATTTCATCTTTGTATATGAAGTCTACCAATTTCCCATCATTTATAGCATTAATTTTTTTATTTCTCATCACTAGACTAAGAACTTTTAATCCTTTCCAATAAAGATGTCTTGGAAACCATTTGAAAAATTAGTTATGTTTCACCTTACTTGATAATTTCCATATCCATATTTACTAAATCCATGTAAACATGATCCCGGTAAATCCTCATTTTATTTAGAACTCCATCATCCTTCCTGCTCAATGCATCTTTTACCTTATTTTCCTTCCATGGGTGATAGTGTATTGAAAAATCATAATCCTTGAGTATCTTGAGCCATTTACTTTTCCTCAGGTTGAGTTCTTTTTCTGATCAGATATATTTCAAACTCTTGTGATCTCTATATATCACACATATTTAACCATAGAGAGAGTGTATCCATATCTTCAGAGAAAATAATATAGCTTCTAACTCAATATCACTATTTGGATCGTTCTGTTCATGAGTTTTCAGCTAACTTGATGTATAGGTAATAAATCTATCATACTTCATAAGGACACAACCAAGTCCTTTCTTTTATACATCATTATAAATCAAAATTCCACTATTTCCTAATGGTAGAGTCTATATCATAGAATTCACTATTCTCCTATTCAATTATTCAAAACATTCTTCACATTTTTTTTCTATACGAACTTGACACATTTATGAGTAAACTTAGTTAATGGGTTAACTAATAGGGAAATTTTTTGAATGAAACATTGATGTTAACCTGCTAAACCAATGAAACTATATACCTTGGTTATGTTCGTTGGAGTAGGACATTACTTAATTTCATTTTTCTTTATAGGATCAATTGATATTCCATCCTTAGAGATAATATGGCCAAGAAAAATAAATATTTTAAGCCAAAATTAACACTTTCTAAACTTCCCATATACTCTTTTTTCTAAGAGTCTCCAAAATAATAGGAAACTGGTTCTCATGGTCCTCATAGATTTTGGAATATATCAATATATCATCAATAAATACCAAAAAAACAACAATATATTCCTTGAACACTCTTTCATTAGATCCATAAAAAAAGAGGGTTCATTAGTCAGTCCAAATGGAATTATTATAAACTTGGAGTGTCCATACCTAGTTCAAAATGATATCTTCAGGATATTTTCTTTCTTCACATGCAATTTATGATATATATATTGAAGATAAATATTTGAAAAATGAGCTCTATGAAGTTGATCAAATAATTCATCAATGCGAGGAAGTAGAATCTTTTTCTTTATCGTAATATCATTGATCTCCCTGTAGTCAATGTAAAGACTTATAGATCTATATTTCTTCTTAACATAAATAATAGCATCTCCCCAAGGTGAATCTATAGGGAGTATAAATAATTTATAACTCAATTAATCTAGTTGATTTTTTAACTCTATTGGCTCCATAGTTTCTATTGTATAGGGAGTCTTTGATATAAGTCTTGCATTAGTGATTAAATCAATAGAGAACATAACTTACCACTCTGGAGGATGTCTAGGTAAATCCTATGCAATACATAAATTTATTCTTTCACAATAGGTACGTACTCAATTTTAAGGTCACATTTTTTGTTAGTAGGTTTTATCTTCTATTCTTCTCTAAGAATCTCATTTATAAGAGCTACTATAGGTGGATCCATATATGAATCAGATGATGAAGTATCCCCTCTAAAGATGATAAATTCCATATCTTCATCAAAAATTATTTATTCCTTCTCCTAATAGTAATTTTTCATTATATTTCAAAAACCATTCCATACCAAGGATTATATAAAAATTAACCATAAATATGATAATAAAATCAGAAATTAGAGAAAGTTTGTGTATCATAAATGGAACCGCTTGACACATCCTTGTTTTAATAAGGTCTCCACTAAGAGTTTTTACTACCGAATCCCTTGTTAAGGTGAATTTTAAATATCTAATTTTTAAAGAAAACTAAGAATATATAATGGAATTATATAATCCAAAATCAAATAATGTTTTAGTTAAATTTGAGGAGATAATTAAAGTACCTACCACCACATCATTAGGAACATCAACTGAAGATGTTGTGACTGTATAAGCATGGCCTTGTTCCCTTGGCCTTTTCTGGAGAAAATTTCCTTGAAAATTAGGACAATAATTTTCATAATATCTCATATCTTTACAATTGTATCATTGAAAATTGGAAGATTATTTATTTCTCTTTAAACCATGTTCTTGGTGGCTTTTTTTTCACAAATGGAAAAAACTATCATCCCATATAGGCATGTTTCATGATGTTTCATTCCACATTAATTTTAGGATAAAAATCAACTCTTCTAATCTTCCCATTTTCCTTATTTCCTTTTTAGAGTTTTTAGCATCCATTTTCATATCTTTCTTTCCATTAAATTCATAAGGCATAGATAATTATTTCTCTATCTTGATAGAACATGTGACTATCTCTTCATATAATAAGAATGTTTTGTAGACTAGTTCCCTTTACAGGAATGGTTTTAATCCATCAATGAATTGATCAATCTTGCACCTTGGATCACATATGTAGTCCATGGAATGCCTTCATATCCTTGTAAAGTTGAATCCATAATTGGTAATGTTTTCATCATATTGTTTCCTTAGACTCAAGAACTTCCTCTCCATATCTGATCATTGTTCGCGAGGGAAATATTTATCCACGAAAATTTACATAAAATACTTCCATTACATATTTTAAATTTCTTCCACCTCATTTATGTTTTTGAATTAATTACCAAAATTGATCTAGATATCTAAATAGTGGATAAAATTCCATGATAACCTTATACCTTTCGTTACTTCCCAAAGTGAGAAATATATTTTCTAAGGATTTTATCCACTACTCTTTAAATGGGATTGTGGTATCATTGAAAGATAGACGTTGGTGTCTCATGAAGCAGTATAACATCATTCCACCATGTTGCGGATAATGATGTTCTATATGGATAAGGTTATTATTCATAACCTAAGTTGTTTGTACCATTATAGTTATAAGTTTATCGAATCTAGTTGCAGGTCCTGCTGTAATATCCCTAGCTTTCATAGGAGGGGAATCCCAAAATTGGATACACACATTGATATGGTTTCCATTCCTTCCAATAGGCATTATTTATAAACAATTACATAAACTAAATTAGGTTATGAATCATAATGCATAATTTTTAACTATAAAAACACATAACATAAATTAAAAAATTTATACATAAATAATATCATAGTGATAAAAATGGTTTCTTTAGGGACATGTTTAATTTTTAATCCTTCATAATGGTTTGTAATGAAAATGTGAATTTTCTTAATATGATACCTTGGAGTTTCAAACAAGGTGCACAGTAAGGCTCGTTGTTGTGTACTGGGTAACACCAAGATTGGATCAACACGCCTTATTAGAGTTTTTACCCTAGGTACATCTATACCAGAACCATGTCCACTTGTAGTATCCTAAAAAGAATCTATTTCTAGGAATACCCACATAATCTCTACCTTACCAAAATTCTTGTATGTTCTTCTATTCTTATCCTCAATGTCTATCTTAGGGTTATGTTCCCTAATCTATGTTTTCTAAATCTAGTTTCTAATATTTCTACTAAACGTGCTCTAGTACCGACTATAAATTCCTCGACCCTAGTATCCTAGAGTCGGTGCCTTAATTTATTACATTGGTACTATGAAACACTTATAGCATCCCAAAGGACTGAATGATTTTGTATCTTTGGAAAACTAGAAAAAAAAATTTTACATTACAACTTGAAAGGAAAAATAACATAGTAACTCCATTGGAAAAATCTAAAAACACCTATATTATCCCAACAAGTCATTCATAATATATATATTCACATCTTGGGGAAAAATAAAACATAATAAAGTGGTGAGATCAAATTCGTAGTTATGGTAATCAATACAACATAATCAATCATAAACATAAACAATAATGCAAGGTGAATAACTAAAACACATTCCATTAAAACATCATCTTGACCCTAATATGGTAGGAATAAAAGCTAAATAAATAATGTTATATAAATAATAACATGATAATGAAACTTAATCATGGATATTTTACTAGATAAATAATCACATGGGCTATAAATTAAAAATATCATAATGATGGAATGAATAATATTGGTCATCATAAACATGTCATCAAGGCTTCATCCCAAACACCATACATAAATAGGTAACAACCTGGTCCAGTTAAAAATTAGATTGTAAAAATATATATCCTATAAAAGATATGATAATTAAATTATATATGAGGAATATTAAAATAATATTCATATTAAAAATTTTAAAATAAAGTGAAAACATGTAAAAAGAGTGTTTAAGAAATTTTAGAAATGAGCTATTTTAGTGTTGTTTAGGGGAAAACATAAAAGAGTCATCGAATTGAAAAAATGAGTCATTGTTTGAATAAAACTAAAAATGAACTAAGATAGTTTTTAATGATAAAAATAGTGATTTTATAAAAATATTTTGTGCTTAAAATAGATTATGGAGTGTTCCTGAAATTGGGTAAGAAATTGGGAAGGTCCCCTTAATCGAGATGGCTTATCATGATGGATTGAAGATGGAACCTTATGAAACATGTAATACACTATAAAAGAAAGAAGTATTGATATAAAAACATATATTTGGAACATGAAAATATAATTTATAATGAGTACATAATAATAATTAAGAATTTAATTGAGTTAAAGAGAGAGAAATGTTATCCGGGATGAAAATAGGGGTTCGGGAAGAAGCCCTTGCCTTATGTCTGAAAACATTCTGCACTTGTACTTAACATCCTGGATAATGAAATTATATTCATTAATAATTTAATTCAGAACCTATTCAACATTTATTTTATTTATTATAATTTTATGTTCATTTATGGTTTTTTTATGAATTATAAAATTCAATTTCATCGTTTGAAAGTGTTTGTTTCCTTGGTTTTCATTATTGGTTCACTTGTATACAAGTATGAAAGATCCTGTCAAATGGGAACAATTATCCAGAATTAAAATTATATTTTATTAATGAACTTATATAATATTTAATGGCCTTATATATCATTTTTTCAGATATTAGTGTGATTCATTTGATAAAATTTTAATGATAACCATTTGGATTATTTTGGTGTTTTTTCGTTCATTACGCACTAGTTTTGTTTCATGATTTAATATAATTTATATATAATGGTTCAAGAATATTAAATATGTTTTAATACATATATTAAATTCCGTTTTAACCATAAAAAATAGTTTTATGACCATCCTTAAAGGTGGAATTGAAAAATTAAAACTCGTCATCCATGAAGGTAGTAAATCAGCACCTCACATGCGATGTTTTCATTTTTAGAATAAAAATGGAAAGATAAAAGAATTGATGGTGGATATCCCATTATCATAATAAAATTATATTATATATAATATTATTGAGTTATCATGCATTTTTTTACATATAAGGTAAAGAAATGACAAGAAAAGAAAAGAAATTCAATGAAAATTAAAAGAGCGAAAGGGGATTTTACCTCTTGAATTCCCCTCCTTTAGAAACTCTTTAAGGAACTTTGAAATGGTCTTTTGGGTTATACTAGGAAGAATAGAACATGGGGGATAGGTTTGGTAGAGTTATTGGGTAGAAATTTGACGAGATTCATAGATTTGGAGGTGTGAGGAGAAGAGGTGATGAGGGTAGTATTTATAGAAGAGGAGAGGGGTGTTTTTTTATTTAATTCAATAGATTATTATTTTGGATCAACAATATGAATAGTTTTAATATCGTCACTAAATATATTAATATAATTAAGGTTAGATTTAAATTATGGGATTATATCATCCATACATAATCTTTGACTAAATAATTCATGTATTTATTAAATATCATAAATTATTGTATTTCTCTATTCACTAAAAAATCAACTATTTTAGAAAAATCACAAAAATTAACCCTAACAATTTCTAGAAATTTATAATTCAAAAAATTCTCCATTTTATGAAAATAATTTCCCAAATATTTGAAATTAAATTTTTAAATAAAATCCTTATTTACTCAAAAAATACCGATTTTAATATTATAAATGATTTTTTGAAACTTTAAAAAATTAATTAGGGTCTCATAAAATTATATTATAATCATAATAAAAAAATATTAATTTATGAATCTATTTTATGAAAATAAAATTTCTTTTAAATATTTATTTTAATTATAAAATTTAAAATAAATGTTATGTTTTACAAAAAAACCGACACTTAATTTATTTGTTTTTTAATCATTTATTTACTTATTCCCTGGTATAAATATACCATATTTACATTTATAAGATACATAAATTTTAATTATACTTTCATAGGTGAAGTTTATATTCTATTAGTCATATTACTATTCAAAACAGTAACATTACTATTCTAATGGTCATATTTAATAGTATATTACGGTTTTAAACTCAGTGTTTCATGAAGCATAAACTATCGAAGATGGTAAATTTTAAAAGATACATACCATAAAATATTTGGTTGTTATATTAGAGGTTTATTTCATCGAATAATTGGTGTTTTAAGATCCAATACCAGTTATCCTTGAAGGAACGAGTGGTGGTAACCATTTTTATTGAAGCCTCATGTGATATAATTCTAATGGACTTCAAGGTTTTGTGGTGTACAAAACGTTTTCTCATCAAGTTATTCCAAATAAGACAGACTCTTTTGAGATTTCTCATCATCTGATAGTTTTAAACAAATTTCTATTTTAATTGATAGAAACTATAATTATGTGGTAAACACTATCTCGATCCTATACACTAATCAATGCGTATTTTCTTGTATAGAATTGCTCATGGTGTAATGGTAGGACCATAAAGCCTGAATGAGTTTGTATGGCCCAGAATTCTTGTCTTTGTTGACTATCTTTTGGAGTATATTTGAAAGAGTCTTATTAGAGTATTCTATTTTTTCATTTCTCATAGGATGATAGTAGGATGAATAGTTGGACTCGATGCTGTAATTGTGGTAAAATTTATTCAATTTGTAAGAACAGAGGTTGGTGTCATTTTCCATCAGTATCATGTGAGCGAATCTGAACCTCGTGATGATGTTAGATTTTATGAAGTTGATGATATTCTTTATCCTAACTTTCTTGAGGAAAATTTCCACATTCTATTTGGAAAAGAATTTGGTATGAGTGAGGATGTACTTAAACTGCTTATTTGTAATTGTGGGATATAAATCCACAACATCCATTCCCTATATAGTCAATGACCAAGAATATTTTTATTTATATAGCAATTATAGGTGTTCATAGATTAATTTTTCATGAATTCTTCATTCATGAAATTTCCTGTTGAATTCCACATAATCATATATCATGGTTTTCCACTAGTTTCCAAGACTCCTTATTTGGTGGGAGCTCCTAGTCCCAGACTGATGAAAACTGCAAGCGCTTACATGGAATTCTTCCATGACGTCATGAATCACTCTTTTTTTGTACATCTGAGGAGGATCCAATAAAATCCTCATTTGTAGAAGGATTTCTTCTCATTTAGACCATTCTAAAGGGTAAATATATCTACTCATTGTCGAGACTGTTCATTTTTGGCTTAATCAAATAGAATAATCCCATTTTGGAGATAATAAATTATAGGCTCCATCCAACCAATGGTGGATATTGGTTAATCACACTCTAGGACCATGTTAACCTGATTGATATCCTCCATGTCATAGATGATGACCAGTGAGACTATCTTATGGTGTGTGATGTGGAAAATCACTTCATCATGATCAGGGTTGTCTAGGACTATGGTCTAATTATCCAGTGTATCGACATGAGAATTTTTTGATAGAGGTACATGATGCAATGTGGGTTTGAAAGGTAACTCTATAATTAATCCTATGACATAACCAGTGAGAGGAGACAATTCCTCCTTTGTAATGGTATATTTTCCACCAATTTTCATTATCACCACCTCTAAATATCCTTTAAATTGTACAAATGTTATTTTTAGTTGTATGGATAATTCCAAGATAGTAATTAGGGCATGATATTCTAAATCATTATTAGTGTAGCCGTCAGATAGTGAGAAAAAAGTAGAGAAAATTTTCTTTGTCCATAGAAACAAATAAAATCCCTAGACTAGACCAGTTTAGCTTCAGGTTTTCTAGCCACTTTCTGATAGAAATTTGGGATGGACCATAAAAATACAACTCCCATGTTCATGGAGTGTCATGAACATAGAAGTCATTGTTTCCTAGAAGTTCGGTGTCAACTAGTGTGCTTTCTAGGGCAAGATTCACTACAGTGGAATAATCCAGGGAATTCATTTTCACTACCTTCTGTGACATGAATTAGATGTCATATTTTCATATAATAACGGAACATTGGTCCAAAAGACCATTCAATATAGGACGGAAACGTATGTGCATGATAGGTTTAATACGAGAGACCAAGTAAACTTCATGATGCTGTAAGTAATACCTCATCATTTTCACTAAAAATATGAGTGATAGGAAGTTCTTATTAATATAAAAGAACTAGGTCTCAGTTGCTATCATTGTTTGAGTAAGGTATTAGAGACTGTTTTCATTTCATGCATCGTTCTTTTGTTCAAGTAGAGCACCAATAGATTTCTCTATGGTGGACACATATAATATGAGTAGATTTACTTCCATCAGTGACATCAATATTGGTGGGTGTAGAATGTTTTTTTTGAGAGACTCAAAGGATTATTTCTAGTCTTGATCTCATTGGTAGTTGACTCCCTTATTCCTTAACATGGTGAAGGGTAGATTTTTATTTTAGGTTAGCTATGAAATGATGAATGTAAGCATGGTTCTCTTGGATCCCCCTCAGTTCTTTGAGATTCATAGGGGTGAAATTTTTAGTATTTCACTAGTATTTTCTTGATTGACCTCAATTCCATAGTGTTGTTCCAAAAATCAAAGTAATTTCCTTGATGTTACCTCGAAAACACAATTTAGTGAATTCATCTTGTAACTATACTGTCACAGCTTTTTGAAGATTGTTTGAAGATCCATGAGGTGATCAAATCACTATTGAGATTTGACTACCAGATAATTGACATAACATTATGTTATTTATCCCAATAAAAATATAAATATTTGATTCATGGAATGTTGGTAATTAGTTCCATCGTTATTTAGTCCAAAGGTTATGACCGGATTGTAAAAGATCCCTTGAGGTACTCTGAAAGAAATAGATTCCTTGTCTTCTGGGACCATTTCTAGTTTATCATACCCAAAATACACATCTATAAAAGAAAGGGCATAAAAACCAATATTTTCATCAATCAATAGTTCATTGATTTTTAATTGAAAATATTATTTTAGGAAGTGTCGATTAAGGTATCCAAAATTGATGAAGACCCTAATCTTCCCATTCTTTTTCTTTATAGGGATGATGTTAGAAATCTATATTGGGTATTTTACATCCAGTAAAAAGTTGAAGTTGATCAATTTTTCAAAAATCTATTATACATTAGTATCTTGAGATTATTTAATCTTCATAGTTTCCTTATTGAAACCATGAAAGTCATCGGGTAAACCTAGATGGTGGGTAGCCACATTGGGGTTCATCCCTGTCATCTCCCTGTAATTCCATGCGAACATATATCGATGCTGCTTTATAAATTAAATATGCATATCTCTCTCCTTAATATGCATGGATACACTAATAATTGTATGTTTTGGGACTTCTTAAATTCCTAGATTCACCTACTTATGCTTATCGATGGTAGTGGAGAACCCTTCCTCAAATTTGGGAGGGGTGTTCCTGAAGTCATCCTGTTATTTTTTTACCTATGTATATATGGATGAATTTGAAAACATGGTGGGTAATCTGGGGGAATATATATCATTATTGGGGTAATATAAGTCATGGGAAGAGATAATGTCACCCTGAATCACTGAAGTAGTCACAAAGATATTTCAAAGCTAAATTCTTTCTTTTATGATATCACTATGTATATGAGAATCTTGTTCATCTGGGATTAAGTCTACTACCTCAATCAGGTTTATGGCTAGAACATAATCATCATTAATTATACTCTAGGGATTAATAGGGTGGTCCCAAATCTATTGGGAATGTAACATACATATAATTATCCACCATTGGTTATTTTACATCCCATTTATAGAAACCTACCTCAACATATATGGATTCATAAGACTCGAATGGAGCATTGTCACTGTGTAGTATTCCAACCCTCCCATCGATTGGGTATTTCAAACACTATTTAAATGTTGAAGGTAACTTAATGTGGATTTGAATCTAAGGTCTTATAAGAAGTATATTATATATTGTGTCTTTCTAGATAACCATGAACTCACTATTATATGTTATATCCTCAAACTGAGTCTTGAGATTGATAATCCCAAGTGGTTTTTTCTCTCTCTTATTGTACCCTTGAATGGTTAGCCTTATAGGAGATAATTCCACCTCGCTATATCCCAAATATCAGAGGGTACAAATTGGTATGAGTTTGATCCCATAACAATTATCAATCAGATCCCTTTGGATTTTTACATTGATCGGTTTTCCATAAAAATATAGGGGTCTGATGTGTCCCTAGATGACCTCTTCTTGATTCTATTCTATGAACAAGATGGTGACATGGAATTATAATGGAATAGTCTCCACTCAATAAACATCAGATACAATAACTTCTATCTCAATCCTCTGTGGGCACTAGATGGATTCAATGAGTGCCTCTATAAGTTCTTTTGATAGATGAAGATCCTCTACTATTGAGAATTTGGTTGGGACAAATGCTAGAGGTTTGTTCTTCCCAATATGGTGTTTCTTCTTATTGTATGGATTGGGAGTATAGTTGTTCATGGTGGATGGGAATGGTGCTTGATCAAAGGTCAATGGAGAATATATTGTAAGTGGTTTAGGTTGTGTTTCCATCCTCTTTGTCTAATATAATCAGATAACGACACCCCCGTGAATCGATCATGTATGATTATAGGTCATAGATAACCATTGGAGGGATCTTGAACTCCTCCATGTTTCTATCGGTCTTATTGGAGTCCTCACCCATGGGTATTGGCTTCATATATGTCTTCTTTGGGGATGGGACCAATATATTGGGTTTGACCACACCTTCATTATCCCTTGTATCATCATCTCTTGCATTTGCAGTCTTCATATCCCCAGTAAGATATATGGAACTTATAATCAGAGGCATAGTTATCATTAGAATAAGGGTAAGTCAAGTATACCATGTTAACAAAACCAAATATGAGATCCTCATCCAAGGAGGGCTCCTTTTTGTGGGGTGTTTCTCGTGTAGCAGATGTTGAAGGAAAGAAATTTGTAGGAGTCATAGCTTTTATAAGAGTAGAGTAAGACTCTTCCTCTTCTTTACCTTATTATATGTGGTGATTATATCTTCTTTTTGGGGTGTATTCGATGTCACCTCCATAGGTTATGGGATTTTTATTGTTCTATAAAGATTTTCTATCAGGGTGGCAAGATCACACTCAACTGTCTTTTGTGTCATCCAATTATCAAGCATCTTCCCATGCCTGGTCGAAAGTTCTCTCTAGTCACCCTCTTCTTCTAGTTGGGAGATGACTACACAAGTCACTAATAACAAGGAATGTTTCAACACCACTTTTCTATAATCAAATATGATTTACACGACATACTTGAAGATGAGTCATTCTTGGGTGTTATTATCGAGCCTCCTATGGAAAGTTCAATAGTAAAGATGATTAGTGAGGTTGACCTTATTGATTTTCCTAGGATACAGTAGCATTAGTAGGATACTTTATAGGGCTTCAAAGAAATAACTATGGACTTATTTATTTTGGAAGGAGTGTAATTTATTCATCCATTCCATGAATTATGGGAAACCCTGATCCCCTTTTGCTTCTTGTTAATAGTGATATTGTTGTTGTTTCCACTCAATGAGAGGCATTGGATGATTCAAAGCTTGCATAGGTGATTGCATTGGAACTACTATTGGTTTGAGGGTAACAATGGTAGTCTCTTCCATACCAACCCTTTTCTCCTATACTGAGGGCATGGGTTGATATTTATCTTGGTTCTGAAAAATGTCATCTTCTAGGTGTTGTTTCATTTCTAAAAACGTACAGAATCCTCCTGGATTATTCATCAGGATTATAGGTGTCTACAATTCAACCCAAATATTTTTATTATATATTTTCAATAGTTTCTCTTATGAGAGAGAGATACTAAGAAAATAGTTTAACCCTTTACATCTGGATATGAATTCATAAACTCTCTCGTTTTCATGTTTCTTTCAGTTTATGAGGTAAACAATTATTGTTTTACATATAGTATTATTGAATAGAAAAATGAATTAATGATGAAGGTTTTCCCATCCTACAATGGATTATACTTGAATTTTGTTGTACTAACCAAGGACTATCCCTATTAGAGTCTATATGAAGCATCTCATCTTGGTCACCTCCTACTGATCTATAGGGTGCATCATTAGGACACATCGGGAGATGAAATGCATAGGATGCTATATTAGATCCCCCACACTATCAAAGGTTTAGAATATATAATTTCCAAAATAGTGTGTGAGTAAAGTTTCATCCACCCATTTATGATATGTATTCTTCTAAGGTTGAATAGGTGTACTCTTTCCTTCCATGGATTCTATTAGTGTAGCTAGGGATTCAATGGAAATGATAAGTTTTGAAGTTACCCCTATCTGGGACACCTATCATCTATAGGGATCTGTTGGGGCTTGATGAGGTGGCCCCAATTTCATATCCTACTACTTTTCTATCCATTCTAGGACTAAATGATATTCATAGTGGGGGAGATGTTGTTATCATAATAGAGGGAAGTCTTGATCATATTTGACTTCATCATTTATGTTGATAAGCTCCATATATCCAAATTTGGCATGAAACTCATATGTCGCTCTTGTTGGTGGATCATATCTTTCTAGATGTGTGGTAAGAGGGATATTCATCTCTATTTAAATATGATTCCCAGTGGGAATTTTTCCCATGAGTAGCTCCTTGTTGAGTTGGTTGAGATTTTTTATCTCATTCTCAGATTATGCCAATCATTCCTCCATGGAAATAATTTTACCTCTTCTAGACTATGAGTGGGATGTATCTACACCTTTCCCTTTCTCCTTGGAATTTTTTTTCTAAAAGGGTAGAAACTCATTATTTGTATGTGCTAGGTTTTGGTTACTCCTATGATTTTTCATACATGTAGCCCCACATAGTGTATCCTGATCACCCTCCTCTCAAGGTATAGTTTCTAAATTGCATCCCTTTGTGTTTTCATCTTGGTTCACATCATATGTATTTTTGATTGTGATGATATTCACTAAGGTGTATGAGTTACGGTAGTTATCCCATTACTTTCAATGTAATAGGGTGGTTCTGCACCTATTACATCAGGGTCGTTTCTCCAACCCTTTTCCATAATAGACTATTTTAGATTATAAACCCTATGGGTTTTTTTCATACATTCCTTATATCTTAGTCTATGAACAGTGACCTTAAGGGAGTTTTTGGTCATGTTTGTTGAGCATTACTTTAATATAATAGGGCTTTCTTGTGGTGGGAGGAATAGATGGGATGTCAGCCATCGAGATTTACCTCCCAACCTGGAGAAGACGGATTCCCTCAGAGGTGATGATAGTGATGAAAATTCCCCTTGTCCTGTGTGCTGGGGGTGGAGGTGGTGGTAAATATTTTTCATCCTTATAGGTTGGGTTATCTCATGAATTTCTACTATAGTAGTTACTATTAAGGCCCATTTAATTTGGCATAATTTTTCTCATGTATGAGTTGGGTGTAATGGTATCCCATGAGGGGAGTCCTTTTCTATGGGAAGTTGTCAGGTTGGCCACAAATTTAGTTTCCCTGTCTGAAATGTGTTCCCATTTTTTCAAGGGGCCTAGACTAAAGGTCTTTTGGTTTATCTCTCTCTTCATTTGTGATTTATTTTCATCTTTAGGGTGGTGTTATTCCATTGTATTGACCCACTAGATCACATGTTACCCAGTCCCATGATTTCGCTTGTGGCTATGAAATTATATGATGTTCTATCTAGGGAGTTATGCTATTATAGAGATATAGAGAAATGGAATGCTCCATATTTTCCCCATTTTATAATATGTATGTCTTACAAGGATTTTGAAATCAATCGATGGAGATTTATTATAATAAAGATACAGAAACTATGTAGGTGTTTGTCATGCTCCTCCATCCTGGGGTGTTGGTCTGTAATGAATGTTTCCATGTCCATATGACTACAGAGTGTATTTATGGTTTGAAGGTGACCAGTGTATCATGAATAAGGGAGGATTTTATTATTTAACTGTTGTTGATTTTCCAAAACATTTTTGTATAGTTAAGGTATGAACTCCTTCTCTAGCTAATCTGGGATCTCATAGTCAAATGTAGTGAGGGGAAAAACATGGTTTGAGGTTTTTTCTAGATAACTCTCTCCATATATCCATATCGGCCTCCTCTTTATCATATTTATCACCCTCCACATAGTTAGACCATGAAAGATACTTCTCTGGGTCTCCTACTAATTATGCTGAAGTGATGCTGGTAGTTGATAGGGAAATATATATAGTTAACCCTGGTGTTTCAATCACCTCTTTATACGATGGTGTTTGGGTATTGAGAACCTCTATATATATAGGTTTCTGAGAAAGGGGAAGATTTTCTAATATGAAGGGATATATCACTATGGGGGGTTAACCATAGTGGATGTCAGGAGTAGAGTCCCAATGATTCTTCTCCACACTACCATGAGGAGGATTATTCATGTAATGATCTCCTTTTTTTTAGTTGAAGAGTTGACAGACCCCTATGTTATTGCAGATATGATTTGAATAACCTCAAAGACACTCTTATTAATGAGGTTAGGGATATGATAATCATTCTATGTTGTGGATGTAATTTTTTGACCTACATTTTTTTTTGTTTTGATCATGGGTATGAGCCAGATCCATGATGGTTATCATAATATGTTGATAACCATTTGGTTATGTAGAAATATGATCCCAAAACATAGGATCTATTTGATTATATGGGTGATCTTCTTTATTATTAGCAGGAATATGAACTTAACTATGGGTGGTTACAGAAAAATGAGAGTCAAACCTACCTGGAGTAGGGATATGAGCCTGGTTCAAATATTAATTCCCTACTAGAATATGCTGATGGAACTCTGGAATGGGATAAGGGATATGAGTCTCCTTCTGTATGGACTTTGAAGTATGCTAGTACATTTGTCCATTAGTGGAAATAGGGATATGAGATTCGCTTCCATGATATTCTGTTGTATGCTGAATGGTTTTACTAAGAGGATTATGAGCATGTCCCAAGGAATGTGATGCTCTCAAGTGCTAATCCCCAGTCAAAATGGGGATATGATCCTTTTCATGTGCCTTTAATGTATATCACTAGTCTCTTTTTTTATAGGAATATGAGATTTTCCTGAGGTACGTTCCACTTCCACTTGGTGTGCCTCAGTCAAAATGGGGATATGAGCCCAGTCATATGAATTTGGATTATATCACTGGTTGTTTTTTATATGAATGTGAACCTATCTCTAGGCATGTGTTGCTCTCACTTGGTGACCCCTGGTTGGAAGGGAAATATGATCCTAGTCTAGTTCCTCTCCCTTTATCAGAATATGCTGATAATCCTCCTGGACGAGAGTAAGAATGTGTGTTTACTCTAGAGTAGCCACTTTTTCATACTGATCAAGGTAATATGCTACTCTAGCTATCAAGATAGGAATATGTTTATTTCCATATATATATACTAGTATGGGAATATGTTAATGGAGTTCTTTAGTTGTTGTTAGAATGTAATGAAACTTTAGAAAATTATGTACAGAATATAGGCTTTCACATTTTCATTGTCCAAAATGTATTGGAAGATATCTTCAATTGAAGCTGGTATATAACCACACCTATGTCCTTATTATGAAATCAAAATATTCTTGTGGAAATTATACATGGTAATAGGGATATAATCCTCCCTCGTTCTTGATGTTGAAATACATTTCCAGGATTGATTGGAGAAAGAAGAGAAATAAGCCTTCCCACTGGATACCTCCAAAATATGCTAACGAGATTCATTTATAGAAGTGGAGATATTATCCCACTTCTATTTATCCATTTTTTTCACCCACTAAGACTTCATTGGTACCCATTAATGAGTTTCCAAGGATTCAATGAGTCGAGTGGTGCCCTTAGTAGATGATTGAGGAGCACTAGTGGGATGATTCTAGTGACGACGGTTGACAGGAGCCCTCCTTGGTGGCTCCTAAACTAAAATGGTGTCATAGTCAAGTCCTTTATCCAACTTCCTCAAATATAAAAGGTGATTATTTTTATGCTTCAGGGATAATATTCCGAAGATATTGGTGGTGGTGACAATTTACATTGGATTCACTAAATATTTCCTCAAATGAGGTCGACTTGTTGGATTCAATGTATGGAGACCCTCATGTGAAACATCAAGGGTTAGGATCATACTATCTCAATGCTATTACCAAACCATTTTTATCTCCATGTGAAGTTTAAGGTTTTAAGTGGCTGGTTTTTTTTGCAACCCACGGAGTTTATATGTGTAGATGAGGTTCTAGAGAAATTACTCGATGAAAACATGACCTTGGGTCAGGGTTTTGTTTTTTAGATTAGTATATCTATATAAATTCAAAAGAGAATAAGGTCACAAATCATTTCATCATATCAAGTATGAAAAATTCTAAATAAAAAATGCACAAGTAACTAAATTTCCATTTCTTATTTCTGGTTTTTTCATTTTTATATCATGGACTTACTTAGAAAAGATGGACTTATCTCATAAGAACCTAAATTATATAGAATTTAATATTGGTCATGCAATTTTTATTTTCATATGGGACATAAAGAAAAATTTCGTAACACATGGTCAAAAGATCATTTTATTATTTGAGAGATTCATATTGGGTTTAACATTTTAGTTTCACTTAGAAGATGCATAGTGTCCCAGGTTTAAAAGAAAAGTTGGTTGCCTCCGTTAATGATTCAATTATTCTTTCATTTTATGCCTTTACACTAGGTTTACCATTTCTATTTCCTTTTTTAGGATGAATTTGGTATTTAAAATTTGGTTTCACTATCATTTACTCCTAGTTCATCATTTTCATCTCTTAGAAACTACCAAGGGATCCCATATTGATAATAAGGTACATAACTACTTCCCAAAGGTAGGTGGTCAATTGGGGTTTCAGAACAAATAGTGCTTAGGAATGCACATTGGTTGAGAGGATGGGAGTTCTGTATCACCATACCCTTTTGGGGTGAAATTATTTCCTATTTCATGACTATCTTATAGATTTGAGATATGTTCATGAATATATTCCATATCATAATATAGATCCAGTTACCCTAACAAAATGATCAGGTGTCATATCCTTTTGCATGAAACACAAGGTTCTATTAAAGATTCCATTTTTGTGTATCTGAGGTTTTTCATCCATTTCCCATTGACTAAAAATTCATTTTTTTTTATTTTTGAAAAACAATTTTTGGTCAGGTGAGAACCCACCATTGCAAATCACTTTGAGGCTATGTGAGAACCAACATGCCATCACAAGAAACCAAAGAGGGGCTGAGCAGAGAAACCTGTCTAGGACCAGACCCACCCAAAAAACATCCATTTCCCATTATTTCTTGGAAATGGGTAACTGCTTATATTTTGAAACCATATAATTAGGAACTCTGGAGTTTACTTCCACTCAGGGAGTCGATTGGTATTTTGAGGATGGTATTGAACCTTGATGAGTTTCCTATGTATCTTGTTTATAACATGAATATAAACCCACATAGTTTGTTCAATTCATTCAATTTAATGTCATGCAAAAAGGAAATATATGACGGAAATTAGGAACCAGGTATGGATCTCAATCTTTAGGATGGTGTACCACATATCATTTCTATAATAGGAATTAGATTCATTATAGTTTGATCATGCATTTAGTACTTACCATGAGGTGGATGAACTTTTATGAGGGTATTCATATCATGCCTCTCGATGAGGCTTACACACTGTCGTTTCCCAATTTGGGGTATATTTATGATGTGAGTGATATTATCATTACAAATCCCTAAGCCCATGTAATCCATGATCAGTATGAGAAATAAGGGATAACAAGATATAAAAATCAATGTATACGGATGTGATACTTATGCACTTTTGTAGCCTTTATGGTGTGTTTGATATGGATTTTGGGTCTTAAGAAAGAATCCTACATATCCTTCTTATACCATGAATCAGAGTGCTCATAGTTTAGTTAGCTTCTCAATCTGATAATGGATGAGGAATAATAATGAACCCACATGAAAGTTTAGGTCCCATAGATTAGAGTGTTTGAGACATTGAGGGGCTTATAATGAGGTGGAATCCCATTGGAGCTCAGTGCGTAAGATGGTTCCCTACATATCACATTTGGATAGGAATTAGAGTTATTATAGTTTAGTTTTGGTTATAACCAATTATGTTTACTAGACAAGGTTATCATTCCATAGGTTGTCTTCCTGACATGTTCTGATTGTCTTCCATTCAAGTCTGGGGTTTCTTTATGACATGTATAAGGATGTTTCGACATGTCCTAGTTGCCTAGAGAACATGTCCAAAGATAATCACATGATCTAGTTGAATTTTCCAGAGGACTTCACATGATATTGATGGAATTTCAGGAGGACATCATATGACCTAGCTGACAGGTCTGGAGGATTTCACATGACTTGGTTGACATGTCCATAGTAATTTAAAAAGCTTGGTTGAAATGTCACAACAAGTTTTTCAAGTCTTTTCTTATGTTTTGTTTTATTGGGAATATCATTCCTTCTCTTGAGTTTCAAGTGGGACAGGGGTTCAATTTTTAAGTGTTTATCTGTATATTTTTTACTTTGTGGTTGACCTTTAGTTTTTTTGGGAGTTTTTTGAGAAAATTTGGGATTTTTGGCTTCATATTGGCCTACACACAATTGTAACATGGTTTGGTAAACCGTGTGGCCAAACCCAGGTAACCATTCGATAAGGTGAAATTTTGGGACATAGGCATTTTGCACGGTTTGCGCACTATTTGGAAACTATGCGGCCAAACTGTGCTCATTCCCAGGTGTGTCCAATAAGGGGCACACAGTTGGTGCACATTTTGGTAAACCATGCGATCTAACCATACGAGCTACCCAGATCCTAAAAAGTGAAAAATTCAAATTATACCCTTATGGGATTTTAACACCAAACCTGTCCATTTCTTCATCTACCTAGTTCGTACAGCCCTAGGGAAAGCTCTCCTTATTTCTCCAAGCTTCCTTCTTTCTCCTTAGGTGTGGATCTAAGGATTTATTCAATATTTTGGGAAAATATATCAACGTAATATCTTCTTTTCATATCTCTCTTCCTAATCCTTCCATTTATTCTTGAGTTTCACCTCTCCCATGGTCATGTCAACCTAGGCTTTGGTTTTCCCTTATTTTATGTTGGGGGTTTTGTTCTTTTAGGGTCCCTCTTTATAGATCTAGTGTTTTGGAATCCTCGTGGAGTGATCTCGGGCGTGCACTGTTGATGCGCCATGGATTCAAGGTAGGTTTCCCATGAACTTGACTTTATAATTTAGGAATCTTTTATTTTATAATTTTCACACCTTTTTACATTCTAAATATTGTTATATGATCCTTGGATAAGTTTTTTAGTGTGAAAAATAGTGGTTTGTTCTTTATTTTTTTGATAAATACTTTTGTCTTGTTATCAATGTACACACATAGTGTTTGATAAAATATAATGTTATATTTCTAACATGGTTTGTGATATTTATAATATGATTTAGAAATGTAAATGAATTTATGGCATTTTAAATGAAGTTTTGGGTTCCTTATATGGGTTCCCGAAGTGGTTTTAGTTTTAAAAACGGATTGTGTATATGATTTCAATGTGCTTTTTCATGTGATGGTGCTTAATGGTCCATTTTGCATTTTTATAAAAAAAAATTGCTTTGAAAATGTGACATGAGTATTTAAGGAGATTTTTTAAATGATTTTGAATTGGAAAATGGTGTTTCTACACTCTTTATGAAAGGTGGATTTGTATCCTTGATAAATGTTAGTTTTAAGAAAAATTATTAAATCCTCATTTAGAAACCCGGTGAAAATAATAGAAGTGATTATTATGAAAACCCCATTCGGATGATTCTCATGCCCTGTTCATAATTAATGGATGGGAGTAACTCATTATGGAATCCTCATTATCCATTATTGGAAATCCTCAGTATATACTCCTTAAGTGCTAATTTTCCTATGACATGAGATCAATATTTAGGGTGAATCGGGGTGAGGCCTATTGTTGGGTTTTTATTATTATATGCTTGTGATTTGATGCTTGTTTGGCATCAGCTAGATCACCCCCTTTGTACATGAGACATGGGAACTTGGCATAGTGAGATAATTTTCTAAGAAAGATTTTTATATTGGATAGTTTACGCACTATCCGGCGGACAATAATAGGTGGATATATTTGGGTTTATTGTTATGGGATTTTCCCCTAGTCTGTCCCGATTTAGGGTGGCCATGAGTGTTAGGTTGTCTTTTATTTCATCGTGTGTGGACTGATACTGAGGATGGGTCTCATGTATTAGTATGCTATGGATTAATCATGATTTCCTAGGTTCACCCATTTCTATTATAACTTAACTACTTGTAGTGATGATTGAGATACTTGTTTGTTTATTTCCATTTCCCTCATTATGTGGTTATCATAGTATTCTCATTGTGTATTGTTTTCTTGGAAGGTGGTGAGCTCGCTTCAAAATTTTTATGATTTTTTTGGGTTATTTGAAATGAAATCATCACTTTCCCCTTGAAAATATTATCGTATCATTAATGGAATGAATTTTTTATTGAAATGAAAGAGGTCAATGGGTCATAGTTTGTTTTAAGTAAAATGTTTATAAAATCTTACTTTTATATATTATAGTTGAAACTTGAAGTTGATTTATCTTTTATTTTAAAGTAAGTAAATTGGTATTAAATTATTAGTACAGGCTACTAAGTTTTAAAAATCATTCCTATAGTTCCTTTTTATTTTTATCCTTTGGTGAAAGTCTTAACTTGAGTTCAATCAGCTTGGGTGATGTTGGATCTTTGTGCTGGAGAGTGACCTACATGGTCACATGAAGATCATGAGGTTGTCTGGTTTTCTTGGTCTTATTGTATAGTTTTTTTACATTTCATCCTTATGTAAAAGGTGTTTAGTTGGGTATTGTTATATGTATTGGACTTTTTTGTTTCTTTTCACTATTTTGTTTAATTTTTTTATTAGGCTAAATTGTTCTCTTTGTGTACAATGTTGATACCCCGCACTAGTTATTAGCTCTTGGGGATCAAGAACACTCTTTGGGCCATTCCACAGATTGGCTCGGGTTACTGGTTTAGGGTTGACCAGTTTGATATGTGACAAAATGGTATCAGATCCAGGTAAGCTCTTAGAGGACCTTTCTTTTCATAACTCCCTTTGTTACTTGGGGTTTTAAGGTTGATGGAGTAGGATTGTCGGGACTCAAGAGGTAGGTTCGGGAAGAGCATTGTGAACTCTTACTTATTATAATCCTCAGGTTTCCATGGGAAGTTTGGTTTTGTTATTTTCTTTGGTATTTATGGATTTTTTGGTGATTGGGGTATAAAAAGGGGAGTTGGTTTGATGGTCTATGTTAGCTCGTAGGGCCTGTAAATCCATGTGGAGCTAGGGTAATGGTCTTATAAGGATATCCATGTTGGTGGTGTTTTTGGAATATGGGCTTCAACCATATTCTCAAGTCACCCACCAACACTAGTTCCCTCTTATGAGTCTCTTTAAGTCTTCATTGAATTCTGATTTTTTTGAAAAACCCTTATATTGGAATTGTGAAAATGGGGTTTTAATGGTAATTGTTGGATTTTGGAATGTAGGAAAATGAGATTTTTATAATTAACATTTTGGAATACTTTAGCAAAATGAGTTTTATGAAATGGCCTCTTTGGGGTAAAATTGAAATGATTTTACGAAATTGATCTTTTATAAACAATAGCTGGATTTTATGGGAAATAGATGTTTCTTATAGAAATTTTCTCTAAATAAAAAGGATTTTTTATGGAAATATATGGAGTTTTATTTTCAATCATGCTAAAATGGTTTGATGTATGGAATCTGAAAATGGGGTTTGACTCAGTGGTTAGTGTTACTTTGGATGGTTCATGGTTTTGAATGGGTTTGAATGATTTGTTTAAAAAATGAGGATGTTTTGTTTTAGATTTTGTGTTCTTGTGGGTTCTCACATGATTGGTGGTATATGGAAATTTGGAAGGATGTTCGGTATGGAATGATTGTTGGGTTCTAGGGGTGGTACCAAAACATGCATGTGAGTGGGACTCTATGGAATACCAATGGTGAGCTTTCATCCCATTGGGTTTTCTTTAAATAAAATATGTTTTAAAAAGGTAAGTTTTGATGATTAATAGAGGATTGTTTTCCTATTTTCAAATCTTGTATCTTATGTGGTGTTCTTCTAGAGTATTTATGTTATTGAGTTTTCCTTGATTTAGTTATTGGTTTTCTTTGTCCAGTGATTGTTCCCATGGAGCTTCGATGGGTGATCATAGTGTGGATACAAATGATTCCCCATTAGCGATATTTGCAGTTGATCTACAAAAGGATTTTGTGCTTGAGTTTCGAAATCTAAATCCACCTCTCTTTTATGGTCAAATAGATCCTCTTGAAATAGAAGAGTGGATGGGAAATATAGAAAGGAACTTTAGCCTCATCAAGTTGCCTAATTTTTTTAAGGTAATGTTTTCAAATTTCATGGTTGAAGGTTCATTGTAGAAGTGGTGGAAGTTAGTATCTCAGAACAAGCCTCGTAAAGATCTTTCATGGAAGTTCTTCAAGGCTTCGTCCATCCTTCTGTATTTTTTTGAGAAAGAAAGGGTGAGGAATGGGATGTAAATGTGTTTATTTCAATAGAGTAATGGATAGGTGTTCAAGTATTTCCATCGTTTTATAGACCTAGTTCATTACCTTTTAGAGTATGTTGAGGATGATCCCATAAAGCCCTAACATTTTGAGTTTGGGATTCATCCTGATCTGTAGTTAAAGGTATCTGATTCCAATCTAACTTCATTTTCTAAAATGGTGAGGCAATCATTTCATATTAATTCCATGATTGTTTGAGTGCTCAAGGTAGTAATCCCTCCATTAATCTCAGGAAGCAGTGGGGATAATTCCAACAAGGAGATGAGAGAGTGGTTAAATGTTAATGGAGAGGGTCATGGAATCCAAAGGCCTTGATATCTTCCATCAACCTCTTCTGGTCATGAGGTCTTGGTATGTTATCAGTGTGGAAAGTCAAGTAACACAAATTTTTCATGTCCTAATACATAAAAAACCTTCCATTCTTGTGGATTCTTAGGTCACTTGTAGCAGTTTTGTTGGGGTGTTTCTAGAAAGCATCGTGGATCCAACTCTAAGAAGAGTTGTGTTGTTGGTAAATTTTATAAAGTTTATTTTTTATTTGTGTCATTATATGTAATGTTTCTTTTGTTATGGAGTTTTTTCTGTTGGTATTTTGGTGTTTGAAAAGTAAGGGATGTTGTGAGACTTGTGATGAACTCCTATTTTCAATGGAAGTGTGATTTTCATTTACAAAATTCCAAAAATCTTATTTTTATCTAATTGGGTTATGCATGTTCTTAGTTGGGGTTATCAATTATTGAATGTGATTAAGGATATGCTTCTACCCTCATATCTCCTACCATAGTTCCTAGAGTGAAGCTGGTGCGTAGTCAAGAATGTCAAGGGTTGCAGGGAGTGTTGGATCAGTTTTGTCTCCTCCATTCAGGAGTGGGTAGTTTAAAAGTTATTTTTGTGTTATTCTTAGCTCTAGTTGGTAAGCCATTATGAAAGAGTTTTTATTTTCCTATGTGTCCATTTCATGGTTTTGGTTCATGTTGAATTCTTGTTTGGTCAGTGCTAGTTGGTTCTTAATAGTGGGGAGACCCACCGTGAGTCTCTTCGATTTTCATCTTAATAAGTTATTGAGCAGAAGTTGTTTCCTAATAGAATATCTAGTCCATAAAATCCATAAAACTATAAGATAATTAGTTAGACCAAATGGCACCACAAGATATTAGTAATGGCCATAACTACAACTAAAATCCTTCTTTGATATATTAGAATCTTGAACTCTGAGTGTATTATAACCCGACTAAAGATCGATCTTTGAAAAACCACATTTCCCCCTTTAACTAGATGAACAAATAATCTATATAGGGTAAAGGATAATTGTTATTAACTATCACATGATCCAACTTCTGATATTCCATGCAAAAAAAGCGAACCATCTGACTTCTTAGAAAAGTGCACTTGGGCTGCCCAAGGTGAAACACTAGGTCAAATAAAAAATTTCACTATTAGATCATCCAATTGAATCATGAGATATTTCATGTCCTCTTGTTTCATGTGGTAATAGGGAATTGAGATCATTTATGTACCCAACATCAAATCAATCATAAACTCTTCCTTCCTCTCTAGAGGTTAACCAAATTAGTCATCTGGGAAAACATCAGGAAAATCCTTAATAAAAAATGAAAGATCACCAAGCAAAGAAACATCATTATGCACAACTAAAATAATATAAAAATAACTCTTATTCTCTAGTTATAAGGTTCCTACATGAACAGACCTTAGTTACCACTCTCCCTGAAACACCTGAGAGATCTCATTTATTGTCAGGAATGATACATGCTGATGATAACAATCAAACTTAGCATGAAGAGCGATAATACAATAAATCTCAATTATGATGTCAAATATATATAAGTCAAGAATAAATAAATTCAATAATAACTGCACATTATCTATTAAGAGAAAATAAGGACATTGAAACCCCTTCTATTTCATCTTCCCAAAATGTTCCTCTAACTCCATAACAAAGGACATGATCTTCATTGGAAGTTTAAGAACATCAACAAAATGGGAAGAAGTAAATGAGTGGGAGGTATAAATATCAAGTGAATTATTCACTATAGAAGATGAAATAAATATGGTATCTCCCACTATTGTTGGACTCACGTCAAACTCTATCAGAAACTCATCCACTCAAAGAAGGTGATTCACTATTGAATCCTATGGCTGGATCCCTATATACTTTAAAGAATCTAATTGAATTGTTGTGTCATTTGGAGTTGATGATCCCTGACCATATTGAGGAATAGACATATCATGACATAATCATTGTAAATTTACAAAGTTTCCACAACCATTACACATATTTGTAGGTTCAGAATAAGAATGTCAAGTGTTCCTGAACTTTCCACACTTATAGAAAATTTAGGGCCATAATACTTGTAGTATCTAATGGTACATAGGAGGCCTATTTCTAAGAACCACCTCCACCACCCATGTGATAATCATATCACTTCATCTTCTTTCCATGCACCCCACTGATGCTTCCATTGTCCGAATATAAATTCCATAAGATATAACATTTCCATCCATATTCATATCTACTATCATTTACCTGTATAATATATCTTCATAGGTAGAAATATTCAGCATGAATAACTACAATCTAATATTTGATCATAAACCATGTAGGTACTTCTAATCCTTTAGCAGGTCATTATTCACCACCTCTGGAACAAAATGAATGAGCTCTGCAAACTGATTTGTGTGCATCGACACTGAACTCTACCCCTATTGAAAAGAGATGGAATCTAGACACTTTTCTGTCATCAGAGACTCCATACAGGGTTACTAGATGAAGAGGTTCTTGAAACCCTTCTAGTCCAGGCCCCATTTTTTATCTTCATGTACCATGGAATCCCACTATTTCTTTCTAGGACCCTCATGTCGGGACATCTTGAACTTTACCTTGATATTTTTAGGTGTATCCAATAATTTGAATAATTGATCAATCTTGTACAACCATTCTTCTACCTCTTGAGGATTATTCATACCCTTAAAGGATTGTGGTTTGCCTCATAAAAACTCCTGAGATCGATCCATTTTTTTTCTAGTTCTTGGTTGTTCCTCAACAACTATATTTTGGATTTTTTGAGAATTTTGGACCATGAAATGAACTAAATGAAAAATTGCCTCAATAAGTTTCTGACCCAAAAGATGATTCCCCTTAGGAGCATCTACTTCACCATCCTCTGGAACCCATGTAAAAAATATTAGAGGCATACTTCTACACACCAAAAATAAGAGAAATTATCGTACAATTGGATAATCATAGTTCAAACCATAAAACCATAAGTATAAACTAAGTTTAAAATAAAAAACTCAATATAGGAGACACACATCTCAATATACCACGATAACTTTAGTATCATCATGGTAAAATCTAGCTATAAACTCAATGCTACCTACCTATCAAGTTCTGATAATCCTATCTCCATTTCACCAAATGTCCCAAGACAAAGAATCTTGAAAAAAATCCAAATTTGATATGAATATTTAATGAACCAACCATGGTTACCCACAAACCTAGAACCTGAAATGATCCACCACATACCTGAGGATGTTCTCGATCCCCATGGGTAAGCGACTAGCACATGAGAATCAAAAAGTAACTAGAGGGAATGAGTTTTTCTAATATAAAGCAGATAACATGGAATATATATATATATATACAATGTAGAGATAACTAGTTAAGGAGAAAATAGTGAAATATATTTTGTAACAATAAAAGAATATACTGGAAATGATACAACTCAATAATTCGGAACAACCCTAAGTACAATTCTAATAATAAAGGAAAAATAAAAAAGAGACTGACTAATCCCTATTATAGTAGGGGGAAACTCCCACTATCTCACCACCATCTACCCAAATTTAGCTAAAAAACCTTAGATCCTCACTATAGTTTCTTTCCTTTTCCTTCATCAAAATACATAACCAGGTCTACACACCATCGAAGGGGTGTCTAGGGTGTGAGTTAAACATTCTCAGTAGGATCCCACCTAGGTGTTTTATAACAAGTCTCTTCGTAACAATTTGAACATGCTCAACATTAAAGAAAATAAGGAATGATAATTTGATAAATAGTTTTTAGATGAAAGTCATGACAAAACATTCTACTTTTTTTATATTTCTAAATAATCAAAAAAAAAATTATTTCAAAGAATATCATATATATATATATATATATCAAAGTAAGTAATCAAATCCAAACAATATGAACCAAAATCACCTATAACATCATGATAAGGTTCACCATAGGTTAGGATTGATAGATAACTCAAACCCAAGTATAGTCAATTGCATGCATCAAGTCCCTAAACATATGCATATAACCTAGAGAGTAGAGTAACACCCTTGAAATTGAACCTGCCAAGAGTTTCTAACAAGTCCCTAGAACAATAGGCCTAAGGAGAAGAGGAACACCCCCTAAGTGATCCTCCCTGATGGTATCAATTTACAGGGCCTATTGTTACATCTTCCACCTAATTACTCAAGGATCACCATGTGCTACACTTTCCCAAATCATTTAATCAAAACCATGCTTTGAAAACCATTTCATAAATCCATTTTACAATGCTTTGAAAATTCTTTTTCTTTTACCAAAACAAGGGGAAAACCATATATTCATAAAAAACCCATTTCCACACACACAAAAATCTATCATGCCAACTCATTTATAAAAAAATTATAAAAACATAGTTTTCAAGGGTCATCTAGTACATACTAGAGACAAAACCACCCACCTCAACTCGAGTCATACACCAAATGAGATGGGATCCACAAGCACTATATGGAATGTAGAACAAAAAATAGAGGCCCTATCAATAATTATCACAATTTATAATCATATTACATAATAAAAAATGTCATCATGGAGGTTATGTTACACAAAACTCAAATGAAATGCATGTCGCACCACAACCAACATGAGGGTTTTCCTCCTAGAAAAGATCACACTAGAGATATAGAAAGGACCAGGAAAAACATTACCATGGGAATGATGCATTCAAAAACAAAGTGCCACAAAACTGTCATGGCTAGTGGAAATGAAGAATCAAAAAGGCTACTTACCATGGAGAAGTGATGCAACCACCATGGAGATCGATTGTCGAAAATAGAGATCCAAAGGGAGCGAAGAAACCCAAAATCACCTGAGAGAGAACCTAGGATTCAAGAGATAATCCTACAAATCGAATGAGAAAATAATTATATGTTTAATATGATAAAAACCCTATTATCATGATAAATTCACTAATTAAAATCCATTTCATGATGTGAATTTCATGATTTACAAAAAAAGTTGAAAAAGGCATCACCTCGGGGTTGAATTAAACACTGATAGCCCTTTTCATGACATGAATCAGTTTCACATATTGTAAAATTATCACACTATGAACTAGTTTAAGAGATATACCTAGAAATGAAATCACATCATGTAACTAGTTCACTGCATTATTATGTCCAGAAGGCAGTGTGATGTCTAGGTTATATAGAAAAACTTAGAAAAAAACCCCATCTCAATCCATACCCCAAAGTACATTCTCTTAATCCTATGACACATTTATACATATTTCCCTGACATTTAGGTCATTTTACCTAACAACACTCTTTATCCTTGAAATATAAAAAATGCACTCAAACAAAAGGGGAAACCAAACGGGAGACAAAAAGTAAATGAAAGGTGGTAAAGGGATGTTACATTCAGGTTGTATGTGTAAACTCTGTAGGCCTTCACCAATAGTGTCCTAATACAATATCAATACGTATATGAGATTATAAAAAGTAAAATAAATAGTAACAAAATCACACCACCCAACCTCCCCCACCTAATCTTAATCAACCTTAAATGATCTTTTACATACTGTAGCTAGTGTGGAGCCGAATGATGTATCCATAGTTGGTTATACCAAGATTTCCCTCAACTTTATAACTAATTATTCATTACATGGCATCACCATTCCAAAATAACATTCATACCATAATGGAACATCCACATGCCATATCATAAGATATCTCACATATATAGCGAGAATCCCACTCTCATTTAGTGATATCAGTAAACACCAAAACCCTATGGAAATCTATGAAAAATCCATTAACCATAAAGATAGTCATCATTATTACCCCATATATCACTCAAACTATGGATTATACCACTAAAAATGTGTGTTCAAAACCAACTCTTGGGTCTTTTCTGTGCGTTCACAACCCAGCCATCCTTAGCTCACCTTGTGAGTATAAATCACTATCCCTATGCCTATAACTCAATAATCCTCCCTTAAAACCCATTACAATTTTAAACATCATCTTCATCACATCATCTAACACCATCAAATGTAGTATCCCAATAATACTTAATCCATAAGACATGGAATCATACCCATTAAATATCATAATCCCACAACCAAGAATAACAATCTATGATAAGGAAAACCCATCACTTCTTATATGATAATGCCCCTAGGTATATCTTATAAACAATAGAAACTGCAATTGTTACTATTCCTGGTCATTAATATAACCCTTCCCACACCTGATTATCACATGATGAATGAAAACACATATATGAGGAAAAGAAAATATAGAAACCAGTAACCTAGAGTTAGTATGAATACAATCATTGAGAAATTATGGTTGATCTAACACTAATTAGTAGAAAATAGATAATCTAAAAAAACCATGATTTAGATCATAATTGATAAGAAACAAGAAAATGGATAGAGAAACAATTAATAACCACCCAAGGATAGTTAGTATTACCCTCAACTAATCCCTCTAACAAATGGAATGAAGAATTGGAAATAATATATTAATATTAATAATGATAGAGAGAGGAAAACAAGGGAACACCCACTATATTCTAGATGAAATGGCCTATTTTCCCAATTTTATACTTAATAAATCTAATAATAATAATTTTGAAAAAATCTTGAAAAAAAAACATCAAACCCAATTTTTAAAAACAATGAGTCTCTTATTTATGAGTGTTATGCATATAATTGACCTTATATATCACCTAGGATGACATTATGTATCACTAACACTTATGTAACATCTATTAGAAGTTAGAAAATTATAGACCCTCGTGTATGGGACCCTTATATATCAACCTTCATTGGTGGATCTTATGTATCTTTTCAATTACCCTTACATGTCCCAATGTATCACAACACTGACAAAATTTGACTAGAACATATCATATAACTTTTATGTATCATCCAACATCAAAATTCACTAAGTCAAGGACCCTTAGACATCATAGAGAACACTCTAGTAACCCTTATGTATTATACCCTTACATATCATAGGGTCTCCCAGTACATGCACAATTTTTTTAAAAGGGGGACCCTTCTATATCTAGGGTACCTTTACATATCATAGAAAGTTAGTCTTATGTATTTCCTTTACCAATGAGTTATTATTACATATCTAGGATTACTATATATATCTCAGGGTGGATCAAAGTTACTATTATGTATTTGGGGTTTACTTTTATCTATCAACCCTCCTATGTTTCCACTTAACCATTTTTTCAACCCTTCATAGGATTACTCTGTTGAATGAGACCTTTACATATGGTGACTCATATGCATCATGACCCAAGCAAAAGGATGTTTTATAATTTTTTAAAAAAATTCTCTAAAACTAAAAAATTATCTATATTAATCCCAAAATCACACATACATGAAATTTTTAGCAAATCATTCCAAAAATAACTCCATCCTTACATTTAAAAAACACTTCTAACTTTTAAACTTCTATTAAATTTCATTTTCATCAAAGTTTTATAAAAGATAAACCCTATAGCATGGTCTAACTCTTGAGACTTGATATCTTGCCTATATTGACACCCCCAACACCTCAATAGGGTATAAAATCACTATGTTCGATCTAAGATCCAACCTAAATTACCATTCCAAAATACTAGATACATTCAACCTTACCACTATATGATAACTCAACACTGAGCTATCTCATGTAACCCACTAACCATACCTTATCAAAACCTCCCTTCTAATCCATTCCCAAAACTTCAAGATGAAGTTTTACATATCTTTCTCTTCCCTAGTCACCCTGATTACCCAATTCCAACCGATTGGTCTATTCTATGGCACTCTAAACCATAATAATCACTTTTTTTTGATCTCATACCAACCAAACTAAATAATAAAATTATGGTTTCATACCTTCCCACAATCTTGAATACCTTTTTTACTAACTATCCAAACATGAACACTATCAATCAATTATCATCACCCTAAATCAAACTGATGCCCACATCTATTTTGCATCATACCCAATTCTTGTATCTTAACCACATTTTTACTCTATTTATAATATAAAAATAACCATGTTCCAGTATGTATTATACAAAATAATAACCAACAATCATGGAATACCACTAATTATTGATGTCTATCTGGACTACTTTGGATATGTCATCTTGATCATGTACAACGAACCAAAATACAAACTACCAGCTACTTATTCTTCTAGTAGAGTTAACCCCACCATTAACTACTAACCCCTACTAATGGGTATCTCATCCACTACCTAAAATCATGCATTCAAGTGAATCTTGACTACCATCTCCCAATGTCTCTCTCAATATTATCTCAGATTCCGGGATCTAACCTGATCCACCACCCATGGATAAGTTTGATGTAATTTGAAAATTCCTCTCTAGATACCTCATTTAGTCACAATACCTACACTCCTTTAGTGGTCAATCACATTGGGATCAAACATTTAATGTCCAACCATAGTGGAAACATAACACTAAAATCCCACTTCTTGGTGGAATCCTAAAAACCCCTACTTTAACTGCCCACATTGGGTCTCCTCATGCCCCTTTTTCTGGATAATCATAGCTCCACAACTTATCTATTCTAAAACCATTCTCCATATTAGTATACTACCATCCTTTAAGTTCCACTCTTATATCATTAAAAGGTTCAAGGCCTCTATGAATAAGGTTAACTTGAAAATATTTACCTGTATCCTAATAGCATTTCATAAACCATCCTAAAATAACTGAATTAGGTGATCTTATATTCCACTAATGTTATCAAAAACCATAAATAATATATAAACCTTATAGAATAATCCATGAACTAATCCTCTCCTCATACTAGGTGCATTATCTCCTAGGATTTATCTACCCTAAATTTCTTAGGGAATAAGTTCTTGAAGAACATAGTCTCAAATTTTTTCCAAATCATTACCTCATGCTTGCCTACATGTACCTGTACATCAAACCATTATTTCATTGGGCCCTTGAGCATATAAATATTTTATTTTACCCTTCTCCTTGTTCAAATATCGATGTGATTACTAATCATATATACTAACTCAATCTAATGATATGATTCTTAGGGCCCACCCTCTCCCTAGAATAGATGATGATGTTTTGATTGGAACTCCAATGTCAGATATTCAAGGGATGGGTCATCTGCATGATCTCCCCAATCAATTCTCCGTATAACTCACACCAATATTACCACAATATTATCATCTAACCACTACCTCAACTCCCATATCCATTATGGTTGTATTTATTTCCTAGGAACCTTTATTTATCACTCATGCTCACCTCAACACTTAGGATCCTCATATGATGCATGCCTTACTAGAACCATATACTCTCCCTCCCAAAACATTAATGGTGAGAATCTCAGTGGAATATCACTGAGGAAAAAACAACACACTCAATAAATACATAAATGTATATATAATAAAAATAAGGAAAGTTGAAACAATAATTATAACCCACTAGGATTTTCACTTCCCTACCGCACTAAAGTATCATACCATTTAATCTCATAGGCCCATCTAACCATGTTATGGTCAAGAACCGCACACACCATATGCATATAGGATCTATATACTTATTCACACCACGATTCAGACACTTAGGTTAGATGGGTAAAATTACACCAAGAATCTATATGGGAAACCACCATATGGTTAATTTATTAAACTTTAAATATTCAAATAAATTTTTATTTTAGAACCAAGATGATAATTGTAAATAGCACACACATTTATTATGATCCCAACAAACTTAAATAATGCATGAGAACTGCCTCGTGAATTTCTAGTACAAGAGTCCAAAACAAAAATCAATAACAACAAATATCCATGGTTCCAAATAAAATATATCAACTATAACCAGAAAAATAAAACAAAAATACAAATTTCCTTATTAACTTGGAGTTTAGCTCTTACAGGTGTTGGTCAAATGCAAAACATAGTATTCATTTCAAGTTACAACACATTATTAAACCTCTAATCTACCAAATCCCAAATAAAAAAAGACTCACTTTAATACTACTTTCTAACCACCCCTCTCTGATACCACTTTGTAATAATCCTAGTTTCCTTAGTAACTTAAACATCATCTTATACTGGTGATTTCCAAACACACAACATAGTTTCCTTTCCATGTTTCAACACATTATTAAACCTCCAATCTACCCTCACCTAAATAACTAAAAAGACTCACATTAGTAGAAATTTATAACCAAAATTCTCTGATACCAATTTTTAATATACTAGGATATATCACTCTATAGTAACCAGACCATTTGAACATATAACCATATGCATGCCTCCATGTATGCCAAAGGCTTTAAAATTACAGTGAAGTTTTATGGGGTGATAGTGGGTTAACTATAACCTATGAGGATAAATAATAATAATAAAACATCCATCATAATATAATAGTATAATAAAGACAAAATGTATGAGATATGACCATCTATAAAATTCTACATGTTCTAAAATGATTTCTATAGGGTTAGAAAATCCATACAATAATCAAAAGTTATCTCATAGTTTAATCACATACATACATGCACAAAAGTAACAAAAATAAACTACCAGTATGGCACTAAGGAACCACTAAAACCGTATCTAATTACATAGCATTTAGCTTATACACCACATGCACTACCATCTCCACTAGGAACTTATCGATGATCCTTTACCCTTACATATTTCATGAAGCATAAATCTTTCAAGTGTACCAAATGACCTATGAAAGGTGTGAGTATGAACCTTGTAAGACACCTCCAATGGTGTCCCTAGATAATATCCATAAATATATGAGTGTATGAAAAGTGAAATAAATAATAACTAAATCACACCATCTTAAATTATCCACTTGGTCTTAACCAGCCTCGAGTGAGCTTTTACCTACTTCGATCAATGTTGGAGTGGAATGATGCATCCATAGTCTATCATACTAGAAGTTCCCTCCACCATATAACTAAATTTATGTCATGTGGAATCACAATTAAAAATAAAACATGATTCCATATACTATATCACATGATATGGTTATCTCATTAATCATCATAACCCCACGACTATCTTGAGTATATCCCTCCTCCATAATTATAGTCAAAATAATCACCCATATGACACTCAAAATATGGTTTTTTATACTAATAAAAAGTGTTAAAACAAACATCTTGGGACCTTTCCTACATGCACTTGACCATAACAACCTCAACCCCCATGGTGCGTAGAAATAATTATCCCTATGTCTAAAACAAGATAAACATCCATCGCCTCCCATATAAATGATCAACACCATCTTCATTACATTTGATAAACCCATCAAACATTGCATCCCAAGAATAATTAATCAATTATGTAACTAATCATACCTTTTCAAACCTAGAACCCCATAGCCATGTATAATTAACTATACTAGGATAAACCTATCATTTTCCACATATGGAAACCCCTAGGTGTGTTTTAAAAATAATAGAATCCAAAAGTGGTTCAATTTCTAGTCATTCACACAACCCTAACCAGGCCAAATTATCACATGACATGTTAACAGATGTATAACACAATTAATTTCAAGGGACCACCTACCTATATTAAGTAGAAAACCACTCATTAAGAAACTATGGCCGATCTATCTTCAATTGGAATAAAATAGATAATCTCACAAAATTTATGATTTTGGGAACAATCGAAAAAATATAAGGAAATGAAAAGTGAAAGAAAAATAAACACTCAGTGACATTTTCCCATACTCTCATCTAATACTTATAATAAATAGAAAAAATAATTGAAAATAATCAATGAATATCCCTCATGAAGTTAGGGTAATATGGAGATGAGAACTAAGGCATGCCCACTGAATTTTAGCTGAAATGTTTCTCCATATTAAAATTAATAAATAAATTATTATTCTATTTTGGAAAAATATGGAAAAAAACTCTTCAAACTCAATTTTAGGGAACATTGTGATTCCTATGTATGAACCTTATGTATAGTATAACCCTTATATATCACCCAATATGACCATTACATATCACTAACCATTATATACCATCCATCAAAATTCATCAATTTTTTGGACACTTATGTACGGAACCCTTATATATCATGTAGAGACTCGGTTTTTGGCCCAGTCAGACATTGGAATATTTCTACGAATAATTCTAGAGCTAGGCATGAAGACGACATGTGATTCTGAGGCCCGGTGTGCCCGAAATTTATTTTATAAAAATATTAAGTATTTTTATACTATGCACATGGTGGGGGTGTCATATCTCCTAAATAGTAGCTCAGAATGGGAATCTAAGGCCACAGTTTCATCCGGAACGTGTCGTTTACCCTAGGAGGGGTGTAAAATTTGTTGTCACGGGCCTGCTATTGAAAATGACACCAGGGACGTTTTAGTAAATAAGTGGAGAAGTTAATTTATGTGTGTCGGGTCAAATAAATTCTGAACGGAGTCTCGTATTGACAATATGATTCTGACATTGCGTTCAGAACATTTTGTTTACCCTAAGGGCGACCTTACCTTTGTCTGCATCGGGCATCGGGCGGAGGCGAGTCGGGAGCCGGAGATGGGAGAGATTTTATTTAAAAAAAATATCTCTTACCCCCCCTTTGGATGTGTGGTGCACAGATGAGGAATTCCTCCTCCTTCCTCCTCCTCCTCCACTTCCAACAACGAATCATCAAACTGAATCGCGTGATCAAGGTGTCATCGAGCTCAGATTTCGACGGTGGACGCTTCAGGTTCGTGCAGCGGAAGCTTTGGAGTGCGGATCTAAGTCAGAACATCAGCGTTTCACCCGCAAGGTAGGAAGTTTGAGTTTTAATTCCCTGATCTTATTTCTGCTTTGAATGACTTTGTTTTGTGGTTATAACAGGGAAGGTCGGGTCCCGAGGGTCGCGCGGGAGGTTGCGGATCGTAAAAGGGACCACCGGTGTGCCCCCGGAGGTCCGCGGAAGGTCCGTCAACAAGGCTCCGGCGCGGCGGCGCTGGAACCAGCTAACCCGCAGAGGTCTGTGGTGGTGCGGGGCACCGCACGATGAAGGGACGCCGACCAACTGGACCGGCCGGTTCAGGTCGGTCCGTCCTTCTTTTGTAAACGGGGGTTTTAAAACCCCCGTTTCTGGAAATCCAGAGGTCGGATTCACATGTCATCTATGGCAAAGTGACCCTGGAAATCAGGAGAACAATTCAGTGTGGGTTTGGGAGTTTTAAGTTTTGGGATCGTGGCACGGGTGCTTGAAACGTCGAATAAAATAATCATATTTTATTATTATTTGACTTCGGGCCATTGTATCTTCTACCCGGAGCGTTCGATTGATGTTTCGTCAGTGGCGTTGAGACCCTGATGATACGGTGGAATTTTCTTCATGGTTTCCAGGTGTTGGGACCTAGTTTTGGGTGTGGGCCCCATGAGGCCAGGTTTGGGCGTTTTAGGAGAAACGCAACTTTTTCACCAGGAGTCCGATTTTGGTGGATGAATAGTCGATCCTATGTGTTTTTTCGAGAGGGTCGCAATGGTGCAATCCGTTCAATGAGTTTTGGGATTGAGGAATGGGCCCCACCCAAGCCGGCTTTGTTGAATAGTACCTTTTTCATTGGGGGTCTGTTTTGGACGAACGAGTAATCGATCCTGTGTGTTTTTCCGAGGGGATCGTAGTGGTATGATCCACTTGATGAGTTTCGAGATCGTTGTGTGGTCCCCACAAGAGCTAGAAATGGTGAATAGTTCATTTTTCACCGGTAGTCCATTTTGGGCGAGTAAATATCCTATCCTGCGTGTTTTTCCATGTGGATCACGATGGTGGCCTCGGTATAGACCTTGGTGGTGCATGGTGTGGCGTTGTGGCGGGTCGCTCGGGTTAGCGATGTTTGGACCGACAGTGGTTGTGGGTACTCCCTTAGTTCTTTCCTATGAGAGTTCAAGTGGCATCACAACCTTAGTATAGGTTTGTGATCCTCTCGATGGGATGTCTAATCTGTTAGAGTTATGGCATCCCTCTGGTGGGCTCATAGTGGGATCCTCTAGCATCGTTTCCCTAGATCGGGTTCTTAGTATCGCTGTGACCGGTTATCCACGGGCGGCGATCCTCTATCTAGCAGGTTAACTCTTTAGGGTTTATGGAATAATCGGGATTATGATCCCCTACGCGGTTGTCCATGCTTAGTAGGGTTGTGGAGTCATCAGAAATACAATCCCCTACTCAGCATGAAGATTATAGTAGGGTTGTGGTATCATTTGTTATATGATCCCCTACTTAGAGCATGGTGTTAGTAGGGTTGAGGCATTCTCAGTTCAATCCCCTACATCGCGATATGTACTAGATAGGGTTTCGGTATCGTCATGACCGTTGTGATACGAGTGGCGATCCTCTATCAGAGTGACGTGTTTTTGTCGAGCACCAGATCGGGTTGCTGTATCCCCCAGAGGACCCTGGGGGTGATCCCCTATCTGTGAGATATTGGTATACCGGTGTGGGTTCTGGTATCCCCTAGAGGACCCTAGGAGTGATCCCCTATCTAAGGAGTTTGGTGTGTTTGTTGTTTCTGCATGTTTTCCCCTGTGATGATATCTGTCGAGCGTGGTCTCTCGGGTGAGCGTCTGGGTTGTTTGTGTGGTATTCGATGGAGTGTATCTCCCAGACGGGTGTCATCTGTAATGACAGTGATCATGGAGTGTGTTCCCCTGGTGGTGAACCGTTGCTGCTGATGAGGTCGATACATCATGTGGCTTGGTGTGTGAGCTGAGTATATCTGGATGTACAAGGTGTATGTATGGGAATACACCTGGTTTGAGCTGACTAGTTGTGTTTAGTCGAGGATGGTCATGAGGTGGAGTTTTTTCTCTTGTTCGGGTTCTCTCTGGCTGGGATGAGTAGACTGTTGCCTTTCAGTTTCTCTCTTTTTTTGGTTTTTTGGGGTGCCTACTGAGTATTGTTATACTCACCCCTGCACAGGCTTTGCCCGCACATGTTTGTGTCTTGTGCAGACCATAGGCCTTTCGATGGAGTCCTAGGGGGACCTGAAGCAGGCGGAGCTTAGTGAGCAGGTTTGACCAGGGTGTTTACCAGAGCTGTGCTGAGGAGCTTACCGACATGTGTTTTGGCAGGTGTTTTTTCTCCTGAGCAGGTTAGACACTTTGCAGTTTTCTTTTGGTGGGCCCTATTTTTCCCTTTTGTACTTTTGTTGTACTCTGGTTTGGGATAGATGTATACATGAATTTTATTTCCAGTATTTATATATATCTTTACACTATTGCATGGAGGTGTATGTGGGTGTGTGTGTGTACAAGTACCTTGGGCTAATGCCTCGCATGTGTGTGACAGCCTATTCGGTGCTAGACACCAGCCCCTGGCCTATTAGAGGCGACTTGGGGTGTCGCGGCTCGAGCCCCATTGGGTCGGGCCGTGACAGAGTGGTATCAAAGGAGGTTCCACCTTTGGGATCTTAGAGCGTAGCTGGTCTAGCTGTGAGTTTGGTTTGGGTTTCATAGCGGCAATGTTATGATGTTTCGAACTCAGCATTCAGGCTAGAGACTCCAGTGTTGGGGCAGTGGCCAACGTATCTATACACCAAGACTCTGATAACCTACCTTTCGACTTGGGACGTTTGGACACTAGTCACAGGGACATAATGGTATATGCATCATATAGGATTGAGTTTTTGGGTTTCCCTTGTTCTCCTTGAGTCAGCTCACCAGATATACTCTTTGATTATGGGGTGTCTTGATTGTATTTCAGGATGCCTCCATGACGACATCCAGTAAGGGTTCTACAGCGAGATTGTGGTGACGATCCGCCCCATGTAGAGGTTGTAGACCAGGGCACAAGTTTTGAGGCTGCACCTCCAGGTGGTTCGCCAGTTGAGCCACCACCTGTCGAGCAATTGGTTGTGCTGGTAGTGTAGGATGAGGTTCCGCGCAGGCTGAGTGTGCTGCACGAGTTCCATAGGCAGCGACCTCTAAGGTTCTGAGGTGATTCAGACCCTCAGGCAGTTGATTACTGGCTCGAAGCAATCACCCGAGTTTTTCTCCTAGTGAGGACACCTTCAGACCAGATGGGGGTCCTAGCGGCGAGCCTTCTGCATTGTTCGGTCGGGCGATGTTGGAGTTTGGTGACGCTATCTCATGACGAGAAGACGCTCACATAGGCAGAGTTTGACCGGCTGTTTAGGGAAGAGTTCTATCTGGGGATGCTGAGGTTAGTTTGGATTCAAGAGCTTATGCATCTTCGACAGTAGGGCATGACTGTGTCAGAGTACTCAGTGAGGTTTACAGACCTATCATGCTACTCCCTAGATATGGTTCGAGACCTGTTCTTTAGGGATCAGACCTTCGAATAGGGCCTACGCAGGGAAATCTAGGCAAGTGTGGTTTCTTTGTGTCTTCCCACCTATGCTGGAGTACTGGAGCGAGCCTTGGTGTTGGAGATCTTTCTGGCTGAGCATATCTTGCCTGTTAGTGTTGGGCATGCGAGATCGGAGACTTCGTCAGTCGGATCGGCATCTGATAGCCGATGACAGACTCAGGGGTCTGTACGTGGATGACGTATTAGGAGGTGACCCCATGATAGAGGATCTGAGGCTCAGGGCACACATGGATCATAGGCCAGTTTTTTTCAGCCACAGGAGAGAAGGTGTTATGCTTGCAATGGTCGGGGACATCTTGCTAGAGATTGTCTGACTCGTCGTGCTGCTGAGAGGGAGCCAGTCGACGGACCACCTTGGCAGAGGCAGTGTCTCAATCAAGGAGGTCCGTAGGGTGGTGGATATAACGACCAATACATTACATACATTGTTATTACTTCAAAATTGAAGCACACTTATTACAACATATAACAAAACCACAGTTGGACCGTATAGGTATAGTGTCTTTAGAAACTGGGAAACATAAACAACTGGTTCATAAAGAATCTACATTGTCTCCCATTTATTTCATAATATCTAGAATTCCTTTTTGGCATATCTTACTTAATACCCTTATTACACACATGGGGAAAAGAAAACATACAAAAGGGTGAGCTCAAATGCTCAGTAAGGGTAAACAAAAGAAATATCAATCACATCATATTCATAAGAACATAACATTCTGGGAATCTTAACCTGTAAAAGAGATCAAAATTTCATAACATGGGATAAATCATAGTAGTGGAATTTAATCCCAATAATAATAACATGAAACTTTGTGGCATACACACATAATCATATAAAATCATTTCTTAGTATTCAATACTCATTTCCAAGACTATCTTAGTGGACAATGTCCATTTCTGAACCGAGTTCACTCCTCGTTTCAGTCCTGTATCACTAAACCGGTTTAACTTTCCATTCCAGCCATGTCTATCTCATGAGATATATATATTTAGCCAATGCATTGGAGGGAGATATAGGTCCCACCCATCTCATAATGATACCATTCTTATGTGTGCCACAAGATCATAAATCATACACCATAGCATAACCCATGTAATAAAAATGGTATTCTTAAACATCATGAAATCATAACATAATCCATAAAAGGAAAACACAAAAATAATTCCATCATATCATAATCAAAGTAATTTAAAAATAGGGATATAAATATAACCCTATATTATCTTATATGGAAAATAATTTTGATAAAACACTTGAACTCCATTCTTGAGGAAAATATCCTTTTTACTTCAAAAACATTTTTCCTTTCTTAACATGTCATACAATTTTAAACTAAAAAAAGTTGATTAAAAATAAACATGAAAACATGTAAAGGAAGATTCATGAAAATAATGTTCTATGAAATCATAAAAATCCATTCATTCTGTATAAGTTAAAAAACATTCTTCTCGTACTTTGGCCGAAAAAGTCAAAAAGTACCTCGTACTAAAAATGAAAAAAATTCCTTTCATATCTTTTACTAAAAACTCACTGAAGGGTAAAATTGGATTTAAAAAATTGTAGGAGGATGGAAATAATATTAAATATTGAGGAAACATTGATGTGGATGATAAATATTCCCTAGTAAATTCTGAAGTATAAACCATCTCGGATAAAAATGAGATTGCGACATTTTCCCTTACCTTAGGTCTGATTTGCTTCGTACATGTCTGAACCTCCTGTATAATGATTTAAATAATGTTATTTACTTATTCCCGAATCTTACTCATTGTTATGATATCATATATGGTCATATTCTTAGTTTCTTATTAGTAATATTTCATTGTTACTTGTTATTCGGGTGTTTATTGCTTTTTCTTCTTATGCGTGTTTTGTCGAATAAATTATTATTCTTCTTTTTAGGTTATAGATAAATCATTTACAGAATGGTATTAGTGTAATATATATCATATTTATTCATTCAATTCATTTATATAATCATTATGCAATGAAGATCATGTAGAATGAGTCGCATCACATCGTAGAGACGGTAGACCGTACGTACGCACGAGAGATGATATCATTCACATGATCGTGGAATTGTATTGAAGTGTATGTATACTATTTCAGAATCAATATAACTTTACAATAATTATATTTAGTTATTAATTACACCATTATACCCATCCAAGCAAGGTGGGGGTGGAAAACAAATTACACCACGACATGGAGACGGTATTCCGTATGTATGCACGTGCGGTGATTTCGTTTTCCATAGGATGGATAGAAGTTGAAATAGGGTTGTTTAATATTTATAATAACATATTATCATATTATTTATACTGATGTTATTACTTCATAATGAAACAACTAAAGAAGAGGAAGTAGAAGAAGAAATAAATTTCAAACAATCCGTAACGGACATTATCTCTTCTTTGAAGCGCCTCTTCTTAACCTCCTCTTAGGGCACTAAAGATGGTCTTTGAAGAATACCAGGACCTCTAAGATGTTTCTAGGGAAGTGGAGAAGATAAATTGATAGGGGTTGGCCGAGATTGAAGGCTCAAAGTAGTGTGAGGAGGAGAGGGTGGAGGATACCTTTTATAAGGGAGGAGAGAGGCACCTTAGAAAAAACTTAAAATATTATTTTATTATAAAGTCATATTTGGTTTTTAATAGCTCCAAATTGATTTATTTCTAAGCTAAGGTGGGGATGGGTCTAAATCCTCTCAAAAAATATATTTTAGACAAGTTTAGGTTACTATTTAAACCTTATCATTTAGATTTAACTCTAAGTAAAATAATTTAACTTTTACCATGTCTTCTTGTTTTCTTACACTACATGGTTAATAAACTTACTATAACAAGACAAACTAACCCCAAGTGGTTCATTATTAATGTATATAACCATATCTAAGTCATTTGGACAATCCTTAGATTTTTAGGAATAAAATAACAATTAATAATATAATATTTTTTAAAAAACTATTTTATGTCAATTTTGACACTATTTGGTAATTGATTTTTGTGAAAATCATAACAGAATTATTAGTTAGAAAAAAGTTAATTAAATCATTACTAATATGTCATATTAACCTATAAAATTATTTTAATTCTTAAAAAGTATCAAATTACATTTATTTGGGTATTTATAATATCAATTATGTTAATATTTCATTAATAAGATAATTACTGTATCATCATTGTGTCATAAATAAATTAAATTATTTAAATTCTAAAAATTATAAATAAAATATATTTATGTAGGAAATATTTTTATCTTTCTAATGAATACTTATAGTTGAATTTATTTTATTTATAACCCTATATTAAAAAATTTTGTAATTATTAAACTTTGATTTTAACTATTTTAACTCTTCATTAAGTAAAATAATATTAAATGTCCTAATCTAATCTAAGTGGACCTAAATGGTCATATTTTATTCCTAAGGTTGTTTTTGGTCGAATTAGACTTATCCAATAGAATTAGGACATGTGTTAGGTTAATAATAATATCATTTTTACCCTTAATTACCCTATTTACTTTTAACCATGGTAAATAAAAGTAAAAAGTTACGATTCACCAAAAATTATTTTTATCTTATTGAACAACATTTTACTCCTTGATATTAACTATGTCTCTCGGATTTTCGAAATTCCACTCATAGAAGCGGTAAAATTAAGTTTTATGTAAATTTTCAAACTCTCCTAGGAGGTAGGTAAAAGACGGTGGAAAGTTCAATAAAATTTTTATATATCTAAAATTATTATAAAATGACTCCAATAAATTAATTTCAACTTATATAGGTATTATGTATCAATTTTGACGTAAAATAAATTTAATCAAAATAAATAATTATTTAAACAAAAAGTCTGTTTTTAAATAGTAACCCAGTGTTTTCACTATTCATCAAAAATTGAAAGTTTTCAGAAAAATACCAAAAATTCACCCTAGGATAATTTCTATATTATGAATCCAAAAATAAAGTCCATTTTGAAAGATAAAATTTATAAAATTTCAAAAAGTGGGCAATACTATTCATAACAACTACTTTTAATAATAACATATCGTTGTTTAGTGAAACTCGGTATTACGTACAACGCAAGCTATTGAGGAAGGTTGTGATTGCGTGTAAAGCAAACCAAGATAGTGTTGTGTGTAGTGAAAGATTACTTTTATGATGTATATAGCATAAAAACAAAATATTTGTCATAAAAATCTTGGGTGTTACATTCTACCCCCCTTAAAATGAATTTCGCACTTGAAATTCATCACTTTGTAACAAACAGATGAGGATACCTCTCCCTCACCATATCCTCAAGCTCCCATGTAGCTTCTTCTAATTGTTTGTTCCTCCATAAAAATTTCACCAAGTTAGTGGTATTGTTCCGTAGGACTTTTTCACTACGATCCAGAATCTCAATCGGCTGTTTTTCATAAGAAAGATCTTGCTCCAGCGGTACAACTTCTGAGCTGAGTACATGTGAAGGATCGGGTATGTACTTTCTCAGGAGAGATACATGGAACACATTATGAACTTGAGAGATATTCGGTGGAAGCACCGATCGGTAAGACACCTTCCCAGCACGATCCAGTATTTCGAAAGGACTGATATACCTAGGGCTCAACTTTCCCTTCTTTCCAAATCTCATTACTCTCTTCCAAGGAGATATTCGTAAGAACACTTTATCACCCACGTAAAAGTCTAGGTATTTTCTTTGGTTATCGACATAACTTTTTTGTCAACTCTGAGCTGCTCTTATGTTTTGTTGAATAGATCTGACCTTTTCTCCCATCTCATCAACAAGATCAGGTCCTAATAGATTTCTTTCCCCAATTTCATCTCATCAAGTTAGAGTCATGTATTTCATTCCATAGAGATCTTCATAAGGATCCATCTGAATACTGGAGTGAAATCTATTATTATAAGAAAATTCCACCAAAGGTAGGTGTTGATCCCAACCACCATTGAAATCCATAGAGCAAGCTCTTAACATATCATCTATAGATTGAATTGTTCTCTCAGACTGACCGATTTTCTGAGGATGATAAGCAGTGATGAAACTAAACTCTGTATCCAGATTATTCTGAAGACTTCGCAAAAAATTTGAGGTAAACCTCGGATCCCGACCAGATATAATGGAAAGTGGTACTCCAAGAAATCTTACCACTTCCTTTACATATATCCTGGAAAGATGATCAAAGAGAGAAATCCTCTCTAATAGCAATGAAGTGTGCCGACTTTGTAAGACGATCAACTATGACCCAGATATAATTATTTCCTTTGGATGTCTTAGGAAGTCCGGTGAAAAAGTCCATAGTGATGTTTGCCCATTTCCATTTGGGTATGGGTAATGGTTGTAACATCCCCTTAGACTTCTGTCTCTCAGCTTTAACTTGCTGAGAAACCAAGCATCGAGAGACATATTCAACAACATATCTTTTCTTGCCATCCCACCAGAAGTAATCTTTCAGGTCACTATACATCTTCGTGCTTCCAAGATGAATAGAGAATGAAGAACTATGAGCCTCATCCAGCAGCTCCTTCTTTAATTCTGGGATGGGAGGAACACTGTAACACTCCGACCCTAGTTACACAGAGTCGGTGCATTATTTTAATACATTGGTATAATTTCAAGGAATAAATTCATGAAGGACCGATCAATTTAACAGTCTTGGAAAATAGATTACATATATGAACATTACAATACACTTTCTAACATACAACACAACATAAATAATCCTTTGAGAATTCCATTGTTCCCTTAGCTTAACCCTGCATCTTAATCATAAAACACTTCTTGGGATCCTGGAAAAAATAAAACATAGAAAGGGGTGATCTCAGATTTTCATTAAGGGTAAATAATTTAGCGGAAGATATAAAATTTAAAGTAAATATGTGTAATAAAAACAATAGCCATTTTAAACATAAACATGAACATAGTATGTTAAAAAATATTTCAAACATTACCATATAAACATGCACATGGATATTATACTAATCAAATAATCACATTTAATAACTAATTTCATAATGAGGGGATGCATAATGTCGAACTTTAATTTCTGTGTTAAGGCCTCGTGCCAAGACCTAAGGGCTAACTATAACCGGAACCCAATCCAGAGAGCCTCTGTAACTGGACTCCAATCCGGAGTGCCTCTAATAACCGGACAGGAACCCGGAGTGCCTCTAATAATCGGACACCAAACCGGAGTGCCTCTAATAACCGGACACCAACCTGGAGTGCCTCTAATAACCAGAAACCAACCTGTAGTGCCTCTAATAACTGGAAACCAACACAGAGGGCTTACTTTTACCGGTCCCCAACCCAGAACATACTAGTCCAACACATTCATCTTAAGAAAAGGTTGAGATATAACATAAACTTTCGTATTAAAACAAACTTAAGAAATGTCAATAATTTAACCATAAACCATGAATGACATAAAAATAACTCATCCATAGTCAAACATATCACAAAACCATCAATAAAATATGGATGTTTTTTATCATAATAAATCAACATCAAATAAGCCTAAAATCCATCAAAGGATGTTGACATAGATGAAATCAAAACTATTTGAGAGAAATATGTATTTTTTTGAAATCATTTAAAAATCATATAATTATATAGAAAACCATTATTTTGAAAATAACCTCATAAGATTGTAAGGGAATATTAAAAGGTGTAATAATGGAGGATAATATCCGTACCCTTCATATAAGTTAAAAAAACATTCTTACCTTAATTTTATCGAAAAGGTTATAAAGTACCTTTTTTGGAAAACGACGGAATGATTCCTTTCAAAACATTTTATAAAAAGTCAAACAAGGGTATAAATGACGTTAAACCATTCTCTAGTAAATAGTAAAAATGTTTTGAAATACATTTTTAAGAAACATGGATGTGGATGATAAAGATGTCCCAGTAGATAATTACGAAAAAAAAACTTCGGATAATAAAGAGATTATGAAATTAACCCTTACCTCATTGTAATCAATCAAGTCATATGAACAATAGTAAATAACCACCAAATGAATAATATAATATCATGAATATAAAAAGGATCACGATAATACATATCAAATTTCAGTACACAATACACCACATGTAATAAATAAGTGGTGAACAATGGAAATCTCACAGAATTAAAATGAGATAAGAAACCCCTTGCCTTGCACTTTCCTTTAGTCAAGGGTACGTTTATCCTCCTGTATTAAGACTATAGTATGTTATTAAATTATACCAGAACCATATTAATATTTATGATATCATACATTATTCATTTATTAATTTATACTACCCATTTAATTATAATTTCCATGTTATATTAATATTTCGAGTAAAAATCGCTTTCTTTATCGTACGTGTTTTTATTTGTTACACTTGATTGTATCACACAGATCATGATTTAAATACATCCATAATATAAAACATGATTTATTTATCATATATATTTATAATATAAAAATTTATAATATACGTATATATGAAATGGAAAACACTGTTTATGGAGACGGTAGTCCGTACGTACGCATAAATGCTGTTTCAATTTTCATATAGTATTGAACGGAAGTAAGTGAATAAGATATATGTAAGTACATAAATAATTATATATATAAATATATATATCTCTAGTAGAATTATTATTTCATATATTACATACATATTAGTAATAGATATTTTTATAATCATCGATGAATGGTGAACTTGGAAATGAATCTCATCGCGTCGTGGAGACGGTAATCCGTACGTACGCACGAGAAAAAATATCATTCTTTTGATTTTAATATAATATATAATTGGACAGTATATAATATATAAAGAATCCTTATCATGTTATATTTATTATTTACATCAAATACACATCATTATTATACCCATCCAAATAATAATGTATTGAATAACAATTACACCATGACGTGGAGACGGTAAGCCGTACGTACGCACGTATGATGACATTTCATTCAAAGGGTGGATAGAATAATGAATTTGGTTGTACCATAATAATAATAACATCACATTATATATAATATACTAGAGTTATTATTTTATAATGGAAACAACAAAGAAAAAGGAAGTGGAAGAAGAAAGGAACTTGAAAGAGGGTGGTGAAATCATTACCTCTTCTTCGGGTTCTTCCTTTTGATTTGATCAAAAGGGCTCCATAGGTTGACTTTCTGATCAAACTAAGGCCTCTAGGATGAATTTAGGATATTTGAGAGGGTATTTGGGTAGGGTTTTTCCGAGCCAAATGTCTTAGATGGTGTGAATTAGAGAGAAGGGGGAGTTCCCTTTTATAAGAGGGGTGAGGGGCACCTTAGAAAAAACTTAAAATATTATTTTATAATAAATTAATATTAGGTTTATAATGTCTCAAAAGTTTATTATTTAAAGTATAAGGTGGGGATAGGACGAAAAAAACTCAACCAATAGGTTTTAGACAAGTTTAGGTTACCATTTTAACCTTATCATTTAGATTTAACTCTAAGTTAAATAATTTAACTTTTACCTTGTATTCCTGTATTATTACACTTTATGGTTGATAAAATTACTATATACTACCAATATAACCCCAATTGATTCCATAATGTCATATATATTATTATATATGTCTTTTGGTCAAACCTTATATTTTTAGGACCAGTATATAAATTAATAATATAATATTTGTTTAAAAAACTATCATATGTCAATTTTGACACTATTTGGTATTTGTTTTTTTGTTAAAATAATAACAACATGATTACTTCAAACAAAATACATTGAATAAATCCTAACATGTCACATTCACCTATAAAATTCGTGTATCTCATAAAAACTTTTAAATTATATTTATTTTAATATTTATAATACCATTTATTTGATTCTTTCATGAATAAGGTAATTACGACATCATCATTGTGTCATAAATAAATTTATATATATAATGTATAAAATTTATAAATAAAATACCATGATGTGGGAAATATTTTTATCTTTCTAATGAATATTTATAATCAAATTTATCTTATGCAAAACCCTATATTAAAAATATTTTAGTTATTAAACTTTGATTTTAACTCTTTTAACTCTTCTTTGAATTAAATAATAATAAATGTCCTAATATAATCCAAGTCGACCTAAATGATGATATTTTATTCCTAAAGTTGTTTTTGGTCGATATAAACTTGTCCAATACAATTAGTACATGTGTGAGGGTAAAATTAATATCATTTTTACCCTTAATTACCCAATTTACTTTTAACCGTGGTAAATAAAAGTAAAATGTTACTATTCACCAGAAATTATTTTCATCTCATTAAACCACATTTTACTCCTTGATATTAATCGTGTCTCTCGGATTTTTTAAATTCATCTAATAGAAGTGGTAAAATTAAGTTTTATGTGAATTTGCACAAGCTCCTAGGAGGTGGGTAAAAGACAGTGAAAAGTTCAATAAAATTTTTATATATCTAAAATTATTATAAACTGACTCCAATGAATTACATTGAACTTATATAGGTATTATGTATCTATTTTTACATTAAATAATTTAAATAAAATAATTAATTATTTAAATAAAAATTCGGTTTTAAACTATAACTCAGTGTTTTTCACTATTCATCAAAAATTAAAAGTTTTCAGAAAAATACCAAAAATTTACCCTAAGATAATTTTGATATTATGAATTCAATAATGAAGTCTATTTTACCAAATTAAAAAAAAATAGAAGTTGCATTTATTAATTTAAAATTAATTCCCTCAATCAAAACAAATAGCGTGTTTTTAAGAAATAATAACTATCAAAAGATTGACACTTGTTTATGTCTGGTTTAAATGTGAAATTATGTCCAATGACCAAAATTGGATTAAATTGTAAAAATAAATTCTATATATAATTTAAAACAACTAAAATTCATAATTTATCACTATTAATTATTTCGATTAAAAAAGGTTTTTTAAATTAAAACTTAGTAATTTTTACTATTCATCAAAATATGAAAGTTATCAGAAAAGTACCAAAAATTCACCCTAAGATAATTTTGATATTTAGAATCCAAAAATGAAGTCCATTTTGAAAGATAAAATGTATAAAATTTCAAAAAGTTTATATTACTATTTATAACGGCTAGTTTGATTGGTTGTGGTGTGTGTTAGAACTCGAAGTTGCGTACAACACATGCTACTATATTATTCAAAGAGAAGTGTACCATGGAAGCTTGGGGTGTTCCATTCTCCCATCCTTCAATAAATTGTGTCCTCTCAATTTAAGCTCGGTATTGGAAACTTGGGGATGACATTTGAAAATATCTTAGTTGAAATCCCACATCGAAAAATGGATTAATGAGGCCTCTATTTAAAATAAAGAGTGGTAAGTGTGAAGGTTACCAAAAATAACACATATTAGGGTTCCATGTAGAAAAATATGGGTATGGAAGAGAAATATAACCATCAATATCTAATGCAGAGTGGTAGAGAACAGGGCTATGAAAAGGCCAATAATTTTTTAGCCATAAATTTATGATGATCTAAGGTACCATCCAGGACAACATTTTTGTTCTAAGTTCCTTTTATTAATGTTGAGGAATTTATTTATGAGATTGTATAAGATCATAAGGAGATATACTTACTTTATAATTAGAGTTTTATCCATTAATAAATTTCTACCACAAACTCATCTTTCACTACAAAACATAATACAACTCAAAAATACTCTATTTATCCTAATCATATAGGGTTCCAAATATAATTAATGTATAATTCACATATCAGACCCATTAAAAAAAGAAACTACATTATACAATCTAGGGACTTCATGTATTCCAGTGGTAGGTGATAAATCACAATCGCACTATGGTTGTGGGTTTGATTTCTGCAGCTTTGTCCGACACGACGGGTTATCACGCAGTCTTCATGTTCTCCTTTTATAAAAATACAAAAATAACCTTTAAAAATTAATCTATTCCAACCTTTAGACTTATCCAAAATACTACTATCCAAACTCACAGTCCAAAATTTATAAGGAAGTTAAACACAATGAAGATCATTTTTTTCATGTAATAACATGTTAACACCTTCACCATGTATTATTTTAAAACATGGTAACATCCTTAATTACTATAAAACCTTATTGATTACATTCATGCTCCCTTATTCTTTATAGAATATTGGATATACTCCTTTTATCAAAAATGTTGTAAACTCCCACGATGAAAAATCATTAATCAGTTTCAAGGAATTCAAGAATATCCAATATAATTTACCCAAATCAACCATATCATATTCCAAAATCAGTACCTCAATATTAGGACCATATTAAGGTTTATCTTTCATTCAAACATGTAATTTCCAAAAAGTTTAACTTGCTGTAGTGTCACTTTTCGTAGTACCATAAAATCTCAAATCCTCAAAGAAATAGTACTGCAGTACAATCCTTATTTATTTCCAGAACAACACTTAAATGAAATAATTCCAAAATAACAACATAAGAACACCAGTCATTCCTCTTCATTTGTGGTATTATCACAACTTGATTATTATCCAATAGCATCATTGGCGGCATAGTCTGATGACTGGGACATTGGTTCGCGTAGTGTCCAAAATCCTTGTAGATGAAGCATTGTACATTTGAAACCTTTTTCTTACACTTGCAGTCGCGTACTTGGTGTCCTTTTTCTCCACACTTATAACATACTCCCATTCCCTTTAAGCATTTTACAAGGTTATTCCTTCCATAGTTATCACATATGGGAAAATCCTTCTTTACCTTCGTCCCTTAATCGGTCCTTCTCTCTACCATCCTTTTCTTCTCTGGCTTCCTTTCAAATCCATAGGACTCCGAGAATTCTTTACTCATCTTATCAACAGATGATACTATATCTTCATATAATGATAATACGTGGGAGACTATTTCCCTTCTAAATTCGGGCTTAGGACCATGAAAGATATGATCCTTATTACTATTTCGATAATGTGTATTGCTGGAGTTCTCATTCCTTATATTAGGCATCATTTCTAAACAATGGCATACACTAGATTAGTTTATGAATAGAAATACTTAATCCTGAACTTGTAAAAAACTAAACATAAATTAAACAGTTTATAGATATAATCCACAATCATAAATTTTTTTTCTTTGAGTAAGAATATACTCATAAGTCCTTCATAATGGTTTGTAAAGAAAATGAGAATTATCCAAAACTTATCCGCCGGGATTGTCGTAACCAAGAGTGCAGCAAGGCCCATTGTTGTGCACCGGTTCCCATTCGAGTCTAGCTCAAAGCGGTGTTTTTGGGTTTTACCCCTAGGTACATCTATGCCAGAGCCGCCTCTACCTACTCGTATCCAGACAGGGATATATTGCTTGGAAAACTCACAAAATATCTACATTACCAAAACTCTAGGAAGTTATTCTATACTAATACTCAAATTATATCTTAGGGTAATGTGCTCCAATCAGAGTTTATCTAAATCTTGTTTCCAAGGTTCTTACTAAACATCCTCTGATACCAACTGTAATGCCCCGACCCCAGTTACCCAGATTCGGTGTATTATTTTAATACATTGGTATAATTACAAGGAATCAAGTCCTGAAGGATCGATTAGTTTAGAAGTCTTGGAAAATAGATTACATATATGAACATTACAATACACTTTTTAACATATAACACAGTATAAATAATCCTTTGATAATGCCATTGTTCCCTTAGCTTAACCCTGCATCTTAATCATAAAACACTTCTTGGGATCCTGGGAAAAATAAAACATAGAAAGGGGTGAGCTTAGATGCTCAGTAAGGGTAAATAATTTAGCGGAAGATATAAACTTTTAAGGCAAGATGTGTAATAAAAACAACAACCATTTTAAACATAAACTTGAACATAGTATGTTAAAAAATATTTCAAACATTAACATATAAACATGCACATAGATATTATACTAATCAAATAATCACAAGTAATATCTAATTTCATAATGAGGGAATGCATAATGTCAAACATTAATTTCTGTGTCAAGGCCTCATGCCAAGACCTAAGGGCTAACCATACCCAGAACCCAATCTGGAAAGCCTCTGTAACCGGACTCCAACCCCGAGTGCCTCTAATAACTGGACACAAACCCAGAGTGCCTCTAATAACCGCACACCAACCCAGAGTGCCTCTAATAACCGGACACCAACCCGGAGTGCCTCTAATAACCGGACACCAACCCGGAGTGCCTCTAATAACCGGACCCCAACCCAGAGTGCCTCTAATAACCGAACACTAACCCAGAGGACTTATTTTTACCAGTCCCCAACCCGGAACATACTAGTCCAACACATTCATCTTAAGAAAAGGTTGAGATAGAACAGAGACTTTCGTATTAAAACTAACTTATGAAATGTCAATACTTTTACCATAAACCATGAGTGACATAAAAATAACTCATCCATGGTCAAACAAATAACAAAATTTTCAATAAAATATGGATGTTTTGTATCGTAATAAATCAACTTCAAATAAGTTTAAAATCCATCAAAGGATGTTGACCTAGTTGAAATCAAAACTATTTGAGAGAAATATGTCTTTTTTTGAAATCATTTAAAAATCATATAATTATATAGAAACCATTATTTTGAAAATATACTTATAATATTTTAAGGGAAGATTCAAAGGTGTAATAACGGCGGAGAATATACACACCCGTCGTATAAGTTAAAAAAACATTTTTACCTTAATTTTATCGAAAAGGTATAAAGTACCTTGTTTGGAAAATGACAGAATGATTCCTTTCAAAACATTTTATAAAAAGTAAAACAAGGGTATAAATGAATTTAACCCATTCTATAGTAAATAGTAAAAATGTTTTTAAATACATTTTTAAGAAACATGGATGTGGATGATAAAGATGTCCCAGTAGATAATTACGAATAAATAACCTCAGATAATAAAGAGATTGTGTAATAAAACCCTACCTCGTTGAAATCAATCGAGTCGTATGAATAATAGTCAATAACCACCAAATGAATAATATAATATCATGAATATAATAGGATCATGATAATACATATCAAATGGTTGTACAAAATACACCACATGCAATAAATAAGTGGTGAACAATGGAAATCTCACGAAATTAAAATGAGGTAAGAAACCCCTTACCTTGCTCTTTCCTTTAGTCGAGGGTACGTTTAGCCTCCTATATGAAGACTATAGTATGTTATTAAATTATACCAGAACCATATTAATATTTATGATATCATACATTATTCATTTATTACTTTATACTACCCATTTAATAATAATTTCCATGTTATATTAATATTTCGAGTAATAATCGCTTTCTTTATTGTACGTGTTTTAACTTGTTACTCTTGATTGTATCACTTAGATCATGATTTAAATACTTCCAAAATATAAAACATGATTTATTTATCATATATATTTAGAATATAAAATTTTATAATATAGGTATATATGAAATGGAAAGCACCATTTATGGAGACCGTAGTCCGTACGTATGCATAATCGATGTTTCCGTTTTCATATAGTATTGAACGGAAGTTAGTGAATAAGATATATGTAAGTACATAAATACTTATATATATAAATATATATATCTCTAGTAGCATTATTATTTCATATATTACATACTTATTAGTAATATATATTTTTATAATCATCGATGAATGGTGAACTTGGAAATGAATCTCATCGCGTCGTGGAGACGGTAATCCGTACGTACGCACGAGTGAAAATATCATTATTTTGATATTAATATAATATTTAATTGGATGGTATATAATATATACAGAATCCTTATAATGTTATATTTATTATTTACATCAAATACATATCATTATTATACCCATCCAAATAATAATGTATTGAATAACAATTACACCACGACGTGGAGACGGTAAGCCGTACGTACGCATGTATGGTGACATGTCATTCAAAGGGTGGATAGAATAATGAATTTGGTTTTACCATAATTATAATAACATCACAGTATATAGAATATACTAGAGTTATTATTTTATAATGGAAACAACATAGAAAAAGGAAGTGGAAGAAGAAAGGAACTTGAAAGAGGGTGGTGAAATCATTACCTCTTCTTCGGGTTCTTCTTTTTGATTTGATCAAAAGGGATCCATAGGTTGGATTTATGATAAAAATAAGGCATCTAGGATGAATTTAGGATATTTTAGAGGGTATTTTGGTATGGGTTGGCCGATACAAATGGCTTATAAGGTGTGAATTAGAGAGAAGGGTGGTGCCCTTTTATAAGAGGGGTGAGGGGCACCTTAAGAAAAACATAAAATATTATTTTATAATAAATTCATATTCAGTTTTTAATGGATCCAAAGTTGATTATTTAAAGTATAAGGTGGGTATAGGTCGAAAAAAACTCAACCAATAGGTTTTATAGAAGTTTAGGTTACCATTTTAACCTTATCATTTAGATTTAACTCTAAGTTAAATAATTTAACTTTTACTGTGTCTTCTTGCATTCTTACACTATATGGTTGATAAACATACTATATAATGCCAATAGAACCCCAATTGGTTCATTAATGTCATATATATTATTATATAAGTATTTTGTCCGAACTGTATATTTTTAGTACCATTATATAAGTTAATAATATAATATTTGTTTTAAAAACTATTTTATGTCGATTTTGACACTATTTGGTATTTGTTTTTTTGTTAAAATAATAACAACATGATTACTTCATTTAAAATACATTAAATCGATCCTAACATGTCATATTCACCTATAAAATTCATGGATGTCATAAATACTTTGAAATTTTATTTAATTTAATATTTATAATACCATTTATTTGATTCTTCATGAATATGGTAATTACTGCATCATCATTGTGTCATAAATAAATTAATATATATAATGTATAAAAATTATAAATAAAATACCATGATGTATGAAATAGTTTTATATTTCTAAAGAATATTTATAATTGAATTTATCATATGCAAAACCTTATATTAAAAATATTTTAGTTGTTAAACTTTGATTTTAGCTATTTTAACTCTTCTTTGAATTAAATAATAATAAATTTCCTAATCTAATCCAAGTGGACCTAAATGATGATATTTTATTCCTAAGGTTGTTTTTGGTCTAGATAAACTTGTACAATAGAATTAGGACATGTGTGAGGGTAATATTAATGTCATTTTTACACTTAATTACCCTATTTACTTTTAACCGTGGTAAATAAAAGTAAAAAGTTACTATTCACCAAAAATTATTTTCATCTCATTGAACCACATTTAACTCCTTGATATTAATAATGTCTCCCGAATTTTTTAAATTCATCTCACAGAAGTGGTAAAATTAAGTTTTATGTGAATTTGCAAAAGCTCATAGGAGGTGGGTAAAAGACAGTGAAAAGTTTAATAAAATTTTTATATATCTAAAATTATTATAAACAAAATCCAATGAATTAAATTGAACATACATAGGTATTATGTATCTATTTTGACATTAAATTATTTTAATAAAATAATTTATTATTTAAATAAAAATTTGGTTCTAAACTATAACTCAGTGTTTTTCACTATTCATCAAAAATTAAAAGTTTTCCAAAAAATACCAAAAAATTACCTGAAGAAAATTTTGATATTTTGAATTCAATAATGAAGTCTATTTTACCAAATTCAAAACATAGAAGTTTCATTTATTAATTTAAAATTAATTCCTGCTGTCAAAACAAAAAGCGTGTTTTTAAGAAATAATAACCATCAAAAGATTGACACTTGTTTATGTCCGGTTTAAATGTGAAATTATGTACAATGACCAAAATTGGATTAAATTTTAAAAATATATTCTAAATATAATTTAAAACCACTCAAATTCATAATTTATCACTATTAATTATTTCGATTAAAAAAGTTGTTTTTAATTAAAATTTAGTAATGTTCACTATTCATCAAAATATGAAAGTTATCAGAAAAGTACCAAAAATTCATCCTAATCTAATTTCGATATTCCAAATCCAAAAATGAAGTCCATTTTGAAATATAAATGTATAAAATTTCAAAAAGTGGGTTTTACTATTCATAACCACTAGTTTGATTGGTTGTGGTGTATGTTAGAACTCGAAGTTGCATATAACACATGCTACTGTATTATTCAAAGATAAGCTTACCATGGAAGCTTGGGGTGTTACAAACACAAACCCGATTCCTGAACCTTATTATCCCATCACAATCAAGGCTGAATTCAGGAACATTTCTCACATTCTTTTGTAACTCTACATCTTTTTCTTGTGCCTCTTTAATCTTCACATGTATAGATGGTTGAACATTCATTTGAGAAAGATAATATTTCTCCCATTCCATTATAATTCCAAGATCCATCATTTGTAAATCCATAAATATTGGATCTTTTTTGATCCTCATCATGGATAAGCTAGCATGGTCTTGTCGACTTAATTCATCTGCCACCTCGTTTGCTTTCCCACAGTGATAATGAATTGAGTAGTCGTAATCCTTAATCAGCTCCAACCATCTTCTTTGGAGAATATTCAGCTCCTCTTGTGTGAAAATATACTTTAAAATTTTATGATCAGTATAAATATCACACCTTTCACCATAAAGATAATTCCTCCATATTTTTAATGCAAATATTACCGCATCTAACTCCAAATCATGAGTTGGTTAATTTTTCACATGGATTTTCAACTGTCATGAAGCATAAGCTATCAGCATATCATTTTTCATGAGAACACACCCCAATACCTTCTTGGATTCATCACTATAGATCACAAACCTTTCTCCACTACAAGGCAGTGTGAGCACAGGTGCACTGGATTGCCTTCTTTTTAACTCCTTGAAATTCTCTTCACACTCTTCTGTCCAAGATAACTTAACTCCTTTTCAAGTCAACTTTGTGAGTGGATTATATAATCATGAAAAATAATTCACAAAATGTCTATAACATCCATACAAACCAAGAAAACTTCGGATCTCAGTTACTGTTGTTGGTCTCGACCATCTTTTGATAACCTCTGTTTTTGCTGGATCCACAGATTTCCCCTCTTTTGCGATTATGTGAACCAAAAAATGCATCTTTTTTAATCCAAAATTCACACATGGTAAATTTGGCATAAATATTATCCTTTCTCAAGGTCTTCAATACAATTATCAAGTGATCATCATGTTCTTCCTTGCTCTTTGAATAGACAGGAATATAGTCGATAAAGACTACCACAAACTGGTCAAGATAGTCTCTAAAGACTCTATTCATTAGATCCATGAAGATAGCAGGGGAATTAGTAAGACCAAATGGAATCACTATAAATTCATAGTGTCTATACCTTGTACGGAAAGTCGTCTTTGGTATATCCTCCCTTTTGACCCTTAATTGATGATACCCTGAACAAAGATCAATCTTGGAAAAGTATTGAGATCCGCGTAGTTGGTCAAATAAGTCATCAATGCATGTTCTTGATAATGATCTTGTTAAGATCTCGATAATCAATATAGAGTCTCATTGATCTATCTTTCTTCTTAACAAACAGAACAGGTGCTCCCCAAGGTGATGCACTAGGGCGTATCAATCCCTTATCAATATTCTCTGGGAGTTTCTTCTTCAATTCCTGAAACTCAATTGGGCCATTCTATAAGGTGTCTTTGAAATAGGCATAACACCTGGTATGAGTTCCATTGAATACTCAACTTCACGATTTGGTGGAAGACCAGATAATTCCTCCGGAAAGACATCATCAAACTCTCGTACAATGGGAATATTCTTAATCATGAGTTTCTCTCCAACCATTTGAGATAAATAACCTTCATTTAGTGGAATCAAGACCCATAAGATGGAAGAAATTTCCACCGGAAGGTTATGTTCATCCTTGCAGCGATAGAAGATCATAGATTGATGTGGAATATGAAATGTGACTTCCCTTATTTGGAAATTGATATGAGCTCCATATAAAGAAATCCAATCCATGTCAAGAATCACAACAAATTCCACTATAGGAAGGATCACAAGATTTGCAGGAATCACTTTCCCACAAACTTCAATCGGAGAATAATTATAAACATTTGATGCGACTGTTGTGCCATTAGGGGTTGTCACAGCTAACTCATCATCTAGTTGTTGAGGTAATATAGAGATACCCGTATAAAATTCTTCAGAAATAAAAGAGTGGGTGAATCCAGAATCAAATAAAACATTTTCTACTTTAGAGTGGATGGTAAGTGTACCTTTCACCACTTTTTTATCGTACTCCACATCGCTGATTGAAATTGCATGTGACTTTCCTTTGTCTTTAGCCTTGAGAGTTTGTTGATGTCGATCATCATCAACAAACCTTGGATTAGGGTATTGATTAGCATAATTCCCCATTTCCTTTCACTAGTAACATTGAAGTGTAGGAGGTGCACTCTATGTAGCCTTTTCTTTGTTCGCATCACAAGACATCTTCTTCCCATCATTGCTGCATTGAAATGCCAGATGAAATTATTTTCCACATTTGAAACATTTAATTATCCCTTTAAGACAGCTCCCTCATTTTTTCATTCCACACTTTGGGCATAAGGTAAAACTCATCTTATTTTTAGTGTGGTCTTTAGATTTCCCATTGAATTCCATTTTCCTCTTCTTATCAAACGCATATGACTGATGGGTTACTCCAATCTCCATCTCAACCTTGAGAGCACATCGAATGATTTACTCATAGCTATTGAAATCACTTATGGATAACGCCCTTCGAAGACTTGGTTTTAAGCCACTAAAGAATTGATCGATCTTACTCTCAGGTTGGATAATAATTCCGGAATCACACCTTGCAAGTCTTGTAAAATTTTCTTTGTAGGTACCAACAAATTCATCATCCTTTTGCTTCAGTTCAAGAAACTCCTTCTCCATCTTTGTTCGAAGATGTCACGACCCGTCCTAGAGGCCCATGCCGTGACTACCCCAAGCCCGCCTTACATAGGCCAGGGGCTGGTGACTAGCACCAAAGGCGTAAATCCCGATAACTGGGAGGGCATTGCCTTTATAAAAGTAAACAAAACACCACAGAGTACAAGAGGAAGTAAAACACTAAGTACAAAGAGAAGTGCTGAAAGGTAAATGGGCCAGAATACAAACCCAACTGAAAGTACAACTACAACTGAACAAAGTAAAATAGAAAAAGACAACAGCTGGAAGAACAGAAGCAACTTTTAGGTCGTCCTCCTCAGATCCTACCTGAAGGGTAGGTACAGATGGCGCAACTCCTGGATCATCCACCACGGGTCCTACCTGAAGGGTAGGTACAGATAGCCTCGACAACGCTCTCGCCCGTCAACCTCCTCCGAGTGTCGCCTCGCTGTGAAGTCCACCTCCGGATACTAACTCATCGTGTAGTCCACCTCCGGGTACTGACTCGTCATGTAGTCCACCTCCGTGTACCGTCCAGTCCTCGAACACTCGGCCTCCGTCAGCATTGCTCGTCGTCTGCAACCAACACAATGAGGTGCGGGCATAGCCCGTGCAGGGGTGAGTATAACGATACTCAGCAGGGACCACGAGACCCTCAAGTTCTCACTAAAACCAACAAGGATAACCACAAAAAAGATATCAACAGATAACCACTGCCCAGGTATATGCCCATACATATACCTAAGTTATCGAGTAACCCATCTCAATCATGAGGAAACACAAGGGTTATGGAATCAACAGATAACCACTGCCCATGTATATGCCCATACATATACCTAAGTTATCAATTAACCCATCTCAGTCATGAGAAAAACACAAAGGTCAAAAGTCTCAGCTCAAACCAGGATTTTCATTATCGAAACTGTAACTGCTGAAGAGCCCCGTCACTGGAGTGTACAGTGGTCCTGTCACGACTCCGAGGTACTGCTCACTAACCTAAGACTGCTGAGGTACTCCTCCTGTCGAGTACTGTGGGCATACTGCTACAACCAAGCGCTTCCCATCATGGGTCTGCCGCTACAACCAAGCGCTCCCCCTCATGGACTCAAGAGGTACTCCTTCTGTTGAGTACCGCGGGTCTAACGCAACAACCAAGCGCTCCTCTCCCGTGGGTCTTCCGCTACAACCAAGCGCTCCCCCTCATAGCCTCCATAGGTACTCCTTCTGTTGAGTACCACGGGTCTGCCGCTACAACCAAGCGCTCCTCCGCCGTGGGTCTTCCGCTACAACCAAGCACTCCCCCACTGGGCTATCCAAAACACACCAAGTTGATCGGCCAAGCAGTCGTCAGGTCTCAGCCCGCTACACGGTCTCTGTACTCCGCACGCTCATCTCCGGGAGGGTCCGATCCATGAGCTGGTGTTCGATACTAAAAGTATCACAAGTTTCCATGAAGAAGTATCTCAAAGGACCGCCTCGTCATAGGGGTCTCAACACAACAGACGACGCGTCAATCGGACGCCCGGTCGGTGAGTTATTAGCCTTTTCGTCCCAGGGGCCCGGTAGGTTTCGTGAGCGAACCAAACCAGCCGTAACTCAACTATACCCCGAACTCTCATAGGGTATACTCATAGGGACCATTTTTCAACAAGATTACCAACGCCTCTGACGGTCCGTCAAACGGACGTCTGGTCTGAAAGATAACAGATTTTCCGTTCCAAGGGCCCAGTTGGATTTCGGGTGCAATCCAACCCGGCCACTATCCAACTGCAACCAAAACTCTGGTGAATTATGCCAAAAGTTCCGTCTCATCAAGAGGAAGTCAACGAGACAGACGACGCGTCAATGGGACGCCCGGTCAGTGAGTTATTGGCTTTTTCGTCCCAGGGGCCCAGTTGGTTTTTAAGAAAAAACCAACCCGACCGTACTCCACCTATGTCCAAACCTCGGGCGGAGTAAGACAAAAGATCTGTCTCACTTAGAGGAATTCAACAAAGTCGATGGCACGTCGATCGGACGTCCGGAGCTCAAGATATGAGCGTTTCCACTCTGAGGTCCCGGTTGGTTTCGTGTACGAACCAACCCGGCCGAATCGAAACTATTCCAAAACCTTGGATGTGATATACCGAAACGACCGACTCGATCCAAGGATCGCATCGCCGCTGATAGCACGTAGTTCGGAGGCCTGTAGCTCAAGTTATGAGCAAAAGACCGAAATGGTCCGGGAACAGGGGGTCTGGGCCCGGACTGACCCTGCCCAACACCCCCCCTGGGTCGGCCCGAACTGGGTCGACCCGACCCTGGTCCGGTCCGACCCATTTGGGCGCGACCCGGACCGGCCGGTGGGTTGGCTCAGCTTGGCTCGGCCGAGCAAAGGAAGCCGCGAGGGGGGGGGGGGGCGTGTTTCCCCCGCGTGAAACGAAGCCACGACCCCGTGTGGGGCCGCTCGGTGTCACCGGAAGCTTTCGGGCCTCCGCGTCCCTGCCTTCGGTTCTGCGCGGCCGCGGAACCGCCTCTCGCCGCCGCGGCGGCTCCGTCCGACGGTGCGCTGGGTCCCCGCCGCCTCCGGCCGCCGGCGCCGCCGGTGGAGTCCGCGGGCCACCGGAGTTGCTCCGGTGGTCCAATTCCATTTCCATCTGTGTTGTAGCTCCTCCTGGGTCCCGTTCTTCACTGCGGAATCAACAAATCGTCTCTGCAACCTGTTTTGTCATCGTCCACCGTTCCACACATCAACGAAGAACTGTGGGGGGTTGTCAGGCCATGTTTGTTTGGCCCGCACCCTCCGTGTTAGGTGATAAAAATCGGGAAATAATGATCAACACATGAAAACATAACAAGAAAAAATTTTAATAAATTAAAATTGCACTTTGATCCCGGGCTCTTTGTTTTAGAAGGAAACAACTACGGGAATAAAATATTATTTCAAATAAAATCCCTACCTCGCCGTCGCCGTCGGATGCGAGTTCGTCGCGGAATTGACCGTCACGGTAGGAGGTGATCATCGCGTCGCGGAAGGGCGTCGCGTCGTCGTGGAAGGGCGTCGCGTCGTCACGGAAGGGCGCCGCGTCGTCGATCTCAAGGTATGATCAAAGATCGATCGCGGAAGGAGGAACGTCGTAGAAGAACTTCGCGGGAGAAGAATCGTCGGCGTCACAGTACTTGGCGTCGTGTCGTCAATCTCCGAGGGCTCGACATTCTTCGCGTTCCTCGTGTTTTTCGCATTGTTCACATTCTTCGCGAAGGATGATGAAGATCTCAAGCCTTGGAGTCTTCTCCAAATCCTCTCAACGAGTAATCCTCAAAAAGACAAGCGTTGGTCTTATTTTATTAACATGCCAACAAATTGTAAAACATACTAAATAACGACCCATTAATTCATAGAATTAATTTCAATGAATAAACCGCCCAATTAATAGAAGTGTTTAATAGTTTAAGAAACGCCCCAGTTGACTTTCATTAAAAAGGGGTTTTCGCGGTTGCGTTACTTAGTGGAAAAGAAACGGTGGGGCTCGTGCGGGCCCCACCTCACAAATATCCTACCAAGAGGGTAGGATATTTTGGGTTGCACCCTATCCGCATCAACTCAGCTTAAGAAGCTTTAAGTGGCTTCAAAGTGGCTTTAAGTGAAATAAAAATAAAGTTGTCGCACCACTTTATTTTATTTCTTAACTTAACCTCAAAAATTTAAAAACCACACCCGAGCAAACACAAATCTAGAAAAGGCGTTTCTAAGAAAATATCGGTTCTGCGATTTCATCGGTGCCCTTGGATTTCAATTCTGAGCACCGGTTTAAAAGTTAGAAAAACCCACTTGTTCGTTCACTGAACGTACCCGAGCTAAACTTCGGAAAATGATTCCGGGCACACCGGGCCTCGGAATCAGGTGTCGTCAGAAACTGAGTTCTTGTAAAATTTCAATGAAAATTAAGAAAAAAATTTCCCATGAAATTTATGGGTGTTTACATCACTCTCACCTCCGGGATTTACGTCCTCGTAAAGCATTAACACCAACTAGGGTCATAAAAGCGGTACAAAGCACGCATCTGAGCCTTCCGCTCCCATGTGCTTACCTAGAGACTCCCGTACTGCCAAAGAAAGTGCACCCGAGGAATCGATCGCCCTCGTAGGATCCACCCCTGTCGATCCTCGATTCCCACTGGAACCTCCGTGAAAGTCACCCCATCACCATTGTCCAGCTCCCCATGGTCGATGATATGCGAAGGGTCGAGCATGTATCTCCCTAGTTGAGATACATGGAAGTCGTCGTGCACCTGGTTCAAATGACGTGGATGGGTCAAGCGGTAAACCACCCTGCCTACCCAGCTGAGGACCTAAGAAGGTCCGCTGAACATCGGAGATAACTTGCCGCCTTGGCCACATCTCCGTAAACCTTGTCGAGGTGAGACCCGTATAAGGACGTGATCGTTAACCTTGAACTACAGAGGTCTCCAACTCCTGTTAGAACTGAAACTCAAACGACTGCTGCCATGAGGGTATGGTTGACCGTCTCAAGAGTGATCGGTCTCACCCTCCTGTGAAAGTGTTTATCCTATGCTGCCTGGGGTTTCCTTTTCACCGACCAAGGATAACCCATACCGACGTCGTAGTTTAACCACAACCTTTTTGCCTAATACCGTCAATTTGTGTATGAACTGTGATTGCCCAGTCCATACTCAAACCAACGTCGTAAGGACTCGATGCTGCCACCAAGAGATTCCAACTGAAACTCTCACCTCGAGGGTCTGACCACACCGTCAGCGTAAGTGTGATTATCGAGTCTCCTCCCAAGGTATCTCCAGACATGAGGGTCAAGTCCACGGCTTACCGAAAAATCAAGGTCTAGAACAAGATTTGTGAAAGAAAGGAATGATTCATATCGATGTCCATTAGTACAACAGCTAGTAGTGGACACAGACTGTCCCTTGAATCATTTTTAGAGTCATTGGGTCACACTCCATGACCGCATGCAGCCGCACTCTTCCTCCACCCTCCAGCTCCCTGAGCCTAGCGGGGATAACTAAGGCGGGTGGTTGTAGCATGTTAAAATGTACACCACCTCATGATGCTCTCCTAGCTATTCCTCCAGGTCTTCTGATTCGCAGACTCATATCTCATTAAAACTTCCTCCTCTTTAAATATTTAACATGCCTGAGTCCCCAAGACTGGTGCCAGTTTCCTGATTCTTACTGCACTGTGCAGTCTTCATCCGCTCCTGGATGATCTGCACCTTCTTTGCTTATGATCTGAAAGAGCTGCTAAACTTTCTCCTCTGCCGAAAAGAGAAACTCGGTCTCATCCCCTGGATGAACCACACCCATTTCCTAATACAGTCAATCCCGACATGAATGATGCATTCATGCCATGGATGACATCGTAAGGCCTCGACGTAACTACCAAGAGATCCAACTGTCACTCTCACCTCCAAGGGTCGAGTCACACTGTCGGCATTAGTGTGAGGTCACTCGGTCTCCTCTAGTAGAAATCTCGAAAGTGAAGGTCAAGTCAACAGTATTAACCAGGACCACTCAATATCAACCAAAAAAAAGGACATGAAAGAAAACATCACAAGATAAGTGTCTTTTTATTATTGCAGCTCATAGTAAAAAGACACGAATACAACTGCAACATGGAACTAGAAGTACAAGGGATATATCCACCAGTTCCTCTCCGGTCCACCTGCTCCCGGAGCTCTACTGCCTTGTCCACTGCTTGGCTGTTGCTCAAGCACCCGTCGATGCTTCTGCCTCGGTGGCTCCTCCAAAGCCTGTGGATCAACTGTACGAGGAGTCGGACAGTCACGTGCCAGGTGGCCCTTTTCGCCGCATTCATAACACTTACTGCTCCTCGTATGACTGTCTCTGGCCCTCTTGGACCTCTGCATCATCTGTCTACTGCCCACAGATGACTCGACTACTGATCGAAAAACACGCGGCAAAGGCAGAAGCTCCTGAACATGCTCGGGGTGTAGAGCTACGGGCACAAACTCCACCCTGAAGAAGGTCTCGAAGTCTTACCAAGTGAAGGCCATCCCATCGCAAAACTAGAACAAGTGGCTCCACCACCTGCCTGCTGCTGCCTGAAGAAGGATGGCAACAAAGATCACAGTGAAGTCTGTCGGCGTCCCCACTAGCCTGAAGACTCTCACCACAGCCTCCAGCCAATCCTCAACCGCCTGCAGGTCCGTCACTCCCCGGAACCTGGGTGGCCTCTGGCGCTGGAACTCGTGCAGCGCGCTCAAGTGGAGTGAATCGCCTACTGCTGGGGATGGTGGCATCGGTGGCCCAACGTATGGTAGTACCGATGGTGCCTCTGCTGGTGCCTCAACTGCAAGAGGGCCCTATACCGAAGCCTCATCACTCGGCAGGCTGTCAGTACGCACATCCCTCTGGGTTGTAGCTGGTCGTCTGAGAAAAGGCATCCTAAAAGAAATAACGTGACACTGTCAAAAGATTATACCTGTTGAGCTGACCTGGTTTGAGATGACATTTAAAAACTTCTGGAAACACACACGCAATCAGTGTTTTCGTGCACAAAGTCGGAAATCAGTTGTCAGGGTCCTGGTGTATGGATACGTCGGCCGCCCGCACCAACACTGGACTCCCTGAACTGAAAACCACACTCGGTACTCTTAACACTATTTCTTCAAAGAAAGAAAATATCAGAGTTATAAGTTCTGAGGTAGAACCGACTCCTTTGATACCAATTTGTCACGACCCGTCCTTGGGGCCCATGCCGTGACTACCCCAAGCCCGCCTTCCATAGGCCAGGGGCTGTAGACTAGCACCAAAGGCGTAAATCCCGATAACTGGAAAGGCATTGCCTTTATAAAAGTAAACAACACACCATAGAGTACAAGCGGAAGTAAAACACTAAGTACAAAGAGAAGTGCTGAAAGGTAAATGGGCCAGAATACAAACCCAACTGAAAGTAAAACTACAACTGAACAAAGTACAATAGAAAAAGACAACAGCTGGAAGAACAGAAGTGGATCCTGGGTCGTCCTCCATGGATCCTACCTTAAGGGTAGGTACAGATGACGCAGATCCTGGATCGTCCACCATGGGTCCTACCTGAAGGGTAGGTACAGATAGCCTCCATAATGCTCTCGCTCGTCAACCTCCTCCGAGTGTCGCCTCGCCGTGAAGTCCACCTCCGGATACTAACTCGTCGTGAAGTCCACCTCCGAGTAATGACTCGTCGTGTAGTCCACCTCCGGGTACAGTCCAGTCCTCGAACACTCAGCCTCCGTCAGCACTTCCTGTTGTCTGCAACCAACACAACGAGGTGCGGGCATAGCCTGTGCAGGGGTGAGTATAACGATACTCAGTAGGGACCTCGATACCCTCAAGTTCTCACTAAAACCAACAAGGATAAACACAAAGAAGATCTCAACAGATAACCACTACCCAGGTATATTCCCATACGTATACCTAAGTTATCGAGTAACCCATCTCAATCATGAGGAAACACAAGGGTTATGAAATCAACGGATAACCACTACCCAGGTATATGCCCATACATATACCTAAGTTATCAAGTAACCCATCTCAATCATGAGGAAAACACAAAGATCAAAAGTCTCATCTCAAACCAGGATTTTCATTATCGAAATCGTAACAGCTGAAGAGCCCCGTCACTGGAGTGTACAGTGGTCCTGTCACGACTCCGAGGTACTGCTCACTAACCTAAGAATGCTGAGGTACTCCTCCTGTCGAGTACTGTGGGCCTGCTGCTACAACCAAGCGCTTCCCATCATGGGTCTGCTGCTACAACCAAGCGCTCCCCCTCATGGCCTCAAGAGGTACTCCTTCTGTTGAGTACCACGGGTCTGCCGCTACAACCAAGTGCTCCTCCGCCGTGGGTCTGCCGCTACAACCAAGCGCTCCCCCTTATAGACTCCATAGGTACTCCTTCTGTTGAGTACCACGGGTCTGCCGCTACAACCAAGAGCTCCTGCACCGTGGGTCTGCCGCTACAACCAAGCGCTCCCCCACTGGGCCATCCGAAACACACCGAGTCGATTGATCAAGTAGTCGTCAGGTCTCAACCGGCTACTTGGTCTCTGTACTCTGCATGCTCGTCTCCGAGAGGGTCTGCTCCACGAGCTGCTGGTCGATACTACAAGTATCACAATGTTCCACAAAGAAGTATCTCAAAGGACCGAATCGTCATAGGGGTCTCAACGCAACAAATGGCGCGTCAATCGGACGCTCGGTCTGTGAGTTATTAGCCTTTTCGTCCCAGGGGCCCGATTGGTTTTGTGATCAAACCAACCCGGCCGTAACTCAACTGTACCCCGAACTCTCATAGGGTATACTCATAGGGACCGTTTTTCAATGAGATCACCAACGCCACTGACGGTTCGTCAAACGGACGTCTGGTCTGAAAGATAACAGCTTTTTCGTTCCAAGGGCCCGGTTGGATTTTGGGTGCAATCCAACCCGGCCACTATCCAACTGCAACCCAAACTCGGGTGAAGTATGCCAAAAGTTTCATCTCATCAAGAGGAATTCAAAGACACAGACGGCGCGTCAATCAGACGCCCGGTCTGTGAGTTATTGGTCTTTTCGTCCCAGGGGCCCGGTTGGTTTTTAAGGAAAAACCAACCCGACCGTACTCCACCTGTGTCCAAACCTCAGGCGGAGTAAGCCAAAATATCCGTCTCACTTAGAGGAATTCAACAAAGTCGATGGCACGTCGATAAGACGTCCGAAGCTCAAGATATGAGCATTTCCTCTCCGAGGGCCCAATTGGTTTCGTGTACGAACCAACCCGGCCGAACCCAAAGTATTCCGAAACCTTGGGTGTGATATACTGAAACGACTGTCTCGAACCAAGGATCGCATCGCCATTGATGGTGCGTCATTCGGAGGCCCGTATCTCAAGTTATGAGCAAAAGAATGAAAAGGTCCGGGAATGGGGGGTCTGGGCCCGGACCGACCCGGCCCAACCCCCCTGGGTCGGCCCGAACCGGGTCGACCCGACCCGGGTCCGGTCCGACCCGTTTGGGCACGACCCGGCCTGGCCAGGGTGGCCTTACCCGGCCTAGGCGCAACCCGACCGGTGGGTCGCCTCGGCTCGGCCGAGCAGCCGAGCAAAGGAAGCCGCATGGGGGGGGGGGGGGGGCGTGTTGCCCCCGCGTGAAACGAAGTCGCGGCCCCACGTGGGGTCGCTCGGTGTCACTGGACGCGGCCGGGCCACCGCGTCCCTGCCTTCGGTTCCACGCGGCTGCGGAACCGCCTCCCGCGGCCGCGACTTTAGCTGTGGCGGCTCCGTTTGGCGGCGCGCCGGGGCGCCGCCGCGCCGGCGACCCGCGCCGCCGGTGGAGTCCGCGGGCCACCGGAGTTTCTTCGGTGGTCCGATTCCATTTCCATCTGCGCCGTAGCTCCTCCCGTGTCCCTTTCTTCACTGCGGAATCAACAAATCGTCTATGTGACCCGTTTTGTCATCGTCTGTCATTCCGCACATCAACAAAGAACTGTGGGGGGTTGTCGGGCCGTGTTTGTTTGGCCCACACCCTCCGCGTTAGGTGATAACAATCGGGAAATAATGATCAACACATGAAAACATAACAAGAAACAATTTTAATAAATTAAAATTGAACTTTGATCCTGGGCTATTTTTTTTAAAAGGAAACAACTACGGGAATAAAATATTATTTCAAATAAAATCCCTACCTCGCCGTCGCCATCGGATGCGAGTTCGTCGCTGAATTGACCGTCGCGGTAGGAGGTGATCATCGCGTCGCGGAAGGGCGTCACGTCGACGTTCTGAAGGGATGATCAAAGATCTATCGCGGAAGGAGGAACATCGTAGAAGAACGTCGCGGGAGAAGAATCGTAGGCGTCGCGGTACATGGCGTCACGTCGTTCATCTCCTAGGGCTCGGCGTTCTTCGCGTTCCTCGCGTTTTTCGCGTTCTTCACGTTCTTCATGAAGGAGGATGAAGATCTCAAGCCTTGGGGTCTTCCCCAGATCCTCTCAACGAGTAATCCTCAAGAAGACAAGCGTTGGTCTTATTTTATTAACATGCCAAAAAATTGTAAAACAAACTAAGTAACGACCCATTAATTCATAGAATTAATTTCAACGAATAAACCTCCCAATTAATAGAAGCGTTTAACAGTTTAAGAAATGCCCTAGTTGACTTTCATTAAAAATGGGTTTTTGCGGGTGCGTTACTTAGTGGAAAAGAAACGGTGGGGATCATGAGGGCCCCACCTCACAAATATCCTACCAAGAGGGTAGGATATTTTGGGTTGCACCCTATCCGCATCAACTTAGCTTAAGCAGCTTTAAGTGGCTTCCAAGTGGCTTTAAGTGAAATAAAAATAAAGTTATCGCACCACTTTATTTTATTTCTTAACTTAACCTCAAAAATTTAAAAACCACACCCAAGAAAACGCAAATCTGAAAAAGGCGTTTCTAAGAAAATACCGGCGTTGCGATTTCATCGGTGCCCTCAGATTTCAATTCCGAGCACCGGTTTAAAAGTTAGAAAAACCCGCTCGTTCGTTCACTGAACGTACCCGAGCTAAACTTCGGAAAATGATTCTGGGCACACCGGGCCTCAGAATCAGGTGTCGTCAGAAACTGCGTTCTTGTAAAACTTCAAAGAAAATTAAAAAAAATTCCATTGAAATTTCAGGGTCTTTACAGAAGAATACGGGGGAAGTACTTATTTGAAAAATAAGTTCTTGAACTCATTCCATTCCATGGACTCAATTTCATCCCTTGGCCTCGTATTCTTGATAAGATTCCACCATTGATCAGCTTCACCTTCCAAATGATATACTGCTAAGATGAATTTATCATGTTCAGAACATTGAAGAACTAAATATATCTTTTTAGTGGTACTGATCCATTGTTCAGCCACTAATGTATCAGTAAACCCACTGAATGAAGGTGGACGCTGCCTCATGAAGGATTCAATAGAATTTTTCTCCTTAATTTGCTTGTTTTGAAGTCCTAAATGATTCATATATTGATAAAGTTGTGTGAGCATGGATACAAGATTTTTCATTCCAGCTCCCATAACATTTGGTTGCTCAGGGGGACAATCATTTCATTTCCCGTCGCATTCCACATTAACACGGTTCCTTAGGGTTCCAGCCATTGACTAGAACCAAGAAGAATAGTGTGATCAACACTAATTATAATAGGAACACCACATAATCAAGAATAAAATTTCACACTTAATGTCTTATCATATTTTTTTCATGGCTATTTCTAAAACACTAAGTTTGTGTTCTATGCTTAGATATATCCTTAGGGTTCTTACTAAGGCTTTCACATCCAAGTTTCCAAAGGTTGACTATACCTTTCCTCTGATACCAACTATAAAAACCCATACTTTACATACATTGTTATTACTTTAAAATTGAAGCACACTTATAACAACATATAACAAAACCACAGTAGGACCGTATAGGTATAGTGTCTTTAGAAACTGGGAAACATAAACAACTGGTTCATAAAGAATCTAAATTGTATCCCATTTATTTCATCATATCTAGAATCCCTTTTTGGAATATCCTACTTAATACCCTTCTTCCTGACCTGGGGAAAATAAAACATACAAAAGGGTGAGCTCAAATTCTCAGTAAGGGTAAACAAAAGAAATATCATCCCATCATATTCATAAGAACATAACATTCTAGAAATCTTAACCTGCAAAAGAGTTCAAAATTTCATAACATGGGATAAATCATAGTAGTGAAATGTAATCCCAATAATCATAACATGAAACTTTGTTTCATACAAACATAATCATAGAGAATCATTTCTTAGTAGTCAAGACCCATTGCCAAGACTATCTGAGCAGACAAAGTCCATTTCTGAACTGAGTTCACTCCTCATTTCAGTCCTATATCACTGAACCGGTTTAACTTTCCGTTACATCCATGCCTATCTCATGAGATATGAATATTTACCCAATGAATTTGAGGGAGATATAGGTCCCACCCATCTCATAATGATACCATTCTTATGTGTTCCACATGATCATAAATCATACACCATATCTTAACCCATGTAATAAAAATGGGATTCTTAGACATCATGGAATCATAACATAATCCATAAAAGGGATTCAAAAAAATAATTCCATCATAACATAATAAAATTAATGTAAAAATAGGGATAGAAACAGAACCCTATATTATCTTATATGGAAAATAATTTTGATAAAATACTTGAACTCTATTCTTGAGGAAAATATCCTTTCTACTTCAAAAACATTTTTCCATTCTTAACATGTCATAAAATTTTAAACTAAAAGAAGTTGATTAAAAATAAACTTGAAAAATTGTAAAGTAATCTTCATGTAAATAATGTTCGATGAAATCATAAAAATCTATTCATGCCATATATGTTAAAAAACATTCTTCTCGTACTTTGGCTGGAAAAGTCAAAAATACCTCGTACTAAAAATGACAAAAGATTCCTTTCATATCTTTTACTAAAAACTCACCTAAGGGTAAAATTGGATTTAAAAAATTGTAGGAGGATAGAAATAATATTACATATTGAGGAAACATAGATGTGGATGATAAATATTCCCCAGTAAATTCTGAAGTATAAACCATCTCGGATAAAAATGAGATTGTGAGATTTTCCCTTACCTTAGGTCCGATTTTCTTCGTACGTTTCCGAACCTCCTGTATAATGATTTAAATAATGTTAATGACTTATTCCATAATATTACTCATTGTTATGCTATCATATATGGTCATATTATTAGATTCTTATTAGTAATATGTCATTGTTACTTGTTATTCATGTGTTTATTGCTTTTTGTTCTTATGTGTGTTTTGTCGAATAAATTCTTGTTCTTCTTTTTAGGTTATAGATACTTCATTTCCATAATGGTATTAGTGTAATATATATCATATTTATTAATTCAATTCATTTATATAATCATTATGCAATGAAGATCATGTAGAATGAGTCGCATCACATCGTGGAGACGGTAGGCCGTACGTACGCACGAGCGATGATATTGTTCCCATGATCGTGGAATTGTATTGAAGTTTATGTATACTATTTAAGAATCAATATAACTTTAAAATAATCATATATAGTTATTCTTTACACCATTATACCCATACAAGTATGGTGGTGGTGGAAAACAGATTACACCATGGCGTAGAGACGGTATTCCGTACGTACGCACGCGCGATGATTTCGTTTTCCGTAGGATGGATAGAAGGTGAAATAGGGTTGTTTAATATTTATAATAACATATCAGTATATTAGTGATACTGATGTTATTTCTTCATAATTAAACAACTAAATAAAATAAAGTAGAAGAAGAAATAAATTTGAAAGAATCGGTAACAGACATTACCTCTTCTTTGAAGCGCCTTTTCTTAACCTCCTCTTAGGGCACTAAAGATGGTCTTTGAAGAGGACCAGGACCTCTAGGATATTTATAGGGAAGCTTAGAAGAGAAATTTTCCGGGTTTGGCTGAGCTTGAAGGCTCAAAGTGGTGTGAGGAGAAGAGGGAGGAGGTGTCCTTTTATAAGGGAGGAGAGGGGAACCTTAGAAAAAACTTAATATATTATTTTATTATAAAGTCATATTCGGTTTTTAATAGCTCCAAATTGATTTATTTCGAAAATAAGGTTGGGATGGGTCTAAATAATCTCAAACAATATATTTTAGACAAGTTTAAGTTACTATTTTAACCTTATCATTTAGATTTAACTCTAAGTTTAATAATTTAACTTTTACCATGCCTTCTTGTTTTCTTACACTATATGGTTAATAAATATACTATAACAAGACAAAAGAACCCAAAGTGGTTCATTATTAATATATATAACCTTATCTAAGTCGTTTGGATGAACCATATTTTTTTTTAATAAAATAACATTTAATAATATAATATTTTTTTTAAAACTATTTTATGTCAATTTTGACACTATTTGGTAATTGATTTTTGTGAAAATCATAACAGCATTATTATTTGAACTAATTTAATTAAATAAATAATAATATGTCATATTAACCTATAAAATTTGTTTAATTCATAAAAAAGTCTCAAATTAAATTTATTTGGGTATTTATAATATGAATTATGTTACTATTTCCTTAATAAGGTAATTACTGCATCATCATTGTATCATAAATAAATTAAATTATTTAAAGTATAAAAAATATAAATAAAATATCATTATCTAGTAAATCTTTTTATCTTTCTAATTAATATTTATAGTATAATTTATCTTATTTATAACCTTATATTAAAAATATTTTTAGTTATTAAACTTTGATTTTATCTATTTTAACTCTTCTTTAAATAATATAATATTAAATGTCCTAATCTAATCCAATTGGGCCTAAATGGTCATATTTTATTCCTAAGGTTTATTTGGTCGAATTTAACTTATCCAATAGAATTAGGACATGTGTTTGGGTAATAATAATAATATCATTTTTACCCTTAATTACCCTATTTACTTTTAACCGTGGTAAATAAAAGTAAAATGTTACTATCCACCAAAAATTATTTTTATCTTATTGAACCACATTTTACTCATTGATATAAACTTTGTCTCTCATATTTTCGAAATTCCACTCCCAGAAGTGGTAAAATTAAGTTTTATGTAAATTTTCAAACTCTCTTAGGAGGTGGGTAAAAGACGGTGAAAAGTTCAAAAAAAAATTATATATCTAAAATTATTATAAAATGACTCCAATGAATTACTTTGAACTTATATAGGTATTATGTTTCAATTTTGAACTAAAATAAATTTAAATAAAATAAAAAATTATTTAAATAAGAAGTCGGTTTTTAAATAGTAACCCAGTGTTTTCACTATTCATAAAAAATTCAATGTTTTCCGAAAAATCCCAAAAATTCACCCTAGGATAATTTCGATATTCAGAATCCAAAAATGAAGTCCGTTTTGAAAGATAAAATTTATAAAATTTCAAAAAGTGGGTATTACTATTCATAACGGCTAGTTTTAATAATAACATATCGTTGTTTAGTGAAACTCGGTATTGCGTACAACGCAAGCTATCGAGGAAGGTCGTGATTGCGTGTAAAGCAAGCCAAGATAGTGTTGTGTGTAGTGAAAGATTCCTTTGATGATGTATATAACATAAAAACAAAATATTTCTCATAAGAATCTCGGGTGTTACAACAGACATGACGACGGAGCTGGTACAACAGCAGGAGGTGGTAGACGGTATCAGTTGCCACCACCCCCACCCCCATGTGGTCCACACCAGGCTCTGGGAGCCTGGGGACGAGGGAAAGAACAACTGCATGTCCTAGAGTCTGTTCACCTAGAGGCTCTACGGATGGATAAAGGTATGCCTTGTGTCCTTTCTACTTGTAGTAGTAGTATGATAGACACTATTTAGCGGTACCCTTTCCTTTTCATTGCTTGATCGAGTTTTCTTTAGGGCGTTGGTACGACCCTGTGTGGGTTTTGTTTAGTGTTCTTTGAATGCATGAGGAATAGGGACACTTCCCCCACCGAGATGCGTTTTTTTGACGCGATTAAAAAACCGTGCGGGCGAGTCAGTTTCGCCCAAAGCAGATAGTGTTGACGTGTGGTGGATGAGTCCCTCTGACTTATGTGTGCGGTCATGGGTGTTTGTTGGTGATCTCACTGGCATGGGAGACCCAGTTGAGAGTCCAATCGTTTTCCTTGTGCTTATGGATTTTCAGGGACGAAAAGTTCTAAGGGAGGGAGGATGTAGTGACTCAGGTTTTGGCACTGTTAGAACTTGGAATATTTTTACGAATAATTCTAGATCTATGCACGAAGATGGTGTGTGATTCTGAGGCCTGGTGTGCCCTAAATTAATTTTATAAAAATATTAAGTATTTTTATACTATGCACATGGAAGGGGTGTGATATCTCCTAAAAGGTAGCTCGAAATGGGAATCTAAGGGCATGGTTGTGTCCAGAATGTGATTTTTACCCTACGCGGGGTGTAAACTTGGCAGGCACCGGCCTGCTGTGGAAAATGACACCAGGGGAATTTTTGTAACTAAGTGGAGAAGTTAATTTATGAGTGTCGACTTGAATAAATTCTGAACGGAGTCTCGAATCAACAATCCAAGTCCTCCATTGTGTTCAGAACGTCGTGTTTACCCTAAGGGTGACCTTACCTTTTTCTGCATCGGGCATCGGGCGGAGGTGAGTCGGGAGCCGGAGATGGGAGAGATTTTATTTAAAAAAAATATCTCTTACCCCCCATTTTGGACGTGTGGTGTACAGAGGAGGAATTCCTCCTCCTTCCTCCTCCTTATCCCCTTCCGACGATGAATCACTGAACCAAATCGTGTGATCAAGGTGTCTTCGAACTCGGATTTCGATGGCGGACGCTTCAGGATCGTGCAACGAAAGCTTTGGAGCGCGGATCTAAGTCAGAACATCGACGTTTCACCTGTGAGGTAGTTGTTTAGGGATTTAATTTCCCGATACAATTTCTACTTTGAATTGGTTCATTTTGTGGTTATAAGAGAGGAGATCCGGTCCTGAGGGTCACACAAGAGGTTGCAGATCACAAACGGACCACCGGGGTGCCCCCGGCGGTCCGCGGAATGTCCACTGGTGCGGCCCTGACGAGGCGGTGCCGGCAGACCCATGGAGGCCCGCGGCGGCGCGGGGCGCCGCGTGGCCGCGGGTTGTCTGCCATGGTGGGCCGGCGGGGGCGGAGGCCGGGTCGGCCGGACCGGCCGGTTCAGGCCGGTCCGACCTTCTTTTGTACATGGGGGTATTAAAACCCCAATTTCTTGCAATCCAAAGGTCGGATTCACTTGCCATCTGCGGCGACATGACCCTAGAGACAAGGAAAACCCTTCATTGTGGGATCAGGAGTTTTAAGTTTCGAGATCGTGGCACGGGAGCTTGAAACGTTGAATAAAATAATCATATTTTATTTTTATTCGACTTCGGGCTGTTGTATCTTCTACCCGAAGCGTCCGATTGACGTGCCATCAGTGGCCTTGAGAACCTGATGATATGGCGGACCTCTCTTGATGGTTTCTGGGTGTTGGGACTGAGTTTGGGGTGAGGGCCCCATGAGGCTGGGTTTGTGCATTTTCGGAGAAATGCAACTTTCTCACCAGGAGTCCGATTTGGGTGGATGAATAGTCAATTCGGTGTGTTTTTCCAAGAGGATATCAATGGTGCAATCCATTCAATGAGTTTTAGGATCGATGCATGGGACCCACCCGAGATGGCTTTTGTGAATAGTACCTTTTTTACTAGGGGTCCGTTTCGGATGAACGAGTAGTCGATCCCGTGTGTTTTTCTGAGGGGATCGTAGTGGTATGATCCTCTTGATGAGTTTAGGGATCGTAGTGTGGGACCCACATGGTCTAGCTATGGTGAATAGTTCCTTTTTCACCGGTAGTCCATTTCGGGCAAGTAAATAGCCTATCTTGTGTGTTTTTCCGTGTGGATCGTGAAGGTGGTCTTGGTATAGGCCTTGGTGGTGCACGGTGTGGCGTTGTGGCGGGTCTCTCGGGTTAGTGATGTTTGGACCAGCAGTGGGATCCTCTAGCATCATTTCCCTTGATCGGGTTCTTGGTATCGTTGTGACCACTTATCCACAGGTGGGGATCCCCTATATAGAAGATTAACTCCGTAGGGTTTGTGGCATCATCGTTATTATGATCCCCTACACGGTGGGTCGTGCTCAGTAGGGTTGTGGCATCATCAGGAATACGATCCCCTACTAAGAATGAGGATTATATTAGAGTTGTAGTATCATTTGTTATATAATCCCCTAATCAACACGTGGTGTCGGTAGGGTTTTAGAATCTTCAGTTCGATCCCCTACAATGTGAGATATACCAGATAGGGTTTTGGTATCGTCATGACCGTCGTGATACGGGTGATGATCCTCTATTTGAGTGTCGTGTTTCTATCGAGCGCCAGATCAGGTTGCAGTATCCCCCAGCAGACCCTTGGAGTGATCCCCTATCTTTGAGATCTTCATATACTGGTGTGAGTTCTTGTATCCCCTAGCGAACCCTAGGAGCGATCCCCTATCTGAGGAGTTTGGTGGTTTTTTTGTTTCAGCAAGTTTTCCCCAGTGACGATATCTGTCGAGTGTGGTCTCTCGGGTGAGTGTCTGGGATGTTTATGTGGGATCCAATGGATTGTATCTCTCAGACGGGTGTCATCTGGGATGACTGTGATCATGGAGTGTGTTCCCCTGGTTGTTAACCGTTGCTGGTGATGAGGTCGGTACCTCATTTGGCTTGGTGCATGAGCTTAATATATCTGGATATACAAGTTGCATGTATAAGAATACACCTAGTTTGAGATTAATAGTTGTGTTTAGTTGAGGATGGTCATGAGGTGGAGTTTTTCTCTCACCTGGGTTCCCTCTAGCTGGGATAGGCGGACTGTTGCCTTTCAGTTGCACTCTTTTGTTTTGGGTTTTTGGGGTGCCTACTGTGTATTGTTATACTCACCCCTGCACAGGCTTTGCCCACACATGTTTGTGTCTTGTGCAAACCACATGAATTTTGATAGAGTCCCAGGGGGACCCAGGTCCGGCGGAGCTTAGTGAGTGGGTTTGATCGGGGTGTTTATCAGAGCTGTGATGAGGAGCTTACCGGCAGGTGTTTTGGCAGTTTATTCCCTCCTGAGCAGGTTGGACACTTTTCAGTTTTCTTTTGGTGGGCCGTGTTTTTCACTTTTGTAATTTTGTTGTACTATGGTTTGGGATAGATGTATGCATGCATTTTATTTCCAGTTTTTATATATATCTCTGCACGATTTCATGGAGGTGTATGTGGGTGCGTGTGTACAGGTACATTGGGATAATACCTCCCATGTGTGTGATAGCCTGCTCAGCGCTAGACGCCAGCCCCTGGCCTATTGGAGGCAGGCTGGGGGTGTCGCAGCTTGAGCCCCGTTGGGTCGGGTCGTGACATATCAACCCTCATATTCGACCCTTATGTATCAAGGAAATGGACTTTAATAATCCTAAGGTATATAAACACTTTACCAATTTCTATCCTTTACATATTATATGGCCTTTACATATCATCCACCATCAAAATTAACTAAGTAATATATCCTTACACATCCTAAGGAGCACTCTAGTTACCTTTACTTGTCATTACATTATGTATCACAAGGGATCCCAACACTTTCCTGGTTTTCTAAAAAGGATTAACCTTAAATATCTAAGGCACATTTATGTATCAGGGAATGTTATTCTTACATATTTCATTTGTCTTTGAGTTACTCATATATAGTCAAGGTTTATATTATGTGTCATTGGGCGAACCAAAGTTACGCTTACATATGTTGGTTTTACTTTTATGTATCAACCCTCTTTTACTAACACATGATCATTTTTATAACCCTTCATGGGATGATTGGTATTCGTGGGTTCTTTATACATATTGACTCTTACATATTATGACCCTTACATACAATTGTTTTAAAATTTTATAAAAATTCATTATGACTTTAAAATATTTCTAGATTCATCCCAAAATCACTCAGGCCTAAAATTTTCATAAAATCACTCACAAAATTCCTCCATCCTTCCATTTTTACAAAAACATCACACCAAAATTCATTTTTATCTTTTAAAATTATTTAAAATGTCACTTTAAGTAGAATTTCACAACAACTAAACCTCAAATCCTGCATCAACTCCCAATAAATTATCCTCAACCTTTACTGATAACCCCAACACCTTGATAATGTCTAAACTCACATGGTTGATCCAAGATATGACCTGAATTACCATTCCTAAATACTTGATACTTTACAATAACATTATTCCCCTTTATATTTATTTTCAATTATTCAAAATACCCATCACCATTTATTTTTCAATTATAATAGATATATATCCACTATTTATCTTCAAATATAAAAAAACATTATATATATTTTTGGTTCATTTCTTTTTACCCCTTTGATGATAATAAAAAAGGGTATTTCCTCAAAAAATAGGAAATAACCTTATAAAAAGTAATGAAAATAGGAATATAAATAGAATTTTATTAAAAAGGTGGAATCCAAGACTATAAACCCAAAAAATGAATGTGGAACAAAGGGTTATAGGGTTCTAAAAAAGTGGATCCTGAGAGAATACCCTTAGTCAATATTCACACCTTCATGGAGAAGAGATACCAAACTATAAAAGTAAGTAATTAGACCATCCTGGGGTCCTTGTAATCAAGAAAATTGGTCGATTTTTTTCCCTAACACCATGTGTGGATGATATAAATGTTGTTATTTATGAGACTCATGCACTTATGGATTTAGTAGGAAATATAATAATGGATGGGTTTGTTCCCATGAAGGTAATTATGGACTATTTTTTATTCTGTTTATAATTCAAAAATATTGATGTTTTTCTTACTACATAGCTTAAGGCTTGTTAATATGGAATTAGATTTATCCTGGAGAGGGTCACCATTCCCAAATAAAACCAAGAAAGTTATAATTATCTAGCATTTGAAGTCACACACAATACCACTAACCTTCATGACTCTCATACTTACAGAACCATTAGGGTTAAGCTTTAGCCTAATGTTGTTGGGATTCCAGTCGATCTATCATCCCAGACAAGGGATATAGGTAAGAAGGGAAATCCCAGTGTCTTTAAGGTATCTGAGAGAGCTGGAAGTATCCTAGTTCTTGAAAAACTAAACAAGGTAAATCATTAGGATCCTAGTTATAAAAACAATGACCATACTCAATCAAGTGATCCCCTCGATTTGTAATCTATTCCTTTCCATCCATATGCACCAAGATCCTAATACCAAAAAATAACTCTCTCCATTTTCTCATAATTGTTTCCACTCCTTGAAACCAAATATTGAGGAATTTGATACTCATATTCACCTAGGAAGACACATTAGTGAACTTTTCTGAGGTGTTCCACAAACTTCTCACCCATTTTCCCTCAAAGAACAGGTTTTTTGAGAATTCTTAGTGGGGTTTAATGCAGAAGTTTCACCTAGACACAAGTTTAATACCAGTGTTCTTGATATTCTCATTGGTAGAAAATTCTTGGTTTTTGAAATTCCATATAAGGAAATTTAAATTATCTTTTTTTCTTTGTCATCTCCCCCTTTAAAAAACTTGCACCATATTTTCAAAAGAAAAACAACTGATCTACCTATATCAAAATAAACGTTGATCTCTTTATACTAATTGTAAAATTTATTTAACTTTGACTTTAAATTGGTGAATCTATGGCCTCAAAGTTTCTCCTCATGATTGATATTATAAGTTGTGTTACCAAGAAATTTAAAATTACTTATCCAAATTTTTCTGATACCAATTTTTTTTAAAAATTTCATATATGAATATCAAGCTCAAGAACTCTTCAAACTATAATTTCTCTCTCAAATTTTTTTTATCAAGTGAACATACCACTTTGAAAAGAGTTATCATCAAAACTTATAAACCCCATTCTTTGGAACCCAGTGTAAGAAACAAGATTCTAAGGTAATAACTATAATTTCCCATTGTAATCACTTGCTTGAATAAATGTATACAATTTGAGATTTTATTTCCATCACACATCTCTCTATGATCTAAAAAAAAATTCCAATAAATTGTTATTTAAAAAGAAATAAAGAAATAAGTATGTGAATCATACCACCTAATACCATTTATTAAAATAATTGATCCTCTTTCACAGGGATTCTAATTTATTTTTTTATAAGGATAAATATACCTTTAAATCCTTAACACAAACTGCCATTAAATTTCTCAACTCCATAACTAATTATAGAATTGATACTCATAATGGGGTTCATTCATCTTTAGTTTCTCTTCATACCTAAAAATTTTCAAATGATATCACATATTATATCAAAATAAAAAAACATATGAAATTTTTCCACGTTTTTGATTCTTCATAAAGATGTAATATTCCTTCTTAAAGGTCTAATAATAATCGGTAATTCTTTATATTCTTCTGATTCCAAATGTGACTTTCTATATTTATCTAAGTACCACTTGAAATGAATTTTTTAGAATTTATGATTTCATATTAGTTTTTGATTCTAATAAAGACTTCCTTGATTGATTATTTTTACAGGGGTATAATAAAATTTATTAGATGAAGAAAAAGTTATTAAAAATACCTAAAGAATATCTTCATGATAGATAACAGAAATATTGAAAAAGCTAGAAATGAAGAACAATGTAATATAACGTACATTATGCCAAATATCTTCTATATTTTTTTTTCAAACTATCAAATTGTTTGATGTAGATCACCAAGGGAATCCAAATGGAATCCCCTATCTATAGGTATACCCATGAGACAACTAGATTTCATGGCATTCATGTGGGATCCTTATTTATCCATAGTGACCTATACCCATAGATTGATAATGTGCATCAAGAGAGAGCTTTGGGGGTAAGATGTTTATCCATGCATCGTGCATGAACCCGCACCTAGTTCCATCACATGGTAATGGGTTTTATACGCTCTGTTGGATTATCCTTAGGTTAGAATATATTAACTCATGCATTATTATTTAATATAATTATCATCCATAACTCTCTACCAACTCATATGACCACTTCCTGAATGAAGTACCGTATGTTATAACTCATAAAATGGTTTAATGATATATTATGTGGGAATGAATCCATTTGAATGATAATCATTATCATTTTTCCTACATGGAGGTTTCCATTTGATATCGACATCGTATAATATGATCTTTCCATATAAAGATTTATGATTTAAAATTCAATAATATTGTATGATTGATAAATGTAGTTAGATGATATCATATTTTATCTATAATAATTGCCTATAATTGTAGCCTATGATTGAAATGAAGGCGTTGTTCCTAAATCTTGTGAGATCCCTAGGTGGGGAGGGGTGAATAATTTATCCCTTTTATTTCTAATAATACATCTTATTTATTCAACCTATGTATCCATTTAATGCTTTGATCCAATCCTCTAGTTATCTCATAGCCTTACTCAAGAATGAAAAGTGTAAAATTAATAAGGCACAAGGATTTTAATGTTTTTTCCTTGAAATACTACTCATTTCCATGTTTTTATAAAGTTCCCAGAAATTTTTTCTCTATTATGAATCACTTGAATAAAATCACAAGATATCTCCCAAATATCTTGATGGATAATCTCTTAAAATACCCAATATAAAATCTCTCAAAATTAATGGTCTTCAAGTGAGAATAAAAGAAACATCGCCATGGGTTATTTATATTTTCATCCTACTAGTTGATGTTTTCTATAGAAAAATCTTGTTATCACCTCTCAGTGGGATCTTTAAATTTCATCTTGAAAGTTATTCAAAGGTCATACTAAAATCTTCTTTGAACAAGTATTCTAATTCTTCTTCAATGATAGATATTCATCTGTGTTATCCTTAAAGTTTCCAAATCCTCTCTTATTGATGATCAATTTTCCATGTTCACTTGATATCATGATGATATAGTAATATCGAAGGCAGTATGAAAATGATCATGTGTTTCACCTTCTTATTCCTTCAAAGCATAGGATCTCTTGGATGCCCTGGGTTATCCTATTTCAATACAGTATTTATCTTTTTTCTCTATTTTTATAGTATCAGAGTCTCTCGAATAAAATCTTAGTCATCACTTCATGAAATTCATGGAATTTATTTCATAATAAAAACATCTTTATGAATGCATGGATTTATGAATTGTGATAAAGAAACTCTATTGACGATATATAACACTCATCTCAACAAAACTAGATTATCCATTGGCACATACATCCTCCATATCTACCTAAATCATTATCCATGTGTGATCATGATGTTTGATCTATTAAGATAAAATTGAAACCATTGTCTGAATTGATTCTTTATCTTCATAATAGACAATCCATACCTTTATATAGGTTTTGACCCTTAGTGTGACCATTAAATTGCTCCAAAATCACCTTAATGTAGGTTATAATTACCCTTACATAGGTAATGAAATTATCATGTTACCTTTATACAGTATTTGGTTTTTAGTATTACTTATATTTTGGTATAAATAAACTTTATAAAGGTATTAGAAACCAGGAGATTACCTTTATGTAGATAGAATACCTTATAGTACCTTTACAAAACAATTATTTTCTAAAAAATAAACTAACTCAAATATCATTAGTTTAGTCAAAAAAATAATTCCCTTCAAAAATTTATCAATGACTAGAAATTTCATAAACCATATGGAATTTTCATTTGAGAAATTTTAACACAACCCAAACATCAAAAGAGAGCTCAAAATTTCGTACGCAATATTTACATATCTTCCATATAAATGAATTCCATTTACCATTTTTTCAGACTTCAGCTATGTAGATGAGATATCTTATACAATGCTTATATATTTTACATGTAGGTTCATTTCATTTTTCAATTTTTATCCCTCATCTATAAATTCTCTTTATAACTAAAATAGCCACAATACCTCTTCATATTATTCTAAGGCCATCTCAAATATTCAAAAAAACATCCAAATTATTCTAGATAGTTTTCCATTATTCACTAATACATTACTATAATTTTATTTAATATCAGTACATCAATCAACATAATTAAGGTTTCTTCCTCGAATCTTTCAAAGACTAGTTATTCAATAGTAGCAACTTATCATCCCATTTTCTTTTAAAAGTACAACGTTAGCAGAACACTTATATCCAAAACATATTGACACCTTATCATAATACTATAAGAATTCGTTATTGATAACAACTATAATCCAAGAATGGGAATAACAATATCCCCCTTTACATTTATTTCCAATACCACCAATTTCTTTCATTTTCAATATGTGTACTTTACTTTCTCCCCCTTATAGAAGATAAATGAAAAGAACTATGTAGGGGTTATACCTTACTCAATGACTATTTATTATCCTTGTGAAAAGGGTTATTTAACCACAAATTACTCTCTATCTTGGATCTAAATTACATATTATTCCACTTGTGAGAGAGGGATGACACCACACAAAACTTAAAAAATATCCTTTAGTTCATATACACTTATTCTATATGAGATTAATAATGTATAAAAACAATAGATACTTTACCAAGACATCAATATTGTCCATAAATTCCCTATGCATGTGATACCATTATCAATTTCTCATTTTGGGGATATTTAAAATATATTTATCAAAAAATTAAAACACTTCACACATCTAACAAAATATATCAAAAGTGTCTTCTAAAAAGAATACCCCCCTTCTTCTATATTTTTCGTCAACCAACACCCCCACCCCCACTCATTTTATAAAAACATTTAATATAATAAAATTTGGGTATAAAATGTGGTTAGAATACCTATTTAAATAGTTTTTTAATTTTATCAAGAAAATTATAGATTTCATGATTTAGTGCACTTTGATAGGATTTTAAAAAAAATATCCCCTTCAAGGGATGCACTCACTCTTTATCATGGAATTTGATACACTCCATGATGATTATTTTCACTTATTGTCAAGTAGTGACAACTTCACCATACCACCTCTTAATTTTTATTTCCTTTGATTCCCAACAAGTTAGAAAAAATAAACACATAATAGGGAATAAAAATTGGAGATACTATAGTGACCCATACTCTTCATGCATAGATATCACATCTTAATGGATGAATATTAATTATATAACATAATGAACCATGCTAGAATAGTATAGTTCTAGTGCCTTTGGAAACATAGATACATAAACAACTATTTAATAAGTGAACTACTTCATCTCCCACTAATTTATTCACAAATAGAACTCTACTTATACATATCATAATTAATACCTTTATCTATAATGTGGGGAAACAAAACATAAGAAAGGGTAATCTAATATGGTCAGTAAAGGTAAATATAAGATATATCAATGATCACATAAACATAATATTGGACTAAGGGTATGATAAAATGATAAAATAATTTAAAAGTCAAACAAATCAAATCATAGATCATAATTTTGAATCATAGAATAAATCTCGGAATTTAAAAAGACATTAATCATAAATAAATCAAATAATATAATCTATGAGAGTATAAAATATGCATAGTATATTACTTTTGATATACACATAATCATAGAAAATTATTTCCTTAGTAGTAAATGATCATTTCCCAGACTATCATAGTGGACTGAGTTCACTACCCAAACTATTATATTAGTTAATGTCCAATCCCAAGATTATCATAGTGGATATAGTGCTCTACTGAACTGGGTTCATTCCCCATTCCAATCCTATTTATATCCTAAGATATCCATCATTACCCAATACATTGGAGAGAAATTTGAGTCCAAGACCACCCATCACATAATGAACATCATACAATTGTATTAAAAAATTTCATAAAACATTAATCATATCCTAATATAATAAAATATATATGTTTCATGAACATTTAATCAAGACATGACCCATGGAAAATAGAAGATTTCATAATGAATTCATAAATTCATTATAGTATAACCTGTGTAAAAGGAACAAGTTTCATAAAAATCTTATCATCATAAATATAAACCATATGGAGAAAGAATGGATATGGTATAATTGGATAATATCCCTAGTAAAACTTATGTAACATCAAAGGATGTCATCAAAATATGAAAAATTCATATCACTAGGAACATTTTTAAAGGAAAAACCCTTTTCTCTTTGAAATTAGTAATTTAAAATCTAAAAATTTTCCACATATTATGTAAAACATTTTATTTGAAAAAGACATTGAAATTTTTTAAATGTAAATTTAAATAATTTAGTGGTTATTATGGTGGAAAATTCTATTAATTTTGTATATGTTAAAATAATGATTCCTTTCATATTGTTGGAAAAAAGACAAAAGTTCCTTGTTTGGAAAATGACATGAAGATTCCTTTTAAAAAAATTAAAAATCAAAAAAAGCATAAAAATGAATTTAAAAATTCATTGGATAATGGTAAAAAATATTCTTGATAAATTTTTTAGAAAACATGGGCAAATAAGATAAATTATTTTCAACAAAAATAAGAAATAAAGATAATTTTTCCTTAAAACATTATTTAGGCCTCTTTAGTACATAAAGAGAGTAAAATTAAAGGAAAAAAATGTAATTTATAGAAATAACCAGATTATAATAAAACACATGATATTATTAAGATTTATATTAGGAAATTTCACCATCAGAAGCATAATTATAAACAATCCCAATAAATAATGAGATTGCAACATAAGACCCTTCCATTTGGAATTGTTTTTAATTATAAGCCCCATGAATGAAATAACTTTATATGGATATGTTAATCCCAATAATATTCATAATAATAATCATAAAATACATTTATGGGTAGTATTTAAACCACATAAATGAAATAAATGGTGAATATGGCATGTGTCTCACAAAGATAAAACTTAGATGAAAATGCCTAACCTTAAGAACAAATTCCTTCTTACATATTTGAACCTCTTGTATAATAAATATATATTTATTATAAATATATTCAATAAACATAATCATATATATCATAACATATATTATTTACTTAAAACCTTTTACCATTCGTTTATTAATAATTTTTTATTAAAATCACTATTGGGGGTGATAATTGTCATGTTTTTCATGCATGATTTGGTTCAGTAGTTTTGGTCTTTATACTTTGATTATGGTTCCATTATTTCCAGATTTTTAATAATGATATAAATATAATATATATTCATATTTATATCTTTACATAAAATTTATCGACAGAAAAATTAATTACATCGTTCATGGATATGGTAGGTCATACGTACGAATGGACATTGTTTACATTTTTTGACAGATATAAATAAAGAAAGTATATAATAATTCTCCTTTAAAAAATAATTTTTAAATAATATATATTCATTAAATATTTCTTTATTACCATACATGTAAAAATAAAATGGAAAATACATCACATCACTTCCTGGAGGCTGTAGTCCTCAGGTACGCATAAGCGTGGTTATCATTTTTCAACGGATTGGAAGGTAAGAGGGTAAAAGTGATATTATAATTAAATAAGTATAATTATACCACATATATAAAAAATATTCTTTAAATACATGATTATATACATATCTAAAAGGTGGTGATAGAAAATGAATTACATCGATTCGCAATGTGGTACTCTGTCGTACAAACAATCAACGGTTTCATTTCTCATTTGATAGAAGAGGATATATATATAGGTTATTACATTAACATAATAACATATCACTATATATAAGATAAATTTGTTATTATTTAATCATATTTGATGAATGTTTTAAGTGTTTTTAGGAAGAAACAAAATGAAAATTCTTGGTTAAGAATTATAACTCTTCTTCGGAAAACCTCATAATGATTGTACCTAAAGCCTTCCTATGACTGGTTTATGATCAAAAAATAGACTCTGGGTCATGGGGAAGGAAGGTATAATGTTTTTTTGGGTATTTATTTTAAAAATAAAAGTTTCTTGAAGTGTATATAAGAGAGGATAGAGGATCCCTTTTATAAATGGGGGAGGAGTTCCACTTGGAATTTTTTTAAAAGAATACAATAGGATAAATTCATTATTGAGAAAAACACTTTAAAATGAGCATAAATTCAAATTTCGGATATTATGAGGTCTAAATATTTCTATCCCATATTATTCATAAAATTTTAATTTTCAAACTCTCCATTATTTTTTTGTTTAACCCCCCCAGTAAACCTATTTTAGCCTTAATTGGACTAACATATTTTTTACTATTTTTATTATTAATTATGAAAAAATAATAATTTAAACATATTAAGTAATATTAATTAATATTATTAAAAATATAAAATTTGCATAAGTGGTAGAATTTAATTTAAAATTAAACCTGTAATCTTGAAAAAAAGTGGTTTTCCAAAGAATTTTTTTTCTAAAGTATAAAACATTTTTATATTAAAATTCAACATAAAATTAATTCCAAAGAAATAAATTGGGTTAATAATTATATAATTTAACTAATTTGACATTTAAAACTATATTAAAACAATATTTAACATTTTAAATGCTTTAAAAAAAATAAAATTTTCAATAAAAATCTGTTTTTAACTATTCATCGAAAAATTAATCTTTTTCAGAAAATTATCAAAAATTAAATGCAAGATAATTTTGAAATTATTATTTAAAAAATTAATTTATTTTTTTCAAAATAACCTTTACCAAAGTTTCAAAAATAAATTTTAAAATAAGTGCACAAAACTTGGTGAAACTACTTTTTGGAACAATGTAGTTTTTAGACATGAAATCACATTTTTTCTAATCATATGCCTATGAAAAATATTAAATAAATTATAAAAAAATTTATTGAATGTATAATATATAATTTTTTATATAATAAATCACCAATAGTGATAAATTAAATTTTTTAAGATAGAAAATACATTTTATGCATAAAAATAATTTTTTAGAAAAAACTTTTCTTTTACTTTCCAATGATTTTTTTATTTTAATTTCTAATAAATTTTTAACCAATGAATTTATTTTATAAAATTTAAAACCATATAATTTTAATAATTTAGTTAGTTCTATTCATGCCCTCTAATTTAACATCTATGTTATAATAGTATACTATATTCGTGTTCATTTGGACTCGGGGTTGCATTTATCGCAATCTATCAAAGAAATTTAATTTATATGAAATAAAAATATTTCATAAAATATTGGGGTGTTATAGATACCAAGATATTTAATTAGAGTAATAGGTCTGATAGTTTCCCTTTTACTAGGATCTTTCATTCCATCTACCTTATCCTTTTGGAAGAATCTTTATGCCACTTCTTCTGATTTTTTGGTTCTAGTCATATTGAGGTATCATAGTTATTTTATTCTGTTTTATTTTTTCCTTATGTGAGATACTATTCTCATTATGAGAAAGAAATTCACATTCTTATTTAGATGTTGTCTTCTTTTACTATGTCACTTTATCTTACGGTGACTGCTCTAATAAACCACTTCTTAAATTTAATATAACTTTATCATTATTTATATAGAGCACTGTATCTTGTGGGTTTTCTTATCATTATTTAGAACAAGTATTTTAATATTCTTTCTTTAATTTTTATTTTCGATAATAAAAACCAAAACCTGATTGGTTAGGTTTCCTCTATCCTCTTTTAATTTTTCTTTTATCAGTCTATAAACTTTGTCATGTTGCCTTTTTAATTTCAAACTTCTATATTCTAGAGGTGTTTATAATTTTAACTATGTCCCTTATCTTATTTTTAGGTCCACAACCCTTCATTTCTTGTAAATTTCTTAGAAGCAACATTTTTTACCAGTAATCATAGGATGTGTTTCCAAATATTCAACAACACCAATAACATCCCTTGAATATTTCCCTTTTAGTATGTTGTTGAGATTTTTCTACTTACTGTCCAAGAATCTATCATCCTTTATTACGCCTTCTTCTTGGGGAGTACTTCCTACTTTCCTCAAATTATCCTTGATGATTGAGTAACTTTCTTATATATTTCTTTAGAAAAAATACTTTCAATTTTTTCTTAAAAATATACAGTAGTTGGGAAAATATAATCAGTGCAACTTAAAAAAATTGAAGTAGTGTGTACCTTTCTCTTGGGAATGGTCTTCTCTATAGCCTTTGATGATTCAGCTCGAATCTCCACTAAATTTTTTTATAATATTACCTCATGGCATTAAATGTGTTTTCAACTTTATGTTTTCAAGAGCGATCCTCAATCCGTTATTCATTATTTTATGTCAGCTTTGTATTGAGATATTGCAGCATCTTATTTTATTATATAATCCTCACCTTGGAAATTTTAATCACTTCCATGTGATCAATTTATTTCCACTTATCATGTAGCTTTAACTTCATATTGATCTTGGAATTTTTCTCAAGGAAAACCTCTATTCTAACCTTATCATATATTCAGTATAGTCTTTTTCTTCCTATTATTTACTGCTTGATGTTTCATCATTCCTTTTAACCTTGTCTATAACTGCCATGTGATGTTGAGAGGAATCATAATCTGAGTCCCTAGAGGATGGTGATTATTGAATCTCTTATCCACTCCTTAAATTCCTCATAAATTTTATATAAGGATTATTTTTATTCATATGATCAGTAGTTTAGATTTTTTCAGGCTAATATTGACTCTCAATTTCATAATATTCCTTATTTGAGAAGTAAATTGTAAAGTTACCAACACATCCACAATTAAAGAACATAACAGATAAATTAACTTTATACTTACCTCTTCCTCATATCAATATTTTATAAATAATAGACATAATTCTCTTTTATTCTACATCATATTTATCTTTTAATTTTGGGAGTGGTTCATATTTCTTATCTTTAAACAGGAGACCTTTATTAGATTTAAATTCCATTTCTTCCTTCATAATTTTCTTGAAAATGAATATTTTTTCATCTCATAGTTCATAAGATTATTATGGAGTTCATTTAGATATAGACTTCTAATTTCTTAGAGATTATATATCTTTAGAATAAATCTATAAAAAAAATTTCTCATCAACTTCTTCATAAAAATTAAATATTCCAAAGTATCCCAAAATAACATAAAATTAATTATTATCTCATAGACTTGGGTGAAGTAATCATCAATGTTCTCAAAATATATCATCTGACTATATTCAATCTTTTCCCTCTAAATTTTATGTTTTTCTCCCTTTATATTTACATTTCCTTCATACATCATCTATATCTTTCTCTATATCTTTTTGGTAGTTTAAAATCATATCACCTTGGTGTGGATTTTTTATAGGGATGAAAGGATGAAATTCATTGCTTTACCATATACTTATATATTTCTCTTCTCTATATGATTCATTATATAATCTCTTCATAGTGGATTAAATCACACTATAACAACACCACTTCCCCAGAGGACTTTTGAAAGTAGATATGGAAGCATTTTGGTTCGTCTATCCATAAAATTTCTTTCCTTAAAAGAAAGGAAATCATCTACTATTAAATGAATTAAAAATATCTATTGTCAGTCTTTAGCAATGTTTGGATCTTTTCAGGGGGAATGTAACACATAAATATTTTTTCAAATATTTTTTTCAAATTAATTTAATCATTTTGATATTTTTCATTTCATGCAACACTAAATACAATCTTTTTATATTAAATAACTAATTTTTTATTGCATGTAGATCAATCAAGACTTATATTAGCTTACAGTAAACTAAAAACTATGTTTTACTTGTGTTGACACAATGTTGAGTTCTTTTGATGGGTTTTTAACACACAAGGCCATGTTTTTACCGAACTATAATATAAAATTAATATTATTATTAAAATATTATTATAGCTACTACCTAACTATTGTAAGGAAAATTTTTAATATGATTAAATAAATTATAAAAATAATATTTACACATGTATATAGAATGAATTATTTTGTGATCAACTATTAGAAGTAAATCTTAGAACTATTTAAAATAAATAAATTACTTTTCTAAGAAAACTATTTTTTATATACAAACACTATTTTATATCAATAAATTAAAAAAACAATTTTTGTTAATGTTTTTAATAAAATTTATATATAATATACTCAATCAATATTTTTTATATGTATCCAATATATTTGATAGGTATAAGATAAGAATAAATCCAATTTTATGAATAAAAAGATATATTCTTCTAAAAAATATTTTTAATGCATTTTAATGGAAAACACATTTTATATAAAATTTTTGTAACTTTTATTAATTTTATATGTCAAAATAAACTTTATATTTGAAAAATAAACATAAAAAAATTATCTTAGGTTCATTTTTTTGTATTTTTCTATGATGTTTTGTTTTTTGATTAAAAGTGAAAAATACTATATTTTAATTCAAATATGTGTTTTAATCTAATTTATATATATGGATAATTTATGTTTTTTATTTTTTTTAATGTTCAATTAGATCAAATATACATCATTTATTCCAATTTGGGTCATTGGAATTAATTTCTATTTGAAATTTGATATAAAAACTTACCAAAATTTTGAAAATATCTACTTTAAAAAACATGCTTTGTCGTCTCGTATGCATGATTAAATTTAAATTGATTTCTTACAATTATGTGATTGGAATTTGGAATAATCGATTCATTATTTGGAATCATAATAATTTCTAATTTCTAATAATACCAACTTATTTTTTTACCAAAAATATTAGTGAATGTAATTAAAATTAATTACAACGATTAAGAGGAAATTTTGTTTAATAAAGAACTAAACCTTAAACTTAAGAGCCAGAATGACCTAGAAACTTATAAAAATCCATTTTTTTGAAATATTTAGATACTCTCCTATCTTTTATATACTTTCTACTATTATTGGATCTACTATTTATAGGGAAAATGTTGGTGGAATTCCCTTTCAAAAAATTTATAAGAATGTCACTCCTCCTCCACTCTAAAAAGGCAATCACCACTAAAACTTACTCAAAGCTTTCCAAACACTTTTTATCAACTAACATCTACCCAAATATCTTCTAAAATTCTCTACTATAATCTTATAATCTTCAATTTTCATATAAATTCATCTAATGGATCACTTTGGTGTGAACCAAATGGAGTTACCCAAATAAGATGTAGCGTCCTTCCTGAAGATCTTTAGTATTATTTTTATTCTCTACCCCCTCAAATATTCTTATTCCATGATTATATAATAAGATAAGTATCCTTAATATTTTATATGTTTTTATTATAATATTTTTACCTACAATTATACACACATCTGTCTAATGGTAATGAACTTACTATTCTTATGTATGGATAACTACCGCCTCATGAAACATTGTTGTTCATTTTTCCTTTACCACCTCTCATGGTTGGTAATTATGATGGAAATTTTTTTTAGATGATATATATGTTTTTTATTTTTATTTATTATTCCTTAATTATTATATAAAACTTATCTTCATGCTTTCCATTTTGTGTAAATATGTTAACTTCATTTGTGGAAGTGTGGACTACCGCCTCCTCAAACCGATGTGATTTTTTCACACTTTACATGGAATGTATTAAATATGGGTATGGTAAATTTATATGATATATATAAAATAATAATGTTACTTTAATTATATTGTATATATATATATGTCATTTACTCTCATAAATTTTTTTACCCACTATATATGCATTTTATGTTCATGTAATGCAACAATTTTTACACTCATTGGTACTTAATATAATTAAGAAAATATTTTTATGAAAATATGACTTTATTTCTCCTTTCAGTCATAAATTTGTGTTCTTCAAAACTGTGTTTCAAAAAAAATCAAAAATGTTTTAATTTTATCCTATGATGTTTAAAGGATATTTTTACCCATGTATTACCTTTTAACAAAACGATTTTAAAAAGAATATTCATGTCCTTTTCTGAGAAAGGAACTTTTATGTACTTTTAAGGTGAAAAAGGAATGTTCGTCAGGTATGGACCTACCCTCCATTAAGTCCATCATTTCCTTGATGCTTAATTTGTAAGTTTACAAGATTTTTTTTCTGAAGAAAACTGTTTTCTAATATTCTACAAATTATTGTATTTTAGAATGGTTTTTAAATAAACATTTTTTTAAAAAAATTTATGTTAAAAAAACATTAAATGATTTGTAAAGATTACTTCATATGTTTTTAACAGGTTTTCTTAAAATTTAAGGAATTCAATGATATCCAAGATTATTTTATATTTTTGTAATGTATTTTCAAGTAAAATGGTATTCAAAATGTCTTCAATATTCTTTATTAATTTTTCAAGGAAAAATGTTTTCCAAATGATTTCAATACTTCTTGCAAATTTATCAAATTTTTTAAATAAAATGGGTTTCAAAAGGTTTTATGTTTTAAAAATTCTTTTTCAATGAATTATGGATATATTCCTCAAGAAATGTGTTGAAAAGGTATTTCAAATTTATTTTCTATATCATATGATATTCATTGATGTTACTCATTTCTTTCTAAGAAATGATCTTATTGTTCCATTCATATTCATTCTCTAAATGGTATATGTTTTTATGGAATTATGTTTATGAAAACTATTTTCTCTTTTACGGGTCATATGTTTACGAAACTCAATACTTTTCCACAGGTTATATTCTTATGAAACCCATTTTTCTTCAACGGTTTATACTATGATAAATTATTACAAAACTCATTTCTCTTCAAGGGGTTATACCATGAAAAAATCTTATGAAACTAGTTTCTCTTCAATGTTATATACCCTGATAAATGTTTATGAAACCCATTTCTTTTCAATGGGTTACACAATGATAAATTCTTATGAAACACGATTAATTTCATGGGTTATTCTAGGATGAAATGATTATGAAACCTATATATTTTCCACAGGTCGGGATATAACTAAATTTTTATGATACCCATTTCATTTAAAGGGTTATAATATGATGTTTGTAAAAACCATATCTTTTTAGGGGTCATGATATGATGCATGTTTTATTATCTTATGGAACATCTATGTATGATTTTATTATGTGATGGGTGGGACCTATATCTCCCTATAATGAATTGGGTAAAGATTTATATCTCATGAGATAATGATGGAATCAATTTGATGGGTTTGATACACTAGGGGAAGATGGAGAAACTCGGTCCACTGTAGGAAGATGGCGAAACCAAATCCACTATGGGAAGATGGGGAAACCCGATCCACTATAGGAAGATAGGGAAAACCGATCCACTCTAGGAATATGTGGAAACCTGATCCACTATGTAAATATGGGAAAACATGATCTACTATGGGTAGATGAGGAAACCCGATCCACTATGGGAATATGGGGAAACCTGATCCACTATGGGAAGATGGGGAAACCCAAACCCTTATAAGGAAATGACTATGACTAGGGATGGAGGTGTGTCTTGCCTAGTAGGTTTGGTCCTCCTTAAGTTCCCTGATAAGTTTTTGGCAATGATCCTTGACTTGTAGGGAAATATTTTACATGTTTATTTGTTTTCCAAAAATCTTAGGTCTTATTTCTATGAAACAAACACATTCATCATGTTATTGATTATCTTAAGATTTATTTCTTATGAAATTCCAATGTTTATACCATTTATCATGTTTGTGATATTTTATATGCATGGTATGATCTTCGAATGTTATGATTATATTCTTGTATTCTTATTTTCATGTTATGATAATGTATTTACTTTATATACCCTTACTTAGAATTAGACCTCTCCCATTTCTTATGTTTCCTTTCCTCATGTTTTGAAGAATGGTTTTTAAGAAGAATTAACAATGGGTAGATATATTTGGCAAACATTGAACATATTTCATCGAGTTATAATATTTTTTTCAAGTTTCCAAAGGCACTAAACTAATAAGGTATTTGGGTGTCTATTTTACTAATGTATTAAGTATGACGAAAAAAATAATGTAATTTCTATGTATGTTAATACTGGGTTGTTATATTTGGTATCAGAGAAAAGGTTTATTCAACCATTGGAAACTAGGATGAGAAAACAGTAGTGAGATCTCTAGGGATATTTCTAAATATATGTCTAGGGGTGTCTCTAAGGATATATCTAAGGATGAGTTAATGTTTAGGAGAATGTCCTAGAATTTTGGTAAAGGATAGAGTAAGTAGTATCCTAGCATTAAATCCTTATCTAGATGATAAAAGTTGATGTTACTCTAGAACATATATACACAGGTGTAAGAACTCTAACAAGTTGTATCGGGCCTGACACGAGCATAACCTAGTACACAACAACGGGCCATTCTACCCACCTATTTTGACACTCCTAGGGGATATGCTTTGGAATTTTCCATAATCTTTATAAACCATCATGAAGGATTTAAATGGAAATTTTCTATGATTAACCTTGGATAAACCTAAGGTGTCATAGATTAAGGAAGTTTTCATAATTTAGACATCCAATAATTGGTTTTTCATGATTATTTGGTTCCTCACCATGATAATTGTTTCTTACACAATGCTTTATAGTTTTAGTCAATGGTAGTAACTATAAGTAACTTTGTTAATGCATAATTTAAAAGAAAATTTGATGATGATATGTCAAATTGGATGGTCACTAGAGTGAAGGATGTTTGGATCATACCTAGTTAGATTTCAAGGAACATGATTAACAATGTGTACCTTAACCAACTCTCAGACTCACCAAGGATGATAAGGAAGGAGTTCACAAAGATTTTGGGTAATGGATACCATAGAAGAAAGAAGATTCAGTTTTCTTTGAGTCAAGAATGTGGAAATAATTACATAAGTGAATGTGTTAGAGGAATAAGAAGATGTTTTAACTATGGTAAAGAAGGACAGAAAGCAAGTACCAACAAATGAAAATGAAGGGTTTGATTAATAAAATTTATGGGAATATTGTCCTCCCTATGAAATAATAAATGGTTAAATGTTGTAAGTGTTTAATGAATGGTCATTATGAAAATCGATGTCCCTAGTGGAAAACTCAAGAAGAGAATCATCAAGGTTGTATAAGAAAAGGTTATATTGATATTGATGATGATACTACTGCTGAAATGTGAAAGTAAATAGGTATTAAGTAAGAGGATGATGTATCTTTATTATGTATTATGAATGAAGTGGAATAATTGAATTTTTTTTTGTATTTGGATTCATGATTTATGTTATATGAATGGTGAAATATACAAGTATTGTTCAGTTTATGTCTTTCGTTTAGGATTTCCAATTTTAGGTTAAATGTTTTTGATGTATTGGAAAAGTGATTTAATATAAAGGAAACATTTTTACCCGGATAAGGTTACCCTTAATATGTTCCTTATGTTAAGCTAATGTTTTTTAGATAAGGATGTGTTGGATATGAATAAGTAAATTAGACAGTACTAATTAACGTTTAACTATTTAAGGACTTGTTTACAAGTGGGTTTTCTATCATTTATTAAGTTTAGAACATTTTTGGATGTAAGGAATATATCCAATATAATTTGAAATAAGAAAACATTCATGTTTTCAACAATGAATTGTGGTAATTTAGAATATTACCATTTTTCAAGGGAATACATTATATAGGTATTCACATGTTTGGTATGCTAAAACCAATAGCTGCATTATGATATATGGGGGATCAATGATAAGATGTTTTTGAGAAATTTAGTGACCTTATTTCTAGAGTTTTGTACTTCAATATTTTGTAAGGGTTGTAAGATTAACCATTTTAGGAATGGTTTATGTTTAACTTTGGATAAGGTTTTAGAGATTAAAGTATTATCTCACCATATGAGTATTTGTGCATATTAAATAACTTTTACTAACCTTTTTTTGTGACAATATAGATGGAATTACCTATCATTTTATTCATGGATCTCATGAACTGTTAATGCTTCAGGAATTAAAAATTAAACTTCATTTCTTGGAATGATAGATGAAGTGAAAGTTGATAAAGTTACAACAAAGTTTAATGTCATCCTGAAATAATTAATTATATTTTTTTCATGAAATTTATTCAACTTTAGGAAAATTATCTAGAAATAAAATTTTGTCTTAATACCTTAATTTTTGTTGAACAAATAGTCTTTTAAATCATTACAGATTTATGACTTTGATGCCCTAAAAACTACATTGATTATTCATTTGTTTGAACAAATATTCTTTTAAATGTTTTTTCCCGCTATAACCCGGGAAATCTATGCCCACGGTTTTGGAAAACCGTGGGTATAGGCCTTCAAAAAAATTTATCCAACACCCACGGTTTTTCTAAACTGTGGGTATAGACCTTCGAAAAATGACCTATACCCACGGTTTTTCCCAAAACTGTGGGCATAGGTCTTGAAAAAAAATACACCTATACCTACGGTTATGCAAAACCGTGGGTATAGGTCTTAAAGGAAAACTATACCCACGGTTTTGGGAAGAACCGTGGGTATAGGTGACCTATACCCACGGTTTTATAAAACTGTGGGTATAGGGTCCCATACTAGACCTATACCCACGGTTTCTCAAAACCATGGGTATAGACCCATTTTCCAGTAGTGCTCCTATTATGAAACCTAGTTATGTGTTACTTTGAGAATCTATTATGTTTCTAAATTTCTTTTTTTAAATGAAATTTTAGTATTTATTTTTATGACGTGGGTTTATATAAATGTAACTTTAAAGCATTAAAACATTAATTACCTATATTAATTTCAAGGGATAAATTAATTTTAATGGGGGTAGAATGTAACACGTTGAGATTTTGTGAAAAATGTTTTTCAAATTAATTTAATTTTTTTGATGTTTTTCATTTCACAATAAACTCAGTATAGTTTTTTTATATAAAAACACTACATTTGGATTGAATACACTACAATAAAGGCTTATATTATCTTTAGGTACAATCAGAACTATGTTTTTCTTGTGTTACACAAATTCCAATTTCCTTCGATAGCATTCTTAGAATGCAAGGCTGAGTTTTTACTGAACTACAATATAAAATTAATATTATTTTTAAAATATTATTATAGCTACCATATAGATGTTGGAAGGAAGTTAAAAGTACGATTAAATGAATTTTGAAAATATGATTTACACAAGGATATATAATTAATCCTTTGTTTATCAATTAGTATAATTAAATGTATGAACAATATGAAAATAAAGAAATTGATTTTCTAAAAAAAACTATTTTTTAATGTAAAAAGACAATTTTATCTCAATAAATTTAAAAAACCCAATTTTGATTAATATTTTCAATATAATTTATATATAATATATTTAATAACTATTTTTGATACATATATAGTGGATTTTATAGATATAAGATACTATAAATCCAATTATATGAATAAAAATATATTCTTCTAAAAAGTAATTTTACCACCTTTTAATAGAGAACCCATTTTAAATATAATTTTTGGAACTTTTATGATTTTATATTTCAAAATAAAATTCATATTTTAAATCGGAACATAAAAATTACCTTAGGGTGAATTTTTGGAATTTTTCTATAAAGTTTCATTTTTTGATTAAAGTGAAAAATACTGGATTTTAATTCAAAACTGATGGTTAATATTATTTATTTGTAAAGTTAAATTATGTTATCTATTGGTTATAAAGTTAAATTAAATCAAATATACATCAATTAATCCAATTTATTTCATTATAATCAATTTCTATTTGAAATTTTATTTAAAATCATACTAAACTTTTGAACATTTTTACATTAAAAACTCGCTTTGTCATCCCGTCTATAGGATAAATTTTAAATTAATTTATTCCACTCCTGTGATTTTTATTTGTAAAAATTGATTAAATATTTTTAATAAGTATAATTTATAATTTATAATAAGTTAAACATAGTTTTTTACCAAAAATATTACTGAAATAAATAAAAATTAATTACAACGATTAAAGGAAAATTTTTCTTAATAAACGACTAAAAATTAAACTTAAGAGCCAAAATGACCTATAAAAATTTCCAAATTATATTTTATGGAAATATTTATACTATATACTATATTTTATATACTTTTTTATCATTATTGGATCCACCTTCCATAGTAAAAACAAGGGTGTAATCCCCTTTCCAAAAATTTACAAGGCTGTCACTCCTCCTCCACTATAAAAAAGAACTCACCCCTCACACTTCCACACACCTCTCAAGAATCATTTTATTGAACAATATATACCAAAAAATATCATAAAAATACCTCTTATAAACATATAATACTCTCCTTGGGATTAATTTCATCCATGGAATCCCATTGGTGAAAACCAAAAGGAGTTACCCGAATAAGAGGTAACATCATTCCTCAAGCTCTTTAGTTTTATTTTCATTCCCCATAACCTCAAATATTTTTATTCCATGTTTAAATAATAAAATTATTATAAAAAATATGATAATATTTTTTCATTATAATGGTACAACCTGAACTTACACACACATCCTTCTAATGGGTAATGAACTTACCATACTTCTGTACGGAGAAGTACCGCCTCACAAAACGATGTTGTTCATTTTTATTTTACCTCCTCTCATGTTTGGGAATTATGATGGGTAATTTGTTTTTATATGATATTTATTATATTTATGATTTATTTATTCTTTTTTAATTTTTATATAAAATATACCTTCCTGTTTTCCATTTTGTGTAAATATGATAACTTCGCTTGTGGAAGTGTGGACTACCGCCTCCTCAAAGCGGTGTGATTAATCTAAACTTTACATTGAATGTATTAAAAAGGGTTTATTAAAAATATATTATATATATGAACTAATAATTATACTGTAATTATATTATACATATATACATATATTTAATTTACTTTCTTTCATTCAATATGATAGTAAAACGGAAACAGTGTCTATGCGTACGTATAGTCTACCATCTCCATGAACGATGTATTTTAGTTAATATTTTTATCTTTTATAGATTACTATAAATAAATATATACTAAATATTTATTATATTTATATCATTATTTACATTTTATATTTCATTATATAAGTATGAGTACCAAAAATATACCAAATCATAACACAAGAGAAAAACAAATCGATTATTACCTGAAAAGTAATATTAACATGTAGTTGTTAATAAATAGGTAATATAAAGTCATAATAAAATCATACATGGTATTAAATATAATAATATGGTTCTATGGAAGATTTATAATAAACATATATTTTCTAAATATGAGTTTTTAATGAGTACAAATAGATTCAAGAGTTAAGATTAGGGAGTTTCATCTCACTTTTTATTTCTGTGAGATACATGCCTTATTCACTAATCATTTCGTTTGTGTGGTTTGTATACTAAAAATGGATTTATTATATGATTATTATAATTAAATTTATGTGTATTTAAATATATATTTTATTATATTTCATTAAAGTGGGTTATTTTTTAAAATTTATCTAATTTGTAAAGTGATTTTGTCTCAATTTTCCTTCTTTGAGACACGTGTCATTTTATACACCTATGTTTTTCTATGAGGTGTATATACTTCCTTTTATCATGTTATATCATGAATATACTTATTTTAAATATATTTTAAGATTAATTTAATTTTATTACTTCCATTTTATTATTATTTAATGTAACCAAAGTGGTAACGGTTTATACCTTGAATCTCATCATTTATCGAGATTGTTTATAATTATGCTTCCATTGATGACATCTTAACATACATATCCAAAGATATCTCATGTATTTTATTAAACTATATATATTCATGTTATATCTATTTAATGGTACTATTTTTCCACTCTTTGGTACTTAAGATAATTAAGAAATTGTTTTTATGAAAATATGGTTTTATTTCTCCTTTTGGTCGGAAGTATGTGTACTTTCAAAACAGTGTTTTCTAAAAATGTTTTCCAATTTTTTTTACTATTATAATATGATGTTTAAATGAATTTTTTACCAATTTATTATGCTTTTAAATGGAATATTCATATTATTTTTTGATCAAGTCACTTTTTTGAACTTTTAAGGTGAAAAAGGAATGTTCAGCATATACAGACCTATCTGTCATCATGACTGTCATTTCCTTGATTATTCCTTTGTAAATTTACAAGGTTATTTTTTTGAAGAAATTTTTTTCCTAATATTATGTATTTTCTTATTTTAAATTTTTTTTCAAAGAAAATAGGTTTTTTAAAAGAATTTATGTTAAAAAAATTCTTTAAATGATTTCCAAATCTTACATTATACATTTTCAAATGGTTAATTTTAAAGAAAAGGATTTAAATTATTTCAAATATTATTTCATATGTTTTAAAATTATTTTCAAGGGAAATGGTTTTCAAAAAAATTTCAGTCTTATTTTATAATTTTTCAAGGAAAAGGGTTTTTAAAATAATTTCAAGAATTCTTCCGGTGTTTTCAAAGTATTTTCACAAAAAATGTTTTTCAAAAGGTTTTATTGTTTAAAAATTCTTTTTAAAATAATAAAGGATATTCTCCTCAAGAAATTTTTTTAAAAGATATTTCAAAATTATTTTCTATTTAATATGACATTCGTTGATGTTACTCATGTATTTCTAGGAAATGATCCAAAGGTTCCATTCATTTTATTTCTTTGAATGGCATATGTTTTGATGGAATGGTGTTTATGAAAATCCATTTCTCTTTCATGGGAAATTTATTTATGAAACCCATTCCTCATACACGGGTTATATTCTTAGGAAACTCATTTCTCCTCAACGGGTTATACCCTGATAAATTCTTATGAAACCTATTTCCATTTAACAATTTATACCATGATAAATGGTTATGAAACCCGTTTATCTTCATCAGGTTATAGCATAATAAATTCTTATGAAACCCATTTCTCTTCAATGGGTTATACCAAGATAAATTCTTATGAAACCTTCTTCCCTTCACATGTTATTCTAGGATTAAATTATTATGAAACCTATATATTTTCCATAGGATAGGGTATGATTAAATTTTTATGATACCCATTTCATTTCATGTTTTATGATATGATGATTCTGAAACCCATCTCTTTTTATGGTTCAGGATATGATGAAAGTTTTATTATATTGTAGAACATGTTTTTTTATTATGTGATGGGTGGGAACTATATCTATCTCTAATAATTTGGGTAAATATTTATATCACATGAGATAATAATGGAATCAAGTCAATAGTCTTGATCCACTATGGGAATATGGGGAAACCCGATCCACTGTGGGACGATGGGTAAACCCAATACACTATGGGAAGATGGAAAAAATAGATCCACTATGGGAAGATGGGGAATCCTAATCCACTACGGGAAGATGGGGAAACTCGATCCATTGTGGGAATATGGGGAAACCTATTCCACTATGGAAAGATAGATAAATCCGGTCTACTATAGGAATATGAGGAACATGATCCCTTACAAGGAAAGGACTATGACTGGGGATAGTGGTGTGCCCCACCCAGTAGGCGTAGTCCCCATAAAGTGTCCTCATATGTTTTTGAAAATGAGCCTTGACTTATAGGGAAATATAATACATGTTTATTTTTTTTCCATAAATCTTATGCCTTATGGATATGATTTTCTCACATGGTTCGTTTTCTTGATTATATTATGATTCATGTCTTACAAACTACCAATATTTATTCAATGTCTGATGTTTTTAATCTTTGATATGCATGGAATGATATTTGAATGTTATGATCATGTTCTCGTACCCTTATGTTCATGTTAATCTTATGTATTTCCTTTATTTACCCTTATTGAGAATTTGAGCTCACCTCTTTCTTATATTTCATTTCCCCAGGTTATGAAGAAAGGTATTTAAGTAGAATAACAAAGGGGGATATATTTATGGTAAACATTGATGATCTTTCACAATGTTTGAAGATTTTTTCCAAGTTTTCAATTTCACTTAACTAATATAGTCTGTAATGTATTAAGTATTCTAAACAAATGATGTAATGTATATTTATGTTAAAACTAGAATGTTATCGGCAACATGGATCTTACCACTTATTATTCATGAATCCAATGAGATCATTGAGATTGGGAGGGTGAATTAGTGATCCATTTTCTTTTTATGATCATATATTTTTATTAAACCTTTTTAGTTAGTTAAAACTATGATCCAATAATTTTTTTTCTCACAGCCTTACTCAAGTATGCAGAATATAAAAGGCACATGACATAAGGATTTACAGGGTTCCTCCTTGAAATAAAAATATTTTATAGGTTTGTGTAAACTTTGAAGTCATATTTTACCTACTACAAATGTAACATCCCATTACTTTTTCATGTACTAATTTACCCTAGTTTTAACTCCTTTTGTTTGGGTCTTATTTTAGGGAGTTTCAAGGAAAATTTGGAATTTTTTTGAGGGTTTTGGGATATTCATGGTTGTTATACAATTTTCTCAAACCATATTCCCCCCAAGTGAAAACCATATATCCCTAGAAAGTGGGTGAATGCACGATTGGCTCACTATTTCCAAAAACATTCACCCACCTAAGAGAAATAATGCACCCTTGGACAATGAGTCCATAAGGGGTGCACGATTAAGGTGCATTGTTTTTCTAACTATGCGGCCCTCCCCAAAAGGCCATGTATGTGGTTTTAAATTAATCCAAAAATTATTAAAAAAATATTGAGCCACCATTTAAGATGAATAATCACCCTTATCAGCCTTAATGCGATTTCCATGGTTTTGAAGGTTCTCTTTAATTTATTTTGTCTCATCCAACCTCCTCCTTTGGTGAATCAAAGTGTCAGTGGAAGATCTATTCTCACTCCAGTAAGTGGACCTCCTCTCATACATTTTTTTTCCAATTTCTCCTTCCCTACTCTTTAGAGTTTGATTTTTTATCATGTATTGGATGGATCTAGACTCTATTTAAATGGATGATGAATCTAGGTTTGGTTTCAAGATCTCCTTATCCTTCATTATATGTTGGCATTCTTATTCTCAGTGTTGATCGTTTGATTTCTGTGATTAAAGGTTGGCGGTTCCCTTTGAGATTTTCCATGTAATTGAAACATTTATTTGTTTGATTTGTTTTATATAGGTTTAAATTGATTTATAAAAAATAATTTGAAGTGATTTAATTTTCTAATTTAAAAAGGAATGGATTTTGGGAAAAGCCCAAATTCCAATGGAATTGGAATTTTGGGTTAAATTTTTTAAATTATGGAATTAATGAAATGATTTTATAATTGTTTTGAAAAAAATATTGACTTTTAAATAATAAAATCCTATGATTAGTTTTGGATTGAAAAGGCATGAAATGATGAAAAACCCCATGTTTTGGTTTTGAAATTGAATTGGCATATTGAAACTGGAAATTGAGAAATTTAATTGTAAATGATGTTTTATTTGAAATGAGATTATTTTACCATTATTTATTAATTTATTGAGAACATAAAATCCTGGATTTTTAGTGGGTTTATGGAACAATGATGCTAGGATCTTGATCACATATAAATGGATTGATCATGACAACTCTAACAAAAAACCTAGTTTGGAATTATTATCCCTGATGGGGTGTTGATGAATCTTATTCATCCCGAGCCTAAGGGACGTGTGAACACATGTTTTTTAGTGATAACTCATTTGATAGGTGTTAGGATCCTTTATCCAGAAGCTAATGTACTTCAGGGCAAATGATCATGGTGCATATTGTGATTATTTTGATATATATACGTATATATTCCATTGATTATAGTAATATTTTAAACATTCCAAATTATTTATATAAATTATTTTATATAAAATGTTTATTTAACCCATTTTGAAATGTTTTTTCATCATTTGGAAAAGAATAATTTTTTTAAATATACAAATAATATATTATTACATAACTTTTTTATTTAAATCGAAATCATTATTTGGTTTATTATTATGGAATATATTATGGAACACTTGGTGAGCCCATACTGAGATTTATAGCTCATGCCCTACCTTTTTCTTTAGGAATTTTTAAATTTTCTTATGCCAGGTCTAAGAAAGGGGAATGAGGTATTTGAGGGCGATGGATGTTCTTGATCCTTTGGACCATGGAGTGTTGGTGTTTCATTTGGGATGTTTGAGTTTTATCTTACCTATTATTGAGTAATTTTAGGATGTAATGATTTTGGTTTTTTTACCTATTTTGTGTCTGGTACTTTCCCCCTTTTGAGTGTTGATCATACTGACTTTTAATCTTTTACATTCCACTTTTTTTTTGTGGAAAATTCATTCCCTATTTATCATGTATGATTCCAAGTGATAGTTGCCAACCTGTGGGGATTGAGAAAATCATCTGGGCCATGTTATTTCTGGATCGGTTATCAGAGTACTAGGGTATCCAGGAAGGATCATGAAAAATTAGTATCATAGGTGTAGGTTAAGAAACTTTCCTTGATGTTAGTTTTCATTTTGGGTTGTCATGTCAGGAATTGGGTGGTAATTTTGAGTGAGTGTCTAGATATCTATCATCATAATGAGACTTAAGTCGCCCTGGCTGTTTGGTTAAATTCATATTGAAGAATAATTTAATTTAATTCTAGTTATTTTCATTACTTCTTATTTGGATAGATTGAAATAAAACTGTTGATATCTTATCTGATGGGATTAATTTTCCCATTTCTCTTATTTGATATGTTGATCTGATTAATATTATGATGTCTTCAATGTTGTTTATTGATGATGTATAACACTATGCATTTGGGAAGATGTTTGAATAGGATTTAGTAGGAAGATTCTGTGAAACCACAAGGATTGGATCCTGTCATAGAAAAAAATGTTGTTGAGGTTATTATGTGTGTTTTCCAAGCTTTTTGATAAATACTTACACCCATTACTATTCAGGCTCTAGTTATGGAACCTTAGAGTGTTGAATCTCAAAATATTTCTCAAGTGTTCTTCACCAAAATCCACTAGTGTTCAAAGTATCTAATGATCTTTAAGAGGATGATGATTGGTTGAGAAATATAGAGCATCTTTTTTATTTCTTGTAAATTTTTGATTCATTTAAGGTGAAATGTGTTACCTTCAATCTAGAGGGACCTAGCAAGAGATGGTAGGATTCGATGGTAATGATGAATAACCATGAGGGTTTAGAGTGGAATTAATTTATATTTGTTTTCACTAATAAATTTTATCTAGAATATATGGTTTGGGGTAAGGATATAGAGTTTTTTAATTTCCATCAGGTGGACAGAACTGTGATGGAGTATGAAAACCTCTTTATTGAGCTTGTGCAGTTTTCACCTAAGATTGTATCCAATTAGATGATGTAGAAGAAACAGTTCTACATGGGTCTCAAACAAAAAATTCATTCATAGTTATTCTTACTGAAGCTCTCTTCTTATGATGACATATTGGATAAGGAATTGATGGTTGTACATATCCTGGCTGGTAATTTAAGGTTGATGGGTGGTCCTTTTCCCCCCAGTGGTATTTTTATGAGGTTATTTAAAGGGAAGAAGAAGCATGATGATTCTCTTGGTGGTTCTCGATAGTATGCATCCTCTAGACCTTCTACAATTCCTAGAATAGGTCCATTGACTTGAATCTAGTGTGGCATGTCTGGGCATTTAAAACGGGTTTCCACTGAATCACCCAAGATCAACTGTTCCTGCAAACACTAAAGTCACTTATATAAATTATTTTATATCATTTCTGCCCCACATAATGGAATAGGATCATCAGCACCTAAAAATAATTTGGTTCAATTAGATGATTCCTGAACAAAGGGGTTTCATCCATAGGAATCTTAAACAAATATTCTCCATGTAGTGGAATAGTCTCTAGAGGAAGATGATACAAGTTCAGCAACTATGGGAGGTACCATCACTAGAACATCATATTTAGTGACTACTTTATTTGATATGGTTGTATCTCAATCAATTATTTCAACTCATATTAGGAACCTTCAAAATCTTAATATAGATATTTTGTCTTATATGATGGATATTACTACACCCCTCAGAACAAAGAGAGAGCATGGTCTCTGTTGTTGTGCTTGTATTTTCTATTTATCAGAGTTTTAAAAAGTCTGGTATTTTCTGTCTCACAACATGAAATCTCTTGACATCATTTTTGGGATGCATTGGTTTTTTTATAATAAGGCTTGAATTGAATTCTATCTTTGATGAGTATCCTTTTCTATGATCGATGGGGAGTGATATATCTTTCAGCGATAATGGGACATGATGTAAAGAACCAGAATTTCCATGTAATTTTTTTTAATTAAATGGGAATTTTATGAGTCCATGAAAATTGAAGGCGTGTGATTCTGAGGCCCGGTGTTCCTGGAATGAATTTCGGAACTTTTTTTCTGGTTACGTTCAGTAAAAATATGAGTGGGTTTTTGTAACTTTTATTACCGGTTCTCAGAATTTAAATCTGAGGGTACCGTTGAACTCACAACACCGGTATTCACTTAAGGGGACCTTCACCTCAACCGTAGTAGGTCGAGGGTGAAATATAGAATTTAGGTTTTTTTTGTGGAAATAGAAATAAAATAAAATAATATTTTATTTTATTTTTATTTTTGTTGAAACCTCCCATGTGGATGGTTTAAAGGTGGGGACCACCTGAACTAAAACCTCCTACATGGGTTATGGTGGTAGGGACCATCAGAGACTAAAACCCCCTTGATATCCCCTCTTAATGGGAGAAACCCCTTGAACTCCCACATTAATGAAGAGTTAACCCATGGACTTCCTCCTATTAATTAATTAAGACTGGTCAATTGATTAATGTTTCCAACTTGTTATGTGCCAACAATATAAATATTGGACAAAGACTTTTTATTTTGGTTGGCTATTCTTTTGAGAGCATTCGTTGGAAAATGTAAAATATTGGGAAGAACTTTGGAGAAGCATTCTTCAATAAAGAACTCTTCTCCATCGACGAATATTTCTCCAACTAAGAACACCGTCGAAGGATCTCCAATGAAGAACGAACCAACGATCAGGGAAAAGACAACGTTACCGACTTCACCCCTTCCAACGTCAATAAGAAATCAAGGTAGGTGTGTGCTTTAATTTGATCAATGTTAAATTGCCTCTCACATTAAATCATCTTCATTGAGCCGTATGCTACCACCCTAATGTGGAGGGCATGGGCCAAAAAACATGGTTCGACCCCTCCGAAAATCTTGTGGATCTTTTGTGTGATCTTCGCGATGGTGACAGGAGCTGGTGTCAGCTGTTGGCATCAGTGGAACTCAAGAACCGCGACGAAGGAAACGAACGAAGGGCAGCCGATCAAGCTGGCCACTGACGAAGGCACAATGCTCCGCCGCCCCACGGCCTTCACTGTCTGTAGCCACCGCTGCCCCGTGGCCTCCGTCATCCGTGGCCCCCACCACCCACGACCATCGTTGTCCATGGACACCAACACCTGCGGCCTCCGCCTTCCGTGGCCCTCACCGCCCACTGCCTCCGCCGCCTTGCACACTCCACACCCTGCGGCACTCCACTACCCGTGGCCTTCACCGCTCCGTGGCCCCTACGGCCTTGTGATTCCATTGAGCCCCCCCCCCCCCGCAGCCTCTTACCGCCCCCGCAGCCTCGCGCCGCCCCCGCAGCCCCTCATCCTCTACGCCGCCCTCGCGACCCCCCACGACCTCGTGCTGTGGCCTTCTGTGGCCTTCGCGACACCCCACGGCCGCTCACGGCCCCTCACGGCCCCTCGCGGCCTGCCCGACTGCCCAGCGTGGGCCGATCCGGACCCAGCAGGCTGGGTCAACCCAAACCGGGCCGAGTCAGCCTGGACCCGAACCAACTACGAGCTTTTTGGTCTAACAACCATAACATTGGCACCATGCATCCATTTGAAAAACCATAAAGGGAACAGTAAACCTTGTATGGAGACTGTCCCTTTGGTATTCCCCACTAGAGTTTTGGTTAAAGTGGAGGTATGGTCGGGTAGGATCGAGCACCAATCCAACCAGGCCTCCAGGACTAAAAGGCTCATAAATCACAGACCGGGCATCCGATTGATGCACCATCCATTGCGTTGAGACCCCTATGACGTGGTGGTACCTTGAGATACTTATTCATGGGACTTCTTGGCAGTTAGAGTATCGACTAGTGGCTTGAGGATAGGATCCTCCTGGAGTAGAGCAAGATTAGTTCGGGAACCCAGTAGCTGGTTGTGACGTGACGATCGAAGAGCGATCCTGTGTGGGTTATCACCTAGCGATCTTGTGTGTGTTATCATCAAGTGATCCTGTCTGGGTCAACACTTAGAAATACTTTGTGGGTCAGCACCGAGCGATCCTGTGTGGGTCAGTATCGAGCGATCTTGTGTGGGTCAGCACCGAGCGATCTTGTGTGGGTCAGCAGCAGAGCCTCTTAACAGAGTATGATGATTTGGTAGTTATATCTAATAATCTCTACTACAGTACATAAGAAATACCTAGCGTGAGATGAGTCCATACCTGTGTGGTACTTTCCTTTGTGGTAGTACCTTGGTGGTATTCTTCTGTGTGGAGTACTTGTGTGGTACTTTCCTTTGTGGTTTTTTTTCCTTTGAGGAACAGTTGAGCTTTGGGCTTTGAGTTGGAATCTATGCTTTTTTACTCATGATTGAGATGGGTTGATAACTTAGGTATATGATTGGGCATATAAATAAGTAGGGTTTTTAGTTGATTCAATATTGTGTGGTTTATCCTTGGTGGATTTTGTGAGACCTTGAGGGTCTCGAGGTCCCTACTGAGTATCATTATACTCACCCTTGCACGGACTATGCCCACACCCTGTTGTGTTCGGTGCAGACAGCAGACAGCGCTGACTGAGGACGAGAGTAACAGGACTGGAGGTATCTCGAAGGTGGATGTTAGACAAGGCGAACCACAAAGATGAACGTTCGCGAGTTGTACCTACCCTTTAGGTAGGATTCGTGGTGGACGATCCAGGAGTTACTTTTCACCTATCAATCATCTTATACTTTCCAGTTTTCCTTGTACATTCCAGTTGGGTTTGTATTCTATCCCCTTTTACTTATTATAATCACTCTCTTTATTATTCAGTTTACCTGAGTTTGAATCTTACTATGTGCTTCGTTATGAGTGTTACAGGTTATAAAGGCAATGCCTTCCCAGTTTTAGGGATTACGCCTTCAGTGCTAGTCGCCATCCCCTGGCCTATGGAAGGCGGGCTTGGGGTAGTCACAGTACGGGCCCCGAGGGACGGGTTGTGAAAAATTGGTATCAAAGGAGTCAGTTCCTCTATAGAACATAAGACTCTAATCTTTTTAATGGAAAAAGTGTTAAGTTTTGTGAGTGTGGTTATCAGTTTAGGGAATCCAGTGTCGGTGCGACGGCCGACGTATCCATACAATAGGTCCCTAACATCTGATTTCTGACTCAGTTCATGATAACACTGATTGCGTGTGTGTTTTCAAGAGTCTTCATTGTGAACACATTGAGTCATCTCACTAGGTATAACTTATTGATCATGGTTCACCTGTTTCTTTTTACGATGCCTCCATGCAGAAAACCAGCTAGGGTTCCAAATATAATATGCACTGATATCCCACTGAGCGACAAGGCCTAGGTGCATGGCCTTATTCTAGTAGAGGCAACAGCGAAGGCACCAACAGTACCATTACCTGTTGGATCACCGATGCCACTAGCCCTAGCAGCAGAGGGTGCACGCTCCTTGAGCGCGTTGCATGAGTTCCAGTGCCAAAGGCCACCTAGTTTCAGGGGAGATATGGGCCCACAAGTGGCTGAGGATTGGATGGAGGTTGTGGTGAGAGTCTTCCGACTAGTAGAGACACCAGCCGATATCATGGTGATCCTTATCTCCATCCTCTTACAGGGAGCATTAGGAAGATGGTGGATCTTGATGCTCCAGGTTCACAATGAGGTGATGCTTCTCTGGGCATACTTCAAGAGCCTGTTTCGGGTAGAGTTTGTCCCAACGACTCTTCAAGCAGTGTGCATACAGGATCTTATTCATCTGCAGCAGGGCATCATGACTGTGGCACAATACTCAGCGAGGTTCACTGACCTCGCACACTACTCCACAGATATGGTACGAGACCCATTATTCAGGGCACAGACATCCGAGTAGGGGCTCAGGTGAGAGATCAGGGATTCGATGATATCTCTTATCATCCCGACATAGACGGGGGTGTAGAGAGATCCCTCTTAGTAGAGAGTCTCCTTGTTGAGCTGTCACCAGCAGTGAGACCCACCACCAGTCATCATGTAGCAGAGTCTTCTATAGTTGGCAGCAGACAAATGTCACAGAGGTCTAAGAGGAACAGACCTATAGGTGGACTATTGTAGGATTCAGGGTCGATTGTGCAGGGCACCCGAGGCAGATCCAGTCATGCCAGGAGCAGGCAGTGTTACGCATGCATCGGGTAGGGTCACATGGCTCGTGACTGTCCGAACCGCCGTACGAATGATCAGCAGACGGTCGAGGGACCTCCCATGCATGGATAGAGGTTTGCTCGAGGTGGTCTACAGGGAGCAGACAGACATGGTAGAGGAGTTGGTCATGCAGCTAGTGGTGGGTGATGATTCGAGGTGTTACCGCCACCACCACCAGGAGGTCCACCCCGACCATAGGGAGCATGTGAACATGGGCGAGCTCATCTCCAGGAATCTGAAGCCTACGATCACGGCTCTCCGGAGATGATATGAGGTACGATCTGTGTCTATTCCACCTTAGTTGCAGTACTTATAGACACATGTTCCAGTCATTATTTTATTTCCATTACCCTTGTTCAGAGCTCGGAGATTCCGACAGAGCCGTTGTCTCAATCCTTATGGATAGAGAATCCTACGGGAGAAGATTTGACGATTACACACTGGTGCCGGTAGTGTGAGCTTACCTAGGAGGTGAGAGCTTCGGCTGGGATCTCATAGTAGCAGCGTCGAGGCATTACGATGTCATCTTGGGTATAGACTGGTTATATACAGTCCATAATCAAATTGACTGTATTAGGCACAAAGTGTGGTGTGTCCGTACGGATGGGACCAGGTTTACCTTCACCAGTGAGAAGAAAGCCTTTACAGCACATGATGGACTTACCCGGAGGAGGGTTCAGCCGATTACACATCAGTTGGATAGCCTTACCCTTAGAGTAGTTGATGTGAAGAGTCTATGTTATCCTGTAGTGGTGGACTAGTATGCAGATGTATTCCTTGATGATGTTCCGAGTATACCTCCTCATATAGAGGTGGAGTTTTACATTGACCTGTACCCCAAGACGGCCCCGATATCTACTCCAGCATATCGGATGGCTCCCGTGGAGCTTTGTGAGCTACATGTATAGTTGGAGGACTTTCAAAGGGAAGGATTCATTCAGCCCAGTGTATCTCCTTGGGAAGCCCCGATTTTGTTCTCCAAAAAGGTGGATGGGAGCTTGAGGCTTTGTGTTAACTATCGGAGCCTGAACTAGGTGACCGTGAAGAAAAAAGACCCACTCATAAGGATTGAAGACCTATTTGATTAGTTGAACAGAGCACGGTGGTTCTTGAAGATAGACCTCAGATCAGGCTATCGCCAGCTCAGAGTACAGGATGAGGATGTGCAGAAGATGACCTTCAGATGTCGGTATGGCCATTATGAGTTCTTGGTTATGACATTCAATGTAACCAATTCTCCAACAGTGTTCATGGGACTCATGAATAGGATCTTTCAGCCATACCTTGATCACTTGGTGTTGGTCTTCATTGATGACATTCTGATCTACTCGGCTACTGAGGAGGAGCATGCCTATCATTTTTAGGTAATACTGGAGACACTCTGAGAGCACCAGCTTTATGGTAAGCTCTCGAAGTGCCAGTTTTGGATCCTAGAGGTTCAATTTTGGGACATGTAATATAAGGGGCTGGAGTTGCATAAGATCTAGCAAATATTGAGGTGGTACATGCTTGGGAGCCACCCAGGAGTGTTATGGAAGTACGAAGTTTCCTGGGTTTGGATGTATACTAACAGAGGTTTGTGCCATATATCCCCAGAATTGCAGCACCATTATCAGTATTGATGAAGAAGGGGAAACTCTTTGTGTGGTCAGAGAGAAGCGAGGAGAGTTTTTAGGAGCTGAGGTAGAGGCTGACTAATGCCCCCATCTTGAGGCTTCCAGAGGAGGGAGTAGGGTACGCAGTCTATTGCGATCTATCAGAGACCAGAATCAGATTTGTCCAAATGAAGAAGCGAGTGGTGATCACATATGGTTCTGGACATCTGAGAAAGTATAAATATAACTACGCCACCCATGACCTGGTGTTAGTATCAGTGGTCTTCCCCTTGAAGATGTGGAGACATTACTTGATGGACGATCATTTTACAGTCTACTCGATCACAAGAGTCTTAGGTATATCTTCTCTCAGAAGTTCATGAACCTGAGATAGCGACATTGGCTTGAGTTCCTCTAGGACTATGACTTTGAGATAGTTTTTACTCCTAGGAAAGGAAACGTTGTTGTAGATGCACTCAGTAGGGGGTCTGATATACAACTACTAGGTGAGGCGATGGAGTAGCTGGCCACTTTGCAGATATCCTTTTTGTATTTGGATGGAGTAGATTTTATTCAGTCTCTTACAGTCACTCCCCCACTTCTTTAGCGAGTTAGGTAGGAGTAGCATGGGGACACTAACTGAGAGACACGATGTGCTTAGATATCCACAGGGAAGGCACAAGATAGATTTTATGAAGGTGGGGAGCACGTCATCCTCTTCAGAGGACGTACCTTGGTTCTAGTGTCACTTTAAGGGGATGTTTTAAAAAAGTTCCACACATCCCCTCTAGCGGTACATCCAGGAGTTTCAAAGATGTACTAGGATCTCCGATGAAAACACTGGTGGCCGAGAATAAATAAATTAGTTGCATATTTTGTCTCTCGATGCCTCAGTTGTTAGCAAGTGAAGGTGGAGAATCAAGTACTAGCAGGCTTGGTTCATCCTTTGGAGGTCCCAGAGTGGAAGTGGGAAGGGATATCCATGGACTTCATGACATGACTTCCACTTACATCCAGAGGTCATGACTCGATTTGGGTGATCATCAACCGACTCAACAAGTCGGCCCACTTCTTACCGATTAGAGAGTAGGGTTTAGTAGAGAGCATTGGACACCTATATGTGCAGAAGATTGTGTGGCTACATGGAGTACCCTCGACAATTGTCTCTGATCATGATACACATTTTACATCTAGACTATGGAAGGGGTTGCAGGAGGCTTTCGGGACACATCTTCGTTTGAGCACCGCCTTCCATCCTCAAACAGATGGCCAGACTGAGCAGACTATTTAGACCCTCGAGGACATGATACGTACTTGGCCCTTGACTTATGTCATAGTTGGGAGGATCACTTTCCTTGTATGGGGTTTGAATATAACAACAGCTATCACTCCACTATTGGGATTACACTTTTTGAGGCGTTGTACGGGCGACCTTGCAGATCACCTTGTGTTGGACTGACCCAGGGGAGTCAGCACTACTGGGACTAGAGGTGGTATAGGCTACCACAGAGAAACTGCAGATCATCCAGGAGAAGATAAAGACTATATAGAGCAGGCATAAGTTGTATGCCAATAGGAGATGGAGACCTCTGTAGTTTGAGGATGGCAACCATGTATTTCTACGAGTCTCACATCAATGAGGTTTGCAGATATTTGGAGGAGGTGGAAAGTTATCTCTGAGGTTCATTGGACCCTTTTAGTTACTTAGTAGAGTTGGAGAGGTGGATTACCACTTATCTCTTCCACCTCAGTTGCACCGGGTACATGACGTCTTCCACGTATCACAGCTGAGGAGATACGTGCACGACCCTTCTCACATCATTGACCATGGCGAGCTGAACATCGATGATGAGGATACTTTTACAGAGGTTCTAGTAGAGATTGAGGATCGACAGAAGCAGGTCCTTCGTGGGCTGTCGATACCTATGGTGCATGTTTGTTGGTAGCACGGGAGCCTCTAGGAGAGCACATGGCAGTGGGAGGCTCATATTCGTGCTCATTACCACCACTTATTCCCTTACTTTGAGTTGTGGAATACGGGGACACAAATCCCAGAGGTGGGGTAAAGACCCAGAATTTCCATATAATTTTTTTTAATTAAATGGTAATTTTATGAGTCCACAAAAATTGATGGCACGTGATTCTGAGGCCCGGTGTGCCGGGAATGAATTTTTGAATATTTTTTCGGGTACGTTTAGTAAACATGCAAGCGGGTTTTTTAACTTTTGAACCGGTGCTTGGAATTGAAATCTGATGGAACCATTGAAATCATAGCACCGATATTCTCTTAAGGGGACTTTTACCTCAACCACTGTAGGTTGAGGGTGAAAGATAGAATTTGGGTTTTTTTTGGAAATAGAAATAAAAAAAATTCTTTTTGTTGAAACCTCCCATGTGGATGGTTAGAGGTGGGGACCACCTGAACTAAAACCTCCCACATGGGTTATGGTGGTGGGGACCACCGAAGACTAAAACCCCATTGAACTCCCCTCTTAATGGGAGAAACCCCTTGAACTCCCTCATTAATAAAGAGTTAACACATGAAATTCCTCCCATTAATTAATTATGCCTCGTCAATTGATTAATGTTGCCAACTTGTTTTGTACCAAATATTTAAAAATCGGACAAAAACTTTTTATTTTTGTTGTCTATTCTTTTGAGATCATTCATTGGCAAAGGTAGAAGCTTGGGAAGAAATTTGGAGAAACATTTTGAACTGAAGAACGGTTCTACTTTGACGAATATTTATCCAATGAAGAACACCGTCGAAGGATATCCAACGACAAACAAACCGACGATTAGGGAAATGCCGATTTCATCGACTTCTCCCCTTCCAACATCAACAAGCAATCAAGGTAGGGGTGTGTTTTAATTTTATCAATGTTAAATTACCTCTCACATTGAGTCATCTTCCTTGAGCCGTATGCTACCGCCCTAACGCGGAGGGTATGGAAAAAAAAACATGGTCCGACCCCTCTTCAAATATTGTGGATATTTTTTGTGATCTTCATGATGTGACGGTGATCGGTGACGGCGGTTGGAACCGGTGGAACTCGAGAACCACGATGAAGGCGACGAACGAGGGGAAACCGGTCAATCCAGCCGCCGATGAAGGCACGATGCTCTGCCGCCCCGCAGCCTCCGCTATCTGCGGACACCACCACCCCACTGCCTCCGCCGTCCATGGCCCCCACAGCCCACAACCTCCACCATCCATGACCCCCACCACTTGCGCCCTCCCCCGCCCCACGGCCTCCGCGCCCCATGGCCTCCCCGTCCCGCGGCGCTCCGCCGCTCCACATCCCCCGGGGCCTCTCACTTCCCTCGCACCCCCACCCCATGTCCGCTTGTGGAGCCCTCGGAGCCATGCATCCCTCATGTCCCCATGGCCTCTGTGCCTCCCTCGCGGCCCCCCATGGCCTCACACCATCCGCGGCCTTTCGTGGCCCCCTGCGTTCTCTTGCAGCCCCTCACGGCCCACGCGGCCCTTCGCAGCCCCTTACGGCCTGCCGAGTAGCCTAGTGTAGGTCGGGTCGGACCCAGTGGGCTGGGTTAAACCAAACTGGTTCGGGTCGACCCAGGTTGGGTCGGTCCATGTTAGACCATACACCGACCAGCTATGAGCTTTTTCTCTAATGGCCATAACTTTGGCACCAGGCGTCCGTTTGAAAAAATGTCAATGGCGCTATAATCCTTAGATCAAGATGGTCCCTTTAGTATACCCCACTGGAGTTTTGGGTAAAATTGAGGAAGGTTCGAGTTGGATCGAGCACGAATCCAACCGGGCCCCAGAACTAAAAGGCTAATAACTCACAGACTGGACGTCCGATTGAAGAACCATCTGTTGCATTGAGACCCCTATGACATGGTATTCCCTTGAGATACTTCTTCATGGAACATCATGGAAGTTGGAGTATCGACCAGTGGATTGAGGAGAGGACCCTCCCAAATATGAGAAAGCTTAGTATGGGAACCTAGTAGCTGGCTGTGATGTGAAGAATGAATAGAGATCATGTGTGCGTCAGCAGCTAGCGATCCTGTGTGGGTCAACACCTAGCGATCCTATGTGGATTAGCACTGAGTGATCCTATGTGGGTCATCACCTATCGATTATATGTGGGTCAGTACCGACCGATCCTATGTGGGTCAGCACCAAGCGATCCAGTGTGGGTCAACACCGAGTGATACTGTGTTGGTTAGCAGAAGAGCCTCTTAACAGAGAAGGATGATTCAGTTGTTACATCTAATCATATCTACTACTGTACTCAAGAAATACCTAGTGTGAGTTGAGTCTGTACCTGTGTGGTACATTTTATTGTGGTAATACCTTGGTGGTATTCTTCTGTGTGGCGTACATGTGTGGTACTTTCCTTTGTGGTTTTCCTTCCTTTGAGTAACAGTTGATCTTTGGGCTTTGAGTTGGACTTTGTTCTTTTTCCTCATGATTGAGATGAGTTACTTGATAACTTAGGTATATGTGTAGGAATATAACTAATTAGGTGTGTCAGTTGATTCCATGTTGTGTGGTCTATCCTTGGTGGATTTTGTGAGACCTTGAGGGTCTCGGGGCCCCTACTGAGTATCGTTATACTCACCCCTACATGGGCTATGCTCGCACACTATTGTGTTTGGTGCAGAAGACAGATAGTGCTAATTGAGGATGATAGTACTAGGACTAGAGGTATCTCAGAGGTGGAAGTTAGATGAGGTGAACTGCAGAGACGACCGCTCATGATCTGTACCTACCCTTCGGGTATGATTCATGGTGGATGATCTAAGAGATACTTTTCACCTATCATTCGTATTGTACTTTATAGTTTTCCTTGTACTTTCTAGTTGGTCTTGTATCCTGGCCCCTTTTACTTACTGTACTCACTCTGTTTACTATTCAGTTTACATGAGTTCGTATGTTGTTGTGTGCTTAGTTGTGTGTGTTATAGGTTATAAAGGCAATGCCTTCCTAGTTTTAGGGATTATGCCTTTGGTGCTTGTCTCCAGCCCCTGGCCTATGGACGGTGGGCTTGGGGTAGTCACGGCACAGGCCCCGGGGGACGGGTCATGACACATGAGGTAAAGTAGATATGGAACATATTATCTATAGTTGGGGAAAGTAATATTAGTGTTCTATTTTTATCTGAAGTGGGAGACTTTGAGAGATGATCAACCTCTAGTTTTCATCGAGTTTCTTGATGTTTTTCCTTCTGATTTCTATAGTTTTCCACCAGTAAGAGAGGTGTAGATTTATATTGATTTATTTTTTGGTACTCATCTATTACCTGTACCATATTATAGTATGTAACTAGCTAAATTGAAAGAGTTTTAGACTTAGATAGATGATCTGTTATAGAAAGTATTTATATTCCTGAGTGTGTCACCTTGGGTGGTGCATATGATCTTTGCTAAGAAAGCTGATGGAATACATCACCTTTGTATTGATTACTGGAAACTCAACCAATTTATAGTAAATAACAAGTATTAATTACCATAGATTGATGATTTTTTTGACCATTTGAAAGGGGTGAAATGTTTCTCTAAGATTGGTCATCAATTGGATTTCCACCAGTTGAGATTAAAAGAATCTAACATTCAAGAAACCAAATTTTGGAGTAGGTATGGTCATTAGGAGTATCTTTTCATGCCATTTTATCTAACCAATTCTCATTATAGACTTTTTTCCTTTGATAAACAATATATTTCACGAGTATCTTGATATTTTTTTTGGTAGTATTTAAGGATGGCATACTAGTTTACTCTAAATTCATGGAGGATCATGTGCATCATCTAAGAGAAGTTCTAGAAATGGTGATAAATCAATGACTCTATGAAAATATATTGAAATGTGACTTCTAGATCCAGTAAGTGATGTTATTGGGACACATGGTATCAGAACATGGATTCTCAGTTGACCCTGAGAAAGTAAAATCTGTTATGACATGGGAACAGCCAAAAAATGTTTTCTAGATTTGGATCTTCTTGGTTTTAGCAAGGTATTATCACCAGTGTTTAAAGGATTTCACAATGTTGGATTATCGGATGCCCAAACTCACTCTAAAAGGGGTGAAGTTTTCATGGGATGAAAAATTTTAGAGTCCTTTTATTGATTTTAAATGTCTTTTGACTTCATTTTAGGTGTTCACTCTTTTAGTGGCTGGGAAAGGCAATGTGGTCTTCTATAATACATCAGGTTCATGTTTGGGTTGTGTTCTTATACAGGGTGATCACATAGTAGCCTCTGGATCTAGACATATTAGACAAAAAAAGAATAATTATCTCACCCGTGACCTCTAACTAGAAACTATGATGCATTCTCTTAAGAGTTGGCAATATTAACTTTTCAGAGAATGGTTTACCATGTATTCTGACCACAAGAGATTGAGTTATATATTATCTCAAAAATATTTCAATACCTTTAAGAGTAATTATGTTTCGATTTGAAAATAATTTATACCCTAGGAAATGGAAATGTCATTGTTCACACTTTGAGCAGGAAACTTGCAACCCAATCCATAAAATAATCATCAGAAAAGTGAAATTTAATGGCTCTTTTTTCATAGTTTCATTTATGAGTTTGTGAATAGTAGGTCAAGGTTATCTTAGCCAGTGTTCAGTTGAAATCCACTCTTCTTAAGATAATTATTTAGGAGAAGCAACTTGATGGTGAATTATGTAGAATTATGGACCCTATTTATGATGGAGAGACTGTTGTCAAGTGGTCATTCTCTACAGAGGCTATTCTTTGTTTTCAAAATTAGTTTATTGTGTCGTTATCCATGAGAAAAGTTTTTATAGGGTATTTCCAAAATTCCTAGTGGGTTATTCACCCAGGAAAAACAAATATGTTATATGACATGTGATGGTGATTTTGGTAGCCAAGTATGAGATGGTACATCATTGAATTTAATTCACATTGTTATACTTTTCATAAGGTTAAGACCAAGCCACAAAAACCTAATGGTTTTCTCTATCCCCTTCCAATAATAAGTGGGAAGTGGGATGATATTTCTATGGACCTTGTGGTTGGGTTTCTATATACCCCTTGAAATAATTATGTGATATGGGTTATGATCGATAGTTTAACTAAATTGACTCTATTTTTACCCATTCATGATACAAACAAAGTTGACGATTTGGAAAATATTTATGTGAAAGAGATTATTTCTTTTCATAGGGTTTAATATTCTATAGTCACTAATAGGGATCCCATTTTTACCTCTCATTTTTTTGAGGCCTTAAAGAGGTGATGGGATATCAAGTTCATTAAAGTGAGGCATACCATCCATAGACATATGGCAATAGAGAGAGAGAGAGCTATATAGATTTATTAAGATATGCTAAGTGCCTCATTGTTGAATTTGGTGGATCTTGGGACAACCATTTGGGACTGGTTGAGATTTCTTATAACAATACTTACCCATCCATTTTCATAATGGATCCTTTTGAGGCCTTTTATTTTATTCCACATAAATCTCCATTGTGTTGGTTGGATATTGGAGAAACATCCTTGGTTGGGCCAAGTCTTGTCCAAGAGACAATAAAAAAGACTCAGTTGATTCATCAAAGAATGTTGATACACATATATTATACATATATTATGCCAATTTTCATCATATATTGTTATATTTATTTGTTTTTTACTAGGTATTATTTATATTTTCACCTCTATTGGGTCACTAATGTCTTGGGAGGCAAGGTGTAAAGACCCGACCCAAGTTTCCCGAAGTCGGTGTCATGTTATATTAAATTGGCATGATTACCAGAAATTTACATTCTGAAGGAACGAATAGCTTACTATATTTGGAAATATAAATACATACATAAGTTCAAAATTTCAACTTGAAATTAAATACAACAAATAAGTTCCATTGGGAACATCCACCACTGTAATTTTATCCTTGCAAGTCAATCATAATATACCCTCTTCATGTCCTGGGAAAAATGAAACTTAATAAGGGGTGAGATTAGATGCCCAATAGGGTTAAAAATTACAGAGGAATATAAAATAAACATTAGTCATGGTGAATAATAGAAAACACATGCCTTTAAAAATAAACTTGAACATAATATGACATGAATATGAGATGAGTAAATATTCCCATAGTAAAACATAATCATGGGTATTCTACTACTCAAATAACCTCACGAAATATAAATTTATAGCTTCATGAGGGAAATTAATATTTCTTCTATTCTGAAACATAATGTCAAATCCTCGACCAAGACATCTAAAACTGATTAAGGCCACATCCAAAACTATATCTAAAAATGGGAAAGGCCTCGACCAAGTCCATATCTATTTTTCTAATGAGACATACTGATGAATTGATGGGATATAGTGGGCCCCACACACCACATAATAAGTCCAATGACTTCCTAATATGAATGGGGATAAACATAAACAACATATACATTCATATTGAAACTAACTTATGAAATGTAAATAACTTTCCCCGAATATTAAGCATAAACACTAACCATTCGGAGTGAATTGGTGAATGGTTTTAAGATAGCACATAAACATTAAAAATAACCATAAACCATTAAATTAAATAATATAGATTATATCATAAATATTAATCCCAATAATAAATAGCAATCAATAAGAGTTTTGAAACATATGAAGATAATCTTATACAATCATCGAGTAATTCTTGAGATAAACACTCTTTTAATCTTAAAAGAAGATTTATTTTGGAAAATTATTTTTCTAAAACAAGAAATTAAGTAAGATAGTGTTTTTATAATAGAATTAGTGATTTTATAAAGATAATTGTTTCTAAAAATAGATAATATAGTTCCCTTGAAAGTAGTTAAGAATTTGGGAAATTCCCTTGAATCAGGCTGGTATTTCAAAAAGAATTTTGAAAGTTCCTTTTAAAATGCATACCTCCCCATAAAATATAAAAGTATTATCATTGGTAAACATATATATAACACTCATATAGAATATATAAATTATACACAATGATACATAATAACTTCATTGAGGTATGTAGACAATAAAAGTAACCAGAATGAAAATAGAGGTTCAGGTGGAAAAACCTTACCACTTTCTAATCAATCGAAAAATATGCCAAAAAACTAATAATAATAAAATGATACATTTAATACCATGAAATTAAATATATTCATTATATGATACATTAGTATGAATACACACGTAATAGTAGTGAATAAGGAATGTCTCGCAAAATGTAAGTGAGATGAGGAAACTCTTACCTTAAGTTCGAAGATGTTCCTCACATGATCTTAATGACCTGAATAAAAAAATTTAGGACGATAAATTAATGATTAAATAAAATCCACTACATGTAGTTGATTTATTATAACTTTATTAGTTTTATTCATGGCCATTCAGGGGTTAAGAGATTTAATTTTATTGTTTGGGAGCATTTTCTTGTTTGGTCTTCATGATCGGTTTACTTATATTCATGTACAAAAAAACATGTAGAATGATAATTGTTGTATATAATAGACGTTGTATGTTATTAGTGACAAAATATAAGATTAAATGATTATAAAATTCATTTGTTTATTTGGAGTGAAGATGAATCATTATATAAAACTTTAATGACAATTGTTTGGGTTAATTGGTAGTTCTTGATCACAACGAACTTATCTTGATTTATAAATTTATATCATGTGTTAAAAAGGATTAAAGAACATGAAATAAGTTATAATACATATATTATAGTGTATTTAAACTATAAAAATTATTACATGACTATAATTGAAGATGGTAATAGAAATTGAAATCCTGCCATCCTTGTTGAATTTGATAAATTAACACATATCAGATGGTGTTTTCATTTCTAGTATAAAATAAGGGTAAAGGAGAGATGATGAATAATTATTAATTTATAAAAAAAATTCCATTACATGTAATTTATTGGATTAATCACAATATTTGGATTAAATTAGGTTAATAAATAAAAAGAAAAGAAACTTGAAATAAAATAAATGAAAAGAGGAATTTACCTCTTGAAGTAATCTTCCTTGAGAGTCTCTTTAGGGGAGAGGTTTTGGCCTTTTTATGAGACCAAGGGATTATGGACGTGGGGGAGGATCTTGGGAGGATATTTGGGAAGAATTTATACAATGAACAAGGCTTTATAGGAGTGAAGAGAAGAGGAGGTGAGACGGTGTTTATAGTGGAGGAGAGGGGTGATTTATGAATATTTTATTCATTGTTTTATTATTTCCCTCAAGACAACCAATAGTGTTGATTCATGTGACCCATAATAGTAATAAGCGAATGTGAGTTCAAACTTAGTGGTTTTACATCATCCTTACATCATCTATGACTCAATAAATCATGTATTAAGCATTTATAGTAAATTATCGTATTTTACTATTCAACCAAAATTCATGTATTTTAGAAAAATACCAAAAATTCACCCCAATTTTTTTTTTCAGAATTTAGAATTAATAAATGAAATACATTTTTCGAAAATAACTCTCTAAATATTTTTAATTTAATTTTTAAATAAACTCATTATTTATTTAAAAAAACATTAAAACTATAACTCGTTTTATAACGCCTTGAAAAATTAATCAAGGAACCATAAAATTATCTTATAAGTATAAGAAAATGAAACAAAAATTTATGATTAAATTTTGTGGAAATAAATTTGAATTTTATTTTATTAAATTAATCATAAAATTGTAATTAAAATATTTGTGACATAAAAAAATACCCATACTTAAACTATGATCATTTTTTCACTTATAAGATGTATAAATTGTATTTATACATTCACAAGTGAAGTTTCTATTTTTTTGTCCCATTTACTATTCATTACTATTAATAAGATTATGTTACTATTCATAAGGGTTTGTTACTATTCATCGAAAACTAAGTTTTCCTTATCAAACTCTAAATATCCTACTGAACGCAACCATGTATGTTAGTTTTTCAAAATTCAAATCACAGAGGTGGAAAATTGTGTTCATTGGATAGGTTATAACAAATTGATGTTTTGTAGAGACTCAGTGTTTCATTCATTAAATATTAAATTTATTTTCAAAATCGTAGGGTGTTACATTATCCCCTCTATACGAAAAATTCATCCTTGAAATTATCATAATGTTTTTTCACAAAAAGATTTGGGTAGTTCTTTATCATAAGCTCCTCAGGCTCTCATGTTTCCTCTTTGATTTTATGATTTTTCCAAAGTATCTTTACCAGTCGAGTTGTCCAGTTACTCAACACTTTTTCTTTAGTGTTTAGAATAAGATAGGCTCTTCACAGTAAGATAGGTCAGGTTCCAATTCTATACCTTCAGAAGGGAGGATATGTGTTGGGTCTAGAATGTACTTTCTCAGAAATGAGACATGGAACACATTGTTTACTTTAGATAGGCTAGCTGACATATCCAAACGATATGAAATAGCTCCAATTATCTCCAAAATTTCAAAAGGGCCTATGTACCTAGGGCTCAGTTTCCCTTTCTTCCCAAATCTTATAACACCCTTCCATGGAGATACTTTTAAGAAAACATGATCTCCCACATGAAATTCAAAATCCTTCCTTTGATTATCAGCATAGATTTTTTTTCTTTGAGATACTTTGATATGGCCTTGAAAAGTCTTTACCTTCACTATTGTTTCCTCTACAAGATTTAGGCCCACAAGCCTCCTTTCTGCAAATTCATCCCAAAAAGGTAGTGTATGACATCTCTTTCCATATAATGATTCATATGGTGCCATTTGAATACTTGAATGGAAACTATTATTGTATGAAAACTCCACTAAAGGAAAATATTGATCCTACATACCTTAAATGTAAAGTGAACATGACCATAACATGTCCTCTAAGGTTTGGATCATCCTTTCTAATTCCTTGTCAGTTTGTGGGTGATAAACAGTACTCAATTGAAGCCCAATATCCAAATATTTTTAAATAATTTTCCATAATTTTTATGTAAATCATTTATCACGATAAAAAACAATTGAGATAGGTTCTCCATGAAGTCTCACAACTTCATTTATATAGAGTTTCAATAGGCGCTCCAAGGTAAAATCCTCCCTTATAGTGACGAAATGTGCAGATTTCGTAAGTTGATCAACAATTACCCATATCGTAACATTACTCCTTGGATTTTTGGGTAATCTGGGGACAAAATACATGGTGATATCATCCCTTTTCCATGTAGAAATAGGTATAGGATTCATGAATCCTCTAGGATGTTGTCATTCGGCCTTTACTTGTTGACAGACTAGACATCTTAATACATAGTCATTAATTTCCTGCTTTATGTTATCCCACTAAAAATGTTCTTTCAAATATCTATAAATTTTAGTGCTACTAGATTGTATAGAGATATTCGAGCTATGATAATCATCCAAGAACTCCCTTTTCAGCTCAGGTATAGAGGGAACACATAGCCTCTTCCCAAATTTCAAAATTCTATATTCACATGTAATGTCAATAAACATCCCATCTTTCATAGAATTAATTTTCTTTCGAAGATTCTCATAATTAGGCAATGAAGCTTTAATTATTTCCAAGAAAGATGGTTGGGAAACCCTTTGAAAAATTAGTGATGATTCACATTCTTTTATAATTCCCATATTCATCCTCACTAGATCCATGTACAAAAGATCCTTGTCAATCATTATTTTGTTGAGAACTCCAGGATCATTCATGCTCAATGCATCAGCTACCTTATTTTCCTTTCCCAAGTGGTATTGTATAGAACAATCATAGTCCTTGGGTAGTTCAATCCATCACCTTTGCCTTGTGTTGAGTTCTTTCTATGAGAAGATATACTTCATAATTTTGTGATCCATATATATCTCACATTTTTCTCCATAGAGAAAATGTCTCCATATCTTCATAGAAAATATTACAGCTTATGACTCAAGATCATCAGTAGAATAGTTTTGTTCATAAATTTTTAACTACCTTGATTCATAGGTAATAAATATATCATTATTCATAAAGACACAACCAAGTCCATTCATTGATTCATCACTATAGATCACAATCCCATCATTCCTCTATGGTAGAGTTAGGATCAGAGCATTCACTAATATCCTCTTCAATTCTTCGAAACATTCCTCACATTCTTTTTTCCATATGAACTTGACTCTTTTATATGTAAGCTTGGTCATTGGGTTGGATAAACAGGTGAAGTTATGATCAAAACACCGATAATAACCAGGTTAACCAATAAAACTACGTACCTCAGTTATGTTCATTGGAGTAGTTCATTCTTTCATGGCCTTTGTCTTTAGAGGATAAAAATATATTCCATCCTTAGAGTCAATGTCATCAAGAAAGGAAACTATTTGAAGCGAAAATTCACACTTTCTAAACTTTCTATATAATTCATTTCTTCTAAGAGTCTTCAGAATAGTGCGCAAGTAATTTTCATGATCTTAATATATTTTGGAGTATAAAATGATATCATCAATAAATACCACCACAAATTAATCAAGATATTCCTTGAAAACTCAATTCATTATATCCATGAAAATGGATGGTTTATTAGTCAGCCCCAAAGGAATTACTATAAACTCACCATTCCCATACCTAGTTCGAAGTGTTGTATTTATAATATATTCCTTCCTCACATTCATTTAATGATATCAAGATCTAAGATCAATCTTTGAAAAATACCGGGCCTCATGAAGTTGATCAAATAAGTCATTAATGTGAGGTAGGAGATACTTGTTCTTTATTGTTATAACATTGATCTCCCTATAGGCATTGCACAACCTCATAGATCCATATTTCTTCTTAACAAAAAAATTGGGGATCCCCATGGAGAAACACTAAGGAAAAATAAATCCTTTATCACTAAATTCCTCTAGTTTTGTCTTCAGTTACAGTAATTCCATATTGGAAATTCTATAAGGGTTCTTTGATATGGGCCTTGAATTAGAAATTAAGTCAATGTCAAACTCAATTTATCACTCTTTAGTATGTCCAGGAAAATCCTATGGAAACACATCAACATATTCTTGCACAATAAGTATGTCTTCTATTTGAAAATTCCTTTACTCACCCATAGTTATTACATTCCCTTCCTCCACAGTAAATGAATTTATTAGAGATACTAGGGGTGGATCTAGATGAGAATTAGATGGTGATGTTTTTGATCTAAAGATAAGGGATTCCACATCATCCTCAAAAATTGTAAAATCATTCTTATTGCAATACATTTTTTCATTATAGTTTGAAATCAAATCTATATTGAGGATTATATAAAAATCAATCATGGGTATGACAATAAAACCAGCAGATAAAGCATGTTTATAATCCATAATGGGGACTGCCTGACACAACTTTGTTGCAATGATACTTCCCTAAAGAATTTTGAAAGACAACTCCCATATTAAATAAAATTGGAAATATCAAATTTTAGTGGAAAACTGGGAAGATATGAAAGAATTCGATGATCCAGAATCAAATAAAGAATTTTCTTTGTTTGAAGAAAATATTAAAGTACATTTCACTACGTCATTAAGAACTTCAATATCTGCAGTTGTGATCTCATAAGATTGTCCATGCTCCCTTGTCCTTTTCTGAGGAAAGTTTCCTTGAAAATTTGGACAATCATTATCATAGTGTCCCATGTCCCTATAAATATAGCATTTAATGTTAATAGCTTCTTTCTTCCCCTTTAAAACACCAGCATGATGGCCTTTTTGTTCACACTTGTATCACACCCCTTTTCCTTTTAAGCAGGCACCAGGGTGTTTCCTTCCACAACTATCACATAGTGGAAAGTCAACTCTTCCCTTCTTCCCCATTTCTTTTTTCCTTTTCCAGAGTTTTAATCAACCCTCTACTTCTCTTTCTTTCCTTTAAAGTCATAAGACTTAGAGAACTCATTTTTTTCTTTGATAGCACATGAGACTATATCTTCGTATGATAATAAATTTTGGCAGACCAGTGCCCACCATAGGAAAGGATTTAGGCTATAAAAGAATAGATCAATATTCCTCCTTGTATTAAATATATAATCAACATCATTCTTTTCTAACCATGTGAAGTTAGCTTCTTGCTTTACAACATTCTCATCTTCCTTTTGCCTCAAATTCTGAAACCACCTTTCCATATCCACTCAATGTTCATGAGGAAATTATTTATCTAAGAAAAGTTCTTTAAATTCGCTAAATTACATGTTTTATATCTCTTCATCATCCTTTTTGTTTTTAATTAGTGACCACCATTGATCAGAATCTCCTGACAGACAATAAACTACCATGAAAACCTTCTCCCTTTCAATACTTCTCAAGGAAAGAAATATCTTCTCTAAAAAACTTATCCACTACTATAATAATAATGGTTTTCTAGTCCCATTAAATGATGGATTTTGTTGTTTCATTAAGCGATCTAACATATCTCCTCCACATTGTGGATATGGACACTTCATATGGGTAAGGTTATAGTTCATAACCTGAGTAAGTTTTCCCAGTATAGTTATAAGTTTCTCCACACCATTCAAAGTTCCAGATCCAACATCATTATCTTATATAAGAGGTAAATCCCTACATGGGATACGTGCGTTTGTATGGTTTCAATTCCTTTCACTAGGATCCATTTATAAATAATTTAATACACTATATTAGGTTATGAATCAAAATTTATAACCTCAACTTGGCAAAATATTTGGGATAAATTGAAATTTTATCCATGGTTAATCCCATAATCATAAACGTGGTATCTTTGACGAAAAATTTACATTGAAATCATTCAAAGTGTAATTTAAAGAAAATGTGAATTTTCCTAATAATATCCCCTAGAAGTGTCAAACCAGGTGTGCAATAAGATCGGTTTTTGTGTACTAGGATACCTTGGTTCAAGCCTAAAACTCCTTGTTGGAGTTTTCACTCCTAGGTATATATGTTTTAGAACCACATCCACTTGTAGTATCCATAAAGGGATTAATTTTTTAGAAAGATACCCATAATCTATTCCTTTCAAAAATACTAGGATGTTCTTGTATGTGTATCCTCAATATCCATCTTAGGGGTTTGTTCCCTAATATAAGTTTTCTAAATATAGTTTCCAAGTTTTCTACTAAATTTCCTCTGATACCAACTATAAAGACCCAACCCTAGTTTCCCAAAGCAAGTTCCTTATTAAATTAAATTAGAATGATTAAAATAAATTCGTATCCCAAAGTAATGAATATTTTAGAAGATTTTGAAATCTAGATACATACATAAGTTCAACATTACAACTTGAAATGAAAAAAAAACAAATAAGTTCCATTGGGAACATCCACCGCTGTAAATTTATCCTTGTAAGTCAATCATAATATACCTATTCATGTCCTAGAGAAAATGAAACATAATAATGGGTGAGATAACATACTCAGTAATGGTAAAAATTATAGCAAAAGAAAACATAAACATCAGGCAAGGTGAATAATTTAAAACACATGCCTTTAAAAATAAACTTGAACATAATATGGTAGGAATATGAGCTGAGTAAATATTTCCATAATAAAACATAATCATGGGTATTATACTATTAGAATAACCTCAGGTACTATGAATTTATAACTTCATAATGAGGGGAATTCATATCTCGGACAATATTAAACATACCATCATGGCCTCATCCAAGACATCTAAAAATGATTAATGCCTCGGCTAAAACCATATCTAAAAATGGGCAAGGCCTCGGCCAAGTCCATATCTATTTGTTTCATGAGACCTATCAATGAATCGACAGAATATAGAAGGCACCACCAATCACATAATATGTCCAGTTAATTCCTCATATTAATGAGGATAAACATAAACAACATATATATTCATATTGAAACTAACATATGAAACGTAAAAAACTTTCCCCAAACATTAAGCATAAACAATAACCATTCAGAGTAAATTGGTGAATGGTTTTAAGATAGTGCATCCAAAACCAAAAAAATAATAAAACATTCAATTAAATATGATATATTATATCATAAATATTAATCCCAATAATACATAGAAATCAATAGGAGTGTTGAAACATATAAAGATACACTTATAAAATCATCGAGTAATTCTTGAGATAAATACTCTTTTACTTTGAAAAGAATATTAATTTTAGAAAAGTGTTTTTATAAAACCAGAAATAAAGTGAGATAGTATTTTAATAATAAAATAAGTTATTTTATAATGATAATTGTTTCTAAAAATATATAATAGAGTACCGTAGAAAGTAGGTAAGAATTTGAGAAATTCCCTTGAAACGGGCTTGTATTTCGGAAATAATTTTGAATGTTCCTTTCAAAATGTGTAATTCCTCATAAAATAAAAATGGGATAATGGTTAGTAAACAAATATATGATACTCACACAGAATCTATGAGGAGTAAATAATAATACATAATAATTTCATTGAGGTATGTGACTATAAAAGTAACCTGAATGAAAATGGAAGTTCCGGTGAAAAACCGTTACCAATTTGTAATCAATCGAAACATATACCCAAATAATAATAATAATAAAATGATACATTTAATACCATGAAATTAAATATATTCATGATATTATACATCAATGGGAATTATATATACACCATACACATGCAATAGTAGTGAATAAGGGATGTCTCACAAAAATGTAAGTGAGATGAGGAAACCCTTACCTTACGCACGAAGGTGTAACTGACTTGATCTTAATGAGATGAATAATAAAATTTATGTTCATATATTAATGATTAAAGAAATTACAATACATGTAATCAATTTATTATAACTTTATTAGGTTCATTCATGACCTTTTTATGGGTTAAGACATTCAATTTCATTGTTTGGGGGCATTTTCTTCCTTGGTTTTCATGATCGGTTTACTTATATTTGTGTATGGATAAACATGTAGAATGAGAATGGTTGTCCAGAATAGAAGTTTTTTGTTATTATTGAACAACCATAATATTAAATGTTTATAAAATTAATTCGGTTATTGTGAGTGAAGATAAATCATTATATAAAACTTTAATGACAATTATTTGGATTAATTGGTGGTTCTTGATCACAACGAACTTATTTTGATTTATAAATTTATGTCATGTGTAAAAAAGGATTAAAAAACCTTAAATAAGTTATAATAAATATATTATAGTCTATTTAAACCATAAAACTGATTTCATGACTAGAATTGAAGATGGTAATAGAAATTGAAAACCTTTCATCCTTGAATTTCATAAATTAACACATATCGGTTGGTGTTTTCATTTCTAGTATAAAATAAGCGGAAAAGAGAAATTATGAATAATTATTCATTTATCATAAAAACATTACAATATGTAAGTTACTAGATTAATCACAAAATTTGGATGAAATTAGTTGAGGAAAGAAAAAGAAAAGAAAGGAACATGAAATAAAAGAAATGAAAAGAGGAATTTACCTCTTGAAGTAATCATCCTTGAGAGCCTCTTTAGGGGAATGTTTTTAGACTTTTTATAAGACAAAGGGCTGTTGGAAGTGGGGAAGTATATTTGGAGGATATTTGGGTAGAATTTAGAGAAGTTACAAGTCCAGAGAGGAGTGAAGAGAAGAAGAAGTGAGGGGGGTTATAGTGGAAGAGAGGAGTGATTTGTGAATATTTTATTCAATATTTTATTATTTTCCTCAATTCAAGCAATAATGTTGATTCATGTGACCCATAATATTAATAATTGCATTGGAGTTTAAACCTACTTGGAATACATCATCCATACATCACCTATGACTCAATAAATCATGTATTTAGCATTTATATTAAATTATTGTATTTTACTCTTCACCCAAAATTCATGTATTTTATAAAATCCCAGAAATTCACCCCAAACATTTTTCAACATTTAGAATTCAAAAATGAAATCCATTTTTTGAAAATAATTTTCTAAATATTTTTAATTTAATTTTAAAATAAAATCATAATTTATTCAAAAAAACAACATTAAAAGTATAACTCATTTTATAACACCTTGAAAAATTAATCAAGGCACCATAAAATTATCTTATAAGCATAAAAAAATAAAATGGAAATTTATTATTACAATTTATAAAAATAAATTTCTATTTTAAATTATTAAATTAATCATAAAATTGTTATTAAAATATTTATGAAATACAAAAAATACCAATACTTATACTATGATCGTTTATTTACTTGTAAGATGTATAAATTGTATTTATACCTTCATGTGTGAATTTTATATTTTTTTCTCTGATTTACTATTCATTAATATTAATTACTATTCTTAAGGGTATGCTACTATTCATCAAAAACTGAATTTGTCTTGTCAAACTCTAAATATCCTACAAAACGCAACCGTGTATGTCAGTTTTTCGAAATTCAAATCACATAGGTGGAAATTTTTTGTTCATTGGCTAGGTTATAACAAAGTGGTGTTTTGTAGAGACATAGTGTTTCATAAATTCAATATTAAATTAATTTTTAAAATAGTGGGGTGTTACACAAGGGATTCTTACTCCTCATTTTGTGGGAACTTTTACGGTTTTTGAGAAGGTAGGAAAAGTGTCTTACCAATTAAAACTTCCACTACATTTGATATCTATACATAATGTTTTCCATGTATCACAACTTTAGAAGTATCTTTTGGACCCCTATCATGTCTTTTGTTGGGAGGATCTTGATATTGAGCCTAATTTATCCATGTCTGAGCATCTATTCAGGATTGTTGATTCCTGTGTAAAGGTAATTTCTAGAAGGATGATACCTTTAGTCTATGTTTTATGGTAGCATGGTTCTGATTCTCATGATACATGGGAGAGGGAGGCATTTAGGAGAGAGTAGTGGCCTAATTTCTTTGATATGGAGACTTATTGACAGGATTTATAGGGATAGAAAGTTTTCATAGTGGGTAGTTTATAGCATCCCATTACATCATTTAAAGTACTATGTGTCCCTAATTTGATCTCTATTTGGTTCAGTCTTGTTTTAGGGAGTTTTTAGTGAAATATGGAATTTTTTGGAGGCTTTTGTGTTGTGCACGGTTGGTGCATGGTTTACCAAAACCGTGCCCCTAGTGAAAATCAAGCATCCCTAGACAGTGGTGGAATTCATGGTTAGGGCATGGTTTCCCAAAATATGTGCCCAAATAGGGGAAACTGTGCAACCTTGGACAATGAGTCCAAAGGGGTGCATGGTTAGGGCGCACAGTTTTTCTAACCATGCTTCCCTCCCCAAGAAACTAAGCACGCAATTTTAAATTAATATAAAAATTGTTAAATAAAGTTGTAAACCCCCATTTAAGAATTCCAATCTCTCTACTCAACCTTAATACAATTTATAAGGTTTTTAAGGCTCCCTAGAAGTGATTTTGGTTTCTTCAACCTCCTCCTTTTTCAAATTAAAGTTTCAGTATAAGATTTAGTCCCCCTCTGGTAAGTGGATCTCCCAAAATAGTTTATTTCAATCTCTCATTTCTCCATACAATTTTATAGATCATCATGTATTGGATAGATCAAAAGTTATTTTTATTTCATATTGATTATAGGATTTATTTCTAGATCTTCGTCACCTTAAATCTACATTGGTGTCCCTGTTGTGGGTTTTGATCATTTGATTTTTGTGATTAAAGGTATGCTGTTCCGTTAGAGATTTTCCACGTAATTGAAAAATTAATTTTCATGATTTTTGTTATATGGATTTCAATTAGTTTATAAAACATTGATTTTAAGTGATTTAATTGTGTAATTTTAAATGGTAGGGATTTTGTGAAAAACCACAATTTTAATGGAATTGAAATTGTGGGGTGAATTACGAAAATGATGGAATTGTTGAAATGATTTGATAACTTTTTGGAGAAGAAATGGATTAAATTGAAATGAAAAAAACCTATGATTGGTTGTGGATTTAAAATTCATAAAATGATAAAAAAATCATATTTTGGTTTTGAAATTGAATTGTCATATTGAAACTAAAAATTGGGAAATTGAATTTTAAATGAAGTTTTATTTGAAATGGAATGATTTTACCATTATTTATTGATTGATTGAGCCCCTAGTAGTTAGTGGGTTATTTGGGATAATAAAACTAGGATCTGGATCCCCATGGAATGTATTTACAATGAAAAATCTAATAAAAATATTTTTTGGAATGATTATCTGTGATGGGATATTGATGGTCTTATTTATTCTAAGCCTAAGGGATGTGTACACACATGTTTTTCCACGATCACTGATTTGAGAAGTGTGAGAATCCTATAGCTAGAAACTAACATAATTTAGGATAGATGATCATGGTTCTTATTGTGATTGTTTTGATTGATATATATATATATATATATATTTCATTGATTATAGAACTATTTTACCCATTCCAATTGATTTATATAAATGATTTAATATAAAATGTTTATTTAATCCATGTTTGAAATGTTTTTCCATCATTTGAAAAGAATCATGTTTTATTTTAAATATTCAAATTATATATTGTGTCACACCTTATTTTATTTAAATTGAATGAATGATTTGGTTTATTATTAAATAATTTGTTATGGAACACCTGGTGAGACCCTACTAGGCTTTATAGATCACACCCTTGCTTTTTCTTCAGGAATTTTTATACATTCTTATGTTAGGTATGAGAAAAGGGAAAGGGCCACATTTATGTGTTGGATGTTCCTTATCCTTTAGACTGGGGGGTGTTAGTATTTCCTTTTGGATTTTTGAGTTTTATCTTACCCATTGTTGATTGAATTGATGATATAATGCTTTGGGTTTTATTATACCTATTTGTTTTCTGGTGCTTTCTCCCTTTGGAGTGTTGATCATACTAACTTGTAATCTTTTATCTTTCATTGTTTTAGGGAAAATTTATTCCCTCTTTATCTTGTATGATTCTAGATGCTAGCATCAACCCATGGGGATTGGGAATTCCCTTTGATCCAGGTTAGTATTGTCTCAAATATAAGAGTACCAGGGTATTTGGGCTAATTCATGACAATAAATCACATGAATACAATCACAAGCTATCTATTTTAAAAATTTATAGATGATCTCCTAAAATACCCATAAAAAATATCCCAATTTTTTTGCCTTTAAGTAATCATAGTATACAGATTCAAATGGGTTATTTATACTGGAATATCACTAATTGAATTTATCACCTGAAAAATCTTCTTTCCACCTCTCATTAGGATATTTATACTACCTCCCTATAATTATTCAAGGGTCTTCCCAAACTCCTCTTTAAATAGGTCTTCGAATTATTCTTCAATGATAGACTATTATCATTGTTCCCCATCAATTCTTTATATCCTCTATTCTTGAGGATCACTTCATCTTTCTCACTTGATCTCTTAATAATATAATAATAGTGTACATAACATGAAGTGGTTCCTACTTATCACCTTCTTCTTACTTCAACACATAGGATCTCCTAAATGCACTGGGTTATCCAATTTGATACCTAGTTGATCTTTATTATCTGCTTCTTCAATATTTGAGTCTCTCGATTTAAATATCAGTTATAAATTCAAAAAATCTATGGAATTTAAATCATGTTGAAAGAAACTCCACATGTTCATGGTTGTATTCATTGTGACTTGGAAAATCTATTTATGGCATGGTACACTCATCCCAGGAACACCAACTTCTCCCTAAAATTTTACTTCCTTTATCTATTCTTGAATCATGATCCATGTGTGATCATGATGTTTGATCCATAAAGATTAACTTGAATTCATCATCTAAATTGAGTCTTTAATGTTAGAATAGATAATTCATACCTTTATGTAGGTATAGACCCTCAGGGTGGACATTAAATGGCTCCTAGATTACCTTGATGTGGGTCTCAATTAACCCTTCTATAGGTAATTAAATTATTAGGTTACCCTTATATAGCTTCTTGTTTTTAGATTTACTCATATGTAGATCCATATGACCTTTTTCAACTATTAGAAACCAGTATATTAGCTTTATATAGATCGTGTACCCCATGGTACCCTTATGCGGCTATTGTTTTCTCAAAAATCAACTAACTCAAATATCAATGGGTAGTAAAAATTAATTACGCTCATCTAAAATGTATTTAGTCTTTTGGAAATTTTATAAATCGTATAAAATATCCATTTAACAAATTTTGGCACAAGTAAAATATTAATGGGGAGATCAAAATGTCTTACACACTAGAAAATTTTCCTTCATGTAATTGAAATGTCATATTATGTGTCCTTAATGTGATATTTCTTTTCCATATATTATCTTTAAAAATAATAATTATTTTGTATTAAAATGAGATAAAATTGATGTCTTAGTTAATTATGTATCATTGTGTATTGGAATTAAATTTTTATGGATTTTTAAGCTTAATTTTAATTTTATGGGTTTTAATTGAATAAATGTTCTATACCTGAATATTTTTTATTTTTTAAAACAATTCATTAGAGTTTCATTAATGTGATTTTTCATTGATGAATTTATTTAAGAAATGTTTTTAATATTTTTGGGTTGTTAGGAATTTTAATTTTTTTATTCTAATGATTTCAACTTGAAAATATTTTTTGGGAAATCTTTTTCATATTCCAAAAAGAAATATAGATTCATTGATTAAATTTGATTCATAATTTTAATACAGATAATTTTATAATTTTTTTATATTTTTTTGGAAATGGTAGGAGTGGTCATGTGGATTTTCCACATGAGGGAGTTCAGTTAGTCAATTGACTTTATGAAATAAATTAAATTACTATGTTAAGTCATTGTTTGAAAGAACAACACATGACTTTAAGTGAACTCTGATCCAATTTCTATCATTCTAGTTACTATGTTTGTTTTTTCATAGTAACCACATTTTTAAATTTTCAAGTATTATAATTACCACAGGGTAGCCAAGTTGTCATATAAAATAAATACTATCTGAAAGTGCTTATGTTAAAGTGACCATATATCAAGTGATCATGGACCAAATTGTAACATCATGGTTTTGAGAGCCCCCCATAGGGGCCCCGTACCCAGTTGGTCACATGGCCTCAAGCGCATTTCCCCAAATTCTAGAGGTTTCCGACTAGCAGTGAGGGTCTTGAGTGTGATAGTGGGAAAACTATGTTCTCATTGGCATAGTAACATAGTTGCAATAACCAATAACAATAGCAGAAGCAATAATAATACCATACAATAGTAAATAACAGAAGACTGGATGAAATAAACTAGAGCACATATATAATGATACATGATACATATGTCTAGGAAGTAGCCAAACATGTAACAATGCTGAAATAAATTACTAAACCAAGGTATAAGAAAAACAAGTAAACAAATCCTCAACATCTCAAGCCTCATCTTGGTCTCATGCTCTCCATCTCCAAATTATTCAAGTACTTGAATCCAAGTAGGCAACCACCAAATATTTGTGCCTAACAGTCATTGAAAATATATGACAGACAATAATAAAAAAGAAGCAGTAAACAAGGAAGTACTCAAAAGTAAACATCCCTACAGTTTCAATGAATTCAGTTTTCATGTATCAAGTAAGCATCTAATCACAAATAGGTAACCCTGTAGGAAGTAATCATAGCCTAACCACTCTGGTTCAACCAAACAACATAAGAAACCCTCTGGGAAGTACACACAGTCTAACCCCTCTGGTTAAGCTTTAGCAAAGACTCTCCGAGAAATCACTCACCATCAATTCACCCTATAGTCTCGTATTTGTAACTATAGACACTCTGGGGAAGCACTAAATGTCAAATTCCCCTTGTGGTCTCGCAACTTGGAACTAAAAACACTCTAAGGGAGCACTTACGTCCATCCCCCCGATGGTCTTGCAACGTAAAAGTAAACAGACACTTTGGGGAAGCCCTCAGTGTCCATTCCCCATATGGTTCACTACAACGGGATCCCACAACCATGTGTAATTCAATCATGCACAAATTATATATGGAATCCAAAGTAAACCTCAAGAACTACTTGGATAAATAGTCTACAACATATCACAACATGTCAGATAATAATCACTCTATCCTAACAATACTGGGCATGGAAGGAAAAGCAGCAGCCTAGCAGGCAAAGCTAGACCAAATGGTCGAAACAAGAAAACATGGAAAAAACATCCAAAGAATAGAAAAGTTAACCCTATTAAAAAACAATTAACCTCTATCCAAACAAACAAGGCATATTTGACAATAATAGGGCTAAAAACCACAAACATGAAATACCATGTTCTAGGGTATTGGGCACTTTTTCACATAGAATTCAAATACTATCTACAGAAAGGCACAAACCACCTACCTCAACATTGTACAGATGATATACGTGAACCTCAAGCCTTGAATCTCTCAAGAACATCATAGATCTACAAAAACTCTAAAAATATTCAACGAAGGATATCTCATGAAAGAGGTGAAACTGAGAGATGAAGTTCAAGAAGAAGGGAGAACTCACTGATATGATCCCAATGCAACCGATAGAGTTCGATTCAGAGAATGGATGGCGGGTCGGGGGCTCGGTGAAGATCTGTGCTGTACGGACACTCCTGGATGAGACGAGCAAAGAAGAAGATGGTTTTGTCGATTAGACGTGACTCTGGTCTGTTTAAATAAAAAAATAAAGTACATGGCGTGTTCTTTAAAAGTACATAGTTTGTACTTGCCATTACCAGGACCCACTTTGGTGGCCTCTAAGTCACCCCACACGGACATGTACTCAGCCGTTACATGGCTAGTACATGATCACCTATGGAAAATGAGTACACAACGTGTACTCATAAGTACACGGCGTGTACTCCTGAAATTTCCAGAAACTCATCTTTTTCTCAAGAACACCAGAAAAGAAAACCCATACCTGAAAAAAAGATATAGGTTCTTACAAACTCCCCCCATTAAAGAAATTCATCCCTAAATTTCCCTAACAAGGAGTCATAGAATAAGAATCCTCGAACAGCTCCATCCACTATGATCGTACATCAGCACCCATCTCCCAAGTTGCGTCATGTACTCGCATGTGATTCCATAGCACTCATACCAAAGGAACATACCATACATAGATAAACTTCACACTTCGATCAACAATACGGATAAGATTATCCTTGAATGAGGTTTCTACCTCAAACTCAACCTTTTCGGGTTGAAGAACATGAGACGGGTCTAAGAGGTAACATCAAAGCTGAGAATCATGAAAGACTTCAAGAATAGCCCAGTACCTCTGAGGTAACTATTGCTGTTAGAAAACTGGTTCGACTCTCTCCAAAACCTCAAAAGTCCTGACATATCTCAGTGAAAGCTTACCCTGTCTCCTAATCCTCATGTGTCCCAACCTCGGTGTGACACGCAGAAAAACAGGGTCTCTGACCTCAAAATTCAGAGTTCATCTTCGTCTATCATCATAAGACATATGACATGATTGTGCAGTATCCATCCTATTCTGAATCAACTATATGTGTTTTGTGGTCTCTTTTACAATACGAAGTCCCAGCATAGCTACCTCTCTTGCCTCCAGTCACTATAAGGGTGATCGATATGGTCTACTGTACAAAGACTTAAAAGGTGTCATCTGAATAGTTGTTTGAAAAATATTATTTTAGGAAACCTCCACAAGAGGTATGTTTTTCTCCCATGAACCTCCAAAATATATAACGCATGCTAAAAATATGTCCTCAAGAACCTGAATCATACACTAGGACTAGCCATCTATCTGGGGGTGGTAAGTTGTACTCAAAAGTACCTATGTACCCAAATCCTTCTGTAGCACCTGCCAGAACTGAGAAGTAAAAAATGTGTCCCTATCTGAAACAATAGAGTGTAGAACCCCATGTAAACATAGAATCTCTCGGATGTACAACATTTCCAAGTCATTGACACTGAAGGTATCCTTGATCGGTAAGAAATGAGAAACCTTCATGAGTCTATCAATGACAACCCATGTTGTATCATTACCTTGAGGCAATCTCAGAAAACCTATCACGACATCCATCACGAAATCATTCCACTTCTACTCAAAAATGGGTAACTACTGAAAAATCCCTACTGGTCACTGATGCTCCGCCTTCACCTACTGACAGGTGGAACACCTCATCACAAAACTAGAAACATCTCTTTTCATACCTGGCCACCAATACTGATGGTGTAGATCACGATACATCTTGGTGACACCAGAATGAACTGCCCAAACTGAGGAATGAAAGTCTAGCATCAGCTCATCGTGTATGTTAGCTGACACCCATATGCGCTCACGAAAACACAAGATCTCAACCTTGCATATGGTTCATCAAGGAATAGGGTCCCCTCCAGACACACTCTCTTATAGAACTAGGCCTTCAGAGTCTGATAGCTACCTCATTCTCACTCGATCAGGTATAGTAGAGGTAACAAATATAGATGAAAGGAACGTCTGAGCCTATCCGTCATGGAACTCCAAATACAGATCAAAGAATAGATCAATAAGCTTCCACTCACTACTGTCCTCCTAAACAGCATGTATCTGAGTCCTCCTGCTCAACACATTAGCCACTATGTTGCCTTTCCCAGGCATGTAGGAAAGCTCAAAGTCAAAGGACTTAAGGTACTCAACCCACCATCGCTATCTCAAATTCAAGTCACATTGAGTGAAGATATACATGAGCTGTTTGTGGTCAGTGAAAACCACAAAATGCTCTCCCATAAGATAGTGTCTCCAACAACATAAAGCATGAACAACTGAAGCCAACTCGAGATCATCTATCAGGTAATTCCTCTCATATGGCCTCAACTACTAAGACTCATACACAATGACTCCTTCTCCCTGCATAATCACTTCTCCCAACCCGATACCTGGTGCATCATAGTAAACAGTATAACTCTTTCTTGGATCTAGAAAAACTAGGATTGTTGCTAAAGTAAACCTCCCTTTCATATTCTGAAAGTCTAGATCACAAAAATCTGACCATAAGTAATTTGTACCTTTCTTAGTCAGACCCATCAGTGGCACTGCTAAGTGTGAGAAGTCCCGTATGAAATTTTTGTAGTATCCAGCTAGCCCTAGAAAACTTTTTACCTTAAAGAAGTTATTCGGATTCTCCCAAGAAACTACTGCCCTCAATTTCTCTGGGTCTACTGATTCTTCTATCATTGAGATAACATGGCCCAAGAAGTGAATCAAGTCCATCCAAAATTTGAATTTTGAGAGCTTATCATATAATGGATGCTCTCTCAGTGTACACAAAATGATCTCAAGGTGTGTGGAATGGTCGTGTCGAGTGTGAGAGTACACCAAGATATCGTCCATGAAGACTACCATGAAAGAATACAAGTATGGATGAAATACTTGGTTCATCCGTTCCATGAATTCTATAGGTGCGTTCGTGAGACCAAACGGCATAACCACATACTCCTATAGACCATACCTTCTCTGTAAGGCTGTAAGAGGTATATCATATGGTCTAATGTGCAACTGATGGTAACCAGATCTCAAGTCAATCTTCAAGAACACCTGGGATCCTCAAAGCTAATCAAATAGATCATAAATCCTCGGCAAGGGATATCGATTCTTGACCATCAACCAGTTTAACATCCAATAATCCACATAAAGTCTATGGATACCATCCACCTTATTCACAAATAGGACTAGTGAACCCCAAGGATAAGTACTAGGTTGTATGAAACCCTTTTCCTGTAACTCCTCAAACAACTTCTTGAGATCCTATAACTCTGTTGAGGCCATCAGGTAAGGAGGAATAGACACCGGTGTCACTCCTATCACAAGATCAATTGAAAAGTATACCTCTCAATCTCGAGGAAAACTTGAAAAGTCCTTTATAAATACATCCCGGAAATGATCTACCACTGAAGGAAAGTCCATATGTGAAGTCCCCTGGTCATCCAGATATAGACTAGTAATCTGGGCTGTAACTCCTCCCCACCCATGATGCTCGGGTCCCGCTCAACTCGCCTGGACATCCCATTCTCCCTTATGCAGAAACATACCACCCTCTAGTGATGTAAAACTCACCTTGCGACATTATCAATAAACAATAACCTGGAATGGAACCAACCAATCCATTCATAGAATGACATAATAACATGTCATCTCTAGGACATAAAGGTCCCATAAGAAGTGACACCCACCAACCTCAAGAGGGAACTCCTTACTCAGATGTAAACTAGCCATTCTTATCCCCAATGGAGTGTTTATTGTCAATACATCAACATAAGAATAGATACAGATCCCAAGTATATACACAAAAACAATAGATGTAAAGCTATGGGAATCCCTTGTATTGAAAAGAGCATATGATAAAACTAAGGAAACTAGAATTGCACCTCGAACTGTAGAGGGACTGGGATCCTGATCTTGCTGGGTCTACTCCACTACAAAAGTATAACTTGCACTACAGCCCTAAGAATCTGCCTGACCACCTTGGGATGATGCACCCTATTGTCACTGAAAGCCTACCGACTGGCTACCATGGCTATGACCTCCACCTCGGTCTCAACGGCCAGAAGAACTCTGGTTCCCTGTTTGATGATAAATTGGTGGTGCTGCTCTTGAACAAGGAGCCATAACAGAACTCTTTTCAGTAGCTGCTAGTGAAAAGATCTGACAGAAGTGTTCAATATGCCCCATATTGCCACAAAATCAGCGCTCACCTGGGTCTCTCGGGAAATGTGGCTTTGTATTCCCACTCTTCCCGCACTGGTAGCAAACCACCCGGATACCAGAAGATGTCTCTCGCCTCTCTGATCTCTACACGTAGACTCCCTAAGGTGCTTCCTGCTGTTAGTAGAAGGAATTCTTGCTCTGGATGCTAAAATGCCCTAGCTCACAGCTCTAGAATCCCTCAGATTGAGCTCTGTGATCAACGCCTAGTTGAATATAGAAGTGATGTAAGTTAACCTGAAGATGTTCACCTGATATCGGATGTCGTACCTGAGACCATCCACAAAATTTATTGACAGAAATGACTCATCACCTCCTGGGATGGGTGTGAAGCACTGCATCTCTGTGAAGTGAGAAGAATAATCCATAACTGAAAGAGTACCCTCCTCCAGACTCATGAAATCTCGTCTCGATCAACCCTCAAAGTCTCCGAGTAGAAGTTTTAATAGAAGTAATGCTGAAACACATCCCAGTCCATAACTTGTTGGTATCCCGCCTATGAGATCACATCTCACCATCTATTGGTGGAGTCCCATAGCATGTACGTAGAAAGATCCACCCTCCTCTCTGGAGGCATCTCCAAATGCTCGAAGATAGAAATCATGGATTCTAGCCATGACTCTACAGCCTGAGGTCCTTTGTCTCCTATGAAAGTGGTAGGATGTTGTTGCTAGAAAACACATATAATCTCTTCCATAGAAGGGGAAGTATGAGACACTCCTTGGAAGGTCTGCATGAACCTCATAAATACCTCTCGGAACTGTGTGTCTGCACCTATGTCTTGAATGACAGTTGGTGCTAGGACTGGCACTATAGGTGGATCTGCTGGTAATACCTAATCAGCCATGTCTAGTGTCTGATCACTGCCTTATAACTGGTATACAACCAGAGGACGTCTCAGTGGTATGAATCTACAAAGTCAAGCACACACCTTAGATCAAGATTATCAAGGACTGAACCTTAGAAGTGCAATAATGGAACAAGAGAAGGAAAACATTCATGTTTTTCAAAACATGGGTACACAAGGTGTATGTCCCCTACACTGTGTGTTCCCTTAAGCCTTCACATGGGCATGTTCTTCTGCCAAAACCGGTCGTGTAACACTCTATACTCACTGTGTGTTGTCTAAACACACGGCGTGTTCTGGAATCCTCTTCCCCTTCCTGAGTTCTTCTACACAACTAACCCACATGGATCCCTTAGAACAAGACTACATGGCATGTTATTCTTGAACATGGTGTGTACCACTTATGTTTCAACAGCCCGTGTCATTAGACACATGGTCGAAGACATAGTTGACTCTACACGATGTGTTTGTGCCATACATGGTGTGTACTAGAAAGGATTCCACCAACCCATGTTGTTAGTCACACGGTCGGTTACATGGCTGCCTCTACAAAGTGTGTTCCAGATGGACATGGTGTGTACTAGAAAAGAATTCAACGACCCTTGTTGTTAGTCACACGGCTGGTTACATGGTTCTACAACCCATCATGTACATCTAGTACACGGTGTGTCCTACCAAATATTTCCCAAACCTGTGTCTCTACCCACACAGCCAGTGACATGGTTAGAGATTACACGACATGTACCTAAAGTACACGGTGTGTAATTAAGAAAAATATTTCCTTCCAAAATAGAAGGACACATGGCATGTATTCATCACTACACACCGTGTATTATGGTTTTTCTGGACATAAAGCCTCAGAAAATACTCTGGAATCCAAGAAAAACACTGAAACAAACATTAAAGTGCCAAATTCTGATCCATGAGGGCCTATACTCCCCACGAATCAAATCTTGGCATCTTATACATGTCATATACATGCATAATAGTTTAATGATACACAAATTCTGATCCATGAGGGCCCATAACACCTCAAGAAACAATGTTTGGCATTCATTCAAACAAAACATTACACAATTTAATACCCTGTCAAATAGCATGTATTTTATCAAGGAATCTATCACAATAGAATGCATATCTAGAAAAACATATATCACAACAACATGCAATCACTAATGCGCCCTAAATAGCATGGTAAGAATGCATGAAATGTGATTTATAGCAAGTCCCTATATGATGCATGAGATGGTATACCCTAATATCATTAGGTTGCAACAGAAATAGAACCTCAATAACATCAATGGTAACAACAAAAAGCATGTGAATAACCCAATGGTGAAATAAAATCAACTATAATAATTTCAAAATAGTAAAATCACAATATACGAGGTATATTGGATTTTCCTTGTACACGGGTTAGCTACTCCTGGGAATATCTTATTACCAAGTACCTATTCCTTCCTATTCCTAGCTATAGGCTCTAAACAATAATCCAAGAAGAAAAGAATTCCTATGATACCACTTTGTAACGTCCTGGTTCTGGGAGCCGCTCACAGGTGCCCCGTACCCGGTTGGTCGCATGGAGTCAAGCGCATTTCCCCAAATTACAGAGGCTGATGACTAGCAGTGAGGGACTGGGGTGTGATAGTGGGGAAATTATGTCATCATTGGTAGAGTAACACATCAGAAATAACTGATAATAATAGAGGAGGTAATAAAAATACCATACAATAGTAAACAGCAGAATATTGGATGAAATAAACTAGATAACATATATAATGATGCATGATACATATTTCAAGGAAGCAACCAAACATGTCACAATGCTGAAATACAATACTAAACCAAGGTTGAAGAAAAAAAAGTAAACAACTCCTCAACATCTCAAGCCTCAGCTTGGTCTCATGCTCTCCAACTCCAAAATAGTCACGTACCTGAAGTAGAAGAGAGATTTCCCTTATCTAGACCTATAACAATATAATCTATTTGCACCCAAAATCATGACCCAAACAGGGTGTGAGATAAATCCTAGTAGGAATCCACCAAAGATCTGTGCCTAGCAGTCAGTGAAAATATATGGAAGGCAATAAAAAGTAAATATTTCTACAATTTCAATGCATTCAGTTTTCATGTATCAAGTAAGAATTTAATCACAAATAGGTAACCATCTAGAAAGTACTCACAACCTAACCCCTCTGGTTCAACCAAACTACACAAACAACCCTCTAGAAAGTACATATAGTCTAACCCCTCTGGTTCAGTTTTAGAAAATACTCTCTGAGGAAAGTCACACACCACCTACATTGGCATTGTATAGATAATATACGTGAACCTAAGGCCTTGAATCTCCCTAGAGTTCTATAGATATACAAAAACTCTAAAAATGTTCAACGGAGGATATATTGTGAAAGAGGATAAATCCATAGATGAGGTTCAAGAAGAAGGGAAAAATCATTGATGTGATTCCAACACAACTGACAAAGTTTGATTCAGGGAACGAATGGCGGGTCAGGGGCTCAGTGAAGACCAATATCATACGGATTCTCCTGGATGAGACATGCAAAGAAGAATATGGTTCTATCGATTAGATGCAAACCCAGTCTGTTTAATGAAAAAGAATGAAAGTACATGGTGTGTTCTTTAAAAGTACACTGCGTGTACTTTCCATTACCAGGCCCCACTTTAGGTGGCCTCTAGGTCACCCCACATGGCCATGTACTTGGCCGTTACATGACCAGTACACGATCACCCGTGGTAACCAATTACACGGCTTTTACTTATAAGTACACGACGTGTACTCATGAAATTTCTAGAAACTCCACTTTTTCTAAAAAACACCAGAAAAGAAAACCCATACCTGAAAAGAAGATCTGGGTTCTTACACAACTATTGAACTGGAATCATGTATCACTCATGGGTACATAAGTGATTGTGAGAAGTGAAATCAACCTAATGTGATGGAACCTACCATGCATGTTCCCCTAAGTGACTGAAAGGAAAGAAGTGTTCATGAGAAGAACATTCAAGATACTTTCTATAGCCCAACCTACCATGCTGCTTATAAATCTTCCATGAGTCCATGATATTTTAAGTCAGTTTGAATAATATTTATACCAAAATTAAATATAGATAAGGTTAGATATTTTGATGCTGGAAGAGGAGTTTTTATCGATCTTAGAACTAGGAATGAAAATGTGAATAGATGTTCACCTATATGAGATGACATTTCTTAATAATTGCACTGATAAGATTTAAGGAGTCACAAATGATGAAATCCATCAAAATCTATGACTTATTTGAATATTTAAAATTTCTAAAATTTTATTTGAATTTTAATATGGAAGATGAACTAAGATCTAAATGAATTTGAAGAGTGAAAATGTGTATTTCTACATCATATAGAAGAATCCAATAGTTCCAAATCTAAGATTTCCAGCTGGGGATGAATGACTAATGTTGACCGATAAACCAGACCAAAGATCCTCTAATGTTGAATAAAAATTGAAGATGGTGACATACTAAATACCAAAATTGATTAATCAGTATCAATAAATTCCATATCTGAGTTTTAGAGATGTGGTTGAATAGGATTTTCCATGAACAATAATTCTGGTTTTATGAACGAAAGAATAAGTGTTGGTTTTATATGATATAATGAAGGTCGATCTTGAATCATCTAGCATAATTTGAGTGAATTCATCATGGAGTTTGAGTAAATCCACCACCGATAAAAATTGATGAACCTTATTCGAGTTTGGTTGGATCGATAGAGGAAGCTTGATCCATACAGGAAGAGGATTAACTGAGATTTATCTTGGATAGAATTAATTTATAAAATCATAAAATTCATAAAGAGTATGGATTCTATACTTTGTTGAGGTTTTAATTTGATAATAGAAAGTGATTTGAACATGGTTGGTGTTGAATATTTGTGTGTTCACTATTCTTTCATTTCTGTTCTACTCAAAGATGAATAGGGCTTCATCAATATCCTATATTATGATTGTGCATTTGTAAGATAGTGCATGCCACTTGTTCTATCAAATACTCCTAATAAGTTCATGTTCCATGGAATAAAATATAACATCGGTTGAGTATGTGATGACACATAGGATTTGAAGTATTTGGAAGGATGGATGTAATTTTTGTTTGATTATGAAGAAAGTGTCCATTGGGGTTTCTCTTTGTGTAGGTGATTTTTTATATTTATTGTTTAATACCATGTGAGTTCCAATCTAGGAGTTGAATGTAAATTATAGAATATATTAGGTGAAGTGGATAAATCAATATTTTTGTAGTTATATTTTATGATTTATTGTAGAAGCCTTAGAAGAATGTGTCAAGCTTGGGAAATTCTTAGATTCAATTGTTTTTTTCCAAAGTATGTCCATGTGTTAGATTGAATAAAGTTAGAAGATTTTATCTCAAGTCACATGAAGGGGATATTTAATGGTGATGGTTTCAATATAGATGATGTGGAGGCAAATAACATTGTTGAATATGGGTACATTGGCACTGATACCAGGTTAGTGTAGGAATTAAATAAATATATTTGGGTTTAGGAGAAGGATAGAGGTTAATGATGATCATTAGATAGTTTTTGGAGACTTTGCAGAGTGAGAGAAATGAGGAAAAAACCAACTAACTGAAGGAAGATTAGTTCTAGGAGAGAATATTTTAGACAAAGAATATTTTTCCCTTTTATTTTCTTATTTATTATTGATTTTAATGATTTCTTTTGACATTTTGAATCTTATTATATTTTATAGTAATTTTTTTAGTGGAATAAAATTGGTTGGAATCATTTTTACTCTATTCATTCAGATATTTATCAAAAATCAATATCATTTTAAATATAATAAGTATAAATTGAAATTATTGAAAATTAGTGATGACTATTTTTATTGATTTTTTTTACTATTTATCATTTTTATTATTTTTAAGAGTTACATAATAGAACTTTATGGGAATTCCATTCCACTGAAAATTGATCAATTTTCTCATGAAATGTTGAGTATTATAGTTAAAAAATTATGATCATTCATAAACTTCTCATTTTATTAATGTGAAATATATACACTTTTTTTAAAAAAAATCATAAGCTTCATTATGAAAGAATGAGGAAATGAATAATTGCAACCATCCATTTGAGTTTCTTTATTCTATTAATTATATTTTTTTCAAGTTCTCTACTTTTACTATTTTTTCTAAGTAATTATAACATCACTGTACCCTCTCTATTTTCATCATCTATAATGGGTTGATATTTTCTTGATGTTTCATGTTTTTCTATGTATTTTGAGTTCTTTTTCAAATTATGTTCACATTAATACACCTTCCTTGTTGTTTGATACTCTATCACCGCCAGCTAAGTATTTTTAGATTTTATATTTCATTTAATCCAATGAAAATTTCATCAAATTTTGGCCATGTTGTGGGGGAAGACATGAGAGACCAATGAAAAAATATTTTTTAAATAAAATTCATAAAAAGCTCTATAAAAATTGAATATTGAAAATTATTAAACAAAATATGAAAGAATTTTTTTAGAAAACAACCTTTAACAAATAAAATATTCAAAATAAAAATTTATTGTGTTTTAGATATTGTTGTCAACATGTTTTGAATATATATGTTAATTCACACAAGATTAATGGAAAAAAATTAGAACATGTTATCTTTGATATTAACATTCACTTCAAAGATATTAGAAAGAAAAACATGGTGAAAATAGAAGAAAATAAGGAAAATTTGAATAATTATCAAAATAAATATCTAAATACATGGTCACCTAGAAATGAATAGGTGGAGAGAGTATTCATTAGGGAGTTTTAGGTGCCCAATGTCTCTAGTAATTCATCTTGTATTAGGCACTCCCTTGGGTTTTGGAAGTATGAGATTGAGAAATCTCATATTACCATGATTCCAACATACAATAGACATACTGATTAAGACTCTTTGGACTTCATAAGGTAATTTTATTTTCTGGTGCATCAACTTACTTTAAAAGGATTAAGATAAGAAGTGTTAAAACTAATATTTTTCCCTTTATATATTAAAGAAAATGGTTTCCATAGTTATATGATGAAATTTTTGATACTTTGGAACAAATTTTTAATTCCTTTGTGATGAAGTTTTATCCATGTAGAATGAAAACTGAGATTACACATAAAATCACTAGATTCTTGCAAGATGATGGTAAGTTATTCTATGAGGCATGAGACATATTTAGGTAACTTCTTAGATAGTTCCCTAATCACCAGTTTACTCCTCAGTTTCTCATAGACATCTTTTATAATAGCATCACCCCAAAACCCCAAACCCTTTTTGATCAATATTTTAGAGGGTATTTTATTGGAATGGTATAGCCCAATCCTTTTTAGATAAATTTGGGCAATGCTAGTAGCCCAGACTGCACAACAGACTGCAAATATAGAAGGGTTGATCAACAAAACTAACAAGGAAATGTAGCAGTACAAACTCACTGTAGCAGTATGTGAAAGAATAATGAAGCATCTTGGAGTTTAGAGTTAGTTATCACTGTTGCTCCATATACTTATTTCAAATAACACTATAGTAGCTTGGACTTGGGTGGCTGCGATATTGTAGAAGTGTAGAATTGGGTGTTTGTGACACTGTAGAACAATGGGATTACTGTGTGGTTAGTGGAATAGTTTATCTTATTCATTATTATTGTATTAAAGTGAGGGTTTTTTGTGTGTGAAGCATTTATTATATCCCTATAATTGTGATCTGGAAATTAGTTTAGTGTTTTGGAATCTCTGTGGAAGTAGGGATTTTTTCTAAACCATGTAAATATTTTTGTCCTATGATCTTATTATAAATATTATTTTTTATTTATTTAATTCATCCAAAAAAAATTTCTACTGCTATGAATCCTAGGGTTTACATATCATATTTTAGTTACAAAACTACTAAATATTTGAAGAAAGTATTTAACACTCTAGAACAAAACTCTCAACATAAGTGTTATAGAAGAGGAATTATAATTAGAAAAGATAATGACCATGATTAAAAAGTTGAATTCAATGTTGTTTTCTATTATAATTAGAATAATAAAAATTCATGTAGGGATAAATTCTACCAGTGTGGTATGTATATCCATTCCAATTCTTACTACCCTAACTTTGATATGTCTTCCCAACAACCTGTAAATTCTAATTTTACTGGTTATGGACCTAGGTTACATCTGAGGGATGATCCATTTTCTAATAATAAAAATCATGGTTAATTGAAATCATCCTAACATTTCATCAAAAAGGAAGGGGGTTTTCAGACCTCTTGTTCCCCCTCGACTCCAACAACAACCTAGAAAACTTTTTCAAATCCAACCAATGGTTGATCCTTCTAGTTCTCAAGGGAAATTTTATTAGAAACTGTTTTCTAATATGGATAAAATTTTAAATGGTATGGATTATCAAGATGAATATTTTAAGAGTTGATTTCATAAACAATCCCAATATGAGTCTGATAAAATTTAGTCAAATGATAGGATACAAAATTTAGAAATTCAAATGGGCCAACTTATTAGGGGAATGAATCAAAGTAAAAAATGGAAATTAAAAACTATTACTAAATTCAATCCTAGGGATAATATCATAGTTACCACTACTAAGAGTGGTATTCAAATTCTCCAAGAATCCCCTTGGAATCTTAAAAAAATTGTAACTGAAATTCTAGAAGAAAATGATAACCCAAATAATAAAAATTTGGAAACTAGAAATTGGGATATCCCCATTGAAATCTATATGAAACCTGTTATAACACCTATTAATAAAGATGATAAAGATATAAAATTAATGAAAAATAAATGGAAATAAAATATTGAGAAAGAACCTGAATGGATACCTATTGTTTTAAATAATTTATCTCCATGAATTCCTTATCTATATAGAATTAAGTAGAATAATCATGAAACTGATCTTCTCATATTTTTTGTGTTTTTTAAAAAACTTTTCATTGATATCCTATTTCTAAAAGATTTATTTTGGGTTCCTTATTATCTAAAAATCCTTAAAAATATGATTCAAATAAGAAAACCCTTAAGGATTTATCCACTTATAGTATAAAAGAGGAGTGTAGTGTTTTAGTTCACAATAGGATACCTCCTAAGCTAAAAGATCCTAGTAGTTTTTTTTATTCCATATACCTTTTAAAATAATGGATAGTTAAACTACCTTTTTGGCCTTAGAGTTAGTATTAACCTTATCCATTACTCACTATTTATGTAGTTGAGATTGGTAGATTTGTTTCCCTCAACTTTTGTCTTACTGTTGGCTGATAAATCCTTTACCAACCCTATATAAATAGTTTATGATTTGATTTTATGGGTTGGGAAACTATTTTTACTTGCCTATTTTCTTATTCTATATATGGAGTGTGACAAGGAAGTCCATATCATTCATGGTAGGCCCATACTTTCAACTAGAGTATTTATAATAAATGTTTCCAAAAGAAAATTGATTTTTAAAATCTGGAGACAAAATTGAAGAGTTTAATGTTTTTGAAAAATAAAAATTCTCACTACAATCTAAGAAATACTCTAGTGAAAATATGTAAGAATCTGAAGAACCATTTGATGAATAGGAATAATACTTTTTTAGGATAATTGAAGAAATAAATAGTAACACCACATAGGCTAAGGTTTACATGTGAATTTATTTTAGTAAAGAGGGTGATCCAATTGATTCTTATATGGGTGGTTTTTTTGGAAATTATTGATCAATTTATTATAGAAAACATTTTTAAACCTAAACTGGAAAATGAATCTGAGGATTTTTTTCATTTGAATAGATGTGATGTTGTAGATTACATTAACTCTCATTCATTTGTTAAGATGTATATTGAGAAACTTGGACATCCTAGGACCAATTGGATTCTTTCTAGTCAAGAATATCCCACTTTAGAGTAGAAACCTCTTCTTTATCATCTTGAATACTCATTTCTATGTGAATGTTCTACCCTGCCAATCAATATCTAAACTTAGTTAGTAGTGAGTCATGAAGATAGTTTTTTTCCTGTTAGAAGGAAGTTCAACTTTGTTATTGGTCAATATATAGTTGATATGGGGAGAATAATTCAATATTATTACATTCATAAGATACCAATGGAACCTAATAAATATCCTAGTGTCAAGGGTGAAATAAGATTAAATTAAAAGATGAAATAGGTAGTTAGAGGGGAAGTAATTAAGTTACTTAATGCTAGAATAATTTTTCCTATTTCTGAATATTCATGGGTTAGTCATGTACATTTTGTCTCTAAGGGAGGCTTCACAACTATTAATAATTATAAAAATAAAAAAATTCAAGTTTGGAAAGATACAAAATGGAGAGTTTGTATTGATTATATAAATCATAACTCTAACACTAGAAAAGACTATTTTCCAATGCCATTTATAGATAAAATGATTGAGAGGTTGGTTGTAAATGAGTTTTTTATATTCTAGATGGCTATTCTAGTTAAAACTAGATTCTCATTGCCTCAAAATACTAAGAAAAACAACCATCACTTGTCTATTTGGGACATTTTCATATAGGTGGATTCCATTTGGATTATGTGGTGCCCCATTCACCTTTCAAAGGTGTATGATAGATATATTTTAGGATATGATTGAGAGGATTATTTAAGTTTTCATATTCTGTTCAAATTTTAAAGGCTTTTTGGAAAATCTAGAAACTATTTAACAAGGTTTAAAGAAGAAAAACCTTTTCTGAAAGTGGGAGAAGTGATATTTCATGGTTAATGAAGGAATTTTCTTAGGACATAATATATATAAGAGGGTAATATAATTAAACAATGCTAATATTGAAGTGATTAAAATTCTTTCATCTCTAACAAATGTAAAATGCATTAGAAGTTTCTGAAGACATGCTAATTTTTTATAGGAGGTTAATTATATATTTTTATAAAATCATTAGGACACTTTTCTCACTGTAAGTAAAGGATATTGATTTTTTGTATGATGGAAATTACCAAGAATCATTTAATCTAGTAAAATAAATTCACACATAATCACCAATAATCAATTACCTGAACTATATATTCTCATTCAAGGTTATGTGTGATGCCAGTGATTGGGTGCTAGGGGTAGTTTTGTGATAAAGAGAAGGGAAGAGGTTTCATGTGATTTACTATGCTATAAATTTGTTAGAAAATACCTAAAATAACTATTGTACTACTTAAAATGAGTTTAATTATTTAACATTTTCCTTATAAAATATTATGTAATTTATCATAGGTTCAAAAGTCAAAATATTCACTGATTATTATACTCTTAAATATCTCTTATCTAGAAAGTAATCCAAAACAAGGATTAAGAGATGGATTTTGATGTTTCAAGTGTTTGATTTTGATGGGAAAGATAAGAATTGTTTTTAAAACATGGTAGATGACTACTTATATAGGTTACCCACAACGAAAATTCAAACTAGTGAACCAATATAAATCAACACATCTTTACCATATGAAAAATTATTTACTGCTTCTATGATACAATCTACATGGTTTTATGATTTTTCCAAAATTATAATTATTGCTGTCATTCCCAAATAAATTTTATAAAATCAATGAATGAAGTTAATTTTTTATCTTAATAACTACTTTGGGATGGTCCCTTAATTTTTCGGAGTTGTTCAAATAGGATAATAATAAAGTGGGTTCTTATGGAAGAAATGCTTCCTATTTTAGAATATTGTCACTCTTCTCTATGGGGTGGATTTAATGGGGACATAGGATTGACCAAAATGTACTCTATTCATGTTTTTACTAACTCACCATCATTAAGGAAGAAAGAAGTATTTTTATAAGTTGTGATAAAGGTAAAATGCAGTGAAATATGGGTAGGAAACAAGAGTCTCCACATAAGGTAATTCTTTGAGATTGAAATATTTGTTGTTTGTGGGTTATATTTTAGTGGAAAATTCTCATATTCATATGGGAATGAGTAAATCCTTTTTTCTATAGAATATTTATCTATGTGGGTTGAGATAGTATCTCTTCCAAACAATCATTCTATTAGTGTTTTGAATTTCATTAAGAATTATATTTTCTCCAAATTTGGTGTGCTGAAAGTCTTCATTATAGGTAATGGTATACATTTTAATAACTATAAATTCATATCATTAATAGAAAATTATGGTTTTATTAATAAAACCAGTACCAACTATCACCCATATTCAAGTGGGTAGGAAAAATGTCTCATATAGATAATTGAGAAAATATTATAGAAAAAAATATATCTATCTCTAGAAAGTATTGGTATATTAAGATGGATGAAGCTTTGTGGGCTTACAATACCACTTATGAAACTCTAATAGGGATGTATCCTTATGTAATTATACTTGGTAAGACATTTAATTTGTCTGTAGAGCTTCATATGAAATCATATTGGGTAGTGAAATCCCTAAAATGTGATTTAAAGTCTTGTAGAGAGAGAATGATGTTAGAGTTAAGTGAGTTAAAAAAGTATAATAGAGTCTTATGATAATGATATAGTTTATAAAGAAACAAAAAAAATCTTTTCATGGATCTATATTTAAAATATCCATTTTATGTTTTTTTAGAGGGTCTTACTTTTTAATTATTAAATGAATCATTTCCCAAGGAAAATTAAAACTAAATAGTTTAGACCGTTCACTATCCTAAGAGTGCTTATGAATGGGTTATTAAAGTTAGTTGGAGAGGAGAATAGACCATTCTTGGTTAATGTGTAGAGGGTTAAACACAACATTTAGGGGTAACCAAATGTCTTGGATACCATATTTAATCTTGAAAGTAAAATACCCACTAATTCTGGCTTATTACTTAAAACTACATGCTTTATGGGGGTCCACCCATGGTCCCTTTTGTTTTTCTTTTTGATATATCAATAAAAATAATTTCTTTTTGACTACCTAGTTCTCAATTGTCTTCTTACTCACAAATTTTTTCATCTTTTCCCAAGTTTCACAAGTGATTAAAAATTTTATACGGTACATCATTAGACTATGAGGAGGCATGGAACAATTCTGGATAAAATATCAAATTGTTATTTAATGCTAAGAGGATCTACAATCCAGATCTTACTTGATTCAATTCTGTAGATTCATTATCTAGTTAATTACTTTATTAATCTCTATATTCATGAATTTAATATTAATATTTTCACCCCATAAGAGTTTTAACTTTCTAATTATGAAATTTAACTCATAGAATTTAGGGGGAGTACATTTGAACAAACTTTAATTAGTAAAGCTTCTATTACCCTGTGAGTTTTTGTACTTTTACATTATAAAAATTATTCTCATACACTAAATAATACTATATGAAGTTAAGTATCATGGAAATTATTGGATGTTTTGAAATTCCATTGAAATTGAAATTGATCTGAATTACTTGGTGTTATTCTTTCTTTTCAGTGTTATGAAGGAATTTTTTGTGAAGCAATTTAAATCCAACTAATCACCATGAATAGTTTCTCTGATTTTATTAAGAGATTTTTTTTTGTTGAGAAATAAACTTTATATATAATTTTTTTTAATGATGCTATATTATTGTTCTTTGTTGAAATTTTTTTGTTGTATTATTTTAGTTAAATCATTTACCACTTGAATTTTTTTGAGAAATTATTTGAAATTTTTGGAAAACAAGTTTTTGAAATATGTTGTGGCCCAATTCATGAAAATTAAATTTCAATTTGAGAATCCTTTAGAAACTTAATGTCAATTTTTTATCCCCCTTTAAAGGTTCAATAATAGGTAAATTGTTAAATTTTAAATGTGGGGGATCTAAATTTAGATAAACTACAATTCATTGAGAACACATCAAAAAATTATATGTTTTTAAAAATTTTCTATTTTCTAGTTTCAATTAAAAATTTTTAATAGTTAAATTTTTTATGAAATCTAAAGTTGTGTAGACACTTTTAAGAGTTTATGTCTATATTATCTTATATATTTAATTGGGTAAACAGTCTATGTTTCCCTATTAAAAGCAATTGTGATGAGTAATGATTTGATGAATGTTATATAAATTTTATTGTCTTCTAAATTTTAAAATTTTGATTTAAACTCATAAAATATAAATTAAAATGCATTATGAAATTAAAATACTGATCAGGGTTGAACTTAAATTCATTTATTCTTTTATTTGTTATATTTTAAGCTATTGGAAGTATTATTTATATTTCCTTATAATTATAAAATTTTTCCACACAAACTTAATGTCTAATTATTATGACTATTATTTATGTGAGTTTTTTATCCTGGAGGTAAAGAGTACTATGTAATTTCATTTGAATGAAAATTTATGTTTATTTAATTCTTTTAAAAAATAATAATTTCCATATTTTTTATAATACATGGGTCTGATTTTGAACTAAAAACATTAAATTTATTAAGGGTAAATTCATTCACATATTGAGGAAAATCCATAGGGGATAATAATTTTGAAAACCAATTTTTTAGTGTTTGTCTAGTATTTAAAAATTGAGGTTAATTTTATTCCACTAAACTTGAATAAGTGATTGCATGAGGAAAAGCAATGTCCTTTTTTGGGGGGGATTTTATGTGGCCTTAATTTGATATTTATTTTCCGTGTATTCACTTCTAAAATATTAATTATTTGGTATTAAAATTCACTCAAATAGATTTTTTATTTAAATATCTATAGTTGTGTATTGGAATTTTATTTTTATGAATTTTTGAGCAATATTGGAAATTCTAGGATTTAATTGATTAAATTTTCTTTTCCTGGATATTTCTAATTTTCAGAAAAATTTATTGGAATTTCATTGATGGTATTTATCATTGTAAAATTTATTGAAGAAATGTTTTCAATATTTTATGGTTGTTATGAATTTAATTTTTTTATTCTAACTATTTCAATTATAAAATATATTTTTTTGAAATATTTTTCAATTTTAAAAAGAAATAGTCATTTCTTGATTAAATATTTTTCATAATTTTAATATATAAATTTTTAAAAAAACTATTCATTTTTTGGAAAAGGAAAAAGTGGTCATGTGAAGTTACCACATTGGGAAGTGTGGTTAGTAGTGTGATTAAATTACAGAAATGAATTAACCATACCAATTCATTGTTTGAAGGTGGTTCAACTAACCACAAGTGAAATCTAAAGAAATTATGGTCATTTAAGTAACTGTGTGTGTTTTTTATGGTGACCACATTTTTAAATTTCTAAAGTCATGGACATACCGTAAGGAATCCAATTTATCACATAAAATGAATACCAGCTGACCATGATTATATTGAAGTGACCATGAATCAAGTGGTCCAAATAAAGAATTGACTGCATGAATTTATCATGGGAACTAAAGTGATTGTGATAAGAGAAATCAATCTACTATGAGTGAACCTTTCTTTTTTGTTTTCCAAAATAACATTAAGGAAATAAGTGGTAATGAAAAGAACAATAAAGATAATTTTTGGATGCTAAACAGTCACGTTTCTTATGAATCTTCCATAAGGCCATGATATTTTGATCTATTTGAAGAATATTTTTACCTAACCAAAACATGACGGTGTTCAGAGCTTTTAATAATACAAAAGGATATTTTTATGATCTCATGACTAATAATCAAAGCACGAACTACCAAAGTCTATTCTGATATGAGTTTTTTGATTCATTGATCATGAAGATATATGGATTGAGGTAAAAAATAATTTATTTGTTAAAGAACAATGATTTACAGGAGACCATTCCCACACCTCTTTTTTTTCTCATACATGGTGCTCTCAAAGGCTCTCTCTCAATAAAAAGTGCTCTCTTTGCTCAGAACTGATAATGGTGGAATGATAATTCCTTAAATATGCATGGTGGGAGGTGTTAGGTTTGACACAAATCCCCCATAAAACCCTACCAGTCCCCTCCAACCATGGTGAGTGGAGTTGGTGCACCATCCACTTAGCAAGGAAGCTAAAAACTCCATCAATTATCCCCCTTCGGCTAAAATTTGTTGAAGCATATGAAAATTCCTAACATCTCCTGAGAAACAAACTATGTCAACAAATCTTCTAGGTTCACCTTCGTGTGGATATTCATAAGTCTCAGTATCTATTGATCCATCATTTCACATATCCATTGATAGCGAATGTTGATGTGCTTTATCTGGGAATGGTCCATGGAGTTCTTACTCAAGTAAAAAAGATCATTGACTAACTCAATGATCCTTTTAATCCTTTCAGATAAATTTTATCTCATATATAAAATTATTTAGCCACAACATCTCCTTTCCATATTTTGAAGTAAAATTGTTCTCTTCTTCTGTTGTGGATAATGAAACGCACTTCTCCAACCATGATTGTCATGATACATATCCTCCTAAAAATGTATAGATGTATACAGATGTTTATTTCCTATAACCATGATCTATAACCATATATTCATCTTTATATCCCTCCAAGAGTGGTTCATCTCCCTCATAGCACAAAAATATTCTCGAAGTACCTTTATGTTACATCATAAACCACTTGACTACATCCTAGTGATTCTTCTTGGGATTGGAGAGAAATCTATTCATGATCATCGCTGTATGTGGAATTTCTAACCTTGTAATCACCATAGCATGCATCAATATTCGAACTATTGAGGAGTATGGTATCATATCCAACACCTTAATTTCTTCCTTGGATGACATATATGAACTCTTTCTCAAATTCAAATGTTTGGAAAGAATAATTCTCACTAGTTTGGCTTTATCCATGTTGAAAAGTTTCAAAACACATTAAATATAATTCACCTGAGATAACTATAAAAACCTCCTCTATCTTTCATGAATGATATTCATCCCTAGAATATATTGAGATACTCATAAATCCTTCATATCAAAAGACTTGGATAACTCCTTCTTCAATTGGTTTATCTTCATTGCATTCTTACCAATTATCAAAATTTCATCAACATAAAGTATAATAGAAACAAAGATAATATCCTAAAATATTTGGAAGTAAACACATTGTCCTATATATGTCTTCTTGAGAACATGACTTTCCATGAATGTGTCAAGCTTCTTTTACAATTTCTTGGGATATTGTTTCAATCCATATAAGATCTTTTTAAATTTACAGATGAGTTTTTCTTATATAGAAACTTCAAAACCTTTTGTTTGTTTCATATAGATCTCCATAGAGATGTTACCATGAAGGAAAGTTTTCTTCACACCCATCTATTTAATCTCTAAGTCTAAGCTAGCTACCAATCTGAAAACTACATTGATTGAATCAATCTTCACCACGGGTGAAAAAATATCATCAAAGTTAACTCCTTTATTCTAAAGGAATCCCTTGACTAATAACCAATCTCTTTGATTAACCTAATTTTTTCTACCATCCTCCTTCATCCTAAACACCCATTTTTATGTTCGTGCATTCTTACCATTGGGTAGTTCCACCAAATTTTATGTCTAGTTATTCATCAAAGACTCCATATAAAACTACATTGCACCAAACCACTTGTTTTTTTAGGATGATTCCCTGCTTCCTCGTATCCTTTTGGATCCCCCACATCAGTCAGTAATAGGTATTCTGACTCTAAATAATTTGTTGATGGAAGCCTTCCTCATGAAGATCTTAAAACCTGTGAAATGTTATGTTTGGGAGTCACAACGTCACCCAACTTATGTGATGGTTCTGATACTTCTTATGAAGAGGATTAAGTCTCCCCTATTCAATATCTTCCTCCACTTCCTTCTAGTCTAATGCGATAAGTCTTCCTGTACCTCCTTATCTTCATTGACAAGTGGTGTTGTTTGAGGTTTTGGATCATGAATTGATTCTTAAAAACATTACCTTCAAGACATTATAGTATTATTAATTCCCTCTATCACTTAGTTCTCATGAATATGACATCTCTGCTTCTAAGCATCTTCTTCTACTTTAAGTCCCAAATGATGTATTTGAACTTCTCATCTTCATAACTAATGAAGATTCATGGATTAGATATCTCATCTCAATTCTAATTGATATCCTTGGAAATATGTGAAAATTATAAACATCCAAATACTCTAAAATTAGATTAAGAAGGGTGTTTACTAGACCATCTATTCTGTGAAATTTCAAAATTCAGCAAGATCGATGGTGATCTATTAATGAGTTAGCATGAAACCTTAATAGGTTCTCTATGAAATGGATTTTGTAGCTTATCCAAACTCATCATGTTTCTAAGATTCTCCATAATGGTTTTTCATTCTTTTTGTAACTTTGTTGTGTTGTGGGGTGTGTGGTATCATCCCCTCATGTTAGATTCTTTAACTCCAGCAATAGGCATCAAATTCCTGGGATGTGTACTCTCTTCCGTTGTCTGAATGAATACACTTCAACTTTTTTTTAGTTTCATACTCTACCATGTCATGGAACATATTTAAGTAATATAATACTTAGTCTATAATCCAAAAGAATAATACCCCCAACCTTTGAGATGCATCATAAATAAATTCTATGAAATATTTATTACCTCCCAGTGAATTCACATCCATCAGTACACATACATCAGAGTGAAACAAATCCAAAAAATCTAATATCCTTGATTAAATAGTATTAAATGGGACTCTGTGCTACTTCCCATAAAAGAAGAATTTGAAATGATCAAGTGATTCATACTTTTCAATACTGGTGTAATTCTTCTTTTTCAAGGTAAATAACCCTCTTTCACAAAAGAGGGAAAGTGTCATATGCCACATAATGGATGATATATCTCCTTCTATTGTGTTGAGTATTTCTTCAAAAATATTCACATAAGTTTTGTACAATGTACCACATATGTGTCCTCGGATGATGACAATAGATCTTGTCATCATCTTCCATGATCCATTACTGAAGATGTTGTCATGTCCTTATCGGTAAAAGGTTATTCATAATAAAAGGTTGATTCGAAGTCTTGGAACATGTTGAACATCATTCAGGGTGATTTTAATCCAAATTACATCATAACTTGGATATCACTCATGACAAAAATCTCCTCTGAACTGTTATTTCCCTTTTTAACTACACTAAATTCAATAGCTTGATAATTCAATAAATATTCATGATGTGGATTGATGTGGCATGATACTACAGTATCTACCACCCATACTATGTCCTAGCCTGATTTATTAAACTATGCATTTTCTTTATATATGCATCAAAGCATGACTTATATGGTAATTATTATGTGTATGCTTCTATTTATTCTTTATTTATAGCTACTTTGTCCCTTTTCTTGTAGAAATGTTTAGTAATTCTAATTCATGTGTCCCTCCATGCCATAATGGCGGAACTTGTATATTGGCCTCCTAAAATCCATGGACCTTCCTCTAATCATTCTTCTACCTATAATTCTTACCCCTCAACCTCCTCTTTATTTCCTCCTTCACTTATCTAATATGAGAGCTTACATCTGGTTGTAACTTGAATCCTTCTTTTGGGCCTCTTCATTGAATAGTGTATCCTTTACCATTTCCATGTTATGTTTTTCTCTAGGCACCAAGTTTTTGAGTGCGACCAAAAACATATCCCATCTATCGTGAAGTGTTAATAGTAGGTGGTTCTCTTGATCTTCACCATTCGAATCCTTACATTCATTCACAAATTGATTCACTGGGCTTTAGAACTCACTGGTGTCTTTATTTATAGAGCTTCCACACTGTAATCAAAGATTCATCAAATGATTCATCAATATGATCTTGTTTTGAGTGTTCATTCACTGGTATGTATTTTCAAACTTTATCCAAAGTTCATACGCACTAGTATCTTGTGAAATATGGTGGTAGACGCTATGATGGATCCATTGTAGGATTTGACTGGTCTTCTTCTTGTTCAGTTTCTTCCACTCTTCTTCCTTGGTGGCAACAAGGTTGACTCCCTTGTTCTCAATAATGTCAAAATGTCCTTAGAATTAATGAGATCTTCCATTCAATACCTAAAAATGGATTAGTTCAAAGAATTCAACATGATCATACTTCCCATAGATGGTCCCTGCATTGAATTTCAAATCTATAAAAAATGGTGCATAATTTGTAAAAATGGATCCCATTATTGTGTTCAGAATGGTCAAAATAGAGGTATCAACTCATAGATGGTCGAAATATAACACCAATTGATCAAGATATAACTGAATCTATGTCAACAGTTGAGATCGACTGATGATGTGGTGATGATGTGGCACTGATATGGTGCACTAGATCAGCTTCCAGAATTTCACTAGAAATGTCACTAATGCTGGAACAATACCATCTTCTCTGACAAAGGGGTACTTGTAACACCCTAAGGTTTTACAAATAAATATAGAATTCAGAAAACACTATGCCTCTAAGAAACAAACACATTGTTATAGGAGATAGTTATAAACGAGTCGCTAAACATAATTTTTCCATTTTTATGATTTGAATTTCAAAAAACTGACATAAATGGTTTCGATCAGTAAGATATTTAGAGTCTAATAGGATCAAATTACATTTTTGGAGAATAGTAACTTATCCTTATGAATACTAACTTAATATTATGAATAATAATATACTATTATAAATATAAACCTCACCCATGTATGTATAAATAATATTTATGCACCATATAAATGAGAGTGAATATTTTAAAAATTAATAATTCAGTGTTGATATCTTTGTGAGTAAAAAATATTTAATTAGAATTTTAAATTAAAATATTTATTTAAAATTAAAATCATTTTCATAAAATGTATTTCTCAACAAATATTTAGTTATCTTATGATTTTAGGATAATTTTATGAGAGCTTAATTAATTTTTGGAAGTATTATAAAATTAGTTATAAATTTAAAATATGTGTTTTTCTTGTAAATAATGATTTTATTTAAAAATAAAATTTCTCTTATTTAGAAAATTATTTTGATAAAATTGAGTTAATTTTTTAATTCTAAACATTGAAAATTTCTTAGGGTGATATTGTTTGGATTTTTCTGAAATAATTTAATTTTTGGTGAATAGTAAAATTTGATAATTTATGAAATATGAAAAATAAATGAATTTATGCATCATTATTGAGTCATGGATGATGTAAATGGACGTTGGTTAGAAATAACATACAACTATTACTATTTTTGGTCACAATAATCCAACATTATTTCTTGTCTTGAGTAAAATAAAAAAAATAATGAATAAGATATTCAAAAAACACTCCTCTCTTCCACTATAAAACCACCCCTCACTCCCTATTCTCTTCACTACCCTAGGGATTGAATATTATAAAAGTGATGAACAAATACTCTTCCCTTGTATCTACCAACATCTAGGATCTCTTGTTCTTTCCAAAATACAAAAAACCCTTCCCTTAAGAAGGTTCTCAAGGAGGAGTACTCAAGAGGTAAAATCCTCTTCCTTTTTCCTTGTAATTTCTTTTAAATTCCTTCTTTTATTATTATATCCAAACATCCTTTGTACAAACGATCATTGTAACTCCATTATCATATATATAAGTAAATTATATCATTTTAATAAAATATCCATCATCAATATCCTTACTCTCTCTCTTTTATTTTTTTAAAAAATCATCATCCAAGAGGTGCTGATTTACAACCTTCATGAACGATAAAGTTTCATTCTTCGATTTATTCTTAAAGGATGGTCATGAAACCATTTTTATAGTTTAATGAGATTCTAAAATATGTATTATATATTATTTAATGATTCTGGAACCATAATTTATACATAATATTAAATAATAGAACAAAACTAGTTGGTTGTGATCGAAAAACCACCGTAAAAATGTAAACGATTATCACTAAATATTTTATCAAATGATTCATAATCGTAATATATAACCAAATGATATATATAACCATTTAAACTAATTTATTTTCATAAATATCATATAAATTAAATTTTTTAAAATTATACCCATTCTGCATGAACTTCCAGTATCATATACAAATATACCAATCATGAAAACCAAGGAAACGAATGCTCTAGAGTGATAAATTTGCATCTTATAACTTATCAAAAGGACATAAATGAAATTAATAAAAATTTTAATAATAAAAAACATGTAAATAAGTTTCTTAATTAAATAATTAATGGATTTAATTTTATTATCCAGGATATTAAGCTCAAATGCAAAACACATTCGGACATAAGGTAAGGGTTTTCTACCTAAACCTCCATTTTCTTTCAGGCTACTATTTGTATCACTTAATCCCAATTAAATTCTTAATTATTCTTATAAAATCATAAAAAATAATTTTTTAATGTTATATATGTGTACCAATCATAATCCATCTCTATTTTGTGGGGATTTCAATGATTTATAAATATCTTTTTCAATTCATCCCGACAAACAAGCCCTATTGAAGGGAACTTCTCAAATTTTTACCTATTTTCAAGTGCACTCTATAATCTATTTTAAGAAAAAATTATTTTTATAAAACCACTCATTTAATCATGGAAAAAATAATTTAGATCATTTCTAGATTTATGAAAACATTTTTACAAAATAACTCTTATTTTCAAAATAAATGTGTATTTCTCTCTAAAATTCCTCGATGATTTTATTAGAGTATTTTTGTCTATTTCAACACCTATGCTGAATTTTATGTCTTATTGAGGTTAATATATTATTTTTATAATCTATCATATTTTATTAAATGGTTTATTATCAATTTTATTGTGGATGTGCAATCTTGATACCAGTCACCATACTACTCAGAATGGTTAGTGTTTATGTGTAAAGATTGGGGAATGTTATTTCATATGTTCACGTTGTTTATGTTTATCCCCTTTTATATGAGGAATGAATTGGACTTGTAAAGTGATTGGTGGGGCCCTCTATATCCTCTCACTGTATTGGTAGGTCTCATGAGACAAAACAGGATTGGGTTTTGGATGAGGCCTTACCATAGTACTTTCAAACGTCTTGGCTAAGGCCTTGAAAATATGTTTCAGATGTTTGGAATTTTACATTCCCTAATTATGGTATTAGTAATTGATAAACCATATTATCATTATACTATGAGAATATCATTGGTTATGTTTCATTCTCTTATGATCATTTATATGGCCATATTTAATCAGCTTTCATTCCTCCCATATTATGCTGAAGTATATTTTTAAATACATGTACTTTTAGTTGTCTACATGCCTAGTGTTTATTTTTATAATAATTTATACTTTATAACTTACCCTTACTGAGAATATGAGATCAACCCTTTAATATGTTTTATTTTCCCAAGGTTGTGAATATGCATATTATGAATGAATTATAGGCATAATCTATGAGTCATATGGATTTTATATTTTGTATTTCATTTCAAGTTGTAATGTTGAACTTATGTTTTATCTTGTTTTTAAAAACTAATAAACTATTCATTACTTCAGGATATAACTTTCTTGTAATCATTTCAATGTAATAAAATAGGGAACCAACTCTATGTTATTGGGGTTGGGTCTTTCTAGTTGGTATCATAGGATGTTTAGCTGAAAACGTGGAAATTAGATTTAGGAAATGTAGAATAGGGAACAAAACACTAAGATAAAATTTGAGGATAAATATACAAGAACATCATAGAATTTGGGTAAGAAAGAGATTATGTGGATATTCCTAGAAAATGAATCCCTATCTGGATACTACAAGTGGATGTGGTTCTAGTACATATGTACCTAGGAGTAACAACTCTAACAAGGTGCTTTGGGCTTGACCCAGGGTAACCTAGTACATGAAAATGGGCCTTAATGTGCACCTGGTTTGACACTCCCAAAGGATAATCTTATTAAAATTCACATATCCTTTACAAGCCATTATGAAGGATTTAAAAGTAAATTTTTCCACAAAGAAACCATGTTTATGTTTAGGGGATTAACTATGCGTAGGATTTAAATTTATGTTAAATATCCTGCCAGTTGAGATTATTCAATATTATTTTTAACCTAATATATTGTATTCCATCATTTATAAATAGTTCCAAGTAAATGGAATGGAAATCTCATGAATTTGTGTATCCCATGTAGGGATTTCCCCCTATACAAGATAATGATGTTGGTTCTAGAGAACCTTGCATGACTCTATATCAATGAAGTTGTGATTATTCATGGAGCACCTATCTCAATTGTGTCTGGTTGTGATCCTCTATTCAAATAGTAGTTTTGGAAAAGTATTCAAAAATCATTGGATACTGAGCTTCGATTGAGTACTTATTATCACCCTGAAACTGAAGGGAAATAAAAAAGAACGATCTAAACATTAGAATACATATTGAGATCATTCTCACTTGATTTTAAAGGTATGTGGGATCATTATTTACCTTTGGTGGAGTCTTCCTACAATAATATTTTCCATTCAAGTATTCAAAAGGCACTATATAAATCATTGAATGGAAAAAGATGTTGTACACCAACGTTTTGGGATGAAGTTGGTGAAAGGAAGATTGTGGGCCCAGATCTTGTAGAGGAAACAACAGAAAAGTAAATACTATTCAAACCCATATCAAAGAAGTTAAAATCAAAAAAATATATATGTTGATAATATAATGAATGATTTTGAATTTCAGGTGGGCGATCATGCTTTATTAGAAGTATATCCATGAAAGGGCGTTATAAGATTTGGGAATAATGGTAAACTAAGCCTCATGTACATTGGTCCTTTTGAAATTCCAAAGAGAATTGGTTTTGTGGCTTATCATTTGGAAATTTCGCCTAGCCTTTCTAAGGCACACAATGTGTTTCATGTATCATTGTTGAGAAAGTACATGCCAGACCCAACACATGCACTCACTTATGAAGGTATAGAATTTGAACCTAACTTATCTTACAATGAAGAGCCTATCCAGATTCTGGACACTAAAGAATGAGTGTTGAGGAATCGAATGACTTGGCTGGCAAAGGTTCTTTGTAAAAATCCTAAAATTGAAGAGAAATGTGGGAGCCTAATGAACTTATGGTGAAGACCTGCCCAAATAATTTTATAAGGTAACATTCTGGTAATTTTGAAAAAAAAATTCTAATGGGAGAAGAATGTAACACCTCAAGGTTTTACAAATAAATGTAGATTGAAAGCAGCACTGAGCCCCTGAGAAATAAACACTTTTTATAGGATATTGTTATAACCTAGCTGCTAAATATAATTTTTTCACTAATGTGATTTGAATTTCAAAAAACAAACATACACGGTTGTGATCAGTAGGATATTTAGAGTTTGATAGGATCAACTTACATTTTTGGTAAATAAAAACTTATCCTTATAAATAGTAACTTACCCTTATGAATATAAATGTACCATTTTAAATAGAAACCTCACCCATGTATGTATAGAAAAAATTTATCCACTATATAAATGAGATTGAATATTTTCAAAAAATAATAATTAAGTGTTGATATCTTTATGAGTAATAAATATTTAATTACAATTTTAAATTAAAAAATTTATTCAAAATAAAATTAATTTTCATAAAATGTATTCCTTAATAAATATTTTCTTTTCCTATTAATTTAGTATAATTTTATGAGACCACAGTTAATGTTTTAAAGTATTGTAAAATTTGTTTTAGATTTAAAATATGTATTTTTAAAGTAAATAATGATTTTATTTAAAAATTAAATTTATCTTATTTAAAAAATTATTTTGATAAATTTGAGTTATTTTTTTAATTCTACACATCAAAATATGGTTAGGGTTATTTTTTGGTATTTTTTTGAAATACTTGAATTTTTGGTGAATAGTGAAATTCGATAATTTAAGAAATATGCTAAATAAATAAATTTAAGCATCATTATTGAGTCATGGATGATGTAAATGGCCATTGGTTCAAACTCACATGAATTTATTACTATTTTTTTACAATAATCAAACACTATTTCTTGTCTTGAGAAAAATAAAAAAAAATGAATAAGATATTCAAAAATCACTCCTCTCCTCCACTATAAAAACCACCACTCACTCCCTCTTCTCTTCACTCCTATAAGCCTTGAAGTTTCTCAAAGTTCAACCCAAATAATCTTCCCTAGTCTCTTCATAAGTCCAATATCTCTTGGTCTTTCCAAAAGACGAAAACCTCTTCCCTTAAAGAGGTTCTCAAAGAGGAGTACTCAAGAGGTAAAATTCTCCTCCTTTTTTTCCTTTTAATTTCTTTTAAGTTTTTTATTTTATTATTATCTCCTAAATGGATCTATAAAAATTATCATGATAACTCCAGTATCATATATATACTGTAATTATATCATTTTAATGAAAGATACATCATCAATATCCTTAATCTCTCTCTTTTATTTTAAAAATAAAATCATCGTCCGGGAAGTGCTGATTTACAATCTTCGTGGACAACAATGTTTCGTTCTTCAATTTATTCTTCGAGGATGGTCATAAATAAATTTTTATGGTTTAATAAGATTTTGAAATATTTATTATATATTATTTAATTATTATAGAACCATAATTTATACACGATATTAAATAATAGAACAAAACCAGTTTGTTGTGATCGAAACCCCACCGTAAAAATCTAAATGATTGTCACTAAATGTTTTATCTAATGTTTCATACTCATAATATATAACAAAATGATATATATAAGAATTTAAACTACTTTATACTCATAAATATCATATAAATTCAATTTTGGATAATTATACCCATTCCACATGAACTGCCATTATTATAAACAATTATACTGATCATGAAAACCAAGGAAACGAACGCTCGTGAGTGATAAATTTATATCTTATGACTCATTAAAATGAAATAAATGAACTTAATAAAATAATTTATAAAAAAAAAGTTAAATAATTCTCTAAATTAAATAATTATTGGATTTAATTTTATTATCCAGGATGTTAAGCTCAAGTGCATAACACATTCGGACACAAGGAAAGGGTTTTCTACCCGAACCTCCATTTTTTTCAGGTTACTATTTTGTCTCACTTAATCCAAATTAAATTATTAATTTTTCATATTTACTACACATAAATTATGTGTGAATGTTCTATATATTTATACCAATCATAATCAATCTTTATTTTATGGGGAGTTAAATTTTTTATAAAGATCTTTTTTAATTTTTCCTGATAAAGAAGCCCGATTCAAGGAAACTTCTAAAATTCTTAACTATTTTCAAGTGCACTATATATTATATTTTAATCAAAAATTATTTTATAAAACCTCTAATTTAATCATGGAAAAAATAATTTAGTTCATTTCTATTTTTATAAAAATAATTTTTTGAAAAGAACTCTTCTTTTTAAAGTAAAAGTGTATTTCTCTCAAAAATTCCTTGATGATTTTATTAGAGTATTTTTTTTTCTATTTAAACACCTATGTTAAATTTTATGTCTTATTGAAGTTAATATATTATGTTTATCATCTACCATATTTTATTAAATTGTTTAGGATCAATTTTCCTGCGGATGTTGTATCTTGATACCATTCACCATACTACTCATAATGATTAGTGTTTATGTGTACATATTGGGGAAAGTTATTTCTTATACTCATGTTTTTATGTTTAGACCCTTTAATATGAGGAATTAATTGGACTTAGAATGTGAAAGTTGGGGCCCACTTTAGCCTCTCAATGAATTGGTAGTTCTCATGAGATAAAATAGAATTTGGTTTTAGCTGAGGCATTACCCTAGTATTTTCATAAATATTGGTTGAGTCCTTGACAATATGTTTTAGATGTTCTCCATTATGAATTCCATCATTATGGTGTTAGTAATTGATAAACCATGTGATCATTTGAATAGTATAATATCAATGGTTATGTTTTATTCTCTTATGATCATTTATATGAACATATTTAATCATATTTCATTCCTTCTATATTATGATAGAGTATATTTTTAAAGGCATGTGTTTTTAGTTGTTCAACATGCCTATTGTTTATTTTTATGATAACTTTTGTTATATTACTTACCATTACTGAGCATCTTAGATCACCCCTTTCTTATTTTTTATTTTCCCCTAGTTGTCAAGATGAATATTATTAATGACTTTCTAGGATAATATATGGGTCATATGCATTTTATATTATGTATTTCATTTCAATTTGTAATGTTGAAATTATGTTTATATATATATTTTTTCACAACTACTAAACTATTAGTTCCTTCGGGATACAACTTTCTTTTAATCCTGACAATGTAATAAAATAAGGCATCAGCTTTGGGCTACTGAGGTTGGGTCCTTACAGTATTGTAGCACCCAAACTTTGACCAAGCCTAAAAAGATTGTTTTGGCTCTATTTTTTATGTTGTTTTGTCTACTGGAATCAACTTGATGTGAAATTTTATAATATTTATTCAAAACATGATTCCAAGAAATGTGAATTTTCTGGTCATCGGAAAATCTCCACTTCCCACCATCATTTCACCATAACCTCCTCTAATGCTGCTTTTTGTGATTTTATGATCATGACAGATGGATGGAGGATAAAAACAATCATTTTTTTTCACAAAGAACAATATTTTACAAGATTCCCCTCCCACACCACCCTTTTTTCTCATGTATAGAGCTCTTAAAGCCACTGTCTCAATAATAAGAATTCCCTTAGCTCTAAAATTATGTTTGTGGAATGATCCCATGTCCCTCCTTAAATAGTGATTATGGGAGGTGTCAAGTTTGACACAACTCCCCCACCAACCCGCACCAATCTCCACTTACTATAATGGGTGGAGTTGTTTCACCAACCACCTACCAAGGTAGCTAAAAACACTATCAATGAACTTACTTTTTTGTTTCAACAATTGGATTAAAGGATCCTCACATGATGAAATATATAATAATCAGTGATTGATTCGATGATTGAAAATTTCATAAATTTGATATGAATTTGGAGATAAAAAGCATGTTGATATTTGACATCGAAGTTGAGGGTCGGATGATTCTGCCCCTTTTTTCCTTGTGGAACATAATCTCATTAAAGTCCCCTCCGAAAAGAATAGGGCTTGGGAGGTCATGTCTCAGCTTGTCGAGAAGGTCCCAGGACTTCACCTTGTCACTATTGGATGACCATCCATAGAATCCCACAAAGGTCTAGGGTGGGGTATGGTTCCTCTGAATAGTTGTTACCACGTGGTGCGAGGAGAAGGATAAAATTTTGACATCGAAGTTATCCTTCCAAAGGAGACAGAGGCCCCCAGAGTGACCTTGTCTTGAAACCGGGAAGCAGCCTTGGAAGCCGCATTTCAGAGAAATACCATTGGTGTCCTTGTTTTCTAGTATGGTTTCGGACAAGAAAACCATATCGGGGTGAGTTTGGGTTCAATTGCGCTGAAGCATGCGAACTGTTCGTGGGTTGCCAAGCCCACGACAGTTCCAGCATAAAACAATCATTGGTCTAGGTGGGGCTGGGTCTCACCCACCGCCACCATTAATTCCACAGGACGTGTTTCTCCACTCGTCATTTTCTATATTTTGGTGGGACTCCCCACTGATTTCCATGTTTTGTTTTGTCGTTTTCCATCCCCAAGTTTGGGGTCTTCCGTATGACCGTCACTTTCTGCGCGATGCACCTGTTTCCATGTGCGACAGGTAATTGGGTCCAGTAATGAAGATCCCGTTGATCCATGGTCCCCCATTGTTAGGGTTTTTGATTCTGTCATTTGTGGATCAGGGTCTGGATCTGGTGGTTCGATGTGCATCTGCTTTGTCATTGAGAAAAGTGCTGGTGGGGATTTTTGTTTCATCTCTGATGTAGTAGATGTTATAGAATTGTCCTTCAGATGGTTTGGATGAGCTCCTGCTTCTCTCTGAGTGGGAGAGCTAGCTCTAGGAAAATCTGGTGGTCCAAGCATAATTGTAACACCCCGAGATTTTATGAAAAATATTTTTTTAATTTCATTAATGTCTTGTGTTGTACGCTACACCAAAAGGAGCTTGCACAACACACATTCTAGACTTGCCTTGCATTACACGCAATCACGACCTTTCTCGATAGCATGTGTAGTACGCAATAATGAGTTTCACTAAACAACAATATGCTATTAAAATATTATTAAAACTAGCCTTCATGAATAGTAATAACCACTTTTTGAAATTTTGTAAATTTTATTTTTCAAAATGGACTTCATTTTTGGATTCGGAATATCAAAATTAGCTTAGGGTGAAATTTTGGTACTTTTCGGATAACTTTCATTTTCTGATGAATAGTGAAAATTACTAAATTTTAATTAAAAACAACCTTTTTAATCGAAATAATTAATAGTGATAAATTATTAATTTGAGTGGTTTTAAAGTATATTTAGAATATATTTTTACAATTTAATACAATGTTGGTCATTGGATGTAATTTCACATTTAAACCAGACATAAACAAGTGTCAATCTTTTGATAGTTATTATCTCTTAAGAACACGCTATTTGTTTTGACGACGGGAATTAATTTTTAAATTAAGTAATGCAACTGATATGTTTTTAATTTTCTAAAATAGACATCATTTTTCAGTTTATAATATCAAATATATCTTAGGCCTAATTTTTGGTATTTTTCTGGAAACTTTCATTTTTTCATGAATAGTGAAACCACTAAGTGGTAGTTAAAAAAATGAATTTTTCATAAAACATAATTTTACCTCTTCTGTTAGCGGAATTTCAAAAATTCGAGAAACACAGTTGATGTCAGTAAGTAAAATGTGGTTAAATAAGATAAAAATAATTTTTGGTGAATAGTAACTTTTTACTTTTTTTCCCACAGTTAAAAGTAAATAAGGTAATTAAGGGAAAAAATGATTTTATTATTACCCTAACACATGTACTAATTCTATTGGATAAGTGTAATTAGACCAAAAACAACCTTAGGAATAAAATATGGCCATTTATGCCCACTTGGATTAGATTAGGACATTTATTATTAATTTATTTAAAGAAGGGTTAAAATAGTTAAAATCAAAGTTTAAGAAGTAGATAATTTTTAATATAGAGTTATACATAAGATAAATTCGACTATAAATATTAATTAGAAATCTAAAAAGAGTTCCTACATAATGGTATTTTATTTTTAATTTTTATACATTAAATAAGTTAATTTAGTTATGACACAACGATGATGCAGTAATTATATTATTAATGAAATATTGACATAATTGATGTTATAAATACCCAAATAAATGTAATTTGAGACTTTTTATGAATTAAACTAATTTTATAGGTTAATATGACATGTTAGTATTGATCTAAGTAACTTTTTTTGAACTAATCATTCTGTTATAATTTTCACAAAAAACAATTACTAAATAGTGTCAAAATTGTCATAAAATAGTTTTTAAAACTAATATTATATTACTAATTGTTATTTTATTCCTAAAAATCTAAGGTTCAGAAAAATGACTTAGATAAGGTTATATATATTAATAATAAACAACCTGGGGTTCTTTTGACTTGTTATAGTAAGTTTATTAACCTTATAGTGTAAGAACACAAAAAGACACGGTAAAAGTAAAATTATCTAACTTAAAGTTAAATATAAATGATAAGGTTAAAATAGGAACCTAAACTTGTCTAAATTATATTTGATGAGAGTATTTTGACCCATCCCCACCTTAGCTTCAAAATAAATCAATTTGGAGCTATTTAAAACCAAATTTGGATTTATAATAAAATACTATTTTTAGTTTTCCAAAGAAGCCCCTCTCCTCCCTTATAAAAGGGAACCTCCTCCCTCTCTTCCTCACACCACATTGAGCCTTCATTCTCGGCCAAACCCTGCCAAATTCTCTTATCCAGTTCCCTAGCAACATCTTAGAGGTTCTGGTCTTCTTCAAAGACCAATTTTAGTGCCCTAAAAGGAGATCTCAAAGAGGCGCTTCAAAGAAGAGGTAATGTCTGTTACCGATTCTTTCAACTTTATTTCTTCTTAAACTTATTCTTATTAGGTTTTTTCATTATTAAGTAATAACATTAGTATCACTAATATACTGATATGTTATTACAATTATGAAACAACCCTATTTCATCATCTATCCATCCTACGGAAAACAAAATCACCGCGCGTGCGTACGTACGGAATACCGTCTCCACGCCGTGGTGTAATCTATTTTCCACCACCACCTTACTTGGATGGGTATAATGGTGTAAATAATAAATATATATGATTATTGTAAAGTTATATTGATTCTGATATAGTATACATACACTCCAATACAATTCCACGATCATGAGAACGATATCATCGCTCGTGCGTACGTACGGACTACCGTCTCCACGATGCGATGAGATTCATTCTCCACATTAACCATTAATGAATGATTATAAAGTATATATAATAAGTAATCATTAAATATATGACATAATAATGATACTGTATTTATGTGTATATATATGTATGCCATCTACTTAATTCCATTCAACTCAATAAGGAAACGAAAACAGCGTTCATGCGTAAGTACGACTTACCGTCTCCATGAACGGTGTATTTCTTTCCATTTACTGATCTATTATATATATGTATATTTTTAATATATATTATATATAAATAATGTTTTATATTCTGGAATTATGTAATCATGATCTAAGTAATCATATGAATAATTACAAGTCAAAACACGGACGACAAATGAAACGATTTTACCCAAAACGCTCTTTAACATGGAATTTACAAAAGAAAGGGTAAAATAAAGTCATAAGTGAACCATATATGATATCATTCTGGAATAAGTCAATGAAATTATTTAAATCATTATACAGGAGGTTCGGAAACTTATGAAGTAAATCGGACCTAAGGTAAGGGAAAATATCACAATCTCATTTCTATCTAAGATTGTTTATATTTTGAAATTTACTGGGGTGTATTTTATAATACACATCCATGTTTCCTAAATATGTAATATTTATATCCTTATACAATAGTTTATATCCAATTTTACCCTTCGGTGAGTTTTTAGTAAAATATATGAAAGGAATCTTTTGTCGTTTTTCGTATGATGTACTTTTTGACTTTTTTGACAAAAGTACGAGTAGAATGTTTTTTTAACTTATACGGCATGAAAGGATTTTTAAAACAATATTTCCAAGAATCTTCCTTTACAAGTTTTCAGGTTTATTTTTAATCAACTTATTTTAGTTTATATGACATTTTTAGAAAGGAAAAGTTATTTTTGAAGTAGAAAGGATATTTTCCTCATGAATGGAGTTCAAGTGTTTTATCAAAATTATTTTCCATATAAGATAATAAAGGGTTCTGTTTCTATACATATTTTTACATTGATTTGATTATTTTGTGATGGAATTATGAATTCCTTTATCTTATATGAATTGTTTTATTATTTCATGATGTTTAAGAATCCCATTTTTATTACATGGGTTATGCTATGATGTATGGTTTATGATTTTGTGGCACACATAAGAATGGTATCATTATGATATGGGTGGGACCTATATCTCCCTCCAATGCATTGGGTAAAGATTTTATATCTCATGAGATAAACATGGCTGGAATGACAGGTTAAACCGGTTCAGTGAAACAGGACTGAAACGAGGAGTGAACTCGGTTCAGAAATGAACTTTGTCCACTAAGATAGTCTTGGAAATGAGTCTTGACTAATAAGAAATGATTCTCTATGATTATGTGTGTATGACACAAATTTTCATGTTTTAAGTTATGATTATTGGGATTACATTTCACTACTATGATTTATCCCATGTTATGATATTATGATCTCTTTTGCAGGTTATGATTTCCAAAATGTTATGTTCTTATGAATATGATGTGATTGATATTTCTTTTGTTTACCCTTGCTGAGCATTTGAGCTCACCCTTTTATGTTTTATTTTCCCCAGGATATAAATAAATATTTTAGCTAAAAAAGGGGAAGATCTTTATGGGAGATGTTGAAGATCTTTTACCATGATTAGAAGATTATATTCCAAGTTTCCAAATACACTAAACTATTACGGTCCTTGTGTGTGTGTTTTTTTTATGTACTATGTATTCCGCTAAAGTAATGTAATGTCCATGTACGTTAAGCTTCGGGTCTCTACAGTTGGTATCAGAGGAAAGGTTTAGTCAACCTTTGGAAACTAGGATGCGAGAACTTTAGTGAGATCCCTATATATATTTCTAAGGTATGTATAGGGATGTCCCTACGGTTAAGTATAAGTATAGGTTATAGTACTAGAATTACGGTAACCTAAGATGTTAGATATTGATGGCACTCCCCCTTTATTATGTTGTTTTCCCTAGCATGATTTTTTCCTCTCACACTATTCTTTTTGGGTTTTAAATGATTGCTGGAACCCGAAGGAACCATTTTGATCAATGTAATGGACAATGTAATGATTGTTATCCTGAACAAACAAATGTTATGGTAGATGGAGGGAAAAATCTTATTGCTATACTTACACAAGCTATGAATCATTCTAGACTTCCAAATGAGTAGAGAAGGGAACAATATTCTATTGAGTCCTTCATGAGGCAACGTCCACCTTATTTCAGTGGGTCTTCTGATCCACTTGTTGCTGAACAATGGATCATTACCACTGAAAAGATATTTTCAGTTCTTCAATGTTCTGAACATGATAAAGTCATCTTAGCAGTATATCATTTGGAAGGTGAAGCTGATCAATGGTGGAATCTTATCAAGAATACGAGGCCAAGAGATGAAATTGATTCCATGGAATGGGACGAGTTCAAGAACTTATTTTTCAATAAGAACTTCCCACGTATTCTTAGAACAAAGATGGAGAAGGAGTTTCTTGAACTAAAGCAAAAGGATAATGAATCCGTTGGTATATACGAAGCGAATTTTACAAGGCTTGCAAGGTATGCATTTGGATTTATCACCCAACCTGAAAGTAAAGTTGATCAATTCTTCAGTGGCTTAAAACCAAATCTTCGAAGGGCATTAGCTATAAGAGACTTCAGTAGATATGAAGAAAGTGTGCGTTGTGCTATCAAGGTAGAAATGGAAGTTGGTGTTACTTATCCATCTCATAGTTTTGAGAAGAAAAGAAAGTTGGAGTTCAAGGAGAAATCTCAGAATAATGGTGAAAATAAGATGAATGTTTCCTTTTGCTCAAAGTGTGGAAATAAGCATGGTGGAGATTGTCTTAAAGGGACTAGAAAATGTTTTAAGTGCGGAAAAGAAGTTCATCGAGTAGCTGAGTGTCGAAGTAATGGAAAAAGGGTTTCTAATGATGTGGATAAAGAAAAGACTACAGAGAATGCACCACCAACACTTCAATTCTTCAAGTGCAAGGAAATGGGGCATTATGCTAATAAATGCCCTAATCCAAGGGTTAGTGATGATCGACATGATCAGCCACTTAAGGCAAAGGACAAAGGGAAGTCACATGAGATCACTATTGGTGATGTTGAATATGACAACAATGTGGTGGAATGATTAAGTGTTTATGTAATGGGATTCCAAAATAATGTTGTATATAGTATCGTGGAATATTGGAATATTTATGTATTGGTCTATTGTGGTTTTCAATAATTTTATGGTACCGGTAACCATGGAAAGTGATTGAGATATTTTTGCTAAGTAGATGATATGTGCATAATGAAGGGATAAAAATATAGTGAGATGTTTGATTGTATTCATGAGCTCATGATTGATATAAGGACTAAGTGATATCATGGTTTGAGTATAAAGAATTTTGAGGATTTTGGTATGTGAAAAGTGTTAACTTTTAACTGTATTCATGTTTTCACTATGGTTCAATTAATGGGTATTCATTCTTCAAGAGAATACATGATTAAGGTATTCACATGTTTTTAATTTTACCAACAAGATATATCTTATGATATATTGGGGATAAATGATGGCATTCACGTGATTGTTATGTGACATTGCAAGTAATCATTTTCTTTATACTATGAGCTTAGTCCGAAGTATTTTAGATAAGCATAAAGATTTAAATGGATTATGTTGGAAAAAAGTTAGTATTGTTTAAGGATATAAATTTTTTTTGATATTATTTATGGGATGTTACAGTAATATAGCTTTAGAAAAAAGAAAACCTACAGGACGGGCGACAACCCATCGCGTCGGACAAGGCTGTGGGAATCGAACCCACAACCGAAGTGCGACTGGCCTTTATTGCCTACAAATGGCCTACAGGAAGTCTCTGTTTAGTAGAAACTTGTTTTATTATATTAAGCAGTATGATATATGAAGTATAAGTCCATTTTAAGAACCATATATGATTAATCTCACTATATATAGACTTATGTATTTTTTGATAACTTTTCTAACCTTTTGTTTGAGACAGATGGAATGACCCATCATTCTATCATATGATCTACTAACACATCACGAATTAAAAATTCAACTTCATTTCTTTAAGAGATGAAGTGTAAATTTTCCAAATAATGACCAACGGTGAGACTATACCAAAATCATGAATGTATTTCTTCTTATTCCAATCTCATCAACTTTAGGGAAATGATCTTGAAAACCAAAAATGTTGTCCTAGTGCTCTTATATTTGATGAATCAGATAGTACCTTATATAGTCCCAAATTTATGGCTTTGTGATTGCTGGATTTTCCATATCCATGTTCTCTACCACTCTCCATTAGAACATGATGGTTAGATTTCACTTCCATATCCATATTTTCACCTATGTGGAAACCTAGTGATTAGTTTATTTGGGTAACCGTTACGTTTTATACTTTTGTTTTTAAATATTGGTTTTGGTATTCCTTTTTACGATGTGGGTTTCTATTAAAGAAACTTTCGAGTAGTAAACCATTTATAACCCCAACGAATTTCGAGGGCGAAATTCATTTTAAGGGGGGTAGAATGTAACACCCCGAGATTTTATGAAAAATATTCTTTTTAATTTCATTAATGTATTTTGTTGTACGCTACACCAAAATGATCTTTCACAACACAAATCCTTGACTTTCCTTGTATTACACGCAATCAAGACCTTCCTCGATAGCGTGTGTAGTACACAATAACGAGTTTCACTAAACAACAATATGCTATTAAAATATTATTAAAACTAGCCATTATGAATAGTAATAACCACTTTTTGAAATTTTGTAAATTTTATTTTTCAAAATGGACTTCATTTTTGGATTCGAAATATCAAAATTATCTTAGGGTAAAATTTTGGTACTTTTCGGATAACTTTCATTTTTTGATGAATAGTGAAAATTACTAAATTTTAATTAAAAACAACATTTTTAATCAAAATAATTAATAGTGATTAATTATTAATTTGAGTGGTTTTAAAGTATTTTTAGAATATATTTTTACAATTTAATACAATGTTGGTCATTGGATGTAATTTCACATTTAAACCAGACATAAATAAGTGTCAATCTTTTGATAGTTATTATTATCTCTTAAGAACACGCTAATTGTTTTGACGACGAGAATTAATTTTTAAATTAAGTAATGCAGCTGATATGTTTTGAATTTGGTAAAATAGACATCATTTTTCAGTTCATAATATCAAATATATATTAGGCCTAATTTTTGGTATTTTTCTGGAAACTTTCATTTTTTGATGAATAGTGAAACCACTAAGTGGTAGTTAAAAAAAATGAATTTTTCATAAAACTTAATTTTACCGCTTCTGTGAGTGTAATTTCAAAAATCCGAGAGACATGGTTGATGTCATTAAGTAAAATGTGGTTCAATGAGATAAAAATAATTTTTGGTGAATATTAACTTTTTACTTTTTTTACCACGGTTAAAAGTAAATAGGGTAATTAAGGGTAAAAATGATATTATTATTACCCTAACACATGTCCTAATTCTATTGGATAAGTTTAATTCGACCAAAAACAACCTTAGAAATAAAATATGACCATTTAGGCCCACTTGGATTAGATTAGGACATTTATTATTAATTTATTTAAACAAGGGTTAAAAGAGTTAAAATCAAAGTTTAATAAGTAGATAATTTTTAATATAGGGTTATAAATAACATAAATTCAACTATAAATATTAATTAGAAATATAAAACGATTTCCTACATAATGGTATTTTATTTTTGATTTTTAGACATTAAAAAATTTAATTTATTTATGACACAACGATGATGTAGTAATTATCTTTTTAATGAAATATTGACATAATTGATGTTAAAAATACCCAAATGAATGTAATTTGAGACTTTTTATGAATTAAACTAATTTTATAGGATAATATGACATGTTAGTATTGATATAAGTAGCTTTATTCTAACCAATCATTCTTTTGTGATTTTCAAAAAAATCAATTACTAAATAGTGTCAAAATTGACATAAAATAGTTTTTAAAACGAATATTATATTATTAATTGTTATTTTATTCCTAAAAATCTAAGGATCAGCCAAATGACTTAGATAAGGTTATATATATTAATAATAAACAACTTGGGATTCGTTTGACTTGTTATAGTAAGTTTATTAACCTTATAGTGTAAGAACACAAAAAGACACAGTAAAAGTAAAATTATCTAACTTAAAGTTAAATATAAATGATAAGGTTAAAATAGGAACCTAAAATTTTCTAAATTATATTTTATGAGATTATTTCGACCCATCCCCACCTTATCTTTGAAATAAATCAATTTGGATCTATTTAAAACTGAATTTTGCTTTATAATAAAATAATATTTTTAGTTTTCCAAAGGATCCCCTCTCCTCCCTTATAAAAGGGCACCTCCTCCCTCTCTTCCTCACACCACTTTGAGACTTCAAGCTTGGAAAAAACATACCAAATTATCTTCTCCACTTCCCTATAAACATCCTAGAGGTTCTGGTCTTCTACAAAGACCAATTTTAGTGCCCTAAAAGGAGATGTCAAAGAGGCGCTTCAAAGAAGAGGTAATGTCCGTTACCGATTCTTTCAACTTTATTTCTTCTTCCACTTCTTCTTATTAGGTTGTTTCATTATAAAGTAATAACATCAGTATCACTCATATACTTATATGTTATTATAAGTATGAAACAACCCTATTTCACCATCTATCCATCCTAAGTAAAATGAAATCACCGCGCGTGCGTACGTACGGAATACCGTCTCCACGCCGTGGTGTAATCTATTTTCCACCACCACCATACTTGTATGGGTATAATGGTGTACATAATAACTATATATGATTATTTTAAAGTGATATTGATTCTGAAATAGTATACATACACTCCAATACAATTCCACGATCATGAGAACGATATCATCGCTCGTGCATACGTACAGACTACCGTCTCCACGACGCGATGAGATTCATTCTCCACATTAACCATTCATGAATTATTATAAAGTATATATAATAAATAATCATTAAATATATGAAATAATAATGATACTATATTTATGTGTATATATATGTATGTCATCTACTTAATTCCATTCAACTCAATAAGGAAACGAAAACAGTGTTCATGCGTACGTACGGCTTACCGTCTCCATGAACGGTGTATTTCTTTCCATTTACTGATCTATTATATACATGTGTATTTTGAATATATATTATATATAAATAATGTTTTATATTTTGGAATTATGTAATAATGATCTAAGTAATCATATGAATAATTACAAGTCAAAACACGGACGACAAATGAAACGATTTTACCCAAAACGCTCTTTAACATGGAATTTGCAAAAGAACGGGTAAAATAAAGTCATAAGTGAACCATATATGATATAATTCTAGAATAAGTCAATGAAATTATTTAAATCATTATACAGGAGGTTCGGAAACTTACGAAGCAAATCGGACCTAAGGTAAGGGAAAATATCACAGTCTCATTTTTATCTGAGATTGTTTATACTTTGGTATTTACTGGGGTGTATTTTATCATCCACATCCATGTTTCCTCAATATGAAATATTTATATCCTTATACAATAGTTTATATCCAATTTTACCCTTCGGTGAGTTTTTAGTAAAATATAAGAAAGGAATATTTTGTCGTTTTTCGTACGAGGTACTTTTTTACTTTTCCGACAAAAGTATGAGAAGAATGTTTTTTTAACTTATATGACATGAATGGTTTTTTAAAACAATATTTCCAAGAATCTTCATTTAAAAGTTTTCAGGTTTATTTTTAATCAACTTCATTTAGTTTATAATTGTATGACATGTTAAGAAAGGAAAAGATTTTTTTGAAGTAGAAAGGATATTTTCCTCATGAATGGAGTTCAAGTGTTTTATCAAAATTATTTTCCATATAAGATAATAAAGGGTTCTGTTTCTATCCCTATTATTACATTGATTTGATTATGTTGTGATGGAATTATTAATTCCTTTATCTTATATGAATTTTTTTATGATTTTATGATGTTTAAGAATCAAATTTTTATTACATGGGTTATGCTATGATGTATGGTTTATGATTTTGTGGAACATATAAGAATGATATCATTATGAGATGGGTGGGACCTATATCTCCCTCCAATGCATTGGGTAAAGGTTTTATATCTCATGAGATAGACATGGCTGGAACGGCAGGTTAAACCGGTTCAGTGAAACATGACTGAAATGAAGAGTGAACTCGTTTCAGAAATGGACTTTGTCCACTAAGATAGTCTTGGCAATGAGTCTGGACTAATAAGAAATGATTATCTATGATTATGTGTGTATTCCACAAAGTTTCAGGTTTTAAGTTATGATTATTGGGATTACATTTCACTACTATGATTTATCCCATGTTATGATATTATGATCTCTTTTGCAGGTTAAGATTTCAAAAATGTTATGTTCTTATGAATATGATGTGATTGATATCTCTTTTGTTTACCCTTAGTGAGAATTTGAGATCACCCTTTTATGTTTTCTTTTCCCCAGGATATAAAGAAAGATTTTAGGTTAAAAAAAGGGAAGATCTTTATGGGAGATGTTGAAGATCTTTCACCATGATTAGAAGATTATATTACGAGTTTCCAAATACACTAAACTATTATGGTTCTTGTGTGTGTGTTTTTTTTATGTACTAAGTATTACAAAAAAGTAATGTAATGTCTATGTACTTTAAGCTTCGGTTCCCTACAATAATGGTATTTTCAGGTATGTTTTCCATCTGACTGGTGTGTTCCAGCGTGAGGCAGTCGCGGTCCTTTTGTTTTTCTGTCTCCGGGATGAAGGCATATTTATTCGTTTTGGCATGGAGCCAAGGGATATATTGTAGGATGATGTTACCCGAGTCACTCTTTTGTTTTGTGGTACATGTTCTTTCCAGGTGGCCAAGATGGCCACAAAAGAAGCAGAAGATTGGGAGTTTCTCAAACTTGAATGAAATCCAGGTGTTGGAATCTTTAATTTTCCGGAACATTCCCCACATCAGGGGCTCTGACACTTCAATTCCCACCTTGATCCAAACCTCGGGGCCCCATTGTATCAGATATGAGCAATCCCAGTCAATAAAATGTCCTAAACTGTCCCCTATTTCTCGCATAATGCGTTTTGTTCTTGCGTGGAAAGGGATTCCTCTAATTTGTATCTATAAGGGGGAGCGAGTGAGGTTGACGCACTGGATATCACCCCCCCTAAATTATTCCATAAGGAGGAGTTTATTATCGAAGGACCACGGTCATCCTCGCAGAATTTTATCTCTATCTCTCGTGTTGAAGAACTCAAAAACAAAGTGATTGATCCCTACTTCCCGAATAGCGACTCAAGCTTCATGTTTCCAAATGTTCTGTAAAGTGTTTTTGAGAGCTCCCTGATATACTGAGATATTTTCTACGAACATTCCCAAAACCAGTAGAGTCATACGATTGTCCAAAAGTGTTTCTTCATGTCTCTGGGCCTCTATCACCGCCTTCTCTTTGTCTGTCAGGGACAACCTTTTCCATTGATTCACAAATTCTGCATCCATAGTAAAAAACCTAGCAAATTGGTTTCGAACTCCTCCTAACAGACCGACACCCCGACAAACCCCACAGGTCCTATACGTCAGGCCCGACCCAGTCCAATTGCACCTAAATCAAATCCTGATCCACAAAAGGTGTCCCTGGACTGGAATCCCCCTTCACAGACTCCTTCTGTGGTCTTATTTTCACGAACCGACACCGCTGGGTATCTTCACAGTCTACCTTGTCCCTAGGATGGTCAAACCCAGAGTTCGCACATCATAGCTCCCACCATCCTTCACGGAGAAACTCGAGCATAATAGCAGGATCTTCATGTCTGCACAACGTGGTTGGAGCTTCATGGAAGCACTTCGTGAGTTCAAAATTTCATGGCGGATCCTTCGCGACTGACACTTCACGAACTCCCAATGCGGAAAAGAACTTTGCAGCAGGTGCTTCACGGAACAACAACGCGGTGACCACTTTGCGGCAGATGCTTCTCAGATCAACCCCTTCACAGCGAACACTTCGCGAACTCCCAACGTGGCTAAAACATCGTGTCAGGTGCTTCGTGGAAGAAAAATGCGGTGACCACTTCGCGGCAAGTGCTTTGCAGATCAACCCCTTCACGACGGAAGCTACAAAAACCCTGGTTTCAATTTACCGCCGACATGCCGCCGCGTATATTCACAGGATAGGTGAGATGTTGTGATTAGGGTAAGTGATTTCTTGAATCCGGTCTTGTCTGCGATGAAATAGGGATCTGTTTTCTGAATGGGGTTGAGGTTTTGAAATCAAGAAAATGCCCTTCTGAACCCAAATCAGGCGTCGATGCAAGGGTATAGCGACGGGACATACTTCTAGGCAACATGGGAGGACTGGATCTATGTCTGCAAACGATTTCGAGAGAATGAAGCCCGAATCCCTCATATTAGTAGGTATCGGGGTTCAGCTACATGCAATGGAGGTTAGTGGAAAAGGGAGAAAAAAAGAGCAAAGTTTCTCACCATGGGAGGGTCGGTGAACAGCAACGAATGGGGAAACCGAGCCCCCATCACTGGATCCAAAAAAAACGAGGAAGCTCCGCACTGAGGTGGGATGCGAAGAGAAGGATGGAGTCACCGTCCGTCGAACAGAAGGGGTACTCAAACCCTACGAAACCCTGGGAGGAAACGCTCTCAATTAGGAGAGACTAGATTGTAGTCGAAATATTAGAAAACATGTTGATATCAAAACAAATTTAAAGAACAGAAATGGGAATTCTGAGGACATGTAGAACAATCCATAGATTCTAAATTTAATATTCCCAGTTGAGGACGAACTAATGACACTAAATGATGAACCATACCATCCTCTAATGTTGTAGAACAATTGTAGGTAATGGCATACTGAAGACCAAAATCAATTAATCAACATCAATAAATTACAGATCTAATTTGTTGAGCTATTGTTCAGTAGGATTTTCCAAGGACATTGGTTTGGGTTCAAAGAAAGAAAAATTTAATGTTGATTATCTAGATTATAATGAAGGTTGATCTTGAATCACTGAGCTAAGTTTGAGTAAAGTTTCCACTAAGTTCGATTGAATCTGCCTTCGATCAAAATTGATGTCCATGATCTGAGTGTGGTTAGATCAATAGATGAAGTTTAACAAATGTTGGAAGAGGATTAACAGATCTTGTTCAGGGATCAGCTCGAGTTATGAAATCATAGAATCCATTGAGAGTATTGATTTCATACCCAGTTGAGGTTTTTATCAGTAGATAAAAGGTGACTATAACTTAGTAGAAGTTGAATATTTTTGTGTTCACTAGTTTTTTTGATCATTTCAGTTTTTATTAGAGATGAAGATGCCTTCATTGATATCTTACATTTGGTTTATGCATTGGGAAGACAGTGAAAGCCATCTATTCGATCAGATGCCTCTGAGAATTTCATAAACCATAGAATACCATCCAACATCAATCAAGGATGATATTATACCTAGGAGTTGAATAATTTTGAAGAATTAATGAAATCTGGGTCTAAGTATGAATATAGTGTTTGTTGGGCATGATCTTTATAAGAGTTATTTGGGATAGTCATTATAAATTTCCATGTGAGGTCCAATATAGGAGTTTAATTCCAAATATATAATTTCATACGTAAAGTGGGTAAATTAGTGTTGATGTAGTGAGGTTTAAGGATTTTATAGAGAAGCTTGAGAAGAATATAAAAATCTTGGAAAATGTCTATATTCTTTTGGATTTGTGTCATTGTAAGACCACGTGTGTGAGTGTATTTAGTTAGAAGTGTTTATCTCAAGTCACGTGAAGAGGGTATTTAATGATGAATGTTGTCATGTGGGGATTGTGGAGATAAAGACTATTTGTGAATATGGTGACACTGACCGTGATACTAAATTAATGCATGAATTAAAAAAATAAATTTATATTTTGGAGTAGGAGAGGGATTACAAAAATAATTAGATAATTTTCAGAGACTTTCCAGAATTAGAGAAACAAGTAAAGAACTGAGAAGTTGAAGGGAGATTGGTTTCAGGAGTGAATATTTTCAATTGAGAAGCATATTTTCCCCCTTTATTTTTTCTCTCTTATTAATTGAAATTAATTATTTTGAAGTTTTGGATCCGAATATGTATTTTTGTTCTATTTATTTTGGGGAATAAAATTGGATAGAATCATTTTTAATTCACTCTTAAAAATATTTCTCAAAATTCACCATCATTTTGACTCTAAGTGGTAAAAATTTAAATTGTAAATAATTAGTGTTGAATGTTATTGATTGAATTTTTTTTTATAATTTAGATATTTTATTATTTTTAAGAGTAACAAACTGAAACTTGAAAACATTTCCATTATTGTGAAAAGTGATCAATTTTCTCATGAAATATTGAGTACAATAGTTGAGAAACTATTGTTCTTGATCACTAGTTGATTGACCAGTTTCCTAAATTGATCAGTCAATCTTATAAAAAAGTTATATAAGATTAATTTTTCATGAATTAGGAAATAAATAATTTTGACCAACCAGTTGAGTTCCCATGTTCTATCAATTGTATTTTTTCTGGTTCTCTGTTTGTTATTGTTTTTCCTACATAATTACTATAGAATATTATAAAATCTATTTTTATCACCAATAATATATCATTATTTTATTGATGTTTAGTGTTTATTATATGTGTTTTGAGTTCCGTTTCTTGATTTGTTCACATTAATACACCATCTATGTGGTTTTATACCCTATCATCACTAGATAAGTAGTTTTATATATTATATTTGGTGCAATCTAATGACAATTTCATCATCTTACCTACGGTATACTTATCTTTCTCATAGATAAACATTATTTTATATTTTTTCAAAATTTATATACACAAATGAAATGTTTTGTGTGTTTTTGAAATCTCTTATGTATAGGATAACTTTCTTTGTCAATTTTCATCCCTCATTTAGAACTTCCATATTTTAATCAAATAACTATATGACCTATTCAACTTATTTTGAGTCCATATAAAACATTAAGAAAAACTTCCAATTATTGTATATAATGTTCCTTCATTACAAAACACATTCCCTTTATTTACTTTCATATTGGTGCATCAATTCACACTTTATTTACCATTTACAATAGCATTAAACCCCTTGTCACCAATAAAAATAGACACATTATCATAATCCTATAGTATTATCTTATTGAGAACAAAAAAATCCATGCATGGGAACAATAGAAGGTATAAAGGAATAATAATGAAATATAACTTCATTTTTTCCTTATGATTTCCTTCTATCGTATCATACGATAGAGAAGGTAATGGAATAAGAATTACATTTTCATGCTCCTTAGGATAAATATCAATCATAAATATTATTTAATTTTTATCAAAAACATTTAATGGATTTATTTTATACCATGACATACTGAACTCCTTCACTAACACCAATTTTTAGACAATGAAATGTAAAACTACCTTAGTCTTCAAGAATTCATTGATGAAACTTGTACTTTAATATTTTTCATTAATAAAAATTATTTTTTTTAATAAATTCACCCTATGTATCATATCTCCCCTTAAACTTGAATCACTCCAAAATTATTTATAATAAATAAATTCATGTGGAGGGGGGTATTTCTCAGACATCCTTGAGTAGATGAATGTGATTGGTACTGGTGAATCAACCCTTTACTTTTAATTTTCTTCCAATTATTCTATGTTTTTCTATATTGAGTAAAAAAACTTGAAAAAAAATTATATTAGATATTTGATTTATAATCCTCTATCTTTTTGGGTTGGGATTCAACTCCATTATGAGACTAATACCACTTGTATATGTATCTTTCTTTGATGTAATATCACTTTATCTTTTACCATACTTCCTTCACTATAAGATGTCTCTTCCACCAATATTTTTATCTTCCTTATAGTGGTGTAATTAATACCACATAGGAAAGACGTTTTTTTCTATTTAATAGTTATTAATACTTCCCTGAACATATTGATCCATGGTAAGTCTCTTTTCAAAAAACCACCATTCTTTTTCCCAGTAGATATTCATCCACCATATTTTATTTCTCTCATTACATGAATTTTTTTACGCAAAATTTACTAGTGGTGTATGATAAAACATTTATTTATTTATACTATCACATTCCTATAATTCCATAAATCTATTCTTCAATATAATAGATTTTCTTTCAATGAAAACTTTATTCCCTTTTATTATAACAATGGTAGATTTCTTAATAATGCTTTAATCTCCTCTCTTACTATAATATCATACCATATTTTTATTATTTTCACATATAAAACATCCCCAATAAACTTATACCTCATGCATTCATGTCTCTATTGAGATGTTGTAGTATATTTCCTTCCATTATTGAGTACTTTGGTTTGTATACACATATCCATGGTGTGTACCATAACATCACAATAGTAACCCTTCAATGCCAATTTTCTTTGAAAACCATTTATTTTATACTTTTCAAGAACTCTACTTTTTCTCACATATTCCATATTTACACCTTTGTATGATCGACCTCCTGAGACATCCATGGGAGGGATTTACAAATTTCCCTTTGAAAATTTTAACCACATTTCTAGCTCCTTGATCTTCAAATTATTATCCTTCAATTGATCATCCATGTACTCTATCATAGGGATATCTTATTTCCTAGATTTTATCCCCTATTAAAATTATGTCTTTAAGGGGATAAATTAATCCATAAGTTTCTTCCCCATATCTATTTTTTATTCTACCTCATAAGAAATTTATCTAAGTATTTCACTTTTCCATTTCATCTTTTTTCCCATTCTTATAATTGATTATATCAAAAACAACTCCTCTTTCATCATTATTTGTTTTCCAATGATATATTATACAAATTAATGATTCACTCCGTGGATTATTTCCAATTGATCCATATTTTTACACAATAATTGGATCTCTCCTTGATTACTGTAAGAAAATTCGTTGTATTAAACACTAGATTCCATTGCCACTTCTTCTATAATATCTCCATCCAATTCAATTTCTATGGGGAAATCTAAATTTAAAGATTTAAATTAAACTTCCACAACAATTTTGAAATATATTTTTCAATAATATCAAAAAAATTATTAATTAGAGAGTCCATTATCTCTTGATACTTCTTCTTTTTACTCTCCCTCTTCTTGAATTTTGACATTAGTATATTTTCTTAAAATTTTTCAATTATAATTCATCACCACAATATTTACTATATTATTTTAAGGTAGGATCCAAAACATCCATGGCTTCCAAATATTTCCCATAAATGTATCCTAATTTCTTATATATATCAACTGTACATGCATAATGAATGGTCTTTTTGAATACCTCGCTTGTTATTCTGCTAAGAAATACCTTTTGTATATCTGAATCATGAACTAATTTATTGAGAATATTTAAATTAGAATCATGATGTATAAACTCTACATTTTCATCACCATGGACCTATAGAATGAAAACTATCTCCAATTTGAAACTATAAAAGTAACACCATTAAAAATAAGAGGCCTTATTAACGATTCCATGTGTACAATAAATCCCAAAATTAATATAGTGTATCGAACTCTAAATCAAAACTTCTGGAAACTAAAAACACTTTTTGGGACCATAAAGTAACAATGTGAGGCAAAAGGCACCCAAATTAGGGGTTGATTAGGGTGATAACTAAATTAAAAATTATCTCCTCATACTTTAAACTCAATTTATCATAGGATCTCGTTCCTTCATTTGAGGGAACAATGTTCAATGTATTATTCCCACCTAATTTCAATATTATTGAATATAAAAACATATATATAGAAATATAAAGCAAAAAACATGCTTATTTTACTTTGTTAATATATATTGATCTATGTGAAATGAGAATACACATGGTGATGTGTCATTGTACCAAAATCCATTATTATGTAATGTTTTGGTGGATAAAAAATTAGGTATGGTCACCCATCATAAAGTAATTCTACCATTATAATGATTTAGGGATCATTCATTACTCACCTAAGGTCCAATATATTCATATCTATCTCTTTTAACTTCTTTGAGGATAGAGATAAATTTATTAACTTGTAGACCCCTTCAAGATCAGTGTATAATATTGAATTTATATTCACCAAAAATCTATAATTAATGTAATATTGAACTCCACTTCACTAAAATCCTTATTTAAATCTAGATAATAATGAATTCACAATGAGAGAGTCAAATCTATAAATTCCACAAGATCATAGTAGTGATCATATAGGACTCCAAATGAAGAATAATTGTAGATAAATAATTATCTTGTTTCAATCCATCTTATTCACCAATAAATTTTATATTATCAATATAAATTTCTAAAAATGATACAGTTCTATCATTACCTAGATTTATCAATTAATTACTCACCATATTTTCTTCACTTCTCTTTTTATAACCTTATATATAAAAAAATTTCTACTTCTGTAGAATTTTCACAATAGTATTTATGTGAAATTTCATCTCTCAGAACTTAATTAAATATCTATGATTAATTCTCTTTCCAATAATGTTACATGATCATACTATGTGTCCCCCAGATTTTAATATAGTAAATTTAATCCAATCAAGTCGATTCATCCTCTAGAAACTCAATCCATATCTCTCCTTTTTAAAATTTAAACTTAATCTTTATAAAAATAATATTTTCCAATAATTATGATGTGAAAAAATACCACACAATATGAAGCTCTTCAATTCTCACCATTTTTAGTGTTATATTCCTTATTATTGAATGCCACTATTTAACCACCAAATCCTCAAAAAATAATGTTGTTATCTACTTATTATGTTTAAATAAGGGGGTTATTCCTTCTATATATTTCTATCAACGAATTAATTATAATTTCACACCATTATTCATGATACAATTCTTAATCCGTCACCAAACAAAGTCTTTTCAAAGTTACATGCATTACATTTTTCATGATGTAATCAAACTCCTCACGGTGCAACCAGTTCTATTGCAGTGTGGTTTTACCTTTCATAAAATGACATCTTTATGATACAATGTGACTATATTATCAATTAATATTTCATACATTGGGTTTATTCCTATGAATCAATTATAGAATTAAAAAAAGTGTGGTGTGAATTTGTGTCCACAAAAATCACCTTAAAAAATTATCTAAATTCATCCATGATTTTTCATACTACCTTAAATACTATGATAATTTTGAATAAAAAATTTCCACCTCATCATAGAATCCATAAATTCAAGATCAATCCAACTATATTCAAGAAAATTTAAACTCTTCAAATATTCTTAAGATTTTCTATGATAGGCCATCTATACTTTATCCTTGCCATATCTCTTATAGTGGGTTTAATAATTCCACTCTTGGTTTTCCAAACATAATCCTTATGCTCCAATGTTATGCATATTAATGTAATTATTAATTCTCAAAGTATGATTACCAAGAAAACTATACAAATTTATCTTTCTCTAGGAATCACCATGTCTCCATTGCAAGATCTTTATGGTTGGAATATTCCCCACTTTCATCATTCATATAATTCTATGTTATTTCAATCATATAACCTTTGGGTTGATTTTTTTTAAAACCTTTGGATTTTTTTACACTCATAACCATGCTCATATTTATGCCATACACAACCTCTTGATTTTTACAATATTTTTCCACTATCAACAAATCCTACCTCTTAGTTAACTTTCTTTTTAAACCACATAATTTTTAATCCATAAATAATCTCCATATCATCCACCATTGATTAAAAAAATCTAATTTATAACCTCTAGTTAAAATACACTAGAAATAATGGTTTAGCACCCCCAGTTTCAAGTAAATAACCCATTATTTATGGTTTTTAAGTATATAAAATGTTTTGGAGAGGTTTGGGTGTGTTTGGAAGACTTTTGGAATGTTTTTTTTGGCGATTTTATAAAGGTGTATGGTTTGATAACAGTTAGTAGAAACCATGAAAAACCTATAATAAACTATGAACAGTGAGATAGAGGCTAATGGGATGGTTCATGGTTAATGTGAATATTTTAGGCAAATCGTGAGGCCACTGATGTGTAACCGTGCAAAGTGAGACAGAGGGATTTTTCATGGTTGGTGCACATTTTTTCTATCCATGTGATCCAACCATGTGGGGTGCTCCTTGATTCATAGGTTGGTGCATGATTAGTGTATGGTTTTTCAAACCATGAAACTAACTATCCATGGTTTAAAAGTGAAATCCTAAAAAAGTGGATCTCATCCTTTTTCACCCATAAATCCCACATTTTTTTATCTATTTTGGCCCTAACTCGATTTTTATTCCAACTAAAGGATGTTGAGTTTTTCCCCATTTATCTAGAAGTAATCCAAAGGAAAATATTGGTGTGTCGGAACCCTATCTCCTTGGTAAGTCTTCGTTTTTCTTTGTCTTTTTGTAGTTTTACTTAGATCTACTTGTCTTCCCTCTCTCAGATTCTTAGATAAAGTTCATTTTGGATGGATATAGGGTTGTTTTGTGTCAATATTGATAATATATGTCTATCTTGATGTTAGGGGATGATATCTAAGGTGTTTTTTGATATTCAACCATGTTTTTTTTGGAATTTTCGTGTTGTTCTTCATTTTCATCATAATTTATAAGGTAGGTGGATTCACTCTTGACTCCTATTATTTTAACTTGAAGGTTTAGTTTCAAATTGGTTAAATTTCTTGAATTTGGTTTTAAAAATTGATGTGCAAAGCATGGTAGAATCCTACTTTAGTGACGGTTTATGGATTTATAGATTTATAGAAATTGGTTATGCAAGGTGATTTGTTTTCTAGATTTTAAAATATGGATTTTTTAGATTTATGAAAATAGTTTTACTAAAAGGTTTTAAATAAAAGAACAGTTTTATTAAAATGTCTTGTAATGGTTTATTTGAAATGGTTTTGGAATACATGGGTTTTTTTGAGTTCTTTCTTCCTACGCGACCCTGAGTAAGGGATGTGTACCATTGGGGTACAAAGGGATGTAACCCTGGATATGGGGAGTGTGTCATTGGGACATAAGTTGATTGGAAAATTAGTGATGACATGGGTGATGGATGAGAAACTGCTCATGAGTATGGAAATGATACATGGGCATTCATGTGTGGGTGTGCATGTGAATCAATAAAAGGGTATGGAAAAAAGGAATGTGAAATGGTTTGATGCTTTATTATTGAGTTTTCCTTGGGAAAACAATTTTGGTTGGAATAACCATTTTGGTGTGAAACTTTTGGGCTTTTATATAAGCTGTGAAACTATTTTAAAGTTTCTTATATCAATTAGTTTATATAATTTTTCTAACTTATTCTATCCTAGTGGCGTGAGTAGGGAAGTCATTTGGGGAAAAGATTTTGAGTTTCATTACTCACCACTACTTTAGAACTTCAGTTCTTTTGAAGATATTGTTTATTGGGGCATGGGTAAAGGTAAAGCATCATATTTCTTTATTGGTTCTTTGTGATACTTGGGCATGAAGTTGGAGTTAGAGCATGGAGTTATATCTTGGAGTCTTTGAGTTTTGTCATTTTTTTCTTCCTCTTTGTACATTGATGTACATAGTCTTCTATTATGGTACTCTAATTGTAGTTGGGTTTGATATTTAGTTGTTATAATTTATGTTGTATTCATTGTTATCATTAATCATTTAGTGGTTATTTTTTTATGGTGTGTTTTTTTGGGTTGTTTTATTTTCAAAGGGAAAATTTTCCCCCAACTATTTTGAATCCCTTGGAATTTATTTCTAGCCTTTGGCACCTTGGGGATGTTGCTTAAGGCCAATTATCATTTCCACCTTGACTCAACCGATGAGAAGGGGTAGGATGTTACAATTTGTATCAGTCTTGGCCAGTCTATCCTTAGTTCTAGGACAAGTGGTATCATCATGTTCGGTCATTGAATTACATGTTCTATGAGTTTGTCCAATCCTTGTTTATCAATTTTTTTGATCTTGGAGTTGAAAATTCATTCTAGTTTAATCCTTGAGTTTGTTTGGTAGAAAGGAGTAGGATTTTTAGGACATTAAATGCGGGGAATAAAAATATGTAGCTAACCTATTTATGTTTAACTTCAAGTTATGAGGGAGTTGGGAACATAAGTGTTTTTGAGACACTTATAGGATTTATAATCTAATTATCATGGGTTTATCAAATGAGACGAGCGTGACATGGATTTTATAATTGACTTCCCACCAGGAGTGCATATTTCATTTTTAGTAATGATATATGATTTGGTGTAAAAATATTGATTTTTCAAAATTGTTGAAATTATTTTCAAATATGATATCTTGAAAAAAAGGCATGATATGAGAATTTTAAAAATGGGTTGAATTTCAAAAGCATGGTGTAATTTTCAAAAATGGTTGAATGTGGAAAATGTTGAATTTTGGAAATAATTGTTTTGATATATGATGTGGTATAATTTGAAATTTTTAAGACATCAGTTGTTATAGATTGAGAATTATGGCATTCGTTATGTTTCTAGAAAATGGAACTTGGTAGGCATCGTAGAAACAAACTAGAAGAAGCTGATGATAATATGGTCGCACCTGAGCCATAGGTGAACCAAAAGCTAGTTCAGAGTATCATCCAAGCATTTCAAGTTATGGATAGAGGGAATAGTAGGGATGAACCAGGGAAAGTGGATCATTCTGTTCAGTTCTAGAAGAAAAATCCACCCATCTTTCAGGGTGATTCAGAACCAGAAAAGGAAGAGGTGTGGCTAAATATGATGAATTGAATATTTTATTTCAAAGGAATACCAATAGAGATTAAATTCAAGTTCTAAATATATATGTTGAAGGATATTTAATGTTAGTGGTGGGATTTATCACTTCAAGAAAAATTAGACCACACACTTTCTTTGGAGTATTTTGAAGAATTTTTCACCAAAAAATTATATCCTCATACTTTTAGGATTTTAATAATGATAGAATTTTTTAGATTAAAGTATGAGATCCTCTCAGTGATAGAGTATGTGGTTAAATTTATGATTTAGTTCACTTTTCACCAAAATTTTATGTTGTAAATCCTTGAAGGAATGATTTTTTTGAATTGGGGATGAAGCAGAAGATTCACTCAAATATTTTCATGCTTTGTATAACAGATTATACAAATATGGTCAATAGAGTGATTGTGGAATAAAGAGACATCTCAGAATATATGGGTGGAGGGGTCATGTTGATACCTATGGGAAATAGTGGCAACTCTAATTCTAGGATGAAGTGTAAGAGGGAAACTTATTTACTAGGTGGCAGTATAAATCAGAATTATATGATTGGATCAGTGAATCTTCCACCATGACCTAAGAGAAAAGTTAGATGTCTACAATGTGGTTCATTTGACCACATGATGTAAGAGTTTATAACACTACCCAGAGAATTACATAATTACCACTAGATGGGGCATCTTTTGTGCTATTATTGTTGTTCTCTGAGGTCAGGTGTTTGGGAAACTTCTCATGTGTCACACACATCATATACTTCGATTGGATGAGGGAAATAGAATACCTCTCATCAGTAGATCCAATATATCTATGGTGATTCTATAAATACCATGACTCCTCATCAAGGGAAATCTTAGTAGGGAAATAAATAAATAAGTAAAGTGATTAAACAATTATTTAGAGATAAAAAAGTTATCATGGATAATCAATTCAGACCATTGATGGTGAAAGGTATGATTATTTATAATTCTACCCATATGATAGCCCTGTTTGATATGGGTGTGTCCCATTCCTTTTTTTCTTCTCATGATGTTGATTTTCGAGGTTTTCATGTGGAGATGTTGCCTTCTTTTTTGAAACATCAAACTTCTATTGGTCAAAGAGAATGTTGATCCTTTGTCTGTAAAGAATATTTTATAATTGTTGGTGGAGCTAAGTTGTATGGGATTTCTCTATTCTAGAAATGGATGTCTATGACATAATCTGGGGTATGGATTGGTTGACAATTTTGAAGGCTTTCATAAATTTTTATACTCGAAAGGTTAGTTTCACGACTAATGACGACATCCAAAATCTCTTTAAAGAAGAATAGAATGTGAAGGAAGGTGAAAAAGGATTATTGACACCAGCAGTTGGAATGATCTCATATCAACTCACATATTTAACCATACCATCGATGGAAGAGATCGAATATACCATTTTTCCAGCGATTGTTGATCAGTTTTCAGATGTTTTTCCTAAAAATTTATCAGGGTTTCCACATAAAAGAGAAGTGTATTTTATGATTCATATCCTTCTAGAAATCAGTCCTATTACCCTTATATATTATCATATATCACTAAAAAAATTAAGGTAACTGAATGTGTAGTTGGAGCTGGAAATAAAATGATTCATTAGGCCAAGCACATCTCTCTGGGCAGCACAGGTCTTATTTGTCAATAGGGAGGATGGAAATATTTTTTTTTGCATGTATTATCATAAGATTAACCAATTTATAATAAAGATTTGGAATCCACTTCCATGAATTGATGATCTGTTTGATCAATTGAGGGGATCTCAATGGTTCTCCAAAATTTACTTGCGATCAGGATATCACTAATTGCGGGTTTGAATAGAGGATATTCCAAAAACAGTCTTCATATGTATATATGGACATTATGAGTATGTATTTATGTCTTTTGGTCTTATGAACTAACAAATGGTATTTATGGAATTAAAGAATAGAATATTTCAAAGGTTTCTAGATTCTTTTATGATGGTATTTTTGGATGAAATATTGGTGTACTCAAGGATAGGGCTGATCATGAGAAACACTTGGCGACAATGTTGGGTATTCTATGGGATCATTGTTTTTATACCAGATTATCAAAGTGTGATTTTTTGATACAAGAGGTACATTTACATGGACATGTAATCAATGAAAGAGCTGTTTGTGTGGATCCAAAAAATATAGAGGTTGTTATCTATTGTAAACCTCCAAAGAATGTCTTCTAGATACACAGTGTCTTTAATCTAGATGGTTATTAACGAAGTTTTTTTCATGATTTCTCATGACTATATTCACCAATGATAGTACTAACAAAGAAAAATGTTCCATTCCAATACAAAAATGAATGTTAAAATTCCTTTCAAGAGCATAAAGTTCACCTTACATCAGCATCAATCTTAGTATACTCAGAATCTGAACAAGGATATGTGGTGTATTGTGATGCTTCAAGATCTGGGTTGGGAAGTGTTCTCATTCAGGGAGATCATGTTATTAGTTATGGCTCAACACATTTACAATTTCATTTGAATAACTACCCAACACAAAATTTGGAGTTAGATTCCATATTAAATGCTTTGAAAAATTCGTATCATTACCTATTTGGTGAGAAATTTGTTGTGTTTACTGACCATAAGATCTTGAAACATATTTTCTCAAAAATATATTTGAACCTGAGGAAAATAAGATTGATGGAGTATCTCTAAATGTTTGACATTGACTTGATGTATACAAAAAGTAAAGAAAATATGGTGTTAGATTCATTAAGAAGAAAGTAATATGAACATTTGGAAAAAGTTTCTATAGATCTGTATTAGTTGATGTCAGTGATAACAGACATGAACTTGGAATGTGAAGACCAAGGTGATGTTGTGGTTTACTTTCCAATTTATTTTATTCCTAATTTGGGGGAGATAGTTAAAGAGGAATATACGTTAGATATATAATATGATGTTATGAGGTAAAAAATTAATGTTGGAGACACTATTGAGGGATTAAAATTAGATGGGAATTTAGTTTTGTGGTTTTGAGATCAGATGGTCATACCTATGGCTTTTTCGGGATAGATTTTTCATGTTTAACACCATTCATGATGGTTTGATCATCCTAGAATACTGAAGATGTATAATGTGTTGAAAGAACAGTTTTGGTTGGTTGATATGAAAATAAAGGTGGATGAGTTTGTTTTTAGATGCTTAACCTATAAGTAGGTTAAGTCAAAAAAATTAGCGACTAGTAGGTATGTTGTAGTCCTTACCTATCCTTGTTTTTTAATTAGATCTGATATCCCTGGGTTTTGTAATAAGTCTCCCAAGAATAGTTCAAAAACACAATTCCAGATGGGTGATAGTGGATCTGTTTAGAAATTTAGGACAATTCATCCCTATATTTGAATCTCATACAGTAGATAACCGGTCAAAAATATACATTTGAGAAGTGGTAAAGATTCATGGCATACTATTTTCGATAGTATCAGACATAGATCAATTGTTTATGTGTTGTTTATATAAGTACTTAAAGAAATATCTTGGGAATCAGTTGATTATGAGTAAAGTGTGTCATCCTCAAAGGAATGGGAAATTTGAAAGGATGATACAAATGTTGGAAGACATGTTGCGGGCTTATATAATAGATTTTAGTGGCTCATAGGAGGATCAGGTACCATTAGTGGAGTTCTCATATAACAATAGTTATCAAGACATGATGAAAATGGATCCTTTTGAAGCATTTTATGATAATCTTTTTGGTTCTACACTTTGTTGTGTGGAAATATGTGAGACATCCCTATTTAGTTTGAGCGTAGTCCAAGAGATAATGGATAATTTTTAGTTGATTAGGAATAGGACAGAGACATATCAAAGTCATCATAAATTGTATGGAGATCATCTTTGATGGTCATTTTCATTCAAGGTGAGTGATCATGTGTTCTTGAGGGTCAATACAAGGCTTGGGAATTGTATTTTTGGTAAGCAAGTTGAGTTTTCTTTAAGATACATAGGTCCTTTTGAGATACTTGAATTGGTTGGTGAGGTGGTATATCGGTTGGAATTTACAATATTGTTCAATGTTGTGCATAATATGTTTCATGTATCTTAGTTGAAAAAGTATCGACATGATCCTGACTACACTTCTACAAATATGGCCGTTATCAACACTAGAAAAGGGAATTAATAGCGCTAAAACAAGCGTTGTTAATCGAGGTGAAGATAACGGGGGGGGGGTCCCTTTTATCAGTGCTCAGAAAAGCACTGATAAAGGTTAAAAAACATTATATATATATATATATATATTGCAATTCTGGGCGGCTTCAATATGTCTTGAAGCCTTCCTTTAACAGCGCCCCACCCCCATGGTATCCCATGCACTCCCCATCCAGCTCCACCCAACCCCACCCCCTTTAACAGTGCTCCCAACCCCCCTTTAATAGTGCTCGGTTATTCTCCCACCTGTGCGCATGACCTGGCTCCCCCTGGATTCGGACTCGAGACCTGTTGCATGTGCTCCAAATCCTTTACCACTCTAACATATTGCTTTTCTCTTCATTTATTAATATATATATAGTTATTTATATATATAGGTATATTTACTCATATATTAATATATATTTTAACATATATATTTTTATATTAATATATATATATTAACATATATATTTTTATATTAATATATATAGTTATATTTATATATATATTCATATATTAATATATATATATATATTAACATATATATATTTATATTAATATATATATAGTTATATTAATATATATGTGTGTGTGTGTGTATTAATATATATATATATATATATATCAGTATATAAAAATGAGATTATAAAAAGCGCTGATAAAGGGGGTCCCTTTAATAGCGCTAAAAAAAGCGATGATAAAGGAGGTGCCTTTATTAGTGCTAAAAAGGCACTAATAAAGGGTCACTTTTAACAGTGCTATTAAAAGTTCCCTTTATTAGCGCTGATAAAGGTACCCCCTTTATAGGCGCTTTTTTTTAATGCTGTTAAAAGGGTTTCACTATGGAAACCCAGTTTTGCGGTAGTGCTATGTGATTCTATATGGGATCACATTGACCTAGAGTTGTATTCTTCATTGTTTCACATGCCAGTATAAATTTTTTATAGGTAAGATAAAGTATTTCTTGGAAAAAACATCGTTCTAGTGAGGGGTTTGTGCAAATATGGTCAGATTTCAGAAGAGACTTAGGAAAGGGAGAAGGAAATTGGTGATGCAATTTCATGAACTATTTCAGGATAGTAGTGGGTTTTCTACTTTCTAGGGATGGAAAGACCAATGGTGGGGATAATGTAGCACCCTGGTTTCAATTAAGTAACCCTTTCTTTATGATTTTTATATATGTAATTTCTTTGGGGAATTTTTGTAGTGTTTGGATGAATTTTGGAATGTTTTTAGGGATTTTATAAAGGTTAATGGTTTTAAAACAATTAGTGTAAACCATGAAACACCTACAGGAAATAATGCATAGTGGGATAGGGGACAATGGGAAGGCACACGGTTAAGGTGCACGGTTTGGCCAAACTGTGGGGCCACCCTAGTGTAACTGTGTAAGTGGGATAGAGGGATTTTTCACAGTTGGTGAATAGTTTGTATAACTATTATATCCAACTATATGAGGTGCTCTTTTAGGAATAGGTTGGTGCACGGTTACCACACGGTCTACCTAATCGTGTGACTAACTGTACATAGTTTAAAAGTGAGATCCTAAGAAATGGATCTCAGTCATTTCCACCCTTAAACCCCCTTTTCCCTAAATTTCAGCCCTAAATCGATATTTCTTTTCCCCAAAGGCTATTTATTCTTTCCCAATCGATCTAGAAGATATCCAAATGCAAATATTGGTGCGTTGGAACCTGATTTCGTTGGTAATTATTTGTTTTCTGTCGTTTTTGGTAGTTTTCCTCAGATCTACTCATCTTCCCTATCTTGTATTCTTAGATCTATTCCTCTATGGATGAATATAGGGTTTTTAGGACAATATTGATAATATATGGTTTTTTTGATGTTAGTTAATGAGATCTAAGGTGGGTTTTTGGATATTCAACCTGGTTTTGTTGGAATTTTCATGTCATTCTTCATTTTTGTCATAATTTCCTAGGTATGTGGATTCACTCTCAACTCCTCTTATTAGAACATGAAGTCTTAGTTTCAAATTGGTTAAATTTATTGAATTTGGTTGTGAAAATTGATGTTAAATTGATGTTATAAACATTATTTAGTGATGGTTTTTGGTTTTTTGGATTTGTGGAAATTATTTGTGCAAAGTGACTTGTTTTCTTGATTTTAAAATGTTGATTTTAAAATATGGATTTCTTGAATTTTTGAAAATGGTTTGTCTAAAAGGTTTTCAATAAAATAATTTTTTATTAAAATGTCGTGGAATGGTTGATTTTAAATGGTTTTGGAATAAATGGGATTGTGTGAGTTCGTTCTTTAGACATGACCCTAAGTAAGGGGCATATACCATTGGGATACAAAGATATGTGACCCTTGATAATGGGTGTATGTCATTGGGACAATAGGATACTATACACTTAGTTAAGACTTAATGGATGGATTAGAAACTACTCATGAGTATGGAACTGTCACATAGGCATGCATGTGTGGGTGTGTATGTGAATCATGAAATGGGTAAGCCCAAAAAGAATGTGAAATGATTTGATGCTGATTGTTTATCTTTCCTTGGGAAAAACTATTTTGGTTAGAAGAATCGTTTTTGTGTGAAAATATTGGGCTTTGAAATAATTTGTGAAACTATTTTAAAGTGTTTTATATCAATTGTTTTTATATAATTGTTATAACTTGTTCTATCCAAGTGGCGTGAGTAGGGAATCCATTTAGGGAAAACCTATTGAGTTTCATTAATCACCCCTACTTTGTAACTTTTTTTATTTTGCATATTGTTTTATCAGGAAATAGGTCAAGGTAACTCATTTCAATTATTTAGTGGTGCTTCATGATACTTGTGCATGGAGTTGGAGTTGAATCATTGAGTTATGTCTTGGAGCCTTTGAGTTTTGTTATTTTGATCTTCCACTTTGTACTTTGATTTGTGTTGTATGTTGTTGTGGTATTCTGATTGCAGTTGTCATTTATATTTAGTTGTTATAATTTAATTTTTATACATTTTTTTCATGCATCATTTATTGGTTGTTTTGTTAGGGTGGGTTTAATTGGGTTTTTTTATTTTAAAATGGAAACTTTTCCCCCAACTTTTTTAAAGTCCTTTTCATTTATTGCAAGCCTTTGGTACCTTTGGGATGTTTCTTAAGGACAAGTGTCATTTTCAACTCAACTCAATCCAATGAGGAGGGGTGGGATGTTAAAAATGGAAAACATATAATCTTAAAATCTCTAATTCAACAAATAACTAGAATAATCATAAAACATAACTCTTTATCACACTTTATCTTAACATTATCATTTATTAAAACCATCACCATTTAGAATCACTAAGCACCAATACCACCAACACCATATCCTTTATGACTACCCTTGAATAATCCATCGTCTATATAGAACATAATGAATGTGGACGAAATGACCATACAAGGGTCAGTATATACATACCTAATAAAAGGCCATGAAAACACAATATAGAGGTTTGGAAAAAAATTAAGATTGAAATAAAAGATAAGGTGATGATAATAGGATATTCTTTAATGTTTGAGACAGTAAAAAAAGTGATAAAGACCTAACATCACAAGATAGATCAACATTCATCGCAGATCATGGGAAACCCAAGTTAACTAGGTACAAGACTAATAAAATCCAAACCTCTCAGCTTCCCAAATCCATGCCAATTCCCTAAATTTATAGTTGGGGACCCATGCCTCACCAAGTTATGTGTGTAATACAAGGGAGTATATACCTCATTGGAGTATCTGTTCCTCATTGATTAAATCACAACGATCAAGGGACTATTGATTCCATGGATGGAAGACATGTGCCCAATTTCTAGGTGATTTCCTTACTCCATCAGTCATCTGAGGGGTCCATACCTTGTCATGGAAATAGAATCCAATGGTTACATATCCCCATGATTAAAATATAGGACCTAATCCTTGGGTCCAATGGGGAGTATCTAACTTCATAAATTATGCGTGGAATCCACACTCTATCATCTACACATAGTTTGGGGAGTACCAAATCCCAAGTCAACTCTAATCATCCTTCTTGAACCCTATCATCAACCCTAAGGATATAAAGAACACAGAATGATTAAAACATCCCATAAATAGTCTTGGATAGTGAAGAAGGACCTATCATCACACTCTATTAGGAAAAATTATAAGGATAGCCTACTCATTTTTCATATTCTAAAACCTGGGAAAGATGATATAAAAAACACCAAAGAGAGGTATGTACATGAAATGTACGTTGGAGTACATAATGTGTGCACATCAAGTGGTAAGAATGAATGTTCCCAAGGGGACCAATAATTTTGTTTCAACCTATATATAATTTTCATTAGGTGACATTGTGTGTGGAATCTGAGGGTTAGTCGGTCATGTACCTTTGAACCCCAGGGTTATGTAACTCCACCAACAAGACATGTGCTAGTGGGTTATACATTGTGTATAATTGTTACTTATTGTCTATTTGGGATGGGATATTTGGGGGAGGTAATACCATATCTCACCAAGGTCAGGTCATGTTGGTTGATCCAACTCATTTCATAAGCCCTTCTCGGCCACTCCAACTAAGTGGTTTGGTCTACTATATGACTGATTCATTATCCATTAGTTTAACCCACCTCCACCCACCATGTGGTTGGTGGAGGACCATAAATATCCCAGTTGATCAAATATAAGATATTAAACCCCAATGATTCCCCATGGAAATCCTAGTTTCCACTCTTGGGACCATATCAATCCTCACTCATTGTCATCCAAATCATCACTTCACCACCCACAACATTATTTGATCCCATCATTGTCGCCTCTTATCGCCTCAAAAATAACTAAGACATAATAATGACACCTTTCCAAATAAATACAATCACTACCATCATCAATTCATATGACATAGTCTCATTTACCAATGCCAATTCCCCCCCTATTGTGTTATCTCATACCACATTGTCATGTTTCTACATGACCCAATCCACAAGCTTTTCACCCCCAACCATTGTAAAAGTTAGTTATGGTTCAATTCTCTCAAGGAAATATAGGTAGATAGAGGATACAGATAATAGGGTGGATATAAGTGGTTTCCAAAGTTTACATCCACCACTCTTTGGTTCATACTAGCCTAAAGTCTAGTGCCATACCACACATTCCCTTGTATACTATGGTAAAGGGGTGCATGGTAGGTGTTGATGATTTAATGTCCAAACTACATCTTCTATGAACACATTTTATAGATGATCAATGTGAAAAATTAATAACAAAATTAAATTAAAAATAATAAGGTTTTGGTTTATGGGGATCGATGAAATAAGTTAATAATATTTAATTGAGGGAAAACAAATATTGAGGCATTAAAAAAATAGCAAGGTCCTACCTTATGGATGTGTTCGTTATTGCCTTACAATTCACCATTGATCTACAATACAATAGATCATAGAAGACTAAAATAAAAATTTCTCAATATTTTTTGTTCCAATGATGGATAATTCACTAATTATATGATTGGTGGGGTTTTATAAAGGTGGTTTTGTTCAAATGGATATTTTTTTTAAATATCTTAATGAATCCTAGTCTGAGGTCCAAAACCCAAATGTGAATTGCACCACTATTGGACAAAATCCACCATATAAATAAAAACTATGTAATGGACCATAATTTCCTAATTTTTTAACTTTCTAGTTTGGGTGGTTGGAGGTGTTCGTGGGAGGTTTTAAAATTTTTCAATGGAGGTTGGAGTTGTATGGGTGCTAAAGTAGGGAATTCATGTCATTTAATGTTTACACGATGTATAAATGTGGTTGAAATATTTTGTAGATGGATGTTCCATGGATTTTATGTAGCTAAGTGGGAATTTGTGTCATGAATTATACTTCATGTAAGTGGAATTCATATCACGTATTAAATAAAGGCCGAAGGTGATGTCATTTTTGTGTGAAAGTGGACATTTTGGAGAATCCTATAAATTATACATTATTAATGTATTATACAAAATATAAATAGAAGTATCAAGGTTTTAAATCCATTTTCTCAGTCGAACCTTTGCATTCATCCATACTCGTATCTATCTCTCTCTCTCTCATTTTGGATAATCCCTAGGTTCCCCAAGGAGTATTTTTATCCCTATCCTACCATGATTATATCCATTGGTGTTAGTGATTTTTTTGGTGATCCATTGTTGATCCACAGTTTCTCATCATGCGTTTGTGGTTTATAGGTATTTCTTCTTCTCCTTGTGGTGTATAGTGAGTCAACAAAGCTTCTTTGAGGTAGGGAATCCATTTTTTTCTCTTTATTTTGTATCAAGTGGGAGGGGTTTACTCTTATTTATCTATATGTTATGGTTATGATGAATTATTCAAAGATAAATAATTGGTTAATTGAAATTGAAGGGGGGGGGGGAAAGGAATTATTTTCATCTTTTTACAGATTTGATATTATTATGATATGATGGATTATACAATATTAATGCCCTGCTGAAAATTGTGGCTATTGGGGGATTTTTGTGTGTTCGACTATATGTTTCATGACTATTATATCCATTTTTTTGTTTGATATCACCTAAAATGCATATTTTCTAATCACTTATATTTTTCTAATGAAATGGTTTCCTGAAGATTATGGGTTGTGTGATAACACCCCAAAAATACGGTGTAATGGGATAAAATTTTCTTTTATAAATCTATAAAATGGCCTTTGAGGTGGGGTTTTTTATCATGATTTTGGGGAGTAAAGGTGGTTATTGTTTGGTCGAGATTTGGGGGTGGTGAGCTGGTGATTTTTTGTTCATGCTTATGGGGCAATGAGGTGGTAGTTATTTGGTCATGCTTTTGGGGCAGTGAGGTGGTGGTTGTTTGGATGTTATTTTTGGGATGGTGAGGTGATGTTTTTTTGTCAGTCCTTCTGGGGTGGTGAGGTGGTTCTGTGATGGAGATGATGATTTTCTTGCGAATTTTTGTTGTGTTATGTTGGATTCCTAGGTAGTCATGGAATAATGATATAATAATGAATGAAATGGATAGGGTTTGGTTTGGTTAATGGGATGGAAGTGGTTAATGAAAAAAATAAATGATGGATTGTGTGATTAAATGTGATTGTTTCTTAATAATGAAATGAAGGGTCTGTATAATGGTTTTAGTTGGAAATGTGAAATGTGGCTTGTGGTACATGGCTTGTGTAGTGTCATGAATTTAGGGGTGGTAGGGAATGTGGGGATGTTATGAGTTGGTTAGTGTTTTTTTATCCCATAGGATGGGATTTTGTGGCTATATTTATATATTTGTATATTCTTTTTTATTTATATGTTCATCCCATTCACATTGAGCACAATGTGTTGACACCCACATAGTCATGCATGGGGTGTTTTTGATGACATTCGATGAGTACAGCTAGCTAGGTACCCACTCTCTCTTCCAAGAGACGTGGTTATTGTATTTTTTGTGATGATGTATCATAGTGAATTATATGGTAGTTGTGATGGCCTAGCTATCTTCCGGAGAGATGTGACATGGTCATGCTTGTCGGTTGGAAAGCCTAGGTGTCTTTGGAAAGGATGTGACATACCTAGGCTTGGGTAAATTAGGTGGTGATTGTTTAGTGGATGTTTCAATTTGGTGTGTTTGGCTGGTAGTGTCATTTGAGGTGTAACAGGAACTCTGAGAGCTATCTTGTGGGGTGTTTTTCTGGAACGCTTTTTTCTTCATGTTTGATTTTGATTCTCAAAGTTGAAAATCATTTTATATCTATCTAATGTAATAGAACATGCCTTCCTGACCTGTTACTTTACTGGTTTTTTGGTTGGAAAGTGTTTAGAGGAGGATAGAAGTTGTTGGAGTGGAAAAAAACTACAACATACTCTTTATTCTTTATAATAGGGTTTTACAGCATAAAATTCTAGTTTATGTCTTATGTGGCTACACATTTACAACTTTTTTGTAGATAGAAGATATTGCATGAAATTTTTTTACACTATAATAAATAGTTTTACATCGTAAGTTTATTCTATATGAGATGCCATTAAAATATATAAAAACATTCATAGTTTTATATTATATTCTTTAAAATGGTTTTATGGTGTACGTTTTTTGGATCCCATGGGTTTTAAGCCATAAATGTGGGATTTACACCATAAAATATGTGGATTCCAAGTTGTTTATAAATATTATTTTGGATAATTTTCCTATCATTTGATTTTTCATCTCTTGGTAATGGGTGAACCCTAGGAAACCTTTTGAAATATTCCAATATTTCTTCCCTCTCCTTGATCCTTGGGTTCCAGTGCTAGTGTTTTTATAATCAGTGGTAATCCATTCATCCTTTCTCGGTTTCTTTCTCTCATTATTCTCTTAGAGATCCACTACAACATTTTGGTTTACATTTGGGCTGATTATTTGCAACATTTTTTACAACCCTTTTATGTGGTGTAGGTTGATCCAGGGTTTCCATGTACAGTTTTGTTTTATAGGTTGTTTCATCATTGCCTTATAGTGCACAAGATGATTGAAAAATCTTCTTTGAGGTAGGGGATCCTCATTCTCACTTGTTTATGTGCTATCTATATAGATTTCATTCTTTTTCCTTTAGGTTGATAGTAAGGGTCAACATAATAATATAATGAACTATAATAACTGAAATTGATGGGTATGGGGAAGATATCTCATTCTTTATTATTTTGATATATGTTGTTGATGATATAGGTCATGCTTGTTTATAATACTGAAAATAATGTTTGTTTGTGTGATAATACTCATGATAAGTAAATAAGTAATGCGATGAAAGACCTTGAATATATATAGAAACTAGTATTTATGTTTCTGTGTGAGCTTTTCCATGTTTGGTTGCATTTTTTGGTTTGAGCTATTGTATGATGATGGAGGTGATTGGTTGGGTTGTGTGATGCATGGTATTTTGGTATGATGGTTGGTTGGAAAGGATGAGATTTGGGAAATTGAGATGTGGTTGTGGTGCTCAATGCTATGATGTGTGGTGGTGATGATTTGTGTAAGTGTTGTACTGTGTGGTGGTGTTGTGTGATGTGGTTTTGATATATGGTGGTTGTGGCATATAGAGTTTGTGGTATCCTGTGGTTTTGATGTGTTGGGGATGATTTATGTGGTAGTTTTAGTGAGATAGTTTGGTTGGTGTGGCATGGTGAAGATGGTTTATCCAAGATGGGAAAGATGTTGTGTGGTGGTTTTTTCAATCTCCTGATTATCCATGGAATAAATTTGTGGTGATAGAACAAAAACATAGGCTGGTAAATAAATGATATGGGATGGAATTATATATCTGTTAAATGGATTAAATGAATTGAACATTAAATGAATGGGAAGTGTAAATGTGAATGAAGTGTCTTAGTAAATGGAAGTAAGATGTATGGCTTGTGTGGTGGTTGTGTGGTGTGTTGAATATAGTGGTGGTAGTGATTGTGATAGTTAGTGTGTATTGTGGTGGTGGGGGTTGTGTGATCTATTGAGTTTTTTTAAGCCATAGGTTGGGTATTGTGTGTTATCTATATTATTTTGAAAAAAGGGAATTCCCATGTGTGGCCTTTTTGAAACCTCCACACATAGTAACCCCCCTCCTCCATGAAGAGGTCACTGCCATGAGGTAGAGCCCTAGTCGGGGAAGGATCCGTTGCCAGCTGAGATAGCAAAGTGTCCCAGAGGGTGACATCCCGATCGACGATGGTTTGTCAAAGAAAACTGTCAGCACATTGGGACGCGCCTCATTTTTCCCTCCCAGTTGAGACTGAGTGACCCGAAAATACGGGTGGATCCCAGGGGAGTTGATTTCCCCAAAAGCGGACTCCCATGATTCAAACGTGTTGTTGGGTAACGAGGTATTGGGGTGGCCTCCCCACCTATGCGTCTCATGTCCCCAGTGAGGCCCAAGGTGGCCAACCCTTGGGCTTAGGCCAGTTCTCAATGGGGTAGAGGGTCCCACGAGAGGATTGTTAGCATATAGTGTGCATTGCCTTGCGAGGACTCAAACCCAGAACCTCTGGGTCAGGATGCCACCGCCTTTAACCAACTCACTCGTGCCCTGTAGGCAAACATGTTTTTGGGTAACGAGGTATTGGGCTGGCCTCCCCATTTGTGTGTTGCACGTCCCCAGCGAGGTCCAAGGTGGCCAAACCATGGGCTTAGGCCAGTTCCCAATGGGGTAGAGGGGACCATGAGAGGTTTTCTAGCATATAGTGCATGGTTCCTTGTGAGGAATCGAACCCAGAACCTTGGGGTCAGGATGCCACCACGTTTAACCAACTCACCCATGCCCCATGGGCAAACATGTTGTTGGGTAACGAGGTATTGGGGTGGCCTCCCCACCTACGCGCCACACGTCCCCAGCGAGGCCCAAGGTGGCCAACCCTTGGGCTTAAGCCAGTTCCCAATGGGGTAGAGGGACCCAGGAGAGGTTTGTTAGCATATAGTGCACGTTTCCTTGCGAGGACTTGAACTCGGATCCTCGGGGTCAGAATGCCACCGCCTTTAACCAACTCACTTGTTCCCCGCGGGCAAAACGTGTTGTTGGGTAATGAGGTATTGGGGTGTCCTCCCCACCTGCATGTCTCATGTCCCCAGCGATGTCCAAGGTGGCCAAACCTTGGTCTTAGTCCAGTTCCCATTGGGGTAGAGGGGCCCACGAGAGGTTTGTTAGCATATAGTGTGTGTTGCATTGAGAGGACTCGAACCCAGAACCTCAGGGTCAGAATGCCACCACCTTTAACCAACTCACCCATGCCCCATGGGAAAATGTGTCATTGGGTAATGAGGTATTGGGGTGGCCTCCCCACTTGTGCACCACACGTCCCCAGCGAGGCCCAAGGTGGCCAACCCTTGGGGTTAGGCCAGTTCTCAATGGGGTAGAGGGGCCCATGAGAGGTTTGTTATCATATAGTGTGTGTTTCCTTGCAAGGAAATGAACCCGGGACCTTAGGGTCAGGATGACACTGCCTTTAACCAACTCACCTATGCCCCATGAGGACTCGAACCCAGAACCTCGGGCCCATGAGAGTTTGGTTAGCATATAGTGCCTGTTTCCTTGTGTGTTATCAATATATCATGTATTTAATGTTATTTCTATATGTTCACCACCCGAGTTGGATAACCTTACCAATTCTCAGAGGTTATGGGTTTTAGATGTTTTCCACAACATCTGTGATGGTGGTGATATGAATGGTTGAATATGCCCTCTTCCCTGATATTCCTTTGGTAGTGACATCAAAAGTGTATGTGGGTGAGATGTGGTGTGTTGGCCCATTAATATTAGAGCGAGGTGAGGTGATGAGGTGATGATGTTATGTGATGGGCTTGGTGTCTTCGAGCAGGATATGATGAGATTCTGTATGTGGTGGGGGAATGTGTGGTAAGAGGATATCATGAGGTTGATGTTATGCACATTCATGATACCCTAATACTCTAGTTATGTAATTAGATATGGTGTGACGACCTGGGTGTCTTCGGGTGAGATGTGTTATGATGGCCCAGGTGTATTCAGGTGAGATGAGATGTGATGATTCTTAATGCTAGCACCAGGTGCTAGAACTTTCAGGTGTGGGGTAGGTTGAGATGTGTAAAACCCCAAGGATTAGAAAAAAAATTTAATATTGAATGAATGAAACACTTAGTCTCTATAAAACAAAAATTTGTAATAAACTATCCAATAAACATAATTTTTTCACCTCTGTGATTTGAATTTCAAAAAACTGACATACAAAGTTGTGTTCAAGGTGATATTTAGAGTCTTTTAGAATTAGCATAAATTTTGGTGAATATTAACTTACCCTTATTAATATTAATGTACCCTTGTGAATATTAATATGACCCTTATGAATACTAACCTCACCCATGAATCTATAAATAAAATTTAGTCACCTTATAAATGAAGTATAGTATTTTATAAATTATTAATTAATTATTCATATTTTTGTGAGTGTTAAATATTTAATTAAAATATTAAATTAATAATTTAATTAATTTTAATACAATGGGTTCCAAAATAAATATTTTTTTTTCTTTATGATTTTAGAATAATTTAATAATACCTTAGTTAAATTTTTAGGGTATTATAAAATCAGTTTTGTCTTTAAAACTGTATTTTTTGAGAAAATAATGATTTTAATTAAAAATTAAATTTCTTATATTTAGAAAATTATTTTGATAAAATGGGTTCCATTTTAGGATTCTAAATGCTGAAAAACGGGTATGGTTAATTTTTTGGATTTTTCTAAAATAATTGAATTTTTAGTGATAGTAAAATACGGTAATTTACCATATATATACATTATAAGTTAAATACATTATTCCTTGCATCATGGATGATGTAAGAAACCATTAGTGAGAACTCACATGCACATATTACTATTCTTGGTCACAATAATCAATACTATTTCTGGTCTTGAGAAAAATAATAAAATAATGAATAAGATATTAAAAAATCACTCCTCTCCTCCACTATAAAAACCTCCTCTCACTCCCTCTTCTCTTAACTTCTATGAAGCCTTGTTTCTTATCTAATTTTTACTTAAATATCCTCCCAAGCTCCTCCCTCACTTATAGAGTCCCTTGGACTCATAAAAAGACCCAAAACACTCCCCTAAAGATGCTCTCAAGGAAGAAAACTTTAAGAGGTAAATCCCTCCTTTCATTTATTTTATTTCGAGTTCCTTTCTTTTCTTTTTCATTCCTCACCTAATTTCATCCAAAAGTTATGATAAATCCATTAACTTATATGTAATTTAATTTTTTTATGATAATGTAATAATTTGTCAACATCTCTCCTTTACCCTTCTTTTATACTAGAAATGAAAACAATATCTGAGATGTGTTAATTTATCACATTCAAGGACGACGGGTTTTCAATTTCTATTACCATCTTTAATTCTGGCCATGAAACCATTTTGATGGTTTAAACAGACTATAATATATGTATTATAACTTATTTAAGGTTTTTAATATTTTTTTACACATGATATTAATTTATATGAGTTCGTCATGATCAAAAACCACCAATTAACCCAAACAATTATCATTAAAGTTTTATATAATGATTCATCTTCACTCCCAATAACCAAATGAATTTTATAACCATGAAATCATATAGATGTTAAATAATATAACAAAACTTCTATTTTGTACAACCATTCTCATCTTAAATTTTTATCCTTACATGTATATAAGTAAACTGGTTATGAATACCAAAGAAGAAAACGCTTCCAAAAAATAAAATTGAACCTCTTAAAACCATCAAGAAGAACATTAAAGAACTTAATAAGGCTATAATAAATCAATTAAATAATTAATATGTTATTTTAATATTAATTAATGAATTTAATTTTGTTATCTAGGACAGTAATATCAAGTGAATAACACCATCAAACATAAAGTAAGGTTCTTCTACCCAAACCTTCATTTTCATTCAGGTTACTCTTATTCTCTACTTAACTCAATTAAATTATTATTTGTTCATATATACTTCTCATAAATTATTTTTTAATTTTCTATATATATGTACCTACTAGAATCCTATTTTAATTTATGGGGATTTGTATGTTTTAAAAGGGTATTTCAAAAGTTCTTCCCAAAAATACAAGCCCAGTTCAAGGAAATTTCTCAAATTCTTACCTATTTTCAAGGGAACTTTATAATATATTTTTAGTAAACATTATCATTCTAAAATCACTTATTTTATTATTAAAATACTATCTTACTTCACTTCTTGTTTTATACAAAGATATTTCCAAAAGAACTCTTCTTTTCAAGGTAAAAGATTATTTATCTCATGAATTACTCGATGATTTTATAAGAGTATCTTCTTATATTTCAACACTCTTGTTGATTATTATATATTATTGAGATTAATATTTCATGATATCATGTAGCATATTTAATTGAATGTTTTATGATTAGTTTGACTATGGATGTGCTATCTTAAAACTATTCACTAATTTAATCGGAATGGTTAGTGTTTATGCTTAGTGTTCGGGGAAAGTAATTTACATTTCATATGTTAGTTTCAATATGAATGTATGTGTTGTTAATGTTTATCCCTATTAATATGAAAAATTCACTGGAATTAGTAAGTGATGTTTGGTTCATTCTATACCCCCTTGATGCATCGGTAGGTCTCATGAGACAAACTACGATCTTCGCACGAGTCCTTAACAAAATTGTTATTTATGGTATTGGCATGAGGCCTTGATGGTATGGTTATGATGTCCGACATTATGCATTCCTTCATTATGAAACTAGTAATTAAAATTTCATGTGGTTATTAGACTAGTATAATACTCATGATTATGCTTTATTATGGAATTATTTTTTTATCTCTTGTTCCTGCCATAATGTGTTCAAGTTTATTTTTAAAGGCATGTGTTTTTGGTTATTCACCTACCTAATGTTTATGTTTATGATATCATCTACAATATTTATTACCCTTACAAAGGATTTCATATCACCACTTTCTTATATTTCCTTTTCCCAAGACATGAAGAGGTATATTATAAATGACATGTAGGGATAACCTAGGAGTTATTGATGTTGTCAAAGGAATTTCTATATAGTTTTTTCTTTCAAGTTGTAATGTTGAACTTATGTATGTATCTGGTTTTCCAAATATACTAAACTATTCATTACTTTGGGATAGGATTTTCTTGTAATCATTCCAATGTAATTAAATAAGGCACCATCTCTGAGCAACTAGGGTCAGGTCTTTACAATTGATATCAGAGGAAGTTTAGTAGAAAACTTGGAAACTAGATTTAAAAAATGTATATTAGGGAACAAAAACCTAAGATAGACTTTGAGGATAAACATATAAGAATGTACAATAATTTGATAAGGAATAGATTATGTGGATATGTCTAGAAGATAATTCCTTTTTTGGATACTAAAAAGTGGGCGTGGTTCTGGAACAGATGTACCTGGGAGTAACAGCTCCGACAAGGAGTTTCGGGCTTGACCTGGGGTATCCTAGTACACGACAATATGGATTTTATTTTCATTATATTATTTTTATTATTTTATTTTTGTTTTTATTTTTTCAAAATAATTATTTCATTTATTTTATATCATTATTTTATTTGATTAATTATTTATGTAATTTTTTCAATTTAATAAATCTGAATTTTTGTAATTAATCTTTTTATTTAACTATTTTTTATTTTCTTTGTTTTAAAAATAATTTAATTATTCTTATTTTTTAAAAAATTTAATTTTATCCATTATATCAATTATTTAATTCTTTTAATTATTTATTTATTCATTATTTTTCATGTAATATATTATTATTATAAATTAATTTATTTAATTCATTCCTTTAATGTTAAAATAAATAATTTAACTTTGTTAATTTTAATTTTCTTTGTTTAATTTTGTTTTTTTAATTTTCAAATTAATTTATGAGGTCCAATTTATTTTTTCAGGAGAATTAATTCTACTATCGTTGCACATTTTCTACTCCTAGACTTCACAGCTGTGCTACCACCAGGGTGATTCTACCATTATCCTTCACTGTGGTGCTACCGCTAAGGTGCTGCTACCACCAACCCATACACTCCTGCTACCACCAGTATCTCCTACCATAGATAAACCTTTTCCACTTTCCCCTTCTTCTTCAGATCCACCATTTTCATCAACCCACAATGGCAGTACCCTGTGGAAGAACCAAATAGTTCTTCTGATAGACTATAATGGTGCTTTTTCCAAACTCCATCCCACTGGTTCTTCCACCAGACTCTATCCTAATGCTGGAACATTCCCACTGATAGAAAAAAAAACTAAACTAGAATCATAACTACATCCTATCCACTACCAAAAAAACTCAACCACAACAAAAAACAATGACATCAGTAAATACCAACGACAATAAAAAAACCACCGGTAGCACAACTCAACCCACCACTACAAATCAGATCTGAATATGAATAACACTAAAAAATATGAAAACCTTGCCTCACTAATTTGTACAACCCAAACACACCGTCGCGCCACTACAATGTCTAATAACACCACTATCCCACTCGACTGATCCACTATGGAGTTAAATTCAAATGAGCCCACCGATTTAAGAGCTAACCATTGTGGGTGAAGTTGTCAAGCCACTGTTGCAACCCCCAAAAACTTAATATTGGAAAACCATCGTGCATACCCATCATCAAAGAAAATATGAACCCCAGTGCTTCCATCGCTACTTCCCACCAATGCTATTGAATCACGAACCTTGTTTTTGCTCAAAATTTCCACCACTAAAGGGGGTCACTAAGCACTGCCCCATCACTGTTATTTCTTGTTGGGGAGGTTGAATCTCCCTCCTCTCCTGAATAAATCGACCCACAACCCCTTCTTATTTCTTAAATATATATATATAATATATTATTATTATGATTATTAACATATATAATAATAATAAATATTTATATATATGTAATACATATTTATATATTTATGTAATCACTAATACTAATTTAATTTAATTAAGTAATTTATATATATTTATTTCTATATAATAATATTTTTTTCTCATGTTTTTGACACTTATAATTTCTTTTTAGGTAAAAGGATTTAAAGAGGAGATCGTGGGGATTGGAGTAGTTTAATTTAGCAATCATGAACCTTGAGTGTTCTGTGTATAAAACATTGAGGTGTGGGATCATGGATGATATGCTACATGGGGAATGAATTTGGTTCAAAAATAACAGATAGAGACCTACTACAGGAGGATTTGAGCCATTGGAGAACCATCCTAATCCATTTCAGAACCATCCCCCACATCCGATCATTCACCAAATACTCATCGGTGCACACAGATAAGAGTAGCAACCAGATCTGGAAGAGGGGATTAGATCTGAAATCAGAGAAGGAGGAGGGGAAAAACCTTGATAGTGATGCTTCTTCACCTTTTCCTTCTTATTCTATGCTTTTTTTCAAACATGTGTAGTTAATTAGATTAGGGGAATTTGGGTTCAATGAACTAGCCATATTTTTATCCATTATGCTTATATTACTTCTTTTGCTCATTGAAAATTTAAGTTTGAGGATATTTTAAATTTTATTATGAATATCATTTTTTCACTATCCAAGAACTGACAAGTGAGGGCAATGATTTCTTTTCACCTTGGATCATTGACCAATGTACTGAAAATTGGAAAAGGAAAATGAATTTCTTATCCATAATTAATGGATTAATACCAAGGTAAATATTGAAATATATAAACAAAATAATGTTCATCAAGATTATTCTAGGAGCATCTCTACTGTCCATTCCTCCATAGAGTATGGAACCTACTGAGCTCCATGAGCTCTAGAGATATATAATAAATCTTCTCTTTATTTCATATTTAAACATGATTTATTACATAAAACTTCACTTAATATAATTTTGAGGATCGATAGGTCTAGAGTCTTGGAAAATTATGAACATTACATAAGAACATAAAACATGAAATACAACATCTTTATTTCAAACTTATTTGACCCGACCAACTCATTCCTTCATACTTAACACTGCATGGGATAACTTGAGGATATACATAAGAAAAGAGTGAGCTATAAATCCCGGTAAGGTAGTAAACTAGAAATAACCTAAATAATACAATACATGTTAGGAAATAGGAATATCAATGGAGCACAAGAGAAACATGAACATAAAGGCATGATATAGCATGATTATCAAAACATGGAAATGTGGCAACAACTTAAAACACTACATCATTAACATAAAGAAATCAGGTAAACCCCTATACCAACATGGTGGAAAAAATTTCTATAAATTAATCAGGTAAAACACTATCCCAACATGACATATCATGATACTAAATATTACCCAATGCATTAGATCACTATTAGGGCACACCATTCATAATCATTTCAATCTCATGCTTAAGTGTGCGACAAAGATCATAAAACATGGATTCATTCTTCATCATAATTCATTCCATGATCAAGAAGTTTGGAATAAATATATGTAATTACTGAATAGAAAATGGTATATGTAAATAAATTTGAATACCCTTGATATATTAATGGGTATGGTATTCAGCACACAAAGATTTTGGCATGGAAAATCACAGTGCAATTTTGGCAGCCTAACAGCGTGACATAAAAAATCATAAAAATGGTTGATGATAGAGACAAGGGTATATAATCATATATAAATTAAATTGAAAGTAAGGGGGTTATATAGATATATTTTCCATCATAATTAACTTGGAAATAGAAGGCGTAACATAATAAAGAAACTTGAAGAAAGGGGAGAAATGGAATAACTCTTATGAAATTTCGACAGGGTAACAGGTGTACGTGGGAGGGATTAATGATAGAGAAAGATGTATATCTTCATAAAAACATAATAAGGGTAGTATGGGGTAGGTGTGAAAACTTTAACCATCATTTTTAATTGAAAATAAAAGGTTTTAACAATATAAGGAAACTTGGATAAAAATGAGAAAGAAAGGAAACCCTTACTTGAGTGTGTGGCTTCAAAAGCTTGAAGAGGGGATTATTTTTAGCTTAGGGTTCCTTGAGAGGATTCTAGAGAGGATATTGAAGATTAGTGACGTGATAAAATGATTTTCAGTGAAGATAAGTGGGATCTTGGGTGGGTTTATATAAGAAATGATAGGGTTATTCTTTAATATTTCACAAACATAGGTTTTAGAATCTATAAAATTAAATATTTAAAACCTTAAACCTTCCCATTGTTTTTTCCCATTATGTTTTCCAAAGATGAGTGGAAAAAATTATCTTATAATCCCAATTTCCTAACATATTAAAATATTATCCTCTCTTATGTGGAGGTGAGTCACATTAATAAAGAAATGAATTTTAAATCATAAAATATATTATACATTTTGGAGGATTCACTAAGAATTTATAAAATAACTAAATATATATATATATTAACATTATTTTAATGGGAAAAAATATATTGGTCGAATAATACCCATTATATTATTTATTACATCATTTTTGGGTCATTATGATGTCATAAAACACATATTTTATTTATACAGTATTTAATTTTTACCCAAAAAATTGACTGACTCAGAAAATTATGAAAAATTAACGGTTTGATAATTTTGATGTCCTGATTCCAAAAATAATATTTATTTTGTCTGAATAATTTTTTAAATATGGAAATTTTTAATTTTAAAATAAAAATAGACATTTATTGAAAATTCACGGGTTAAAAAACTGTTTTCAAACCTTAATAAAAATTACATTTGACTTCATAAAAATTATATAATCATTTATTATTAATAAAAGTAATTTGATAATAATATTTTTTTTAAAAATTAATTATTTCAAAAATTCATTAATTCCTTAAAATGGATTCTGTTGAAAATACAATTTCGCATTTATCGTATAAAAATATAATTCTTATAAAACTGATTACCTAATCATTTATAGATAAGGAACTGATATAATCATAATTTATATGATTTTTTTTTGTAATATTATTAATAAAAATCTTAATTTAATGTATATATTTCTCAAAAGTACCATTTTTACCTTAAGAATCAATTTATCAAGTTCATCATTTTTTTAAGAAAGACTATTGTCATAAAAGAATTGATGGAATAAGAATTTTATTTGTAAAAAGAGATTACAAAATAAATAACTAATACCCTACTACATTACCCCTTATAACACCCATATAAGACCTAAGGGTAAGGTGTACGATGATGACAAACTCTTGGGGTAGCTCAAATAACATCGCCCGAGTGGTAATCTCTATTAACTTGAACTTCTCTCATAGGTGATTTTGTTCATGGTTAACGTATTGAAGCTCGACTTGGTCTTGGTCCAAAGTAAAGTCCAGTGATGCTACCTCCTTTCTGAGCTCCAACAATTGAGATTTGTATGGATTGAGGCTACTGGATGAGGCCATCCTCTCCTTTTTCTGTGTCAAAAGGATTTTTAAAAAAACTTATATTTATATCAGTTGTGTGATCACTATTCAATAGCTATATTATCAACTGTAATGATAATTAATGGTCATTTAAACCTAATAATAAAAAAATTGCATGCTTTTTCTATATCCATAATAAATTAAAAGAGAAGGAATTTTATTCATTAATGATCGGGTTGTTACAACATTCCCCCCATAAGAAATTTTTCCCTTAGAATTTTTTTCACATACTAAAAAAATGAGGGTAACTCTGCCTCATCACTTCCTCTAGTTCCCACGTTGCTTCTTCAAACTTATAGTTTCACAACATACCTTGATGAGGGGAATTGTCTTATTTCATAGAACTTTTTCCCTAAAATCTACGATCTTCACCAGCTTTTCTTCATAGGAGAGGTCATTCTCCAATGGTACCACCTTTGTATTGAGTACATGTAATGGTTAAGGTATGTACTTCCTCAAGATTGATACATGGAATACATTATGTACTTAAAACAGGTTTGGTGGGAGTGCTAGTAGATAGGACACTGCTCCAATGTGATCAAGGGTCTCAAAAGGGACGATTTACCTTGGACTAAGCCTTCCCTTCTTCCCAAATATCATAACTTTATTCCATGGTGATATGTGGAGGAAAAAAATATCTCCAACATCAAACTCTATGTCTTGTCAATGGTTGTTAGCATACCTCTTTTGTCAATTCTGAGCATCTTTGATGAGCTACTATATGGTCCTAACCTTCTCCACCATTTATTCGACTATTTCTAGACCTAGAAATTTTCACTCCCTAAATTCATCCCAACATTCTAGTGTTCTGCATCTCTTACCATGAAGGAGTTCATAAGGATCCATTTGGATGCTTGAGTGGAAATTTTTGGTGTAAGAGAACTCAACTAGAGGATGTTGTTGATACCATCCTACTTTGAAGTCCATTAAGAATGATCTCAACATGTCCCCAAGTGTTTGGATAGTCTACTCATATTGGCCATCAGTTTGAGGTTGATAAGCCGTACTAAACTTCAGCACAGTATTTAGAGCGTGTTGGAGACTCTTCCAGAACATAGAGGTTAATCTTGAATCTCGATCAGATACAATCGATAGTGTTACTCTATGAATACTTACCACTTTTATAATGTATATTCATTCTAATTGATCCAATGAGAAATCCTCTTGAATTGTAATGAAGTGTGCAACCTTTGTAAGACGATCCACAACAACCCAGATAGTATTATATCCTTTGGATGTCTTCAGAAGTACAGTGACAATACATGGTGATTTTATCCCATTTCCATGTTGGTATGAGTAATGTTTGCATCATCCCCTTATACTTTTTCCTCTCATCCTTCACTGGATGACATACCGGGAAATTTGACGTATATTTGGTGATATCCTTATTCATGTTATCCCACCAATAATTCTATCAGAGATCTCGATATATCTTTTTGTTTCCTGGGTCAATAGAGAAATTGGAACTATGTTCATGATCAAAAAGTTCTTTCTTTAACTTTAGATTTGATGGAAAACATAGTCTTAACCCAAATCTCACAATTCATTTTTCATTAAAATTGAAATCTGAGGATTTCCCTTTTTGAATAGTTTCCAATTTATTTTGAATTAACACATCATCCTTTTTATCATCCGTTAAACTTTCTAAAAGAGATGGTTGATCAATCATTTGTGAAAGTATTGATAATTTTCCCTTATTTATGATTCCCATGTTCATCTTCATCAAATCTAATAATATTGGATCCTTTTCAATTATCATTAATGAAAGAGTTGATGGATTCTTTCTACTTAGAGCACCTTCTACTTTACTCACTTTCCCTGGATAGTAGTTAATTAGGAAGTCATAGTATTATATCATCTCTAACCATATTCGTTGGAGAATACTAAACTATTTCTATGTGAATATATACTTGTGGCTTTTGTGATCCGTATATATTTCACACTTTTCACCAAAGAGGTAATGTTGCCAAATTTTCAAAGCAAAGATCACTATAGCCAACTCCAGATCATGTGTTGGATAGTTATACTCATGAACTTTCAATTGACTTGAAGTATAGGCAATGAATTTTTCATTTTGCATCAACACATATCTCAGGACCTTCTCTGAAGCATCACTAAATACCACAAAAAGGTTCTCCACTTTTGGGTAGTGTGAGCATGGGAGTGGTGATAAGTCTCCTTTTCAACCCCAAGAATATTTCTTAAAATTCATCATTCCAATAAAACTTGACTCCCTTACAAGTTATCTTGGTATGAAGGTTTGAAAAAAGTGATAAATTTATCACAAATCAGTGATAATACCTAACTAACCTAAGGAATCTTCAAATATCCATCATAAATGTTGGCCTTGTACATCCCTCAATTGAATTTTTCTTTGAGGGATCCACATATATCCTATTGATTTTGATGATATTACCTAAGAATGATCCTTCCTTCAACAAGAATTCACACTTTCTGTACTTTTCATAGAGCTTCTCCTTTCACAAGGTTTCTAGTATAATTCTTCGATGCTTCTTATGATCCTCCATGGTTTTGGAGTATATTAGAATATCATATATAAATACTACCACCAATATTTTGAGGTAACATCTAAAGACTCTATTCTTCAAGACCATAAATATTTTTTGAGCATTAGTGATTCCGAAATGAAATTCTATGAATTCATAGTTCCCGTACCTTGTACGAAAATCAGTCTTGGGGATATCCTCCTTCTTCACCCTTACTTGGTAATATCCTTACCACAGATCCACCTTGGAGAAGTATTGTGATCCATGTAGCTGATTGAATAAGTCATAAATTTGTGGCAAAGGATACTTTTTCTTTTTCATGATTTTATTTTGCTTACGATAATCAATGGAAAGTCACATTGATCCATCCTTCTTCTTAACTAATAGTATTGGTGCACCCCATGGTGAAGCACTTGGTTGTATAAACCCTTTATCTAGATTCTCATGTAGTTATTTATTTATCTCCTCAAGCTCCAAAGCAGCCATTCTATATAGAGTCTTGGATATTGGAAATTCCCCATGTATGAGATCAATTGAAAATATAACATCTCCCCTAGAAAAAATATCAAGCAATTCCTCGAGAAATACATTAGTGAATTCCCACATAATAGACATCTCTTAAAGGATTGTTCCTTCCTTATACTCAATCATTTGAGAAAGATACAAATTATCATAGTGAAGTAATATCCATACTTGAGAGATGATGGTTCCAAATAAGATTCATCCTCCTCCTTGAAGTTATAAAAAATTTTGGGTCGATTAACCATATGGAGAGTGTTTTCCCTCTCACGGAAATTTATGTTGGCTCTATATAGGGAAATCCAATCCATGCCAAGAATTTCATCAAATTCCACAAGAGGGAGTATGATGAGGTTTTCTAATAATTTCAATCCAAAAATTGTGATAGGGGAAGATTTAAATTCACAGGATGTAATAATTTCCCAATTTTCCATTCTCACTGACATATCTAATTCCATTCTTTATGGTGGTGTTTGGATTGTTCTAATAAACTTTCTGGATATAAAATAATGCATAGAAACAGAATCAAAAAGTACATTCTCTATTATTGAATGAATAACTAGTGTACCTATCACCACTTTATTGTTAGGATTCACTTTGGCAGTAGTGATAGAGAAATCTTGCCCTTGTTTCGCTGGAGGTTGTTGGTTGCCTCAAAAAACCCTTGGCTTAGGGAATTGATTCGCAAAGTGCGCCAGTTCTTTACAGTTGTAGAAATGAACAATGCATTGAGGGTCAAACGGATTTTTCCTCTCCTCTATTTCAGTAGTGGGTTTTTCTTGTCACCAATCATTGGTTATGTGCCCTTTTCTTCTACACCTAAATCATTTCCTCATCCCATTCATCCAATTTTCAGGGTGCTATTTTCTGTACCTTTTGAAAGTGGGTGCTGGAATTTCTTAGCACCATTGGATTTATCCATCAGACCGATAGAACTAAAGTACACTTTCCACTTCTTATCCCCATGATACCCCTGAGATTTTCTGATCTCCATTTCATCTTTGATGGCACATCGAACAATTTTCTCATAGCTATGAAACTCATATATCACTAGGGATTTTTGTAGGCTAGGTTTTAGCCTACCAAAGAAGCAGTAAACATTCCATTTAGGGGTAACAACAAAGTCAGAGATATATCGTTCAAGACTTGTGATGTTTTCCTCGTATTCTCTGATGGATTCATCATCTTTTTACTTGAGGGAAATGAAGTCCCTTTCCATCTTAGTTCAAAGGGTTCGAGGAAAATATTTACCAAAAAAACATTTTATGGAAATCCTTCCATTCCAAAGCCTTGATCTCTTCCTCAGGCTTCATATTTTTTATTAATGTGAACCATTTATCAGCTTCACCCTCCATACAACAAGCATCTAGAAGAACCTTCTATTGTTCGGAACATTGAAGGATGGAGAATATCTTTTCAATATATTTGATCTATTGTTTCGTGATTGAGGGATCAGATGATCTATTTAAAGTGGGAGTTATTTGTCTTATTAAGCTTTTGATTATGACTTGTTCAATCTTAGGGGGGGTTGGATGTTCCTATTGATCCATGTTTATATTAAATACTTTAGTTAACTAAGAGATTATCATGATAATGTATGTGATTCCCACTCCCATAGGATTGGGAATCTCATTAGAATAGTCATCACATTGATATTCACATTGGTTGTTAGCATGAGTCCTCCTATTAATTGACATTAGATAGAATAAATGGAAAATTATAGGTATGTATTTTAAACTATTAAACACATAAGGTTGAATCCAATGACAAAAATGGATAACTTTTAAATTAAATTTATTTACTTAACTTATGAATTTATAGGCTTCAATCTAAGTTATTCATGATCTATTTACTAGCATATATTCTTAGTGGGATTTTTTTATTCCATTAATAATGGTTCTTACTAATCTTATGAATAACGGAAGCACATCCCATGGGATTGTCAAACTAAGAGTGTAGTAATGCCCGTTGTCATGCGTTAGTTCTTGTTCAAGTCTAGATCAATGTGGTGTTTTCAAGTTTTAGCCCTTGATATATCTATGCCAGAGCCACCTCTTCTTGTTCATATCCAGAAAGGGATGTATTTTATTCATAAAATACTTACTATATACTCAAAAAAAATAAGTATTATTTTCTTATAATCATTCTTATCCATAAGTCTTTCACTATATTTTTATAACCCAAACCCAAAAAATAACTAAACCTATCCTCTGATACCAACTATAATAACCCTTCCCTTTATTTCATATTTAAACATGATTTATTACATAATGTTTCACTTAATACAACTTCATGGATTGATATGTGTGGTGTCTTGTGAAATTAGTAACATTACATAACAACTTAAAACATGAAATACAATATCTTTATTTCAAACTTCTTTGACGTGACCAACTCATTCCTTTGTACTTAACACTGCATGGGATAACCTGATGACATACAGAAGGAAAGGGTGAGCTATAAAGCCCAATAAGTGAGTAAAAAGGAATTACATGAATAATAAAATACATGTTAGGAAATAGGAATATCAATGGATCACAAAAGAAACATGAACATAAAGGCATGGTATAACATGATTATCATGACATGGAAATGTTGAAACAACTTAAAACACTGCATCATTAACATATAGGAATCAGGTAAACCCATATCCCAACATGATGGACAAAATTACTATAAAGGAATCATGTAAACCCCTGTCCCAACATGACATATCATGATACTAAACATTACCCAATGTATTGTAGCGCTATCAGGGCGCACCCTTCATAATCATTTCAATATCATGCTTAAGTGTGCCACATAGATCGTAAAACATGGATTTATTATTCACCATAATACATTCTACTATCAAGTAGTTTGGAATATATGCATGTAATCACTAAATAGAAAAAGTTATATGTGAATAAATTTGAATAACCTTGATAGTGTAATGTGTATGGTGTTCACTACACGATGATTTTGGCATGGAAAATCATGGTGCAATTTTGGCAGCCTAACGACGTGACATAAAAATTCATAAAAATGGTTGATGATAAAGAAAGGGGTATCTAATAACATATACATGAAATGTAAACTAAGTTATCATATAAATTTATTTCCCAACATAATTAACTTGTAAATATAAGGTGTAAAATAATAAAGAAACTTGAAGAAAGAGGAGAAATGGAATAACTATTACGAAATATCAGCCTGGTAACGTGTGTACATGGAAGGTATTAATGAGAGAGAAATAGGTCTACCATCATAAAAAAATAATAATTGAAGTATTGTAACACCCCAAGCTTCTACGGTACGCTTCTCTTTGAATAATGAAATAGTGTGTGTTGTACGCAACATCGAGTTCTAACACACACCACAACCGATCAAACTAGTTGTTATGAATAGTAATACCTACTTTTTAAAATTTTATAGATTTTATCACTCAAAATGGACTTCATTTTTGGATTCAGAGTATCAAATTTAGCCTAAGGTGAAATTTTGGTACTTTTCAGATAACTTTAATATTTTGATGAGTAGTGAAAATTACTAAATTTTAATTAAAAACAACTTTTTTAATGAAAATAATTAATAGTGATAAATTATGAATTTGAGTGGTTTTAAAGTATATTTAGAATATATTTTTACCATTTAATAAATTTTTTGTTATTGTGCATAATTTCACAATTAAACCGAACATAAACAAGTATCAATCTTTTGATAGTTATTATATCTTAAAAACACGCTTTTTGTTTTGACAGCGGGAATTAATTTTAAATTAATTTCTGCCACTTATGTGTTTTGAATTTGGAAAAATGGATTCCATTTTTGGAATCAGGATGTTCAAATTGTTTAAATAGATAACTTTTATTTTTAGACATTTTGAATAATTACTTCAGTAAATATTTTATTTACCATGGTTAAAGGGTAAATCCAGTAAATAAGGGTTAAAAAAATAATATTATAATAATAAAAAATTACCCTAAAACGTGTCCTAACCTTATTGGTTGATACATGTCCGACCATGGCCATCTTTGGGTCTATTTTGGGACCCCATGGTGCCACTTGTAAGTCATAGGGACACTTTATTTTAATTAAGTTAAAATGAATACAAAAATGACACAAGCATATATCTTTTAGAAAAACAATTTTTACATAAGGTTATATATGTTTGATTTTCAACTATAAATATTAATTTGAAAGATAAAAATACTTCCTACATATTGGTATTTTATTTATAATTTTTAGACATTAAATAATTTACTTTATTTATGACACAATGGTGGTGCAGTAATTACCATAATACTGAAAAATTAAAATGATTGATATTGTAGATACCCAAATAAATATAATTTGAGACTTTTTTGGAATTACACTAATTTTATAGGTTAATATTAAATGTTAGGAATGATTTAATTAACTTTTTTATAAGTAATAATTCTGTTATGATTTTTACAAAAATCAATTATTGAATAGTGTCAAAATTGACATAAAAGAGTTTTTTTTAAAAACATATTATATTATTAATTGATATTAAATTCCTAAAAATATAAGTATCTATCAAGAGACTTATATCATGATAGGTGTATCATTAATGGACCACTTGGGGGTCACTTGGATGTATATAATATGTTTACTAACCATATAATATAAAAATACAAAGAGACATTGTAAAAGTGAAACTAATTAACTAAGAGTTAATACTTAATGATAAGGTTAGTATAATGACCCAAACCTGTATAAATTATATTGGTTGAGTGGTTTTCGACCTATCCCCACCTTAAAATTTAAATAATCCACTTTGGAGCCATTAGAAATTGAATATGAATTTATTAGAAAATAATATTTCTAGCTTTTCCAAAGGTGCCCCTCACCCCTCTTATAAAAAGGCACTCCCCATTCTCACTAATTCACACATTCAAAGCCTTTTTGGTTCGGCCATCCTCTGCCCAAATACTCTCTAAACTTCCCTCACTTCATCTTAGAGGCCTTACATTAGTCAGAAATCCAACCTAAGAGCCCTTTTGATCAAATCAAAAGGAAGAACCCGAAGAAGAGGTAATGATTTCACCACCCTTTTCCAAGTTCCTTTCTTCTTCCACTTCTTCCTTCTTTGTTATTACCATTATAAAATAATAACTCTAGTATCTTATATATAATGTGATTTTATTATAAATATGGAACAACCATATTCATTATTCTATCCATCCTTTAAATAACATGTCACCATACGTGCGTACGTACGACTTTCCGTCTCTACGTTGTGGTGTAATTGTTATTAAATAAATTATTATTTGGATGGGTATAATAATGACATGTAACTCATGTAAATAATAAATATAACATGATAATGATTCTTTATATATGATATACCATCCAATTATATATAATTTTAATATCAAAAGATTGATATTGTCGCTCGTGCGTACGTACGGACTACCATCTCCACGAATGCGAAAAGATTCATTCTCCATCGTATCCATTCAAGTATAATTCTCATTTGATGATTAATAATAGTATCTAAGGACTTGATATAATTATGGATATGATTAAGATAAAACCTATCCATGATAAACACAGCTTACGTAACAAAACATATAAAAGAAAATGAGTAAGTTAACACCTGAAACAGTGATAATACTAAGATATTATTAACAAATCAATGTTAAAAGATCATATATGATATCATATTAATGTATATGATTCTTGTATAATTTAATAAAAATTATTTCACCATTATACAGGAGGTTAACATACCCCCAACCAAGGAAAAGTACAAGGTAAGGGTTATTTCACAATCTCTTCTTTATCCGAGGTTGTTTATACGTAACAATCTATTGGGATTTCTTTATCATCCACATCCATGTTTCTTAAGAATGTATTTAAATTTTTTTTACTATTTACAAGAATATGGGTTAAAGACATTTATACCCTTGTTTGACTTTTTATAAGAGTTTTATAAAGGAAACATTCCGTTGTTTTCCAAACAAAGTGATTTTTAACCTTTTCGACGGAATTAAGGTAAGAATGTTTTTTTAACTTATACAGCGGGTGCGGCTATTTTCCGCCATTATAAAATCGTCGAATCTTAAATTACAAGATTATAAGAATATTTTGAAATAAAATGTTTTATTTTATAAATATATGACTCTTAAATTATTTCAAAATAGAAAGGGATATTTCTCAAAAAAGAGTTTTGATTTCATCTATGTCAACATACTTTGATGGATTTTACACTTATTTGATGTTGATTTATTATGATACAAAACTTATGTATTGTATTGATTGTTTTATGATATGTTTGACTGTGGATGTGTTATTTTTATACCATTCATAGTTTATTTATGATGTATTTACATTTCTTATGCTAGTTTTAATAAGAATGTTTATGTTATGTTTAAACCTTTTCATATGGGAATACATTGGACTTAATATGTGACGGGTGGAGCCCGCTATAGCTCCTCGATGCATCAGTAGGTCTCATGAGACAAACTAGTGTCTTTGCACAAGGCCTTGGAAAAATCTTATTTGTAGTCTTGGCTCGAGGCCTTGGCTATGTGGTTATGATAGTCTGGCATTATGCATTCCATCATTATGAAAGTGGTTATTGATATTTCATTTGATTATTCGATTAGTAGAATATCCATGAAAATAAGTAAATGGAATTATTTCATTTTATTTTTTCCATACTATTTTGAAGTTAAAGTTTAAAAGGCTTTTGTTTTAGTTATACACTGCCTTAAATGTTTATTCTTATTTATGAATGTTTCCGCTATATTGTTATCCTTACTGGGTATTTGAGGTCACCCCTTTTCAATGTTTTATTTTTCCCAGGATGTGAAGAAGTAAATTATGAATGACATGTAGGGATATTATGAGGGGATAATATTGTGGACTATGGATACAATATGTTGTTGTAGTAGTTTTTCCCTTTATGATGTAATGTAAAACTTTATGAATATATCTAGTGTTTCCAAGGCTACTAAACCAATCGGTCCTTTGAGATTTGATCTTTCTTGTGATCATTCCAATGTTATGTAATAATGCATCGACTCTAGGTAACTGGGGTCAGGGAATTACAGTTGGTATCAGAGTTAGTTTAGTACAAACCTTGGAAGCTAGATTTATATAAACTCTGATTAGAGCACATAGACCTAAGATAGACTTTGAGGATTAGTATAAAAGAACTTCCTAGAATTTTGGTATTGTAGAGATTTTGTGAGTTTTCCGAGTAATACATCCCTGTCTGGATGCGAGTAGGTAGAGGCGGCTCTAGCACAGACGTACCTAGGGGTAAAACCCGAAAACACCCCTTTGTGCTAGACTCGAATGGGAACTAGTGCACGATAACGGGCCTTGCTGCACTCTTGGTTACGACACTCCCAGGGGATATGCTTAGGATAACTCTCATTTTCTTTACAAATCATTATGAAGGGTTTATGAGTATATACTTCCTCAAAGAAAACATTTTTATGATTATGGATTATATCCATAAATAGTTCAATTTATGTTAACTGTTTTATAAGTATGGAATTATGTATTTTGATTCAGAAACTGATCTAGTTTATGCCATTGTTTAGAAATAGAACCTAGTGGAAGAAATGGAAACCTTATCAGTGCACGCACTCCATGTAGGGATTTCCCTCCTGCTCAAGATAATTATAGTGGAGCTGGTGATGAAACTGGTGCCGATCAACTAATCACCATACTGGGACAACTCACTCAGGTTATGAATAATAACCTTACCCGTATGGAGCACCCTGATCCGCAGCATGGAGGATCAATGTTAGATCGATTCATGAGGAAAAAACCACCAACGTTCAATGGGAGTACAAATCCCTTAGTAGTTGAGCAATGGATAAATTCCCCAGAGAAAATATTTCAGGCTTTGGGGAGTAGTGAAAGGGAAAAAGTTATCATGGCAGTTTACCGCCTCACTGGAGATGCTGATCAATGGTGGTCATTGATTCAAAACACGAAGGAATATGATTAAGTATCAAATATGGAATGGAGGGAGTTCAAAGATCTGTTTTTAGAAAAATACTTTCCTCATGACCATTGAGAAGATATGGAAAGGCAATTTCTGAGTCTGAGACAAAAGGCAGATGAGAATGTCGCAAAGTATGAGGCTAACTTTACAAGGTTATCAAGGTATGCTGGAGATTATATACGTAACCCAAGAAGTAAGATTGATCATTTCTTTGATGGGTTAAAACCATTTCTCTGTTGAACATTAGTCTCACAATCCTTCTCGTCGTACGAAGACATTGTCTCATGTCCTATCAAGATAGAAAATGAATTCTCTAAGTCTTATGACTTTAAAGAAAAACAAGAGAAGAAGAGATCTACTGATCAATCTGGGAATGGAAATAAGGGGAAAAAGGGAAAGGTTGAATATCCATACTTTGGTAAATGTGGGATGAAACACCCCGGTACTTTCTTGAAGGTAATGGGTGTCTGTTACAAGTGTGGTGAAAAAGGCCACCAAGCTCGTGATTGCAAAGGGAAGAAGGAAGCTACCAATGTTCAATGCTACAATTTCAGGGAGATGGGACATTATGCAAATGAATGTCCTAAGTTTCAAGGGAACTTACCTCAGAAAAGGCCAATGGATCAAGGAGAATCTTTTTCTATCATTACTGCTGAGGTAGAATCTCCAAAAGACATGGTGGCAGGTAATTTAATGGTTTCCTCAAGTTTAGCAAATGCATTATTTGATTCTAGATCATTGCATTGTTTCATTTATTCCCAGTTTTCTAAGAAAATTAGATATTTCCAATTTGATTTAACAAGGGAGTTGTCAGTTAAAACTCTTAAGGGAAGTATCATTGCAACAAAGTTTTGTGAATTAGTCCCCATTAGAGCACATAAATGTTCTTTATCCGCTGATCTCATCGTCATACCTATGATTGAGTTTGATATAATACTTGGTATGGATTGGATTTCGGATTATGATGCGAAGATTTATTGTAAGAAGAAGGAGGTTATGATTTTTGATGATGATGATAAGGAACACCTTATCTTTAGAGAAGAATCATCACCACCTAATTCTTATCTGGATCCACCCCCAGTAGCTCAACTAAATTGGATTATTGGGGAGGAAGATAATGAAATGACTGTGGGTGAGGAAAGGAATGTTCAAATAGTGGATGTACCTATTGTGAAAGAATATGTAGATGTATTTCCGGAAGATTTACCTGGACATCCCCCAAAACGAGAAGTTGAGTTTTCCATTGATTTAATTCCGGGATCAAGGCCTATATCGAAGACATCTTATAGAACGACCACTGTAGAATTAGTTGAACTAAAGAAACAACTATAGTAATTGAGTAATAATGGATTTATTCACCCTAGTGTTTCTCCATGGGGATCCCCTGTTCTTTTTGTTAAAAAGAAAGATGGATCTATGAGGTTATGTATCGACTATAGGGAGATCGATGCTATAACAATAAAGAAAAAGTATCCCCTACCTCGCATTGATGATTTATTTTACCAACTGCATGGAGCTCAATACTTTTCAAAGATTTAACTTCGATCTGAATACCATCAGTTGTGTGTAAAGAAGGAAGACATTCCGAAGACAGCATTTTGAACCAGGTACGGGCATTACGAGTTTACTGTAATGCCTTTTGGATTGACTAATGAACCCTCTGTATTCATGGATCTGATGAATAGAGTTTTCAAGGAATATCTCGATGAATTTTTGGTGGTATTTATTGATGATATCTTGGTATACTCTAAAATCTACAAAGATCATGAAAGTCACTTGCGCATTATCCTGAAGACTCTGAGAAGACATGAATTATATGGGAATTTTAGCAAGTGTGAATTCTGGCTTCATGAGATTTCTTTTCTTGGCCATATTGTCTCTAAATATGGAATCTTTGTTGATCCTTCCAAGACCAAGGCAATTCAAGAATGTCCAGCACCCACGAGTATAGCTGAGGTACGTAGTTTTATTGGTTTGGCAGGTTATTATCGACGTTTCGTCCAGAATTTTTCCCGATTGGCTAACCCATTAATGAAGCTCACATGTAAAGGGGTTAAATTTGTTTGGACAAAAAAGTGTGAATAATGTTTCAAAGAAATGAAGAAAAGATTAGTCAATTCTCCTATATTGACTCTACCATCGAGGAATGATGGGTTCGTTATTTATAGTGATTCATTGAAGAAAGGACTTGGTTGTGTCCTTATGCAGAATGATAGGGTTATTTCCTATGCATCACGACAGTTGAAAATTCATGAGCAAAACTATCCTACTCATGATCTCGAGTTATCAGCTGTGATCTTTTCTTTGAAAATATGGAGGCACTACCTCTATGGTGAAAAATGTGAGATTTATACTGATCACAAGAGTTTGAAGTATATTTTCTCACAAAAAGAACACAACATGAGGCAAATAAGATGGCTTGAATTACTCAAGGATTATGATTGCATGATACACTACCACCCGAGGAAGGAAAACAAGGTGGAAGATGATTTGAGAAGAAAAGACCATGGAGTTTTGAACAATATGATAATTGAAAGGGATCTAATTTTCATGGATCTAGTGAAGATGGACATGGGAATAACCAGGGAAGGTGAAACATCAATTCTTTTTCAAATGGTTTCCAAACCATCTTTACTAGAAAGTATTAAGAGTTCTCAGACTGATGATGAATAATTTCAAAATAAGATTAAAGCTGTAAATGATGGGAGATTGAGAGACTTTGTATATGAAGATGGAATTTTAAAATCCGGGAAGAGACTTTGTGTTCTTGATATACCTGATCTAAAAAGGGAATTGTTGGATGATGCTCATAGTTCCAATTTCTCTATACACCCTGGGAGCACCAAAATGTATAGAGATTTGAAGGAACATTTTTGGTGGGACAACATGAAGAGGGAGATTGCTGATTTTGTGTCAAGATGTATGGTTTGTCAACAAGTGAAAGCTGGAAGGAAATAGCCTGGAGGAGTCATGCAACCTCTTCCCATACCAGAGTGGAAATGGGAAAATATTACCATCAACTTTGTCATGGGGCTACCAAATACTCCTAGAAGGAACGATGCAATATGGGTCATTGTTGATCGTCTTACCAAGTCAGCACATTTTATTGCTATAAAAGAAGATCTACCACTGAAACGTCTAGAAAGACTATATATTGATGAAGTTATGAGACTTCATGGAGTACCCCTATTGATTGTTTCTGATCGTGATCCCTGTTTTACTTCAAGATTCTGGAAAAGTCTTCAGAAAGCCTTGGATACTAAACTTCATTTGAGCACTGCCTACCACCCTCAGACAGAATGACAATCAGAATGGACTATTAAAACCTTAGAAGACATATTGAGATCTTGCTCACTTGACTTTCAGGGTATGTGGGATCAATATTTACCTATGGTAGAATTTTCCTATAACTATAGCTTCCATTCGAGTATTCAGATGGCACCATATGAAGCGTTATACAGAAAGAGATGTCGCACACCAACCTGTTGGGATGACGTTGGTGAAATAAAACTTGTAGGCCCATAACTGGTGGAGGAAACGATGTAAAAGGTGAAGGTAATCCAAAATCACATCAAATCAGCTCAAAGTAGGCATAAGAGCTATGCTGATAATCGAAGGAAGGATTTGGAATTTCAAGTCGGTGATCATGTTTTCCTGAAGGTATCTCTATGGAAGGGAGTCATATGTTTTGTTAAGAAAGGTAAATTGAGTCCCAGGTAAATCATACCTTTCGAAATTCTAGAATGAATTGGGGCTGTAGCTTATCGTTTGGCAATGCCTCCAAGTCTCTCCAAAGTTCACGATGTAATCCACGTATTTCTGTTGAGGAAATACATGGCTGACCCAACGCATGTACTCACCTATGAGGAATTAGAACTGTAACCCGATCTATCTTATTGCGAAGAGCCCGTCAGGATTCTTGATACGAGAGAACAAGTACTGAGAAACTGGACGACTCGTCTGGTAAAAGTCTTGTGGAGAAACCATAAGATGGAAGAGGCAACGTGGGAACCCGAGGAACTTATGATGAAGAACCACTCGAGTATTTTCATGTGGTAGTATTCTAGAAATTTCGAGGAATAAATTATTTGGAGGAGAGGACAATGTAACACCCCAACATTCTACGGTACGCTTCTCTTTGAATAATGCAATAGCGTGTGTTGTACGCAACATCGAGTTCTAACACACACCACAACCGATCAAACTAGCAGTTATGAATAGTAATACCTAATTTTTAAAATTTTATAGATTTTATCACTCAAAATGGACTTCATTTTTGGATTCAGAGTATCAAATTTAGCCTAAGGTGAAATTTTGGTACTTTTCGGATAACTTTAATATTTTGATGAATTGTGAAAATTACTAAATTTTAATTAAAAACAACTTTTTTAATCAAAATAATTAATAGTGATAAATTATGAATTTGAATAGTTTTAAAGTATATTTAGAATATATTTTTACCATTTAATACAATGTTGGTCATTGAACATAATTTCACAATTAAACCGAACATAAACAAGTATCAATATTTTGATAGTTATTATATCTTAAAAACACGGTTTTTGTTTTGACAGCGGGAATTAATTTTAAATTAATTTTTTCCACTTCTGTGTTTTTAATTTGGAAAAATGGATTCCATATTTGGAATCAGAATGTTTAAATTTTGTAAATAGATAACTTTTATTTTTAGACATTTTGAATAATTACTTCGGAAAATATTTTATTTACCATGGTTAAAGGGTAAATCCAGTAAATAAGGGTCAAAAAATAATATTATAATAAAAACAATTACCCTAATACATGTCCTAACCTTATTGGTTGATACCTGTCCAACCATGGGCATCTTTGGTTCGATTTTGGGACCCCATGGTGCCACTTGTAAGTGATAGGGACACTTTATTTTAATTAAGTTAAAATGAATACAAAAATGACACAAGCATATATCTTTTAAAAAAACAATTTTTACATAGGGTTATATATGTTTTATTTTCAACTATAAATATTCATTATAAATATAAAAAGATTTCCTACATAGTCGTATTTTATTTATAATTTTTAGACATTAAATAATTTAATTTATTTATGACACAATGGTGATGTAGTAATTACCATAATAGTGAAAAATTAAACTGATTGATATTGTAGATACCCAAATAAATATAATTTGAGACTTTTTTTGAATTACACTAATTTTCTAGGTTAATATGACATGTTAGGAATGATTTAATTAACTTTTTTCGAAGTAATAATTCTGTTATGAGTTTTAAAAAAATCAATTATTGAATAGTGTCAAAATTGACATAAAAGAGTTTTTAAAACAAATATTATATTATTAATTTATATTAAATTCCTAAAAATCTAAGGTTCGGTAAAGAGACTTATATCATGATAGGTGTATCATTAATGGACCACTTAGGGGTCTCTTTGATGTATATATTATGTTTATTAACCATATAATATAAAAATACAAAGAGACATTGTAAAAGTGAAACTAATTAACTAAGAGTTAAGACTTAAAGATAAGTTTAGTATAATGAACCAAACCTGTCTAAATTATATTGGTTGAGTTTTTTTAGACCTATCCCCACCTTAAAATTTAAATAATACACTTTTGAGCCATTAGAAACCAAATATGAATTTATTATAAAATAGTATTTCTAGATTTTCCAAAGGTACCCCTCGCCCCTCTTATAAAAGGGAACTCCCCCTTCTCACTAATTCACACATTCAAAGCCTTTTGGTTCGGCCAACATCTGCCCAAATACTCTCTAAAATTCCATCACTTCATCTTAGAGTCCTTTCTTTTGTCATAAATCCAGCATAAGAGCCCTTTTGTTCAAATCAAATGGAATAACCCGAAAAAGAGGTAATGATTTCACCACCCTTTTCCAAGTTCCTTTCTTCTTCCACTTCTTCCTTATTTGTTATTACAATTATAAAATAATAGATGCAGTATAATATATATACTGTGTTGTTATTATAAATATGGTACAACCATATTCAGTATTCTATCCATCCTTTGAATAACATGTCACCATACGTGCGTACGTACGGCTTACCGTCTCCACGTCGTGGTGTAATTGTTATTCAATAAATTATTATTTGGATGAGTATATAATAATGATGTGTAACTCATGTAAATAATAAATATAAAATTATAATGATTCTTTATATATTATATACCATCCAATTATAAATTATTTTAATATCAAAAGAATGATATTGTCGCTCGTGCGTACGTACGGACTACCGTCTCCACGAACGTGATAAGATTCATTCTCCATCATATCCATTCAAGTCTAATTCTCATTTGATGATTAATAATAGTATCTAAGGACTTTATATCATTATGTATATGATTAATATACAACCTATCCATGAAAAACACAGTTTACATAACAAACCATATAAAAGAAAACGAGTAAGTTAACACCCGAAACAATGATAATACTAAGATATTATTAACAAATCAATGTTAAAAGATCATATATGATATCATATTAATGTATATGATTCTTGTATAATTTAATAACAATTATTTCACCATTATAAATGAGGTTAACCTACCCCCAACCAAGGAAAAGTACAAGGTAAGGGTTATTTCACAATCTCTTCTTTATCCGAGGTTGTTTATACGTAATAATCTACTAGGATTTATTTATCATCCACATCCATGTTTCTTAAGAATATATTTAAAACAGTTTTAATATTTACAAGAATATGGTTTAAAGACATTTATACCCTTTTTTTACTTTTTATAAGAGTTTTATAAAGGAATCTTTCCATCATTTTCCAAACAAGGTGATTTTTAACCTTTTCGACAGAATTAAGGTAAGAATGTTTTTTTAACTTATACGGCGGGTGCGGCTATTTTCCGCCGTTATAAAATCATCGAAGCTTCCATTACAATCTTATAAGAATATTTTCAAATAAAATGTTTTATTTTATAAATATATGAATCTTAAATTATTTCAAAATAGAAAGATATATTTCTCTAAAAAGAGTTTTGATTTCATCTATGTCAACATCCTTTGATGGATTTTACACTTATTTTATGTTGATTTATTATGATACAAAACTTATGTATTGTATTGATGGTTTTGTGATATGTTTTACTGTGGATGTGTTATTTTTATACCATTAATAGTTTATGGATGACGTCTTTACATTTCGTATGCTAGTTTTAATACGAATGTTTATGTTATGTTTAAACCTTTTCATATGGGAATGCATTGGACTTAATATGTGACGGGTGGAGCCCGCTATAGCTCCTCGATGCATCGGTAGGTCTCATGAGACAAACTAGTGTCTTGGAACAAGGCCTTGGAAAAATCTTATTTGTAGTCTTGGAATGAGGCCTTGTCTATGTGGTTATGATAGTCTGGCATTATGCATTCCATCATTATGAAAGTGGTTATTGATATTGCATGTGATTATTCGATTAGTAGAATATCCATGTGAATAAGTAAATGACATTATTTCATTTTATTGTTTCCATACTATGTTGAAGTTCAAGTTTAAAAGGCTTTTGTTTTAGTTATACACTGCCTTAAATGTTTATTCTTATTTATGAAAGTTTCCGCTATATTGTTATCCTTACTGGAAATTTGAGCTCACCCCTTTTCTATGTTTTATTTTTCCCAAAATGTGAAGAAGTAAATTATGAATGACCTGCAGGGATATTATGAGGGGATAATAGTGTGGACTATGGAGACAATATGTTTTTGTAGTAGTTTTTCACTTTATGATGCAATGTAAAACTTTATGAATATATCTAGTGTTTCCAAGGCTACTAAACCAATCGGTCTTTCGAGATTTGATCTTTCTTGTGATCATGCCAATGTTATGTAATAATGAACCGACTCTAGGTAACTGGGTTCGGGGCATTACAAGTATTGGGGGGGGGGGGGGTTGAAAACATATCCCATCATTTTTAATTTAAAATAAAAGGGTTTAACAATATATGGAAAGTTGGATAAAAATGAGAAAGGAAGGAAACCCTTACTTGAGTATGTGACTTCAAAACCTTGAAGAGGGGATTATTGAGATCATAGGGAACCATGGGGGGTTATATAGAGGATAGGATAGATTAGAGAAATGATCCAAGAATTTTGTGTGAAGATAAGTGGGATATTGGGTGGTTTTATATAGGAAATGAGAGGGTAATTCTTTTAATATTTGACAAACTCAGGTTTTGGAATCTATATAATTAAATATTCAAAACCACAAACCTTACCATGGTTTTTACCCATGGTTTTTTTCAAATAGGAGTGGAAAAAATTATTTTATAAGCTCAATTTCCTAACATATTAAAATATTATCCTTTTTTATGTGGAGGTGAGTCACATTATTAAATAAATGAATTTAAAATCATAAAATATATTATACATTTCGGAGGATTTAGTAAGACTTTATAAAATAAGTAAAAAAATATACAATCACATTATTTTATTGAAAAATAAATATATTAACCCTATAATACCCATTATAGTATTTATTAGATAACTTTTGGGTCAATATGATGTCATAAAACACATATGTTATTTATACGGTATTTAATTTTTACCCAAAAATTAAATTGTCTCAGAAAATTATGAAAAATTTACCATTGGATAATTTCAATGTTATGATTCCAAAAATAATTTTCATTTTATCTAAATAATTTTGTAAATATGTGAATTTTTACATTTAAAATGAAAACTGATATTTTTTGAAAATTCACTTGTTTTAACCAAAACAGTTTTCAAACTTTAATAAAAATTACATTTGACTTAATAAAAGATAAGTAATTATTTTTTATTAATATAAGTAATTTGAAAATTATATTTTATTAAAATATTAATTATTTAAAATATTCATTAATTCCTTAAAATAAATTCCTTAAAACTACGCTTTCTATTTTATCGTATAAAAATATAACTCTTATCAAACTGATTACCTAATCATTTATAGATAATGTACTGATATGATCATCATTTATAAGAATTTTTTTTAAAATATTATTAATAAAAAACTTAGTTTAATTTATATATCTCTCAAAAGTACCATTTTTAACTGAAGAATCAATTTACCAAATTAATCATTTATTTAAAAATGAATATTCTCATAAAGGAATTGATGGAAATAGACTTTTATTTATAAAAAGGTATTACACGATATGTAACTAATACTTTGTTACATAACCCCTTATAACACCCGCATAAGACCTAAGGGTATGGCGTACAATGGTGATAGACTCTTGGGGTGACTCGGATAACATCGCTCGAGTGGTAATATCTATTAACTTGAACTTCTCTCATTGGTGATTTCATTGAAGATTAATGTGTTAAAGCTTAGCTTGTTCTTGGTCAAGAGTGAAGCCCAATGACACTACCTCCTTTATGAGCTCCGAAAAATGAGCTATGTATGGCCTAATTCTATTGGAGGAGGCCATCCTCTCCTTTTTCTATGTCGAAAGGATTTGTTTAAAACCTTATATTTATATCAGTTTTTTGATCAATGTTCAATGGCTATATTATTAACGATAATGATACTTAAGGGTCATTTAAACCTAAAAATAATTAATAAAAGTTCATGTGATTTCTATATCTATAAGATATTAAAATAGAGGGAATTTTATTCATAAATGATCGGGTTGTTACACGAAAATTGGAAGACGTAGAGGCCAAATGTTTTATATGGCCCGGTACTTCCCCTTGGGGTTCACCTATTATTTTCACTAAGTAATTGAATGGAACCCTTAGGTTATGCATTGATTACAAATGGTTGAACCAACTTATGGTCAAGAACCAGTAACAACTACCTCAAATATATGATCTATTTGAATTGCTCTGAGGATCTAGGGTATTCTCAAAGATCGACCTGATATCAGGCTATCATTAGGTGTAATTCATTCCTTTAGACATACCTCATATATCTTTTCATAGTAGGCATGGTTTGTATGAGCATATCGTTATGTTTTTTAGTCTTACAAATGAACCCATAGTTTTCATTGATTTAATGAATAAGGTCTTTTTACCTATTCGATTACCCTTTTCATGGTGTTTATGGACAAAATCATGGTGTATTCTCACACTTGTAGAGACCATGAAAAACACCTTGGGATCAATCTGAATACACAGAGAGAGAATTATACATATTCCAATATTTCTAAGTTCCACTTTTGTATTGACAAATTTCACTTCTTGGGATATATTATCTCAGAATGAGGAGTTTCTATTGACCTAGAGAAGGTGAGTTTCGTAGTTTCCTAGGAGAAGGAGAAGAATGTTTTTGACATAATGAGTTTCTTGGTGATGGATGGATATTACAGTAATTTCATATAGGACTTATCGTGACTTGATTCACCTCCTACTAGTCTTAAAAATAAGGGTGTTAAGTTCCTATGGTCAAAAGAGTGTGGGAAATCCTTTCAGGAGCTAAAAGGAAGACTTGTCTCATAACCTATTCTGATTTTTCCTGAGCCTAGAAGTGACTACACAGTGTTCTGTGATGCATCAGTCATCAGTCTAGGTGAATTTATGATATAGGAAGATAGAGTCATTATGTAAAAATATTGGTAGTTGATACCACATGACTGAAGTTACCTGACGCACAACCTTGAGCTAGTGGTAGTTATCTATAACTTATGTTGTTAGAGTCATTGTCTTATGGGTGAGCGATTGTTGGTGTATACGGACTATAAGAGCCTAAAAAATATCTTTACAGAATATGACTTGAATCTCAGACGACAAATATGGGTTTAATATATTCATTCCTTTGATTTTTATCTTTCTTATATGCCTGGAAAAGGCAATGCGGTAGCAGATGCGATGAGTCGAAAAACTCAATCATAGATCATATGGGAAGTAAGTGATGAATGGAAATTGATGGGCCTCTTATCGGAGTTTCATTTAGAGTTTAATTATAGTAATGAGAAGTCTTATATATCAGTACTGATAGTTACCTCTTATCTCCTTGATAAGGTGAAGAGAATGAAATTTTAAGATCCTGAAGGCTTGGTTCTCTAAGAGAGAATTTTTGGTAAAGATCCAGCTCTGGATTGGTCTGTGGATGGAGATAACCTCATATACATGGATGTGTTTGGGTTCCGGTAGATATGATAGAGGAACTGATGTAAGATTCCCATGATTCTTAGAAGATAATCCATCTAGGAATCATCAATATGTACTGAGATATGCGATGCCAGTATTGGTGTCTTGGGATTTAATGTTAGATAGCAAATTTTATCACTAGGTGTTCCACCTATCAGCTCGTGAATACAGAGCACCAGCGACCTGCTATCTTGTTACAGTTGCTTCTAGTCCTGGAATAGGAAAGTTAAGATGTTTTCATATACTTTTTAGTCAACATACTGAGGTTTTCTCAAGGTAGTGATGAAGTGTGGGTTTTCATTGGAAAAATGAAAAAAGCTTCCCACTTCTTTCCTTTCTAAGAGACTTTCTCAGTTGATGAGATGGAGAGACTATTTGTCCTTGAGATCATCTGAATACACAGTGTCCCTCATACTATCATTTTGAATTGGGATTCTCATTTCACATCATAGTTCTAGTAGGGGTTAGAGAGAGATATGGGTACACTGGTTCTTCTAAGCACATATTTTCACCCACAGACCATTGGCTAGTCAGAACAAATGATATAGGTGTTAGAGGACATTCTCTGAGCATGCATCCTTTATTTTGAAGGTTCTTGGGGGAATCATATCCTTATATTCGAGTTCACCAACAATAATTTATTTTAGGTGATAATTAAGATGGCTCCATTTGAGGCCTTGTATGGTAGGTCATCCCATTCACCCCTATACTGGTTAGTGGCAGGAGAGGTAGCGCTATTAGGTCCTCATATCAATTAGAAGACTATAGAGCAAGTTTATCTAATCAAGAAGAAAATTTCTACTAATCATTCTAGATAGAAATTGTATGTCAATCTTTGTTAAAGGCCTCTGGATTCCAAGGTCGGGGGTTGTGTTTTCCTGTGGGTATCTCCCTATCTTGGGCATAGACAGATAGGGAGGCAAGGGAAGCCAGTGGATCTCTTTTTCAAGCCATTTGAGATCTTGTTGATACTCGGGATGGTATCCTTTCGATTTTTACTACCTCAGAGGTACCATTACATGCATGAAATATTCCATGTTTCAAAATTTTGTTGGTATCATGTTGAACTGTCTCATAGTTTTGATCCTGATGAGTTTGAGTTATATTTGGATTCTTTATTTAAGGAGTATCCTATACACATCATTAACCAGAGTATGAATGCTCTTTGATACTCATCTATTCCTTTAGTATCGGTATTATGGAAGCATGGACGTGTAAAAGATGAGACTTGGGAGTGGGAGGATGAAATATGTGCTTAGTGACTGGAGTTGTTATCAAATAGTTTCCACGGCCCTTGGAAGGTAAACTCAAGGATGAGTTCCTTTAAGTGAGGAAGACTATAAGAACGCATTTTTCACTCAAGTATGTATCCTTTTAAATTTAGTATAATTATTTATGTTTGACCTACTATGGATTATCTTTGAGGTAAGAAATTTTTTTAGGTTTTATGGGACTTGTTCAGATCTCGAAACCCTTGATGGTGGGAAAAATATATTGTCCACACAGTTAAGATAAATTGTGCGAGGCTTGGCAATGAGTAGTAGGATGCTACAAAATTTGAGAAAATTGTGCATATTGGACTGCACAACAATGTGGATCGTATGTAGTTTTTAGCAGATCCATTTTGTATGGTTGGAACATTTTTTCTTAACCATGTGTCATAATAATGTAGGTCTGCTCTTATAGAAATTCCATGCACATGTTTGGCATACCATTTGGCCAACTGTGTGGCCAAACCGTGCACCCCTATTTTTTTTTGTGAAATGACCAAATTTCTTGTAATTTCTATTAAACTCACTCCACCTATCTTGTTTCTTTTCCAGAATATAGTAGAGGATATATTATTTCATTTTGATATATCATGTTCCTCCTTCATAGGTTTTTATACTATTCTTTTTTCTGAAGTATGATTTGATCCCTATTCATCAGGTTGGATGTTCATTGATAAGTACTCAATTCATGTTGAGTCATTATTAGTTTCTCTTCTCATTAATTGAAATATTTAGATGTAGGCTCTTATAACCTATTTTTAGGGCATCGCTCAATTATTCATATTTCTTCCGATATATGCTAAACTAAAGGAAGATACTGGATGAGGAGAGTGTTACAGAGCTAAGGTAGGCGGTCTAAGACTCATTCCTTAAGTCTCTCTATTTTATAAACTGATGACATTGTATGCATGCCAATTTCCTTAGGCATTGCCTATTTAATTCATATTTCATGCTTATATTCATTATAACGGTATTCTAAGAATCATGATATATATGTTCTTCATTGGTGGAGGTTATTAACTTGAAAACAACTACCCCATGTTGGGTTCTCCCCAACTTATTCTTTTACTAGTTTGTTATATCCACATGTTCCACCATTCAGGTGTGCTTCAACTTGAACTTTAAAAAGGTAAGTGTTTAACTATATCGATGGATTTTAAATGGAAATTGTAGTATATGTATCAATTGGCATAATTGAATGTAAATTTTGGACTTGTTTGAACATCTCTATCACACCTTTCCATTCTTGTGGAAGGTATAAGAGTGAACCTAATTAATGATTAAGTAATTTATGTACTAAATGGTCGCATACCCTGTTATGTCTTATCACACTAATGAAAGGAAACAGATTGAACCAAATGACATATTAATTGGAATGATTATTACATGGCCTAATTAATTAATTAATCAAGTATAATTTTACTATTGAATATGGACCTTGAAACATTTATAGAAATGGTTAGACTTGGTCAAGACTTAGATTCTGAAGGGAATGCCATGATCACTTGTTGACACAATTTCTATTCAAGGATTTTAATCACCAAGGATCATACCAACCTTGTAACCTAGTCCTTGTCTACCATTGGATTATTGGAATAAAATTGTATGATAACTCCTTTATCATTCATTTATTAGGGTTCCTTGGATACACTCCTTGGATCTAGCTTTACATCTTTGGACATGTGGAACCATGGATACACCCATTGGGCCCAATCATAGCTTATCTCATGCTTACCTTGGACATGATCCTTGGATTTTATTAGAATCATTTTATAGTGGAATGACTTGGGTGATTCCCCTTGGATTTAATGAAACCCCCTTATAGTGAGGCTACAGGTTACTACTGAGTTGGCTCAACCCTTGAGGTGAAGGATGACTTAATTATTACCTTAGATACTCTTACTATTATAATTTTCATGGGATGTTGTGTTATTACTTGAATCCTTATATATTAATATCATGACATGATGTTAGGGTTAGTCATACCACATGTGACTTATATAAATTAGAACATAGATAATTAATTAAATTATTAACTGTTTAGAGTCCAGTTAAGGATGAAGCAGTTACCGTGGAATTTTACATTACTGTACTACTTTACTTTTATATATTCATGACTGCACACTATTTTATTTTATATTACACTGACTGTATTTTATAGACACTATTGGTGGTGGACTACTAAGATTTATCTCACACCCTATCCGGGCCTCCATTAGTACCAGAGTGGATTACATGTATGTGGGTGTTGATAAGGGGAAGTGTCCCACATTGTAGACCTGTTTTGACTTGATTTTATTAGTATGGAGCTTGGTATCAGACGAATGATCTATAGATCGGGATTCTTGAATAGTTTTTTCATTATTTTTTATTCTTTTATGTAACATGTATATCTTGCTTCCATGCATACATGTTTTCCAGTTTTCTACAGACATGAAATACATTATCATCAACTTTTGTATATGATCCATTTATCAACTTTAAGAACTATTATCTATTATTGAGTTATTATTGATTAATACTGCTTCTACTATGGCGGGTTACAAGTCTAGTGTATTTAGTGTATGTTTCCACTGTTTCGTATGTTTACATATATTTTTTCTATTTAAATGTTATCTTGTTAAAACATTATGCTACACTTTGTTAATGAGGGAATAGTCTCCCCAAGGACATACCCTAGGCCCTCACTGCTAGCCAGCAGCCTCTGGTGTTCAAGGATTCGTGTTTGAGGCCATGTGTCCAACTGGACTTGGGGAACATTTAAGTGGAACCTAGGTTCAAATCATCAAAAGGTGGTATTATAGATGGTTCATTTCCTTCTTTACTATTTTGAGACAATAGAAAAAATATTAGGATCACTTTATAACTTGGTTATAAGTCGTTCTTGGGTGTAGCTAACCCATGTTTGGGGTAAACTTTGATTTTCCTGAATAAGAATTATTGTGATGTTTTCTATTATTACAGTTGATAAACTTTCACCATTGGGTAACACACATGTTGTGTGATGATTATTGTCATTATTGTGAGTGAGGTTTTCATTTATCCTTGGCCTAATGAGATGAGGGAAAGAAAACATCAATCATGTGTCATTATAGGAACCTAGAATTTACATGTCAAGCATATTCCATGTCGTATAGGTTCATTTAACTGCTTAACTTTTCCTATATTTATTGTGATTGTTTATTGATCTATTTATGATATATATTATTGTGCTGCTAAAATTTTATTACAAGATAGGGAATTTGTTATTTGAAGTTTTAGAATAAATCTAAACAGTGTATTCATGTATAGGTTAATGGTGGCCTCTTAAGTGGATAGTTTCTACCATGTCAGATATGTATCTCTGGTTACATGAGCTGCTCTTTGGTTTCAAATGGTTGATTTATAATTTCAATTGTTGAGGTGTATGGTCCCTCATATATTTTAATGGGTAATTTATCGATTCAATTCATCATATACTACATATTACACTCTGACACTAAATATAGATGGGGTTAAATTGAGATTAAATGGGTGTCAATTTTATTGATAAGGTGTATAGTATTTGATTCACTGGGAATGGAAATCCATTTAAATAAAACCTTAGTATATTTATAAAAGAAAATTAAAATTTAAAATGTTTTGGTAACCAATAAATGAAGAGGCAAGGTACTATTGACCATTCACATACTGAAACCCCTATAATTTAAACTTGAAAACATGCCAATACCCTAACCTTCTAAGCAGGTAGTTGGGGTTGTATATCTTGGGTATTGAACCCTTTTATTACATTATTATTTATATAGTTCTTAAATCTATTCAAAATATTGTCTTGAGTCATGTATTTTTCATTTATAGATCTATGTCACCTTGAATTCGTCTTATCATGCGCCAGGAGGGTGGTGATGACCATGCTCCGTAGATAGTGGTCCCTAAGCCAAAAATCATACTACCATGAGTCCCCCTTGAGGAAAAACCATCTATACCCAATATAGTAGATGAAACTCAACTTTGATAGGGTTTTATACATTTGAAGTAGTCCATGAAGGGTTATCTATGACCTGCACCTACTATGGATGATCTGACCCGTGAGTTCCAACAACAGCATCCTATCGCCTTTTGGGGGGATGGTGGTCCTTAGGCTGATGATTCTTGGATATATGCTACCTTATATATCTTCGAGCATCTGGATAAGCCTCTATAGAGATAATTCAATATTTCCACCTACATTTTTCACAATTCATCCAAGCGCCAGTGGGATGTGATTACCCATCTTGGCCGTCATTAAGAAATGGTTTATGATTATTTTCAGAATGCCTTTTGTGATCACTTCTTTCCTCATACACTGATAGATGATCGATCTAGATATTTCATGCATCTAGATCAGGGAGTTGTATTAGACATTGATTATTCAGCACATTTTACTGAGTTATAGATCTTTAAACTTCTTCTATCCTGTGATTAGCTATCACATGCTAGAAATTTTGGGGATGGGCTACAGTATTCCATCCATACCCTGGGGAAGGTTTTTCACCTACCTACATTCTCTAATATCTTTAATAAATCTCTTATCACTATGTGCAACCTGATTGATAGTAATAGTACCATTCATAGAGGATCAGTGTTGAGGTAGGCCAAAAAAAATTCCGATAGCATGAATTATTCCTTTGAGGTTCCATGTTAGAGTAGTGGTGGTCAGATTAACTACACCGTTAGTTTCATTGTATGCCATGGGTGTGGATGACTAGGGAATCTAAAGCCTCAGTGTGATAGAGACCTGATGGAGTGTTGTGTTTGTGGGGGTATGGGAAATATTCAGAGATTCTGTTATACATTTCCATCAACTTTGAGTGGAATAGGATATGCACTAGCTCTACCTTCAAAGGAAAGATCCTTTACACTACATCAGGTGGGGAGTATAGGACCCCAAAGCACCCTAAGAGGGTAGGGTTGAATCAAGGTGTAAAATTTTTCTTCTAAATTGATATATCTTATTCCCACATTAGTATAAACTCATTAAATCTGTATGATGGATTCGATCAGTAATCAAACATTCACATGTAGAGCGACAACACAACACTTTTACTTGGTTCACCACTGAGGGCTACTCTAAAGACCATACACCGATAGTGTGTCGGTCATACCAAATTCCACTAATCTTCTCTAGTTGTGGAATACAAAATTTCATCCATAGTCTCTTTATTCTAGGAACACTGCCTTTACAAGGTTATAGGGATAACTCACTGCATCCATCCAAACACTTCTGTTAACTCCCCCTTAACTCACTACTTTTAGAGAAGTCTAACTTATATTATCTACTTCAATTTCACTTCAATGGTTTGGCATTTAAGACTTTATCCCTTACTTAGTATCAGACTCTTCTTGTGCGGTATACTTGAATTGATGAACTTTAAAATCCATGTACGCTTAAAAAATGATATTAAAAACCACTTTTCATGAAGCTCAGTGCCTCGTTAAGCTCCTTACCTTCATGGAAAAAATTCCTTTGCAAAGATCTCCTCCTTTCATGTAAAAAAATGCCTTCATGAAGAACCCCTACATTTGTGGAACAAACACATTCATCAAGCTCACTGAGTAAATGTGGAATACCCCATCATCGCGAAGCACTTATTGACAAAAATCATTGGCATCATTCAAGACTCAAAAAGTTTTTTTGTAATGCTCAATCATTCACAGAAACCTAGTTTCATGGATCTCCCTTTTCTTCATGAAATCATAGTGATTTCATATTTTACTTGGAAAATCATTAGAATTAAATAGGGTTAGCCACATATTTATAGGCTCGATAGTTCATGAAGATCCACTACCTCTTTGCAGATTTTATGGATCTTTCAAAAACGCCTTTGTGGAACTCCTCCCTCCATGATGCACCAGTGAAATTTGACGTTATCATGAAGCTTTACATCAAATCATTCATGTCGCATCAATGCTTCAATTCTCGTAATCATGGAGATCACCATCACCGATTACGATGCTCCAATTATTCATTATTCATGATGCTAATAATTATCACATAGATCACATTTAGAAATCTTCCATCCCTCACAAAACACAACTCATATAGCCCATATTCATAAAAATCATGAATTTTCCATATTTTCATTAATCCTTTAAGAAAAAACACTTTTCTCATTGAAATCTACCCTCCAAAATATAGAGCCCAAAATTTTGGCAAACACTGGGAAACTGCACCACCTTCAATATTGTTGTCTGCTTGAACTATAAGATCCATTTACTTGAAACTCCATAATCTTCCTTGTGAGGACTGAAAAAAACAAAAAACATACTCTATTTATAACAAAGCACAACCCTGGTTCTAATAATCTCCCCCTTTGGGTTTGTTGGCAATCTATAGATAAATTCAATTAAGCACCATCCATTATCAAAACCTAATACACAAGAAACAACTCATCCAAAACTATAAGTCTATGTGATAAATGATCAATGTAGAAAAAAAGAGGTGAAGCATGAATTGGGTTCTTGTGTTTTGGAATTCTTAATGATGTCCAAGATCATCTCTGACTATTTCCTCATAACACCAAATTGTTTTCTCCATTTTCATTTTCTCCCTTTTGTAACTCATCATTATCCCTTATTATAACATTTTTAAATCTCTCTATTCTCTATCTTCCTAAAATCAACTATAAAAAATTTTCATTCTTATTGAATCTCATGGAATTTCTCCATTCTCCCCCATTGGACATAAACCCAAAGATCCTAAATTTGACTTTTAGAGCTCCAAGAACACTCCCCCAGGATCATGTCTTCCCCATAAACCTACATCAATTCAAAAAACATAGTAAAACAGTTAACAAAAATGTAGAGAGGGGATCCTTGTGAACTCTTTATTCCCTAGGAGGGGTTGAACACCAAGGTTCAACTAATGTTTCTCAAACATAACTACTGCCAGTGGCTTAGTTAGAATATCTACCACTTTCTCATCAGTTCCAAAATGATCCATTTTAATCATGCCTTATTCCAATTTTTATTTGATGAAGTGATATCAAATATCAATGTGTTTTGTATGAGAATGATGAATAGGATTCTTCATAAGATCATTTTCACTCTTTTTATCACAGTGAATTACCATTGGTTTTTTCACCTCATCACTAATATCAGTCAATTACTGCTTCATCCAAATTAGTTGAGTGCATTCATTTGTAGCTGAAATATATTTTAATTTAACTGAACTAAGAGAAGTACTTTCCTATTTCTTACCCAACCAACTCATACACTTCTTTCTAATAAATAATGCTTCACCAATTGTGGACTTTCGATCAACAACATCTCCAACCCAGTCAACATCAGGAAATGTTGATTGTTCGCTATCTCTTCCTGTAACAAATAATAAGACATAATTTTGAGTACCTTCAATGTACCTCAGGATTTTTTTCATAGCCCCCATATGTTCTTCCTTCGGATTACATTGAGAGTGGGATGCTAAGCATTTTTCAAAGACAATATCTGGTCATGTTGTAGTAAAGTTCAATAAGATTTAAAGGATTCTCTTGTACATTATGGTATCTATAGATGTCCCATCCTCATGCATTTCTAGTTATTTTCCAACTGCAATTAGATTCAACATTGGTTTGGAATCATGCAAGTTGATTTTCTTCATCATCTCTCTTGCATACATTTCTAGAGAAAAGAAAGTTTAATCCCTCTTCTATATCATCTTCAACCCCATGAAGTATGTAAGTTCACCAATAAAAGACATATAAAATTATTAAATTATGTGATTTGAAAATTCTTCCACTGATCCCTACTACTTCCGCAAACAATTATATCATCCACATACACCAACACCATAAATTTATATTTCTATAAATTCTTTACATGGATATTAAGATCAACACCACCTCTTTTGAATTGGGGATTCTTCATATAAGCTTCCATTCAAGGATACCATGTATATGGTGTATGCTTTATACCATAGAGAAACATTTGTGAGGTTTTGATGATGTTTCTTAATTAATGGTTTCTTCTTCTAATTATTCATCTAAATCATATTCTTCGTGTTAGCACAGAATATTTTACAAGCCTTACACTATGTTGGCATCTAAATCTATCTCTTGACCACTTATAATGATAGATGAAACTTCTTTTCCAATGACATGATCTTCAAGAAATTCCCAGAATAAACATGTTAGATAATAATTGAAATAATTATTTTGGAAACTTCTTCATTATTATTTATTTGTCTCTCTCTCAAGTGAAATACTTCTCAGCATCATCATAATGGTGGATCTAATTTATAATTGATTTCATGAAATTTTGGTATGGAGAAAAACACTAGAATGGTTCTTCATCTTGTGACTATACACATTGTAAAACTTTCACATCATCACCAAGGATAATCTTCTTGAACACTTCTTCTCCAAGATACCATTAATAGGATCAATCAATAATGGTACCTTCTTTATCCTAATTCTCAAGAATATAATATCTTTATCTTCATCGAAAAATGATCCACCATCATATCTGTATTTGAATATCTAATTGAATAATCATTCAAAGATGGTGACTTATTCATCTTGAATATCAAGAATATATAGCCATATCTTCTTCTCAGGGTCCACCCCTGAGTTCTTTCTTCACATTCAATTCCATGTATTCTAATAATAAATGCATGTACAAAATATTATGGAAATAAGGTGGTTTATTCTTGCTTTATCAATATGAACTGCATGGTTGAGATGATATTCTCAACCATATTGCTCCACTTATTTCAGTATTTATGCTTGTAGATATGAATATATGTTTTGATTTATGTTGAGGAATCATGGATATCTTCACATACTTTTCTACTTTTTGTGGTGAAATTTTCTTATAAACAGCCTTCATGGATGGAAAATTCTTACTCTGCTTAAGGAAGGCTTCTTGTTCTTGTATTAAGGTTAAACAACATTTTGAAATGTGACCAAATTTCATGAATCTCTCACACATGACTTCTTTAACATGGTAATTTTATTTGTTTTAAGAAACACCCATGACCTTTTCCCTAGTTATATGGATTTTTTTTTCTATTTTTACTGGCCTTAGGCTATGAATATTCACATTTCTTCATTGTTTCCAAATCGTCTGCCCAGATAAATAACATGTCATTGGTAACCATCAAAGCACTATTGGATCTTTCACATGGATTCTTATGAGTGTCATCCATATTAGTATTTCTCTTGGATTCACTGCCTATCAAATCTAGTGATTTAGAATCCAACGTTTTCTCACAATACTTCTTTGATACCTTCTTGGTAGGATTTCTGTTTAAAAAAATTCTCTACTTCATTCCTAAGGTTTATTCTTTATTCTTAGAAAGATTTTGTGATCTTATTTTCTTATCATATTTAGAAACATATTGAGATGACCATGTACCAACCTTGTGACCACTTCCATTTCATACATCATAGATGTTATCAAGCATTCCAAATCTTTTTGTAGTAAACAAATTCTTCTAGACCTATAGATGTTGTTTCTTCATCTCTGGATTGATACCCAAAGATATGGGATCAATTTTTGATTTTACATTTTGAGGATTGTACCAATAATTTAATACATGATTCCCAAATCTGTTGCAACACCAACATTGACCCAAAAATCCTGATTTCTTTGTATATAAAATATAATGTTGCTGGTTCTTCTTCATGATTAGTCGATATCTTTATGGGAAATCATCATCCATACTCTTTTTCTTATCCACCATAGTCATGGTGATAGGTTTATTATCTCTTTTCTTCATCCATACTTTCCCCATATTTTCCTTACAACCTGCACTCTTCATGATAATAGGTTTTTAGTCATTTACTCAAGCTGGTTTGGATGGTACCTATTTCTTCATGGCTTCTTGAGATAGATCATAAAAATATTTCATGATCTTATTATCACATTTTGGAGGTATTTTAACTTTATAATCCTTTATTGATCATTGAATAGTTGCAGTAAATGTTTCATTATTTTGTGAAGTCTCAATATATGCCTTCTCAAGATGGTCCAATTGAGCTTCCAAATCATGACATTTCATGTTGAGGATGATTTTATAATATTCAATCATAATCATCTTTTCATTACAAGACTTCTTTATTATAACAAGTTCTTCTTCATGTAGCTTAACTTTCATCTCAATCATAGAGTCACATTCCATGATATTCTTGTATATTTCTTCCAATTTTAAACCCTTGAAATCAGTTCTATTTTTCAATTTCTCTTCAGGCACGTGGATCTTTTCTTCAAGAGTATTTTTTACTACCTATTTCTCTTCAAAATATTTCACGAATTTTGTGGATCTTATTTCAAGTTCCTTATTTGTTTCTTCAAAGGTTCCAACATGTTTGGAGAGCATATTACATTCTAGAATTTTTATTTTTAATCCTTCCTCCATAGAATATGCTTCATTCCTCAGCTAAGTGATTTTTACCTACATATATTGAAATAATACAAAAATAAGGGAGGATATTTCTTCATGAATGTCATGCATAAAATTTATTAATCTATCAACTGATAATTCTTGTGAGGATTTAGATTGATCATCATCACCACTTATGATTAAATCCTTATTCTGAGGATAAATTTCAAATTTACTAACACATACCTCCTTGTCACATGAATATTTTGATTTATATGAGGTAGAAGAGTTGCCCTTATCATTGGTGGAAACTTGATACACCTGCTCTTTACTTCCTAGGCCTAAAATATCTTCATTGTTAGAAAGGCATGGAAAACCAGATATTTCCTCTTCTTTAGATAAGAGAGACTTATTCAAATATCTCATCTCTTTATTTTTCCTATTTAGAATGGTCTTTTTAGATATATACTTATTCTCTGAATCTTTATCAAAACTGTACTTCATTTTTGAATCAGGAAAGAAACTAAAATCTTTAAATGAGAAAAAATTTGATATAGAGAATCCAAAATAGGTGATCCTACCTTTGATACTGCTTGTAGGACCCCAGAGCACCCTGAGAGAGGAGGGGTGAATTAGGGTATCAAAATTTTCTTCTAAAGTGATGGATCTTGTTCCCACATTGGTAGGAACTCATTAATCCTATATGATGGATTCAATCAGCAATAAAACATTCACATATTGAGTGAAAACATAGAACTTTTACTTGGTTCACCATTAAGGGCTCATCCAAGGATCATATGCCGATAGTGTGTCGGTCATACCTAAATCTACTAATATTCACTAGTTTTAGAATACAAAAGTTTAGCCACAATCACTCAATTTCAGGCACACTACCTTTACATGATTTTAGGGATATCTTTCTATGTCCCTTGGAACACTTTCATTGACTCCCTCTTAGCTCAATTATTTGAGAGAAGTCTAACTCAGTTTGTCGACTTGAAGGTTGCTTCAATGGTTTGTTATTAAAGTATTTATTCCGGACTTATTATGAGACTCTAATTAAACCATATACCTGAATTGATTCACTTTGAAATCCCTATCCACTTATAAACTAGTATTTGAAACTGCCTTTCACAAAGCTCCTTCAAGAAGTTCCTTGCCTTCCTAAAGCTCCCTGCCTTCATGGAACAAACTGCCTTTGCCAAGCTCTCCTTCATTCGCAGAACAAACTACCTTCAAGAAGCACCCCTAGCTTCATGGAACAAACACCTTCATGAAGATCACTAATTCATTGTAGAATGCCACACCATTGCAAAGAATTTATTAACTAAAATAATTATCATCAATCATGACTAAAAAATTATTTTTTTGATGCTCATGATCGCATAGAAAACCAGTTTCATGGAGATCCCATTACTTCAAGAAATCAAATTGATTTCAAATTTTACTTGGAAATTTTTTTTAGAAGTTAAGAGGGGTAGCCTCATATTTATAGGCTTGACTTTTCACGAAGCTCCACTAGCCCTTTTGATATTTTCCATATCTTTTAAAAAACGTCTTCACGACGCTCCTCCCTTCATGATGCACCAGTGAAAATTGACGTCGTCATGAAGCTTTCCATCAAACCCATCTTTCTACCTCAATGCTCCAATTCTCATAATTGTGGAGATCACCATCACCAATTGCGATGCTCTAATTATTCATCATTTGTGATGCTCATCGTAATCACTTAGATCATCATCATAAATATTTAATCCTTCATCAAACACAACTCGCATCACCCATCATCACAAAACTCATGACTTTTCCATATTTTCATTAAGCCTTCAAGAAAAAATAGTTTTTGTGTTGAAATCCATCCTCCAAAATTTGGACCCCAAAAAATTGGGAAAACACTGGGAAACAATACAACATTAAATACTATTGTCTTCTTGAACTCTAAGATCCCATTCCTTGAAAACCCCGTGGTATTCCTTGTGAGCATTAAAAAAACATTAACCATACTCCATTTCTAGAAAATAACAACCCTGGTTCCAATAGGGAGTTGGAGTTGCACCAATAGGATTGGATGAGGAGGAGGTCGTGGTTGTGGTATCCAAACTCTTGACCAAAATCTCCAATAGAGTAGTCATACTCAGTGTAGTCCAACTATATCACATGGATGCAGATCAGGCGAGATTCATTCTTTATAGCTGATACCTAAGGAGAAGAGTGTAGGATCATCTACAGTATGGGGTACTATTCTAGAATCCTCCACTATTGTATCCTCTCTATTCGATATAAGTGTTTCACACTCCTTTATCTTCTTATCGACCATTTAATGTATTAATCTAGATATTTATTATTACTTTGGTATGATAACCCTAGATACATCATTGGGTGTATGGTTTGAGGGAATATTCCAATGCAGGGAATTCCCCCTAGAGGTCGGAAGTTTCCCCTTCTTATGGGACCTCTTTATTCTTGAATGACGAGATTTGATGCCATTTCCAAGATGGACTGGTTGGTTCCATACCATGACTTCATTGACTTTTATCATTGCAAGGTGTCATTCACATCACCATAGGGTAGAATCTATCTCTACATGGGTGAGTCAGATTTCAAGGCTAGTATAGTTTGACCAGAGCATCATGGGCTAGGTGGAGTAACATCCCATATTTCTAGTCAATTCATGAAGGAGCAGAGAGTAAACCTAGAAAATTATCATCTCGTAGTAGATCATTTCAAGGATATCTTTCCAAGTGATTTTTTCTAGATTACCTCATGGGAAAAGGGTAGAGTTGTCGATTGATTGCATTCCAGGAGAAGATCTAGTTTCCATTCCTCTATACATAATGGAACCTACTAAACATGAAGAGCTCAAACAACAGTTAGAGTACATAGTGTCCAAAGGTTTTATACTGACCAGTACTTCCCCTTAGGGTTTACCCATGCTTCTCCCCAAGAAGGTGGATAGTAACCTAAGGTTATGCATGGATTATAGATGGTTAAACTAGCTTATGGTTAAGAACCAGTATCCACTGCCTAGAATGGTTGATCTTATTGACTAACTCTGATGAGATAGGGTATTCTCAAAGATCAACCTAAGATTAGGCTATCATCAGGTGTGAGTCTGGCTTTTAGACATACCTTATATAGCTTTTCATATCAGATATGATTTGTATGAGTGTCTTGTTATGTCGTTCAGTCTTATGAAAGTGCCCCCCATTATCTTGGATTTTATGAATAGGGGCTTCCATCCCTATATGGATTACTTTGTTGGGTTGTTCATGTAAAACATCTTGGTGTATTCTCACACTCATAGCGACCATGATAAACACCTTGAGATCATTCTTAATACACTGAGATAGAATCATATTTATTTCAATCTTGATAAGTGCAACTTTGGGATCATCAAAGTTCACTTCTTGTGTCATATTATCTCATAATCAAGAGTATTTATTAACTTAGTGAAGGTGAGTGTCATGGTTTCTTGGTAGAACCCCAAGAACATGTTTGACATACAAAGTTTCTTGGTGATGGATGGATATTATAGGCATTTCATACAGAAATTATTACACCTTTCTTTACCTCTTAATGGTCTGAAAAAGAATGGTGTTAAGTTCTTGTAGTCAGAAGAGTGTGAGGAAGCCTTTTAGGAGCTGAAAGGAAGGTGTGTATTGGCACTTATTCTAATTCTACCTGAGCCTAGAAGAGACTACACAGTGTTCTATGATGTATCAAGCATTGAACTAGGTATAGTACTGATTAAATAAGTTAGATTCATTGTGTATTGATCTCAACATTTCAATACACATAAGAGAAATTATCTGACTCATGACCTAAATCTAGTGGTACTTGTCCATGCCTTATGTTGATAGAGTCAGTATCTGATGGGTGAGATATTTTTGGTGTATATGGACAACAAGAGACTCAAATATATCTTTATATAGTGTCACATGAATCTCAGATAGTGAATATGGGTCTAATATCATCAGTCCTTTGATTTTGAGCTTGCCTATGCATCTAGAAAAGGAAATGTGGTAGTGGATGCACTGAGTCAAAAAAAAATAAGGCATAGGTCATACAGTAAGAAAGTGATAAATGAAAATTGATAAACCTTTTATCAGAGTTGAATCTAGAGAATCATAAAAATTATGTTCAGACTTATCTCTCAGCCTTGAGTGATACCTATTCTCTCCATAATAAGGTAAAGAGTATGAAATTTTCAGATTCCGAAGGCTTGGTTCTCTGGGAGAGCATTGCTAGTGAGGAACCACCTATATATTGGTCTATAGATGGAGATGACAACCAATGTATACATGGACATGTATAGGTTCCTAAAAATATGAGAGTGAAACTGATGTAAGAGTCTCACAGTTCTCAATTTTATGTTCATCCAGACATCTTCAAGATTTATCGAGATATGCAATGTCGGTATTGGTGGCCTTGGATGAAACATCATATAACAAGTTTTATCACAAGGTGTTCCACCAATCAATAGGTGAAGGTGAATCACCATCATCCTGATAGCTTGTTACATCCCCTTCCAGTTCCATAATATAAATGATAAGATGTTTCCATAGACTTTGTAGTCATCTTATAGAGGTCTCCTTGTGGTAGAATTGCAGTGTGGTTGTCATTTATTGACTAATAAAACTATCCCACTTCCTTACTATCTAAGAGAATTTATCAATTGATGACCTTGTAAGACTATATATCCATGAGATCATATAACCACATAGGGCTCATACTATCATTTCAGATTGGTAATCTTGTTTCATAACATGGTTTTGGTAGGGGTTGCAGAGAATTATGGTAACGCCGGTACTTATGAGCATATCTTTTCACCCTAAGATCAATGGTTAGTCATAAAAGATGATATGGGTTTTATAGGACATGATTAGGGAATGCATCGTTGATTTTAGCACTTATTGGGAGAATCATATCCCTATCATCAAGTTTTCCTATAGTAATAGACTTCAGGAGACAATTCAAATGGATCCTTTTTATTCCTTGTATGGTAGGCCATGTCGTTCACCCCTTTGCTGGTTAGCAATAATAGAGGCAGTGCTACTAGGTCCTCATCTCATTCAAGAGACTTAATAGTAAGATTAGTTGATCAGGAAGTGAATGTATAATCTTATTCTACATAGAATTCACATGTCAATATCTATTTATGACCTTTGGAGTTTGAGGCCATGGATCACGTTTTCCTATAGGTATCACATAGGCTTGGGTATAGATATATACAGAGGAAAGGGAAGTTCTCATCATGATTTTTCGGGCCATTTGTGATCTTTAAGAGAGTCTGGTCGATATCCTATCAGTTGTCAGTACCTCATAGGTATCATTCCATGCATGAAATCATCCACATTTCCAAAATTTATTGGTATAATTCCAACCCATCTCATACTTTTTATCCCTAAGAGGTTGAGTTATATTTTGATGCTTCATTTGAGGAGTATCATGTATGCAACATTAATGGAAGAATGAATGCTCTTCAACGATAGTCTATTCCTTCAGTATGGTTTTTATAGAAGCATAGTTGTTTATAGGATGATACTTGGGAGTTGGAGGCCAATGTAAGTGATCAGTGGTCAGAGTTGTTCTCAGTAAGTGTTCCCCTACCCTTTGAAGGTGAAATCAAGGATGAGTTCTTTTAAGGAGGGAATATTGTAAGAACTTAGTTTTTCACTTAGGTATGGATCCTTTAGAAAAATTTCTAATTCTATATTTTAGAGCTACTATAGATTTTATTTGAGGTTAGAATGGTTTCGAGGGTATCTGGGGATTTTTTGGAGCTCAAAACCCTGGCCGGTGGAAAAAATAGATTGGTCGCAGGATTAGAAGAAACCATAAGGGTTTGGCCGCATAGTTACCCCTAACCATGCGCGGGGATTGGAAATGAAAAGAATTAGGCTACATAGTTTGAGGAAACCATTAAAATTGTAACACACAGTTATTCATATGGTTTGGAGTTTTTAGTAGAGTCATTTCGCATGGTTGGAACACATGTTCCTTAACCATGCATCCTAATCATTCGGTTCCCCTCTTGAGGAAGTGCCATCTATGTGATTGGTGAATAGTGTGTCCAATCATGCAGCTAAATCATGTGCCATAAAATATTTTATGAAATAAAAAAATTGACCCTAATTTCTATTAATCTCACCCCACTCCTCTCATTTATTTTCCATCATATAGAGGAGGCTTTTTATCCCATTTTAAGCTCCCAAGTTCCTCATTCATAGGTTTTTCTCTCATTCCTTCATCTAAAGTATAATTCAATCCCATTTTGTCATGTTGGATGAACATTAGTAAGTATTTTATTCATCTTGATCCATTATTAATTTCTCTTCTCCTCAACGGAGTTATTTAGATGCAAGATCATATTCCCTATTTTCAGGGTGTTGCTTAATTATGCATATTTCATCCGATCCAAGAAAAACTGATGGTTAATGTTAGATGAGGAGAATGTTACAGGTCTAAGGTAGGTGGTCTATGACTCATCCCTTAAGTCTCATAGTTTTATAAACTATTATCATTGTGTGCACACCGATTTCATCGACCATTGACTATTTAATTTATATCCCATACTTATAGTCATTAGAATGTTCTTCCAAGACTTGTTTTATATATGTTCATCATTATTGGAGGATATGGCCTCAGCATCAACCACCACAAGTTTGGTGCTCCCCAACTTATGATTTTAATATCTTTATGTCCACATGCGCCACTATTTGGTTGTGCTTAAACTTGACATTTATAATGGTAATTGTTTAATTAAATCAATTATTTTTAAATGAAAAGTATAGTATATGTATCACTTGGCCTAATTGAATCTAAATTTTTGAATTGGTTTAATTTTTATAGAATACCTTTCCATGATTATAGAAGGCAGCAAAGTGAACCTAATTAATGATTTAGTAATTTATGTACTAAATGGTTGCATGTTTTGTTATGCCTTGTCACACTAATAAAAGGAAAATATTTGTAACAAATGACCTATTAAATGGAATCAGTATGAAATGTCCTAATTAATTAATTAATAAAGTATAAGGTGACTATTTCATAATTTCTTTGACACCTTTATAGGGATGGTCAAACTTGAGCCAGCCTTGGATTCTTGAGGCAATGCATTGAACACTCTAGGAAACCATTCTGATTCAAGGATTTCAGTTTCTAACTACTAATAGATTCCTTGTATGATGTTGTAGGATCCCTCCTTTATCTTTTAGATATTATGATGCCTTGGATACACTCCTTGGATCCATGTTGATACATTTTGACACATGGTACCATGCATACACCCATTGGGGCCAGTCATAGCTTATTATGTGCTTGCCTTGGATATTATCCTTAGAATTTGTTAGAATCAGATTACAGTGTAATGCCTTGGGTGATTCCCCATGGATTAAACATATACCCCTTATAGTGAGGCTACTAGTTACCACAGAGTTAGCTCGACCCCTATGGTCAAGGATGCCTTGGTTATTGTCTTGGATCCTCTTACTATATAATTATCACCTCATTCCATGTTATTGATTGGATCCATAAATGTTATTATCATGACATGATGTTAGTGAGGGTTATACCTTATGTGAATTACTTATATAAACCGGAAAATAATTAATAAATAAAATTATTACATGTTCAGAGACCGACTGAGGCTGAAGAAGGTACTGGGGTATTTTAAATTAAAAAACTTCTTTACTTTTATATATGCATGCCTTCAAATTATTTTAGTTTATATTACACAGACTGGATGGTATAGACATTATTGGTGGTGGCCTACTAAGATTTATCTCACACCCTATATAGTCTTCCATTGGTACCCGAGCATATTATATGTATGCAGGTGTTGATAAGGGGAGGCACCCAACTTTAGAAAACATAGTCTAACTTTCTTGTATTAGTACAGAGCATGGTAGTAGATGACTGATCTGGAGCTTGGTATTCTTAGATAGTTTTTGGATTCTTTTTTCTTCTTTGTGTAGAATGTATTGTCTGCTTCCATGTATACCTATTTTACAATTTTGTAGAGGCATGACATACATTATCATCATCTTTTATATATGATTCAATTATCATCCTTGAGTATTATTATATATTGTTGAGTTATTATTGATTTTTATTCCTTCTTCTATAGTGGTTCACTAGTCTAGTGTCTTTAGTGTCTATTTCCACTATGCTATTTGTTTACATATGTTTTTGTTATTTACCTTTTATCTTATTTATATGTTCTACTACACTCTGGTAATAAAATAATAGTAACCCCATGGATACACACTAGACCCTCACTACTAGTTGGTAGCATCTTACATATGGAGAGGCATGCTTGAGGCCATGTGGCCAACCAGGCCCGGGCACCTTTGAGTGGAACCTTGGTTCATGATGTCACATTCAAGGTAATTTGTTATAATCTAGGGATTAGCTGCAACATAAGGATGTAATTTAGGAATAATTAATGTATCACACTATGATTATTTTAGTTACAATGCAATGGTTTTATCTATAGAATATATGAGATATTAGAGTCAATGATTTCAGAATCTTATATAGAAGACCAATCCATTATTTTTTACTATTTTTTGAAATTGTAAGGAATTATATTAAAATGGTTATCAATACACCATGATTTTTTAGATACTAGAGATGTTTTGAAGTTTGATTATTTTTAAAATTATAGAATACTTTATTGGATAATAGAAATTTTAATTTAACCATGATGGATATTTTTAAAGGAAGATAGTGACATGTGACATATAAAGAGTGAGGGATTTTTGGAAAAGGATGGAAGATATTAAAGGAGGATATTTGAATAATGTGAGAACACATCAAGATAGATTTTTCACATCTAGTGGTTGGATGGAACTTTTTTAAGAATATTTTGGAAGAACTATATTTGATCATGGAACTGAAGCTAAATAGAAACACCCTTTCTATCATAGTTAGTTTAATGTTATCTTATATTCATTGTGAGAAACCTTCATATAGAATTTCTTGTTAATATATCTTGAATTAGTGAGTGGATAGGTAGGAGGAGGGAATATCCCTTGGTATCGATAGTGATATGAATTAAAACATTGTAATCATGATAATGAATCGGTGATTTCCTTATTATATCAACACATTATTAGTTTATTCTTCTTCAAAAAAGCTTATTTGGTAGCACCAAATAAAGTCCTTTTATCGATGCATTTATTTTTCATATTTATATGTTGTGTTTTTTCAATTTAAATTAATAGGTTAGATCCATTTTATGAAGAATAAATTTCACACCCTAACTCATTCTCACCCTATTATGGTTTCTTGGAAATTGTGGATACAACATATATAATTAGTAAAATAAAATAAACGACATAAAAACATAAAACTTAAAACATCTAATAAAATATTTCAAAAACCTAGACAATCTCATTCATGAGAATTTAAATTTACTCATCATGATCAACACCTTAAAGGTTTACAAAATAGTTGAAAACATCAAAATTCATTTTATTATCATCATAATAATGAAATAATCAAAAAATAATAATTCACCACCTTTATAGGTTTCTTTAATTTTGTAATGGCTCTATACCATCACCATCCCCCAAACCAAGTCAGGTCACTATATCATCTCTGGTGCTCCTCTCTGTATGCCAAAGGTATCCAAGCAGTATTGAAGGTTAGGTAATATCTTGTTCTAAGACTAAACTCCTAGTATCATAGAATACAACAGTAGGTAAATAACTTAAAAATCCATAAAACATATAACAACATCAATATAATATAGGATCATAATGGATTCCAACCATAATAAATATCAAACACCTTTTTGTAACAAATGTATTCATGTTATGTCATATGTGACATGTATCAAAAATAGGATCAACTAATGGGTAAATCATATACATTGTGCGTAAGTGAAAGGAATTAATGTAAATAAAAGATACACTATTACCAATACATTTTTTATCTTAGAACTATCTCCACATACTTGATATGTAACTTCATCTTACTCCCCTTTTCTATATTCCTTTCCCTAACCAACATAATAGCCATAAAGTTTTTATATCCACTACGGTCCATATATGAGGTGTGAGAATAAAGATAAGTAGAACACTACTAATGACACCCTAATAAAATCCAAAAAATGTTTTCATGCATGTATAATATGAAATACAACTAGTGACATGCATCATACATCAAAATTTAGAGTGTTCATGTGCTTAATGAGCTGCCACAAAGCCAGTGATGGTATTTTGGGTTGATCATTCTTGGGTATAAGTGTTATGATGTATTTTCCCAAAGACAAACTAATAGGGATTAGGTGGATCACATACATCCTAATAACATTGATATGGATTCAGTGTATTTCATCAATCCTATCCAAAAAATAAGCATCACATGTATAGCATCCACTCTAAGCACACTAATAGGGATCAGGTGGAAAACATCCATCATATCTAACTAATATGCATTATGTTTCCCACATCCATTTTGAGATCTCCTATAGGATCTGAGTTTCCTAAAGGGTTTTAGAGAAAATAAGTTTTATCCAAAAATAGAAGAAATAATTAATCAAAACTGACTATTCCACATTATTATTCCATTAATTTGAGATTGAATAATATAAATAAAGAATGTGTATATTTTATTTAAAGATATAATCTATCCAAAAAACTCCACATTATCTTAATAGGGATCACTAAGAATCATACAAGAGACCCTTTCCTCCTGGGGTATCTATTGGCTATATGAATCTACCAACTCTTAGAAAGGATATTCTTTAAGAAACATTTAATTAGAATCTAGGTTAAAGGATTGATGAAAATTAGTGAGAGAGAACTTTGGTGTGTGGATATTTTCCATTGATCAAATCATAATCTCTTATGTGTCTAAATAAAAAATTATGAGCATATCTATATATCTATCCAAGGATAATCCGTATATTTAAAAATGTTTCTAAAATGTTTAGTTATTGAATGAAATGCTTCAAAACCATTTCATAAGTTACATGACTTTGTAATATTTATATCTTAAATTTTGAATGTTTAATATTTTTCTAGATTTTCACACTCCTAAAATTATTATCAAATGATTACCAAATAGAATATGATTTCTTATATTATGATAAAGACACATTATCCCATAATGTATAAAATTTCAAGAAATAAACCATGATGTACTTTCATGGTATATGGACCCTCACTACATAATTTTTTATACCAACACAAACCAAGACATCATTTATTTTAAAATGTTGTGGTTTTGTCTTTAATGAATATTTGTAACATTCCAATACATTTTTCAAATAATCCTTTTTTCATTTTTTGTTTATCCTCCTTATTTGGGTGTGTTTGTGGGATTCTTAAGGATAGAGAGCCTTTTCTAGGGAAAATGTCCCAAAGTTCAGTGATGTATGATTATTTGAATTAATATAGTTTAGATATAAATATGTAAATTGATTAGAGAGTTCCTCCCCAATTTCAGAGAATATCTCAGGTTCTTTGGATTTTTTCTGCAGAAACTGGGAAAAGTGTTCTTTTTTGGGGAAATTGCATGTCATGTAACGGAATTACACACCATGTAATGGTCATCGGTAAGATGTGGTGAACTTGGTTCAGATTTTGAATGAGTAACACATCATGTAAAGTTTATATAATTTTTAATGTCAAAAATTAGGTTTTTATAAAAAGGATATGCATTTTTCCAAGATTTCAGCCTTCATCGATTACAAGATGTTTAATGGGATTACACACTGTGTAAGTCTCACATCTTGGTTTTTTAGGGATATGTGATGGAATTTAATTCCTTCATTATTCCTAAAACCTCCCTATCTCAACCCATATCTCCCCCTAGAAAATTTTGGGTGATTCCCTCCCTTATAGATTGCTTCATTCGGTGATTGATCATTAGGGTTGTTGCGATGCGCCTCTCTGGGTAAGAATTCATTCTGGTTCTTATTTGGATTTATTTGTGGATACACTTTAGGATATGGTTGTGTTTAGATTTATGATTGTATGGTGTTTTATATTGATCCTTTATAGTTTATTATTGTTCCTTTTCATTCAATTTTTGATCTCATGGTTTCCAATCATTGTTGTTTTTGGAGGCTAGGTATATAATATTTTGAAGTAGGTGTTTCTATACAATGGGTTAATTTGATGAATTTATTTTAGTTCTTTATTATTTTGTATTTATTATTAATTTTCCTGAAGTTATATGTGGTTTAAAGGTTTTTTTGGAAAGGAAAATGTCTTTAAAGAGGATTTTCTTTGAAAATAGATTTGTTCAATTTGGAAAAGGGTTTTCAGACACAAAAACAATTTGGCTTGGATATGAAAATGTTTTATAAATTTTTGAGAATGGTTTTGAATTGTATTTTGACAATTGAAAAATTTTGAACCTTGGGTGTGTCGGGAAATAGACATAGGTAGCCTTAGTGTGTATAGAACCTCTAAGAGGTAACCTTTTAGATATCCATGGACTGTGGTGGTACTCGATATTGGTTGGATCCAACATTTTTCATGTTTAGGCTCTTTAGTGTATACTATTCATTATCCCATATGCTAGGGCCTAATATGAGGTGTTTTTTCATTTATGGTTATTTATTTCATGATTTTTTTATAATGGATTTTTTCTCATAGGTTTTTATGTGTGGTTAAATCACATATCTTTACATGATAGGTTGTTTCATGGATACGTGTTTACATTCTTACCTCTTGATGTATGGATTGGCATTCCTATTTTATCACTTCTACTTATCATATTTATAGATTTGATAATATGAAATGATTTTATTAAAACCAAATGGAAAATTATTTGAAAATGGATTTTAGATTCATGAAAATTATTTGTAAAACCACTTTGGTTTTAAAAACTAGAAGTGTTTCATTCCCAATATTAGACCTTATATAGAATCTATGGTGGAATCATACTGGGATTTGTGCTCACACCCTGTTTTTTTTCTTTCGGAAGTTGTAGATGTTGTATTACAAGATACAAGTAAAAGGAAGGTAATCGTGTAGCATATCATATTCTCTTTTGGTCTTTTCCTTTATAGCGGGGTTGTTTGGAGGTTACTGTTGGTCACGTATAGATTTATCATACTTTCTTGTTTAGCCTATTTTGGCTTGGATAGTATGGTTTTTTGTTTTATATCCTTTCTTCCAATTTTGACTCTAGTTTTATGAATTTTTATATATTTAATATTTGTTTCTATTGTTTTGTTATACCTCATCACTACAACAGGTTGACATTGGTGGTTTTTCTAGTTGACTCAGGTTTCTCTTTTAAAATATTTTTAATAATCTCTCACTCTTACTAAAGAATTATATACCTATGGAACTTTCACATTATATATTTTCACATGTAACAACTTGTGAAACCATTTAAAAAAATCCTTTTAGATATCTTCCAAACCTCCATATGAAAAAATATATCATTTATTTTAATCAAATATTATATCATACTTAATAACATGTGAAAATACATCCAAAACATTTTTGGGGTAACCTCCAAAAAACATTTAGGGTACCTCTCAATGTTTTGTTCAAAAAAATATACAAAAACATAATCATCATTCATAAAATCACAAAGTGTGACCCCATGGGTTTGTATAGTATTTAAATGAATCTAGCATGATATCTATCAGGCACATATATATCCACACTTATGTTTGTTGGATTTATCATATAAAATAGTAGATAATTTTTTAACCCTTAGTCTAAAACATTTAGTGACAATGATAAACCTAGTATGTCAATATTGTATAGCCTACTCATATATGTTTGATTCTTTTAGTATAAACATATTAGATAGATGAACACGCCACTTTTCCAATACCCCAAATATATAAGAACATCTCATGTCACTCAACTAGGAATAACCTTACACTTCCTTACACTATCTTAATCAATCTCTCGACTTATATACTATTCAAACAAGAGGAAAAATCACATATTAGTTAAAAATCAATAGATGAAATAATCAATAACATACCAAACCACACCCTGATTATCTTAGCCACTAGGATGGAGTAAGAAAGGTATCAAAGTATGAAAATTTTCATGATGTGTATTTTTTCAACCTCGGGTATGGGGATTAAATATGAATCATGTAAACCTGATATGTGGTAATTATAGTTTGTCACTAAGTATAAAAAACCTAATTTTTCCATCATGAGAATATTCTATACCTCTATACAAAACCTAACCAATGATAACCATAATATGTCATCACAACCTATAATACTCCTTGATGACCATCAATTTGGGATACTCAAATTCATCCTTTTAGTGGTAAAATATCATTTCACTTCATTAATATATGTTTCCAAAATGAACTAATGATAAATTAGAGATTTATTTTTGTATAAAATGATACAATATATATTATTAAACTTCTTTAATAATACTATGAAAACCATAATTAAGATTATATCTAATCATATCTCATATTATAGACTTTTGAATAGGACTTATATTTGATGAACATAAATGGTTTTATAAATATCATAATACCTCTATGTAATTCATTCCACATATATATATATGAACATCCAATTAAGTCTCTTTTGAGTAGTAACATGTATGAAAAAAACTTTTTTGAATAATGATGTTATTGGATTCATAATACAAAAGTTCAACTCTTTAAACATAGGATTAAAATATATTTACTTCACATTATCCAATTTCATAATGTTAATAACTTATTTTTCTATTTAGAACACTTTCAATGTTCATCATAATCTTCTTTGAACCTTACCAATCAAACTTTTCTTTGAAATCATTCAATTTTTTTTAAATTTAACCCTTTATATTTAAAATCATTTTTTATAAACATATCATAAATTATTTTAAGATATAAAGAGACTTTTACGTTGAATCAAAATGTTATAATTATTTATTTTTTAAATTTTAAACTTCTCTAAGTCCTAACATGATCCCATTAACCCTTAAGAAAATATACATTATTGAAAATATATTTTTATGACACAAAATATTTTGTGTTTGTAAATAACACCTCTTTATTTTGTGATGATATTAAGAAAATACACTATTTATATCCATATCTTGTAAGGTATTATTTGTGTTTAATTTAAAAAAAATTGAAAATAAGGTTTTATTCCATAAAATATGACACTATTAGGCAATGGAACTCTTTCCCTCATATTTTAAAAAATAACTTAGATGATTTTTTTTATCCTAAAGAAAATTCCTCATCCCTTTTCAAACATGAAATATAATTGTATAAAATCATAAACAATGTGTATTAAGAAAATTATCTTTTTTTATTGATAAAACCCATTTTTTAAAATAATAAATCTCTTATCACATTAGTTAATTTATTTGAAAATTCACATCCTTTATTCTGAACCACTTTATTTTTTCATCAACCTCCTTAATGTAGAAAATAATTCTCTATCACCTAAATTCATACTTAAAACTCTAACCATAAACCATTATTTATATTTAAACACTTTTATATGTTCAAAACAATTTTATAATACTTAGTTGGTATCATATACCCTTCCAAATAGAGTAATTGAATTATATAACATTAATACTTGGAATTGACTATTCATATAGTTTCTTGAACCCATTGAGGTATTATATATAATTTTTTCTCCAATATATGGATTTTTTATAATTAAGAAACTTTTATTTTTTAAATGATTCTCTATTTAGTTTAAAATTTGGTGTGGACTCTATAGATTCTCACTTACTCTCCTTCTAGAAAAAACATTTACCATTTACTTTCTGAATCATCATCAAATAACTTGATCTTAAACACCCCCATGTCATACTCATAAAACCTCAACATATTTATGAGATTGGGTAAACTTTTTTTGAACTCATTATTTTTATAATTCTTAATAATCTATTAGAACCTTTCTAAAAATGATTGTAAAATAAATTTCAGGGAAAATCAAGAGTATTTGGTGACCCCAATCTCTACAAGTCATTTATAAAAGAAATAAATTTGAGTAAGTTAGTTATGAATTAAGTTCCCTCTATCATCTTATATCAAAATAGTTCTTTAGAAAATTTATATCTCTCAAGTATATCTTATTCTATAGAGATCCTTTTTTATGTTATATATTATCCCAAAATCATCCATATTATTATATTTATTATGGATCTAGGGATCCATAAAAATAATAATCAACATATAAATCTCAATATAATATTTTGTATTCTTTCTATAAGTAAATTTTTCTTCACGTCCAGATTTATTTTTAGGTGATTTCTCATTAAGTTTTTACTCCAATACAAAGAACTTTCCTTATTACTTTTGAACTATTCTCAAATTCCTATATCAATCTAAAAAATTCTTTCATTTAGATTTTATTTATCCAAAATTGATCTCTGTAATGACCCAAAGTTTCATTAATGGAAATCCATCTTGTTATAATTAAATGTCTCTTTATATAAATTGTTTATATAAAATGTCAACATCTATGGTTTTATGTTAAGAACTGCGACCGTTGCTTTTATATTCATTGAACGGTGATCACACGATTAGTATAAATATAAGGATTTAACAAATACAATTTACTCAGAAAAAGGAAGTGATGGCCTCATCCAGTAGAATTGCTCCATACGAAGCCCATTTGTCGGATCTCGGAAATGAGGTGGAGTCTTTGGGATTTTCTCTTGACCAAACCCAAGCTAAGCTTCATCATTTCAAGACCGAATGAGGCCGTCTATGGGAAAAGTGGAAGTTGATAGAGATTACCACTCGAGAAATGTTATCTGAGCCACCCCAAGAGTCTGTCACCATCGTACACCTTACCCTTAGGTCTTATGCGGCTGTTTTAAGGGGTTATTTAACAAATCCCTAGTACTATGTTCATGTATATTATTTTTGTATATAATAATGAATATACTTTCTTTTCATTATTGATACATTGTAAATAGTTTTTAAAGTACTAGTAGTCTTTTTAGTTATTATTTAATTAAGAAACCTATTTTATTAAATTAAGGGATTTTTGAATTAAATAATATTTTAATAAAATATATTTATTATTATTAAATTATTTTTATTATATATAAATGATCATATAATTTTATGAATGAAATTATAATTCTTATTATGGTTTGAAAGCCATTTATGTTAAAACCCGTGAATTTTCGATAAATGTCGGTTTTTATTTTAAAAGTGAAAATTATCATATTTAGAAAATTATTTAAATAAAATAAATGATATTTCTGGAATCAAGATGTCGAAATTATCCAACGTTGAATTTTCATAATTTTATGAGACAGTGAAATATTTGGGTAAAAATTAAATTCCATTTAAATATATAATGTGTTTTATGACATCATAATGACCCAATAGTGATGTAATAAAATACTATAAGATTTATGTTCGGCCAATATATGTTTTACCATTAAAATAATGTGATTTTGGGTTTTTTTGACTTACTTTTCAAAGCATTAATGGACCCCTCAAGACTTATTAAACATCTTGTCTTTTTAAATTATTTTCTATGGGAGTGTGACTCACCTACACATAAGCAACCCCATTATTTTAAGAAGTTCGGACTTTGGCCTTATAAAATAATTTTTTTCTCTTCCCTTTTCCAAAAAATATGGGCAAAAACCATGATCTTATGTGTGGTTTTGTTTAGTTTAATGTAAGGGGTCCCAAAAATAAATAATAAAGTATTCACTCACCTTTCCTATATAAACCAACCCAAGCTCCCACTTCCTCCTCACTCAAAACCTTTGGTGTTCGTCCAACCTCTACCCTAATCTCTGTAGAATCCTCCCAAGGTGCCCCAAGATCTCAAGAAGCCTCTCTCAATCCTCTCTCAAGCCTTGGAAGCACACTTCCATGTAAGGATTTTTCTTCCTTTCACTTTTTTTGTCCAATTTTCTTAATATTGTTATGCCCTTTTAATTTCAATTATAAATGTTGGGGTATGGTTTATAACCTCCCCCATACTGCCATATTATTGTTTTAATGATGGGATACCCCTTTCTCTCTCATTAAAGGCCTCCCATGTACACTCGTTACTATGCCGAAATTCCGAAAGGAACTTCTCCCTCTTCATTTACATTCAAGAAATACTTTTGTATCTTGAATCTAAATTCCATTAAAATTGTTTGTACATGTATCTATATGACCACCTTACTATCCATTTCATATAAATATGATGATAAACCCCTTTCTCTCTCATCAACAATTTTTTATGAATTCTTATGTCACGCTGTTACGCTGCCGAAATTGCACCGATTTTCTAAGCCAATGCCTTTGCGTAGTGAATACCATGCCCATTTCTCCTTAAAGGGTATTCACCTTTGTGAAAATTTAATTATTGATTATAATGTTTCATTTATGAATTCCATATTCCTTTATCATTGAATAAATTATTATGTTTAATGAATCCATTTTTTATGATCCATGTGACACACTTATGCATGAAATGAAATGTTTAAGAAGGGTAGGCCCTTATAGCGCTCCAAAGCATTGGGTAAAGTATAGTATCATGATACATCATGTGCAATGAGCATTCACTCATGCTAATTCAAGTTCAACGATGGTTTACTCGTGATTCATGTGTAATGAGAATTTACTCATGCTCCCTATGCAATGAGCCTTGGCTCATGCTAATTCCATGTTAAGTGTTATTGCCACATTTCCTTTTTATGATTATCATGCTTTATCATGCCTTTATGTTCATGTTTCTATTATGATCTATTGATATTCCTATTTACTAACATGTATTTTACTCCTCATGCATTCCATGTTTATTCCCTTACTGGGATTTATAGCTCACCCCTTTTCTTATGCATGTCCTCAGGTTATCCCATGCAATGATAAGTACGAGGGAATGTAGTGGTCATGTAAAGGAAGTTTTCAATAAATATGTTTTATTTCATGTTTTAAGTTGTTATGTAATGATCCTAAGCCCCAAAGACAATAGACCTCTTGATCATCCATTTTGTATCAAGTGAATAGTTTATGTAATAAATCATGTTTATGTTTGTAATAAAAGTAGGGTTGTCATAGTTTGTATGAGAGGGAGGTTTAGTTATTTTTGGTATTAGGATTAGAAAACCCCAGTAAAGCATTAGAGACAAGAATAAGTATAATAAAAACATCTCTAAGTTTTGGTAAGTACTTAGTGAGTTTTTATCAAGAAAATACATCCATGTCTGGATACGAGTAGGTAGAGGCGGCTCTGGCACAAATGTATCCTAGGGGTAAAACCAGAAAACACCGCTTTGAGCTAGACTCGAATGAGAACAGGTGCACGAAAATGGGCCTTGCTTCACTCTTTGTTACGACACTCCCAGGGGATATGTTTTGATAAATTCACAAGCTTAGAATGAACCCTTATTAAGGGAATTAAAAAAATGCCCCTAAGAATATATGTTAGAAAGTAGATCATGAAAAGTCTAGATTAAAGCCTATAGACTCATGAGTTAAGGAAATAAAAGTTCATTTATAAGTCATCATATTTTTCCTTTGGATTACCCTTGATGTGTTACCCCCTAACATTCCTTTTATTCCATCCAATGGCCGGTAATAGGAGAACTTGGGCTAACAACCGATGTGAAGATCAGTGTGATGATTGTATTATTGAGATTCCTAATCCAATGGTAGAGGGAATCACGAACATTGTCATGATTCTCTCTCAGATAACTCAAGATTTGAATAGAAACATGGGTCAGGAGGAATGTCCAAACCCCCCTAAGAAGGAACAAGTCACTATCGAGAGCTTCATGAGACAAAGGCCTCCTACTTTTAGTGTATCATCTGATCCCACGACTGCTGAACAATGGATCAACTCCATTGAAAAGATCTTCTCTATCCATCAATGTTTGGAACAAGAGAATGTTCTCCTGGCGGCATATCATATGGATGGTGAAGCTAATCAATGGTGGGCTTTGATTAAAAATACAAAGCCTGAGGAGGAGATCAAGGTGTTGTAATGGAAGGATTTATGAAAGATGTTTTCCGATAAATATTTTTTGCGCACCCTCCAGGTTAAGATGGAAAGGGATATCCTTTACCTCAAGAAAAAAGAAGAAGAATATTTTTGAGCGTAAGAGGCAAACTTCACAAGACTTGCATGATAGGCTTCCAGTTTTTTTGTTACCCCCAAATTCAAGGTTGACCGCTCCTTTGGTGGTCTGAAGCCTAGTCTACGGAAAGCATTAGCGATTTGACTTTGACAGCTATGAGGAAATTTTCTGATGTGCCCTCAAGGTCGAAATAGAGACTGGGGAATCATAAGGGTATCATGGGGACAAGAAGCATAAGGTATAATTCAATGCTGGTGGTCTGATGGATAAATCCAATAGTACTAAGAAGATCCAGCACCCCACTAGCCAAAAGTGCAGAAAGAATCACCCTAGAAATTGCCTCAAGGGGACGAGGAAATGATTTAGGTGTGGAAGAGAAGGGAACCTAGCTGTTAACTATCAGAAAGAAAGACCCCCGACTGTGACAGAGGAGAGAAACACTCTGTTCAAACCTCAATGCATTGTTCATTGCTACAACTGCAAATAACTGGGGTGTTTTGCAAATCAGTTCCCTAATCCAAGGGTTTTTGCAGGCAACCAACAACCTTCAAGGCAACAAGGAAGAGCTTTTCCCATCACTTCTACTGAAGAGAACCCCGAAAATGAAGTGGTGATAGGTATGCTAGTTATTCATTCAAGAATAGAGAACTTACATTTTGATTTAGTTTCTAGGCATTCTTTTATATCTCGAAAGTTTATTAGAACAATCCCATCACCACCACAAATCATGGATGTGAAGATGTCGGTGAGTAAGGAAAATGGGGAAATCATTGCATCCCATGAATATAACTCCTCCCCTATCATAATCTGTGGAGTGAATTTCCCGGAGAACCTATTTATACTATCTCTAGTAGAATTTGATGCAATTCTTGGCATGGATTGGCTTTCCTTATATAGAGCCAACATAAATTTTCAGGAGAGGGAAATCACACTCCATATAGAGAATCGACCCCCGATTCTTTACAAGGGTAAGGAGGAAGATGAATCTCCTTTAGCTCCATCATCTCAAGCATGGGTATTACTGCCCTATGAGAATGCGTATCTGGCTCAGATTATTAAGTCCAAGGAAGAAACCATCCTTGAATAAAGGCCTATTGTGAGGGAATTTGCTGACGTGTTTCCCGAAAAACTGCCTGGTCTTCCTCCTAAAAGAGACGTTGAATTATCAATTGAACTTATACCAGGGGCGCTACTAATATCCAAAACATTATATAGAATGGTTTTTGTGGAGCTTGAAGAGCTAAAGAAACAACTACAAGAGAATTTGGATAAAGGGTTTATACGCCCAAGTGCTTCACCATGGGGTGCACCAGTCCTCTTCGTCAAGAAGAAGGATGTGTCAATGCGGCTTTGCATCGATTATCGTGAACTTAACAAAATCAAAATAAAGAACAAGTATCCTCTACCACAGATCGATGACTTATTCGATCAGCTATGTGGAGCACAATACTTCTCCAAGGTAGATTTGTGGCCGGGATATTATCAAGTAAGGGTGAAGAAGGAAGATGTCCCCAAGATTGCTTTTCGTACAAGATACGAGCACTATGAATTCATAGTAAGGCCTTTAGGACTCACTAATGCTCCATAAATCTTCATGGAATTGATGAATATAATCTTTAGAGATTACCTTGACAATTTTTTGGTAGTCTTTGTAGATTATATTATAATATACTCCAAAACCAAGGAGGGTCATGAGGATCATTTAAAAACTGTACTAGAGACTTTGCGCAAGGAGAAGCTCTATGCAAAGCACAGAAAGTGTGAGTTCTGGTTGAAGGAGGTCTCATTCTTAAGCCATATCATCATCAGTAATGGGGTATCTGTGGATCCCTTCAAAACAGATGCAATTGAGGGATGACCAAAGCCAACATCGGTAACGAATATCCGTAGCTTCTTGGGGTTAGCTGGATATTATCGACGATTTGTGAGAAATTTCTCATGATTGTCCAACCCTCTTACCAAGCTAACTCGAAAGGGAGTAAAGTTTTCTTGGAGTGATGAATGCGAAGAAAGCTTCAAGGAGTTGAAAAGGAGGCTTATCACTACACCCATGCTCACTTTACCCACAAGTGGGGAACCTTTTGTGATATTCAGTGATGCTTTGAAGAAGGGATTAGGCTGTGTGCTGATGCAGAATAATAAAGTGATATCCTATGCCTCAAGACAGTTGAAAATCCATGAGCGAAACTATCCAATGCATGATCTGGATTTGGTTGCGGTGATATTTGCCTTGAAAATCTGACGACATTATCTTTATGGGGAGAAATGTGAGATATATACTAACCACAAGAGTCTTAAATATATATTCACAAAGAAATAGCTTAATATGTTCCATAGAAGATGGATAGAGCTCATCAATGATTTTGACTGTTCAATACATTACCAACCTGGGAAAGCGAACAAGGTGGAAGATGCTCTAAGTAGAAAGGAATCATCAATTCTATCAATGATGAGAATTTAGAAAGATCCAATCTTCTTAGACTTGATGAAGATGGACACGGGAATCATAAAGAAGGGAACACCATCAATAATTTCACAAATTATTGCTCAACTATATCTTTTGGAAAGGTTAAAGGATGCTCAAAAAGATGATTTGGGAATTCAGGAAAAATTAGAAGCTATCGAAAAAGGTAAATCCTCAGAGTTTAATGTTAATGAAAAAGGAATTGTGTGATTTGGGAAAATAATAATTGTTCCATCATGTTCGGAGCTGAAGAAGGAAGTTTTGGATGATGCACATAGTTCAAATTTCTCTTTTCACCCAGGGAGCACAAATATATATTGATATCTCTGAGAAAATTTTTGGTGGGATAACATGAAGAAGGAGATCATTGTATATACATCAAAGTACCTGGTGTGCTAGCAAGTGAAGGAAGAGAGGTAGAAGTCTAAGGGGATGATGCAACCATTTCCCATACCATAATGGAAATTGGAGAACATCACCATGGACTTTTTCACTGGACTTCTGAGGACATCCAAAGGCAGCAATGCAATCTGGGTTGTGGTGGATCGTCTTACAAAGACTACACACTTCATTTCTATTCGGGAAGATTTCTCATTGGATCAACTGGCACAAATATATATCAGGGAAGTAGTAAGGCTGGATGGAGTACCACTATCTATTGTTTCTGACAGAGATCCAAGATTCACCTCTATGTTTTGGAAGAGTCTTCAACATGCTCTGGAAACTATATTAAACTTCAGTACAGCCTATCATCCTCAAACTGATGGCCAATCCGAGTGGACTATCCCAACACTTGAGGACATGTTGAGAGCATTCTCAAATAACTTTAAAAGAGTATGGGATCAACATATTCCTCTGGTTGAGTTCTCTTATAATAATAGTCTCCACTAGAGCATCCAAATGGTACCATATGAAGACCTTTATGGGAAAAGGTGTAGAACACTGGTGTGTTGGGATGAGGTTGGTGAACGTAAGCTTCTTAGACCAGAAACGGTCGCGGAAATGGTGGAGAGGGTGAAAACCATTCAGCAGCATATCAAGGCATCCCAGAGTCGACAAAAGAGTTATGTAGATAATCGTCGATGAGACCTTGAGTTTAAAGTTGGAGACATGGTTTTTCTATATATATCTCCAAGGAAGAAGTTCATGAGGTTTGGAAATAAAGGTAAGTTAAGTCTAAGGTACATTGGCCCCTTCAAGATTCTTGATCCTGTCGGGGCTGTGGCCTATCGACTAGCACTTCCACCTACCATGGCCAGAGTACATGATTTCTTTCATGTATCCCTCTTAAGGAAGTACATACCAGACCCTTCACATGTACTCTCTTCTGAGGTGATACAGTTGGAGGATGTTCTTTCTTATGAGGAGCAACTAGTGAAGATCATAGATTGTAGAGAAAAATTTCTAAGAAATAAGACAATGCCCCTTATCAAGGTGTTGTGGAGAAACCAGAAGTTTGAAGAAGCGACTTGGGAATCATAGGAAATGATGAAGCTAATTTACCCACATCTATTTTAGTGTGGGAAAAGGAAATTTCTAGGGAGAAAGGGAGAAATATTGTAACAACCTAAAGTTTCATTAATGGAAATCCCTATTGATCTATTTAAATGTATCTGTATGTAAAATGTTTATATAAAATGTCAACTTCTTTAGTTTTATGTTAATAATTGTGATTGTTGCTTTTATAGCCATTGAACAGTGATCACATGATTAGTATAAATATAGGGCTTCAAAAAATCCAATTTACTTAGAAAAAGGAAGCGATGGCCTCATCCAGTAGAATTGCTCCATAAGAAGCCCATTTGTCGGATCTCATAAAAGAGCTGGCATCTTTGGACTTCGCTCTAGACCAAGCCCAAACTGAGCTTCATCATGTCAAGCTCGAACAAGACCATCTACGGGAAAAGTGGAAGTTGATAGAGATTACCACTCGAGCAATGTTATCTGAGCCACCCCAAGAGTCTGTCACGATCACACACCTTACCCGGAGGTCTTATGTGGTTGTTTTAAGGGGTTATGTAACAAATCTCTAGTACTATGATCATGTGAATTATTTTTGTATATAATAATGAATATACTTTCTTGTCATTATTGATACATTGTAAATAGTTTTTAAAGTACAATTAGTGTTTTTAGTTATTATTTAATTAAGAAATATATTTTATTAAATTAAGGTATTTTTTAATTAAATAATATTTTAATAAAATAATAATAATATTATTAAATTAATTTTATTATATATAAATGATCATATAATTTTATGAATGCAATTATAATTTTTCTTATGGTTTGAAAGCCATTTCTGTCAAAACTAGTGAATTTTTTATAAATGTCGATTTTTATTTTAAAACAGAAAATTAACATATTTATAAAATTATTTAAATAAAATCAATGATATTTCTGGAATCAGAACTTCGAAATTATCTAACAGAGAATTTTTCATAATTTTCTGAGACAGTCAAATTTTTGGGTCAAAATTAAATACCGTTTAAATATATAATGTGTTTTATGACATCATAATGACTCAATAGTTATGTAATAAAATAATATAAGCTTTATGTTCGGCCAATATATGTTTTACCATTAAAATAATGTTATTTTGTGTTTGTTTGACTTACTTTTCAAAGCATTAATGGACCCCTCAAGACTTATTAAACATCTTGTCTTTTTAAATTATTTTTCATGGGAGTGTGACTCACCTCCACATAAGCAACCCCATTATTTTAAGAAGTTCGGACTTTGGATTTATAAAATATTTTTTTCCTCTTCTTTATTCCAAAACCCATGGGCAAAAACCATGAGATGATTTGTGTCTTGGATTAGTTTAATGTAAGGGGTCCCAAAACAAAATAATAAACAATTCACTCACATTTCCTATATAAACTCACCCAAGATCCCACTTCCTCCTCAATCAAAGACTTTGGTGTTCATCCAACCTCTACCCTAATCTCTATAGAATCCTCCCAAGGTTCCCCAAGCTCCCAATAAGCCTCTCTCAAGCCTCTCTCAAGCCTTGGAAGCACACTTCCAAGTAAGGGTTTTTCTTCCTTTCATTTTTTTGTCCAATTTTCTTAATATTGTTATGCCCTTTTAATTTCAATTATAAATTTTGGGGTATGGTTTCACACCTCCCCCATACAGCCCTCTTATTTTTTTAATGATGGGATACCCCTTTCTCTTTCATTAAATTCCACTCATGTACACTCTTTACTATGCCTAAATTCTGAAAGGAACTTCTCCCTCTTCATTTACATTCAATAAATAATTTTGTATCATGAGTCTAAATTTCATTACAATAGTTTGGACATGTATCTATATGACCCCATTACTTTCCATTTCATGTAAATATGATGAGACACCCCTTTCTCTCTCATCAAACATTTTTTATGAATTCTTATGTCACGCCGTTACGCTGCTGAAATTGCTCCGATTTTCTAAGACAATGCCTTTGTGTAGTGAATACCATGCCCATTTCCCCATCAAGGGTATTAAACTTTGTGAACATTTACTTATTGATTATAAAGTTTCATGTATGAATTCCACATTCCTTTATAATGTAATAAATGATTATGTTTAATGAATCCATGTTTTATGATCCATGTGGCACACTTATGCATGAAATGAAATGTTTAAGAAGGGTGCGCCCTTATAGCACTCCAATGCATTGTGTAAAGTATAGTATCATGATACTTCATGTGTAATGAGTGTTGACTCATTCTAATTCAACTGTAATGAGGGTTTACTCATGCTTCATGTACAATGAGAATTTACTCATGCTCCGTGTTCAATGAGCCTTGGGTCATGCTAATTCCATGTTAAGTGTTGTTGCCACATTTCCATGTTATGATTATCATGCTTTATCATGCATTTATTTTCATGTTTCTCTTGTTCTCTATTGATATGCCTATTGTCTAACATGTATTTTACTCCTCATTTATTCCATTTTTATTCCCTTACTTATCTTTATAGCTCACCCCTTTTCTTATGCATGTCCTCAGGTTATCCTATGCAATGCTAAGTACGAGGGGATGTAGTGGTCATGTAAAAGAATTTTTCAATAAATATTTTGTATTTCATGTTTTAAGTTGTTATGTAATGATCCTAAGCCCCAACGACACTAGAACTCTTGATCTTCCATGTTGTATCATGTGAATAGTTTATGTAATAAATCATGTTTAAGTTTGTAATAAAAGCAGGGTTGTCATAATCTCAGCCATTTTAGATGCTGATGATGATGATTATTATATCATTTTATCAAAAAAAAAAAGACTTATAATATGAGTATCATGTTTTACAATCATTTAATAAGAACATTCAATAAATTTTCTCCCAATAAAATGGTGACCCGTATTAATTACATTAGATCCATTTTTTGGTTTAAGATCCATATTACACTCAATGATGAGTCTACTTTAGAATATATATATATTTACTTAGTGATAATTCACATTCATTTTATATTTTTAAATAACTTCTCACAATGAATCGATCATAATGTTTTTATAATTTCAATGTAATTCTTTTGCTTTAAATTCATATAAAATTTGAAATAATTACTCAAATTCTTCTATTTTGATGGTTGTTTCATATTTTAAACTTTCTATATTTTTATTTAATTCATGAAATATTAGTTTTGTAGGATCTGAGGTACATTTATCTAAAAAACATTTAACTAGGAATAAGTTTAGTTATGTATTTTAATGGGCACATGGATCATGCAATAAGACCCATCATTTTCATGGTTTAGATTGGACTCAATTTATAATTTTTTTCTAATTATGAATGTTCTATGATTCTAAAATTCTTCAAAATAAATGGGAATAATCTAAAAACATGTATTGAATTAATCTAAAAATTCAATGATGATTCCAATTCCTAGGTTGACTATTCAATATAGCATCATCCCTAATAACACCACTAAATTTGATAGATTCATAGAAATGGTGGTTAATTATATCCTTTTTACTATCAAATAATCAATGATATTTAATAATGTGTATAGAGGCACTCATGTCAAATACTTGGTGATGGTATTAAATATTTGAAACCATTTTCTTTATTTTTTTCTTTTGAATGATGAGTTTTTTATTCGATGGGATTTAAGAATAATGATAAAATTTAATTAAATGAAACTATTTTTGATGATTTGGAATGAGTAAAAAGATTAAATGATTTATAAATTAATTTCATTAAGCATAAAAGTATCATATTAAAAAACTCCCATTATACCATATGCTTATGACTGGAGATCTACAAATTATTAACTATATTTCAAGTCTCAACTCAAGATTATGTTCACATCAACATATAATTAATGAATGGTTAATTAATCAATGAATAGTTATATACCCAAGTATTCCAATAATCTATGAAACATAATGACTCAATTGATAATTTTAATAATTAATGGCACGCTTGACGAAGGGTACACAAAATTGATTTAACAATCATTAAGCATGTTTGATCTTGATAAATACATCATCCCTAATCTAGGATTCACCCCAATGGGATGTTTAACTAGACATAAATAAGAAAAATAAATTGGTTAGGGATGTTTTTGATGTAAAATAAAATAATGGAAAATGTGGGTAAGAATACAATTACACAAACATTACTTACGCACACAAATGGAATTGAAACAACAAACACATGTGATAAAATTTAATATAGATTTTGGAAAGGGATTCCAATATGATTGATTCTAATATAACAACGTAAAATTAAACTATATAATTATGTTGAGAGTGGAAGAAAATATTACAAATTTAATTAATGTAAAGAAAAACTTATAACAAGAAATAAATAATTATAAAAAATCCAAGATAAAAATAATGATGCAAAAGAAGAAGAAATGAGTGGTTTCTATAGTGGAAAGTAGAGTATGGAAGACCATTCCAACACTTACTTAAGGTTTTATCATTCCAAATTCTATTTAGATGGATCTAAAATTCCAAACCTTTTAAATGGAAGAGGAGTAACAAAATTGTAGCATAATAGAGGGCTTGTTTTTTTTCAAGTCTATCTTTTGACTTCTAATGACTAGTTAACCATTAATTATTCTAAATATAGAAAAAAACTCTTCTTCAATATTATTGATCACTATATTATGGGTGATTATTAAAAAAATTTAAATTTTAATTAATTATATGCAATTATGGGTTATTAAATAGAAAAATATTGCTTTTGATAATTTAAGAAAGTTGTTTACACATATCTTAGTTGTTCACCCATAAATTTTGAGAGCATTTGTCTACTTAGTTGGAGATATATTTGGAATTTATTATATTAAATAAACGTTATGGAAATATTTGAAAAAAAACAAGTGCAATGAATTGATATTTCATGGTATATTCTATTTAAATAAATAATATATTAAATATCATGTTTCACACACTATACTAAACTAAAATGAACAAAACCTTGATATATTTTGAATATTAAATATAACTCTTAAATTAGTTGGTATAAATTTAAGTATAACTATCACAAAAAATAAATAAATTAGGGATAAATGAAATCTAGGAGAGGAATTCTCCCATACCAACCCATTTTTAAAAGCTCAGAAGAGAGTTAGTTTCATTAGGGTTTACCCTACACCAATCCCAATTTGAACTTGAGAAATTATGGCTTGGGAGAAATCATTTTCAAGAAATTATTAATCTCATAGAACTCACTGTGAAATAAATGATGGTTGAATCAACACTCATGAATTCCATTGCCAATTATCTTACCCTTAGATATTATGAATAGGTTATATGGTGTTTTTCAAGTAGAAATTAGTATGATATCAACATGTAATTATTAAATATATAATCAAATGGGTATAAAAATTGTTTCCGACGCTTTCGTCAGGGCGTGCACATCCGTCCATCTGCGGAGGAGGACGCGCTACATTGTTACCCCGCATTCCTTCTTTCCAAAGGCGGGCGACATTTGCTCCTTATTCAGGGACGTCTGCTCCTTGATCGAAATAGAATGATGGGATGTTGGTTCTTCCTTCCGTGGATTCCTCCTCGGAACTCGTCACCTAGTCCAGGACTCCCTCATAAATTTAATACGTTGTTCATGAAAATCTTCCCAGTGCCATGTTTCAATGGATGACGGTTAATTACACTGCTTATGTCAGGACATTCAAAAGGGTCCGGTCAGGGCAGCAACCTGCAGTCAGGGGAGTAGTCACGTCAAGGCATCAGTAGCGTGTCTGGGTGCTAGGGAACTGGCATGTCTATCTTTTATCCCTTGTTATAGGGATTATCAAGGGCGTGGAAGCCTGAGGCATCCCACATAGAGCGCGAGGAATTATATGCCATATACATATATCTGTGGTTTTCCTCATCTTACTGTGTTTAGCACAGGGTATGCCGTAGGATTAACGTCCAGCGGGGAACGGATCAGCCCGATCAGAGCATTAGCTGGAATGGATCGGATCGAGGGATTTCCCTTGAAGGGGTGCTGATACCGAGACCAGCCCATGGGCGGCTGCGAAGAGGAGCAGAATGGTATGATTTTTCCAGGACATGGCAGTCCAGGTGAGAATCAGGATGGGTGATGGAGAGTTGAATGAAATGGAGGGGGATGAAATGGGACCATCGCAGGGGAGACATTGAAATTGGGATTGAGCCTCGAAAAGACCTCCTATGTATCCCTGTGGTAGGGAATCAATGTCCGCGTAGTTCGGGATGGTGCCGGCGAGCCGACGTGAAGGCGTACCTTGGCCCGATGTCCATCGTCAGTGAACCGACGTGAATGCGGACCTTAGTCCAGATGGTGTGGGGCTTACGCACTACGCTTCCCAGGTGCTGGTGACCTGACGGGAATGAGGCCGGGATGACCAATAGGTGGTGGGCTTGAACCTCTGGGAGGCTTCCTACGTGCCACGCCTTGACATGGATCAAAGACCACGTAGTTCAAGTTAGACGCCAGAAGGCCGACGCGAATGAGGAGGACCAGGGGGGTCCTAGTGGTGGTGGGCTTGAACCTCATGGAGGATTCCTACATACCATGCCTTGACATGGATCAAATACCATGTAGTTCAAAGGGTGCTTCGTCGGTGAACCGGCGTGAAGGTGGACCTTGGTTCGATGAGTGATGGGCTTAAACCTCAGGAAGGCTTCCTACATACCATGCCTTGACACAAATCAAAGACCTCATAGTTCAAATGAGTGAGTCACAACGGTTTTCCCTGGGACTGGGATGCAGTTTAATGTCTTGCAGGACGAGGATGAACTCGATGTGAATAAATGATGTGTGGGATTGAACCTCAGGGAGGTTTCCTACGTACCATGCCTTGACATGGATCAAAGACCCTGTAGTTCAAATGATGGAAGTCGTCAGCGAACCGACATGAAGGTGGACCTTGGTCCAATGTGAGATGGGCTTGAACCTCAGGAAGGCTTCCTACGTACCATGCCTTGACACAGATCAAAGACCTCGTAGTTTAAATGAGTGAGTCAAAACGGTTTTCCGTCGGACTGGGATGCAGTTTAACATATTGCAGGACAAGGATGGACTCGACATGAATAAATGATGGGTGGGCTTGAACCTCAAGGAAGCTTCGTACGTACCATGCCTTGACATGGATCAAAGACCCCGTAGTTCAAATGATGGAAGTCATCAGCGAACCGACGTGAAGGTGGACCTTGGTCCAATGAGAGATGGGCTTGAACCTCAGGAAGGCTTCCTACGTACCATGCCTTGACACGGATCAAAGACCTCGTAGTTCAAAAGGTTTCATTGGTGAACCGACGTGAAAGTAGACCTGGGGGTCCAATAATGGTGGTATTTCACCTCGTGAAGGCTTCCTACGTACCATGCCTTGACATGGATCAAATAACACGTAGTTCAAAGGGTGAGATACAGTTTAACGTCATGCGGGACAGTGGTGAACCGACGTGAATGAGGTCGTAATGACCGGGTGGTGGGATTGAACCTCGTAGAGGCTTCCTATGTACCACGCCTTGACATGGATCAAATTCCCTGTAGTTCAGTTGGGCATTTAGTTTAACGTCATGCTGGACAAGGGCATATAGTTTAACATCATGTTGGACGAGGTGTTTTCATGGCCGATGCTTACTCTAAGCCCACATGAGTCGTGATCGGTGTGAGAAACAAGAGATAGCAGAGAACTGACGATCACGCTGTGGAGGGTGCGTCCGTGAGAAGCGAAGAGGGGCTTAAGTGTTAGGCGGCCCATGGTGCTGGGACTTATTCCAGGATGGAGGCCCAAAGTGCGGAAAAGTGCAGCGAAAGAGGGATTTGGGACCAATGATGGGAGGTGCCTCGTTCCCTATTACGCCCTCCACCGACCTTGGTAGTGGGGAAGTATGGAGACGTAGGGGTGAAGCCTTCCGCAAGAGGGGCTAGGGACTTATACCAAGGTTTTTGACTTTCTCCCATGGACATACGCTACTCCAAGAAGGAGGATATCATCCCTTGTGGAGGGGGTGACCCCGTCTCTGTGGAGACGGGTAGCGTAAAAAATGTCCGAGCTGGGGGGACCCTTCGTGCGAAGCACGGGGCCGGATCACAGTTTAACGTCATGTGTTGAGGATGAGGTACTTGGCAGTTTAACGTCCTGCATCTCAGACAAGGTGGGTTTACTCCGCACCCCTAGGACATACAAAACTGGTGCCCATTTCCCCTTGGGGGAGGGAAGGTACCAGTAAGGCCGTGGTAAAGGGGGGTCGTAGAGCGAACCATTGAGGGGTCCACATTAGCGTGGCTATGCGAAGAAGCAATAGCCATTAGCGTGCCTATGCGAAGAAGCATCAGGCGAAGCAACGCTACGAGTGGTGTTGTCCGTGGGACATTGAAATCACATCGTGCAAACCTTGAGGGTCACACGGGAAGAGAAATTTCCAAGAAGAGGAGTGTGCTTCGCGAAGCGGAGTGCCTTTTCCTTAGCATGGGGCAGAGGTGTGGATGGGGGGTGATTCGCAAAGTGGAATAGTGTTCGCGGAGCACTGCCTCACGAAGCAGAGGTGCCTCGCAAAGCAAGGTGCCGCGAGGCAGTGTGCTTCGCGATACGTAGTGCTCCTGCCTTAGCATGGAGATCACTAGTACAAGATGGCTGTTTCACAAAGCATAAACACTCCGCGGCTGCCCGAGTTCCTTTGGGAATCCCCCTCCTTCGCGAATGCCCTTGAGCTTCACGAAGGGCATCCCTCTCAGAAGAGGGGCTCAAAAAGAGACAAAACGAAGGCGTCACGTGAAGTAGAAGAACCTCGCGGAGCTCATGATTCCCAGGGCAAAGGGTGCTTCGCGATTCGGGAGAGGAGGAGCCAAAAGGTCGAATCGTCCATCCCCTGGGCTCAGGGGGAACCCGGTATTTATAGGCAAGGGGCACCGCAATGATAAACTCCCATGCTGCCTCCGGTGCTTCGTGGCGTGCTCGCGAATGTCAAATTCGTTCGTGGAGAGGTACTGCCTCCGGTGCTTCATGGAGGGACCATGAACGTCAAATTCGTTCGCAGAGAGGTACCGCCTCCGGTGCTTCGCGACGGGACCACGAATGTCAAATTAGTTTGCGGAGAGGTACCGCCTCCGGTGCTTCGCGGCGGGACCGCGAACGTCAAATTTGGTGGCGGAGAGGTACCGCCCCCAGTGCTTCGCGGGACCGCGATGCTCGGGGGCTTCGTGTCGGTGCTTCGCGAGGCAGTGTGCGGGGCTTCTTTGTTGCTCCTTCCATTCGTGCAATATTTTGGCACCAACAAATGCCCCCCCTCAGATTTGGAGCCGCGGACCGTAGGGTCGGAGTCTTAGGGGAAATCGCCAAACTTGTCGGCGGTTTGCGATGTAACTTCGTAAAGGGGGCCCACGGTGCTGACCGGGGCCACGGATCCGGATGCGGTGCAATGGTCAGCGTGGGCGAGGAATTTCGCGCTACTCCAGGGTCACCGCCTATAAATAGGGGGTCAGCCTCTTTTGTCTTCACGCGATTTTCTTGCCTTTTTGTGCTCTCGATTCTGCAAAGCTCCGCGTACACCACGCCTGCTCTCCGCGAATAGAGCTTCGCGGCGAACCGCGGTTCTCCGACTCCGCGACCATGCCAAGTGAACTCTTGTTTGCCGGCCTAGGTTAGACTCCACAGCTTGGTCTCGCAACCGAACTTCGCGAGCCGGCTTCGCGATCCATCTTTGCGATCCGTTCTGAAAAAATTCTTTTCTGAGTACCGGAACCAAAATGGCCCATTGAGAAGCTATATTGGGGGTGATTGTCGACGCCTCCCGAAGGGATGAAATGGCCAACTGTCTGGGCCTTGGGGAGATGGTCTGAAGCCACTCGGACCACATTTCTTTGACAGAGCTACTATCGGAGGTTCAGAAGTATTATCCGCAGTGCAAGAAGCTTCCATTGTACGACTTCGGATTGAGGGATGGCGTCTTCATCACTGAGGAGAGTAGGGACGAACTAGCTTGCTGGTTTAGGAGCACGCCATGTCAGCACCAATGGTTTAGGGTGGCCGATGGTCATGCTGGGAGGACTTCACACCCGTCACCGCCAACTGTCTCTATAACCATGTGAACGATATTGACGGGAAGCCACTGCAACCGGATACATCCCCTCCTCTGTATTGTACCATGCTGAAGGCGGCATTGCAGGATCTGAAGAAGGGGTGGTCCGATGAGTGGGACCTGCGCCAGGGCGGAAACTTTACTGATGATTGGTCCTGGGCCTACTGGGTAGATGCCTCATGTGAGGAGTTTGGTGCCGAGCTTAGAAGAGTGGGTTTATATGAGGCGACATGGGCCTCCCAATTCCACATTTATCAACCGAAACAACTGATTCCGGAGTTGCTGAACAAATGGTCGTCTAGGACCAATACCTTTCACCTACACCATGGGGAGGTGGGCATCAGCCTATGGGATGTCCACCAGATTTCGGGGGTTCCGATCTTGGGGGCCATGTATGATGAGTTCCTCCCCGTCATGAGCACATGGGAGGATACAGAGAAAATTCCGTGACTGGCATCAGCACTAATGGTACTCGTCCCTGGAGAGGACAAGGAGGCAGTGAGGGATGTCCACTTTAAGAAGTGGTTCAAGTGCTTCCTGAATTTCCAAAAAAATCGAGAGTTCCCTCTGAGGCCTCGAACTTGTCCGAGGGCAGCCCAACGGGGTTAGGAGCACTTGTATTGGCGAGTCTTGGAAGACATCCAATGGAAGACTTGGGGATTTAGTGTCAGCACTGAACACCAGCCGATAGTCAGGCTGGCGGCGTTCATTGCGGCTCTCATCTGCGGTTGGATCCTATCGGCAAGGGATACCAGCAAGGGGGTGCGGCCTAGCTCGTTTATCATGGCGTCCATGATGGCTATGGGGCAGCGGGTCAATCTGGGGATCCCAATGCTCGCCATGCTGTACAGAATGCTGCGGCACATTAGCGAGGGCAAGAACCCTCCATGGATATGTGGGCCCTTCCACCTCCTGTACGGGTGGATTGCGGCGCACATCAGGGGGATCTATGAGTATCCAAACCCTATCTCGCTGCCGAGATCAAACTTCCGCCCCTCCATCCTGAATGCGGCCGAGAGATTCCCGTTCAAACTAACTGTGCCGATGGTGCTAAACCGGGTGTGGAGGGCGGATGAGTTTAATTTCCACCTCTTCTCATTGCCGACGGGCGGGGAATAGAAGAGCACCAGGCTTACCTCCTGTCCTTTCGAGGCGGAGTTTTGGTGGCATGAGTGGATCGTGAGCCGCTCTGCGAACCGTACACCCCGCATCGGTTTGTGAGGCAGTTCTGGTGCCTCAAGCGGCTGACCCTGCAGGTCTACTGGGAGGTGCGTCACGAGGAGCACTCGTGTGTGATGAGGCAGTTGTGGCTCACGTTCACACGAGAAGATGGGAAGATGCGAATTGCATTGCCTCCATCCACCACCGAATTCAGATTGGTGAGGGAGTATTCCATTATTTGGAAGGCTTCTTACCTAGGGGAGATGCTAAAGAAGCCAACTATTCGGGTTGGTGACGGTGGGCCTCCTCTATCATGAGGTCGGGGTCGGAGGGTAGCTAGGGCCTCTCGCGGTGGCGGGGTTGCCGTGGCAACGAGACCCGCACCAGCCGAGGGTGTGGCAGTAGTGGCGGATCCAGAGATTCCGGAAGAGCAGGGTCATCTGGAGGGGCGGCCACCGAGGGGATTTCATAGGATGTGCACTCAGGATCCGGGGAAGCGGCTGTGTCATATCGACATGGTAGAGGATGTCGTCTTCCTGGAGGCCTGGGACATTTGGGACGTCAACCAGCAATTCCTCAGTCCACCCGAGATATGGGCGCACTTGAATCACCTCGGGATGGAATTACCGGGCATAGACCCAGTCCGGGCTGGTTTCATGGCGTCTCCGACAGAGGCAGAGCAATACTTGGACGTGCTGGAGGATTGCGTTCACTCCAGTGTTGTCCCTCGCCCAATGAAAGACCAGGTGAGGGTACTGCTGGATCGAACAGTCCCCCCACAATTGTCAGCTACCGATCTGAGGGAGCGCTTCCCCCTACCGGAAGAATCAGAGGACTCCTCTCGGGAGGATGAGGCTGGAGGAGGTAGCCCGTTGGAGGAGGGCGAGGATGGAGATCAAGGCTCAGATTCCGACAATTTCGCGAAGGCTCTCGAGGTAGAATTCCAAACTTCTTTCCTTAGGGTCCATTCTCAGGTCATTATGGACTTCTCACCGATGTTTGATCCATGCAGGAGGAACTTGTTCGCAGGCCTCGTTCTCACCCCTCGGCGGGTGATGATGCAGGGCCTTCAGAACCCGCGCCTATGGCTGTGTCCAGTTTCGTGTCTGGTGGGACCAGAGCACCCTAGGTGGATCCTCCGGAATCTCCACACCTTCCAATAGTATACGGAGGGCCTCGCCTTGGGGTTCCATCAGTATCAGATCAAGAGCAGCACCAAGAGGTCGACCTCTGTAAGTTTCCTCTAATGGTTTCCTTGTCGTCATATATAGAATATTCCAACTAACGTTTATGTCCCTCTCTGTCGTACAGTTCTCCGACTGGAGTGGACTGCTGCGGCAAGGCTAGTTGGGATGTCTGGTGGCGTCCCTTCTAGGGGCATGCTGGTGATGGTGGCTATATTCCCCCCCATCTCCCCAGGCTGTAACACACATCATTACTAGCGGGACCACCAGCAGGGTTGTGCCTGAGGTCATTGAGGTGGACTCTGATGAAGAGGATCGACCGACCAATCCTAGTCCTGTCGTGCCTGCTTCGGTGCCAGATGTCGCGCCAGATTCAACGCCAGATGCAGATCCTTCCGAGGACTTCCTGCGGGCGTATCCTGCATATGAGCCTGCCAATCGCGCAGACTGGGAAGAAACGACCTCTGATGAGGAAGAAAACAACATATTCCACCGCCAATCGTAGAAGATGATCATGTGCTTCATCAAGGACACCCCCCAAGTGCTATGGATGGACGAAATGGATAGACTTCGCTCATGGATGTGCGAACTATGCACTGGGGGAGTGGATTCCCAATGTCCTCACGCGCTCGTCTGAGATCTTATGGCTGAGAAGATCCGGGATCATGATCGTGGGCTCAGCGTGGGCTGGCAGCGGAGGAAGGTGAAAAACATCAAGAAGCTCTAGGAGGCTGAAAGTGAGGTCCAACAGCTGCAAACCCGGGTGGATGATCACTCAGCCTCTCTTAGTGCACAATCTGAGCTGATCTCATGGTTTAGGGCCTAGCTGGCAGAGGCAGAGGAGCATATGAGGCAGGCTTCTGGAAAGATGGCTTCTATTCAGGCCGGGGTAGAGAGGGCCAGAGCCAAGGCTGACGAATTGCACCCCGCCACTGCTGAGGAGGAGCGGGAGCTGAGTTAGTGACAACAAGTCTTGGACGCCACAATCCGAAGGGTGGCGGAGCTGCAACACTCTTTTTACGGGGTCAACCTGTCCATGGGGGGGAGTCGGCCCCCAGGTACTGTAACAAACTGAAAACCTTTTATTGGTGCTTTCGCGATTCAATTTCTTCCTTTGTTTTGAATGCCGTAGCACGAACAATTTCCACTGTTTAAATCGGTTCGTTACATCACTACAATGTTTGTGGGACGTTCGGCACAAATTACCCAAGATCACGTGGGTCAAGCCCGATGTGAGAAACAGGAGATAGTGGCCTTCTCGTCCCACCTAACATAGGAGTGGAGACCATGCTCCGGGCATCCGGGGTTTGGATTACCAGTCTGGATTTCCGATAGATGGGAGAGGCTTGGTCGGAGAAGGGACTTTTCAAAACAGCCGAATTACCATTTCTTCAGCGTGCCCTCATGCACGAACGGTGCAACACCAGGGGTACTGAGATTGGTCCGAACAAACAAAAACAGGAAGTGTGAATTACGATGCCCAAGGTTCAGAGCACTGTGGGGATGGCATGACAATAAAGGACAGCCGTTAACCATGGAGGAGAATTGGTATCCTTACTGCGTTAGCCTGGAATGGGGACAAAAATGAGGGTTGACCGTTGACCGTGTTCGAAACATGGGACCATGTCACAAATGTTGTCGGTCAATCTTTCGGGACGTTGACCCAGGACAGTTGGCGGACCATAGGTCGAACATCCATACTGTTAGGGGGTCCTTCCAAATAGGACCAGTCTTCCGGAACGTTGGCCCAGGATGGTAGGTGAGCCGATGTGGCACGAGACCAAGCCGTTAGGGGGTCCCTTCAGACATGAAAGGGGACGAGGGTCCGAATAAGGGGCACACAAAGCATGGAATATGGAGTGATGGTTTGTCCGAACAGAATCCAAAACTCAGGTAGTTACACCACCGTGGTGGGAGTACGCCAAATGGGTGCATTGGTTTGGTCATGGATCCTTCCTTATTTGGGACAGGGCCTCTCTAGCGAGGGGTCCAACCAAGGGGCCGGAAAGGGGAAGAATGGGATTGATGGTTTCTATGGGCTGGACCCTAGGCAAAATACCAGGGTGTCTCTACATATCACACGAGGATGGGAATCAAGCCATACGTAGTTCTGGAAGCGTAGTTTAAGGTCATACAGGATGATGAGAAGCCTGGCCGTGCTGGTACACATCCTGCCAAAACTACTAAGCCCACGTGAGTCATGCTCGGTGTGGGAAACAAGTAGTGGTGGGACTTTCCCGAAAACACCTGGCTTGAATGGGAATAGGGGGTGTGTATGGTGCAGTGAATAACCCAAAGTGAATGAGGACATAATCCCATATCACACCGCACGACCCCCTTGGGAGAAGTTTTGGGTCAAGGGACCGAAAGTGAAAGTTAGGATGGGCCCGTGGGGAAGTGCCCCGGCGCTCCTACATATATCATGAGGATGAGAATCAAGCCGTACGTAGTTCTTGAAAACATCTTAGTTTAAGGTCTTAGAGCTTGGACCATGAGTGGGTAAGGGGAGAAAAGGACACATTGCAAGGTGGTTACAAAACCCATGTGTTCTCTGGGGAAATGCTCGAGTTGAGGGACCGAACACGAAGGTTAGGCTAGGCCCGCGGGGAAGTGCCAGGGCGCTCCTACGTATCTCATGAGGATGAGAATCAATCCATACGTAGTTCTGCAAGGTGGCACGGTAAGGTACCGGTGCTAGGGAAAAAGGGGAGTGCGGGCGTGACCCTCGCACTAAAAGAAGCAGAATTTTGATAAATCTTGTTTTTCCTTTAAGGTGAGTGTTTTTTTTGTGAAGCGACAGGCCTAAGGTAGCAGGTCCTAGTGTCGCCACAAGAATCAAGCCATGATAGGCGTTGAAAAATGGCATGGCACATGACCAATACCCAACGTGATGTCCTCTACAATGAGTTCATCACAATGCAGTGCCGTTTTTCTTCGTGCGGCCAGGACTATAATGTCACAGTTTAGGGTCGTATGATGGGACCAAGCATGCATTTTAACGTCATGCAGCGCAGACGTAGCAGAGATGATGTTAGGTGGGGAATGTGTATGGTGTCGTGCGGCATAACTGAGGTGGATGGGGACATGATCCCTCATCACACCGTACACAGTCCCGAGAGAGAAACCTTAGGCTGAGGGGCCCACATAGAGGTGAGAGGTGAAGGCAGAGAGATTAGCATCCAACTGAGCTAGACCCGGAGACAAGGCGTCTGTGCGGTCCTACGTATCCCATGAGGATGGGAATCAAGCTGAACGTAGTTCTGAGGAGATCTTAGTTTATGGTCTTAGAGATCGGACCGGGGGATACCTGAAGGACGTTGTATTGCAGCTTTGTCTCCCTGATATTCAAAGGTGCACTGAGGGGTAGCACCAAAAGTGTCGAGATTCCACCTGGACATGATGGGGTGGAAAATGATGTGAATAATGCAACGAATATTCGAGAACTGAAGGGGATGGCGTGACGACAGAGGATTACTTTTGACCATGTTCACAACACAGAATCCTGTCACGTTATCCTGAAATGGGGACAAACAAATGAGCATCGACCGCTGACCATGTTCGCAACACGGAATTTGTATCAATTTTTTGTCTGAAAACCCTCGGGGGAGTTGGCCCGTAATGGTAGGAGATCCCTAGGGCATTGTATCCAGGCCGTTCTTAGGGGTCCCTTTGGGTATGAAAGATAATAAAAACCCGAATGAAGGGAAACACAAGGCTTGACAAGCGGAGGGAACTTGACCAAATTGAATCTGACACTCTTGGTCCGGGACCAGAGTACTCTTAACACATAGGAGAACCACTACAAGGGGTCGAGGGACTCATCTTAAGGGATTCCATGAGATGGAGGATTCCTGGGAAAGGGGTCATAACGCCAAAAACCCTGTATCATACCTTTATATTCCCCTCATAGAGAGGGACAAGCCAAGGGGCCTAGGTGACTGAGAGATCGGGAGATCTCTAAGAGATGGGGATGGACCCGAAGTCTATACATTCAGGTGGTCCTATGTATCCCATGAGGATGGGAATCAAGCCATACATAGTTCTGAAAGGTTCCTTTTAATGTCATGCGGGACAAGGAATATGAGGGCTAACTCTTAGAATGGGGTGCGTGTGGTGTAGCTATTGCAAACCCGACGTGAATGGGGATATAATCCCGCACTATGCCACACAGTCCCGTAGTCGGGGTCCTGAAGACAAGACCAGAGAGGTGAATTAGTTGAACTCAAGCTGGACCCAAAGACATGGGGTTTGGGAATTCCTGCGTATCCCATTAGGATGGGAATCAAGCTGAACTTAGTTCTGAGGAGATCTTAGTTTATGGTCATAGAGCTCGGACCATGGGTGGTGACAACTTCCCGAGTAAGCGCAGACGTCAACCCGATCCCTAAGCCCACGTGAGTTAAAATCGGTGTGGGAAACAAGGGGGGAATCCTTATCGCAATACTTGGGGCGTCCATCAAAGGGGAGTGGGCAGAGAGCCCTGAAGGACACCTTTAACGCGGCTTGTTCCCCCAAACATGCAGACGTGCATGGAGGAATAGTACCAAGAGTTCTGAGACTCTACTTGGACATGATGAGACTGGAGAAGGATGTGAATCGTGTAGCCGGCATTTTGGGCTTAATGGGGTTGGCATGGAGATAGAGGAAAACTGTTAACCGTGGTGGAAAAAACAGTCTCCATATCGCATTAGCCTGAGGTGGGAACAACAAACTAGCATCGACCACAGACCATATTCGCAATGCAGGATTTTATCAATTTGTTGTCCAAAACCCTCATGGGCGTTGGCCCGTAACGGTAGGAGAGCCCTTGGGCGTAGTATCCATGCCATTCTTGGGGGTCCCTTCGAGTGTGCAAGATGATGAAAGCCCTGATGCAGGGATACACAAAGCATGGAAAGTGGGTGCGGATGTGTCTGAGTAAAGTTTGGCATTCCAGGTAATAAACCAGAGTCCCCTTAGGCACATTGGTGAACTGCTGGAAAGGGTCGACAGAACAGCTCGGGTGGGAGAGGTACATGGTGTGGTTATTACAAGACCGACATGAATGAGGACATAATCCCACAACACACCATACACTCTTATAATAGAGGACCTGGGCCGGGGCCCGAAAAGGCCAAGGGGCCTGATAGTTAGGCATTGGTCAGGAAGGCCTGACTTGCTTGCAGTTTAACGTCTTGCAGTGACGACGAGGAAAGAGATAACTCTATCTAATACAGGGGTTTGTACGGCATGGAAAGTAACCTAACATGAAAGAGGATGTAATCCTACACCACGCCGCACATTCCTCATAAGAGAATCAGGGCCGTGGGCCCGAATGCTAGCACCACCCAGAGGGAAGTCTGCCACATCAGGATGAGGTAGAATGAATCACTGCACTCAATGTTTGGGACATCTCAGGGTGGACCCAAAGATCCAGGACACTATCGACCATGTTTGAAACACAACGTCCTGATGGTGACCTGATATGGGAGCAAAAAATGAGTGTCGACCATTGACCAAATTCGCGACGTGGGACATATATCGACTTGTTGCTCGGAAACCCTCGAGGGAGTTGGCCCGTATCGGTAGGAGAACCCTTGGGCGTAGTATCCAGGCTGTTCTTGGGGGTCCCTCCGGGTGTGAAAAATGATGGAATCCCTGTCAAGGAGTGGGTGAAGAATAGTTGTATCCATCCCCGAAAGAGGAAAACATCTCCAAGGGGTGACGTGCAGCCAGGTCGAGGCTTTCTCATTGTGAGTTGGGGCAAAAGTGTGCACCCTGCCATATGTCTTGACCTGAGGGGAAGATTTTGGATTTTGGGCTGGGCCAACAGAAGAAATGTCTGGGCATTCCTACATATCCCATTAGGATGGGAATCGAGCCATACGTAGTTCTTGAAGGCCATGAAATTTAACATCAAGTGGTGAGGACGTGGGAGGATAGAAGAACAGGAGTGGGCACATGGTGCAACCCTTACAATCCTTTTACGAGCGGGGTTGTATGAGCGGGACTAAGAAAGCCTACTCCTCACTACACAAGGACTCTCCAAGGAAAATATTCCTAGGGGGGATAGTGGAAGAGAAGAGCTTGGGGCTGGGCTCAAGATGAGGTGTCCGAGCATTCCTATGTATCCCATTATGATGGGAATCAAGCCACACGTAGTTCTTGAAGTGCATTTTTTCAACTGGGTTCATGTACGGTATGGCGGGTAACCCAATGTGAAGGAGGATGTAATCTCACAACACACCATACACTCCCATAAGAGAGTCCATGTCGATGAAGGCCAAGGGGCCTGAGGCAGCGCATTGGTCAGGAGGGCTTGACTGGCTTGCAGTTTAATGTCTTACAGTAAGGACAGGGGCCGGGGGCCCGAGGAGGCCAAGGGGCCTGAGGCTGAGCCTCGGTCAGGGGGGCCTGACTGGCTTGAAGTTTAACGTCTTACAGTAAGGATGGTGGGAGATCTTAGTTTAAGGTCATAGAGCTCGGACCATTTTGCAGTTTATCATCCTATAGGATGGTGGTGCAATTTAAGGTCGTGCAGGACCGTACAGTTTAAGGTCATGCAGGACCATATAGGATCAGGAAAAGTACTACTTGAGGAACCTGGCTTTGGTGGGAGGAGTCACGCTCTCACCATCCGTGGTCACCAAGGTGTATGCCCCGTTGGGGTAAACCTTATGGATGATATAAGGCCCTTCCCATTTGGGTTCTAGCTTGGGCGGTTTCCTACCGGGGATCATAGGCACTCGAAGGGCCAGCACTAGGTCGCCCTGTAGAAAATAACGGAGGAAAAACTTCTTGTTGAAGGCCCTCTCTATCTTATTCTGATGCATTTCTAGATTGTGCAGGGCACGAAGCCTGTTCTAGTCCAGTGCTTCTAATTCAACTAGACGGATTTCAGCCACCTCATCTAGCGCTTGCTGGTCCTAGACTGCAGTGCACAACGATGGCAGGTGGATCTCAATGGGTAGGACGGCCTCAGCCCCATACACCAGGGAATATGGGGTTACCTAGGTAGAGTTGCGAGTCGTTGTCCGATAATCCTAGCGGGAGTTGGGGAGCTTTTCTGGCCAACTTTTCTTGTTCTGACCAACCATCTTCTGCTGAATGTTGGAAAGGGTTTTGTTGAATTCCTAGATCTGTCCGTTTGACTGCGCGTGATAGCGGGAGGTATGGTTCAAGCGGATGTCGTACTTGGCGTACAATTTCTTCAACTCAACCGTTCGGAATTTGGTACTGCTATCAGTGAGGATGGCATGAGGGACCCCAAATCGGTGGATGATATTGGAGCTCACAAAGTCGATGATGGAACGGGCCTTGACCTCTTTGAGTGGTACTACCTCTACCCACTTGGAAAAGAAATCTGTAGTAGTCAGGATAAACCTACACTGGCGAGCCGTTTCCGGTGGATATGGTCCCACTACATCAAGCCCCCATACCGAAAATGGCCAAGAGTACTTGGTGGGGTGGAGGGGCTCCAGCGGCCGATGCAGAAAGTTGGCGTGAACTTGGCACACATGGAAGTTCTTGGTATACCTAATACAATCATGGATCATAGAGGGCCAGAAGTACCCCAACCTTCGGATTTGATGGGACAGCTTCGGCCCAGGTTGATGGGCACCACAGGAACCGGCGTGAACCTCTTGCATAACCTGAGAAATCTCTAATCCTTGAATGTAATGGAGGAGAACTCCATCTATTCTCCACTTATAAAGGATCTGTTCAAGACTAGGGTCTCTCTAGAGGGTAAATTGCAGCGGGTGACGTCGGTTTCGCTCACGTTCGGCCCGGTCGTCCGGGAGGCGACCATTTTGGAGATACTCGACAAAAGGCGCCCTCCAGTCGGGAGTGGATTCAACCACTGTGTCTGACGAACCTGGGACCCCTGACGTAGAGGGTCCGATGGTGAGATGACTTACCCGCAGACCATCATTGTCCTATTGGGTGACGGGGGAAATGACTCTCCGGTGTGCCACATGTATGATCAAATCATCTTGATCGGGTTCTGCAAGAGACATAGCTAAGACAGCCAAGGCATCTGCTTGACCGTTCTGTGACCGCAGGACATGGGTAATCCTTGGTCGAGAAGAGAACTGGGCCATTAGGCGGAGGGTGCACTCCAGCAACGGTACAAGCTCCGGCTTCCTGACGACATAGTCACCATTGACCTGTTTGATTACCATCTCGGAATCTCCTTTCACATGTAGATGGGGCACATCGATCTCAAGAGCCAGCTCGAGGCCGGTGATGAGAGCCTAGTACTCTGCCTCGTTGTTGGTACAGCCTTCCGACAACAGGAACGAGTATGGCAGGACGGATTGCGCAGGGGTAATGAAGACGATACCCAGTCCTACTCTGTTGAGCTTAGGATCGTTGATCCTCATACCGGTGGGGCTCCGGGAGGAACCATCGAAGTGCATTTGCCAACATGGGACTGCATGATCGACTGAGAGGATCGCCTTATCAGGAAAATCCAGGTCCAAGGATTGATCCGCGGAGGTTGTATGGGTAGCTAAAAAGTCTGCCAATGCCTGTCCCTTAATGGCCTTATGAGGTACGAACCTGATATCAAACTACTGGAGAATCACTACCCACCGTGCTAGTCGGCCAGTCAACATGGGGAGGTTTAGGATGTACTTTAGTGGGTCTACCCGGGAGACCAATTGTACCTCATGGTGCTGCAGGTAATGCCGCAACTTCTGTACGGAAAAGACGAGCGCAAGGTAGCTCTTTTCGATAGGGGAGTATATGACCTCTGTATCGAGAAGCATGCGGCTGAGATAGTAGAGACTGTTCTCACTACCCTCATTATTCTTCTAGGCGAGCAGTGCACCGAGGGATCATTCCAGGGCAGTCACGTAAAGGACCAGAGACTTTCCAGAGATGGGTGGCATCAAAACCGGAGGTTGGAGCAGATACTGCTTGATTTCCTCGAAAGCGGTCCAACACTCCTCATCCCATTCATAGGCGGCACCCTTCTTCATGAGTCAGGAAAAGGGCATACACTTGCCATACAGATTCGCGATGAATCGACATATATTGGCTAAGTGGCCTTGGAGGCCTCGAAGTTCCTGAATATTGCTCGAGGGAGGCATTTGGCCGATGTCCTTGATCTTATCTTGGTCAATCTCAATGCCTCGGTATCTAACAACAAAGCCTAGAAACTTCCCAGATGTGACCTCGAAGGCACACTTCAATGGGTTCATCTTCAAGTGACAGGAACAAAGGAAACCGAACACTTTCTCAAGGTCTTTGAGATGGTCCTGGCGCTGGCATGATTTGACCACTAGGTCATCTACGTAGCATTCCACCAGCGTCCCGAGAATTGGCTTGAATATGTGATGAATGGCCCTCTGATATGTGGCACCTGCATTTTTCAAGCCGAAGGGCGTAACCTGTTAGAAAAAGGTACCTTGGGGATCCCTGAAGGCATTGGACTCCTCGTCCTCAAGGGCCATCCAGATCTGGTTGTACCCGGAATACCCATCCATGAAAGAGAGGGCTTGGAACCCGGCCGTGGCATCAATAAATAACTCAGTCACCGGGAGGGGGAAGTCGTCCTTTGGGCAGTGGCGATTAAGGTCGCGAAAGTCGATGTAGACTCTGATATGCCCATTCTTCTTTCTGACTGGAACAATGTTAGCAAGCCAGTTGGGGTACTGGAATTCCTTAACAAAGTTGTCTTTGATAAGTTTGTCAACTTCGGCCTCAACCATAGAACCATGAGAAGGGTGAATCTTCCTGGGAGGCTTCTTAAACCCATGATGGTTTGCTGGGAGGCCCAGACGGTGAACGACTAACTGGGGATCTAGTCCTGGCATCTCGTTGTAACTCCAGGAAAACACGTCACGGTGTTTTTTGAGAAATTATACGTACTGCTACCACTCCTCAGGGGACATGAATGCACTGATCAATGTGGGTTTCAGATCTATCTCGCTACCAAGGTTCACATGTACCAGTTCATCAACCGTGGTAGAGACGCCTTCCTCAAAGGCAGGGGGAGCATCCTCCAGGTCTTCCTCTCTACCCACGGGGGTATTTCCCGCGACAGGAGATACTTCTAGGCTATCAAAACCTGAGGGGAAGATGGTGTCATCTCGGGCAGTAGTGGTCATCATATCAGGAGGCTCACTCTCCATTAAGACCATAGAAATGAAGGCAGTTGACCCTATCCCATCTGGACTTCGGCCTAAGGGGCCACGTGTGATGACATCAAAACAGTGGTGACGTGTCGGCCCGCGTCGGTTGACTCCAGCCCGGTGGAAGAGACATGTATGGCGTACTGCCGTTGTCATAATCTTGAAATTCCGGTACCGCACAGGGGTGGGAGGCTCCGGGATCACCTGAGCCTGGTTGGTGTAGGAGTACGAGGTGATTTCTTGCCGTCGCTTGGACATGGGAACATGCCTTCCTTGCATACATGAAACAACAAAACACTGGCCCATGTCGGGGGTCGTGGCCTCCAATAGGTGGATCGGGAGGACGTAGGCGTCACCCATGCTTGCCCAGGGATCACTTGTGACCGGGTTGGGTTCATCCTCACTTGTTAGGATTTTCTTATCCTTACTCTTGTAAAAATAAGCATCCAGATAGCGGGCCTCACAAGAGGTGAAAGGAGACGCATCTCCTTGGAGCACGCCTACTCGACCATTGAGGGAGTATTTGAGGAACTGGTGTAATGATGAAGGGACTACTACTTGCATATGGAGCCATGGAATACCCATCAATGCGTTGTAGGCGGTGTCCTGAGAGACGACCATGAACTCGGTGCTGGCAATTAAGCCACCGAACTGAGTCTTCAAGAGGATCTTGCCGACTGGGGTTTGCTCGGTCCTGTCGTACCCCTGTATTCTGAGTTCAGAGGGAGTTAAATCATCTTCAGACAGACCCAAATTTCACAATGTCCGAGTCGGAATTAGGTTGATTCCGGAACACGTGTCAATGAGGCAGCGGTGGACTTCCACTCTATTAAAGTGGTCAGTGATGTACAGCGGGAGAATATGCCCCTATATAGGAGGGTCCTCATCTTCACCGAAGAACGAGATAACCGCCTGACATTCGGCATTCTCAATTGCCTCTGCGTGGGAGGCTTCTGCGGCTGCTACCTCCATCTCAAACTGTAGGGGTCTCCTTAGGGCCTCGGAAAGTGCCTCGCACATTTCAGACGATAAGAGAAGGGCCTCAAGGATAGAAAGCCTTGCTGGAATGCCGACCAGGTGCTTCAGGACATCATACTTTCGCGCCAAGCATGAACCTCTGCTTACAAGAGGTCGTTATGCATTTGGAGGCACTGCAGGTCCTGCCGATTGAACCGGCGGTTGGCTAGTGTTGGGTACATACTTCCGCCTACTAGTTGAAGCATGGGGAGTACTCACCGGACTAGGATCGGATAGAGAAGACTGGCCTGTAGCTGGGAAATACTGACTGTGATACGAATGGGGAAGCTCTCCCAGATCTAGTAGCATAAACAGCAGTGGAGGTAAAGCTGAGGGCGTCAGACGGGGTTTCACGTGTTTAGCTCTGCGCTGAGACTGCTCTCTGGTCTCAATAGCATGCACGGATTGGCTGAAAGTTATTTCTAAAGTGCCTCGACGACTGGCATGGTTGTGGTTCTGCTGACGTTGACGTCGGCTGGGGATGTTGGGGAGGCTTTCCTGGTGTTCCCCTTCGTCGGGAGTCATATAGGGCTTTACCAGCTCCACGGTGTTAAACGAAGCGTACCCCTGGCTATCGCTCGATGAGTCATCCACCACCAGGAAGATTCTGGGGGGAATCCCCATTTCAGGGGGCATAAAGTCACCGAGAGTGTGGGATGATGACGACACCGATGGAGCACGTTGTTTCTTCTTGCATCATCGCTGCTTGCCCTTTTGGGTAGAGGTTGACTATGAAGGCGATGCAGGGGTACTGGCTACCTCCTCCGAAGATTCCGGCTGCTTCAGGTGCTCCCAGATGATACCATGGGCATGGATGATGGTTTTTCAAGCCATCCAGTCGTCATATCTCTGGGACCCACAGCTGGGAACCTGCTGCCACTCGCCTTCGCTGTCGCTACTGATCTCTGACCCTGCAAAGACACCCGCCACTTGTGTTGGTGTCGGGCCCAACCTGACTATGTTGTTTTTGACCTGGTCTTGAATCCAGTCTTTAAACACATAGCATTTCTTGAGGGGGTGCCCCAGAATCCGATGATAAGGATAGTAGTTGGGGTGATCGGTGAGATTCGCCTCTGCCGGCCTTCTGCACTCGGGCAGGCCCACAATCCCTTGCTCTAGAGCACTTCGGAAGTAGCCAGGGACCTGATTTTCATTGAATGAATAAGTCTGGTGCCTTATTTCTGGATAGGGGGCCCTGGGGGCCTGGCCCTGATGAGGGGATGGAGGGGCCTTCCGAGGAGGCGGCGCCTGATTGTCTCACCTAGGTGAAGGTGGCGCATTGCGCGGGGGAACCTGTCGATTCTGAGGCGGTCGCTGCTGGGTAGGATCATGTTCTTGAGGTGGGGGACCTCCGCAGGGTTGCGGGGATGGTGCCGCTGGCAGTAATTCCATTTTCCTGGGGGATTCTATTTGGGCCACCGCGGTGATTTAGGCTCCGGCAGTCCTTCTGGCTGGGATCATAGGGGGAAGCGAACGTGCCTGACTAGCCTGTTTCAGAGCCTCCTCAAGGTGCTGTGCCTTATATGAGAAATCTCGGAATCCTCTAGGGTAGTTCTGGGTAATCAGGGAAGGTACCAACTCCGTTTTAACGTTCCCCACACACATCGTCAGTAATAGCTCTTGAGTTAGTGGCATATTGAGGGAGTACATAAGCCCCTTCCACCGGGCGATGAAATCTACGACTCGCTCATCAGGCCATTGCTTGCACTTGAAGAGGTCTGCAATGCTGGTCTTCCGTGTGGTGGAGCTGAACTGATATAGGAACTGCCAGCGGAGATCCTCCCAACCGGTCACCGATTCGATAGAGAGCTGGTTGTACCAGACGAATGCAGGAACTTCCAATGTCTGCACGAAACATCAGAGCTTGGCAGCTTCTTGCTGGGCCGGAGTCCCCAACATGGGGCCACACCTAGAGGAAAAATGGGCCAAGTGCTATGGCGGGTCCCCTGTCCTGTTGAAGGGAAAGAAAGTGGGGTTCCCAAAACCTGGGGTGCGGGCATATCATCCACCCACGCGGGATACGGCTTGCCATCTGGTGGGACTGCCACCTGCTGCGTTTCCAACACTTCGAGGCGGGCTATGAGTGCCGTTATAAGATCATCCGTGTGGGGGTCCCTGTCTTGACGGGGATCCCTAATCACAAGTGCGTTTCCAGGTTCTTCAACATGGTAGATGGCTTCGGTGGCTTGTGGATCGACTGGCGAAACAGCCTGTGGGGCGACTGGGGGAACCCGACCTGGGTTTTTCAGATTGCCCCGTCATTCAGGGGGTTTGGCGAGACGTATCGCGCCCTCTTTCCGTAAGTTCCGGCTTCTGCCCTGTCTGCAGAAGAAGCATGATCAGGGTTTCCCGGAGGCATCTCAGCGGGGGGAATTGTTTCTGCCCCTGCTGCCCCGGCTTGGGATTACTATAGTCGGGTCGCCGCTCTGCAGCGCGCTCGGCCAAGAGTTTGTCAGCCAGCCTCCTCTGCTCAGCAAGCTGCTGGCGTAATGTGTCCTTCTCAGGATCTTCATCCATCTTCTGTACAGTGGTGGATGGGTCGTAGTGCTTGATAGTTCCAACGTGATCCTTACCCTTACCGGCTTTTCGACTGAGTACCAACGACTCGGTGGGTACATGGAGGCCTAGAAGGTTCCTCTGCTAACAGTTAACCCTCCTTGATGGGTCCAGCTGTAGCGGTATGCCCTCAGGGGGGTAAGTCTCCATCGAGAAAATCAAGCTCGTCTTCCTTGTCCACTACATTAGTCATGTGGACTGTGACCCCTCTCAAGGGAATGTGCTCAATGTTGCATAACGAATCGGGCTGTCGTCGGATAGGGTCGAAGAGGAGAGTGGCATAGTGTCCCCAGCCATGGACTTGCACATGGGGGGTAGCTTCCCTGATGACTCTTCAGAGTACTTTGAAACTCTGAAAACATTTTCGTTGAAGGGTGTTCTAACGGCCTGGTGACTAAGGGTGCTGGGCCACAGGGAGTGCGGCCAAATCGATCAGGCGACATTGCTCTCCAATTTCTTCAAAGTGCTCTCGACTTCTGGGGTACATCACCCGCTCGTAATGAAGTCAGAAGTGTGTCGCCCATAGGGTTCGGCAAAAGCACCCCACCTCTTCTGGGGTCAGGGACTCGGGCGCACGAAAATTCAATGCCGCCATCGGCCAGAACTTCTCTGGGAAGTGATCTGCTGCGAGAATGCTCCAGAATCTCCTGGGTTCAGACTCGGGGTCTGGCCCTGAATTTCCCCACTCATTGACCGAGGGAGGCTGAGGGACCGGTAGCGTTACCGAGGCGGAACTTTGGGACAATAAACTTGGCGGCGAGGAATATGGTGAATGAGATTATTGGCCTTTGAATTCCGGGTCATCCTCTGAAGAGTGAGGTGACCTGACCACGATATCATGATACGTTGGGCTGATAGCTACAGCCTCAGGCGTAAGAGTCGTGGTCACCAGCGATGCGTTACGTCGTTGCTCTGCCATCGTTGTTCCCCAAAACAGCTCCCTGTAATCTCTGGTAGAGGTAGAGGGAACTTCTGGTGACAACAATGGTGATTTCATGGTCGTGACCTGCAGAATTTCCACGGATTATTCTTCCTGGATGTACCTGCGGAGAGATGTGGGAATCTGGTGTACCTCGCATTCCGGGAGAATGAGGCTGACGCGCCTGGTTCCTGCCCCAGTCTTTGATGCGAAGGAGCGGGGAGAAGGTTCCATCGCTGAGTCATGTTTCGCTTCAGAATCTGAGAAACGAGCAGGTCTTATCTCCACCCGGGCCTTCCCAGGACTCTTCTTGTGGTGGCAACGACCCGCTCTTCTACCCCGTGGTGGCTCCTTGGGACAGGGTTGATTCCCACTACGTAGTCTTGGGGCGTCGTTGGCGCCGTGGCGGAGAGGGATCCCGCTCGAGGTGGCCGGGGTGCGAGGGGAACCAGGGAAAATGTCGAAGGGTACATGGGGAGGACTTCCATGGACATCACCCATATGGGCAGAGCCCCTGTTGGAATCGGCAGGAGCATGGGGATGACCTCCATGGTCGATGCGGGCGGAGCGAGGCTGACCTTCACTCCTCGAGTTGTTGGGGCGAGGAGGACCTTCACCCATTGCAGAGAGGACGTAGGGAGGACCCCCACGTTGGAGAAGGACCGGATGGATAATGCCTTCAAATCGGCAGTTGGGGGTAGGAGTATGGACTCCATACCCTGTATAGTGAGCGCGGGAAAGGTTTTCGCGCCGAGCTTCACCGCCACGGGGTGGGTCTTCCTTCGGGATGGGGGTAACATGAGGCATACCTCCGTGACAAGATTCGGAGCGGGGAAAGCCCACACTCTGTAGAATGGTGGTATGGAGATGACATCCGTATAGAGTGATGTTACCGCAGATTGGTTCATAGAAACCATCGTCCGGGACTACGACCCCGAGAGTCGACCCAGCCTGCCCGTGGGGCGGCTGAGGCCTTGATCCCGGTCGGGTGAAGGAGTACCCCTGCTCAGTGTACGCAGGAACTCCATGATGTACTTCAGTGGTGTCTTGGGACATAGTAGTTGTTGAAGTCGACGTATCTTGGCGAGCGTCCTCAACCTGGGCCCGGTGCTGACGTCGGGTCAGACGAGCTGGCGCAGGTGGTGCAGGGGCATAGCCTGCCTTCTCTTCCTGCGGAGTCAGATGGTGGGGTTGACGCGGCCGAATGGGAGCCCTCACCCGGAGCCGTTGGGTTGGGACCCTGAGCGGACCGAGCCGGACGTCACCCGTCTCATCAGCATAAGGTGACGAATCCTCGAGGCGTTCCGGGGACAGGCTCCCGAAACGATTGAACGTTGGGGTGGGGAGTAGGGGCTCCCTGCGCAGCCTGTTAGGGCGGCGTTGACAGTGGGGCCTGGATGCCTCCAGGTCCAGGCGAGCCATATCCCGAGTTGGGATGACCCCTTCCTCCTCGTACCTGCATACAAGGTTGTTGATCACCCTTCACTGGATGATCTCTGACGGAGATAGGGGACGTGGGTGTTGCGTATTCATGGATGCAGAGGCCATTGTGGTGGCAGCAAAGCCACGCGGGGCGGCTGTGCTGGTATTTCCCCTGCCCCTGTGCAGGCGAGCGGGCAGTGATCGCGTCTCCATAGAAACATCTTGGTTCCTGGGAAAAGGAGAGATCGACTCATCAGCACTGCGAGGAAAAGGATTGACAACCAGTGCCCCAACGTCATTCCATTCCCCATGTTCTGTAAGAAGGATCCATGCCAAAACGCTGCAGAACGGAATGCCCCATGTTCTACCGCCCCAATTTCCGGTGAGCTTCATGCCAGGCCCGCCATTTTCCTGGCGGGACCCGGCGCCGGATATCTGGATCTGGTGACACGTCAATCTACTGGTGTCTTAAACACTACTAATCTCCACATTGAGGAAAATAATTTTATGTCGGGTTCACCATTTCTGTTTCTGACGCTTTCACTAGGGCGTGCGTATCCGTCCGTCTGCGGAGGAGGACACACTACATTGTTGCCCCGCATTCCCTCTTTCTAAAGGCAGGTGGGATTCACTCCTTATTTAGGGACGTCCACTCCTTGATCAAAACGGGATGATGGGATGTTAGTTATTCCTTCTATGGATTCCTCCTCGGAACTCGTCACCTAGTCTGGGTCTCCCTCATTGATTTAATACGTTGTTCATGAAACTCTTCCCAGTGCCAGGTTTCCATGGACGCCGGGTAATTACACTACTTCTGTCAGGACATTCCAAAGGGTTCGGTCAGGGCAGCAACCTGCAGTCGGGGGAGTAGTCACGTCGAGGCATCAGTAGCGTGTCTGGATGATGGGGAACTGGCGTGTCTATCTTTTATCCATTATCATAGGGCTTCTCGAGGGCGTGGAAGCCTGAGTCATCCCACATCAAGCGCAGGGAATTATATGCCATATACATATATATGAGGTTTTCCTTAGCTTCCTGTGTTTAGCACAGGGTATGCCACAGGTTTAACGTCCAGCGGGGGACGAATCAGCCCGATCAGAGCATTAGCTGGAATGGATCGGATCGAGGGATTTCCCTTGAAGGGGTGCCGATACCGAGACCAGCCTGTGGGAAGCTGCGAAGAGGAGTGGAATGGTATGATTTTTCCAGGACATGGCAGTCCGGGTGAGAATCAGGATGGGTGATGGAGATTTGAATGAAATGGAGGGGGGATGAAATGGGACCATCGCAGGGGCAACAGTGAAATTGGGCTTGAGCCTCAAAGAGACCTCCTATGTATTTCTGTGGCAGGGAATCAAAGTCCGTGTAGTTCGGGGTGGTGCCGGCGAGCTGACGTGAAGGCGGACCTTGGCCCGATGGGTATCTTCAGTGAACCGATGTGAATGTAGACCTTGGTACAGATGGTGTGGGGCTTACGCACTAGGCTGCCTAGGTGTTGGTGACCTGACGGGAATGGGGCCGGGATGACCAACAGGTGGTGGGCTTGAACCTCTGGGAGGCTTCCTACGTACCACACCTTGACATGGATCCAAGACCACGTAGTTCAAGTTGGATGCCGGAAGGCCGACGTGAATGAGGAGGACCAGGGGGTCCCAGTGGTGGTGGGCTTGAACCTCGTGGAGGCTTCCTACGTACCATGCCTTGACATGGATCGAAGACCATGTAGTTGAAATGGTTCTTCGTTGGAGAACCGATGTGAAGGTGGACCTTGGTCTGATGGGTGATGGGCTTGAACCTCAGGAAGGCTTCCTACGTACCATGCCTTGACACGGATCAAAGACCTCGTAGTTCAAATGAGTGAGTCACAACGGTTTGCCGTCAGAATGGGATGCAGTTTAACGTCTTGCAGGACGAGGATGGACTCGATGTGAATAAATGATGGGTGGGCTTGAACCTCAGGAAGGCTTCCTACGTACCATGCCTTAACATGGATCAAAGACCTTGTAGTTCAAATGATGGAAGTCGTCAGCGAACCGATGTGAAGGTGGACCTTGGTCTAATGAGAGATGGGATTGAACCTCAGGAAGGCTTCCTACGTACCATGCCTTTACATGGATCAAAGACCGCGTAGTTCAAATGAGTGAGTCACAATGGTTTTCTGTCGGACTGGGATGCAGTTTAACATCTTTCCGGACGAGGATGGACTTGACATGAATAAATAATGGGTGGTCTTGAACCTCAGGGAGGCTTCTTACGTACCATGCCTTGACATGGATCAAAGACCCCATAGTTCAAATGATGGATGTCGTCAGCGAACCGACATGAAGGTGGACCTTGGTCCAATGAGAGATGGGCTTGAACCTCAGGAAGGCTTCCTACGTACCATGCCTTGACAAGGATCAAAGACCTCATAGTTCAAAAGGTTTCATTGGTGAACCGACGTGAAAGTAGACCCGGGGGTCCACTAGTGGTGGGCTTGCACCTCGTGAAGGCTTCCTACGTACCATGCCTTCACATGGATCAAAGACCACATAGTTCAAAGGGTGAGATATAGTTTAACGTCATGCGGGATGGTGGTGAACCAACGTGAATGAGGTCGGAACAACCGGGTGGTGGGCTTGAACCTCGTAGAGGCTTCCTATGTACCAAATCTTGACATGGATCAAAGTCCTCATAGTTCGGTTGGGCGTGCAGTTTAACGTCATGCTAGATGAGGGCATACAGTTTAACGTCATGTTGGACGAGGTGTTGTCATGGCCGATGCTTACTCTAAGACCACGTGATTCGTGCTCGGTGTGAGAAACAAGAGACAGCAGAGACCTGAAAATCACGCTGTGGAGGGTGCGTCCGTGAGAATCGAAGAGGGGATTATGCGTTAGGCGGCCCATGGTGCTGGGACTTATTCCAGGATGAAGGCCCAAAGTGTAGAAAAGAGCAGCGAAAGAGGGATTTGGGACCAATGATGGGAGGTGCCTCGTTCCATATTACACCCTCCACCGACCTTGGTAGTGGGGAAGTACGGAGATGCAGGGGTGCAGCCTTCCGAAAGAGGGGCTAGGGACTTATACCAAGGTGGTTTCCTTTCTCCCATGGACATACGCTACTCCGAGAAGGAGGACATCATCCCTTATGGAGGGGGTGACCCCGTCTTTGTGGAGATGGGTGAGGTAAAAAATGTCCGAGCTGGGGGGACCCTTCGTGCGAAGCACGGGGCCAGATCACAGTTTAACATCATGTGTTGAGGATGAGGTGCTTGGCAGTTTAACGTCCTACAGCTCGGATGAGGTGGGTTTACTTTGCACCCCTAGGACTTACATAACAGGTGCCCATTTCCCCTTGGGGGAGGGAAGGTACCAGTAAGGCCGTGGTAAAGGGGGGTCATAGAGCGAACCATTGAGGGGTCCACGTTAGCGTGGCTATGCGAAGAAGCAATAGCCGTTAGCGTGCCGATGTGAAGAAGCATCAGGAGAAGCAATGCTACGAGTGGTGTTATCCGTGGGACTTTTAAATCACATCGTGAAAACCTGGAGGGTATCAGGGGAAGAGAAATTGCCAATCATAGGAGTGTTCTTCGCGAAGTGGAGTGCCATGGCCTTAGCATGGGGAAGAGGTGTGGATGGGGGGTGCTTCGTGAAGTGGAATAGTGTTCGCGGAGCACTGCCTCGCGAAGCAGAGGTGCCTCATGAAGCAAGGTTCCATGAGGCAATATGCTTTGCGATACGTAGCACTCCTGCCTTAGCATGGAGATCACTAGTACAGGATGGGGGTTTTGTGAAGCATAAACGCTCCGCGGCTGCCCGGGTTCCCTTGGGAATCCCCCTCCTTCGCGAATGCCCTTGAGCTTCACGGAGGGCATACCTCTCGGAGGAGGGGCTCAAAACGAGACAAAGCGAAGGCATCATCCAAAGTAGAAGTACCTCACAGAGCTCATGATTCTCGGGGCAAAGGGTGCTTCGCGATTCGGGAGAGGAGAAGTCGAAAGGTCGGATCGTCTGTCCCCTGGGCTTAGGGGGAACCCAGTATTTATAGGTAAGGGGCGCCGTGATGCTAAACTCCCACGCCGCCTCCAGTTCTTCGCAGCGTGCTCGCGAATGTAAAATTTGTTCGCGGAGAGGTACCGCCTCCAGTTCTTCACGGAGGGACCGTGAATGTCAAATTCATTCACGGATAGGTACCGCCTCCGGTGCTTCGCGGCGGGACCGCAAATGTCAAATTCATTCATGGAGAGGTACCTCCTACGGTGCTTCCTGGCGGGATCACGAATGTCAAATTCAGTCATGGAGAGGTACCGCCTCCAGTGCTTCGTGGGACCGCGATGCTCGGGGGGCTTCACGTCGGTGCTTCGCGAGGCAGCGTGCGGGGATTCTTTGTTGCTCCTTCCTTTCGTGCAATATTTTGGCGCCAACAACAATATAAAATACATTTTAAGAATAATACCTATTTTTTTTAGAGTTATGTGTTTCTATATTAAAATAAAATTATATATATATACTATATTAATATACATAAAAATAATTTATCATCCATCCAATTGATATTTCTTAACAATAAATAATAAAACATTCACATTATACTTAAAAATATGTTTTTCTAAAAATTGTTATTCCATGCCTTGAAAATTTATAATGTAAAAAATTTATAAGAATTTTATAATTTGAAAATAACAAAATGAACTTAACTTTCTAATTCATAATATCAAAAAAAATCGTATTAATTTTTGAGTTTTTTCAGAAAAGAGTAACTTTTAGTCGAAAATATAGTTTTTTTTTCACAAAATCTAATTTTTATGATTTTATCATTATGTAAGTGTACCATAGAATTTTAAAAAATCATTTTATGTAATAAAATATCTATTCAAGTAATAAAATTATTCATTTTAATTTATTCATTGATCACATAAATCATATTTCCAACATTTTTAGAACTAAATTAATATATCATTTTAAGGAAAACTATTTTTAGTCTTTTCATTGAATCAAGTATTTTTAAGGTGACATTTTGTTTTTACTTTCCATGAAAACCTCATACAATTTATTTTTTTATAATAAACTAATTTATTTCATGATAATTAAAAAATTTAATAATTATGGCTTACACATAAATTTTAAGCTTAAAAACACACTTTCTAAAAATTATTTTTACGCGTTATATATGCAAATATTAAAATTAACTTTTCGAAACATTAGTGATTTAATATGATAAAATAATTTTAATATTTTAAATAAGAAGGTTCAAATTATGTAAAAGATTAAATATTAATTTTTTCATTAAAATTATTCATTGTGGTCAAAAATTAATTACCGAGGAAAAGGTAAATTAAGGTAAAAGTTTAAAAGTTAAAAAGAAAAAAACTAAAACACTAAATTTTGTCTATAAAATGAGTTTTTGAGGTTATTTTCGACCCAAAATCACTTTATAATCCTATTTTTTCCATTTATTTTCTATTTTCCTTTGAATAGTAACATTGAATTATTGAAAACGGAATGGTTACTTCCAAAACTCCCATTCTCTTCACTTATAAAAAGTTAACACTTCCACCACTTAAATACTCACCTATCATTAAAATTTATTACTAAAATTATTTCAATTATATTATGTAATAACCCTATCCTAATTTCATAAGCTTATATTCATCCTTATTTTTCTTAAAGCCTTCATCTCTATGGAGATTTCCATAAGAAAACTCATGCTTATGACGTGAGTATTACGTTCTCTTAGTATTTTGTTTTACTCTAATCCTTGCTGAATCATATCTAAAATTATCAATATAATTAAATTAGTATTATTAGTATACTAAAATTTCATTATATTAATTGAACATCAATTATTTACTCCTTTCTATCCACTTAAAAAAACATTAATAGTGCATTGTGCGGACTATCACCACCAAAGTGTAAATTTTTTCTTTTTTCATCTTAATTCTATTTATTTATAGAAAACAATACAAATATTATTTTAAAACATAAAAAAACTAAGTAATATCATTATTATTCAATTATAATGATATTATACAATTCCTTAACCATAGTCACCCATCGAGATATGGCATGCTCATGTTTGGGTTAGTTTAACCACCTACTTGAATAAATGCTATAAAACTATATCATTGGTGAATATGGGAATTTAAATAAAAATATTATTATAATATAATAAGAATTTAAAGATATTTTTTGGTTCTGTAATGGTTATATTAAATATTTAACTTATTAAAATATAATCATTGATTGGTAAAATTACTAAAATAAATCGACACTGATTCAATTTTCATACAGACATATGAAAAAACAATATAATAAATAAATATAATATGAAATGGTTCAAATTAAATTAAATATATAAGAATTATTTTCATAATAATTTATCTAATGAACTTATTTTTATTATTCAAGAAGTTAAGAATGTTCCAAAATGAATCTGGAAGAAGGTAATGGTCTTTATCTCAAATTCCTCTCTTTGAGACATGTTTTTTTATCATGAACATTATTCTATTTAAGTGGTGTATCTAATGACTAATTGAGAATTTATATCATGAAATACTATTTATTATTTCTAATTAAAGTTCAACTTAAATCCCTATCTATTTCAAAAAGTTTTGAGTTAAATGCTCCTTAAACTGTAAAGGGTTTTCTTGAGTCATAATCACTCAACTTTTATTATAATCATTAAAAAATAAATTATACTACTCTATGAAAATTTTATGTTATAATTAAATAATATTTTATGGTTAAATCATGTTTCAAACTAAATTATTATTCTTTGATGAATGTATTGTCTCATAAAAATTGTAATTTTGTTTAGAATAATTATCATCTCTTTTAATGGATCTTTTTCCTCATGTACATGTTTTTACTTCCCGCTAATGTTATCTTTTCACTAGTGGAAAATCAAATTGTTTTTATCTCCAATAATTCATATATTCCACTTTATTCATTTTAAAACAATTTTTTCATTAAGAATTTAACTAAGTGGTTTTTCAATAAAGGTTATTTTAAATTATTTTAAAAAATCTTTACCATGACCTTATATTATTCCCTTATACTTAACTTTTTGACATATCATTTATTTATTATTAAGGTATATTTATTGGAATTTGTTATGAATTAATGTTTTAATAATTTTTCTCTTCATATTCAAAAAAATGGTTTTTCTAAAGTTACTTGAAAATCACATATTTTTTAGATGATATTATGAATCATTTTTAAGAAAAATCCTTTTTGGGTTTTCTCTTACATTTTAAAAGGATTATCTATTTAATTAATGTTTAATAAATCACCATATATGTTATCCTTTTAAATAATCATTTTGTGTGATCACATTTATGGTATAAAAGGACCATGTTTTTTATGTGGAACTATTTGGAAAAGTTATTAAACCCATTTTTTTCTATGGGTTATTTATGATAATATGAATGATTTTATTTTATGTGGAACTAATTGTATATATTATGATGGTTGGGGTCCTATATCACCCTAAAATTAATTGGTTAATGTTTTATATCGCATGATATAATTATGATAATTGAGTAAGGAATGCACGCTCCACCATGATAATCAAGTATGGAATGCCTGTTACACTATGGGAATCAAGTTGAGTTATCTTCTCTACTATGGGAATCAGGTGATGATGTATTCTTGATAATGAGGTTTTTACCTATGATTATGTATATGATGCTTATTTTTTATAATATATTCTTTATTTATAAGTTATTAAAATAATTATGATATTCCACATTTTAAAGATATTTTTTTTCTTATATTATTATTTCATTTTTTTCAATAGATGATTCTTATCCATATTTTGATGACCATTATTTGGTTATATATTTCTATTCCATTATCCTTAATGATCAATCAAGATTTTTTATTTTCACTTATGATCCTATAATATTTTTAGATGATATTTCTCCCTAACTCATTTTTTCCCTCATGTTTATATTCTAACCATTATGATTAGTTGATAAGTTTCCCTTACTGAATATTTGAGCTCACCCATTTCTTATGTTACCATTATATGGTTTATGAAGATTATTATATCATATTATATGTCTATAATAGGGTTTATAGGATCACTATTATGTATAAATGTTCATAAGTGTTTTAAAATAAGATTTTTATGTAGCTAGTCTCCAAGACACTAAAACATTAGGTCCTTGGGTTGTGAGACTTGTTGTGAGATGTATTAATTAAATCATGGTATCAATGTATTATTTATGTATGTTTACATTGGGTCACCATAGTTGGTATCAAAGTAGGGTTTGGCTATTTTTTATATTATTTTAGATACCTTTGATATTAAGGTTAGCGAACCTTAGTTAAAATGGTAGAGATTCATCTATGTAGAGGATAATATCTTTAAATATTAGTAAAGCTTGAGTTGGTGTTTTTTCTAACAATACATCCCTGTATGGATATTGAAAAGTGGATGTGGTTTTGGAACATATTCACCTAGGTGTAATCAACCCAAAAGGGTTAGTTGACCATTGACTCGATCATCACTCTGATACACAATGACTGAGCCTAAGACTATAAACCTAGCTAGAGAGTCTCAGGGGATATTCTTTGGTTAAGTGTATTCTCTTTATGAACCACAATGAATGATTTATTTCCTAGTTAATTTAAGGTATTGGGTTGAGAAGTGTAATATAACCTAATATAATGTATCCAAGGTCAAAATAAGATCGATATAGGTTGACCTAAAGGAAATATAGACCAACATTATAATATAAAATAATAATATATTTTAAGGTTGAATTGCTTTTATGATTATGATATTTCCCCCAATTTGTTAATGTTACATCACTCATGTCAACCCTTTTGGTTTTATTAATGGATTCAACTAGAAGTAACCATGGGTGTGAGGGATAGTGTGAATATTACCTCAATGAAAAACCCATCAAAATGGGTTCTGGAGTGAGAAACCTTATGATTATGTCAAACTAGATATCGTGAAATAAAATTAACAATGTGAATATAGTCGAATTCCAAAACACATAAAATAAGAGACTGATGGAATCTCCGGAAAGATTAAGTGATAGAGACGATGAAGGAAAAACTATTCAATTTTATATCTGTCAAAAATGTGCAAAGAAACGCCAAATGAATTGTCTCAAGGGGACTAGAAGATGGTTTTCTTGTAAAATAGGGTGAAATCGATCATCAAACTACCATATGAAAATAATGTGGTCAATTATCATTATGGGAGTGGAAAATTTACATCTAAAAGAACCACTAACAGTCAAATCCCTTAAGTTTATAAAACATGGACATTATCCAAGTCAGTGTCATAATCATAAGGATGATAAGCATGATAAGCATAAATAACTACCACAACCAAGGGAAAAAGATAGATCATGTTCAATGACAAACAATGAGGTGGATTATGATAACTAAATCCTCCACTTTAGAATTTTGAATATGGGATTTTTATTCTAGACACTCTAAGTTTCCTTGAGTGTTTTCTAAGTGTACAACCCTGATGTTTTAGTTATCAAATAAAATATCAGGTTTTATGATAGTTATATTTCAAAATTTAAGTTTATTAGTATAGAAATCATAGTATGGTACCTTTAGATGGATTTTCCATAATTCCAGTAATGAATTATATATTTCAAACTAGACTCCATATTCAAAAATCATGGTTATATTACCCACAACATCTTAACTTTTAAAAATGGATGGGGGTGGGAATAAAAACTAGAAACCATCATGGATAGATATTCACATAATTGTAATAGAAGACAAAAATAATGAATTATATTCATCATCATCCATCAATCCACCACTGCCACAAGTAGGCTGAAATGTTTCTTGAGAAGTTGAAATTACCATGCCAATAGTGAATGCATAATACAACCCCCTGTCTCTACCCCAAGTACAACAAGATGCAGTAGTTAGAAGAAAAAGGGGAAGACCACTTACTGGCCTCGAGGCTGGGATTAGTTCAAGAATCAAGTTTGATACCCCATAGTATTTGAGCCCATGCAGCATGTGTGGGAAATAGTTTGGTTCATAGAAGATCCATATTTGTGCTTATTAAGAACCACCCAAAGTGAAGATGGTGGGGTGTCCACCCCATTCCATCCATTAGCTGATAGGGTTTTATAGATCTAGAAACATAAGGATATGTGAAATAATTGGGTGAGGATATTGGTGGTTATCGATTGAATCTGGAAATGTAGGAGGGGGATATGTTTGAGAGGGAAAAGGTCAATGTGGTTGTGGCGGCCACTCTGAAATGGTTCAAGATGGGTCTAAATGTGGATCTCAAAGATCCTTGTGTGGAGGAGGAGTGTTCTTCATCGTCTTTATCATTCAACCATAACTTTTCACTAGCACATCTAAGTTGAAGAACCATGGGGGATGAGAGATAGGTGTGTGTGGTATGACTATTATAAAAATATGAAATCACATTTCATATGTTAAACCAATTTATGATAATTTGTCATTATAGGTATGAACTGTGAACTCAATGAAAAATAAAATAAGACTTAACACCAAACCATGAGAGATATTTAACTCTAATTGATAATAAGAAACAAAATATTGGGATTATTCTTATTATAAGTGAATAGATGTGATTGATACTTCATTGGGAAATTAAATCTAAAGTCATCTTATAGATACCCTCAGCTAACTTCATTGGTAGGTAGTAATAAAAATTTATAGGAAACAATTTATTTAAGGGGTGAGAATGTGACAATATGATATTTTACTATATATTCTCATTAAATAAAAAATATATTAAATAACATGTTTCACACACTATACCAAACTAAAATGGAAAAAAACCTTGATATATTTTGAATATTAAATATGATAATTAAAACTTAACCATTAAATTAGCTTGTATAAATTAAAGTAATCATATCAAAAAATAAATAAAGAAATTATAAATAAATTTCATCCATAAGTATAAGTCTTCCATATGAATCTCGCTTATCTATGATTATAAGGTTGGTAGCTTCACTATGGTTTTCTCTAGAACAAGCCCAAACTGAACTCAAGCAATTATGACTTGAAAGAAATCATTTTCTAGAAAAGATAAAGGTTATATAACTTGTTTTAAAATATATTCTTTCTAAATAACTAGTCTTAACTTCCAATACTTGTTATATTACCCTTAGATCATAGGCATAGGTTATATAGTATCATATCAATATGTAATTATTATCTATATAATTGAATGGTCATATCAATATAAAAGTCATTTAAGCTTAATACATTTTGTTTTCTAAGTTATGAATTCCTCTATTAAAATAAAATCATATCACTTTTATATATGAATATACATAAACATAATTTATTATCCATCTAATTCATATTTCTTAAAAATAAATAAGAATACAAAAACATTATACTTAAAAATACACTTTTTTAAATATTTTTGTTTCACACCTTGAACCATTATATTGTTAAAAATTTCAATAAATTTTATTATTTTAAATCAATAAAATAGACTTAATTTTTTAATTTCATATTATTAAAATTTTCATAGTATTAATTTTTGAGTTTTTTCTGAAAAGCTTGATTTTTAATCAAAAAATACAGTTTTTGGAAAAAATATAATTTTTAAGATTTCATCATTATGTATGTGTATTCAATAAGTTTAAAAAAACTTTTATAGAATAAAATATGTATTTAGTAAATAAAATTATGAATTTTAATATATTCTATTATCTTATAAATCATATGTCCAACATTTTTCGAACTAAATTAAAATATTTGTTTAATAAAAAAATTCTGTCTTTTATTTGAACCAAGTATTTTCTAAGTGAGATTTGGTTTTGGATTTTCATGAAAAAATCATAATTTTTTTATAATAAACCAATTTATGTCATGGTATTTTATAATTTTAATAACTATGGATTACACATAAATTTTAATCTTAAAATACACTTTTTTCTAAAAACAATGTTTATGCATTATGTGTGCTAATATTAAAATTAATTTTTCTGACCATTTGAGATTTAATTTTATAAAATAATTTAAATATTGGAAATCATAAGTTTTAAATTTGGTAAAATGGGAAATATTAGTTTTTTCATTAAAATTAATTACTAAGGTTAAAAATTAATTACCAAGGTAAAAGTAAATTAAGGTAAAAAATAAAAAAAGTTAAAATAAAATGTCCTAAAACACTCAAGGTTGTATCCAAAATTATTTATTTAAGTTATTTTAGACCCAAAATCACTTTCCCCTCCTTTTGTTCCATTTTTTCCTATTGACCTTGGAATAGTTACATTATATTATAGAAAATGTAATGGTTGCTTCAAAAACTACCCTTCTTTTCACTTATAAAAAGGTAACACTTCTACCAATTAAATATGAACCTATACTTTATATTTATTTTATATATCACACTTTTATACTAGGATAACCCTCTCCCATTTCCATAATATTCTGGTTACCCTTAGTTTGCTTTAGGTCTTCATCTCCAAGGATACTTCCAAGAGAAAACTCAATCTTCTGACGTGGGTATTACTTTATATTAGTCTATTATTTTACTCTAAACCTTAAAACATAATCTATAAAATTATTAATATAATGAAATAAGTATCATTAATATACAAAAATTTATTTATATTAATTTTACATCAATTATTTACTACTTTTCATCCACTTAAAAAACAAAATAACTTTAATTGTGTGTTGTGAAGACTATAACCTCCACGAAGTAATGTTTTTTGTTCTTCATATTGATTTTTTTAATTTATAAAAACCACCTAAAATATGATTAACCAAATTAAATATATCTAAATAAAATCATTATTCATCTATTATAATGTTATTATATTCTTCCTTAACCATAATCACCCATCGAGATATAGTGTGTTCATGTTTGGGCATGTTTAACCACCTACTTGAATAAATGCTATAAAACTCTATCATGGATGACTATGGGAACTTATATACATATAAATAAAATCATTATTCATCTTTTATAATGATATTAAATTCTTCATTAACCATACTCACCCATCGAGATATAGTGTGTTCATGTTTGGACTTGTTTAACCACCTATTTGAATAAATGCTATAAAACTCTATCATGGGTGACTATGGGAACTTAAATACTAATATTTTTATAATTTAATAAAAATTTGAATATTTTTTTTTAATGGTTATATTAATCATTTAAATTTTTATTAAAATATCATCACAGCTCACTAAAATTCCCAAAATAAGTCGACACTTGTTCAATTTTCAGGGAAACATAATAAGAAAAAATATAATAAATAAATTTTATATGATAATAAATCGTAAATATTTAATTAGATATAGAATAATAATTTTTCTATGATGGTATATAATAAACTTAATTTGGTTATTCAGGAAGTTAATCAGGTGTGCAAAATGAATCTAGAATAAGGTAAGGTTTGTCTCAAATTCCTCTTTTTGAGACATGTTTTGTCTTATATACCTAATTCCATTTAAGTGGTGTATATGCTTCCTAATTGTGATGTTATATCATGAAATAATTTCTATTCATGTTAATTGAAGTTCAACTTAGATATATATATATATCTCTTTCAAAAGTTTTTGAGTTAAATTCTCCTCAAACTATAAGGAATTTTCCTGACTCAAATATTTTTCTTGATTCATAATCACTCAAATTATGATCTTTCAAGATTGAATTATCATCCCCAATGATGATTTTACGTTTTAATTTCATCTTACTTTATGAGGAAATCATGTTTCACACCTAATAATACTTATTTTATGAAATTATTGTCTCTTAAAAAAATAATTTGGTTAAGAATAATTCTCATCTCTTTTAATGGATTTTTCCTATATCCTTGTTTTTTACTTCCCACTAATGTTATCCTTTACCTAGTGTAAACTAAAATTGTTTTTATCTCCAATTATTATTATATTCACCTTAATTCATTTTAAAATAAAGGTTTCATTAACCATTTAAAGATTTGGGTTTTCAATAAAGAAGTTTTTAAAATATTTAAATGTTTTTCCTTACCATGATTTTATATTCTTCCCTTCTATATCACTTTTTAGTATATGTCTTATATCTTATCATGGTATCTTTATTGATGTTTTTTTGAAGTAATGTTTTAATAATTTTTCAATTCATAAGAAAAAATTGGTTTCTGAAAAGTTACATGAAAATCATAACTTTTGATATTATATTATGAAACGCTTTTTAAGAATTTTTTTGTGATATCTCTTCTATTTTCAAAGGAATATTCTCCAATGAATTCATGGATCATAAATCATAATTTTGTTAACTTTTTAAACAATTCTTTTGGGTGATCATTTTTTTGATATCAAAGGACCATTTTTTATGTGATTCCATTAGGAAAATTTATAAAACTCATTTTATTTCCTTTTGTTATTTTTTATAAGATAAATGATTTGATTTTATGTGATACTCATTTGTATGGATAATGATGGGAGGGGTCATATAGCATCCATAAATGAATTGGTTAATGTTTTATATATCAATAGATAACTATGGGTACTTATTAAGGAATTATCACTCCACTTTGTGAATCATGCATAGAATGCTCGCTCCACTATAGAAACCAAGTAGGGATTCCTTCACCAATATGGGAATAAGGTGGTGATGCATTCTTCCTGATGAGATGTTTACATATTCTTAGGTTTTTTTCACTTATTTTCCTAAGATATTCTTTATTTCAAAGCTATTATAAATCATTATGACATTTTTTATTTTAAATATATTCCAATTTCTTATGTTAAGATGTCATGTTTTGTTTGATTTTTGTTATATACTTATAAACCATGTTTTATGACCCTTCTTTGGTCTTATGAATCTATTATATGATCCTTAATGATCAATAAAGTTTTTTTATTGTCACCTATGATCCCATTATCTTTTTATCTAATATTTCCCCTTTACTCATGTTTTCCCTCATGTTTATAATCTTACCATTGTGACTAGTTGATAAGTTTTACTTACTGATAATTCAAGCTCACTCCTTTATTATGTTTACATTCGCAAGGTTATGATGATGATTATATCATATGAGATGTCCATAAGATAGTCTAGAGGAGAAATGTTGTGGAGAAATGTTCAAAAGTGTTGTAAAATAATATTTTTATGTATCTAGTCTCCAAGACACTAAAACTTTAGATCCATGTGTTTTGTGATTGCGAGATGTATTAATTAAATCACGGTATCAATGTATTATTTATATATCTTTTTATGTGTCTCTATAAAAAGCCTTCCCTTTTTATATACATTTTTTACTCATATTACTTTCTAAATATTTATAATTAAAAACTTTATTAAGATGATAGGCATAACCAAACCATTGTTAAAGGGATAAGAGGACCCACCATACTCTTGTTTTAACAAGATAAACCTCTTCTACTTTTCTTATTCATGTTATTCTTCTTGATTTTCCAATGAAACAACTATAAGTTTTTTGAAATTTAATTTCCACATAATGAATTATTTAATTTATATGAAATATTATTCTACTATACCTTATTTATATGTATTTTTTCTTAAATCAGTTTTAATTCATTTGGTACCTCTTTCATTAGTCTCGTTTTAGTTCATTCACAAGTGTTTGTTTTGTTTTCTTTGTTTTTTTGTAAGAATTGAGATCATATCCATGTTTATATCCTTTATTTGATATTATTTATTCTCAATAATATAAACCACTATCTATATTACACCATATTTATGGTTAAATTAATATCCCATTGAGGTGAGGCCTTGGTTAGGGTTAATGGATTGATCAATAGAAAACACGCTTAATGATTGTTAAACCAATGTTGTATATCCTTCATCAACTATGTCATGGATTATTGAAAATATTGATGGAATATTTATGTTTCATATATTATTGAAACACTTGGGTATATATATACCATTCAATAATTATATGTGTACATGAATGCAATCTCGAGTTAAGACATAGATAATGGCCAAAAGAAAGAAAATGCTTTCATATGTTTAGTACCATCACTATGGATTCAACTCGAGTGACACTATGCACATTATATCATATAACCAAGAATTTAATGGGTAATAGTTTAAAATAGGTCATGCATCACTTATATATTTAGGTATACTATCATATCAATCGTATAAAATTTAACTCTTTGATGGTTGAGTGGACAGCTCCATGTGCAATCTATTATATGGATTGTAACAACTTTATTCCTCTGATATCCTAACCTTTAGTGTTTTTTAGATAAGTATGACTTAAATATAACACCAAATATAGGAACATAATTTTATTGGTGTCATCCATAACATTATTTCCTTGCACAAAATAATTCATAGGCACCCTACTTTGGTAGAACCTACACGGTTGGATGATTGATGTCTTGATAAGTGTTCACTTTGGAAAGAATATAACACTTAGTATTTTTAAGGGAGTTTTTAAATATAAATATTTTATATCAAGTATTCCCTTTATGTATGAATTCCTTTAGTTATTATTAGTAAAAATATTATTGTTATTATTAGAATCTTTTTTTAGTTTTAAATTTTTAACAAGATATCAGATTGACTATCTGTTTTTGGCATCACAACCCAAACACTGAGATGTATGATTCAAGGGTAATATGTTATACAGAATTCTAATTCATGGGTTGATCCACTAGTCCCATAAAATAACATGTCTCATTAAGATATGATGAAATGATCATTTTTCATCTATTACACATTTTCAACAGGTGAATAGATGATTCTGAGTATTATTCCACATAGATTGTAATATAGAAATCCAATATTCCATACAAGGCCATTTGTAAGAAGATATATAAATTTTTTTGTTTTATCCCTATAGAAAAAATTATGGGTTTCAGGTGTGTTCATCAAGCATTTACAGGATTCAGATTTGGGCATGCGAGTGGTCTATTCTAAGTGTTTTTCCACATTGAACATTATAATGGCCCAGACATTGAAGATAGATATATGGCATGTTTTAAAGTAATAATGATCCATTGAATCAGCGTTTCAAAGATTAGGCTTGGATTTCAGGATTTTTTTGGTAAATGGAAACCCTCCCTGATAGCAAATTTATGTGAGGACATAGTTTTCTCCCACCATCCCTAGGTAGGGTTAGTTATTCCTCCATGGGTTTCATATATGGGATCCTCTACCTATAGATCATATAGGGTTAGTTAATACCACCACTATTATGTGGAACACAATACATTATCTTTAGATTAAGTATTCCCCTATCTAATGAGCTAAAATGGGATGTAGGATCCTCTACTAGATTTTTTTATTCCCCAATTCACTATTATGGGTGTGGGATCTTCCACTATAGATACAGAGAGGTTTCATGGGTTGATAGTTTGGATATATGATTGATGGTTTAGTGTAGATTTTACCATGGGTTGTTGTTATCCCTTATCCAATGAAAATGTTTTAGTTATGAGTGACTTCCCCTTTATGTTTCATGGAAGCAATGTGACTGATAGAAATATGATCAGTATAGACTTCATTGAGACATTATATTCCTTGGGGTCCTGGGTTTTAACTCTGAGATGCGATGTTTCAGATGAATATAAACTTTATACTTCATGGAAACTTTTTTCATAACCCCATCCCTCCAAATATGTCACATTAAATGAAGAGAGATAATGATCCATGAGTCTCACCTCTAGTAAGCCTCGGGTTGACGAATGGAACTAACGGTATAAAAATCTCACATATAGGAGGAATTACCTTCTAATATAAAGAAAGTATTGGGAGATAGGATAAAAACCAAGACGAAACTCTATAATAAAATATAAAATTAAACCCAAAACCATCCCATAATGCATGAGCATAAATAAATAATACAAAAAAATGTCTCGAAAAATAAAAAAAAGATGGGTCATACAACAGCAACTTAACAGAAGCTCCAAAACTCAAGCTAGTAATGTCCAAATCAGTTCCCAAAGTCCTCTTGGATACCTAAAAAATAGTTTATATATGTATTATGAGAAAAAAAAATATATGCTCAGTAGGTACATAACCAATGTGTCAAGTGCACATGTGAGAATAATATGTTAATGCACCAGTAAACAAATAGCAAAACCAACAAGAACCTAGGTAGGTTAATTAATCATCTCATCCTCACCATGTCTCACTCACTAAATCACGCATACAATATAGTAATATAGCACTGATATCATAACAAAACAAGGTGCCTATCTACTGTTTCCCCACTAATTTATCACTCTCATGCCCCAACTTTGAGTGCCCTGTCTCTCATCCCTTTCATAAATATAACATCACACCCAAATCACATCACATCTCACTCAAAGACATCTGATCCATCTTTGATGTAGTTCGGGAAGCATCCCTAAATTCCCCACCCTCACAAGATCTAGCATCATGTGCTATCATCAGGCATTACCACACCACATCTTGCTCGAAGAAACCTTGACCAACACATCTCATCTCATCATATAACCAAGGAATTAGGGTATCATAAACATAAAGGACATCAACCTCATCCCCTCCTCCTACCACGCATGACCCCCACCACATATCACATCACATCACTACCTCATCACATCACATCTCACCTAAAAATATATGGTCCAAAAATACTAGGTAATTCCGAACACTAATATGTATCATCATTTTTGCTAAAGAAAGAGTGGATAAAGGGGGTAGCTAGCCATCAATATCACCACCATCCCAGATGGTGGGGAAAACACCTAGAACCCAGAACCTCTAAGCATTGGTAAGGTTATCCAACTTGGGTGGGGCATGTATAGAAATAACAATATATATATATATATATATATATATATATAACACAATACCCAACCTATGGGTTCACATCAACTACACTAATGCAAACCACATCACCACCACCATACCACACACAAACCATCACAACCAATTCCACCACTATATACAGCACATCACATATCCTCCACAAAATCCACACATCCAAGTCCATTTACTAATCCACTCGCTCACATTTACGCTGCCCATTTTTTTAACATTCAATAAATTAATTCATTTACCACTTGACCATTTTCATCTAATATAATTTATTTACCATCCTATTTTGTTTTATTTTATCATCTCAATTTATTCCATGACTAATCAGGAAACTAACACAACCACTACACAACAAACTCGTCTAACTAACAATAATAATTTCCATAACAACACAACCATAATCATCGTCATGCCACATCAACCAAGTCATATCACTATACATCACAACCACCACAAAACCATAACTACCATGCACTACTACAATTTCACACCACATCACATATCACAACCACACATCTTCCCACACCCCATCCATACATGGTCGACCCGGGTAATGTTATTTCCCAGGACACGCATTCAAAATGTTTCCCTTTACCGTGTGTATATTAATAAAAATATAGATCAATAATTATACCAATAAAATTACATGTTTCTTGACGAATGAACCCATATCAATTACCATTTCACATGTACAACAAGGGAGGTTCTATAAGTGAGGCATCTATATAGGGATGCTAATAGGTGATATCAGCAAAGATGTGTGGCGAAGGGAGAAGGGGAGGCGGTGTGGTAGGATGATGACTTGCATTGACAGGGAGAAAGTGTTCTGTGCTGGAGGGGTGAAGGAAGGGAAACCAAGAGAATAATGATAGTGGATGACTTGTGTCGATAGGGAGAAAGTGTTTGGTGTTTCATGGTGAGAAGTCAGGTAGGTGGGTGGGGAGATTATCTTGTAGAAAAAGAATCAGTGAAGTGTGGGAATGAGTAGGTGTGAAGGCAGATTGTGGGGGTAGATGAGGTAGGGAGAGCAGGGAATCATGATAATGGAGGAATTTTGGCTTCCACTTTACAGGTTTTTAACCTATCCCGGGGCTCGCAGGGCTTACCCTCGGGCCGAGCCTGTATTCATTCCAACCAACCACCACAGCAAAGCCCCACACATCACACCACCTAGTTAGGTACCTCCATCACCGCACAACATCCCAAACCACATAAGGAAAACACAACAAGTAAACCTCACACAATAGTAACATGGTTCATCTCATCAAGTCATACACATCATAAAAAAGGATTCCAACATATGTTATTTTTAGCAAGGAATCAACATGGCACAATATCATCATCAACAATATCAATGCAGTCAAAACATTTGATGTCTCCCCATACCCATCAATTATAATTATGTAATCTTAGTATATTATTTCACCAACCCTTAATATCTACCCAATGGAAAGAAAAACTGTGAATATATCATGCATAGAACATAAAATGAATATAATGAGGATCCCTTATCTCAAAGAAATGTTCTGATCTCATTGCGCACCACAGGGTGAAGAAAACACAACTCGTGGACCAGAACCGCACTAGAATATCTAGATCAACCTGAACCGCATCAAGGGTTGTCAAAATAATTTCTCAAAACACACTAGAACCAAACAACAACACCGGAAAAAAAACCCAGAAAAATAATTGAAGGAAACTTGAGTATAAAAAAGAAGGAACTCACCATCGATCGCTAATGAGAAACCACCAGAACCTAAGGGTCAGGGCAAAGTAAAATGGGCTAGAATTCATCCCAAAATTGACTAGGGATCATCCATAATAGGAGTGAGATGATTAGACAAGTGAAAGGAGAATTGGATGAACTATGTTCATAAACAACCTACAACTCACCTAATTTATGGCATGAATTAAAATTTTATGTCAAAAATTTTATGGCCCCACAAAACGTACACCATAAAACTTACCTTTAGACCAAAAATTATTTTTCCTCTAAAAAACATGGATCTTATGGCTATAATTAACTTATGCCAAAAATTCCTCTTTTACAGTGTAAACCCATTTTACAGTCACCCCTCCTTCACATACAAGTCATAAACCAGCTGACCATACAAGTTGTAAAACACAAACGTATGGTGGAAACCCTTATTTTACATTGTAAACCTCCCTAATACTACACAAATGCAGCTCCAAATCCACTGATCCCTCCAGAACCCCCTCCAAGCACTTTCCCACCACAAAACTGGCGAAGTAGTGGGTTGGGAAGGTATGGAATGTTACAAATTTGGTGTTCTAAGAACACCTAGTTGCTTACAGATGGTGGATTTTAAGGGTTTAGAGTTGACATGACCAAGATTATTATGTGTCCCTGAAACTTATAATGATCAATCATATCTTTATTATTCTTATTTTACTTCTTCTCGTCAACTCCTTAGTTTCAAGAGCTTTTAGATGACTTGGTGTTGTAGTTTTACCTCTTCATCTTCCTTTTAGTCACCTCCTGTACATGGAATGGAGATGAAATGTTATTGTGTGCTTCATTATGGTTTTTTTGGCATCCTAATAGGTATGTTTATACTCACTCATGCACAGGTCATAGCCCCACACATGTTGTATCTGTACAGATAGTGCATGGATTGGAGATGGTTTTATGGGATATGCTTACTCATTGATATTCACCATACCCTAGCCTATTGGAGATGGTCTTGGGCTAGAACTCTCAACTTACTTCTATCTCAGGTGGGGACCTAGTGGGTCAGGTCATTTCTATGTAATTTATTTCCCATGTATAATTGATGGGAGAAATGTGGTATTCTCCATCAAATGATTATATATGTAATAATAATAAAAAATTATTATTATTATCACCTAGGTTTTCTTATGAAATAAGGAAGGGAAGTGGGAGAATCAAGTGATTTAACATGTTCCCTAGGTTTAAATCCTTCAAAAGATAAGAACCCAGATTCATCCTTAGATCTATCAGATGTTTCAGGTATAAGTAACTCTTTAATCACTATGCATCCAACAAAATATAATGCTTTTGATCATTCTGTTGGATCGAGGGTAATTGATCCAAAGAAAAAATCATACAATTATGAGATTGAATGTGGTTATATCTTCCCCTTATATTAATATCTCTTCTTCGAGTAGGATTATAAATAAGGGTCATATATATATTGTTTTGAAAAATCTGGATACATTTGAAAAATGGATTCATCTTTTGATGTTTTCTTTTATATCAAGGGTTGTTATTCCAAAAGGGGATAAGATCTGGAAATTCAATGATCTTTATAATTGGATTACTGAAATATATGGATTTTATGACTAGAAAATGATTGTGATGTGTAAGGGATATTATCAAATTATCTTCCATTTAAATTAATGGAAAAAAAGAAGGCATGGATCTTTTGATTCATATCTCTGAAACTAGAAATCCTTGGAATTCAATAATGGGATCAAAACTTTAATCTTTTTTGATGTGATGAATACGCATGCACAAGTTTTGATTTGTATTCTCAAATTGAATTGGTTGGACTGGAATCCTTAGATTCTATAGGATATTGTCTCGTTTGTTGGAATTACTTTAAGAACAGATATAAAAACCAATAATACAATATTTAGTAACTATGTTAGGGTCTTGGATGAGGAGGATCTGGAGACCACACTTATGGAGGAGGTGGTCCTTAATATCATGGAGGATAGTATGCCCCTAAAAATTTAGTATGAAAGGTGCTATAATTTCTATGAAGAATGAAAATTTATTAGATACATCTCAACTAAATATAAAAGATCCAAATTTCTCAACTCAATAAAGATTATAGGGAACAATGATGCCACTTTTTATAATAAATTTGTCAAGGGAAAAGGGATAATTCAAGATCCCTCAGGATCTACTTTAGTGCCTATATTTATACAGCCTTATCCCAAGCCTACTGTGAAAATTCAAGATCTCATATCTTCCACCACTAGGCCTTCATACAGGCTGTCTATTGAAACTAATAAATCTGAGAAGGATCCCCCACCATTGGGTTACCTAGTAACTGTATGTGTGGAAAGTCATACTATTATGGTGGATAGTTATGTGAACACCACCATTCCTTATTAGTATTACACACCTCCACCTAACGAGTTGTTTTCCCATATGATGACATCTTAACTGGGTCCATGTGCGGAGGCCACCAGGCTGACCCAGGTTGTCGAAAAGGCCTCTATTCTATTATATGTGACTGTGACTACCACTCCCAAAACACCCTTTGGAGTCATAGTGCAGGACACTCGGATAACCACATTGAACACAAAATAGCTAATAATATTTGCGAGGTCCCTTGTTGAGGAAAAAAACCTTCATTATGTAAAGATTTGGGACCCTTCACTAAGGTTACCTTAGAAAAGGTTTCTAAAAGTAAGGATCTAGAGGTTGTTACCTCTGGGAAAGAATCCTCTAGAAATAAATTCACACTCCTCAATGTTAAATTCTTGGTTGATGAGTCTAAGGAGAAAACCCAACTCCTTGAAAATAATATGCTTTATGGGGTTTAAGAATCTCATCTTCTTGTGAAAATTGATAGCCTTTTGGATAATTCCAATCTATAAAAAAATAAGGTTCAAGGTAAAGGAAAGAAGTCATCCTCAATGGTGGAGAAGAAGGATTTTCCCGAGACACGGTGTAGGTTATCTTCAAAATGAATTCCATTTTCTATAATTTTTAAGGGTAAAGTAATGTAGACACATCCTTTTTCCTTATACATTTCATTTCACTATAAAAACCATCAATAATTGCTATTACTAAACCCATGGTCAATGTTGAAATATTTGATATCTTTGATTGGGGTAAGATTAGATATTTTTTCTATGGCTCAAAATATCAATACATCATAATTGGAAACCATATTGGTCCTTAAAAAGGAAATATTTACAGGCCTCTCTTTTTCAAATTGGGTAGTAGCAAGTTACAATGAAGATATACATAGGAAAATCTTTTTGACATGACTCCTTTATTTATTCCTCAAATTATTATATCAAGATAAGAGGTATATAGAAAGATATATCTTCTATCTCTAAACAAGTTATGGATACTTGAATGATGTTTTAAATGTGGATGAAAATATAGGTTCTAATTTCAAGAGGGTGGCCTCCATGGAATTCCAAAAATTCATTAATATCTATCTTATATATGAGATAAGACTAATTGGGACTAACTAGAATTGGTTGAGACATGTTGTCAAAGAATGGAAGGCTAATAAAATTAACAGAGCTTTTATTTCTCCCATGGATAGAGATTTTATACCCCCTTTCTCTTATAGAGTTATTCTATGAATTCACTCTAATCATTCACCGATCCTTATCTAGATGATTGGGACATGTAATAAATTCCTCTCCACTTTTAGATGAAGGAAATGGGCATGTAGCAGAAGCCCCAAAAATGGGTTTTTAAAATTTTTCATCGAAGAATGACATAAACATGTTGATGTCGACAAATCGTTGCCCGGTTTAATCTGAGGATCTCATGTGAAGACTTGTAAGTAAAAAATTATAACCATAAAAACAAGGTTTAGATTCAAATCCGTACTTGACATCTTCTCATCATTTTTTATTACTTCTTGAATAATCTGAGGCTTAATTCTTCTAGATCATCCAAACACACTTCAAAAATTTGTGAGATCACCATTCGTCGAATTCTGGATCATAGCGCAGAGATTCGATGACGCCTTCAACGTTATGACGATCACCACATCGTCTTGCTTTCGATGCCTGAGAGAGAGCTTGATCCGAGCTTCTGGATCTAGAGAATATCTCTCTAGGATTTGTGGGAGAGAATATAATAGAGAGATGCATTGAATAGTCCATGGAAAACTTCTCTCCTCCTTTATTTATAGTGTGTAATTAAAATAACTGGTATTACCACTCCAACCCCAAATACAAAATGCACTATATACGACATGTTATTACTACTAATCTGAGTAATAAATATTATTATCACTTTCTTATAATATATTAAATATATTACATGATAATAAATTAGTCATTAACTTGACTCTTCATTTCCACAAATATTAATTAATCCTTAAACTTTTTTAATATTCATTCAAATAAGATTTTTTATGTATTTACATAAAACATGTAAATACACTTAATAAATAAATTCAATACTCCTTATTCTTAACTTGAATAATATGAATTTATTTATTACATTGGTGATCGTATCTCCTTGGACAAATCCCAAACCCCAGTGGTGGGGCCCACCATGTCTAAAACTCATATTCAACTAAATAGGACAAATTCTTGAATATGATATTGTGTGCGACCCTCTCGGACCTTATCTCGATAGCATTTAATACTATTGACAGACCAAGAGTGGGATCTAGCAAACCATCGTTACCCCTAAATAGATAAGGATTGTCACAGTAGTGACAAACAACCTACGAACATGCACTGTGTAATATAATCTCTTTGTCTTTAATATCTCATAAAGTATTATGCACACTCCTGTCATAATCCTTTTCTTGCTTTATTATTTTTTGATCTAACTAGATAGATTTTCCGTGGACTACCATGTCCAAGGATTTATCAAGGTACTACCATCCTTGTCAACATGGCCTGAGATATATAACTTCCTTAACCTGGAAGTGACAAATCCTTTCTCGATCATTCAAATAATGTTATTCCACCAATGACGCAACCAATACAAACTACCCCGCCACGATTTCAATATCATGGTTTTCATCTTGAATCAAATTACTAATCAAATGGCACATATTGGTAATGATCTCAGGTCAGGAGACCGTTACACATGCTCGTATATAGGTACATCAAATGACACCCAAAACACATAGTGTTCTTATTAGCGGGTCCGTCCTCATGATCTCACTACTAGAGATCACCAAGTGTGAACTTCATGAGAATAATTGTCAATGCATACAATCCCCTAACACTTGATAGTCAAACATATATTATCTCCAATCAATAATATGCATCTACACTATAGGACCTTTGTTTAAGATTAATTTCATAGTATCTCAAGGTTCTCATTATAGCTTGTGATCTACTATAACCTTTCGATGCGACAATAATCCATGGAAATTAACATTTCAATAGTGGGCGCAAACAAGTCTACACAATAATGGTAAGAAAACATCATGTATAACTGAATTGTATACATGATGTGGTAATCAAAAGAAGTGCATAATTGGGTCTAGGGAACCCACTCTTTCAACACTCCCACTTGCGCTAGAGAGAAATTGCTAACCAAACTTGTTATCTACTCACATGAAAAAGATCATTTTTTATTGAGTAATGGATTTAGCTACTCGGTTTTCCACATTTCCACTACGTGGCTATTCTTCTAAATGTGACCTCATCTCCTTGAATAAAACTTCTCAAGATATGGTATGCTCAATTATATCCCACTTTTACACTGTCACATCTTGAAATCATGGCTAGCAAGTATATCATAATTTACATTATGATAATATTCTATTTATTGGGTGCGATTCCAAGAACTGGAAAAAATCGTTTTATATAACAGCTTCTTAGCTGCCTTAGAAGCAGTAACATACTCAATATTTGTAGGTATATCAACAACTAACTTATATGAGCTTGTCTCACTCATCAACTTGGCCTAACTAAGATACTATATCATGTAGATCTACGGAATACTAGTTTTTGTCCCTGAAAAAATAGTATCATTTCTTCTCCATTTACCAGGTACATATCTTTTGTACTTTCCAAAGTACAACTAGAATGTTATGACTACATCACTTACAGTTCTCCTAAATATAACTCATATTTTCCTACTATCCTTGCAATATCAATTCATGTACATATCTTATCATGCACGGTTAATCCATCACTTGACTGTATGGATTTAACTAATCACGTTTATCTCCTCCCATGTACTAGACATTTCAACCTAGAGAGATTACGCCATGTGACATAGGTAACAATTCTCTCTTGAATTTTTCCAACTTGTATTTTTCAATACCAATTCACGATATGTAAGAATGACTAGGTCCAAGAAACCATTAGATCTACCTGAGTAGATCCAATTCCATAGAACTTAGGTTGCTTCTGTAAGTAAATCACTAGAGAATAGATTTCATTCTGATCTTAACAAATTGTAAGGCCAATGTATATTTTCCATATGTTTCTGAAAAAATTTATCTTGGAAAACCTTGGCGCTCCCACTAACCTTTGGTAGACACATGGAAAAAATTTATGGAAAATGTATATTCTATGATAATGTTTCTTACTTAAATCCTAAACTAGATTTCATTAACTTGCAACCTTTATCAGTATTCTGTGATGTGAACATCCTATTCTGGTTGTGTTGTATAGATACCTTCCATGAATGGTGGTCATGACATCCAAATATAAATAATATGATGATAGAAATTATCTATGACAAGTAAAATTCTAATGGATTTGGGCATAACAACCTGAAATTACCAATTGAGCCTTATTAGTACCATGATTGTACCATCCATGTATCAACCCACTTGAATACCCACTATAATATTCAATTTATATTCCCCTTTGTAATTTGATACATGGAATCCATTATTAAATTTTTATTTGTCTTGTCAATCTTAGCTAATTTCTATACACTTATTACTTTTAGGAAATATTATTCACAATAAATAATAGATCACCAGCCGCGGTGAATACAAAAACCATCACCATGGTTTTATCCTTCCTATACAGTATGTGTCACTAGAACATACTATGTTCCACATATTCTTGTGGAACTAGTTCTTATGCCAAATATTTGTGCATCTTTGGGATTGACTAAACCCAAGTCAATATAGCTCCCACTATCTATAATAGAGATGTACACCCTTACATATAATTGTAGTCTATTACTTGACTACCACTTTTCTATCTTAGGGATATATGTAATATCCTAAAAAAAATAGAATAATTACAATAAATACACAATGTGTTTGTTCCTGATGCAAGTTTTTTTATGTCCTAACAAACTCTTTGCATCCAAACACATGTACTAATGACATAATTTATTTCCACCATACAATGACTCATATGATATAAATTTTTCATTTTATTTGACATATGATTATGGGAAATCGATGTTATTTGTAAATCACATCATGAAATATAATGGAATTTTATGCAAGTTACAACATTGAAACTACTTACATCAAAACTATGATGTATAAAATGTGTGTTTAGGAATTACTCCATGCTAAATTTTGTTGATCAATATTGACATGTAAGACTTCATCACCGATCCTCCTTATTAAAATAAATGTTGTGGTGTAGATAAGGTAATGTGCATTTAGGAAATAATCCAAACTACATTATCATGATCGATAAATGCTTGGTCATGATATTTTTGGGTATGCCAACCCGAAGCAACTCATATCTTCTATAAATGCATATATATCATACTTCACTTTCCTATTCCTTAATGTCTTAAAGGAATCATATGAAGTATCTTTACCACTTAACTTTCCCTTGAAATAGTTCATTCTCACTTGTTGAACTAATTTCAAAAGCTCTGTGACATACCTTTATTTCTAAAGGTTTCATTGTCCAAACTAAAGACATCAATGATACCAAAAGAGTTTAGCTATTCTGATCCTAAATACCATACTCGGTATATTCATTATGTCTGCATTAAGTGTTTCTTGACAAAGAATTATCTTTCCACAACTAGGTATAAGTCTTACATTTTTATATTCATCACTCATTACCTATGATTCATGTATCACTGAATTAGTGATTGAGTATTATATACCAAAAACAACATTCATTATGGATCCTGGAATAATGTCTCTTTTTTTCCTAAGGACACATGAGATTAATGTTTTGGTTATACTCAATAATAGTTATACATGAATCTTTCACTTGGAAATATAGAAGTTGTGTACTTCTCACCACTAGCCTAGGTATCACCCTTTCGTAGCCACTTGGAGAATACATATGACTTCTAGTGATATTTATATACTTACTTGGTTACTGTATATCAATACACATATGTGATAATAATATTTTATTGAATACCCAAGAAGTAAAACTAAACATTACATTGATGAATATTCCTGAAGAAGAAATTGTAACTTGATTCTTTAATTTATTTAATTTCATTTAAACTTCCATTGTTTTTGTTTTATATTATATAAAACAAATAACCTATGTTACTACCTCATTTATTGAAGGATGTTGTGAAAGTGCCATTGGAATTACTTAACTTTGTCCTTTTCACCTTGTCTTCCAATATGTTCACCATAAGAATTAAAGGTTTAAGTATATTTTATATTCTTATTTACTTGGAAAACCTTAACTAAAAGGGTAATAAAGCATTTACTCAATACTTGTTCATTTTGTAACGTTAAATGAGACTTGAGTAAATGGGTAAAATGATATTAGAATAGTGTTTATTGAAATATCATAACTCGCCTTTCAATTTACACATATCCTAGTGTAACCAATTCCTATTCATATCATTTCTTCACATTCTCTTTACAAATCACCCAGAGATGAGACTTCATGTTATATCATCCATGTCTTGATGTATTGACCGAAACTAACATAAAACATTGATGAAATCATAATGACATAACCATCATATTCTATATACATTAGTCTCCTGTAATCAATTTCACTCTTGCTTCCTGAGGTAACTTAATAGGTTTTTGGGACACTGATACCTTGAGTTTCTTATAGTGTTGTGCGCAGGCGCATGTAATGTTCTTGGATGCCCGTGCCAGTGTGGACATTGACTTTGTCCAATATTTATCGTAGTTTTTAAACTTGTGGTATAACTTTCCATTTTACTAAAAAAACAAATTTCTATAAAATTAGTACTTTTTATCATGATTACCTATTTAGACATTTTGATTAGTTAATTAAATAAATATATTCCACTGTTTTTATTGAATTCTAGGAACCCTCTGTACTAGAATCGGAATAATATATTGCTTAAGTATTCTAGTGGAAATGATCTCTGAATGACCCCTCATAGTCTATCAGTATTGGATATACCACTACTTGGAGGGTTCAAGGTGGGCTTTTGGCTAGCAAACTGCTTTAACTCTCAATTCCTTGATCTGTTGAGTGAACTCCCAGCTTCTTAAATTGTTACTTGATTTACTCAATGCTTTCCTCTAAAATTAAAAAAATATATCTTTACCTATTTATTTGGTACAATTTTGGTTAAGTTAACCCACCAATCTCATAATAACACCTTGGTAGTAAGAAGCACCCTCATCTTTTCCATGACCGGAACCCCAAACAATTGGTTTTGTCCAAATTCAAATGATGGAAGATGGTTTGGACTTAATATTTCGTTGAGGGTTTTATTATTTTTAATGTGAGGAAATAAATCATTCTCTATTTTATTAGCAAGTACTATTTTATCACAGTCACAATTTAGCATGCATAAAATAGAAAAATCCATCGTTCCACATGTTCATTTTATCTTCCATTCTTGTTTATTATTATTCTCTGTGATCATTCATTAATTACAAATTCACAAAAATAATAAACCATGAAATAATTAAACGATGAGTTGATCTCAATCTAGTACAAATGGTTAATATGTTGAGTGAATAACTGACCAACCTAAACCCTAGGGGTAATACCTTGAGTCACGTCACTTGTGACTCGAAATGTAGCACCTACCTATCCAATGCATCCAACTCCTATCTGGTGTGTCGCTATAACTTGGAACAAAGTGTGTAAGTAGTCATCTAGTCATTATACAAAAATACTCACATGCAGTTGAGGGGAACTGGGGAGTATAAATACAACTCTAAAGTGGACACACATGCCCTTATACATATAATTACACTTGAGACGACATGCATATCGCCTTTTATTTAACTACTTATTAAAAAAAATGCAATAATCAAATAATTAAATAAAAACACACCAAACATGTATTGGTTTGTCTGAGGATCACGACCAGTCTAATATGCATCCAATCACGTATGTAAAAAAAATTCATAATTAATATTAAACTTGTACTAAATTACACTCGAGGTAATTATAATTGAATTTAAAATTCACTCATATTTTTAATTCCATATTTACGTCGTTTGGTCCCAATTAATTAATTTACTTTTACAACTAAAAATTAAATTAATTAAATACCAAACTAAATTAATTTACGTCGCCAAGAATTATTTAACCAAAAATTAATATTTAATTAATTTAATTTACAACTGAAATTAAATTAATTAATTTAATTTAATTTTGATTAAATTAAATTACATGGCCCCCAAAAACCCCAAAGCAGGTCCTGTACAGCTCGGGCTGAACCCGCACAGGCTCATCTCGGGTTGTATCGACCCTGTTCAAGGGCGTCCTGGGCTAGGAAAACCTACTCGGGCCTCTTTTTAGGAGAATCTAGTCGTTGAAGACTAGACAAAAGAACACTAAAGGTACCTTAGTTTGTGATTGGATGACTGCCGGTGGTCCGGCCCGGGGTGGGCTGCGTCTGAGGCTCAGCGGTCCTACTAATTCCGAATCTGGTGAGACAAATACAGGGAGCTTAGGCTGGAAAATTGAGGGGAACCCACACTAGTAGGGGAATGACCAGAGAGGTGGCTCACGGCGGTCCGATTGCTGTGCGAAGCGGCTCCAATGAGGGGTTCCCCAAGAAGGAGCCAGATCTGGGAAGACAAAAGGGAAAGCGAGAAGGTGGGGTTAGACAGCTCACACAAGGGAACAAGGGTGGACCCTTTCTCTTTTTTTCCTTTAGTAAGTCAATCAATTCCACTTTAGGATAGAGTTTAATGTTTTTCCATACCCAACCATTGTCCCTTTAGATTTCCAGGTTTGTTAGTTTTTTTTGTGTTTGATTGGTTATCTTAAGATAAACACCAACCCCACTATTTTCTACACCCAATTGGGTGTGTTTTTATCTAGTCTAATAAATATACTGAATGTAATAAATAAATAAGTAAAATTAATTATTTACTTAATTTATAAAATCAATTTATTTAAACAACATTTTCAGAGAACCTTGTTTCAGCCAAGGGAACTTTGGTCGGTGAACTAGTTTCAGTATAGAATACATGATTTAAAACCCACAATTCTACTTGGTTAAATTTGATTTTTAACTTTTGGATGACTATAGATTTCTCATCCGATATCGAATTAAGTTGTGGTCTATGGTGTTGGGACTATAATGATGTCTTCTTCATAGATTAATTAAAATTTAATTTTTCTATAGGTTTAATAATTTCATGCGCTCCTCTGACACCACTTGAAAGAACTAGACACACCACAGAATCCTCAAAAATGGGTTTTTAAAATTATTAATTGACAAAAGACATAAACATGTCCACTTCAACAAATCATTTCCCAGTTTAAGCTGAGGATCTCATGTGAAGAGTTTTAAACACAAAATTAAGACCATAAAAACTGGTTTACATATCAAGTAGCGCATGATGCCTGCTCGTTGTTAGTGATCACTACATGAATAATCCAAGGAATAATTCATTTAGATCATCCACACACCCTTCAAAAATCTATCGGATCATCGTTCGTTGAATTCTAGGTTCTGGAACAGAGATATGACAATACCTTCGATGCTTCAATGATCACCACATCACCATACTTTCGATGCTTGAGAGAGAACTGAATCCAAGCTCTTGGATCCAAATCCTATCTCTCTATAAGATGTGGGAGAGATAAGAGGATAGATATAGGTAGTGAATAGTCCATTTAAAAATCATATCCTCCTCTATTTATAGTGTGAAATAAAATACTCAGTATTGCTACTCAAGCCCCCAAATACTTAACACACTATATACGACATGTTATGACTGCTAATATGATTCATAAATATAATTATCACTTTCCTACAATATATTAAATATATTTCATAATATTAAATGAGTAATTCTTGACTCGTTATTCTCACAAATATTAATTGAGCCTTGAATATTTTTAATATTCATTAAAATAATATTTTTCATGTATTTTCTTAAAAATTGTAAATACACTTGCTAAATAAATTCAATAATCATTATTCCTAACTTGAATAATATGAATTTAGTTATTCCATTAGTGATCATATCTCCTTGGACAAATCCCAAACCGTAGTGGTGGGGCCCACGATGTCCAAAACACATATTCAACTGAATAGGACATATTCTTGAATATGCTATTGTCTGTGACCCTCTAGGCCCTTATCTCGATAGCAGTGAATAATATTAATAGACCAATAGTGAGATCTAGCAACCCATTATGACCCTTAAAGAGATAAGGATTGTCACAACAGCGACAACCAACCTACAAACACGCACTGCATAATATAATCTTTTTGTCTTTAATATCTAAATAAGCAGGATGCACACTCGTGTCATCATCCTTTATTAATTTATTATTTGTTGATATAAATGGAAAAATTTACCTTGGACTACCATGGCCATGGATTTATCAAGGTATTACCATCCTGATCAACATGGCCTGATATATATAACTTTCTTAACCTGGAAGTGACAAATCATTTCTTGATCATTCAACCAATGTCATTCCACCAATGATTCAACCAACACAAACTACCTCGCCACTATTTCAATATAATGGTTTTCGTCTTGTAGCTAATTTCACAATAAAATAGCACACATTGGTAATGATCTCAAGTCTGGAGACCATTACACATTCTTGTAGATAGGAACATACAATGACACCCAAAACACTTGTTGTTCCTATTGGTGGGTCTATCTTCATGATCTCACTACTAGAGATTACCAAGTGTGAACTTCATGAGAAGAAGTCTCAATCCTTATGAGCCCCCATCACCTAATAGTCAAACATATAATGTATGTAATGAGTAATATGTATCTATACCATATAAAATTTGTTTAAGATTAATGTCATAGTATCTCATGGTTCTAATTATAGTTTGGGACCTGCTATAACATTTTGATACGACAATTAATCCATAGACATTACCATTTAAATAGTGGGCGTAGAAGAGTTTACACTATAATGGTAAGAAAAAATCATGTTTAACTAACTTGTATACACGATATGGTAATCAAAATCACTAAATAATTGGGTCTAGGGAACCCACTATTTCAACATTAGATTTAACAATTCAAGGATTTCCTTTGAATATTAAAAGGAGTTCATTGAATCTAAATGGTTATAGAATGATACTGGGGATGGTTTCCAATAGTTTTCCAAAAAAATCAAGAAGACTAAATTGGTCCTACGATCCTCGAGAAAAGAAATGTTATCTAATTTGGATTCTAATATTACCAGGGCTGGGAGTAACCTTCTTTAAATTCAGGATAAAAAATCTAGGAAATATATTCCATCTAATAAGTATATCAGGAGTGCCTAGCTCTTGAACACCCTTATAAAGAGGAGAGATTGTATGTTGAAGGAATAACTTGGATTTCAGTGGCTAAAAGAAGGAGATAGAAATTCCAAGTTCTTTTAACTCATTCACCAAGATAGATAAGTGAAGAATACAATCTATTCCATTAGTATTAATGGTAATACTTTCAAATTTTTTAGGATATTAGATATTTATTTGTTGTTCCAATGAAGTGGATAACTGAACACTCAAGAGGGGGAGAATTGAGTTTCTAAAATTTTCTTTGTTTTAAAACTCCCTCTTCAATGTTTGTGAGTTCAAATATTTTCCTTAATGAAAATAGGATATGAAAATATAAAACCTTAATGGAAATAGATTAAACATATGATATTTATAGTGGTTCAAGGAATAGAAATCCCCTATTCCACTCCACTAATGCTTTACTCCATGATTTTGGTGATCTTCACTATTACGACCCTTTTCTCGAGGCTCCCAACCAAGTATAAGTAGTTGTTACTTATTACGAAGGTTTATGATATTTCAACCAAACCCTCTCTATATAATAAATATCCATGGTCTTAACACACTCAATTACAATGAGTGTAAATAAAATAGAGATGAATGAACTTTTGAAGAACTATTGTAGTATACAGATTCAAGAAGCAAATGATGGTAGTTAAAGATACATCCTAAGAAGATAATAAACTTCAAGGTACAACCCTAGATGATCTTCATTGAAACTAATAAACTTTTAAGTGTAGCACATGATTGTTTGTATGAGATGTTTTCTATGTACACACATTCCATTTTTAATGTTATCAGAGTATTCGTAAGTGTGTATACATCATTGTGAGTCTCTATTTCATGTATGTGTATGAAATGGCTAACTGTTCCTTTTATATCTCCTCTTTTATTTTAAACTTAAGCATATGATATTATAATAATGTTTTAATTAATAATCCATTAATAATACAATCCATTAATGGAATGCATCCATTCTTTACAAATATATAAAATACTTCTACATAAATAATGTCATAAATATTCTCCTTCTTAGGATATTTTTATTCATGGAAAACGAAATTTTATACAAATCAACATTTACTTAAATGGAAAATCCCTTATCTGATACATTCTAAAAGAATGAAATGACTAGGGATTACAAAATCAATCATATCATTCTACATAATAGTTAGATCTATGTAAGATATTCAACTGGTAGAACAGTTCTAGTAAGATAATTTCCTAAGAGGATTTGTAAAATAAAACACAACTTTGAATTATATTGTGTGTAAGATAAACTAAATTAAACATTTTGTTGGGTAATTCTTTAGTGTAAAATAAATATGCTACTAAAATTTGATACTTAACTTTCACAACTTCATCTGATGCTTGTAATATAATCTTTTATGAATAACCTTTTCATAAGATAATGACTTTTCATAGCTGAACCCTGACTAAAATAACTGACATTGAATTATGTGAAATCTCAATCATTCACTATGTAATATAAACTTCCTACACAGAGTTTTTTTATTATAATTAGATAAAAGATATTCTTTAAAAACTATGATTATCATAGATTTAACACTCTACTCAGTATAAGATAAACTTTTAAAATTCAGTTTAAGATAAATTTTGTATACAAATATATCATCTGAAACACTTGAGATAAACTCATTAGAATAAATGTATGGATTTTTTTCTTCATAAAAATACATAAAAACTGAGATATCTTGGGGAAAAATAAGTATGTCCAACAATCCACCCTTTTTTATTATCACAAAACCCATTGAATAGAAAACAAAAAAAATTGAGAAAGGATCTTTAAAACAAGGTTTTAAGTTTTGTATTCTTATCCCCCTAAGTAAAACTTTTAAATTTTTTCATTCTCTTTTTTTCTTCTCATAAAAAAAATAACCATTTGTATTAACCTTTTTCTTCTCCCGATTTTTGTGATATCAAAAATATGTAGAGAAATGTAAAATTAATACAATAAAATTTTCACATGAATAATTCTAAATAGTTAATTCTACATAATATGAACAGAATGTGGCATGAAGTTGTTTTAAAAATAATAAGTACTAGATATCATTAAATAATTAAAGAAACTCAAACATAGAACAAGAATAAATAGTAAATAATAAATACTAAGAGTATAATATAAACATATTGACCATATAGATAAGAATATTCAACAAAAAATTATAATACAAAGGAAGGAAAGAAATAAATGCACTAAAACATGAAAAATACACATAAAAGCATTAAAATGTTTTCCCCAAACACGATTCAAATGTTTGCAGAATGACCATTCAACCAAGCATGTAATGTGTGATGGTGTATCAATTTTGATGCATGAAATGACTTTTCTAAAGTGGTTTTTTGAAAGATAGTGGTTTTACATAGGATAAATATTATGTAGGAATAGGAGAAGAAATTGTTTGTCTAAAGAAATCACACAACATTTGTAAAGATGCTCTAAGTCCTGCTCGATCACTTCGAGTGATCCTTACATAAGTGGATTGGATGTTGAGAGAATATTTTTTTCCCTTTCCATGTCAAATATATCTTTAAAAGAAAATAATATCTTATAATATGGTTCATATTAAAGGAAAGAGACTTCTTTGGTAAACCTGATATTTTTCTTTTGGAAGATTTTAGTAGGTTCCAAGATTTCCTTCACTTTTTGAGAGGTAGAAGCCTAGAGATTGACAATAGGAGGTCCTAGAAAACTTCTCCCTCAAATTTGAAATAATGCATCAGCACATGAATTGATTATTCTCACCATTTCATTCTTATAGGAATATAGAAGAGTTTTGAATCCATTCTAGACCCACTAAGAAAAATTTCCAATGAAATTCTATATATATCCCTTCTTGGAACAACCAAAAACCAATTTCTTCAATACTTGAAACATATTATATGATATACCAATGGGATGATCAACAAAAAAAAATTGATTTACCTTTTATAAAAACTTATTTTCCTTAAGGTTTAACAAATGCATCAACCTGTTCTTTTTCTTCTTATTTTCTTGATGATTTTGGATTTAAACTGATTATAACTAACTGATGTAATTCTTCAAACTTATTTTCAAAAACTTAAAAATTATTTTCTAAAGATCCAACCTTTCTTTGAAAAGCATTAATAATGAAACTGACATTTTTTCTCACTTGAGATGTGAGATGTTGAAATTATGGAACCTTTTCTCCTAACAAGGAGGTGATCTACTTCTTAAACTGATCGAGGGACACAAGGGATTCTGGTGAAAAAACTAAAAAGATTTTTACTTCATTTGTTATATCCCTTTGAATATCCTAATTCATTTCCTTGTAGAGAATTTCACATTGCATTGAAGCAATGGTAGAGGTCGTTTTTTATGTCACAAGAGACACTCTTTCTAACTTTGAGAGTACATCCACCTGATTTAAAGCTTCCCCAATAGGTTCTGTTGATCAATTTTTCAATACTAATTGAACCAAAAATTTTACTTCATTAACATCATTCTTGTATACGACATGCTCATGAAGATTTTTAATTTCATTTGTTGACTCAGCCAACTAATATTTCATGGATTATACTTCAGACATAAACATAGAGTATCTTACTTGAGTTCTCTCAACATCATCCTTATCAACTTCAAGAACTTATAAATTTCTATGCTCGACATGGATAAGAGAGGATATTTCTGGTTTTACTTTGATGCTTGGAGCCCCATCAATCTGTTTATTTTCATCAACATGAGGTACTTCTTATGTACCTGTTGATTTTCCAAAATCTGGTCTAATTATCCTCTATGAAACCAACATATTCAACTCCCCGTACGGAGAAATTTCAACATGAGGTATGGCACCATGAATTATTGAGATAGTCCTTTATTGAAAAATAGTAATCAATTTTATGATCATTAAGTCTAATATTTATCTATCAAAAGAAACTAGAGTAGAATAAATCTAAACTAGAGTAGTGGGAGAACAAGCTGGATAATTAGTTCTCCCTTAGAGTTGAATAATAACCTTGACTCTTCTTTTACTTTTGGAAATAATATCATCATCAATAACATATCTTACTTCAACACTTTTAACTTATTTTTCTATTGAAATAGGTATATGAGTAGAGGTATGAGGAACAACTCCACTGGTAACTACCAAGTGGGATGACTCACCCTGAGTCAGAGTAGGACCAACTTCAACTTCTTATACAGAAGTTAGGGATATAAACTTACTTAAAGATGAATTCCAATAGAAACCAATTCTCTTTAAGATGTCTTCACTCAATGTTTTCATACCATGAAAATTAATTACATTATTTTCATCCAAAAAAACACTAACATTATGAAAGACTAGGGTTAATATCCTTCCAGAAGGATAAAAAATCAGAAACATATTCTGAACATGATGTATATATCTCATACCATAACGTGACAAATTTATAGGCTTCTCTATCATAAAAAAGTATAATAGAGTAACACATTGAAAAAAAATTGAACTCACCATTATACTATGTGATGAAAGAATGAATAAACTTTATAAGAACTTTTCTTTCAAATTATAAATCTTTTAAAAATTTCTTCTCAACATATTTTTTTCCAAATAGGGACTTCATCATTTTTGGTGGAGTTACTTCATCTATAACTACTAAATAATTAGTTAATTCTACATACCATTCATGAGGGAACTTGAACGCATCATCCATTTCTAGAGAGCTTATTGAAAAAAATTCCCGGTTCACTATCACAGTGATCGGGTCTTCATTATCACCAAATTGAAATATGGTTGTGTCATAGAACTCGTGAACTTCCTCCTCAAAGAAAAACTTGTTTCTTCTTTCTTCATAGACAAATTCTCAGCCCTGATGATTGATGAACTTTTTTAAGAAACATGTTTGTTTCATTAAGCCAACTAAAATATATTGCCCCTCTACTTAACACTTTCCTTGTCATTCATGGATGCTTAAATATACTCGAAGATGCACCAATGGTTCTTTTGGTTTTCACCATTCTTCAGAAGGTTTGGAAGATTGTAGAGATAGGTTAATAATGTTAATATAGCATAGAGATGAGAGTTTGAGGGTTTTCAAAGGTTTTGCACGTAGAACTGACACACTTTATTTTTTTAGTGGTAATCGTAGGGTCACACAGTGATGTGTGGATGAATCCCTACAAAAATTAGGTGATGTGTCATATTCTGATGTGACTAAAATTTAAAATAGTGATACCAAGTATTAAATAGGATAATTTAAATAAAATATTTATCCAATTGAAAAAATAAGATACTACATAAGTAAAATTGAAATAAAACAAAATAAAACAAACCTAATTCATATATAGTAAAATAAATTTTTTTAGCAAGCAACGGTTTAGTAAAAATTTCTACTGATTGAATTTATATTCAAAAAAATTCTAAAGAGATATCATTATTTTGTGCATGATCTCTTAATAAATAATGTCTCATGTAAATTTTCATTGGTCTAGAATTTTTTATTGGATTTTTTGAAATGTTGATAGCACTTTTGTTACCACATTTGATTGGAACCCAATTAAAATTATTTCCAAAATCCACTATAGTCTATTTCATCCACAACACTTTTGAACAATGTAAGAATATAGATCTTCTTTTCAGGTATGGGTTTTTTTTCCTGGTGTTTTTGAGAAAAAAGGAGTTTTTGGGAATTTCAGGAGTACACGCCATGTACTTATAAGTACACGCCATGTACTCAGTTTCCACGGGTGACTGTGTACTGTCCATGTAACAACCGAGTACATGTACGTGTGGGGTGACCTAGAGGCCGCCAAAATAAGGGCCCGTTAAAGGAAAGTACATGCCATGTACTTTTAAAATACATGTCGTGTACTTTCTTTTTATTTCATTAAACGGGTCGGGGTTGTGTCTAATTGACAGAACACACTTCTTCTCGACCTATCTCATCCATGAGCACCGATACAGCTGTGAATCAACTCCAAGAACCTAACCCATAATCTGTTCTCTGAATAGAACTCTATTGGTTGCGTTGGAATCACATCAGTGAGTTCTTTCTTCTTCTTGAACTTCATCTCCTGATTTCTCCTCTTTGACGAGTTATCCTCAGCTGAACGTTTTAAGTGTTTTTGTAGATCTATGGCATTCTTGGGTTATTCACTGCCTGAGATTCATGTATATTGATCTCACAATGTCGAGGTAGGTGTTTGGTTCCTTTCCGTAGATAGTCTTTGAATTATATGTGCGAATGTTCCCACTACCCTTGTTCGGGGTCTTGCATGTTTATGGTTTTTAGCCCTGCTATTCGCCTGCTATGCCTTGATTATCTAGATATAGGCTAATTATTTGTGAATAGGATTAACTTTGCCATGATATGGATGTTTTTCTCATGTTTTATTGTTTTGACCATTTGGTCTAGCTTCCCTGTTAGGATGCTTTACTTTCCTTGCCTAGTATTATTAGGATGGAGTGATTATTATCTGACATGATGTGATATGTTGTAGACTGTTTAGACAAGTAGTACTTGAGGTTTAATTTTGCATCTATATATCTTTTTGCACGATTGACTTATGCAAGGCCGTGAGAACTTGGTGTTGTAGACCATATGGAGAAAGGATGTTGAGGGCTTCTTCAGAGTGCCTGTTTTACTATTACATTGTGAGACCATAAGGGGGATGGATGTAAGTCCTCCCTCAGAGTGTCTGTAGTTCCTCGATATGGGCCACAGGGGGAATTGGATATTGATTTCATACAGAGAGTTCCTATTAGTTACCGATATGAGACTATAGGGGGAATTGACGGTGAGTGCTTCCTCAGAGAGTATGTGCTAAAGCTGAACAAGAGGGGTTAGACTGTGTGTATTTCTCAGAGGGTTGCTTGTGTTGTTTGGTAGAACCAGAGGGGTTAGGTTGTGAGTACTTCCTAGAGGGTTACCTATTTTTGATTAACTACTTACTTGATATATGAAACTGAATGCATTGAAACTATAGGATTGTTTACTTTTGAGTAGTTTTTAATTTACTAATTATTTTGACTATTGTCTTTCATATATATTCACTAACTGTTAGGCATAGATCTTGGGGTGGTTGCCTACTGGGATTCATCTCACACCCTTTTTGGGTCATGTTTTTGGGCCCAAATAGATTATATTGTTGTAGGTCTAGATAAGACCAAGCGCCCTTCTACTTCAGGTACTTGATTATTGTAGAGCTAGAGAGCATGAGACCAAGATGAGGCTTGCGATGCTGAGGAGTTGTTTACTTGCTTTTCCTTGTACTTGGTTTTGTTTTGTATTCCAGAATTGCGACTTGTTTGTATGTTTTCCTAGACATATGTATCATGCATCATATATATATATATGTGTGTGTGTGCTCTAGTTTATTTCTTCTAGTCTTCCACTATTTACAATTGTATGGTATTATTACTGCTTCTGATACTATTATCTATTTATTTTTCTGTTGTGTTGCTCTACCAATGGGAGAGTAATTTCCCCACTATCACACCCAAGGCCATCGCTTCTAGTCAGTAGCCTCTGGAATTTGGGGAAATGTGCTTAAGGCCTTGTGACCAACCAGGTACGAGGCATCTCTGGGATGCACCCGGAATCAGGACGTTACAAAGTGGTATCAAAAGACGATTCTTTTCTTCTTGACTTACTATTTGGAGCCTATATCCAGGGATAGGACAGAATAGGTACTTGTTAATAAGATGTTCCTAGGAGTAGCTAACCAAGGTATAGGTAAAATCCAATTTACCTTGTATATTGCAATGTTTTTCTAGTTTTGTAATTATTACTGTTGATTTGATTTCACCATTGGGTGATTCACATGTATTGTGTTGTTATTGTTGATGTTATTGAGGTTCTATTTCTATTGCAACCTGATGAGATGAGGGTATTCCATCTCAAGAATCATATAGGCTTGCTAGAGATCACATGTCATGCATTCTTGCCATTCCATTTAGATTGCATTAGTGATTGCATGTTTTTATGATAGACGTTGTGCTAGATATGCATGATGTTATGATATATTACTTGATAAGATACCTACTGTTTGATAGGGTATTAAATTGTGGAAGTTTTTGTTTGAATGAAAGCCAAAATTTGGTTCTTGAGGTGTTATGGGCCCTCATGGATCGGAATTTGGTGGATCATTACCCTGTTATCCTTGTTTATGACATTTATAAGATTCCATGATTTGATTAGCGGGGAGTATGGGCCCTCACAGATCAAAATATGGAACTTAAATGTTCATTTTAGTGTTTTTCTGGGCTTCTGGATTAGTTTCTGAGGCTTACTGTCTGAAAAAACTGAGAATACACGGCGTGTAGTGATGAATACATGCCATGTGTTATTCTATTCAGGAAGGAACTATTTTTCTTAATTACACGTCGTGTACTGTATGTACACGTTGTTTAGTCTCTAACCGTGCCATCGGTTGTGTGGGAAGAGACGCGGGGTTGGGAAATCTTTGGTAAGACATGATGTGTACTGGATGTAAATGCCGTGTTGTAGAGCTCTGTAATTGGTCGTGTAACGAGAAACACGGGTCGACGAAATCCTTCTAGTACACACTATTTTTGGAATAAACACGCCATGTAGAGTCAGCTATGTAACCGGTCATGTAACTAACAACATAGGATGGTGAAGTTCGTCTAGTACATGACGCATCTAGCACTAACACGCTATGTAGTCTTGTTCTAAGGGAACTGTGTGGCCTAGTCGTGTAAGGGAACCTAGGTATGGGAATAGGATTCAAGTACAAGTTGTGCATTTGGAAAACATGTCGTGTATATGGATTATTACATGACTAGTTTTGTCAGATGTACACACCCATGTGATGGCTTAAGGGAACACATTGTGTAGATATTATACACACCGTGTAGTCATGTTATAAAAAAATTGAATGCTTTATTTCCCCTATTCCCTTCTTAAACTTCTAGTTTCCAGTCCTTGATAATCTTAATCTAAGGTGTGCACTTGACTTTGGAGATTCATGCCACTGAGACGTCCTTCGGTTGTACGCCAGTTATAGGGCAGCGATCAGACACAAGATATGGCTGATCAGGGACTACCAGCAGATCCTCCAGTTGTGCCAGTCTTGGCACCAACCGTCACTCTGGACATAGGTTCTAACACATAGTTTTGAGAGGGATTTATGAGGTTCATGCATACCTTCCAAGGAGTACATCATCCTACCCCGTAAATGGTAGAGTTGACATGAGTTTTCCTGCAGCAACACCCTCCCACTTTTTCAGGGATGGAGGACCCCAGACTATAGATTCATTGTTAGAAGCCATGATATCTATATTTGACCATTTGGAGATGCCTCTAGAGAGGAGGGTCAATATCACTACTTATATGCTTCATGATTCTGCCAAGAGATGGTCGGATGTGATCTCATATGTGGGACACTAGCAGGTTATAGCTTGGTATGAGTTCTAGCTTGCCTTATATGACTACTTCTATCCTGAGACTTTGAGGGCCTACCGGGCCCGAGAGTTCATGAGTCTGGAGCATGGTAGTCTTTCTGTTATGGATTATTCTTCTTGTTTCACAAAGCTATAGTGATTCACACCCATTCTAGGAGGTGATGAGTTATTTTTGGTGAGGAATTTTGAGGATGGTCTCAGGCACGACATCTTATATCAGGTGAACTTCTTCAGGTTGACTTCCATCACATCTATAGTCAACCAGGCACTGATCAAGGAGTACAATCTGAGGGATTCTAGAGTTGTGATCTAGGAAGTCTCGACATCCAGAGTTGGTATCCCTCCTACTGACAGCAGGAAACATCATAAGGAGTCTACACACGGAGATCCAAGGAGGCGAGAGAAATATTCTAGTATCCAGGTGGTGTGCTACCAATGTGGGGAGAGTAGTAATACAAGGACACGTTGCCCAAGAGGCCTAGTGGAGTGTTGATCTTGTGATAATATGGGTCATATTTAGCGTTTTTATCAGATCTTCTCACCAGCAACTGGTGATAGGGGTTCTTCAATGACTCCTCATTCGAGAGTAGCACCACCAGTTCCTCATCAGTTAGGAAACTGGAGTTCTTCCGACCATTCGGGCTGAGGTGGAGGTCACGGCTATGGAAGTCAATCATCAGGCTTTTAGTGACAACAGGGTGGATTAGCTCAAAGAGGTCAAGCAAGGTTATAGGGCCGTGGTACAGGATAGACTTCTGCAGTAGAGAAGACCCAACAATAGTAGGATCATTGACCCTCTACAGTTAGAGGTATGATCTTATTTGCCTCAGTTTTAGCATCTTCTCTTTTTGATACAGCTTCTTCCCATAGATTTATATCTATTGCGGTTGTGGAGAGCCTTGGAATCTGTATATTTTCTTCTACAGATATTTTGACACTAGAAACTCTGTTGGGGTCAAGAACAGCTAGTGTACATCATTGCAAGGAGTTCCCTCTTGAGATTGGTGGGTGTCACTTCTTATGGGACCTCTATGTCTTAGAGTTGACATGCTATGAATTCATTCTTGGAATGGACTGCTTTGTTCCCTTTTAGGATGTTGTTGACTGCTATCATTATAGGGTGAGTTTCACATCACCAGAGGGGGGATCATTTCTTCATATGTATGAATGTGATGTCCAGGCGAGCAGAGCGGGACCCGAGCATCATGGGTTGGAAGGAGTTACAATCCAAATTTCCAGTGGTGGATCATTTTAGGGATGTCTTTCCAGAGGATTTTTTGGGTTGCCTCCGGAGTGAGAGGTGGAAATTTCTATTGAGCTTATTCTAGGAGTGGAACTGTTGTCCATTCCTCCTTATAGGATGGTGACACTAGAGTTATAAGAGCTCAAGAATAAGTTAGAGGAGTTACAAGAAAAGGATTTCATCTGATACAGTAATTCTCCTTGGGGTTCTCATGTCCTGTTTGCGAAGAAAGCAGATGGTACCCTTAGAATTTATGTGGATTATTGGAAGATGAACCAGTTGATGTTAAAGAACTGATATACCTTGCTGAGGATTGATTATCTCTTTGATATACTTCAAGGATCTTGGGTGTTCTCAAAGATTGACTTAAGATCCGGTTAACATCAGTTGCATGTTAGACTATTTGATATACCTATTACATCCTTTCAGAGTAGGTATAGTCTATACGAGTATGTGGTTATGTCTTTCGGTATCACGAATGCACCTGTAGTATTTATGGCATTGATGAACCATGTGTTCTATCCATACTTGGATTCTTTCGTGGTAGTCTTCGTGGATGACATCTTGGTGTACTCTCACATTCGACACGACCATACTACCCATCTTGAGATCATTTTGAGTACACTGAGAGAGAATAATTTATATGCTGAGCTCTCAAAATGCAACTTTAGGATAGACCAAATTCACTTCTGGGGTCATGTTATCTCCTAGATAGGAGTATTAGTAGATCTAGAGAAAGTGAGAGCAGTAGTTTCATGGGAGTTGCTGAAGAATGTATTTGAGATACAAAGTTTTCTAGGGATGTCTGGATACTACTGAAATTTCATACTCATGCTTAGAAGCGCTACTAATAGTCATGAATAAGAAGGGTTTGATGTACTTGTGGTGAGATTATAGTGAGTAAGCCTTTCATAAACTGAACGAGAGGTTGAATTCAGCACCGATACTAGTTTTTCCAGAGCTAGGCAAGAGCTATACTATTTACTGTGATGCTTCTGGTATCAGGCTGGGAGTTGTGCTTATGTAGGGAGGAGTCTTTGCATTTGGGTATCAGAAGTTGAGGCCACATAAGAGTAATTACCCGACGCATGATCTCAAGTTAGTTGTGGTTGTTCATGCCTTACTCTATTGGAGACATTATCTTCTAGGAGAGAATTTTTTGGTTTTCACCGACCACAAAATTCCCAAGTACATCTTCACTTAGCGTGACCTGAATTTGAGATAGAGAAGGTGGGTTGAGTAACTTCTGTCTTTTGACTTTGAGCTTTCCCATATGCCTGGGAAAGGCTACACAGTGGAAGATGTACTGAGAAGGAGGACTCATATACAGGTATTTCAGGAGCCTAGTTGTGAGTGGAAGCTTATGGCTCTGTTCTCTAAGATGTATTTGGAGGTGAACGATAGAAAGGGGCATTTGTTTCTATCTTCTATAGTTTTAACCTCTACTATTCTTGATCGAGAGTGAATAAGGCAGCTATTAGATTCTGAAGGCCTAGTCCTACTAGAAAGTGTGTCAGGAGAGGACCCTATTCCTGGATGGACCATAGGTGAAGATGAGATCTTGTGTTTTTATGGGTGCGTATGGGTGTCAGAATACATACATAAGGAGCTTATGTGAGACTTTCATTCTTCAGTTTGGGTAGTTCATCCTGATTTCACTAAGATGTATCATGATCTACACTATCAGTACTGGTGGCCAGGTATGAAGAGAGATGTTGGTAGTTTCGTGATGAAGAGTTCCACCTATCAGAAGGTGAAGGGAGAGCATCAATGACCAGTAGGGATTTTGCAGCAGTTACCCATTCCTGAGTGGAAGTGGAATGATGTTTCGATTGATTTTTTGATAGGTTTACCAAGGTCACCTAGAGGGAATGATGCAGTATGTTTTGTCATTGACAGACTCACGAAGGTTGTTCACTTTTTGCTGATCAAGGATACCTTTAGTGTCAATGAGATGGGATGGTTGTACATCCGAGAGATTGTATGTCTATATGGGGTTCCACACTCTATTTTTTCAGACAGGGATGCACGTTTTACTTCTTGGGTCTGGCAGGGACTTCATAGGGATTTGGGTACACAGGTACTTTTGAACACAACTTACCACCCCAAGACAGATGGTCAGTCTGAGCGTACAATTCAGGTGATTGAGGACATGCTTCGACCATGCATCCTAGATTTTGGAGGTTCATGGGAGAAGCACATACCTCTTGTGGAGTTTTCCTACAATAATAGTTTTCAAGAAACTATTTAGATGGAACCTTATGAGGCTTTGTATGGTAGGCCATGCCGATCACCCTTATGTTGGCTGGAGGTAGGAGAGGCAGCTATGTTGGGACTTCGTCTTGTCCAGGAGACCACAGAGCAGATAGAGTTGATTCGAAAGAGGATGGATACTACCCAATTTCGACAAAAATCCTATGCTGATCGACAGAGATGACCTCTTGAGTTCGAGGTCAGAGATCAATTTTTTCTACATGTCACACCAAGGTTGGGATACAAGAGGATTATGAGACAAGGTACGTTTCACTGAGGTATGTCGGGTTGTTTGAGGTTTTGGAGGGACTTATGCCAGTTTCCTATCGGTTGTAGTTACCACATAGGTATCTGGCTATGCATGATTTCTTTCATGTTTCTCAGCTCCGAAATTACTTCTCAGACCCATCTCATGTTTTTCAACCCAAGGAGGTTGAGTTAGAGGTGGACTCCTCATTCGAGGAACATCCTATCTGTATTGTTGAATAAAGTTCGAAGGTTCTCCATGGCTGGTCTATTCCTCTAGTACGAGTGTTATGAAATCATATACAAGTACATGATGAGACTTGGGAGAGGGAGGCTGGTGTACAATCACACTGGCCGGAGCTTTTTGAGGATCTTTCTTCTACGCCGCCTTACTAGCAAAATTCAGGGATGAATTTCATTAAGGGGGGAAGTTTGTAAGAACCCGTATATTATTTTCTGGTATGGGTTTTTCTTTCCTGGTTTTTTTGAGAAAAATAAGAGTTTCTAGAAATTTTAGGAGTACACACCCTGTACTTATAAGTACACGTTGTGTACTCGGTTGTCGCGGGTGACTATGTACTGGCCGTGTAATGGCCGAGTTCATGTCCATGTGGGGTGGCCTAGTGGTTACCTAAAGCGGGGCCTGGTAAAGGCAATTACATGCCATGTGCTTTTAAAATACACACCATGATTCAAGGCTTGATATTCACATATATCGATCTCACGATGCCAAGGTAGTTGGTTTGTTCTATTCCATAGATATTCTTTGAATTATATGTGCAAATTTGCCCAATACCCTTGTTTGGGGTATTGCGTGTTTATATTTTTCGGCCCAGCTATTTTCCCATTATGCCTTGATTTTTTGGATAGAGGTTAGTTGTTTTTGAATAGGTTTAAACATTCCATGCTATGGATGTTTTTCCCATGTTTTCTTATTTTGAACATTTGGTCTAGCTTTCCTATTAGGTTTCTTTACTTTCCATGCCTAGTATTATTAGGATGGAGTGATTATTATCTGACATGTTGTGATATGTTATAGACTATTTCGCCAAGTAGTTCTTGATGTTTACTTTGGCTACTATATATCACTCTGCATGATTGACTTACATAGGGCCGCTAGAACCTGGTGTAGTAGACCATATTAAGAATGGACTTTTAGGGCTTCTACAGAGTGTTTGTTTTACTGTTACATTACAAGACCCTAAAAGGGATGGACATAAGTGTTCCCTTAGAGTGTTTGTAGTTCCTTGATATGGGCCATAGGGGGAATTGGATGTTGAGTGCTTCTTCAGAGTGCCTATTAGTTACTGATACGAGACTATAGTGGTAATTTATGGTGAGTCTTCCTAAGAGAGTCTATGCTAAAGCCGAACCAGAGGGGTTAGACTATGTGTACTTCCCAGAGGGTTTCTTTTGTTGTTTGGTAGAACCAAAGGGGTTAGGATGTGATTACTTCTGAGAGGGTTACATGTTTGTGATTAGCTACTTAATTGATTAATGAAACTGAATTCATTGAAACTGTAGGATTATTTACTTTTGAGTACTTCATTATTTACTACTTCTTTTGATTATTGTCTGCCATATATATTCACCGACTATTAAGTACAGATCTTGGGGTGGTTTAATACTAGGATTCATCTCACACCCTATTTGGGTCATGCTTTTGGGCCCAAACAGATTATATTGTTGCAGGTCTAGATAAGGGAAATCTCCGTTCTACTTCAGGTACTTGATTATTGTGGAGCTAGAGAGAATGGGATCAAGATGAGGCTTGAGATGCTGAGGAGTCATTTACTTGATTTTCCTTGTACTTGGTTTAGTTTTTTATTCCATCATTGTGACTTGTTTGGTTGTTTTCCTAGACATATGTTTCATGCATCATTCATATATATATATATATGTGCTCCAGTTTATTTCTTCTACTCTTCCACTGTTTACTATTGTATGGTATTATTACTGCTATCTATTTATTTTTCTACTTCAATTCACTACCAATGAGGGCATATTTTCTCTATTATCACACCCAAGACCCTTAATACTAGTCGGAAGCCTATGATGTTTGGGGAAATGTGCTTGAGGTCTTGTGACCAACCAGGCACGGGGCACCTCTGGGAAGCACCCGGAACCAGGATGTTACACATAACTTTCTACTGCAATATATTTAGCTTTACCAGTTGATAGTGATACAACATGTGGATTATTACTTGACCATGATACTATATATTTTTCAAAAAAAGTGATAGGTTCGTGAGGTTTTTTCCTATCTAGTGTACATTAAGAAAAATCAGTATCTAGATATGAAGTCAAATTGAAATCAAAATTTTTTAGAAAAATAATATAAATATATACATTTCATTTTAAATACCTTAAAATTATTTTGAGAGTGTTTAAATCAGATTCTTAGGGTTTGTATTGAAATATTTCACAAATACATACTAAAAACATAACATTCGTTCTGCTTAGAGTTAGATAAAGTAAACAACCATTGGAACCTCTATATAACTTGTTGTCAACTTGTTTTTTAATCTCATCCATATCTTGTTTAATATTGGATCTCTTAGGGAACAAATTTTTTATCTCCTTAAAGGGAACAACTTTCCAGTCTCATCCATATCATTCAGGAATACATTGATATATTTCCTAAGGATTTACCTGGACCTCCCACAGAAAGAGAGGTAGAGTTCTCAATTGAACTTATACCTGGATGCAAGTCAATATCAAATAACCTATATAGAATGGAATATTTTGAGCATGAGAAATTAAAGAAAAAAATTCAAGATCTTTTTTAGAAGGTCTTTATTTGACCAAGTGCATCTCCTTAGAGAGCACCTGCTATCTTTGTGAATAAGATGGATGGATCAATGTAGATATGAATTGATTATAGAGAACTTAATTGGATCATAGTGAAGTATAAATACCCTATCCCAAATATTCATGATTTATTTGACCATCTTCATGGGGCACAATTATTCTCCAAGATTGATCTTTGATCTAGTTATCATTAATTTAGGGTGAAGAAAGAAGATATTCTAAAGACTTCCTTCCGATCAATATATGGTCATTATGAGTTTGTTGTTATTCCCTTCATCTTGACTAATTCTCCTTCTATATTTATGGATTTGATGAATAGAGTCTTTAAGGACTAACTTGATAAATTTTCGGTGGTTTTTATTGATGATATTTTGATATATTCTAGAAGTTGTGAGAATCAAGTAGATCATATGAGGGTTATATTGAAAACTTTGTGGAAGGAGAGGCTATTTGGAAAATTCAGAAAATGAGAATTTTGGTTACAACAAGTCACTTTCTTGGGGAACATTGTATCCAAGGAAGGAATCTTAGTTTACCCTAACAAGACAAAGGGTGTGGGGGATTGGACTCATCATATAATAGTAACTGAGTTTCATAAATTCCTTGGTTTAGCAGGATATTATAGAAGATTTGTGAAAAAAAATTCACAAATTTTAAATCCACTACCCAAATTAACTCAAAAAGGGGCTAAGTTAATCTAAAGAAAAGAGTGTGAAGAAAGTTTCTAAGAGCTGAAAAATAGATTAGTTACTGCACCTATATTAATTCCACCCACTATTAGAGAAGAATTCATTATTTTTAGCAATGAATCTCTGAAAGGGATTGGGTTCATCCTCATGAAAAATGATAAAGGTATTTATTTGGAATCTTGAAAGTTAAATCATCATGAGTAGAATTATCCTATGCATGATCTGGAGCTAGATACAGTTATATTTTCTTTAAAGATATGGAGGTACCATCTTTATAGGGAGAAATGTGATATATACACAGACCATCAAAGATTGAAGTATATATTCACACAAAAAGATATGAACATGAGACAAAGTATATGGTTGGAACTTCTTAAATACTATTACTATTAAATTCATTATCACCCTAAAAGAGAAAAAAATTCACTGATGCATTAAGTAGGAAAAACCCTATTGTGTTGAAAATAATAATGATTAAATAATATCCATTGACCAAGGTCCTAGTAAGTTTGGAAATGGGAATCATGAGGGAAGGGACATCATCAATCCTATACCAAATGATTTCTCAACCATCATTACAAGAGAATATCAAGATATTCCATAGAGAAGATCCTTTGTTACAAAATAAGATATAGGTTTTAAATAATGGGATGTTTTCTGAGTTTAATATTGATCATGAAGGTGTAATGAAATTTCATACAAGGAAATGTGTCCCATCTATTCCAGAGATAAAGAAATAAATTATGGATGAATCTCATAGCTGTAAATTCTCCATACATCTTAGAAACACTAAAATGTATAGGTACCTTCATGATCATTACTGGTGGATAATATGAAAAGAGAGATTGTCAAATACACTACAAGGTGTTTGGTGAGTCAATAAGTAAAGGCGGAGCGACAACTTCCTAAATTGGTATTACAACCACTACCCATACCAACATGGAAGTCAGACAATATCACTATGCATTTTGTCACTGGTCTCCCAATAACATCTAAAAGAAACAATGCAATTTGGGTTATAGTGGACTAACTCACCAAGGCTTCCCATTTCATAATTATTCGGCAAGATTTATCTCTTGAATAATTTACCATGATTTACGTAAAATAAGTGGTGAGTTTTAATGGGGTGACACTTTATATAATTTTTTATAATGATCCAAGGTCGATACCAAAATTCTAGAGAAGTCTCCAACCTTCTCTGAGTACCGAATTGAATTTCAGTATATCCTATCACCCCCAAACTGATGGCAATTTGAAAGGACTATTCAAACACTTTAGGAAATAATTAAAACAATCTAAGTGGAATTTAATAGTTGATGGGATAAATATCTTCCATTATTTGAGTTCTCATACAATAACATCTACCATTTGGGTACTCAAATAGCACCCTATGAAGATATTTATGGGAATTGATGTATAAATCCTTATTGTTGGGATGAAGTTGGTGAGATAAATCATATTGGTCTTGATCTTGTGAAAGAGATGATAGAAAAATTTCATGTCATCAAACAACATATAAAGTCTACTCAGAGTCAGAAGAAGAGATATGCTGATAGCCATAAAAGGGAATTGGATTTTGATATTGGTGAAAAAGTGTTTCTTTGAATATCACCATGTAAGAGAGTCGTATGGTTTGGGAAGAAAGGGATGCTTATCCCCAGGTACATTGTCTCCTATGATATCATTTATTATGTAGGATCAGTGGCCTATTGGATTTCACTTCCACCAAATCCATCTAAAGTTCATGATGTATTCCATGTATCTCTTTTGAGGAAGTACATACCTAATCCCTCACATGTACTGAATCTGGAGGTGGACAACTGGAACATGACCTTTATTATAAAGAACAATCAGTGGAGATCTTGGACTGCAGAGAAAAGGTTCTATGCAACAACACTACCCACCTCATCGAATTATTATGGAGGAACCATAAATATGAAGTGGCATGGGAACAATAGGAGACAATGAGACAAAAGTACCCACACCTTTTCTCAAATGAGAGAACGATTTAAAATTTTGGGAATAAAATTTCTTAAGGTGTGAATAATGTAAAAACCTATACTTTTTAAATAATATTTTTCTCCTAAAAATGTGTGTTATATTATATTATTCACAACAAAACCATATCTCTAAAATAATGAAGTGAATATAAAGGGAAATATGATCATCTAGATTTTCATGTTATATGACTGTTGGTCGATATAACCATTGGTAACTATACTCTTGGTAATAATTTTAATGTTATAATTAGTGTTTATAAGTATAAATTAGAAAATATAATTAAGGTATAAAGGAGAATCAATGGCCTCAACCAGTCGAGTCATGTCGTATGAAGTCCATTTGTCAGAACTTGGGAGGGAGATAGTATCACTAGGGTTCTCCCTTGACCAAGAACAATCCAATATTCAACAAGAAATGCTAAAAAAACTCACCTATGGGATAAGTTCAAGTTATTGGAGATTACCACTTGGTCGATGTTAGCTGAGCCACCCTATGGATCTATCACTATCGCACACTTTACTCTTAGGACATACACAGTTTATATAAGGGAATAAATGTCTAGGCCTTAGTCACTTAAAGTGTAATTCCTTTATATAAATAAATTTTTTATTCCATCTATTCCATTTTAAGAATATTTTTTCTTAATAAAATATAGGTTTAATTGAGATGGAATTTGATAAATTGACATTTCAGACCGAAATTATAATTTTCAGAAAAGATATAAATTTTTATGTTAAACTAAGTTATTGTGAATAATGTTTATTTTAATGAGATATTATGATGAAAATATATCATTTAAATATAAATGATAAATAATTTATTATGTCTTTGAAAAATTTTAATTGTCAAAAAATTAATTATGCATCATCAACCAACTATTTTTTTAATAAATAGGGATTTTCATGTTTAAAAGTTAAAATTCAAATAATTAGAGAATTATTATAATAAAATAAACATTTTTTTGAAATCATCATATCAAAATTAGGTTAGTGTCATTTATGAGAATTTTCTAAAATACTTTATTTTTTTCATGAATAGTAAAAATACAGTTTGAGGTTTTCAGTCTGTTTAATTACTTCATAATTATGTAATAATGATTTAATAATTAATTAAACACAATAAATAACCTAAAATATATTATTTTATTAATATCAAACATTTTAATAGATTTTAATCAATTTCCAAACCTATAACTTACTTTCCAAAGTCTAAAATGGAAACTTTGTCTTTAAAAACATTATTTTGTGAAAACTTTACTTTTCCTAGCCAAAAGAAGTAATATAATATTATTATCGGTTATTATGGGTTATAATAACATAAAATATGCCCCAAATATCCAATCCTATGGGAAAAAACAATGGTCAAACCCATGGTTTTTTATTTTCCACAACCTAGATTTCCAAGGCTTATATTTGGAAATTATTAAAAAAACCTCCACTTTTGCAATAAATACCAACTCATTTATCCATTTTATTTCTATCACAATACATCCTACATGAATTTATAGTGGTATTACATCCCAATTATTCCCCCCAAGGTTTCCTCAATCCCTCAAGGTTTCATTCCTCAAGATCTAGGAGTAACTCTTCAAGGTAAGGGAATTATCCTTCCTTTCTCTTCAATTCAAGAACAACTTTTTGTATATGTTTTAAAAATGTTTTGTTTACTATCTTATATTACCTTTTTTATCATAAACTCACTTTAAAATTATTTTTTATTAATATGAGACTCTTTCCCCCCTCATATTACCATTTTCTTAAACCATGTTTCATACCCATTATGCTACCAAATTTACTTCTGAAAACTTATCTCCTCTTTAAGAAATTCTATTTTATTTTATTTTCATGAATAGAAAAACACAATTATTATCTAGGTTTATTATCCTATATTTAAATATAATTTGTTTTATTTGGGTATTTACACATAAGAAACCTACATCCCCTTTTTGTGGGCTAAAAATGGCATAATGGTCATGTCTTTAAAAACTTATGAAACGTCATGATTTTGATAAGAAACCCATTCTTTATTCTACACGGTTTATTAATTAAATTATTGATTATGATATATCTGGATCAAATTAAATTAATAAATATGAAGGGTGTTCCCTGATAGTTCTCCAATTCATTGGGTAAATAATTTAATCTCTAGATATGACATGTTTTACGATACCTTGGTGAATAACCTAGGTGATTTAATTTACGACACTTTAGTGATTAACCTTAGTAATATTCTTATGGATGTATAAATTTAATATTGTAGCCACATTTCCATATTATGATTCAGGTTATTTTTATTATGATATTATGCTTTTTTTTATTACTCATACTTTAATGATATTCCTCGTGTTCTTATTGATATTCCTCATGATCACATGTAAACTATTTCCCTTATGTATTCCCATATTGTGACTCATTCTCACCTATTTAATTTGATTTATGTAACTAGGATATGATATATAGTAAATGTACTTAGGATAATCCCATGAATAACCCTTTCAAGTAGATTAAAAGGTTTTTTAGTTTTTTCATGTATTATGTTTTTGTTTTCCAAGAAACTAAATGTTAAAAGATCCTTTATTTTCTACAATGTAATGAAAATTTTATGTAATGAAAAGTTTATGTATTAAAAATATGGGATTCCATAACAATATCCAAGACTTCTATGAAAAAATCGTGATTCATCAATTTCATCATTCAAGCAATTTACATTTTTCCTACACAAATAATTAAGATCTAATGTAAAGACATTATATGTTCTAGGTGCTTTAAACATAAGAGACTTGTCTTTGAAAACTAAACATGCATTGTTAGAAAAATCCACTGAATAACCATCATCACAACATTGAGATATACTTATCAGTTTTTTTAATACATCAACATAAATAAATTTTTTGATAAGGATAGGTTGCAAATTTCAAACTGATCCAATGCTGAGTAATTTTTCTTTTACATTGTCACCAAATGTGACATGGACTCCATCTATCTTGGATAGTGAGTGAAAGTTACATAAATATCCACTAATATGTCTTGAAAAACCATTTTCCATAAAATATATTGCATTGTTGTTTAGATGGTTTTGTTCCCTGTAATAAAAAATAAAACAATAATATTTTTTAGTACCCAAGTTCTCTTGGGTATAGAAATGTAAGCTATAAAAGACCTGTGGATCCAAATATATTTGTGTTTTTTAGAAAACTTAGCAACATGTTTTGAAAAATCTTTTGTAAAAAAAAATATTTATTTCCAAAAAATTGAGTATTTTTCATATTATGTATGTTGGCATAATTTCCCATTTCTCCGCAATGAAATAATGTAACTATGGAAAGGTTTTTGTTTTTAGTTTTTGGAAAAAAATAGTTCTTGTAAATTTGTGGCCTTATACCCTGACTACCTATTTCAAAATTTACCTTTTTGAGTTGATTTTTTCAAATAATTTTATTTATATAATCTTATCCTTTAGTGAAAACACTTGTGGAATATTTAATTTTTTGAACCTCCTCCTGTAGGTTCTCTATTGTCTTAACTTGTTTAATATTTGAGGTAGTAGAAATTTTCCAATTGATTTTTTAAAACTAATTTTTTTGTTTAAATACTCCTATTAATTGAAAATTTTATTGTAATAATTCATTAGGTATTTATTTTTCTTTTTTAAACATTCATACGTAGTTTATAACATGGTAAAATATTCATTTAATTCTTCATATGAGTAATTTTTTGTTTCTGATTTGTACCCATGCTCAGAAGAGTAGTAAGAATGTACCTAATTTGAATGTTCCATAAATCATATGTTGGAATTTTTATTAAGAGATTAAACTTCTTATTATTAGGATGTACATTCATTAGAATCCTCATAAGAACTCCAGATGGCCCTCGTAGATTTCTCAGCTTTATTCTTATAACCAACTTTCTTGAAGGATTTTTTATCAAACTTCTTGTTTTCAAGAAACTACAAATAGTCTAACTGATGTGTCCTAGTTTTTTACACTTATAACATCTTCCTTACTTGAATTTATCACCATGATTCCTATACTTATTAAAGGGTCTTCTAAAACCTCTTCTCTTGTTGTATAATTTTTTTAACATTCTAGAAAATTGTGAAAGGTCACCATTTAATCCAGAATAGCTTGAGGAATCTTCTTCTTGAGATGTTTTGTAGATTTTTATCCCTTTTTTTTCTTATTATCATACTTATAAGTATATACCTTAAAAGAATCATTTTCTTTCATGAACATTTTATATTATTAATCTCCAACTTCCATTTCATCTTCATACATCATAGGAGTTCTAATGAGATCTTTTATTTTGAAATTCTTGACCTCTATTGATTGTCTGATGTTAGCTAAGATTCCACTCCACTTGGGTGTTAATACTCTAAAATTCTCAATTCTTGTTTAGGATCAGTGATAGGAGTTCCTAGAGTATCAACATTATTAATAATTTCAGGGGGTCTTTCATTCAACAGAGTAATGATTTCCCCTTCAGTCATTTTTAATGTTTTGAATTTCAGTTTGGCAGTATCATATCTAAGGGCATTCACATTGTCAGTACCTTCATAAGAAACTATTATATTAGTCTAAAATTTATGAACTGTTTGAAACTAAGAAAATTTGTTGAACTCATCTGGTCCTAATCCACAGATTATAGAATTCATAGCTTTGGAATTCAAATCATAGTCTAATTTGGTTGTAGCATACCATGTTTCAGGCTCTCTCTTTGGTATTGAATATGGATTTATTACTTTATAATAATCTTTTAAGAAAATATTCTTTAAATATATAGTCATGCAAGCCTTCCAACACTCATAATTTTCATTGTTAAAGTAAGAAGATCTAACCATTGACAAAATTTATCAGTTATCATCAATAGAATCCCTTTGAAAATAGATCTTTGGACTTCAAAAATTGATAACTGTGAACTCAAGAGTCTCAAGATATATACCAATTGTTGTCCCATGGATAATTGAAAACTAAAGAGGGGGTGAATTGAGTTCCTAAAAGTTTCTTTATTGTAAACCTCCCTCTTTAAGGTATGTGAGTTAAAATCATTTCTTTAATAAAAATAGGTAGTAGAAATATAAACCTTAACGAAAAGAGATTGAACATAGGCTATTTATAGTGGTTTGGGGAACAAAAATCCCCTAGTCCACTCCACTAACACTCTACTCCGTGATTTTGGTGATTTTCTACATGACATCCATTTTCTTGAGGGATCCTATATTAGTAAAAGTAGTTGTTACTTATTATAATAGTTCAAGAAGTTTCAACTAAGCTCTCCCTTCACAAGACCTATCCATGTCCTTAACACACACATTTATAATGAGTGTAAAAAAATAGAGATGGATGAACTTTTGAAGAAATATTGCAGCACACAGTTGCAAGAAGCAACTAACAGTAGTTGAAGATACATCATGAGAAGACGATAACTACCACAAAACGGGGCAAGACCAGCGCCACCATTTATCAGCGCTAACGAAAAAGCACTGATAAAGGGGGTGTGCCTTTATCAGCACTAAAAAACACTGATAAAAGTACCCCTTTATCTTTGCTTTTTTAGCACTAATAAAGGTACCCCCTTTATCAGCGTTTTTTAGTAGCGCTGATAAAGGGGGGTCTTTATCAGTGCTTTTTTCAAAAGTGCTGATAAAGGGTCAACTTCCAAAAAAAATCATTAAAAATATATATTAATATTTAAATATATAGATATAGTTATATTGATATAAATATAATATATATTTTTTAAATATAATTTTAAATATATTTTAGATAAGTATAAATATATAGTTACACTTAATATATAAGACATTTAGTGAAAATGGATTATAAAAAAATTTAAAAAATACTTTTAATTAATAATTTTCTAATTATTGTTGAGTAATAGTCATTTAATAATAATTTGAAGACTAAAAAAATAAAAAATAAATTAAAAAAAGATCCAAAATATGTTGAAAACCCAACTCGAACTCCAAACGGCCACAAATTTTGATCTGGGTGTCCGTTTGAGCTCTACCACATATCAAATTGAAGAATGTGACAATCTCTACACCATTATAATATTTAAAGCCCCAATAAAGGTTTTTCGAGGCCAAAAAAGGCCCATAAGGCTTCCAAAACTGAGTTTTTAGTCGGGGTACCCTGATTTTTTAACATTTTGTGGATTTTTAGCCTCATTTAAGGGGGTATTATTGGCTTTTTTGTGGGGACTGAATTTATTCCAAGGTATTACATTTATATTGATATTATGACTTTAATTTTTTTTTTATAATATACTTCTATTTATAATCAAATATATAACAATATATACATATTTTTTATACATTCACACATAAAAATTTAATTATAAATATAAATAATAAAATATATTAGCTTTATCTAAATAATAACTAATATCCATTTTTATTTAAAATAAAAATATATGAATATTTATATACCTATATATTAATCTAACTATATATATATATATTAATATAAATATATATATATATATATATTAATATAACTACATATATATATTAATATTACTATAAATATATATATTAATATCACTATAAATATATATATTAATATAACTATATATATATATTAATATAACTATATATATATATTACTATAAATATATATTACTATAGGAATAAATATAACTAAATATATATATATAAATATAAATAGAGATATCATGAAATGAAAAAAAATCAAAATAGAGGAGTGGTAAGGGCTTAGGTGCGCAGGGGGAGGTCTCGAGTTCAAAACCTCGTGGAGGTAGGGGTCCGCGCGCATGGGAGAATATGGGAGCTAGCACTAATGAAGGGTGTAGGGGTGCGTGCGGCCGTTGGAGGGGGGGGGGGCGAAAACGTGTTGTAAAAGGGGGGCTCAAGCGCTATAAAAGCCCCCCTGATTGGCAGGATTTTTTTTATTTTTTTTAACTTTTATCAGCACTAAAAAAAGTGCTGATAAAAGTGGTCCTTTATCTGCGCTAAAAAGAAAGCACTGATAAAGGACCCTTTTATCAGTGCTTTTTTTAGCGCTGATAAACGACCTATTTTATGAGCACTTTTTTTAGCGTTGATAAAAGGGGTCTTTATTAGTTCTTTTTTGAGCGCTGATAAAGGGGACCCCCCCCACTTTATCTTCACCAGCTTTAATAGTGATTTATGATTTGTAAGCACGTCATATGAGTGTTTTTATGAGACATTGTCTATGGACACATGTTCTATTATTACTATTATTGGAGTATTCATAAGTTTGTTCACGTTGTTGTGAGTATCTATTTCGTGTATGTGCATACCAACTAACTATTCCTTTTATATCTACTATTTGATTTTGAACATAATTATATGAGATAATCACAGTGGACTAATTAATAATTAATTGATAATACTGATTATTAATGGCATGCATCCATTATTTATAAATATAGAAAATAATTTTGCAGCAGCAATGTCAGGAATCTTCTACTTCTTCGGATCTTCCTATTCATGGAAAAATGAAATTTTATACAAATCAACCATTCCTTAAATATAAAATCCCGTCTCTAATATGTTCTAAAATCATGAAATGACTTATCAAGGTATTATGAAACTAATCATATCATTCTGCATAATAACTAGATCTTCGTAAGATATTTAACTGGTAAAAATGCTCTCGTAAGATAATTTCCTAAGAGGCTTTATAAAATAAAACACAACTTTAAATTATACAATGAAAAAGATAAACTGATTTCAATATTATGTAGGATAATTCTTCATAATAAGATAAATATGCTACTAAAGTGTGATACTTAACAATCAAAACTTCATCTGATGCTCATGAGATAATATTTTACAAATAGCTTTTTTATAAAATAATGGTTTTTATAGTTGACCTATGACTAAAATAGATTAAATACTCTACTCAGTGTAAGATAAACATTTAAAATTCAATATAAGATAAATTATTTATACAAATATATCATCTGAAACACTTGAGATAAACTCATTAGAATAAAAGTACGAATTTTTTGCATTATCAAAACACATAAAAACTGAGATATCTTGGAACTACATAATTCTGTCCAATAATATTGGTTTCTTACTTCAAGAAGTTTTTTTAATAAAGACACTGGTAGTTCCTTAATACCTCCCCTGTATGTTTTTATTAATTCATCTATTACTAAAATGAATAATTATTTTCTAATATTTATCCCCCTTGATGATTAGATTAAATATTCCTTGTTATAACTTAATGTAGAGAGTACATCATAGCCTAATGGATTCACTAATAAATGTTTTATATAGCATTGGGAAATATTTCAAACTGAATTTACTCAGGTTGTTAAAGAGGTTTTCAATAGGGTGTTTCTTCCACCTAGTATTAATGTCCAAATTATCATCCTTATACTAAAATTTGAGAATACAGTGACTGTGGAGGACTATCCACCTATTGTCATTAGGAACACTCTCCCTAATATTTTAGGGAAAATTCTTGCTATTGGAATTGATCATATTGATAATCATATTGTCTCTCCCAATTAGTCTGGTTTCATTCAAAGGATGAAAATTCAATATTATATATATATATATCTTCAGTGGGTGTAGACATCCTATAGAGGAAAGATAAACGTGGGAAAATTCCTCTCAAGTTTGATATTTCCAAATTTTTGATACTTTAAAATTGAGTTTTATTTTTAAAGTGTTGCAAAACTTTGGATTCTCTCATAAATTCATTAGAATTACTTACTCATTACTACATACCTCATTGTTGGTTGGGTTAAATATTACCTCATAATATGTCTTATCAAGGCTATTAAAATAAATGAACTCAATCCCATCAAGGTTGCTAGGAATATCAGAGTTCCAACTCATCACTATTATGTTTATGACATTCTCCTATTTAGTGAGGTTGATAATGCTTCCTTGAATACCAATAAGATTATTTTCACCCATTATGAATAGTTATTTTGATATTTTATTTCATGGAATAAATCTATGGTTATCTTTGGGAAAGGATTTTCTGAAGCTATGAAAAGTTATACATTAAACTAATTTCATTTTAAGCAAGGAGAGATACCTTTACCTGGGCATTCCTTTATTCTTAAGAATATTTATACCCATCTATCTAGAAGGTATTACTAATAGGATCACCTTAAAACTTTCTATTTGGAATGGGAAAACTCTATCCTAAGAAAGTATAATATTCCTTATGAATACATTCATCAATTCCATGTTTGTGTACTCATTTCAGATTTATAAAGGGCCAAAGGAGTTGAACAATCAGTTAGAAAAAAATTAATTTTTTTTTGTTATAGTTAAATCCATGAGAGAGAACTTGTCATGGTTTCTTGGAAAAATATGTTAATCCCATTGATATGGGGGATATGGTAATAAAAATCTCAAACTTCTCAATCATTCTTTAGTAGCCGGCTATATTTGAAATTTTCTTAACTCTAAGAAAGATTCACCTGAATTCATCTATACTAGGCTTAGTGACATATTACAAAGGGGAAACTATTTTTTCCTAGGCTCTTTGGTTTAGCCTTCCATCAGAGACTAGTATTACCAGATCATGATGAACACCTAGTGGGTCCACTCTAAATATTCAAATTTGAATTTTTGGACTGCAACAAGGATTAGTACTATAATTTTCGAAGCTTTACAACCTCCTACCCATTAGTATAGTCAATTTATTTATGATATTATCAATTACTTTGATTGAAACCTCTATTAACCCCTGAGATCAATAAATATATTGATTCTTTCAACTTCCAAGAGTGGGATGATGCCTTTAGGTGCCCATCCAGACTTGGTATCCTCAACTATAAGCTTCATTATTGATAATCATGTGGTAAAAATAATGATCTACCACAATGGATGAGGATATTCAGGAATCCCTTTATTCCCCCATAAAGAAAGCTTTTGATCTAGAAGCTTTAACTTAATAGACTCCCTATAAATGATGAGCTATAAATGGATAGATTGAAATATTCTTTTTACTACAAATTCATGTATGGACAATAGAAAAAACAACTGCCACTTGTTCTTGGAATGATCATTTTCTAAGAATATTTGGAATCAAAGAGAGCACATCTTCCACTATACTTTACAAACTAATTGAAATCTAGGATACTTTAGGGGTTTCATGAAAAACTTGGATTTGATTATAGGTTAATAATTTTATCTTCCACTTTGTGGATACTACTTTCCATCACATATGGTTGGAAAGGAATGGGATCAGGTTTGAGGGACCAAAACCCCAAATCAGAGGCCTATTTTCAAGTATTATTAAATACATCCAGGTGGAATATAAATTTCAAGTTGGAAATATGAATAATACCATGGAATAATTTATCACTATCAAGATTTTGGATATCAACAGTGTTCTGCAATGTCGTATTGAAAATAAATTATTCATGTGGATTCCTACACTACCCCCCATGGATCAAATTCTATGTGGACATAGTAGCTCATGGTGCACCCAGCTTTGCAGGATATGGTCCTATCATTAGAAATCATTGGGGGTTTATCAAGGGTTTTTTTCAATAATTCATTGGTATCTTCATTTCTTTTGAAGTTGAGATTTGGGTAATCATTTGTGCAGTCCATTATCCTAAAAACTATGGATAGGGTAATCTATGGATTGAGATAAAATCCTCATCGGTGGTCAATATTCTTAGGAATTGATTATCTTTGGTTACAAGGAAGATCTTAAAATAATGTATGAATTTTTTACTTGGATATGATTTAATTTGTGTCCACTCGCATTTATAGGGAGGCAAACATGGTTTTTGATGCCTTGTCCAAGCATATAGTAGAGGATGATAACACCTTTTTGGTTCTTTTCTCTTAATGATTCGTTTCTTCACCTTAATCTCTCTAATGTTGAGGTTGATGTGTAAACTAGCCATTAACCCTCCCCTATTCTAAATCTACTTTTTATTTAATAAATTTTAAGGGGAATGAGACTTTGGCCCATTACCTAGACCATCTATGATTGTTATTATAATTATTTTTATTGAAATTTGTTTGGTTATAACATTTAACTAAGACGCCAGATTGATAATTTGTCGGTGGAATCATGACCCAGACATTAAGATGGATGATTCAAGTTCAATATTGAGTACTTGAATTTGACTCATGGTGGAGTCGTCGATTCCCATCATGTATTATCCCTCGTTATTAACATGATGAAATGAGTATTTTTCATCTATTGTGTTGCCCATTTTTAATAAATGAATATCTTGTCTTGAGAATTTTTTCTGCATAGATCACAATGATTTAGTCCATTTGGTCACCCGATGGATGAAGGGTTACACATTGTGTTCCCCTTTAGTACAAGTCATTTAATTTTCTAGCCTTAGTGGTTCTTCATATTTATTTGTTTCAGACTTGGTTTTGAGCATGCAAGTAGTCCATCTTGAGTGCTTTATTATGCATGGGATGCGATGGTGGTCATAATTTTGAATATAGAGATGTAACACATGGAGAAGTGATCTTGATCGATCATAGTAGCATTATAAAAATTGGGATTGACTCTCAGACTTCTCAGTGAATGTCAACCCACATTGATGATAGAAAGTTACATCAGGGCATGGTTTCTTTATACAATCCCTAATTAGGTTTAGCAATTCCCCCCCAAGGGAATGGGGAATGAGATCCTTTATATAAGAATTTGATAGGTTCTGTATTACACCCACTATTATGGAGTGAAAAGTCCTCTATTTGTGGAGTCGGTATTCCCCCTTTCTAAAGAACTCGTACAAGGTGCAGGATCCCCCATTGGAGTTAGTATTCCTACCAACACAATTATGGGTGTGAGATCCTCCCCTAAAAATATTGATAGGTTATGCGAGTTGATATTTCAGAGAATTTGAAAGGCATGTAGAATTATTTTTATTGGATATGAGGATTGAGACCTCACTTTGAGACATGGTTCCTTTCTATAAGCTTGATTTCGCAATGATCAGGCTTCCCTTCATAGATTCTGATACTTATGTGGTTGATGTAAGTCTGAGAAAAATAAAATTTTGTTGGACTTGTTATTCTTATGAATCCTTGGGTTTCTTTTAGGATTAGTGTATGGATAGATATTGACTTTATGCTATTTTGGACTCTTTGGCATTCTGATCTTCCTCGTTAGCCTGTATAGTATGACTATTGAGGATTGATGTTAAGGTGATCAGGACCTTCCTTATATACTTGATAACTATTGTTGAAGAGAATATATGGATTATCCTTATTTTCTTTCATCTAGTTGCACCTTAGTACTGGGGACTTTGAACTGACTTGTTTCTTCAGATTTCTTCTTCTTTTCTCCTTTAGTCATCTCTCATACAAGGTGTTGATTTGACATGTTCCTTGTGTTTCCTTTGTGGTTTTTGGGATGTCCTACTAGGCTTTTTATACACACCCATGTACAAGCCTTGTACCCACATGTGTTTGGTCTGTGAAAGTGATTCAAAGGTTTGGAGATAGTCTAGATAGATGTAGAGTTTGTGTGTCTTGTTTAAAGATGGATCCTGGTGGTTCTTGGTGGTACATTATGGGTCATGGTGATTTGTGATAGTGGTGGTAGTGATCATTGTGGCTAGAGTATGACCTAGGATCTCATGTGGAAGAGGAAATTTTTAGTGCCTTGAATTTCATAGGCTTTTCAGGCACTTTTTTCACTTTTTTTATCATGTGGTATATATTTTTATTCATTGTCTCATACAAGCATTGTATACTATTCATTTTATTATATATACCCTGGTATTATTTTGGTTTACATGGTGTATTGGATATGTATTTTTTATGGGTTTTTATACTCTATGGTCTCCCATATTGTGAGATATTCCTACTTGGTGTTAGTCACTAGACTCTGGCCTATTATAGGTGGGTTTATGATGACACTCTCAGCTTACCACCGGCTCAGGAAGGGCCCAGGTGGGTTGGGTAATTCCAGAGTCTTTATCATAAGTATTTTTTCATGTAGATTGTGATTATGTGATTCTTTTGGCCATCTGAATCCATTTGAAATACAAGATAGAAATATTTTCAATTTTTATTTGAGGGGTCAATGATTCAGTTTAGGTGTGACAATGGGAGTGTCCTTGGGGTTAATAACCCTCCCGAAAAATGTGATTGTCTCATGGTATGGTTTTTCCCCACTATCTATGGGATATGGTTGGTATTCCCTTTGTTTTCTAAGTATTTTTATATGGCACATGATCCTCTATCTGTGGATCAGATAGAGTTATTATTCCCCCCATGTACTCAGGGAGGAGGTCCTCTACCAATGGAATCAGTATTCCTCCTTTCTATAGGATTAATACAGGTCATGGGATCTTCCTCTAGAGTTAGTATTCCAGCCACCTAATTGGGGAATGGGATCCTCCACTATAGTTCCAATAAGGTTATGTGATATGATTGTATTTGGTAGTTTGGATTCCTGACTAGTGAGGGTATAGTACTCCCACATGATTCTATGATGAGTAGGATTCCCCTTCATGGATTTTGGTGGTGATAAGACAACAAGAATGGTGTGGAAATGTGGAATTCTTCAAGACCTTTTTACTCCTCAAGTACTCTATGTTTCCTTTGAGATGTAGTATATAGCTAGCTAATGACTTCAATTGTAAAGAATCATGAAAACCACCAGTTTCTTATGTGAGGTACCTTTAGAGGATTGGAGATGATTTGGAAAGGGATAATCGACAACCCTAATACATCTAGAAATTAAGAAAATCTGGATTCTTCTTCTTTAACACCACTTTTGGTTACTCTTAAGTATTGTGGGATATGATTTAGCCTGGTTTTATTATCTTTTCACATCCTCCTCCTAGGAACCTCTCATGCAAGGAGTTGAGCTAACTTATTTTATTTTGTTTCCTTTATGGTTTTCAAGGAATCCTACTGAGTATGTTTATACTCACCTTGGCATAGGTTTTATACCCACACGTGATGTGTTTGTGCAGATGGGGTATAAGTTTATATATGGTCTGGGTGGGGTAGATTGGAGTGGCATGTTTGGGGATGACGCCTAATGATGCTTGGTGACTGTTGTGATTGGAGTGGTCCATGATTACTTATAGTATGTAGAAATTTATTAGTGCCTTGTTTTTTGGATTCTTTCTATGTGAAATATTTCCCTTATATTTATTTTATAGGTTTCACTTTTTCATATTGTCACATACCTGTATTATGTATAGTTCAATTGATCATTTATATGTCATGCTGATGTTTTGGTTATATTATGTTTTAGAGATATGTATATATTTTAGGTTTATATAGGAAAAATCCTCTCATTTTTTAAAATATATCTACTCTGTGCTAGTCACCATCCCCTACCCTATTGGAGGTGGGATTAAGGTGGAAATCTTGGATTTCTACCAACCTGGAATGGGCCCTAGTGGGTCAGGTAATGTTAGATTTTACATAAAAACATGGGTCTTCTTCCCAAACTTCTACATAAACATCTACGGGAACCCCCCATTCAAGCCAAAATCTCTAACAGACTTGCACCCACTATCATAGATAGACTAGTTGTGTTTTTTTTCTATTTTCCAAAATCTACCGACAAGAACATCAATCCAAACACCAACCTTATCCAACTTATCAACCTAAAACCACTACTTTTCGGTTGACCCAATCCACCATAATCTCAAGTGGGTAGTCTTGACCACTCAAATAACCCAACTCTCTCATCTATAGACCCTATGATAAAACCTACCCAAAGAAACTAAAAACTATAACCTCTTAATAAAAAACCTCCTCTACTACATAGCAATCATTTCCATGAGATGGGTACACTAACAAGGATCCACAAGATACTCCAAACTGAGTGTCATGATCTACAAGGGTGGTCTCAACTCAGGATGTCAGTTACAACACATATAACAAACACCAAGGGTAAAAACACATTTTCCCAAGGGGAGTGTTCACTACACCCACCACCTTTAGAAATAACCCTTCAGGACTACCGCCTGATAATGTCTGTTTCCACTAGACCACTTCCTCGGTATCACCACTATGGGTATATCACGCACAAAGAAAGAGTGTAAAGACACCACCATTGATAGAAGGTGATAAATATCTCACCCTCCATGATAAACAACAAATCCCTATAACTTATTTCTCAAGAACTAAGCAAGTACAAAAAAAGTTTTTTACATCGATTCTTTTTATGTCTTTAATGTCGTATTTATAGGTGACATTATTATAGGTGACATAAAAAACACGTGTTTTTAACATTTTATTTTATAATTGATGTTAAAAATCTTATTTTAAAGACTTTTTATATCACTTATTATATAACCGACGTAAAGAGTGACATTCAATGTCAGTTATAAAAAAATTGATGTTGAATATGACTTTTTATGCCATTTATATAATGACTGACATACAAAATATCTTTTTTTTAATTTTTAATGTTGATTAGTCTATCTGGTGAAAATAAAATAATGATAAAAAGAAAAATATCACATAAACTTGGTGAAATCTAGAAAAAAACTTAAATCATTGACTTATTTTTCAAGCATGTCATAGTCTTCATCGACATAATTTTCTTTAGAGGAAAGATCTCATGAGGCATCTGAAGTTGGGGCTTGGAAATCATTTTAGACTCTAATGGATGCTTTTTAATTTTAACATGATCTGAAGAATGATTCATCATTATAAGAAAAAATGAATCATTAACCAGTATATAAATTGAGAAACCTAATTATAAACATATTAAATCATGGAAAAAAATTATAAATACCATGATGAGATCATCGAAATAATAATTGGTGGAATTATGATGAATATCGAAAGATTTGAATCTGTGGAATTATGATGATGATTGAAAAGTATGATCATGAAATAAATATTTGTGAATAATTAAAACATATAAATGACACTCGAAAAGAAAAACACTACATCATAAATTTTATGTGATAATAGAAAATTTCAAACACAGGCTACAAAAAATTTGTACACCATGTTAGCATGATCCTAAATTTTGACTTTAAAATCAGTTATATTTTATCCAATGTTAAAAATGGGTTTTTAACCTCAATTTTTAACTAACAGGTGTTAAAATTTTAGTTTTTCACAACGTTTTTAAAATAACTAACATTAAAAATGAGTTTTTAACATCGGTTATTTTGAAACCAATATTAAAAAACCAACTAGAATGTTTTTACCATCGGTTATATCAATAATCAATGTTAAAAACCTTGTAACAATGGTTATTTAAAAACTAACATTAAACCTCAGACATTAAATCCATTTTGTGTACTAGTGCCACCTCTAACATCCAGCCACAAAGTCCTTGGATGGATGTGTCGACCAACATGCCCCTATTGTGCTACTTTAATCTCTCCAAACACTATGGGTCCAACATCATGAAGATTAACTTTACTCCATGATTCTAGATTCCACACCATAAGAGTTTACTAAACAAATGATACTCTCGAGGCAAGTCTATGGAATCTACTTAGAATTCTTAACTATTCTAAATTCAAATCAATACAATGAAAGATTTGGTCCACCCATTGAAGCACTTCCACACAGGTCTCACCATCCCCCTCTGCAATATTAAAAATCATTCTTAGAAAGAATGAAAATGAATGCATCAACCTTTTGATAAAGGTCACCTATAGGTTACCCTTCAGAGGAATCCATGTATTCTTTTTCATCCACAGGAAGAGGATGTTCTTCCCATGCACATAGTGCATGTATTCACATGCATTAGAAATTAGGTGAAATCCTTAGGTGGGTTGTGTTAATGGTGGAATAATGTGATTGGAGTGAGAGTGAGGTGAGAATATTATCACCTGCTCTCTTTAAAAAATTGTTTTCCAATAAAAATTATTATTATTATTATTATTATTATCTATGTTATAAAACCATGTTTTGGTTTTAATTTTATATGATGAAAAATTAATGATTCACATGTGGAATCGTGGCCATGAAATTGAGATGTTCAATTCAAGACCAATATGTGATACAAAATTTTGATTCATGACATGAGCCCTGAGTCCTATTAAAATTTACACCTCACTTGTGATGCAATAAAATGTTTATTTTTTACCAAATTCATATTTTTCATTTAGTATCTTTTTTCATAAAGTGAATAGTTTGTACTAAGTATTTCTTTCATGTGGATTAAAATATCTTGGTCTGTTTGGTAATCTGGTGGATGAAGAGTCACACTATATGAGCCTTTAGTACATGTCGTGTACTTTTCTATCCTTAGTGGAACTTCAAATTTCATTACTACAGACTCGATTTTGTACATGAAAGTAGTTCATATTGAGTGATTCGTTCTATATGGGACATGATGGGGGCCATACTTTTAAATAAAAAGATGTAACACGTAAAGGGGTGAGTGTGATCGACTGTAGAATCATTTCAAAGATTGGAATTGAATCTCATACTTCTTGGTGAATTTCAACCCACCCTAACAATAGATTGTTACATCAGGACATAATTTACTCATACCATCCCTAGGTAGGGTTATAAATCCCCCCTAAGGAATTGGGGTGTAGGATCCTCTACCTATGTATTAGATAGGGTCATTATTCCTCCACTATTATGGGTTGTAAGATCCTCTATCTGTGGAGTCAGTATTCTCCCTATCTAAGATCTTAGGCAAGGTGTGGGATCCTCCAATAGAGTTAACATTACCCATACACTACTAGGGGTACAAGATCCTTCACAACATCTATATAGAGATTACAATAGTTGGTAGTTTTCTTAGTACATAGATCTTGGAATCCATATAAAATTATTCTAGGTCTTTTCTAAGAGCATATCTTGGTTCATCATTTACCCTAGGGTGGTGAATTCTACCTCATTAGGTGATCATGATTTAGGGTTGAGTGGGATTACCTTATTACCTTCTGGTGGTGGAGTGACTGTTGGAAGTTTGTGCAGTATAGACTTAAATGTAATTTTGGTTCCTTGACACCCTCAAGGGGCTACCCCTAAGATGTGGTTCATAACTGGCTATCAAATTCAAACTTCATGGACTTTTTAGTGATCTAAGATTCCTGGTTTTATTGTGGGGTATGAATATTGAGGATTTGAGTTGAAATTATTAGGAACTTACCTTGAATCCATACAATTTTTTGGTATAGAGCATGTCTAGAAATATTATTCTTTGTCTTTAACCCAGTTACTCATAGTACCATAGTCTTTGAGCAGAATTTAAGGTACCCTAAACTCACACTCTCATGTATGATGAAAAGAAAATAAACTTTTACAACTAGTTTTGATACCAATTGAAATTTACCAAACTAAAATTATATATATTTCACTAATTAAAACATTAAATATCCTGAAAAATAAACAAAAATAATAATGAAAGGTTTAGTTTCTTTGAGTATCAACAACATAAGAAACTTATTTTATGATATTTGTTAACATTTCTCCATAATCAAACCACACTTTAATCACTTATAGACTTATTATAAGTTACAATAATCTTCATAACCTAGGAAAGGTAAACATAAGAAAAGGTATGAGCTCAAACACTCAATAATATAAAACTTATCAACATGTCATCTAGAGTTATATCATGATAAAACATGAGAAAAAGAGAAATATCTTATTAAAAAGAACATAGAACAATAAGATTTATTCAAAAGTCATGATAGAAGAAAATGTATTCTCAAATGAACAAACATTTACCATGGCATAAGAGTGCGGAAACATAAGATAATAATCAAGAGCCATGGAGCATAACATAAGCATATAACATAGAATTATGGAATAGGCTTAAGCAGAGAAAATATTGACATTGTAGCTAACGGCACCAATTTAATGTTCAACCATGTGGGAGTAGCTAATCTGTATCATTTTTTTGCTCATTCTTGTTGTTAGGTCCACTGGGCTAGATACCCTGATAGGGGGTGAATCAGGGTATGAAAAATTAAAACAACTTCCCCTTTTGATCTTGTTTTGTTTTTAGACAAAACCCCATTCTATCTCTCCTTCTCATTGTAGTGTATCAATAAATCATAAAGCATTCACATGACACATCAATTTTACTTGGTTCTCCTTCACTAGGCTACATCCAAGGAGCATACACCAGTGATGTGATAATGTACCAAATCCACTATAAGCACACTGTTGTTTACAATGTTCAAAGTGGACTCACTATCCCTTATGGTTTACAACCACTCACAATATGAAAGCTCACTGCTCTCTCGACTGATGTGTGCTCACTGATTCTTCTTAAGATCCAGTCATAGTTTATAGACTTGTATGTATCTTCATTATCACTAATGAAATATTCATCTTTAACTATTGATTGATGCTCTATTGACATCTAACATTCATCTGTAGATGAATATCTCTTTGCACCAAGTGTATCGGGAAACCCCAATTTTTACGCACAACCTTTATAGGGCCTTGCGCATAATCCCTTAATTTTGTGCGAAATCCACTTTTCATGTAACACATCATTTACTCTCAAAGTCTTCTTTTACGTGCAACAGTCTTCTTTTACACGCATCCTTTTCCTTATGCGCAAACACTTATTTTACATGCAAACTTGAAATTTACACGCAACAACTTTGCGTAATCTTATTTCATGTACCAGATCTTGAATAATCTCTAAGTCTTGATCTTCTTCGAATGAGGGGGGTCAATTCATATTTATAGGCAAAATCGACCCCTACGTGAAAAAACCTCCTTCCACGCATAATCCTCTTTGAGCATGATAAACACATCTTCCGCGCAACACCATATTTCATGCAATGCTCCAATTTTTCGCACACCTCATGCCTTTGAAAATTTTTTATCTTCTGATCTCGAAACACCTCTTGCGTGAAAAAATCCATTCTTCTATTTTTCACACCACACCAACATTCCACGCACCACCTTTTTTTCGCGCACCGCCCTAATTTTGTGCGCACCTTCCATTTCCAAAATCACATATCCCCATTTTCTGATTATAAGGCCCAAAAATTTGGAAAACACTGGAAAATGGAACCACCTTGTATCTATTCATTTTGTACTGCCTCCAAATCGTCCATTCTTTTTTCGGAGTTATTATGTCAAACATGGATAACCAACAACATCTCTTGAACCTGAAAAATCACCATGTAAACTCCCTTTGTCAAAAAATTATACATCATGGTCTTTGTGAAAAAACACAACATGGAGGCCCACTTTGTCAACAAACACAATCACCTCAAAAATGCTTCAATGATACCTTGAGGGATTTTTTTCCAACATGAAAATTACTAATATACATTATGAACACACTCAATCTTGTGAATGTATCTAATTTTCACCATGTTCATGCTCAATCCCATGATCTTAGTTAATCCACATCATTTCCATGATCAATCTTGTGGACATAACTAATATGAATTGTGTCCATAATCAATCCTATGAATATAGCTAATCTGTATTGTTTTCAAACTCAATATTGTGAATGTATCTAATCTTAATTGTTTTCACACTCAATTTCTTGAACTTAGATAATCAATATTGTGTCCATGAATAATCCTATAAACATGGCTAATATACATCATGTTTATGCTCAACATCATTATCTTATAAGGTACAAAAATATAAAAAAATAATTGGAGGAAGATATAGGATCCCACCCATCAATCATCCAAATATATGTATTCCACTTGAAGTCAATCATTCAATATATCATAAATAAATCATAGAAAGAAAACAAATTTCATATCATTTGCAAATGGTATTCCATAAACTAACATTAGGTATTATATCGATTTATACCATCATTAAATAATGCTAAAGGATTATTACATAGAGGCCTTTATAGGGTGAATCATAAAACAAAACACTATAGGAGTTAGAACTTTTGAAGATAAAAAATCAAGTAAAACCAAGAAAAATAGCTTTTTTAAAAATATTCCATAACATTATCAAAAAGATAAAAAACTGTGCATCACGTTAAAAAATAATTTTCAATAAGGTAACATGAAAAACATTTTTTCAATACAAATTTAAAATAAATCCAAATATTGGACTCATGAAAAAAAGGTTTTACATAGGAAATGTAGACTGGAAGATAAAAATATAAACTTGAAAGGGGGATCCTTTTAAATATTTTGAAAATACTACTGGACTCACTTGTTTTGATAATCTAAAATCATGTTTTGATAATCCCAAATCATGTTTTGATAATCACAAATCATGTTTTCATTCTATGTTAATTATGTTTCATTAATGTTTCTTTTTTATATAAGATTAATATTCATATACTCTCAAACTCACTACTTTATTGGTTAAGCTTACAGTGCAGAATTTATCTAATTACAAGGTCACCGTTACAAGGTCACCATTACAAGGTCATCGTTACAAGGCCTCTATTACAGGGTCACCATTACAAGGTCACCATTATAATGTCACCATTACAAGGTCACTATTACAAGGTCACTATTATAGGTTCACCGTTACAAGGTCACCGATACAAGCCTACTGTTTTAGGTTACCACTCAAGGTTACCGATGAAAGGTTACAGTTGGAAGTTGCTGATGTACAACTGTTGATTAAAGGATACCAATGTAGAGGCTACCGTTACCAGTATACCGTACTATTCTACTCCATACTTTTTTCAAATACGTATGATTATTTTAACGGTCAAATTTTTCAAACTTTAATGCTTATGACTTAATTAATTCTTATTATAGACATATCAAAAGACCATATCTTAACAGTACGAGGTACGAGAAAGATTGCACGTGATGTACTTACTTCTATTGTCAGACCTAAAATATGAAAGAAGAAGACCAAGGAAGAAAGATATATATATAGAAGCACGGAGAAAAACATAAGAAGGAGCATGTCCAAAAGTGTAATGCATGAGAAAGTAATTACTGAAGAACAAGGTAGAACCTTTCGAGCACCTTCACTGCGTACCCCAAGAACTTCTAGAAGATCATTTTCGGGAAAACAACTTGAGCTAACTTCTGTGTCTCATAAAATTTCAATCAACTAAAGAAGCAGAATACTCAATTCCTAAAAGCTAGTACCTGGAGTTGCGGCACTCTATTTAGGAGACAACTTCTAGAGAAAGACTCAAACTTAAAATTCCTCACTTCATGGAGTCAAAAGATGAACTACAAACACATATAGCCTTATAAACTCTATTTCATCCTAATTTCTCTATTTTGATTCTTTCAATATTACATTTCTGAGAAGTTTGTGTGTTTGTCTATCTCACACATTGTCTCCTGTGCTTAAAATAGAGGATAATGAATATCCTCACATCAAAATTAATCTATATTTGTTTCCCATGTATAACTGTGGAAGAGACCATGTGTGGTCTGTACTGTTTGTTTTCCCATGAATAACTGTGGAAGAGGGTGTGAACCCAAGATAGTTTGTGAAAACTATTTTAATGCTCAATACAGGCTTTATATCAAGTGTATTGCTAATATAAACTTCTTGGTGGAAGGTGATAACCAAGTGGAGAGGATTAAGTCTCATCTTGAGAATGAACCTCTTGTTTTACTTCACTGTGTACTACATTTTTTTTACTGTGTTTTATCTACATTCCACTACTTACATTAGCTAAAAAATTAAACTATTTTTCTTTCACTTTGATAGTTATTTTTGGTTAGTGTGTATATTTGTTTAATTCTGTAAACTTGTATCAAAAGTTAATGATGTGTTTCTCATTAATTCAACTGAGGACTAATCACCCTTTGAGAAACCTATTGACCAATTAGACAACTATATCTCTACTTCATTAATTAATTGGTCTGTTTTAAAATTTTGGGGGATCTTTATAATAAATTTTTTAACAAAACTTTTAACTAGGAACTCAATTCACCCCTCTTTAGATTCCAATCCAACCAACATTTGGTATCAAAGGGCTTTTAATACAGTGTTCAAATTCTTTTCAATTGTGATTTTAGTTGTATATTAAAGATCTTAAAATTTGGATCATATCTAAATTTTCAGTTCATTAAATTCTAAGTAACTATGGAAAATAGAGTTGAGGGTGCTGCTACTAACATGCCACCTTTCTTTAATGGCAATAACTATGCTTAGTGGAAATTAAAAATGAAAATGTATCTAGAGAGCATGGGACCTGAAATCTGGGACACAATTGAAGAAAAACAACTATTACCTGTTACTGCTAGGGAAACATGGTCTGAGTTGACTAAAGCTACATATAATAATAGTTGTAAAGCAATTAATGTCTTGTACTATTCTCTAGGTGATGAATAATTCAATAGAATATCTACTTGTAAAACTGCATATGAAATTTGGGATACTTTAGCTATTTCTCATGAGGAAACAACCAATTTTAAATAAATGAGATTAAATACATACACTATTAAATATGATAATTTTAAAATGAAGCCTGATGAACTTTTTTCTGAAATGTATCTCAGGTTCAATGAAATAGTAAATACTATGAATCTTCTTGGAAAACCAGTGGACAACAAGGACTAAATTATGATATTTCTTCGATGCCTACCTAACAAATGGAGAGGAACTTCTGAATCTATCTGATAATCTTGTGACATAGGTAAACTACCAATGAAGGAACTAATTGAAATATTATGATGTATTAAGAAGAAATTAAAGTGAATCAAGATGTAGATGAAGAACCAAGGAAGAAATCTGTAGCATTCAAGACTAGTACCTCAAAGAAAAAAGATAAAGAAAATGTTCAAGCTCTTGTAGATACTTTCACAAGTGAAGACTCAGACTCTTACAGTGATGATGATATGGATCATCTTTCAAGTACATTCAAGAAGTTTTACCGTAAGAAAAAGTTCTTTAGAAAATCAAACTAAAAAGGAAGGTATGAAAATAAAGGATAGTGGAAAAAGGACAAAAAATGGAATGGCAATACAACTGATATAGTATGTTAGGAGAGTAAACGCAAAGTTCATGTGAATGATGATTTCCCCAAGCTTAAATTTAATAAGAAGTATGAAGATAAGGGAAAAGGATATAAAAAGGATGTGAGAGCCACCTAGAGTGCCTCGGAATATAGCTCAGGTGGATCTTCCACTTCTGATAGTGACAAGAATAAACATAGTATTTTTGGATTCATGACAGAAGCATTGAAGGTAACACCCAATTCCCCTAAACCTAATGATTATTATTCTGGGAATGAAGGTGAATCAAACAATGATGAAAATATGAATAAGGATGAACTATTCAAATACTATAGAATGCTTGAGGATACCTTTAATGAAATAAAGGATAAATATAAATTATTGAAAAGGCAACATTCTCTAAATACCAATTATAAGTCTAATCTGGATATTGAGAAAGAAAAATGTGCTCAGATATTAAAAGAAAATACTGAACTCAAATCATCAAACAAGCAATTAAAGAGAGATCTTGAGAAGTTTACTGAATGTAGAGATACCTTGACTCGGTTACTAGGAAAACAGATTGCTCTAAAATATACAACTGGTTTTGGGTATCAACCAGGACAGAGAAGGATCATTAAAACTAAAATTGTTTCAAAATATGGACAATTCACAGGTAGTACAAGTTCTGGACCATTTATTGAAAAAAAATTCTCTAAAAGACCAAACAAAGTGCTTATGTCTAAAAATATATCTGCTAATTATAGGAAATATGTTAGACAAGTATGGGTTCCCAAAGTTTTACTTACTAACCTCTCTAGACCCAACAAAATCTGGGTACCAAAGTTACACTGTACTTAATCTGTTTTGCAGGAAAATTTTCTGAAGAGTTCCTGTAAAACTGTGTGGTACTTGGAAAGTGGATGTTCAAGGCACATGACAGGAGACTACTAATGCTTCAAAAGCTCAATTAAATTTTATGGAGGATATGTCACATTCGTAAATCATTCTAAAGGAAAGATCTTCGACTTAGGCTAAATTTTTTAACCCTAATGTTGTATTAATTTTAAAAGTACTTTTTGTTGATGGGTTAAAATACAATATGCTAAGTATATCTCAGTTGTTTGATGATGGATTCAATGTTAAATTTGAAAATTATGCATATAATGTTATTAATTATAAAAATCATTTAATATTTAATACTCTTATAAATGAGAATGTATATGCTGTTAATTTAGATTAATTGATAAGCAAAATATTTCTTGTTTAAATTCATTTCATAAGGAATCCCGGTTGTGGCACAGAAGACTAGTACACTGCAATGTACACTCACTTAGGAAACTAACTAGGAAAGGATGAGTTAGAGACTTACCTAAATTGTATTTCCCTCTTAACAAAGTGTTTAATCCCTATCAATAGGGAAAACAAAACAAAGTATCCTTCAAATCAAAGAAAGAAGTTTCTACTTCCCAACCAATTTAGTTGGTTCAAATGGATTTGTTTGGACCATCAAGAGTTTCAAGTATAAATGGGAAGAACAATGTTTATGTTCATGTAGATGATTTTTCTAGGTACACTAGGGTATACTTTATGGCTCACAAAAGTGAAGCTTGTTCTTATTTCATCAAATACTCCAAGTCTGTAGAGAATCATAGTGGACTTAGAATTATTACCTTGAGAAGTGAGCATGGCCGTGAGTTTGAAAATCAAGAGTTTAAATTTTATTGCTCACATAATGGCTATAGTCACAATTTCTCTTCTCCTAGAACACCTCAATATAATGGAGTCGTGGAAAGAAGAAATAGGACCCTACAAGAGATTTCGAGGACAATTTTCAATGAATATTATCTACCTATTTATTTTTGGGGTGAAGTTGTTCACACAGCTTGTTACATTATCAATAGAGTCTTAATTAGGCTTGTTCTTAAGAAGACCACATACGAACTTTGGAATAATAGGAAGCCTAAGGTTAATTACTTTAGAGTTTTTGGTTGTAAAGTCTTTATCCTTAACACTAAAGACAATATTGAAAAATTTTCTTCAAAAATTGATGAAGGATTTTTCCTTGGTTACTCAATCTCTAGTAAGGACTATAGAGTATTTAATAAGAGAACCAAATGTGTGGAAGAATTAGTTCATGTCAAATTTGATGAGACTGATCCACATGAACCCAAAACCACTCTTGAACATCTTGAGGAAGATATGTCAATTCTGGACCTTAATGACAAAGACAATGAACCTTTAGTGAAAAAAAAAACTAGTTCTAAAAACATTCCAGAATCTGTGCATGATGAATCTGAACCTAAAAATATTCATGAGGAGTCTAGTTAAAATCTTTCTAGAGGTATAAGAACTCTGAAAAATCATCCTTTAGATGCCGTAGTTGGTGATCTAAATAGAGGGACACAAACTAGAGCTTCTCTGAGAAACTAGGTTGAACATCAAGCTTTTCTTTCCCAGCTTGAACCTAAAAATATCAATGATGCAATCAGTGATGAAATTTGGGTGATAGCTATGCAAGAAGAATTGAATCAGTTTGAAAGAAACAAAGTTTGGGAATTAGTGGAAAGACCTAAAGACACCTCGACCTTAGGCACTAAATGGGTGTTTATAAATAAAGTTTATAAATCTAGAAACATAGTCAGAAACAAGGCTAGATTAGTTGCATAAGAATATAGTCAAGTAGAAGGGATAGAATATGAGGAAAAATTTCCCCCTGTAGCTAGACTAGAATCCATTAGGATACTACATGCTTATGCAGCTCATCTGAATTTCAAACTTTATCAAATGGATGTCAAAATTGAATTTTTAAATGGGTACATAATTGAAGATGTATTTGTTGAACAACCCCTAGTTTTAAAAATCCCCATTTTCCAAATTGTGTTATTAAACTATCAAAAGCCTTATATGGTCTAAAACAAGCTCAAGGGCTTGGAATGAAAGACTTAGTTCTTTCCATATTTCAAAAGTTTTACTAAAGGAATAGAGGATCCTCGTTTTTTTATTAAAAGGATTTCCAAATATGTTTTAATAGTACAAATTTATGTAGATGATATAATTTTTTGATCCTCTAAAAACTCTCTTTGTACTGATTTTTTAGAAATGATGCAAGATGAATTTGAAATAAGTTTAATGGGGGAACTTAAATTTTTTCTTGGATTTCAAATTTTCCAAAATAAAAATGGTATTATTCTAAATCAAAGAAAATATAATAAGGATATTTTGAAACATTTTGGTTTGGATAGTAATAAAGGCAGTGATACACCTATGAGTAACCCTTGTAAGTTGGATGTTGATGAAGCTGGTAAACAAGTGGATCATACCAATTACCGAGGTATGATTGGGAGCCTGATATAACTTACTGCTTGAAGACCTGACATTCTGTTCAGTGTATGCATGTGTGCTCATTTTCAAGCCAATAAAAAAGAATCTCATTTAACTATTGTTAAAAAGATTTTTAAATATATCAAATTTACTATAAATATAGGACTCTTTTATCCAAAAGGAAAACCATTTGATTTAATAAGTTATTTGGATGGTGACTTTTCTAGTTGTATGTTAGATGGAAAAAGCACCTCTAGAACATGTCACATGTTTGGAAAGTCACTAGTATCATGGTGTAGTAAGAAACATAATTCTGTTGCATTATCTACTACTAAAGTTGAATATATAGATGTTGGTAGTTTTTGTGCTCAAATTCTATAGATGAAACACAAATTACTAGACTATGGATATCAATTCAAACACGTATCTATAAACTATAACAACACAAGTGCTATCAACATCTCTAAAAATCTATTATCTCATGCTAGGACAAAGCATATTGTTGTAAGACATCACTTCTTGAGAGATCATTATCCAAGAGGTGATATCACTCTTGAATTCATTGGTACTGAACACCAATTGGTGGATATATTCACAAAACCTTTGAATTTTGAGAGGTGAAATTACATCAAACATGATTTAGGTATGATAAACTATTGAGAATAGGACCTTACCATTAGAGACCTTACCATTAGAGACCTTACCATTAGAGACATCACCGTTAGAAACCTCAACATTAGAGACATTACCATTAGAGACCTTACCATTAGAAACCTCACCGTTAGAGACATTATCGTTAGAGACCTTACCGCTAGAAACCTCACCATCAGAGACCTTACTGTTAGATACATTTCCATTAGAAACCTCACTATTAGACCTTACCAATACCTCCTTAGCAATAGACAGCTTGAGTCTGGGACATTGCATTTTTTGTTCTCAGTCGGAATCTAAAACATTTTCTGTATATTACTTATTTATCTTATTTGTTTCTTTTTTGATCCCTAAATGATAAAAATAAAACACAGATCACATTTCAATCCACATAAAACCTCAACCGAACCTTTTTCTCCCCAATCTCAAAGCCTAAACCTCTACTAAAACCTTGAACCACTCCAGATCGATGGCAAGAGTCAAAAGGCCATCGGTTGCTGATGAAGGAGATGCACCTGGTCCTAAGATACCTAGAGCTGAGTTGAGTAGTGGAATCCAGACAGTGTCAAATGTTCTTAACCCACATTTATTGAAGAGATTAATAGTGGTTGAGAAGGAGTTAAGTTCAGAATGGCTGCTGTCGAGCCGGTCTTTAGTACTGAAGGCACTTGAAGCTCAGGGTTGGGTTGATTGTTTTTCAATCAATAATGAACCTTATTACCCGATGTTATTGAAGTGATTTTATGAGTATCTAAAATTTGATAAGTCTAATAATGATCACCGGATGATTTCCAGAGTGAATGGAGTAAATGTGAGTTTCTCCTCTACTGAGTGGGCTGACTGTCTGAAGGTTACACATGAAGGAATTTATGATTATTACTCAAAATTGGTTCCTCCCACTAGTGAGTTCTTCTGCTATGAAGAAGCATTAGCTGAATTAACAGGGAATGGAATTCCTAGGAAAGTCATATCTTCTAAAATGGGAGGATAATATAAGTTGATTTTCAAGTTTATCCAGCACGTGTTAGGTCCCAGGAGAGGGGACTTTGCATCTTTAAAGTATCAGGATGTTTTTATCTCGTATCTGTTAAAGCGTGATTAAGAGATCAACTTATGTTAGATGTTTATGATTAAACTAGAAGATATGACCAACACCAGTTCCAAATATAATGCCCTATTTCATTCTAAGTTGATATCCCTTATGTTGAAAGTGAAAGGAGTTTCTGGAGACAAAGAAGAAACTGTTATTGTGAAAGATAACCATTGCATCACCAATGTGATCTACATGTTGATGAAGATCAACTGGAATCCATGGATGAGGATATGGGTGAATGATGAAGCTAAGGTATATGAAGAGTTTAATCCTATGACTCATTACACTAGGACTAAGAATAAGAGAGACCAGGTCTTAAGCCTGATGGAGTTGAGCCCGCCTATTCAAATGAATAAGAAGAGTCTACTTTTGTGCAAGAAAGAGCGGATTCTCCTATAGATGACAGGAGTGATCCTAACCTTTCCTCAAGTTCTCATGCTAATGATATATTCTTTGGTGAGCCTATCCCACCAAAGAGATTTCCTAGAAGGTAGACTGTCCTAATGGATAGTGATGAGGAAACCAATGAAGAAGAAGAGGCTGAAATGTCTTAAGATACATTAGAGATACCTCAGATGAGGATGAAGACCCTGATTCAAGTCATACGGACTTTGAGACAGATGCTGCTGAAAATAAAGAGGAATGTTTAAGTATCGGTTCTCTAATAGGACATACAAAAAGTGTAGAAAGTGGAGAAGAAGATGTGGTGAATTCAGTTGAAGCTGGTCTTATTTTGGAAGTTGCTGAATATTTTGTGGAGGAAGTGGCAGTGGACCCTCCTGTTAATGAATTTGATCAAGGAGGTCTGGTGGAGATGGATGTGGCTGTTTAGGAGAATTCTCAAATTGAGAGGGAGAAACCTGTTGCTACAGGGTCAGTTGTTGTTGCTCATGAGATAGAGGACTGGACAGAAGCTCCTGGCTTTGTCGTTTTAGGACTAGATTATGAAGATTCTGAAGATTACCAGCCTATCAGAAGTCCTCCAATTCCTACTATCTCAGAAACTACCATTGTGTAGCTAGTGGTTCTATTACCTTGAGGCTATTTAAAGAAGGATGAATTGGATTCTTTGAAATCAGATCTGAGGAGGCATATTGATGAGTAAACCACTGAGATAGCATGAACAGTTGCTCAAACTCAAGAACTCCTGACATCTACAGTGGAAAGGATAGTCTCTACCTCTCACTCAACTGTGTTACATGAGATCAAGGAATGTTATAATCAGGTAAGACCTTTGGTAGAGTCTATGTAATCAATGAAACAGTCTATTTCCAGCTTAGAAGCTTATATGGATTCAAGGGCTCAGGCGGGCAGAGACCTTTCATCTGTTAAAAGTGTTGTCCAGCAAATGGTCACAATGTTTGAGGATTTTAAGAAATCCATGGAAACACATGTTAAAGGCCAAGATGATGATGTAAAAAAGGCTAATCAGTGGGCTAACCAAGTCATTTAAGGAGACTGTGGCTTTCTCTCTAGCACCTCTAGGTGCATCTGCTTCCACTTCAGGCTCTCCTCCAGTTGACATTGAAGCTTTTAGGACCGTTGTTAGCGAAGAGGTGGAAAATTTCTCTGGTGCTAGTACCTCAGACTCTCAGGTCATTTCCATTACCTGGGAAATTGATAACCTTGTAGGAAATTATTTAAGGGAAGCTGCTCAAGATCAGAAGGCGATCAAGGAACAAGTTGACTTTTATTACAAAAGGGTATACACTAAGCATCAGATAGATGGACACTTCATGTTGCTGTTGGAGAACTTGAGGATTCCACCTATCACTCAAGCATTTAAGGATCAAGTAAGAAAGATTTTAGAGATCAACACTTCTTTGGAAAAATTTATGGAGAATAAGGATGATTTCATTTCAGCTATGGAAAGAGGAGGCGGTATCATTATGGCTTTTAGGAATCTTCTGTTACCCTTTCTCTATGTGGACTGCACTCCCATCATTGTTCCTATAGCCTTTCCCTCTACCTCAGATGCCTCTGGATCTTCCAGTGTTGCACCTATGATGACTCCTACCTAGGCCCTCAAAATCTTGAACCCCACCATTCCTCAGAGATCTCCTCACTATAGGTTTACTGCTCCTTCTGTTGTTGCTCCTCCTACACTACTAACTGTCATCCCTCAGCCTATCCCTTCACCTTCATAACCTACATCCTCAGCTTCCAAGGGCAGATATTCAATGGACATCTATGATGTGGATTGAGTGTGGATTGTATTAGCTGATAGGGATTGGTGTATTATTTTTTTTATATTTTATTACTATTTTATTAATACAAACACTTTATATTCTCTAGTTTTTGTTATCTATGCTTTTTTTTAATCACAAAGGGAGATAAAATATTTCACCTTGAACTCTCTCAGTTAATCCAATGGGGAGAAGTGATTATATGAGTTTATATATATATTATATATGTTCTGGCCTAAATGTAGTGTTCTCCTAAATATAGTGTTCACCATAAAATTTATGTATGCTCACATCACTGATGAAATTAGCAGATGTGTTTAACCTTTATTCAAAACTTTTAAACCTAAAAATTCAATTACATAATTTGTGATTATCAAAACGGGGGATATTGTTGGAATAACCAATTATGATAATCCAAAATCATGTTTTGATAATCCCAAATCATGTTTTGATAATCCCAAATCATGTTTTCATTCTATGTTAATTATGTTTCATTAATGTTTCTTGTTTCTATAAGAGTAATATTCATATACTCTCAATATCACTACTTGATTAGTTAAGCTTATAGGGCATAATTTATCTATTTACAGGGTCACCATTACAAGGTCACTATTACAAGGTCACCATTACAAGGTCACTGTTATAGGGTCATTGTTACAAGGTCACCGTTACAAATTCATCATTATAGGGTCATCGTTACAAGGTCACTGATCCAAGCCTACTACTGTAGGTTACCACTTATGGTTACAGATGAAAGGTTATAGTTCAAAGTTGCTGATGTGAACCTACTGATTAAAGCCTACCAATGTGAAGGCTACTTTTACCAGTCTACCATACTCTTCTACTCCATACATTGTCAAATTCTTATGACTATTTTAACGGTCTTATTTTTCTAACTTTAATGATTCTGACATAATTAATGCTTATTGTAGACATATCAGGATACCATATCTTGACAGTACAAGGTATGAGAAAGATTTCACGTGATGTACTTACTCCTATTGTCGGACCTCAAATATGAAAGAAGAAGACTGTGGAAGAAAGATATATATATATATAAGCACAGTGAAAAAAACAAGAATAATCATGTCTAGAATTTTAATGCATGATAAAGAAATTACCTAAGAACAAGGAATAACCATTCAAAAAACTTCACTATGTACCCCAAGAACTTCAAGAAGATCATTTTTAGGAAAAAACTTAAGCTACCTTCTATGTCTCATAAAATTTCAATCAACTCAAGAAGCGGAATACTCAATTTCTGAAAGATATTACCTGGAGTTACGACACTCTGTTTTGGAGAAAACTTCCAGAGGAAGACTCAAACATCAAATTCCTCACTTCAAGGAGTCAAAAGCTGAAGTGAAAACACATAGAACCTTCTAAACTCTCTCTCATCCTAATTTCTCTATTATGTTTCTTTCATTTTTACTTTTTGAGAAGTGTGTGTGTCTGTCTGTCTCACACATTGTCTCATGTGCTTAAACTAGAGGATACTGAATATCCTCGCATAAAACATCATCTACATTTTTTCCCATGTATAATTGTAGAAGAGACCATGCATGGTCTATACTGTTTTTTTCTATAAAGAACTATGGATGAGGGTGTGAACCCAGGACAGTTTTTGAAAACTGTTGTAAAGCTTGATACAGGCCGTGTATCAAGTTTATTGCTAATATAAACTACTTGGTGTCAGGTGATCACCAAGTGGAGAGGATTATGTCTTTTCTTGAGACTAAACCTCTTATTTTACTTCACTGTGCACTACATTTTTTGTTACTCTGTGTTATCTACTTTCCGCTGCTTACATTAGCTAAAACATAAAACTGTTTTGCTTTCACTTCAATAGTTAGTTTTGGTTAGTGTGTATATTTTTTTAATTTAGTAAACTTGTTTCAAAAATTTACGAAGTGTTTCTCACTAATTCAACTGAGGATTAATCACCCTTTGTGAAACCTATTGACCAATTAGACAACTATATCTATACTGCCTGAATTTACTGGGCAGTTTTCAAAATTTGGGAGATCTTTATAATAATGTTTTTAACAAAAATTTTAAGTAAGAACTCATTTCAACCCCCTCTTAAGATTCCACTCTGACAAAAAAATACCATTATTGGAACTCACAACATATAGAGGGTGAAAAATCATTCATTTGAAAGTATTTAAAGAGAAATTCCAGTATTATAAAAAATAAAACATATTTGGATTTCAGAATAAGAAAGGAGAACATTAATAGGAAGAATGAGTATTGATATGAAAGAGAAAGAGCTCATTTAAATAGAATGGGGTTATTCTTAACTTCATAAAATTTTATGAAGAAATACATCAATTTAATTCCACAAAAAATGAGTAATGGCATTATAATATCATCATATAATAGAAGAAAATCATGTAGCACCCTCAGTTTTTGGTATGTAACCCCATTATTTATGTTTTATAAATTTAAAGTAGAAGGGTGGAGGAACATTAAAGGAGTTTTGGGGGATAGAGGGAAGATGCATGGGATGCTCACTGTTTTTCTAAACCATGGGAAAGCTAAGTAGAAACCATGAAGAGTTGTAAGTGTTGGATAGTATCTTCGGAACGGTGGGAACACAGTTAGGGAGGCTATGCGAGGAGATCGTATGAGGGTCTTTCCAGATAGTATCTAATGCATGATTAGACATGTTTTGTCTAACTGTATGACTAAACTATACGCAGGGTCAAATTGAGATCCTTAAAAGGTGGATCTCACTCGTTTTACCTTCAAATCCCTCATTTTTGCTCCAAAATGTCCCTAACTCTGGATTATCCTATCTTGAAGGCTGGAGAACCTATCTCAAGTGAATTAGAATCAATATAGAGTCTTTACTTCATGCGTTGAATCCCGATTCTTATGGTAAGTGCTCGTTCTTCCACATTCTTATCACATTTTCTTAGATCTACTTTACCCCTCTTCTCGAATTCTTAGATATACACACACTGTGGGTATATCTATGTTTATGGATGCTAAATAAGTTAATATTTTTTCTTGATCATGATAGGGGAAGATATATAAGGTTGTTTCATGAAATTCTTTACTAGTTTTTTGAGCTTTCTTCCTCCCTTTTTCAATTTTCACCTAAACGATTGAGGTTGGTGGTTTCACTCTCGAATCATCTTAGTAGAACTGAATGGCATGCTATAAAATTTATTATCTTGTGCTGAATTTATTGTGAATTGTCTATTTAAGAATTTTTGGAAACCCTCTTTAGTGATGGTTTGGTAAATTGTGGAAATCTGGGAAATTGGATGTTCTTGAAAATGCATTTTGGTTATTGATTTTAAATTATGGATTTTGAAATGGGGACTTTCTATAATTGTGGAACATGGATTTGATTAATATTTTTTCAATAATTGGAATGTTTTTATTGAACTGAAAGGGTTGGTTTGAATTTTATTATTTAATTTTTTTCAATCAAAGAATGAGTTTATTAGATTGGTTTAACACACTTGGTTTTGGCATGGGTTTGGCATGGGTTGTGGTGTGTGTGTTCATATGAATTTGGATGGATAAGGGCATGAAGGAACTCCATCCAAAGGTTGGGATGAATATGTGTGTGAAATACCCTCGTCAAAGTGGTCCACTAATTGACAACTTAGAGGGAGGATAGCTCACTGCTCGTGAGTATATGGAGGCCAAGGTTTCATGCATGGTAGAGTGTTTGAAAAAGTGTAATGGAATGGTTATACCAAAATGATACTAAGAAATGGTTTTAAAGCCTTGTTTGAGTGTTTTTCTGGAAATATGACTTGAGGGAAATTTTGTTAAAATAGCACTTAATTATGTTTGGTTATAAATGGCTTTGGAACTTGTTTATATTTAGTTATAATCTTTTTTTCATAAATTTTTTATATAAAATGTTTTATATAAATATTTCTAGCCTTTCTATCCTTGTGATGTTTGTTGGGAAGTCATTGGGAAAAACCTACTGAGTTTTATATTCACCCATGATTTGTAACTTTTGTGCTTTTGCATATCTTATCTTCCAGGACATGAGAAAAGGTAATGTATCACACATCTTTAACATTGCCTCATGATTCTTGGGTTGTTTGATGGTTGGAGCATAGAGACTGTGGAGCATGGAGTCTTGTTGTCATCTTGTGGTTCTATTTGTATATTTCTTTTATTTACTTTGATATTGGGTCGGATTCCACTATAGCACACTTTTTTTGGTTTGGTAAAAAAGGAAATGGTTGAGTTGCCTTGGTTTTATCATGCATCATATAGTGATTGTTCAGTGATATTTGGTTGGTTGGTGGTTTGTTTCGTAAATGGTAAATCACCCCCCACTTATATTTGAAACCCTTAGACATTTATTTCCAACCTTTTTCATCTTTGGGATGTTTCTTAAGGCCTGGTAATGATTCATTTTATTCTCAAGCCAACGAGAATAAGTGGGTGATTACAAATGGTATCAATTTATTTAATCCAAACGTTTCTTTGAGATAAGTGGTATCAGCTTGTTCCTTCCTTTTTGAAATAAGTAATCATCGGTGTTCTTAGTCATGGAGTTGAAATTAATTCTTGTATATTCCTTGGGTTAAGATCTTAGAAAGGAGTAGTATTTTTAGGACTTGAAATGTATAGAATAAAAAGACGTATCTAAAATTTTTATGTTGAACTTCATGTTATCAGGGAGTTTGGTACATATGTGTTTTGGAGACACTTATAGGATTATGGAAATCAAATTTTCATGGGTTTAACCAATGAGATGAGCATGACTTGCAATATAGGAATGGCTTCCCACTAGGATTGCATATTCCATTTTGAGAAAATATATATTATTTGATACATTATGTTGATTTTTGAAGAATGCAGAAATTGTTTTCAAATGAAAGATTTTGAAAGGGCATGGTTGGTATATTTTAAAAATGGGTTGATTTTCAAAAGCAAAAATGGATTTTTCAAAAATGGTTAAACTTGGAAAAGGTTGATTTTGGAAAGAAATTTTGTGGTAGTTGATGAGATATAATTTGAAATACTACGTCTTTAATTTCGAGAGAGTGATACTTATAGATTTTTTTGTTGATTTAGAAGATGGAAACTAGTAGCCATCATAGAAACCAACTAGAAGAAGCTGTAGAGAAAATGATTGTACTAGAGAAACAGGTGAACCAAGAACTGATTCAGAGTATCATACAATAATTTCAAGTTGTTGATACAAGGAATTGGAGGGATGAGCCAAGAAATGTGAACCATTCCATCCAGTTTATGAAGCAGAATCCACCCATCATTTGGGGGGATTCGGAACCCAAAAAGGTGGGTGTGTGGATGAATAAAATGAATTGTATCTTCAATTTTATCAGAACACTAGTAGAGTATAAAGTCAATCTGGAAATGTATATCCTCTAAGATCTTGAATTCAAGTGGTGGGGTCTAGAATTGAAAGCTAAACTAGATCAAGGCCTTGTTTTGGAAGATTTTGAGTATTTTTTCAACAAACAATTGTATCCTCACACGTTCAGGATCCAAAGGATGAAAAACTTCTTCAGCCTAAAGTAAGAAAATATCTCTATCACAGAGTATGCAGCTAAATTCATGAATTTAGTGTGCTTTTCACCAGATTTTGTGGAAAGTGTGACCTTGAAGGAACACATCTTCCAATCAAGGCTAAGTCATGAGATTTTCATGAAGATTGCAGTGTTATGTACTAAAGATTATATAGATATGGTGAACAAAGAGATAGTGGGTGAACGTGATATCTTAGGACCTATGGGAGGGGGAATTATGATGATACCTACGGGAAATGGTGGGAACTTGAATGCTAAAAGAAACTAGAAGAGGGACACCTATTTCCAAGGTGGGAGTGGGAATCATAATCGGACGTTCAGATCAGTGAATATTCCTCCAAAACCAAAGAGTCATCCTAGATTTTTTTATTGTGGTTAGTTCGATGACATGAAGTGATAGTGTACAACAACAACTAGAACATGTCATAAATACAACCATATGGGATGACTAAAGTATTATTGTCGCAGTGCTCTAAGTTCAGCCACATAGGACACTTATTAGGTATCGTAGGAAACCTATGATTTGAAAGGATGAGGGCAACAGAATTAATCTCATTAGTAGAGAAGAGATAGACATGAGATTATATGAATATCATTACTCCTCATCAAGGGTAATATTAGCAAGGAAATAAGGAGAAAAGTGCAGAAACAAAGCAGTTGTATGGAGCTAAGAAAGTGATTATAGATGATCAGGATGAACCATCTATGGTGAGAGGTACAATTCTATTGAATTCTACCCTTATGTAAGTGTTGTTTGCTACTGGTGCATCACATTCTGTCATTTATTCTCATGCTATTGATTTGATAAGTTTAAAACTTGAGATGATGTATTTTGTAATAAAACTTCAAACTCCTCTTAGTGATAGAAAATATTGAGCCTTTATGTGTTGACCATGTTCTATAACTGTTGATAGAGATGAGTAGAAATGGGATTTCTTAGTGTTTGGGATGAATGTATATGATAAAATCCTGGTTATGGATTTGTTGACAATGTTGAAGGTTCACATTTACTGTTATAGTATAATGTTTTGTTTCAAAATTAAAGACGGAACCAAGAATCTCTTCAGAGGACAAATGGTTGTAAAGATAGGTTCAATGGGATTGTTGGAACCAGCAATGGGAATGATATCTTACCAGTTGGTGGCATTGACATTGGCATCGATGAAAGAGATCAAGAAAAGCATTTTTCAGCAGAAGTGGGTCAATTTTCAGATGTTTTTTCCAAGAAGTTATTAGGATTACCACCTATAAGGGAAGATGAGTTTACAATTTATCTCTTTCTGGGGACAAGTTCTATTTCCCTTCCATATTAAATGATGGCACCAATATAATTTAGGGAGCTAAAGGTGCAGTTGGAAGAGATGGAAAGCAATAGTTTCATTCGGCCAAGCACTTCTTTGTGAGTAGAACCAGTCTTATTTATGAAGAAAGAAAATGAAACTATATGGCTATCTGTTGATTATCATAAGCTTAACCAATTTATGATAAAGAATAGATATCCACTTCTATGAATTGATGATTTTTTTTACCAATTGAGGGGAGCTCAGTGGTTCTTTAAAATTGAATTACGGTCAGGATATCATCAATTGTGAGTTTGGAAGGAATATTTTCCAAAGACAGCTTTCAAGAGAAGATATGGTCACTAAGAATATGTAGTCATTCCCTTTGGTCTTATGAATGCACCAGTAGTCTTTATGGAATTGATGAACCAAATATTTCAGAAATATCTGGATTCTTTTGTTTTAGTGTTTGTGGGTGACATATTGGTGTATTTAAGGATAAGGTATGAGCATGAGAAACACTTTAAGATAGTATTGGGAATCTTGAGAGATCATCATTTGTATGTAAAACTATCAAACTGTGATTTTTATATATAAGATGTACGTTTTATCGGCCATGTATTTCTGAAAAATGTGTTTTAGTGGATCTAGAGAAGATAGAAGATGTTATCTCATGGAAACTACTTAAGAATGTCTTTCAGATATAAAGTTGTCTTGGTCAAGCTGGTTATTACTGATGTTTTGTGCGTGACTTCTCATAACTAGTTTCGAGGATGATAACTTTGAAAAAGAATAACATTCCCTTATAATGGACTGATGAATTCCATAATTCTTTCCAAGAGATAAAAGTTCATCTTACATCAACACCTATATTTATTTTTCTAGAATCAAGATAGGGGTAAATAGTGTACTGTGATGCTTTGGGATCTAGGTTGGGAAGTGTTCTCATGAAAGGAGACCATGTTGTTTCTTATGGTTCAACGAAATTGAGAATGCATGAGAATAATTATCCAACACATGATTTGGAGTTTTCTATGATCATCCATTCTTTAAGGACTTGGCATCACTATCTATTTGGTGAGAATTTTACTATTTTCACAGATCATAAGAGCTTGAAACATATTTTCTCTCAACAATATGTGAATCTGAGGCAAAGAATATGGATGGAGTATCTTCTAATATTTGACTTTGACTTGATGTGTACACCAAGAAAAGGTAATATGGTGGTTGATGCATTAAACAGGAAGTCATATGCTCAATTGGTGAAAGAATATTTAGATGAATGGAAGTTGTTGTCAGTCCTAGCTGACATGCATGTGGAATGTGATGACCAAGGTGATGTTGCTGTTCTATTTTCAGTTTCCATGGTTCTTGATTTGGTTAATATGATCAAATAGGCACAAAAATATGATGCATAATGCATGTTTATGAGTTCAAAACTCAATTTTGGGGACACCATTGAGGGCTGGAAACTTGATGAGAGTTTGGTTTTGTGGTTCATAGATCATATTGTTATACTTATTCCTTATCAAGAATCATTTCTTCATGCTTACCATCATTCCATATGGGTTGTACATCCGGGTATATAGAAGATGTATAAGGCATTAAAAGCATAGTTTTGGTGGATTAGTATGAAATGGAAAGTGGATGAGTTCATTTCAAGGTGTTAAACTTATCATCAAAGTTAAGGAATAACATCAATGACCAGTGAGTATGTTGTAGTCTTTACTTATTCCAGGGTGGAAATGGGAGCAGATAAAAATGGATTTTATTACAGGTCTCCCAAGAATGGTTTGGAAACACAATATCATGTGGGTGATAGTGGATCAGATTACCAAGTCGACCCATTTCATCCCTATTCGTGAAACACATACAGTGGAGGATCTGTCCAAAATCTATATCCAAGTGGTAAAGAGACATGGCATACTAGTTTCGATAGTCTTAGATAGAGATCCAAGGTTCATGTCTCATTATTGTAAATCCTTATAAAAATCCCTTGAGACTTAATAGACTATGATTATGAATATCATCCTCAGATAGATGGTCAATCCAAAAGAACATTACAGACATTGGAAGACATATTATGGTCTTGTGTAAAGGATTTTGGTGATTAATGGGAAGTGTATGTGTAACACCCCAAGGTTTTACAAATAAATTTAATAAAATGAATGAAACAGTGAGACACTATGAAACAACACTTTTTGTTAAGATTATTGTCACAACCCATCCTCGGGGCCCGTGTCGTGACTACCCCAAGCCCGCCTTCCATAGGCCAGGGGCTGGCGACTAGCACCAAGGCGTAAATCCAGGTAAAAAGGGAAGGCATTGCCTTTGTAAAGTAAACAAGAACCACAGAGTAAGCAAGCGGAAAAGTAAACACTAAGTAAGAACAGAGTACAACTGAAAGTGTGGAAAAGTAAATGGGCCAGTATACAAACCCAAACTGAAAGTAAAGTACAACTCGAAAGGGAAAACAACAACTGTAATGTAAAAGCCGCTACACCGAGCCGTCCACTGGAGATCCCACCTGAAGGGTGGGTACAGATAGCTCCACTGCTCCTCGGGTCCCGTCGTCCGCTCCGGGCACGTCCCGCCCAGTGGTCCACCTCCAGGTACCGTTCTTCTCTGTAAGCCTCAGCCACGATCAACGTTGTCCGTCGTCTGCAACCAACACAACCTAGTGCGGGCATAGCCCGTGCAGGGGTGAGTATAAGCTACTGAGTAGGGACCCCGAGACCCCTGAAGGTCTCCCAAAATCCACAGAGGATAAACCACAAAGGAAGATACAATCACGAAGTAACAACCGACACTGCTTAGGTATCTTCCCATACATATACCTAAGTCATCAATTCCAATACCCTCCATCCTCCGAGCCCAAGTACAACTCAGTCCACATAGGAAAGTAAACGTATTCCACATAGGAAGGCAAAACGTAATCCACACATGATATCACAACACAATCCACACAGGAAAGAAATAAGATTCAGGTCACAGAGGTATACTTCATCGAAAGACGATAAAGATGATCTCTGATCCATCTAAGTCGTCGGACCTACAAAGGATCGATAGTTAACTAACCCCCGCAAAGACCCACACAGGATCGGGCCCACACAGGACCTGTAGGCGCTGGTTCACACAGGACCGCTGAGCGCAAAGACCCACACAGGATCGGACCCACACAGGATCGGGCCCACATAGGACCTGTAACACTGATCCACGTAGGATCGCTGAGTGCTGTAGTCGTCGTCGAATCCACCAAGGATCTTTGTACTGTCGTCGTCGCAGTCACAGTAGCAGTAGCAGTAGCAGTCACAGTCGCAGCCAGCTCTAGGGTTCCCGCACACAGCAAACTCGTTCGGGAGGGTCCGCTCCACGAGCCGAGAGGCTGATACATCAACTGTCACAAAGTCCAGAGTTGATGTATCCAAAACTTCCGTATCGGCAATAGGAACTCAACGCAACAGACGGCGCGTCGATCGGACGCCCAGTCTGAGAGTTATTGGCTTTTTCGTCCTAGGGGCCCGGTTGGTTTTTAAGGAAAACCAACACGACCGTACTCCACCTGCGTCCAAACCTCGGGCGGAGTATTCCAAAAGATCCTTCTCACTACGAGGAACACAACAAAGCTGACGACACGTCAATCGGACGTTCGTAGCTCAAGATATGAGCGTTTCCGCTCCGAGGGCCCGGTTGGTTTCGTGAACGAACCAACCCGGCCGAACTCAAAGTATTCCAAAACATTGAGTGCGATATACCGAAATGACCGTCTCGATACAAGGATCGCATCTCCGCTGACGGTTCGTCAATCGGAGGTCCGTAGCTCAAGTTATGGGCAAAAGACCGAAGTCAATTCGAAAACGGGGGGTTCGGGTCCGGGCCGACCCGGCCCGACCCCCCCCCCCCTGGGTCGGCCCGAAACAGGTCGAACCGACCCGAGTCTGACCCGGCCCGGCCGGCGGCACGGCCTGGCGCGGCGGCGCGGCCCGGCGTGGCCCGGCGCGGTCCGGCGCGGCGGCGCGGCCCGGCTGGCGACGGTGCGGCCTGGCACCGCACGGGTGCTACGCGTGGGGGGCAGAGCCCCCGCCTCTTTCCTTTGGAGGCGCGGCTTGAAGCCACGCCTTGGATCCACGGCCCCCCCTCATGGGGGCCTGCCATTGAGAAAAACGGGGGGGCGCTGCCCCCCCTTGGTGTAACCGCGGCTCCCCCTTTATGGGGGGCCGGTTTGTGGCCAGCCGGGGGAATTAATTCCCCCGACACTTCTCCCTTCCGGCCGGCCCAACATGGCCGGCCGGTTCTTCCTCAACGGGACCGGCAAGGCCGGTCCCCTTTCCGGCTTCCGACGCCGGCGGCCCGGCTAGCCGCCGGTCTTCCCGTTTCGCCGCGGCCTGGAATTGGCAGGGATGTTCGTCGTCAAGCGCGGTGCGACGGCACCGCGCCCCTCCGCCGCGGCCCCGCTCCGGTCGCGGCGCCTTCGGTTCCCTTCGACGCGGCGCGACGACGTCGCGTTCATTGTAATCCTTCCACGGCGTGGCGCGATGGCGTCGCGCAATATTTTTCGAATGATTTCCGCGTGGTGCGACGGCACCACGCCATCTCGTACATCACAAGAAAAATAATAATAATCAAGAACAAAGGAGGGGGAATTCGGCCGTGTTTGTGCGGTCCGACCCCCCTCTCGTTAGATGATAACTCTTAAATATTTATCCACAAGATTATCATGCTAGAACCAAGAACGAGAGTAAATAAATAATCCACAACAAACCCCTACCTCGGTTTCAAGATCGATGATCGTCAACGACCCGCGGAGGACGCGTCGCGGTGGTCGGCGTCACGGAAGAAGGAAGTCGATGTCGTGAAGCGAGGATTCAGAGTTCTTTAACGACGATTTCTTCACAGTAAATCGTCACGGAAGAGATGATGCGGAAGAAGTACGTCGTCGGTATCACGGGTAAGGCATCGCGGAAGACGGTTCCCGAGAACGTGGCGTTCCTCGTCAAAGCTCGAAGGTTCTTCGCGTTCTTCATCAAAGCTTGAAGAATAAGAAGAAGAAGAAGGCTTAAAAATCTCTCAAGGAGGCTAGAGAATTCTAACCAAATAAAATAAGCTAAGGAATTATTTTATTTACTCAACCAAACCATTTGAAATTCAAAGGTTTGAATTAAGACAACTCAACCCCTTTAATAACCAAACTTTTCAAGTTAATTAAAAGAGAAGGTTAAGGGAGTTTTAAAAGAGAAGATGAAGAGTTATGCTTCGTGTGGGCCCCACCACACTTAATCCTCCCAAGGGGGGTTAAGTGGATGTGGGTCCCACATTTAACTCCCTTTGGGAGAAGTTAACCAACAAAATAAAAATAAAAAGTGTTTCCACATTTTTATTTAACTTCTTTTAAAATCCCAAAAACTAACTCTCAACCCGCAATAAACGCAACCTCGGAAAAGGTCTCCTTAAGCGAATATCGGCGCTGCGAGTTCATCGGTGTCCTCGGATTTCAATTCCGAGCACCGGATCAAATGTTAGAAATTCCCGCTCGTTCGTTCACTGAACGTACCCGAGCCAAACTTCGGAAATTGATTCTGGGCACTCCGGGCCTCAGAATCAGGTGCCGTCAGAAACTGCGCTCTTGTAAAATTCCAAAGAAAATTAAGAAAAAATTTCCCCTGAATTTTACGGGACTTTACAATTATAGTTAAAAAATATCTATTAAAAATAATATTTCTGCTTCTATGATTTAAATTTTGAAAAATGGTCATCTACAGTTACGATCATTAAGTTATTTGGAGTCTGACATAACCAAATTGATTTTTGGTGAATAGTAATATACCCTTATGAATAGTAATATGAATAGTAATATGATCCTTATGAATAGTAAATTGTATTATTATTTTATTGTCTTAAGGTTATAAGGTAACGAGATCTTGATTAATTTTTCAAGGTGATATAAAATGAGTTATAGTGTTAAAATTGTTATTTTTTGAATAAATTATGATTTTATTTAAAAATTAAAGTAACCATATTTATAAATTTTTTTCTAAAAATGGAGTTCATTTTTTAATTCTACACATCGAAAAATGGTAAGGTTTAATTTTTTGTATTTTTCTAAAATTCTTAAATTTTTGATGAATAGTAAAATACGGTAATTTACCATATATACATTATATGTTAAATAAAATATTCATAGAATCATGGATAATGTAATCACCCTTGGTTCAAAATCACATTCTATCTTTACTGATTAGGTTCACATGAATCAATACTATTCAGAGTCTTGAAAAAAATATATTAAACTAATGATTAAAATAATGGAAAACTCCTCCTCTCCTCCACTATAAAAACCACCTTCACCCCCCTCTTCATCTCACACATCTCAAGCTTTGAGAATTGTATAAATTCTATCCATTCCACTTCCAAATGCTCTTCCCAATGTCCAAGAACTTCTGGTCACACCAAAAGCCCAAAACCATAGGCCTTAAGGAGGATCTCAAGGAGAAGAGATCAAGAGGTAAAAATCCTCTTTCATTTTCTTGTGTTTTCTTTTAAATTCTTTAATTTTCTTATACTCTCTTCACCTCCCCTTATCCAAGAGGAATGAAAGATCCATTATTATATATATTCATTATTTTTATCATGTTTATGGAAAAATTCATCATCATTCTTCATCTCCTCTTCCTGTAATTCTAAAAATAAAAACACCATCTGTGATGTGTCGATTTACTGACATCGTGGACAATGTGTCTTCAATTTTATTTACAACCTTAAAATATGGTTGTAAAACCATTTTAATGGTTCAAAATGATATTAAAGTGTATTATATGAACTATATTATGTTTTTTAATTAACTTATATTCATAATATTAATGGTATATGATGAAATAAGTTCGTGATTATCGAAGAACCACCAAAATGATCTAAACGAATATCTATAATGATCTATCGAATGATTCATCCTCATAAAATATACCCAAAGTGATTTATGGAATAACTTAATATTCTAGAAACATATTAACATCATTTATTTCCACTTCTAGAGTTTTTCTTTCATTTGACAAGACAATATTCTAGAACCGACCATGGAAATCATGTAAAGCACCCACCCAAAACAATGAAATAACAAAATATTATTAATAAATTGGTCGAATGATGTTATAAAATGATCATATAATTTGTTATAAACATTATTATTCTTCTATAAAATACTAATAAAACCCTTTTAACAATTATACAGGTGTTTTAAAGAAGTTTTAAGTAAGACAAACCTGAGGTAAGGGAATTCTTAACCCAATTTTTATTCGTTGGGTTAACCTTCTACTTCATTAATTATGTGATACTAATATTATTTATGTAATGAATTTCATTTATATTAGGATTTTTTATGTGTATTTACAATGTATACACATAATATTTTCATTATATTAATTCTCACATTAATTATATGATATTTGTAAGGGGTTTTCCTTTAAAAAAACTCTTCTAAAATTCTATTTTACGAAATTCAAACGAAAAGTTTTTTATGAAATTATTCATATTTTATGATTTTGGTCTGGTTCATGGGAATTTTTTATGATGAAGGTTGGTACCTATATCTCCTTTCATTTAATTGGGTATGTGTATGTTTTAGGTCGGCCGTATTGGTACTCCAAGTGTAACTACGTTGGTTACACTATAAGGTAGTTATGAGGGTTACATTGTAAGGTAGTTGTAAGGGTTACAAATCATAAAGTAGTTGTGTGGGTTAAAATATAAGTAATTCCCCAATATAACCATATAGTTTTATATATTTTCATTAATGTTTTATAGAAATATCATGTTTTACAAAGTAAGTATATATGGGTGAGAAGTATGAATTTTTGAAAATGATTTCATATGATTATAAGTATTTATGGACTAATGGGTTATTTCCTTCTTTTTTACATCCCTTAATGATATTTTTATAGTAATACCATATTTTTAAATGTTTTACAAAGGTTATAAGAATGTTCAATATAAATAAGTAAGTCAATTTAAATGTTATAAATATTTTCCAAATAAATCATGTTGTTGTTTTGTATTAAAAAATTTATGTTTTGGAAGAAATGGATATTTTTTTAATGGTACCCACTTTGTATGTTTTTAAGTTGATACGTATGAGTTATTTAATAACTTTCTAAAACTCTAAACATAAAATATCTCTGGGAATTTAAATATGTGAAATCTAGTTGAAATAACTAGATTATGTAATGTTTAAGGTCAGGTCTTTGTAGTTGGTTTTAGATCATGGTTTGTATAACTTTAGAAGTTAGTATGATGTTAATAGAATACCATAATTTATTTTTACCTTATGTTTATGTTGAAATGGTATAGTATTTAAAGGTTCCGATGATGCTTTAATATGTCTGTTCAGAATGGTTTTCCACAAAAGAAATAGGGAAAATGAAGTTAGACGGAACCAAGAGGCTGATATATTTCTAAATCCGCTACTAAGAAAGGTGGGAATTGGAACCGAGTAGTTTTTTATAGTAATGGATCATATGAAGTAGGAAATAAATTGTGGTGGAATCTATACAAGAGAACAAATAGAGCTACCACAATGGAACATGATGATAGTGGAACATTTTATAAGAATATTCCTATTGTTATCTATAGAAAGAAATTACCTGCAATCCTTTTTGTTTTTCCCTGAGTAGAGTTTGATGTCATTCCGAGTATGGATTGGATTTCTATTTATCATGAAAAATTTGACTATAGATCTAAAGAAGTTGTTTTTTAGAAATTGTTTCAGTTTGTATACAAGAACAAAACCATACAATTGATAAAATATCAGGAAGCTGAGAAACTATTGAAATATGGAAATGAAAGTTATCTTTCTCATATTGTTGAAAACAATAGAACTATTTAGATTAATTATGTTTTAGTGATAAATTAATACCATAATGTTTTTCCTGATGAGTTACCCAATGTTATACATGATCGTCAAGTTGAATTCACAATTGACTTATTTCTTGATGCTAATACAATTTCAAATCTCCCGTATAGAATGGCTCAAATTGAACTTCTTGAATTGAAAAATTAGTTGCATGAGTTTCTTGATAAATGATTCATTCATCCAATCACTTCACCATGGGGAGATCATGTTTTTTTCATTAAAAATAAATATGGTTCCATGATACTTTTCATTGATTATAAATATTTTAATAAAATTATTATTAATAATAATTATATTTTTTCTCACATTGATGACTTGTTTGATCAGCTCTAGGAAGATCAATATTTTTCCAAGATTAACTTGAGATTTGGGTACCATCAACTAAAGGTGAAGGAGGATGACTTTCCAAAAATAGCTTTTTGGACTAGCTATGGTTATTATGAATTTTTTTTATGCCATTTGGTTTAACAAATTCACCTACTATCTTCGTAGATCTTATGAATATATTATTTTGTGAGTTCTTGGAAAAGTTTGTGGCTTTTTTATTGATGAAATTCGGGTATATTCTAGATGTAAAGAAGAGCATGAAAACCATCTAAGGTTCATTTTGAAAATCTTAAAATAAAACAAATTTTATGTAAAATTCATCATGTGTGAATTTTGGTTGCAATAAATTTATTTTCTTGGTAACATTGTTTCTAAAGATGGAACAACTGTTGATCTTGTTAAAATTAAATTTGTTGAAGAATGGACAAGACCCACAAATATAACCAAGATTCACAGTTTTCATGGTTTGGAAGGATATTACGAAAGGTTTATTGAAAACATTTCATGGTTATCTAGTCAACTGACTATGTTAACTTGGAAAGGAATTAAATTCATCTAGAAAAAAAAATTGATGATTGTTTTCAAGAATTGAAAAGAAGATTGGAAAATGCTCAAATTCTGAACCTAACTTCTAGAAATTGAGAGTTTTTCATCTAAAATGATACTTAATTAAAGGGAATTGATCATGTTCTGATGTAGAATGATTAGGTAATTTCTTATTCTTAAAAACTAAAACCCCATGAGTTAAATTATCCCACACATGATTTGGAATTAGCAGTTGTGGTTTTCACTTTAAAAATTTGGAGGCATCATTTATATAGAGCCAAATGAGAAATATATACTGACCACAAAATTTTGAAGTATATATTAACTCAAAAAGAGTTAAACATGAGGTAGAGATGATGGTTTGAATTGATAAAGAATTATGATTGCATAATCAATTTCCATCTTGAAAACCCGAACAAAGTGGAAGATGCCTTGAGCCAAAAACATCATACATCATTAACTATGTTATGTCTAGAACAAGACCCTTTGATTAATGATTTAATTAATTTTGGATTTAAAGATGTTGGTGTAAGAAATTCCTCTATTTTGTTTTTTGGTTTCAGTGTAGTCATATTTGTTAGAAAGAATTAAGAAAACATGGAAGGAAGACAATGAATTATCGAAAATGGTAGAATTGGTTAAAATGGGTAAGTTTCTATAATTTAACTTTGACAAAGATTGTTTTCTAATATTTGGAAAGAGATTATGTGTGCCTTGTGATTATCAGGTGAAGAAATAATTGTTGTACGAAGCTCATTTTTCTCTGTTTTCATTTCATCATGACAGCACAAAGATGTATAGAAACCATTGGGAGTATTACTGGTGGGATGGAATGAAAAGAGATATTTAATATTTGAAGATGAAATATTTAACATGTCAAAATGTTAAATTAGAATGGTAGTTAGTGAAGTGGATGCTTCATCCATGACCAATACCATGGTGGAAATGGGAAAATATATCCATGGACTTTGTTGTGGGACTACCAATGACTTCTCAAGGTAAAAATGAAATCTGGATTATTGTTTATCAGTAGACAAAATCTACTCATTTCCTTCATATTTTAGATAATATGCCTTTGGATTAGCTTTCTAAATTTTACCTACAAGAGTTGTTAGATTTCATGGACTTCCTCTTTCAATTGTATCTGACCGTGATCCCAGGATTACTTCTAACTTTGGGAAAGGCCTTTAGAAGTCATTGGGAACAGAATTAAATTTCAAAACTGTTTTTCATCCTCAATCAGATGGGCAGTCAGAATGGAAGATTCAATCATTGAAGGATATTATTTAACCTTATTCAATAAATTACTAGGTAATATGGAATCATTATATTTATTTAGTTGAATTTTCTTATAATAACAATTTTCATTCTAGTATACATATGGAACCTTTTGAGGCATTATATGGGAAGCTGTGTCAAACTCCAACTTTTTGGGATAAATTAGGGGAAAAATTTTGATAGGACCAAAATTAGTAAATGAAGTTGATGAGAAATTGAAGATGATCCAGCAACACATGAGGACAGTTCAGAGTAGGTAGAAAATTTATGTAGATAATAGGGGAAAATGATTTTCCGTTGAAGTAGGTGATCATGTTTTTCTTAGAATCTCACCATGGAAAAGTGTTATGCATTTTGGTAAGAAAGGAAAGTTGAGTCCATAGTTCATTAGACCTTATGAAATCCTGGAGAAACTTGAACTGTTTAACTACCATGTAGCTTTGCCTCTGAGTTTATCTCAGGTACAAAATGTTTTTCATGTCTCAATATTGAGAAAATATGTGCCAGATTCACCTCATGGTTTGAGCCCAGAAGCAGTTTAGTTGGAAGAGAACATTTCTTATGAAGAGAAACTTGTTCTGATTCTTGATCGAAGAGAAAAAGTATTATGGAATAAGTTAATACATCTGGTAAAGGTTTTGTGGAGAAACCACATGGTTGAAGAAGAAACATGGAAATCTGAAAATATAATGAGGGAAAGGTACCCTCACTTGTTTAATAAGTAAATTAATTTGCAAGGATGAAATTTCCAAAAGGTAGGGAGAATGTAACACCCAAAGGTTTTACAAATAAATTTAATAAAATGCATGAAAAACAAAGAATATATGAAACAACACTTTTTTAAGGTGATAGTTATGAACTATATGTTAAACATAATTTTTTCGCTTCTATGATTTAAATTTATAAAAATAGACATCTATAATTGTGATCAGTAAATTATTTAGAGTCTGATAGAACTAGCTTGATTTTTTGGTGAATAGTAACATAACATTATGAATTGTAATATGACCCTTATAAATAGTAAATCATATTATTATTTTACTGTCTTAAGGTTATAAGATAATGAGATCTTGATTAATTTTCAAGGTGATATAAAATGATTAATAGTTTTAAAATTGTTATTTTTTGAATAAATTGTCATTTTATTTTAAAAATAAATTAATCATATTAAGAAAATTATTTTCAAAAAATTGAGTATATTTTTTAATTATACCAATTTAAAAATGATTAGGATTAATTGTTGGGATTTTTCTGAAATTCATGATTTTCTGATGAATAGTAAAATACAGAAATCTACCGTATATATAAATTATATGTTAAACACAATATTCCTAAAATCATGGTTGATATAAGTACCCTTGGTTCAAACTCACATTCTCTCTTTACTATTTAGGGTCACATGAATCAATACTATTCATAGTCTTGAGTAACAATATTAAATTAATTATTAAAATAAGGGAAAACCCCTCCTCTCCTCCACTATAAATACCATCACCCCCCCTCTTCCTCTCACGCCACTCAAGATTTTGGAATTGTCTAAATTCTATCCAATCCCATTACCAAGTCTCTTCCCCACATCTGAGACTTTTTGGTCTCACCAAATGTCTAAAACCAAAGGCCTTAAAGAGGATCTCAAGGAGAAAAGATCAAGAGGTAAAAATCCTCTTTCATTTTCTTGTGTTTTCTTTTCAATTCTGGTCTTTTTTTATACTATCTTTACCTACCTTTATCCAAGAGGAAATAAATCTCCATTATTATATTTATTCTGGATTCTTATCTAGTTTATGGAAAAATTAGTCATCATTCTTCCTCTCCTCTTCCTCTTATTCTAAAAATAAAAACACCGTTCGTGATGTGTTGATTTACTGACATCATGGACGATGTGTCTTGAATTTCCTTTACTTCCTTCAAATATGACTGTAAAACCATTTTAATGGTTGAAAAGAATTTAAATTTTATGATATGACCTTTTTTATGTTCTATAATTAACTAATATTAATAATATTAAAGGTATATGATTAAACAAGTTCGTGATTATCGAAGAACCGTCAAAATGATCTAAATGAATATCACTAATGATTTATGTAATGATTCATCCTCATACCATATAAGAAAAATAATATACAGAATCATTTAATATTCTATAAATATATTAACACCGTTTATTTTCACTTTCTCTTCCATTCTACAGGAAAATCCTTTATGAACCGATCATGGAAATCATGTAAAGCAGGCACCCGAAACAATATAAATAAGAAAATATTATTAATAAATGGGTCAAATGATGTTTTAAAATGGTCATATAAGGTGTTCTAAACATGATTATGATTCCTTAAAATAATAATAACACCATTTTACCCATTATATAGAAGTTTTAAACAATTTTTAAGTAAGATGAACCCGACGTAAGGGAACTCATAACCTAATTTCAATTCTTTGGGTTAACCTTATACTTAATTAATTATGTGATACTAAGATTATTTTTGTAATTAATTTCATTTATATTATGATTTATTATATGGATTTATAGTTTATACACATAATACATTCATTTTATTAATTCTCACTTCAATTATATGATATTTTTAAGGGACTTTCCTTTAAAAATCCCCATCTAAAATTATATTTTATGAAATTCAAACGAAATGTTTTTATGCAATTATTCATGTTTTATGATTATGTTATGGTTGTTGGTAATTGTTTATAATGAAGGGTTAGACCTATATCTTCCTCCAATTCATTAGGTATGTGTATGTTTAAGATCAGCCGTATAGTTACTCCAAGTGTAACTGTGATGGTTACACCATAAGGTAGTTGTGAGGGTTACATTGTAAGGTAGCTTTAAGGGTTACAAATCATAAGGTAGTTATGAGATATAAAATATAATTAAGTAATTCCCCAAGATAACCTTATGTTTTTATATATGTTCTTTAATGTTTTATGGAAATATCTTGTTTTACAAAGTATATATGGGTGAGAAGTATGTCTTTGTGAAAATGATTTCATATGTTTATAAGTATTCATGGACTAATAATTTTTTTCCTTATTTTTATATCCCTTACTGAGATTTTTATGTTCATATCATGTTTTTAAATGCTTTTCACAAGTTATAAGGATGTATAAGAGAAATAAGGAAATCAAGTTAAATTTTATAAATATTTTTCAAAGAAATAATGTTGTTGTTTTGTGTTAGAAAATTTATGTTTTGGAAGAAATGGATATTGTTTTAATGGTAACCACTTTGTATGGTTGTGGGTTGATACGTATGAGTTATGCCCTAACATTCTAAAACTATAAACCAAAAAGATATTTGAGAATTTAAAGAGGTTAAATCTCGTTGAAATAGCTAGATTATGTAATGTTTAAGGTCAGGTCCTTCTAGTATGTGTCATTAGTGGAGTTCTCATATAATAACAGCTATCAAGACTCGATATATATGGCTCCTTTAGAAGTTTTGTATGGAAATCCTTGTCGTTCCACACTTTTTTGGGTGGAAATAGGTGATACTTAATTAGTTGGGCCAATCTTTTTCCATGAAATGATGAAAAAGATTCAATTGATCAGAAAGAGGATGGATATGGATTAGAGTCATCAAAAATCGTATGTGGATCATTGCCGAAGATCGTTATTGTTCTTGGTGAGTGATCATGTGTTCTTAAGGATCTCTCTAAGGTTTGGACATCAACATTTTTGGGAAGTAGGGAAAGTTATATCTTAGATAAATTGGCCCTTTCCAGATATTGGAATGGGTTGGAGAGGTGGAATATTAGTTGCCATTACCACCACAGTTCAGATTGGTGCATAATGTGTTCCATGTATCTCACTTGAAAAAGAATCATCATGATCATGATCATGTGATCAGATGGGATCACAATGACCTAGAATCGGATGATTCATCCATACATATCCTAGTGGAGATTGTGGATAGGAAATATAATGTCTTGTGTGGGAAAATCATCGGCCTAGTATAGGTTTTGTGGAAACATGGTCAAATTTAGAAAGGGACTTGGGAATGTGAGAAGGAGATGAAAGAGCAATGGTTGGAACTCTTTCAGAGCAATGATGGTTTTATATTTTCTAGGGAAGAAAATACCAATGGTCGGGAGAATTTATCACCCCATATTTCTGGTATGTGACACCTTTCTTTGTGTTTTATATATGTAATGTATAAGGGTGAAGGTTGGGAGAGTTTGGGGAACTTTCAAGGAGTTTTCAGAGTTAAAGAGGAGGTGCACAGGATGTGCATGCTTTGTCTAAACCATATGAAAGCCTAGTAGAAACTACATAGAGTTGCAGATGTTGGATAGTAGATTAGGAATAGTGGGTGCACAGTTATGGAGACCGTATGAGGAGGTCATGTGAGGGCCTTTTCAGACAGTAGCTAATGCACGGTTAGTGCATAGTTTGTCTAACCGTGAGACTAAACCGTGCGCAGGGCCAAAGTGAGATCCTTAAAAAGTAGATCTCACTAGTTTTAACTTTAACTCCCTCATTTTTTATCCAAAATGGCCCTAACTCAGGATTTTCCTCTCTTGAAAGTTGTACAACATCTCCCAAGAGAATTGGAATCGATCTAAAGCCTTTCCTTGGTGCATTGAAGCCCGATTCTTGTGTTAAGTGCTCATTCTTGTCACGTTTTCTTAGATCTACTTTATCCCACTTCTAGGATTATTAGATATACAATCACTATGGGTATATATAAGTTTATGGATGCCAAATAAGTTTATATATGGTCTTGATCATGATAGGGGAAGATATCTAAGGCAGTTTCATGGAATTCTTACCCGGTTTCTTGGGCATTCTTCGTCCATTTTTAATTTTCACCAAAATGATCGAGGTATGTGGCTTCACTCTCAACTCCTATTAGTAAAACTAAATGGAATGATTTAAAATTGATTATCTTGTGTTAAATTTATTGTGAAATGTCTATTTTATAATTTTTGGAAGCCCTATCTAGTGAAAGCTTGGTAAATTGTGGAAATCTGGAAAATTCGGTGGTCTTTAAAATGTGCTTTGGTTATTGATTTTAAAATGTGTATTTTAAAATGGGGAATTTATGAAATTGTGGAACATGGATTTTATTTATATTTTTTCAATAAAATGAAATTATTTATTGAAGTAAAAGGGTTGGTTTGAATTGAATTTTTTATTGTTTTTTCAATAAAACAATGAGTTTATTGGATTGGTTGAACAAACTTGGTTTTGGCATGGGTTTGGAATGGGTTGTGGTGTGTGTGTTCATATGAATTAAAATGGATAAGGGCATGAAGGACCTCCAGAAAAAGTTTGGGATGGATATGGGCATGAAGTACCTTCATTATAGTGGTCCACTAAGTGACAAATTAGTGGAAGGATAGCTCACTGCTCATGAATATAGGGAGGTCCAGGTTTCATTCATTGTAGGGTGTATGAAAAAATGGAATGGAATGGTTATGCCAAAATGATATTAAGAAATGGTTTTAAATCCTTATTTGAGTGTTTTTATGGAAATATTAGTTGTAGGAAAGTTGGTTAAAATATAACTTATTTACATTTGATTATAAATGGTTTTGGAACTTGTTTATATTTTGTTATAAACTATTTTGCAGAAATGTTTTATATAAACTGTTTTATATAAATGTTGTTAACATTTCTATCCTAGTGGCCTGAGTAGGGAAGTCATTGGAGAAAACCTACTGAGTTATATACTCAGATCTTCTTTAGAACGTTGGTTCTTTTGCATATGTTATCTTCTGGGACATGGGAAAATGTAAAGTATCACACATCTTTGGAACCACCTTGTGATACATGGGTTGTTTGGTGGTTGGAGAATGGAGCATATGGAGCATGGATTTTTTTGTCATCTTGGAGTTTATTCTTGTCTTTCCGCTATTTACTTTGATATTGGTTTGGATTTCATTGTATCATACTTTGGTTAGTTTGGTTATAAAGGAAATTGTTGAGTTTTCTTGGTTTTATCATGCATCATATAGTGATTTTTTGGTGATGTTTGGTTGGTTAGTGTTTTGTTTCTTAATGGGTAAATCATCCCCCAATTATATTTGAAACCCTTTGACTTTTATTGTCAGTATTTGGAATCTTGGGGATGTCGCTTAAGGCCGAGTAATGGATTATTTTTATTTTCAAGATAATGAAAATGAGTTGGTCATTAAAAATCATCTCATAAAACCATACTCAAATAGGAATCATTATGATCCCAAAAAATAATTCGAGTCAACAAAACCCCTAACAACTTCATTTTCTTTAAAATCATAACCCCATGAAAGGTATAACATAATATTTCTTTATTAGTATCTCTAATTTCATGAATAACATGATAAAAATACATACAACGAAAGTACATAAATCACATAAAATTAAATAAGTTGTGGCATATGGCACAAAAAAATGCGATGATGAACCCTTATGGCTTAAGAAACATTTTAATGAAAAAAATCCTTGAAAATAGATCTTGAAATTGAACTCCAAATACCATGAATAAAATATAATTAATGAAATTATATTTTCAATAATTATGTAAAAACCATTTAAAAGAAATTGGGTATATAAAATAAAATGTGTGTAACACCCTGATATTTTATGTAATATTTTTTTCATTAAAATTAATTTCTTTAATAGTTTGCATTACACACAAGACTCGGTCTAAAACGAACCATGAAATATTTTTATTATCATCGTTATAACGTAATTATTAAATTGATGGGAATGAATATTATTTACTGAATTATTAATAATATAATGGTCATTCTCATTTCTAATGAATTAATTAATACTTTCCAAATAAGAACTCGATTTTTAGTAGTCTTTTTATTTTTCAAATATGCATTTTTTTAATGGTTTTCCTTTTTTATGAGTAAATGTAATACTTAATTTTTGAAAATTTTATAAAATGTTTCTATAAAAAAAATTTCATTTTTTATTCATCCTGCCAAAATTATATTAGAATTATTTTTCTATAATTTTCTGAAAAGATTAATTTTTTTCAATAAATAATGAGAAATATTTATTTTTATAAAACTATCATTTTCACATAATCAAAATGTCTATTTATGATTTGAATTTGATTTAAAAGCAACTTAAGTGTTATTTAGTTATATATAATCTAATTAATTACATTTTATTTATCCTTATACCTTATTTTTTATAAGTACTTGTTGAGGCTTCAAAACAAACTTTTCAAGAAAAACAAATTATTGTGTTTTGTGAGATTAATTTCAAATAAAACTATACCACTTATATGATATGAATCTTAAAAAATGGATTCCATATTTTGAATTAGTGGGTCCAAATTTTTTAAATAGTTTATTTTTATTTTTTATCAGTACAAATAGTAACTATAGTAATTTTATTACCACAATAAGGATAAACCGGTTAATTAAGGTTAAAAATAAAATAATAAGTACTGAAAAATGACCCCAACAGTTTTATATATTTTATTTGATGAGTTAATTTCATCTATAATCATCCAATGTTTGGTTATATGACCTTCTGTTTTCATTTGAATGAGATTATGATCTTTATAGTATTTTATTTCAAGAAAAGTCAAACATGTCACACTCTTATTTTTAATAGCTATATTATATTTAATATGGGGTTAACCAAAAGATATGTTAGACTATAAATAGTATTTCAAAATAAAAAAGATTTATCTTCATCATGATTATTTATTTTTAATTTTTAGTTAAAAAATAATTACATTAAATGTTTACACGACACTGAAATAATAAATATTCATTTAATATAAAAATCAAATAAATGATATTAAAAATATTATAAGTTTTATAATTTGAGATAATTAACATGATTCAAAAAATTAATAGATGACTATGAAATTTTTGGGATGTGTTATAATATTGATTCAAATTTTAAGTGTTTTCATGATGTTATTAAAGTCAAAGTAATTAATAGTGTCAAAATTGACAATAATGATATTTTATCAAAATAATATTTTATTAAAATAATATTTTATAAAATTATATAAAAATCATAAAAATCCTAAAATAATACAAATAGGATGGTATATTATCTATAAAGTCATCACTTATGAATTTATAGGTCATTTGGAAGCATTTATCTCTAGAATAGTCGTATTGCATTTTATTCTTTTAAGAAATTTCAAAAGTTTCCCCCACCTCAATTATAAAAGGATAACACATCTCTCACTTATTTACACCAAATTGATACTTCTAGGTCAACAATACCATATAAAATTATTTTCTCAACTTCCTTAGTCATATTTTATAAGTGTTGGTTTTTTCAAAAGACCAACCCTAGAGCCCTTTATAGGAGATATAAAGGAGTCGTTTCCAAGAAGAGGTAATCACCTAAACCAATTTATTTATTTTTATACTTTTCTTTACCTCATATATATTTAAAATATTATAATAAAATAATAACTTTATTATCCTAAATACTCTGAAATTTTATTATTATTATGAAAACATCACTATACACCATATTTACCATCAAACAAGAAGTGAAAGTATCACTCGTGTGTACATATGATTTATCATCTTCACGTTGTGATAAAATTCATTTTTCATCATCGTATTTTATGAATTGGTATTATTATGGGTTTAATGATTATATATTATATTTTTAACATAATTATACTTCTTAAATTATAATATCATATCTAACTTCTTACCTTCTAAATGGTTTAGAAAAGATAATATCACTCGTGCGTACGTGTAGAATACCACATCCACAAAGCAATGTGATTCATTTTTCATTTCTATTTTACATGGATGGTAAAAAGGTTGAATTTTTTGAATATATAGGATTTATAATAGTTATCTTGGAAATGATAATAATTATTTAACATAATTTTGTTCCATTCGTCAAAAAATGAAAACAACATTCATGTGTACGTACGGTCTACCATCTCCATGAATGATGTAATTCATTTTCTATCTCTAACTCTTATTGATTACTATAAATATAAATATAATGAATATATATTATATTTATATAATTATAAACATTATGGAGATGATGTAACCATGATCAAATTACAAGGACCAAAAATATCAAACCAAAACACAGGTGAAAAACGAAGCAAATATCACCCAAAATAACAATTTTAATAAATAATTGATAACAAAAGGGTAAAAAGAATAAAATTAAATCATATATGATATGATATATATTAGTATGTTTCTTTAATATATGTATAATAAATTTATATTTATTATAAAATAGGTTCCAAAGTGTACGAAGATATTCGAACCTAAGATAATGGATTTTCAACTCACATTTACTTCTATGGGACATATGCCTTATACACTAAATGTTTTTTGTGGTGTATATACTATCTATAAATGAATTTTATGATTATTCTCAAGAAAATTATGGTAAATACATATCAATCTGAAGTTTTTTCTTACATAGGGATTATGATTCAAAACTTACTAAAGTGGTAAGGGTTTATTTTACAATCGCATCATTATTCAAGATTGTTTATTTTTAAGTCTCAAATGAGGAATATTTCTCTTACATGTTCATGTTTTCTAAAGAAAAATAAAGTTTTTAACTATTCTACTAAAAAAATTTAACATATTTTTTACTCGTGTTTTTCTTTTTAATAAACTTGTTAAAATGAATATTTTTTTCATTTTCAAAGTGAGTTACTTTGTAACTTTTACAAAAAAAATATGGAAGGAATGTTTTTAACTTATATAGAAAGAGTAGATTTTCCCACCATCATGACACCTCAATTCTTTGATACTTTATTTATAATTTTACAAGTTTATATTTAAATAAAATATTTCCATTTATACATTCGTATCTTTTTAAAAGAGAAGTGATTTTAAAATTGAAAATTTATTTATCTTAAGAGTTATTTCAAGAGATCATTCAAAATAATTTATTCATCTAAGATGACATCATTTGATGATAATTAAAATTTACAGAGGATATGATCTAGGGATACTATCCTTATTTTTTCTAAATTTTTTATGTTTATAATAACAAGGTGTTTATGAATCTCATTCCCTTTTCCACAGGTTATACTTTGATGAAATGTTTATAAAATTCATTTCTTTTCAGAAGTTCTGAGATGATGATTGCTTAATGATCTTATGGAACACATATGCATGATTTTCATTATGTGACATGTGAAACCTATATCACCCTTCAATACATTAGGTAAATATGGATAACTCATGAGGTAAAAATGGTATGCATGAACCTGATTTTATGTTCACAATTTTTTGTGTGGATCTGGTTTTCATGTCCACAAGTTTATGCATGGACCATGATTTCAGGTCCATCAATTTATATGTGAACATAGCTTTAATGTCCATCATTTTATAAATGGACATGTATTTCATCTCCATAATATCATGAGTGTACCTAGTTTCATGACCATAAATTTATGCAAGGTTATGATTTCATGTCCTTAACTTAATGAGTAAACTTGTTTATATTTGTAAATGTTCATAAAGTTATAAGTTTATACTATATTTTCATGTTTTATGTCAATTATATGCTCTTATGGTTTATGTTTTATTATTATTTTATGATTCATGTCTTATGAACATATTATATTTATATAATGACTCAATATTATGATCTATGATATGCAGGGTGTAGATTTCAAATGTTAATCTCATGTTCTCAAACCCTTATGCTCATGTTATGATTATGGATCATTGTTATCTCCCATGTTTAACCTTACTGATAATCTGAGTTCACCCTTTCTTATATCCATTCCCCAGGATATGAAGAAGGGTTTTAGAAATGATGTGTCTAAGAAGAATTCTTGTTATGAAGATCTTAGTGGGAGATGATATAGATCATTTATGAACCGGTTGTTTATGTATCCAAGTTTTCAAAGGAACAATACCTATACAATTAGGGCATGGATAAAAATGTTATGTGATGAATATTCATCTACTAAGATGTAATATCTTTGTATGAAAAGTTTGGGTCATAATAGTTGGTATCAGAGTAATGTTTAGTTAACCTTTGAAAAATGGGATGATAAAACTTTAGTAATAACTCTAGGAATAATTCTAAGAATATAATAACATCATAAATGTTTTTATCATGTATAACCTAGGTTAAATCTAAGGTATCATAAATTTAAAATAATTTGTCTTGATTTAAACATTAAATGAATGTTGATTCATGATTATGTAATTTTTCACTATGATTATCATTGTTCACACTATGATTTTTTGTTTTAGTTAATGGATGCAACCCAAATAAATCCTGTGAAAAAATAATATCATATCCAATGAAATGACCATTCTCATGAGTAAAATAATGGGTTATGATATGGGATGAAATATCTGGTGACTATGTTCACTCAACTCTCTCATGTTATTAGTGGAAACACAGAGCATGTTCAACTTCTGAATGCACCAAGGAGGGGGAAACATGTTATTAAATCTTTTATTTTACAACAACCACCATCCTTATATGGGTATTCTAATCCACTAGTTTCTATGAAATGGATAAATTTGATGCAAAATATATTTCTTTTTGTGAAAATTTTGTCTTAGTTGTTTATAGTTTTTAAGGTGAACCAGATCAATGGTGTAATCTTATTAAAAATATGATGAAAGTGGAGAAAATTAGCTCAATGGGATGGGATGATTTTAAGGGAATATTTTTCAGTAAATACTTCCCTCGTATTCTACATAAAAAAAATGAAGAAGGAATTTCATGAGCTTAAGCATAAGGATAATGAATCCATTGGTACATATAAGGTAACTTTTACAAGACTTTCAAGGTGTGTTTCAGGTTTAATCATCAACCCTAAAATAAAAATTGATCGATTCTTTAATACTTTGAAACCATGTCTTAAAAAAAGAATTATCCATAAGGGACTTTGGAAGGTATAAAGAAATTGTTCGATGTGCAGAGAATGTGGAAATGGAAGATAGAAACCTCATGGTTCTTATGATAAGAAAAGGAAGATAGAGCTACATAGAAACTCCATTGGTTTGTCACATGGAGGGAAGAAAAACTTTCAACCTCCTACTTTCCAAAAATCTGAGAAGGGGAACTCAGGTAAATTATTTAAAGGAATAAATTTTTTTTTCCAGTATGGGAAGTCTGGTCATTAAGCTAAAGAATCATGGAGTGGTGTAAATAGGTCAATCAATGAAATGAATAGAGAGAGAGAGCTCAAAAAATGCACCACTCACACTTCAGTTCTATAAATAAAAAGAGTTTGGGAAATATGTGAATCAAATTCCTAATCCAAGAGATATTGAAGATATTAATCCACAACAATATATAAAGTCAAAGGAAAAAAGGAAAATCTTTTGTAATTACAATAGTTGAAGTAAATCGTGATAGTTAAGGCACACTTATCCTCCAATCTATAATAGGGGATTCCATGTTTATGTATTTATGAATGAGACCTATGAAAATATTATCTTTTATTTAATTTTGATGGGATCTTGATCGTTGATTAGATCTCCCTAGATAGATTCCATATATATTTCTTGAATCAAGAGATCATATTTTATATTCTGAATCAACTTATAATCATCTATTGGTGCAAGTATGAACCCAAAACATCAATGGAAATGTTCTTTTCCTAAGATAAGATATTATTTAAATAATAAAGATAGAATTATCTTTTATAATCATATATTATTGTAACCTTTTGGGAAATAATTAGTAAACCATGGTGAATATATGATCAAGGTATATAAATTTTGGTTTGAGACTTTATGAGTAATTAAAATTATTTTTATAATGATCATGGAATTACATGAGATCAAATTATTTTTAGGTTTTGAATATGGTCAGTAATATTGTGAAGGAGTCTTAAGGTTAACTACTTGTGGAATGTATTACATTGAAGATTTGGATATTATTATTTGAGGTTAAAGTACGATTTATCATATCCAGTACTAACCTTTTCTTTATAAATATTTAGAGGCTTAAGGAATTATTTATGGGTCTTATGATTCGTTAAAAGTACTTTAGGCATGAAAAAAATCATCTTGAATATCCATTTCCTAGAGTAAGAGATCAGGTGGAAATAGATCGAAGAACAACCAAAAAATGAGATTATTTTTACAACATAGAATGAAATAAATTAAGTTTATTTTCTTGATTGTTTTATCTAGTCAGTAAAATAATCCCTTGACATTAGAAAAATGAACTTGAAATAAAAACATTATCCGTTTATTTTTCTTACTGATAAATCAATGATCTTTTAACATATCACCTTTCTTCCTGAAAAATCATTGATATTTTAACCCATCAATCCTTAAGAGTTAGGTTTTTCTTCCATATCTATGTTTTCACTTCCCACTTATATTCTCCTATTTAGAAACCTATTTATATGTTATTTCAGATGACATTTTTATTTCCCTTTCCCTCTTTTAAGAGGAATTTTTATTAACCATTTTTACAAAGTTGGTTTCCATAATGGAATTTTCAAATGTCAAACCTTAGATTACTGAGAACTAGTCCAAATTATGAGGATGAAATTTAATAGAAGGGGGGAGAATGTAACACTTTGAGATTTTATGAAATATTTTTTTCCATTAAATTTAATTTATTTGATATCTTGTGATACATGTAAGACTGAGTCTAAAACAAGCCATAAAATATTCTTATTATGACCCTTATAACTTAGCTGTTAAATTGGGGGGAGTAAATAGTATTAACCAAATTATAAAACATATAATGGTCCTAACCATTTAAAATGTATTAATTGATTCTTTTTAAATAAGTACTCAATTTTAACAAACATTTTATTCTTCAAAAATATCTATACTTAAAAAATTGTTTTTTATTTTTATGATTAAATATTAAAACAAATTTCTTAAAATTTTATAAAATTTATCAACAAAAATAAATTTCATTTTTTAATTCTACCTGACAAAATTATCCTAGGATTATTATTTTATAATTTCCTAAAAAGAATAATATTTCAGTGAATAGTGAAAATACAAATTTTTATAAAACTATCATTTTCATTAAATTAAAATGTATCTTTATGATTTTAATTTTATCTCAAAGTAAATTAATTTTTTCAGTTATATATAAACTAATTAATTATTATCTTTATACCTTATTTGGGTATAATTACTTTTGGGGGGTAAAAAACACATTTTTCAAGAAAATTGTTTTTCATTGCGATTTGCAACACTAATTTTAAATTGAATTATGATATTCATGTGAGTTAAATATTTAAAGATAGATTTAATATTTAGAATAATTGGTGTCAAATTTGGTACATAGGTTCCCTTTATTTTTTGAAAATATGAATAGTAACTATAATAATTTTATTACCACAGTAAGGATAAATCGGGTAATTTGTGTAAAAAATAAAATAATAAAGACTATTAAATGACAGAAAAACTTGCCTAAATTTTATTGGATGAGTTAATTTCGTCCATAGTCATCAAATGTACAGTTATATGACCTTCTTTGACCATTGGGATGACATTATGGCCATTATAACATTTTATTTCAAGAAAAGTCAAACATGTCATAATCATGTTTTTAATAACTATATTATTTTTAACATGCCGTTAACCAAAAGATATATTCAACTATAAATATTATTTTAAAATATAAAAGATTTATCTTCATAATGATCATTTATTTTTAATTTTTAGTGAAAAAATAATTACCTTAAATTCTTACACAACGCTGACATAGTAATTATTCAATTAATGGAAAAATAAAATAAATAATATTAAAAATATTAAAATTCTTATAGTCTGAAATAATTAAGGTGATACAAAAAAAATTCATATTACAATGAAATTTTGGATATGTATTAAAATAATTGGTTCAAATTCTTAGTGTTTTTCATGATGTTATTAAATCCAAAGTAATGAATAATGTCAAAATTGACAATAATGATATTTTATGAAAATAATATTTAATTAAATTATTTAAAAATAAAAAAAAATAAGGATAAAGATTAAAATATATGGTCGAAAATGTCATCCCATTTTTATTTATGAACCATTTGGGAGCATTGAATCTAGAATAGTCTTATTATATTTTATTCTTCTGAGAAATTACAAAAATGTTTCTCGCCTCAAATAAAAAGTCATATCCTTTCTCAATTCTTTACACCAAATTTTAGTCTTATATATCGAATATCCCCTAAAAAATTCTATTATAAACTTCCTTAGTCATAGTTTATTCATTCTGGTATTTCCAAAAAACCAACCCTAAATCCCTTTAGATGAGATCTAAATGATTCGTTTCTAAGAAGAGGCAATCGCCTTAACCAATATCTTTCTTTTTTTTCTTTTCTTTACCTCTTCTAAATCTATAATACTTATCATAAAATAATAATTTTAGTATACTCAATATTCTTCAATGTTATTATGATTATTAAAACACCAATATACACCCTCTTTCTCATAAATCTAGAAGTGAAAGTATCGCTTGTGCGTACGAACGGTTTACCATCTCTACATAGCGATACAATTCATTTTTTATCACCATATTTTATAGATGGGTATTGTTATGGGTTTAATATTTATATATAATATTTATAACTTAATTATACTTCTTAAATGATAATATCATATCTAAATTTTTACCTTCCAAACTATTAGGAAACGATAATGTTGCTCGTGCGTATGTGTGGACTACCACCTCCACAAAGAGATGTGATTAATTTTTAATTTATATTTTATTTAGATTATAATAATTATGGATTTAATGAATATATAAAATGTATAATAAATATTCTAGAGATGAGAATTATTATTTACAATGCTTTCATTCCATCTGTCGAAAAATGAAAACAACGTTCATGCGTACATACGGTCTACCATCTCAATGAACGATGTAACTCATTTTGTATCTCTAAATCTTGTGGACTAATCTAAAGATACATATAATGAATATATATTATATTTATATCATTATTAAAATTATTTATATGATTTAACTATGATCAATGTACAAGGATTAAAACTTCCAAACCAAAACATACATAAAAATGAACCAGATATCATCCAGAATAGTGATTTTAATAAATAATTGATAACAAGTGTATAAAAAGGCTATAAGTAAATAATATATGGTATGATATATATGATTATAGTTATTTAATAAATTTATAATAAATCTATATTTATTATAAAAGAGGTTCCAACATGTATGAAATGGAGCCTAAGGTAAGGGATTTCCGTCTCACTTTTATTTCTGAGGGACATATGCCTTATACACTGTAAGTTTCTTTTGTATGGTGTATATACTACCCATGAATGTATTTTATGATTATTCTCATGAAAATTATGGGAAATTAATATTCATCTTAAGTTATTTCTTTCATGAGTCTTATTATTTAAAAGTTACCAAATTGGTGAGGGTTTATCTCACAATATCATTATTATTTGGGATTTTTTATTTTTAACTCTCAGCTGAGAAATATTTCTCTTCCATATCCATGTTTTATAAAAATGATTTCAAAAAGGGTTTTACTATTCTTCTACAATTTTGTAACATCATTTTTACCCATATTTGACATTTTGTAAAACGGTTTGAAATGATATTTTTATCGTTTTCTAAACGAGGTACATTGTGAATTTTCCAATAAAAATATGGAAGTAATGTTTTTTTAACTTATACAAAATGAGACACTTTTCCCATTGTCATGAAACAACAATACTTTTAAGATTCTTTTGTAATTTTAAAATTTTATTTTCAAATAAAATTTTTTCATTTATAAGTGTTCATATTTTTAAAAGAGAAGTGATTTTAAAATGAAAAATTTATTTACCTCAAGAATTATTCCTAGTGATATTTCAAAGTAATTTTTCCATATAAGATTATATAATTTAATTATACTTAAGTTTTACTCCAGATATGATCCATTTATATCATTCTTATTCTTTTTCTAGATGTTTTATTTTTATGATGACAATATTTTGATGAAACTCATTCCCTTTTCCATAGGCTATACTTTGATAAAATGTTTATGAAATTATTTTTTTTCATAAGTTATGAGATGATTAATGTTTTAAGATCATATGGCACACATATGTCTGATTTTATTTATATGATGGGTGAAACCTATATATCTCTCTAATGCATTGGGTAAGAATGACAAATCATGAGGTAAAAATGTTATGGGTGAACCTGATTTCATGTTCACAATTTTTTTTGTGGATATGGTTTTCATGTCCATAAATTTATGTGTGGACCTAACTTTCATGTTCATAAGTTTATGCATGGATATTTCTTTCATGTCCATAAGATCGGGAATGGAGTTGTTTTCATGTCCATAAATTTATGTAAGGGCCTGATTTCATGTCCTTAACTTAATGAGTGAATCTATTTCTATTTATACATGTTCAAAAGTTCATTCCATAAATTCATGTCTTATGTCAATGTTATGCTCTAATGGTTTATATTTTTTTATTATTTTATTATTCCTTTCTTATAAGCTGTCAATCATTATATCATAGCTCAAGATTATGATCTATGATATGCAGGGAGAATATTTCAAATGTTAAGATCATGTTCTCACACCCTTATGCTTATGTCATCATTGACATATTCCTTGTTTACCCTTACTAGGAATCTGAGCTCACTCATTCATATGTTTCATTTTCCCATGTTATGAATAAAGGTTTTAGAAATGATGTGTCTAAGAAAGGTGATAGTTATCAATAAAATGATATATATCATTTATGAACCTGTTGTTTATGTGTCCAAGTTTCCAAAGGCACTATACCTATACAATTCAGACATGGATTGAAATTTTATATAATTAATATTCATCTACTTAGATGTAATATCTATATATGAAAAATTTGGGTCGCTATGACATGTCGCAAGAAAGGAAATTGAGATGAAACACTCTTACTTTAATTCTTGAATTCCATGAAATAATTTTATCTTCCTATATAACAAAAATAACTATATTGATAATGTATTAAAGATCCATATTCATATCTATATACTTTTAAAACATAATTTATAATAATTTATACATTTATTAGTTAGTCATAATTTATTTGCATCATCGAATGTTAGCGATTTTGATTGTTTTGTGCATGCCTTGATATTGATTCTCATTCATTGATATCAATTTCATCATTATTAAATTATCTAAAGTGTTGTAATATACAATATATAAGGATTTATAAATCTCTAATTCCATTTCATCATAATTTTTGTCACTATTTTTTAGGATGAAATTGACAACAAATTTGTTTCCATAACATTTTATGAACAAAAGTTGGTATTTTAATAATGTGTTAGATATTAATAAAAATTTTAACGAAACTTAAACCAAATATTATTTTCTCATTTATTTATTATAATACCAATAGTTAAGTTTACATAGGCATCCATGATATAAATTTATAACATTGTTTGTGTAGGTGGTTAAATCGAACCAAACAAAAACATGTTTTAATTGATGGATGAGTATGGTTAGGAAAATGATTACTTTTGTATAATATCATTATTATAGAATTATAATGATAATATTTATATTTATTAAGTTTTAGAATCATATTTTAATTGATTTATATAAGGAATAAAATTCTAGATAAAAAAGAAATATATTGCTTCATAGATATGATAATCTGTAGGTACATATGAGCATCGTTCTCACATTCCATAGAATGTAAATATATTCAGAATTTGATTATATTTTAAAAATCATAAAAATGTTTTAGATATCATATTTATTCATTAAATACCCAATTTTAGCCAACCATGTAAATCTGTTATAAAAAACGGATCATGTTGCTTAGAGAGGTGGTAGTCTACACGAAACACAAGCAACATATCCATTTTTCAATTGGTTGGAAATTTGGTATATGGTTATCCCATAAACATAATAAAATTTTAGTATACATATGATAATAATTTAATTATTTTAACATTGGTATATTAGATTTAGAAGAGGTAGAATAAATAAAGAAAGGAAAAGAAAAGAAAAATGAGTAATTGAGAATTTTACATTACTCCTTGGAAAAACTCTTTTAGAAATTGGATTAAGGATTTGAGAAATAGACTTTGGAGAAGACGAAATCCAATAAGAAGTGATTGGGGGTTTTGGGAGTTATTTTTTCAAATTTTGGTCAAGACCAAGAGTCTTTGAGTGGGAATATGTGTGGGGTGTGGATGGTTCCTTTTACAAGGGAGATGAGTAACATTTTTGCAATAATATAAAAGGTAAAGTCACTATTCAAAAGTAAAATGGATCCAATAATGAAAAATAATGGATATTAGAAGGGGTTAAGTTCTATAAACCTTTAACCGTATATTTTTACACGTGTTTTTAATATGATTTTAAGTCTTTTTCTCTTAGGTTTTTTATTCTTACCATTTTTGGTTTTTATTTTGGTAACTAATTTTTACCTAAGTAATTTTATTTTAAAGCCTAAAAATAAAATGGTTCATATTAAATAAATTAGACATAATAATTCCAAAATATAAAATCTATTTTTTCAAATAAAATATCTAAGTGTGAAAAAAATTAATTTTAATATTGATGCACATAACGCGTATATACCATTTTTAGAAAAAAGTGTATTTTTATGCTTAAAATTTATGATTAATATAAAATTATCAATATTGTTTATTTATATAAAATTAAATGGTTTATTATTAACCAAATAATATTTATGTCTTTCAAAACAATCAAGAACTAAATTCCACCTTGTGGATACTCAGTTTAAAGAAACGGACCAAAAATAGTTCTTATTAGAGAAAAATATTCCTTAAGTTTCCATAATATTAAACATGAGTTTTATAAATTCAAAATTGTGTTTTTAAATGATTTATTTAACTTTATAAATATATATTTTTTATAAAAAAATGGTTTCAAGAACTTTGAAATCATTGTATTATAATAATGTCATAAAAGTGATAATATTTATAAAATTATTATTTTTCATTATTCACCCCAAAATTCAACCTCTCAAAAAAATAAAAATAATTAATCCTAAGATAATTTTTACATATTGAATTCAAAAATGTTCATTTTATAAAATTAAAATTCTTAAATTTTTAAATTTATTTATGTGTGGACTACTATCACCACAAAGCAACGTGTTTCATTTTTCTTCTAGAATTTTATTATTTATATAACTCTTTTAAAATCCAATTCACCACCTTAACAACATATATATAATATCATTATACTTATTTAATAATGATATCATTTCAAATGAATGATTTTCTTAAATATACTTATCAATTATAGCATATTCTTTTTTGGGTTGGTTTAACCGCCTACATGAACAATGCTATAAATTTATATCATGTTTGTCTATGAAAAATTAACTATTGATATCATTAAACATCAATGAGAAAATAATATTTAGTTTACGGTTCTCGAAAGTTTATTGATTAGTATATTTCATCCATACATTTTAGAGTGTTTTAATATATTATTTTTTGCATTTAATTGATAAATATTTCCAATTTTGGAGTGAATTGACAAGTTTTATGATTTATGGTAGGAAACAATGAATTTGTGAATTAAGGAATAAAAATATGTGGAAATAGGAACTTAAAGACACTTCCTTCTGTGAGATTTTCTCATGACATGACACCAAATTTTTGCAATAATTTTGAAGCTGGAATAGATGGGATGCATGCTTTGACAAGGAGCCACAACAGGATGAAGGCACACTTGGTGCTTTGACATGTTTAGTAGATTTTCATTCATTTTTTTCACACCTGATCACCGTTAGAATGAGCGGGTTATTTATTTGTGTAGAGGAAAGCGTGATTAAAGAGTATTTATTGTCAAAGATATTTTATATTTTATTTAAATTCATGTTGGAATTTCATGTTCGTTCATCAATTTTATCTCTTCCTTGATTCTTCTTGTATGGCCTGTAATGATCTGGATTTTTGAAACGGGTCAAAATCCCCACCCGGTTTGAATTTTTCAATTAGCGGTTATGCTACTTTTTGATTATTTGATCGGAGCTCAATTATGATAGTTTCATTGTCCTTAAATGGTGTGTTTTTGTTGGATTAGAGATTAGTAGAGTGTCTCGGGTGTTCAAAAGGGTTTTTGGGGTGTTAGAGGCCCGACAGCTTATTTTTTGATAATAGATATAAGGGCACGGTTGCGCGGATGCATCTGAAGAATTGTAGAGGGTTACTTCATGGTTTTTACATGTTATGTAAAACCATGCGGGGTGGTCATGCAGACCTGCAGCCTTAGGTAGTGGCTCCCAAACAGTTGTCGCACGGTTGGAAAACTGTGTGGGTAAACCATTCAGCTAGTGATGGGTAATTTTTATAATTTTTTTATTTTTCTTTTATTCCTTCTTTTTCTCTGATCCCTCCCTCTTTCTTCTTCCTTGGTTACGCAAAGCAGTGGAAAGATTCCCCTTTTTCTCCTCAGGTGAATTTTGATCACGTCTCTCTATCTAACCTCTGTTCATTGATCCTTTAGAAGTTATAGGATTTACTTGGTAAGGATAACCTCGTTCATACCTATTCTTCTTTGATCTATCATTTTACAGACTGTTGTTTCCGTCCGAGCCAATTTCAATATTTTAGACCGAAACTCAGATCTACGTTGATCGGATTCTAATTGGACTTCGATATCAGATGTGCCTACGTATACGAGTATAGGGTAGGTTTTTCATACCTTGTTTTGAGTTTTCACATAATTTTGGGGGTTGTGGATTTTTAGCGCAACAGCGGGTTTTGAGTGGAACCCTATTATATCATATTGACTTGACTGTTAGACCATCTGGGATGTCGTGGTATTGCATTATACATGTTATGCTTGAGCGAGGTTAGGCGAGATGTTTCTTCTCATTTAGATATATTTTTCGGGGCGCCAAAATGGTTTTAATTGAATTTTTTTAATTTTAAATGGTATGTTTATGTTTTTTAAGCTTGAGTAAGCGAGTGTTGGAATTTAAGACCTCCATGCTAATGTGATATAGCTGGTAGCAAGCGTATTTCAATATTTTTAAATTGAATTACTTATTTAAAGTGCTTAAATGTGTTTTATGTTTATGTAATTTCTTGAATTGAATGAGATAGGACCCAAGGGTTCGGGACGGGTGTGGCTCAAGATGAGGTTTGGATGGCATAGCCATCAGGATTGAGTGATGTTGATCATTGGTTGGGCTTGGCCCAAATTTTCTTGAGTGGTTTTGAACACATGATTGGGCATCACAGACATCGGTTTCAGGCAATGTGACTCTCAGGTTGGGTAAGAACCGTGATACTTGGATGGAAAGGCCATCGTATTTGAGTGGCATGGTCGCAGGGGAATGAGTTTCCATAGATAGTGTGGCTTAAGTTCTTATTTTGCGATTGTCACTCACCCATGATGGCCAACGCCCCGATTGAGTTGTGTGCACACAGGTTGACTCTGTGATGAGGTGGTTTTGAATAATTGTGAGGGTAGAGGCCCCCGATAGTTGCGGCTTAGGTATTTATGGTTTGGGGTTCTTGTCATAGAAAGTCACGTGGAAGGCGATAATCCTTCATTTGATAGAAATGAGGCTATTAGGTTGGAGGCTGAGGCTTGCCTTGATTGAGCCTGTGGGCCTAGATATTTATTTTAGGATAGACATCATTTTTACTTTCACTACTAGAAAAACAGGTATTTGCGACGAGCTATTTGCGACGGGATCCCGTCGCAAATAGTCCGTTGCTGAAAACGCCGTCGCAACTACACTTATTTGCGACGGGCCCGTCGCTAAAGACTTTTTTTGCGACGGGCATTCTCTCCGTCGCAAATAGTATTCCGTATTTTTGTAAAAAACTTTTAAAACAGTTTTTGCGACGGGACCCGTCGCAAATACCTTTTGCGACCGTCCCATCGCAAATGGCTTTTGCGACGGTCCCGTCACAAAAACTCTTTTTTTAAAAAATAAAAAAAAATTAATAATACTAGTATTTGCGATGGGAGTCGGGACCCGTTGCAAATACTATTTATAGTATTTGCGACGGGGCCCGTCGCAAATACTTTTTAAAAAAAAAATAAAAAACTATTAATAATACTAGTATTTGCGACGGGCATAGTATCCCGTCGCAAATACTATAAAAAAAATAAAAAAAATAAATTATTAATAAATTATTTTAATTAATATAATAATAGAATTATAATTTACAAATGAAAATAATAAATTATTTTAATTACTATAATAATAGTAGAATTATAATTCAAAAATAAAAATAATAGAATATTAATAAATAATTTAATTAATATAATAATATTACAATTATAATTCATAAATAAAAAAAATATTAATAAGTTATTTTAATTACTATAAAAATAATAGAATTATTTTACATTCAAATATTAAAATAATTCAAGTATTACAAAAAAAATAATTAAATTATAATATTATAAAATTTTAATATATATATGAAATTTTAATATATATATAAAATTTTAATATATATATATAATTTTAATATATATATAAAATTTAATATTATAAAATATAAATAATATTATTATTCATATTAATATTGTTATTTAAAAATATAATATTATTAATATTTTATAATGAGACAGAAACTACGAATAGAAAAAAAATATTTTGATTTCACAAATTTTATAACAGAAATACAAACTCTAATCTGAAGGAGGGGGGGAGGGGGGGAGGTGGGGGATCTGCAGATGGTGGTGGAGGAAACTCCATCCCTAAAGCATGAGTGAGTCGGCGCATGTACTCCATCTGCTCCTGATGCTGCTGCTGCCACCGACTCGTCTGCTCCTCGTACAGCTGCTGCTGGCGTCGACGCTCCTCCTCATGCTGCTGACGCATCTGCTCCTGATCCTGTCGGAGACTCTCTATCTGCGCAGTCTGAGATCGCAACTGATCCTCATACTGTGTAGAAGAAGATGCACGAGCTCCTCTTGAGCTGGACGCCGACATCGCAGCACTGCCATAATAATCTCCGGGAGTCAGTCGAGAGCCGATACCAACTACCCGGCCCTTCTCGAAGGCATACTGGGTGGCCTGCATCCATGCCGCCTCATCAAACTGACGGGCAGTGGTCTGATCTGATGACTCGGCCTGACTCTCAGGTCGGGCATGTGCCGCTGCGGCCTCATATGACTCTTATAGTTGCAATTTAAAATTAAAATTGTGAATATATTATATGCAGTTAATTTTTAAACTTGAAAACAAATAATACTGACCACGATGTGATGCTGACGATCACCTCTGAGCTCCCCAGTAGCAGGATCACTGTACATCCTCCGATATACATCGTACTCTGTAATATCGGGGTGCTCGACAGCCTATAAGAATAAAAAATAAACTGTTAATATTTATAGTTATATAAAATATTTATAAATAATCTACGTACCAGATGCTGTCTATGAGTACTGAAAGAACGACTCCCAGCTCGATGAGTCACCTCCTGTCTCCCCCGATTCTGCCTCCCCACCGATGATCTCCTCTGAAAGGCACCACTCAACCAGTGCGCACATAATCCATCCCATACATGGGATGAAATATACTCTGGTCGGTGTGCTCTACATGACTCCTCAAAATCTGACACTCCTGCTTTCTTCATCGCAGCTTTTCTTAAATTGTGCAAAAACTGACGAAGACGATCACGCATGGCCACCTCCCATGCCTCGTGGATGGCGTCACGCATGGTATCCTCGATCAGATACCATAAACCCTACAAATAAATCAAAATATCAAGTTAGAAATGAAATAATTTTCAAAATAAAAATTATTTATTTACGTACGTACCAACCAATGGCCGAACATAGCCTGCTGCACATCAATGGGAATCTGCTCCCATGTGGTCCACGGCTGAGAGAAATAGTTGCGCAAAATAGCGCTGCCCTGTCCGACTGCTATATGCGGAAAACTGAAAAAATAATAAACATTTATTATGTGAATAGATTAATGAAATCTTAGTCAAATCCACAGGTTATCACACAGGTTATCACACCTCCGGGTGCGCGGATCAAACCCAAGACGTGGACGTCGCTCGGGGACGGGGTCAGGAATCATCAATCGTGCAAGACCGCGCCCCCTCCGCGTACTCCCTGGAGCGCCTGCAGGCTGAGGGTCATCTGCCAGCAACTCATCCGCATCGAAAGGCAGGTCAGCCTCTGCCAACTCACGAAATGTGGCCTCGTCCATCTGAAATAGAAAATGTTAATGTTAGAAAATAATTGATAATTACTATTATATATACATATATACATATTATGATTGTATATAAATACCATGGAATTCTATAAGTGTTCATCTTCATCATCATCTTCATATATGTCAATGTCATCTTCATATTCCTCCTCAACATCATCGATATCCATTCGAGTTGCAGTTGCTTCATCTCTTACCATTTCAAATTCATGTGTGACATCATTAACATCATCGTCATCACCGACTCCTAAATGTGGGGTGTCGTCATCGATACTCATGTATCTTTGTAAAAAAGATTGATTTTGAGTACTCTCTTGAAAAACTTCAATTCTTTGCACATCAGTGAAAGCACTTTCACTTTGACTAAACTGATTGTCTCGAATTTTGATTTTTATTACACTCCACCAATCAGTCAAGTCTCTTGATGTTGCACAGTACTTTGCATAATAAACTTGATATGCCTGTTGAGCCAATAAGAATGGTTCATTTACTGCGAGAACACTTTTACATTTAATATCGATGATTCCATGAGTCGGATGAACACGCACGCCTCTCTCTATATCCAACCACTGACATTTGAACATGGTTATGTAATGTTGTCCAAGATAACAGAGTTCAATGATTTCATCAAGTATGCCATAAAAGTCAAGTTCATTTTCTCGATGATGAGATCCTCTCAAGCTAACTCCACTGTTCATTGTTTTTTTTGATTCCCCATATGCATGTGTGTGGAATCGAAATCCATTCACCACATATGCATTATAAGTTTTAACAAGTTTGGAAGGTGGGTTACTCAATACACACAGCCGTTTGTCAATTTTATCATCATGTCGAGACACCTGAAGATTTGTGAAATAATTATCAATATAGTAAACTATACATTGAATGAGTTGCTAAAAGATAAAGAATTTATGTTACCAGTTTTTGAAACCACTGAGAGAAATTTTTCAGTCGACGTTCTTCGAGAGCAGCTGCTGTAATTTGTGGAATTTGTTTCTTGATATGATTATCATACAACCTATAAAAACCAAAGTTATTTACTGTAACATAAATGATAGAATAAGTGATATAAACACTTACAGTACAACTGATGTCATCTCTTCACAGTTGAGCAGAACATACGTATGAGCTCTATGATGTTCATCATCTGAAAGCCAGCGTTCAGAAACTCCACCAAAACCAAGCTCTGACTGGTTGAAAACAGATAATTGATTTTCGATTTCATCAATATTCCTCTCATTCCGTCCCATTCGGTTGTGTTTTGAAGGATACTCAGATTCAAAATAATGGGAGCAGAAAAAAGATATTTCCTCTTGCAAATAAGCTTCTGCAATAGATCCTTCAACAGATGCTTTGTTGCGTACTTTTCTTTTCAATTTTTTCATGCATCTTTCAAATGGGTACATCCATCGAAACTGTACCGGACCTCCACATTTGGCTTCATATGGCAAATGTAACATCAAATGTTCCATTGAGTCGAAGAAAGATGGCGGAAATATTTTTTCAAGTTTACATATAATTACAACAACATCTTTTTCAAGTTTGCCTAGAGCATCATAATCTGCCGTAGCCGCACAAATTTCCCGAAAAAAATGAGACATGTCTGTTATGGAATCCCAAATCACAGAATTCAACAGACCTCTTAATCCAATGGGTAGAAGTCTCTCCATTATAACATGACAATCATGACTTTTTAATCCAGTAATATGACCATTCTTTACACATCTACCCAAATTCGAAGCACAGCCATCTGGAAGTCTCAAATTTGCAATCCACTGACAAAATAATAAACGGTTTTCTTTAGACAGTGTATAAGCTGCTTTTGGTTTCAGTAACCTTTCTGTTCTGACATTCTCAAATAGTTCCAATTCTGGACGCCTGCAAATTTGGGCAAGATCTAAACGTGCATTTACATTGTCTTTGCTCTTTCCTGGCGTATCCAAAACTTTATGAAACAAATTATCAAAATAGTTCTTCTCAATATGCATGACATCTAACATGTGTCGGACCAACAAATCAGACCAATATGGCAAATCCCAAAATATGCTACGTTTAATCCAATTGTGTTCTTTCCCAAAACCAGAAATTTTCTGTTGGTTTATTGTGGGACCAAAAGTGATGGGAGGTAATGAAAATACAACCGATTTTAACTCCGAACCTGATAGCATTTTTGGAGGTCCATCCCTTTCAGCTGTTCCTTTTCTGAAATGAGATCTGTTTCTGCGAAAAGGATGATCAGCTGGAAGAAATCTGCGATGACAGTCAAAATAACACGGTTTCTTTCCATGAATGAGCATAAATGCTTTGTTCTCTCCCATACAGTAAGGACATGATTTCTTACCATGTGTACTCCAGCCAGATAACATCCCATAAGCCGGGAAGTCACTTATTGTCCACATCAATGCTGCTCTCAGTATGAAATTCTGTTTCGTTGCAACATCATATGTACTGACACCAGTACTCCACAATAAATTTAATTCATCAATCAATGGCTTCAAATAAACATCAATATTTTTCTTCGGATGTCCTGGAATTAGTAAAGTCAAAAAGATATATGGCTCCTTCATCAACATCCATGGAGGTAAATTATACGGAGTTAAAAAAACAGGCCAACATGAATATTGACTACCATAAGATCCAAACGGGCAGAAACCATCAGTGGAAAGGCCCAGTCGAACATTTCTAGTTTCTAAAGAAAATGATGGATGCACTCTATCAAAATGTTTCCATGAATCACCATCGGCTGGATGATTCAAGCTTTTATCGGTTGAACTATTCTCTTTATGCCATGACATCATTGTCGCTGTATTCTTAGACATGAATAAACGCTGAAGTCTGGATGTAAGCGGAAAATATCTCAACTGTTTTACAGGAATCAAACCAGACTTCCCGTGTTGTCCTTCTTTATATCTCAGTTGCCCACATGTGGTACAACTATCCAACGACTCATTTTCCCCTGAATATAAAATGCAGTCATTTGAACATGCATGAATCTTCTGACAAGTAAGTCCCAAATTTCGAACCAACCTCTTACTTTCATAGTAATTTGCAGGTAAAACATTTCCTTCGGGTAACAGTGTTTTCAGCAAAGAAAATATCTGGTCAAAACAGGTGTTTGACATTCCGTTATCTGATTTGATAGCCATAAATTTTGCAACTGCTTCTAATTTGCTCATCTTGCAGCCAGGATATAATGCATCCTCAGCAGACTTCAACAACTCATAAAATTCAGACGGTTCCAACTCAGGATTTGAAGCTATATCAGCCGGAGTTTCTGTATGTTGAACAGATGAACCTGCAACATCATGTACTAAATCTTGAAACTGGGATGGATCCGGAATCAAGTTGGTATCACCTGCTCTGGAACTGCGTTCACCGTGTTGATACCAAAATACATAATCTGCTTGAAAACCAAAACGCAAGAGATGTTCCCCCACTTTGTCAAACGTGTCAAACGTTCTCAATGCACATTTTCTGCAAGGGAATTTTATTTTTCCTTCTGAAACAAATTCTGAATTTGATTCCGCAAATGATAAAAAAGTCTCCACACCCTCAACATATACTGGATTTAAACCAGAACCGTTTGGATTTCTACGTTGATTTATCCATATGCGGTCACCTAATAATGATTTTTGACAACCTCGTTGTTCCATATTTCTCTATAAAATATAAAAGCATTACTGGTTTTGAATAATTTGTTAGAAAAAACACTCAAGTAAAGATTGAATATATTGAGAATAAAGCAAAACATGTTACAAATAAAGATAATTTTAATATTATATTGATTTTTTATTATTTTAATAATACTAATATAATTTTTTCATAAACATTAATTATATAATAATAACATTATTACATTATTAGTATATTTTATTATTAATATTAAAATAACATAATTTTTTATATTATATACAATTCTCCTTTCATCCATGTGTTTAACATTCTGTCTCCACATGTAATATTCGCATTCACTTTCACCTCTCCATAGGCGAGTAGGTTGATAATTTTGAAAAAGAATGCGAATATTACATGTGGAGACAGAAAACACACAGATGGAAAGAGAATTGTATATAATATAGAAAATTATATTATTTTAATATTAATAATAAAATATACAAATAATGTAATAAGGTAATTATTCCAAATTATTGGTAAGTATTTCAAATTATTGGTAAGTATTTCAAATTATTGGTAATTATTCCAAATTATTGGTAATTATTCCAAATTATTGGTAATTATTCCAAATTATTGGTAATTATTCCAAATTATTGGTAGTTATTCTTAATTTTTGGTAGTTATTCCTAATTATTGGTAAATATTGGTAATTATTGGTAAATATTGGTAATTATTATAAAATATTGGTAATTATTGGTAATTATTGGAAAATATTGGAAAATATTGTTCATTATTGGTAATTATTGGTGATTATTGGTAATTATTGGTGATTATTGGTAATTATTGGTGATTATTGGTAATCATTGGTGATTATTGGTAATTATTGGTGATTATTGGTAATTAATACTGATTATTGGTAATTAATACTAATTATTGGTAATTAATACTAATTATTGGTAATTAATACTAATTATTGGTAATTAATAATCATTATTACTAATTATTGGTAATTATTACTAATTATTCCTAATTAATACAAATTATTCCTAATTATTCCTAATTATTACTAATTATTGTTAATTATTACTAATTATTACTAATTATTACTAATTATTTCTAATTATTACTAATTATTTCTAATTATTACTAATTATTGCAAATTATTAGTAATTATTGCTAATTATTACTAATTATTGCTAATTATTAATAATTATTGATAATTATTAATAATTATTGATAATTATTGGTAATTATTACTAATTATTGTTAATTATTGGCAATTATTGTTAATTATTACTAAATATTGGTAATTATTACTAAATATTGGAAATTAATACTAATTATTGGTAATTAATACTAATTATTGGTAATTAATACTAATTATTGGTAATTAATACTCATTATTACTAATTATTGGTAATTATTAATAATTATTGCTAATTATTAGTAATTATTGATAATTATTGGTAATTATTACTAATTATTGCTAATTATTGGCAATTATTGCTAATTATTGGCAATTATTGTTAATTATTACTAAATATTGGTAATTATTACTAAATATTGGTAATTAATACTAAATGATGATAATTAATACTAATTATTGATAATTAATACTAATTATTGGTAATTAATACTAATTATTGGTAATTAATAATCATTATTACTAATTATTGGTAATTATTACTAATTATTCCTAATTAATACTAATTATTCTTAATTAATACTAATTATTCCTAATTATTCCTAATTATTACTAATTATTGCTAATTATTACTAATTATTGCTAATTATTACTAATTATTGCTAATTATTACTAATTATTGCTAATTATTACTAATTATTGCTAATTATTACTAATTATTTCTAATTATTACTAATTATTGGTAATTATTACTAATTATTCCTAATTAATACTAATTATTCCTAATTAATACTAATTATTCCTAATTATTCCTAATTATTACTAATTATTGCTAATTATTACTAATTATTGCTAATTATTACTAATTATTTCTAATTATTACCAATTATTTCTAATTATTACCAATTGTTTCTAATTATTACTAATTATTGCTAATTATTAGTAATTATTGCTAATTATTAGTAATTATTGCTAATTATTATTAATTATTGCTAATTATTATTAATTATTGCTAATTATTATTAATTATTGCTAATTATTATTAAATATTGATAATTATTAGTAATTATTGATAATTATTGGTAATTATTACTAATTATTGTTAATTATTACTAATTATTGTTAATTATTGGCAATTATTGTTAATTATTACTAAACATTGGTAATTAATACTAATTATTGGTAATTAATACTAATTATTGGTAATTAATACTAATTATTGGTAATTAATACTAATTATTGGTAATTAATAATCATTATTACTAATTATTGGTAATTATTACTAATTATTCCTAATTAATACTAATTATTCCTAATTAATCCTAATTATTCCTAATTAATTCTAATTATTCCTAATTATTCCTAATTATTACTAATTATTGGTTATTATTACTAATTATTGGTAATTAATACTAATTATTGGTAATTAATACTAATTACTGTTAATTATTACTAATTATTGTTAATTATTACTAATTATTTCTAATTATTACTAATTATTGGTAATTATTACTAATTATTGTTAATTATTACTAATTATTTCTAATTATTACTAATTATTACTAATTATTGCTAATTATTACTAATTATTGCTAATTATTACTAATTATTGCTAATTATTACTAATTATTACTAATTATTACTAATTATTACTAATTATTGCTAATTATTATTAATTATTGATAATTATTAGTAATTATTAATAATTATTGATAATTATTACTAATTATTGGTAATTATTGGCAATTATTGTTAATTATTACTAAATAGTGATAATTATTAATAATTATTGATAATTATTACTAATTATTGGTAATTATTGGCAATTATTGTTAATTATTACTAAATAGTGATAATTATTGGTAATTATTAATAATTAATACTAATTATTGGTAATTAATACTAATTATTGGTAATTAATACTAATTATTGGTAATTATTACTAATTATTGGTAATTATTACTAATTATTGGTAATTATTACTAATTATTCCTAATTAATACTAATTATTCCTAATTATTACTAATTATTACTAATTATTGTTAATTAATACTAATTATTGGTAATTAATACTAATTATAGGTAATTATTACTAATTATTGTTAATTATTGTTAATTATTACTAATTATTGTTAATTATTCCTAATTATTACTAATTATTGGTAATTAATACTAATTATTGGGAATTAATACTAATTATAGGTAATTAATACTAATTATTGGTAATTATTACTAATTATTACTAATTATTCTTAATTATTGATAATTATTGATAATTGTTCCTAATTATTAGTAATTAAATGAATAATTATCAATAATTAGAAATAATTACCAATAATTACAAATAATAACATTATTAATATATTTTATTATTAATATTAAAATAATATAATTTTCTAATTTATATACAATTCTTTTTTGATCTGTGTGTTTTCTATCTCCACATACAAATAATACATGTGAAGACAGCAAACACACAGATCAAAAAAGAATTGTATATATATAAAAAATTATATTATTTTAATATTAATAATAAAATAAACTAATAATGTAATAATGTTCTTATTCCTAATTATTGGTATTTATTACTAATTATTAATATTTATTCTTAATTATTAAAAATTATTACTAATTATTCCTAATTACCATTAACTATAAACAATACTAATAATTTAAATTTATTAAGTAATAAAACAATGTAAACATAATTAAATTACAACTAATTAATAATAATTGAAACTAATAAAAAATTGATAATAAATAAAAAATTAAAAATAAATAAAAAATTAAAATGAAGATAAATACCTTGAAAATTGATCTGTTCTGATCGTCTTCAAAACTTTAATATCAGCTCCGGAGAAAAAAATTAAACTGGAGAAAAACTCAACTCTAGAAATATAATTTTGAGAGAAGGAGAAGATAAGGAATGAGAATGAAGTGAAAAAAACGGATGGGGGTATTTATAGGTTAGATTATTTGCGACGGACCCATTTGCGACGGGATTCCCGTCGCAAATAATACTATTTGCGACGGTACCCGTCGCAAATACCTTAGCCAACATTTATTACGGTCAACCGGTAAATAGTTATTTGCGACGGGACCCGTCGCAAATAACCCCTGCCGACATAGTATTTGCGACGGGGGAATATTCCCGTCGCAAATACCTTTTACCGCCGCCGATTATTTGCGACGGGAATATTCCCCCGTCGCAAATAAGTTTCCCGCGATTTGGCGCGCATCGCGGGAAAACTATTTGCGACGGGGAAAGCAATCTCGTCGCAAAAGCCTCTTTATTTGCGACGGGGAAATACCCCCGTCGCAAATAAGTTTTTCACATGACTATTTGCGACGGGATTTATTCCCGTCGCAAATAACCCGTCGCAATTGCTCATTTTTCCCGTAGTGTTTGGTTGTCGTGCCATGGGCCGACCTGATCTTTCGAGCAGGGTTCTTTCGGACCAGGATACTATTGTTTGGGTGGGCCTTCGAGATGTCAGTACTTTGAGACATGAGGGGTTAGGAGGTACATGGTGTCGGGCTATGTGATTTAGGTGGACCTGAGGGTTTACTGGGACTTTGTGACTATAAGGGTATCGTAGGCCATGGGTCATAGACTCTATTTGCTTCTAAGATTCCAGCGTTTGTTGAAGAAGGTGACACTCCCTGGTAGTTTCTGAGCACCAGGGGAGGTTGTTTTTATTTATTTCATCGTACTATTTATGTTTCTTAGAGATACATGTCTGCTTAAACACATATAGTAGGTACACACCATTAGGTGGTATCCTACTGAGATTTATCTCATACCCTGCACAGGCCCTTCAGGATGCATGTAGACTTTATGGATTTACGTACAGGTAAATGATCAGCCTCAGGAGATGGATCATAGTACTATTGGGCATGAATATTGACATGGACCTTGAGGTCATGTCAATCTGGAGTTTTTTTTAGCTTCCATTCTTGTATCAACATGCTTATTTTATATGTAGCTAATATGGTCTTCCATGGGCAGCACTTTGGATATTGTATTGTATGACCTGGAATTGAATGCATGTTTGATTGATTTATTTTGAGTGGCTACAAGTGATTTGTTAACATGTTGTTCTGTTTAATTTCTGCTAGTGCAGTTGTTCTATTTTGCTTCTGATGTTTATTAATATTGGATGAGTTTCCGCTCATTGGGTCTGGTTCGAGTTTGCTGGGTCATTTATTTCCATTGTATGTTATTTTATTATGCCCAGACCAGCATATTATCTATTCCCAGAGGGTATATCCTCCCCACTCTACATGTTTACACCATCACTACTAGTCAGAAGCATTTGGAATTCGGGGAGGTGCGCCTAAGGCTAGTGGAACCCGGCCCGTTAGCACAATTCAAGTGGTTTTTCGGGTCGGGATGCTACAAGTGGTATCATAGGTGTTTCTTTTATCTCTTTTATTGGTATTACTATTTTGAGTTATAGTATACTAGAGATAGGTTATTATCAAAACTGAATTTTGAACTCATGCTTGGGTGCCTGGAGCCCCATGTAAGAGGGATTGGTTGAGTTACCTTGGGTGGGTTTTGTTGTTTTTGTTTTTCTCAGATTAAAATATATATGATTTCCACATTGGTGTATCACTTGGTCTGTGATGATTATTGGTTGTGATATGTGACCCTAGATCCAATGTGGTAAGGGATAATTGGACCTTGGCCTGGTAAGGCAAGGCGTGGTTGTTTGGATTTTGATAGGCATGTTTTTAGGGTATTTTAATTTCATATATGCACGTATGTTTTGTGAAGTGATAATACCATGTGATATATATCAAATTCCATGTGGAAATGTGAAATTTCATGCTTTAAATGATTTTGAAATGTGATTTTTAATATTTCATGCTTTAAATATATGTCAAATTTCATGTGACAAGAGGAATGGGTCTGGCTCTTATAGGAGCAGGCAGGTATTATGACTGAGGTGATTTTGGAAACCAGGATTGGGAGACTAGGTCGTCGGTTTGAGGCAACATTGGTTGTCATGATGAACATGACCTGGGGATATTGTGATACTTGGCTCTGTTGAGGGTGGGTAAGGACGCCATGAGGCTAGGATACTGTGTGTATGGATATGATGGGGGAGAGTAAGGGTATTTTTAATACGCTACCATTTTACTATTTTCCCTATCTGCATTGAATATATGGTTTATATATATATATAGGATGTATGGCCATTTTATGGTATTCAGAAGGTTTCTCCTAGACAGCTCGATGTAGCATCAGGAGGGTGTTGGTACAGTGCCATAGGTGCATGATCAGGTTCAGACCCCCTGAGGGTCATGTAGAGCATGAGTTGTAGGTTCGGGCTCAAGGACAAGATCAGGTTCAGGATCCAGTGCAGGCAGGCCAGCTTCTAGGATTGACTGTATCCGGGTTGTCTCTCAATGAGCAGCTTCGATCTAGCCTATTATGTGTTTTGTAGGGAATCGATAGGGTTTCTCAGGGAACAGAGCCCTTTATGTTCTCTCTTACTCGGGAGTTCTAGTTGCAGCACCCAATTCTTTTTCAGGGTGAAGGTGGTCCATAGACAGCTGAGAACTGGATAGAAAGCATGCATATGATTTTTGAGAAGCTCGAGATGCTTCTAGGCTAGAGGGTCAAACTGGTGATATACATGATCCAAGGACCGGACAAGTGCTGGTGGGATGTGTAGGTTCAGGCTCGCAGACAGGAGGGACTGGTCTGGAAGGACATTGAGGATAGGTTCTTCGAGCACTTTTTTCCAGAGATGCTGAGGGTGGAAAGAGCTCAGGAGTTCTTGAGCCTTCAGTAGGGTGACATATTTTTCATGGACTATACAACTACTTTCCCTGAGTTGTCTCACTTTGCACCAGGTATGGTAAACGATGACATCTCGAGGGTGAGGTGCTTCAAATATGGTTTATGTCACCACATTCAGGTGTAGGTAACCGTCTTTAGATTGGTCTCGTTCTCAGAAGTGGTGAATCAGGTGCTCATAGATGAGGTTAACCTGACATACAGGTCTCACAGGGGCTGGGCGGCGACTTTGGGTGATGGTTTAGATGGCAGGAAATGAGGACAAGATGAGTTTCAATAGGGCGGTCATTCCAAGGACTCATCTAGATCACCTCGTGGTAGCTCATCAGTGGTTTTGTAATGTCCCGGAATTTCCATGTAATTTTTTTAAAAAAATTATAAAAAATTATTCCGAGATCACACACTTTGACGGCATGTGATTCTAAGGCCCAGTGAGCCCAGATATTAATTTTGAACTTTATTTAAGTCCGCTTAAGTAAACATGTGAGTGGGTTTTTCTAACTTTTGAACCGATGCTCAGATCAAAAATCTGAGGTCACCGTTAAACTCATATCGTCGGGATTCACCTATAAAGAACTTAAATTCAATCGAAAATGGTTGGATGGAAAATTAATTTTCTAACTTTTCGGAAAATAATAAAATAACTTAGAAATTTATTTTATTTCTTTTCTCACCATTGAGCAACGGACGACAGCGATATGGTGTGGCGACGAGGCACATTAAAGGAAACTCATAATGCCTCATTTTTGTGCAAGCGTAATAGCTACATTGTTTCATAAATGAAACAACATAATGACGCGACGTCGCAGTGTAACATAAACGCTGCGACGTGTTTTCTTTTAATAACACAATAGGGAAATCAATTGGTGGAATTTTCTCTGATGAATGTGGAACCTCTCTCTCCCTCTCTCTCTGACGATGAACGTCATCGATGAATGTCAGTGTGACGAATTCAAGAGATGATGAACGACAACGAACGATAATGGTACGAGGATCAATGATGGCTCAAAGCTTCATCCCTCGTCATTAACAGATCCTCAAACCAGGTAGGGGTTTATGTTGTTTTTATTTTCCCGTTCTTTTTTCTAAAACGATGAATGTGGATCAACCCACGAACAAGTTGATCCGTGGATTGTGCATTCTTACGGAAGATTTTCATTCTTGAGGTTTCTAACCAGGATTTAATAATTGTTGATAGAACTATGATCCCAATCCTCCCATGTGTTTTTAAAATTCTAATGCAGAGGGCACAGGCCAACACAAATAAGGCCAGATCCCCTCCGCTTGTGCATTCATCGTGGTCGCTTCCTAGAAATGGTAGAAAGGTGAATTTGAGGTCGTGGTAGTGATGGAGGAAACCCAAGAGGCCCGAGGGAGAAAGATTAATTGAAATCATACCACTAGAGCATACATGGTGTCCCGCGGAAGGTGTCGCTGGTGCGGCACCACTGGCGACCGGCTGCGGCTCCACAAGCGACCAGCTGCGGTGCCAACTGACACCGCGTGTGGATGAAGCTGTCGGCTGCACTGACGTAGGCGGCGCGCCCAGTGCACGCCGTAGTGGAGGATTTCACCGCCCATCGGTCGTGGTGGCTGGATGGACACGGCGCCATCCTAGCACCATTTGGGAGGAGTGGCCCGCTCCTGGCGGGCCATGTGTGGACAGGAGGGTGGTCGCCTAACCGATTGTGCATGCCCCTACCAGAATAGCCGAGCCAGTCCGAGCTGAGCCAGGACAGCGGACCAGGCCGCCCGAGTGGAAAGTTTGAACATTTTAGCATGTCCTATTTAGTGGACCGGGCCAACTGGATAAATTCGGGCCACAGGACAGCCCGGTCTAGGAAAAGAGATTGGCCCGCCAGTGCATGTCGGGCCAGATAAATTTCAGGTCACTGGGTGACCAAGTGGACTGGACCCATGGTCGACCTCAGTCAGGTCCAGTAAGGCCCAATGGGTAGGGACAATGGGCCAAATATATAGGATCGGGTCATGCGGGGCCCTGGTTCGGTTTGGTCGGGTCGATCCAAACCAGTTGGACCGGGCCCAAATGCAACCGGTCCCTACTTACAAAAAGGGATATATCTCCCAGACCGTGCGTCTGATTGACACATCGTCTGTGGTGTTGGGACCCAAATGATAGGGCGGTCCTTATGAAATTATATAAGTAAGATTTCATGAAAGTTGACCTGGTAAGGATTCGTGACTCAACTACCTAGTGAGACTCCGTGACTCAGCTATTAGCGATACTTCATGACTCAGCTGCCTAGCGAGACTCTGTGAATCAGCTACTAGTGAGACTTCGTGACTCATCTACCCAGCGAGGTTTCGTGACTCGGATATCAGTGAGAATTTTTAAATCATATACTGAATAGTTCTAGGTGTCCTAGATATCCTAAAGGACTCATTAGGGAGAGTTCCTTTGTTGTAACTGATGTTCAATGATCACAACTGTTGGTTTTTCTATCAATACATTAAGTTGTACCTCTGTCGAGCTGAATCTAGTGACTCTAATCTTTGTGAATTATTTTTGGATTTCAATTGTAGATTTATGTGAGACCCGAGTTGGTCTCGGGGTCCCTACTGATTATCGTTATGCTCACCCCTACACGGGCTTTGCCCGCATCTATTGTTCCTTGTGCAGACAATGGATAGCTTTGACTGGAATCTTGGAGAGCAAGGGCCAGGTGGTGCTCAGAGGTGGATCTAAAAACGTAGTACGCTTCAGTGACATCTGAGAGTGAGATTTATCTATCCTTCATGTAGGATACTTGGTGGAGAACCTCAAAAGTTTGTACTTTCTTTTACTGTACTTTCCTTTTCAGTTGGGTTTGTATTCTGGCCCCTTTTTTCCTTTCAGTTTCACCTTTAAATGTGTGGTTTCTTCCTCATATGACATACTTGTTGGTATCCCAGATTCATCTTTACTTTCCATAGTATGGGTTTTGTGTGTGTACATGTTTAAAGAAAATTCCTTCCCTTTTTGGGTATATGTCTTTGGGTGCTAGTCGTCAGCCCATGGCCTATAGAAGGTGGGTTTGGGGTAGTCACGGCCCAAACCCCGAGGGATGGGTCATGACAGAGTGGTATCAGAGGTGTTCAGTCCAACCTCAAAGACCGAGAGTCAATTTATTTACTTGGGAAACAGTGTTAAATGTTTCAAGTTTGACTTCCTGATTCGGTGAGTCCAGTGTTAGTACGGAGGCCAACGTATCCATACACCCATACCCTAAATTCTTCTTTCTAACTCATTGCATTAAAACATTGGTTTCGTGCATCTTTAAAATGTTTTTCATGGTCTTTTTGAGTCAGAGTCATCTCACCAGGTTTAATTAACTGACCGTGATTCATCTTGATTTCTCTCAGGATGCCTCCATGTAGATTGCCAGCCAGGATCCTAGTACAGGATCATGGCGATGGTCCACCGAGTGATGAGGCATTGGTGTTGGGACCAGTTCCTGAGATGGAACCCCTGGGCGGTGTACTGTAGGTACCAACACCAGTTGAGCATCAGTAGCTACCAGCATTACCAGTAGAGGATTCACGTCGACTGAGCGTGTTGCAAGAGTTCCAAAGGCAGAGGCCTCTGAGGTTTCGAGGTGAGATAGATCCTCAGGCAGCTAAGGATTGGCTAGAGATGGTGATGCGAGTTTTCCACTAGGTGAGGACACCATCAGACCATATGGTTGTTCTAGCTGCTAGCTTTATAATGGGAGCATGGCAGGGAGATGGTAGAGCTTGACACTACAGACGCACAAAGAGGTGACCCTCACCTGGGCAGACTTTGAGAACCTTTTCAGGGAGGAGTTCTTCCCCGTGAACTTGTGCTCAGTACGCAAACAAGAGATGCTCCAATTACAGTAGGGAATCCTAGCCGTGGCTGAGTACTCTATGATATTCATAGACCTATCTCGATACTCTTCTGATATGGTGCGAGACCCTTTCTACAGGGCCCAAACCTTCGAGCAGGGGCTCAGACTGGAGATCATATCCTTGATGATCTCCCTCAGCATCCCTACACAGGACGGGGTGTTGGAGAAATGTCACACCCTGACCTGACACTTCACAATTATTTTATTTATTTTTGAGTTTCTATTAAATTCTACTCATTTTAGATATTTCATTTTTTAGTTAAATCAATTGAATTGTGATAAAAATAAAATGAAAAAACTAATCTAACCCTTCCCCCTTACCTTGCATCCAACCCCCTCTCTTCCCCTCCTATTCACATGGTCGAACCCTCCCCCCTTTCCACGCTCGATGCCCCCCCCTGTGCAGGATCTCTTCGGCACACCATCCCATCTGCTAGTTTTTCCTCCCCCATCGGTGCCCCCTCCTTCCTCTAGTCACGCGACGCAACCCCCCCTAGAACTCTCAATCACGTGTGCACCTCCCTACTAGTGATCCTCCCTTCTCCACAGTTTCTACTCGATTTCTTAGGGTTTTTGGATCAGTTCTCCTAGGTAAGGTCACAACTCACCATTCCTTATGTTTTCTGGCATTTTTCCCTCTTCATGTGGACCTTCTTGTATTGGCCACACCCTATGTCATGGGTTGATCAGGTTTTGGAATTTTCTTCCAATTTTAGGGTGTGCGGTGGGACTCTCGGTTCTTCCTCATGCAGGTTTTGGTGTCCTCCGCTGAAGACGAAGTGCTTCGGTCCATTTTGGTTCATCCACTGCCATTTGAGGTTGATTACTTTTACCAACATACTTGTTTAGTTAATTTTTATGTGTTCTAAATTTTATTTGGGTAGCGTGAAGTGTGATTTGGTAATGTTTTAACATGTTTATGGGTTAAAAATGAGTTTTTGCAAAACAAATGGCCATGTGTTCTGCATATTTTATTGTAATGTTTCTTGAAAAGTATTTTATGCCTTATTTTCAAAGTGAAAATTGTATTTTCAAAGGCACTTGAGGTGCGTATTTATTCAAAATGAGTTTTTATTGAGGACTGGAGTAGTGTTGACATATAGGCCTTGTCATGTATTTTTACATATGAATTTTAGATTGTTTAATTATAAAAAGGGGATTTCGAGGGAATTGGTTGAGAAAGAGTGTGTTTATCTTGTGTTTGTAAAAGGGGAACTTATAAATTGTGTAAGTGATGGTAAAATCATTTGAAATGGGCTTTTGGTGTGATTAAACTAGAAATAATCGATTTTTATTGTCATGTAGGCCTTTTTTCACTTTTAGCATGAGTTGTGAATTATTTAAATAATGGGAAGCTAGTTTTGGAAATGAACTTATTTTATGTTTGAGTTTCCTATAGGTTAATTAAATTGATTGATGTCTTATCAAAGGGTTGTACACACATACTTAGGTACATATAACTATATATATATATAAATTATCCTTGCACATATTCCCTCATGGCATAGGGAATATGTGTATTGGATTAAGTGGTGTGTATATATATATATATATATGAGTGTATGTGTGCGCAATTGTGGGGTGGTCTTTGTCAAATGTGTTGGGTGTAGAATTGTTTGTCTTGGTTCGCTCCCTTTGAGGAAATTTCCCCTATGCATTAGACTTTAAATTAATGAATTATTGATTTCTTGTTGTTCACACTTTTATTTAATGCTAGTTAGTAATTTATGATTTTAGAATAATTGCTTATTGTGAAACAAAGTAAGAACCTCTTTGTATTTGAATTGCATGAAACTATTTTATTAAAGGTGCTTAATAAGTGTTTGATGAAATTCCCCTTTGGCCCTTAAAAATGTGCTTCAGATTTAAAGTGGTGAACTGAGTTTATTAAATGGGTTTCCAAGTGCATTTTTGGTTTTCAATGTAATGGCGTGTGTTTCTTCTTTTGGAATGATTTATTGTTAGGTGATTTCTTGAGGCACGTTTGGTACATTATAAAATTAATTACTTTTAAAACCCTCTATGGGATTCACCTATAGCCATGTTGGATGTTCATAGGAATGGGTGGTCCTCATATGGGACTTCTCTCATGTGTTGATGGTTGAAGGAAAGAGAGAGAAAATACCATAGAGTGATTCGGGGGAGATTTTGTTGTGTGTGTGTTGGTGGTGTAAGATGAAAATGAATGTGTCTGATTTCTTGGTTATTATTTGTTGACTCACCCTCCCTTTTTAGTCTGAACATGGGAACCTAGAATAGTGAGCAAATTTTCAGTGAATGATTATTTCACTAGTTTAGATTATGCACTGGCTAGTGGCCCATATCAGGGGATACTCTGTTATTATTATTTCTATGGGATTGGGATCCTCAACCAAGCCAGGTAGAGCGATGGTCGGGCATTGGGGTGTTATGATTTCATTGAGTAGGGAATGCCTTTCAGATGAGTCGCATGTATAGTAAATTCTAGACTATTCACGAGCTCCTGGGGTTCACCCATGTCTACTGGCTTGAATGTTTTGATGCATTATAGGCTAGATACTCTTGTGTGTCATTTCCAGTTGCCCTTGTTGTATGATTGTTGAGATTTCTTCTGGAATAGTGGAGATTATAGCTAAATGATAAAGTGTTTTCAAATGGTTAATAGAAAAAGGTTTTAGAAATGTTTTCTACTCACTCTCTCCTTTATAACCGAAATGTCATCTCTCCTTTAAAATATATAGGGTTCCTTCTTGGGAAGGAATGTGGTTTTAAATGGTAAAAAGGGAAATGGTCCATGATTTGCTTTAAAGGGAAAAATGTGTGAAAAACATACTTTTATATATTGTAGTTCAAAGCTGAATTTGATGATTATTTTGTTTAAAGGAAATGCATTTGGGAGTATATTACATGGATACACCTACAGAGTTTTTATACTCATGCCTATATGTCATTCTCGTTTTTAGTCTCAGTTGTAGGTTTCAGTTTTATATCAATCATCATGGGCGGTGTTGAGTCTTGGGATTGAAGAGTGACCCATGGGGTCACATAGAGTTTAGTGGTCATTAGGTCCGGTTAGTTTTTCTTTTCAATTCTTATTTAGTTGTTCTATTGAGTTTTTTTATTTTTGGGCTGCATTATTATTATTCTGGTGCTTCTTTTTATTTTTATTGGGAAAAATCATTTGCATCGTCACTATGTTGATGCCCTTGGTGCTTGTCACCAGCAGTGGATGAACAGGAATGCCTCTTGGGCCTTGTCACAAACCAACCCATGTCGGTCATTTCAAATGTGACAACTGGCCCCCAATGACCGCACAGACACCCCACCTTAATAGGGTCGTCGGGTCCTAGCCATCCAAGTACCACTAGTTTCCCCATAGACACACGGTCCCCACCCTGGGGCCCACTCATGTGCCAGAACATGTCATCTGACTAATGACAGTCCCAACAGGCCAACACATGTCATTTTCAATGTGTTTTGTCCTCACTTACACACACTCTGGGAAACTTTCCAGAAGTTCACTCATCCTAATCCCTACCCCAAGCCAAGAATGCTTAAATTTGAAGTTCTAATCAGGAAGTCTCTCAAAAAGTAAGGTGCACCTTATTGTATAATTGTTGATCTTGCTTCTGGTGTAGTGTGGATTATAGCTAAAATGATAATGTGTTTTCAAATGGTTAATGGAAAAATGTTTTAGAAATGTTTTATACTCACTCTCTCCTTTATAAATGAAATATCATCTCTCCTTTAAAATGTATATGGTTCTTTCTTGGAAAGGAATATGGTTTTAAATGGTAAAGGGGTAATGGACCGTGATTTTCATTAAGGATAAAAATGTGTGAAAAACATAATTTTATATATTTTGTTCAAACCTAAAATCGATGATTCTTTTTTTAAAGGAAATGCATTTGGGAGTAGATTAATTGGGTACGCCTACGGAGTTTTTATACTCACGCATATACATTATTCTCATTTTTAGTCTCAGGTTCAGGTTTTAGTTTGATCTCAATCGTCGTGGGTGATGTTGAGTCTTAGGATCAGAGAGTGACCCACAGGGTCACGTGGAGTTTAGTGGTCATCAGGTCCGGTTAGTTTTTCTTCTCAGTTGTTGTTTAGTTTTTTGTTCAGTTTATTTATTTTTGGGCTGCTTTATTATTATTTTGATGTTTTTATTTATTTTTATTTGTTGAAATTGTTCTCATCATCACTCTTTTGATGCCTTTGGAGCTTTTCGTCATCCCAGGAGGATCAGGAATGCCTCTTGGGCCTTATCACATGCTAACTTGGGTGATTGGTTCAGGATCGACCAAGGTTGGTTTGTGGCAAAATGGTATCATAGGATAGGTTCTTTAGAGGACCTAGCTTTTAGAGCACCCTTTGTTATTTGGGTTGTTAAGGTAGATGGAGTGGGACTATCAGAGCTTGGGGTGTAGGTTTGGGGGAGTTTCTAGCCAACACTTTCTGGACCGAACCTTGAGTTACCATCATAATTTGGTTTTTTCTTGGTTTATTTGGTTTTATGGGTTGCTTGGTATTTGGGAAAATGAAATGAGAGATGGTCCAATTGCCTCAGTTAGCTTAAATTTCCTAGAAATCCATGTGGATCCGAGGATGTGGTCTCGAAATACTCTCTTTGATGGTGGTTTGATTAGAATATGGCCGCCAACCATATGGTCGAGTCACCCATCTCCACTAGTTTCCCCTGGTGTATTGTTTTGGGTCCTTTTAAGATTTTAATATTTTTGACCAATTGAATGGTATGTTTCTTTTGTTTGTACTTAATGTCAGTTGGGATGGTTTTAGGGTGTATTTTTTATATTTTAAAATGATATTTGGTTTGTCAAAATGATGATTGGTTGGTCAAAAATGTGGTTTCCAAAACCAAAACTTTGAATCCTTTGGAGAGTGAAAGGGGTTGTTTTGAAAGTGGGAGTCATTTTGGAAGTTTTTTTTGGGGTTTTTAAAAGGTTTTTTGAAATGTGAAATTGGAAAAAATGAGTGTGGAACTTGAAATGGTTTTTCTTTAATGATGAGGTGTGGTTTTAGAAGTTCTTGGGGTACTTTTGAAGTGGTTTGGAAAGTGATAATGTTTCTTTTATCTGGCCCTTAGTATACTTATGATTGCTCACATATATGTATATGGATGTATGTATGTGGAAAGTGGATAGATATTGGTATGTATAGGTGAGTTCTTGAGCTATCCCAAGAGTGTATATATGTGAGGCTAAATGGAATACCAATACTGGGTGATTGGTTCGAAAGGCTTGTTATGTTTTCTGAAAATGTTCTTCAAAAAGGGGGATTTTAATGTTTTAAAAGGTGTGAGTGTGTGATGTTTCCTTTTTTTTTTTGGTGTTTTTATTTTTGGACTTTGGATTTTGTGTGTTGGGGGTGTGATTGAAATCATGTTTTGAGTTTGGGTAGTTGATTTGAAAATGATATGTGGAATTTTGATTTATGATATGTTCTGATTTGGTTTTGTGCTCCCTATTTTCATGTTTCTTCCCTACTGAGTTCTAAGGGACTTTGAGATGCACCTGCGGGTAGTTATTTCAATGTGTGTCTTTCAGTTGATCAAATCATTCTTTAGATGTTTGGTTGTCCATTTCAGATATATAGCCTGGTGGTTCTCAATATCAGAAGTTCATTGAGATGTTCTGAGAGTCAAACCCTCCTCATTTCCTTGGGAAGCCGGAACCAGGGAAAGCTGAGGAATGGAAGCAAAATATTGAGGAGATCTTTGTTCGGCCTGAATCTTTTGAACCTCTCAAGCTGTAGCTTTCTAGATTTACGTTGGAAGACCTAGGTCAGGGATGGTGAAAATCCATTATTTAGGCAGAACCACAAAAGAATTTCTCATGGGAATGCTTTAAAGCCTCATTCATCCAATTGTACTTTCTCATTGATGTGAATACACCGATGGTTTCAAGGTTGTATGGTCTTGAGTAGGGAAATTAAATGGTGTTGGAGTATGCTAAGAGCTTTGTCAAGCTGGTGTTGTATCTCCCAAACCTCGTTGGGGATGAATTTGGAAATCTTGATTCTTTGAAAGGGGTCTCCAATAAAAATTCCTCCCAATTGTTCCTTCATTCCCTGATGATTATAAAGAAGTTGTGAGGTGGTCTGTTCAAGTCGAAGTCAATTTAGCAGCGTCTGGCCAATTGAGAAGAGGCACAAAAGGTTCTTGTTTTATGAATCACCAGATTCATCAGAGTGGAAGTACTGGTTTTGTTTTCAGTGTGGGAATCTGAGGCTTATGATGTTTTTATGTCGTGAAGTGCCTAAGATCTGTAGTACCTATGGATATTTAGGTCATTTGTAATGGTTTTTCTAGGGTGGCTCCAAGAAGTGACATGGGTATAGATCCACTCCCTTGGAGAACCTTTCAGCTCATTTTTATGAACGTAGCACTGACACAAGCTCAATCAGAAGCTTTTATTTTGTTTCAAATGCCATTTTTGTTGTAATTAATGTAACCTATAGTGTTTTATTCTTTTGAGTTTAGATAATGGTGCTTTAAGTATTTTGGGAACTTTTTTTTAATGAGGATGTCTTTGTAATTTTCTCAATGTTGATGTAGAATGGTGCTATTTGTCGTCCCATGTTTCATTTCTTGTGTGTTTTCCTGGTTTTTTATAGGATTCAAGAATTATTCTGGCTTGGAAAACCAATGTTTTTATAGAATCCTAATATGGTGGGGAGACCACCATGGGATGAACTTGCGATGAATCCAACTTCTAGGTGGTCTTGACAAAGCATTTCCTTGTTTTCACTCTGATCAACCTCGACCATAATAGTCGGTTGGCTTGGATAGTGGTTCGTGTACTGGATGCTCACAGAGATCCCGAATAGGCCACGAATGGTTTCTTCGATGGTTTTTGTGTTAGGTTTGGGGTGTTCTTTGTTGGGTTGTGATTAGAAAAAATTGAGTCTCTTCTTTGTAATCTCTTTGTTATTTGTTTGAGCTTTGTGGTCCTGTGTGATGTCTTCCTTGGATGTGTGGATTTTTTTGAGGATGGTCTCGTAGTTTCTTTTTGGGAATCTGTAGTTTCGGGCTCTTAATATAAGCGAGTTTTGGTTCTTGGTCTTTGAGTTTTTAGGTCTTTCCTTAGTGGTAAATCATCCTTGCTTTGGTTTTGATCAACCAAATATCTTGGGACTTTCTGGGGGAAGAAAGTGTCATAGTGGGGACAATTGTGACACCCCGACCTGACACTTCACGGTTATTTTATTTATTTTTAATTTTCCATAAAAGTTTATTCATTTTAGAGTTTTATTTTATTAATTAAATCAATTCAATTATGATAAAAATAAAATGAAAAAAAACTAATCTAACCCTTCCCCCTTACCTCGCGATCAACCCCCTCCCTTACCCTCCTATTCATGTGACCAACCCCCACTTTCCATGCTCAACGCCCCCCCCCCCTTGTGCAGGAGCTCTCCAGTGCACTATCCCCTCCACCGACCATTCCTCCCCCATCGGTTCCCCCTCCTTCCTCTAGTTGCGCGACGCACCCCCCACCCAGAACTCTCGATCGTGCGCGCTCTGCTCTACCGGCATGCCTCCCTTCTCTGCGGTGTCTACCTGATTTCTTAGGGTTTTCAAATCAACTCTCCTAGGTAAGCCCGCAACTCCCCACTCCTTCTATTTTCTAGTTATTTTCCCCTTCTTTTGTCCTCTCTTGTCTTGGTTGAACCCTAGATCATGGGTTGATCGGGTTTTGGTATTTACTTCTATTTTTAGGGAGTATGGTGGGACTCATGGGTCTTCCTCGTGCGGGTTTCAGTATCTACCACTGAAGGCGAAGCACTTCAGTCTATTCCAATTCATCCACCGCCATTTGAGGTTGATTTCTTTTACCCTCTTATTTGTTTTGTTAATTTTAATGCGTTCTAAATTTTATTTGGGTAGTGAGAAGTGTGATTTGGTAAAGTTTTGACATGTTTATGGGTTAGAAATGAGTTTTTTCAAAATAAATGGCCATGTGTTGTGCATATTGTATTGTAATGTTTCTTGAAACCTTTTTTATGCATTATTTGTGAAGTGGAAATTATATTTTCAAAGGCAGTTGAGGTGCGTATTTGTTCGAAATGTGTTTTTATTGAGGAATGGAGTAGTGTTGGAATATAGGCATTACCCTATATTTTTATGTATGAATTTTAGATTGTTTAATTATAAAAAGGGGCTTTCTAGGGAATTGGTTGAGAAAGAGTGTTTTTTCTCATGTTTGTCAAAGGGGAATTTATAAATTGTATAAGTGATGGTAAAATCATTTGAAATGGGTTTTTTGTGTGAGTAAAATGGAAAGAATCAATTTTTATTGGCATGTAGGCCGTTTTGTGCACTTTCAGTATGAGTTGTGAATTCTTTAAATAATGGGAAGCTAGTTTTGGAAATGGACTTATTTTATGTGTATGTTTTCTATAGGTTAATTAAATTGTTCGGTGTCTTCTCGATGGGTTGTACACCCATACATAGGTACGTAGATCAATATATATAAATACTCCTTACACATATTCCCTCATGGCGTAGGGAATATGTGTATTAGATTAAGGTTTGTATATATATAGGATTGTATGTGTGCACAATTGTGGGGCAGTCTTCATCAAAGGCGTTGGGTCCCAAATTGTTCATCTTGTTCTGCTCCCTTTTCAGGTAGGTTTCCCTATGCATTATCCATTAAATTAAATAATTATTGATTTCTTTTTTTTCTGAACTTTTATTTAATGCTAGTTAGTAATTTATGTTTTTAGAATAATTGCTTATTTTGAAACAAAGTAAGACCCTTTTGGTATTTGAATTTCATGAAAATATTTTATTAAAGGTGCTCACTAAGTGTTTGATGAAATTCCCCTTTGGCCCTTAAAATATGTTCTTTTGATTTAAAGTGGTGAATTGAGTTTATTAAATGGGTTTCCAAGCACATTTTTTATTTTCAAAGTAATGGCGTGTGTTTCTTCTTTTGGAAATGATTTAGTGTCAGGTTATTATTTGAGGCATGTTTGGTACTTTGTAAAATTAATTAATTTTAAATCCCTATTTTGGATGCACCTATTGCCTTTTTGGATGTTGATGGGAATAGTTGGTCCTCAGATGGGACTTCCCTTATGTTTTGATGGTTGAAGGAAAGAGGGAGAAAATTTTTTGGAGTGATTTGGGTGTGATTTTGTTGTGTGTGTGTTGGTAGTGTTAGAGGAAAATTCATTTGTTTTATTTCTTGGTTAGTATTTGTTGACTCACCCTCCCTTTTAGTATGAACATGGGAACCTAGCATAGTGAGAGAATTTTCAGTGAACGATTGTTTCATTAGTTTAGATTATGCACTAGCTAGTGGCTCATAGTAGGGGATACTTTTTTATTACTATTACTATGGGATTGGGCCCCTTGACTAGGCCAGGTAGGGCGAAGGTCAGGCGTTAGGGAGTTATAATGTCATTGAGTAGGACATGCCTTTAGGATGAGTCACATGTATAGTACGTTCTAGACTATCCACAATATCCTTTGTTTCACCCATGTCTAATAGAACAAATTTTTTGATTCATTGTTGGATAGATACTCTTGTGCATTATTTCTCATTTCCCTTGCTGTATGACTGTTGAGCTTGCTTCTAGAACAGTGTGTATTATAGCTAAAATTATAAAGTGTTTTCAAATGTTTAATGGAAAAAGGTTTTAGAAATGTTTTATACTCACTCTCTCCTTTATAACTGAAATGTCATATATCCTTTAAAATGTATATGGTTCCTTCTTGGGAAGAAATATGGTCTTAAATGGTAAAAATGGAAATGGACTGTGATTTTCTTTAAATAAAAAAATTTGTAAAAAAAATAATTTTATATATTATAGTTCAAACCTGAAATTGATGATTCTTTTGTTTAAAGGAAATGAATTTGGGAGTAGATTACTTCAGTACGCCTACTGATTTTTTATACTCATGCCTATATGTCTTTCTCATTTTTAGTCTCAGGTGAAGGTTTTAGTTTGATCTAGATTATTCTGGGAAATTTTGAGTCTTGGGATCAGAGAGGGACCTGTAGGGTTAGTGGTCATCAGGTCAGGTTAGTTTTTCATTTCAGTTCTCATTTAGTTGTTCTGTTCGGTTTTTTTATTTTTGGGCTGCTTTATTATTATTATGTTGTTTCTGTTTATTTTTATTGGGAAAATTCTTCCCATCGTCACTCTATTGATACCCCTGACACTTTTCACCATCCCAGGAAGATCAGGAATACCTCTTGAGCCTTGTCGCGGGCCGACTCGGGTGATCGGTTCAGGGTTGACCTGGGTTGGTTCATGATAAGAAAGCTCTTCTAGTGGATAACTTTCTATAAAAACTTGCACCAACTCTGAGAGATACCACCAGACGACAAGTAGTGGAGTCCTCAGTAGTGGTTAGACGATAGATGAAACAGGGGTCCAAGAGGACCAGACCCTCCAGGGGATGACCCTATGATATTGGGTTAGTAATGGGAGGCCCCATGGGCAATGGAAACAATTAGAGGAATAGGTTGTGCTTCAGATGTGACGGGTAGGGGCGAATAGGTTGAGACTTCCCAACCCTCCGAATAGATGATCAACAGGCGGTAGAGGGACCTCCAAGGTAGAGGTAGAGTGTCAAATAGGGCGGTACACATAGAGGTGGATGAGGCAGGGGAGCAGGCAGAGCAGCAAACGATGGGAGTAGATACGAAGTGCTACCACCACCACCCCCTGGCGGTCCACCATGAGCTCCAGGAGCAGGTGGACAGGGGCAGGGCCAGCTTCAGGCAATGGAGGCCCATTTCCATGGTGCTCTAGAGATGATTAGAGGTATGATCTATGTCTACTCCACTTTAGCTACAGTTCCTATAGACATAGTTGATAGTAACTATTTTCTTTCCACAGACATTATTCAAGACTTAGAGATTCCGGTGGAGCCGTTGGATCGATCCTTATGATTAGAGACACCTTTGGGAGGGGATTCGATGATTGCACACTGATTTTGGCAGTGTGATCTTACTCTAGGAGGTGAGAGATTCAGCTGGGATCTCCTAGTAGCGGCGTCGAGGCCTTACAACATCATCTTGGGTATGGATTGTATAAGAACCCATCCATATTACATACATAATCTTGAATTCAGTCAAGAATAAAATTCCTTTTACATTGAGGATATTTTCAAGTTTAGTGCTTTAGATAATTGGGACATAATACATTCATAACATTACACATTTCTACATATTGGATACCATAAAAACAGTTTCCATTTTTTCCAACATATAAAACATTAATACTTAAAACATGATTCCTTGATAATTCTTTAACATTTAACATGGCTTAATTCTTTTTCATACTCATACATTAACCTATGAAAATCATTTAAAACTTGGTATGATCACAAAAACTTAGTAAGTGATATAAAAAGAAGGAAAGAACACATTAGTCCCTGAATACTTGTAACGTATGAAATCATTTTCAAAAGGCATACTTATCACCTATATATATACACTTACTTTGTGAAACATTAGAACTACACAATACATAAGAACATAAGTAGAACCATAAAGGTATCTTAGGGAATTTCTTACATAATATTGTAACCCACACAGCTACCTTATAATTTGTAACCCTCACAGCTACCTTACAATTTGTGTAACCATCGCAGTTACACTTGGAGTAACCATACGGCTGACCTCCAACTTACACATACACAATGAATTGGAGGGAGATATAGGTACCACCCTTCATCATAAAAAATTCCCATAAACCAGAACATAATCATACAACATGAATAATAGCATAAAAACATTTCTTTTGAATTTTGTAAAATGGAATTTTAAAAGAGGATTTTAAAAGAAAAGTCCCTTATAAACATCATATACTTGAAGTGAGACCTAATAGAGTGGATGGAATATGTATAAACTCTAAAAATACACAAAATTAAACAAATTATAATAATAATTCATCAAAAATATAATTTTAATACCACATAAATAATGAAGAACAAGATTAACCCAAAGAATGGAAATTGGGTTAAGAATTCCCTTACAAAAATTCGGCGGCTTAACGACTATGCAACATGGTTTTAGAAAATATTAAAAAGAGAGAGGACAAAGGTCACCCATCCATAAATGAATCATAATACAGAATAGATCATGAATAAGAAGGAAATAAGAACATGGTTTTTAAACTTGAAAGTTATACCACATAAAAGAGAACTTGAATGGAAAAAGAAAGAAATCGATAATTTTCGTACCTTGTAGAGTAACTCCTAGAACTTGAAGGTTGGAACCTTGGGGGATTGAAGAAACCTTGGGAGGACAAATATATAGGTAAGGAGGCCAGATCTTCATTGAGGATGATTTTTGGAATGAATGTAATGAGGGAATGTCTTAGTATTTATAGAAAAAGTGAGGGATTATTTTAATAATTTCCAAGGGACACCTCATTAGTGGTATTTGCAAAACCATGGACTTGACCATGGTATTTTCTCATGGTATTGGCCACTAGGGACACCTCATAACATATCTTACTATTCAAAAGTCTAACAGATTTATTACATCATTATTACATCATCAATTATGACATTAAACACCCGAAACTCCAAACTGTATTTTTTACTATTCATTGAAAATTCGACTGTTTCATAAAAATCCCAAAAATTCACCCCTACAATTTATCGACGTATAGAATTAAAAAATTAATTCCATTTTTTGAAAATAATTTTCTAAATAATTTTCATTTAATTTTTAAATAAAATCATACTAAATTCAAAAATTAATAATTTAAAAACTATAACTGCTTTTATATCACAATGAAAAATTAATCAAGATGTCATTATCTTAAAGCTTTAAGAAAATAAAATAATAATAAAATTCACTATTCATTAGGTTAATATTACTATTCATATTACTATTCATAAGTTTATGTTATTATTCATAAAAAAACAAGTTGGTTCCAATAGACTCCAAATAATATTCTAAACCCAATTGTAGATGACCATTTTTCAAAATTCAAAACATATAAGAAGTAAAATTATGTTTAAAGGCTACTTATAAATATATACTTTAAACAAAATTTTAAACATTTCAATTTATTTTTAGAAAAACTTGGGATGTACATTATCCCCACCTTCTGAAAATTACGTCCTCACAATTTTATTTAATTATTTAACAAGTGAGGGTACCTTTATCTCATTGCATGTTCAGGATCCCATGTTGATTCTTCAACCATGTGGTTTCTCCACAAAACCTTTACCTGGTGGATTAACTTATTTTGCAATACCTATTCCCTTTGATCAAGAATTTGAACTGGTTTCTCTTCATAAGAAAGGTTCTCTTCCAGATGAACTGCTTCTAGGATCAAGACATGTGATGAATTTGGCACATACTTTCTTAACATCAAAACATGAAAAAAAATTGTGTACCTGAGACAAACTAGGAGGCAAAGCTACTCAGTGTGCAACTGTTCCAACTTTCTCCAAGATTTCAAAAGGACCATTGAACTCTGGTCTTAACTTCCCTTTTTTATCGAAACACATTACACATTTCCAAGGAATGGTTTTAAGGAAAACATGGTCACCTACCTCGAAAGGGAAGTCTTTCCTTATGTTATCTGTATAACTTTTCTGCCTTCTCTGAGCTGTCCTCATGTGCTGCTGGATCATCTTCACTTTCTCAACCACTTCTTCCACTAATTCTAGACCCATCAAATTTCTTTCACCAACTTCTTCCCAAAACGCTGGAGTCCGACACTGCTTCCCATACAAATCCTTAAAAGGTTTCATCTGTATACTGGAATAAAAACTATTATTATAAGAAAAATCAACTAAAGAAAGATGTTGATCCCAAATTTCTTGGTAGTCCATTGAACATGCTCAAATCATATCCTCCAAAGTATGAATCGTTCGTTCTGACTGCCCATCTGATTGAGGATGAAAAGTTTCACTGAATTTTAATTTGTGCCCAATGAATTTTGAAGTCCCCTCCAAAAGTTAGAAGTGAACCTAGGATCTCTTTCAGATACAATGGAAATAGAAACTCCATGTAACCTAGGAATATCCTTGAGATACAGTCGAGAAAGCTGATCAAAATACATTGTATCTCAAATAGAATGAAAATGTGCAGATTTTGTTAGCCGATCAATAATAACCCAAATAGAATTATTAACTTGAGAAGTCTTTGGTAGTCCTACAACAAAGTCCATAGATAAATTCTCATATTTCCACTTTGGCACTGGAAAAGGTTGAAGCATCCCCTTTGGTAACAACCGCTATACTTTAACCTGTTGACATGTTAAGAATTTCATAGTAAAATCAGCAATATCTCTTTTCATTCCATCCCACCTATAATACCCCCAAAGGTCTCTATACATCTTAGTACTGCCATGATGAATTGAAAATGGAGAAATATGAGCTTCACAGAATGAATATTTCTTCAAGTGAGAATCACTAGGCACACAAAACCTTTTTCCAAATCTTAAAACACAATATTTATCAAGTTTAAATTCTAGAATCTTACCCACTTTAACAAATTTTACCTTTTTCTATTGCTCACGGTCTTCCTTCTGTGCTTGCTTAATTCTATCTGAAAACAAAGACTACACTGAAACCTGAAACAAAATAGATGTATTACCTACACCAAAAACTTCTAATCCAAAATTCATCAAATCATTAATCAAGAGATCATTTTCCAAATGTAACATGGTTAATGTTGCATGGTGTTTTTGAATCAAGGCATCTGCCACTTTGTTTTATTTTCCATGATGGTAATTGATCAAGAAATCATAATCCTTTATCATTTCAATCCATGTTCTTTGCCTCACATTTAATTCCTTCTGAGTGAATATATACTTTAGACTTTTATGGTCAGTATATATTTGACATTTGGATCTGTATAAATGATACCTTCAAATTTTAAAAGCAAAAACCAGAGCTGCCAATTTCAAATCATGTGTGGGATAATTTAACTCATGTGGTTTTAGTTCTCTTGAATCATAAGTAATTACCTAATCATTATGCATCAAAACACAATCAATTCCATTCAATGAAGCATCATTGTAGATGATGAAATCACCATTTCGAGAAGGCAAGGCCAAAACTGGAGAATTTACCAATCTCTTCTTTAGTTCCCGAAAATAAACATCACATTCTTCTGTTCAAAAAAATTTAACCCCTTTTCGTGTTAACATAGTTATCAGGCTAGATAACCGAGAAAAGTTCTTAAAAAACGTCAGTAATAACCTACTAATCCAAGAAAACTACAAATATCTGTTACATTTTCAGGTCTTGGTCATTCATCAACCACTTTGGTTTTGGTAGGATCAATTGTTATTCCATCCTTATTTACAATGTGCCCAAGAAAAGAAATCTGTTGCAACCAAAAATCACACTTCCTGAATTTTCCATACAGTTTCTTTTCTTTTAAGGTTTATAAAACAACCCTTAGATGTTTTTCATGATCCTCTTTATTCTTAGAAAATACCAAAATGTCATCAATAAACACAACTACAAACTTATCCAAGAACTCATGAAATACTATATTCATAAGATTCATGAATACAGTAGGTGCATTAGTTAACCCAAAGGGCATAACAACAAATTCATAATGCCCATATCTAGTATGAAATGCTATTTTTGGGATGTCATCTTCATTCACCTTCATCTGATGGTATCTAGATCTCAATTCAATCTTGTAAAAGTAATGAGCTCCCTAGAGCTGGTCAAACAAATCATCAATATGAGGAAAATGATACTTTTTTTAATAGTTATGTTATTAAAAGCTCTATAATCAATGAAACATCTCATGAAACCATCTTTATTTTTAACAAACAAAACAGGATCTCCCCATGGTGAAGTGCTAGGACAAATGATGTCTTTATCAAGAAAATCCTGTAACTGAATTTTCAATTCAAGAAGTTCCATTCGATCCATACGATATGGGGGTTTTGAAATTGGCTTAGCATCAAGAACTAAGTCAATTGTGAATTCGACTTCCCGATCAGGTATGACACCAGGTAACTTATTGAGAAAAACATCAAGGTATTCCTTTACCAATGACACATCATTAATATGAACATTTCCATTATTTTCAACAAGATGAGTAAGATAATTTTCATTTCCATCTTTCAATAGTTTCTCATCTTCCTGATGTATTATCAATTGTATGGTTTCTTTCTTTTATACAGACTGAAACTCTTTCTGAAAAATAACTTCTTTAGCTCTACAGTCAATCTTAGCATGATAAACAGAAATCCAATCCATTCCCATAATAACATCAAACTCGACTAAGGGTAAAACAATAAGGTTTTTAGGTAAAGTATTTCCACAGACCACACTAGACATATTCTTATAATTCTTCTTTACTATAATATTTCCCCTAGTGTTTTAACATTAAGTTCTGGTATCATTTGTTCAGGTGATATTTCCAATTTACCTGAAAATTTCTGAGAGATGAAGGAATGTGTAGACCCTGTATCAAACAAAACTTTAGAAAAATCTGAGTGAAAAAACAAAGTACCTGATAAAACATCATTGGAGGGTCTAACGTCTGCTAACGTGGTCTCAAAGGATCTCACTACACTTTTCTTCTTGTAGTCTGGCTTCTTTGCATCATTCAGATCTCTCTCTGGGTAGGAATTTTCATAATGACCGATCTCACCACATTTAAAACACTTTATAGTTTGCTTATCAGGATCACTTTTAGGATCATTTTAATTTCAATCTAAGGCCATATGTCCAAACTTACCTCATTTAAAACACTTCCCAGTTTTGATAATACATTCCACAGGGTATTTCTTGCCACACTTTTCACAAACTGGAAATTGGATTTTCATACCATCAGATTTCTTTGGTTGATTATTACCCATCGCTTGCCACCTGGACCACTTCTTCTCCTTATTTCCAAAATTCATGTGATCATCAGAAAAGTCCATTTTTACCCTCTCAACACATCGAACAAGTTTCTCATAAGTTTTGAATTCACGGTAGGCCAACGCCATTCGATACCTTGGCTTTAGTCCTGAGTAAAAGCGGTTGATTTTTATATCAAGATCCAGAATAAGATTTGGAGCATACCTCACTAGTAGGGTGAAGTTTTCTTCATACACAACCACAGAATCTTCCTCCTTCTGTTTCAATTCAAGTAATTTCTTCTCCATCTTATGTCACACCACCTTAGGAAAATATTTTTCATGGAAAGGAATTTTAAATTCATCCCACTCTAAGGCATCAAAATCCTCTATACACCTAATATTCTTTCCCATTGACCACTACTGATCAGTTTCACATTCAAAACGATAAATGGAAAGACTTACCTCTGATTTTCTAAACATCCCATAACATTAAATATCTTTTCAAAGGATTTGATCCATCCTTCAGCTACTACTGGGTCAAAAGATCCATTGAAAGCAGAAGGGTGTTGTCTCATAAAATGTTCCACTACTATCTTGTTATGTTGTGGTACCTCTATTTTTTCTCTTGCATGGATGCCACCACCATTTATTTCTTGAATTAACTGATCTATGACTATCACACACTGCTTGGTTCCAACCCCTACCATTTCGGGCTGCAGATTCAGAAGGATGTCATTTTGTTGATGCCTCCCCTCTTCAACTTACTTATTTCTTCTACAGACAACCATTCTGAACAAACATATCTTAGATGAAGAAACATGGTAATCTTAAAATTCTGTAACATTTTAAATTAATGATATAGTAAAAAACATTTATGGTATTCCTTTAACATCATCATAACCCCTAATGTTATCTAAACCATCCTTTGATACCAACTGTAAGGACCTCAACTTATTACATTCATAATATTGAATTTAGTCAAGAATACACTTCCTTTTACATTGAGGATGTTTTCAATTTTAGTTCTTTAGAGAATTGGGACATAATACATTCATAACATTACACATTGATATATATTGGATACCATAAAAACAGTTTCCATTTTTTCCAAAATATAAAACATATATTCTTAAAATATGATTCATTGACAATTCTTCATCATTTAACATGGATTCCTTCTTTTTCATACTCATCCATTAACCTGTGAAAATCATTTAAAACTTGGGATGAGAAAAAAAACTCAGTAAGGGATATAAAAAGAAGGAAAGAACACATTAGTCCCTGAATACTTGTAATGTATGAAATCATTTTCAAAAGGCATACTTTACACCTGTATATATATACTTACATTGTGAAACATGAGATCTCCACAATACATAAGAACATAAGTAAAACCATAAAGTTATCTTGGGGAATTACTTGCATAATATATTAACCCTCATGGCTACCTTATAATTTTTAACCCTCATGGCTATCTTACAATTTTTGAAACCATCACAGTTACACTTGGAGTAACCATACGACCGACCTCCAAATTACACATACACAATGAATTGGAGGGATATATAGGTACCACCCTTCATCATAAATAATTCCAAATAACCACAACATAATCATACAACATGAATAATATCATAAAAACATTGTTTTTGATTTTTGTAAAATAGAATTTTAAAAGAAGATTTTAAAAGAAAAGTCCCTTATAAACATCATATAATTGAAGTGAGACCTAATAGAGTGGATGGAATATGTATATAATCTATAAATGCACAAAAGTAAACATAGTATACTCATAATTCATTACACAAATAATTTAAGTACCACATAAATAATGAAGAATAAGTTTAACCCAAATAATGGAAATTGGGTTAAGAATTCCCTTACAAAAATTCGGTAGCCTAACAGCTATGCAACATGGTTTTAGAAAATATTAAAAAGAGAGGGGACAAGGTTCACCCATCCAGAAATGAATCATAATATAGATTAGGTCAATAATAAGAAGGAAATAATAACATGGTATGGAAAATTTAAAGTTATACCACATAAAAGAAAACTTGAACGGAAAAAGAAAGAAATTGAGAATTTTCTTACCTTGTAGAGTAACTCCTAGAACATGAAGGTTGGAACCTTGGGGGCTTGAGGAAACCTTAGGAGAAAAACTAGGGAGGTAAGAAGGCTAGATCATTGTTGAGGACGATTTTGGAATGAAAGTAATGAGGGAATGACATGGTATTTATAGCAAAAGTGAGGGATTATTTTAATAATTTCCAAGGGACACCTCATTAGTAGTATTTGCAAAACCATGGGTTGTCCCATGGTTTTTTCCCATGGTATTGGCCACTAGGGACACCTCATAATGTATATTACTATTCACAATTTGACCAGATTTAATACATCATGATTACATCATCAATGATATCATTAAACATCCGAAACTCAAAACTGTATTTTTTACTATTCATAAAAAATTCAACTATTTCAGAAAAATTCCAAAAATTTACCCTTACCATTTATCGATGTGTAGAATTCAAAAATGAAGTCCATTTTTTGAAAATAATTTTATAAAAAAAAATTAATTTAATTTTTAAATAAAATCATACTTAATTCAAAAATTAATAATTTAAAAACTATAACTGCTTTTATATCACATTGAAAAATTAATCAAGATGTCATTATCTTAAAGCCTTAAGAAAATAAAATAATAATATAATTTACTATTCATTAGGGTCATATTACTATTCATATTACTATTCATAAGTGTATGTTACTATTCACCAAAAAAACAAGTTGGTTTCAATAGACTCTATATAACATACTGAACACAATTGTAGATGACCATTTTTCAAAATTCAAAACATATAAGCAGTAAAATTATGTTTAAAGGATACTTATAAGTATCTACTTTAAACAAAATTTCATGCATTTCAATTTATTTTTAGAAAACCTTGGGATGTTACCGATTGGTTATCTACAGTCTATGCTCAGATCGACTATATTAGGCGCAATGTGTGGTGTGTCTATGAGGATAGGATTAAGTTTTTCTTAACCAGCAATAAGGGAACTTCTACAGCACATGATGTACTTTCTCAGAGGAGGGTGCATCCAATCACTCAGTAGTTTTCTAGCCTCACCCTTGGTGTGGTGGATGAGAGGAGTCTTAGCTTTCCTATAGTGGTGGAAAAGTATGAGGATGTATTTCTTAAGGATGTTCTGAGACTATATTATCACAGGGAGGTAGACTTCTGCATCAATTTGTACCTGGGGACGACAACGATATCCACACCAGCATATCAGATGGCTCTCGTGGAGCTTCATGAATTGAGGGTAAAACTGGAGGAATTTCATGAGAAGGGGTTTATAAGGCCCAGCGTTTCAACATGGGTAGCCCCAGTTCTGTTTTCAAAAAAGGTATACGAGAGCTTCAGGCTATGAGTGGACTTTCGTTCCCCGAACCAGGTGACCATGAAGAACAAGTATCCACTACTGAGGATTTATGAACTCTTTGATGAGATGAAGGGAGCGAGGTGGTTCTCAAAGATAGACCTTAGGTCTGGCTCTCATCCGTTTTGGGTACGGGATGATGACGTACTGAAGACAGCCTTCATATGCTGATATGGACACTATGAGTTCTTGGTGATGCTCTTCGGCATGACCAATTCCCTAGCGGTGTTCATGGGACTCATAAACAGGATCATCTAGCCTTACCTCGATCATTTTGTGGTGGTATTCATTGATGAAATCTTGGTGTACTCAATGTCAGAGGAGCAGCACGCTACACACATGTGGATAGTTCTGGATACACTCTGAGAGCACCATATTTATGGTAAGCTCTTGAAGTTCCAGTTATGGATTCAGGAGGTCCACTTTCTAGGACATGTAATCTCGGAGGTAGGAGTTGCAGTGGATCTGGCAATGATAGAGGTAGTGATTTCTTGAGGGCCACCCGGAAGCATTTCTGAGGTGCGAAGTTTCTTAGGGTTGGTTGGATACCACCAGAGGTTCATACCCAACTTTTCCAGATTAGCAGAACCCTTGTCAGCTTTGACAAAGAAGGGAAAACCCTTCGTATGGATGATGAAGTGGCAATATAGTTTCCAAGATCTGAGGTGGAGACTAAAAAGTGCCCTAATTTTGAGACTACCAAAAGAAGGTGTTGGGTATGTAGTCTTCTGCGACACATCAAGGACAAGACTGGGTTTTTTCCTGATGCGGGAGTGAGTAGTGATCGCCTACGGATCATGGTATTTGCGGTAGCATGAGTAGAACTACGTAAACCATGACCTAGAGTTAGCAGTAGTGGTATTTTCCTTGAATATGTGGCGACACTACTTGATGGGTGAACAGTTTACCATCTACTCTGACCACAAGAGTCTCAGGTATATATTCTCATAGAAGAACCTAAACTTGATACAATAGTGATGGATGGAGTTCCTCTCTGACTATGACTTTGAGATTGTATATACTCCTGAGAAGGGGAATGTGGTGGTAGACACACTCAGTAGGAGGTCTAGTTTACAGCTCTTGAGTGAGGTGAAGAAGCAGCTAGCCATGATGTAGATATCCTTTGTGGATGGTGATGGAGCATCTTACCTTCATTAAATGACTTCCACTCCACCACTCTTATAGGGAGTTAGGGAGGCACAACTTATGGATGTTGACTGTAAGGCCCAACGTGATCAGATATCCTCAGGACAAGCTCCTGATTGATTTTTGATAGGTGGGGAGCACATCATCCTTTTTAGAGGATGCACCAGAGTACCAATGATGTTATGGGAGGAGGTATTGAGGGAGTTCCATACATCCCCTTTGGTGGTACATACTGGTGTGGGGAAGATATATCAGGACCCTTAACATCAATACTGGTGGTCAGGGACGAAGAAAGCAGGTGTAAAGTTTGTCTCACGATGCCTAACTTGTCAGCAAGTGAACGTCGGGCATCAGGTCCTAACAGGCTTGGAAAAACCACTTGAGGTACCGAAATGGTAGTGGGATGGTATCTCCATGGACTTCGTGATAGGGTTAACATGCATGTCTAGGGGCTACGATTCCATTTGGGTGATCATTGACCGACACACCAAGTCGGCCCACATCCTACCCATCCAAAAGTAGGGATCATTCAAGGGCTTGGGATGCCTCTACGTCCAAGAGATAGTGTGGATTCATTGGGTGTCTTCGATGATCATCTTAGATAATGACTCTTGTTTTACATCCCAGTTTTAAAAGGGATTGTAGGAGGCATTCGAGACTCAGCTGTGCTTGAGAACCGCCTTTCACCCTTAGAAAGTTGGTTAGATGGAGCGGACCATACAGACCCTGAAGAACATTCTTCATGCCTGCGTCCTTGATTTTGGTCATAGTTGGGAGGACCACTGACCACTAGTGGAGTTCGCATACAATAAAAGCTATAACTCCACCATTGGCATGGCACCATTTGAGGCCTTGTATGGGAAGCCTTGTAGATCACCACTATGCGGGACAGACCTAGGAGAGTCAACACTTATGGGTCTAGAGTTGGTACGGGCTACCACTAAGAAGGTGCAGACCATCCAGAAGCAGATTGAAATTTCATAGAGAAAAAATAAATTTTATACTGATAGGATATGGATACCCTTAGAGTTCGAGGAGGGAGACCATGTTATCCTTTGGGTCTCACCATGACAGAGATTGTAGATATTTGTTCAGGGTGACATGTTATCATTGAGATTCATCGGACCTTTCTAGAACCTTAGTGGCATTGGCGAGGTGATGTACCACCTAGCCCATCCCCCACAGATGCACCGAGTGCATGATGTTTTTCACGTGTCGTAGCTGAGAAAGTACGCGCATGATCCATCACACGTCATCAACTGGGGCGAGATGGACATTGAAGATGGTTTAACGTTTGCGGAGTTCCCAGTAGAGATAGAGGATCAATAGAATCGGGCCCTTTGTGGATGGTCAATTCCTCTGGTGCGCATTCAGTGGCATCACGGGAACCTTTAGGAGAGAACATGGGAGCGAGAGGTTCAGATTCATGCTCAGTACCTCCATTTGTTTGATTAGCCTTTATTTTGGATTTCGGGGGTGTAAAGCCCTAAGGTGGGGATAATGTAATGTCCCTAAATTTCTGTTTATTTTTTTAAATTATATGGAATTATTCTGAGACCACACGCTTTGACGACACATGATTCCGATGTCCGGTGAGCCCGGAATGAAAATTTGAACTTTCCTTAAGTTCACTTAAGTAAACATGAGAGCGAGTTTTTCTAACTTTTGAACTGATGCTCGGATATAAAATTTGAGGGTAGCATTAAACTTGGAATGTTCGGATTCTCCTAGAAAGTACTTAACTTCGACCATTAAGGGTCAGACAGAAAAGTTAGTTTTTGGACTTTTCGGAAAGTAATAAAATAACTTAAAAAGTTATTTTATTTATTTTCTCACCGTTGATCATTGGACAGTGGCACTACGGTGCGGAAATGAGGCACATTAAAGGAAACTCATAATGGCTCGTTTTTGTGCAAGCATAACAACACAATGTCGAAGCATAACTGAAACATTGCGACATGTTTTCTTTTAATAACACATTGGGGAAGTCAATTGGTGGAATCTTATTTGACGAATATGGAACCTCTCTCTCCCTCTCTCTTCGACGACGAACACCATTGATGAATGCCAGTGGGACAGATTTGAGAGATGACGAACAGTAAATAATGCTAATGGAGAGAGGATCGAAAATGGTTGAAAGATTCATCCCTTGTCAGCAATGGATCCTCAAACCAAGTAGGGGTTTATGTTGTTATGATTTTCTTGTTCTTCTTTCAAAAACAAGGAAAACAGATCAACCCATGAACAAGATGATCTGAGGATCGTGAGTTCTTGCAGTAGGGTTCCGTTCTTGGGTTTTTTAAATAGGATTTAATTATTGTTGATGGAACTATGATCTCAATCCACCCCTGTGTTTTTAAATTTCTAAAACAGAGGGCGCGGGATGACACAAACAAGGCTCGAGCCACTCCTCTTGTGCGTTCTCCGTGGTCCCTTCCTCGAAATAGCGGCAAGGCGAATCTGAGGTCGTGGAAGTGATGGAGGAAACCCGAGAGGCCCGAGGGCACAAGATAAATTAAAATCTGACCACTGAAGTGGGCTCAGTGGCCCATGGAAGGTGCCACCAGCGACCGGCGGCGGCTGCAGGCGGGAGGCAGTGCCAACCGGCGCCGCGTGCGGATGAATCGGTCGAACCTCGCCGACCGTGATGGAAAAGGTGGCATGCGCCACAGTGGAAAAAAGCTACAAACCATCAGCTGTAGCGGCTGGTGGGACACAACTCCAACCTAGCACCGTGTGCGGACAGGGGTGGAGGCCAGGTGACCAGATGCGCATGCCCCAACCGGACCGACTGAGATGGGCTAGAAAACTGGGATACCCGAGCAGCCCGACTAAACATTCAAGCTGGTCTACTTTAGGGGACTAGGACGACGGGATAAAATTGGGCCTCACAGTGACCCAGACTAGGAAAAGATATTGGCTCACTTTTATGGTCTGATCTAGATAAATTTCTGGTCACTGGGTGACCAAGAGGACTGGACTCACAGACAACCTCGGTCGAGTCCAGTAAGGCCCAATGGGTCAGGCCAATGGGCTAGACAGATAGTATTGGGTCATGAAAGACCCCGAATCAAGTTGGTCAGATTAGTCCAAACTAGTTAGACCATGTCTGAATGCAACTGTCCCCTATTAACAAAAAGGAACATATCTCCTAGACTGTGCGTCTGATTGACGCTTCGTCTGCGGCATCGGGATCCATATTACATGGCGGTCCTTATGAAATCCTCTAAGTATGATTTCATGGAATTTGACCTAGTGAGTCTTCATGAGTTATCTACCCAGCAAGACTCCATGAGTTAGTTATCAGTGAGACTCTGTGACTCAGGTACCCAGCGAGACTCCGTGACTCAACTGTCAATGAGACTTCGTGACTCAGCTACCCAGCGAAACTCTGTGAATCAGCTACCAGCGAGACTCTATGACTCAGATACTCAGTGAGGCTTTATTACTCTTCTATCAGCGAGACTTTGTGACTCACCTATTGAATTGGTCTAGGTGACCTAGCTAGCCTAAATGACTCATCAGGGACGAGTGCCTTTGTAGTAATTGATGTTAAGTGATCGAAACTATTGGGTTTTCTATCAACACTTTAAGTTATACCTGTATCGAGCTGAATCTAGTGACTCTAATATTTGTACATTCTTTTTTAGTTTCCTTTGTAGATTTTTGTGAGACTCGAGTTGGTCTTGAGATCCCTGCTGAGTATTGTTATGCTCACCCCTGCATGGACTTCACCTGCACCTATTGTGCCTTGTGAAGATAATGGAAAGCTTTGTCTGGGATATTGGAGAGCCAGGGTTAGGTGGTTCTCAGAGGTGGATCTACATATGCAATACACTTCAGTGACATCTGATAGTGAGTTGTACCTACCCTTCAGGTAGTATCCTTAGCGGATGACCTCCGAAGCTTGTACTTACTTTTATTGCACTTTCCTTTTCAATTGGGTTTGTATTCTGGCCTCTTTTTCCTTTCAGTTTCACCTTTACTTGTGTGTTTTCTTCCTCGTGTGACTTACATTTTTTTGGTATCCTTGTTTCAGATTTACTTTCTAGAGTATGGGATGTGTGTGTGTGAACAGGTTTAAAGTCAATGTCTTCCCTTTATGGGGATATGCCTTTTGGTTCTATTCATTAGCCCCTAACCAATAGAAGGTGGGATTGGGGTAGTTACAGCATGGGCCCCAGGGGGAGGGTTGTGATAGGTTAGCTTTCAGTGTGTGAGGTCAGGGCATATCCAGACTTAGTGTGATCACCCTCCAAAGGAGTGTCGGGCATGTGGATAGGTTGGGCATCTTGAAAGGTTATGCAGGCAGCCCTCTCAGACAGCCGGTAGATAGGAACCAGGGTAGACTCAGGCATCTGGAGTCAGTTCAGGATCGGCACTAGGTGATGGCAGTCGAGGTTCAACTACACGTGGAGTACATGACAGAGATAGTGGGAACCATCCATGGGGTCAATGGCCAGTGGTTGGTGCAACACCACAGGGAGGCCAGGCTTCAAGTAGGCATTTGGTGGGCCAGGTGCACATCGTGGAGCTGCCAAGGGCTGAGCAGACTGGTGATCCGATGATGGTCAGAGGTACACCGCGAGCATGACCATGACTTTCTTTTTTCTTTTGTTTGGAATGGCCTCTTAAGGAATGTCCATTTTGTCATGGTATGTTGAGCCTTATCCATTTTGAGTGCAAGAGATGTGCATGATGTATATAGATTGAGGAGACACTGGTCAGTGGGTAGGCATCATCTCGGGTGTGTGATATATATATATATATATATATATATATATGAGTTTCTTGGCATCAGGATCATCGTTGGATGCATGTTTTGATTTGCCTAGACATCAAGGAATCTGAGGGATGTGGGTTACTTGAGGTGCCTTAGGAATAAAGGCATCTAGAATGTGGGTTTTTTATTGAGGTGAGAGCCACCGGGTTTGTTTTGAGCATCCATGGGATGCGGGGGCTCGTTGTGTTATGGGTTCCATGGGCTCTAGGTAGGTAACAATGTAGTGCGAGATGTGATTTGGTGTTGAGAGTGACACGGGAGCACCTGATGAGGTATGGGAGTGATGAATAATCATAGGAGGACCATGGGTCTAGAAATAGGTCGTTGGACCTTGTTTGATTTGAGTTTTGGTCGGGTTGAAACTGGGTAAGGAAATTCTTAAGGCGGGGATCCCCTTGAGGAATTTGGCATGAACCATTGAGCCTGGTGTACTCCAGGTTATTTTTACCAAGATGGGTATGTTTGGTATCATCTCTAGCTTTTGTTTAATAGATCAGGGAAGAGCTATGTTAAGGTAGAGAGATTGTAATGACTCGGGTTTTCGGAACAGGTCAAAATCCCCACTCAGTTTGAATTGTTCAATTAGTGGCTATGCTACATTTTGATTTGTTGATCCAAAATCAATTCTGAGAGTTTTGTTGGCCTTAAATGGTATTTTTGAGTTTTTTGGGAGGATAAGAGTGTGACTCAGGTGTTCGGAAGGGTTTTGGGAGCATCAGAGGCTTGAAGGCCTAGTTTTTGAAAAACAGCTACAGGCACACGATTTTTCAAACTGTGCTGGCGATGGCGCACGGTCGTGCGGATGCGTCTGCAGAATTGCAGAGGGTTACCACACATTTTTTTCATGTTATGGATAACTATGTGGGATGGTCGTGTGGAACTATAGACTTAGGCAGTGGCTCTCGCACGGTTGCCGCATGGTTTGGAAAACTGTGCGGGTAAACCATGCAGCCAGTGCTAAGTAATTTTTCTAATTTTTTATTTTTCTTTTATTCTTTATTTTTCTATCCTCTTTCCCGCTTACTTCTTACTTGGTCACGAACAGTATGAGAGAGCACCCCCTTTTTATCCTTCGGTGGATTTTGATCACGTCTCTCCATCCGACCTCCGTTCTTCGATCCGTCAGAAGTTATAGAATCGCCTCGGTGATCTTTCATCTTACAGGTCGTTGTTTACATCCGAACCAATTTCAATGTTTTAGATGGAAACTCAGATCTACGTCGATCGACTTTGAATTGGACTTCGATATCGGACGTGCCTACACCTATAGGTCTAAGGTAGATGGTGCATACCTTGTTTTGAGTTTTTGTGGACTTTTGGGGGTTGTAACTTTTTAGCGCAATTGTGGGTTTTGATTGGAACCCATTTATAGTATATTGAATTGACTATTAGACCATTTGTGATGTCATGGGCATGCCCTTATACCTTTTACACTTGAGTGAGGTCGGGTGAGAGGTCGCTCCTTGGGATATTTTGGTCTGGGTTCCAAAATGGTTTAAAATGATTTCTTTTTTATTTTAAATGATATGTTTAAATTGTTTAATCTTGAATAAGCAAGTTGAAACATTCAATGCCTTTGTGCTAATGTGTTGTAGATGGTATCTAGCGTAATTCAATCTTTTTTAGTCAAAATACTTGTTTAAAATGCTTAATGTGTTTTATGTTTATGTAATTTTTGAATTGCATGAGATGGGACCCAATGGTTCGGGACGAGTGTGGCCTGAGATGAGTTTGGGATGGCATGTCCATTGGGATTGAGTGATGTTGGTCACTAGTTGGGCTTGACCTAGATTTTCTTGAGTTGTTTTGACCACAGGATTGGGCATCATGGATGTTGGTTTGAGGTAATGTGACTGTCAGTTTGGGCAGGGCCCGTGATACTTAGAAGGCAAGGCCATCAGATTTGAGCAGCATGGTCATAGGGGAATGAGGTGCCAAATATGGTGTGTCTTGGGTTCTTATTTAATGATTTTCGCTCACCCATGATAGCCAAAGCGCTGATTGAGTCATGTGAACACATATTGACTCCATGATGAGGTGTCTTTGACCACTCGTGTGGGCAGAGGCACCCCGATATTGTGGATTAGATATTTATGATTTGGGGGTGCTTGTTGTAGAAAGACATGTGGAAGGCAAGAAGCCTTCAGTTGATAGAAATGAGGCTATCGGGTTGGGGGATGAGGCTCGTTGTGATTAAGGGCATGGTACTGGATATTTATCTGAGAACAGACATCATTGTTCCTCCAGTTGTTGTATCATGGTCCAATGTGATCTTTCAAGCTGGGGTCCTTAGGACCGGGATACTATTGTTAGGGTGTGACTTTGGGACATCGCTACTATGAGACATGAGGTGTCAGGAGGAATGTGGTGTCAAGATATGTGATTGAGGTGGACATGAGGGTTTACCAGGACTTTGTGACTATAGGGGTACCTTGGGTGACGGTCCAAGGACTCTCTTTTCTTCTGCGATTCCAGCGTTGGCCAAAGAAGGTGACACTCCCTGGTGGAGGATGAGAACAAGTGGAGGCTGTGTTTATTTATTACATCGTACTGTTTACTTTTCTTAGAGATGAATGTATGCTTAAACACATATACTAGGTATGCACCATTCGGTGGTATCCTACTGAGATTTGTTTCACACCCTACACAAGCCCTTCAGGATGCATGTAGACTTTATAGATTTACGTACAGGTAAAGGATCAGCATCATGAGCTGGATCATAGTACTGTTGAGCATGGAGATTGGCATGGACCTTGAGGTCATGCTTGGATGGAGTTTTTGTTTAGCATCCATTCCTGTATCAGCATGATTATTTTATATGTAACTACTATGGTCTATCATGGGAAGCACCTCAGATATTGTATTGTATGACCTGCCATGGAATTCATGTTTGCTTGCTTTGTTTTGATTGGCTACAAGATATTTGGTGGTGTTTTGTTCTATTTACTTTATTCTAGCACAGTTTTTCTATTTTTCTTCCGCTATTTATTGATATTGGATGTGCTTATTCTCTGAGGGTCTGGTTCGAGTTCACTAAGTCATTTATTTCCATTGCATGTTATATTATTATGATCAGACCATTATATTATCTATTCCCAGAGGCTATATTCTCTTCACTATACATGTTTATACCCTCATTGCTAGTCGGAAGCCTTTGAAATTCGGGTAGGTGCACTTTAGGCCAGTGGCACTTGACCTGTTAGCACTGTTCAGGTGGCTGTTCGGGTCAGGGATGCTACAAGACCATTGTAAGTAGGGTTAGGAAAATGGTATAATTTCTTTCATTCTTTGATCATGATCATTGTTTGAGATGATTGAATGCATTTGTTTAATGTGAGGTCTAGGGTTTATATTTTCTCCATGACCATTGGATTTATCTCTTACCTATGTTTAAATAAGGTTTTGGGTCACCCATCCTTTGAAATCCTAAGTACCTGACCATGTGAAAAGGAGAGTTTGCGATGAAGTGTGTTTATCATGGCCATTGAATTCACTAGAACCCAATTCTGATGACTGCATGATTGTTAATTAATTTTTTTATATCTTGTCATCTCATGAACCTGGAATCATTGCTTCTCGGCACCCTTTTTTATTTTATCTTCTCCCACATTCTTCACCAAACCAATTCTTAGTAGTTTATATTTATTTTCATCAAATCATAAATAGTTTAGGTTTATTTTATTTAATTAATATTTTCTCCAACCCATTCTTTGTCGGTTCGACCTCAGACTTTCAATTCCTATACTACCCAATAGTTTATCGATTTTTTTGATTCATGTTTTAAATTTCTAAATTCAGTAACATGATGGGAATTAACGACGCCCATAGGGATATCAGTTATATTAATATTTAATGTATTATTTACATACCGATTTTTGTTCATCAAAAATTACAAAAACAAATTCATCATTGATTTTGTCCTTTCAAGTCATGACTAAAATTGTAATAAAATGAAATTTAAGGTTTATAAATCATAATAAGTCATATATTCTAATACTTAAGATAATTTATGAATGATTAACTGGGAATCAATAAATAAGAATCAACATTGACACTAGCATGTGCGAAACAATCAAAATCGTTAACATATCATGATGAAAATAAATTATAACTAACTAATAAATGTATTATAAATGATTATAATTAATGAGTAAAAATGGTAATAGATATGAATAAGGTTATGAAATATCTGATTAATATGGTTATGTTTATGGTACATGATATTAAATCACTTTTACATAAGTTGAGAATTAAGGTAAGGGTGTTTCTTATCTCAACACCTTTTCATTGAGTTATAATACTTCTTCTTGAACATCATTATTAGATATTCGGTACATTATTCCCTATGATCATATTATAAAAAATTCACTCTATTTTTTGGGGATTTATATTTTATTCTTAAAAAATCCCTTTAAAATGGTATTTTCTTTTAAATATGATGTTTTTAAGGGTTTTTCTTGACTCAACTTCTTTTCTAGATTCATAATGATTGCACTTTGACTATGGTTTTAAAAGATGGTTTTTCTTATGTTCTATGAAAATATTATAATTCCTTTACACATTAATTTTTAGGGAATTATATTGATAGATTTATTCATAAAATTTGATGATGATAAGAATAATTATCATTCTCTCCAAACAAACTCTTTTCTTCCATATCAATATTTAACCTTTCGAATAATGTTCTCCTTTTTAAATTTGAAAAACAAATATGTTTTATTTATAACATTCTAATTTCTCTTGACCTCTTTTTAAATGAAATATTTATCACTCTCTCTATGATTTGGATTTTAACAAAGGAATTTTCAAAATATTATAAAGGATTTCCTTTTCAGTTTCATATTTTTACCTTCAACTACACATTCCTATAGAAAAACTTTATGTATTTTTTCAAGGCTCTATTATTTTTATTTCTTTTAAATGAAATATTAATCACACTATTTATGATTTGGATTTTAACAATGGTATTTTCAAAATATTATAAATTATTTCCTTTTACAGTTCATATTTTTACCTACCACTACACATTACCTTCTTGAATATTATTTTTGAAACTGATTCTTAAATTTTTTGCCTTACGAAAATGTTAAGAATTTTTTTCTAAAATATCTTTTCATGGTTTCTCTTACATTTTCCTCTTTAAAAGATCTAAACCCTATAGATTTGTGTTTTATAAATTACCCTATAAATGACTCACTGAAATACTCCTTTTGTGTTGTTGAATGTGGTATAAATCAATATAATCATTGAAGTCAGTTTCTATGATACTATTTAGAAATGATATAAAACTCATTTTCATTCCATGGGTTTTCATGATATAATAAAATATTGATATCATATATCACATGCATGTATGGATGATGAAGGGTGAGTTTCTATATCTCTCTCAAATGCATTATTTAAAGTTTTACATCTCATGAGATACTTATGGACTGCATGAGATATTTATGGACTGTAGGTTTGAGAAACTTAAGTCACTAATGGGCCATAGGTGTGTGAAACCTAAGTAAATAATAGACTATAGTTTTGAGAAACCTAAGTCACTAATGGAAAGTAGGTTTAAAAAATATAATTCACTTATGAACCACAAGTTTTTGAAACCTAATTCACTAATGGGTCATAGGTTTGTTATTCCTAAGAAACTTATAGACCGTAGGTTTGTGAAACCTAAGTCACTAATGAGGCGTAGGTTTGTGATGTTCTAATACTTCATTAAATTTATCTTTATTGCTATCCATGTAAAGCAAAAATAAAAAACAAATCACATCACTTTGTTAATATGGTGGTCCACACGTATCCAAGAGTGACGTTATCATTTTCCAACAGGTGGGAAGAAAGTAGATTATGGTTGTTAAATCATCATAATAATAATTTAATATATTGAGATTTTTAATTCATTATTTTATAATGGATACCATAGATTTAAATGAGGTTATATAAGGAATAAAATTGAACATTCTTGGTTAAGAGTTATATTGCTTCATTGATAAACCTCCTTCGGGTTACACCTTGAGCCTTAAAATGATGGTATTTTGGTAAGATCATGAGCTCTAGAATGTGGTGAAGGATTTTGGGAGGGTATTAAGGTAGGTTATAGAAAATCTAGAAGGCTCAAAATGTGTAAGGAATGGAGGAGAAGATGTGCCCTTTTATAAGTGAGAGGAGGAGCACTCTTGAAATTACTTGAAGTATTAAATTAATATAAATAAATTTTCTTTGAAAAATGAATCCAAATTGATCTAATTCTATGATAAGATAATAATGAGTCTAAATCATCCCATCTGATAAAATTTGAATAAGTTTTGGTTATGTTTTCACCATTATATCTTAGTTTTAACCCTATGTTAACCCTTTTTCCAACTACTGTGATATCAATGTTTTTTTCATTATAAGTCAAGAAAGTTACCATAAAAAGATAAGTGAATCATAAATGTACCGTTGTTAATATTTTTAACATATCATTCAGTTGTATAAAGATATGATTTTAATGAATTTTAAATCATTTAATAAAATATTGTTTATTGTAAAATATCATTAAAGTCATTTCTGAAAATATATGAAATATTATAATATTATGTAAAATGGTACCAAATTTACATTACATTGAAGATAAATAAGATATAGTCTTAATATAATCATTCAATCAAATTTTTATAGGTTTAGGTATCATTTTAAAACTTATCTTTTGATTTAACCTCTTGATTGACCAATTTTAATCGTAATTGTGGTAATAGATTTTAATATTAAAGGGTTGTGATTTTACTTATAAGGTAAAAATTGACTCATTAATGGAAAATGGGTGAAATTTTAAATCATTTCTCATCCTACTTGTCTTTATTTCAAGATTTTTATGATTTTTAAATAATTAAATAAAATATATTTAACATAAAATTCTATTAAGGTCATTTTAAGAAATATTCACATAATTTGATTTTGAAAACAATAAGACAGTAATGGAATTCAAATATAAACCTTTAACACATCCCTAATAAGTTATATTTATCTAAAAAAATCATGGAATGAAATAATTAATATAAATTGTATTACTTTTAATATTTTTAAAATCATTTATTTTATTTTTCTATTAATTGAATAAATATGTATCTTTGTTGTGTAAACATTTACGATAATTATTCAATCACTAAAATTTAAAAATATATTACTATGATAAAAATAATAACTTAACTTTCAAATAAACATTTAAAACTAAACATGGCCACTTTTTATCCTTATGAAAAAATATTAAAGATATTAAAGTCAAGATAGTGACATTTTATATTTATCTTTTTCTTAAAATAGTATATAAGTCATTTTCATGGAAAATTGTCAGATAAACAATTAAATCTCAAGTCTATGGTGATAATAGTATAAATCCTTTCATACAATAATAATTAAGATGAAAAATACTGATCATTTCACTTGTTTGTTAACCTAGATTTACTCGATTTACCCTTTCACTGTGGTAACAAATTTTTACTATTTTTACTATTCATTATGACTAAAAATTAATTTTTCTTTGTTAAATAATATTAATTATGCTCATTACAAATATAGAATCCATTTTACCAAATTCAATCTCAATTAAGTGGAAAAAAATTATTAAAAATCATTTTTAAAACAATGTATTTTTTAAGAATAAATTAACTTTACTAAAAATTGAGTACTTATTTCCTAATAAATAATAAATACATTTGTATTGAGAATGAACTTTATATATATTTCATAATGTAGTTAATTTTGATCATACCCATCAATTTAACAACTAGGTTATAGCTGTAACAATTAAATAATAATAGTTTAATAGTATATCATGGCTTGTTAAAGTTAGTGTTATGTGTAATGCAAGATATCAAATAAATTAAATTTTTTATAAAGAAAAGTATATTCTAAAATCTTGAGGTGTTATAATAGGAGGAAACCTAACACTTCTCGAGGATGTAAAGCCTTGTGGTGGGGTTTTTATAAAGACTCAAAAATGTTACAGGTCATTTGTTTGATAGGGAGTTAGGATTTTCACCTAGAGAAGGAGTTGTTCCATAAATTGGGATTCAAAATGGGAATCTGAGCATTTGAACATCTTGAGAAGTTTTTTTGGATATTGAATAAGTCCCAGTTGGGTTACATATACTCATGTGAGCGTCAGAGAAAGGCCTAATGGTCTTGCTGAAATGTTTTTGTTATTATAGGTTGCATTGAAACCCATAGGTTTGGCCGTGACAGACTACAGGGAGGGGTGTCACGTCGTGGTTGATGGTTTTGTGGCATGTGGGTTTTGTGGGGTTTTTCTAAGGAACTTTAAAAAGGGTTTCACATCGTAAACAAGGTGTTTGTGGTGCTTCCATGAACCTTATGAAGTGAAGCCACACTGAAACCCTTAGGTCATTCTGTGATGGTGTTTTGATTGAGGATCGATCCCTATGCATGGGAAGCATCTCACTACGACTGCTAATAACACTGTGAATTTTCAGCTGAAGGGGTGTATCGTGCCGCATCCCTCCTGGTTGTGTTACAACTAGTTCCATGGTATTTTTTTAAGGGAATTTCCATCTTTCTATCAACTAGGACTTTGGGTTTTGAGGTCCAAATGTGATGCGAGGAGGATATTTCATCCAACTTCTACTCTCCCCCCACCCTCCTTCATTCCCCAATGTGTGGGGTGGTTTTATGTGTGTTTCAGCTGTGATCTAAGGTAAAATATTCTAGGTTCTTCCTTTCATTTTGTCTCCATTTTATTTCCAATAATATTTATGTGATTCGGGATAGGTTTTATCATTGATTCCACCAAATCATGGTAGAATCAGCCAAGGATGTTGGAGCTTTCATACAGCTTGGATGGAGGAGGACCTGAGAGGACGAACACACATCATTGGGTGTAGTTTCGGTGATGCAAAATGATCATGCATCTTGAGAGTGACTTGGAAATCCCTCTTATGGTCGAAGGAGAGTCTTGGAGTGTGAAGAGTCTGATGAGTCCTCTGGGACTGAACATGTGTAAAGGAGAGAGGTTTCCTCCAGGTGAAGGGTTGAGAGTTCTCCCTTAGTAGATTTGAGATGAGAGCCGTGTGTGGGTCGTGGGTGCAGTAGGATGACTTGGAATTAGATTACAAATTGGTTAGCACAGAGCTAGGTGGAATTGGGCCTTGCTTATTGAGGATAATGTCGGATAGAGCCTACAAATTGTAAGGTCATCGAGGGGTCATAGGTGTGAGTTGGTATTGACGATTGGGAGCAAGGAGTTGGGTCTAGAGTGACTAATGCCCTTTTGATTAGTTTATGAGTTGTGTGATGGGTTTTAATCCATATTTTTTATTGCATACAAGTGATATTTGTGCCCCTCGCCCTGAGTGAGATGGGAGGGAGGTATGGTTGGTACCATGCTTCAAGTAAGGGGTGTATTCAGGATGTTTAGCCTTGCCATGATTGAGAGGGTAGAGGTAGGGATCACCCTAAGTGGGAAGGTATCGGTCCACCTGTGCATGTGAGACCCACCATAAAAGAGGTGAGTGAAGTGGTTATGACCTTATCCTGACTGAGAGGGAAATGAAAGTGATGTGAGACCTCCCTAAGTGAGAGGGAATGTTTGAGACATGATGTGATGCGAAATGAGGATGGTAGACCCTACAATGAGAGATAAGGTAGTGGTCCGGATATGGATGACCTCACCCTGATTGAGAAGGTGTTAGAAATACCGCCTTGAGTGAGTGGGTGAGTCCAAAGTTTGGATGTGGGGCCCTCCTATGAGTTGGACATCATTCGGGGCTCAAATGATGTGCTACCTCGAGTCTTTAGATATCGGTCAATATGTATGGCACAAGGTGATAACGGGATTCCAACATGGTGATGAATTAGGTATGGTCAGGTTTCATAATGGCCTCGTGAGCACACGATAGCCTGACATGTATGTCTATCTTATCAAGTTTTGTGGTGTCCTAGTTAGAAAATGGAAACTTAGTGAGAATTTCAATTTATGAATTTCCATTCCTCGTGCATACACACAGGTATATGCTCACACCCTACATGAGTACCTTAGTGAATGTGTAAACTTTATTTCTATCATTCATGCCAGAGCATGGTACATGTGGTTAATCTAGGTTAGGTACCTTGACAAATGTTGGATACTAGGATGGGTTAAGGCTCAGGGGTGGTAGTAAGGACCTGTGTGTGAATTTCTAATCTTATATTTATTTTGTGTATATGATTGACCTAGTGGACAATAAATTGTATGTTGCATAACAATGTCATTTTATTATAGGATGTGTTTATTTATTTTGTGCACAGCGGTGTGGATTGATAGAGGCTTGGGGATGGTAGTAAGGACCTATGAGTGAATTTATCACCATGGAAAACATATCCTTTACCAATGGTCTAAAACTATTGGTAAAGTCTAGAAAGCCATTGGTATAAACTATACCAACATTTGTCCAAACAGTTGGCTATGGAGTCATGGGGATAGACATATCCCAACAGTTCTATGAGAACCATTGGGATATGGCTGCATAATGTATTATATACCAACGGTTTCTTGTAACCGTTGGTATTGATCTTTACCAATGGTTTAAATCCATTGAAAATACCAAAATTCATGTCTATACCAACGGTTTCTAAACCATTGGTATAGACTTTTTCTAACGATTCCTCACAAACCATTGGGAAAAATCAAGTAAAGGATCTATACCAACGGTTTGTAAATCATTGGTATATACTTTTACCAAGAGTTTACATGAAATGGTTGGTATATATTTTCTTTTCACACATATTCCAATGGTTTAAAACCATTGGCATAACATTTATGCACCTGTAGCAAGCCTGCCTCCCCATGTGCACCTGCAGCCTCCCCACTATGAACCTGTAGCAAACCACACATATATAATTCATACAGAATTCTACCTGTGCACCTGTACCAAACCAAACACGAAAACAGAATTCGTACACATATAGAAATTAACTGCAGGTATTTCCCCATGACACTTAGAGTCACACATCATTGTGCACATAAATAGTTCTTTTAGTGGGAGAAGAATATCTATTTTAGGTTCAGACTCCCCCATTTTTCATGTAGGAGTGGAACAAAGAGGGTTTCCAGGGAGGGGGTGTTGTCTAGGGGGTCGGGGTGCTATCCAAGTGGGTAGGGGGTGTCCAGGGGTGGGGGTGTCCAGGGGGTGGGGTGGTGTCCAAGGGGGTGGGGGCTGTCGAGGAGGTTGGGGTGTTGTCCAAGGGGGTAGGGGTGTCCAAGGGGTGAGGGCTATCCAGGGGGTGGGGGCTGTCCATGGTGGTTACAGTGTCCAGGGGGTGGGGGTGTACAGGTGGTGGGGTGGTGTCTAGGGGGTGGGGGTGTTTGTCCATGGGGTTGGGGGTGCTGTCCAAGGGGGTAAGGGTGTTCAGGGGCGGGGGGATGTCCAAGGGGGTGGGGGTGTCTAGGGGGGTTGTCCAACGGTGTAGGGGTGTCCAGGGGGTGGTGGTGTCAGGGGGGTTGGGGTCTTCCAAGGGGTGGGGGATGTACATGGGGGTGGGGGTGTCCAGGGGGTGGGGGTGTCTAGGGGTTGGGGTGGTGTCCAGGGGGTGGGGGGCTGTCATGGGGGTTGGGGGTTGTCCAAGGGGGGAGGGGTGTCTAGGGGGTGGGTGTGTCCAGGAGGTGGGGTGGTGTCCAGGGGGGGGATGTCCAGGGGTGGGGGTGTCTAGGTGGTGGGGTGGTGTCTAGGGGGGTGGGGGGATGTCTGGGGGGTGGGGCTATCCAAGGGGAGGGGTGTTCAGGAGGGTGGGGGTGTTCAGGGGGTGGGGGTGTCCAGGGGGTGGGGTGTCCAGGGGCCGGGGTTGTCCAGGGGGTTGAGGGGGTTGTTCAAGGTGGTAGGGATGTATAGAGGGGTTGTCCAATGGGGTAGGGGGTGTCCATGGGGTGGGGGTCCGGAGGGTGTCTAGGGGTGGGGGATGTCTAGGGGGGTGGGTGGGGTTGTCCATGGGGGTGGAGGTGTCCAAGGGGTGGGGGTGTCCAGGGGGTGGGGTGGTGTCCAAGGGGGGTGGTGGATGTCCAGGGGGTTGGGTGACTGTCCAAGGATGTAGGGGTGTCCAGGGGGTGGGGTTGTCCAGGAGGTGGGGTGGTGTCCAGGGTTGGGGGCTGTCCACAGGGTTGAGGGTGTTGTCTAGCGGGTGGGGGTGTCCAGGGGGTGGGGGTGTCCAGGGGGTTGGGGGCTGTCCAGGGTGGTGGGGGATGTCCAGTGGGGTGGGGGCTGTCTAGGGGGTGGGGGTCGTCTATGGGATGGGGGTTGTCCAGGGGGTGGGGGTGTCCAGGAGTGGGTGTATCCAAGGGTGGGGGCTGTCCAGGGGGTGGGGGTTGTCCATGGGGGTGGGGGTCTAGGGGGTGGGTCAATCCAGGGGGTTTGGGGGGCTGCCCAGGGGGGTAGGGTGTGTCCAGGGGTGGGGGTGTCCAGGGGGTGGCGGTTTTCAGGGTGTAGGGGTTGTCCATGGGGGTGGGGGTTGTCCATGGGGGTGGGGGGTGTCCAAGGGTGGGGGTTTCCAAGGGGTGGGGTGGTGTCTAGGGGGTGGGGGATGTACAGGGTGTTGGGGGGGGGGGGGGGGGTTGTCCAAGGGGGTAGGGGTGTCCAGGGGGTGGGGGTGTCTAGGTGGTAGGGTGGGGTGGTGTCCATATATCGATCCAACTCCAGAATACTGGAATTCAGCGCCTTAAAACACGATGTGTAATTTTCAAGAAAAACATGCACTAATATTTTACACATCATGTTCCGTACATAGGATCATCACAGTTCAGGTTCTGGGAAACCAGCCACTTCTGACATACTTCTTCAGTTAAAAACTGATACCTGAAAAATTTTAATCACAAACATAGGTTGATCATACGAATTCCCAGTAAGGGGTTTTAAAATAACTTAATTCACCAAATATATCTTTTGAAAACATTCCTTTAAAATTTTCCATAAAACATTTTCTTAAGGAAAGTTGTACACATACTTGATAACATAACAATTGTCTAAGAATTAAAAGATCACAATTCCAAGAATACTAAAAGAGTTACAAAGAAACATGATTCAATTATAGGCATGCTCATTCAGGGTAATAAGTAAAAGACATTCTATTTGAAAATGCAAGTACAAAATGAATAACTATGAGCATTACATAATTAGAGTTGCGCTTAAAATAATAACTTCAATTTCATCTTTTACTATAGTGAAACATACACTGGCTAAATAATCTATGAGTACTGATTGAATAATATGTCATAACTTTTACTTCTTGTCATTCTCATAAGCTCTTTAACCAAGAATATTCTACTAGTTGAATATTCATCTGGTTAATTAAATTACAATCATAATGAGGAAAGTGCATATGTTGTACATCATAACCATACCGTCTAGGCCTCATTCTATGACCATAAATAATAATTTTGTCAAGGCCTTGTGCCAAGACCGTATTTTGTCTCATTAGACCTACTGATGCATCGAGGGGCTATAGTAGGCCCCACCTGCCACATACTAATTCCAATGTATTCCTCATCTCTCTAAATCAAAGTGCTCATACCACTATAATTTATTAAATCACTTATCACTTATCATTCCAAGTGTCACATATTACTTGGTTTCTTACTTCACATTATTCAAAGTGTCTCATACCACCTTGAATAATTTAATTCTTAATTCCTTAAAAGTCCATTCCTTTAGCATTTTCATACACAAAGTAATTCATGGTTATAAGAGTTAATAACTATTCTATCAATTCATGGAAATGAATGACAAGTATGGTACGTAAATTATAGCATGTGTGATAACAACTAATACACAAAAAGAGATTCAAGTTTTGTCACATAAAATGATAACCTTAAATTCCTTATTAATCAAATACATATTGGAATTTTATCTGGATGCATAATTATTTAAAAGATAAACCAAGTACTTCATGTGGGGTATTAATCTCACAGATTCTCAAACATTAATTTCTGATATGATTTTGTATAACACATCACAAGGGTACACATAATGCTAAAAATGGAAAGCATGAGATTCAAACATAAATAATACCATTTAATATATATGTGAAAATAAGTGATTCTAACATATGAATATAAGAGTTGCAAATCCCAAATATTATACTCATGAAATCCCTACAATTACTAAACACAATCAAAAGTATAATATTTAGAATATCCAAAATTAGGGCTTAGTCTTGTGTAAATCTATTTATACACAAGGGTGTATATAAAGAGTGGTATTTTAAAATAAAACATTTATATTTTGAAAAAAAACATGTTTTACTCTTTCTTTGCAATCCTTGGAAAATTCTAAGTAAAATTAAGAATCAATTTTTATTTTCATACACATGTATTCACATATCTGAATATAAATTATGTATTAAAAGTGTTTAAACCAAAAACCAAATATCACCCATATGAATTTAATATATTATCCACATTAATGAACAAGAGTCCCTAAATATTAAATCATAATATGAACTTTAAAAGGTTTATTTATTAATCAAACTTACATAAATGTTTATGTAAACATATATAACTTATATGCATAACCAGGTATACATTAGGGTCTTACTCCAAAATTAATCTACACTTACATGTTTATTAAAAATAAAAAATAACCATTGGAGTTTGATGTTAAAAGAATTATAACCGGTCTAGAAGGAGAGTTATACAAACTGTATAAATATATATGACCATGTATACTATGTATAAATATATACATAAATGTTTTATACAGTACATAACTCCTTACATTTTAAAACTCAATTCAAGCTTAAAACTCAATGTTTAAAAATCCTAAAATCAGGCATAAATGAGGTTTAACAACAAACATATGATCATACATATATAAATATATATTTTTCATAAACCGCATATACAAAGTATACAAATATGTTCTTGCGAAAAGTAGATAAAATTCAATGAACCCTGGTGTTCATAATACCTCCTGAACTCAAAATCTAGAGGAAATAGGATCAGTATAAGAGAAGATTTTAACTAAACCATATGGTAATTAATATATATATATATTGTGAGTATATATATATATATGTATGTACCCTCAAAACAACAAAGAAAAGGCAACATAAATCCCTTACCTTGCTTGAGGAGGAGGGGCTCGGGAAAATCTCAGAGGATCCTGAAGGAGGTGCTACAGGAAGGAGAACCTGTAGGGTGTGAGTAACAAAAGTGATATATTTATAAAATATAAATAATATATTTTTAATGGTAGATTCATGGAAAAAATGAGTCCTATTCGATAAATAAAAAGACTAGGGGAGTCGGTCTTCGTGGAAAACGCGTGAGAGGAGGCTCGGATGGCGATGTGAGGAGTCACAGGTGTGGAAAATGGTGAAAATAAAGTGGAAAACCATTGGTGTGGTTCGAGGAGGAAGAATAAGGCACTGTGGGTGAGGTAAAACTGGAGAATGAATGAAAAACTGGGATTAAAGGGAGAGTAGATCGGATGGCCACGGTGATGCAACAATTATAAAAGGAGATGGATGGTCGTGATCAGATTCGTGATACATTGGATGGATCAGATTCAACGTGGTGTTTTAAAAGTCTCAGACAGTCAAGATTATATCTGTTGGAATTAGACGGTTCACAAAAAACATGGAGATATTCCATGGCTGCTGAGGATCGAAAGCCAAATCGAAATAGATGGCCTAGATCGCATGTGATGCGATCCAATGGCCTGGATTTGATCATGGATGAAATGCGTCATCTGACATTGAAATGGAGGGAGGTTTTGCGAGTTCTTTATAAGCCCGAGACTCTGGAAATAGGCTCAGAATTCTCTTCTCCCCCCTCCTAGTACCGCCTCATACCGGGTTTTGCGGGCACGCTCTGAGCCCACCCCTGCCGTTGTGCCGCCCCGCACGGTGGTTCCCTCTGGCTCCCTTTGCATGCTCTTGTGTGCCCTTCAAGGTAGATATACCCCCAATAGCTAGACTTTCCATGCACCGTGTGTGCGCACAAGCCCACAGGTCAGCCTGTGCTGAGGCTGAGGGCTAGGCTCGACCACCTAGTGTGTGCTACCTCCCTCAGCCCGGCTAGAGGGCTGGCCCTTGTGGGTACGTTTTTTGTTATCTTTAGTACTATGTTTCATTACATATAAAATAGTTACTTTTCAAGACAAATATTCCCTTAGTATTATAAGAATTAATGTTTTAAAACACAATTTTATAATTTGAAATTTAATACATCCATATGAAAACTTTATACTAGTATTATAGAAATCAAAAAAATAGTTTAGTTAAAACCTTATTTAAGCATTAAGAATGAAAAAATTTACAAGATATTTAAAATATTTGAAAACTATTTGAAATGATCATATAATTTTAAAATCACACTAAGTGTAGCTCAAAACATTAAATAATTGTCCTTTTAACATTCATAATAAGATGTTATATTATATTTTCAATACATAACTTAAATATTTTGGAAAACTAAATTATAAATAGATATTTTTAATTAATCCACCAAAAGACCAATGACTATAATTATAACCATTAGAACTTAATGGTTACCCAAGGGGAAATGATTGAGTGAATTCCTTATAAAACCATATATTAGGGTGTCCCAAATTTAAGACAATTAATGAAGATGGTGCTTGTTATACCATTGATGCTTAGTATGGATGTCATGATTCTGGTCGTAACGTTCTTCATTATGACTGACCCAAATGACCTTCATTATTTAACGGGTCACGTTGTTGTGTTAAGTGGTCTCCCTATGGATTTTATAGGGATTTTAATATTTATTTTTGGTTAGTATAACTTTCTTTTGATTACATAAAATTTTTTGTGTTTATTTTGTAAGTTTTGTTCGGATAACATGAAAATTAACCAAAATAAAACCATATTATTATTACATGAGAAGTACGTTTTGGGGCACCATAGTCCAGGGGGTGGGGGATATCCAAGGGGTTGGGGGTTGTCCAAGGGGGTAGGGGTGTCCAGGGGGTGGGTGTGTCGAGGGGGTTGGGGTTGTCCAAGAGGTTGGGTGTCCAGGGGGTGGGGGTGTTCAGAGGGGTGGGGGTGTCCAGGGGAGGGGTGAATTAGTAACAAAAAATATCATCAGGTCAAGTTTTATTTTTTATAGATAAATATATAAAGATAATGTGACCAACCTAATCACACATATATTCAGGCACAACAAATCATCAAATAACAAATGTTAGTAATATCAGTCAAAAATATAACTGATCAATCTGTCACTCATCACCATCATCATCATCCTCACCTTCATCCTCATTGTCATCCCCATCATTTTTCCCACCCTCCTCAACACTCTCCTCCTCACCCTCGTACTCCGCCTTGGCTTCCTCCTCGCCCTCCTCTACCTCGGGATCCTCCTCTCCCTCCTCCTCCGCCTCGACCTCCTCCTCTCCATCCTCTTGACCACCACTAGAATTTCCTCCTGATTCACCATATATATAATGCATCGATGACATATATATTTATCATAAGTTGTGATGGCCTCTGGTGGAAGTGTTGGACGTAAAACTTCCATCAGTTTCATAAATGCAGTTTTTCCCTAGCAGACTATTTTTCCGTCTCTTTGGCCCTTTTTTTAGCATGTTCTACTTGTGCCTTAACCTTCTATAACTCTGTGTCACTACAAGTCATACTTGAGGAGGGTTAATACTTAATCGGGACTATACTCTTTCCAGATTAGCAGCGTACTCTGCCAGGGTGCTCATCTCCCAACACTTGATGTAAGTGATCGTTTGGCCCAAAATTGTTAGGTTTCCAGGCTTCAAGAGCCACTAAAGTAGTCTATTACAAATATAAATAGATTATTAAGTTTCAAAATAGAAATTAAAATTTTAAATCAATAAAGTAGAACTTATAATATGATGTTGAGTCGATTCATTAACCACACTTCCATATTTCTTCCTTCAACTCAGGAAAAATAGTTTTGCTTGAGGCACACATCCTTCAATATTCAATTTTTCCCTCTTCAATGACATTGAATGTAGGAAACCATAATTTAAAATAGGTTACCAATAATAATTTAATAACTAAAATTATATAACTTTAACAATCTAATAAATTATAGAGGAAACAATAGAAAGTACAAGTCGTAAAAAAAATTATAAACAACTATCATACCTGCTTCCTCTCATGATCTGGTATTGTAGTTCCTCATAATGTGTATAGGTATTTTTTAGAATAAATGTTTTTTTATTTTTTCTAGATGATTCCTAAATAAAATTTAATAATAAAAAATATATTATTAGCGCAAAACATGATATTTTTCATTTAAATTTCTGAAATGTGATTAATACCTTAAACTGGTTAGTCATTCATTGAGTAATCATTTGCTGATACTATTCTATCAGACAATCATCCACGATGGGGACCGCCTATAACTTTGTGTAAAATCTATCATGTCATCCAATATACAACTCGTGCTTATAGGATCATCAAAGCTCACCAAAATCCTTTAGACATGTTGGTCATGCACCCTCACCATCGGAGAAATTAAACCAAAGCTGACACCGAAATATTAATTCATATAAATATAAAAAATAATATATTACATTAATACAAAAGATGTTTTTACCCATATCTCTACCCAAATTATCCTTGACTTCATCTGGAAACTGTCTCCATGAGAGCGGACTAAAAAGAATGATGTCGGAGTATTTGGCAAGCATCGCAAAAAACTCTGACATTGTTGACTTGTTTTTTCAATCATCTGACTGTCTTCATTGTAGTCCACCATCAACTGCGTGCGGTGGTTCCACACCGCACGCATGCGTGTACGCCCCCACCCCCACCTCCTATCAATAGATGTATCTGTTATGAAATAAAAAACAAATATTTTATCAATACATGTTATAATGAAAATAACTTATGGTATAAAATTTTCTTAGGGTTCTATAAATATACCTGCAGTAGTCTTATCAATGGGCACTGATTGATCCACAGAAACTGAAGGAATGCCTTGTGCAGGTGGAGTGGATCCCAATGTATGCTCTGTAGGGACATACTCTAGAATAGTAGGAGTCAAAGAAGATAGAATATAGAAGCTCAGAGATAATGAAGTAGAAGTAAAAGAAGATGGCACAAATGACTGGACGAATGCTAGATGGGGAGTGGGAATCATCATCTGATAAATTAAAGACGAGTGAGGAGACTCAGATGTAAAGGGTGGTGAAAACATGGGAGGCTTAAATATCGCATGTGTCTCTAACGACACATCGAGATCAGAATTTGGGAGCCAATGAGCTCGTACCCAAGTAGTAAGGGCACATACTTGGCATCTAAGAGACCCAGGTTCAAAAACGGGTGGAGGCGAATTTTCGGGTACTGTGCAGGTACTGTAGCAGTACTGCAGCAGGGACTGTAGCAGGTACTATAGAAGACACTGTTTGGTATTGTAACAGCTGGACTATTCACCTGATTTGGGCTTTCGGACCATCGGTTTGGGCCTACGGGTCATAGGGCCTTCAGGCCATCAAAGGCCTTTGGGCCACAAGGCCTTTGGGCCATTAAAGACCATAAAGTAGCCTAGTTCACACAGAGCAGGCCCCAGATGAGGATCAGAGCACCAGTAGCAGTCACCAGAATCAGAGCTAACCAGATTGGAAGAATGAGAGGGTATGACAACCGCCATCGGGACCAGGCACCGTGTAGCTTTGTACGGGGAAATGCTAGCTGATCAGCAATGCAGGTGGGGAGCTAAAGGAAATCAATGATGTAGAATCTAGGGAGGGGCAGTTCTAGTGGGCTTGGCCTACGGGTAAGTGTATTGGGAATGGTATGCCTCTGGGCCTTCGGGTCTTGTATTATGGGTCATGTCGGGCCTTGTGCCTTGGGCCTATGGGTCATGTACGGGTTCCCCTTCAACCCTTAAAAGGGGGATTATCTATAATAAAAATAAAAAATAAGGCCTTCAGGCCATTCATAGATCAGAATGTGGGATATATGGTATGTCAGTGGGACGGGCAGGGTCTAATTGGGTATTCTGACCAAATCACCTAGCTCTCGTACCCCCCCCCCCCCGTATGAACACCCTGAGTACGAGGACCACTACTAGGTTGCTCATCAAATAATTGTGGCCTAAGAGGTGGATCCTACAAAAATGTTTAAAAATAAATTAATAACATGACATTATATATTATTTAAATATATATATTTGAAATAAAATACTCACTACAGGAACTAGTGGTGGAACGTCCATCTCAGTCATGCGACGATTGTTGGTCATTATCTTTTTTCATCGTCTCTCTTCAATTGGTTGCATTTCCTGCATTCGAAAACAAATATGGAAGTAATTAGAAAAGGATAACTGATGTGTATCCAAAAAAACCAAATAAATAAGAGGGAATAGGGGGATTCATGGATAATTTAACTATCCATTTTTTTAGGTGAGATTGAATAGATATATAATTAATTCAATAAATTGTACAAGATGTAATAAAGAAATTTAATTACTTAGTAGGATGGTTCTTTAGCCCAGGTAGATGATGCAGGTTTTTATACATGTTTTGAAAAAGAAGACAACCCATCATGTTCATTATCTGGTTAAATGTTAAAGGGAGGTATTCGAGTTATACTAATTTTATACATGGTCAATGAAGCATTGAAATGTTCACCATGTTAGAAATGTTGGTTTCATAGGTTTGAATACAGTTCAATTCCAAATTAGAAAATGCAATTCAAATAAAATTGCAACCAATAAACATTGAAAATTCACATAATGGTCAAATCAGATAAAAAATATTTGTAATCAATATTAAATCAATTTTAATAGTACCAAACTTAACAACCCAAGTCGAGCTAAACCAAAAGAATTGAGAACAAGAATGAGTTTATATATTTACCACCACAACTTTAGGTTCACAGTAAACTCAAAAAATTGACCTATTGGAGTTATAAAAAGTAATAAATAGATTATTTACAATGGCAGTAGTGATGGTGTCAATTCCATCACCACCATCATCAAAAATATGTCTTGGAATTACTTCAAAAATGGCACCAAATTCAGGTCGAAGATGGTCTTTGACATGAAAAATTTGTTTCGTCATTGATGCCAATAAATATGTTTCATCAGTATCACGAGTGAGAGTCATATTAATTACTTTAAATACACAATAATTAATAAATGTGTCATGCCTCTTCATCGAATCAAACCACTGACATTTCATCATCATGACTCGTCCATGAGAATAATAATCCAATATTATTATTTTTTCAATGACTCCATAATAACCTACATTTTCAAATCGCGATCTACTATCTGATGCACTGGCATAATAGTCTGTTGTGTCAGTAACCATAACAACAACATGTTCTGTTCTCATGTTATTTTCTCATTCAGTGATAATAAATATGTACCCATTGATAAAAATTGTTTTATAGTGACGAACCATAGTATTTGAACCAAAAGTCAACGATATTATTTCCTCAGATACAGAGTCAGCAGGTAAACTCAATAACGGAAATATAAATGAATATTAAACTTAATTAAATATTGATTTAATTATTTTAAACATTAATATTTTTACCTTTAATTTTAACCAAGCCGAAAACTATTTGTTATGAAAAGTCTCTCTCCTTATCAAAGATAAAGAATGATGATTTCTATTTATCATTGTTTTATGTTCCCTTTAGATAAAGATAGAAATAGTTTTACATATATATATATATGTAAGATATACATATATTCAATTTACTTACCTAATATTGTTATCGAACAAATCACAGTTGAAAAAAACTATGCAATGTGTCATCTCCCGCTCTTCAAGTCTTAATGTCATCAATGTATATAATCCAGGAATTCCTCCTGTTTGAGGAAGTAATGGAAAACTTGGTTTAATTTTCTTATACTGTTTTTCTTCGTTTCTCATTGGTTTGTTCATTATTGTAGTAAGATTAGACAAATACATAGATCAAAAATCCATATATTGTTGATCCAAGTAACCATTCATAGTAAAACCTTTTTAATGATTCCTGTTTCGAACATAAGACTTTAATTTGTGCATATTTCTTTGAGTTGGAAACATCCAACGAAAATAAATAGGTCCTCCAAGAAGTATTTTAGTTGAAATATGGACAGTCAGATGCATCATGCTTGTGAAAAATGATGGAGGAAATATTTTCTCTAACTCACACAAAATTAATGGGGAAACATTTTTTGCAAAAAAGACTTAGACAACTTCATAGCACCAAGATCACTAAACAAATGTCACAACTGAATAAAAGTCACCCTTAAATTATTGGACAAAAGATGGAGGATTTTTATTGGAATAAACTCATGTATAATGATGTGATAATCACGAGTCTTCAAAGATTTTAGCTTCAAATCTCTTATGTTGACTTGTTTAGATATGTTGCTTGAATATCCATCAGGAACTTTAATAGTCTCTAGTACTTTCAAAAATTTATTTTTTTCTGTAGGTTCCATCACATCATTATCACATGGAACATGCCATCTATTTTCACTAATACGCATAGGTTGCAATTTTGGTCTAATTCCCCAATCCACCAAGTCATGTCGAGACCGTAAATCATCTTTTGTCTTTCCCTGAACATTTAGAAGAATCAAAAGCAAAATTTCACATATATTTTTTCAATGTGAATTACATCTAATCAATGGAGTAAAAAATTGGTTGAACAATAAGGAAATTCAAAGAAGATACTTCTCTTCTTCCAATTGTAACAAGTTTGAATGGAAACATTCTTTCTCTTTCTAGATTTCATTTGACCCTTTCTGAATGAAAAACTGAAATCCTTTAATTCATTAAACACATCAGTTCTAGACATACACTGAGGTGGATCGTCAGTCTCCATGGTATTTTCAAATCTTCGATGATTATTTCTATACGGATGGTCCATTGGAAAGAATCGATGATGTCCCATAAAACTGAAACTATAGCAATGTTTCAGACTTCTGGATCATGTATTCTTCATACAAACAACACATTATAGTTTTCTCTTTGTGCATCATCCATAAAACATTGCATAAGCAGGAAAATCATTAATCATCCACATAAGCGCAGAACGCATCTGAAACATGTCTTTCAAACATGCATCGTATGTGTGCACACCCACATCCCAAAGAATATTCAACTCTCTTATTAAAGTTTGCATGTATACGTCTATATCATTACCGGGATCAGAAGGTCCAGGTATGAGTATAATCATGAAAGTGAAAGGTTTTTTCATACAAAACCATAGGGGAAGGTTATAAATGTGTATAAAAACCAGTCATGTGTTGTGTGAAGTAAGAATTTTCCCAAACAGATTAAAACCATCACATGAAAGACTCAGTATCACATTACACACATCAGCTACAAAATCAGGATATCAAGCATCAAATCTCTGCCATGAAAATACATCTACAAGGTGAACCAAATTATCATTAGTCTTCTTTGTCTCAGTATCATGTCATCAGATTTTTATTGATATTTCACCAGACATAAATTGATTCTAGAGTTTGGGGATCAATGGAAAGTGCCACATTACTTTCTGTGGCACACGAGATGGTGTTCCATCGGATTTTGGATTCGAGCGGGATGTGCCACATTTTATACAATCAATACATTAAGTAGTTTACTCCCATAATAAACTACAATCTTTCGGGCAAGCATGAATTTTGTTTCTTGAAAATCCATGTTCTTCAACTAAATTCCATTCCATATAGTGGTTTGAGGGAATATTTGAATCATCTGAAAGTAAATCCTTCTATAAGGTAAGAATTTAATCGATGACAGTATTAGAAATATCATACATAGTTTTCCCATGAAACAATCGGATTAAAAATTCCATCATTTTCATTTTACCGCATTGTCGATATACTGGAGTCATGGAAACATCATTCAATTTTTTCACCCAGACAACATCATCATTTTCATTAGATGCATCATTTTTTCTCATATCGAAGTCTTCTTGGATTTGAATCCTTTCTTTTTCATGATTACAAATAAACAGAAACCGGTCATATAAAAAATTCTCCAATCCAGTCCTCTCATTTGGATCATCAGCCATTTGACATTTCATTTTCTCCTCATTATTATGACACACAGAGTAGTTTTCTTGAAAACCATATTTGGTTATGTGGTATCTGAATTCTTCACAGCTCAACCAAGTTCTTCCAACACAATTTTCACATGGGAAGTGTATGTGACCACTATCTAAAGCATTGTGAAATGAAAAATATAAAAATCTCTCCAAATTGATTTGAAAATATCTTGAGATCTGATCTGTTTCATACATTCAACTTTTATCTATTCTATAAAAAGAAATTGTTATAAATCATTTCGTCAAAAATCAATTCAATAAGATTGAAGTTTCATCAAAAATATTTTTAAGTAAACAAGAATTGTTCACTTTATATGAAACCATAACTGACACACTCCTCTATATGAGAATCATAATATAAAAGACAACAAAATACTATATTTATAATAAATTATCTTTGAAGAACCATACATTAGTGTACAAGATCATGTACACTTGTGGAGGATAATTATTCAGAAGTTGTGTAAATTTTATATCGAAGAAATTTTATATTTTTGTAGATTATTTGAGTGATCACATACACTGCCCAAAGGGGTGGGCGTGTCCAGGGGTGGGGGGCTATCCAGGGGGTGGGTGGTTGTCTCGGGGGTGGGGGCTGTTCAGGGGGGTGGGTGGTGTCTCAGGGTGGGTGTGTCCAGGGGGTGGGGTGGTGTCCAAGGGGTGTCCAAGGTGGTGGGGTGTCCAAGGGGGTGGGGGCTATTCAGGGGGTGGGGCTGTCCAAAGGGGTGGGGCTGTCCAGGGGGTGGGGGTGTCCAGGGGTGGGGGTGTCCAGGGAGTGAGGTGGTGTCTAGGGGGCTGTCTAGGGGGGTGGGGGCTGTCCAGCTAGGGTGGGGGTGTCCAGGGGGTGGACGGGTGTTCAGGGGGTGGGGTAGTGTCCAGGGGGGGGTGTCCAAGGGGGGTGGTTGTCCAAGGGGGTGGGGGTGTCCAGGGGGTGGGGGTGGGGGTGGGGGTGGGGGTGTCCAGGGAGTGGGGGTTGTCCAAGGGGGGTGGGGGTGTGTAGGGGGTGGGGGCTATCCAATGGGGGTGTCTAGGGGGTGGGGTGGGGGTGTTCAGGGGAGGAAATACCCATATAATACCTTGAAAATTACCTATACCCAATCCAACCAATATCACAATTCTAATACATCACTCAACCAACAGCCAATTCATCCTCAATATCACTACCCTTCCCATTATTCCTTGAATAAAAACTATAAATACAAAATCCAAATCCAATTTCCAACTAAACTAAAGTCCATAGAAACTACCATAAACCCCCACTAAAAAATGGAAAACCATCTACACCACTAGCCCAAATGTCCCCAATCCCTTCACATGTACCATCCTTATATCCATTACCCACCTCGAGACCATATGACTAAACAAACCCTTTACCATATTTGAGTGGGGAAACATCTCACCAGCACCCATTAGTTCATATGGTTCACAAACTCTACACACGGAAGGAGAGACTATTAAGACTTCAAATAAAAGTGATTCACATAATCATGAAACTTGAAGTGTAGAACAAAAACAAATCAAAGTGTTCGGTATACCGATAGACTGCACGAAACTGTGGTTTAGGCCAAATCAAAACAGAAACAAAAAAAAGATGTAGAACATTAAAACTAAGGTACCACGTACTAATATGAAGTGTAGAAAGAAAAAATTGCTTGATTGAAGATGGATTTATATGGTGGAAGTAGTTCTATAGCCTAGGGTAAAGAGAAAGCATCGGGAGAGCTTCAGATTAGGGCTACAATTACATGGATGGGGGAGATGGAACCGCTGTGTATTTGGGGGAAACCTTTCCCAATGGTTTTTAAAAACTGTTGGGAAAGCTATTCATTACCAATGGTTTTTTAAAACTGTTGGTATAAATTATAGAAATCAAATATTTCCCAATTATTTGAGTAAATCGTTTGGAAATATTCATTCTAAAATCAAAAAACCAATGGTTTCAATAAACCATTGGTAAAGGTTGCTCTAAAACCAGTATGCCAACTGTTTGTTCAAATCGTTGGCATAAAATCGTTGGGAAAACCTCCATTTCCACCAATGTCTAATATTTTATTTATTTTAAATAATTTTACTTTTAATTTAAATGTTTTAATCCCAAAAAAGTGTTATTTTATAGGTAATAGTTATATTTTATGGTTATATATGTATTTTGAGCTTAATTGCAAAAATTGTCAAATTTTGGATTTTTAACTATTATAATTTATTTTCGTATTTCAGGAATAACATTTTCTGTATTAATTAAAATTGAAAAATTCCTTTTTTGTTGGATTACAGGCTTGTTGGGATTCATTTCATTAAACTGGACCGAGAGCTTAATCCAACATTTTCAGGCCCAAAAGAAGCTCACGAACTGTAACATGGAATCTATGTCGGGATCTACAAAATTTTAAATATGAAGCCATATATCACAAACGGACGGCCCAAGTGAGTTGAAATTCTACATGGAGAAAGAGGACATCTGTAGGAACATTTTTGATATATGTGGTCACGCATGATTTCTATTCTTTAATGGTTATAAATGCATTGGAACTCAGTGCATGAGAATACGCACAATTATCTTGGCCAAAAAAATCAGAGTAAATTGGTCATAACTCCTTCAATACATGGCCAAGTGAAATGGAATTTTTTGGTTCTATAGAGGAGAGATATATTAACTCTCAAGAAACATTTTCCAAATTTTTTCATTAAATGGGACTACCATGTGCAAACTTCTGATCGACAAATTTGGAATCAAAATTTTCACCCATTTAGCCTATAAAAATGTATCTCCTCTCCTTTTCAAAGGGTTGGAAACTTTAGTTGGATATTTTCAGTAGATTTGTAGGTTTTTATTTTAGCATAATATTTTTAATCATTTTTAATATATATTAGTCTTCTTATTCCTCTCATTCCTTATTTTTATCTTCTTTTTTTACCTCGTTCTTCTCCACTGTGATCTCTGGTGCTCATATCATGAGTAGCTAACCTAATGAATTTCCCTGGAGAGTAATCCAGTGTTGAACCCAACTCTTTTCACTATCATTCTTACTATTTCTTATTTTCATAGAGGTAGGTTTATGTGGATCTTAGTGGGCATGGCGTCTTTGTGTCTCCACTTGTCACCCAAGGCTTAGCTTCTTCTTTCTGCAATATGTTCTCACAATCAAGGAGGATGTGTGGTGTACTTGAAGATCATTAAGTGCACACATATTCACAACATGGAAAAAGTGGATGTTCACATGTACGATGGAGTTTGTTCATTAAGTAAATTTGAAACTAATGACGAGACGATGAAAGTTCACTCTGGGTGTTCTCCTGAGAGGATCTCATTTCTATCTAACATCATTCTGTCTAATTTCATCATGTTTACATTGCACACACACATATATATATATATATATCAATATTAAATTCATATTTCAAAATCTCATCTTTATATTAGTTAGTTTTATATTATTTAGAATTTGAATAGTGATAATAGAAATTTAGTGTTGTGTAAGCTACCTCGCTAAGGTGTGTGTTATGCTGCATTCTTAGGGAAATAAGAAATACATTGAAGCGAGATTTGCGAAAAATCTTGCTCATCTAGTATCGTCGTCATGGAGGCTCAACACTTACACATGTTGTTTTTCATTAAAAGAAAACACAACAAATCATAAATTTCAAAAATGGAAATAAAAAAAAAGAATTTTTACATGATGTATTCAAATTGCAATTATTATGCATAGACTTACTAGTCTTAGATGCAAAAAGAAGTTCGCAATGATATTGAAGCCCGATTTCAAAGGATTAGTGAAAAATTATAGGACATGGAGAGCCAAATAGAGTATATATTTGAATATTTCTAGGCATACTAAGAGCATCAGTTGGAGTAATAACTGAAACCAGTGATGGAATAAGTGTCTCCACTTACTTTTAAAGTTAAAGAACTCGAGGAGGCCAGTAAGAAATTTAATATAGATCCATTTGGCCTTGCTCAACCATTGATTGAGGAATTTGATGAAAAAGACGTTTCAACTGATATACATGTGGGAGATAAAGAATATTTGGATGAGTATTGGCCAAATTTTGTAGAAGCTGAGAAGGTAAGTGATTCTCCCATCGATGACAATGATAAAGCAGCACTTCTCCACCTCACTCTTTCTTTGGAAGACGAAGATGAAGATTTACCTGTTGATATTGAGTTGTCAATATTCCTGCCAAAAGATGACAATTTTCCAAACTGACTTACTTAAAAAATAAATATTTCTTTTGTGATTCTTCATGTTTTAATCTTATTCAAACTGAACGATTTTCTGACTTCCCCTTTTTTTAAAATTTCTAACACATCACAAATGGAGAAAACCTTGAATGTTAAGGAAGAGACCACTCAAGTGGTGGTGATCGAAGAAGAAGAAGAGATAATGGAGCATGTGGTGATGTGACTACTTATTCCGCTACAAAATGTATACCATATTGAGGACACCACAGAAGTCAATAGAGAGGGCTCATATCTTCTTTTCTCTTCCACTCTAGACCTCAAATTCTTTATTTTTTCTTGGGGGTTGGGACATTTTTTCTATTCATTAGGGGACTCTATTCTTAGTGTCCACGCATGGACACTAGAAAAAGTTGTGTGTGGTGGTTCATCCCAAAGAAACTTCATCCACCTTCTGAATGGAGATAATCCACTATAATTGCCTAACTAAGGGCTGCAAAAATCTACCACCCGCTTGGAGGATCTAAAACAAATGTTAACCCTTTTCTTTCCCTTTTTATTTCTACTTTATTTTTCTTATGTTTTGTTCTTGATTTCATGTAGTTTTAAAGTGGGGGAACCTAAGAGTTTAACTCAAATTCATCACATCAAAATAACTCAGGTTGTGCCACTTTTTTTCTTTATTTTATTTACAGTACAATTAAAATTTTATATGTAAGGTTGTATTGATCTGATTTGAACTAGAAATGGGGTGGTAAATGGAATAAGTGTAGGGGATGAATGTTAATATTTTTTAGGAATTTTTTGTGTTTCCTTTTTGTTTATCTATTTTTTACCCTCTGAATTTTGCATGTTTTGCTTCGAGTTTTTTATTTTTGGTGTGTTTTTAGGACTTGAGCTGAAAAAATTGAGAAATTAAAACCAACTAAGTATTTTTGGTATATTATTTGAATATTTAAGGGTTTAAATGATGTCTAAATGGATTTTGTTACCTAATTTCCAATCTTTTCATTTGATGAAGTTTGATAGATTGTGAAACTCGTGTACACTAGTGTTGTCCAAATTGAAAATCTTATCCAACTCGAAAGGTTTATAAACCTACATATTCTTTACATTTCACTTTTTCTTGAATGTTTTAAGACATGTTGTGTGATCCAGAACTTATTGTTTTTTATTTTTTCGAAGTTTTAGAGTTCATGAAATGTGTCAAGTATGATTGAAGCACCACATTGAATGATCTTTTTAAATTAAACTCTTATTTTGGTCTATACTTACATTTGATCTTTATTAATCACTTAGTAGCCATGAAATGTTTTGTTAGGAAGTCCCATTACAAGTCATTTATCTCTTTCTGACCTGAACTAAAAGTTAAGATGCGTGATTATTATTGAACTCAAGTGGGGAGAACTTTAGTTGTGTTTGCTGATTTGGTGATTTTTTTTGCACGAAAAAAAGTAATGTCATCAGATTTCACAATGGTTTTTTAGAGCTGGTTTTAGCAGTGATTTTTAAAATCGCCTTTATATGTGTGTTAAATTTTTTATAGTATTAATTTTAAAAAAATACATTTTTTTAGCTGTGGATTTTAAAATACTACAATTAAATTAAAGAAAAAAAATATAAATATAAAATATTTAATTACGATTTATTATTTATTATCATATATTGTTTATTATTTACAATTTTAATTAATTATAGTGTGTTAATTAATAAATATTTATAATTATTATTCAATAATAATTTGAAACTTAAGATAATTCTTGAATAAGTTAAAAATCGGACTTCAGTATCAAATGACCATAACTTTTGATTTGGGAGTCCGTTTTAGTTCCACGACCAGTCAAATCAAAACTTATGAAATAAACTAAAATCACATTAGATAATATTTTTGTAAAAATTAAAAGAATAAATTTTATTATAGTTTTATGAAAAGTTGGAAATCAATCTCCAACTTCAAACAATAATAACTTTTGATTTGGGTGTTCATTTAGGCTCTACCACTAATAAAATTGATGTCTGCAATGAGTTCTTTGTCGTGTTGATCCGAGGGGTCAAGTCACTATTTTTTTAGGTCAAAAGAGGCCCAAAAGGCCTCCAAAACAATTTTTTTATTCTGATATCATGATTTTTAAACATTCAATGAGATTTCATTTTCGTTTAAGAGTGTATTCATATGATTTTATGTCGTTTATGATTTTATTCCATTGATTTACATTCCTATTGATTTGATGGTGTTGCAATTATGATGGTTTCCCCTCTTTTTATGATTTATTATCTATTATATATATCTATTTACATGTATTTATGAATATTTGTGTATATTTATATACATTTTACTTGTGTTCATATATGTGTGTGTATTTATTTATATTAATATACAATTATATACTTGTGTGTCTGTATATTTAACATAAATGTATGTTTATATATATTTATGTAAATTTTGTTCTATGTGTATATATATATAGATATTTATATCCATTTATTATTTATTCCATTATTATTTATTATTCATCATTTTAATATTTATATATTATTGGTTTGTTATTTATTGATTTATTTATTTTTTTAACTTATTTTTAAATTAATATTTAATATTTATTTATTATTTATTATTTATTATTATTTTTAATTTATTAATAATTTATTGTTTATTGTTAATTTATTATTTAATTGTTATCTATTATTAATTTATAATTAACATATTATTTATTTAACATATATTTTTTATTTATTATTTATTTAATTATTATTTATTTACTATTATTAATTATTTATTATTTATTATTTATTATTTATTACTAATTACTTATTGTTTATTACTTATTTATTATTTATTATTTATTTATTATTTATTTATTTTTCATTATTATTTTTTTATTTATTTATTTATTATTTATTTTTTATTTTTTATCATTTATTTATTAACTATTTATTATTTATATAATAATTATAAATTTATTTTTAATTTGTTTTTAATTTATTATTAATTTATTATTAACGTATTATTTATTATTTATTTTTCATTATTATTTTATTATATATTTCTTATTTACTTGTTTATTATTTTTTATTATTTATTTATTTTTATACATTAATTATTAATTTACTTTTAATTTATTATTAATTTATTATTAATTTAATTTTAATTTATTATTATTTTATTATTAATTTTTTATTAACGATTTATTTATTACTTATTTATTATATATTCATTTTATATTTATTTTTTATTTATTCATAATTTATTATTTATTATTTATTATTTATTAATTTACTATTTATTTATCATATATTAATTCACTTTTTAATTAATTTATAATTCAATTATTACTTATTTTTTATTTATTTATTACTAACTTATTATTAATGATTATTTATTATCCATTATTGATTATTTAATATTTATTAATGTATTATTTATTTTTTTATTATTCATTTATTTGTTATTTATTAATTATTAACTATTAATTACAGATTTTTTTATAAGTTTTTTTAAAAAATATTTTTGTAAAACATGCTGGGTTAAAAATATTTTGAAAAATACTTCATAAAGGCGGTATCCGTAATGCCGCCTTTCCCCTAAATTTTTTTAAAATATTTTTTTTTGTTCTGTTTATATATATAAACACAAAAAATTCAGCAAAATTTATCCGTTATTTAAAATCCAACAGTATTGTCATTACAGCATTCTGGATTCTGACAGAAGCTCTCACCCAGGACTCCCTTTTATAAGAGAGCTTAACCTGGAAATCATTCTGCATTTCCAATGTGGGATTCTGGTTCTCACTTTCCTGTACAGAACATTCTGCATTTCTGATGTGGGGTTCTGTTTCAATTACGTGACTTCGAAAGACTTTAAAATATAAACTATAAGAACAATATAAATGAAACTTAAAACATGAATTAAACATATAAAAAATAATTTATAAGCTTTCAAAACCACCTACTTAAAACTTTAAAATGTTTCAAGTATGTGACTTTGAAAGCCTATAAAACATAAACTAAAATACCAATATAAATGAAACTTAATACATGGATTAAACATATAACAAATAGTTGAAAATAAAAATAATTTAATAAAAAATGTTGATGCAAAATAATTTATAAGTTTTCAATGACACCAACATGAAACTTAAAAATGTTTCAAGCATGTGACTTTAAAAGCCTATAAAATATACACAATAACACTAATATAAATGAAACTTAAAACATGGATTAAACATATAACAAATAGTTGAAAATAAAAATAATTTTGTAAATAATGTTCATGGAAAATAATTTATAAGCTTTCAAAAACAACTACTTGAAACTTAAAAACGATTCAAGTATGTGGATTTGAAAGACGATAAAATGTAAACTATAAGACTGATATAATTTAAAGTTAAAACATGGATTAAACATATAATAAATTATTTAATTATTTAATTAATATTATTAAAAATTAATCATATAATAATTAATTAGTTAAGTAGTAATTATTAATAATTAATTATTAATAATTAACCAATTAATTAGTAATATAATGACATAATAATTACAATTTAATAATTATAAAGAAAATTTATAATTTATAATTATATTACTAATTAACTAATTAACTATTATATAATTAATAATTATATTACCAATTAACTAATTAATTATTATATAATATTTTTTTAATAAATACTAATTAATGAATAATTATAATTTATAATTATATTACTAATTAACTAATTATAAAAATGGTCTCGGCTCTTTCTTTCTCAAAAAAATAACTAATTAACTATTATATATTTAATAATTATATTACTAATTAACCAATTAGTTACTATATAATTAATTATTAATAATTACTAATTAACTAACTACAAATTATATAATTAATAATTATATTACTAATTAACTAATTAATAATTATATTACTAATTAACTAATTAATTATTATATAATTAATAATTATATTACTATGTGACAAATTAATTATTAAATAATTAATAATTATATTATTAATTAACTAATTATATAACTAATTAACTAAATAATTATTATAAAATTAATAGATATATAATTGATAATTATATTATTAATTAACTAATCAATAATTAATAATTAATAGTTAATAGTTATAATGAATACTAATAATGAATAATTATAATGAATAATTATGTTACTAATTAATAAGTTAATTATTATATAATAATTTATAATAATTACTAATTAATAATTATAATGAATAATTATATTACTAATTAACTAATTAACTATTATATAATTAATAATTATATTACAAATTAACTAATTAATTATTATATGTCAATGAGCCTGTACCCTAGTGGTATAGGCTCTTCCTTTCCATCCAAAAGACCCAGGATCAAATCCAGGTGAGGGCGAATTTCTGGGGGTACTGTAGTGGCGGAGGGATTGTAGCGGAACTGTAGCAGTGCAGGTACTGTAGCAATACTGTTCACCGAGAGGTCCTTTGGGCCAAAAATTGGCTTTCATGCCTTGTATCTAGGTCACTTGGCCTTGGGCCTTCGGGATATGTAATGGGTCTCCCTTTACCCAGTCTAAAGAGGTCTTTGTTTTAATAATAAATTGAGGCTTCGACCCCAACCTTTTAAAAAAATTATTATATAATAATATTTAATAAATACTAATTAATAATTATAATGAATAATTATAATTTATATTTATATTACTAATTAACTAATTATAAAAAGGGCATCGACTTTATCTTTCTCAAAAAAATTAACTAATTAACTATTATATATTTAATAATAATATTGCTAATTAAATAATTTGTTATTATATAATTAATGATTAATAATTACTAATTAACTAATTACTAATTATATAATTAATAATCATATTACTAATTAACTAATTAATTATTATATAATTAATAATTATATTACTAAGTAACTAATTAATTATTAAATAATTAATAATTATGTTTCTAATTAGCTAATTATATTATTAATTAACTAATTATATTACTAATTAACTAATTAGTCACTATATAATTAATGATTAATGATTAATAATTAACTAATTAAAAATTATATAATTAATAATTATATTACTAATTAACTAATTAATTTTTATATAATTAATAATTATATTACTAAGTAACTAATTAATTATTAAATAATTAATAATTATATTACTAATTAACTATTTATATTACAAATTAACTAATTAATTATTATATAATTAATTGTCAATAATTACTAATTAACTAACTAATTATTATATAATTAATAGTTATATGATTAATAATTATATTATTAATTAATAATTAATATTTAATAATTATAATTAGTAATTATAAAGAATAAATATAATTATTAATTATAATGAATAATACTAATTAATAATTATAATGAATAATTATAATTTATAATTATATTACTAATTAACTAGTTAACTATTATATAATTAATAATTATATTACTATTTAACAAATTAATTATTATATAATAATTTTGAATAATTACTAATTATTAATTATAATTAATAAATATAATTTATAATCATATTACTAATTAACTAATTCACTATTATATACTGAATAATTATATTACTAATTAATTGGTTAATTATTATATAATTAATTATTAATAATTACAAATTAACTAATTAATTATTATATAATTAATTATTAATAATATTAATTAAATAATTAAATAAATTAATATATTTTTAATCCATGTTTTAACTTTAAATTATATCGGTCTTATAGTTTATATTTCATTGCCTTTCAAAGCCACATACTTGAATCGTTTTTAAGTTTCAAGTAGTTAGTTTTGAAAGCTTATAAATTATTTTTGATGAACAGTTTTTACAAAAAAAAAATTATTTTCAACTATATGTTATATGTTTAATCAATGTTTTATGTTTTATTTATATCGGCCTTATAGTTTATATTTTATAGAATTTCAAAGTCATGTGCTTGAAACATTGGTAAGTTTCTTATAGGTGTCTTTGAAAACATATAAATTAGTTTCCATCATTATTTTTTACAAAATTCTTTTTATTTTCATCTTTTTTTATATGTTTAATCTATGTATTAAGTTTCATTTATATTGGTTTTTTAGTTTATATTTTATAGGCTTTCAAAGTCACATACTTGAAAAAAATTTAAGTTTCAAGTAGGTGGTTTTGAAAGATTATAAATTATTTTTTATCATCATTTTTTATGAAATTATTTTTGTTTTCAACTATTTTTTATATGTTTAATCCATGTTTTAAGTTTCATTTATATTGTTCTTATAGTTTGTATTTTATAATCTTTCAAAGTCACGTACTTGAAACAGAATCTCACATCAGAAATGCAGAATGTTCTGCGCAGGAAAGGGAGAACTAGAATCTCACATCATAAATGCAAAATGATTTTTAGGGTAAGTTCTCCTATAAAAGGAAGCTCTGGATGAGAGCTTTAGTCAGAATCTAGACTATTGTAATGACAATACTCTTGGATATTAAATTCCAGATAAATTATACTGAAAATTTTTGTTTTCTTTATATATATATAAACAAAACAAAATAAAAATAAAAACAATTTAAAAACAAAAAATTGTAAAAAAAATTGTTTTTTTCAGTTTCAAAAGAAAGGAGGCATCGCGGTTGGTGCCTTTCGACTTAACCCGAAAGGTAGAAACACTGCGGTTTCCTTTCACCCAGAACCTAAAGGCGGCAACTGCGCTGCCGTCATTAAGGTGTATTTTTGAGAAAAATGACCTATGTGGTTTTAAAAATATATTTTAAAAAACCTATTTAAAAACGATTTTTAATTATTTAGTTCATGTTTATTTGTTATGTATTATTTATTTTTTATATCGATATATATACAAATATATTAAATTCTGTTTACTCGCCACATGAATGAATAGTTTGTTGTAGTGGTAAAGTATTTGCAGAATAACAAAGAGGTAAGGAGTTCAAATATCACCTTCATAATTTCTGCATGGCATATATGGAATGTGCAAGTGAATATTCATGGTAAATAAAAAAAAATAAAAAATTCATTTACGAAAATATAAAAATAAATAAAATAACATAAAATACTGCTAAATGATTCTTTTGATTTTAAAAAATCGTCGCTAAATCATTTCGCAACAGTTTTGAAAAACTAACTGCCGCTAAATGATTGTCAAAAAACAATCCAGAGGCGGTTTAAACTGTCGTTAAATGCTTACTTTGGCATAGTGTCATTACAAAGATGGGTCGGAGGTTCATTAATACTTAAAGATCAAACGTTGCCTCTTTTTCCTCAAGAATATGATTTTGAAGAGAAATTTCGAATCTGAATTCAAACTGAAATAATACTATAAATGAGGGAAAATGGGAAAATTTTATCATTGATGTTGAAATTTCAAGTGTGAACTTCCCAATAAAGATATTTTTGGAAGTGATTCATTTTTGAGATGATTAAGGAACACAACATTCTTGAGAAAAACTATTTTCATACATTTAATTCACTTCGAAAAGAACAACCCCCATGTAAAAACCCTCATGATTGACACATTTTTTACTCTATGAAGTAGAGATACTATGAGGATAGCAAGCCTATGGAGATCTCATATGTTCTTGAGAATGAGAAACTCTACATTAAAAATAATATCCTTGAGTGAAGAGAGATTTTTTTTCCAGGGAGGTAGGTACAATATGCACATAGGGATTAACATTAGAATGAATGGATTTTTATGATTTTTAACGAGTTAGGAAATTTTGATCCATTTATGATGCGTGATATTTCATTAGATGCGATAATTTAGTAATGTTGTCATTTATGATTTGAAAAATTTGTTTTTACATTGATATTAAATGATTTCCCAGAAGTGAAATATTTAAAAAGAATTGTCAAATCCAATATTTTCAATAGTTTTACTTTTAATTTCAATTTTTTAATCTCACCAAAGTGTAATTTTAAGGGATTGTATCATTTTATGGTCATAGATGCATTTTGAGATTAATTGCAAAAAAATCCTAATTTTGGATTCTTAACTATTTTAATTTATTTTTTTGTTGTTTCAAAAACACCATGAGTCACATGACAAAGGTTTTCATATGAAAAAAAAAGACAAAACAAAAGAAGAAGAAGATAAACACAGAAAAAGATTTACATGGTGCATGGATAATCCATACACCCATAGAGAGGATAAAATATCACTAAAATCAAGAGCACAATTACAATGAGTTTTCAGAGTTTCAAGCACACAAAAACCTAGCTCGAAATGAGCTAATAATGAAAATGATACACTGTTTCGCCAATCTCATAGAAAGATCATTTTTCTACAGTGTCGCAGCCACCCAAGTCCAAGATGATGCAGTGCATTATAGGTCATATATGAAATTATCTTTATTTTCTCTAATAAAAACACATGACTCAGACAGGCCAATTTATATTGTGGATAAAAAACTATAAAGAAAAAAATTGGATGTATGATTATATGTCATCTATCAAATTTTTATCCATCTATATATATATACAGGGTCAACTTAAGGGCAAGCCCCGTGAGCTCGGGGTTAGGGCAACCACTCGAAGGGGGTAAACCTGCTACCTTCTCTATCCCTCATCTATCTACTGACATTATGTGGCATGAGTAGTTATGTGTCTCCACGCCCCAGATTCACGCCTCCCACCATTCCTAGGAATCATTCCTCACCTGATTCATCTAGATTTTTGCAGCTCTGATTCATCTCGATCTTCACAGCAATTCTTCTTGATCTTCACTATTCTGATTTGTCTCATTATTCACCTATATGTCACGTTGATCGTCTTCTCCCCAACTTCTTACCATGCTATGCTTGGTGTTTTTCATTTATGATCTCTCCAGGGGTCATCAAGTTGAACAGTCATTGCTGGGCATCAGCGTCGGGGTGACCCCCTTTGTTGTTGCGGCCTCAGTCTCCGGCCTGGGTCTATTTCCCCACATTCGTCTCTCGCGGTGCCACCCCTTCTTTGTAAGGGTCGTTGATAGCGTTGTTTCAGGCAGCGTGTGTCATATGTGTCACTACTGGCTCATCTGGCATGTTGGACATTTATGTAGGGTCCCAAGGTGGTGGTTCGTCCGAGGTGGGTGGGTTGCGGTCTGACCGAACCATGTTAAAATTTGGGTTTATCTGTTTTTCACAGTTTGTTTTTGTGATTTGTGTTGTCACGCACCTCCGTTACACCATTACAGGTGGTATCAGATGGTAGAGGTTCAAAACGGCGAGGCGACGACGTGTTTTCTAGTGACCGAAAAATTGAAAGTGGTCAGAATTTTTTTTTGAGCCTAGATCCATGAAGAGGAAGACGAGATGATTCCAACAATCCAAGCGGCATTGAAAATAGAGTTGAAACGAGCCCTATAGAGCCAGTCAAAATTTCGGTCAAACCACAGGTGAAAAATAACCCTGTTCTAGAGAAGATGGTACCATTCATGCCGCTGGAGAAATTTCTGACATTTGCTTCAGCATGCCACATCAGCGTCACATCATCGCCGTGTCATCAGAAAATCTCAACCGTTGAAAGTGTTTTGGTCATAACTTGATAGATCGGTGTCCGATTTCAACGATCCAGGAGTCGATTCTCACTATTTTGATCGTTCCGGACACATCTATTTGATTAGAGTTTCAAAATTCGAACTTGATCAGGTGGTTTAGAAGGGGTGTGGCATCAACCGTGGTAATCACATTTTGCAACATTGGTGATGACTGGTGGTGGTGCACTGCCAAAATTTGATATTGAGAAGTTCAATGGTCAGAACAACTTTTTCTTGTGTCAAAGCATGATGAAAGATATTATTGTGTAGTAGGGCATGATCAAACCATTTCTTGGAGAAAATCCCAATAAAATCAAGGATGATGACTGGTAAGAGCTTGAGATGCAGGTCGTCAGCACAATTTAACTTTTTCTAGAGAACAATGTAAAGTACTCGGTGTTGGATGAGACCTCACCAAATGAGATCTGGAAGAAGTTTGAGCAACGATATATGGCGAAGTCTCTTACCAATAAATTATTCCTAAAAAAGAAATTATACCAATTGTGCATCGACGAGGGAATGAATTTTTTGGATCACACCAACGAATTCAAAAAGATATTGACGCAACTATTGGGGCTCAGTGTGAATGTTCAAGATGAAGATACAACAATTTTGCTTTTGTCATCTCTACCAAATTCATTTGATGGAATTGTGACTTCATTGCTCGTGAGGAAGAAAACATTGAATCCGAATGAGGTGATGACGTCGCTCCAAGGTTCAGAGGCATTCTGAAGGCCTGCGATGCATTCAAGTGAGAAAATTATGGTGATGCGAGATGATCAATGTGGGAAGAGACAATATTGGAATTCAATAGTCAAAATAGAGGGGACGTGATCCTTTCAAAATCACGTGTTTCTGGTGCGAGAAAAAGGATCACTATAAAAATGACTGTGGAGAACGCAAAAAATACGTTGCTGGGAAAAAGAAAGACGAAGAGAAGGTTGTCAACATCACAGAATTATCAGAAGATGATGAAGTATGTGTGAAAATGAAAAACTTGCACTCAGATGAGAGAGTTGAATGGGGAGAAGTGCAGTGTCATTAATGCAAAAGATACGATCACATGAAGTGGGAATGTCAATTTCTAAAAAGAAGAATGAGTGAACTCAAAATACAAAGGAAAACGGATGGATTTTGGATTTTAGAAGCTCAACACACATATGTATTACCAAAGGTGTGTGTCATACCTTTCAGTAGGTGTGAGATTCGGTGAGACTTAGTGATAGATCAACATGCGAGGTTCAAGAAGTCGGGACGGTGAAATTGAAGACACCCGATACAACAGTATGTAAACTGGCTGACGTGAAATTTTTTCTGAGGATGAGATGGAACTTGGTATCATTAAATAGGCTCAATGTGAGAGGATACAATATTTCCATAATGGGTGCAGTGTTTAAAGTCTCACGTGGGGATGCAACGATGATTACTGGAAAAGAGTCTCAATGATTCTATCATTTGATAGGGACTGCAGTCAGCTTGAGATTGATTTAAGACAGGGGAAGTAACATGTAATTTTTCGAGAAGAAGCATGTTCGATTTACCGATAAAGATTTCAATTCCTGCAAAGAAACTGCAGGTCTGGTTTCTACTCCAAATTTGTTGTGAGGGGGAGATTTGTGGGAGTCACTCCCAAATTTGGGAGTCTTCTTTGTCAGCAACAACTGGTGTGAAACTTCCTTGGTTGAGAGCCAACCCAGTAGCCTCTGTGGATGAGCAGCAGGTGGTGGGACATGTTTCTCAAGGATAGATGAGCTACCCCAACCACTAGAGGAATGTTTGTTTTTTTTCATCTATAAAATGAGATGTAATCCCATGATTTTTAAGATGTAATATGTTGTAATTTGTGATTCCTCCAACAAGATCCGAAGATAGTGAATATAGAATCGACCCCTTCTCTTGTGAACATAGGTCATCCAACCGAACCACGTTAAAATTTGTGTTTTCATCCGTTTTTCACCGTTTTTTGTGATCTATGTTGTCACGCATCTCCGTTGTGCCCTTACAAATAGTATAGATAAAACATGTCCTCAACCATAAACATAAAAAATAAGAAATCCCCATAGAAAATAAAGATGATAATGAAGTTAATTACAAATTAAAAAAATAGAGAACTTTTATAGTCATGAATACCACCACCATCTAAGAGAGGACTGATGATGTTGGGAAACAGAAGGGAAGGAGAATAACGAGGGAAACTAATGACCAAAATAGGAGTGTGATATGAGTTTAAGAATAGGATGGAAATTAATGAACAAAGATAAATCAAATACAAAGGGGAAAGAGGATGGAAGATATACTAAATTAAAATTCACCTTCAATTCAAATAAATATTATACCTAATATAAGAATATCCCACCAATCCCACTTCAAAACAAACAACTAAAACCATTAAACAAATTCTAAAGAAAACAGATGGGACAAAAAGAGAATTAGGGCATAAAATTTTAGGACCGTAAATTATTGGCCCACCAGTGCATCGATAATCACAAGATAAAAATAAAGTGAAAAATGACGAAAAATAAATGATTCCAGATGTAACGTGGAAAAACCCCCAAATGGAAGGAGTAAAAAACCACGGGCAAATAGAAGGATCACTATGGGGTAAAAGTGGGTACACACTCCCTCACTTATTACAAGGAGAAAACCCTCATAAAATCTTTCTTGAATAATTGGGGAAATAACCTCACAAAACCACTCAAATAATTGAAGAACGTCTAAATGGGATGAGATTGCCGAAGATGATGAGATACTGAAGGGAGAGGATGCTTGTGCCTTTTATAGGCAACCCTCACCCTTACTCCTCCTTCTCCCGCTGGAATATTGGGTGGGTTGTCCACCCACCATCTAACACCAGCCCACCTCCTTTGACAAACAAGAAGGGGAGGCACCATCCTCCAAATAAGTTGCTTCCAAAACATCTCCTACTTGGAGATTTGATTGAGAACTAATCACATCTCCAAATCCCTTCTATCTGCCAAACCATGATGCTCAAGTCTCTACGAGCCCGCTCGATGATCTTCACCATCTGAACTTATCAGAGTTAATTGCTTTCGTCAGAAAATCTGCCAGATTTTTTTAGTGTGAATCTTCTACATGTTCGCACTTCCTTCCTCCACCACATCTCAGAAAAAGTGATATTGTACCCCAATTTGTTTCATCCTTGAATGAAAATATGGATTCCTTGCAATGTGAAAGGCGCTCTGACTGTCACAAAACAATAGAATTTTCTCCTGTCTGTGCCCGAGCTCCTCTAATAACCTTCTCATCCAAATTTCCTCTTTGCAAGCCTGTGTAGCTACCATGTACTCTGCCTCTATCGTGGATAAATCCAAAACTGACTCTAACTTCAAAATCTAGCTCATAACTCCTCCTGTGAGAGTAAACACATAACTAGTAGTGGATTTACTTCGGTCAAAATCACCTGCAAAATCTGAATCAACATATCCTATGATAGTAAAATCAGATCCTTTATAACATAATGCAACATTTGAGGTCTCTTTGATATATCTCAGGATCTTCTTCATTGTGCTCCAATGCTCCCATCCTGGATTCGCCATGTACCGAGTAACTTCTCCCACTACATGTGCAATGTCTGGTCTAGTACAAACCATAGTGAACATTAGACTACTCACTACCGATGCATACAGTACTTGAGATATTCCCATCCTCTCTGCTTCACTGTTAGGGTTCATCGTGGAGGATAACTTGAAATTAACTGGAAGAGGGGTAGATATTTTCTTACAGTCTTGCATGTTGAAGAGTTTCAAGACTCTCTGTATTTAACTCTTATGTGATAGCCAAATCTTCCCATTATTTCTGTCTTGGTAAATCTACATCCCAAGAATCTTTTTTGTTGGTACCAAGTCCTTCATATCAAACTCCCTAGACAACTGTGACTTCCCCTCTTGAATCTGATCTTTGTTGGGTCCTGTAACCAACATGTCATCCACATATTATAGAAGAATGATGAAATCATTACCATCCAAACCCTTGAAATATGCACAAGTATCTGAATGAAGTCTGTTGTATCCAAGGCTCATGATATAGGAATAAAATCTCTTGTACCAACACCTCGACTCCTGTTTGAGACCGTACATAGATTTTTTCAACCTGAAAACCAAGTTATCTTTGCCTTCTTCTGAAAAACCTTCTGGCTGGAGCATATAGATCTCTTCATCAAGATCACCATGGAGAAAAGCAGTCTTCACATCCAGCTGCTCTAGATGTATGTTGTATGTAGCACACATCACCAGAACTAACCAAATAGTCGTCAGTATAACAACAAGAGAAAAATATTTCATTGAAATCAATACCTTCCTTCTGAAAATATTTTGATCAAAAATCTTGCACGATATCTTCACACCTGGTCCTTTTCATCCCACTTGATCTTAAAGACCCATTTTTTCTGATAGCCTTCCTTCCATGAGGTAATGGAACAAGATCTCAAGTCTAGTTCCCGTGCGGGCTTCAAGTTCCTCCTGCATCGCCACCATCCATGAGGATACATCTGGACCCTGGGTCGCCTCCACAAAAAAATATGGATCTTCATCCTCCTTCAATAAGAAATATGAAATATTGGTCTCAGTAACATAGTCTTAGTGCCATACTAGTGCTCTTTTCTCCCGAGTTGACCATCGTGGTCTAGACTCAACAGGTACTTGATCATCGTGCTCAGGTAATGCCTCAGAGTAAAGTGGTTCTTCCTTGAATTTTTCCTCTAATTCGACTATTGTAGTTTCTATATTCTCCTCCTCCATTTCTTGATTAGTTGTCATTTTCACCTTGTCTTCTGCAAAAATGACATATCTGTTGACGATAAATTTGTGGACAGTGGGGTCCCACAAATGATACCCCTTCACACCATCAACGTACCCCAAGAAGATACATTTATTGGATCTTGAATCCAACTTCGATCATTCCTGGTCATTAAACATTGCATATACAGGAATTCTAGAAGTATGTAACTGAGAATAGTTAGCGTGTTTACTAGTGCGCATCTCCATCGGTGTCTTCAACTCAATCACCATTGAAGGAGATCGGTTGATCACATAACTGGTGGTATTCACTACTTCTACCCAAAAAGTTTTGGCAATACCTGTATTCTTCAACATCACCCTTGTTCTATCCAACAGGGTTATATTCATCCGCTCTACTAATCCATTCCACTGAGGAGTGTACGCCACCATGAACTGTCTCTTGATCCCTTCATGTTGAAAAAAAATATCAAACTCCTCACTTGTATATTCTCCACCATTGTCCATACTCAAACACTTGATCTTCTTTCCAGAGTCAACCTACTTCTGCACTTTGAATGTTTTTAAGACTTTAAAAACATCCGCCTTCCTCCGTATTGGGTACACCCAACATCTCCTGGAATAATCATCAATGAATGATACAATGTACCTTGCTCCTCCCAGGGATATAACCGGTGCTTTACAAACATCAGAATGGATCAACTCAACGATCTCCTGACTTCTTGCTGTTGACGTCCCGAACATTAACCTATGTTTCATTCTTAAAACACAATGCTCACAAAATGGTAAGGATACCATTTTCAGGATAGGCAAAAACTTATGATCTGCAAGAATTGTCAGGCCTCATTCTAACATATGGAAAAGCTTCTAATTCCATAACGTCATCAACTCTTCTGTCAAGGTAGTTGATGCAACAACTATATCTGCCTCATTTTACATTTCACCCATAACCACGTACAAGTTCTTTGAGATCTTCTCTGCCTTCATTACCACAAGTTCACCCTTCACGATTCTCATCACTCCATTCTCAGTGCGAGTCTTGCATACAATGTCATCAAATTGTCCCAAAGACAATATGTTCTTCTTCAGGCCCTTCACATGATGTACTCCTTGGATGGTTCGAACAATACCATCATGCATCTTTAGTTTGATGGTACCAACTCCAACGATCTTCAGAGTGTGATCATTCCCCATGTACAAAATTCCTTCCAGGATGGTTTCATATTGGTCAAACCATTCCTGTCGAGACATCATGTGTCATGTTGCTCATGAGTTGATAATCCATGCATCGTCAAGATGCTGCATCCTTCCAGTAGTCATTGCCGCTTCACTGACTAGTATATCTCCTTTTCCAGAAGTATTATCCACATTCCTCTGAGAATTCTTTTCACCACTCTTATTATCCCAACAATCCTTCTTAATGTGCCCCTTATTACCACAATTGAAACATGTGACATTCTTCTTCTTACTATGTGATTTGGACTTGTCATGATTTTGGATCCCACTGGAACCACGCTCCATCATCATTCCTCTCTCCATTGACAGAGATTCTACTTGGTGCGAAGTTTTTTGTCTGTCCTCCTTGTTATTACGTTGACTTTATTCTTCAAGAACCATAGCTACAACATCATCGAAGACCAACATATCCGTTAGGATATTTTTGGTGAGGTTGATGATGAGTTGGTCATATGAATTTGACAAACTCTGGAGTAGAATCTCTGCATGTTCAGTATCCATAATTTTATAGCCCAACTTCATGAACTGAGTGAACAAGGTATTGAGGTTGTTGATGTGGTCAGTCACCGATGAAGAATCTTCCATCCTAAGAGTGTACAATTTTCTCTTCAGGAAAATTTTGTTGTGTAGTGACTTGGCCTCGTATAGCTTCTTCAGAGTATCTCATATTTCCTTCGCCATCATTTTCTCCGTAATGCTCGATAGGACCCTGTCTGCAAAATCCAAATGGTTGTTGGAAATAGCATTCCTATCTATATCATTCCATTTCTCCTCTGTCACACTCGCTGGATTTTCGCCAATTTCCAGTAGGAAATTATCCTTCCACAGCAATACATGCAACTTCATTTTCCACAACGAAAAATTATTCCTGTTGAATTTTTCGATCTCAAATTTCGCCGCCATATGGACACATCGTCAGTCCAGAACCATATCCATTTCAAAATGGTGTATTTAATAATATCAATAATTTTTTCTGATGTGACAGATCAACCAGAGTTTCAATCACAGAGCATACTCAAATTTACGAGAATTATTAATACCCAAAAACATGAACAACATTGGGCCAGAACCTTGCCTCTGATACCACTTGTTAGGACCGTAAATGATTGGCCCACTAGTGCAGCGATAATCACAAGATAAAAATAAAGTGCAATATGTGGAAAAATAAATGACACCATATGTAATGTGGAAAACCCCCCAAAATGGAAGGGGTAAAAAACCAAGGGCAAATAGAAAGATCACTATGTGGTAAAAGTGGGTACACACTCCCTTACTTATTACAAGGAGAAAACCCCCTGTAAAATATCTCTTGAATAAGTGGGGAAATAAACCTCCAAAAATATTTCAAATAATTAAAGAATGTATGAATGAGATGAGATTGCCGAAGCTGATGAGATACTGAAGGGAGAGGATTCTTGTGCCTTTTATAGGAAACCCTCACCGCTGATCCTCCTTCTCCCACTTGAATATTGGGTGGGTTGGCCACCCACCATCTACCACCATCCCACCTCCTTTGACAAATAAGAAGGGGAGGCACCATCCTCCAAATAAGCTGTTGCCAATATAAAAAATAACAGAACTTACCTCTATAGGTTGATCGCACTGTATGGTGCACGTTGATGAAATAGAGTTCTCTGGTGACTAAAAAATGGGGGGTGGGTGGGGGTCAAACGGGGGTGAAGAAAAATAGGGGTGAACGGATGTGGAAGAGAGTAGAATTCAAAGATAATACCCACGAAGATTATGGTTTCTGGGAATTGATGTATAAAGAGAAAGAGAACATCAAAACTGTGTGGCTGAGGAAGACCCAGTAGTTGGAGTGGAGATAAAGACCAACAAAAGATGGAAGAGATGAGCTGTAAATCAGGGAAGAGCTAACGAGATGTTATGGAATGTCGGGGAATAGATGGAAATCAGGGTGGATAAGATGAGGGGGGATTGGGGTTTCGAGGGAACTGAAAAAATAGGGTGATTGGATAACTTTGGTGAAGAGACATATATTAGGTCTGATGTGATGAAGGATAGGGTTGTGGGGGAACAAATGGAAGAGGGGAGATTGAGAGGGAAGAAAAGTAACATATTTGGCATGTTGGGATATGAGGAAGTAGAACAATGAAGGAAATGGAAGGAGGACCGAGGGTCATGTGGATAGGAGGTGACACAGCTTATTTCAAATACGTAATGTATGACATTGTTTTTTTTTAAATGTGGACTACTACCGGCTGAATGTAAAAAATTGAATGTGGTTGGAAAATATATCACACATACTATCACATCTAGGGAGCAACATATGGGGAAGATCCATCCATAAAAGTCTTGGAAGATGAATCTGAAGATAAACAAGAAGGGGATATGGGTCACCTAACCTCATGGATACCTAGAAAGATACAGAATCGCAACAAAGTTTGCAATTCCTAGAAAGATAAATGCCTTGAGAAGATGGATTTCCACTAACATAAAATATCAAAACGTAAGACGCCACTTCCCAGTTATGAAGAACCTGGATCATGATGAAAAAATAGCATCTCCCACCATTCATGAGCCTGGGAGGGGGTGGAGGAGATTGGATAGGGAAGAGGGGAAATAAAGGGTCTGGAACAGAGGGCTAGGTCACATATGGTGTGTGGGAATTGTGGGATGGAAAAATGGGGAGAGGTAAAAGGGGTGGGGTGGGAATCGAGGGAGACACGTGTGGGAAATGTGGTGTTAAAAAAATCAAAAATATTATGGGTCGAGTGTGGAAAATCCCACATTGATGTTCATGGGTCATGTTTGGACCATAATAATAATCATAAATATAAAATAGGCATTGATAAAAAAAATAAAAAAATAAAAAATCAATTTATAATTAAAATAGAAAGAAACTTTGGCCCTGAGGAAATGAAACATAGAAATGTCATATAATGTTTTTATTTTTTCAAATTAATTAAAAAAAATCATCAATTATAATTAAACAATCTCAGGTTAGGTCTATTTTGTCTCTACTCCACCACTCCACTCCACTCCACCATATTGAATCATTTCATAAATATATATTTTTAGCATTTTAAAAATATTTTTGCATTTTATTTTAACAATTTATATATTATGTTTGATTTTAGTGCTACGTATGGTTTTAGTTAGTAATTATCATTTGTGGAAATTAAATAAATTGTTATCAGGTATAAATTTTTTTCAGTATGTGGGCCGATCTATGAGTCTATGTGTCCCATGCGAGTAGCATCAGGGCATTATTTTAAAATCTCACATTCTACATATATAGGTTCATCCCACTCTATTAAATTTGTAGCCCTCTAGATCTTCCATGTGGGTCGGCCCACACTGATCCGTTTATAGTTCTAGAAATTGGGATTGAGTGAGAGCCCCCCCAAAACAAACATAAAAAATTGCAATTTTACGGGCTCATGAGTTGGTTGGTGACTGTGTTGGAAAAAATCAGGATACAAACTTATTTTTTCATGTCTTTTTAAGATTGTTTTAAAAATGAGTAAAAATCACTAGCCCCGACCCAGACCATACTCACAGTCTCGGGCCTGTTTTGGCAATCCTACATTTTACAGAAATAAAATATAACATATTTTATTTATTTAAACATTTTATAAAATCCATCAAAACTCATTTTTTACATGGTCTAAATAAATTTCCTAAATAAGGTCTTTAATATGAACATTTCGTTTTATTCATTTGTGAATATTCCATAAATCAATATAGACATTTTTATATTTCACCTTATTTCATAATTTATAAACACTATAAATTTTATAAACCATGTAAATTCAATTAAAAACTATATCAAAGCCACTAAAACATTTTATTAAGGTTTAAACCCCCCCTTGGATTTAGCATGGGCAAAGGGACCCACACTAGAAAAGGCTTTTCAAAATTTTAACAAAATAAATTTTATCTTTAAAATAAATAAACCATGACTATTTTACCAGTAAAAAATAACATGACTAATCCCATGTGACAACTCTTTCTAAGGGGGAAATCAAAACCTTTTTTTAAGGAAACCATTTCGACTCAAGGCTTTATGAGTCGTACCTATAAAATACTGACATGGTTTTACCCAACTATGTCATGCTTCTCTTATAGAAATCATACATCTATATTAACAATGAGTGTTTCTCTTGTAAACCATGATCTGGTATTTTCATATTTACAATGTTATAATTTTTGAAAAACTATTCCAATCCAGTTTTTCACAAAGCACAACATGGTTTTATAGAATTTATGGAACCATGTTCATTTTCATCTAAACGCGTATTTTGGCTAAAACAAATTCACCAACAATGACCATTTTTTATAAAAACGCTTCAATGTTATAGAAAACACTATTTTTCAACCTCATCATATATCAAAATATTCAATCCAAATGATATGAAAGCAGCTCTGATACCACTAAAGGGGTTTGGAGGAGACAACACTTACCTAAACACAATAAAAATAATCAACCAAGATCGATTATGCCACAAGAACATTCCATTTGATTTGGATTGAATTAAATAAATAAAGAATGTATACCATTTCATTGATTATTTGATATATCCAAACATTTATACATAATCTTTAAAGGTATTAATAATGATAAACCCATAGAACCCTTCCTCCGAGGGAATCCATGGGTTTTATGAATCTCTCGATACTTGTGAAAGATCTTTTTTAAGCCACAATTTTCTATAAACGTATGTTAAAGTCTCAAAGAAAACAAAAGTGAGAGAAATTCAGTTTGAGGATTTTTCTTATATCTCACTAACTATAAAGACCCATGATTTTCATAAATTGATATTACATCCTTTTTTCGGAACATTTCATACATTACGCAAACACACTCCCAAAGACCATATTAGTTTAGTGCATTTGTAAACATGGAACACAAACTTCTAGTCTAGTGAAAGATCTTTAATGTTTTCCACAAAGATATTTCCCTTTAAAACTCTTACTTAAAACCTTTCCTTATAACATTGGGAAAGGAAACATGAGAAAAGGGTGAGCTCAAATGCTCAGTAAGGGTAAATAAGGAAGATATGTAAGTATTAAACATAAGCATAAGGGTATGAGAATGTGATCATAATATTAAAAGATCATACCCTGCATATAAAAGATCATAAACATGAACCGTGGAATAAATATTTGAAGTTCATAAGACATGAATAATAAGGAAATAAAATAACATAATCTATGTGATCAAAACATTTACATAAGACATGAAATTATGGCATACACATAAACTTGTAACTTTATGAACCTGTATAAATAGTAACAGGTTCACTCATTAAATTAAGGACATGAAATTAGGCCCTTGAATAAACACATGGACATGAAAACCAGGTCCACACATAAAATTATGGACATGAAAACTAGATACACACATAAAATTGTGAACATGAAATCAGGTTCACACATAACATATTTACCTTATGAGTTATCCATCTTTACCCAATGCATTGGATGAAGATATAGGTCTCACCCATCATAGAATGAAAACCATACATATGTGTGCCATAAGAACATAAATCATTCATTATATCAGAACCCATGGAATGAAATGGGTTTCAAAAACATAATTCATTCATAACATAACCCATGGAAAAGAAATAAGTTTCAAAAATATTATTCGATCATAAACACAAACCATTCTTAAAAAGAATAAAAATGGTAGCATTAAATCATATTGTAACATCCCAGACCCAGATACCACTCAATAGTGCCCTGAGCTTGATTGGCTACATGACCTCAAGAGAATCTTCCTAAATGCCATAGGCTGCCGACTAGGAGTGAGGGCCTAGGTGAATCATTGGGAAGATCATTCCCTCATTATCGAAATATATCACAATAGAAATCAATAACATACAGATAACAGAAGCAGCAAAACAAGAATACAACATATACATAGCAATAATAGATAAAAATCTAAAAAAGATGGATCATATACAATGATGCAGATGATACATGTATCTAGAAAACAAACAAAATAGGTACATGGCAATACAGTACAATACAAGTATCCAAAATGACAAAAAGACCAAAAAGTGATCGTAGCATCACAAGCCTTAGCTTGGTCCCATTCTCCCCTGCTTTAAAGCAATGATCAATAACTAGTGTTAGTGCGCTTTCCCCAATTATCACCCATGATCATATAATATGTTTGGGTCCCCAAGGAGGCCCAAACAGGGTGTGAGATAAACATCTCAGTAGGTAACCACCCAAAATTATATACAGTTCTAAGTATCACTAAGAAGTATACTAAACAAGTATAATTAAGTAGTAATGTTAGTGTGAATACCCATGGAATATGTATACTGCAACAAGTAATACCAAATAGCCTCTCAAGGCTCCCCGTAACAAGTGTTAGCTCCTAACAAGGAAACTACAAGAATTAAAAATAAACAATAAAACCTTTTCGTATAAATAATTCATATCAAATATCTCATGACCTTTTTATATAACCAAGCAAGTCATAAATTCCATGGTTGTGCTATATGTCAAGTATCAGACCACATAAGGGTCAGATCCAAGGAATCCTCATCGAGTCCCAAGATCATCTTAGTGGAAACTCGGTATAGGCACTGGTTGCAGTCCAAGGAGCACGTCGTACCAGACAAGTCCTATGTGATCCCAATAAATCCATATCTAAGGGGCAGCAAGGCCTAAGGCATCCTACGGTATCAAGACCCAAGGGGCATAATCAATCAAAGGCATCCAACACTGCATTCATGGTCCATGTAGAGCCATCCATGGTATCCATACAAACATTCATCCATCTCACACCATTTAACAATTAAATTTCCATAAGTCTACCCACTTATATAATCACATTCATTCCATTCCGTATAATGAGTATACCCACTCATTTAATACATTTCATAACCAAGCATTACATGAGTATTCCCACTCATATATTCCAATTTCATTCAATCAAGTCACATGGATATACCCAACCATTTATCATTAATTTCAATTGGACATGACACATGGGCATACCCACCCATTTATCACCATTCACAATTTAACATATTCCATGGGTATACCCACCCATTCAATTATATTCATCTAATCCATTTAACACATCATGTTTAACATAACGCATTTGATCAATTCAAAAATTAACCAATTCAACATCAACATAATAATTCAATGAAAAGGTGGAAAACCATCTCCTAACCAATCCATTCAACTCATTTCATTTATAATTGGCTTCCTATAACAAAGAAACCCAAAACACACCCCTTGGGATGTTTAACATGGCATAACCATGGTATCACTAGTAGAAAAATGGTCTTTAACGTCAAAAATATGACATTGGTTTCTTAGAAACTGATGTAAAAATATATTTTTAGGGAATTTTTGGTGTCGTTTTTTTCAAAATTGATGCCAAAAATACCCATTCGTATCATTTTTGGTGTTGGTTTTTAAAAAAACTGATGTCAAAAAGTAAAAAAAAATCACGTCGTTTTTTAAAAAATCCAACCCCAAAAAAATGGCATCGGTTTTTTGAAAACACAAAACCAATAATTAATATTTTTTCTATGTTTTATAGAATTTCATAATCTTCAATTTTACTAGTCTTACAGAAAAAACGGAGTCACAGATTAAAAGTTATGGATGTCAGAAGTTGAACTTTTCTAAGAGAAGTCTTAAACAAGTCCAACTTTCGAAGACCGTAACTTTTAATTTGAAACTCCATTTTATATCCACAACCAGTCAAATCAATGATTCATAAATAATATAAAACATTATAAAAAATATATATCTAATTTTTTGTTTCAGTTTTTTATAAAATTGACACCATTTTTTTATTTTTGGCGTCAGTTGTTTTTAAAAAACTAACGCAAAAATGTTTTTTAAAACTTTTTGGGATCGGTTTTTTTTAAAAACAATGGCAAAAAACAATTTCAATTATCGTTTTCATTTATTTTAAACAAAAATGATGCCAAAAAGTTTCTACAAATATACAGGATTGGTATTTCAATTTTTTTCACAATGAGCATTTCAATTTTTAAAATCCAACCTAAATTTTAATTCAATGTCGTTGAATATATTTTCTTTTACTATATAAATTCATTTCCTCTTTCGTTCAAAATTTTCAAATTCTTTGATTCAATCAAGTTTTCAAGGTGGATTCAATCGATGATTTGAATATGGTATCTATTCTAATCATTTAATTTCTATATTATTATTTTCCATCACTGCTAAACATCTCAGTAATATTGTTTATAATGTTGATTTATTCTTATGATCAAGTTACAAATATAAAACATCTAGATGAGATTTACCAAATGAGGTGAAAAATTCATTATCGATCAAAATTTTCATTACCACATGAGTTCTACCCTAAAACTAAGAGATGTGATGATAAAAAACATATCATTTTGACAGAAACTCCTAAGAGAATTGAAATATTTTTGAATCCTTAAGCTTATTTTATTTCATTTTTTGTATGTAATTTTCATTCATGTTTTACATTTTTTCTTTGAAATGAGGTGCATATATCAAAACATTGAGATTTTCAACTTCTGATAGTCATAAATTTTGATCAGTAACTCCATTTTAGATCCATGACTAGCCAAATAGAAACTTAGGAAATTCTCTAAAATGTAGTATAAAAAGCATTATTAGAATGATTTTTTTTCAAAAAATGATGAAAAAAAAATATATTTTTTCTTTTTTGTGTCCATTTTTTTAAATACCGATGCCAAAAATATTTTACTTAACATTTTTTATTTGGTTTATTTAAAAACTGATGCCAAAAATGATACTGATGGGTATTTTTGGCATCTATTTTGTAAAAAAATGATGCCAAAAAATAGATGTGAATCCTTTTTGGAACCAGTTTACAAAACCTGATGTCCAAAGATGTATTTTTTATGTCAGTAGCTTCAACATAATTTAAAAACCGATGTTAAAGATCATTTTTATACTATTGTATTTCTATAAGGTGCACCCTATGGGTGACCACGGTTCGGGAAATGGGTACCAAAACATCAAAAAAGATCCTATGGGCATCCATAATAGGTCTCATTACATCTATTTGAAGTAACCCATTCAAAATTGGGGCCATACCGGAAAGTCTGACGGGCGACGCAATGGTCGATAGCTCTAAAAAGGACCAAAATCCAAAAAAAAATGTATAAAACACCTACCTTATCTTGGTAGTGGAGTTCCCATCCTGTATTGAGTCCTAATTCATCCCATTTTAGGAGAAATATAAAGAATGGATGAACAATGAAAAATTAGGGCATATGAGCCTAATTCCAAATAGTGAAATAGATAGAGAATGGCTAAAAAGGAATGTATATCTTACCATTGCAGATTGTATGAGACAAACCACACCTAAATCAGATCCCAGACGAAGAGTAGATCTGAATTCGAAGAAAAGTCATCTTTGAGAGCTTCCAAAGGCTCTTTTTACTGTGCATAGAAAGAATAGAACTTAGGTTTTAAAATTAATTTTCAATTTAATTAAAAATTAAAAAATTCTAAAATTATAGGGGTTGTATAGTTTACCCGGACGGTTTGTCTAACCATAAAAAAATTGTGCACGATTCCCTATAAGCCAAGGGGTACCCACATGAGATACCTACATGGTTTACTAATAGTGCAAAAAACCACACACTGAGCTTCTATTAAGTTTCTGAAAAAACTAAAAACCGGTCCCATGGGTGTGTACCTCCTCCCGCATAGTTTACTCAAGCTGTGCGACTCGTACACCCCCTCTGTCCAGCCTCGTATGGTTTATTCAAACCATGTAGCCTGCCCTGCACGGTTTTTACTAACCATGCACCAAGCTAAAAACACCCCAAAACTAGGCTTCGAGCTCCAAATGAGACTCATACACCCCCAAAACCTACATGACCTCAAAGTTTACTCATATTAAGCCATATTTAAGCATTTAAAACAAAAAATAAGGGATATGTACCTCATAAAAAACCCGATGTTCTTACAATCTTTCCCCCTTATAGTAATTCATCCAAAAATTTATCTCTAAAGGGTGGTCAAGATCCGTTTAAGAACAACTCTAGACATTGAGCACATACATTGGCCCCCCTCTACCATGTCTTTTCCTATAAATGGTTGTGCTTACATAACACCCATACTGAAGGAACTAACCAGCCTCAGAGAACCTTCATGCTCCTGTCAACGATATGAATAAGATTCTCCTAAAATGATGCATAAACCTATAACTAAACCTCTTCAAGATGAAAATCATGAGATGGGTATGAATGATAGTGGTGTAGCTGAGATACATGGAAGAATTCGTGCATGGATCAGTACCTATGAGGCAACTGCAACTGATAGGATACTGACCCAACTCTCTAGAATCTCGATCAACCCAGCATATCGTGGTGAAAGCTTACCTTGCCTCCTGATCTTCCTGTGTCCCAACCACGATGAAATACACAAAAACACTCAATCCCCGGCCTCAAACTCTAAAGGTCATCTGCGGCAATCAGCATAGGATTTATGAAGAGACTGTGCAATATCCATCTAATTTTGAATCAATTAGACATTCTCAAAAGTCTCCTGCATGAGACACAATCCTAGTAAAGTTGTCACACCTACCTCTAGCCAGCACAAGGGTGATCGACATGGCTTACCATACAAATCCTTGAAAGGTTCCATCTATATAGTCACTTGATAACTATTATTGTAAGTGAACATAACAAGGGGAATGTGCCTCTATCAAGAGCCCCCAAAATTCAAGACATATGCATAGAGAATTTCTTCTATCACCTGTATCAGACGCTCTGACTGAACATCAGTATGAGGGAGATATTATGTGCTCAGAATCACCTGTGTACCCAACACCCTATGAAAATTTTTCTAGAAATGAGATGTAAAATAGACATCCCTTTTCGAAATGATAGTGCACGGGACGTCGTGAAGTCATACTATCTCACAGATGTACAAACTTCCAAGATCATCAACACTGAAGTCCTCCTTGATCAGCAAGAAATGATAAAAAAATTTGATCCTATCATCAAAAACTCCCACAACATCATTACCTCAAGGTGACCTGAGTAAACTAGTCACGAAATCTATCATGACATTATCCCATTTCCACTCCAGAATAGGTAACTACTGTAAAATCTCGTCTGGATGCTAATGTTTTTCCTTCACCTACTAATAGGTGGAACACCTCATAACAAAACCAGATACTTCACGCTTCATACCCGGCCACCAGTACTGATGATACAAGTTACGATACATCTTGTTGACTTTGGGATTCATTGCTCAAGATGAAGCATGAAACTCCCACATCAACTCCTCACATATATCCACTGGAACCCTAATACGACCATGGATATGCAGGATATCATCCTTTCCTGCTATCCAAATGGGAGGAGGGTCCTCATCGGCCACACTCTCCCATAGAACTAGGACTTCCTAATCCAATGGTTGCCTTATCCCCACTCTATCCAGTATGGTAGATATCACAACTAAGGATGATATATATGTTTTCCCTTGAAATCATGAACCTCCAATTGTATCTTAGAGAACAATGACATAAACTGCCACTCACTATTGGCCCTCTGCACTACCTATATCTACGTCCTCCTACTCAATGCATCAACCACTATATTTCCTTTACCATGCGTGTAGGAAAGATCAATGTTGAAGGACTGAAGGTAATCAACCCACCTTCACTACCTCATATTCAAATCACACTGTGTAAATATGTACTTTAGGATTTTTTGTCTATGTAGACCAAAAAATGCCCCCATTAAATAGTGTCTCCAACAACGCAATGTGTGAGAAACTACAGCCAAATCGAGATCACATGTCAGGTAATTCCTATCATGTGGCCTCAGCTGTCGAGACCCGTCTGCCACGACTCTATTTCCCTACATTAGCAGTGATCTAATTTTGATACCTGATGCATCACAATACATAGTGCAGCTCCTTCCCTATTTTGGAAGTATCCGGACTAGTGCTGATGTTAACCTTCCTCTCATCACCTAAAATACTGTCTCATAATAATCTGACCATACAAAATTCACACCCTTATTAGTCAGGCCCTCCAACAGCACTTCTAAGCGTGAGAAGTCCTGTATGAAACATCTGTAATAACCAGATAACCCTAAGAGACTCCATATGTTAAAAATGTTCTTGGTAAATTCCCATGATACTACAACTCTCACCTTCTCTGGGTCCACTGATACTCCTATCTCTGAGATGATGTGACCTAGGAAGTGAATCTTATCCATCCAAAAGTAAAATTTTTTGAGCTAAACATATAAATGATTATCTCTTAGTGTATTCAAAATTATCTCAAGATGTTTGGAATGGTCATGTTTGTTCTGAGAATACACTAAGATATCATCCATGAAAACCACCACAAAAGAATCCAAGTAAGGATGGAACACTTGATTCATTAGCACCATGAAAAATGCCGGTGCATTCATGAGACCAAATAGCATAACCAGATACTAATATAGACCATAACTACTACGAAAATCTATACGAGGTATGTTTATAGGTCAAACAAACACCTAGTGATATCCAAACCTCAAGTCAATTTTCAATAACACTCAAGATCCTAGAAGATCATCAGATAGATCATTTATTTGCGATAAGGGATATCAGTTCTTAACTGTCTGTTGGTTCATATTCTAATAATCCACACATAAATTAAAGGAACCATCTACCTTTATTTTCAAAAAAGACCAGAGATCCCCACAGAGAAGTACTGGTTCTGATAAACCCCTTTGCCTCGAAATCCTCTAGCTGCCTCTTTAACTTCTGCAACTCTGTCATGGCTGTCCTGTAAAGAGGAATGGATACTTGTGCTGCTCCTAACTCTAGCTCGATGGAGAACTCAACCTATATCTCAGGAGGTAATCCAGAAAATTCATCATGAAATACATACCTGAAATGATCAACTGTTGGATAAAATTACACTTGACTCTTTCCCTGAACATCCAGATACAAACTAGCATTTTGGTTTGTTATTATACATAGAACACGATGCTCGAGTTCATCTTAGCTTTCCTATACATCCCATTCAACCTTGTGAGTATACTATACACACTCTGATGATGTAAAAGTCACCCTCCGATGATAGCAGTCAACGTAAGCTCAATAAGCTACTAGCCAGTCCGTCCTATGTATGGCATCAAACCCTACCATCTCAAGGACATACAGATTCCTGATGAATTGAAACCCACTAACCTCAAGGGGGAATTCTTTTCACTGTCGTACACCCTCCTTTTTAATTCCAAATGTCATGTATAGAATCATAATTCTCTCAGAAGACAAAACAACAAGACCAAGTCTTTCCACCATCGATACAGATATAAAACCATGTGATGAATCTATATAAAAAAAATGCAATAGTAGAGGCTACTAGGATCATACCTATCACCGTAGAAGTCATGACACCCTAATCCTTAGGGGTAGGCTGTAAAAAACATAAATGGACTGCACCACGGCCTTTTGATACAATCTCACTACCCGAAGTAGGCCCATTATGATGTCTTTGTGTAACTAGAATTTGGATTCCTCTACCATGACCACCACTACCTTAACCTGACCAGACAACACTACTTCAGCTCCCTACCTGACGTGGAGCTGAGGAACCTTCTCATGAAACTAGTGTCAGAGCTGACCCCCTACCACTCATAGTTTTAGGAAAGGTACTGCAAAATTGTTGCACATGCCTCATCTTTCTGCAAACTCAACACTTTAATGGATCACGGTCGCACTGATTCCTTATGTGGTCTCAGTTTCCACACTGATTAAAAAACACCAAGATACTAGTACTCATATTCTGAACATCACTCATCTTGCATGAATCCTAAAAATAGTGCTTCCTTCTGGAAGATGTTGAAAAACTGGGTCAAGAGACAACATTACCCTAATCTACGCCCCTAGATTCCCTTAATTCCACTATGTAAATAGCTCCCGAATCATTTATCAGTGATAGAATTAAATCTGAACACATTGAACTAGGATTTTATAGGATGTCATAAACCTTTTTCAAAGCATATCTCCCTCAATAACTCATCAACAAGGTATGTAGGTGCAAAAATGCTGAAACTTTATAAAGTGTGCTGAGTAATCCTTAACAGTCATTGATCCCTACTCCAAACGCATGAAATCACTAGCTCGCTCTGCGTGTAGAGTCTCAGGATAAAAGTAGTCATAGAAGTGGGTCTATAAATAAATCCAACCCATATCTTACAGCCCATCATCCTCATTCAAAACATCCCACTAGCACTTTGCTGCTCCATATACCTGGAGGCGTCTACAGATGCTTGAAGATAACTAATGTGGCCTCAATCCAAAACTCAACAGCCTATGGACATCCATCCCCCAAAAACATGGGAGGATGTTACTACTAGAACACCCACGTCTGCTCATCCATAGTCAAGGAAGGTTGTGGCACTCCTTAAAAAGTATTTATATAGATAAATAACCCCTTTTTGAATTGTGCCTCAACACCTGTGTCCGGAACATCCTTGGGTTCCACAACAGGAACTAAAGGAGGATCAACTAATAGCCCATGAACCACTGCCTCTAGAGAGTGGTCATCATATCCCTCACAGTGTATGACTTGAGGTTGTCATGGTGGAATCTCTCTACAATGGCAAACACACGCCTCAAAAGGAACAATATCAAAGTCACATTTCAAAAGTGTAGGATAGGTGAAAACCCTCATATAAACAAGTCATAACCCACAACCTGCTTCTAAAGCCAGAACTATAAAAAGAAATAGTCTGAACACAACTAGAAACACTACCTATCAACCACTCAAAAGCATGGACTAGGTCAAGTCTCTATTTTCCACTTCATCTTCATTTATCATTCATTGGTTTAAATGATTCAACTAATGGTCCACCAAGTTCTGATCCATGAGGGACCATAACACCTCATGAACCAAAATTTGATGCTCATATCATCCATACATATCAAATTCACTTTAAAAATTTAATTTTAAAAGTTACATGATTTTCCAATCCATAAGGGACCATACACCTTATGAATTGAAAGATGATGTCACTTCTCTATCCACTGAACAAGATCTATCACAACAATTTCCACAACTCTCACAACACCTATCACAACATCATGAATCAAGTAATACATCCTAAATGGTATGAAATAATTCATGGAATGTGATTTATAACAAGGTGCCTATATAATGCATGAGATGGAATAACCTTATCTTATCGGGTTGCAATAAAAATAGAACCCACAATTGCATCAATAGTATTAGAATAAATCATGTGAATCACTCAATGGTGAAATCAAATCAACTGTAATAGTCAAAATCTTAAAAATAACAATTCTATTCTAGGTAATTTGGTTTTTCCCTATACGCGGGGTTGCTACTCTTGGGAACAACTTATTACCAAATTCCATTTCCTTCCTATCCTTGTTTATTGTCACCAAAAAGTAAGTAAAACTAGATAAAAACTACTCTAATACCACTTTGTAACATACCAGACCCAGATGACACTCAACCATGCCCTGAGCCTGGTTGGGTACACGGCCTCAAGCACGTCTTCCCAAATGTCGGGGGCTGCCGACTAGCAGCAAGGGCCTAGGTGAGCCATTGGGGATACTATTACCTCATTAGAAGAGTATATCATAGATAAAATAAATAACATATAGATAGAAAATGTAGTAAAACAAGAAGATAATAGATACATATAAGGAATAGATAACAATATCAAAATATGGCTCATATATAATAATGCAGAGGATACAAGTATCTAGAAAATAGCCAAAATAGGTACATGGAAATATAGTACAATAAAAGTATCTAAAATGACAAAAAGGCCAAAAAGTGGTCTTAGAATCGCAAACCTCAGCTTGGTCCTGTGCTCCCCTACTCCAAAGAAATTTTCAATATCCAGTGTTAGGGTGTTTTCCCCTATTATTACCTGCAACCATATAATCTATTCGGGTCCCCAAGGAGGCCCAAACAGTGTGTGAGATAAACATCCCAGTTGGTAACCACCCAAAAGTCTATAAAATTCTAAGCAGCACAAAGCAACATTCTAAACAAGTTTAAGCAGTAATGTAAGTGTGAATGCCCATAACACATGTATACTACAACAAGTAATACCAAACATCATCTCAAGTCTCCCTGTAACAAGTGTTTAATCCTAACAAGGAAGCTACAATAATTCTAAATAAACAACACAAACTTTCTATATAAAGAAGTCTTATAAAATATCTCACAACCTTTTCGTACAACCAAGCATGTCATAAATTCCACAATTGTGCTGTATGTCAATTATCATACCACACAAGGGATGGATTCAAGGTGTCAAGAACCAAGGAATCCTTGTTGAGTCCTAGGATCACCTATATGGAAACTCGATATAGGCATTGGTTAGAGTCTTAGAAGCATGTCATACTAGACAATTCCTATACGAGACCAAGTAAGCCCGATCCAAGGGGTATCAAGGCCCAAAACATCCTATAGAGTCAAGACCCAAGGGGCATAATCAACCCAATGCATCCAACGCCACATTAATGGTCCATGGAGAGCCATCCATGGCATCCATACAAACATTCATCCATCTCACACCATTTAATAATTAAATTTCTTTATGAGTCTACCCACTCATATAATCAATTTATTCCATTCTATATAATGAGTATACCCACTCATTTAATACATTTCATAACCAAACATCACATGAGTATAGCCACTCATCTATTCCACTTCCGTTCAATCACATCACATGCATATACCCACCCATTTATCATCATTTTCAATTATACATGACACAAGGGTATACCCACCCATTTATCACCATTCCCATTTTAATATGTTCTATGGGTATACCCACCCATTCAATTAGATTAATCTAATCCATTTAACACATCAAGTTTAACATGACTCATTTGATCAATTCAATAATTCAATGTAAAGGAGGAAAACCATATCCTAACAAATCCATTCAACTCATTCCATTTATAATTGGATTCTTATGACATGGTAAACCAAAAAACACCCCTTGGGTTGTTTAACATGGAACAACCAAAGTATTTCCATAAGGTGCACCCCATGGGTGACCTTAGTTCGGGAAATGGGTACCAATGCATCACAATAGATCCTATGGTCATCCCTAATAGGTCTGATTACATCTATTGCAACAACTCATTCAAAATCAGGGCCACACCAGAAGGTTTGGTGGACGGCGTAAGGGATGATATCTCTAAAAAGTACCAAAAGATGAAATATAAGTATAGACCGCCTGATTCATCCCATTTTAGGAGAAATATGAAGATTGGATGAAGAAAAAAAATTAGGGAATATGAGCCTAAATCCAAATAGCGCAATCAATATACAGAAGAACTGATAATGGATAAAAATGAATGTAGATCTTACCATTGCAGATTCGATGATACAAATCGTGCTCGAATCAGAGTCTGTACATAGAGTAGATTTGAATTCCATGAATAGACACCTTTGAGAGCTTCCAAATTTTCTCCATGATGTGTGTATAAAATTATAGGGGTCGTATGGTTTACCTGCATGGTTTTCCTAACTGTGCAGAAACCGTGTGCTAAGCCTTTGTTAAGTTTTTGAAAAAATTGTAGATTGGTCGCACGAGCATGCACCTCTTGCCACATGGTTTCCTCAAATCGTGAGACCTATACATGCCCTTTATCCAGCCTCACACATTTTAGTCAAACTGTGTATCCTACCCTATATGGTTTGTACTAATCGTGTGCCAAGCTAAAAGCACCCCAAAATCGGGCTCTGAACAAGCCCCATACACCTCTGAGACCTCAAATGTCACTCGTATTAGGTCATATTTAATCATTCAAAAAAAATAAGGTATTCGTACCTCATATGAAAACTCGGGTTCTTACACATTTCACCAGTAAAATATAAGTAACATCAAATAATGTTATCTTAGGTGGAAAATAATTTTGAGAGATCACTGGAAAATAATTCTTGAGAAAAATATTTGTTCTCCTTTGAAAATGTTTTCTTTTCTTAAAATGCAATGCAATTTTAAAAGAAAAAATTTGCTTTGAAAATAAACTTGTAATACTATAAAGTAATATTTAAATAATTAAGGTTTCATGATGGTGGAAAATTCAATTCATCCATATAAGTTAAAAAATTTATTTTTTACTTTTTTTAGAAAAGACAAAAGGTACCTTGTTTGGAAAATGACAAAAATATTCCTTTCAAGCCGTATGGTAAAAAAGTAAAAATGGGTAAAAATGAATTTAAAAATATATACGAGAATATTAAAAATATTTTTAAAAATATTTTTAGAATATATTTACATGGAAGATAAATATTTCCGAATGAATACTTAAAACGAAACAATCCGAAATTTTGATGAGATTGTAAAATAAATACTCATCAATTTAAAATCAGAAGAATTATATGTCCCATGAAAGAAAGAAAATTATATGAATATTAAAATACCATAATATTATATATAATACTCATAAAATATATTCATGGGTAGTATATACACATCATTTAAGAATCAAGTAGTGTATAATGTATGTGTCCCACAGAAATAAAAGTGAGATATAAATCCCTTACCTTATATCTCGACTCTGGTCGTGATCATTAAAGCATCATGTATAATAAATATAAGTAAATTATACATATATTATAGATCCATATTCATATTTATAATACCATATATGATTTTCTTATGAATTTATATTACCTGATTATTAACAATTCAAAGTTTAAGTTATGTCTCCGGTAATAACAACTTTGTTTCTCATACATGTTTTGACTTGTTATTCTTGGTCCTCATACTTAGATTTTTATTTAATTATCTCCTTAATGATAAAAATTATATAAATATCATATAAATTCATTATATATGTATTTATGGTTATCTATAAAATATTAAAATACAAAATGAAATACACCGTTCATGGAGATGGTAGGTTGTACGTACGCATGAACGCTACTTCCATTTCATGTCATATAGAAAGAAAGAAAGTAAATAAAATATATGAATATATATATATATATATATAATATCATTACATTAGCATTATTATTTCTTATATATATCATATAATTTTCCTTAACTCATCCTTAATACATTCCATGTAAAGTGTGAACGAGTCACATCGCTTTGAGGAGGCGGTAGTCCACACGTCCACAAAAGTTATCATATTTCCACAAAATAAAAAGCATAAATGTATGTTTTATATAATATTTAAAGAATTATAAAGACATAATAAATGAAATATATATCATATAAAAATATATTTTCCATCATAATTATCAGGCATAAGAGGTGGTAAAAGATAAATAAACAACATTATTTTGTGAGGCGATAGTTCGTCGTACACAAGAAGGGTAAGTTCGTTACCCATTTGATGGATGTGTGTCTGAGTGTTGGTCGAAACCATAATATAAAAAAACATCTCAGTATATTTAGGATAATTAGGTTATTATATAAACATTAAATAAAAAATAATTTAAGGGGTTTAACGATGAAATAAAACAACATCATTCATTGATGAACGTTACATCTTCTTTGGGTATCTTCTTTTGATTTTCACAAAAGGACTCCATTGGTTGGATTAATTCCCAAAGTAAGGATTATAGGATGGATAGAGATATTTTGGAGGATATTTAGACAGATTTTTTATAAACCAAATATTTTATTAAGTGTGAATAAAATACAAGAAAGGGTTCCCTTTTATAAGATATGGGAGGGGAACTTATGGAATTTAACAAAAGATTAATTTATAATAAATTCAATATCAATCCAAATACCTCTAAAAGGAAATTTATTAAATTATAAGATGAGATAAGGTTGTAATATAATAAAAATATATTTTAGAAAAATTTTGGTATTATATTAAACCTTATCATGTTGATTAACCCTTAGTTAAGACATTTTAATTTTAACTATAGTAACAGAGTTTTTAATATTAAAAGGATGTAATTTTTACATATAAAGTATCAATTGGACCATAAATGGGAAATTTAAGATATTTTATACCATATATAATCCCCTTTTCCTTATTTAATATTTTTATTATTTTTAAATAATTTAATAAAATATCATTTTCATAAAATATCATAAGTGTCAATTTTGACACTATTCATAACCTTGACTTTAAGAAAATCAATCCAGAAAGATTACTTCCAAAAAAGTCATTTAATATAACTCAAATACGTAATATTCATCTATAAAATTCACACCTAAATTAACTCAAATTTTATTTATTTTAATATTTCTAATATCTTGGAATTGATTGTTTCATTAATTGAGTAATTAATGCATCATCCTGTTGTAAATATTTATGATAATTATTTCTTTACCAAAAATTAAAAATGAATTTTTAGGATTTATATAAAAAATTTATAATCCATAATAATATATATATTCAACCATATATTATATTTATATTTATATTTAAAATATCATACATATTAAAATTAAGAGTGTGACATTTATCACTTCTTTGGAGTTTAATAATATTTAAATCATTTTCAAGGAAAAGTGTTCATTAAATTATTCAATTTTTATCCTTATGTGTTAAGTGTTGAAATAAATTCATACAATAACATTTTTGAAAGTGTTAATGTATTTTTATAATATTTATAATATTATTTTTAACATTAATTACCCTGTTTACCCTTAATTGTGGTAATAAAAATTACTAAAGTTATTATTCATATTGTACAAAAATAAATGGGACATATTTAATAAATTTTGGAATTATTATTCCAAATATAGAATTCATTTTTCATAATTCAGAACACAAAATTTTCATAAATTAATTAAAAATTAATCCCTTTGATGGAAAGAGAAAACAAGTTTTCAAAGTGAAAACGCTCAAAAGATTAAAATATTTTTATATCCAAATTCAATGTGAAATTTATTATAATGACCTAAATTAGATTAAATGAAAAAAATTATTTAATTATAATTTAAAATCAATTCAAAATATAATTTTGCTATATAAATAAGTTAGATGAAAAAACGATTTTGAATTAAAATTCAGTATTTTTCACTATTCTTCAAAACATGAAACTTCTTAGAAAAATACCAAATGTTCACCTAGAGTAAATTTTTATATCCTTATTTAAAATAGGAATTTTATTTTTTCAAATATAATTTATAAAAGTGTCAAAACTAGATTTTAAACAAGTGCGCCATCAAAAGGAGGCAAAACTGACTTTTTAGAAAAATACTTCTTTTATGTGTAAAATTATATTTTTTCTTATATCATGTCTAGAAAGAACATAATATGAATGTTAAAATTATATTCAATATTATATATATATATATCATTAATATAATCCAATAATAGTTATTTGTTTATTTATTGGTATAAAATACACTTGTACGCATTTAAATAATTTTTTAGAAAAATGTTCCCTTTTATTTTAAAAAGGGTTTTACATTCATTTATAATTAATTTGTCAAATAAATATGTGTAATTTTTTTTCATAATTCAGTTAAACTATTCATATCTTCTATTCTAGTGGTGAGGTTATAATTGTCTCATTTAAATAAGTATAATAATTAAATGACGTTTCGTAGAAACTCAATGTTGCATGTAAAGAAAGCTAAGTTAGTGTTGCATATAACAAAAGCATAACTTAGTGTAGTGTGTAACACAAGAAATCAAAGAAATTTAATTTATTCAGGAAAATAATTTGATAAAAACTCAAGGTGTTACATTCTACCTCTAAAATTAATTTCACCCTCAAAATTTATCATTCTAATACAAACAAATGATGATACTTCCACCTCATCATGTCCTCAAGTTACTAAATAGCTTCTTCAAACTGGAAATTTTATCCACAAAACATTAACTTGATGAGTGGTCCTATTTTATAGAACTTTATCTATACAATCCAAAATTTCTACCGGTTTCTCTTCATAAGAAGGATCTTGCTCTAGCAGTATGACCTCTGAGTTTAGTAAATGTGAAGGATATGTTATGTACTTCATTAAAAGATATATATGGAATGCATCATAAACATGAGAGAGATTTTTTGGAAGTGCCAATGAATAGTCTACTGTTCCAACATGATCAAAAATTTAAAAAGGAAATTACATCCTTGCAATTTCAAATTGCACTCTGAAAATCAGAGGTAGATGTTTGAGAATTTCTTTGTGGGAAACACGCATTATAAAAAGGGTCAATAAAAATTCCTCTTAAATAGAGATAATGTAAAAGAGGAATATCACCACATAACTAGGATTAGTGGAAAGTGAAAACATAGACATATAATATAATACAAACTATCAATTTCTGATGGAGAGTGATAAAGAACATGGTTATTATAAATTTAATCATCACATAATGGTAAATCTGTGAGGATCTAAGGGGCCATTTGATTCATCAAAAATGAAGGCACTAGGATAAAAAAAAATTCAAGATAATTTTCTTAAAGTTTAATAATTTTCACAAAAATATATACTTACTTTATTTCATTCCATTTTTAAGCATGATCTCATCCATCAGATGTTCCTTGATCAATTTCTGCTTTATCTATTACTCCAAGAAATGAGTTTGAAATTATAATGTCTTAATAACTTGTGGATCATAAGATCCATAATGATATGATAATTCATTTATTCTATCTCTATTTATCATCACAATAAAATGGTTAGCACATGTTATACAATATGCATAAATCGAAACTTAAATCTCTAAAAACTCATCCAAATTTCAATGTAAACAATTTCATAAATGGTTACTCTTATGAAACTTCTAAAATATTAGAATCCAATACTTTTGAAAGGTCACTAAACTTGTCATTTATCGCTTAAAACATGATGTACCTATTAATTGTCACAAACCAAACACGTGAAGACTATTATGATTTATTATCTTGAAACATGGTAATAACCTCAATTACCATAAAACCTTAATGAAAAATTGCATGCTTATAAAAATTAACTATTTCCTCATACCATAAATCCAAATAAATTAATAAACTCAAACCATGATATCATAAATCATCTTGAAATATTATTAGTCCCAAGGTCATCAATACTATCCCATTTATAATCAAACATCCCTTTATTTCATTATCCCAACATCATGCACATATTAAGGGTTATCCTACCCTTAATCACGTGTTTTCAAAAAATATCACCTTTCTATTAAATCACTTTTCTAGTCCATTGGAACCATCCAACATATTCTTGTAAATATTTAGAGAAAAACATAAATTTAACAATCCTTATATATTTTAAAATTCATATAACATAATTATTTAATCTAAATACATAAAAACTTCAATTATTTCACTTCATCCTTATGTCATTAACAAGGCTACCTCATCCTATTACTTAATACCACTTTACTGTCACATTTCACCTGTAGTCTTATCATTAGTAGCAATATAACCATTACTTTTACCACATTTCAGATTATCTTTGTGAGATTTCCACACAGGACATCAATTTCATGATGCCCATTCTTTTCACATTTGTAACATTCATCATTTGATAGTACCTTATTAAATCCAATATTCCCATCCATTGCGTTAAATGAACTGTTTATTTTCCCTTTGCAGTTACTTGCTTTGTTTCCTTCTTTTCCATAGTAAAAACATATTTTTGTTCCTCTAATACATCCATTTGGGTGCTTCTTCCCACATTCTTGACACAAAGGGAATTGAATCTTTTTCTTATTCATGGTATCCATTACCAAAATTCACAACAAACTCTTTCCTTCTCTTCTCGGGTGAGTCTAAGAATTTATTAATGTACAAATTCTTAATAATATTATGTGAAAACTGATTAGGCATGACCACAATTTCCTTCACTGAAGTGATCATCACATTTGACTTCTCATCATCAAATTTTTCGTCACATTCAATGTTAATCTGATTCCTTCTTGTTCCTTCCATTGACTAAAACTAAAAATCATAGCGTGAGAAACACTTGCCTTAGAAGAAACCACATAACTATGACAAATCTCCTATATGATATCTAAATTATAAAACATTCTTTAATCTATGACACCTTAGGCTTATACTTAGAGACTTCCCTAAAAATATCCTTAGAAATATCCCTAGGGATCTCTCAAAAGTTTTTTTATCCTAGTTTCCAGTGGTTGACTAAACCATTGCTCTAATACCAACTATAAAAACCTAGGATTTTCATACATGGATATTAAATCTTTTGTATAAAAATTTTCATATATTATACAAAGACACACCCAAATTCCATATTAGCTTAGTCCCTTTGGAAACTTTTAACACAAACTATTAGTCTGGTGGAAGATCTTCAATATTTCTCACAAAGATCTTTCCATTTAGTACTCCTACTTAAAACCTTTCCTTATAACCTGTGGAAAGTAAACATAAGAATATAATGATATCAGATGCTTATTAAGGGTAAAAAGGAATATATGTAAGTATAAACATGATCATAAGGGTATTAGAATGTGATCGTAACATTACTAGATCATACCTTTCATATAAAAGATCATAAACATGAATCATGAAATAAATATTAGTAGTTCATAAGACATGAATCATAAGGAAATAAAATAACATAATCCATGAGATCATAACATTTACATAAGACATGAAATTATGGAATACACATAAAATTGTAACTTTTTGTACATATATAAATAGTAACACGTTCACTCATTAAATTAAGGACATGAAATCAGGCCCTTGAATAAACATATGGACATGAAAACACATTCGACACATAAAATTATGGACATGAAAACCAGGTCCACTTATAGAATTATGAACATGAAATCAGGTTCACACATAACATATATACATCATGAGTTATCCATATTTACCCAATGAATTAGAGGGAGATATAGGTCCCACCCATCAAAGAATGAAATATATATATATGTGTTCTATAAGAACATAAATCATTAATCATATCAGAAACCATGTAATGAAATGAGTTTCATAAACATTATTCAATCGTAATATAACCCATGAAAAAGAAATAAGTTTCATAAATATAATTCCATAATAAATAAAAACCATTCTTAGAAAGAATAAAATTTTTATAATTGAATCATATCCATAGTATAACATAATTAACATCAAATAATGTTATCTTAGATGGAAAATAATTTTGAGAGATCAATTGAAAATAGTTCTTGAGAAAAATATACGTTCTTCTTTGAAAACATTTTCTTTTCTTAAAACGACACATAATTTTAAAAGAAAGCATTTTATTTGAAAATAAACTTATAAGACTGTAAAGGAATATTCAAATAATTAAGGCATCATGATGAAAGAAAATTCCTTTCAAAATTTATAAGTTAAAAAACATTCATTTTGTACTTCTGTCAGAAAAGTCACAAAGTACCTCATTTGGAAAATGAAAAAAAAAGATTCATTTCAAACAATGTATTAAAAAGTTAAAATAGGAAATAATTAAATCAAAAATACATAATTGAATAGTAAAAAAAATTATTTTTTTTATAAAACATGGACATGGAAGATGAATACTTCCCAATAGAGACTTAAAATGAAACAATCCCAAGTATTTATGAGATTGTGAAATAAATACTCATCACTTTACAATCAGTAGAATTGTATACCCCATGAAAGAAAAAAAAATATGGATATGAAAATATCATAATATTCTGGATAAGACTCATAAAATACATTAATGGGTAGTATATATAACATGTAGAAGAAACAAGTAGTGTATAAGACACGTGTCCCACAGAAATGAAAGTGAGACATAAATCCCTTACCTTATATATTGACTCTCGTTGTGCTCATGAAAACCTCCTGTATAATAAATATAAGTTTATTATGCATATATTAAAAATTCATATTCATATATATAATACCATATTTTATTTAATTATGACTTTATATTACCCTCTTATTAAAAATTCTAAGTTTAAGTTATGTTTCGGGTAATAACCACTTTGTTTCTCATACATGTTTTGACTTGTTATTCTTGGCCATTATACTTAGATTATGATTTAATTATCTCCATAATGATAACCATAATTTAAATATTATATATATTAATTATATATATATATATATATTTATGGTTATCTATAAAAGATAAAAATAAAAAATGAAGTATACTGTTCATGGAGACAGTAGACCATACGTTCGCATGAACACTGCTTCCATTTCATGTCGTATTGAAAGAAAGAATGTAAATGAAATAGTTGAATATATATATATATATATATATATTAATTAAATTATCATTATTATGTTATATATATCATATAATTTCACTAAACAGATCCTTAATACATTCCATGTAAAGTGTGAATGAGTTACATCACTTTGAGGAGACGACAATCCACACATCCACAAACAAAGTTATCATATTTACAAAAAATGGAAAGCATTAAGGTATGTTTTATATAATATTTAAATAAGTATAAATATTTAATAAATACCATATATATCATAAAAAAATAGATTTTATTTCATAATAACCAACCCTGAGAGTGGTAAAAGAAAAATGAATAACCTCGTTTCGGTAGGCGGTAATTCACCGTACACAATAACGTTAAGTTCATTGCCCATTTGATGGACGTGTATGTGAGTGTAGTTATAAAACTTAATATAAAAAAAATATAATTATATATAGGATACCAATTTTATTGTATAAACATGAAATAAAAACAATTTAATGAGTTTAATGAATAAATAAGACAACAATGTTTGTTGATGAACAATTCCTCTTCTTTGGGTATCTTCTTTTGATTTGCACAAAAGGAATCCTTTGGTTGGATTTATACCCAAAATAATGATTCTAAAATTAAGGGAGTAATTTTGTGATGATATTTAGATAGATTTTTGATAAGAAAAATAGGTTCTTAACTGTGAATAAATGAGAATAAGAGTTGCCCTTTTATAAAATAGGGGAGGGGCACTTTTAGAATTTATCAAAAAATTAATTTATAATAAATTACATATAAATCAAAATACCTAAAAAGGAAAAATTATTTGAATATAATATGATATAAGGTTATAATATCATCAACAAATATATTTAAAATATGTTTTGGTATTATTTTAAACCTTATAATTTTGATTAACCCTTAGTTAAGCCATTTTAATTTTAACTATGGTAAAAAAGTTTTTAATATTAAGAGTGTAATTTTTAAAATATAGTGTCAATTTTTCCATAAATGACCAATTTAAGATATTTTATACCATATATCATTCCCTTGTACTTATTTAATTTTTTAATGATTTTTAAATAATTTAATAAAATATTATTTTCAAAAAATATCATAAGTATCAATTTTGATACTATTCATAACATTGACTTTAAGAAAATAAATCTAGCTAGATTAATTTGAAACAATTCATTTAATACACCCATAATATGTCATAATAACCTATAAATTTGTGTATCACCTTAATTAAGTCAAATTATATTTATTTTAATATTTATAATATCATTTAATTGATTATTTCCTTAATTGAGTAATTACTACATCATCACTTTGTAATTATTTATGATAATTATTTATTCACTAAAAATTAAATATAAATCTATATGATGTAGATAAAAATTTTATATTCCATAATAATATATATAGTTTAGAATATCTTCTATTTAACTCTATATTAAAAATATTATACTTATCAAAAGTAAGAGTGTGACATTTTGTCACTCCCTTATAGTTTAATAATATTTAAGTTATTTTTATAGACAAATATCCATTAAATTATTAAATTTGGATCCTTATATGTTAAGGGTATAATTAAATTAATTCCATAACATTTAGGCAAGTGTTAGTATAGTTTAATAATATTTATAATATTATTTTTACCCTTAATTACATGATTTACCTTTAACTATGGTAATAAAAATTACCAAAGTCACTATTCATATTGTACAGAAAAAGAAGTGACATATTTACTAAATTTTGACCTTAAGATTCCAAATATGGAATAAATTTTTCATAATTAAAAACACATAATTTGAATAAAAAAATTAAAAATTAATCCTGTAGATGAAAAGAGAAAACATGCTTTTAAAGTGAAAATGTTCAAAAGATTGAAATATTTTTATATCCAAATTCAATGTGAAATTGATTAAAATATCTTAAATTGTATTAAATGATAAAAATTATTTAATTATACTTTAAAATTAATTCAAATCATAATATAACTATATAAATAAGTTAGATGAAAAGGTAGTGTTGAATTAAAGTTCAATAATTTTCACTATTCATCAAAACATGAAACTTCTCAAAAAAATACAAAATGTTAACCCAAAGTAAATTTTGATATCCTAATTTCAAATAAGAATCTTATTTTTTCAAATATAATTTATAAAAGTTTCAAAAACTATATTTTAAACAAGTGCTCCATCAAAATTCGGTAAAACTATTTTTTTTTAAAAAATACTTATTTTATGTGTAAAATTTGATTTGTTCTTATATCAGGTATAGAAAACACATAAGATGATTGTTAAAAATTATATTAGATATTATATATATATATATATCATTAATAAAATCCAACAAGATTGATTTGTTTATTTATTGGTATAAAACAAACTTGTGCACATTTAAATATTTTTTTAGAAAAACATTTCCTTTAATTTAAAAAGGGTTTTACATTCCTTTATAATTAATGGTAAATGAATTATGTATAAACCATAATTTTATAATTGAGTTAATTATGTTCATACCTTCCGCTCTAATGGTGAGGTTATAACTGTCTCTTTTAAATATGTATAATAATAGAATGATGTTCTGTAGAAACACAGTGTTGCATGTAAAGAAAGATAAACTGATGTTTCATGTAGTGAAATCTTAACTTGGTATAGAATATAACACAATACATTAAGGAAATATAATTTATTTAGAAAAAAAGTTCATAAATACTTAGGGTGTTACATCAACAAACTTCAAAACTCATTCATATTTACTTCTTTGTTATATAGTCACAATAATCATCTTTAGATCATCACACATGGATATTTGAATCATTATACATGTTTATGGATGATTCCAGAATATTTTTTGAGTTCATTACACCACTTTTTTAGGTACATGCTCCATGATCTTCAAAAATGTAATATACACATTTATTTTCCTCTTTCTATGAATATGTGGAATTTTTCATATACTATTATTTAGTTTTATTTCTTGAACAAATAGAATCATATAAGGACCCTTTCTTTCTCAAGGAAACCATGTTCCATGATTAATGTATAGCACCACTGGACACCATATATCCCATGATAAAAATATTTTATATCGACAATTATTAAATCAAACCCAATGACTTCCTAAGCATATCTCATAGTTGTAATCTCAGTCTCCAAGTAAACATCCACTTTAAATACTTAATAAAATAATTAAATATTTATTCATCATGGTTACATTAAATAAATCATATAGTTACTTAATCAACCAGGCATGGTATTTCCAACTACCTATCTTCCAAATTTACAGTTAGTTTTGAGGTTACCATGAACCACCTTCATGGATAGTTATCTAAAGACCCATTTTTTCCTTATAAGACATTGATTTTTTTAAAATATATTTTCAGAGCTAGATGCCGAGACGACATGGAATTCTGATTCTCAGTGTGCCCAGAATTAATTTTATAAAAATATTTAATACATTTTATCTTGAGAACAAACGATTTCTTAAAGAAAATGAGATAAATCTTAAATATAAGATCAGATCAGAAATTAGAGACCACAGTTGGGTCTAGAACACATTTTTTACCCTAGGCACGACCTAAAATAAGTTGGTGCGTGGCGTTCAGATAAAATAGTAATTGGTGGTACATTTAGTGGATTAACTTATTAATTAATTCATTTGAACTTAACTATTTTTCCAACAAATACATCACTATAGATAATCACCTAGGGTTAGCCTCAAAAACCCTACAAGGATTCTAGATCATTCTTTCTCCTTTTGTTGGGGAATAACATCAGATGATGACAAATCTCTAGATCAGAACAGATTAGGGAGTAATGAACATGAAGAATTCCTTCAACCATCAGTGAGCACATTATTCAACAATTAATGATCCAATATCCATGTATGACTCGTCAAATTGTGTATTATACCTTTTTTATTAAATAGATTGACCAGGATCATCCCTTTTATGATCTACACAAATTTTTGATCCTTATCATGCATATGTGTACTAGTTTCTTTGGTTATAAAATTGTTTTCTACCCCCGGATCTCTAAATGTTTTTTTTTCTAATAATTCTTGGACAAAGATTGATTAAACCTTTTTTGTGGTACTTTCCTACCTTGATTCTTTTCATTCCTCACCGATTGGACCCTTTGGTCTCGGTTTGACATTATCGGGTTGTATCGAGCCTGATCAGACCCCCGAATTCATAATGAATTCACATTCAAGGGACATATCGACAAACCAGGGATGTTTTTAGATAGATTGTGGGTTGTGGGTGATCATTTTAATAATTGTAATTAAAATCATCGATGATGGAAGAAACCATGGTATGCGTAGTGAAAAGTGGTGTGTACGAAGCTACGAGATTTGGGTTTTCCAGCCATCAGATGGACGAAATACACTGGATAGAGATAGATCTGCCATTTTGAGAGGATACATGGCCCGAATCAAAGGAAAGAAGGCCGAATTTGGAGTATAGATTCTGGATCTAATAATATGTTAAAAAAAGACTACACACTGTGTATCGTGATAAACATACGATGAGTATCCCTTATGTTGTGGTATGCATCCCTCCTATACACCATGTATTGCTTTCCTAGGTGGGTGATCTGTGTGGAAGAGTACATGTGTAGGAACTCGTGCGAGAGTACCTGGCCTGGGGCACACCAGGTACTGAAGTACACAGAAAAATATTGAGTACATGGACATGGGATAGATATATGGACACGACCAAGCACATGGGTGGGACCCCGAGTAGCATGGGAACACCTTGTAAATACCCCACACACTGTGTATCCCTACATGTTTTGAGAGCCATGTACCTCTAGGGACACAAACAAGTGATGGATCGGGACTACACACTGTGTGGGTCCCCTCACATGTTGTGTACTGCTCAGTTCCTTTTTATGAAACTTCAAACTCTCATATATCCTTCATTTGTTCTTGAATTTCAGCCCATGAATAGTCTATCCTAAGTGTTTTTCCACATAGAACGTGATGGTTCTATCCTTTGTGGATTTTTAGGTATGATGTGAGATTTAAGGGTATGACTCTTATTTAGGTGATGCTCGACAACAACAGTTATCATGCAGGATCATCAGAGGCATATTGATTTGAACCCTCCAGTGGGGATGGGCATGGGTCCTTAATGACTAGAGTGAAACCCTCTATCCAGGATGGGAATGAGTCCTCTATATACTTCTATAGTAGAACCCTCCATATAGGTTATTCATGTCTCCTCTACATACTTATAGATTGGAACCCTCCAGCTAGGCTAGGCATGGGTCCTCTACAAATTTCTAGAGTGGAACCCTCCATCTCAGTTGGGCATGGGTCCTCTATAGATTCAGAGAGTGGAACCCTCATACGGAGTCAGGTAATGGGTCCTCCATCCTTTAGAGTGGAACCCTCCTATGTAGAAAGGGCATGGGTCCTTAACCTAGAGATTTTGGACCCTCGACTGTTCAGTTTAGTGGAGAGGTGAGGCTTGACTTCGATGTTTTCTACTAGGCAAACGTGCAAGATGTTGGGCATCATTGATGGACTTTTAAAACTATTGGCGACTCTTTTCCTAGGATGAGCTATGGGATGATGATCTCCTTTATCTCTCATTTGGGATTCATTTACCTAAGTATATATATACATACATACCTACATATATATATATATATATATATATTTGTATCCATGTTGTTTGATTTGGTTACTCTCCTACCATGGGTTGTGAAGATGCGTAGGGTAGTCCACCTACTTTCTATATTTAGATTCTCATGGTTAGATGAGGTTAATCTCATTCTATGGGTGGAAAATACTTGAATTGTAATTCATCTAAACACCATGTTGATCCCCTTGTGTTTGTAAGAGGTTACTTTATCTTGATTTGGGTTGAACTACATCCTATTTACTATCTACTCTTTATTCCTTTTATGTCTCTTACTGCTCCCTATTTCATCTTTAGAGGAATCCTATTGAGTATTTATATAATCACCTCTACATGGTCTTTGCGTGCATGTGTCATGTCTTATGCAGACGATGGATAGGTCAACGATGACTTTAGAAGAGTTTAGGGATATTGGGTGCTTGGGACCGTGTATGATAGTCATATCTTAGAGATTGAGAGTTGTGATATCTTAGTGTTTTAATATCTAGTTTTTTAGGTTGGGACCTCTTTCTGATTGGGCATGTATTTTCCTCTTTAATTTTCAGTTTCAATATCATACTCTTGTACACCCTAGAGGTTTTTTCATATGTGGTTTACTTTTTAGATTTTCATCTCTTTATTATTATTCATATGAACTTCTATTTTGATATGGATAGGTATGTGCATACAGGTACATTAGGAAAAGGGATACCATTTAGGATATGCCTTTCAGCACTGGTCACCACCCCTAGCCTATGGAGGCGAGATTGGGGTAGTTGTAAGTCAAGCCCTGGTTAGGGTTGGGTCTTGATAGATTGGTATGAAAGTAGTTCATTCCTCAGGATATTGTCTGAAGTAGTCCCCTTATGAGGATTTGATTGGGATTTGGGAAATAGTGTTAATGTGTTTTGAATGTGGCTCTCGGGCTAGGGAATCCAGTGATGGTACAAATTACTGACATATCCATTAACCAAGACCTTGACTACCTGCTTGTTGACTTGGCATATCAAGACATTGGTTATAGGTATCAATTATACATGCATCATATAGGATTCAATCTTTGACTATCCATCTTATGTAAGACCCCCATTGTTATATATATATATATATGTTATCATTTGACTGTGGTACATCTTGATTAAATTTTCTGAATACCTCCATGATGATAGCCATCCAGGATACCAGTTCTGGATTGTGAAAACGATCTGATGAGATATAATGACTCGTTTCAGGGTCCATCTCATGACATTCTTCCTCCATGTGGATAGGTAGAAACACCACCACATATCGAGTAGCAGATCATCCTAGTAGAGTAGGTTAAGGATTCATGCAGGCTTAGACCACCCTGTAAGTTCCACCACCAGTGGTTGATAAGGTTCTATGGTGAGACAAATACTTAGGCAATAAAATATTGGATAGAGTTAGTTGTCTATGTTTTTAGTCTGATTCATAAACTAGAGGATCAAGTGGTTAAGCTGACAACTATCCTTTTCCATAGAGCAGTTGGTCCCTAGTGGTGTCTTATTACCCAGATGCACGATGAGTCGATACTCTAATGGCCCGACTTCTAGTAGTTATTTTGTGAGGAGTAATACCTCTCTTTCTTGCACTAATTTTAGATTCAGGATCTTCTGGAGCCGCATAAGAGAGGGATGATAGTGGATGAGTATGTAGTGAGGTTCACATACCTTACATGTTATTCACTTAACATGATCTTGGATGGATACTTCCAAGCTTGTAAGTTTGATCAGGGAATCCATAGAGATATTTGTGCTAGCGTAGTGACCATGTGAATCCCTAATTATACTGGGGTGTTGGATCGGGAATTGGTGAAAGATAGGTTCCTATCAGAGGGACACCAAGTAGATGGAGCTGGGAGTGGGTGTCACAGAGCTGATTTGTCTGCAGCATCTAGCAGGAACCAACCGATAGGATATCGACGCAGGAGATCCTATCGTAATCAGACTTATATGTGTGTTCATGAAACACATGGATAATACAGAGTACCAGAAAATCCTAGAGATAGTAAGTGCTATGATTTTGATGAGTAAGGTCACATAGTGTGTGACTACCCAACCATACGTGCTGAGGATCACAAGAAGGTAGCTAACCAACCACCATGATAGAGGTAACACCATGATCAAGGATCTCCCAGGTGTAGTCAGGGTAGTCCCCAGGGAGGAGGAGAGGGAATAGAAGTAGGAGGAGTTGTGTTTGGACGATGAAACTATGATATCCTTCCAAAACCACCACTAGGAAGCCCATGTCAGGCTCAGGGAGCTTGCACTCAGGGTCGCGGACAATTGTAGGCTTTATAGGCTTACAACCCAACATAACATGAGATGATTAGAGGTACAATATGTGTTTATTATACTCTTTATTTAGTATTAGTAGAAATATGATTCAATCATTCTTTCTTCTCTATACTATTGATGTGATATCTAGAGATCTCAATATATTCTTTATCCTAACAACTTCATCTTGATATTTCTACATGGAACACTTCGTCTGTATCTTTTATTTTCCAATAGTGCATGCTATCTCTTAGTGTAGAAAGGTTCATGTGGGAACTTTTGGTCATCACGATGGAACCATATGATTTCACCATGGGTATGGATTTACTATCCATGGTTTGATCCCAGATTGATTGTCACCACAGATGAGAAATATTCCTATACACTGATGGGAAGATATTCTTCTTTATGGTCAAGAGAGATCTCATGGCAGGATGAGTGGGTTCTGTGAGCAATAGGTTGCAACCCATCACGCATTAGTTGGTGAGTATATCCTTTAGTGTAGTAGGATCTTTGGGAATATGGATCCCTTCAGTCATGGAGGATTATATGGAAATATTCTTTGATGACGTTCTAAGACTACCTTCAAGGCAGGAGATAGTGTTTTGTAATGAATTTCATCCCAAGACTATTCTAATATCTTCTGTGGCATATCATATGTCCCATACCAAGATCCGGAATCTATGATAATAGTTGGAGGACTTTCAAGATTAGGGTTTCATCAGGCCTAGTGTGTCCCCCTGGACATCTCCAGTGTTCATGAAAAAGGTGGAAGAGAGTTTTCAGATTTAGTTTTATTATCATTGCCTAAACTAGACCACGATAAAGAAAATTTATCCCTTTATAAGGATTGATGATCTATTTAACCAGTTTCGATATGAGAGATGGTTCTCAATGATCAATATTAGTTCTTTCTACCACCAGTTGAGGGTTCATGAGGATGATATTCTAAAGTTTGAATTCTGATTCTAATATAAACACTACAAGGTCCTAGTGATACCCTTTGGTGTGATGAATTCCCGCTCTATGTTTATGGATTTGATGAATCAGATCTTCCAGACATACTTGGAATAGTTTTTGGTTGTATTTATTGACAACATACTCATCTAATTTGTGAGAGAGGAGGATCATGCAAAGCACTTGGGTATGGTTCTAGATTTTCTTTAATAAAACCATCTTTATGGAAATATCTTGAAGTGTTAGTTCTGGATTCATGAGATTTACTTTCTTGGGCATGTAATTTCTGAGTATGGTTTGGCCATAGACCCAAAAAAGATCGATATAGTGGTTTCTTAGGATCCACACAAGAGTGTGTCATTGGTGTGGAGTTTTCTTGGATTGGTGGGTTACTACTATATATTCATGGCAGGATTATCTAAGATTGGAACCCTTTTGATTACCCTGACATAGAAAGAGTAGTTGTTTACCTAGAATGATTAGTGCTAGAGGGACTTCAATGAGTTGAGGATGAGGATGATGAGTGATCCTGTGTTGAGACTATTAGAGGAAGGCATGGAGTAAGTAGTGTATTGCGATGCCTCAGGACTAGGATTGATTTCCTGTTGATGCAGCTGTAGTTAGTTATAGTATATGAGTTGAGGTAGTTGATTCCCCATGAGATGAAATATGAAACTCATGACCTAGAGCCGGCAGTAGTAGTCTTCACACGGAGGATGTGGAGGCACTATCTTTTGGGAGTGTGCTTTATAGTTTACAAATACCATCAGAGTCTTAGGTGAATCTTCATGCAGAGAGACCTGAAACTAAGACAAAAATGATGGTTAAAGTTCTTATAGGACTATGAATTTGAGATAGTCTATACTATAGGGAAGGAAAACATTGTTGGAGATGCCCTTAGTTGGATGTTCCAATATCATTTGGTGTAGGAGGCTTCAGAGAAGTTGTCTTCCTTGTTGTTGACCCTGGTAGAGAATGAGGGTACACATTTTCTTCAATTGATAGTGTTGTCTCCTCTACTTATCGATCATGTGAGAGATTCCCAATTTGGATTCATCAACTGTGAGGTTGATTGCATTGTCGAGCGCATCAAAATAGATGTTCAATTTTACTAGAATTTCTATAGTGTAGCAGGAACCCTAGGTCATATCTCAATAGGGCCTTAGATAATTTATAAAATAAAAAGTTTTTTATTATGAAAATAAAATGGGAATGGTATTTTTGAAAACATGGGGTTCTATAATTTAATATGTCAATAGGAAAATAAAAGTGATAAAATAAAGAGGAAACTAACAGAATTTATTAAGTGTGATCAACTCGGGGAAATCTCATAATGCTTATCCTTCATCTCTTCAAGAGATAGGGTTATGATATTTTAATCCCTAGTTTGTAACAACTAGAACCATAATGTTACTGATTTTATACCAGAATACCTCATAGGGATCAATTGAAAAAAATGATTCACTGGATACCACTGATGATTTAGTGATTTGTGTTCGACTTCATAACTGAAACTCATAAAGACAACACATGAATAAATTGATGTGCAATCCAGGTTTTTATGTTATTTCAATGTGTTACCATGAATTGAAAGTAAATGGGAATGACAATGTTTATTTGAGGTCAATTAAACAATATGAACCACACAAACACTACAGTTGAAAAGGGGGAGAAAAAGTGGTGAACGGTGTGTGAAACATCACATGAATGGGAACCCCAAATATGATCATATGAGTTGAGAAATACATTTCAATACATAAATAAATAAAATAAGAATATAGAATGATCAAAAACAATATAAAAACATTGAATTAAAAAGTTCATTCAAATATTACAAACACAAAGTGTGGGATTTACATCATGTTCCCCCAAGGTGATCACAAGAAGTTTAGAAATCCATGGGAGGAGTGTAAGAAAATGAAGATGAAGTAGAAATGACCATGTCCTACAAAACTTCTAGGATTTATTATAAGACTCATTTAGGACTCAAAAATGGCTGCACCTTTCCCCTTGATCTAACTACTAAATGAGGTTCCCAAGGTGCTCTTTTATAGCCAAAATGGGAGGTGGTTTTGGGCACCCTGATTTCAAGAAAAAAATTAGACCATGGTTTTAGGCCACTATAAAGTCTAATATATCTTTCCAAAAAACTATATAATTGTTTAAAGACCTATTTTATTTCTACCTTTCAAATTTGGAATCCATATATTTCATATAAAAATATATATTTCTAAAATACAAAGGTAAACTGTTGACTCCGTGAATATTTATTTTATTGGACAGATCGGTTTTTATGGGGCCCTTAATGGAATAATTGGGCTTGGGTTCCTTAATTAAAGTTGTATCCCATTGAATTTTTTTTCATAACATAAAATATCATCCAAATTTGCCTCACTGATCAGTATAAGTATTTGGTTGAGTGAATAGAAATTCTTTGATTCCTGTGCAATTTGGTCCATTTTTCATCAACTTCGTCTTAGGCCTTCCAAATCACCTCCACCTATAGAAAAACATAAAAAAAAGTGAAACATACCTTTTTAATAGTGACAATAATTAAATTATTTAACCATATATGAAGTTAAATTTGTTATTATTCTTTTAATTTCAATACAAAACCTGTTTAATACATTGGTATAAGGGTGAAATAAAACAGTGAATCGTGGCACAATCACACCCCCACACCTAAATATTTTCACTCTTGGGAAAAGTATAATATCCTAATCATGTCCCATTCCTAAATAAAAGGTGTGAAAACTTCTAAGATTATTTTGAAATTAACTTCAACATGTCTCGTTTATGGAATCAATTTTTCTATCATTTTTCTTCTCTCATATTCGAATTTGTTCAACTTCATTTGTTCGCCCATGCAACATGTCGAAACCTACCTCACCTAGATTTTTTTCATCTTAACTCAAGGAATATATTAAAGTGGATTTATTCTAATATACTTGATTTCATGTGATCTTACCGTATTCTTTCCAAGATTCTATGTTCTCTATCGGTAGAAACTAGTATGCCACTCAAGAAGGATTCCAACTGGTTGCTCTGAGGTTCAATGTTTGGTAGGATTTAATGTTTGAAAATCTAAGACAGAAGAGGATTATTTAATCACTTATGTACAAAACATGTCAAAATTCATCAAGTGCTAGTAATTAATGTACACACTCAACCCCTAAAAAATTGTATCACCTCTAAATCACTATCCCGATTGCCCATTTGTGTGGGTCACAACTGATAAGTGGATAATAATGAATAAACTTCCTATTTTCTCCATTTTTCCTATTTATTATATTTTTTTCAATGTGAAGAACTATATTTTTTATAGTTATAATTGAATATAAAGAGGTAAACATGTGTGAAATAATGATACAATATGGCTTGTGAACCCTCTATCCTAGGAAAATATAGGAACCCATTCTATCAACCCATAATAATGATTCTTTCCCAGTAATTCCCATGGAAACACCCTCACCCCCAAACTTGCTGAAACTAAAACAAGAATTTACACAAAATATGGGTAGGTAGGGATAAATTATATTGTATTTTGGATACCTAACATGCATTTGATGATCTCTAAGGCTTAAGAAGGGTTAAATGTCAAAGTGGCCAAAAATAGAGGTCAATTGTATCAATGGATTTTCAATGAAAAATGGCCTTTATCATGAATGTAGAAAACATGAATTTTATGGATTATAATGGAATCAAGGTAGGTTATAGTTTCTCTACATGACCTGAGTCTCTCAAGAAAGTGATCAAAAGGAATAATATACAATAAAGGGCTTATAATGTCTCTTAGTTAAGGGATTAAAATATTGGTCAATGCTAATGAGACATAGGTTACAAAGATCCATTAAACACCTAAGAATGATTTTAAAATACAAATTATAGAAAAAGATTCCATATCAAAATTTATTTGAAAAACATTTTTCCAAAAACAATGAAATTTTCCACACAATTGACTCGATCATGAAAATTGATTTTGGATATTTTTTTAAGATCATTTTTTATAAAGCACAAAATAAATAAAAAATCAAAAACATAAATGATTTTTTTGTTTTTTTTAAATCCTAACAATGACATGTCACCCTCCTCCACACCTAAATATTACATTGTCCTCAATGTAAGTATTTTAAAAAAACAGACAAGTAAATAAAGGTATAGAGAAGGGAAAGTCTGCTAAGTGGTGTCCCATTAAAAGTAAACCTATGTCCACTCTTCTCATTCAAAACTTTCACAACACCAAAGGGGTAAACATCAATAAAAATATAAGGACCGAGACATCGATAACGAAGCTTTCTTGGGTGGAGCTTTAGCCTGGAATTATACATGAGGGCCTTATCACCAATATGAAACTTTTGATGATGAATCATACCATCAAGTATTGACTTTATTTTCTATTTATAGATTCAGGATTTCTCATATGCATAATGCCAAATTTCTTCTAACTCTTGAATCTGTAACTTCTTGTGATCACCTGCATATGAGAGATTAATATTACATTATTTCACATCCCAATATGAATAGTGCTCTACCTCCACTAGGAGGTGAAAAGCCTTTCCAAACACAATCCTATATGGTGACATTATGATTGGGGTTTTAAAAGTTTTATGGTACACCCAAAGTGCATCATCCAAGCACAAGATCTAATCTTTCCTCTCGGGTTGTACCATTTTTTTCAAGATTAAATTAACTTCCTGATTTGAGATTTCTGCTTGTATTTTAGTTTGGGGGTGATATGAAATGGATACTTTATGAATAAACACATACTTACAAAGCAATTTTTTCTTTTTAATATTGAAAAAATGTGATCCCTGGCCACTAATAATGAATTTTGACAAACCAAACCTACTAAAAATTTGGGACCTCACAAAATTAACAACAAATCAAGATTCATCGTTCCATGTGGTCTTTTCTTCTACCCATTTAGATACATAGTAAAAAAACAATAAGATATAAAAAAACAAAATGAAATTGGAAAAGGCCCCATGAAGTCAATGCCCCATGAATTGAAGATCTCACAAAATAACGTGGGCTATTGGGGCATTTCATTCCTCTTAGAGATATTCCCTGTGAATTGACATCGAGTACATGACTTGAAAACCTGATCGGTATACCTATACAATGTTGGAAAATAAAGACCTGAATCAAGGACCTTTATAGAAGTATGTTGAGATCCAAAGTGTCCCACATAAGATAAAGTGTGACAGAAGGTCAAAATAAAGGTGAAATCATGGTCAAAGACACACTGACGAACAACTTGGTCACTACAAATTCTCTACAAATATGGGTAGTCCCAAATGTACCATCGAGAATCATTCTTAATTCTTTGGGATTGTGAAGTGCTAAAATTAGTGGGGACCCTAGACGTTGTTATAAAATTCACAATGTTTTCATACCAGGGGTAAGTTCCACAATATCACAAAGGTTCTCATGAAGAAATAATTCTCCAATGGGGAGGGGTGTGTCAACATGATGGTCTAGTAGTGGGGAAGTCCTACTAATTTGGTCAGCTACAACATTTTCCACTCATCTCTTATCAAAAATCTCAAGGTCAAACTCTTGGATGAGTATCATCCACCATATGAGGTAGGGCTTAGCTTCAGTTTTTTTAGGAGGAAATGAAGGGAAACATGGTAAAAAAAGACAATGTTTTTTGACCCAATAAGATATGAATGGAATTTTTTCAAGGAAAAAACAATATAAAGAATTTTTTTTTTCAGTGGTTTTGTAGTTTTCTTGGGCATGGCCAAGGGAATGCGAGGCATACGCAATGACATGAGAAGCCTTCTCAACCCTTTGTGATAAAACTGCCCCAACTGCAAAGTTAGAGGCATCACACATAAACTCATAGGGGAGATCCCAATTTGGTGGTTGGATGACAGGAGGTGATGTGAGATTCCTTTTTAGTTAATTGAAAGAATTCTCATAATTTTTATCATACAAAAAACTCAGAATCTTTTTGTAATAACTGGGATAAGGGAAGTGTGATCTTACTAAAGTCTTTAATGAATCGATGGTAAAAACCAGCATGAACCAAGAAATATTGCACCTCACAAGAACATTTTGGAAATGGATGGGTTGAAATTAATTAAATTTTTTATTTATCCACTTGAATTGCCTCATTTGAAATAACATTCCCAAGAACTATCCCCCACTCAATAATGAAATGTAATTTATTATAATTTAATATAAGATATTTTTCTATGAAACAACAGAGGATAGAACCAAGGTGTGACAAACAGTTATCAAAGGAAGTTCCATAAACTTTGAAATCATCTATAAAAACATCCATGAAATTCTCAAGGTACTCTGAAAATATACTCAACATAAAATGATAAAAAGTACCAAGAGCATTACAAAGACCAAAAGGCATCCTTATGTATGAAAATGTGCCAAATGGATAGGTAAATGTTGTATTTTCTTGATCCTCAGGTGTTATATGGATTTTTAAATAACTCAAATATCCATCAAGGAAACAATAATGGGACTTACTAGCCATTCATTCTGACATTTGGTCAATGAAAGGTAGAGTAAAATGGTCCTTCCGCATGGCTTGATTCAGTTGATAATAGTCAATACAGACTCACGAACTATTTTGCACACGTGTTAGAACCAATTCATTCCTTTCATTTGACACTACTATTATTCTAGTTTTTCAGGCACAATTTGTACTAGGCTAACCCATTTAATATTAGATATAGGATAAATTATCCCATCAACAAGTAATTTACTAACTTACAATTTTACCACTTCAAGGAAAGTGGGATTTAACCGACATTTGGATTGTCTTATGGTCTCAGCCTCATCATCCCAAAGTATATAGTGCATATAAATAGATAGGATAATTCTGATAATATCATTCAATATCCATCCTATCACCTTTTTATACTCCCTCAAAAGATCAAGTAGTTTTGATTCCTGCTGTTGAGAGAGTTAATTGGAAATAATGACAGGAAATTGGAAAGTACCCTCAAGATAGGCGTATTTTAAATTAGATGGAAGTTTTTTTAATTCCAAAACTAGTGTTTTTTGGATTTAGGGAGGGGGGTTAGGGGGAGTGAGGTCCATGCAACTGTCTATCTACTAATGTTTATTCTCTACGGATAGAGAATTTATAGATACATGATTTGTAGAATCATAGACGGTCGTGGGTACCTCATAATTAACACACTCATCAATTAAAGCACAACATTTACACTTTTCAGAACCCACAAAACACTCAAAACATGAATCAAAAGACAAATCATCCAAGGTTAAATAAGAGGAAAATGAATTGAAGTATGGGTCGAGGAGAGAATTGTGTGTATGCCTCATTTGAGAGAACTTCCATCGAATAAATATGAAGAGTGGAGTTCTCTTCAATGGGATGTTTAATATCATCAAGGATATTAAAAATTACATTTTCTCCACCAAACTCCATAGAAAAAATACCATTGTGAACATTGATAATCATCTTTACTATTTTTAAGAATGGCCTTCCAAGTATGAGAGGGGAATGTCCTTGGGTTATGATATCCTCCATCTCAATAATGTAGAAGTCTGAGGGGAATATGAGATTATTCACATTTATGAGGACATCCTCAAACACTCATAATGGGTGTGTTGTGTTCCAGTTGGAAAGTTTCACTATGATGATTTTCAGTTAAGGCTCTCCAACCTACAGATAATTGTACACAGAGTAAGGTATTACATTAACTAAAGAACCTAAATCTTGCATAACATCTAAAAATAATGTATCCCTTATGGTTCAAGGTATCTTGAACGTTATAGGATCCTTACACTTGGTTGGAATTGCTGGTTGAATCAAGATCGAGACATTCCATCCTAGGTTGACTCTCTCATTCCCCTTCAGCCTTTGTTTATGGGATCAAATTAGAATAACATGGAATTTTCTTGACTACATCTAATAAAGAAATATTAACTTGAAATTTATTAAATGTATCAATTATTTCATTATTAATCTCATTATCAGAATTTCTCTTAGGTTTAGAGAGACTTTGGGGAAAAGGAAGAGGAATGGATTGTTCATTGGAATCCTTAATGATAATTTTTTTACCCTTTTTGTCTTGTTTTTCTTTACTTGAATCTTTTGAGGAAAGGGAAATAGAGTTTTCATGTGAGGGACTTACCTGTTCTGTAGAATTAGTAGAAAGAGAAACTTTTTTACCACCATGAAGTGTAATTTCACATACATTACCTCAGTCCTTTGGATTAATACTGGGTTAGGATGGTAATTGTCCAGAACCCTGCATCTTTATCTCATCGATGGTGTTTTTCAGTTGTCCCATTTGAGTTCATAGGTCTTAAATAGCCGATTGTGCGGTCTATTGGAACTGGAGGTTCTGGGTTTCCATTTTATATACCATGTCCTCAAGAATTGGTTCATATTTTAGAGGAGGAGGATTTTTTTGAGATGTTGATGGATAAGAAGGCTTCATACCTTGGCCTTGTTGATACTAGTTCTTCTTGGGGTAGCTTGAGTTTACTCATTGTCAGTATTATGGTTGTGCTTTCCACTCAGTGTTTGGATTTGGCCTAAATTTTTCTTGCTTTAAGGGAGGTGCTTATTGGAATGGATGCCTAGGGAATAATGCTGCACAAGACTGAGTTGAATCCTGAATTTGTGGGAATTGGTAAAAAAATGAGAGTTATTAGAATAAATACCATAATGTAATGGAATAGGGGAAGATTGTGAGTTACCTTGTTCTTAATCTAATTGCCTTAGAAGGGTATGAATCTCATCAAGCTTGTTATCTACCTTTTGTTCTAGAGACAAATTACTTGCCTCATGAACTCCTCAGTTGGGTGGAATAACTCATATACCAATTTTTTTTGCATTTTGATCCATATTTTCTATTAAGTGATGAGTGGTGGAAGGAGTTTTATCAACTATGGTGCCACCAGTTATAGAATCAATCATTCCACAATCCATGGGGATAATTCCCTTGTAGAATTATTAGAATAATAGTTGTTCACTAATATGGTGGTGGGGGAATCTTGAGATTTTATTTAATATCTCCTTTTATTCATGAAGGATCTCTCCTTGTGATTACCTAATGCCACAAATTTATTTCTTAATTGATATAGTTTGGGCGGCAGGAAAAAAATTCACTAGAAAGAGTCATTTCAGGTCATTCTAGACCCCAATTGTGGTAGGAAGATAGTATATCTAGTCTTTGGCTACACCATTAAGGGAGAAAGGGAAGGTCCTAAATTTGATTTGGTCCTTAGTCACATTTTAGGGTTTTATGGTGGAGAAAATTATGTGAAACTATTTGATATGTTTTTGAGGGTCCTCACCAACAAGACCATGGAATTTAGGAAGGAGGCAGATGAGGCCTGATCTCAGCTCAAAGTTGGATGCTTCCTTAGGATATTGGATGTATGTAGTGTAACATACTGTCCCATCCCATTGGCTTTAGAGGGCGGAGGAATTCTACTTGGCCTTAAGAGACATTCCCAGGGCACCAAAGGCTGAAAATAAATGTTAAGGACTTCATGAATCATTGGGGAATGATTTTACCTTAAAATAAAATTTACCAAGAAAATATTCCATTACCAAAAAAGCTACATGATGCCTGTCAACAAAACAACCCAACTCATACATTACCAAGAGTCAACCAATTATTCCATTATGCCAATACAACCAAACCAAATATCAGAGTACCAAGTAGAATACTACACAAAAATTCCCCAAAGAACTAGGACACCATCCACAACTCCACACCAAACTCCATGTTATAGGCACCATATCATCACCAAAGCATCATGTCAAACTGCTAGAAAAATGAGATGATTTACCCTTACCTGTGTCTTGGAATACAACATCTGCAAAGGCACCCAAGATCCTAAGTAGGGGTGAGTAATAATACTCAGTAGGATTTTCCCAAATGACTTCCCTACACACACCACTAGGAAATAACCATTAGCACATTTATATAAAGCAATTTATATAAAACATTAAATAGTGTAACCATTACCATAATACAAACATACCCTTACCAAGCCATGTCAAATAAGGGAGTGCCACAACTACGCTATAAGACATAAAACCATCACAAATTATCCCTAAAAATTCCATCTTACAAAGAAACACACAACAAGATAACCAAAATGGTGGAAATTCCATCCAACCCATTCACTACATTTCTAACTAGTGGTGCTTCCCAACCACTACCCATAATGGTGGATCTTCCATCCACTATCCATCACCTTTTATAGTGAGACTTTCCTCCCACTTCTATACAATAAACACAAGCCATAACACTTAATCAATCAACAGGCATAAATAACCAAGGCCACACAATAAGCACACAACCATTTCCAACACATGTCAATTCACTTCAATAAATCACCTATTTATTAAAGACACCTTCTACCATTTTCCATACCACATCCCATTCCAATAAAACCACATTTTTAGTGAAAACCATTTTCACAAAACATTTTCACAATCCAATCCAAGAGAAAATATTTAAAATCTATATTTTAAAATCACACAACAAAACCCCTCTTTCAACCATATCTCATTTCACACAAAAATCCCCAAATCGTCACCAAATGGGTTTCCCACAAAGATCTCCCACGCCATATTCACAATTAATTTCAAGAAAAACAAATTAATTTCAAATAAAACCACTAGTTCTAACCAAGTGGATTTGAGAGAGAAGCCAACTACCTTTAGGGTTCTAGTGAAATCTACCCACAAGAAACCGCACCACAAATCTGACAAACGCACCACAAAAACCACTCTAGATCCTCTTCCCTATCATCAAAAATCCCTAAAATCATCATTTTAGGAAACAAAAACCCTATATATACACACAATATATGTATATCTAAAAAATAGAGAGAGGGAAGATTAGATCTAGAGAAAACAAAAGATAAACCAAGAGAAGAGACTTACCTGAGAGAAAACACCTTCAAACCACTTTGAAACCCATTTGAATCGCTTCAAAAATTAGTGGGAGATCCCATAAAATCCTTGAGAACTGAAAATATAGAGTGAGACTCAAGTGGAAGGAAGTTTGGAGTGAAATAGTTCAAACCCAAGTGAACGTGGTTTTAAAAATCCCTTTTTTAAGTGGCCTCACAGTTAGCCCGCACGGTTTGGAAAACTGTGCACTAAACGTGCGCATGCCACTACCTCAAGAGAAGGGATATTTCATGGTTATCTAACATAATTTGGAAAACCATGTGCATACCATATGAGGCCCACTTTCACCCCTTGAACTGTTACCTAGAGAACCTGAACAGTTTTCTCTAACCATGATTAAACTGTGCGCCCTTAGAAAAGTCTCCAAACTTATTAAAAACCATTCCAAAATCTCATAACCACTTCCAAACTCATCCCAAGAACTTTAAACACATAAAAATGAATAAAAAAAGGCTACATACCTCAAACCTAGGGTGCTAAAATCTCCCCACTATTGGACTTTCAGTCCTTGGAATGTAGAGAACTATTACTTTGTCGAAATAGATCAGGCCATTACTTGACCATATCTTTATCCCTCTCCCAAGTCTCCTCCTGAATCTAACCATGCTGCCACAAAAAAATAAACTAATCTGATTATTTTACCATGAAAGACTTTATCTTTCCTATCCACAATCCTCAATGTCACGTGCACCAAAGAAGCATCTGGTTTTATCTCAACATGATCCCAACAAATCACATGGTCATGATCTTATTGATACTTTTTCAATTGCGACACATGAAACACATTGTGCACCGCACAAAACCGTGGTGGAAAATTCAAATGATAATCCACCTCCCCAATCTACTCAATTATCTCAAAAGGCCCAATATACCTTGGAGATAACATTCCCTTCTTTTCAAACTGATGATATCCTAACCGATGAGAGATTCTCAATAACACATGATCACCCACCTTAAACGACAACAGTCATCAAAAATGGTTTACAGACAATTTCTGAAGGCTTTGAGCAGTCCCCATCCTCTTTCAAATCATCTTGATCTTATCCGTAGTCTCTTAGACAAGGATCAGTCTGATCATCAAAATCTCAACCGTTTCCACCCAACATAGTGGAGAACGACACAAACGCCCATACAATGCCTCAAATAGAGCCACATATATTGAATCTTGATAACTGTTATTATAGGATAACTCCACCTATGGTATTTTCTCCCCCCATGAACCACCAAAATCCATCACACAATACATTAGAACATCCTCTAAAGTTTGTATCATCCTCTTGTATTGGCCATCCGTCTGGGGATGATATGTCGTTCTCATTGTCAACTATGTCCCAAGGGCTTACTATAAAAATTTCCAAAAATGATATGTGAACCTAAAATCTCTATCTGATACAATCTAAACTAGAATTCTAGGCCTCTTTACCACTTCATGGATATAGATTTAGGATAGATCCTCCACTGGGATGAAATGGGCTGACTTTGTGAGCTTATCCACAATCACCCATATGGCATCGTTCTTCCTGACCGTTCTAAGAAGACATGTCACAAAATCCATTGCTATTTTCTCCCACTTCCAAATTGGAATAGGCAAAGATTGCAACATTCCTGCTGGCCGCTGATGCTCTGCCTTGACTTACTAACAATTAAAGCATCTAGAGACAAACTCAGCCACATCCCTTTTCATACCAGCCCACAAAAATTGTGCTTTCAATGCCTTATATAGTTTCTAAATTATAGGATGGAAAACCCACCTAGAATGAAGATAAGCTCTGAGAATTTCCTTCTGAAAAGACACTGGTACCACCATATGATTCCAAAAACACAATAACAAATTCCTATTCAATTACCATCTCTCAATGGTATCCCCACCATTTAGTTTCGACCTCATCGCCATATATTCGGAATCATATTCCTCTACCACTTTAACCAAAACAGCCAAGTCAATAATTAAGGAAATCGAAAGAAGACCACTCTTTCACCCTGGTCTTCACATTTTAATCGCATTTCGGCTATGAATGACATCATCTACCACTGATCTGATGCCAATTTCACAACCTGAGCATATGATTTTATACTTAATGCATCTTCCACTGAATTTCCCTTACCCGGTGCATACATTAAGTCAAAATCAATCATCTGGAGATATTCCATCCATCCCATTTGCCTCAAATTCAAATATCTCTGTGATAAAATATGCTTTAAGCTCTTGGGATCAGTGAACACTGTAAATTTCTCACCGAAGAGATAATGAAGCCACATTTTTAAATCATGAACCACTACCACTAACTCCAAATCATGTTTTGGGTAGTTCTTCTCATGAAACCTCAACTAGCATGATCCATATGCAACTACATGATCGACCTTCATGAGAACACACCCCAACCTTGATCCTGATGAGTCATAATACACTACGTACCCTTTTCCCTGTTCAGGAAAAACCAAGATTTATGTTGATGTAAGGGAACCCTTTAGCTCTTCAAATCATTTCTAGCATTGATCATCCCATTGAAATGGGATATTATTCCTTGTCAAAGCTATCATTGGTGAATACAATCGTGATAAATCCCGAAAAAACGTCCATAATAGCCAAATAGACAAAGGAAGCTCCATATTTTGAAAATGTTCTTTCGAATTTTTCAAGAAATAACAACCTATATATTTTCTGGATCAATTTAAATACATTTATTAGAAAAAACATATCCAAGGAAACAAACCTCCTATATCCAAAAGTCACACTTTGACAATTTGGCATACAACTGATGATCCCTTAAGATCCCCAACACTATCTCCAAGTGTTGATCATTCTCTACCCTTTTCCTCGAATACACAAGTATATCATCGACAAATTCCACCACAAAATAATCTATATATTTATGAAATATCCGATTCATGAATTCCATGAATACTTCTAGTGAATTCGTTAGACAAAAGGGCATAACCACATACTTGTAATGGACATATCTACTTATGAAAGCTATTTTGGGGATATCCTCCTTCCTTACCCTCAATTGATGATATCCTAACCTCATGTATCTCTTGGAGAACCACTGAGCTCCCCTCAACTAGTCAAGCAAATCATCAATACGTGGAAGTGGATATCAGTTCTTTATCATAACCTGATTAAGTCTTCAATAATGAACACAGAGCCACAGTGTTCAATCCACCTTTTTAACAAACAAAGCTGGCTCTTCCCATGGAGATGTACTAGGCCGGAAAAACCCTTTGTTCTATAACTCTTGCAACTACACTTTTAATTTTTTCAATTCTGTTGGTTCCATATGGTAAGATGGAAGTAAGATAGGGATGGTCCCTAGAATAAGATCAATCGTAAGCTAAACTTCTCTCACGGGTGGCAACCCTGAGATTTCTTCAGGAAAGAAAACCATAAACTGATTGAAAATCACTGGAAAAACTCTTTCCTCAACTATATCCATTGATTCCAAAGAAAAAACTACTAAATGATATGAGATCATGCTAAGAGCCGGTGCCATCAAATTTGTTGCACCCATATTTTCCTTCTTCTCCCATCTAAAGAGAGTTTTAACACCATCATCCATCATAAAACTAACCATTCATGCATCTCAATCAATGTGGTCCTTAAACATCTCCAACCAATCCATTCCCATGATTATGTCATAAGCATCCATCTCAAGCACAAAGAAATCCCACATCAATTCAATGCTATCCAAAACTAAGAAACATGCTCTGCAAGGAAAATCTCGACACTATCTTTGACCTAGAAGAGTTTGTAGTTTCAAAATAGAAGGCATAATTTCTACATGTAAACCCAACAAACTAATGGCATGATAAGTAATAAAATAATGGGAAGAACTCGTATCAAACGAATCTTTCATCAATGTATAATTTAGAAGAACTGTACCTTGCACTGTTGATGGTCCCAACTGATCATCCATCACAACCTGTTCAGCTCCAAACAACTTCTTTCCTGCCACACTTTTCTCTTTATTACCCTATTGAGGTGTCATGGTATTTCCAGAATCACCCTCACTAACATGGCTTGGCTAACGAGGAGTATTCTACTACCCCCATCCTGTCGAGGAATAAGATTCCTATGACCCCTGAAAAGTGTCACGAGCACCCGAACTCTGAGCATTACAACAATACTGCCGAATATTCCCTATCTACTTATAGTTATGACATGATTGAGGTTGTTCTATCCAATCCCGCTTTATGTGGCTCATGGATCCACATTGAAAACAACTCGACTTACTCCGAGACTTCGGAGGAAGATTCACTAATCCTGCGTCTAGATTCTGAGCCATAATCCAACCCTGGAAATAAGTGTCCCTATTCTGCTTGAACCCAATATTCGAGTTCCAACTATTCCCCATGGGTACCAATATACTCCCCCTACCTATAGCCCCCAAAAGATCCTACTCATCCACCATATCTCTATTCACCATTTCGTGTAATCATTTATACACAACACTGCTATCTTGGAGAAAATTTCATACCTCAATACAACTTTAAAAATTTGTGCCTTCAACAATGTACTACCCACCACCTCGGGTGAAAACCACACTATATTCATAAACTTAGTGGCATATTCTGTTACTACCATGTTACATGGCTTCAAATAGAAGAAATCTGTTGTATGCTGAATTCTGAATGTATGAGGGTAGAATTGTTTATAAAACAACTCCCCAAAACCATCCCATGTCACACCTTGATCCGTCCCATCTAGGACTTTTATATCCCACCACTGAAGAGAAATATCTTCCAAAATGTACGTTTATAACTTCATGTTTAGCTCTGCTGGTGTTCCCAATAATTCAAATATCCTATTCATTATGTTCAGCCATGCTTCATCCCTTTCTGGCTCCTAATCACCCATAAAGATGGGTGGATTCTACTTTTGAAATTGAACCGCATGATCCACATTATTTGGTTCATGCACTTTATTCCCACTTCCCACAGCTTGTAAACCTTGTACTATACTTTTCACTAGCTTCTGGTTCACCTGAGGCTCAGGTACAACCATTTTTTCAGCAACCTCCTCCAGTTGGTCTCTACGATGCCTACCTAGTTCCATTTCAATCAATACAAAAAACAACCTTAAGTCTCACTCCCTTAACAAAAAAGGTATAAAATTTTCAAATTCAATACATAATAGTTTTGAAAACTAGGATTTCCACAAGTTCACATTTCCCATGTTTCACTATTCTGAAAAATCCACCATGTTTTGAAAATCGACCCATTTTCAAAATACCACAAGTTTCCATGTTTCAAATCCTTCCGTTTTGAAACCCAATTCATATTTTTCAAAAACCACACATTCATATCACACCATAAATCATTATACCCCAATGAAATATGCATCTTACTGGGAAGTCATTTCTACCATGCATTTCATGATCATCTCATTGGATACACCCACAACAATGAGATATCCAACTCCTATAAGTGTTTCCAAACACGTATGTACCCAACTCCCCAGTAACTTGAATTTCAACATAAAAGGGTTAGCTACATCCTTTTATGATATAAATTCTAGGTTTCAACAATCCTACATCTTTCTACCATCCCAACTCAAGGAATAGGCCAAGAACGAATGTCAACACCATGACCAACAATCAACGCCAAAGGACCGAACAACTACTCTCACTTGAAATCCAAGGACCGAACAAACTGATACCACTTGTAACATCATGCCCTATCCCATTGGTTTGAGAGGGCGGAGGAATGCTACTTGGCCTTAGGAGATCTTCCTAGGGAACCAAAGGATGGAAATAAATTCCAAGGGCTTCAAGAATCATTGGGGAAATATTTTCCCTTATGATAAAATCATCCAACCAAATATGCCATTACCAACAAAGCTACATGATGCATGTCAGCAAAACAACCCAACCCATAAATTACCAAGAGTCAACCAACTATTCCATAAATATTCACAAATTCCAATACAAAAAAACAAAATATCAGAGTACCAAGAAAAATACTATACAATAAGACCCCAAAGAACTAGGACACCATCCATATCTCAACACCAAGCTCTATGCTCCAAGCACCCCAACATCACCAAAGCATCATGTAGAACTTCTAGAAAAATGAGAAGTTTTACCCTTACCTATGTCCTGAAATACAGCATCTGAAAAAGAACCCCTGTGCCAAAGCAGGGGTGAGTAATAATACTTAGTAGGATTTTCCCAAATGACTTCCCTACACATGACACTAGGAAAGAACCATTTTCACATTTATATAAAACACTTTATATAAAGCAGTTTATATAAAACATTAAATATTTCAACCATTACCATAATCCAAACATACCCTTACCAAGCCATGTCAAACAAGGGAAATACACAACTACACTATAAGCCATAGCACCATCAAACATTAGCCCAACAAATTCCATCTTCTAATGAAACTCACAACATGGAAACCAAAAAAGTGGAACTTCCTTCCAACCGGTCACTACATTTCCAACTAGTGGTTCTTCTTGACCAATACCCATAATGGTGGATCTCCCATACACTATCCATCACCTTTTATAGTGATACTTCCTACCCACATCCAAAAAATCAACACAGTCCATAATACTTAATCAGTCAACAAGCATAAAGTACTAAGGCCACGCAATAAGCACACAACCATTTCCAACACATGCCAATTCACTTCAATAAAACACCCATTTATTGAAGACACATTCTACCATTTTACATGACACATACCATTCCAATAAAACCAAATTTTTATTGAAAACAATTTTCACAAACCATTTTCATAATCCAAACCAAGAAAAAAAATTTAAAATCTATATTTTAAAATCACACAACAAAAACCCTCTTTCAACCATATCCAATTTCACCCAAAAATCCCCAAATATTCACCAAATCGGTTTACCACCAAGCTCTCTCACATCATATTCATAATTAATGTCAATAAAAACAAATTAATTTCAACCAAAACCATTAGATTAACCAAGTGGAGTCAAGAGATAAGCCACCTTCCTTTAGGGTTCCGGTGAAATCAACCCACAAGCAACCACACCACAAATCTGGTGAACACACCACTGAAACTAATCTAGATCATCTTACATATCATCAAAAATACCTAAAATAATCATTTAAGGAAAAAACCCTAGATCTATACACAATGGATGTAGATCATGAAAACCGAGAGAGAAGGAAGAGTAGATCTAGAGAAAACCAAAGAGAAACCAAGAGAAGAAACTAACATGGGAGAAACCACCTTCAAAACACCTTAAAACCCCTTCAAATAAATTCAGAAATGAGTGGGAGAGCACCTAAAACCATTGAGAACTGAAAATACTAAATGAGGCTCGAGTGGGAAGAATTTTGGAGTGAAATAGGTCAATCTAGAGTGAACCTGGATTTTAAAATACCCTTTTTAAGTGGATTCATGGTTAGCCCGCACGGTATGGAATACTATGTGCTAACCATGCACATGCCACTACCTCAAGAGAAGGGGTCCCACACGAATGTATATCATGGTTTGGAAAACCATACACAAATTGTGCGATGCCCACTATCTCCCCTTGCACGGTTACCTGGAGAACCTACACAGTTTTCCCAAATCATGCTCAAACCATGCACCCTTAAAAAAGACTCTACACTTATTGAAAACCATTACAAGTTCTCCCAACATATTACCAACTCATCCAAAGCACTTTAAACACATAAAAAGGCATAAAAAGGCTATATACCTCAAACCAGGGGGTGCTACATGCAAGTTGGTACTCCACATCCGGGGTGGTCAGTTATTTTAAAGTTCAATTATTTGTAGACATGTTTTATTTGGTTTGATTTGGTTCAATTTTTATTTGTTTTAGGACCACTTGAGGTTTCAAAATGGTTTCCTCAATGTTAATTGATTATTATACTCTAGATGACGTAATTTGTGAGTGAAGTATCTTTTCAATTTCTAGGTCAAATTCAAGTAATTTTTCTTTTTCTGATCAAGTCATGTAAATATGTTGTGAAACTTTTTTTTATTTTTTTCCTTTTAATTATTGAATATGGATAAAACAAAAGGAAATTAATAAGGGTGAAATGAGAAAAGAAAATATGATTTTATACTAAAAAATTAAAGAGAAAATAGAGAGAGAGAAAAAAAAACACACACAAAAATAAACAAAAGGAAAAAAATAACAAAAAGGGACGGGGGGATATTGAAAGGAGTAATAATTAAGAAAAAAATAAAAAAAATAAAAAAAATAGAAAAAATGAGCTTGTCACCCTGTAAACAGCATCAAAATTTTACCGTGTTATCAAGCAGGTCATATTAGATGTTTAGTTTTACAAGAATTTCTACAGTATAGTAGGAATCATAGGTCATCTCTCGATAGAGCCATTGATAATTTATAAAATAAAAAGGTTTTGATTACGAAAATAAAAGGGTAATGGTATTTTGGAAGAAACGGGGGTTTATAATTTAGGATTTCACCAGAAAAATTAAAGTGATAAAACAAAGCAAAATCTAACAGAATTGATTAAGTGTGATCAACCTGAGGAAATCTCATGATGCTCATCCTTAATCACTTCAAGAGATAGGGTTATGATATTTTAATCACTGGTTTGTAACACCTAGAACCAAAATTTTACTAAATTTATACTAGTATACCTCTTTGGATTCAGTTGAAAACACACAATGACTCACCAGATACCACTAATGATTGGGTGATTTGTGTTCGACTTCATAACCAAAACTCACCAAGACAACACACAAAGACCTAGTTACGCTGTCCAGGTTTGTATGTTATTTCAATGTATTACCATGAATTTAAATTAAATGTCCATGATAGTTTTTATGTGAGTTCAATTAAACAATATGAACCTCCCAAACACTATATAATTGAAAGGGGGAAAAAGTAGTGAACAGTGTGTGAAACATCGCATGAATGGGTACCCACAAACATGATCATATGAGTTGATAAAGGCATAACAGTACATAAATCAATAAAATAATAATATAGGATGATGAAAAACAACATAACAACCTAGAATTAAAAATATCATTCAAATATTACAAACATTAATCTTGGGATTTACACCACATTCCCCCCGGGTGATCACAAGGAGTTTAGAAGTCCATGGGAGGAGAGGAAGAAAATGATGATGAAGTAGAACCTCCCATGGAATCCATAACTTCTAGGATTTATTATAAGACTCCTTTAAGACTCAAAAAATGGTAGAACATTTCCCCCTGGTCGAACTACTAAATGAGGTGCCCAAGGTGCTCTTTTATAGCCAAAATGGGAGGTGGTTTTGGGCACCCTGATTTTAAGAAACCACTTGGGCCTTGGTTTTTGGCTACTAAATAGCCTTATATAGATTTCGGAAAAACTAAAGACTTTTTTTACAACCTATTTTATTTCTAACTATCAAATGTTTGATCCATATATTTTTTATAATAACAGATATATCCAAAATATAGAAACAAAATGTTGACTATGTTCAAATTTATTTTATTGAACAGATTGGTTCATATGGTACCCTTAATGGACTAATTGGGATTGGGTTACTTCATAAAAGTTACAGACCAATTAATTTTGTATCATCACACAAAATTTAATCCCAATTGGCATCACAGATCAGAATAAGTATGTGGTTGAGTTCATTGATGTTCTTGGATTCCCGCGCAATTTGGCCCATTTTTCATCAACTTCATCTTGGGCCTTTCAAATCACCTCCACCTATAACAAAAACATAAAAACAAGTGAAATATAACTTTTTAACAGTGATAATAATTAAATTATTTAACCAAAAATGAATTGAAATTTTTTATTATACTTTTAATTTCAATACAAAACCAGTTTAATACATTGGTATAAGGGTGAAAAAAACAATGAATCTTGGTACGATCAGAGGTCTTGTGTGACCATATATCTATAGGAGATTCACCAAATGGATATTCTAAAGGATGGAATCATATCATCCTTTTCTATAGATGGATAAAAGTCCTAGTCAAGATGAGGGAGGAGGTGATGCGAGAGTTCCACACTTCTCCCCTAGTTATACATCCGGATGTGGGGAAGATGTAAAGAGAACTTTAGTGTCATATTTTTTTGTCCGACATGAGATGGAGAATGGATGCGTTCACCTCTTAGTTCCTCACATACCAATAAGTGAAGGCTGAGCACCAAGTTATAGGTTTTTTTTAGTCACTTGAGATCCCAAAGTGGAAATGAGACATAATATCCATGGACTTTGTGATAGGGCTTCCATGGATAGTGAAGGGTCATGAAGCCATCTGGGTGATAGTTGACTGATTCATGATGTCACAACCCGAATTATTAATTATTATTTATTATTTCAGTATTACTTGGCTCCAGGTCCTCGCGCCAAGGTCTGGGTTGGGTCCTAGATTAAAATTTTTGTCATTTAATATCTTTTATTGGGTTTTGAACCTTTGTGTGGTCATCGCATGGTGGGCGATAGCCGTACAATCAGCCCGAGTACCGCGCAATAGTCTAAAGTTTAAAATAAATAAAATCTTATTCAAATAAAAACTAGTTTAATATTTAAATCGTAATGATAATAATGCTATTGTGTAGATAATAATATTGTTATTATTAAGAATTGATAGTAATATCTTTGTTATATAAAAATTTATAATTAATTTAATTGTTAATAAATTGTTATTAATGATTTTATTATTATTATTATTATTGTATTATTATTATTAGTAAATTTATTATTATGTTATATTATTATTATGTTTTTTATTGTTATTATTATTCTTCTTTATATTATTATTATTATTATTATTATTAGTTTATTATCATTTTTATTTGTATTATTATTATGTGTATTACTATTATTATTGTTGTTATTATATATATTATTATTTTTATTTTTATTTGTAGTATTATTATAAAATTTAGTAAAATAAAAAAAACTAATCTAAAGGAACCCTAGACCCATCACCCCCCATTCTGAACTGTAGGCATCTCCTGGCCTTCCCCTTTCCCATCACGAGTCGCCCCCCTTTCCCCCACCTTTGTTCGTCACTCCAAGAACCTTCCCGGTTTCCCTCTGCCTACCAACCCCGCGCAGCGCCCCAACCTCCTACCTGCAGCTGGCTCCTACACCCCCCCTGCCCTCGCCTCGCCCAGCCCAGCTCGCCCCGCTGCACTCTTGTTCCCTGGATCCAAAAGGCCTCCATACCCATCCCCCTCCTACATCCTCCTGCTTTAGACCTCTGCACTCACCCCATGTGCCTCACTTCTCGACCACCATCTGATCTCGCCCTCCGGCCTCCTACTGCGGCACCTGCCTGCCGACCAGAACCTATCCCCCTCTACGCTCGCCTCTGACTCCCGTCTAAGATTCCTTCGGCCCTTGTTCTACACTCTCATAGGTCTTCGTGCCTAGGAACTCGATCCACGATACATTATCCTCAAAACCCAGCCCTCACTAGCACCATCTGACCTGCCTGCACACCACTCTCCCAGCCGGGTCGTTCCCTCTGCCGGTGGACTGCCAAACCCCTGTCCGTTTTCACCTCTCTGGAAAACACCACTCTTTGGTATTTTTTTCCTTTCCACCTTCCTTTAATGTAAGGTTATTTTGTGGTTAGGGTTAAATTTTTGGGTGCAAATTCTTAAATGGTGTTACCGATTTCAGTGTGTTGGGTCAAATTCAACTTCTTGCAGATGCGTTTGAGGTGCGCATGGGGTTTTGCACCATTTTTAGGCATTCTTCATCACTTGAGGATGGTTTTATTTGGGTTTCCCTTTAAATTTCTAACCACATTGTTTTCCTATGTTTTTCTAGTGCTTAAATATTAATTAATTAGATTAGTATATGTTCTAATTAATTAGATTGGTGTAAATTGAGTTTTAAAATAATTTATTTGCGTTTGATATTTTGCACCCTGTTTATGTAAATTGATGTTGTGCGCGGAATTATTTTGTTTAAACTTGTGGTATAAATTTTACAGGTTTTTGCATGAAAAGTCCTAATTGGTACCACTGGCCCTTACTCGTGGTTTAAAGTTTTTAGAATTAATTAAATGATGCTTGTGTTGGTTTAATGTGTTTAAAGATGTACAATACTTTTCAAAATTGTTTTATAAAATTTTAAATGATTTATTAAATAATATGGGTGCTGCGATCTTGGTTTTGAAAATTTGTTTAGGCTCACATGTTTTTAAATGTTGATATCAACATGTCGTGCGCTTGTGTCAGGTTGTGCACTCTAAGTGTTTTCTTAAAATGGTCTGATGGCTCTTTAAAATGATTAGTGAGTTGTTTTGGCGTTGTGTAGTTTTTGTAAACACTTGGTGGATTTTAAAGGGGTTTAGTAAATAGTGTTGCTGGTGCGAGTTGTGTTTTGAAACCATTCTAAGGTGGTTCTTTTCCGCTAGTTGTTCGGTTGGATTGTTTTAAGTCCGTGTTTTTGTATTTTAGTTATCTTTGTGCTTGCAGCACATTGGCAAGGTTTTTCTGTGATATTGCAGTCGTCATCAAGTTACACGTACTTGTGTGTGAGTGTGAGACGTGCCGCGTCTTTGTAACCGAGCTGCAAGTCGAGGTTGGTCCCCCATTACACTTGCCTTTAAATTCAAAATTTATTAATTTTTTGATATTTTATTAATTTTAATAAATGATATATATTATAAAATAATTGATTTTTAAATGATTATTTGGTGTAAAAAGAGCCTTTTATTTTATACACAACACTTGAAATATTTTCATGATAAACAGACACCTAGTAGTGAAAGAATGCCCATTTGGCCTTTAAACATAATTCAAGGAATTTCAAATGTCATTCTGGTTTACTGATAAATGATTTCCTTTCAAGCGTGAGAAAGCGTTTTGGTTCTCTTGAGAAATGAGGATTTTCTTTAAAATTGGTGAAGACCCGTTTGGCACTTTAATAAAATAAATTATTTTGGAAAACTCTCTTTGGGGTGACTCAGGGTTGATATTTGGTGTATGTTGAATGCATGTTTTTATGTGATGTTTGAGCTACTTGATTGACTTTTTTGACTCATATCTTTCCATTTTATTACTCATGTTGACATGGAACCTGGCATAGTAAGTGAATCTTCTAAGAATGATTGTTGCACTAGTTTAGATTACACACTAGCTAGTAGCCCTTAGTACGGATTACACTCGGTTTGGGGATTGGGCACCTTGGTTAGGCCATGTAGGGAAACACCGGGCGTTAGGGTGTTATAATGTCATCGAGAGTAGGCATGCCTTTTGGATGAGTCACATGTATAGTACGTTTTGGATTTTTCACGAGCTCCTAGATTCGACCCATGTTTTCTTTAGTGTTTATTTTTATGTGGCAGATTATTGAGAGGTCTAGTTCAGTTGTTGGCCCCTATGTGCCACTTCCTTTCCATTGCCCTTAGTGTGTGTTGTGTGTGGTTTTCCATTTGACTAACAACTGAAATTTGAATTTCTATATTGTTCACAAAAATGTTTTAAAATGAAATGCACCTGTTCCTTTCAAACATTAAACTTGTTTTTAAATTAAAAAGGGAAATGGAATGTTACTTGTCATAGAAATGGAAGTGTGTGTGTGTGTGGAAACCCATATTTATTATAATTTATTTCAAACCTGAAATTAGTAAATTTATTTACTTAAAGGTAGTGTATTAGGAATAGTTTGATGGGTATGACTACTGAGTTTTAATACTCACTCCTATAGTGTTTTCTTGTTTTTAGTTTTGTTGCAGGTTTGAATTGAGCTTGGTCTCCATGGGTGAGAGTTAGTCATGGACTAGTGAGCGACTCTCGGAGTCGCGAGGAGTTTTGGTCGTGGTCAGGTTAGTTTGCTGTTGTTGGTTTTTCTTCCTTTTTTGGGTCATTTATTTTCCTTGAGTTATTCTACTTTTTTCTACTGATTTATTTATTTTCACTGGGAAAAATCATTCACAACGGTTAAGTTCTGATGCTCAGCCCTAGTTCCCAGCCCGTGAGGATCGAGAATGCCCTTCGGGCCATGTCGCGGACCGTCTCAGGTGACCGGTTTAGGGTCGACCTGGGTTGTTTCATGAAAAAATGGTATCAGAGGAGGCCCTTGTTATTTTGGGTGTTTGGTAGATAGAGATTAGGACTGTCAGGACTCGAGAGGTAGATACGGGAAGGACGTCATGAACCCTTGCCCGTTCTGAACCTCGAGTCGCCAGGGGTAGTCTGAGAATTGAGTTCTTGTCTCGTTCTGATTTGTTTTGAATTGAGGGATGACAACGGAGGCAAACTGATGTTACATTTTGATTTTACATGGAGTAGTGACCCATGTGGAGTCTGCGTACATGGTTTAATTTCTTTCTAGTCATTGATTCTTACTTGGGGAATGACCCACTACCATATCGCTAGGTTAATCATGACTACTAGTCCCTCTCTTCCATGATTTGATGCAAGTTGGTGTGTTTTCCGGGTTATTATGGGTGTAAGTCCACTTTTGAAAATGAAAAATGGTTTTTTAAATGAGGAAGTTTTCTTTTAAATGGATTTAAATTTGTGAAAGGGATTTGTTTTTAACTTAAATCTCTTGGTCTAAAAATCTGGTGGTCTCTTGGAACTGGTAGAGATATGGTTTGGGTGGAACCTTGGGTACTCTTTGTGAATTTTTTCACATGTGAGGGAATGAATGGAAAGTGCGTGTTGGTGCGTATGGATGAAAGCGAATGAAGACATGTGCAATGGTTCATGGGATTACTGGGGTGTGAACTTGGAAGTAAAGGCTTGACCTTGTTTTTATAAAGTGATTTTAAAAATGGAAATGATTTTTGAAAAATTAAATTTGGTTTGAAAAGTGGGTTTGGGTATTTGGAAAGTGGCTTTGAAGGAAGGAGGTTTTGAAATCAAAAATTGAAAGGGGATTTTGGAAGAGGAATTTTTGAGATGTGTTTGTATTTTCTTGTTTATTTTGAGTTAGTTGTTTTGGATGAAGGTATTTTATTTGATGTTGCTTCAACTTGATATTATTTTTGGCCCTATGTTTTATATGTTGTTCAAAAAATGTCGCCCAGAATGGTCATCAAGGTTTCTGATGAGTCATGACCAGTTTTTGGTCTTTTTTAGACATTGTCTGTACTTAACAGTGATTGAGGTCTGTTAAAGGTAGTTATGTGGTTTGAAGAGATCAAGTGTGCTTTTAGGATGTTGGGAACTCCAATCTTATAGAGTTCGAGTTGTCCTGGGATTATTTGAGTGTTTGACTTTGGATGAATGAGAGTTGCTCACCCCCACCGTTAATGCGATTTGGGATGACATGGGATGTCTTTAAATTTGTCTTTGTCTGATGGTTTATACCCTAAGAAGTTAAGACGATGAAAAAGGGAAGAGCTCATGCATATTCAACAAGGACAATGGACGATGAAGACTTATGTTTACCATTTCAAGGATCTTGTGTCCTTTTCTCCGGAGGTAGCATCGCAAGATTTGATGAAGACTCCTATCTTCATCAGCGGTCTTCGTCTAGAGATCACAGAGTGTATCCTCCCTTCAAGGGACCATTTTTTTGACAAGTGGGTGGATGAGTCGTTTTAAGAGAAGTTGGTATCTGGAGCATAGATGGTTGGAAATCTAGCATATCCAGCTACTCGTGAAGGTTCCCCATTTGGCGAACAGGGTGTGCGAGAGGGACCTATTTCTAAAAAGTCCTCTGTAGTAGTTCTGGATTCCAGTTTGTCGGACCATTCAGTGGTGTGCCACCAGTGTGGCCACTTTGGGCACGTGAAGTCGTCATGTGACATCCCACCGAAGACATGCCATTGTTGCAGATGTTTGGGTCATTTAGAAAAGTTTTGCAAGAAGTGTCACCTGAAGAAGACGCTGTGACCAAGGGATTCTAGTGCGTGACTGTGAGGCAGGAGATGCTTTATCCATCAGAGCCCCAGCCACAGGCCTTGGGGTGAAGCCCGCGTGCAGTCAAAAGATTCCAGGGGTGTGAAGCCTTAGTCCGGGTTTTGTGTTCGGTGTTGGCAGTGGAACATTTAAAGTATTTTTGTCCTTTATTTTTTTTTTAAAGTTTTGTCGTCATTGTAAGTTCATTTCTTTGTCATGGAGTTATAATAGACATGTTCTATTGTAATCCAACAGTTTTGTTTGTTAGATTATGATTTTCTGAATCTTTTGTTTCTCATAAAAGTTTATTTGGCCCTGGTGTGAGTTAATCTCGGTTTGACTGTGTTTTTTTAAAGATGTAAGTGTCTGTGGATGAATCGATGGTTCTAGTTGTGCTCATATTCTCTATTTGGGTTAATCTTTTCTCGGTGGTTTTTCTCTAGTGATTGAGGTTATTGGTATGGGTCGAGAGTTCTAGGTTTCGGTGGAGGTTTTGTTTCGCTTGTGCTATAAAATATAGTTTGGATTGGTTGGGAGTTCCCGTGTCACCCCCCTTTCTGGGGTGGTATGTTTGGGTGTTAGATTTTTGCACTAGTTGAGTTCTTGTTGTGGGGAGAACCCTCTTGCGTTCTCTCTCTCTCTCTTGTGTCACGAACCAGCATGGGTACCGTGGTAACCTGATAACTGAGATGACCCTGACATAGCCCTTAGGGCATTCCTGATCCACATGGGTCGGTGACTAGCACCTGGCATCACACAACATGCAAGTGGAAACGATTTTTTCCACCAACAATGTGAAAGAAAAGAAACAAGACAGTATGCATAACAAAAAGAAACTCCACTGGGAGTAATGTACCAGAATAAAAAGAGGCATAAAAATCCCAAAGTACTACAACCCAAGTACTAAAAATGGTAAAACATCCCCAAGGTCCCTAAGGACACAACTAACCAAGACCAAAGACCAATAGCTGGATCCACCTCCAAGAGATCCCTTTCCTTTGCTCGATCATGAAAGAAGAAAGTCTACAAACACCCAAAGGAAAAAGTAGGTTGTGAGCTTAATCCTAGTAGGATACCACCAGACATTTCGTAACAGATGCCAAATATAGTTTATCCAAATAAAATCATTCAATTTTCAAATGAATAGGTTTGGAAATTCAAAATCATATTTTAAAAAAACATGCTATACATTTTCAAATGATAGAAATAAATATTTTATGTAATGATTTTAAAAATGATGGAATATTTATAAAACAATGGCTGAAATAAAACATTTATATAAAATATTTTATATAAATTCATCAGGAATGTAAAGAATTTAAAAATAATTGGCATACATTTATATCTCAAATATAAATAAACAAGCGAGTAACATGGTCATCTGCCAAAAGGTACAATAGTATTAACCAGTTATAGGATTCGGAACTCTCTATGTGAACTCAGCAAAATGTGTATACACACATCCCTATGACACTGGCCAAAGGAGACTCGTCACCAACCAAATCGGGGATGTGACCCACCACAAGTATGTTTTAGAATATTGTCGTAGCGTAGAGTGTATCCAAATAACTCACTAACTACCTAAGGCTTGCATGTGCTCTTACATGATGGGTCAACTATTTTAAGACTGCTTAAAATTTGATCAATCCCATTCTTCCATTTCAAAAGTTCCAATTTATTTCCATTTATAACCAAATAGGTTTTATTAAAAAAACATGCCTTTTTCACAAGATAAAACTAATGGGTTTCTATCAAATCATTTTAATCTATTTTCACCAATTTGAAATCCAATCAAAACTAATTCCATCATCACACAATTTATTTCCACAATTAAATTCAATAATTTAATTGAGATCATTTCCATCAAATATAAAATTTAAATTAAACAATTTAAATCATCAAATTTCCATAAACACACCCAATTCAATAGAATTGGGGGGTTTTCCAAATTTTCATGCCAAAACCATTTCAAATACCTCGATTCACAGGAATCGAATTTTTATCAATTTAATTGAAAGAAAATTTGAGCAATTGAATTTAAATAAAAAATTGAAATAACTCAAGAAATACAAGGATAATCAATTTGGAATGTCGGGACGGAACCACCTACCTCGATTTATTGACAGGAGTTAGCCCAACGAGAAACCCCCTACCTTTTGGGTTTTGATGGAAACCACAACGAACAAAGAACGCTCAATAAAACCAGGTTGATTCTTCAAAAACCCACCTTAGTGCTATTCTCATTGCAAGATGAAGACCAAATATCATCATATTTGGAATCCACACACTTAGATCTACCCATTATGGGCGTAGATATAAGAAACCGAGAAAAGAGGATAAGTAGATCTAAGAAACCGATCAAGAACGAAGAAGAACGATCACATAACTCAAGAATATAGCTTTCATTTTCCAACAGAAGCCTTCGGATCACCTCCATAATGTTGGTAGAACCCTCTTTGACCTTAGGAGAAGAAAAATCCCGAGGTAGGGATACTTAGAAGAAAAAACGAGCCACTTAGAGGCAAAAATGCGTGAGATCCACCTTTATAGGATCTCGTTTTAGTGGCCACATGATTTCTTAGACAGAGGCGCTTGGTCCGAGAAACCGTGCACCAACCATGCAGAACCCATTTTCCAGATTGCAAGGTTGGCAGGGTTTGGTTTCCTGGTCTGTCAAACCGTGCGCAAACCGTGAAAACCTCTCTGTCTAATTCTGCATGGTTGGTATGGTTTGGTCACACAATTTGTCAAACCATGCGAAAACCGTGCACAACTCACTGTCCTTTAGTTTTCCTTAAAAGTTCACCCAAACTTACCCCAAGTCACTACTCCAAAATAGAGGTACTTAGAAACATCAAAAGTACCTGAAAACATAATGTGATGTTACAAACTCCCCACCATAAGATTTTTTTGTCCCCAGAAATCCTATGAAGAAACCTCCACATCAAAAAGATGTGGCCACTTCTCTCTCATTATTGCCTCCCTTTCCCACATGTCATGAGAATCAGAACCATGCTGTCATAGAACATGGACCAGAGGTATCATTCTACCACGAAGTACCTTGGTCTTAGAATCAACAACCTAGACTGGTCGTTCAGTCACAGATAAATCTGGTTTAATCTCAAGATCACTCCATCTCAAAACATGAGATGGATCAGAGAGATAATTTCACAACTGTGATACATGGAACACGTTATGTATCGATGTTAGTTTTGGTGGTAGAGCTAGACAGTAATAAACTTTCCCTACAAGACCAAAACCCTTGAAAGGTCCCACAAAACGAGGAGCAATCTTCCATTTCCTCCCAAGTCGTCAATGGCCAAATTGGGGTGAAACTTTCAAGAACACCTAGTAACCAACTGAGAACTCTAAAGGTCTAAGATGACAATCAGCATAATACTTATACCGACTCTGAGCTGTCCACATTCTCTGATGAATCAACTGGATCTTAGCTATCGTCTCTTGGACCAAACTCATTCCTACCAAGGAACTTTAACTAATCTCCGACCAACATAAAGGAGATTTACAAGGACGACCATACAATGCATCAAAATGAGCCATTTTGATCGCAGACCGATAACTGTTGTTATAAGAAAACTCAACTAGACCCAGATGATCATCCCAAAACCCACCAAAGTCGAGAACACATGCGCAGAGCATATCCTCAAGGATCTGAATAGCTATCTCTATCTAGCCATCTGAATATGGATGGTAGGCCGTGCTCAAACGGACTTGAGATCCCAGTGCCTCCTGAAGGCCTCTCCAAAAGTGAGAAGTAAACTGAGTATCCCTATTAGAGACTATAGTAGACAAAACATCGTGCAAACGAACAATTTCTTTCACATAGATATTTTCCAACTCCTGAACTTTGTTTGTATCTCGAATAGGTATAAAGTGAGCCGACTTGGTCAGCCTGTCAATCACAACCCATATCACATTCTTCTTCCTATGAGTTTGATGTAACCCAAACACAAATTCCATAGATATTTCATTCCACTTCCATGTAGGGACTGGAAGTGGTTGAAGAAAACCTGATGGTTTTTGGTGCTCAGATTTCACCTTTTGGCATGTATAGAAACATGATAAAGACTCAGAAATGTCTCTTCTCATACCTGGACACCAGAACTGTCATCGCATGTCATAGAACCTCATCGTGGTTCCCAGGTGCACAACCCACTGAGAATTATGGAAATCCCTCATCACATTATTCATTGCTGATAATGGCACAACATAACGGTTTCGATAACACAGAACACCCTCTTTGGAGAACGACCACTGGGTTTCAGTCTCCCAACCATAAAGAGAGTACCTAATGCTATGGAATTCATCATCCAGTTGTTGTTTTTGAAAAATTAACTTGAGAAGAACAGATGTCAACTGGAAACTGTCTAAAGAAACTTCATTCTCCTTCCACTGAACTCCAATATGAAACTGATAAAAAAGAGCCATCAAACTCTACTCTTCCGAAGATTCTTTCAGAGCCTATAATAGAAGTTTCATGCTTAACACATCTACAACTACATTCCCTTTCCCGGAGGTATAGACAATGTCAAAGTTGAAGGATTATAGGTACTCCACCCAACACCTTCCGCAGAGATTCAAATATTTTTTAGATTAGATATAACTCAAGATCTTGTGGTCTGAATACACAGTAAACCTTTCTCCATAAAGGTAATGTATCCAACACTGAAGTGTGTGCATTAAAGATACAAGTTCAAGGTCATGGGCAGGATATTTCTTCTCATGATGCTTAAGATGATGAGATCCATAGGAAACAACATGATTACCTTACATAAGGACACATCCCAAACCTGAACTTGATGCATCACAAAAGACCACGTAACCTATCCCAGCCTTAGGAAGAGTTAACACTGGCGCAATAGTCAAAAGATTCTATAGCTCGAAAAAAGAACTCTAACATTTATCATTCCAGGAAAACATCACTCCCTTTCGAGTCAGAGCAGTCATTGGAGAATCTAACTTTGAGAAGTCTTTAACAAATCGATGATAATATCCTGCTAAGCCCAAGAAGCTCTGAATCTCAAAAACATTTTGTGGTTGTTCCCAAGTTATAATCGCCTTCACCTTCTTAGGATCAACTGATATTCCTTCTTCTGAGAAGACATGTCCCAAGAATTTCACTTCCCGAATCTAGAAATCACACTTTGAAATCTTGGAATAAAGTTGGTGATTCCTTAGAAGACTCAGAACTGTTCTCAGATGATGCACATGATCCTCCTCAGACATGGAGTAGACAAGAATGTCATCCCCAAAGACTACCACAATAGTATCTAGATACTCATGGAAAAACCTATTCATCAAATCCATGAAAACTGTAGGAGCATTTTTTAGTCTGAAGGGAATAACAAGGTACTCATAACGGCCATACATACTCTGAAAAGCGGTCTTATGAATGTTAGATTCATTTATCCTCAACTGAGGGTAACCATATCGAAGATAAATTTTTGAAAACCACTTCGCCCCTTTCAATTGATCAAACAAATCATCAATTCTTGGTAATAGATATTTGTTCTCTATTGTAACTCGATTGAGTTTTTGATAATCAACACATAAGCGAAGAGAACCATCAACCTTCTTGGAAAATTGAACTAGTGCAGCCCAAGGTGACACACTCGGGTGTATAAAACCTTTCCCAAGAAGATTGTCTAAATGAGAATTCAATTATTTTAGTTCTGCTAGAGCCATTCGGTAAGAGGGAATAGAAACTGGTTGAGTACCAGACATTAAGTCAAAAGAAAAACCAACCTCCCTTACGGGTGGAAAACCAGAGAAGTCAGAAGGAAAAATTTCAGGAAACTCAGCGACAACTGAAGGAAGATCACCACACATTGAATCTCTCTATAGATCAAAAGCAAACACTGATATAAATTTCCCCAACTCTGGATAAGAGGGTCCAACTCTGCTTGACCTTGGGTCCCATTCTCCTTGAAAAACAAAAGGCACACCACTGGGTGTAGTAAGGTAGACCCGTAGAAGATAATAATCAATCCAGACTTTATTGGCAATTTGCCAATCTATCCCAAATATGACGTCAAAGGATTTCATGTTGAGAACCAAAAAACTCCAAGCAAGATCAACATATGATATAGAGAAGACACAAGCAGCACTATAGAGACCCTTCTCTCTCATTATACCAAAAGGTGTAGTAATATCCATCGCACAAGATAAAAGCCCCATAGGTAGATTAATAATATTAACAATATGGGTTGAAATAAACAAGTGAGATGCACCAGAATCAAAAATAGTGGTCACTAAATATGAAGCTATAGTAATGTTACCTCTCACAATTACAGGACCTGTATCAGCTACCTCTGGTGACTCTTCTACCATGTGAAGATGCTTTGTTCTGTATGCCTATGGCTAGAACCCTTTTTTATGTGAATCATTTGATTTCCTCATAGTTTTTGGAGGTTCTGATGATCTTGTTCCACTAAGTGGAGTAGAGAAGTGATGTAAGAATATCTGTAAGTTCCCTAAACATCTGCCGGAGCTATAGTTTGTGGGTGCCTCAGTGCAAACCCTCTTAGAATGTCCCGACTTTCCACACTGATAGCAAGTTAACGAAGCCCCTCCTGGTGCTACTGGAGGTCTGGAATGCCTCTTTTGCCGAGAAATACCATGAGAAATGTCGCACTTCCATTTTCCATTAAAGGAACCAACGCTGCCACTAAGGGGAAAATGAACTCCCTTCAACCCTGACTTTCCTACTAGGTCCATCTCAACCATCATCGCTCTATCCCGTACATAATCATAAGTGGGTAGCTTTAGTAAGAAAACTTGAGAACAGATATCTGATCGATGTTCCAACTCGAATCATCGAGCCTTCAGCTTCTCATTAGATACAATCTTAGGAGCAAACTATACCAACTCAGAAAAGCGATTTGAGTACTCAGTCATGGTTTTGTTGGCCGGCTCAAGCTTGAAAAACTTTACAGCCTTCGACAACACCCTTGATTTTGGGTAGAACTGGTTAGTGAAAAGAACCCTAAAGTCTTTCCACTCCAAGCCCTCATGTTTCCTAGCCGTCACTATCGTGTCTCACCATCTTATGCTTGGTCCCTCCAGCATAAAGGTGGAACACTTCACCTTGATCACATCAGGTGTCTCTAAGAACCCAAATAGACGTTCAATCTTACTCAACAATTCCTCATCATGTTGAGGGTCCGTGGATCCTTTGAAAACAAGTGGCTTCTAGCATCGGAACTCTTGAGAACGATTTTGGAAAATATCACTATGAGGATCTATAGATAGAGCCTGAAGAAGAACTGGAGCTGGTGCCTATCCTAGAGCTTGGACTGTGCAAACAATCACCTCAACCAGGCTTGGATCCACAATAGGTCTCACTTGCTATGATTCAGCAGCAGCCTCTTTTTGGATTTGATTCCCACGTTTTCTTGGAGGCATGATGTTACACAACATAAAAATACATTATATTAACACTCAAACAAGTAACAAGGAAAACTATTCTTTATAGAAGGGATAACAAGATTTGGATTCCACTCTATCCAAATCAAAACAGGGAAAACACTAGAACTAATCCATAAGTCGTATTTCCCTAACCAACCCTGGTGACTTAAAGTTCATTGTGGTGAGAACTGGCCAGGCACTCAATCACAACCACCTCCTAAGTCCTGACAAGAATACTCAAATTCATACTGTCATCAAGGAAAGATGCTTAACCTTCCTCTGATACCATTTTTTCATGAACCAGCCCAGGTACCCTAGAAACCTGATAACCGAGCCGGCCCTAACATAGCCCAAAGGGCGTTCCCGATCCCCACGGGTCGACGACTAGCACCTGGAATCACACAACATTCAAGTGGGAATGATTTTTCCACAAACAATAGGGAAGAAAAGAAACAAAATAGTATGCATAACAAAAAGAAACTCCACTGGGAGTATTATACTAGAATAAAAAGAAGCATAAAAACCCCCAAAGTACTACAACCCAAGTACTAAAAATGGGAAAACAGCCCCAAGGTCCCTATGGACACAACTTTCCAAGACCAAAGATCAATAGCTGGATCAACCTCCAAGAGATCCCTTCCCTTTGCTCGATCCTGGAAGAAGAAAGTCTACAAAGACCCGAAGGCAAAAGTAGGGTGTGAGCCGAAGCCCTGTAGGATATCACTAGTGATTCCGTAATAGATTCCAAATATAGATTATCCAAAGAAAAGCTTTCAATTTTCAAATAATCAGGTTTGGAAATTCAAAATCATATTATAACAAAACATGCCATACATTTTCAAATGATGGAAATAAATTTTTTAAGTAATGATTTTAAAAATGATGGAATATTTCAAAAACAATGGATTAAATAAAAAATTTATATAAAACAGTTTATATAAATTCAGCAAGCATGTAAAGTAGTTCAAAATCATTGGCATACATTTATATCTCAAATATAAATAAACAAGAGAGCAACATGGTCATCTACCAAAAGATATGATAGTAGTAACCAGTTATAGGATTCCACACTCTCTATGTGAACTCAGCAAAATGTGTATACACACGTCCCTATGACACTGGCCAAAGGATACTCATCACCAACCCATCAAGGATGTGACCCACCACAAGTATGTTTTAGAACATTTTCTTAGCATAGAGTGTATCCAAATAACTCACTAACTACCCAAGGCATGCATGCGCTCTTCCATGATGGGTGAACTATTTTAAGACTACTTAAAATATGATCAATCCCATTATTCCATTTCAAAAGTGTCAATTTATTTCTATTTAAAACAAAATAGGTTTTATTCAAAAACATGCCTTTTTTCACAAGATAAAACCAATGGGTTTCTATCAAATCATTTTAATCCATTTTCACCAGTTTGAAATCCAATCAAAACTAATTCCATCATCACACAATTTATTTCCACAGTTAAATTCAACAATTTAATTGAGATAATTTCTATCAAATCCACAATTTAAATTAAATAATTTAAATCAGAAAATTCCATTAACACGCCCAATTCAATAGAATAGGGGGTTTTTCAAATTTTCATGCCAAAACCATTTCAAATACCTCGATTCACTGGAATCAATTTTTTATCAATTTAATTGAAAGAAAATTTGAGCAATTGAATTTAAATCAACAATTGAAATAAATAAACCAATACAAGGATGAACAATTTGGAAAGTTAGGACAGAACCACCTACCTTGATTTATTTACGGGAGTTATCCCAATGAGAAACGCCCTACCTTTATGGTTTTTATGGAAACCAAAATGAATGAAGAATGCTCAAGAAAACCGAGTTGATTCTTCAAAAACCCACCTTAGATCTCTTCTCCTAGCAACATAAAGACCAAATCTCATCATATTTGGCATACACACACTTAGATCTACCCATAACAGGCGTAGATTTAAGAAACACAGAAAAGATGAGAAGTAGATCTAAGTAGATCTAAGAAACCAATCAAGAACGAAGAAGAACAGTAACATACCTCAAGAATCCGGCTTCAATTCGCCAAGAGAAACCTTCATATCACCTTTGGAATGATGGGAGAACCCTCTTTGACCTTAGAAGAAGAAAAATCCAGAGTTTGGGCCACTTATAAGGAAAACTTAGCCACTTAGAGGCAAAAACATGTGATATACACCTTTATAAGATCTTTTTTAAGTGGCAGCACGGTTTCCTGGATAGAGGCTCATGACCAAGAAAACTGTGCGCTAACCGTATGGAACCCATTTTCCAGGTTTTCAAGGTTGGAACGGTTTGGTCGCACAGTCTTTCAAACTGTGTGCAAACCATGCGGACCTCTCTATCCAGTTCTGCATGGTTGGTATGGTTTGGTTGCACGGTTTTTCAAACCGTGCGCAAACCGTGCACAACTCACTATACTTTAGTTTTCCTTAAAAGTTCACCCAAACACACCCCAAGTCAATAAACCAAAACAGAGGTACTTAGAAACATCAAAAGTACCTAAAAACGTAATGTGATGTTACATCTTGTGTTGTGGTTTCTTTCAGTTTCAATTGAGCATAGATTCTTGTTTTCTCCATTGTTTGACTGAGTGACTTTTTGGGGGCAAAAAGTGTTTTTGGTGGGGAGAATTGTCACACCTTGACTTTTTAATTAATTTTTTTTATTTTAGTATTACTTGGATCCGTTTCCTCACAACAAGGTCCGGTCTGGGTCCAGAATTAAATTTTTTGTCATTTAATATCTTTTATTGGGTTTCAGACCCGTGCGCGGTCACTACACGGTGGGCGGTAGCCGCACAGTCAGCCCGGGTACCGCGCAATAGTCTAAAGTTTAAAATAAATAAAATTTTATTCAAATAAAAACTTGTTTAATATTTAAATCGTAATAATAATAATGCTATTGTGTAGATAATAATATCGTTATTATTAAGAATTGATAGTAATATCTTTGTTATTTAAGAATTTGTTGTTAATATAATTGTTAATAAATTGTTATTCATAATTTTATTATTATTATTATTATTGTATTATTATTATTAGTAAATTTTTTATTATGTTATATTATTATTAAGTTTTTTATTATTATTATCATTCTTCTTTATATTATTATTATTATTGTTATTATTATTATTATTATTATTAGTTTATTATCATTTTTATTTGTATTATTATTATTATTATTATTATGTGTATTACTATTATTATTGTTGTTATTATTTATATTATTATTATCATTTTTATTTGTAGTATTATTATCACATTTAATATAACGAAAAAAACTAAACTAAAGGAACCCTAGACCCGTCGCCCCCCATTCTGCACTACAGGCCTCTCCTGGACTTCCCCTTTCCCGTCGCGAGTCACCCCCCTTTTCCCCCACCTCTGTTCGCCGCACCAGGCACCCTCCCGGTTTCCCTCTGCATGCCAACCCTGCACAATGTCCCAGCCTCCTGCATGTAGCTGGCTCTCGCACCCCCATGCCCTCACCTCGCCCGGCCCAGCTCACCCTACCGCACTCCGGTTCCCCAGCTCCAGTAGGCCATCGCGCCTAGCCCCCTCCTGCTTCCTCCTGCTTCATCCCTCCACACTCACCCTAGGCACCTCAATTCTCAACCACTATTTGATCTCGCCCTCCGGCCTCCTTCTTCTCTACCTTCTTGCCGATCAAACCCTATCCCCCACCGCGCTCGCCTCTGACTCCCGTCTAGCCTTCCTCCGGCCCTCGTTCTGCACTCTCGCAGGTCACCACACCTAGTCCGGCGCTCCGCGCTCCGGCCTCCTTGAACCCCAGCACTCTCCAGCACCATCCAACCTGCATGCACACCACTCTCCGAGCTAGGTCGTTCCCTCTATCGGTGGACTGCCAAACCCCCGTCCGGTTTCACCTCTCTAGCAGCCACCCCTCTTTGGTATTTTTTTCTTTTCCTCCTTCCTTTAATGTATTGTTATTTTGGGGTTAGGGTTTAATTTTTGTGTGTAAATTCTTAAATGGTGTTACCAATTTTAGTGCTTTGGGTCAAATTCAACTTCTCACAGATGCGTTTGAGGTGCGCATGGGGTTTTGCACCATTTTTCAGGTGTTATTCATCACTTGAGGTTGGTTTTATTTTCATTTCCCTTTAATTTTAGAACCATATTTTTTTCTTATGTTTTTTCCAATGCTTAAATTTTAATTAATTAGTTTATTATATGATCTAATTAATTAGTTCGGTATAAATTGAGTTTTAAAATAATTTAGTTGTGTTTGATATTTTGCACCTTGTTTATGTAAATATATGTTGTGTGCGCAATTATTTTGTTTAAAGTTGTGGTCTGAATTTCATGGGTTTTTGCATGCAAAGCCCTAATTGGTCTCACTGGCCCTTTCTCATGGTTTAAAGTTTTTAAAATTAATTAAATGATGCTTGTGTTGGTTTCAAGTGTTTAAAGCCACGGTATACTTTTTAAAAAAAATTATAAAATTTTAAAAGATTTATTAAATAATATGGGTGTTGCAAGCCTGGTTTTGAAAATGTGTTTAGGCACACATGATTTTAAATGTTGATCTCATCATGTCATGCACTTATTTCAGGTTGTGCACTCTAAGTGTTTTCTTAAAATGGTATGTTGACTCTTTAAAATGATTAGTGAGTTGTTTTGGAATTGTGTGGTTTTTGTAAACATTTGGTGGATTTTAGAGGGGGTTAGTAAATAGTGTTGCTAGTGTGAGTTGTGTTTTTAAACCATTCTGAGGTGGTTCTTTTGTGCAAGTTGTTCGGTTGGATTTTTTTAAGTATTTGTTTATGTATTTTAGTTATCTTTGTGGTTGTAGCACGTTGGAAAGGTTTTTCCATGATATTGCGGTCATCAACAGGTTGCGCATACTTGTGCGTGAGTGTGAGACGTGCCACGTCTTTGTAACCGAGATGCAAGTCAAGGTAGGTCCCCCACTACACTCACCTTTAAATTCAGAATTTATTAATTGCTTTATATTTTATTAATTTTAATAAATGAAAAATAATATAAGATAATTAATTTTTAAATGAATATTTGGTGTAAAAAGATCCATTTATTTTATACATGACACTTGAAATATTTTTTTGATGAACATACACCTAGTAGTGAAAGAATGCCCATTTGGCCTTTAAACACAATTCATAGAATTTCAAATGTCGTTCTGGTTTATTGATAAATGATTTCTTTTGAAGCGTTAGCAATCATTTTGGTTCTCTTGGGAAATGAGGATTTTCTTTAAAATTGGTGAAGGCCCGTTTGGAACTTTAATAAAATAAATGATTTTGGAAAACTCTTGTTGGGGTGAATCAGGGGTGATATTTGGTGTATGTTGACTACATGATTTGTGTGTGATGTTTGAGCTACTTGATTGACTTTGTTGACACATCCCCTTCCATTTTATTACACATGTTGACCTGGGAACCTGGTATAGTAAGTGAATCTGCTAAGAACGATTACTGCACTAGTTTAGATTACACACTGGCTAGTAGCCCTTAGTACAGATTACACTCTTCTAGGGGATTGGGCCCCTCTGTTAGGCCATGCAGGGCAACCCCGATCATTAGGGAGTTATGACATCATCGAGAGTAGACATGCCTTCAGGATGAGTCATATGTATAGTACGTTCTGGATTGACCACGAGCTCCTAGGTTTGACCCATGTTTTCTTTAGTGTTTATTTTTATGTGGAGGAAGATTGAGAGGTCTATTTTGGTTGCTGGCCCCTATGTGCCACTTATTTTTTATTTCCCTTAGTGTGTATTGTGTGTGGTTTTCCATTTGACTAACAACAAAAATTTTAATTTCTAAATTGTTCAAATAAATGTTTTAAAATGCAATGAACCTATTCCTTTCAAACATTAAATTTTTTTTAAATTAAAAAGGGAAATGGAATGTTACTTGTCTTAGAAATGGAAGTGTGTGTGTGTGGAAACCCATATTTTGTATAATTTTGTTCAAACCTGGAATTTGTAAATTTATTTATTTAAAGGTAGTACATTGGGAATAGTTTGTTGGGAACACCTACTGAGTTTTAATACTCACACCTATAGTGTTTTCTTGTTTTTTTGTTGCATGTTTGACTTGAGCTTGATCGCAATGGGCGAGACATGGTTATGGACTGGTGAGTGACTCTCAGAGTCGCGAGGAGTTTTGGTCGTGGTCAGGTTAATTTTATGTTGTTGGCTGTTATTCCTTTTTCGTGTCATTTATTTTCCCTGTGTTATCCTACTTCTTTCCACTACTTTATTTATTTTCACAGGGCCAAATCATTCCAACCAGTTATATTCTAATGCCCGGCACTGGTTGCCAGCCTGTGGCGATCAAGAATTCTCTTCGGGCCATGTCGCGGACCGGCTCAGGTGACCGGTTCATGGTCGACCTAGGTTGGTTCGTGACACATGAAGTTGGTAAAATTTATTACTTTTAGAGAGAAGAGTTTAGTGGAGATTTTTTTGCAGTTTTATGTGTGAGATATTGTTTGCCTATATGGGGTGCACTTGACGATTGTCTTTGATCACGATGTGTGGTTCACGTAATGATTATGGAGATACCCGCAAGAGAAATTCAAGACTCAGATGAGGATGAATACAACCTTTCACCCCCAAATAGATGGGCATACCGAGTGCACTATGTAGGTGTTGTAGGATATGATGAGGGCTTGTGTGTTAGACTTTGGCTGGGGTTGGGAGGATCACTTTCCCTTGGCATAGTTTGCGTACAACAACAAATATCACTCTACTATTGGCATGAAACCCTTTGAGGCCCTATACAGGAGACCCTTTAGGTCAACCATGTGATGGACATAGATTTTCAAGACATCTCTTGTGGGTCTAGAGTTGGTTCAGGTGACGATGGAAAAGTTCCAGGTCATTCATGAGCAGATGAGGATGGATCAAAGCAGGTATAAATCTTACAAAAAACAACATCGTAGGCCCTAGGAGTTTGACCAGGGAGACCAAATTTTCTTGAGTCTCTCCATTATGAGTTTTTCAGAGGTTTGATTGGGGAGGCAAGCTATCCTCGAGGTTTATCAGTACATTAAAGATTGTGAAGAGGGTTAAAGAGGTTGTTTACTACCTCACCATACCCCCATAGTTGGTGTGGGTACATAATGTCTTCTACATGTCACAACTGAGGAGATACATGCATTACCCCACACATGCCATCGACTAGGGTGAACTGGATATCGATGATGAATCCACTTTTTTAGAGAATCCGGTGGAAATTGAGGATTGATAGGATAGGATCCTATGTGGATGAACCATCCCCTTGGTTCACATGTTGTGGAAACATGAGAACATGCAGGAGATCTCCTGGGAGCAGGAGATCCATATACAGGAGTAGTATCCCAAGATGTCTATATAGTTTTTCTTTTTGGATATGAAAATCTTGAAAGTTTTTTCCTTATAAGAATTTAAAAAAAATTACATATATTTTCATATCCATGCACTAAGACAACATGAGATTATGTTCAATATATTTTATTTTATGCACACACAGTTTCTTAAAAAATGAGATAACTCTTAAAAGGAATCTCAAATTATAAATTTGAGACCATGGTTGGGTCTAGAACACAATGTTTACCCTAAGCGTGTCTTTAAATATGTCGGCATGAGACATTTGGATAAAACGGTCGCCAGTGGTATGTTTAGTGGATTAATAAACTAATTCATTTGACCTAAACTATTTTTACTAAAAATAAATCGCTATGAGGAATCCTACAAGGTTATCCACACAAACCCTAGGAGTATCCAAAAGAATTCTTCCTCCTTCCATTGTAAAATCACATCATATGATGATGAATCTCTGGATCAAAGTAGATTGGGGCACAATTAATGCAAAAACATTCTTCAACCATTGGTTTAAATGTTCTTCAATGACGAACAATCCAATCTCCAAGTAGGTCTACTAAAATTATGTATTATACCCTTTTTTATTAAATAGATTGAGCAGGATCATCCCTTTTATGATCCACACAAATTTTTGAACCTTGGTATGCACATATGTACTATTTTCTTTGGTTATGCAATTATTTTCTTACCCTGGATCTCTCAAATGTGTTTTTTGGCCAAGAAAACTTGTTCAAAAGTCAATAAAACTTTTTTTGGTGCTTTCCTCCCTTGATTCTTCACATTCTTAACCAATCAGACCCCACAGTCCCAGTTCGACATTTTCAGGTGGTATCGAGCCTGACTGGACCCTCGAATTCATAACGAATTCATGTGAAAGATATGGGTTGACAAACTAGGGATGTTTTCATATATATTGTGGGTTATGGGTGATCTTTATAATGATTATAATTCAAATCATTGATGATGGAAGAACCCAAGTCATGCACGGTGTGAAGTGGTGCATGTGAAGCTATGATATTTGGATTTTATGTCCACCAAATGGATGAAATACTCTAGTTGGAGATAGATCTACTATCATAGGGAGGACATGACGCTAGAATCGAAGGGAAAATGTCCAAATTTGGAGTGTGGAGTTCGAATATGATAATCTATAAAAAAACACAACTACACACCATATATCATGATGAACACATGACGTTTAGACCCTATGTTTCTATGGCTAGGGTTTTGGAGAATCATAAATATGACATGACGTGTAGCTCTCCTACATGTTGTGTATCGCTTCCTCGGGTGGACAAACTATTTAGAAAAGAACACGGGTAGGACCCCGTGCATGAGTATACGGCCAGGGGCATTCCATGTACTAGAGTACACAAACATGACTTGAGCACATAGATATGGGATGAATAAATGGACACGACCAAGCACACAGATGGCCCCCTGAGTGGCATGGGCACACCGTGTAGATACCCTACATGCCATGTATCTATAAACCGTTGGTGAGACCTTTACCTCTGGAGACACGTCCAGGTGATGGAGTGGTACCACACATTTTGTGGGTCCCCACAAACATCATGTACCCCTTGGTTCCTTTTTATAGAACTTCAAAATCTCATATCTCCTTCGTTTAGACTCAGATTTTGGGTCGTAGGTAGCCTATACTAAGTTTTTTTCTTCATAGAAGTTGATGGTGACCTCTGTTGTATATTTTGAGGTACAATGTGAGATTTTCAGGCATGGTCTTATTTAGACGATGCTCGACAACAACAGTGATCTCACAGGATCACCATAGGCATCCTGAGTGGAACCCTCCAGTTGAGATGAGCATGAGTCCTCTATAGACTTCTAGAGTAGAACCCTCTAGCTGGGTTAGGCATGGGTCCTCTATATACTTCTAGAGTGGAACCCTCCAGCTGGGCTGTGCATGGGTCCTCTGTAGACTCAGAGAGTGGAACCCTCTTATAGAGCCAAGGAATGGGTCATCCATCCTTTATAATGGAACCCTCCTATGGATAGTGGGCATGGGTCCTCTACCTAGAGATTTTACCCATAAACTATGTAGTATAATGGTGAGGTTAGGCTTGACTTGGATGTTTTCTATTGGGAAGACATGAGGGATGTTGGGAATCATTGATGGAATTTTGAAATTGTTGGCAACGCTTTTCCTGGGCTAGTCTATGAGATAGAGAACCCATTTCTCTCTAATTTGGGATTCTTTTACCTAAGAACATATATATATATATATTTATGTTGTTGTATTGAGTTAATCTCCTACCATGGGTTGTGAAGATGTGTGAGGTAGTCCACCTTATTTCTATGTTTAGATTCTCATGGTTGAATGAGTTTACTCTCCTACTATGGGTGGAAATGGCTCAACATGTAATTCATCTACACACTATGTTGATACCCTTGTGTTTAGATGAGGTTAATTTCTATTTCTTTATGTTTAACTTCATCCTATTTACTAACTAATTTATATTACTTTTGTGTCTCTTACTGATCCCCTTTTTAGCTCTTGTGGTGTCCGACTAGGTATGTATATACTCACCCCCATATGAGATTTTCCTGCAAAAGTCATGTCTTATGCAGAAGAAAGATAGTCCAACAGTGACTTCAAAAGAGCATAGGGATACAAGGTGCTTAGGACCATGTATTGTGGTCATAGCTTGGAGATTAGGAGTTAGGATCTCTCAATGTTTTACCTTATAGTTTTTTCCGGTTGGGACCTCTTTCTGGTTGGGCATATATTTTTCCCCTTTACTTTTCAGTATCACTATCATACTCTTTTACACCCTAGATATTTTTTCATGATTGGTTTGTTAGATTTTTATTGATGAAATATATGACTAGAGGGGGGATATTCATTTTAAAATTTAATGAAAAAAATAATTAGAGTTTATAAAATATTAAATTGTAGTGAGTTATGTGTTCTTCAATTAAGATATAGTGGAAATAAAAAGTAAAAAACACAAGATTTATAGTGGTTTAGATTACAAAGATCATGGACCACTCCTCAATCTCCTATACTCATTGAAGATACTTTCTCCCACTAATAACCTCACTTTTAAGGTGTGAGAACCATGTTACAGAACCTACATTTTAAATAACTTAGAGACAAAACCTAGTCTTTGATATAGGAGACCAACCTGGTCTTCTCACCTGAATTTTGATTATGATTCATAGCCCAAACTTTATTTTGGGTGGTAGAATAACTAGAGAAAGATAAATAATTTCCTTTTATGGAAAAATCATAAACTAGACATGGAAAATTACAAATATAAATTTACAAGATTACATGAATAAAATAAAAAAAATAAATGAAAAAAATGATCAGAATGTCACTGAAGTTTAAGTATGATGATCATTGATCACTAGAAGGAAAAAATGTCAAAGATGGATTCCTTAAGTGATCACAATAAGAATGTAGAAGTCGCATGAGATGGTGAACAATTTTTTGAGTAGTATAATTTCAAATATGAGTCACAGGTTATATATGGAATGATCTGCACTGGTAATCTTGTTATCCTTTAAAGATGTATCTCTAATCATTATAAAAAATCCACTTGGAGCGTGTCTATGTCTAATGTATTCATGACACTTGTTAGTGCATAATAATATAATATTATGACCGTTACTTGTAGTTGGTTAAAACCTCAATGAATTAATATATAAATACAATTAGGATTAACATTTATCTATGAAATATTAATATAAAAGAATTAATATAATAAGTAAAACAATTTTAACAAATTTATAATTATAAAATAATTGAAATAATAATATAATCATTTAAAAATGTGGGTTACACTGCCAACAACAGTTACACACACTAAGAAATAATCAAATAAATATCTTGAGCACTCAACCCCATGACCAGATCTCCCAACCCCAGCCACCTACTGAGGAAAATAATAATAATATAATCATTTAGATTATACATGCAACAAATGATGCAGTAAAAAAACCATATGAAATTTAATCTTCATGTATAAAATATCATAAGATAATGTTACAATTATTTCTTAACACTCTAAAAATTTATTTCTACATAAAATAATAATACTTTTAACAAAAGAATAATTTTAATAAAAAAAATTAAATAATAAATAAAATGTTAGAAATATAAAATTTCAACTAACGGTGACTCATGACCCACCGTTGGGTTCCAATTGTGGATAAAAAGAGTATGACCTACCATTCTAATTTTAAGAAGAAATTAAATGAGTTAAAAAAATAAATTCATTCTAAGAATCTAAGTAGTCAAAGGCTTCTTATGAAGCAATAAAAATTTTCTCACCATTGGAAGTCCAATAGTGACTCATGACCCACTTTACCATGAAGTCAATGGTGGCTCGTGACCTACCATTGGAAATGTCCAATGATGGATCATTGAAAAAATTTCCAAACATCAAGAAATTAATAGATGAATAATATTTTTATAAAAAATAATCAAAGGAAATTAAGGATAACTTCAAACAGTAAGAATCATGAACTAAATAAAAAGAACAAGCTTATGCCAAGACTCATTGTACCTACAGGTGATACTAAAGTACAGAAAGAAACAATATAAGAAATGATCTTCTATTGACTTATAATAGAGATAAATAAAAACTATAGGAAGCTTAAAAAATAAGGAGGTGGTTTTTGTAAACTTAAAGAAGATTTTCTTCCATGGTATTTTCAAATCAAAGAAGAATAAAACTACTGAAAATAGAAAATATAAACCAAAAAATAAATGTAGGAAATGAATGATGAAGGGGGGTGGAGAATCTTCTATTGGAGCTTGAAGAACACTCATCCAAGGATGGCACAACAAAGGATAAGAAACTTCCAGTGAGTAAAATATAACCCACTATTAATGTCTAGAAGTGGGTACAATCACCCACTGTTGGTTTCCCACAGTGGGTAAAATTACCTACCATTGATAATTTTTTAATTGTAATTTGATTACCCATCATTGGTATTTTCCAACGGTGAGTTGACTTACCCACCATTGGTATATTCCAATGTTGAGTCTATGACCAACCAATATAAATATGAAATATAAAACCATAAGAACAAAATGAGGAAGAATATGAAGTTAGTAAAAGAAAAATTGTGGGATAAAATTATCCACCTTTGAATAATGGAGAAACTATTGAAATAAAAACCATGAAATTCAGAATAGAAACTATTAAATCAAATGAGTATTTGAACTTGAAAAATAATAAAGGTTGAAATTAATATGGGTTGAATGACATGTGTACAGAACACTGGTTCACATAGACATAACAAACACTCGAGGATGAAGATGGGTCAAGGAATAAGAAATATGTGGGATAAGACGACCAAGATCTTCAGGCTAGGAGAAGCATGGTTAGATGTGCTGAAGTACTAGATGTCAAAGAACAGCCTGTCGGTGAACTGGATAGATGGAGATCGATCTTCCAAAGAAGACGACTGATAGAGGAGGAAGAAAAAATAACTACAAAGGGTTAAAATGAGAATGTGAAGGTTTTAAAAATAAAAGAATTTATAGGATTAAAAATAATAGATCAGATGGTGGAGATTGAATCTGAGTTTTTTTAACTTGGATACCATATCAAAAACAAAACACTAAGGTGGATCATTATAAAAATGATGAAGTGAAAAGCCTAGGTTTAGATTAAAAAAATGTGTATATATGGGGGCCTCGGACCAACAGGGCACCTAGCCTACTCATTACACTTGTGGGCATTCTCTATGGGTCCTAATACATAGGCCCCACACATTACAAGCATGCACTATGCACACTTGATGCTAGTGCCCCCTTATGGGGTTCCACTAGTGGGCATTCCCATGGGGTTGATCCCAGAAGGCCCCCTATGTGGTTGAGGGTTGGATAGGTGACTCCCAAGGATGAATAAATTTTTACTAATACATAATTAAAATTTTAAGTAAAAAAATAAGTAACATTAAAATATTAAGTATAAAAAATAACATTTAAAAAACAATTACAAAACTATTTTTACAATTATAATCAAAAGTTTTACTTAAATAAAAACATTTGAATATTAAAATATTTGGTAATTTAATAAAAATTTAATAAAGATTAATTTATCAAAATAATTAAAAATGATAAAATATTTAAATCACTTTTAAATACTAAAAAAATCCCCTTTTTTAAATTACAAAACAAAAAATTTAATAAATTTTCAACAAAAATACCCACTTTTGAAATTTATCAAAGTTTTCATTAAAATTATTAAATAAAAGGGAATTAATATATAAAATATAGATTTTTAATCATAAAATATGACTATAAAATTAATAGAGTAGTGATTTATTATCATAAGAGGGAATAAATAGAAACAAAATTAAATGAAAATAGAAATAAGATAATGTTAAGGTATAACAAAGCACTTTTAAACAGAGTGATTTAATTATTATTTAATTAGAGCAGAAAATAACATCTTTTAATTACATAACATATGTAAAAACATATTTAAGTTCAATGATTATATTAACAAATATACTAATCTTTTAACGTACCCAATTCAAATTTCATATTTTTAGATTTAATTGAATCTATGGGTTTTGTAAATATGTTATTTAATTATTTCTTAGTGAGAAAAAATAACATGAATATATCAACTTTATTTATATGATCCCTTAATAAATAAAATCATATATCTATGTGTTTAGTTTTAGAGTTTTGAAGAGGGTTTTTTAGAAATTGAAATTGCACTTGAGTTAACACAATTAATAAATATTTTATCAAAACTAATATTGAAATAATATAAATTTTATTTTATCCAAATTATCTATGAACAACAACTAGAAGTAAAAAACATATTCATCATCATCTGTTGATAGTGAAACTAATAGTTGTTTCTTAGAGATCCATGAAATTAAACTTTTTCTTACAAAGTGATAGATTCCTAGAGTGATTTTCTGATCATGTCTGGAATCTCCAAACCCAGAATCAGAGTAAGTAAATAAATCAAAATAGTTATTATTATAATATAAAAATCTAGTACAAACAGTACCCTTGATGTATCTAATTACTCTTTTAACAGCTTTAAGGTGACTTTCTTTGGGGTTTTACTGAAACCTAGCACACAAGAAAACTGAAAACATGATGTATGGTCTAAAAGATATGAGATACAAAAGGCTTCCTATCATGCCTCTACATTGTTTAATATCAGCTAAATTACTAGATTCATATAATTATAATTTAGAATTAGTCCTCATAGGTTTTTTCGTAGTTTTACTATAATCAATATCAAATATTTTTACAAGTTATTTATCATACTTTTCTTGATTTCATAAAATACCTTATTTTCTTTGATTAATTTGTAAACCAAGATTTTTTTAGTTCTCTCATTAATCTCATGTCAAGTTCACTTGTCATAAGTTAGAAAAATAATTATAGATAGAATCATTTGTTAATACAAATTTTATATCATTAACATATATCTGTATAATCAGTATATCATTTCAAACACTTTTTATAAATAAGGATGGATCAACCATACATTTAAAAAGTTATTTTGTAATAAAAATTCTGTAATAATTTCATACTAACATCTTAGAGATTGTTTAAGACTATATAAGGCTTTATTAAGTTTAAAAACATGATCTATAAAATTATAATTTTCAAATTTTGGGGGTTGTATTACATAGACTTCCTCTAAAATAATTCCATTTTAAAAGACACTTTTTATATCCATTTGAATTAATTTGATGTTTTGAAAACTAAAAAAGGCTTACAAAATTCTAATTTATTATATCCTTGCAATATGAGAAAAAGAATCTTCCAAGTCAATTCCATATTCCTAGTAATAACCTTGAGCTACTAGTCTTTCATTATATTTAAAAATTTTCCAACACTATTAAGTTTATTATGAAAAATAAATTAAGTTCCTATATAAGGTTTACCTTTAGAAAAAGAAAGTAAATCCCCTAATTTATTCCTTTAAAATTTATTTAATTCTTCATGCATATCATTAATCCAATTTTAATAAATTAAATCATTTTAAAAACTGACGGAAACAATGTCAGCAACAAAAGAAGAATTGGAATAGTAAAGTAAAATAGATTTTCTAATTTGAATTTCAGATTCTACATTACCAATTACTTTTTAAGTAGGGTGATCTTTAAAAGTTTTCCATTCTTTTGGATCTATTTAAGAGGAGATATTCTCCCCATTAACTAATGTATTTTCTTTATCTTGAGCATTATCTTTACCAAAGTTAAATTTTCTAAACTCATCATTTTCCTTGAAAGATCCAGTATCCTTCTTCTAAGAACTATTTTCATTAAACTTAATATGCACAAATTCTTAAAAAAATAAAAGTTTTCTTATTGAAAACTATATAATATTTAATTTCACTAGAATATCCTAAGAACATCACTTCATCTGATTTAGATTCAAATTTGTATAAATTATCTTTTGTGTTTGAGATGAAAATTTTACATCCAAAGACCCTAAAATAACATACTTTAGGTTTATATCCTTTTAAAAGTTTATAAAGGGGTCTTATTTAGGAAATTTATAATTAAAACTCTATTTAAAACAAGGAAATATTCATTTATAGATTCTTCCCTGTAATATTTAAGAACATTATATTCCATTTGTTGGTTGGATTAGATCACTCAAGAGGGGGATGAATTGAGTATCTATACAAATTTCTGTTAAAAACTTGTTCTTTAAAAGAATACCCCCCCGATTAATGCAATTGAAGTTAGTTTGCAGTGAATTTACCAAAGACCTGAAGGTTCAATTAATTTCTCATAAGATTGATTAGTTCCTAGCTTTTCCAATATAAATATTATTAAAACTTTTGAAACTAATATACTAGTTCAAAACAGATATAAACACTTTCTAAACTAACTATCAAAGTCCAGTTTATCTTAATGTGAAATGAATTAAACACATATTATATTAAAACACAAGACAAACTACACAGTGGATAAAGCCAAGAGGTTCAGTCTCAAGCTGAGACTTAGTCTTCTCCACTTGGTGATCACCTGCCACCAAGCAGTTTATATTAATAAACTTCTGATCCATACCCTATATTGGGATTCACAATAGCACACAGGGTTTTCTAGGTCAGACTTGACCTCTACCACATTTATTCGTGGGAAAACTGACAAACAGATCACATAGTATCTCTTCCACAGTTCTACATGGGATATAAGAGTGAAAAAGGGATTGAGTGTGAGGATATTTTAGTATCCTCCAATTATGCTTAGAAGATAGTGTGTGTGACACAAAAATATTCACACACTGCTCAAAATGTAAACCCAAGATCATAACAAGGTTATAAAAGAAGAATAGATTTTAGAAATCTCTGTGTGTTGTGCAGTAAAGATATGGACTTAATGGATATAGAGAAAATGATCGAGCTATATTCTATAAGTTGGCTCCAAAATAGTATAGTAGTCTCTGTAATCTAGCTTATATGTGTGAAAAGGTTCATCTCTTCTATGTGAGGATGTTCAAAAAGCTTCAGCAGATTGGATCTTGTAATATTAAACTCCTTGTATACTCAATATTTGAGTTTTTCTATTTTCAGTATCTTGAATATTCGCACAACTAGCCTTTTTGTTTTTCTAGTGGGTTCCCAGTGTGTATATTTTAAGTTTGAGCTTGTAATCCTTTTATACTTCAAGGTCCAGTAGGCCTGAAGATCTCCCCATGTGCATTCACCTCGTACTATCTATGAATAGTCCTACAGACAAAATTAAATAATTTCTGAAACATTAATTTTTCTAAATATGACCGTTAGAAATAAATTTGAATTAATAAATTTGAAATAGTTTTTTATGGCTATCGATGAGTCATAAGTATCGGTCTATAATTATAATTCTGTCACCATCGGTTTTTCCTCACCGGTCTGTCATCATCGATCTGTCAGAATCAGTTTGTCATCGGTCTGTCATCATCAATCTGTTAGAATTTGTGTGTTAGCATCGGTGTCTTGAACATCAGTGTGTCGACCATCGGTGTGTCGAGCATCGATGTGTCCAACATCGGTGTGTCAAGAATCGGTGTGTTGAGCATCGGTGTGTCGAGCATCAGTGAGTTGAGCATCGGTGTGTAGACCATCGATGTATCGAACATTGGTGTGTCGAACATCGGTGTGTCAAACATCAGTGTATTCAACATCGGTGTATCGAACATCGGTGTGTCGATCATACTATCGGTGCCAGGAACTCTGAGAAACTTATGAAGTTTCTGTCTTACACATAACATTAATAGATTAAGTGACATCTAAAAATACATGTAAAAATACACTTGTAAACATATTGATTCATAAATAGAGTTTATTGACTTGTTAAAAAATATTGTTCTGTATGAAATAGTACAATCTATAGATTGACATTATTTGTGATTATGAAAAATACTATAGCATAAAGGGTCCAACACCATTAACACATACCTAGAAATTTCTTGAATTGACCTATTCTTTATTTCTACCACACCATTCTGTTGCGGTGTCCTAAGGGATGAGAAAAGGTGTTTATATACATTTTATTCACAAAATTTATCAAATTATAAATTCAAAAATTCACCACCTCTATTACTTATGATAGAGATGATTGATGTATTTTTAAATTTTTAATAATCTTACAAAAATAATAAAATTTGGATAAAGTTTCATTTTTGTGAGATAAGAAATAAATCCATAAAAATCTATTGTAATCATCCACAATTACAAAAACATACCATTTACCACAAAAACTAGTAGGTTTCATAGGTCCAAATATATCTAGATGTAGTAATTATAAACATCTAGAAGTTCTAAGATAATTTATATATTTAAATCTTTCTTTGTGTTCTTTACCATTTAAACAAAAATCACGCATGAAATAATTACTTCTATGCAACTTGGGCAGTTGCAGAACCTATTCTGGCTTTGAAAATTTATGCAGTATTTTAAAATTTGCATTCATGAGCCTCCTAAGGCACAAGATGTTATCTGATTGTACAACATTCATACACTTAACCTTTTTTGGTTAGATCAGAAAAATTAGTAGTATATACATTTTCTTTTTTATTTTTAGAAAATAAAACTAAGCCGTTTTTTAGAACAATAAATTTATCATTTTCAAAAATAACATTTAATCCATCATCATATAACTATGATATTATTATAAGATTATTTTTGAAACTAAATAAATAAAATACTTCTAAAATTATAAATGTTTTAGAAGATCCAACTTCACCTATAACTTTAATCTTCCCTTTAGAGTTGTCTCCAAATGTGACAAGGACACCATCACATGAGTTAAATGATAAAAACATTAAAATTTCACCTATAATGTTCATGTAGTAGAAACTATCTAAGTACCATGTTCGATTTATACTTATAAGGTAAACTTCCTAAAATTAAAAAATCAAGTAGATTGTTTTGGTACCCATTCCAACTTGGGTCCAATTGGATAGTAGCAAAAAAAATTGGAATCCAAATAGATTTAAAGCATTTACTAGTGGCATGATTTGAAAGTAAATCATTAGTAATGAAATTTATAGTATTCCCAAAATATTGTGTAAATATATGTAAACAATCATTGGCATAATGCATTTTCATTCTACATTTCAAACAGGTTACACTTTAAATGATTTATTTTGAGCTTTTGAAAAAGTTATTTTTATTTAAACTTAGAGTTATACTACAATATTCAAAACCATTATTATTGGTGTTTGATCTCGTTATAAACATCATCTTATCATATTGTTTTTTTAATTTTACAAAAGTAGATAATTTATCTTTAATATTAACAACATCATTTTTCAAAACCACATTTTTCTTATGAAAAATTTCTAAATCTGCAAAGACTTTTTCATTACTTCAAGAAGGCGTGTTTCTTAATTTTTTATTTTAGTGATTTAATTTCTCACATTAATTTTCAAATTTTTTTATATCATTAATAATTAAATTAAAACTCTCTTGTTGATCTTTGTCATTAACTTATATAATTTTCTTAATTCTTTCATTTTCATCTTTTAGTTTAAGCAAATCATAATTATAATAATATTTATATTTATCATTCTGGGAAATATAGATTTTCAAATTTTCACATTCCATTTTAAGTTTATCATTTTCTTTGATCAAATTTTTATTCTTAATTTTCAATTCAGAATAATTTTTAATAATTCATGCTCTATCATTAATTAATTATTTATTTTCATTAAGAAATTTCTTAAAATCATAGGTTTCAAAATCAGAATTAGATCATTAGTCAGAAACAATTTTAGATTAATTTCTAGATAAATCACTATGATCAAAATTTTCTAAAGTTATTAACTGATTAATATAGAATCATTTACCTCACATGTAATACCCATCAAGGAAATATTACTTATCTCATGTTCAGTTCCAAAAATCATCACTTCAGTTAGAACTGTCTGAATAGTCCCAAACTCCAAACAAAGATTTTTTCCTTTCTTCTTTTATCATTGTATTTATTTGAATATTTGAGTTTAAGGTAGTTAATAATTATATTAAATTTCTTCCTATACTCATAATAGGTTAATTCCAAAACATCATTGTTGTTAGTATCATTACCTTTCTTATAGTTCTTTCTAGACTTCCTCTTGAATTGCCTCTTCCCACATTTTTTTTCATGAACTTGTAAAAAATATCACTAAAGTGGGACATCTCCTTGTCACTTTCCTGACACTTAGATTCAGATTCATTAGAGGTATCAACAACATTTCATTTAAATTTAATACCTTTTCTTTTAGTAGACTCATCATCAACAATATTCTTCTGATCTAATTCATAATGCAACAAAGAGCCTATCAGTTCATCTAAAGTATAATCCTTGAAATTATTAATTTCATAAATGGCCACCTTCTTTGAATTCCATCTATTTTTAAGAGATCTATGTACTCTCTCAAGTTGAGTAGTGTTGTCCAAGACCTCTCTAATAGCACTCATACCATTGGTGATAATAGTGAACCGACAGAACATCTGATTTTCAGATTCTTTATCTCCCATCTTGAAGTCTTGGTATTCTGCTAGGAGCATTCCAATCATGGTTCTCTTTATATTTTTAGTTCCATAATGAGTTACTTGTGATATCCTCCCTATTTCATGGGCTATATTACATGCTTAAACATGACTATAAACACTTCTATATATAGCATGATACAAAATATTTTCAACTTTATAATTCAAAACATACTTTACCAAGTCATTATCACCTAGTGTTTTAGGATCCACCTTGGGTAGATTATATGGCTTTTACATAATGTTCTTGTGATCCACACTCAATTTCTTCAAGTAGGTTTCCATTCTATATTTCTTGTAAACATAGTCCCTGCCATTAAATAATTGTGTTTTTTTGTGGTATCCATATATCATTGGAATTGATACCTACCATTTTAAAAAGATTTTTTTTCCTTGGACTGTTAAGTCTAGGATAATAGGTTAGAACAGAGTTAAAAATAAGTAATATAAAGACTAACCTATTAGAGGCCTACCCTATGATACCAATTATTGGATTGTTATTGATGAAAAACAATACTAGAGGGGGAAGAGGTGAATGGTCATTTTAAAATTTAATTAAAAAAATTTAGAGTTTATAAAATATTAAATTTTAGTGAGTGTAGTGTTTTTCAGTTGAGATGTAGTGAAAATAAAAAGTAAAATAACACATGATTTATAGTGGTTCTAGTCACAAAGATCCTATTACACTCCTCAATATCCTCTACTCTTCAATGAGAATATTACCCACTAAGAACCTCACTTTTAAAGGTTTGATAGCCTTGTTTATAGACCCTACCTTTTAAAAAACCTAGAGGTACAACCTAGTCTTTGATACAAGAGACCAACCTGGTATTCTTACCTAAACTTTGATCAGGAGCCACAACCCAAACTTTCTTTTGGATGGTATAATTTAAGGATAAAGATAAATACTTTATTTTTATAAGAAAAACATAAGCCATACATGAGAAATTACAAATAGAAATTAACAAGATTACATGAATAAAACAAATACAAGAAATGAAATAGATGATCATAGCATCGATGAAGTTTAAGCATGGTGATAGTAGATCACTTGAAGGAACAAATTCCAAATATGGAGTCCTTTGGTGATCACAACAAGAATGTATAATTCATTGAAAATGGTGAACAAGTTTGAGAGAAGTAGAATGTTGAAGATAAATCATAGGTTTTATATGAAATGATATGTACTGGTAATCTTTTAATCCCTTAAAGATGTATCCTAGATCATTAAAATAAATTCCTTTAAGAGCGTGTCCATGTCCAATGTCTACACAACACTTGTTATTGCATAAAAATATAATATTATGACTATTACATGTAGTTTGTTAAAGCCTCATTGGACTAATATAGAAATACAATTAGGATTTATATTTCTTCATGAAATATTAATATAAAACAATTAATATAATAAGTAAAATATTAAAATCAATTTATAATTATAAAAAATTGAAATAATAATATAATCATTTAGATTATATATGCAGCAAAAGATGACGTAAAACAGAGAATCATATGAAATTTAATCTAAACGTATACAAGATCATAAGATAACATTTCAATTATTTTTTAACAATATAAAAATTTATTTCAACATAAAATAATAATAATTTTTAGAAAATAATTATTTTATTAAAAAAAATTATATAATAAATAAAATTTTATAAATATAAAATTTTAACTAATGATGACTCATGACCCACCAGTGGGTTCCAACAATGGCTAAACAGGGTACGACATACCTTTCTAATTTTAAGAAAAAACAAAATGAATTAAAAAAACTAAATTCATTCCAAAAATATAAGTTGTCAAAGGCTTATTATGAAGCAATAAAAATTATCCAATGTTGAACAGCAGAGCAACTATTTATATACAAACCATGAAATTTAGAACAAAAACTATTAAAAAATTGATTATTTGAACCTAAAAAAGAATAAAGGATGAATGTAAAATCGGTATAATGACATGTGTATAGAACACTGGTTCATGGGGATAGAGCAGACACCCAAGGATGAAGATGGTCTGAGGAAAAAAAGTGTGTAGGATAAGATTAAAAAGATCCACAAGCCGGGAGAAACATGGTTAAATTTTCCAGAGTATTGGATATCAAAGGATTGTCCACTGGTGAACTGGATAGATGGCGTTCAATCGGTTAGAGAAGATAACTGATAGAGGATGAAGAAAAAATAATCATTTAGGGTTCAAATGAGAAAGGGCAGAACTTCAAAATAAAATAATGGATGAGATTAAATATAATAGATCAAATAGAGGTCATTAAATGTAAGTTTTTTAAATAGGATCCCACATCAAAATCAAAATATAGAGGCAGAGCAGTATAATAATGATGAAGAGTGAAGGATAAGTTCATGTTAAAACACAATGCACATATATGAGGAACTCGGCCCAACGAACCACCTAGCCTACTCATTTCACATGTGAGCATGCTCTATGGGGCCTTATACATAAGACCCACATGCTAAAAACATGCACTACGCATTCTTAAGGCTAGAGTCTCCTTGTGGGGTTCCACTAGTGGTCCTTCCCACGGGGTTTATCCCAAAAGGGTCCCCCATGTGGTTGAGGGCTAGCTAGATGCCTCCTAAGGACAACTAAATTTTTACAAAAAAATAAACTTTTAAGAAAAACAAAAGTAACATTAAATAAATAAGTATAAAAATAACATTTTAAAAAAATTTAAAAACTATTTATTATTATTCCTGTGCACTTATGAATTAAGATGATTGGGTTTGTGCATACAAGTACATTAGGAAAAGACCTCCCATTTAGGATATTCCTTTATGTGATTTCCACCACCCCCGACCTATAGAGGTAGGCTTGGGGTAGTTTCAGGTCGAGCCTCGGTTAGGGTCGGGTCATGACATGTTCCATTAAGGGTAAAAAAAGCTTTTGCATTTGGGATTTAATGTCAATTATTTAATACATGACATTAAAAAGGGTTTTATATTAGTTATTTATATAACCAATGTTAAATCCCTTTCTCAGTGGGTTTTTACCCCAATTATTAAATAACCAATGTAAAAAACTTATGTTTTAATGTTAGTTATTTAATAAACCATGTTAAAACCACACATAAAAATAGTTTTAAAATCATTGATTTAAATAACTAACTTTAAAACTAAAATTTCACATCACAAGAAATTGATTGAAATTATTTCATAGTGCACCATTCATTTTTATAACCCTGACTAAAATTTATTATTCCATGGAACACTTTTTAAATAATTGTATATATGTTTTCATCCTCTCTCTTTTTATATTTTTGATCTACTCCTCCTTTTATCCATATCATCCTTCCATTGGTTCTTCTTTCAATGATTTCACCATTGTATTTATAACTATTCTATAATTATTTATATTTAGAATTATTTTTCTTAATCAACATGATTTTTAATGATTTATTTTCTTATGATGAAGAATAATTCTTCTAATTGAGTTGAAAATATAACACTTCTATATAAGATTTATCCGTTGAAGTTTAAAATTCCTCAGTAATAACAACTTATGATGCCTCAAGATTTATTTCCTTATAAGAAAATTGTTAGGCCCTGATTTAGTTTTAGTTGTATTTTTTGTCAATAGATGATATATGTTGAAGTTGAGAAAATGTGGAGTTTTGGTTTTTGGACACACCCCATTAGACAAACAAGGAATATGCACTAGACATAGAGAATCAGATGCACAACACAAAAGGAAACACTTAATTTTGGGCCCTTTCTATCGACATAAGAATCTAACGAAGACTATCAGCATGAGTCAACAGATCTAGATAATTGGAATAAGGCTTGGTTGGAAATAAAGAAGGTGCTGAAAGACATGAGAATTCATAGAACTTTCCATTGTAAATATGATGATACTTTCTTGATCACGGAGTTCTCATAAATCATGAAGAAATTTATGATATAAGATAAAGTTTGTGGAGGAAAGGAGAATATGATCTAAAGTATTTTGGCTAATTCTCATAGGTGTGAGGAACACTAGACACAGAAGAAAGTCGATCACTAGCATAAGAATCATCGGTGTGGAAATATTATAAGACTAGAAGATTGATCTTGCTGAAGTAAAAATTCACTACCGAAACTGGTCCATCGGATGTAGTATGACACTGATTGATCCTAATATATTCTGACATCGATTTATTTTATAAATTGTTAGTAAATTTAACACATTAGATATAGAGTTCTATTAGAGGAAGAATTGAGTGGTTAAGTTGTTGAGATTGATGAAATAGAAGGATTTAGAGACCAATTAACTGTATGATGTTAAATAATGTATCCAACCATTTTTATCAGGTTGAATTATATTTATATTGGGTCAAGAAAACAATTATTTATTTTTTCTCAAGAAGAGGTCTAGACTCGTCAGATTGGAACTTACAACATTCATTGTATTGAAGAAGATACTGATCTATTTAATGCATGATGACATTGATAAATTCATCAGATGGTGAACTTTATCTAACACAGGATCATCAGTCTAAGTAATTGAAGAAAAATATAAATAATTTAAATATATTTTTGATGTGTTCTTAATGTAAATTTTTTGACTAAGGATGTTTTTGAGTGATACATAATGCTCTTAATATTTTAACAAGTTTTTTTCAGTTGATACAAAGAATTTATATGAGAAGACATTCAGTTTTTATAAATGGTTATCATAATGATCAATCTTCATTTTTTCATATATTTTCATTATAATGAAAAATCAAACTGAATAATCGAACTGAAGAAATGTTTATAAACTCGAAGAAGTCTGAATATTTTAGTATATTCAAGAAGATTTGAGAGGCTCCCATAATTATTCATAAGAGTTGAAGAATTCAAATATGAAGACTTAAATTAATAAGAAATCCAAGAATTATGAATTTAATTGAGCGGGAAAAGGATTTATTTCTCCCACCTTTTTCATTTTGGGATGCTTATAAAAGGAGAGCATAATACATTTGTACTTTTTAATAGTTTTGAACTGTTCATGTGCACTAGAAGTCTGAAAATTGTGGAACATGTATTGATATTATGATCAAATGTTTGTTTTAGGTTGAAGATAAGGATGATCCATTAGAGAGAGGTTCAATCTGAACATCAAAAGAAGTTCCAACCTATGATGTTTCAATAGAGTATTTCCATCAGAGTATCCCATCCGAGTGATATCCATCAAAGCAAGTTATAATGGATGACATTTCATCAGATCAAGTCCATCAGAGCGAGTTTCATATGATAGAGGAATTGTGAGGTTCCAATTAATTTTATACTCATTTGAATAAGGGAGAGAAAAAGGACAATCGGAATAAGGCTAATTATATAGATACCATCAAACATAGGTTATTGGACTAAGGTAGATTAGACTGACTTTTTCTAAGGAAGTTTTCTGAATAATGTTTCTGGAGAATGTTTCACGAACAATAATTTCATTATAGAATTGTTAAAGTTATTGAATATTATATGTAGTTAAAGTTTGAATTATCTTACTTGTGGTGTAATTGAACACTTTATGAAGTGGATTAGAAAAGGAGAAGGAAAATGAAGCCTCTAACCGAAGATACTTATCAATTACGGAAAAGGATTGTGTGTTTGTTGGGGTTTATAACCAACTGTGGGAAGTGGATAAGAAAATGGATAGTTGGGGGGTATAACAAACTATAATAGGAAAGTTTCTATTAGGATTTTATAATTCTTTCACTACTTGTTCCTTTTTATTTTGGAAAGAAGATGGTGAAAGAATCCATATTGGTGAGACTATCCAACATGGTAAGGAGTAGGTCTTTGTACTGAACCTTGTAAATATCATGTATTGTCTTCTCCTTATATTTTTTGTATACAAAAGGTACTATTGATAAGTTACATTAGAGTAGATAATAACTTTAATAAGTTCTAAAGGTTAATAAAGTTTACTAAAGAAGTTAATTTTTTTAAAGGTTGGGGCTGATGCCTCATTTTTATTATTAAAGAAAAGCAAAGAGAATATCCATCTCTGAGAATAAAGAAATTAAATTCAGAGAACAATAGGGTTGTTCCCTTTTTTATGGAAATAACTATCATAGTTAGAAAAAAAGGATGTTACCCTATCTTCTATCTCTTGGCCTTGAAGTTAAAGATACAACAATAGTGGGTTTTCCTCCAATAAATGAACTTACTATGAAAATTGATGATAAGAGAAGTGTTTAATCTAATGGAAAATCATATAATTATTTATTGATGGATCTTATAGATAATGTTTTTAAAAATATTATGGGGTTGAAAATATCTAATCAAATGTGGGATAAGTTGAGAATTAGGTTTGAAGGGAATGAGAAAGTTAAGAAAGCCAAGTTACAAATTTGGAGAAACATAGTTGAGGATTTCAAAAGGCATAATGATGAAAGTATTGATAGTTACTTTACAAGGGTAAATGATATTTTATGTAACATCAAAAGTATTTTTGAGAAGTTGGAAGATTATAAAATTTTTAAGAAACTTATAAGAAAAATTACAGATAGACTTGATGAAAAAGTTTCAGCCTTAGAAATCATGAATATTTATCCTAGTATGAACTTAAAAATATACTTATAGCATATGAAATGAGAAAATCTCATACTTTTAAGAAAAATGCTGAAAAAAATGAATTTTCCAGCTTTTTTAAAATGGAAAAACAAAGGTAAAAATATGAAGAAGAATCAAGTGATTTAGAGGTGGAGGAAGAAGTTGAGGATTTCAACACAATTATGGCTCTCCTTTCAATGAAATACAATAAGGGAAAATGGAAAATAAAAACTCTCAAATTATGGAATTGTGAAAGGAAAGGATATTTTGCACATAATTTTACAAGGAAGAAATTTAAAGAGTATGAGTCCAAATAGGATGATAAGAAATTTCAAAAACAAAAGTTGAAGGAACATAAGGAAATATTTCCTTGTGAAAAGGATAAGAAAAGTCATTTGAGTAGAATAAAATAGAATGATTCCTCATATGGTGGTGAATCAGATAATTAACTCAAATTTATTACTCAAGTTATAAAATAGAGTAATTCTGTATAAAATGATGATGGTGGTGAATATATTATAGAAATGTAATGAATTCTTAAAATAAATTTTGAAAAAGAAACTAATCAGAATACTCAACTCAAGAAAGAATGAATGAATTTATAGAAATATATTAAGGATACATCTTTTTAGAATAAGGATTTCATGAATAAAGTGGTGGAAAATATCAAATTTATTAGATAGAAAAATATGAATAATTGTGAGATTGAAAGAAAACTGAAAAACTATTAAGAAATTTCAGCTAGAAATGAGAACCTCAATATGAAATATTCTGTACTTTTTGAAGAAAATAAGTAGAAAAAGTTAAAGATGGATGAATCCAAAAAGATGATAGATGTTCTAAAAGTTAGTCTAGATGAGAATGAAGAGGAGTTTTTTGAAACAAAATCATTCCATCTTACAACACAAATTGAGATAAGAAAGTTGATATAAAACTACACCAAGATAGTTGATTTTAAAGGTGAAACTTCTAAAGAAGGTGAAAAGAAGGGTTTATAAAAGCACTTTTGTAGGAAAACATCTCTCACCAATAATGATAGAAATTTTTAAGTAAAGTATCCTCCTAAAAAACTGTTCCACTATTTGTAGAGAAACAACAATAATAATGTTCTGAACAAATTCACCATCATTCCGAAAAATCAAGATTCAGAGGTCACTGTTGGTGTTGTGGTGTTTTCATACATAGAGCTTATTCATATCAGTATAGCATGTCTCTACTAAGAAACATTTTTGAATCAAGGGAGAGCTATGATGAGAAAATAATATCAAATGTTCCTAAATAATATGTGGAACCAAAAATTGAATCTCAGAAGATGAAGAAAGGTGAGTGTGTTAAGAAAATTGATAAAAGTAAACAGGATGAGCAAGAAAAGAAGGAATTCTTAGTTACATAGCTAGAAAATGTTTCCACAGAAAGAAATTGAGAATAATTAAAACTATCAGCTATATAAAATTGGAAGAAGAATGTTTTATAAGTTGAAAACAAAGTTTATAATTTTTTTTCAATATATAGTGATTTAAAAATTCTAAAATGATGAAAAAGGTGTGAGAAAGAAGGTAATATTACTAAATTTATATGACTAACTTATTGTACCAAGAGGAATTCATGAAATAGTTGTTAAAAACTCACTATAAAAAAAAGGTTACTAAAGAATAAAAAATTTGACATCCTTATTAGAAGAATCTATAGATGAAATGAAACTTTTTGAAAAATCTGAGAAGGATGAACAGAAGAAAGAAAACACATCCAATGAAAAATATAATAATAACCAAAATAATAGAGAAATATTAGCCTGAAATATGTTTCTAAGGAACTATTGTGGTTCATCCTTATTACCAAAACATTTGTATAATTGTACTAATATTTAGGGAATTGAAAGAGTTGAAATAAGGAAGTTGGTGTTGATGATTCTCTTACTTCTCTTGAAAAATAATGTAATGAGGTTTCAAAATATCAGTTTTTGAAAGTTGTGTTCATATACCTGAACTTTTTTATATGTTTGTTGAGATGAGTGTAGGTTATTCTTATCATAACAAATCTTCTCAAGAATTTAGCCAGAAATAAGAATGTTTAAAGAAGCATGTTAATGTATTACATGAAAGTTGTGTTAGGGAAAACATTGATAACCTTGATTTTACACTCTTGTTTTCTACACCAGGTTCACCCATGCATACTTAGTGTTTTTTAGTTAAAGGATCATTATTAACAAACTCTTGTGATACTTATGTTCTCCTAAAGAAGAATTTCAAGATTTTGAGATGAAGAGTTCCAACCTTTCGAAATGAAATAATTTTTCAATAAAGGGGGAAACCTTTCATAATTCCCCCTTTGAATTTGACTGTTAATAAGGGGAAGAGATAATAAAAAGAGGAGAGATAAGAAATAGGGGGAGAAAGAAAGGAATGGGGGGAAGAAAAAGTGATAAAAGAAAATAAAAAGTGGTATTTTTTAGAAGTGGGTATTAACAACAAACATAAAAGGGGATATATTTAGGCCCTAGTTGATTTTTGGTTCTATTTGTTTTCAATATATGATATATGGTTGAAGTTAAGAAAATGTGTATTTTTGGTTTCTGGACAAACCCCATCAGACTAATAAGGACGATGCACTAGACATAGAGAATCAGATGCACAACACAAAAGGAAACATAGAACTTCAGACCCAGCCCATTGATATATGAATTGAACATAGACCATAAGAATGAGTCAAAATATCATAACCATCAGAACAAGGCTTGGTACGAAAGACAAAAGGTATTGGAAGACTTGGGAAGTCATATAACATTCTAATGTAAATATAATATTGATTTTCTGGTGATGGAGTTCTCATAAATAATGAAGAAAGTCATGATACAAGCTAGAGTTTATGGAGGAAAGGAGAATACGATGTGAAGTATTCTAGCTACTGCTCATTAGTGTGTGGAACACCGAACATAAAAGAATAATGATCATTCTTATGAGAATAATTTGTGTGAAAATATTAGAAGGCTAGAAGATTGATCTTGTTGAAGTAAAAATTTATTTCCAACACCATTCCAATGGATGCAGTATGCCACTAGTTCAATGTAATAGATTCAGACAATGATTAATTTTATAAATTGTTGTTATATTTAACACATCAAATAAATAGTTCTATTGGATTAATAATTGAGTAGTTAAGTTTTTGAGATCGATGAAATATAAGGATTCAGAGACTGATTAACTAGATAGTGATAAAAATGTAGTAAACCATTGCCATTAAGTTGAATTTTATTTATATTTTTTTAAGAGTAAAATAAAAAAATATTGATTGTTTCTCAATGTGAGGTGTAGACTTATTAGACTGGGACTAGAAACATTTATCAGGGTGAAGTAAAGAATGATCCATAAGACACATGATTAAACTGATAAATTCATCGTATGTTGAACTTCATCAGACACAATATCATCATTCTGAGAAATTAACGAAAAAGAGAAATAATTTAAACATATTTCTGATGTTATCTTTCCACTAGAGTATTGAAAAAGGATGTTTTTGAATGTTAAAGAATGCTCTCGATGTTTTAACAATTGTTTATCAGTTGATACAAAGCATTTGTATGATAATAATTTCAGTTTTTAAAAATGGTCATAATAATGAGTAGTCTTTAGTTTTTAATTGGTTTTCATGGTAATTAAAAATTGGACTGTAGAATTATATTGTAGAAATGTTTGTAAACTAAAAGAATTATGGATATTTGAGTAGATTTTAGAGGATTTGAGAATCTCCCAAAAGTATTGAGAAGAGTTGAAGAATTTAAATATGAATACTTAAATGAATGCAGAATCTGGGAATTGTAAAAAAAATTAAGCATGAAAAGGAATTCATTTTCCCACCTTTTTCATTTTGGGATGCCTATAAAAGGATATAATAGTACATTCATACTTTACAAGAGTATTGAATTATTCACGTGTGCTAGAGCTCTGAAAATTTTGAAACAGGTATTAAGATTCCAATAAAACTATTTTTTTAGGTTGAAGCTAAGGAATATTCATCAGAGTGAGGTTAAATCTGGTCATTAGAGAAATCCCCAATTGATAAAGTTTCATTGGATCAAGTATATCATAGTGATCCCATTAGAGTGACATCCATTGGAGAAAGTTCCAACAGATGATGTTTCATTGGATAAAATCCATTGGATAGAGTTATATCAGATAAAGGAATTGTGATATACCAATTGAGTTTATACACAATTGAATAAGGAAGAGCATAAGGACAATCAGACTAAGGCTAATCGAACAAATACCATCAGATAGGGGTAATTGAACTAAGGTAGACCAGATTGAATTTTTCTAAGGAAGTTTTCCATATAGAGTTTCTGGATAATGTTTCAAGACCAACATGTTCCTTAGATAATTTTTTAAGTTCTTGAATATTGTACGTAGGTAAAGTTTTATTGAGCTTACTTGTATATGAGTTGAAAACTTTCTGAAGTAGATCAGAAAAGAAGAAGGAAAGTGAAGTTTGTAATTGTGAATAAATACCAGTTTCTAAAAAGGATTGTGTGTTTTTTGTGGTGTATAACTAGCTATGGAATATGGATACAAAAATAATATTTGGGGGGCTATAACCAAATATAATAGGAGATTTTCTACTAGGATTGTATAATTGTCCACTGCTTGTGCCTTTGTATTCTAGAAAGAAGATAGTAAAAGAATCCATGTTGGTGGGACTATTCAACATGGAAAGGAGTAGGTTTCTGTTCCAAACTTTGTAAATATCATGTGTTTCCATCTATTTATATTTTTTGCATATGAATGGTGATTTTGAGAAGTTACATTTGAATGGATTGTAACTTTAATAAGTTCCAAAGGTTAAGAAATTTTACCAAAGAAGTTAAGAAACTTTCTTATAAAAGAAATAGAAACCATGGATTCAATCCATGTTATTAGTCTTGATCCTATTTGGGAACAACAAAAATGAACATTGACAACTGATATTTGGAATCAAAGTACATCACAGTAAGCATGGAGTTAAAGTTTAAGCTTTAAGTTTCTTTTTATTGATTTTTTTTAAATTTTCTACATTATCTATCTATTATATTATTCAATACAAGTAATTTTCTTTGAAATTTTAAAAAATAGACACGTTCAATTTCGGTTATCTATATAAATGATATGTAAATTAATTTATAATGTTGAATATTAAAAAAACGATGTTATAAATGACATTCAATGTTTATTATAAAAATAAATGATGTTTCAAGCCTTGAAATTTTTACTTAAATGAGAATTTTAACATCAATTTTAATAAATTTCCTTAAAAATATATTTACTACATCAATTGTAATGATTTCACATATAAAACCATTGTTACAAATGTAAATAAAAATTGACATAAAAGAGCTATTTTTTATAATAGTGTATACTTATCAGTTTTCCAACTAAAAAAATGTCAAATGTTCATGGAACATATTTATGGTAAGTTAAAACTTATTTATGGTACTCTCAGTTTAACTATATAATCAACCAAGTAAACTAAAAATATCTAAATCATAGTCACATCTCATAAAATTCTCTGTAAATTATGTAAAACAAAATTAGAATACATGGTTACTTAAACACTTAACCATAATTTACTTCTATAATATCACTGGATGAACAAAAAACACTACAAAAAAAATCTATAACACTTACAATAACCTATTGAAAACAAATCCAATCAATCCTAGAAATGGTTCTAATTGTTTGATATTATTCCATTGTCTCAAAATAATAGAAAATATGCACTTGGAAAATAAATTCCCAAAAATTATATATCTGAACCTATATTATTTATGAGGTAAAATAGTGATCCTATAAAAATGTGATATGATACTTAAGGAATAAAAAATTCTTCATTATCTACATTTAATCAAAAAATGATCTTTATCTTGATTAATAGACCACAAAACCATTAATGTACTGAATTGATGAGATTTTTCCATATATAAATTTTATAAAACTTTTTTTTATATATTTATTGATGAATAAAAATTCCATAATTTAGATTCTTAATATGTAATTCATGGGAAAAAAATTTATTCCCAAGGTCTTTAATCTCAAATTATTTCTTTAAATATTCAACTACCTTATAAGGTTTATTTAGAGTCCCAATGATATTCAAAATTTTCAAAATATTTTCTCACAATTATTAATTCAAGTCCATACCCTTTTATGAAATCACATGGATAAAATGTATCATTTTTATAACCCTTTTTAATTAAATATTTTCTCAAATAGTTAAACCACTTACTCCCTGACTCCTTTAATTCATGTAATGATTTTTTCAATTTATTGGAATAAATATATCATGATTTGGAACATGTAATAATAATTTTGAATCCTTCAAATAATTTCATATAAACATCATTATCATTGTTACTATATATGTATGAATTCATAGCAACTATAAGGTTTAATTCAAGATGTTAATGTATAACCAAAATAACGGGATATAGAAAAGTTATAAAATATGTTTTATGATAATAAACATCAAGTATTTGTAAAACCTTTAGCTACTAATCATGATTTATATCTCAAAACTTTATTATTTTCATTTATCAATTTCATAAATACTCATTTACAACTGACAAGTTTAATACTTTTTGGGGATTTTTAAAATTGACCCAAAAACTCATGTTTATAAAGTGTGTCCAATTTATATTACATTACAAATTTCAATTTATGTAAATTTATTATATCATGAAATTTAATTATTGATATTGGTTCTTGATCCTTATTAAAAATATCAAGTGTTGTGTTATATGAAAATATTTTATTAACAATAGTATCCAATTGGTTTTAATATCTTTTAAATTAGTAAACTTGATATTAATTCCTTCTTGATCATAATTTTTCACTTTAGGTGCATTTTTTCTTCTAGGAATATCATGATTAATCAGATTTACATTTCTTTTATATTTTTTCACTTTTTCAAACTATCATGGGTTGATATCCTTTATTATGAAAATTATTTTTATCCTCTAAATCATGTAGTATAACATGATTAAACATGGTTAAATGAAGATATGTATGTTTGTGCATGTTCATGTATGTATTTTTTTTGTTTGATTACATGTTATTTTATGATTTTAAATATCCAAAACCCTTTTATTATTTTCTGTTAAAATTTGTTTTAAAAAACTTTCTGTATTTTAATTATAACTTATTTTTTATTGATCAAAATTTTATAATTATTATTTTTTCCAAAAGATAACAAGTTTATATAACTTTTATTAAACTAAAATTTCATATAAATATTTCTCTATTATGTGCTCATTTAATCTTGAACATGATTCATTTTTTCTCTTAAGAAATGTTTTCAGTATAAACTAATTTAAAGTTTTATTCTATATTTATTTTATAACTTACACTATACTAATCAGTTTATTTCAAAACTTGTATAATTTAAAATAAAACTCATTTTTATTCATTTAGTTATTATAAAAGTAAGGATAATTACATTTTTTAAGTGGTGATCCTTTTATCTGAAGATCTTACAAAAATTATATAAAAATGGATTTTCCATAATTAAAAATCTTTCATGTTTCTTTAATATATCATTCGATTATAATAGAAATTTTTCAGATTTTTTTCGGTTAAAAATATAACAAGTTTTAATTTATTTCATTAAAGTAAATGAAACTCTAAAAATATCATTTACATACCTAAAATATAGTCTGAAATACTATAATCCATTCTATAGTGTTCAAAACTTGTTCTTACTATATTTTGAATATATCTCTTTTAGTACTTATAATAATTAAGTGATTATTAATTCTTTTTAAAGATATTGAAATTATCTACAAATAAGTATTTTGGAACAACTTCAAATGAAAATTTTTATATGGATTAAAAATTCGTTGAAGCTTTTGTATTCAGTTTGAACATAAAATGATGAAATGATATTCATCGTCTTCAACTTATATCCTCTTTCCTTGTTGGTTGATCACTCAAGATTTCTATCCTTTATCATAATAATATTTTCAACCATAATATTCCTCATTTTATGGTTTCTCCTTCAATAGAATCACACTTAGATGTGTTATATACCCAACTGTGGGTGTGTTGTTCTCCTTCAAAATCACCTATTATCCTAGTGTGACACCACTTTTTCTTCACCTCCTATGCCAAATTATAATGCCAACAATGATCATTTTATATACTTTTCCAAATTTTCATGCCAATGATGAGTATTTTCTATCCTTTTCCAAATTTGTAACTCAATGGTAGGTTAACAATTTTCTTTTCCATTTTTTCATTTTTATCACACCCAACAGTAAGTGTATTGTTGCCTTTGCCAGATTCATATAAACACCCAACATTAGGTTTATTTTTTTCTTTTTCTATTTCTGTGGTAACACAACGGTGAGTTAATATTTTATTTTACATTTTTCCATTCCAACGATGAGTGTTCCTTTTCATTTTTTCTAAGCCAATGGTGCATAAATTTATTAAAGGAAATGGTGGGTAAAATTATAACTCAACGATGACTCAAAATTATAACAGTAACTTAAAATTAATGGTGAATCAATTTATCAACGGTGACTCTTTTTATCAATAATGACTCATACTCTATTTCTTCATCATTTTATATTTTGATGAACAACATACATAAATTAATTTTTTTTAATTATTTTATTAATTTCCAAAATTAATATATATTATATATGATCCATGAAAAGTATTTTTATAATATTTTAATGAGTTATAAAATGTTATTAAATATATTTATTATTGTTATGTGACTTCTATAGCATATATTCTAGAATAAGTATGTCTTAATATTTTGAGTTAATTTATTTGAATAAGTATTTTCTTAATTATTATTCAATGACATTAAATATATTCAAACACTTTTTATTCCATTTAAATCAGTATAATTATTTTTTAAATTACACACTACTTTAAATTAAATTGTTTTTAATATTTATTTTAAACAGACTTATTATTTATATGGGATTACATTTGACTTATTATTATCATTTATTAGGTAATTTAAATTTGTTTTAATCGATATTTAGTTTTAATTCAAAAATTTATTTGTTGTGATTATTCTGCAAAAAATAATTCTCTCTTTCCTAAATAATTAAACCATTTTTTAATTAGCATTTCTTTACCCAGAGATTGTTTTGTTAGTTCTATTTTATATATCTTATTTAAAGGTTCAAGGACACTTCAATGATTACATGGGTTACGAAATTTTATGCTCTATTTTTCCTCGAGGAAAAAGCTATGAAAATTTAGCCTTCTATTCAAATCAAGTCATGTTCCATACTCTATTTCATCACATATACGATCTCTCAAGGGATGAATTTATTCTATTTAAACTTCTATTACCTTAATGGGATGAGCCAATCTAATCCTAAAAAACTCATACTTGTGCCTTGATTATTTATCTTACACTTCATCTGGTTGCTTTAGTATGTAACAATATTTTCCATCTCTCACACAATCTATTTTTTTTTGTTTATGCTTTTACACACAAAAACATTATTTATTCTTATATTCCTTGGGTTGTGACTCCCATATTCTAAAGTCGGGATCTAAGGGTTGTGATTTCCTAGATCTAAATTCACGACTATTCGAGTTGTGACTCCTAGTGTTTAAAGTCAGGTTGTAAGGGTTGTTATTCCTCATACAAAAGTTAGTTTCATGGTTATCCCACTACTAGAAGGTTGATTGTAAGGGGTCCATTTCTTTCACAATCATTATTGTTGGGTAATCATTATCAACCTTAATGGAAACTCCCAACGGTTCCTTCATCTATAACTGGGTACATACCTACTTTCCAAAGGTAGGTGGTCAGTTAGTGTTTCAGACCCAATAAATCTTAGGACTTGCATTGGTCGAGAGGATGGGAGGTCAAGATCATCACACCCTATTATGGGGGGGGGGAATTATTGGCTACTTTTGGACTCTTATAGATTTAAGATATGTTTGTTAATCTATTCCTAATATTGATGCAAGATCAGTTACCCTAACAAAATGATCATAGGTTAACCACTTTTCTGCATATTAGGAGGGAATATCATTAGAAAATCCATATGTATGTATTCGAGGTTCTTCATCCATTTCTCAGTAATGAATGTATTCTTATATACTAAAGTCATAAAACTAAACACTTCAGAATTTGATTCTACGCAGGGAGGTGATTACTATTCTGAGGAGGGGATAAATCCATTATGTGGCATCCAACGTATCATATTTATTATAGGAATCAAAACTCATGTAGTTTTATAAACTCATACAGTTTAACATCATGCATAAAGTAAATATGTGTGGACACTTAGGCACCAAATATTTGAGATCATGTCTTAAGAAGATGTCCTACATATCCTGGTTATAGAATGAATTAGAGTTATCATAGTTCATTCATTTCCTCTGGACTTTCCCAAGGTAGATTACCTTATATGGGGGATATTTATATCATGCCACTCATTAGGGATTACATGATGATATTTCCCTGGGTGGTGGAGATTCATGATGCGAATGAGGTGACCATCGTAACTCCCTATGCCCATGTGATCCATACTCAATGTAACATGCAAGGGATAACAAGTAATCAGTCTCACTATATATGGATGTGGGGATTATGTTTTGGGACTTCCCTTGGTATGTTTAATATGGATATCATGCCTTAATAATGAATATAACATATCTTGGTTATAACAGGAATTATAGTCATCGTAGTTCTGTTGGCTTCTCCGTCTGCTAATTGATGAGGTATAATGATCATCCCATGGGAATTATTGGGACCTAATGGTTGAATTGTTACACTGAGGTGGATTACCATTTCAACTAGGAAGGTGTTCTACGAATCTTGGTTATGGAAAGAATTAGAGTCCTCATATTTCAACTGGTTGAGGCTTACACATTGACATTTCCCTTATATGCAGGAAATATTGTATTATGCCATTATTTAGGGATTACACACCAAAGTTTCCATTACATTGATAGAGTATTTTCATGTGAATGATTTGATCATTGTGACTCCCTAATCCCATGTGATCTATGCTCAGTGTGAGAAACAATGGATGGAAAATAATCTGTCTCATTGCCTATGAATGTGGGACTTATGTAATCGGACTACCCTTTGAAAGCTTAATATAGTTATCAAGACTTAGGAAGGCATCCTATTTATCCTAATTGTAGTGGGAATAAATTAATTATAGTTTCCTTGATTTGGGCTTACACAATTAGGTTTTCCTTCTGATCGGGGCTTGCAAACTAATGGTGGACAAAGTTATCAAGCCATGGGATGCCCATTTGACCTGGACGACTTGCCTGCCTGACATGATTGCCTACCCGCTTGACATGACATGATTGTTTGACATGTTAGAGGATGTATTTACATGTATGGTTGTATTTAATACATGTACAAAGACAATCATATGATCTAGTTGTCTTGTCTAAGGGACATTGCATATCTTGGATGGCATGTTTTAGGGTTATCACATGATCAAGGATGACTTGTCCAGAGGACATTGCAATACCTAGCTAGCTGATCATGTAATCCATCATATAATCCCAAATGACATTCTTAGAGTGTGTTGAATGATCTAGATGACATTCCATGGTTTTATAAAAAAATATGACTGACACACTTGAAGGAAAAAATAAGAGTCAATGTGAAATATCTAGGAGTTGGCACATGATCCAGTCAGACATGTCTGGGGACATTGTGATATCTGACTGGCATGCCCGGAGGGTGTCACACGAGTCAGTTGACATGCCTGGGTGCTATTGCGATACTCAAATAACATGTTATGGTGTCATTGTATAAGTTAGGAAACATGTTTGAAGGACACATCAAGGTTTGGATGGTGAGCCTAGAGGGATTCATGAGACTTGGGTAGCATGCCCAGGGGAACTATGTGACTTTATTTGACTTGTCTAGAGGAATTCACATTATCCAAATAGTATACCAAATGAGCATCTCATGACGTGGGTGACATGTCCTTGTGTTGTTTCATGACCTAGGTGGTTCACGTGAAGCGCATGAGGATCTGTGTATATGTTCTTTGCATAAGCCTCCCAAATTTTATTCTTTTTTCCATCCTTTTATTGAAATTTCCTTATATTTGTTCGGTGTAATATTTTTTTGAGTCTTGTGTGATTTTATAAGATATGTGGGATGTTCTTCATGTGACCCATCAGAATTACTCCACATGATCTATGAATGATCATATGAAATTTGTTATGCATTCTTCATGATCACTCTAGTTGTTCCTTGTATCTTACCTAATGGGAATCTTTTCCAGTTATGAGATCAACTAATCCGATAAATCTACTCTAGTTATTGGGTTCACCACTATGAGATTCTAAGGAATATTTCATATGTGTAAAGTCTATCCTTTATTTTTAATTCTAGGGTGGGGTATTTATAGGCCTCACCACTCTGGTTATTCACTAATTTTCATAACACATATTTCTCAAATCCTGGATGGAGTCGGTGGAGGGATTCAAAATCATGTGCTTCGCAAGTTCCCATTGTAAGTCATTCCAAAGGTGTCATATCATTTTTAGAAATTGCAAGATCTTCCTATCAATGCCTCCTTTATTGGATTATTTCTAATTAAGGGGGTCTGGGAAAAATATATAGACATGCCAAGGGACTTTCATATTGTCCATACGACACATCCAAGTGCCTTCACGAGATCAAGATTACCATTTTAAGGACTTCACGTGATCTTATGTGACTTTTTTGGAACATTTTTCAAGAGACAAGGATGGCTTGTTAGGGGGCCTTCATGAAATCAGTATTTCATGCCAAAGGATTCTATGAGACCGTGTTGCGGATAGCCTAGGAATGTTGTGAGAGTTTTATGACTGTGAGAGGCTCACATCATATCCCTCTTCTATTTAATTTATTTATTTTATAAAGTTTGAGGATCTCGTGAGGTTTTTTGAGTGCTGTTTAATACAATCACTCTACCTCATGGTGATATTTTGCATGACCAATACAAGTATTCATGTAGATGCATGATAATTTCATGGAAAATTCCATATGTTTGTCCATATAGAGCCAAAGGGGGAGTGCGAGGTTGCTTGGACATTCCTGATTCCCTTCATGTGATGAGGATGAAATGCCTACGGGATTTCGCAAAATGAGGTGGACATGTCACTGGGTTCTTGTGGTGTCTTGTTTATTGTCAGGGGTGCATCACATGATTTTTATGACCACAATAGGTTCCCTCCATCTCCCATTTTTATTCCCTTTGTTTATTTTACAAAGGATTGGGAGTTTCACAAGTTTTTTGATGTTTGTTTGAGGACAATCATTCTCCCCATCAGGGATTCATCGTGTGAGTTTTACGATCACAAGAGGATTCCACCTTTTAGATTTTCCCCCTATTTTCCAAAGTCTTTTTGATAGTTCTCTATGCGTTCACTGGTTGACAAGCCATGTGACTTGGGGGAGATTATCTGGATATTGTCGTGTGATCACTGATTGTCTAAGGTGCCTTCACAAGAGTAAAAGGACTTGTTTAAGGGACTCCGTGAGATCTTATGTAGGCTATTCATTGTGCGAGACCATCCACATGACCTTCTAAAGTTAATGATACCATGTGTCTTTTGGGTATTCATGTGATCTGTGTGATCTCGACCACCTTATTCTTCCTTTTCTTTATTGTGAAAATAAAACCCATATTTAGGTATTTCTTTCTTTGTGTATTTTTTTACGCTTATTTGGTGGGCATCAGAAAATCCCCCCCTCAGGAGGGATGTCCGTAGGGACAAGGGATCAGTTCTGAGGAAATTAAATGCCATCTCAAGTATTTAGCATTGTCGCCAATTGGTGTCTTAGGTGATTCTTGGTCTACTTGGAGATGTTTTGTATTTCATAGGATTCTATATAAATAGGAGAGAAGAGAGGAGTTCATTCATTTGATAATCCATTCTCTAGAGATCTTGCACCCTCCTTCTGTCATGTATCCTCGTCATAAGATCCTCCCATAAGAACCCATCATGAGACCTCGCCGCAAGCCTATTTCATGAGAACCGCTCTGCAGGAATCCTTTTTCCTAGGAACCTTATTGAATCAACCATGAATTAAACTTTAATAATTGTTTGAACTTTGGTCATGGGGATGCGATCATCTTGAGGGTTTTTCAGGATTTGATGACATGATTGCATGATCCTTTGACTATAATGTGGATCACATGACCGAGTTAAGGTCATGTTATTATGAGTATTTGAGGGGTCATGTGGTTGCGTGATGCTTTGTGGGTTTATGTGATCCATGATATCTTTAGGGACTGGGTGATCTGCGAGTCCTTTATGTGATCTGTGAATGCCTTACTGATTTATGTGATTTGCATGATACTAACTATTTTTATATATTTACTTTGAAAATATTTAATTTTATCTATCTGACATGTGCCACTTACTTTTGTTCATATGGATTTCATCTCTCATCGTAACTCTCATAAGACTTCGAGGAGGGAGGCAAAAGAAGTGATATCCTGTCATGATGCTATTGTAGAGATAATGGATTCTACTTATCACCATGACATTGGTTCACTTTAGTTGAGTATGGTAATGTTGATAGAAGAGAAACTTAGGGGCTATACCCTTTTATATTTTCTACCCCTTTACAGATTCGGTCTTACCAATGACACTCCCATTCCTCTACCTTGGTCATCATTCATGCCCTCTTCTTGGGTTTTCAAAACACACAACACTTTTCAGGTGAATATCTCTCGGGGGGATACTTTTTCACTAAGGGAAATCATGAATATGGGAATATACTAACATACATGCCCACAAACTTTAAAGGGATTGACCGCAAAGCTGATATGGATGTTCAAATGAATCGCTGAATAATAAAGAAGTATGCCTCCAACCAGAAGTTTGGGTGGGTTCCCAAATGGGTCTTTTGATTAGGAGGAAGTTGTGGAATGGACTAGTAATGGACTATTTGGGTACAATACATTTCTTATTAATTCACTTAGGAGTTTAATCAAATTGTAATGTATGAGGCTGTTTGGATATCATAGATGTCTTCCTACTATAACAAAGTTCTAATGATGGAATTGTATTTTCATTGGAGTCTAGAGTGGAAAATTTTCCACCTCATGCATGGTGAGGTAGGAATAAAAATTTGGGATGTGGAGTAGATATGTGGTGCACCTATATTAGATGTTATGTATGATGAGTTCCCCCCATGATTCACCTAGGATGACATAACAAGGACTCCTCCTCTCAAACAAGAATTGATCAGGCTAGATGAAATAAACCATTCTGAAGGAGCCAATTCGAAGATTGGATATCCCATTCAAGATGTGGATATGATACTTCATTAGGAAGTTTCATTCTAAGATGGATGCTAATAAGCTAAATGCCTATCTTACGAAAGACTCCTGTAGTGCACCAAGTGCTTACTGGCCTGTGATTGAAGAAGGGAAATTTAAATAATGGGGATGGGAAGTTGTTCCTAGCGTTTATCATCCTATCCAACTGGCTAGTTTCTTCTCCATGTACCTGATTGGGTACTTACTTCCAATGAATGAAAAAGGTGGATCTATAGTTTCGACATTCATAATAGTGACCTCCATAGCACGGGGGAGCATATCGGGCTAGCCGTCCCCATGATGTCTAAAATTTATTGTTATCTACACCATGTTTACAAGGGAAAATACCCTTACAGTTTCATGGGAACCTTCCAAGTATTATGAGGTAGAATGGGAGCTCATCTATGGGGATATGAATATCTGAACATCCAGGGTATCCCCAATGTTCACTTCAAACCATATATGCAATGTATTAGTGGGGTGAGACCTATTATAATGATGTATTTGAACATAAGGTATTATATGAGTTGTTATGATTTTCTCTCCTTTGGGACCTATGAGCTAGTGTCAATGAGTGATATGGTTGATGATAGTGGTTCTATCCTTGAGTAATGTGCTTATATGATGTCACTTCATGAGGTAATCCTTACCACTCATATTGATGGGGACCTCCTCTATGAATAGTATGCACCCTTCCAGTTTAGCATTTAATTCCTATGTGTTTAGTCGAGATTTCCTAGATCAATTTATGTCTGATCCAAGGAGAATCCAGTGGTATCTCACCATGTTTGGATGATGTTTACCATGGAGGATACTCGAGATGAGATAAACCTTCCTCCCTATAATGAAACAATTGGTTTATCTCATAAATATGTTGAGGTTTTGATATTCTCATAACCTAATGGGAAATTATTCAAATTGGTAAGTGAGGCTTCCCAGTTATCACTGAATATTGAGCACAATCCGAAGATTTATAAACAACTATTTTCTACAGGGCCAATAGCTTCGGAATCACCTTGTAAGAAGATAATGCATTTACCATCATCCTCTTGGCTAACAGAAGTGTCCACTAATGCAGTTGTATGGATTGTAGAACTAGAGGTTGACGCCATTCCAAACATATTATTTCTTATCACTTCTCGATAGTGGATGGCTTGGAGGATGATGAACTCAGAGGTTGAGCTCCGAGGTATCATGATCTAATCAGAGTTACCTTTGGAGGGTTTTTCTCATGTCATCGCCCCTATGGGTATCACTTTCAAAGAACAACCTAAAGAGGTCCAGACCTTCTTCTAAGACCTTGATGTAATACTAGAAAGCATCAAGGGATGAGTTTGTTATTAACCCTTGGTTCACATAATGGTGGTGCAAGGAACATTGAAAATGGATATAGATGAACATGGATATCCTGTTTAGAGGAAGTGGTAATGTTAAGATTTCTACTATGTTTAAAGGGTCATGGTTCTATTGAAACCATACTGAAATCCTTTGTGTTTTTGTTTTTGTTTTAAATATAAAGAGGTTTCATAGGACCATCCAATCCTTTTATCCCTCATATATTCTCCCCATAGTAAATCAGTGGTAGAGGAATTTAGAATTGACTAGGAGACCAATAAAGATGGATCTCCAGGTTAAGTTTCCCAAATGAAGATGGTGATTGATGCTTCTAGAGAAATGATTTCAGCTTCAATACCCTCTAGAGATCCTTCCCTATAAAGGAAGAGGAAAATCAAGTGACCTATATTATTAGGGTCTTCTCCTCAATAATCTCCATGTAAGTGTGGCATTTTATTCCTTTCTTGTTTTAGATTATTTTGGAAACACATCCCAATTTTTCAAAAATGTGTAGGTCCCCATCGAGCTCACTTGGAATATCATGTATCCTCTTATGAGGATGTGGGTGACTATTGGATTTATTTTGCAGAACCTTTGTTGTTGGGCTTGGCCCATAAATAAGAGGAGGTGACTGAGGTGCCAGTTCAATCATTTTTTTTCCTGCTACAAACATCCCAGTGATCACACCACTTGATTCAATGTGGGTGGATGTGATTTTGGAGGATACAGACACATGTAGTCATTCTTCTACCATGATATCCTTGATGGGAGTGAGTTTTGGAGAAGGTGAATACTTATTCAATACTGGATAATTTTTTTATCTGTGTTATGTCACCTAATATTATTTTTTGTTATTACAGTCCTCAAGGGTGGGGAATGAAGCACATATTCAGGAAAAGCACTAGAAGTGGTACACAGCTACTCATCATAGGAAGGTGTATCTTTTTCACCCAAGGATGGGGTTGGGGAAGTGGACGTTGCCAGTGACGTGACTGATAAAGGTATGATTCTAACATTAATAGTATTCATTTATCATCTAGTGATAAAATATCATTTATCCTATGACTGATAAACCTTTTTCCACTTACTAAAGTGTATTCACACATGATTTTAGAGGCTCTAGTCTCTACTCCCTTGGGGGTCCCTCTGATTGGATCAACCAATATTGAGGTCAGTTATCTTCCAAGTTTTTACAAGACCATGAGCATAACTCTTTCTCTGAGCGACATAGTCCTAGAATATGTTCACATTCATGGCATGGGCTTGGATCAAGGTCTGGGGTCCATGTCATTCTACTAGTCTATGTGCTGAGAAATGTGAAGGGAGATTTGGGACCTAGTTTTAAATACCCCCTTAAAGGAGTTGAATGATCGGATGAGCCACCTTTTGATTATGTTTCATAAACTTGGTTATAAGGTATTTGATTATACAACTCTTCACACCTAGGTAAAGGAGGTGGTCTCTCTGAGAGAGAATAATAGGTCTCTTGAATTGAGGTTGGTAGCTACTGAGGCCTCCTCTTTAGTGAATCAGAACCATTACGAGGTTTTAAATGGAGTTTCCCGACATGCGGTGGAGTCGAGTGCTCACCAGGATGTAGTTAATGATGGTAAGGTTGAAACTTACCATCTTCAGTCTCAAATAATCTGTCTTCAAGTAGAGATATCCCAGTTTCAATATGCACTCCATATATCCAAAAAGACTATGCTGGAGCAACAATGAATTCTTGATGTGGCAGAGAAGGTGAGGATTGAATCCATTTCTAGGGTAGAAGAGTTTCACTTGGTTGTAGAGGTGGAAAGTGAGTCTGTTGACTAGTTACATCAATTTGTCACCTACCTGAAGTAGAGGATTGCAGAGTTCAATGATTCTTCTGAGAACATTCTATGATGGAGTTGTAATTTTGAAACTTTTCTTCAGCTCATATATTCATGGGAGAGACTCTAGTATGTGAATATTTCTCCAATTATATGCTATCAGTGAATAGTTCTGATGAACTTTATATGTTTTTGTCTAGTTTTTCTTTCATTCATGATGTGCAGTACTTTTTTATAATCCAATATTATATGAATCCCCAATGATACCCATCCTTTACATACTATCAAGTGAACCTGAATTTTTGGATATGAAAATTTAAATCAAAACATGTTCTTATTGAGAAGTGATCATGAATTCCCACCAACATGAGATTTTTTATTGATATATCTGCTCTAGCTATATTGAGATCACCTAATTTACAAAAGGATAATTTGGGTAGAATACATATCCTAGAGGGATAATGCTTTTTCTTTTGCTGAAGCTGATAGGATTGGTGAGCATATCATGATTTTTTCCAAGGCCATATAGTGGGCCATATAAAATTTTCCATTATTGTAGACTAAATCACAGTTGTGATATATTTTAGGGTCTTTTAGATTGTAACTTCTATTGATTTAGTTTAGGGTCTTTTAGCTTAGACCTTCTATCGATGGAGTTTTGGGTCTTTTATCTCAGACCTTCTATCACTGTAGTTTAGAGTCTTTTAGATCATACATTCTATCACTATAGTTTAAGGTCATTTAGCTTGGACATTTTATTGCTATAGTTTAGGGTCTTTTATCTCAGACCTTATATCTATGTAGTTTTGGTTCTTTTAGCTCTGACCTTATATCACTATATTTTAGGTTATTTTAGCTCATAACTTCTATTATTGTAGTTTAAGGTCTTTTAGCTCGGACCTTCTATTACTATAGTTTAGTGTCTTTTAGCCCAGACCTTCTACTTCTATAGTTTATGGTATTTTATCTTGGACATGATCAATGATCATGTAATATGGTGTAGACATGCCAGGAATGACCCAAAACATTCTAGGGTGTTGATTTCATCCATGGTGTTTCCAAGACTCATGGAGATTAGGGTTCTTTTCCTACAAGCAGGAGATTCCTCTAGTTACAAGATCAAAGTCCTTATGAGTCGGTAGAATTGAAAAATAGGGGTGTCTCTACTCTTTTCCAAGGGTTATGAAAGGTTTTTGGGGGTAATATCAGTTGAGGGTAAAATACTAGGGATGCTATGGCTTCCTGGATCGTTGGAATATGGGTGATATATGTCATAACCCAAAATTTTAAGTCTATTAAAATGGGAAGGGGAAGACCTTTCAGGGGTGACCTATAACACCCTAAGGTTCCAAGTTCTACCATGATGTTTCCAGGTCTCACAAGGATTGAAGTTCCATTCTTGCAAGGAGGAGATGCCTTTAGTTTGTAGGTCAAGGCCCTCATGCATTGGTAGCATGGTCAAGAAAATATGATATATAATCCCTTTTTAGGGCCATAAAATATTTTTGAAGACTCAAACTTCCAGATGATGGGTTGGGTATGGGAAGAAATATATTCGGGAAGGGTTATGGAACCATAAAGTAGTCCATCTCTTAAATTGTGACGCTCAATCCCTATGCCCTGTGGTTTTGAATCACGAGGTGTGGGCCATTAAAGGTTCAGGAAAAGAGTGTAACATTATAGCCTTTAGAAATGGTAAAAAACACTGTGACTTAACATTGAGGATGTCAAATCTTCTTGAATAGTTTGGTACAAGAATTGTAAATCATGGTCTAAAGTGTTTAAGTCATGAAAATGGTATCAGAAAATCATATCAAGAATGTCGCATAACACACTAAGGTGATGAGTTCTTCTATAATGATGTCAAGAAACACCCGTATTATAAATCCCTTTTTGCAGAGTGACACATTTGGTTGATGACCATATGCGCATATTTCGGAGCCATAGACATACATTCATAGTCAAGAAAAGGGTCCCTTGAAGTCGGGTATCCTCTTACAAGGGCCTTGGAAGGTTGTGGTGGTCTGAGGCACTCAAATCATGAAGTTTTATTTATGGATATTGTAATATTAAAGAAGGGTTAGAGCACCTTTAAGTTTGTTTCACCACCTAGAACACATGTTATCATGGTGAAGAGATGTGAAAAATCACAACTCTAACTTTTTTCTGAACCATTAGGGTCTAGTGATCATTTTTTGGATTTTACTAGGGATACAGAGTAGTCCCTATGAGATTTATGCCTTATTTATTTTCACTCTATTTTTTTTAATTCTCAAGATGAAGTGTTTAGTGATCGAAGATTTGACTTTTTCTTAGGCTACCCTTTCTAGTTTTTCAACCTGAAATGTTATTTGTCTCTTTTGATAGTAGTTTAAGGTCTTCAAATTTGGACCATTATAGGCTAGATTTTAAGGTCGTACAACCAAATTTCAGGCATTTTAAGGTTGTGACACACATGGACCTAATATGATGGATGGTACATAACAGCATAATTAGGATACACAGGTTCAAGAGTACCCCATCGTCCTTCTAAGCGAGAGATGGAAATATTGTAAACCATGGCTTGAGGTTCATAATTTGTGAGTTTTGATATGGGACAATCATAACAAGAGTGTTTTGGAATACAATGAGGTTCTAAGTTCTTCTGTAGTGATTTCAGGGCTTACAAGGATCAAAATTCATTTTTTGAAGAGAAAATCATTTGGTTGATATCCATAAGTGCATATGTAGGATCCACAAGAATGCATGCATAGAAAAAAAGGGTCATTTGAAGCATGATATATTTTTTCAAGGGCCATGATAGTTTTTTGGAAACCCAAGGGACTAGAGATATGAAGCATGATTTTTGGATTAAGGTGCTTAATAGATGATGGAATCGCCCCTTACTTTGGATGATTAGGGTAAGGCTCTTGTGGTCCTTTGATAAGGGATAGAAAATGGGTGATGTTCTGCACAGTTTAATGTCATGCAGTGCATATTTTTTTTGTCTCTGTCCAATTTAACATCATGCAGTATTGAAATTTTACATTTAGTTTATCTTCATGTGGTAAGGACGTTTCCTTGCAGTTTAATGTCACATGGTAGGGATGTATGAACTGATGTGAAAAATTGTGCATGATATATTTCACGCACAAGCAAGCCATGCATGTATTTGACTCATATATAGGCAAAAGGAGCTTGCATAAATCGGCCCATATGCAGTTTGGGATGTATTTGTTTTCTTGTAGGTTGTTACATCTAGACCCAAGACTTGATATCCAAGTGTCACTACTTATCCTATAATGGCAGGAATCAAGACACACATTGTTCTTGAATGGTAAACACTCTATGAAGGTATAACCCATACATATAGGTTGGCATTGTTTCCATTAACTTTTGAAGTTGGGACCAGGATTGGAGATATGAGCATCACTATGTATCCTATGATGAAAAGAATCAATCCAAACATAGTTCTTGAGGAACTATGTACTTTAATGTCTTACAGAAAGGACGTTGGCTTCTCGATGTGAAAAGGGGTATGGTGGCTGGACCCATGTATATAAATCTGGTTGTCACTACATATCCTATGATAATATTAATAAATAAATATGTATTTCTTGAGGAATTAATTTTCTATGAATGTCTAGACTATACTCAGAAAGTGGGAATTTTTATATTTGTTGCAGCTGGACCAAGGATTCAAGATCTGGGTGTCACTATGATGTTTGGAATCAAATCACATGTAGTTCTTGAGGAAGGAGGTGTGTTAGGAGAACAATCACCTACAATAGTGGTCCTCTCAAATAAGGTCCATATGGATGTGTAGTTTTATATCATTCAATGGACATCAATTGTGTAGTTTAATGTCGTGTAGTGATAACTCAGGATACGCCTTTTAAGGTTTTACATCCAGGACCATGATGAACCTATCATGAGTTTTTATGCCTTTTTATGTGATAAATCCCTTACTGAAATTCCTAAGCTCACATGATTTATGGTCGATGTGAGAAATATGGAATGAAAAGGGTAACTCTCACTATAAAGAGGTGATTAAGGATAGGACATAGGTATTTTTCAACATGTAGTGGCTAGACCATGATATAGGATCAAGTTATCCCTACGTATCTCATTGAAAATGAGAATCATGTCGTACATAGTTGTAGAAACCCATATAGTTTAATTTCATGAAGTAAGGACATCATTAGTGCTGTTTAACGTCATGAGGTGAGGAAATAGGTCATATGATGTGAAAGGGAAGTAACTCCATGGATCTTTGTAATTTTACATCATGCGGTAAGGATGAGGATCACCCAACATGAAAGAAAATGAATATTGTGGATGGGCCTAAGACTAGAGGTTTAGGTGTCACTACATATCCTGTGATGGTAGGAATCAAGACACTCATAGTTCTTGGATGAATAGATTCCCTATGTGCAGATAACTCTAACATGGGGATAGGGGAATCTCATCCTTCCTTCACACAGATTTGGCTTGTGTATGATGATTCATTAGTGAGATGGTGATTCTTGTGCAGTTTAACATTATTAAATGACAATGTGATTATGTAATTTAACATCATTGAATCAGGATGAAGGATGATGTGCAGTTTAACATATTTCTACTTGGATGAGTTTCATATAGTTTAAGTTCATATGATTAGGACAAAATTATGTAGTTTAACATCATACAACCAGGAAAACTCCATACATTTTAACGTCATGTGGTCAGAACATTGGGTTCTTGATGAATGCTTTAAAAAGTATTTATTGAGAAACCTCACATTTTTGGGGGTGTGACACACTCCTCATATATTATGTCTAATGAGTTAGCTCTGTTGTGATAGACCTTATGTATGATTTAAGGCCCTTTCTATTTGGGTTCCAGCTTCAGTGGCTTCTTGCCGGTATCATTGGGGTCCTGAGAACCAACACCAGTTCTCCTTGGGGGAATAAATGGAGGTGAACCTTTTTATTAAAGGCTCATGCGATCCAATTCTGATGCACTTCAAGTTTTTCAAATGTACACAACCTGTTCTCATCGATCCACTCCATTCATCCAGTCGGTTATATGATTTCTCTTCATCTGAGAGATCTCTGAAAATGGATATTCAGTGTGAAGACATCTGGGATTATATGGGTAACATTGCTTCATTCCCATACACCAATGAGTATGGCATTTCTTGTGAAATGGTATGTGTGGTGGTATAGTAGGCCTATAAATCATGGAAGATCTTGTTTGTCCAATAATTCTTATCCTTATTCACCATATTTTTAAGTATAATTGATAGAGTCTTATTGAATGTATCTATGCATCCATTTACTGATTCATGATAGCGAGATGAGTTATTGGACTTAATGTTGTACTCTTTGTATAGTTTCTTCAACTCTGTAGAATATAAGTTGGTGTTGTTTTCCATCAATATCATGTGATGGATTATAAACCTAGTAATGATATAGGACTTTACAAAGTTGTTGATATTTTTCATCCTGACTTCTTTGATGGGTATTACCATAGCCTATTTAGAAAAGAAGTTGATAGCAGTAATAATGTACTTGAACTACTTAGATGTGGCTGGGGGATATGGCCCCACAACATCCATTCACCAAATGAAAAATGGCTAAGAATATTTAGTTGTATATAAAAATTCTAAGGGATAGTGGATGAAGTTTACATATATTTTATAGGCATGACATTTCTTGTTGAATTCCACATATTCCTATATCATGTTTTTCCAGTAATAACCCAACCTCATGATTTGGTAGGAGAGACTGGTCCTAAACTGATGAGCACCATATAATCCTACATATACTTATTTCATAATGGAAATAATCTCTCCTTTTTCTATGCATATGTGGAGGATTATATTGAAACCATTCTTATAGAGGTCCCTCTATTCATTTATACCACTCTTTAGGAAAAATATCGTTGTATGATACTGAATCTATTCCCTTTTGGCTCGATCTGTTAGGAGAGTCTAATTTTAAAGATAATTGATTATTGGCTCTAACCATCTAGGGGTGGATATTAGTTCATTATGCTCTAGGGTAGTGTTAACCGGATTTATTTCTTCTATATTGTAGAAAAAGATCGATGAGACCATTTTTCGGTGCGTGATATGAAGGATTACTTCCTTTTGATCAAGGTCAGCCAGGATTGTGGCTATATTAGACAATGCATTAGAACGATAATTTTGTGACCAAGGAACATGATGGAACATAGGATCAAATGGGAACTATGCCATCAGTCCCCTTATGTAGCCAGTGAGAGGGTCCAGTTCTTCTTTTTTGATGGAATATTCTCTATTGATATTCTTTATCACTAGTTTTGAATCCCCTTTGATATTTAAGTAGGATATCTATATATGTAGGGATAGTTATAACCTAGGGATGAGGGCTTAATATTTTTCCTCATTACTCATGAAACCTTTGGATAGTGAGAAATTGAATGGAAAAACGTTTTTTTTATGGAGAGACAAATACAATCCTTAAGTTAACCTAATTGAGCTTCGAGTTTTCCATCCTTTTTTTGATAGGACTTTGGAAGGTTCCATAAAAATACATCTCCCATGTTAGGGGAGTGCAATGGGAATAGAATACATCCTTTTATGGAAGATCAGTGTCCACCAATGGATTTTATGGGGTAGGATGTTCTATGAGGAAATCATCCAAGGATTTCCCTTTCACTGATTTCTATGATACAAACTGGATGTTTTATTTCTTTAGAATGACCACATATTGGGCCAAGCACCTAGTAAACATAGGATGTATATACTTGAGTGGATCAATACGAGAGACCATATGTAATTTTTAGTGTTTTAAGTAATGCCTCAAATTTTTCACTTTGAAGATGCATGCAAGATAGTTCTTCTTAACATCAAAGTATTGGGTCTTAGTACCTAGAATAATTTTACTAAGGTAGTAGAGACTGTTATCACTCCCCACATCATTTTTTGTGTAGGGAGGAAACCTATTGAGTGCTTCATGGTGGAAACATATTAGATGAGTGGCATCCCTTCCACCAGAGGCATTAGAACAAATGGGTGTGGTAAATATTACTTGATACTTTAGAAGGATTCTTAGAAGTCATTGTCCCATTGATAGGAAATTTCCTTATTCATTATATTGGTGAGGGGAGAGATTTACCATCTATGTTTTCTATGAAACATTTAATGTAGGTGAGGTTCCCTTGGATCCCCCTCAGTTATTTTATATTTGGGGGGGGTTTGCATTTCTAAAATAACACTAGTATTCTCTGGTTCAACCTCGATGAAGCTATGGAATACCACAAAGCAAAGGAAATTCCCTGTTGTTACCCCAAATGATCATTTTAATGGATTCGTCTTCAGACTATGATGTTGTAGCTTATCGAAGAATTTTTGGAGATCCGTGAAGTGATCACATCATTGTCGAGATTTGACCATCGGGTCATCTACATAGAAGTCAATTATTGTTCCCAAGAACATCTTAAAGATATGATATATGGTGTGTTGATATGTAGCACAAATGTTATTTAAGACAAAGGGAATGACCTGATAGAAAAAGTCCCCCTAAGTTTCTCTAAAGGTAGTATATTATTCATCTTTAGGGGCCATCTTTATCATATTGTACTCTAAATACCCATCCATGAAGGAAAGGGCTTGAAAGCCAGTAGTTGCATCGATCAAAAGTTTTGTGATCGATAATGAGAAATAGTTCTTTGATTAGTGTCGATTAAAGACTCTAAAATATATTTAGAATCTAATATTCCCATTCTTTTTCTTAGCAGGGATGATGTTGGTGATCCATCTTGGGTATTACACTTCTTGGATAAAGTTGGATTTGATCAATTTATCAACATATACCACTACATTGGTGGAGTGAGAGGGGTGTATCCTCTTAGATGACTAATTGAAGCCTCAATGTTCATTGGGTAATCTGAGATGATATGTAGCCACATATAGATTCAGTCTAGGAATTTCTATATAATTCCAAGTGAACACATATCAGTGATTCTTCAGAAATTAAATATACATCTCTTTTTATTTGAAGGGCATAGTGTCACTAATCAGTGTATGTTGTGGGTATTCTTTTCTTCCTAGATTTTCCTTCATGAGCTCATCAATGGTGGTGGAGAGACATTCCTTGAAGGTGAGAGTGTAATTCATGAGGTCATACTCTTCTTCTTCCATATCTAAGTCTATGGAGATATTCTCATATGGAGATGACCATCTGAGGGCACCTCTATAACTATTAAGGTGAGAGATAATGTGAGAAGAGGCATCATCATCTCATACTATCTGAGTCATTACAGAGAGATTCTAGAACTGATTTTATTTTTACATTTTCACTAGGTACAGGAGGGGATTGGACCTCTAGGGTGAATTATATCACCTCGACTAGATTTATGGGGAGCATATAGTCATTGTTGAGTATACTCCATGGATTTTTATGGGTTATTCCCAATCCATTGGGGGCTACGACCTGTATATCATAATCCACCATTGGTTTTTTTATTCCATTTTATAGAAACATGCTTCAACATATGTGGCTCCCCAATTTTGTAAGGGAGAACTATCACCATTTAGTATGCAGACCTTTCCATCAATGGGGTATTTTGAAGGTAACACCATATGGCTATGGAGTCAGGGACTTATGATTAGGGAATTTTATGTGGTATCTTTCTGGATAACCATAAACTCAGCATCAAAGGTGAGATCCCCAAACTGATATTTGAGCTTGATATTTCCAAGAGGCCTTTTCTCATGCTTATCATACCCTTGAATGCTCATCTTTGTTGGAGATAATTCCCCTTCTCTATATCCTAATTGTTGAAGGATTCAAACTGGGATGAGTTTGATCATAGAATCATTATCAATCAGTTCCCTTAAAACATTAACATTATTGACTTTGCTCAAAACATATAGGTTCATGATGTTCCCCTGGATGACCTCTTCCTGATCTTAGTTAGTGAACAAGATGGAGACATGGAATTATGATGGTATGGTCTCTGCTTGATAAACCTCAGAAAAAAAATTCTATCTTGAACTTATATGGAAATTGTAGGGATTCAATGAGTGCCTCCCTAAGTTATTTTAAAATATTTATTGTATCCAGGATTGGAAGCTTGGTTGGGAAAACCACCAGATATTTCATAATGTAGTAGTTTTATGCTAGAGGTCAGTGCTTCCTAATTTTGGGTTTCTCCATGAAATGTATCTTAGGATCTGAGGCATCTTGGTGGATGGACTTGGTGCTTGTGAAAAGGTCAAGGGAGATTTTTCTGCTAGTGGTATAGGTTGCACTGGACTTCCCTATTTCCTGGGTTGATGATACAGTTGCAACCCCACTAAGAATTCATGTAGGAAAACTGGGAATGGGTGACTTCTACAGGGTTTTGGGACACCTATGTATCTCTTTTGAGACTGTTGGAGTACTTTCCCATGAGTATCATATACACATATGTCTTTTGTGGGGAAAAGACCAAAATATTGGGTCTAACCATGCCTATCCTATCCTTTGTATCCTCACTTCCTATGCATGAAGCCTCTCATTCCCTAGTTCTATGCAGGAAAGTTTTATTTTAAGGAATATTCATTTTTGAATAAGGGGTATACCAATTGTATCATGTTTATAGAACCAGATATGAGATATTAATTTGACGAGGGTTCTATTTGGTGGGGTGGTGCCCATGATTTGGATGTTTCAAGGAAGAAATTTGAAATAGTGAGAGCTTGAGTTGGAGCAGAATATAACTCCTCTTCTGTTTCTTCCTGCTTCTGGTGGTCATGACCACTTTTGGGAGACATATCTAATGTAAAATTATTGGTTCGTGGAGCTATTATCAATCTGAAAAGATATTCTATTAGGGTAGAATGATCTCAGACAACTATTTTTTGAGCCATATAGTTGTCGAGATTCTATTCACGCATGGATGAAACTTTCTGCTAACCACCCTCTTCTTTTGACTGGAAAATGGTTATGCAGGCCACCTACTCTGAGGGGTTATATAACACCACCAATATAGAATTGACGATTCCAGGAAGCATGTCTTTAAGGATGAAGTAGTCTTGAGTATTATGACATAGCCTTCTATGGAAAGGGAAATAGTCGGGACTGTCGGTGAGGTTGACCTCATCGGACTTCCTAGGATATGGTATCTTGAAAAAGTTATTTTCCATGGATGCCAGAAAATAATTTTGGAATTATTCATTTTGGAAGGAGTAGGATTTATTCATCCATTCCTCAAATCCCAATCGACCCTATTTTCTCTATTCTTTTGGTCAACGGCGATTATGTGGTTTTCACCACTCGATAGGAGGTGCTGGGTGGTTCGGGACCTACTTAGGTGCTTGGATAGGAACTGATGCTAGCTTGAGAGTGACATATGTAGCTTCTAATTTGCCTATCCTTTTCCCTTTTCCTAAGGAAATAAATCTAGATTTGGTACAGGTTCACTGAATGGAATCTTCCAAACATTGTGTCATTTATATGAACTCACAGAACCCACCTAGATACTTCATTGGGATCAGAGGTTTCTACATGTCATCCTAGAAATTTTTAGTATAGAGTTCCAATATTTTTTTTATGAGAGAGGGATACTGAGTGAATAAGTTAGAACATTACAATTGTCTATGAAGTCATAAACCCTATCATATTTTTATTATTTTCAGTTTATTAGGTTGACAATTGTTGTTTTCATAAGCATGGAGCTGAACTGATAAAGGAATTGATGATGAAGGTATTCCCATCCTGCAATGGAACCTGCTAGAAAACTATTTTACCAAACAAAGGCTGGCCCTATCAAAGTTTATACTAAACACCCCATCTTTCTCACCTCCTGTTGATCTTGAGGGCCCATCATTAGCCCACAAAGGGATACTAATTAAGTGAGAAACTTTTTGAGATCACTCGCACCATAAAAGGCAGAGAATATAGGATTTATAAAATTGGGTAGGGGGAAAGTGTTATCCAACCACTCAAGATATGGCTTCCTCTCAGGATTCACATGTGCTTGTCACCCTTACATGGATTCCATTTGAGTATCCAGGTACTTGATAATGTTAAGAAACTCCAGGGGCCCTGTTGTCTGAGCCACCCCTATCTACAGGGAGTGGGTGGGGGTCAATGAAGTTTCCCCGCCTTTTTCTCCTGCTAATTCTCAATTCATACTAAGACTGAATGATTACCCTAGAAAGGGAGATGATATAGACACGAGGAGGGAAGTCACAATTATTTTTTTCTTCCTCATTTATGTGGGCTGGCTACCTGGATCTAAAGCTAGTCTAACACTCAGATGCTGCTCTTGCTGGTGGATTGACTCTTATAGGAGGAGGAATATTAATGTCATCCTAAAGATGATACACATAAGGAATATTTCCCCTGATTATCTCCTCATTTATTTGTCTGATAGTTTGTATCTCATTCTCATATGTGACAATTCTTCTTCCATAGAAGAAACCTCAACTCTTCAAGGTGTTTATTGGGACATAGCCACACCTTTACCTTTTTCATTGGCAATTCCAGAGAGGTGGCAACATGATATTTGGAGGTTCCATATTTTCATTTCTAATTTGGTTATGGGATCATACATCGTCATTTTTTTCATCCAAATCACCCTCCTCTTGGGGAATATTTTCCATGTTGTGGACCTCTGTATTTGTTTCTTGATCCACCATATCTATTGTGTTGGCAGTGATGAAATTCATAGATTCATATCAGGAAATACTGTTTATCCCATTACATTTTATGCAACAAGATGATTCTTCACTTCCTTCATCAGGGTTATTCTTCAAACCCCTAACCATGTTAGGATGATTTGTCTTGTGACCCTGGTGGGGTCTGATCACCTTCTCTATATGTTCCTCTCTTCTTGGTCTATGAATAATGAACTTGAGTGAGTTTTCGATCATGTTTTCTGAATGGTCCCTGAATAACAGAGGATTGTCTTGTGGTGGGAGGAATGGATGGGATACTGACCATTGATTATTACCACCCAACTGGGAGAAGATTAATTCTCTCTATGGTGATAATGATGATGAAAATTCCCTCAACCCTATGGGATGGGTGTTATTTAGGCCGCAATTGGCATTTTTTGATCCTGTTGTTGAGGATCCAATGATTACATTTGGGGATTTGATGACTCTTAGGATGAAAATTGAGGTATAAATTCTCATAGACCAGTAGTTTGGGGTTGATCTAGAATCACTATTGATTTACCCATGACCATCTTAGGGGATAATGAACTTGGTGATGGTGATTGATATATAAATTCCCCCATCCCATTGGGCTTGGGTTTGTTCGCAGCTATTGTCAATATGTCTTGAATCCTATCAATAATTGATGATCATAGGGGTGTAGGTTGTGGTAGATATTCCCCCAAACTAATGGGTTGAGTTATCTTCAAGATGGATACTATGGAAGCTACTACTATAACCTGTTTGATGCGGCGTAGCTATGATCGCATAGGATCTATGTGTGGTAGTAGCCCATAATGGGAATCATTCTTCATGGGAAGTTGTTCAGTCTATCACAACTTTAGTTTCCATATCTAAAATGAATTATTATTACTTTGAGGGTCCCAGTTCAAAGGTATGAAAAATATCGTCTCACTCTTTTTGTGATCTCTAGGCATCATTGAAGTAGGGGAATTCTGTTGAAGTGTCCAACTGGATCAGGCGTTACCTAGTTATCTGATTTCACTGTAGTCTATGACATTACAAGACACCTTATATGGAGGTTTCTACTATTCTTGGGACATAATGAAGTGCAATTCCCCATATTTTTCCTATCCTCAAATACACACATATGAATATGCTCTAAAAATCAATTGGCAGAGGGTTGTCACAATATGGTGAGAAACACTACGTAGGCATTTGTCATGATCCTCCATTTCTTGATTCTATGCTATGGAAGAGGAAACCATATCTATAAAACAATAGATTGTTTTGATAACCTAAAGGTGATACTCATATCTTGGATAGGGTATGTTTATAGACTTCAGTCATTGATGATCAACCCACATATTTTGGCATAGATAAGGAATGTACTTCTTTTCCATCTCATCGAAGAACTCCTAGTTAGAAGTATCTATAGGCCAAGACATGATGAGAAGGTTGTTTCCATATAACTTTATCCATAGGTTAATTTCAACCTCCTCTTCATCACACTTACACACCTCCATCCAATCAGAGCATGAAAGACGGTTCTTAGAGTCACTTGCTGACCCAAGTGGAGTGTTATTGGAAGTTGAAGGGGAACTATATGCAGTTAACATAGATGTTTTGAGAACCTGTATATATGAAGGAATCTAAGTTTTGAACACATCTCTATGTGTTGGTGTCTGGGAAAGGGTAGTATTTCATTTTTCGTGGGAGATATGCCATGGGGAGGTCGACCATGTGGATGTTAGGAGTAGATTCCCTACGATCTATCTTCACACTACTAGGAGGAGGAAAATCACAGTAATGATCATATTATACTTTGGTTGAAGATTTCATGGACCCTTTAGGTGTTAAGACTATATATCAAATGAATTTAAGGACATTAGCATTGTGAATATTAGGAATATGGGTCTCATTCTACATCATGGATGAAATATGTCCACCTAACTTTTGGAATTGTGTATGGATATGAGCCTGATGTATGACGGTTTCCAAAACCTGTTTATAACTATCTGGTATGCATGAGTATGAGCGTGATTTTGAGAATATTTTGGAATATGACAATGTGATTCCTCATTATTGACAGGAATATGAGTCTATCCTGAGGCATGTTTCATTCTCACGTGGTGAGCCTCGGTCATAAAAATAGTATGAGCATGATCCTGAGCCTTGGGAATATTCCATTGGTCTTTTAGGGTAGGAATATGAGCCTACCCTGAGGCATGTGCTGCTCTCACTTGGTGAGACCTAGTTGGATTAGGAATACTATCATGTTATGAATATGAATTCCCTTCCAAAATATTCATATGGACCTTCAGAATGGGATAAGGGATATCATCCTTCTCCTTTATTACATCGTAAGGATGTTGGTGTGGTTGTTTGTTAGTGGAAGTAGGAATATGAACACGAGTTCTATGATCAAATTGGAATATTCTAGGTGGATTCACTGACCATAATATGAGTCTATCCTGAGGCATGTACCATTCTCACTTAGTTACCCTAGCCAGAACAAGGATATAATCTCATTCCTAGGCCTTTGGAGTATGTCGCTGGTCTTTTTTGATAGGAATATGATCTCATTCCAAGGTTTTTTCCCCTATCACTTAGTGAGTCCCAACTAGAATAGGGTTATGAGTCGAATCCTATGTACCCCTGTCCTGAGGCATGTGACGCTCTCACCTGGTGAGCCCTGGTTGGAACCGGAATATGAGCCTTGTTTGACACCTCTTCCTTTACAAAAATATGTTGATAATCCTCCTAGATGGGAGCAATAATGTTTTCTTTCTTCATAGAAACCACTTTTTCATAATGATCAAAGTGTTGAACTGCCCTAAATATAGGGATAATATTGTGTTCTTGTCCCTGTATCTGTACCAGTGCCGAAATATGTTGGTGTATTTCTTCAACTATTTATAAGAAGTATTGGAATTTTTGTAAAGAGTGAACAAGGATATAATCCTACACATTTTTTTTGTCTCTACTATGTATTGGAAGATATCTTCTATTGAAGTGGGGATATGAGTCCTCTTTTATCCTCCTTATTCCACTAGAATATACAGATGGACTTAATGCATGGGGGTAGGGATATTCGCCTCCCCAAATCCCACTGTAGGGATATGCCCACATACTTTTTCCGAGTGAGCAGGGATATGAGGCTACTCACTGGTTACTACTAGAATATGTAGGCATACAATGTTAGCAGGGGTGGGGATATGAGCCCTCTTCTAGATATCTAGTATATTCCTCACCCGATGTGTCTTCCTTATTTCCCGTGCATGGGTGTCAGAGGTGGAAATGTGTTAGGTGGTAACCTCATTAAGAAACTGGTGGGTACCCGTGGGATCGTTCTAGATATAGTGGTTGATAGGATCTTTCCTCAATAGCACCTAAACCATAAGGGAGCCATATTTAACTTGCTATTCCACCTTCATTAGATATTGAAGGTGGTGATTTTTGTGCTCTGGGGATAAGCTCCCAAAGAGATTGGTTATGGCGATATGGGACACTAGATTAACTATATATTTTCCTAAATGATGTGGACTCATTGTATTTAGTACCTAGATACCCTCATGGGAATCTTCAAGGGTTGATATTTTACCACATTGATGGTACTATCTGACCATTGTGTTTGCCACCTGACATTTATGTTTTCGGGAAGGTGGGATCATTTTGTGACCTGCAGGGGTTATAACCATATCTAACTTACCAGAATAGTCACTAGATGGTGAAATTATCTCAGATCAGGATGCTATTGATGAGAAAAATATTTTCAGTCATGCAGACAACAAGGAATAAGGTCACCAATTAGTAAAATATCATGGACATGATGTGTACCCAATCAAATATGTATGATTAAAAAAATTGTAATTTTGTTCCCTCTCCAGACATTATGATCACATGTAATTTTCAAATATAGGATAGAATTATTTCATGGGAACCCCAATTACATAGGATGAGCTATAAGATTTATGTCAGGATTATCTTCTTTTTGTGTGTATAGGATATGCAAAACAAAGTATCCTGATTTATGATTAACTGACCATTCTGTTAATGAGAGTTTTGTGTCAGGTTCACCATTTTTTTTGTTTATAGTGTGAAAAAAATGACCCTGTGGATAATAACTCACTCATTTTTTTATTTGAGAGATTAACATCAGGTTCACTATTTTTGTTTTAATGGGAAAGAGATAACTAGGAACCCCTATCAAGGTGGATTCGGTTTGGCACAATGGTTGATTGTGATAGGTTCATTTATTGAGAAATCATTAACATAATGTCATCTTTTTCATTCTTAGTGGAAAATAACAATGGTTCCCTCATCCATAATAGGGTAGATAGCTAATTTCTAAAGGTATGTGGTCAACTGGGGTTTTAGACCTAATGATGCTTAGAGACTTGCATTGGTCGAGAGAAAGGGTGGTCAGGATCATCACACCCTATTGTGGGAGGGGGATTTTTGCCTATAATGGGAATATCTTATAGATTTAAGATATGTTCATGAATATCTTCCTAATCTAGATCTGAGACTAGTTACCCTAACAAAATGATCATAGGTTAACCCCTTTTACATGCAGAATAAGGGGATCTCATTAGTGAATCCATCTGTATGTATCTGAGGTTCTTCATCTATTTATCCGTAATCAATTATTTCTTATATGCTGAAGTTTTATAACCAAACACTTCATAATTTTATTTGATGTAGGGAGGGAATTAATATTCTGAGGAGGGTATTGTTACATTATGAGGCATCCTAAATATCCCATTTATTGTAGAAATAAAAACCCACATAGTTTTTTAAACCCATGAAGTTTAACATTATATAGAAATGACATATGTTTGGGCACTTAGGAATTGGATATTTGAGCCTGAGTATTGAAGAGATTTTCTACATATCCTAGTTATAGCAAGAATCAGAGTTAGCATAGTTCATTCATGCCCTCAGGACTATAACAAAGTTAGATTACCTTATATGGGGGATATTTATATCATTCCACTCATTGGGGATTACATGTTGAGATTTCCCTAGATATTGGAGATTCATGATGCGAATGAGGTGACCATCAAAACTCTCTAAACCCATGTGATCCATGCTCAATATGATAAAAATGGATAACAAGTAATTAGTTTCACTACATGTGGATGTGGGGATTATGTGTTGAGATTCCCCTTGGGAAGTTTAACATGGAGCTCGGACCTTAATAATTCATCCTACGTATCCTAGTTATAATATGAATCTAATTTATCATAGTTTAGTTGGATTCTCAGTCTGCTAATGGATGAGGTGGAATTATCAGCCAATGGGGATGATTGGGTCCCAATGGTTTAAATTTCAGAGATATGGTGGAACTTACAATAAGTTGAATTCCTATTTGAATTTAGTATTGGGCCTCAGGAAGGTGTCCTTTGTATCTTGGTTAGGGAAGGAATCAGATTCCTCATAGTTCAATTAGTCGGAGCTTACACACTAGTGTTACCCTTATATACAGGACATATAGTATTGTTCTACTTATTATGGATTACACATTGAGGTTTCCCTAACTCTGACAGAGGCTTTTCATGTGAATGATGTGATCATTATGACTCCCTATGACCACATGGTCTATGATCAGTGTAAGAAATAAGGGATGGAAAATAATCAGTCTCATTACTTGTGAATGTGGGACTTATGTACTAGGACTTCCCTTTGAATGCTTAATATAGAGCTCAATACTTAGGAAGGTGTCCTACATATCCTGGTTATATAAGGAATTAGATTCATCATAGTTCCCTTGATTGGGTCTTATGAACCGAGGTTTCTCTTCTAATAGGGGATTATACACTAAGGTTGGACAAAGTTATCAATCCCTGGGATACCCATTTGACATAGCCTGCTTGCCTTCCTGACATGCTTGACTGCCCACTTGACATGTATTGATTCTTTTATTGACATGTTGTAGGATTTATCTACATGTCTGGTTATATTGTGGATATGTCCAAACACAATTTCATGATCTATTTGGATTGTTCAAGGGGCGTTTCATATCCTGGATGGCATGTTTGAGGGAAATCATGTGATCAAGGTTGAGTTGTCTTGGGGACATCATGAGACCTGGATGGATAATCTTGGAATCCATCACATGATCCTAGATAACAAAATTATTTGAGTGCATCACATGATCTGGATGACATGCCTTGTTTCATTGTGAAAGCTGGATAAAACTATTTAAGGGCATTGCGAGATTCAATGCCATATGTTTGAAGGGTGGCTCATAATCTAGGATGGCATTTTTGGGGACATCACGAGATCCGATTGGTGTGCTCGGAGGGTGTCATAAGAGTTAGTTGACATGTATGGTTGTTATCGTGAGACTCATCTAACATGTTTTGGGGTCTTCGTATGAGTTAGGAGACATGTCTTAAGGACACTATAAGGTTTGGATGGAGATCCTGTAGGGATTCTCAAGACTTGGGTGTCATGTCCGGGGGGTGTTATGTGATTTTCTTTTACATGTCTAGAGGACTTCTCATGATCCAAATAGTATACCAAAGGGGTGTTGCATGACTTGGGTGACATGTCCTAGTGTTGTAACAAGATTTGGGTGGTTCAAAAAAAGTGTATGAGGATCATTGTAGATGTTCTTCACATTAGTCTCCCATCATTTAGTCTTTGTACTATCCTTTTATTGAAAAATGCCTTAGATTTTCTAAGTGTTAACTTTGTTTAAGTCTTGCGTGATTTTAGCAGATATGCAGGATAATATACCATAAGTTATTCGCATGATCTTTGAATGATTACGTGAAGTTCGTTATGCATACTTCATGATTTCTCTAGTTTTTCCCCAAATCTTACATGATGGGAAGCTTTTCTGGTCGCGAGATCAACCGCTCTGAGAAATCCACTATTGTGATTGGGTGTGCCTGTGTGAAGTTTTGAGTAAAATTCTATATGGTTAAAGTCTAGCCTTTATTTTTCATGTTGGGGTGGGGGATTTATAGGCCTCTCCACCTTGGTTATTTTCCACTTTGTGTGATGTGTATCATGTGAATCCAGGTTGGAGTCGATGGAGGGATTCAGCGTCATGCGCTTCACGAGTACCTTCTGTAAGTCATTCCAAAGGTGTCACATGATTTTCAGAAACCATAAGAACATCCTCTCAGTGCCTAATTTATTTTATTATTTCCAATTAATGGGATCTTTATATATCATATGGGAATGCCAAGGGTCTTTCATATTGTTCAGATGACATGTCCAAGTTCCTTTGTGAGATTAGGATGCCCATTAGAAGGTCGTCACATGATCTTAGGTGACTTGTATGGAACTTTTTCATGTGACAAGGATGGATTGTTAGGGGGTATTCATAAAATCAGGCCATCATGCTAAAGGGTTATTCGAGATCATGCTGCAGACATCCTAGGCACGTCATGAGAGTTTTATGGCCATGATGGGCTCCCTTTATGTCCCTCTTTTATTTCCTTTGTTTATTTTACAAAGGTTGGGGCTCTTGTGAGGTGGTATGAGTGCTATTTAAGATAATAACTCTACTTATTGGTGATGCTTTGTGTGACCAAAAAAGGGTTTTGTATAGATACGTGATAATTTCATGGACAATTCCATATGTTTGTCCTTATAGAGACAAAGGGGGAGCACGAAGCTTCCTGGACTTTCCTGAGGCCATTCGTATGGTGAGTATGACATGATAACGGGCTTTCATGAAATGAGATGGACATGTCGTTGGGTGATTGTAGTGTCTTGCATATTTTCATAGGTGCATTGTGTGATTTTTATGACTGCAAGAGGATCCCTCCATCAATTATTTTTATTCCCACTGTTTATTTTACAAATTATTGGGGGTTTCATGAGTTTTATCAAGTGTTGTCTAGGGAAATCATTCTCCCCATCGATGATAAATCATGTGATTTTTACAATATCAAGAGGATCCTGCCTGTCAGATAATTTCCTCCCATTTTCAAAGGGTTTTTGGATGGTTCGCCAGGCATCCTCCAGTTGACAAGCCGCATGATGTGGGGGAGGGGGGTTATATGGCTTCCATCACGTGATCACTAATTGTTCAAGGTGCCTTTATAAGAGAAGATGGACTTTCTAAGGTAATTCACAAGATATTACATAGGATATGCAATGCATGAGACCATTCACATGATCTTCCATAGGTTATGTGACCACATGTCTTCTGGGGGTTCACACGATCTGTGTAATCTCAACCACCTTATTATGCCTCTACTTTGCAGGGAAAATAATACTAATATTCAGGTATTTCTTCCTTTGTGTATTTTATAATTCTAATTTGGTAGTTGTAAACAATATTCAATATGGTGTATTTATAGCGATCATATAATATTTTATAATCTATTTTGAATTATTGAATGCATCAAAAGATTTATTTTCTAAATTCTAAAAATTAATGATATTCTAAAATTCTAGTTTTGTAATCACTTTGGTTTTTTTGATTATACCCTTTGAATATTGTTAATAATATTATTAGAGTTATTTGTTCAGTTGGTGTGGAGTTTTGATCCTCGTATAGGCCATAGGTTGATATATTAAATATATTTACTCATACATGCACATAATTTCAAAATTAATAGATTTTCTCCTGAATAGATTCTCATGGGAAATTAAGTCTTCTACTGAATGAAAAATATGGGTTTTCCCATATTAATGGCATAGGTGTCATTTGAATTGGGTTCTATGAAAGTGTGCAGTCATGAGCAGAATAAATAGGCGATTAATCAATTAATTAATTGTCAAATTAATTAATTAACCCTAGTAATTTCCTATTAATTATCACATTATAAACCCCTTAGGTTTATTTAAATAACCTAGATGGAGTCTGGAGAGGATAGTCATGGTGGATAATATTTGGAAGATGATCTTGGAGTTGGGGATTGATAATAAATGTGTCAGAAATCAATCATGTCTATGATGATAAGCGACATAAGATTCTTCTCAATTGGTAATCAAACCTATATCAATATATCACTTTTGTTTTGTAGATTTATCCCTATTATTGACATCATTATGATTTCAGATTAATTATTCTAACAATTTAATCTAGAATCAACCTTTTCTAAGACCTGTTAATTTATTTTTTTATTGAACATGTGATTTGGGAATCATTGATTCCATAAATTACAATATTTTTTTGTTTATTTGTATTTTCCAACCACAGAAAATGGTCATTCATATTTAGTTATCATTTATTCTCACTTTTTTGGTTTATTTATTTCTCCATATGTTCTTGGTGAATTCATCACCAGTATTCAGTTCGGTTTTAGGTTTGACCTTTTCCCATGGATCAATATGTTGTATAATGGATTATTGGTTATATGGACTGTTTTTTCAGAATATTATTCATGGATTAAGTAATGTAAGAGGATTGTTCTTAGTGATGGTAGATTGGGGTGGAATGAGAGTGTCCAATTCATGAGTTGGGACATGTAGGAAAAATGGAAGGGAAACAATGATTTAATTTTCTAATAGAGGATAGTTGGAATCTAGTTTTTTTTCATGGAATTAATCTTGGATAATGTGATTTATGGATATTTTGGTAGGAATCATAGAAAGACAATGAAAAAAATGAATATTTGGGAGGAAGCTATGATTCTGGAAAATTACTAACTACAGATCATGTAGTTTGGAATAGCACACATTATGTTTTGTAGGAGATACGGCATCTGGGTTTTCATCCAAGTTAAATATTACATGGTTGTGTAGTTGGTCCCACACATCATGTGATCCAATATGGCTAGTTTGGCATGAACATGATGTATATAACTAGAAATACCATGTGGGTAACATGCCATGTATTCCTAGGTTACCCCTTGTGTATCCCCTGATAGAGCATGACTCAGGAAGTTAGGCACATACTGAGTGTCGAACCCAGACCCACACATTGTGTATATCATTCCACACACTATGTAGTCAATATTTGTTATTCCATGTTGGGTTGCTATGCATGACTAGGATTTCAACTTGGGATGACACATCATGTACCCCATTTGATACATCATGCCCTTTTCTTTCGCTCAAATTAGGACCTTCGAGTGGTCTCTCTGATTAGGGTTCTGTGTAAGAAGTGGTAGTAGAGTCTTTGATCATCCTAGATTAAGTCAGGTATCCCACCCTAAATCTCGGGTTGTGTGATCCATTTTCTAAGATCTGATTTGGGATAGAGTGAGGTATCCCCTCATGGGGCTCAGGGTCACAATCCTCTATTTCTTTTCCCAAAGTAGGGTCAGGTATCTTGTCACCTACACATGGGGTGTGAGATATTGAAATCAACCATTTAAAATATTTAATAACATTTATTGATTTTCAATTTAACACCAAACCTCCCTAGAAACACACTCTAATATAATAAATCATTTTACAAAAAAACTCTCAAACATATTTGAAACAAAACACTTTCTGAATTTCATTGTAAAATCAATCATTTTCAAATATTTCTAGAAAATCAATTCCATTTACAAGAGATCCCAACCTCATTTAAATTGCAATTTATTTTTATAAAATCCTCATTTCCACACACAAAAAATAGTTTTCACAGCAACCAAGTAAACAAAAAACACCACAAATCCAAACAAAATCCCTATCCATATATCAACAGATCTCAAAAATCCCTTGAATTATCCCCCATTACTAGGTATCTCTCAAGGGTAGTCTAAGACAAAAGGGCTATAAAAATGAAACTGAATGGGGTGAAGACTATTCCTGACCTAAAAAAATGTTTTTATGGTCCATAGGCTAATCATGAAAAAATTCTTGAAATGTTTTCAAGATTGAGAGTTTGGTCACTCAATGATTTATTCGGCCTTACAAGACAACCTCATGCCACTGATCATTTTTTATTTTTCCACAAAAAATAAAAGAATCCCCCATGGAATACCATACAACTCCAATAAGGATCAAAACCACCAATCTCAAAGGCCACTCCAACAAAATAACCAAAACAAAATCCAAACCCAACCGCACATGGAAGCTGGTGTGTTTTCATAAATGGCGGTTATAACACACATACTCTTGACCGACTTTGTAAGTATTGACAACATTCTTAATCTCTATTATTCCCCAACATAACCAAATTACAAGATAGTTTCCAAGAACCCAGGACTTTATTGGTAAACCTAGACTCTGATATTATTTTTGATGAACTATCCTGGATTGATCTGACACATTAACTGACCTAGATCACCACTAGGCCCAAATGGTGTTCTCAATCCCTACATGATGGAAACTAGTGTCTAGGAATCAGAAAAACACACTTGGGTATGATTTAACCCTCAAATAATAAAATAAACAAGAAACAAAAACTAATAAAGAAGAAATCCAAACATGGAATAATAAAGTAGCATTCATAAAAAACTACTGGACAACCAAATAAAATTTACAGAGGAATAAGAGAAAGATTCACCAGGTAAAATTGGCTAATAATATATATGAAAATAAAGTGTAACCTAGAAAAATCTAACAAGAAACTCCATGTGACCAAAGGCCACTCACCACATCTCCATATTCCCAATAATGAACCCAAAAAGATTCTAGAGAATGGAAAAAATATCAGGCACTTGAGTGAAAAAAATAAGAACTTTAAAGGTATCAATCACCCTTTAAAAACATTTAAATCCCTTCAAAATCACCCATTTCCATTTGGAATCACTTTAAATCATCATAAGAAAAAAAGTCTTAAAATCATTGAATCTGCACTAGCACCCCATTTTTAAATAAACCAAGTTGTTTAAACATAAAACACACTCATTCAAAATAAATTGGTATCAATCAACCTTTAAAATCATTTAAATCCCTTTTAAAAATCCACTCAATCATTTTATCAAACACTTGGCATGCAACAAGTCTATGACAAACATTAAAACCATTTTGAAACCATTTCAAGCCCCTTATTAGTAATGCATATAGGCATAATTCATAAAGAAAATCATTTTTAAATGCCCATTTATCTAATGTAATTCTATGTAAATGAGAAAAATAAAAATATCTACCTCATTCAATAAGAAAAGAATCACAATACATCACCTTCAATGGAGAATAAGCAACCAATGAAGGAAAAAACTTTTGAATCCCCTATAAACCCAAAACTGAATAGTAGGCTCATCTTGATCTATAATACTAACTCGTACAATGGTTAGGATTTATGAGATAAGGATAATATAGGGGATAGGGAAAAGGGATAAGTGAAGAATGGGAATAAGGAAGAATAAAGGGCTTACCACTCAACCCCGCTTGAAATCAATGCGAGAAGAGGCTCAAAATCAAAGGTAGGAAAGGGAGAAACCCCCATATTCATTCACTAAATGAGGGAAAAGATAAGGGAATACCCCCATTAATTTTAACGAGGGAAATAGAGGAAAATCATGTTTTAAAAAAATTGGGCAGATTGCATTGTAAGGCCACACAATATGGTAAATTATGCACCAACCATGCATAATCCACTGGATAAGACCTAGAAACTCATACAGTTTTGCCACATGATTTCTCTAAAACATGTGTCAACCATGTGGGGCACCCCTAAACATAAAAATATCCACATGGTTCTCCCTAGAACACTATATAGTTTGATAAATTGTGCACCGACCATGAAAAAATTTCACTATGGAAAATTGTATCATTGTGCACTATCACTTGCATGGTTTCCCCTAACTAAACACAAGACATGTGCCAAAAATCCAATACAAAAATGTAACTGCATGGTTTCTACTGATTTTTTCATTGTTTGAACCCAACCATGTGCTATCCGTGGAGAAAAACCATGCAAGAGAAATTTTTTTTGAAAAAATATCTGTATAAGAGTCATTGCATATTTTCCCCTAATTCGTGCACACTAACTAGGAAATCAAGGAAAATTTATAGATTTTATAGCTTTCATATTGAACTCTAAAGGTTTTAAAATATCCCAAAATAATAGAAAAATAAATAAATAAATAGTAACATATGGGTATCACAGTAAACTTTTAGTTTACAATATTTTTATTAGGTTATATATATATATATATTCATATTATTGAAGCCTTAAAAAACCTTGAAAGTTTTTATCAAATTAATTTTTTCACATCGTTAATGTTTGTTATAAAGGTATTAAAGGAATCCTTTATGTATAACATCAATATGATATTTCTTTTCATGAATATCTTTCAATTTAAATAGATATCATTGATAGATAATAGAAAAAAAAAATCATTATTTATTATAATTTATATACCACTAAATAAACATATATTTTATCTCATGGAGCCTTTGATCAATTTTTCACTACTGAGATGGAGCATTTCTATCTTGATGGTGAGTCGCTCGATCGAGTTCCCCTCTATGGAGACTTCACTGAAGGAGATAATTCAAAAAAATAGGGGTTGAAGAAGAGAAAACTTCATTATTAGACTCCCAACTGTGGTTTCTTCATCACTACCTACAAATCCCCCTTCCATTTCAAAAGAGCTCCGAAAATTGCATTTTCAGATGAAGAGGTTAAGATTTTTTCCACCAATTTTCATCATATACTAGAAGGTTCCTTTCATGTTTATCACCCTAATCTAGATAATATCCACAAGACCATGAAGTTTATTTGATTTTCTGAGGTTAAAATCAATCTTCTTGATGATATTTGGGTTAATCTTTAATTCAATGACATCGAAAAAATTTATTGTTGTTGGTATCATGAATCATTGATGATTTTAAGTAATAAAGTGGATATCTACAAGTGGTCTCCATTTGTTATTGATGGCTTAAAATCCCCATCCTACCAGTATGGGATGGCTTTTTTATCTTACCCTTTCATCTATTTTTTCAGGATTCCCTTTCAGCTATTGCGACGCTTATTGGAAAACCCATCAGGTTTGAATTTTCTACTCTATAACTTTTTAGACCCTATATTTCTTGCATGTGTATCGAATTTCATATATCTATGGATCTCCCTGAAGGTATTTTAATTATGAATGGATCAAAATTATTCCTTTAGTATGTTTTCTATGAAGATATCCCTTCTTGTTTCTCTCTTTTTAATAATTGTGGTCATCTAGACTATAACTATAGAGTTCCTCATATGTCATGGATCCAAAAATCTCATGCAGATTCTAATGGTGTTCAAAAGCTGAGAGGGAGTGGGGATTTAGTGGAACCTATCATTAATAAGATAAAGAAGGACCATACTATCTAAGTTTTTTTCCTTCTGGTAATATTTTAGTGGATTCAGGTTCTTATAGATCTAAGAAAGGTAAAACTGAATCTTTGATTCAAAATGCTGGTTTTTAGGCTTCTCGTGAAGCTTATGGGTAAGAAAATTTATCGATCCAGTTAATTGGAGTAGCTCCCATCAAAGTGGTAGATTATTTAGTGAAGTACCGTTCTATCTATCATTCTAGGGGAAAATTGGATTTTCCCCATGACTCTATGTTAGATACTTTTAAATCATTTGAGACTGCTAATACACAAGGAATAAAATCTATAATCGATAAAGGAAAACATCCCATTGTTGATAGATAGGACTTCACGTTTTTTAAGGATAATAAATCTTAACCCTAAAGGGACTATTCTGATACTAATAAAACTATTAAAATGGGTTCAATTAGAAGTTCTCAAGATTTGGAGGTGGGTATAGATGGTGATAAAGAAATTGATATCCTCTTAGGAAGATTCACTGGTAAGGTGGTAGTAAAATATGAAAACATTTAGGAGATTATTATGCATTATGAAGAAGAAATGTTGGAGGAAGCTTTCTAGATCAATGCTTCATAGGAGGCTATTAATAGGATGATTGAGAGAATTTTTTAAGTTGATAATAATACTAAGAAGTGTGTTTAGATCAATAGGAAAGAACGTATTTTGACATGATTCTTTAATGAAAGGAAGATAAACATGGAGGAGTATATTCAGAATTGGGAAAAGGTGGTCTTTCATTTTGAATATCTTATCAAGGATGATTTTAATATGAAGGTCACCACACTTCAATGGATATTATATAGGGATAATGTTTCTAATAACCTCAAACTCACCTTCAATGATTTTTTGATTTATTATAGCATCTAATGCTTTTTGGTATGAACTTTTGAGTCTTCCAACTTTTTCCATAAAAGTGATTTTAAAATAAAAATTTAAATCTCATTCAGTCAATTCTTCACTACTAATTAATGTACTCACATGAGTAAATCTCATTTCAAAGTTGATAAAATATTCCTTGTGTTTAACCATTATATGTGTCATGTCATTTCCAATGAGACAAATAATTTTATCATGGTAATTAATTCAAATGATTAAGTTATTAACATCCATTTATAATAAAGTTAAAATGATATATATAAGAAATAAAATAAACAATGAAAGAAAAAATATAAAATATAAAACATTTATTAAACTATTTTAAAAACATAAAAAATATCCTTCATGATAATTTATATATTCTCATCATGCTCAACACCTTCAAGGTTTACTAATTAATAAAATATACCAAAATTAATTATATCATCATAATAATTCATGATACAATTAACAAAATGTTCTTTAACACTTTTCTCATTCTCTTCAATCAACTATTGATAAATATCTTTAATGTCTTTTAGTGTATAAAAACTACATGACTGATGCCCTTTCATGCAAAATTGAAACATTCACTTTTGATATGATTTAATTTATTTGGTTGTGATTGTTTATCATTTGACTATTTTTGGTATCATTATTTCTACTTTTTGTTTGATGTATTATTATAACTACTTCTGGCGGAGATAATTATTGGGGAATATATGATCTTTCACTAGTGTAAATTTACTATTTTACATTGTTTTTTTTAATTTTTAATTTTAGTTATAAGAAAACTTTATTCTGGGAAATTTTAAAGATTTATTTCTAAAACCAATTAATTTAACCAACCTGAAAAATATTTATCACTTTGGTTATCATTATATTTGACATGAAATATTTATGTTTTTTTAAATAATCCCAATATTTCACATCAGTTGTTCCAATAACTGATGTGAAAAATAATTTAACATGTAAGTTAATATAATAACCAATGTGGTAAGGAATTTTTCACATCGGTTATTATAACCAATGTAAAAACTAATATCTATATTTTAAAAAATTTGTAAAAAAATAGAACCATAACTTGTTTTTGAGAAATAATAACATCAAAAATTACAATTCAAGAAATGCTTAAAATTTTCAATGTTGGTATGCAATTTGAAGTTCTAAAATAATTATTTTAAAAATAAAAAGAAATGAAATAATTATTTTTGATTAAATTTGGATAATAATCGGTATTAATATGATAATATGAACAATTAATGAAAAAAATTTGATGAGAAAGAAATAAAATATTTCAAGGATTCTACCTCCATTCAAGAGCCTTCGATCATCATCATCTTCAAAAAAAATATTCTCATCATGGAAGAAATTTTTGAAAGTGTTTGAGTGGAGGGATGATAAAAATTTTGGGGTGAAGATAAAAAATGGATGGGATATTTCAAAATCAAAAACATCATTTCAATCGAAAATGAAGTGAAAAGTTGACGATGAATGAGAATAAATACAAAACAGTGTATAATGAAAGTAAAGGTGAACATAATAAAAATAGAGAATGCATAGTTCCAAAATTCCAATATATGTTATCACATCATATATAAATACAATATATAAAATTATTTCTAATGATACATATCTATTAAGAAAAAGAAATAATGAGGAGAATAAAATTTTTGGAGAAATGATACATTTTTTAATTTTCAATATATCAAAAAAATACACACCATCATCTTATATAAAAAAACACATGTTACATCTCAAATAAATTCATCCATAATAAAAAACACCCATTCTATATTAATGAATAAAAATTTATTTTTAATTTTTTCAGTCAATGTCATGTGATATAGATTATCAAATTTTCTTCCATGCATATGTAATAAATGCTCTCACATACAAAAATCTTTTTATAATGGTAAAAAAAATTAATCATTAATGTCATTCAGTATAATAAACTACAATTCCATTCCATAGGAACAAACCCAATCCAAACATGACCATTTCCTACATTCATCACAAGCATAATGGAATTATCCACCTAGTTTACTTGTCTCTTCTCAAAATAAAACTATCAGTCCAAAAAATATGATGAGAGAACTAAAATATTATCCACTAAAAGACCAAAGGGAGAACGAATCAACTCATTCCAAAGCAATGAATTAATAAATACCTAACAATTATACACCATATAAATGAAATGTTATCCCGATGAAATAACAAAAAATATCCCTTCATGAACCTCATTTTCTTCGACCACAATCAAACTCCAATTTATAGAACCAATATTGTGGGTTGAAGACAAAACTAATACATCTTTATTTATACACACCAAACCAATATTGATACAACATCCACCCAATGTAACAATATTTTTGTTAATTTTGATAACCCTAGAAGGTAGTTGATTCTAAAAACATGCTAGGTTCACCTTTTTTAGAACAAACCTACTCATATTTTCTTCTCCAACAAACTTCCAACAAGTTATAATTCCTTTAGATCCATATCTCATATAGATAAAATTTATTATGAAACATGCATAATTTCTTTTAATCCACACAAACCATAATAATGTGAATTCCTACAAAGGAGTGTTAATATATTTATTATCTATCCACCCTCTGAAGATAAAAAAATATAAATCACGGATCAAACACGGTTGAACCTACACATTGATCCACTACTATTAATGTTGTATGGAAAAGAATTGAAAATTGGCATATCCTAATGTACCATTCATAAAAGAACACCGTGAATAGTCATATTCAACAACATGATGTCTTTAATGAAGTTTTTCATTAGTTGGTATTAATTATTTATAACTTTTTCACCAAAAATTATTCAACTTAATATGAAAACCAAAATGCTATAGATATTACTAGATTTGATCAAAATATTTCCTCATTTCATTCATCAATAACCAATAACTCGATCTCACACTACAAACACCACTATGAGTGAAAGTATAATATAATTGATCCATTTAAATATCCCTTAAAACATGTATATATAGAATTATATTCCCTCTCCTCATATTAAACCACTTGAAAATATTATCATGGCACTAATTTTTAAGCTCATTATTTAAAATTTCATGAAGATCTGCATCTTCCATACCTATAGGCAGGGAAGAATGAACGTAATTTCCATCTCTATCACTAATCCATGGATCTTTCTAAATATTCACATGACAACCTTTAGAAATTCAACAAACCCCATATTAAAGAAGAATCATTTTCCCCACACACATTCATCCAAAAAAATTAGGTTTTTAACCTACATCAGTATCTAAGAAATAAAATTTTTGAAAATATTTTAACTTAACAACCTTATAACAAAGTGTCTCTTGAAAATAAAGAAAATTTCATTATTTTTTTGATAAAATCACACAATTAATCTTTTTGAGGTCCCTGAAACAAAACCTTTCAATAGCTTTAGGGGAACATAATTTTTCCCATCAACACCTAATAGACCCTAAAGGGACTTAGGGGAGATATACCTTGAGATGGGAGGGGGTGAATCAGGGTATGTGAACTTATTCTAAATTCTTATATTTTCTTTTCACAATTATTTCCATAATGATCTTGACATCTTACTAAGAATGGTCACCTAGTTTTACTCTTATTGACTCATTGATATGATTACCTTTTGACTTGACCATCCATTAATCAAATATATTTGATATTTCTTAACCCGCTTTTCCATATTGTGTTATATTAAATATAAACAAGCGTGAACACAAAAACAAGTATTTTCACTTGGTTCCCCACTATAGGATAGTCCATGTAGAATGTGATAGATGATGTTTTGATGCACCAAAAACACTAACATCTTGCTAATTAGGGTACTACTAGGTCACTCCTTCCCAGGCTCACTACTCTTACAATTTTTTTGGTTGCTTTACTACGACCAAAGAATCACTTCCCTCACAACTTCATTTTATTACTCAATGATTCAAAGGGGAAAAAGTTGTCTCACAATATAAGAACAATATCACCTTATTATTATATATTTACCATATAAAAATATAGGTGTTGTAACATCCCAAACTGACTCACCACTAAGAAGGTGGATAGACAGATGGGTCACAAGGCTCCAAGGGTGCCTCCCTATACGCCAAAGGCTACTGACTAGTAGTGAGGGTCTATTAATGGTATGGTGGGGAGACTATACCCTCAATATCAGAGTCACACAATGGCATAATAATATTAAAACAACAAAAATTAGTGGAAGTAGTAATAATAAATAAAGAACAATAACATAAGAATAATATAATATCTGAAAAAAACAACCAATTCCAATTTACAAGAATTCATTTATGACAGATGATGCTATAACTAAAAACAATATTGATTACAATATAAACACAAGGTAATTAAATAAATGTTCCCAATGACTAGCTCCATGGGCATACTGAGCCCCGACTCGGTACTATTCTCTAAACTCCTAGGTACAAGATAAACATCACAAGAAATAAAACAAGGTCCTATAAATATAACGTTTACTTGGGTACCCCAGTGCAATGGAGGCCCGAGTAGGGTGTGAGATAATAATATCAGTAGGCCATAACCCATGGTGTCTAGCCCAATACATTCCTTGATATGTAATGTAAACCAGTGAGTAGGTATATGAAGAAAAATAAAAAAGCAGTGATGAATAAATAAACAACAACCTACCTAGGTTCCTAAGGGACACCTGCCAGCTATACCTACTTTGGCGCCCTTCCAAGTATCTAAGTCTGTGGGTAGATCCTCCTTTATTAGTATGGGTGAACCAAATCTGTGGCATATTCTCCTTCTGAGGATAAATCACTCAGAATATACCATAAACATATGGACTCTTCCCTCAGGCTAACCAAAATATCACCATCAATAATAACTATAATCTCACCCTTAAGCATCATGTGACTATGTATCTAGTCCTCATCCATCCAATATAATCATATAATATACCCTAAGTAATTCATTACTAGTGTTATCATCCCTTAGGTGGTATGGAATTATGCACCAATCCCTCAAGCATCGTGTGACTGTATATCTATCCCTCAAGAATCTAAAAAAATTATATACTTTACCCCCAGGAATTCAGTACCAGTGCACCTAGCCTTTAGGTGGTATGAAAATATGCACCAAGCCCTCAGGCATCAAAACCAATCATGATTCGTATCCATACAAACTAAACATGACATAAGCATCAAACCCTCAGGTATCAATCACCTCAATATCACATAAGCTCAAAAGCTAAGAAAACAAAAACACAAGTCTAGTATCAAACATACCCAATTTATCATTATAAGACACAACGGTCAATTTATAAAAAATTTCATCATCCCACAAAAATCATTTCATTAATCTAGGTTCATAATTATGATCATAATTATATCAAACCTAGTTAATTAATCATTTGGCCCTAAGTTCGTTAATATATCAATTAACCAAAATTATCCAAGGTGATTCTTCCACAAGAAATCACATTTATTAATTATTATTCCAATTCAAAATTCTAATCTAGTACTAAAACAAATTATCTAAATTATTATATGGATCAAAATTCAATCAGACTAGGTTGCAATTAAATCCAAGCTTAATATACCTATCGGGCGACTACAGGTCTCAGTCACCTTGCCTATAAACCCAAAGGGATTCAATGGTGGTTTAAAAATAAAATATTATAGTATAACAAGGATTATACAATTTATTTTTTCATGTCTGTGACTTGCTTGAACACTCGTACATATTTCAATTACAATAAATAATTGTATTAGATAAAAAATGATTTATTTTAGACCACCCAAATCAATTCCTTTCAAGTCATGCAACCACCGTGAAGCATTCCATTGAATATATTTAAGTCATATCATTTAAACATTTTATATAAACCGTTCTTAGTTAATTATAACAAGAGGCATGGTCATATGACCCTAATAAGTTCCACTTAAATTAATTCATTTAAAATTTCAAGGAAAAAAATACATCTTGAACATGCTAATAAAGTCAAGTCATAACCTTTAAACATTTAAATAAGGAAATCCATCATCTCAATCCATTCCATTCAATTAATTCTATTTAATTAAACTAGTCGAGGCAATTCATTTATCAAGGTTCAAGTGGTACTTAGAAGGTACCATGGGAAAACATGACAAATTCCCACAAGGGTGTTATATTTTTATAAAGCATGCAAATTCGTTCAATTTAAGATGGGCCAAGCATATAGACGATGCCTTGTTTCTTTAAAGGGAACTCCGTTTTCTAATGCCATTAGAATCAATACCCTAAACATGCCATATATCAATCACAATCTAAACACATAAAGAAACACCAATGCAATAATCCAAGAAGGCATAAATGTATAATCACTAATTTTTATCTTAGAAGACAGTGCACCTCCATTGAATGGGTTTTATTAAAAAAACATGAATTTTTTTATCAAACAAATCATTTATCATAACTATGAATTTAATTCAAGGTCTGAAGTTCAATTTATCAAAGGAAAACATAATTAAACTTATTTAAAGAATCACTTAAAGAATTCATAATTTTAAGGGCCAATGATAGAGATTCTACCTCAAAAGTATACCAAGAAGAACTACTTTGGCACTCGACACCTTTGACAAAGATCATTCCACACTTTCACGCATATACCCTCCTGTATATATACCCCTTAATCCAAAGTACACATTACCATCTCCAGAGGGAACATGTATAAGGAGGATACACACACACACACACACCTATGTATTTGTGTGAAAGACTTTGAGAAGACACGAAATGATCTAACTAACCGATAAGGAACAAAAAATAACCAAAGACCCCAAATATAAATAGTCTAGACAAGTCAATGGAAATAATCCTTACCTTGGATGATGATGAAAAACCAAAACGGACCAATCTGCTTCACCATCGGTGGTGGATGTTGAAACATGTATGAAGGGGTCCCAATAGATCCTTTTCATACCCTAACAATAGAAAAAATTGAAATCTAAATTAGCCCCAAACCCTAGGATTAGGCCTCACATCACTAGGCGATGGAGAGAGGTAAAATCACCCGAAAAGGGTAGATGAGGGAGCCAAAAGTCTTACCTTGAATATTCGAAGGCAGATCATGAAGGAAATTGAGAGGATTAATAAATGGAGAGGAGGCCGCGAATGGGGGGGTCGTGTGCGCCTAGGGCTCTAGAGGGTGGGGCGATGCAGGGGGGAAGGAGACCCCCCCTTTGGGGTCTCTTAAAAATTAACTTAAAATAATAATAATATTATTAAATAATTTAATTTAATTTTTTTATTTTCATTTTAATTTAATTAATTAATTTCTTAAAAAAGAAACCCACTACACGATTTGCTGCCGACGGCCACATGATTTCAGAATAACCTTGTGCCCCTGCCTACTCCTCTTAACTTGAGGTTTCAAAGCCTAGTGCTCCCAAAACTCAAAAGAACACTCAGGACACCCCTCAGACCTTAAACCATATAAAAAATAACACATTGAAGTTATGAAACTCTCAAAATTTCACTCCAAATATCGGTTTTCAAAAAGGCCCATCTAGTACATGAAAAATTAAAATCCTTTAGATTTTTGTCCTATTCAAAAATATGGGTTGTTAAAACCACTCCACCTTAGAGTGTCGCATCCTTGATAAGCCTTTGGGAATAAAAAAATTATCATGTAACCTATAAGGGTTGTGAATTCCTATTTAAATGGATGCATTGCATTTCGGAATGCTCAATGCACCTTTAATTATACCTTAAACATACAACACTTAATCCATTTAAACCTGTACCAACACTCAATTTCCAACTGAAACATCTAAATAGTTATTACCCAATCCTTTTCAAGTAGAGACACAACCATGTCATTGTCTCATCAAGAATTTAACCAAAGGTTCTCCCCACCTTAGGATTTAGCATTATAAAGGGGAAAATTACAAACCATGGTGCCTCCACCATTGTAATTGACTTAAAAAGAATTATCCTAAGCATTTTAATGATGATCCCAGCTTGATTTTGAACTTAACAAATGGTCAAACCCCCATAGACCTCATTTATCCAAGTTGAGATATATTTTAATGAAAAGCCTTGGCCAACACATACTGCACTGATCTTCAGCTAACAATGTGCTGGAAATGGTTTCCCACTAACAATTTACATTGATAAAAAGGAAAAATAAGTCAAGAAACTTCTGCTAACTTAATTGGAAGACACTCGGCTTAGACGACCGACATATTACAAACTTAATCACAATTCCTTCCTCAGTGGAATATTATGTTTAAAACAAACATGCTCACCAAAGGTCTCACCTGACTTCTAATGGAGTTACTTAACCAATCCATCCCCTAGATGTTAACCTATCACACCTTAGTACAAACAAGGGTGTAACTCCAATCCAGACCGTTGTAATCATTACACATTAAACAACACCTCTGGGCCCGAAAAAAAGTCTAGGATAACCTTGGATTTGAAACAATTAGAGTTCAATGGAATAACCAAGGCAGTCCATAATCCATATTTATAAGTGAGACATTGTTACACATCCAAGACATCTATGTGAGATCACTGACTAAGACTATAGAAGCATCCTCCAGGTGGACAAGTCGTATGAAATGGCTGGTATACAAGATTTCATCCAAGTAATTACTACATGGGAATCCAAGGGTCACTCAAGACTAAACAAACCTTGATAAGAACCAAATGTTCAACATGAAACTCTAGGATACCACTTAAATTACCCAATAACTTTTAAAATATACCATGGTGTAATACCAATACTCTCTTAGTGTATCAAGGACTACTCCAAGCTATGGGACATGATTTTATCTTAAGGAAGAGTACAGTAAGAGGATTTTAAAGATTACAATAAGGAAAATGGAAAAACCTCTACTAGTTGATACCTTATAAAAAATATGGCTTCACTTTCCAATGCACCTTCATTAACCAATCAATGATCCTTTACCTCTCGAGGCATCCTGTGATCATTCAATCTTAACCAACTAAGTCCACCTATGAAAAATGACATTTCTAAAAGGTTTCATACACTGCCAACCACACCAAGATTGTGTTTCCAAGAAAGAACCGACATGATTTAAACTTCACAATCCTCACAGGCCTTTAAGCGATCCCGACCATTCTCTAATGGTCCTCTTTGGTTGTGTTAATTCCACTTGGAAGGACATGTTTACCAAAACTGACATGACGATCCCCACCTTAGGAGTGTCCTAGTCATCAAATAAAGAGATAGACCAGCTACTCATAATCATGTTATATTAGATTTATCTTAAATTAAAGCATGATACTTACCTGATTCATGCTCACAAAAATCAAAGCATTTTTCATTAAAACCAAAACAAAAGTAACCGGCATGTTAAAAAACCTGAGTCTATGAAATTCCTCCCAGACATTGGGATGAACTTGTTTATTTAATGCTCATGTCACTCTACTTCGAAGATCATTCCACACTTTCATGCATATACCCTCCTATATATATACCCCTTAATCCAAAGTACACATTACACTCTCCATGAGGGAACATGTACAAGTAGGACACACACACACACACCTATGCATTTGTGTGAAAGACTTCGAGAAGACACTAAATGATCTAAATAACTGAGAAGGAACAAAATATCACCAAAGACCCCAAATATAAATTGTATAGAAAAGGTATTGGAAATAATCCTTACCTAGGATGATGATAAAAAACCAAAAAGGACCGATCTTCTTCACCTTTGGTGGTGGATGCTGAAAGATGCACGAAAGGGTCCTGAGAAATCCTTTTCATACCCTGACAATTGAAGAAAACGGAAATCTTGATTATCCCCAAACCCTAGGGTTAGGCTGCACATCACTGGCGGATGGAGAGATGGAAAATCCCCAGAAAAGGGTAGAAGAGGGATCCAAAAGTCTTACCTTGAATATTCGAAGGGGAATCATAAAGGAAATTGGTAGGATTAATGAATAGAGAGGAGTCCACGAATGGGGGGGGGTCGCGTGCGCCTATGGCCTTAGAGGGGGGAGATGTAGGGGGAGAGGGAGACCCCCATTTGAAGTCTCTTAAAAATTAACTTAAAATAATAATATTATTATTAAATATTTTATTTTATTTTATTTCATTTTTATTTAATTAATTAATTTCTTAAAAAAGAAACACACTACACGATTTGCTGCCGAGGTACACATGATTTTTGACTAACCTTGTGCCCCTGCCTATTCCTCTTAACTTGAGGTTTCAGAACCCGGTGCTCCCAAAACTTGACACAACACTCGGGACACCCCTCAGACCTTAAACCATATAAAAAAATAACACAATGAAGCTCTGAAACTCTCAAAATTTCACTCCCAAAATCAGTTTTCAAAACGGCCCATCCAGTACATGAAAAATTAAAATCTTTTAGATTTTTGTTTGGTTCAAAAATATGGGTTGTTACAACCACTCCACCTTATATTTTCACATCCCTAATAAGGCTTTGGGAATAACAAAAATATCATGTAACCTACATGGGTTTTGAATTCCTATTTAAATGGATGCATTTCATTTCTGAATGCTCAATGCACCTTTAATTATACCTTAAGAATACAAAACTTAATCCATTTAAACCTGATCCAACACTTGATTTCCAACTGAAACATCAAAATAGTTATTACCTGATCCTGTTCTACTAGATGCACAACCATGTCATTGTCGCATCAAGAATTCGACCAAAGGTTCTCCCCGCCTTAGGATTTAGCATTATAAAGGGGAAAATTTTTAACCATGGTTCCTCAACCATTGGAATTGACTTAAAAAAGAATTATCCTAATAAGTTTAATGATGCTCCTAGTATGATTTTTGTTGATCAAAAATTCCTTAAGGCATCATTGAAGGGTTTTTGAGGTGATTGTGTTTGTTGACAAAGTGGACATCTGTGTTGTGATTGTTGACAAAGAAAACCATGATATACAAATTTGTTGAGAAAGGGGAAGTCATGGTGGCATGTCGAGTTCAAGATCTATGGTTAACGATCAATTTTTTATTCAAGAACTTAGACAAAGGAATGGATGATCTGGAGACGGTACAAAAAGAACAGATACAAGGTGGTGCCATTTTCCAGTGTTTGCCAAATTTTTGGGCCTGAAAATCGACAAATGAAGAAAAGTGGTTTTTGGTAAAGGGACTTGTGTGTCGTGTACTTGAAGGTGAGGAAACTTGCCTGCCCAATGTTTTTCAAGATCAGAACATCAAAAAATGGAAAAGGGAAAAGGGGCGCTCAAGTATTGGGTAGCTCGCGCAAGTGACTTGCGCACCGAGAAAGGAATTGTGTGCCGGTGCCTAGAAATATTGGAAACTTGCGCGCCATTTGTCCTTCGTGATCATATAATCAAAATATGGAAAAGGAAGAAAGGGTTCCGAATTTTTTAAGTTGGTTGCGCAAGTGTATAGGGGGACAGAAGACTTGCGAGCTGAAACTTGCGCATTGGAGGAAGACTTGTGCGCCGCCGCATAGGGTGTCCAAATGCCTATAAATACAGTTCAAACCCTATTCATTATATGACAAGTTTAATATTTATAGAAAATCAGAGACCACATCGCACAGGTGTGGTAGTCACGCAAGTGGTGGTGGGTCGCGCAAGTAGGACTTGTGCGCCTGTTTTGAAGAAGCGTGGTTGTTGTTAGTTGTGTGCCAATATTGGTTTGGGCATAAAGGGAAGTGAGTCGTGCAAGTTTGGAGTGGAAGAAGCTTGTGTCGCGCAAGTAGTTGAGGTAGAACTGTGTGCCAGTTATAACTTGTGTGCCGATACTTATGCACCGCCTTAGACAAGGGTTCCAATTAAGGTTGATTCACAACAGTATTTCAGGGTTGCGTGAAAGTTGGAAGATTGCCCGATATCTTCAGTGCAAAGTGAGATTCATCTACGGGTGAAAGCTGGACTTCAACAGAGCATCTACATACAAGAGAGGATGTATTCATTTGTGATGATGAAGAGTCCTACAGGTCTATAAACTATGAGTGGATCCTTTCCAGAGCAGTGAGCGATGGAAGAGGAAGAAGGTGATCCTCTCCTCCGGCAGTGGTCCAGAGAGAGAGAAACAGGGAGTGAACCTTGGGAAAGCAGTGGGCTGAACCTAAACCTTTTAAAGGCAATGAGTCTGGGCATAGAAGTGATCGATCCCGAACCTTGTAAACAACAGTGTGCTTTTGTGAGTTTGGTATAGTGGCACATCATCGTTGTATGATCCTTGGACCTAGCCCTGTGAGGGTGATCCAAGTAAAAATTATTGTGTCTTGTGCATGCTTTACTTTCTATTTATATTGTGCAACAGAAAAGAGAGAGAAGAGTGTTTTTCTTAACTGTGAAACAAGATCAGAATGGGATATAATTTTTAATTAGTCATACCCTGATTCACCCCCCCCCTCTTAGGGTATTCAGTATTGTGGACCTAACAATTTTGAACTTATTGAATGGTCAATCCCCCATCGACGTCATTTAGCCAAGTTGAGATATTTTTTTATGAAAATCCTTGGCCGACACATACTGCACTAATCTCCAGCTAACAATGTGCTGGAAATGGTTTCCCACTAACCATTTACATTAAGAAAAAGGAAAAATAAGTCAATACACTCCTTCCAACTTAATTTGAAGACACTCGGCTTAGACGACTGACATATTACAAACTGAATCACAATGCCTTCCTCAATGGAATCTTGTGTTTCTAACAAACATGATCACTGAAGGTCTCACCTAACTTCTAATGACGTTCCCTAACCAATCCATCCCCTGGACATTAACCTATCACACCTCAGTACAAAAAAGGGTGTAACTCTAATCCAGACCATTGTAATCATTACACTTTAAACAATACCTCTGATCATAAAAAAAAGTCTAGGATAACCTTGGATTCAAAACAACTAGAGTCCAAGGGAATAAACAAGGAAGTCTATACTCCATATTTACAAGTGAGACATGGTTACACAGCCAAGACGTCTATGTGAGATCACTGACTAAGACTAGATTAGCATCCTCCTGGTGGTCAAGTCATAAGAAATGTCTCGTATACAATATTTCATCCATGTAATTACTACATGGGAATACAAGGGTCACTTAAGACTAACCAAGCCTTGATAAGAACCAAATGTTCAGCATGAAACATTGTGAGACCACTTAAGCTACCCAATAACTTTTAAACTACAGCATGGTGTAAGACCAATACTCTCTTAGTGTATCAAGGACTACTCCAAGATAGGGGACATGCTTGTATCTTAAGGAAGATTACACTAAGAGGATTTTAAAGATTACAATAACAAAAATGGAAAAACCATTACTAGTTGATACCTTATGAAAAACTCAACTTCACTTTCCAATGCACCTTCCTTAACTGATCAATGAGCTTTTACCACCCGAGGCATATTGTTATCATTCAAGCTTAACCAACTAAGTCCACCTATGAAAAATGACATTTCTAAAAGGTTTTATAAAATTACAACCACACCAACATTATGTTTCCGAGAAATCATAGGCATGATTTGAAGTTCACAAGACTCATAGGCTTTTAAGTGATCCTGGCCATTCTCCAAGGGTCCTCTTTGGTTGTGTTACTTCCACTTGGAAGGACCTGTTTACCAGAATTGACATGACGATCCCCACCTTAGGAGTGTCCTAGTCATCGAAGAAAGAGATAGACCAGCTACTCATAAGCGTGCTATATTAGATTTAGCTTAAACGAAAGCATGATACTTACCCGAGTCACGCTCAAAAAGATCAAATCATTTGTCATGAAAACCAAAACAAAACTGACCAGTGTGTTAAAACACCCGAGTCTATGAAAGCCCTCCCCAACATTGGGGTGAACTTGTATATTTTATGCTCATGTCACTCTACTCTGAAGATCAATACATAATTTCACGCATATACCCTCCTATATATATCCCCTTAATCCAGAGTACACATTACCCTCTCCATGAGGGAACACATACAAGGAGGAGACACACACACACACACACACACACCTATGTATCTGTGTGCAAGACTTCGAGATGACACTAAATGATCTAACTAACTGAGAAGGAACAAAAAATCACCAAAGACCCCAAATATAAATAGTCTAGACAAGGAAATGGAAATAATCCTTACCTTGGATGACGATGAAAAACCAAAAAGGACCAATCTGCCTCACCATCGATGGTGGATGATGAAACATGCATAAAGGGGTGCCGAGAGATCCTTTTCATACCCTAACAATAGAAGAAAACTAGAATCTGGATTATCCCTAAACCCTAGGGTTAGGATGCACATCACTGGGCGATGAAGAGAGGGAAAATCACCAGAAAAGGGTAGAAGAGGGAGCCAAAACTCTTACCTTGAATATTCGAATGGGAATCATGAAGGAAATTGGGAGTATTAATGAATGGAGAGGAGGCTGCGAATGGGGGGGGGGTCATGTACGCCTAGGGATCTAAAGGGGGGTGATGCAGGGGGAGAAGGAGACCCCCTTGGGGGTCTCTTAAAAATTAAATTAAAATAATAATATTATTATTATATAATTTATTTCATTTTTTATTTTAATTTTATTTAATTAATTAATTTATTAAAAAAGAAACACACTACATGATTTTCTGGTGAGTGTCACATGATTTCAGACCAACGTTGTGCCCCTACATACTCCTCTTAACTTGAGGTTTCAGAGCCCAATGCACCCAAGAATTGAAATAACACTCAAGACACCCCTCAGACCTTAAACCATATAAAAAAATGACACATTGAAGTTCTGAAACTCTCAAAATTTGACTCTGAAGCATGGTTTTCAAAACTGCCCATCTAGTACATGAAAAATTAAAATCCTTTAGATTTTTGTCTGGTTCAAAAATATGGGTTGTTACAACCACTCCACCTTAGAGTTTTGCATCCCTAATAAGCCTTTGGGAATAACAAAAATATCATGTAACCTACAAGGGTTGTGAATTTCTGTTTAAATGGATGTGTTGCATTTCCGAATGCTCAATGCACATTTAATTAAACCTTAAGCATACAACACTTAAGCCATTTAAACCTGACCCAACACTCGATTTCCAACTGAAACATCGAAATAGGTACTACCCAATCATGTTCAACTAGAGACACAACCATGTCATTGTCTCATCAAGAATTCAACCAAAGGTTCTCCCCACCTTAGTATTTAGCATTATAAAGGGGGAAAATTCTGAACAATGGTGCCTCCAACATTGGAATTGACTTAAAAAGAATTATCCTAAGCATTTTAATGATGATCCTAGCATGATTTTGAACTTACCAAATGGTCAATACCCCATCAACCTCATTTATCAAAGTTGAGATATATTTTTATGAAAAGCCTTGGCCGACACATATTGCACTGATCTCCAGCTAACAATATGCTGGAAATGGTTTCCCACTAACCATTTACATTGAGAAAAAAGGAAAAATAAGTCAAGACACCCCTTACAACTTAATTGGAAGACACTCCACTTAGATGACCGACACTACAAACTGAATCACATTGCCTTCCTCAATGGAATCTTGCATTTATAACAAACATGCTCACTAAAGGTCTCACCTGACTTCTAATGACGTTCCCTAACCAATCCATCCCCTGGACATTAACCTATCACACCTCAGTACAAATAAGGGTGTAACTCCAATCTAGACCGTTGTAATCATTACAATTTAAACAACACCTCCAAGCCTGAAAAAAAGTCTAGGATAACCTTGGATTTGAAACAACTAGAGTCCAAGGGAATTACTAATGCAGTCCATACTCCATATTTACAAGTGAGACATTGGTACACATCCAAGACGTCTATGTGAGATCACTGACTAAGACTAGAGAAGCATCCTCCGGGTGGTCAAGTCATAAGAAATGGCTGGTATACAAGATTTCATCCAAGTAATTACTACATAGGAATCCAAGGGTCACTCAAGACTAACCAAGCCTTGATAAGAACCAAATTTTCAGCATGCAACACTAGGAGACCACTTAAACTGCCCAATAACTTTTAAACTATAGCATGGTTTAAGACCAATACTCTCTAAGTGTATCAAAGACTACTCCAAGATAGGGGGCATACTTGTATCTTATGGAAGAGTAAAATAAGAGGATTTCAAAGATTAAAATAAGGAAAATGGAAAAACCACTACTAGTTGATAACTTATACAAAACGATACTTCTCTTTTGAACACACCTTTATTAACCGATCAATGAGACTTTACCACCCGAGGAATCCTGTGATCATTCAAGCTTGACCAACTAAGTCCACCTATGAACAATGAAATTTATAAAAGGTTTCATACACTATCAACCACACCAACATTGTGTTTCCGAGAAAGCACCGACATGATTTAAAGTTCACAAGCCTCACAGGATTTTAAGCAATCCCGACCATTCTCCAATGGTCCTCTTTGGTTGTGTTACTTCCACTTGGAAGAACCTATTTACCAGAACTAACATGATGATCCCCACCTTAGGAGTGTCCTATTCATCGAAGAAAGAGATAGACCAACTACTCATAAGCACACTATATTAGATTCAGCTTAAATTTAAGCATGATACTTACCCGATTCACGCTCACAAAATTCAAATCATTTGTCATGAAAACCAAAACAAAATTGACCGGCGTGTTAACACCTGAGTCTATGAAAGTCCTCCCAGAAATTGGGATGATATTTTTTATTTAATGCTCATTTTACTCTACTTCGAAGATGACCCGAGATTGTACACAACTAAATAAGGCTAAAATATTCCACCAAACTCAACAAGTTCATTACAACATTTCACACTTTTCAAACACTACATACGTGAATGCATACTACCTTAAGATTCAGAAGAAAGTTGACACATCCTGAATACTGTCCATATATTATCCTCCCTATGAATTCACGTATCAGATGTTCCACACAGAGATTTAACCTAGAGTTATATTTCTCTCTATTAACCTTAGACTAGATGATGACATACCCCATCATCTATCACTAAGGAAGAATATATGGTCAAGCAACTTATGAAGTAGCTAACCATGCCCAAGGAATGTCTAAATAGCTAAAACTGAGCATTAATTGTTGCTTGCACCCATAAAAAGGGTCTAGATATCATGAACACCCATCTGAATAAGGGTTTCATTTAAAGATAAGAGTCTTACTGGAGACAAAAACGCCCGGACGACACCAAAAATCAGGAAGCTCATAACACTTGAAGGGATTTAAAACTCAAAGTGTGCTACCTACCATGGAATAGCCCCTTTAAAAAGAGAAAACGTCAATCCTAACACTAGGTCATACCAAACAAAAGTTATGAGGCTTAATAGTTAATAATCTTAGCCATTTCTAAAAGAAAAAGGCATATAGAAAACACTTCCATTTTCATTCCAAGGAAACCCAAAGGAGAAACTTAAACAACCCTTACCTGAGGGTCTAAAAAAGGGTAACCACCTAGGGTTCCATTTTAAATCCATTATATTGATTTACTTTAAATATTTAAATGTTTAATATATTTAATTCAAAACACCAAGCTACTAATTTCAAATATAATCATTTATTAAAAGATGAGAAAAAACATTTAAGTTTCATAAAACTTCCTTTTAAAACATTAAACATTTGTTAACATCCCATATTTCTTAAAAACATTATCATGTAAATTCTTTTCAATAGATAAGTCGACCTATAAGGGTCCCTTTAAGCCAACCTGGGTTCATCTAAATGCAAACCAATAATAGTTTCTTAGTTATTGAAGTTATAAATACTCATAATGGGTTATCTCATAAGATACATGTCCCAACTAACCTACTTGGGTATAGTTGAACATTTTAGATGGAAAATTATTTCATTCAGGTTAAATTTAAACATCTTTCACATTTATAGCCATTTAAAAAACAACATGGTCATATACAATAGTTGGATTATATGGGTTGTTATTCCCCAACCCATAAATCACCCATACACTTTATATACCAAAGTATAGCTCCAATTTAACCAAAAATAATATACTTTATCATTATAACTTTATAAAACTTTTACAATGGTTAGAAAATATGGGTTACCTTTTCTTAGTTATAAGGTTCCCATACACCTTACAATCGAAAACTGGTTCTCATTTATTCACAACCCATACATATCTAGCACATGAAACTAATTACACATTTAAAATGAAACTTGAATGTTATAATAAGTAGTAAACACCGAAAAACATGCTATAAACACAAAAGAATGGAATATAAATAGGCAATACATGTTGTATAAACACAAACATTATATATCACCCAAGGCACACAATCAAAATATCAAGAAACCTACATATACAACTACATGGCATGGAATATGAATGGAATGTGGATTCTCTATATTCCCAATATAATGAAAGTAATTATTTATACTTATTATGTTAGGTCAAGGATAAAATTCCATAAATTCCATAAATTCCATAAATCAATAAATCAATAATCAGTAAAGTGTACATCATTCAATCTAGATGAAATCATATCAACTATAATAATAAACAACATGAACAAAAATTCCCATCCCTAGACACTTTCACATTTCCCCATGGGTGAGGTGACCAGTCCTAGACATGACTATTTACCAAGAAACGACACATTCTTAGTCTCCTTTTTATCACCCTAAAATAGTAAGACCAAGGAAAACCTACCTATGATACCAATTTGTAACATACTGGCTTGGCTCACCACTAAGACGGTGGTCAGACCGGTGGGTCATATCGACTCAAGCATGCCTCCCCGTATGCCAGAGGCTGCCGACTAGCAGTGATGGTCTATTGATGGTATGATGGGGAGACTATACCCTCAAGATCAGAGTCACACAATGGTATAATAGTATTAAAATAATAAATAGTAGAAGAATAAGTAATAATAAAGGAATAACAATAGTGAAATAATAATATAATATCTGAATAAAAATATCCAATTCCAATTTACAAGAATGCATGTATGACAGATGATGCTACAAGTGAAAGTATTATTAATTACAATAGTAATACAATTTAATAAAAGAAAGCTTCCCAATGACTAGATCTATGAGAATCCTGAGCTCCAACTCAGTCTTGTGCTCCAAACTCCAAGGTATAAGCTAAAAAACATAACAAATCAACCAAGGTCCTACAAATATAAGGTATACTCGAGTAACCTAGTGAAATGGTGGCCCGAGAATGGTGTGGGATAATAATCTCAGTAGTCCAATACTCACTATTTCTATCCCAATCCATTCCTTGATATGTAATGTAAATAAAAAAGCATGTATAAGTAGAAAAATAAACAAGTAGTGCTGAATAAATAAACAATAACCTGCCTAGGTTCCTAAGGGACACATGGAGACTATACCTGCTTCAATGCCCTGCCATGTATTATGTATATGGGTAGATCCTCCTGCATTTGGATGGTTCACCCAAATTAGTGGAAGATTATCCTAGTGAGAATAAATCACTCAAAATATACCATAAAAATATAACCTCTACCCATAGGCTAACCAAAATCTCACCCTCAAGCATAACTAGAATCTCTCCCTCAGGAATCCGACATAAACATATTCTCCACCCTTAAGAATTCAGTACCAGTGCTCCTAGCCCTTAGGCGATAAAAAAAATTCACCAAGCCCTCAGGCATTGTGTGACTATACATCTAGCCCTCAAGCATCTGACAAGATCATATACTCTTCCCTTAATCATTCAGTACCAGTTCACCTAGCCCTCAGGGGATACAAAAACATGCACTAAGACCTCTAGCATCAATACCAATCATGATTCGTATCCATACAAACTCAACATCAAATCAGTATCAAAACCTCATGTATCAATCACATCTATATAACATAATATCAAAATCTATGGAATAAAAATCATAAGTCTAGTATCAAACATGCTATAATTATCATCAAAATACACAACGATCAATTTATACAATTTTCCATCTTTCAAACCAAATCATTTCATTAATCTAGGTTCTTAATTATCATTATAATTTTATCAATCCTTTTTAAATAATCATTTAACCCTATGGTCATTAATATATCAATTAACCAAAACTAGACAAGGTGATTAGTTCAAAATAAATCACACAAATATAATATTGTGCCAATTCAAAATTCTAATCCAACAATCAATTGAATTATCCAATTTATTTTAGGGCTCGAAATTCAAACAAACTAGGTCGCAATTAAATCCAAAGTTGGAACACCTATAGTGTGGCTGATGGTCTCAGTCTCCTTGCCTATGGACCCAAAGGGATTCAATGGCAGTTTAAAAATAAAAGATTATTGTTTAATAGGGATTATCTAATTTATCTGGTCAAGCTCGCGGCATGCAGACATGATCACACATATCACAATTACAATAAATAATTGTATAAGACAAAAAAAAGGATTTAGTTTAGACAACCCAAATCAATTCCTTTTAAGGAAAGAAACTCCCCTGAAGCACGTCGTTGAATATATTCACGTCACATCATAGAAAAATTTTACATAAACCATCCTTATTTAATTATAATAAGTTGTGTGGTCGTACCACCCTAATAAGTTCAACGTAAATTAATTAATTTTAAACTTCAAGGAATACATGTCATCTTTAACATGTTAATCAAGTCAAGGCATAACCATTAAACTTTTAAAGAAATAAATAAATCATATCAAGCCATTCCATTCAATTAATTCCATCTAATTAAACAACTTAAAGAAATTAATTTATCATGCTTTAAGTGGTACTTAGAAGGTATCGTGGGAAAATAAGGAAAATTCCTACAAGGGTATTCTCTTTTTATAAATCATGGCAAGTCATTCAATTTAAGATGGTCCAAGGTAATATATGGTGCCTTGGTTCTTTAAAAAATTTAGAAAGGGAACTCTGTTTTCTAATGCCAATAGATGTCGTATCCTAAACATGCCATATATCAATCATAATCTCAACCTATAAAGAAACACCAATGCAATAAGTAAGAAATTATAAATTTCTAATCACTAATTTTTAGTTTATAAGATAGAACACCTCCATTGGAGGGGTTTTATTATAAAGCATTTCTTTGTTTATTAAACTAATATTTTATCATAACTAAGAATTTAATTCATGGTCCACAGTTCAATTTATCAAAGGAAAAAAATAAACTTATTTAAAGAATCCCTTAAATCATTCTTAAAATTAAAGGGTTAAGGATAGGGATCTTGCCTCAAAATTATACCAAGATGAACTCAACACCTTTGATGAATATCATTCCACACTCTCACACACATACCCTACTATATATATATACCCCTTAATCCAAAGTAAAAATTCCCCTTTCCATAAGGGAACATGTACAAGGAGGATATACACACACACACATGTACCTATGTATGTGTGTTCCAGACTTATAGAATCCATAAAATGATATAAATAACCAAGAAGGAACTAACAAAGACCCCAAATATAAATAGGATAGAAAAAGTAGTGGAAATAAACCTTACCTCAGGTGATGAAAAAAATAAAAGGACCAAGATACTTCGACTTCGATGGAAAATTTCAGAACACACATGAAGGGGTCCTGAGATACCCTTATCATATCCCTATAATGGAAGAAAACCAAAATCTCAATTAACCCCAATCTCTAGGGTTAGGCTGCATGTCACTGGGAAACAAAGAGAGGGAAAAATCACCAGAAAAGGGTAGAATATGGATCCATGAGTCTTACCTAGAATATTATACGATGAATCATGAAGGAAATAATGAGGATCAATGAATGGAGAGGAGGATGTGGGGGGGTCACGCATTCCAAGGGCCCTAGAGAGGGGTGTGCGTGATGCAAAGAACAAGGATACCCCCTTTAGGGTCTCTTAAAACTTAACGTAAAATAATAATAACAATAACAATAACAATAATAATAATCAAATAAATAATAATATTAAATCATTTAATTTAATTTATTATTTATTATTTTTATTTAATTAATTAATTTTTAAAAAAAGAAACATATCACACGGTTTTCTGTTGTGGGCCGCACAATTTCAGACTAACCGTAAACCCCTGCCATCTCCTCCTGACTTCAGGTTTCAGAGCCTAATGCTCGTAAAACTTGACCAAACATTAGAGGAACCCCCCAACTCCTTGAACCACATCAAAAAAACAACAAAACATTGAAGTGTTGAAACTCTCGAAATTTCAATCTGAATATCAGTTTGTAAAATGGCCCATCTAGTAAATGAAAAATTCAAAATCCATTGGATTTTTGTCCAGTTCAAAAACACGGGTTGTTACAAGGGCCTTTTGTGTCATCCTATTAATCTTCACATACATTTTATGATCTACTTTATGAATAGATTCATCATGTTTCTATGAGATATCATGGAATCTTTATTCTTCTTCTTTAGAAATATCTTCAAATGATTCCAAAACCACTTTTTTCTTTTTCTTTTTTTGAATAGTAGAAATCCCCTCTTCTTCTTCTCAATAAATTAAATATTCAGTATGATCTTCATTCGTATCTCTCTCTCCCTATCTCAAACTACTAGAGGTAGTTTTATATAGATCTCATATCGTTACTTTCAATCCAAGGGTTGATATTTAATTACCTTTTCCTAATATTGTGCTAAGTGTACCATGTAATTAATGGTATCATTACATGATATTTAATCTAAATTAATCACCTATAAATCCAATAAATAACATATAATTAAAGTTTCTGGTTGAATCTTCTAGGTGATAGAAAATCCTTGGTTGTGACATGATACATGATTCTATGGAACAACCAATCAATTTCATTCCTCTATTGTGGTATAGATTATTCCACTACAGTATAGAATGGGGGATCAGTCAAATTCTATAGTCATGGTCTATTTCTCTATGGTGTGGCCTTCTTGTAGTTATCTAGATCTATGAAATCTGACAAGACTTCAATGTACCCATCATCTCCACATGAAATTATTCATAACTCACCCATGATCTATGACATGATCTCCTCTAACTGATATAATCATCGAACTTACTACAACATATGAAATTCATTCTAGTGTGATCGTCTATAGGATATGAATCATTAACTCATATGTGATGTCAGCATCAAATCTTCCATTTTGTAATTCTACTTCTATTATGTGGCTTCTTACACATTGGTGTAGGCTTAAATTATTATATTATACTATCGAATCATCTAACATATTGTGGTGTGGACACCAATAGTAATTAGAGATCCCTAAGATCCTTGATTCTATTAAATCCAGACCCTCTATAATGTAAGGTATAACTGTGACATGGGAATCTCATTTTCCAAAATGATATAGTGTATCCTAATATTCATGACATAATATTCCTCACCTAAACTTAAGATAAACTACTTTTGATAGTGTTTGTGGTGTGGTATTTATATTACAGTGTAGTCTATATTTCCTTCATTCCATATTGGACTTGCCTCTAAAAAACATGTGCCTTATCAAACTCCTTTCAATATCACCATTTCAAAATCCTTGAATGGTTCTGACCCATGCCACTGACACTTCAACATGGTTTCTCCCTACATCATGGTCCCTTGCTCGTTCCAACCTTCACATGCACTTGTACCTCCTCGTACGGGTGCTCACATGAGCACACTACTTTCCAACCAGTTCAACTATGTGGTGTTTGGGCTCAGCCACAAGCTTGTATAGATGTCGCTCGAGTGCTAGAATTGAGTGGGATTGACCTAATTTTTACATCCTCCACCCTTCATTGTGGTGTAACCATAAACATTATGTACTAGAGTTCCAATTCATATGAATTCACATGTCATATGAATATTTTACTTATGGATTAGTGACTACATGTGGCATTGGAAAATTTCCGTTTTCACTTATTCTACGACATAACCACTAGAGCTACCCTGTGATCTAGTTTATCAAATAAATCTCATCATGCGGCCTATGGTTATGTAGTGTATATTCCTTCCTTTAGAAATATTGTCTCCAACATCCACCAATGTCCATTTCCTTCGACTTTATGGATTAATTGAATCCATAAAAATCCTCTAATCATCTTCTACTTCCACATGCCTTTTCAAAAAACACCACTTTCCATCAATTTTTACTTGATTCACCTTCCACCTTCCTTGAAAACATTTTTCAATAAATCCCACACAACAATTGGATATAATAACAATATCCCAAAAACACCTATTGTAAACCTCACTTATTATCAATTGGAAACCTCACTTATTATCAACAAATCCAACATCAATCCTTTAGGGATGTTAATAATCTCCCCCATTGTATTTTTTTGAAAATAATAAATACTTCCCATAGTATTATTTATTCTCCCTCAAAGCATCTCTTCTTATTACCCCCCAAACTTACCTTACACCCCTTATTGACAATGAAATATAAAGGTTCCTAACCTGAGAAGTTTTGAGTTTACATTCTATTTCTTTTCACTCTTCCCCTTCATTTTCTAGTGATTAATCTTTTTTATTCCCCCCTTAATGATTGGGTATTTAAGTAATCTTCTCTCAATTATCATGGGAATTTAAGATCCATAGAGATAACTCCTTTTGAAACCCCTTATTAAATAAGAAATAACTACAATTATTCTAGGTGTAAACACCCCATTTCACCATTTCTGGATGAGAGGTATAATTATAGAATATTCCAAAAAACAAACTTCAAAGACAACTACAATAACTCAACAAAATAATGAGTGAATTTACCACTTAGAACATGGGCTTCCAACAGATCCTCTAAGCCTATTGAGCCAAAGATTTGTATAATAAACATGAATAAAAGTAAACCTCCAAAAAGACTACATGTTCCACTCATTAATACTAATAATACCATTTCATTCTTGAACTTCTCACTTGCCCAATAAAAACAAAACTTGTATTCTAATCATATTATACCACTAAATAATTTGCATCTAAATTGTAAAGCACACGGTGTTGATTCATACCACTTGAAAAGTCACTTGATATCAATTGTGGATGATTGAACTAATGATACTAACCGGAATACAACATTATTAATATCTTTCATAAGTATCAAAACTTTTTGATTTGGCTTAACATCCTTTGAATGTTGATCACCAGTTCCACTAAGTCTTCATCTCTAAACACCAATTAAAATGATCAATTCCGATGTTGCATTTGTTGATAATAACTCATTTATCTCATAAACCTTTTTCATCCTATATAATAAAATATCTGATATAAAATTTTAGGATATAAGAAGATAAATTTAGAGCTCATCCTTGACTTTAATCCAATTTTTCTTTCCTCTTTTAGTGGATAGATTCCACTAAACTCCTAGTCCAAGCACACTTTTATTGGAAGCACAATACTAGTTATTGTTTGGTTTATGCCCTTTTATATGGGATTTTTAACATTATAAGTCGATATAAATTTCAATTTCCGGATTCATATCACTGATGACATCAAATCACATTAAAAACATCACATTATATATCCACAAGACACACAAGATTAAATAATAACCTTCATTACAACATACATGTTTGCATTCAACACTTTAATATGTGTTTTTTAGAACCTTTACACCATGGATAGTGTCTCCCCAAAATTTATGAAATAAATCAAATAGTTTTAAAAATCATTTTAATTATATGGGGATAGTAGTACCTTCATGTTCCTTAAGTTGAGGAATATGTCTGGCCATATTTGACTAAACCTTCATCTTATATTTTTCTTTTCCCCCTTTTCAAATTTTGAGAAAGAAACATCATCATCTCTTGAATCTCATATTCATCATATCTTATAGTTATACATAGTATCCTTTTTCAAAAATATATCCCTAGTGTGATATCACTTACACACTTCTCTTCATGGATGTGTGCATTGTCATCCTTCCTTATCTTTTACTTTTCCATAGTTGTGGAATTGATCACAATTGAACGAATATCTTCTTAGAGTGCATCAATAATGGATATCACCTCCAAAATTATTATCATTTGTATCTTTATATTTTTCCTTTTAGTGGGTTTTATGGAACCAATTTGGAAAACTTCTTCCTTGTCATCTAGGAGTGTCACCTTGGAATACTTATTAATTGGTGGATTATTCTTTACTTGTTCTTACACCTTTCTAACAACTGGTAATACCTATTTATTTTTCTTCTAGAATTATTTTCTTTTCTTCCAAGAGAGTTATTATGAGTATCCAAATACCGGTTCTTGATAAACTCTTCATTTATTATCTTTCTCAATCTTCAAAACATTGAACCTATTTTTCATCTTAATAAACTGTCTTTCAGGATAAGTATTCTCCTTGTAAGTCATAGTACTAGAGTGTATTTCTATATATTATTTAACCTTATGCGCATTCCTCTAATTGAAATAACTTAATATGTGATCAAGGTTTGAATAAATAAAATATTTACCATAATATTTATACCTCGTTTAGTGTCTCATTCATTGATATGTCAGTGCTACTAGAGTTCTTCTCACTTAGTTAGGCTTATTTACTTTAAAACATCTACTCATTATGTGCCCAATTCTTCCATAATATCAGTACTTAAGTGACACCTTATTTTTTAGAACCACACTTTGAGAATAATCTTGGAACTTAAATTTTATTCCAACTTTTAAATTTGGAATCTTTATTTCTTTATGCTAAAATTAAAGGCTACATATTCTCTCTTAAAACTATTAATTTATATGGATAGATCTTTAATGATGGTATAATGAACTCCATGAATGAATTACCATTATTTCACCTTCTCTTTTAGAATTAGTATATCCTCTTGTACTTTTCATGAACATTCCCTAAAATAGAGACATGGTGTAGTTTTTTTCCACTAGTAGAACCACTTATTATTTCCATCTTTTAAATTGAGTATAAAATTCCACTATCTGTTTCCATACTATATTTAAAATAAAACATAACAGAGTAATCAATACTTACCTTGGTTGAAGAACTCATCTTCTGAGTTGACTTCATTTTGTTCTTCCAATTTTTAATTTTTGACATAAGTCATTCTTCTCTTACTATTTTTACCATATTACTAGTATTCCATTATTCTTTTTCATGAAGACTCTACAATTCTTCCTACATATCTTTGGAGAAATTTTAATGAATAATATTATTGATCCCATCCTATTCAAGAGAATCCATTAATTCCTTTTTCACTAAGGCATCATTTTAATGTTTCTTTGATCTGTCTCAAAGATAACAATGTGATCTCTTAATAAAAAAATTCCTTCATAAAAATTATCATAGAAATACAAGTGAAACTTCCATGTAGGAAATTAAATCCCTTTTTCCATTATTTGAATTTTTTTCCATCAAACACCGGAACCTTCACTATAAATTCAATTTCTCTCCAGTAAATTCAGATCAAGTTAGAGTAATAAAAATCCAATAGAAAACAATCCTTCCCTTTAATACCATTTTTTGGTTTCTCTAGGGACTTATGTGAGATATACCTTGAGGGGGGTGAATCGGGATATGTGAACTTATTCCAATTTCTCTTCTTTTCAATTTCACTCTCACCACCCTAATGATATTGACCTATTACTTATAGGGGTCACATTTTTTTCTATTGTGGACTCAATGATTTAATTAATTTTGGAATTTACCATCCCTTAATCAAATATATTATAGATTAATTAATCCATTTTCTAGATTTTGTTATATATATTATAAATAATATTTTACATAAACATAAATATTTTTTGTTGGTTCACCAATATAAGATAGTCCAAGGATTATGTGATCGATGATGCATCGATGCACCAAAAACACTAACAACTTACTACTTATGGATTGAATGGGTCACTCCTTCTTGGGATTACTACCCTTAAAATGTTTTTGGATGGTTCACTACCACAAAAAGATTAATTCCCCCAAAAATTCTCTTTTTAACTCACTACTTCAAAGGGGAAACAAATTTGGATCATAGGCCGAGAAAAATATAACTTTATTGTTGTAGATACACCAGATATATATATGGGTGCCTTTAATGTCATCTTAATACTCTTAATAAACCAATTGCGATCTAATTTATAAATAACTTCATTATCTTTCCATGAGATGTCATGGAATATCCTTTATTATTCTTTATAAAGATCTTCAATGGATGCCAAAACCAATTCTTTCTCATTTTCTGCATAGTGGAAATTCCTTCTTCTTCCTCTCTAAAAAAACATCAATATTAACATTATTCAGATCTCTCTCTCCCTTTCATGAACTGTTATAGGTAGTTTTATAAATAACTTCTCTATTTACTTTAAATCCAATAGTTGGTATTAAATATCATTTACCTAGGATTTTTCTTAGTGTACCATGTGATTAATGGGATCATAACATGCCATTTAATCTAAATTAATTACCTGTAAATCCAAGTAACAAATTTCAATTAAATTTTCTAGTTGAATCTTCCATATGAAAGAAATTTCTTAGTTGTGGTGTGATATATGCCTCTACGACATAACTAACCTCTTTCATGCTTATATTGTGTCATAGATTCTTCCACTATATTGTAGAATGGGGGCCCAATCTAATTATATGGTTGTCGTTTATTTATATTGGCCTTGGAATTATTATTGTTAACCAAACCTATGAAATATGAAAGGACTCTAATGAACCCATTATCTCTAAACAACCTTCTTCATAACCCACCCCCAATCCACAACATGATATCTCCAACTGGTCAACTCACTCAACTTATAGCGGCATGGTAACTTCACTACAATGTGAGATTGTATAGGATAAGAAATATTAACTCATCTGGGATGCCAACATAAACTCCTTTATGTTGTAATTCTACTTCTACTATGTGGATTCATCCACTTCGGTGTAGCCATTAAATTCGTGGATTATACTACAACGTAGTCTAATATAACACATAATGGAAACCTATAAAAATTAGAGATACCTAAGATTATTGATTCTATTAAATTCAGACTCTCTATGATTCAAGGCATAATTGTGGCATGGGCATCACATCTTCTATAAGGATTACGACATAGGATGATCTCCATGGTATGTGATTCCTCACCTAAACTTCAACTTACCTCATTTTGATGGTGTCTTCTACATGGTCTTTACATTTTGTTGTAGTATGTATTTCCTTTTTCCCACATTGGACTTGCCTTTGAAAAACTCGAGCCTAATCAAACACATTAAATTATCACCATTTCAAAATCCTCTCATGGTACCAACCCATGCCATAACTACTTTAACATAGTGTCTCCCTGTGTTGGGGTCCCTTGCTAACATTACTGAAAATTGACCCTTTAAAAATTCTAGTAAAAGGGATTTATCAATGATATAGAATCATTGATAATGTAAGCGCTGTTAAATGGTTGGATTTAACAGCGATCGTAAAAATCTCTGATAAACCCCCCTTTAAGAGTGCTAAAAGAAGTGTTGATAAAGGGGGTATTTATCATTGATTTTTTAGCACAGATAAATGAGTTCTTTGTCAACATTTTTTGTCACTGTTAAAGGCCTCCTTTATCAGTGTTTTTTAGCATTGTTAAAGGCCCCCTTTAATAGTGCTAAAAAAGCGCTCATAAAGTCCTCTCTAATAAAGGGGATAATTTTTTTTATTCACACCCCACCTTTTTATCAGTACCTTGCACCCCCTATTTGTTACCCCCTTTATCAATGATTTGGATAATTACACCCTCCCACGTACTCCCTTTTCTTTAGGGAGTTTCAAACCTAAGAGCTACAGCTTATACATGTGTGCTTTTTCCACTCCCCTATATTGTTTTGTGTCACATTTTATGATATATCTATTTATTTATATATATTTCATCACATTTTTAACCATATATTTATATATATGTTTATATATATATATGCATATATTTATTTATATATAATTCATAATTATATATATATAATATGTTTTTTTGTGTATGTGTGTGTTTATAAATACATACAAACATATATATGTGTGTGTATGTGTGTGCCTCTATAAATATAATTATACATGTTTATATTTATGTACATATATTATATATTAATATTTATATACATATATTATAATATATTGATAAATATCTATCTGTTTGTCAATACACACAAAAATATATATATATAATCATTATATATACATTAATTTTATAACTATATAAATATTCATACATTTTTATTTTAAATAACATGTATATTAGTTTTTATTTAGATAGGTTTTATATAGTGACACATATATTTTATATGTAAATATGTTTAAATATTTAATTATAAAATTATCTTTTTATGTGTGAATATATAAAAAATATGTATATATTATTATATATTTGATTATAAATAATAGTTCATTGTAAAAAAATGATAAAATTTCAAATCCATAATATAAATATGAATGTAATACCTGGGAATAAATTTAGTCCCCACTAAAAAAAGGAAAAAAGACCCCCTTAAACGAGGCTGGAAATCTATCAAATGTTAAAAAATTGGGGTAACCTAACTAAAAACTATGTTTTATAGGCCTTTTGGGCCTTTTTTCCTTGAAAAACACGAATGGGATACTAACTAGAAACTAGTGCTTAGATCTCATTGTAAGATTTGATTTGATATGTGGCAGATCCCAAACGGACACCCGAACCAAAAGTTATGACCATTTGAAGTTTGAGTTACATTTTCAACTTATTTTTGATATTTTTTTATTTTATTATCTTTAATTTGTTATTAAATGACTTTTAATCAATAATATTTATCAAATTACTAATTAAAAATTTATATTTTTCATTATTTTATAATCCATTTTCACTAAATATCTTATATATTTTGTGTAAATGCCTCTTTAGCCTTATCTAAAACATATTTAAAAATATATATATATTATATTTATATCAATATAAATATATTTATATATTTATATATTATTTTTAATGATTTTTTTGAAATATACCATTCATGAACTGTAGTAAAAAAGCACTCATAAAATCCCCCCTTTATCAATACTTTTTTACTAGCACTGATAGGGGGTTATCAACATTTTTTTACAAGCACTGATAAAGGTAGACCTTTAATAGAACTTTTTTACCACTCTTAAAGAACCCCTTTCTAAATGCTAAAAAAAGTTTTGTTAAAGACCCCTTTAACGGTGATTTTTATAGTGCTAATAAAGGGGGTTTTTAACAGCACTTTTAGCTATCGCTGTTAAAACCCCAACGCTAGATATATCCAGTTTTGTAGAATTGTCATGCTTACCTTCCTTACCTGCTTTAGAAATCACCTCACCAACCTATCCCTGTAATCTCTTGTCTACACTACTGACAACTGAAGAGAAAATATCCTTTTTAGATCTTCCAATCATAGTAGAATTTCCAAGATACTCTTTATGATTCTCTATAAATTACACTTTTGAAATTCCATGTAAATCAATACTCCTACTAAGAAGCACACCCCTTCTAAATGATTCCTCATTTTTTGGAAATTCACATTATTTTTCTACACTATATTATAATTTTCAATTAATCCAATAATAATATAGTATTCCGCTCAAGTAACTCTAGCAAAGGGGAGACTATCATCAGTAAAAAATAAGTAACTCTAGTTCTACCCATAATTTTTTATGTACCATGAATCATTTACTTTAATTTCAAATAATAAATAATTTTTGAAAATAAAATCAACAATGATAATAAAAAAGTATAGATATAATAGACCCTCTTTCCATAATCCTTTTGATTGAATAATAGGTCTTGAAACCTGGCCATTAATAATAATATGTAATGAAATAGTTTAAAAATAATTCATAATTTTTTCAACCCATATTTCATTGAATCCCATTTTATAAGGAATAACATTTAGGAACCCTACTACACTTTTTCATATTATTTCATCACTATTTATGACACAAACCCATGTCCACGATATTTGGAGTTGGTTCAGAGCTACTTTTAAAAGGATGACAATCACTATTACTTTACCAATGATAATTTGGGTTGTGCATTGGTTGAGAGAATGAGATTTTGGCTCATCCCTCAAGGGGATTTGTTTTCTAGTCCAAGACTCACTTAAATATTTAACTTTTATTCATGAATCCTTCCTAGTAATAATATTTCCACTGGTTACCAATGTACTGGTGATTTATCAAAACCATGTGCTGAAGTGAATTTATGTATATATCATAGGTTCTCGATCTTTCTTTTAATAGTGATTATATTATGGTTTAAATCCACATAAAAGGATTTCATGAATTTTATGACCATATATGGAGGAATTAGGTATTGTGGAGTTGGGATATCTCCCATGAGAGGGACTTCCTATGTATCCCAATGAAGGGAATAAGAAATTAAGTAGTTCAGTGTCATTTAACAGGACATGTTTTCCTTTTAAGGGTATTTGATAAGAAATAATATGGTTAATTTTTATTTCATGCATCCATGAATTAGTTAGGTTCCTTTTAAAGTATTTCATCTATGACCTATAGAAGTTCTTTTTAATCTCATGCATCCATGTCCAATTGAAGTTGCTTTTATGTTAATTCATCTAGGACTTATTGAATTAGGTTTTAAGGTTATGCATCCAAGACCTTGGGATGTTGGGATTTAACCTCAAGGAAAATTCTTACGAATCTTGGCTTATAGGTATCAAAGTCTATATAGTTCAAGTTATGTATTTTAATCTCATATGTCAGGATCAGTCAATTTTGTTTAATGTCATGTAATAAAGATGCATATTTTGTGAAAGGGGTGACAATAAGAGACTCGGTGGGGATTATACATGGGAGACCCTTTTTGATTCATCTTGTATGTTAGTAACTAGACATGAGAGGATATGGTTGGAATCAAAGCAGATATAGCCCAGTGAATGAGAGGTACTCATGAGGTTTTTTGTGGGAGGGTAATTATCACAAAAATGTTTCATGATTATACCTCCCAAAATTCTCTTAGGTTTAAACTTAGAAGCTACCTCAAGGTTATTTTTTAAGGATTACACACAAAAAAGTCTTTGAAAATAAAGTTATTTCTCTCAAAGTATGAGATCTCAATTCTTTGAAGTCTCTCTCCCTAGGTCTAACTCTGTGTTTCATTAAGAATGTTCTATGAATTTATATGTAACACTTATTAATAAAATTCCCATAATACTTGGTCATATAATATGCACATGATATCTATATTCACATGACCATGAAGGATCACCGCCTTGCCTACACAAAATGAAGCCCCATTTTGAAGAGGGTTTGCAGCCATAAATAAAATTCAATCTATATCTATAGAGTTATGTTGGGATTCCATGGATTCATGGTCATGAAGTCCTTATGTCCCCAAAAATAAATTTCATCATATGATTGAAAAGAAATTCCCAACTGTAAATATACTTCATGTTATGAAGGATAATCATGTTGGTGTCACAGATGCTGATCAGCCACAAGTATCTTATGTGGAAATAAATAAAGTTCACTTTATCTCTATAAAGAGATGATTGGTTAGGAATAATTTACATGATCAAAAAGTATTTATTCACCAAAGTCACAAATTATGTGGCTTTTATGGATGATTATCTTTCCTTTGTGGTAAATTTCCCATTGATAAATTTTTATTCTAATCCACCTTGAAGCGGTGAACAATTCTTTTGAGAGGGTTAGTAAATTCCCCCCCCCCCAGGATCCAATCTAATAAGAATGAATAGAATTTAATTTTGAAAAATAAAAATGTTTGTATAACTTCTACATGTTATATATAATATTATATATATATATATAGGTTAAAAAGGGTCCTCATCTATACTATGTGATCTGTCAAAATGTCTTCTCTATCATAGATAAATCATTTATTTTTTGAGTCATAGAAGAATAATCTCATGAAAAAATCTCCCCATGAATGAAATTATTTTCAAATGAGGCTCCCTAAGAAAACAATTATCCAAAAATGAACTTGAGGTATCTATATATGATTTATGTATTATTTCACCCATGTGAAACACTTATATGAAGTATGTCTATTTGTACATTTTTCATGTGGTGTGTATTTCATAAAAGAGTTATGTGAAATTTTTTACTTTACATTTTTTGTTTATTTCTCCCATATGATTTCCAATATCCAATCTTATCTTCTTCTTTTTATAAATGAAACTATAACATGCTGCCCAAGCTACCTTTGTGTGGTAAACTGAGATAATTGATAACATTGAATCTAGTCAACCCCAATGCATCTTATCAAAAAAATTATTACTCTTAATAGTGATTTGAGAAAGACTTAGGGACTATATGGTATTATAAATTCCACCCATGTATATATTTGGGATACTAAGTGATTAATCCATCCCTTCACTATATCCAGTGAACCAACAAAGATGTTAGATCAACCATCATCATGAAATAGCTTGATCCAAAATTTTAATGGTAGGATGCTTCATCAAGGAGGATAATCAAGTGGAAGGATATGTTATTGGATACACCACCTTATCCTATAAGAATTATGGTTAATTTAATATATATAGGTTCACATCTATTTTTCCATTTTAAGGAATTCCTCCACTAAATAGAGAATGGGTTGGTATTTGAGCTATGATCTCTACCCCACAGGTGTCTTTGGAATAGATTAGGGTTATCACTTACAAGTGTTTCAGAGACGTGTGGAGTTTGAACATGATCTCAATAAAATTTGGATAGGTGACCAAACCCTCTAAAATATCCTTCTATAATCATCCTGAAGAGGTGGAAACTTAAATTCAAGAGAATGTAACTACGATTCACTCACTTAATATTTACACATTTTAATCGAAACGAGTGATTAAATAGATAAGACTTGGGTTGAATGAGGATGAGTATGGTGATTTGGTAGGATATTATGATGATTATAAAGTTCCTTATGAGGTAAAGGACAAACCTAATGAGGAAGAGGCTGACTATAGATTTTTTTGGGAAGAGGTAAAACATGTTCCCATTTAAACCTAACATATTTTTATTGATGTCACCACTAAATCCTACTTTTTTCATTTATAAGTCATTATACAAGAAAAGGATATTATTAATTGTTTATATTATAATATTCATTTGATTTAATATTAATAAACATTTGTATTAGTGCATTTTACAATTTTAACTTCTTTTCTTAACAGTTTTGTAATTCCTTCTTAAAATGCACTATTACATGGTGCATTTTGAAGCACCTCCTAAAACACCCAATGGTATTGATTTTATTTTAATATTTTATTTTAAGGTATATAATTATATTATTAATATTATATCCTACTGGATCTATTAAATATTCAATTGGGAAGATGACCAAAGTAATCCTTGAACCAATAACATTCTAGGAGAAGTGAACTGTACAAAAACCTAATAAAATGAATGTAGCAGACAATATACAAACACAATGATGCTAAAATTTGAACTGGAGATAGAGTACATCTTGGGGAATATTAAATTCAACAATTACCAAAGATAATTCAGATTTTTTAATGGAGTTACTGGCATCCCAATTTGAAGATGAAATTTTTTTCCAGATTTTATGGCCTGGAAAAACAACTTACTATTTCGTTCATGGCTAAAAAAATACAATTGGGATAACATTTTATATTATATTAGGGAAAATCCATTGATGTAAATTATTCTTCTATATACCTCCAAAATTCTTCCATCTAGAATCTCATTTGGACACACATTTCATAGGAATGCAAGAGGGATTCTATTTTGGGTCAAGGGTGGAAAATTCCATATTCCCCAAACTTTACGACAACCTAGGACCACCATAATCAATTAGGAAGAATTTAATTGATGGAGTCTCAACCCAAGGATTACAAAATTCCTATTTAAGGATGTATTGGTGAAGTAGTTTGGATAAGGCTTGGTGTTTGTTTCATTGTAATGTTATGGTGTCGCTTTGTCATTATAATCAAATTTCTTTCTCATGTAAGTTGTTCAAATCACCATAGTTTTTAATAAAAGTTATTAATTTTCTCTTATTTTTTTCTTATTCATATCATCTTGATACCATTTTCCCAAGGTGTGAAATTATTCCCACCAACAGTAGTGAAATTCTTCACACAATTATGAAGTGATCATTATTTCATTGTTTTTCTTCTTCAATCCCTCGTTCACGAGTCTACTTCCCAATTCCATTGAGAGCGTAGCATCAATGAAGGTATAAAACACTTATCATTTTATTCAATGGAGTATAAAGGGGATTAATTGGATTTTATTTATCACTTTATAAATGTTTTATAATTTATTTTATTTTAGTTTTTCATTCAATTATTTTCTCTCTTCCTCTTCCTTATTGAATTTTAACACCACACCTTTCATATGTTTATAAGATTTTTTACCTAGGAGTTCCCATTAAAATGATCCTACAAGTGTATAGGTGATTATCATGTGTATATAAATGTGTTAAACTAATATGTGATGAAGTTTTATTTATTTCATTGAATTAATCCTTCTTGATCTAATGAAATTGAAATTATTGAAAAAGGAATTCATCAAATACATACAAAAAATAACTTAGGATCAACTCATTTTCTCATAATTTTAGTTCACATAGGTATCTTAGTTATCATTTAAAACCATATAAAATCAAAACTAATTTGTCCACTTCATATAATGTATGTTTTTATTGGTTTCTTCTTAGGTCTCTGAGGATTAAACAACCCAATCTATGCTACAAGCAACCACTTCAACCTTAAAAAATTAGGAAAATTTATGCAAGACCAAATTTTGGAACTATTTTTGGAGGCCTAAGTGATTTATCTTAGACACCATCATCATTTTCTCACCCCAAATTCTCTATTATCACTCCATTTCTATTATTTTCCCCAATTTTATTTGTGTGTGTCCCAAGAATCTCAAGTCCTAATTTCAGTCTAATCTAATGGAGTATCTTTAAAATAACCCCATTATAAACCTAGGATGGAATAAAATGGGAAATAAATATTGATAATACTCTAAATTAGGTATTTCTATGATCAATCATTGAATAATTACCCCAAACTAGGTGAGATAAAATCATTGGGATGATGAATGTTTAAAGGATAAATTTATATCCCTCTCGAGGATGGTTGCATAGATCAATCACGAGGAAGTCCATTATGTTCAAAATACTACCCATTATGTTCCTCATAAATTGATTGATAAATTGTTTAATCAAATATAGATAATTAATTTTGAGTTTTCATATTTGATATTAGAACTAAAAAGAATTAAAACTTGTGAGGAACCCACCTTTGCACTGATTTTCCATTCCATAACCTTATGTAGAGTTTATAGTTTCCCAAAAAACTCTCATAAATATTCTAAAGAACCCAAATTTGGATTTGGGATAGATGAATAGGATCAAGGAATTGTTTAAGGGTCTTTAAATCAGGAGTAAATTGATTTCATGTATTCACATGAGGGTAATTTGACATCATAGATTAAGTTTCCTCATTACAAATTCATTGATGATTTTTCAGAAACACTAATCAATGAATCATTTGGGGAAATCATAAAATTTTATTACATATCCATTCCTAAAACTAATCATTCCAATTTGGTGGTGGAATCTTATATTCAAAAGGAACCAATTCTACTGAGAAATTTGGAAAATGAAACTGAGTTAGATTCAAAGTCTCTACCTATGTCCAAAAGTGTTAGCCAACCTAATATCAAACTCAAGGTCCACCCTTCCTCTCCCAATAATTACATTATATGGGATAACAAAAAACATACAATTTTATTTTCATCCTCTCTTAATTTTAATGATAAGAAAATTATCTTTTAAGACTTAAGTAATATTAAAAAAGAAATTGGATGTAAAATTTTCGATATTCATGGGATTAGCCTATTCACTAGGATTATTTTTCTTAAATCAATTTCCAAACCTTTCTGCCAAAACTAATAGAGACTCAATAATTATATAATGGAAGTGGTGGAAAATAAAATATTTAAGATGTTTAAAGTTGGTATTGGGTAAGTTGGGGGGGGGGGGTTCATATCAAGGTAAGGATATTAAACAAAGCACCTTTTGGGAGGCTACCCAAATTTTACTTGTACATTGACTCGGTGTTTGGAGTTCCAAAATAAATTTGTCTTTTATCCTTTCCTTTTTTATTTTACTATTTTTATTTAAGGTAACCTCTTGGGGTTTCCATGGTTTCTAATTTGGTTTGTGTGTGGGATGTAGGGTCTTTTGAGTTTGTTGAATTCTTTTCTCTTAGGGAAATCACCTACATATAGAAATTCCACACCATTTTACCATCTACTACAGGGAGTCCAAGATTGATATAGAGATCTAATGATCAATTGTTTGTGACATGAACATCAATAGTATACCACCAAGTGACTTTGTTCCATGATTCTCATTTTCAAATTTTATTTTGGAAAGAATGTACTCACCATCTACTCCCTTCTAAATTTTCCTTTCTTTAAACACTAAGGAAAATGTTATTCTAAGTTGTTGGGTGGATGAAATTTTCTTTTGTGCATAAAAAATTGAAATGAAATAATTCGAAATGAAAAAAAATCATGTAAATGGAAAGAAAAAAGTATTTAACCTTGAACATGATAATACACAATGTAAAATTTGAAACTGAATATCAAATAATTTTTTATGCCTAGATTATGATTTTAATCCATGTTTAATTTCATGATCATATATTTGGAATGTGTGGTTATATAATGTTATTTTCCAGCATTTATATTTTCATCCAAAAATATCACAACACATGTCCTTTGGATTTTCGGGTATTAGTTTGAGTTCTTGGGGTCCCATAATAAACAACATAGGTTTTGCAATTACTTTAATTTTAACATGAGTATTAAAAAAACAAAAAAATAGAAAAAAACAATTGTGCGTAGAGAAATGGATTGACCTAATGTGTGGGTTTCGGCACTTGGGGATCATGACTCCATAGTTTTCCAGTCTATAATTGGGCATTTTATCTCTATTTTTGGTAATTTGAATTTTTTTATCAGTTGAGTTAACTCGAGATGATTTCTGAGTATGTGATCTTCACTTGGTTCCCTAAGTTATTTGAGCTTGGGAGTCATCGGTAAAATCTCACTATAGAGGTTGACTTGATTGAGTACAATTTCAATTACCATGGAAAATTTTCAAAAGAAATGAATACTCATATGAGTATTAGAATATGATTCCACCTATTGCTTACATCTTTTACCCCTTGAATAAAAATGAACCTCTATTTCTATTATGAAACACAAAATATCATTATGATTAATTAAAATTGGATGAAATGTGGTGATGAATTTGAAAAAAGGAATGGTATTGGGATTGGGATATTCTTATGAACCTATCTTGTGTAAAAATATTTTGATGGGGTTCATAATTAATTGGTATGAGGAATTTTGGTGATAATTGTATATTAAAATATTTTTGGAAAAGGGAATTAAAATTTCACATTTTTGAGATACATGTTTCTTGGGAATAGTAATAAGATTCCAAAGGGGACCGATTTTTTATTATATATTTGGAATATTTGGTCGATGGAATATCAATTAGCTTGAGTGCTTACTCTATTTAAAGGTTCGAAGAATAAGATTCTCCTACCCTAATGGTGAAACTCTAAACGGTGTCCTCTGACTCACTCAAGGTATTCTCGGTTCTTCCACTAGTAGATCCTCCAAAGGATCTATCTACTAAGGATATCTAAAATCAAGAGAAAGAAATGTTTCCAGATATTAGTCTCCACCCAGGATTGATAGGTAAATGCTATATCTATAATCTTATAAATTAAGATTATTTTATAATACCATATTGATCTATCATCTTACTCATATATCGAGCTAAGGTTGATAGATTCATGGGTGTTGGATTCTGAAGCGCATATCAAATCTAAATGTGTATAAAGTATCCCTAATGATATGGCCTCGAGTGATTCCTTAGAGAGATTGGATTCATATATTAACCTAAATTTGTTGGCCAATATGTTATCTTTTTTAGGCCTAGTGGATAACCTATTGGATGTTGATAACCTAGTATATTATTCAAACTTATAGGTTTCCACATTTAGTGAATCTTGGTAGGACGTTAAGTTAACTTGATACTATAAGTTTCTTTCATGGTTTCATTAATTAACATGAGTTTCCATGTATATCCCTCCACGATGCTTTTTAAGAAATTATTGGGCTAGATATGCCTTATGATCCTACAGCCCCACTAACTATTATAGTGTATCTAGAGGTGGTATTGGTTCCTAAAAGTCCTATGTAAGGATTTTTGTGAGAACAAACTAATTTTGAACCTTCTAATAAGCTTATTATGGTTAATGAAGTTAACACTCTGGTGAATGGAGATGAGTATCAAAACCCCCTATTATTTTATATTCCCCTATATTTGTTGACTAACATATTTTGGATGTCAATTTCAAAATCTCTATTATAGACCAAAAAATTCCAAGGTGTCACTTCTTTGGAACCTTTCTCAATGAGAGTTGTAGTGTAAGAAACTAGTTTTGTGCCATCTCACTTAGAGGATTTCAAAGTTGGGCCTTATTTGAGTGAATTTCTTCCAGATCATGTGTCGATTCCCATGATGAACTCTAAATTAGACCCAAATTATTCCTCAGTCCAAAAAATAATATATAATGGGTATGGAAACATATTTTTAGGTTGGTCTATGAAACCATCCTCAATGAGCTCAAATTATAATTGAATAACATCCAGAACATGTTCATCACTTTGGTATATGAAGAGTATAATGGTCATGTAATACATGTTAGTGTGAATGTAACGAACTGAACTTTTGAATAATATGTGTTTCCTAAATTTGTGTGTTATTTAATTTTATACTCCATAAAACTATATCCTTTAATTAATGAATTTAGTATAATTAAATGAGACCATTGGGTTTCGAAAGTTATATGACTGTTGGTCAATATGACCATTGGAAACTAAACTCTTAATGTTACAATTATTGTTTATAAATACAAGTTATCTTGGTTAATTAATATAGAAAGAAGAGTCGATGGCCTCATCTATTAGAATTGGGCCATATGAAGCCCATTTTTCAGATCTTGGGATGGAGGTAGCATCTATGGGCTTTTCTCCGGACCAAGCCCAAGCCAAACTTCAACATGTGAAGCTTGAATAGAATCACCTAAGGGAGAAGTTTAAGCTGATAGAAATCACCATTCGGGCAATGTTGGCCGAGCTACCCCAAGATTATATCACCATAGAACACCTTACACTTAGGTTCTATGCAGATGTTATAAGAGGCTATGTAATGAGGCCTTAGTTACTTTTTGTAATCCTTCTGTATAAATAAAAATTTTACTTCTTATTATGGTAAAATTTTTGAATTTCAAATGTCCAGATAAATACAGGATGAATTTATAGAAGTTCCATTTTTATTGATGAATTTTGGAAAAAAATGGGTATTTTAAATAATTTTGTATTCTTTAAATAATTAATAATGTGAATTAATTTTCGAAAATGGCCTTCTACAGTTGTGTTCAGTAATAAATTTAGATTCTAATAAGATCAACTTAATTTATAGTGAATAGTAAATCATGAATAGTAACATACCCATATGAATAGTAATGAATAGTAATGAATAGTAAATCGGCCAAATAAAAGAAACTTCACCCGTGAATGTATAAATACATTTTAGACATCTTAAAAGTGAAAAAACGATCATAGTATAAGTTTTTCTATTTTTGTATGTCATAAATATTTTATTTTCAATTTTATAATTAATTTAATAATTTAAAATGAAAATTTATTTTCATAAAATGTAATCATATACTGTTACTTTTCTTCTTATGGTTATACGATAATTTTATGGGACCTTGATTACTTTCTTAAGGTGTTACAAAATAAGTTATAGTTTTAATGTTGTATTTTTGGAATAAATATTGATTTTATTTAAAAATTAAATTAAAAATATTTAGAAAATTATTTTCATAAAATTGAGTTCATTTTTTAATTCAGAGCATTGATTTTAGTTTAGGGTTATTTTTTGTGATTTTTCTAAAATAATTGAATTTTTGGTGAACAGTAAAATTTCAATTTTGAGTTTTGGGTGTTTAATGACATAATTTATGATGTTATAATAATGTAATCATTCTGGTAGACTTATAAATAGTAATATATACTCTGAGCTGTCCCAAGTGGTCAATACCATGGGAAAATACAATGGGCAATCCCATGGTTTTTCCAATACCACCGATGAGGTGTCCCTTGGAAATTAATAATTTATTCCCTCACTTTTCCTATAAATACCAAGCCATTACCTCATTATTTTCATTCCAAAATCCTCCTCAATGAATTTATAGTCTTTTTACCTCCCAATGACTCCTCCCAAGGTACCCTCAGGCCCCCCAAGGTCCCAACCTTTAAGCTTTTTAAGTTATTCTTTACGGTAAGGGATCATTTCACCTTCCTCTTTTAAGTCATGACTTCCTTTATATTATGTCTTATAGTTCCATTTTATTATGAGGTGGAATGTTATTATATATCTTTACTACTATATATTTCATATCTAAATTATTATAGACCCTTTCCTCTCTCATAAAATGATTTTCAGATTCTTTATGTGACGCCGTTAGGCTGCCGAATTTTCGTAAAATAAACTGTGTCTTTACTTTTCCTTCGAGTTTCATTTTCATATGGTATTTCCTTCAAATATCCATTGAATTATCTTATTTATTTTTATTATGTACCCATACTATATTATAAGTTATTTATGATTGGATCACCCTTGTCCCCTCTCTTTTTAATGTTTTCTAAAAATATGTTATGTAGTCGTTATGCTGCCGAATTTTCATCTAGAAATTCCTCTCTCTTTCCATCAAGAAATTATCTTGTAAATACCCAGACCTATTTCATTTCTATGGGTGTTCATAAATACATAAAAATGATATATTTTATTCCAAAATTGAGATATATATAACCCTAACTCTCTTTCCATGGCTTATAAATGACATAATGATCTTATTTTTAAGAACTTTTAAAACATCCCGATTTTGAAATGAAACCCCTTTCTTTTATTTTCTATGTGTTATTTATGAAATGTTTGATTATGATCTATGTGGATCATACAAAAATAAATAAATATAAATGGAATGCCTTTATAGTGCTCCAATGCATTGGGTAAATAATTAATCTCTAGAGATGACATGTTTCACGATAACTTGGTGAATAACCTTGGTAATTTTTATGACACCTTGGAGATGAACCTTGGTGATATGTTCATGAATGTATAAATGAAATTTTTTAGCAACATATTCAAGTTATGATTCATTTTTTTATCATGATATTTCTATTCTTCCATTGCTCAGGTCTTTATGATTTTTATCATGCTCTTACTAATATTGCTCAAGATCACATGTCAACTATTGCACTCATTTTCCTTACTGAGCCTTCTGCTCACCCTTTCCTTTGATGTATGTATCTAGGTTATGAGATGTAGTAATTTTTACATAGGATGAACTTATTATGAAGCCTTAAAAGTTTATTGGAAGAATGTTTTATGTTTTCATGTATTTTTGTTTCTGATTTCCAAGACACTAGACTTTAAAGATCCTCTATTTGAAAAATGTAATGAAAAGTTATGTAATAAAAAGTCAGGATGCCATAGTTGTTATCAAAGGATAGTTTAGTTATTTATAGAAATTAGTCTATGAAAAATTTATTAATAACCCTATAGAAAAGTTTAAATATAGGAAAACATCCTGGTATTTTGGTGAGTATTGAGTAAGTGGTTTATCAAGCAAATACATCCCTGTCTAGATACGAGCAGGTAGAGGTGGCTCTGGAAAAAAGGTACCTAGGAGTGAAAACTCCAACAAGGAGTTTTGAGCTTGTCACAGGGTATCCTGGTACACGACAAAAATCCTTGCTTCACTCTTGGTTACGACACTCTCGGGGGATATGTTTGGTTAATCATAAGATTTTTATGAATCATTATGAAAGAATTATAGAGAAATGTAATTATTTAAACATGAAGTTTTAAGACATAAAATCCTTTATAGTTAAAAGATTCATAAATGAAATAAGTTTCTCACTATGGTTTTATTATTTTAAAAAATAGCGGGCAATAGGAGGAACCGTGCAAATGTTGACTGCAATGGACCATGCGATGATAACCCTCATATGGAAGCCAGAATGGAAACATTCCTAAGAATGATGAACCAACTGACTCAAGTTATGGGAAATAACTTGAATCAAGATGAGAGAGTGATCTCACCATGAAGGAAAAAATATTCTATTGAGTCCTTTATGCATCAACGACCACCAACCATTAGTGGGTCGACTGACCCATTGATTGCTGAGTAGTGGATCAGCTCTATCAAGAAGATCTTTTATGTGCTCCATTGTTCGGAGAAAGATAAGGTCACCCTGGCTGTCTATCACTTAGAAGGAGAAGCTGATCAGTGGTGCGAGTTGATTAAAAACACAAGTCCAAGAGTGGAAGTTGAAGCTATGGAGTGGGAAGAGTTCAAAGGGATATTCTTAAACAAGTATTTCTCTCGATCGATGAGAACAAGAATGGAGAAGGAGTTTCTCGAGCTAAATCAGAAGGAGAATGAATCTATGGGAATCTGTGAGATGATCTTCACAAGGATTTCACATTACACATTTATCTTTGTCATGGATCCAAATGGGAAGGTTGATAGATTATTCGATGGACTGAGACCTCATCTGCGGAAGAATATAGCCAACCGAGACTATGATAGCTATGAGAACATCATGCGGATTGAGATTAAAGTCGATCTGGGGTTTGGTGAGATGCAGTGGTCTCATAAATCAAAAGAAAAGAAGAGATCTATGGATACCATCTTAGGAAGGACCTTTTATCAGGGAAGAGGAGGCAAGCATGTGAAATGTCCCACATGTAATAAATGTGGAAAGAAGCATTCAGGGAACTGCCTGCTCGGGAGCGGGAAGTGCTACAATTGTGGAAGAGATGGTCATATTGTGAGGAATTGTCATATTGAGGTGAAACCTCAACTTCTAAATAGTAACAAAAAGGGGGAGATGGTGCATGCCCTACCTGATGTCCAATGCTTTAATTGTGGAAAACTTGGGAACTTTTCTAATCACTTTCAAAATTTGAGGGTAGTGGAGGCGAACCACCATCAGCCTCAACAAAGGCCAAGGGATCAAGGTTGGGATTTTTCTGTCATGACAGCTGAAGTTGAAGCTCTAAATGATGTGGTATCAGGTACTCTTGTTGTCCTCTCAAAGCTAGCAAATACATTGTTTGATTCTGGTTCAACGTATTCCTTTATTTCCTCCATGTTTGCAATGAATTTAGAATTAACCCCCAACTTTCTAAAATTAGAGTTATCATTCAAGACCCCTGGTGGGATTATACAAGAATAATCAGTATTTAGAAACTCTATTATTTTATTTATTGAGCACAATCTTATCACAAATCTTGTAGTCCTTCCCATGCTAGAATTTGAAATTATACTAGGGATGGGATGTCTCTCAAAGTATAATGCTAAGATCAAATGTAGAAGTAAGGAAATATCAACACTCTTGAATGGAAAACCTACAGTTATCTTCCAAGGAAAGATATCTCAACCTTATTTTTGTCTAGAAGAACCTCCTATATCCTTTTTTATGGAGTTTACTGGTGAAAAATAATAAGGAAATGAGAGTTTGAGGATAGAAAATGTCGCCATCATCCAAGAATATGTTTACTTATTTTCTGAGTAGTTGCCCAGACCTCCCCCAGAAAGAGATGTACAGTTCTCTATTGAACTCATACTTGGATCTCATCCAATATCAAAGACCCCGTATAGGATGGAAAATGTAGAGCTGGAGGAATTAAAGAAACAAATCCAAGATCTTTTGGAGAAGGGGTTTATCTGACCAAGTGTGTCTCTTTAGGGAGCACTAGTTCTCTTTGTGAAGAAGAAGGATGGATCGATGTGGATATGCATTGATTACAGAGAACTAAATGGGATCATAGTAAAGAAAAAATACCCTCTTCCAAGAATCAATGACCTGTTTGACCATCTTCATGGCGATCAATTCTTCTCTAAGAATGATCTTTGATCTGGTTATCATCAATTGAGGGTGAAGAAAGAAGATATTCCAAAAACTGCCTTCTGATAAATATATGGGCATTATGAGTTTGTTGTTATGCCTTTTGGACTAACTAATTCACCTGCTATTTTTATGAATTTGATGAATAGAGTATTTAAGGACTACCTTGATAACTTTTTTGTAGTTTTTATTGATGATATTATGATATATTCCGAAAGTCGCGAGGAGCATGAGGATCATCTAAGGGTTATTTTTCAAACTCTAGAGAAGGTGAGTATTTTTGGAATGTTGAAAAAATGTGAATTCTGGTTACAACAAGTTGCTTTCTTGGGGCACATTGTTACCAATGAAAGAATCACAATTTACCCTACAAAGACAAAAGTTGTAGAGGAGTGGCCGCAACCTACAACAATAACTAAGATTCATAGTTTCCTTGGACTATCAGGATATTATAAGAGGTTTGTGAAAAACTTTTCAAGACTTTTTAATCCATTAACCAAGTTAACTCGAAAAGGGGTCAAGTTCATCTAGACAAAAGAGTGTGAGGAAAGATTTCAAGAGCTAAAGAAGAGATTGGTTACCGCACCCATGCTAACTCTACCCTCAAGTGGAGAAGGATTCGTTATTTTTAGCGGTACATCTCTAAAAGGGATTGGGTGCGTCTGCAGGAAAAATGACAAATTCATTGCTTATGCATCATGACAGTTGAAGACTCATGAGAACAACTATCCTACGCATGATCTGGAGCTAGCTACTATTGTTTTTTCTATGAAAATATAGAGTCACTATCTTTATGGGGAGAAATGTTATATATACACAGACCATCAAAGTTTGAAGTATATTATCACACAAAAGGAATTGAACATGAGACAAAGTAGTTGGTTGGAACTTCTCAAAGACTATGATTGTTCAATTAGTTATCATCCAAGAAGAGCAAACAAAGTTTCTGATGCATTAATCAAGAAATACCCAGTTGTTCTTTCCGTGACGAGGATTCAAAAAGATTCTTTGATCAATGACCTAGTAAAGTTGGACATCAGAATTATAAGGGAAGGGACATCATCAACCCTAACCCAAATGATTTCTCAACCGTCATTACTAGATAAGATCAAGAAAGATAAGAAAGAAGATAATTTGTTACAGAATAAGTTTGAGGAATTAAAGGATGGAATGTTTCCTGAGTTCAATATTGATCAAGAAGGTGTATTGAAATTTTGTACAAGACTATGTGTTCCATTTATTTTGGAAATAAAGAATGAGATAATAGATGAATCTCATAGATCTACTTTCTCAATACATTCTGGGAGCACAAAAATGTATAGGGACATTCATTATCATTATTGGTGGGATAATATGAAAAGGGATATTGCTGACTACCCTTCAAGGTGCCTAGTATATCATCAAGTGAAGGAAGGGAAACAACTTTCTAAATGGGTATTGCAACAACTACCCATACCAACATGGAAGTGGGATAATATCACTATGGACTTCATCACTGGTCTCCCAAGAACTTCCAAAGGAAAAAATGAAATATTGGTTATTGTGGACCATCTCACCAAGAATTCATATTTTATCTCCATTTACGAAGATTTCTCTTTTAATCAAATTTCTAGGATTTACTTGAAGGAAGTGGAAAGGATGTATGGAGTTCCACTTTCTATCATATCTAATCAAGATACAAGGATCACATCAAAATTCTAGAGAAGTCTTCAACATGCTTTGAGCACTGAATTGAATTTCAGTATGGCCTATCACCCCCAAACTAATAGCCAATATGAAAGAACTATTCAAACACTCAAGGATATGATGAGAACATGCTCAATGTAATTTAAAGGTGGATGGGATCAACATCTCCCTTTGGTTGAGTTCTCTTACAAAAACAGCTTCCACTCGAGTATTCAAATAGAACCCTGTGAAGCTCTATATGGGAAGTGATGTAGAACTCCTACTTGTAGGGATGAATCTTGGGAGAGAAAGCTTCTTGGGCCTGATCTTGTGTAAGAGATGGCATAAAAAGTCCATGCCATCCAGCAACACATTAAGGCTATTCAGAGTTGACAGAAGATCTATGCTGACAACCATCAAAGGGACTTAGAGTTTGATGTTGGTGACAAAGTCTTTCTTAGAATTTCACCTTGGATGAGATTCATGAGGTTTGGGAATAAAGGGAAGCTCATTCCTAGGTACATTGGCCCCTATTAAATCCTTGACCGCGTAGAAGCAGTGGCCTATCAGATTGCATATCCTCCAAATCTAGAACAAGTTTATGAAAGTACATAACTAACCCTTCACATGTACTAAACCTAGAGGTGGTACAACTGGACATGACCTCTCTTATGGGGAGCAGCTGGTGGAGATCTTGGATCGTAGAGACAAGGTTCTATGCAACAATACTACCCACCTTGTTAAGGTGTTGTGGAGGAACCACACATGAAAAGAATCCATGTGGGAACCAGAGGAGTCTATGAGGCAGAAGTATGCACAAATTTTCTCTTCTGAGGGTACGAGTTAAAATTTCAGTGATGAAGGGGAAGAATGTAATGACCCGAACTTTTGAATATTATTTGTTACCTAAATCTGTGTGTTATTTCATTTTACACTCGATAAAACTATATCCTTAAATTAATTAAGTGATTATAATTAAATGAGACTGTTGGGATTCGAATGTTATATGACCGTTGGTCAATATGACCGTTGGAAACTAAATTCTTAATATTATAATTATTGTTTATAAATACAAGTGGTCTTGGTTAACTAATATAGAAATAAGAGTTGATGACCTCATCCAGTAGAATTGGGACATATGAAGCCCATCTATCAGAGCTTGGGAAGGAAGTAGCATCTCTGGGATTTGCTTTGTACCAAGCCCAAGTCGAACTTCAACATGTGAAGCTTGAATGGAATCACCTAAGGGAGAAGTTCAAGATGATCTAAATCACCACTCGGGTAATTTTTTTCGAGCCACCCCAGGATTTTATCACCATAGTACACCTTACACTTAGGTCCTATACAGGTGTTATAAGGGGCTATGTAACAAAGCCTTATTTACTTTCTGTAATCCTTTTGTATAAATAAAATTTTTACCTCTTATTATGATAAAATTTGTGAATTTCAAATGTCCAGATAAATATAGGATGAATATATAGAAGTTCCATTTTTATTGATGAATTTTGGAAAAAAGGGGTATTTTAACTATTTTTTTTATTCTTTAAATAATTATTAATTTGAATTATTTTTCAAAAAATGGTATTCCATAGCTATGTTCAGTAAGAAATGTAGAGTATAATAAGATCAACTTAATTTTTAGTGAATAGTAAAGTATTAATAGTAACATACCCATATGAATAGTAATGAATACTAATGAATAGTAAATCAACCAAAAAAAAAGAAACTTTACCCATGAATGTATAAATACATTTTAGACATCTTAAAAGTGAAAAAATGATCATGTTATAAGTTTTGGTATTTTTGTATGTCATAAATATTTTATTTAAAATTTTTTAATTAATTTAATAATTCAAAATTAAAATTTATTTTCATAAAATGTAATCATATATAGTTACATTATTGTCTTATGGTTATAAAATAATTTTATGAGACCTTTATTACTTTCTTAAGGTGTTACAAAATGAGATATAGTTTCAAAGTTGTATTTTTGGAATAAATAATGATTTTATTTAAAAACTAAATTAAAAATATTTATAAAATTATTTTCATAAAATGGAGTTCATTTTTGAATTCAGAGAACCAATTTTAGGTTAGGGTGAATTTTTGTGATTCTTCTAAAATAATTGAATTTTCGGTGAATAGTAAAATTACAGTTTTGAGTTTCGGGTGTTTAATGACATCATTAATGATGTAATAATTCTGGTCGACTAATGAATAGTAATATATACTATGAGGTGTCCCAAGTGGCCAATACCATGGGCAAGCCCATGGTTTTTCCAATACCACTGATGAGGTGTCCCTTGGAAATTAATAATTTATTCCCTCACTTTTCCTATAAATACCAAGCCATTACATCATTCTTTTCATTCCAAAAATCATCCTTAATGAAGTTATAGTATTTTTACCTCACAATGAGTCCTCCAAAAGTTCCCTCAAGACCCCCCATGGTCCCAACCTCCAAGATTTTGAAGTTACTCTTCTCTGTAAGGGATCCTTTCACCCTCCTCTTTTAAGTCAGGACTTCCTTTATGTTATGTCTTATAGTTCCATTTTATTATGAGGGCGATTGTTATTATTTATCTTTACTACTATAAATTTTATGTCAAAATTATGAGAGTCCATTTCCACTCTCATTAAATGATTTTCTGAATCTTTAAGTGTCACTGTTAGGCTGCAAAATTTTCGTAAAAGAAATTGTGTCTTCTCTTTTCCTTCGAGTTTCATTTCCATATGGTATTACCTTAAAATATCCATACCATGATATTATTTATTTTTATTCTATACCCATAATTTATTATGAGTTATTTATGATTGGGTGACCCTTTTCCCCTCTCTTTTTTCTGTTTTCTAAAAAGATGTTATGTAGCCATTATGCTGCGGAATTTTCATCTCGAAATTCCTCTCTCTTTCTCTCAAGAAATTATTTTGTGAATGACCAGATCTACTTCATTTATATGGTTGTTAATAAATACAAAAAAATGATGTATTTGATTCTATAATTGACATACATATAACCCTCACTCAATTTCCATGGGTTATAAATGAAATAATTATCTTATTTTTAAGAACTTTTAAAACGTCACGATTTTGAAATGAAACCCATTTCTTTTATTTTCTATCTGTTATTTATGAAATATTTGATTATGATCTAGCTATATTACATGAAAATAAAGAAATATTAAGGGTGTGACCTGATATAACTCCAATGCATTATGTAAAGAATTAATCTCTAGAGATGAAAAGTTTCACAATACCTTGGTGAATAACCTTGGTAATTTTTATGACACCTTGGGGATGAACCTTGGTGATATGTTCATGAATGTATAAATGAAATGTTGTAGCTACATATTCAATTTATGATTCATTTTTTTATCATGATATTTATATTCTTCCATTTCTTATGTCTTTATGATTTTTATCATGTTCTTATTAAAATTGCTCAAGATCACATGTCAACTGTTGCACTTGTTTTCCTTTCTGAGCCTTCTGCTCACCCTTTCCGTTCATGCATGTCTCTAGGTTATAAGATACAGTAATTTTTACTTAGGATGAACTTATTATGAATCCATAGAAGTGGATTAGAAGAATGTTTTATGTTTTCATGTATTTTTGTTCCTAATTTCCAAGACACTAGACTTTAAATATCCTCTGTTTGTAAAATGTAATGAAAAGTTATGTAATAAAAAGGTGGGATTCCATAGTGAAGGTGGTGATTATTTCTCAGGTGTGAGTGGGGGAATTTTGGTCAAATATTTCAACCACAATATATATGGCCCATTCTATAAGCTCAGGACTGTGGTTCTTCATGAAACCTCCCAACATGCGGTTGTGGTAGTAAAATGAAAACACAAAATCATAGAGAGAAGGTCCATAGTATAAAAACATCAGTAAAATATGTCCACCACTGAGAAAGTGGTATATGAGTAGAAGAATATGATTGAGAAATTTGAAAAGGTAGGGATGAATGTTTTTTAAATGGAAAAGCCACTATGACCTGATACAATGGAACAAACTATGACATTGATTGAGCTGCGTTAGGAGATTAATGACTCAGGGAAAGAAATTAATCAACTTTGAGATTCCATTTATAACACCTTGTAGTAGTATTCTAATTCAGGTTTCCTTTTTTATATGAATTAGATACTCTATATTGAGGAAGTTCCTCTCCTTCTATCTAATAAATGACAAAATATTTTGTTTTGAATCATTTTCAATTTCTCAATCCTTCTTTTTGCATCAAATATCAATTAAAAATGATTTGTGAAATAAATAAAGTATAATGTCATAATAACTGAATCATTTGAACATTATAAGGAAATTTATTAGGTAAATCATAATTTCTAAATTCAAGATCCATTGTTAATGTAAATCAATCAAATGTTTTTTAAATATATGTCATAAAACTGATATAGGAGACCTAAATATGGTGGCACATATACCATCTCTATAAGTCGGTGTGTGTTCCTGAGGCAAAGGGTAGTGATATTTAGTTTCCTCCTGAGTGTGTGCACTTAGACAGATATGGGTGAGTCAAATAGAGCAGAACATGTTCCATCACTATAAGCCAAGAGTGTCTCATTAGAATATGATATAGGGTTTCCTCCTGAACATATACTCTTAGACTGATATAGGTAGGTTGAACATAGGGGAAAATATTCCATCACTATAGACTAATCTTAGTCTATTCTAATATGTGAGAGTTGAATAACTTGGCATAATTAAAATCCTGAAGGAGGAATTTTGGAATGAGGATTGTAATGATCAAAAGGGATTAAGTACCCTAAAATTAAAACTTTATGTATTTTTAAAAAATCATCTAAACAAATATACAAGGAATAGAAGGTGATCTAACTTTTTCCTAAGTTAAGGGACTCATAGAGCATAGCTTGAATTTTTTAGGGTCAAATGGTAGACCGCACAAGGTTTATGCCTTTTTATTTTATTTTATCCCTAAATTTTACCTAAGATATAATATAGGGAGAGGCTTAGTAAGTTAGAACTTGAAGTTTTCTCAAGATCAACTTTATAGGTTTTCAACATGAAAAGTTTTATTCCTTTTGCTTTTTTAAACAATAAAAACTTTCCTAAAATATGAAAGGTGTAGGCCTAGTGATCTATGACTCGACCTTTTTTAGGATTCCATTTTTTGGATTTTCAACCTATTGATTATTATGTATATTACATTGGGTAGTTCAATTTCATGAAAGCTAGACCAGTGAAGTTGGTGTACAAGGTCATACAAATTTGACCAGAAATGTGCCTCAAGGTTAAGGTAATATAGCCTTAACCAAAGAGTAAGAGGATCTATATAGAAAACCCAATGTAAATTGTATCCCAATACTAATATAGACCATATCAGGTAGGGTTTCATGTATTTTATGGTTATTGAACACTAATAGGGTGAGATAACCTAAATGAGGCTCAATATCTAGGTGTGATCTAACACCTTTTAATGAGGAATAAAAATAATTCAAACAATGACTTGAGTTATTTGAGTCTGGAGGTGTTGAAATGGAATAAGCATGATGAGCATGACTGCTGACTAAATTCCAGCAAAGGGTTCCATGGAAACATTGTGGAGGACACATGAGGTTAGAGGACCTTCTCCCCAGGAAAATAATGTTCCTCTATTTTGAAATCAAAATATGGTGGCATGGATTTAGTTACCAATTAAATGTATCATTTGGAGTTAGATATACTTGTTTCTAGAGCCATGAATGTTTTATGGTTATTTAAACACTTAAAGAATGGAGTGCATACCATGGGAAGAAGGAATTAAATAGTGATTAGACCATTCTAGTACTAAACTAACCATGGTTAGTCTATTATTAAATTTAAAAAGGGAGTGAAATGTGATGATGATTTATGGATGGGTCTGAGATATATAGCTCAGATGTCACTATGTATCCTATAATAATAGTAATCAAGCTACACATGGTTATTATATGGATTTTATGAACATATTTGACTCAGGTACAAAGTAAAATGGAACGGGTCTATCCTAGTGAGGGGCCTTTGGGGAAGTCTCATTATGGATAAAGAGAACCCCTATACTTGGATGAAATGGAAATAAGATCTTCTGGTTGGACCCATGATAGGAAATTTATGTATCACTACATATCTTGAAATAACTGGATTTAATTCATATGTATTTCTTATATGGTTTTTGAGAGGATCACCTAGAATTATTACTTTTTGTTCTTCACAGAAACTACATACCTGAATATGAGGGGGGAATAAACATATGATGTCCTAATATAACTTTGAAAATGAGTACAATGCACCAATGTGTAGAATTGAGGGTATTTTAATCCACTCAAATGTTTTTATTATGAAATATATAAATCCTCACTCAAGGTGCATGAATTGAGAAATGGTGACATGGAACAATCATGAAAAGGATGACTATTGAAAAAATTTGAATGATGGATTCCACAACAATGTTGTTAAGGGATTATAGGGTTAAAGAACCTTCTCTTTGGGATGAAAATATACCTATACTTGGAAAGATGAATATAGCAGTGTGGATATAATTTCCAAGAAAAGGTGTCTTTTGGAATTGAATAAAATCATTTCCAATGTCCATGAAAGGTTTATGAGAATTCAAACACCTGAGGAATGAGGTAGGTTTTATGGAGAAAAGGATATTCTAGAAGGTTCTGAGCACCCTAAAGGTAATGCCTTTATGTATTGAACATACTCTTAGGGTGAAGCGATATGACTGATATGGATTAATCACCTTAATGGAATCTTATTCAAGTGAAGAAATGGTCTTGTTTTGAACAACAATGTACTTATGACACAACTTAAGCTTGCATGATGAATAAAATAGAATTTTCTCTAACCTAGGCTAATGGTTCCATCAAGAATTTATTGACTTTTTCTAGTGCCTGGTTTCAATCCATAAAATATTTATTCCATTTTTATTTTGTACTGTAACATTTTCTTAATCCATAAATGGGAATAAATTAGCAGGTGGAGATTTGAATTTTTCTTATTCTACCCGATGAGCCTCTGTGACTCTTTTATTTATCAATTTAAGGTATTGAAATTTATAAAAATAGTGAGTAAAGTTTAAATCCATACATAATTGACCAAATCCAAGATAAAATGTCTAGAAACAAGGGAGAAATTGACTTAATGTTCTTGAAAATTTTCATGAGGCACATGAAAACTAGAAAGAGGGGAAGTGACACTACTACAAAACCCATATTTAACAGTGCTGGTATTTATCAATGCTAGAAAAAATGTTGATAAATTGCATATTTATCAGCGCTAAGGAAAGAGCTGATAAATTTAACAATTTATTAGTTTTTTTAGTGATGATAAAGATAACCTTTATCAAATTTTTATTTTTAGTACTGATAAAGGGTATCCTTTATTGGTGCTTTATTTTTAGAACTAATAAAGGGTACCCTTTTTCAACACTTTATATTTAGCACTGATAAATATTTCTTTCATCAGTTATTTTTTAGCACTGATAAAGGTCTGAATAATTAAAAAATAAAAAATTAGATTATTGAAAAAAAATATTTCAAATTTTATTAATTAAATAATTATTGATAAAAATGAATAAATTGATTATACATTATTAAATATTAAACATTTTATTAATTAGATAACTATGATAATTAATGTTATTAAATTGTATATATTAAATATATATATATATAAAAATTAATGTATATAATGTGATTTATATATTACAAAATATTTATGCACTTTGCATTAATTAGTCATATATTTATTGAATAATAGTTTATAATTAAAAATTAATATGAATTAAAAATATTGACTAATTTCATAGTACTTGACATATAATTGAATGTCATTTGATTTTTAAATTTAACATATATTGATCAAATCTATGTTATATTGATTTCACATATATGTAATTAATGTATTTTAATATACAATGCACACACATAAAACTTATCAATTTTTTCAATATTGTTAAAGTGTACTTATTCTTAATTTATTCAATTTCACTCATTTTTAAAATATATGCATGCACTTAAAATTTAATATCCATCGTTAATGTTAAAAAATATTTGTAAAAAAATATTTATAAATAAATATTTTTATAAATGTACATTTACTATATTTATACAATTATATATTTATAATTATAAATAAATAAATATTTTTTAAAAGTATTTATATAATTATAAATAACTAATTACATATATTTATATAATTATTAAATTTATAATAAATTTACTTAAATAATGAATATATTTACTATATTTATATATATTTATTAAATATATATATGTATAATTATATAAATATATATAATGATATAAATATATATATTTAAAAATATTTCAATTTTTATAATTAAATAATTAAATAATTATAATAAATATATTTAAAAAAGGAATATATTTACTATGTTTATATTTATATATATATATATTAAGTATATATAAATATTTACAAATATTTTTATAATTATAACTATAAATACTTTATCAGTGCTTAAGTAATAAGTGACACTAAAATCATCTTTTACGATGCTAGAAATAGCACTGATAAAATTAACATTTATTGGTACTGACAAAGATTGATTTTGTGAGTGTTTTTTAGCACTGATAAAGACATGCCTTTATCATCACTAAAAAATCACTAATAAAGAGTCATTTTATAAGTGCTTAAGTAATAATTGTTGATAAAAGGATTCTTTTTCAGTGCTTATTTGTATGTGCTGATAAAAGTGACCTGATCTAATTATAAAATTATAACCATTGGCAAACCTGTTGTGATATTAGAAGCTTTCCGCAGAAGCCACCGACTATTAGCACTCCTCCTCGGTGAATTCAACCTCGAATCACACCACTCAACTGCCTCTCAAACATCTTGTCTGAAATCTGATGTTCGATTGAAGTTATGGTTTTTGAAGAGGGTTTCAGATTTTATTCAACCTAGTGAGGCATGCCTTCTGATTTTCTTTATGTATTTTTGGTTTTTCTTAATTTCTTCTTTGATGATGTCATTATTTGTGGTTTGGTGATTTTATACTAGAAAGGTAGGCCTTCCAATTTTCTCGGTTTGCAATTTTGATTCAACTATTGATCACCCATGGAGAGTTTATTGTTTTTGGACTCAATGGTGACACATGGAGTCACATGGAGTTTATTTTTTTATTCTATTTTTTTACATTTCCCAAATTGATCACCCAAAGCTATCATACATATTTTTCATTCTTTATTTTATCAAAGGTATTCCATACATGTGAAATTTTAGAAATTAAAATTGGGGATTTTGTGTGTGAGGGAGTTGAAGGTAGGTTAAGGTATTTATTTTATATTATAATAAATCATATCTTATTCTTTATACTTATCTATGCTGGTGTGGGAATCCAATGTATGGATGCATCATGACTATTTTTATTAAAATTTTATTTTTATTATTTTTATTGATTTTTTGGTCTAAATCATTCCCACTGTGTTTTTTTCATTCCATAGTGCTTGTTTATAGCCCTAGGGGGATCAAGAATGTCCCATGGACACTATCATGGACCAGATAGGGTGTTTTATATTTGGTTGTCTTGGGATTGTTTTGGAAACTATATCTATTGTTAAATGTGTTGTACCTTTTCTCAATAATACAACTTCCTATGTCTCTACACTTTAAAAAAATCTATTTTATTTTTCTCCCTCTTTAGATTAATCCAACATTATTTATAAATCATTTTAATAATAACATATGAAATATTATACCTTGATGATATGTACTATTTTACCACTATATTATAATTTTTCATCGTCATCCTACTCCCCCTCACTCAATAATTTACAAAAAAAAAATCCTTTTGATATTACCTCTTTCTATTTATACCACTTTTTTTAGATCAATATACCACTATAATACATTGTAATTTCTTGCTCTAAAATGTAGACCTTCAAGAATTTCACCCCCTTTTGAGTATTTATTTAATTAATAACAAGTGGATTTCCATGGAATCACTTTGATTCCTAGCTATATTAAATTTAGAAAAATAGTATGTCAAACATTTTTACTTTAAAAAAAGTTGGCATATAACTAATCTCCCACACTTCATAATATAGTTAAACATTCCATCCACAACATTTGAATATTTTATTCAATTTCCAATGGGTGTCAACATGGGTTTTCAACATTCATTTTGAAATCTATAAAACACCTCCCTCACATACATGGATTAGGAAATAAATATCCCATGAATTCCATGAGTTGCCTATAAAATAAGGAAAATATTAACTCACTAATCATAAACATTTAGACATTGGTTATTATTAATGTAGAAAATTATTATCATTATTCATCTCTTGGACCTTTAAATATTATGTCATTAACATTGATAAACACATTCAATATATCCATAAAATTATTTTTTATGTAATGATTATGATCAATTTCTAATTTTTAAATTAAATTTTCTTTAATAATTCATCTAACATTCAATACCAAGCTCTTAGTTCTTGTTTCAATTCATAAATCACCTTTTTCAATTTACAAATATTATTCTCATATTAAATAATGAGAAAACTATATGTTAGTTTGATGTAAACATCCTATTCATGTAATCCATTAGTAAATGCTAATTTTACATCATGTTGGACTAACTTGAATTTCCTTGGGATGGGTCGGTATGGTGATATGAAATCTCAAGAGTCTTGAGAAGTTTTAAAATATTGATATAACATTAATTTTAAATGTAATAATTCCTTAGGTTTCTATGTCACTTGTTACAATATAGTTTTATATCTTCTAGTTCATTGAATGAGAGTTTATTATTCTTATTTATCATATTTTAGTTTCTTATTACTCCTTAATTACCTATATTATATTTTCATTTTTTTAGGAGATTTAATAAATATTTGATGCGGAGTAATTCTTTTCTTAAATTAAATATCCAATTTTCTTCAATATACTAAAATTCATTGAAACAATCAAATTTTGAGTTTCCCTTATTAGAATTGTCTATAACTTTCACTTTTGATAATGAATATCTTATGTGTATTTATTTATATATTGTCAATTAATCTTTTATTTAAAATTGACATCAATTTTAGTAAAAAGTCCAACTGAACTACTCAAAACTGAGAAATGCATTCAAATTGTTGAAATACATTAGGAAAATTATACATAAGTCATTTTTGATGTGTAGGAGTCAACCGCACCTCAATCCGATGCACGGTGTGACTGGTATGACTCTAAGTGACTCTTTTTATTTAAAATTGACATCAATTTTAGTAAAATTGACACTTTATATTAATTTATTTCTTTATATTATTACGAACATAAGAATTTTTTTCTTATACTGGTGCATTCTTTTTCTTGAGAAGGGGTGGTTTGTTCGAAAATAGCATGAGTTGGATCAGGATTAAAAGGAAAATTGATGTTTTTGAATGTTTGTAATAATTTTCATTTATGTAATTGTATGAACTAATTTTTAAAATGTCTATAATATAGTTTTTTTTGTGTTTGTGTTGTAAATTTTATTTCATTTAAATCCTGTATCAGGACTTGTTTTTGTTGATATTTTGTGTGTTTCTGGTGCTGTGGTGTGTTGTTATAGCACACTATAGTGGTTCTGCAGAATGCTATTACAGCACACGGTAGTATGACCCTTTATAAGTGCTTTTAAAATCACTGATAAAGGAAACATTTATCAGTGCTAATAAACGTCTATTTTATTACATCCCATAAAAGTTTTAATAAAAGGTTATTTATCAGTGCTTCTATAAGCACTTTATAAATGACCCTTTATGAGTTATTTTATAAAAATCGATAAATGGTTCCTTTAGCAGTACTAAATTAAAGCGCTGATAAATGGATCCGCTATCATCACTTTTAAAATCACTAATAAAGGTCTCATTTATCAGTTCTTTTTTTGCACCAATGAAGGAATCATTTATCAGCACTTTTTTAGTGCTAATAAAAGATCAGAGCTTTTAACCTCACTCATGTAATCAATGCTTTTCTAATTCTAATAAAGACCATTTCTAGCACTGTTAAAGTTCAGTTTTGTAGTATTGTGATATCCCAATATGAATGATGTAACTCCACCAATATGGGAAACTCCAAAGGGGGAGGAAAATTAATGCCCTTTGATAATAGGGATCAAGCCATATATAGTCTTGGGTAATTATATATCATCCCAACATGGATCCCAATATAGAAATATCTGATGTGAATGAAAATTCCCCATGATGGGGGATTTGAAATTGATGAAAATTTAAGGTTAGGCCTAAGATAAGAGATCTAGGCATCACTGTGTATCTACTGATAATAGGAATCAATATATAAATATTTATTATAAGGTTTTTTCATATATGTGACTCATGTATAGGGGATTGGTATAATAATTTTTTCCTTGGACCGATCTATCGAATGGAAAATTCTAACACGGATTATAAAGACCCAAAATTTGGGATTGGATTCTTAGGGATGGGGAATTTTATTTTATCATAGGTCTGTAAGAAATGAACCCTACATTAAATATTCTTACATGGATCTTTCTCTCATATAAGTGAATTAGATCATAAAAAATAGACCGCTCTGATTGGTTTGAGGCCATGCAAGGTGGACTATATTTCATGCAATTTAATTTCATGTAACTGGGATTTAGATGTTCTATAGTTTATGGTTGTATGATGAGGACCTTATATATAAGTTTAGAAGCACTAGGATTATATCCAGTGGGGTTTGTGGTTTGACTCGGGTCAAGACCTCTGGGTGTCACTAAGTACCCTATGACAACCAGGAATCAATACATGCATAGTTATATATTAAAAAGGATCTATACTAATGTAGAGTCATTAAGGAATATAATGTGAATGATAAGGACAAAACACTAGGATGGTGGGAGGACCTGATGGAGATGAAATTTGTGATCAAACTTGGGTTGAGACCTTGAAGCATTACTACATATCCTGAGTAATAAGAATAAAACCACATGTAGTTATTAAAATTGAGAATTTTTATTAAAGTATGGGATCAAAAATATTAGTGTTTATATGTTTATAACCCAAATAAGATATCTCAATTCTTGAAAATAATGTCTTGGTGTATGGTCTGGGTAGGAAACCCAACATAAATATAAGAAGCCTAAGCACTAAGATGTAATTATTAAGAAGGGGGAATTTATCCTAGCATAGATTTAGGGATATAAAATCTATATTGGGAACCCTCACATGGATCTGGCCCTCATGTGGGGGAAATCGGGTCATATATGTTGTTTAAGGTCTTATAAGGTGAACCATATTTCATATAGTTTAACATCTTGTGACTATGAATTGGATGTAATTTTGTTTAAGGTATTATGATGAGAAACAATTCTAAGTATCTTAAAGTCATGTGAAGTGGAATTAGGTGATCTTTAATTTATAGTCATATAAAAAGGAGATTTATATAGAGGGTTTTGTATAGATTTGGATCATGCATAAAATCAAACATCTCAAAAAATTCATAAAGAATATAACTCAAAAACAATAGTAAAGTAATACAAAAAATAGAAAAAAAATAAGCACTGAGAAATCAAGAATAGAAAAAGAAAAAAACCAATCTCTACCTAAACCCATCATGGAATCAAAAAAAATCTCTACCTAAAGGGAAGAAACTTCCTAGGACCCTTCAAGTAAGAAAATTTCCTCAACAACTGGGAACTACTGCAAATCTCATATAGTCCTAAAGTCCTAAGGGAAAACTCTAAACCCACAAGAACACCGGTAATCCAAGGGCAGCCAGCTATCGACCAAGAAAACCCATATCAGTATAGCTTCTTGGCGATATCTAGGAACCACCTAACATTTATAAATATATCACGATGGAACTTCAATTAAGACTGCTCATAACCAAACCTATTCACATGATATTTCCACTCTACACACTTCTTAGACCCAATCACCACTTGCAATAGGTAAACACCTAGAGACACTAGTCCAAAACCAGAACCCACCAAGGAACAACCTTGAGCTAATTACCAGCTCACCCACCTAAGGAAAAAGGTAGATCTAAGAGACCAAACAAGCTGACTGACCCTAACACACACCTCAATGTTAACCGATACACTCTCACCTAGGCCAACCTCTCACTAACCCCTCCTACCCCAGAACCTAAGACACAAAATAGAAAACACCAATATTCCTAAGGTCTCTACTAGGGAATACAAAATAAGGATACAAAAAAGGGAAATAACAATCAATAAAAGAACACAAAATTATATCCAAACAGGTAAACAACCTAGAAGAACAAAAAAATCATGTTGCAAAGTAAAAGCCAAGAAAAAATCAATAAAATCAATGAATAATTTGATTCTGAATTTTGATGAAACGAAAATTATACACAATTGGAATTTGATACCACTTTTGGTGGTCTTATCTTCAAAAGGCAGCCCCCCTTCAAATATCCACGATCCATTGGGTATGAATTTGTTTCGTAGACTCAAAATTACGAAACAAAAAAGCTATCTATCTTTCCAGTTCCATAAAAATGAAACTAATAAACAAAGAAAATATCCATATAAAATAAATCAAACTATATAGAATTAAAAAATGATAAATGGATAGTGAACACATCACATATAATGAAAAATCTGAAAGTTAAAGGTACAAGTAAGGATAACTAGGTAGAAGCAAGAAAAACACTGCTCTGACAGCTTGTTTATTAACAAATGAATTCAAACCAGAATTGAATTAATTTAAGAAGCAACATTAAACATTAACCAAGTTGATGTGGAAAGTAGTAAAAGAGACACATATATGTAATATACTTCAGTCAATTGGCATGTATTCACGAGGAAGAATCAAAACTATCTTCACTATGCAAAATAATTTAATAAAAGAGTGAAACAAGGACCACACAACACACTACCAGAAAACAAAAGAAACAAGAAGTAGAAAATTAAGGGAAACAAAACTGACTGAACCCCCTTAATAGGGTTCAATATTACCTCCTTCGCAAGGTCGATCTTCCTGGGAGAGATGCTTCCATCCAGAATAGTTGTCAATAATCACAATCCTTGTGTGTTTGTCATGACCTATCCTCGGGCCCCGAGCCATTACTACCCCAAGCCCGCCTTCCATAGACCAGGGGATGGAGACTAGCACCAAAGGCATAAATCCATGTAAAAGGGAAGTTATTGCCTTTATAATAGTAAAAAAACACAACAGAGTATGAAAGAGAAGTAATCACTAAGTAAAACTGAGTACAAAAGTATGTGCTAGTATGTAAATGGGCCAGTATACAAACCCAAATGAAAGTACAGTACAACTAAGAAAGAAAGTACAACAGCTGTAAAGTAAATCAGAAACCACCGAGTCATCCTCCGGGAATCCCACCTGGAGGGTAGGTACAAATAGTCTCGTGGGTACCTTGGGTCTGTTCGTATGCTCTTTATACGTCCTGCCTGGTGGTCCACCTCCGGATACCATCCAGCTCCTCAAGCCTTAGCCACGATCAGTGATGTCCGTCGTCTGCAACCAACACAATGTAGTGCGGGTATTGCCCGTTCAATGGTGATTATAATGATACTCAGTAGAGACCCTTAGACCCCCAAAGGTCTCCCATAATCCAAAAAGGATAAACCAAAAAGGAAAATAACAAACACTAAGAATCAACCAACCCTACTTAGGTATATGCCCATACATATACCTATGTTATCAATCTCAGTTCGGCTCCAACTTCTGAGCCCAAGCACATTCCAGTCCACACAGGAAATAAGTCAATCATACCAATGATAATGATTGAAAGACAAGACTCAGCTCACACAGGTATACTACTCATGAAGAGGGGTGGATATGATTTGATGTAGCCTCTGAATCATCTCCTCTTCCGAACCCACATAGGATCCAAGTACAGAAGTCGTCACTGCCGAACCCACGTAGGATCCAAGTACAGTAATCTTTGCTGTAGAACCCACGTAGGATCCAAGTACATTAGTCATCACTACCAAACCCACAGAGGATCCAAGTACAGTCGTCCTTGCTGCCAAACCCACATAGGATCCAAGTACAGTCGTCATCGCCGTCGAACCCATGGAGGATTCCAGCACGGTAGTCGTCGCAGTCGCAGCCAGCTCTAGGGTTCCCGCACACAGTGTGCTCAATTCTGGGAGGGTCCGCTCCTAGAGTAATGGGGGTCGATACATAAACTATTACGAAGACCTGAGTTGATGTATCCCGAAGTTCTTTCTCGTCAAAAAGAACTCAACGCGACAGACGGCGCGTCAAACAAATGCCCGGTCTGAGAGATATTGGTTTTTTCGTTCTAGGGGCCCGGTTGGAAATATGCTCGTTCCAAACCCATCAGTTTACCAAAGTTTTCCAAAAATCACTTAGATTAATGTAAAAGGACCGACTTGTCAATAGGGTCCCAGTTCCACAGATGACGCGTCGATCGGATGCGCGGTCTTTAAGTTATTCACATTTAAGTGAATAACAGGCCCGAGCCGTTAAGCCCAGTGGGCTGGCGGGTCGGGTCACCCATTTCTGGAGGGTCCAACCCGGTAGGGGTGTCATACCGGCCTAAAGAAATATTCGGTCCAGCATGGTGGGGCATGGCTCGGCTCGGCGCGGCCCGGATGGGCGCGGCCTGGTGGGGCGCAGCCTGGCGGGGCGCGCGGCCCGGCTGGCTCGGCCAGCTGGCCGAGTGGCTCGGCCAAAAGGCCGAGCAGTCCGAGGGGGAGCGGCCCCCCAGTTGTCCGAACCGGCGGTGCCTTATGGCGCAACCCTACCATACCATCTGGCTTAGGCGGCCAAACCTTTGGCGTAAGCAGCCCGAATGGGCGGGCCACGACTCATCCGCCGCAGCGCCCTCCTGGCATCGCGGCTTGCTCCGCCCGACCGGCCGACGGGCTGACCGGTTCTTCTACTGAAGCGGCCCGCAATGCGGGCTACGGTTCCCACTGTACAGTTGGCACGACGGCGCTAGCCACATCTCCACGTCCCTGGAACGGCACGACGACGCCGTGCTTCCTCCACCACGGCCCGCTTGGATGTGGATTTTCATTGCGTGTGCGATGATGGCCCTTGCGCCGCCGGTCTCTTCTGCATTCCACCTCCGATCGTTGATTCCATTTAATTAAACAAGATCAAATGGAGGGTTTTTTATCCATGTTCGTTCGTCCCGTGCCCTCCACGTTAAGAGATACCAATAGACCAAGACAATCAAGGTTATACAACAACGAACCGAGGCACAATTTTAATCCATTAAAATTGAACATAACCCCTACCTTGATAATTGATGTTGTACATCGGGCGTCGCGGAAAATGGCGTCGCGAGGTGAGGATTTGTAGGCGACGTCGGAGTGCGTCTGAGGAGGAAACAGTGTCTCCTCACTTGTTGTGGAGAAGAGAATGGATGGTGTGTCATCGTTCTTCGTCGGAGGGTCGGTGTTCTTCCCCAAAAACTCAAGAGCTCCCACACAACGAAAGCCACCACAAAATAAAATAATAAGCTACCCTCATTATTTTATTAACACAAGATATTTAAAATTAAAACATTCAAACACTTAATTAATTAAATGAATAGGTTCCAATCATTATTTAATGTATGTTGGCATGAGTTAAAGAGAGGGAGAGGGAGAGTAAAGGTCATCATAAATTAAAGGGGTTTTCATGAATTAATGGAGTGAGGGAGGTGGAAAGTTTGACAATTAAAGGGGTGTTTCCAAATTAATGAAGGGGGTTTAAGGAGATTAGGGGAAAATGAAAGGTTGGGGGTCGTGTGGGCCCCACCTCTCAAACATCCACACTTGTATAGTTAGGTGGTTGTGGGTCCCACACTTCACTCCCCTTTGTAGAATATAACTACCTTAGATATAAATATAATTGTACACACCAATTTTATTTATTTTAAGACAATTCCTTAATTATTAAATTTCGACCCGCATAAAATACAATTGCGGTGAAGGTCCCACTAAAAGAATACCGGCAATGTGAGTTCATCAGTGCCCTCAGATTTTGATTCCGAGCACCGGTTCAAAAAGATAAAAAAACCCGCTCGTTCGTTTACTGAACGTAGCCGAGCTAAACATCAGAAATTGATTCCAGGCACACTGGGCCTCGGAATCAGGTGGCTTCAGAAACCATAGAATTGTAAAATTCCAAAGTATTTATGAAGAAAATTTCCTTTAAATTTCCGGGTCTTTTCATTACTCCCACCTTAGGGATTTATGTCCCCATAAAGCTACAACATAAACTAGGAAAAAAAATGAGGGTACTAAGCACTCATCTGAGCTTCCCGCTCCCATGTGCTCTCCTGGAGGTTCCTGTGCTGACAATGAATGTGCACAAGAGGAATCAACCATCCACATAGGACCTACTCCTATCGATCATTGATCTCCACTGGGACCTCCGTAAATGCCGCCCCATCATCTATGTCCATCTCCACATGATCAATGATGTGGGTCGGGTTGTGCACATATCTCCTTAACTGAGATATGTGGAAGACATCATGCACCCCATGTAACTAAGGTGGGAGGGACAGGCGGTAAGCCACCTCGCATACCCTACTGAGGACCCAGAATGGTCCGATGAAGCGCGGAGATAACTTTCCGCCCCAGCCAAATCTGCGTAATCCACATAGAGGTGAGACCCATAAGAAAACATGGTTTCCATCCTTGAACTCCATTGGTCTCTGTCTCCTATCATCATAGGACTTATGTCTGCTCTGTGCAGTCCTCATCCACTTCTGGATGATCTACACCTTCTCTGTCATAGCCTGAACCATCTCTGGTCTTACAAGTGCTGACTCCCCAGGGTTAGTCCAGCATAGAGGTGATCTGCAAGGTTGGTCGTACAGTGCCTTGTATGGTGCCATCCCGATGGTGGAGTGGCAGCTGCTGTTGTATGCAAACTCCACCAAGGGTAGGTGATCCTCCCAGCTGTGACCAAAGTCAAGGACACATGTACGGATCATGTCCTAAAGAGTCTGAATGGTCCTCTCTATCTGGCCATCCGTCTAAGGATGAAAGGCAGTGCTCAGGCGTAGCTGCATCCCAAATGCCTCCTGCAACCCCTTCATAAGCCAGGAGGTAAAGTGAGCATCTCAATCGGAGATGATAGATGATGGAACTCCATGTATCCGTTCAATATCCTGAATGTAGAGGCATCTCAAACTCTCTACTGTGCCTTTCTCTCTGATTGGAAGGAAGTGGGCCGACTTGGTGAGTCGGTCGACGATCACCCAGATGGAGTCGTGTCCTCTGGAAGTATTTGGGAGCCCCGTCATGAAATCCATAGATATTCTGTCCCAAATCCTCTCCAGAACCTCCAAGGACTATACCAAACCTACTGTAACCTGGTGCTCCGCCTTCACTTGATGGAAAGTGAGGCATCGTGAAACGAACTCTCCTACAGCCTTCTTCATACCCGGCCACCAGTGTTGTTGTCTGAGGTCCTGGTACATATTTGGCAATCCTGTTTGTACCGCTAGAGGGGAAGTGTGAAAATCCATTAGCACTTCCTCCTACAGTGAAACTGGTACCATGGTATGTCCCCTGAAGAGGATGACGTGCTCTCCTCCTTCAGAAAATCCATCAGGCGCCTGCCCTGTAGAAATATGAGCACGTCACATCTCACAGTCAACATCCCAACGTTGTGCCTATCTGGCCCACTGAAGTAATGTAGGAGTGACTATGTGGGACTATATAAAGGCTGCCCCATCTCTATCCATGAAGGATATCTTCAAAGCGGCTAACTGCTCTATTGCCTCTCCAAGTAGCTAAATGCTCGATCTCCTGCTGAGAGCATTAGCTACTCCATTCCACTTCCCAGGAGTATAGACTATCTCAAAGTCATAGTCTTGGAGGAACTCGAGCCATCGTCGATGTCTCAGGTTCAGGTCCTTCTACGAGAAAATGTACCTAAGACTCTGGTGGTCAGAGTAGACTGTAAAGTGCTCACCCATCAGATAGTGTCGCCACATCTTCCGGGTGAAGACCACTGCTGCTAACTCTAGGTCATGGGTAGCGTTGTTCTGCTGGTGCTTCCTCAACTTTAATGAACCATAGGTTATAACTGCCCGCTCTTGCATCAGGAAACACCCGATTCTGGTCCCTGATGCGTCACAGTAAACCACGTACCCAACACCCTCCTCTGGTAGCCTCAAGATGGGCTCACTGGTCAATCTCTGCCTCAACTCCTGGAAGCTGTGTTGGCATCTATCTGACCACATGAAGGGTTTACCCTTCTTCATCAAAGATAAAAGTGGTGCTGCAACTCTGGAGAAGTCTGACACAAATCTTTGATAGTACCCAGCCAGACTTAGAAAACTCTGCACCTCTGTCATGCTCCTGGGTGGCTCCCAAGAAAGTATTTCCTCGATCTTTGCATAATCCACCACAACTCCCACCTCTGAGATGATGTGACCCAAGAATTAAACCTCTCAAATCCAGAATTGGAACTTCAAGAGATTACTATAAAGCTGGTTCTCTCAGAGTATGTGCAGTACAACCCGCAAGTGGTAGGTGTGCTCCTCCTCAATAGTTGAGTAAATCAGTATGTCATCGATGAAGACCACGAAAAAACGATCGAGGTAAGGATGGAAGATCTTGTTCATGAGACTCATGAACACTTCTAGTGCATTGGTTATGCCGAATGGCATAACCAAAAACTCGTTGTGTCCATACCGACACCTGATGTTCGTCTTCTGCACATCCTCATCTCGAAATCTGAGCTGATGATAGCCTGACCTGAGGTCTATCTTTGAGAACCATCGTGCTCCCTTGAGCTGATCAAAGAGGTCGTCAATCCTCGAGAGTGGGTACTTGTTCTTTACGGTCACCTCATTCAGGGGACGGTAGTCGACACATAGTCGTAAGCTCCCATCCTCCTTCTTGGCAAATATAATCAGAGAAGCCCAGGGTAAAACACTGGGTCGGATGAATCCCATTCCCTAAAAGTCCTCTAGTTGTACCTGCAGCTCACGAATCTCAGAGGGGAGCCATCCAATATGCTGGAGTAGCTATCAGTGTTGTCCCGGCATACAGGTCAATGTAGAAATATACCTCTCTACGAGGAGGTAATCCTAGAATGTCTTCAGGAGAAATGTCCGCATAATGATCTACCACAATAGGAAAACTCAGACTCTGCACATCAAACGCTCTTAGGATGAGACTAGCCAACTGATGTGTGATCGGCTGCCCTCTCCTCTGTGTAAGTTCATCCTGTGCTGCAAAGGCTTCCTTCTTGCCAGTGAAGGTGAACCTGGTTCCATCCGTGTGGACACACCACATTTTTTTCCTAATACAGTCAATCTGGGCATGGACTATAGATAACCAATCCATACCCAAGATGACTTAGTAAGGCCTCGACGCTGCTACAAGAAGATCCCAGCCGAATCTATTGCCTCCTAGAGTAAGCTCACACTGTCGGCACCAGTGCGTAATCGTCATGTCTGCTCCCGTAGGAGTCCTTAGTCGTAAGGATCGAGCCAACGACTCTATCGGAATCTCTGATCTCTGAACAAGGGCAGCGGAAATAAAAGAATGAATCGCTCATGTGTCTATAAGAACTGCATCAAGGGTAGAGTAGACACAGATAGTACCTCGAATAATCTCAGGTGCACCATGGTCATAGGACTCGACTTCCTAGAGCTGAGCCTGCCCCTGTCTTCCAGCTCCCTGTGGTCGGGGTGGTCCTCCAGATGGTGGTGGTGGTAGAGCCTCGAAGCGTCGTCCACCACCCTTTGCTCGGCCAGCTCCTCTGCCTCGTCCGCCTGCTCCTTGCGGACCACCTTGGTCGAACCTTTGCCTTTGCCTAGGAGGTCCCTCTATTGTCTCCTCCTCGTATGACTAGCTCTGCTTCGTGTGCCCCACACATCCGAACCAGTATCCTGAGGTTGCCCACCTGATGGCCTGGTTCTCTTGGACGTCTGCGACATCTGTCTACTGCCGGCTGCAGAAGACTCCGCTAAGTGTTGCCCTGCGATGGGTCTCATTGCAGGCATTGACTCACCAAGAAAGATCTCCACAAGAAAGGCTCACTCCAGTACTCCTTCCTGTGTCGGAAAGCTGAGGGAGATCATCGAAACCCTGATCTCATGCCTTAGTCCCTGATCAAAGGTTTGGGCCCGGAAGAATGGGTCTCATACCATGTCTGTGGAGTAGCGCGAGAGGTCGATAAACCTCGCCAAGTACTGGGATACTGTCATGATGCCCTGCCACAGTTATAGTAACTTCTGGATGCGCACCACACTAAGGGTGGCTGGAAAAAACTCCGAGCAGAAGAGGCTCTCGATGTCCATTCAAAGTAGATTTGCCTCGTCATGCGCCTGGAGCATCAGGCTCAACCATCTACCTACTACTACGTGTAGAAGACTCAAGACAAGGATCACCATAAGGTCTGCTGGTGTCCCTACCAATCTGATGACTCTAATGATAGTCTCCAGCCAATCCTCGGCTGCCTGAGGGTCTGTCTTTCTATGGAACCTCGGCGGCCTCTGTCACTGAAACTCATGCAACGCGCTCAGGCGATGTGCACTCTCTACTGCTGGGGTTGGTGGCATCGGTGGCTTAGCATGTAGGGGTACCGCTGGTGCCTCCACTGTAATGGGGCCCTGCACCGAGGCCTCATTGCTCGGTGGGATGCCATCTCGCACGTAACTAGGAACCATGGATGGCTGCCTTTGTTGGGCCATCTTGAAAAGTAACCGGTGCGCCACGGTCAAACAGTATACCTAGTGAGCTGACACAAAGTAATCAAAAAGGAAAATTTTGAAACACACATGCAATCAGTGTTTTCGATCTCTGAGTCAGAAATTATAAGTCAAGGTCCTGGTGTATGGATACATCGGCCGCCACACCAACACTGGACTCCCTGGACTAAAAACCACACTCAATACTCTTAACACTATTTCTTTACAGAGAAGAAATTATCAGAGTACTGAGTTCTATGGTAGAACCGACTCCTCTGATACCAATTTGTCACAACTCGTCCTCGGGCCCCATGTCGTGACTACCCCAAGCCTGCCTTCCATAGGCTAGGGGCTGGCGACTAGCACCAAAGGCATAAATCCCGGTAAAAGGGAAGGCATTGCCTTTATGAAAGTAATCAAACAAAAAATACTATACAAGTGAAGTAAGCACTAAGTAAAATTGAGTACAAAAGTAAGTGTTGGTAAGTAAATGGGACAGTATACAAACCCAACTGAAATTAAAGTACAACTGAGAATGAAAGTACAATAGTTGAAAAGTAAAGTAGCAACCATCGAGTCGTCCACCGGGAATCCCACCTAAAGGGTGGGTATAGAAAGTCTCGTGGGTACCTCGGGTCCATTCGTCCGCTCTGTGTACGTCCCGCCTGGTGGTCCACCTCCGGATACCGTCCAGCACCTCAAGCCTAAACCACAATCAGTGTTGTCCGTAGTCTGCAACCGATACAACGTAGTGCGGGTATTGCCCATGCAGGGGTGAGTATAAAGATATTTAGTAGAGACCCCGAGACCCCAAAAGGTATCCCAGAATCCATGAAGGATAAACCACAAAGAAAAAGAAAAAACACAAAGAATCAACCGACCCTACTTAGGTATATTCCCATACATATACCTAAGTTATCAATCTCAGTTCGGCTCCAACTTCTGAGCCTAAGCACATTCCATTCCGCACAGGAAAGAAGCTAATCAAACCAATGATAATGATTGAAAGACACAAATCAGCTCACACATGTATACTACTCATGAAGAGGGGTGGGTATAATTAGATATAGCCTCTGAATCACCTCCTCTGTCGAACCCACGTAGGATCCAAGTACAGAAGTCATCGCTACCGAACCCACGTAGGATCCAAGTACAGTAACCATTGCTGCCGAACCCACATAGGATCCAAGTATAGTCATCATCACTACTGAACCCATGGAGGATCCAAGTACAGTCATCCTCATTGCCGAAACCACGTAGGATACAAGTACAACTGTCATCATCGTCGAACCCACGGAGGATTCCATCACGGTAGTCGTTGCAGTCGCAGCCCGCTCTAGGGTTCCAGCACACAGCGTACTCGATTCTGGGAGGGTCTGCTCCTCGATTAAAGGGGTTCAATACATCAACTATCACAAAGTCCGGATCTGATGTATCCTGAAGTTCCATATCATCAAAAGGAACTCAACGCGACAGACAACGCGTCAAACGGACGCCCGGTCTGAGAGATATTGGCTTTTTTCGTTCCAGGGGACCAGTTGGAAATATGCTCATTCCAAACCCAGTTGTTTACCAAATTTGTCCAAAACTCACTTAGAGTATCTAAAAAGGAACACCTTGTCGATAAGATCCCAGTGCGGAAGATGGCGCATCGATCGGACGCACGGTCCTTAAGTTATTCACTTTTAAGTGAATAACAGGCCCGGCCCGTTAAGCCTAGTGGGCTGGCGGGTCGGGTCACCCAGTTTTGGCGGGTCCGACCCGGTAGGGGTGTCAGACCAGACTGAATAAATGTGTGGCTAGGCCCGAGGGGCGCGGCCCAGCCCGGCGCGGCCTGGCTGGGCACGCGGCCCGGCTTGCTCGGCCCGAAGGCCGAGCGGTCTGAGGGAGTGTGACCCCCCGGCTGTCCGAACCGGCGGCACCTTATGGCGCCGCCCTGCCAAACCGGTCGGCTAGGCTGGCCTGCCTTCTAGTGCAAGCATCCCACACGGGTGGGCCACAGATCATCTGGTGCGGCGCCCTCCTGGCACTGCGGCTTGATCCGCCTGACCGGCCGATGGGCCGACCGGTTCTTCTACCGAAGGGGCATGCAATGTAGGCCGTGGTTTCGGCTGCACAGCCGGCACGACGACATCGGCTTCTTCTACCGTGGCCTGCACTAGCTGTGGCTCTGCGTCCCCGGCATGGCGCGATGGTTCTGTGCTTCCTCCGCCGCAACCCTCTTGGTCATTTCTTTTCTTTGTGTGTGCGACGGTGGCCCTTGCGATAACGGTATCTTCCGCGTTCTTCCTCCGATCGTCAATTCCATTTAATTAAACAAGATCAAATGGAGGGCCATCGGGCCATGTTCATTCAGCCTGCGCCATCCATGTTAAGTGATAGCAGTAGACCGAGACAATCAAGGTTATACAACAACGAACCGAGGCACAATTTTAATCCATTAAAATTTAACATAACCCCTACCTCGATTATTGATGTCGTACGCTGAGCGTCGCGGAAAGCGGCGTCGTGGGGTGAGCATTCGTAGGTGACGTCGGAGTGCCTCTGAAGAGGAAATGATGTCACCTCAATTGTCGCGGAGAATAAAATGGATGGTGTGTCATCATTCTTCATCAGAGTGTCGGTGTTCTTCCCCAAAAACTCAAAAGCTCCCACACAACGAAAGCCGCCCCAAAATAAAATAATAAGATACCCTCATTATTTAATTAACACAAGACATTTAAAATTCAAATAACACTTAATTAATTAAAGGAAGAGGTTCCATTCATTAATTAAGGTATGTTGGCATGAGTTAAAGAGAGGGAGAGGGAGAGGAAAGGTCCTCATAAATTAAAGGGGTTGTCAAGAATTAATGGAGTGAGGGAGGTGGAAAGTTTGACAATTAAAGGGGTGTTTCCAAATTAATGAAGGGGGTTTAAGGAGTTTAGGGGAAAATTAAAGGTTGGGGATCATGTGGGCCCCACCTATCAAACATCCACACCTGGGTAGTTAGGTGGTTGTGGGTCTCACCCTTAACTCCCCTTTGTAGGATATAACTACCTCAGATATAAATAAAATTGTACACACCAATTTTATTTATTTTAAGCTAATTCCCCAATTATTAACTTTTGACCCGCATAAAACGCAACTGCGGTGAAGGTACCCTTAAGCGAATACTGGTGCTATGATTTCATCGGTGCCCTTGGATTTTGATTCTGAGCACCGGTTCAAAAGATAGAAGAACCAACTCATTTGTTTACTGAACGTACCCGAGCTAAACTTCAGAAATTGATTCTAGGCACACTGGGCCTCGAAATCGGGTGCAGTCAGAAGCCATAGACTCATAGATTTCCAAATTATTTAAGACAAAAAATTCCTTGAAATTTTCGGGTCTTTACAATGTTATCCTCTGAGTCCAAGATCGAGAACACTGTTGTACATGGTTCTAAGAATGAGCCGCATCAATCTACAGGCATCCAGAAGTGTCGCTTCCATCCAAGAATGGAGAACAATATAAGTGCGCCACTTCTGTTCAAGAACCCCCATCACCATCCAGATCCTCTAGGTCTAAGAATAAGGGCATATTTCTTCATACGACATTTCTTGTAAAAGAATCAGTGCCCTCTAAGTACAAGAACCAGAACCGCTACCTCTTGTCATGGTCGATCTCCACGTGTAGCAACACAAATGCGCCAGTAGCTCATCAGAACTCCTTCTCAAGTTCCACACAATGTCAGTGTCTAGAAGATCAACATCAAGGCTGATACCACCTATTCAACTGATCTAAGATATCAATCCTCCATTGCAACCCGTTACCATCTTGAAAATCTATAATAACCAGATCTAAAAATAAGATATTCTCCACCACTATTTGCATCCTATTGTCGAGAAGCGCTAACAGAATCCACCTATTTTTTAGAAATTCATCACCCAACACCACTAGTAAGGATGAAGTAATATCATGTGAATTCGATGTTGGCACGATCTAAATCTGAAGAAGTTGCACCATCAGATCTGAAAAACACTAAGAGCCGTGCAACTTCCATATCTAGTGAAAATAGAAAGTGTTCCCCCTCTCTCCCCACAACCACATCAAGTAGTGATAAGGCCCTGCCCTCGCCGTGGTCTACCCTGAAAGCCCTCCTTAGGGTATACTCCATGGGGCCACTCCCTCTGTTCAGACATTAATCTATGATGGTAGTCCTCACTATTCCAGCACCAACTACAAAGGTCCTCCCCATATTCAAAATTCACACCAGTAAGAAGGTCCTCCCCTCACCAAGATATGAATTAGAAATACATCATATTATTAGGCACATGGAAGTATGGAGTCTGATGCATTAGATACTCTGTCTCTGAAAAGTGACATCCTTTCTCAGCCAAAAGACTGTTCAGGTCCATGCTCATCCTCCGAGACACCCTTGTACCGCTTGTATATTAATGATAATTATACTAACCTTAATGTCCGGGATGAAATCATTAAGAAGCACCCAAATTAGGATGGATAAGTAGAAGAGTCTATGAAAAATAAAAAAAATGATACATTTCTCACAGGAAGACAAATTTCTAGGGATGAAATATTGATTATGTTTTGGCCCACAACCACTTCTCCATTCGACATACTGAGAGAATTGTCTGAGGAATGTATGCATAACATTTGTCTTAATATTTGGAAAAATCTCCACCATTTGAAAGAAAATTATTTACCCAATGACGAGTATACAGACCATGTTAATATATTGGGGGATATTCACCATCAAATTGATCTATAAGCCCTTCGATCTACATGATAGCCATAATCTGAGAGGTGAAAGAAAGATCTTGAACTAATTTTCCTCCACTCGTTGCACAAGTTGTGTTGCCTTATCAACGATACCTCGTCTATTGTTTATATCCAGGGTTGGGGAGAGAATGGAGCATTGGACATCACCCCACTCCCCATTTAGAAAAACCCATTAGAAATGGAATCCTGTAATGTCATTATCTCAAGATGATGGTAAAATGAAATCACTTATTAGGAAAGGAAACATTATCAATGGGAATCAACCTTGATTAAGTCTCACAAGCATCAATCTCGATGATTAAGATCCATTAAAAGTCTCCTGAATTGGGAAACTAAAAACATACAGTAGAATTCTTACTTAAGGGAATCTAATCAGCAAGAATTTCTCATGTCCTCAGAAATAAATAATTCACATGTAGATCCGGCACCATATCTGGCTCACACTTGAATGGGAATGTGTGAGATTAAGAAAGATGTGATAACAGTAGAAACTGAAGAAAAATAGAATAAATATCAACCCATAGGGCTGGGAGTATTTTTTACAAAAAATTCCCCAGTAAGACCAAAAATTTCGGGCTGAGGTACAATGGAAAGGGAATAGGAGTGACCTCATCCCATAGGGCTAGGGGCATTTTTACCTCAACCACCTTCCCAAATAATTTCAGTCTTTTCACACTTGGGGAGAACAATAAATAGATATTTTAACCATTCTGTTGCATCTCATGACCCATGTCCCCTATAAAGGAGATGTACAACTAGGCCATGTCAATGTTCCCTTCGAGTTACCCTTTATCAAGAAACTCGAAGAGGATCTCAAAATTGAAAAATAAAATCTAGGAAATGATGCAAAGATCCCTTCTACTATTCAGTAGTTTGTATAAAACCTACAATGTTTTATTCATCAGTAAACATCATGGATATCAATCATGTGGACCATGCTGAAAGTGTGTGTACCTAGAATCAGAGGGCCACCCTAAATTTGGGATCTCCCTCAGTAAATCCCTTATTACCTATTTTTCTAATCCCTAATGACCAAAATAATAAAAACAAGGTCATACATGACCCACCTCCACCCAATGAGAACAAGTCTATGACGCTCGACGAGAGATACGCCTGACAGGAGGAAGAAATGAAAGAGTTTAGGTGAATCTAAACTGAGCTAATCTAAGGAAGTCATTCTGTCAGATACATTCTCCAAGTAGAGCTTCAACATACCCTTCTAAAAGGTGTGCCTCTTCCACAAGGTCTCATATCAACTTGTAAAGAAAGGTTAGAAAACTCATCCAAGGCAGTGTCGGGACCCTTAGCCTAACTAAACCCAATCATGGTAGGATATTAAGATTTCTCTCCCTTGAAGAAGTGTTTAGAAAAAATACCATCAAAACCAAAAATAAATCCCCTAGCTGAGTATGCACATCAAGTACTAGCAGCACTAGCACGACCAAATTTTCTGCCTATTATACCCACCATGCTCAGGTCCAAAAAGCCACACATCAAAGAATCCTGAATATCATCGAGCCATTGGTGGATCGATTGGAATCCATGGAAGGGTGACATGCCTTGATACATCAAGAATGGAAACTATATTCAAACTGGGTAAGCCATTTCCTGCCATTTCCAAATTTTAGGAACCCTTTATTCCTAGTGTTAAATGGTTCAGGTGACCCGGGACAACATCTGATGCACTACGCATCTTACTGTGATCCCATGAAGGGAACTCTAGAGTAGAAAGATGCAGTGAAACTCAGATTATTTGAGCTAACCCTTCAAGGTTTATCCTTAAATGGTATACTGGTTTTCCATCTCAGTCAATAATAGGATGGGAGGATCTCTGGCGGTAGTTCCTTTTCCAGTTTAGTTCAACATTGCCAAAAAAACTATTAGTGACCTCATGAACTAAAATCAGTGGGAAAATGAGAAGGTTTCAAAATTCATTTCCAGATGGAAAGGTCTAAAATACTCCCTGAATCAACAACTCCCCAAAGATGAGATGATTTCCATATGCATTGACAATATCCATGATGAGATGATAACACCACTCATCTTGGTAAAGTATACAAGGGGTTCCAAGATTTATCTACTATTTCTCAGAGAATAGAGGATTCCTTACAACAGACTAATCTCAAGTATTGAGAAACCCCATAAAACCTATGGAAAAGAGTAGGGAGAGCTGAAGCAGCTTTCGTTATGCTTAAGCCACCCCCCTGCACTGGCCCCAACTTTGAGGCCCGTACCAAACCGTGCTGGCCCCCTGGGAATTAACAGCTTCCCTACCTAGACAAGACGAGCAGAGGGGATCCAGAAGAAACCCATTCAAGGAGAAAAGGAATAAAGTATACTAGTTATGATATGATCTAGTATGTGGATACTTTGTAGCTTCCATGAATTGACACTTTCTTCAAATACCAGAGCCGAAGAGGGCTGATGAAGTAGGTCTTGATGATTAGTTGTATTATTGTACCTTCCACTGGATACTAGGACACACCGTCTAAGAATTATTCATCTTCAAATACCTCCTACAAAGAATGATAGATTTTGGTAAATTCAAGTTGAGACCACCGCCAGCACAAGTGGTGTATGTTTCCACCAGTGGCCCTAATGAAGAAGGTGAGTGGTAAAAGGTCATTAACAAAAAGGAGAAGAAGTTCCGTAGTTTTATGACTCAAAATATAGTCAGTTGAGCCCATGGAACCCTCTAGGAATAGTTGAAGAATTTGAATATTAACCCAACAACTCCTGATGTGATGCAACCGACATCCTTGACCCCATGATCCTCCAAGGGTTGAGAAGATCAAGTACAAGAAGAAAAACCTGCACCAAGTCCAAATATGGATTTGATAATCTCATATTTCATTCCAACAAATTTTAAGATACGAGAACTTATCCTCCAAATGGGACTATGGGAACTGGCCCACCAAATGACACCAATGAAAGATGTTGATCGGGTAAAGTCATCATCAGATGAGGAACTGATCTTTGGTTCCATTAATTCCATTAACGTAGTGGATAACTTCTCCGATGAAGATTATGTATATGAATGAAAGACATTGTCATGGGAAACCTCAAATGATTAGTGATTTTTTGGGTACTTAGGTGTAGCAGAGTGGCTGACCAAGGTCATCTCTCAAAGGAGGACGTAAATTTGACAACTTATTAAAGGTATTTTTAAAAATAACAGAAAAGGGAATAATAATACTACTTTAAAGGATGTGGGGAGTTGTTTACAATTCATAAAACTAGAAGAAGTTTCCTAGAAGAAGATTGTATAATTTTTTTGGTTTTATTTTTGAAATGAAGTCTGATTAATAAGACACAACAAGAAAGTGTTTTTTTAGAAAATATTTTAAAAGGAATAATAAATATAACTCTACCTATTCATTTAATTATTAATCATTATCATTTAAATTAATATCCACTTAATTATGATCCCCTAATTTTTTAACCCATGAAACCTAAAAAAATTTACTTTACCACAAATATGACAAGAATTAAACCCTAGGCTATCTTCGGAACATGCAATCACAACACCCTGCTTTGATTGATGTTCTAAAGATAGATTATGGTCAGTGGTAAATTAAATAACATGTCCATTATAGAAAATGAGGATGAATTGAGCTTAGGTATTATATTTTCACTCTAAAAATTTATCCCGTGTGGTCTTGTTTTACCGATTAAGTTTCTGCTCTCACAATTCACACAATACTCGACCTCTCGTGTTTTTGTGTTAATGGTTCAATTGATTTTTTAGTTTCTTATAATTTAAAAAATAAATTCATAGATAATATTAAGTGAATTAATTTAGATCAATGATTCAAAATAATTAAATTAATAGGGTAGAAGATAAATTGATCACTCAGAGAACTACTCTTCCATGGGCGGTGTGTCATCGTGGAGACTTTTTGCATGTGCAAAGTATTGAAAGGGTTGAACCCAATCTCATCTCCACTCTTGATTACAACCCAAATAGGATGAGTAAATAAGAAGATAATTGAACAAAATATAATAAAAGAGAATAAATAAAAGAAGGCCAAAGAAGTTTATTACACAAATGAAAACATTACAACATGAAGAAGAGAAGAAGGCTTCGATGAGGGGATCCTTGCTTCAAGAGCTACCCCTCTTACAATGGTTGGAGAATTTGGGTGAAACCATTTCTCCTATACCTTCAATATCCTAATTCACGTCCCACCATTAAAAATGAGAAATATACACATTTATAGAGTGGAGGGGAGGCTAGGTTAAAAGTGGTTACATTTGTGAATGAGAATATTCGGCCAAATATTTTAATCCCACTTACACCGCCTTCTTTACCACCAAAACACGCGAATTAGATTATTAACGGTATTTTAAACATAACATAAAAGGGAATAATAACATTACTTAAAAGGATGTGGGTTTTTTTACCATTCAAAAAACGAGAAGAAGTTTTCTGGAAGAATATTGTATAATTTTTTTGTTTTTATTTTTGAAATTAAGTCTAATTAAAAAGACACAACAAGAAGATGTTTTTTAGAAAATATTCTAAAAGTAATAATTGGTATAACTCTACATCTTCATTTAATTATTAATAATAATTATTTAAATTAATATCCACTTAATTATGATCCCATAATTTGTTAACCCCAAACCATATGAGAATTATGATTACCACAAATATGATGAGAATTAAACCCTATGCTATCTTCGGAACATGCAATCGTAGCACCCTGCTTTGATTGATGTTCTAAGGATAGCTTATGGTAAGTGCTAAATTAAGGCACATGTCCATTCTGGAAAATGAGGATGAATTTATATTATAAATTATATTTTAACTCTATAAATTAATCTCATGTGGTATTGTTTTACTGATTAAGTTTGTGCTCTCACAATTCACACAATACTAGACCTCACGTGTTTTTGTGTTAATTGTTCAATTTATTGCTTAGTTTCTTATAATTTAAAAACTAAATCAATGGATCATATTAAGTGAAATACAATATCTCAATGATTCAAAATAATTAAATAAATAGGGTAGAAGATAAATCGATCACTAAGAGAACTACTCTTCCATGGGCGGTGTCGTCATCGTGGAGACGTTTTGCATGAGCAAATGATTGAAAGTGTAGAACCCAATCTCATATTCACTCTTGATTACTACCCAAATAGGATGAGTAGAGAATAATATAATTGAATAAAATAGAATAAAAAAGAAGAAATAAAAGAATAACAAATAAATTTATTACACAAATGAAAACATTACAACATGAAGAAGAGAAGAAGGCTTTGATGAGGGGATCCTTGCTTTAAGAGCTACCCCTCTTACAATGGATGGAGAATTTGGGTGAAACCAATTCTCCTCTTACTTAAATCTCCTAATGAACATACACACACTTAAAAATGGTAAAAAATACATGTTTATAGAGTGGAGGGTAGGCTAGGTTAAAAGTGGTTTCAAGTGTGAATGAGAAGATTCTGCAAAATATTTTATTCCCACTTGCACCGCCTTCTTGACCACCAAAACACGCGAATTAGCTTATTAAAGGTATTTTAAAAATAACATAAAAGGGAATAATAACACTACTTGAAATTATGTGGGGGGTTACTTACCATTCATAAAACTAGAAGAAGTTTGCTGGAAGAAGATTTTATAATTTTTTTGTTTTTATTTTTGAAATGAAGTCCGATTAAAAAGACACAACAAGGAGATGTTTTTTTAGAAAATATTCTAAAAGAAATAATCGATCTAACAATACCTATTCATTTACTTATTAATAATTATAATTTAAATTAATATCCACATAATTATGATCACCTAATTTTTTAACCCCCAAACCCTATGATAATTTATTTTACTACAAATATGACAAGAATTAAACCCTAGGCTATCTTTGGAACATGCAATCGTTGCACCCTGGTTTGATTGATGTTATAAGAATATATTATATTAAGTGTTAAATTAACGCACATGTCTATTTTAAAAAATGATGATGAATTGAGATTAGGGATTATATTTTAACTCTACAAATTTATCCCGTGTGGTCTTGTTTTACCGTTTAAGTTTGTGCTCTCAAAATTCAAACAATACTCGACCTCGAGTGTTTTTGTGTTAATTCTTCAATTTATTTCATAGTTTATTTTAATTTAAAAACTCAATTCATGGATCATATTAAGTGAATTAAAGTATATCAATGATTCAAAATAATTAAATGAATATGGTATAAGATAGACCGATCACTAAGAGAACTACTCTTCCATGGACGGTGTGGTCATCATGGAGACATTTTGAATGAATGAAGGATTGAAAGGGTAGAACAAAATCTCATCTCCAGTCTTGATTCCAAAAAAAATAGGATAACTAAAGAGATATATAATTGTACAAAACATAAGAAAAGATAATAAATAAAAGAATAAAAAATAATTTTATTACACAAATGAAAACATTACCACATGAAGAAGATAAGAAGGTTTCGATGAGGGGATCATTGCATCAAGAGTTACCCCTCTTAAAATAGTTGGATAATTTGGGTGAAACCAATTCTAATCGGCCTTCAATGTCATAATTCCTGTCCCCACACTTAAAAATAATAAAAATAAATATTTATATAGAGGAGGGAAGACTAGCTTAAAAGTGGTTTCAAGTGTGAATGAGAAGATTCTACCAAATATTTTAATCCCATTTGCACCGAATTTTTGAGCACCTAAACGTGTGAATTAGCTGTCCTTAAAGAAGGATAATATGTGAGAAATTGGGTTTTAGATCCCCTCTAAACTTTTTGGCTCAATCCATGCAAATATGTAGAAGATATGGCCCACAAAATAAAGTAATTTCCAATCTCGCATGTCCAACCTACCATTGACTTAATGGAACATTTACTCAATCAAACTGCACTCTTTAGCTCTGGTGTCCTGAATAAAAGTTGTAGAAAATTAATTGAGGAACACTGTTAAAAACTTTTAAGTTCAAATAAGTCATATTAAAATATTTATGTGCGAAATACTATAGTTCATTTTAAAAGGTTAAAACTGTAAGTTTCATCCAATTTTCAAATAAATGATCTAATCCCAAATATTCCACAAATGAACATATTTAGCACAATGTGAGGAAATTATGTCATTTATTATCAATAAAATATTCAACAAAATAGTGTTTTATCAACTCCCCCACACTTATCCTTTTGCACTCCTGGGCAAAACCTCATATCAAGTAAACATCAATATCAATTCAAAAGTAATTTTAAAACACATAACCTTGAGATCCAAAAATTCCACACCAAGAAAAAAAAGATATAATGACTCATAAAAAACCATTATTTCAAGTTCTCTATTTATATCATTCAATATATTTCAAATTCATTTATCCTCCCATGCACAAAACACTTACCTCACTTGAATTTTCTCCTATCACACAGATGTCAATTTTTTAGCAATGTCTTTCTCATCCAAACTCATACAAGGGTCAACATAGGCTTGATAAATTGATACATTTCCACTTCATGTGAGTCAAGAACATCTGTTTATCATTAGAACTTTTCAGGGTTGTTCTGTGGCTTTAGATTGGTAGGATTTAGATGTGAAAAATTATGAGGTGGAATGAAGAGGGCTTGACTCTTTTTGAAGGAAAATTGCATTAATCTAATTTTCACTTAAATATTGTCTCCTCCTCAATCCCCATAAAATCAATTAATCTTCATCATCATGAAAAATAAAGGAATTTTCACACCATTCAACATTTTGGTAGAAAAAATTTCAATCTTCTCAAGCATTATTTTCTTGAAATCTCCAGATAGGAACAACTTTGTTCCTTTATTAGAAGCTCTAGAAAGGTAGAGCTTCACATATCATGAAAGCTCCAAAAAAGGAATAACTTCCAACATAATGATTTTTTTCAACAACAAACACATCTCTTCATAATTTAATTTTCCACCCAAAGTATCGCAAAATGTGGTAGCGCAACCCAAGACAGCTCCCCCCACACTTAAGTTCAACTAGATTAAGAAATTTCACTTCAAGAGTTGGTTGGATAAGGAAAATTGGCTTGTAATGTGGCTGAACTAATAGGATGTTCATGGATTCTAAGGGCTACATGGTTTAAATGTTCAAGTTAGTCCATTATAAAAAGATTCTTTGAAATAAGGGCTTTAATACCAAACAAATGCCACAATCATTTAAACAGAAGTACCCCAAACCCTCAAGTTTTGACCGGAATAAATAAAATTATGGTTAAATAATGTATGGTTTGGTTCTCTCAAGAAGTGAGGTAAATGTAAAGAATATGAAAATAATGGTTCAAAAGCCTCATAGTAAAGTGATTTTAAATATAAAGATAGTGATATGTGGCATGGGATTTAAAATTCAGAGTACTTTTCATGAAATTACTATAGATTTGAACTTGAAACAAAATCATTTTCAGCATTAATTTAATCAAGTTTCATGGGATAAATTATTTCACTAATTGATATGTATTTAAAAAATGTTGATGAGAATAATTTCAGCTCAAAAGTTTCAAAAACACACAAAAAATTTAAAAATAAACACAAAAATTTTAAAAAACACACAATTTTTTTAAAAATCCTTGAAAAATAGGAAAACAATTGAAATTACTAAAATAAAATTTACCCTCCCCCACAATTAAAATATTTCATTGTCCTCAATGTTAACCCATGATATGATATATGCACATGAAATGTATAATTTTAAATAGGAAAAATAACAAAAAAGTGAAAGGGTTAGGAACAACCTGATTTCCTCAAGTGATGATGGGGTCATGCAGTGTGATGAAATCCACTGCATCAGTAGGAAGTCCCTCTATATATTTCTTCAAATGATTCCCATTTACTATAAATCTCTTTCCTGTGTCCTCTTGTGTGATCAACACTGAACCATAAGGAAAAATATTAGTCACAACATAAGGACCTAACCATCTGGAATGAAACTTACCAGACATCATCTTCAGTCGTGAACTATAGAGAAGGACTTTCTCTCCAACATGAAACTCCCTTTTTTGGATCATTATATCATGAGATGCTTTTGATCTTTCCTTATAGAGAGTTGAGTTCTCATATGAATACAATTTAATCTCCTCAATCTCTTGAATTTGCAACTTCCTTTGGATTCCATCTTGTGCCAAATCTATGTTGCATTTCTTTATAGCCCAATAATCCTGATGCTCAACTTCCATGGGGAGATGACAGGATTTCCCAAAAACAACATGAAATATGGACATACCAATGTGTTTCTTGTATGTTTTCCTATAATCCCACAATGCATCATCCAATTAATTTCTCCAATCCTTCCTATTTTTCTACATGGTTTTCTCTAAAATTTGTTTCAACTCACGATTTGAAACATCATCCTGACCATTTATTTGGGGGTGGTATGGTGTTGATGTTTTGTGTGTCACCCCATACTTCTGAAGAAGGGAAGCATGATTCTGATTGAAGAAGTGTATCCCTTGGTCACTGATGATCGCCTTCGGTACTCTAAACCGACAAAAAATCTATTCTTTGACAATGTCCACAAAAACATGAGAATCATCAGTCCTGGAGGCCTAAAACCAAAATATAAAAACACCCAAATGAACTAGAAAAAGGACCCATAAAATTGATTCCCCATACACGAAAAATCTCACAGAATAATATGGGCTGTTGGGGCATCTCGTGTCTTCTAGAAATATTACCAGTGTGTTTGCAACATGAGAACGACTTACAAAACACATGAGCATCATGAAAAAAACTAGGCCAATACAATCCAGCGTTTAAAACCTTTTTAGTTGTATGTTGGGGTCCAAATTTTCCACCACAAGAAAGTGTATGAAAGAATTGCATAACAGAATCAAACTCATGATCAGGAACACACCTCCTAATAACATGGTCACCACACATGCACCATAAAAAGGGATCATCCCACAAATAAAATCTAGACTCACTCCTTTACTTTTGGACTTGATGTTTCTTTAAATTTGTATTAATTTCAGAGGCAACAAGATAGTTAACTAAATAATCATACTAAGGATGTGTACCTGAGATAGAATAAATATGCTCATTGGGGAAATTATCCCGAAGTGGTACCTGGTACATGGGGTCATCCTCTAGTGTGTGAGTAAGCCTACACATGTGGTCTGCCACTAGGTTTTCTGACCCCTTATTGTCTTTTATCTCAATATCAAATTCTTGAAGAAGGGGAATCCATCAGATAAGTCTGGGCTTTTCATCTGACTTCTTCAAAAGGTACCTCATATCTGCATGGTTAGAAAAAACAACTACTTTAGAGCCCAATAAATATGAATGAAATTTTTCTAAAGAAAATATGACGACAAGAAAATCATTTTCCATGGTTGTGTAGTTTGACTAAAGTAAATACAATTTCTTCAAAGCATAGGCAATCACATGTGAACGTCCCTACACCCTATATAATAAGATAGCTCCAACTGAAAATTTGGATGAATTACACATAAGCTCAAAAGGAATGTCCCATTGTGGGGGTTGTATGATTGGTGGAGTGTTCAGACACTTCATTAGCTCTTCAAATGATACCCTTCATAAATCATCGAACAAAAAATTATAATCCTTCTGAAGTAATCATGACAAAGGAACATCAATCTTACTAAAATATTTGATGAAGCGCCGATAAAATCCTGCATGCCCTAGGAAAGATCTAACATCATGCACATATGAAGAATAGGGTAGGGATGAAATAATATCTACCTTAGATCTATCGACCTCTATCCCATGTTTTGACACTACATGCCCTAAGACAATTCCATGCTCTACCATGAAATGAAACTTTTAAAAGTTCAAGATTAGATTCTTCTCAATACAATGATTCAAAACCTTTCCCAAACTAGAGATACAATCATCAAATAAAGACCCATGCAATGTAAAATAATCCATGAATACCTCCATGCATGTATCAATAAAGTCAGAAAAAATACTCACCATGCATCTCTCAAAGGTACCTGGGCTGTTGTAAAGTCTAAATGGTATCCTTTGGTAGGAAATTATGCTGAAGGGATAGGTGAATGTTGTCTTCTCCTAATCCTCTAGAGAAATAGGAACCTAAAAATACCTAGAAATTCCATCCAAGAAACAATAATGTGTTTTCCCAGCTAGTCTCTCAAGCATCTGATCAATAAATGGGAGTGGGGAATGGTCCTTGCGAGTGGACTGATTTAGTTTTCTATAATCAATACACACATGCCAACTGTCTTGTACGCTCATCGGAACTAACTCCACTTTATCATTTTTAACAACAATAACACCACTTTTCTTAGCCACAACCTGAATATGACTCACCCACTGGGAATATATAATGGGATAGATTATACCCACCTCGGTAAATTTTTCAACCTCTTTTTTAATAACCTGCAAAATTGTTGGGTTGAGTATCCTTTGTGGATGCCTAACTGGTTTAGGCCCATCCTCCAAAAAATCATATGCATGCAAATGGAGGGGATAATACCTGATATGTCACCCAAGGTCCACCCAATTTCCCTGATGTTCTCCCTCAAAATATTCAAAAGTTTTTCTTCATGTTCAAAATAGATATTGTTAGCAATGATAATAGGTAATTTCTCACCACTTAACAAGTATGATTATTTGAGATTAGGTGGAAATGTCTTGAGTTCAAATGTAGGGGGGTGGGGTGATGTATGATGGAGAAATTGAAGGAACTAATATATGTGCACAATGAATATCAGTATCAGAATATACATCATCAAAATCATAGAATAAAGCATCAAATCCATCATTATACTCCACATCCATGTCATAATTATATTTAACATGATCAAAATCAAAATATGAATCCATTTCAAGATCAAATCTAAGAGAGACTTGTGCATTTGAAATAGGTATGGAAGTACTCTTAGACATCGAAATAGAACCAATACTCATAATATCCCTAATCATAGGAAAATCAAATTCCATGGGGTTTTTATTTTGTGGTTCAAAATGGGAGATAACTAATTCATAATGGTCCTATGACGGGTAATTCATGGATTCCATAGCATTAAATATCACAAATTCATCTCCAAATTCCATGGAAATTGTACCCTCATTGACATTTATGAAAGTTTTTGTGGATTTGAGGAAGGGACTACTTAAGATAATGGGATCATGAGAACTTACCTGATCACCTTCCATTTTAAGCACGTAGAAATCTTCTAGAAATATCATGTATCTTACCTGGATAGGTACATCCTCAAGGACTCCTGTTGGATATGTTTTAGCTCTATTTTCCAACTACACCACTAATCTCATTAGTTTCAACTCAAAAACCTGTAAAGAAGAGAATACAGAGTGAGTCATCATATTTATGGAAGATCCTAAATCATATAAAGTATCAGAAAAGTGTAACTCTCTTATGGTACATGGGATGGTGAATGTCCTAGGATCCTTGCACTTTGTTGGCATCAATAGAGTTGGTGTAATGAGTTCTGACACATTCCTTCAAAAATTGATCCTCTCATTTCCCTTAAACCCTCTTCAATTGGTACAAAGTTCTTTTAAGAATTTTTCTTACCTTGGGATTTTATTGATATCTTCAAGTAGAGGGATGTTGACCTACACACGCTTAAATATGTCCAAAACCTCTTTTTACATTTCCTCGTCAGCCATCTTCTTGGTTTGTACAACCCTGTTTAGAAATAGAAGGGGTTTAGTAGGAACATCATCAATCATTTTCTTATTTTTATCTTTTTCCTTGGTTTCCTCATCGGTTGGTTTTGAATGGGTCTTCTCCGGAGTTGAATTGAATGCCGATGGAATGACAGGTGTAGATGTATCAGTTTTTTTCTTACCACTTCTCAATGTGATGGAACTAAAATTCCCTTTGGGATTTGGAGTAGGTTGGGAAGGTAGATTTCCATAATTCTTACTTACTAGTTCATGGAGGGCAGTGGCAATCTGGCTCATTTGAGTCTTCAACACCCTCAGCTCCGAACCTTGACACTTCAGCTCATTCTATTGATTAATAATAATTTTCTTTAAAAGTTCATCAGTGTTATAATATACCTTTGGTTAATAGTTCCATTGTTGTCAACTTGAAGATTCTTGAGCTACAAACCACCTTTGGGGTTGTTGGAAACCATGTTGGTAGGCTAGAGGCTGCTGGAAGTTTTGTTGAAAAGGGGCCTTTGTTTTTATTCAGAGCCATACCTCTCTGATTGATCCTTCCACCCTTGGTTGTATGCTGGTGCAAAGGAATAAAACTTCTTTTGGGGATACATCTATTGTTTCTGCTGATATGGTCTCCCTGGGAATACTGTTTTGCAATCCTCTGTCTCTTGTAGTTTTGGGAACAATCAATTAGGTGACTTGTCTCGGTTAAAATGCCCCAAGGACATGAAGGAGTGGGTTGGGATGTATTTTGATCCAAATAAATTTTCCTCACTATAGTTTTCAATTCTTCCAACTTGGTATCAATCAAATGACTATCAAGAGAAGAAGTACTTACCTGATATACTCCTCGAACATGTGGTGTACCTCGATCACCAAATTGTTGAGATTTTCTCGCCATATTTTCGATCAACACACATGAAAATACTAGTGTCTTGCCTACCAATTCTCCTCCAGCCACGACATCTACCATAATTACCTCCATAGGTGTGCTTCTTTTATAGAAGTATTGGATGAGGAGTTTCTCACTGATTTGGTGATGTGGGAAGCTTGCGCACAACTTCTTGAATCGCTCCTAGTACTCATACATTGACTTTACTTGTGGTTGCTTGATACCCGAGATATTCTTATGATTGGAATTGATCCTTAATGTAGGAAAAAATCTCTGCAAGAAAATAAGTTTCAAATCATTCCAACAAGTTACATCTTCAGGTTGTAAATAATACATCCAATCTTTCGCAGCTTCATGAAGTGACAATGAGAATTCTCTTAGTTTGATTTGTTCTTCAGATGCGTTTTTTAGTTTTAGGGTAGAGAAAACCACATTAAATTATTTAAGGTTTTTATTGGGATCCTCACCAGAGAGGCCATGAAATTTTGGAAGCGGGTGAATTAACCCAGATTTCAGTTCAAAGTCTGATTTGAGATTTGGGTATGCAATTTAATTTGGTTTATAATTAATATCAGGTGCATCCAATTCTCTAATGGTTATATTAAGTTCATTTTTATTGTCTTCATCCATTGGTTCTTGTTTTAAGTTGGACTTATAAGTGTTTCCTATTTCAATATTCTTAGAGTGGAGGAATTATCCAATGGGTTGAATGTTGAAATTTCCAGTAGAATGAGAATGTCTGATTCGAGCTCTAAGGCTACATTCAATATCAGGGTCAAGATCTAAAAGATCCTCAGGATTATTTCATGTCATAAATAAAATAAAAATGAAAAGAATTAAAGTGGACCATAGTAAAATAAAAATGAGAATTTTGAATTAATGGTCCAAAAATAAGTATAAGAAAATAAAATAAGAAGAAAAAATTCAGATCGGGTAAAGAAGGAAGAAAAAAAGAGTGGAAGAGAATAAAATGTAAAATAAAATAAATACCTATAATTGGTTGAAATAATTAATTTCCTCCCCATAAATGGTTCCAATTTGAATGGTGCTGTCGTGGGAACCCTCAAATGATTAGTGATCTTTTTGGGTACTTAGGTGCAGTAGAGTGGCTGACCAAGGTCGTATCTCAAAGGAGGAAATAAAATTGAAAACTTATTAAAGGTATTTTAGAAATAACATAAAAGGGAATAATAATACTACTTAAAATGGTGTGGGTTTTTTTACCATTCATTAAACTAGAAGATGTTTTCTGGAAAAAATATTTTATAATATTTTTGTTTTTATTTTTTAAATGAAGTTCGATTAAAAAGACACAACAAGAAAGTGTTTTTTTAGAAAATATTTTAAAAGGCATAATCAATCTAACTCTAACTCTTAATTTACTTATTAATCATTATAATTTAAATTAATATCTACTTAATTATGATCCCCTAATTTGTTAACCCATGAACCCTATGAGAATTTACTTTACTACAAATATGATGAGAATTGAACCCTAGGATATCTTCGGAACATGAAATCACAACACCCTACTATGATTGATGTTCGAAGGATAGATTATGGCCAGTGAAAAATTAAGGCATATGTCCATTCTAGAAAATGAGGATTAATTGAGCTTATATATTATATTTTAACTCTATAAATTTATCCCATGTGGTCTTGTTTTATCGATTAAGTTTGCACTCTCACAATCCACACAATACTCAACCTCGCGTGTTTTTGTTTTAATTTTTCAATTGCTTGCTTAGTTTCTTATAATTTAAAAACTAAATTCATGGATCATATTATGTAAATTACAGTATCTCAATGATTCAAAATAATTAAATGAATATGGTAGAAGATAGATCGATCACTAAGAGAACTACACTTACATGGGTAGTGTGGTCATCGTGGAGACGTTTTGCATGAACAAAGGATTGAAAGGGTAGAACCCAATCTCGTCTCCACTATTGATTCCAACCCAAATGGGATGAGTAAATAAGAAGATAATTTAATCAAATATAATAAATGAGATGAAATAAAAGAATAACAAATAAGTTTATTACATAAATGAAAACATTACAACATGATTAAGAGAAGAAGGCTTCGATGAGGGGATCCTTTCTTCAAGAGATACTCCTCTTACAATGGTTGGATAATTATGGTGAAACCAATTATCCTCTTATTTAAATATCTTAATTAATTTATCTAACCTTACAAATGAGAAAAATACATATTTATAGAGTGGAGGGGAGGCTAGGTTAAAAGTGGTTTCAAGTCTAAATGACAAGATTTTGCCAAATATTTTAATCCGACTTCCCCCGCCTTCCTGACCACCAAAATGCGTGAATTTTCTATCCTTAGAGAAGGATAATATCTAATAAATTGGTTTTTTGATCCCCTCTAAATATTTGGTCTCAATCGATGCACGTATGTATAAGCTATTCCCCAAACACTAAAGTGATGTATAATCTCATGTGTCCAGCCCACCATTGACTTAATGGCCCATTTACTCCATTCAAATCCACTTGTTAGCTCTAGTGTCCTGAATAAAAGTTATATAAAATTAAGCGTGGAACACTGTTACAAAATTTTAAGTACAAATAAGTCATATGAAAATATTTATGTGTGAAATACTATAGTGTATTTTAAAAGGGTAGAACTGGGATTTTCATCAAATTTTCAAATGAATGATCCAATCCCTAATATTTCATAAATGAACATATTTTTCACAATGTGCGGAAATTATGTTATTTATTATCTATAAAATATTAAAAAAAATGTGTTTTATCAATGAACCCAAGTTCCCCACATCTAATTGGGGAACCAGGGGAAGAGGCCGCAGAAGGCAAGGATACCTGGGAAGATGTAGTCATGGCAGAAACCCAATTCCTGGCCACACTCCCGCTCAAACCATCAATGTTGCAGAAACTCATGGAAGAAATATTTAGAAAACCCAAAAGGAATAGGAATATTCACCTACATATTCCAAAATATACACTAGACCAATCATCCTAAAACATCCATTAGATGAGGAAAGAATGTTTGATCTCCCATGGCATATAGGCAGACCTGCCTGACCGAATTCACAAAGTATAGAAGCACCACTAACTCTTATCTTAGGGACTAGTATATATTCTTCCAATGATCAACCCCCTAAATCTTCTGTAAAATAGAATCCACAGGTCGAGAAGCATCAGAATTTAGATTATAAATATGTTATTATAAAGAAATTAGATTTAGTACCATCTAATCTATCAATCATGGATGTACTAAATCTATTAGCAGATCTTATGGAAGTACTTATTAAAGAACCACTAAGTCCCTAGGAGTTTGAAACAGAAGTGGCCACTGCCAAATTCTATTGAACATAGACCAACCCAAAATAATTCCATGCGATCATCTAATTCATAGATAAATATTAAGACATTTTTAGGAAAGGACACATCAGGCCCTTATATGTGTCCAGCAAGATAAATGATGTCGATATTCGAGAAGTCTTCATTGATAATGGATCCAAAGTTAATATCATACTAATGTAGAAAATTTTTAGGTGGGTTGTAATGAGGATGGACTAACACCTTGCACCACAACACTGTTGGGCTATAATAAAAGTGATAAAATCCATTAGGCCAAATCAAGCAAAAAATTTGATTCAGCAACCTCGTGGCTGACTCAAAATTTCTGGTGGTTTTTCAAAACATGGTCTTTAACATCCTATTAAGAAGAACCTAGTTGCATCAACACATAATGATTCCCTCATCATTCCATCAGTGCATAAATTATTTCACTAATTAATAGAGTAGAACATTGCATGCCGATAAGGCCCCATTTGAGTCTTGAGAGTCACATTATATCAATGTAGTATTCTATGAGAAGGAAGAGAAGAAACCCAAAATCGATGGAATTTATTGGGTCACAACCCCAAATAGACTAGAATTGGTCCCCACTGACCCTCTTAGGCATCTTGAAAAAGAATACATACTTCACATTAATCAAGTGGAGTGAATGAGTCCAAATTTGGGTGCATATTCAACAGTGTTCATAATTTCAGTCATAGCCATTGGGCCTCACAATGTAGAAAGTTCTACTGGCCCCCAAAAAAATGAAGAACGCTGAAATTGAACTACCATAAATCCATGTACAATGTTATAGATGATCCCTGACTCACTCACTAATGAAAAATATAAAGAATAAATCTACCATTCCCTCACTCCATCCTCTCCAGAAGAGTCCTCACTATTAGTTGAATCAGAAGAAGTCTCCTCAGCCTCTAAATTCCAAAATTGTGAATCTTCTTTCATATCTGGAGATCTCATCTCAAGAATTGTTTCTCCATCGGAAGAAGAAGATGATGAAGAATAATATGAGAAATAAGAAGAATAATACCTCAGGTATTCCCCTCCATCATTTGAGGAGGGTGTCTCTACCACCATTGACGAACTCAAACAAATAAACATGGGTACCAAAAAAGACTCATGGCCCACTATGATTAGTGAGGCCATGTATTATGAGGAGAAAGAGGTATACACCTAAATACTAAGTCAGAATCACGATGTTTTCACGTAAAACTATACAGAAAATCTAGGCCTTGATCCTGAGGTGGCCATTGTCACACCCTGACCATGGACACCTATTATTTTATTCCTTTCCCGGTCCCACATCTTTTGGTCAGAGTTGGGTTTGGGTATGTGTTTGAGATTTTTGAAGCTTTGAAGTTATTAGCATGTTTCAGACCCGTACGCGGTCACCGCACGGTGGGCGGTAGCCGTGCGATCAACTCAGGTGCTGTGCAGATGTCTATCGCTCAAAAGAAATAATTTTTTACACAAATAAAATAATTAAAATGTTTAAAAATGTAATTATAATAATTAATTATGATGCTGGTAATAATGTTATTATTAAAAATGTTGAATAATATTTTAGTTATCTAAAAATTGTTATTAAAATAATTATTAATGAATCGTAATTTAATTGTAATTGTCATTATTATTATTATTATTTTTATTTTTATTATTAATATTAAATTTTTATTAGTATTATTATTATTAAACTTTCATTAATATTATTATTCTTATAAATAAGAAAAAAACAAGAGTGAAATATATATATATTTTTTATTATTTTGGGTTGGTTTAAGTTTATTTATTTATTATTTATTATTATTATTATTATTATTATATTTTTTAAAAACCCTAAATCTACCCTTCCCCCTCCCTATCCCCTTACCCATGACCCCCCCCCTCCCCAGGTCCGTTCCTGCGCGTGCCCCCACGCCGGAGCTCCCTCCAGCCATGACCACCTCCCGACCTCCTCCTCTCTTAGCCGAAACCCCCCTCCCAGCCTCCTCCTCCCTACGCTACCGCCCACACCTGACCCTCCCTACGTTGTCCCACCACCCTGGCTCCCTGACCTCTGGTCGACCTCGCCTGCTCCCGCCGCACCACCCTCAACTGGCACGACTCCCCCCCCCCCCTCTCTGGTAATATTCTCGGTGTTTTCTCTTTCATTTTTTGGTGTTTTCTTTGTGATGTCCAAACCCTAATCGAGGGATTTTTATTTGTGCATGTTTATTAAATTTTAGGGTCTGCGAAGGGTCCACAAATTTATTCTTTACCTTTCGTTGATGCGCGGTTGTATTCACACTTCTCTGAGGTAGGCGAATTTGCGTATTTTATTTTCAGAGCACTCCAGTAAAATTTGCGCTCTTTATTTTAGTTTTAAAACTTGTTTTTTAGCTTTGTAATTCCATTAATTAGCTTTTTATAGAGTTCCTAAATTTTTATAATTGATTAATAATATTTTATGAATTGATTCCTAGTTTATGTCAATATGCATCTATGATGATTTTCTTTTTTAAGTTCCAATTCTTATTTTGATAATTTTCAAAATGTAATTCTCATTGTTATAGTATTTTCGCCTAGATTTATTTGATTCTTTGACATTGATGAATTTTTTAAAAATTGGTCATTAGCTTGATTCACTAATTATGTTTATGTGTTTATGCCCTTGGGGTGTTGATAAATTGTGATATGATCTTTTAAAATAAATTGATGTGATGTTGGGTGGTGCCTCCCTTAGTTTTGTTTTGTAAAAATGGTGAAAGTGTGGTCTGGGTTTTACTTGTGAACTTTTTGTTTTTTATAGGGTTGGTATTTAGATTGTGTTTTTATTGCTTTGTTTGGCTTAAATTTTATTTTAGGGATTTGTGGTGTTTTTGAGTCCTGAGGGTTTATTGTTGGGAGTTCTGGTCGGTTTTGAAGGCGTGCACACATTTCACCAGGTATGGATATGTATAGATATATGTGTCTTTTGTGTGCGTGTTACCTCATGGTGCGGGGAACACGTGAATTAGTTTAAGGATATATATATATATATATATATATATATATATGGAAGTGTGTGCATGTGAGCGAGCTTCTGTTTGCATTAGAAAGTATGGCTTGGTCCTGCTCTTGAGGTAGGTGTTTCCATCCTTTCTCTCTTTCCGAAGTTTTCCATAGCCACTTGCATGATTTCATTTAATTTATAAATGTTATGCACACCCTTATAATCCTGGTAGTTTATTCATTTCAATGTTTCTTTGTTGTTTAAAAGTATTAAAAACAGCTTTAAAATAGTTCCTTGGTTTTGTATAAGAGTTTCCATGCCCTTGATTCCAGTTTTGATCCATTTAATGTTTGTTTCTTTTTAATCAAATCTTAGATTATGTTTTTCACCTCTATTTTGTTTGTATTGAACTTATGAAAATGTTTTCCTATTGAAATATTTGATCAAAAATGGATTTTTGGATGCACTTCTAATTATGTACATGTTTATACCTTGACAACTTGGTTGGAACTAACTGCCTTTATCTGCAAATGGTACTATTAGACGTTTTGAGTGGTGTTTTCTAGTAGAAACATTTTATGGAACTTATTTTTTCATAAATGATTTTTCATCTCTTTGAATTGGTATTTTTCTCGAATCCATGGTTTTATAAGTGGTTCTTGTTTTCTAAATGATGTGTGTCTCTTCGTGTGGTTCTTTAAATTGGTTTGAAAATAAATCCATGAGTATATGCTCATTTGGATTTTTAAATACAAAAGTGGTGTTTTGAGCTGTTTTAGAAGATCTTGTGCAATGTTTTCATAAAGGCATTTGATTATGTAAAACTAGATGCCCGATTTACAACTCCAATTGTTTAATAAAGTTGTTTTGATAACCAAATGATGTGACATACAGGTTGTCACATTGTATGTTTGACATGTATTAATATATATAAGTATAAGGGGAGATCCTATCTAGGGTAACCCTTTATGGTTGAACGCATTGGAAGTGTCCGTGTTTGGGGTAGGTAAGTGCAGTGAGATGAGTCACACCTGAGAGGGCCTTCCTACTTACACAGTATTATTATAACCACCATGGGTTCCTGGGCGTCTTTTAGATGATTGAGTGACAGTTGCTGACCAACCCTAATTAGACGGGTTGGTACCCCCTGGATTTGTTAGGCCAGGCGGGCTTTTCCACTGGATTGGTCGGTTAGGGTGGCCAGTTGTTTATAGACTTAGGAGTTTCACCATACGCCGACAGGTGGTTCTGAAACAAAGTACGTCTAGGAGTCTTCTAGGGATGTTTTGGATCACCCATGGTTACTGGATTATTTACATTGCTTTTTTACTTTCTGTTGCACTAGTTTATTTTCATTTGGCACTTTTTATTTGTTTTACTCTAGCCTAGTTTTGGTATTTTCTGTTTTTTATTTCATTTATAAAATAGAAAATAATTTTGGAAATGATGTGTAGTGTGTGTTGGGTTATTAAATGAGAAAAACATGTTGCATATTTTAAAATGTGAAAACCCTACTTTTATATCTGTATTTCAAACTTGTGGCAGTGGAATGTTTTGGAAAAGAGATTTGTTGGATTCAGTGGTTTATTCTTGGCATCCCTACTGAGAATCTCGGTGATCATGCCTATTATATCTTTCTAGTTTTAAGTTCAATTTCTTGTTCAGGTTCCTGGTTCAGCTGCTCAATGTTGGAGTAGACTTTGTTCTGAGTTGGGTGGTGACCTAAATGGTCACAAGGAGGTATGTACATTTACTTTCTTTCTACTGCTAGTCTTATTCTCTTATCATCAGTCTTTATTATTTTGGTTATATTTTTTTCATGGGACAAATCGTTCCCAACGGTTATATTTTTGATTCCCAAAACTAGTTTCCAGCCCGTGGGGATCGAGAACGCCCCTCGGGTCATGCCGTGGGCCGGCTCGGGTGACCGATTTAGGGTCAACCCGGGTTGGTTCGTGACAAAATGGCATCAAAGGAGTCCCTTGTTATTTGTGGTGTCTGGTAGATATATATTAGGACAGTATGGGCTCAGGAGGTAGGTTGCGGGTTGGTGCCTGATCACCACCACTCGCAACGAGACCTGAGTTACCAGTGTAGTCTTGGATTTGAGTCTTTTGTCTTTAGTTGTTTTAGATTTAGGGATGACAATAGGGTCTAATTGGTTCATGTTGCATCTTCACATGGGGTGGTGACCCATGTGGAGTCCAAGTTCCCGGTTTAAGGTCCTTTTAGTGTTATGCCTTACATGGGCATAGCTCACCACCATGTCGCCAGGTTAGGCACATACACTAGTCCCTCATTTTGATGGTTTATAGTTAGTTGTGTTTCATTTTGACCTCGGTCGATGTGAGTGTGGGTTAAAAATGAAAATGATTTCTATATAAAAAAAGGGATTTCTTCCAAATTGTTTTTGAAATTAGTACGGTGGGCTTTTAAAGAGAAAGTGAATCAGTTTGAAAACAACTTGGTATGTGTTTTTATTTGGTTAAGAAAAGAAGTGTTTGAACCTTGGAACTCCTTATGGATGGTCACACGTGCGTGATTATGTGTGGAGAGTGCGCATGGGGCTCTTGTTGGTAGATGATGTGAGTGAGATTGAATGAACACACATGTGATGGTTTATAAGGTTCTATATGTGAGTTTTTTAAATTTTAAAGGAATGACAGTTTTGGAAAAGTGATTTTATCTTCTGTTTGTATATGATTGGATTATGGGCCTTTTTCCTTGGCTTGTGTTTTTTCTTTTATTGAGTTTTGGATTGATGCTGGTTTTGATTGTGTTTTTCATGTTGTTTTGAATATGGTACCCAGAAAGTCTCAAAAAGTTGTCAAGGATCTACACTCAGTTCCTAGTTCTTTTCATGTGTTTTCTTCTTATTGAGATAATATATGTCTGTTAGAGGAATTTGTATAGTTCAAAAAGATATCCTGTCTTTGGGTGTTGGGAACTCCCAGGGTAGTTAAGGTTCGTACAGTCATAGAGTTATTTTAGGGTTCAGTTCTGTACTAGTAATGGTGGGATGTCTCATCGTCGTTAGAGCCTAGGGTGTGGTTGGTGGGGGTCGTCTCTCGTGAAGGTTCCCCATCTGTAAAGGAGTTCATACTGGAGGAACCTTTCTCCAAGAAGCTATCTTCATCTGTACCAACTCCTAGTTTGTTTGACCATTCTCACGCATGCCACCAGCGTGGCTGGTTCTGTCATTCTAAGCCGCCTTGTCGCATCCCTCTGAAGTCTTTCTACTGTGTAGTTGTTCGGGCCACCAGTGAGAGTTCTGAAAGAAGCATATTTCAGGAGGAAGGAGTTAGGGATCAGAGGATTCAAATGATTGACTGTGAGGCAGGAGATGCTTCAACCATCAGGTCCCCAACCACAGGTCTCAGGGTGAAGCTTGCACACAATCAGGAGTTGTCGAGGGTGTCTGGAACATCAGCTCAGATCATCTTTTCAACTTCAGATGGAAATATCCAAGGTTTCCTTGTTCTATTCTCATCGGTGTCGTAATATCATCCTTGTTTTGGTGGAATGATGAGTGTGTTATCCCACAATCCAAGTGGTCTTATCTGCTCTCAGTGATTTTTTATATTGTTTGTTCTCTTTGGATGGTGTGGGCCCGTGGATAAACTGACCCTTTCTGATTTTGAGTTGGTCTTAGCTATAATCGTTAGGGTAATGCTTGGTATCAAGAAATTGAGGGGAGGTGTTGAGTTCATTTCTCATCCTCAGGTCTCTGGGTTGTTTCATAGTGAGATTTCATCTAAGTTTCAGGAGTGTTTTTCGGTCCACGTGGAGAGATCGAAGGAGTTCTTTTTGGGAGTTCCTGCTCCCCCCTCAGGGAGTGGTTTGTTTGGGTTTCAAGGGTTTCCATGTTAGTAAATTTTTGTGGTGGGGAGAACCCTCCTGTGTTCTCCCCTAAAATTTGACCAGTGTTTTTTTTCTCTTGAGTTGGTTGGGTGTGACATGTGTTGGTAATGTTCACCCTGAGCCTTTCGGTTTTTGATGATTTTGTATGGGAATGGACTCAAGTGGGGTTGACTATCGGCTTGGTGACATTATAAGGGCAGAAAATGTCTGTGGTGGGGAGAATTGTTACACCCCAACCACGGACGCCTGTTATTTTATTCCTTTCTCGATCCTGCATCTTTTGGTCTGAGTTGGGTTTGTGTTCGTGTTGGATATTTTTAAAGCTTTGAAGTTATTAGTGGGTTTTAAACCAGTGCGTGGTCACCGCATGGGGGGTGGAAGCCGTGCGATCAGATCAGGTGTCATGCAGGTGTCTATCACTTGAAAGAAATAATTTTTTACGCAAATGAAATAAGAAAAATATTTAAAAATGTAATTATAATAATTAATTATTATATAGGTAATAATTTTATCATTAAAAATGGCGAATAATGTTTTAGTTATCTGAAAATTGTTATTAATATAATTATTAATGAATCTTAATTTAATTATAATTGTTATTATTTTTATTAGTATTATTTTTATTAATCTTTCATTAATTTTATTATTCTTATAAATAAGAAAAAAACAAGAGTGAAATATATATTTTATTATTATTATTTTTGGGTTGGTTTTAGTTTATTTATTTATGTATTTATTATTATTATTATTATTATTATTATTATTATTATTATTATTATTATTATTATGTTTTTTTAAAACCCTAAATCTACCCTTCCCCCTCCCTCTCCCGCGACACCACCCCTAAAATCGCGCAGCGCCCCCCTGGTCTGTTCCTGCACGCGCGCCCCCTCGTCGGAGCTCCCTATGGTCGCAGCCGCCTCCCGACCTCCTCCTCTCTAAGTCGTAACCCATCCTCATGGACTCCTCCTCCCTACGCCACCACCCACACCTGTCCCTCCTTGCATCATCCGACCACCTTGGCTCGCTGACCTCCGGCCGACCTTGCCTGCTCTGGCCGCACCACCCTCAACCGGCGCGACTCCCCCCCTCTCCGGTATCCTTCTCGGTGTTTTATCATTCATTTTTTGGTGTTTTATTTCTGATGTACAAAACCTAATCGCGGGATTTTTATTTGTGCGTGTTTCTTCAATTTTAGGGTCTGTGAAGTGTCCGCAAATTTCTTCTTTACCTTCCATTGATGCGCGGTTGTATTCACGCACCTCCGAGGTAGGTGAATTCACGTATTTTATTTATGGAGTACTCCACTAATATTTGCGCTCATTATTTTAGTTTTAAAACATGTTTTTCAGATTTTCTATGCCCTTAATTAGCTTTCTAAAGAGTTCTTAAATTTTTAGAATTGATTAAGAATATGTTTTGAGTCGGTTCCTGGTTTATTTCAATATGCGTCTACGATGATTTGCTTGTTTAAGTTCCAAATCTTATTTTGATAATTTTTAAAATCTAATTCTCAACACTATTGTATTCTCGTCTAGATTTTTGTGATTCATTAACATTGATGAATTGTTTAAAAATTTGTCATTAGCATGATTCACTAATTATGTTTATGTGTTTATGCACTTGGGGTGTTGATAAATTGTGATATGAGATTTTAAAATAAATTGATGTGCTTTTGGGGGTGTCTCCCTTAGTTTTGTTTTGTAAAAATGGTGAAAGTATGGTCTGGGTTTTACTTGTGAACTTTGAGTTCATTGTATGGTTGGTTTTTAGATTGTGTTTTGATTGCTTATTTTTAAAAAGGTTGGGGATGAAGCCTCATTTTTATTAAGAAAGCAAGGCAAAGACCTCTTTTTAACTGGGTAGAGGGAGACCCATTACAAAGCCCAAAGGCCCAGTCCGCTTATAGCCCATTGCATAGCCCATAGGCCCAATTTTTTGACCCAAATCCCATTCTGTGAATAGTAACTCGGCTGCAATAGTACCAGCACAGTACCGCCACCGCTACAGTGCCCTGCCACTGCTACAGTACCCGCCGATCAATAGTACCGCCGCTGCTACAATGCCGCTACAGTACTACTATAGTACCTGCGCCCAATGGGTTTTGATCCCCCATTTTTTATGTAGTATTACGGGGTGCTTACCACTAAGACAAACCCCAACTACATGTGTTTTGATTGCTCTGTTTGGCTTAAATTTTATTTTAGGGATTTTTGGTGTTTTTGATTCCATGGGATTTATTGTAGGGACTTGTGGTCAGTTTCGAAGGCGCACATGCATTTTCATAGGTATGGATATGTATAGATATATGTATCTTTTGTGTACGTGTTCCCTCATGGCGTGAGGAACACATGCATCCGTTTAAGGATATATATACATATATATTTATATATATATATGGAAGTGTGTGTGAGAGAGCGAGCTGTTGTTTGAGTTAGAAAGTATGTCTTGGTCCTACTCTTGAGGTATGAGTTTCCATCCTTTCTCTAGTTCTGAAGTTTTCCATATCCAATTGCATGATTTCATTTAATTTATAAATGTTATGCGCACCCTTATAATCCTGATAGTTTATTCATTTCAATGTTTCTTTGTTGTTTAAAAGTGTTAAAAACAGCTCTAAAATAGTTCCTTGGTTATGTGTAGGAGTTTCCATGCCCTTGCTTCCGATTTTAATCCATTTAATGTTTGTGTCTTCTTAATAAAATCTTAGATTATGTTTCACACCTCTATTTTGTTTGTAGTTAAATTATGGCAGTGTTTTCCTATTGAAATATTTGATCAAAAATGAATGTTTGGATGCTCTTGTAATTACGCACATGTTTATACCTTGCCAACTTGGTTGGAACTAACTGCCTTTATCTGCAAATGGTACTATTGGATGTTTGGTGTGTTGTTTGGTGGTAGAAACATTTTATGGAACTTATTTTGGCAGAAATGATTTCGTGTCCCTTTGAATTGGTATTTTTATCGAATCCTTCATTTTATAATTGGTTCTTGTTTTCTAAATGATGTGGGTCTCTTCATGTGGTTCTTTAAATTGGTTTGAAAAGAAATCCATGAGTATATGCCCATTTGACTTTTTAAATACAAAAGTGGTGATTCGAGCTATTTTAGAAGAGCTAGTGAAATGTTTTCATAAAGACATTTGATTATGTAAAACTAGAGGCCCGATTTACAACTCCAAGTGTTTAATAAAGTAGTTTTGATAACTGAATGATGTGACAGCCCGGTTGGCACTTTGTATGTTTGACATGTATGTGTATATATAATTATAAGGGGCGCTCCTATCTTGGGTAATCCTTTATGGGTGAATGCATAGGAAGTGTCCTTGTTTGGGGTAGGAAAGTGCGGTGAGATGAGTCACGCATGTGAGGGCCTTCCTACTTACACAGTATTATTATAACCACCATGGGTTCCTGGGAATCTTTTAGATGATTGAGTGATGGTTGCTGACCAACCCCGATTAGATGGGTTGGTACCCCCTGGATTTTTTAGGCCCGGCGGGATTTGCCACTGGATTGGTCATTTAGGGAAGCCAATAGGTTATAGACTTTGGAGTTTCACCATACGCCGATAGGTGGTTCTGAAATCGAGTACATCCAGGGGTCTTCTAGGGATGTTTAGGATCACCCATGGTTATTGTATTATTTACATTTCTTGTTTACTTTCCATTGTACTAGTTTTTTTTTTCATTTTTCAATTTTTACTTGTTTTACTCTATCCCAGCTTTGGTATTTTCTTTTTTGGATTTCATTTATAAAATGGAAAATGATTTTGGAAATGGTGTGTAGCGTGTGTGGGGTTTTTAAATCAGAACAACATGTTTCATATTTTAAAATGTGAAAACCCTACTTTTATATCTGTATTTGAAACTTGTGTCAGTGGACTATTTTGGAAAAGAGAGTTATTGGATTCAGTGGTTTATTCTTGGCATCCCTAATGAGCATCTCGGTGATCATGCCTATTATATCTTTCCAGTTATAGGTTCAGTTTATTGTTTAGGTTCTTGGTTCAGCTACTCAATGTTGGATTAGACTTTGTTCTATGTTGGGTGGTGACCTGAAGGGTCACAAGGAGGTATGTACATTTACTTTCTTTTCACTTCTTGTTTTATTCTCCTATCGTCAGTCTTTATTTGTTTGGTTATCTTTTGTTCATGGGTCAAATCATTCACAACGGTTAGATTTTTTATGCCCGGCACTAGTTTCCAGCTCGTGGGGATCGGGAACACCCCTCGGGCCATGCCGCGGGCTAGATTGGGTGACCGGTTCAGGGTTGACCCAGGTTGGTTCGGGATATCCACTCCCTACCTAGGCCTGCCAAAAGACCATCATGGTTGCAAGAAAGCCGTCAAGAGGACACACTTGACACATGCTGCCAAAATTGAGGCTGATGTTGACAAGATAATAAAAGAAAAATTCATTAAGGTGGTATAATATCCCATAAGGATGGAAAAAATAGTCCATGTTGATAAAAAGAATGGGCAGATCAGAGTCTACATCATTTCAAGGATCTCAATCGGCACTGCCCGAAAGATGATTTCCTGGCCCCGGTCACATAATTACTAATCAGTGAAACTGTGGGATATGAGGCTCTCTTTTTCATTTATGGATATTCATGATATAACAATATCTGAATGGACCACGAATATGAATAATCCACCACCTTTATGGCCCCCAAGGAGTATTTTTCTATAAGGTAATACCTTTTGGTCTAAAAAATGCCAGCACCACATACCAATGCGCCATGCATCACATTTAAAAAAGCTTCCTTGGTAATTTAATTGAATTCTATGAGGATGATTTGGTGGTTAAGTCATGATAATTTTCAGAACACCAATCAAATCTTGAAACACTTTTTAGCAAATTGGGACAACACAGTCTAAAAATAAACCCCATAAAATGTGCTTCTGGCATCACCTCAAGGAAATTCCTCATCTTCGTCACATGTTATCATGGCCTCGAATAAACCCTAATAATAAAAAGGATATCCTTATCATGTCACATCTTCACAACCTTAGTGAGTGAAGAGTAATTCAAGTACATTTAGCATAAATTTTGTGTTTCATATCCAACCTTGTAGGAAAATGTTTTCCCTTCAACAAGTTGTTGAAAAAAGGGGTAGAATATAAATGGATTGATGATTTTTGTAAGTGTTCAACATTCTTATGAAATATCCCTTAAGATTTCCAGTTCTAATGCTGCCTGTGGAAGGAAGACCACTAATTATTTATGTGTCAGCCTTTGAGAGATCATTAGGCGCCTTCCTTGCATAGAAGACCAATGCTGACAGTGAAAACATCCTTTACTATCTTAGTTGAACCATGATCGATGTTGGGACATAGTATTCAAATATCGAGAAGTGCTACCTAGCACTGATCTTTGTAGTCCAAAATCTGTGGTATTATCTACAACACCACAAGGTCCATTTGGTCTCACACAACAACCTACTCAACTATATTCTAAACTGTCCCATGCTGATTGGATATATATCATGGTGGGTGGTCATCCTACAACAATTCAACATATGATTTGTGCCTCAAAAAGTATTCAAAGTATAGGTGTTAGTATATTTTCTAGAATAAAACCCCTTGGCATAAATAGCCCCATTAGATGTTGAACTACCATATGAAGAAATGTTCTCTATTAAAAATGAATCCCAAACATGGGAGATGCATTTTGACGGAGCATATAGAAGCCCAATGACAAAAAGGATGGAAGATACCAAGATTAAAAAAAGAAGGGTTGGGAGTAATACTCATATCTCCAAAAAAAGCAGTTTTTTCATATTCCTTCATACTATCAGAGGGGTACATGAACAACGAGGCAAAGTACATGTCCCTTATTGTAGGTCTAGAATTGGAACTTGAAGCATAGGCCAAACATCTAAAGATAAAAGGTGATTTAGAACTAGTCATCAAGCAAGTTAGTTGTGACTACACTATCAAGAAAGATGATTTGATCCCTTTGATGAACCGCATCCTAGAACTGATGGTAGAGTTCCCATCAGAGCTGATATTGACTTATTTCCACCAGTTGAAAAATTCTCATGCCTATGCATTAGCAAATACATCCATAACTTTATAATACTCATATCGGAACGAAACAGTCATCAACATTGCCCACCATCAGATGGTTTTATGATTTTTCTGGGCCAAGATGTAATAAATAAATGAGATCAGTCCCATCTCTGAGCCGTATTGTACTACTACTAGCTGGATTACACCCATTTTGGATTATCTTCAAAAGTGATAGCTCCCACTAGATAGGACTGGAATGGAACAAATACGGAGATGAGTAGTCAACTTCATGTTGTACAATGACAAAAACTAGCAAAAGGTTCTCTATAAGCGGGCCTTGATGGAGTCCTTCTCAGGTGAATTGATGGAGAAGAGACCATCACTTTCATGAAATAAGTACATGTCAGAGCTTGTGGGGCACTCCAATCAGCTCCCAATCTCTCTCATAAAATTATAATACTTGGGTATTATTGACCCACTATGTTGTAGGATTGTGCTAACTTTAGAAAGATGTGCCACTCCTATCAAATTCATGCCAATTTCATCCATCAACCCCTAGATTTACTTTATATAGCCAAGTAATCATGAACATTTTTCATATAAGTAATGGATGTTGTAGGATCATATCCTCCCGCTACGACCAAGAAATTCAAGTACATTTTGACAAAAACCAAATTCTTTTCCAAACGGGTAGAAGATGAACCCCTTAATGAATTCATAGCAACATGCATTGTCAGCTTTGTGAAATCCAACATCATCACCAGATTTTGTGCCCCTCATACAATATTAATTGAAAATGACACCAATTTCTACTCTGCTGAGTTGGATAAGTTATATCAGGAGTATGACATCAAGGCCAACTGTTCATCTTGCTACCATGTAGTGGAAAATGAAAAAATAGAGTCCTTAAAAATGGCCATATCCAATATACTCTAGAATATGGTTGAAAAAGACAAGAAATCGTGGCTAGACAAGTTCCTCTATGCTCTATGGTCTTACCTATCATGACCCATCCTAGTGCGGCCTATGCTGTGACTCCCCAATCCCTCCTCTAATAGGAATGGGGCTAGTGACTAGCACTAAGTAGGAATATCACTAACATGGGAGTAATTTTATATGTACCTATATGAACACACACATCTCCATGCCCAAAAAATGCTGAAATGTAAAAACCACTAAGAAAACAATGCATGCATACCATTATCCCAACCAATAGAGTATGACATGAAAGTAAAGTGCAATAAAGTTGTAACACCCCAAGAATTTAAAAATATATTTATTATAGAATGCGTAAATCACTAAGTCTATACCAACACCACTTTTTTACAACCTAACCATGTAAACATAATTTTTTCACTTCAATGATGAGAATTTTGAAAATCTGACATACACGGTTGTGATCAGTAAGTTATTTGGAGTCTGATAAGAAAAAATTAATTTTTAGTGAATAGTAACATACCCTTATGAATTGTAATATGAATATTAATATGACCCTTATGAATAGTAAATAATAATATTATTTCATTTTCTTAAGAAAATAAGAATGAGATCTTAATTAGTTTTTCAATGACAAATAAAACTAATTGCACTTTAAGATTGTTATTTTTGAAATTAACTATGACTTTATTTATGAATTAAATTAATAATATTTAGAAAATTATTTTTGAAAAAATGGATTTCACTTTTGAATTCTACACATTGAAAAATGGTTAGGGTGGATTTTCGGAATTTTTCTGAAACAGTTGATTTTTCCGTGAATAGTAAAAAACACAGTTTTTAGTTTCGGTATGTTTATGACATCATTAATGATGTAATAATGATTTCATAAATCTGGTCGACTTGTGTATATTTAAATAAGATGTGAGGTGTCCCAAGTGGCTTTAACCATGGAAAAATACCATGGGAAATCCCATGGTTTTTCAAATACCACCCATGAGGTGTCCCTTGGAAATTATTAAAATAATCCCTCACTTTTCCTATAAATACCAACTCTTCCCTTCATTGAATTAATTTACAATTCTCACTCAATGATTTTCTGGCCTACTTACTTCCATATTAGTCCTCCAAAGGTTTACTCAAGTCCCCAAGGTCCCAACCATCTAGTTCTAAGGGTTACTCTACAAGGTAAGAAAATTCTCAATTTCTTTCTTTTTTCCTTTCATGTTCACTTTTATGTAGTATATCTTTCAAGTTTCCATAACATTGTCTTATTTTTCTTCTTATTATTGATATAATATATATTATTATTCATTTCTGGATAGTTTACCCTTGTACCCTCTCTTTTTAATATTTTCTAAAACTATGTTGTGTAGCCGTTAGGCTGTCAAATTTTTGTAAGCAATTTCAAAATTATTCTTTTATTTTGAGTTCATTATTTATTCTTTCTACATATATTCTTACCAAAGAATAATTAAATATCCATAATATTTAATATTATGGATGTTCTAATGTTCATGAGAAATTAATCATCAATCTTCTTCTTTCCCCCACTTGTTCAAGGAATTAAAAACATTGTCCGTGACGTGTCGAATTACAGACATCGTAGACGATGTGATTTCAATTTGAATTAATTATTTAAAGCCTGGGAATGAAACCATTTATATGGTTTAACCAGGTTATAATATATTTGTTCTGACTCACCCATGTTTCTGGAATTCTTTTGTACTCATGGTTCTAATTTATAAGACAAAATGATGTTGTTATTATCAAAGAACCATGAAAACGATCTAAACAAACATCATTAATGTTTTAGCTAATGAATCACCATCATGGTATATAACCCAAAATCATTATAAGATCATTTATATCTCCATAATTTCATTAATAAGATGTATTAACAATTATGGATGTTTAACCAAGTTTCAAATGAACTTCCATTCATGGAAACAAGTAAACAAACCATGAAAACCAAGGAAGAAAATGCGTCCAAAACCTGAAAATTGAACCAATTGAACCCATAGAAAGGGCCATGAATGAACCTAATAAGGTTATAATAAATCAATTAAATTTATATTATGTTCTGGAAATATTAATTAATGATGCTAAATTTGATTATTCAGGTCATTAAAACAAATGAAGAACACACTCGATCATAAGGTAAGGGGTTTCTCATCTCACTTTCATTTCTGTGAGATTTTCATTGTTCGCCACTTATTTATTGTATGTGGTATATTTGTACTACCATTTGATATATAATAACATTATTCACTTTATATTCACATTATTAAATGATTCATTTAAGGATTATTAAGTTCTGGTCATATGATTCAACCAATTACATTGTGGTAAGGGATTTTGTCTCAGCTACTGTTTTCGTTGTGACTATCTTTGTATTGTGCACCAAATAATCTTTATGTGGTGTAACTACTTCCCATTTGAGATAACTTTTCATTTGAAATTATATTTATATGAAATATCCATAATCTTATGTCGTGGATATGTTTGTTGTCTAAACCGTATGCCATTTTACATACAATGTTTATTTGGAAAGTTATTTTAATTATGGAAATATTGAAGAATTTGTATACTATACTCTATACGGATATTGAAGAGGCTTATTTATCTTGTATTGAATCAATGTATAAAGAATTATTTAGACATTTAGTGGCATGTGGGTCCTGATATAGCCCCTCGATGCATCGGTAGGTCTCATGAGACAAAACAATTTGGCGACAAACCCTTAGAGTTTGTTTCCAAATATTTATATGGGTTTCTACCCATAAAAATAAACTATTTTTACGGTATTATGGTTTCATGTTCCAGATACATGAAGTATAGTTAATAAGAATTCTCTTTATTCATTATCAGTTATTATTATTATCCATGAGGTTTTCACTATAACAAAATCTATGGATGCATTTTCATTTTAAATTTATTAATGGCATTAGTTATTCATTTATTCACTATTCCATATTGATTATGTCAGATTGTTTGTGAATCATTTATTATTGTACTCATGCTTATACTATTTGTAACCCTTACTGAGCATTTGAACTGACCCCTTTCATTGTCTACCTTCGATAGGTGATGAAGAGAAGGTCTTTTATTGAGTTCCTAGATGCAGTTTTTAGTATTTGTTATGTATTATATTTTTGTAACCATTTTCCAATGTAATTTGAGTTACATCTATGTATCTAGTTTCTTCAAGACTACTAAACTGATCATTACTTTGGGATTTTCATTCCTTCTAACCATGCCAATATCACAAGTAATGCATCGGCTCCAACCTAGAGGGTTCAGGGTGTTACAGTTGGTATCAAAGGATGTTTGGTAGAAAACTTGGAAACTAGAGTAGGAAATATATATTAGGGAACAAATCCCTAAGGTAGTATTTGAGGATAAACATACAAGAAAGTCCTGGTATTTTGTTAAGGAATATATTATGTGGATCTTTTGAGCAATACATCCCTGTCTGGATATGAGCAGGTAGAGGCAGCTCTGGCACAGATGTATCTAGGGGTAAAACCCGAAAACACCGCTTTGAGCTAGACTCGAACGGAAATTGGTACACGACAACGGGCCTTGTTGCACTCTTGGTTACGAAAATCTCGGGGGATATGCTTAGGATAATTCATATTTTCTTTACAATCCATTATGAAGGATTGAAATGTAAATTATTCCTCAAAGAAAACATTTTTCCGATTATGGGATTAGCCATGCACAGGATCTTAAACTATGCTAAGTATTTTGTTAAGTTAAGATTATACATTATGATTCATACCCTAATATAGTGTGTGCCATTATTTATAAATGGCGCATTTAGGGATTATGAGTTTTCATTTAACATTTGGTTAGTGTCTATGTCTATTTTTTATGTTAAATCCTTGTTTTATAACTTTTCAGATCAAGAAAATTCAGTTACAAATGGAAGGAGGAGGATCTCAAACAACATTTCTATCCCTTCCCGATGACTTGCTTGCAATAATTATTGAAAAGCCATGCCCTAAAAATCCTGAAACATTTTTTAACATACAACTCACTTGAAAGAAATTGTTTGAGATATCAAAAACCTCCACTATACCTCAATACCATCGTGGATCATGGGTTGTATTTAATCAAATCCTATTTTATAGATATTTTCATATTTTCATGAAAGGTAAATATTATCAAGGAATTTTAAAATATTTTACCTTATCACAAGATTTTGAAGCATATTATTGTTTTGAAAAAGGTGCGCAAGAAGGAGACCCTTGTGCAACTTATCTATATTTGATTTTGAAATATAATCTTTCAGCACATACTTATGGAATTTTAAAAGGACCATTGATTGAAAGTTTCAACTCAAATTTGGTCCGACTATTTTATAAAAATCATGTTTTATCATATGTTTTGAAATTATATGTCAAACATGATTACTTTCCAAAAATATTTTTCTGTGAACACCCATATGACCCAAGTTATACATTGTGTATCTGGATGAAGAACAAAATGATTTTGAAGGATCTCTAAATCATTGTTACAATGCATAGACCTTTTACGTGATCAGGATGATTATGAAACCATATGGACACCATGATCAAGGTACCCACTCATTTTTTTAATAAGTAAATAAAATTTCGAGGACGAAATTTCCAAAGGTGGGAATAATGTAACCCCCAAGAATTTACAAATATATTTATTATAGAATGCACAAATCACTAAGTCTCTACCAACACCAATTTTTTATAACTTCCCCATGTAAACATAATTTTGTCACTTCAATGATGGAAATTTCGAAAATATGACATACACGGTTGTGATCAGTAAGTTATTTGGAGTCTGATAAGAAAAAGTTAACTTTTCGTGAATAGTAACATACCCTTATGAATAGTAGTACGAAGAGTAATATGAATAGTAATATGACCCTTATGAATAGTAAATAATATTATTATTTCATTTTCTTAGGATAATAAGATAATGAGATCATAATTAGTTTTTCAATGAGAAATAAAACCAATTCCACTTTAATATTTTTATTTTTAGAATTAACTATGACTTTATTTAAAAATTAAGTTAATAATATCTAGAAAATTATTTTTGAAAAAAATGGATTTCACTTTTGAATTATACACATCAAAAAATGGTTGGGGTGAATTTTGGGAATTTTTCTGAAATAGTTGATTTTTCAATGGATATTAGAAAATACAGTTTTTAGTTTCTGTATGTTTATGACATCATTAATGATGTAATATTGATTTCATAAATCTGGTCGACCTGTGTATAGTTAAATAAGATGTGAGGTGTTCCTAGTGGCTTTAACCATGGGGAAATACCATGGGCAAGCCCATGGTTTTTCAAATACCACCCATGAGGTGTCCCTTGGAAATTATTAAAATAATCCCTCACTTTTCCTATAAATACCAACTCTTCCCTTCATTGAATTCATTACCAATTCTCAATCAAAAATGTTCTGGCCTCCTTACCCCTATATTAGTCCTCCCATGGTTTCCTCAAGTCCCCAAGATCCCAACCTTCATGTTCTAAGGGTTTCTCTACAGGGTAAGAAAATTCTGAATTTCTTTCTTTTTCCTTTCATGTTCTCTTTTACGTGGTATATCTTTCAAGTTTCTATAACATGTTCTTATTTTTATTCTTATTATTGATCTAATATATATTATTATTCATTTCTGGATAGGTGACCCTTGTCTGCTCTCTTTTTAATATTTTCTAAAACTATGTTGTGTAGCTGTTAGGCTGCCGAAGCGATTTCAAAATTATTCTTTTATTTTGAGTTATTTATTTATTCTTTCTACCTCTCTTCTTACCCAAGAGGAATGAAATATCCAAAATCTTGTATATTCTGGGTGTTCTAATTTTCATGAGAAATTCATCATCAATATTATTCCTTCCCCCGCTTGTTCAAGGAATTAAAAACATTGTCTGTGACATGTCAAATTATCGACATCGTAGACGATGTGATTTCAATTTGCATTAATTATTTAAAGTCTGGGCATGAAAACATATATATGGTTGAACCTGGTTATAATATATGTTTTATGACTCAACCATGGTTCTGTAATTCTTTTTTACTCATGGTTCTAATTTATAAGACAAAATGAGGTTGTTATTATCAAAGAACCATTAAAACGATCTAAACAAACATCATTAATGTTTTAACTAATGAATCATCATCATGGTATATAACCCAAAATCATTATAAGATAATTTATATCTATATAATTTAATTAATAAGATTTATTAACAATTCTGGATGTTTAACCATGTTTCAAATGAACTTCCATTCATGGAAACAAGTAAACGAACCATGAAAACCATGGAAGAAAATGTTTCCAAAACATGAAAATTGAACCAATTGAACCCATAAAAAGGGCCATTAATGAACCTAATAAGGTTATAATAAATCAATTACATGTATAGGAGGTTCTGGAAATATTAATTAATGATGATAAGTTTGATTATTTAGGTCATTAAAAAAATTAAGAACACACTCGAGCATAAGGTAAGGGGTTTCTCATCTCACTTTCATTTCTGTGAGATTTTTATTGTTCACCACTTATTTATTATATGTGATATATGTGTACTGAAATTTGATATATAATAACATTATTCTCTTTATATTCATGTTATTAAATGATTCATTTGAGGGTTATTATGTTCTGGTCATATGATTCGACCAATTACATTGTGGTAAGGGACTTTGTCTTAGCTACTGTTTTTGTTGTGACTATCTTTGTATTGTGCACCTAATAATCCTTACATGGTGTACCTACTACCCATTTGAGATAAATTTTCATTTGAAATTATATTTATTTTAAATATCCATAATCTCATGTCATGTATATGTTTTTTTTGTCTAAACCGTATACCATTTTACATATGATGTTTATTTGGAATGTTATTTTAATTATGGAAATATTAATGAATCTGTATACTCTACTCAATAAGGATATTGAAGAGGCCTATTTCTATTGTATTGAATCAATTTATAAAGAATATTTTGGACATGAAGTTGTGGTTGGGGCCCTCTATAGTCCCTCGATGCATTGGTAGGTCTAATGAGACAAAACAGTTTGGCGACAAACCCTTCGAGTTTGTTTCCAAAAATTCAGACGGATTTCTACGCATAAAACTAAACCATTTTTATGGTATTATGGTTTCATGTGCCAGATACCTGAAATCCAGTTAATAAGAATTATCTTTATTCATTATTATTTATTATTATTATCCATGAGGTTTTCACTATGAAAAAATATATGGATGCACTTTCATGTTTAGTTTATTAATGGAATTAGTTATTCATTTATTCACTATTCCATATTGATTATATCAGATTTTTTGTGAATTATTTATTATTTTACTCATTCTTTCGCTATTTTTAACCCTTACTGAGTGTTTGAGATCACCCCTTTAATTGTCTACCTTCAACAGGTGATGAAGAGAAGGTCTTTTATTGAGTTCCTGGATGCAGTTTTTATTTTTTGTTATGTATTGTATTTTTTTAACCATTTTCCAATGTAATTTGAGTTACATCTGTGTATATAGTTTCTTCAATACTACTAAACTGATCGTTCCTTCTGTATTTTCATTACTTCTAACAATGCCAATATCACAAGTAATGTACCGTCTCTATCCTAGAGGGTTCGGGGTGTTACAAAAGTAAACCGGGCTAGAATAAAATCCTACCAAAAGATAGCGTATGTAAACTACAAAGTCCAACTTGTAAACAAATAGGTACTGGGAATACTACTCAAATCTATAGGAACACCTCAGCCAATCTGAAATAAAAAAGCTTGTTCTGGTCCTGGTCCTCCCTAGACTTCGTCAAAAGGTCACTCGTCTGCACAAGACACGACACATGCAGGAAAAACCTGTCTAGGGGTGAGAGTAACAATACTCGGTAGGACATCTCGAAACAAAAAATCAATACACAAAAAGAAAGCTACAGTTGGGTCTACATAGTATATGTCTACAACACATATAACAAGGATATCCAGATATACTCAATGCAAGACACACAGCCTAGAGGTAAGTCAAAAATACCGCATACCCACACTAGGGATTCAGTGTGAAGATTCCATGAAGCACTAATCTAGGAGAACTCACTCCTGAGTCTAATAGCACTGATGACATTTTTCCGAGAAGTACTATTCATTGAGTTCCTTCATAAGAGAGATACACAGATATATATGAAGAGAGATATATGATACAATAGATGATGATCACAACCAGTCCCATGGGGTGATATCAAAAAATCCATCTAGATTAAACCGATAAGTAGAGGATCAACATATGGTAGGATAGGCCACGTCAATACCAAGGACTCTACCTAGGGCATGAAGATGAATAAAGGATCCCGCACCGGGCCTCTCAGAAGATTCCAATAACTCTATCCAGGAAGTCCTATTGAAGGGATCATACTCTTATGAGTTGGAAATGATACCCCAACAACCTTTGGAGAAGTGATAAAGAGTGAAAAACCTATTGAAACTTATCCAAGGTATGGTGAACAAGAGATTCAATCTATGTAGAAAGGGGTACACTATGTGCAGTAGGGTCACACGCAGTGTCCCTTGACCTTGAGAACATCCCATGTAAAACAAAACATGTCAAAAGAACATGTCATGTAAAAAGAGTGCACACAACATGTAAAAAGGCTTACTTGTCATGCCCTTATATCTGGGGTTTGCCTGTGTATTTTGGATGTGTGTCAGTACATGACGCCAACCCATGTTCGCCTGACTGTGTACTAGTACATGGGGTAACCCACGTATCTGGTCTGGGTCTGGCCATGTGGTGGAGTACACACCATGTAGGAAACCCATGTACTCCAACTATGCCTATGTACTCCTAGAGTATGCACCGAGTGGTTCATCGATGAACACAAGCCATGTAGCCCATACTACACACTGTGTCTTCTGGAATTTCCAGAACCACCTGTTCTTCCTCCAAGCACCTAGTCCAATCCTTCAGGTTCCGATTACATGGTTAATTCATCTTCAAACTCATAATTTCATCTCATTACATCACCCTAAGACCGATTTGGGGTGTTTTGGACCTTGAATCGGCTTGGGAAACAACTTTGAAATCATCTGATGAAAACTGTCCAAAAAGTGGTAACTCCCAAATCACTTAGATTATTCCATCTCCATCACCACCACACCTCTACTACATTGTCCCGATATTGGATCTCAAATTTCAGATCATTGATCCAAGAAATAGAGGCACAATGATCATTCGTTCATAACCTCACGAAGAATGAAGAATGGGCGGGGAAAACGGGAGAAATAAATCACATGGAATAAACTCAAGGAACAAACCTTGACCATTATTTGTTCAGTCCTTGATTAATTACTATAATAATGATCAAAAAACTAAATAGAATAATAATCAACCCCAATAATTCCCTCAATAAAGCCCATCCCATAAGAACGATAGAACCGTGGGTCAACTTGTTCGTTGGTTAATCTGTGTTCATCTTTAATTTTAAGAATGGGGAAATGAATAATCTTAAATAAAAACGCACTACCTTTGATTGTTATTTCTCATTGAAGAAGATCGGTTTCCACATCATTTCCATTGGTGAGATCCTTCATGAATAGTGTCATTCGATATTCAATGCAAGGTTCCATCATCATTCTCTGCCAAGATAATTATCCAGGGTTTCTCTCCAAAGATTCCAGGGAATTCTAGTGTTATGAGCTTAACCCTATATCCCTACCTCTAGGTTTATTTAAAATAAATCATTTCTAAGTTGAAAAAATATAATGAAATAAAATAATTGTTCAATCTATTTTTTCATTAAAAACACCAAAAACTAGTTTTCACAGCTTACCCACACCGGCTGATGTTAGGTCTTTCCTGGGGTAAAGTCACTACTCTGAATGAAATGGAACCCTTGGATTTCTGATATGGGTACCCATTTCGATGTTATTCCAGTTTTTTAGGAAAAATAATTGTGCATGCAATTTAATATTTTAATATATTTCAAACATTTATTACGGGCACCCTAAGCCTAATAATCACATGTCATCTCAACCCCTGGTCTCAAAATAATTCCATATAATATTTTAAAAAATACATGGAAATTCTAAGACATTAAATTTTCCCCACATTAGGGATTTACATCCCTGAAAATCCAAAAATAAGGCTACTCAAAAAGATGTGGGTATTGTGAAAGAATCTTAGTCTCTTGATCCCATGTGCTATCTTGGAGATTCTCGTGCTACCACCAGATACACACCAAAGGAACCTCTCAACCATAAATAATATTATCTTTATAATCCTCTATCTCTACTGGGTACTCAGAAAAAGTAGGTCCATTCTTAATGTCCATCTTTCCCTAGTCAATGACGTGTGACGGGTTATGCATGTACCTCTTCAGTTGCGAAACATGGAAAACTTCATGTACCCGGTCCAAATGTGAGGGTAGATCCAATAAGTACGCCACCTCACCAACTCTATGTATTATCTGGAAAGAGCCAATGAACCTCAAAGATAGCTTGACACCCTGGCCAAATCTCTATAATCGGTATCGCGGTGAGACATACAGGAACATGTGGTCTCCTTCCACGAACTCCAAGGGCATCTGTCTCTTATCATCATAAGACTTCTTATGGCTCTGTGTAGTCTTCATCCACTCATAGATGATATGAACCTTCTCTATAGTAACTTTCACCAACTCTGGGCCCATTAGTGTTGACTCTCCTAGGTTAATCCAGTAAAGTGGTGACCTATAGGGTCGTCCGTACAAGGCCTCAAATGGTTCCATACCAATGGTGGAATAATATCTTTTTTTGTATGAAAACTCCACCAATTGTTGGTGATCCTCCTAGATATGACCAAAGTCCAAGATGCAAGCCCACAACATGTCCTCTAGAACCTGAATGATCTACTCCATCGGGCCATCTGTATGTGGGTGAAACACTATGCTCAAATGTAACTGAGTCCCAAACAAATCTTGAGATACCTTCCAAAACCAGTATGTGAAATGAGCATCAAGATCATAAACTATCTTCAATGAGACTCCATAGAGTGAAATTATCTCTTGCATGTAGAGGTGTCCTAATCTCTCTACTGAACCCTGCTCCCGAATAGCTAGGAAGTGGGCTGACTTGGTGAGTTGGTCAACAATCACCCAGATGGCATCATTCCCCTGGACATATGTGGTAAAACCATCACTAATCCATCAATATACCATACCAATTCCATTATGAAACCTCAAGGGGTTGATCTAAACCCACTGGAACCTGGTACTCATCCTTAACCTAATGTCACATAAGGCACTGACAAATGAACTCTGTCACATCCTTCTTTATCCATGTACACCAAAACTGACATAAGAAGTCTTGGTAAATATTCACCACACCAGGATGTACCACCAAATGGGATGTATGAAACTCTCACAGAACCTCCACCTTCAACGCCACTAGTATAACTGTGCATCCCCTAAAAAATACGACGTATTCCCCACCTTGTGAATATCAATCAGGTGCATGTCCTGCAAAAAATTGAGCATGTAGGGTCTCATAGTTGGTATCCACAAGATATGCCTCCCAAAATCACTATATGATTTTAGAGGTGACAATAATTTACTAGAGGTAATTTTCTCCATCGTCATCCACAAAGGATAATTGTAATGAGTCAAACTCCTCTGGCACCTCATTCAGTAACTGCGAACTAGATTTCCTGCTAAGAGAATCTGCCACCATGTTCCCTTTCCCAAGATTATAAATAATATCAAAATCATAGTCCTAGAGTAACTCTACTCATCACCTCTATATCAAGGTCATATCCTTCTGAGATAATATATACATGAGACTCTTTTGATCGGAGTAGATGATAAACCACTCACCCATCAGGTAGTGTCTCTACATCTTCAATGTGAATACAACCACTACTGACTCAAGATCATGGGTCACATAGTTCGAATAATGTGGTATCAACTGGAATGAATCATAATAAATCACCACTTTCCTCTCCATCAAGACAAAACCAAGTTTGGTCCCTGATGCATCGTAGAACACTACGTACTCGACACCCTCCTCTAGTAATCTCAAGATCAGAGCACTCATCAAACTTTTCCTCAACTCCTGGAAATCATGTTAGAAATTCTATTTCCACACGAAAGGATACCCCTTTAAATTCAAAGCTAGAATAGGTTCTGATATCCTAGAGAAATCAGGTATGAGTCTATGGTAATATCCTATTAGCCCAAGGAAGCTCCGCACCTCCGTCACGCTCCTAGGTGGCTCCCATGCTAACACTTACTCCACCTTGGTTAGGTCCACTGTTACTCTATCCACTGATATATCATGTCCTAGAAAGTGGACCTTCTAAATCCAAAACATCCACTTCAAGATTTTTTCATAAATCTAGTTCTCTCAGAGTACATCTAGAACCATCCTTTGGTGTATCACATGCTCCTCCTTAGACACTGAGTACACAAGGATATCATCGATGAAGACTATCATGAACTGATCTATGTAAGGATGAAAGATCCAGTTCATGAGTCCCATGAACACTTGAGGGGAATTATTCATGCTAAATGGAATCACCAAGTTCTCATAGTGAATGTAACACCATTTGAAAGATGTCTTCAGTATATCCTTGTCTCTTACTCACAACTGGTGATAGCCTGATTGAAGGTCAACCTTTGAGAACCTTCATACCCCTCTCAACTAATCAAAGAGTTCATTGATCCTTGGTGGTGGATAATTTTTTTCAAAGTCTCCTGGTTCAAGCACCGGTAGTCCACACACAACCTTAAGCTCCCATATACCTTTTTGGAAAACAAAACTGGTGCTGACCAGGGTGAAATATTGCATCTCACAAAGCCCTTCATCTTCAAGTCCTCCAACTACACCCTAAGCTTACGAAGCTCTGTGGTATCCATTCAGTATACTGGTTTTGATAGCTGTGTTTTCTTAAGGTGTAATTCGATACAAAATTTTGTCTCTCAATAGTGAGGTAAACTTGGAACATCTTCTGGAAAGATGTCCTCATACTCCACTACTACTACTGGGAACTGAAAACTCATAATGCCTGCTACTCTGAGGGTCAATCTAGATAACTCATGAGTAATCAACTAAACCCTCCTTTGGATGAGTCCATACTATGCTACATGGGTTTCTCTTTCTCCAACAAATGAAAACCTTGTTCCATCACTATGGACACATCGCACCCATTACCTAAAAAAGTCAATATGGGCATGGACTATGGAGAAACAAACCATACCAAGAATGATATCATAAGTCCTCAACACTGCCATAGAGAGATTAAAAATAAAACACTCACCTCCAAGGGTCAAGTCACACTGTCGACATAAGTGTGTGATCATCGCGTCTCCTCCCGTAGGTGTCTCCAAGCATAAGGGTTGATCCAACGGTTATACCAGAATCTCAAGGTATTGTACCAGGTATGTAGCAAGAATAGAATGGATGAAACATGTGAATATTATTGAAAAAGATAAGGTAGAAAAGACATATATCATACCTTGAATCATCCCTAGAGCCCCTAGGTTGTACGCCTCAACCACATGCAGTTTTCCCTACCCTATCCTCTAGCTCCCTCAGCCAGGTATGGACCTCCTGGGGGTGGTGGTGGTAACATATCAAAACTCCTACCACCCCCTACACTACTACATGATCCTCTTAAACTTCCACCAGCCAATGGATCTACCTTCTCTTGTCACTACCTCTATCTCAGTGGTCCATCCACCACCCCCTGTCAGTGGCTCGATGGCTTGGATAATCTCAGGCGAGATGTCCCCTACCGTCACATGTGTAGCATCATCACTCTCTAGGATGACTGGATCCATCCTGAGAGCCCTAAACCATGGATCCTCTATCTTGGGACCTCCTAAAATGTATCCCATTTCCATATCCCTATGTCAAACATCGGCTCCCCACTACTATGGTAACTGCACCTGCCTGCCTATTATTTATTGTCACTGCCTTCCTATCCTCTATTTTGTTTGATTGGATGTGAAATTTGTGGTATGGTGGTGGTTCTTTGATGGGGTTGAATCTGCTGGTTTTCTACCTTTTAATTGTTGATGGAGGAATAGATGTTCTGTTGGGGATCCCAGACATTCTGCACAGTTTTTCCTTAGAGGAGGATATAGCTAGTTGTCTTCATCATGTATGGATTTTCAGATTTGGAAGGATGAGAGGGTATGGCGTAGCCATCGGTACCGGGCCCGTGCATCCTTGCACGGGGCAGATTGCTGATCAGACATACTTTGGTGGAGACGTGCCTTAAAGATATTGATGTTTGGTAGAGGCACTTCCATGTAGTCTTGTTCTGGGTTGTAACCCTTTTTATTTTTCGAATCTTGTTAATGTCATTGTCATGGTTTTTCCCCTTTAACCTTAAAAGGGGTTTATCCAAAATAAATAAAAATTTCGGCCTTCGGGCCTTTCAGTCATTGGATGCATCTGCTCAGCCAAGAAGCTTTTGACCACCAAATCCCACTCAAGCATTCTAATATAATTCAAAATTCATAAAGGTATAAAACTGGATCAGATGTATCTATGTAAAACATTCTCAAAGGTTCTAGAACTGAAGTACTTATAACTTACCATATCAATTGAGTTTTTGGAAAAGTTGGTGAACCTTGATGAATAGTCATCCACCATCATGCTACCCTACTAGAGTTAAAGAAGCTCATGTATATGCACTGATCTCAGCGTGACTAGTGAGAATTCCTCTATAAAGAGACACTTGAACTATGTCCATGAAAGAGTTTCCTAATCGTGAGTGTGGATAGATAAAATCCACCATTGTCCTACTAAACCCTAAATAAGGCTTGCCACTAGGATCACCATCTAGTCTGTTGGTGTCCTGACTAGACGAAAAACTCTGGTCACCACCTCAAGCCAGTCCCCAACCGCCTGAGGGCTAGGGTCGCCTTGAAACCTGAGGTGTATTTTTCTTTAATACTCGTAGAGAGATCTCAACCTACGTTCCTCATCTTTTAGTAATGTAGGAAACACATGCTACTCCACTAGTGGTGGTATAGATGGTGCACCACCTAGAGGAAACATTTGGGGAACTATCCCCTATATCGAAGCCTCATCACTAAGGGGGTCATCCTTGTGATCAAACAGCTGAATCCAATCTGGTATGCATCACAGAGGCATCCTGTAAGAAAACAATATGTACCACAGTCAATAAGTATATTTGGAGAGTTGACTCAAGAAGGACATGGAAACCAAAAACCATTCTTATATTATTAATGCACTATTATTTTTTCCATTCAACGAACATTCTCATGTACCGAGTCTAAAAGTAGGTTATCAGAGTCCTAGTGTATGGATATGTTGGCCGCCCGCACTAACACTGGATTCCCTATCCTAAAATCCAAACTTGAAACACTTAACATTGTTTCCCCAAACCAATCTCACAGACTCCTGGTCCTTAAGTAGAATTGACCAGCTTTGATACTACTCTATCCCAACCAGTCTTAGTAGGGCCCATACTGTGACTACCCAAGCCCGATTCCAATAGGCTAGGGGCTGGTGACTAGCACTGATTAGGCATATCACTAACATGGGAGGCATTTCCTATGTACATGTATGCATTCACACATCTCCAAGACCACAAAATGCTGAAATGTAAAAACCACTAAGAAAAAAAATGCATGCATACCACTATCCCATCCAACAGAGTACGACAGCAAAGTAAAGTGCAATAAAGTAAACTGGCCTAGAATACAAGCCCACCAAAAAGAAATATTCTACAAACTACAAAGTCCAACATGTAAACAAATTGGTACTGGGACTTCTTCTTGAAGTTGTAGGAACACCTCGATTTTTTCAAACTCACAAAGCTCTCTCAAGTCCTGGTTTGACCTAGAATCTGTCAAATTACACTCGTCTTCACAAGACATGACACTTATGGAAAAAACCCATGTAGGGTTGAGTATAACAATACTCATTAGGACACCTCAAAACCACACAACAATACACAAAAATATAGGTACAATCATCTCTACACAGTATATGTCTACAACACATATAACAAGGATATCCAAATATACTCAAACCAAGACACATTGTCTATGGGTAAGTCACAACTATCATATACCCACACTAGGGACTTAGTCCGAAGATTCTATGAAGCACTCATCCACCAGAATACACTCTTGAGTCTGATAGCACCAATGTCATCCATCCAAGAAGTACTATTTTTTTGGGAACCATCGTGAGAGAGATACACAGGAAGATCTGAAGAGAGATATATGATACAATAAATGAGGATCACATCCAATTCCATGGGGTGATACCAAAAAATCCATCTAGATTAACCCGCTAAGTAGAGGATCGACATTCAGTAGGATTGGTCGCATCAATACCAAGGACTCAACCTACGGCAGAAAGATGATTAGAGGATCCCGCACCAGGCCTCTTGGGGGATTCCAACAAATTTATCTAGGAAGTCATGATAAAGGTATCATAATCCTATGAGTATGAAACAATACCCACAAACCTTTGGGAAGAAATAAAAGGAACAAAACCTAATGAAAATTTTATAAGGTATGATGGACAAGAGATTCAAGCCATGTAAAAAGGGGTAAATGACATGTATTAGGGTCACAAATCATGTCCCTTGACCTCAGGTACTTCCCGTGTACAATAGACCATGTTCAAAGAACTTTTTGTGTAAAAAATAGAGTACACTGTGTGTATAAAGGGTTCAACCCCATTCCCTTCTATATGGGGTCCACTCGTGTATCCCAGTCATGTGCTAGTATACGACGTCAACTCGTGTTCACCTGCCCGTGTACTAGTACATAGGGTAACACATGTATCTGGTTATGTATTTTTTGATCACCCTAACACCGATTTGGGGTGTTTTGGGCCTTCCTTCGGCTTAGGAAATAACATTGAAATCATCTGATGAAAACTGTCCAAAAAGAGGTAACTCCCAAATCACTTTGATTCATCCATTACTATTGTCGCCGCACCTCCACTAGGTAATACCAATGTCAGATCTCGAATTTCGGATCATTTCACCAAGAAACAGAGGTGCAATGATCATTCATCCATAACCTTGTGAAGAACGAAGAGCACATGAGGAAAACAGGGGAAAGAAATCACATAGAACAAACTTGAGGAATGAACCTCAACCATTTTTTTCAGCCATGACCCATTACATAAGAAATTTCAACAAACTAAATCAAATAATAATAAACCCCAATAATTCATATAATTAATCCCATCTCATAAGACTGATCGAACTGTAGGTCAACATGTTCATTGGTTGATCCACCTTCTTCATTGATTTTAAAAATAGGGAAAAGAATAATCTGAAATAACAATTTCTTGCCTTTGATTTGGATCACTCACTAAAAAAGATCGGTTTCCATGTTGTCACCATTGGTGAGATCAATCAAGAACTATGTTTTTAAATCTTTGATCCAAGGTCCTGTCATTGTTCACGACTAAGATAATTCTCTAGGGTTTCTCTCTAGAGCTTCCAGGGAAATATAGAGTTATGAGTTTAACCCTGGATCCTTGTCTCTAGGTTTATTTAAAATAAACTATCACTGCATCGACAAAATAGAAATAAATAAAATAAATTTTTAATTTATTTTTCTCATTAAAAATTCCAAAAACTACTTTTTATAGTCAAACCATGTCGGCTGATGTTAGGTCTCACCTAGGGTAAAGTTTCTTCTCTGAATGCAATGGTACCCTCAAATTTTTGATTTGGGGTCCTATTTAGAAGTTATTCCAGTTTTTTAGGAAACATATACATGAATTCTATTTAATATTTTAATATATTTCAAATATTTATTCTGGTCACCCTAGGCCTTGAAATTGCATGTCGTCACAAATCAAAGTGAAATGGTCATTAGAATTTCCCACCGTCTGATGGTTTTACCTTTTTTTTAACTAATATGGAAGAAATCAATGAGATAAGTCCCATATCTAATCCATATGATCCTACCACCATCTGGATGACACCCATTGTGGATTACCTTCAAAAGGGATAGCTCCCACCAGATAGGGATTTAAGGGAAGAGATTCGGAGATGAGCAGTCAACTTCATGATATGTAGTGGCATAAACCATCAAAAGGTCCTCTATAAACAGGTCCTTGATAGAGTCCTCAGGTTAACTGATGGATAAGAGACTTCCGCTGTCATAAAGAAGTACATGTATAAGCTTGTGGGGAACATCAATCAGCGTCCAAGCTCTCTCATCAAATTTGAAGGCTTTGGTACTATTGAACCACTATGATATAATATTGTTCTCACTTCACCAATAAGTTCCACTCCTATCAAGTTCATGCCAATTTCATCCATCAACCCCCAGAGTTACTTCATATAGCCAAGTAATACTGGCCATTTTTCATATGGGTAATGAATTTTGAAGGACGTTATACTCACACTATGGCCACATAATTGAAGTATATTCTCACAGAAACTGACTTCTTTTCCAAATGGGCAGAAGTTTCACCCCTCAAGGAAGTCGGAGCAAGAATTATTGTCAACATTGTGAAAGCTAACATGATCATGAAATTTGGTGTCCCTCATATAATATTGATGGAAAATGATACCAATTTTTTCTCTTCTAAATTGGATAATCTATATCAGGAGTATGGAATCAAGACCAACTATCCATATTGCTACCATGTAGTGACCAATGGGTAGATAAAGTCTTTTAAAAATACCCTATCCAATATACTCTAGAAGATGGTTGATAAAGACAAGAAATTATGGTCAGATAATCTCCTCTATGCTCTATGGGATAATTGTACCATGACCCCCACCACCACTCAAGCAACGCCATACTCATCATTATAAATGATGGAGGTAGTTCTACCCATTGAATTTCAACTACCATCACTCTGCATCACCATTTATGATCAATCGTCCAAAGGTGAAAAATCCCAAAAATAATTCAATGAGTTGGAGCTAATGGATGAGAAAATATTGCACACTCTACACTATTTGGAAGTCTACCAAAACTGGATTTCACATACCTTCAACAAAAAGGTTTACCTCTGGTCTTTCCTCAAATTTGAAATGGTGTTGGTCCTCAGAACCCCAATGATACTCAGAAAGAAACCTCTAAAATTGAAGCCAAAATGTGAAGGACCATATGTCATACACAAGGTCTACTCTAATGAAGTATATTCCTTAATTTCAATAGATGTACAGCTTACCACTACCCCTATCAATGCAAGGTTCTTGAATAAATATTTTATATAGCCAAATAAGTCGTTCTGATTGAGAAATGTTAAACTGCATGGTCAAAATATCCTCACCACATGATGTTAAAACTTCATGGCCAAAAATTCCTAATCTCAATACATTAAATTGTAGGATACAACACGGTCTTCCATTCATATCAGGTGAAATTCATCCTGATCGTAAGATGTTAAACTGCATGGTCAAAATGTTCTCACCATATGACATTAAAAATGCATGGCCAAAAAGTCTTAATCACAAGACACTAAACTACGAGATACAAGACACCCTTCCATTCATGTTGGGTGAAATTCTTCCTGATCACAAGATGTTAAAATACATGTTCAAAATTCCCTCACCGCATGACATTAAAACTACGTGTCTAAAAAGTCTTAATAGAAATACATTAAATTGTAGGATACAACATGACCTTCCATTCATGTTGGGTGAAATTTTTCCTAATCACAATATGTTAAACTGCATGGTCAAAATTTTCTCACCACACAACATTAAAAGCACATGGAAAAAAAATTCCTAATATCAAGACATTATACTGTAGGATACAAACTAACCCTCCATTCATGTTAGGTGAAATTCATCTAAATCTCATGATGTAAAACTGCATGATCAAATTTCCTCACTGTAAGATGTTAAACTTCATGGAAAAAAATTCCTAATCGCAAGACATTAAACTGCAGGATAAAACATGCCCCTCCATTCACATCGGGTGAAATTCATCCTGATCGCATGACCTTAAATTGCATGATTAAATATCCTCACTGCAAGATATTAAACTACATGGCCAAAAATTCATAATCACAAGACATTAAACTGCTAGATACAACATTCCCTTCCATTCACATCTAGTGAAATTCATCCTGATCACAAGATGTTAAAATGAATGGTCAAAATTTCCTCACCGCACATCATTAAAACTGTATGGACAAAATGTCTTAATCCTAAGACATTAAATTTTAGGATACAAAATACCCTTCCATTTATGTTGGGTGAATTTCATCCTGATTATAAGACATTAAACTACATGTTCAAAATGTCCTGATCACAAGATGTTAAACTACATGGTCAAAATGTCCTCACCGCATGTTGTTAAAATTTCATGGATAAAAAGACATAATCACAAGACATTAAACTATAAGATAAAACATTCCATTCCATTCATGTTAGGTGAAATTTTTCCTGATCGCAAGATGTTAAACTGCATGGTCAAAATTTCTTGATCACAAGATGTTAAACTGCATGGTCAAAATGTCCTCACCGCGTGACATTAAAACTATATGGATAAAAATTACTAATCATGATAAATTAAACTGTAGGATACAAAATTCCATTCCATTCACATTGGGTGAAATTCATCCTGATCGTATGATGTAAAACTATATGATCAAATGTCCTAATCACATGACATAAAATTGCATGATCCAACATCCTAACTGTATGACATTAAATTTCATGGCATCTATCATCCCAACTACAAGACATTAAATTGAACGTAGTCTATTATGTTCCAGTCAATGGTTCTCCACACATGAGTTAGATCTATTATAGTGAAAGTTAAAATGCCCCTTATCATATGTGAGTGTCCTACATGAGTTCCATATCTACACAGGATCCCTCTTTATCCAGAACTATGAGTGGATTGATTCCTATCTATATATGATACGTATAGACGCCTATCCTAGGCTCAGTCACCACAACCCAAAAAAATTCCCCCCTCCTTGTGTATAGAACAAACCTATGTGAGTTGGTCTCTTCATAGAACTACATGGATCTTGATTCCCATCTACTGATGGGATATGTAGAGATGACTTGATCTTAGATCTTGGTCCAACCACCACATGATTAAAAATGACACTATTTTACCCTCATCTTTCTATGTATTATGAGAGTAAATCCTTGTTATTCATTATTTCTCACACTGAGCATAGTTCATGTGAGATTAGGAATGGTGATGAAGGCTTCCCCTGTACAAAAAAATGGTAAAGGTAAACTACGGGCCCATCATAAAAAAATGGTTAAAATGACCTTCCCTATGCATGGGACCGACTGGTATAGGGAGATTTAGAACTAAATGTGGCTCAATTCTTGCCAAAACATGATACATAGTGATTCCCAAATTCTAAGTCCTGGTTCAACTACCATCAAGTAAAAAATGCCCCTTTTCCCTCGATATAGATCAAACCTATGTAGAGAATTTCCTTCTACGAACTATGTATGGCTTGATTCCTGACCTCCTAGAATATGTAGTGACACCCAGGTTCCACACCCTTGGGCCCAGCTTCCATGAGACCAAAAATTCCCCTCCTCTGTGTATATGTCCAACTTTTAGGGGGAAATTCATAGAACTACATTCAGATTGATTCCTATCTACATAGGGTGCGTAAGCAGTGCCTGGGTCTTCAAACTTGGGACTGGATGCAATAAAATATTGAATAAAAAAATTCCCCCATACTTCATCATGTTCCCCCTATGTGTCGGAGTATTCCTTTTTCATCCCTTGTTTCTCAAACTGAGTGCTGCTCACGTGGCCTTGGGAGTTTTGGCAGGGGATTCCTTATAGACATATCAATTCACTACAAGCCTAAGTCCTTACCACAAGATGTAAAACTGTATGTCCCAAGTCCTAACTGCATGACATTATAATGAAAGGTACCCGAAGAACTATGTGTGGATTGATTCTTACTATAATGAGAAACATAGTGATGATAGATTTTCAAACCTGGTTCCATCCACAAAAATTGGGAAAAAATAAAAATTCCCCCATATTTTGTATGAAAATGCAAAGCTGAGAAAGAGATTCCAAACCTTGATTCCCACAACAAGAGTTTATCAAAGGATAATGCCCCCTTACATATAATTTCAAATCTATGTAGGGGATTTAATGCTTCACAACTATTCATGGTTTGGATATTCCCCATATACCCATATATATCATTTTTATCCATGAAACTCCATAACCTGGGAAATATTGGTTCCCCATAAACATCCACAACCATCAAAGATAGAAGGTCAATGTCCTGTGGACACTATTGTTTGACTATACACACAATGCCCTGACGACTCTACATTAGTTTCCCAAAAAAATGGTTTGTCATCCAAAGGAAAATTTTTCCTCAGGAGAGGCTTTTTCTAACTCTGTATACCCAATGGACCCCAAGCCCCATATCATTCTGCCTGATCCAAGTGTCCCCAGGATCTTGGTTTATAATTTCTTCACAACCCCTCACATCTGGGGCAAGCTAGAATATCATGAACTGATTATCCCATACTCACTCATGGTATCTATGAAAAAATTTCCCCACAACATGACATTAAACTATGCTACTAGAATCCTAACCACAAGACATTAAAATGCAAGGACCCATGAAATTAATCTCTATTCACATCGAGTAATCCATGTCCTCAACACATGATGTAAAACCGCATGGCCAATCCGTCCTCACTGCACAATTTTAAATTGCATAGCATAATAGTGTTCTCACTTAAGAGCACGTTTCCCTCCCCCGAAATCAGTATCCTACCGTTCTTCATTATATAACTATGTAAAGCTTGATTCCTACCTACAAAGGATACATAGAGACGCCCAGACTTTCACCCCGACCCAACTACCCCGAAGAAAAAAATGCCTTCTCTCTTTGTATATGGGATAGACCTACGTAGAGTAGTTTATCTAAGTCATTTCATGTGGTTTTAATCCTACCATACCATTGGATACATAGTGATGCTTGGATCCTATGATCCAAATATGGCCATGGGATTTCAAAAAACTAATCCCCCCTCTACACACAAGCTAAGTTAAGGAAAAAATCTCCCAAACAGACTATATTCGTAATACCTTCTCAAGAATAATAAAATATCCCCTCTTTCACGTTAGTTCATTTACATCCGCACTGCAATACATTAAACTGCATGGTTAAAATTCCCTTTCCACATAAAAATAAACTGCATGGCATCTACGTCCTTTACTCATGATGACAAACTATACAAAAGTCTTCCTAATAATAGTAATATTTATCAGCGCTAAAATTACAGCGCTGAAAAAGCTAATGTTTATCAGCGCTTTCTAGCGCTGATAAAGATAGATTTTATCAGCGCTATAATTTTAGGGCTGATAAAGGTAGCCTTTATCAGCGCTTTTTTAGCACTGATAAAACCTTAGTTGACTTTTTTATAAAGTCGGTCGCACAGTGCCCTCGTTTTATCGCAGCTAAAGCCCTCGCGGAACCGTAACCCTGCTACTCTTCTCTCGAATACCGCTGCTGTGTTCGCTTCGCCGGAGCTTGCCGCCCTCGGTACACTCGCCGTCCTCCGCCGCCCGCAACACCCTCGGCCGACCTCCACCGCCTGCTGCCCTCGGCTGCCCGCAACGCCCTCGGTCGCCGTTCTCTGCCGCCCTCCGCCGCCCTCGGCCGCTATCCTCCGCCTCCGCCGCCCTCCGCCTCACTCGGCCGCCCTCGGTCGCCCTCCGCGGCCGCCTTCCGCAACCCGCAACTCCCTCGGCCGCCGCCTTAAGGTAACAATCTATGAAGAAGATGTATATGTTTTCATATAGATAGATTGTGTATAGCTGATTCTCTCTAAGTGTACTCATGATGATGTCCAGATGTTGGGAATGATCATCATTATTTTGGTATTACACCAATATGTCATCCATAAAACAACTACAATCTGGTCTAGGTACAAGTGAAATATTCAACTCATCAAGAGAATAAATGCCATGGGGAATTCGTCAACACAAATTTTATTATGAATAATTCATAAAAACTATACATGATTTCAAAATTAGTTTATAGTATATCAGAATTTCTTAACCTCAAATGATGATAAACAAACCTTAGATCAATCTTAGAGAACAATATGGAACCCCTCAGTTGGTCAAATAGATCAAAAATACAAAGAAGTGTATATCTGTTCTTAATTTTCATTTGATTCATATTCTATTAATAGAAACACATATGTAATGTTCTGTCATCCTTCTTGGAAAATAAAACATGAGATCCCCAAGGTGACATACTCGAGCAGATGCACCCTTCATAATCTAACTCCTCTCATTGAGTTTTATGTTCCTGAATCTATTCTTGTTTCATTCTGAAAGGCGTTATATAAAATGGCTCAACTCCACGCATCAGCTCAATCATGAACTCAAAGTCTCTTTTAGGTGGTAGCCCTGATCAATTCTCATGAAACACATCCTAGAACCAGTCTACTACTGGGGGAAATATTTCTTGTTTCAATCCATTATCATCAAGAAAAATATTCGTAAACTGGTCTATGTTCTCACCTAGTTGTGGAAGAACTGGTCCTACATGGTCTACCAAGATATCCCATTCTCCATAAAAGACATGGGCTCTACCCTTATGAGGCATGACGGTCACTCATCTATGGTAACAATCAATGTGATATTGATTAAATACCAAAAATTACATCATCACTATCTATTCAATACATATCATATCAAGCATGTATAAATCCAAAATGAAACAATACTCACAAACCATGAGGGAACATCCCTTACGAAGACAGATGCCTTCTAATCACACCCCCAATGGTGTGTTGACCAACATGATCCCACAAAAGTACTCTAACACAAAACAGAAACCATTTACCAAGAGATAAGATATAAAATAATGAGAGGATCCCCTATTACAAGTCTCCTTTAGGTTCCCCTATTCGGTGCTCTGATAAAGGTATCTTTCATCGATTGGAAATCCTCTATCTCCTGTTATATCCTCCTTATAGAGTGATAGATAATCATCTTTTTAGTGAATCTAATATTCTTTTTTATGAATCTTGATTGTAGGTTAGACTACTTGATCTTCTTCCAAGGAATTGGTTCCCTTCTACTGTATTTGGAAGTCTTCTTTTGTGTACTTGAACCATAAATACTAATATTTGAGATTCAAATAGGATGAAGATGAATAAAGATTGGATGGATTCTAATCGTTTAACAATAGAGTACGAGAACGGAGTGAAAGAGTTCATCAAGTTTGAAAAGGATCACACAAAGGATCCTTCTCAAATCCTTTGTCCGTGTTTACGTTGTTGTTATTCTAGACTACTTACTCCAGAGGAGTTGGAAGAACATTTGATATGTCACGGAATAGATCGGAGTTATAAATGTTGGAATAAACACGGAGAAAAAGCGAATGTAGCTACTGGCTGGGATAAAACAGCGTTTTATAGATCGTCAGATATGAATACAAATATAGATAATGAAGAAGACCGTATGGAGGATGTGATTACAGATGTCAATGATGATGAAGATCGTATTGAGGAAATGACAAAGACAATTCAAGATGAACCCCGTGATTGCCCAAAATTGTTTGAGAAGTTAAAGAGTTGTGCAAAGACGCCATTGTATGCTGCTTGCACTAAGTATACAACATTTTCAGCTGTACAGAAGTTGTATAAATTGAAAGCAGGCAATGGATGGAGTGATGTCAGTTTTACGGAACTACTTGCTCTCTTGAATGACATGCTCCCGGAAGATAATGAGCTCCCAAGCCGGACATATGAAGCTAGACGAATGCTACGCTCGATGGGGATGATTTTTGAAAGAATACATGCCTGCCCGAAAGACTGTATATTGTTTCGAAAGGAGAACAAATCACTTACAGAATGCCCAAAGTGTGGTGCTTCTCGATACAAGAAAGATAAATCCAATCCTACGAAAGTTGTATAGTACTTTCCAATCATTCCAAGGTTTAGGCGTTTATATGGAAGTGAAGAAACTGCAAGACAATTGTCGTGGCATGCAGATAAAAGAAATAAATATGGGTTATTACGTCATCCGACCGACTCTCCTCAATGGAAGAAAATTGATCATGAGTATCCTGAATTTGGAAAAGAGCCGAGAAACCTTCGTCTTGCGTTATCTACAGATGGAGTGAATCCTTTTGGTTTTCAAACCAGCACTCATAGTACATGGCCTGTTATGTTGCTAAATTATAACTTGCCACCCTAGTTATGCATGAAGCGAAAATTCATCATGTTATCTATGCTTATATCAGGACCAAAACAACCAGGTAACGATATTGATGTTTATCTGACTCCTTTGATCGAGGATTTGAAGTTATTGTGGGACTCAGGTGTAATGTTGTATGATGCTTATAAAAGTGAATACTTCACGTTGAGAGCGATGTTGTATGGGACAATAAATGATTTCCCTGCTTATGGAAATTTGTCAGGCTATAGCATTAAAGGAACTCAAGGGTGTCTCGTGTGCGAAGAAGATACAGAATCAATTAGGTTGAAACATTCATCGAAATCTGTGTTTCTAGGACATCTTAGATTTCTACCTCGTCGGCATAAGTACCGATCTTGGACGACATCATTCAATGGAAGTTTAGAAAAACGCACAACACCGTCTCCACTAACAGGTGATCAGCTGTTTGAGAAAGTAAAAGATATGAACACTGTTTTTGGTAAACCATTTTCGAAAAACCTTACGAAAATCGGTTGGAAAAAGAGATCAGTTTTTTTTGAATTACCATACTGGAATTGTTTGTACGTCAGACATTTTCTTGATGTGATGCATGTGGAAAAAAATGTATGTGATAGTGTTATTGGAACGTTGCTAAATGCCTCTGGAAAAAAAAGATGGAATTAAGGAAAGGTTGGACATGGTTGACATGGGAATACGAGAAGAGTTGGCTCCCGTGAAAGGTGAAAATCGAATGTTTCTTCCTCCTGCTGCTTATACTCTTTCTAGGGTAGAGAGATATCAGTTTTACAACTTCTTTAATGATGTAAAGGTTCCAGAGGGGTACTCATCAAATATCAAGAACATTGTGTCAATGAATGATTTGAAGTTAAAAGGTTTGAAATCTCATGATTTCCATGTTTTGATGCAAGATCTAATTCCTATAGATTTACGTTGCATTTTACCCAAAATTGTTCGTCATACGTTAACCAAAATTTGTTTCTTTTTCAAAGCTATATGTAGCAAAGTTTTAGACCCGGGGAAATTGCCAGCTATGGAAAAAGAAATTGTCATCATATTATGTGAATTAGAAATGTTCTTCCCATCAACATTCTTTGATATGATGGTTCATTTGATGATTCACTTGGTGAGAGAGATTCGACTTTGTGGTCCTATGCACTATAGATGGATGTATCCTGTTGAACGGTATATGAAGATTTTGAAAGGATATGTCAAAAATCGAAGTCGGCCAGAGGGTTGTATAGTGGAGAGATATATTGTTGAGGAAGCCATTGAATTTTGTATTGAATACCTATCTGATTTGGAAAGCATTGGTCTCCCGAAATCTCGTCACACTGGACGCATTGAGGGTGGGGGAATTTCTGGAAGAGAAGTTGTAACAATCAGTATTACAGATCGGGAGCAGGCTCATCTTTATGTTTTTCATAACAGTTGGGAGGTTGCTCCATATATTGAAACTCACAAAGAAATTCTTAGGCAGTTGAATCCATCGAGGGCTGAAAAATGGTTAGCAGATACACATAATCACCAGTTTATAGGATGGTTTCAGGACCATATTTTTAAGCAGTTGGATGAAAATCCGAATTCAATTTCAGAACGACTTCGATGGCTAGCCACTGGACCAAGTGTGTATGTATTATCTTACAGTGGGTATGTAATTAATGGTTATACATTCTATACGGATGAACATGATGAAGAGAGTACCATGCAAAATAGTGGAGTTACACTAGTGGCTGAAGCGATGCATGTTTCTGGTAGTAAGGATAGAAATCCAATTTATGAAAATATGTCATACTTTGGCATTATCAAACTAATATGGGAGTTGGATTATACGACATTTCAATTGCCGATTTTTCAATGCAAATGGATTGATAACAATAGTGGTGTTAAAATAGATGAATGGGGATTTGTGAAAGTTGATTTTAGTAAAGAAGGGTACAAAGACGAACAGTTTATAATGGCATCACAAGCGGTACAAGTTTTTTATGTTCCAGATCCCGCAAACCGAAAGTGGTCGATTGTTCTGTTATCATCCAAAACTATTGAGGGTTCCGATGAAAATTCAGTTGAGGACGATCCTTTTAGTGGTATGTCACAATCAATTCGGAGCGGTCCCAATGCAGATGATGTTTTGTATGTTAGAGGAGACCACAATAAAGGGATTTGGATTGTCGATAGAGGTGTCAAATCTCTTCAACCTTTGAAAAAAAGAAAGAGAGTTCAGTAAACAGGTTATATTTTGTTTGTAATATAGATCTTGTTATCTCATGTTATTATCTTATCATTACAGAATTTATGTAATTTGAATGAACTGTTCAACCACTTTTGCAGATAATGACTTCTGCACATTCTGGTGCTCCTAACCTTAAGACTGAACAAGTCTCTCAAGCAGCTGCTGCTGCGGCTGCTGCTGCTCCTACTGCTCCTGCATCTCATGCTGCTGCTACTGTTGCTCCTGATGCGGCTCCTGCTGCTCCTACTGTTGTGGCTCCTACTCCTCCTCCTGCTGTGGCTCCTAGTGCTCCTACTGCTCCTACTGCTGCTCTTACTGCTGCGGCTCCTAGTGCTCCTACTACTCCTGCTGCTGCTCTTGCTGTTGCGGATCCTTCTCTTAGTGTTGAGGTCCAACAACCATCAGCACATGCTGTTGATATCATAGTAGATGAACATATAGATGATGTTGATATCGATGAAATGGTCGGGAATGAAGGACCGATGTCGCAGAAATCACAGGTGCGTCGTAGTTTGACAGTGTTAGCCAAAATTCTTAAGGCGAAAAGCAAAGGCATCAAATTTGAAGTCGGATGGAATGCACGAGGCCAACATGTGAATCCCAACAAGGCTATGTTTAGCAGTTACATTGGAGTTGTCACTCGGCAACGCGTGCCGATTGACATAGATTCATGGCACCATGTTGTGTCCGGGTTGAAGGCTGTGATCTGGGAAGAAATTACGGTAACATTATGAATTTATTTCTTTAATTAACTAGAAAATAAAATAATGAAACAGTGTCTTACTCTTCTCAATCTCTTGCAGAGTACATTTATAGTAGACGACTCATACAAGGATTATGTACTAAGGCTTGCAGGAAAGATTCATCGAGGTTTTCGTACTATTTTAACAAGATATCACCTAAAAGATTCTAAAGGTAAAATAAACTCGCACCCACCCATTGTCTATGCGCACCTGATATCCCAAGAAGCATGGGATGCATTTATTGGCCGTCATGGGGATGAGAAGTTGCAGGTACATTGTGAGTGATAATACGTTGTTTGAGGATACCTGTATTCATCACTTTGATTGTCAATATTTCATTTATGAAACAGAAACTCTGTACTGAAAATAAGGAATGTGCATCAAATCCAACATACCCCTATCGTAAAGCAAGGACGGGGTACGCTTCATTAGAAAAGAGAATGGTACGTATTGTAAATTTACAGTAATATTGTTAGGTGCCAATAAACAACATCATAATTATCTTTCTATGTTTATATGTAGATTGATGAATCTAAAACCAAATGCACTTCTATCCCATGTCATGTGATATGGAAGGAGGCACGTGTGAACAAAGAAGGGAAGTTAATAGATGAGAACACACAAAAAGTGTGGGAAATATGTGTAAGTATGAGACGATGATAAAAAGATTTGTTTAAAATTGCTATTACATAAAAATAATTAGTTTTTTTCCTATATCTGACAGTCACAGGAATCAGCTACTCCTGTAGCTGATACAGACCTATTATCGACGGCTTTGAAGCAGCCAGAAAAATACGGTCGTGTCAGAGGTGCAGGGTTTGGGGTGACTCCCCGAGTATATTTTGAGAAGAAGAAAAAAATGGATGATACAGAGAAAAAATTGGAACAAATGAGCAAAAAAATAGCAACCCTTGAAGAACAATTGCAATGGCAGGGAGAGTTGCTAGCAACTTTTATGGGTGGGAAGCAAAGGGAGGACACAACTCAGGAACAACCACCGCATGAACATCCTGCCCCACCCCCCACCAGCTTTGAGGCGAGCCATTCACCTAAAAAAATGTCTTAGCCGTGGTAATCAATATTTTAATAACAGTTCCCATGAAATATGAATCAGACAAACACTGATAATTTATCTGTACTGATCTTCTACAGGGTGATAATGATTGTGATTTATATCTGTCAACACCCACCTATCACCTTGTAGCGAGGGCTACAATGTTCAATATCCCAGATGCCACACTGCATAATAGACCACTTTCAAAAGATCATCTGAAAGTGATGATTACTGTAGCTCATGAGCCAAATGCAATGCTACCTATTCCACTTGATGACGATGATATTCATAAGGTCGAAAAGGCTATTGGGACATTCATTGCATGGCCGGCACAACTTGTAAGAGTACATGCAGACAAAGAGGTATTTATTTCCTTTTATTTTCAAGCTAAACCCTTAACAATTAATGAAAAGAGTGTCTGAATCCATGATTGTTGTTATAGACGGAGAAAGGAAAGGGGGTGACTAACATCGGCTCGAAACCATCTAAAGGATCGACCAATCGATCCCAAGGAGCTACTGAAAGCACAATAACACCACCTGTTCTCTTTCCAAATTTACTAGCATTGAAGACTCATGTGGATACGAAGCTAAAAGATGGTAATAGTCATATACTGATTTTCGAAGATAATATATATGGAGAGGAAAGTCAAGATTTTGTTTCTGCTGAAAATGTAAATGAAATCCTTGAAAACGGTTGGTTAGGCGTCACTGTTGTAAATGTATATATGAGGTATGTTTCCATGAATTGATTTTCTAAAAGCTGCTCTAATGTGCAAATTATGACTAAATGCATTTTATATTGTTGACAGACGCATTTATGAAAAACAGATGAAGGGATTTTCCCATGAGCCAAGATTTGGAATGGTTAGTCCTCATATCACATCAACACACCAAACAAAAATAGAGTCATCAAAAAGGGATGCAATAGTGAACGACTTGCTGAAAACATTTGAACGCAAGATTACAGATGACAGACTTTTCCTAATACCAACCATGCAGGGGTAATACTCTACGATTAAAGCATATCAATTATATTTTCACTTTTTTTATTACTTATTACTTTTTGTGTTTTTAGGCAACATTGGTTGCTAATTGCGGTGAACTTGGATACTCCGAAGATTTATTTTCTAGATTCAAAGCTAGGATATCCATCAAACCGACCATACATGATGGAGTTTGTGAATCTGTAAGACACTACATCTTACTTTTTAGGTCTAAACATCAATTTATATAATATATATTATCTTTTACTGAGGATTCTGTTATGATAGGGAAGTGTACCAATATCGTCTAAATCATGGTATGAGGACAGGGGCTAAGCATAAGGAGTCGAGCAAGTACTACGTCTGGACAAATATCAGGGTATATATAATAAAATTTCACTATCCAAACACATCTCAACACAAGTTATTTATTCTCCTAATGATCAATTTTTTTGCAGTGTCCAATACAAACAAACGATAATGATTGCGGTTATTATGTTTGTAAATTTATGAAAGAGATCGTTTTTCATCAGCAAACTAGCATCCCTAAAGAGGTATTTTCAAAAACAATTACTAGTTCGTTTAAGTTATTTATTAATTCTTTATTTTTTTATTTTGTAGTACTACTATGACTGCCGAAAAGCCTCATACTCACAAGACGATATAGATGTGTTCAGAAACGAGTGGGCCGCATACCTGATGACAGATTGTACACAAATACAATGAAGATCTGACTTGGGGACATGTACAATTGGTGGTCATTTTTGAGAGGGGTTAAGGGGATCAGAAGATGAAATATTGTTGTATGTAAATGTTAGTAGCAAAATTGTAATTGTTATTAAATAAAACATTCTTTCTCCAATGAGTCATTTTTCCATTTTAACAGATGATATGCACCAGCAACATGAAAGAATGTTGAACCACTAAAACGGTCGCTCTCTTGTTTAAAATGGACACCACTTTAATTGAAAACAACAACTGACCTACGGAAATCCGACCAGACGCATCTGGATTGCCTTCATCCTTTAGGAGAACGATCCACGGGTCCTTGGTGACGTGTACGAGTCAACTCCGCCTCAATCCGAGGCACGGTGTGACCGCTACCACCCAAAGGGTCGCTCTCTTGTTTAAAATGGACACCACATTAATTGAAAACAACAACTGACCTACGAAAAACCGACCAGACGCATCCGGATTGCCTTCATCCTTTAGGAGAACGATCCACAGGTCCTTGGTGACATGTACGAGTCAACTCCGCCTCAATCCGAGGCACGGTGTGACCGCTACCACCCAAAGGGTCGCTCTTTTTTTTAAAATGGACACCACTTTAATTGGAAACAACAACTGACCTACGGAAATCCGACCGGACGCATCCGGATTGCCTTCATTCTTTAGGAGAACGATCCACAGGTCCTTGTTGACGTGTACGAGTCAACCCTGCCTCAATCCGAGGCACGGTGTGACCGCTACCACCCAAAGAGTCGCTCTCTTGTTTAAAATGGACACCACTTTAATTGGAAACAACAACTGACCTACGTAAATCTGACCAGACGCATCCGGATTGCCTTCATCCTTTAGGAGAAGGATCCACAGGTCCTTGGTGACGTGTACGAGTCAACCCCGCCTCAATCCGAGGCACGGTGTGACCGCTACCACCCAAAGGGTCACTCTCTTGTTTAAAATGGACACCACTTTAATTGGAAACAACAACTGACCTATGTAAATCTGACCAGACGCATCCGGATTGCCTTCATCCTTTAGGAGAAGGATCCACAGGTCCTTGGTGACATGTACGAGTAACATTCAAGAATGATGGACCACATTTCTTTGGCCTTTGGACAAAAAAACCAGTAAAATCTCCAAAATACCTTCATATCATGCATGAACCAGTAAAATCTCCAAAATACCTTCATATAACGCAGAATCCGAATGCGTTTGGTCGGTTTGTCGTATGTCAGTTCTTGATTTCACTTAAAATTAAGTCCATTTTTAACAAAACATAGACACTGTGAGTGGTGTCGGCCACATCGGGCCTCGGATTGATGTGGGGTTGACTCGTACATGTCACACATGAGTCATGGATCGTTGTGTAAAAGTATCAACACAATCATAAGCCGTTAGATCGGTTTGGCGTGTGTACGTAAAATATTGTCCCTTTTAAACAAAATACATACACTTGGAGTGATACCGGTCACACCGCGTCTCGGATTGAGGCGGGGTTGAGTCGTAAACGTCACATATAACCCATGAATCATTTTCCTAATGTGTCAACACAATCCGAAGGCGTTTGGTTGGTTTCCCATATGTCAGTTGTTGATTTCTCACTTAAAAATAAGTCCATTTTGAACAAAACAGTGGCACTTGGAGTTGTGTCAGCCACAACAGGCCTCAGATTGAGGCGGGGTTGACTCGTACACGTCACATTTGAAGGTGAGTATGCATACATGATAGTTGACCTTCTTAAAGAAGGGTTTCTGGAAGAGTATAAAAGACATGAAGCAATGAAGATCATTAGAGTGTTGGAGCAAATGTGGTTGCTACAAACAATGTGGAAATCGGCTTGTGCAAAGCGTCCTAAGTTACAACTTGCAGGTATTGTACTCTATTTTTTCTGGAAGGTATCAGTTTAAATGCATTTTGGAATGATCATTGCTAGCCATTGTCTTTTAGGTTTTTTTGACAGCCGAGGGGAAAGGGTGGGGTCTGCAGACATTGGAGGATATGTCGAAGGGTGATTTTGTGTGTGAATATGTTGGAGAAATGTTAACTCCCGCAGTTCTGAAAAGAGTCACTTTTTAAAGAAAGTCACGAGTTTAGATACATCTCAAGATGGTCAGTTTAAAGACATTTTGAGGGACACTACTAAAGACATGCTCAGATATGCACACATCCCCCACTTTTAGATAGTTGTCTACTACAATGATCTTTCAACCAAGATATCCATTAGAACTCTCATGATACATAGAGCAATTCACTGCCCAACTTTGAGAATGATCTGAAGCCCAAACAATGACAGCATTATGTTTTTCCTTGAAAATTCTCTTGGCGAACTGGAATGGCAGTAGCTGCACACATGAAGTGACAAGTAGAGACGCAAAATCACAAGAGTGAGTTTCCATTCCAGTTCTCCAAGAGAATTTTCAAGGAAAAACATAATGCTGTCATGGTTTGTGCTTCAGATCATTCTCGAAGGTGGCCAGTGAATTTCTCTATGTGTCATGAGCGTTCTAATGCATATCTTGTTTGGAAGATCATTGTAGTAGACAACGATCTAAAAGTGCGGGATGTGTGCATATCTGAGCATGTCTTTAGTAGTGTCCCTCAAAATGTCTTTAAACTGACCATCTTGAGATGTATCTAAACTTGTGGCTTTCTTTTAAATAGTGACTCTTTTCAGAACTGCGGGAGTTAACATTTCTCCAACATATTCACACACAAAATCACCCTTCGACATATCCTACAATGTCTTCAGACCCCACCCTTTCCCCTCAGCTGTCAAAAAAACCTAAAAGACAATGGCTAGCAATGATCATTCCAAAATGCATTTAAACTGAAACCTTACAGAAAAAAATAGAGTACAATACCTGCAAGTTGTAACTTAGGTCGCTTTGCACAAGCCGATTTCCACATTGTTTGAAGCAACCACATTTTCTCCAACACTCTAATGATATTCATTGCTTCATGTCTTTTATACTCTTCCAGAAACCCTTCTCTAAGAAGTTCAACTATCGTGTATGCATACTCACCTTCAAATGTGACATGTACGAGTCAACCCCGCCTCAATCTGAGGCCTGTTGTGGCTGACACAACTCCAAGTGCCTCTGTTTTGTTCAAAATGGACTTATTTTTAAGTGAGAAATCAACAACTGACATACGGTAAACCGACCAAACGCCTTCGGATTGTGTTGACACTTTAGGAAAACGATTCATGGGTTATATGTGACGTGTACGACTCAACCCCTCCTCAATCCGAGACGCGGTGTGACCGGTATCACTCCAAGTGTATGTATTTATTTTAAAATGGACAATATTTTACGTACATACGCCAAACTGATCTAACGGCTTCTGATTGCATTGATACTTTTTCACAATGATAAATGACTCATGTGTGACGTGTACGATTCAACACCTCATCAATCCGAGGCCCGGTGTGGCCGACACCACTCACAGTGTCACTATTTTGTTAAAAATGGACTTAATTTTAAGTGAAATCAACAACTGACATACGGAAAACTGACCAAACACATTGGGATTCTATTGAAACTTAAGGACAACTATCCATGGGTCAAATGTGACGTGTAAGATTCAACCCCGCCTCAATCAGAGGCGCGGTGTGACCGGTATCACTCCAAGTGTATGTATTTAGTTTAAAATGGACAATATTTTACGTACATATGCCAAACCAATCTAACGGCTTCTGATTGCATTGATACTTTTTCACAACAATCAATGACTCATGTGTGACGTGTAAGATTCAACACTGCATCAATCTGAGGCCCGGTGTGGCCGACACCACTCACAGTGTCACTGTTTTGTTAAAAATGGACTTAATTTTAAGTGAAATCAACAACTGACATACGACAAACCGACCAAACGCATTGGGATTCTATTGAAACTTAAGGACAATGATCCATGGGTCAAATGTGACGTGTACGAGTCAACCCCGCCTCAATCAGAGGCGCGGTGTGACCAGTATCACTCCAAGTGTATGTATTTAGTTTAAAATGGACAATATTTTAGGTACATACGCCAAACCGATCTAACGGCTTCTGATTGCATTGATACTTTTTCAAAACGATCAATGACTCATGTGTGACGTGTACGATTCAACACCGCATCAATCCGAGGCCCGGTGTGGCCGACACCACTCACAGTGCCTCTCTTTTGTTCAAAATGGACTTATTTTTAAGTGAAATCAACAACTGACACGCGGCAAACCGACCAAACGCATTTGGATTCTGTTGAAACTTAAGGGAAATGATCCATGGGTCAAATTTGACGTGTAAGAGTCAACCCCGACTCAATCCGAGGCCCGGTGTGGCCGACACCACTCAAAGTGCCTCTATTTTGTTCAAAATGGATTTATTTTTAAGTGAAATCAACAACTGACATACGGGAAACCAACCAAACGCCTTAGGATTGTGTTAAAACTTTAGTACAATGATCCATGGGTCATATGTGACGTGTAAGAGTCAAACCTTCTTCAATCCGAGACGCGGTGTGGCTGGTATCACTCCAAGTGTATGTATTTAGTTTAAAATGGACAATATTTTACATACATACACCAAACCGACCAAACACATCCGGTTTCTATTGAAACTTAAGGAAAACGATCCATGAGTCAAATGTGACGTGTAAGAGTCAACCCCGCCTCAATCCGAGGCCCGGTGTGGCCGACACCACTCAAAGTGCCTCTGTTTTTGTTAAAAATGGACTTAATTTTAAGTGAAATCAACAACTAACATACGACAAACCAACCAAACGCATTCGGATTCTGTTGAAACTTTAGAACAACAATACATGGGTCAAATGTGACATGTAAAAGTCAACTCCGCCTCAATCCGAGGCCCGGTGTGGCCGACACCACTGAAAGTGCCTCTGTTTTTGTTAAAAATGGACTTAATTTTAAGTGAGAAATCAACAACTGACATACGGGAAACTGACCAAACGCATTCGTATTCTATTGAAACTTATGGACAATGATCCATGGGTCAAATTTGATGTGTATGAGTCAACCCCGACTCAATCTGAGGCCCGGTGTGGTCGACACCACTCAAAGTGCCTCTGTTTTGTTCAAAATGGACTTATTTTTAAGTGAAATCAACAACTGAGATATCCACCTCACTTGTAGTGTAGACCCTCCCCCAAGACTTGGCATGAATTTTTGAGATACACAAACATGGGGTGGATTACATGGCTTTCCTACATGGAATATATCCCACTACACGTCTTTAATGAGCCAGCTACGCAGTTTATCCCTTGTACAGATACACAGGAAGAATCACACGAGATCGACGTCATGTACTAACATAGGGAAAGGGTGCATAAGAGGACACAAGATCAAAGGGTAACATGTATATGTTTTTTAACATGCCATGTAATTTCCTATTGATATGACATGTATATTCACACAGGCAGCTGAACATTGGAGTTACCCAGGGTAAAGCGACAAGGCATGTGACCCTTTAAATGACACATAATTTTATGTACCATGATTGATCTCTTTGAACACTATATGAAGGACATATTTCATTAGGTTTGGCTCCCATGATCCTTCCTAGGATGGTTTTGGTATCTTTTCCGACTTACGGTAGTATGATCGCTTCAGCAGGACGTCCTAGACATAGTTGGAGTCTCTTTGAAAGTCCTGGAGTGAGATCATATATCTATTTTTGAGGTCCAGGTAGAGTCATGTATCAACGCAACCAATCCTACCAGACATCGATCCTATATATAGAATGTTAATCTTGATGTCTCATTACAGTCCCCCAATTTATGATATGTTACCTTTTTTGTATTAATATACATAATTACTAAGGGTGATGGTTGGGAGAGTTAGGATATCCTTTTTATGTATTTCATAATGATTCAAGGAGCACGATCTCTGCACGATTTGTCAAAACCAAGTGGCAATCCAAGGAGAAACAATGCATAGTGGAATGTTCTAGTATTTATCTTCTGAGTTGTGTAGGAATATTTTGTGATACTATGTAATGAGGTAGTTTTGGTTTCTAGGTAGATGGTATCTATCTCATGGTAAGAACACTGTTTGGTTGGGTTGTGATCAGTTGATGACATGCTTGTGGTTGATATACTGGTTTTTGTGCAGGTCTGTGGTTGATATACTGGTTTTTGTGCAGGTCTACTCGGCTGGCTGTACTAGTGCAGGTTTTTTATTAGCAGCAGGCAGGGATTTGACAGCGCTTTTTTAGCGCTGTTAAAGGCGACATTTAACAGCGCTAAAAAAGCGCTGTTAAAGGAGATATTTAACAGTGCTAAAAAAGCGCTGTTAAAGGAAACATATAACAACACTTTTTAGCGCTGTTAAAGGTATCCTTTAACAGTGCTTTTTTAGCGCCATTAAAGGTGACATTTAACAGCGCTTTTTTAGCGCTGTTAAAGGTGACATTTAACAGCGCTAAAAAAGAGCTGTTAAAGGACCCCCCCCCTTTATCAGCGCTGAGCTTTACAGCGCTTTTCTAGCGCTGTTAAAGCCCGATTTTAGCGCTGTTATTGCCCGTTTTTGTAGTAGTGGTGGTGGACTACACCCTTTCCACCCCCTGTTTCTCACACTAAGTATAGTTCATGTGAGCTTAGGGACATCAGTAGGGAGTTCTCCATAGATCCATGGAAAATTAGTCCATAATAGTTTTTTCTAATGGAATGACCTCAAAAGGAATATTAAGGGTCCTCCCCTCTATATTGGGAAACTCGATGTCCTTACCGCATGACGTTAAACTACAAGGTATCCCAAGAACTAAATTTGGCTATATTAATGTGCATGCAGGATATATAGTGATGCCTGGATGATGGATATTAGGATCATCCACCTCTAAAGGAAATAATTGTATCCAAAAGTTCCCCGCTCCCTGTGTATGGGTCAGACCTATGTTGGAAATCTAATTTCAGGGCACCCAATTCCAAAAAAAGGAATTGAAATGCACCATCCCACTCATGAGTTAGATTTGTATAGAAAATTCCCCAATTTCATTGGTAATCATGGCCTAAGTGTTTCTACTATGACTAGATCGATCCTTTCCATTCACCAAACTTCATACTTCGAGTGATTTTGGATCTTCATAATCATACCTGGCTATCAGAAATGGAAGGTCAGTGTCTTACAAACACCTTTTTTTTACTATGCACACAATGCCATGATAGCTCTGCATAAGTTGGCCAAAAAAAAGGCACATTGACTAAAAGAAAATTCATCCCCATGAGAGGTTTTTTATACCTCTGTACACTTAATGGATTCCAAGCCCTATACCATTTCTTCTAATCTGAAAGACCTTGAAACCATGGTTTACACTTTCCTTTTTATACACATCTTGTTCATGTTGGGATATCCTGGTATGATTATACTTTGGTTATTTATGGATTCTATATGGGCCTCTATATCAATTTATTAATCATGTTACACTAAGGCTTCATGATTCTAGAGACCCAATTTTTACCCTTGGGCCCAATAACGTTGAATAATATTCCCCCCATGTTTCTGTGCATGAAATAAATCTACATAGGAATGTCCAATATGAGTCCCACCTCATCGGTAAGCTCGTATATAAGCCAAAAACTCAAAATTCCTATACGTGAATCTTATCTTCATATCAAGAAATATTGAAGGAACTACATTCGACATGATTTATACCATCATGGGAAACGTAGTGCCGCCCAAATCCCATATCATGATTTTATCCATAAAACAAATTTGTACCCTCCCTACCTTGTGTATGGGTTGGACATATATGGGGAACCTTCTCACACTTGTATGGAGAGGACATATTTTCCCGTTCTCAAGAAATTTCAGCCTAAAATTCCCCCTTTCATGTTCAGGCACCCCCTCTTCACAAACCATTCTCTATTCCTAGAAAGGTCTGAATTCCTATAATCATCCACGACCATCGAATATGTATGTCCAGTGTTCTACATACACCTTTGTTTGATTATGCACATAATTACCCAACGTATCTATATAAGTTTCTCACAAAAAAGTCTTATCAACCAAAGAAAAATTCACCCTCCGGATAGGCTTTTTCTACCTCCGTAAACTCCAATGAGATTTATGTACCACCTCAATCTTGGTTTTAGAAACCCCTAGATTACTATTTACACCCTCTCTCCCATTTCACTCCTGAAGATGACCGAATGTTTCCGGTTATACTACCATGAAAATGAAACATTTTTTACCCCCTCATTTAGAGAAAAATGACTTTAAATCACAAGTCTCAAATGTCCTAGTTGAACGGTGTTAAACTGCATCATGCTTTAACCCTCCTTTATATAGGACAAATACATGTAGGAGTGGTATTTCATTCCTGGTCATCATTGATACAAATTCCCTCATACTTTTTAGACACTACTCATTCAAAAAGACACCCATGGTGGTTTTTAGACGTCCAAATTTCCATTAAATTACTTGGCCATCATAATTGGAAGGTCAGTGTCCTAAGAAAACCTTTTTTTTACTATGCACACAATGCTACAGCAGCCCTGCATAAGTTGCACATAAAAAAGGTCTATCAACCAAAGGAAAATTCATCCTCAAGATAGGATTTTCCTACTTATTTACACCCCATGGATTCCATACCCCATATCATATCCTATATCCAGAAACCACAAAATCAGGGTCAAGAAAACCCCCTCATTTATGTTTGAATAATATTGGGACATCCTCTATTAATGAATCCTAAATCGGGGCCCTTTCAATACAAATTTTGGTCAAAGATATTCAACCAAAAACATCAGTCTCGGTCAAAGTTGTTTGACCTAAAACATCAGTAATGATAGTATAGTTTGCAAGTCATTAAACTGCCCATGGAAAAGAGACATAGAATTGGCTAGGATAAAAAACCACAAAGGGCACCCTAGAAAGAAGTCGAGTACTAGATCGCTAAACCTATGATAAATATGGTTTGGAAAAAATATTGAGTAATAAAAAACTAAAAAGAAATACTAAGGTTGTTAGGTTGAAAACCTACAAAGGCTAGCCTAAGAATAAGTCAATTTATACCCACTAAACCCACATCAAATCGGGTCTAGGAAAAAATTAGGGTGATAACAAAAAAAGATGAAAAGTTCATAGGACTTTCTAAATAATTCTAGAAATAGTCCAACTACACTCACTGAGTCCATAAGCACAGGAAAAAATTAGAGCATGATTTTATTATTCTTAATTTAGTTATCCCAGATCATGATTCGGATTGATATCCGGGGAAAATTTTCATTAAAATGTATTCAATTACAAATAATTGACATTGTAGGAAATGGTAAAGGAGAAACAATGGGGAGAAAAATGTTTCCATTTCATCAAATGAAATAAGAATGGGGGAACATCTACAACCTGATGTCTCTCCCCGATGTCAAAAAAAGTGGTACAGGGTAGCTCAATAGATTACAATGAATTTAGACTTGCTCTTTCTAGTAGATTAACAACTACATGACTTGGACCATCAAGTGCCTATTCCAAAGTAGGCTTTTTTTTGCTTCAGCAGTGACTTTTGGATGTACTCGTTTCATAATGGCCATGAGATCTCATCCTTTCTTCTTTATGGCCTCATAATTAGCACTTACCAATGCTAGTTGTGTCTTCATCTTGGCTGCACGAGCTTCACACTCTTATAGATCTTCTATTTTGGTGGTCACTTGGTCATGGGAATATGCTTCCTCAGCCTCCAGATGGTGCAGCTCCTCAGTAATATCTCGAAAAGTCTTATTTTGGTGATGAGAAGTGTTAAACTGAGAAAGGATTCCCTTTCAAGGATCTAGATCCTCCAAAGATATGACAATTTGATATACGAAAAGATGAAGGTGTTGGTAATCAAATCCACACAAACGAAAGCTGATGAATAGTCATCAAAAGTTATCCTCGTCATTAGAAAAGTATGTCAGGGGAGTCTCTATGGAAAGAGCATAGATTTGGTACAGTGCCCATCTCTGCATGTCTCATTGTTTCTTAATGGAATTAGAATCTCATTTATTCCCCTACACTACAATGGGTGTATAATCAAGAAGTGCCATCATAGCGAATTGAGCCAACCTAAGATGAGCTACCCAAGTAGGAGGACTCTCCCACTTAACTGGTGGTTCGATCTATGAGGTTAAGCATAGGGGTTGAATGTAGTTTCTAGGATTCTTCATGATGTTCCACTCAAATAGGATTTAGTAGGGATGAAAACCATATCGACCAAAGTTAGGGGGTCTGAGTCACTCTCCACAAAGATAGGCTGCGCAGATGAAGCCCCTTCCGAGCGCCGGCGACGACGAACAGAACGCCTCATCATAGTAGGTTTTGAGGGAGGTGGTGCAACCAATATGATTGGGGAAGGACTGTAAATAGTCAAAGGCTTATGAAATCATAGAATTGGTCTTTCCAATATTCCATCGGGGTAGTAATCCACCCACAGTTGAGCATACTCCATCAACAAGTAAGATGAGGCCATTATGGGAGGGATATGGACTTGCATGTTAGCATCCTCCTACATCATCATCAGCCATAATTAGCGGAGTATCACAGGATGATAATCACTCTTAATTTTGGTAACAGGAAAAAATGAAATATTTTGTAGGCATATAAATTTCTCAGTGAACCTATAAGTGGTATAGGGTTCACAAATAGTCACTTCATCCACATGTGCTGTCAAAAATCCACCTCGAAGTGCAAAAATGTAAGAATGTTATTCTAGAGGACCCCTCTCATTATCCATCACTGTTCTGTGGGGTATAGAGTAATGAACAAAGGAGAATCAAGAGACATCACCCAGTAGTTCAACTGTGCTATCAATGTTCAAAGATTGAGGATGAATGACATTAATGTTGATAAGGGTCAGGCAGAAGTTAGAATGAGGAACCATTGTGGTATGACGATACTCATAGCAGGAAAAATGATGTGACAATCAGCCATACAAGAACAAAAATGGACCTTTGAGGTGATTTGGAGGCCTTCCTTCTTGTATCTTCTCCAATAGTTCATAAACATGGGTGAGGGTGGGGGTGGCTAAATTGATGTGATTCCCCTCCACCAGTGTAGCTTTCATCATTAAGGTGAAAGATCTAACAACAATACAGACATTGTGATAAGGGAAAATCCACCCACTTAGGAGCACAAACTAACCTAAGCTGTTGCAAAACGTCTGACCAAATCTCATAACCCCATGTGGTATACCGACCTTCCTCGAGGGTAGCACAGTATGAGCCCAGAATACATCATTATTATTTAGTTGGATGTGTTTGACTGCAGAAAACGTTCATCCTTGGTTCAGTAACCTATAGAAACAAACCTATCCAGTCCTCAAATGAAATGAGTGAGCATTCATGAAGAGGTTGACTAAGAAATATCTTTACCATAACCAGTAAATCCCTCACCAATGGTGATACTTGTTCAATATTCTCCAAGGTATTGGATGCCGGTAAGAATTCATCATATATATTTCCAAGAATGTGAAGTACCCTAATCTAGTAAGTATCCTATAGACTTATTCCAACTTCACCATGTGACAAATGGAAGGTATTGGTGCTTGAACACCAGAAACTAAGTAGTTCGGGAAATATTCCACCCGGTGAATAAATGTAAAACTAGGTAACCCATATGGGCTGATATAGATTAATCGTTCTTAATCAATTAGGTAATTACAAACTATTCTGATGTAACCAAATTTCCCAGGCCCATTCATTTGAGAAGTGACCTCTAGATCATAAGTCCCATTTAGAGCTTCACCATCTACTTGAATTTCCACATAAAAGGTTGAAAATGGATGGATAATATCGGGTTATTGACTCCAGGTATGTATTGTGGGGGCGTTGGCTACTCTCTGCCTATATAGATACATTCAAAACAAACTCTTCATCTTGGATCGAAAAAGTCACAATCTCTCATATAGATGATATATTTTCCCTATCACGCCCTAAGGATGTCTCAAAATGAACAATAAGGATTCCCTGATCAACTCGTGGTAAGGTAGCATCATCTTAGAGCCCAAAAATTATAATGTAATAGCAGACTCTGTAGAGGATGGGCCATAAGCTCTAGTAAAAGGAGATCTCTGAGAGTACCCTCTTGAGATATGATGTAGGAATGAAGGATGTCCTCAGTATTCTCAACCATAATCACCCTTCTTATGTTCATTCCCATTGAGACAAGAGGAATATTCATTTCAGTCTTCATCAAAGGACCATCCCAAAGGTTAGTCCAACATAAATTTGGAAAATTACCAAAAGTAGTCTGTATACTGAAGTCTTATGAACGATTCTTGGAAAGCACTATCCGTAAACCAATAGTTTGTGGAATCATGTGAAGTGCTAGACTGCAAGGTTTTGGCTAGTGAAGCAATGGTTCACAAAACAAGAAGATCACGTACAAATCCACACTATGTGGAAACTTGAAATTCCCATTCGTAGTCAAAGATGTTTAGTTTGTGGAATGAAAAGAGTAGTTCATAGGTGAAGGGAATCCGTAGAGGAAATAGTTCATGGAGGAAAAGAGAATGATGGAATCACAAGAGTGTCGGTTGGCCTAGAAAAGTGGTAAAAGACAAATGAACTGGGCCCCCAATATATAGACATGTTCCCCCATATAAGTATACCATTATACCACAAACTAGTTCAAGTCATGACTGATTTATATATTAGAATAGCCTCCTCTTTATCCTGACCAGAACCCATTCTGATGGGGGGAATTTGTTGGGTCTTGAAAAATTTTCAAAGGGAAAGAAAAATACTCTCATAGATTTGAAAAAGAAAGAAAAAAATTGAAGGAAGAATCGAAGGAGAAGGATGGAGAAGCCAAATTTTGGAAAGGAAAATATTGTGCCACAAATCGTAATCCATTTGCGGACGTTCACTCTACATGGTAGTCCATGGATTCTAAAAGTTACCTACGAATTGAAAAATTATCTGGATGGTGATGATGGAACCGACTCCATAAACGAATGATTTCATTCATGTGATGGAGGTGGAAAAAAATCTGCCCCCGCATACGATGTCCCCAGTGAACTCAAACAGTTCGTGGGTGAGGCGTGGCCAAAAGACTCCCGTGAATGAGATGAAGTCATTCTTAGGAGCGAGGTGGTGATTTTCACTATCGTAGAGGAATAAGCCATACCCTATTAACCGAGTCATACACGGGCCATGTTTTTCCCCATGGAATTTCGCAAAAGGTGTTGTGTGACCCACTAATCCAGCTCTTCCACTATTCTATAAAAGGACATTGAGGGGATTGAAAAAAGGGGACTTGGAGACTTAGACACTTAAAGAGAATAGGTTTCATAGCTTTGAAGGCATGAAAGAAGAAAATCACCGTAAAAGATGGACTCTTTCGACGATTTCCTATAAGTAAAAACTACCACATAACATTAAAATATGGGAAAATAATGTTAATTGGAAAACCACTGACCACATACACTTCATGGATAAACATTCCATGAACCACATGATCAATACCCTTTATTCAATTCAGTGTACCACATATCACATCACCACGCAGAAAAAACCTTACGCCACATAGCACATCCCTATGTGGATCAAACCCAACACCGCATAGCAAAATGATACGTGGACGGAACTGGGTGCCGTATAGAAAAATGCTACGCGAACCACATCCAAGTTCATTTACCACCATGGTATGAAACAAAATCCACTATCCACTTATAAATACACTATGTAGAAGATACCCCTCACGCATCAATAAATGGTATGCAGAATGGGGTACCTTTGGGTGTTTTGCCTCCCAGCTCCAGTCATTTCCATCCATTTATGTCACCTCGTTCGTGGCCCTTCCCTGAACCAATCCAACAATGATAGGCCAAATCCCCTCCCAAATCCACCAGACCTATATGATAGAACCATCAGGTGCATCAGTACACCCTTTTGAGTTTACATACCCATAGTAAGCAGTGTCACATGGTTAATCCCCATAATGGTGTGGACCTATGGAATTTCCATTAGTTTGCATTTCCTTGGTAACTTGGGGTCTAACCTTGGGATACTGATGTAAACCTCCCCATTCTAGGGGTCAAGGGTAATCATTGGTCTCTCCCTTTGATGATGTCTAGTGATAAATAAGATAAAGGTTGGGGGAGAAGCCTCATTTATTATTAAAGGAAAGCAAAGACCTCTTTAACTGGGTAGAGGGAGACCCATTACATAGCCCGAAGGTCCAGTGGACATTTATCCCATTACATGGCCCATAGGCCGATTTTTTTGGCCCAAATCCCATTATGTGAATAGTACTACTACAGTACCCACACTGCTACAGTACTGCACAGTACCCGCCGCTGCTATAGTACTCTACCGCTGCTATAGTGACCTGCCGCCGCTACAGTGCCCGACATTACTACAGTGCCTCCGCTGCTACAATCGCTACAGTACCTGCACCCAATGGGTTTTGAACCCCCATTTTTCATGTATAATTAATGGGTGATTAACACTAAATCAAAACCCAACTACATAAGATAAATGACACTATCTTTTCCATTCCATGAGAAGAAACATTCCCCCTTTAAATCTTGAAACTAATGTTAGGGTTTCCCTCTTAGAGTAAGCCCCTTTGATCATATGAGGTGGAACTCTCTCCCCGAACTCTTTCTCCATAATCATCCTCATTTACATCTGTGGAGAAGAAAATGTGTATTGTTTTTTGAATCTTTCACATACTTCTATTTCTCACACAGAGTATGAATCACGTGGTCTTAGAGGCTAGTGATGATCACAACACCCACACAATCCACTAGGAAAGGAACTATGAGAACTCTAATTTATATCACAACTAAGATATCTAGGAAGCCTTCCTGAGGCCTAAACTCCATATCATCTCATATATGAAATGGGAAATATTGTTCCCCCCAAAAATGGGCCTCCTCATGGGTGTAGGCCCCATAAGAAATAAACTATAAGAACTCTAATTCCTACCCCAAATAGGATATGTAGGATGCATGTCTAATTCCTGAGCTCAAAGGGTATCCTTATCAAAGTTTAACCCCAATCATGAACCCAAATTAATAAAGGCCTCCTCTATGGTGTAATTCCCAACTTTGAATCAAAAAGTTACTTCTATACTGATGTAAGCTCGAAATCATGCCTCCTTTATGAGCAACTTCCATGTGTATGCCCCATCTTACTAAACTATTTGGTATTTGATTCCCAACCAACTGGGATAGGTAAGAAACCCCCCCAAGGTCCAAACCCAATATTGAAACTCACCCTAATGCTTTCAAGGCCATATCCTTGGTAGGTTCACCTTCAACACAAAAGACTACATTACTTCAGGGTACCTTGGTCTGCCTCAACATAAGTCCAACACCAAATATTAACTAGGAACCTTCCAACTATATTTCATTGTTGTATGATGTTAAACTGCATGGATGGGTCCTCATTACATGACCTTAAAAGGAGTTGTGTCTAGTTAAGTGTAAATGAACTATGTGGGCCATGATTCCCCACACAAGGATACATAGGAAGCCTATATTATGGGTTTGACCCTGACATTAGAACAATTCCCATCCCCCTGGATGACGATAAACTCCAGAGCGCCTCATCACTTGGATTAAACCCATGTTGTCTTATTAAATGATGAAGGAATTCTTGATCTATCCACAAAATAGTAACATTTATGAAGAACCTTGGATACATACATATATCTTCATTAATAGAGAACCTTAGATACATATAGATGATTCCAAACCCACATGTATCTATGATTGATCTTCTAACTTAAGAGTAATCCACAGAAACATTCTTGGGAAAGAACCAAGGATTCATGAACATATGAACAATAATTAAATATATAAGAGAGTCCCATAATAGGAAATAATTCCCTCCAAAAGAATTTGATGAGCCTGATTTCCCATCCTCTCGACCAGTGTGAGTCCTTAAGTGTTGTTGTCCAAATCATCATCCAACGAGTACCTGCCTTTGTAAAGTTAGTCATGAATCATAGATAACAGATTCATTAGGTATATCTAGATCCAAAAATAAACCCTTTAGAGAATATCTGAAGAGATCATACCCAATGTGGATCGATTGAACAAATTCCCATGAAAGAATAAAATCAATTTAAACTTTTAATATCAGGAAATAAGAAAATTCATGATATAAAATTTCATAGGGTAGTATATGAATTACATAAAAGAAATGAGTGGTGAATATGGAATAATTCATGCAGAAATAAAAGTGAGACTAGAAATTCCCTTTCTGTATACTTTCATTTTGATCATACTTGCTTTATCCTCCTGTATATTGGTTCTAAAAATGTTATTAACTTATACCAAAACCATATTAATATTTATAATATCATATCTAGTCCTTTTACTATATGGCCACAACCTTAAAAGTTACATAATCTTGATTCAATTCAAGAATTCACATTCATTATCTTTTACGTGTAGGGTTTTAGCTAATTAGGCTATAAATATAACATAAAACCCAAATATTACAAAGTAGACACTTCTACTAACTATCCATTTTTTTCACAAGATAAAAATATTTATTCATCATGACTTATTACATTCTCTTACCCATCCTTATACCCAGTGGAAAACATTTTAAAAACTTGGGATGATCATAAAAAGATAAGTAAGGGATATAAAATAAGGAATGAAACTGTTTGTCCAAGTGTATTTTAAAATCGTGAATTTTTTTTCACAAAATCATACATTTTACCCATAAAACATAAATTCATTAACATACCTCATGAAATCATAATATCCCTGAAAATATTCTTAGAAATCATAAATCATAATGGTAAATTTTGGAATCCATATCATACTTACATTGTAGCTTTTATAGCTACATAGGGAGTAACCTTCATGGTTACATTTGGAATACCCATCATAGTAAATTCCCTAAATCTCTTTAGAGAAATCTTATCATTTAACTTTGTCTCATTACCTAATGCATTGGAGAGATACCACAGGATCACCCACACTCGTTTTATCATGGAACCACCCATATTCATAAACTATTCCCAAGTATTGTAACATAATCATAACACATGAAACAAGCATAAAGGAAAAATAACATTTCTACTTTGCAATCACAAGATATCTTTTCAAGATATTGATATAATCAATATATTCTAAAATCAATTTTCAATACTAAATTAACTAAAAATGAAATATAGTATTTATTTTTCTTTTAAAAACATTATACCTTATAGAGTAATAAAAATATCAAATAATGGTCACAACAGTAGAAAATTTATTATCATCACATACATTAAAAAAATCAGTCCTTTTTTCATTTAGTAAAACACTTCATATAAAAATATTACTTTTGAAGAAATTTGAATGAAATTAAAATTAAAATTGGTAGATTATACACCATATAAAATAAGTTCGTGTATAACATCAAATTATGCCTCAATGAAAGGATATTGATTCGAAGCCCCTTACCGCAATTCTGACTTGTCTCACACATTCTTTATATCCATTTCCTTCAAATGATAACCTTTATTAACACCTTAACACCTTTAATATGGGTATTATACCTAAAATAAGGCCTCAAGAATGTGGGTAGGTAATCTATGAAGGGTTTTGGGAATATCTTTTCTGAACCGAAAGTTTTTTGAAGTGTAAGGAATAGAGAAGAAGAGTGCCTTTTTATAGGAGAGGGGAGGGGAACTCTTGGAATTATTAAAATAATTAAATTAATATAAATTAATTTTATATTTAAAATTGGTACAAGTTTATTTAGTTCTAATATAGGATGAGGATGGGTTTAAATCCATATATCTAATAAAAATTAGGCAATTTTTTAATATTTTTTTACCCTTTTCTTTATGCTTTAACCCATTTAACTCTTACCATTTTATTAAGTAATATACACTTCAAGAGTTAAAGTAATTACCATAACACGTAAAATAACCAATGAATGAGACATTAATGACATTTAGAGACTTACCAAAACTAGTTGGCCGATTCTTGGATTTTTAGAAATTTTAATTCATTTAATTAAATATTTTATATTTTTAAATATAAATTATGTCAGTTTTAACACTATTCATTACATGGATGTTTAGAAAATAATAACTTTATTCCTTAAAAAAACTAGTTTAAATTGTTAATAACATGCCTTATTAATACATAAAATTCATGGATGACATAAAATATTTCAATTTATATTTATTTTAACATTATTAATATCATTTATTTGATTCTTCCTTTAATAAATATATTACTCCATCATCATTATGTCGTAATTTAATTTAATTATTAACTATATAAAAATTATAAATAAATTATCATGATGTAGGTAATATTTTTGTATTTCTAATGAATATTTATAGTTAAAGATATCACTTATATAACCTATATTAAAATTGTTTTAGTAATAAGAGACATGTTTATGACATCTTTGTTTTTACTTTAAATAAAATGTTATTAATGTCATAATCACACTCAAGTGGCTTCCAAAGGCCAAAATATTCTCCCAAGTTTTGTATTGGACGAAAATAACTCATATGATAAGATTATGACAAGTGTTTGTGTATTATTATTTTTATAATATTATTTTTACCTTTAACTACCTGATTTACCTTTAACTGTAGTAAATAAAATACTAATGTTACTATTCACAAAATGTAATTTTGATCCTATTAGATCAAATTTTTCATACTTATTACAACCATATATGTCCATTTTTGAAAATTTACTTCACATAAGTGACTAAAATTAATTTAAAAATTAATCCCATTGATGGATTGAGGAAACAATTTTTTAAAGTAAAAACATTCAAAAGCTCACAAAGTTTTTAGATGCCATTTCAATTTGAAATTGATTCCAATGACCTAAATTAGATTAAATGGTAAAAAATTAATTGAATTATACTTTAAAGATAATTAAAAGGACAACATAACTATATAAATTAATAAAACAAAATGCGGTATTTTTCACTATTCATTAAAAAATGAATATTATCAGAAAAATACAAAAAATTCAACCAAAGTAAATTTTGATGTCCCGATTCCAAAGAAGAAGTTTAATTTATCATATAAAATTTATAAAACTATCAAAATTTATAATTAAATGGTTCCCCACCAATAGGTGGTAAAACTACCTTTTAAAAATATTAAAGCTTTTTATGCTTAAAGTTAGATTTATTCTTATTTTGAGCCCATATGATTTATTGGAATAAGGTAAAAACATTTAAAAAACATGTGTAAATATAATATTGTTATTTATATTCATTCCCACCCACATAATAGATAGGTGTTAACTTTCATTTAAAATAATAATATTAATAATGTATTATTTTTCGGTATAATTACTTGGGATGTTACTTCCTTCCCCCCTTTTGAAAATTATGTCCTCACAATTTTATTCACTTATCAAATAAGAGGGGGTATTTCTCCCTCATAAAATTTTTAGATTATCATGTTTCCTCTTCAAACCTGTGGTTTTTTTCACAAAACCTTAACCTAATAAATTACCTTATTCAGTAACACTTGCACTCTACGGTAAAGAATCGAGACAAGTTGTTCCTCATAATAAATATTTTCTTCCAATTAAACAACTTTTGGACTCAAAACATGAGATGGATCTGGAATATACTTCCTTAATATTGAAACATGAAAAACATTATGTACCTAGGATAAAATCGAAGGTAAAGCCACTTTTTAGGAAATTGATCCAACTTTATCAAGGATTTAATAGGGTCTAATGAATCATGGAATCAGTTTAACCTTCTTAACGAAACACATCATACTTCTATATGGAGAAACTTTGAGAAAGACATGATCACCTACCTTGAAATAAAGATCCTTCCTCTAGTTATTCTCCTAATTTTTCTGCTTGCTCTAAGCTGGCCAAATGTGTTTCTAAATCAACTAAACTTTTTCTAACATCTCTTCTATCAATTATAGTCCCATCAACTTATTTTCTCGAACGTCACCCCAAAAATATGGATTTTGACACCTCTTTCCATATAATTACTCAAATGGTGACATCTATATACTATAATGAAAAATGTTATTATATGAAAACTCAACCAAAGAAATATGTTATTCCAAAATTCCCTAGTAATAAATTAAACAACACATAGCATATCCTCCAAGGTTTGAATTGTTCACTCTGATTATCCATCTGATTAAGGATGAAAAATTATACTGAAAGTTAATTTAGTTCCCAATAAATTTTGTAGGCATTTCTAAAATTTATAAGTGAAATTTGGATTATGATCAGATACAATGGAGAGAGGAACTCCATATAACCTAACTATCTCTTTAAGATACAACAAAGAAATTTTATCTAAAGATGGTGTATCCTGAATTGGAATAAAATGAGTAGATTTAGTCAATCTATAAAAAAACCCAAATCAAATTGTTACCTTGAGAAGTCTTTGGTAATCCCACTACAAAATCTATGGATATATTTTCCCATTTATACTTTGGTACTAACAAATGATGAAGCATCCCCTTTGTAAAATTTCATTATTCTTTAACCTACTGACAAGTCAAACACTTCATAGTTAATTCAGAAATATCTATTTTCATTCTATCACACCAATAATACTCTAGAGGGTCTCTATACATCTTATTACTTCCAGGATAAACTGGAAACAAAGAACTATAAGCTCCACATAACAAACATTTCTTCAATCGTGAATCACAAGGCACACATAACCTCTTCCCAAATCTCAAAACACAGTCTTTGTGAATGTTAAATTAAGGAAATTTACCCTTTTGAAACAATTATACTTTTTTTTTAAAAAATCACTATCTTTTTTCTGTGCTTTCTTAATTCCATTTAATACAGAATATTGCACTAAAACCTGAAACAAAATAGAGAAATTTCCTATACCAAAAACATTCATACCAAAGTTTATCAAATCATTAATCAAAGGGTCGCCTTCCAAATATAACATGATTAATGTAGCATTAATTTTCCAACTCAAAGCATCAGCCACTTAGTTTTCTTTTCCAAGATGGTAATGAATCATGCAATCATAATTATTAATTAGTTCCAACCATCTTCTTTGTCTCATGTTCAATTCTTATGGAGTGAATATATACTTCAAACTCTTATGGTTAGTATATATTTCACATTTTATTCTATACATTTGATGCCTCCAAATTTTTAATGAAAAAACAATAGTAGCTAATTCCCAATCATGCGTAGGGTAATTTAACACATGAGTTTTCAACTAATGTGAAGCATAAGAAATTACCTGATCATTCTAAATTAGAACACAACCAAGTCCTTTCAGAAAAGAATCATGGTAGATAAAAAATTAAACATTTCTAGAAGGTAGTTCAAAAACCGAAGCATTCACCAATATTCTTTCCAATTCTAGAGAAAAAATCCTCACATTCTTTTTTCTAGATGAAATTAATAACTTTTTAAGTTAACTTAGTCAGTGGGATAGATAACCATGAAAAATCTTCAATAAACCTCTTGTAATAACCTAATAAACAAAGAAAACTATGAATCTCGGTTATATTTTTGGGTCTTGGTCGTTCTTTAAAAACTTTTATTTTTTCAGGATCAACAATTATGCCATCTTTATAAATAATGTAACCAAGGAAATACATTTTTTGCAACCAAAATTCACACTTTATGAATTTCCCATACAATTTATTTTCTTTTAATGTTTTCAAAACAACCCTTATAAGACCTTCATACTCATATTTTATTTAATAATATTCCAAAATTTCATTAATAAACACAAAAAAAACATAATCAAGAACTCACAAAATATTATATTCATATGATCCAGGAATATAGCAGGTTCATTAGTTATCCCAAATGACAAAACTACAAATTCATAATGTTTATAACTAGTAAGAAACACAGTCTTTGGAATGTTTTCTTCCTTTACTTTCAACTGATGGTACCCTGACCTCAAGTCAACCTTTGAAAAACATTGTGCTCCCTGGAACTGATCAAACAAATCATCGATATGAGGAAAATGATACTTTTTATTAAAAGTTATTTTATTCAAGGATCTATAATCATTGAAAAGTCTCATTGAACTTTATTTCTTTTTAATAAACAAGATAGGATTACCCCATGGTGATGTGATAGGTCAAATGAAACCTTTATCTAATAACTCCTGCAATTTCTTCTTTAACTCTAAAACTTCAATTTAATCCATTTGATAAAGATTTTTTGAAATTGGATTAGCATAAGGAACTTGGTTAATAATAAATTCAACATCCTGGTCAGGTATAATACAAGACAACTCATCAGGAAGAACATCAAGATACTCATTTACCACTCACACATCATTAATCTGAATAGTTCCTTTATTTTCAACAATACATGAAAGGTAACATTCATTTCCATATTTTAATAGTTTCTCAACTTCTTGATATGTTATTAATGGTAAGGGTTCATTCTTGTACAAAAACTGAATGTCTTTATGAAAAGAAACTACTTTATCTCTATATTTAATCTTAGTATGGTAAACAGAAATCCAATCCATACCCAAAATGACATCAAACTTTAATAGAGGTAAAACAACAAGGTTTTTAGGTAAATTATATCTACAGAAAAGGAAAATATGATTCTTATAATTTCTTTTGGCCTCAAAATTTCCCCCAGGTGTTTTTACCATATGTTTCAGATTTATTTATTGAGGTAGAATTTTCAATTTACCAGAAAATTTCTCAGAATTGAAAGAATGTGTTGACCATGAATCAAACAAAACATTGGCATAATATGGATAAACAAACAATATACCTGATACCAATTAATTTGATGGAATAACATTTTCTGAAGTATTTTCAAAGGATTTCAGCACACCTTTCTACTTATAGTCTGGTTTCTTCCCATTATTCAAATTCTTCATCGAACACTCATTTGTATAATGACCCATCTCATTAAATTTAAAAAAATACTGACTGTATATTGTATTTTGTATTACCTTAACATGATCTTTTCCAGTGTTGTTACATTCCCTATGTCCAATTTACCACATCATAAGCACTTACTATAACTTATAAGGCATTCTCCAATTTGTTTTTACCACAATTCTCACAAACTTTAAACTTAATTTTCTTACCACCATACTTTTTTTAATGAATTATTCCATTTCACCTACCAAATAAACCTCTTTTTTTTTTCAAAGAACACATGATCATTAGAAAACTCTATTTCCACCTTCTCCATACATAAAATAAGTTTTTCATAAATTTTGAACTCAAAAGAAGCCAACACACTTTAATAATTTGTCTTTAATACTGGGTAAAAATGATTAATTTTCATATCAAGATCCTTGATTGAATTTGGAGAATAACTTTCCAGTAGAGTGAATTTTGATTCATAAGAATCCACTGAGTCTTAATCTTTCCTCAATTCAAATAATTGTTTTTCTATCCTAAGTTGATCCACCTTAGGAAAATATTTCTCAGGAAAAAAACTTTTGAATTCATCCCAATCAAGAGAATCAATCTCCTCACAGTCCCTGGTATTATTAACCATCGAATACCACTAACCAACTTCACTTTTAAAATGGTAAACATCAAGACTAATCTTTTCATTATCTAAACACTCCATTACATCAAAAATATTTTCTAGTGCTTTAATCCACCCTTCAGATAGAACGAGGTCAGATAATCCTCTAAATGATGGGGGATGTTGCCTTATAAAATTATCCACTACCGACATGTTACTCTATGGTTAATCTGGATGATCTCATGAATGCATACCACCACCATTTATATCATGAGTCAACTATTCCATCACTACCAAAAACTATTCGGTTCCAATTCTGACCATCTTAGATAACTGATTTGGAAGGTTATTTTCCTATGGATTTTGTCCCAAAACAGTTTCCCTATTTCCTCTATGGAAAACCATCTCTAAATAAACATATATTAGATGAAGAAACATGGTAATATTTAAATTATATATCATTTTAATTTGACCATAAAGTAAAAATCATTTATGGATATTCTATTAAAAATATCATAACCCCTAAATTTTTATAAACTGACCTTTGATACCAACTATAAGACCCTGACCTTAAATGTTAAATAATCTTGAGTTAAGTTAATAACTAACATTGAGGATATTTTTAGGTTTATAGTTTTACCGAATTAGGCTATAACTATTAAATAGAAACTCAAATATTATATAGTAGAAAATTCTTCTAACAGTCAATTTTTTCACAAGATAAAACTCTTTAAAACATGATTTTTTTCATGATAGAAATATTCATAACATTCATCTTGACTTCTTCACTTAACTTACCCATCCTTATACCCTATGGAAAACAATTAAAAAACATGGGATGAATAGAAAAGGCTTAGTAAGGGGTATAAAATAAGGAATGAAATCATTAGTCCATGAATATTTCAAACTCATGAAAACATTTTCACAAAATCATACTTTTCACCCATAAAGCATAAGTTCTTTAACACAACTCATGAAATCATAAGATCCCTAAAAAGCTTCTTAGAAATCATAAATTATAAAGGTAAATTTTAGCATCCATATCATACATACATTGTACCTTTCATAGCTACATAGGGAGTAACCTTCATGGTTACATTTGGAATACCCATCACAGTATATTCCCTAAATTTCATAGGAGAAACCTTATCATTTAACTCCATCTAATTACCCAATGCATTGGAGAGATATCATGGGCTCATCCACCCATGGTTTATCATGGAACTAACCATATTCATAAACTATTCCCAAGTTTTGTAACATAATCATAACACGTAAAACAACCATAAATGAAAAATAACATTTCCACTTTGCAATCACAAGATATCTTTTCAAGATATTGATATAATCAATCCATTATCAAAACTAGTTTCAATACCAAAATACCTGAAAAGGGAATATAGTTTTTACTTTTCTTTTAAAAAATTTACGATTTATAGAGGAATACAAATATCAAATAATGGTTATAACGGTGGAAAATTCATTTTCGGTGTATACGTTATAAAAATCATTCATTTTGTCATTTAGTAAAATAATTCATATAAAAAGATTCATTTTGAAGACCTTTGACTGAAATTAAAATTAAAATTGTATGATTATACATAGTATAAAATAATTTAGTGTATAACATCAAATTATTCATTAATGAAATGAAATTGAGATGAAGTCTCTTACCTCGAGTCTAACTTGTCTCATACATTCTTTATATTCCTTTCCTTCCGATGATCACCATTCTTAACACCTTAACACCTCTAAGAATGTTTTTCTAACTAAACTAAGGCCTCAATAATGTTTTGAGGTAATCTAGGAAGGGGTTTGGGAAAATAGTGGCCGAATAAAAAGGGTTTTGAAGTTTAAGGAAAAGGGAAGAAGAGTTCCTTTTATAGGAGAGGGGAGGGGAACTCTTAGAATTATTAAAAGTATTAAATTAATATAAATTAATTTTATATTCCAAATTGATCCAAGTTTATTTTGTTCTAAGATAGGGTACGGATGGGTCTAAATCCATTAATCCAATAAAAATTAGATAAGTTTTGGATATTTTTTAAACCTTATCTTTATGGTTTCACCCTTTTAACTCTTACTATTTTATTATGTAATTTACACCTCAGGAGTTAAAATAATTACCATAACATTTCAAACGACCAATGAATGAGTCTTTAATGAAATTAGGAGACTTAACAAAAATAGTTGGCTGGATATTTTATTTTTTTAAATTTTAATTCATTTAATTAAATATTTTATATTTTAAAATATGAATTATGTCAGTTTTGACACAATTCATTACTCAACTTTTTAGAAAATCATAAAAATTTGATTCCTTTAAAAAAACAAGTTTAAATAATAAATAACATGCCTAATTCATCCATAAAATTCATTTATAGCATAAAATATTTCAATTTATATTTATTTTAATATTATTAATATCATTTATTTGATTCTTCCTTTAATAAATCTATTACTGTATCATTATTGTGTCCTAATTAAATTTAATTATTCAATATCAAAAAAATATAAATAAATTATCATGATGTAGGTAATATTTGTCTATTTTTAAGGACTATTTATAGTCTAAGATATAACTTATATTACCCATATTAAAAAAAATTAGTAATAAGAGACATGTTTATGATATCTTTGTTTTTACATTAAATAAAATGTTATTAATGTCATAATCACACCCAAGTGGCTTTAAAAGGCAAATATTTCAGACCATGTAGTGTCTTGGTCGATAATAACTCATACAATAAGATTAGGACAAGTGTTAGGATAGTTTTATTATTTTAATAATATTATTTTTACCTTTAATTACCTGATTTACCTTTAATCATGGTAAATAGAATACTAAAGTTACTATTCAGAAAAATTATCTTGATCCTATTAGATCACATTTTTAATACTGATTATGACCATGTAATTCTATTTTTGAAAATGTAATATGCATAAGTGAATACAAATAATTTAAAAATTAACCCCATTGATGGATTGAGGAAACAAGTTTTTAAAGTAAAAACCTTCAAATGTTCAAAACGTTTTTTATATCCAATTTCAATTTGAATTTGATTATAATGACCTAAAATGGATTAAATGATAAATTTTTTATATATTTGTTCTTTAAAATTAATTAAAAGTATAACCTAACTATATAAATAAATCAAACAAAAAGTATTTTTGAATTAAAATGCAGTATTTTTTAATATTCATTAAAAAATTAATATTATCAGAATAATACCAAAAATTCAATAAAAGTAAATTTTTATGTCCCTCTTAAAAATCAGAAGTTTAATTTTTTATATTAATTTATAAAACTGTCAAAATTTGGAATTAAAAATAGTTCTCCATCAATAGGTGGTAAAAGTACATTTTAAAAATATTATAGCTTTTTATGTTTAAAATTTTATTTATTCTTATTTTAAGCCCCTAAAATTTATTGGAAGAAAGTAAAAAACATTTAAAAACCTATGTAAAGATAATATAGTTATTTATGCTCACTCCAACCAATATAATGTCTAGGCATTAATTACCATTTAAAATAATAATATTAATAATGTATTATTTTCTGGTATAACTCAATCTTGTGTGCAATGTATGATTTCAGAGAAACCCATTATTGCATGTCGGTTATGCTACCAGGAAAAAAATACCCTTTAAAGTAAAATTTATATTTAATTCATAAATATTAATAGATATAAAAAAATTTTATTCTATAATTACCTATGATGTTACATTTATAATATATTTTTCTCCCATTTCTTAATATTCTTTCATTATTTTCATTGTTTTGAGAGTTAATTGCCTTGTTTTTCGAGTATGTTTTAACTTTTTATTTTTTTTCCTATTACTTAGAAATGTATTTAATAATATCTATAATTTAAACCATGATGTAAATATCATATATTTTTATCATATATTTATTTATAATAGTCCATAAAATTTTTTTGATAGGAAATGAAATATGCCATTCACGGAGACGGTAGGACATACGTACGCATGAACGATGTTTCAATTTTCTTGTCATATTTAAATAATTAAAATTAAATGATATATATGTATATTATCATTATTATTGGGAAAAAATCCCTCAAGGAATCATTGAATCATTTTTGAGGAGATTGTGTTTGTTGACAAAGTGGACAATAGTGATGTGATTGTTGACAAAGCAAACCATGACATACAAATTTGTTGAAAAATGGGATTCCATGGTGGAATGTAGAGTTCAAGAGCTGTGGGTAATGATCAATGTTTGATTCAAGAACTTTGACAAAGGAATGGATGATCTGGAGGCGGTACAAAAAGAACAGATACAAGGTGGTTCCGTTTTCCAGTGTTTGCCAAATTTCTGGGCCTGAATATCGACAAATGAAGAAAAGTGTTTTTGGAAAAGGGACTTGTGTGTGGAGGACTTGGAGGATAGGAAACTTACGCGTAATATGTTTTTGAAGATCATATCATCAAAATATGGCAAAGGAATAAGGGTCGCATAAGTTTTGGTGAGGTCGCGCAGGTGACTTGCGCGCCGTGATGAGACTTGTGCGCCGATGCCTTGGAAGCTTGAGGAATTGCGCGCCGAGGGTTGACTTGCGAGCCATCGTGCAGGGTGGTCAAATTGACTATAAATACTCGACCATCCCTCCTCATTTCTCACTAGAGTTCAACACTTTGAAGATTCAGAGCTCCCGTCGCGTAGGTGTGGTGGTCGCGTAAGTGGTGGTGTGTCGCGCAAGTGAGACTTGCGTGCCATAGAAGGAAGTTACGTGCCAAGTGCGAGTTGCGTGCCTGAGGTGGTTTAGGTGAGGAAGGAATTGAGTCGCGCATATTTGGAGTTGAAGAAGCTTGTGTCTCGCAAGTGGTTGAGGTAGACTTGCACGCCAGTTGTGACTTGCATGCTGATACTTGCGCGCCGGATTAGACTTGCACGCCAAGTAAGGTTTATTTTCCAGCAGTATTTTCGTGCTGCGTGGAAGCTGGAAGTTTTCCCGATACATTCGGTGAAAAGAGATATTCATCTACGGGTGAAATTTGGACTTCAATAGAGAATTTACATATATATTAAGATCCATTACTTCATGAAAATGAAGAGACCTATAGGTCTATAAACTGTGAGTGGATCCTTTCCAGTGCAGTGAGCGAAGGAAGAGGAAAAAGGTGATCCTCTCCACCGGTAGTGAGCCAGAGAGAGAGAAACAAGGAGTGACCCTTGGGAAAGCAGTGAGCTGACCCTAAAATTTGTAAAGGCAGTGAGCCTGGGCATAGAATTGATCTATCCTGAACCTTTGTATCCATATCTAGGGAAGAATAGTGGAATTTGGTACGACCGGAAACTTGTCGGCGTATGATCCTTGGACGTAGCCTAGTGAGGGTGAACCAGGTAAAAATCTCGGTGTCTGCCTGCTTACTTCCCTACATTGCATTTAAAGCATCATCATTAGATAAAGAAGAAAATAAGTGATCATAACAAACACGCATTTAGAAATAAAGTGACCCTTGTAATAAAGAGGTCAAGATCCAGTGGGGCAGGAAGAACTTTGAAAAAGAATATTCATACCCTAATTCACCCCCCCCCTCTCAGGGTATATAGGCCCCTATTGGTCCTAAAAATTATAGTATCATATCCATGTCATATTTATCACATATTTTTATTAAAACCATCCCTAATACATTCCATATAAAGTGTTAATGAATCACATAGCTTCACAAGGTAGTAGTTCGATGTACACTTGAACGACATTATCATATTATCACAAAATAGAAAGAATGAAATTATGTTTGATATAATAATTAAATAAGAATAAATACATCATAAATATCATAAATATAATATATAAATAGTATTTACATCATTATTACCATCCTTAAAAGGTGGTAATGGAAAAACTAACGACATCGGTTCGTAAGGCAATAGTCCGTTGTACACACGAACGATGATTTTGTAACCCATTTTATGGAATCGTGTGTGCATGTTGGTAGAAACCATAACATAAAAAAATATAATAATACTTAGGATACTTATTTTATTATATAATCATGGTATAATAATAATTTAAGGGGTAGATAAATAAAGAAAACAAAGATGCATGTTGATGAACGTCACCTCTTCTTCGGGTAACTCCTATTGATTTTCACCAAATGCCATCATTGGATGGATTTTATACCCAAATTAAGGCTTATAATATGGCTTTAGGGAAGTTGTTAATTTTATTAGGTAGTTTTTGGATGAGGAAAATGAATTGGTAGGTGTGAATAAGTGAGGGAAGTGAGTGCCCTTTTATAGTAGAGGAGAAGTAACATTCTTATAAATACCAAAAGGTAAACACTATTGGGAACTCTCCCTTACCTAATGTGACTAAAATAATAAAAAAATTATAAAAGAGGGTATATAGTCAAAATATGGCTATAAAATGTGTTTTTTATAATTATTGGGTCATTTCCACATCTTATCTTTTAACATTAACCACTAAGTAAAATCATTTTACCTTAATCACTTCAATTAACATTAATCATTTTTATTAATAACTTTATTCAAGAATTAATTTTGCATTATTATACAATATAAATTATTATTAATCAAAATATTGAATCCATTTTTCCCAATACCATTCACTAAAGTTGTAAAATTTTATTTAAAATTAATCCCGCAGACAGAACGAGAAAGTGGTTTTTTAAAGTGAAAATGTTCCAAAGTTTGAAATGTTTTATATCAAAATTCACTATGAAATTTACTATAATGACATAAATTGGATTAATAGATGTATAATTTATCCAATATAAGTTTAAAACCAATTTAAAATGTAATTTAACATTATAAATTATTTAGATAAAAAGTCAGTTTTCAATTAAATTCAATATTTTTCACTATTCATTACAAAATGAAACTTCTCAGAAAAATACCAAAAATTGAACCTAATATAATTTTAAGATTATAATTTAAAAAATTAAGTTTAAATTTTCAAAGAAAAATTATAATTTTTTTAAAACTTAGTTTTAAAACAAGTGTGTCATTAAAAGGCGGCAAAATTGCCTTTAGAAAATACATCTTTTTATGCGTAAAATTGGGTTTGTTCTTATCTTATACCAATAAAATATATTGGATGAATGTAAAAACATTTTACTGAATATATAATATTTATATTTAATTAATATAATCCTCTAATTAATTTAACTTATCAATATTATACTCCTTCAGTGCATAAAAATAGTTTTTTATAAAAACATTTCCTTTATATTCAACTGGTTTTTATATTATTTTATAATTAATTGGTAACCAATTAATTCAAGCATATATTTTGATAACTTATTTAATAATATTAATAATTACCAATTTTACTTATATGAGATAATTTTCATTTTAAATAATAATAGTATTTGGAAAAACTTGGTCTTTCATGTAACATAAGCTATCAAAGAAAGTCATTATTGCATATAACGTAAGATAAACTCACTGTAGCATTCATTTTAATATATAATTTTTTTATTAGAAGTTTTCAATATATCATTAGGTATTGGGATGTTATATTTTCATATACACTTGGTTTTTCATGTCATACATGTTATTCAATAAAATGTTATTATTTTAGAATTTTTAGGGTGTTAAATGCAAGTCATATCCCCTTGGCGAGGTCCGACATGAATATGGAATTTTTTGGCTAGTCCTAGGATTAGATATGAAGTCATAAATACATATTTAATAGTAATTATAATCAAGTTATACACAGTTATTGTTATATAATCTACCTATATAGATCTGTTCATGTACAAGACGGGGAGAAAAATGTAATTAAGTCTTGGTGAAAGAGAACGAGGTGGTTAGAAATAAATTAAGTATTCATCACCAGAGTATATTAGGGAATGGAAATGGAAGCTACCACTAGGCCTAGGATAGGGTATCCAAGAATCACTATATTTCACAAGGGAGTAAAAATCAATCCATTTTTAGTTATGATTAGGGGAATTTGTTTTCATAGGTTATATGAACCATGAATTTATAGTCAACCGATATAGTCATAATTCAGAAATCCCCAAGTAAAGAAAACCATCATGTAGATAAATCTTTTAAATATGAGGGAATTTATAACTTGAGGTCACATGGGATAGGTCTCTTCAATTTTTTTAAGTTCATGCAAGATAAATCATTCTGAACAATTTAAATTTTCATTGGATGAACTATATATCATGCTATATAACATTATGCAACAAGAACTAATATGGTATGTAGTTTAAATTCTAATAGTGGAGATGTTTTCTGGGTAGTTTTATATCATGTGACAAGGAAGTTTCGAACCTATCATGAAATTATTCAAAGTATTTCTTGGGAAACCTTAAATTGGTGGTGGGTGTGATATACTCTTCATCCATTATAATCAATGAATAAGCTCTATTAGAGTAGATCATATGTATAGAATAAAAACCTTACCATTTTGGCTCCAACATAAGAAGTTTATTCTTGAGTAAATGAGAGTTCTCAGATCCAGTACTAGTTCCCCTTGGATTAATTATGGGAGGTGAACCTTCATATTGAATATGATATGATTCTAATGAACCTCCCAGTTGTGTAAAGTGTGAAACCTTTTCTCATCAATTTTATCCAAATTATCTAGTTATATTTGAGACTTGTCATATTTAGATAGTTAATTGGATATGTATATGTGAAATGAGTGAAATTATACCTCAATGGGTTGGACTACCTATGTCCTGTATATAAGAGAATATGGGGGCTCCTATGTTCTAGTATGGGTTGTCATACGATAATCACAAAAATCATATAGAAGATTATATGATTAAGATTTATTTTCTTTTATCATAATATTCTAAAGGATATTAGATCGTGTTTTTTTAAGGCATATATTTTTTTCACCACCACATGATAAAAAGTTGAGAGGTTGGACTAAATATAGAATTTTCAATTTAGAAGCATAGAAATTGGTATTATTGATCGTCAATATTCTATGAGAGTCACCAAATCTGATAATAATATTAGACATTATGAAATTTATGATAGCCTTTGTTCTGATTTCCTGGGAGATATAGGCTCATCCCACTCAAAGAAAAAATCAATAGTAGTAAGAATGAACTTGAACTATTTGGATGTAGTTTGGGGAAATATCCCCATGACATATATTCCCTACATGGAAAATATATAAGAGTATTAGGTAATGTGAAACAATTATGGGGGTTAATAAATTATGTTTTCATGTATCTGAAAATAATGGTACTTTTTTATGAACTCCATGAAGTCCTACATTATTAATTACTAGAAGTATCCAAGTCTCTTGATTTGATGGATGAGATTTCCTTATGATCAGTGAGCATCATAGGTTCCTACATGGACTTCTTATATAGTAGTGAGGGTCTCTAATACTTTTATGATTTTAAGGAGGAATATATAAAATCCTAGTTTATAGAGTAATTTCAGGGAACTTAGGTCATATTAGATGATGAAATTTTATTCCCAATGATGGATACATTCATCCTTAGCTTGATCTGGTGGGAGAATCCTATTTTGGATGTAGTCTTTTATTTGAGGAATACATCCAATTGTGGTATTAATTAAAAAGGTATTAGGTTCACCTTTTTATGGGGTGGTGTTAAACTTGTTTATTTTTTTCATTTCATTGTTAATAAATGGTGATATCACCCTATGATGTGTGATGTGAATGATCATATCATCTTGGTTTGAATCTTATAGGGTTGTAGATGCATTGTCTAGTGCATCTTCATAAGCATCCTGTGAATGTGATATGTGATACAACATTGAATATTAGGGGAATTTAGCTATTAAATATCACACATAATCAATTAAAGGAGTCAAATATTTCTTCCTAATGTCACATTCTCCATTAGTTTTATTTATTACTCACTCTAATTCACCCTTGACATTCAATCAGGATATTGTTATCTGTATGAAAAATTCTAGATCTATAATGAGGGCCTGATATTCTTCCTTATTTTTCTCTAATTATTCTAATAATATTAAGGGATATAGTAGAATATATATTTCTTGAGATGAATATAATCCTAAAACTCCATTTGGTATATGCAGTGGTTCATTAAGTATAAAAAAATCATTTTTCCTCTCATGAGTGAATTATGTATATCTATAAAAAACCCAACCCATGATAATCTTTATATTTCATCATAGCCTATAATACTACATGATGAATATAAATTTGTGATAATTCAAAGTCATGATTTTAGTGTTCAAATATCATTTCACTTCATTAATATATGTTTCCAACATGAAAGAATGATAAAGTCGGGAGTACCTTCTGTATAAAATGATATATTTTATATTCTTAAACTCCTTTAAAAATACTAAAAAACAATGATTAAGTCATGTCTAATCATATCTCATATTATAGACTTCCATAGAGGCCTTATGTTTAGTGAAATCTTAGGATTTTTTTAGGCTCATTACATCTCCATGTAATTCATACCACATATCTATATGAATATCTGAAAAAAGTATCCCACTAAACTCTTTTAATGGGTAACATGTGTGAAGAATTTTTTTTTGAATAATAATGATATTGGATTCATAATACTCATTTTCAAATCATTTAATATAGTATTCAAATATATTTACTTCACATCTTCCAATGTCACAATGTTAATAACTTATGTTTTTTTATTTATAACACTTTCTAATTTCATCATCATCATATTGGAAACTTTCCATTCAAACTCTTCTTTGATATCGTTCAATAAAAACTTTAAATGTAATTATTTACATTTGAAATCATTCTTTATAAATATATCCTAAATTCTTTTAATATATTAACTGACATTTTCTTTGAATCAAACCAGTACTATGACCACCCTGATTTTATTACAAACTTAAACATGATTTATTACATAAAACTTCACTTGATACAACAAAGAAGATCGATAGGTTTAGTGTCTTTGTGGATTAGTATCATTACATAAAAACATAAAACATGAAATACAACATCTTTATTGAAAACTTCGTTTACATGACCACTACATTCCCTCTTACTTGTCATTGCATGGGATAACCTGAGGACATGAATAAGAAAAGGGTGAGCTATAAAGCCTAGTAAGGGAGTACAAATATAATAACATGAGGAGTAAAATACCTTTTAGACAATAGGAATATCAATAGAGCATAAGAGAAAAATGAACATAAATGTGTGATAAAGCATGATAATCATAACATGGAAATGTGGCAACAATACTTAACATGGAATTAGCATGAGCCAAGGCTCATTGCACATTGAGCATGAGTAAATCCTCATTTCACATAAAGAACAAGTAAACCCTCATTTCACTTGAATTAGAATGAGTCAACACTCATTTCACATTACATATCATGATACTATACTTTACCCAATGCATTGGAGTGCTATAAGGGCGCACCCTTCTTAAACATTTCATTTCATGCATAAGTGTGCCACATGGATCATAAAACATGGATTCATAAAACATAATAATTCATTCCATTATAAAGGAATGTGTAATTCATACATGAAACTTTATAATCAATAAGTAAATGTGCATAAAGTTGAATACCCTTGATGGAGAAATGGGCATGGTATTCACTACACAATGGCATTGGCTTAGAAATTCGGTGCGATTTCAGCAGCGTAACGGCGTGACATAAGAATTCATAAAAATGGTTGATGAGAGAGAAATGGGTTCCTAATAATATTTAAATGTAATAGACAGTAATTAGGTCATATATATTCATGTCCCAACAATTTTAATGGAATTTATATTCATGATACAAAAGTATTGCTTGAATGTAAATGAAGAAAGGGAAGTTCCTTTCGGAATTTCGGCATAGTAACGGGTGTACATGGGAGGAATTTAATGAGAGAGAAAGGGGTATCCCATCATTAAAAAATAAAGAGGTAAGTACAAGGGAGGTGCGAAACCATACCCCAACATTCATAATTGAAATTAAACTAGAAAAACAACTTAAAGAAAATTGGACAAAATGAGAAAGGAAGAAAAAACCCTTACTTGGAAGTCTGCTTCCAAAGGCTTGAGAGAGGATTGAGAGAGGATTCTTGGGAGATTGGGGAACTTTAAGAGTATTATAGAGATATTAGGTCAGAGTTTTGATGAAATCCAAAGTCTTTGAGTGAGGAGGAAGTGGGAGCTTGGGTGGGTTTATATAGGAAAGGTGAGCGAATTCTTTATTATTCAGGTTTGGGACCCCTTATATTAAATTAATCTAAACCACAAACCATCTCATGGTTTTTGCCCATGGTTTTTAGAAAAGGGAAGAGGAAAACAATATTTTATAAGGTCAAACTTCTAAATTCTTAAAATAATAGGGTTTCTTATGTGGAGGTGAGTCACACTCCCATGGAAAACAATTTAAAAAGACAAGGTGTTTAATAAGTCTTGAGTGGTCCATTAATGCTTTGAAAAGTAAGTCAAACAAACCCAAAATCACATTATTTTAATGGTAAAACATGTATTTGGAGAACATAAAGCTTATTGTATTTTATACCATCACTATTGGGTCATTATGATGTCATAAAACACATTATATATTTAAACGATATTTAATTTTTACCCAAAAATTTGACTGTCTCAGAAAATTATGAAAAATTCACCGTTGGATAATTTCAACATCCTGATTCCAGATATAACATTTATTTTATCTAAATAATTTTATAAATATGTTAATTTTTTACTTTTAAAATAAAAACTGACATTTATCTAAAATTCACAGGTTTTGACAAAAATGGCATTCAAACCTTAATAAAAATTACAATTGCATTTATAAAATTATATGATCATTTATATATAATAAAAATTAATTTAATAATAATAATAATATTTTATTAAGATAATATTTAATTAAAAAATACCTTAATTTAATAAAATTTAATTCTTAATTAAATAATAACTAAAAACACTATTTGTACTTTAAAAACTATTTACAATATATCAATAATGACAAGGAATTATATACATTATTATATACAAAAAAATAATGTACATGAACATAGTACTAGCGATTTGTTACATAGCCCCTTAAAACAGCCGCATAAGACCTAAGGGTAAGGTGTGCGATGGTGACAGACTCTTGGGGGGGCTCGGATAACATCACTCGAGTGGTAATTTCTATCAACTTCCAATTTTCCCATAGATGGTCCCGTTCGAGCTTGACATGATGAAGCTCAGCATGGGCTTGGTCAAGAGTGAAGCCCAAAGACGCCACCTCTTTTCTGAGCTCTGACAAATGGGCTTCTTATGGAGAAATTCTACTGGACGAGGCCATCACTTCTTTTTTCTGAGTAAATTGGATTTGTTAAATCCCTATATTTATACTAATCATGTGATTACTGTTCAACGTCTATATTAGCAATGGTCAAAATTCTTAACATAAAACCAAAGAAGTTTACATGTTATATAAACATAAAGAGACATTTAATTTGATCAATAGGTATTTCCATTAATGAATCTATGGGTTGTTACAAGTATAATCCTTTATTTCTTAAATTTTTAACTTATCTAAGTCCAAAAATACCCCCACTAACCTCTGAGAAACTATGATTTCTCAAAAATATATTTTTATAAAAAAAACTCATTTGTGATAAAAAAAATAGAGATTCTTTAATTTATGATTATATTTAACAAATAAATTATTAGTAACCATATCTTATATGTTATTATGTCTGTTTTATAGAAATAATATTATATGAAGGTTTTATAATTTAAAACATGACACTATCGGGTAATGGAACTCTTTCGCTAATATTTTAAAAAATAGATTAGATGAATTTTCTTATCCTAAACAAAACAATTTATCCTCATCTCATTTTCAAACATATTTTATAATTATATTAAATCATAAACTACATGTATTGAAAATATTATATCCTTTATTGATAATAACCATTTTTTATAATAACAACCCAATTATCATATAAGACAAATGATTTGAAAATATACATCCATTATCCTGATCCACTAGATCTTTTTATCTACCCTCTTGATGTGGTAACTCTTTCTTTATGACTTGAATTCATACTAAAAACTCAAACTAGCAATACTTATTTAGTTTTGAACTATTATATATATTTAAAACATTTTTATTGGGTATAGTTGGTATTATATACCCTTCAAAATAGAAGAATTTAATTCTATAACATTAAGACGTGACATGGAATCTCTATAAATTTTCTTTCACCCTTTGATGTATGATATAAAATTATGTCTCCAATGTCCTAGTTTTATATAGTGAAAAAACTTTTCTTACTTATAAGATCCTTTATTAAATGTAAAATTTGGTGTAGAATCTCTACAACCTCTCTTATTCCCAATATAGACATAACTTTAACCTTTACTTTTTAATCATCATCATAACACATTATCTTAAACCACCCTTGTGATGCTTTTAAAACCTCAACATATTGAGGAGATTGGGTAAACTTTTTTTTAAAATAATTCTTCTTTTAATTAATAATAAACCATTATAAAAATTCTATCAGTGATTGTAAAGTAAAGATTATAGCCAAATGAAACCTTAGATTTGACATCAATCTCTTCAAGTCATTTAAAAACCTAATCATATTGAGTACATGAGTTGATAATAAAGTACCCTCTATCATATTATATCACAATAGTTCTTTAGAAACTTCATATTTCTCATTTCTAGCTTATTCTACAATATATAATTTTCAAGATATTTATCATCCCAAAAGAATCCATATTCTCATATTTATTATGGAGCTAGGGATCCATATAAATAATAATCTATGTAGACATGTAAATAGAATATTCATTATGCATAATATAAGAATATTTTTCTTCTTTGATAACTTCATCAGTAGGGGATTTCTCAAGAATTTTTTTCTCCAACATGTAGAAATTTCTTTCTTAGTTGAGAATTATTCTTAAGTTCCTATAAAAATAAATAAAATTTCTTCCATTAAGATTTTATTTCTCTTAAATTTGTCTCAAATTAATTTTATATTATTATGATATAATTTTATGAACAAAAAAATGTTTCTCATAAGAGTATCATGTTTTAGAGTCATTTAATAAGAACATTTAAAAAATGTACTCCCACAAAAATGACGACACATATTAAGTGCATCATATCCATTGGTGGTCCAAGATCCAAATTTTACTCAATGATGAGTCTAAATAATAACTTTTCTCATCAACTAGTGACAATTATCATTCATTCATGATTTTTAAATAACTTCCCATAATGATTTGATCATAGAATTTTAATAATTACAATGCAATGTTCATGCTTTAAAGGCATATAAAATTTGAAATCATTTCCCAAATTATCTTATTTTTATGTTTTTTAGGTATTTTGTTTTTAAATTTATATATTTTTATCTAATCCAATACATAATAGTTTTTTAGGATCATAGGTACATTTATTTAAAAAATAATTTAACTAAAATGAGGTTAATTTTATCATTTGAATAGGCACATGGATCATGCAACTAGAAACATAATTTTAATGGGTTATATTGGACTACATTTACATTTTAATCTTATTGGTCCAACTATAAGAGTATAAAATTCCAAAAAATAAATGGTAATGATCTCAATACATTTATTGAATTAATGTAAAAATTAAAGGATGAATCCAATTCCTATATTGGAAATTCAATAATGTGTATAGAATAACTCTGGTCTAATCTTCGATGATGGAACTAAATATGTGAAACCATTTAATTTATTTTATCTTCTCGATGAGGGGTTTTTGTGATTAAAGGGATTTAAGAAGAATGATGTAATTTAATTTGGATGAAACTCTTTATGATGAGTCAAGATGAGTAAAAATAATGATTAATAAATTAATTTCATTGAGCATAAAAGTGTCTTATTAAACTAACACCAATTATACATATGGGTATGATCAGAGATCTACGAAGTATTGAAACAATTAAAAAATTCAATACTAGATTCTATTCATTACCAAAAACATTTAATGAATGGTTCATTAACACATAAAATTTTATGTACCCAAGTGTTCCAATAATCTATAAAACATAAATATTAAATTGATATTTTCAATAATCAATGACATTCTTGATGGAGGGTACACAATGTTGATTTAATAATCATTAAGCATGTTTTCCCTCAAGAAATCCATCAATACTAACATAAGACTCACTATAGAGGGATTTTTTTCTATCCATGGATATGAATATGGGGAATAAATAGGTTAGGGATATTCTTGATAGAGTATAAAATAATGGAAAAGGTGGTAAGAATAGAGTTACATGAACATTGCTCACACAAAAAAATGTAATTGAAACAAAATACACATGTGAGGAAATATAAAGTGAAATTTTGAAAGGGATTATAGTATAATTGAATATAATAAAAGAATGTAAAATTAAACTATATTATTATATTGATAGTGGAAGAACATTTCACAACTTTAATTAATGAAAATAAAAAATTAAAACAAGATATAGATAATTATAAGAAATCCAAGATAAAACTGAGGATGTAAAAAGAGAATATTGGAGAGGTTTCTGTAGTAGAAAATTGATTATGGAAGGCCCTTATAATAATTACTCAGTGTGTTCGCATTTAAAATTATTCTCCTAAGGATTTGAAGTGATAACCCTTTTAAATAGAAGAGGAGGAAGAAATTTATAGCAGAAAATTGGGTTTGTTTTTTTTTAATCTATATTTTGACTTCTAATTATTAGTTGACCATTAATTATACCAAATATAGAAAAAATTTCTCTTTAAATTTTATTGATCACTATCTTAAGGATGATGATTCAATACTTTTAATTTTTTAATATTTTCATACATTTATGTAATATAAAATGGAATAATATAACTTATGAAAATTCAGTAATGTTTTTACTTTATCTCTTAGCTATCCACCCATAAATATTGAGAGTATTTTTTCCACTTATTTGGAGAGATATGAGTAATTTATTATATATAATAAAAACTATGGGAATATTTTAACAAAAAAACAAGCCTTCCATTTCATTGTAAATTTCTGACTCATCTTTCTTTCTAAATGGATGGACTTAAAAAATTATGAGGATAATTATCATAAAAAACCTTTATTAAAGAGTGAGGAGGTCCACTATACTCTTGTTTTAACAAGATAAATCTCTCCTCTACTTTTCTTATTCATGTTCTTATTTTTTTTACTTGTATCATTGTATGTTTGTCATAATTTCATTTCCATGTATTGAATGATTTATTTTTTATGAAATCATATTCTTCACCACATTATTTAGATATATATTTTGTTTTCTTAAATTATTTTGATTTTATTTTTTACCAATTTATATATTACCATTTTAATTTGTACGCAATTGTTTTTTTTCTTTTCTTAGTTTGTGTGTAAGAGTTGAGATCTCACTGATCTTCTAGAAACATAATTATTTTATTTTATTTATTATCAATCATATAAACCACAATACATATTATACCATATTTATAGATGAATAAATATCCCTATGAGGTGAGGACTAGTTAAGGTTTTATGGATCGATCAGAAGAAAACATGCTTAATGATTTTTAAAGCAACATTGTGTATCATTCATCAAGTGTGTCATAGATTATTGACATTCTTGATGGAATCATTTTATTTCATATATTATTAGAACACTTGGTTATATATAAACCATTAATTAATTATATGTGTACGTGAACAAAATCTCGAGTTGAGGCATGGATTATAATCAACACTTTATAAATATCCCATCATACCCATATGGTATAATGGGAATTAGTTTAACATGACCCCATTTTAATCAGTTAAATTAATCCATTAATCATCTAACCTTTGTAATCATCCTAACTTATTATAAATATTTTCATTCAAATTAAATTGTATCATTTTTTTAAATCTATTTGAATGCAATACACCCTCCATTAAAAGGCAAAAAAATCGATTCACACGATGAGTACCATCACCGAGGGTTCAACTCGAGTTCCACTATAAACATTATAGCAGAGCACCAAAGATTTAACGAGTGATATATGACAATCTATCATGAATCATTTAGATATTTAGTTATATTATCATATCAATCATATATAATTTAACTCTTGTATGGTTGAGTGGAAAAATCCTTACATAATATGTCATATGGATTGTATCAACTCTATTAATATAGCATCCTAACTTTTAAGGTTCCCCAACTAAGTTTGACTTAAATATCACATTAAATACTGGTACCTAATATTTTTAGGGTTGTCTATAATTTTATTTCCATAAATAAAAAATCCATGGGAACCTTACTTTGGTAGAACCTACTTAGTTGGATGACTGAATTCATGATAAGTGTTAGATTTTGAAATAATCTAACAATTAGTATTTTCATGGTAGGTTTTCAAAATCATTATTTTAATCTCATTTATTCCCTTTATGTATACATGCTTCTAATTAGTATTAATAAAAATAAAAATATTGTTATTAAAATATTATTTTGGTTATAATTTTTTATCGAGAAGTTGGATTGATGATCCGTATATGAAATCATGGACCAAAAATAAATATGAAAAATTCAAGACCAATATGATATATTTAATTATAATTCATGGAATGAGCCACTAGAACCATCAAATATGTCTTGTCAAGATATGATAAAATTCATATTTTTCATCTATTTCTCATTTTCAACAAGTGAATAGTCTATCCTAATTATTTTTCTATATATATTATTGTGGAATAATAAGGTTTCCCATATTAGTCCATTTTCAAGTAGATATGGGAAGATTTTTATTTTAGCCCTGTAGGACTAAGGATGGGCTTCAAGTCTGTTCAATGAGCATTTATGAGATTCGGATTTGGGCGTGCGAGTAGTCTATTCTGAGTATATTTTCCATGTCAAATGTGATGGTGGATCTACTTTTTAAAATAGAGATATGGAATACAGTGAAGGAAGTATGATCAACTCCATTAGGATTATAGAGATTAGGATTTTCGGCATTGTTGATAAATGGAAACCATCCCTGATGGAAGATTTATTTCAAGACATAGTTTCCTCTCACCATCCTCGATAGGTGCAGTTATTCTCCCATGGGTTTGGGGCACAAGATATTCTTCCTACAGATCAAATATGGTTGGTTATTTCCCCCACTATTATAGGGTTCAGACTCCTCTATATACAAAGTTGGTATTCCCCTTGACTAAGGATCTTGGGAAGGGTGTAAGGTCCTTTAATAAAGTTATTTATTCCCCCTTTCACTATTAGGGTAATTGGATACTCCAACATAGTTCCATAGAGGTTACATGGTTTAATAGTTTGGATATATAATCAGTGGTTTTGAGCTGATTATATAGGGGGTTCTGGTGCCCCCTAATTTGATGAATTTTCTTTAACGATGAGAGACTTTACCTCCATGGGTTATGATAATGATGTGACTGAAGGAAGTCCAAGAAGTATATAATTTTGTGAAATTTTTTATTCCTCGGCACCCTAAGGTTTTCATTTTAGATATGATGTTGTAGTTTGATATCAACTTTCAACTTCTTAGAATCTTTTGTGTTTTGAGTATCCCCATTTTCTCATGCATGTTTTTTATCAAGGATTATGGTTAATAAAATAAAAAATATCTTTAAAATATATAAACCTTTACCAATTTACATGTAAAATATTACATGGATTATCTCATGTTACAACTCCTTCCAATGGGGAAACCATAACCATTTTTTAAGGAAATAATTTCAACCTAGACTTTATAAGTTATACATCTAAAATCATGAAATGGTTTCAACCATCTATTCCATGGTTTTCTTATAGAAATAATATTTTTATACTAACCATGAGTGTTTATTTAATAAACCATGATGTGTAATTTTTAGATTTATAATGCTATGTTTTTTGAAACTATCCCAAGCCCGTTTTTACAAACCACAATGTAGTTTCATAAAATTTATAAATCCATGATCATTTTCATCTTAAAATACATCATGGTTTGAAAAAATGAATGAACAGTGACCATTTTTTACAAAAAATGTCATGTTTCTAGAAAAACCTATTTTTCTAGTTATATAATATATTGAAAACTTTAATAAAAATGATATATATGTGACTCTAATACCAATAAAGGGTTTTATAAGGGGAAATTATTGTCTAAGAATAATATAAATAATAATAAAAAACCAAATATTCCATAATAACATTCCATTTATTTTGGAATGAATAAAATTAATGAATAATGTGTACCTTTTCTTTGATTATCTTATATATCCAAACTTCTCTACACAATATTGATATAGATCATTAAGAAGAAACCCATAGGTTCTTTCATCCTATGGGTTTTATAAATATCTCAATGATTGTGAAGGATATATTTCAATCCTTGGTTTACAAGAAACATAGGTTAAAGTCTAAAAGAAAACAAAAGAGAAAGAGATTCAGTTTGAGGAGTTTTCTTATATCTCTTCAACAGACTTTAAATATCATTGGTGTTGACTTATTCATCATATTGTCACAATACTCATCTTTAGATCATTAAACATGAATCTTTAAATCATTATACATGTCTATGGATGATTATATAATCTCTTTTGAGATGATTATGCCTCTTTTTTTGGGTACATGCTCCATGATCTTCAGAAATGTAATATGAAACTTTAATTTTCTGTTACTATGAATGTGCTCCATTTGTCCCAAACTATTATATAACTTACCTTCTTATACAAAAAAATCATATAAGGGTTATTTCTTTCTCAAGGAAAACATGTTCCATGATTACTGTATAGCACCGTTGGACACCACCTATCCCATGATAAAAATAATTTATATTGATAATTATTAAATCAAATACAATAGTTTCTTAAGCATTTATTATAACTATAGTCTCAGTATCCATGTAAGCATCCACTTTAAATACTAAACAAAATAATTAAATATTAATTCATTGTAAAAAAACTTATGGTTGCTTCAGATAAATTCTATAGTTACTTCATCAAGTGGACATGGCATGTCCAACTGGATATCTTCCAAATTTACAGTTAGTTTTAAGGTTACTATGAACCCCTTTCATGGTTGGTTCTATACTTTTCAATTTTACAGCTCACAAAAAATTTAAGTGACTATGAAACATATTCATGTTAAGTTCAACCTTATTTATGGTCCTCTCATTATAACCATACAATCAACCACGTAAAACAAAATATATAACTCATAGTCACCTCCCACAACATCCACGGTCAATTATATAAAATAAAAATAGACTACCTAATTTTTTAAACACTTATACACATTTTAATTTCATGATATCACTATATGAACATACAACCCTAGAAAAAAATTCTCTAACACTTCCAAAAACCAATTGAAAAAATAAAATCATACTTAAAATACAGGTCTAATAGTTTGATACCATTCCATTGTCTTCGAGAAAGAGAAAGACTATACCTTCTAATAAATTCCCAAAAATGATATATCTGACCTTGAATTATTTGTGAGGTACAATAGTGATCCTATATCACTATGATATGATTATCTAGGACTAAAATATTCTCCATTATCTACTTGTGAAGTAACTAGGAGGAGTTTCACCACTAATAGGGGGTTGAATCAGTGGTGATTTTTACAATTTTTCTTTCTTTTGAAATAATCCTATATTGATCTATTAGGATCGGATCGACTCCTAAAATAACTCAACCTCACCTAAATGTAGTAAAAATAAATGGAATAGGAAAACAATATTTTTACAAGGTTCAGTCCCAAGATGAGCCTAATCCTTTTTGTGATTGGTTAGACTCCCTAACCATAGATTATCTATTATAATCACAAGCGGTTACAACATACATTTCTTCATGAGCATAGAGTCTCACTATGCTTTCTAGAGTCCCAATGGAATAGTAGTTTTACACTGCCTTGTTATAAAAATTATTATACAAAAACACAAAAAAATACCACTTTTAAATGTCAACTAATTTTACAACAACTGATGATGATCTTTCTTTTGAGCCTTCAAAATAAATAAAATATCATATTATCACATTCCTAAGAACTTCACTGAACAAATTATTACTCAAAAATTCTTCCACTTAACTTCTAAAATATATTCTACTCATATATTATACCAATTTATCTGTATGTGAATTAAATAATTATGGAAAAGAATATATATATTTTGGAAAATCATCTACACCAAAATATACTACTTCATGAATTGATATCTACTCTCACATAAAATACTGCATACTGACTAAAAATAATTTTATTTCTTTATGAGTATGATCTCAACTTATGAGTTTATCCTGAACATTAGCGACACCTATCATTTTTATAATTTTACACATTTATCCATGCAGAAAATCGCCATTTTATAAGCATCAATGTAGTGGTTATCGAAAACGTTATCACCTAAAAATTATGCAATCATTATAAGCATTTTTAATGAAGCTCACTAATATGATAAATCATCACCCACAAGGCATTCACTAAGCTTCATTGGGTATTGCATGCATCAATCCTCACTTCTCCAATCATGGATGCAAAATGATATTTTCTTGGTTTCAACCTCAATATTACACATTGTAAATACAACCAAAAACCAATATCATCCCACATAAAATGAGGAATAATCTATCTATAAATCATTTCTTATACTAATATTTTCATCTGCTTCAACATCACAAGAAAAGTAGTAAAACATCATCCGTAAAGAAGTTTCATTTGGGAAGTAGCAACACCGCAAGACAAAAAACCCAAAGCATCTCATTTTTGGTTGATCACCAGATAATTTATCCATCAAAAAGGAGGTCCCCACATGGAACAAACTCATACTTCCATGAATAGTTTTTATAGTTCACATAGAATCCTTCACATATTGTTCTCAATCTCACAAATCATTTTTATGCTTGGCGGCGATCCATACTTAGCTATATTTCAAACTCCAAAAGTGATATGGAAGATTCAGCATGGTATCTGGGATTGTGGGTGCTCAGTCTGCAAACCCTTGACTATGAGGGATTTGATCATGAAGGCTCATATATAGATGGAACAAGAAATCATGTTAATATCATATGACTCTCATTTAAATCATATATTAGATCTGACAACCATTGTTGCTTCTATCATTTCAATGATGCAGGAACAATACCCATATAGCGCCATCCCACATAATTTTTTTCTTATGTCGGGCCCACGGTATGAAAAGTAAGATGCACCTTTGAGTATCTAGAAATCCCAACCCCATGTCATCATTCCACCCCGTACAGTGGCACCACCTCTTCTCCCATGTGTTGTGGCTTTTTATCCCAACCCATGGACACATGTGGACGCACGCTCGAGTTTTTCACACTCTTTCTATTTTTTTTAAACATCTTAGGTTAATTTTTTTTAAAAACTACCACTTCAAGGTGGCATCACAGATTCCATATTTGGGGTTATGCACAAAGGAGGCATCAGTGATGCCACCTTTTCCCTAAAACACTAAATTTTTTTCTATTTTAATTATGTTTTTTTATATTGAAAATTTTAATGTTTTATTATTATGTTTGTATGGTTATATATATATAAATAGAACTTAATGTTTCAACATAATTTATCTTTTATTCAATTATGTGACTTTTCTATCCTATGTAATATAAACTGTAAGACAGATATGAATGAAATTTTGAACATTTATTAAACATATAAAAATTAGTCCAAAATAAAAATAAATTCTTAAAAAATATTGGTGAAAATAATTTATAGGCTTTCTAATTCACCTACTTGAAACTTAAAAATGTTTCAAGTATGTGAATTTGTTGGCCTATATAATATAAACTATAAGACAAATATGAATAAAATTTTAAACATTGCCTAAACATATAACAAGTAGTACAAAATAAAAATAAATTCTTCAAAAATATTGGGGAAAAATTATTTATAAGATTTCTAATCCACCTACTTGAAACTTAAAAATGTTTCAAGTATGTGACTTTGCTGGCCTCTATAATATAAACTATAAAACCGATATGAATGAAATTTTAAAAATTACTTAAACATATAAATATTAATCCAAAATAAAAATAATTTCTTAAATTTATTGGTGAAAATTTATTTATAATCTTTCTAATCAACCTACTTGAAACTTAAAAATGTTTTAAGTACATGACTTTGCTAGCTTATATAATATAAACTATCAGACCGATATGAATGAAATTTTAAAAATTTCTTAAACATATAACTAGAAGTTGAATTTTAAATTTTTATTTATATGGTTATTATAGTTTATATTATATAGTGTTTCAAAGTCAAGTAGGTGGATTATGATCCTCCTAAACATTCATTATTTTCGCTCTCACTTCTGAGCTACATTTCTTACATTCCCTTCATTATAATTTATTTATTTTATTTATGAAACTCTTTATCTTCAAAAAAAAATTAGATGATTAGGATATCTTTTAAATTTTATTTACATTGTTTTTATACTATATATTTTTTAATATTTTAATGTTATTTACTTGAAATTTACTAATTATTTCTATGTTTCAAGTATTCGACTTTGAAAGCTGTCAAATATAAATTGTGCCTAAAATATAAATGGAAACTGAAATACTATATAAACATATAAGAAGAGATAATAGTAATAATAATATTTTAATTTTAGTAGACATAAAACATGTAAAAAATGTATAATAAATGTCTATGTCTGTGGCGAGGAGATTCTGTCCCACATGGTGGTCTGTGAATAGGACATCTGCGTTGAGTGCGCAGTAGAGTCTGATGACCTAGAGAAGGAGGATCCTCAGGCACTAGAACATCAACTGGCGCATCCTCCATCTATGTGTTAGTGGTAGGAGTTGTCAATTGCATCTCGTACATCCCTCTGGATCCTTCTCCCACTAGGGTGGCAGAAGGACCTGCCTCCATCGCAGTGGGGAACCAAGCCTGTGATGGAGATATAACCCAAGACGATGATGATGGATCTGGAATCCAAGGCTGTGATGGATCCCAAGGATAAGAAGGATCTGGAACCCAAGATGAAGAGAACTACAAATATCCTGTTAGTAAAGATAGATCCCATGCCACCTGAGGCACATACTGAATTGACTGATCATGAAATTCTAGAGGGTCGACCTCTTCTCGTGGAACAGGTGAGGCCTCACGTGCAGCACGACGCTTTCTACGTCACCATGTTCATGGTTCCTCAGCACCATCAACATATGTAGGATGTTCCTCTAAGGCAGGAACCTCCTCTCTTTGAGCTAGACATGCGAAGATGCTCCCGAAAAGCGCACAAAAAGATGCCCTCGCCTCTAGCGTTGTAGCATGGATGACTACCTGGCTAAATAACCCCTCATCCTTATCATAACTTGTGCAAAAAAGATGATCTATGTGAATTTCATGTAAATAGATTCAAATTGAATTAGAAAATAGTTCAATAAACAAACTAATGGAAATTTATTGACTTACCATCCACTACATTTCTATGCCTGGTTGGGTAAGAAAAAATATAGACTTCAGTCTATACCATTGTGCATACTCAACATGCTCTGAAAGAGAGAATTGATTCGTATGAACACCCTGAATACAAAAATATACACATTTGTGCCAATAGTCGATAAAGCTAGCATGTACTCAGGACCAATCATTATCTTGCCACCCTGTCATCTTTATCCCATGAAGTCGGTCTGTCTTTTTCGATGGTAATGGAATCGGCTGAGTACGGAAAAACTGGTGCCTGACTTTGTCAAGATGCCGCCACTCAATAATATAGAAGTGAATTAGGGGCACTACATCCATAGAATCCTCAAGACCAATAGTACAATATGCTGGAAAATGGTTCGTAATACTTCAGTATGGAAGCCATGAAATCTAAAATGACTAGTGATTTTGTTAAAAAAGAAGTTAACTAAAAACCAAAATTGATGCTATTATTAAATATGTTAGATAGTGATAGATTGTATATACATGCCTGATCAGGTAAGATATAGTCAAACTGTATCCAATATACGCCCAAATGTTGTATCGGAACCATGTCAAAATTGTGTCACTAACACCACCTATAAAATACATCAATGATAGTGACAAATAATGAGAAATTAAAGTTAATAACTCATAGTAGAATCAGAAACCAATAGAAATGATTTATTATACCAGCATCCTTGTGGAGCGTCATGCAGCACCTCCATCTCAACCGGCGGACCAACAAGGTCAGGGCAGAATGCTGGGATGCGCTCCCATTCCCGCATCTGAATAAGAATGACGCATCCCCTGAGACCTCTTCGGTCCCTATGGGATAGCCTGCATAATGCTCTATATGTGTATGCCAATCAGGATGATCCCCATATGTATGTCCCAACCTGATCAAAGTCCTCTAGTAGGGGTAGATACATCATGTGCACGTACATCCCCAAGTGATCATTAAACATGGTCCTACCAATGAGCCATAATATATATGCACGGGCATAACGCATGATAGTATGCTCGTCACCATCATCCTGTAAATTTGGAATCTGCAACTCCAACCAAGGCATAGATATGGACGTTCCATCTATAGCCCTATGGTCAGAAAAAATATCAATTCCTAATAAGCATTGAGCAAGGTCTGGCCAAGTTGCACAAGTGAGTCCAATAACGGGTCTCCCCTGGATAGGAATACCAACAAGAACTTCCACATACTTGAGGTTGATGGTCATATCTCCCTCGGGCAGGTGTAATGTGTGTGTCTCTGGTCTCCACCTCTCAACGAGGGCAGAAAGTAGGTAATGATCTACAAATGTGAAATCTGATACAGCAAGGTCATAGAATCCAGTACAATTCAAGTATGGTCTAATGTCATGTGGAGTCTCCCTGTGATGAAAATGGTGCACTCGATTCACGTTGATCAATTGATTTGGATGACCCTCTAACACGACCTACAAAATATGTTTAGGCTACTGAGTGAGTAGTATGGTATCATCCATCTGTATATAATCAAATGAAATGAGTCATAAGTGTAAAATGTAAATATAACGTTATGGTTATCATAATTTTATAACATGTACAATGGAAGACATGACATTTTTATTCACATTGTTTTATGAAATTATTTTTACCAAAATAAATATATTTCTCCATTTCTTTTGGTTCTGAATAGAATAAAGATAACAAGAGGAAAGAAGAGAAAAAAATAGATGAGAAAAATATGTTGTAAAAGAATTTTATTAATGAAAATATCTTTGTAAGAATTTTATTAATTGATACGTGCTTTAAGGGAATATATGTAGGTTTTTGGATTTTTTTGTAAGGTTTTAGGATTTAGGTTTATGATTTTTGGGTCGGGGTTTAGGTTTGAGGGTTTAGGGTTTCGAATTTTGATATTAAGGTTTAAGAAACATATTTCAGGGTCAAATGTTATGATTTTGGGTTTTGGGGTTTAGAAAACCGAGAAAAAAAGAAGAGATAAAAACATTTACTTTACAATATGTGTTAAGTGTTCTACTTTTTAATTTATGAAATAAATTATATTATCTAAGATTTTATGTAAGGAATAAGAAGAAAGTTATTTCTTGAAATCAAGAATATTTTTTTGAAATAATTTATATTATCTAAAATATTTGGTATTTAATATGGTTAGACATATTTTGGAGGAGCATTATGATTAACTAATTATGGATTAAATTAAGATAAACTATGTCAACTACTAATTATGTTTTAGGAATTTATCTAATTATCTATATTGAATAACTTATTCTAATCATTATGATACTATTATTTCATTATAGAATAGTTTATTAAAATATCACACATAATTTAACCAAAAACCATGGCAAAGGGAAGATGTTTTTGTATTGGGGTTTAAGTTTGAGGGTTTAGGATTTAAAATTTTGATATTAAGGTTTAGGAAACATGTTTTGGGGTTAAGTATTATTCTTTTGGGTTTTGGGGTTCAGAAAACCGAGAAAAAAAAGAGATAACAACATTTACTTTACAATATGGGTTAAGTGTTCTCCTTTTGGATTTATGAAATAAATTCTATTATCTAAGATTTTATGTAAGGAATAAGAAGAAATTTATTTCTTGAAATCAAGAATTTTTTTATGAAATAAGTTCTATTATCTAAAATATTGGGTATTGAATTTGTTTAGACATATTTTGAAGGATATTTATGATTAACTAATTATGGATTAGAATATGATAAACCATGTAAACTACTAATGATGTTTTAGGAATTTATCTAATTATCTATATTTAATAACTTATGCTAATCATTATGATACAATTATTTCGTTATAGAATAGTTTATTAAAATATCACACATAATTTAACCAAAGACCATTGAAAAGGGAAGATGTTTTTGGGTTGGGGTTTAGGTTTGAGGGTTTAGGGTTTCAAATTTTGATATTAAGGTTTAGGAAACATGTTTCAGGGTTATGTGTTATGATTTTGGGTTTTGGGGCTTAGAAAACTGATAAAAAAAGAAGAGATAACAATGTTTACTTTACAATATTGGTCAAGTGTTCTGCTTTTGGATTTATGAAATAAATTCTATTATCTAAGATTTTATGTAAGGAATAAAGAGAAGGTTATTTATTGAATTCAATAATGTTTTAATGAAATAAGTTCTATTATCTAAAATATTGGGTCTCAAATTTGGTTTGACATATTTTAGAGGAGCTTTATGATTAACTAAATATGGATAGGATTAAGATCAACCATGTGAACTACTAATGATGTTTTAGGAATTTATCTAATTATTTGTATTGAATAACTTATGCTAATCATTATGATACTATTATTTCATTATAGAATAGTTTATTAAAATATCACACATAATTTAACCAAAAACAATGGAAAAGGGAAGATATTTTTGGGTTGGGGTTTAGGTTTTAGGGTTTAGGGTTTCGAATTTTGATATTAAGGTTTAGGAAACATGTTTTGGGGTTAAGGGTTATGCTTTTGGGTTTTGGGGTTTAGAAAACCGAGAAAAAAAGAATAGATAATAACATTTACTTTACAATATGATATTGTCACAATGAAGAAAATACATCATTCTAGATGAGACTGTGAACTCGACCCAACAACGTTAGGGAATCGTCTATGGTTATGACCTTCTTTATGAAATATTGTGCATCACAAACTCTGCCCTTGTTCTTGAGGTTATCCCATCTCATTACGCATCCTACTGACCTTCGGTCTCCCATGAGGACGTAACCAATTCATTTCAGGTATCACTATCGGCTGGCCTTTGGGCATTGGGAAATAATGATACTCCCCAATAGGTGTCCATGGTACAACATAAAAGTTAGCAATGGTATACATCTGGTACACTGGATCAACATGTGCTTCTGATGATATGTTCACAAAGGCACATGTTGCGATGGCATGTGTGCATGGAAACCGTAAGGCCTGAAAGTTTCCACATTGGCATTGCCTTGTTTCTAGTAATACCACGATTTTTTCACTGATGCAATTTGTGATGGGGTCTGAACACTCATGTATTTAAAATTGGGAGTCTTCTCATTGAAAAAGGCATACATGATAACTAGAAGCTTCTTCAATATTCTTTTCAATATCTCATTGAAAGTGTCTTACGTATCTTAGCCCTTGCTGTATTTCGTCTGATGCTAGTTTTTGTCTATCAACAAAGTAATTCATGCATCGATATAATGTCTCCTGAACTATGGCGGTTATAGGTAGCCTGAGAATCCCTTTTAAGACACCATTGATGCACTACACAATGTTTTTCTTCATGTGTCTATACCTCTTCCCCTCGTCATATGCCAATGTCCATTTATCTTTTAGAATCTGCATCATATAATCATAAACTTCTTGATTAGCCTGGAGGATTTGTTCAAAATGTTCTTCAAACTACCTTTGGTATGACTCATATGCTACAAAAAATAGATGATATTTCACATAAATTGATTTTATCTACATATTGAAATAGTAAAAAATAACGAATACAATGCATACCTAGCCTCATGATTTCCTTTTTCATCAATTCATTGTGGAATTTTTTATGCACATTACTAGCAATGTGTCTAATACAGAACTGATGATGTGCATTTGGGTATCTTCATGTATCAGGATCCGCATTGATTACCTCATTAATTTCTCGATGGCGGTCAGAAATCAAACAAACACCCCAAATGTTGGTGAAATGGTTGCTAATACATGCCAGAAACCAACTCCATGATTCATAGTTTTCTTTCTCTATAATGGTAAAGGCAATCAGAGAAGGTTAATGGTTTCTATATTGGGTTACCGCAATCAACAATATGACCTTGTATTTTCAATACAAAAATGTTCCATCAATCTGAATAAACTGTTTGCTGAAACGAAATACAGAGATACAGGGAAGGAATGCCCAGAAAAACCGATGAAATTGAACACGAGATGAATCAAGTTGGTTATCACGAGACACATTTTCATTTGTATCCATATGGAAGAAAACTTAGTTATGATGCCTCAGTATGACTAGAAATTGAAGAAACACCCGATATGATTCATTCCAATCACTATAGACCTTCACAATTGCCTTCTGTTTCGCCATTCATGCCTTATTATAGGAAATATTATAACTGAATGTCTATTGAATCCTCTCTTGAACAATAGATATTGGAACATCTTGACATGTCCTAATCATCCCAACAATAATAGATGACACAAATTCTGCATCCAATGAGGTATGATCTTGTGTGAGGCTTGGTTGAATGCAAATATGATCCGCCTCAATCCTTGAGATTCTCCAACCTCCAAATGTAATGTCCAAAATCACCCTTAATAAAAATCTACAATCATCCTCATACTTCTCACACTGTATGACATATTTACTATGACATGATTCATGAACTATATAGCTGCAGTTACTCTCAATATAAAATCTCTTTAGCATGATTTTTAATGCATCTTTACTTGGAAAATTATTTCAAATATATAAGTTTTTGTCCAGCTCACTAAACCTATCTGGTACAACTCCAAGGAACTCAATTGCCACTATGAGAACATTATTATTGAATTCAGGCACACATATCATTACTTTTGACCAAGATGAAAGGAGTGGTGGATGATTTATTTTAGGTCGAGGTTGATGTACAACTAATGCAGTTCTCGAAACCTCCTTCCAAACTTCAGATGATCCCTCCTCATCAACATTTTTGTCACCATCTGATCCTTCATTATGAAACTCCTCATAGGAAATTGGATTGAAATGTATATTTGGGAGATCGTCTAGGTTGTCCTCTTCTGCTGCATCATTTGGAATAGGCTCAATTTCATGGGGTGGACTATCTTAAACCACTCTTGTAATTCTACATCTTCATACAATTGGACGTTGTTGTTGTAAAGTAGCAACATCAACATATAACTCCATCATGGTACCATCTTACCATTGAGAAAATAAATTAATTACTTGGACCCACAGCGCATCAGCAACCAACAGACAGGCTAGATGCCACAATGTTGCCGAGAATTTGAAATGTCTATAACTCATGGACATGATCTCTTGATCGGGTCCCAGATTTAAGGAACCAAGAATTCTCTCTTGAAGGTCACTTATGGTTACACAATCAGTTGTACTAACCACCGCTTTTGGTTGTGTACTATAAGAAGCTCCTTGCTCAGCTTGAATAACCTCCCCATAGCAATACACGTAGGAAAACATGACTCACTACGTCAAAAATGTCTCTTTTATCAAAATTATGATACTATAACAAATATTAATAATTAATTATAATTAACTAATCATATTTATTCATTTTTTATCCTAAGTTATCATTAATTAATCTATAATTAATCATTACTAATAGTAAGTATTATTTCTAAACTATATATAACTAACTAAATTGCTTAATACATAACATCTTTAATTACTAATAATAACTTTTTTAACTAATTGCTAATTCTTTAATCACTAGTTAATCAATATTAAGTTATTCATTAATTATTTATTCTTTAATCCATAATCATATTATATTCATTATCTATTTATAATTAACTAATCATATATATTCATTTTTAATCCTAAGTTATCATTAATTAGTCTATAATTAGTCATTACTAATAATAAGTATTATTTGTAAACTATATATAACAAATTAAACTACCTAAACAGATTTAATTACTGAAAATAACTTTCAGTCATTAATTCTTTTGTCCTTATTTCATTCTATAACATCATAATTATCATTTTATCATTGATAAATATACTAATTTAATTTCTTTTTTCTAAGATATTTTAGTAGTTTACAAAGAAAATATGAATCATCTTAAGCATATCCCCTGGGAGTGTCAAACCAGGATTACAACAAGACCCATTATCGTGCACCAATTCCTATTAGAGTCTAGATCAAAGTGGTGTTTTTGGTTTTTACCCCTAGGTACATCTGTGCTAGAGCCACATCCACTTGTTTGTATCCAGACAGGGATTTGATTGCTTAGATAACCACATAATCTTTAAGCTACCAAAATTTCACAATACTTAATCCTAAGTTAATCCTAAGTTAATCTATAATTAATCTATACTTAATATATACTTAATCTATACTAATAAAAATAATTATTTCTAACTATATATAACAAATAAAAGAACCTAATAAAAAAATATTAAGAACTACCTTAACTACTTAGAAAATGAAATATTTAAAACTAAAAATAATTCAATTAAATAAATAAATAAACAATAAATTAAATAAATAAAAGTACCTCTAAATGATGATTTGCAAAAACCCATACAGAAAATGAGTTTTTTAGAGAGAGATAGAGAAAATTTAAGAGAGATGAAGGCAAGAATTGAGTGAGGATGGGGGGGGGTTCCCTTTTATAGGTAGTTGAGGAAAAGGTGGCATCCCCCAACCACCTTTTCCCTGTCATTGATCCAGGCCAAAGGAATCTTGGGGGAGAAAAGGCGACATCGGTGATTCCACCTTTTTAGAGTATTTTTTTAAAAAAAAATTAACCTATGCCGTTTAATTTTTTTTCAGAAAACGTAGAAAAAAAACTCGTGCGTGCTCTGTGGACCCTATATATGGGCTTAACCACTCATTATGGGAACTTTTCCATTCACAATCTTTTCCAAAACTACTCCCTTGGGCATGGTTGACCTCTAGGTCCCACATATTCCATTGGTTGAGTAGCTTAGGCTTCCATGTGGGTTGACCTAAATTTTTAATCAAATCCACCATAAAATTTACTTAGAAAATTTCTAAGTATAATGAAATACAATTTCAATATTTCTAAAAAACAAATTCAAAGACAAAATACTAATATTTAATTATTCCATATGTATATAAATACTTTAATGGTATTCCTCTTGTTGAAGTAATGTGAAAACTTTTTAGCACGTGACATTGACAATTAAGATAATCACAAACAATCATCATATTTATACTAATAATAACTGTCCAAGCATGAAATCTAATTCCATTTAAAGAATAATTGTCCAATAATGTCATAAAATTCTATAATATGGATCCATAAAAATTCCCCATGTATCACCACTTAATAAATTACAATTCTTTAGGCATTACCACTTCATTCATACTCACCAAAAACATATTGATAGATTGTGACAAAAAATGAAACACTTAGGTTCAATAATCCCCCCTTTTTATTTTGTTTTCAGTATCCCTTCACATAAAAGTAAATATGTGTTGTGAATCATCTTTACCCCCCTTAATGACAGTAAACTTAAAAGGGTAAGTGGGGTCTTCTTATCTCTTCTATCTTATAAAAAACCTCTTCTCTTATTTTCTTAATAGAAGGAATGTCATCACATGATACTTGGAAAAGAGCCTTTAGTTAATCACCTCTAATTATATGTGGGCATACCTGATGTAGAAAATAAGATAGATATAACCAAGGGTATCTAAGATATCTTTTAAATATCAAGGCATGTGAAATCAAGCTCAGAAAGTCTTAAAGGAAATAAAAGATCATGCACACTATTTATCAAACATATCATAAACTTTAGGTGCATAATAATAATTTCCTCTTTTCTTATAAATTCAACAATAAAGAACTAATCTTAAATAAATTAAATTTAGAATGAGATAATAGTGTTACTAGGTAACTATATCCTCATAAATTCTCCCCTCAGAAGATGTACCCACTTTCATCATCATGGAATTAAATGAAATCCCTAATGAAAAACACTTCTCTTTCAATTCCATGATTCGTTAGAACAATATACATAAAAGGATATGGAATAAAGAGGTAGCTCTTTATAGTCTTCAAGTGATAGGAGATGGCTTAACATAATGTTTCATACTTAACTCAACAAACCTATATTTTTTCATTTCTTTCATGAAAATATCTACAACATGATATTTGGTAGAAATGTATTCTAGCTTGATATCTCCACCATCCACCTTTTCTTTGATAAAATGATACCTGATATCAATATACTTGGATTTTGAATGTTGTACTATATTTTTTGTTAATCCAATAACACTTTTATTATCACACAAAATTTTTAGTGGTCTCTCAGTCCAGTTTTCAAATCTGCCAACTGTATTTTCATCCAGATCATCTATGTACATGTATATACACTACTGGAAATAATGGCATTTGCGACGGGTCATTTGCGTCGGGATCCCATCGCTAATAGGCTTTTGTGACGGGGTCTCGTCCCAAATGGCCCATCGTGGAAAACGGCGTCGCAACAACAATTTTTTGCGATGGGTCCGTCGATAAAGGTATTATTTGCGACGGAGATTCTTCACATCGCAAATATTAGTCCGTATATTTATGAAAACTTTTAAAAATCGTAATTGGGACGGGCCCGTCGCAATTAGTTTTTTTTTAAAAAAATAAAAAAATATTAATAAATTATTTTAATCAATATAATAATAATACTATTTGCGACGAGCATAGTATCCCGTCGCAAATACTAAAAAAATAAAAAAAATAAATTATTAATAAATTATTTTAATTAATATAATAATAATCCAATTATAATTCAAAAATAAACAAATATTAATAAATTATTTTAATTAATATAATAATAATAGAATTATAATTCAAAAATAAAAAATAATAGAATATTAATAAATGATTTTAATTAATATAATAATATTAGAATTATAATTCATAAATAAAAAAATATTAATAAGTTATTTTAATTAATATAAAAATAATAGAATTATTTTACATTCAAATATTAAAATAATTCTAATATTACAAAAAAATATAATTAAATTATAATATTATAAAATTTTAATATATATATATAATTTAATATTATAAAATATAAATAATATTATTATTCATATTAATATTGTTATTTCAAAATATAACATTATTAATATTTTATAATGAGACAGAAACTACGAATAGAAAAAAAATTCATATTTTGATTTAAAAAACTTTATAACATACAAACAAACTCTAATCTGAAGGAGGGGGGGGAGGGGGAGGGGGGGATCTTCAGATGCTGGTGGAGGAAACTCCATCCCTAAAGCATGAGTGAGTCGACGCATGTACTCCATCTGCTCCGGATGTTGTTGCTGCCACCGACTCATATGCTCCTCGTACAGCTGTTGCTGGCGTCGACGCTCCTCCTCATGTTGTTGCTGCTGCTGACGCATCTGCTCCTGCTCCTGTCGGAGACTCTCTATCAGTGCAGTCTGAGATCACAACTGATCCTCATACTGTGTAGAAGAAGAAGATGCACGAGCTCCTCTCGAGCTGGATGCCGACATCGCAGCACTGCCATAATAATCTTCGGGAGTCAGTCGAGAGCTGATACCAACTACCCGGCCCTTCTCGAAGGCATACTGGGTGGCCTGCATCCATGTCGCCTCATCAAACTGATGACCAGTGGTCTGATCTGATGACTCGACCTGACTCTCAGGCCGGGTCTGTGACGCTGCGGCCTCATACGACTCCTGTAGTTGCAATTTAAAATTAAAATTGTGAATATATTATATGCAGTTAATTTTTAAACTTGAAAACAAATAATACTGACCACGATGTGACACTGACAATCACCTCTGAGCTCCCCAGTAGCAAGATCACTATACATCCTCCGATATATGTCGTACTCCGTAATATCGAGGTGCTCGACAGCCTATAAGAATAAAAAATAAATTGTTAATATTTATAGTTATATAAAATATTTATAAATAATGTACATACCAGATGCTGTCTATGAGTACTGAAAGTATGACTCCCAGCTCGATGAGTCACCTCTTGTCTCCCCCGATTCTGCCTCCCCACCGATGATCTCCTCTGAAAGGCATCACTCAACCAGTGCGCACATAATCCATCCCATACATGGGATGAAATGTACTCTGGTCGGTGCACTCTACATGACTCGTCAAAAACTGACACTCCTTCTTTCTTCGTGGCAGCTTTTCTTAAATTGTGCAAAAACTAATGAAAGCGATCACGCATGGCCACCTCCCATGCCTCATGGATGGCGTCACGCATGTTATCCTCGATCGGATACCATAAACCCTACAAATAAATCAAAATATCAAGTTATAAATGAATTAATTTTCAAAATAAAAATTATTTATTTACTTACGTACCAACCAATGGCCGAACATGGCCTACTGCACATCAATGGGAATCTGCTCCCATGTGGTCCAAGGCTGAGAGAAATAGTTGCGCAAAATAGCGCTGCCCTGTCCGACTGCTATATGCGGAATACTGTAAAAATAATAAACATTTATTATGTGAATAGATTAATGAAATCTTAGTCAAATCCAGAGGTTATCACACAGGTTATTACACCTCCGTGTGCATGGATCAAACCCAAGACGTGGACGTCGCTCAGGGATGGGGTCAGGAATCATCAATCGTTCAAGACCACGCCCCCTCCGCGTACTCCCTAGAGCGCCTGCAGGCTGAGGGTCATCTGCCAGCAACTCATCCGCATCGAAAGGCAGGTCAGCATCTGCCAACTCACGAAATGTGTCTTCGTCCATCTGAAATAGAAAATGTTAATGTTGTTAGCAAATAATTGATAATTACTATTATATATACATATATATTAGTTATGATTGTATATAACTACCATGAAATTCTATCAGTGTTCATCTTCATCATCATCTTCATATATGTCAATGTTATCTTCATATTCCTCCTCAACATCATCGATATCCATTCGAGTTCCAGTTGCTTCATCACTTACCATTTCAAATTCATATGTGACATCATTAACATCATCGTCATCACCGACTCTTAAATGTGGGGTTTCGTCATCGATACTCATGTCTCTTTGTAAAAAATATTGATTTTGAGTACTCTCTTGAAAAACTTCAATTCTTTGCACATCAGTGAAAGCACATTCACTTTGACTAAACTGATTCTCTCACATTTTTATTTTTATTATACTCCACCAATTAGTCAACTCTATTGATGTAGCATAGTACTTTGCGTAATAAACTTGATGTGCCTTTTGAGCCAATAAGAATGGTTCATTTACTACGAGAACACTTTTACATTTACTATCGATGATTCCATGATTCGGATGAACACGCACGCCTCTCTCTGTATCCAACCACCGACATTTGAACATGGTTATATAATGTTGTCCAAGATAACAGAGTTCAATGATTTCATCAAGTATGCCATAAAAGTCAACTTCATTTTCTCGATGATGAGATCCTCTCAAGCTAACTCCACTGTTCATTATTTTTTTTGATTCCCCATATGCATGTGTGTGAAATCAAAATCCATTCACCACATATGCATTATAAGTTTTAACAAGTTTGGAAGGTGGGTTACTCAATATATACAGCCATTTTTCAATTTTATCAGCATGTCGAGACACCTAAAAATTTGTGAAATAATTATCAATATAGTAAACTATACATTGAATGAGTTTCTAAAAGATAAAGAAATTATGTTACCATTTTTTGAAACCACTGAGAGAAATTTTTCTGTCGGCGTTCTTCGAGAGCAGCTGCTGTAATTTGTGGAATTTTTTTCTTGATATGATTATCATATAACCTATAAAAAACAAAGTTATTTACTGTAACATAAATGATAGAATAAGTGATATAAACACTTATAGTACAACTGATGTCATCTCTTCACAGTTGAGCAGAACGTACGTATGAGCTCTGTGATGTTCATCATCCGAAATCCAGCGTTCATAAACTCCACCAAAACCAAGATCTGGCTGGTTGAAAACAGATAATTGATTGTCGATTTCATCAATATTCCTCTCGTTCTGTCCCATTCGGTTGTGTTTTGAAGGATACTCAGATTCAAAATAATGGGAGCAGAAAAAAGATATTTCCTCTTGCAAATAAGCTTCTGCAATAGATCCTTCAACAGATGCTTTGTTACGTACTTTTCTTTTCAATTTTTGCATGCATCTTTCAAATGGGTACATCCATCAAAATTGTATTGGACCTCCACATTTGGCTTCATATGGAAAATGTAACATCAAATGTTCTATTGAGTCGAAGAAAGAAGGCGTAAATATTTTTTCCAGTTTACATATAATTACAACAACATCTTCTTCAAGTTTGCATAGAGCATCATAATCTGCTGTAGCCGCACAAATTTCCCGAAAAAAAATGAGACATGTCTGTTATGGAATCCCAAATCACAGAATTCAACAGACCTCTTAATCCAATGGGTAGAAGTCTTTCCATTATAACATGAAAATCATGACTTTTTAATCCAGTAATATGACCATTCTTTCCACGTCTACCCAAATTAGAAGCACAACCATCTGGAAGTCTCAAATCTACAATCCACTGACAAAATAATAAACAGTTTTCTTTAGACAGTGTATAAGCTGCTTTTGGTTTCAGTAACCTTTCTGTTCTAACATTCTCAAACAGTTCCAGTTCTGGACACCTGCAAATTTGGGAAAGATCTAAACGTGCATTTACATTATCTTTTCTCTTTCCTGGCGTATCCAAAACTGTATGAAACAAATTATCAAAATAGTTCTTCTCAATATGAAAGACATCCAACATGTGGCGGACCAACAAATCAGACCAATATGGCAAATCCCAAAATATGCTACGTTTAATCCAATTGTGTTCTTTCCAAAAACCAGAAATTTTCTGTTGGTTTATTGTGGGACCAAAAGTGATGGGAGGTAATGAAAATACAACTAATTTTAACTCTGAACCTGATAGAATTTTTGGAGGTCCATCCCTTTCAATTGTTCCTTTTCTGAAATGAGATCTGTTTCTACGAAAAGGATGATCAGCTGGTAGAAATCTGCGATGACAGTAAAAATAACAAGGTTTCTTTCCATGAATGATCATAAATGCTTTGTTCTCTCCCATACAGTAAGGACATGATTTCGGACCATTTGTACTCCAGCTAGATAACATTCCATAAGCCGAGAAGTCACTAATTGTCTACATCAATGCTGCTCTTAGTATGAAATTCTGTTTCGTAGCAACATCATATGTACTGACACCAGTACTCCAAAATAAACTTAATTCATCAATCAATGGTTTCAAATAAACATCAATATTTTTCTTCGGATGTCCTGGAATTAGTAAAGTAAAAAATATATATGGCTCCTTCATCAATATCCATGGAGGTAAATTGTACGGAGTTAAAAAAACAGGCCAACATGAATATTGACTACCATAAGATCCGAACGGACAGAAACCATCAGTGGAAAGGCCGAGTCGAACATTTCTAGCTTCTAAATCAAAGGATGGATTCACTATATCAAAATGTTTCCATGAATCACTATCGGCTGGATGATTCAAACTTTTATCGGTTGAAATATTTGCTTTATGTCATGACATCATTGTCGTTGTATTCTTAGACATGAATAAACACTGAAGTCTGGATGTAAGCGGAAAATATCTCAACTGTTTTACAGAAATCAAACCAGACTTCCCATGTTTCCCTTCTTTATATCTCAGTTGCCCACATGTGGGACAACTATCCAATGACTCATTTTCCCCAGAATATAAAATGCAGTCATTTGAACATGCATGAATCTTTTGACAAGCCCCAAATTTTGAACCAGCCTCTTACTCTCATAGTAATTTGCAGGAAAAACATTTCCTTCGGGTAACAGTGTTTTAAGCAAAGAAAATATCTGGTCAAAACAGGTGTTTGACATTCTGTTATCTGATTTGATAGCCATAAATTTTGCAACTGCTTCTAATTTTCTCATCTTGCAGCCAGGATATAATGCATCCTCAGCAGACCTCAACAACTCATAAAATTCAGACGGTGCCAACTCAGGATTTGAATCTATATCAGCTGGAGTTTCTGTATGTTAAACAGATGAACCTGCAACATCATGTACTAAATCTTGAAACTGGGATGGATCCGGAATCAAGTTGGTATCACCTACTTTGGAACTGCATTCACCATGTTGATACCAAAAAACATAATCTGGTTGAAAACCAAAACGCAAGAGATGTCCCCCCACTTTGTCAAACATGTCAAACGTTCTCAATGCACATTTTCTACAAGGGCATTTTATTTTGGCTTCTGAAACAAATTCTGGATTTGATGCCACAAATGATAAAGAAGTATCCACACCCTCTATATATACTGGATTTAAACCAGAACCGTTTGGATTTCTACGTTGATTTATCCATATGCGGTCATCTAATAATGACAGTTGATGACCTCATTGTTCCATATTTTTCTATAAAATATAAAAGCATTACTGGTTTTGAATAATTTTTTAGAAAAAACACTCAAGCAAAGATTGAATATGTTGAGAATAAAGAAAAACATGTTACAAATATTGATAATTTTAATATTATATTGAGTTTTTATTATTTTATTAATACTAATATAATTTTTTCATAAATATTAATTATATAATAATAACATTGTTACATTATTAGTATATTTTATTATTAATATTAAAATAATATAATTTTCTATATTATATAAAATTCTCCTTTCATCTGTTTGTTTTAACATTCTGTCTCCACATGTAATATTTGCATTCACTTTCACCTCTCCATTGGCGAGTAGGTTGATAATTTTGAAAAAGAATGCAAATATTACATGTGGAGACAGAAAACACACAGATGAAAAGAGAATTGTATATAATATAGAAAATTATATTATTTTAATATTAATAATAAAATATACAAATAATTTAATAATGTTATTATTCCTAAATATTGGTAATTATTCCAAATTATTGGTAATTATTCCTAATTATTGGTAAATATTGGTAATTATTGGTAATTATTGGTAAATATTGGTAAATATTGGTAATTATTACTAATTATTGGTAATTATTACTAATTATTGGTAATTATTACTAATTATTGGTAATTATTACTAATTATTGGAAATTATTACTAATTATTGGTAATTATTACTAATTATTGGTAATTATTACTAATTATTGGTAATTATTACTAATTATTGGTAATTATTACAAATTATTACTAATTGTTGGTAATTATTGGTAATTATTACTAATTATTGGTAATTATTACTAATTATTACTAATTATTCCTAATTATTACTAATTATTGATAATTATTACTAATTATTGATAATTATTACTAATTATTGGTAATTATTCCTAATTATTGGTAATTATTCCTAATTATTGGTAATTATTCCTAATTATTACTAATTATTGGTAATTATTACTAATTATTGGTAATTATTCCTAATTATTGGTAATTATTCCTAATTATTGGTAATTATTCCTAATTATTTGTAATTATTACTAATTATTGGTAATTATTACTAATTATTTGTAATTATTGGTAATTATTGGTAATTATTACTAATTATTGGTAATTATTACTAATTATTGGTAATTATTACTAATTATTTGTAATTGTTAGTAATTATTACTAATTATTGGTAATTATTGGTAATTATTACTAATTATTGGTAATTATTCCTAATTATTACTAATTATTCCTAATTATTACTAATTATTGGTAATTATTACTAATTATTGGTAATTATTACTAATTATTGGTAATTATTACTAATTATTGGTAATTATTACCAATTATTGTAATTATTACTAATTATTGGTAATTATTACAAATTATTGGTAATTATTACTATTTATTACTAATTATTACTAATTATTACTAATTATTAGTAATTATTCGTAATTATTACTAATTATTGGTAATTATTACTAATTATTACTAATTATTACTAATTATTACTAATTATTACTAATTATTGGTAATTATTACTAATTATTACTAATTATTACTAATTATTACTAATTATTGGTAATTCTTATTAATTATTGGTAATTATTACTAATTATTGGTAATTATTACTAATTATTTGTAATTATTACTAATTATTACTAATTATTACTAATTATTGGTAATTATTACTAATTATTACTAATTATTGGTAATTATTATTAATTATTACTAATTAGTGGTAATTATTGGTAATTATTTCGAATTATTACTAATTATTGGTAATTATTACTAATTATTACCAATTATTACTAATTATTGGTAATTATTGGTAATTATTGGTAATTATTACTAATTATGGATAATTATTGGTAATTATTACTAATTAGGGAAAATTATAGGTAATTATTACTAATTATTGGTAATTATTTGTAATTATTACTAATTATTGGTAATTATTACTAATTATTGCTAATTATTGGGAATTATTATTAATTATTACTAATTATTGGAAATTATTGGTAATTATTACTAATTATTCCTAATTATTGGTAATTATTACTCATTATTACTATTTAGTACTAAATATTGGTAATTATTACTAATTATTACGAATTATTGCTAATTATTATTAATTATTACTAATTATTACTAATTATTGGTAATTATTGGAAATTATTACTAATTATTGGTAATTATTACTAATTATTAGTTATTATTAGTAATTATTACTAATTATTACTAATTATTGGTAATTATTGGTAATTATTACTAATTATTCCTAATTATTGGTATTTATTACTAATTATTATTATTTATTCTTAATTATTGGTAATTATTACTAATTATTCCTAATTACCATTAACTATGAACAATGAATACTAATAATTTAAATTTATTAAGTAACAAAACAATCTAAACATAATTAAATTAAAACTAATTAAGAATAATTGAAACTAATAAAAAATTTAAAATAAATATTAAATTAAAATGAACATAAATACCTTTAAAATTGATATGATGTTGATCTCTGATCGTTGTTGAAAACTTCAATATCCACTCCGGGAAAAAAATTAAACTTAAGAAATGTTGAACTCTAAAAATAGAGTTTTGAGAGAAGTAGAAGATGGAGTTTGAGAATGAATGAAAAAAACGGATGGGGGTATTTATAGGTTAGATTATTTGCGACGGGTGTATTTGCGATGGGATACCCGTCGCAAATAGTATTATTTGTGACGGTACTCGTCGCAAATACCTTAACCCGCATTTATTACGGTCAATGGTTAACTAGTTATTTGCGACAGGGGTATATTCCTGTCGCAAATATCTTTTACCACCACCGGTTAATTGCGACGGGCGGTAACCGCCCGTCGCAAATAACTTTCCCGCGATTTGGCGCACAAAGCGCGCTAGTCCTTTTGCGACGGGGAAAGCGATCCCGTCGCAAATAACTTTCTAACGGAGCTATTTACGACGGGATTTAGCCCCGTCGCAAATACCCATTTTTCCCGTAGTGATATAGTTGCAGCATATTCATCCTTATCCATGCTCAGAGTTACATAATTTTTCTTCTTTCTATAACAACTAACACAACCTTCTCCCAAAAGAATGTTCCACCTAAAGTTGATCCCCTGTTTGTAAAATCAACTACCAATCAGCATCTGTAAACCCCAAAAGTTTCAAATTTGCACTATGTCTATATAAAATCCTGTAGTTCAGAGTTAATTTAACATAACTTATAATTCTCTTAGATTCCAATAATTTAGACTCTTTTGGGTCACTCTAAAATATGGCTCATAAAGTCACTACATAAGTTATATCTGGCCTTGATGTTGTGGGATAAAGAAGACTTCTAAGGATTCTTCAGAATTCTTTATGATTAACACTATTTCTTGCTTTATCCTTTCATAATTTAGTTCCAACTAAAATGGCTATTGAAAATTCTTTTTCATTTTCCATTCCAAAATAAGTAATAAATTCCCTATAATACTTTTCCTATGATATAAATATAGAATTTGGTTTTTTCTCAATTTGAGATCCCATAAAATATGTCATCTGACCAAGCATAGACACCTCAAAACTTCTTTTCATTTGAGCATAAAACTCTTCACATAGTCGTTCCTTTCCACCAGAAAATATGATGTCATCCGCATATACAATGACTATGATATTACCTTTAGAAATTTCTCTCAAATAAAGGTTACTATCAACTTTACCTTTTACAAACTTCATATCCCTTAGATAACCAACTAATTTGGAATACCATGATCTAAGGACCTATTTCAAACCATACAAATCTTTCCTCAATCTGTATACCATGCTTCCATCATTATATAATAAAAAATCATTAGGTTGTTTAATATAGAATTATTCTTCAAGATACCTATTTAGGAAGGAATATTTCACATCCATTTGATAAACTTTATAATATTTTTTCACTACTACTACCAAGAACATTATAATGGTTTCAGTTTTTCTACTGGTGCAGAATTTTCATCAAAGTCAATTCCTTCCATTTGAGAATATCCTTTTCACACTGACTTATCTTTTTTTATTGATACTTTATCTTTCTCACTTAGTTTATTTCTAGAAACCCACTTGGTACTAATTACATTTTTATTTTTAGGTCATTATACAAGATCCCAAGTGGAGTTCTTATCAATATAATCAAGCTCCTCATCCATAGCTTGTATCCATTCCTCGTGATTACACTATTTAATTTGAGAAATAATTGGAGTTTGATCTTCCATTATGAATATTATTCTAGTTTGACTTTGATCCTTTTTATTTCCAATGATATTTTCAGTCTCAATATGTTTATTCAATTTGTTTTACTACTTACTACTTTCTACTTTTTCATCAACTTCGTCTTTATCACTGATATGTTCAGAATCAATATCAGCAATGTTTGGATCCTTCTCAGCAACTTCATCATTCTTATGTTCCATTTTTATACCATTTTCTATCAAATATTATGAATATGCATCAATTGTGATATCTAATTTGATCTAGTTTTCAAAAAATTTGACATCACTAAATTCAACCATCTTATTCATCTATTTATTCCAACTTCTGTAGCCTTTACCATAAGATAGGTAGCCAATAAAAATTCATTCCTTGCCTTTTTCTTCAAATTTTCCCAGACTGATTTTGTTGATCTTTATAATGTAAGGTCTTCCAAAAACTTTGAGGTATTTAATAGTTGTATTTTTGTTATACCACAATTCATATGATATCTTTTGTATTTCTGGTCTTAGTAGACATCTGATATGTATATGTATGGTAGTGAATAAAAATTCTCTTCAAAAATATTTCATGGTGTTGTATTCATCTTACATAGTCCTACCCATCTAAATTATGCTTCTGTTCTTTCTTTCAACTACCCCATTTTATTGTAGAGTATGTGGTGTCTTGTACTGATGATTGATTCCATGTTTAGAAAGATAAATTTCAAAAGCATCACAAGTAAACTCCTTACCATTATATGATCTCATCTTCTTGATATAGATACCTATCTCTTTCTCGTCTTGCATTCTAAATTTTTTAAACAATTTAGTTACCTCTTACATGTACTTAATAAACATGAAATTAGTCATCTGATTATAATCATCAATAAATGTATTGAAATATTGTTAACCTTTGTTAGAATTTTATCTCACTAGGCCACATAAGTTAGTATGAATAAGTTCAAGGGGTCTTGAAGATATAATATCCACCCCTTCGTGTGAACTTTGGTCCAATTCCCTCGTTTCACTAGTTTCACAGTTTTGATTCTTTTTTTCTTTATCTTGGGAAAATATCTCACAATATCTTGATTAAAGATTTTACTTATACTCATTTGATTAAGATGGCTAAGCTTTATATTCCATCGGCTATTTTCATTCTTGGCACTGAAATCACATGAATTGATAAAATCGCTAATTTTAAATAGATTACCATTGGTTCTTTTTCATTGAGTGATGATTATTCTATCCTTTCTACATTTGATGAAACATTAATCCTTTTTGAGCAACACCTCATGGACATCATTAAAAAGTTGTATGACACTAAGAAAATTGTTTTTCAACCCTTCAACAAATAACACATTATTGAACTTCATATTTTGGGCTTCAATATTTTATTTTCCAACTCCCATAATTTTTAGTGAACAATCATTTCCAAAGGTCACTGCTCCTCCTTCATGATTCTCAATGTTGCTCAGAATTTTTGTATCACCAATAATGTGGGACGACCATCCACTATCAAGAATATATGACTATTTTTCTACTAGATTTCAAAGAAACTTCATCAAAACATGACTTTTCTTTATTCATTTCTTGAACCCCTCAACTTTCATAATATTGGACATTTGTTCAGGGAGAACACTATTTCACTTTTCAGCAATTTGACCCTACTAATCACATCTTCCACATATTTCTTTAAAATAGTCAAATTTGTTTTGTGTTAGTAGATGGATTAATTCCTAATAATTTATTGCTTACTTTGAAATATTTTATATACTTTTTTTAGAATAGATCCCCCTTGGTTCATGTCTTATCATTGGTAGGGACATGCTATATCAACATAAATAAGCTTTATTCCCAACCACTCCCCAACACCAATAGTTTCCTATGAATCTTGATCTTCCCAACTGATAATAGCCTTGTATTGAAGATTATTGTTTTTTTCTTTCCATATACTCAGATTATCTCTGATTTGGGGGGAAATATTTTTGAATATTTTCTTTCTTCCTTTGAATTAGAAGATGATTTCTCACTAGTTTTCATGTTACATACTTGTCCAAAATTTATTTTTAGACCTACATTGTTAGAGATAATAGATTTATTTTGAGATTCATAGAGTATTGAATTAACCTGCTTCTTTGAACTAGTTTGTGATGATTTTTCCTTGATCTCAATAGCCTTGGAGAAATATTCTCTAATTATTTTCAATTTATTCTATTCTTTAATAAATTTAGACTGATTCTTTGATAATTCTGCTTCTTTGAGATAAAGTTTTCTTCAATTTACTTTACCATATTTTCCATTTTATCCACTTTTAGTTTGTGTCTTTTGATTTATTCAATGTAAAAAAATACTTTTATTTGTACATTTTAACTTTTCCTCAATTATCTTTTCTTTTTTTTCTTTCAATAATAGTATCTTATCCTTCTTGAAATTTTTATTTTGATCAATACAAGGTTCTAATTCATTTTAAAACATATTCTATATATTTTTTCATTTAGTTTCATCATCTTCACTTCCATAGGTGCCAAAAACGTTTTAAACAAGAGCTATGAAGTTATTTTCATCTTACGATAGGATGTTTTTGGTGTAGTTATCTTCATATTCTTTGATCACTAAACTTCTTATTTTACTTTTAAATAATTTCTTCTTGATTCCATCAAATTTCATTGTTCTTTTTGAGTTCTTCCCCTATTTATTCTTCTATGATGTTTTATCATCTATCTTAGGTTCCATAGACTTAATTTTTGGACAATTTATAGAAAAATAACTAATGTTATTACAATTTTAGAACCTTGGCGGTAATTTAATTTTATCCCTAAACTTTTACTTCTTGGTTTTTTTGATATAATAGTAATGGTTCTATTAAAATCACCATCTTTATTTTCATCATTATATTCACTTTATTATGCTATTTCATCATTTCTAATTTTGAGCTTTCTTATAGCTTCAAAATCCATCTCAACTTTGATCTTTTTCTTGAAAATTGGGATCTTTTGCATTTTATATGCAATGAGTATGTTGTGTAATTAATCAAGAGTAATATCATCTCTATCTTCTAAATATGATACTTTAGAATCAAACTTTTCCTGAAAATTTCTCATCAGGTTTTTAACAATAGTTGTATCATCCAATTTTTCACCAAAACCCTGAATATTACTAACAATATCATTGACTCTAGTGAAGTAGTCATCAACATTTTCTTCTTCACCCATCATGATATCTACAAATTTTCTTTTCCAATTTTATAGTTTGTCCTCATTGACTTTCATATTTCCATTATAACTAATTTCCAATTTATGCCATATTTTCCTGGAATTTGTGAGCCTCATAACCTTTGTGTAAATTTTTTCTTTGAAAGGGACACCAAAATGGAATTTTGATCTTTTCTATAAACTTCCATATTTCACTTATTGGTAAAATTCATTGTAGATTCATAAAAAATTGGTGGGAATCTAACATTAGTTGTATCTTTAACTTCAAGGACAAGAGATAGAAGATAGGGCAACATCCTATTCTTCAAAATGTGATAGTTATTAACATCAAAAGTAAGAACACCACTACTATTAATAGAATTAATATTATCCATATCCAATTATTAGTGGATCCTAAAAGAGGGAAACTGGTGCTCTAATTCCAATTGAAGTGACAAGGAGGAGTTTCACCACTAAATAGGGGGGGTGAATCAGTGGTGATTTATAAAATTTTTCTTTCTTTCGTAATAAACCATTGTTTACATTTTATGATATAATCCACTCTTAAAATAACTCAACCTCACTTGAATGCAGTAAAAATAAATGGCATGGAGAAAAAATAATTTTACAAGGTTCGGTATCAAGATAAACCTACTCCTTGTTGTTATTGGTTAGAATACCCAATCACATATTCTCCACTATAATGACAAAAGGTTACACCATACTTTTCTTTATGAGCATGGAGTCCCACTATACTTTCCAAAGTCCCATTGGAACAAAAGTTTTACACCACCTTGTTACAAAAATTATTTTATAACAACACAAGAATGGCCACTTTTGAATGTTGACTATTTTTACAACAACTAATGACGATATTTATTTTTGACCATCAAGATAAATAAAATATCATATGATCACATTCTTAAGAACTTTCATGAATGGGTTCTTCCTTAAAAAATCTACCTCTTGACTTGTCAACTATATGTTGTTCATATAGTATGTCAATTTATATGTATGTGCATTGAATATGTATGGCATACCATATATATCTTTCAGAAAACTATCTCACAAAAATATACTTCTTCACGAATTAATGTCTGCACTCACATACACTACTTCATACTGACTACAAATAATTTTACTGATTCACAAGAATGATCTCAAAATGTGAGTGACAAAGGATTTTATCAAAAAATCCTCTAGGTTGAACTTCAACACCACTTCTCACTTTTCTAATTCAACACATTTATCCATGAAGCAACCCATCTTTTTATAGGTATCAATGTAATGGTTATCGAACTGATTATCACAAAAAAAATTATGTGATCGTGCAAAGTAGTTTTAAAGAGGTCCATCACTGCGAGCAACCATCATTTGCATGGAATGAACAGAGATTGACTGGGTACTACATGCATAAATCCACTCACTTCTCCAAGAATGGTTGCAAACTAATATTTTCTTAGTTTCCACCCCAATGGTATGCATTACCAATCCAACCACAACCAGTAGAACCCCGCATAGCATGTGGCATCATTTCTCTGAAAATAATTTTTTATACTGATATTTTCATCTGATATAGCTTCACCAGCAAAGAAAAGGCACCTCATCTACAAAGGATTTTCATCCTTAAAGTGTAGCATAACTGAAATGCAACACTCGCAAAGCATGTTGTCTGTGGTAAATCGTGAGATAATTCATCCATTATGAAGCAGTGGACCACATGGAACAAACTCCCACTTCTGCAAATTATTTTTATAGTTCACATAGAATCCATAAAATACCATTCTGAAGCTCAAAAAAACATTTTTATACTTTGTAGTAATCCATACTTATCCTCATTTCAAACTCCCGAAGTGATATGTAAGACCCCATAATAAAATTTTTTTAAGTAAATCCACCATAAAACATACTTATAAAAATTCAAAGTATAGTGAAATACAATTACAAGACTTCTCAAAATGAAATGCCAAGCCAAACTCCTAATCTTTAATCCTTCTTTACATATATAAATACTTTCATGATATTCCTCTTATTAAAGAAATTTATAGAATTATTAGCACATGACTTTCAAAATTAATATGATCACAAAAAATCATCAAATTTATACCAAGAAGAACGGTCGAAGCGTAACATCCAATTCCATTTAAAGAATAATTTTCTGAGAATAAAATCCAATGATATAATATGGATCCATAATAATTTTCCAGACATCTCCACTTCATCTGTAACAATTATTCAGGCATTACCACTTCATTCAGACTCACCAAACACATATTGGCACACCATGACAACAAATGAAGCACTTAGGTTCAACAACTTGTAATAAAAACTATCTTTATATTTATCAAAAAATCATATGAACATTGGTTTACTAAATTGATGAGATTTTCCATATAAAAAATTTATTGAAATTTTGAATTATAAATTGATTTATGGATCAAAATTCCATTTTTTAGATTCTCAATCTATAATTCCTAGAAACGTTTTGTCTTTCCAATGTCTTTTTTTTCAAATTATTTCTTTAAATACTCTACTACCTTACAAGGTTCATTGAGAGTCTCGATTATATTCAAAATCATAGAATATTTTGTAATGATGATTAATTCAAGTCCACACCCCTTTATGAGATCAAGTGTATAAATGTTTTCATTTTTATAACCCTTTTTCATTAAATATTCACTCAAATGGTTAAACTGTATACATCCTATCATATTTAATTCATGTAATGATTTATTCAATTTAATGGAATAAATATATCAAGATCTAGAACATGCTATAAGTATTATTAATCCTTCAAGTATTCTCATATAACCATCATTATCATTGTTACTATATTTGTATGTATTTACAACAACTATAAAGTGTAATTAAAGATTTTCATGTCAAACCAACATCATGAGATATCAAAAGGTGATAATATCCACTAAAAAATAATATTTTTTATCATAATCAATCTTAGATATTTTTAAAAATCATGAGAAAAAAATCATGATTTATATCCCACAACTTCTTTATTTTCATTTATAATATTCATAAATACTAATTTACAACCAACATGTTTAATAACTTTTGGGGTTTTCACAATAGACCATAAAAACTCATTTATATAAAGTGTGTCTAATTGAGATTGGATTGAGAATTTCTATTTATGCCAATCTACTATATCATAACATTATTTTATTGATTTTGGTTCTTGATCCTTATCAAGAATATAAAATGTATTGTTATATAAAAATATCCCATTAATAATTGTGTCACTTGGTTCTAATACCCTTCAGTATTACTAAAATTGATATAAATTTCTTACTGGTCATAATCATGTACATTAAGTATACTATTCTCTCTAGCATTTTCATGATCAATAAAATTTATATTTTTTTATGTTTTTTTCACTTTTCTAACCAACATGGATTGATATCATTTACTGTGAAAAGTATTTTTATCCTTTAAACTAAGTGGCATAATATGCTTAAAATATGTATAAGAAACATTATTATTCACAAAATTAGATTCTCCTCCTGAGATATTTATTCTAGTTGGTGTATTTCTAGTGAGTAAATAGATTTTTTTAATATATTTTGAATCAATGAATACATCAAGGAATTAATTTTTTGGATTTTAAAAATTAATAATGGTAACTTTTAGTTCACTCATATTTGTATGGGCATCAAGATTTAATGATGATGTTTTTCCATGATACTACTTTTGATGTCTGTTTATTTTCCTATTTTGATTTTAGAAACATTTTTTCCCAAAAATGGAAATAACAAATCTAGTTATAAATACATATCATATTATCATTTCAAGAGACTTTAAAATTGAGGGAGATTCAAATCCAATATAAACCCCCAACATTCTTTGGATTTCCCAATTTTGTTCATTGTGAGGGTGTTACTGGATATATAACATAACCAAATGTCTTTAAATGTGAAATTTTTGGTTTATTACCACCAACTAATTCGAAATAAGAATATGCATAATTAATTTATTATTTTATTTGGACCAATGTTATCATTTTCAAAGTTTCATATCCTTGTATCAAATAAAAAAATTATTTTTTCATGATAAGTGGTCCAATAATAAGTTTTAATCACTTCATAAATGATTTAGTTAGGCTATTTTGAGCATAAACATGAATAATATGATTCTCAACACATATTCCAATCAAGATTCAATAATTGTTGAAATCATTTGATGAATATTAATAATTATTATTAAGTAAAATATGGTTAATTGAATAATATAATAAATTTACCCTTAATATAATTATATGGGGGGGAAATTTATAAAAATTAAGACTTGAGTTTATAAAAATCACATTTTTTACCTATATATATTCACAATTAGTTTAATAGAAGGTGAATTGATAATTATATAATTTAAAATAAAATAAAACAAAAATCATAGAAATTTTATAGTGATTCAGCCATAGAGTACAACTTCACTTTTCATAATCTCTCTAACTCTTCAAGAGATATAGAAAAAACTAGAGTTGTCTCACTTTTGATGGGGAGTCACAACCCTTCACAAAGTATCTTTTTTAATAGAGGCAAAATAAGGGTCTTTATTATTTTTATCATGGTAAAAGAACCAATTAAAACATTACCTTTTATAAAAGTATAACCTATTACATAATACTACTTTTTTAAGGGAAAATAATAAATGGGGCTACATGTTAAAAATGATACAAAAATAAAGAATAAAATATAATAGATTGATGAAACTAAATTAAAAATGGTGTATCTCAATGATGAATCCAACTTACATAAACAATGAAAGCATTGGGAAATTTGGATCAATGATAACAACACATAGGTAACTACTTGTAGCTAAAATAATAATAATAATCCATTCCTCTCTATTTACTTTTTATAAATAGATCACTCGCAATTGTTTTCTTATTTGATTTCCATAATTATTGGTTTCTAAATTATCTTAATGGCGAACAACTGATGGTTTCCATAAAAACATTTATTTTTAATGAATTATATTAGGTTCATTTATTGCATCCACAATCAATAATTAATTAATTTTTTTATGTTGTTTTGATATAAAGCATAATAAAGAATTATATGTGTTCACTTATAGTGGTTGAACCTAATAGGGAATTTTCCCTTCAATGTTTTATGTGTTGGGATGAAGTAATGCGATAAATATCCATCATTTTCCACATTGTTTACAAAATTACAACATTTACATAGAAAAAGTTGTATTGCATTAATCTTTAGAGTACATTGACACTCTAACATTATATGTGTTGCATACTCTATAAGTCATTGTCTTGGATATTAGTTTGTATCATCTAACTGGTATAATGATCCTTAACATTTTTTTCAGTCTTGGAATACAATACTCCTTTGTCTACTTGAAATTTCCTTTTCTAAAACAAAATATAAGGAAAAAAAGTGGTGCATAGGGTGTTAGACTCATTATTCCGTGGGTTGATTCTCAATGCATTGAATTCTATTTGTTCTCTTATCAAACTAAATATTCATTTTATCTATAGAATCCTAAATAATATGAAATCTATAGGTTTTTAAATTATTTATTTTCTTTCAACACATAACAATGGATAAAAAATAAAGATATATTCATTTAATAATTATTAGAATAATAATATAATTATTAAGTTAAATCCAACCCATGAAGAACCAAAATAATGTATTAGGGCATACACAGTGAACATCAATGATGTCACCTTAGGGATTGACACAACTTTCATTGGTAAAGACGTCTTCTTGAGATGTAACACATAGAGTGTTCAAAATCTGGTGCATGGATAAGCTAAAAAATAGGTTAAATAAAAAAAACACTAACTATACTTAAATAATGAATGAAATTCTTATCAAAACCAAGATTTATTGGATTATGGGTCTAATGAAAACTTAAGTAAATTTAGTAAACACATTAATTAAAATAATAAAATACCTAAATGGATCACATTGTGGGTGGATTAGACCACATATATCACAATGAATTATTTCTAATAAAACAATTGTTCCAATCCTAGTTTTCAGTGAGAATAATCATATAATTAATTTAAATTAAGAATAAGTTGGGCATGAGAAATCATTAAGTATAAAACCTCCTTTTTAACAAATGGATGTCTTTATATAAATTTGATAATTTCTTGACATAATTGACCCTAAATAACCTAAAGGACCATATTATATAATGAGAGTATTATGGCCATTAAACTTCTGGTTTACCATATTTTGATTAGGTTATATGTATTCGCATTGTGCAGATCATAAGGAAACCCTGAGAGTTTTTATCAAATCATTTTTTTCATTGTTAATGTTTTTTTATACAAGGAATTATTTATCCATAACATTAATGTGATTTTTTTCATAGATATCTTTCAAGTTCAATAGATTTTTTTGAGACTTAAGAGAAAACAAATCATTATTTATTAAAATTTATATACCAATATATAATCATATATTTTCTCTTATAGAGACTGTGATTAATTTTGTTCTACCAATTATGGTACTGACATGAGTACATCTCATTTTAAGGTTGATAAAATATTTCTCATGTTTAATCATTGTACATGTCATGTTGCTTCCAATGATACAAATATCTTTATTATGAGAATTAATTCTAGTAAACAAATTCTTAACGTCCATTTATAATAGATATATATATATATAATAAGTAAAATAAATAATGAAATAAAAAACACAAAATATAAAACATTTATTACATAATTTTAAAAACATATAAAATATCATTCCTAATCATTTACATATTCTCATCAAGCTAAACAGTTTCAAGGTTTACCAAATAATTGAAGATATCAAAATTCTTTATATCATCATCATACTTTATGATCTAATTAAAAAAATTATTTAATTTTTTTCTCATTTTCTTTAATATACTATTTATAAATATCTATAAAGAGTTATGGTGTATAAAAAGTATGTGATTGATGCACTTTCATGAAAAATTGAAAACATTCACTTTAAATATTAATTGATCTCTTTAGATGTGATTGATTATCATTTGAAAACTTTTGGTGGATTTATTTCCACTTTGATTTATTTATTATTATAAATACTTTTAGCGGAGATGATGACAAAGTAATATCAAGACTTTCACTAATGGAAATTTACTTTTTTTATATCAGTTTTTTTGTTTATTCACATTGTTTATAAGTTAAAGTTATTGCGATCAATGTTAAAAATAAATTTTTAATGGTAGTTAATTTAAATGACATGGAAAATGTTTATCAAGTCGATTATTTTGAAAATTGACCTTAAATATATATGTTTTTAAAATAATTCTAAGATTTCATATATATTATTTAAATATATGAAGTGAAAGAAAATTTTCCATGTCCGTTACAATAATAACTAACCTCGTAATGAATTTTTAATGTTTTTTTATTATAATGACCAATTTTGAAACATATATATATATATATATATTAAAAATATACAATAGAAAATAGTACCATAAATTGTTTTTGAGAAACTACAACATCAAAAATTATGATTTAGAAACACAAAAAATTTGAAATATTAATTGGTAGTTTAAAATGAAAAAATAATTAGTTAGAAATAACAAAAAAAGATAAATAATTATTTTTGATTAAACTGTGATAATAATCAGTATTGATATAATCATATGAATAATGAATTAAAAAAATATGATATAAAATAAATAAAATATTTCAGAGATTTTATTCCATTGTAAGAGCCTGTGACCATCATCATCTTCAAAAAAATATTCTCATTAGGGAAGAAATTTTTGAAAGTGTTTTCACATACCATATTTCTCATTGTTAGTGACACCCTCTCATTTGAAACATTCATAATAAATAATAAATCTTTGAGTTGGTTGGAAATATTTAATCATGATATTGAAGAACTAATTTCAGTGGTGGGGTTATAAAATTGAGTGGTGGTAAGTGAATATTTTTGGGGGGGAGATGAAAAAATGGATGCGATATGATAATTTTGTAGGAAATAAATTTTATGAAAAAAATTGAGTGGCATGATGAAAAAATTTGAGTGGTGGGATGTGTAAACTTTAAATTAAAGGTCTGGAGTTATTTTTTAATATATTTTGAACATCAATTTTAAAAAAACTAATGTTAAAAATATTATATAAATGTTTTTAACATCCATTTTTTTAATTATCAACGTTAAAAATATTTTAAAAAATATCTTGAACTTTGTTTTAAAAAAAATCATTAAAAATATATTTGTAATATTTTTCACATTAGTCCATTAAGTAAAAAACATTAGAAATGCAGTTTTAATATTGAATATTTAAATAACTTATAATAAAAATACATTTTACATTGGTTTTTTAAAAACCCACATAAAAAATGTGATGCCAAAAATATATTTTTATTATTTTTTGACATGATCTTTTAAAAAAATCATTTCTACTAACTTAAATCATGTCACTCATAAAATTAATATTTAAATACATTTTGACATCCAAAATACATTATAAATGATTTTTTATAGTGATATTGTGAGGGGGGAAACCAAATACAATAATGTTCATCGTGAAAATTAAAACGTACCCAAGAAAACAAAAATCATTAGATGTGTAGCATTGATAATGTGTTGAAAAATTTATATCGTATCATTGAATAAAATCATGGGATATTTAAAAATCAAAAACATCATTTTGATAAAAAATGAAGTCCAAAGTTGATGATGAATGATAATGAAAACAATGAAATGTATATTGAAATTAAAGGTGAACACAATAAGAATAGAAAATTTATAGTGCCAAAATGTCAATCTATTTTTTCACATTATATATATATATATATATATATACTATTTAAAATATGATTAATGGTATATATCCATTGAGAAAAGAAATAATGAGGAGAAGAAAATTCTAAGTGGAAAAAATATTATTTTTCAATGTATAAAAAAAATCACCATCAACTGATATAAAAAACACACGTCACATCGCAAATAAATTCGTCCATAATAAAAAACACCCATGCTACATTAATGAATAAAAAATTAATTTTTAATTTTTTTGTCAAATTTTCTTCCACACATATGTAATAAATTATCTCACCTGCATAAGTTTTTTGAGTGGTAAAAATAATTAAGAATTAATATTTTTCAGTGTAATATACTAAAATATCATTCCATTGGAACACACCATAAAAACACAATAATCTCCCACATTCATTGTAAATTCAAGGGAATGAGCTACCTAGTTTCTCGATCTCTTCACAAAATAAAATTATCAATCTGTAAAATATGATGAGAGACCCAAAATATCATCCACAAAGATACCAAAGTGAGAATGAATCATCTTAGTTTAATGAAATGAATTAATAACTGCCTAAAAATTAGAATCTATGGAAATAAAATTCCATCCCTTATAAATTTAAATAATTTCCCTCCATGAACCCCCTTTTCTTTCAACAAAATAAGAATAAAATTTTCATAAATAGGCTTGTGGGTTAAATCCAAAACCAATCCATCTTCATTTATACAGAAATAAACCAATACTAATAGAGAATCCGCCCAATATAGATTTACTGATATTAATTTTAGTAACCCCATAAGGTAGAAAAAACCAACAGTAGGTCAGGTTCACCTTTTCATATTGAACCTACTCAGATTTTCTTCTCCACCAAACTTCCAACAAGTTAGAAGTCCTCTAAATCTAGATCTCACCGAAAAAAATATTATAAAACATAAATCATTTCATTTAATCCACACAAACCATACTACATTCATGAACTACATCATAATAATAGTTTAATGGTGGGTTTTTGGAAATAGTTTAGAAAACTTCCGCAAAATAAAATTCCAATATTTTAGTAGTTATTTTTAAAAATCCACCACTAAATATTTTCTAAAAATAAAAAAAAATTGCTCTCCTCCCTTTCCCTGATCCAATCCCTCTCCCCTCTTTTCCCCCACCCTGAATCTATCTCATGTTCCCTCATTGTCCCCAAACCACGTCATTGATCCCTTTCCACTAATCCTTCAACAACACCACTCTTAGTGTCATCCTTAACCTCACTGCCACATTCTCTCCCCTTTCCCCCCACCCCAAAGCCATATCATGGGCCCTCACTATCCATGAGCCCTTGCCATTGATCCCTTGACACCACCACTCTTTCCCTCACCCTTAACCTAATGGTCTACCTCGCACCCCTTTTCTCCTCTGTATACCTCATCCCCTACCATTGTATCACTCCATAGGCCCCTTTCCCCTTATGGTCACACCAATCAGGGGTTATTTTCACAATCTCTCCATTTGAGTTTAATATTTTTTTTCTTTAAATGTCTTGTTTTTATTTATTCTCTAATTTCAATTCCTTCATTCAAAACTATCATGATTTGAAATACTTTTTTTTGTTACAATTTTTATGAGTTTTTTTTCTTTAATAATATAAAATAGTGGCTTAGAACATTCAAAATATAGAGGCTTGTAACATTCCAAATCACATGAACCCATATTTATCTCACTACGTATTACACAAAAACACAAAATAGAGGCATAGAACATTCAGAAAATGCCCCCTATGTTACATGTTATTCATTTATAGTATTTTTAATCTGTTATCATATTTAAATTGATTTTTATGCATGAGTTTTTTTATAACATCCCAGTTCCAGGTGTCACCCCGAGGTGCCCCATACTCGGTTGGTCACATGGCCTCAAGTGCATTTTCCCAAACACCAGAGGCTTCTGACTAGCAATGAGGGACTTGGGTGTAATAGTGGAGAAACTATCCCCTCATTGGTAGAGTATGCACAAAAAAATAACAAAAAATAATCAGTAGTGGAAACAATAATACCATAAGACAAGTAAACAATGGAAGACTGAAAGTAAATAAACAAATTAAGCACAAATATATAAATAATGCATGTCACATATGTCTAGGAAATTATCCAAACAAGTCACAATACTGTAAATATAGTACTAAACCAAGATCAAAATAAAGAAAGTAAACTCCAACAGAATCGCAAGCCTCATCTTGGTCCCATATTCTCCAGCTCCACAAAAATCAAGTACCTGATGAAAAATGGAGCATTCCCTTATCTATACATGCAACCATATAATCTGTTTGGGTCCAAAAGCATGACCCAAACAGGGTGTGAGATGAATCTCAGTAGGAAACCACCATAAGATCTATTCCCAACTATCAGTGAGTTTATATAGCAGGTAATAATGGAAAGCAGCAAATAAACTAGGAGTACACAAAAGTAACCAATACTATAGTTTCCATTTACATTCATTATCATTTAATGATCACAATTTATTCAATTAAGTATCACAAACAGGTATCTCAGAAGAATACCTAATAGGACCGAATCCAAGATTGTTCTTTGGCTTGGTAGACACATCACAACATTCAATATTTAAGTTAACCCTCTGGGTATCTCACACAGTCTAACCCCTTTGGCCAAGTAATGCAATAAAAAGGCAAAGAGACTCTAAGGAAGCACTCACCGTCAATTCCCTCTATGGTCTTACCAAAAAACTACATACTCTCTAGGGAAGCACTAAACATAAATTCCCAATATGGTCTCATAACATAAAGTAAGACACTATGAGGGATCAATCATCGTCAATCCCTCCTTTGGTCTCATAGCATGAAATATAACAGACACTCTATGGAAGCACTCAATGTCAATTATCTTTGTGGTTTAACTACACCAGGTTCTCAGAGATCTGTGTAATTCAATCGTAAATAGTTGATATCAGTCATCCCAAAGAAATATCAACTACTACATGACTAAACAATTCCAATTCATATCACAATCATTTAACAAGTATAAAAATGCAGACAGTTCCATCCTATCAGGCAAGAAAAGGAAACAAGGTTTGCCTCATAGGCAACCTGGACCAAACAGCTTTAAACATTCAAACAAGGAAACTCAACCATGGTGTGTTCCTTAAACATGCAATTTCACATAATATCACATCAACAAACCCTTAATCCAACAATAATTCTAAGACAGATAAAACAGGGATCAATTTCCTTAACCCAAAATACCTGAAGCATGGGTAATCAACACGTTGGAATATAAAACTCAAAGAAAAACTAATAAAGACAAAAAAACCACCTACCTCGACGTTGTACTAAGAACACTCTCGAATGTCATCCCTTGAATTGGCCTAGAACATCGAAGATCTAAAAAAGGTAAAAAACGTTCAACTTTGAATAACACAAGAAAAAGGATAAAACATGAAGTGAGATTCAAGAAGAAGGAAGGACTCACCTGTGGGATTCAAATTCACCCACTGGATATCGAATCAGACCTTGGATGGATAAACAGTGGCTCAGAGAAGATTCGTCTCTCTCGGTCACTCCTGGACGAAACAAGTCTAGAAGAAGACAAATGTAGGGATTAGACGTAACCACAATCTAATTAAACAAATAAAAAGAAAGGTACATGGTTTGTACTGTTAATGAACACACTGTGTATTTTCCTCAACTGATCCCCAACATTAGCAGTCTGCCACGTCACCCCACATGTCCACATCTTGGCTATCACATGCCAAAGACATGGTTGTACTTGGTAACTGGGTACATGATGTGTAATCCTAAGTACACTGTGTGTACTTATAAAATTTACAAAACCTCCCATTTATCTTGAAAATACCCAAAATCAAGATCCATACCTGAAAAGAAGAACTGGGTTCTTACATGTTTAATTTTGAAAAATTAAATTCTATATTTTTTTATGTGCATTCATTCATTATCATACATATCTATTTTATGTTTTTCAGTATTGTGCATATGTTATTATTTCTAAATTTATATTTCTATATGAATTTTTTGAAATATATGTTCAGAATTTATTTTAAATTATTTAAATGATAGGAATTCCAAGGAAGAAGTGATTCAATGGTCGTAGTCAACTCCCTGTTGATGTTCCCCCAACCATACATATGTCATCAATGTTACATGATGATCCCCCCGGGCTCCCTCCCTATAGAATATAGGACACCCTCTGTCTCCCTCATGTTAGTGTCTTCCACACCCTCCATCTCCCCCATCAATTTATGACACACCCTCCATCTCCCTCCCATCAGTATTTAGCACACTGCCTCCTAGTTCAATAGGTTCAAAATGCGGTGAATCTATAGTGAGGAAACATATGGTCACTCCCATTTCTTCATGAGGATATTGGAGGGTGATGGTTATAGATACAAATTTTAATGTGAATAAATTTATTGAATTTTTTATACTAATAACTTTTTTTCTCATAAAATATTGTAATAATGTTATTACCAAGACAAATATTAATAGTTTAAATGTGTGTAATTTGAATTCATTGAAGATAGTCATTCCCTTTTATTGTTATGGTATCCCTACGAATGATGCTGTGAGATTATTTTCCCAGGTTCTAGGATAGTTAGAGGATGATCTAGTTACCCTTCTGATTACATATTCTGATTGGAGTCATAAGATTCAATCCTGGAATAATGAAGTATTTAATTCCCAAATAAAGGAAATTTCAATACATTATGGCTCAATTGAATGTCATAATTTAATTAAATTATAATATTTAAAAAATGAATCTTTTTTCGTAGATGTTATTCCACTTTACCATTGCATATCTTATCACATAAAGTGGACTTTGAAAATTAAGGGTAAGAAATAGAAAGATTTTAAATAGATAATGTGGAATGAATTCAATGATACGTCATTTAACAATAAGAAATAGTACGATAAGGCGCCTTAAGGGGTATCTATAGATCAGTGGAAAGTGTTTGTTGATAAACATAACCATGTGAAGAACATGGTATTGAAGAATATATTATTATATTAATTTTATTTTACATATATACATGTATATGAAAAAGAGACAATGTTTAATACATTACTATTAAATTACATGTTATTTATTTCAGTAAGCTTTAAGAAAAAATGTATCAAGTTGAACAAAAAAATCACACCCTGCATTTCTGATTCAAATATTTTTTCAAGAAATAGATCGAATATGATAATATTTTCATTATTTAAAATATTTATATGATAATATTATCCATTTCATATTTTAAATTGTTGATTTATCTCTATTTAATGTAGAGAAAGAATTTAGGGCACCAAGTATCCTGGATGAAACTTTTATTGGATGTTCATATGAAATCCGATGAGAGTTATGTGAATGATTCTACAAAATAAGTTGGGGAATGAATTTATTTTTCATTATAATGACTTATTTTTAGTTTTCACTTTGTTACTATTAATTACTTTAAATTTAAATAATATTTGATTTATTGATAAAAATAAAATAACTATAGGATGTCAATCTCGTGTCGTCCTTCTCGGTCTCCCAAGATGATCTAGTTAGTCATGCCCTTGGGAAGGAGCATCCTGGCTGCATACATAGGATGGATATGAAAACATTACCATCTGAGGTATTTGGAAGGCCATCATGGATTACAGAAACATCTACACCAGGTTATAGTTAATCCCAACCTCTAGATGCTCAGAGGCAATTTCTTATAATAAAAAACAAAACTCAACAATAGGGGAGCACAATCTAGCAACAGGGGACTCATATATAGCTATATGATGCAAAGGTCATTGCTTTGTAGAAAGAATTGGTTTATTTATATTAGAAATGACTTGATGTGTCCTCAGTGACATTGTATCGATGGATGGTTTGAGTAAGTAGGTAAATCACACAATTTTATAATCATTTAGAACAAAAAAATTATTTTTTAAGTTAAAAATTAAATATAACACTATTTAATTTTCAGGAAAATTATCATATAGGTTCTAATAAAAGGAATTGGAGATGAAGATGAAAATGATATTATTTTGTTGGGTAGTGATGGGGATTGAATTTGGATTTATTGGTGGTGTTGGGTAAATAATCTCATGATAATCCAATACAATCTTACTATGATTAAGAAACCATGATGCGGTTTGGATGAATTTAACTATTTTTTTAAGGTATAATATATCCTTATTTCTCTTCCATTACATAAATTTTTTATTCATGGTTGATTTTCTGTGTTTTCTTCCAAAATTTCCATTATACTCATAATTTTTATGCTCTTTTGATTTATTTATTAAATAATTGAATGTAAATTCATCTATTATAGTTTGATGACTTTTTTTCTTTGCCTATGGTGGAGTAAATGGATGCGAATAGTATTGGGAAGTCTGGAGTTCATGTCGAATTGTTGATAGATGGTGGGTACCTCTTTCTGGGGATTTTTTTTTGGGAATTTATTTTAATTCATTTATTTTTTTGGGACTAATATAAGTAATTTATGTTTTTATATATTAATATTGGGGAACATTTTAGTAAAATAGTGAAATATGTGGTGTTTGGTATCCAACTGAAGTTATTTTGTTATTGTCTAGGGGATGTGCTTGGTTATGGGTGATGTTTGAGAAGGTGTAATCCTTGTATCTTTTCTTAAATGTTATATTATTGTTGGGATGGGTAGATTATGATCACTTTGTTAAAATCAAGGATTTTAGTAGGATCATTTTATGAGGGAGAGTTAGGTTGGCCCATTTAATGAGGAGGTTAGGAAGTATGTAATGGTTGTATAAGTTTTGGGGTTTATCTTTTGTTTCTCATGTTATCATTGTTATGATTGTTGGCTTAGGGGTGTTGTTTGGTTTCCAAAATTAATGTGGGATTGTTGTGGAAATTGTTTTATATTATAGCGAGGGGTGTAATATTTTAGGGATTGGTGGGGGAAAGTTTAATGAGATTATGGAGGATTATTTCATTATTATCTTGTTTTGTGGAAGCCTTGTTATGGGAAAATTATTATAGTAATTTATTTCTTGTTAATTTTTTATTTTTAGAGTGTTGGAAGTTTGTTGGTGATAATGTGGTAATGATTTATGAGGAATTGTGGTGGTGGTATGCAGTGATGTGGTAATATTGTGAAATGTACAAGTCCAGGGTTCTATATCTATGGTGGGGTTATGTGATTATATGGTTATGTGGTTATATGTAGTGATGTGGTAATATTATGGAATTTGGTTATATGTAAGCATGAATGAAGTGGAAACATGGTGTGGTTTTTGTGTGTGATATTATGGATATATTTTGGTAAGAAGATGTAGTGTTGTGGTTTTTTTATTGTTTTGTTGTTTTGTTTTGAGTTAGTTATCAAGGGGGTGTCCTAACATGGCTCGCCACTCAATATTGAGTTAGAGAGACTTCTGAACTAATCGGTAAGTGCAATGTTGAATTATAGACAATTTTATTTTTTTATTTATTTTATTGGTCGATTTTGGTGGTTTGATATGGTCTTTCATTCATTTTTAATTAATCTTACTTTATGATATTTCTAATCCACTAGTTTTAGATTTTATTAAGGTTTAATGTTGATTGATTTAGTGTTATTTTTGGTTTGAGAATTATGTTTTGGTTTATACTCTTTTTTTGTAGTTTATGTAGTTAAGGCATTGGTATGGGTTTCATATATGGTGTTGTGGTTAATGGTTGTTATTTTTCTAGATTTTATCAAAATAATGATCAACAATATTCATCAATAACCATTAAATCAAACACACACTATAGAAAATACTATGAGTTCCAATATAATATAATTTATCCATTAAAAGAACCCCACAAACCTGTATAAATAGAATTATATTTTTGTCTCTCTCATTAAACCACTTAAAAATCTTGTCATGGAACTAGTCTATAGGATCACAATTTAAAATTTCATGAACATCTACAAATTCCATACCTATAGGTGGTGTGGACCAAATATAATTTCCATACTTATCTCCAAACCGCAACTCTTTCTAGATATTCCTACAATAACCATTATAAATTTTCTAATGACCCCCCTATTAAAGAATAAGTATTACCCCATACACACTCCTAAAAAATAGTTCTGTAACCTATGTTAGAATCTAATAAATTGAATTTTAAAAAATATTTTAACTAAAAAACTTTATAATAGATTGAATCTTGAAAAAAAATCCAAACTTTTTTAGCTAAAAGTGCACAATTAATCGTTTCAACTTCCCTAAAACCAATTCCTCCTAGAGCTTTAGGGGAACATAACTTGTCCCATGAAGACCAATAGAGTTTATTTAGTCACTAAACTTATACCCACAAAAATTTAGCTAAAAGATCATGAATATAGACATTAATAAAACTAGGTATGGTCATCGGGTACAAAATAATTTATTGTCCTATCAACTTAAACAACACTTCCTTACCACTTTTAAAATTGACTTACCATCCCACCCTTGAAATATCTTCTCCACACTACCAAAAATTGAAGAAGAAAATATCCATTTTAGATCTTCTAATGATATTATGAATCCTTAAATAAATTTTATGATTCTCCAAAAATTTCACTTTTGAGATACTATATAAATCAAAACTCCTTTCATGAATTACACCCTTACTAAAATATGCATCAAATTTTTGGAAATACACTTTTTCACTGGATTCCATCTCATAATTTTCAATTAATCCCACAATAACATGACATTCCTCTTGAGTAACTCTAGTAAAAATGAATTTATCATTAGTAAAAAATAAGTAACATTATCACAACCCCTACATTCTTGTGCACCATGAATAATTTCTTTTACTGTAACATAAGAAGTCAATTTTGAAAAAAAAATCATCAATGATAATAAACAATTATGGAGATAATGGATACCCTTGATGTAATCTAATTTAAGTGATAATATGCCTCAAAATATGACCACTAATAATAATCTGTTATGAAATAGTTGAAAAAAATTCATAATCTTTTTCAACCTTGATTTCGTCAAATCCCATTTTCCAAAGAACAAAATTTAAGAACCCCCACTCCACTTTTTCATGTGTTTTCATCATTGTTTTTACATTCTACCATTACCATGGTGCTTGAACTTAGTTCATACCTACTTTATAAAGGAAATATGTTGATAGAGATCAATCAGTGATGTTTTGGGTTTCACATTAGTCAAGTGGATGGGAGGTTGGCTCATACCTCAAGGGGTTTTGATTTATATTTGAAGACTCTCTTAAATATTTAATTTGTATTTGTGAATACTTCTTAGTTTTTAATATGTAAGGGTCCATTCCCCCTTTTTATTGAAATGAATACCTATATCTAATTATTTTGGGTAGGGAGATTCCATTACATGACCATTGTAAGCCTAGTTGGTAATAAACCCAATTAAATCTTGTAGACCAAGACCCATAGGCCCAATACACAACACCCAAATCAATGGAACAACCTGCATCCCACTATCATTATTGCTGCATCCATAGCCCAAGTCATAACATCAAACTCATAACCATCAGCCACAAGAAATCCCTCCTACCATCATCACTACTACATCCAAAGCCCGAGGCAACCAACACAGCTCCAGCCTCCTCGCCGTTAGCCACCATTGAGCCCGCCTACCTTCACCACTTCTTTCCTTTTTGTTGGCCACCATAGAACCCACCTTCCTTAACCACTACCATATCAACATCCCACTACCATACTGCCATCCACCATTAATCATCCATTTCCTGAATCCCCCATCACACTAACTACCACACTTTCCACCCCTAAATACATGCCACCCCTACCATGAAAACTAACTTCATCTACATACCACTCGGGTTTTTATCCCCATAATTTTAGACCTATAGGATTTGATCCCTTCTTTGATGTATTATTATGGGGTTTCCTTACCACTAGGACAACACCCAAACTAATCCTTCCTATTTATAATATTACAATTGGTTACCTCTGTGTTAGTGATTGATTGAAACCACGTGTCTATGTGAACATCTATATATATATCATAGGTTCTTTGTATTCTTTTTACTAGATTATACTATGGTTTAAAGTAAAAAAATTGGAAGCTCTGGAATTTATCACTATTTGAGGAGGTATTTGGTGTTGTAGATTTGGGATCGAGCACATGAGAGGGACTTCTTATTTATCCTTATAAATGGAATCATAACCCATGTAGTTCAATGTTTCTTAATGGGAAATTTTGTATCTTGTAAGGTTATGTTAAAATGACCAATGTGGTGTATTTTAATTTCATGTATCCATAACTGAGTGAATTTCCTTATAAGTTCATGCATCCAAGAGCTATTAAATTTACTTTTAAGTTTGTACCTCTAGGACCTATTGAATTTACTTTCAATGTCATGTATCTAGGGCCTATTAAAGTGATTTTTAAGGTTGTGCATCTAAGAACTTGGGATATTTAGATTTAACCTCAAGGAGGTGTCCTATGAATCTTGGTTAATATGAATCAAAATTCACATAATTCAAGTTATATAGTTCAATGTTGTATGTTAATATTAGTCCATGTAGTTTAATGCCATGAAGGATTATTGATTCATGAAAGGGTGATAAAACGATACTAAGTGGGGTTTAGGTATGGGTGGCCCTTTCTAGTTCATCCTAGCTATTGGTAATTAGTAATGAGAGGATGTAGTTATACTGAAAAGGGATAGAGCCTAATGAGAAAAATGTGTTCATAGGGGATATGAAATATTGAAAAATAGGTAATCATATGGGATGTGTCCCATTGATAAAGAGTTACTCATAAGAAAATATGGCCCATTGAGGAATGAATGGCTTGTAGGTAATATGGACCATTAAGGAATGATTGACTCAAAGGGGATATGGCCCATTGAGGAATGATTGATTAATCAGGGATATAAACCATTGTGGAAATGTGAATCACAGGGTATATGGACCATTAAGTATTAATTGGGGATTAAACTAAACTAGAGTCCCATATATGTGTCCAACTTCTATCCATTGATAACTAGAAAAATAAAGATGATTAGACTCATGGGGAATATTACCTAATGAGGAAGAGTTGGAGCTTATACATGAGCTACCCATATGTGGATCCTTGGCTCATTAAGTAGATGAAATAAGTATGTAACACCCTGAAAATTTACTTTAACATAATAATAATCTCTATAAATTTATTAACACACAACACCAAGTTTTAAGTGAACTTCAATACACTATACAAATATAATTATTTAAATGTAACAATTATGAACTAGCCGTTAAATTAGAAGTATGAATAGGAATAACCACATTATGAAAAATATATATAAATTTTTTATATAATGTAAATGTATTTATTAATTCATAATAAATGAGTACCCAATTTTCTGTAAATTCATTTTATGCTTCAAAAATACATTTTATTCAAAAATAGTTTTTATTGACTTTTATACACAAACATTATAATTAATTTTTAATTTTTTTAGAAATTTTATTTTAGGAAATGAATATAATTTTTTAAATCACCATTTCAATATTATATTAGGGGGAATTTTTTTGATTTTTCTGAAATTATTTATTTTTAAGTGAATAACGAGAAATACCATTTTTTGTAAAACAATCATTTATTTTAATTAAATCAAGTAATTTATTATCACCAATATATTTTGAATTTAATATTAATATAATATTACTATTATTTAATTATAAATAATATAATATATTACATAGGAATTATCATTATCATTATTTTTGTGTAAGTTCATTTTTGGGCTTAAAACACATTTTTCTTGAAACTATTTTTCATTACGTTTTATGCATTTAAATTAAAATTAATTTCTAAAACTTCTAGAAATTTAATCATAAAAAATGTATTCCATAATTTGATTTAGGATTTATAAATTCGGTAAATAGGCCACTTTTATTTTAGTACATTATTAATAGTAAATGTGGTAAATATTTGTCACCTCAGTAAGTATAAAATAGGTAAAAGCGGGTTAAAATTATGGGGTAATGCATTAAAATATTTCCAAACTTTCATTTACCATATTGGATGAGTTTTTTTCAAATAGATATATTTTCAAGGTGTTAAATAATGTATTTTAAAACATTATTTTTAATTTTTGAACCCATGCTTGACTTTTAAAGACATAAATTATATTTTAATAAATCCTCTCACGTGCATAATTTTTTTGAATGGTAAAAATAATTAATATTTAATATTTTTCAGTATAATATACTAAAATATCATTCAATTGGAACACACCCAATACAAACACAATAATCTCCCATATTTATCGTACATTCAAGGGAATGATCTCCCTAGTTTAACAATCTCTCCTCAAAAGAAAATTATTAATCCGTAAAATATGATGAGCGACCCAAAATATCATCCACCAAAATACCAAAGTGAGAATTAATCATCTTAGTTGAATGAAATGAATTAATAACCACTTAAAAATTAGACTCCATGTAAATAAAATTACGTCCTTTAGAAATTTAAATAATATCCCTCCATGAACCCTCTTTTCTTCTACAAAAATTAGACTCAAATTTTCATAAACAGGCTTGTGGGTTAAAGCCAAAACCAATCCATATTAATTTATACAAAAAAAAACAATACCGATTGAAAATATACCCAATATATATTTTTTGATATTAATTTTAGTAACCCCATAATGCATAAAATCCCAACGTAGGTCAGGTTCACCTTTTTATATTGAACCTACTCTGATTTTCTTCTCCACAAAATTCCAACAAGTTATAAGTCCTCCAAATATAGATCTCAACCAAAATAAATTTATTATAAAACATAAATAATTTATTTTCATCCATAAAAACCATACTAATTTTCATACACTAAATCATAATTATAGTTTTATGGTTTTTTTAGTGGTAGTTTAATAAATTTCCACAAAATAAAATTAAAATATTTTAGTAGTGATTTTTAAAAATCCATTGTTAAATATTTTCTAAAAAATTATCTCCTCCCTTCCCCTAATCTAATACCTCTCCCACCTTTACCCCACCCTAAATCTATCTCTTATTCCCTCATTGTCCTAGAACCATGATATTGATCCCTTTCCACTAATCCCTTATCAACATCACTCTCAGTTTCATCCTTAACCTCACTGTCACATTCGCTCCCCTTTCCCCCCACCCTAAACCCATCTCCTAATACCTTATTGTCCATGATCTCTTTCCGTCATTCCCTTGCCACTTCTACTCTCACCCTCTCCCTCAACTTAATGGTCTACCTCTCTCCCCCTTTTCCCTCTACATCCCTCTTCCCCTACCATCATATCACTTCATAAGCCCCTTTCCTTCTATGTTCATTCCGATAAGGGGTTATTCTCACAATATTTCTATTTGAGTATAATATTTTTTTCATTAAATGTGTTTTGTTTTTCTTTATTCTCTAATTTCTATTCCTTCTTGAAAAACTATCATCATTTTAAATTGTTTTTGTTGTTGCATTTTTATATGATTTTTTTCTTTCATAATATAAAATAATGTCTTAGAACATTCAAAAATAGAGGGTTGTAACATTAAAAATCATATGAACCCATATTGATCTCATTAGGTATTACAAAAAATCACAAAATAGAGGCACCAAACATTCAAAAAATGGACCCCTATGTTACATGTTATTCATTTCCAGTACTATGAATCTGTTATCATATTTAAATTTATTTTTATGCAAAAGTATTTAAATTTTGAAAAAGTAAATGTTATATTTGTTTTTATGTGAATTAATTCATTTCCATACCACTTTATATTATTTTTTTTATTACTATAAATATGTTATTATTTCTAAATTTATTTTTCTACATAAATCTTTTGAAATATTTGTTTTAAAATTATTTTTACTTGTTTAAATGATAAGAATTCCAAGGAAGTGGTGATTCAATGGTCGTAGTCAACTCCTTGTTGATGACCCCCCTACCATATATACATTATCAACGTTACGTGATGAACCCATATGATACCTCACTATATAATCTAAGACGCCATCTGTCTCCCTCATGTTAGCTCCTTCCACACCCTCCATCTCCCCCCATCAGTTTCTAACACACCCTCCACCTCCCTCTCATCAGCATCTAGAACACTGCCTCCTGGTTCAGTAGGTTCAACACGCAGTGAATCTACAGTGAAGGAATAGGTGGTAACTCTTGTTTATTCATGAATATAGTAGAGGGTGATTTTTATAGGTATAAATTTTAATGTGTATAAATTTATTGCCTTTTTATACTAATAGCTTTTTTTTCATAAAATATTGAAAAAATGTTACTACCAAGACAAATATTAATAGCTTGGATGAGTGTAATTTGAATTCATTGAAGATAGTTATTCCCTTTCATTTATATAGGGTCCCCACATATGATGCTGTGAGATTATTTTCCCAGGTTCTAAGCCAGTTGGCAGATGATCTGGTTACCCTTCTGATTACATATTTTTATTGGAGTCCTAAGCCTCAATCTTGGAAGAATGATGTATTTAATTCCCAAATAAAGCCAAATTTAATACATTATGGATTAATTTAATGTCATCATTTAATTAAATTATAATATTTTAAAAATGAATCTTTTTTATAGATGTTATTCCACTTTAGCATTGCCTATCTTATCACATAATGTAGACATTAAAAAATTTGGGTAAAAAATAGAAAGAATTTAAATAGAGATTATGAAATGAATTCAATGATAAATCATTGACCAATAAATAATAGTATGATTAGGTTCTAGAATGGGTATATTGAGAGTAGTGAAAAGTGTCTATTGATATCCATCACCAAGTGAAGAACATGGTATTGAAGAATATATTATTATATTAATTTCATTTTTCATATATACATGTAAATGGAAATGAAGAAACATTTCATACATTACTATTAAATTATATGTTATTTATTTCAGGAAGCATTAAGAAAATATGTATCAACCTGAATAAAAATAATCCCCTGTATTTCTGATTCAAATATTTTTTTCAAGAAATAGATCGACTATGATAATATTTTCATTAGTTCAAATATTTATATGATAATATTATCTATTTTATATGTTAAATTATTGATTTATCATTATTTAATATAGAGAAAGAGTTCAGGGCACCAAGTCTCCGAGATGAAACTTTGATTGGATGTTCATACAAAATTTGATGGGAGTTATGCAAATGATATTTCAAAAGAAATTGGGGTATGAATTTATTTTTCATTAAAATGACTTAATTTTAGTTTTAACTTTGTTAATATGAATTACATTAAATTTGAATAATATTTGATTTATTGATAAAAATAAAATAACTATGGGATGCTAATCCCATGAAATCCTTCTCGGTCTCCCTAGATTATCCAGTTATTCAGGCCCTTGGGAAAGAGCATCTGGGTCGCATACGCACGATGGGTATGACAACATTTCCTTTTTAGGTGTTTGTAATGTCATAATGGATTATAGAAATATTTATTCCATGTTATAGTTAATCCCAACCTCTATATTCTTAGAGATAGTTTATTATAATGAAAAACACAATTCATCAATAGGGGAGACCAATCAAGTAATAGGGGACTTATATATAGCTACAGGATGTAAAGGTCATGACTCTATAGAAATAATTGGTTGATTTATATCATAAGATGACTTGATGTGTCCAAGGTGACATTACATTGATGCATGGTTTGAGTTAGTAGGTATTTGACACAATTTCATAATCAATTATCACAATAACTTTTATTTTTTTTAAGTTGAAAATTAAATATATAACACTATTTAATTTTTAATAAAATTATCATATAGGTTCTAGTAAAAGGGATTGGAGATGGAGACGAAGATGATCTTAGTTTATTGGGTAGTAATGGGGATTGAATTTGGATTCAGTGGTGGTGTTGTGTAAATAAACTCATGACAATCCAACAAAATTATATGGTGATTGAGAAACCATGATATGGTTTGGATGAATTTATCTATTTGTTTAAGGTAGGGGATACCTATATTTCTCTTCCATTACATAAAATTTTTATTCTTGGTTGATTTTCTATGTTTTCTTCCAAAATTTATATTATAATCATAATTCATAGGCTATTTTGAGTTTTTATTTAAATAATTTAATGTAAAGTATTGAATTCTAGTTTGATGACTTTTTCATTTGCCTGTGGTGAAGTAAATGGATGGGAAATAATCTTGTGAAGTCAAGAGTTAGTGTAGAATTGTTTAGGGATGGTGGGTACCTCTTCTTGGGGTTTTGTGTTGAGAAGTTATTTTATTTCCTTTAATTTTTTAATACTAATATGTGTAAATGATGTTGTTATATATTAATATTGGGGAACATTATAGTAATATAGAGAAATATGGTGTGTTTGGTATCCCACTGAAGTGATGTTGTTATAGTCTAGGGGTTGTGCTTGGTTATTGGTGATGTATGAGAAGGTTCAATCCTTGTATCTTTTCTTAAATGTTATATTAGTGTTGGGATGGGTAGTGTATGATCACTTTGATGAAATTATTGATTTTAGTAGGATCATTTTATGAGGGATTTCCCATATAATGAGGAGGTTAGGAAGTAAGTCATGGTTGTATAATTTTTGAGTTTTATTTGTTGTTTCTCATGTTATCATTGTTTTGCTTGTTGTCTTGGGGGTGTTGCTTGGTTTCCAAAATTAAAGTGGTGATGTTGTGGAAATGGTTTTTTTCTTATAGTGAGGTGTGTATTAATTTAGGGATGGGTGGAATAAATTTTTATGAGATTATGGAGGATTATTTCATTATTTCCTTTTTATGTGGAAGCCTTGTTATGGGAAAATATTATAGTAATTTATATCTTGTTATTTTTTTTATTTTTGGTGTGTTGGAAGTTTTTTGGTGATGATGTAGTAATGATTTATGAGGATGTGTGGTGGCAGTATGTAGTGATGTGGTAATATTATGAAATGTAAAAGTGTGGGATTCTATATCTATGGTGGGGTTATGTGATTATGTGGTTATATGGAGATATGCAATGATGTGGTAATATTATAGAATTTGGTTATATGTAAGCATGAATGAAGTGGAAACATGATGTGGTTTTTGTATGTGATATTATGGATAGATTTTGGTAAGAATATGTGGTGTTGTGTTTTTTGTTGTTGTTTTGTTCTTGTGTTTTGAGTTAGTTCACAAGGGGGTGTACTATCATGGCTCTCCACCTGATATTGAGTTAGAGGGACTTCTAAACTGACTGGTAAGTTCAATGTTAACTTTACAGACACTTTTATTTTTTTATATATTTTAGTGGTGGAATTTGGTTCTTTGATAAGGTCTTTCATTCATTTTTATTTGATCTTACTTTATGATATTTCTAATCCATTTATTTTAGATTTTATTAAGGTTTAATATTGAATGATTTAGTGTTATTTTTATTGAGAATTATGTTTTGGTTTTTACTATTTTGTTTATAGTTTATGTAGTTAAGGAATTGGTATGGGTTTTATTGATGGTGTTGTGGTTAAGGGTTGATATTTTTCTAGTTATTTATATAATTGGTATTTTCGGGGGACTACATCTTATGTAGATTTTAATTTTTTTAATAGATATATATAGTGGTGGTTTAAAACGTCATTATATATTCTAAATTATAGTGGTGGTTTAAAATGCCTCTAAACCATTGAAACTTTTGTTATATAAAAACCACCACAAAAAAATATTTCACGAAACTTCCCAAAAACCACCAATAAATTGGTGAAAATAGCCCTACTTGATTCCCAATTCCAACTTGAATAGAAATTTACAAAAATAATTATGGAAGCATTTAATAGAGGTTTAAATTACCACCAAACCAAAAAACATTGTTGGTTGTTCCCTACCATCATCTGTAGCCCAAGGCATAAAATAAACCTCCTCACCATTGGCCACAAGAAATCCCTCCTACCATCATCGCTATTGTATCCAAAGACCAAGGCAACCAACACAGCGTCAGCATCCTCACTGTCAGCCACCATCGAGCCCATCTACCTTCATAACTAACCTCCTTTCTACTGGCCACCATCGAACCCACCTTCCTTCATCACTACTACATCCACAACCAACTCTCATAATTTCATCCACTATCATTCATCCATAGCCCTAAGCCACCATCACACTAACTGCAACACTTTTCACCCCTAAAGACATGATGCTCCCACCATGACAACTAAATCCATCTACATGACACATAGGTTTTTATCCCCATAATTGGAGACCATTAGGATTTGATCCTTGCTTTGATGTAGTATTATGGGTCTGCCTTACCACTAGGCCAACACCCCAACTATTCCTTCCTAGTTATAATATTTCTATTGGTTACCTTTGTGTCAGTTATTGATTGAAACCAAGTGTCTATGTGAACATATATACATATAATAGGTTATTTATATTCCTTTTACTGGTGATTATAATATGGTTTAAAGTAACAAAATTGGAAGCTATGGAATTTATTGTTATCCCAGAGGTATTAGGTATTGTGAATTTGGGATTGAGCACACTAGAGGGACTTATTATTTATCTCTATAAAAAGAATCATAACCCATGTATTTCAATGTTTCTTAATGGTACATTTAATATATTTTAAGGTTATGTGAAAATGAACAATGTTGTGTCTTTTAATTTCATGTATCCATAACTGAGTGAAGTTATTTCTGAGTTCCTGCATCCAAGACCTATTAAAGTTCCTTTTAAGTTTGTGACTCCAGATCCTATTGAATTTCCTTTTAAGTTCATGTATCTAGGGCCTATTGAAGTGATTTTTGAGGTTTTTCATCTAGGAACTTGGGATATTTTGATTGAACCTCAAAAAGGTTTCCTATGTATCTTTGTAAATATGAATCAAAGTTCACATAATTCACGTTATATAGTTCAATGTTGTATTTTAAGATTATTCCATGTAGTTTAATGCCACGAAGTAAAGATTATTGTGTTCTGAAAATGTGATAACATGAGACTAAGTGGGGTTTAGGCATGGGTGGCCCTTTTTGGTTCATCCTAGCTATCGGTAATTATGCATGAGAGGATGTAGTTGGACTAATAAAGGATATAGACTAGTGAAGAAAATGTGCTCATAGTTGGTATGACCCATTGAGAAAGAGGGAATCATATGGGATATGGCCCATTGATGAATCATTACTCATAGGGAATTATAGACCACTAAGGAATGATTGGCGTGTATGGAATATGGACCATTAGGGAATTATTGACACAAAGGGGATATGGCCCACTGAGGAATGATTAACTCATCAGGGATATAAAACATTATGGAAGTGTGAATCATAGGGTATATAAAGTTTTCATATAATGTAAATTTATTGATTAATTCATAATAAATAATTACTCAGTTTTAAGTAAATCCATTTTATGCATCAAAAATACATTTTCTTCAAAAATGGTTTTTATTGCCTTTTATGCACAGACATTATAATTATTTCATATTTTTCTGGAAATTTTATTTGATGAAATGAATATAATTTTTTAAATAATAATTTAAATATTATATTATAGTGAATTTGTGTTATTTTTTTAGAAATGATTTATTTTTAAGTGACTAGTGAGAAATACCATTTTTTGTAAAACTATCATTTCTTTTCATTAAATCAATTAATTTAAAAGTTCCACAATATTTTGAATTTAATATTAATATAATATAAGAAATATTTAATTATAAATAATATAATAAATGACATAGGAATTATCATTATCATTGTAGAGACCCGAAGCCTGACGTACATGGACATTACATTACATTTTCGGAATACTTAGTACATAACAAAAAACACACACACAAGGATCATAATAGTTTAGTGTCTTTGGAAACTCAGAACGTAATCTTATAATCATGGTGAAAGATCTTCAATATCTCCCATAAAGATCTTCCCTTTTTTTTTACCTAAAACCTTTCTTTATATCCTGGGGAAAATAAAACATAAAATGGTGAGCTCAAATGCTCAGTAAGGGTAAACAAAAGAAAAATCAATCACATCATATTCATAAGAACATAACTTTTGGAAATCTTAACCTGCAAAAGAGAGCATAATTTCATAACATAGGATAAATCATAGTAGTGAAATGAAATCCCAATAATCATAAATTAAAACATGAAACTTTGTGGCATACACACATAATCATAGAGAATCATTTCTTGTTAGTCATGACTCATTGCCAAGACTATCTTAGTGGACAAAGTCCCTTTCTGAACCGAGTCACCCTCGTTTCAGTCCTGTTTCACTGAACGGGTATAACCTACCATTCCAGCCATGTCTATCTCATGAGATATAAAATCTTTACCCAATGCATTGGAGGGAGATATAGGTCCCACCCATCTAATAATGATACCATTCTTATGTGTGCCACAAAATCATAAACCATACATCATAGCATAACCCATGTAATAAAAATGGGATTCTTAAACAACATGACATCATAAAACAATTCATATAAGATAAAGGAATTCATAAAAATATTTCCATCACAACATAATCAAATCCATGTAATAATAGGGATAAAAAACAGAACCCTTTATTATCTTATATGGAAAATAATTTTGATAAAACACTTGAACTCCATTCTTGAGGAAAATATCCTTTCTTCTTCAAAAACATTTTTTCCTTTCTTAACATGTCACACAACTTTAAACTAAAAGAAGTTGATTAAAAATAAACTTGAAAACTTGTAAAGATTGCTTCTTGGAAATAATGTTTTAAAAATCCATTCATGTCGTATAAGTTAAAAAAACATTTTTCTCGTACTTTTGTCGGAAAAGTCAAAAAGTACCTCGTACGAAAAACGACAAAAGATTCCTTTCATATCTTTTACTAAAAACTCACTGAAGGGTAAAATTGGATTTAAACAATTTTAGGAGGATGTAAATAATATTATATATCGATGAAACATGTATGTGGATGATAAAATACACCCCAGTAAATTTCAAAGTATAAACAATCTCGGATAAAAATGAGATTGTGATATTTCCCTTACCGTAGGTCCGACTTGCTTTGTACGTGTCCGAAACTCCTGTATAATGATTTAAATCATGTTATTGACTTATTCCAGAATCATATTAATTTTTATTATATCATATATGGTCCACTTATGACTTTATATTACCCGTTCTTTTGTAAATTCATGTTAAAGTAGCGTTTTGGGTAAAATCGCCTCATTTGTCGTTCGTGTATTTAACTTGTAATTATTAATATGATTACTTGGATCATGATTACTTATATCAAGAATGTAAAACATGATTTATATATAATATATATATTCAGAAAATACGTATATATAATATATTGATAAATGGAATGAAATACATCATTCATGGAGACGGTAGTCTGTACGTACGCATGAACGCTGTTTTCGTTTCCTTATTGAATTGAATGGAATTAAGTATATGACATACATATAAATATACATAAATCCAGTATCATTATTATGTCATATATTTCATTAGTACTTATTATATATACTTTATAATCATTCATGAATGGTTAATCATTGAGAATGAATCTCATCGCGTTGTGGAGACGGTAGTCCGTACGTACGCACGAGCGATGATATCGTTACCATGGTCGTGGGACTGTATTGGAGTGTATGTATACTATTTAAGAATCAATATCACTTTATAATAGTCATATATAGTCATTATTTACACCATTATACCCATCCAAGTAAGGTGGTGGTGGAAAATAGATTACACCACGGCGTGGAGACGGTATTCCGTACGTACGCACGCGCGGTGATTTCTTTTTCCGTAGGATGGATAGATGGTGAAATAGGGTTGTTTCATACTTATAATAACATATAAGTATATGAGTGATACTAATGTTATTACTTCATAATGAAACAACTAAAGAAGAAGAAGTGGAAGAAGAAATAAAGATGAAAGAATCGGTAACGGACATTGCATCTTCTTTGAAGTGCTTCTTTGAGACCTTCTTTTAGGGCACTAAAATTGGTCTTTGAGGAAGACCAAAACCTCTAGGATGTTTCTAGGGAAGTGGAGAAGAGAATTTTTCAGGGGTTGTCCGAGCTTGAAGGCTCAAAGTTGTGTGAGGAAGAGAGGGAGGAGGTGCCCTTTTATAAGGGAGGAGAGGGGCACCTTTGGAATAACTAAAAATATTATTTTATTATAAAGCCAAATTCGGTTTTAAATAGCTCTAAATTGATTTATTTTGAAGCTAAGGTGGGGATGGGTCGAAATACTCTCATAAAATATAATTTAGACAAGTTTAGGTTCCTATTTTAACCTTATCATTTAGTTTTAACATTAAGTTAAATAATTTTACTTTTACCGTGTCTTCTTGTGTTCTTACACTATAAGGTTAATACACTTACTATAAGAAGCCAAACGAACCACAAATTGTTTATTATTAATATATATAATCTTATCTAAGTCATTTGGCCAAACCTTAGATTTTTAAGAATACAATAACAATTAATAATATAATATATATTTTTAAAAACTATTTTATGTCAATTTTGACACTATTTAGTAATTGATTTTTTTGAAAATCATAACAGAATGATAAGTTCTAAAAAAGTTAATTAAATAAATACTAACATGTCATATTAACCTATAAAATTATTTTAATTCATAAAAAGTCTCAAATTATATTTATTTGGGTATTTATAACATCAATTATGTCAATATTTCATTAATAGGATAATTACTGCATCATCGTTGTGTCATAAATAAATTAAATTATTTAATGTCTAAAAATTACAAATAAAATACCATTATGTAGGAAATATTTTTAGATTTCTAATTAATATTTATAGTAGAATTTATCTTATGTATAACCCTATATTAAAAATGCCTTATTAAATACACTTTGATTTTAACTCTTTTAACTCTTCTTTGAATTAAATAATAATAAATGTCTTAATCTAATTCAAGTGGGCCTAAATGGTAATATTTTACATTTAAGGTTGTTTTTGGTCGAGACACACTTGTCCAATAGTATTAGGACATGTGTTAGGGTAATATTAATATCATTCTTACCCTTAATTACCCTATTTACTTTTAACCGTGGTAAAAAAAAGTAAAAAGTTATTATTCACCAAAAATTATTTTTTATCTCATTGAACCACATTTTACTTACTGACATCAACCGTGTCTCTCGGATTTTTGAAATTCCATTCATAGAAGTGGTAAAATTAAGATTTATGAAAAAAAATAATTTTTTTAACTTCCACTTAGTAGTTTCACTATTCATCAAAAATTGAAGTTTTTCAGAAAAATGCCAAAATTTCACCCTAAGCTATAATTGATATTCCGAATTCAAAAATGATTTCTATTTTACAAAATTCCCAACATATAAGTTGAATTAATTAATTTTATAATTAATTTCCGTTGTCACAACAAATAGCCTGTTTTTAAGAGATAATAACTATCAAAATATTAACACTTGTTTATGTCTGGTGTAAATGTGAAATTACATCCAATTACCAACATTGTATTGAATTGTAAAAATATATTCTAAATATACTTTAAAACCACTCAAATTAATAATTTATCACTATTAATTATTTCGATTAAAAAATTTGTTTTTAATTAAAATTTAGTAATTTTCACTATTCATCAGAATATGAAAGTTATCCGAAAAGTACCAAAATTTCACCTTAGGCTAAATTCGATACTACGAATCCAAAAATGAAGTCCATTTTGAGAGCTAAAATTTCTAAAATTTTAAAATGTGTTTATTAATATTCATAACGGCTAGTTATAATAATATTTTAATAGCATATCGTTGTTTAGTGAAACTCAGTATTGTGTACTACACACGCTATCGAGGAAGGTCGCGATTGCGTGTAATTCAAGCCAGGTTAGAGATGTGTGTTGTGAAATATCCTTTTGGTGTAGCGTATAACACAAGGCATTAATGAAATTAAAAAGAATATTTTTCATAAAATCTCGGGCTGTTACAATCATGATTTTGGTGTAAGTTTATTTTTGGGCTTAAAAAAGTATTTTTCTACAAACCGTTTTTCGTTGCATTTTACACATTTAAATTAAAATTAATATCTGAAACTTCTAGAGATTTAATCTTGAAAAATGGATTCCATATTTTGATTTAGGATATTAAAATTTTTGTAAATAGTTCCCTTTTATTTTATTTCATTATGAATAGTAACTATGGTAAGGATTTTTCACCTTAATAAGGGTAAAATAGGTAAAAGCAGGTTAAAACTACGGGGTATGGCTTTAACATATTTATAAAACTTTCATTTACCCTATTTAATGAGTTTTTATTGAAATAGATATATATTTAAGGAGTTATATAATTTATTTTAAAACATTATTTTGAATTTGGGAACCCATGATTGAATTTTATGAACATAAATTATATTTTATCCAAAATTAAAAAACTATTTTTGGATATTTGCATTTAATGGTATGGTTAGAAGGTTCCTTTAGGTTTTGTATTGATCCAAAAGTCTAAAAAACTTAATTTTTATTATTCAACCAAAAAATTTGTGTAAATAAACTTATTACATGATTTCAAGGTGAAATGGTTTTTTATTCTTAAATTATAAATTTCCTAAAAACCATTTTTCATAAATTTTGTGTATTTATTTTAAAATTAATTTTTTCCACCTATTTATTGTTAATATGATAAAATAGATTCCAAATATTGAATCATAATTTCTAAAAAAATGTAATTACCCCTTTATTTTAAACGTGTAATTAAGCTATGAGGGTAAAAATTTTAAGTTATCACGATTAAGATTAAATTGGATTTTAAGAGGGGTTAACTAGGAGATAATACCTAAAATTTCTTAATTTTTTTTATAAATTTGATTTTTTTTAATTGTTTTTAAACCCTATCATATATTATATATGAATTTGTGGTTCTTTGGTTCCACCTTATATGACTATGATATATATTATATTTAAAATTTTTAAGTAATTCCAAGTGTGTACTTTCCCTCACTTATAAAAGGGAACCTGCTGTTATAATTTATTCAAAACGTTTTCACACATTATATTATCCAAAAACTTATTTAATAATTTCCTAGATTAATTTATATCACCCTAAATATTCTTTTCTTCTCATAATACCATCCTAAGAAGTCTTAAGGTGCAACATAAAGGAGGCCTCTCAAAGAAGGGGTAACCGTCTTATTCAACTCTTTGAAAGTTTATTTCTTATTATAGTTACTCTAAACCTATTATATCCTTCCTAAAATATTTAATAAAGTATAATAAATATAATTTCATATTATTATGATTATTATACAACCATTTTTCACCTCATTTCCATCAAATGATAAATTAAAGTATCACTTGTGCATACGTGTGGACTACCGCCTACTCATAGAGATGTGATTCATTTTACATCACCATATTTCAGGATTAGTTATTATTATGGATTTATTTTTTATATATTATATTTATGAAATAATTATTATTTTTTTAATTATAATATATTAGGTACCTTCTTACCTTCCTACCAGTTGGGAAATGATAACATCGCTTGTGTGTACAGGTGGACTACCACCTCTATGAAGTGATGTGATTAAGTTTTCATTTAAAATTTATATAGATGGTAATAAATATATATTTAATGAATATATATGATATTTATTATATAATTATAATTTTTAAAATTTGGATTATTGTTTAACTTTCTTTCATTCCATCCATCAAAAAGTGGAAACATCACTGGTGCGTACGTACAAACTACCATCTCCACGAAGTGATGTAATTCATTTTTCATCACCGATTTATATGAATGGTTATAAAATTATATATAATGGTTAAATATGATACTTATTACATGATTAATATCTATATATGTTGGTATCATAGTCAAATTTCAAGGACTATATCTTCCAAACTGAAACACACATGAAAAACGAAGCAGTTAACTCCTGAAATGATGGTGATAAAGGTTGTTAATAAAAAAGTGATAAGATGTTATAAATAAACCATGTATGATATTATAAGTGTTAATTTGGTGTTTTTATAGAACTATAGTAAATATAAATTTATTATATAATAAGTTTTATTGTGTATTAAATAAGTCGGGACTTACAGTAAGGGGTTTCTTAACTCAATTTATTTTCATTAGGTTATATTACTTATTCATTGAGAATGTTATGAAAATATTATGTGTGTAATGACCTATGATTATTTTATGTTTTATTTAAACATATTTTATATTTATTTATAATTGTTACACATAATCACTTCATTTGTTAATTCTCACTTTAATGTTATGTTCTTTGTAAGGGTTTCTCATCTCATTTTGGTTTTTGTGATACATATTCCATATAACCAATTGTTTCTTTCACGTAGTGTATATATTACCCCTTTGATATGTTATACCATTAATATATATATATATATATATATTAATGGTATTTAAAGTTTTATTTGAAGTATTTTTCCATGGGGGTTATGAGTCAAAAGTTACCACAGTAGTAAGAGATTTATGTTAGAATCTCATTTCTTTTCAAGATTGTCTATGATAAATTTACATTGAAGGGAATTATTTTTATATTATCCTCTAAAAATAAACTATTTTTATTTTATTTTTATTATTATAATTTTCAAGTAATATTACCATTTATGTCACTTTTTTATATTAAAATAATTGATTTATTAAGAAAAACCAACCTTATTTCCTCTTTAGTTGATGAACATTTTCTTCCATGTCCAAGTTCTTTAACATTTTTTTTGAGAATATACTTTTATATGATCCAATGATTGTTTAAATTAGTTTTCATCCATATTTGAATTTATTTTTAATGTTTTTAAAAATATTTTTTACAATGTTTTCCAAACTGGTTATTTATAACTTTTTATAATAACTGTGAATGGAATCATTTTTTTAATGTTTACCACAAAAATATATTTTATAGCCATCATAACTATTATTTTATTTGAATATAACTTAATAATTTTCCATGTATATTTTAAACTAAAATCCTTTTTCACAATATTGTTGTAATTTTAAGTTTTTAAAGATACTAAAAGAAAATGGTATTTTCCTTTTATAATAATTATTCAAATTCTATTCTTAAGTTATTTTTAATTTATGTTAACATCCTTTATGAATTGTTATTTTTAACTAGGGATATGATCTTATGATACCATACACTTTCATTATCTAGATAGCTTATTATGATGATGATTTAAGGATGATTATATGAAACTTGTTTCTTTCTCAAGGTTTAATTAAGTTATAATGAGATCTTTTTGAAACACATTTATTTTCTATGGGTTATGCTATAATGAAATGATGAAATGTTTATAAAAATAATTTCCTTTCCATGGGTTATGATATGATGATATGATGAATATTTTATGATCTTGTTTCAAACATATGTATGGTTTTTATTATGTAATTGGTGGGACCAAAATTATATAGTCCTCAGGTAAAGAATGATATTTCATAAGATAATAAGGATTGAAATAGGGAGTGAACCAAGTTCAGTGGGAGACTTTTTCCACTATGATAGTCATAAGAGTGAACCTTAACTAAGGAAATTATGGAATAATGAGTGAACCCAATATACTATGATAGTTTTGGAAATAATCCATGACTAAGGAAATTATTTTTTATGATTATGTGTATACAAAAAACCTATATCTTATGATTATGATATGATCTCATGGCTCATGATTGATTATTGATGATTTCACACTATTATGACTTATATATATTTTTATTACAAAGACTAAATCCATAATTAATGATTAAAGATATTTGACTGTTTGGGTATGACTTTCATAAGTTGTGATCATTTTATCATACCTTATTATTATGATCACTTAGGAATATTTATTGATATCTACAATGTTTACCCATACTAGGTATTTGAGCTTACCCTTTCTTATGCTTTAATTTACTTAGGTTATGAAGAAAGTTTTTGAGTAGGGTATGTCTAAGAATTGTACTATGTGATAAGAAGGTTTTAGTAGATATTGGATATATTTCATGAAATACGTTTATTATGTATCTAGTCTCCAAACACACTAATCCTTTATGGTTATAGGAAATGTTTTGTTATGATATGTATTGAATATTCATAAAAAATTATGCAATATTTATGTATGTTATATTCAAGTCACCTCAGTTGTTATTAGAGTAGAGTTTAGTTATTTTTGTAGATTAGGATTGAAGAACTTTATTGAGAACCCTTAAGATAAGCCTAAGTATATGAGAACATCTTAAGTTATGGTAGAGAAAAGAGTGTGATTTTCTTAGAAAATACATCCATGTCTAGATACTGGAAAATGGATGTGGTTTTGGTATCAACACACCTAGGGGTAACAACTTTGAAAAAGGGAAGACTGGGTATTAACTCAATCATTACTAATGCATGATGAGTGGGACTAATATTTCACACCTAGATAAAAACTCTTAAGGGATATGCTTAGGTTGATTCACATTTTCTTTATGAACCATTATGAAGTATTTGAATACATTATAACTATGGATGATCTAGGTTAAACTTAAGGTGTCATTGAAAAGAATTTGTCATTATTTATACATCCTATGAATTATTTTTATTGATTATATGATTAATAACTATAATTATTTTTTCTCAAATTATGCTTGTTGGTTTTAGTTTATCTCTAGAACTAGGAGGAATAATGTTAACACTGAATGTGATAGACAATGAAATGACTACCCTTATGAGAAACTATATTAAACGGGATAAAAAACGTGAAAGATTGTGATTATGCCTAACTAGCTATCTTGATATTTGAATGACAACCTCTACTTGGGTGAGTTTCCTAACACACCTAATAAGAGAATAATGGTCTTTCATGGGAGTTAAATTGATAAATACCATAGATAAAAGATGATTTAACTTCCTACATGTTGAGAATGTGAGAAGAATCACCCAAGAAAATGTCTCAAAGGAACATGAAGAGGATTTAAATATAGTAAATGAGAGAATAAAGAAATGAAATATGAAGGAAAAAATGTGGAAATCTTGATAAGGGAATCAATAAGATCATACAAATAATTTTTTTAAGGAAATATGCTTTTATAGTGAATAAAAAAACCATGCTTAGCATATGGAAGGTATAAATTATTTTAATAGATTTTATTATGTTTAATGTAAGAAAAATTACTAGATTGATATTAATTAATCTTATGACACAGTCCATATTTTTTATTGAAAAAAGTGAGTATTAAGGAATAAGAATAAAAATCATGGTTAAAGGTTTATGAAGGAAGTAGAATGATTGAAGTGTCTATATATAGGGTTTTAAGAGTGCTGATGTAATGGATTTTTATTAACAAATCTGAGGATGATCATAATTTTATAAGATTTGTTACTCAATTGAAGTGTTATTTCATGGAAGTTACTTAGAGAAATTTATTTATTCATAATAGATATTTGAGGTATATGTAACACTTATGTTTAATATCACTACTACAAATAGTGATTTTAAAAGCACTAAAAATAGCCTTTAATAGTGCTATAAAAGTGTTGTTAATCATGGCGAAGATAGGGGTACCCTTTAACATCTCTAAAAAAGAAATTATAAAGGGTTCCCTTTATCCGCGCTAAAAAAAGAACTGATAAAGGTCTCCCTTTATCAGGGCTTTGTTAGCGTAAATAAAGGGGTCCTTTATTAGTACTATTTTGAGCACTGATAAAGGACACCTTTATCAGCTCTATTTTGAGCGCTGATAAAGGCCAAGTTGCCTGAGTAAACCCAAAACCTACACAGAACCTGTACACATGAGACATCACCTGCAAACATAGCACCAAAAAACACTTGTACAAAGAATAGATGCACAAAATAACACCTACACACAAACAAATCACAGAGAAACATAATAACGCACACAAGATTTTTGTAATCAATGCTATATACATTTACTTGAAATCATGAATACAAAAAAAAATTGGTATATAAATTTCAACCAATGTTTTATATGGTTTCAATTACAATTATCGAATAAATAGTTAAAAACATTAATGTTTCATCCTTCTTGCATTTGTGATCCCCTATTAAAAATTTTCATCCATGGTATTAGTTTCCAAACAAAGCATTCGAACTCAGGAAAAAAATTTCACCTATATAAGAAAACAAATATTATATTAGTAATAAAATAATGAAATAAATTGAACATTAATATGAAAGAATAAATTAATAAAATGTCATCTATATATATACTAATCTTAGATTTCTCCCATAACACGTGTCAAACTAGCAATAGCCCATGTCCTTTTTTCCATAGGTGTCCATCCTCTGTGCACCCACATACCTCCCCCAATCCCATTCTCTTCCATTCTCTCCCTCCGACTCCTTCTCCCGCTCTGGTTTCACCTCATCGAAACCTAAAATCTCCACAAACCCCCGCCGTCGTAGTTTTCATTCTCCTAGTTATGGTGGACTCCATCATCCTTTTTCTCCGAGGTTCTCCTTTGGGCTTCAACTCACCTTTCTACGGTGTTCCATTTCAATCATACTCCATGCTCATAGACCGCCTTTCTTAAACTTCTGTTCCTCCATCTTCAGCATGTTTTTTCCCTCGCCTTCTCCCCCCACTCGTGAATCATCCCCAATTGCTCTAGGGTTCCCGCATCCACCACTCGACGCCTTCCTTATACCTTCTCGTGCTTCCTCTCTAATCAATCTAGGGTTCCCTCTTACCACAATTGACGTGACTCTTCACGTGAAACCCTTTCACTCCTTCCCTCCCTGTTCCGAACATGGTTTCCTTGTGTTTATCCTCTTACTCGTGATTCATCTACTACCGCGCTTCACCTACTGTCGAGATTTTTTTTCCTCCACTGTGATTAGGGTTCCGTTCGTTTTTCATACCCTCTTCCTCTTATACATACTCTACTACCTTCTGTTCTTCCTTGTCCACCTGCAGCCTCTACATATCCCTCTACCTTCCCTTTGGACGTCCCTCTCCCTTCCCTCTCGTGCTAACCCCATCCTATCCCATCCCTCTCACAAATACCTTTACCATAAACAACATGATATTCAGAAATACGACTTATGTATATCTCTGCAATAGGTATAGCCTCCTCATTTTGATGAAATTTTCACATTTCTACTTCATTTCGTTCCTAGATGCTTGTGAGAATGATTCATTGGAGATATTCCTTAATCTTTAAACACATTCTATAACAATTTTCCTTTGTTTTCCCTCTATTAACCCATTAATTTGTTCCCATTTGATATTTATTCCCCTTTATCCAATTACAACATCTATTTCAAAATTTTAGACAATATTTATTCACATATCTATCTACTAATCCAGATTCCACAACAGGTATGTTCTCGCATCCATGCATGGAGTTTCGTTATGAAAATGTGATTCAAGGATTTTCTGTGAAGGTGTTATTCAACAGTGGTTTTCCTTATTCACATGGTATGGGTGAGATTCGGTGGAAGTGTGATTTTCTAGTTCCTCAAAATAAACTGCTCATGCTGATGTTCTTATTTGTGTAGGTTTTCAGGGCTTAAACTTTTGTTTTTTTTATCATTGTTTCATAAACTTTTACCTGATTCTTATTTCATTTCAGAAACAGCATTTGTCCTATTATGTTAGTTATCAATAATTGTTTCATACTACCTTGGATCTATACTAGAATCAATGCTTTAGGAAATTAATATAATAATATCACACCTCTATTTTATAGTATTTCATTCAACCCCTTCCTTTGAAACCAACAGTTTTATCATATATGTTAACATGTTGTCTATGTGTTTACATTCAATTTTATAATGTCTTTTATGGATAGTCTGAGAAGGTGTTCTTCTAAAGTGGTTTTTTTGAATCACATGAAATGGGTGAGATTCAGGTGTAGTATGATGTTTGTGTTCCTCACATTACACTATTCATGGTGATGTTTATATGTGTGATGGTTTGCATGGATTAAAGTACTATTTTTTTATCATTGATTCATGAAATTTTAACTGGTCCTCATTTCATTTCAGACACACCATTTGTCCTATGATGTTAGTTATCAGTAATTTTTTCATACTAACATGTATTTATAATAACATAAAAGCTTTAGGTAATGAATATAATAAGATCACACTTCTATTTTATAGTATTGCAGTGTACCCCTTCACTGCAACCAACAATTTTCTCATATATGTTAACATGTTTTCTATGTGTTTCCCTTCAATTTTATTATGTATAACATAGATAGTCTATAAAGGTGTTCTTTGACAGTGGTTTTTTTACTTCTCATGGTATGATTGAGATTCAGTGGTAGTATGATGTTTTTGTTCCTCACATTACACTGCTCATGATGATTTTCTTATTTGTGCATGTTGTCATGGGTGAAACGTTTTTGTTTTGTTATCATTATTTCATAAACTTTTAAATGGTCTTTAGTTCATTTAAAATACACTAGTTGTCCTATGATGTTAGTTATCAATATTTGTTTCATACTTCCTTGGATCTATACTAACATCAAAGTATTAAGAAATGAATATAATAAATCTCACCTATGTTTTATAGTATTACAGTCAACCCCTTCCACTACACCCAAAATATCTTTTCTTGTACTGACATTTTTTTGTTGTATGTTTTGTAAACTATCCATTCAGGTTTTCTGCTTCAGGTTTCGGTCTGCACCGGGCCCAAACTTTTACATAATGAACAAGTTTTCCCCATTATGTAGATTTCCTGGTAATGGTTTGCAATTTTATGTATGACTTATTTAATTTCTATAATCATTTGACAGTTTCCTTTGATGCTGTATTTTCCATTTTCATACTATATCTATTTCAATCCATTCATATTGAATTGTGTGATCTGTTTCCTATTTTAATCTATGAAAGATGGTTTTTACCCAAGCAGCAGGTCCTGTAAGTATTTACTGAAGTTTTTGGATACCAAAAGTGAAATATAATTCACCAAATATGTTTTCATTAAATTAAAGATGTCTGAAACATACTTTAATGTTTACACATACTGAAGTATGATGGAATATTATTGTAAGTTGCAATTAGGGTAGTGTGAAATAGATCATGCACTAGCTTCAGAGATTTTAAAATAATTGCAATGAACTGTAATGAAAACTACTACAGTAACATAGGATATATATAGATATCTATATCTATGGGCTTTACAATTTTGGACATACTGAGCTTACTTTGGGCCTTATTAGGTATGTGAGGTCTAGAGGCCTTCCTGGACTAACTAGGTGATACGATTGTACTTTTTTAATTCGAGGTTACATCGAGAACACTTCGTAAGGCTTAGTTTGGTTGATAATTTTATAATTGGAATTCTTGTGCAAGATTTAAGAGGTCAGGATATGAGAGTGATCGTTGTATAGGACTATTCAGGGCATGTTTCCTTTATTTTAGAACAAATCTTAATAGGTTTTCTCCTTTCTGAATCTCCTATTATAAATACAATGAATATTTTTTACACCTTTGATTGACCGTCACATGTGTTCTGTTGTATTTTTCTGATGAAAATGGCATATGTTCAACCTGTTCATGAATATGGGTAGAGAGAGTAATTATGTTTTTCATATTTTGTTTAAATTTACTCTGTTCAACTTTTTTTTAATATATGTATGTCTTGAAAGCATTTAGAGCGGAACATGAAATGGTTGAATCCCCTGATCAAAACCCTTTCTCTCACTTCCTCCTTTTCATATATTGCAATTTATATTTTAGTAAATAGAAATATTTTATTCTTTTCACTGATAGAAGTATATTTTAAACTACCGCATTCTTTTCATGCATGTGACAATGTCCCCACTCTAGAAAAATTGACTACTATAATGATTTTGTTAATGTTTCATGTTTCTTTATTAATGCCTTTTGTTGTACATGTTTTTCATATTCATCTATAGAGAACAATTATGCTTATTTCATTCATGTTTATGGTTAATATTCTAGGCTATGTATCATAGAGGGGCTTCATGAATTCTATGGATGTATTCTGGAACTATTTTAGCATGGGTAAGATATTTTTTGGGTGCATTTACTACTGCTTTGTTTTGCTGAAGTTATATGATTTTCTTCATTATACCCTACTAGAATATAAGTTGTCCATTAAATTGAATGGAATTGTTTTAGTATTACTTATATTTGTGCATAATTCCTTTATATTTCTAATCAGGTTTGAAAGCAACCATTTTTTTGTGAAACCTAAATAAATATTTAACATATTTATCACTTATGATAATTGTCTTTAAAAATATAATTGACATCAATTATATATACAAAATATGGGTGGCTTCTTCCTACGTGTCACCTAGCCATGCTTCCACTTCAACCTAAATTATTCATTCCTCCCTCCAAAATAAATTATGTTTTATTTTACAATAAAGAAGAAAGTTCCAAACTGTTTGGTTTTACATATTAATTATGATAGGGATTATGATGACTTAAAGCATTTGGTTATTTTTTATGTTAAAAATATGTTCAATTTTAGTCATTAAAAAAATTTGAAGAGTATTACCACCCTTTTAGTACTGTCCACTTTAATTTACCTAATCCCTTTATTTTTCTTCAAAGGACAAGTTATTAAATACTATAAACGAGAGAAAAATAGTCCTTTAAAAATATATTTATCATATAATCAGAATTTGTGGCATTTAGTTCATGAATTCTGTGGATTTATTCAAGGAGGAGCTACATTAATTTTTTATCACAATACCTCAGTCATAATGATGTTTAAAAATCCAGTTTCTATTGAAAAAATGGGTAGTAGGAAGCTGAATTTTTTACAAAGGTTTGAGGATAGATTCTTTCAATAGGCTAATAATTATACTGGGATTGTTTAGTTTCATCACAATGTCAAATTGAATGTATTTCAGTAATATTAGTTGGAGATATTGTTAAATTAATGCTTTTTATTATTTTGTGTGTTTGTTTACTTAGTTTTAGGAATACAATTCTGAACAGACTAGATTTACCCAATGATAGCTCCTCCATCTGCTCCTACCCATGCTTCACTAGGCTGGTGAAAAAAATGCACACCACTGAGGCAGGTTCCTTCGTGTCCAACCACTCCACACAGCTGTCTACACTGGACTCGAACAGGTTCAGACCATACTCTCAGTCATCCACCACCCTCACAGTGATGCTGACTCTTATCATGCAGGTATATCATAACAATTTCATTTTCCCACATCCATGTATGTGGGTATATTTGTTTATGTCGAAGTAGATTTTAGTTGCAGTTACTTTTACTATCTATAAAATTTTTATTATTTTAATTTATTTATTCTATTTCTTATTATTCTTTTAATTTTACATATTCTATTATAAAAAGAACAAGCTAAACATGTTTGGTAATCCCGAATTTTCCTGTTTTTAATCATCTTAATGAAATCATTTATCTTTGTAAATTCATAACTATCTAGGTTTTTCTTTAATCATATTTTAGATTTGATAGGTATTAATTCATTATTGTTGTGTGTTTTCCCCTATTCTTGAAATTTCATTTGATAAAAGTCCTATTTTATGAGAATTGGATCCTTTTTATCAAATATATTTCAGTATTTAGTTTGTTTTATAATAAATTGTATTCTATAGTTTTTTCCTTCACATATTTCTGTTATGTAGCTTGAATCAGTCACTTGATTTTATCACCATCATCAGGAATAAATAATTCTTTGCTACTGTGGCATGGTATGACATTTGAATCACTGCAACACTTTCATTCATATTAATCATTTATAGAAATTTAACATATGATAATTTATTTTTTACTGAAAACATGCTAACTAAATGTGATTAAAATGAAAAGATCATGTTAATAAAAAGTATTGAACCTTTTGTAATAGGAAGAACTTCTCTTTTATATTCAAAAATGGTTATGCATTAAGGCAGGGATGATTTTTTTTGTTAAAAGGATGTCATAGTAGGATTTGATTGATATAAATGTTTCCAATTGACTGGACATAGAAGTAACATTAATAGACTTACTTTTTTCATGCACCATTTCTTTCTTCATACTAAGGGAATGACAGAAGAAGATATCCTTGCTTGGCATGACCCCTCTCCATCCCATTATTCCATGTGCATATATCCAAATTAACTTTTTCCAAAACCTTCTCTACTATTAACTATTGATTGAATCAGTTTCTTTTCATTGATGTTTGTTATGCTGTAACCAGAGATTCACTTATGTGATTCCAAGGGTGTTGAAGTTCATGTATTTATGCTTTTGGAAATAGAAGGTGTCTTGCTGATGCGATGTTTTCCACCAGAATTTCGGAGCTTCCCCCTCAAAATATATGTACACAATATTTAACTGGAATTCATCTCCACCAGAATGCCTGAACTTCTCCTTTTAAAGGTACCAATTATTTCTGGGTTTTTGAGTACCATGGAATATGAATCCAATTAGAAGTTTCCAAATAACACTTTCTTGAAGTTGAAGAATACTTATCACCGTTAATAATTCACTACTCTTGAATTCCTACCATCTCCTAGATCGATCAGGGTATGTGATATATCCATTATATTATCTAATATGTTAATATCTTATCTTTTATTTTCAAGGACCTGATTTTCTGAAATTTCTCATTATAGGGGATCAATGCATGTTTTCAAATAACCAAGGATCACCATGATAACTATGAAAATTGTTCTAATAAGCTTCTATATAGTTTGTATGAAGTGATTCACAGGAAACTACAGAGGTCACAATATCAACAGTTGATTCATGTACTTCTTATAAACTATAAGAAGGATTAGAAGAAGCCAAAATATTATGTTTATGGAATAGTTGCGAATTGAAATTCAGAACATCTTCTACTTGCTGAAAATTTTCTCCAAGTCTAAACATCACAACATCTCAGTTTTTGGACAAAAATTTTTTGTTTATTTATTATAATTATTCCTCCGCACATCTCATATTATTAATTATAAAAACATAGCTTTAAGTAAAATCTCTTGAACTATGTGTTTCACACTATGAAATATTTTTTCCTAAATGAAGTTTATATTGAAGTGAGGTTTCCATCCTTGAATATTCGAAAGTGTTTCAATTTACAATTAATATGTCTTATTTTAACTCTTATAATGTTGTCTTATTATTAGATTCACTTCTATTTCAAAAATATTCACCATTAATTTGTGATTAAAATACATTAAACGTTACTATTTATTCGCAACTATTACAAAAAATACTCTCTTATTGACATTCAATATATCAATGATAAAATTTCAATATTCAATGTTATTTTATCTATTTTAAATTGTAAGGTAACTCATGTTTTCCATTTCTCCATGGTCAAAATGAATTATCATTCCTTCACATTATTCATTAATGTTTTTTACTATTATAAGGATGTATCTGTTCTCTAAATGTTTCAATATGAACTACCACTAACTTCTATAAAAACAAATATTTTTTAATGTTCATTTGTAAATTTTTAAAATATTAATCCCTTTTGAAAATAACAATTGATTTATAGTACCATGCGAATGCACAGGCGGGATACTAGTTTTTTAATAAAAAAGACACATTTGGGTAGGTAGGGGGCCATAAGACTAGATGATACTTGATACTTGACCTTGATATGGGTAGGTAAGTAGCCATGATAAGCTACCAGAGTAATGGAAAGGAAAAAATTCCACAAATTACAACAATTAATGATTTTCATAGGTTTCTTAGTGTATGGACTTTCCCACTTTCTCTTCTTAGTCCTCATAGAAGAAGGAACTTCAAAAGATAACTTGAGGTGCCAAAGGTGGTGCTGATGAAGGAATAAATGGTGTTTCTTTTGGATTAGAAACAACCACATCCATGAGATCCATTTGACCTGGAAATACCTGATCATCAGCCTCTTAGTCACTTTTTGAACCAACTTTGGCCACCGTGTCCCTGGGAAAGTAAACTAGAGAGGTGGTAGGTGACCAAATTTTACCAGCCTCTTGAAATATCCAAGAGAAAATGGTTAAAAGATTCTCCCCCCATGATGATGGCGATCGTCGAGCTGGTCCCTCCCCCACTGGAGGGGGAGGGACCTCCATCACCCTTTAGGAGATTTATGGCCTCTTTCTCCCCATTATCCAAACCTAAGCTCCTTCCACCTTTCCCGAAGAGCTTTCTGTTCCCTAAGGTTCTCGAGCTCTATGTAGGGATCCCTAATTTTCTTTTATCAATCATAGAGTTCAACGATGCCTCGGTGATCCTCAAACAGATGCCAGTATATCGCATTTTTTATAGAGAATACCATCAGTGGACTCCTTTGATAGATTCTTTTTTGGTTCTTGGGATCTAAAAGAGAGGGCGATGGTGGGTCTCCTCAACAAAATATTTATTTTGATCCATTTATCGTTGGAGGATGACCTAATCTAAGCTTGGTCTAGTGTGACTTGAAACATCAACGGGTACCACTTCTTCCTCCAAATATGGTCTTATGACTTCCATATTAAGTGGGACTCCCCTTCAGTGGTGATCTGGGTGAGTTTCCCTAATATCCCCTTCCTTTTCAAAATCCTTCCATCATTAGGATTCTTGGGAACCTTGTAGGGAGGTATATATCCTTTGATCACCAAACTATTTTTGTGTGTCTTCATGTTAATCCCCATGTGTGCATGGAAGTGGATGCATCGAGGAAGCCTCATGAGTTTTTTTGTATTACCATAGGAGAAGAATACCGGTGTAGACAACGGATTGTGTACGAGTTGTGGCATGACTTCTGTTCTAGTTGCAAGCATTTGGGACACTCATTGGTGACACCTAATTTCTAATAAGAAGAATATGGTCCCAGGTGAGGTTGTTGTTCATGATATCCCCTTGAGGTTCTATTGTAGTGGATAAAATTCAGTGGGGAAATTGGATACTCCTGATCAATCTCACTTCCAGGGTACCAAGAGTATAGGTTTGTAGGAGGCAGGCAGGCAGGTGTCTAAGAAAGGAGTGGGGAGCCCTATCAGCACTGAGGCATTTCAGTGTGTTGTAGGGGCTTCATGGGATGGCTCTTCATGTGGTTCTGAGCTTAATGTAGGTGTGGAGAGCTCGGACTCTCAGTCTCCCTCTCAAGGTGGGGATGTCCAACCAGATAGAAATCTTAATTCAGTTGTGGAACACATTGTATCTCCTGTTTATGAGCCTCCATGTGAATAATTTACGGTTCCAAAGCCAACTTTGGTTTCTCAGAGAAGAAGGTCCACATGGATGATACAATGATTTTTCATAGTGAGGAGGTTGAACCTCTTAGGAACATATTGTAGGATTTGGCCTTGCTGACTGATGTGGTTCCTCCACATAACAAAGGGATACTTGAGGAGGGGAGTGTGGCCGACCCTCCTAGAATGCAGGAGGTGCATCGATTATCTACAACAGTGTCTCAACCTGGAAAAGGGAGTCAGGATGAGGGGAGTTTCTTGTTCCCCTTGGACCCAAACATTTTCTATTCAAAACCCCCATCCTATCTAAAGGCTGCGTGTATGGGGAAGAATTGGTAGATCCCTAGTGACCTGGGAAACTATTTTGGGCTGAGGCCCCCCACGGAAGGCCCAAGGGTTGAGTCGAGGAACCGTTTTGATAGTCTGGATGTTCAAGATCAAGTTGTGTCTCATGAAGAGGATGATTAAGGTGATGAAAGTTATAGCCAAATCTCAGTGGAAAGTTGGGACCGTTTCGAAGGAAAAGGTCCTAACAGTCCTAGAAGGAAGAAGGGACTAAAAGGGAAGCGTGACCCCATGAAATGCACTGTGGTCCATGGGAAAAACCCAAGGGATGTAAAGACTATTCTTACTTTCCTAAACCAATGGAAACCAGGTCAGCCAAGAATGTTGGGAGAAAGGAAATAAAATACCTACAAGTTGGGGAAAGTGGTTATCTAAGTAGAGATCTAAATGTGATGGAAGAAGAGGTAGGGGAGTGCCTGAAGATCCTATTCCACTCCAAGGAAGAAATTATTGAAAAATTCATTTGTCCTAATGCCTCAAATGAAGATATTTTAATAATTTATAATTCTCTAAGTTAGAGGTGTGTAATGTTCTTGGCCTTTGACAGAATGAATCACCACAGGTTATTGTTGAGTTGTTTCTTCTCTTTGCCTCTCCCCCCATCAAACTTGCTATCACATCTGTTTGGTATTGTAATTATTCATGAAACACAGATATTGTTTCTCTCATATTTTTCATTTACTCGGTTTGATCCTCCTCTTGTTTTTCTTTCTGAAAATATGTTCTGGGTGTCACCCCAAAACCCGTACCTCTAACACGGCCATACTGTTCTGGATGCTTCAAGGTTGTTGAAAGTATGTCTACATCTAGTGTGGGTGTTCTTGATTATTGTGACTATATTAGATAGAAAATATATAAAAATAAGTAGTCATTGTTATGTAATAGCTATTTAAAGAAAATAAAATTTATATTATGTCATAATCACACATGTTTCCCATGCTTTTTGTGTGTTTTCATCTATCAGTATCCCCTCTTTATTTACACGAGCCTCATTCTATAGCACATGGCATGGGATGGAAGTGGCTTTCGATTTTGATGCATCAATCTGCATATAAATAGAGGAACATGGTTATTTTGTTGTCTTATGTCACATAAAAGTATTACGGTAGATTTAAAATACATACTAATTTTTTCTCAAGTGAAGAATACCCCATCCTTACTTTATGGTAGGGGTACACTGGTTTTTTTTCTTGTTCGTTATTTTTAGAACTCATTTGTTGCTTCATAAATAAAAAACTATAAATCAAAGTGATGAATACAAGCAACTTCAAACAACGTATTACCAGACTCTATGTACTAGAAAATTCTTCTCCCCATGACGGTTGCTAAACGCATCCCACGCTCCATGGGATATCATGTTTTTATAAAGAGGAGGTGGGTGCAGATTGATTTTCCATTCAGCATCTTTAAGATGATATTTCGTTAAAATTGTGTGGAAGCCTCTATGAATACTTACTGTAACTCCTAATACATATTCCTTGTGAGAGGCATCTACTATAAATTCTATTTATAATGGATGATGGAGAGTAAGTCAATGTTTTAGTATTTTATTTTATTTTAATAAATTAAAGAAATTATATCATAATTTACCATAATCTCATCCAAGATTAGTTTCTTAAGCACGGTGACAACATGGTGCCACGACTGTACATCAATCGGCACACGTTGTCGAGTGACAATTCCAATATTTCTACTAAAGATGGATTTTTTGGGTTTAACATGTTGTCCTTTTCTATTCCTTGTCACCTCATATTTGATACCTTTTGATTTTGACTTAAGGATTTTGGCTAACACTGTCAAACTACGGTGCCCTTGTTTTTTTTGTGCTGTCAGAGTTTCATTTCCTACCATTTTCTCAAAAGCATCATCATTATGATTCTCTGGTGCGCTAGAATCAACACTAGGACCAACAGCAATAGGTTGAGAAACCTGTTGTAACTCAGCACTGGGACCAGCTACAATAGGTTGAGAAACCTGTTGGTGCTCTACACTGGGACCAGCAGCAACAGGTTGAGAGACCTATTGTGCCTCAAGATTGGGTGCATCAGCAGGTACAAAAGTCATTATCTTCAAAAGTGGTTTAACATTTAATTTATATTATATAAAAGCAACAACGAATAGATAATAACATAACATAACACAATTTATATTACAATAAACAAATCATCTGATTATTGATCTCTTTTTTTAAAGGCTGGAGAGATTTGACCCATCTATCGAGTATCTAAATCCCTTCATTGTGGTCTCCTCTAACATACAAAACGTCATCTACATTGGGATCACTGTGAAATGATTGTGAAGTCCCAATGAAGGGTTCATCCTCTGTTTAACTTTCATCTAACCGTTTAGTTGTTTTGGTTGATAACAGAACAATTGACCAGTTTTGGTTTGTAGGATTCAAAACATAAAATACATGCGCTGCCTGTGATTCCATTATAAATGGCTCATATTTCTCCCCTTCCTTACTGAAATCAACTTTCATGAATCCTAATTTATCTATTTTAATAACACTCCTATTATCAACCCACTTGCATTGAAAAATCATCACTTGTAATTTCTTATAATCCAACTCTCATATTTGTTTGATGATGCCAAAGTATGACATATTCACATAAATTGGATTTCTGTCCTTGTCACCAGAAACATGCATCGTTTTAGCCATGATTGTAACCCCACTATTCTGCATGGTACTGTCACCATCAATTTGATTAATATAGAATTTATAACCATTAACTATATAAGAAATGTAAGATAATACATACACACTTGCTCCTCCAGCTAGCCATCGAAGTCGTTCTGAAAATGAGTCCAGATTTTCATCTAACTTCTTAAAAATATAATCCCAAAATCATCCTATAAATGGTCTATTATGTGTATCTGATATCCATTTTTCAACACTAGATGTATTCAAATTCCTAAGAATTTATTTGTGGGTTTGAACATATAGGTCAACGTCAAAACTACTATGAAAAATGTAAAGGTGGGGCTGCTCCCGATCTGTAATATTGATTGTGACAACCTATCTTCCAGAAATTCCTTCACCCTCAAGCCGCCCAGTGTGACAAGATTTAGGTAGGCCAATGATTTCCACACAAGACATGTATTAGGTATATAATTCAATGGCTTCCTCAACAATATATTACTCCATAATACAACCCTCTGGCCGACTTCGATTTTTGACACACCCTTTCAAAATATTTATATACCATTCAATGGGGTACATCCATCTATAATGTACAGGACCACATTGTCAAATCTGTCTCACCAAATGAACCATCTTATCAAAGAATGTCGTCGGGAAGAACATTTCCAATTCACATAATATGACATCAATTTCTCTTTCCATAGTTGGAAATTTCACCGGGTCTATGACTTTGCTACACATAGCTTTGAATAAGAAACATAGTTTCGCTAATGTATAGTGGACATTCTTGGGAAAAATGAAAAGTAAAGCTATAGGAATTAGATCTTGCATCAAAACATTGAAATCATGTGATTTTAGACCCTTTAACTTTAAATCTATCATTGACACAATGTTCTTGATATTTGATTAATACCTCTCTAGAACCTTTACGTTTTTCAAGAAGTTTCAAAACTGATATCTCTCTTACTAGGAAAGAGTATAAACAGTAGGAGGAAGAAATGTTTGTTTTAACCCTTCACTAGTGCCAAATATTCTCATATTCCCATCTCAACCATGTCCAAGGTAGCCTTAATTCCATACTTTATTTTTTCGGGTTAATTTAGAAACACGCCGATGACACTATCACATACATTTTTTTTAACATGCATAACATCAAGAAAATGTCTGACATACAGACAGTTCCAATATGGTAATTCAAAAAAACTGATCTCTTTTTCCAACCGGTTTTCGTAAGGTTTTTCGAAAATGGTTTATCAAAAGTAGTGTCCATATATTTTACTTTCAAAAAAAATTGATCAACTGTTAGTGGATACAACACAGTACGTTATTCCAAGCTTCCATCAAATGATGTCATCTAAGATCGACACTTATGTCGTCGGGGTAGAAATCTGTGATTTCCTGGAAATGCGGTTTTTGATGAATGTTTCAACCTAATTGATTGTCACTACTACAAAAAAAATAATGGGAAGCACCACCTTTTATCAGTGCTAAGAAAAAAAACGATGATAAAGGTAATTCTTTATCAGTGCTAAAATTTATGTGTTGATAAATGGTGCCATTATTAGCATTTTTGTAGTGTTGATAAAGGGATTATTTATCAACGCTAGAAAAGTGCTGATAAATTTATCCTTTATCAGCACTAAAATTTTAGCACTGATAAAGAGAACCCTTTATTAGTGCTACAAAAGTGCTGATAAAGGCACTATTTATCAGTGCTGAAATTTTAGCATTGATAAAGGGTGCCTTTATTAGCACCTTTCTAGCACTGATAAAACCATAGTTCCATTTTATAAAATGGGGTGCACAGTGCCCTCTGTTTATCGCGCCCTAAAGCTCTCATGGGACTGCACCCCTACGACAACTCCCCCCGATCTTCTCTTTGTTGAACCTCCACCGCCACTAGCCCTACTCTGTCGCTATCCCTACTCCATCGTTCTTCTCTTTGTCGGACCTCCATCACCACTAGCCCTACTCCGCCACTATCCCTACTCTGCCGCTCTTCTCTTTGCCATACCTCTGCCACCGCTAGCCCTACTCAGCTACTAGCCCTACTCCACTACGAACCCTACTCCTTATTCTCACCCTCAAACCCCTTCCGCGGATCTTCCTCCCCGTGAAACCTACTTCGTCTCCTCCCTACTGGACTCTACTCCCCGTAAACCCTACTTCAACTGTTTGGGATTCCTTTCGACAAGTTTTGATTCTCGGCTTCCCATCTTTTATCTTTGGTTATTTCTCCACTCATCCTCATCTTTTTCCTTTTTTTATTATTCTAATATTCACAATGGTGGTTTAGTTTGGTTTGTTTTGGGTTGTTTTGTGTGTTTGGGATACATTTTTAGGTCACATTATTTCAAAAATGCATGAAGTGATTAAATTTTTACCAAGTGAATTTTTTATTACATATAGGGTTTTGTAAATTATTTTCAAGATTAAGATTATTCTAAACACTCTATTGTAAATGTGAGTAGTGATAAGGAGAAAAAAGGTTGTTAGATTTTTTGATGGATTTAAAAATGGTGGCATGGGGTGATGAGGTGGTTTTGTTATTGGAGGGTCTAATGGTGATAATTTCATAGGAATATAATATTTTGTAATGGATTATGAATTGGTTTTGTAGTTTATAAGTGTTGGGGTATATATGATTCTTTTAGTGTGGAAGAGTATCCCTTTGTGTTGTTAAGTTATTTAATTTTTTGGATTAAATTTATTAATTTTGATGCTTATACATGTTGAAACATTATCATGGTAAAGTGAACAGTAAGTAGAAACAGACATGGGATAGAGTGTTGTAAAATTTCAATAGTAGGAGGTGTTGATGTTTATTGTCTAGGTGTTGGGTCCTAAGGTAAAGAATTGGCTAGAATCAGTTGAGGAGGGTTTTGAATTAGAAAATATTCTAGCTCATTTATGGGTTTTCTTAGTAGTGGGATTACATTTAAGGGTGGCATGAGAATGATGGAAGGAAAATCATGTTCAGTCAAAAGTGGTTTTAGGAAGAGTTTTATTCCCTAGATATAGAAGTATGAGTATATACAGAATATCATGGAATTAAATCAAGTTGGATACAATGTGCTTTCTCTTGGGATTCACATCTGTGCATTGATGGTCTAGTTTTTAGAACACTTGGTTGATGAATAAATGAAATCCTATAATTTTGAGTCATCTTTGAGGTTAGATATTTTAAGGAAGGTTGAACGTTTATGTTTTAGGTTTCAGTTGTATATGAGGGATTGTGATGAAGTTATCAAGAGTGGGTTTCTTTGAATTTCTTAGAATTCTAAAGATGGTTCCTTGAATTGTGGTCCTAATGGAATGAGGAATAAGGGAGTGATGAGATTTTATAGATGTAGGGTGGGGATTATGCCCAAGGGTTGAGTATCTCAAGGTATAACATAACTATATAGTTGATCTATTTCAATGGTGATGTAGTGGGACAACAATAGTATGAGTTCCTCGTGATTAATGGTGTTTCTTGGTTTCAGTAAGGTGTAGTTTTATTTTGTCGGATGGTCATGTTTTGGTTGAAAACATTTTGGGATGTGGTGAGTTTGGTTTGAGCTTCTAGGCATGATTATGTCTTGAGTTATTGACCTCATCCCTTTATTAACCAATACCCTCTTTCAGTTGATACTAAAAGATTTAGTTGAATTATTTTAAATGGAATTATTTATCTCTATTTACCTTTAAATTCCTATGAAAATATGAATTTTATTGAGTTGGTTAGTGTGTTTGTCCAAATTTAATGATTTATAAGAAAAAAAGGAAGCATATTTCTATTTTACCTAAATGGATGGGAATTTTTCTAATCTAAAGGTCGTGATTTGGGGAAATAATTTAATTATAAAATTAATTTCACAATTTTTTTCAATATTATGGAAGGTATTAGTATTTAGTGAGAGGATGTTTGAGTTTTGGGTAGTAATGGTCGATGTGGTCCTCCTCCCTCATGTGTGAGTTTTTTTACACAAAGGTATTGTTTTTTATATCTTTGTATGAGAATGTAATTTTCTATAGAATAGATGTAAGATGTGTCTGTGGATATTAGTTATAAGTTTGGGGAAGGTGAGGGAATGATATTGCATATGCTTTAAATGTTCATGATAGAATTTATGTTCACTAACCTAAATTTTCTATTTCTTATGTTAATTTGGGTAAAAAAACCTATGATATTCCATAGTAATTTTGGATAAAACTAGGTTATTTTTCTCCATCGTGAACCCCTTTATGTTTGGAAATATATATACTATATTAGTTTTCTCATCAAAATTGTATCCTAGTTTTCATTTTATCTGATTTTGGTCACTAGTTTTGGGCTGTTTAATGTGATTATTTTATTATGAATGAGGTGTCTAGTAGGGGTGGTTAAAAGGATGTTTAATGTTTTTCTACAAGGTTGGTGGGTTCTAGAACTATTGGTAAGGGGCTGGAAAGTGTGTTGATTTTGATGGGGGGTCTATCCTAGTTCTGTTGATTTCAAAATATTTATTGGAAATGGTTAGGCTCTATTAATCTCTATTTTTATAAGGAATTGGTTCTCTTATACTATATTTGGAAGTCTCTTTTTGTTTATTTGAATCATAAATAATAATATTTGAGATTCAAATAGGATGAAGATTATTAAATATTGAATGGATGTTAATCATTTGACAATAGAGTATGAGAATGGAGTGAAAGAGTTCATCAAGTTTGCAAAGGATCATGCAAAGTATCCTTCTCAAATCCTTTGTCCATGTTTACATTGTTGTTATTCTAGACTAATTACTCTAGAGGAGATGGAAGAACATTTGAAAAGAATGAGAAAGGGAATCTAGTAGATGAAAACACATGAAAAGTGTGAGAAATATGTGTAAGTATGACATGATAAAAAAGTTTTGTTTTAAATTGCTATTACATAATAATAATTAATTATTTTCCTATATTCAACAGTCATAGGAATCAGCTACTCCTATAGCAGATGTAGGCCTATTATCGATGGATTTGAAGCGGCCAAAACAATACGGTCATGTCAAAGGTGCAGGGTTTGGGGTGACACCCTGAGTATATTTTGAGAAAAAAAATGGATGATTGAAATGAAGAAATGAAACAAATGAGAAAAAGACTAGAAACTCTTGAAGAACAATTTCAATGGAAAGGAGAGTTTCTAGAAACTTTTATGGGTGGGAAGAAAGGAGAAGACACAACTCAAGAACAACCAACACGTGAAGATCCCACCCCACCCCCACCATCTTTGAGGTAATCCATTTACCTCAAAGAGATATCTTATCCATGGTAATCAATATTCTAATAATTTTTCCTATGAAATATGAATCAGAAAAACATTGATACATTTCATGTACTGATATTCTTCAGGGTGATAATGACTGTGATTAATATCTGTCAACCCCCACCAATCACCATGTAGAGAGGGCTAGGATGTTCAACATCCCAGAGGACAAGCTGCATAATATAACACTTCCAACAGATCATATGAAAGTGATGATTACTGTAACTCATGATCCAAATGTAGAGCTACCCATTCAACTTGATGACAATGATATTCATACGGTCGAAAAGTCTATTGGTACATTCATTGCATGGTTGTCACAACTTGTAAGAGTACATATGGACAAAGAGGTATTTATTTCCACTTTTTTCAAGCTAAACCTTTAAGAATTAATGAAAAAAAGGTCTGAACCAATGAATGTTATTATAGATGGAGAAAGGGTAGGGGGTGACAAGAAACATGGGCTCAAAAGAATCTAAAGTATAGACCAACTGATCCAAAAGATCTATTAAAAGTATAATAACACCGCTTATTCTCTATCAACATTTACTATCATTAAAGACTTATGTGGATACAAAGCTAAAAAGTGGGAGTATTCATATATTTTTTTTTGAAAAGAATATATATGGAAAGTAAATTCAAGATTTCATTACTTCTGAAAATGTATATGAAATCCTTGAATATGATTGGATAGGAGTCATAGTTGTAAATTTATATATGAGGTATGTTTTCATGAATTGATTTTCTAAAAGATGATATAATGTGATAATTATGACTAAATGCATTTTATATTATTGGCAGGTGTATATATGAAAAACAGTTGAAGAAATTTCCCAATGATCCAAAATTCAGACTCATTAGTCCTTATACCACATCAACACAACTAACAAAATTAGATCCATTAGAAAGGGATGAAATAGTGAAAGGCTTACTAAAAACATTTGAAAGCAAGATTATGGATGACAAACTCTTCCTAATACCAACCATGCAGGGGTAAAAATCTATGATTAAAGCATATAAATTATATTTTCACATATTTAATTACTAATTCCTTTTTTTAGGCAACATTGGTTGGTAATTGTAGTGAAATTGGATACTCCAATGATTTATTTTCTGGATTCAATGCAAGGATATCCAACAAACTAACCACACATGATGGAGTTTTTGAATCTGTAAGACACTTTATCCTATATTTTAGGTCTAAAAATCAAGTTATATAATTTATATTATCTTTTAATGAGGATTTTGTTATGATATGGTAGTGTATCAATAACATCTAAAAAAAGGAATGAGGATAGTGGCTAAGAATAAGGAGGCGAGAAAGTACTATGTCTGGACAAGTATCAAGGTATATATAATAAAATTTCACTACCCAAACACATATCAAAACAAGTTACTTATTCTCATAATGATAAAAGTTTTTTTATTGTCCAAAACAAACAAATTATAAAGATTTTGGTTATTATGTTTGTAAATTTATGAGAGAGATCGTTTTCCATCAATAAACTAGAATCTCTAAAGAGGTATTTTAAAAAACAACTACTATTTCATTTAAATTATTTATTAATTATTTATTTATATATTATGAAGTACTACTCTAACTATCAAAAATCCTCATATTCACAAGATTATATAGATTTGTTCAGAAATGAGTGGGATGCATACCTGATGGAAGATTGTACACAAATAGCATGAAGATATGACTTGGGGACGTGTATAATAGGTAGAAATTTTTGAGAGGGGTTCATGGAGATCAAAAGATGAAAAAATTTTGTATTTAAATGTTCTTAGTAAAATTGTAGTTTTTATTAAATAAAACCTCATTTCTCCAATGAGTCATTTTTTCATTTTAACAGATGAAATGCACCATCAACATGCAAGAATGATGAACCACTTTTCTTTGCAATTTTGATAAGAAAAAATAGTAAAATATCCAAAATACCTTTATATCATGAATTCACACTCACATTAAAAGAAAATATTAGTAAACATCTCCACCCTAAATTGATTACAGTATGATAATCGAGATTCCAACTGTATTTCCATGCGTTGAACATTTTCATTGGTAGAAATTGTATGTTTTCAGATTATGCATAATAAGAAAATGAGAATTGTTGGAACCTCCTTCCTCCATAGGGTCTCCCATAACACATACATGTTTTCAACTTATCACAATGATACATGGGTCATTGTTGATGTGTATGAGTCAAACCTACCTCAATCTGAGGCATGGTGTGACTGGTATCACTCAAAGTGTCTCTCTTTTGTTTAAAATGGACAGAATTTTAAATGAAAACAACAACTGACATACGTAAAACTGAACAAACACATTTGTATTGTGATGATACTTTAGGCCAACAATAAATGGGTAATTTTTGATATGTATGAGTCAACAACTCTTCAATCCAAGGCATTGTATGACCAGTATCACTCAAAGTGTCTCTCTTTTTTTTTTAAATGGATAGAATTTCAAATGAAAACAACAAATGACATACGAAAAACCAACCAACATATTCATATTGTGTTGATACTTTGGTTCAAATATCCATGGGTAATGTGTGATGTGTACGAGTCAACATCGCTATAATTCGAGGCATAGTGTGATCGATATCACTCAAAGTGTCTCTCTTTTGTTTAAAATGGACAGAATTTTAAGTGAAAACAACAACTGATATAAGGAAAACTAAAAAATCGCATTCGTATTGGGTTTATACTTAAGGAGAACAATACATGGGTAATTTTTGACATGTACGAGTCAACCCTGACTCAATCTGAGGCATGGTGTGGCCGGTATCACTCAAAGTGTCTCTCTTATGTTTAAAATGGATAGAATTTTAAGTGAAAACAACAACTGACATATGGAAACCTGACCAAACGCATTCAGATTGTGTTTATACTTTATTAAAATGATCCATGGGTCATTTTTGATGTGTAAGAGTCAACCCTGCTTCAATCCAAGGCACGATGTGACTGGTATCACTCAAATTTTCTCTCTTTTGTTTAAAATGGACAGAATATTAAGTGAAAACAACAACTGACATATGGAAAACCAACCAAAAACATTAAGATTGTGTTGATACTTTAGTATAACAAAACATGGGTCATTTATGAAATGTATGAGTCAACTTATCCTCAATCCAAGTCACGGTGTGATAGATATCACTCAAAGTGTCTCTCTTTTGTTTAAAATGGACAAAATTTTAAGTGAAAAGAACAACTGATGTACGAAAAACTGACCAAACACATTCTGATAGTTTTGATACTTTAGGATAATTCTAAATGGGTCATTTTTTATGTTTATGAGTCAAACTTGTATCAATAAAAGGCATGGTGTGACCGGTATCACTCAAATTATCTCTCTTTTGTTTAAAATGGACAGAATTTTAAGTGAAAACCACAACTGACATACAGAAAACTGACCAAACGCATTCAGATTGTGTTGATACTTTAGGATAACGATACATGGGTTATTTATGATGTTTATGATTAAACCCCACCTCAATTAGAGTCATGGTGCGACCGATGTCAGTCAAAGTATCTATCTTTTGTTTAAAATGGACATAATTTTAAGTGAAAACAACAAATGACATACGGAAAACTGACAAAATGCATTCATATTGTGTTGATAATATATTTAAATGATACATGGGTCATTTTTGATGTGTAAGAGTCAACCCATACTCAATAAGAGGCACATTGTGGCCAATATCACTCAAAGTGTCTCTCTTTTGTTTAAAATGGATAGAATTTTAAGTGAAAACAACAACTGACATACAGAAAACTAACCAAACACATTCGGATTGTGTTGATACTTTATGATAATGATCCATGGGTAATTATTGATTTTTACGAGTCAACCTCATCTCAATCCAAGGCATGGTGTGATAGGTATCACTCAAATTCTCTCTCTTTTGTTTAAAATAGACATAAATTTAAGTGAAAACCATAACTGACATACAGAAAACTAACCAAACGCATTAGGATTGTGTTTATACTTTAATAAAACGATCCATGGGTCATTTGTGACATGTATGAGTCAAACCTACCTCAATCTGAGGCACAGTGTGACTAGTATCACTCAAAGTGTCTCTCTTTTGTTTAAAATGGACAAAATTTTAAGTGAAAACAACAACAAACATACCGAAAACTAACCAAACGCATTCTTATTATGTTGATACCTTAGAAGAAATATCCATGGGTCATTGTTGACATGTATGAGTCAACACCACCTCAATTATAGGTATAGTGTGACCAGTATCACTTAAAGTGTCACTCTTTCGTTTAAAATGTACAAAATTTTATGTGAAAACAACAACTGACATACAGAAAACCAACCAAACACATTCAGTTTGTGTTTATACTTTAGTAGAATGATACATGGGTCATTTTGGACTTGTATAAGTCAACACTTCCTCAATCTGAGGCACAGAGTGACAGGTATCACTCAAAGTGTCTCTCTTTTGTTTAAAATGGACAGAATTTTAACTGAAAACAACAACTGACATTTGTAAATCAGACCAAACACATTATTATTGTGTTTATACTTTAGTAAAAGAATAAATGGGTCATTTTTATGTGTGTGAGTCAACCCCACCTCAATCTGAGGCACTGTATGGTTGATATCACCCAAAGTGTCTCTCTTTTGTTTAAAATGGACAAAATTCTAAGTGAAAACAACAACTAACATATGGAAAAATGAACAAATGCATTAGGATTGTGTTGATAATACAGGATAAAGATCCATAGGTAATTTTTTATGTTTACGAGTCAACATCGCCTCAATTCAAGGTACAGTGTGACTGGTATCACTCAAAGTGTCTCTCTTTTGTTTAGAATGGATAAAATTTTAAGTGAAAACAACAACTGACATACGGAAAACCAACCAAATGCATTGTGATTGAGTTGATACTTTAAGATAACTATCCACGGGTCATTTTTTATGTTTATGAGTCAACCACACCTCAATTAGAGGCATGGTGTGACCGGTATTACTCAAAGTGTCTCTCTTTTGTTTAAAATGGACAGAATTTTAAGTGAAAACAACAACTGACATACGAAAAACTGACCAAATTCTTTATAATTGTGGTTCTACATTATTATAACGATCCATCAGTCATTTATGAAATGTACAAGTCAACCCAGCCTCAAACTGAGGCACGGTGTGATCTGTATCACTCAAAGTGTCTCTCTTTTGTATAAAATGGACAAAATTTTAAGTGAAAACAACAACTGACATACAAAAAACTGACCAAACACATTAATATTGCATTGATACTTTAGTTCAACTATCAATGGGTCATGTTTGATGTGTAATAGTCAGCCTTTCCTCAATCTGAGGCATGGTGTGTTCGGTATCACTCAAAGTGTCTCTCTTTTGGTTAAAATGAACAAAATTTTAAGTGAAAACAACAACTGATGTACAAAAAACTGACCAAACGCATTCGTATTGGGTTTATACTTTATTAAAAAGATACATGGGTAATTTTTTATGTTTATGATTGAACCAAGCTTTAATACGAGGTATTATGTGACCGGTATCACTCAAAGTGTTTCTCTTTTGTTTAAAATGGACAAAATTTGAAGTGAAAACAACAAATGACATACGGAAAACTGACCAAACACATTTGTATTATATTGATACTTTAGGATAATAATTCATGGGTCCTTTTTGATTTTTATGAGTCAAATCGGCCTCAATATGAGGCACGTTGTAATCGGTATCACTGAAAGTGTCTCTCTTTTGTTTAAAATGGACAGAATTTTAAGTGAAAACAACATCTAACATATGGAAAACTGACCAAACGCATTCGTATTGTGTTTATACTTTAGGAAAAATATACATGGGTCATGTGTGAAAATTAAGAATCAACCTATACTCAATCCGAGGAACGATGTGGCCGGTATCAATCAAATTGTCTCTCTTTTGTTTAAAATGGACAGAATTTTAACTGAAAACAATAACTGACATACGGAAAACTGACCAAACACATTCGTATTGTGTCCATAATTTATTAAAATGATCCATGAGTCATTTGTGACGTGTACGATTCAACACCACCTCAATTAGAGGCACGGTGTGGCTGGTATCTCTCAAAGTGTCTCTCTTTTGTTTAAAATGGACAAAATTTTAAGTGAAAACAACAACTAACGTATGGAAAACTGACCAAACACATTTGGATTGTGTTTATAATTTAGTCCAATGATCCATGGGTCATTTTTGATGTGAAAGAGTCAACCACACATCAATATGAGGCACTATGTGACTAGTATCACTCAAAGTGTCTCTATTTTTTTAAAATGGACTGAATTTTAAGTGAAAATAACAACTAATATATGGAAAACTGACCAAACCCATTCTGATTTAAGTATAGATAACATGATGTATTTTCATTTCATGCATAACCACGGTGGTAAGTTATAATTTACCAAACTAACCATCCATGTACTGTGACTGCTGCTTTGAAAACCAAAAGGATTCACTCCATCTGTAGATAATGCAAGATAAAGGTTTCTCGGCTTGTTTCCAAATTCAGGAGACTCATGATCAATTCTCCTCCACTAAGGACAGTCTGTAGGGTGATGTATTTTCCCATATTTAATTCGTGTATCTTCATGCCAGGTCAATTGTCTTGCAGTCTCCTCACTTTTATATAGGTGCCTAAACCTTGGAATGATTGGAAAGTACCATACAACTTTCATAGGACTAGATTCATCTTTATTATATCGAGAAGCACCAAATTTTGGGAATTATTTAAGTGATTAGTGGCCCTTGTGAAACAATATACAGTCATTCGGGCATGTGTGTATTCTTTCATAGATCATACCCATCGAGTGTAGTATTCATTTGGCATCATATGTTCAGCTCATGAGCTCATTATCTTTTGGTAGCATGTCATTCAGAGGAGCAAGTAGTTCCGTAAAATTGGTGAAACTCCACCCGTTGCCTACTTTCAAATTATACAGCTTCATTACAGCTGACAATGCTGCATATTTAGTGCAACCAATATATAATGTCATTTTTGCACAACTCTTTAACTACTCAAAAAAATTTGGGAAATCACGAAGTTCATATTCAATTTCCCTTGTAATTTCTTTAATATGATCTCCATCATCATTCACATCTATAATCACATCCTACATACGATCATCTTTATTGTTCACGCTTATAATCATATCAGATGATCCATAAAAATGCAGTGTTATCCCAGCCACTACCTTCATTCATTTTATCCCCGTGTTTATTCCAACATGTATAACTTAAATCTATTCCATGACAGATAAGGTGTTCTTCAAACTCCTCTGGACTAATTTGTCTTGAATAACAACAGCGTAAACATGAACAAAGGATTTGAGAAGGTTAATATGCATGATATTTTGAAAACTTAATAAACTCTTTCACACCATCTTCATACTCTTTTATAAACTGATTGGAATTAATCCATTAATTATTCATATTCATCTTATTTGATATAGTAATATTAATATTTAATAAAATAATTACACAAAAGATGTTAAACTAGGGTCATAATCCAACTATAATCAATGGAACTAGCTGTGGTAAAAAATACCCTTACCACTCCATGCATTACCTAGGACCAAAGTAGATCACACCCATCTTTCTGACCACCTAATCAATGGAACTATCTATGAGAATCCCCTGCACTAGAATGTTTTAGTATCCCACATGTGATCTATATGCATTGTTATAAACCATTTTTTAGTGTTTCTCTAGAAACATAATGTCTCTAGTCAAGAACTACGGTACTAAACTAATATATGGTATGATTTTCAATATAGTTATTGTGGGTGGAAGGATTAATTACATGTGTCGTTATGGTTATTTGACTAGGGTGTCTATAAAGTGTTTCATAGAGTCATCTAGTGAACTGATTTTCTAAGAATTAGTGGAATTTCACTAGTAACAAAGTAGTGGTTCCATTGAAATGGGTAAAGTTTTAATTTATATTCAATGGTGAAAGAATTGCAACATGGAAAAAATGGCATATCAATCATGACAACAACCACAACACCATACAAACACACAATCGTGCTCACAATCACAACACCATACAAACCAAACAATCACAATTTTAGATTTTACCAAGCATCCCTTATTCAATTCTGTTTGTTAATTCAGGGGTTATCACAAAAGTTTTATCCCCTTGGTGAATTCAATCATTAGTCAGTATATATAGATTACTAATTTTTATATTAAAATGTTCAATAGGAACCAACCAACATGCAATTTGTTTTGTGCGCAAACAAGGAACACCAACGGCCATGATTTTCAGCGGGGTGTTTAGACCATACATTTCAAAACATAACCATCAATATCAAATAGTAATAACATGCGAAAAATGGGAAACCAATGAGTAAAAGGAGAAAAATCACGGTGAAGGTGTCGTTCAGCGCACAATAGAGGTGCATTCACGGAAGAGGAGAGGTGCACAGTAGAAGATATTTCCAACTGAAAAGAAAACATAAAATGATAACTCACATGTTAAACAAATTTATGGTCATTAGTGGGATTTTATTTTCCATATATGATATCTTCTTTCTATTTATTTATTTTTTATGTATCTACTATTTTCCCAGATGTTAAACATATGAATGAGACATGTCTTCTTTTCAGGAGAAAGATCGTTTTTAATTTACTCTAATTTAGGGGTAAATTATTCCACATTAATTGTATTTTTTTCCCAGGGGATCATTACTATCCTATAGGGATCATGAATTCCTCTTAGGTTACTGGAATTTCAGGCCAGTTTTGGTTATGAAACTAGTTTGGGCCGTATCATTACATTTCCAATTGTAATTGACCCATGCCCATTTAAATATAGGATTTGGGTGGGGGGTCAAACACTAATATATAGAAGGAATAAGAGTGGTAAAAATTATCCTAGGCTCTTTAATACAAGTGATGAAAGATGAAACACGCACATGACCACTCAAATGAAAAGTCTATTTATGCACATTTTATGAGACACTCCCCACTGTAAGGGTATCCTTATTATCACACTATGACCAAAAAATAACCTCCATGACCCATGCTCTATTCATCGCTAAACAAAATGACTGGATGTGGCCAGATCACTCATACCCATGTGCCAAAAAATGAACTGCAACCTACCCCCATCTCTGAAATAATAGGAATGAAACCCTCTATACTCAAAACCCATTAAAATTGGTATTACCTCCTCAAAAAACCAATGGTCCCCTCCCCTCAAAAAGGATTCCTTTACACCACTCCTCAAGCACCGACCTCAACATGTTCACTTCGGCTACACCACTGACTTATGAACCCACTAGTACTACACATGACCAATAATTACATGCCTTAATGAACTAAGAAAATGAGGCTAATACAACTAAATCACAAACCATTCCACTCTTACATTCTAGTTCCAACAAGTTAAAGAACCCTCAATTCACCTATTTAAAAATAATGTCGATCAGACCAAACAAATTTAACCACACAACCACACACTGCTCAAGCATTGTTACTAAAACAAAGATCCCCTAGCCATGCTCCCAACATGACACCAAAAGTGAAACCAAAACCATCAGAACCAATAGGGATAGACATCAAACTGAACCTTCCCTATCAACCAACCTCATATATAGGATCACTCCAGGTGATATACTTTTTAGACCAAAGGAAACCTCATTCTGAAACACAAAATGAATTCATCTCAGAGTTATCATACTTAGGGATCATCCTTATACAGTCTATTGAAGTATCTTGAATCACCCCACCCAACTCAACCAAAAATAGAATCCTATTACCATAAAACTACAAATCACAATGCATGAAAAAATACAAAAAACATTGGTAATGGTTTGAAACCACCAACCTCAAAGTGGAGGAGGATGATTCAGTGGCTGGAGGAGGAGGAGGAGGATGAAGCGGTCGTGGAGGACGATGAGAAGCAGGGTTGTAGCAGAGGAGGGATCACGTAGAGGAGGAGGAGGAAGTGGTGGTGGAGGAGGAGTAGGACAGTCGTGGCAGAGGAGGGATCACGGTGGAGGAGAAGGAGAAGGCAGTGGTAGCGGAGGGGGAGAAGGAGGATAACGCAGTGGTGGTGGTAGCATTGGAGGAGGAGGAGGAGGAGGAGGAGGATTCATGGTGTTGGGTTCAGCTTCTGCAAAGGCTTGAATGTGAGCGATGGAGGAGGGGGATGTTAGGGTTATATTATAAAAAACGTTGGAACATTTATCAGTGCTAGTTAAAAGCACTGATAATGTATGTTTTAACAGTTCTAAAATAAAATCATTGATAAAAGACCAATTTATCAGCTCTAAAATGTTAGCGCTGATAAATAGGTATTTTATCTGCATTTTTTTTTCATTGATAAAGTAATATCTTTATCAGTGATAAGAAAGCACTAATGAAACAAATATTTATTAGCACTAAAATTATAGTTCTGATAAATACATATTCCAGCAATCCTTTTTAATTATATATATATGTATTAAAAAGTATTATATATTTATAAATATAATAAATATAATAAATACAATGAATTATTATAATAAATCTCTAACAAACATTATTTTTTAATATAAATATAATAATTTTATATAAATTAATAATAAAAAATTTTATCAGTGCTAGTAATAGCACTAAAAAATTTACACTTTATCAGTGCTAAAAAATCATTGATAAAGGGTACACCTGTATCAGTGCTTGTTTTAGTACTGATAAAGTCTACATTTATCTGTGATTTTAGCTAGCACTAATAAATTCCCAACCCCTTTATCAACGCTTTTAGTTTAGCACTGATAAAGGGCAGTGCTTCCCTTCCCCTGTTTTGTGGTAGTGTATATGAGAAGGTTATTTCAAGAATAATAATTTTATATTTTTTGGAAATAAGTTTCAATATATTGATAACATTTAGTGTTAATATGATCTTTAATAGTTATTGGGGATAATTTTGTTATTACATTTTGAGAACATTATATGATTAAGGTAAATGGAAATATTTTTGGTCAATATGAGTGTTTATTTGAAGAATAAAGGGTTAATTATCTTTTGGAAGAACATATGATTTTATTTTTTCTTTATGGTGATTTGGGATATTTATGGAAATAAGTATCATATTTTTTATATTATATGTTTAGTGCATATAAATTTTTGGTATTGGACTTTATGAGTGATTAATTTTGTTTGGAGATTAATGTTCAATTTATCTCAAAAGAATATGTGATCAAATACTTCTAATTTTTAGGATCTATAATTATTCAGACATATTTTTAAGAGTTTTAAGGTTTTTTATTTATGGAATGATTAAAGTTTAAATTTTCGTGTTATTATTTAATTTTTGAAAATTGATTTATATTTGATATTTTCTTAACTTTTCTAACCATTTTGGTTTTGTGAAATTTATAGTGATAGAACAAATAACTTAGTATCATTTAATGGACATTATAATTCACTATAAGTTAATTTTAGTGGTTTAGGAATGAAAAATTCATATTAAATATTCATTTCTTAGAGTAATATATGATACATAAGTAAGAATTTATTGAAGAATAACCAAAGGATAAAATTATTCTTACAAAATGGTAATAAATCAAGTAAGTATATTCTCTCTAGTTCTCTATCTTGATGATAAAAAAATACCTCAACTCTAGGAAAATAATATTGAAATAAAAACTTTATCCTATTACCTTAATTTATGATGAATTTATAGTCTTCTTTATCCATTAATAATTTATGGTTTTTTGGTCATTAACTTTCTCATGATCATGTTCTCTACCTCTCTCCAATTCTATTTGGAAATTATATTTCTCTTATATGTCCATATTTTCACTTCTTATTAATGTTCTCCTTATCTAGGAAACTGATTATGTGTTATTATAGGTAACCTTTATGTTTCCCACTTCCCCTTTTCAAAGGAATTTTTATTATTCCTTTGTATGATGTGGATTTTCAACGAAATTATTTTCAAATATTGAACCCTTAATTACTGAGATAAATATTTTTCAAGGATTAAATTTATTAAATGGGGGAGAATTTAACACCCTAAACATATAGTTTAAAATAATAATAATCTTGATAGTTTTTCAACACACGACGCCGTTCTTTGATAAAATTATGGTATACTATAAAAATATTATAATTGTAATGTGACCATTATAACCTACCTATTAAATTAGCATCATGAATAGTAATAACCAAATTATAAAAAATAGGCATCATCTAACATTTCAGATTTTTTGTGAATTATTTTTATATGTTATATGGATTATTTTCAAGACCAGGTATTGAGACGACATGTGATTCTGAGGCCCGGCATTCCTAGAAAAAATGTTTGAAAAATATTAAAATATTTAATATCACACGTGCATAGTTTTCATGAAAAAGATGAATAACGTTTAAAAGGGTTATTAAATCATAAATATGAGGGCATACTTGAGTTTAGAATAGTGTATTTACCCTAGGTTTCACCTAACATTGGTCAGTGAGGGTTTTATATGAAAAGGTTGTTGTGGGCATAAAATGAATAAAATAATTTAATAAAAAATTATTTTAATTTTTTGTGTTGACACAAATACTTTTTTCCTTTAAAATTATCCTTATTTTAGAATTATAGGGTTAGCCGCATAACCATGGAACTTTTGGAGGATCTTTGTAGGAGAGTGTTCTTGGAGGAAGGCAACATATCAGGATCAGATCATGGATCGTCAAGCCAGTGGAGTTGGAGGATCTCATCAACGATGAAAAAACAAAATTGATTCATCAATGATTGATCCAGCATCAAAGTAGGGTGTGTGTTTTAATTGGTTTATTATTTATTCTTTATTTCTTTGACTAACTCAAATCAATCGATGAACGGATTGATTTTCGGATCGATTACTTTGCGGGAAGGGTTTTATTCCATGGGATTTATTTAATCTGATTTTCTAACCCAAATCTCCCATTCTTGATTATTGGCCAAGAATGCATGTCCAATGATGATAAACCTTTTTTTTTCCTTTCTCCCTCCTTGGTCACATTCTTCACTGGTTGGATCCCTGTAGTCCTGGCTTGGCATTTTCGGGTGGTTCAGAACTAGATCAGACACCCAGATTTGAGGAAAATCGATAACCGAGGCTGGATCAATGTAGATCGGGACCTAAGGAGCTCAGATCTATGATAGTTTTTATTTTTGAGCATCAGAGGAGGCATGGAGGTCCATGGAAGAGTCCATCGGTGCGCACCAGCGGTGGGGGGTAGGGTGGTTCAGAGGTCGTGGGACCGTAGTAGAAGTGGTGGAGTTGGAAGAGGCGGACACAGAGGTGGGTGTGGGGACGACAGCGGTGGAAAACATGGGATCCGATTATGGTCAACAGGTTGGATTTGGGTTGGGTCAATGAGCCAGATCTGAGTTAGGATAATTGGTCAGATTTGTGTCGGGTCAGACCCGAGTCAGATCCACGACAATCAGGGTGGATCCCCATTGTGGTCGATTAGGGTAATTGACCATGGCGGTTGACCATGGTTTCATGGAAGCTCGAGCTACTATGGACGTAGCGACCACGCGGCCAGTCTGAGGGTGGTCAACTGCGGTGGTTGACCGCACTGACCAGTTAGGTGCGACAAGTGGTGTGACGATGATGGTCAGTCCATGGGCAGTTGGTCAGCACGACATGTTGACCAACTGTGGCGGTAGGTGGACCAATCGTGGTGGTAGGGAACCTACCGTAGTGGTAGGTCCACAAGCCCTGGAAAGTCTGTGGACAACATCATTCAAATGACCCTAACTTTGAAACAGAGCATCCAAATAATGTGTCGTCAGCAGTAGTGTGACCCTACCTTTAAGAAGGTCACCCCATGAAAAATTTTGGGTACCTTATTCAGATTTGAGGCTCTTTGTTTTCCAAGATTGGACCAGTATAGGTTGAGTGTGTTCCCTTGGTCCTTTTTTTAGGGTATTTTGCAACATTACATCCACATCACTGAATTGTAATCCCCTCTAGAGGCCTATTCTTAGATAGAGTTATGGCATCCCTCTTTGAGACTAGAGTATGATACATTATCTTCCCTAGTAAAGTTTATGGAATCAACATGACCTCCCAGAGTAGGATTTTGATCCTCCATCTAGCGGTCCATATCGGTAGGTTTTATTGAATCACTAGTATACAATTTCTTACGTAGCGGGTTAATCTAGATTGGGTTCATAGTGCCCCCTAAAGGTTCTGGGCATGACCCCCTCTATATCTATCATAGTATTCTTAGACCATTATATTCTCTTTTTATAGGGCCCAAATGAGCTTGAACTATTCATCACGTGTCTCCAATGATAACATGGCTTGTGGAGTGAGTTCTCCTAGAATGAGTGTTGATTTGAGCAGAATCATGTGGCTATCAGTTTTCTATGAATTCCTGATGGTGTGGTGTATTTCTTGAGTATATCTAGGTTTTTTCTTACTTCATGTATCTATTATACAATGTTAAATCTTATAATGAGATGACTATACTTGGTTCTTTATGTTTAGTGTTTTTAGGGTGTCCTATAGAGTATTGTTATAATATCCCCTACATGGGCTTTGCCCACATGTGTTGTGTCTTGTACGGATGAAGACCCTTTTGATGGAATCTTGGGAGGATAGGGAGCGGGTGGAGAAAAGATAGAGCTTGACGGACCGAGGTGTTTATTGGGAGTGTACCTTTCATATAGTCCTTTTCCTTGGAGCAGGTGAGACTCTTTACAGTTTTAGTTGGACTTATGTCAAGACTCTTTGTGGTGGGATTATATTTTACCCTGTTTACTTTTCATTTACTTCCTATTATAATCTAGTTGTGGGATCTTAGTTGTATGCATGCATTCTATCCGTTTTTTTTAGATTTCATCATTATGTGGCTTGAAGATGTGTGTGCGTACAGTTACTTTAGGCTAATGCCTCATACTTATATGAAATTCCTATTCATTGATAGTCACTAGCTCATGGCCTGTTGGAGGTGGGCTTGGGGTAGTCACTACATGGTCCCCTCTAAGATGGGTTGTGAAAGAGTGGTATCAGAGATGGTTGGTTCTACTTTAGGACTAGGATTCTATGAGTTTGGTTTGAGGAAATAGTGTTAAGAATTTCGAGTTCAGATTTTAGGCCAGGGACTCCAATGTTGGTGCAGTAGCCAACATATCCATACACCAGGACTATGAGCACATTCTTTTCGACTTGGTAAAGGAAAAAACAGGTTGCGTAGAAAAACAATGGTACATGCATCATATAGGAATGGTTGTGTCTTCCATGTCCTTCTTGAGTTAACTCCCTAGATATATTCTATTGACTGTGGTACATCTTGTTTTATTTTAGGATTCCTCCATGTAGATATATAGACAAGATTCCACCACGTGATCATGAGGATGATCCACCTAGTGATGAGGCATCGATACAGGGGCATGTACCAGAGATAACACCTCCGAGTGGTTTACCAGTTATACCACCACCCATCGAGCAATGGATACTACCAGCACTATCATATTAGGATGAACACAGGATAAGTGCATTTCATGAGTTCTAGAGGTAGTGACCTCCCAGGTTTTGGGGTGAGATAGACCCCTAGATGGATAAGGATTGGATAGAGGTAATCACTTGTGTTTTCCGCCTTGTGAGGACACCTATCGACTAGATGGCAGTCCTTGCCACGAGTCTTCCTCAGGGATATGCGAGATGATGGTGGAGCTTGGAAACTCATTTACATGAAAAGATAGATCCATCATAGATAAAATTTTATCATCTCTTTAGAGATGAGTTCTATCTGGCCATGCTACAATCGGTACACATACAAGAGCTTCTGCATCTTCATTAGGGTAGTAGTAATGTGACAGAGTATTCAATAAAGTTTACTGGTCTTTCATGATACACCTTAGAAATGGAATGAGACCAGTTCTTCAGGGATCAGACCTTCGATCAGGGAATACTCTAGGACATCAGGGCATCAGTGGTCTCCCTAATCATTTCTACCTATGCAGGGGTACTTGAGAAAGTCCTATTAATGGATTTTTTTGGCAGAGTAGATACCAGTCGAGGGAGCTAGTAGTGGGGTCCCGATAGCTGAGACCTAAATAATAAGTAGATAACAGAATTAATAGGGATCCAAGTGGTTCAGGAACAATAGGAGGAAATCCTAGGACTTAGGGTTAGTGGTGCATGTCTCCTAGGGTGGCTCAAATTAGCCAAGGGATATGCGGTGTTTCTAAATGTGACAGTCAGGGAAATCTGGAATAAGATTGTCCGACCTGTTTTAAAGCTAACTGAGATATGTTCAAGGGACCATAGAGAAAGTGACCTAAATAATATAATATTTTTTACTTAGGGAGTCATACATGGAAGAGTAGGTAGGGAAGCAGGAGGTGGTTTGAGGTTTGACCTATTACCACCACCACCCCCAGGTGGTCCATGCCAAGCTCAAGGAGATGGTGGATAGGGACGAGTCCAGCTGTAGGCTATAGGGTCTTATGACCCCAAGGCTCTAGGAATGATACTAGGTGTGATATGTGTATTTCTACTCTAGATGTAGTATTTATAGACACAGGTTCTAATAATTCTTTTCTTTCCATGATTCTTATTCGAGACTTGGAGATTCTCGTTGAACCATTGACTCGACCATTATGCTTATAGACTCATACTAGAGAAGATTCGATGATCACACACTAGTGCCGATAGTGTGAACTGAATCTTGAAGGTGAGAGTTTTGGTTAGGTTCTCTTGGTAGCCTCATCGAGGCTTTACAATTCCATTCTTGATATGAACTGGTTATCCATAATTCATTCTCATATTGATTATTTTAGGAGAAGAGTGAGGTGTTTCCACCGGGATGGAACCATGTTTTTATTTTTTGGTGAAAAGGAAATCTAGATAGAACAGTATGGGATCATACATAAGAGGGTGCAATTTATTACACATCATTTGGCTAGATCGACCCTCAGTGCAGTGGATGTTATGATTCCACATTTTTTGCAGTGGTGGTAGAGTATGAGGGAATATTTTCGGAAGAAGTTGTAGTCTTACCTCCCCACCGATATATAGACTTCTATATTGATCTACACCCTATGATAACACTGATATCTATGTCTGCATATCGGATGGATCCTACATAGCTCTCTGAGATGACAATACAGTTATAGGACTTGCAGAGGAAGGGATTTATGAGACCTAGTGTTTCACCATGGGAATCATTAGTTTTGTTTTCTAAGAACACAGACTGGAGATTGAGGTTGTGTATGGACTATCATTGCTTAAACTAGGTGACCGTCAAGATTAAGTATCCACTATTAAGAATCGATGACCTCTTTGATCAATTGAAAGGGGCATGATGGTTCTCAATGATTGACCTGAGATCAGGCTACCACTAGCTATGAGTAAGAGGAGAGGATATACTGAAGAAGGAATTAATATTTTATTATGGTCACTATGAGTACTTGGTGATACCATTTAGCATGAAAAATTCCCTGACAGTGTTCATGGGACTCATGAACTGGATCTTTTATCCTTACTTAGACCGGTTCATGGTGGTCTTTATTGATGACATTCTTGTGTATTTGGTGTCAGAGGAGGATCACATGAGACACTTAAGGATAGTTCTGGACAAACAATGAGAGAACCAAATTTATGTGAAGCTCTTGAAGTTTAAGTTTTGGATTTGATAAGTCCATTTTCTAGGACACATCATCTCTGAGGCTGGAGTTATAGTGGATCCAATGAAGGTTGAGGTGGTTCTTGCTTGGGATCCACCCAAGAGGGTTACCGAGGTGAGGAGTTTCATAGGATTTAAAGGGTAATATCAAATGTTTTTACCTAACTTCTCCATATTGGAAACACCCTTGAAAATTTTTAAATGATAGAGGAAACCTTTCATGTGGATGGAAAAGTGTAAAAAATGATTTCAGGATCCAAGGCAGTGGTTGAAGAGTGCTCCCATCTTGAGGTTACCAGAGGAAGGAATCAAGTACGTGGTGTTCTATGATGCATTAGAAATCGAGCTTGGTTGTGTCCTGATGTAGAGGAAAGTGGTGATTTCCTATGGTTCATGTCAGTTGAGACCACACGATCATAATTATGCAACCTATGATCTTGAGTTAGCAGTGATAGTCTTCGCATTGAAGATGTATCATCACTACCTGATGGGTGACTAATTTATCATCTATACTCCTGGTAATGGAAACATGGTGGAAAATGCACTTGGAAGGAGATCTAGTTCACTATTTCTAAATGAGGCATCAGAGTAGTTGGCCTCATTGTAGTTATCCTTTATGGATGAAGATATATAATATTATCTCTAGTTGATGGTTGTCACCCCTCCACTCTTATTAGGTTGGGAGTAATATCTTGGAGATACCTACTGTGAGACCTTATATGATCAGATGTCTATAGGGAATGATCCTGATGGATATTCGAAAGGTGGGGAGCACGTTGTTCTCTTTAGAGGATGCATGATGGGACCAGTGACGTTGTTGGAATAGGTTTTCAAGGAGTTTTATAAATCCACTTTGGAGGTACATATAGGTGTAGAAAAGATGTACCAGGACCTCTGATGTCAGTTTTTTGTCCAGGTATGAATAATGGAGTTGCAAAGTTTTTTTCTCGATGCCTTACTTTTCTCAAGTGAAGGCCGAGCACCAGTTTCCAGTGGGTTTAGCTCAACCCCTTGAGGTGCCAAAATGTAAGTGGGATGTGATATAAATGGACTCTGTGATGATTTTACCATGTACTTATAGGGGACATGATGTGATCTGTGATATCATTGAATGACTCATGAAGTCATCCCACTTTCTAACTATCTGAGAGTATAATTTAGTAGAGAGAATGGGACGCCTCTATGTTCATGAGATAGTTCGACTCTATAGAGTTCCATCATTGATTGTTTCTAATCATGATTCTCAATTTACATCCTAATTGTGAATGGGATTACATGAGGCATTTAGTACCCAACAACATTTGAGCATAGTGTTTCACCCACAAATGGAAGACCAGACTGAGTGGATCATTCATGTTCTAGTGGACATGCTGCAAGCATTCATGTTAGACTTTGTCCATAGTTGAGAGGATCACTTACCATTGGTGGAGTTTGTATACAAAAACATCTACCATTACACCATAGGTATGACACCATTTTAGGATTTGTATGGGTGACCCTGTAGGTTACCACTTTGCTGGACTAACCCTAGAGAGTCAGCATTCATGGGGCCAAAGTTGGTGTAAGCTAAAACAATGAACGAGCAGATAATCCGGGAGTGGATGAAGACTGAACATATATTCCATAACTATTATACTGATAGGCGACTGATTTCATTGGAGTTTAAGGAAGGAGACCATGTTTTCCTTCAGGTATCACCTTGATGGGGATTATAAAGATTTAGTCGAGGCAGAAATCTATCTCTGAGGTTCACCATCCCTTTAAAGATACTATGTAGAGTTTGTGAGGTGGGTCACCACTTAGCTCTACCTATGTAGATATATTGGGTACACGACGTCTTCCAAATGTCATAGATGATGAGGTATGTGCATGATCCATTTCATGTTATTGATCAGGGTGAGATGTACATCAAGGATGGAGAGACCTTTGCTGAGTACCCAGTGGAGATCAAGGATTAGTGGGAGATAATATTTTGGGGTAAATCGATTACTTTGGTGTGAATTTAGTGGCATCACAGGAATCTCTAAGAGAGAACATGGGAGTAGGAGGCTCATATTCATGCTTAGTAACTCCATCTGTTCGAGTATCCCATATTTTTGATTTTCAGGGTTGTAAAGCCCCAATGTGGGGAGAATGTAATGCCTTTTAGTTTTTGTGTATTATTTTTTGATATTATATGGATTATTTTTGAGACTAGGAGTTAAGAAGACATGTGATTGTGAGGCCCAGTGTGCCCAAAAAAATTGTTTGAAAAATATCAAAATATTTAATAGGACACATGCACAATCTTTCTAAAAAAGTGGAATAACTCTTAAACAGTTTCTCAGATCAGAAATATGAGGGCACTGTTGAGTTCAGAATAACAGATTTACACTAGATGTGACCTAACATTGGTCGGTGTAGGTTGTTTCTGAAAAAAATTTCATGGGCGTAAAATGAATAAAATAATTTGATCAAAAATTAATTTAATTTGTTTCATTGATGAAATGACTTGTTTCCTTTAAAATATCGTTATTTCATAATTCCAGGGTTAGCCACATAACCTTGGAAATTCTAGAAGATCATTAGAGGAGAGAATTCTTAGCAGACAATAATGGATTAGGATTGGATCGTGGATAGTTATGCCAACAGAGTTGGAGGATATCTTCAATGATGACAACACAACTGTTCTTCATCAATGATCAATCCAAACTCCAAGTAGGGAATCTATTTTAATTGGTTTATTCTCCATTCTTAATTTCATCGAATAACACAAATCAATAAAAAAATAGATTGATTTGTGGATCGATCACTTTTCAAGAAGGGTTTTATTCCATGGGATTTATTTCATCTGGTTTTCTAACCTCAATCCACCATTCTTTATCATTGTCCAAAAATGCTTGTCCAATGATGATAAACCTTTGTTCTTGTTTCTTTCTCCCTCCTTGGTTGTGTTCTTCACTGGTTGGATCCCCGTGGTCCTAGATCGACGTTTTCAGGTGGTTCTGAACTCGATCGGACCCTGAAATTTGAGGCAAATCAAAAACTGAGGTTGGATCAGTGTAGATTAGGACCCAAGGAGATCAGATCTACAATTGTCTCAATTTTTGGGCATCAGAGGATGTAATGTGGTCTGTGGAAGGGACAACTAATGTAAGAAAGTGGCGTAGGTGGTGGTACCTAGTGGGCCGCACTGTGGGGGCACTATGGGGAAGTGTGGGTTTAACATAGTAGGATCATGATGAAGTCGGTGGGGCTAGAAGAGGAAAAAACAATGATAAATTTGAGGATGATAGCGGTAGTGAATGTGGGATTGTGGCGATAGAGATGGTATTTAGGTTGGGTAAACGGGCTAGATTCGGGTTGGGCTAGCAGGTCAGATTCAGGGAAACCTGGTAGGAGCCCCATTACAGTTGACCATGGTGGTCAACTATACAACAAGTCCACTGGTAATCAACCAAAACATCTGGCCAGGTGAGACAAGTGGACTCACCACGATGATTGTTCCATGGGTGGGCGATCAGTGTGGTAGGTGGACCAATCATGACCCTAGGTGGATCGAACATGATGGTATGTGGACCGACCCCAGTGGTAGGTAGTCCAACCATGATAGTAGGTTGACCTAACATGGTGGTAGGTGGACCTATCACAATAGTAGTTCTATAGGCCCTGGTAGGTCTGTGGGTAGCATCGTTCAAATGACCATAACTCCTAAATGGAGCATCCAAACGACATGTCGTCAGCAGAAGCATGACCTTGACATTAATATGGTCAACCCAATATAAATTTTTGGTACCTTATTTAGAGTTTAGGATCTTAATTTTCCTAGTTTTTACCAATATATGTTGAGTGTGTTCTCGTCTCACCCAGATTTATCCAAGTTTTTAGGGTTAAGGGGTCAAATGTAGAGTATCCTGGGTTGTCGATTCCTCAAAGACCTAAGAAGAAACCTATAGATACACAAATTATATGGATTGTTTTTGGATATGATGTGGCCAAGTTGGGTAGATTTTAGATTGGTTTAAGTGAACTCTAAGAGACTTAAGTGAATTAAAATTAAAATAATGAGTTGATCCTAGGTTATTGGGGTAGATTGGATGAATTCCCCTTTTTTAACAATTTCAATTTCATTAACTCAAGTAGGATTCATTTAATGAATTCAATCTAACCCCATCAATTACTGGTAAAACACCTTCAAAAACACATGCTAATAACCTATACACTTGTAGGATCATTTTCATGAGCACTCCAAGGTAAATTATCTTATTAGCACATAAAAGTGGGGAGATAAAATTCAATAAGGAAGAGGAAGAGAGAAAATTCTTGAATAAAAGAAACTCAAGAAAAAAAATCAATAACATTTAGAGATTGAGAAATAACATCCAATACCGCCCCTTGATACTCCCTTATATCAATCTATAAAAGAGTTATCCCTCCATTGATGACATGTTCGCAATAGAAGTGGGGGGTAGACACATAAGGGCGAAATTGAAGAAGTAAAAATAACAAAATAACGATCACTCCACCATTGTGTGAAGAATATCACAAGGTATGTTGTGAATAAATTCACACCTTAAGGAAACAATATCAATGTGATATATAGAAAAAAAATAGAAAATGAAGAAATTTTTTTAAGAACTAAGTTGATTCAAACAACTTACATGAGAAAGAAGAACATTACAAAGACAAATCGGCATAATAACATTACAATGAAAAAAATGCTAAAAAATCCTAAACTCCTCCACAACCACTGCCTTAAATAATAATTTCAAGATTATTGGGTCGATATCACAACATTAAAAAGTATACCACTTGAGTATGGTAGTCCTAGAGTTGTGGGAAGTAAGGGAGAGTGGACTTCTTTATCCTTGACCCGAAGTGACATCTAGCTTTCATCCACCGAGCAGAGGTGCCCAAATGTCCTTCTATATGGCCGAATTTGAGTAATCCATAGAAAACTAAATTGAATCTATTGATTTCTTATATATCTTTGTAAAATTTCATCCCAAATAAATTTGTGGTTCTCAAGATATGATTAAATTGGTGGTATATTTTTCTGGGCCGCAGAATCTGGCCCAGAATTTTATCTTCAACTTCGGCCACCTGGAACTCCATTAAAACATAATAATTAGATTTTTACACTGTTTAATGAAATGTTACCCATGATTCCCTCTATATTAAGTTCAATTTTCAGAATTATTGGGATTTTATATTGTCCGATACAATAGTTTTATTGGGCTTCTGTCCAGTTCACTTTACCCAGAATGTTGTTTGTTCACGACCAACTTTGGTGGTCTTCCAATATGAATCTTCAAGTATTAAAAAATTATTAATTGTTCACAATATAATTATAAACCTTAAAATTAAATATTAAAATAAAATCAAGATCATTGGGTACTTAAAATGATGTTCAAAAATGTACTATGTAATAGTGTATTTTAAGAAGGAATTACAATTATAATATGAAATAATGTTCAAAGTGTAAAATGCACTAAAATAGTGTTTATAAATAATAAATCACATGAATATTATATTTATTAACAATGAATATTAGCCTCATTCAGTGGCTAATCACACCCCCATCTTGAGTTTTTCTAGTCCCGAGAAAAATATATCTAAAAATGTGAAATTCAAATTCCCTTTTCCAAAAATAATTTTAATAAAAAATGATCACCAAAAAACCCTTATATAAAAAAACTATGAAACCCATAAAAATATTTTAATACAAGATAGTTTCTTAAGTAGGTCCCAATCCAAAAACCATTCCATTGTTCAATTTTATCGCCATATTTCATCCAATATCAATTAAGTATGAGGATGTGTTGTATATCACAGTAGACATGGGGGGTTTATCTTTATTCAAAGGGGAAATGACGAAAGTGCTAGGTGGAATCACATTTAAATATTAAGATGATTATTTAATTTTTTTTGCAATATTTTCATGGTAATTGAAATTACACTCAAAAGAGTCAACCCATGTAGCGAGACTTTGTCGATGACTCCAAGGCTCAAAGACCTTAGGGAACCAAGTGAATCCCACATACTCGGGCATCATCTCAAGTTAACTCAGTAAAAAAATAGCCAAATTAACAAAAATAGAGATAAAATTACTAACTCTGGGCCAAAAAACTATAGAGTCACGATCCCCAAGTGTCGAAAGCCATGCATTATTACATTTCATTTCTCTACGTGAAAATATATTGTTTTTCTTTTATTTTTTTATTGAATAATAATATTAAAACTAAAATGATCACAAAACCTATGATATTTTTTTAGGGGACCCCATGAACTCAAACTAATACCCCACTATCCAAACGATGTGCGTTGTGATCTTTTTTTAGTTGGATGAAAATCTAAACGATGAAATTTCACATTAGACAGCCACAGTTTCCAAAATCTATGATCATGAAATTATACATGGATTAAAATCAGAATCAAATCATGCTAAATTATTTGATATTCAGTTTTATAGTGTGAAATGTGTATTATATTATTCAAGGTTAAAGAAACTTTTCATTCCATTAAGGTACACTTTTCGTTTTCAAATCTTTTTTTAACACAAAAGACATTTTTTTATTTCATCCCCCCCAAATTAAAATAACATTGTCCCCAGTGTTTGAAAAAAAAGAAAATTTAGAAGGGGGTATAGGCAGAGAAGGGGAGTTCAAAAATGAAATTGAAAATTAGGATCATCGAATGAATTCACCTAGTGGTTGAAGTTGAAGTCTGTTCTACTCCAATTTATTCCTTTGATATCCATGTTACTCAGAGAGTTCCCTAGTGGAAAAATGGAAAAAACAAACAAACAAAAAAACAATATATATTTATTTATTTATTTATAATAATAATAAAAGTAAAATATAATAATATATATAAAAATTATAGAATAAGGAATCACTATAAACCGTAGTTCAGTGGTAGGTGCGCACCCCTGTCTCCCTTCGGTCCCAGGTTCAAGTCCCCATGGCTTCACCGGTTGTGACAGGGTTTTCCCCACGACCTATGACATGTTTTTTTAATTTTTTTTAATTATTATTATTATATATTTATTTTTTATTTTTATTTTAACCTAAAAAAACATAAAAAAAGTGATAATACATTATATTATTTTTAAATTTTTGGATAAGGTATTACTCAAGGATTACACCACTTGACATGGATGAATATAGTGCTCCCCTTTTATACCCTTCCATAATCATAAAATAAGAACATGTCAATAGTATATGGTACTATCATATTCAGAGTTAAATATATTTTTTAAAATATAAAATTGATTTATTAATCCTATTTGAAAAATAAAGATGATTAAAAAAGATTGGAAACATGAAAACCACGGGTTGGATCCAATGTAATGGTTTTATTTAACATTGCTAGATCGACTTATACCCCTAATTGTTTAAGTATTTTCATTATCTAAGGTTGGTTCACAAAATTCTTCATCTACATCATGTGTTTTTAATTGTTCAATGAATGGTTTGACTCTATGACCATTAACTTTATAGGTTTGACCAGCGGTGGGATCTTGAATTTCTACAGCCACATGTGGGTACCCATTATGCACTATGTATGGACCCGACCATCTAGACCACAACTTTCCTAGGTGTAAATGAAGTTTAGAGCTATAAAAATGAATAGGTTTACCCAGTACAATGTCTTTGGTTTTATGATTTTGAGATTGGTAGTCTTGAACTCTAGCTTTATTTATCCTGTAATTTTCATAAGCCTCCATCCTAAGTTCCTCAAGTTCATTGATATCTAATTTCCTCTTTGTTCCAAACAATGAGAGGTCATAATTCATTTTCTTAATTTCCCAAAAATCATTATGTTCAATCTCTATTATAAAATGAAATTCTTTTCCATAAACCAACCAATATGGGGACATTCCTAAAATGGTTTTATATGAGGTTCTATATACCCAAAGAGCATCTAAGAGTTTGTTCGATCAATCTTTCCTAGATAGATTAACCGTTTTCTCAATAATTTTTTTGATTTCTTGATTGGCTAACTCATCTTGACCATTGGTTTGTGGGTGGTAAGAAGTGGATAGTTTTTGAGAAATTCCATACTTTTCTATGAGTGCTGAGAATGGACAATTGCAAAAATGAGTTCCATAATCACTAATGATAACCCTAGGAATTCCAAATCTTGAGAGAATGTTTTCCTTGAGAAATATAATCACAGTTTGATGATCATTGGATTTTTTAGTAATAGTCTCAACCCATTTGGACACATAATTGATAGCTTAAAGGATGTATATATATCCCCTAGAGTTTGGGAAGGGACCCATGAAATTGATTCCCCAACAGTCAAATATTTCGATCACTAAGATAGGAGTAAGTGGCATTTGATTCCTTTTTGTAATGGACCCTACTTGTTGACACCTAGGAAAATATTGAAAAATGTGTATGAGTACCTTGAGAGGGTGGGAAGAAGATACCACACTGAAGAACCTTTACAGAAGTTTTCTTAAAGGAAAAGTGACCTCTACATGCCTCACTATGATAGAATTTAAGGATGGACTCTTGTTTAGATTCTGGGATACACCACCTAATGAATTGGTCAGGAAAGAACTTATAGAGGTATGGATAATCAAACACATAGTTCCTAACATAAAAAAGGAATTTTCTTCTAGCTTTAGTCCCTACAAATTTTGGAATGACTCTTGTAACTAAGAAGTTGGCTATATCAGCATACCATGGGCAGTCAGTATAGGTGTTCATCAGGGAATGAATCAGACACAAAGGTTAGATAATTTGTCATTAAATTCTATCCTAGAGATATGATCAACTAAAACATTTTCAACACCATGTTTTTCCTTGATTGTGAGTTCAAATGTTTGTAATCTAAGGACCCACCTAATCAATCTAGCCTTCGAATCTTGTTTCTGGAAGAGGTATTATAGTGGAGAATGTTTAGTGAACACAGTGATGGGGGATCCTAAGAGGTAGGACCTAAAATTTTTTAAGGAAAACTCAACAGCAATTAACTCCTTCTCTGTGGTGGTGTAGTTGATTTGTGCATCATTTAAATATTTGTTTGTATAAGCAATTACAGATGGAGTTTTCTCACATCGTTATCTTAAGACTTATCCTATAGCGAAGTCACTAACATCATACAAGAGTTCAAAAGAAAGTTTCCAATTTTGAGATTTCATAATAGGTGGAGAAACAAGAGCTGAATTGAGTGTATAGAATGATTCCTCACAGATTTTTTTCCATAAAATTGGAGCACCTTTCACCAATGGAGCACAAAGTGGTTAAGAAATAGAGCTGAAATTTCTAATGAACCTTATATAGAAACGAGTATGTCATAAGAAAGATCTTACTTCCTTAACATTTTTAGGAGAGGGAAGGTGAAGAATGATGTTGACCTTAGCTTTATCAACTTATATACCTCTATCGGATATCATATGGCCTAGAACAAGTCCATATTTTACCATGAAATGGCATTTTTTCCAATTTAGGATGAGATTCTTATCCACACATCATGAAAAAACCCTTTCAACATTCATAAGTAATCCCCAAAAAGTATCCCCAAAGATGGATAATTCATCCATGAAGACCTCTAAACAATCCCCCACCATGTCCAAGAAGATTCCCATCATGCACCACTAGAAGGTACCAGGGGAATTACATAACCCAAAGGGAATGTGCTTGAAGGAAAAACTGCTGAATGGACAAGTGAAGGTTGTTTTTCCTTAATCTTTTAAGGAGACCTCAATTTGATTATACCCTGATAATCCATCTAGGATGCAATGGAATTGATGATCTGTCACTCGCTCAAGGACTTGATCAATAAAGGCAAATAGGAAATGGTATTTTTTGGTACAATAGTTGAGCTTAATATAGTCAATATAGACTCTCCATCCATTTCTGACCCTTGTGGGGAGAATGTCACCATCCTCATTGGTGATCACAGTGATTCTAGCTTTCTTTGGGACAACTTGAGTTGGGCTTACCCACTCACTCTCAACAATGGGGTAGATGATACCCTCTTTCAACAACTTAAGAAGTTATTTCCTTACCACATTCATAATATTTGGATTGAATCTATGCTTAGGTTGATGACATGGTTTGGATTCAGATTCAAGAAAAATTCTATGAGTACCAATGAGTGGGATAATCCCATGGATATTAGAAAGGGTCCATCCAATTGCTTTCTTATGCTTTATTAGGACATCAAAACTCATCACCTCTTGATTTTCTTAAAGAGAGGAGGAAATGGAAACAATAAAGGATTGATTTTCCCCTAAGAATGCATACTTGAGTGGTCATGTTAGGACCTTAAATTCTAGATCTGATTGGTTATCACTTTCCAAGGATGGATGGGACTTTGTATTGAACTCAGTTTCTTTGTTCATATTTCTTGACAGAATTGGTTCCTTGTGAATAGAATTTTCATCTACAAAATTATCCATATTAGTGTCATGAATGGGCATGGAATCAATGTTATTGATTTTACCAATGGTATCATTGATTGGTGATTCGAGAAAATCATCAATAGAGCTATCTTAAAGAGATTCAATCCAAGGAGGCAAATTTCCATCATGTGAACAAATAAAATCAATATCTTTTGACTTTAACATCCTTTAGTAATTCCTTGATGGTACTCAAGTTAACTATCAACACTACCAATCCAATTAACCTCATTTATCTCTTCATCATCCCCAATTTTAGATTTTTCATTATAGATGTTCAAGTCTAGAATCATGTTTCCAAAGATGATGGTCATGTTCTCATTTCGGACTCGGATAACAGAATTGATTGTTGGAAGGAAGGGAAGACCAAGGATGATTGGGGTTTGTTCCTTGTTTCATAAGTTTGGATTGTTTTCAAGGACAATTAAGTTAGCAGGGTAGATGATGTTTTCTAATTTTACCAGAACATTCTTTAAAATTCCCTTTTGAACCCTAATGCAATGATCAATAAGTTAAAGTGTGACAGATGTGGGTTGGAGCTCTTCCAGTCCTAACTAGTAGTACACAAAATAGGGAATGATATTGACACTAGAACCTAGGTTACACAAGGATTTGAAAACATTGTTCTCTCCTAGTTCAACATTGATTTAAGGGAATATGGAGCCTTTCATCTTTGGGGGAAGGGTTTCTTGAATGGTGGTACTCACATTAGCATCCAAAAGGATTGGTTTTTATGTGAAATTTTGCTTTTAAAAATGCACAAGTACTTAAGGTACTTTGAGTAGGCAAGAATGGTTTGGATAGCATCTAGAAGTGGAATTTTCAAATTAACTTGTGAGAATATTTCCCTCAATGTTTCACTCAATTCAGGCTTGGTTTTCCCCCTGATGCATTGAGGGAATGGTGCAGGTTGTGGGATTGTTTTTTGAAGAGTTGTTTCTTTCACATTGTTATCAGTTTTTTTAGTTTGATCAGGTGGTTCATTTTAATTTTCATTATAGATTGAATATTCAGTTGGTTTTTGAATTATTTTTTCAGGTTTCTCAATTGATTTCCAACTTCATAAAATTGTCATATCCTTCATCTTTTCATGAGTTGTTTGAGTGAAACTTGATTCTACCCTAAAAGTTGAGGATGGTATCGCCTGAGTAGGAATGGGTTCCTTCCCGGTTTTTGTGGTTTTTTAGTTCATGTTTAAGGTATGAGTCTTTGGACTTCATTTTCTCCATTTTTTTACACAACTATTCAAGGATTGGCTGGGTAGGGGATTATGCTAGTTGGTTTATCCCAGGAGGATACTTTGGTTGTTAGATTGGTTATTGCATAGGTTGATGGATGGGTTGTTGGTATTGGACATGAGGATGTTGGTATTGGACTGGTTGTGATTGGAATGGGTAATGGTTTTGAAAATTTCGCGGAGGTTAGGAGTTTGTTCCTTGTGGCTGGATAGGTTGTTGGTTATCTTTACAAAATAATCATTGATGGTCATTGTACCTTGGATTGAAAGTGTTTTGGTATCATGGCTTCTGAAAGTTTAGAGCATTGACCTCTACTAGTGGTTCTTCTAGAAGAACATATTTAATGAAAGGGATGGTTGGGTAGTTGTTAGTCTCGTGGTCATGTTTGTCACAAATTGTGCAAACAGGGTCAAGAGTTTGAATTTCATAGACCTTCCTAAGATCGATCTCCTCGACCTTCCTAGTGAGTGTAGAAAGTTTCTCGATAAGAATTTTATCCTACCTAAGTGTGTGAATTCCACCTGATTTGGGTGGATTCTCATAGTAAAGTGATGTTAACCATGTTTTATTTTGTTAAGAAAGGATTTCTAGATACTAGTAAGAATCATTTGGGGATTTGTTTTTGAAAGTTCCATTACACATCATGCGAATGAATTGTTTATTCCCCAAACCCAACCCTTCATAAAAAAATTCTAACTTGTTCAGGAATAGAAAAACCATGGTGTGGAACCCTATTTAGAGTGTCTTTGAACCTCTCCCATGTTTTGTATAATGATTCTCCCTCTTTTTCAAAAAAGTTTTGGATGTTCTTTTTAAGTGCAATTGTTTTGTGGAAGGGAAAGTATTTTTTTTAGAATTCTCTCTATAGTTGGTCCCAAGAGTTGATGCATGAAGGTATGAAATTGTTTAGCCAATTTTTAACTTAATCCATTAAAGAAAAAGGAAATATATTCATCTTAGCTGATTCTAGTTGATGTGTGGGACACATGGCTTCTAAAATGTCATTGAACTCCTTAACGTAAAGGTAGGGCATCTCAGACTCTATTCCATGGAATGTGGGAAGGTGGTTTAGGACATGGGGTTTAAAGATGTAGTTTTCATCTCCTAGATAATTATGTCTAATACATGAGGGGGAATTGATCCAGGTGGGTGTGAGGTAGTAATTCATGGTTTGATCGACTGCATTCCCCGAGTTTGTGGCTGCCTCATTTGGATTTCCATTTTGGTTCCCACCCAAATTTATGAGTTGGTTTATTTGAAGACCTTACATTAAAATGGGCTCAATTTTTGACTCTGAAGTATTAGTAAGATTATGATCTAATGGAAAGAGTTACCTTGGTGTACTTGACTCCCCAACCCCATGACTATCCACCCTAACTAGATGGTTTGATTGGTCATGGGTGTAGGTGGACATGCGCCAAAAGAAAAAAACGAGAAAGGGAAAAGATAAGAGAATTTGGATGAGAATAAATGAAATTTGGGAGAATAGAATGGGTGTTGAGATGAATTAATTGGTTCCCTAGTAATGGCACCAAAATTTGGCCTCTCCCAAATTTACCCATGTTTTTAGGGTTAAGCGGTCAAATGTAGAGTAGCTTGTGTTGTTGATTCCTCAGAGACCAAAGAAAAAACCTATAGACACAGAGATTCTATGGATTGTTTTTGGATTTTAAGTGACCAAATTGGGTATATTTTAGATAGTTTTAAGTGAACTCGAAAAGACTTAAGTGAATTCAAATTAAAATAATGAGTTGATCCTAGGTTATCCCTTGGGGTGGATTGGATGAATTCCCTTTTTTTAATAATTTCAATTTCATTATCTCAAGCATGATTCATTTAATAAATTCAAACTAACCTCATCACTTACTGGTTAAACACCTTCAAAAACACATGATAATCACCTATACACTTGTAGGATCATTTTCATGAGCACTCCAAGGTAAAGGATCTTATTAGCACATAAAAGTGGGGCGATAAAATTCAATAAGAGGAAGAGATAAAATCCTTGAATAAAAGAAAATCAAGTTAAAGAAATCAATAACATTTATATATTGAGAAATAACATCCAATCCATCCCCTTTCTACTCCCCTAGTTCAACCCATAAAATAGTTATCCCTCTATTGATTACATGTTCTCAACATAAGTAGGAAGTAGACTTATAAGGGCCAAATTGAAGAAGTACAAACAACAAAATAACGATCACTCCACCATTGTGTAAATAATATCACAAGGTATGGTGTTAATAAATTCACACCATAAGGAAAAAGTATAATTTTGATATATAGAAAAACAGAATAAGAGGAACGAAAGAAATTTTATTAAGAACTAAGGTGATTTGAATAACTTACATGAGAAAGCAAGAAATTACAAAGACAAATCGGCATAATAACATTACAATGATAACAATGATAAAAAAAATATTAAACTCCACCAAAACTGCCTTTAATAAAAATTTAAAGAGGCTTGGGTTGAGCTCCCAACATTACAAAGGATCCCACTTGAGTATGGTAGGCCTAGGGTGGTGGAAAGTAATGGAGAGTGGACTTCTTTATCCTTGACCTGAAGTGGAATCCATCTTTCTTCCAACGAACATAGGCACCTAAATGTCCTTTTAGATGGCCAAATTTGAGTATGACATAGAAGACAAACAAGAATTTCAGGATTTATCCTATCTCTCTATAAAATTTCATACCAAATTAATTTGTGGTTTTCGAGATATTATTAAATTGGTGGGATGTTTTTCTGGGCTGTAGAATCTGGACCAGAATTTTAACTCCAACTTGGGACACCTGAAACACCATTCAAACATCAGGATTTTATTTGTCCACTATCGAATGAAATGTTACCCATGATGTTCTATATCTTCAGTTCAATTTTTAGAATTATTGGTCTTCGATATTGTCCAATACAGTAGTTTTATTGGGCTATTGTCTTGTTCACTTCAGCCAGAATGTTTTTTTTTTTGAGGCCAACTTTGATGGTCTTCCAATATGAATATTAAAGTACCCCAAAAGTATGAATTGTTGCCAATATAATGAGAAAAATAAAAATAAAATATGAAAATAAAATCAAGATCATTGTTTACTTAAAATGATGTTAAAAAATGTACCATGTAATAGTGAATTTTTAGAAGGAATTACAATTAAAATATGAAATAATGTTCAAAGTGAGAAATGCACTAAAATAGTGTTTATGAATAATAAATCACATGAATATTATATATATTAAAAATTAATATTATCCTCATTCAGTGTCTAATCATGTTCCCTTGGTACTTTCTTTGAGGTTACAGTGTGGCATTACATTCACATCACTGGATTGTAATCCCCTTTAGTTGAGACTCAGATAGAGTTGTGGCATCCCTCTACGAGACTGGAGTACGATCCTCTATCATCCTTAATGGAGTTTTTGGAATCATCATGAAGTCCCTGAGTAGGATGTTTATACTCTATCTAGTGGTCCATATCGGTAGGGGTTGTGGAATCATTTTCATACGGTCCCCATTGTAGTGGGTTGATCCAGATTGGGTTCATGGTGTCCCCCAACGTTTCTGGGAATGACCTCCTCTATGTGTATCATAGTCTTATCATAATAGTACGTTATCTTTGTGTGGTTCCTAAATTATCTAGACCTATTCCTCTAGTGTCTCCGATGATAACATGGCTCATGGAGTGAGTTCTCCTTAAACGAGTGTTGCTTCGAGCAGAATGCATTGGCTTAGAGTTGGTTATGACCTTCTAATGGCGTGGTATATTTCTTGATTATATATATTTTTTAATTACTTTCTATATATTTTATACAGTGTTAACTCTTGTATTGATCTGACTATACCTTTTGATTCATGTTTAGTTTTTGCAGGGTCTCCAAATTAGTATTGTTATTCTCACCCCTACACAGGCTTTGCTTGCATGCGTCGTGTCTTGTACAAGAAGAAACCCCTTTGACGGTGTCCTGGGAGGACAGGGAGTTGGTGGATCATATATGGATATTTATAGACTAAGTTTTTTACTAGTTTCATACCTTTAACGTAGTCTTCACCCTTGGATTAGGTTAAACTCTTTACAATTTTAGTTGGGCTTGTGTACACACTCTTTGTGGTGGGATTTTATTTGGCCTTGTTTACTTTTCCTTCACTTCCTATTGTAACCTGGATAAGGTATATTAGTTATATGCATGAATTTTATTAGTTTTTTTACATTTTAGTATTGTGTGTCTTGGAGATGTGTGCCTATGTATAGTTACTTTATGATAATGCCTCTCATTTGTGGGAAATGCCTACTTGGTGCTAATCACTATCCTCAGACCTATTGGAGGTTGGATTGTAATAGTCACGGAACAGGCCCCTCTCAGATGGTTCATGACATATAAAGGTTTTATATAATTAAAATGTAACTATTAATTAATAATAAATAATTAGTCAATTTTTAGTAAATTCATTTTATGATTCAAATATTTTTCTTCAAAAGAAATTAATTTCATTTTGTGAACATATATTATAATTAATTTATATTTTTTAAAAAAAATTATTTTATGAAATTAATAGAATTTTTGAAATCATCATTTTAATATTATCTTATGTTGAATTTTTGGAATTTTTTTAAAATATTTATTTTTAAGTTAATAGTTAAAAATATCAATTTTGGTAAAATTATCATTTCCTTTCATGAAATTGAGTAATTTTAAAGTCCAATTATGTTTTTAATTATATATTAAATTAACATAAGTATAATTAAATTATAAATAATCTAATTAATTACATAAGAATAAGTAATATACATAAATTTGGTATTAGTTCATTTTTTGGCTTAAAAACACATTTTTCTATAAAAAATCATTAAGTTTTATGAATTTATATTAAAATTGATTTTTAAAACTTCTAGAAATTTAATACTAAAAAATGGACTCCATATTTGGAATCATGAGGTTCAAATTTAGAAAATAGTTCTCATTTTTTGTCATTACGAATAGTAACCATGGTAAATATGTGTCTCTTTAGTAAAGGTAAAACATGTTAAACTAGATTAAAACTATGGGGAAGGATTTAAAATATCTCTAACAGTTGAATTTATCCAATTTTATGAATAGTGTTCAACCAAATATTTTATTAAGAGTTAAATAATGTATTTTAAAACATTATTTTAAATTTGGGAACTCAAGCTTGACTTTTATGAACATAAATTATATTTTATCCAAATTAAAAACTATTTTTGGGTCTTTTCATTTAATGGTATGGTAAGAAGGTTCCATTGGGTTTTTATTGATATAAAAGTATAAAAACTTTCCTTTTTATTATTTAAACAAAAAAAATTATGTAATTCAAATTCATACAGTATTTCACAGTGAAATTATTTTTTAATCTTAAATCGAGTATTTTCCTAAAAACCGTGTTTCGTGCATTTTATATACTTGTATTAAAAGTAATTTCTACCACCTATATATTTTTATTCAGAAAAAATGAATTCCAAATTTATAATTAGAATTTATAAATTTTTTATACGGACCTTTTTATTTTTAAACATTTAATTAAGTTGTTATGGTAAGAAGTGAAGTTGTTGCGGTTAAGGTTAAATTGGGTTTAATGGGGCTTTCTATTATTTTATTTTTTAAAAGTTGGGGTTAAAGCCTCTTTTTACTATGAAATCAAAGACCTGTTTATATATTAGTTGAGGAAGACCCATTACATATCCCATAATCCTAATGACAAGTGTCCCATGAACATGGCCCGATGGCCTTGGGGCATGAAAGCCTTAATTCTAGATTTGAAAGCCCATTTTGTGGATTGAAGGCCCCTTCGATGAATATTATTACTACAGTACTTGGGCTCCTACAATAACATCTATAGTACCACCACCATTATAGTCCTTCCTATAGTACCCACTTCCACTATAGTGTTGTTGATGCTATAGTTATTCCACTGCTACAATGTTGATATAATAACTCAAGAAATCACCCCTTCTTGGTTTTGAACCTGGGTCTTTTGGATGAAGGCTTATACGGTTTACCACTCAGTCACCACCCAAAAATAAAAGGGTGTTTAAATTGGATAAAAGTTTTATATTTTGGGTTCTTTGGTTCCACTTTACATTATTATGATATATATTATATTTAAATATTTTAAGTAATTCCATGTGTATCCTTTCCCTCACTTATAAAAGGATATCTTTGCTTATCCATTATTAACAAAGTTTGAGAACTATATCTCATAAAATTCCTACTCTAATAACACCCAATATTCCTTTTCTTTATCCCACTTCTTATGGTATTCCCCTAAGACCATCCTATGAAGGATTAATGTGTAAGCTAAAATAGGTCTCTTAAAGAAAAGATAATCATCTTAATCGAGTCTTTTAAAGTTTATTTATTCTTCCACTTCCTCTAAATATTTTATATATATACTAACATAAATAATCCATTATCATAAATATACCTATATGTTATTATGATTATGGGATAACTATTTTCCACCTCCTTTCCATCAAATGGGAAATGGAAGAATCACTCGTGTGTATGTGTAGACTACCGCAACAACGTAGCGATATGATACATTTTCCATCATAATCATTCATTATTTGTTATTATGATGGATTTAATGTTTATAAATGATATTTATGAAATAATTATGTTTTTTAATTATAATATCTTATCTACTTTCTTACATTCCCATCTTTTGGTAAATAATAATGTCGCTCATGTATACATGTAGACTACAACCTCCATGAAGAGATGCGATTTTGTTTTCATTTCTAATTTACATGGATAGTAATAAGGATATATTTAATTAATATAAATTATATTTATGATATAATAATTATTCTATAAAGTTTATTTATTTTTTACCTTTCTTTAATTCAATCCATCAAAAATTGTAAACATCACCCATGCGTACGTACGGAATATCGTCTCTACAAAGTTATGTAAATCATTTCTATAACCACTTTATAAAAATAGTTATAAATGTGTATATAATGGTAAATATTATAATTATTAAAGTATTAATATATTATATATTATTTAACCATGATAAAAGTGAAATTATCATAACTATAAAACTGAAACACACATGAAAAACGAAGTAGTTGACTCACGGAATGATGATGATATTGAAAGATTGTTAATGAACGGGTGATAAGATATTATAAGTAAACTAGTTATGATATCATAAGTATGAATATGGTTCTTTAACATATTTATAATAAATCTATATCTATTATACAGTAGGTTTTAACGTGTATGAAACAAGATGAGAATTAAGGTAAGGGGTTTCTTAACTCATTTTCTTTTAATTAGGTTATATTGCTTCTTTTTTGACAATGTTATGATAATATTATGTTTATAATGTAATATGTTTATTTTATGTTTTGTTTACACTATTTTATGTGGATTTAAATTTTTTACACATAATCACTTCATTGATTAATTCTCACTTCAATATTATGATCTTTGTAAGGGTATCTAATTTAACTTTTATTTTTGTGAGATATATGTCATATTCACCTCTTATTTCTTTCATTTGGTGTATATACTACCCCTTTTATATGTTATATCATGAATATATATATATATATATTCATAGTATTTAAAGTTTTATTTGAAGTTATTTCTTTCATGGGTGTTATGATTCATAAGCTACCAAAGTGGTAAGGGATTTAAGTTACAATCCTATTTATTTTCAGGATTGTCTATGATAAATTTACATTGAGTGAAATTATATAGAAATTATCCTTCAAACCCAATATATTTTATTCTAATTTGGTAATTCTAGTAATTTTCAATTAATATTACCATTTCCACTCTTGAATTTAAAATGATCAAGAAATTTTTTTAAGAAAACCTAACATGATTTTCTCTTTGGTCGATGAACTTTTTATTCCATGTTTATGTTCTTTAAAATTCTTTCAAGAATGTTTTTTTATATGATCTAATGATTTTTTAAAGTCATTTTCAACCATATTTGAATTTTTTCAGTGGTTTAAAATATAATTTTTATAATGTTTTTTGAACTGTTTATTTATGACTTTTTACAAAAAGTGTAAAGGAATCCTTTTTTTAATGTTTACCATAAAAAATGATTTTTCCACTATCATTGTAACACCCTGAAAATTTAGAATAATATTCTTTATAGGTTGTGTAACATACAACATTGAGTTTAAACAAACTATGATATACTATTAATATATTATTATTTAAGCATTGCCATTATAAACAAGCTGTTAAATTTTTTATTATGAATAAGAATAACAACATTATAAAAATATATATATAATGGTTTTATATAATTAAAATACTTTTATTAATAATAAATAAGTACTCAATTTTTATTTTAGTCATTATAGGTTACAAAAATACGTTTTCTTCAAAAATGATTTATATGGTATTTTATATGAAAATATTATAATTAATTTCTACCACTTTTACAAATTTTATTTGAAAAATATATATAATTTTCCAATTTATCATATCAAGGTTAACTTAAGATATTTTTTATATTTTTCTGAAAATATTGATTTTTCAATAAATAGTAGAGAATGCCGCTTTTTATTGAAAACTGTCATTTATTTTCATTGAAAAATACCCATAATATTTTTAATTTGATGAGAAATTAATATAAGAATAATTATTTAGATATAATTAAAATAAATACATGGTAATCAAAATTTTACTTGATCTTAGTAAAAAAATAATTTTAGATTTAAAAAGGCATTTTTTCATAAGCCCGTTTTTTATCCCACTTTACGAGATATTATAAAATGAATTTATGCCACTTATAGAGATTTAATTTGGAAAAATTTATTCCAAATTTGTAATAAGAATAATTAATATTATTTAATAATTTCAACTTTTTTTTTGTAATAATGAATAGTAAAAATAATAAAAATTTATCACTATGGTAAAAGCGTAAATTGGGTTAACCTAGGTTAAAAATAATTGATAAAGCCATAATTTTTCATATTAATTCTTATTGTATGAAGGTATTTTTTTAGTTATCATATTATGCACAATATTTAATTTTTTATGGGACACTTCTCTATGAAAATAACCTATATGATATTTTAAGTAAAGAAAAATACAAAATATCAATCTTGTTTTTTTAATTTCTATTATATGTTCATGTAGGGATAAAAAATATAGTGAATTAATAATAAAGTTTATTTTTATAATAATGGAATAATTTTCTTTATGTAAATGTATTTATAAATTTTTATGATTATATAATTACCTTAAATAATTATGCAATACAGACACAATATTTATTCAATTAATAGAAAAATAGACTAAATGATTTTAATAATATTAAAAGTAATATAATTTGTGAACATTATTATGTACCATGGATTTTATAGATAAATATAATATATTTGTTGTGTGTTAAAGGTTTAGATTTAAATTTCATAATTATCTTGATGACTTTAAAGTCAAACTGAATAAATAGTTCCAAAAATGACATTAATGATATTTTATAATAAAAAATATTTTATTAAATTATTTAAAATTCAAAAAATATAAACTTTGTACAAATTAATGGTTTATGTTTGAAAATATCAACCATGGTCCATTTATGGGTCAATTTTCCTTTTATGGTAAAATTCTTGACCCTTAAAAAGTAAAAAAGTTTTATTTTACAGTAATTATCAAAAGGGTTAACGGGGGTTAAAGATAAAATATAGGGGTTAAAATGACCTAATCACTTGTTTAAAACCAATTGGTTGGTTTAACCTCATAAAATATGATTTTGAGACATTTTTAAGCCATTTTACAAGAAAATGAGTTAATAATATTTTAAAAATTTGAAAAATTACAAGTGTGACACTCACATCAATTATAAAAGAGAACCTACTCCCCTCACTTATTCAAACATATTGTGCCATATATATTGAAAAAAACCTACCAAAATCTCTCCCAAAAATAATTATACACCATCTATTGGTTCGGGTCTTCCTAAAATACCAAACCTAGGGTCCTTAAGAAGATATCAAAAAGAGGCTTCTCTAAGAGAAGGTAATCATTTTTACAACTCATTCAAATTTATTTCTTCTTATACTTAATATAAATATATTTTAACCATAATAAAATAATAAATCCAATATCAGCAGTATACTTATATTTTATTAGGATTATGTTACAATCATTTTCCATCTCTTTTCCATCCTCTGAAAAGTGAAAAACATCGATCATGCGTACGTACAACTTACCATCTCCACGTAGCTGTGTAATTCGTTTTTCATCACCACTTTACTTGGATGGTAATAAATACATAACTAATTAATATAAATGATATTTATGATATAATTATGATTATGTAAATATAACATATCATTTAACTTCGTACCCTTCCACTAAACGATGTGATTCATTTTTCATGTTTTCCTTTCAAAGATGATTCTAAATACTATTATAATTAATACTTATAATATTTATGTCATGATTAAGATTATATAAATTATGTAACCATGAAAAATATTCAATGACCAAAACTACAGAACCTAAACATACATGAAAAATGAAACAGTTAACACTCACAAATGATGATTTTAATAATGAATTATTAATAAACGGGTATTGAAATATTATAAGTGTATCATATATGATATTATAATTATGTATATGATTATGTTTTAAAATTATAATAAATTAAAATTTGTTATACAGAAGTATAAAATCACTTTCAAGTCAATTCAGACATGAGGTAAAACATTATTTCACAATCTCATCATTATTCAGGATTATTTATGTCTAAGTCTCTGATGGGGGAATTACTTAATATTTATATCTTAAATATAATATATTTTCTTATCCTATATTTATTTCTATAAATTTAATTTTTTTCTTTCATTTTACTCTCTTTAAGTACTTAATATATTAAAAGAATATTTTTAAGTAATACTGACTTTATTTCTTTCTTCGGTTGAAAATATTTTTTCTTTCATATCTATGTTTATAAAAAATGTCTTTAATAATGTTTTTAATATTATCCTATTATGGTTTAAAATCATATTTACCCATTATTTAATTTTTAAAAAATGTTTCAAAAGTAATATTCTTCTCATTTTCTGATTCAGGTACTTTTGAATTTTTATCGAAAATGGAAAAGAAATGTTTGTTTTAAAGTACACAACATGAACAAAATTTATTACCATCATGAATGCTCAATGATTTAAAATTTCCTTTAAAATTTTACAAATTTATTTTCAAATAAAATGTTTTCCTTAATATTTTGTTATTTTTTAGATTTTAATATAAGTGATTTCAAAATAAAAATGGAAATTTCCTCAATAAATATTATAGTGATATTTTTAAATTATTTTCCTCTATGTAAACATTATTTAGTGAATACTATGATTTACTAGGGATATAATCATTTTATACCATCCATCATATTACTCTGGATTGATTATTATCATGTTATATTTATTTATTGGGGAAAAATTAATATATCGTATGCCAATTTTTCAATATAAATGTTTATGTTGATTATCTAGAAAATTGTTATTCAACCCTTTCATATGAAGAATGAATTGGACTTAATAAGTGATGATAGGGGCCTATTATAGCCCCTAGATACATTTTTAGGTCTTATGAGACAAACTAGTTTTGTTATTTTGGAATACATCTTACCTATTAATGTATGTTTTCTTAGCACATGGCCTTGATGGTAAGATTATGATGTCTGAAATTGTGTATTTTATCATTATGAAACTAGTTATTGTTATCCATGTGATTATTTATATTATTTGTTATCCATGGATTTATTCCCCTTTACGGTATTAGTTATATGTAATATTTTATTTATTTATTATCTCAACCATATTATTAATGTTTTATTTAATTTATGATATCTTATATTGTAAGATTTCCCTTCTGAGTATTTGATCTCACCCTTTATTATGTTTTCCTTTCCTCAAGAAAATAAGAAGGGATCTGTGAATAAATTTAGGGATTTACTATAAGAAATAATAAATTTATCACAAAAATTATTATATTATATTTCATGCTTTTAAATGTAATTTGAGAATCATGTATGTATCTAGTATCCTAATACTTCTAAACTATTCAATCCTTTGGGATTAAATATTATATATTTTGTGTCAATATAATAAAATAACCACCGTCTTTAGGATATTGGAGTCAAGGTATTTATATTCATTACTATTCTTTTAATTAAATATTCCTTTAAAGGTTTCCATGGTTTTTTTAAAAGAAAATATTTTTTATAAATATTATACGAATTTTTAATTTTTTAATATACCATAAGAAATGGATATTTTACCTATTTTATAAGAAATGTTAAATTTATCTTCTAATTTGGTTTTTTATTTGTGTAAAATTACATGAATTATTTTTATGTTTCACTAGGTATATGATCTTATGACACATTCCACTTTCTTTATTTGGAAAGATAATGATGGTGATGATTTAAAAATGATTCTAGGAAACTCATTTCTTTCTAAGGGTTTAATTAAGTTTTGATGAAATATTTATGAAACCTAATTCTTTTCTATATATTATGCTATGATGAAATTATTAAATGTTTATGAAATATATTTCCTTTCTATGGGTTATGATATTATGATATGATAAATGTTTTATGTTCTTATGAAACACATATGTATGGTCTTCATTATGTAATGGGTGGGGATGAAATTATATATACCTTGAATGCATTGGGAAATGAATGATATCTCATAAGATAACAAGGACTAGAATTGGTAGTGAACCAAATTCAATAAGGGACTATATCCACTATGATAGTCTTGGGAGTGAACCTTAACTAAGGAAATAATTGAATGGGGAGTGAACCCAATCTACTATGATAGTCTAGTAAGTGATCATTGACTGAAGAAAAGATTTTCTATGATTATTTGTATGTCAAAAACCTATTTATTATAATTATGATACGTTATCATGGATCATGATTTATTATTAGTGATTATTTATTCCTATGACTTATGTATTTTTTTTTATAATAAAGATTTATTCCATGATTCATGATTAAAGATATATCATTGTATGGGTATGAATTTCATGAGTTATGATCCTGTTTTCATACCCTTATGCTTGTGATCACTTATGATAATTTATTTATATCTCCTATGTTTACCCTTAATGGGAATTTGAGCTCACCATTTATTATGTTTTCATTTCCCTATGTTATTAATATAGGTTTTAAGTAGGGTATTTCTAAGAATTGTACTATCTAAGAAGAAATTTTTGGGCGATGTTGATGTTATTTAATTAAATAAGTTGATTATATATTTAATATCTAAAGGCACTAAACATTTATGGTTATAGGATTTGTTTTATTATGATATATAATGAATATTCATCTAAAATGATGTAATATATTATGCTCGGGTCTCGTCAAAGTCTATTGGACGTTGGGGCTAACATGATACTTAATATGGGGAAATTGGAATGAGTATCTTGGTCCAAGAGAAGTTTTACCAATAACCCAATGAAAAAGACTCTAGTTATCAAGGTAATACATGATTTTAAACACCATGAGGGACCTATCGGTCAGGGAATTAAATCATGAAAGGACCATTATCAAATTGATAAATGATGGAAGGGAAGTAATTTGGCATGTGTGACCCAGTCATGTTTTTTAGAGGACATAGAGGATGAATCAATAGAATGAGATTTTTTAGTTCTATGAATTTATAAAAAAGAATATAATAAGTTCATTTGTGTCAACCCATCCTTGGTAGATGACTTGGATGAAATAAGGGGTGAAAAAGACGCACAAATACCCATAATTGGGTCCCTTCATGAAGTGACCAAATAGGGTTATAATATTTTACTATTTGAGACCACTGTGAGGAGGCCAATATGTACTTTAGGAATCATTTTTTTTTTGTATACTATTAGGTATTTATGAGAGTAAGAAATTTTTCATTAAATCCATGGCATGTAATTCTGTCAGTTCATGCAAGGATTATATGAAAAATCCTTTAGGAATAGGCCTATGTGGAGGAGTCTCATGGGAGTCCTTTATGAAGTTCTTATATAGGATTCTCCATGAAGGTTTTATATGGGAGGGGAATTATCAAAATAAATATGTGATTATCCCTCCCCCTTCTCTTAGGTTCAAACATGGAAGCTACCTATGAGGTGTTTTTAAACGATTGTACAAAAGAAACATTTTGAAAATGAACTGATTTCTCTCAAATTTTATGCTCTTAATTATTCAAAGTCTCTATCCCTCGTCCCAAATCCATGTTTCTCAAAGAAAAATTTGGGTATTTATAGAAAACAAATCATAACCATCTTCCCAAAATTCGTGGTCTCATTGGATTATCACATCCACCATAGTTATACTACCACAAAGGATCACTTCCCCACCTATATGAAATGAAACCCCACCATAAAGATAGTATGAGTATGTGAATAGAGTTCACTTTATCTCCATAATTCTTACGTGATTGTGAAGTATTTTTTTCACACTACTGCAAAGAAAATCCTAGATACAAATATGTTCTATGGTGTGAAGGATAAAAATATAGATGTCATAAACAATGATCAGTCATAAGGATCTTATGAAATTATAAATAAAATTAAAATTATCTCTATAAATTGATACTTGACTGCAAAGACTTTACATGAATGAAAATGATTTATGCACTAAAACCACAAAATATATGCCTTTAATATATTAATTTATTTCCTTTGTAGTAAATTTCCCTTTTCCAATTTTTTATTCTTATTTACCTCAAAGTAGTGATCAATTATTTTATGAGAATATCCCCCTAAAAATTCAATATGATCAGAATGATGAGGATTTAATTTTTAGAAAAATAGATGTCTTCATAATTTCTATTTGGTTTACATAAGATGAATTATATATATAGGTCAAATGTGCCCCTCATCCATACTATATTATCTTTCAAATTTTATTATCTATCATAGATGAATCAATTATTTTTTGAGATATAGATGATTTATCCCTTGAATAAAACTCCTCATAAATTAAAGTATTTTCAAATTAAGATCCCCATGAATAAAATATTCTTTAAATAATCTTGTTGTAGACACCTAATATTTATTCAATGTTTCACCCTTATAAATCACTTATGAAAATTATATCTATTTGTATAGTTTTTATGTGGTGTTCATTTCATATATGTTCTGTGTGAAATTTTTAAATTTCCAATTTTTAATTGATTTCTCCCATAAAATTTCTAAGATCCAAACGTATTTACTTTATAAAAGTGACACCAAAAAAATCTACCTGAGTTGCCTCTATGAAGAAAACTAAGATAATCAATAGTGTTGAAGCTAGTCGATATCAAAACATCCATCCAATACACTTATTACTCTTAGAGATGATGGGATAATACCTTTGGTACTATATGTATTAGAAAGGTTTCCCACATATAGATTTGGGATACTAAGTAATGCACTATGACCAGTGAACAGGTTGATAAGATGGATCAACTAACAATATAAAATAACAAGAGCCAATATTTTGGAGGAAGCATGATTAATCAAGGATGATGAATATATGGAAGTTTATCTTCTCATTTACACCCCTTAAACCTAGAATAAGTATGATTCATCCTAGTGCTCAGATACTCATCCATTTTGAAGAATTACACCATTTATTAGATACTAGGTTGGGATTTTATCTAGCGTCTATATCAGAGGTTTATTCAATATGGATTAGGGTAGTACCTTTTGGGTATGCCCGAGATGCATAGAGTTTAGACATGATCTCAAATCAGTAAGGTTATACAATGTGATCTGGGAATTGTAGTCATCCTCATGCCATAGCTGGAAAGTTATCTTAAAATTAATCTATAGTTAGAGTCACGACACGAACATGTTACAACTGACATGTAAAGAGTTTAGGATAATCCTTTAGGATATGAAAATGATTAGAAAGTATATGATTCTAGGAGACATATATGATGGATTTTTTTCTTCCAACTTTTATATAGTATGATTTATAAAGGACTCCACCTCTCTCAAGGAAGATGATCTGCCTAGTGAGTAATTCAAAGGGAAAGGATCTTCCTGCCCAAATTTATATTCCCTTATGTTTCTAAGTTGATATTTTCATCATGTCAAATGGTCGATAGGCATGTGAAAGGAGGACTTGGAGAAACCCAACCCATCAAACCCATAGGATTTTGGGTTTATACTAGTTAGTTTTGGTGGAAGGTTTCTACAATGAGTGGAGTTGGGAGGTCACCCTTAGGTCAATCAGTTGGTCCACTTAGAAGGATTCCTAGCCAAATTCATTAGTTAATACCTCATATCAGTTCATGAGTCACACAATAGGGTAAGATCCATGACATTCATGATGGAATATTAATTTTCAATAAATGGGTGGATCAACATGGTGTTTCCAATGTCGGCCAAAATATACCATCATTTTGGACATATTAGTGGGGAAAGATACCATTCAAACTTGTTAGGATCTTCTAGGAATTATGGGGTTGGATCATAGCCCATATGGGGGATATGAATTTATCAACGACCAAATAATTTGGGAAGTTAAATTCTAGACCCCTATCTAAAGTATGGGTAGAGTTAGGCCACTCCCAATTGATGACCAAGACATGATAAAAATTTTAAATTACTATAATTAGTTCATATTCATTTCATACCCATCCCTATTGGCATCATGAATGGTATCCACCAATAGCATGCATAGCCAATATCACTGAGAGAGGGAATATTGGTGACCAGGATCTATAGGTAAACCATTTGTGATGGGTACACACCCTATATGTTTGGAAATAAATTCCACTAGGTATAGAAGAAATTTATCTCTCCTCAAAGCATGTGATTCTATTGAAAACCCATAGTTGTGCACTAGGTTTGGATGATTCTCACATGGTAAGAAATGGTTGTAAATTTCTCTCTCTCACCGATCAATGTCTTTATTGGGTTTGATATCAACTATTATGAAACTTGGATTTAGTTATTCCTTGATGGGTAGATATCTAACCTAGTGTCATAGTTCAATGGTTTATTAGTGAATAAAGGTGGATAAGAACATGAATGGTCGATGGATATGGGAAGATATCATAATAATATTACAACAACAAAGCCTCTAATATCATATATTCTTGGAAAATATTTAAGGCATATGGATCCTTCTCTCTCAATGGGTAGGGTATCTCTTATATCACTCATCCCTAGTAAATTTTTATTTCTAGAATCATAGAGGGAGTGGGATTCAACCTCATCTATCAAAGATATCTAGAAAAAACTAAAAGATGTGGAATTCATCCTAATATAGATTAGTCTAGTGACCACCCTTGTCGACATCTCCTATAGGAATCATTCTACAGAGGAAGAATCTTAAATTTAATACCTCGAAACTACAAATCACTCACTGAAGGGTTCCACCTTTTACTCATAATGAGTGATTAAAATGATAGATAATATATTTAATGAGGATTATGATTGTGTTGTGGTAGGAGATGATGATGATAATGTACATTATTAGGATGTAAAGTACACAACTGATGATGAAGAGTATAACCAAATCTCTTCTTGGGAAGATTTAGAACACATTCCTATCTATACTTAACATACTATCACTAATGACACTAATAACTCCTATTTTTTATATTACTCTATAGGGGATTGGACACCCATTATAACTTTATAATATTAGACTGGGGAAACATCGATCAGTTCAAGTACTCACTCGATCAACAAAGTTGAAGAAGATGGTTCTCCTACCCTGATGGTTCAACTCTAAGCGGTGTCCACTATCTGAGTATTCCCAGTACTTCCACCAGTAGATCCTCCCATAGATATCTCTTTTGAGCACATTCAAAAGTGAGAGAAGGCAAGCTTTTTGGAGCTCTGTCTCCACCCAAGACCAATAGGTATTATAATCTCTTAAGATTCTGTTATGATCCCACACCGATCAAAATTCTTACTCAAATATTAGAATAAGGTATACAAACTCCAGGTTGTTAGATGTTGAAGACCATATAGACTCAGAATTTATATAAAGGATCCCTAATTATATGGACCTAAGAAATTTATTAGAGTGGTTGGAGTTATATCTTAACATTAATGTGAAGGATGACATGTCATCTCATTCGAGACTACATGATGAACTAATGGATGTTTATAATATAATCTATTATTCTGACTAAGAGTTCACCATATTCATTACATCTTTATCAGAAGGTTAGTTATCAAGATACTAATTTTTTCTTTCAAGGTTTCATTAATTGATGTTAGTTTCCATTTATATCCCTCCATGGTGTTGTTTAGAATGTTCTTGGTACAAATATTCCTTATTATCCTACAACTCCACTAGAGAGTGTAGTTAACCTATAGGTGTACCCAGCACCTCAAAGTCCTATACATGAATTATTATGAGAAGACCCTTCATCTAAACCTTCTAATAAGGTGACAAAGACTGGAGAATTTAATTATCTAGAAAATGGAGGTGATTGAAAACACCTTCTATTATTTTATCTTTTCCCATTGATTAACATATTTTTTAATGTAAATCTTAATAGCTTTATCATAGACTATATAATCTCAAGGTGACATTTCTTTAGTACCTCAGTTAGTGAATGTCATACAGAATCCAACTTTTTTAGTGATAACTAACTTAGTGGATGTCAAAGTTGTTCATTATATGATTGAATTGATTCTAGATTTTATGTTAATTCTTGTTATGGGATCCGAATCAGAATTAGAGTATACCTAAATTTAATTTCACCACCTTTGGTACTCTTTTTTTCTCTATGATATAATGAGAATGGATACCATGTAATACATGTTAGTATGAAGGAGGAAATTGATTCTTGAGAGGGAGTGGGGGAAATATAGTCAAATATTTAATCCACATAATCTATAACCCATTATATAATCCTCAGGACCATGGATCTTCATGAATCCTCCCAATATTAAGTGGTGGAATAAAAATTGAAACACAACATCATAGAGAGAAAGACATAGTTGACCAACTTTTCTAAGACATGTATACCCCTGAGAAAGTGGTAGAGGAGTATTAGAAGTTGATTAAGGAAGTTGAAAAGGTAGGGATGAATTTTATTCCAAGGGTAGAGGTGTAAAAACAGATATAGAGGTAGAAATTGTGACATTGGCTATGTTGTGTCAAGACATTAATGATTAAGCTAAAGTGACAAGTCAACTCTGATATTATATTGATCACACCTCATAGCAGTATTCTAATTCATGTTTCCTCTTATATATAAAGGGATAAAATTTGTATTATGGTTATTCCTCTCCTTTAATCAGATAAATTACAAAATATTTTATTCTGAAACATTATAAGTTTATCAATTATGTATATTGATTCAACTATCAATTCTTGATGATCTATGAAATTGAAAAAGGTTAATATCATAATAACTGAATCCCTTTGAAAATTAGATGGGAAGTTATGTGGTAAATCATAATTTCTAAATAAAAATAAATGGTGATATGAATCAATATAATGTTTTAAATTATTTTCCGTAGATGGATATAAGTGGATTGAATATGGAGACACATATACCATCACTGCAAGTCAGGGTGAGTTTATGAGATAAATGGATATGAGATTTAGTTTCCTTTTGAGTGTGTACACTTCTATGGATATAAGAGGTTTGAATTTGGTGACACAATTTCCATAACAGTAAACCAAGGATACCTCATTTTTCTATGATATATGGTTTCCTCTGGGATTTATACTAATTGACAGATATAAGCATACCAAATATAGCAACATGTATTCCATGACCATAAATTAAGGTTAGTCTATTTGAATATTGGAGAGTTAAATGACTCATCATAATTAAAATCATGGAGGGAGATTTTGTAATGAGGATTAAAATGTTAAAAACAACTCAAGTAAATTGAAATTACACCTTTTTTTACTTTACACAAATCATTTGAACCAATATGAAAGGAACAAAAGGGTGATATAACGTTTACCTAGATTGAGGGACTCAACGAACATAGCTTTACTTTTTTCAAGTATAATGGTGGACCCCATAAGCTTTATATATTTTCATTTTATTTTATATCTAACTCTTTCCTAAGCTACAAAATTGGGATAAGCTTAGTGAGTATGAAATTGTGTTTTTCTCAGGCCACCCTTTACAGGTTTTCAACCTGATAATTTTTATTCCTTTTACTTTTTAAAATGCTCAAAATTTAAATAGGTTATGCATGGTGTATGAATCATGACTCAATACTTGAATTTTTCCTAGGATTACCTTTTTTAGTTTTTAACATAGTGATTACAATGTCGCTTAACTTATTTAGTTTAAGGTCATGTAGGCTAAACAAATAAATCTTGTGTTTATGATTGAAAAAATTTGACTAAAAAAGACATTTAAGATTAATGTTATACAATCTTGAATAAAGAGTGATATAATATATTTAGTAAGGGTAAGGTAACCTAATTTTAATTAGATTATAATACTAATATAGACCATATTAAGGATGGGTGCATATTTTTTAAGGTTATAGTGCTTAGAATGTTGAGAGGGCAGGACAACCCAAATGGGGATCAAGAGATAGGTGTGCTTTAACACCTTTGAATGGAGAATGAAAATGATCTAAATAATAACCTGGGGTATTTGATATAGAAATTTACAAAATGGGATAATCATTTTGAGAATGATCACTGAACAAATTCAAGTGATAGGTTACATGGAAATGTTGTAGAAGGAACATGGTAGTAAAGAACCTTCTCTTCATGATGAAAACATGCCTCTAGGTGGCATGATGAATATAGAGGCATGAATATAATTATGATGAATAGGTTTCATTTGAAGTCAAATATTCTCATTACCAGTATACATAAATGTTTAATGGTGATTCAAACACACAATGTGTGAAGTGTGTCCTAAAGTAAGAGGGAATTAAAGAATTATCAGAATACCCCAATCCTAAACCACCCATAATTAGGCTATTATGTAATATTTAAAGGGAGTGTAAGTGGATAAATACATGATGTTGGGTTTGATATATATATATATATATATATATATATATATATATATATCCAACATAATTATGTATCCTAGTATAATAATAATAAATATACCCATAGTTCTTATATGGATTATTTGTGCACATATTACTCTTTCACTAAGGAAAATAAAATGGATTCATCCTAATGAGGGGGATTTGGGAAATACTTGATGTGAATGAAGATAACCCCTATACTTTGATATAATGGAAATAAAATCTTTTTCATAGACCCAAGACAAGAAATATAAGTGTCACTACATATCCTAAAATAATTGGAATCATGTTGTACATAGTTCTAATATGGATATCAAGAGGAGTTCCTCTACTAATGACTTTTTATTCTTCACAAGAACTGCATGCCTGGATATGGGGGGTTATAAGAATAGTATTTCATAATATTTATTTGAAAATAGTTACAATTAACTAATGTGTAGAATTGAGGGAATTTGAATCCACTTCACTAGTTAGATTATAGAATATGTAAATCATAATAAAAGGCACTTGAATCAAGAAATTGTGAGATGGAACAATAATTTCGAGGATGACTAATGACAAAATTTGAATAAAAGGTTCTTGTAAAATGTTTTTAGGGGAAAACAATGTCAAAGTACCTTCTCTTTAGGATTAAAATATACTTATAGTTTCTAGGAGGAATATAGAGGCGTGGATATAATTACCAAGAAAAAAATCCTTTATAATTGAATACACTCATTATCAGAAACCACGAAAGGTTTATAAAGATTTAATAAATTGAGTAATGGAGTAAGTTTTATAAAGAAAATGATATTAAAGAAAGTTTTGAAAACCCTAAATTTTGTGCATCTTTGTATTGAACATTATATCGAGGTGAAGGGATATAACTAATATGGATTAGCCACTTTAATGGTATTATATTCTTCATGTGTGGAAATGGACTTGTCTTGAATAATAATATAATTGTTTCATAGCATAAGCTCACATATAGAAGAAAAATATATTTTCTCTTACTTTTTTCTAGACTAATGGATTAAGAAATCATATCTTGAATTTTTATAGGGCTTGGTTTTAATCCATAAAAGATTTATTCATTTTTAATTTTTCACTCTAACTAATAGCCTATTTTATGCACACAATTTTTGAATTAAAGTTTATTAAATTTCAATATTTATTAAATAATTTTTCCCAAAATATAATTGTTTAATTTCACCTTTGGGTAATTAACATTTTAAATAAATATTTGGAAAAAGTAATGAAAAATAAATAAATTTATATAAGTTTAAAGATGATCTTACTAAGGATCAAGTGTGTTTTTAAAAGAAAAAGTGGCAAACACTCAGCTAAGAGAACAACATGGATCACATGATTTCATGGAAAAGTTGATAAGAATATGGAAAAGATTGAATGACTAACAAGTAGAATAAGAGGTGCGGGTCGAAACATATATAAGGAAAAAAGAAGAGGAGGGTGCTCGCCTCCCTCGTGGGAGATAAGGGACTTTATAGGTAGATGATGGACTAGGATATCTTATTAATTGGAGATCACCCAGCCAAAAAATCAATATGGGATATGTGAACCTATGAATTACTCATCATTTAATAAAATCATTTTCATTTAGGGTTGGGATAATGTCATCATATTTTTTATTTCACTTGTATCATGGTTGATTATTCTGAACTGAAAATCCACCATGGACAATGAGATTATAACTTAGGACAAAATCAATGGTTGAGGATTGACACATCACATTGTTGGAATTTTATTGTGGTCAAGTATACATAATGTTTCACACCATTCCACATAAGGGTAAGAGTGAAGAAGGTTATACAGGTTGCACCATAAGAGACCTCTCACACCATAATATATGAATTATGGAGGTTTTTACATAATTAAGGAGGATACTCCATAAAATGATATATTAATATGAATAGATGATAGGTTGTGTCGAAGTAATTCTTCTATGACATGGAGAAGATTAAATTAACTAGGAATCAAGTTTTTTATTCGTAAAGTATTGCACCATAGGGTTTTCCTTTACACCGTAGAATACAAGAGGAGGAGTTTCGGTTATCATGGTATAGGAGGCCGCAACATGAGGGGATAGATTATATTTAAGGGTATAAAATAAAGAAAATTATAATTATTATAGTAGAAGGTTGTTCTATGGGGGTTCCCTACGTTTTAAAGGTACTATATTTTTTAGTGAATTATATTGATATCGAGGGGATGTATTGTGCCACAGGATACCTATCATGTTATAGCATGGAGATGTAAGGATTTCATTATGTCACAAGTCATAAATTATGTTGTGTAATTTATATTTATATATTTAATGCAGTCTTGATATTCTCCCTATGCATGGTTTAAAAAGAGATGAATTATAAGTGATAATGAGGAGTTTTCCATGTGGGTTCACATGCCAACTAAGGGATTCTAATACATTAAAAAAGGGTATATTTGATCAATATTTGATCAGAGATATAGCCAAAAGATACAGGCTACAAATATAAAAGAAGTAATGTAGATATAATCTTTATTGAACATATCTCTCCTATATACAACTTTAAAAATAATTCAGAAAGAGATGGATAGAGGATAACACATGGATGATATGGCCAATTCAAAGGTGGGAAACAATATGAGAGAAAATATAGGGAAGTTGAGAGATATAATATGAGATACCTATGTCGGTGGTTTTCTTATATATGTAGGGATGTTCTGCATTATGCATGACAAAATTATTTTTGGGTAATTTTTGTGCTAGATTTATAGAGGATCAAAAGGCTAAAGAAGTGTTTGTGATGGGTTCTATTATTTTATTTTGTTCACACTCACTCAAGACTAGCATGAGTGGGTAATTTTTTCTTGTTTCAAGATTTGTATTGAAAGGTAATTGTTCTTAGTGAATTTATTTATTTTTTATTAATTTTTAATGTTTTTTTACATTAATTTAATTTTTTAAATCTTATCCCTCTTACCTCATGCATGAACATTGCTGTTTGGGGAGGGTATGCCTTTAATGAATTAACTGGATAATTATTCTCACTACGTGACCATTACATGGGTTCGGGTAATTATGTTTAAATTGGGTTTTAGGATACCCATTTTATTATAAACTGAAATATTTGAGAGGAGAAAAGGGGAATTTTAGAAAATAGAGTGATGAATTGGGCTAGTCTTTACTTATATATAATACCTGAAACATCTCTAATTGAATCATTATCACTTTTAATTCACTAAGTGCATGAAAACAGATTTAATATTCTTGGTATGCTTCCATTAGTTGAGTGTCTTTTAATATGAATATCTTGTGTCATATTTTCATTATTAGACATTCTAAGTGTTTTTAATTTGTCCTTATGACTTTGACCTTGAGATTAACTTGTATTGCACATTTTTAGTTAATTAGTAGTTAGTGATTCATTTGAGTTTTTTTATTTTCTAAACTACATTACCCTTGATAATTAAGGATATACCATGGCTGATCACTAAAGTTTTCCTAAAACATTAAGAGTAATGACTTAATGAGTGGAGACTTGAATTTTTCTCAGGCATCCCTTTACTAGTTTTCAACATTACATTCCCTTCTTTCTCTTTTATTTTTTAGTTTAAGGTCTTAAAATTTGGAATAGGATTGGATAAATTTTAGTTCCATATAAATTTGACCAGATATGAGATGACATGTCTAGTAATAGGGAATAAATTGACTCAACATGCACTACCACAAAACTGGGCCAGGCCAGCGCCACCCCTTTATCAGTGCTAAATAAAAAGCACTAATAAAGCCCCCCCCTTATCAGCGCTTTTTTTAAAAGCGATGATAAAGGGTTACACTTCAAAATAAATTAATTTTAAATAATATATTAATATATAAATATATCAATATAGTTATATTGATATAAATATAATATATAATTTTTAAATATATTTTAGATAAGTATAAATATACATTTATACTTATTATACTTAATATATAATATATTTAGTGAAAATGGATTATAAAAAAATTAAAAAAATATTTTTAATTAATAATTTTCTAATTATTATGGATTAATAGTAATTTAATAACATTTTGAAGACTAAAAAAATTAAAAAAAAATTAATAAAAAAGATCCAAAATATGTTGAAAGCGCAACTCAAACTTCAAACAGCCATAACTTTTGATCCGGGTGTCCGTTTGAGCTCTACCACATATCAAATTAAATCCTGCGATGAGCTCTACATCATTAAAATTGGGGAGGACCTTGGTCAAGGTTTTTTGATGCCAAAAGAAGCATAGAAGGCCTCCAAAACTGAGTTTTTAGTCGGGGTACCCCGATTTTTTAGCATTTTGTGGATTTTCAGCCTCGTTTAAGGGGGTATTATTGGCTTTTTTTGGTGGGGACTGAATTTATTCCAAGGTATTAAATTCATATTGATATTATTTATTTGAAATTTTATCGTTTTTTATAATGCACTTCTATTTATAATCAAATATATAACTATATGTACATATTTTTTATATATTCACACCTCAAAATTAAATTTTTTAAATAAATAATTAAACATATTTTCATATAAAATATATTAGATTTAATTAAATAATAAATAATATCCATTTTACTTAAAATACCAATATATTAATATTTATATAACTATATATATATTAATATAACTATAAATATATATATTAATATAACTATATATATTAATATAAATATTTATTACCATACGAATAAATATAACTATATATATATTAATAAATTGATATATCATAAATAAGAGAACAAATAAATATAGGGGAGTGGTAAAGGCTTTAGGTGCGCAGGGGGGAGGTCTCAAGATCAAATCCGGGTGGAGGTAGGGGTGCACGCGCAAGGGTTATTTAGAGGGGCTAGAGCTGATAAAGGGTGTAGGCGGTGCGTGCGGGCACTGAAGGTGCATGAATGCGCGGATAAATGGGGTTCAAGCACTATAAAAAAACCTCTCTCCTAAGATTGGTAGTATTTTTATTTTTATTTTTTTTTATTTTTACAGTGCTAAAAAAAGCGCTGATAAAAGGGGTCTTTATCAGCGCTTTTTAGAGCACTGATAAAGGGAACCCCCTATCTTCGTCGGCATTAATTGCACTTTTTAGTGCTGTTAAAGGCCTTTTTTAGCGCTGTTAAAAGCCATATTTTTAGTAGTGATGCATGATAAGTCACATGATGTACATGAAACCTAGAAAGAGGGGAATGGATATCCAAATATGAATGATATAACCTATTACAATGTGGTAGTACCTAAAGGGGGGGACTGTGTGCCTCATGTTAACAAGAATAAATCCATACAGAGTTCTAGGAAAAGATATATTATCCCAAAATGGATCCCAAAATAGAAAGATTTGATGTGATTGAAAAGACCTAATCCTAGGGGGATTTAAAATTGATGAAAATTTAAGGCTGGGACCAATATGAAAAATTTATGAATCACTACATATCCTATGATAATTGGAATCTAGAAACACATTGTTCTTATAAGGCCTCTATATAAATCCGACTCATGTTCAAGTGAGCAGTATAATAATTTAGTCCCTAGAATGAGCTATTGAAGGTAAAAGATCAACATGGATTATGAAGAACAAAACTCTAGGACCAAGTTCCTATGGATGGTAAATTTTATTCTAGCATAGGTTTATAAAAAAGGAACCATACATTGGGGATTATTATATATATCTGGATCTATTATAAATGAATTAAGTTTTATAAAATAGACGGCTCTAAGATGTTTGGGGGTCATGCATGGTAGACCATATATCATGCAATTTAACATCACGTGACTATGTCTCAAATTTTCTATGATTTATAGTCATATTATGAGGAACTTATATAGAGGGTTTGAATTAATATGGTTAAAGTCAGTTGGGTTTGTAGTTGGACCTAGTTTGATACCTTTAGGTGTCACTATGTATCCTATGTAAATCATCAATCAAGTCATACATAATTCTATGTTAAAATGGATTGATCCAAATATAGATAGATTGATGATTTTTTTGTCAATGATATGGTACAAACAGTAGTATAGTGGTGGAGAGGACTGATGGGGATGAAATTTGTTACTAGACCTAGATCAATACTTCTAAGTGTCACTGTGTATCCTGAGTAATAGGAATTAATCCACATGTAGTTCTCGAATAGAATTATTTTTATTCTGTTAGGGGATCAAAATAGAAATGGATAAATGGTTTTACCTAGTATTGGATATCTATGTTTCTTTTCATAGTATCTTAGTTTATTTTTTGTAGTAGGAAACCCAACATAAATAAAGAAATCCCAAGTGGTAGGATATAATTCTTGGGAATACCGATGGTTTATCCTAGTATAGTCTTTCAGATATAAACCCAATGTCAAAAACCCTAACATGGATATAGATTTTTTTTGGGATAATTAGTTCATATAGGATGGATTAATCTAATCAATTTAAGGATTTTTAGGGTAGACTATATATCATTCAGTTTAATGTCATGCGACTAGGGCCCAAATTCCATGTTGTTTAACATTATATGATGAGGACCAATTATAATTATTTTATAGTTAGGTGAACTAGACTTAGGTTTTTATCAATTTATGGTCATATAAATAGGAGCTTTATATAGAGGGTTTCTCATGTACAAAATGAAATGTCTTTGTTTTAGTGTGTAACTTGTAGATGAAAACCTGACATGAATTGATGGGGCCTCAAATTCCAGGATGAAGTAAGGGTTTAATGGGGATAAAACACATTCCAAAACACAAGAAAAATAATGTGGACTTGACTACATATCCTATAATAATAAGAATAAAGACACATGTAGTTCTTGTATAGAAGCCACTACACTAATCGAGCTCATGTGCACGGGAAAGATTATGATAACTTTATACTAATATAGGGATAATTAGAAACATGGTATGGATGAGAGGAACCAAAAACATGGATGAATATAGAGATTAAATTAATAGGATTTTTCGATGGCACTAGGGTAGGAGATATAGGCATCGCTATGTATCCTGAAATAATACGAATAAATCCATATATAGTTATTAAATGTTATCTGCACAAATCTGACTCATGTGTTGGGGGATATGGTAATGAGGTATATAGATATCCTGGTGTAATAAGGGAGAAAATTCAATGTTAATGGAGTATGAACACCAAGAAAACCTAAAGTAATCCCATCCTAATACACATCCATGGGAAGACTTAATGTGATATAGTATAGGTCATGTTCCTTAAGAAGCTTCCACCATGAAGGTGGAATCTACAACAAGGAAGATATGAGATATCTTAACATCACTACATATCCTGGAGTAATGAGAATCAATCCATGAATAGTTATTAATATAGAATCTCCTTGTAAAAATGTATCTCATGTAAAAAATATATATATAAATGTATGTGTGCCCTGGTTAAAGAGAATGAGGTGGCCAGATGTGAATTAAGAAATTACTCATCACTAGAGAAGATCAAGACATGGAAATGAAAGTTGCAGATAGGTGTGGGATAGGAGATCCATGCATCACTATGTATCCGAAGGCATAAAAAATCAATACATGTGTAGTTCTAGTAAATTGTTATTTTTTTTAACATAGGTTTGGTGAAAAATGAATTTATATTGAACCAGTATAGTCATAACCATAAAATCCCCAAGTAAAAAACCCTCATGTAGATCAATCACTTATATATGAGCGGAATTTATTACCTAAGGTCACATGGGATTGGACTCTATAAGAAGTTTAAGGTCATGCAAGATAGAACACTCCAAACTATTTAAAGACACATGGGATGGAATATGTTTCAAGTGGTATAAAATTATATGAAAATAACTAATATTGTATGCAGTTTAACATCTTTCATTAAGGATTTTTTGTGGAGTTTTATGTCATATCACAAGGATATTTTGAACTCTTAAGGAAATTAAAAAAAGTATTTCTTGAGAAACCTTTCATTAGTGGTGAGCATGATAAAAACTCCATCTATTGTAATCAAGGAATGGTCTATATTTGAGTACACCTTATATATGGTATAAGATCATGCCCATTTCAACTCCAGCTTCAAAGGTTTATTCCCATGTATCATGGAAGTTCTAAAATATACCACTAGTTTCCCTTGGAAGGGTGATAGGACGAAAAAATTATTATTTAATGCTTGAATGACATGATTCTAATGAACCTCAGAATTCTATAATGTGTGAAACCTTTTCTCATCAAGTCACTATAACTCATCTAGGTAGATCTGAGACTACTCATCTTTAAAGATATGATTGTAGATGGAAATGTGAATTGAGGGAAATTAAACCTCAATAGTATGGGCCAACTCTATCATGTATACAAGAAAATATGGGGTTTCCTACAAGGTGGTATGACTTATGGTGGTAAAAGATCACAAAGTATATAGAAGTTTTTCCAAACAAGATATATTGTATTTATTCACTATATTTTGAAGGATATTAGATATATTATTGTAAGAAGCATCTATCTATATATTCACTACCAAAATATAGAAAGATGAGTGGTTAGACAGAATATTGTATTCCTAATATAGATTTTTAAATTTAGAAGAATGGAAATTAGTGTTTTTTAACAACAATATTGTGTCAGGGACACCAAATATGATAATAATATTAGACCTCATGAAACTGATGGATGTATTTATCCTATATCCATTGAGTGATATATTCATGTCACACTTGGAGAGTAAATTGATGATAATAAGAATGAAATTGAACTACCTGGATATAACTGTCGGATATAGCCCCATGAAATATATTCCCCACATGGAAAATAATCCAGAGTATTTGGTAGCATGAAGGAATTATGAGGGTTGATGAATAAAGTTAGAATGTATCCGATAATAACAACACTTGCTTGTAAATTCTATGCAGTCCTACATCATTTAAGTCCAAAAGCATCCAATTCTTTTGATTTTATTGAAAATATTATCTCTAATTGGGTGAGCACTGTAAATGCCTACTTGGTCTTCCTTTATAATAGTGAAGGTATTTCCCTGTTAATTAAATCTAAGGAGGAATCCATCAAATCCTCATTTATAGAGGACTTTATAAGAATTATGGTCATAGTTGAGGGTAAAATTTATTTATTGATGATGGATATGTTCCTTCTTGGATCTATTCAGTGGGATAATTCTATTTTAGAGGTATTCTATAATTAGATACATTTTTCTAGTTGTGGTATTAATCGATAAGTGTAGTGGTTCACTTTGATCTGGGGTGGTGATAACCCAGTTGATTTCTTCCATATCATTATTGATAAATGGTGAGTTCACCATATGATGTATGATGAAAATGACTGTATCATCCAAGTTTAGATATTCTAGGGTTGTAGCTATATTTTCTATTGCATCTACTTGGGTATCTTATAAATGTGGGATATGATATAGAATTATCTTTAAGGTTAATTGATCAATGCACCCTCATACATAATAAAGTAAGGGGATCAATTCTTCCTTCTTAATGATGTAATATCCATTGATTTACTTGATTACTAAAACTAAATCAACCTAGATATTAAATAAGACCACTGGTAACTACATATAAAATTCCAATCCTATAATGAGGGTATGATATTCTACCTAATTATTGGTGTATACTTTCAAATATAAAAAGGAGTAAAGAATAATCAATTTTAATGGTGATATGAATACAATATCCAAGATGACCCAGTTGAGATTTAGGTTTTCTATCCTTCTACTTGAAAAAATATTAGAGGCATCATTAAAGTACATTTCTCATGCTTAGGAGGATTCATGGATAGAGAATACCTCTTCTTTAGGGAGTTCTATGTTCAATAGTTATTTCTCTAGGATAAGGTGCATCATGAGGAAATATTCTAACTTTTTCTCCTTGATAGAATTTTAGGATATGAATTGGATATCAAATTATTATATAATGACCACCCATTGTGAGAGACACCCAGTTTACATTGGAAAATTGAGGATGTATTTGAGTGGACTGGCCCAGGAGATCAAATGGGCCTAATGGTGCTAGAAATAGTGTCTCAACTTCTTCATAATGAATATTAATGCAAGGTATTTTTTTATATTGGAATATTAAGTCTTATAATATAATATGTTTTTATTGAGGTATTATAGACAGTTTTCCTTGTCTACATCATTATTATTATCAAAGAGTTTGTTAAGAAATCTCTCCAAGGTTTCCACATAGAGAATGGGTAACTTCCCATCTATTGATTGAATCAAGACTTGTGCATGAAAGAGATATTACTTAACATCATCAAAGGATCTCAAAAAATTGTCATCCCAGTGATAGGTGGCACCTTTCTTCATTATCTTTTTGAATAAAAAACACTTATTGATGAGGTTGGTTATGAAGATTTTGAAGTAAATAAGATGAAACTGGAGTCTGATCAACTCTTTGAGGTTTTTAGAAGGTGTCATATCAATTATCTCATTAGAATTTTCATGCTAGACATTGATATTGTGATAGCATACCATAAAGTAGTTTAATTTACCTAATGTTAACCCAAAATAATATTTTTTGGGATTTATCTTCAAGATGTGTTATTTTAGTTTGTTGAAAATTATTCCAAAATAGATTATATGGTCACAAAAATTATTGATTATTTACTACATAGCACTCTATGGTATTCCATAGAAATTAATTGAAGATATGGTTCATGCCATGTTGGTATATAATTCCAACATTATTTAAGATAAATGGAATTACATGATAATATTATACCCCTTGGGGTTCTCTAAAGGCACTGAAATATTCATATTTAGTGGCTACTTGGATTTGGCTATAGCCTTAATACCCATCCATAAAAGAGAAGTCCTGAAATTGGGTCATTACATCTATCAAAAATTTAGTGATTGAGACTAGGAAATCATCCTTTGGGTTGTGCTAGCTGATATCCCTAAAGTTGATGAAAAATTTATTTTTTTGTTCTTTTTTACAAGAATGATGTTGGAGAGACAATTAGGCTATTGAACTTACCAAATGAAGTTGTATTTTATCATCTTATCAGCATCATATTATACCTTAGAAGCATGGGTTGAATGCATTCTCCTTTCTTGATGTTTATAACCATGGCGGCCTTCTGGTAGACCCAAATGTTGGTCTTCTAGCATAAAAGGTCCTAGAGCAGGTGGAGGTTAATTCCAAAATGATTATCCACTAGAGATCATTGAATGTCAATATATCTACGATCTCTAGATATATTCAAGGTCCCAGTGTGCCTACATATGGTTACTTATTAGTCTTTTTCCATGAAGGAAATGACTATATATCATTTTTTGGAACTATTATCTATGAAATATGTCTCAACTGCATAAATTATAGCATATAACTCTTGAGGGGTTCAAAGGGACTCAATTAGGGATTCCGTGAGTACGTTTGATAGGTGATGGTAATATAATATTGATATCTCAGCCGGGACAATATCTAGATGCTTCATGATGATAAAATTCTAGACTAAGGTATGATTCTTTCAACCATGAGGTTGATCCCTAGCTTGAGGCCTTGAACTTGAGGCTAATTGTGTTGATGAAACCTTCTATTAACTAAAATTGGGGAACATCTTTTTAGTTTTCAGGTAGCAATGAATTGACTTTCCCTTACCTAAATGTTTATTATAACATTTGTACTAATCAATATTCTAGTATAATTGGGTCCAACGTATCCTTAGAGGATTTTGGATTAGATCGATGTTCCATTTGAGCTCATTAGAGAGCATGTCTCTAAGTTTTATCTATGTATATGGATTTTTCAGAAACAATGTCTGAATGTTAAGGTCCAACATGATTTTATCTTCCCCAACCTATTTGACCTCTATTACCTCCTCCCAAATTATGGGAATGGAACTCATGTTCATATAAATATTCTTCATTGATGAATAGATCTATCAATTGGACGACATTAACCAATAAATATTGTGACTCCTCATCTAAAAAAATCTCATTTAGGGCAGTTCCTGCTATATTGTTTGGTGGGATAGTGCATGTTGTCTAATTTTTTTGGGATAGTACATGTCCTCTCGGTAATGGGGGAAGTATATCCTAGATTTTTTGGACCGTATTGGGTATCAGAAAGGAATATTCATCTCATTACTTATTCTAATGGTGATGATTATGTCAAATTGATAAAGATATCATGTCTGATATCATAGAGGGAACCGAGTTTATAATTTGTTGATTTATTTGTGATTTTATTGATTTCTTGGTCATCCAATCATCAAATTTATACACATGTATATATAGATATTATTTCAACTCTCCTTGTTATTCTTATTTTAGTGAAGTAGAAGAAAAATAGGTCACATACACTGGTGGTTTACCTAACTTTACCTATCTATATTTGACCATATTTTTGAGCATATCATTCAAGAAAACATATTCCTTGATGTTTTTCCCAAATATCCAGTGATAAGGGTAGTAGTCTAGATAAAAATTCATCCAGACTTCATTAAGTTTACTACTCTTCATTAACTTGATAAATGATTTCTCTAATGTCACTATGAAGAACCCTAAGACTTATTATTTTTATAAGGGATAAACATTATTCTTGAATCCCTCAAAATTTTAATGATTCTTAGACTTCTTCCCATATTAATGAGGGTGTTATTGTTACAACTATTGTTTAATTAAAAGTATCACATGATATGAATGGATTAATAACTTGAGCTATAATCATTTATAGTTTTATCACAATCATCATGATATCTAATCTTCCATGATTCTTCTCTTGTGCTGATAGTGGTGTCCAAGACTTTGACTCAGATCAATGAATATCATCTTTGAGTTTTTGTGCAACTACCGTAAACTTCTAGAGATCTCTATGATATTTCAATGGAATTAGTGGTGTTTTTAACTCGTCTTAGGGATTTTATAGGCATATCTTTAGTGTTTTCTCTTCCATAAGTTGCATATTCAAGGAGAATTTCATACCTTTACACTAAGCTATCAAGTATAAAACCCTCCCATTTTCATGCTACTTATAATTTGAGAGGTCAAGGACAGTTGTTTATATCGTTGTGGTGCTGAATTAGTAAAGTAACTATCAACATAGATATTATTTATTGGAAATTAAATATATTGGTAAATTTTTATACCGGATTAACACTAGTCCTTCCATGGTCTACACAAAGGATCTTAGTTTTTATGCCTCTTATTGCTTTGGTGTATGAATCATAGGGTCGTATTGATGTGTGAAGTGTGTGAGATGTTACATCAGATCTCCCATTCCATTAAATATTAGGAATGTGGGATTTTCAAAGTTTAGTGGAGGATGATTAATGTTTACCCATTTAGGATATAACTTGATCTTCTGCTACACCAGTGTATATAACCCCTCTATGACTTTCATTCAACTATTAAGGGAACTAATGGAATCAAGGTGTTTTGTTGTCATAGTTTCTTAGGTTGATGCTCAAGTAGATTTAGTGACCATAGTCAAATATGGTTGAATCACCTATATATACTATTTATATTCGAATTCAGTTGGTCTGGGTTAGATCACTTGAAATAGTAGTGATTTATAGCCCAACAAAGGATATTATTTATATTCTTTATCCATTGAGATTAGATAATCTGGTTGTCTAACCCCTGGATTGGTCATATGACTGACATATTTTCTTAATGGTTGATAAATTCCTTTTTATTGAGTGTGGTCCACTGGAGAAGATTTATTGGAATTGACTTGGGAGTTTCACTCAGTAGAGATATTACCTATGGGTATCTTAACATTGAGACACTTCAGTATCTTCATATCAATTTCATATTGCAAAATCCTCTCTTTAGCAGAGAGAGACTGTATTTCATCATGAGGCTAGTGGGACATGTACATGCTTTACCTTTATCTTTAGTAATGAGGATCACCATTCATATGATCTCATACTTTTTAGAGGAGATCTCAATTCATGAGACTACCTCTAATGTTAGGTACACATGCCTTCCTCATGGACTTTAGTGTTAACCACATTTAGATGGATACCTATTCATCGTGATCCTCTATGTTGATGTTATGTTTCATGTTATCCAAGGGGATGATGTTAATGAAATTAATTTATGAGAACCATGAAATGAGATTCATATCCTCTTTAGAGTTACACTGGGATTTATTATCCTATGAATATCCCTCTAGGGATAGATCACAGTCCTCTTTGATATTTTCCTTCTTAGTGGATCACTTTGGTTTTTATCCCTGGTGGGGCTTCTCCTTTCCTCCCCAATATTCCCCAGGAAGTGGATTATGAATAGTGATCCCGAGAAAGTATCTAGTGGATTTCACTAAGCATGGTACCAATAAATGGGAAGGATTATGAAGTGAAATGAATCTTGAGGGTGATTATGGTAATGTCCCTTCTCGTTTGGGATTGAATGACTTTCTTGGAAGAAATAATAATGCCTCTGGCCCTATGGGTTGGGGTTGATGTTGATATACCACCATTCAAACAAATATGTATTGTAAATTTGATAATCCTAGGGGTGGAAGTGGTGGTAAAAATTCCCTCATCCTTGAGGGATAGGGTTACTCATTTAATTCCATTGAGACAACTGTTATTGCAGACTTCTTAACTTTTCAGGCCTCAATTCATGCAGGAGATAGATGTGTTTTTTATCTTGAGTGGGAGATTATCACTTCCAAGGGTCATGGAAGAACATTTTATTTCATATATAAGATACTTGATTTACCTTATTAGTAGCTTTATGTAAGAGATTATCAATGGATTTCTCCCACCAATTACATTTTTCTGTGGATTTTAGTATTTCACATGATAGAAAAAATGGTATGTGCAGAACCTAGACCTAAGACTTGGCCCAAACTGATGACATTATAAGACGTCTTCCCAGACATGCCTTGTTATCTGGTGACCGGGATGAAATATAAAGCTTCATATTCACTCCACCCTCTGATACACATGTCATGTGAGGTATTAGTGATTATTTGGTGAACCACGTTTATACTATTAAGGTAGAAATATTGGATACCCTCACATTTTTTCCCTAACTTAGGGTTCTAATCCACTAAAAAGGTAACCAAGTCAACCTAGAAGAAAATCTCACTTATCACCTCGATGTGGTTAACATGCTCCCTGTAAGATAGATATCTAATTTTGAACTGATAGAGGGTCATCCATAAGTTGGAATGAATGTAGGGTATGTACTTCCCATTAAATTACTTTAGGATATCATATTAGGGATTGAATATAGACTAAAACTTGACCATTATTTTTTCCTCATCCAATTCTTTCCACAAAACAATGGAGTACTAATTTTTTTCAAAAACTACTCAAAACAACGAATTTATGAGGTTTTTTGTTTATAATTAATGTTGTAAATTGTATTTTACTCTAGTTATATAAAAAGTGATGTAAAAAAGTATAGAATTAACTTTTATACATTGGTTATATAGTAACTGATATGGAAATTTTTATGTTAGTTATAAAATAACTTATATAAGAACCAATTTCCAATGTCAGTTATAATAATAACCAGACATGGAAATCTTTAAAAAAATATTCAAATGTCGGGACCCCATAATTTATTTTTTATCACTAAACACCAATATTTTTCCTCTTCTGAACCAAACCCTAACCCATGTTTCTTAAATATTCTCATCCTCCAACCTCATTCATCCATCATCAGTCATCATCCACTATTATCATCAGCCTCTTTTCTCCTTATTTCATCACTCATTTTTGTCATCATCTTATTAAGAGTATGTTTATTTTATTTTATTTTAGGTTTTTTACTAAATTAGTTTTTATTTTGTTCATGTGAATTAATTTTTTTATTTAAGTGTCTTAATATTAGTGATTTGATATTTTTTTGTTTTGTTTTCTATTTTTAAAATTTTAATTTTAGAGTTTTGAATCATTTGTGTAATATAGATGACTATTTTTATATATTTAATTTTCTATGTTTACATTTATATATTCTTATCAATGAAATATTTTATCTTCATTTTGTTTATATATTTTTATTTGTGAAGTATTTTATGAATTTTAATTTTTTATTAAATATTTATTTGTATTTTTTATTATTGTTTTTGTTTTGGAAATATTTTATTGTTATTTTCTCATTTATTTATTTGTAAAATATTTTATAATTATTTATAAATAAATTATACTGACACAAATAATATATAAATATTATTCTATTTTTTAAAAATATAATATACTTATTATTTATACTATATTTTGTAATTGTTTTTATCATTATTATTATCAGTTTTTAAAAAAATTATTATTTTTTATTTTCCTTTATAAAAGTAAGTTTAAATTTTCATTTCATAATACACTAACTAATATTAAATAACCAAACTTTTTATAAACGATAATGAATCATAATTGGACTACTTCATGGAGAATAAGTGATGAATATGAGAAAAAGGTTAAAGTTTTTTTGAAATTTTTCAAAAATGTTTATTTCTAATAATGACTTGTTTTTCTATCCATGCATGAAATTTTTAAATATGAGTAATTTTAAAAGAATATAAATCTAAGAAAATTTAATTTTCAATATTTTTAATTTGAGTTTCAATCCTTGGATTTGGCTTGGTAAAATTAGGAAGAATTCAAGATCTAATAATGATGGATATTTTTAAGATAATAATTTTGATAAAATTGAAGAAATTATTTGTGATATTTGTTTTAAATGGTTGGGTATGAAGCCTCATTTTTATTATTAAAGCAATGAAAATGCCTTTTTTTGACTGGGTAGAGGGAGACCCATTACATAGCCCAAAGGCCCAGGGGCATGAAAGCCCATTTTTTGGCCCAAAGGGCCCTCTAGTGAATAGTACTACTACAGTACCTGGACTGCTATAGTACGTACTACAGTATCGCCACCGCTACAGTCCCGCTACAGTACCTACACCACTAAAGTGTCACCACTGCTATTATTCCACTGCTACTATAGGAAGTCTATAGTGCCTACTCCAGTACTTCTATAGTACTCGAGAATTTTGTCCCTGCCCAGGAATTTGTGATATAAAAGTGGAAGAAATTTAGAAATCATCGATGATTGGGTGATTATATGGTGATGTTGAAAAACCATTGCATCTATGTTATATGAAATTCAAAAATTTATCAATAGTTTTATGATTGTTGAAATTAAAAGCTAATAATGGATGGAGTAATATGTTTTCTATAGAATTGATACAGTCATTGAAGACATATATCCTAAAGAAAATAATCTTCTAGATTCAACTTATAAAACAAAAAAAAATATTATATATTATGGGATTGTGGTTTAAGAAGATACTTGCCTTCCCCAAAGGTTATGTGTCATACTATAAGAAATATGAAGATTTTTCAGAGTTTTATAAATTTGAGACACCACGATATAAATTAATAGAAAATGTAATGTTGATTTATCTACTATTCCAAGTTCCAAATCTATTACTAATGAAATTTAGTTTCTTCCTATAATTCCTTATCGAAATCATTTATTTTTAAATTTATACAATTCAAAAGGGTTAAGATGACATGGAGATGAACAAATATCTAATGGAAAATTATGTCATCCAGTTGATTGTTCATAATGGATGAAAATTGATCAACAATTTCCTAAATTATAAAATGAAGTTAGAAATATCATACTTGGGATATGCATAGATGAAGTGAATCCATATAGAATTCTAAGTAGAAAAAATAGTTTAAATGTATTTTTTTTTGTAATTTACAACCCATCTCTTGAATTTTTTATGAAAAAAAAATATGTCAAGTTGAGTTTAATAATTTTCATACCAAAACTACATATAAATGATACTTATTTTTTACATATCACCAATAATTTAGGATTTGAAATTATTATGGGAGAAAGGTATTGGAGTTTATTATTATTATAAGAAATAATATTTTTATTTTCAGGAAATAATTATGTGAAATATAAGATACTTCCCAACATATAATTTTTTTTTGATACAGAGTTAAGGGGAGTAAATATTGTCTAATTTTTAAAGAAGGTAATTTATATTATTACCTATAACATGCGAGAAAAATAGTGTACATGGGTCATCAAAGGTTTTTTTCAATGGTTCAATTTTATTAGAGATTAAAAATGAATTCAACGAATCATAGTAATTTGATATTATAGTGACCTAGGATTAACATACATGGATATTATATCATTTTAGATTAATATTCATCACATTGAAAAAATACATGCCTGAGGATTGTAATAGAATAGTGTCTTAAAAAACTTGGAATAAAATATTCTAACATGGTGAAAGATATTCCATGTTTCCCACAAAGATATTCCCCATTATTACTTATAATTAAAATCTTTCTTCATAACCTGGGGAAAGGAAACATAAGGGGTGAGCTCAAATGCTTAGTAAGGGTAAAAAAGGAGATACAAAATCATAACATGAGAATAAGGGTATGAGAACATAAGAATAACATTTTAATATCATAACCTTCATATCAGAGATCATATACAATATTCATGGCATAAATATTAGCAATTCATAATACATTAATCATTGGGGAATCAAGAGCATAATCCATGAATGCATAATAAAGGAATAATACATACAATATGAGTCAGACACATAAGCATATAATATCATTTCTTTAAAATTAAATAAATCATTGAGAATTCCATCATAATAGTATGAGTTCACTACCCATACCATCTTGGTAGTCATGGTTTACTCCCATGATCATCTTAGTAGTCAAGGTTCACTCTCAAGACCATCATAGCAGAAAAATTCCTTTAATGAACTGAGTTTACTCCTAATTCCATCAATTCATATCTCATGTGATATAAATCTTTATCGAATGCATTGAATGGAGATATAGTTCAAACCAATCTCATAATGAAATCGTACATATGTGTGCCACAATATCTTAAGAAATCATATCATAACCCATGAAATGAAATGGGTATCATAAACATGTCATCATACCATAACCTATGCAAAAAGAGATAGATTTAATTTTCATTTCATCAAATCATAACCCATTAAAAGAATTTTTCTTCATAAGAATATAACTTGTGAAAAAATAAATGGGTTTTATAAACATATAATTCATGAGAATAAGTGGGTTTCATAAGCATATAACTCATGAAAAGAGAAATAGGTTTCATAAACATATAACTAGTTAAAATAAGTGGGTTTTATATGCATATAACCCGTGAAAATAGAAATGGGTTTCATAAACATATAACCCATGAAATGAGGTGTGTTTTATAAGCATATAACCCATGAAAAGGGAAACTGATTTCATAAACATATAACCCATGAAAAGAAGCATATTTTATAAGTATATAACCTATGAATGTGAAATGGGTTTGATAATTATATAACCCATGAAATAGAAATGGGTTTCATAAAAATTATGCCATAAAAACATAAACCATTCATAAAAATAATATTAATGTAAATTTTGGATCATTTTCCCATAAAGGCTTGAGCAACACCAATGGATGTCATCTTAGATGGAAAAAAATTGAATGGTCCTTTAAAATAATTTTTAAAAAAAATATCCTTTATTATTTGAAAGATTCATTTTAAAAAATAAATCCTTTTTAAAGCCTTTTCCTTTGAAAATATTTTAAGGAAGTATGAAAACATGTTTAAAATATATTTATTTGAAAATTGCTTTGAAAACTTATAAAGGAAGCTTTGAAAATTTTTAAAACCCTTTTCCTTGAGAAATTATAAAATAATATTGAAAAAAAATTCAGAAATTTTTTCCTTTAAAACTTTTAAAATAATCTTGAAAACATTTTGAAAACCATTTTTCTTAAGAAATTATAAAATAAGCTTGAAAACTTTTTGAAAACTTTTTTTTAAAATACTCTAAAACTTATAAAGAAATATTTAAAACCTTTTGAAAACCTTTTTAATTGATAATACATTGAAAAATTATAAAATAATATTATAAATAATTAAAATCCTTTTTTTTTGAAAATAACCTTGTTAAAACATATAAGGTAAGCTTTGAAAATAATTTAAAACACTTTTTAAACATGAATAATTTTTGAAAATATTTTTATTTGAAAATCACTTTTAAAAAAATGAATGTATAGAATATTAGGAAACTTTTTTTCTTAAAAATTAATATTTTAAACTTTAAAATGATGATTCATATGAATTATGGTCATGATGGTGGATAAATCCTTACATACTGAACATTCCTTTTACGACATAAAAATTTTAGAAAAGTTCTTCAATTGGAAAATGATAAGAAGATTACATTAAAAAAATAACTTTTGTTTAAAATGTAACACATGGGTAAAATTTTCTTTTAAATATCATAGTATAATGGTAGAAAATTTTTTACAATTTTTTTTAGAAAACATGGTTTTGAAAGAACACAAATTTCCAACTGAAGAGAGAGATAAAGTTGGATCTTCTTAAAAAACATTTTCTTAAATACCTTAAGTACCAAAGAGTGAAAAATGGTAAAAATAATTGAAGATATCATGAATAACCATATTAGAATAAAATTCATGATTTATATTGAAATATGGATCATAATTATTCATCAATTAAAGAATAATCATAAATAATCCTAATAAATGATGAGATTACTGTAATAAACTCTTAACACTTGGTAACATTGAATCAAAATCCCCTTGTAAGAAAATGGAATTACATAAATATTAAAATATAATTTAAATAATAATATTTATGATATAACATTTCAAAGGTTAGTGTATACATATTGTAAAAGAATATAGGTGCATAACATGACATGTGTCTCAATGAAGGCAAATTGAGACAAAATTACTTTACCGATTTGATAACTTTTAAAACATAAAAACCATGAAATAAATTTCATCAAATAGATATGTAAATATATATAAATTTAATTTTAAGAATAATATAATACATCCATGGGTAGTATAAATTCCACATATAATAAATATAAGGTGAACATGGCTTGTGTCTCACGGAAAATAAAAGCAAGATGAGAAAACCCTTACTTTAGGTCTTAAATTTATTCGTACATGTTCAAAACTACTGTATAGAAAATATAAGTTTATTATAAATCTAAAAAGAACCATATTATTATATATAATACCATATATTATTTTATTATGACTTTATATTACCCTTTTATTAACAATTCCTTGTTAACATTATGTTTCGGGTAATATCTGTGTTGTTTTTCTTATATGTCTTAACTTGTTATAATAAAAACTCTTACATAGATCATGATTTAATTATTTAAAGAAAATAAAAAATGATATAAGTATCATATATATTAATTATATATATACAAACACACAATAATCTATAAAATAAAAAAATATGAGATGGAATACACCGTTAATGGAGACAATAAGTCGTAAGTGCGAATGAACGTTGTTTTTGTTTTATTGTCGTATTGAAAAAGATGAAAGTAAATGAAATATATTTATATATAAAATATTATTAATGTAGAATTATTATGTCATATATATCATATAAGTTCACTAAAACCATCCTTAATGAATTCCACGTAGAGTGTGAACGAATCACATCACTTTGGGGAGGTGGTAGTCCGCATGTCCATAAACGAAGTAATCGTATTTACACAAAATGGAAATCATAATGGTATGTGTTATATAATAATTAAATAATCAAAAATATATTATAAATATGAAATATATAATATAAAAACATAGTGATCATCATAATTCACAACCATGAGAGGTGGTAAAGGAAAAACAAACAACATCGTTTCGTAAGGCGGTAGTTCGCCATACACAAGAATGGTAAGTTTTTAACCAATTAAATGGAAGTGTGTGTAAGTGTAGGTTGAAAAATTAGAATAAAAAATATAATTATTTTTATTATTATAATTTTATTATATAACCATGGAATAATAATATTTTATGGGGTGGATAATGAAATTAAAACAAAGGAGCTTGAGGAAGGATGTTACCTCTTCTTTGGGTATCTTCTCTTGGTTTGTACCAAAGGGATTCCTTGGTTAGATTTATTCCCAATGGGATGATTCTAGGATTATGGTAGTGATTTTTAGAGATTATTTGAGCATATTTTTGGTGAGATAAAGGGCATGAGAGGTGTGTATAAGTGGGATGGGTGAGTGCCTTTTTATAATGGGGGAGGAGTGTCATTTTAGTAAATTTTTGAAAAGGGAATTTTACCCGTGTGTTTACCATGTCAAGTGGATCCAATAATGATAAAAATTAAAAAAAAGGAGTATAGTTTCTAAATATTAACATACAAAGGATTTTTAACAAGTTTCTAGGTCATTTTGGGCCTTATGATTATGGTTTAGTCCATGTTAAGCCAATTTCTCTCTTAATCACTGTAATTAATTTTAATCACTTTCACTAATGGTTTTGGTAAAAAATTAAGTTGAAATTATTATACATTATAAATTATGATGATTAAAAATATTCAATCCATTTTTTAAAATTACAATAACATATGTGGCATAAATTAATTTAAAATTAATCTCGTAGACGGGACGACAATTCAAGTTTTTTAAGGGAAAAGGTCCAAATGTTTGAAATGTTTTTATATCAAATTTCATTGTGAAATTTGTTAAAATGATATAAATTGGATTACGTGATATATAATTGATCTAATTATACTTTAAAACCAAATTAAGACATAATTTAACTATTTAAATAAATTATATGAAAAGGTAGTTTTGAATTAAAATTTAGTGTGGTCACTATTCATCAAAAAATGAAACTTCACAGAAAAATACCAAAAATTAACCCGAAGTAAATTTTGATATTACTATTACAAAAATTAATTTTATTTTTAAAAAAAATTATAAAAGTGTCAAAAATTATATTTAAAATGTGTTCTCCATTAAAAGGCATTAAAACTACCTTTTAAAAAATTACATTTTTTTATTCAAAAAAGTGGATTTATTCTTATCTTATAACTCTAAGATATATTGGATGGTTATAAAAAATATTTATTAAATATATAATATATAAATTTTATTTTAAACATTAATCAAAAGTGGTTTGTTTAATTTATTGAGAAAAAATTATGTTTGTACTTAGAAAAATAGTTTTCTTAGAAAACTAGCTTCTTTAAATTTGAATAGTTATTACATTCACTTATACTAATTGATAAACAAAGGATTAATTTTATATAAATGTGTAAATCATATTTTTACAATTTATTTAATATTATTCATAAATTCCATTCTAACTTCTAGGTGGTAACTATAATAATATTTTAATAACAATAATAATAGTTTATTATAGTTTGGTAAAACTCAACCTTGTGTGTAACAAAAGCTATCGAAGGGACTCTATATTGTATGTAATTCAAGCCAAACATAGTGTTGCATGTACCTCATGCTAATATAAGTGTTGCGTGTAGTGAAATATTGACTTGGTGTTGCATATAACATAATCCACACTTAGTTATTTCATATAAAAAATCTATATTCAGTGTTGTGTGAAATGAAAAATATAAAAAAATTAAATTAATTAGAAAAAATATTTCACAAAATCTTAGGGTGTTACATTATACCTCCCTTAAAATGAATTTATCCCTCAATTTTTTTGGGTTATCAAAGGATTAATAATTTAAAGTTTCATTCATAGAAACCCACATCATAATAATGAATACTAAAACTTTCTTTAAAAAGAGAATTTTGCAAATATAATAGTTTCACAAATTAACACATAACTACGTTTCCAAATAGGAGAACATAGGTGGGATGTGAAAAAATGGACATTGATGAAAAGTGTAAATAATCATAGAGATTGATAAAAATAACTGATCACAAGAAAGTGGGTGATTCAGAGAAAGTTAACAATCATAAAACCATAAAGTGAAGAAGCCTGAAAGAGGTCATCAATATTATAAAAAATAATGATAATAGGAAAGAGTTTTATTTCAAGACACTTTTCCTATAGTTGAATATTTTTTTCTCACAAGAAGATATACTTACTTGATTTCATTCCCTTTCTAGGTAAAATCTCACCCTTTGGTCGTGTCTTGACCAATTTCCACTTCACCTATTTCTCCAAAAAAGAAGGTGAATTTTTCATTCCTAAAGCACTAACAGTTCTTGAGATCCATGATAAGTTATCCCATCTATCTTAAGTTACCATGAACACAGAGTGGTTAGAACAGGTTATCCAATATTCATAAATCCTCAAGTGATGAGATAATAATTTAATCTCATAAACTTAATCTGAAGTTTAACTTAAACATTCCATAAATGGTTAACCTTATAACCCTTCCTAAAGATGAAAATCCAAAAAAAATAGTAAGAATATTACATAATTATATTAACATTGACCCCCCATATATCATAAAGTAACTCTTGGTTGTCTCATTGCCAACATGTGAATACCCTCATCATATATTCTCTCAAAACATGTTAATAACCTGAATTACCATAACTACTTTTGGAAAACATGCATTCATACTTATTCCAAATATTATTGGATATATTCCATAAATCCAAGAAGTTTTAAACATCATCCATGATAACATAGACTAATTTTTAAACAAACTAGTACTCACCCATGCGTATGCATGATGATATGTATTTATTGTTATTTTTTAATAAGAGAATATTTTTTGTAAATGTTGAGAACAAATATTAATATTTAATATATCTTAATCACAAAGTAGTGGTATATAAAATTGGAATAGAAGTGAATAAAATATAGAGACAAAATTAAAATAGTTTTAAAAAGATAGGATAAATTTAATGTAAAGGAATTTCTAATTTTTGAGGATGGAGATTTAAATTCAATTTAAACTATATTTATGAAACTTTATTGGGTAAAAAAACATTATTGGGTACAGTGAAATACATAATGAAAGAGAAAAGGGGGGAGCTGGGCATAGTTACATAAAATAGAGGGTAAGGTGTAAAGGAAGTTATTTGGAGCATCAATATAGGGGGAGTGACTATATATCATCTGTAATGATCTATTACAGTAGCATGTGCTTGAGGTATAGACTTTAGTAAAAAATTATAAATTCAAATAGTGATTCACCCATACTCTCTGGTTATCTCGCATCTAGATTTGATTGAATACCTATTTTCCTGCCAGCCTTTGGAATATTGTATGCTGAATATAATGAAAAATAAAAATTGAATAGATCAAGTGGGATCAGAAAAATTAATAATGCTTCTATGCATGGAATATTTTAATAAATAAGTTACCTTTTCCACAATGATTAAATACCTTAAATTAGATTTTATCATCAGTTTCTCTACCAAATTATTATCACCACGAATTGAATACCTAGGGGAATCACATATAGAGAAGTCCAGTACATCCTTGTTAACTTCTTGTTTGGGAATAAAATTTATAATTTGTAATAAATAGGATGTGAAAATAAGAAATATAAATTTTAATTTAATTTAAGAAAGCCCTCTTTTACTTATTTTTCTTCTTGGGTTATATAAAGAAAGACAATACTTGCAATAACACCCGTTCAGTGATGGATCCTCTACTTGATTCCATAATCCCAAGGCTATATCAGCTGCAACACAACAACACTATAGCATCTACTTAATAGAATAAAAATAAGATATTAGTATCAGTGGTTGCAACTTGAGTCAGTTTTGGAGCCAATCAAAATGGATGTGTAAGTTTGATATATTCTCATGAGGGGACATGTTAGAATCAAAAATTGAAAAATTATAAAATAATAAAACACATGATTATTGATTCATTGATGTTAGGCTCATTTGTCGAGGCCTTTATGCTTCTGACTCCATTGAATAGATTGGAGTGAATACATTATTATTGTAATTATTATAATTAGGTTACTAAAAGTTTGAAGCATCATCGACCTATAGTTGTTGAAGTATATGAGGTTTCAGTACACTTACATACTATGTACTGGTGGCTATTGCTTGTGATTGCCCACTCTCGACCATCCAGACACCACGACCTATATCCCATATCCATGGGAACCTTATCTGGAAGAAAATCATTTAAATAAATGGTAAAAACACACATCTTTAATTATAAATTTGGAAAAAAATTGTATGGAATCACTTATTATAAATGTCAAGTGAAATAAGAGTTTTTCAATTAATATTCTAAAATGGAACAACAATAGTAGTGGAGTGAACCAACCAAGGAGATATTTACCTGAATAGTCTCACAAATGTCCATTACAGAGAGCACTAAATCACATCTTGGATAAAAGTGACTTGAAACCTACACATTAAATGACTTTTAGAGAAACCTACACATTAAATGGGAAATGTCTCGCATACACTTTAAATAGGGAGGTAGAAAACATCAAAAACATTGAAAAAAAGAAGAAACATGAACCTAGATGTTTGTTTATTATTCCAACAATACTATGATTCGATCTTCAACAGGTGCTTGAGGTGATGTCTGGCTTTTTTCCTGCCCATAAAACACAAAATAAATTATTAAATAGTAAAATAACTGAAGGAAAGAAAAGAAAAGAAAAGGGATAATAATTTTTGGGTTTAAAACCATGAACATGAGTTGTAGTTAACCTATCCATAGCTGAACAGTTCTAGCAGGTCAACCCCAATTCATTAGCAAGTGTGGTCTACATAGTAGGAGCCACCACATCTTGTTTCTATTGAGTGTTGAATGTAGTTCCTCTTGAACTTCAACTTGAGTGAACTCTATATGATGTCCATTAAGACCTCTCACCAGCTCTTCCTGGTATGCACCCACTTCACATTCACTGAAATAAAGAGAAACTAAATAATAATAATTTAAAACACAAATATATCCTATAATAGAACTACACAAGATCATATCAAAACCCTAGAAATAAAATACATAAAATTTCTTCCTAAATATAGTCCCCATTTTACTCCTTAACAATGTTTTTTTCTTGGGATTGATTATATTTGGTGTATATATATCATGTAATACAATAGGAAAACTATTTCACATGAGAAAAAATAATGTAGAAACAATGTAGTGATCAAAAATGCTAAAACATACCAACTAACAGAGAAGTAAATATATGAAGCTGCGAGTACATGTAGAGAAAAATGCATGATCAATGGGAACAAAGGCTGATGAAAAGTGAAATTATATGATTGAATTTGTTTATGGATGATCTAGTGCTAAAATGAGATATAGAATATATAAATATGATTATTTTTTCAGTAATCTATAAAACCAATGAAAATGAGTGGTTGTTATGCAAATAGTGATCTAGTTTATACATGCTCTAAAAAGTGATTCATGTATCTGAACTTATACACTATAATGTTTTTATGCTACATGTACATAAAACTGTTAAAATAAGTTATATTCATTCTCTTTTTGGAGAATTATAATAATGTATGAATTCTATATTATCCAATACCAAATAAATATTAACAAAACATCATTATTTATTATGTAACATTTATAATAATTGCCAGAATTTTATTACCTTACACTTTCTATTTTTCCAGTAGATCACCCTCTACAAGATTCAAAATTAATTTTTATTTCATTTAAGTATGATTCAATGTGGAGTGAAATTAGGTATTCTTTTCAAAGTTAATCACCCTCAAGAAATCAAATTTTAACAGGATGATCTTTTACAATTTTTAAATTTCCACTTGTACTCCCTTAAACTAAACCAACTCTTACTTTTCTTTAGTGATAATAATATACATGGAATCCATTTTTATTAGTGAAACAATTAGTTTTAAATGTGACATATAGCTTATAAAATCATCGCAAATTTAAAAATAAAATTATTAGCTCTCATTGGAGTATTCATATCTTTACCAATGTTAGCATCTATAAAGAATTTCAAGGTTTTAATTATTTTATATCTCATTGTAAGATATTCTGATATATTGAGTTGATAAGAGATCCAAAGGAACACTCATATTGATCCTTTTTATAATCGTTGTGATTCTAAAAATTACACCTACAACTTCAATGATTTCATGACTCATACAAATAGTAGTTTAAATTATAGTCACATTGCAGATTATAATCAAAACATTCCCCATGTACAATATATCATCATCCATTTAAGGTGTCTATTGCTTTGAATGGTCTAAATATATAGAATAGTGAGTACACATAGTATTAGTCTTAGTAATTATTAATCATTCCATTAATTTCTAGATGTTCTACTACAAAGTAAGGAAAAAATTTTATGATCTCAATTATCTTATGATCCTAATCTTTAATATATACATAGAGAGACCAATATTAATCATTTAGAAATTATGAAACAATTAAAATTTCAACTCTTATATTCTCAAAAATTGATGTCTATCCCAGATTATGTCATCAATATCAAGAAGATAAATGGAATGTAATATATATTAAACCTTCTTTTAAAATAAATAGTCATCATTACATGTGATGATATTCTATATCAAGATGAAGTAGTCAAACAACAAATTTAACTACCATTATTCCTTTTTAATCCCATGTAGACATTTCTTGAGCATTCATAGTAGGACCACATTATATTCCATTAAAAAATATTTAAAATTTTCTATTAATTTTTATTCTTCAAAACATCTAGGATGCAACATTTATAACACAACAAAAATTTAAAGTATCACTCTGTTTGATAGCTTATATGTCACACTACACGTGAATAATATGAAAAAATATATTTGTAACTGAATTTTTAAAATCAAAAGATTAATATAAAAATTAATAACTAAATATAAAAAACCAAAAGTTTAATGAAATATTTATTATTAAGAACAAAATTAATATAAGAAACTAACCTTCAACTCATGGTACACTTCACCCATTTTAACTAGTGGTACACTTAAACTGGTGGTACAACGAATTCAGTTTAAAAGAGTTTATGATTTTCATTGTAGAAAAAATTTCAAGAAAATCAATGAAAAAATTTATAAATATGTAAAAATTCCAAAATCCATAACTTATAATAGGAATAATTACCTAAATCCTCTACAATCTGATGAAAAATTGATGAGACAAAGACACCTCTCAACATACATATTGTATTATGGTATAAAGAAAAAATAAACATAAAAACATGTTACTTTCGAGTAGAAGGGTACCTTAAGAGTAATTTGGGTGCATATTTCTTCTGTATCTTAAGCCTATATTTTTCTTTCAAGAAATAACGAAAAAAAAGTTCAAAAAAATTTAGAAGTAATATGGTAGAGTAGAAATAACTAATAAGAAATATATATGTGTTTATGTACATGAAAACACACATGTATCCTGAAAAAATACTACAAAAAATAACCAAAAATAAAATCTTACTTGGGGGCAAGCATTGAGGTCATATTAAAAAACAATAGTAAAAAATAGCATGTATTTATTCAGTGGATTAGAAGGCTCAACCAATTTAACATCGCCATGACTACTTAAGTAAAATTTCTTATAAAATAAACAATAGGAAAACATATTTTAAATAAGATAAAACAAAGATGTAGAAACATCTATAGAATAGTTCATATAGAACAAATGTTTTCTGCCTCTGGATTATTGGTCTACTACAAACTAAATAAGCAGAATGAATGAACTTCTTAATCGCGAACATCAAACAAATAGAAAAAATGAAGTATGGAATATCGAGCTTTTTAATCCAGATTAATGTATGAAAATATTTATCAAGAAGTTCAATATAGACATCCACATGAATGAATAATGAGAAAAATTAAATCTCACCATACATATTGCAGTACGGTAAAAAGAAATAAATGAACATGCCAACATGTTAACTTTGAGCAGAAGGGAGACTTAAGAGTAATTTGGGTGCATATTTTTTCCTTCCAATGCCTATATTTTTCTTGTAATCTATAAATAAAAAAAATATAGCATATATTTGTTTGGGAGGTAAGAAGGCCCAACCAATTTAGAATCATTAAAACTAATTAGGTGAACATTCTTGTACAATAAGAAATCAGAAGTAATATAGTAAAGTAGAAACAATTTGTAAGAAATATATATGTGCTTATGTGCATGAAAACACACATGTATCCTGAAAAAATACTACATAAAAGAACCAAAAATCAAATCTAACTTGGGATAAAGCATTGAGGTAGTATTAAAAGAAAAATAGAAAAATATATAGCATGTATTTATTTAGTGGGTTAGAAGGCTCAACCAATTTAACATCACCATGACTACTTAAGTGCCATTTCTTATACAATAAACAATAGGAACTCGTATTTTAAATAAGATAAAACATAGAAGAAAAAAAATATATAGAATAGTTTATATAGAACAAATTTTTTCTGCCTCTCGCTAATCGGTCTACTACAATCCAAATAAGCAGAATGAATGAACTGCTTAATAGTGAACTGCAAACAAATAGTAAAAATGCGGTATGGAATATCGAACTTTTTAATCGAGATTAATTCATGAACATATTTATCAGGAAGTTCAATATGGGAATCCACAAGAATGAATAATTAGAAAATACACCTCTCAATATACATGTTGTAGTATGGTAAAAAGAAACAAATTAACATGCCAACATGTTACCTTTGAAAAGAAGGGAGACTTAATAGTAATTTGGGTGCATATTTTTTCCATTATAAGCCTCTATTTTTTCTAAAACCTATAAAGAAAAAATATATAGCATATATTTTTTGGGGGAGTAATAAGGATCAACCAATTTAGCTCAATAGGACTACTTAAGTGAAATTTATTATACAATAATCAACTAGAACCCTACTTTTTAATAAGATAAAACACAGAATAAGAGACATGTATATAAGAGTTCATACAAAAAAATGTTAAAGCCAATGATTATTGGTCTACTACCATCCAAATAAGCATAATTAATGAACTTCTTAATCATGAACCAAAAACAAATATTTAAAATGAAATATAGAATATCAAAGTTTTAAATCTAGATAAATGTTTGAACATATTTATCAGGAAGTTCAATATGGACAACCACAAGAATGAATAATGAGAAAATACACCTCTCAACATAAAAGTTTTAGTATGGTAAAAGAAAATAAATGAACATTCCAAAATGTTACCTTAGATCAGAAGGGTTCCTTAATAGTACTTTGGCTGCATATTTATTTTTCTTCTTAAGCCTATATTTTTCCTGCAAGCAATGAAGGAAAAAAGTTCAAAATAAATCAGAAGTAATATGGTATAGAATAAAAAACTGATAATAAATATATATGTGTTTATGTTCATTAAAACACACATGTATCCAACAAAAATACTACATACAAGAACAAAAAATAAAAGATTACTTGGTAGAATAATGTTTTGTTTTCAAAAGTTAAACTATTAGCAATTAGAGCTTTGATAATTTTATCACCTGTTTCATCACCATATGTGTTGTCTGGGTCGTCTGGAATACTTAAAAGAGAGAGATAACATGATGATAAAGTTAATATAGTGCTATGGCCAACGGTGTAGGAGGTCAGATATGCTTTTTATAGAGAATCAAGAAGTTGTAGGGGGCACAAAGATAACCTAGGTTGCTCAAAGCACTGAGGAGATAACCATGGGTCATATATGTCGGGTGAAAAATGTGTGCCTGGATGATGGTTTCTTATTGGTCCATGATGCATGGCCTAGGTGAGAAGAAGGGCCTGGCAAGCACACTGGGTCATGGATGAGCTTGAGAACACCACTTGACAAGCTTGATGCTTGGTCAAGATTGGATGGGCACGATAAAGGGCTAATGAGCAATGGAGGTAACTTAGCGGTGGATGAGAAGCAGGTGTCTAGTGGCGCTTCATGTATTTGGACAACTAAGAGAGTGATTTATGTCTAATGATGTTGCATTCATAATATGATTTAATGAATACAGAAAATAATTGAAAATGATCCAAACAAATGAAAATGAGAAAAAAGCATATTTTTCAATCATAAACATGTAATAAAAATAATATGCAATCAATAGTACATATATATACCTAAGTGGGTCAAATCTAAACGGTTGATTTAATGAACCCAACATTAGTTTTAAAATATAGTTTTAAAGATCCATTGTTCTGATGCTCATATAAAATAAGGAAAAAATAATTATTTCAATGCGATGGTAGTTCTATTTTTATAAATTAAATTTCATAATTTGAGAAAAACAGTACTTGTTGCAGTCATAATTTTATTTAAATAGTATAGAAAGGAGGAAATTAAAAATTGGGAAAGAAGATAAAGACATAAAAAAACCTATAAAAATATAATGTTTCAGAATGAATTAGAGGGTCAAATGTTGGAAGTGAATTGGATTTATGTGTTAAAACTCAAGGGTTCTTGTATCAGGAATGACACAATGGAAACCAAACAATGATGGAGCATAAGGGTTCCTTACATAGAACATACTGTAAAAGAAATTAGTGTTATAAAACTATAGAAAAGGCATCTAATACATAATAAAAAAAATCAATATATATAGAATATATTTCCATTATTATTTTCAGAGTGTATTTTTTCATAGAGTATAAGGTATAGTTAAGAATGCAGTTCTGTAGAAAATGAAAATCATGGAATTATAGTCAGATCTGGAATCTTATCTTGATCACATCATGGGGTGAAGTTATAGTCTAAGAAACACCACCATAAAAGACCCTCGATGTCACAACAATAAACGTGTGTTTAAGCTAGTTGGTCTTCTCCATATACTCTGCAGACACCGAAACCTACATATAATCATTCACCATTTCAAAATTTAATGTTAACGTCATCCAAAACAATTGAAAAATACCAAGAAAGAGTAATGAAGACCAGGAAGTATATATGACCCACTAAAAACGTTTGGGTTTCACGAGTTGGAGGATCCTGTGGTGAAGGTGCCCGAGGAGGAGGTGTTGGGTGCGAAGTATTCAGACGTGGATGATCTAGATGAGTATCAACAGCATGAAGAGTGGTTAGTAGGGGACATAGATAAAGCGGTAACCATATATTGGGGAAAAATCATGAGTGGCAGTCAGTATGAAGGGAGAGATTTGAGGAGGAACATTATGGATTATGTATAATGGGAATGGGATTTGTAGGAGGTGTTGAGGATGATGTTGATATGTGGGTGGAAGAAGATGTTGTGGAGGGGTTCAAAGGTGTAAGCAGAGGAGATGGCGAAGGAGTGCCTGGAAAGGGCTGTCAGGGAGGCTACAAGGATTTGGAACCCTAATCTCAGTCAAGGGAAATTCTGATCGGGGTAGGGTATAGATAGAGGAATTTAAAAAATGGATCAAGAGGGGAGACGTGGAGGGCTGTATGAAAGACGCATTAGTGAAGAGGAATGTTAAAGTGACATGTGGTGGATAAAAATCCATGATTAGTATGTATAGTAGATACCTTATCAATTTTGAGGTTATAAATACTATCCAATTTACTTTATCCAAATCAATCACCTCTTTATCAAATCTAAACACAATTGTCTCAATATCTTGAATACATTAAGGGTTGCCTTACCCTAATTAAAAATTTTACCTTTCCATTAAATCAATTCTCTAAGTCCTCATAACCATTCAGCATATACTTTTCAATCCCTAATGAAAAACATATTCTGAAAAACTTATATATTTTATTATTCATATAACATAATATTTTAATTTCAAAACATATACACATCAATCATCCTAATTTATTCTTAGCCATCACTCAAGATTTTTCATATTATTCCTTAATACCCCTTTCCTTGAATATGAAATATGAATCATGTCATAAGGTTCCTCAACCTCAATTTAATCATGCTTCTTATGTTTAATGTAAAAAATATTTCTAGAACATACCACACCTTTCATATGTCATTTGTGATCTTTTTATCTTTAGAAGTATAACCAATACTCATACCACTTTCCTGATTCTCTTCATGGGATCTCTACTTATGACATATATTTGTATAATTCTTATACTTTACACATATGAAACATTCAATGCTAACCCAGTTCTTTCTAGTTCCATCTATGGACTAACATTATAAAGTATAGGTTGAGAAACAATTACCATAACAAAAGACCGCATAATTATAAAAAATTACTTATAGGATGTCAAAATAATGAAACCTAATTCTTTAATATATTAAACCTTAGGTTTATCCTAGGTTATTCACAGTAATATTCTATTTAAATCTTTTATTATGGTTCATAAATGTTTTTTGAATTCCTAAAGAATATCATATAGGAGTGTTAAAACAGGTGTGCTGCATAGCCTATTGTCATGCACTGGTTCCAGATCGAGTCTAGCTCAATACAATGTTTTAGGGTTGTTACCACTATGTACTTCTATACTAGATCCATATCCACTTTTAGTATCTAGATAGGGATGTATTTCTATGAAACCACTAACTTTATCCTTTCCCAAAATTCTAGGTCAGTTTCCTATACTTTAACTTATCCTTAGACTTATCCTTAGATGCATCCCTACACATATACATAGAAATATTTCTAGGGATCTCACTAAAGTTTTCTCATCCTAGTTTCCAAATTCTGACTAAACCTTTACTTTTATACCAAATATAGTGACCCAGGCTTAACAAACATGGATATTACATCATTTTAGATGAATATTCAGAACATTACAAAAAAATATGCTCGAGGACCATAATAGTTTACTGTCTTTTGAAGCTTGGAACAAAATATTCTAAAATATTGAAATGTCTTCAATGTTTCCAATTATAATATTCCCTATTAGTACTTTTACTTATACCTTTCTTTATAACATGGGGAAAAGAAACATAAGAAATGAGTGATAAGGAATTTGTGGCAGACATATAAACATATAAAATTATTTCTATAGTAGTCAAGGAATTGATTCCAAGTCCATCTTAGTAGTATGATTTCAGTCCCCATACCGTTTTGGTAGCCATAGTTCACTCCCATGACCATATTAGTAGTTAGGGTTTACTCCCAAGACCATATTAGTAGATAAAGTCCTTAATGAACCGAGTTCACTCCACATTCTATCCATGTTTGTCTCATGAGATATAAATATTTAGCCAATTAATTTGAGGGAGATATAGGTCCCAACCATATCAGAATTAAATCATACATAATTTTTCTACAAGATCATAAGAAATCATATCATAACCCATGAAATGAAATGGGTATCATAAACACGTAATCATATCGTAATATATGAAAAAATAGATAGGTTTCATAATCATTTCATCTAAGAATAACCCGTGAAAAGAAGAAAGTTTCATAAGTATATAACCCATAAAAAGGGAAATGGGTTTCATAAACATATAACCCATGAAAAGATGCGGGTTTCATAAGAATATAATCAGTGTAAAGGGAAACAGGTTTCATAAACATATAACCTATGAAAAAAAAGTAGGCCTAATAAGTATATAACCTGTGAAATGGGAAACAAGTTTCACAGACATATAACTTATTCAAAGAATCAAATTTCATTAGAATATAACCCATGAAAAAGGAAATGGGTTTCATAAACATATAACTTGTGAAAAGATTAGGGTTTCATAAGCATATAACCCATGAAAGGGAAACATGCTTCATAATCATATAACCTGTGAAATAGAAATGAGTTTCATAAACATAATTCTCTAAATACATAAACCATTTAGATAAATAATATGATTGGAACCTTTAGATAATTTTCCTATAAAGGCACGAGTAACACCAATAGATGTAATCTTATATGGAAAATAATTTGAAAATATCCTTTAAAAATAATTTTTGATTAAAACATCCATTCTTTTTTAAAAAATATTTTTAAAACATAACTCCTTTTGAAAAAATTTTTTAATTGAAAACATATTAAGAAATATTGAAAACATATTGAAAACCTTTTTCTTTGAAAATCACTTCGAAAACTAATAAATTAATCTTTAAAAAAAATTTGAAAACATTTTTCCTTGAAAACTTATAAAATAAGATTGAAAAAGTTTTGAAAACCATTTTCCTTGAAAAATTATAAAATAATCTTGAAAACTTTTTGAAAACTTTTTTCCTTGAAAACTTATAAATAAATATTAAAAACATTTTTAAAACCTTTTCTTTGAAAGTAATCTAAAACTTATAAAAAATTGTGAAGATTTTTTAAAAAACATTTTCATTGAGAATAATTTTAAAACATAAAAAATTGAAATCATTGAAATCATTTTCTTTGAAAATAACTTTTTAAAACATATAAAGTAATATTTTAAAATCATTTAAAACAATTTTTAAATAAGAAACTTTATTTTTTGAAAATATTTTTCTTTGAAAATTACATAAAAATCAATGAATTTCTAGAATATTAAGGGATTTTTTTTCTTAAAAATGTATCTTTTAAACTTGAGAAGGAATCTTAAAATAAAGTATTTTCATGATTATAGATAAATCTATACAAGTCCAACATTCCTTTTTCACTATAAAAAGTTTATAAAAGTTACTTGATTGGAAAAAAAAGAATATACATTTTAAAAAAAACCTTTTTTGTTTAAAATGTAAAACATGGGTTAAAATGTATTTTAAATATCATAGGATAGTGGTATAATATTTTTGACAAAATTTTAGAAAACATGGTTTCGAACGAACACATATTTCTGACCGAAGAGAGAGATAAAGTCGGATATTCTTAAAAAACACTTTCTTAAATATATCAATAAAAAAAGAGTAAAAAATGGTACTAATACTTTAATATATCATTAATAAACAGATTAAAATAAAATTCATGAATTTTATTGAAATATGGATCATAAGGATTCATCAATTAAATCATAATCATAAATAATCCTAATAAATGATGACAATGTTGCAATAAACTCTTACCAATTGGTAACATTGATCCATAATCCCCATATAAGAAAATTAAATTAAATAAAGACTAAAATATAATTTAAATAATTATATTCATGAGATAAAATTTCAAATTGTATTTTATACACCTTTTAGATGAATATAGGTGCATAACATGGCATGTGTCTCAATGAAGGAAAATTGAGAAAAATTTACTTTACTGATTTGGTACCTTTTGAAACATAAAACCCATGAAATAAAGTTCATAAAATGGATATTTAAATATAAATAAATTTAATTATAAGAATCATATAATACATCCATGGTAATTATACACACCACATATAAGAAATAGTAGGTGAACATGGAATGTGTCTTACTGAAAATAAAAGTGAGACTAGAAAACCCGTACCTTAAGTCCTGACTTTATTTTTACATGTTAAAACCTCATATATAATAAATATAATTTTATTATAAATATATCACAGAACCATATTATTATATATAATACCATATATGATTTTTTATGACTTTATATTACCTATTTATTAACAATTCCTTGTTAACATTATGTTTTGAGTAATATCTGTGTTGTTTTTCTTATATATTTTGACTTGTTATTATTGAAACTGTTAATTATATCATTATTTACTTATTTAAAGAATGTAAAACTTGATATAAGTATCATATACATTAATTATTTAAATATTTATAATAATATATAAAATATAAAAATATGAAATGGAATACACCTTTCATGGAGATGGTATGTCGTACATACACATGAATGTTGTTTCTATTTTTTTGTAATATTGAAAAAATAAATTAAATGAAATATATGTATATATATAATATCATTAAATTATAATTATTATTTCATATATATCATATAATATCACAAAACCCATCCTTAATAAATTCCATGTAATGTGTGAACGAATCACATCAATTTGAGGAGGCAGTAGTCCACACACCCACAAACAAAGTTACCATATTTATAAAAAATGGAAAGAATAAATTAATGTGTTATATAATAATTAAATAAGAATAAAAACATCATAAATATAAAATATATCATACAAAAAAATATTGTCCATCATAATTCCCAACCATGATAGGTATAAAAGGAAAAACGAACAACATCGTTTCATTAGACGATAGTTTGTCACACACAAGAACGGTAAGTTCATTACCCATTTGATTGAAGTGTGTGTAAGTTTAGGTCAAATCTTTAGAATAAAAATACATTAGTATATTGAAGATATTGATGTTATTATATAATCATTTAATAAGAATAGTTAATGGTAGGTATTTTTTTTATATTATCTTATTAGAGTTTGGGTGATCCAAAGTGCTTTATATGTTTGTAAAAGTGGTATGGGTGAGTGCCTTTTTATAGTGGTGGAGGAGTGACATTCTTGTAAATTTTTTAAAGGGAATTCCACCCACATTTTTCCCATTTCAAGAGGCTCCAATAATGGTATAAATTCCCATATAGAAATTATAGGTTCTAAAAATGAACATAAAATGGATTTTGGAAAAGTTTATAGGTAATTTTGGGCCTTAAGATTAAGGTTTATTCCTATATTAAGCCAATTACTCTCTTAATCATTGTAATTAATTTTAATAACTTTCACTAATATTTTTGGTCAAAAACTAAGTTGAACTTATTAGAAATTATTAATTATGATAATTCAGAATATGGAATCCATTTTTCCAAATTAAAATCACGTAAGTGGATGAAATTAATTTAAAATTAATCCTACAGGCAGGATGATAATGAAGGTTTTTAAAGCAAAAAGGCCTAAAAGTTTGAAATGTTTTTATATACAATTTCACTGTGAAATTAGTTACAATGACCTAAATTTGATTACATTATTTATAATTTATCAAATTATACTTTAAAAATTAATTTAAATATATAAATAAATTAGATGAAAAAGCAATTTTGAATTAAATTTTAATTTTTTTTCACTATTCATCAAAAAAATGAAACTTCATAGAAAAATACCAAAAATTAGATAAAAGTAAATTTTGATATTCAAATTCCAAAAATGAAGTTTATTTTTTCAAATAAAAATTATAAATGCTTCAAAATTTTGATTTAAAATAGAGTTTCCATTAAAATGAAGTAAAATTACCTTTTAGAAAAATATATATTTTTATTCATAAAATTAGATTTACTCTTATCATATACCTACCAAATCTATTGGATGAGTATAAATAATATTTATTGAATAAATAATATATAAATTTTATTAAAAATATTAATCAAAATTGGTTTTTTTAATTTATTGAGATAAAATTGTGTTTGTACATAGAAAAAATAGTTTTCTTAGAAAAGTATTTTATTTATTTTTGAATAGTTATTACATTAACTTATACTAGTTTATAAACAAAGGATTCATTTTTAATAAATTTTTAAATCAAATTTTCACAATTTAGTTAATCTTATTCATAACTTTCATTCCAACTTCTAGGTGGTAACTATAATAATATTATAATAATAATATTAATAGTATATTGTAGTTTGGTAAAACTCAGTCTTGCGTCTAACATAAGCTATCAAAGGGACTCGGTATTGTATGTAATACAAGACAAACATAGTGTTGTGTGTATCGAGAGATAATCTAAGTGTTGATTTTAGTTCAATCTTTAGTTGGTTTTTCATATCATGCAAGCCACACTTAGTGCTTTAATATATAAAATATCTATATTAAGTGTTGTGGGAAATAAAAAATATCAAAAAGATTAAATTAATTCGAAAAAATATTTCGAAAAATCTTGGGGTGTTATAGATATTTCTGAAAAAACCTTTTTCAACTAATCAATATTGTGAGAGGGTGAAAAATATTGATGTCATATTTAAAAAACACAATGATATGATAATAAAAGAAATATATGAAAGAAATGATCAATGTTTTTTTGATTATATATTTGAGATATCATGAGATCAAATATAACATTTATGTGATTCATGTATATAATAATATATGTGATAGTTTGATTTTAATACTACTAGATATTAAAGGAAATTTGAAGGATTGTTTGAATGCATGATTGGATTTATTGTTAATGGGAATATGATTGGAGTTAGCTCGCACTCCTAAAGAAAAATGAATATACTTGCCTTTAACGTTTTATAAATTATCCAAGTGGGAGAAATACATTTTTATTAATTCCTCCATTATATCAATGTACCTTAGGGTTATTCTTTAAATTTAAAAAAAATCACCATTGAAAAATTTAAATTTAATTGGAATTAAATCTCATGATTGGAATGTTAGGATGAAACAACTCCTACCAATTACATTTTATGGAATATGACCCATTTGTGACAAAATGAATATCATCAAGATGTGTTATTTTTTATTTCAATTTGTAACAAAGTAATTAATCTAAATTCATTGAACAATTTATAAAACAGTGAAATCAATATACTTTTTCTACTAGAAATAAACTTTCCACCATCATTTTTTGATATAATGGTATATTTAATGGTTTATTTATTGTGATAAATAAAACATTTTCATCCTATATACTCCATTGTATGTATCATTTAAAAAGATATATGAATATATTTAAAGGGTGTGTAAAGAATCCACATTGACTAAGAGCCTCCATTTTTGAGAAGTATATTTTTGAGGAGGTGAATTTTTTTTGTACAGACTACTTTTTAGCAATGGAGCACATCATTTTTTCTATAAGTCTCCATGAATGATCTAGTTTTAGGGGAAAGGGTATCCATGGGTTGAAAATAAATTCGTTGAAAAGTGAAAAAATAATATAGGTATATTTATACATCTTAAATACCACATATAATGACTCCACCATATATAACATTATATATTAATGTGTGAAAACAATGTTATCTAAAGAAAAAATATGCGTGGTTGCTGAATGAGAATAAAAAAAACTTTTTTCATGGTTTAAAGAGATAATTCATGGTAGATTTAATGCATCAGAAACATTAAAATGGTTAGAATGTGACCCAAGTTTAAATGTGATAACATGGTTCAAGTACGAAATTAATGGTTATACATTTTATCTAAAGACCTATAAAATAGAAGTATGTTCCAAAACATCAGTGTATTCATGTTCTTTCAATAGATATATTTTTTAGTAAAAAATACAAAAACCAAATCTCTATATTAATTTTATATTACGGAGTTATGGAATACATATAGGAGATTTATTACATTAAATTTCAAGTTCTTATGTTCAAGTGCAAATGGATTTTCAATAATTGTAGTTTTAAACATGATGAATTAGGAATGAAACTAGTATATTTGAATAGATTGGCATACAAATACAACCATTTTATCATAGAAGCACATGAAAAAAATTATATGTCTTGATCCATAAAATGTATAGTGTTCAATCTTTTTTAAAGTAAAAAAATAGTATTTTGGTGATGAAAAGGTTGACGATGATGATAAATTATGTTATATTCCTATTTCATGAAAATACTGTTAGAGGATATTGATTACCATGGTATTGATACGATTTGTTCCATATAAAACAATCATGAAAATGGATATGGGAAAAAATATTGTAGTAATATTTTAATAGTATAGGTAAAATGTATTTATTTCTTATTCAATATTTCAAAATTTTCAAAATGTGAGATATATTATTTCTAATTTTATTTTTTATTTCAGTCACAGGTTTTAACAAATAAGATTAATTATTTTTTTAATACTTGAAAAATCATTACATATTAATATTATTTTTTATTATGTCTATATCATTTTAGATATTAATTAAGTTTTTTTCTATCTATATAATTTCAAGTCTCATAAATATTTTCATCATTTTTAAGAATTTTCGTTAACATTTTTAACGAATATGATAAAAAGAGTGTTTAGTTTAGTTTATTTTTTTATATAATTTTCAAATATTTATTTAATATTATATGTAACATTTGGATCTATATAATCTTTTACTAATTATTTTTAAATTTGATTTGTAGGAATGTTTTATATCAATTAGATCAGTCATCTTGATCGTATAGGGAGGAACCTCCAAATACATTTACAATGGAACCTCCTCATTACTATACACAGGATCCTTATACTTATTTAGATAAAGATAAAGCTTCTATTGTTGGTAAATATGGTGTCACACGTTTTCCTAAATTATCACTTGATCATATAAATTGGGTCATGTTCGATCCCAGTCTGTAGTATATTTCCCCCCAAAATGATGGTGGTCTAGTTTATCAAACCATATGGTAGGGAGATGACAGATGATATATGTGATGGTTGAAGGTCAAGTGGTGCGCCATCAATCATCACTACTATGAATATCTATAGGTACTGAAAAAACAACACAAACAAGCATGGTATACTACGAGGTGGCACCGATGGGTGAAGATCAGGCAGTGATTGTAGTGGGCATTGATCCTCGACGCTGTTAATCATGGATGAGTAAGAGCCACTATAGCTATTGGTGCTCATATCCCTAATTGTAGGAGAAAAGACATGGATGAGTAGGGGTCCACTATGGAGCGGTGTCAATGGGTGAAGGGAAGGTGGTGATCTTAGTGGGCATAGATCCTCAACGTTGTGAATCACGGATGAGCAGGATCCATGGTGACTACTGGTGGTTGCAGACTATGATAAAGGTGGTGCATAATGAACGCTACTGTGTACACAGGGGTGGAAATGACATAACAAATATAAGGGTGGGTTGATACAAGAATGACATTTCACCATGCTTTCAGACTATTTTATGGGATCCATGCCCAATGGGCCTATGGGCCATGTACAAAATAAATAAATATTGATTGGTGGGCTATCCCCTTGGGGGTGTATGGTCTTCCTTTCTTGCCTATGTGGGGTGTGTGTGTTTGAATATAACAGTACCCCCAAGAACCTAATATATATATATATATATATATTGGTAGTCCTATAAGTCCAAATTCAAAGCAATTTAATAGTTTTATAGGTATAAAATCTTGAGAGAAAATAATCATTTTGATATTTTATTGGAGAAGTTTATATCGGGAAACATTAGGTCTGTTATGGGAAAACATTTTTGTAATATTATTTATTGTTATCTTAATTAAAAAGTAATTTTTTTAGTAATGTAATTTATTTGTTCTTTTTAATTTTTGATGACATATGATTTCATTGACACTAAAGAATTAAAGAGAAGATTTTTATCTTTTGTTATAAGGATATTAATGGATTTCAAATCAACACTTTAGATTTTATTTTTGGTGAAATGAAAAATTAAATTAAATTTGAAATATTGAGGTTCTTGAATAAAGATACATGAAATATGTTTGTTCAAAGTAAGAGGTAGGATTCATTTTTGTTAAGTGAAATGTCAATTTTTTGAAGTGAGTTTTTGTATAATAACTAAAAATGATCATATTAATGATTTTTTTCATTAATTAATAGGAATTTAAGAGATATGATCAGGAAATAAAATAAAAGAATATATACCATCATAATTTATCTCATGGAGGGTTTATGTTACTTAAATAATTAATGATATTTAAAAAGTTAAAAAAAATGAGAATCGGGTCTTTTGGTTCTATAGAGATTGCACATCCTTCTCCCTAGATCAACATGAAAAGTGGAAAGGGTATAGAATAATGAAAAAAGAAAAATATATTATATAAGAGTTAAAGTCTATATTTGATAAGATTATAAGACACTAGTACAAAATAAATTTAAGGAAACACATTTTTCACATCAGTTATTTAATAGCTGGCATAAAAATATACAGCGTATATTTCCAACATCAATTGTTAAACAATTGACATTGAAATTATATCTTTCAATATTGGGTATTTAATAAATGATGTGAAAAACCATTAAAATTTTTATGTAACATTGGGATGAGTCATTTTGTGTTCATTCATTCTCATGCCAGTAATCAGTTTTCTCTCACATGGTAAACTGTAACCATTCATTCTTTGATCTCGTGGCTTTAAATCTCTTTAGTTGTCATTAACCACCATCATCCACCCTCATTCGTCTTTAGTCAACAATTTCTATCTCTATGAACCATCTTTATATTATCATCTACTTTTTATTCTCCCCCTTCTGATATATATCTATGGATTGTGTTCATTATTTCAATGTTTTATTCATCCAAGCTATGTTTTAATAAATTTGTGTTGTTTTTGGATTATTTAGTTGAATGATCTCTTCCACTACTTTTATTTTTAATATATTACCTATTTCTCTCTTAATATATAATTATTCATGAATATAAAGTATATTTTAATTGATGAATGGTGTTTCTTAGGTTAAGTTTTTATTAATGGATTATTTAATTAATCTGTGTTACAAATAATGTTAATTTACTGATTAATGTGTGTCAAATGTAAGTTTTTTTTCTGTATTATGAATGATCATTTTGAATCTATAATGGATTATAAATTTTGAATATAGAGTGTTGATAATATATATTTATATTATCATGTTGATTGCATGATTATTTTTAATTTTTTATAAAATAATGATAATTAAATATATTCAAAGTAATATATTTTATCAAATATGTTGTATTTCTTTTATTTGTGAAATATTTTATAGTATTTTTTAATGTTATTTATTAAAGTAAATTAAACATTAAATTTCCAAATATAATAACTTATTTTTAGTTCTTGATAATTTTTATAGATAATAATGAGTTGAATTTGGATTACTTCACTGTGAACAAGTTATGAATATGAGCAATGTTTTGATGCTTTTTTGGAATTTTATAAACAAAATGTTCCATAAAGTGACATGTTTTTCTATACTTTCTTGAAATTTTTAAATATGAAAAAGTTGAAAAGAATAAAAATAAAATATAATTTCATTTTTCATGGTTTTAATCTGAGTAACAACCCTCATATTTGGTATGGTGAAACTGGAAAAAATTCACAATCTATTGATGATTATAATTTTTAAGATGATAAGTTTGATCAAATTAAAGAAATGATTCATGGTATTTAAGTAGATACAATTGGGAAAGAACTGATAATTGAGCATCTATATGGTGATACTAAAAAAATCATAGTATCCAGGTTGTGTAAAATGTATAGTTTTATCAATGATGTTGAGATTTATTAATTTGAAGGTGAAAATGTATAGAGTGACAATATTTTTACAGAGTTGAAATAGTTTTTGAAATATTACTTCCTAAAGATAATAATCTTATAAATTCACATTATAATAGAAATAAAATATTATTTATGAACGGTTTTGGGTATAATATGATAAATGTATTTCCAAATTATATTGTTCTATATAGGAATGAAAATAGAGGTCTGTTAGAGTGTCTTAAATATGAGACATCACAATATAAGTTGAAAGAAAAATAATAAGATAATTTAATAGTTATAAATAATCCTTTTAAGGAAATTTGGTATCTTTCTATAATTCATTTTTTTATAGGATTATTTGAAAATTCAAATAATTCCAAAAAGGTTAATATGGCATGTAAATGAGTGGATATATGATGGAAAATTACATCCTCTAGCTTATTGTCCACAATAAAAGAAAAATGATCAACAATTTCCTATATTCAAAAATTAATTTAAAAATATCTGACTTGGACTATTCATTGATAGAATGAATCCATATTGAAGTCTTAGAAGAAAACATAGTTTATAGTATTTTTTATTGGAAATTTACAACTTATATCCAAAATTTTGTATGAATCAGAAATATATCATGTTGAGTTTAATGATTTTTAGACTAAAATAGTATGAAAATGATATTGATGATTCTTATCACCATTAAATTATGATTTAAAAATTTTATGGGAGGAAGTTATTAGAATGAATTATTCTTATAAAATATAAAATTTTTAACTACATATAATGATTATGTTCACAATAAATGGATTTATAGCATATGTAAATGTTTTAGATTCAATGTTAAGGTTTTTTATCATAGTAGGTAACTTCTATTTCCTTATCAATGTGACAGATTCTCTAGAATATTATAACATAAATGTTATAAAAAATTTCAATCAATATGTGATAAGATATTTATAATAGTATCCACTTCTTTGAATATATATATAACTAAAGTATAAAGTAGTTGATTATAGGGAACCAACTCTAGTAGACTCCCACTTACACTAGAACCAATCGTTAATGACTGGTTAGTTCTCACATGTCAAACATGCTTCTATGGAGTATCACTAAAAATTTATGGCCTATCATGAATCCTTGATTATTTTTTGTAAAGGAAAATTTATGTGTGTAAAATATTCTTAATACAACATTACTACCTTGAGAAAATCCCTTAAGTAGTGATATAAATTAGTGTCCATATTTCATTCCAATCTTAATACCTTGACATCCTGACCAATTCTGTAGTCAAATCTTATCATAATGATGACAAGACTCTAATTTCTTTTGTATAAACCCAAATCAAAATAATAAATTACTAAACATCTCCTTAATCTGAATCATAATCCATAACATACTCAGATATTGTAGATATGGAAACCATTGGATATAATACGTTTTTATTGAATATTACCTTAGCCTTTTTTCTGATACTATATCATATTTAACTAAGTTAAGACAAGTGTTCAGCTCCCCTAATCACTAGTATTCCTTCTTTTCTAAACACTGTGAACTCATCTAGTTCTACTTTTCTAAGTACTATCAGATAGTTGTAACTGCAATTTTATACAATTATGTTGGATCTATTTGATATTCACCTATTATAATTTATTCATCGGTAATATAAAATGTCAGTACATATCATGGAACATGATATGAATTCCTAGGACTTAAGCTTGTGAAATTCTTTTAATCACCATAATCTCTTCCTAAGATGATGTATGTTCTATTGGAAATATTATACACCAACAAAAATTTGGTCTTGAATTGTTTCAAGTTGTATATTTAAATACTATGTTAATATATATACTATAACTAGATTTAGCAAACCCATGATTCCATTTTGTGTACCTTGTTCCCTAAAAATGGTTGTTACTTTAAGTCATACTTAGATAAAATTTCATTCCTTAGTATTAATAAAATGTTAATACACAATATTTGGTTTCCATATGATATCAACATATCGATATTGAATACTTATAGAACCCCCACTAACAAGATAGAGACACATGTCACTCATTCATTTCCAAATGAATATTATATAATCACTATGAATGATTTATCTGTAAATTAATTTATGTATCTATATATCTTATTGGAATTAATTGATTCCACTGGACCTTTCTAGTTATGCCTTGTATATACCATAGGGTCTCCTTTTGGTAACTTCATATAAATGTATTTTGTATGTATTACTCCAAATTAGGTGTTCTCGGCTATCAATAGGTCTATATGATGATAATTGAAGTATGATTTCAAAAGTATAATTTCAACAGATTTTATTTATGATGATTTGTGTATAGATATTTGTTTCAAACTTGTTTTCTTGGTGGGTCAGTTTCCAAAGAGGTTTATTCATGGAACTAAAAATTTCTAACGGATCTCATATCAATGATAGCTCATGGGCATGCTTTCCAAATATAGGTGATCAATAAGAAATTTATCCAATGATTCTTAATGAATCACATTGGTTGAGAGGATGGTAGGTTAGGCTCATAACACCCTTTTAGGTGGATTTATTCCTACTATGGGACTCCCTTATAGATTTAATTCATATTCATGAATCACTTTTTAAGTTCCAAATATGGAACCTATCACCCCTATGTATTAACAATCAATAATAGACATACGTTGATGCGAAACCATTTGTATATATCTAAGGTTCTCCATCGATGAAAAATATGTGTTTATCTGAGGTTCTACATCAATGGAACCATATGTATATATCATAGGTTATCCATATTGGTTATGTTCATTGTTTTGTGATGCTTTTTTTAAGCCACACAGTTAGGTTCTCTAAAATTTATCTTCATCTAAGGAGACAAGAGTTGTTTCAATGTTGGGATTAGGCCCATGATAGGGGATTCCTATGTATCATCATGAGAGTAATTCGAACCCATTTATTTCAGTGAAACTTAATGGGACACATCATACCTTTTAAGGTCATGTGATAAGGACCAAGTCATATAGTTTAATTTCTTGAAACAATGATATCTAAGTAGAATATGCCTACAGAGGATGGTGTGGGACTTACACTGAAATATCCTGAGGGACCCATAATGAATATATCTTCCAGGTTGGATATGAAACTATTAGGAATATGTCCTAGATAATATTAGGGTGAGTTTGGGGTGATGGGTTTGAACCTCAGGAAGGATTCTTATGTATACTATTATGATAGTAATAAAATCCCATGTAGTTCGAAAGGTTTGGGGATTAAACCCATGGAGGAGGCTGAATTGGTTGCTTTATTGGGAATATGGCCCTTTCAAGGACTGTATGGCAGGGAATATAGCTGTTTGAGAGGATGGTAACATGGTTTTGGACCTTATACCTAGTAAGAGTCCCATTTGGTATTTTATCATGCTAGTGATGTGATCATCACTAACCTCTAATTCCATATGATTCATTAGTGGTGTGAGAAACAAGAAGAAGTGTAAGTCTTGTCACTTAACATGATATCCTTCATATTCTAGTAGATTAGGGTGAGGGTATGAAATGTGAGAGATTTTCCATAAGAAATACTTGGGGATTACTCAAAGAGGGATGCCTGAGAGAGGAAGTTTCTACTCATTTGTTGGTAAACATGGTTGAGGTCATGGAAGGGAAGATAAGAAGAAGAAAAATTCTTATAAATCCCAATATCCTCTCTTTTTTTGAATCCATGTGGTCGGGGCTTACGCATCCATATGGATACGGCCTGATTCTCTTCACATCTTAGGTAGCATGAAGGGATGAACATGGGTTCTAGATTCTCTTCCACTATCCCTAGGGTTGGGATTCTTTTTACCATGATAATGTATTATTGATAGGATAATGGACCTAGTAACTAGGTAGAGTAAATGCATAGTGACCCCTTTTACCACAAAAATTCTTGACTGATAGGACAAGTTGGCGTGTCCTATTATTTTAACTTACATGTCTAGAGGCCTTGGTTGAGGTATTAATTTGTCCCCCCTTGTATGGGAGTCCTAAGGAAAGGGTTTCCCTATCATTGATGATATGACATAATTCTTAGAGGGTATTTCACCCAAGTTATACCTGAGTGAGTTTGATATTTCTTCGCTCAACTGATACGTGGGTGAGGTATCTTTGGCTTTACCCAAGCATTGATTGGGAGGATTTGGAGGACCTTTCCCGGGTGATACCTGGGAAATATTGTTATGACCTTGGCCAAGTATTTCCTAGGTGAGAACCTGTTACCTCTCCTAGTTATTTCTTGGGTGAGATGAACATGAACTCTCCTAGGTAACTCTTAGGTGTTTTGGAATACCTTAGATGATGTCTAGGTAAGCTGGTAGGATCTCACCCATGTGATATTTGGGTGAGTTAGGTGGGATATCATCAATGTGATACTTGGGCAAGCTGAATATGACATCTTGGGTGAAGAACCACTTGGGAAACCATAATTGGGAATGTCTATTCTCTAATCTCCAAGGGCCTTCTCAGGTTCTCTTAGATGCCTGACACCCAAGTTTTGAGCCAAGTAAGGGCCCTTCACCCTAGTAACCTTATACTAGGGTGGGGAGGATCCCCAAATGGTCATTTGGTGTTATTAAACCTTTTAGGAGCTCAATTACCTTGTCTCTTACTAATTCCTTCTTCTTGAGTAGTCTTAGGAGACTAGCTGAAGGTTTTTGGGACTTGAGTGAAGGAATTGGGCGATCAGATCTTTGGGCTGGCTATTTGTATTTCTGTCATCTCAAATGGGGTGCCTAAGGGTATTATTATTAAGAAATATCAAGACCCTAGGTGAGAGAGGTGGTTTGTGAAAGTCAACTGTGTAGGTCCCTTAGGAAGGTTTGACCTATATAAGGAGATGGCCATGCATCTTGGGTCATGCCGGTTTGAACTATACGAGTCTCTGGGTGGATCGGTGGGGCTTGAGTGAGATCCACTTGGCTGAATTCATGGGAAAATGGAGTTCACCTTTCATAACTTTTACACCTAGCTATACTTAGGATATTTTTCTTTGAATATTTTCATCCTTAATTGAAAACATTAGTGTCAAAAAAATACCCCCAATATTGGATCCAATCGGAAGAAGAGGATTTGATCTTAAAGTAGAGAGAAATAAGGACATTGAAAGATCCTTCATTCATTGTCCTCAATGTGTTGTGAATATTAATTCTTGGGTTTGGAGAACATTAATGTTCATGTATTTCACAAGGGAGAAGTGAGAAGATGATTTGTGCAGGTTGGTCATGCAGAGTGGTCGTGCAGGGCAACGGTGCAGGTGGACTATGCAGGCTAATCACGTAGGGAGACCGAGTAGGTACCTGTTCATTTATAAATATCATCACCTACCCAATGGTCCATCCTTCCAATCACACTATTTAACATCTTGTATTCTCTTGTCATGAAATTCATTTGTATATGTCTTTTCATGTACATTATCCTCATATGCGCATGGTATGTATTCAAGTGCGTGCACATCATCTGTGGTGTGACATTAGTGAGGCACCTCTGCCCAGTCACCTAAGTGAAGTGATTTTTTTGGGGTTAAATGGGAGAAGTGACCTACAATAGGTATCTTGGGTGAAATGACCTATGCAAGGTCACTTGGGTGAAGTGACTTGTGCAAGCCCCTTCCATTTACAAACTTTTCCCTTAGAATCTTACCAACTAAAAACTTGTATTTAATGAAAATCTTGTTGTTTATTTATATATTTCCAATGGATACTCAAAAGGTTCAAGTATCTCATGAACAAGCTAGTGCCTACACCAAGGAAATGTTTGACATCATCAGGATGGATTACTAGGAAGTGCGTGACTTTACTCTTTTGGATATGGTGACGTATCTCAAGAAGTATTATCACAAATATCCTGAAAGTGAACGAATACTGATTTATAACCACATACTTTTGAAAGATGTATTCATTATAAATCTAATTAATTATTTTATTCTTTCATGGTTCTAGGATTACATGAATTTTAAAACTTCCAAAATCTCATCCAGTGTCACATTTATCAATGAGATAATGGTTCCCTAAAAATGTATCATGCACCATAGTAGTTGTGCTATGGATATGAAGCCTCACACTCCTGAATCAAAACTGCACTACTACCCATATGTATTTTGTGCTTCCAAGACAAATCAATCAAAATTTTAGAAGGAATACTGGTAATTTTGCACCAGAGGTGGTGTCAAACCAGAGTGGATGTGGTCATATTGGGTGAAAAATATGTGTGTTGAATTTGAAGTTGAAATAAAGTTGGTTATCATCAATGAGGCTATCTAGGTGGCCTAGATATATGTGTATAAGCACCAAGACATCATTACCAAGTTTCTTAGACAATGGATCCTACAAAAAATACTTTCCATATAACACACGGAGAATTCAGCATCAGCTTATCAGATGTCTACAAGATATAAGGAGCACATATCCTTGAAGAGATGTATGACAAGTTCATTCCACCAAAAGCAATGTGGGGTGATGCTGAATGAACACCTGTTTTGGATCTGAAGCTATTACAGATAGCCTAGGATGTCAAGAAATAATATAGTTTCCCAAGGATGGATGTACATTATGAAACATGGATGAAGGTTTTCTTAGATACAAAGGAGAAGGTTCTAGTTTCTAGTTCTCAACGGGATATAGCTCATTGGAACACTGGATCATCCCAGGTAAGTTTTGGCCTATGCTGAAGTAGGGATAATATAATCTGTGGGGGTACAAAGTAAATTCTGATGTCCACACAAAATCCTATCTCACTAGGTTTATAGAAATTAGGTTGAGTATCAACATTTTTCTAGTTCATAAATCTAATGGTGGTGTGAGTATAGGGATGTTATTCATGGCATCCATCTTGGATGAAATAAATCATATGAGGTTGGAAGACCCTATCTTGGTAATGATCCACTATTGATTATTTCAAGTGTATATAGAAAAGGACTCCTTATGAATTTTAATTCCATTTCAAGTGTTGTGGGGATGGAATGAAGAACACTTCAGTTCTTAAGTTATGATGAAAAAAATTGGGGTTCTTGGAGTCTAGTTCTGACCATTTTTCCAAACTGTTTCTAGAATCCATCCTTTGTCCTTAAAGTATGGTAAATCTTTGAAGAAACTAAAACTATTAGGGGAATTCAATTTCTTCCCATTGGTGGATCCACCAACTAATAAATTTATCGAAAATGGTTTAGTGATGATGAGTTGATTTTTTTCATGATATCTTTCAAAGATATCATTCTAGAAACATGGATTGATGGTGGGTTCATTTACAAAGCTTACATGACATACAATTTTACATCCCAATTTAAGTGCCTAAAATAACCAAATATATCCCCTACCATTCATCTATGATTAAATAACTTTAAAATGGTGTCCTGATAGATCTATATCATCATGTCTCTAGAGGTATCTCAAACAATGATCAATTTGACTCCATCGGGTGCATCCATTAGGTTGACTTCCAGGTATGATAATATTAGGATTTCCTCATACCCTCAAGTGGAATTAACAACAAGTGTCCCTTGAGTTGATGTTTTGATAAGTGATGGATGGGAAAATTATATTATAACCTCTTATCCCAATTATTATTATGATTGTGCTCCTAAATAGTCAAAATGATCTAGTATGTGGGCCACATAGCAAGCTAGTGTTGAAGAGACTGAACTTGTCGAGCCCCAGTGGTCTAGTCATCATAACTGGGAGGAAACTTGAAATCTATATTCCCAACCTCCTATTGTGATGGAGATGCCTAGAAAGTTAATAAAATAAACAGATGACAGGTCCTCTTCAAAATAGGCCATAGTGACATTATATTATGTGTGACCTAAAGTGGTTGAATTCTAGTAGGATATGACCTCTGAAATCAAGGATTTATGGATGTTTCTATAATATGGAATACATGTCTCACACCTTAGATACATTCAAGCCCCTCCAATTTTACACTATGATACCTATCTTATTGAAGTGGAAAAGTACCTTCAGGAACTAGAGATACTCGTATATTCCACTGATGATCAGATTATATCCATGAAGTGAGTGAAATATATGAAAAACTAAGGTACTAATGAAGGTGTGGTTGATCTAACAACCAATGAATGGGATTATTTTATCTATGTTTATGAGTTATGACACTCTTATCTTCCCCATTCTCTTCTTCATTATTTTTTTGAGTAAATATATGGATTTAATTTTCAAAGGGAATAGAAAGAGGAACCGGGGGTGGATTCACCAAAATATGGGCTGAAGGGCACCCCCATCAGTGATATGGGATCCACCCATGAATTGGAGGAGTTTTCCCCAAACCAGATACTCATGTAAGAGGAGATGTTGGGGGGATGATCTCTATCACATCCTCGAGTACTTGTATTTGTGGGATCAATTTCTAGTATTTCATAGTCTGATTCAAGGGGACAATGGAGAAACATACATTGGACAAGCACATCACTAGTCATGGTGAGTTTTCACAGCATAATTTGTTATCAATTTATCTAGAATATGCATCTGATCTGGACTTTGGATTTAAAAATATGATCCCATATCTTCTCTCAAGGGGCTTAGAGCTGACCCTTTAAGAATTGAGGAGGATACTCCTGATGAGAAATAGATTCCTTTTTTAAATTCCATCCCCTCAAGGGGAGGAGTGTTGAGGGTTGAGGCCACATCTGTTACTACTAATTTGGAGGGGGAGTATAATCCTATTAATGTATAATGTTCATCATATGTTTTTATGTATCCATCACTAACTCATTCTCCTTATGATATTTTAGATCCACCACATATACTAGAGGATCCCACAACAACCAACACTAGTCTTGTCACTATCTCAAAAGAGGTTGATCTGGGTCTCAGGACATCCTATGAAGGTATCAGTGTTGAACCTAATTTAATAGTGCTCAAAAAGGCAATTCATAACAAGAAGATAGTGTAAAAAGTTGTTAGCCGAGCCAATTTGGGTCCTGATTCAAGCATCTTGGATACCCCTGCTAGGGAGGATGTTATGATATGTGAGGCATTATATAATGAACTAATGGAATTTGAACATGTTTTCCAACGCATTGAAATCCCTTCCCCTCTATAGAAGTTTTGTAATTTTATTAAGGAATTGGATGGATGTGAGTTTTTACCTTTTTTTGTTTTCACACATGTCTGAACTCCTTATGTATGATTTATTAAATCAAATATCTTTACTTGTGAAACTTTGTCTACAGAAGAAATTTGAAATCCATGACCAAGGCACCAGAGTCCCTCCTACTCTCATTATGGAAGTATCACTATATCAATGAGGTTTCAAAAAAAAGGGATTCTCAGGAGCCTTCCATAGAGGGTATCAAGAAAAATCTAGAAGATGATCATCATCTGGATATCCCAATTAAAACCACTAAGGTTAGGGATTATAGATAATAATCAATCCAAGTAGTTGATCCATCAATGAGTGGGTGTCATCAACCACTTTGATCACAATTTACCTTTCACTTTTCTATCTTTCAATGTTGATGACTAATTTTATTCATCTTTTAGCACCATCAACTACACTAGTTGAACTGGAAGTGCAATCCTCCACCCCAACCTAATAAATAGTGAAATTTGAGGGAAACATTACTCTAAAAGGACAATTAAAGATACTTCCATAATCTAGTTAATCCCAGAGTATACCTCTCCTATTTATATTAGCTCTTCGAAAATCCAAGAGGCTCGGGATGATCTTCGGTCATGTTGTCAGTTCATATAGAGATATATTTGGGAGTTAGTCTCAATGACAACAATAGAGGATATACCCTCACAACATCACCATCTCTAGATGATGTTCAACATTTTGGGGTATGGTTTATTTGACTACTGTGTGATCAACTATACTGTGAAAGAAATTGTTTTCCAATGGGAGTAAGAACATGAGTCACAATAGCTCCTCACTAAAGCAAAACTACTCAAAAACTGAGGATATTTGGGTTGAATTATCCTAGGTGGAGATAAATCACACAAAAACGTTAGACGAGTGAAAGAAAAAGGTTGACATGAAATCCATTCAAATATTACATCTCCAACAAGAAATGGATACCACTAGAGGGGATATTTTATAACTTCATTATTAACTAGAATAGGTTCAAGATGAGGGAAATACTGCCATTAGAACAATAGTATAGGAGCTTAAACTTGTTGAGGAGGATATACTACTGATCTAGAGAGGATTTTACAATCTATTGATAAGGCTAAAGAGGCCCCCCAACAATTCAAAATTTATGTTTATGGTATTTTGTAAAGTATGATAGAGAGGATCTAACTTGTGGATGAACCTTTTAATTTTTCTATATGAATAAAAAAATACCCATCCATCTATAAATTTATCCATATTTTCCCTAAAATTATAGCATAACTTTGAAGCTATCTCATTTGACTGAATTTCCTTTTTTCAATGTGTTGTAATTATAATGATAATAATAGGAAGATGCTCTAAGTTTATACCAAGGTCTTGGGACCCTACGAGCATAGTGCGACTGTTTCTAGAGCCATATGATATGCCCTACAAAAATTGTGTAGTTTTCATCATCACCCTAATTTTTACCTAATTTAGATATAAAGGCTACTTAAAAAGTGATACTTTAATTTTTCATAGGTTTCTTTTTATGGGTTTTTGAACTAACAAGTTTCATCCCTTTTTTATTTCCATTTCTCACCTTTTCCTAAATCATGAGATGTGCATGTATAGTGATCTGAAAATCGACTCTTTCCTAGGGTTTCCTTTGTAGGATTTCATCCGAGAAAGTGTTGTCTCTTTAATTGGTAGTTTAACATCTAAGAAGTTGGGCCAAAGTAACAAATTTTTTAGGTTAAACAATTTTGACCATAAGTTATGTGGATAATGACCCAAGTAGGACTTTCATTCCAATAATTACCCACACATTTCAGATATGAGGAGGGAAATTTTTAATTCATGATATAGGAATTTTCATATCTGAAGAGATGACATGGTATGAGTACATAAGGAATGATCACATGTGATGTTTGAAAAGTGACATGCATTGTGATGTTTTTAGGGCATACAAAGATAAGAGGATTTTCCCTGAGGATGAAAATTCATTTGATTGATAGGACATATTTGGAGGTGTATTATGAAAATCTGTGTTTGAGGCCTATTATGAATAGTCAAAGAAAATGTTTTCTTTAGAGTTAGATTCCCCTAGTACCAATATCCATGGGGGGTTTGTGATGATTTGAGTTTCCCAAGAACATGAAGTGTAGTTTTCAAAATAAATTCATTCGGAGATGAAGGAAACATTTAAATTGGAATTGGACATGGATGAGTAGGGTGAATTTAACTAATAATTATGAGTTCATCAATAAAGGAACTCATGCTTGAATTCCCAACATGGATTTATACCATGTGTGGGAAACAGGGGATATAAATTTTTTCTATGGTGGCTAGGCCAAGAAAGGGAGATCTATGTGTTACTGTGTATCTCATTGGAATGATAATCAAGCCCTACATAGTTCTAGGATAGAGACTCCCTATGAATATCTAACCCGTATGTAAGGAAATACTACATTGATGGATCCACTCTAAATAGTATAAATTCATGTAGGGTGGACCAGGGACTATGGTGGAGACACTAATCCATAAACCATAAGGTTTTTAGGGTACTAGACAAATATATCTCAACAGAGTTTGTACATGAGTGATTTTAGGGAATTCATAAATCAATACCTTCCAATTATTAGATTCAAAGGAGTGAGATGGGACAAGCACGTAAGGGATAACCACATACCATGTTTGTAAAGAGGTTTTTATTATGATTTCATCAAAGAATATGGGGATGAGAGGACTTTACCCTAGGGATGAAAATGCCTTTGATTGACAGGCTATATTTGGAGGTGTATTATGAAAAAATATGTTTGAGGAATATTATACATAGTAAAAACAAAAGTGTACTTTAGATCCAGTAACTCTTATTGCTGATGTCCAAAGTAATTTTATGTAGATTTGAATCTTCCAAGACATGATGTGTGATTTGTGAAAGAAAGGTATCTGGAATATTTTTCTAATATTTAGACTGATTTTGGAAATGACCAAGAAGAGGATATTCTATATAGAGTTGGGTCATATGCAGGATATGAGGATTAGTGTTGTGTTTGAGGCTAGGCATGAGATTAAAGATTCAAACATCACTATGTATCTCATTGTTATGAGAATCAAGATAGAAGTAATTCTAGGATAGTGACTGATACTTGAAATAGTGGTCCTATTAGGTAAGGGCCACAATATTGCATAGTTTTACATTATATGATTGGGACATGAACCATATAGTTTAATATATTATGGAGAAGAAATTGGTCTGCATTTTATCATAGTGCAACAAGGAAATTTGGTGTGTCCTTTATGGTCTTGCATATAGTTCCATCCATTTCATAGTGATCCATCCAATAATGCTCCAACATTCTATGATCATTAGGGGGGTAGGTTGCAAGTTGTGGACCTGGGGCTCCCAGATACGAAGGAGTGGGATGGTATAGGCATGTAAGGGATGATTGTAGACCATGTTCAAAAAGAATTTTCCATTATGATTTCATCATAGTGAATGAAGATAAGATGATTTTCTTTTGAGGATGGAAATTTTGTTGATTGATAGGAAACATTTGTAGGCATATTATGAAAATCCATGTTTGAGGCATATTATTCATATTCAAAGCAATGGTGTCCTTCATAGTTAGATTCTGCTATTTCCAATAGCCAAAAGAAAGATTATAGTGATATGAATTTCCCAAGGCATGGATTATGTTTTGATACATGAACATTCCTAAGTATAAAGGGAACATTTAGGCCAAAATTATCTATTAATGGGTAGATTTTTCCTTACATAGGTCTAAACCATATGGAATAAGGTTACATTTGTGACTAGACCTAGGATTTGAGATCTGTGTGTCACTATGTATCATGTGTTAACAGGAATCAAGCCAAACATAGTTCTAGACAAAGTTCCCTATACATTTTTAATCTATATAAAAGGAGAGGCATTTTTTTTAATATGTGTCCATGAATGAAATGATAACCTACCCCAAACTCTCTAGTGCAGTTCTAGCTCATACATAAAAGATTGGGGGGTTTACAAATGGGACCATTTTGGAGAATCTAGGAATCACTATGTATCTCATTTAGATGAGAATAAATCCATATGTAGTTCTAGGATATATTTCATAGATTGATTAATTTATTACACATGGAAGGGGAATTTTATCATATTGCATCTAGGCTAGGATTTAGAATCTAGGCATCGCTATATATCCTATGGTAACAAGAATCAAGCCACACGTAATTCTAAGATAGATTCCCCACACTGAATAAGTTCTTTTATAGGGAGGGTCATTTTATTATATTATAGTTGGGACATGATATAGAATCTTGATGTCACAACATATCATATAGTAATAGGAATCAATCTACACATAGTTTTGAGATATTGGTTTCGTAGGTAACCAATACCAGTATTTTTGGTTCTCTTAGGCGAGGGACACAACAATGTACAATTCAACATCATGTGAAAGGGATGTAAACCATGCAGTTTTTCATCATTCAGAAAGAATGTAGGTTTCCTAATGTGAAGAGGAGGTAAAAATTATTACATTTCACAAATTAATTTGGGATAAATTACAAACAATTTAAGTTCATGGTGCTTGGACTATGAGGTGACCTGGCCATTTGAGGAGGCCCTTATCAATATTCCTAAGATTGCATGAGCTATGTTTAGTTTGAGAAACAAGGAATAGTGAGGGTTTCCCTTTTCATATGACGGAAATTCAAATAAATCTAGTGAAGTTATTGATTAAAACCCAAGTATATGGAGTGTTTTTGTTAGATGGTAAGCAGAAATCTAATGTGAATGAATGACATAGAGTCAAACACTAGTGAGGAAAATCATACATGGATTTAGAATTTGTGGTCAGGCCTAAGATATAAGGTCTAGGTATCACTATGTATCCTATGGTAATAGTAATCAAACTGTATGTAGTCCTAGGTAAATATTACCTACACTGATTTCAATCATATATAGGGAATGGGGAATTTTTTTTGTTTTGTGGTTGGGCCTAGTATGAGGGACCTAGGAATCACTATGTATCTTGTTAAAATGAGAATCAAGCCAAATGTATTTCTCAGCATTCCATGTAGTTTAATTTCATGCGGTAAGGATGAATGGTGTCTTGTAGTTTTGGTTCATTTGAATAGAACCATATGTCATTAATCACATGAAATATTTCTTGAGAAATATTGAATTAGTATGTGGAATATCAGGATATTCATCCATGGAAATAAAAAAATATGATCCATTATAATAGGCCTTATGGATGGAAAAAGGTCCTTCCCATTTTGGTTCAATATTCAGTCGTTTCTTCTCAAGTATCATCAGGGTCCTGAAGACCAAACCTAGTTCCCCTTACAGGAAGGAAAGAAGGAAAATTTTATTATTAAAATTTTATGATATTTGATTTTGGTGAACCTCTAAATGATGTATGGTATTTCTCATTTTCTCATCCAGTCATTCAAATTCATCTAAATGCTTATGGGACTACTCAGCTACAGAAAATTGATCACAAATGGGAATATGGAGTAAAGGAAAGTTGACTTTAATGGGAAAACTGCTTCTGTCTCATATACTAGTGAATATTAGATCACTTGTGTAGTAGAATGGGTTGTGGTATAGTTGGGCCACAAGTCATGTATAAGATTTTTGGGCTAGGATTTCTTGTCCTTGTCCACCATTTTCTAGAGTATGCTCGATGGTGTTTTGTTGAAAGCATCTATATGTCCATTTTTTGCTGCATGATAGTGGGATGAATGGTTGGAATCAATGTTTTATTCTTGGTACAACCTCTCCAATTCATAAGAATAGAAGTTGGTTTCATTTTACATCGGCATTATATGAGGGACACCAAAACTAGTTATGGTGTTCGACTTCCCAAAATTGATAGTTTTTTTCGGACTTCATTGAGGGATATTGCTTCATTCCATTTAGAGAATAAGTAGGTATCAATGAAGATATATTTAAACTAATTAGATGTAGTGGAAGGGTATGGTCCCACAACATCCATTCCCCATAAGTTATATGGATAGAAATATTTGGCAATGTGCAATAACTCTAGGTGTTGGTGGATTAAATTAGAATGCACTTGATAGGGATGAAAAATTTTGGTGAATTGTGTACAATCCTATGTTATCGAAGTCCATAAATATTTGAGCATACTAATTTGGTGAGAAATATTGCTTCCTAACTAATGGGTTACACAAGAACTGGCATGGAATTATTGTATAATGGTGATAGACTCCTCTCTATTAATGCATATGAGGAGGATTCTGTCAAAAACTCACTTATATAGGGCCTTATAATGACTCGAACTATCATAGATAATGAAGTTGACTACACATCATCAAATTTTCTCTTTACTGGATCTATATGATAGAAGAATACTACTCTGGAATTATTTTAGGATGGGTGTCATCCAACCATCTGTAACATTATCTAGTTTAGAGGTATAATTGATCTTGTTTATCTATTTCATTCTACTCTGAACAAAAGGTGTTACCATTCCATGATGTGAAATGTTGATGAATTTTTAATATATTTCCAAATCTATTAAAGTTGTAGCTGCATTTTCTAGTAAATCTTCATGATTATTATGTGAGTAGAGGATATGAGTCAACTTTGGATATAAGGTAAATTCAACCATCAATCCTCATATATAGTCAAGAAGGGGGATTAGTACTTCTTTCCTAATAGCGTAATCACTATTAACCTATATGATTACCATCTATGAGTCACCTTTAACATTAAAATGTGGAAGTAGTATTTTTAGTGTGAGTTCTAAACCTGTAATGAGGTCTTATTATTCTACCTCATTATTGGTGAAACCTTTTGAAAACTAGAAAGTATAAGCTAGAATTTCCTTTACTATAGAGATAAGGATGAATTCCAACCTGAATTTATTGATCTTGGGGTCTTCCTTCTGTTTTCCTATTGGGATTTTGGAATTCCATAAAATAAAATCTCCAATGTTCTATGAGAGTCTTGTATAGAGAATATTTATTCATTCGACAATTCGGTATTCATAGGAATTTCTTCCAAAGAAGGATTCTCTATGAGGAAGTCGATCAAATATTCCAACTTTATTTACTTCTATGGTATGAACCGAATGTCAAACTGCTACAGGATGACCACCCACCATGCCAAACGTCCATTCAAAATCAGGTGGTTGAGGATGTACATTAGTGGGTCAGTTCAAGAAACCAAATGGATCTTTTGATGTTGAAAGTAGTTCCTTGATTTATAACAAATATTAATTCTAGACAGTTCTTCTCGATATCTGAATGACAATTCATGGTATTGATAATGGTTCAAATGATACAATATAGGTTGTTTTCATTATAAAAACATTATTTTGTGTCAGGAAAGAACCCAGTTATCACCCTAAAGATTTCATATATAATATGAGTAAATTTCCTTTGATATGAAGCATCATAACTAGTGGGGTCAACAAATAATTCTTGATACTATTGAATTCTTCTTGACAGTCATTATTCCACTAATACTTAACCCCTTTTTTCATCAAATAAATGATGGTAAAACACTTTCTAGTAAGATTTTCTATAAATCATTAAAATTAGATAATGCATACTTTTATTCCTCTTAACTATTTTAGGTTTCAAGGAGGTAACATGTTTAAAATTTCCTTTTTATTCTCTGGATCAACATTGATGCCCAGATGGAATACTATGAAGCTAATAAACCTTTCAAAGTTTATTCCAAAATTACATTTCAAGGGTATAATTTTTAGGATATTTTATAAAACACTACTACAAATATGACCTTTATCAGCACTATAAAAGTCAATTAACAGAGCTAAAAAAGTGTTGTTAATAGAGGTGAGGATAAAGGCAGTCCCTTTTATCAGTGCTCCGAAAAGTGCACCTAAAGGCCCCTTTTATCAGTTCCTTTTTAGCACTGATAAAAGTTGAAAAAATATTACAAAAAAAATTTCAATTCTGGGGGGCTTCAACAGTGCTTGAAGCCCCCCTTTAACAGTGCCCACCGCCCATGGTTTCCCACGCACGCCCCAGGACAGCTTCACCCATCCCCACCCCCCTTTAAGAGCACTAGGTAATTCCCCACACTTGCGCGTGCAACCTGCCTCCCCCAAGGTTCGAACATGAGACCTCTTACCTGTGCGCCTAATCCTTTACCAATCCACCATATTTCTTTGCTTTTCATTTATTAATATATCTAGTTATTTATATATATATTTAGTTATATTTACTCATATATTAATATATATGTATATTTAGTTATATTAATAAATATATCCATATATTAATATATATATATCCGTATATTAATATATATATATATATATATATACATATATATTAACATATATATTAACATATATATATATATATATATTTAGTCATATTAATATATACATATATTTAATTATATTAGTATATATATATCTGTATATTAATATACGTTTATATCTATACACACACATAGATATATATTATATGTATATCTGTAGGTATAATTATAAATATTTATATGTATTTAAAAATATTATATATTAATATTTATATACAAAAGTGCTAGAAATGGGGTCTCGAAAAACTTAACAAATCGCCGAGTCACTAAAAAGACATAACTTATTCTCCAGGTGTCCTTTTTAGCTCTGTAAATAGTCAAAATGAAGCTCATGGAACGAACTATGATAACACAGGTTTTGGAGGCCGAACAGGCACACCGATCAGAAGTTATAACCATTTTAATAAAAAAAATCAGGGGTTCGGACACAGAAACTAAGTTTTAGAGTACTTATAGTAATTTTTTGGGATTTTAGGATCCCAGACATGATTGATAATACTTTTTAGTCAACCTTCTGTGTAGATCTCTTCGCTTCATTTTATTTTATATGTGGTAGAGCCCAAACGGACACCTGGAGCGAAAGTTATAGCCATTTGAAGTTGGACTTTTTTTTGGGAGTGCTATAACTGATATATCATTCGTTCCTATGATCCTATAATGGTTTTTAATAGATGTGGTCTTAACTAATTTCACTAGATTCTATTATATTGGTTGTGGCTCTCAAAATCACAATCGGAGTAGAATTTATGCCCATTTTAGTGAGTTGCTGGTTTCTTAGGTTTTTAGAAGATAAGAGAGTTGCAAAATTTCAAACGATAATAACTTATTCTCTAAGTGTCCGTTTTGGCTCTACCCCATATAAAATCGAATCTTGTGAAATTTTACACACTCCGGTGATCACCGAAACCCCTTCTCACATTCTTTGAGGTTCAAAAAGGACCAAAACCCTCTGAACAGTCATATGTTCGGCTCTGGGGGTCTGTTTTGACATAACTTCTGCTCCGGGTGTCCGTTTTTCCTCAACCACATATCAAATCGAATATTACGACCAGAAATACACTACAGTGACATATGTAACACCTTCTCATATTCTTCAAGGTATTAAAAGGTCCTTAATCCTTATAAATGGCCATAATGTTTGCTTCAGGGTGTCCATTTTGGGTCTACAACATATCAAATCGATATAAAACATATTTTAAAAAATATTTATTATATTTATATCAATATAAATATACTTATATATCAATATATTATTTTTTATGATTTTTTTGAAATATACACATTTATCAGTGCTAGGAAAATACACGCTGATAAAACCCCCCTTTATCAGCGCTACTAAAAAGTGTGTTGATAAAGGGAGGCGCCGCAGAAACCCAATTTTGTGGTAGTGAAAATTTATTGAAAAACATATCAAGGTCAGAAATATGGTTAGAACATTGCTGATATTTAACCATTATATCATTGACATAGAACTCAATAGACCTTACAAGAATGGGTTTGAATATGTGGTTCATGGAATTTTGATATATGGTTTCAACATTCTTTAGGACAAATGGCATCACCCGATAGCAATATACTTCTTGGGGTGCCCAAAATATAGTGGATTCTTTGTCTTCAGGGTTCATTTATATTTTTTTATATCCTAAATATCCATCCATGAAGTATAGGTATTAGTAGACAGCTATTGTATCAATATTAATTTTTGTAATTGGAACCAAGAAATCATCTTTTGGACAGTGTCGATTGAGATCCCCGAAATCAATTCAAACTCTGATCTGCCCATTATTTATTGAATGGGACTATATTGGTGAGTCGTTTTGGTAACTTGAATTTATGAATGAATTTTTATTTTATGATCTTATCAACTTTGTATTCGACCTTGGTAGCATGGGTTAGATGTGTTCTCCTGTCTGCCAATTTGCAGCAACAATGATCATCTAGAAGACCCAGGTGGTGGATGATCACATCAAGATTGAGGCTTGGATTATATATTTAATTATAGGTGAATAAATCTCAATGTTTCTTTAATAAATATGTATATACCTTTTTTATCAACGGGAATAGCCACAATGATTAGTATAGGTTTCAGATCTTCTTATGTGCCTAGATTTACTTATCTAAGTTCCTCAACAGTGGTAGATACACCTTTCCCAAATGCTGGAGGAGAATCATTGAGACCATCCTATTCTTCATATTCATATTCCTCTTCCTATTTATCTTTATCTTCCTTTATTCCCATGTTAGGGTAGATTAGTGATGAATGGTGATCTTTAGTCTTAGTAGCAAGACTGTTATTTGGAGATTTAGAGGTAAAGATATCTCCATTCCCTAGTGGTGATAATACAATTCCTCCAGATTTAGATGATGATGTTGGGGTATACTAAATTTTTGGGGATAAATCGAAGTCATTTTCATATGAAATATCACTCCCTACAGGAGGATCGGGGACCCATTAATTATGGTCGGGTTCAACTGAAATTTCTAATATCATGAGGGTTAATGAGAATATACTTAATACTAAACCGAAATCTAGGATCTGGTTGATGGGTATTATATATTCATCATCGATCTCATTGAATGTGTTGTCTTAGGTTGTTTCCAGACCATTCTATGTGGTTACCCAAGAAACATCCTTGGTCATGGGTAATTTACCTTCTCTCTGATAAAATCATGCATCAATGTATTGAGGCTCATAAGATTCAAATTGAGATTTATCACCGTATAATGTACCACTTTTCCAGTTGATGTAGTACTTGAGACATTGGTGATATAATTAATGTATTTCCACTTGTTGGTGAAACCAAGGCCTTCCTAGTAGGACATTGAAGTTTGTGTCTTTACAGACAACCAAGAATTAAAAGTTAGAAATTAGGTTTCCAAATTGAGTTTTGATCTTGACCTGGTTGAGGGGATTTTGTTTGATTTCATCATACCCCTAAATTTTCATAAGATGGGAAGATAGGTTGGCTTGAATGTAGCCTAACTAGTAATTTTTTTTGGATTTAAATGATATTGACTCCAAAATCTCAGACAATGAAAGATCAAAAAATATTAATGTCATATAGTCCATGAGACACATATAAGGGCTTGATGTGTCCTTGCATCAAAACATCCTTTTCCTATTCTATAAAAGATATATTTGTATGAAGTTCCATAAGTTATATCTTTTCATAGTATTCCTTAGTATTAGTAACCTCATATTCTAATTCTTAAAGAATTGGCATGGCCTTTACAAGTGCTTCTCGGATATCCTTTGATAGGTTAAGAGCATCTAGTATTTAAAGTTTTTCTTGAAATATGGACAGTTTCTTCAGTATGTCACATTTTTTAGTCAAATTTATTCATCTTCCTATAGGGAAATATTCTATAGAAGTCACTTTTTTTGTTGTTGGATTAGGCCAACCTGGCCTACATACTTGATTGAGGTGACAATTCTATTCCATCCCTTCCAATCAATCTTCCAAAATGATTAGGTCTAGAACACTCTTAGTGAATGTGGGTGAGCTTCCATACTCTTCATGTTCTTGTTGAAGGGATCTTTTGTAACTCTTGACAGTGCAAACAGATCAAGTGGGGATGTGGCCAGAATATTGGATTCTTCCATGACTATATCACTCATCCCTCCTTGCCTCCTACGAACTCTAACAATAGTTATCTAATTTAAAATAACTAACTCAATTTTATAGTCCTTCTCATACTTAGATAAGTCATCCATTAATTGAATGAATTTAATGGAATTGAGGATCAATTCTTTAATTGATGAGGATTCCTCCTGGAAGAAAAAATTTCATGGTACCGTTTTTTGGGACAGTTCCCGTGATCTCGAGGATGGATGCATCAACTTAGAGAGAGTCAGAACTATCATTTGATTTTTTATAGGATCGTCTTCTTTTAATTAATTTTTTTCCTTATGGATATTTTGTTTCCTATAAGATCAACTTTTGGAGGAATTTGGTTTCGGTGAAGTTGGTTGTATTTTGGCAGAGGAAACTGAGGGTGAGGTTGGTTTATCTAACTATTCCCTGAGGATAACATGAGTTTATTCAAAAAAATCATGTGTATTAAATCATTTAAATTTCGTATTCTTTTTCTTATATCTTCTTCCCATTCACCTTCTTCTTCAGGAGTGGTGGAAGAAACACACCCCACTTGTGCTGGTGGTTTAACCAACTTCACTTTCCCAAAGTCAACCATAATTTTCAGGATGTACTTAGAAACAAAACACTCTCGAATAGTGTGGACCAATGTTCTGTGAAAGGGGAAATAATTTGAGAAATCATTGATACCCACTTGGTTGGTCCTTTTAGGCTTCAACAATTTTAGAAGGTTATTTTACATGGATACAATAAGGTAACCTAGAACTTTCTCATCTCAAAAGGAATAAACTTTATTCTTTTAGTCTTCAAATTAAGAGTGTTTAGGTTCTATTTTCTTTTCATGATGGGGGTATTATTCCTAAATTTATTGTTCATGAGGCGGTTCCATGTGAGGAGGTGTGTGATTTAGAGTTTGATTTGTTATAGAGGTTGGTTTTAAGGTAATAGTTTTGGTTTCTAGTGTGTCCATTATCTTTCCACAAGATATTGGTGTTGGTTTTTATTTGGTTAGGGCTCAAGAAATTGAATCGTAAAACATATATGAAACCAAAACAGGGTCCTAGAACCCACCCAGATACTTTACTGGGATAAGTGATGTTCACAGATCATCGTGAATATTATCAATGAAAAGACACAACAAGTCCTCTTGAGGAAGTTTTAGGTTCAGGGTGTAATTCAAACCCCTCTACCTAAAAATAAAAATTTATACCATATTTTTCTATCTCTACTTAAAACCTGAGAAGATGAGGACTATCATTTTCTATAGCATTGTGATGAATTGATAGAGGAATTTTTAGTGAAGATCTTCCCACCCCTTGAGTGATCCAGCTGGTAAACTGGTATACCAGATAAAGGTTGGTACCTATAAGGTCAACTTGAAGCACCTGATATTGGTTATCTCTTTCTATTTTAGGGTTCCTATTATGCAATCATGCCAAGATATGAAGTTTGTCATATACTGTTTTGAATCCCCCAATCTATTTAATGTTGGGAATGTTGGATTCCCCAATTTTGGTGGGGGAAGACTCATATCCACCCATTCAGGTTTGGCTTCCTTTCTGGTTGTATCGGTACATTTTTTCCTTATGAAACTTTTAATTGATCTGCAAGTGATTCAATAACATCAATGATATTGGGAGGAATATCCAACTAGGAAAGAGCCAGGATGGGGGGAACAATGAGTTGAGCCAACTGTGATGGTTCTTCCTGTACTCTTAGTGGGTAACCTTCAGGGGTAAGCATGTGAGGATGCATATTGACTAGCTTTGGTTTCATCCTTAATGGAGGGAACTCATGATATTTCACCACTGTGGGGTCCAATTATATTGGTTTTCAATATCTCACATTTATAAGATGTTTTGAATCTACCTTTATTGTTGTGATGAATCATATTTTCTAAGGTACATCAATTGGTCGTGTGAGATGCACCACTTCTTGAAAAGCATATCTAGAAGGGATGTTACCTTGAAGTAGTTTCATATTGATCTTTCTCAACTCCATCGCTTCCTCATACTATGTAAATCTTTCCTCAAGTGTGAGAGCTTCAACCTCATTAGGAAACGGGTGAGATACAGTCGTACCTTTTCACTTTTCCTTAATATATGATCACTAAAGGGGTAGAAGTGGATCATTTGAGGGAGTCTTAAAAATTTTAGCACGCCTCTAGTTCCTGGTAAGCACACCTTCTTCAGTCATTCCCATATGGTCTATATTTTTTATGAAAACATCTTCCTTCTTTTCCCCTATATCGGCCTCATGTTTTTCATCATCTTCATGGGTAGTGATAATGATGTTCACTGATTCATAATGAATTACCAGTGTCATATTATATTTGGAATGATAGGAAAGCTATTTTCCCTGAGAATATCTACTAAAATAACTATGATCTTCAGGACTAGTTGTAACCATGATATATCTCCCTTGTCTTTTCCCTCTACAGGGCCTCATGTTCTCCTTCAATGATCCCCTTGGAGCAATATAGAAAATGGTGGCTCAAAGGGAATCTCTCAACATTTTTATCATGCATGTTCTAATCGAGTAATTTAGGTCAAGAAATGGGAAAAAATTAGAGGTTTCTTCTTTCAACACTCCTCCTAATCGGGAAAATATTGACCACCATTTGGGGAGGAGAATGAGGTAAAAATTCCCCCAGCCATGCGGATTGGGTTTTTTATCATTCCACTACAACAAAATTTCAAATTTGATTTTTTTACCTTATGGGGATGGGTTGAGTTAAAAATTCTCCCAAACCTATGGGTTGGGGTTGATCCTATATTTTTATGTCTATATCTACCACAAATTATCTATTAATTTTATAGATCATTGTTCTAGCATGATTTGGGTTCATCATATGATCTTCATGCAAGATACTTTCTTTCAAAGGAATTATTTTTGTTTGATGATTGGCCTTCCTTAAATTAGAATCCTAATTAACCTTCTAGATTCATTGTGGAGCATTCTTTAAATGGCTCACTCTCATTAGGACTGATGAGTTGGATATTGGTTCAAGGTTGATTCCTATCAGGCATTCCATCTATCATGGGGAGAGATTACTTCTGAGAGTTGACTAGAAGCAATGATGTTGCATAAATTCGCTTCTGGATGTATTTACTGATCGAGGAATAAGGTGAAATGTAATGATCTATTCCCACTCCATCCTCGGATTTCGACACTAGATAGGTCATTGGAGACTAACTACCATATATTTCTTAATGTGTTTTGACATTCATGTTAGAGACCCTCTCACTGTTTCCATGATTAAAGGTGTCTCATAGCCAGAAGGGCTGCTAAGTCAATTTGAAAATGTAGTTATTTGGCTACCTTGACATGATATTCATGTCTATAAAAGAAAATAATTTAGTCCTCAGGTGATGAAGAGACATCCATATGTTCAAGTGAATTTCGCGCACACATTCTTATAACAATGTTTCTGGAATTCCATATTGAGGACTGGATAAAGGACAAAACATGACTAGTTTATTGACTTAATCCAATTTTTTCTTTATAAGAAATGCGTCTTCTTCATATTATTATGAATATTCTTCAACTTGGTTTGACCAAATCATATTTTTTCCAAATACTTTGATATAAGCAGCGGGGTTATAAGGAACCATCTTACTATGTTGGAGGGTAGGCAATCCAAGGGTGGTTTGGAGAGTGACAGTTGTCTTGGAATGTATTTTTGTTGATAAAGGATATCACTTGTCAATGATAAATCATTAGGCATGCTTGGACTCATATTATAAAGAACCTCATGATATGAGGTATTTATCACAATTTATTGGGAAAGGGGGAACTTCTTTTTTAAATGAAATATTAATGTGGGGAAGACCTTTGCAAAAAATTCCATGATGAGAGGGCCACTATCATGGTTTGACATCTGACTGTAATAATAATTTTTTGCAGCGTATACCCTAAAGAGGACCTTCTATGTTGATGATGTCAAGGGGAGGACATTTTTTCCATTTGATCTTCTAACAATGAGGATGTTTTGCATGGTACCCATTAGGGGAAGGGTTCTCATAATCAATAATCTGTTGACTGCAAAGGAGGCCTTCATGGAAACATTTCTAGGGAGGGAATCTAAAGGTATTGATATAAAAATTGTGGGGAGAACCTTTATAATCACAAATAATATCTTTGTAATTTGTTGATGGATCATCAGTATATTAGGCCACCATCGATAGATGTTTTTGGGATTGAAGATCCTTAAGTAGATTAAGATCATTGACCTACTCTTGGTTTTCAATTTTCCTTTGGCGATACTTCTTTTTGGGTGCTCTCTTTTGGGATACTTGAGTCACATGTTGTGAATAGAAACTTTTATATGTGGGAGATCTCCTGAGTGACTCTCATTTTGATTCCATATTATTCTGATAGGATTACAGAGTTTTGGAAAGGATATATACCTACCCTAGAATGGCCATTGAAGGGGACCAATGGTCTCCAATTGTAATAGGTGTGTGTGTCCAATCCTATTTTCTATTTATTTTGGGATTTTTTAGATGACCCTACAAGAAAAAAGAAAGAATATAAATCTTCTCCTGAGTGACCATATTATAATATTGATATATCACTTTAAATGCATAGGCATGGTTGTGTTTCTGAATCCTTATTACTACTGATGTAATCATTATATCCCTGAAAAATTGTAGAATATGGATAGGAATATATGTTTGTCCTTAAATCATTTCTAGGATATAAGGGGTGACTTTTGTAGCTATAATGGGGATATATTCCCATTCTGTGGTTGGAGCAAGATGTTTCCCTACTCTTGTCCTCTGTTTCTTTCCAGAACATACCGAAAATTGTCATGTGTGGGGGAAGAGACATGGTTGTGCCCCCATTTTGTTATCAAGGCATGTAAGAAGGTGTATCTAATTGTTTACAAATTGTATTAGAATAATTTATGTAAAAAAAGTTATATGGGTTCGCTTTTCGGTTGCTACTGCATCTTGTGGGTGGGATTCTCTAGCAGGAACAGGAATGTGAGACTATTCCTAGTTTTTTGATTTCTTACCTTAGTGGTTTATCATATACGCTCAAGTCTAAGATACCTAAGCCAAATCCCATAGGGATACATCATCATCATGCTGAGGACTTGGTGACACATGGTGTTGGCTGTAGAGATTACTGGAATAAGTCCTTTGTGGAAATTCTTATGATGTTAAGTTGAGGTCATCCCTAACCTATTGGTTTTCTTACTTTAGGTAAGGGAGGAACCCATTGTTGTGTTCTAGGGAAAGGATCTTGAAATGGTTTGAGACAAAAATGGGTGACATCTACTTTTTGGCCACCATCCATCGTGGGGGTGGATGGATGGTGGAGATTCTTATCTTGGAGGGATACACATGCAACCTCCAAGTTCGGGACAGTACCATTGGGGTGGTAATCCCGAACCAGTGTGTTTGAAACCCAATGTTGAAGATGTTGTGATAGAAATGGTGTCCCTTAATTAGATAAGGATCTAGCTTGTGCAGTAGTTGAACTATGTTTCTATGTCAGCTGGTAGGAAACCATTGGATTTAAGTGAATTTTGGTGAAAGTTCCTAGAGTTTTAACATGACAAACACAAATAAAATTTATCATTAAAGTAGAATTATAATAAATGAACACATTTGTAATTGATTGTATAAAAGATAAATGTTTGGAGACTTTTCATTTGGTTAGATTAAAAAAGGTTCTGACATGTGGAAGACATAGTTATTTTGGTTAATAAAAGGATTCACATCAGTTTTACTATTTTTTTCACACCGATCTTCATGGAAATTTGGTTTCTAAAAGGGTTTATTAATAAATCTATGAAAACATAACAAATCTCATATCCATGATAGATCATGGGACTAATTTTCAAAGGTAAGTGGTGATTGGGTAATTTTTACAATGATGCTTAAGAACTCACATTGTTCAATAGGATGAGTGGTTGGTCTCATCAAACCCTTTTGGGGTGAGTAATTTCTTACTCTGGAACTTTATTATAGATTTAATACAAATTCATAAATCCCTTATTAGAATAAAAATATGGAACCAATCACCCCTATATATTAACAATCAATTACAGACATGAGTGTATGGGAAACCATATGTATATATTCTAGGTTATCTATTGATGGGTCTATCTATGTGTTTCTGAGGTTCTCCATCAATGGAACCATCTATATATATTAGAGGTTCACCATCTTGGTTATGTTTTTTGGTACTAGTTTTAATCCACATAGTTAGCCACTCTGGATTTTTTCATCATTCATGGAGATGATAGTTATTTTTATGTTGGGATTGGGACCATGATAGAGGATTCCAACATATCCTCATTGGAGGAATAAGAACCTATATAGTTCACCACCACTTGATGGGAAACATCATACCTTTTATGTTCATTATATAAGGACCAAACCATGTAGTTTAACATCATGTAGAAAGGAAATCTTGGAAGATTATTCCTAGAAAAGGATGGGGTGGGGCATACACAAAAAATTCCCAAGGGACTCATAAGGAATATAGACACCAGGTTGAATATTCCCCTACTGAGAATATGTCCTAGATAATATTAGTGAGAGTTTTGGGTTCTAGGTTTAGACCTTTGGGTGGCTTCCTATGTATACCATTTGGATAGTAATTAAAGCCCACTTAGTTCTAAAGGGTTTAGGCTTACACCTATGGAGGAGGACCAATTGGTTTCCTCATAAATAATATAGACCTTTTAAGTTTTTTCTCCTAGGGAATATATCCCTTTGATAGCATGGTAACATGGTTTTGTGGATTACACCCAATAAGAGTCCCATTTGGTATTTTATCATGATAGTGACATGATCACTACTAACTTATAAGACCATGTGAGTCATGCTCAATGTGAGAAACAAGAGGAAGTGAGATATCCATCACTTCACACAATCTCCTTCGTATACTGGTGGATGAAGGTGAGGGTATGAAAGAAGAGAGATATCCCACAAGAAAGACTAGGGGATTAATCTAGGATGGATTCCAAAGGGAGAAACTTTCTCCACATTCACAGGTAAATAATAGTGATTCCATGGAAGGATAGTCATGAAGAAATATGGTGCTTATAAGTCCCCATATCCTCTCTTATTTTCAAACCCCATATTTATGGATTATGTATCCATACAGATACGACTAGATTCTCTTCACATTTTAGGTCATGAGAGGGGATAAACATTGTTTCTGGATCCTCTTCTACCATCCCTAGGGATAGTACCCTTACTACCAAGAGAATGCATGATTAGTAGGATGAGTTCCCTAGATACTTGTTTGGGTAAACACAGGGTGACCACATTTACCACTAAAATTCATGATTGAGAGGAAAATATATTATGTTCTATGCTTTGACCATACATGTTTGGGGGCCTTGGAAGAGGTCTCAATTTGACCCCCCCCCCCACCAGAATGGGAGTCTCAATGAAAGGGTTGCCCTATCATTGATGATATGAGATAGGGATTAGAATGTAATTCATCTAGGTGATACCTAGGTGGGTTTTAGGGTGCTTCACCCAGGTATTGCTTGGGAAGCTTGGGAGGACCTCGACCAAGTGATACCTGGGTGAGATTTCTATGACCTCACCCATGTATTGTCTGGGTCAGCTGAATGTGACCTCAGCTATGTATTTAATGGGAAATATAGACATGACATCTTCTAAGTAATTCCTTGGTGAGTTTGAATTTCCCTAATGATGTATGGGTAGGTTGGTAGGATCTCATCCATGTGATATTTGGGTGATTTGGGTGGGATCTCACACAGGTGACACCTAAGAAAGTTGGAGAAAAATCCTTGGTCGAAGAACCACTTGGGAAACCATACTTGGGAAATTCCATCCTCTAATATCCAAATTTCTTCTCAGGTGATCTTATAAATTTTGTGCCCATGTTTTTATCCAAGAAAGGTCCCTTCAACCTGGTATCTTTGGACTAGGAGGGAGGATCCTCACATGAAATTTTGGTGTTCTTTTTCCTTTGAGGAGCTCATGTCTGTTGAATCATACTAATTCACTCTTATCTAGTAGGATTAGGAGACTACATAAAGGTTTTTAGGACTTGATCGAATAACTTAGGTGAGTAAGTCTTTGGTCTAACTCTTCATCTTCTAGTCATATGAAATGGGGAGCCCAAGGGTCATATTTATAGGAAATCTTGGGCCCCTGATCAAAAGAGGTGGTTTAAAAATGTCACTCATATAGGTCCCTTGCATAGGTTTTACTGGTATGAGGATGTGGTCACACATCTTGGTCCATTCAGGTTTGACCTGTGCAAGTCTCTAGGTGTGTAGGTGGTACTTGTGCAAGATCCACTTGCATGAATGCATGGTAAAATGGATTCCAACTTTCATACCTTTCCTCCTCCATATACTTAGGATATTGTTATTAGAAAATTTTCATCCTTTAGTTAAAAAGGGTGTGTCAAAAGTATTTTTTAATATTATACCTTTTAATAATCATTCATTCTTTATTAGTATCATCATGTATTATCCATGTTCAATTTCAATTGAATACTCATTGATAGCATCAAGTTTTATAAAAAACTAAAATTCAGAATTCACGAATTGTGATCCAAGGATTTCATTAATTGAATATATATATATATAGTTTTAAACCATATCATGTTATTATGATTTAATTATTTTTTAAATAAATCATTATTATAAAGTAATATTATATATGTATCACCCACCGTGGTGAACATAAACCACCTCTTTGGTTATAAATTGCTACACATTATGTGTCTCTAGAACTACTCCTCCCACTAAGATCAGTAGTGTCTAGTATTCTTATACCAAATCATGTGAATTCATATCCTTAACCCATAGAAGTTAAGTATTCTCCCACTATCTTCAAATATATATTATTCTTTAGTGTAAATATAGTCGGTCTTGATATACGTTAATATCATTAGTTTTTAAAGGATCATCAACATAGATGCACCTTATTTTTTGATTATTGGTTTTTATCTAAACCCAAAATTTAACAAATGGTTTTCAATAAACACCTTTGGTAGTTTCCTGATAGATTTTTATTATATAAATATAGTTATGATATCCATTAGACAATATAGTTTGCATATGGGCGAGCTCATCTCCAGGCATCTGAAGCCTACGATCACGGCTCTCCATAGATGATACGAGGTATGATCTATGTCTATTCCACCTTAGTTGCGGTACTTATATACACAGGTTCCAATCATTATTTTATTTCCAGTACCCTCGTTCAGATCTCAGAGATTCCGACAGATCCGTTGTCTCGATCCTTATGGATATAGACTCTTACGGGAGAAGATTCGAGGATTACACACTGGTGTCGGTAGTGTGAGCTTACCTAGGAGGCGAGAACTTCGGCTGGGATCTCCTAGTAGCGGTGTCGAGGCATTACGATGTCATCTTGGGTATGGACTGGTTATATATAGTCCATAATCAAATTGACTGTATTAGGCACAAAGTGTGGTGTGTCTGCATGGATGGGACCAGTTTTACCTTCACCGGTGAGAAGAAATCCTTTGCAGCACATGATGGACTTACCTGGAGGAGGGTTCAGCTGATTACACATCGGTTGGCTAGCCTTACCCTCGGAGCAGTTGATGTGAAGAGTCTGTGTTATCCTGTAGTGGTGGACCAATATGTGGATGTATTCCTTGATGATGTTCCAAGTATACCTCTTCACAGAGAGGTGGAGTTTTACATTGACATGTACCCCAAGATGGCACCGATATCTACACCAGCATATCAGATGGCTCCCGTGGAGCTTTGTGAGCTACATGCATAGTTGGAGGACTTGTAGAGGGAAGGATTCATTTGGCCCAGTGTATCTCCTGGGGTAGCCCAGATTTTGTTCCTCAAAAAGGCATATGGGAGCTTGAGGCTTTGTGTTAACTATCAGCGCCTGAACCAGGTGACCGTGAAGAACAAAGACCCACTCTTGAGGATTGAAGATCTCTTTGATCAGCTAAAGGGAGCACGGTGGTTCTCGAAGATAGACCTCAGATCAGGCTATCGCCAACTTAGAGTACGGGATGAGGATGTGCAGAAGACGACCTTCAGATGTCGGTATGGCCATTATGAGTTTTTGGTTATTCCATTCAGTGTAACAAATTCTCTAACTGTGTTCATGGGACTCATGAATAGGATCTTTCAGCCATACCTTGATCACTTTTTGGTGGTCTTCATTGATGACATTTTTATCTACTCTACTTCTGAGGAGGAGCATTCCTATCATTTTCAGGTAATATTGTACACACTCTGAGAGAACCAACTTTAGGGTAAGCTCTCTAAGTGCCAGTTCTGGATCCTAGAGGTTCAGTTTTGGTACATGTAATATAAGAGGCTGGATTTTCAGTAGATCTAGAAAAGATGGAGGTGGTACATGCTTGGGAGCCACCCAGGAGTGTGATGGAAGTACGAAGTTTCCTGGGTTTGGATGGATAATACCGGAGGTTTGTTCCATATTTCCCCAGAATTGCAGAACCTTTATCGGCATTGATGAAGAAGGAGAAACTCATTGTGTGTTCAGAGAGATGTGAGCAGAGTTTTCAGGAGCTGAGGTAGAGGCTGACTAGTGCCCCCATCTTGAGGCTTCCAGAGGAGGGTGTAGGGTACGTAGTCTACTGCAATCCATCAGAGACCGGAATCAGATTTTTCCAAATGAAGAAGCGAGTGGTGATCACATATGGTTCTGGACATCCGAGAAAGTATGAATAGAACTACGCCACCCATGACCTGGAGTTAGTAGCAGTGGTCTTCCCCTTGAAGATGTGGCGACATTACTTGATGGGTGAGCATTTTACAGTCTACTCAGATCACAAGAGTCTCAGGTATATCTTCTCTCAGAAGGTCTTGAACCTGAGATAGAGACATTGGCTTGAGTTCCTCTAGGACTATGACTTCGAGATAATCTATACTCCTAGGAAAGGAAATGTTGTTGCAGATGCACTCAGTAGGGGGTCTGGTATACAACTACTTAGTGAGGTGATGGAGCAGCTAGCCACTTTGTAGATATCCTTTATGGATTGGGATGGAGTAGCTTTTTTTCGGTCTCTTACAGTCACTCCCCCACTTCTTCAACGAGTTAGGGAGGCACAACATGGGGACACTAACTGCGAGACACGATGTGCTTAGATATCCACAGGAAAGGCACCTGATGGATTTTATGAAGGTGGGGAGCATGTCATCCTCTTCAGAGGACGTACCATGGTACCAGTGTCACTTTAGTGGGAAGTGTTGAGGGAGTTCCACACATCCCCTCTAGCGGTACATCCATGAGTGGAGAAGATGTACTAGGATCTCCGATGACAGCACTGGTGGCCGGGAATGAAGAAAGCAGTTGCATATTTTGTCTCTCGCTGCCTCACTTGTCAGCAAGTGAAGGTGGAGCATCAGGTACTAGCAGGCTTGGTTCATCTTTTGGAGGTCCCATAGTGGAAGTGGAATGGGATATCCATGGACTTCGTGACAGGACTTTCACTTACATCCAGAGTTCATGACTCGATTTGGGTGATCATCAACCGACTCAACAAGTCAGCCCACTTCTTACCGATCAGAGAGCAGGGTTCAGTAAAGAGCATCGGATGCCTCTATGTGCAGGAGATTGTTCAGCTACATAGAGTACCCTTGACAATTTTCTCTGATCGTGATACACATTTTACATCTAGACTATGGAAGGGGTTGCCGGATGATTTCAGGACACAGCTTCATTTGAGCATCACCTTCTATCCTCAGACGGATGGCCAAACTGAGCGGACTATTCAGACCCTCGAGGACATGCTACGTGCTTTCATCCTTGACTTATGTCGTAGTTGGGAGGATCACTTTTTTTTTATGGGGTTTGAATACAACAACAGCTATCACTCCACCATTGGGATGACACTTTTTGAGGTGTTGTACGGGCGACCTTGCATATCCCCTTTGTGTTGGACTTACCCAGGGGAGTAAGCACTAATGGGACTAGAGGTGGTACAGGCTACCACATAGAAAGTGTAGATCATCCAAGAGAAGATAAAGACTATGTAGAGAAGGCATAAGTTGTATGCGGATAGGAGATGGAGACCTCAAGAGTTTGAGGATGGAAACCACGTCTTTCTATGAGTCTCACCTCAATGAGGTTTGCGGAGATTTGGAGGAGGTGTCAAGTTATCTCTGGGGTTCATTGGACCATTTCAGGTACTTAGTAGAGTTGGAGAGGTGGCTTACCACTTAGCTCTTCCACCTCAGTTTCATCGGGTACACGACGTCTTCCACGTATCCCAACTGAGGAGATACGTGCACTACCCTTCTCACATCATTGACCATGGAGAGATGAACGTCAATGATGAGGATACTTTTATAGAGGTTCCAATAGAGATTGAGGATCGACAGAAGCGGGTCCTTCGTGGGCTGTCGATACCTATGGTGCACATTCATTGGTAGCATGGGAGCCTCTAGGAGAGAACATGGCAGCTGGAGGCTCATATCTGTGCTCAGTACCGCCACTTGTTCTCTTAGTTTGAGTTGTGGCATATGGGGACACAAAGACCAGAGGTGGGGTAAAGACCCATAATTTCCATGCAATTTTTTTTAATTAAATGGGAATTTTATGAGTCTGAAAAAATTGATGGCCTGTGATTTCAAGGCCCGGTGTGCCGGGAATGAATTTCTGAACATTTTTTCGGGTACGTTTAGTAAACATGCGAGTGGGTTTTTTTAACTTTTGAACCGGTGCTCTGAATTGAAATCTGATGGCACCATTGAACTCGTAGTGCCGGTATTCTCTTAAGGGGACCATCACCTCAACCACAGTAGGTTGAGGGTGAAAGATAGAATTTGGGTTTTTTGTGGAAATAGAAATAAAAAAAATCTTTTTGTTGAAACCTCCCATGTGGATGGTTTAAAGGTGGGGACCACCTGAACTAAAACCTCCCACATGGGTTATAGTGGTGGGGACCACCAAAGACTAAAACCCCCTTAAACTCCCCTCTTAATGGGAGAAAACCCTTGAACTCCCTCATTAATGAAGAGTTAACCCATGGAATTCCTCCCATTAATTAATTATGCATCATCAATTGATTAATGTTGCCAACTTTTTCTGTGCCAAAAATTTAAAAATTGGACAAACACTTTTTATTTCGGCTGTCTATTCTTTTGAGATCATTCATTGGCAAAGGTAGAAGCTTGGGAAGAAATTTGGAGAAACATTCTCAACTGATGAACTATTCTACTTCGACGAATATTTCTCCAATGAAGAACACCTCCGAAGGATATCCAACGATGAACGAACCGACGATCAGGGAAACGACGACGTCATAGACTTCACCCCTTCCAACATCAACAAGAAATCAAGGTAGGGGTGTGTTTTAATTTGATCAATGTTAAATTCCCTCTCACATTGAGTCATCTTCCTTGATCTGTATGCTACCACCCTAACGCGGAGGGTACGGGCTAAAAAACATGGTCCGACCCCTCTGCAAATCTTCTGGATATTTTGTGTGATCTTCATGATGTGATGGTGATCAGTGATGGTGGTTGGAACCGGTGGAACTCATGAACCACGATGAAGACGACGAACGAAGGGAAACCGGTCAATCCGGCCGCCGATGAAGGCACGACGCTCCGCCGCCCCGCGGCCTCCGCTGTCCGTAGACACCACCACCCCACTGCCTCCGCCATCCATGGCCCCCACAGCCCGCAGCCTCCACCGTCCATGACTCCCACCACCTGCGGCCTCCCCCACCCCATGGCCTCCGCGCCCCGCGGCCTCCGCGCCCCGCGGTGCTCCGCTGATCCACATCCCCCGTGGCCTCTCACTATACTCGCACCCCCCACCCCGCAGCTACTCGTGGCCCCACGCCTCCCCCGCGGCCCCCTGGCCTCTGCACCGCCCTCGCAGCCCCCCACGGCCTCGCGCCGTCCACGGCCTTCTGTGGCCCCCTGCGTTCTCATGCAGCCCCTCACGGTCCCCGCGGCCCTTTGCGGCCCCTCACGGCGTGCCGGGCAACCCAGTGGAGGTCGGGCCGGACCCAACAGGCCGGGTCGACCCAAACAGGTTCGGGTCAACCCAGGTTGGGTCGGTCCGTGTCAGACCAGACCCCGACCAGCTACGAGATTTTTCTCTAACGGCCATAACTTTGGCACCAGTCATTCGTTTGATAAACTATCAATGGCGCTATAAACCTTAGATCAAGATGGTCCCTTTAGTATACCCCACTAGATTTTTGGGTACAATTGAGGAACGGTTGGGTTGGATTGACAACGAATCCAACCGAGCCCCGGAACTAAAAGGTAAATAACTCACAGACTGGGCATCCGATTGACGAACGGTCTGTTGCGTTGAGACCCCTATGACATGGTGTTCCCTTGAGATACTTCTTACTGTAACATAGTGGAAGTTGGAGTATCGACTAGTGGCTTGAGTATAGGACCCTCCCAGATATGATAAAGCTTAGTATGGGAACCTAGTAGCTGGCTATGACGTGAAGAATGAATAGAGATCATGTGTGCATCATCAGTTAGCGATCCTGTGTGGGTTAGCACCTAGCGATCCTATGTGGGTTAGCACCGAGTGATCATATGTGGTTCATCACCTATCGATCCTGGGTGGGTCAGTACTGACCGATCCTATGTGGGTCAGCACCAAGCGATCCTGTGTGGGTCATCACCGAGTGATCCTGTGTGGGTTAGTAGAAGAGCCTCTTAACAGAGAAGGATGATTCGGTAGTTACATCTAATCATATCTACTACTGTACTCAAGAAATACCTAGTGTGAGCTGAGTCTGTACCTGTGTGGTACTTTATATTGTGGTAATACATTTGTGGTATTCTCATGTGTGGCGTACATGTGTGGTACTTGCCTTTGTGGTTTTCCTTCCTTTTAGGAACAGTTGATCTTTGGGCTTTGAGTTGGACTTTGTGCTTTTTCCTCATGATTAAGATGGGTTACTTGATAACTTAGGTATATGTGTGGGCATATAACTAAGTAGGGTTTTTAGTTGATTCCATGTTGTGTGGTTTATCCTTGGTGGATTTTGTGAGACCTTGAGGGTCTTGGGGTCCCTACTGAGTATCGTTATACTCACCCCTGCACGGGCTATGCTCGCACACTATTGTGTTTGGTGCAGACGACGGATAGTTCTAATTGAGGATGATAGTACTAGGACTAGAGGTAGCTCAGAGGTGGAAGTTAGATGAGGTGAACTGCAGAGACGGCCGCTCATGATCTGTACCTACCCTTCAGGTATGATTCATGGTGGATGATCTAGGAGTTTCTTTTCACCTATCAGTCATCTTGTACTTTCTAGTTTTCCTTGTACTTTCTAGTTGGGCTTGTATTCTGGCCCCTTTTACTCACTGTACTCACTCTGTTTACTATTCAGTTTACATGAGTTCATATATTGTTGTGTTCTTAGTTATGTGTGTTACAGTTTATAAAGGCAATGCCTTCCCAGTTTTAGGGATTATGCCTTTGGTGCTAGTCTCCAGCCCCTGGCCTATGGACGATGGGCTTGGGGTAGTCACGGCACGGGCCCCGGAGGATGGGTCATGACACATGAGGTCAAGTAGAGCTGGAACTTATTATCTATAGTTGGGGAAAGTAATATCAGTGTTCTCTTTTTATCTGAAGTGGGAGTCTTTGAGAGATGATCAACCTCTAGTTTTCATCGAGTTTATTGATGTTTTTTCTTCTGATTTCTATAGTTTTCCACCAGTAAGAGAGGTGTATATTTCTATTGATTTATTTTTTGGTACTCATTAAGTACCTATACCATATTATAGTATGGAACTAGCTAAATTGAAAGAGCTGTAGACTTAGATAGATGATCTTTTAGAGAAATTATTTATATTCCTGAGTGTGTCACCTTGGGTGGTGCATATTATCTTTGCTAAGAAAGCTGATGGAGGACATCACCTTTGTATTGATTACTGGAAACTCAACCAATTTATAGTAAATAAAAAGTATTCATTACCATAGATTGATGATTTTTTTGACCATTTGAAAGGGTTGAAATGTTTCTCGAAGATTGGTCATCGATTTGGTTTCCACCAGTTGAGATTAAAAGAATCTAACATTCAAAAAACCAAATTTTGGAGTAGGTATGGTCATTAAAATTATCTTTTCATGCCATTTTATCTAACCAATTCTCATTATAGTCTTTGTTCCTTTGATGAACAATATATTTCATGAGTATCTTGATATTTTTTTGGTAGTATTTAAGGATGGAATACTAGTTTACTCTCAATTCATGGAGGATCATGTGCATCATCTAAGAGAAGTTCTAGAAAGGATGAGAAATCACTGACTCTATGAAAATATATTGAAATGTGACTTCTAGATCAAGTAAGTGATGTTATTGGGACACGTGGTATCAGAACATGGATTCTCAGTTGACCCTAAGAAAGTAAAATCTTCTATGACATGGGAGCAACCACAAAATGTTTTCTAGATTTGGAGCTTCTTGGGTTTATCAAGGTATTATCACTAGTGTTTAAAGGATTTCTCAATGTTGGATTCTCAGATTCCCAAAATCACTATAAAGGGGGTGAAGTTTTCATGGGATGAAAAATTTTAGAGTTTTTTTATTGATTTTAAATGTCTTTTGACTTCATTTCAGGTTTTGACTCTTTTAGTGGCTGGGAAAGGCATTGTGGTCTTCTATAATACATCAGGTTTAGGTTTGGGTTGTGTTCTTATACAGGGTGATCACATAGTACCCTATGGATCTAGATATATTAGGCCAAAAAAGAATAATTATCACACCCATGACCTCTAACTAGAAACTATGATGCATTATCTTAAGAGTTGGCAGTATTACCTTTTTAGAGAATGGTTTACCATGTATTCTGACCACAAGATATTGAGTTATATATTATTTCAAAAACATTTCAATACCTTTAAGAGTAATTGGGTGGAGTACCTGTAATGTTTTGATTTCAAAATCATTTATACCCTAGGAAATGGAAATGTCATTGTTGACGCTTTGAGCAGGAAACTTGAAACCCAATCCATAAAATAATCATTAGAAAAGTAAAATTTAATGTCTCTTTTTTCATAGTTTCATTTATGAGTTTTTGAATAGTAGGTCAAGGTTATCTTATCCAGTGTTCGGTTGAAATCCACTCTTCTTAAGATAATTCTTCAGGAGAAGAAACTTGATGGTGAATTATGTAGAATTATGGACTCTATTTATGATGGAGAGACTATTGTCAAGTGGTCATTCTCTACAGAGGGTATTCTTTGTTTTCAAAATCAGTTTCTTGTGTCGTTATCCATGAGAAAAATTTTTATAGGGTATTTCCAAAATTACTAGTGGGTTGTTCACCCAGGAACAACAAATATGTTATATGACATATGATGGTGATTTTTGTGGCTAGGTATGTTACGGTACATCATTAAATTTATTTCACATTGTTATACATTTCATAAGGTTAAGACCAAGCCACAAAAACATAAATATTATCTCTATCCCCTTCCAATAATGAGTGGGAAGTGGGATGATATTTCTATGGACCTTGTGGTTGGGTTTCTATATACCCCTTGAAATAATTATGTGATATGGGTTGTGATCAATAGTTTAAATAAATTGACTCTATTTTTACCCATTTATGATACAAACAAAGTTGACGATTTGTAAAATATTTATGTGAAAGATATTATTTCTTTTTATAGGGTTTAATAATCTATAGTCACTAATAGGGATCCCATTTTTACCTCTCATTTTTTTTGAGGCCTTCAAGAGGTGATGGGATATCAAGTTCATTTGATTGAGGCATACCATCCATAGACAGATGTATATAGAGAGATAGATATATATATATTTATTAAGATATGATAAGTGCCTACATTATTGACTTTGGTGAAGATTAGGACAACCATTTTGGACTGGGTAAGATTTCTTATAACAATACTTACCCATCCATGATCAGAATGGATCATTTTGAGGCATTGTATTGTATGCCACATAAATCTCCATTGTTTTGGTCGGATATTGGAGAAACATCCTGGGTTGGGCCAAGTCTGGTCCAAGAGACAATAAAAAAGACTCAGTTGATTCATCAAAGAATGCTGACAGCAGAGATATGATACATATATTATGCCAATTTTCATCATATATTGTTATATTTCTTTGTTTTTTACTAGGTATTATTTATATTTTCACCTCTATTGGGTCACTGATGTCTTGGGAGGCAAGGTGTAAAGACCCGACCCAAGTTTCCCGAAGTCGGTGTCATGTTACATTACATTGGCATGATTACAAGAAATTTACATTCTGAAGGAATGAATAGCTTAGCATATTTGGAAATCTAGATACATACATAAGTTCAACATTACAACTTGAAATGAAAAACAACAAATAAGTTCCATTGGGAACATCCACCACTCTAAGTTTATCCTTGCAAGTCAATCATAATATACCTCTTCATGTCCCGGGAAAAATGAAACTTAAGAAGGGGTGAGATTAGATGCCCAATAGGGTTAAACATTACATAGGAATATAACATAAACATTAGTCATGGTGAATAATAGAAAACACATGCCTTTAAAAATAAACTTGAACATAATATGGCAGGAATATGAGCTGAGTAAATATTCCCATAATAAAACACAATCATGGGTATTCTACTACTCAAATAACCTCATGAACTGTAAATTTATAGCTTCATGAGGGAAATTAATATTTCTTATATTCTGAAAAATAATTTCAAATCCTCGACCAAGACATCTAAAAATGATTAAGGCCACATCCAAAACCATATCTAAAAAAGGGAAAGGCCTCGGCCAAGTCCATATTTATTTGTCTAATGAGACATATTAATGCATTGATGGGATATAGTGGGCCCCACCCACCACATAATAAGTCCAATGACTTCCTCATATGAATGGGGATAAACATAAACAACATATACATTTATATTGAAACTAACATATGAAATGTAAATAACTTTCCCCGAATATTAAGCATAAACACTAACCATTCAGAGTGAATTGGTGAATGGTTTTAAGATAGCACATCCACATTAAAAATAACCATAAACCATTCAATTAAATATTATAGATTATATCATAAATATTAATCCCAATAATAAATAGTAATCAATAGGTGTTTTGAAACATATGAAGATAATCTTATACAATCATTGAGTAATTCTTGAGATAAACACTCTTTTACTCTTAATAGAAGAGTTATTTTGGAAAAGTATTATTATAAAACCATAAATTAAGTCATATTGTATTTTTATAATAAAATTAGTGATTTTATAAATATAATGGTTTCTAAAAATAGATAATATAGTGCCCTTGAAAGTAGTTATGAATTTGGGAAATTCCCTTGAATCAGGTTTGTATTTCAAAAAGAATTTTGAATGTTACTTTTAAAATGAATAACTCCCCATAAAATAAAAAGTGATTCTCATTGGTAAACATATATATAACACTCACATATAATATATGAAGAATACACAATAATACATAAGAACTTCATTGAGGTATGTAGACAATAAAAGTAACCAGAATGAAAATGGAGGTTCGGGTGGAAAACCCTTACCACTTTGTAATCAATCGAAACATATGCCCAAAAACTAATAATAATAAAATGATACATTTAATACCATTAAATTAAATATATTCATGATATGATACATCAGTATCAATACACACATAATAGTATTGAATAAGGAGTGTATCACAAAATGGAAGTGAGATGAGAAAATCCTTACCTTAAGTTCGAAGATATTCCTCACATGATCTTAATGACCTAAATAATAGAATTTAGGATGAAAAATTAATGATTAAATAACATCCAATACATGTAGTTGATTTAGTATAACTTTATTAGTTTTATTCATGGACATTTAGGGGTTAAGAGATTTAATTTCATTGTTTGGGAGCATTTTCTTGTTTGGTCTTCATGATCGGTTTACTTATATTCATGTACAAAAAAACATGTAGAATGATAATTCTTTTATATAATAGATGTTGTATGTTATTAGTGACAAAATATAAGATTAAATGGTTATAAAATTCATTTGTTTATTGTGAGTGAAGATGAATTAATATATAAAACTTTAATGACAATTGTTTGGGTTAATTGGTAGTTCTTGATCACAACGAACTTATCTTGATTTATAAATTTATATCATGTGTAAAAAAGGATTAATGAACATGAAATAAGTTATAATACATATATTATAGTCTATTTAAACCATAAAAATTATTTCATGACTATAGTTGAAGATGGTAATAGAAATTGAAATCCTGCCATCCTTGTTGAATTTGATAAATTAACACATATCGGATGGTGTTTTCATTTCTAGTATAAAAGAAGGGTAAAGGAGAGATGATGAATAATTATTAATTTATAAAAAATTCCATTACATGTAATTTATTGTATTTATCACAATATTTGGATGAAATTAGGTTAGTAAATAAAAGGAAAATAAACTTGAAATAAAATATATGAAAAGAGGAATTTACCTCTTGAAGTAATCTTCCTTGAGAGCCTCTTTAGGGGAGAGTTTTTGTCCTTTTTTATGAGACCAGGGGAGTATGGACGTGGGGGAGAATATTGGGAGGATATTTGGGAAGAATTTATACAATTAAAAAGGCTTTAGAGGAGTGAAGAGAAGAGGGGATGAGGCGGTGTTTATAGTGGAGGAGTGGGGTGATTTGTGAATATTTTATTCATTATTTTATTATTTCCCTCAACACAACCAATAGTGTTGATTCATGTGACCCATAATAGTAATACTTTCATTTGAGTTCAAACGTAGTGGTCTTACATAATCCTTACATCATCTATGACTCAATAAATCATGTATTTAGCATTTATAGTAAATTATCGTATTTTACTATTCACCCAAAATTCATGTATTTTAGAAAAATCCCAAATATTCACCCCAACTTTTTTTCATAATTTAGAATTAAGAAATGAAATCCATTTTTTTAAAATAACTTTCTAAATATTTTTAATTTAATTTTTAAATAAAATCATATTTTTTTCAAAAAAGCATTAAAACTATAACTCGTTTTATAATGCCTTGAAAAACTAATCAAGGCCCCATAAAATTATCTTATAAGTATAAGACAATGAAATAAAAATTTATGATTACATTTTATGAAAATAAATTTCAATTTTATTTTATTAAATTAATCATAAAATTGTAATTAAAATATTTGTGACATACAAAAATACAAATACTTAAACTATGATCATTTTTTCACTTATAAGATGTCTAAATTGTATTTATACATTCATGGGTGAAGTTTCTATTTTTTGTCCCATTTACTATTCATTAATATTAATAAGGGTATGTTACTATTCATAAGGGTATGTTAATATTCATCAAAAACTATGTTTTCTTTATCAAACTCTAAATATCCTACTGAACGCAACCGTGTATGTTAGTTTTTCAAAATTCAAATCACAGAGGTGGAAAATTGTGTTCATTGGATAGGTTATAACAAAGTGATGTTTTGTAGAGACTCAGTGTTTCATTCATTCAATATTAAATTTATTTTCAAAATCTTGGGGTGTTACATTATCCCCTCTATACGAAAAATTCATCCTTGAAATTATCATAATGTTTTCTCACAAAAAGATTTGGGTATTTCTTTATCATAAGATCCTCCGGATCTCATGTTGCCTTTTTGATTTTATGATTTTTCCAAAGTATCTTTACCAGTCGAGTTATCCAGTTACTCAACAATTGTTCTTTAGTGTTTAGAATATGATAGGCTCTTCATAGTAAGATTGGTCAGGTTTCAATTCTATACCTTCAGAAGGGAGGATATGTGTTGGGTCTGGAATGTACTTTCTCAGCAATGAGACATGGAACACATTATTTACTTTAGAAAGGATAGCTGACATAGCCAAACGATATTAAATATCTCCAATTATCTCCAAAATTTCAAAAGGGCCTATATACCTAGGGCTCAGTTTCCCTTTCTTCCCAAATCTTATAACACCCTTCCATGGAGATACTTTTAAGAAAACATGATCTCCCACATGAAATTCAAAATCCTTCCTTTGATTATCAGCATAGATTTTTTTCTTTGAGATACTTTGATATGGCCTTGAATAGTCTTTACCTTCACTATTTTTTCCTCTACATGCTCTAGGCCCACAAGCCTCCTTTCTCCAACTTCATCCCAACAAGTTTGTGTATGACATCTCTTTCCATATAATGATTCAAATGGTTCCATGTGAATACATGAATGGAAACTATTATTGTATGAAAACTCCACTAAAGGAAAATATTGATCCTACATACCTTGAATGTAAAGTGAACATGATCGTAACATGTCCTCTAAGGTTTGGATCATCCTTTCTAATTCCTTGTCAATTTGTGGGTGATAAGTAGTACTCAATTTAAGCCCAATATTCAAATCTTTTTAAATAATTTTCCATAATTTTGATGTAAATCATTTATCACGATCAAAAACAGTTGAGATAGGTGCTCCATGAAGTCTCACAACTTCATTGATATAGAGTTTCAATAGGCACTCCAATGGAAAATCCTCCCTTATAGTGAATAAATGTGCATATTTCGTAAGTTGATCAACAATTACCCATATCACAACATTATTCGTTGGATTTTTGGGTAATCTAGGGAAAAAATCCATGGTGATCTCATCCCTTTTCCATGTATAAATAGGTATAGGTTTCATGACTCCTCTAGGTTATTGTCGTCCGGCCTTTACTTATTGACAGACTAGACATCTTAATACATAATCATTAATTTCCCGCTTTATGTTATCCCCCTAAAAATGTTCTTTCAAATCTCTATAAATTTAAGTGATACTAGATTTTATAGAGAAATTCTATCTATGATAATCATCCAATAACTCCCTTTTCAGCTCAGGTATAGAGGGAACACATAGCCTCTTCCCAAATTTCAAAATTCCATAGTCACACGTGTAGTCAATAAACTTCCCATATTTCATAGAATTAATTTTCTTTCGAATATTCTCATAATTAGACTATGAAGCTTTAATTATTTCTAATAAATATGGTTGGGAAACCATTTGAAAAAGTAGTTATGTTTCACATTCTTTGATAATTCCCATATTCATCCTCACAAGATCCATGTACAAAGGATACTTGTCAATCATTATTTTATTGAGAACTCCATGATCCTTAATGCTCAATGCATCAGCTACCTTATTTTCCTTTCCTGGGTGGTATTGTATGGAAAAATCATATTCCTTGAGTAGTTCGATCCATCACATTTGCCTCATGTTGAGTTATTTCTGTGAGAAGATATACTTCAGACTTTTGTGATCCATATATATCTCACATTTTTATCCATAGAGAAAATTTCTCCATATCTTCATATAAAATATTACAGCTTATGACTCAAGATCATCAGTAGAATAGTTTTGTTCATGAATTTTTAACTACCTTGATGCATAGGCAATAAATCTATCATTCTTCATAAGGACACAACCAAGTCCATTTATTGATTCATCACTATAGATCACAATCCCATCATTCCTCGATGGTAGATTTAGGATCAAAGCATTCAGTAATCTCCTCTTCAATTCTTCAAAACATTCCTCACATTATTTTTTCCATAAGAACTTGACACTTTTACATGTAAGCTTGGTCATTGGGTTGGCTAAACAGGTGAAGTTATGATCAAAACACTGATAATAACTAGGTTAACCAATAAAACTACGTACCTTAGTTTTGTTCATTGGAGTAGTTCATTCTTTCATGGCCTTTGTCTTCATAGGATCAAAAGATATTCCATCCTTATAGTCAATGTGGTCAATAAACGAAACTATTTGAAGCCAAAATTCACACTTTCTAAACTTTCTATATAATTCATTTCTTCTAAGAGTCTTCAGAATAGTGCGCAAGTAATTTTCATGATATTCATATATTTTGGAGTATAAAATGATATCATCAATAAATACCAACACAAATTAATCAAGATATTCCTTGAAAACTCAATTCATCATATCCATGAAAATGGATGGTGTATTAGTCAGTCCAAAAGGAATTACTATAAACTCGCAATTCTCATACCTAGTTTGAAGTGTTGTCTTTAGAATATATTCCTCACATGCATCTGATGATATCCAGATCGAATATCAATCTTTGAAAAATATTGGGCCTCATGAAGTTGATCAAATAAATCATTAATGTGAGGTAGGGGATACTTTTCTTTATTGTTATAACATTGATCTCCCTATAGGCAATGCACAACCTCACAGATCCATATTTCTTCTTAACAAAAAAATAGGGGCTCCCCGTGGAGAAACACTAGGGAAAAATAAATCATTTATCACTCAATTACTTTATTTTTTTCTTTAGTTACAGTAATTCCGTATTGGAAATTCTATAAGGTTTCTTTGATATGGGCCTTGAATTAGAAATTAAGTCAATGTAAAACTCAATTTATCACTCTTTAGTATGTCCAGGAAAATCCTATGGAAACACATAAACATATTCTTGCACAATAGGTACATATTCTAGTTAAAAATTCATTTACTCACCCATAGTTATTACATTCCCTTCCTCCCTAATAAATGAATTTAGTAGAGATACTAGGGGTGGATCTAGATGGAAATTAGATGGTGATGTTTTTGATCTAAAGATAAGGGATTCCACATCATCCTCAAAAATTGTAAAATCATTCTTATTGCAATACATTTTTTAATTATGGTTTTAAATACAATCTATATTGAGGATTATATAAAAATCAATCATGGGTATGACAATAAAACCAACAGATAAAGCATGTTTATAATAAATAATGGGGACTGCCTGACACAACTTTGTTGCAATGATACTTCCCTAAATAATTTTGAAAGACAACTCCCATATTAAATCAAATTGAAAATATCGAATTTTAGTGGAAAACTGGGAAGATATGAAAGAATTTGATGATCTAGAATCAAATAAACCATTGTCTAAGTTTGAAGAAAATATTAAAGTACATTCCACCACGTCATTAAAAACATCAATATCTGTAGTTGTGATCTCATAAGATTGTCCATGATCCCTTGGCCTTTTCTGAGGTAAGTTTCCTCGAAACTTTGGACAATAATTATCATAGTGTCACATGTCCCTATAAATATAGCATTTAATTTTAATAGATTCTTTATTCCCATTGAAAATACCAGCATGATGGCCTTTTTGTTCACACTTGTATCACACCCCTTTTCCTTTTAAGCAGGCACCAGGGTGTTTCCTTCCACAACTATCACATAGTGGAAAGTAAACTATTCCCTTCTTCAACATTTCTTTTTTCCTTTTCTAGAGTTTTAATCAACCCTCTTCTTCTCTTGCTTTCCTTTCATGTCATAAGACTTAGAGAACTCATTTTTTTTCTTGATAGCACATGAGACTATATCTTCGTATGATAATAAATTTTGGCAGACCAGCGCCCATCATAGGAAAGTATTTAGGCCATAAAAGAAAAGATCAATATTTCTCCTTGGATTAAATATATAATCAACATCATGCCTTTCTAACCTTGTGAAGTTAGCATCATGCTTTACAAGATTCTCATCTTCCTTTTGCCTCAAATTCTAAAACCAACTTTCCATATCCACTCAATGTTCACGAGGAAATTATTTATCTAAGAAAAGTTATTTAAATTCACTCAATTACATGTTTTTTATCTCTTCCTCATCCTTTTTGTTTTAAATTAGTGACCACCATTGATCAGCATCTCCTGACAGATGACAAACTACCATGACAACCTTCTCCCTTTCAATACTTCTAAAGGCAAGAAATATATTCTCTAAAAAACTTATCCACTACTATATTAATAATGGGTTTATAGTACCATTAAATAATGGATTTTGTTGTTTTATAAAGCGATCTAACATATCTCCTCCACATTGTGGATCTGGATGCTCCATATGGGTAAGGTTATAGTTCATAACCTGAGTAAGTTTTACAATTATAGTTATCAGTTTCTCCACACCAGTCAAAGCTCCATAGCAAACATCATTATCTTAAATAGGAGGGAAATCCCTACATGTGATATGTGTGTTTGTGTGGTTTCAATTCCTTTCACTAGGATCCATTTATAAATTAATTTCATTCACTAGATTAGGTTATGAATCATAATTTATAATCTCAACTTAGCAAAATATTTGGGATAAATTGAAATTTTATCCATGGATAATCCCATAATCATAAACGTGGTGTCTTTGAGGAAAAAATTACATTGAAATAATTCAAAGTGTAATATAAAGAAAATGTGAATTTTCCTATGTATATCCCTTAGAAGTTTCAAACTAGGTGTGCAGTAAGGTCGGTTTTTGTGTACCAGGATACCCTGGGTCAAGCCTGAAACTCCTTGTTGGAGTTTTCACTCCTAGGTATATATGTTTCAGAACCACGTCCACTTGTAGTATCCAGAAAGGGATTCATTTTTTAGAAATATCCCCATAATCTATTCCTTTCCAAAATACTAGGATGTTCTTGTATGTTTATCCTCAAAGTATATCTTAGGGGTTTGTTCCCTAATATAAGTTTTATAAATATAGTTTCCAAGTTTTCTACTAAATTTCCTCTGATACCAACTATAAAGACCCAACCCTAGTTTCACAAATCAAGTGCCTTATTAAATTACATTCGAATGATTAAAATAAATTTTTATCCCAAAGTAATGAATATTTTAGAAGATTTTGAAATCTAGATACATAAATAAGTTCAACATTACAACTTGAAATGAAAAACAACAAATAAGTTCCATTGGGAACATCCACCACTGTAAATTTATCCTTTCAAGTCAATCATAATATACCTCTTCATGTCCTAGTAAAAATGAAACATAATAATGGGTGAGATCAGATACTCAGTAAGGGTAAAAATTACAGTAAAAGAAAACATAAACATCAGGCAAGGTGAATAATTTAAAACACATGCCTTTAAAAATAAACTTGAACATAATATGGCAGGAATATGAGATGAGTAAATATTTCCATAATAAAACATAATCATGGGTATTATACTAGTATAATAACCTTAGGTACTATGAATTTATAACTTCATAATGAGGGTAATTCATATCTCGGACAATATGAAACATACCATCATGGCCTCAGCCAAGACATATAAAAATGATTAATGCCTTGGCCAAAACCATATCTAAAAATGGGCAAGGCCTCAGCCAAGTCCATATCTATTTGTTTCATGAGACCTATCGATGAATTGACAGGATATAGAAGGCCCCACCAATCACATAATATGTCCAATTAATTCCTCATATGAATGGGGATAAACATAAACAACATATATATTCATATTGAAACTAACATATGAAACGTAAATAACTTTCCCCAAACATTAAGCATAAACAATAACCATTCAGAGTAAATTGGTGAATGGTTTTAAGATAGTACAACCACAACCAAACTAATAATAAACCATTCAATTAAATATGGTATATTATATCATAAATATTAATCCCAATAATACATAGTAATCAATAGGAGTTTTGAAACATATAAAGATACACTTATAAAATCATCGAGTAATTCTTGAGATAAATACTCATTTACTTTGAAAAGAATATTTATTTTGGAAAAGTGTTTTTATAAAACCAGAAATGAAGTGAGATAGTATTTTAATAATAAAATTATTTATTTTATAACGATAATGGTTTCTAAAAATATATAATAGTGTACCGTAAAAATTAAGTAAGAATTTGAGAAATTCCCTTGAAATGGGCTTGTATTTCGGAAAGAATTTTGAATGTTCCTTTCAAAACGTGTAATTACCCATAAAATAAAGAGGTATTATGGTTAGTAAACATATATATAATACTCACACAGAATCTATGAGGATTAAATAATAATATATAATAATTTCATTGTGGTATGTAGACAATAAAAGTAAGCTGAATGAAAATGGAGGTTCGGGTGAAAAACCCTTACCACTTTGTAATCAATCAAAACATATGCCCCAAAAATAATAATAATAAAATGATACATTTAATACCATGAAATTAAATATATTCATGATATTATACATCAATGGTAATTATACATACACCATACACATGTAATAGTAGTGAATAAGGGATGTCTCACAAAAATGTAAGTGAGATGAGGAAACCCTTACCTTACGCACGAAGGTGTAAGTCACTTGATCTTAATGAGATGAATAATAAAATTTAAGTTCATATATTAATGATTAAATAACGTCCAATACATGTAATAGATTTATTATAAATTTATTAGGTTCATTCACGGCCTTTTATGGGTTAAGACATACAATTTCATTGTTTGGGGGCATTTTCTTCCCTGGTTTTCATGATCGGTTTACTTATATTTGTGTACGGATAAACATGTAGAATGAGAATGGTTGTCCAGAATATAAGTTTTATGTTATTATTGAAAAACAAGAATATTAAATGGTTATAAAATTCATTCGGTTATTGTGAGTGAATTTTAATCATTATATAAAACTTTAATGACAATTGTTTGGATTAATTGGTGGTTCTTGATCACAACGAGATTATTTTGATTTATAAATTTATGTCATGTGTAAAAAAGGATTACAAAATCTTAAATAAGTTATAATAAATATATTATAGTCTGTTTAAACCATAAAACTGATTTCATTACTAGAATTGAAGATGGTAATAGAAATTGAAAACCTTTCATCGTTGAATTTGATAAATTAACACATATCGGTTGGTGTTTTCATTTCTAGTATAAAATAAGGGGAAAAGAGGGATTATGAAGAATTATTAATTTATCAAAAAAACATTCAAATACATTTAAGTTATTGGATTAATCACAAAATTTGGATGAAATTAGTTAAGGAAAGAAAAATAAAAGAAAGGAACATGAAATAAAAGAAATGAAAAGAGGAATTTACCTCATGAAGTAATCATCCTTGAGAGCCTCTTTAGGGGAGAGGTTTTAGACTTTTTATGAGACAAAGGGCTGGTGGAAGTGGGGGAGGATATTTGAAGGATATTTGGGAAGAATTTAGACAAGTTACAAGTCCTGAGAGGAGTGAAGATAAGAGGCAGTGAGGGGGGGTTATAGTGGAGGAGAGGAGTGATTTGTGAATATTTTATTCATTATTTTATTATTTTCCTCAGTACAAGCAATAATGTTGATTCATGTGACCCATAATATTAATAATTGCATGTGAGTTTAAACCTACTGAGAATACATCATCCTTACATCACCTATGACTCAATAAATCATATATTTAGCATTTATAGTAAATTATCGTATTTTACTGTTCACCCAAAATTCATGTATTTTATAAAAATCCCAGAAATTCACCCCAAATTTTTTTCAACATTTAGAATTCAAAAATGAAATACATTTTTTGAAAATAATTTTCTAAATATTTTTAATTTAATTTTAAAATAAAATCATAATTTATTCAAAAAAACAACATTAAAACTATAACTCATTTTGTAACACCTTGAAAAATTAATCAAGGCACCATAAAATTATCTTATAAGCATAAGAAAATAAAATGGAAATTTATTATTACAATTTATAAAAATAAATTTCCATTTTAAATTATTAAATTAATCATAAAATTGTTATTAAAATATTTATGACATACAAAAAATAACAATACTTATACTATGATCGTTTATTTATTTTTAAGATTTATAAATTGTATTTATAAATTCATGTGTGAAGTTTCTATTTTTTTGTTTGATTTACTATTCATTACTATTCATTACTATTCATAAGGGTATGCTACTATTCATCAAAAACTGAATTTGTCTTATCAAACTCTAAATATGCTACAAAACGCAACCGTGTATGTCAGTTTTTCAAAATTCAAATCACAGAGGTGGAAAATTTTTGTTCATTGGCTAAGTTATAACAAAGTGGTGTTTTTTAGAGACTTAGTGTTTCATAAATTCAATATTAAATTAATTTTTAAAATATTGGGGTGTTACATAAGGGAATATTACTCCTCATTTTGTGGGAACTTTTGCAGTTTTTGAGAAGGTAGGAAAAGTGTCTTACCAATTAAAACTTCCACTACATTGGATATCGATACATAATGTGTTCCATGTATTACAACTTTATAAGTATCTTTTGGGCCCCTATCATGTCTTGTGTTGGGAGGATCTTGATATTGAGCCTAATTTATCTATGTCTGATCATCCATTTAGGATTGTTGATTCCCGTGTAAAGGTAATTTCTAGAAGGATGATACCTTTAGTCTATGTTTTATGGTAGCGTGGTTCTGATTCTCATGATACATGGGAGAGGGATGCATTGAGGAGAGAGTAGTGGCCTAATCTCTTTGATATGGAGACTTCTTGACAAAATTTATGGGGATAGAAAGTTTTCATAGTGGGTAGTTTACAGCATCCCATTACGTCATTTAAAGTACTAAGTGACCCTAATTTGATCTCTATTTGGTTGAGTCTTGTTTTAGGGAGTTTTGGGTGAAATATGGAATTTTTTTGAGGCTTTTGTGTTGTGCACGGTTGGTGCATGGTTTACCAAAACTGTGCCCCCTAGTGAAAATCAAGCATCCCTAGACAGTGGTGGAATGCATGGTTGGGGCATGGTTTCCCAAACTATGTGCCCAAATAGGGGAAACTGTGCAACCTTGGACAATGAGTCCAAAGGGGGTGCACGGTTAGGGCACACAGTTTTTCTAACCATGCGGCCCTCCCCAAGAAACTAAGAATGCAATTTTAAATTAATATAAAAATTGTTAAATAAAGTTGTAAACCCCCATTTAAGAATCCCAATCTCTTTACTCGACCCTAATACAATTTATAGGGTTTTGAAGGCTCCCTAGAAGTGATTTTGGTTTCTTCAACCTCCTCTTTTTTCAAATTAAAGTTTCAGTATAAGATCTAGTCCCCCTCTGGTAAGTGGATCTCCCAAAATAGTTTATTTCAGTCTCTACTTTCTCCATACAATATGATAGATCATCATGTATTGGATAGATCTAAACTTAGTTTTATTTCATATTGATTCTAGGATTTTTTTTCTAGATCTTCTTCACCTTCAATCTACATTGGTTTCCCTGTTGTGGGTTTTTATCGTTTGATTTTTTTGATTAAAGGTAGGCAGTTTCGTTAGATATTTTCCATGTAATTGAAAAATTAATTTTCTTGATTTTTGTTATATGGATTTCAATTAGTTTATAAAACCTTTATTTTAAGTGATTTAATTATGGAATTTTAAATGGCATGGATTTTATGAAAAATCCGAATTCTAATGGAATTGGAATTGTGGGGTGAATTACAAAAATGATGGAATTGATGAAATGATTTGATAATTTTTTGGATAAGAAATGGATTAAATTTAAATGAAAAAAAACCTATGATTGGTTGTGGATTTAAAATTCATCAAATGATAAAAAAAATCATCTTTTGGTTTTGAAATTGAATTGGCATATTGAAACTAAAAATTGGGAAATTGAATTTTAAATGAAGTTTTATTTGAAATGGGATGATTTTCCCATTATTTATTGATTGATTAATCCCCTAGTTAGTTAGTGGGTTATTTGGGATAATAAAACTAGGATCTTGATCCCCATGGAATTTATTTACAATGAAAAATCTAATAAAAATCTTTTTTGGAATGATTATCTGTGATGGCATATTGATGGTCCTATTTATTCTAAGCCTAAGGGATGTGTACACACATGTTTTTCCACGATCACTGATTTGAGAAGTGTGAGGATCATATAGCTAGAAACTAACATACTTTAGGCTAGATGATCATGGTTCTTATTGTGATTGTTTTGATATATATATATATTCCATTGATTATAGAACTGTTTTACCCATTCCAAATGATTTATATAAATGCTTTTATATAAAATGTTTATTTAATCCATGTTTGAAATGTTTTTCAATCATTTGAAAAGAATCATGTTTTATTTTAAATATTCAAATTATATATTGTGTCACACCTTATTTTATTTAAATTGAAATAATGATTTGGTTTATTGTTAAATAATTTGTTATGGAACACCTGGTGAGACCCAACTAGGCTTTATAGATCACACCCTACCTTTTTCTTTGGGAATTTTTATATATTCTTATATTAGGTATGAGAAAAGGGAAAGGGAAACTTGGATGTGGTAGATGTTCCTTATCCTTTAGACTATGGGATGTTAGTATTTCCTTTAGGATTTTTGAGTTTTATCTTACCCGTTGTTGATTGAATTGATGATATAATGCTTTGGGTTTTATTATACCTATTTGTTTTCTGGTGCTTTCTCCCTTTGGAGTGTTGAGCATACGAACTTGTAATTTTTATCCTTCATTGTTTTATGGAAAATGTATTCCCTCTTTGTCTTGTATGATTCTAGATGCTAGCATCAACCCATGGGGATTGAGAATGACCTTTGAGACAGGTTATTATTGTCTCAAATATCAGAGTACCAGGGTATCTGGGCTAATTCATGACAATAAATCACATGAATACAATCACAAGCTATCTCTTTAAAAAACTGATAGACGGTCTCCTGAAATACCCATCAAAAAATATCCCAATTTTTTGGCCTTTAAGTAATCATTGTATACACAACCAAATGGGTTATTTATACTGGAATATCACTAATTGAATTTATCACATGAAAAAATCTTATCTCCACCTCTCATTAGGATATTTATACTACCTCCCTGTAATTCTTCAAGGGTCATCCCAAACTCCTCTTTAAATAGGTCTTCGAATTCTTCTTCAATGATAGACTGTTAGCATTGTTCCCCATCAATTCTTTATATCCTCTATTCTTGAGGTTCACTTCATCTTTATCACTTGATCTCTTAATAATATAATAATAGTGTACATAACATGAAGTGGTTCCTACTTATCACCTTCTTCTTACTTCAACACATAGGATCTCCTAAATGCATTGGGTTATCCAATTTGATACCTAGTTGATCTTTCTTATCTGGTTCTTCAATATTTGAGTCTCTCGATTTAAATATTAGTTATCAATTCAAAAAATATATGGAATTTAAATCAGATTGAAATAAAATCCACATGTTCATGGTTGTATTCATTGTGACTTGGAAAATCTATTTATGGCATGGTACACTCATCCCAGGAACACCAACTTCTCCCTAAAATTGTACTTCCTTTATCTATTCTTGAATCATTATCCATGTGTGATTATGATGTATGATCCATAAAGATTAACTTGAAGTCATCATCTAAATTGAGTCTTTAACGTTAGAATAGATAATTCATACCTTTATGTAGGTATAGACCCTCAGTGTGGCCATTAAATAACTCCTCAATTACCTTGATGTGGGTCTCAATTGACCCTTTTATAGGTACTGAAATTCTTAGGTTACCCTTATATAGCTTATAGTTTTTAGATTTACTCATATTTAGATCCATATGACCTTTTCAACTATTAGAAACCAATATATTAGCTTTATATAGATAGTGTACCCCATGGTACCCTTATGCAGCTATTTTTTTCTCAAAAATCAACTAACTCAAATATCAATGGGTAGTAAAAATTAATTACGCTCATCTAAAATGTATTTAGTCTTTTGGAAAGTTCATAAATCGTATAAAATATCCATTTAACAAATTTTGCCACAACTAAAATATTAATTGGGAGATCAAAATGTCTTACACGCTAGAAAATTCGCCTTCATGTAATTGAAATGTCATATTATGTGTCCTTAATGTGATATTTCTTTTCCATATATTATCTTTGAAAATATTAATTATTTTGTATTAAGATGATATCAAATTGATGTCTTATTTAATTATGTATCATTGTGTATTGGAATTGAATTTTTATGTATGTTTAAGCTTAATTTTAATTTTATGGGTTTTAATTGAATAAATGTTCTATACCTGAATATTTTTTATTTTTTAAAACAATTTATTAGAGTTTCATTAATATGATTTGTCATTGATGAATTTATTTAAGAAATGTTTTTAATATTTTTGGGTTGTTAGGAATTTTATTTCTTTTTATTATAATGATTTCAACTTGAAAATATTTTTTTGGAAATCTTTTTCATATTCAAAAAAGAAACATAGATTCATTGATTAAATTTGTTTCATAATTTTAATACAGATAATTTTATAATTTTTATATATTTTTTGGAAAAGGTAGGAGTGGTCGTGTGGATTTTCCACATGAGGGAGTTCATTTAGTCAAGTGACTTTATGAAATAAAGTAAATGACTATGTTAAGTCATTGTTTGAAGGAAGAACACATGACTTCAAGTGAATTCTGGTCCAATTTCTATCATTTTAGTTACTGTGTTTGTTTTTTCATAGTAACCACATTTTTAAATTTTCAAGTCTTATAATTACCACAGGGTAGCCAAGTTGTCATATCAAATGAATACTAGATGAAAGTGCTTATGTTTAAGTGACCGTATATCAAGTGATCATGGCCCAAATTGTAACATCATGGTTCTGAGAGCCACCCATAGGGGCCCCGTACCCAGTTGGTCACATGGCCTCAAGCGCATTTCCCCAAATTCCAGAGGTTACCGACTAGCAGTGAGGGTCTTGAGTGTGATAGTGGGTAAACTATGTTCTCATTGGCATAGTAACATAGTAGCAATAACAGATAACAATAGCAGAAGCAATAATAATACCATACAATAGTAAATAATAGAATACTGGATGAAATAAACTAGAGCACATATATAATGATAAATGATACATATGTCTAGGAAGTATCCAAACATGTCACAATGCTGAAATAAATTACTAAACCAAGGTACAAGAAAAACAAGTAAACAAATCCTTAGCATCGTAAGCCTCATCTTGGTCTTATGCTCTTCAGCTCCAAAGTAGTCAAGTACTTGAAATAGAAGGGTTCTTGCCCTTATCTAGAACTACAAAAATATAATCTGTTTGGGCCCAAAATCATGACCCAAAAAGGTGTGAGATGAATCCAAGTAGGAAACCACCAAATATTTGTGCCTAACAGTCATTGAAAATATATGGCAGGCAATAATAAAAAAGAAGCAGTAAACAAGGAAGTACTCAAAAGTAAACAGTCCTACAGTTTCAATGAATTCAATTTTCATGTATCAATTAAGAATCTCTTCACAAATAGGTAACCCTCTAGGAAGTAATCATATCCTAACCACTCTGGTTCAACCAAACAACACAAGCCCTCTGGGAAGTACACACAGTCTAACCCCTCTGGTTCAGCTTTAGCAAAGACTCTCTGAGAAATCACTCACCATCAATTCACCCTATAGTCTCGTATCTGTAACTATAGACACTCTGGGGAAGCATTCAATGTCAAATTCCCCTTTTGGTCTCACAACGTGGAACTAAAAATACTCTGAGGGAGAACTTACGTCCATCCCCCTGATGGTCTTGCAATGTAAAAGTAAACAGACACTTTGGGAAAGCCCTCAGTGTCCATTCCCCCTATGGTTCACTACACCGGGTTCCCACAGCAATGTTTAATTCAATCATGAACTAATTATATATGGAAGCCAATGTAAACCTCAAAAACTACTTGGATAAATATTCTACAACATATCACAACATGTCAGATAATAATCACTCCATCCTAACAATACTGGGCATGGAAGGCAAAGCAGCAGCCTAGCAGGAAAAGCTAGACCAAATGGTCAAAACAAGAAAACATGGGAAAAACATCCAAAGCATAGAAAATATAACCCTATTAAAAACAATTAACCTCTATCCAAACAAACAATGCATAGCCGACAATAATAGGGATAAAAACCACAAACATGAAATACCATGTTCTAGGGTATTGGGCACTTTTTCACATAGAATTCAAATACTATCTATGGAAAGGCACAAACCACCTACCTCAACATTGTACGGATGATATACATGAACCTCAGGCCTTGAATCTCCCTATAACTTCGTATATCTACAAAAACTCTAAAAACGTTCAACGAAGGATATCTCGTGAAAGAGGTGAAACCGAGAGATGAAGTTCAACAAGAAGTAAGAACTCACTGATACGATCCCAATGCAACTGATAGAGTTCGATTCGGAGAATGGATGGTGGGTCGGGGGCTCAGTGAAGGTCTGTGTCGTACGGATGCTCCTGGATGAGATGAGAAAAGAAGAAGATGGTTATGTCGATTAGACGTGACCCTGGTCTGTTTAAAGAAAAACAAAGTACATGGTGTGTTCTTTAAAAGTACATAGTGTGTACTTTCCATTACCGTGCCCCACTTTGGCAGCCTCTAAGTCACCCCACACGGACATGTACTCAGCCGTTACATGGATAGTACACGATCACCTATAGAAAATGAGTACACAGCGTGTACTCATAAGTACACAGCGTGTACTCCTGAAATTTCCAGATACTCATATTTTTCTCAAAAACACCAGAAAAGAAAACCCATACCTGAAAAAAAGATCCAAGTTCTTACAAACTCCCCCCATTAAAGAAATTCATCCCTGAATTTCCCTAACAAGGAGGCATAGAAGAAGAATCCTCGAATAGCTCCAGCCACTGTGATCGTACATTAGCACCCATCTCCCAAGTCGCGTCATGTACTCGCATGTGCTTCCATAGCACTCATACCAAAGGAACATACCATCCATAGATAACCTTCACACTTCGATCAATAATCCATATAGGATGCTTCTTGAATGAGGTGTCTACCTGAAACTCAACCTCCTCGGGTTGAATAACATGAGACGGGTCTGAGAAGTAACATCAAAGCTGAGAAACATGAAAGACATCATGAATAGACCAATACCTCTAAGGAAACTATTGACGATAGGAAACCAGTTCGACTCTCTCCAAAACCTCAAAAGTCCTGACATATCTCAGTGAAAGCTTACCCTGTCTCCTAATCCTCATGTGTCCCAACCTCGATGTGACACGCCGGAAAACAGGGTCTCTGACCTCAAACTTCAGAGTTCATCTCCATCGATCATCATAAGACTTATGACATGACTGTGCAGTATACATCCTATTCGAAATCAACTATATGTTTTATTTGGTCTCTTGTACAAGACGAAGTCCTAGCATAGCTGCCTCTCCTGCCTCCAGTCACTATAAGGGTGATCGGCATGGTCTACTGTACAAAGCCTTAAAAGGTGTCATCTGAATAGTTGTTTGAAAAATATTATTGTAGGAAACCTCCACAAGAGGTATGTTTTTCTCCCATGAGCCTCTAAAATATAGGATGCATGCTCGAAGCATGTCCTCAAGCACCTGAATCGTACACTCGGACTGGCCATCTATCTGGGGGTGGTAAGTTGTACTCAAAAGTACCTATGTACCCAAATCCTTCTGTAGCACCTGCCAGAACTGAGAAGTAAGACATGTGTCCCTATCTGAAACAATAGAGTGTAGAACCCCATGTAAATATAGAATCTCCTGTATGTACAACATTCCCAATTCATTAACACTAAAGTTATACCTAATCAGTAAGAAATGAAAAACCTTCATGAGTCTATCAATGACAACCCATGTTGTATCATTCCCTTGAGGCAATCTCGGAAAACCTGTCACGAGATCCATCACGAAATCATTCCACTTCAACTTGGGAATGGGTAAATACTGAAAAAGCCCTACTGGTCACTGATGCTCCACCTTCACCTACTGAAAGGTGGAACACCTCATCACAAAACTAGCAACATATCTTTTCATACCTGGCCACCAATAATGATGGTGTAGATAACGATACATCTTGGTGACACCAGGATGAACTGCCCAAACTGAGGAATGAAAGTCTAGAATCTTCTCCTCATGTATGTCAGCTGACACCCATACGCGCTCATGAAAACACAAGATCTCAACCTCGCCTATGGTTCATCCAGGAATAGGGTCCCCTCCAGACACACTCTCTTGTAGAAATAGGCCTTCAGAAACTGATAGCTACCTCATTCTCACTCGATCAGGTATAGTAGAGGTAAAAACTATAGATGAAAGGAACGTCTTACCCTATCTGTCATGCACCTACAAATACATCTCAGAGAATAGATCCATAAGCTTCCACTCACTACTGTCCTCCTAAACTACATGTATCTGAGTCCTCCTGCTCAACACATCAGCCACTACGTTGCCTTTCCCAGGAATGTAGGCAAGCTCAAAGTCAAAGGACTGAAGGTACTCAACCCACCATCGTTGTCTCAAATTAAATTCCCATTGAGTGAAGATATACTTGATACATTTGTGGTCAGTGAAAACCAAAAAATGCTCTCCTAGAAGATAGTGTCTCCAACAACATAAAGCATGAACAACTACAGCCAACTCGAGATTGTTTGTTGGGTAATTCCTCTCATATGTCCTCAACTACTAAGACTCATACGCAATGACTCCTTATCCCTGCATAAGCACTTCTCCCAACCCGATACCTGGTGCATCATAGTAAATAGTATAACTCTTTCTTGGATATAGAAAAACTAGGATCATTGCTAAAGTAAACCTCCCTTTCATATTCTGAAAGGATAGATCAAAAAAATCTGACCATAAGTAATTTGTACCTTTCTTAGTCAGACCCGTCAGTGGCACTGCTAAGTGTGAGAAGTCCCATATGAAATTTTTGTAGTATCCATCTAGCCCTATAAAACTTTTTACCTCATAGAAGTTCTTCGGCTGCTCCCAGGAAACTACTGCCCTCACTTTCTCTGGGTCTACTGATACATCTGTCTCTAAGATAACATGTCCCATGAAGTGAATCAAGACCATCCAAAAGTGGAATTTTGAGAGCTTATCATATAATGGATTCTCTCTCAGTGTACTCAAAAATGATCTCAAGGTGTGTGGAATGGTCGTGTCGAGTGTGAGAGTACACCAAGATATCGTCCATGAAGACTACCATGAAAGAATACAAGTATGGATGGAATACTTGGTTCATCAGTTACATGAATTCTATAGGTGAATTCGTGAGACCAAAAGGCATAACCACATACTCCTATAGACCATACCTACTCTGGAAGGCTGTAAGAGGTATATCATATGGTCTAATGTGCAACTAATGGTAACCAGATCTCAAGTCAATCTTCAAGAACACCTGGGATCCTCGAAGCTAATCAAATAGATCATAAATCCTCAGTAGGGGATATCGATTCTTGACCGTAAACCACTTCAACATCCAATAATCCACATAAAGTCTGAGGATACCATCTGCCTTCTTCGAAAACAGGAATGGATAACCCCAAGAAGAAGTATTGGGTCGTATGAAACCCTTTTCCTATAAGTCCTACAACTACTTTTTGAGATCCTATAACTCTGTTGAGGCTATCCTGTAAGGAGGAATGGACACCGGTGTCACTCCTGTCACAAGATCAATCAAAAATTATACCTCTATCTGGAGGCAAACTTGAAAAGTCCTTTAGAAATACATCCCTGAAATGATCTACCATTGGAGGAAAGTACATATGTGAAGTCCCCTGGTCATCCAGATATAGACTAGTAATATGGGTTGTAACTCCTCCCCACCCATGATGCTCGGGTCCCACTCTACTTGCCTGGACATCCCATTCTCCCTTATGCAGAAACATACCACCCTCTAGCGATGTAAAACTCACCTTGCAGAAATATCAATCAACAATATCTTGGAAGGTAACCAACCAGTCCATTCCTAGAATGAAATAATAACATGTCATCTCTGGGACATGAAGGTACCATAAGAAGTGACACCCACCAACCTCAAGAGGGAACTCCTTGCACTGATGTACACTAGCCATTATTATCCCCAATGGAGTGTTTATTTTCAATACATCAGCATAATAAAAGATACAGATCCCATGGATCTCCACAACAGCAATAGATATAAAGCTATGGGAATCCCCTGTATCGAAAGGAGAATAAGATAAAACTGAGGAAACTATAATCACACCTCGAACTATAGAGGGTCTAGGATCCTTCTCTTGCTGGGTCTTCTCCACTACAAAAGTATGACTTGCACTACAGCTCTAAGACCCTACCTGACCACCCTAAGATGATGCACCCTATTGTCACTGAAATCTTACCGACTGGCTACCATGGCTGCGACCTCCGCCTCGGTCTCAATGGATGGAATAACTCTATTTCCCTATCTGATGAGAAACTAGTGGTGTTGCTCCTGAACAAGGATCCATAGAAGAACTCTTGTAAGCAGCTGCTAGAGAAAAGATCTGACAGAAGTGTTGAATATTCCCCATCTTGCCGCAAGATCAGCACTCAAATGGGTCTCTCGGGAAATGTGGCCTTGTATTCACACTATTCCCACACTAGTAAAACACCACCTGGATACTAGAAGATGTCTCTCACCTCTTTGGATCTCTACGCGTAGACTCCCTATGGTGCTTCCTGCTGTTAGTAGAAGGAATTATAGCTCCGAATGCCGAACCGCCCTGGATCACTGCTCTAGAATCCCTCATATTGTTCTCTGTGATCAACGCCTAGTTGAATATAGAAGTTATGGAGGTTAACCTGAAGATTTTCACCTAATATCGGATGTCGTACCTAAGACCATCCAAAAAATTCCTTGACAGAAATGACTCATCACCTCCAAGGATGGGTGTGAAGCACTACAACTCTGTGAAGTGATAAGAATACTCCATAACTGAAAGATTACCCTGTTCCAGACTCATTAAATATCGTCTCGATCAACCCTCAAAGTCTCCTAGAAGAAGTATTCATGGAAGGCACGCTGAAACACATCCAAATCCATAAATTGTTGGTATCCCGCCTGTGAGATCACATCTCACCATCTATTGGTGGATTCCCATAGCATGTTCGTAGAAAGCTCCACCCTCCTCTTTGGAGGCATCTCCAAATGCTCGAAGATAGAAAGCATGGATTCTAGCCAAGACTCTGAAGCCTGATGTCCTTTGTACCCTATGAAAGTGGTAGGTTGTTGCTGCTAGAAAAGCCATGTAATCTCTGTCATAGAAGGGGAAGTATGCGGCACTCCTCAGAAGGTCTGCATGAACCTCATAAATCCCTCTCAGAACTGTGCGTCAACACCTATGTCTGGAATGACAGTTTGTGATAAGACAGGCACTACAGGAGGATCTGCTGGTAATCCCTAATCATCCATGTCAGGTGTCTGATCACTGCCCTATAACTGGCATACAACCAGAGGACGTCTCAGTGGTATGACTCTACAATGTCAAGTACACACCTTAGATTAATATTATCAAGGACTGAAACTTTGAAGTGCAATAAGGGAACAGGAGAAGGAAAACATTCAAGTTTTTTAAAACATGGGTACACAAGGTGTATGTCCCCTACACTGTGTGTTCCCTTAAGCCTTAACATGGGCATGTTCTTCTGCCAAAACCGGTTGTGTAACACTCCATACTCACTGTGTGTTGTCTGAACACACGGCGTGTTCTGGAATACTCTTCCCCTTCCTGAGTTATTCTACACAACTAACCCACATGGTTCCCTTAGAACAAGACTACATGGCATGTTCTTCTTGAACACGGTGTGTACCACTTATGTTTCAACAGCCTATGTCATTAGACACATGGTTGAAGACACAGTTGACTCTATAGGACGTGTTTCTGCCAGACATGGTGTGTACTAGAAAGGATTCCACCAACCCATGTTGTTAGTCACACGGTCGGTTACACGACTGCCTCTACAAAGTGTGTTCCAGATGGACATGGCGTGTACTAGAAAAGACTCCAACGACCCATGTTGTTAGTCACATGGCTGGTTACATGGTTCTACAAAATGGCATGTACATCTGGTACACAGTGTGTCCTACCAAATATTTCCCAACCCTGTGTCTCTACCCACACAGCCAGTGACATGGTTAGAGATTACACGGCATATACCTAAAGTACACGGCGTGTACTTAAGAAAAATATTTCCTTCCCAAATAGAAGGACACATGTCATGTATTCATCACTACACGCCATGTATTATAGTTTTTCTAGACATAAAGCCTCAAAAAATACTCTGGAATTCAAGAAAAACACTGAAATGAACATTGAAGTTCCAAATTCTAATCCATGAGGGCCTATACTCCCCACGAATCAAATCTTGGCATCTTATACATGTCATATACATGAATAATTGTTTAATGATCCACAAATTATGATCCATGAGGGCCCACAACACCTCAAGAAACAAAGTTTGGAATTCATTCAAACAAAACATTATACAATTTAATACCCTTTCAAATAGTAGGTATTTTATCAAGGAATCTATCACAACAGAATGCATATCTAGAACAACATCTATCACAACAACATGAAATCACTAATGCGCCTTAAATAGCATGGAAAGAATGCATGACATGTGATTTATAGCAAGTGCCTATATGATGAATGAGATGGTATACCCTAATCTCATCAGGTTGCAATAGAAATAGAACCTCAATATCATCAATGATAACAACAAAAAGCATGTGAATCACCCAATTGTGAAATAAAATCAACTATAATAATTTCAAAATAGTAAAATCACAATATATGAGGTAAATTGGATTTTCCTTGTACACAGGTTAGCTACTCCTGAGAATATCTTATTACCAAGTACGTATTCCTTCTTATTCCTAGCTATAGGCTCCAAATAGTAAGCCAAGAAGAAAATAATTCCTATGATACCACTTTGTAACGTCCTGGTTCTGGGAGCCACCCAGAGGTGCCCCGTACCTGGTTGGTCGCATGGAGTCAAGCGCATTTCCCCAAATTACATAGGCTGATGACTAGCAGTGAGGGCCTTGGGTGTGATAGTGGGGAAACTATGCCATCATTGGTAGAGTAACACATCGGAAATAACTGATAATAATAGAGGAGGCAATAATAATACGATAAAACAGTAAACAGTAGAAGACTGGATGAAATAAACTAGATAACATATATAATGATGCATGATACATATGTCTAGGAAGAAACCAAACATGTCACAATGCTGAAATACAATACTAAACCAAGGTTGAAGAAAAACAAGTAAACAACTCCTCAACATCTCAAGCCTCATCTTGGTCTCATGCTCTCCAACTCCAAAGCAGTCAAGTACCTGAAGTAGAAGGGAGCTTTCCCTTATCTAGACCTACAACAATATAATCTATTTGGGCCCAAAATCATGACCCAAACAGGGTGTGAGACAAATCCTAGTAGGCATCCACCAAAGATATGTGCCTAACAATCAGTGAAAATATATGGTAGGCAATAAAAAGTAAACAGTTCTAGAATTTTAATGCATTCAGTTTTCATGTATCAAGTAAGTAGTTAATCACAAATAGGTAACCCTCTGGAAAGTACTCACAAACTAACCCCTCTGGTTCAATCAAAAAACACAAGAAACCCTCTAGAAAGTACATATAGTCTAACCAATCTTGTTCAGCTTTAGAAAATACTCTCTGAGGAATCACTCACTGTCAATTCCCCCTATAGTCTTGTATCGGTAACTATAGACACTCTGGGGAAGCACTCAATATCCAATTCCCCATGTGGTCTCACAAAGTGGAACTACAAACACTATGAGGGACCACTTACGTCTATCCCCCCTATGGTATCACAACGTAAAAAGTAAACAGACACTCTGGGGAATCCCTCAGCATCCATTCCTCCTATGGTCCACTACACCAGGTTCCCACAACCCTGTGTAAGTCAATCGTGCACAATATATATATGGAATCCAAATTAAACCTCATGAACTACGTGGATAAATAGTCTATATCATATCACATCATGTCAAATAATAATCACTCCATCCTAACAATACTAGGCATAGAAGGAAAAGCAGCAGCCTGGCAGGCAAAGCTAGACCAAATGGTCAAAACAAGAAAACATGGGAAACACATACATAGCATGGAAAAGATAACCCTATTCACAAAAAAATAACCTCTATCCAAACAAAAAATGCATAATAATAAATAATAGGTAAAAAACCATAAACACGCAATACCCCGTTCTAGGGTATTGGGAACTTTTTCACATAGAATTCAAAGACTATCTAATGAAAGTCACAAACCACCTACCTCGGTGTTGTATAGATGATATACGTGAACCTCAAGCCTTGAATCTCCCTAGAATTATATAGATCTACAAAAACTCTAAAAATTTTCAACGGAGGATATCTTGTGAAAGAGGATAAATCCATAGATGAAGTTCAAGAAGAAGGAAAAAATCATCGATGTGATTCCAACACAACTGATGAAGTTTGATTCAGAGAACGAATGGCGGGTCGGGGGCTCGGTGAAGATCAATGTCATATGGATGCTCCTAGACAAGATAGGCAAAGAAGAAGATGGTTATGTCGATTAGATGCATCCCCAGTCTGTTTAAAGAAAAATAAAGAAAGTACACAGTGTGTTCTTTAAAAGTACACTGCGTGTACTTTCCATTATCGGGCCCCACATTAGGTGGCCTCCAGGTCACCCCACATGGCCATGTACTCAGCCGTTACATGACCAGTACACGATCACCCGTGGTAAGTGAGTACACGGCTTGTACTTATAAGTACACGACGTGTACTCCTGAAATTTCTAGAAACTCTACTTTTTCTCAAAAACACCAGAAAAGAAAACCCATGCCTGAAAAGAAGATTTGGGTTCTTACAAAAATATTGAACTGTACACATGGATCACTCATGGTTACTTAAGTGATTGGGAGAATTGAAATCAAACTAATGTGATGGAACCTACCATGCATGTTCCCCTAAGTGACTGAAAGGAAATAAGTGTTCATGAGAAGAACCTTCAAGATACTTTCTAGAGCCCAACCTACCATGCTGCTTATAAATCTTCCATGAGTCCATGATATTTTAAATCAGTTTGAATAATATTTATACCAAAATGAAATATAGATAAGGTTAGATATTTTGATGTTGGAAGATGAGTTTTTATCGATCTTAGAACTAGGAATAAAAATGTGAATAGATCTTCACCTATATGAGATGATATTTCTTAATAATTGCACTAATTAGATTTAAGGAGCCACAAATGATGAAATCCATCAAAATCTATGACTTATTTGAATATTTAAAATTTATAAAATTTTATTTGAATTTTAATATGGAAGATGAACTAAGATCTAAATGAATTTGAAGAGTGAAAAAAGGATTTTCTACATCATGTAGAAGAATACAATGGTTCCAGATCTAAGATCTTTAGCTGGGGATGAATGACTAATGCTGACCGATAAACCAGACCAAATATCCTCTAATGTTGAATAAAAATTGAAGATGATGACATACTAAATACGAAAATTGATTAATCAGTATCAATAAATTCCATATCTAAGTTTTAGATATGTGGTTGAATAGGATTTTCCATGAACAATAATTCAAGTTTTAAGAACAAAAAAATAAGTGTTGGTTTTATAGGATATGATGAAGGTAGTTCTTGAATCATCTAGCTGAATTTGAGTGAATTCATCACGGAGTTTGAGTAAATCCACCACTGATCAAAATTGATAAAACTGATTCGAGTTTGGTTGTATCGATAGAGGAAGCTCGATCCATACAGGAAGAAAATTAACTGATATTTTTCTTTGATAGACTTAATTTATAAAATCATATAATTCCTATAGAGTATGGATTCCATACTTTGTTGAGGTTTTGATTTGATAGTATAAATTGATTCGAACATGGTTGGTGTTGAATATTTGTGTGTTCACTATTCTTTCATTTCTGTTCTACTCAAAGATGAATAGGGCTTCATCAATATCCTATATTATGATTGTGCATTTGTAAGATAGTGCATGCCACTTGTTCGATCAAATACCCCTAAGAAGTTTATGTTCCATGGAATACAATGTAACATCGGTTGAGTATGTGATGACACACAAGATTTGATGTATTTGGAAGGATGGATGTATTTTTTGTTTTTGATTACGAAGAAAGTGTCCATTGGGGTTTTTCTTTGTATAGGTGATTTTGTATATTTATTGTTTAATACCGTGTGAGTTCCAATCTAGGAGTTGAATGTAAATTATAGAATATATGAGGTGAAGTGGATAAATCAATATTTATGTAGTTATATTTTACGATTTATTGTAGAAGCCTTAGAAGAATGTGTCAAGCTTAAGAAAATCTTAGATTCAATTTTTTTTTTCCAAAGTATGTCTATGTGTTAGAGTGAATAATGTTAGAAGATTTTATCTCAAGTCACATGAAGGGGATATTTAACGGTGATGGTTTCCACATAGATGATGTGGAGGTAAATACCATTGGTGAATATGGGTACATTGACACTGATACCAGGTTAGTGTAGGAATTAAATAAATAGATTTGGGTTCAGGAGAAGGATAGGGGTTAATGACGATCATCAGAGAGTTTTTGGAGACTTTCCATAGTGAGAGCAATGAGGAAAAAACCAACTAATTGAAGGAAGATTAGTTCTAGGAAAGAATATTTTGGACAAAGAATATTTGTTTCCCTTTTATTTTCTTATTTATTATTGATTTTAATGATTTCTTTTGAAATTTTGAATCTTAGTATATTTTCTAGTAATTTTTTTTAGCGGAATAAAATTGGTTGGAATCATTTTTACTTTATTCATTCAGATATTTATCAAAAATCACTATCATTTTAAATCTGAGAATTATAAATTAAAATTATTGAGAATTAGTGATGACTATTTTTGATTGAATTTTTTTTACTATTTATCATTTTTATTATTTTTATAAGTGACATACTAGAACTTGATGGCAATTCCATTCCACTAATAATTGATCAATTTTCTCATGAAATGTTGAGTATTATAGTTAAAAAATTATGATCATTCATAAACTTCTCATTTGATTAATGTGAAATATATTTTTTTTAAAAAAATTCATAAGCTTCATTATGAAAGAATGAGGAAATGAATAATTGCAACCATCCATTTCAGTTTCTTTGTTCTATCAATTGTCTTTTTTTCTAGTGCTCTAATTTTACTATTTTTTCTAAGTAATTATAACATCACTGTACCCTCTCTATTTTCATCATCTATAATGGGTTGATATTTTCTTGATGTTTCATGTTTTTCTATGTATTTTGAGATCTTTTTCATATTATGTTCACATTAATACACCTTCCTTGTAGTTTTATACTCGATCACCGCCAGCTAAGTATTTTTAGGTTTCATATTTGGTTTAATCCAATGAAAATTTCATCAAATTTTGGCCATGTTGTAGGGGAATACATTAGAGACCAATGAAAAAATATTTTTTAAATAAAATTCATAAAAAACTCAATAAAAATTGAATATTCAAAAATATTAAACAAAATATGAAATAATTTTTTGAGAAAACTACCTTTAAAAAATAAAATATTCAAAACAAAAATTTATTGTGTTTTAGATATTGTTGTCAGCATGTTTTGAATATATATGTTAATTCACACTAGATTAATGGAAAAAAATTATAACATGTTATCTTTGAGATTAACATTCACTTCAAAGATATTAAAAATAAAAACAAGGTGAAAATATAAGAAAATATGGAAAATCTGAATCATTATCAAAATAAATATCTAAATCCATGGTCACCTAGAAATGAATAGGTGGAGAGAATAGTCATTAGGGAGTTTTAGGTGCCCAATGTCTCTAGTAATTCATCGTGTATTAGGCACTTCCCTGGGTTTTGGAAGTATGAGATTGAGAAATCTCATAGTTCCATGATTCCAACATACAATGGACATACTGATTAAGACTCTTTGGACTTCATAAGGTAATTTTATTTTATGGTGCATCAACTTCCTTTAAAAGGATTAAGCTAAGAATAGTTAAAACTAATATTTTTTTTCTTTATATATTAATGAAAATGGTTTCCATATTTAGATGAGGAAATTTTTGATACTTTGGAACAAATTTTTAATACCTTTGTGATGAATTTTTATCCATGTAGAATGAAAACTGAGATTACACATAAAATTACTAGATTCTTGCAAGATGATGGTAAGTTATTCCATGAGGCATGAGACATATTTATGGGAATTATTAGATAGTTCCCTAATCACCAGTTTAATCCTCAGTTTCTCATGGACATCTTTTATAATAGCATCACCCTAAAACCCCAAACCCTTATTGATCAATATTCTAGAGGGTATTTTATTGGAATGGTGTAGCCCAATCCTTTTTGGATAAATTTGGGAAATGCTAGCATCCCAGACTGCACAACAGACTACAAATATAGAAGGGCTGATTGATAACACTAACAGGGAACTGTAGTAGTACAAACTCATTGTAGCAGTATGTGAAAGAATAATGAAGAATATTGGATTTTAGAGGCAGTTATCACTGTTGCTCCACATACTTCTTTCAATTAACACTATAGTAGCTTGGACTTGGGTGGCTGCGATATTGTAGAAGTGTGGAATTTGGTGTTTGTGACACTATAGAACAATGGGATTACTGTGTGGTTGGTGGAATAGTTCATCTTCTTCTTTATTATTGTATTAAAGTGAGGGTTTTTGTGTGTGAAACATTTATTATATCCCTATAATTGTGATCTGGAAATTAGTTTAGTGTTTTTGAATCTCTGTGGAAGTAGGGATTTTTTTCTAAACCATGTAAATATTTTTGTCCTATGATCTTATTATAATTATTATTTTTTATTTATTTAATTCATCCAAAAGTCTTTTATACTGCTATGACTCCTAGTGTTTACATAACATATTTTAGTTACAAAACTACTAAATATTTGAAGAAAGTATTTAACACTCTAGAACAAAACTCTCAACATAAGTGTTATAGAAGAAGAATTATAGTTAGAAAAGATAATAACCATGATTAAAAAGTTGAATTAAATGTTGTTTTCTATTATAATGTGAATAATAAAAATTCACATAGGGAGAAATTCCACCAGTGTGGTATGTATATCCATTCCAATTCTTACTACCCTAACTTTGATATGTCTTCCCAACAACCTAAAAATTCCAATTTTACTGGTTATGGACCTAGGTTATATCTAAGGGATGATCCATTTTCTAATAATAAAAATCATGGTTAATTTAAATCATCCTAACATTTCATGGAAAGATAAGGGGGTTTTCAGACCTCTTGTTCCCCCTCAGCTCCAACAACAACCTAGAAAACTTTTTCAAATCCAACCAAGGGTGGATCCTTCTAGTTCCCAAGGGAAAGTTTTTGGGAAAATGTTTTCTAATATGGATAAACTTTTAAATGTTATGGATTATCAAGATGAATATTTTAAGATTTTATTTCATAAACAAGCCCAATATGAGTCTGATAAAATTTAGTCAAATGCTAGGATGCAAAATTTAGAAATTCAAATGGGCCAACTTGTTAGGGGAATGAATCAAAGAGAAAAATGGAAATTAAAAACTAATACTAAATTCAATCCTAGGGATAATATCATAGTTTACACTACTAAGAGTGGTCTTAAAACTCTCCAAGAATCCCCTTGGAATCCTAAACAAATTATAACTAAAATTCTAGAAGAAAATTATAACCCAAATAAAAAAAATTGGAAACTAGAAATTGGGATAGCCCCATTGAAATTTCTATAAAACCTGTTATAACACCTATTAAGAAATATGATAAAGATATAAAATTAATGAAAAATAAATGGAAATAAAATATTGAGAAATAACCTTAATGGATACCTATTGTTTTAAATAATTTATCTCCATGAATTCCTTATCTATAGAGAATTAAGTAGAATAATCATGAAACTGATCTTCTCATATTTTTGGATTTGTTTAAAAAAAATTCATTAATATCCTATTCCTAAAAGATTTAGTTTGGGTTCCTTCATATCTAAAAATCCTTAAAAAATTTGCTTCAAATAAGAAAACCCTTGAGGATTTATCAACATATAGTATAAAAGGGGAGTGTAGTGTTTTATTTCAGAATAGGATACCTCCTAAGCTCAAATATCCTAGTAGTTTTTTTATTCCATATACCTTTTAAAATAGTGGATAGTTCAACTACCTTTGTGGCCTTAGATTAAGTATTAACCTTATCCCTTACTCTCTATTTATGTAGTTAAGATTGGGAGATTTGTTTCCCTCCACTTTTTTCTTACCATTGGCTGATAGATCCTTTACCAACCCTATATAAATAGTTTATGATTTGATTGTATGGGTTGGGAAACTATTTTTACTTGCCTATTTTTTCATTCTATATATGGAGTGTGACAAGTAAGTCCATATCATTCTTGGTAGGCCCATAATTTAAACTATAGTATTTTTAATAAATGTTTCTAAAAGAAATTTGATTTTTAAAACTTGGAGAGAAAGTTAAAGAGTTTAATTTTTTTGAAAAATAAAAATTCTCACTACAATCTAAGAAATACTCTAGTGAAAATCTGTAAGAATCTGAAGAACCTTTTGATGAAGAAGAATAATACTTTTTGAGGATGATTGAAGAAATAAATAGTAACACCACATAGGCTAAGATTTACATTTGAATTTATTTTAGTAAAGAGGGTGATTCAATTGATTCTTATATGGGTGGTTTTTTGGAAATTATTGATCAATTTACTATAGAAAACATTTTAAAACCTAAACTGGAAAATGAATCTGAGGATTTTTTTTAATTTTAATAGATGTGAAGTTGTGGATTACTTTAACTCTCATTCATTTTTTAATATGCATATTGAAAAACTTGGACATCCTAGGACCAATTGGATTCCTTATAGTCAAGAATATACCACTTTAGAGTAGAAGCCTCTTCTTTATCATCTCGAATACTCATTTCTATGTGAAAGTTCTACCCTTCCAATCAATATCTAAACTTAGTTAGTAGTGAGTCAAGAAGAGAGTTTGTTTCCTATTAAAAGGAAGTTCAAATTTGTTATTGGTCAATCTATAGTTTATATCAGGAGAATAATTCAATATTATTACATTCATAAAATACCAATGGAACCTAATAAAAATCCTAGTGTCAAGGGTGAAATAAGATTAAATTAAAAGATGAAATAGGTAGTTGGAGGGGAATTAATTAAGTTACTTAATGCTAGAATAATTTTTCCTATTTATGAATGTTCATGGGTTAGTCATGTACATTTTGTCTCTAATAAGGGAGGATTCACAATTGTTAATAATTATAAAAAGAAAAAAATTCAATTTTGGAAAGATACAAAGGGGAGAGTCTGTATTGATTATATAAATCTTAACTCTACCACTAGAAAAGACCATTTTCCAATTCCATTTATAGATAAAATGATTTAGAGGTTGGTTGTAAATGAGTTTTTATATATTCTAGATGGCTATTCTAGTTAAAACTATATTTTCATTACCACAAAATACTAAGAAAAACGACCATCACTTGTCTATTTGGGACATTTTCTTATAGGTGGATTCCATTTGGATTATGTGGTGCCCCTTACAACTTTAAAAGATGTATGATGGATATATTTTAGGATATGATTGACAGGATTATTTATGTTTTCATATTCTGTTCAAATTTTAAAGGCTTTTTGGAAAATCTAGAAACTAATTTACAAGGTCTAAAGAAGAAAAACCTTTTCTGAAAGTGGGAGAAGTGATATTTCATATTTAATGAAGGAATTTTCTTAGGACATAATGTATATAAGAGGGTAATAGAATTAAACAATTCTAATATTGAAGTGATTAAAAATCTTCCATCTCTAACAAATGTAAAATGCATTAGAATTTTCTTAAGACATGCTAATTTTTTATAGGAGGTTCATCATATATTTTTATAAAATCATTAGGACACTTTTCTCACTTTAAGTAAAGGATATTGATTTTTTGTATGATGGAAAGTACCAAGAATCATTTAATCTAGTAAAATAAATTCACACATAATCACCAATAATCAATTACCTGAACTATAAATTCCCATTCAAGGATATGTTTGATGCCAGTGATTGGGTGCTAGGGGTAGTTTTGCGATAAAGAGAAGGGAAGAGGTTTCATGTGATTTACTATGCTATAAATTTGTTAGAAAATACCTAAAAGAACTATTATACTACTTAAAAAGAGATTAATTATTTAATATTTTCCTTCTGAAATTTTAGGTAATTTATCATAGGTTCAAAAGTCAAAATATTCACTAATTATTATACTCTTAAATATCTCTTAGCTAGAAAGTAATCCAAACCAAGGATTAAGAGATGGATTTTGATGTTTCAAGTGTTTGATTTTGATGGGAAAGATAAGAATTGTTTTTAAAACATGGTATATGACTACTTATATAGGTTACCCACAACGAAAATTTAAACTAGTGAACCAATATAAATCAACACATCTTTACCATATGAAAAATTATTTATTGCTTCTATGATACAATCTACATGGTTTTATGATTTTTCCAAAATTCTAATTATTGCTATCATTCCCAAATAAATTTCATAAAATTAATGAAAGAAGTTAATTTTTTATCTTGATAACTACTTTGGGATAGTCCCTTGATTTTTTGGAGTTGTTCTAATAGGATAATCAGAAAGTGGGTTCTTATGGAGGAAATGCTTCCTATTTTAGAATATTGTCACTCTTCTCTATGGGGTGGATTTAATGGGGACATAGGATTGACCAAAATGTCATCTATTAATTTTTTTACTAACTCACCTTCATTAAGGAATAAATAAGTATTTTTATAAGTTGTGATAAAGGTAAAATGCAGTGAAATATGGGTAGGAAACAAGAGTCTCCACATAAGGTAATTATTTGAGATTGAAATATTTGTTGTTTGTGGGTTATATTTTAGGGAAAAATTATCATATTCATATGGGAATGAGTAAATCCTTTTTTCTATAGACTATTTATTTAAGTGTTTGAGATAGTAGCTCTTCCAAAAAATCATTCTATTAGTGTTTTGAATTTCATTAAGAATAATATTTTCTCCAAATTTGGTGTGTTGAAAGTATTCATTATAGGTAATGGTACACATTTTAATAACTATAAATTCATATCATTAATAGAAAATTATGGTTTTATTAATAAAACTAGTACCAACTATAACCCATATTCAAGTGGGTAAGAAAAAAGTCTCATATAGAGAATTGAGAAAATATTATAGAAAAAATGTATCTAGCTCTAGAAAGTATTGGTATATTAAGATGGTTGAATCTTTGTGGGCTTACAAAACCACTTATAAAACTCCAATAGGGATGTATCCTTATGTAATTATACTTGGTAATACATTTAATTTGTCTGTAGAGATTCATATGAAATCTTTTTGGGTAGTGAAATCCCTAAAATGTGATTTAAAGTCTGGTAGAGAGAGAATGATGTTAGAGTTAAGTGAGTTAAAAAAGTAGAATACAGTCTTATGATAATGATATAGTTTATAAAGAAACAAAAAAAAAATATTTTCATGGATCTATATTCAAAATATCAATTTTATGTTTTGTTAGAGGGTCTTACTTTTTAATTATTAAATGAATCATTTCCCAAGGAAACTAAAACTAAATAGTATAGACCGTTCACTATCCTAAGAGTGCTTATGAATGGGTTATTGAAGTTAGTTGGAGAGGAGAATAGACCATTCTTGGTTAATGTGTAGAGGGTTAAACACAACTTTTACGGGTGACCAAATATCTTGGCTACCATATCTAATCTTGAAATTAAAATACCCATTAATTCTGGATTATTACTTAAAACTACATGCTTTATGGGGGTCCACCCATGGTCCCTTTTGTTTTTCTTTTTTATATATCAATAAAAATAATTTCTTGTTGACTGCCTAGTTCTCAATTGTCTTCTTACTCACAATTTTTTTCATATTTTCCCAAATTTCACAAGTGATTAAAATTTTTATACGGTACATCATTAGACTATGAGGAGGCATGGAACAATTGTGGATAAAATATCAAATTGTTATTTAATGCTAAGAGGACCTACAATACAGATCATACTTGATTCAATTATATAGATTTATTATCTAGTTAATTACTTTATTAATCTCTATATTCATTAATTTAATATTGATCTTTTCACTCCATGGGAGTTTTAACTTTCTAATTATGAAATTTAACTCAAGGAATTTAGGGGGAGTACATTTGAACAAACTTTAATGAGTAAAGCTTCTATTACCATGTGAGTTTTTGTACTTTTCCATTATAAAAATTATTTTCATAAACTACTTAATACTATATAAAGTTAAGTATCATGGAAATTATTGGATGTTTTGAAATTCTATTGAAATTGAAATTGATCTGAATTTCTTGGTGCTATTCTTTCCTTTCAGTGTTATGAAGGAATTTTTTCTGAAGCAATTTAAATCTTGCTAATCACCTTGAATATTTTCTCTGATTTTATTAAGAGAATTTTTTGTGTTGAGAACTAAACTTTATATATAAAAAAATTGTTAATGATGCTATATTATTGGTCTTTGTTGAAAATTTTTTGTTGTATTATTTTAGTTAAATCATTTACCACTTCAATTTTTTTAAGAAATTATTTGAAATTTTTGGAAAAAAAAGGTTTTTAAATATGTTGTGGCCCAATTCATGAAAATTAAATTTCAATTTGAGAATCCTTTTGAAAATAAATGTCAATTTTTTCTCTCCCTTTAAAGGTTAAATAATAGGTAAATTGTTAAATTTTAAGTGTGGGGGATCTAAATTGATATAAACTACAATTCATTGAGAACACATCAAAAAATTCTATGTTTTTCAAAATTTTCTATTTTCTAGTTTCAATTTATAATTTTTAATAGTTAAATTTTTTTATGAAATCTAAAGTTGTGTAGACACTTTTAAGAGTTTATGTCTATATTATCTTATATATTTAATTGGGTAAACAATCTATGTTTCCCTCTTAAAAGAAATTGTGATGAGTAAATATTGGATGAATGTTATATAAATTTTATTGTCCTTTAAATTTTAAAATTTTGATTTAAACTCATAAAATATAAATTAAAATGAATTATGAAATTAAAATACTAATCAGGTTTGAACTTAAATTCCTTTATTCTTTTATTTTTTATTCTTTAAGCTATTGGAAGGATTATTTATATTTCCTTTTAATTATAATGTTTTTCCACACAAACTTAATGTCTAATTATTATGACTATTATTTATGTGAGTTTTTTATCCTAGAGGTAAAGAGTAATATGTAATTTTATTTGAATGAAAATTTATTTTTGTTTAATTCATTTAAAAAATAATAATTTCCATATTTTTTATAATACAGGGGTCTAATTTTGAGCTAAAAACATTAAATTTATTAAGGGTAAATTCATTCACATCTTGAGGAAAATCCATATGGGTTAATAATTTTGAAAACCAATTTTTTTGTGTTTGTCTAGTATTTCAAAATTGAGTTTAATTTTATTCCACTAAACTTGAATAAGTGATAGCATGAGGAAAAGAAATGTCCTTTTTAGGGGGGGATTGGATGTGGCCTTAATTTGATATTTATTTACCATGTATTCACTTCTAAAATATTAATTATTTGGTATTAAAATTCACTCAAATAGATGTTTTATTTAAATATCTATAATTGTGTATTAGAATTTTATTTTTATGAATTTTTGAGCTATATTGGAAATTCTATGATTTAATTGATTAAATTTTCTTTTCCTGGATATTTCTAATTTTTAGAGAAATTTATTGGAATTTCATTGATGGTATATATCATTGTAAAATTTATTGAAGAAATGTTTTCAATATTTTATGGTTTTTAGGAATTTAATTTTATTTATTCCAACTATTTCAATTATAAAATATTTTTTTTTGAAATATTTTTCAATTTCAAAAAGAAATAGTGATTTCTTGATTAAATATTTTTCATAATTTTAATATATAAATTTTAAAAAAACATTTCATTTTTGGAAAAGTTAGAAGTGGTCATGTGAAGTTACCACATTAGGAAGTGTGGTTAATAATGTGATTAAATGACAGAAAGGAATTAACCATACCAAGTCATTGTTTGAAGGTGGTGCAACTAACCACAAGTGAAGTCTAAAGAAATTATGGTCATTTAAGTAACTGTGTGTGTTTTTTATGGTGACCACATTTTTAAATTTTTGAAGTCATGGACATAACGTAATAAATCCAAGTTATCACATAAAATGAACACCAGCTGACCATGATTATATTAAAGTGACCATGTATCAAGTGGCCCAAATAAAGAACTGACTGCATGAATTTCTCATGGGCACTAAAGTGATTGTGATAAGAGAAATCAGCCTACTATGAGTGAACCTTTCGTTTTTGTTTTCCAAAATAACATTAAGGAAATAAGTGGTCATGAAAAGAACCATAAAGCTACTTTTTGGATGCCAAACAATCACATTTCTTATGAATCTTCCATAAGGCCATGATATTTTGATCTATTTGAAGAATATTTTTACCAAACCAAAACATGAAGGTGTTCAGAGCTTTTAATAATACAAAAAAAGTTTTTTACGATCTCAAGACTAATAATCAAAGCACGAACTACCGCACCCTAGTCTGATATGATTTTTGTGATTCATTGATCATGAATATATATAGATGGAGCTAAAAAATATTTTATTTGATAAAGAACAATGATTTACAAGAGACCATTCCCACACCTCTTTTTTTCTCATACATGGTGCTCTCAAAGGATCTCTCTCAATAAAAAGTGCTCTCTTTGCTCAGAACTGATAATGTTGGAATAATCCCTCCTTAAATATACATGGTGGGAGGTGTCAGGTTTGAAACAACTCCCCCATCAAACCCCACGAGTCCCCTCCAACCATGAGTGGAGTTGGTGCACCATCCACTTAGCAAGGCAGCTAAAAACTCCATCAATTATCCCCCTCCGGCTAAAATTTGTTGAAGCATATGAAAATTCCTAACTTCTCCTGAGAAACAACCTATGTCAGCATATCTTCTAGGTTCTCCTTCGTGTGGATATTCATAAGTCTCGGTATCTATTGATCCATCATTTCACATATCCATTGATAGTGAATGTTGATGTGCTTTATCCGGGAATGGTACATGGAGTTCTTACTCAAGTAAAAAAGTGCATTGACTAACTCAATGATCCTTTTAATCCTTTCAGATAAATTTTATCTCATATAGAAAATTATTTAGCCACAACATCTCCTTTCCTGATTTTGAAGCAAAATTGTTCTCTTCTTCCGTTGTGGATAAAGAAACGCACTTCTACAACCATGATTGTCATGATACATCTCCTCCTAAAAATGTATAGATTTATCCAGATGTTTATTTCATATAACCATGATCTCTAACCATATATGCATCTTTATATCCCTCCAAGATAGGTTCATCTCCCTCATAGCACAAAAATAGCCTCGAAGTACCTTTATGAAACATCATAAACCACTTGACTACATCCCAGTGATTCTTCTTGGGATTGGAGAGAAATCTATTCATGATCATCACTGCCTGTGGAATTTCTAGCCTTGTACTCACCATATAATGCATCAAGATTCCAACTACTGAGGTGTATGGTATCATATCCAACACCTTAATTTCTTCCTTGGATGACATATATGAACTCTTTCTCAAATTCAAATGTTTGGAAAGAAGAATTCTCACTAGTTTGTCTTTGTCCATGTTGAAAATTTTCAGAACACATTAAATATAAATCACCTGAGATAGCCATAACAACCTCATCTATCTTTCATGAATGATATTCATCCCTAAAATATATTGAGATACTCAAAAATCCTTCATATCAAAAGACTTGGATAACTCCTTCTTCAATTGGTTTATCTTCATTGCATTCTTACCAATTATCAACATTTCATCAACATAAAGTATAAGAGAAACAAAGATATTATCCTAAAATATTTGGATTTAAACACATTGGCCTATATATGTCTTCTTGAGAACATGACTTTCCATGAATGAGTCAATCTTCTTTTACAATTTCTTGGGATCTTGTTTCAGTCCATATAAGATATTTTTCAATTTACAGATGAGTTTTTCATATATAGAAACTTCAAAACCTTTTGGTTGTTTCATATAGATCTCCATAGAGATGTCACCATGAAGGAATGTTTTCTTCACACCCATCTATTTAATATCTAAGTCTAAGCTAGCTACCAATCTGAAAACTACATGGATTGAATCAATCTTCACCATGGGTGAAAAAATATCATCAAAGTTAACTCCTTTATTCTAAAGGAATCCCTTGACTAATAACCAAGATTTTTTATTAACCTAATTTTTTCTACCATCCTCCTTCATCCTAAACACCCATTTGTATGTTCGCGCATTCTTACCATTGGGTAGTTCCACCAAATTTTATGTCTATTTATTCATCAAAGACTCAATATCAAACTACATTGCATGCAACCACTTGTTTTTTTAGAATGATTCACTACTTCCTCGTATCCTTTTGGATCCCCCACATCAGTCAGTAATAGGTATTCTGACTCTAAATAATTTATTGATGGAAGCCTTCCTCATGAAGATCTTAAAACCTGTGAAATGTTATGTTTGGGAGTCACAATGTCACCCAACTTATGTGATGGTTCTGCTACTTCTTATGAAGAGGATTAAGTCTCCCCTATTTAATATCCTCCTCCACTTCCTTCTGGTCTGATGCGATAAGTCTTCCTGTACCTCCTTATCTTCATTGACAAGTGGTGTTGTTTAAGGGTTTGGATCATGAATTGATTCCTAAAAACTTTAGCTTCAAGACATTATAGTATTTTTAATTCCCTCTAACACTTGGTTCTCATGAATATGACATCTCGGCTTCTGAGAATCTTCTTCTCCTTTAAGTCCCAAATCATGTATTTGAACTTCTCATCTTCATAACTAATGAAGATTCGTGGATTAGATATCTCATCTAGATTATACTTGATATCCTTGGAAATATGTGAAAATTCTAAACATCCAAATACTCTGAAATTAGATTAAGAAGGGTGTTTACCAGACCATCTATTCTATGAAATCTCAAAATTCAGCAAGATCGATGGTGATTTATTGATGAGTAAGCATGAAACCTGAATAGTTTCTCTATGAAATGGATTTTGTATCTTATCCAAATTCATCATGTTTCTAATCTTCTCCATAATGGTTTTCTCATTCTTTTTGTAACTCTGTTGTGTTGTGGGGTGTGTGGGACCATCCCCTCATGTTGGATTCTTTAACTCCAGCAATAGGCATCAAATTCCTTGGATGTGTACTCTCCTCCATTTTCTGAATGAAGACACTTAAACTTCCTTTTAGTTTCATACTCTACCATGTCATGGAACATATTGAAGTAATATAATACTTAGTCCATAATCCAAAATAATAATACCCCCAACCTTTGAGATGCATCATAAATAAATGCTAGGAAATATTTGTTACCTCCCAGTGAATTTACATCCATCAGTATACATACATAAGAGTGAACCAAATCCAACAAATCTGAAATCCTTGAAGAAACAGTGTTGAATGATACACTTTGCTACTTCCCATAAAAGAAGAATTTGAAAGGATCAAGTGATTCATACTTTTCAATACTGGTGTACTTCTTCTTTTTCAAGTTAAATAACCCTCTTTCACAAAAGAGGGAAAGTCTCATATGCCACATAATGGATGATATATATCCTTCTACTGTGTTGAGTATTTCTTCAAAAATATTCACATGAGTTTTGTACAATGTACCACATATGTGTCCTCGGATGATGACAATAGATCTTGTCATCATCTTCCATGATCCATTACTGAAGATGTTGTCATATCCTTATCGGTAAAAGGTTATTCATAATAAAAGGTTGATTCGAAGTCTTGGAACATGTCGAACATCATTCAGGGTGATTTTAATCCAAATTCCATCATAACTTGGATATCACTCATGCCAAAAATCTCCTCTGAACTGTTATTTCCCATTTTAACTACACTAAATTCAATAGCTTGATAATTCAATAAATATTCATGATGTGGATTGATGTGGCATGATACTACAGTATCTAACACCCATATTATGTCCTAGACTAATTTAGGAAACTATGCATTCTCTTTATATATGGATCAAATCATGAATTATATGGTAATTCTTATGTGTATGTTTCTATTTATTCTTTGTTGATAGATACTTTGTCCCTTTTCTTGTAGCAATGTTCAGTAATTCTAATTCATGTGTCCCTCCATGCCATAATGGTGGAACTTGTATATTGGCCTCCTAAAATCCATGGACCTTCCTCTAATCTTTCTTCTACCTATAATTCTTACCCCTCAACCTCCTCCTTATTTGCTCCTTCACTACTCTAATACAAGAGCTTACATCTGTTTGTAACTTGAATCCTTCTTTCGGGCCTCTTCATTGAATAGTGCATCCTTTACCATTTCCATGGTATGTTTTTCTCCAGGCACCAAGTTTCTGAGTGAGACCACAAACATATCTCATCTATCATGAAGTTTGCATAGTAGGTGGTTCTATTGATCTTCACCATTCGAATTCTTACATGCATTCACAAATTGATTCACCAGGCTTTAGAACTCATTGGTGTCTTTATTTATAGAGCTTCCAGACTGTAATCAAAGATTCATCAAATGATTCATCAATAGGATCTTGTTTTGAGTGTTCATTCACTGGTATGTATTTTCAAACTTTATCCAAAGTTCATATGCACTAGTATCTTGTACAATATGGTGGTAGACGCTATGATGGATCCATTAGAGGATTTGACTGATCTTCTTCTTGTTCAGTTTCATCAACTCTTCTTCCTTGGTGGCATCAAGGTTGACTCCCTTGTTCTCAATAATGTCAAAATGTCCTTAGAATTAATGAGATCTTCCATTTAATACCTAAAAATGGAGTAGTTCAAAGAATTCAACATGATCATACTTCCCATGGATGGTCCCTCTATTGAATTTCAATTCAATAAAAAAATAGTGCATAATTTGTAAAAATGGATCCCATTATTGTGTTTAGAATGGTCAAAATAGAGGAATCAACTCATAGATGGTCGAAATATGACACAAATTGATCAAGTTATGACTGAATCTATGTCAACAGTTGAGATCGACTGATGATGTGGTGATGATGTGTCACTGATATGGTGCACTATATCAGCTTCCAGAATCTCATTAGAAATGTCACTAATGCTGGAATAGTACCATCTTCTCTGACAAGGGGGTACTTGTAACACCCCAAGGTTTTACAAATAAATATAGAATTCAGGAAACACTATGCCTCTAAGAAAAAAACACTTTTTTATAGGAGATAGTTATAACCGAGTTGCTAAACATAATTTGTCCATTTTTATGATTTGAATTTCAAAAAACTGACATAAATGGTTTCGATCAGTAAGATATTTAGAGTCTGATAGGATCAAATTACATTTTTGGTGAATATTAATTTATCCTTCTGAATGATAACTTAATCTTATGAATAGTAATATACTCTTATAAATATTAACCTCACCCATGTATGTATAAATAATATTTATGCACCATATAAATGAGAGTGAATATTTTAAAAATTATAATTCAGTGTTGATATCTTTGTGAGTAATAAATATTTAATTAAAATTTTAAATTAAATAATTTATTTAAAATAAAAGTCATTTTCATAAAATGTATTTCTCAACAAATATTTAGTTATCCTATGATTTTAGGATAATTTTATGAGACCTCAATTAATGTTTGAAAGTATTATAAAATCAGTTTTAAATTTAAAATATGTGTTTTTCTTGTAAATAATGATTTTATTTAAAAATAAAATTTCTCTTATTTAGAAAATTATTTTGATAAAATTGAGATAATTTTTTAATTATAAACATTGAAAATTTGTTAGGGTGATGTTGTTTGGATTTTTATGAAATAATTTAATTTTTTGTGAAGAGTGAAATTCGATAATTTATGAAATATGAAAAATAAATGAATTTATGCATCATTCTTGAGTCATGGATGATGTAAATGGACATTGGTTAAAAATAACATGCACCTATTAATATTTTTGGTTAGAATAATCAAACAATATTTCTTTTCTTGAGTAAAATAAAAAAATTAATGAATAAGATATTCAAAAAACACTCCTCTCTTCCACTATAAAAACCACCCCTCACTCCCTATTCTCTTCACTACCCTAGGGATTGAATATTCTAAAAGTGATGAAAAAAATACTCTTACCTTGTATCTACCCACATCCAGGAGCTCTTTCTCTTTCCAAAATACCAAAAACCCTTCCCTTAAGGAGGTTCTCAAGGAGGAGTACTCAAGAGGTAAAATCCTCTTCCTTTTTCCTTTTAATTTCTTTTAAGATCATTCTTTTATTATTATATCCTAACATCCTTTGTTAAAATGATCATGGTAACTCCATTATCATATATATAAGTAAATTATATCATTTTAATAAAATATCCATCATCAATATCCTAACTCTCTCTCTTTTGTTTTTTTAAAAAATCATCATCCAAGAGGTGCTGATTTACAACCTTCATGGACGATAAAGTTTCATTCTTCGATTTATTCTTAAAGGATGGTCATTAAACCATTTTTATGGTTTAACCAGATTCTAAAATATGTATTATATATTATGTAATGATTCCAGAACCACAATTTATACATTATATTGAATAATAGAACAAAATTAGTTGGTTGTGATTGAAAAACCACCGTAAAAATCTAAACGATTATCACTAAATATTTTTTTCAAATGATTCATAATCATAAAATATAACCAAATGATATATATAACCATTTAAACTAATTTATTTTCATAAATATCATATAAATTAAATTCTGGAAAATTATACCCGTTCCGCATGAACTTCTATTATCATATAAAAATATACCAATCATGAAAACCAAGGAAATGAATACTCTAGAGTGATAAATTTGTATCTTATAACTTATCAAAAGGAAATAAATGAAATTAATAAAAATTTTAAGAATAAAAAACATGTAAATAATCTTCTTAATTAAATAATTAATGGATTTAATTTTATTATCCGGGACATTAAGCTCAAATGCAAAACACATTCGGACATAAGGTAAGGGGTTTCTACTTGAACCTCTATTTTCTTTCAGGGTACTATTTATATCACTTAATCCCAATTAAATTCTTAATTATTCTTATAAAATCATAAAAAAAATATTTTTTAATGTTATATATATGTGTACCAATCATAATCCATCTTTATTTTGTGGGGATTTCAATGATTTATAAATATCGTTTTCAATTCTTCCCGACAAACAAGCCCTATTGAAGGGAACTTCTCAAATTTTTACTTATTTTCAAGTGCACTCTATAATCTATTTTAAGCCAAAATTATTTTCCTAAAACCACTAATTTAATCATGGAAAAACTAATTTAGTTCATTTCTAGATTTATGAAAACATTTTTACAAAATAACTCTTATTTTCAAAGTAAAAGTGTATTTCTCTCAAAAATTCCTCGATGATTTTATTAGGGTATTTTTGTCTATTTCAACACCTCTTCTGAATTTTATGTCTTATTGAGGTTAATATATTATTTTTATAATCTATCATATTTTATTAAATGGTTTATGATCAATTTGACTGTGGATGTGCAATCTTGATACCATTCACCATACTACTCAGAATGGTTAGTGTTTATGTGTACAGATTAGGGAAAGTTATTTCATATGTTCATGTTGTTTATGTTTATCCCCTTTCATATGAGGAATGAATTGGACTTATAAATTGAGGGGTGGGGCCCTCTATAGCCCCTCATTGTATTGGTAGGTCTCATGAGACAAAACAGAATTGGGTTTTGGTCGAGGCCTTACCATAGTACTTTCAAACGTCTTGGCTAAGGCCTTGACAATATGTCTCAAATGTTTGGAATTTTGCATTCCCTAATTATGGTATTAGTAATTGATAAACCATGTTATCATTATACTATGAGAATATAAATTGTTATGTTTCATTCTCTTATGATCATTCATATGGCCATATTTAATCAGCTTTCATTCCTCCCATATTATGCTCAAGTATATTTTTAAAGACATGTGCTTTTAGTTGTTTACATGCCTAGTGTTTATTTTTATAATAAATTATACTGTATTACTTACCCTTACTGAGAATATAAGATCAACCCTTTCATATGTTTTGTTTTCCCCAGGTTGTGAAGATGCATATTATGAATGAATTATAGGGATAATCTATGAGTCATATGGATTTTATATTATGTATTTCATTTCAATTTGTAATGTTGAACTTATGTTTTTATCTTGTTTTTAAAAACTACTAAACTATTCTTTCCTTCAAGATATAACTTTCTTGTAATCATTTCAATGTAATAAAATATGGAACCAACTCTATGCTATTGGGGTTGGGTCTTTATAGTTGGTATCATAGGAAGTTTAGTTGAAAACGTGGAAATTAGATTTAGGAAATGTAGATTAGGGAACAAAAACCTAAGATAAACATTGAGGATAAACATACAAGAACATCCTAGAATTTGGGTAAGAAAGAGATTATGTGGATATTCCTAGAAAATTCATCTCTATCTGGATACTACAAGTGGATGTGGTTCTGGTACAGATGTACCTAGGAGTAAAAACTCTAACAAGGTTCTTCGGGCTTGACCCGGGGTAACCAGTACATGACAATGGGCCTTAATGTGCACCTGGTTTGACACTCCCAAAGGATAATCTTAGGAAAATTCACATATCCTTTATAAGCCATTATGAAGGATTTAAAAGTAAATTTTTCCACAAAGAAACCATGTTTATGATTAGGGGATTAACTATGCATAGGATTTCAATTTATGTTAAATATTCTGCTAGTTGAGACTATTCAATATTATTTTTAACCTAATATAGTGTATTCCATCATTTATAAATAGTGCCTAGTGGAAGGAATAAAAATATCATGAATCTATGTATCCCATGTAGGGATTTCCCCCTATACAAGATAATGATGTTGGTTCTGGAGAACCTTGCATGACTCTATATCAATGAAGTTGTGATTATTCATGGAGCACCTATCTCAATTGTGTCTGGTTTTGATCCACTATTCACATAGAAATTTTGTAAAAGTATTCAAAAATCATTGGATACTGAGCTTCGATTGAGTACTTATTACCACCCTGAAACTGAAGGGAAATCAGAAAGAACGATCTAAAAATTAGAAGACATATTGAGATCATTCTCACTTGATTTTCAAGGTATGTGGGATCATTATTTGACTTTGGTGGAGTTTTCCTACAATAATATTTTCCATTCAAGTATTCAAAAGGCACTATATAAAGCATTGAATGGAAAGAGATTTTGTACACCAACGTTTTGGGATGAAGTTGGTGAAAGGAAGTTTGTGGGCCCAGATCTTGTAGAGGAAACAGCAGAAAAGGTAAATACTATTCAAACCCATATCAAAGAAGTTCAAATCAAAAAAAAATATATGTTGATAATCGAATGAATGATTTTGAATTTAAAGTGGGCGATCATGCTTTATTAAAAGTATATCCATGAAAGGGTGTTATAAGATTTGGGAATAAAGGTAAACTGAGCCTCATGTATATTGGTCCTCTTGAAATTCTAAAGAGAATTGGTTTTGTGGCTTATCATTTGGAAATTTCGCCTAGCCTTTCTAAGGCACACAATGTGTTGCATGTATCATTATTGAGAAAGTACATGCCAGAACCAACACATGCACTCACTTCTGAAGGTATAGAATTGGAACCTAACTTATCTTACAATGAAGAGCCTATCCGGATTCTGGACACTAAAGAATGAGTGTTGAGGAATCGGATGACTTGGCTGGAAAAGGTACTTTTTAAAAATCATAAAATTAAAGAGAAATGTGGGAGCCTAAGGAACTTATGGTGAAGACCTACCCAAATCTTTTTATAAGGTTACATTCTGGTAATTTTGAGCACAAAATTTTTCTAATGGGGGAAGAATGTAACACCCCAAGGTTTTACAAATAAATATAGAATGAAAGCAGCACTGAGCCCCTGAGAAATAAACACTTTTTATAGGATATTGTTATAACCTAGATGCTAAATATAATTTTTTCACTAATGTGATTTGAATTTTGAAAAAAAAATATACACGGTTGTGATCAGTAGGATATTTAGAGTCTGATAGGATCAATTTACATTTTCGGTAAATAGAAACATATCCTTATAAATAGTAACTTACCCTTATGAATAGAAATTTACCATTTTAAATATAATACTCACCCATTTATGTATAAAAAAAATTTAGCCACTATATAAATGAGATTGAATATTTTCAAAAAATAATAATTAAGTGTTGATATCTTTATGAGTAATAAATATTTAATTAAAATTTTAAATTAATAAATTTATTCAAAATAAAATTAATTTTCATAAAATGTATTCCTTAATAAATATTTTCTTTTCCTATTATTTTAGTATAATTTTATGAGACCACATTTAATTTTTTAAAGTATTGTAAAATCAGTTTTAAATTTAAAATATGTATTTTTCAAGTAAATAATGATTTTATTTAAAAATTAAATTTATCTTATTTAAAAAATTATTTTGATAAATTTGAGTTATTTTTTAATTTTACACATCAAAAAATGGTTAGGGTTATTTTTTGGTGTTTTTTTGAAATACTTGAATTTTTTGTGAATAGTGAAATTCGATAATTTAAGAAATATGCTAAATAAATGAATTTATGCATCATTATTGAGTCATGGATGATGTAAATGGCCATTTGTTCAAACTCACATGAATCTATTACTATTTTTTTACAATAATCAAACACTATTTCTTGTCTTGAGAAAAATAATAAAAAAATGAATAAGATATTCAAAAATCACTCCTCTCCTCCACTATAAAAACCACCACTCACTCCCTCTTCTCTTCACTCCTCTAAGCCTTGAAGTTTCTCAAAGTTATACCCAAATAATCTTCCCTAGTCTATTCACAAGTCCAAGAGATCTTGGTCTTTCCAAAAGACCAAAACCTCTTCCCTTAAGGAGGTTCTCAAGGAGGAGTACTCAAGAGGTAAAATTCTCTTCCTTTTTTCCTTTTAATTTCTTTTAAGTTTCTTATTTTATTATTATCTCCTAAACGGCTCTATAAAAATTATCATGGTAACTCCAGTATCATATATATACCGTAATTATATCATTTTAATGAAAGATACATCATCAATATACTTAATCTCTCTCTTTTATTTTAAAAATAAAATCATCGTCCGGGAAGTGCTGATTTACAATCTTCGTGGATAGCGATGTTTCGTTCTTCAATTTATTCTTCAAGGATGGTCATAAAAACATTTTTATGGTTTAATAAGATCTTGAAATATGTATTATATCTTATTTAATTATTATAGAACCATAATTTATACATGATATTAAATAAAAGAACAAAACCAGTTTGTTGTGATCGAAACCCCGCCGTAAAAATCTAAACGATTGTCACTAAATGTTTTATCTAATGTTTCATACTCATACTATATAACCAAATGATATATATAAGAATTTAAACTACTTTATACTCATAAATATCATATAAATTCAATTTTGGATAATTATACCCATTCCACATGAACTGCCATTATCATATACAATTATACCGATCATGAAAACCATGGAAACGAATGCTCCCGAGTGATAAATTTATATCTTATGACTCATTAAAAGGACATAAATGAACTTAATAAAATTATTTAGAATAAAAAAAGTAAATAATGCACTAAATTAAATAATTAATGGATTTAATTTTATTATCCAGGATGTTAAGCTCAAGTGCATAACAAATTCGGACACAAGGAATTCTACCTGAACCTCCATTTTTTCAGGTTACTATTTTGTCTCACTTAATCCCAATTAAATTATTAATTATTCTTATTTACTACACATTAATTCTGTTTTAATGTTCTATATATGTATACCAATCATAATCCATCTTTATTTTATGGGGAGTTAAATTTTTTATAAAGATCTTTTTTAATTTTTCCTGATAAATAAGCCTGATTCAAGGAAACTTCTCAAATTCTAAACTATTTTCAAGTGCACTCTATATTATATTTTAATAAAAAATTATTTTATAAAACCTCTAATTTAATCATGGAAAAAATAATTTAGTTCATTTCTATTTTTATGAAAATAATTTTTTGATAATAACTCTTCTTTTTAAAGTAAAAGTGTATTTCTCTCAAAAATTCCTTGATGATTTTATTAGAGTATTTTTTTTCTATTTCAACACCTATGTTAAATTTTATGTCTTAATGAAGTTAATATATTATGTTTATAATCTACCATATTTTATTAAATTTTTTAGGATCAATTTTCCTGCGGTTGTTCTATCTTGATACCATTCACCATACTACTCATAATGGTTAGTGTTTATGTGTACATATTGGGGAAAGTTATTTCATATGCTCATGTTGTTTATGTTTAGACCCTTTAATATGAGGAATGCATTGGACTTAGAATGTGACAGTTGGGGCCCACTGTAGCCTCTCAATGAATCGGTAGTTCTCATTAGACAAAATAGAATTTGGTTTTGGATGAGGCCATACCCTAGTATTTTCATACATATTTGTTGAGGCCTTTACAATATGGTTTAGATGTTCTCCATTATGAATTCCATCATTATGGTGTTAGTAATTGATAAACCGTGTGATCATTTGAATAGTATAATATCAATGGTTATGTTTTATTCTCTTATGATCATTTATATGAACATATTTAATCATATTTCATTCCTTCTATATTATAAACGAGTATATTTTTAAAGGCATGTGTTTTTAGTTGTTCAACATGCCTATTGTTTATTTTTATGATAACTTTTGTTATATTACTTACCATTACTGAGCATCTTAGATCACCCCTTTCTTATGTTTTATTTTCCCCTAGTTGTCAAGATGAATATTATGAATGACTTTCTAGGATAATATATGGGTCATATGGATTTTCTATTATGTATTTCATTTCAATTTGTAATGTTGAACTTATGTTTATATTTTTTTTCAAAACTACTAAACTATTAGTTCCTTCAAGATACAACTTTCTTGTAATCATGACAATGTAATAAAATAAGGCATCAGCTTTGGGCTACTAAGGTTGGGTCCTTACAGTATTGTAGCACCCAAACTTTGACCAAGCCTAGGGAGATTGTTTTGGCTCTGTTTTTTATGTTTCTTTCTCTACTAGAATCACCTTGACGTGAAATTTTAGAATATTTATTCAAAACATGATTCCAAGAAATGTGAATTTCCTAGTCATCGGAAAATCTCCACTTCCCACCATCGTTTCACCATAACCTCCTCTAATTCTGCTTTTTTTGATTTTATGATCATGATAGATGGATGGAGGAGAAAAATAATCATTTTTTTCACAAAGAACAATAGTTTACAAGAGTCCCCTCCCACACCACCCTTTTTTCTCATGTATAGAGCTCTTAAAGGCTCTATCTCAATAATAAGAATTCCCTTAGCTCTAAAATTATGTTGGTGGAATGATCTCATGTCCCTCCTTAAATAGTCATTATGGGAGGTGTCATGTTTGACACAACTCCCCCACCAACCCGCACCAATCTCCACTTACTATAGTGGGTGGAGTTGTTGCACCAACCACCTACCAAGGTAGCTAAAAACTCTATCAATGAACTTACTTTTTTGTTTCAACAATTGGATTTAAGGATCCTCACATGGTGAAATATATAAGAATCAGTGATTGAATCGACGATTGAAAATTTCATGAATTTGATATGAATTTGGAGATAGAAAGCATGTTGATATTTGACATCGAAGCTGAGGGTCGGATGATTCCGCTCCTTTTTTCCTTGGGGAACATAATCTCATTGAAGTCCCCTCCGAAAAGAATAGGGCTTGGGAGGTCATGTCGCAGCTTGTCAAGAAGGTCCCAGGACTTCATCTTGTCACTATTGGATGACCATCCATAGAATCCCACAAAGGTCCAGGGTGGGTTATGGTCCTTCTGAATAGTTGCTGCCACGTGGTGCGAGGAAAAGGATAAAATTTTGATGTCAAAGTTTTCCTTCCAAAGGAGACAGAGGCCCCCAGAGTGGCCTTGTCTTGAAACTAGGAAGCAACCTTGGAAGCTGCATTTCAGAGCAATGACATTGGTGTCCTTGTTTTCTAGTATGGTTTCAGACAGGAAAACCATATCGGGGCGAGTTTGGGTGCAATTGCGCTGAAGCATGTGAACCGTTCGTGGGTTGTCAAGCCCACGACAGTTCCAGCATAAAACAATCATTGGTCTAGGCGGGACTGGGTCTCACCCACCGCCACCTTTAATTCCACTGGATGTGTTTCTCTACTCGTCGTTTTCCATCTTTTGGTGGGATTCCCCACTGATTTCCCTGTTTCGTTTTGTCGTTTTCCATCCTCGGGTTTGGGGTCTTCCGTAGGACCGTCACTTTCTCCGCGATGCACCCGTTTCCACGTGCGACGGGTAATTGGGCCTAGTAATGGAGATCCCGTCGATCCGTGGGCCCCCATTGTTAGGGTGCCTGATTCGGTCATTTGTGGATCAGGGTCTGGATCTGGTGGTTCGATGTGCATCTGCTTTGTCATTGAGCAAAGTGTTGGTGGGGATTTTTGTTTCGTCTCTGATGTTGTAGATGTTAGGGAATTTTCCTTCAGATGGTTTGGATGATCTCCCGCTTCTCTTTGAGTGGGAGATCTAGCTCTAGGAAAATCTGGTGGTCCAAGCATAATGGTGTTTTCAGGTATGTTTTCCATCCGACTGGTGTGTGTCAGCGTGAGGCGGTCGCGGTCCTTTTGTTTTTCTGTCTCCGGGATGAAGACATATTTATTCGTTTTGGCATAGAGCCAAGGACTATATTGTAGGATGATGTTAACTGAGTCACTCTTTTGTTTTGTGGTACACGTTCTTTCCAGGTGGCCAAGATGGCCACAAATGAAGCAGAAGATTGGGAGTTTCTCGAACTCGAATGAAATCCAGGTGTTGGCGTCTTCAATTTTCCGGAACATGCCCCACATCAGGGGCTCTGACACTTCAATTTCTGCCTTGATCCGAACCTCAGGGCCCCATTGTATCAAATCTGAGCAATCTCAGTCAATAAAATGGCCTAAACTGTCCCCTATTTCTCGCATAATGCATTTCGTTCTTGCGTGGAAAGGGATTCCTCTAATTTGTATCTAGAAGGGGGAGTGGGTGAGGTTGACGCGCTGGATATTCCTCCGCCCCTAAATTATTCCATAAGGAGGAGTTGATTATCGAAAGACCATGGTCGGCCTCGCAGGATTTTATCTCTCTCTCTTTTGTTGAAGAACTCAAAAACAAAGTGATTGATTCCTGCTTCTCGAATAGCCACTCAAGCTTCATGTTTCCAAATGTTCTGTAAAGTGTTTTTGAGAGCCCCTGATTTACTCAGATATTTTCTATGAACTTTCCCCCTTCACGGCGGACACTTCGCGAACCCCCAACGCGGCTAAAACATCGCGGCAGGAGCTTCGCGGAAGAAAAAAGCGGTGACCACTTCGCGGCAGGTGCTTCGCGGATCAACCCCTTCGCAGCGGAAGCTACGCAAACCATGGTTTCGATTTACCGCCCACAGGCCGCCGCCGATATTCACAGGATAGGTGAGATGTTGTGATTAGGGTAAGTGATTTCTCAACTCTGGTCTTGTCTGCATTGAAACACGGATCTATTTGCTGAATGGGGTTGAGGTTTTGAAATCCAGAAAACGCCCTTTCGAACCCAAATCAGGCGTCGACGCAAGGGGACAGCGACGGGACAGACTTCTAGGCAACAGGGGAGGACTTGATCTGTGTCTGCAAACGATTTCGAGAGAATGAAGCCCGAATCCCTCCGATTAGCAGGTATCGGGGTTCGGCTACATGCGATGGAGGTCAGTGGCCAAGGGAGCAAAAAGGAACAAAGTTCCTCGCCATGGGAGGGTCGGTGAACAGCAACGAACGGGGAATTCAAACCCTAGAAAACCCTGGGAGGAAACACTCTCAATCGGAAGAGACTGGATTGTAGTTGAAAGATTAGAAAACATGTTGTTATCAAACCAAATTTAAAGAGCAAAAATGGGAATTTTGAGGACATGTAGAACAATCCATAGATTCTAAATATAATATTCCCAGTTGGGGACGAACGAATGACACTAACTGATGGACCATACCATCCTCTAATGTTGTAGAACAATTGTAGGTAATCGCATACTGAAGACCAAAATCAATTAATCAACATCAATAAATTTTAGATCTAATTTGTTGAGCTATTGTTCAATAGGATTTTACATGGACATCGGTTTGGGTTCAAAGAAAGAAAAATTCAGTGTTGATCATCTAGATTACAGTGAAGGTTGATCTTGAATCATTGAGCTAAGTTTGAGTAAAGTTTCCACAAAGTTTGATTGAATCTGCCTTCGATCAAAGTTGATTTTCGTGCTCTGAGTGTGGTTAGATCGATAGAGGAAGTTTAACAAATGTTGGAAGAGGATTAACAGATCTTGTTCATGGATCGGCTCGAGTTATGAAATCATAGAATCTATTGAGAGTATTGATGTCATACCCAGTTGCGGTTTTTATCGGTAGATAAAAGGTTACTAGAACCTAGTAGAAGTTGAATATTTTTGTGTTCACTAGTTTTTTTGATCATTTCAGTTTTGATTAGAGATGAAGATTCCTTCATTGATATCTTACATTTGGTTTATGCATTTGGAAGACAATGAAAGCCATCTATTCGATCAGACGCCTCTGAGAATTCCATAAACCATAGAATACCGTCCAACATCAATCAAGGATGAGATTCTACCTAGGAGTTGAATAATTTTGAAGAATTAATGAAATCTGGGTCTGAGTATGAATATAGTGTTCGTTGGGCATGCTCTTTGTGATTTGGGATAGTCATTGTAAATTTCCGTGTGAGGTCCAATATAGGAGTTTAATGCCAACTATATAATTTCATAGGTAAAGTGGATAAATTAGTGTTGATGTAGTGAGGTTTAAGGATTTTATAGAGAAGCCTGAGAAGAATATAAAAATCTTGGAAAATGTCCATATTCTTTTGGATTTGTGTCATTGTAAGACCACGTGTGTGAGTGTATTTAGTTAGAAGTGTTTATCTCAAGTCACGTGAAGTGGGTATTTAATGATGAATGTTGTCATGAGGGGATTGTGGAGATAAAGACTATTTGTGAATATGATGACACTGACCATTATACTGAATTAATGCATGAATTAAAATAATAAATTTAGATTTTGGAGTAGGAGAGGGATTACAAAAATAATTAGAGAATTTTCAGAGACTTTCCAGGATTAGAGAAACAAGTAAAGAACTGGGAAGTTGAAGGGAGATTGGTTTCAGGAGTGAATATTTTCAATTGAGAAGTATATTTTCCGCTTTTTTCTCTCTCTTATTGATTGAAATTAATTATTTTGATGTTTTGGATCCTAATATTTATTTTAGTTATATTTATTTTGGGGAATAAAATTGGCTAGAATCATTTTTAATTCACTCTTAAAAATATTTCTCAAAATTCACCATCATTTCGACTCTAAGTGGAAAAAATTTAAATTGTAAATAATTAGTGATGAATGTTATTGATTGAAAACATTTTTACAATTTATAATTTTTATTATTTTCAAGTGTAACACACTAAAACTTGAAAACATTTCCATTATTGTGAAAAGTGATCAATTTTCTCATGAAAATGTTGAGTATGATATTTGAGAAACTATTGTTCTTGATCACTTGTAGATTGATCAGTTTCCTAAATTGACCAGTCAATCTTTTAAATAAGTTCTATAAGCTTAATTTTTCATGAATTAGGAGATAAATAATTTTGACCAACCAGTTGAGTTCTCATGTTCTATCAATTGTATTTTTTTTGGTGCTCTATTTGTTATTGTTTTTCCTACATAATTAGTATAGAATATTACCACATCTATTTTTATCACCAATAATAGATCAATATTTTATTGATGTTTTGTGTTTATTCTATGTGTTTTGAGTTCTTTTTCTTGATTTGTTCACATTAATACACCATCTATGTGGTTTTCTACCCTATCATCACTAGTTAAGTAGTTTTATATATTATATTTGGAGTAATCTAATGACAATTTCATCATCTTACCTACGAGATACTTCTCTTTCTCATAGATAAACATTATTTTATATTTTTTCAAAATTTATCTACACAAATGAAATGTTTTGTGTGTTTTTGAAATCTCTTATGCATAGGATAATTTTCTTTGTCAATTTTCATCCCTCATTTAGAACTTCCATATTTTAATCAAATAACTATATGACCTATTCAAATTATTTTGAGTCCATATAAAACATTAAGAAAAACTTCCAATTATTGTATATGATGTTCCTTCATTCCAAAACACATTCCCTTTATTTACTTGCATATTGGTGCATCAATTGACATAATTAAGTTTACTGCCTCGAATGTGTCCAATACAAGTTCTTAAAGGATAGTAACTTATCTTCACACTTTATTTACCATGTACAATAGCATTAACCCCCTTATCACCAATAAAAATAGACACCTTATCATAATCCTATCGTATTATCTTATTGGGAACAAAAAAATCCATGCATGGGAACAATAGAAGGTATAAAGGAATAATAATGAAATATAACTTCATTTTTTATTTATGATTGCCTTCTATCGTATCATATGATAGAGAATGAAATGGAATAAGAATTACATTTTCATGTTCCTTAGGATAAATATCAATCATAAATATTATTTAATTTGTATCCAACACATTTAATGGATTTATTTTATACCATGACATACTGAACTCCTTCACTAACACCAATTTTTAGATAATGACATGTAAAACTACCTTAGTCTTCAAGAATTCATTGATGTAACCTGTACTTTAATATTTTTCATTAATAAAAATTATATTTTTTTAATAAATTCACCCCATGTATCATATCTCCCCTTAAACTTGAATCACTCCAAAATTATTTATAATAAATAAATTCATGTGGAGAGGGGTATTTCTCAAACATCCTTGAGTAGATGAATGTGATTGGTACTGGTGAATCAACCCTTTACTTTTAATTTTCTTCCAAGTATTCTATGTTGTTCTATATTGAGTAAAAACACTTGAAAAAAAATTATATTTGATATTTGATTTATAATCCTCTATCTTTTTGGGTTGGGATTCAACTCCATTATGAGACTAATACCACTTGTATATGTTTCTTTCTTTGATGTAATATCACTTTATCTTTTACCGTACTTCCTTCACTATAAGAGGTCTCTTCCACCAATATTCTTATCTTCATTATAGTGGTATAATTCATACCACATAGGAAGGACGTTTTTTTCTATTTAATAGTTATTAATACTTCCCGGAACTTATTGATCCATAGTAAGTCTCTTTTCAAAAAACCACCATTCTTTTGTTCAGTAGGGATTCATCCACCATATTTTATTTCTTTCATTACATGAATTTTTTTACACAAAATTTACTAGTGGTGTATGATACAAAATTTATTTATTTATACTATCACATTCCTATAATTCCATAAATCTATTCTTCAATATAATAGATTTTCTTTCAATGAAAACTTTATTCCCTTTTATTATAACAATGGTAGATTTCTTAATAATGCTTTAATCTCCTATCTTACTATAATATCATACCATATTTCTATTATTTTCACATATAAAACATCCCCAATAATCTTATACCTCATGCATTCATGTCTCTATTGAGATGTTGTAGTATATTTCCTTCCATTATTGAGTACTTTGGTTTATACACACACATCCATGGTGTGTCCCATAAGATCACAATAGTAACCCTTCAATGCCAATTTTCTTTGAAAACCATTTATTTTATACTTTTCAAGAACTCTTCTTTTTCTCACATATTCCATATTTCCACCTTTGTATGATCGACCTCTTGAGACATCCATGGGAGGGATTTACAAATTTCCCTTTAAAAATTTTAACCACATTTCTAGCTCCTTGATCTTCAAATTATTATCCTTCAATTGATCATCCATGTACTCTATCATAGGGATATATTATTTTCTAGATTTTGTCCCCTATTAAAATTATGTCTTTAAGGGGATAAAATAATCCTTAAGTTTCTTCCCCATATATATTTTTTATTCTACCTCATAGGAAAGTTATCTAAGTATTTCACTTTTCCATTTCATCTTTTTTCCCATTCTTATAATTGATTATATCAAAACCAACTCCTCTTTCATCAATATTTTTTTCCAAAATGATATATTCTATAAATTCATCATTCACTCCATGGATTATTTCCAATTGATCCATATTTTTATGCAATAATTTGATCTCTCCTTGATTTCTGTAAGAAAATTCGTTGGATTAAAGACTAGATTCCATTTCCACTTCTTCTATAGTATCTCCATCCAATTCAACTTCTATGCGGAAAACTAAATTTAAAGATTTAAATGAAACTTCTACAACAATTTTGAAATATATTTTTCAATAATATCAAAAAAATTATTAATTAGAGAGTCCATTCTCTCTTGATACTTCTTCTTTTTACTCTTCCTCTTCTTGAATTTTGACATTAGTATATTTTCTTTAAATTGTTCAATGATAATTCATCAAAACAATATTTACTATATTATCTTAATGTAGGATCCAAAACATCCATGGATTACAAATATTTCCCATAAATTTATCCTAATTTCTTATATATATCAACTGTACATGCATAATGAATGGTCTTTTTGAATACCTCGCTTGTTATTCTGCTAAGAAATACCTTTCGTATATCTGAATCATGAACTAATTTATTGTGAATTTTTAAATTAGAATCACGATGTATAAACTTTGCATTTTCATCACCATAGACCTATAGAATGAAAACTATCTCTAATTTTAAACTATCAAAGTAACACCATTAAAAATAGGAGTCCTTATTAACGATTCCATGTGTATAATAAATCCCAAAATTAATATAGTGTATCGAAATCTAAATCAAAACTTCTTGAAACTAAAAACACTTTTTGGGACCATAAGGTAACAATGTGAGGCAAAAGGCACCCAAATTAGGGGTTGATTAGGGTGATAACTAAATTAAAAATTATCTCCTCATACTTTAAACTCAATTTATCATTGGATCTCATTCCTTCATTAGAGGGAACAATGTTCAATGTATTATTCCCCCCTAATTTCAATATTATTTAATAGAAAAACTTAGATATAGAAATATAAAGCCAAAAACATGCTTATTTTACTTTGTTAATATATATTGATCTATGTGAAATGAGAATACACATGGTGATGTGTCATTATACCAAAATCCATTATTATGTAATGTTTTGGTGGATAAAAAATTAGTTAAGGTCACCCATCATAAAGGAATTCTACCCTTATAATGATTTAGGGATCATTCATTACTCTCCTAAGGTCCAATATATTCATCTCTATCTCTTTGCACTTCTTTGAGGATAGAGATAAATTTATTAACTTGTAGGCAACTTCAAGATCAGTGTATAAGATTGAATTTATATTCACCAAAAATCTATAATTGAAGTAATATTGAAATCCACTTCACTAAAATCCTTATTTAAATCTAGATAATAATGAATTCACAATGAGGGAGTCAAATCTATAAACTCCACAAGATCATTTTAGTGATCATATAGGACTCCAAATGAAGAATAATTGTAGATAAATAATTATCTTGTTTCAATCCATCTTATTCACCAATAAATTTTATATTATCAATATAAATTTCTAAAAATGATCCACTTCTATCATTACCTAGATTTATCAATTAATTACTCACCATATTTTCTTCACTTCTCTTTTTATAACCTTATATATCAAAATTGTTCTACTTCTCTATAATTTTCACAATAGTATTTATGTGAAATTTCATCTCTTGAACCTTAATTAAATATCTATAATTAATTCTCTTTCCAATAATGTTCCATGATCATACTAGGTGTCCCACAGATTTTAATATAGTAAATTTCATCCATTTAAGTCGATTCATCCTTTAGGAACTCAATACTTATCTCTCATTTTTTAAATTTAAACTTAATCTTTATAAAAGGAATATTCTCCACTAATCATGATGTGACAAAATACCACAAAATGTGAAGCTCTTCAATTATCACCATTTTTAGTGTGATATTCCTTATTATTGAATGCCATTATTTAACCACAAAATCCTCAAAAAATAATATTGTTATCTCCTTATTATTTTTAAATCATGGGGTTATTCCTTCTATATATTTCTATCAATTAATTCATTATAGTTTCACACCATTATTCATGATGAAATTCTTAATCCATCACCAAACAGAGTCTTTTCAAAGTTACATGCATTACATTCTTCATGATGTAATCAAACTCCTCACGGTGCAACCAGTTATATTGCAGTGTGGTTTTACCTTTCATCAAATGTCATCTTTATGATACAGTGTGACTATATTATCAATTAATATTTCATACATTGGGTTTATTCCAATGAATCACTTATAGAATTAAAAAAAGTGTGGTGTTAATTTGTGTCCACAAAAATCACCTTAAAAAATTCTCTAAATTCATCCATGATTTTTCATACTACCTTAAATACTATGATAATATTGAATAAAAAATTTCCACCTCATCATAGAATCCATAAATTCAAGATCAATCCAACTATCTTCAAGAAGATTTAAACTCTTCAAATATTCTTAAGAGTTTCTATGATAGTCCATCTATACTTTATCCTTATCATATCTCTTATAGTGGGTTTAATACTTCCACTCTTGGTTTTCCAATCTTAATACTTATTCTCCATTGTTATGCATATTAATGTAATTATTAATTCTCAAAGTATGGTTACCAAGAAAACTATACAACTTTATCTTCCTCCAGAAATCATCATGTCTCCATTGCAAGATCTTCATGGTTGTAATATTCCCCACTTTCATCATTCATATAATTCTATGTTCTTTCTATCATATAACCTTTGGGTTAATTTTTTTTAAAACCTTTGGATTTTTTTCCACTCATAACCATGCTAATATTTATGCCATACACAACCTCTTGATTTTTACAATATTTTTCCACTATCAACAAATCCTACCTCTTAGTTAACTTTCTTTTTAAACCACTTAATTTTTAATCCATCAATAATCTCCATGTCATCCACCATTGATTGAAAAAAAATCCAATTTATAACCTCTAGCTAAAATACACTAGAAATAATGGTTTAGCACCCCCAGTTTCAAGTAAGTAACCCATTATTTATGCTTTTTTAAGTATGTAAAGTGTTTGGGAGAGGTTTAGGAGTGTTTGGAAGACTTTTGGAATGTTTTTTTGGGGATTTTATAAAGGTGTATGGTTTGATAATGGTTAGTAGAAACCATGAAAAACCTATAATAAACTATGAACATTGAGATAGAGGCTAATGGGATGGTGCACGATTAATGTGCATATTTTAGCCAAATCGTGAGGCCACTGAGGTGTAACCGTGAAAAGTGAGACATAGGGCTTTTTCATGGCTGGTGCACAGTTTTTCTAACCATGTGATCCAACCATGTGGGGTACTCCTTGATTCAGAGGATGGTGCAAGATTAGTGTACGGTTTTCCTAACCATGAAACTAACCATCCATGGTTTAAAAGTGAGATCCTAAAAAAGTGGATCTCATTCTTTTTCACCCCTAAATCCCTTATTTTTTATCTATTTTGGCCCTAAATCGATATTTATTCCTCCTAAAGGATGTTGAGTCTTTCCCCATTTATCCATAAGCAATCCAAAGGAAAATATTGGTGTGTCGGAACCCTATCCCCTTGGCAAGTCTTCGTTTTCCTTTGTTTTTTTTGTAGTTATACTTAGATCTAGTTGTCTTCCCTCTCTCAGATTCTTAGATCTAGTCCATTTTGGATGGATCTAGGGTTTTTTGTGTCAATATTGATAATATATGTCTATCTTGATGTTAGGGGACGATATATAAGGTGGTTTATTTGATATTCAACCCTGTTTTGTTGGAATTTTCGTGTTGTTCTTCATTTTCATCAAAAATTATATGGTAGGTGGATTCACTCTTGACTCCTCTTATTTTAACTTGAAGGTTTAGTTTCAAATTGGTTAAATTTCTTGAATTTGGTTGTAAAAATTAATGTGAAAAGCACGGTATAATCCTACTTTAGTGATGGTTTGTGGATTTATAGATTTATAGAAATTGGTTGTGCAAAGTGATCTGTTTCCAAGATTTTAAAATATGGATTTGTTAGATTTATGAAAATTGTTTTACTAAAAGGTTTTAAATAAAAGAATAGTTTTATTAAAATGTCTTGTAATGGTTTATTTGAAATGGTTTTGGCATACATGGGTTTTTGTGAGTTCTTTCTTCCTACGCGACCCTGAGTAAGGGGTGTGTACCATTGGGGTACAGAGGGATGTAACCCTGGATAAGGGGAGTGTGTCATTGGGACATAAGTTGATTGGAAAATTAGTGTTGACATGGTGGATGGATGAGAAACTGCTCATGAGTATGGAACTGTTACATGGACATTCATGTGTGGGTGTGCATGTGAATCAATAAATGGGTATGGAAAAAAGGAATGTGAAATGGATTGATTATTTATTTTTTAGTTTTCCTTGGGAAAACAATTTTGGTTGGAAGAACCGTTTTGGTGTGAAACTTTTGGGCTTTTATATAAGTTGTGAAACTATTTTAAAGTGTCTTATATCAATTATTTTATATAATTTTTCTAACTTATTCTATCCTAGTGTCATGAGTAGGGAAGTCATTTGGGGAACAGATTTTGAGTTTCATTACTCACCCCTACTTTAGAACATCAGTGCTTTTGAAGATATTGTTTATTAGGAAATGGGTAAAGGTAAAGCGTCATATTTCTTTATTGGTTCTGTGTGATACTTGGGCATGGAGTTGGAGTTAGAGAATGGAGTTATGTCTTGGAGTCTTTGAGTTTTGTCAGTTTTTTCTTCCTCTTTATACTTTGATGTTCGTAGTCTTCTATTATGGTACTATAATTGTAGTTTGGTTTGATATTTAGTTGTTATAATTTATGTTGTATTCATTGTTATCATGCATCATTTAGTGGTTATTTTTTTATGGTGTGTTTGGTTGGGTTGTTTTATTTTCAAAGGGAAAATTTTCCCCCAACTATTTTGAAGCCCTTGGAATTTATTTCTAGCCTTTGGCACCTTGGGGATGTTTCTTAAGGCCAATTATCATTTCCACCTTGACTCAACCGATGATAAGGGTTAGGATGTAACAATTGGTATTAGTCTTGGCCATTCTATCCTTAGTTCTAGGACAAGTGGTATCATCATGTTCGGTCCTTGACTTACAAGTTGTATGAGTTTGTTCAATTATTGTTTATCAATTGTTTTGATCTTGGAGTTGAAAATTAATTATAGTTTAATCCTTGAGTTTTTTTGGTAGAAAGGATTAGAATTTTTAGGACTTTAAATGTGGGGTATAAAAATATGTAGCTAACCTATTTATGTTGAACTTCAAGTTATGAGGGAGTTGGGCACATAAGTGTTTTTGAGACACTTATAGGATTTATAATCTCATTATCATGGGTTTATCCAATGATACGAGCATGAAATTCATTTTATAATTGACTTCCCACTAGGAGTGCATATTTCATTTTTAGTAATGATATATGATTTTGTGTAAAAATATTTATTTTTAAAAATTGTTGAAATTATTTTCAAATATGATATCTTGAAAAAAAGGCATGATATGGGAATTCTAAAAATCGGTTGAATTTCAAAAGCATGGTGTAATTTTCAAAAATGGTTGAATGTGGAAAATGTTGAATTTTGGAAATAAATTTTTTGATATATGATGTGGTAGAATTTTAAATTGTTAAGACATCAGTTGTTATAGATTGAGAATTATGGCATTTGTTGTGTTTCTAGAAAATGTAACTTGGTAGGCATTGTAGAAACCAACTAGAAGAAGCTGATGAGAATATGGTCGCACCTGAGCCACAGGTGAACCAAAATCTAGTTTAGAGTATCATCCAAGCATTTCATGTTATGGATAGAGGGAATAGTAGGGATTAACCCTGGAAAGTGGATCATTCTCTTTAGTTCTAGAAGCAAAATCCACCCATCATTCAGGGTGATTCGGAACCAGAAAAGGAAGAGGTGTGGCTAAATATGATGAATTGAATATTTGATACCAATAGAGTTTAAATTCAAGTTTTAAATGTATATGTTGAAGGATATTTCATGTTAGTGGTGGGATTTATCACTTTAATAAAAATTAGACCACGCACTTTCTTAGGAGTATTTTGATGAATTTTTCACCAAAAAATTCTATCCTCATACTTTTAGGATTTTAACAATGAAAAAAAATTAGATTAAAGTATGAGATCCTCGCAGTGACAGAGTATGTGGTTAAATTTATGAATTAGTTCACTTTTCACCCAAATTTTATGTTGTAAATCATTGAAGGAATGCATTTTTTGAATTGGGGATGAAGTAGAAGATTCGCTCAAAGATTTTCATGCTTTGTATAATAGATTATAAAAATATGTTCAATAGAGTGATTGTGGAATAAAGAGACATCTCATAATATATGGGTGGAGGGATCATGTTGATACCTATGGGAAATAGTGGGAACTCTAATTCTAGGATGGATTGTAAGAGGGAAACTTATTTACTAGGTCGCAGTATAAATCAAAATTAGATGATTGGATCAGCGAATCTTCCTCCATGACCTCAGAGAAAAGTTGGATGTCTACAATGTGGTTCATTTGACCACATGAAGTGAGAGTTTATAACACTACCCAGAGAATTCCATAATTGCAACAAGATGGGTCATCTTCAGTGCTATTATTATTGTTATCTGAGGTCAGGTGTTTGGGAAACTTCTCATGTGTCACACACATCGTATACTTCGATTAGATGAGGGAAATAGAATACCTCTCATCAGTAGATCCAACATATCTATGGTGATTCTATAAATACCATGACTCCTCATCAAGTGAAATCTCAATAGGGAAATAAATAACAAAGTGAAGTGATTAAAAAATTATTTAGAGCTAAGAAAGTTATCGTGGATAATCAATTCGAACCATCAATGGTAAAAGGTATGATTATTTCTAATTCTACACTTATGATAGCCTTGTTTGATATGGGTGTGTCCCATTCCTTTTTTTCTTCTCATGTTGTTTATTTTTTGGGTTTACATGTGGAGATGTTGCCTTCTTTTTTGAAACATCAAACTTTTATTGGTCAAAGAGAATGTTGAGCCTTTGTGTGTAAAGAATATTTTATAATTTTTGGTGGAGATGAGTTTTATGAGATTTCCTTATTCTAGAAATGGATGTGTATGATATAATCTGGGGTATGGATTGGTTGACAATTTTCAAGGCTCACATCAATTTTTATACCCGAAAGGTCAGTTTCACGACTAATGACGACATCCAACATCTCCTTAAAGAAGGCTAGAATGTGAAGTGAGGTGAAAAAGGCTTGTTGACACCAGTAGTTGGAATGATCTCATATCAATTCACATCATTAACCATAGCATCGATGGAAGAGATCGAATATACCATTTTTCCAGCGATTGTTGATTAGTTTTCAGATGTTTTTCCTAAGAATTCATCAGGGTTTCCACATAAAATAGAAGTGTATTTTATGATTAATATCCTTCTAGTAAACAGTCCTATTACCCTTATGTATTATCATATATCAATAAAAAAATTAAGGTAACTGAATGTGTAGTTGGAGCTGGAAATAAAATGATTCATTAGGCCAAGCACATCTCTCTGGGCAGCACAGGTCTTATTTGTCAAAAGGGAGGATGGAAATAGTTTTTTGTGCATGTATTATCATAAGATTAACCAATTTATAATAAATATTTGGTATCCACTTCCATGAATTGAAGATCTGTTCGATCAATTGAGGGGATCTCAATGGTTCTCCAAAATTGACTTGCGATCAGGATATGACTAATTGCGGGTTTGAATAGAGGATATTCCAAAAACAGTCTTTAGATGTATATATGGCCATTATGAGTATTTATTTATGTCTTTCGGTCTTATGAATTAACCAATGGTATTTATGGCATTAATGAATATAATATTTCAAAGGTATCTAGATTCTTTTATGATGCTATTTTTGGATGAAATATTGGTGTACTCAAGGATAGGGATGATCATGAGAAACACTTGGCGACAATGTTGGGTATTCTATGGGATCATTTTTTGTATACCAGATTATCAAAGTTTGTTTTTTTGATACAAGAGGTACATTTACATGGACATGTAATCAATGAAAGAGTTGTTTGTGTGGATCCAAAAATATAGAGGTTGTTATCTATTGTAAACCTCCAAAGAATGTCTTCTAGATACATAGTGTCCTTAATCTAGCTGGTTATTACTGAAGTTTTTTTCATGATTTCTCATGACTACATTCACCAATGATAGTACTGACAAGGAAAAATGTTCCATTCCAATACAACAATGAATGTTAAAATTCCTTTCAAGAGCTTAAAGTTCACCTTACATCAATATCAATCTTGGTATTCTCAGAATCTGAACAAGGGTATTTGGTGTATTGTGACGCTTCAAGATCTGGGTTGGGATGTGCTCTCATGTAGAGAGATCATGTTATTAGTTATGGCTCAACAAATTTACAATTTCATTAGAATAACTACCCAACACAAAATTTGGAGTTAGATTCCATATTAAATGATTTGAAAAATTCATATCATTACCTATTTGGTGAGAAATTTGTTGTGTTTACTGACCATAAGAGCTTGAAACATATTTTCTCAAAAAGATATTTGAACCTGAGGCAAATAATATGGATGGAGTATCTCTAAATGTTTGACTTTGACTTGATGTATAAAAAAAGTAAAGAAAATATGGTGTTAGATTCATTAATCATAAAGTAATAAGCACATTTGGAAAAAGTTTCTTTAGATCAGTATTAGTTGATGTCAGTGATAACATACAAGAACTTGGATTGTGAAGACCAAGGTGATGTTGTGGTTTAATTTCCAATTTATTTTATTTCTGATTTGGGGGAGATAGTTAAAGAGGCATAGATGTTAGATAAATAATATGATGCTATGAGGTAAAAAATTAATGTTGGAGATACTATTGAGGGATTAAAATTAGATGGGAGTTCAGTTTTGTGGTTTTGAGATCAGATGGTCATACCTATGGCTTTTTCGGGATAGCTTATTTATGTTTAACACCATTCAAGATGGTTTGATCATCCTAGAATACTGAAGATGTATAATGTGTTGAAAGAACAGTTTTGGTTGGTTGATATGAAAAGAAAGGAGGATGAATTTGTTTTTAGATGCTTAACTTATAAGCAGGTTAAGTCAGAACACCAGCAACTAGTAGGTATGTTGTAGTCTTTACCTATCCTTGTTTTGAAATTAGAGTTTATATCCATGGATTTTTTAATAAGACTCCCAAGAATAGTTTGAAAACACAATTCCAGATGGGTGATAGTGGATCTATTAAGAAATTTGGAACAATTCATCCCTATTTTTTAATCTCATACAGTAGAGAAACTGTCAAAAATATACATCTGAGAAGTGGTAAAGATTCATGGAATACTATTTTTGATAGTATCAGACAGAGATCAGTTGTTTATGTGTCGTTTATGTAAGTACTTACAGAAATATCTTGGGAATAAGTTGACTATGAGTACAGTGTGTCATCCTCAAAGGGGTGCGAAATTTGAAAGGATGATAAAATTTTTGGAAGACATGTTGCGGGCTTATGTAATGGATTTTAGTGGCTCATAATAGGATCAGGTACCATTAGTGGAGTTCTTTTATTACAATAGTTATCAAGACTTGATGAAAATGGATCCTTTTGAAGCATTTTATGAGAATCTTTTTGGTTCTCCACTTTTTTGTGTGTAAATATGTGAGATATCCCTATTTAGTTCGAGCCTAGTCCAAGAGATAATGGATAATTTTTAGTTGATTAGGAATAGGATAGAGACATATCAAAGTCATCATAAATTGTATAGATATCATCTTTGATGGTCATTTTCATTCAAGGTGAGTGATCATGTGTTCCTGAGGGTCAATACAAGGCTTGGGAATTGTATTTTTGGTAAGCAGGTCGAGTTATCTTTAAGATACATAGGCCCTTTTGTGATACTAGAATTGGTTGGTGAGGTGGTATATCGGTTGGAATTTACAAGATGGTTCAATGTTGTGCATAATGTGTTTCATGTATCTTAGTTGAAAAAGTATCGACATGATCCTAACTACACTACTACAAATATGACCTTTATCAACACTAAAAAAGGGAATTAACAGCACTAAAACAAGCGTTGTTAATCGAGGTGAAGATAAAGGGGGGTCCCTTTTATCAGTGCTCATAAAAGAACTGATAAAGGTTAAAAAATAATATATATATATATATATATATATTGCAATTCGGGGTGGGCTTCAATAGTGCTTGAAGCCTCCCTTTAATAGCACCCCACCCCCCATGGTATCCCATTCATGCCCTAGCCAGCTCCACCCAGCCCCACCCCCTTTAACAGTGCTAGGTTATTCCCCCACCTGTGTGCATGACCTGGCTCCCCCTGGATTCGGACTCGAGACCTGTTGCATGTGTGCCAAATCCTTTACCACTCTACCATATTGCTTTGCTCTTCATTTATTAATATATATATATAGTTATTTATATATATAGTTTTTTTTACTCATATATTAATATATATATTAACATATATATTTTTATATTAATATATATATAGTTATATTAATATCTATATATAGTTATATTAATATATAGATTCGTATATTAATATATATATATATATTAACATATATGTATTTATATTAATATATATATATAGTTATATTAATATATATATGTGTGTGTGTGTATTAATATATATATATATATATATATATCAGTATATAAAAATTAGATTATAAAAAGTGTTGATAAAGGGGATCCCTTTAATAGCGCTAAAAAAAAGCGATGATAAAGGGGGTGCCTTTATTAGTGCTAAAAAAGCACTAATAAAGGGTCACTTTTAACAGTGCTATTAAAAGTTCCCTTTATCAGTGCTGATAAAGGTACCCCCTTTATCGGTGCTTTTTTTAACGCTGTTAAAGGGTTGCACTGTGGAAACCCAGTTTTGTGGTAGTGCTATGTGATTCTCTATGGGATCACATTGACCTATAGTTGTATTCTTCATTGTTTCACATGCCAGTATAAATTTTTGATAGGTAAGATAAAGTATTTCATGGAAAAAACATCGTTCTAGTGCGGTGTTTGTAGCAATATAGTCAGATTTCAGAAGAGAATTAGGAAAGGGAGAAGGAAATGGTCATGCAATCTCATGAACTATTTCAGGATAGTAGTGTTTTTCTACTTTCTAGGGATGGATAGACCAATGGTGGGGAGAATGTAGCACCCTGGTTTCAATTAAGTAACCCTTTCTTTATGATTTTTATATATGTAATTTTTTTGGGGAATTTTGGTAGTGTTTGGATGAATTTTGGAATGTTTTTAGGGCTTTTCTAAAGGTTCATGGTTTGAAAAAAATTAGTGGAAACCATGAAATACCTAAAATAAACAATTCACAGTGAGATAGGGGACAATGGGAAGGCACACGGTTAAGGTGCACGGTTTGGCCAAACCGTGGGGCCACCCTAGTGTAACTGTGTAAGTGGGACAGAGGGATTTTTCACAGTTGGTGAATAGTTTGTATAACTATTATATCCAACTATATGGGGTTCTCCTTTAGGAATACATTGGTGCATGGTTACCACACGGTCTACCTAATCGTGTGACTAACTGTACACAGTTTAAAAGTGAGATCCTAAGAAATGGATCTCAGTCATTTCCACCCTTAAACCCCCTTTTTCCCTAAATTTCAGCCCTAAATCTTTATTTCTTCTCCCCAAAGTCTATTTATTCTTTCCCCATCGATCTATAAGATATCCAAAGACAAATATTGGTGCGTTGGAAACTGATTTCTTTGGTAATTCTTTGTTTTCTGTCTTTTTTGGTAGTTTTCCTCAGATCTACTCATCTTCCCTCTCTTGGATTCTTAGATCTATTCCTCTCTGGAATAATCTAGGGTTTTTAGTATGATATTGATAATATGTGGTTTTTTTGATGTTAGTTAATGAGATCTAAGGTGGGTTTTTGGATATTCAACCTGGTTTTGTTGGAATTTTCAGGTTATTCTTCATTTTTGTCATAATTTCCTAGGTAGGTGGCTTCACTCTAAACTCCTCTTATTAGAACTTGAAGTCTTAGTTTCAAATTGGTTAAATTTATTGATTTTTTTTGTGAAAATTGATGTTAAATTCATGTTATAAACATTATTTAGTGATGGTTTTTTGATTTTTGGATTTGTGGAAATTAGTTGTGCAAAGTGCCTTGTTTTCTTGATTTTAAAATGTTGATTTTAAAATATGTATTTGTTGAATTTTTTAAAATGGTTTGTCTAAATGGTTTTCAATAAAAGAATACTTTTTTTTTAAAATTTCTTGGAATGGATGATTTTAAATGGTTTTGGAATACATGGGTTTGTGTGAGTTCATTCTTTAGACATGACCCTAAGTAAGGGGCATGTACCATTGGGATACAAAGATATATGACCCTGGATAATGGGTGTATGTCATTGGGACAATAGGATATTGTACACTTAGTGATGACTTAATGGATGGATTAGAAACTACTCATGATAATGGAATTTTCACATAGGCATGCATGTGTGGGTGTGTATGTGAATCATGAAATGGGTAAGCCCAAAAAGAATGTGAAATGGTTTGATGCTGATTGTTTTTCTTTCCTTGGGAAAACTATTTTGGTTAGAAGAATCGTTTTTGTGTGAAACTATTGGGCTTTTATATAAATTGTGAAACTTTTTTAAAGTGTTTTATATCAAATTTTTTATATAATTGTTATAACTTGTTCTATCCTAGTGGCGTGAGTAGGGAATCCTTTTAGGGAAAACCTATTGAGTTTCATTACTCACCCCTACTTTGTAACTTTTGTTATTTTGCATATTTTTTTATCAGGAAATAGGTAAAGGTAACTCATTTCAATTATTTAGTGGTGCTTCATGATACTTGTGCATGGAGTTGGAGTTGAATCATGGGGTTATGTCTTGGAGCCTTTGAGTTTTTTTATTTTTCTCTTCCACTTTGTACTTTGATGTGTGTTGTATGTTGTTGTGGTATTCTGATTGCAGTTGTGTTTTATATTTAGTTGTTATAATTTGATTTTTATACATTTTTTTCATGCATCATTTATTGGTTGTTTTGTTATGGTGTGTTTGGTTGGGTTTTTTTATTTTAAAAAGGAAAAGTGTCCCCCAACTGTTTTAAAGTCCTTTTCATTTATTGCAAGCATTTGGTACCTTGGGGATGTTTCTTAAGGACAAGTGTCATTTTCAACTCAACTCAATCCAATGAGGAGGGTTGGGATGTTAAAAATGGAAAACGTATAATATTAAAATCTCTAATTCAACAAATAACTAGAATAATCATAAAACATAACTCTTTATCACACTTTCTCCTAACATGAACATTTATGACAACCATCACCATAGAGAATCACTAAGCACCAATACCACCAACCCCATATCCTTTATGACTACCCTTGAATAATCCATCATCTATATAGAACATAATGAATGTGGATGAAATGACCATACAAGGGTCAGTATATACATACCTAATAAAAGGCCATGAAAACACAATATAGAGGTTTGGAAAACAATTAAGATTGAAATAAAAGATAAGGTGATGATAATAGGATATTATTTAATGTTTGAGATAGTAAAAAAAAGTGATAAAGACCTAACATCACGGGATAGATCAAAATTGATTGCGTATCATGGGAAACCCAAGTTAACTAGGTACAAGACTAATAAAATCCAAACCTCTCAACTTCCCAAATCCATGTCAATTACCTGAATTTATAGTTGGGGACCCATGCATCACCATGTTATGTGTGTAATACAAGGGAGTACATACCACATTGGAGTATCTATTCTTCATTAAGTAAATCACATCGATCAAGGGAGTATTGATTCCATGGATGGAAGACATGTTCCTTATTTCTAGGTGATTTCCTTACTCCATCAGTCATCTGAGGGGTCCATACCTTGTCATGGAAATAGAATCCAATGGTTACATAACCCCATGATTAAAATATATGACCTAATCCTTGGGTCCAAGGGGGAGTATCGAACTTAATAAATTATGTGTGGGATACACACTCTATCATCTACACATAGTTAGGGGAGTACCAAATCCCAGGTCAACTCTAATCATCATTATGGAACCCTATCATCAAACCTAAGGAGATAAAGAACTTGTAATGATAAAAACATCCCATAAATAGTCTTGGATAGTGAAGAAGGATCTATCATCACACTCTATTAGGAAAAATTATAAGGACAGACTACTCATTTTTAATATTCTAGAACCGGGGAAAGATGATATAAAAAACACCAAAGAGAGGTATGTACATGAAATGTACTTTGGAGTACATAGTGTGTGCACATCAAGTGGTAAGAAGGAATGTCCCCAAGTGGACCAATAATTTTGTTTCAACCAATATATAATTTTCATTAGGTGACATTGTGTGTGGAATATGAGGGTTGGTCGGTCATGTACCTTTGAACCCCGGGGTTATGTAACTCCACCAACATGACATGTGCTAGTGGGTTATACATTGTGTATAATTGTTACTTCTTGTCTATTTGGGATGGGATATTTGGGGGAGGTAAGACCATATCTCACCAAGGTCAGGTCAAGTTGGTTGATCCAACTCATTTCATAAGCCCTTCTCGGCCACTCCAGCTAAGTGGTTTGGTCTACTATATGACTGGTTCATTATCCATTAGTTTAACCCACCTCCACCCACCATGTGGTTAGTGGAGGACCATAAATATCCCAGTTTATCAAATGTAAGATATTAAACCCCAATGATTCACCATGGAAATCCTAGTTTCCACTCTTGGGACAATATCAATCCTCACTCATTATCATCCAAATCATCACTTCACTACCCACAACATTATTTGATCCCATCGTTGTCTCCTCTTATCACCTCAAAAATAACTAAGACATAATAATGACGCCTTTACAAATAAATAAAATCACTACCATCATCAATTCATATGACATAGGCTCATTTACCAATGTCAATTCCCCCACTATTGTGTTATCTCATACCACATTTTCATGTTTTCTACATGACCCAATCAACAAGCTTTGCACCACCAACCATTGTAAAAGTTAGTGATGGTTCAATTCTCTCAAGGAAAGATAGATAGATAGAGGATACAAATACGAGGGTAGATATAAGTGTTTTCCAAAGTTTACATCCACCACTATTTGGTTCATACTAGCCTAAAGTCTAATGCTATACCACACATTCCCTCGTATACTGTGGTAAAGGGGTGCATGGTGGGTGGTGATGATCCAATGGCTAAACTTCATCTTCTATGAACACATTTTATAGATGATCAATGTGAAAAGTTAATAACTAAATTAAATTAAAAATAATAAGGTTTTGGTTTATGGGGATCGATGAAATAAGTTAACAATATTTAATTGAAGTAAAACAAATATTGAGGCATTAAAAAAATAGCAAGGTCCTACCTTATGGATGTGTTCATTATTGCATTACAATTCACCATTGATCTACAATAAAATATATCATAGAAGACTAAAATAAAAATTTCTCAATATTTTTTGTTCCAATGATGGATAATCCACTAATTATATGATTGGGGGGGTTTTATAAAGGTGGGTTAGTTCAAATGGATATTTTTTTAAACATATTAATCAATCCTAGTCTGAGGTCCAAAACCCAAATGTGAATTGCACCACTATTGGATAAAATCCTCAATATAAATAAAAACTATGTAATGGACCATACTTTCTTAATTTGTTAACTTTCTAGTTTTTGTGGTTGGAGGTGTTCATGGGTGGTTTCAGGAGTTTTCAATGGAGGTTGGAGTTGTATGGGTGCTACAGTGGAGAATTCATGTCGTTTAATGTTTACACGATGTATAAATGTGGTTGACATATTTTGTAGATGGATGGTCCATGGATTTTATGTAGCTAAGTGGAAATTTGTGTGATGGATTATACTTCATGTAAGTGGAATTCCTATCATGTATTAAATAAAGGCCGAAGGTGATGTCATTTTTGTGTGAAAGTGGAAATTTTGGGGAATCCTATAAATTATACATTTTTAATGTATTATAAAAAATATAAACAAAAGGATCTAGGTTTTAAATTAATTTTCTTAGTCGAACCTTTTCATTCATCCATACTCGTATCTCTCTCTCTCTCTCATTTTGGATGATCCCTAGGTTCCCCAAGGAGACTTTTTATCCCTATCATACCATGATTATATCCATTGGTGTTGGTGGTTTTTTTGGTGATCCATGGTTGATCCATAGTTTCTCATCATGCGTTTGTGGTTTATAGGTATTTCTTCTTCTCCTTGTGGTGCATAGTGAGTCAACAAAGCTTCTTTGAGGTAGGGAATCAATTTTTTTCTCTTTATTGTGTATCAAGTGGGAGGGGTTTACTCTTATTTATCTATATGTTATGGTTATGATGAATTAATCAAATATAAATAATTGGTTAATTGAAATTGAAGGGGGTAATGATGAATGATTTTCATGTTTTTACAGATTTGATATTATTATGATATGATGGATTATACGAGATTGATGCCCTGCTGAAAATTGTGGCTATTGGGGGCTTTTTTTGTGTTCAAATATATGTTTCATGACTATTATATCTATTTTTTGTTTTGATATCACCTAAAATTTATATTTTCTAATCACTTATATTTTTCTAAAGAAATGGTTGCCCGAAGATTATGGGTTGTGTGATAACACCCCAAAAATACAGTGTAATGGGATAAAATTTCCTTTTATAAATCTATAAAATTGCCTTTTAGGTGTGGTTTTTTATCGTACTTTTGGGGAGTAAAGGTGGTTGTTGTTTGGCTGAGATTTGGGGGTGGTGAGGTGGTGATTTTTTATGCTTATGTGGCAGTGAGGTGGTAGTTTTTTGGTTGTGCTTTTGGGGAAGTGAGGTGTTGGTTGTTTGGATTTTATTTTTGGGATGGTGAGGTGGTGTTTTTTTGTCCGTTCTAGTGGGGTGGTGAGGTGGTGTTGTGATGGAGATGATGATTTTCTTGTGAATTGTGGTTGTGTTATGTTGTATGCCTGGGTAGTGATGGAATAATCATATAATAATGATTGAAATAGATAGGGTTTGGTTTGGTTAATGGGATGGAAGTGGTTAATGAAAAAAATAAATGATGGATTGTGTGATTAAATGTGATTGTTTCTTATTAATGAAATGAATGGTCTGTATAATGGTTTTAGTTGGAAATGTGAAATGTGGCTTGTGGCACTTAGCTTGTGTAATGTTATGCATTTAGGGGTGGTAGGTAATGTGGGGATGTTATGAGTTGGTTAGTGTTTTTTTATCCCATAGGATGGGCTTTTGTGGCTATATTTATATATTTGTATATTCTTTTTTATTTATATCTGCATCCCATTCACATTGAGCATAATGTGTTGACACCCACATAGTCATGCAGGGGGTGTTTTTTATGACATCCGATGAGTACAGCTAGCTGGGTACCCACTCTCTCTTCTAAGAGAGGTGGGTATTTCATTTTTTGTGATGATGTATCATAGTGAATTAGATGGTAGTTTTGATGGCCCAGCTATCTTCAGGAGATACGTGACATGGTCATTCTTGTGGGTTAGAAATCCTAGGTGTCTTTGGTAAAGATGTGACATACCTAGGCTTGGAAAAATTAGGTGGTGGTTGTTTAGTGGGTGTTTCAATTTGGTGTGTTTGGATGGTAGTGTCATTTGAGGTGTAAAAAGAACCCTGAGAGCTATCTTGTAGGGTGTTTTTATGGAACCCTTTTTTTCTTCAAGTTTGATTTTGATTCTCAAAGATGAAAATCATTTTATAACTATCTAATATAATGGAACATGCCTTCCTGACCTGTTACTTTACTGGTTTTTTGGTTGTAAAGTGTTTAGAGGAGGATATAAGTTGTTGGAGTGGAAACAAAACTACAACATACTCTTTATTCCATATAATAGGGGTTTACAGCATAAAGTTTTGCTTTATGTCTTTTGTGGCTACCCATTTACCACTTTTGTGTAGACATGAGATATTGCGTGAAATTTTTTTATGCTATAATAAATAGTTTTACATCGTAAGTTTATTCTAGATGAGATGCCATTAAAATCTATCAAAACATCCATAGTTTTATATTATATTCTTTAAAATGGTTTTATGGTGTACATTTTTTGGATCCCATGGGTTTTAAGCCATAAATGTGGGATTTACACCATAAAATTGGTGGATTCCAAGTTTTTTATAAATATTATTTTGGATAATTTTCCTATCATTTGATTGTTCCTCTATTGGTGTTGGGTGTACCCTAGGAAACCTTTTGAAATATTCCAATGTTTTTTCCCTCGCCTTGATCCTTGGGTTCCAGTGCTAGTGTTTTGATAATCAGTGGTAATCCATTCATCCTTTCTCGGTTGTTTTCTCTCATTATTCTCTTAGAGATCCACTACGGCATTTTGGTTTTAGTTTGGGTGGATTATTTGCAACATTTTTTACAACCCTTTGATGTGGTGTAGGTTGATCCAGGGTTTCCATGTACAGTTTTGGTTTATAGGTTGTTTATTTATTCCCTTATAGTGCACAGGATGATTGAAAAAGATTCTTTGAGGTAGGGGATACTCATTCTCACTTGTTTATGTGCTATCTATATAGGTTTCATTCTTTTTACTTTAGGTTGATAGTAAGGGTTAGCATAATAATATAATGAACTGTCATAACTGAAATTGATGGGTATGGGGAAGATATCTCATTCGTTATTATTTTGATATATGTTGTTGATGATATAGTTCATGCTTGTTTCTAATACTTAAAATAATGGTTTTTTGTGTTATAATACTCATGCTAAGTAAATAATTAATGCGATGAAAGACCTTGAATATATATGGAAACTAGGATTTATGTTTTTGTGTGAGCTTGTCCTTGTTTGGTTTTGTTGTTTGGTTTGAGCTGTTTTATGATGATGGAGGTGATTGGTTGGGTTGTGCGATGAATGGGATTTTGGTATGATGGTTGGTTGGAAAGGATGAGATTTGGGAAATTGAGATGTGGTTGTGGTGTGCAATGCTATGATGTGTGGTGTTGATGATTTTTGGTAGTGTTGTACTGTGTGGTGGTGTTGTGTGATGTGGTTTTGATATATGGTGGTTGTGGCATATAGAGTTTGTGGTATCTGGTGGTTTTGATGTGTTGTGGATGATTTATGTGGTAGTTTTGGTGAGATAGTTTGGTTGGTGTGTCATGGTGAAGATGGTTGAGCCAAGATGGGAAAGTTGTTGTGTGGTGGTTTTTTTCAATCTCCTGATTATCCATGGAATAAATTTGTGATGATAAAACAAAAAAATAGGCTGGTAAATAAATGATATGGGATGGAATTATATGTGTGTTAAATGGATTAAATGAATTGAACATTAAATGAATTCCAAGTTTAAATGTGAATGATGTGTCTTAGTAAATGGAAGTAAGATGTATGGCTTGTGTGGTGGTTGTGTGGTGTGTTGAATATAGTGGTGGTAGTGATTGTGATAGTTACTGTGTGTTGTGGTGGTGGTGGTTGTGTGATCTATTGAGTTTTTTTAAGCCATAGGTTGGGTATTGTGTGTTATCTATATTTTTTTTTTCAGAAAAGGAAATTCCCATGTGTGGCCTTTTCGAACCCTCCACACATGGTAAACCCCCTCCCCCATGAAGAGGTCACTGACATGAGGTAGAGCCTTAGTCAGGGAAGGATCCGTTGCCAGCCGAGATAGCAGAGCATCCCGGAGGGTGACATCCTGATCGACGATGGTTCGTCAAATCAAACTGTCAGCTCATTGGGTCATGCCACATTTTCCCCCCCAGTTGAGACCGAGCGACCCGACAAGACGAGTGGATCCCGGGGGAGAGGCTTTGTAACATCCCAAGTAAGTAATGAATAATAGATATTTTTATCTATGTCTATTAATGATTAATATAGTGTTATAGAGGCTTAAAATGAAAATAAATACAATCTTATGCATGGAATACACTAATATTCTTAAAAGATTGTTTTACTGCCTTTTGATGGCAAACCATTTTTGAATCTATATTTTGACAATTTTATAAACTATGTTTGTCAAAATAAACTTATCCTTTATGATTGGGACATCAAAATTTACCTTGTGTGAATTTTTGGTATTTTTCTGACAATGTTCATTTTTTAATGAATAGTGAAAAATACTGCATTTTACATTAAAACTGCTTTTTAATCTAATTTATTTATATTATTAGATTATGTTTTGAATTGGTTTTGAAGTGAAATTAGAATATATTTTTACCATTTTATCCAATGGTGGTCATTGGAATCAATTTCACTTTGAAATTAGACTTAAACTGGTGTCAATCTTTTCATACTTATTGTTTTGTAAAAACACGCTATTTTCTCTGGCAGCGGGAATTAATTATTAAATTAATTAATGTGACTTATATGATTTTAATTTTGTAAAATAGACTTCATTTTTGAATTCGGAATATCAAATACAGCTTAGGGTGAATTTTTGGTAATTTTCTGAAAAACTTCAATTTTTGATGAATAGTGAAACCACTAAGTGATAATCAAGCAAACTGATTTTTCAGTTAAATGAAAGTTTACCACTAATGTGTATTGAATTTTGAAAATCCGACATACATGGTTGTCATTAAGAAGTAAAATGTGGTTCAATGAGATTATAATAATTTTTTGGTGAATAGTAACTTATTAAGTTTTTAATCGCGATTAGTGGTAATTAGGGTAGTTTAAGGTATAAATAATGATTTAATAATAGGAAATGACCTAGACACATGTCCCAACCTTATTGGTTGTGTCATGGCCGACCAAGACAAGCCATGAGTCAACTTGGGGACCCCATGGAGACACTTTGGTTTGGAAATGACATAAATAAATTTTTATTAAATGTTAAAGTAAAAATGACACAAACAAGAGATGTTTTACAAAAACAATTTTTACATGGGGGTATAAAGATCAGATTTTTGATTATAAATATTCATTGGAAATATAAAAAGATTTCCTACATCATATTATTTTTTTTATGATTTTTAGACATTAAATAAATTAAATTATTTATGACATAATAATGATGCAGCGATGACATCATTATTTGACGATTTAAATAAAATGGAAAGACAATGTAAAATCTATGAACTACACATGGCCAAAACCAATTGAATGAGTGGATTTCAAACCCTTATCACCTTATCCAAGAATTATATCAATTTGGGACCTTTTGAAACCGAAACACATTTTCAAATAAAGTAATATTTCTTTACTTGCCAAAAGTGCCCCTCCTCTCCTCTTATAAAAGGCCCCCACCTCTACCTCATTTCACACACTTCTCAAGCATTTGGCTCGGCCAACCCCTGCCCATTTACTCTCTCCACATCCCTCTACTCATCCTAGAGGATTCCCTTTGGGCATAATCCTTTCAAAGGAAGCCTTTAGGCTCAAATCAAAAGGAGTTACACTTTTAAAGGTAATTCATTCTCTCATGTTCATTTGTTTTATTTTACTTCTCCAACCCCCTAAACTCTTTTTATTTACTTCTTTTGTAACAAAAACAGTATCTTCAATATACTAGGATGTTTTTATAAGATTTATTTGAGCTACACTCTCACACAACTACATCAAATGGTTAAAGAACATACGGTTTCCGTGGATGGCGAAATTCTGCCTCCCGAAATGATGATTGTTCAACACTCATTTAAAACCTTCAAAGGTGGCCATTATGATGTCACTATTTTTATATATGATATATAATATGTTTATGTTTTCCTTAAGCTTCTGTTTTTTTTCATTTTGGGCATACCTTTATGGTTTCTATTATGGGTAAACACGATATCTTCATTTTAGGAAGTGCGGACTACCGCCCCCTCAAAGTGATTTGATTCGTTAAATACCATATGTGGGACATATAAAAAATGGAACTATGATATTATATATGATATTATACTGTAATTATAATATACCTTTATATCATTATGATTCCATTCTATAAAATACGAAATAGAAATGAAAGTAGCGTTCATGCGTACGTACGGCTTACCGTCTCCATGAACGGTGCATTTCATTTCTTACCTCTAAATGATTATGTAATATTATAAATTCAAGTATGTACTGGATATATATGACATATATGATATCTAAATCATGAATACCATTCTGGATATAATGAAACTTTGACCAAATTAACAACATGTAAGTGTAAGAAGTCTATTTTTGACTTAAGAACCAAATACCGACAAAATGAACATTATTAACTTAACTGATTACATGATGTTCATAACATGGTATAAAAGGAATAATTAACTTGAAAAAGATTCATAAGCAAGTATATATTAACTCAAGTTTATTATTCAGGAGATTAAAGAATGGTCGGGTCAAGTCGGATACGAGGTATGGGACTTCGTCTCAATCTCCTTTCGTTGAGGCATATTTTATTTTATACACAACTTTCTTTTATACGGTGTATAAACCACTTTGACTTTTACGTTTATTCAAAAGGAATCTTTTTATACGAAGCGTTTACTAAATGACAAAAGGGAATGTTTTTGTCGTACGTATGCGGCGGCAACGACTTCTCCGCCGTCGTGACCGTTATTTGAGTTTCGGCTTCCTCTACAAGCCATACCTTCTTTTTAAAAGAAAAATAAATACCATGTTTTACTTTTCTTTTATTTTAGTATTGAAAATTGTTTTCATAATGTTTTTATATCAATGTGTTGTATTGATATCTCGTGATTGAAATGTGGAAATTTTATGTTACCTTTATGCATGTTTTATGTGATATGATTATGTTATGGTTCTTGGGCATTATTATGAAGACGGGTGGTTCCGTGATAAACTAAGGGCGGGTGAGCCCGTTATAGCTCTCCAATGCATTGGGTAACGCGAAGGAGTGAAACGTTAAGGTTTCTCCGAAGAGATTTTAGGGAATATACTGTGATGGGTATTCCAAACGTAACCAAGAGGGTTACTCCCTACGTAAGAATGTTATGAATGCCTCAAGTTACCTTTACGTCTTATGATTTCTATGATTTATTCATGATTTTATGAGGTATGCTAAAGTGCCTATGTTTTATGGGTAAATTATGATTTCATTCTTATGTATATATGAACTCATGTTTCCTTTCCATGCTTTTTTTATATAACCCATACTGAGTTTTTATGCTCATCCCAAGTTTTTGAAATGTTTTTCACAGGTCAAGGGAAAGGTACATGATAAGATGATAGAGTCAAGGATGTGTCAAGAAATAATCCATGTTTTATTTTAAATGTGTTTCCATTGATGGGAATGAAGAATACTATCTTTATGTAACCAATTTGTTTATATGTGGAATGTAATGAAAGTTTTATGATCTAATTCTTTAAAACTCTAAACCCGAAAAGATCCTCAATGTGTAATCTTGTAATAACTCAAGATTAAGTAAGGTTTAAGGCTGGGGCCTTATAGTTGGTATCAAAGGTCGGTTTAGATAACTTTAGGAGTTAGAATTCTATTAAATGATTATCCAAAAATATTTTTTTTCGAAATGATATAGCATTTAAAGATTACCATGTTGCTTCATCTAAGACATGTTTGTTCAGAATGGTTTTCCGCAGAGGAAACAGGGAAGCAGTGCTAGGAAGGCATACAGAAGGAAATAACCTTCCGAATCAGCATCCAGAAATGGTCGGAATTGGAACTGAACAGTTTGTTGCAGTGATGGCGCAGTTGACTCAAGCGATAAATGACGGTGGTATCTATGCACGAGATCAGCCAGATCAACCGCAGAGGAACATGTCAGTGGTGGAACATTTCATGAGGCAACATCCACCATCATTCAGAGGATCATCTGACCCTGTGCTAGCTGAAGGGTGGATTAAAGCACTGGAGAAGATTTTTGATGTCATGGGGTGTTCAGATAATCAAAAGGTTAGTCTTGCTATTTACCGTTTGGAGGGTGAAGCAGATCAGTGGTGGTCTATGGTTAAAAATATCCGGGACGCCGATGAGATTGATGCTCTTGACTGGGATGAATTCAAAGGTATGTTTCTTGAGAAGTATTTTCCTAAGGCTGTTCGACTTAGGATGGAAAAGCAATTCTTGGAATTGAGGCAAGAGGAAGACTCAGTGGCTGCCTATGAGGAAAGGTTCACTCGATTGGCAAGGTATGCTCCAAATTTTATCCGAGACCTTGATAGTAAAATCAATCGTTTTTACTCAGGATTAAAGCCAAAGTATCGAAGGGAATTAGCTTCTCGTGAGTTTAAAAGTTATGAAAAGCTTGTTCGATGTGCTGAGAAGGTGGAAATGGAGTTTGCCGATGACCAAGTGTTCTATAACAACCAGCAGAAGAAGAGACCGAGGTGGCAGGAGAAAGGTAAGAATTCTTCAAAAAAGTCTGATGGTAAGAGAACTAAGTTTCCAGTTTGTGATAAATGTGGCAAAAGGCATGCTGGGGAATGTCTTCTGAATTCTGGGAAGTGCTACCGATGTGGTAAGATGGGACATAAGGCTCGTGATTGCGCTGAAAAGGATCAAGGTGAAGGTAAGAACAAATTTGATTTACAGTTAGTGAAATGTTATAAGTGCAATGAGATGGGTCACTATGCAAACGAGTGTCCGACAAGGAGCTTGAGTGATGGGAAGCAGTTAGACTACAAGCAGAAAGGGGTGGTGAAATCCTTTGCAACTACTTCAGCAGATGTTGGGCCATCAAATGAAGTTGTATCAGGTACTTTGTTTGTTTTCTCAGATTATGCCAGTGTGTTGTTTGATTCGGGGTCTACACATTCTTTCATCTCTGAAACCTTTTCTAGTAAAATGGGAATACCATCTCAAGAAATGACTCCTGAACTTTTGGTAAAAACACCTGGGGGAAGTGTTGAGGCAAAAAGAATTTATAAGAATCTTCCTATCCTTATCTGTGGAAAGAACCTACTTGGAAACCTTATTGTTATACCTCTAGTAGAGTTTGATGTTATCCTGGGTATGGATTGGCTCTCTATTTACCATGCTAAGATTGACTGTAGAGCTAAAGAAGTTTCTTTTCAGAAAGAATTTCAGTTTGTTTACAAGAATGAACCCTTACTTTTGATAACACATCAAGAGGCCGAGAAACTTGTAAAATATGGAAATGAATGTTACCTTGAACACATTGTTGAAAATAAAGGAACTGTTCAGATTAATGATGTGCCAGTGGTAAATGAGTATCCTGATGTTTTTCCTGATGAGTTGCCTGGAATAATACCAGATCGGGAAGTTGAGTTTACTGTTGACTTAGTTCCTGATGCTAAGCCAATTTCAAAACCCCCTTATCGAATGGCACAAATTGAACTTTTAGAGTTGAAGGAGCAATTGCAAGATTTATTAGAGAAAGGTTTCATTAGACCTAGCACATCACCATGGGGTGCTCCTGTTTTATTTGTTAAAAAGAAAGATGGTTCTATGAGACTTTGCATTGATTATAGAGCCTTGAATAATATCACTGTTAAGAACAAATATCCTTTGCCTCATATCGATGATTTGTTTGATCATCTCCAGGGAGCTCAGTTTTTTTCAAAGATTGACTTGAGATCGGGGTACCATCAGCTGAAGGTAAAGGAGGCAGATATTCCGAAGACCGCGTTCCGTACGAGATATGGCCATTATGAATTTGTAGTAATGCCTTTTGGGATAACCAATGCACCTGCTGTATTCATGGACTTAATGAATAGAATTTTCCATGAGTTCCTGGATAAGTTTGTGGTGGTTTTCATTGATGATATTTTGGTGTTTTCTAAAAGTAAAGAGGAGCATGAAAAACATTTAAGGGTTATCTTGCAAACCTTAAAAGAAAAGAAACTGTATGGGAAATTCAGCAAGTGTGAGTTTTGGTTGCAACAAATTTCCTTCCTTGGTCACATTGTTTCTAAAGATGGAATAATTGTTGATCCTGCAAAAACAAAAGTTGTGGAAGAATGGCCAAGACCCACAAATGTAACCGAGATTCGTAGCTTCCTTGGTTTGGCGGGATATTACCGAAGGTTTGTTAGAAATTTTTCATGGTTATCTAGTCCAATGACTAAGCTAACTCGGAAGGGTGTTAAGTTTATCTGGACAAGAGAATGTGATGATTGTTTTCAGGAATTGAAAAGAAGATTGGTGAATGCTCCAGTTTTGGCACTACCTTCCAGGAATGGTGAGTTTGTTATATACAGTGATGCTTCATTGAAAGGAATTGGTTGCGTCCTAATGCAGAATGATCAGGTAATTGCTTATGCTTCACGATAGTTGAAAACTCATGAGGTAAATTACCCTACACATGATTTGGAATTAGCTGCTGTTGTTTTTGCTTTAAAAATTTGGAGGCATCATTTGTATGGAGTAAAGTGTGAAATATATACCGATCACAAAAGTTTAAAGTATATATTCACTCAAAAAGAGTTAAACATGAGACAAAGGAGATGGCTGGAATTAATCAAGGATTATGATTGTACAATTCATTACCATCCGGGAAAAGCAAATAAAGTGGCTGATGCTTTGAGTCGAAAAAGTAATGCTTCATTAACAATGTTGCGTTTGGAACGTGATCCTTTGGTTAAGGATTTGATGAACTTTGGCATACAAGTTGTTGGTGCAGGAAGTCCTTCTGTTTTGTTTCAGGTATCAGTGAGATCATCTCTATCAGATAGAATCAAGCAAGCACAGAAGCAAGACAGTGAGTTGCAGAAAAAGGTAGAGCTGGTTCAGAAAGGTAAGTTGCCTGAATTCAACATTGATAATGATTGTGTTTTGAGATTTGGGAAGATACTGTGTGTGCCTTGTGATTCACAGTTGAAGAGAGAGTTGTTATGTGAAGCTCATAGTTCTCCGTTTTCAGTTCATCCGGGCAGTACTAAGATGTATAGAGATCTGCGGGAGTATTACTGGTGGGATGGAATGAAAAGAGATATTGCTGATTTTACTGTGAAGTGTTTGACTTGTCAGCAGGTTAAAGCAGAGCGACAGTTACCGAAAGGGATGCTTCAGCCTTTACCAGTGCCAGAGTGAAAATGGGAGAATATATCCATGGACTTTGTTGTTGGATTACCGAAGAAATCTCAAGGTAATAATGAAATCTGGGTTATTGTTGATCGCTTGACCAAATCTGCTCATTTCCTTGCTATACGAGATACCTTCTCTCTTGATCAACTTTCCCTTTTGTATCTTAAAGAGATAGTCAGGTTACATGGAGTTCCTCTCTCCATTGTATCGGATCGTGATCCCAGGTTTACTTCTAACTTTTGGAAAGGCCTTCAGAAGTCGTTGGGTACTGAATTAAATTTTAGTACAGATTTTCATCCTCAATCAGATGGGAAGTCAGAACGAACAATTCAAACATTGGAGGATATGCTACGAGCTTGTTCTATGGATTATCAGGGAAGTTGGGACCAACATCTTTCTTTGGTTGAGTTTTCATATAATAACAGTTTTCATTCCAGTATACAGATGGCACCATTTCAGGCATTATATGGGAAGCGGTGTCGAACTCCAGCTTTATGGGATGAAGTGGGTGAAAGGAAGTTGATGGGACCAGAATTGGTAGAAGAGATGGCAGAAAAAGTTCAGCTGATTCAGAAACACATGAGAACAGCTCAGAGCAGGCAGAAGAGTTATGCGGATAACCGGAGGAAGGATCTATCTTTCGAGGTAGGTGATCATGTTTTTCTCAAGGTTTCCCCTTGGAAAAGTGTGATGAGATTTGGTAAGAAAGGAAAGTTGAGTCCAAGGTTCATTGGACCATACAAAATTCTAGAGAGAGTTGGATCAGTTGCATACCGAGTGGCTTTACCTCCGAGTTTATCTCAGGTGCACAATGTTTTTCACGTTTCGATGTTGAGAAAGTATATGCCAGATCCATCTTATGTTTTGAGTCCAGAGGTAGTTCAGCTGGAAGAGAACCTATCTTATGAGGAACAACCGGTCCAGATTCTTGACCACAGGGAGCAAGTGTTACGGAATAAGGTGATTAAGCAGGTAAAGGTTTTGTGGAAAAACCACATGATTGAAGAGGCAACATGAGAATCTGAAAATGCAATGAGGGATAAGTACCCCCATTTATTCGATAAGTAAATAAATTGCGGGGACGCAATTTTCTAAAGGGGGGAAGGATGTAACATCCCAAGTAAGTAATGAATAATAGATATTTTTATCTATGTCTATTAATGATTAAGATAGTGTTATAGAGGCTTAAAATGAAAATAAATACAATCTTATGCATGGAATACACTAATATTCTTAAAAGATTGTTTTACTGCCTTTTGATGGCAAACCATTTTTGAATCTATATTTTGACAATTTTATAAACTATGTTTGTCAAAATAAACTTATCCTTTATGATTGGGACATCAAAATTTACCTTGTGTGAATTTTTGGTATTTTTCTGACAATGTTCATTTTTTAATGAATAGTAAAAAATACTGCATTTTACATTAAAACTGCTTTTTAATCTAATTTATTTATATGATTAGATTATGTTTTGAATTGGTTTTGAAGTGAAATTAGAATATATTTTTACCATTTTATCCAATGGTGGTCATTGGAATCAATTTCACTTTGAAATTAGACTTAAACTGGTGTCAATCTTTTCATACTTATTGTTTTGTAAAAACACGCTATTTTCTCTGGCAGCGGGAATTAATTATTAAATTAATTAATGTGACTTATATGATTTGAATTTTGTAAAATAGACTTCATTTTTGAATTCGGAATATCAAATATAGCTTAGGGTGAATTTTTGGTAATTTTCTGAAAAACTTCAATTTTTGATGAATAGTGAAACCACTAAGTGGTAATCAAGCAAACTGATTTTTCAGTTAAATGAAAGTTTACCACTAATGTGTATTGAATTTTGAAAATCCTACATACATGGTTGTCATTAAGAAGTAAAATGTGGTTCAATGAGATTATAATAATTTTTTGGTGAATAGTAACTTATTAAGTTTTTAATCGCGATTAGTGGTAATTAGGGTAGTTTAAGGTATAAATAATGCTTTAATAATAGGAAATGACCTAGAAACATGTACCAACCTTATTGGTTGTGTCATGGCCGACCAAGACAAGCCATGGGTCAACTTGGGGACCCCATGGAGACACTTTGGTTTGGAAATGACATAAATAACTTTTTATTAAATGTTAAAGTAAAAATGACACAAACAAGAGATGTTTTACGAAAACAATTTTTACATGGGGTTATAAAGATCAGATTTTTAATTATAAATATTAATTGGAAATATAAAAAGATTTCATACATCATAGTATTTTTTTTATTATTTTTAGACATTAAATAAATTAAATTATTTATGACATAATAATGATGCAGCGATGACATCATTATTTGACGATTTAAATAAAATGGAAAGACAATGTAAAATATATGAACTACACATGGCCAAAACCAATTGAATGAGTGGATTTAAAACCCTTATCACCTTATCCACTAATTATATCAATGTGGGACCTTTTGAAACCGAAACACATTTTCAAATAAAGTAATATTTCTTTACTTGCCAAAAGTGCCCCTCCTCTCCTCTTATAAAAGGCCCCCACCTCTACCTCATTTCACACACTTATCAAGCCTTTGGCTCGGCCCAACCCTGCCCATTTACTCTCTCCACATCCCTCTCCTCATCCTATAGGATTCCCTTTGGGCAGAATCCTTTCAAAGGAAGCCTTTGGGCTCAAATCAAAAGGAGTTACACTTTTAAAGGTAATTCATTCTCTCATGTTCATTTGTTTTATTTTGCTTCTCCAACCCCCTAAACTCTTTTTATTTACTTATTTTGTAACAAAACCAGTATCTTCAATATACTAGGATGTTGTTATAAGATTTATTTGAGCTACACTCTCACACAACTACATCAAATGGTTAAAGAACATACGGTTTCCGTGGATGGCAAAATTCTGCCTCCCGAAACGATGATTGTTCAACACTCATTTAACACCTTCAAAGGTGGCCATTATGATGTCACTATTTTTATATATGATATATAATATTTTTATGTTTTCCTTAAGCTTCTGTTTTTTTCATTTTGTGCATACCTTTATGGTTTCCATTATGGGTAAACACGATATCTTCATTTTAGGAAGTGCGGACTACCGCCCCCTCAAAGTGATTTGATTCGTTAAATACCATATGTGAGACATATAAAGGATGGAACTATGATATTATATATGATATTATACTGGAATTATAATATACCTTTATATCATTATGATTCCATTCTATAAAATACGAAATATAAATGAAAGTAGCGTTCATGCGTACGTACGGCTTACCGTCTCCATGAACGGTGCATTTCATTTCTTACCTCTAAATGATTATGTAATATTATAAATGAAAGTATGTACTGGATATATATGACATATATGATATCTACATCATGAATACCATTCTGGATATAATGAACCTTTGACCAAATTAACAACATGTAAGTGTAAGAAGTCTATTTTTGACTTAAGAACCAAATACCGACAAAATGAACATTATTAACTTAACTGATTACATGATGTTCATAACATGGTATAAAAGGAATAATGAACTTGAAAAAGATTCATAAGCAAGTATAGATTAACTCAAGTTTATTATTCAGGAGATTAAAGAACGGTCGGGTCAAGTCGGATATGAGGTATGGGACTTCGTCTCAATCTCCTTTCGTTGAGGCATATTTTATTTTATACACAACTTTCTTTTATACGGTGTATAAACCACTTTGACTTTTAAGTTTATTCAAAAGGAATATTTTTATACGAAGCGTTTACTAAATGACAAAAGGGAATGTTTTTGTCGTACGTATGCGGCGATAACGACTTCTCCGCCGTCGTGACCGTTATTTGAGTTTCGGCTTCCTCTACAAGCCATACCTTCTTTTTAAAAGAAAAATAAATACCATGTTTTAATTTTCTTTTATTTTAGTATTGAAAATGGTTTTCATAATGTTTTTATATCAATGTGTTGTATTGATATCTCGTGATTGAAATGTGGAAATTTTATGTTACCTTTATGCATGTTTTATGTGATATGATTATGTTATGGTTCTTGGGCATTATTATGAAGACGGGTGGTTCCGTGATAAACTAAGGGCAGGTGAGCCCGTTATAGCTCTCCAATGCATTGGGTAACGCGAAAGAGTGAAACGTTAAGGTTTCTCCGAAGATATTTTAGGGAATATACTGTGATGGGTATTCCAAACGTAACCAAGAGGGTTACTCCCTACGTAAGAATGTTATGAATGCCTCAAGTTACCTTTACGTCTTATGATTTCTATGATTTATTCATGATTTTATGAGGTATGCTAAAGTGCCTATGTTTTATGGGTAAAGTATGATTTCATTCTTATGTATATATGAACTCATGTTTCCTTTCCATGTTTTTTTATATAACCCATACTGAGTTTTTATGCTCATCCCAAGTTTTTGAAATGTTTTTCACAGGTCAAGGGAAAGGTACATGATAAGATGATAGAGTTAAGGATGTGTCAAGAAATAATCCATGTTTTATTTTAAATGTGTTTCCATTGATGGGAATGAATAATACTATCTTTATGTAACCAATTTGTTTATATGTCGAATGTAATGCAAGTTTTATGATCTAATTCTCTAAAACTCTAAACCCGAAAAGATCCTCAATGTGTAATCTTGTAATAACTGAAGATTAAGTAAGGTTTAAGGCTGGGGCCTTATAGGCTTTCCCCAAAAGCAGACTCCATGGATTCAAATGTGTTATTGGGTAACGAGGTATTGGGGTGGCCTCCCCACCTATGCGCCGCACATCCCCAACGAGGCCCAAGGTGGCCAACCCATGGGATTAGGCGAGTTCTCAATGGGGTAGAGGGGCCCACAAGAGGTTTGTTAGCATATAGTTTGCATTTCCTTGTGAGGACTCAAACCCAGAACCTCAGGGTCAGGACGCCACCACCTTTAACCAACTCACCCGTTCCCCGCAGGCAAACATGTTTTTGGGTAACGAGGTATTGGGGTGGCCTCCCCACCTGTGCGCCGCACGTCCCCAGAGAGGCCCAAGGTGGCCAAAACTTGGGATTAGGCCAGTTCCCAATGGGGTCGAGGGGAGCATGAGAAGTTTTTTAGCATATAGTGCACGTTGCCTTGCGAGGACTCGAACCCAGAACCTTGGGGGTCAGGATGCCACCATGTTTAACCAACTCACCCATGCCTCGCAGGCAAACTTGTTGTTGGGTAATGAGGTATTGGGGTGGCCTCCCCACCTATGCACCACACGTCCCCAGTGAGGCCCAAGGTGGCCAGCCCTTGGGCTTAAGCCAGTTCCCAACGGGGTAGAGGGACTCAGGAGAGGTTTGTTAGCATATAGTGCACGTTACCTTGCGAGGACTCGAACTCGGAACCTCGGGGTCAGAACGCCACCACCTTTAACCTACTCACTCGTGCCCCACGGGAAAAATGTGTTGTTGGGTAATGATGTATTGGGGTGGCCTCCCCACCTGTGTGTCTCATGTCCCCAGCGAGGTCCAAGGTGGCCAACCCTTGGTCTTATTCTAGTTCCTAATGGGGTAGAGGAGCCCACGAGAGGTTTGTTAGCATATAGTGTGTGTTTCCTTGTGAGGACTCAAACCCAGAACCTCAAGGTTAGAATGCCACTACCTTTAACCAACTCACCCGTGCCCCACGGGCAAACGTGTCATTGGGTAATGAGGTATTGGGGTGGCCTCCCCACCTGTGCGCCGCACGTCCCCAACGAGGCCCAAGGTGGCCAACCATTGGGCTTAGGCCAGTTCTCAATGGGGTAGAGGGGCCCATGAGAGGTTTGTTATCATATAGTGTGTGTTTCCTTGCAAGGACTCGAACCCGGAACCTCAGGGTTAGGATTCCACTACCTTTAACCAACTCACCTGTGCCCCGTGAGGACTCAAAACCAGAACCCCAGGCCCACGAGAGTTTTGTTAGTATATAGTGCCTGTTTCCTTGTGTGTTATCAATATATCATGTATTGAATGTTATTTATATATGTGCACCACCCGAGTTGGATAACCTTACCAATGCTCAGAGGTTATGGGTTTCATATGTTTTCCCCAACATCTATGATGGTGGTGATATGAATGGTTGAATACCCCATCTTCCTTGATCTTCCTTTAGTAGTGACATCACAAGTGTATTTGGGTGAGATGTGGTCTGTTGGCCTAGGAATATTAGAGTGAGGTGAGGTGATGAGGTGATGATGTTATGTGATGGACTTGGTGTCTTCGGGCAGGATATGATGAGATTCCTTATGCGGTGGGGGCATGTGTCGTAAGAGGAGGTCATGAGGTTGATGTTATGCACATTCATGATACCCTAATACTCTATTTATGTAATGAGATATGGTGTGACGACCTGGGTGTCTTCGAGTGAGATGTGTTATGATGGCCCGAGTGTATTCAGGTGAGATGAGATGTGATGATTCCTAATGCTAGCACCAGGTGCTAGAACTTTCAGGTGTGGGGTAGGTTGAGATGTGTAAAACCCCAAGGATTTGAAAATAAATTTAATTTTGAATGAATGAAACACTTAGTCTCTATAAAACAACACTTTATAATAAACTAGTCATTAAACATAATTTTTTCACTTATGTGATTTGAATTTCAAAAAACTAACATACATAGTTGTGTTCAAGGTGATATTTGGAGTCTTTTAGAATCAGCTTAAATTTTGGTGAATATTAACTTATCCTTATGAATATTAATGTACCCTTGTGAATATTAATACGACCCTTATGAATAATAACCTCACCCATGAATGTATAAATAAAATTTAGTCACCTTATAAATGAAGTATAGTATTTTATAAATTATTAATTAATTATTCATATTTTTGTGAGTGTTAAATATTTAATTACAATATTAAATTAATAATTTATTTTATTTTCATAAAATGGGTTCGTAAATAAATATTTTTTTTGTTTTATGATTTTAGAATAATTTAATAAGACCTTAGTTAATTTTTTAGGGTATTATAAAATCAGTTTTGTCTTTAAAACTGTATTTTTTGAGAAAATAATGACTTTAATTAAAAATTAAATTTCTTATATTTAGAAAATTATTTTGATAAAATGGGTTCCATTTTTGGATTCTACATGCAGAAAAATGGGTATGGTTAATTTTTTGGATTTTTCTAAAATATTTGAATTTTTAGTGATAGTAAAATACGGTAATTTACCATATATATACATTATATGTTAAATACATTATTCTCTGCATCATGGCTGATGTAAGAAACCATTAGTGAGAACTCACATGCACATATTACTATTCTTGGTCACAATAATCAGTACTATTTCTGGTCTTGAGCTAAATAATAAAATAATGAATAAGATATTAAAAAATCACTCCTCTCCTACACTATAAAAACCTCCTCTCACTCCCTCTTCTCTTAACTCCTATGAAGCCTTGTTACTTATCTAAGTTTTACTTAAATATCCTCCCAAGATCCTCCTTCAATTATAGAATCCCTTGGACTCATAAAAAGACCCAGACCTCTCCCCTAAAGATGCTATCAAGGATGAAAACTTCAAGAGGTAAATCCCTCTTTTCATTTCTTTTATTTCGAGTTCCTTTCTTTTGTTTTTCTTTCCTCACCTCATTTCATCCAAAAGTTATGATAAATCCATTACCTTACATGTAATTTAATTTTTTTATGATAATGTAATAATTTATATGTAAAGACCCGTAAATTTCAAGGAATTTTTTTTTCTTAATTTTCTTTGGAATTTTACAAGAACGCAGTTTCTGACGGCACCTGATTCCGAGGCCCGGTGTGCCCGGAATCATTTTCCGAAGTTTGGCTCGGGTACGTTCAGTGAACGAACGAGCGGGTTTTTCTAACTTTTGAACCGGTGCTCAGAATCGAATTCTGAGGGCACCGATGGAATCGCAGCGCCGATATTTGCTTAGAAACACCTCTTCCGGAGTTGCGTTTGCTCGGGTGTGGTTTTTAATTTTTTGGGCTTAAAGTTAAGAAATAAAATAATGTTGTACGACAAACTTTATTTTATTTCACTTAAAGCCGCTTAAAAGACACTTTAAGCTACTTAAGCTGAGTTGAAGCAGATAGGGTGGAATTCAAAATATCCTACCCTCTTGGTAGGATATTTGTGAGGTGGGGCCCGCACGAGCCCCACCGTTTCTTTTCCGCTAAGTAACGCACCCGCGAAAACCCCTATTAAATAAAAGTCAACTGGGGCGTTTTCTTAAACAATTAAACGCTCCTATTAATTGGGCGGTTAATTTCGTTGAAATTAATTCTATGAATTAATGGGTCGTTACTTAGTTTGTTTTTCATTTGTTGGAATGTTAATAAAATAAGACCAACACTTTTCTTCTGGAGTGTTGTTCATTGAGAGGATTTGACAGAAACCTTAAGTCCTTCATCCTCCTTCACGAAGAACGCGAAGAACACGAAGAACGCGAAGAACTCGAAGAACGCCAGCCTTCGACGAAAGGGCGGCGAAGAACGCCGAGCCCTCGGAGATCGACGACGCGACGCCAAGTACCGCGACGCCGACGATTCTTCTCCCGCGATGTTCTTCTGCGACGTTCCTTCTTTCGCGACAAATCTTCGAACATCCGTTTGAGGTAGGAGTTTGCGAATATTTTAAATTCCTTTGTGGATTTTATACTTGACATGGATTTAATTCGTGTAAATTAAATCCGTATGTTCTTGATCCTCGGAGTTCGTCGACGCAGCGCCGTATACCGCGACGACGCGACGCCCTTCCGCGACACGATGATCCTCTTCTTCCGCGACGATCAATTCCACGAAGAACGCACGCTCGATGACTACGGCGAGGTAGGGATTTTGTTTGAAAATAATATTTTATTCCCGTAGTTGATTCCTTCTAAAACAAAGAGCTCGGGATCAAAGTAAAATTTTAATTTATTAAAATTGTATCTTGTTATGTTTTCATGTGTTGATCATTTTCCCAATTTTTATCACCTAACGCGGAGGGTGAGGGCCAAACAAACACGGTCCGACAACCCTCCGCAGTTCTTCGTTGATGCGCGAAACGGCGGACGATGACAAACGGGGCCGCAATGGCGATTTGAGGGCCTGACAGTGAAGAATGGGACCCGAGAGGAGCTTCGGCGTAGACGAAAGTGGAATCAGACCACCGGAGCAACTCTGGTGGCCCGTGGAATCCACCGACGGCGCGGGTCGCCGGCGCGGCGGCCGACCAGACCCGCGACCGCGTGGGTCCGGTGACACACGAGACGCGGCAAAGCCGCGTCCGCTGACCGAGCGCGGCCCCATGCGGGCCGTGGCTCCTCTTTCCGTGGGGGCAGCGCCCCGCGGTTCCTCCGCTCGGCCGCTCGGCCGAGCCGAGCCGGGCCGGGTCGCGCCCAGGCCGGGCCGGGCCGCCCGGCTGTGTCGGACCCGGACCCGGGTCAGGTCGACCCGGTTCGGGTCGACCCAGGGGGGGTTGGGCCGGGTCGGTCTGGGCCCAGACCCCCCCGTTTCCGGACCCTTTTCGGCCTTTTGCTCATAACTTGAGCTATGGGACTCCGAACGACGCGCCGTCAGTGGCGATGCGATCCTTGGATCGAGAATGTCGTTTTGGTATATCACAATCAAGGTTTCAGAATACTTTGGGTTCGGCCGGGTTGGTTCGTACATGAAACCAACCGGACCCTCGGAGCGGAAACACTCATATCTTGAGCTTCGGACATCCGATTGACGTGCCGTCGACTTTGTTGAATTCCTCTAAGTGATACGGATCCTTTGGCATACTCCGCCCGAGGTTTGGATGTAGGTAGAGTAAGGTCGGGTTGGTTTTGTCTTAAAAACCAATCGGGACCCTGGGACGAAAAAACCAATAACTCTCAGACCGGGCGTCCGATTGACGCGCCGTCTGCGACGTTGAGTTCCTGTTGACGATACGGAACTTTTGGATACATCAAATCTAGAATATGTGTCAGTTGATGTATCAGCCTCTCAGCTCGTGGAGCGGACCCTCCCGAACGAGGTTGCTGTGTGCGGGAACCCTAGAGCTAGCTGCGACTGCTACTGTGATGACGACGACTGTGCAGAGATCCTCAGTGGATTCGACGGAGACGACTACAACACTCAGCGATCCTTTGTGGGTCAGTTCTACCGATCCTGTGTGGGTCCGATCCTGTGTGGGTCAGCGCTCAGCGGTCCTGTGTGGGCCAGCGCCTACAGGTCCTGTGTGAGCCCAATCCTGTGTGGGTCTTTGCGGGGGTTAGTTACCTATCGATCCTTTGTGGGTCAGATCCTTTGTGGGTCATTGCGGGGGTTAGTATCTATCGATCCTTTGTGGGTCTGACGACTTAGATGGATCAGTGATCATCTGTATCTTCATTTGAAGAAGTATACCTGTGTGAGCTGAATCCTGTTTACTCTCCTTTGTGGATTGTGTTATGCTATACTATGTGGATTACGTTTTGCTTTCCTTTGTGGATTGTGTTGTGCTATCCTGTGTGGATTTATGTTTTGCTTTCCTGTGTGGACTGAGTTGTACTTGAGCTCGGATGTTGGAGCCGAGCGAGAATTGATGACTTAGGTATATGTATGGGCATATACCTAAGCCGAGTCGGATGTTACTTCGTGATTGTATCTTCCCTTTGTGGTTTATCCTTTGTGGATTCTGGGAGACCTTCGGGGGTCTCGGGGTCCCTACTGAGTAGCTTATACTCACCCCTGCACGGGCTATGCCTGCACTACGTTGTGTTGGTTTCAGACGACAAACAGTGCTGATCGTGGTGGAGTCTTGCGGAGCAGGACGGTACCTGGAGGTGGACCACTGGGCGGGACATACTCGGAGCGGTTGGCTGGACCCAAGGAGCAGTGGAGGCTTTCTGTACCCACACTTCAGGTGGGACTTCCAATGGACGGCTCGACGTTGCGGCTTTAATTTTTCAGTTGCCGTTTTCCCCTTTCGAGTTGTACTTTACTTTCAGTTTGGGTTTGTATTCTGGCCCACTTACTTTCTGCACTTACTGTTGTACCAGTTTTTACTTAGTGTTTACTTTTGTCTGCTTACTCTGTGTTGTTTGTTTGTTTACTTTACAAAGGCAATGCCTTCCCTTCACCGGGATTTACGCCTTGGTGCTAGTCGCCAGCCCCTGGCCTATGGAAGGCGGGCTTGGGGTAGTCACGGCACGGGCCCCGAGGACGGGTCGTGACAAATTGGTATCAGAGGCGTTCGGTTCTACCGCAGACTTTGATCTTTATTCTATGTGAAGCAATAGTGTTAAGCGTATTGAGTGTGGTTATCAGTCCAGGGAGCCCAGTGTTGGTGCGGCGGTCGACGTATCTATACACCAGGACCCTGAATTCTGATTTCTGACTTAATCCATGAAAACATTGATTGCATGTGTGTTTCAAGTTTTCTTTGTGATTACTTTATGTCAGCTCACTAGGTATACTGTTCTGACCGTGGCACACCTGTTTCCTTTTCAGGATGGCCCCACGATGGCAGCCAGCTAGGGTTCCGAGAGTTGTACGTGGTGACAGCCCACCGAGCAACGAGGCCTCGGTACAGGGCCCTTTGACAGCAGAGGCACCGACGGTACCTCTACCCGCCGAGCCACCGATGCTTCCAGCCCCAGCCGCTGACGATGCACGTCGCCTTAGTGCACTGCATGAGTTCCAGCGCCAGCAACCACCCAGGTTCCGCGGGGAGACGGACCCCCAGGCAGCCGAGGACTGGCTGGAGGCAGTTGTACGAGTTTTCAGGCTAGCGAGGACACCAGCAGACCTCATGGTGATCCTCACAACGAGCCTACTGCACGTAGCAGCGGGCCGATGGTGGAGCTTGATGCTCTAGGTGCACGATGAGGCATCTCTTCTCTGGACGGACTTTGAGAGCCTCTTACGCTCGGAGTTCGTCCCAGCCACCCTTCGTGCGGTGCGCATCCAGGAGCTTCTTCAGCTGCAGCAGGGCAGCTTGACGGTCGCCCAATACTCGGAGAGATTTACCAATCTCTCGCGCTACTCGACTGACATGGTACGAGACCCATTCTTCCGGGCCCGGACCTTTGAGTAGGGATTGAGACATGAGATCAGGGCATCGCTGATCTCCCTCAGCATTCCGACTCAGGAAGGAGTACTGGAGCGAGCCCTTTTTATCGAGATTTTTCTTGCTAAGACTTCTCCAACGACGAGACCTACTGTGGGGCGGCACGTAGCAGAGTCTTCCGCAGCAGGCAGTCGACGGATGACTCAGGGGTCCAGGTAGACCAGACCCTCATGCAAACGACCTCAGGACACTGGCTCAGCAGTGCGGGGCACACAGCGTGGATCCAGTCTTTCGAGAGGCAGGCAGTTCTACACATGCGGCGGGCAGGGCCACATGGCTCGTGACTGCCCGACCCACCGTGCCGAGGAGCAGCAGACAGTTTAGGGGCCACCCAGGCAGAGACAGAGGGTCGACCGTGGCGGTCCGTAGGGAGGAGGCGGACGAGGCAGAGGAGCTGGCCGAGCAGCAGGTGGTGGGCGACGCTTTTAGGCTCTACCACCACCACCACCAGGAGGTCCACCCCGACCACAGGGAGCTGGCGGGCAGAGACAGGCACGACTCCAGGCAGCGGAGGCCTACGACCACGGTGCACCCTAGATGATTCGAGGTATGATCTGTGTCTATTCCACCCTTGATGCAGTTCTTATAGACACAGGATCGAGTCACTCTTTCATAGACGCTACCCTTGTTCGGATCTCGGAGATTCCGACAGAGCCGTTGGCTCGATCCTTATGGCTAGAGACTCCTACGGGATCAGACTCGACGATTATGCACTGGTTCCGGCAGTGTGAGATTACTCTAGGAGGCGAGAGCTTCGGCTGAGATATTCTTGTAGCGGCGTCGAGGCCTTACGACGTCATCTTGGGCATGGATTGTTTATCTACAGTTCATGCTCAGATTGACTGTATTAGGCGCAAGGTGTGATGTGTATGCACCGATGGAAGCAGGTTCAACTTCACCGGCGAGAAGGGAGCCTTCGCAGCACAAGATGGACTTCCACAGAGGAGAGGACATCCCATTACTCATCAGTTGGCTAGCCTCATCCTAGGAGCAGTTGACTTGCGGAGTCCTATTTTTCCTGTAGTGATGGATCAGTACGCATATGTCTTTCCCGACGACGTTCCAGGGCTACCTCCTCACAGAGAGGTAGACTTTTATTTTGATCTGTACCCCGAGACAGCCCCGATATCCACTCCAGCATATCAGATGGCCCCCACTGAGCTTCGAGAGCTACGGGTACAGTTGGAGGACTTGCAGGGAAAGGGATTCATCCGACCCAATGTTTCACCCTGGGCTTCCCCGATATTGTTCGCCAAGAAGGCGGACGGGAGCTTGCGACTTTGTGTCGACTATCGTCGCCTGAACCAGGTGACAGTGAGGAACAAGTATCCGCTATTGAGGATTGATGACCTCTTCGATCAGCTCAAGGGAGCACGGTGGTTCGCGAAGATAGACCTCAGGTCAGGCTATCATCAGATCAGAGTTCGAGACGAGGACGTGCAGAAGATGGCCTTCAAGTGTCGGTATGGCCACTATGAGTTCTTGGTTATGCCTTTCGGCATAACCAATGCTTTAGTGGTGTTCATGGGACTCATGAACTGGATATTTCATCCATACCTCGATCAATTTGTCGTAGTCTTCATCAACGACATTTTGATATACTCGACGACTGAGGAGGAGCACGCCTACCACTTACGGGTTGTACTAGACACACTCTGAGAGCACCAGATTTATGGAAATCTCTTGAAGTGTCAGTTCTAGATACGCGAGGTCCACTTTTTGGGACACGTCATTTTTGAGGCGGGAGTTGCGGTGGATCCCGCGAAGATCGAGGCAGTGCTATCTTGGGAGCCACCCAGGAGCGTGACGGAGGTGCGGAGTTTCTTGGGACTAGCTGGATACTATCAGAGATTTGTGCCGGACTTCTCCAGAGTTGCGGCGCCACTCTCAGCTTTGACGGAGAAGGGTAAACCATTTGTGTGGTCAGATAGATGTCAGCAGAGCTTCCAGGAGCTGAGATAGATATTGACCAGCACACCTATCTTGAGGTTGCCTGATGAGGGAGTAGGGTACGTAGTCTACTGCGATGCATCAGGGACCGGACTCGGATGTGTCATGATGCAGGAGCGGGCAGTGATTACCTATGGATCATGTTAGTTGAGGCCGCATGAGCAGAACTACGCTACCCATGACCTGGATTTAGCAGCAGTGGTCTTCGCTCTGAAGACATGGCGACACTATCTGATGGGCGAGCACTTTACAGTCTTTTCTGACCACCAGATTCTCAGGTACATCTTCTCGTAGAAGGACCTGAACCTGAGATAGCAGCGATGGATCAAGTTCCTCCAGGGCTATGACTTTGAGATAGTCTATACTCCTGGGAAGGGGAACGTGGTAGCTGATGCTCTCAGCAGGAGGACGGGCATTCAGCTACTTGAGGAGGCAACAGAGCAGCTAGCCGCTTTGTGGATATCCTTTGTGGATAGAGATGGAGCAGCCTTCCTTCAGTCTCTCACAGTCACTCCTCCACTACTATAGCGGGCCAGAGAGGCACAGTGTGGGGACACCAACTGTGAGACGCAGTGTGCACAGTTATCCTCAGGACAGGCACCTGATGGCTTCTCCTTTGGAGCAGAGTACGACATCCTATTCAGAGGACGTACATTGGTACCAGTCGCTTTACAAGAGGAGGTGCTGAGAGAGTTTCACACTTCTCCTTTGGCGGTTCATCCTGGAGTGGCGAAGATATACCGGGATCTCAGACGACAACACTGGTGTCCGGGCATGAAGAAGGCTATGGCAGAGTTTGTTTCACGATGCCTCACCTTCCAGTAGGTGAAGGCAGAGCATCAGGTACCAGCAGGCTTGGTACAGCCCTTGGAGGTCCCGGAGTGGAAGTGGGACGGGATATCTATGGACTTCGTGACAGGACTTCCACGCACTTCCAGAGGTCACGACTCCATCTGGGTGATTGTCGACCGACTCACCAAGTCGGATCACTTCTTACCCATCAGAGAGTAGGGCTCAGTGGAGATCTTGGGGCGTCTCTACATTCAAGAGATTGTACGGCTTCACGGTGTTCCATCATCTATCTTCTCCGATCGAGATGCTCGCTTTACTTCCCGGCTTTAGAAGGGGTTGCAGGAGGCGTTCGAGACGCAGCTACGTCTGAGCACCGCCTTTCACCCTCAGACGGATGGTCAGACGGAGAGGACCATTCAGACTCTCGAGGACATGCTCCGTGCATGTGTCCTCGACTTTGGTCGCAGCTGGGAGGACCACCTACCCTTGGTGGAGTTTGCGTACAACAACAACTACCACTCCACCATCAGGATGGCACCATACGAGGCGTTGTACGACAGACCTTGCAGATCTCCTTTGTGCTGGACAGACCCTAGGGAGTCAGCACTTGTGGGACCAGAGATGGTTCGTGCCACGACCGAGAAGGTCCAGGTCATCCAGGAGCGGATGAGGACAACTCAGAGCCGGCAGAAGTCTTATGCTGACAGGAGGCGGATGCCACTAGAGTTCGTGGATGGCGACCACGTCTTCTTGATGGTCTCACCTCGACGTGGTTTACGGAGATTTGGCCGAGGCGGCAGGTTGTCCCCATGCTTCATCGGACCATTCCAGGTCCTCAGTAGGATTGGCGAGGTGGCTTATCGCCTGGCTCTACCACCTCAGTTGCACCGGGTGCACGATGTCTTCCACGTATCTCAGCTGAGGAGATACGTGCACGACCCGACGCACATCATTGACCATGGGGAGCTAAACGTTGATGATGGGGTGACTTTTGCAGAGGTCCCGATGGAGATCGAGGATCGACAGGAGCATGTCCTACGTGAACGGTCGATTCCTCTAGTACGCATCAGATGGCAGCATGGGAACCTCCAGGAGAGCACATGGGAGCGGGAGGCTCAGATGCGTGCTCAGTACCCACATTTGTTTCCCTAGTTTATGATGTATCTTTACGGGGACGTAAAGCCTTGAGGTGGGAGTGATTTAAAGACCCGTAAATTTCAAGGAATTTTTTTTTCTTAATTTTCTTTGGAATTTTACAAGAACGCAGTTTCTGACGGCACCTGATTCCGAGGCCCGGTTTTCCCGGAATCATTTTCCGCAGTTTGGCTCGGGTACGTTCAGTGAACGAACGAGCGGGTTTTTCTAACTTTTGAACTAGTGCTCGGAATCGAATTCTGAGGGCACCGATGGAATCACAGTTCTGGTATTTTCTTAGAAACACCTCTTCTGGAGTTGCGTTTGCTCGGGTGTGGTTTTTAATTTTTTGGGCTTAATGTTAAGAAAGAAAATAATGTTGTACGACAAAATTTATTTTATTTCACTTAAAGCCGCTTAAAATCCACTTTAAGCTGATTAAGCTGAGTTGAAGAGGATAGGGTGGAATTCAAAATATCCTACCCTCTTGGTAGGATATTTGTGAGGTGGGGCCCGCACGAGCCCCACCGTTTCTTTTCCGCTAAGTAACGCACCTGCGAAAACCCCTATTAAATAAAAGTCAACTGGGGCGTTTTCTTAAACAATTAAACGCTCCTATTAATTGGGTGGTTAATTTCGTTGAAATTAATTCTATGAATTAATGGGTCGTTACTTAGTTTGTTTTTCGTTTTTTGGCATGTTAATAAAATAAGACCAACACTTTTCTTCTGGAGTGTTGTTCGTTGAGAGGATTTGACAGAAACCTTAAGTCCTTCATCCTCCTTCGCGAAGAATGTGAAGAATGAAAAGAACTCGAAGAACGCCGGCCTTCGACGAAAGGGCGACGAAGAACGCCGAGCCCTCAGAGATCGACGATGCGACACCAAGTACCGCGACGCCGACGATTCTTCTCCCGCGATGTTCTTCTGCGACGTTCCTTCTTCCGCGACAAATCTTCGAACATCCGTTTGAGGTAGGAGTTTGTGAATCTTTTAAATTCCTTTGTGGATTTTATACTTAACATGGATTTAATTCATGTAAATTAAATCTGTATGTTCTTGATCCTCGGAGTTCGTCGACACAACGCTGCATACCGCGACGACGCGACGCCCTTCCGCGACGCGATGATCCTCTTCTTCCGCGACGATCAATTCCGCGAAGAACGCATGCACTACTGGAAATGCTGTTTTTCCCAACGGGTTTTTACCAACGGTTTGCTAAAACCGTTGGGCTTGAAGGATTAATAAAGCCTTTCCCAACGGTTCATTGAAACCGTTGGGAAAAGCCACCCCTTTGCCAATGGTTTGAAGAAACCATTGGTAAAGGGGTGTGTTAATCACCTTTTGCCAACGGTTCAAGAGAACCGTTGGGAAAGGGTCACCCCTTTGCCAACGGTTTGAGGAAACCGTTGGCAAAGGGGTCCTTAACATCTCTTTCCCAACGGTTCTTTAAAATCTTTGGGAATTATTTCCACCAAATCCTGCTCTCCCCCATTCGCACAGAACCTAATTTCATCCACTCCACCGCTCTCCTCTGGCGAAATCCCCTATCCGAAGAGGTTAAAACCATCTGAAATCAGGTATCTTTTCATTTATACACATATACTTCCTTATTTTTATTGTTATTGCTTTAGTATTTTAGTTTTAAGTTATCAATCCACCTCCACCTCTCTGCTGCTCTCCAAATCCCCCATCCGAATAGGTGAAAACCCATTTGAATCATCTCAAATCAAGTAATTTTTTCTTTATACACATATGGTACCTTGTTTTTATTGTTATTGATCTAATATTTTAGTTTTAAGTTTGTATTTTGATTTGATTTCACCGTGTAAAATAGGTAAATGAATAAATATTTTGTTAATTAATTAGTTTCCCCTGGAATATCAGTTGTGTTATAATGTCCATGCTAAATAAAGGGGTAATGTAATAAAAGACCTTGAATAAATAAATTGTGGAAGTTGGGGTATGTTGCCTCTATGAGATGTTTTTTGTTGTGTTTCATTGTATGTTGTAGGCTGTTTTATGGGGATTGAGGTGACCAGTTGGGCTTTGTGATATGTGGGGTTGTAATGTGATGGTTAGTGGGCATGGATGTGTCATGTGAAGTTGTATGATAGTGATGATGTGTGGCGGTGTTGTGTCGTGTGGAGGTGTTGTGTGATGAAGTTGTGGTGTATAATGTGGTGAGGTGGTTTTGGTTGTGTGGTGGTTTGTGATGTGCAATATTTTTATTGTGATATGTGGTTGTTTTGGTGAGATGGTTGGTCGATGTAACATGGTGTCGATGGTTATTGTGAGATGGTGAGTTGTTGTGTGGTGGTTTTATTAGTTTCCTGGTTATCTATGGAATAAATTATGTTGTTAAAACAAAAAAACAAGATATTAAATAAATGAGATGGAATAGAAATGGATGTGTGGTAAATGGATTTAATTAATTTAACATTAAATGAATGGACAATGTAAGTGTGAATGAAGTGGCTTATAAATGAATGTGAGAAATGCTATGCGTCTTATGTGGTGGTGGTGTGGTTTATGTGTTTTATGGTAGTAGTGAAGTGTGTGATTATGTAGTTAATGTGAACCCATAGGCTGAGTATTTTGTGCTATCTATATATCATGTATTTTTATGTTATTTCTACACATTCCAGGGGGGTGGTATTTCTATGTGGTGGTGGTGGGGTTGCAGGGGAGGGGGGTGTGGGCTGTTTGGGAGGGTGGGCGGGGCTATCCAGGGGGGGTACGGGGTGTCCAGGGGGGTACGGGGGTGGGCGGGCTGTCCACAAGGGTGGACGGGCTGTCCATGGGGGTGGTCGGGCTGTCAAGGAGGGGTGGGCGGGCTGTCCAGGGGGGGTGGGTGGGCTGATGGAGAGGGATATCAAGATTCAAGGATGGAAATGGATCACAAGAGGCCTTGGAGATTTGTCGTTAGAGCGTCAAGACATCAAAATATCATTAGGTTATGTTCCCTTCATCCATGGTTTCTTATTTATAGGAGAAATACCCATAAACACTTCAATATGGCCATTGGAGGGCTTCTGGAGCCGTTGGGGGTCAAAAGTACAAGTCTGGTCAAAGCCCAACGGTAGTTTGACTGGGCACACTGGCTGGCCGGTGGTGTCTCACCAGCTGGCCGGTGGTCCACCGGCTGGCCGATGCTGAGCTCCCGGCTGGCCGGTACTGAGCTCCCGGCTGGCCGGTGGTCCAGACAGAGCAGGCTTTCTGTCTGGGTTCCACCGGCTGGCCAGTGGTCATCCACCGGTTGGCCGGTGGCCCCAGGCAGTGGGCAAGCCTACTGCCTGGGTCCTCCGGCTGGCCGGTGGGCAAGAACCGGTTGGCCGGTGCCCATACCGGCTGGCCAGTGCGCTAACACCGGCTGACCGGTGGCTCTGGCAGAATGCAATGCTTCTGCCAGAGACCACCGGCTGGCCGGTGGACTCAGAGAGTCCACTATCAGCCTTCTTGGGCCAACTCCTGGGCAACCTTTTTCCTAGCATCAAAACACTTGAAAACAAGTTAGAACACGATGAGAGTGATTATGATCATTAAAATCCAAGAGAGAGGGGTACAACAAAGGAGGGGTGGGCGGGCTATCCAGGGGGGGTGGGTGGGCTGACCACAGGGGGTAGGGGTGTCCAGGGTTGTGGGCGTGCTATCCAAGGGGGTGGGGGGCTGTCCATAGGGAGAAGGGGTGTCGAGGGGGGTGGGTGGGCTGTCCACGGTGGTGGTTGGGCTGTCTAGGGGGTAGGGGGTGTCTACGGGGGTGGGTGGGTTGTCCACGGGGGTGGGCGGGGCTGTCCACGAGGGTACCCTACTAATATGGTTATGGGATGAGGCATGCTCTGATGTGATAACACATTAAGTTCTTTTTGGTTTTACATTTTTTCAATAACACATTAGTATGTTTTTTTCACATGTCTAGTTGATACCATGACTATTTTCTTCCTTTATCGTTTACTTAAATATATTTTCTATTAAAGTTCAATCCTATTGAATTGTTTATGACAAAATGACTTATATGAATTTTTTTACAGAATGGACAAAAGTTGGATGTATGAAACCGATCGTATCTCAAGCGATTTTCAAAACAATTTGGAGAGCTTTATAGATTTTGCATTTCACAATGCTTCAGATAGTGGTCGCATACACTGCCCATGTTCCAATTGTGTTGGTAGACCTTGGTTGAGTCGTGAAGAAGTCAGCTACCACATAACCAAAAATGGTTTTCAAGCAAACTACTTTGTGTGTTTTCACAATGGGGAGAAAATGAAATCTCAAATTGGTGATGATCGAAATGAAAGGACTGGAATGGAGAATTTGTTAGATGATCGGTTTCCGTTTATTCGTCATCATGAAAAAGAAAGGATTTCGACTCAAGAAGACGTTGATATGAGGACAACTGATGCATCTAGTGAAAATGATGATATTGATAGGGTGAAAAAATTGAATGATGCTGCCACGACTCCAGTATATCAACAATGCGATAAAATGAAAAAGATGGAATTTTTAATCCGATTGTTTCATGGAAAAACTATGTATGGGATTTCTAATAAAGCAATCGATTACATTCTTACCCTCTTGAAGGATTTACTTCCAGATGATGCAGATATTCCCTCAAACCACTATATGGCATGGAAGTTAGTTGAAGAACTTGGATTTTCCAGAAACAAAATTCATGCTTGACCGAAAGATTGCAGTTTATTCTAGGAAGAAACCGCTGAACGAAATGAATGTATAAAATGTGGCACATCCCGCTGGAAGTCAAAATCTGATGGAACACCATCCCGCGTTCCACAGAAAGTAATGTGGCACTTTCCATTGATCCCCAGACTCCATAATCTTTTTATGTCTGATGACATATCAATAAAAATGAGATGGCATGATACCGAGAGAAAGAAGACTAATGATGAGTTGGTTCATCCTGCAGATGGATTTGCATGGCAGAGATTTGATGCTCGACATCCTTATTTTGTAGCTGACGTGCATAATGTGAGACTGGGTCTTTCATGCGACGGTTTTAATCCGTTTGGGCAGATGCTTACTTCGCACAACACATGGACAGTTTTTATACACATTTATAATCTTCCCCCATGGTTGTGTATGAAAAAATCTTTCACTTTCATGAGTATACTCATATCTGTTCCTTCTGATCCCAGTATTGATATTGATGTATACATGCAACCTTTAATAAAAGAGTTGAAACTTCTTTGGGATGTGGGTGTGCGCACATACGATGCATGTTCGAAAGACATATTTCAGATGCGTGCTGCGCTTATGTGGATGATCAATGATTTTCCGTCTTATGCAATGATGTCTGGATGGAGCACGAAGGGAAAACTGTCATGTCCAGTTTGTATGAAGAATACACGATCCAGAAGACTGAAACATCGTTGTAGTTTCAGTTTTATGGGACATCGACGATTTTTTCCAAAGGATCATCCATATAGAATGAATCGTCGAAGATTTGATAATACTATAGAGACCGATGATCCACCTCAGCGTATGTATGAAACTGATGTGCTTAATGAATTGAAAGATTTCAGTTTTTAGTTCGGGAAGGGTCAAATGAAATCTGGAAAGAGAAAGAATGTTTCCACAGAAACCTGTTACAATTGGAGGAAGAGGAGTATCTTTTTTTGATTTGCCTTATTGGTCAACCAATTTGCTACGTCATTGCTTAGACGTAATGCATATTGAAAAGAATATATGTGAAATGTTGCTTTCAGTTCTTCTAAATGTCAAGGGGAAGACAAAAGATGATTTACGATCTCGACGTGACTTGGTGGATTGGGTCATCAGACCAGAATTGCATCCTGTGCGTATCAGTGAAAATAAATGGCAACTTCCATGTGCTTCTTATGTGATGACACCTACTGAAAAAAAACAATTTTTGGAAGTATTAGAGACTATTAGAGTTCTTGATGGCTATTCAAGCAACATATCTAAACGGGTCAACAGAAGAGAGTTGAAGCTAAAATCTTTGAAGACTCATGATTATCACGTTCTACTGCATGAGTTGCTTCGAATAGCAATCCATCATCTTTAGTCCAATAATGTAAGGGTGGGTGTTATTCAGTTTTTCCATTTGTTTAGAGATCTTTGTGCTAAGAAGTTGTCCAAGTCTTTCTTGCAAAAAATGTTGACAGATGCCCCATTAATTTTGTGTGAGTTGGAGAAAATATTTCCCCCATCATTTTTCAGATGCATGCTGCATCTGACTGTCCATATTCCAACTAAAATACTTCTCGGAGGACCTGTTTCTTTTTATTGGATGTATCCAACTGAAATAAATATGTTCACATTAAAGTCTTATGTTCGAAACAAGAATCATCCTGAAGGTTCTATCGTGAATGGTTACTTAGCTCAAGAATGTATGGATTTCTGTTCAATGTATTTGTCTGATCTTACTACAAGAATGAACAGACCAATGAGAAATGAAGAAGAACAATATGAGCAAATTGAACCCAGTTTTCCATCACTTCCTCAAACAGGAGGAATTACTGGATCATATACATTGAATACATTAAGCCATGAAGAGCGGGAGATGGCACATCGCACAGTTTTGTTCAACTGTGATTTGTTCGATGACTATATCAGGTAACAAAATTGAATATGTATATCTTACATATATATCTGTTAAACTATTCATATTTTTTTATCTACAGGGAACATAAAACAATGATAAATAGGAAGCATCGTTCTTTATCTTTGAGAAGGAGAGAGACTTTTCATAGCAAAGAGTTTTCTGCTTGGTTAAAATTGAAGGTAAAAATATTACTGTTTAAATTAATTATTTCAATATTTACTTAAGTTTAACTGTCATTTATATTTCGGGTATTGAGTTTGTCTGCTGACTCTGTCTCTGAGGAAATAAGAGCTTTGGCTTTTGGTCCTAATACCGTGGTTCGTGACTGTAAATCAATTGTTATCAATGGGTACAGATTTATTGTCACTGAACGAGCCAAAAACATGAGAACACAACATGATGGTATTATGGTTACTGCCACAACATATTGTTATGCCAGTGCATCAGATAGTAGACCGCGACTTGAAAATGTGGGTTATTATGGAGTCGTTGAAAAAATAATAATATTGGATTATTACTCTCATGGACGAGTCACAATGATGAAATGCCATTGTTTTGATTCGATGACGAGACATGGCACATTTATTGATGATTGTGGATTTCGAGTAATTAATATGACCCGCACTCTTGCAACCGAAGAACCATATGTGTTGGCATCAATGGCTAAACAAGTTTTTTATGTCAAAGATCAACTTCAACCTGAATTTGGTGTCATAGTTGAAGTAATTCCAAGACATATTTTTGATGATGCTGATGATGGAATTGACACTGTCCCTATTTCCATTGGAACCAATCCATTTATTTCTTTTGATGACTCCAATAGCTCAATTGTCAGAGTTGATTGTGAACCTGAAGTTGTGGTTGGAAATATATAGAATCATTCATCCATGTTCTCAATTCTTTTGGTTTACCTCGAGTTGGGTTGTTAAGGTTGGTAATATTCATATTTATTTAGTATTGATCACAAATATGTTTTAGCTGACTTGACCGTTATGTGAATTTTCAATGTTTATTGGTTGCTGTTTTATTTTAATTGCATTTTCTAATTTGGAATTGAACTGTATTCAAACCAAATCAAACAATATTTCTAACTTGGTGAACATTACAAATTGTATGTTTTATTAAATTCATTCAAGCTCTTCTAAAACAATTGATAGTTAAATTACCAATGAATCCCCTCATTCCCTCATATATTTAGTTTTTTGGTTTACACATTAATTTTCTTTTTCTAATTAATTACATATTTGTTTTCCAATGCAGGAAATGCAGCCAATTGAAGAGAGACGAAGAAAAAAAATGGCGGAGAACAATCGTCGGATGGAGGAGATGGGCATTCCACCATTAGTGCCTACAGTGAGTACTTTATTTCAAATATATATATATATATATATATATATATATTTATTTACAGAATATATAATGTCATGTGATTAATTTTTTTTGTAAACTTTTTTGTAGGATTCACCATTACATCGACAGTTATTCGACGAGGAGCCTAGTACTGGTCCTAGTACTCAGGCCGGTGGTACGAGGAGGGTTCGTACCAGAGGTGGACGTAGAGCTGCGCGTGCCCGACTAGACCCTGCCCCTCCCACTGATATTTCAGCCTTCCCACATTCTGATCCCGGTGTGTCGTTAGGGACACACGGGATATTTAGACCTCCCATGTTTTCGCTACCTTCTGCATCTTCTGCCCCATCATTTTCACATCCCATGATGATTCCCACTCCCCAATCAGCATCAGGTCATACAGCTGTTCCATCTTCTTTTCCTTCTACTTCTGTCTCTCCGAGCTTTTATATTCCATCGTCTTAGACTCCTGTTCCACCAGAGGGTGTTCCATCAGGTTCTGTGGATCCGGCGCCACTCATTGATCAGACTAGCGCAGGTATATTTATAAAACCCTAACAAATTTTTATAGAAATATTTATTTTCATTATAACATGTTTTGATAAAATATTTGTTTTTCTTTCATGACAGATACATCTACTGACAGGAGGCGGGGGCGGGGCCATACACGCATGCATTCGGTGTGGAACCGTCGCACACAGGTTATGGTGGAATATAATGAAGACAATCAGATGGTTGAGAAAACAGGGCAGCAATGTCGGAGTTTAATGGCGATGATTGACAAATACTACGACATCATTCCCGTCAGCCCGCTGTCGTGGAGACATTTTCCACATGAGGTCAAAGATAGAGCTTGGGCAGAGATATGGGTAAAAAAATCTGTTGTATTTAATGCCATGATTTTTTTTTGTATTTATATGAATTAATATTTTCATTTCAGCTTCGATTTAATTTTCCTGATGATGAGGGTGCACGACTGGAACGTCTAAAGGATTTAGGCGAGATTTGGAGAGCCTACAAGCATGAGTTGTATATTGGCTGGCGTACTAGAGTTGGCACTGAGTTAGAAGCAGTACCAGTCGTGGATGATTGTCCTATAGAGCAGTATCGTCAGATGATTACTCATTGGACGAGTACCCAGTTTAAGGTATGAATTACATTTGAGGTATTTAAATAATAACTTTCAAGTTTTGCATTAATATTATCCTTTGCATTATCGAATTTTATTTAGGAATAATCTGGAAAAAATAAAAAAAACATTGATGCAAAAAAATACCTCCATACACTAGGACGCACGACGATGCCGGATCATGAGAGGCAGCAGGTATGACAATTGTTTATAAGTTTTCTTTACGACTTACATTTTCTTTTGTTTCCTCAATTATTTAATTATTTGATGAAGTCTTTATATAACTTTTTTTTTTCAATGTCATTGTAGAGGCAAGTACAAAATATTGAAGGACGTGTGCCTCGAGCAAAACTGTTTTGCTCGAGTAGACGAAAAAAGGATGGAAGTGCTGTCAACGAAGCGACTCAGCAGCAGATTGTAAGTTTTAATCTGTTGATTTTATATTTTAATATCTATTTCGTAACTTAATAATATATTTATATTTGTAACAGGATGCTTTAGAGGCCCTCGATGCCCAAGAAGCAGACAATTTTGGGCCATCTGATCACTTACATCAGGTGTTGGGAGAGGATCATTCTGGCAGAGTACGCTGCCAACCTAGGATAGCCCCGACGAGGTATTGGCCTACCTCAGGTACGAGTTGTAGTGCCACAGAGCTGCAGGAAGTTAGGTCACAGGCAGAACAGGCTGAGAAAAGGGCCACAGAGACGGCAGAACAGTCTGCTAGGGCAAACAGTGCATTTATGAAATTTATTGAAGTTCTACGTCCAACACTTCCAGCAGAGGCCAGCCCAGCGATTGATGAATACATGTCATCGATAAATTCTATATATGGTGCACCAGGTGGCAGTTCCAATGGTGGTCAGGCCGATGTCCAGCTTGAAGATGATGATGGCGAGCAGTCTGATGCGGAAGAGGAGGGAGATGAGGAGGGCGAGGAGGAGGGCGAAGGCGAGGAGGAAGGCGCTGTGGAGGGTGAGGACGATGAGGAGGACGATGACGAGGGCGATGATGATGATGATGATGGTGATGGTGATGCTGATGTGGGACATATTGATCCGTTACATTTTTGACTTATATTACTGAGATTTGATGTTTAATCTATTCTAGTTGTTGGTTTTATCTAGACTCGTAGTATAGTATTGGAGTTGAGTTATTTTTATATATTGTCTGTTTTTATGGATGTTGTTGTCTTTTAGTGGTTGTGTGTTTGTGAACTCCCTGGACAACCCCCCTCATTCTTGGACCCTGGACAGCCCCCCCTCCCCCTTGGACCCCCCTCACGCGCGTTTACGAAGCGCGTGCATCACTTAAAATACGAATATTGAGCCGTACCACGCAAACCGCACGTCCGATTGACGTGCCGTCTACGCGTACACGTCACGAATAATAATTAGAATGTTGCACGGTGGTTTCAGCTCAATATGAGGTCTTCCGCTATGAATTTGACAGTTGGACGCCCGTTTTGGCCGTTTATGACACCAGGACCGCGTTGTCGGTCACCGCGGGCACACGGCACGTCCGATTGACGTGTCGTCTGCTCGACCACTTCAGAAATCACTCACCCATATTTTTCGTCTGATTTCAGGCCATTCTGACTTCGTTCGGCCTATTTGGACCCCCCTCACGCGCGTTTACGAAGCGCGCACATCACTTAAAATACGAATATTGAGCCGTACCGCGCAAACCGCATGTCTGATTGATGTGCTGTCTACGCGTACACGTCACGAATAATAATTAGAATGTTGAACGGTGGTTTCAGCTCAATCCGAGGTCGTCCTCTATGAATTTGACCATTGGACGCCCGTTTTGGCCGTTTCTGACACTAGAACTACGTTGTCGGTCACCGCGGGCACACGGTACGTCCGATTGAAGTGCCGTCTACTCGACCACTTCATAAATCACTCTCCCGTATTTTTCGTCTGATTTCAGGCCATTCCGACTTCGTTCGGCCCGTTTGGACCCCCCTCACGCGCGTTTACGAAGCGCGCACATCACTTAAAACACGAATATTGAGTCGTACCGCGCAAACCGCACGTCTGATTGACGCGCCGTCTGTGCGTACACATCACGAATAATAATTAGAATGTTTCACGGTGGTTTCAGCTCAATCCGGAGACGTGGTGTGGCCGACACCACTCAAAGTCTCCGTCTTTTGTTTCAAAAGGACGTCATTTTAGGTGAAAAGCATCAACTGACATACGGAAAGCCGACCAAACGCATTCCGAATCTGTTGATAATTTATCCCAACAATCCATGGGTCATATGTGACGTGTACGAGCCAACCCGGGATGAATCTGAGTCGCGGTGTGGCCAGGATAAGTCTAAGTGACTCTCTTTTGTTTAAAATGGACACCATTTTAAGTACATACAGAAAAATGACCAAACGGATTCGGTTTCCGTTGAAACTTTAGGAGAACGATCCATGGGTCATATGTGACGTGTACGAATCATACCCGCTTCAATCCGACATGCGGTGTGACTGACACCACTCAAAGTGTCCGTCTTTTGTTTCAAAAGGACGTCATTTTAAGTGAAAGGCATCAACTGACATACGGAAGAACGACCAAACGCATTTGGATTCTATTGATACTTTAGCACAACGATCCATGAATCATATGTGACGTGTAAAAGTCAACCCCGTCTTAATCCGAGACGCGGTGTGGCCGACACCGCTCTAACTCTGTCTATTTTGTTTAAAATGGACATGATTATAAATGAAAAGAACAACTGACATACGCAAAACCAACCAAACGCATTCGTAATCTTTTGATAATTTATCACAACGATCCATGGGTAATATGTGACATGTACGAGCCAACCCGGGATGAATCTGAGTCGCGGTGTGGTCAGGATTAGTCTAAGTGTCACTCTTTTGTTTAAAATGGACAACATTTTAAGTACATACGGAAAACCGACCAAACGCATTCGGTTTCCATTTAAACTTTAGGAGAACGATCCATGGGTCATATGTGACGTGTAAGAATCAACCCCGCCTCAATTGGAGACGCGGTGTGGTCGGTACCACTCATAGTGTCCGTCTTTTGTTTCAAAAGGACGTCATTTTAAGTGAAAAACATCAACTGGCATACGGAAAACCGACCAAACGTATTCAGATTGTGTCGATACGTTAGGAAAATGATCCATGGGTCATTTGAGACGTGTAAGAGTCAACCCCGTCTAAATCTGAGATGCGGTGTGGCCGGTACCACTCAGACTGTGTCTCTTTTGTTTAAAATAGACAAGATTATAAGTGAAATAAACAACTGACATATGAAAAACTGACCAAACGCATTCGGAATCTATTGAAAATTTAGGACAACGATTCATGGGTCATATGTTACGTGTACGAGTCAACCACGCCTCAATCCGAGTCGCGGTTTGGCTGAGACCACTCTAAGTGTATCTCTTTTCTTTAAAATGGACTACATTTTAAATTCATACGGAAAACCAACCAAACGCATTCTGATTGTGTTTATATTTTAGCACAACAATCCATGGGTCATTTGTGATGTGTACGAGTTAACCCCGCCTCAATACGAGACGCGGTGTGGCCGACACCATTCAAAGTGTCTCTCTTTTATTTAAAAAACACTTCATTTTAAGTGAAAACAACAACTGACATACGCAAAACCGACCAAACGATTTCGGAATATGTTGATACATTAGGACAACGATCAATGATTCATTTGTGACGTGTACGAGTTAACCTCGCCTCAATCCGAGGCACGGTGTGACCGGTATCATTCCAGATGTATGTATTTGGTTTAAAATGGATATCATTTATATTAAAAATATATGGTATATGAAAAACCAATCAAATTATGAATTGAATTCCGGATTCCACATATGATTGTCATCTAAATTTTAAAATGAATTCTAAATGAATTATGTATGTTTATAATTGTGTTATGAATTCTACTTTAATTATGGATGAGTATATTTTCAGGATGCATTATATGTGTTGGTTGGTTGGTTTTCATTATTTGTATGTGTTGGTTTGTTCTCTATATGTATGCATTATATGTGTTACAGGTACAATAATTGGATTGAAAAATGAATTGAAAACGAGGGCATAATTGGATTGAAAATTGAATTGAAACCGAGGGTGAATGCCCAAAAACCAGACCTGCTGTGCAAATTGCAGGCTGCTGTGCAATTTGCACAGCAAAGCCTATGCCAACGGTTTGAAAAACCGTTGGCATAGGCTCTATGTAGCTGTTTTTAGCAACGGTTCAAGGAACTGTTGGGATACCCTGTCGCATGGTGGTTTTTACCAACGGTTCATGGAACCGTTGGTAAAAACCTTTCCCAATGGTTTGTAAACCGTTGGGAAAGGAAATTATTTGTTGATTTCCCAATGGTTTGGCAGAACCGTTGGGATAGGTTTATTTTTTCTAACCTATCCCAACAGTTCTGTGTAAACCGTTGGGAAAAGCCTTTCCCAACGGCTTACTTCCCCACGGTTTGCAGAACCGTTGGTATAACATATACCAACAGTTCTGAAGCCTTTCCCAACGGTTCTAAACCGTTGGGAAATGCTAGATTTCCAGTAGTGATGCTCGACGACTACGGCGAGGTAGGGATTTTTTTTGAAAATAATATTTTATTCCCGTAGTTGATTCCTTCTAAAACAAAGAGCCCGGTATCAGAGTACAATTTTAATTTATTAAAATTGTATCTTGTTATGTTTTCATGTGTTGATAATTTTCCCGATTGTTATCACCTAACGCGGAGGGTGCGGGTCAAACAAACACGGCCCGACAACCCTCTGCAGTTCTTTGTTGATGCGCGAAACGGCGGAGGATGACAAACGGGGCCGCAATGGCGATTTGAGGGCCTGGAAGTGAAGAATGGGACCCAGGAGGAGCTTCGACGCAGACGAAAGTGGAATCAGACCAGCGGAGCAACTCCGGTGGCCCATGGAATCCACCAACGGTGCGGGTCGTCGGCGCGGCGGCCGACCAGACCCGCGACCGCGTGGGTCCGGTGAGACACGGGACGCGGCAAAGCCGCGTTCGCTAACCGAGCGCGGCCCCACGCGGGCCGCGACTCCTCTTTCCACGGGGGCAGCGCCCCGCGGTTCCTCCGCTCAGCCGCTCGGCCGAGCCGAGCCGGTCCGGGTCGCGCCCAACCGGGTCGGACCCGGACCCGGGTTGGTTCAACCCGATTCGGGCCGACCCAGGGGGGGTTGGGCCAGGTCGGGCCGGGCCCAGACCCCCCGTTTCCAGACCCTTTTCGGTATTTTGCTCATAACTTGAGCTACGGGCTTCCGAACGATGCTCCGTCAGTGGCGATGCGATCCTTGGATCGAGACTGTCGTTTTGGTATATCACACTCAAGGTTTCAGAATACTTTGGGTTCGGCTGGGTTGGTTCGTACACGAAACCAACCGGGCCCTCGGAGCGGAAACACTCATATCTTGAGCTTCAGACGTCCGATTGACGTGACATCGACTTTGTTGAATTCCTCTAAGTGAGACAGATCCTTTGGCATACTCCGACCGAGGTTTGGATGTAGGTGGAGTACAGTTGGGTTGGTTTTGGCTTAAAAACCAACCGGGCCCCTGGGACGAAAAAGCCAATAACTCTCAGATCGGGAGTCCGATTGACGCGCCGTCTGCGACGTTGAGTTCCTGTTGACGATACGGAACTTTTGGATACATCAACTCTAGACTATGTGTCAGTTGATGTATCAGCCTCTCAGCTCGTGGAGCGGACCCTCCCGAACGAGCTTGCTGTGTGCGGGAACCCTAGAGCTGGCTGCGACTGCTACTGTGACGACGACGACTATGCAGAGATCCTCAGTGGATTCGACGACGATGACTGCAACACTCAGTGATCCTTTGTGGGTCAGTGCTACTGATCCTGTGTGGGTCCGATCCTGTGTGGGTCAGCGCTCAGCGGTCCTATGTGGGCCAGCGCCTATAGGTCCTGTGTGGGCCCGATCCTGTGTGGGTCTTTGCGGGGGTTAGTTACCTATCGATCCTTTGTGGGTCAGATCCTTTGTAGGTCATTGCAGGGGTTAGTACCTATCGATCCTTTGTGGGTCCGACGACTTAGATGGATCAGTGATCATCTCTATCATCATTTGAAGAAGTATACCTGTGTGAGCTGAATCCTATTTACTCTCCTTTGTGGATTGTGTTGTGCTATCCTATTTGGATTACATTTTGCTTTCCTTTGTGGATTGTGTTGTGCTATCCTGTGTGGATTTACGTTTTTCTTTCCTGTGTGGACTGGGTTGTACTTGAGCTCGGATGTTGGAGCCGAGCGAGAATTGATGACTTAGGTATATTTATGGGCATATACCTAAGCCGAGTCGGATGTTACTTCGTGATTGTATCTTCCCTTTTTGGTTTATCCTTTGTGGATTCTGGGAGACCTTCGGGGGTCTCGGGGTCCCTACTGAGTATCTTATACTCACCCCTGCACGGGCTATGCCCGCACTACGTTGTGTTGGTTGCAGACGACGAACAACGCTGATCGTGGTGGAGGCTTGCAGAGTAGGATGGTACCTGGAGGTGGACCACTGGGCGGGACGTACTCGGAGCGGTCGGCTGGACCCGAGGAGCAGTGGAGGCTTTCTGTACCCACCCTTCAGGTGGGACTTCCAGTGGACGGCTCGACGTTGCGACTTTACTTTTTCAGTTACTTTTTTCCCCTTTCGAGTTGTACTTTACTTTCAGTTTGGGTTTGTATTCTGGCCCACTTACTTTCCGCACTTAATGTTGTACCAGTTTTTACTTAGTGTTTACTTCTGCCTGCTTACTCTGTGTTGTTTGTTTGTTTACTTTACAAAGGCAATGCCTTCCCTTCATCGGGATTTACGCCTTGGTGCTAGTCGCCAGCCCCTGGCCTATGGAAGGAGGGCTTGGGTTAGTCACAGCACAGGCCCCCAGGACGGGTCGTGACATTATCATCATCTCTCCTTTCCCCTTCTTTTATACATGAAATGAAAACAATATCTGAGATATGTTAATTTATCACATTCAAGGACGAAGGGTTTTCAATTTCTATTACCATCTTTAATTCTGGTCAGGAAACCATTTTTATGGTTTAACCAGACTATAATATATGTATTATCACTTATTTAAGGTTTTTGAATCTTTTTTTAAACATTATATTAATTTATATGAGTTTGTCATGATCAAAAACCGCCAATTAACCCAACCAATTATCATTAAAGTTTTATATAATGATTAATATTCACTCCCAATAACCAAATGAATTTTATAAACATTAAATCATATAGTTGTTGGATAATATAATAAAACTTCTATTCTATACAACCATTCTCATCTTAAATTTTTATCCTTACATGTATATAAGTAAACTGGTCATGAATACCAAAGAAAAAAACGCTTCCAAAAAATAAAATTGAACCTCTTAAAACCATCAAGAAGGACATGAAAGAACTTAATAAGGCTATACTAAATCAATTAAATAATTAATAGGTTTTGTTAATATTAATTAATGAATTTAATTTGGTTATCTGAGACACTAATATCATGTGAATAACACCATCGAACATAAAGTAAGGTTCTTCTACCCAAACCTTCATTTTCATTCAGGTTACTCTTATTCTCTACTTAGCTCAATTAAATTCTTATTTGTTCATATATACTTCTCATAAGTTATTTTTGAATTTTCTATATATATTTACCTACTATAATCCTATTTTAATTTATGGGGAGTAGTATGCTTGAAAAGGGTATTTCAAAAGTTCTTCCCAAAATACAAGCCCAGTTCAAGGAAATTTCTCAAATTTTTACCTATTTTCAAGGGCACTCTATAATATATTTTTAGTAAAAATTATCTTTATAAAATAACTTATTTTATTATGAAAATACTATCTTACTTCACTTCTTGTTTTTTACAAAGATATTTCCAAAAGAACTCTTCTTTTCAAGGTTAAAGAGTATTTATCTCATGAATTACTCGATGATTTTATAAGAGTATCTTCTTATTTTTCAAAACACTTGTTGATTATTATATATTATTGGGATTAATCTTTTATGATATCATGTATCATATTTAATTGAATGTTTTATGATTAGTTTGACTATGGATGTTCTATCTTAAAACTATTCACTAATTTACTCGGAATGGTTAGTGTTTATGCTTAGTGTTCGGGGAAAGTAATTTACATTTCATATGTTAGTTTCAATATGAATGTATGTGTTGTTAATGTTTATCCCTATTCATATGAAAAATTCATTAGAATTAGTAAGTGATGGGTGGGTCCTGCTATATCCCCTTGATGCATTGGTAGGTCTCATGAGACAAACTACGATCTTGGCACGAGGCCTTAACAAAATTGTTATTTATGGTATTGGCAAGAGGACTTAATGATATGGTTATGATGTCCGACATTATGCATTACTTCATTATGAAACTAGTAATTAAAATTTCATGTGGTTATTCGACTAGTATAATACCCATGATTATGCTATATTATGGAATTATTTTTTTATCTCTTGTTCCTGCCATAAGGTGTTCAAGTTTATTTTTAAAGGCATGTGTTTTTAGTTATTCACCTACCTAATGTTTATGTTTATAATATCATCTACTATATTTCTTACCCTTACTAAGGATTTCATATCACAACGTTCTTATATTTCCTTTTCCCAAGACATGAAGAGGTTTATTATAAATGACATGCAGGGATAACCTAGGAGTTATGGATGTTGTCAAAGGAATTTCCATATAGTTTTTTCTTTCAAGTTGTCATATTGAACTTATGTATGTATCTGGTTTTCCAAATCTATTAAACTATTCATTACTTTGGGATATGATTTTCTTGTAATCATTCCAATGTAATGAAATAAGGCACCATCTCCGAGCAACTAGGGCCGGGTCTTTATAATTGATATCTGAGGAAGTTTAGTAGAAAACTTGGAAACTAGATTTAAAAAATGTATATTAGGGAACAAAAACATAAGATAGAATTTGAGGATAAAAATATAAGAATATCCAATAATTTTATAAGGAATATATTATGTGGATATTTCTAGAAAATAAATCCTTTTTTGGATACTACAAGTGGGCGTGGTTCTGGAACAGATGTATCTGGGAGTAACAACTCCGACAAGGAGTTTCGAGCTTGACCTTGGGTATCCTAGTACACGACAATGGAGATTTAATTTTCATTCTATTATTTTTATTATCTCATTTTTGTTTTTATGTTTTCAAAATAATTATTTCATTTATTTCATATCATTATTTTAGTTGATTAATTATTTATGTAATTTTTTCAATTTAATAAATCTGAATTTTTGTAATTAATCTTTTTATTTAAATATTTTTTATTTTCTTTGTTTTTATAATTAATTTAATTATTCTTATTTTTTAAAAATTTTAATTTTATTCATTATATAAATTATTTAATTCTTTTAATTATTTATTTATTCATTATTTTTCATATAATATATTATTATTATAAATTAATTTATTTAATTCATTCCTTTAATGTTAAAATAAATAATTTAACTTTCTTAATTTTAATTTTCTTTGTTTAATTTTGTTTTTTTAATTTTCAAATTAATTTATGAGGTTCAATTTATTTTTTCAGGAGAATGAATTCTACTATCATTGCACATTTTCTAATCCTAGAATTCACAGTTGTGCTACCACCAGGGTGATTCTACCACTAGCCTTCACTATGGTGCTACCGCTAGGGTGTTGCTACCACCAACCCATACAATCCTGCTACCACCAGTACCTCCTACCATAGATAATCCTTTTCCACTTTCACCTTCTTCTACAGATCAACCATTTTCATCACCCCACAATGGCAGTACCCATTGGAAGAACCAAATGGTTCTTCCGCTAGACTATAATGGTGCTTTTTCCAAACTCCATCCCAATGGTTCTTCCACCAGACTCTATCCTAATGCCGGAACATTCCCACTAATAGAAAAAAATAAACTAGTATCATAACTATATCCTATCCACTACCAAACAAAATCTCAACCACAGAAAAAAACAATGACATCAGGAAATACCAACGACAAAAAAAAAAATCACCAGTAGCACAACTCAACCCACCACTACAAACCAGATCTGAATATGAATAACACTGAAAAATATGAAAACCTTGCCTCACTAATTTGTACAACCCAACAACACCGTCATGCCATTACAATTTCTAATAACACCACTATCCCACTCGACTGATCCACTGTGGAGTTGAAGTCAAATGAGCCCACCGATTTAAGACCTAACCATTGTGGGTGAAGTCGTCAAGCCACTGTTTCAACCCCCAACAACTTAATATTGGATAACCATCATGCATACCCATCATCAAAGAAAATATGAACCCCAGTGCTACCATCGCTACTGACCACCAATGCTAATGAATCACGAACCTTGTTTTTGCTCAAAATTTCAACCACTAAAGGGGGTCACTAAGCACTGCCCCATCACTGTTATTTCCTGTTGGGAAGGTTGAATCTCCCTCCTCTCCTGAATAAATCAACCCACACCCCCTTCTTATTTATTAAGTATATCTATAATAATAATATATTATTATTATTATTATTATTATTAACATAAATAATAATAATACATATTTATATATATATAATACATATTTATATATTTATGTATGCACTAATACTAATTTAATTTAATTAAGTAATTTATATATATTTATTTTTTTATAATAATATTTTTTGCTCGTGTTTTTGACACTTATAATTTATTTTTAGGTAAAATGATATAAATAGGAGATCGTGGGGATTGGAGTAGTTTAATTTAGAAATCACGAACCTTGCGTGTTCCATGTAGAAAACATTGAGGTGTGGGATCATGGATGGTATGCTACATGGGTAATGCATTTGGTTGAAAAATTGCAGATAGAGACCTACTGCGGGAGGATTTGAGCCATTGGAGAACCATCCTAATCCATTCCAGAACCATCCCCCACATCCGATCATTCACCAAATACTCATCGGTGCACACAGATAGGAGTAGAAACCTGATCTGGAAGAGGGGATTATATCTGAAATCAGAGATGGAGGAGGGAAAAAACCTTGATAGTGATGCTTCTTCACCTTTTCCTTCTTATTCTATGCTTTTTTTTCAAACATGTGTAGTTAATTAGATTAAGGGAATTTGGGTTCAATGAACTAGTCATATTTTTATCCATTATGCTTATATTAATTCTTTTTCTCAATGAAAATTTAAGTTTGATGATCTTTTCAATTTTATTATGAACATCATTTTTTCACTCTCCAAGAACTGACAGGTGAGGGCAATGATTTCTTTTCATCTTGGATCATTGACCAGAGTACTTAAAATTGGAAAAGGCAAATGAATTTCTTATCCATAATTAATGGATTAATACCAAGGTAAATATTGAAATATCTAAACAAAATAAGGTTCATTGAGATTATTCTAGGAGCATCTCTAGTGTCCATTCCTTCATATAAGATGGAACCTACTGAGTTCCAAGAGCTCCAGCGATATATAACAACTCTTCTCTTTATTTCATATTTAAACATGATTTATTACACAAAACTTAAATTAATATAACTTTGAGGATAGAGAGGTCTAGAGTCTTGGGAAATTATGAACATTACATAAGAACTTAAAACATGAAATACAACATCTTTATTTCAAACTTATTTGACCTGACCAACTCATTCCTTCATACTTAACACTGCATGGGATAACTTGAGGATATACATAAGAAAAGAGTGAGCTATAAATCCTGGTAAGGGAGTAAACTAGACATAACATGAATAAAACAATACATGTTAGGAAATAGGAATATCAATGGATCACAAGAGAAACATGAACATAAAGGCATAATATAGAATGATTATCATAACATGTAAATGTGGCAACAACTTAAAACACTGCATCATTAACATAAAGGAATCAGTTAAACCCCTATCCCAACATGATGGAAAAAATTTCAATAAAGTAATCAGGTAAAACCCTATCCCAACATGAAATATCATGATACTAAATATTACCTAATGTATTAGAGCACTATCAGGGCACACCATTCATAATCATTTCAATCTCATGCTTAAGTGCGCCACAAAGATCATAAAACATGGATTCATTCTTCATCATAATTCATTCCACGATCAAGAAGTTTGGAATAAATATATTTAAGTACTAAAGAGAAAAAGTTATATGTAAATAAATTTGAATACCCTTGATAGAGTAATGGGTATGGTATTCACCACACAAAGATTTTGGCATGGAAAATCACAGTGCAATTTCGGCAGCCTAACAGCGTGGCATAAAAAATCATAAAAATGGTTGATGATAGAGACAAGGGTATATAATCATATATAAATTAAATTTAAAGTAAGGGGGTTATATAGATATATTTTCCATCATAATGAACTTGGTAATAGAAGGTGTAACATAATAAAGAAACTTGAAGAAAGGGGAGAAATGGAATAACTCTTATGAAATTTCGACATGGTAACAGGTGTACATGGGAGGGATTAATGATAGAGAAAGATGTATATCATCATAAAAACATAATAATGGTAGTATGGGGTAGGTTTGAAAACTTTACCCATCATTTTTAATTGAAAATAAAAGGTTTTAACAATATAAGGAAACTTGGATAAAAATGAGAAAGAAAGGAAACCCTTACTTGAGTGTGTGACTTCAAAAGCTTGAAGAGGGGATTATTGTTAGCTTAGGGTGCCTTGGGAGGATTATAGAGAGGAGATTGAAGATTAGTGACATGATAAAATGATTTTCAGTTAAGATAAGTGGGATTTTGGGTGGGTTTATATAAGAAATGATAGGGGTATTCTTTAATATTTCACAAACATAGGTTTTGGAATCTATATAATTAAATATTTAAAACCTTAAACCTTCCCATTGTTTTTTCCCATTATGTTTTCCAAATATGAATGGAAAAAATTATCTTATAATCCCAATTTCCTAACATATTAAAATATTATCCTTTCATATGTGGAGGTGAGTCACATTATTAAAGAAATGAATTTTAAATCATAAAATATATTATACATTTTGGAGGATTCACTAAGACTTTATAAAATAACTAAATATATATATATATATATATAATCACATTATTTTAATGGTAAAAACATATATTGGTCTAATAATACCCATTATATTATTTATTACATCATTTTTGGGTCATTATGATGTCATAAAACACATATTTTATTTATACAGTATTTAATTTTTACCCAAAAATTCGACTGACTCAGAAAATTATGAAAAATTAACGGTTGGATAATTTTGATGTCCTGATTCCAAAAATAATATTTATTTTTTCTAAATAATTTTCTAAATGTAGGAATTTTTACTTTTAAAATAAAAACCGACATTTATTGGAAATTCAAGGGTTAAAAAAACTGATTTCAAACCTTAATAAAAATTACATTTGACTTTATAAAAATAATATAATCATTTATTATTAACAAAATTAAATTGATAATAATATTTTATTAAAAAATTAATTATTTCAAAAATTCATTAATTCCTTAAAATATATTCCTTAAAAAATACACTTTTTCTTTTATCGTATAAAAATATAATTCTTATCAAACTGATTACCTAATCATTTATAGATAAGGAACTAATATAATCATCATTTATATTAATTTTTTTTAATATTATTAATAAATATCTTAGTTTAATGTATATATTTCTCAAAAGTACCATTTTTATCTTAAAAATCAATTTATCAAGTTCATTATTTTTTAAGAAAGACTATTCTCATAAAGGAATTGATGGAATAAGAATTTTATTTATAAAAAGAGATTACAAAATAAATAACTAATAACCTATTACATAACCCCTTATAACGCCCATATAAGACCTAAGGGTAAGGTGTACGATGGTGACAAACTCTTGGGGTAGCTCAAATAACATCGCCCGAGTGGTAATCTCTATTAACTTGAACTTCTCTCATAGGTGATTTTGTTCATGGTTAACGTGTTGAAGCTCGACTTGGTATTGGTCCAGAGTAAAGTCCAGTGATGCTACCTCCTTTATGAGCTCCAACAAATGATATTTGTAAGGCTTGAGGCTACTGGATGAGGCCAGCCTCTCCTTTTTCTGTTTCGAAAGGATTTAAAAAAAAACATATATTTATATTAGTTGTGTGATCACTATTCAATAGCTATATTATCAATGGTCATGATAATTAATGTCCATTTAAACCTAATAATAAAAAAAATTCATGTTTTTTCTATATCCATAAGAAATTAAAAGAGAAGGAATTTTATTCAGAAATGATCGAGTTGTTACAATATTCCCCCCTTAAGAAATTTTTCCCTTAGAATTTTTTTCCCATACTAAAAAAATGAGGGTAACACTGCCTCATCACTTCCTGTAGTTCCCACGTTGTTTTTTCAAACTTATAGTTTCACCACAACACCTTGATGAGGGGAATTGTCTTATTTCATAGAACATTTTCCCTAAAATCTAAGATCTTCACCAGATTCTCCTCATAGGAGAGGTTATTCTCCAATGGTACCACCTCTATATTGAGTACATGTGATGGTTAAGGTATGTACTTCCTCAAGATTGATACATGTAATACATTATTTACTTGAAATAGGTTCGGTGGGAGTGCTAGTAGATAGGAAACTGCTTCAATGCGATCAAGGGTCTCAAAAGGGACGATGTACCTTGGACCAATCCTTCCCTTCTTCCCAAATATCATAACTTTATTACATGGTGATATGTGGAGGAAAACCATATCTCCAACATCAAACTCTGTTTCTGGTCAACGGTTGTTAGCATACCTATTTTGTCAATTATGATCATCTTTGATGAGCTACTAGATGGTCCTAACCTTCTCCACCATTTATTCGACTATTTCTAGACCTAGAAATTTTCACTCGCTAAATTCATCCCAACATTCTGGTGTTCTGCATCTCTTACCATGAAGGTCTTCATAAGGATCCATTTTGATGCTTGAGTGGAAATTTTTATTGTAAGAGAAATCAACTAGATGATGTTGTTGATACCATCCTACTTTGAAGTCCATTAAGAATTATCTCAACATGTCCCCAAGTGTTTGGATAGTCTACTCATATTGGCCATCAGTTTGAGGATGATAAGTCGTACTAAAGTTTAGCACAGTATTCAGAGCGTGTTGGAGACTCTTCCAAAACATAGAGGTTAATCTTGAATCTCGATCGGATACAATCGTTAGTGTTACTCCATGAATACTTACCACTTTTCTAATGTATATTCATTCCAATTGATCCAATGAGAAATCCTCTCGAATTGTAATGAAGTGTGCAGCCTTTGTAAGACGATTCACAACAAACCAGATATTATTATATCCTTTGGATGTCTTCAGAAGTATGGTGACATTCCATGGTGATTTTATCCCATTTCTATGTTGGTACGGGTAATGTTTGCATCATACCCTTATACTTTTTCCTCTCATCCTTCACTGTCTGACATACTGGGAAATTTGACGTATATTTGGTGATATCCTTCTTCATGTTATCCCACCAATAATTCTATTAGAGATCCCGATATATCTTTTTGTTTCCTGGGTCAATAGAGAAATTGGAACTATGTGCATGATCCAAAAGTTCTTTCTTTAACTCCAAATTTGATGGAACACATATTCTTAACCAAAATCTCACAATTCATTTTTCATTAAAATTAAAATATGAGGATTTCAATTTTTGAATAGTTTCCACTTTCTTTTGAATTCACACATCATCCTTTTTATCATCCGTTAACCTTTCCAAAAGAGACGGTTGAGCAATCATTTGTCAAAGTATTGATGATATTCCCTTCTTTATGATTACCATGTTCATCTTTATCAAATCTAATAATATTGGATCCTTTTCAATTCTCATTAATGAAAAAGTTGATGGATCCTTTCTACTTATAGCATCTTCCACTTTATTCACTTTCCCTAGATAGTAGTTAATTGAGCAGTCATAGTATTTGATCAGCTCTAACCATCTTCGTTGGAGAATACTAAACTATTTCTGTGTGAATATATACTTGTGGCTTTTGTGATCTGTATATATTCCACACTTTTCACCAAAGAGGTAATGTTGCCAAATTTTCGAAGAGAAGATCACTATATCCAACTCTAGATCATGTGTTGGATAGTTATACTCATGAAATTTCAATTGACTTGAAGTATAGGCAATGAATTTTTCATTTCGCATCAACACATATCTCAGGACCTTCTTTGAAGAATCACTAAATACCACAAAAAGGTTCTCCACTTTTGGGTAGTGTGAGAATGGGAGTGGTGATAAGACTCCTTTTCAACCCCAAGAATATTTCTTAAAATTCATCATTCTAATAAAACTTGACTCCCTTCCAAGTTAGCTTGGTAAGAAGGTTTGAAAAAAGTGATAAATTTATCACAAATCAGTGATAATACCTAACTAACCTAAGGAATCTTCAAATATCCATCATAAATGTTGGCCTTGTCCATCCCTCAATTGAATTTGACTTTCAGGGATCTATATATATCCTATTGATTTTGATGATATTCCCTAAGAATGAGACTTCCTTCAACAAGAATTCTCACTTTATGTACTTTTCATAGAGCTTCTCATTTCACAAGGTTTATAGTATAATTCTTAGATGCTCTTTATGCTCCTCCTTGGTTTTGGAGTATATTAGAATATCATATATAAATACTACCACAAATTTTTTGAGGTAATATCTAAAGACTCTATTCTTCAAGACCATACATATTTTTTGAGAATTAGTGAGTCCGAAATGAAATACTATGAATTCATAGTTCCTGTACCTTGTACAAAAAGAAGTCTTGGGGATATCCTCCTTCTTCACCCTTACTTGGTAATATCCTTACCACATATCCACCTTGGAGAAGTATTGTGATCCATGTATCTGATTGAATAAGTCATCAATTTGTGGCAAATGATACTTTTTCTTTATCATGATTTTCTTTAGCTTACGATAATCAATGCAAAGTCACATTGATCCATCCTTCTTATTTACTAATAGTATTGTTGCACCCCATGGTGAAGCACTTGGTTGTATAAACCCTTTATCTAGATTCTCATGTAGTTATTTATTTAGCTCCTCAAGCTCAAAAGCAGCCATTCTATACGGAGTCTTGGATATTGGAAATGCCCCATGTATGAGATCAATTGAAAATTTAACATCTCCTCTAGAAGAAATATCATGAAATTCCTCGAGAAACACATTAGTGAATTACCTCATAATAGGCATGTCTTAAAGGATTGTTCCTTCCTTAGACTCAATCATTTGAGAAAGATACACATTCTCATAGTGCAGTAATATGCATACTTGAGATGATGGTTCCAAATAAGATTCATCCTCCTCCTTGAAATTATAAAATATTGGGGGTCGATTCACTATATGGAGAGTGATTTCCCTCTCATGGAAATTTATGTTGGCTCTATATAGGAAAATCCAATCCATGCCAAGAATTTCATAAAATTACACAAGAGGAAGTATGACGAGGTTTTCTAAGAATTTCAATCCAAAAATTGTGATAGGGGAAGATTTAAATTCATGGGATGCAATAATTGACCAATTTTCCATTCTCACTGACATATCTAATTCCATTCTTTATGGTGGTGTTTGGATTGTTCTAATAAACTTTCTGGATATAAAATAATGCATAGAACCAGAATCAAAAAGTACATTCTCTATTATTGAATGAATAACTAGTGTACCTATCACCGCTTAACTGTTAGGATTCACTTCGGCAGTAGTGATAGAAAAATCTTGCCCTTGTTTCCCTGGAGGTTGTTGGTTGCCTCCAAAAACCCTTGGCTTAGGGAATTGGTTCACAAAGTGACCCAGTTCTTTATAGTTTTAGAAATGTACAATGCATTGAGGGTCAAACGGATTTTTCCTCTCCTCTATTTCAGTAATGGGTTTTTCTTGTCACCAATAATTGGATATGTGCCCTTTTCTTCCACACCTAAATCATTTCCTCATCCCATTCATCCAATTTCCAGGGTGCTATTTTCTGCACCTTTTGAAAGTGGGGTGCTGGAATTTCTTAGCACCATTGGATTTATCCATCAGACTGACAGAACTAAAGTACACTTTCCACTTCTTATCCCCATGATACCCCTAAGATTTTCTGATCTCCATTTCAACTTTGAGGGCACATCAGACAATTTCCTCATAGCTATGAAACTCACAGATCACTAGGGATTTTTGTAGGCTAGGTTTTAGCCCACCAAAGAAGCGGTAAACATTCCATTCAGGGGTAATGACAAAGTCAGAGATGTATCGTGAAAGCCTTGCACTACTGGAAAAGGGACCTTTCCCAACAGTTGTGTACCAACAGTTCAATGAACCATTGGCATATCTTGTTTTTCCCAACGGTTTATAGAAACTGTTGGGAAAAACCCCTCAATGCATAGTTTTCCCAACGGTTTCATACAACCGTTGGGAAAGATAGGGTTTTCCCAACGGTTCCTAAGAACCATTGGGAAAAGTGGTGAAAAATCTTGTTTTCCCAACGGTTCTATGGAACCGTTGGGAAATGTTGGTCATTCCCAACGGTTTTTAATAACCGTTGGAAAAAAAAATCCCCAAATACCAAATCGAGCCAGCGGCCTCCCCACATTCCAGAAGCATTCAGTTCGTGTCCTCCTGGAGCGATTCCTTGCAGAAGGACCTCCCAATCCCCACATCTTCCATCAGATCAGCACCTACCAGGTTAGACTCCTATATTTTATCAACGATATAGTTCCATCTCTTATAAATCATATACTTCTATTCTTGATTTCGTTATTCCCAATTATTAGGGTTTTTGTAAAAATTTATGATTGTTTCATGGTGGTCATGTGCACCACTATAGGTACATTGATTCACTAATTTATTTTGGTATTTCCATAAAATTCGAATACAATTTATTAATGAATCAATGTTGAGTGTTAACATGACATTCATGTTCTTTATTTAAAGTGTAAACAAATACTTATATAGAATTTCCTTGTAAAACCTGATGGTTTAACTCTAGTTAAATGGAATCATAATTTTGTATGTTATTAATATTTAGTAATTGGTGAGGTGAATCATATATGTATATGAAAAATGGATCAAGATCATTTAGTATTGGATAGAATTATTCCCTAGTAATGTGAGACCCTTATGTTGTGGGGTGAGTATGGAGTAGTGAGATATATTGCTTGTTACTTACCTTTTTTCAATTCTATGAGGTAATGATGGCATGCACTAATTTTTTGAGATCTGTCAATGTTTTTATGGTTTTGATAGTGATCCATGATGTGTATCCTAGTATGTAAGATCCTGTTGGGTATTAGACCCTAGATTGGGTGAATTTGTATGCGGTAGGGTGCTTTCTAGGATGGGTTGTAGTGATGTGATGGTAACTTATGAGAGGGGTGGGTCTTACTAATGTGGATTCATTCTATATCATAAGCATGTAAATATAATTTGTATTATGATAACTCAATGTGAATGATGTGTGATCAAATATTGTCTTATCCTGGAGAATTCCTTATGATATATTGATATGGTGGCATGAGTGATGATGCATGTGGTGACATGACCAACATACATGTGTTTCATGGTTAGTGATCAATTAGGCTAGTGATCCTATGATCATTGGGATGTGACTCTCAATGATTCAAGAAGAGTTATTAATATGATAACATGAGGGTGTGTTCCTATTTGGTTTTATCTAGACTCGTAGTATAGTATTGGAGTTGAGTTATTTTTATATATTATCTGTTTTTATGGATGTTGTCTTTTAGTGGTTGTGTGTTTGGGAACCCCCCTCCTTCCTAGACCCTGGAACCCCCCCACCCTCCTCCCTGGACCCTGGACAGCCCCGCCGAATAGCCCCCCAGACAGCCCCCCGGATAGCCCCCCCCCCTCCTCCCTGGACCTCGGACAGCCCCCCAGATAGCCCCCCGGACAGCCCCCCCACCCCCACCCTCTTCCTTGGACCTCGGACAACCCCCCGAATAGCCCCGGATAGCCCCCGGACAGCCCCCCGAACAGCCCCCCCACCCTCCTCCCTGGACCCCAGACAGCCCCCCCAACCCTCCTCCTTGGACCCTGGACAACGCCCCGAACACCCCCCGGACAGCCCCCCACCCTCCTCCCTGGACCCCAGACAGCCCCCTACCCTCTTCCTTGGATCCCGAACAACCCCCCGAACATCGTTCGGCCAGTTTGGACCCCCCCCACACGCATTTATCAAGCGCGCGGAACGCTTAAAGAACACATAATGAGCCCTACCGCGCAGACCGCACGTCCGATTGATGTTCCGTCTACACGTGCACGTCGCGAATAATAATTGGATTGTTTTCCTGTGATTTCAGGTCAATCCGATGTCGTCCGCTATGAGTTTGACCGTTAGACGCCCGTTTTGGCCCTTTATGATACCATAACGGCGTTCCCGGTCACCGCGGGCACACGGCACGTCCGATTGACGTGACGTGTGCTCGAACACATCACAATTCACTCACCCTTTGATGTCGTCCGATTTCAGGCCATTCGGACTTCGTTCGGCCAGTTTGGACCCCCCACGCGCTTTTATCAAGCGCGCGCAGCGCTAAAAGAACGCATAATGAGTCCTCCCGCACAGACCGCACTTCTGATTGACGTGCCGTCTGCGCGTGCACATCGCAAATAATAATGGGATTGTTGTCCTGTGATTTCAGGTCAATCAGATGTCGTCCGCTATGAGTTTGACCGTTAGACGCCCGTTTTGGCCGTTTTTGACACCAGAACGGCGTTCCCGGTCACCGCAGGCACACGGTACGTACGATTGACGTGCTGTCTACTCGAACACATCACAATTAACTCACCCTTTGATGTCGTCCGATTTCAGGCCATTCAGACATCGTTCGTCCAGTTTGGACCCCCCACCCCCACGCGCGTTTATCAAGCGTGTGCAACGCTTAAAGAACGCATAATGAGCCCTTCCGCGCAGACCGCACATCCGATTGATGTGCCGTCTGCGCGTGCACGTCGCGAATAATAATTTTATTCTTGTCCTATGATTTCAGTTCAATCCGATGTCGTCCGCTATGATTTTGACCGTTAGACGCCCGTTTTGGCCCTTTATGACACCAGAACGGCGTTCCCGGTCACCGCGGGCACACGACATGTCCGATTGACGTTCCGTCTGCTCGACCACATCACAATTCACTCACCCTTTGATGTCGTCCTATTTCAGGCCATTCGGTCTTCGTTAGGCCAATTTGGACCCCCCCCCCACCCCCACGCGCGTTTATCAAGCGCGCCCAACGCTTAAAGAACGCATAATGAGCCCTACCGCGCAGACCGCACATCCGATTGACGTGCCGTCTGTGCGTGCACGTCGCGAATAATAATGAGATTGTTGTCATGTGATTTCAGGTTAATCCGATGTCGTCCGCTATGAGTTTGACTGTTAGACGCCCGTTTTGGCCGTTTTTGACACCAGAACAGCGTTCCCGGTCACCGCGGGCACACGGCACGTCCGATTGACGTGCCGTCTGCTCGACCACATCACAATTCACTCACCCTTTGATGTCGTCCGATTTTAGGCTATTCGGACTTCGTTCGGCTAGTTTGGACCCCCCACGTGCGTTTATCAAGCGCGCGCAACGCTTAAAGAACGCATAATGAGCCCTCCCATGCAGACCGCATGTCCGATTGATGTGATGTCTACGCGTGCACGTCGATAATAATAATGAGATTGTTGTCCTGTGATTTTAGGTCAATCCGATGTCGTCCACTATGAGTTTGGCCGTTAGACACCCGTTTTGGCCGTTTATGACACCAGAACGGCGTTCCCGGTCACCGCGGGCACACGGCACGTCTGATTGACGTGACCTCAGCTCAAACATATCAAAATTAACTCACTCTTTGATGTCGTCCGATTTCAGGCCATTCGGACATCGTTCGGCCAGTTTGGACCCCCCCCCACGCGCGTTTATCAAGCGCGCGCAACGCTTAAAGAACGCATAATGAGCCCTTCCGTGCAGACCGCACATCCGATTGATGTGTCGTCTGCGCGTGCACGTCGCGAATAATAATTGTATTCTTTTCCTGTGATTTCAGGTCAATCCGATGTCGTCCGCTATGATTTTGATCGTTAGACGCCCGTTTTGGCCCTTTATGACACCAGAACGGCGTTCCCGATCACCGCGGGCACACGACATGTCCGATTGACGTGCCGTCTGCTCGACCACATCAAAATTCACTCACCCTTTGATGTCATCCGATTTCAGGCCACTCGGTCTTCGTTCGGCCAGTTTGGACCCCCCACGCGCGTTTATCAAGCGCACGCAACGCTTAAAGAACGCATAATGAGTCCTCCCGCGCAGAACGCACGTCCGATTGACGTTCCGTCTACGCGTGCACATCGAAAATAATAATGAAATTGTTGTCATGTGATTTCAGGTCAATCCGATGTCTTCCGCTATGAGTTTGACCGTTAGACGCCCGTTTTGGCCGTTTTTGACACCAGAACGGCGTTCCCAGTCACCGCGGGCACACGGCACGTCCGATTGACGTGCCGTCTACTCTAACACATCACAATTAACTCACCCTTTTATGTCGTCCGATTTCAGGCCATTCGGACATCGTTCGGCCAGTTTGGACCCCCCCCACCCCCACGCGTGTTTATCAAGCGCGCGCAACGCTTAAAAAACGCATAATGAGCCCTACCGCGCAGACCGCATATCCGATTGACGTGCCGTCTGCTCGTGCACGTCGCGAATAATAATTTTATTGTTGTCATGTGATTTCAGGTCAATCCGATGTCGTCCGCTATGATTTTGACTGTTAGACGCCCGTTTTGGCCCTTTATGACACCAGAACGGCGTTTCCGGTCACCGCGGGCACACGACACATCCGATTGACGTGCCGTCTACTCGACCACATCACAATTCACTCACCCTTTGATGTCGTCCGATTTCAGGCTATTCGGACTTCGTTCGGCTAGTTTGGACCCCCCACGTGCGTTTATCAAGCGCGCGCAACGCTTAAAGAACGCATAATAAGCCCTCCCATGCAGACCGCATGTCCGATTGATGTGCTGTCTGCACGTGCACGTCGCTAATAATAATGGGATTGTTGTCCTGTGATTTTAGGTCAATCCGATGTCGTCTACTATGAGTTTGACCGTTAGACGCCCGTTTTGGCCGTTTATGACACCAGAACGGCGTTCCCGGTCACCGCGGGCACACGGCACGTCCGATTAACGTGCCTTCTGCTCGACCATATCACAATTAACTCACCCTTCGATGTCGTCCGATTTCAAGCCATTCGGACATCGTTCGGCCAGTTTGGACCCCCCCACGCGCGTTTATCAAGCGCGTGCAACGCTTAAAGAACGCATAATGAGCCCTTCCGCACAGACCACACATCCGATTGATGTGCCGTCTATGCGTGCACGTCGCGAATAATAATTTTATTCTTGTCCTGTGATTTCAGGTCAATCCGATGTCGTCCGCTATGATTTTGACCGTTAGACGCCCGTTTTGGCCCTTTATGACACCAGAACGGCGTTCCCGGTCACCGTGGGCACACGGCATGTCCGATTGACGTGCCGTCTGCTCGAACACATCACAATTCACTCAACCTTTGATGTCGTCCGATTTCAGGCCATTCGGTCTTCGTTCGGCCAGTTTCGACCCCCCCACCCCCACACGCGTTTATCAAGCGCGCGCAACGCTTAAAGAACGCATAATGAGCCCTACCACACAGACCGCACATCCGATTGACGTGCCGTCTGTGCGTGCACGTCGCGAATAATAAATTTATTGTTGTCCTATGATTTCAGGTCAATCCGATGTCGTTCGCTATGATTTTGACCGTTAGACGCCCGTTTTGGCCCTTTATGACACCAGAACGGCGTTCCCGGTCACCGCGGGCACACGGCACGTCCGATTGACGTTCCGTCTGCTCGACCACATCAAAATTCACTCACCCTTTTATGTCGTCCGATTTCAGGCTATTCGGACTTCGTTCGGCAAGTTTGGACCCCCCACGTGCGTTTATCAGGCGCGTGCAACGCTTAAAGAACGCATAATGAGCCCTCCCATGCAGACCGCACGTCCGATTGATGTGCTGTCTGCGCGTGAACGTCGCGAATAATAATGGAATTGTTTTCCTGTGAGTTTAGGTCAATCCGATGTCGTCCGCTATGAGTTTGACCGTTAGACGCCCGTTTTGGCCGTTTATGACACCAGAACGGCGTTCCCGGTCACCGCGGGCACACGGCACGTCCGATTGACGTGCCCTCTGCTCGACCATATCACAATTAACTCACCCTTTTATTTCGTCCGATTTCAAGCCATTCGGACATCGTTCGGCCAGTTTGGACCCCCCCACGCGCGTTTATCAAACGCGCGCAACGCTTAAAGAACGCATAATGAGCCCTACCGCGCAGACCGCACATCCGATTGACGTGCCGTCTGCATGCGCACGTCGCGAATAATAATTGGATTGTCTTCCTGTGATTTCAGGTCAATCCGATGTCGTCCGCTATGATTTTGACCGTTAGACGCCCGTTTTGGCCCTTTATGACACCAGAACAGTGTTCCCGGTCACCGCGGGCACACGACACGTTCGATTGACGTGCCGTCTTCTCGACCACATCATTATTCACTCAACCTTTGATCTCGTCCGATTTCAGGCCATTCGGACTTCGTTCGGCCAGTTTGGACCCCCCCACGCGCGTTTATCAAGCGCGCGCAACGCTTAAAGAACGCATAATGAGCCCTCCCGTGCAGACCGCACGTCCAATTGATGTGCCATCTACGCGTGAACGTCACGAATAATAATGGGATTGTTGTCCTGTGATTTCAGGTCAATACGATGTCGTCCGCTATGAGTTTGACCGTTAGACGCCCGTTTTGGCCGTTTATGACACCGGAACGGCGTTCCCGGTCACCGCGGGAACACGGCACGTCCGATTGACGTGCCGTCTTCTCGAACACATCACAATTCATTCACCCTTTGATGTCGTCCGATTTCAGGCCATTCGGACTTCGTTCGGCCAGTTTGGACCCCCCATGCGCGTTTATCAAGCGCGCGCAATGCTTAAAGAACGCATAATGAGCCCTCCCGTGCAGAACGCACGTCCGATTGATGTGCCGTCTATGCGTGCACGTCGAGAATAATAATGGGATTGCTGTCCTGTGATTTCAGGTCAATACGATGTTGTCCGCTATGATTTTGACCGTTAGACGCCCGTTTTGGCCGTTTATGACACTAGAACGGCGTTCCCGGTCATCGCAGGAACACGGCACGTCCGATTGACGTGCCGTCTGCTTGAACACATCACAATTCATTCACCCTTTGATGTCGTCCGATTTCAGGCCATTCGGACTTTGTTCGGCCAGTTTGGACCCCCCACGCGCGTTTATCAAGCGCGCGCAACGCTTAAAGAAGGCATAATGAGTCCTCCCGCGCAGACCGCACGTCTGATTGACGTGCCGTCTGTGCGTGCACATCGCGAATAATAATGGGATTGTTGTCCTGTGATTTCAGGTCAATCCGATGTCGTCCGCTAAGTGACTGTATTTTGTTTAAAACGGACACCATTTTAAGTACATACGGAAAACCGACCAAACGGATTCGGTTTCCATTGAAACTTTAGGAGAATGATCCATGGGTCATATGTGACGTGTACGAATCAACCCCGCCTCAATCGGAGACGCGGTGTGGCCGACACCACTCAAAGTGTCCGTCTTTTGTTTCAAAAGGACGTCATTTTAAGTGAAAAGCATCAACTGACATACGAAAAACCGACCAAACGCATTTCGAATCTATTGTTAATTTATCCCTACAATCCATGGGGTCATATGTGACGTATACGAGCCAACCCGGGATGAATCCGAGTCGCGGTGTGACCGGGATCAGTCTAAGTGGCTCTCTTTTGTTTAAAAGGGACATTTTAAGTACATATGAAAAAACGACCAAACGGATTCAGTTTCCATTGAAACTTTAGGAGAACGATCCATGGATCATATGTGACGTGTACGAATCAACCCCGCCTCAATCGGAGACGCGGTGTGGCCGACACCACTCAAAGTGTCTGCCTTTTGTTTCAAAAAGACGTCATTTTAAGTGAAAAGCATCAACTGACATACGAAAAACCGACCAAAGGCATTCGGACTGTGTTAATACTTTAGCACAAGGATCCATCGGTCGTATGTGACGTGTACGAGTCAATCCCACCTCAATCCGAGGAGCGGTGTGGCCGAAACCGCTCTAACTATGTCAATTTTGTTTAAAATGGACAGGATTATAAGTGAAAAGAACAACTGGCATACGGAAAACCAACCAAACGCATTCCAAATCTGTTGATAATTTATCCCAACGATCCATGGGTCATATGTGATGTGTACGAGCCAACCCGGGATGAATCCCAGTCGCGGTGTGGCCGGGATCAGTCTAAGTGGCTCTCTTTTGTTTAAAACGGACACCATGTTAAGTACATACGGAAAATCGACCAAACGGATTCGGTTTCCATTGAAACTTTAGGAGAAAGATCCATGGGTCATATGTGACGTGTAAGAATCAACCCCGCCTCAATCTGAGACGCTGTGTGGCCGGTACCACTCAAAGTGTCTGTCTTTTGTTTCAAAAGGACGTCATTTTAAGTGAAAAGCATCAACTGACATACGGAAAACTGACCAAATGCATTCGGATTGTGTCGATACATTATTAAAATGATCCATGGGTCATATGTGACGTGTACGAGTCAACCCCGCCTTAATATGAGGCACGGTGTGGCCAGAATCACTCTATGTGGCTCTCTTTTGCTTAAAATGGACAACAATTTAAGTACATACGGAAAACCGACCAAACGCATTCGGTTTCCATTGAAACTTTAAGAGAACGATCCATAGGTCATATGTGACATGTATGAGTCAACACCGCCTCAATCTGAGGCGCGGTGTGGCCGGAACCACTCAAAGTGTCTGCCTTTTGTTTCAAAAGTACATCATTTTAATTGAAAAACATCAATTGACATACGGAAAACCGATCAAATGCATTCGGATTGTGTCGATACATTAGCACAACGATCCAGGGGTCATATGTGACGTGTATGAGTCAACCCCGCCTCAATCTGAGGCGCGTTGTGGACGGTAGCACTCCAGGTGTATGCATTATGTTTAAAATGGACATTACTTTAGGTAAAAATATATGGTATACAAAAAACAGATCAAATTATGAATTGACTTCCAGATTCCACATATAATTATCATCTAAATTTTAAATTGAATTCTAAATGAATTATGTATGTTTATAATTACGTTATCAATTCTAATTTAATTATGGATGTGTATAGTTCTACCATTATATGTTAAACGTGTTTGAATTTGTTTTCTATATGTAAGTGTTAGTTGGTTATTGCAGGTACAATAATTTTATATATGTATGTGTTAGTTTATTGCAGGTACAATAATTGGATTGAAAAATGAGAGGGAACCCACAAAACTAGACCTGGTGGTGGTCAAATTGGAGAGCTGGAGCTGCTGGCCAAATTGGGGAGCTGCTGGCTGATTTGCCCAGCAGAGGCTATGCCAACGGTTCAAAACCGTTGGCATAGAAACTCTAGGATTAGTTTTACCAACGGTTCATAAAACCGTTGGTAAAAAACCTTTCCCAACGGTTTAGAACCGTTGGGAAAGAGTAGAGTTTGGATTTTACAAACCGTTGGGAAAAAGGTTTCCCAACGGTTTTGAAGAACCGTTGGCATAGGGTAATCTTTCTCCACCCTATGCCAACGGTTCAGTGTAAACCGTTGGGAAATGTTTTTCCCAACGGCTTACTTCCCTATGGCTGGAAGAACCGTTGGTATATGTTATACCAACGGTTGTCCAGCCTTTCCCAACACTTCTCAACCGTTGGTAAATGTTTTATTTCCAGTAGTGTTGTGAAGTTTTCCTCGTATTCTCTGATGGATTCATCATCTTTTTGCTTGAGGTAAAGGAAGTACCTTTCTATCTTAGGTCAAAGGGTGTGAGGAAAATATTTACCAAAAAACATTTTTTGGAAATCCTTCTATTACAAAGCCTCGATCTATTCCTCAGGCTTCATATTTTTTATTAATGTCAACCATTGATCAGCTTCACCCTCCATATGAAAAGCAGCCAGAAGAACATTCTATTGTTCGGAACAATGAAGGATGGAGAATATATTTTCAATAGATTTGATCCATTGTTTCGTGGTTGAGGGATCAAACGATCCATTGAAAGTAGGAGTTCTTTGTCTCATTAATCTATTGAGTGTGACTTGTTCAATCATAGGGGGTGGGTTGGATGTTCCTATTGATCCATGTTTATATTCAATACTTTAGTTAACTAAGAGATTATCATGATAAAGTATGTGATTCCCACTCCCATAGGATTGGGAATCTCATTAGAATAGTCATCACATTGATATTCACATTGGTTGTTAGCATGAGTCCTCCTATTACTGGCCATTGGATAGAATAAATAGAAAATTATAGGTAAGTATTTTAAACTATTAAACACATAAGGGTGAATCTAATGACAAAATTGGTTAACTTATAAATTAAATTTATTTACTTAACTTATGAATTTTTAGGCTTCAATCTAAGTTATTCATGATCTATTTACTAGCATATATTCTTAGTGGGATTTTTTTATTCCCTTAATAATGGTTCTTACTAAGCTTATGAATAATGGAAGCACTGCCCATGGTATTTTCAAACTAAGAGTGTAGTAATTCCTGTTGTCATGTGTCAGTTCTCGTTCGAGTCTAGATCAAAGTGGTGTTTTCAGGTTTTAGCCCTTGATATATCTATACCAGAGCCACCTCTACTTGTTCATATCCAGAAAGGGATGTATTTTCTTTATAAAATTCTTACTATATACTCAAAAAAATTAATTATTATTTTCTTATAATAATTCTTATCCATAAGTCTTTCACTAGATTTTTATAACCCTAATCCCAAAAATAACTAAACCTATCCTCTGATACCAACTATAAAAACCCTGCCCTTTATTTCATATTTAAACATGATTTATTACATAAAGTTTCACTTAATAAAACTTCAAGGATTGATATGTCTGGTGTCTTGTGAAATTAGTAACATTACATAACAACTTAAAACATGAAATACAATATCTTTATTTCAAACTTCTTTGACATGAACAACTCATTCCTTTGTACTTAACACTACATGGGATAACCTAATGACATACAAAAGAAAAGGGTGAGCTATAAATCCCAATAAGTGAGTAAAAAAAGCATAACATGAATAATAAAATACATGTTAAGAAATAGGCATATCAATGGATCACAAAAGAAACATGAACACAAAGGCATGATATTTCATGATTATCATGACATGGAAATGTTGAAACAACTTAAAACACTGCATCATTATCATAAAGGAATTAGGTAAACCCATGTCCCAACATGATGGAAAAAATTCCTATAAAAGAATCAGGTAAAACCCTGTCCCAACATGACATATCATGATACTAAACATTACACAATTTATTGTAGCGCTATCAGGGATCACCCTTCATAATCATTTCAATATCATGCTTAAGTGTGCCACATAGATAAAAAAAATGGATTTATTATTCATCATAATTTATTCTACTATCAAGTAGTTTGGAATATATTCATGTAATTACTAAATAGAAAAAGGTATATGTGAATAAATTTGAATAACCTTGATAGAGGAATGGGTATGGTGTTCACTACACGATGATTTTTGGCATGGAAAATCATGGTGCGATTTTGGCAGCCTAACGATGTGACATAAAAATTCATTAAAATGGTTGATGATAAAGAAAGGGGTATATAATAATATATACATGAAATGGAAACTAAGGTATCATATAAATTTATTTCCCAACATAATGAACTTGTAAATATAAGGTGTAAAATAATAAAGAATCTTGAAGAAAGAGGAGAAATGGAATAACTATTACGAAATCTTGGCCTGGTAACGTGTGTACATGGAAGGGATTAATGAGAGAGAAATAGGTCTACCATCATAAAAAAATAATAAGTGAAGTATGGGGGGGGGTTTAAAACATATCCCATCATTTTTAATTTAAAATAAAAGGGTTTAACAATATATGGAAACTTGGATAAAAATGAGAAAGGAAGGAAACCCTTACTTGAGTATGTGACTTCAAAACCTTGAAGAGGGGATTATTGAGATCATAGGGAACCATGGGGGGTTATGTAGATAACATGATAGATTAGGGACATGATCCACGAATTTTGAGTGAAGATAAGTGGGATATAGGATGGTTTTATATATGAAATGAGAGGGTAATTTTTTAATATTTCACAAACTTAGGTTTTGGAATCTATATAATTAAATATTCAAAACCACAAACCTTTCCATGGTTTTTCCCATGGTTTTTTTAAAATAGGAGTGGAAAAAATTATTTTATAAGCTCAATTTCCTAACGTATTAAAATATTATCCTTTTTTATGTGGTGGTGAGTCACATTATTAAATAAATGAATTTAAAATCATAAAATATATTATACATTTCGGAGGATTCAATAAGACTTTATAAAATAAGTAAAAAAATATAAAATCACATTATTTTAATGAAAAATAAATATATTAACCCTATAATACCCATTATAGTATTTATTACATCATTTTTGGGTCAACATGATGTCATAAAACACATATGTTATTTATACGGTATTTAAATTTTACCCAAAAACTAAATTGTCTCTGAAAATTATGAAAAATTCACCATTGGATAATTTCAATGTTATGATTCCAAAAATAATTTTCATTTTATCTAAATAATTTTCTAAATATTTGAATTTTTACATTTAAAATGAAAACTGATATTTATTGAAAATTCACTTGTTTTAACCAAAACAGTTTTCAAACATTAATAAAAATTACATTTGAATTAATAAAATTTTGTAATTATTTATTATTAATAGAAGTAATTTTATAATTATATTTTATTAAAATATTAATTATTTAAAATATTCATTAATTCCTTAAAATAAATTCCTTAAAACTACGCTTTCTATTTTATCGTATAAAAATATAACTCTTATCAAACTGATTACCTAATCATTTACAGATAAGGAACTGATATGATCATCATTTATAAGAATTTTTTTTATAATATTATTAATAAAAACCTTAGTTTAATTTATATATCTCTCAAAAGTACCATTTTTAACTGAAGAATCAATTTATCAAATTCATCATTTTTTTAAGAATGAATATTCTCATAAAGGAATTGATGGGATAAGAATTTTATTTATAAAAAGGTATTACACAATATGTAACTAATAGTTTGTTACATAACCCCTTATAACACCCGCATAAGACCTAAGGGTATGGCGTACAATGGTGATAGACTCTTGGGGTGACTCTGATAACATCGCTCGGGTGGTAATATCTATTAACTTGAACTTCTCACATTGGTGATTTTATTCAAGCTTAATGTGTTGAAGCTTAGCTTGTTCTTGGTCAAGAGTGAAGCCCAATGACACTACCTCATTTATGAGCTCCGAAAAATGAGCTCCGTATGGCCTAAGTCTATTGGATGAGGCCCTCCTCTCCTTTGTCTATGTCGAAAAGATTTGTTTAAAACCTTATATTTATATCAGTTTTGTGATCAATGTTCAATGGATATATTATTAACGGTAATGATACTTAATGGTCATTTAAACGAAATAATAATTAAAAAAAGTTCATGTGATTTCTATATCCATAAGATATTAAAATAGAGGGAATTTTATTCATAAATGATCAGGTTGTTACACGAAAATTGGAAGACTTAGAGGCCAAAGGGTTTATATGGCCCATTACTTCCCCTTGGGGTTCACCTATTCTTTTCACTAAGTAATTGAATGGATCCCTTAGTCTATGCATTGGTTACAAATGTTTGTACCAAATTATGGTCAAGAACTGGTACCAAATACCTAAAATATATGATCTATTTGACTTTCTCTAAGGATATAGGGTATTCTCAAATATTGACCTGATATCAGGCTATCATTAGGTGCAAATCAATCCTTTAGACATACCTCATATATATTTTCATAGTAGGCATGGTTTGTATGAGTATCTCGTTATGTTTTTTAGTCTTACAAATGAACCCATAGTTTTCATTGATTTAATGAATAGGGTATTTTTACCTATCCGATTTCCTTTTTCATGGTGTTTATGGAAAAAATCATGGTGTATTCTCACACTTGTAGAGACCATGAAAAACACCTTGGGATCAATCTAAATACACAGAGAGAGAATTATACATATTCCAATATTTATAAGTTCCACTTTTGGATTGAAAAAGTTCACTTCTTGGGATATATTATCTCAAAAAGAGTAGTATCTATTGACCTAGAGAAGGTGCGTTTCGTAGTTTCCTAGGAGAAGCAGAAGAATGTTTTTGACAGAATGAGTTTCTTGGTGATGGATGGATATTATAGGAATTTCATACAGGACATATCGTGACTTGATTCACCTCTTACTAGTCTTACAAATAAGGGTGTTAAGTTCCTGTGGTCAGAAGAGTGTGGGAAATCCTTTCAGTAACTGAAAGGAAGGCTTGTCTCATAACCTATTCTGATTTTTCCTGAGCCTAGCAGTGACTACACAGTGTTCTATGATGCATCAGTCATCATTCTATGTGAATGTATGATATAGGAAGATAGAGTCATTATGTAAAAATACTAGTAGTTGATACCACATGACTGAAGTTACCTGACACACAACCTTGAGTTAGCAGTAGTTATCTATAACTTATGTTGTTAGAGTCATTATCTTATGGGTGAGTGATTGTTGGTGTATACGGACTATAAGAGCCTCAAAAATATCTTCACATAACATGAATTTAATCTCAGATGACAAATATGGGTTGAATATATTCATTGCTTTGATTTTTTGTCTTTCTTATATGCCTGGAAAAGGCAATGTGGTAGCAGATGCGCTGAGTTGAAAAACTCAATCATAGATCGTATGGGAAGTAAGTGATGAATGGAAATTGATGGACCTATTATCAAAGTTTCATTTAGAGTTTCATTATAGTAATGAGCAGTCTTATCTATCAGTATTGATAGTTACCTCTTATCTCCTTGATAAGGTGAAGAGTATGAAATTTTAAGATCTTGAAGGCTTGGTTATCTAAGAGAGCATTGTTGGTAAAGATCCATCTCTGGATTGGTCTGTGGATGGAGATAACCTCCTATACATGGATTTGTTTAGGTTTCGGTAGATATGATAGAGGAACTGATGTAAGATTACCATGATTATTAGTGGATAATCCATCCAGGAATCATCAATATGTACCGAGATATGCGATGCCAGTATTGGTGTATTGGGATGTAATGTTAGATAGCAAATTTTATCACTAGGTGTTCCACCTGTCAGCAAGTGAATACAGAGCACCAGCGACCTGCTATCTGGTTACAGTTGCTTCTAGTCCTAGAATAGGAAAGGTAAGATGTTTTCATATACTTTTTAGTCAACATACTGAGGTTTCCTCAAGGTAGCGATGAAGTGTGGGTTATCATTGGAAAAATGACAAAAGCTTCCCACTTTTTTCCTTTCTAAGTGACTTTCTCAGTTGATGAGATGGAGAGACTATATGTCCTTAAGATCATCTGAATACACAGTGTCCCTCATACTATCATTTTGAATTGGGATTCTCATTTCACATCATAGTTCTAGTAGGGGTTAGAGAGAGGTATGGGTATACTGGTTCTTCTAACCACATATTTTCACCCTCAGACCAATGGCTAGTCAGAACAAATGATATAAGTGTTAGAGGACATGCTATGAGCATGCATCCTTTATTTTGAAGGTTCTTGGGGGAAGCATATCCCTATCTTCGAGTTCACCTACAATAATTTATTTTAGGTGATAATTAAGATGGATCCGTTTGAGGCCTTGTATGGTAGGTCATTCTATTCACCCCTATGCTGGTTAGTGGCAGGAGAGGTAGCGCTATTAGGTCCTCATATCAATTAGGAGACTTTGGAGCAAGTTTAGCTAATCAAGAAGAAAATTTCTACTAATCAGTCTAGATATAAATTTTATTTCAATATTTGTTAAAGGCCTCTGGATTCCGAGGTCGAGGGTTGTGTTTTCTTGTGGGTATCTCCCTATCTTGGTCATAGACGGATAGGGAGGCAAGGGAAGCAAGTGCCTCTATTTTTCAAGCCATTTGAGATCTTATAGATACTCGGGCTGGTATCCTATCGATTTTTACTACCTCGGAGGTACCATTACATGCATGAAATCTTCCATGTTTCAAAATTTTGTTGGTATCATGCTGACCTGTCACATAGTTTTGATCCTGATGAGTTTGAGTTAGATGTGGATTCTATATTTAAGGAGTATCCTATATGCATCATTAACCAGAGTATGAATGCTCTTTGATACTCATCTATTCCTTTAATATCGGTATTATGGAATCATGGACGTGTAAAAGATGAGACTTGGGAGTGGGAGGATGAAATATCTGCTCAGTGGCTGGAGTTGTTATCAAATATTGTCCACCACCCTTGGAAGGTAAACTCGGGTATGATTTCCTTTAAGTGAGGAAGACTGTAAGAATGCATTTTTCACTCAAGTATGTATCCTTTTAAATTTAGTATAATTATTTATTTTTGACCTAATATGGATTATCTTTGAGGTAAGAAATATTTTTAGGTTTTATGGGGCTTGTTCAGAGCTCGAAACCCTTGATGGTGGGAAAAATAGATTGTCCACATAGTTAAGATAAATTGTGCGAGGCTTGGCAGTGAGTAGTAGGATGCTACAGAATTTGAGAAAATTGTGCATATTGGACTGCACATCCATGTGGATGGTATGTAGTTTTTAGCAGATCCATTTTGTATGGTTGGAACATTTTTTCCTTAACCATGTGGCATAATCATGTAGGTCTGCTCTTATGGAAATTCCATGCACATGATTGGCATACCATTTGGCCAACTATGTGGCCAAACCATGCACCCCTAATTTTTTTGTGTGAAATGACCAAATTTATTCTAATTTCTATTAAACTCACTCCACCTATCTTGTTTCTTTTCCAGTATATAGTAGAGGCTTTATTATTCCATTTTGATCTCCCAAGTTCCTCCTTCATAGGTTTTTATAATATTCCTTTTTCTGAAGTATGATTTGATCCCTATTTATCAGGTTGGATGTTCATCGATACGTACTCAATTCATCTTGAGTCATTATTAGTTTCTCTTCTCATTAATTGAGTTATTTATATGTAGGCTCTTATAACCTATTTTTAGGGCATCGATCAATTCTTCAGATTTCTTCCGATATATGATAAACTAAAGGAAGATACTGGATAAGGAGAATGTTACAGAGCTAAGTTAGGTGGTCTAAGACTCATTCCTTAAGTCTCTCTATTTTATAAACTGATGACATTGTATTCATGCCAATTTCCTTAGGAATTTCCTATTTAATTCATATTTCATGCTTATATTCATTAGAATGGTATTCTAAGAATCATGATATATATGTTCTTCATTGGTGGAGGTTATTACCTTGAAAAAAACTACCCCAAGTTTGGTTCTCCCCAACTTATGCTTTTATTAGTTTGTTATATCCACATGTTCCACCATTCAAGTGTGCTTTAACTTGAACTTTAAAAAGGTAAGTGTTTAACTATATCGATGGATTTTAAATGGAAAGTATAGTATATGTATCAATTGGCCTAATTGAATGTAAATTTCTGACTTGTTTGAACATCTCTATCACATATTTCCATGCTTATGGAAGGTATAAGAGTGAACCTAATTAATGATTAAGTAATTTATGTACTAAATGGTTGCATACCCTGTTATGTCTTGTCACACTAATGAAAGGAAACAGATTGAACCAAATGACCTATTAAATGGAATGATTATTACATGGCCTAATTAATTAATGAATCAAGTATAATTTGACTATTGAATATGGACCTTAACACATTTATAGAAATGGTTAGACTTGGGCTAGCCTTAGATTCTAAAGGGAATGCCTTGATCACTCGTTGACACAATTTCTATTCAAGGATTTTAATCACCAAGGATCATACCAACCTTGTAACCTAGTCCTTGTCTACCAGTGGATTATTGGAATGAAATTGTATGATACCTCATTTATCATTCATTTATTAGGGTTCTTTGGATACACTCCTTGGATCTAGCTTTACATCTTTGGACATGTGGAACCATGGATACACCCATTGGGCCCAATCCTAGCTTATCTCAGGCTTACCTTGGACATGATCCTTGGATTTTATTAGAATCATATTATAGTGTAATGACTTGGGTGATTCCCCTTGGATTGCATGAAAACCCCTTATAGTCAGGCTACAGGTTACTACTGAGTTGGCTTGACCCTTGAGGTGAAGGATGACTTAATTATTACCTTAGATACTCTTACTATTATAATTTTCATGGGATGTTGTGTTATTCCTTGAATCCTTATATATTATTATCATGACATGATGTTAGTGTTAGTTATACCACACGTGACATATATAAATTAGAACATAATTAATTAATTAAATTATTACATGTTCAGAGGCCAGTTAAGGATGAAGCAGTTACTGTGGAATTTTACATTACTTTACTACTTTACTTTTATATATTCATGACTGCACACTATTTTATTTTATATTACACAGATTGTATTGTATAGACACTATTGGTGGTGGCCTACTAAGATTTATCTCACACCCTATCCGGGTTTCCATTAGTACCAAAGTAGATTACATGTATGTGGGTGTTGATAAGGGGAAGTGTCCCACATTGCAAACCTGTTCTGACTTGATTTTATTAGTATGGAGCTTGGTATCAGATGAATGAGCTATAGATCGGGATGCTTGGATAGTTTTTGCATTATTTTTTATTCTTTTATATAGCATGTATTTCTTGCTTCCATGCATACATGTTTACCAGTTTTATACAGACATGAAATACATTATCATCAACTTTTGTATATGATTCATTTATCAGCTTTAAGAACTATTTTCTATTATTGAGTTATTATTGATTAATACTGCTTCTACTATGGCAGGTTACTAGTCTAGTGTATTTAGTGTATGTTTCCACTATTCCGTATGTTTACATATATTTTTTCTATTTAAATGTTATCTTGTTAAAACATTATTCTACACTCTGGTAATGAAGGAATAGTCTCCCCAAGGACATACCCTAGGCCCTCACTGCTAGTCAGAAGCCTCTGGTGTTCGAGGATTCGTGTTTGAGGCCATGTATCCAATTGGGCTTGGGGAACCTTTAAGTGGAACCTAGGTTCAAAACATCAAAAGGTGGTATTAGAGAAGGTTCCTTTCCTTCTTTACTATTTTGAGACAATATAGAAAATACTAGGAACACTTCATAACTTGGTTATAAGACATGCTTGGGTATAGCTAACCCATGTTTGGGGTAAATTTTGATTTTCCTGAATAAGAATTATTGTGATTTTTTCTCTTATTACAGTTGATAAACTTTCACCATTGGGTGACACACATGTTGTGTGGTTATTATTATTATTATTGTGATTGAGGTTTTCATTTATCCTTGGCCTAATGAGATGAGGGAAATTAAACAACAATCATGTGTCATTATAGGCACCTAGAATTTACATGTCAAGCATATTCCATGTCGTATAGGTTCATTTAACTGCTTAAATTTTCCTATATTTATTGTGATTGTTGATTGATCTATTTATGATATATATTTTTGTGATGCTAACATTTTATTACAAGATAGGGTATTTGTTATTTAAAGTTTTAGAATAAATCTAAACAGTGTTTTCATGTATAGGTTGATAGTGGCATCTTAAGTGGATAGTTTCTACCATGTCATCTATGTATCTCTGGTTACTTGATCTGCTCTTTGGTTTCAAATGGGTGATTTCTAATTTCAATTCATGAGGTGTATGGGCCCTAATATATTGTAATGGGTAATTTATCGATTCAATTCATCATATACTACTTATTACACTCTGATATTGAATATAGATGGGATTAAATTGAGATTAAATGGGTGTCAATTTTAGTGATAAGGTGTATGGTCTTTGATTCACTGGGAATGGAAATACATTTAAATCAAACCTTAGTATATATATAAAAGAAAATTAAAATTTAAAATGTTTTGGTAGCCAATAAATGAAGAGGCAAGGTACTATTGACCATTCACCTACTGAAACCCCTGTAATTTAAACTTGAAAACAGACCAATACCCTAACCTTATAAGCGGGTAGTTGGGGCAGTATATCTTGGTTAGTGAACCCTTTTTATTAAATTATTCTTTCTATAGTTCTTATATCTATTCAAAATATTTTCTTGAGTCATGTCTTTGTCATTTATAGAGCTATGTCACCAGGAATTCCTCTTGTCATGCGCCAGGAGGGTGGCGACGACCATGCTCCATAGATAGTGGGCCCTAAGCCGAAAATCTTACTACCATGAGTCCCCCTTGAGGAACAACCATATATACCCAATATAGTAGATGACACTCAAATTTGATAGGGTTTTATACATTTGATGTAGTCCATGAAGGTTTCTCTATGACCTGCACCTACTATGGATGATCTGACCTGCGAGTTCCAACAACATCATCCTATCGCCTTTTGGGGGGATGGTGGTCCTTAGGCTGATGATTCTTGGATATATGCTACCTTAGATATCTTCGAGCATCTGGATAAGACTCTATAGAGAAGATTCAATATTTCCACCTACATTTTTCACAATTCGTCCAAGCGCCAGTGGGATGTGATTACCCAAGTTAGTCGTCATTAGGAAATGGTTTATGATTATTTTCAGAATTCCTTTTGTGATCACTTATTTCCTCATACACTGATAGATGATCGATCTAGATATTTCATGCATCTAGATCGGGGAGTTGTATTAGACATGGATTATTAAGCACATTTTACCGAGTTATAGAGCTTTAAACTTCTTCTATCCTATGATTAGCTATCACGTGATAGAAATTTTGGGGATGGGCTACAGTATTCCATCCATACTCAGGGGAAGGTTTTTCACCTACCTACATTCTCTGATATCTTCAATAAATCTCTTATCACTAAGTGAAACCTGAGTGATAGTAATAGTACCAGTCATAGAGGATCAGTGTTGAGGTAGGCCAAAATTTCTTTCGGTAGCATGAATTGTTCCTTTGAGGATCCATGTTAGAGTAGTGGCGGTCAGATTAATTGCACCGCCAGCTTCATTATATGCCATGGGTGTAGATGACTAGGGAATCTAAAGCCTCAGTGTGATAGATACCTGATGGAGTGTTGTGTTTGTGGGGGTATGGGAAATATTCAGAGATTCTGTTATACATTTCCATCAACTTTGAGTGGAATAGGATCTGCACCAGCTCTACCTTTAGAGGAAAGATCCTTTACACCACATCAGGTGGGGAGTGTTGGACCCCAAATCACCCTAAGAGGGTATGGTTGAATCATGGTGTAAACTTTTTCTTCTAAATTGACAGATCTTGTTCCCACATTAGTAGAAACTCATTAAACCAGTATGATGGATTCAATCAGTAATCAAACATTCACATGTAGAGTGAAAACACAACACTTTTACTTGGTTCACCATTGAGGCCTACTCTAAAGAGAATACACCGATAGTGTGTCGGTCATACCAAATTCCACTAATCTTCTCTAGTTCTGGAATACAAAATTTCATCCATAGTCTCTCTATTCTTGGAACACTGCCTTTACAAGGTTATAGGGATAGATCACTACATCCATCCGAACACTTCCGTTAACTCCCCCTTAGGTCACTACTTTTAGAGAAGTCTAACTTAGATTATCTACCTGAAGTTTACTTCAATGGTTTGGAAATAAAGACTTTATCCCTTACTTAGCATGAGACTCTTCTTGCACCATATACCTGAATTGATGCACTTTGAAATCCATGTCCGCTTAAAAGATGATATTAAAAACTACTTTTCATGAAGCTCGGTGCCTTCATTAAGCTTCTTACCTTCATGGAAAAAATTCCTTTTCAAAGATCTCCTCATATCATGGAACAAAATGCCTTCTTGAAGAACCCCTACCTTTGTGGAACAAACACATTCATGAAGCTCACTGAGTAAACGTGGAATACCCCATCATCATGAAGCACTTATTGAACAAAATCATTGGCATCATTCAAGACTAAAAAAGTTTTTTTGTAATTCTCAATCATGAATAGAAACCTAGTTTCATGGATCTCCCTTTTCTACATGAAATCAAAGTGATTTCATATTTTCCTTGGAAAATCATTAGAATTAAATCGGGTTAGCCTCATATTTATAGGCTCGATAGTTCATGAAGCTCCACTACCTCTTTGCAGATTTTATGGATCTTTCAAAAACGTCTTTGTGGAAATCCTACCTCCATGATTCACCAGTGAAATTTGATGTTATCATGAATCTTTACATCAAATCATTCATGTCTCCACAATGCTAATTCAATTCTCGTAATCGTGGAGATCACCACCACCGATTATGATGCTCCAATTATTCATCATTTGTGATGCTCATCATTATCACATAGATCACTTTCAGAAATCTTCAATCCTTCACAAAACACAACTCATATATCCCATATTCATAAAACTCATGAATTTTCCATATTTTCATTAAGCCTTTAAGAAAAACACTTTTCTCATTGAAATCCACCCTCCAAAATTTAGACCCCAAAATTTTGGCAAACACAGGGAAACTGCTCCACCTTCAATATTGTTGTCTGCTTGAACTATAAGATCCCTTTACTTGAAAACTCCATGATCTTACTTGTGAGGATTGAAAAAAACAAAAAACATACTCCATTTATAGCAAATAACAACCCTGGTTCTAATAATCTCCCCCTTTGGGTTTGTTGGCAATCTATAGATAAATTCAATTAAGCACCAGCCATTATCAAAACCTAATACACAAGAAACAACTCATCCAAAACTATAAGTCTATGTGATAAATTATAAATGTAGAAAACAAGAGGTGAAGCATGAATTGGGTTCTTGTGTTTTGTAATTCTTAATGATGTCCAAGATTAGCTCTGACTATTTCCTCATAACACCAAATTGTTTTCTCCATCGTCATTTTATCCCTTTTGTAACTCATCATTATCCCCTATTATAACATTTTTAAATATATATATTCTCTATCTTCCTGAAATAAACTATAAAAAAATTGCATTCTTATTGAATCTCATGGAATTTCTCCATTCTCCCCCATTGGAAATAAACCCAAAGATCCTAAATTTGACTTGTAGAGCTCCAAGAACACTCCCCCTAGATCATGTATCCCCCATAAACCTACATCACATCCAAAAAAAAAAAAAAACAGTTAACAAAACTATAGATATGGGATCCTTGTGACCTCTTTATGCACTAGGAGGGGTTGAACACCAATGTTCAACTGATGTTTCTCAAACATATCTACTGCCAGTGGCTTAGTCAAAATATCTTCCACTTTCTCATCAGTTCCAACATGATCCATTTTAATCATGCCTTATTCCACTTTTTATTTGATGAAGTGATATCAAATATCAATGTGTTTTGTATGAGAATGATGAACATGATTCTTCATAAGATCATTTTCACTCTTGTTATCACAGTGAATTACCATTGGTTGTTTCACCTCATCACTAATATTAGTCAATTACTGCTTCATCAAAATTAGTTGAGTGCATTCCTTTGTAGCTGAAATATATTTTACTTAAACTGAACTAAGAGAAGTACTTTACTATTTCTTACTCAACCAACTCATACACTTCTTTCTAATAAATAATGCTTCACCAATTGTGTACTTTCGATCAACAACATCTCCAGCCCAGTCAGCATCAGGAAATGTTGATAGTTTGCTATCTCTTCCTGTAACAAAGAATAAGACATAATTGTGAGTACCTTCGATGTACCTCATGATTTTTTTCACAGTCCCCATATGTTCTTCCTTCAGATTACTTTGAGAGTGGTCTGCTAAGAATTTTTCAAAGACTATATCTGGTCATGTTGTAGTAAAGTTCAATAAGATTTAAAGGATTCTATTGTACATTATGGGATCTATAGATGTCCCATCCTCATGCATTTATAGTTTTTTTCCAATCGAAATTGGATTCAACATTGGTTTGGAATCATGCAAGTTGATTTTCTTCATCATCTCTCTTGCATACATTTCTGGAGAAAAGAAAGATTAATCCCTCTTCTATATCATCTGCAGCCCCATGAAATATGTGAGTTCACCAATAAAAGACATTTCAAATTATTACATTATGTGATTGGAAAATTCTTCCACTGATCCCTACTGCTTCTGCAAACAAATATATCATCCACATACACCAACACCATAAATTTATCTTTCTATAAATTCTTTACATGGATATTAAGATCAGCACCACCTCTTTTTAATTGGGGATTCTTCATATAAGATTCCATTCGAGGATACCATGTATGTGGTGCCTTCTTTATACCTTAGAGAGACATTTGTGAGGTTTTGAGGATGTTTCTTAATTAATGGTTTCTTCTTCTAATTCTTTATCTAAATCATATTCTTCGTGTTAGCACAGAATATTTTACAAGCCTTACACTATGTTGGCATCTAAATCTATCTCTTGACCACTGATCATGATAGCTGAAACTTCTTTTCCAATGACATGACCTTCAAGAAATCTCCAGAATAATCATGTTAGATAACAATTGAAATAATGATTTTGGATACTTCTTCATTATTCTTTATTTTTCTCTCTCTCATGTGAAATATTTCTCAGCATCTTCATAATGGTGGATCTAATTAATAATTGATTTCAAGAAATTTTGGTGTGGAGAAAAACACTAGAATGGTTCTTCATCTTGTGACTATACACATTGTAAAACTTTCACATCATCACCAAGGATAATCTTCTTAAACACTTCTTATCCAAGATACCATTAATAAGATCAATCAATAATGGTACCTTCTTTATCCTAATTCTCAAGAATATAATATCTTTATCTTCATCGAAAAATGGTCCACCATCATATCTGTATTTGAATATCTAATTGAATAATCATTCAAAGATGGTGACTTTTTCAGCTTGAATATCTAGAATCTATAGCCATATCTTCTTCTCTGGGTCCACCCCTGAGATCTTTCTTTACATTCAATTTCCTGTATTCTAATAATAAATGCATGCCAAAATATTATGGAAATAAGGTGGTTTCTTCTTGCTTCATAAATATGAACTGTATGGTTGAGATGATATTCTCAACCATGTTGCTCCACTTATTCCAGTGTTTATGCTTGTAGATCTGAATATATGTTTTGATTTATGTTGAGGAATCATGGATATCTTCACATACTTTTCTACTTTTTGTTGTGAAATTTTCTTATAAACATCCTTCATGGATGAAAAATTCTTACTCTGCTTAAGGAATGCTTCTTGTTCTTGTATTAAGGTTAAACAACCTTTTGAAATGTGACCAAATTTCTTGAATCTCTCACACATGACTTCTTTAACATGGTAATTTTATTTTATTTTTAAGAAACACCCATGACCTTTTCTCTAGTTATATAGGGAATTTTTTCCCTATTTTTACTGGCCTTAGGCTATGAATATTCACATTTCCTCATTCTTTCCAAATATTCTGTCCAGATAAATAACATGTCATTGGGAACCATCGAAGCATGATTGGATCTTTCATGTGTCTTCTTATGAGTGTCATCCATATTAGTAGTTCTCTTGGATTCACTGCCTATCAAATTTAGTGATTTAGAATCCAACGTTTTCTCCCAATACTTCTTTGATTCCTTCTTGGTAGGATTTATGTTTACAACATTTTTCTAATTCATTCCTAAAGTTTATTCTTTATTCTTAGAAAGATTTTTTGATCTTATTTTCTTATCATATTTAGGTACATATTGAGATGAGCATGTACCAACCATGTGACCACTTCCATTTCATACATCATAGATGTTATCAAGCATTCCAAATCTTTTTGTAGTAAACAGATGCTTCTAGACCTATAGATGTTGTTTCTTCATCTTTGGATTGATCCCCAAAGATATGGGATCAATTTTTGATTTTACATTTTGAGGATTGTACCAATAATTTAATGCAGGATGCCCAAATCTGTTGCAACACCAACATTGACCCAAAAATCCTGATTTCTTTGTATATATTATATAATGTTGCTGGTTCTTCTTCATGATTGGTTGAGATCTCTATGGGAAATCGGCATCCATACTCTTTTTCCTATACACTATATTCATGGTGGTAGGTTTATTATCTCCTTTCTTCATCCATACTTTTCCCATATTTTCCTTACAACCTACACTCTTCATGATAATAGGTTTATAGTCATTTACACAAGCTGGTTTGGATGGTACCTATTTCTTCCTGGCTTCTTGAGATAGATCATCAAAATATTTCATGATCTTATTATCACATGTTGGAGGTCTTTTAACTTTATAATCCTTTATTGAACATTGAATAGTTGCAGTAAATGTTTCATTATTTTGTGAAGTCTCAATATATTCCTTCTCAAGATGGTCCAATTGAGCTTCCAAATCATGAAATTTCATGTTGAGGATGATTTTATAATATTCAATCATAATCATCTTTTCTTCAAAAGACTTCTTCATTCTAACAAGTTCTTCTTCATGTATCTTAACTTTATTCTCAATCATAGAGTCACATTCCTTGATATTCTTGGATATTTCTTCCAATTTTAAACCCTTGACATCAGTCCTATTTTTCAATTTCTCTTTAGGCACGTGGATCTTTTCTTCAAGAGTATTTTTTACTGCCTCTTTCTCTTCAAAATCTTTGATGAATTTTTCAGATCTTATTTTAAGTTCCTTATTTGTTTCTTCAAAGGTTCCAACATGTTTGGAGAGCATATAACATTCTAGAATTTTTTTTCAAGCCTTCCTCCATATAATATGCTTCATTCCTCAGCTAGGTGATTTTTACCTAAATACATTGAAATAATACAAAAATAAGGGAGGCTCTTTCTTCATGAATTTCATGCATAAAATTTCTTAATCTATCAACTAAGAATTCTTGTGAGGATTTATATTTATCATCATCACCACTTATGATGAAATCCTTATTCTAAGGATAAATTTCAAATTTACTAACACATACCTACTTGTCACTTGAATATTTTGATTTATATGATGTAGAAGAGTTGTCCTTATCATTGGTGGAAACTTGAGACACCTTCTCTTTACTTCCTAGGCCTAAAATATCTTCACTGTTATAAAGGCATAGAGAACCAGATATTGCATCTTCTTTAGATAAGAGAGACTTATTCGAATATCTCTTCTCTTTATTTTTCCTATTTAGCATGGTATTTTTAGATATTGACTTCTTCTCTGAATCTTCATCAAAACTGTACTTCATTGTTGAATCGGGAAAGAAACTCAAATCTTTAAATGAGAACAAATTTGATATGGAGAATCCAAAATCGGTGAGCCTACCTTTGATACCGCTTGTAGGACCCCAGAGCACCCTGAGAGAGGAGGGGTGAATTAGGGTATCCAAATTTTCTTCTAAAGTGATGGATCTTGTTCCCACATTGGTAGGAACTCATTAATCCTATATGATGGATTAGATCAGCAATCAAACATTCACATATAGAGTGAAAACATAGAACTTTTACTTGGTTCACCATTAAGGGCTCATCCAAGGATCATATGCCAATAGTGTGTCGGTCATACCTAAATCCACTAATCATGACTAGTTTTAGAATACAAAAATTTATCCACAGTCACTCAATTCCAGGCACACTACCTTTACATGATTTTAGGGATATCTTACTACATCCCTTGGAACACTTTCATTGACTCCCTCTTAGCTCAATTATTTGAGAGATTTCTAACTCAGTTTGTCGACTTGAAGGTTGCTTCAATGGTTTGTTATTAAAGTATTTATTCCGAACTTATTATGAGACACTAATTACACCATATACCTGAATTGATTCACTTTGAAATCCCTATCCACTTATAAACTGATATTTTAAACTACCTTTCACAAAGATCCTTCATGAAGTTCCTTGCCTTCCTGAAGCTCCATGCCTTCATGGAACGGACTGCCTTTGCGAATCTCTCCTACATTCGCAGAAAAAACTACCTTCAAGAAGCACCCCTACCTTCGTGGAACAAACAACTTCATGAAGATCACTAATTCATTGTAGAATTCCACACCATTGCAAAGAACTTATTAACTAAAATAATTAGCATCAATCAAGATCAGAAATTATTTTTTTATGCTCAAGATCGCATAGAAAACTAGTTTCATGGAGCTCCCATTACTTCAAGAAATCATATTGATTTCAGATTTTCCTTGGAAATGTTTTTTAGAAGTTAAGAGGGATATCCTCATATTTATAGGCTTGAATGTTCATGAAGCTCCACTGCCTCTTTTCATATTTTCCATATCTTTTAAAAAAGTCTTCATGATGCTCTTCCCTTCATGATGCACCAGTGAAAATTGACGTTGTCATGAAGCTTTCCATCAAACCCCTCTTTTTGCCTCGATGCTCCAATTCTCGTAATTATGGAGATCACCATCACCAATTGTGATGCTCCAATTATTCATCATTTGTGATGCTCATCGTAATCACAAAGATCATCATCAGAAATATTTAATCCTTCATCAAACACAACTCACATCACCCATCTTCACAAAATGCATGAATTTTCAATATTTTCATTAAGCCTTCAAGAAAGACTAGTTTTTGTGTTGAAATCCATCTTCCAAAATTTGGACCCCAAAAAATTTGGAAAACACTGGGAAACTATACCACATTCAGTACTATTGTCTTCTTGAACTCTAATATCCCTTTCCTTACAAACCCTCTGGTCTTCCTTGTGAGGATTGAAAAAAACAGAAACCATACTCCATTTCTAGAAAATAACAACCCTGGTTCCAATAGGGAGTTGGAGTTGCGCCAATAGGATTGGACGAGGAGGAGGTCGTGGTTGTGGTATCCAAACTCTTAACCAACATCGCCAATAGAGTAGTCATACTCAGTGTAGTCCAACTATAGCACATGGATGCAGATCAGGCTAGATGCATGCTTTATAGCTGATACCTAAGGAGAAGAGTGTAGGATCATCTACAGTATGAGGTACTATTCTAGAAACCTCCGCTATTGTATCCTCTTTATTCGATATAAGTGTTTCACACTCCGTTATCTTCTTATCGACCATTTAATGTATTAATCTAGAAATTTATTATTAATTTGGTATGATAACCCTAGATACATCATTGGGTGTATGGTTCGAGGGAATATTCTAATGCAGGGAATTCCCCCTAAAGGTTGGAATTTTCTCCTTCTTATGGGACCTCTTTATTCTTGAATGACGAGATTTGATGCCATTTCCAAGATGGACTGGTTGGTTCCATACCATACCTTCATATACTTTTATCATTGAAAGGTGTCATTCACATCACCATAGGGTAGAATCTATCTCCACATGGGTGAGTCGGATTTCAAGGCTAGTATAGTTTGACCAGAGCATCATGGGCTCGGTGGAGTAACATCCCATATTTCTAGTCGGTTCATGAAGGATCAAAGAGTAAACCTAGAAAATTATCCTCTCATAGTAGATCATTTCAAGGATATCTTTCCTAGTGCTTTTTTCTAGATTACCTCATGGGAAAGGGTATAGTTGTCGATTGATATCATTCAAGGAGAAGATCAAGTTTCCATTCCTCTGTACATAATGGAACCTACTAAACTTGAAGAGCTCAAACAACAATTAGAGTACTTAGAGTCCAAAGCTTTTATACAGACCAGTACTTCCCCTTAGGGTTTACCCATGCTTCTCCCCAAGAAGGTGGATAGTAACCTTATGTTATGCATAGATTATAGATGGTTGAACCAGCTTATGGTTAAGAACCAGTATCCACTGCCTAGAATGGTTGATCTTGTTGACTACCTCTGATGAGCTAGGGTATTCTCAAAGATCAACCTAATATTAGGCTATCATCAGATGTGAGTCTGGATTTTAGACATACCTTATATATCTTTTCATATCAGATATTATTTGTATGAGTGTCTCGTTATGTCGTTCAGTCTTACAAAAGTGCCCCCCATTTTCTTGGATTTTATGAATAGGGTCTTCCATCCCTATATGGATTACTTTGTTGTGTTGTTCATGTAAAACATCTTGGTGTATTCTCACACTCATAGAGACCATGATAAACACCTTGAGATCATTTTTAATACACTTATATAGAATCATATTTTTTACAAGCTTGATACGTGCCACTTTTGGATCATCAAAGTTCACTTATTGTGTCATATTATCTCATAATCAAGAGTATTTATTAACTTAGTGAAGGTGAGTGTCGTGGTTTCTTGGGAGAATCCCAAGAACATGTTTGACATACAGAGTTCCTTGGGGATGGATGGATATTATAGGCATTTCATACAAAAATTATTACACCTTTCTTTACCTCTTAATGGTCTGACAAAGAATGGTGTTAAGTTCTTGTAGTCAGAAGAGTGTGAGGAAGCCTTTTAGGAGCTGAAAGGAAGGTGTGTATTGGAACTTATTCTAATTCTACCTGAGCCTAGAAGAGGCTACACAGTGTTCTATGATGTATCAAGCATTGAACTAGGTATAGTACTAATTAAATAAGATAGAGTCATTGTGTGTGGATCTCAACATTTCAATACACTTAAGAGAAATTATCTGACACATGACCTAAATCTAGTGGTATTTGTCCATGCCTTATGTTGCTAGAGTCACTATCTAATGGGTGAGATATTTTTGGTGTATATGGACAACAAGAGACTCAAATATATCTTTATATAGTGTCACATGAATCTCAGTTAGTGAATATGGGTCTAATATATTCAGTCCTTTGATTTTGAGCTTGCTTATGCATCTAGAAAAGGAAATGTGGTAGTGGATGCACTAAGTCAAAAAAAATCAGGCATAGGTCATACAGTAAGAAAGTGATAAATGAAAATTGATAAACCTTTTATCAGAGTTGAATCTAGAGCTTCTTGAAAATTATGGTCAGACTTATCTCTCAGCCTTGAGTGATACCTATTCTCTCTATAATAAGGTAAAGAGTATGAAATTTTTAGATCCCGAAGGCTTGGTTCTCTGGGAGAGCATTGCTAGTGAGGAACCACCTCTATATTGGTCTATAAATGGAGATGACATACAATGTATACATGGACATGTATAGGTTCCTAAAAATATGAGAGAGAAACTGATGTAAGATTCTCACACTTCTCAATTTTTAGTTCATCCAAACATCTTCAAGATTTATCGAGATTTGCAATGCTGGTATTGGTGGCCTAGGATGAAACATCAGATAACAGGTTTTATTACAAGGTGTTCCACTAATAAATAAGTGAAGGTGAAGCACCATCATCCTGATAGCTTGTTACACCCCCTTCCAGTTCCATAATAGAAATGGGAAGATGTTTTCATAGACTTTGTAGTCATCTTACAGAGGTCTCCTTGTGGTAGAATTACAGTGTGGTTGTCATTGATTGACTAATAAAACTATCCCACTTCCTTCCTATCCAAGATAATTTCTCAGTTTATGACCTGGGAAGACTATATATCCATGAGATCTTATAACCACACAACGATCATACTATCATTTCAGATTGGTAATCTTGTTTCATAACATGGTTTTGGTAGGGGTTACAGAGAATTATGGGAACGCAGGTACTTATGAGCATATCTTTTCACCCTAATATCAATGGCTAGTCAAAAAAGATTATATGGGTTTTACAGGACATGATTAGGGAATGAATTCTTGATTTTAGCACTTATTGGGAGAATCATATCCCTCTCATCAAGTTTTCCTACAGTAATAGATTTTAGGAGACAATTCAAAGGGATCCTTTTTATTCCTTGTATGGTAGGTCATGTCATTCACCCCTTTTCTGGTTAGCAGTAAGAGAGGCAGTTCTACTAGGTCCTCATCTCATTCAGGTGACTTCATAGTAGGATTAGCTGATCAGGAAGTGAATGTATAATCTTATTCTAGAAATTATTCATATGTCAATCTCCATTTATGACCTTTGGAGTTTGAGGCCATGGATCAATTTTTCCTACAAGTATTGCACAGGCTTGGGCATAGACATATACAGAGGAAAGGGAAGTTTTCATCATGATTTTTTGGGGCATTTGAGATCTTTAAGAGAGTCCGGTCGATTTCCTATCAGTTTTCATTACCTCATAGGTGTCATTCCATGCACGAAATCATCTACATTTCACAAATTTATTGGTATAATTCCAACCCATCTCATTCTTTTTATCCCAAAGAGGTTGAGTTATATTTTGATGCTTCATTTGAGGAGTATCCTATATGAAAAATTAATGGGAGCACAAATGCTCTTCAAGGATAGTCTATTCCTTTAGTATGGTTTTTATGGAATCATAGTTGTTTATAGGATGATGCTTGGGAGTTGGAGGCCAATGTAAGTGATCAGTGGTCAGAGTTGTTCTCAGGAAGTGTTCCCCTACCCTTTGAAGGTGAAATCAAGGATGAGTTATTTTAAGGAGGGAATATTGTAAGAACTTAGTTTTTCACTCACGTATGGATCCTTTAAATAATTTTCTAATTCTTTATTTTAGAGCTACTATATATTCCATTTGAGGTTAGAATGGTTTCGGGGGTATCTTGGGATTTTTTGGAGCTCAAAACCATGGCCGGTGGGAAAAATAGATTGTTTGCACGATTAGAAGAAACCATAAGGGTTAGGCCGCACAGTTACCCCTAACCATGCATGGGGATTGGAAATGAAAATAATTAGGCTACAAAATTTGAGGAAACCATTCAAATTATAACACACAACTATTCAGATGGTTTGGAGTTTTTAGTAGAGTCATTTCACATGGTTGGAACACATGTTTCTTAACCATGAATCCTAATAATTCGATTCCCCTCTTGAGGAAGTGCCATCCGTGCGATTGGTGCACAGTGTGTCCAATCATGCAGCTAAATCATGTTCCCTAAAATATTTTATGAAATAAAAAAATTGACCCGAATTTCTATTAAACTCACCCCACTCCTCTCATTTATTTTCCATCATATAGAGGAGGCTTTCTTATCCCATTTTAAGCTCCCAAGTTCCTCCTTCATAGGTTTTCCTCTCATTCCTTCATCTAAAGTATAATTCAATCCCATTTTTTCATGTTGGATTCACATCAGTAAGTAGTTTATTCATCTTGAGCCATTATTAATTTCTCTTCTCCTCAACGGAGTTATTTATATGCAAGATCATATTCCCTATTTTCAGGGTGTTGCTTAATTATTCATATTTCATCTGATCCAGGAAAAACTGATGGTTAATGTTGGATGAGGAGAATGTTACAAGGCTAAGGTAGGTGGTCTATGACTCATCCCTCAAGTCTCAGAGTTTTATAAACTATTATCATTGTGTGCACACTGATTTCATCGACCATTGCCTATTTAATTCATATCACATGCTTATAGTCATTAGAATGTTCTTCCAAGACTTGTTTTATATATTTTCTTCTTTATTGGATGATATGGCCTCAGCATCAACCACCACAAGTTAGGTGCTCCCCAAATTATGATTTTAGTAGCTTTATGTCCACCTGCGCCACTATTTGGGCGTACTTCAACTTGAAATTTATAATGGTAATTGTTTAATTAAATCAATGATATTTAAATGAAAAGTATAGTATATGTATCACTTGGCCTAATTGAATCTAAATTTTTGACTTGGTTTAATTTTCATAGAATACCTTTCCATGCTTATAGAAGGCAGCAAAGTGATTCTAATTAATGATTCAGTAATTTATGTACTAAATGGTTGCATGTTTTGTTACTCCTTGTCACACTAATAAAAGGAAAATATTTGTAACAAATGACCTATTAGATGGAATGAGTATGACATGTCCTAATTACTTAATTAATTAAGTATAAGGTGACTATTTCATAAGGTCTTTGACACCTTTATAGGGATGGTCAAACTTGAGCCAGCCTTGGATTCTTGAGGCAATGCCTTGAACACTCTAGGACACCATACTGATTCAAGGATTTCAGTTTCTAACTACTAGTAGATTCCTTGTATGATGTTGTAGGATCCCTCCTTTATCTTTTAGATATTATGATTCCATGGATACACTCCTTGGATCCATCTTGATACATTTTGACACATGGTACTATGCATACACCCATTGGGTCGAGTCATAGCTTATTATGTGCTTTCATTGGATATTATCCTTATACATTGTTAGAATCAGATTACAGTGGAATGCCTTGGGTGATGCCCCATGGATTACACATAGACCCCTTATAGTGAGGATACTAGTTACTACGGAGTTAGGTCAACCCCTATGGTCAAGGATGCCTTGGTTATTGTCTTCGATCCTATTACTATATAATTATCACCTCATTCCATGTTATTGATTGGATCCTTAAATGTTATTATCATGACATGATGTTAGTGATGGTTATACCTAATGTGAATTACTTATATAAACTGGAAAATAATTAATAAATAAAATGATTACATGTTCAGAGACCGGTTGAGGCTGAAGAAGGTACTGGGGTATTTTACATTAAAAAACTACTTTACTTTTACAAATGCATGCCTTCAAATTATTTTAGTTTATATTACATAGACTAGATGGTATAGACATTATTGGTGGTGGCCTACTAAGATTTATCTCACACCCTATATAGGCTTCCATTGGTACCCGGGCATATTATATATATGCAGGTGTTGATAAGGGGAGGCACCCAACTTTAGAAAACATAGTCTAACTTTCTTGTATTAGTACAGAGCTTGGTAGTAGATGATTGAGATGGAGCATAGTATTCTTAGATAGTTTTTGGATTCTTTTTTCTTCTTTGTATAGCATGTATTGTCTGCTTCCATGTATACCTATTTTACAATTTTGTAGAGGCATGACATACATTATCATCAGCTTTTATATATGATTCAATTATCATCCTTGATTATTATTATATATTGTTGAGTTATTATTTATTTGTATTCCTTCTTCTATAGCGGTTCATTGGTCTAGTGTCTTTAGTGTCTATTTCCACTATGCTATTTGTTAACATATGCTTTTGTTATTTACCTTTTATCTTATTTATATGTTGTACTACACTCTGGTAATGAAAGAATAGTAACACCATGGATAAACACTAGACCCTCACTACTAGTCGGCAGCATCTTACGTATGGAGAGGCATGCTTGAGACCATGTGGCCAACTAGGCCTGGGCACCATTGAGTGGAACCTGGGTTCATGATGTCACAATCAAGGTAATTTGTTATAATATAGGGATTAGCTGCAACATAAGGATGTAATTTAGGAAGAATTAATGTATCACACTATGATTATTTTAGTTACAATGTGATGGTTTTATCTATATAATATATGAGATATTAGAGTCAATGATTTCAGAATCTTATATAGAAGACCAATCCATTATTTTTTACTATTTTTTGTAACTGGAAGAAATTATATTGAAATGGTTATCAATACACCATGATTTTTTAGATACCAGAGATGTTTTGAAGTTTGATTATTTTTCAAATTATAGGAGACTTTATTGGATAATAGACATTTTAATTTAACCATGATGGATATTTTTAAAGGAAGATAGTGACATTTGACATATAAAGAGTGAGGGATTTTGGGAAAAGGATGGAAGATATTAAAGGAGGATAATTGAATAATGTGAGAACACATCAAGATAGCTTTTTCACATCTAGTGGTTGGATGGAACTTTTTTAAGAATATTTTGGAAAAAATATATTTTATCATGGAACTAAAGCTAAATAGAAACACCCTTTCTATCATAGTTATTTTAATGTTATCTTATATTCATTGTGAGAAACTTTCATATAGAATTTCTTGTTAATATATCTCGAATTAGTGAGTGGATAGGTAAGAGGAGGGAATATCCCTTGGTATCGATAGTGATATGAAATAAAAACATTGTAATCATGATAATGAATCAGTGATTTTCTTATTATATCAACACATTATTAGTGTATGCTTCTTCAACAAATCCTATTTGGTAGCACCAAATAAATTCCTTTTATCGATGCATTTATTTTTCATATTTATATATTGTGTTTTTCAATTTAAATTAATAGGTTAGATCCATTTTATGAAGAATAAATTAGACACCCTAACTCACTCTCACCCTATTAGGGTGTCTAGGACATTGTGGATACAACATATATATAATTAGTAAAATAAAATAAAAGGCATAAAGACATAAAACTTAAAACATTTAATAAAATATTTCAAAAACCTAGATAGTCTCATTCATGAGAATTTTTATTTACTCATCATGATCAACACCTTCAAGGTTTATAAAATAGTTGAAAACATCATAATTCATTTTATTATCATTGTAATAATGAAATTATCAAAAAATAATAATTCACCACCTTTATAGGTTTCCTTAATTTTGTAATGTCTCTATACCAATCACCATCCCCCAAACCAAGTTAGGTCACTGTATCATCTCTGGTGCACCTATCTGTATGCCAAAGGTAGCCAAGTAGTATTGAAGGTTAGGTAATATCTTGTGCTAAGACTACACTCCTAGTATTATAGAATACAACAGTAGGTAAATAACTTAAACATCCATAAAACATATAACAACATCAATATAATATAGGATCATAATGGATTCCAACCATAATAAATATAAAATACCATGTTGTAACAAATGCATTCATGTTATGTCATATGAGACATGTATCAGAAAGAGGATCACCTAATGGGTAAATCATATACATTGTGCATTAGCAAAATAAATTAAAGTAAATAAAAGATAAACTATTACCAATACTTTTTTTATCTTAGAACTATCTCTACATACTTGATAAGTAACTTCAACTTACTCCCCTTTTCTAGATTCCTTTCCCTAACCCACATACTAGCCATAAAGTTTTTATATCCACTACGGTACATATATGAGGTGTGAGAATAAAAATAAGTAGAACACTACTAATTACACCCTAATAAAATCCAAAAAATGTTTTCATGCATGTATAATATGAAATAAAACTAGTGACATGCATCATACATCAAAATTTAGAGTGTTCATGTGCTTAATGAGATGTCAAAAAGCCAGTGATGGTATTTTGGGGTGATCATTCTTGGGTATAAGTGTTATGATGTATTTTCCCAAGGAAAAACTAATAGGGATCAGGTGTATCACATACATCCTAATAACATTGATATGGATTGGGTGTCTTTCATCAATCCTATCCAAAAAATAAGCATCACATGTTTAGCGTCCACTCTAAGCGCACTAATAGGGATCAGGTGGAAAACATCCATCATATCTAAATAATATGCATTAGGTGTCCCACATACATTATGAGATCTCTTATAGGATCTGATTTTCCTAAAGGGTTTTAGAGAAAATAAGGTTTATCCAAAAATAGAAGAAATAATTAATCAAAACTGATTATTCCACATTATCATTCCATTAATTTTAGACTGAATAATATAAATAAAGAATGTGTATATTTTATTTAAAGATATAATCTTTCCAAGAAACTCCACATGATCTTCATAGGGATCACTAAGAATCATCCAAGAGACCATTTCCTCCCAGGGTATCCATAGGCTATATGAATCTACCAACTCTTAGAAAGGATATTCTTTAAGCCACATTTAATTAAAATCTAGGTTATAGGATTGATAAAAATCAGTGAGAGGGAGCTTTGGTGTGTGGATATTTTCCATTGATCAAATCATAATCTCCTATGTGTCTAAATAAAAAATTATGAGCATATTTATATATCCATCCAAGGATAATCCTTATATTTAAAAAAGTTTCTAAAATGTTTAGTTATTGAATGAAATGCTTCAAAACCATTTCATAAGTTACATGACCTTGTAATCTTTATCTCCTAAATTTTTAATGTTTAATATTTTTCAAGATGTTGACACTCCTAAAATTATTATCAAATGATTACCAAATCTAATATGATTTCTTATAGTAGGATAAAGACACATTACCCCATAATGTATAAAATTTCAAGAACTAAACCATGATGTATTGTCATGGTATAGGGACCCTCACTACATAATTTTTTATACCAGCACAAACCAAGATATCATTTATTCCACAATGTTGTGGTTTTGTCTTTAGTGGATATTTGTAACACCCCAATACATTATTCAGGCAATCCTTTGTTCATTTTTTATTTATCCTCCTTATTTGGGTGTGTTTGTGGGATTCTTAAGGATAGAGATCCTTTTATAGGGAAAATGTCCCAAAGTTCAGTGATGTATGATTATTTTAATTAATAGAGTTTAGATATAAATACGTAAATTGATTAGGGAGTTCCTCCCCAATTTCAGAGAATATCTCGGGTTCTTTGGATTTTTTCTGCAGAAACTGGGAAAAGTGTTCTTTTTTTTTTTCCGGAAATTGCACGCCATGTAATGGGATTACACACCATGTAATGGTCATCGGTAATATGTGGTGAACTTGGATCAGATTTTGAATGGGTAACACATCATGTAAAGTTTACATAATTTTTAATGTCAAAAATTAAGTTTTTTTAAAAAGGATATGCATTTTTCAAAGATTTCAGCCTTCATGGGTTACAAGATGTTTAATGGGATTACACACCATGTAAGTCTCAAATATTGTGTTTTTAGGGAGCTGTGCAGGCATTTAATTCCTTCATTCTTCCTAAAATCTCCCTATCTCAACCCATATCTCACCCTAGAAAATTTTGGGTGATTCCCTCCCTTCTAGATTGCTTCATTCGGTGATTGATCATTAGGGTAATTACGATGCGCCTCTCTGGGTAAGAATTATTTCCGGTTATTATTTGGATTTATTTACGGATACACATTAGGATATGGTTGTGTTTAGATTCATGATTGGATGGTGTTTTATATTGATCCTTTATAGTTTATTATTGTTCCTTTTCATTCAATGTTTGATCTCCTGGTTTCCAATCATCGCTATTTTAGGAGGCTAGGTATATACTATTTTGAAGTAGGTGTTTCTATACAATGGGTTAATTTAATGGATTTATTTTATTTCTTGATTATTTTGTATTTATTATTAATTTTCTTGAAGTTATATGTGGTTTTGAAGGTTTTCTTAGAAAGGAACATGTTTTTAAAGAGGCTTTTCTTTGAAAACAGATTTGTTAGATTTGGAAATGGGTTTTCAAACACAGAAACAAATTGGCTTGGATATGAAAATGTTTTATAAATTTTTGAGAATGGTTTTGAAATGTATTTTGACAATTGGAAAATTGTGAACCTTGGGTGTGTCGGGAAATAGACATAGGTAGCCTTAGTGTGTATAGAACCTCTAAGAGGCAACCTTTTAGATATCCATGGACTGTGGCAGTACTAGATATTGGTTGGATCCAACATTTTTCATGTTTAGGCTCTTTAGTGTATACTATTCATTATCCCATATGATAGGGCCTAATATGAGGTGTTTTTTCATTTATGACTATTTATTTCATGATTTTTTTTATAATGGATTTTTTCTCATAGGTTTCTATGTGTGGTTAAATCACATATCTTTACATGATAGGTTGTTTCATGGATATGTGTTTACATGCTTACCTCTTGATGTATGGATTGGCATTTCTATTTTATCACTTATACTTATCATATTTATAGATTTGGGAATATGAAATGATTTTATTAAAACCAAAGTGAAAATTATTTGTAAATGGATTTTAGATTTATGAAAATTATTTGTAAAACCACTTTGGTTTTAAAAACTAGAAGTGTTTCATTCCTAATATTAGACCTTATATAGAATCTATGGTGGAATCCTACTGGGATTTGTGCTCACACCCTATTTTTTTTTCTTTTGGAAGTTGTAGATGTTGTATTATAAGATACAGGTAAAAGGAAGGGAATCGTGTAGCATATCATATTCTCTTTTGGTCTTTCCCTTCATAGTGGGGTTGTTTGGAGTTGACTGTTGGTCACGTATAGATTTATCATACTTTCTTGTTTAGCCTATTTTGGATTGGATAGTATGGTTTTTTGTTTTATATACTTTCTTCCAACTTTTACTCTAGTTTTATGAATATTTATATATTTAATACTTGTTTTTGTTGTTTTGTTATACCTCATCACTACAATAGGTCGACACCGGTGGTTTGTCTAGTTGACTCAGGTTTCTCTTTTAAAATATTTTTAGTAATATCTCACTCCTACTAAAGAATTATAGACCTATGGAACTTTCACATTATATAATTTCACATGTAACAACTTGTGAAACCATTTACAAAAATCCTTTTAGATATCTTCCAAACCTCCATATGAAAAAATATATCATTTATTTTAATCAAATATTATATCACACTTAATAACATGTGAAAATACATCCAAAACCTCTTTGGGGTAACCTCCAAAAAACTTTTAGGGTACCTCTCAATGTTTTGTACAAAAAAATATACAAAAACTTAATCATCATTCATACAACCACAAAGTGTGACCCCATGGGTTTGTATAGTATTTAAATGGATCTAGAATGATATCTAGCCAGCACATATATCTCCACACTTATGTTTGTTGGATTTATCATATAAAATAGTGAATAATTTTTTAACCCTTAGTCTAAAACATTTAGTGACAATGATAAACCTAGTATGTCAATATTGTATAGCCTACTCATATATGTTTGATTCTTTTAGTATAAATAGATTAGATAGATGAACACGTCACTTTTCCAATACCCCAAATATATAAGAACATCACATGTCACTTAACTAGGAATAACCTTACACTTCCTTACACTATCTTAATCAATCTCTAGATTTATATACTATTCAAACAAGAGGACAAATCACATATTAGTTAAACATTAATAGATGAAATAATCAATAACATACCAAACCAACCCCTGATTAGCTTAGCCACTAGGATGGTGTAAGAAAGGTATCAAAGTATGAAATTTTTCATGATATGTATTTTTTCAACCTCAGGTATGGAGATTAAATATGAATCATGTAACCCTGATATGTGGTAACTATAATTGGTCACTAAGTATAAAAAACTAATTTTTCCCTCATGAGAAAATTCTATATCTCTATACAAAACCTAACCAATGCTAACCATAATATGTCATCACAACCTATAATACTCCTTGATGACCATCAATTTGGGATACTCAAAGTCATCCATTTAGTGGTAAAATATCATTTCACTTCATTAATATATGTTTCCAAAATGAACTAATGATAAAGTATAGATTGACTTTTGTATAAAATGATAGATTCTATATTCTTAAACTTCTTTAATAATACTAAGAAAACCATAAATAAGAGTATATCTAATCATATCTCATATTATAGACTTTTGAATAGGACTTATATTTGATGAACATAAATGGTTTTATCAATATCATAATACCTCCATTTAATTAATTCCACATATATATATGAACATCCAATTAAGTCTCTTTTGAGTAGTAACATGTATGAAGAAAACTTGTTTGAATAATGATGTTATTGGATTCATAATACACATGTTCAACTCTTTGAACATAGTATTAAAATATATTTACTTCACATTATCCAATTTCAAAATGTTAATAACTTATTTTTCTATTTAGAACACTTTCAATGTTCATCATAATCATCTTCGAACCTTACCAATCAAACTTTTCATTGAAATCATTCAATAAAAAATTTAAATTTAACCCTTTATATTTAAAATCATTTTTTATAAACATATCGTAAATTATTTTAAGATATAAAGAGACTTTTACGTTGAATAAAAATACTATAATTCTTTATTTGTTAAATTTTAAACTTCTCTAAGTCCTAACATGATCCCATTAACCTCTAAGAAACTATAAATTATTGAAAATATATTTTTATGACACAAACTATTTTGTGTTAGGTAATAAAACTTCTTTATTTTGTGATGATATTAAGAAAATAAACTATTAATATCCATATCTTATAAGGTATTATTTTTTTTAATTTAAAAAAATTTAAAATAAGGTTTTATTCTTTAAAATATGACACTATTAGGTAATGGAACTCTTTCCCTCATATTTTAAAAAATAACTTAGATGATTTTTTTTATCCTGAATAAAAAAAATTCCTCATCCCTTTTTCAAACATGAAATATAATTGTATCAAATCATAAACAATGTGTATTAAAAACATTATCTTTTTTTATTGATAAAACCCATTTTTTAAAATAATAACTCTCTTATCACATTAGTTAAATTATTTAAAAATGCACATCCTTTATTCTGATCCACTTGATTTTTTCATCAACCTTCTTAATGTAGAAAATAATTCTCTATCACCTGAATTCATACTTAAAACTCTAAACATCAACCATTATTTAGATTTAAACACTTTTATATGTTTAAAACAATTTTATAATACTTAGTTGGTATCATATACCCTTCCAAATAAAGGAATTGAATTATATAACATTAATACTTGGCATAGACTCTTCATATAGTTTCTTGAACCCATTAAGGTATTATATATAATTTTTTCTCCAAATATATGGATTTTATATAGTTAAGAAACTTTTATTTTTTAAAAGATCATTTATTCAGTTTAAAATTTGGTGTAGACTCTATAGATCCTCACTTACTCTCCTTCTAGAAAAAACTTTTACCATTTACTTTCTGAATCATCATCAAATAACTTGATCTTAAACACCCCCATGTCATACTCAGAAAACCTCAACATATTTATGAGATTGGGTAAACATTTTTTGAACTCATTCTTCTTATAATTCGTAATAAACTATCAGAACCTTTCTAACAATGATTGTAAAATAAATTTCATGAAAAAATCAAGAGTATTTGGTGACCCCAATCTCTATAAGTCATTTATAAAAGCAATAAATTTGAGTAAATTAGTTATGAATTAAGTTCCCTCTATCATCTTATATCAAAATTGTTCTTTAGAAACTTTATATCTCTCATGTATAGGTTATTCTATAGAGGTCCTTTTTTAAGTTATATATTATCCCAAAATCATCCATATTATTATATTTATTATGGATCTAGGGATCCATAAAAATAATAATCAACATATACATGTCAATATAATATTTTTTATGCTTACTATAAGTAAATTTTTCTTCATGGCCAGATTTATTTTTAGGTGCTTTCTCATTAAGTTTTTACTCCAATACATAGAACTTTCCTTCTTAATTTCAACTATTCTCAAATTCCTATACCAATCTAAAAAAATTCTTTCATTTAGATTTTATTTATCCAAAATTGATCTCTGTAATGACCCAAAGTTTCATTAATGGAAATCAATCTTGATCTAATTAAATGTATCTTTATGTAAAATGTTTATATAAAATGTCAACTTATTTGGTTTTATGTTAATAATTGTGACTGTTGCTTTTATAGTCACTGAACGGTGATCACACAATTAGTATAAATATAGGGCTTTAACAAATACAATTTACTCAGACAAAGGAAGTGATGGCCTCATCCAGTAGAATTTATCCATACGAAGCCCATTTGTCGAAGCACGGAAAAGAGGTGGCGTATTTGGGCTTCGCTCTTGACCAAGCCCAAGATGATCTTCATCATGTCAAGCTCGAACACGGTCGTCTATGGGAAAAGTGGAAGTTGATAGAGATTTCCAGTCGAGAAATGTTATCTGAGCCACCCCAAGAGTCTATCACCATCACACACCTTACCCTTAGGTCTTATGTGGCTGTTTTAAGGGGTTATGTAACAAATCCCTAGTACTATGTTCATGTATATTATTTTTGTATATAATAATGAATATAATTTCTTGTCAATATTGATACATTGTAAATAGTTTTTAAAGTACTAGTAGTCTTTTTAGTTATTATTTAATTAAGAAACCTATTTTATTATATTAAGGGATTTTTGAATTAAATAATATTTTAATAAAATATTATTATTATTATTAAATTAATTTTATTATATATAAATGATCATATAATTTTATGAATGCAATTTTAATTTTTATTAAGGTTTGGAAGCCATTTCTGTCAAAACCCGTGATTTTTTTTATAAATGTTAGTTTTTATTATAAAAGTGAAAATTAACATATTTATAAAATTATTTAAATAAAATAAATGATATTTCTGGAATCAAGATGTCAAAATTATACAACGGTGAATTTTTCATAATTTTTTGAGATGGTCAAATTTTTGGGTAAAAATTAAATACCGTTTAAATATATAATGTGTTTTATGACATCATAATGACCCAATAGTAATGTAATAAAATACAATAAGCTTTATTTTCGGCCAATATATGTTTTACCATTAAAATAATGTGATTTTGGGTTTGTTTGACTTAATTTTCAAAGCATTAATGGACCCCTCAAGACTTATTAAACATCTTGTCTTTTTAAATTATTTTCCATGGGAGTGTGGCTCACCTCCACATAAGAAACCCCATTATTTTAAGAAGTTCAGACTTGGGACTTATAAAATAATGTTTTTCTCTTCCCTTTTCCAAAAACTATGGGTGAAAAACATGAGCTTATTTGTGGTTTGGATTAGTTTAATGTAAGGCGTCCCAAACATAAATAATAAAGAATTCACTCACCTTTCCTATATAGACCCACCCAAGCTCCCACTTCCTCCTAACTCAAAGCCTTTGGTTTTCGTCCAAACTCTACCCTACTCTCTCTAGAATCCTCCCAAGGTGCCCCAAGCTCCCAATAATCCTCTCTCAATCCTCTCTCAAGCCTTGGAAGCACACTTCCAAGTAAGGATTTTTCTTCCTTTCACTTTTTTTGTCCAATTTTCATAATATTGTTATGCCCTTTTAATTTCAATTATAAATGTTGGGGTATGGTTTCTCACCTCCCCCATACTGCCCTATTATTGTTTTAATGATGGGAGACCCCTTTCTCTCTCATTAAATTCCTCCCATGTACACCTGTTACTATGATGAAATTCCGAAAGGAACTTCTCCCTCATCATTTACATTCAAGCAATACTTTTGTATCATGAATCTAAATTCCATTAAAATTGTTTGGAAATGTATCTATATGACCCCCTTACTGTCCATTTCATATAAATATTATGAGACACCCCTTTCTCTCTCCTCAACCATTTTTTATGAATTCTTATGTCACGTTGTTACGCTGCCGAAATTGCACCGATTTTCTAAGCCAATGCCTTTGTGTAGTGAATAGAATGACCATTTCTCCTTCAAGGGTATTCACCTTTGTGCATAATTAATTATTGATTATAATGTTTCCTGTATGAATTCCATAGTCTTTTATCATTTAATAAATGATTATGTTTAATGAATCCATGTTTTATGATCCATGTGGCACACTTATGCATGAAATGAAATGTTTAAGAAGGGTACGCCCTTATAGCACTCCAAAGCATTGGGTAAAGTATAGTATCATGATACATTATGTGCAATGATCATTGACTCATGCTAATTCAAGTTCAATGAGGGTTTACTCGTGCTTCATGTGCAATGAGAATTTACTCATGCTCCCTGTGCAACGAGCCTTGGCTCATGCTAATTCCATGTTAAGTGTTGTTGCCACATTTCCTTGTTATGATTATCATGCTTTATGATGACTTTATGTTCATGTTTCTCTTATGATCTATTGATATGACTATTGTATAACATGTATTTTACTCCTCATTTATTCTATGTTTATTCCCTTACTGGGCTTTATATCTCACCCCTTTTCTTATGCATGTCCTCAGGTTATCCCATGCAATGCTAAGTACGAGGGAATGTAGTGGTCATGTAAAGGAAGTTTTCAATAAAGATGTTTTATTTCATGTTTTAAGTTGTTATGTAATGATCCTAAGCCCCAAAGACACTAGACCTCTTGATATTTCATGTTGTATCAAGTGAATAGTTTATGTAATAAATCATGTTTATGTTTGTAATAAAAGTAGGGTTGTCATAGTTGGTATCAGATGGAGGTTTAGTTATTTTTGGGATTAGGATTAGAAAACCCCAGTAAAGCCTTAGAGACAAGACTAAGTATAATAAAAACATCCCTAAGTTTTGGTAAGTACATAGTGAGTGGTTTATCAAGCAATTACATCCCTATCTAGATACGAGTAGGTAGAGGCAGCTCTGGCACAGATGTATCCTAGGGGTATAACCCGAAAACACCGCTTTGAGATAGACTCGAACGGGAACTAGTGCACGACAATGGGTCTTACTTCACTCTTGGTTACGACACTCCCGAGGGATATGTTTTGATAAATTCACAAGCTTAGTATGAACCCTTATTAAGGGAATTAAAAAAAATACCCCTAAGAATATATGTTAGAAAGTAGATCATGAAAAGCCTAGATTGAAGCCTATAGACTCATGAGTTAAGGAAATAAAAGTTCATTTATAAGTCATCATATTTTGTCTTTGGATTACCCTTTATGTGTTACCCCCTAACATTCCTTTTATTCCAGCCAATGGCTGGTAATAGGAGAACTCGGGCTAACAGCCTATGTGAAAATCAGTGTGATGATTGTACTAATGAGATGCCCAATCCAATGGTAGCGGGAATCACGAACTTTGTCATGCTTCTCTCTCAGTTAACTCAAGATTTAAATAGAAACATGAGTCAGGAGGAACGTCCAAACCCCACTAAGAAGGAAGAAGTCGCTATCGAGAGCTTCATGAGACAAAGGCCTCCTACTTTTAGTGGATCATCCGATCCCATGATTGCTGAATAATGGATCAACTCCATTGAAAAGATCTTCTCCATCCTTCAATGTTTGGAACAAGAGAAGTTTCTCCTGGAAGCTTATCGTATGGAGGGTGAAGCTGATTAATGGTGGACGTTGATAAAAAATACAAAGCCTGAGGAGGAGATCGAGGTGTTGGAATGGAAGGATTTCCAAAAGATGTTTTTCAGTAAATATTTTTTGCACACCCTCCGGCTTAAGATGGAAAGGGACATCCTTTCCCTCAAGAAAAAAGAAGAAGAATATGTTGGAGCGTACAAGGAAAACTTCACAAGACTTGCACGATACGCTTCCGGCTTTGTTGTTACCCCCGAATTCAAGGTTGAATGCTTCTTTGGTGGTATGAAGCCTAGTCTATGGAAAGCATTAGCGATCCGTGACTTCGACAGCTATGAGGAAATTGTCCGATGTGCCCTCAAGGTTGAAATAGAGACTGGGGAATCACAGGGGTATCATGGGGACAAGAAGCGTAAGGTGTAATTCAATGCTGGTGGTCCGATGGATAAATCCAATGTTTCTAAGAAGATCCGGCACGCCACTTGCCAAAATTACGGAAAGAATAACCCTAGAAACTGCCTAAAGGGGATGAGGAAATGCATTAGGTGTGGAAGAGAAGGGCACCTAGCTATTAACGGTCGGCAAGAAAGACCCACGGCTATGACAGAGGAGAGGAACGCTCCGTTCGAACCTCAACGCATTGTTCATTTCTACAACTGCAAATAACTGGGGCATTTTGCAAATCAGTGCCCTAATCCAAGGGTTTTTGGAGGCAACCGACAACCTTCAATGAAACAAGGAAGATATTTTTCCATCACTTCTGCCGAAGAGAACCCCAAAAACTAAGTGGTGAAAGGTACGCTAGTTATTCATTCAAGAATATCAAACATACATTTTGATTCAGGTTCTACGCATTCTTTTATATCTCGAAAGTTTTTTAAAACAATCCCAACACCACCACAAATCATGGAAGTGAAGATTTCGGTGAGCATGACAAATGGGGAAATCATTTCATCCCATGAATATACCTCCTCCCTTGTCATAATCTGTGGATTTAATATCCAGGAGAACCTCTTCATACTACCTTGAGTGGAATTTGATGCAATTCTTGGCATGGATTGGCTTTCCTTATATAGATCCAACATAAATTGTCAGGAGAGGGAAATCACACTCCATATGGAGAATCAACCCCCTATTCTTTATAAGTGTAAGGAGGAAGATGAATCTCCTTTAGCTCCATCATCTCAAGCATGGGTATTACTTCCCTATGAGCATGCGTATCTGGCTCATATTATTGAGTCCATGGAAGAAACCATCCTTGAATAAATGCCTATTGTGAGGGAATTTGCTGAAGTGTTTCCCAACGAACTGCCTGGTCTTCCTCCTAAAAGAGACGTTGAATTCTCAATTGAACTTATACCAGGGGCGCTACCAATATCCAAAACTTTATATAGAATGGTTCTCGTGGAGCTTGAAGAGCTGAAGAAACAACTACAAGAGAATTTGGATAAAGGATTTATACGCCCAAGGCTTCACCATGGGGTGCACCAGTCCTCTTCATCAAGAAGAAGGATGGGTCAATGCAACTTTGCATTGATTATCATGAACTTAACAAAATCACGATAAAGAATAAGTATCCACTACCACTGATCAATGACTTGTTCGATCAGTTGCATAGAGCACAATACTTCTCCAAGGTAGATTTGCGGTCAGGATATTATCAAGTAAGGGTGAAGAAGGAAGATGTCCCCAAGACTGCTTTTCGTACAAGATACGGGCACTATGAATTCATAGTAATTCCTTTAGGACTCACTAATGCTCCAACAATCTTCATAGACTTTATGAATAGAGTATTTAGAGATTACCTTGACAAATTTGTGTTAGTCTTTGTAGATGATATTATAATATACTCCAAAACCAAGGAGGATCATGAGGAGCATTTAAGAACTATACTAGAGACTTTGCGTAAGGAGAATCTCTATGAAAAGTACAAAAAGTGTGAGTTATGGTTTAAGGAGGTATCATTCTTTGGCCATATCATCATAAGTAATGAGATATCTATGGATCCATCCAAAACAGATGCAATTGAGGGATGGCCAAAGCCAACATCGGTAACGAATATCCGTAGCTTCTTGGGGTTAGCTAGATATTATCGACAATTTGTGAGAAATTTCTCACGATTGTCCAACCCTCTTACCAAGATAACTCGAAAGGGAGTAAATTTTTCTTGGAGCGATGAATGCGAAGAAAGCTTCAAGGAGTTGAAAAGGAGGCTTATCACTACGCCCTTGCTCACTTTACCCACAAGTGGGGAACCTTTTGTGATATTCAGTGATTCTTTGAAGAAGGTCTTAGGCTACGTGATGATGTAGAATGATAAAGTGATATCTTATTCCTAAAGACAGTTGAAAATAAATGAGAGAAACTATCCAATGCATGATCTGGAGTTGGCGGCGGTGATCTTTTCCTTGAAAATCTGATGGCATTATCTTTATGGGGAGAAATGTGAGATATATACTGACCACAAGAGTCTTAAATATATATTCACATAGAAAGATCTTAATATGCTCCAGAGAAGATGGATAGAGATCATCAAGGATTATGACTGTTCAATACATTACCACCCTGGGAAAGCGAACAAGGTGGAAGATGACCTAAGTAGAAAGGACTCATCGATTCTATCAATGATGAGAATTTAGAAAGATCCAATCTTCTTAGACTTGATTAAGATGGACATGGGAATCATAAATAAGGGAACATCATAAATACTTTCACAAATGATTGCTCAACCATCTCTTTTGGAAAGGTTAAAGGATGCTCAAAAGGATGATTTGGGAATTCCGAAAAAAGTAGAAGCTATTAAAAAAAGGTAAATCCTCAGAGCTTAATGTTAATGAAGAAGGAATTGTGCGATTTGGGAAAAGACTATTTGTTCCATCAAGCCCAGAGCTGAAGAAGGAACTTTTGGATGATGCACATAGTTCAAATTTCTCTATTCACCCAGGGAGCACAAAGATGTATCGATATATATGAGAAAATTTTTGGTGGGATAATATGAAGAAGGAGATCATTGTATATACATCAAAGTACCTGGTGTGCCAGCAAGTGAAGGCAGAGAGGCAGAAGTCTAAGGGGATGATGCAACCATTGCCCATACCAAAATGGAAATGGGAGAACATCACCATGGACTTTGTCACTAGACTTCCGAGGACATCCAAAGGCAACAATGCAATCTAGGTTGTGGGGGATCATCTTACAAAGAATACACACTTCATTTCTATTCCAGAAGATTTCTAATTGGATCAACTGGCATGGATATATATCAGGGAAGTGGTAAGGTTGCATGGAGTACCACTCTCTATTGTGTCTGAATGAGATCCAAGATTCACCTCTATGTTTTGGAAGAGTCTTCAACATCCTCTGGATACTGAACTGAACTTCAGTACGACCTATCATCCTCAAACTGATGTCCAATCCGAGCGGACTATCCAAACACTTGAGGAAATGTTGAGAGCATGCTCAATGGAATTTAAAAGAGAATGGGATCAACATCTTCCTCTGGTTGAGTTCTCTTATAATAATAGTCTCCTCTAGAGCATCCTAATGGAACCATATGAAGCCCTTTATGGGAAAAGGTGCAGAACACCGGTGTGTTGGGATGAGGTCAGTGAACGTAAGCTCTTTGGACCGGAAACAGTCGAGGAAATGGTGGTGAGGGTGAAAACCATTCAAAATCATATCAAGGCATCCCAGAGTCGAAAGAAGAGTTATGCAGATAATATTTGATGAGACCTTGAGTTTAAAGTTGGAGACATGGTTTTTCTACGCATATCTCCATGGAAGAATGTCATGATGTTTCGAAATAAAGGTAATTTAATTCCAAGGTACATTGGCCTCTTCGAGATTCTTGATCCGGTCGGGGCTGTGGCCTATCGACTAGCACTTCCACCTACCATGGCCAAAGTACATGATTTCTTTCATGTATCCCTCTTAATGAAGTACATACTGGACCCTTCACATGTACTCTCTTCTGAGGTGATACAGTTGGAGGATGATCTTTCTTATGAGGAGCAACCAGTGAAGATCTTAGATCATAGAGAAAAAGTTCTACGAAATAAGACAATGCCCCTCATCAAGGTGTTGTGGAAAAACCACATGTTTGAAGAAGCGACTTGGGAATCAGAGGAAATGATGAAGCTAAGTTACCCACATCTTTTTTAGTGTGGGAAAATTAAATTTCAAGGGCTAAAGGGGGGAATATTGTAACGACCTAAAGTTTCATTAATGGAAATCCCTCTTGATCTATTTAAATGTCTCAGTATGTAAAATTTTTATATAAAATGTCAACTTCTTTAGTTTTATGTTAATAATTGTGACTATTTCTTTTATCGTCACTGAATAGTGATAGAACGATTAGTATAAATATAGGGTTTTAAAAAATCCAATTTACTCAGAAAAAGGAAGAGATGACCTCATCCAGTAGAATTGCTCCATACGAAGTCCATTTTTTGGATCTCAGAAAAGAGGTGGCGTCTTTGGGCTTTGTTCTTGACCAAGCCCAAGTTGAGCTTTATCATGTCAATCTTGAACGATACCGTCTACAGGAAAAGTGGAAGTTAATAGAGATTACCACTCGAGCAATGTTATTTGAGCCACCCCAAGAGTCCGTCACCATCACACACCTTACCCTTAGGTCTTATGCAGCTGTTTTAAGGGGTTATGTAAGAAATCTCTAGTACTATGTTCATGTGCATTATTTTTTTTATATAAGAATGAATATACTTTCTTGTCATTATTGATACATTGTAAATAGTTTTTAAAGTACAATTAGTGTTTTTAGTTATTTTTAAATTAAGAAATCTATTTTATTAAATTAAGGGATTTTTTAATTAAATAATATTTTAATAAAATATTATTATTATTATTAAATTAATTTTATTATATATAAATGATCATATAATTTTATGAATGCAATTATAATTTATATTATGGTTTGAAAGCCATTTCTGTCAAAACTAGTGAATTTTCGATAAATATCGGTTCTTATTTTAAAAGTGAAAATTAACATATTTATAAAATTATTTAAGTAAAATAAATTATATTTCTGGAATCCGGATATCGAAATTATCCAACGTTGAATTTTTCATAATTTTCTGAGACAGTCAAATTTTTGGGTCAAAATTAAATACCGTTTAAATATATAATGTGTTTTGTGACATCATAATGACCCAATAGTGATGTAATAAAATACTATAAGCTTTATGTTCGGCCAATATATGTTTTACCATTAAAATAATGTGATTTTGGGTTTGTTTTACTTACTTTTCAAAGCATTAATGGACCCCTCAAGACTTATTAAACATCTGGTCTTTTTAAATTATTTTCCAAGGGAGTGTGACTCACCTCCACATAAGCAACCCCATTATTTTAAGAAGTTCGGACTTTGGATTTATAAAATATTGTTTTCCTCTTCCCTTTTCCAAAAACCATGGGAAAAAACCATGAGCTGATTTGTGTCTTGGATTAGTTTAATGTAAGGGGTCCCAAACCTAAATAATAAAGAATTCACTCACCTTTCCTATATAAACCCACCCAAGATCCCACTTCCTCCTCACTCAAAGCCTTTGGTGTTCATCCAAACTCTTCCCTAATCTCTATATAATCCTACCGAGGTTCCCCAAGCTCCCAAGAAGCCTCTCTCAAGCCTCTCTCAAGCCTTGGAAGCACACTTCCAAGTAAGAGTTTTTCTTCCTTTCACTTTTTTTGTCCAATTTTCTTAATATTGTTATGCCCATTTAATTTCAATTATAAATACTGGGGTATGGTTTTAAACCTCCCCCATACTTCCATATTATTGTTTTAATGATGGGAGACCCCTTTCTCTCTCATTAAATGCCTCTCATGTACACTCGTTACTATGCCGAAATTCCAAAAGGAACTTCTCTCTCTTCATTTACATTCAAGCAATACTTTTGTGTCATGAATCTAAATTCCATTACAATTGTTTGGACATGTATCTATATGACCCCCTTACTGTACATTTCATGTAAATATGATGAGACATCCATTTCTCTCTCATCAACCATTTTTTATGAATTCTTATGTCACGCCATTACGCTGCCAAAATTGCTCCGATTTTCTAAGCCAATGCCTTTGTGTAGTGAATACCATACCCATTTTCCATCAAGGGTATTAAAATTTGTGAACATTTACTTATTGGTTATAAAGTTTCATGTATTAATTCCACATTCCTTTATCATGGAATAAATAATTATGTTTAATGAATCCATGTTTTATGATCCATGTGGCACACTTATGCATGAAATGAAATGTTTAAGAAGGGTGCGCCCTTATAGCGCTCCAATGCATTGGGTAAAGTATAGTATCATGATACGCCATGTGCAATGAGAATTGACTCATTCTAATTAAAGTGTAATGAGGTTTTACTCATGCTTCATGTGCAATGAGAATTTACTCATGATCTGTGTGCAATGAGCCTTGGGTCATGCTAATTCCATGTTAAGCGTTGTTGCCACATTTCCATGTTATGATTATCATGCTTTATCATGCCTTTATGTTCATGTTTCTCTTGTGCTCTATTGATAGGCCTATTGTCTAACATGTATTTTACTCCTCATGTATTCTATGTTTATTCCCTTACTGGGATTTATAGCTCACCCCTTTTCTTATGCTTGTCCTCAGGTTATCCTATGCAATGCTAAGTACGAAGGAATGTAGTGGTCATGTAAAGGAAGTTTTCAATAAATATGTTGTATTTCATTCTTTAAGTTGTTATGTAATGATCCTAAGCCCCAAAGGCACTAGAACTCTTAATCTTCCATGTTGTATCAAGTGAATATTTTATGTAATAAATCATGTTTAAGTTTGTAATAAAAGAAGGGTTTTCATAATCTCAAAGTCATTTTAGATGCTGCTGATGATGATTATTATATCATTTTATCAACAAAAAAAGACTTATCATATGAGTATTATGTTTTACAATCATTTAATAAGAACATTAAATAAATTTTCTCCCAAAAAAATGGTGACCCGTATTAATTACATCAGATCCATTTGTGGTTCAAGATCCATATTACACTCAATGATGAGTCTACTTTAGAATTTATATCTTCACTTAGTGATAATTCACATTCATTTTAGATTTTTAAATAACTTATCACAATGAATCAGTCATAAAGTTTTTATAATTTCAATGTAATTCTTTTACTTTAAATTCTTATAAAATTTGAAATAATTATTCAAATTCTTCTATTTTTATGGTTGTTTCATTCTTTTAACTTTCTATATTTTTATTTAATTCATGAAATATTAGTTTTGTAGGATCTGAGGTACATTTATCTAAAAAAAATTTAACTAGGAATAAGTTTAGTTATGTATTTGAATGGGAACATGGATCATGCAATAAGACCCATCATTTTAATGGTTTATATTGGACTCAATTTATAATTTTTTCTAATTATGAATGTTCTAGGATTATAAAATTCTTCAAAATAAATGGGAATAATCTAAAAACATATATTGAATTAATCTAAAAATTCAATGATGAATACAATTCCTAGGTTGACTGTTCAATATAGCATCATCCCTAATAACACCACTAAATTTGATAGATTCATAGAAATGGTGGTTAATTCTATCCTTTTTACTATAAAATAATCAATGATATTCTATAATGTGTATAGAGGCACTCATGTCAAATACTTGGTGATGGTACTAAATATTTGAAACCATTTTCTTTATTTTTTCTTTTGAATGATGAGTTTTTTATTCAAAGGGATTTAAGAAGAATGCTACAATTTAATTAAATGAAACTAATTTTGATGATTTGGAATGAGTAAAAAGATTAATTGATTGATAAATTAATTTCAATAATCATAAAAGTATCATATTAAAAAACTCCCATTATACCATATGCTTATGACTGGAGATCTACAAATTATTAACTATAATTCAAGACTCAACTCAAGATTATTTTCACATCAAAATATAATTAATGAATGGTTAATAAATCCATGAATAGTTATATACCCATGTGTTTCAATAATCTATGAAACATAATGATTCAATTGAGAATTTCAATAATTAATGGCACACTTGACGAAGGGTACACAAAATTGATTTAACAATCATTAAGTGTGTTTGATCTTGATAAATACATCATCCCTAATATAGGATTCACCCCAAAGGGATGTTTAAATAGCCATAAATAAGAAAAATAAATTGGTTAGGGATGTTTTTGATTTAGAATAAAATAATGGAAAAGGTGGGTAAGTATACAATTACACAAACATTACTTACACACACAAATGGAATTGAAACAACAAACACATGTGATGAAATTTAATATAGATTTTGGAAAGGGATTCCAATATGATTGATTCTAATATAAAAATGTAAAATTAAACTATATAATTATATTGATATTGGAAGAACATATCACAAATTTAATTAATGTAAAGAAAAATTTATAACAAGAAATAAATAATTATAAAAAATCCAATATAAAAATAATGATGCAAAAGAAGAAGAAATGAGTGGTTTATATAGTGGAAAGTAGAGTATGGAAGACCATTCCAACACTTACTTGAGGTTTTATCATTCAAAATTCTATTTATATGGATCTAAAATTCCAAACCTTTTAAGTGGAAGAAGAGTAACAAAATTGTAGCATAAGAGAGGGCTTGTTTTTTTTCAAGTCTATCTTTTGACTTCTAATGACTAGTTAACCATTAATTACTCTAAATATGGAAAAACACTCTTCTGCAATATTATTGATCACTATATTATGGGTGATTATTAAAAAAATTTAAATTTTCAAGAATTATATGCAATTATGGGTTATTAAATAGAAGAATCTTGCTTTTGATAATTCAAGAAAGTTGTTTACACATATCTTAGTTGTTCAACCATAAATTTTGAGAGCGTTTGTCTACTTGGTTGGAGATATATATGGAATTTATTATATTAAATAAATTTTATGGGAATATTTGGAAAAAAAGTGAAATGAATTGATATTTCATGGTATATTCTCTTTAAATAAATAATATATTAAATATTATGTTTCACACACTATACTAAACTAAAATGAACAAAACCTTGATATATTTTGAATATTAAATATAACTCTTAAATTAGTTGGTATAAATTGAAGTATAACTATCACAAAAATAAATTAATTAGGGATAAATGAAATCTAGGAGACTAATTCTCCCATTCCAACCCATTTTTATAAGCTCAGAAGAGAGTTAGTTTCATTAGGGTTTACCCTAGACTAATCCCAATTCGAACTTGAGAAATTATAGCTTGGGAGAAATCATTTTCAAGAAAATATTAAGTTCATAGAACTCACTATGAAATAAATGATGGTTGAATCACCACTCATGAATTCTATTGATGATTATCTTACCCTTAGATCTTATTTAGAGGTTATATGGGGTTTTTCAAGTAGAAATTAGTATGATATCAACATGTAATTATTATTATATATAACCAAATATGCATAAAAATATAAAATAAATTTTAAGAATAATACCTATTTATTTAGAGTTATGTGTTTCTATATTAAAATAAAATTATATATCTTTACTATATTAATATAAATAAAAATAATTTATCATCCATACAATTGATATTTCTTAACAATGAATAAGAAAACATTCACATTATACTTAAAAATATGTTTTCTAAAAATTGTTATTCCACACCTTACAATTTTATAATGTAAAAAATTTATATGAATTTTATAATTCAAAAATAACATAATGAACTTAATTTTTTAATTCATAATATCAAAATTTTCTTAGTATTAATTTTTGAGTTTTTTCAGAAAAGAGTAACTTTTAGTCGAAAATATTGTTTTTTTTTCAAAAAATCTAATTTTTATATTTTTTTCATTATGTAAGTGTACCCTAGAATTTTAAAAAATCATTTTATGTAATAAAATATCTATTCAAGTAATAAAATTATTCATTGATCATATAAATCATATTTCCAACATTTTTAGAACTAAATTAAAATATCATTTTAAGGAAAACTATTTTTAGTCTTTTCATTGAATCAAGTATTTTTAAGGTGAGATTTTGTTTTTACTTTCCATGAAAACCTCATTCCATTTATTTATTTATAATAAAATAATTTATTTCATGAGAATTAATAATTTTAATAATTATGGCTTACACATAAATTTTAAGCTTAAAAACACACTTTCTAAAAATTATTTTTACGCGTTATATATGATAATATTAAAATTAAATTTTCAAAACTTTAGAGATTAAATATGATAAAATAATTTTAAAATTTTAAATAAGAAGGTTCAAATTATGTAAAAGGTTAAATATTAATTTTCTCATTAAAATTAATCATTGTGGTTAAAAATTAATTATAGAGGAAAAGGTAAATTAAGATAAAAGTTTTAAAGTTAAAAAGAAAAAAACTAAAACACTAAATTTTGTCTGTAAAATGAGTTTTTGAGGTGAGTTTCGACCCAAAATCACATTATCATTCTGTTTTTTCCATTTATTTTCTATTTTCCTTTGAATAGTAACATTGAATTATTGAAAACGTAATGGTTACTTCCAAAACTCTCATTATCTGCACTTATAAAAAGGTAACACTTCCACCACTTAAATACTCACCTATCCTTAAAATTTATTACTAAAAATATTTCAATTATATTCTGAAATAACCCTATCCTAATTTCATAAGCTTCTATTCATCCTTATTTTTCTTAAAGCCTTCATCTCCTTGGAGATTTCCATAAGAAAACTCAAGCTTATGATGTGAGTATTACTTTCTCTTAGTATTTTTTTTACTCTAATCCTTGCTGAATCATATACATAATTATCAATATAATTAAATTAGTATTATTATTATACTAAAAATTCATTATATTAATTGAACATAAATTATTTACTCCTTTTTATCCACTAAAAAAAACATTAATCGTTCATTGTGCGGACTATCACCACCACAGTGTAAAATTTTTCTTTTTTCATCTTAATTCTATTTATTTATAAAAAACAGTACAAATATTTTTTTTAAAACATAAAAAAAATAAATAATATCATTATTATTCTATTATAATGATACTATACAATTCCTTAACCATAGTCACCCATTGAGATATGGTATGCTCATGTTTGGGTTAGTTTAACCATCTACTTGAATAAATGCTATAAAACTATGTCATTGATGAATATGGGAATTTAAATAAAAATATTATTATAATATAATAAGAATTTAAAGATTTTTTTGGTTCTCTAATGGTTATATTAAATCTTTAACTTATTAAAATATAATCATTGATTGGTAAAATTACTAAAATAAATCGACACTGATTCAATTTTCATACAAACATATGAAAAAACAATATAATAAATAAATATAATATAATATGAAATGGTTCAAATTAAATTAAATATATAACAATAATTTTCATAATAATTTATATAATAAACTTAGTTTTATTATTCAAGAAGTTAAGCATGTTCCAAAATGAATTTGGAACAAGGTAAGGGTCTTCATCTCAAATTCGTCTCTTTGAGACTTGTTTTGTATCATGAACATAATTCTATTTAAGTGGTGTATCTAATGACTAATTGAGAATTTATATCATGAAATAATATTTATTAATTATAATTAAATTTCAACTTAAATCCCTATCTATTTCAAAAAGTTTTGAGTTAAATGCTCCTTAAACTGTAAAGGGTTTTCTTGAGTCATAATCACTCAACTTTTATTATAATCATTAAAAAATAAATTATACTACTCTATGAAAATGTTATGTTATAATTCCATAATATTTTAGGGTTAAATCATGTTTCACACTATATTATTATTCTTTGATGAATCTATTGTCTCATAAAAATTGTAATTTTGTTTAGAATAATTATCATCTCTTTTAAAGGATCTTTTTCCTCATGTACATGTTTTTACTTCCCACTAATGATATATTTTCCCTAGTGGAAAATAAAATTGTTTTTATCTCCAATAATCCATATATTCCACTTTATTCATTTTAAAACAATTTTTTCATTAAGCATTTAACTAAGTGGGTTTTCAATAAAGGTGATTTTAAAATATTTTATAAAATCTTTACCATGACCTTATATTATTCCCTTATACTTAACTTTTTGACATATCATTTATTTATTGTTAAGGTATATTTATTGGAATTTGTTATGAATTAATGTTTTAATAATTGTTCTCTTCATATTAAAAAAAATGGTTTTTCGAAAGTTACTTGAAAATCACATATTTTTTAGATGATATTATGAATCATTTTTTAAGAAAAATACTTTTTGTGTTTTCACTTACATTTTAAAAGGATTATCTATTGAAGTAATGGTTCATAAATTACCATATATTTTATCTTTTTAAATACTCATTTTTTGTGATCACATTTATGGTATAAAAGGACCATGTTTTTTATGTGGTACTATTTAGAAATGTTATGAAACCCATTTTATTTCTATGGGTTATTTATGATAAGATGAATGATTTAATTTTATGTGGAACTCATTGTATAGATTATTATGGTTGGGGTACTATATCACCCTAAAATTAATCGGTTAATGTTTAATATCACATGATATAATTACAATAATCGAGTAAGGAATGCACGCTCCACCATGATAATCAAGTATGGAATACCCGTTCCACTATGGGAATCAAGTAGAGTTATCTTATCTGTTATGGGAATCAGGTGATGATGTCTTCTTGATAATAGGGTTTTTACCTATGATTATGTATATGATGCTTATTTTTTATAATATATTATTTATTTATAAGTTATTCAAAAATTTATGATATTCCACATTTTAAAGATATTTTTTTCTTATATTATTATTTCATTTTTTTTCATTAGATGATTCTTATCCATATTTTGATGACCTTTATTTTGTTTTATATTTATATTCCATTATCCTTAATGATCAATAAAGATTTATTATTTTCAATTATGATCCTATTATCTTTTTAGATGATATTTCTCCCTAACTCATTTTTTCCCTCACGTTTATGTTCTAACCATTATGATTGGTTGATAAGTTTCCCTTACTGAATATTTGAGCTCACCCATTTCTTATGTTACCATTCTATGATTTATGAAGATTATTATATCAGATTATATGTCTAGAATACGGTTTATAGGATCACTATTATGTATAAATGTTCATAAGTGTTTTAAAATAAGATTTTTATGTATCTAGTCTCCAAGACACTAAAACATTAGGTCCTTGGGTTGTGAGACTTATTGTGAGATGTATTAATTAAATCATGGTATCAATGTATTATTTATGTATGTTTACCTTGGGTCACCATAGTTGGTATCAAAGTAGGGTTTGGCTATTTTTTATATTAGTTTGGTTACCTTTGATATTAAGGTTAGAGAACCTTAGTGAAAATGGTAGAGATTCATCTAAGTAGAGGATAATATCTTGAAATATTAGTAAAGCTTGAGTTGGTGTTTTTATAACAATACATCCCTGTATGGATATTGAAAATTGGATGTGGTTGTGTAACATATTCACCTAGGTGTGTTCACCCCAAAAGGGTTATTTGACCATTGACTCAGTCATCACTCTGATACACAATGACTGGGCCTAAGACTATAAACCTAGCTAGAAAGTCTCAGAGGATATGCTTTGGTTAAGTGTATTCTCTTTATGAACCAAAATGAATAATTTATTTCCTAGTTAATTTAAGGTATTGGGTTGATAAGTGTAATATAACCTAATATAATGTATCCTAGGTCAAAATAAGATCAATATAGGGTGACCTAAAGGAAATATAGACCAACATTATAATATAAAATAATAATACATTTTAAGGTTGAATTGCTTTTATGATTATGATATTTCCCCCAATTTGTTAATGTTACATCACTCATGTCAACACTTTTGGTTTTATTAATGGATTCAACTAGAAGGAACCATGGGTGTGAGGGATAGTGTGAATATTACCTCAATGAAAAACCCATCAAAATGGGTGCTGGAGTGATAAACCTTATGATTATGTCAAACCAGATATCATGAAATAATATTAAAAATGTGAATATAATCAAATTACAAAACACATAAAATGAGAGAATGATGGAGTCTCATGAAAGATTAAGTGATAGAGACGATGAAGGAAAAACTGTTCAATTTTATATCTGTCAAAAATGTGCAAAGAAACGCCAAAGGAATTGTCTCAAGGGGACTAGAAGATGGTTTTCTTGTAAAATAGGGGGACATCGATCATCAAACTACCATAAGAAAATAATGTGGTCAATTATAATTATTGGAGTGTAAAATGTACATCTAAAAGAACCACTAATAGTCAAATCCCTAAAGTGTAGAAAACTTGGACATTATCCAAGTCAGTGTCATAATCATAAGGATGATAAGCATGATAAGCATAAATAACTACCAAAACCAAGGGAACAAGATGGATCATGTTCAATGACAACCAATGAGGTGGATTATGGTAAATAAATCCTCCACTTTAGAATTGTGAATATGGGATTTTTATTCTAGACACTCTAAGTTTCCTAGAGTGTTTTCTAAGTGTACAACCCTGATGTTTTATTTATCAAATAAAATATCAGGTTGTATGATAGTTATATTTCAAAATTTATGTTTATGAGTATAGAAATCATAGTATGGTTCCTTTAGATGGATTTTCCATAATTATAGTAATGAATTATATATTTCAAACTAGACTCCATATTCAAAAATCATGGTTATATTACCCACAACATCTTCACTTTTAAAAATGGATGGGGGTGGGAATAAAAACTAGAAACCATCATGGATAGATATTCACATCATTGTAATAGAAGACAACAATAATGAATTATATTCATCATCATCCATCAATCCACCACTGCCACATATAGGCTGAAATGTTTCTAGAGAAGTTGAAATTACTATGCCAAGAGTTAATGTATAATACAACCCCCGGTCTCTGCCCCTAGTACAACAGGATGCAGTAGTTAGAAGAAAAAGGGGAAGACCACTTACTGGCCTCGAGGCTGGGATTAGTTCACGAATCAAGTTTGATACCCCATAGTATGTGAACCCGTGCAGCATGTGTGGGAAATAGTTTGGGTCATGGAAGATCCATATTTGTGCATATTAAGAACCACCCAAAGTGAAGATGGTGGGGGTGTCCATCCCCTGCCATCCTTTAGCTGATAGGGTTTTATGGATCGAGAAACATAAGGATATGTGAAATAATTGGGTGAGGATATTTGTGGTTATCGATTGAATCTGGAAGTGTAGGAGGGGGATAAGTTTGAGAGGGAAAAGGTCAATGTGGTGGTGGCGGCCACTCTAAAAAGGTTCAATATGGGTCTAAATGTGAATCTCAAGGATCCTTGTGTAGAGGAGGAGTGTTCTTCATCATCTTTATTGTTCAACCACAACTTTTCACCGGCACATACAATTTGAAGAACCATGGGGGATGGGAGATAGGTGTGTGTGGTATGACTATTATAAAAATATGAAATCACATTTCATATGTTAAACTAATTTATGATAATTTGTCATTATAGGTCTGAACTGTGAACTCAATGAAAAATAAAATAAGACTTAACACCAAACCATGAGAGATATTTAACTCTAATTGATAATAAGAAACAAAATATTGGGATTATTATTATTATTATAAGTGAATAGATGTGATTGATACTTCATTGGGAAATTAAATCTCAAGTCATCTTATAGATACCCTCAGCTAACTTCATTGGTAGGTAGTAATAAAAATTGATAAGAAATAATTTATTTAAGGGGTGAGAATGTGACAATATAATATTTTACTATATATTCTCATTAAATAAAAAATATATTAAATAACATGTTTCACACACTATACCAAAATAAAATGGAAAAAAACCTTGATATATTTTGAATATTAAATATGACCATTAGAAAATAACCATTAAATTAGCTTGTATAAATTAAAGTAATCATATCACAAAATAAATAAAGAAATTATAAAGAAATTTCATCCATAAGTATAAGTATTCCATATGAATCTCTCTTGTCTAAGATCACAAGGTTGGTATCTTCACTATGGTTTTCTCTAGAACAAGCCCAAACCGAACTCAAGCAATTATGACTTGAACGAAATCATTTTCCAAAAAAGATAAATCTTATATAACTTGTTTTAAAATATATTATAGCTAAATCACTAGTCTTAACTTCCAATACTGGTTATCTTACCCTTAGATATTAGGCATAGGTTATATAGTATCATATCGATATGTAATTATTATCTATAGAATTGAATGGTTATATCAATATAAAAGTCATTTAAGCTTAATACCTTTTGTTTTCTAAGTTATGAATTCCTCTATTAAAATGAAATCATATCACTTTTATATATGAATATACATAAACATAATTTATTATCCATATAATTCATATTTCTTGAAAATAAATAAGAATACATAAACATTATACTTAAAAATACACTTTTTTAAATATTTTTCTTTCACACCTTACACCTTTATATTGTTAAAAATTTCAATAAATTTCATAATTTTAAATCAATAAAATAGACTTAATTTTTGAATTTCATATTATAAAAAATTTCATAGTATTAATTTTTGATTTTTTTTGAAAAGATTGATTTTTAATCAAAAAATACAGTATTTTGAAAAAATATAATTTTTATGATTTCATAATTATGTATGTGTATTCTATAAGTTTAAAAAACCTTTTAAATAATAAAATATGTATTTAATAAATAAAATTATGAATTTTAATATATTCTATGATCTTATAAATCATATGTCCAACATTTTTAGAACTAAATTAAAATATTTGTTTAATAAAAAAATTCTGTCTTTTATTTGAACCAAGTATTTTCTAAGTGAGATTTGGTTTTGTATTTTCATGAAAGAATCATAATTTTTTTTTTATAATAAACCAATTTATGTCATGGTAATTTATAATTTTAATAACTATGGATTACACATAAATTTTAATCTTAAAATACACTTTTTTCTAAAAACTATGTTTATGCATTATGTGTGCTAATAATAAAATTATTTTTTTCTGACCTTTAGAGATTTAATTTTTTAAAATAATTTACTTATTTGAAATCATAAGTTTCAAATTTGGTAAAATGGGAAATATTAGTTTTTTCATTAAAATCAATTACTAATCTTAAAAATTAATTACCAAGGTAAAAGTAAATTAAGGTAAAAAATAAAAAAGTTAAAATAAAAAGTACTAAAACACTCAATGTTGTATATAAAATTAGTTATTGAAGTGATTTTAGACCCAAAATCACTTTCCCCTCCTTTTGTTCCATTTTTTCATATTGGCCATGTAATAGTTACATTATATTATAGAAAATGTAATGGTTGCTTCAAAAACTACCCTTCTTTTCACTTATAAAACAGTAACACTTCTACCAATTCAAGATGCACCTATACTTTATATTTATTTTTTATATCACACTTTTATACTAGTATAACCCTCTCCCATTTCCATAATATTCTGGTTACCCTTAGTTTGCTTTAGGTCTTCATCTCCAAGGATACTTCCAAGAGAAAACTCAATCTTCTGACATGGGTATTACTTTATCTTAGTCTATTATTTTACTCTAAAACTTAAAAAATAATCTATAAAATTATTAATATAATTAAATAAGTATCATTAATATACAAAAATTTATTTATATTAATTTAACAGAAATTATATACTACTTTTCATCCACTTAAAAAACAAAATAACTTTAATTATGCGTTGTGAAGACTATCACCTCCACAAAGTAATGTTTTTTGTTATTCATCTTGATTTTATTAATTTATAAAAACCACCTAAAATATGATTCACCAAATTAAATATATCTAAATAAAATCATTATTAATCTATTATAATGATATTATATTCTTTCTTAACCATAATCACCCATCGAGATATAGTGTGTTCATGTTTGGGCATGTTTAACCACCTACTTGAATAAATGCTATAAAACTCTATCATGTATGTCTATGGGAACTTAAATACATATAAATAAAATCATTATTAATCTTTTATAATGATATTATATTCTTCCTTAACCATACTCACCCATCGAGATATAATGCGTTCATGTCTAGACTTGTTTAACCACCTATTGGAATAAATGCTATAAAACTCTATCATGGATGACTATGGGAACTTAAATACAAATATTATTATAATTTAATAAAAAATTGAATATTTTTTGGTTTTTTAATGGTTATATTAATCATTTAAATTTTTATTAAAATATTATCACCGCTCGCTAAAATTCCCAAAATAATTCGACACTTGTTCAATTTTCACGGAAACATAATAAGAAACAATATAATAAATGGTCAATATTTAATTATATATAGAATAATAATTTTTCTATTATGGTATATAATAAACATAATTTGACTATTCAGGAAGTTAATCATGTGTGAAAAATGAATCTAGAATAAGGTAAGGGTCTTTGTCTCAAATTCCTCTTTTTGAGACATGTTTTGTCTTATATACCTAATTCCATTTAAGTGGTGTATATTCTTCCTAATTGTGATGTTATATCATGAAATAATTTTTATTCATGGTAATTTAAGTTCAAATTAGATATATCTCTCTCTCTCTCTCTCTTTCAAGAGTTTTTGAGTTAAATTCTTCTCAAAATATAAGGAATTTTCCTGACTCAAATATTTTTCTTGAGTCATAATCACTCAAATTATGATCTTTCAAGATTTAATTATCATCCCCAATGATGATTTTATGTTTTAATTTCATCTTATTTTCTGAGGAAATCATGTTTCATACTTAATAATAATTATTCCATGAAATTATTTTTCATAAAAAAAATAATTTGGTTAAGAATAATTCTCATCTCTTTTAATGTATTTTTCCCATATCCATGTTTTTTACTTCCCACTAATGTTATCCTTTCCCTAGTGTAAACTAAAATTGTTTTTATCTCTAATTATCCTTATATTCACCTTCATTCATTTTAAAATAAAGTTTTAATTAACCATTTAAATATTTGGGTTTTCAATAAATAAGTTTTTAAAATATTTAAATGTTTTTCCTTACCATGATTTTATATTCTTCCCTTCTATATCACTTTTTAGTATATGTTTTATATATTATCAAGGTATCATTATTGAAGTTTTTTTAAGTAATGTTTTAATAATTTTTCAATTCATAATAAAAAATTGGTTTCTGAAAAGTGACATGAAAATCATATCTTTTGATATTATATTATGAAACGCTTTTTAAGAAAAATATTTTTTGTGATATCTCTTCTATTTTCAAAGGACTATTCTCCAATGAATTCATGGATCATAAATCATAATTTTTTTATCTTTTTAAATATTTTTTTTGGGTGATCATTTTTTTTATATCAAAGGACCATTTTTTATGTGATTATATTAGAAAAATTTATAAAACTCATTTTATTTCCATGTGTTATTTTTTATAAGATAAATGATTTGATTTTATGTGATACTCATGTGTATGGATAATGATGGGCGGGGTCCTATAGCATCCTAAAATGCATTGGTTAATGTTTTATATCTCAAGAGATAACTATGGGTACTTATTAAGGAATTATCACTCCACTCTGGGAATCATGTATAGAATGCTCGCTCCCCTATAGAAACCAAGTAGGGATTCCTTCACCAATATAGAAATAAGGTGGTGATGCATTCTTCCTGATGAGATGTTTACATATTCTTATATTTTTTTCACTTATTTTTCCTAAGATATTCTTTATTTCAAAGCTATTATAAATCATTATGATATTTTTTATTTTAAATATATTCCATTTTCTTATGTTAAGATGTCATGTTTTGTTTGATTTTTGTTATATACTTATAAACCATGTTTTTATAACCCTTATTTGGTCTTATGAGTCTATTATATGATCCTTAATGATCAATAAAGTTTTTTTAATGTCACTTATGATCCCATTATCTTTTTATCTAATATTTCCCCCTTACTCATGTTTTCCCTCATGTTTATAATCTTACCTTTGTGATTGGTTGACAAGTTTTACTTACTGAGAATTCAAGCTCACTCCTTTATTATGTTTACATTCCCAAGGTTATGATGATGATTATATCATATGAGATGTCTATAAGATAGTCTAGAGGAGAAATGTTGTGGAGAAATGTTCACAAGTGTTGTAAAATAATATTTTTATGTAGCTAGTCTCCAAGACACTAAACCTTTAGATCCATGTGTTTTGTGACTTTTTGTGAGATGTATTAATTAAATCACGGTATCAATGTATTATTTATATATCTTTTTCATGTGTCTCTATAAAAATACTTCCCTTTTTATATACATTTTTTACTCATATTACTTTATAAATAGTTCAAATTCAAAACCTTATGAAGATAATAGGAATAACCAAACCAATGTTAAAGGGCTAGGAGGACCCACCATATTCTTGTTTTAACAAGATAAACCTCTCTTCTACTTTTCTTATTCATGTTATTCTTTTTGATTTTCCAATGAAACCACTATAAGTTTTTTGAAATTTAATTTCCACATAATGAATTATTTAATTTATTAGAAATATTATTCTACTCTACCTTATTTATATGTATATTTTTCTTAAATCAGTTTTAATTCATTTGGTACCTATTTCATTAGTCTCATTTTAGTTCATTCACAAGTGTTTGTTTTGTTTTCTTAGTTTTTTTGTAATAATTGAGATCATATCCATGTTTATATCCTTTATTTTATTTTATTTATTCTCAATAATATAAACCACTATCCATATTACACCATATTTATGGTTAAATAAATATCCCTTTGAGGTGAGGCCTAGTTTAGGGTTAATGGATTGATCAATTGAAAACACGCTTAATGATTGTTAAACCAATGTTGTATATCCTTGATCAACTATGTCATGGATTATTGAAATTATTGATGGAATATTTATGTTTCATATATTATTGAAACACTTGGGTATATATATACCATTCATTAATTATATTTGTACATGAATGGAATCTCGAGTTAAGGCATAGATAATGGCCAAAAGAAAGAAAATGCTTTAATATGTTTAGTACCATCACTATGGATTCAACTCGAGTGACACTATGCACATTATATCATAGAACCAAGAATTTAATGGGTAATAGTTTAAAATATGTCATGAATCACTTAGATATTTAGGTATACTATAATATCAATCGTATAAAATTTAACTCTTTGATGGTTGAGTGGACAACTCCATGTGCAATCTGTTATATGGATTGTAACAACTTTATTCCTCTAATATCCTAACCTTTAGTGTTTTGTAGATAAGTACGACTTAAATATCACACCAAATATAGGAACCTAATTTTATTGGGGTCATCCATAACATTATTTCCTTGCACAAAATAATTCATAGGCACCCTACTTTGGTAGAACCTACACGGTTGGATGATTGATGTCTTGATAAGTGTTCACTTTGGAAAGAATATAACACTTTGTATTTTTAAGGTAGTTTTTAAATATAAATATTTTATCTCATGTATTCCCTTTATGAATGAATGCCTTTAATTATTATTAGTAAAAATATTGTTATTATTATTAGAATCTTGTTTTAGTTGTAAATTTTTAACAAGATATCAGATTGACTATCTGTTTTTGGAATCACAACCCAGACATTGAGACAGATGATTCAAGAGTAATATGTTATCCAGAATTCTAATTCATGGGTTGATCCACTGGTCCCATAAAATAACATGTCTCATTAAGATATGATGAAATGATTTGTTTTCATCTATTACACATTTTCAATAGGTGAATAGATGATTCTGAGTATTATTCCACATAGATTGTAATAGAGAAATCCAATATTCCATACAAGTCCATTTGTAATAAGATATAGCAATATTTTTGTTTTATCCCTATAGAAACAATTATGTGATTCAGGTGTGTTCATCAAGCATTTACAAGATTCAGATTTGGGCATGCGAGTGGTCTATTCTAAGTGTTTTTCCACATTGAACATTATAATGGACCAAACTTTGAAGATAGATATATGGCATATTGTGAAGTAATAATGATCCATTGAATCAGCGTTACAAAGATTAGGCTTGGATTTCCGGATTTTTTTGGTAAATGGAAACCCTCCCTGATAGCAAATTTATGCGAGGACATAGTTTTCTCCCACTATCCCTAGGTAGGGTTAGTTATTCCACCATGGGTTTTAGATATGGGATCCTCTACCTATAGATCATATAGGGTTAGTTAATCCCACCACTATTATGTGGAACACAATAATTTATCTTTAGATTCAGTATTACCCTATCTAAAGAGCTAAAATGGGGTGTAGGATCCTCTACTAGAGTTTTTTATTCCCCAATTCACTACTATGGGTGTGGGATCTTCCACTATAGATACAGAGAAGTTTCATGGGTTGAGAGTTTGGATATATGATTGATGGTTTAGTGTAGATTTTACCATGGGTTGTTGTTATCCCTTATCCAATGAAATTTTTTCAGTTATGAGTGACTTCCCCTTTATGTTTCATGGAAGCAATGTGACTGATAGAAATATGATCAGTATAGACTTCTTTGAGACTTTATATTCCTTGGGGTCCTAGGTCTTAACTCTGAGATGTGATGTTTCAGATGAATATCAACTTTATACTTTATGGACACTTTTTTCATGACCCCATCCCTCCAAATATGTCACATTAAATGAAGATAGATAATGATCCATGAGTCTCACCTCCAATAATCCTCGGGTTGACGAATGGCACTGAGGGTATAAAAATCTCACATATAAGAGGCATTACCTTCTAATATAAAGAAAGGATAGGGAGATCGGATAAAAACCACAATGAAACTCTAGAAGAAAATATAAAATTAAAACCAAAACCATCCCATAATGAATGAGCATAAATAACCAATAAAAAAAAATGTCTCCAAAAATTATCAAAAAGATGGGTCATACGATAGAAACTTAACAGAAGCTCCAAAACTCAAGATAGTAATGTCCAAATCGGTTCCCAAAGTCCTCTTGGATACCTAAAAATAGTTTATATATGTATTGTGAGAAAAAAATATATGCTCAGTAGGGACATAACCAAGGTTTCAAGTGCACATGTGAAAAGATCATGTTAATGCACCAGTAAACAAATAGCAAAACCAACAAGAACCTAGGTAGGTTAATTAATCATCTCATCCTCACCATGGATCACTCACTAAATCACACATACAATATAGTAATATAGCATTGATATCTTAACAAAACAAGGTGCCTATCTACTATTTCCCCACTAATTTATCACTCTCATGCCCCAACTTTGAGTGCCCTGTGTCTCATCCCTTTCATAAATATAACATCACACCCACATCACATCACATCTCACTCAAAGACAACTGATCCATCTTTGATGTAGGTTGGGAAGCATCCCTACATTCCCCACCCTCACAAGATCTAGCATCATGTGCTAGCATCAGGCATTACCACACCACATCTTGCTCGAAGTATCCTCGACCAAAACATCTCATCTCATCATATAAATGAGGAATTAGGGTATCATAAACATAAAGGACATCAACCTCATTCCCTCCTCCTACCATGCATGACCCCCACCGCATATCACATCACATCACTACCTCATCACATCACATCTCAACTAAAAATATCTGGTCCAAAACTGTTAGGTAATTTCCAACACTAATCTGTATCATCATTATTGATAAAGAAAGAGTGGGGAAAGGGGGTAGCTAGCCATCAGTATCACCACCATCCCAGATGTTGGGGAAAACACCTAGAACCTAGAACCTCTAAGAATTGGTAAGGTTATCCAACTTGGGTGGGTCATGTATAGAAATAACAAAAAAAGATATATATATATATATATATATATATATATATATATATATATATATATATAACACGCAATACCCAACTTATGGGTTCACATCAACTACACTAATGCACACCACATCACCACCACCATACCACACACAAAACATCACAACCACTTCCACCACTATATACAGCACATCACATAACCTCCACAAAATCCACACATCTGGGTCCATTTACTAATCCACTCACTCACATTTACGCTGCCCATTTTTTTAACGTTCAATAAATTAATTCATTGACCACACGACCATTTTCATATGATATAATTTATTTACCATCCTATTTTGTTTTATTTTATCATCTCAATTTATTCAATGACTAACCAGGAAACTAACACAACCACTACAAAACAAACTCGTCTAACTAAAAATAATCATTTCTATAACAACACAACCATAATCATTGTCATGCCAAATCAACCAAGTCATATCACCATACATCACAACCACCACAAAACCATAACTACCATGCACTACTACCATTTCACACCACATCACATATCACAACCACACATCTTCCCACACCCCATCCATATAGGGTCGGCCCGGGTAATGTTATTTCCCAAGACAAGCATTCAAAATGATTCCCTTAACCGTGTGTATATTAATAAAAATATAGATCAATAATTATACCAATAAAATTACATGTTTCTTGACGAACGAACCCATCTCAATTACCATTTCACATGTACAACAAGGGAGGTTCTGTAAGTGAGGCATCTATATAGGGATGCTAATGGGTGATATCAGCAAAGATGTGTGGCGAAGGGAGAAAGGGAGGTGGTGTGGCAGGATGAAGACTTGCATCGATAGGGAGAAAGTGTTCGGTGCTGGAGGGGTTAAGGAAGGGAAACCAAGAGAATAATGATAGTGGATGACTTGTGTCGACAGGGAGAAAGTGTTCAGTGTTTCCTGGCGAGAATTCAGGTAGGTGGGTGGGGAGATTATCTTACAGACAAAGAATCAGTGAAGTGTGGGAATGAGTAGGTGTGAAGGCAGATTGTGGGGTAGATGAGGTAGAGAGAGCAGGGAATCACGATAATGGAGGAAGTTTGGATTCCCCCTTATAGGTTTTTACCCTATCCTGTGGCTCGCAGGGCTTACCCTCAGGCCGAGCCTGTATTCATTCCAACCAACCACCACAGCAAAGCCCCACGCATCACATAGCCTAGTTAGGCACCTCCATCACCACACAATAGCCCAAACCACATAAGGAAAACACAACAAGGAAACCTCACACAACAGAAACATGGTTCATCTCATCAAATCATACACATCATAAAAAAGGCTTCCAACATCTATTATTTTTATCAAGGCATCAACATGGAATAATATCATCATCAAAAATATCAATGCAGTCAAAACATTTAATGTCTCCCCATACCCATCAATTACAATTATGTAAGCTTATTATCTTATTGCACCAACCCTTACTATCCACCTAAAGGAAAGAAAAACTGTGAATATATCATGCATCGAACATAAAATGGATATAATGAGGATCCCTTATCTCAAAGAAATGTTCTGATCTCATTGCGCACCATAGGGTGAAGAAAACACAACTCGTAGACCAGAACCGCACTAGAATATCTAGATCAACTTGAACCGCATCAAGGGTTGTCAAAAAAATTTCTCAAAACACACTGAAACCAAACAACAACACCACAAAAAAACCCAGAATAATAATTGAAGGAATCTTGAGTATAAAGAAGAAGGAACTCACCATCGATCGCTAATGAGAAACCACCGGAACCTAAGGGCCAGGGCAAGGTAAAACGCACTGGAAGTCATCCCAAAATTGACTAGGGATCATCCATAATAGGAGTGAGATGATTGGACAAGTGAAAGGATAATTGGATGAACTATGTTTATAAAAAACCTAAAACTCACCTTATTTATGGCATGAATTAAAATTTTATGTCATAAATTCCATGGCCCACAAAACATACACCATAAAACTTACCTTTATACCATAAATTATTTTTCCTCTGAAAAACATAGCTCTTAAGGATAGAATTAACTTATGCGAAAAATTCCTCTTTTACAGTGTAAACCCATTTTACAGTCACCCATCCTTCACAAACAATTCATAAACTAGATGACCATACAAGTTGTAAAACACAAACGTATGGTGGAAACCCTTATTTTACATTGTAAACCTCCCTAATACTACACAAATAGCGCTCTAAATCCACAAAACCCTCTAGAACCTCCTCCAACCACTTTCCCACCACAAAACCAATGAAGTAGTGGGTTAGGAAGGCATGGAATGTTAAAAATTTGGTGTTCTAAGAACACCTAGTTTCTTACACATGGTGGATTTTAAGGATTTAGAGTTGACATGACCAAGATTATTATGTGTCCCTAAAACTTATAATGATCAATCATATCTTGATTATTCTTATTTTACTTCCTCTCATCAACTCCTTAGTTTCAAGAGCTTTGAGATGACTTGGTGTTATAGTTTTACCTCTTCATCTTCCTTTTAGTCAGCTCTAGTACATATAATGGAGATAAAATGTTATTGTGTGCTTCTTTATGGTTTTTTTGGCATCCTAATAGGTATGTTTATACTCACTCATGCACAGTTCATAGCCCCACACATGTTGTATCTGTACAGATAGTGCATGGATTGGAGATGGTTTTATGGGATATGCTTACTCATTTATAGTCACCATACCCTAGCCTATTGGAGATAGTCTTGGGCTAGAACTCTCAACTTACTGCTATCTCAAGTGGGGCCCTAGTGGGTCAGGTCATTTTTAAGTAATTTATTTCCCATGTATAATTGATGGGAGAAATGTGGGATTCTCCATCATATGATTATATATGTAATAATAATAATAACAATAACAAAAATTATTATTATCACCGAGGTTTTTTTATGAAATAAGGAAGGGAAGTAGGAGAATCAAGTGATTTCACATGTGCCCTAGGTTTAAATCCTTCAAAAGATAAGAACTCATCTTCATCCTTAGATCTATCATATGTTTCAGGCACAAGTAACTCTTTAATCACTATGCATCCAACAAAATATAATGCTTTTGATCATTCTATTGGATCAAGGGAAATTGATCCAAAGAAAAAATCATATGAATTATGCGATTGAATGTGGTTATATCTTCCCCTTATCTTAATATCTCTTCTTCGAGTAGGATTATAAATAAGGTTCATATATATATTGTTTTGAAAAATCTGGATACATTTGAAAAATGGATTCATCTTTGGAAGTTTTCTATTATATCGAGGGTTGTTATTCCAAAAGGGGATAAGCTCTGGAAATTCAATGAACTTTCTAATTGGATTACTGAAATATGTGGATTTTATGAGTTGAAAATGATTGTGATGTGTAAGGGATATTATCAAATTATCTTTCCTTTAAATTAATGGAAAAAATAAGGCATGGAGCTTTAGATTCATATCTCTGAAACTAGAAATCCTTGGAATTCAATAATGGGATGAAAACTTTAATCTTTTTTAATGGGATGAATACGCATGCACAAGTTTTGATTTGTATTCTCAAATTGAATTGGTTGGGCAAGAATCCTTAGATTCTATAGGATATTGTCTCGTTTGTTGGAATTCATTTAAGAATAGATATAAAAAACAAAAATAAAATATTTAGTAACTATGTCAGGGTCTTGGTTGAGGAGGATCTTGAGACCACACTTATGGAGGAGGTGGTACTTAATACCATAGAATATAGTATTCCCTTCAAAATTTAGTATGAATGGTGCTCTAATTTCTATCAAGAATGAAAATTTATTAGGTACATCTCAACTAAATATAAAAGATCCAAATTTCTCAACTCAATAAAGATTATAGGGCACAATGATGCCACTTTTTATAAGAAAATTTTCAAGGGAAAAGGGATAATTCAAGATCCCTTAGGATCTACTTTAGTGCCTAGATTTATACAGCCTTATCCCAAGCTTATTGTGAAAATTCAAGATCTCATATCTTCCACCACTAGGCCTTCATATAGGCAATCTATTGAAACTAAGAAATCTGAGAAGGACCCCCCACCATTGGTTAACCTAGTAACTGTATGTGTGGAAACTCATACTATTATGGTGGATAGTTATGTGAACACCACCATTCCATATTAGGATTCCACACCTCCACCTAACGATATGTTTTCCCCTATGATGACCTCTTAACTGGGTCCATGTGGGGAGGCCACCAGGCCGACCCAGGTTGTGGAAAAGGCCTCTATTCTAGTATATGTGATTGTGACTACAACACCCGGAACACCCTCTGGAGTCATAGTGCAGGACACTCGGATAATCACATTGAACACAAAATAGATAATAATATTTGAGAGGTCCCTTCCTGAGGTAAAAAACCTTCATTATGTAAGGATTAGGGACCCTTCACTAAGGTTACATTAGACAAGGTTTCTAAAAGTAAGGCTCTAGAGGTTGTTAATTCAGGGAAAGAATCCTCTAGAAATAAATTCACACTCCTCAATGGTAAATTATGGGTTGATGGGTCTAAGGAGAAAACCCAACTCCTTGAAAATAATATGCTTTATGGGGTTTAGGAATCTCATCTTCTTGTAAAAATTGATAGCCTTTTGGATAATTACAATCTATAAAAAAATAAGGTTCAAGGTAAAGGAAAGAATTCATCCTCAATGGTGGACAAGAAGGATTTTCAAAAGACAAGGTGTAGGTTATCTTCAAAATGAATACCCTTTTCTAGAATTTCTAAGGGCTAAGTAATGTAGACACATCCTTTTCCCTTATACATTTCATTTCACTATAAAAACCATGAATAATTTCTATTACTAAACCTAGGGTCATTGTTGAAATCTTTGAGATCTTTGATTGGGGTAATATTAGATATTTTTTGGATGGCTCAAAATATCAATACATCATAATTGGAAACCTCATTGGTCCTTAAAAAGGAAATATTTACAGGCCTCTATTTTTCAAATTGGGTAGTAGGAAGTTACAATGAAGATATACATTGGAAACTCTTTTTGACATGACTCCTTTATTTATGCCTCAAATTATTATATCAAGATAAGAGGAATATAGGAAGATATCTCTTCTATCTCTAAACAAGTTAGGGATACTTATATCCTCTTTGGATACTTGATTTATGTTTTAAATGTGGATGAAAATATAGGTTCTAATTTCAAGAGGGTGGCCTCCATGGAATTCCAAAGATTCATTAATATCTATCTTATATAAGAGATAAAACTAATTGGGACTAACTAGAATTGGTTGAGACATGTTGTCAAAGAAATTAAGGCTAATAAAATTAACAAAACTTTTATTTCTCCCATGGGTAGAGATTTTATACCCCCTTTCTCTTATAGAGTTCTTCCATGAATTCACTCTAATCATTCCCTGATCCTTATCTAGATGATTGGGACATGTGATAAATTCCTCTCCACTTTTAGATGAAGGAAATGGGCATGCAATGGAAGCCCAAAAAACGGGTTTTTAAAATTTTTCATCGAATAAAAACATAAACATGTTGGTGTCGACAAATCGCTGCCCGGTTTAATCCGAGGATCTCATGTGAAGAGTTTTAAGTAAAAAATTAAAACCATAAAACAAGGTTTAGATTCAAATATGTGCTTGACATATTCTCTTCATTTTTGATTGCTTCTTGAATAAACTGAGGATGAATTCCTCTAGATCATCCAAACACACTTCAAAAATCTGTGAGAGCACCATTCGTTGAATTTGGGGTCATAGTGCGGAGATCCGACGACGCCTTCAACGCTATGACGATCAATACATCGCCTTGCTTTCGATGCCTGAGAGAGAGTTCGATCTGAGCTTCTAGATCTAGAGAATATCTCTCTAGGATTTGGGGGAGAGAATAGAATAGAGAGAGGCAGTGAATAGTCCATGGAAAACTTCTCTCCTCCTTTATTTATAGTGTGTAATTAAAATAACCAGTATTACCACTTCAGCCCCCGAATACATAATTCACTATATACGACATGTTATGACTACTAATCCAAGTCATAAATATTATTATCACTTTCTTATAATATATTAAATATATTACCTGATAATAAATGAGTCATTAACGTGACTATTCATTTACACAAATATTAATTAAACCTTAAACCTTTTTAATATTCGTTCCAATAAGATTTTTTATGTATTTACATAAAACATGTAAATACACTTAATAAATAAATTCAATACTCTTTATTATTTACTTGAATAATATGAATTTATTTATTACATTGGTGATCGTATCTCTTGGGAAAAATCCCAAACCCCAGTGGTGGGGCCCACCTTGTCCAAAACTCCTATTCAACTAAATATGAAAAATTCTTGAATATGATATTGTGTGTGACCCTTTAGGACCTTATATCGATAGAATTTAATACTATTTACAGACCAAGAGTGGGATCTAGCAAACCATCATGACCCTTAAAGAGATAAGGATTTTCACAGCAGTGACAAACAACCTACGAACACGGACTGTGTAATATAATCTCTTTGTCTTTAATATCTCATAATATATTAAGCACACTCCTGTCATCATCCTTTTATTGATTTAATATTTTTTGATCTAACTAGACGGATTTTCCTTGGACTACCATGTCCAAGGATTTATCAAGGCACTACCATCCTGGTCAACATGGCCTGAGATATATAACTTCCTTAACCTGGAAGTGAAAAATCCTTTATTGATCATTCAAATAATGTTATTCCACCAATGATTCACCCAATACAAACTACCCCACCACAATTTCAATATCATGGTTTTCATCTTGAATCAAAGTACTAATCAAATGGCACATATTGGCAATGATCTCAGGTCATGAGACCATTACACATGCTCGTATATAGGTAAATAAAATGACACCCAAAACACGTGGTGTTCCTATTAGCGGGTCCGTCCTCATGATCTCACTGCTAGAGATCACCAAGTGTGAACTTCATGAGAATAATTCTCAATGCATATGATCCCCCAACACTTGATAGTCAAAAATCTATTGGGTCCAATCAATAATATGTATCTACACTATATGACCTTTGTTTAAGATTAATTTCATAGTATCTATATGTTCTCATTATAGCTTGGGATCTAATATAACCTTTTGATGCGACAATTAATCCATGGACATTAACATTTCAATAGTGGGCGCAAACAAGTCTACACAATAATGGTAAGAAAACATCATGTATAACTGAATTTTATACATGATGTGGTAATCAAAAGAAGTGCATAATTGGGTCTAGAAAACCCACTATTTTAACACTCCCACTTGTGCTAGAGAGAATTTGCTAACCAAACTTGTTATCTACTCACATGAAAAAGATCATGTTTTTACAGAGTAATGGATTTAGCTAACCGGTTTTCCACATTTCTACTACGTGGCTATTCTACTAAATGTGACATCATCTCCTTGAGTAAAACTTATCAAGATATGGTATGCTCAAGTATGTACCACTTTTATACTGTCACATCTTGAAATCATGGCTAGTAAGAATATCATAATTTACATTATGATAATATTCTATTTATTGGGTGTGATTCCATGAACTGGAAAAAATCATTTCATATAACAGCTTCTTAGCTGCCTTAGAAGCAGTAACATACTCAATATTTGTAGGTATGTCACCAAATAGCTTATATGAGCTTGTCTCACTCATCAACTTGGCCTAACTGAGATAATATATCCTGTGGATCTAAGGAATACTAGTTTTTTTCCCTGAAAAAATAGTATCCTTTCTTCTCCATTTACCTGGTACATATCTGCTGTACTTTTCGAAGTACAACTAGAATGTTCTGACTGCTTCACTTACAGTGCTCCTAGATATAACTGATATTTGCCTACTATCCTTGCAATATCAATTCTTGTACATATCTTAGCATGCATGGTTAATCCATCACTTGAGTGTATAGATTTAACTAATCACATTTATCTCCTCCCATGTCCTGGACATGTCAACCTAGAGAGATTACGCCATGTGACATACGTAACAATTCTCTCTTGAATTTTTCCAACTTGTATTTTTCAATACCAAGTAAAAATATGTAAGATTGACTAGGTCCAAGAAACCATTAGATCTACCTGAGTAGATCCAATTCCATAGAACTTAGGTTGTTACTTTAAGTAAATCACTGGAGAATAGATTTCATTCTGATCTTAACTAATTGTAAGATCAATGTCTATTTTCCATATGTTTCTGAACAAATTTATCTTGGAAAACTGTGGCGCTCCCACTAACCTTTGGTAGCCACATGGAAAAAATTTATAGAAAATTTATATTCTATGATAATGTTTCTTACTTCAATCCTAAACTAGATTTCAGTAACTTGCAACCTTTATCAGCATTCTGTGATGTGAACATCCTCTTCTGGTTGCGTTGTATAGATACCTTCCATGAATGGTGGTCATGACATCCAAATCTAAATAATATGATGATAGAAATTATCTATGACAAGTAAAATTATAATGGATTTGGGCATAACAACCTGAAATTACCAATTGAGCCTTTTTGGTACCATGCTTGTACCATCCTTGTATCAACTCACTTGAATACCCACTATAATATTCAATTTATAAGCCCCTTTGTAATTTGATACATGGAATCCATTATTAAATTTTTATTTGTGTTGTCAATATTAGCTAATTTCTATACACTTCTTACTTGTAGGAAATATTATTCACAATGAATAATAGATCACCAGCCGCGGTGAATACAAAAACCATCACCATGGTTTTATCCTTCCTACACAGTATGTGTCACTAGAACATACTATGTTCCACATATGCTTGTGGAACTAGTTCTTATGCCAAATATTTGTGCATCTTTGGGATAGACTAAACCCAAGTCAATATAGCTCCCCTTATCTCTAATAGATATGTACACCCTTATATAGAAGTATAGTCTATTACTTGACTACCACTTTTCTATGTTAGGGATTTATGTAATATCCTAAAAAAATTAGAATAATTACCATAAATACACAATGTGTTTGTTCCTGATGCAAGTTTTTTTATGTCCTAACAAACTCTTTGCATCCAAACACATGTACTAATGACATAATGTATTTCCACTATACAATGACTCGTATGATATACATTTTTCATTTTATTTAACATATGATTATGGGAAATCGATGTTATTTGTAAATCACATCATGAAATATAATGGAATTTTATGCAAGTTACAACATTGAAACTACTTACATCAAAACTATGATGTATAAAATGTGTGTTTAGGAATTACTCCATGCTAAATTTTGTTGATCAATGCTGACATGTAAGACTTCATCACCGATCCTCCTTATTAAAATCAATGTTGTGGTGTAGATAAGGTAATGCGCATTTAAGAATTAATCCACACTACATTATCATGATCGATGAATGCTTGGTCAAGATATTTTTTGGTATGCCAACCCGAAGCAACTCATATCTTCTAAACATGCATATATATCATACTTCACTTTCCTATTCCATAATGACTTAAAGGAATCATATAAAGTATCTTTACCACTTAACTTTCCCTTGAAATAGTTCATTCTCACTTGTCGAACTAATTTCAAAAGTTTTGTGACATAACTTTATTTCTAAAGTTTTCTTTGTCCAAACTAAAGACATCAATAATACCAAAAGTGTTTAGCTATGAAAAACCTAAATACCATACTGGGTATATTCATTATGTCCACTTTAAGTGTTTCTTGAAAAAGAATTTTCTTTCCACAACTAGGTATAAGTCTTACATTTTTTATATTCATCACTCATTACCTATGATTCATGTATCACTGAATTAGTGATTGAGTATTATATACCAAAAACAACATTCATTATGGAACCTGGAATAATGTCTCTTTTTGTCCTAAGGACACATGATATTAATGTTTTGGTTATACTCAATAATAGTTATACATGAATCTTTCACTTGGAAATATAGAAGTTGTGTACATCTCACCACTGGCCTAGGTATCACCCTTTCGCAGCCACTTGGAGAATACATCTGACTTCTAGTGATATTTATATACTTACTTGGTTAATGTATATCAATACACATATGTGATAATAATATTTTATTGAATACCCAAGAAGTAAAACTAAACATTAAATTGATGAATATTCCTGAAGAAGAAATGGTAACTTGCTTCTTTAATTTATTTAATTACATTTAAACTTCCATTGTTTTTATTTTATATTACATAAAACAAATAACCAATGTTACTACCTCATTTATTGAAGGATGTTGTGAAAGTTCCATTGTCATTAATTACCTTTGTCCTTTTCTCCTTGTCTTCCAATATGTTCACCATAATAATTAAAGGTTTAAGTATATTTTATATTCTTATTCACTTGGAAAACCTTAACTAAAAGGGTAATAAAGCATTTACTCAATACTTTTTAATTTTGTAACATTAAATGAGACTTGAGTAAATGGGTAAAATGATATTAGAATAGTGTTTATTGAAATATCATAACTCGCCTTTCAATTTACACATATCCTAGTGTAACCAATTCCTATTCATATCATTGCTTCACATTCTCTTTACAAATCACCCAGAGATGAGACTTCATGTTATATCATCCATGTCCTGATGTGTTGACCGCAACTAACATCAAACATTGATGAAAGCATAATGACATAACCATAATATGCTATATACATTAGTCTTCTGTAATCAATTTCACTCTTGCTTCCTGAGGTAACATAATAGGTTTTTGGGACACCGACACCTTGAGTTTCTAATAGTGTTGTGCGCAGGCGCATGTACTGTTCTTGGATGCTCGTGCCAGTGTGGACATTGACTTTGTCCAATATTTATCTTAGTTTTTAAACTTGTGTTATAAATTTCCATTTTACTAAAAAAATAAATTTCTAGAAAATTAGTAGTTTTTATCACGATTACTTATTTATACATTTTTATTAATTAATTAAATAAATGTCTTCCACTGTTTTTATTGAATTCTAGGAACCCTCTGTATTAGAATTGGAATAATATATTGCTTAAATATTCTATTGGAATGATCTCTGAACAACCCCTCATAGTCTACCAGTATTGGATATGCCACTACTTGGAGGGTTCAAGGTAGGCTTTTGGCTAGCCAACTTCTTTAACTCTCAGTTCCTTGATCTATTGAGTGAACTCCTAGATTCTTAAATCGTTACTTGATTTAGTCAATGATTGCCTCTAAAATTACAAAAATATATCTTTACCAATTTATTTGCTACAACTTTGGTTAAGTCAACCCACCAATCTCATAATAACACCCTGGTAGTAAGAAGAACCCTCATCTTTGGTATGACCGGCACCCCAAACAATTGGTTTTGTCAAAATTCAAATGATGGAAGACGGTTTGGACTTAATATCTCTTTGAGGGTTTTATTATTTTTAATGTGAGGAAATAAATCATTCTCTATCTTATTAGCAAGTACTATTTTATCACACTCACAATTTATCATGCATAAAATAGAAAAATCCATCGTGCCACATGTTCATTTTATCTTCCATTCTTGTTTATTATTATTCTATGTGATCATTCATTAACTACACATTCACAGAAATAATAAACCATGAAATAATAAAATGATGACATGATCATGATCTAGTACTAATGGTTAATATGTTGAGTGAATAACGGACCAACCTAAACCCTAGGGGTAATACCTTGAGTCACATCACTTGTGACTCGAAATGTAGCACCTACTTATCCAATGCATCCAACTCCTATATGGTGTGTCACTATAACTTGGAACAAAGTGTGTTAGTAGTCATCTAGTCATTATACAAAAATACTCACATGCAGTTGAGGGGAATTGGGGAGTATAAATACAACTCTAAAGTGGACACACATGCCCTTATACATATAATGACACTTGAGACGACATGTAGATCACCTTTTATTTAACTACTTATTAAAAAACATGCAATAATCAAATAATTAAATAAAAACACACCAAACATGCATTGGTCAGTCTGAGGATCATGACTAGTCTAATACGCATCCAATCGCGTATGTAAAAAATGCATAATTAAAATTAAACTTGTAATAAATTACACTCGAGGTAATTATAATTGAATTTAAAATTCACTCATATTTTTAATTCCATATTTACGCCGTTTGGTCCCAATTAATTAATTTACTTTTACAACTAAAAATTAAATTAATTAAATACCAGACTAAATTAATTTACATCTCCAATAATTATTTAACCAAAAATTAATATTTAACTAATTTAATTTACAACTGAAATTAAATTAATTAATTTAATTTAATTTTGAATAAATTAAATTACATGGTCCCAAAAAACCCCGAGCATGGCCTGTACGGCTCGAGCTGAACCCGCACAGGCTCATCTCGGGCTGTATCGACCTTGTGCAAGGGCGTCCTGGGCTAGGAAAACCTACCCGGGCCTCTTTTGAGGAGAATCTAGTCATTATAGACTAAATAGAAGAACACCAAAGGTACCTTAGTTTGTGATTGAACGACTGCTGGTGGTCCATCCTGGGGTGGGCTGCGTCTGAGGTGCAGCAGTTCTACTAATGCTAAATCTGGTGAGAAAAATACAGGGAGGTTAGGCCGGAAAATCGAGGGGAACCCACACTAATAAGGGCATGACCAGAGAGGTGGCTCACGGCTGTTCGATTACTGTGCGAAGCGGCTCTAATGAGGGGTTCCCTAGGAAGGAGCCAGATCTGAGAGGCTGGAAGGGAAAGTGAGAAGGTGGGGCCAGGTAGCTCACACAAGGGAACAAGGGTGGACCCTTTCTCTTTTTTTTCCTTTAGTAAGTCAATAAATGCCTCTTTAGGATAGAGTTTAATGTTTTTTCACACCCAACCACTGTCCCTTTAGATTTCCTAGTTTGTTAGTTTTTTTTGTGTTTGATTGGTGATCCGAAGATAAACACCAACCCCACTATTTTATACACCCAATTGGGTGTATTTTTTCTCCGTTATAATAAATAGACTGAATGTAATAAATAAATAAATTAAATTAATTATTTACTTAATTTATAAAATCAATTTATTTAAACAACCTTTTCAGAGAACCCTATTTCGGCCAAGGGAACTTCGTTCAGTGAACTAGTTTGAGTATATAATACATGATTTAAAACCCACAATTCTACTTGTTTAAATTTGATTTTTAACTTTGGATGACTATAGATTTCTCATCCGATATCGAATTAAGACATGGTCTATGGTGTTGGGACTATAATGATGTCTTCTTCATAGATTAATTCAAATTTAATTTTTCTATAGGCTTAATAATTTCATGTTCTCCTCTGACACCACTTGAAAGAACCAGACACACCCCAGAATCCTCAAAAATGGGTTTTTAAAAATTTTCATTGAAAAAAGACATAAACATGTCAACTTCAACGAATCATTTCCCAGTTTAAGCTGAGGATCTCACGCGAAGAGTTTTAAACACAAAATTAAGACCATAAAAACTGGTTTACATATCAAGTAGCGCTTAATGTCTGCTCACCGTTGGTGATCGCTGCCTGAAGAATCCAAGGAATAATTTCTTTAGATCATCCACACACACTTGAAAAATCTATGGGAGCACCGTTCGTTGAATTCAAGGTTCTAGCACAGAGATCTGACAATACCTTCAATGCTTCGACGATCACCACATCACCTTACTTTCGATGCTTGAGAGAGAACTGAATCCGAGCTCTTGGATCCAAATCCCCTCTCTCTCTAAGATGTGGGAGAGATAATAGGAGAGAGATAGGTAATGAATAGTCCATTGAAAACTCATATCCTCTTCTATTTATAGTGTGAAATAAAATACTCGGTATTGCTACTCCAGCCCCCAAATACTTAACACACTATATACGACATGTTATGACTACTAATATGATTCATAAATATAATTATCACTTTCCTACAATATATTAAATATATTTCATAATAATAAATGAGTAATTCTTGACTCGTTATTCTCAAAAATATTAATTGATCCTTGAATATTTTTAATATTCATTCAAATAATATTTTTCATGTATTTTCCAAAAAATTGTAAATACACATACTAAATAAATTCAATACTCATTATTCCTAAATTGAATAATATGAATTTATTTATTTTATTGGTGATCATATCTCCTTGGACAAATCCCAAACCCCAGTGGTGGGGCCCACCATGTCCAAAACACATATTCAACTGAATAGAACATATTCTTGAATATGATATTGTCTGTGACCCTCTAGGCCCTTATCTCGATAGTAGTGAATACTATTAATAGACCAAGAGAGAGATCTAGCAACCCATCATAACCCATAAAGAGATAAGGATTGTCACAGCAACAAAAACCAACCTACAAACACACACTGCATAATATAATCTCTTTGTCTTTAATATCTAAATAAACAGGATGCACACTCGTGTCATTATCCATTCTTACTTTATTATTTGTTGATATAACTGGACAGATTTACCTTGGACTACCATGGACATTGATTTGTCAAGGTACTACCATCCTGATCAACATGGCCTGAGATATATAACTTTCTTAACCTGGAAGTGACAAATCATTTCTTGATCATTAAACCAATTTCATTCCACCAATGATTCACCCAACACAAACTACCTCGCCACAATTTCAATATAATGGTTTCCGTCTTGCATCAAATTTCACAATCAAATGGCACACATTGGTAATGATCTCAAGTCAGGAGACCATTACACATGCTTGTAGATAAGAACATACAATGACACCCAAAACACGTGGTGTTCCTATTGGTGGGTCTCTCCTCAGGATCTCACTACTAGAGATCACCAAGTGCAAACTTCATGAGAAGAAGTCTCAATCCTTATGAGCCCCCATCACCTGATAGTCAAACATATAATTAATGTAATGAGAAATATGTATCTAGACCATATGAAATTTGTTAAAGATTAATGTCATAGTATCTCATGGTTCTAATTATAGTTTGGGACCTTCTATAACATTTTGATACGACAATTAATCCATGGACATTACCATTTAAATAGTGGGTGTAGAAGAGTTTACACTATAATGGTAAGAAAAAATCATGTTTAACTGACTTGTATACACGATATGGTAATCAAAATCACTGCATAATTGGGTCTAGGAAACCCACTATTTCAACATTAGATTTAATAATTCATGGATTTCCTTTGAATATTAAAAGTATTTCATTGCATCTAAATGGTTATAGAATGATACTGGGGATGGTTTCCAATAGTTTTCCAAAAAAATAAAGAAGACTAAATTGGTCCTATGATACTGGAGAAAAGAAATGTTATCTAATTTGGATTCTAATATTACTAGGGCTGGGAGTAACCTTCTTAAAATTCAGGATAAAGAATCTAGGAAATATATTCCATCTAATAAGTATATCAAGAGTGCCTAGCTCTTGAACACCCTTATAAAGAGGATAGATTGTATGTTGAAGGAATAACTTGGATTTCAGGGGCTTAAAGAAGGAGATAGAACTTCCAAGTTCTTTTAACTCATTCAAAAAGATATATAATTTAAGAATACAATCTATTCCATTAGTATTAATGGTAATACTTTCAAAAAATTTTATGATATTAGATATGTCTTTATTGTCCCAATGAAATGGATAACTGAACACTCAAGAGGGGGAGAATTGAGTTTCTAAAATTATCTTTGTTGTAAAACTCCCTCTTCAATGTTTGTGAGTTCAAATATTTTCCTTAATGAAAATAGGATATGAAAATATAAAACCTTAATGGAATGAGATTAAACATATGATGTTTATAGTGGTTCAGGGAATAGAAATCCCCTATTCCACTCCACTAATGCTTTACTCCATGATTTTGGTGATTTTCACTATTACGACCCTTTTCTCGAGGCTCCCAGCCAAGTATAAGTAGTTGTTACTTATTACGAAGGTTTATGATATTTCAACCAAACCCTCTCTATATAATAAATATACATGGTCTTAACCCACTAACTTACAATGAGTGTAAATAAAATAGAGATGAATGAACTTTTGAAGAACTATTGTAGTATACAGATTCAAGAAGCAAATGATGGTAGTTAAAGATACATCCTAAGAAGATGATAATCTTCAAGGTACAGCCCTGGATGATCTTCATTGAAACTAATAAACTTTTAAGTGTAGCACGTGATTGTTTGTATGAGATGTTTTCTATGTACACAAATTCCATTTTTATTGTTATCAGAGTATTCGTAAGTGTGTATACATCATTGTGAGTCTCTATTTCATGTATGTGCATGAAATGGATAACTGTTCCTTTTATATCTCCTCTTTTATTTTAAACTTAAGCATATGATATTATCATAATGTTTGAATTGATAATCCGTTAATAAGACAAGGTATTAATGGAATGCATCCATTCTTTACAAAAATATAGAAAATACTTCTACATCAATAATGTCATAAATATTCTCCTTCTTAGGATATTTTTATTCATGGAAAAACAAAATTTTATACAAATCAACATTTACTTAAATGGAAAATACCTTATTTGATATATTATAAAAGAATGAAATGACTAGGGATTACAAAAGAAATCATATCATTCTACATAACAGTTATATCTATGTAAGATATTAAACTGGTAGAACTATTCTGGTAAGATAATTTCCTAAGAGGCTTTGTAAAATAAAACACAACTTTGAATTATATTGTGTGTAAGATAAACTAAATTAAACATTTTGTAGGATAATTCTTTAGTGTAAAATAAATATGCTACTAAAATTTGATACTTAACTTTCACAACTTCATCTAATGCTTGTAAGGTAATCTTTTATGAATAACCTTTTCATAAGATAATGACTTTTCATAGTTGAACTCTGACTAAAATAACTGACATTGAATTATGTGAAAGCTCAATCATTCACTATGTAATATAAACTTCCAACACAAGGTTTTATGATTATAATTAGATAAAATATATTCCTTCAAAACTTTGATTATCATAAGATAAAATATTTTTTCATAGATTGAATACTCTACTCAGTATAAGATAAACTTTCAAAATTTAGTTTAAGATAAATTTTGTATACAAATATATCATCTGAAACACTTGAGATAAACTCATTAGAATAAAAGTATGGATTTTGTGCATCATAAAAATACATCAAAACTGAGATATCTTGGGACAACATAAGTATGTTCAACAATCTCCCCTTTTTTATGATCACAAAACCCATTGAATAGAAAACAAAAAAATTGAGAAAGGATCTTTAAAACACGGTTTTAAGTTTTTTATTCTTATCCCCCTAAGTAAAACTTTTTAAAATTTTCATTCTCTTTTTTTCTTCTCCTCAAAAAAAATAACCATTTGTATTAACCTTTTTCTTCTCCCCATTTTTGTGACATCAAAAAGAAGTAGAGAAATGTAAAATGAATACAATAAAATTTTCACATGAACAATTATTAATAGTTAATTCTACTGAATATGAACAAAATGTGGCATGAAGTTGTTTTAAAAATAATAAGTACTAGAGATCATTAAGTAATTAAAGAAACTCAAACATAAGACAAGAATAAATAATAAATAATAAATACTAAGAGTAAAATATAAAAATGTTGACCATATAGATAATAATATTCAACCAAAAAGTATAATACAAAGGAATGAAAGAAATAAATGCACTAAAACATGAAAAATACACATAAAATCATTAAAATGTTTTCTCCAAACATGATTCAAATGTTTGAAGAATGACCATTCAACCAAGCATGTAAAGTGTGATAATGTATCAATTTTGATGCATGAAATGGCTTTTCTAAAGTGATTTTTTGAAAGATAGTGGTTTTCCATAGGATAAATAGTATGTAGGCAGAGGAGAAGAAATTGTTTTTCCAACAAAATCACACAACATTATTAAATATGCTCTAAGTCCTGCTCGATCACTTTGAGTGATACTTACATAAGTGGATTGGATGTTGAGAGAATCATGGTTTTCCCTTTCCAAGTCGAATATATCTATAGAAGAAAATAATATCTTATAATATGGTTCATATTAAAGGAAAGAGACTTCTTTGGTAAATCTGATATTTTTCTTTTGGAATATTTTAGTAGGTTAAAATATTTCCTTTAGTTTTTGAGAGGTAGAAGCCTAGAGATTGACAATAGGAGGTCCTAGAATACTTCGCCCTAAAATTTGAAATAAATCATCAGAACATGCATTGATTGTTCTCACCATTTCATTCTTATAGGAATATAGAAGAGTTTTTAATCCATTCTAGACCCACTAAGAAAAATTTCCAATGAAATTCTATATATATCCCTTTATGGCGCAACCAACAACCAATTTATTCAATAATTCAAACATATTATTTGATATACAAATGGGATGATCAACAAAAACAATTGATTTACCTTTTATAAAAACTTATTTTCCTTGAGGTTTAACAAATGCATCAACCTCTTCTTTTTATTCTTATTTTTCTAATGATTTTTTATTTAAACTGCTTATAACTAACTGATGTAATTCTTCAAACTTATTTTCTAAAACTTAAAATTATTTTCTAAAGATCCAACCATTCTTTGAAAAACATTGATAATGAAACTGACATCATTTCTCACTTGAGATGTGAGATGTTGAAATTATGGAACCTTTTCTCCTAACAAGGAGGTGATCAACTTCTTAGATTGATCGATGGACACAAGAGATTCTGGTGGAAAAATTAGAAAGATTTTTACTTCATTTATTATATCCCTTTGAATATCCTAATTCATTTCCTTGGAAATAATGTCAAATTTCATTGAATCAATGGTAGAGGTCGTTTTTTCTATCACAAGAGACACTCCTAACTTTGAGAGTACATCCACCTGATTTACAGCTTCTCCAATAGGTTCTCTTGATAAATTTTTCAATACTAATTGAACCAAAAATTTTACTTCATTAACATCATTCTTGTATTAGACATGCTCATGATGAGTTTTATTTTCATTTGTGGACTCAAACAACTAAGATCTCATGGATTATACTTAAGACATCAACTTAGAGTATCTTACTTGAGCTCTCTCAACATCATCTTTATCAACATCAAGAACTTATAAATTTATATGATCTACATGGATAAGAGAGTTTTTTTTGGTTGTACTCAATGCTTGGAGCATCATCAATCTGTTTATTTTCATCAACATGAGGTACTGCTTAAGTACTTGGTGATTTTCTAAAATCCTATCTAATTATCCTCTATGAAACCAACATATTCAACTCCCCGTATGGAGAAATTTCAACATGAGGTATGGAACCATGAATTATTCTGATAGTCTTTTATTGAAAAATAGTAATCAAATGCGTGATCATTAAGTCTAATCTTTCTCTATCAAAAGAAACTGGAGTAGAATAAATCTAAACTGGAGTAGTAGGAGAACAAGCTATAGAATTAGTTCTCCCTTAGAGTTGAATAATAACCTTGACTCTTCTTTTCCTTTCAAAAAGAATATCATCATCAGGAACATATCTTACTTCAATACTTTGAACTGGTTTTTCTATTGAAATAGGAATATGAGTAGAGGTATGAGGAACAACTCCACTGGTAACTACCAAGTGGGATGACTCACCCTGAGTCAAAGTAGGACCAACTTCAACTTCTTATACAGAAGTTAGGGGTATAAACTTACTTAAAGATGAATTCCAATAGAAACCACTTCTCTTTGAGAGGTCTTCACTCAATGTTTTCATACCATGAAAATGAATTACATTATTATCATCCTGAAAAACACTAACATTATGAAGGACTAGGGTTAATATCCTTCCAAAAGGATAAAAATTCAGAAACTTATTCTGAACATGATGTATATATCTCATACCATAACGTGACAAATTTATAGGCTTCTCTATCATAAACAAGTATAATAGAGTAACACATTGAAACAAAAAAAATTGAACTCACCATTATAATATGTGATAGAAGACTGAATAAACTTTATAAGAACTTATCTTTTAGATTATAAATCTTTTACAAATTTCTTCTCAACATCTTTTTTTCCAAATAGGGACTTCATCATTTTCGGTGGAGTTACTTCATCTATAACTACTAAAGAATTAGATAAGTCTACATACCCTACATGAGGTAACTTGAACGCATCATCCATTTCTAAAGAGATTATTGAAAAAAATTCCTGGTTCACTATCACAGTGATCGGGTCTTCATTATCACCAAATTGAAATATGGTTGTGTCATAGAACTCATGAACTTCCTTCTCAAAGACAAAATAATTTCTTCTTTCTTCATAGAAAAATTATCAGCCCTGATGGTTGATGACCTTTTTTAAGCAACATGTTTGTTCCATCCAGCCAACTAAAATATATTGCCCATCTACTTAACAATTTCCTTGTCATTTTGGATGCTTAAATATACTAGAAGATGCACTAGTGGTTCTTTTGGTTTTCACCATTCTGCGGAAGGTTTGGAAGATTTTAGGGATAGTTTAATAATGTTAATATAGCATATAGATGAGAGTTTGAGGGTTTTCAAAGGATTCATATGTAGAACCGATACGCTTTATTTTTTTAGTTATAATCGGAGGGTCGCGCAGTGATGTGTGGATGAATCACTACAAATATTAGGTGATGTGTCATATTCTGATGTGAGTAAAATTTAAAATAGTGATACCAAGTCTTAAATAAGATAATGTAAATAAAATATTTATCCAAATGCGAAAATAAGATACTACATAATTAAAATTGAAATAAAACAAAATAAAATAAACCTAATTCAGATTTAGTAAAACCAAATTTGTCAGCATGCAATGGTTTAGTAAAAATTTTACTAATTGAATTTATATGCAAAAAAATTCTAAAGAGATATCACTCTTTTGTGCATGATATATTAATAAATAATGTCTCAAGTAAACATTCATTGGTCTAGAATTTTTTATTGGATTTTTTGAAATGTTGATAGCACTTTTGTTACCACATTTGATTGGAACACAATTAAAATTATTTCCAAAATCCACTATAGTCTATTTAATCCACAACACTTATGCACAATGTAATAATATAGATCTTCTTTTTAGGTATGGGTTTTTTTCCTGGTGTTTTTGAGAAAAAATGATTTTTTGGAAATTTCAGGAGTACACGCCATGTACTTATAAGTACACGTCGTGTACTCGGTTGCCACGGGTGACTGTGTACTGGCCATGTAATGACTGAGTACATGGCCATGTGGGCTGACCTATAGGCTGCCTAAAGCAGGGCCCGTTAAAGGCAGGTACATTCCATGTACTTTTAAAATACATATCGTGTATTTTCTTTTTATTTCATTAAATGGGTCGGGGTCATGTCTAATTGACAGAACACACTTCTTATCAACCTATCTCATCCAGGAGCATCCATACGACCATGAATCTTCTCCAAGCCCCTAACCCATCATCTATTCTCCGAATATAACTCCATTGGTTGTGTTAGAATCACATCAGTGAGTTCTTTATTCTTCTTGAACTTCATCTCCTGATTTCTCCTCTTTCACGAGTTATCCTCGGTTGAACTTTTTAAGTGTTTTTGTAGATCTATGGCATTATTGGCTGATTCAAGGCCTGAGATTCATGTATATTGATCTCAAAATGTCGAGGTAGGTGGTTTGTGCCTTTACATAGATAGTCTTTGAATTATATGTGCAAATGTGCCCACTACCCTTGTTCGGGGTATTGCATGTTTATGGTTTTTAGCCCTACTATTTTCCTGATATGACTTTATTATCTGGATAGAGGTTAATTATTTGTGAATAGGGTTAACATTGCCATTCTATGGATGTTTTTCCCATGTTTTATTATTTTGACCATTTGGTCTAGCTTGCCTGTTAGGCTGCTTTACTTTCCATGCCTAGTATTATTAGGATGGAGTGATTATTATCTGACATGATGTGATATGTTGTAGAATATTTAGACAAGTAGTTCTTGAGGTTTAATTTTGAGGCAATATATCATTGTGCATGATTGACTTATGCAGGGCCGTGAGAACTTGGTGTAGTAGACCATATGGAGAATGGATGTTGAGGGCTTCTCCAGAGTGTCTGTTTTACTGTTACATTACGAGACCATAGGGGGGATGGATGTAAGTCCTCCCTCAGAGTGTCTGTAGTTCCTCGATATGGGCCACAGGGGGAATTGGATATTTAGTGCATACAGAGAGTGCATATTAGTTACCGATACGAGATTATATGGGGAATTGACGGTGAGTGCTTCCTCAGAGAGTCTGTGCTAAAGCTGAACAAGAGGGGTTAGACTATTTGTATTTCTCATAGGGTTGCCGGTGTTGTTTGGTAAAACCATATGGGTTAGGTTGTGAGTACTTCCTATAGGGTTACCTATTTTTGATTAACTACTTACTTGATATATGAAACTGAATGCATTGAAACTATAAGATTGTTTACTTTTGAGTACTTTTTAATTTACTAATTATTTTGACTATTGTTTGTCATATATATATTCACTAACTATTATGCATAGATCATGGGGTGGTTACCTACTGGGATTTGTCTCACACCCTTTTTGGGTCATGTTTTTGGGCCCAAATAGATTATATTGTTGCAGGTCTAGATAAGACCAAGCGCCCTTCTACTTCAGGTACTTGATTGTTGTGGAGCTAGAGAGCATGAGACCAAAATGAGGCTTGCGATGCTGAGGAGTTGTTTACTTTATTTTCTTTGTACTTGGTTTTGTTTTGTATTCCAACATTGTGACTTGTTTGGATGTTTTCCTAGACATATGTATCATGCATCATTCATATATATATATGTGTGTGTGTGTGTGTGTGTTCTCTAGTTTATTTCTTCTAGTCTTCCACTGTTTACTATTATATGGTATTATTACTGCTTCCGGTACTATTATCTGTTTATTTTTCTGCTCCGTTACTCTCCCAATGGGAGAATAATTTCCCCACTATCACACCCAAGGCCCTTGCTACTAGTCAGTATCCTCTGGAATTTGGGGAAATGTGCTTAAGGCCATGTGACCAACTGGGTACGAGGCATCTTTGGGTGGCACCTGGAATCAGGATGTTACAAAGTGGTATCAAAAGATGATTCTTTTCTTCTTGACTTATTATTTGGAGCCTATATCCAGGGATAGGACGAAATAAGTACTTGGTAATAAGATGTGCCCAGAAGTAGCTAACCTAGGTATAGGGAAAATCCAATTTACCTCATATATTGCAATTTTTCTTATGGTTTTGTAATTATTACTGTTGATTTGATTTCACCATTGGGTGATTCACATGTATTTTATTGTTATTTTTGATGTTATTGAGGTTCTATTTCTATTGCAACCTGATGAGATGAGGGTATTCCATCTCAAGAATCATATAGGCACTTGCTAGAGATCACATGTCATGCATTCTTTCCATGCCATTTAGGGTGGATTAGTGATTGCATGTTTTTGTGATAGACGTTGTGCTATATATGCATGATGTTATGATATATTACTTGATAAAATACCTACTGTTTGATAGGGTATTAAATTGTGTAAGTTTTTGTTTGAATAAAAGCCAAAATTTGGTTCTTGAGGTGTTATGGGCCCTCATGGATTGGAATTTGGTGGATCATTACCCTATTATCCTTGTTTATGACATGTATAAGATTCCAAGATTTGATTCGCGGGGAGTATGGGCCCTCAAAGATCAAAATTTGGAACTTAAATGTTCATTTCAGTGTTTTTTTGGGCTTCTGGATTAGTTTATGAGGCTTACTGTCCGAAAAAACCCAAAATACACGGCGTGTAGTGATGAATACATGCCATGTGTTCTTCTATTCAGGAAGGAACTATTTTTCTTAATTACATGCTGTGTAATATATGTACACGTTGTATAGTCTCTAACCGTTCCACCGGTTGTGTGGGAAGAGATACGGGGTTGGGAAATCTTTGGTAAGACACGATGTGTACTGGATGTAAACGCCGTGTTGTAGAGATGTGTAACCGGCCATGTAACGAACAACACGGGTCGACAACATCCTTCAAGTACACACTGTTTCTAGAATAAACACGCCATGTAGAGTCAGCTGTGTAACCGGCCGTGTAACTAACAACATAGGATGGTGAAGTTCGTCTAGTACATGACGTGTCTAGCACTAACACGCCATGTAGTCTTGTTCTAGGGGAATTTTGTGGCCTAGTCGTGTAAGGGAACCCAGGTAGGGGAATAGGATTCAAGTACAAGTCGTGCATTTGGAAAACATGTCGTGTATATGAAGTATTACATGACCAGTTTTGTCAGATGTACACGCCCATGTGATGGATTAAGGGAACACATTGTGTAGATATTATACACACCATGTAGTCATGTTCTAAAAAAATTGAATGCTTTATTTCCTTTATTCCCTTATTACACTTCTAGTTTCCAGTCCTTGATAATCTTAATATAAGGTGTGCACTTGACTTTGCAGAGTCATGCCACCAAGACGTCCTCCGGTTTTACGCCAATTACAGGGCAGTGATCAGACACCAGATATGGCTGATCAGGGACTACCGGCAGATCCTCCAGTTGTGCCAGTCTTGGCACCAGCCGTCACTCTGGACATAGGTTCTGACGCATAGTTTCGAGAGGGCTTTATGAGGTTCGTGTAGAACTTCTGAGGAGTACCGCATCCTACCTCGTATATGGTATAGTTGACATGATTTTTCCAGCAGCAACACCCTCCCACTATTGTAGGGGATGGAGGACCCCGAGCTATAGATTCATGGTTATAATCCATGATATCTATATTTGACCATTTGGGGATGCCTCTAGAGAGGAGGGTCAAGATCGCTACTTATATGCTTCATGATTCGGCCAAGAGATGGTGGGATGTGATCTCATAGGTGGGACACCAGTAGGTTATAGCTTTGTATGAGTTCTAGCGTGCCTTATATGACTACTTCTATCCTGAGACTTTTAGGGCCTACCGAGCACGAGAGTTCATGAGTCTGGATCATGGTAATCTGTCTGTTATGGATTATTCTTCTTGTTTCAAAAAGATGCAGTGATTCACATCCATTCCAGGAGGTGATGAGTTATTTTTGGTGAGTAAGTTTGAGGATGGTATCAGGCACGACATCCGATCTCAGGTGAACATCTTCAGGTTGACTTCCATCACATCTATAGTCAACCAGGCACTGATCAAGGAGTATAATCTGAGGGATTCTAGAGTTATCATCTAGGAAGGATCGACATCCAGAGTTGGTATCCCTCCTACTGACAGAAGGAAACATCGTAAGGAGTCTACGCATGGAGATCCAAGGAGGCGAGAGAAATATTCTAGTAGCCAGGTGGTGTGCTACCAGTGCAGGGAGAGTAGGCATGCAAGGACACATTGCCCAAGAGACCCAGTGGAGTGCCGATATTGCGACAAGATGGGTCATCTTCAGTGTTTCTATCAGATCTTCTCACCAGCAACTGGTGATAAGGGTTCTTCTATGAATCCTCATTCGGGAGAAGCACCACCCGTTCCTCATCAGTCAGGGAACTGGAGTTCTTCTGGCCATTCAGGCTGAGGTGGAGGTCACGGCTATGGAAGTCAATCACCAGGATTTCAGTGACAACAGGGTGGATTAGCTCAAAGAGGTCAAGCAGGGTTATAGGGCCGTGATGCAAGATAGAATTTTACAGTAGAGAAGACCCAACAACAGTTGGATCCTGGACCCTCTATAGTTCGATGTATGATCTTAGTTGCCTCAGTTTTAGAATCTTCACTTTTTGATACAGCTTCTTCCCATAGCTTTATATCTATTGCAGTTGTGGAGAGCCTTGGACTCTGTATATTTTATTATACTGATATTTTGACACTAGAAACTCTTATAGGGACAAGAACAGCTAGTGTACATCAATGCAAGGAGTTCCCTCTTGAGATTGGTGGGTGTCACTTATTATGGGACCTCTATGTCTTAGAGTTGACAGGCTATAACGTCATTCTTGGAATGGACTGGTTTGTTCCCTTTCAGGATGTTATCGACTGATATCGTCGTAGGGTGAATTTCACATCACCAGAGGGTGGATCATTTCTTCATAACTATGAATGGGATGTCTAGGTGAGCAGAGTGGGACCCGAGCATCATGGGTTGGAAGGCGTTACAACCCAAATTTCTTGTGGTGGATCATTTTAGGGATATCTTTCCAGAGGACTTTTTAGGGTTGACTCTGGAGTGAGAGGTGGAAATTTGTATTGATCTTGTTCTAGGAGTGGCACTGGTGTCCATTCCTCCTTATAGGATGGAGACACTAGAGTTACAGGAGCTCAAGAAGCAGTTGGAGGAGTTACAGGAAAAGGCTTTCATCTGATCCAGTAATTCTCCTTGGGGTTATCCTATCCTGTTTGTGAAGAAGGAAGATGGTACCCTTAGACTTTGTGTGGATTATCGGAAGCTGAACCAGTTGATGGTCAAGAACCAATATACCTTGCTGAGGATTGATTATCTCTTTGATCTACTTCAAGGATCCTGGGTGTTCTCAAAGATTGACTTAATATCCGGTTACCATCAGTTGCACGTTAGACCATATGATATACCTCTTACATCCTTTCAGAGTAGGTATAGTCTATACGAGTATGTGGTTATGTCATTCATTCTCAAGAATTCACCTGTAGTCTTTATGGAATTGAGGAACCAAGTGTTCCATCCATACTTGGATTCTTTTGTGGTAGTCTTCATGGATGACATCTTGGTGTACTCTCACACTCGACATGACCATACTACCCATCTTGAGATTGTTTTGATTACACTAAGAGAGCATCATTTATATGATAAGATCTCAAAATGACACTTTCGGATAGACCAAATTCACTTCTTGAGTCATGTTATCTCAGAGACAGGAGTATTAGTAGATGTAGATAAAGTGAGAGCAGTAGTTTCAAGGGAGATGATGAAGAATGTATTTGAGATACAAAGTTTTCTAGGGCTATCTGGATACTACTGAAATTTCATACAGGACTTCTCATGCTTGAAGATCCACTGAAAATCCTAACTAAGAAGGGTTTGAAGTACTTGTGATGGGATTATAGTGAGTCAGCCTTTCAGAAACTGAACGAGATGTTGAATTCAGAACTGATACTAGTTTTTCCAGAGCTAGGAAAGAGCTATACTATTTATTGTGATTCTTCAGGTATCGGGATGGGAATTGTGATTATATAGGGAGGGGTATTTGCATTCAGGTCTCAAAATTTGAGGCCACATAAGAGTAATTACCCGATGCATGATCTCGAGTTAGTTATGGTTGTTCATGCCTTAGACTATTGGAGACATTATCATCTGGGAGAGAATTTTTTGGTTTTCACTGACCACAAAAGTCCCAAGTACATCTTCACTTAGTGTGACCTGAATTTGAGATAGAGAAGGTGGTTTGAGTACCTTCTGTCTTTTGACTTTGAGCTTTCACATACGCCTGGGAAAGGCAACACAGTGGAAGATGTGCTGAGAAGGAGGACTCATATATCGGTAGTTTAGGAGGCTATTTGTGAGTGGAAGCTTATGGATCTGTTCTCTAAGATGCATTTGGAGGTTAATGATAGATAGGGGTAGATTTTTCTATCTTCTATAGCTTTTACCTCTACTATTCTTGATCGAGTGTGAATGAGGTAGCTATTAGATTCTAAAGGCCTAGTCCTATGGGAAAGTGTGTCAGGAGAGGACCCTTTTCCTGGATGGACCATAGGTGATGATGAGATCTTGTGTTTTTTGGGCGCGTATGGGTGTCAGAATACATACACGAGGAGCTTATGTGAGACTTTCATTCTTCAGTTTGGGCAGTTCATCCTGGTGTCACTAGGATGCATCGTGATCTACACCTTCAGTACTGGTGGCCAGGTATGAAGAGAGATGTTGCTAGTTTCGTGATGAAGTGTTCCACCTATCAGAAGGTGAAGGCAGAGCATTAATGACCAGTAGGGATTTTGAAGTAGTTACCCATTCATGAGTGGAAGTGAAATGATGTCGCGATAGATTTTGTGATAGGTTTACCGAGGTCACCTAGAGGGAATGATGCAGTATGGGTTGTCATTGACAGACTCACGAAGGTTTCTCACTTCTTACTGATCAATGATACCTTCAGTGTTGATGATATGGGATGGTTGTACATCTGAGAGATTGTATGTCTATATGGGGTTCCAAACTCTATTGTTTCAGATAGGGATGCACATTTTACTTCTTGGGTCTGGCAGATACTTCTTAGGGATTTGGGTACACATGTACTTTTGAACACAACTTACCACCCCAAGACAGATGGTCAGTCTGAGCGTACAATTCAGGTGATTGAGGACATGCTTCGACCATGCATCCTGAATTTTGGAGGTTCATGGGAGAAGCACGCACCTCTTGAGGAGTATTCTTAAAATAATATTTTTCAAGAAACTATTCAGATGGAACCTTATGAGGCTTTGTACGGTAGGCCATTCCGATCACCCTTATGTTGGCTGGAGATAGGAGAGGCAGCTATGTTGGGACCTCATCTTGTCCAGGAGACCACAGAGCAGATAAAGTTGATTCAGAAGAGGATGGCTACTGCATAGTCTCGACAGAAATCCTATGCTGATCGACAGAGACGACCTCTGGAGTTCGAGGTCAGAGATCAAGTTTTTCTACATGTCTCACCGAGGTTGGGACACAAGATGATTAGGAGACATGGTACGCTTCACTAAGGTATGTCGGGTTGTTTGAGGTTTTAGAGGGAGTCAGGCCAGTTGCCTATCGGTTATAGTTACCATAGAGGTATCGGTCTATGCACGATGTCTTCCAAATTTCTCAGCTCCAAAATTACTTCTCAGACCCATATCATGTTTTTCAACCCAAGGAGGTTGAGTTAGATATGGACGCCTCGTTCGAGGAGCATCCTATCTGGATTATTGAATACAGTTCTAAGGTTCTCCATGCCTGGTATATTTTTCTGGTATGAGTGTTATGGAAGCACATCCAAGTACATGATGAGACTTGGGAGAGGGAGGCTGGGGTACAATCGCACTGGCCGGAGCTTTTTGAGGATTCTTCTTCTATGACACCTTTCTAGAAAAATTTGGGGATGAATTTCATTAATGGGGGATGTTTGTAAGAACCTGTATCTTATTTTCAAGTATGGGTTTTTCTTTTATAGTGTTTTTGAGAAAAAGAAGAGTTTCTAGAAATTTTAGTAGTACACATCGTGTACTTATAAGTACACGTTGTGTACTCGATTGTCGCGGGTGACTATGTGCTGGCCGTGTAATAGCAGAGTTCATGTCCATGTGGGGTGGCCCAGAGGTTGCCTAAAGCGGGGCCTGGTAAAGGCAAGTACATTACATGTACTTTTAAAATACATGTCGTGATTCAAGGCCTGATATTCACATATATCGATATCACGATGCCGAGGTAGGTGGTTTGTGTCATTCCATAGATAGTCTTTGAATTATATGTGCAAATGTGCCCAATACCCTTGTTTGGGGTATTGTGTGTTTATGGTTTTCAGCCCTTCTATTTTCCCGCTATGAATTGATTGTTTGGATAGAGGTTAGTTGTTTGTGAATAGGGTTAAACTTTCCATGCTATGGATGTTTTCCCCATGTTTTCTTGTTTTGAACGTCTGGTCTAGCTTTCCTATTAGGTTGCTTTACTTTCCATGCCTAGTATTATTAGGATGGAGTGATTATTATTTGACATGTTGTGATATGTTGTAGACTATTTAGCCAAGTAGTTCTTGAGGTTTACTTTGGCTACTATATATCACTGTGCATGATTCACTTACATAGGGCCACTAGAACCTGGTGTAGTAGACCATATGATGAATGGACATTGAGGGCTTCTACAAAGTGTTTGTTTTACTGTTACATTGGAAGACCATAAAAGGGATGGACATAAGTGCTCCCTTAGAGTGTCTGTAGTTCCTTGATATGGGCCACATGGGGAATTGGATGTTGAACGCTTCCTCAGAGTTCCTATTAGTTACCGATAAGAGACTATAGGGGTAATTTATGGTGAGTCTTCCTAAGAGAGTCTATGCTAAAGCTGAACTAGAGGGGTTAGACTGTGTGTACATCCCAGAGGGTCACTTTTGTTGTTTGGTAGAACCAAAGGGGTTAGGATGTGAGTACTTTCGAGAGGGTTACCTATTTGTGATTAAATACTTACTTGATATATGAAACTGAATGCATTGAAACTGTAGGATTATTTACTTTTGAGTACTTCATTATTTACTACTTCTTTTGATTATTTTCTGCCATATATATTTACTGACTATTAAGCACAGATCTTGGGGTGGTTTCATACTGGGATTCATCTCACACCCTATTTGGGTCATGCTTTTGGGCCCAAACAGATTATATTGTTGCAGGTCTAGATAAGGGAAATCTCCCTTCTACTTCAGGTACTTGATTGTTGTAGAGCTAGAGAGAATGGGATCAAGATGAGGCTTGTGATGATGAAGAGTTGTTTACTTGATTTTCCTTGTACTTGGTTTAGTTTTTTATTCCAGCATTGTGACTTGTTTGGTTGTTTTCCTAGACATATGTATCATGCATCGTTCATATATATATATATATATGTGCTCCATTTTATTTCTTCTACTCTTCCACTGTTTACTATTGTATGGTATTATTACTGCTTCTGCTACTTCTATCTATTTATTTTTCTACTTCGTTACTCTACCAATGAGGGCATAGTTTCCCTATTATCACACCCAAGGCCCTCGCTGCTAGTCGGCAGCCTCTGATGTTTGGGGAAATGCGCTTGAGGTCATCTGACCAACCAGGAACGGGGAACCTCTGGGCGGCACCCGGAACCGGGATGTTACACACAACTTTCTACTGCAATATATTCAGCTTTAGCAGTTGATAGTGATACAACATGTGGATTCTTACTTGACCAAGATACTATATATTTTTCAAAAAAAAGTGATAGGTTCGTGTGGTTTTTTCCTGTCTAGTCTACATTAAAAAAAATCATTATCTAGATATGAAGTCAAATTGAAATCAAATTTTTTTAGAAAAATAATATAAATATATATATTTCCTTTTAAATACCATAAAATTATTTTGAGAGTGTTTAAATCAGATTCCTAGGGTTTGTATTGAAATCTTTCACAAATACATATTGAAAACATAATATTTGGTCTACTTATAGTTAGATAAAGTAAACTTACATTGGAACCTCTATACAAATTGTTGTAAACTTGTTTTTTAGTCTCATCCATATCTTGTTTAATATTGGATCTCTTAGGGAACAAATTTTTTATCTCCTTAAAGGGAACAACATTCCAATCTCATCCATATCATTCAAGAATACATTGATGTATTTCCTAAGGATTTACCTAGACCTCCCATAGAAAGAGAGGTAGAGTTCTCCATTGAACTCATACCTGGATCCAATTCAATATCAAATAACCTATATAGAATGGAATATTTGGAGCATGAGAAATTAAAGAAAAAAATTACATATCTTTTTTAGAAGGTCTTTATTTGACCAAGTGTCTCTCCTTAGAGAGAAACTAAAATCTTTGTGAATAAGAAGGATGGATCAATGTAGATATGCATTTATTATAGAGAACTTAATGGGATCATAGTGAAGTATAAGTACCCTATCCCAAGGATTCATGATTTATTTGACCATCTTCCTGGGGAACAATTATTCTCCAAGATTGATCTTTGTTCTAGTTATCATTAATTGAGGGTGAATAAAGAAGATATTCCAAATACTACCTTCCGATAAATATATGGTCATTATGAGTTTGTTTTTATTCACTTCATATTGACTAATGCTCCTTCTATATTTATGGATTTGATGAATAGAGTCTTTAAGGACTAACTTGTTAAATTTTCGGTGGTTTTTATTGATGATATTTTGATATAATCTAGAAGTTGTGAGAATCAGGAAGATCATCTAAGGGTTATATTGAAAACTCTGAGGAAGGAGAGGCTATTTGGAAAATTCAGAAAAATGAGAATTTTGGTTACAAAAAGTCACTTTCTTGGGGCACATTGTAGCCAATAAAGGAATCTTAGTTTACCCTACCAAGACAAAGGGTGTGGGGGATTGGACTGATCGTACAATAGTAACTGAGTTTCATAGATTCCTTGGTTTAGCAGGATATTACAGAATATTTGTGAAAAAAAATTCACAACTTTCAAATCCACTAACCAAATTAACTCAAAAAGGGGCTAAGTTCATCTAAATAAAAGAGTGTGAAGAAAGTTTCTAAGAGCTGAAAATAGATTGGTTACTACACCTATATTAATTCCACCCACTATTGGAGAAGGATTCATTATTTTTAGCAATGCATATCTGAAAGGGATTGGGTGCATCCTCATGAAAAATGATAAGGTGATTTATTAGGAATATTGACAGTTAAATCATCATGAGTAGAATTATCCTATGCATGATCTGGAGCTAGATACGGTTATATTTTCTTTAAAGATATGGAGGCACTATCTTTATAGGGAGAAATGTGATATATACACAGACCATCAATGTTTGAAGTATATATTCACACAAAAAGATATGAACATGAGACAAAGTATATGGTTGGAACTTCTTAAATACTATGAATATTCAATTCATTATCACCCTAAAAGAGAAAACAAAGTCATTGATGCATTAAGTAGGAAAAACCCTATTGTTCTAAAAATAATAACGATTAAAGAAGATCCATTGATCAAGGACCTAGTAAGGTTGTACATGGGAATCATGAGGGAAGGGACATCATCAATCCTATACCAAATGATTTCTCAACCATCATTAGTAGAGAATATCAAGATATTCCATAGAGAAGACCCTTTGTTACAAAATAAGATATATGTTGTAAATAATGGGATGTTTTCTGTGTTTAATATTGATCATGAAGGTGTACTGAAATTTCATACAAGTATATGTGTCCCATCTATTCCAGAGATAAAGAAATAAATTATGGATGAATCTCATAGCTGTACATTCTCCATACATCCTAGAAACACTAAAATGTATAGGGACCTTCATGATCATTATTGGTGGATAATATGAAAAGAGAGATTGTCAAATACACTACAAGGTGTTTGGTGAGTCAATAAGTAAAGGCGGAGCGACAACTTCCTAAATTGGTATTACAACCACTACCCATACCAACATGGAAGTCGGACAATATCACTATGCATTTTGTCACTGGTCTCCCAATAACATCCAAAGGAAACAATGCAATTTGGGTTATAGTGGACTAACTCACCAAGGCTTCCCATTTCATAATTATTCAGGAAGATTTATCTATTGAATAACTTAACATGATTTACGTAAAGGAAGTGGTGGTTTTAATGGGGTGACACTTTCTATCATTTTTGATAATGATCCAAGGTCCACACCAAAATTCTAGATAAGCCTCCAAATTGCTCTGAGTAACGAACTGAATTTCAGTATATCCTATCACCCCCAAACTGATGGATAATATGAAAGGACTATTCAAACACTTGATGAAATAATTAAAACATGCTCAGTGGAATTTAATAGTGTATGGGATAAATATCTTCCATTAATTGAGTTCTTATACAATAACATCTACCATTAGGGTACTCAAATAGCACCCTATGGAGATATTTATAGGAATTTATGTATAACTCCTTATTGTTGGGATAAAGTTGGTGAGATAAATCATCTTGGGATTGATCCTGTGCAAGAGATTATAGAAAAATTTCATGTCATCAAACAACATATAAAGGCTACTCAGAGTCAGAAGAAGAGCTATGCTGATAGCCATAAAAGGGAATTGGATTTTGATGGTGGTGAAAAAGTGTTTCTTCGAATATCACCATGTAAGAGAGTCATATGGTTTGGGAAGAAAGGGAAGCTTATCCCCAGGTACATTTTCTCCTATGAAATCATTTATTGTGTAGGATCAGTGGCCTATCAGATTTCACTTCCACCAAATCTATCTCAAGTTCATGATGTATTCCATGTATCTCTTTTGAGGAAGTACATACCTAATCCCTCACATGTACTGAATCTGGAGGTGGTACAACTGGAACATGACCTCTCTTATAAGGAGAAATCAGTGGAGATCTTGGACTACAGATAAAAGGTTCTATGCAACAACACTACCCACCTCATCAAATTATCGTGGAGGAACCATAAATATGAAGTGGCATGGGAACCAGAGGAGACAATGAGACAAAAGTACCCACACCTTTTCTGAAATGAGAGAACGATTTAAAATTTTGGGAATAAAATTTCTTAATGTGTGAATAATGTAACAACCTAGACTTTTTAAATAATATTTGTCTTTTAAAAATGTGTGTTATATTATATTATTCACAACAAAACTATATCTCTAAAATAATGAAGTGAATATAAAGGGAAATATGATCATCTAGATTTGACGGTTATATGACTGTTGGTCAATATGACCATTGGTAACTATACTCTTGGTAATAATTTTAATGTTATAATTAGTGTTTATAAGTATAAATGAAAAAAGATAACTAAGGTATAAAAGAGAAACAATGGCCTCAACTAGTAGAGTCATGTCGTATGAAGTCCATTTGTCAGAACTTGGGAGGGAGATAATATCACTAGGGTTCTCCCTTGACCAAGACCAATCCAATATTCAACAAGAAATTCTAAAACAAAATCACCTATGGGATACGTTCAAGTTATTAGAGATTACCACTTGGTTGATGTTAGCTAAGCCACCCCATGAATCTATAACTATCGCACACTTTACTCTTATGCCATACACAGTTTATATAAGGGAATACATGTCTAGGCCTTAGTCACTTAAATTTTAATTCCTTTATATAAATAAATTTTTTATTCCATCAATTCCATTTTAAGAATATTTTTTCTTAATAAAATATAGGTTTAATTGAGATGGAATTTGATAAATTGACATTTCATACCCAAATTATACTTTTCAAAAAAGATATAAATTTTTATGTTAAACTAAGTTATTGTGAATAATTATTATTATAATGAAATATTATGATAAAAATATCTTATTTAAATATAAATGATAAATAATTTATTGTGTCTTTGAAAATTTTTAATTGTCAAAAAATTTATTATGCATCATCAACCCACTATTTTTTTAATAAATAGGGATTTGCATGTTTAAAAGTTAAAATTCAAATACTTAGAGAATTATTATAATAAAATAAAAATTTTCTTTGAAATCTTCATATCAAAATTAGGTTAAGGGTATTTATGAGAATATTCTAAAATACTTTATTTTTTTTCGTGAATAGTAAAAATACAGTTTGAGGTTTTCAGTATGTTTAATGAATTCATAATTATGTAATAATGATTTAATAATTAATTAAAGACAATAAATAACCTAAAATATATTATTTTATTAATATCAAACATTTTAATTGATTTTAATCAATTTCCAAACCTATAACTTACTTTTCAATGTCTAAAATGGAAACTTTGCCTTTAAAAACATTATTTTGTGAAAACTTTACTTTTCCTTGCCAAAAGAAGTAATATAATATTATTATTGGTTATTATGGGTTATAATAACATAAAATATGCCCCAAATATCCAATCCCACGGGCAAAAACAATGGTCAAACCCATGGTTTTTTATTTTCCACAACCTAGATTTCCAAGGCTTATATTTGGAAATTATTAAAAAAACCTCCACTTTTGCAATAAATACCAACTCATTTCTCCATTTTATTTCTATCACAATCCATCCTCTATGAATTTATAGTGTTATTACATCCCAATTATTCCCCCCAAGGTTTCCTCAATCCCTTAAGGTGTCATTCCTCCGGATCTAGGAGTAACTTATCAAGGTAAAGGAATTATCCTTCCTTTCTCTTCAATTCAAGAACCTCTTTTTGTATATGTTTTATAAATGCTTTGTTTACTATCTTATATTACCTTTTTTATCATAACATAACTTTAAAATTATTTTTTATTAATAGGAGACTCTTTTCCCCCCTCATATTACCCTTTTCTTAAACCATGTTTTATACTCATTATGCTACCAAATTTACTTCTCAAAAAATATCTCGTCTTTAAGAAATTCTCTTTTGTTTTATTTTCATGAAAATAAAAACACAATTATTATCTAGGTTTATTATCCTATATGTAAAGATAATTTATTTTATTTGGGTATTTACACATAAGAAACCCACATCCCCTTTTCGTGGGCTAAAAATGGCATAATGGTCATGTCTTTAAAAACTTATGAAATGTCATGATTTTGATAAGAAACTCATTATTTATTCTACACGGTTTATTAATGAAATGATTGATTATGATATATGTGGATCAAATTAAATTAATAAATATGAATGGTGTTCCATGACAGTGCTCCCATTCATTGGGTAAATAATTTAATCTCTAGATATGACATGTTTTACGATACCTTGGTGAATAACCTATGTGATTTCATTTATGACACTTTAGTGATTAACCTTAGTAATATTATTATGAATGTATAAATTTAATATTTTAGCCACATTTCCATATTATGATTCAGGTTATTTTTATTATGATATTATTCTTTTTTCATTACTCATACTTTAATGATATTCTTTGGGTTCTTGTTGATATTATTCATGATCACATGTAAACTATTTCCATTATTTATTCCCATATTGGGACTCATGATCACCTATTTAATTTGATTTATGTAACTAGGATATGATATATAGTAAATGTACTTAGGATAAACCCATGAATAACCCTTTCAAGTAGATTAAAAGGTTTTTTAGTTTTTTCATGTATTATGTTTTTGTTTTCTAAGAAACTAAATGTTAAAAGATCCTTTATTTTTTACAATGTAATGAAAATTTTATGTGATGAAAGGTTTATATATTAAAAAGGTGGGATTACATAACAATATCCAAGCCTTCTATGAAAAAATCATGATTCATCAATTTCATCATTCAAGCAATTTACATTTTTCCTACACAAATAATTAAGATCTAATGTAAAGACATTATATGTTTTAGGTGATTTAAACTTAGGAGACCTGTCTTTGAAAACTAAACATGCATTTTTAGAAATATACAATGAATAACCATCATCACAACATTGAGAGATACTTATCAGTTTTTTTAATACATCATCATAAATAATTTTTTTGATAAGGATAGATTGTGGAATTAAAACTGATCCAATGATGAGTAATTTTTCTTTTACATTGTCACCAAATGTGACATGGCATCCATCTATCTTGGATAGTGAGTGAAAGTTATATAAATATCCACTAATATGTCTTTAAAAACAATTTTCCATAAATTATCTTGCATTGTTGTTCCGATGGTTTTGTTCCCTGTAATAACAAATCAAACAATAAGATTTTTTGGTACCCAAATTCTCTTGGGTATAGAAATGTAAGCTAAAAAAGACTTGTGGATCCAAATATATTTGTGTTTTTTAGAAAAATTAGCAACATGTTTTGAAAAATATTTTGTAAAAAAAGAATATTTAATTCCAAAAAATTGATTATTTTTCATATTATGTATGTTGTCATAATTTCCCATTTCTCCACAATGAAATAATGTAACTTTGGAAAGTTTTTTGTTTTTAGTTTTAGGAAAAAAATAGTTCTTGTAAATTTTTGGCCTTATACCCTGACTAAATATTTCAAAATTTTCCTTTTTGAGTTGATTTTTTCAAATAATTTTATTTATATAATCTTATCCTTTAGTGAAAACACTTGTGGAATATTTAATTTTTTGAACCTCCTTCTGTAGGTTCTCTATTGTCTTAACTTGTTTAATATTTGATGCAGTAGACTTTTTCCAATTGATTTTTCAAAACTAATTTTTTTTGTTTAAATACTCCTATTAATTGAAAATTTTATTGTAAGAATTCATTAGGGATTTATTTTTCTTTTTTAAACATTCATACTTAGTTTATAACATGGTACAATATTCATTTAATTCTTCATACGAGTAATTTTTAGTTTTTGATTCATGCCCATGCTCAGAGGAGTCATAAGAATGTACCTAATTTGAATGTTCTATAAATCATAGGTTGGAATTTTTATTAAGAGATTAAACTTCTTATTCTTAGGATTTAAATTCATTATAATCCTCATAAGAACTCCAGATGGCCCTCGTAGCTTTCTCAGATTTCTTCTTATAACCAAATTTCTTGAAGGATTTTTTATCAGACTTCTTGTTTTCAAGAAACTACAAATAGTCTAACTGATGTGTCCTAGTTTTTTACACTCATAACATCTTTTTTACTTGAATTTATCACCATTCTTCCTATACTTATTAAAGGGTATTCTAAAACCTCTTCTCTTGTTGTATAATTTTTTTTAACATTTTAGAAAATTGTGAAAGTTCACCATTTAATCCATAATAGATTGAGGAATATTCTTCTTGAGATGTTTCATATATTTGTATGCCTTTTTATTATAATCATCCTTATAAGTATAGACCTTAAAATAATCATTTTCTTTCTTGACCATTTTATATTATTCATCTCCAACTTCCATTTCATCTTCATACATCATAAGAGTTCTAATGAGATCTTTTATTTGGAAATTATTGACCTCTATTGATTGTATGATGGTAGCTGATATTGCACTCCACTTGGGAGTTAATACTCTAAAACTCTCGATGCTTGTTTAGGATCAGTGATAGGAGTTCCTAGAGTATCAACATTATTAATAATTTCAGTGGGTCTTTCATTCAACAGAGTAATGATTTCCCCTTCAGTAATTTTGAATGTTTTGAATTTCATTTTGGCAGTATCATATCTAAGGGCCTTCACATTGTCAGTACCTTCATAAGAAACTATTATATTTGTCTGAATTTTATGAACTGTTTGAAACTAAGAAAATTTGTTGAACTCATCTGGTCCTAATCCACATATTATAGCATTCATAGCTTTGGAATTCAAATCATAGTCTAATTTTTTTGTAGCATACCATGTTTCAGGATCTGTCTTTGGTATTGAAGATGGATTTACTAATTTATAATAATATTTTAAGCCAATATTCTTTAAATAGATAGTCATGCAAGCCTTCCAACACTCATAATTTTCATCGTTAAAGTAAGAAGATCTAACCATTGACAAAATTTCTCAATTATCATCAATAGCATCCATTTGAAAATAGATCTTTGGACTTCAACCATTGATAACTGTGAACTTAAGAGTCCCAAGCTCTATACCAATTATTGTCCTATGGATAATTGAAAACTGAAGAGGGGGGTGAATTGAGTTCCTAAAATTTTCTTTATTGTAAACCTCACTCTTTAAGGTATGTGAGTTAAAATATTTTCCTTAATAAAAATAGGTAGTATAAATAAAAACCTTAACGAAAAGAGATTGAACATAGGAGATTTATAGTGGTTTGGGGAACAAAAATCCCTTAGTCCACTCCACTAACACTCTACTATGTGATTTTGGTGATTTTCAACATGACATCCATTTTCTTGATGGATCCTAGATTAGTACAAGTAATTGTTACTTATTATAATAGTTCATGAAGTTTCAACCAAGATCTCCCTTCACAAGACCTATCCATGTCCTTAACACACAAATTTACAATGAGTGTAAAAAAATAGAGATGGATGAACTTTTGAAGAAATATTGCAGCACACAGTTGCAAGAAGCAACTAACAGTAGTTGAATATACATCATGAGAAGACGATAACTACCACAAAACGGGGCAAGGCCAGCGCCACCCTTTATCAGCGCTAACGAAAAAGTGCTGATAAAGGGGGGGGGGACCTTTATTAGTGCTAATAAACACTGATAAAAGTACCCCTTTATCTTCCCTTTTTTTAGTGCTGATAAAGGTACCCCCTTTAACAATGCTTTTTTAGCGCTGTTAAAGGGTACCCCTTTATCAACATTTTTTTAGTAGCGTTGATAAAGGGGGGTCTTTATCAGTGATTTTTTCAAAAGTGCTGATAAAGGGTCTACTTCCAAAAAAATTCATTAAAAAAATATATTAATATTTAAATATATAGATATAGTTATATTGATATAAATATAATATATATTTTTTAAATATAATTTTAAATATATTTTAGATAAGTATAAATATACAGTTACACTTAATATATAAGACATTTAGTGAAAATGTCTTATAAAAAAATTAAAAAAATGTTTTTAATTAATAATTTTCTAATTATTATTGAGTAATAGTCATTTAATAACAATTTGAAGACTAAAAAAATAAAAAATAAATTAAAAAAAGATCCAAAATACGTTGAAAACCCAACTCGAACTTCAAACGACCATAACTTTTGATCCGGGTGTCCGTTTGAGCTCTACCACATATCAAATTGAAGAATGCAACGCTCTCTACACCATTATAATTAACGAAAGCCCTGATCAAGGTTTTTTCAAGGAAAAAAAAGTCCCATAAGGCCTCCGAAGCTGAGTTTTTAGTCGAGGTACCCCGATTTTTTAACATTTTGTGGATTTTTAGCCTCGTTTAAGGGGGTATTATTGGATTTTTTTGGTGGGGAATGAATTTATTTGAAGGTATTACATTCATATTGATATTATGACTTTAAAATTTTATCGTTTTTTTTATAATGCACTTCTATTTATAATCAAATATATAACAATATATACATATGTTTTATACATTCACACATAAAAATTTAATTATAAATATAAATAATAAAATATATTAGATTTATCTAAATAATAACTAATATAAATTTTATTTAAAATAAAAATATATGAATATTTATATACCTATATATTAATCTAACTATATATATATATTAATCTAACTATATATATATTAATATAACTACATATATATATTAATATTACTATAAATATATATATTAATATCACTATGAATATATATATTAATATAACGATATATATATTAATATAACTATATATATATTACTCTAAATATATATTACTATAGGAATAAATATAACTAAATACATATATATATATATATATATAAATAGAGATATCATGAAATGGAAAAAAAATCAAAATAGAGGAGTGGTAAGGGCTTAGGCGCACAGGGGGAGGTCTCGAGTTCAAAACCTGGTGGAGGCAGGGGCGCGTGCGCATGGGGGAATATGGTAGCTAGCACTGATGAAGGGTGGAGGGGTGCATGCGGGCATTGGAGGGGGAAAAAAGTGTTGTAAAAGGGGGGATCAAGCACTATAAAAGCCCCCCTGATTGGCAGGATTTTTTTAACTTTTATCAGTGCTAGAAAAAAGCGCTGATAAAAGTGGTCCTTTATCTGCACTAAAAAGAAAGTGCTGATAAAGGACCCTTTTATCAGTACTTTGTTTTAGTGCTGATAAACGACCCCTTTTATCAGTGCTTTTTTTAGCGCTGATAAAAGGGGTCTTTATCAACGGTTTTTGGAGCGCTGATAAAGGGGACCCCCCACGCTTTATCTTTGCCAGCTTTAACAGTGCTTTATGATTTGTAAGCACATCATATGAGTGTTTGTATGAGACATTGTCTATGGACACATGTTTTATTATTACTATTATCAGATTATTCGTAAGTCTGTGCACGTTGTTGTGAGTATCTATTTCGTGTATGTGCATACCGACTAACTATTCCTTTTATATCTACTATTTGATTTTGAACATAATTATATGAGAAAATCACAATGGTCTAATTAATAATTCATTGATAATACTGATTATTAATGGAATGCATCCATTATTTATAAATATAGAAAATAATTTTGCAGCAGCAATGTCAAGAATCTTCTACTTCTTCGGATCTTCCTATTCATGGAAAAATGAAATTTTATACAAATCAACCATTCCTTAAATAGAAAATCCCTTCTCTGATATGTTCTAAAATCACGAAATGACTTATCAAGGGATTATGAAAGTAATCATATCATTCTGCATAACAGCTAGATCTTCGTAAGATATTTAACTGGTAAAAATTCTCTCGTAAGATAATTTCCTAAGAGGATTTATAAAATAAAACACATCTTTAAATTATACAATGCAAAAGATAAACTGATTTCAATATTGTGTCAGATAATTCTTCAGAATAAGATAGATATGCTACTAAAGTGTGATACTTAACTATCACAACTTTATCTGATGCTCATGAGATAATCTTTTACAAATTACTTTTTCATAAAATAATGGATTTTATAGTTGACCTATGACTAAAATAGATTGAATACTCTACTCAGTGTAAGATAAAATTTTAAAATTCAATATAAGATAAATTCTGTATACAAATATATCATCTGAAACACTTCAAATAAACTCATTAGAATAAATGTAGGAATTTTTTGCATTATCAAAACACATAAAAACTGAGATATGTTAGAACAACATAAGCCTGTCCAATAATATTGGTTTCTTAATTCAAGAAGTTTTTTAATAAAGACACTGGTAGTTCCTTGATACCACCCTTGTATGATTTTATTAATTAACCTATTACTAAAATGAATAATTCTTTTCTTATATTAATCCCCCTTTATGATTAGATCAAATATTCCTTGTTATAACTTAATGTAGAGAGTACATCATATCCTAATGGATTCACTAATAAATGTTTTATGTAGCACTGGGAAATATTTCAAAATGATGTTACTCAGGTTGTTAAAGAGGTTTTCAATAGGGTGTATCTTCCACCTAGTCTTAATGTCCAAATTATCATCCTTATACTAAAATTTGAGAATGTAGTGACTGTGGAGGAATATCCACCCATTGTAATTAGGAACACCCTCACTAATATTTTAGGGAAAATTCTTGCTACTGGAATTGATCATATTGATAATCAGATTGTCTCTCCCAATCAGTTTGGTTTTATTCTTAGGATGAAAATTCAATATTATATATATATAGCTTCATAGGGTGTAAACATCCTTTAGCGGAAAGATAAACGTGGGAAAATTCCTATCAAGTTTGATATTTCCAAATTTTTGATACTTTAAAATTGAGTTTTATTTTTAAAGTGTTGGAGAACTTTGGATTCTCTCATAAATTCATTAGCATTACTTACTCATTACTATATACCTCATTGTTGGTTGGGTTAAATATTACCTCAGAATATGTCTCATCAAGGCTATTAAAATAAAGTAACTCTCCAATATAAACACATATTTTGATTACATTGTAATGGTATTAAATTTTTATTTTTGATCTTATGGTCCTGAGTTAGTGGATTTTAATTTTGAACATCCATTCCCAGCATTTGTGCACTTCATGCCTAATATGCACCAATTTAGGCCCAATGTTTCATCTGATTTCAAAGAATGTAATTATCCATATTTTAATTTGATATTTTTGGAAATGTATATAAACTTAAATATGAAAATTTTTCATTCAGGGATAAATGGAGGATTCATAAAGGATGATGAGGATTTTTGGTGAAGAAAGGAAACAATTTTGGAGAAGGCAGATTGGATATCATCCCACTGATCGGACTGTGGGTCCCACAATACAGGCCCAATGAAGCCCAAAGTTCATGGGAGGCTAGAGGACATATATATGAACAAATAATTCTTATGTAGATAGTGTTAATTAGTCCTCAATGGTGGTGATTAAGGGGGGCCAAGTTGAAGATTTAATTTTGGGCCAGATTCTGCGGCCCAGAAAAATAGCCCACTATTTTAATCATATCTCCAGAACCCCAAAGTATTTTGTGCTTAAAGTTTACAGTATATTAGGGGACATCCGTAGGTGTATTTAAGTATTATATGGACCACTCCAATTCGGCCTTCTAGATGGTGCTTTTGGTGCTTCTGTTCGGTGTAGAAAGCTGGCTCCCACTTCGAGGAAAGAGTTGAAAAGTCTCTTATGCATTAAATGTCCACCCACCTTTCTCCAAAAAAATTAATTAAATTCACATGGGATGATGGGAGCTCGGAAAAAGGCTTCCAAAATTCCTATTTAATGCAGTAGGTATGGAGTATTTTAGCATCTTGGTGCTTTCTTTTCATTGTAATGTTATTATGCCAATTTGCATTTGTAATGTTCTTCCTTCTCATGTAAGTTATTCGAATCACCTTAGTCTTCAATAAAAGTTCTTATTCTTCTCTTGTTATGTTCTTCTCCTTATCACCTTGATACCGTTGCCTCAAGGTGTGAATTTATTCACACCAAACCTTGTGATTTTGTTCATACAACGGTGGAGTGATCATTATTTTTGTTGTTTTTACTTCTTCAATTCCACCCTCGTATGTCTACTTTCCGCTTCCGTTGAGAACTTATCATCAATGGAGGGGTAGATCTTTCATGGGTTGATCCAAGGGAGTATCAAGGGGCTGGATTGAATGTTATTTCTCATGCCCTAAATTTTATTAATTTCTTTTAATTGAGTTTCTTTCATTCAATGATTTTTATTCCTCCTCTTCCTTATTGAATTTATTCACCCCACTTTCATGTGCTAATTACATCCTTTACCTTGGAGTGCTCATGAAAATTATCCTACAAGTGTATAGGTGATTATCATGTGTTTTGATGATGTTTAATCAGTAAGTGATGAGGTTAGTTTAAATTCATTGCATGAATCCTTCTCGAGTTAATGAAATTAAAATCGTAAAAAAAAGGAATTCATTCAATCCACCCCGAGCAATAACCTAGGATCAACTCATTTTCTCATAATTTGAATTCACATAGATATTTTAGTGCTCTTTCAAAAACATCTAAAATCAAACCAAGTTGTCCACTTCATAGAAAAAAATCCATCTCTTTTTATTGAGTGTCTAAAGGTTCTTCTTAGGTCTCTGAGGATTCGACAACCCAAGCTACGCTACAAGCGACTGCTTGACCCTTAAAACTTGGGTAAATTTGGGCACAACCAAATTTTGGCACCGTTTCTAGGGACCAAGTAAGTTCCTTAGACAAAAAACTTCTTTCCTCACCCCCATTATTCTATTCTCACCCAAGATCTCTTATATTTTCCCTTTCTCGCTTTTTTTTTCTTTTGGCGCATGTCCGCCTTCACCCGCGATAACTCAAACAGACTAGTTAGGGTGGAAAACCATAGGATAGGGGAGTCAAGTACACCATTGGATCATAATCTTCCTAATACCCCAGAGTTAAAGATTGAGTCAATTTTAATGGAGGGTCTTCAAAGAAACCAACTCATAAACCAGGGTGGGAACCAAAATGGAAATCCAAATGAGGCAGCCCCAAATTTGGAGAATGTAGTCGATCAAACCATGAATGACTACCTTACACCTACATGGACCAATGTACCCTCTTGCATTAGGCATGCTGCCCTAGGATATGCCCACTAGGTCTTTAAACCTCATGTCCTAAACCACCTTCCAACCTTCCATGGGATGGAGTCAGAAATGACTTACCTTCATGTCAAGGAGTTCAATGACATTGTTGAAACCATGTGCTCACCACATCAACTTGAGTCAGCTAAGATGAGGCTATTTCCTTTCTCACTTAAGGATCGAGTAAAGAACTGGTTAAATAATCTGAGACCTTCATCAATCCACACTTGGAACCAACTGCAAAGAGAATTCTACAAGAAATACTTTCCCCACCACAAAACAATTGTACTTAAAAAGAGTATCCAAAACTTTTTTGAAAAAGAGGGAGAGTCATTTTATGAAACATGGGAGAGGTTCAAAGACACCCTAAACATGGTTCCACACCTTGGTTTTTCTATTCCTGAACAAGTAAGAATTTTCTATGAAGGTTTCGGCCCGGGGAACAAAAAATTCATTGACATGATGTGTAATGGGACCTTTAAAAACAAATCCCCAAATGATGCTTACGAGTATCTAGAAATCCTTGCTGAACAAAACCAAACATGGGGAACATCACCTTATTCTGAAAAGCCTCAAAGAACTACTGGAATGCATACACTTAGAGAAGAGGAAATCCTTAGGGCGAAACTTGCAGCGCTCTCTAGGAAGGTTGAAGAGATAGACCATAGGAAAATCAATGAAATCCAAATTGTAGACCTTGTTTGCACAATCTGTGACAAACATGACCACAAAACAGACAACTGGCCAACCATTCCATCCATCAAGGATGTTCTTTTAGGAGGACCACCTGCTGAAGTCAATTCCCTAAACTTTCAAAACCCTCAATACCCAAACACATTCAACCCAAGGTATAATCACCACACAGGCTTCCGATGGAAAGATAACCAACAACCTAGCCAACCACAAGGACCAAACCCCTACCCTACACAAAATTTTCAAAACCATAACAAATTCCAACCACAACCAGTCCAATAAAAACATCCTTCAGTCCAATACCAACAACCCATCCAACAACCAAAGTATCCCCCTAGGATAACCCAACCAACACAAGCCCCTTCCCAATCTGTCCCTCTCCCAATCCTTGAACAACTGTGGAAACAAATGGAAAGGATGAAATCAGAAGTCTCTTCCCTGAAACAAGAACTTCAAACCATCAAAACTGGAAAGGAACCCATGCCCACACATTCCATTCCACAACAAACATCAAGGGGGGAGACAAGTTGCACTCAAACAACTCATGAACAACTAAAGGTTGTGGCAGTTTTGAGAAGTGGGAAATCAATTGAGAAACCTGAACAAATAGTTCAAAACCCACCTGAAGATTCAAACTCTAATGAAAAATCAAATGAAACACATGAAAAAACTGAAGATACTAATAAAAATGTGAAAGAAACAACTCTTCAAAAAACAACCCCACAACCTGCCCCATTTCCTCAACGCATGAGGGGGAAAACCAAGCCTGAATTGAGTGAAACATTGAGGGAAATTTTCTCACAAGTCAAGTTGAACATTCCACTCTTCGATGCCATTCAAACCATTCCTGTATACTCAAAATACCTTAAGGACCTATGCACATTTAAATTGAAATTCTCACAGAAGAACCAAGTCCTTCTGGCAGCAAATGTTAGCACAACAATCCAAGGAACCCTTCCTCCAAAGATGAAAGACCCAGGATGCCCTTAAATAAATGTTGAACTAGGAGAGAACAAAGTTGTCAAAGCCTTGTGTGATCTAGGAGCCAGTGTGAACCTCATTCCTTATCCTATGTATTGTCAGTTAGGGCTCGAAGAACTCCAACCCACATCTGTCACTCTTCAACTTGCTGATCGTAGTATTCGAGTTCCAAAGGGGATCTTAAAGGATGTTTTGGTGAAAGTTGAAAATTTCATTTACCCAGCTAACTTTATTGTTCTAGACAATCACCCAAGCTTAGGTCCTATGGAGAAAACCCCAATCATCCTTGGTCGTCCCTTCCTTGCAACAATCAACTCTATTATCCGAGTCCGAAATGGGAACATGACCATCACCTTTGGAAACATGAGTCTAGACTTGAACATATACAATGAAAAATCTCAAATTGGGGATGATAAAGAGACCCATGAGGTTAATTGGATAGGTAGTGTTGATAGTGAACTCAAGGAACATCAAGGAATTACTGAAGGATGTTTAAGTCAAGACGAGATTGATTTTCATTGTTCACATGAGGGAAATTTGTCTCCTTGGCTTGAATCTCTTTCATATTGCTCTATTGATGATTTTCTATAATCACCAATCAATGATACCATGGGTGAAATATAACATTGAGTCCATACCCATTCATGAAACTACTCTAGCTAATTTAGTGGATGAAAATTATTTTCACAAGGAACCAATTTTTTCAAGAAATCTGAACAAAGAAACTGAGTTCAATACAAAGTCTCATCCTTTCTTGGAAATTGATAACCACTCTGATCTTGAATTTAAGGTTTTACCTTCATCACTCAAGTATGCGTTCTTAGGGGACAATCAATCCTTTCCTGTTGTCATTTCTTCCTCTCTTGAATCCAATCATGAGAGGATGCTTCTAGATGTCCTTAAGAGACACAAGAAAGCCATTGGATGGACCATATCTGATATTCCTGGGATTAGCCCACTTATCGGGACTCATAGAATTGTTCTAGAATCCGATTCAAAGCCTTGTCGTCAACCTCAGTGACGACTCAATCCTAATCTCATGGAAGTAGTGAGAAAAGAACTTTTGAAATTGTTAAAATCTGGTATCATCTATCCTATAGCTGAGAGTGAGTGGGTTAGCCTAATCCTTGTGGTTTCAAAGAAGGCTGGAATCATAGTAATAACCAATAATGATGGAGAGATGCTTCCAACAAGGGTTAGTAGTGGATGGAGAGTCTGTATTGACTATAGGAAGCTCAACTCTTATACCAAGAAAGACCATTTCCCCTTGCCCTTTATTGATCAAGTCCTCGATCAAGTGGTAGGTAATCAATTCTACTGCTTCCCAGATGGATTCTCAGGGTATAATCAAATTGAAGTCTCATTAGAGGATCAAGGAAAAACAACCTTCACCTGTCCATTCGGCACTTTTGCCTTCAAGCGCATGCCCTTTGGGTTATGCAATGCCCCTGGTACCTTCCAGAGGTGCATAATGGGAATCTTCTTAGACATGGTGGGGGATTGTTTAGAGGTCTTCATGTATGATTTCTACATCTTTGGGGATACTTTTGAGGGATGCCTTCTAAATGTTGAAAAGGTTTTGTCAAGGTGTGAGGATAATAATCTCATACTAAATTGGGAAAAATGCCATTTCATGGTAAGGGGAGGACATGTTCTAGGTCATCTGGTATTTGGTAGAGGGATTGAAGTTGATAAAGCTAAGGTTGACATCATTCGTCACCTTCCCTCTCCTAAAACTGTTAAGGAAGTGAGGTCCTTCTTAGGACATGCTGGCTTTTATAGAAGGTTTATTAGGAATTTCAGCTCTATTTCTCGACCACTTTGTGCTCTATTGGTAAAATATGCTCCATTTTTATGGACATAAAGCTGTGAGGAATCATTCTCTACACTCAAGTAAACTCTTATATCTCCACCTATCATGCAATCTCCAAATTGGAAACTTACTTTCAAGCTCATGTGTGATGCAAGTGATTTCGCTGTAGGGGCAGTCTTAGGAAAACGGTGTGAGAAAACTCCATGTGTCATTGCTTATGCAAGAAAATCTTTAAATGATGCACAAATAAACTACACCACCACTGAGAAAGAGCTGCTTGCTGTTGTCTTTGCCTTAGAGAAATTCAGGTCTTATCTCTTAGGATCACCCATCATTGTCTTCACTGACCATTCAGCCCTAAAATACCTTTTCCAAAAACAAGATGCCAAGGCTAGATTGATTAGGTGGGTCCTTCTTCTTAAATAGTTCGATTTAACCATTAAGGATAAAAAGGGTGTTGAAAATGTTATAGCTGATCACCTCTCTAAGATGGAATTCAAAGAAAACTCACACCACCTCTATGTGTCTGATTCATTTCCCGATGAGCACCTCTATTCAGTGAGTGATTTCCATTGGTATGCTGACATAGCAAACCATTTGGTGACGGGTGACATTCCAAAATTCATGGGGACCCAATCTAAGAGGAAATTCCTTTTTGATTTCAAACACTATGTGTTTGATGATCCTTACCTCTTCAAGTTCTATCCTGATCAAATCATCAGGAGATGTGTTCCCGAGTCTGAACAAGAGTCCATTCTAAAATTTTGTCATGGAGAGGCATGTGGAGGCCACTTTTATACAAAGAAAACCACTGCAAAGGTCCTAAAAAGTGGTTTCTACTGGCCGAACCTCACTAAGTATTACTTCGAATTCTGTAAAAGTTGTCCTCAGTGTCAGCAATTAGGATCCATTTAAAAAAGGAATCAAATGCCCCTCACTCCCATTCTGGTCATTGAAATATTTGATTGTTGGGGAATTGATTTCATGGGACCCTTTCCAAACTCTAAGGGATACCTCTACATACTCTTATCTGTTGATTATGTCTCAAAATGGGTTGAAGCCATTCCCACCAAGACTAATGATCATCAAGTTGTGATCCGATTCCTAAAAGAGCATATCTTTTCTAGATTTGGAATTCTGAGGGCTATAATCAGTGATCATGGAACCAATTTCTATAATCTCCCATTCTCTTCACTCATGTCTAAGTATGGAATTTCTCATAAAGTTTCCACTGCGTACCATCCTCACACCAATGGTCAAGCTGAGTTAGCAAATAGGGAGATTAAGCAAATTCTTGAAAAAACTGTCAACCCCTCTAGGAAAGATTGGTCTGAGAAACTCTTGGATTCTCTTTGGGCATATCGTACAATATTCAAAACCATTCTAGTAATGTCACCATATAGGTTGTTTTATGGAAAAGCATGCCATTTACCTGTTGAAATTGAGCATAAGGCATTTTGGGCAATCAAAAAAAAATGAAATTTCAACATTTATTTAGCCGAAGAAAAGAGGAAATTAGATCTTAATGAACTTGAGGAACTTAGGATGGAGGCTTATTAAAATTCAAGGATAAATAAAGCTAGAGTTCAAGCCTACAAATCTAGGAATATCAAAGTCAAACAATTTGAACTGGGAAAACATGTGCTCTTGTACAGTTCAAAACTTCATTTACACCCAGGAAAGTTAAGGTCTAGATGGTCAGGTCCATTCATAGTGCATCATGTGTACCCCCATGGGGCTGGAGAGATTCAGGATCCCACAAGTGGTAACATTTTTAAGGTCAATGGTCATAGGTTAAAACCATTCATTTAATCATTCAATAAACAGGAAATAGAGGTAGAGTTAACAGAGCCAACCTATGAACCAGGAAAAAATTGATAGATTTAGGATCCATGTCGGGCTAACGACATTAAACAAAAGCGCTGCATGGGAGGCAACCTGTGGTCTTCATGTTTCTAATCTTTGTGAATCATCTTTTTGTTCTTCTTCTTCATTTTGTTATTTAAAAAAATATATAGACTGTTGACCTGTTCTTCTTTTATGAGTAAGGATGGGTATGAAAGGGGAGCACCGTATTCATCCGTGTCACGCGGTGTGATCCCTGAGTAATACCTTACCTAGAAAATATAAAGAAGACAATGTATCATCAGTTTATTTTATTTTATTTTATATTTTTGTTGGTATTTTAAAAAAATAGATTGTTGACTTGTTCTTCTTTTATGAGTAAGGATGGGTATGAAAGGGGAGCACCGTATTCATCCATGTCATGCGGTGTGATCCCTGAGTAATACCTTACCCAGAAATTTAAGAGAAGACAATGTATCATCAGTTTATGTTATTTATACCTTTTTTAGGTTAAAAAAATACAAAAAAAATATAAATATTAAAATTTTTTAAAGGCATGTCATAGGTCATTGGGAAAAGCTGGTCACAACCGTCCAATCCATTGGGAGATAAACCAGAACTGAAGGGAGACATGGGAATGCATTTTCAACATCAACCACCAGGTGACTTCATTCCATAATTTTCATTTTCAATGTCTTCGTTGAACTTCTATCCTTCCCCTTCTATGTTTCAATTCTTTAAACACTGGGGATAGTGTATTCCAAGTTGGGGGGGAGATGAAAATGTGTGGAAGGAAAAATTTCATTAACCTTGAACATGATAACACACATTCCAAACTCTGAAATTGGATATCAAATAATTTTTCATGCCTTGATTCTGATTTTAATGCAAGTTTATGTTCATGTGCATAGATATTGGAAAATGCGATTGTCCGATGTGATTTTTCACTGTTATATTTTCATCCATTTAATAAAAAAACACAATGCACGTCCTCTAGATTGTGGGGTCTTAGTTTGAGTTCTTGGGGACCCATAATAAATAGCATAGGATTGGCGATCATTTTAATTTTAACATGAGTATTCAAAAAAAAAATCAGTTGCACGTAGAGCAATGAATTGACCTAATGTGTGGCTCCTCTAGATTGTGGGGTCTTAGTTTGAGTTCTTGGGGACCCATAATAAATAGCATAAGATTGGCGATCATTTTAATTTTAACATGAGTATTCAAAAAAAAAATCAATTGCGCGTAGAGCAATGAATTGACCTAATGTGTGGCTTTCGACACTTGGGGATCGTGACTCCATAGTTTTATGGCCCAGAGTTGGGCATTTTATCTCTATTTGTGGTAATTTGAATTTGTTTTTTGATTGAGTTAAATCGAGATGATGCCCGAGTATGTGAGCTTCACTTGGTGCCCTAAGGTCTTTGAGCCTGGGAGTCATCGGCAAAGTCTTGCTACATGGGTTGACTCGATTGAGTTCAATTTCAATTACCATGGAAAAATTGAAAAAAAAACAAAAAAAAAAGAAAATAAAAAAATGAGTACTCATCTTATTATTAAAATTTGATTTCTCCTAGAGCTTCCATCTTTTCTCCCTCGAATGGAAATGAACCCCCATGTCTATTGTGACGCACAACACTTCATCATGCTTAATTGAATTTGGATGAAATATGACAATGAATTTGAACAAAGGAATGGGCTTGGGATTGATATATTCCTATGTACATAGCTTGTTTTAAATGATTTTATGGGTTTCATAATTGTTTGGTATGTGATATTTGGGTGAGAAATGTGTATTAAAATGTTTTTGGAAAAGGTCATTCGAATTTCATTTTTGTGAGACATATTTTTCTCGGGACTAGCAAAACTCAAGTTGGGGGGTGTGATTAGCCAATATAAACACATATTTTGATTACATTGTAATGGTATTAAATGTTTATTTTTGATCTTATGGTCCTGAGTTAGTGGATTTTAATTTTGAACATCCATTCTCAGCATTTGTGCACTTCATGCCTAATATGCACCAATTTAGGCCCAATGTTTCATCTGATTTGAAAGAATGTAATTATCCATATTTTAATTTGATATTTTTGAAAATGGATATAAACTTAAATATGAACATTTTTCATTCAGGGATCAATGGAGGATTCATAAAGGATGATGAGTATTTTTGGTGAAGAAAGGAAACAATTCTGGATAAGGTAGATTGGATATCATCCCACTGATCGGACTGTATGTCCCACAAAACAGGCCCAATGAAGCCAAAAATTCATGGGAGGATAGAAGACATATATAGGAACAAATAATTCTTCTGTAGACAGTGCTAATTCGTCCTCAATGGTGGTTATTAAGGCGGCCCAATTTGAAGATTTAATTTTGGGCCAGATTCTGCGGCCCAGAAAAACATCCCACTATTTCAATCATATCTCCCGAACCACAAAGTATTTTGGGCTTAAATTTTACATGATATTAGGGGACATCCGTAGGTGCATTTAAGTCTTCTATTTCCCACTACAATTATTCCTTATAGATGGTGTTTTCGGTGCTTCTGTTCGGTGTAGAAAGCTGGATCCCACTTCGAGGCAAGAGTTGAAAAGTCTCTTATGCATTAAATGTCCACCCATCTTTCTCCAACAAAATTAATTAAATGCACATGGGATGATGGGAGATCGGAGAAAGGCTTCAAAAATTACTATTTAATGTAGTATGTATGCAGTATTTGATCATCTTGGTGCTTTATTTTCATTGTAATGTTATTATGCCATTTTGCATTTGTAATGTTCTTCCTTCTCATGTAAGTTGTTCGAATCACTTTAGTCTTCAATAAAAGTTATTCTTCTTCTCTTGTTCTGTTCTTCTACTTATCACCTTGATACTGTTTCCTCAAGGTGTGAATTTATTCACACCAAACCTTGTGATTTTGTTCACACAACAGTGGAGTGATCGTTATTTTTGTTGTTTTTACTTCTTCAATTCCACCCTCGTAATTCTACTTTTCGCTTCCGTTGAGAACTTGTCATCAATGGAGGGGTAGCTCTTTTATGGGTTGATCCAAGGGATTAGCATGGGGATGGATTGAATGTTATTTCTCATGCCCTAAATTTTATTAATTTCTTTTAATTAAGTTTCTTTCATTCAATTATTTTTATTCTTCCTCTTCCTTATTGAATTTATTCACCCCACTTTCATGTGCTAATTACATCCTTTACCTTGGAGTGCTCATGAAAATGATCCTACAAGTGTATAGGTGATTATCATGTGTTTTGAAGGTGTTTAATTAGTAAGTGATGAGGTTAGTTTGAATTCCTTGCATGAATCCTTCTCGAGTTAATGAAATTAAAATTGTAAAAAAAGGAATTCATTCAATCCACCCCGAGCAATAACCTAGGATCAACTCATTTTCTCATAATTTGAATTCACATAGATCTTTTAGTGCTCTTTCAAAAAAATCTTAAATCAACCCAAGTTGGCCACTTCATAGCCAAAAATCCATCTCTTTTTATCGAGTGTCTAAAGGTTCTTCTTAGGTCTCTGAGGATTTGACAACCCAAGCTACGCTACAAGCGACCGCTTGACCCTTAAAACTTGGATAAATTTGGGCGCAACCACAATCCCATCAAGGCTGCTAGGAATATCAGAGTTCCAACTCATCTCTATTATGTTTATGACATTCTCCTATTTAGTGAGGTTGATAATGCTTCCTTGAATACCAATAAGATTTTTTTCACCCATTATGAATAGGTATTTGGATATTTTATTTCATGGAATAAATCTATGGTTATCTTTGGGAAAGGATTTTCTGAAGCTATGAAAAGGTATACATTAAAATAATTTCATTTTAAGCAAGGAGAGACACCTTTACTAGGAATTCCTTTATTCTTAATAATATTTATACCCATCTATCTAGAATTTATTACTAATAAGATCACCTCAAAACATTATAGTTGGAATGGGAAGACTTTATCCTAAGCAAGTAGAATATTACTTATGAATAATTTCATCACTTCCATGATTGTGTACTCATTTCAGATTTATAAAGGGCCAAAGGAGTTGAACAATCAGTTAGAAAAAAAATTAATTTTTTTTGTTCTAGTTAAATCCACGAGAGAAAACTTGTCATGGTTTCTTGGAAAAATATGTTAATCCCATTGATATGGGGGAGTTGGAAATAAAAATATCAAACTTCTCAATCATTCTTTAGTATCTTTCTATATATGGAATTTTCTTAACTCTAAGAAAGATTCACCTGAATTCATCTAGACGAGGCTTAGTGACATATTACATAGGGGAAACTATTTTTTCTTAGGCTCTTTGGTTTAGCCTTCCATCAGAGACTAGTATTACCAGATCATGATGAACACCTAGTGGATCCACTCTAAATCTTCAAATTTGACTTTTTGGACTGCAACATGGATTGGTTCTATAATTGTCGAAGCTTTAAAACCTCCTCCCTATTAGTATAATCAATTTATTTCTGGTATTATCAATCACTTTGATTCAAACCTCTATTAACCCCTAAGATCAATAAATATATTTATTCCTTCAACTTCCAAGAGTAGGATGATTTCTTTAGGCGCCCATCCAGACTTGGTATCCTCAACTATAAGCTTCATTACTGATACTCATGTGGCACTGATAATGATCTACCACAATGGATGAGGATATTCAGGCATCCCTTTATTCCCCCATAAAGCAAGCTTCTGATCTAGAATCTCTAACTTAATTGACTCCCTATAAATAATGAGCTATAAATGGATAGATTGAATGATTCTTTTTACTACAAATTCTGTATGAATAATAGCAAAAACAACTACCAATTGTTCTTGGAATGATCATTTTCTAAGAATATTTGGAATCAAAGAGAGCACGTCTTCTACTATACTTTACAAACTAATTGAAATCTAAGATACTTTATGGGTTCCATGAAAAACTTGGATTTTATTATAGGTTAAAAAATTTATCTTCCACTTTGTGGCTACTACTTTCCATCACATATGGTTGGAAAGCAATGGGATCAGGTTTGAGGGAACAAAACCCCAAATCAGAGGCCTATTTTCAAGTATTATTAAATAAATCCAGGTGGAATATAAATTTCAAGTTGGATGTATGAATAATACCATGGAATAATTTATCACTATCAAGATTTTGGATATCAATGGTGTTCTGAAAAGTCCTATTGAAAATAAATTTTTCATGTGTATTCCTACACTGCCCCCATGGATCAAATTCTATGTGGATAGAGTAGCTCATGGTGCACCCAGCCTTGCAGGATATGGTCCTATCATCAGAACTCATTGAGGTTTTATCAAGGGAAGTTTTAAATAATTTATTGGTATATTAATTTCTTTTGAATTTGAGATTTGGGTAATCATTCATGCAGTCTATTATCCTAAAAACTATGGATAGGGTAATCTATGGATTGAGAGAAACTCCTCATCGGTGGTCAATATTCTTAGGAACTGATCATCTTTGGTTACAAGGAAGATCTTAAAATAATTAATGACTTGTTTACTTGGATATTATTTAATTTGTGTCCACTCGCATTTATAGGGAGGAAAAAATGGTGTTTGATGCCTTGTCCAAGAATATAGTAGAGGATGATAACACCTTTTTGGTTCTTTTCTCTTAATGATTCGTTTCTTCACCTTAATCACTCTAATGTTGGGGTTGATGTGTACACTAGCCATTAACCCTCCCTTATTCCAAATCTAATTTTTATTTAACAAATTTTAATGGTAATGGGACTTTGGCCCATTACTTGGACCATCTATGATTGTTATTATAATTATTTTTATTGAACTTTTTTGGTTATAACTTTTAACTAAGACGTCAGATTGATAATTTGTCAGTGGAATAATGACCCAAACATTGAGATGGATGATTCAAGTTCAACATTGAGTACTTGAATCTGACTCATGGTGGAGTCATCGAGTCCCATCATGTATCATCTCTTATTATTAACATGATGAAATTAGTATTTTTCATCTATTGTGTTGCCCATTTTTAATAAATGAATATCTTATCTTGAGTATTTTTTCTGCATAGATGACAATGATTTAGTCTATTTGGTCACCTGATGGATGAAGGGTTACACATTGTGTTCCCCTTTAGTACAAGTTATTTAATTTTCTAGCCTTAGTGGTTCTTCATATTTATTTGTTTCAGACTTGGTTTTGATCATGCAAGTAGTCCATCTTGAGTGCTTTATTATGCATGGGATGCAATGGTGGTCATACTTTTGAAGATAGAGATGTAACACATGGAGAAGTGATCTTGATCGACCACAATAGCATTATAGAGATTGGGATTGACTCTCAGACTTCTTGGTGAATGTCAACCCACTTTGATGATAGAAAGTTACATCAGGGCATGGTTTCTTTATAAAATCCCTAATTAGGTTTAGCAATTCCCCACAAGGGAATGGGGCATGAGATCCTTTATATAATAATTTGATAGGATTTGTATTCCACCCACTATTATGGGGTGAAAAGTCCTCTATTTGTGGATTCGGTATTCCCCCTTTCTAAATAGCTTGGACAAGGTGCAGGATCCTCCATTGGAGTTAGTATTTCTACCTAAACTATTATAGGTGTGAGATCCTCCACTAAAAATATGGATAGGTTATGCGAGTTGATATTTCAGAGAATTTGAAAGGCTTGTAGAATTATTTTTATTGGATATGAGGATTGACACCTCGATTTGAGATGTGGTTCCTTTCTATAAGCTTGATTTAGCAATGATCAGGCTTCCCTTCATAGATTTTGATAGTGATACGGTTGATGTAAGTCTGAGAAAAATAAATTTTTTTGGGACTTGTGATTCTTATGAATCCTTGGGTTTCTTTTAGGATTAGTGTATGGATAGATATTGACTTTAGGCTATTTTGGACTCTTTGGCATTCTGATCTTCCTCGTTAGCTTGTATAGTATGAATGTTGAGGATTGATGTTAAGGTGATCAGGACCTTACTTATACACTTGAGAATTATTGTTGAAGAGAATATATGGATTATCCTTATTTTCTTTCATCTAGTTTCACCTTAGTACTGGGGACTTTGAACTGACATGTTTCTTTAGATTTATTCTTCTTTTCTCCTTTAGTCATATCTCATACAAGGTGTTGAGTTGACTTGTTCCTTGTGTTTCCTTTGTGGATTTTGGGGTGTCCTACTAGGCTTTTTTATACACACCCATGTACGAGCCTTGTACCCACATGTGTTTGGTCTGTGAAAGTGATTCACAGGTTTGGAGATAGTTTAGATAGATGTAGAGTTTGTGTGTCTTTTTTGAAGATGGTTCCTGGTGGTTCTTGGTGGTACATTATGGGTCATGGTGATTTGTGATAGTGGTGGCAATGATCATTGTGGCTAGAGTATGACCTAGGAGCTCATGTGGAAGAGGAAATTTTTAGTGCCTTGAATTTCATAGTCTTTTCAGGAACTTTTTTTCCCTTGTATTTATCATGTGGTATATATTTTTATTCATTGTATAATACAAGAATTGTATACTATTCATTTGATTATATATATCCTGCTATTATTTTGGATTACCTTGTGTATTGGATATGTATTTTTTGTGGGTTTTTATACTCTATGGTCTCCTATATTGTGAGATATTCCTACCCAGTGTTAGTCACTAGACTCTGGCCTATTGTAGGTGGGTTTATGATGACACTCTCAGCTTACCACCGGCTCAGGAAGGGCCCAGGTGGGTTGGGTTATGCCAGAGTCTTTATCATAAGTATTTTTTCATTTAGATTGTGATTATGTGATTCTTTTGGCCATCTGAATCCATTTGAAAGACAAGATAGAAATATTTTCAATTTTTCTTTGAGGGATCAATGATTGAGTTTAGGTGTGACAATGGGGGTGTCCTTGGGGTTAATAACCATCCTGGAAAATGTGATTGTCTCATAGTATGTTTTTTCCCCACTATCCATGGGATAGGGTTGGTATTACCTTTGTTTGATAAGTATTTTTATATGGCACACGATCCTCTATCTGCGGGTCAGATAGAGTTATTATTCCCCCCACGTACTCAGGGAGGAGGTCCTCTACCCATGGAATCAGTATTCCTCCTATCTATAGGATTAATACAGGTCATGGGATCTTCCTCTGGAGTTAGTATTCCACCCACCTAATTGGGGAATGAGATCCTCCACTATAGTTCCTATGAGGTTATGTGAGATGATTGTATTTGGTAGTTAGGATTCTTGACTAATGAGGGTATAGTACTCCCACATGATTCTATGATGAGTAGGATTCCCCTTAATGGATTTTGGTGGTGATATGATAGTAAGAATGGTGTGGAAATGTCGAATTCTTCAAGACCTTTTTACTCCTCAAGTACTCTATGTTTTCGTTGAGATGTAGTACATAGCTAGATAATTAATTCTGTAGTAAAGAATCATGAAAACCACTAGTTTCTTATGTGAGGTACCTTTAGATGATTGGAGATGATTTGGTAAGGGATAATCTACAACCCTAATACATCTAGAAATTAAGAAAATCTAGATTCTTCTTCTTTAACACCACTTTTGGTTACTCTTTAGTATTGTGGGATATTATTTAGCCTGGTTTTATTATCTTTGCACACCCTACTCCTAGGAACCTCTCATGCAAGGAGTTGAGCTGACTTATTTCATTTTGTTTCCTTTATGGTTTTCAAGGAATCCTACTGAGTATGTTTATACTCACCTTTGCATAGGTTTTATACCCACACGTGATGTGTTTGTGCAGATGCTGCATAGGTTCAAAGATGGTCTAGGTGGTGTAGATTGGAGTGGCATGTTTGGGGATGACGCCTAATGATGCTTGGTGAATGTTGTGATTGGAGTGGTCCATGATTACTTATAGTATGGAGAAATTTATTAGTGCCTTGTTTTTTGGATTCTTTCTAAGTGAAATATTTCCCTTATATTTATGTTATAGGTTTCACTTTTTCATATTGTCACATACATGTATTATGTACAGTTCAATTGATCATTTATATGTCATGCTGGTGTTTTGGTTAAATTATGTTTTAGAGATATGTATATATTGTAGGTTTATATAGGCTAAAGCCTCTCATTTTTTAAGATATATCTACTCTATTCTAGTCACCATCCCCTGCCATATTGGAGGTGGGATTAAGGTGGAAATACTGGCTTTGTACCAACCTGGAAGGGGCCCTAGTGGGTCAGGTAATGTTAGATTTTATCATAGAAACATGGGCCTTCTTCCCAAACTTCTACATGAACATCTATGGGAACCCCCCATTCAAACCAAAATCTCTAACAGAATTGCACCCACTATCATAGATAGACTAGTTGTGTTTTTTTTTTCTATTTTTCAAAATCTACCGACAAGCACATCAAACCCAACACCAACCTTAGCCAACTTATCAACCTAAAACCACTACTTTTCGGTTGACCCAATCCACCATAATCTGAAGTGGGTTGTCTTGACCACTCAAATAACCCAACTCTTTCATCTCTAGACCCTATGATAAAACCTACCCAAAGAAACTAAAAACTAAAAACTCTTAATAAAAAACCTCCTCTACTACATAGCAAGCATTTCCATGAGATGGGTACACTAACAAGGATCCACAAGATACTCCAAACTGAGTGTCATGCTCTACAAGGGTGGTATCAACTCAGGATGTCCCTTATAACACATATAATAAACACCAAGGGTAAAACATCCTTTTCCCAAGGGGAGTGTTCACTACACTAACCACCTTTAGAAATAACCCTTCAGGTCTACCTCCTGATAATGTCTGTTTCTACTAGACCACTACCTCGGTATCACCACTATGGGCATATCACGCACAAGGAAAGAGTGTAAAGCCACCACCATCGATCGAAGGTGATAAATATCTCACCCTCCATGCTAAACAAAAAATCCCTATAACTTATTTCTCAAGAACTAATCAAGTACAAAAAAAGTTTTTTACATCGGTTCTTTTTATGTTTTTAATGTCGTATTTATAGGTGAAATTATTATAGGTGACATAAAAAACATGTGTTTTTAACATTTTATTTTATAATTTATGTTAAAATTATTATTTTAAAGACTTTTTATATCACTTATTATATAACCTAAGTAAAGAGTGACATTTAATGTCAGTTATAAAAAAATTGACGTTGAATATGACTTTTTATACCATTTATATAATAATTGACATAAAAATATATATATGTTTTAATTTTCAATGTTTATTACTCTATCTGGTGAAAATAAAATAATGATAAAAATAAAAATATCACATAAACTTGGTGAAATCTAGAAAAAAACTTAAATCTTTGACTTAATTTTCAAGCATGTCATAGTCTTCATCGACATAATTTTCTTTAGAGGAAAGATCTCATTAGGCATCCGAAGTTGCAGCTTGGAAATAATTTTAGACTCTAATGGAAGCTTTGTAATTTTAACATGATCTGAAGAATGATTCATTATTATAAGAAAAAATGAATCATTAAACAGTATATCAATTGAGAAAACTAATTATAAACATATTAAATCCTGGAAAACAATTATTAATACCATGATGAGATCATAAAAATAATAATGGGTGGAATTATGACGAATATCGAAAGAGTTGAATCTGTGGAATTATGATGATGATTGAAAAGGTTGATCATGAAATAGATATGTGTGAATAATTAAAACATATAAATGACACTGGAAAAGAAAAACACTACATCATAAATTTCATGCGATAATAGAAAATTTCAAACACAGGCTACAAAAAATTCGTACTCCATGTTAGCATGATCCTAAATTTTGACTTTAAAATCAGTTATATTTTATCCAATGTTAAAAATGGGTTTTTAACATCAATTTTTAACTAACAGGTGTTAAAATTTTAGTTTTTCACAATGGTTTTAAAATAACTAACATTAAAAATGAGTTTTTAACATTGGTTATTTTAAAACCAATATTAAAAAACCAACTAGAATGTTTTTAACATCGGTTATATAAATAATAGATGTTAAAAACCTTGTAACAATTGTTATTTAAAAACTAACACTAAACCTCGGACATAAAATCCATTTTGTGTACTAGTGCCACCTCTAACATCCAGACACAAAGTCCTTGGATGGATGTATCGACCACCATGCCCCTATTGCGCTAATTTAATCTTTCCAAACACTATGGGTCCAACATCAGGAAGATTAACTTTACTCCATGATTCTAGATTTCACATCATAAGAGTTTACTAAACAAATGATACTCTTGAGGAAAGTCTATGGAATCTACTTAGAATTCCTAACTATTCCAAACTCAAATCAATACAATGAAAGATTTTGTCCACCCATTGTAGCACTTCCACACAGGTCTCACCATCCCACTCTGCAATATTAAAAATCATTCTTAGAAAGAAAGAAAATGAATGCATCGGCCTTTTGATAAGGGTCACCTATAGGTCACCCTTCAGAGGCATCCATGTATTCTTTTTCATCCACAGGAAGAGGATGTTCTTCCCATGAACATAGTGCATGGATTCACATGCATTAGAAATTGGGTGAAATCCTTAGGTGGGTTGTGTTAATAGTGGCATAGTGTGATTGGAGTGAGAGTGAGGTGAGAATATTATCACCCTCTCACTTTAATTTTTTTTAATAATAAAAAATTATTATTATTATTATTATCTATGTTATAAAACCATGTTTTGGTTGTAATTTTTTATATGATGAAAAATTGATGATTCACATGTGGAATCGTGGCCCTGAAATTGAGATGTTCAATTCAAGACCAATATGTGATACAAAATTTTGATTCATGACATGAGCCCTGAGTCCCATTAAATTTTACACCTCACCTGTGATGCAATAAAATGTTTATTTTTTACCAAATTCATATTTTTCATTGAGTATCTTTTTTCATAAAGTAAATAATCTGTACTAAGTTTTTTTTTTCATGTGGATTAAAATATCTTGGTCTGTTTGGTAATCAGGTGGATGAAGAGTCACACTATTTATGCCTTTAGTACATGTCGTGTACTTTTCTAGCCTTAGTGGCACTTCAAATTTCATTACTACAGACTCGATTTTGGACATGAAAGTAATCCATATTGAGTGATTCATTCTATGTGGGACATGATGGGGGCCATACTTTTAAATACAAAGATGTAACACGTAAAGGGGTGAGTGTGATCGACTGTAGAATCCTTTCAAATATTGGAATTTAATCTCATACTTCTTGGTGAATTTCAACCCACCCTAATAATAGATTGTTAGATCAGTACATAATTTACTCATACCATCCCTAAGTAGGGTTGGAAATCCCCCCTAAGGGATTGGGGTGTAGGATCCTCTACCTATATATTAGATAGGGTCATTATTCCTCCACTATTATGGTTTGTGAGATCCTCTATCTATGGAGTCAGTATTCTCCCTATCTAAGAGCGGAGGAAAGGTGTAGGATCCTCCAATAGAGTTAGCATTACCCCTACACTACTAGGGGTACAAGATCCTTCACAACATCTATATAGAGATTATAATATTTGGTAGTTTTCTTAGTACGTAGATCTTGGAATCCATATAAAATTATTCTAGGTCTTTTCTAAGAGCATATCTTTGTTCATCATTTACCCTCGGGTGGTTAACTATACCTCAATAGGTGATCATGATTTAGGGTTGAGTGGGATTACCTTCTTAGCTTCTGGTGGTGGAGCGACTGTTGGAAGTTTGTGCAGTATATACTTAATTGTAATTTTGGTTCCTTGACACCCTCAGGGGGCTACCCCTGAGATGTGGTTCATAATTGGCTATAAAATTAAAACTTCATGGACTTTCTAGTGATCTAATCTTCCTTGTTTTATTGTGGGGTATAAATATTGAGGATTAGAGTTGAGATTATTAGGAACTTACCCTGAATCCATACAATTTTTTTTGTATAGAGCATGTCTAGAAATATTATTCTTTGTCTTTCACCCAGTTACTCGTAGTACCATAGTCTTTGAGCAGAATTTAAGGTACCCTAAACTCACACTCTCATGTACGATGAAAAGAAAATATATGTTTACAACTAGTTTTGATACCAATTTAAATTTAGCAAACTAAAATTATATATATTTCACTAATTAAAACATTAAATATAATGAAAAATAAACAAACTAAAGAATTAAAGGTTTAGTGTCTTTGAGTATCAACAACATAAGAAACTTATTTTATGATATTTGTGAACATTTCTCCATAATCAAACCACACTATAATCACTTATAGACTTATTATAAGTTATAATAATCTTCATAACCTAGGAAAGGTAAACATAAGAAAAGGTATGAGCTCAAACACTCAATAATATAAAACTTATCAACATGTCATCAAGAGTTATATCATGATAAAACATCAGCAAAAGAGAAATATATTATTAAAAAGAACATAGAACAATAAGAGTTATTCAAAAGTCATGATAGAAGAAAATGTATTCTCAAATGAACAAACATTTACCATGTAATAAGAGTGCGGAAACATAAGATAATAATCATGAGCCATGGAGCACAACATAAGCATATAACATAGAATTATGGAATAGGCATAAGAAAAGAAAATATTGACATTGTAGCTAACTGTATCAATTTCATGTTCAACCATGTGGGAGTAGCTAATCTGTATTGTTTTGTTTCTCATTCTTGTTGTTAGGTCTACTAAGCTAGATACCCTAATAGGGGGGTGAATCAGGGTATAACAAATTAAAACAACTGCCCCTTTTGATCTTGTTTTTTTAGAAAAAACCCTATTCCATCTCTCCTTCTCACTGTTGAGTATGAATGAATCTTAAAGCATTCACATGACACTTCAATTTTACTTGGTTCTCCTTCACTGGGCTACATCCAAGGAGCATACACCAGTGATGTGCCAATGTACCAATATACCAAATCCACTATAAGCGAACTGTTGTTTACAATGTTCAAAGTGGACTCACTATCCCTTATGGTTTACAACCACTCACAATATGAAATCTCACTGCTCTCTCGACTGATGTGTGCTCATTGATTATTCATAAGATCCAGTCACAGTTTATAGACTTGTAGGTATCTTCATTATCACTAATGAAATATGCATCTTTAACTATTGATTGATGCTCTGTTGACATTTAACTTTCATCCGTATATGAATATCTCTTTTCACCAAGTGTATCGGGCAACCCCAATTTTTACGCACAACCATTACAGGGCCTTGCGCATAATCCCCTAATTTTGTGCAAAATCCACTTTTCATGTAACACATATTTTACTCTCAAACTCTTCTTTTACATGCAAAAGTCTTCTTTTACATGAATCCTTTTCCTTATGCACAAACACTTATTTTACACGCAAACTTGAAATTTATGCACAACAACTTTGTGTAATCCTATTTCACGCACCAAAGCTCAAATAATATCTAAGTCTTGAGCTGCTTCGAATGAGGGGGGTCAATTCATATTTATAGGCAAAATCAACCCCTACGTGAGAAAACCTCCTTCCGCGCGTAATACTCTTTGAGAGTGATAAACACATCTTCCGCGCAACACCATATTTCATGCAATGCTCCACTTTTTCGCACACCTCATGCCTTTTCCAATTTTTGATCTTCTGATCTCGAAACACCTCTTGTGCAAAAAAACCCATTCTTCTATTTTTCACACCACACCAATATTCTGCGCACCACCTTTCATTTCGCGCACCGTCCTAATTTTGTGCGCACCTTCCATTTCCAAAAGCACATATCTCCATTTTCCGATTTTAAGGCCCAAAAATTTGGAAAACACTGGAAAATGGCACCACCTTGTATCTGTTCTTTTTGTACTACCTCCAGATCGTCCATTCTTTTTTCAGAGTTAGTCTGTCAAACATGGATAACCAACAACATCTCTTGAACCAGAAAAATCACCATGAAAAATCCCCTTTGTCAACAAATTATACATCATGGTCTTTGTGAATAAACACAACATGGAGGCCCACTTTGTCAACAAACACAATCACCTCAAAAATGCTTCAATGATACCTTGAGGGATTTTTTCCAACATGAACATAGCTAATATACATTATGAACACACTCAATCTTGTGAATATAGCTAATTTTCACCGTGTTCATGTTCAATCCCATGATCCTAGTTAATCCACATCATTTCCATGATCAATATTGTGAACATAACTAATATGCATCATGACCATAATCAATCCTATGAATAGAGCTAATCTGTATTGTTTTTATACTCAATATTGTGAATGTATCTAATCTTAATTGTTTTCACACTCAATTTTTTGAACTTAGCTAATCTATATTGTGTCCATGAATAATCCTATGAACATGGATAATATACATCATGTTTATGCTCAACATCTTTATCTTATGAGGTAGAAAACTATAAAAAAATTATTGGAGGAAGATATAGGACCCCACCCATTAATCATCCATATATATGTATGCCACTTGAAATCAATCAATCAATATATCATAAATAAATCATGGAAAGAAAACAAACTTCATATCATTTACAAATGGTATTCCATAAATTAACATTAGGTATTATATCGATTTATACCAACATTCAATAACGCTAAAGGATTATTTCATAGAGGCCTTTATAGGGTGAATCATAAAACAAAAAACTATAGGAGTTAGATCTTTTAAAGAGAAAAAATTAAGCAAAACCAAGAAAAATAGCTTTTTAGAAAATATTCCATAACATTATCATAAAGAGAAAAAACTATGCATCACGTTAAAAAATAATTTTCAATAAGGTAACATGAAAACCATTTTTTCAACACAAATTTAAAATAAATCCAAATATTTGACTCATGGAAAAAAGGTTTTACATAGCAAATGTAGACTAGAAGATAAAAATATAAACTTGAAAGGGGGATCCTTTTTAATATTTTGAAAATACTGCTGGACTCACCTGTTTTGATAATCTCAAATCATGTTTTGATAATCCCAAATCATGTTTTGATAATCCCAAATCATGTTTTCATTCTATGTTAATTATATTTCATTAATGTTTCTTGTTTATATAATATTAATATCCATATACTCTCAATCTCACTGCTTGATTGGTTAAGCTTACAGTGCAGAATTTATCTAATTACAAGGTCACCGTTACAAGGACACCATTACAAGGTCGCCATTACAAGGTCTCTGTTACAGGGTCACCATTACAAGTTCACCATTACAATGTCACCATTACAAGGTCACTGTTACAAGGTCACTGTTACAGGTTCACCGTTACAAGGTCACTGATACAAGCCTACTGTTTTAGGTTACCACTGAAGGTTACCGATGAAAGGTTACAGTTGGAAGTTGCTGATGTACACCTACTGATTAAAGGATACCAATGTAGAGCCTACCATTACCAGTATACAATACTCTTCTACTCCATAATTTTTTCAAATTCTTATTATTATTTTAACGGTCATATTTTTCAAACTTTAATACTTCTGACTTAATTAATGCTTATTATAGACATATCAAAAGACCATATCTTAACAGTACGAGGTACGAGAAAGATTGCACGTGATGTACTTAATTTTATTGTCGGACCTCAAATATGAAATAATAAGACCAAGTAAGAAAGATATATATATATATAAGCACAGATAAAAACATAAGAAGGAGCATGTCCAGAAGTTTAATGGATGAGAAAGTGATTACTGAAGAACAAGGTAGAACCTTTCGAGCACCTTCACTGCGTACCCCAAGAACATCAAGAAGATCATTTTCAGTAAAACAACTTGAGTCACCTTCTGTGTCTCATAAAATTCCAATCAACTAAAGAAGAATAATACTCAATTCCTAAAAGCTAGTACCTGGAGTCGCGACACTCTGTTTTAGAGACAACTTTTAGAGAAAGACTCAAACATAAAATTCCTCACTTCAAGGATTCAAAAGATGAACTGCAAACACATATAGCCTTCAAACTCTATTTCATTTTAATTTCTCTGTTTTGGTTCTTTCATTTTTACATTTCTGAGAAGTGTGTGTGTTTTTCTGTCTCACACGGTGTATCATGTGCTTAAAATGGAGGATACTGAATATCCTCACATCAAACTTCATCTACATTTGTTTACCACATATAACTATGGAAGAGACTGTGAGTGGTCTGTACTATTTTTTCCCACGAAGAACTGTGGAAGAGGGTGTAAACCCAAGATAGTTTGTGAAAACTATTTTAAAGCTCAATACAGGCTGTGTATCAAGTTTATTGCTAATATAAACTGCTTGGTGGTAGGTGATCACCAAGTAGAGAGGATTAAGTCTCATATTGAGAATGAACCTCTTGTTATACTTCACTGTGCAATACATTTTTTTACTATGTTTTATCTACTTTCCACTACTTACATTAGATAAAACATTAAACTGTTTTTCTTTCACTTTGATAGTTATTTTTGGTTAGTGTGTATACTTGTTTAATTTTGTAAACTTGTTTCAAAAGTTGATGAAGTGTTTCTCATTAATTCAACTGAGGACTAATCACCCTTTGAGAAACCTATTGACCAATTAGACAGCTATATCTCTACTTCATTAATTAATTGTTACATTTTCAAAATTTGGGGGATCTTTATAATAAAGTTTTTAACAAACATTTTAAGTAGGAACTAAATTCACCCCCTCTTTAGATTCCACTCCAACCAACATTTGGTATCAAAGGTCTTTTAATCCAATGTTAAAATTCCTTTCAACTGTGATTTTAGTTGTATCTTAAAGATCTTAAAATTTCTATCATATCTAAATTTTCAGTTCATTAAATTCTAAGTAACTATGGAAAATAGAGTTGAGGGTGTTGCTACTAACATGCCACCTTTCTTTAATGGCAATAACTATGCTTAGTGTAAATTAAAAATGGAAATATATCTAGGGAGCATGGGACCTAAAATCTGGGACACAATTGAAGAAAAACATGTATTGCCCGCTACTGCTAGGGAAACATGGTCTCAGTTGACTAAAGCTACATATAATAATAGCAGTAATGCAATGAATGTCTTGTACTATTCTCTAAGTGATGAATAATTCAATAGAATATCTACTTGTAAAACTGCATATGAAATTTGGGATACTTTAGCTATTTCTCATTAGGAAACAACCAATGTTAAATAAATGAGATTAAATACTTACACTATTAAATATGATAATTTTAAAATGAAGCCTGATGAACTTTTTTCTGAAATGTATCTTAGGTTCAATGAAATAGTGAATACTATGAGTGTACTTGGAAAACTAGTGGAAAACAAGGACCAGATTATGAGATTGCTTCGATGCCTACCTAACAGATGGAGAGGAACTTATGTTTCTATCCGAGAATCTTGTGACATAGGTAAACTACCATTGAAGGAACTAATTGGAAAGCTTATGATGTATGAAGAAGAACTTAAATTGAATCAAGAAGTAGATGAAGAACCAAGGAAGAAATCTGTAGCATTCAAGACTAGTACCTCAAAGAACAAAGATAAAGAAAATGTTCAAGCTCCTATAGATACTTCCACAAGTGAAGACTCAAACTCTTACAGTGATGATGAGATGGCTCATCTTTCAAGGACATTCAAGATGTTTTACCATAAGAAAAATTTCTTTAGACAATAAAACTACAAAGGAAGGCATGAAAATAAAGGATAGTGGAAAAAGGAAAAAAATGGAATGACAATACAACCGATATAGTATGTTATGAGTGTAAATGAAAAGGTCATGTGAAGGCTGATTTCCCCAAGATTAAATTTAAGAAGAAGTATGAAGACAAGGGAAAAGGATATAAAAAGGCTATGAGAGCCACCTGGAGTGCCTTAGAAGATAGCTCAAGTGGATCTGACACTTCTGATAGTGACAAGAATAAACATAAAAATTTGGGTTTCATGACAGAAGTATTGAAGGTAACACCCAATTCCCCTATACCTAATGATTATTATTCTGAGAATGAAGGTGAATCGAACAATGATGAAAATATGAATAAGGATGAACTATTTGAATACTGTGGAATGCTTGAGGATAACTTTAATGAAATCAAGGATAAATATAAATTATTGAAAAGGCAACATGCTCTAAATACCAATTATAAGTCTGATCTGGATACTGAGAAAGAAAAATGTGCTCAGATATTAAATGAAAATACTGAACTCAAATTATCAAATGAGCAATTAAAGAGAGATCTTGAGAAGTTTACTGAAGGTAGAGATACCTTGACTCAGTTACTAAGAAAATAGATTGCTCTAAAATATACAACTGGTTTATGGTATCAACCAGGATAGAGATGGATCATTAAAACTAAATTTGTTTCAAAATATGGACAATTCACAGGTAGTTCAAGTTATGGACCATTTCTTGAAAAACAATTCTCTAAAAGACCAAACAAAGTGCTTGTGTCTAAAAATATATCTTCTAATTATAGGAAATCTGTAAGACAGGTATGGGTTCCCAAAGTTTTACTTACTAACCTCTCTAGATCCAACAAAATCTGGGGACCAAAGTTACACTGCACTTAGTCTGTTTTGCAGGAAAATTTTCTGAAGAGTTCCTGCAAAACTCTGTAGTACTTGGAAAGTGGATGTTCAAGAAACATGACAGGAGACTACTCATGATTAAAAAGCCCAATTAAATTTGATGGAGGATATGTCACATTCGTAGATAATTCTAAAGGAAAGATCTTCGACTTAGGCTAAATTGGTAACCCTAATGCTGTATTAATTTTAAAAGTACATTTTGTTGATGGGTTAAAATATAATCTGCTACGTATCTCTCAATTGTGTGATGATGGATTCAATGTTAAATTTTCAAATGATGCATGTAATGTTATTAATTCAAAAAATCATTTAATATTTACTACTATTAGAAATGAGAATGTATATGCTGTTAATTTAGATTCATTAGATAAGCAAAATATTTCTTGTTTAAATGCATTTCATAAGGAATCCGGGTTATGGCACAGAAGACTAGGACACTACAATGTACACTCACTTAGGAAACTAACTAGGAAAGGATTAGTTAGAGACTTACCTAAATTGTATTTCCCTCTTAACAAAGTGTGTAATCCTTGTCAAAAGGGAAAACAACACAAAGTCTCCTTCAAACCAAAGAAAGAAGTTTCTACTTCTCAACCAATTGAGTTGGTTCACATGGATTTGTTTGGACCATCAAGAGTTTCAAATTTAAATGGGAAGAACAATGTTTATGTTCATGTAGATGTTTTTTCTAGGTACACTTGGGTATACTTTCCGGATCACAAAAGTGAAGCTTGTTCTTATTTTATCAAATACTCCAAGTCTGTAGAGAATCTTAGTGGACTTAGAATTAAGACCTTGAGAACTGATCATGGCCGTGGGTTTGAAAATCAAGAGTTTGAATTTTATTGCTCACACAATGGATATAGTCACAATTTCTCTTCTCCTAGAACACCTCAATATAATGGAGTCATGGAAAGAAGAAATAGGACCCTACAAGAGATTTCTAGGATAATTCTCAATGAATATGATCTACCTATTTATTTTTGGGGTGAAGTTGTTAACACGTCTTGTTACATTATCAACAGATTCTTAATTAGACTTGTTCTTAAGAAGACCACATATGATCTTTGGAATTATAGGAAGCCTAAGGTTAATTACTTTAGAGTTTTTGGTTGTAAAGTCTTTATCCTTAAAACTAAAGACAATATTGACAAATTTGCTTCAAAAAGTGATGAAGGATTTTTCCTAGGTAACTCAATCTCTAGTAAGGCCTATAGAGTATTTAATAAGAGAACCAAATGTGTGGAAGAATTAGTTCATGTCAAATTTTATGAGAATGATCCATATGAACCCAAAACCTCTCTTGAACATCTTGAAGAAGATATGTCAATTCTAGACCTTAATGACAAAGACAATGAACCTTTAGTGAAAACAACTAGTTCTGAAAACATTCCAGAATCTATGCATGATGAATCTGAACCTACAAATATTCATGAGGAGTCTAGTTCAAAACATTCTAGAGGTATAAGAACTCTCAAAAATAATCCTTTAGATGTCGTAGTAGGTGATCTAAATAGAGGGACACAAACTAGAGATTCTCTGAGAAACCAGGTTGAACATCAAGATTTCCTTTCCCAGATTGAACATAAAAATATCAATGATGCAATTAGTGATGAATTTTGGGTGATAGCTATGCAAGAAGAATTGAATCAATTTGAAAGAAAAAAAGTTTGGGAATTAGTGGACAGACCTAAAGACACCTTGACCATAGGTACTAACTGGGTGTTTATAAATAATGTTGATAAATCTGGAAACATAGTTAGAAACAAGGCTAGATTAGTTTCATAAGAATATAGTCAAGTAAAAGGGATAGACTATGAGTAAAAACTTTCCCCCTGTAGCTAGACTAGAATCCATTAGGATACTACTTGCTTATGCAGCTCATCTGAATTTCAAACTTTATCAAATGGATGTAAAAATTGAATTTTTAAATGGGTAAATAATTGAAGATGTATTTGTTGAACAACCCCCTGGTTTTACAAATCCCCATTTTCCAAATTGTGTTATTAAACTGTCAAAAGCCTTATATGGTCTGAAACAAGCTCCAAGGGCTTGGTATGAAAGACTTAGTTCTTTCCTTATTTCAAAAATTTTTACTAAAGGAATAAGGGATCCTACTTTATTTATTAAAAGGATTTCCAAAGATGTTTTAATAGTACAAATTTATGTAGATGATATAATTTTTTGATCCTCTAAAAACTCTCTTTGTACTGATTTTTCAGAAATGATGCAAGATGAATTTGAAATGATTTTAATGGGGGAACATAAGTTTTTTCTTGGATTTCAAATTTTCCAAAATAAAAATGGTATTATTCTAAATCAAAGAAAATATACTAAGGATCTTTTGAAACGTTTTGGTTTGGATAGTAATAAAGGCAGTGATACACCTATGAGTACCACTTGTAAGTTGGATGTTGATGAAGTTGGTAAACCAGTGGATCAAACCAATTACTGAGGTAATATTGGGATCCTGCTATAAATTACTGCTAGAAGACCTGATATTATGTTTAGTGTATGCATGTGTGCTCATTTTCAAGACAATCCAAAATAATCTCATTTAACTATTGTTAAAAAGATTTTTAAACATCTCAAATTTACTATAAATCTAGGACTGTTTGATCCAAAAGGAAAACCATTTGATTTAATAAGTTATTTGGATGCTGACTTTTCTGGTTGTATGTTAGATGGAAAAAGAACCTCTGGAACATGTCACATGTTGGGAAAGTCACTAGTATCATGGTGTAGTAAGAAACATAATTCAGTTGCATTATCTTCTACTAAAGTTAAATATATAGTTGTTGGTTGTTTTTGTGCTCAAATTCTATGGATGAAACACACTTTACTAGACTATGGATATCAATTCAAACACGTATCTATAAACTGTGACAACACAAGTGATATCAACATCTCTAAAAATTCAGTATCTCATGGTAGGACAAAGCATATTGATGTAAGACATCACTTCTTGAGAGATCATTATCAAAGAGGTGATATCACTCTTGAATTCATTGGTACTGAACACCAATTGGTGGATATATTCACAAAGACTTTGAATTTTGAGAGGTTAAATTACATCAAACATGAGTTAGGTATGATAAACTATTGAGCATAGGACCTTACCGTTAGAGACCTTACCATTAGAGACCTTACCATTAGAGACCTCGCCGTTTGAAACCTAACCATTAGAGACATTACCATTAGAGACCTTACCATTAGAAACCTCACTGTTAGAGACATTACCGTTAGAGACCTTACCATTATAAACCTCACCATCAAAGACCTTATTATTAGAGACCTTACCATTAGAAACCTCACCATTAAACCTTACCGATACCTCCTTACCAATAGACAGCTTGAGTCTGGGACTTTGCATTTTTTGTTCTCAGTCGGAATCTGAAATGTTTTCTGTATATTACTTATTTATCTTATCTATTTCTTTTTTGATCCCTAAATGATAAAAATAAAACACAGATCGCATTTCAATCCACATAAACCCTCTCTCAAACCATTTTCTCCCCAATATCATATCCTGAACCTCTACTAAAACCTTGAACCACTCCATATCGATGGAAAGATTCAAAAGGTCGTCAGTTGCTGATGAAGGAGATGCACCTGGTCCTAAGATACCTAGAGCTGAGTCGAGTAGTGGAAGCCAGAAAGTGTCAGAGGTGCTTAACCCGCATTTATTGAAGAGGGTAATAGTGGTTGAGAAGGAGTTAAGTTCATAATGGCTTCTATCGAGCCTGTCTTTAGTACTGAAGGCACTTGAAGCTCAGGGTTGGGTTGATTGTTTTTCAAACAATAATGGACCTTATTACCCGATGTTATTGAAGTGATTTTATGAGTATCTCAAATTTGAGAAGTCTGATAATGAGCACCAGATGACTTCCAGAGTGAATGGAGTAAATGTGAGTTTCTCCTCTGCTGAGTGGGCTGACTGTCTGAAGGTTCCACATGAAGGAATTTATGATTATTACCTAAAAGTGGTGCCTCCCACTAGTGAGTTCTTCTGCTATGAAGAAGCATTAGCTGAATTAATATGGAATGGAATTCCTAGGAAAGTCATAGCTGCTAAAATGGAAGGAGAATATAAGTTTCTTTTCAAGTTTATCCAGCACATGTTAAGTCCCAGGAGAGGGGACTTTGCATCTTTAATGTATCAGGATGTTTTTCTCTCGTATCTATTAAAGCATGAATAGAATATCAACTTATGTTAGCTGTTCATGATTCAACTAGAAGATATGACCAACACCAGTTCCAAATCTAATGCCCTATTTCATGCTAAGTTGATATCCCTTATGTTGAAAGTGAAAGGAGTTGTTGGAGACAAAGAAGAAACTGTTATTGTGAAAGATAACCATTGCATCACCAAATTGATCTGTATGTTCATGAAGATCAACTGGAATCCATGGATGAGGAGATGGGTGAATGATGAATCAAAGGTATATGAAGAGTTTAATCCTGTGACTCATTACACTAGGACTAATAATAAGAGAGACCAGGTCTTAATCTTGATGAAGTTGAGACTACCTATTCAGATGAAGAAGAAGAGGATACTATTATGCAAGAAAGAGGGGATTATCCTATAGATGACAGGGGTGATCCTAACCTTCCCTCAAGTTCTCATGCTAATGCTATATCTTTTGGTGAGCCTAGCCCACCAAATATATTTCCTAGAAGGGAGACTATCCTAAGGGATAGTGATGAGGAAACCAATGAAGAAGAAGGGGATGGAATGTCTTAAGATACATTAGAGATACCTCATATGAGGATGAAGATCCTAATTCAATCATGCAGAATTTGAGACAAATGCCGCTGAAAATAAAGGGGAATTTTTAAGTATCAGTTCTCTAATAGGACATACATAAAGGGTAGAAAGTGGAGAAGAAGAAGTTGTTGATTCAGTTGAAGCTGGTCTTATTTTGTATGTTGTTGAAGATTTTGTGGAGGAAGTGGAAGTGGACCCTCCTGTTAATGAAGTTGATCAAGGAGGTCTGGTGGAGATGGATGTGGTTGTTTAGGAGAATAATCAAATTGAGGGGGAGGAACTTGTTTCTACAGGTCAGTTGCCGTTGCTCATGAGATAAAGGACTGGACAGAAGCTCCTGGCTTTGTGGTTTTAGGACTAGATTATGGAGATTCTGAAGATGACCAGCCTATCAGATGTCCTCCAATTCGTACTGTCTCTGAAACTACCATTGTGTAGCCATTGGTTCTGTTACCTCGTGACTATGTAAAGAAGGATGAATTGGATTCTTTGAAATCAAATCTGAAGAGTCATGTTGATGAGAAAACCAATGAGATATCATGAACAATATCTTACACTCAAGAACTCATGACTTCTACAGTGGAAAGGATAGTCTCTACCTCTCACTCAACTGTGTTACATGAGATCAAGGAATGTTATAATCAGGTAAGAACTTTGTTAGAGTCTATGTAATCAGTGAAATAGTCTATTGACAACTTAGAAGCTTATATGGATTCAAGGGATCAGGCGGGCAGAGACCTTTCATATGTTAAAAGTGTGGTCCAGCAAATGGTCACAATGTTTGAGGATTTTAAGAAATCCATTGAAACAGATGTTAAAGGCCAAGATGATGATGTAAAAAGGATGATCAGTGGGCTAACCAAGTCATTTAAGGAGACTGTGGCTTTCTCTCTAGCACCTCTAGGTGCATCTGCTTCCACTTCAGCCTCTCCTCCAGTTGACATTGAAGCTTTTAGGATCGTTGTTAGAGAAGAGGTGGAAAATTTCTCTGGTGCTAGTACCTTAGACTCTCAGGTCATTTCCATTACCTGGGAAATTGATAACCTTGTGGGAAATTATTTAAGGGAAGCTGCTCAAGATCCGAAGGCGATCAAGGAACATGTTGACTTTTATTACAAAAGGGTATACACTAAGCATTGGATAGATGGAAACTTCAAGTTTTTGTTGGAGAACTTGAGGATTCCACCTATCACTCAAGCATTTAAGGATCAAGTGAGAAAGCTTTGAGAGATGACCCCTGCTTTGGAAAAATTTATGGAGAATAAGGATGATTTCATTTCGGCTATGGAAAGAGGAGGCAGTATCATTATGGATTTTAGGAATCTTCTGTTACCCTTTCTGTATGTGGACTGCACTCCCATCATTATTCCTCCAGCCCTTCCCTCTACCTTAGATGCCTCTGGATCTTCCAGTGCTTCACCTATGATGACTCCTACCTAGGCCCTCAGAAGCTTGAACCCCACCATTCCTCAGAGATCTCCTCACTACAGGTTTACTGCTCCTTCTGTTGCTGCTCCTCTTACACTGCTAACTGTCATCCCTTGGCCTATCCCTTCACCTTCAGAACCTATATCCTCACTTCCAAGGGAAAATATTCAATGGAAATCTCTGATGTGGATTGAGTGTGGATTGTCTTAGCTGATAGGGATTGGTGTATTTCTTTTTGTATATTGTAATACTATTTTATTAATACAAACACTTTATTTTCTCTATTTTTTGTTGTCTATGCTTTTTGTTAATCACAAAGGGAGATAAAATATTTCACCTTGAACTCTATCAGTTAACCCAAGGGGGAGAAGTGATTATATGAGTTTATATATATATTATATACGTTCTGGCCTAAATACAGTGTTCTATTAAATGTAGTGTTCACCATAAAATTTTTGTATGCTCACATCACTGATGAAATTAGCAGATGTGTTTAACCTTTATTCAAAAATCTTACACCTAAAAATTCAATTACATAATTTGTGATTATCAAAAAGGGGGAGATTGTTGGACTCACCAATTTTGATAATCCCAAATCATGTTTTGATAATCCCAAATCATGTTTTGATAATCTAAAATAATGTTTTCATTCTATGTTAATTATGTTTCATTAATGTTTCTTGTTTCTATAAGAGTAATATTCATATACTCTCAATCTCACTACTTGATTGGTTAAGCTTATAGTACAGAATTTATCTAATTATAGGGTCACCATTACAAGGTCGTCGTTACAAGGTCACCATTACAAGGTCACTGTTATAGGGTCATTGTTAGAAGGTCACCGTTATAAGGTCACCATTACAGGGTCACCATTACAAGGTCACCGATCCAAGCCTACTACTATAGGTTACCACTGATGGTTAGAGCTTAAAGGTTACAGTTCAAAGTTGCTGATGTGCACCTACTGATTAAATACTACCGATGTGAAGGCTACCATTACCAGTCTACCATACTCTTCTACTCCATACATTTTCAAATTCTTATGATTATTTTAACAGTCATGTTTTGCTAACTTTAATGCTTATGAATTAATTAATGCTTATTGTAGACATATCAGGATACCATATCTTGATAGTACGAGGTATGAGAAAGATTACACGTGATGTACTTACTCCTATTGTCGGACCTCAAATATGAAAGAAGAAGACCGAGGAAGAAAGATATATATATATATATAAGAATAGAGAAAAACACAAGAAGGATCATGTCTAGAAGTTTAGTGCATGAGAAAGAAATTACTGAAGAACAAGGAAGAACCATTCAAGAACCTTCACTATGTACCCCCAAGAACTTCAAGAAGATCATTTTTAGGAAAACAACTTAAGGTTCTTTCTGTGTCTCATAAAATTTCAATCAACTCAAGAAGTAGAATACTCAATTTCTGAAATCTATTACCTAGAGTTACGACACTCTGTTTTGGAGACAACTTCCATAGAAAGAATCAAACTTCAAATTCCTCACTTAAAGGAGTCAAAAGCTGAATTGAAAACACATATAACCTTCTAAACTCTCTCTCAACCTAATTGCTCTATTATGTTTCTTTCATTTTCACATTTTTGAGAAGTGTGTGTGTCTTTATGTCTCACACATTGTCTCATGTTCTTAAACTGGAGGATACTGAATATCCTCACATCAAAATTAATCTACATTTTTCCCATGTATAATTGTAGAAGAGACCGTGCATGGTCTGTACTATTTGTTTTCCCACGAAGAACTATGGAAGAGGGTGTGAACCCAGGATAGTTTTTGAAAACTGTTGTAAAGCCTGATACAGGCTGTGTATCAAGTTTATTTATAATATAAACTACTTGGTGGAAGGTGATCACCAAGTGAAGAGGATTAAGTCTTGTCTTGAGACTAAACCTCTTGTTTTACTTCACTGCGCACTACATTTTTTGTTACTCTATGTTATCTACTTTCCACTACTTACATTAGCTAAAACATAAAACTGTTTTGTTTTCACTTCAATAGTTAGTTTTGGTTAGTGTGTATATCTGTTTAATTCAGTAAACTTGTTTCAAAAATTTACGAAGTGTTTCTCACTAATTCAACTGAGGACTAATCACCCTCTGAGAAACCTATTGACCAATTAGACAACTACATCTATACTTCCTGAATTTACTGGGCTGTTTTCAAAATTTGGGAGATCTTTATAATAAAGTTTTTAACAAAAATTTTAAGAACTCATTTCACCCCCTCTTAAGATTCCACTATTACCACAAAATACCATTATTGGAACTCACAACATATAGAGGGTGATAAATCATTCATTTGAAACTATTTAAAGATAAATTCCAGTATTATAAAAAATAAAACATATTTGGATTTCAGAATAATAAAGGAGAACATTAATAGGAAGAATGAGCATTGATATGAAAGAGAAAGAGATCATTTAAAGAGAATGGGGTTATTCTTAACTTCATAAAATTTTATGAAGAAATACATTAATTTAATTCCACAAAAAATGAGTAAAGGCATTATAATATCATCATATAATAGAAGAAAATCATGTAGCACCCTCAGTTTTTGGTATGTAACCCCATTATTTATGTTTTATAAATATAAAGTAGAAGGGTGGGGGAACTTTAAAGGAGTTTTGGGGGCTAAAGGGGAGATTCATGGGATGCTCATGGTTTTTCTAAACCATGGGAATGCTAAGTAGAAACCATGAAGAGTTGAAAATGTTGGATAGTAGCTTCGGCATGGTGGGAACACATTTAGGGAGGCTATGCGAGGAGGTCATACAAGGGTCTTTCCAGACAGTATCTAATTCATGATTAGAACATGGTTTGTCTAACTGTACGACTAAACTATGAGCAGGGTCAAAGTGAGATACTTAAAAGGTGGATCTCACTCGTTTTACCTTCAAATCCCTCATTTTTGCTAAAAAATGGCCCTAACTCGGGATTATCCTATCTTGAAGGCTGGAGAACCTATCTCAAGTGAATTGGAATCAATATGGAGTCTTTACTTCATTCATTGAATCCCGATTATTATGCTAAGTGCTCGTTCTTCCTCATTCTTATCACATTTTCTTAGATCTACTTCACCCCTCTTCTCGAATTCTTAGATATACACCCACTGTGGGTATATCTAAGTTTATGGATGCTAAATAAGTTGATATTTTGTCATGATCATGATAGGAGAAGATATATAAGGTTGGTTCGTGGAATTCTTACCCAGTTTTTTAGCGTTCTTCATCCCTTTTTCAATTTTCGCCTAAACGATCAAGGTTGGTGGTTTCACTCTCGACTCATCTTAGTAGAACTGAATGGAATGCTTTCAAATTGATTATCTTGTGCTGAATTTATTGTGAATTTTCTATTTAAGAATTTTTGGAAACCCACATTAGTGATGGTTTGGTAAATTGTGGAAATCTGGAAAATTGGATGTTCTTGAAAATGCATTTTGGTTATTGATTTTAAAATATGGATTTTGAAATGGGGACTTTCTAAAATTGTGGAACATGGATTTGATTAAGATTTTTTCAATAAATGGAATGTTTTTATTGAACTTAAAGGGTTGGTTTGAATTTTATTATTTAAGGTTTTTTTAATCAAAGAATGAGTTTATTAGATGGTTGAACACACTTGGTTTTGGCATGGGTTTGGCATGGGTTGCGGTGTGTGTGTTCATATGAATTGGGATGGATAAGGACATGAAGGAAATCCATCAAAAGGTTGGGATGGATATGGGTGTGAAATACCCCCATCAAAGTGGTCCACTAAGTGACAACTTAGAGGGATGATTGCTCACTACTCGTGAGTATAAGGAGGCCAAGGTTTCATGCATGGTAGGGTGTGGGAAAAAGTGTAATGGAATGGTTATACCAAAATGATATTGAGAAATGGTTTTAAATCCTTGTTTGAGTGTTTTTCTAGAAATATGACTTGATGGAAAGTTGGTTAAAATAGCATTTAATTATGTTTGGTTATAAATAGATTTGGAACTTGTTTATATTTAGTTATAAACTTTTTTGCAGAATTTTTTTATATAAACTGTTTTATAGAAATATTTCTAGCCTTTCTATCCTAGTGATGTTCGTAGGGAAGTCATTGGGAAAAACCTACTGAGTTTTATATTCACCCATGCTTTGTAACTTTGGTGCTTTTGCAGATCTTATCTTCCAGGACATGAGAAAAGGTAAAGTATCACACCTCTTTAACACCACCTCATGATACTTGGGTTGTTTGACGGTTGGAGCATGGAGATTGTGGAGCATGGAGTCTTGTTGTCATCTTGGGGTTTTATTTGTGTATTTCTTCTATTTACTTTGATATTGGGTCGGATTCCAATATATCACACTTTCATTGGTTTGGTTATAAAGGAAATGGTTGGATTGCCTTGGTTTTATCATGCATCATATAGTTATTGTTCAATGATATTTGGTTGTAGGTGGTTTATTTCTTAAAAGGTAAATCATCCCCCACTTATATTTGAAACCCTTAGAAATTTATTTCCAACCTTTTTCATCTTTGGGATGTTTCTTAAGGCCTGGTAATGATTCATTTTATTCTCAAGCCAACGAGAATAAGTGGGTGATTACAAATGGTATCAATTTATTCAATCCAAAAGTTTCTTTGAGATAAGTGGTATCAGCTTGTTCCTTCCTTTGTGAAATAAGTAATCATCAGTGTTCTTAGTCTTGGAGTTGAAATTAATTCTTGTATATTCCTTGGGTTAAGATCTTAGAAAGGAGTTGGATTTTTAGGACTTGAAATATTGAGAATAAAAAGACATATATAGCCTTTTTATGTTAAACTTCAAGTTATCAGGGAGTTTGGTACATACGTGTTTTTGAGAAACATATAGGATTATTGAAATCAAAATTTCATGGGTTTAACCAATGATATGAGCATAACATGCAATATAGGAATGGCTTCCCACTAGGATTTCATATTCCATTTTGAGAAACAATATACTATTTGATACATTGTGTTGATTTTTGAAGAATGCAGAAATTGTTTTCAAATGAAAGATTTTGAAAGGGAATGGTTGGTATATTTTAAAAATGGGTTGATTTTCAAAAGAAAAAATGGATTTTTCTAAGATGGTTAAACATGTAAAAGGTTTATTTTTGAAAGAAATTTTTGTGGTAGTTGATGTGATAGAATTTGAAATACTACGTCTTTAGTTTCTAGAGAGTGATACTTATAGATTTTTTTGTTGGTTTAGAAGATGGAACCTAGTATCCATCATAGGAACCAACTGGAAGAAGCTGTAGAGAAAATGGTTGTACTAGAGAAATTGGTGAACCAAGAAGTGATTCAGACTATCGTACAAGCATTTCAGGTTGTTGATACAGGGAACTGGAGGGATGAGCCAAGAAATGTGAACCATTCCATCCAGTTTATGATGCAGAATCCACCCATCATCTGGGGGGATTCAGAACCCAAAAAGGTGGGTGTGTGGATGAATAAGATGAATTGTATCTTCAATTTTATCAGCACACTAGTAGAGTAGAAAGTCAAGCTGGAAATGTATATGCTCGAAGATCTTGCATGCTAGTGGTGGGGTCTAGCATTGAATGCTAAACTGAATCAAGTCCTTGGTGGGGAGGATTTTGAGGATTTTTTCAACAAACAATTATTTCCTCACACGTTCAGGATCCAAAGGATGAAAAATTTCTTCAGACTGAAGTAAGAAAATATCTCTATCATAGAGTATGCACCTAAATTCATGAATTTAGTGTGATTTTCACCAGAAGTTGTGGCGAGTGTGGCCTTGAAGGAACACATATTTAAATCAATGCTAAGACAGGAGATTTTCTTGATGATTCTAGTGCTATGTATTACAGATTATATAGAGATGGTGAACAAAGAGATAGTGGTAGAATGTGATATCTTAGGAACTATGGGAGGAGGAATTATGATGATACCTACAGAAAATGGTGGGAACTTGAATGCTAAAAGAAAGCATAAGAGGGAAACCTATTTCCAAGGTGAGTGCGGGAATCAGAATTGGACGTTCGGATCAATGAATCTTTCTCCAAAACCAAAGAGTCATCCTAGATGTTTTTAGTGTGGTTAGTTCGACAACATGAAGTGATAGTGTACAACACCAACTTGAGCATGTCATAACTACAACCAGATGGGACGTCTTAAGCGTTATTGTCACAGTGCTCTGAGGTCAGCCACATAGGAAACTTATCAGGTATCACAGGCATCCTACACTTTGACAGGATGAGGACAACAGAATTAATCTCATCAGTAGAGAAGAGATAGCCATGGGATTCTATGAATATCATGACTCCTCAGCAAGGGTAATATTAGAAAGGAAATAAGGAGAAAATTTCAGAAACAAAGTAGTTGTATGGAGATGAGAAAGTGATTATAGATGATCAGGCTGGACCATCTATGGTGAGAGGTACAATTCTATTGAATTCTACCCTTATGTAAGTGTTGTTTGCTACTGGTGCATCACATTCTGTCATTTATTCTCATGCTATTGATTTGCTAAGTTTAAAACTTAAGATGATGTATTCTGTAATAAAACTTCAAACTCCTCTTAGTGATAGAAAATATTGATCCTTTATGTGTAGAGCATGTTCTATAACTATTGATAGAGATGAGTAGAAATGGGATTTGTTAGTGTTGGGGATGTATGTCTATGATATAATCCTGGTTATGGATTTGTTGACAACATTCAAGGTTCACATTTACTGTTATAGTATAATGTTTTGTTTCAAAATTAAGGATGTCACCAAGAATCTCTTCAGAGGACAAATGGTTGTAAAGATAGGTGCAATGGGCCTGTTGGCACCAGCAATGAGAATGATATCTTACCAGTTGGAGGCATTGAATTTGGCATCGATGGAAGAGATCAATAACAACATTTTTCCAGCAGAAGTGGGTCAATTTTTAGATGTTTTTCCCAAGAACTTATTAGGATTAACACCTATAAGGGAAGTGTAGTTTACAATTGATCTCCTTCTTGGGACAAGTCCTATTTCCCTTTCATATTAAATGATGGCACCAATATAATTTAGGGAGCTAAAGGTGCAGTTGGAAGAGATGGAAAACAAAAGTTTCATTCGGACAAGCACTTCTTTGTGGGTAACACCAGTCTTGTTTGTGAAGAAAGAAAATAGAACTATATGGATATCTATTGAATATCATAAGATTAGCCAAGTTATGATAAAGAATATATATCCACTTCTATGAATTGATGATTTGTTTTATCAATTGAGGGGAGTTCAGTGGTTCTTTAAAATTGAATTACGATCAGGATATCATCAATTGTGATTTTGGAAGGAATATTTTCCAAATACAGCTTTCAAGAGCAGATATGGCCACTACAAATATGTAGTCATTCCATTCGGTCTTACGAATGCACCACTATTATTTATGGAATTGATGAACCAAATATTTCAGCAATATCTGGATTCTTTTGTTTTAGTGTTTGTGGGTGACATATTTGTGTATTCAAGGACAAGGTATGAGCTTGAGAAATACTTTAAGATAGTGTTGGGAATCTTGAGAGATCATCATTTGTATGTCAAACTATCAAAGTGTGATTTTTGGTTACAAGACGTATGTTTTATCGGCCATGTAATTTCTAAAAAATGTGTTTTAGTGTATCTAGAGAAGATAGAAGATGTTATCTCATGGAAACTACTTAAGAATGTCTTTGAGATATAAATTTGTCTTGGTCAATCTGGTTATTACCGATGTTTTGTGCATGACTTCTCACAACTAGTTTCGCTGATGATAACTTTGAAAAAGAAGAACATTCCCTTATAATGGACTAATGAATTCTATAAGTCTTTCCAAGAGATAAAAGTTCATCTTACATCAACACCTATATTTATTTTTCTAGAATCAAGATAGGGGTAAATAGTGTATTGTGATTCTTTGGGATCTGGGTTGGGAAGTGTTCTCATGAAAGGAGACCATGTTGTTGCTTATGGTTCAATGCAATTGAGAGTGCATGAGAAGAATTATCCAACACATGATTTGGAGTTAGGTACGATCATCCATTCTTTAAAGACTTGGTGTCGTTATCTATTTGGTGAGAAATTTACTATGTTCACAGATCATAAGATCTTGAAACATATTTTCTCACAACAATATGTAAATCTGAGGCAAAGAATATGGATGGAGTATCTTCAGATATTTGACTTTGACATGATGTATACATGAGAAAAGGTAATATGGTGGTTGATGAATTAAATAGGAAGTCATATACTCAATTGGCGAAATAAGCATCAGATGAATGGAAGTTGTTGTCCGTCCTAGCTGACTTGCATGTGGAATGTGACGAACAAGGTGATGTTTCGGTTCTCTTTTCAGTTTCCATGGTTCTTGATTTGGTAAATATGATCAAATAGGCACAAACATCCGATGCAAAATGAATGTTTATGAGTTCAAAACTCAATTGTGGGGACACCATTGAGGGATGGAAACTTGATGGGAGTTTGGTTTTGTGGTTCTTAGATCATATGGTTGTACTTATGCCTTATCAAGAATAATTTCTTCATGCTTACCACTATTCCATATGGGTTGTACATCCGGGTATATAGAAGATGTATAAGGTATTAAAAGCATAGTTTTGGTGGATTAGTATGAAATGGAAAGTGGCTGAGTTCGTTTCATGGTGTTAAACTTGTCATCAAGTTAAGGCATAACATCAATGACTAGTGGGTATATTGTAGTCTTTACTTATTCCAGGGTGGAAATGGGAGAAGATATAAATGGATTTTATTACAGGTCTCCCAATAATGTTTTGGAAACACAATATCATGTGGGTGATAGTGGATCAGCTTACCATGTCGACCCATTTCATCCCTATTTGTGAAACACATACATTGGAGGATCTATCCATAATCTATATCCAAGTGGTAAAGAGACATGGCATACCAATTTCAATAGTCTTAGATAGAGATCCAAGGTTCATGTCTCATTATTGGAAATCCTTATAAAAATCCCTTGAGACTCAATAGACTATGATTATGCATATCATCCTCAGATAGATGGGCAATCCAAAAGAACGTTATAGACGTTGGAAGACATATTATGGGCTTGTGTAATGGATTTTGGTGATTAATGGGAAGTGTATGTGTAACACCACAAGGTTTTACAAATAAATTTAATAAAATGAATAAAACAGTAAAACACTATTAAACAACACTTTTTGTTAAGAAGATAGTTATAAAATAACTATTAAAAATAATTTTTCTGCTTCTATGATTTAAATTTTGAAAAAAGGCCATCTACAGTTACGATCATTAAGTTATTTGGAGTCTTACATAACCGACTTGATTATTTGGTGAATAGTAACATACCCTTATGAATAGTAATATGAATAGTAATATGATTCTTATGAATATTAAATCGTATTATTATTTTGTTATCTTAAGGTTATAAGGTAATGAGATCTTGATTAATTTTTCAAGGTGATATTAAATGAGTTATAGTGTTATAATTGTTATTTTTTGAATAAATTATGATTTTATTTAAAAATTAAATTAACCATATTTATAAAATTATTTTAGAAAAATGGAGTTCATTTTTGAATTCTACAAATTGAAAAATGGTAAGGGTTAATTTTTTGTATTTGTCTAAAATTCTTAAATTTTTGATGAATAGTAAAATATGGTAATTTACCGTATATATACATTATATGTTAAATAAACTATTCATATAATCATGGATAATGTAATAACCCTTGGTTCAAAATCACATTCTCTCTTTACTGATTAGGTTCACATGAATCAATACTATTCATAGTCTTGAAAAAAAATATTAAACTAATGATTAAAATAATGGAAAACTCCTCCTCTCCTCCACCATAAAAACCACCTTCACCCCCCTCTTCCTCTCACACATCTCAAGCTTTGAGAATTGTATAAATTCTATCCAATCCCCTTCCCAAGTCTCTTCCCAACTTCCAAGAACTTCTGGTCACACCAAAATCTCAAAACCATAGGCCTCAAGGAGGATCTCAAGGAGAAGAGATCAAGAGGTAAAAATCCTCTTTCATTTTCTTGTGTTTTCTTTTAAATTCTTTACTTTTCTTATAATATCTTCACCTAAACTTATCCAAGAGGCATGGAAGATACATTATTATATATATTCTTTATTTTTATCATGTTTATGGAAAAATTCATCATCATTCTTCATCTCCACTTCCAATAATTCTAAAAATAAAAACACCATCTGTGATGTGTCGATTTACTGACATCGTGGAAAATGTGTCTTCAATTTTCTTTACTTCCTTAAAATATGGTTGTAAAACCATTTTCATGGTTGAAAATGATATTAATGTGTATTATATGTGTAACACCCCAAGTTTCCACGGTATGTTTCCTTTCGAATAATGCAATGGCGTGCATTGTACACAACTTCGAGATTTTAACACACCATAACCAATCAAACTAGCCGTTATGAATAGTAATACCTACTTTTTGAAATTTTATAAATTCTATCTCTCAAAATGGACTTCATTTTTGGATTCGTAATATCTAAATTAGCCTAGGGTGAAATTTTGGTACTTTTTGGATAACTTTCATATTTTGATGAATAGTGAAAATTACTAAATTTTAATTAAAAACAACTTTTTTAATCAAAATAATTAATAGTGATAAATTATGAATTTGAGTTGTTTTAAAGTATATTTAGAATATATTTTTACCATTTAATATAATTTTGGTCATTGGACATAATTTTACAATTAAACCAAACATAAACAAGTGTCAATCTTTTGATAGTTATTATCTCTTAAAAACACGCTTTTTGTTTTGACAGAGGGAATTAATTTTAAATTCATTTCTGCCACTTCTGTGTTTTGAATTTAGAAAAATGGATTCCATATTTGGAATCAGGATGTTCAAATTGTGTAAATAGGTAACTTTTATTTTTAGACATTTTGAATAATTACCGCGGTAAATATTTTATTTACCATGGTTAAGGGTAAATCCGGTAAATAAGGGTTAAAAAATAATATTATAATAATACTAAATTACCATAAAACGTGTCTTAACCCTATTGGTTGATACATGGTCGACCATGGGCATCTTTGGGTCTATTTTGGGACCCCATGGACCCACTTGTAAGTGATAATGACACTTTATTTTAATTAAGTTAAAATAAATACAAAAATGACACAAGCATATATCTTTTAACAAAACAATTGTTACAGAGGGTTATATATGTTGGATTTTAGATTATAAATATTACTTAGAAAGAAAAAACGATTTCCTATATAATTATATTTTATTTATAATTTTTAGACACTAAATAATTTAATTTATTTATGACACAATGATGATGCAATAATTACTATAATAGTGAAAAATCAAAATAATTGAAATTATAAATACCCAAATAAATATAATATGAAACTTTTAATGAATTAAACTAATTTTATAGGATAATATGATATATTAGGATTGATTTAATTGACTTTTTTCGAAGTAATCAATCTGTTATGATTTTCACAAAAATCAACTATTGAATAGTGTCAAAATTGACATAAAAGAGTTTTTAAAACAAATATTATATTATTAATTGATATTAAATTCCTAAAAATCTAAGGTTCGGACAAGAGACTTATATCATGATAGGTGTATCATTAATGGACCACTTGTGGGTCTCTTGTATGTATATTGTAAGTTTATTAACCATATAATATAAAAATACAAAGAGACATTGTAAAAGTGAAACTAATTAACTTAGAGTTAATACTTAAAGATAAGGTTAATATAAGTACTCAAACCTGTCTAAATTCTATTGGTTGAGTTGTTTTCGACCCATCCCCACCTTAACCTTTGAATAGTCAACTTTTGAGCCATTGGAAACCGAATATGAATTTATTATAAACTAAAATCTCTAGCTTTTCCAAAGGTGCCCCTCACCCCTCTTATAAAAGGGCACTCCTCCTTCTCATTTCTTCACACATTCAAAGCCCTTTGGTTCGGCCAAACCCTGCCCAAATACTCTCCCAACTTCCCTCACTACAACCTAGGGGCCTTAGTTTGATCAGAAAGCCAACCTAAAGAGCCCTTTTGATCAAATCAAAAGGAAGAACCCGAAGAAGAGGTAATGATTTCACCACCCTTCTCCAAGTTCATTTCTTCTTCCACTTCTTCTTCCTTTGTTATTACCATTATAAAATAATAACTCTAGTATCATATATATACTGTGATGTTATTATAAATATGGTACAACCATATTCAGTATTCTATCCATCCTTTGAATAACATGTCACCATACGTGCGTACGTACGGCTTACCGTCTCCACGTCGTGGTGTAATTGTTATTCAATATATTATTATTTGGATGGGTATAATAATGATGTGTAACTCATGTAAATAATAAATATAACATGATAATGATTCTGTATATATGATATAAAATCCAATTATATATTATTTTAATATCAAAAGAATGATATTGTCGCTCGTGCGTATGTACGGACTACCGTCTCCACGAACGCGATGAGATTCATTGTCCATCATATCCATTCAAGTATAATTAACATTTGATGATTTAAAAATAGTATCTAAGGACTTGATATCATTCTGGATATGAATAATATACATCCCATTAATAACTAATATGGCTCACATAACAAAGAATATAAAGTAAAATGAACCCGTTAACACCCGAAATGACGATAATTCTAAGATATTATTAACAAATAAATGTTAAAAGATCATATATGATATCATATTAAAGTAAATGATTCTTGTATAATTCAATAACAATTATTTCACCGTTATACAGGAGGTAAACCTACCATCTACCAAGGAAAAAGTACAAAGTAAGGGATTTTCTTATCTCACTTTCAATTCCGTGAGATTTCCATTTTTCGCCACTAAATTATTGAAAGTGGTGTATTGTGTACTGACATTTGATATATATTCATGATTATATTTATATTCATGTTATTTTGTAAATCATTTGGTGGTTATTAACTTTTGGCCATACGACTCAGTTGATTAACGTGGTAAGGGATTTTCTTATCTCACTTTCAATTCCGTGAGATTTCCATTTTTCGCCACTAAATTATTGAAAGTGGTGTATTGTGTACTGCCATTTGATATATATTCATGATTCTATTTATATTCATGTTATTCTATAAATCATTTGGTGGTTATTAAATTTTGGCCATACGACTCAGTTGATTAACGTGGTAAGGGGTTTCTTATCTCACTTTTAATTTCCTGAGATTTCCATTGATCACCACTTAATTATTGCATGTGGTGTATGTGTACTGCCCATGATTGTATTCATTGTGTAATATACTTTAATTTATGGGTATTTACATCATCATGGTATGATACTTCTTTCATGGGTGTATGTTTGGTATGTTACCTAATCGGTAAGGGAATTTGAGATTTCAATTCCCACTCATTTGGCTTTACGCATATTTCATTGATTATATTACTCCATGATTATGTGTGGAATCACTATTCATTTGATTATGTCATAATTTCCACTCCCCTTCCTGTGGATATAAGTTTGATACACATAATCACTCATTGGTAATTCTCAAGTCATTGATATGAATTTGATAAGAGTAATTTTAACTCATTCACCATTTGTTGAGTTAAACATCCAATTCGTTGGTGTTGTTTTTACAAGAATATGTGTGAAAATCCTTTGATTGTTTTACACTGAATATCCAATAATATTTAGTGTATTTATATTTGTCACACATAATTATGTCGTTTATTTATCCTTAACCTAAGGATACGGCCTTTATGAGAGATTTCATCTCAATTTACATTCCATTGAGGCTTCTTTGTTGATATACACAAAATCACTTTTATGTGGTGTATATAATGTACTTTGACATAGTATATCATGATTCCCTTTATTCTCATGATATTAAAAAGTTTTGATTACCTCAATTATTTGTATTCAAGTGTTTCTTTTGGTTAGAATCTCTAACTAAAATACCATTTTTAAATGTTTTAAAGTCTTATTATTCTAAATCTTGCTCATTAATGTCCATGTTTTAAAAATGGTTTTAAGGATTTATTTATATGGACATTAAAGTTTTAAGATCAAAACTCCTTTTAAAAGTTTCAAAGTGGTATGGGACACTTTGATTCAAAAATCTATTTTAAATGGATTCTTGACAAATATTGTGACTTTTGAATGATTTCAAGAAAAGGGGGATATTTCTCTCAAATTGTTTTGATCTATGTCAACATCCTTCATTATTCTTGATTGAGGTTAATGTGATACAATACAATCTTCCATATTATATCGAATGAGTTATGTTTGACTATGGATGTGTTATTTTTATAGCATTCATGGTTTATGAGTAAAGTATTGACATTTCGTATGTTAGTTCCAATAAGGATGTTTATGTTATATTTCAACCTTTACTTCATATGAATGTGTTGGACAAGTATGTTCCAGGTTGGGGACTGGTTAAAGTAAGCCCTCCAGGTTAGGGACTGGTAAAAGTAAGCCCTCCAGGTTAGGGACTGGTAAAAGTAAGCCCTCCGGTTTGGTCTCCGGTTATTAGAGGCACTCCGGGTTGGTGTCCGGTTATTAGAGGCACTCTGGGTTGGTGTCCGGTTATTAGAGGCACTCCGGGTTGGGTTCCGGTTACAGTTAGCCCCAAGGTCTTGGGACAAGGCCTTGAAAAGAAATTAAAGTTTAGCATTATGCATTCCATCATTATGAAAGTGGATATTGATATTGCATGTGATCATTCGACTAGTAGAATATCCATGTGAGTAAGTAAATGGAATTATTTCATTTTACCTTTGCCATTTTATGCTGAATTTCATGTTTAAAAGGCTTTTGTTTTAGTTATAAATTGCCTTATGTGTTTATGCTTATTTATGAAAGCTTCTGATATAATGTTATCCTTACTGAGCATCTGAGCTCACCCCTTTCAATGTTTTATTTTTCCCAGGATTATGAAGAAGTAATTTATGAATGACCTGCAGGGATAATATGAGGGGATATGAAGACAAGATGTTTTTTTTATGATGTAATGTAAAAAAATTATTGATGTATCTAGTTATTCCAAGGCTACTAAACTAATCGGTCTTTCGAGACTTGATCTTTCTCGTGATCATGCCAATATTATGTAATAATGCACCGACTCTAGGTAACTAGGGTCGGGGCGTTACAGTTGGTATCAGAGGAAGTTTAGTACAAACCTTGGAAGCTAGATTTAGATAAACTCTGATTAGAGCACGTAGACCTAAGATGAACTTTGAGGATTAGTATAGAAGAACTTCCTAGAATTTTGGTATTGTAATGATTTTGTGAGTTTTCCAAGCAATACATCCCTGTCTGGATACGAGCAGGTAGAGGTGGCTCTGGCACAGATGTACCTAGGGGTAAAACCCGAAAAAACCGCTTGGATCTAGACTCGAACGGGAACTGGTACACGACAACGGGCCTTGCTGCACTCTTGGTTACGACACTCCCAGGGGATATGCTTTGGTAAATTCACAAGATTAGTATAAACCATTATTAAGGGAATACAAAAAAATTCCCCTAAGTATATATGTTGGCAAATAGATAGTGGATAATGTAGATTTTAACATAGGGTACCCCAAGTTAGGATATATTGTTCAATTACAAGATTATCCTATTATGTCTTTTTTTTATTCCTATTAGATAAGTATTCAAAAACCCTAATTGTATTTTATTTTGTTAGTTGAAACATGGAGGGAGCAAGATCACGAACAACTCTTCTCTCTCTTCCTGAAGAACTACTTACAATTATTATCCAGAAGTCATGCGCAGAAGATGTTGAAACTTTTTCAAATGTCCAAGTTACATGAAAACAACTTTATGAGACATCCAATACCTCTAGCATTGCACGATTCTTTCAAGGATCAAGTAACGACTGTGGGATAATGTTATGCTCTCAACTTTCTTACCACGCTAAGCGTGGGAAGTACCATCAGGGTCTTTTCAAATTATTCACTTTATCTCAAAATTACGATGCACTAAATGATTTTCTAGATGCTGCAGAAGAGGGAGACCTTCGAGCAGCCTATATGTATCAAATTATATATTTATGTCTTTTGGGATATACGAAAACTGATTTACCAAAACCTTATTTTGAAATATTTGAAGATGAATCAGTGATAATTTTTCTAAAAAAACATGTTAAAGACGATGTCTCCAAATTATATATAAGAAATACCTATTTTTTTATGATGCATCGATGCTTCCATCGATATAATCCAAAATGGATGAGGAGTTTTTGGGTAAAGGAAGTAGATGATTTGGAAAAATTCCCGAGGTACCATTGTGACACATGAACCCATTCTACCGAAAGGAAAATCCGCCTAGTCTCTCCAGAGTTCATGTTGTGATCCACATATCTCTAGTGACAAAATACATGCCTGACCCAACACATGTACTCACCTATGAAAAATTATAACTGCAACCAGATCTATCTTATTGTGGAGAACCTATCAGAATTCTTCATACCAAAGATCAAGTGTTGAGAAACCGGATGACTCGTCTGGTAAAAGATCTATGGAGAAATCCTAAGATGGAAGAGGCAATGTGGGAACCTGAGGAACATATGATGAAGAATCTATGTGGAAATAAATGGATGGTGAAATGTTTAAAAGTGTTAGTGCTCTTTATTGATGGGTTTACTTTGGAATAATTTTCTCTTGTATTTGTAACCCCGCAGTTTGCCACGTGAGAATGATATTTGAGGAAGAATTGTCTCTTCTCTTGTGGAAATAGGTATAAATAACCATTTGGTTTTATATGATCATTGGGGTTTGAGAAAATTATAAGTTATTATAATTTGGGATAAAAATGAAAAGTATGATATAAAATTTGTGATTAAATTACGTTATTTTGAGGAATTTATCTCATTTTGGTAATATTATAGAATATAGTTTTTGAAAAAGGACAACACGTAGACCGTGTGACAACCCGTCGCGTCGGACAAAGCTGTGGGAATCGAACCCACAACCAAAGTGCGATTGGGATTTATCACCTACCACTGGACTACGTGAAGTCCCTGGTTAATGTGACTTTTTTTTTGTTAAATGATTTTATTGATCAATAATAAGATGATTTGGGTTCTTATGTCTTATCAAATGAATACCCTTGGTATAGGAAAATGATTTGGTGATTAAGTGATAAATGTTATTTTGGAAGATGTTCGCTTGGTTGGAAACACTATATGCCCAAGGAAAATAGAATACAATGGGGTTTCATTTGTAGAGTAATGGTGGATTTTTATCTACGTTTTTATTGTTGATTTATAGTGATTTGGGTTATTTATGGAAATTATTAATCTATAACAGAGAATATGTGATGATGTTAATTACTTTTAAGTATGTGACTTTAAGAGTATTTGATGTCATTTGGAGATACAATGTAACATGGGAGACTACATAATCAAATTCTTCTATGATTTGGGTTTCAATATTAGTTTGGATTATATTAAAGTATTTTAAGGACAATTGGTTATTGAATGGTATCTATTTAACTTTGGTGTATTGTTGGTTTAATTTTAGAAATTAAGATTAGTGCATATTTATCTCAATGAATATCCTTTTGGGGGATCATTAGATCATTCACTAACCATTTTGGTTTTGATTAATCTTCAAAGACAATGTAAATATATGGTTTATCCTGCATGGATCATGTGATTCTATAGAAGTTTATTCTAGCTCTTCCAGTGTGACCAAGTCTTCTTGAATACTCATCGTTTAAAAAAAAATTGTGTTAGTGGTGGAAATTTATTAAAGAATGAAAATTTACTTAAAATTTAAGTATATCTCATAATGTTCTTAGTCAATATCATAAATGAATTCATCTTCCTTATGTAATGTAACTTTAAAAGAAAAAATGTTGTCCGTTTACTTTCCTACTAGGAGACTAATGGTCGTTTGTCCCAACACAAGTTTGTGGTTTTCTCATTGTTAAATTTCTCCTGATCATGATTTATATCCCTCTCCATCAGAACTTGACACTTAGTTTATCATCCATATCCATGTTTTCTTACATGGAATCCTAGTATGGGTTATCTTGGATGACCCTTATACCTCTCTTTCTTTCTTTTAAAGTGATAGTTTTATTGGATCTTTTTCCGATGTGGGACTTTCCATTATATTCCCAAGCAAAATTTTAAAAATTGCGAGGAAGCAATTTGTTGAAGGAGGGGAGAATGTAACACCCCAAGTTTCCTCGGTATGTTTCCTTTCGAATAATGAAATGGCGTGCATTGTACACAACTTCGAGATTTTAACACACCATAACCAATCAAACTAGCCGTTATGAATAGTAATACCCACTTTTTGAAATTTTATAAATTCTATCTCTCAAAATGGAATTAATTTTTGGATTCGTAATATCTAAATTAGCCTAGGGTGAAATTTTGGTACTTTTTGGATAACTTTCATATTTTGATGAATAGTGAAAATTACTAAATTTTAATTAAAAACAACTTTTTTAATCAAAATAATTAATAGTGATAAATTATGAATTTGAGTTGTTTTAAAGTATATTTAGAATATATTTTTACCATTTAATATAATTTTGTTCATTGGACATAATTTTACAATTAAACCGAACATAAACAAGTGTCAATCTTTTGATAGTTATTATCTCTTAAAAACACGTTTTTTGTTTTGACAGCGGGAATTAATTTTAAATTAATTTCTGCCACTTGTGTGTTTTGAATTTAGAAAAATGGATTCCATATTTGGAATCATGATGTTCAAATTGTGTAAATAGGTAACTTTTATTTTTAGACATTTTGAATAATTACCGGGTAAATATTTTATTTACCATGGTTAAGGGTAAATCCGGTAAATAAGGGTTAAAAAATAATATTATAATAATACTAAATTACCCTAAAACGTGTCTTAACCCTATTGGTTGATACATGGTCGACCATGGGCATATTTGGGTCTATTTTGGGACCCCATGGATCCACTTGTAAGTGATAATGACACTTTATTTTAATTAAGTTAAAATAAATACAAAAATGACACAAGCATATATCTTTTAACAATACAATTGTTACAGAGGGTTATATATGTTGGATTTTAGATTATAAATATTCATTAGAAAGATAAAAAGATTTAATACATAATGATATTTTATTTATAATTTTTAGACATTAAATAATTTAATTTATTTATGACACAATGATGATGCAGTAATTACTATAATAGTGAAAAATCAAAATAATTGAAATTATAAATACCCAAATAAATATAATATGAAACTTTTAATGAATTAAAATAATTTTCTAGGATAATATTATATATTAGGATTGATTTAATTGACTTTTTTCTAAGTAATCAATCTGTTATGAGTTTCACAAAAATCAACTATTGAATAGTGTCAAAATTGACATAAAAGAGTTTTTAAAACAAATATTATATTATTAATTGATATTAAATTCCTAAAAATCTAAGGTTCGGCCAAGAGACTTATATCATGATAGGTGTATCATTAATGGACCACTTGTGGGTCTCTTGTATGTATATGGTAAGTTTATTAACCATATAATATAAAAATACAAAGAGACATTGTAAAAGTGAAACTAATTAACTTAGAGTTAATACTTAAAGATAAGGTTAATATAAGTACCCAAACCTGTCTAAATTCTATTGGTTGAGTTGTTTTCGACCCATCCCCACCTTAACCTTTGAATAGTAAACTTTGGAGCCATTGGAAACCGAATATGAATTTATTATAAACTAATATCTCTAGCTTTTCCAAAGGTGCCCCTCACCCCTCTTATAAAAGGGCACTCCTCCTTCTCATTTATTCACACCTTCAAAGCCCTTTGGTTCGGCCAAAACCTGCCCAAATACTCTCCCAACTTCTCTCACTACAACCTAGGGGACTTAGTTTGATCAGAAAGCCAACCTAAAGAGCCCTTTTGATCAAATCAAAAGGAAGAACCCGAAGAAGAGGTAATGATTTCACCACCCTTCTCCAAGTTCATTTCTTCTTCCACTTCTTCTTCCTTTGTTATTACCATTATAAAATAATAAATCTAGTATCATATATATACTGTGATGTTATTATAAATATGGTACAACCATATTCAGTATTCTATCCATCCTTTGAATAACATGTCACCATACGTGCGTACGTACGGCTTACCGTCTCCACGTCGTGGTGTAATTGTTATTCAATATATTATTATTTGGATGGGTATAATAATGATGTGTAACTCATGTAAATAATAAATATAACATGATAATGATTCTGTATATATGATATAAAATCCAATTATATATTATTTTAATATCAAAAGAATGATATTGTCGCTCGTGCGTATGTACGGACTACCGTCTCCACGAACGCGATGAGATTCATTGTCCATCATATCCATTCAAGTATAATTATCATTTGATGATTTAAAAATATTATCTAAGGACTTGATATCATTCTGGATATGAATAATATACATCCCATTAATAACGAATATGGCTCACATAACAAAGAATATAAAGTAAAATGAACCCGTTAACACCCGAAATGACGATAATTCTAAGATATTATTAACAAATCAATGTTAAAAGATCATATATGATATCATATTAAAGTAAATGATTCTTGTATAATTAAATAACAATTATTTCACCGTTATACAGGAGGTAAACCTACCATCGACCAAGGAAAAAGTACAAAGTAAGGGATTTTCTTATCTCACTTTCAATTCTGTGAGATTTCCATTTTTCGCCACTAAATTATTGAAAGTGGTGTATTGTGTACTTCCATTTGATATATATTCATGATTCTATTTATATTCATTTTATTCTGTAAATCATTTGGTGGTTATTAACTTTTGGCCATACGACTCAGTTGATTAACTTGGTAAGGGATTTTCTTATCTCACTTTCAATTCCGTGAGATTTCCATTTTTCGCCACTAAATTATTGAAAGTGGTGTATTGTGTACTGCCATTTGATATATATTCATGATTCTATTTATATTCATGTTATTCTGTAAATCATTTTGTGGTTATTAACTTTTGTCCATATGACTCAGTTGATTAACGTGGTAAGGGGTTTCTTATCTCACTTTTAATTTCGCGAGATTTCCATTGATCACCACTTAATTATTGCATGTGGTGTATGTGTACTGCCCATGATTGTATTCATTGTGTAATATACTTTAATTTATGGGTATTTACATCATCATGGTATGATACTTCTTTCATGGGTGTATGTTTCGTATGTTACCTAATCGGTAAGGGAATTTGAGATTTCAATTCCCACTCATTTGGCTTTACGCATATTTCATTGATTATATTACTCCATGATTATGTGTGGAATCACTATTCATTTGATTATGTCATAATTTCCACTCCCCTTCCTTTGGATATAAGTTTGATACACATAATCACTCATTGGTAATTCTCAAGTCATTGATATGAATTTGATAAGAGTAATTTTAACTCATTCACCATTTGTTGAGTTAAACATTCAATTCGTTGGTGTTGTTTTTACAAGAATATGTGTGAAAATCCTTTGATTGTTTTACACTGAATATCCAATCATATTTAGTGTATTTATATTTGTCACACATAATTATGTCGTTGATTTATCCTTAACCTAAGGATACAGCCTTTATGAGAGATTTCATCTCAATTTACATTCCATTGAGACTTCTTTGTTGATATACACCAAATCACTTTTATGTGGTGTATATAATGTACTTTGACATAGTATATCATGAATCCCTTTAGTCTCATGATATTACAAAGTTTTGATTACCTCAATTATTTGTATTCAAGTGTCTCTTTTGGTTAGAATCTCTAACTAAAATACCATTTTTAAATGTTTTAAAGTCTTATTATTCTAAATCTTGATCATTAATGTCCATGTTTTAAAAATGGTTTTAAGGATTTATTTATATGGACATTAAAGTTTTAAAATCAAAACTCCTTTTAAAAGTTTCAAAGTGGTATGGGACACTTTGATTCAAAAATCTATTTTAAATGGATTCTTGACAAATATTGTGACTTTTGAATGATTTCAAGAAAAGGGGGATATTTCTCTCAAATTGTTTTGATCTATGTCAACATCCTTCATTATTCTTGATTGAGGTTAATGTGATACAATAAAATCTTCCATATTATATCGAATGAGTTATGTTTGACTGTGGATGTGTTATTTTTATAGCATTCATGGTTTATGAGTAAAGTATTGACATTTCGTATGTTAGTTACAATAAGGATGTTTATGTTATATTTCAACCTTTACTTCATATGAATGTGTTGGACAAGTATGTTCCAGGTTGGGGACTGGTTAAAGTAAGCCCTCCAGGTTGGGGACTGGTAAAAGTAAGCCCTCCAGGTTAGGGACTGGTAAAAGTAAGCCCTCCGGTTTGGTCTCTGGTTATTAGAGGCACTCCGGGTTGGTGTCCGGTTATTAGAGGCACTCCAAGTTGGTGTCCGGTTATTAGAGGCACTCCGGGTTGGGTTCCGGTTACAGTTAGCCCCAAGGTCTTTGGACGAGGCCTTGAAAAGAAATTAAAGTTTAGCATTATGCATTCCATCATTATGAAAGTGGATATTGATATTGCATGTGATCATTCGACTAGTAGAATATCCATGTGAGTAAGTAAATGGCATTATTTCATTTTACCTTTGCCATTTTATGCTGAAGTTCAAGTTTAAAAGGCTTTTGTTTTAGTTATAAATTGCCTTAAGTGTTTATGCTTATTTATGAAAGCTTCTGCTACAATGTTATCCTTACTGAGCATCTGAGCTCACCCCTTTCAATGTTTTATTTTTCCCAGGATTATGAAGAAGTAATTTATGAATGTCCTGCAGGGATAGTATGAGGGGATATGAAGACAAGATGTTTTTTTATGATGTAATGTAAAAAAATTATGGATGTATCTAGTTATTCCAAGGCTACTAAACTAATCGGTCTTTCGAGACTTGATCTTTCTCGTGATCATGCCAATGTTATGTAATAATGCACCGACTCTAGGTAACTAGGGTCGGGGAGTTACAATATGAACACTATTATGTTTTTTAATTAACTTATATTCATAATATTAAAGGTATATGATGAAATAAGTTCGTGATTATCGAAGAACCACCAAAATGATCTAAACGAATATCTCTAATGATTTATCGAATGATTCATCCTCATTACATATACCCAAAGTGATTTATGGAATCATTTAATATTATAGAAACATATTAACAGCATTTCTTTCCACTTATAGAGTTTTTCTTCCATTCGACAAGACAATCCTCTAGAACCGACCATGGAAATCATGTAAAGCACCCACCCAAAACAATTGAAATAACCAAATATTATTAATAAATTGGTCGAATGATGTTATAAAATGACCATATAAGGTGTTATAAACATTATTATTCTTCCATAAAATACTAATAACACCCTTTTAACAATTATATAGGTGGTTTAAAGAAGTTTGAAGCAAGACAAACCTGAGGTAAGGGAATTCTTAACCCAATTTCTATTCTTTGGGTTAACCTTCTACTTCATTAATTATGTGCTAATAAGATTATTTATGTAATTAATTTCATTTATATTATGATTTATTATGTGTATTTACAATTTATACACATAATCTTTTCATTATATTAATTATCACTTCAATTATATGATATTTGTAAGGGATTTTCCTTTAAAAAAACACTTCTAAAATTCTATTTTACGAAATTCAAAAGAAAAGTTTGTATGAAATTATTCATATTTTTTGATTGTGGTCTAGTTCATGGGAATTTTTTATGATGAAGGTTTGTACCTATATCTCATTTTAATTCATTGGGTATGTGTATGTTTTAGGTCAGCCGTATTGTTACTCCAAGTGTAACTACGATGGTTACACCATAAGGTAGTTATGAGGGTTACATTCTAAGGTAGTTGTGAGGGTTAGGAATCATAAAGTAGCTGTGAGGGTTACAATATAAGTAATTCCCCAATATAACCTTATAGTTTTATATATTTTCATTAATTTTTTATAGAAATATCATGTTTCACAAAGTAAGTATATATGTGTGAGAAGTATGGATTTTTGAAAATGATTTCATATGTTTATAAGTATTTATGGACTAATGGGTTATTTCCTTATTTTTATATCCCTTAATGATCTTTTTATGGTAATACAATATTTTTAAATGTTTTCCAAAGGTTATAAGAATGTGTAATATAAATAAGGAAGTAAATTTAAATGTTATAAATATTTTCCAAATAAATCATGTTGTTGTTTTGTGTTAAACAATTTATGTTTTGGAAGAAATGGATATTTTTTTAATGGTACCCACTTTGTATGTTTTGAGGTTGATACGTATGAGTTATTTACTAACTTTATAAAACTCTAAACTGAAAAGATCTATGGGAATTTAAAGATGTGAAATCTAGTTGAAATAACTGGATTATGTAATGTTTAAGGTCAGGTCCTTATAGTTGGTTTTAGAGCATGGTTTATATAACTTTAGAAGTTAGTATGATGTTAATAGAATACCATAAATTATTTTTACCTTATGTTTATGTTGAAATGTTATAGTATTTAAAGGTTACCATGATGCTTTAATATGTCTATTCAGAATGGTTTTCCACAAAAGAAATATTGAAACTGAAGTTAGAGGGAACTAAGAGGCTGATATATTTCTGAATCTGCAACCAAGAAAGGTGGGAATTGGAACTGAGTAGTTTTTGATAGTAATGGATCATCTGAAGTAGGAAATAAATGGTGGTGGAATCCATCCAAGAGAACAAATAGAGCTACCATAATGGAACATGATGATAGTGGAACATTTTATAAGGAAACACCCTCCTGCTTTCAGTGGATCTTCTAACCCAATAGTGGCTGAAGGATGGATTAAAGCCCTTGAAAAGATATTCAATGTTATGGGATGTTCAAATAATCAAAATTTTAGTCTTTCCATTTATCATTTTTAAGGTGAATATGATCAGTGGTGGTCAATGGTAAAGAATATTAGTGATAGAGAGGAGATTTAAGCCTTAGAGTGTGACGAATTTAAAATTATTTTCCTTGAAAAATATTTTCCTAAGGTAGTTCAACTTAGGATAGAGAATAAATTCCTTGAATTGGGGTAAAAATAGAAAGATTCAGTGGACATGTATGAAGAAAAATTCACCCGAATGGAAAGGTATGCTCTAAATCTTATTTGGGATCTTGATAGAAAAGTCAATCTCTTTTACTCGGGATTAAATCCAAGATACCGAAGGGAATTAGCCTCCCTAGAATTAAAAAGTTATAAAAAACTTTTCTGATGTGTTGAGAGGGTAGAAATGGATTTTGGTAATGATTAGTTGTACTTTAAAAACAAATAGAAGAAGAGGTCCAGATGGAAAGTGACGGGTAAGAATCAATCAAAGAAATCTGATGGTAAGAACGTCCAATTTCCAGTTTGTGAAAAGTGTAGTAAAAAGTACCCTAAGGAATGTCTTACCAAAACTGGGATGTGTTTTCGATGTGGTAAGTTTGGACATATAGCCCGAGCTTATAATGAAAATGATATTAAGATCAATTCTGATAAGAAAACTATAAAATGTTTCAAATGTGGTGAGATGGGTCATTATGAAAATGTCTACCAAAAGAAAGATATGAGGGATAGAAAGCAATGAGAATATAAGAAAAAAGGTGTATTGAGATACTTTGTTACTACGTTAGAAGATGTTGGGCCATCCAATGAATTGGTATCAGGTACTTTGTTTATTTACTCATATTTTTCTAAAGTCTTTTTTGATACAAGGTCTGCACATTCTTTTATTTTTGAGAAATTGTTTGGTAAATTGTAAATATCACCTCAAAAAATGAGATTAGAACTTATTATTAAAATTATTGGGAAAATGTTATAGAAAAAAGGAATTTTAAGAATCTTCCTATTTTTATCTGTGGAAAGAAATTACCAGCAAACCTTTTTGTTTTTCCCTTAGTAGAGCTTGATGTCATTCTGGGTATGGATTGGATTTCTGTTTATCATTGAAAAATTGACTATAGATCTAAAGAAGTTGTTTTTTAGAAATAGTTTCATTTTGTATACAAGAACAAAACCATAAAATTGATAAAATATCAGGAAGCTGTGAAACTATTGAAATATGGAAATGAAAGTTATCTTTCTCATATTTTTGATAATAAGAGAACTATTTAGATTAATTATGTTTCAGTGATAAATGAATACCATGATGTTTTTCCTGATGAGTTACCCAATGTTATACATGATCGGGAAGTTGAATTCACAATTGACTTATTTCCTGATGCTAATACAATTTCAAATCTCCCTTATAGAATGGCTCAAATTGAACTTCTTGAATTGAAAAATCAGTTGCATGAGTTTCTTGATAAAGTATTCATTCATCCTATCACTTCACCAAGGGGAGATTATGTTTTTTTTCGTTAAAAATAATTATGGTTCCATGATACTTTTCATTGATTATAAATATTTTAATAAAATTATTATTAAGAATAATTATATTTTTTCTCACATTGATGACTTGTTTGATCATCTCCAAGAAGTTCAATATTTTTCCAAGATTAACTTGAGATTTGGGTACCATAAACTAAAGGTGAAGGAGGATGACATTCCAAAAATAGCTTTTTAGACTAGATATGGTTATTATGAATTTTTTGTTATGCCATTTGGTTTAACAAATTCACCTACTATCATCATAGATCTTATGAATAGATTATTTTGTGAGTTCTCGGAAAAGTTTGTGGTCTTTTTATTGATGAAATTTGGGTATATTCTAGATGTAAAGAGGAGCATGAAAAACATATAAGGTTCATTTTGAAAATTTTAAAATAAAATAAATTTTATGTAAAATTCATCATGTATGAATTTTGGTTGCAATAAATTTATTTTCTTGGCCACATTGTTTCTAAAGATGGAATAACTATTGATCCTGTTAAAATGAACGTTGTTGAATAATGGAAAAAACCCACAAATATAACCAAGATTGATAGTTTTCTTGGTTTGGAAGGCTATTACAAAAAGTTTATTGAAAACTTTTCACGGTTATCTAGTCAACTGGATAAGTTAACTTGGAAAGGAATTAAATTCATCTAGATAAAAAAAATTGATGATTGTTTTCAAGAATTGAAAAGAAGATTGGTAAATGCTCCAGTTATGACCCTAACTTCTAGAAATTGAGAGTTTTTCATCTAAAATGATGCTTAATTAAAGGGAATTGATCATGTTATGATGTATAATGATTATTTAATTGAATATTCTTAAAAACTAAAACCCCATGAGTTAAATTATCCCACACATGATTTGGAATTAGCAGTTGTGGTTTTCACTTTAAAAATTTGGAGGTATCATTTATATAGAGACAAATGAGAAATATATACTGACCACAAAATTTTGAAGTGTATATTCACTAAAAAGGAATTAAACATGAGTTAGAGAAGATGGTTTGAATTGATAAAGAATTATTATTTCATTATACATTTCCATCTTGAAAAACCAAACAAAGTAGCGGACGACTTGCACCAAAAACATCATACACCATTAACTATGTTATGGATAGAACAAGACCCTTTGATTAATGATTTAATGAATTTTGGATTGAAAGTTGTTGGTGTAGGAAATTCCCCTATTTTTTTTTTGGTTTCAGTGTAGTCATATTTGTTAGAATGAATTAAGAAAACACGAAAGGAAGACAGTGAATTATTGAAAATGGTAGAATTGGTTAAAATGGGTAAGTTTCTATAATTTAACATTGACAAAGATTGTTTTCTATGATTTGTAAAGAGATTATGTGTGCCTTGTGATTCTCATATGAAGAAATAATTATTGTAAGAAGCTCATTTTTCTCTGTTTTCATTTCATCATGACAGCACAAAGATGTATAGAGACCATTGGGAGTATTACTGGTGGGATGGAATGAAAAGAGATATTGAATATTTTAAGATAAAATGTTTAACATGTCAACAGGTTAAATTAGAATGGTAGTTAGAAAAGGGGATACTTCAGCCTTGACCAATACCAGAGTGGAAATGGGAAAATATATCCATGGACTTTGTTGTGAGACTACCAATGACTTCTCAAGGTAAAAATGAAATCTGGATTATTGTTGATCGTCGGACAAAATCTACTCATTTCCTTCATATTTTAGATACTATGTCTTTAGATTAGATTTCTAAATTTTACCTCCAAGAGATTGTTAGATTGCACAGACTTCCTCTTTCAATTGTATCTGACCGTGATCCTAGGTTTACTTCTAACTTTTAGAAAGGCCTTTAGAAGTCATTGGGAACAGAATTAAATTTTAGTACAGTTTTTCATCCTCAATCAGATGGGAAGTCAGAATGGAAGATTCAATATTTGAATCATATTCTTGGACCTTATTCGATGAATTACTAGGGAAGATGGAATCATTATATTTCTTTAGTTGAATTTTCTTATAATAAAAATTTTCATTCCAGTATACATATGGAACCTTTTGAGGCATTATATGAGAAGCTGTGTCAAACTCCAACTTTTTGGGATAAAGTTGGGGAAAAGAATTTGATGGGACCAAAATTAGTAGAGGAAGTTGATGAGAAATTAAAGATGATCCAGCAACACATGATGACAGTTCAGAGTAGGAAGAAAATTTATGTAGATAATAGGAGAAAATGATTTTCTGTTGAAGTAGGTGATCATGTTTTTCTTAGAATCTCACCATGGAAAAGTGTTATGCATTTTGGTAAGAAAGGAAAGTTGAGTCCACAGTTCATTGGACCTTATGAAATCTTGGAGAAAGTTAGACCGGTTGCCTACCAAGTAACTTTGCCTCCGAGTTTATCTCAGGTACAAAATGTTTTTCATGTTTAGATATTGAGAAAATATGTGCCAAATTCATCTCATGTTTTGAGCCCAGAAGTAGTTCAGTTGGAAGAGAACATTTCTTATGAAGAGAAACATGTTCTCATTCTTGATCGAAGAGAAAAAGTATTATGGAATAATTTAATCCATCTGGTAAAGGTTTTGTGGAGAAACCACATGGTTGAAGAAGAAACATTGAAATCTGAAAATATAATGAGGGAAAGGTACCCTCACTTGTTTAATAAGTAAATAAAATTGCAAGGATGAAATTTCAAAAAGGTGGGGAGAATGTAACACCCAAAAGTTTTACAAATAAATTTAATAAAATGCATGAAACACAAAGAATCTATGAAACAACACTTTTTTAAGGAGATAGTTATAAACTATATGTTAAACATAATTTTTCCGCTACTATGATTTAAATTTCTAAAAATAGACATCTACAATTGTGATCAGTAAATTATTTAGAGTCTGATAGAACTAGCTTGATTTTTTAGTGAATAGTAACATAACATTATGAATAGTAATATGACCCTTATAAATATTAAATCATATTATTATTTTATTGTCTTAAGGTTATAAGATAATGAGATCTTGATTAATTTTCAAGGATATATAAAATGAGTAATAGTTTAAAAATTGTTATTTTTTGAATAAATTGTAATTTTATTTAAAAATTAAATTAATCATATTTAGAAAATTATTTTCCAAAAATTGAGTAAATTTTTTAATTATACCTGTTAAAAAATGATTAGGGTGAATTTTTGGGATTTTTCTGAAATTCTTGATTTTTTGATGAATAGTAAAATACAGTAATCTACCGTATATATACATTATATGTTAAACACACTATTCCTAACATCATGGTTGATATAATTACCCTTGGTTCAAACTCACATTCTCTCTTGACTATTTAGGGTCACATGAATCAATACTATTCATAATCATGAGTAACAATATTAAATTAATGATTAAAATAATGGAAAACCCCTCCTCTCCTCCACTATAAATACCATCACCCCCCCTCTTCCTCTCATACCACTCAAGATTTGAGAATTGTATAAATTCTACCCAATCCCCTTCCCAAGTATCTTCCCCACATCCGAGATTTTTTGGTCTCACAAAAAGTCTAAAACCAAAGGCCTTAAAGAGGATCTCAAGGAGAAAATATCAAGAGGTAAAAATCCTCTTTCATTTTCTTGGGTTTTCTTTTCAATTCTGTTCTTTTATTATACTCTATTTACCTCCCCTTATCCAAGAGGAAAGAAATATCTAGTATTATATATATTCTGCATTTTTATCTAGTTTATGGAAAAATTAGTCATCATTCTTCCTCTCCTCTTCCTCTTATTCTTTAAATAAAAATACCGTTCGTGATGTGTCGATTTACTGACATCATGGACGATGTGTCTTCAATTTCATTTAATTCCTTAAAATATGGATGTAAAACCATTTTAATGGTTGAAAAAAAATTTAAATTGTATGATATGACCTCTTTTATGTTCTATAACTAACTAATATTCATAATATTAAAGGTATATGATTAAACAAGTTCGTGATTATCGAAGAACCGTCAAAATGATCTAAACGAATATCACTACTGATTTATCTAATGATTCATAATCATACCATATAATAAAAATGATTTACAGAATCATCTAATATTATATAAAAATATTAACACCGTTTATTTTCACTTTCTCTTCCATTCGACAGGAAAATCGTTTATGAACCGATCATGGAGATCATGTAAAACAGGCACCCGAAACAATATAAATAAGAAAATATTATTAATAAATGGGTCAAATGATGTTATAAAATTATCATATAAGGTGTTATAAACATGATTGTGATTATTTAAAATAATAATAACACCCTTTTACCCATTATATAGAAGGTTTAAACATTTTTGAAGTAAGATGAACCCGAGGTAAGGGAATTCATAACCTAATTTCCATTCTTTGGGTTAACCTTCTACTTCATTAATTATGTGATACTAAGATTATTTTTGTAATTAATTTAATTTATATTATGATTTATTATATGGATTGATATTTTATACACATAATCCATTCATTTTATTAATTCACCCTTCAATTATATGATATTTGTAAGGGACATTCCTTTAAAAATACCCATCTAAAATTCTATTTTATGAAATTCAAAAGAAATGTTTTTATGCAATTATTCATGTTTTATGATTATGTTCTATTTGTTGGGAATTTTTTATAATGAATGGTTAGACCTATATCTCCCTCCAATTAATTAGGTATGTGGAAGTTTAAGATCGGCGGTATGGTTACTCCAAGTGTAACGATGATGGTTACACCATAAGGTAGTTGTGAGGGTTACATTGTAAGGTAGCTATAAGGGTTAAAAATCATAAGGTAGTTTTGAGATATAAAATATAATTAAGTAATTCCCCAAGATAACCTTATGTTTTTATATATGTTCTTTAATTTTTTATGGAAATATCATGTTTTAAAAAGTATATATGGGTGAGAAGTATGTCTGTGAAAATGATTTCATATGTTTATAAGTATTCATGGACTAATGGTTTTTCCCTTATTTTTATATCCCTTACTGAGATTTTTATATTCATATCATGTTTTTAAATGTTTTTCACAAGTTATAAGGATGTGTATGAGAAATAAAGAAGTCAAGTTAAATTTTATAAATATTTTTCAAAGAAATCATGTTGTTGTTTTGTGTTAGAAAATTTATGTTTTGGAAGAAATGGATGTTGTTTTAATGGTAACCACTTTGTATGGTTGTGGGTTGATATGTATGAGTTATTTCCGAAATTTCTACAACTATAAACCAAAAAGATCTTTGAGAATTTAAAGAGGTGAAATCTAGTTGAAATAGCTAGAATATGTAATGTTTAAGGTCGGGTCCTTCTAGTATGTGTCATTAGTGGAGTTATCATATAATAACAGCTATCAAGACTCGATACATATGGATTATTTAGAAACATTGTATAGAAATCCTTGTCGTTCTCCACTTTTTTGGGTGGAAATAGGTGAGACTTCATTAGTTGGGCTGATTTTTGTCCAAGAAATGATGAAGAAAATTCAGTTGATCAGAAATAGGATGGATATGGATCAGAGTCATCAAAAATCATATGTGGATCATTACCGAAGATCATTGTTGTTCTTTGTGAGTGATCATGTGTTCTTAAGGATCTCTCTAAGGTTTGGACATCACCATTTTGGGAAGTAGGGAAAGTTATCTCTTAGATAAATAGGCCCTTTCGAGATATTGGAATGGGTTAGAGAGGTGGAATATCAGGTGGCATTGCCACCACAGTTCATATTGGTGCATAATGTGTTCCATGTATCTCACTTGAAAAAGTACCATCCTGATCATGATCATGTGATCATATGGGATCACATTGACCTAGCACCAGATGCTTCATCCATACATATCCTAGTGTGGATTGTGGATAGGCAATAGAAAGTCTTGTGTGGGAAAAGCATCGGGATAGTATAGGTTTTTTGTAAACATGGTCAAATTAAGAAAGGGACTTGGGAATGTGAGAAGGAGATGAAAGAGAAATGGTTATAACTCTTTCAGAGCAATGATGGTTTTATATTTTCTAGGGAAGAAAATACCAATGGTGGGGAGAATTTAGCACCCCCTATTTCTGGTATGTGACACCTTTATTTGTGTTTTATATATGTAAAGTAGAAGGGTGAAGGTTGGAAGAGTTTGGGGAACTTTCAAGGAGTTTTGGGAGTTAAAGAGGAGGTGCACGGGATGTGCATGCTTTGTCTAAACCATGTGAAATCCTAGTAGAAACTACATAGAGTTGCAGATGTTGGATAGTAGCTTTGGAATAGTGGGTGAACGGTTATGGAGACCGTATGAGGAGGTCATGTGAGGGCTTCTCCAGACAGTAGCTAATGCACAGTTAGTGCACAGTTTGTCTAACCGTGCGACTAAACCGTTCACAGGGTCAAAGTGAGATCCTTAAAAAGTGGATCTCATTAGTTTTACCTTTAACTCACTCATTTTTTTATCCAAAATGGCCCTAAATCAGGATTATACTCTCTTGAAAGTTGTACAACGTCTCCCAAGAGAATTGGAATCGACCTGGAGCCTTTCCTTGGGGCATTGAAGCTCGATTCTTGTGTTAAGTGCTCGTTCTTGTCACGTTTTCTTAGATATACTTCATCCCTATTCTAGGATTATTATATATACACTCACTATGGGTAGATATAAGTTTATGGATGCCAAATAAGTTGATATTTGGTTCTGATCATGATAGGGGAAGATATCTAAGGCAGTTTCATGGAATTCTTACCCGATTTCTTGAGCATTCTTCGTCCGTTTTTAGTTTTCACCAAAATGATCGAGGTAGGTGGCTTCACTCTCGACTCCTCTTAGTAAAACTAAATGGAATGATTTAAAATTTATTATATTGTGTTAAATTAATTGTGAATTGGCTATTTTATAATTTTTGGAAGCCCTATTTTGTGATGGTTTGGTAAATTGTGGAAATCTGGAAAATTTGGTGCTCTTGAAAATGTGCTTTGGTTATTGATTTTAAAATGTGTATTTTAAAATGGGAAATTTCTGAAATTTTGGAACATGGAATTGATTGATATTTTTTCACTAAACAGAAATTTTTTATTGAAATTAAAGGTTTGGTATGAATTGACTTTTTATTGTTTTTTTCAATAAAAGAATGAGTTTATTGGATTGGTTGAACACACTTGGTTTTGGCATGGGTTTGGAATGGGTTGTGGTGTGTGTGTGTTCATATGAATTAGGATGGATAAGGGCATGAAGGACCTCCAGAAAAAGGTTGGGATGGATATGGGCATGAAGTACCTTCATTAAAGTGGTCCACTGAGTGACAAATTAGTGGAAGTATAGCTCACTGCTCGCGAATATAGGGAGGTCCAGGTTTCATACATTGTAGGGTGTGTGAAAAAATGGAATGGAATGTTTATGACAAAATTATATTGAGAAATGGTTTTAAAGCCTTATTTGAGTGTTTTTATGGAAATATTAGTTGCAGGAAATTTGGTTAAAATAGAACTTGTTTTAATTTGATTATAAATGGTTTTGGAACTTGTTTATATTTAGTTATAAACTGTTTTACAGAAATGTTTTATATAAACTATTTTATATAAATATTTATAACATTTATATCCTAGTGGCATGAGTAGGGAAGTCATTGGAGAAAACCTACTGAGTTTTATACTCACCTCTTCTTTATAACTTTGGTTCTTTTACATATGTTATCTTCTAGGACATGTAAAAAGGTAAAGTATCACACATCTTTGGAACCACCTCGTGATACTTGGGATGTTTGGTGGTTGGAGAATGGAGCATATAGAGCATTGATTTTTTGTCATCTTGGAGTTTATTTTTGTCTTTCCACTATTTACTTTGATATTGGTTTGGCTTTCATTGTATCATACTTTGGCTAGTTTGGTTATAAAGGAAATGGTTGAGTTTTCATGGTTTTATCATGCATCATATAGTGATTTTTTGGTGATGTTTGGTTGGTTAGTGGTTTGTTTCTTAAAGGGTAAATCATCCCCCAATTATATTTGAAACCCTTTGGCATTTATTGTCAGTCTTTGGCATCTTGGGGATGTCGCTTAAGGCCTAGTAATGGATTATTTTTATTTTCAAGATAATGAAAATGAGTTGGTCATTACAAATCATCTCATAAAAACATACTCAAATATGAATCATTATGATCCAAAAAAATAATTCGAATCAACAAAACCCCTAACAACTTCGTTTTCTTTAAAATCGTAACCCCATGAAAGGTATAACATAATATGGATTTATTAGTATCTTTAATTTCATGAAGAACATGATAAAAATACATTCCATGAAAGTACATAAATCACATAAAATTAAATAATTTGTGGCATATGGCACAAAAAAATGCGATGATGAACCCTTATGGCTTAAGAATCATTTTAATGAAAAAAACCTTGAAAATAGATCTTAAAATTGAACTCCAAATACCATGAATAAAATATAATTAATGATATTATATTTTCAATAATTATTATACAAACCATTTAAAAAAATTAGGCACATAAAATAAAACATGTGTAAAACCATGAGATTTAATGAAATATTTTTGTCATTAAATTTAATTTCTTCAATAGTTTGCATTACACACAAGACTCAGTCTAAAACGAACCATGAAATATTTGTATTATGATCGTTATAACGTAATTGTTAAATTGATGGAAATGAGTATTATTAACTGAATTATTAAACATATAATGGTCCTTCTCATTTCTAATGAATTAATTAATACTTTTCAAATAAGAACTCGATTTTTAGTAGTCTTTTTATTTTTCAAATATTCATTTTTTTAAATGGTTTTCCTTTTTGTATGAGTAAATTTAAAAATTAATTTCTGAAAATTTTAGAAAATGTTTCTATAAAAATAAATTTCATTTTTTAATTCATCCTGCCAAAATTATATTAGAATTATTTTTTTTATAATTTTCTGAAAAGATTAATTTTTTTCAGTAAATAATGAGAAATAATTATTTTTATAAAACTATCATTTTCACATAATTAAAATGTCTATTTATGATTTGAATTTTATTTAAAATTAAGTGTTATTTAGTTATATATAATCTAATTAATTACATTTTAATTATCCTTATACATTATTTTTTATAAGTACTTGTTGGGGCTTCAAAACAAACTTTTCAAGAAAAACAAATTATTGCATTTTGCAAGATTAATTTAAAATAAATATATACCACTTATATGATATAAATCATGAAAAATGGATTCCATATTTTGAATCAGTGGGTCCAAAGTTTTTAAATAGTTTTTTTTATTTTTTATCAATATGAATTGTAACTATAGTAATTTTATTACCACAATAAGGATAAACTGGGTAATTAAGGTTAAAAATAAAATGATAAGTACTACTAAATGACCCCAACACTTCTATAAATTTTATTTGATGGGTTAATTTCATCTATAATCATCCAATGTTTGGTTATATGGCATTTTGTTTTCATTTGGATGAGTTAATGACCTTTATAGTATTTTATTTTAAAAAAAGTCAAACATGTCACACTCTTATTTTTAATAACTATATTATATTTAATACGGGGTTAACCAAAGGATATGTTAGACTATAAATAGTATTTTAAAATATAAAAGATTTATCTTCATCATGATAATTTATTTTTAATTTTTAGTGAAAAAATAATTACATTAAATGTTTACACAACACTGAAATAATAAATTTTCAATTAATAGAAAAATCAAATAAATGATATTAAAAATATAAGAAGTTTTATAATTTGAGATAATTAACATGATTCAAAAAATTTATAGATGAATATAAAATTTTGGGGATGTGTTATAATAATTTATTCAAATTTTATGTATTTTCATGATGTTATTAAAGTCAAAGTAATTAATAGTGTCAAAATTGACAATAAGGATATTTTATCAAAATAATATTTTATTAAAATAATATTTTATAAAATTATTTAAAAATCATAAAAATCCTAAAATAAGACAAATAGAATGGTATATTATCTAAAATGTCATCACTTATGAATTTATAGGCCATTTGGAAGCATTTAGCTCTAAAATAGTCGTATTGCATTTTCTTCTTTTAAGAAATTTCAAAAGTTTTCCCCACCTCAATTATAAAAGGATAACACATCTCTCACTTCTTTACACCACATTGATACTTCTAGGTCAACTATACCATATAAAATTATTTTCTCAACTTCCTTAGTCATATTTTATAAGTGTTGATTTTTTAAAAAGACCAACCCTAGAGCCCTTTATAGGCAATCTAAAGGAGTCGTTTCCAAGAAGAGGTAATCACCTAAACCAATTTATTTATTTTTAAACTTTTCTTTACCTCCTCTAAATCTAAGATATTATAATAAATTAAAAAATTTATTATCATAAATACTCTAAAATTTTATTATTATTTTGAAAACATCACTATACACCATATTTAACATCAAACAAGAAGTGAAAGTATCACTCGTGTGTACGTATGATTTATCATCTTCACGTAGTGATACAATTCATTTTTCATCATCATATTTTATGAATTGTTATTATTATGGGTTTAATGTTTATATATTATATTTATAACATAATTATACTTCTTAAATGATAATATCATATCTAACTTCTTACCTTCTAAACGGTTGAGAAACGATAACATCACTCGTGCGTACGTGTAGAATATCACATCCACAAAGCAATGTGATTCTTTTTTCATTTCTATTTTACATGGATGGTAAAAAGGATGATTTTTTTGAATATATAGGATTTATAATAGTTATCTTGGAAATGATCATTATTATTTACCATAATTTTGTTCCATTCGTCAAAAAATGAAAACAACATTCATGTGTGCATACGCTCTACCATCTCCATGAATGATGTAATTCATTTTATATCTCTAAATCTTATTGATTACTATAAATATAAATATAATGAATATATATTATATTTATATAATTATAAACATTACGGAGATGATGGAACCATGATCAAATTACAAGGACCAAAACTATCAATCCAAAACACACGTGAAAAACGAAGCAAATATCACCCAAAATAACAATTTTAATAAATAATTGATAACAAAAGGGTAAAAAGAATATAATTAAATCATATATGATATGATATATATGAGTATGGTTCTTTAATTTATTTATAATAAATTTATATCTATTATACAAGAGGTTCCAATTTGTACGAATGCAGTCGAACCTAGGATAATGGATTTTCATCTCACATTTATTTCTATGGGAAATATGCCTTATAAAATACATGTTTTTTTGTGGTCTATATACTATCTATAAATGAATTTTATGATTATTATCAAGAAAAGTTTGGGAAATACATATCAATCTGAAGTTTTTTATTACATAGGGATTATGATTCAAAACTTACTAAAGTGGTAAGGGTTTATTTTATAATCTCATCATTATTCAAGATTGTTTATTTTAAGTCTCAAATGAGGAATATTTCTCTTAAATGTTCATGTTTTATATAGAAAAATAACGTTTCTAACTATTCTAATACAGATTTTTAACATATTTTTTACTCATGTTTTTCTTTTTAATAAACTGTTTAAAATGAATATCTTTTTCATTTTCAAAATGAGTTACTTTGTAACTTTTACAAAAAAATATGGAAGGAATGTTTTTAACTTATATAGAAAGATAGGATTTTCCCACCATCATGACACCTCAATGCTTTGAAACTTTATTTATAAGTTTAAAAGTTTATATTTAAATAAAATATTTTCATTTATACATTTGTAGCTTTTTAAAAGAGAAGTGATTTTAAAATTGAAAATTTATTTACCTTAAGAATTATTCCAAGTGATCATTCAAAATAATTTATTCATCTAAGATGACATCATTTGATGATAATTAAGATTTAAAGAGGATATTCTCCAGGGATACTATCCTTATTTTTTCTAAATTTTTTATGTTTATAATGAAAAGGTGTCTATGAATATCATTCCCTTTTCCACAGGTTATACTTTGATGAAATGTTTATGAAATTCATTTCTTTTCAGAAGTTCTAAGATGATGAAAGCTTAATGATATTATGGCACACATATGCATGATTTTCATTATGTGACATGTGTAACCTATATCACCCTTCAATACATTAGGTAAATATGGATAAATCATGAGGTAAAAATGGTATGCATGAACCTGATGTTATGTTCACAATTTTTAGTGTGGATCTGGTTTTCATGTCCATAAGTTTATGCATGGACCGAGATTTCAGGTCCATCAATTTATATGTGAACATAGCTTTTATGTCCATCATTTTATAAATGGACATGAATTTCATCTCCATAATATCATGAGTGTACCTAGTTTTATGACCATAAATTTATGCAAGGTTCTGATTTCATGTCCTTAACTTAATGAGTAAACTTGTTTCTATTTATAAATGTTCATAAAGTTATAAGTTTATACTATAATTTCATGTTTTATGTAAATTCTATGCTCTTATGGTTTATGTTTTATTATTATTTTATTATTCATGTCTTATGAACATATAGTATTTATATAATGACTCAATATTGTGATCTATGATATGCAGGGTGTAGATTTCAAATGTTAATCTCATGTTCTCAAACCCTTATGCACAGGTTATGATTATGTGATCATTGTTATCTCCCATGTTTAACCTTACTGAGCATCTGATTTCACCCTTTATTATATCCATTCACTAGGTTATGAAGACAGTTTTTAGAAATGATGTGTCTAAGAAGAATTCTTGTTTTGAAGATCTTAGTGGGAGATGATATAGATCATTTATGAACCGGTTGTTTATGTGTCCAAGTTTTCAAAGGAACTAGATCTATACAATTAGGGAATGGATCAAAATGTTATGTGATGAATATTAATCAAATTATATGTAATATCTTTGTATGAAAAGTTCGGGTCACAATAGTTGGTATCAGAGTAAGGTTTAGTTAACCTTTGAAAAATGGGATAAGAAAAATTTAGTAATAACTCTAGGGATAATTCTAAGAATAGAATAACATAATAAATGTTTTTATCATGGATAACCTAGGTTAAATCTAAGGTATCATAAATTTAAAATAATTTGTCTTGATTTAAACATTCAATGAATGTTGATTCATTATTATGTGATTTTTCACTATGATTATCACTGTTCACACTCTGATTTTTTGTTTTAGTTAATGGGTGGAACCCAAAGAAATCCTGTGAAAAAAGAATATCATAGCCAATGAAATGACCATTCTCATGAGTAATATAATGGATTTTGATATGGGATGAAATATCTTGTGACTATGTTCACTCAAATCTCTCATGTTATTAGTGGAAACACAGAGCATGTTGAACTTATGAATGCACCAAGGAGGGGGAAACATTTTATTAAATATTTTATGTTACAACAACCACCATCCTTCTATGGGTATTCTAATCCACTAGTTTCTAAGAAATGGATAAATGTGATGAAAACAATTTTTTTTCTGAAAATTTTGTCTTAGTTGTTTATAGTTTTTAAGGTGAACCGGATCAATGGTGGAATCTTATTAAAAATATGAAGAAAGTAGAGAAAATTAGCTCAATGGGATGGGATGATTTTAAGGGAATATTTTTCAGTAAGTACTTCCCTCGTATTCTACATACAAAAATGAAGAAGGAATTTCATGAGCTTAAGCATAATGATAATGAATCCATTGGTACCTATAAGGTAAATTTTACAAGACTTTTAAGGTGTGTTTCAGGTTTAATCATCAACCCTAAAATAAAAATTGATCTATTCTTTAATACTTTGAAACCATGTCTTAAAAAATAAATTATCCATAAGGGTATTTGGAAGGTATAAAGAAATCATTCGATGTGCACAGAATGTGGAAATGGAAGCTGGAAACCATCAAGGTTCTTATGATAAGAAAAGGAAGATGGAGCTTCATAGAAACTCCATTGGTTTGTCACATGGAGGGAAGAAAAACTTTCAACCTCCTACTTTCCAAAAATGTGAGAAGGAGCACTCAGGTAAATTATTGAAAGGAATAAAAAAATGTTTCAAGCGTGGGACGTCTGGTCATTGAGCTAAAGAATGTTGGAGTGGTGTAAATAGGTCAATCAATGAAATGAATAGAGAGAGAGCTCAAAAAATGCACCACTCACACTTCTGTTCTATAAATAAAAAGAGTTTGGGAAATATGTGAATCAATTTCCTAATCCAAGAGATATTGAAGATATTAATCCACAACAATATATAAAGTCAAAGGAAAAAAGGAAAGGCTTATGTAATTACAACATTTGAAGTAAATCATGATAGTTAAGGCACACTAATCCTCCAATCTAGAATAGGGGATTCCATGTTGATGTTTGTATGAATAAGACCTATGAAAATATTATCTTTTAGAGAAGTTTGATGGGATTTTGATCGTTGATTAGATCTCCCTACATAGATTCCATATATATATCTAGAATCAAGAGATAATATTTTATATTCTGAATCAACTTATGATCATCTATCAGTGTAAGTATGAACCCAAAACTTCAACAGAAATGTTTTTTTCCTAAGATAAGAGCTTATTTAAATAATAAAGATAGAATTATATTTTACAAGAATATATGATTGTAACCTTTTGGGAAATGATTAGTAAACCTTGGAGAATATATGATCAAGGTATATAAATTTTGGTTTGAGACTTTATGAGTAATTAAAATTGTTGTTATAATGATCATGGAATTATATGAGATAAAATTATTTTTAGGTTTTGAATATGGTCAGTAATATTGTGAAGGAGTCTTAAGGTTAACTGCTTGTGGAATGTATTACATTGAATAATTGGATATTATTATTTGAGGTTAATGTATGATTTATCATATCTAGTAATAACCTTTTCTTTATCAATATTTAGAGGCTTAAGGAATTATTTATGGGTCTTATGATTCGTTAAAAGTGCTTTAGGCATGAAAAAAATCATCTTGAATATCCATTTCCTAGAGTAAGAGATCAGGTGGAAATAGATCAAAGCACAACCAAAGAATGAGATTTTTTTTACAATATAGAATGAAATAAATTAAGTTTATTTTCTGGATTGTTTTATATAGTTTTTAAAATAATCCCTTGACTTTAGAAAAATGAACATGAAATAAAAACATTATCCGTTTATTTTTCTTACTAATAAATCAATGATCTTTTAACATATTGTCTTTCCTAATGAAAAATCAATGATCTTTTAACCCATCAATCCTTAAGAGTTAGGTTTTTCTTCTATATATATGTTTTCACTTCCCACTTATATTCTCCTATTTGAAAACTTATTTATATGTTATGTCATATGACATTTTTATTTCCCTTTCCTTATTTTAAGAGGAATTTTTATTAACCATTTTTACAAAGTGGGTTTCCATAATGGAATTTTCAAATGTCAAACCTTAGATTACTGAGAACTAGTCCAAATTACGAGGATTCAATTTAATAGAAGGGGGGAGAATGTAACACTTTGAGATTTTATGAAATATTTTTTTCCATTAAATTTATTTTATTTGATAGCTTGTGATACATGTAAGACTGAGTCTAAAACGAGCCATAAAATATTCTTATTATGACCCTTATAACTTAGCTATTAAATTGGTGGGAATGAATAGTATTAACCAAATTATAAAACATATAATGGTCCTAACCATTTAAAATGTATTAATTGATTCTTTTTAAATAATTACTCAATTTTTAACAATCATTTTATACTTCAAAAATATGTATACTTAAAAAATTGTTTTTTATTTTTATGAGTAAATATTAAAATTAATTTCTTAAAATTTAATAAAATTTATCAACAAAAATAAATTTAATTTTTTAATTCCACTTGGAAAAATTATCCTAGGATTTTTTTTTATAATTTCCTGAAAAGACTAATATTTCAGTGAATAGTGAAAATACCAATTTTTATAAAACTGTCATTTTCATTAAATTAAAACGTATCCTTATGATTTGAATTTTATCTCAAAGTAAATTAATTTTTTCAGTTATATATAAACTAATTAATTATTATCTTTATACCTTATTTGGGTATAATTACTTTTGGGGGGTTAAAAACACATTTTTCAAGAAAATTGTTTTTCATTGAGATTTTCAACACTAATTTTAAATTGAATTATGATATTCATGGGAGATAAATATTGAAAAATAGATTTCATATTTGTAATAATTGGTTCCAAATTTGGTACATAGGTTCCCTTTATTTTTTGAAAATTTGAATAGTAACTATAATAATTTTTTTACCACAGTAAGGGTAAATCAGGTAATTTATGTAAAAAATAAAATAATAAAGACTATTAAATGACTAAAACACTTGCCTAAATTTTATTGGATGATTTAATTTCGTCCACACTCATCCAATGTATAGTTATATGACCTCTTGTGACCATTTGGATGATATTATGGCCTTTATAACATTTTATTTCAAGAAAAGTCAAACATGTCATAATCTTGTTTTTAATAACTATATTATTTTTAAGATACGGTTAACCAAAATATATATTCAACTATAAATATTATTTTAAAATATAAAAGATTTATCTTTATCATGATCATTTATTTTTAATTTTTAGTGAAAAAATAATTACCTTAAATGCTTACACAACGCTGACATAATAATTATTCAATTAATGGAAAAATAAAATAAATGATATTAAAAATATTAAAATTATTATAGTCTGAAATAATTAAGGTGATCCAAAATTTTTTTATATTACCATGACATGTTGGATATGTATTAAAATAATTGGTTCAAATTCTTAGTGTTTTTCATGATATTATTAAATCCAAAGTAATGAATAATGTCAAGATTGACAGTAATGATATTTTATGAAAATAATATTTTATTAAATTATTTATTTAAAAAAATTAAATAAGGATAAATATTATAAGATATGGTCAAAAATTTCATCCCATTTTTATTTATGAACCATTTGGGAGCATTGAATCTAGAATAGTCTTATTATATTTTATTCTTCTGAGAAATTACAAAAATGTTTCTCGCCTCCAATAAAAAGGTATCTCCTCCCTCAATTATTTACACCAAATTTTAGTCTTATATATCGAATATCCCCTAAAAAATTCTATTATAAACTTCCTTAGTCATAGTTCATTCATTCTGGTCTTTCCAAAAAAACTAACCCTAAATCACTTTAGATGAGATCTAAATGAGTCATTTCTAAGAAGAGGCAATCGCCTTAACCAATATCTTTCTTTTTTTACTTTTTTTCCTCTTATAAATCTATGATACTTATCATAAGATAATAATTTTAGTATCCTCAATATTCTTAAATGTTATTATTATTATTAATACACCAATATACACCATCTTTTTCATCAATCTAGAAGTGAAAGTATCGCTCGTGCGTACGAACGGTTTACCGTATCTACATAGAAATACAATTCATTTTTTATCACCATATATTATGGATGGGTATTATTATGGGTTTAATATTTATATATAATATTTATAACTTAATTATACTTCTTAAATGATAATATCATATCTTAATTTTTACCTTCCAAACTATTAGGAAACGATAATGTTGCTCGTGCGTATGTGTGGACTACCACCTCCACAAAGAGATGTGGTTCATTTTTAATTTATATTTTACATAGATTATAATAATTATGGATTTAATGAATATATATAATGTATAATAATTATTCTATAGAGGAGAATTATTATTTAAAATTCTTTTGTTCTATCTGTCGAAAAATGAAAACAACGTTCATGCGTACGTACGGTCTACCATCTCTATGAACGATATAACTCGTTTTATATCTCTAAATCTTGTGGATTAATCTAAATATATATATAATGAATATATATTATATTTATATCATTATTAACATTATTTATATGATTTAACTATGATCAAAGTACAAGGATTAAAACTACCAAACCAAAACATACATAAAAATGAAGTAGATATCATCCAGAACAGTGATTTTAATAAATAATTGATAACAAGTGTGTAAAAAAGGATATAAGTAAATAATATATGGTATTATATATATTATTATAGTTATTTAATAAATTTATAATAAATATATATATTTATTATAAAAGAGGTTCCAACATGTATGAAATCGAGCCTAAGGTAAGAGATTTCCATCTCACTTTTATTTCTGAGGGACATATGCCTTATACACTGTAAGTTTCTTTTGTGTGGTGTATATACTACCCATGAATGTATTTTATGATTATTCTCATGAAAATTATGGGAAATGAATATTCATCTTAAGTTATTTCTTTCATGGGGATTATTATTCGAAATTTACCAAATTGGTGAGGGTTTATCTCACAATATCATTATTATTTGGGATTGTTTATTTTTAACTCTCAGTTGAGAAATATTTATCTTCCATATCCATGTTTTCTAAAAATGATTTCAAAAATGGTTTTACTATTCTTCTAAAATTTAGTAACATCATTTTTACCCATATTTGACTTTTTGTAAAACGGTTTGAAATCATATTTTTATCGTTTTCTAAACAAGGTACTTTGTGAATTTTCCAATAAAAATATGGAAGTAATGTTTTTTAACTTATAAAAAATGAGTGAATTTTCCCATTGTCATTAAAACTCAATACTTTGAAGATTATTTTATAATTTTAAAAGTTTATTTTCAAATAAAATGTTTTCATTTATAAGTGTGCATCTTTTTAAAAGAGAAGTGATTTTAAAATGGAAAATTTATTTACCTCAAGAATTATTCCCAATGATCTTTCAAAGTAATTTTTCCATATAAGATTATATACTTTAATTATACTTAATTTTACTTGGGATATGATCCAAGTATATCATTCTTATTCTTTTTCTAGATGTTTTATGTTTATGATGACAATATTTTGATGAAACTCATTTCCTTTTCCACAGGCTATACTTTGATAAAATGTTTATGAAATTATTTTTCTCATAAGTTATGAGATGATGAATATTTTAAGATCATATGGCACACATATGTCTGATTTTCTTTATATGATGGGTGCAACCTATATATCTCTCTAATGCATTGGGTAAGAATGATAACTCATGAGGTAAAAATGTTATGGGTGAACCTGATTTCATGTTCACAATTTTTTGTGTGGATATGGTTTTCATGTCCATAAATTTATGTGTGGACCTAACTTTCATGTTCATAAGTTTATGGATGGATATTGCTTTCATTTCCATAAGATCATGAATGGAGTTGTTATCATGTCCATTAATTTATTAAAGGGCCTGATTTCATGTCCTTAACTTAATGAGTGAATCTATTTCTATTTATACATGTTCAAAAGTTCATTCCATAATTTCATTTCTTATGTCAATGTTATGCTCTCATGGTGTATATTTTTTGATCCTTTTATTATTCATTCCTTATAAAATGTCAATCTTTATGTCATAGCTCAAGATTATGATCTATGATATGAAGGGCAAAGATTTCAAATGTTAATATCATGTTCTCACACCCTTATGCTTATGTCATCATTGACATATTCCTTTTTTACCCTTACTAGGCATCTGAGCTCACTCATTCATATGTTTCATTTTCCCAAGTCATGAATAAAGGTTTTAGAAATGATGTGTCTAAGAATGGTGATAGTTATAAATAAAATGATATATACCATTTATGAACCTGTTGTTTATGTGTCCACGTTTCCAAAGGCACTATACCTATAAAATTCAGACATGGATTGAAATTTTATATAATGAATATTCATCTACTTAGATGTAATATCTATATACGAAAAATCTGGGTCGCTATGACATGTCTCAAGAAAGGAAATTGAGATGAGACACTCTTACTTTAATTCTTGAATTCCATGAAAGAATTTTATCCTCCTATATAACAAAAATAACTATATTAATAATGTATTTAATATCCTTATTCATAGATATAGACTTTTTTAAACATAATTTATAATAATTTATACATTTATTAGTTAGTCATAATTTATTTGCATCATCGAATGTTAGTGATTTTGATTGTTTTGTGCATGCCTTGATGTTGATTCTCATTCATTGATATCAATTTCATCATTATTAAATTATCTAAAGTATTGTAATATACAATTTATAAGGATTTATAAATCTCTAATTTCATTTCATAATAAGTTTAGTCACTATTTTTTAGGATGAAATCGACAACGAGTTTGTTTCCGTAACTTTTTATGAACAAAAGTTGGTATTTTAATAATGTGTTAGATATTAATAATACTTTTAAAGAAACTTACACCAAATATTATTTTCTCATTTATTTATTATAATACCAATATTTATGTTTACATAGTCATCCATGATATAAATTTATAACATTATTTGTGTAGGTGGTCAAATCGACCAAAACAAAAACATGTTTTAATTGATGGATGAGTATGGTTAGGAAAGTGATTACTTTTGTATAATATCATTATTATAGAATTATAATGATACTATTTATATTTATTAAGTTTTAGAATCATATTTTAATTGATTTTGACAAGTAATAATATTCTAGATGAAAAAGAAATATATTACTTCATAGATATGATAATCTGTAGGTACATACGAGCATCGTTCTCACTTTCCATAGAATGTAAATATAGTTGGAATTGGATTATATTTTCAAAATAATAAAAATGTTTTAGATATCATATTTATTCATTAAATACCCCATTTTACCCAACCATGTAAATCTGTTATAAAAAACGGATCATGTTGCTTATAGAGGTGGTAGTCTACACGTAACACAAGCAACATATCCATTTTTCAATTGGTTGGAAATTTGGTATATGGTTATCCCATAAGCATAATAAAATTTCAGTATACATATGATAATAATTTAATTATTTTAACATTGATAGATTAGATTTAGAAGAGGTAGAATAAATAAAGAAAAGAAAAGAAAAGAAAAGAAAAATGAGTAATTGAGAATTTTACATTACTCCTTGGAAAAGCACTTTTAGAAATTTGATTAAGGCTTTGAGAGATAGACTTTGGAGAATACCAAATCCAATAAGAAGTGACTGGGGGTTTTGGGAGTTATTTTTTCAAATTTTGGTCAACACCAAGAGTCTTTGAGTGGGAATATGAGTGGGGTTTTGATGGTTCCTTTTATAAGGGAGATGAGTAACATTTTTACAATAATATAAATGGTAAAGTCACTATTCAAAAGTAAAATGGACCCAATAATGAAAAATAATGAATATTAGAAGGGTTTAAGTTCTATAAACCCTCAACCATACATTTTTACACATGTTTTTAATATGTTTTTAAGTCTTTTTCTCTTAGGTTTTTTATTCTTACCATTTTTGGGTTTTATTGTGATAACTAATTTTTACCTAAGTAATTTTATTTTAAATCCTAAAAATAAAATGGGTCATATTAAATAAATTAAACATTATAATTCCAAAATATAAAATCTATTTTTTCAAATAAAATATCTATGTGTGATAAAATTAATTTTAATATTGATGCACATAACGTGTATATACCATTTTTAGAAAAAAGTGTATTTTTATGCTTAAAATTTATGATTAATATAAAATTATCAATATTGTTGATTTATATGAAATTAAATGGTTTATTATTAACAAAATAATAGTTATTTATTTAAAAACAATCAAAAACTAAATTCCACCTTGTGGATACTTTGTTTAAAGAAACGAACCAAAAATAGTGCTTATTAGAGAAAAATATTCCTTAAGTTTCCAAAATATTACACATGAGTTTTATAAATTCAAAATTGTGTTTTTAAATTATTTATTTTACTTTATAAATGTATATTTTTTATAAATAAATGGTTTCAAGAACTTTGAAATCATTGTATTATAACAATGTCATAAAAGTGATAGTATTTTTAAAATTGGTATATTTCATTATTCACCCCAAAATTCAACCTCTCAAAAAAAATATAAAAAATTAATCCTAAGATAATTTTTACATACTAAATTAAAAAAATTTCATTTTATAAAATTAAAATTCTAATTTTTTAAATTTAGTTATGTGTGGACTACTATCACCACGAAGCAACGTATTTCATTTTTCCTCTAGACTTTTATTCTTTATCTAACTCTCTTAAAATCCAATTCACCACCTTAACAACATATATATAATATCATTATACTTATTTAATAATTATATCATTTCAAATGAATCATTTTCTTAAATATACTTATCGATTATAGCATGTTCTTTTTTGGGTTGGTTTAACCACCTACGTGAACAATGATATAAATTTATATCATGTTTGTCTATGAAAACATAACTATTGATATCATTAAACATCAATGAGAAATTAATATTTAGTTTAAGGTTATGGAAATTTTATTGATTAGTATATTTCATGCATACATTTTAGAGTGTTTTAATATATTATTTTATGTATTTAATTGATGAATCTTTCCAATTTTGGAGTGAATTGACAAGTTTTATGATTTATGGTAGGAAACGATGTATTTGTGAATAAAAGAATAAAAATATGTGGAAATAGGAACTTAAAGACACTTCCTGGTGTGATCTTTGCTCACGACATGACACCAAATGTTTGAAAGAATTTTGAAGATAGAATAGATGGGATGCACGCTTTGACGAGGAGACACTACTAGATAAAGGCGCACTTGCTGCTTTGACATGTTCAGTAGATTTTCATTCATTTTCTTCACACCTGCTCATTGTTAGAATGAGCGGGTTCTTTATTTGTGTCGAGGAAAGTGTGATGAAAGAGTATTGATTTTACAAGGTATTTTATATTTTATTTAAATTCATGTTGGAATTTCATGTTTGTTCATCAATTTTATCTCTTCCTTGATTCTTCTTGTATGACCTGTAATGATCTGGATTTTCGAAACGGGTCAAAATCCCAACCCGCTTTGAATTTTCTAATTAGCGGTTATGCTACTTTTTGATTCATTGATCGGAACTCAATTATGAGAGTTTCATTGGCCTTAAATGGTGTTTTGTGGTTGGTTTAGAGACTAGGAGAGTGTCTCGGGTGTTCAAAAGGGTTTTGGGGGTGTTAGAGGCCCGAAGGCTTATTTTTGGATAACAGATATAAGCGCACGGTTGCGCGGATGCATCTGAATAATTGTAGAGGGTTACCACACAGTTTTTACATGATATGGAAAACCATGCGGTGTGGTCGTGTGGACCTGCAGCCTTAGGCAGTGGCTTCTGCACGGTTGTCGCATGGTTGGAAAACCGTGTGGGTAAACCATTCAGCTAGTGATGGGTAATTTTTATAAATTTTTTCTTTTTCTTTTATTCCTTCTTTTTCTCTCATCTCTCCCTCTTTCTTCTTCCTTGGTTGCGCACAGTAGTGAAAAGATTCCCATTTTTCTCCTCAGGTAAATTTTGATCACGTCTCTCTGTCTGACCTATGTTCTTTGATCCTTTAGAAGTTATAGGATTTCCTTGGTAAGATTAACCTCATTCATACCTATTATTCTTTGATCTATCATCTTACAGACCGTTGTTTCCGTCCGAGCCAATTTCAAGATTTTAGACGGAAACTCAGATCTACATTGATCGGATTCTAATTGTACTTCAGTATCATATGTGCCTACGTATACGAGTCTAGGGTAGGTGTTTCATACCTTGTTTTTAGTTTTCACATACTTTTGGGGGTTGTGGATTTTTAGCGCAACAGCGGGTTTTGAGTGGAGCCCTATTATAGCATATTGACTTGACTATTAGACCATCTGGGATGTCATGGTAATGCACTATACCTGTTATGCTTTAGCGAGGTCAGGCGAGATTTTTATTCTCCTTTAGATATTTTGTTCGGGGTGCCAAAATTGTTTTAATTGAATTGTTTTAATTTTAAATGGTATGTTTAAATTTTTTAAGCTTGAGTAAGCAAGTTGTGGCATTTAAGACCTCCATGCTAATGTGATATAGCTGGTGGCTAGCGTGTTTAAATCTGTTTAAATTGAATTACATATTTAAAGTGCTTAAATGTGTTTTATGTTTATGTAATTTCTTGAATTGCATGAGATAGGACCCAAGGGTTCGGGACGGGTGTGGCTCAAGATGAGGTTAGGATGGCATGGACATTAGGATTGAGTGATGCTGATCACTGGTTGGGCTTGGACCAGATTTTCTTGAGTGGTTTTGAACACAGGATTGGGCATCGTGGATGTTTGTTTGAGGCAATGTGACTCTCAGGTTGGGCAAGAACCGTGATATTTGGATGGAAAGGCCATCATATTTGAGTGTAATAGTCGCAGGGGAATGAGTTGCCAGAGATAGTGTGGCTTAAGTTCTTATTTTGTGATTGTCACTCACCCATGATGGCCAATGCCCCAATTGAGTTGTGTGTACATAGGTTGACTCTGTGATGAGGTGGTTTTGAACACTTGTGTGGGTAGAGGCCCCCGATAGTTGCGGCTTAGGTATTTATGGTTTGGGGTTATTGTCATAGAAATCCACGTGGAAGGCGATAATCCTTTAGTTGATAGCAAGGAGGCTATTAGGTTGGAGGCTGAGGCTCGCCTTGATTAAGCCTATGGGCCTAGATATTTATTTGAGGACAGACATTATTTTTACTTTGGTTGTCGTGCCATGGGTCGATGTGATCTTTTGATCATGGTTCTTTCAGACTAGGATACTATTTTTTGGGTGGGCCTTCGAGATGTCAGTACTTTGAGACATGAGGGGTCAGGAGGTACATGGTGTCGGGCTATGTGATTGAGGTGGACCTGAGGGTTCACTGGGACTTTGTGACTACAAGGGTGTCGTAGTCCATGGGTTATAGACTCTCTTTGCTTCTAAGATTCCAGTGTTGGTTGAAGCATGTGACAGTACCTGGTGGTTTCTGAGCACCAGTGGAGGTGATTTTTATTTATTTCATCGTACTATTTATGTTACTTAGAGATACATGTCTGCTTAAACACATATACTAGGTACACACCATTAGGTGGTATCCTACTGAGATTTATCTCATACCCTGCACAGGCCCTTCAGGATGCATGTAGAATTTATGGATTTACATACAGGTAAATGATCAGCCTCAGGGGCTGGATCATAGTACTATTGGTCATGAAGATTGACATGGACCTTGAGGTCGTGTCAAGCTGGATTTTTTGTTTAGCTTCCATTCTTGTATCAGCATGATTATTTTATATGTAGCTAATATGGTCTTCCATGAGAAGCACTTTGGATATTGTATTGTATGACCTTCCATTGAATGCATGTTTTCTTGATTTATTTTTAGTGGCTACAAGTGATTTGTTGGCATGTTGTTTTGTTTACTTTCCACTAGTGCAGTTGTTCTTTTTTGCTCTTGCTATTTATTAATATTGGATCTGTTTCTGCTCTTTGGGTCTGGTTCGAGTTTGCTGAGTCATTTATTTCCGTTGAATGTTATCTTATTATGCTCGGACCAGCATATTATCTATTCCCAGAGGGTATATCCTCCCCTATACATTTTTACACCATCACTACTAGTCAGAAGCATTTGGAATTCGGGGAGGTGTGCCTAAGGCTAGTGGAACCCGGCCCGTTAGCACAATTCATGTGGTTTTTCAGGTCGGGATGCTACAAGTGTTATCATAGGTGTTTCTTTTATCTCTTTTATTGGTATTACTATTTTGAGTTTTAGTAGACTAGAGATAGGTTGTTATCAAAACTGAATTTTGAACTCATGCTTGGGTGCCTGCATCACCATGTAAGAGGGATGGGTTGAGTTACCTTGGGTGGGTTATGTTGTTTTTGTTTTCCTTAGATTAAAATATATATGATTTCAACATTGGTGGATCACTTGGTTTGTGATGATTATTGGTTGTGATATGTGACCCTGGATCCAATGTGGTAAGGGATAATTAGACCTTGGCCTGGTAAGGCAAGGCGTGGTTTTTGGGATTTTGATAGACATGTTTTTAGGGTATTTTAATTTCATATATGCACGTATGTTTTGTGAAGTGATAATACCATGTGATATATATCAAATTCCATGTGGAAATGTGAAATGTCATGCTTTAAATGATTTTGAAATGTGAGTTTTAATATGTCATGCTTTACATATATGTCAAATTTCATGTGACATGAGGAATGGGTCTGGCTCTTATAGGAGCAGGCATGTATTATGACCGAGGTGATTTTGGAAACCAGGATTGGGCGACTAGGTCATCGGTTTGAGGCAACATTGGTTGTCATGATGAACATGACCTGGGGATATTATGATACTTGGCTCTGTTGAGGGCGGGTAAGGATGCCATGAGGCCAGGATACTGTGGGTATGGATATGATGGGGGAGAGTAAGGGTAGTTGTAATATGCTACCTTTTTACTATTTTCCCTATCTGCATTGAATATATGGTTTATATATATATATAGGATGTATGTCCATTTTATGGTATTCAGCAGGTTTCTCCTAGTCAACTCGATGTAGCATCAGGAGGCTAATGTTACTGTGCCGCAGGTTCACGATCAGGTTCAGACCCCCTGAGGGTCAGGTAGAGCATGATTTGTAGGTACGGGCTCAAGGATAGGATCAGGTTCCGGATCTAGTGCAGGCATGGCTGCTTCTAGGTTTGACTGTATTCGGGTTGTCACTCAATGAGCAGCTTTGATCTAGCCTAGTACGTGTTTTGCAGGGAATTGATAGGGTTTCTCAAGGAACAGATCCCTTTATGTCCTCTCTTACTCGGGAGTTCTAGTTGCAGCACCCGATTCTTTTTCAGGGTGAAGGTGGTCTATAGACGGGTGAGAACTGGATAACAAGAATGCAGGTAATTTTTGAGTAGCTCGAGATGCCTCTAGGCTAGAGGGTCAAGCTGGTGATATACATGCTCAAAGGACCGGCCAAGTGCTGGTGGGATGTGTAGGTTCAGGCTCGCAAAGATGAGGGACTGGTCTGGAAGGACTTTGATGATAGGTTCTTCAAGCACTTTTTTCCAGAGATGCTGAGGGCAGAAAGAGCTCGAGAGTTCTTGAGCCTTCAATAGGGTGACATATTCATCATGGACTATACAACTACTTTCCTTGAGTTGTCTCACTTTGCACCAGGTATGGTAAATGATGACATCTCAAGGGTGAGGTGCTTCAAAGATGGTTTATGGCACCCCATTCAGGTGTAGGTAAACATCTTTATATTGGTCTCATTCTTAGAAGCGGTGAATTAGGCGCTCATAGATGAGGTTAACCTGACATAAAGGTCTCACTTGGGTTGGGCGGCAGCTTCGGATGATGGTTTAGATGGCATGAAATGAGGTCAAGATGAGTTTCAGTAGGGCGGTCATGCCAAGAACTCATCTAGATCACCTCGTGGTAGCTTAGCGGTGGTTTTGTAATGTCCCAAAATTTCTAGGTAATTTTTTTAAAAAAAATTATAAAGAATTATTCTGAGATCACACACTTTGACGACATGTGATTCTGAGGCCCGGTGAGCCCAGAAAGAAAATTTTAACTTTATTTATGGTTGCTTAAGTAAACGTGTGAGTGGGTTTTTCTAACTTTTGAACCGATGCTCAGATCAAAAATATGAGGGCACCGTTAAACTCATAACATTGGGATTTTCCTAGAAAGGACTTAACTTCAATCAAAAATGGTTGTATGGAAAATTAATTTTCAAAATTTTTAGAAAATAATAAAATAACTTAAAAAATTATTTGATTTCTTTCCTCACCATTGAGCAACGGACGACGACGCTGTGGTGTGGCGACGAGGCACATTAAAGGAAACCCATAATGGATCATTTTTGTGCAAGCATAATAGCTACATTACTTCATAAATGAAACAACATAATGACGCGACGTCGCAGCGTAACAGAAATGTTGTGACGTGTTTTTTTTAATAACACAATAGGGAAATCAATTGGTGGAATTTTCTCTGATGAATGTGGAAGCTCTCTCTCCCTCTCTCTCCGACGATGAACGTCATCGACGAACGCTAGTGTGACAAATTCAAGAGATGATGAATGGAAATGAACGGTAATGGTGCGAGGATTGATGATGGGTCAAATCTTCATCCCTCGTCATTAACAGATCCTCAAACTAGGTAGGGGTTTATGTTGTTTTTATTTTCCCATTATTTTTTCTAAAACGATGAACGTGGATCAACCCACGAACAGGTTGATCCGTGTATTGTTCATTCTTACAGAAGAGTGTCGTTCTTGGGTTTTCTAACTAGGATTTAATAATTGTTGATAGAACTATGATCCCAAGCCTCCCATGTGTTTTTAAACTTCTAATGCGGAGGGCATAGGCCAACACAAACAAGGCCTGAGCCCCTCCTCTTGTGCATTCTTTGTGGTCGCTTCTTCAAAATGGTAGAAAGGTCAATCTAAGGTCGTGGAAGTGATGAAGGCAACCCAAGAGGCCCAAGGGAGCAAGATTAATTGAACTCATACCACTAGAGAAGACCTGGTGGCCCGCGGAAGGTGTCGCTGGTGCGGAACCACTGGCAACCGGCTGCGGCACCACAAGTGACCATCTGCGGTGCCAACTGACACCGTGTGTGGATGAAGCTGCCGGCCGCGCTGGCGTAGGCTGCGCGCCCAGCGCACGCCGTAGTGGAGGAGTTCACGGCCCGTCGACCATGGTGGCTGGTTGGACACGGCACCAGCCTAGCACCGTATGGGAGGAGTGGCCCGCTCCTTGCGGGCCATGTGTGGACAAGAGGGTGGTCGGCTAACCGATTGTGCATGCCCCTACTAGAATAGCTGACCCAGTCTGGGATGAGCCAGAACAGCGGACCGGGCCGCCTGAGCGGCATGGTTAAACATTTTAGTAGGTCCTCTTTAGTGGACCGGGCCAACTGGATAAATTCGGGCCACATGACAGCCCAGTCTAGGAAAAGAGATTGGCCTGCCAGTGCAGGCCGGGCCAGATAAATTTCAGGTCACTGGGTGACCAAGTGGACTGTACCTATGGCCGACCTTGGTCAGGTCCAGTAAGGCCCAATGGGTAGGGACAATGGGACAAACAGATAGGATCAGGTCATACGGGTCCTTGGGTCGGTTTGGTCGGGTCGATCCAAACAAGTTGGACCGGGCCCGGATGCAACCGGTCCCTGCTTACAAAAAGGGATGTATCTCCCAGACCGTGTGTCCGATTGACACATCTTCTACGTTGTTGGGACCCGCGTGATATGGCGGTCCTTATGAAATTATCTAAGTAAGATTTCATGAAAGTTGACCCGGTAAGGATTCGTGACTTAACTACCCAGTGAGACTTTGAGACTCAGCTATCAGCGAGACTTCATGACTCAGCTACCTAGCAAGACTCTGTGACTCAGCTACCGGTGAGACTTCATGACTCATCTACCCAGCGAGGCTTCATGACTTGGATATCAGTGAGAATTTTTTAATCATCTACTAAATAGTTCTAGGTTTCCTAGCTATCCTAAAGGACTCATCAGGGAGAGTTCCTTTGCAGTAATTGATGTTCAGTGATCACAACTGTTGGGTTTTCTATCAATACATTATGCTGTACCTCTGTCGAGCTGAATCTAGTGACTCTAATCTTTGTGAATTATTTTGTGATTTCAATTGTCGATTTATGTGAGACCCGATTTGGTCTCAGGGTCCCTACTGATTATTGTTATACTCACCCCTGCATGGGCTTTGCCTGCACCTATTGTTCCTTGTGCAGACAATGGATAGCTTTGACAGGAATCTTAGAGAGCCAGGGCCAGGTGGTACTCAGAGGTGGATCTAAAAACGCAGTACGCTTCAGTGACATCTAACAGTGAGATATATCTATCCTTCGTGTAGGATCCTTGGTGGAAAACCGCAAAAGTTTGTACTTTCTTTTACTGTACTTTCCTTTTCAGTTGGGTTTGTATTATAGCCCCGTTTTCCTTTCAGTTTCACCTTTACATGTGTGGTTTCTTCCTCATATGACATACTTGTTGGTATCCTAGATTCATCTTTACTTTCCACAGTATGGGTTGTGTGTGTGTACATGTTTAAAGAAAATTCCTTCCCTTTTGGGTATATGTCTTTCGGTGCTATTCGTCATCCCATAGCCTATAGAAGGTGGGTTTGGGGTAGTCACAGCCCAGGCCCTGAGGGATGGGTTGTGACAGAGTGGTATCAGAGGTGTTCAGTCCTACCTCAAAGACCAAGAGTCAGTTTTTTTACTTGGGAAACAATGTTAAATGTTTCAAGTTCTACTTCCTGATTCGGTGAGTCCAGTGTTAGTACGGAGGCCAATGTATCCATACACCCGGACCCTAAATTCTTCTTTCTAACTCAGTGCATTAAAACATTGGTTTCGTGCATCTTTAAAAAAAATTCATGGTCTCTTTGAGTCAGAGTCAGCTCATCAGGTGCAATTAACTGACCGTCATTCATCTTGATTTCTCTCAGGATGCCTCCATGTAGATAGCCATCCAGGATCATGACAATGGTCCACCGAGTGATGAGGCATTGGTGTTGGGACCAGTTCCTAAGATGGAACCCCTGGGTGGTGTATTGTAGGTACCAACACCCGTTGAGAAGCAGTAGCTACCAACCTTACTAGTAGAGGATTCACGTCGACTGAACGTGTTACATGAGTTCCAAAGGCAGAGGCCTATGAGGTTTTGAGGTGAGATAGATCCTTAGGCAGCTAAGGATTGGATGGAGACGGTGATGCGAGTTTTCCACTAGGTGAGGACACCATCAGACCAGATGGTTGTTCTAGCTGCTAGCTTTATACTGGGAGCATGGCAGGGAGATGGTAGAGCTTGACACTACAGACGCACAACGAGGTGACCCTCACTTGGGAAGACATTGAGAACCTTTTCAGGGAGGAGTTATTCCCCGTGAACTTCTGATCAGTACACTTATAAGTGATGCTCCAATTATGTTAGGTCATACTAACTGTGGCTGAGTACTCTGTGATATTCATAGACCTCTCTCGATACTCTTCTGATATGGTGCGAGACCCTTTCTACAGGGCCTGAACCTTCGAGCAGGGGCTCATACGGGAGATCAGAGCATCGATGATCTCCCTCAGCATCCCTACGTAGGATGGGGTGTTGAAGCAATGTCACACCCTGACCTGACACTTCAAAATTATTTTATTTATTTTTGAGTTTCTATTAAATTTTATTCATTTTAGATATTTCTTTTTTTAATTAAATTAATTTAATTGTGATAAAAATAAAATGAAAAAAACTAATCTAACCCTTCCCCCTTACCTTGAATCCAACCCCCTCCCTTCCCCTCCTATTCACATGGTCGACCCCTCCCCCCTTTCCACGCTCGATGCCCCCCTGTGCAGGATCTCTCCAGCACGCCATCCCATCTGCTGGTTGTTCCTCCCCCATCGGCACCCCCTCCTTCCTCTAGTCACGCGACGCAACCCCCCCTAGAACTCTCAATCGCGTGTGCACTGCCCTACCAGTGAGCCTCCCTTCTCCACAGTTTCTACTCGATTTCTTAGGGTTTTTGGATCATCTTTCCTAGGTAAGGTCATAACTCACCTTTCCTGGTGTTTTCTGGCATTTTTTCCTCTTCCTGTGGCCCCTCTTGTATTGGCCAAACCCTATGTCATGGGTTGATCGGGTTTTGGTATTTTCTTCCAATTTTAGGGTGTGCGGTGGGACTCTTGGTTCTTCCTTATGCAGGTTTTGGTGTCCTCCGGTGAAGGCGAAGTGCTTCGGTCCATTTTGGTTGATCCACTGCCGTTTGAGGTTGATTGATTTTACCAACTTACTTATTTAGTTAATCTTAATGTGTTATAAATTTTATTTGGGTAGTGTGAAGTGTGATTTGGTAATGTTTTAACATGTTTATGGGTTAAAAATGAGTTTTTTCAAAACAAATGGCTATGTGTTCTGCAAATTGTATTGTAATGTTTCTTGAAAAGTATATTATGCCTTATTTTCAAAGTGTGAATTGTATTTTCAAAGGCACTTGAGGTGCATATTTATTCAAAATGAGTTTTTATTGAGTACTGGAGTAGTGTTGACATATAGGCCTTGTCATGTATTTTTACATATGAATTTTAGGTTGTTTAATTATAAAAAGGGGATTTCGAGGGAATTGGTTGAGAAAGAGTGTGTTTATCTTGTGTTTGTAAAAGGGGGATTTATAAATTGTGTAAGTGATGGTAAAATCATTTGAAATGGGTTTTTGGTGTGATTAAACTGGAAAGAATCGATTTGTATTGGAATGTAGGCATTTTTTATCACATTTAGCATGAGTTTTGAATTCTTTAAATAATGGGAAGCTGGTTTTGGAAATGAAATTATTTTATGTGTGGGTTTCCTATAGGTTAATTAAATTTATTGATGTCTTCTCAAAGGGTAGTACACACATACATAGGTACATATCACTATATATATATAAATCCTTCTTGCACATATTCCCTCATGGCATAGGGAATATGTGTATTGGATTAAGTGGAGTATATGTATATATATATATGAGTGTATGTGTGCGCAATTGTGGGGCGGTCTTTGTCAAATGCGTTGGGTGTAGAATTGTTTGTCTTGGTTCTCTCCCTTTGAGGAATGTTCCCCTATGCATTAGACTTTTAATTAAAGAATTATTTATTTCTTGTTGTTCACACTTTTATTTAATTCTAGTTAGTAATTTATGATTTTAGAATAATTGCTTATTTTGAAACAAAGTAAGAACCTCTTTGTATTTGAATTGCATGAAATTGTTTTATTAAAGGTTCTTAATAAGTGTTTGATGAAATGCCCCTTTGGCCCTTAAAAATGTGCTTCAGATTTAAAGTGGTGAACTGAGTTTCTTAAATGGGTTTCCAAGCGCATTTTTGGTTTTCAAAGTAATGGCGTGCGTTGCTTCTTTTGGAAATGATTTAGTGTTAGGTGATTTATTGAGGCCCGTTTGGTACATTATAAAATTAATTACTTTTAAAAACCTCTATGGGATTCACCTCTTGCCTTGTTGGATGTTGATAGGAATGGGTGGTCCTCATATTGGACTTCCCTCATATGTTGATGGTTGAAGGCCAGAGATAGAAAATACCTTAGAGTGATTCGGGGGAGATTTTGTTGTGTGTGTGTTAGTGGTGTAAGATGAAAATGTATGTGTCTGATTTCTTGGTTAGAATTTGTTGACTCACCCTCCCTTTTTAGTCTAAACATGGGAACCTAGAATAGTGAGCGAATTTTCAGTGAATGATTATTTCACTAGTTTAGATTATGCACTGGCTAGTGGCCCATATTAGGGGATACTCTGTTATTATTATTTCTATGGGATGGGATCCTCGACCAGGCTAGGTAGAGCGACGGTCAGGCATTGGGGTGTTATGATTTCATTGAGTAGGGAATGCCTTTGGGATGAGTCGCATGCATAGTAAATTCTAGACTATTCATGAGCTCCTGGGTTTCACCCATATCTACTGGCACGAATGTTTTGATGCATTGTAGGCTAGATACTATTGTGTGTCATTTCTCGTTGCCCTTGTTGTATGATTGTTGAGATTGCTTCTGGAATAGTGGAGATTATAGCTAAATGATAAAGTGTTTTCAAATGGTTAATAGAAAAACGTTTTAGAAATGTTTTATACTCACTCTCTCCTTTATAACCGAAATGTCATCTATCCTTTAAAATATATTTGGTTCCTTATTGGGAAGGAATATGGTTTTAAATGGTAAAAAGGGAAATGGGCCATGAATTGCTTTAAAGGAAAAAATGTGTGAAAAACATACTTTTATATATTGTAGTTCAAACCTAAAATTGATGATTATTTTGTTTAAAGGAAATTCATTTGGGAGTAGATTACTTGGGTACACCTACTGAGTTTTTATACTCACGCCTATATGTCATTCTTGTTTTTAGTCTCAAGTGCAGGTTTCAGTTTTATCTCAATATTCATGGGTGGTGTTGAGTCTTGGGATCGAGGAGTGACCCAAGGGGTCACATGGAGTTTAGTGGTCATTAGGTCCGATTAGTTTTTCTTTTCAGTTCTTATTTATTTGTTCTATTCAGTTTATTTATTTTTGGGATTTTTTTTATTATTCCGCTGCTTCTGTTTATTTTTATTGGGAAAAATCATTTGCATCATCACTATGTTGATGCCCTTGGTGCTTGTCACAAGCATGGGATGAGAACGAATGCCTCTTGGGCCTTGTCACGAACCAACCCATGTCGTCCGGTTCAAATGTGACAACTAGCCCCCAGTGACCACACAGACACCCCACCTTAATAGGTTCGTCGGGTCCTAGCCATCCAGGTACCACTAGTTTCCCCATAGACATGTGGTCCCCACCCTGGGGCCCACTCATGTGCCTGAACATGTCATCTGACTAATGACAGTCCCCACAGGCCAACACATGTCATTTCCAATGTGTTTTGTCCTCACTCACACACACTCTGGGAAACTTTCCAGAAGTTCACTCATCCTAATCACTACCCCAAGACAAGCATACATAAATTTGATGTTCTAATCAGGAAGGCTCTCAAAAAGGAAGGTGCACCTTATTGTATGATTCTTGAGCTTGATTCTAGAGTAGTGTGGATTATAGCTAAAATGATAAAGTGTTTTCAAATGGTTAATGGAAAAATGTTTTATAAATGTTTTATACTCACTCTCTCCTTTATAAATGAAATTTCATCTCTCCTTTAAAATGTATACGGTTATTTCATGGAAAGGAATATGGTTTTAAATGGTAAAGGGGTAATGGACGGTGATTTTATTTAAGGATAAAAATGTGTGAAAAACATAATTTTATATATTTTGTTCAAACCTAAAATCGATGATTCTTTTGTTTAAAGGAAATGCATTTGGGAGTAGATTAATTGGGTACGCCTACTGAGTTTTTATACTCACGCATATACATCATTCTAATTTTTAGTCTCAGGTTTAGGTTTTAGTTTGATCTCGATCATCATGGGTGATGTTGAGTCTTGGGATCAGAGAGTGACCCACGGGGTCTCGTGGAGTTTAGTGGTCATCAGGTCCGGTTAGTTTTTCTTTTCAGTTCTTATTTAGTTGTTTTGTTCAGTTTATTTATTTTTGGGCTGCTTTATTATTATTCTGATGTTTCTATTTATTTTTAATTGGTGAAATTGTTCTCATCGTCACACTTTTTATGCCTTTGGCGCTTTTCGTCATCCCAAGAAGATTAGGAATGCCTCTTGGGCCTTATCACAGGCTAACTCGGTTGATTGGTTCAGGATCGACCCAGGTTGGTTCGTGGCAAAATGGTATCAGAGGATAGGTTCTTTAGAGGGCCTAGATTTTAGAGCACCCTTTGTTATTTGGGTTGTCAAGGTAGATGGAGTGGGACTATCAGAGCTTGGGGTGTAGGTTTGGGGGAGTGTCTGGCCAACACTTTCTGGAACGAACCTTGAGTTACCATCATAATTTGGTTTTTTCATGGTTTATTTGGTTTTATGGGTTGCTTGGTATTTGGGAAAATGAAATGAGTGATGGTCCAATTGTCTCAGTGAGCTTAAAGGGCCTAGAAAGACTTGTGGAGCTGGGGATGTGGTCCTGAAATACTCTATGTGATGGTGGTTTGATTATCATATGGCCGCCAACCATATGGTCGAGTCACCCATCGCCACTAGTTTCCCCTGGTGCATTGTTTTGGGTCCTTTTGAGATTTTAATATTTTTGACCAATTGAATGGTATGTTTCTTTTGTTTGTACTTAATGTTAGTTGGGATGGTTTTAGGGTGTATTTTTTAGATTTTAAAATGATATTTGGTTTGACAAAATGATGATTTTTTGGTCAAAAATGAGGTTTCCAAAACCAAAACTTTGAATCCTTTGGAGAGTGAAAGGGGTTGTTTTGAAAGTTGGAGTCATTTTGGAAATTTTTTTTGGGGGTTTTTAAAGGTGTTTTGAGATGTGAAATTGGAAAATATGAGTGTTGAACTTGAAATTGTTTTTCTTTGATGATGAGGTGTGGTTTTAAAAGTTCTTGGGGGTACTTTTAAAGTGGTTTGGAAAGTGATAATTTTTCTTTTATATGGACCATGTTATACTTATGAGTGCTCACATATATGTATATGGATGTATGTATGTGGAAAGTGGATAGATATTGGTATGTATAAGTGAGTCATTGAGCTATCCCAAGAGTGTATATATGTGAGGCTAAATGGAATACTAATAGTGGGTGATTGGTTCGTAAGGCTTGTTATGTTTTCTGAAAATTTTCTTCAAAAAGGGAAATTTTAATGTTTTAAAAGGTGTGAGTGTGTGATGTTGCCTTTTTGTTTTTGGTGTTTTAATTTTTGGACTTTGGATTTGGTGTGTTGGGGGTGTGATTGAAATCATGTTTTGAGTTTGGGTAGTTGATTTGAAAATGAGATGTGGAATTTTGATTTATGATATGTTATGATTTGTTTTTTTGCTCCCTATTTTCAGGTTTCATCCCCACTGAGTTCTAAGGGACTTTGAGATGCACCTACGGGTAGTTATTTTAATGTGTGTATTTCAGTTGATCAAATCATGCTTTAGATGTTTGGTTGTCCATTTTGGATATAGAGCCTGGTGGTTCTCAATATCAGAAGTTCATCGAGAGGTTCCGAGAGTCGAACCCTCCTCATTTCCTTGGGTAGCTGGAACCAGGGAAAGCTGAAGAATGGCTGTGAAATATCAAGGAGATCTTTTTTCGGCTTGAATCTCCTAAACCTATCAAGATGTAGCTTTCTAGATTTACGTTGGAAGACCTAAGTCTGGAATGGTGGAAATCCATTCTTCAGGCAGAACCACAAAAGAATTTCTCATGGGAATGCTTTAAAGCCTCATTCATCCAATTTTACTTTCTCAATGACGTGAATACACCAATGGGTTTAAGGTTTTATGGTCTTGAGTAGGGAAATTCAATGGTTTTTTCATATGCTATGATCTTAATCGAGCCAAGGTTGTATCTCCTAAACCTCGTTGGGGATGAATTTTGAAAGCTCGATTCTTTGAAAGGGGTCTCTAATCAAAATTCCTCCAAACTGTTCCTTCATTCCCTGATGATTATGAAGAAGTTTTGAGGTGGTATGTTCAAGTCGAAGTCAATTTAGCAGCGTCTGGACAATTGAGAAGAGGCATAAAAGTTTGTTGTTTTCTGCCTTACCAGATTCATCCGAGAGGAAGTACTGGTTGTGTTTTCAGTGTGGGAATCTGAGGCATATGATGTTTTGATGTCATGAAGTGCCTAAGATCTGTAGTACCTATTGCTATTTAGGTCATTTTCAAAGGTTTTTCCAGGGTGGCACCAAGAAGTGACATGGGTATAGATCCACTCCCTTGGAAAACCTTTCAACTCATTTAGATGAACTTAGCACTGACGCAAGCTCAATCAGAATATTTTCTTTTGTTGCAAATTCCCTTTTTGTTGTAATTAATGTAACCTATGGTGTTTTATTCCTTTGAGATTGGATAATGGTGCTTTAAGTCTTTTGTAACTTCTTTTTAATGATGATGTCTTTGTAATTTTCTTAATGTTGATGTAGAATGGTGGTGTTTGTTGTCCCATGTTTCGTTTCTTGTGTGTTTTCCTGGTTTTCGATAGGATTCACGAATTATTCTCGCTTGAAAATCAATGTTTTTCTAGAATCCTAATATGGTGGGGAGACCACCATGGGATGAACTCGCAATGAATCCAACTTCTAGGTGGTCTTGACAAAGCATTTCCTTGTTTTCGCTCTGATCAACCTCGACCATAGTAGTCGGTTATCTTGGATAGTGGGTCGTGTAATGGATGCTCACAGAGATCCCAAACAGGCCATGACAGGTTTCTTCGATGGTTTTTGTGTTAGGGTTGGGGTGTTCTATGTTGGGTTGTGATTAGAAAAGAGTGAGTCTCTTCTTTGTAATCTCTTCATTGTTTGTTTGAGCTTTGTGGTCCTGTGTGATGTCTTCCTTGGATGTGTGGCTTTTTTTGAGGATGGTCTCGTAGTTTCTTTTTGGGAATCTGTAGTTTCGGGCTCTTAATAGAAGCGAGTTTTGGTTCTTGGTCTTTGAGTTTTTAGGTCTTTCCATAGTGGTAAAACATCCTTGCTTTGGTTTTGATCAACCAAATATCTTGGGATATTCTGGGGGAAGAAAGTGTCATAGTGGGGAGAATTGTCACACCCCGACCCAACACTTCACAGTTATTTTATTTATTTTTAATTTTCCATAAAAATTTATTCATTTTTGAGTTTTATTTTTTAATTATATCAATTAAATTATGATAAAAATAAAATGAAAAAAAAACTAATCTAACCCTTCCCCCTTACCTTGCGATCAACCTCCTCCCTTACCCTCCTGTTCACGTGACCAACCCCCCCTTTCCACGCTCGACGCCCCCCCCCCCCTTTGTGCAGGAGCTCTCCAGTGCACTATCCCCTCCACCAACCATTCCTCCCCCATCGGTGCCCCCTCCTTCCTCTGGTTGTGCGACGCACCCCCCCAGAACTCTCGATCGTGTGCGTTATGCTCTACTGGCAAGCCTCCCTTCTCCGCAGTTTCTGCCTGATTTCTTAGGGTTTTTGAATCAACTCCCCTAGGTAATCCCACAACTCCCCTCTCCTTCTATTTTCAGGTGTTTTTTCCCCTTCCTGTGTCCCCTCTTGTCTTGGTTGAACCCTTGGTCATGGGTTGATCGGGTTTTGGTATTTACTTCTATTTTTAGGGAGTGTGGTGGGACTCACGGGTCTTCCTCATGTGGGTTTCAGTATCTACCACTGAAGGCGAAGCACTTTAGTATATTCCAGTTCATCCGCAGCCATTTGAGGTTGATTTATTTTACCCTCTTATTTGTTTAGTTAATTTTAATGTGTTCAAAATTTTATTTGGGTAGTGCGATGTGTGATTTGGTAATTTTTTAACATATTTATGGGATAGAAATGAGTTTTTTCAAAATAAATGGCCATGTGTTGTGCATATTGTATTGTAATGCTTCTTGAAAATTATTTTATGCTTTATTTGTGAATTGCAAATTATATTTTCAAAGGAAGTTGAGGTGCGTATTTGTTTGAAATGAGTTTTTATTGAGGAATGGAGTAGTGTTGGAATATAGGCCTTATCGTGTATTTTTATGTATGAATTTTAGAGTGTTTAATTATAAAAAGGGTCTTTCTAGGGAATTGATTGAGAAAGAGTGTTTTTTTCTCATGTTTGTTAAAGGGGAATTTATAAATTGTTTAAGTGATGGTAAAATCATTTGAAATGGGTTTTTTGGTGTGAGTAAAATGGAAAGAATCGATTTTTATTGGCATGTAGGCCGTTTTTTGCACTTTTAGTATGAGTTGTGAATTCTTAAAATAATGGGAAGCTAGTTTTGGAAATGGACTTATTTTATGTGTAGGTTTTCTATAGGTTAATTAAATTGTTCGGTGTCTTCTTGAAGGGTTGTACACACATACATAGGTATGTAGATCTATATATATAAATCCTCATTGAACATATTCCCTCATGGCGTAGGGAATATGTGTATTGGATTAAGGGGTGTATATATATAGGAGTGTATGTGTACGCAATTGTGGGGCAGTCTTCGTCAAAGGAGTTGGGTGCCAAATTGTTCATTTTATTCTGCTCCCTTCTGAGGTAGGTTTCCCTATTCATTAGCCATTAAATTAAATAATTATTGATTTCTTGTTTTTTGAACTTTTATTTAATGCTAGTTAGTAATTTATGTTTTTAGAATAATTGCTTATTGTTAAACAAAGTAAGACCCTCTTGGTAATTGAATTTCATGAAACTGTTTTATTAAAGGTGCTTACTAAGTGTTTGATGAAATGCCCCTTTGGCCCTTAAAATATGTTCTTTTGATTTAAAGTGGTGAATTGAGTTTATTAAATGGGTTTCCAAGCGCATTTTTGATTTTCAAAGTAATGGCGTGTGTTGCTTATTTTGGAGATGATTTAGTGTCAGGTTATTATTTGAGGCCTATTTGGTACTTTGTAAAATTAATTACATTGAAATACCTCTTTGGGATGCACCTATTTCTTTGTTGGATGTTGATGGGAATGGTTGGTCCTCAGATGGGGATTCCCTTATGTTTTGATGGTTGAAGGAAAGAGGGAGAAAATCCTTTGGAGTGATTTGGGTGTGATTTTGTTGTGTGTGTAGTGTAAGATGAAAATTCATTTGTTTGATTTCTTGGTTAGTATTTGTTGACTCACCCTCCCTTTTAGTACGAACATGGGAACCTAGCATAGTGAGAGAATTTTCAGTGAGCGATTGTTTCACTAGTTTAGATTATGCACTAGCTAATGGCTCATAGCAGGGGATAATTTTTTATTACTATTGCTATGGGATTGGGCCCCTCAACTAAACCAGGTAGGGCGACGATCAGGCATTAGGGCATTATGATGTCATTTAGTAGGACATGCCTTCAGGATGAGTCACATGTATAGTAAGTTCTATACTATTCACAATATCCTAGGTTTCACCCATGTCTAATAGCACAAATGTTTTGATTCATTGTTGGATAGATACACTTGTGCGTTATTTCTTGTTGCCCTTGCTGTATGACTGTTGAGCTTGCTTCTAGAATAGTGTGGATTATAGCTAAAATTATAAAGTGTTTTCAAAGGGTTAATGAAAAAAGGTTTTAGAAATATTTTATACTCACTCTCTCCTTTTAACTGAAATGTCATCTCTCCTTTAAAATGTATATGGTTCCTTATTGGGAAGGAATATGGTCTTAAATGCTAAAAAGGGAAATGGACTATGATTTTCTTTAAAGAGAAATTTTTTTTAAAAAAATAATTTTATATATTATTGTTCAAACTTGAAATTGATGATTCTTTTGTTTAAAGGAAATTAATTTGGGAGTTTATTACTTCGGTACGCCTACTGAGTTTTTATACTCATGCCTATACATCTTTCTCATTTTTAGTCTCAGGTGAAGGTTTTAGTTTGATCTCGATTGTTGTGGGAAATGTTGAGTCTTGGGATCGGAGAGTGACCTGTAGGGTTAGTGGTTATCAGGTCCGGTTAGATTTTCTTTTCAGTTCTTGTTTAGTTGTTCTATTCAGTTTATTTATTTTTGGGTTGATTTTTTATTATTATGTTGTTTCCGTTTATTTTTATTGGGAAAAATCATTCCCATCGTCACTCTATTAATACCCCTGACACTTGTCACCATCCCGAGAAGATCAGTAATGCCTCTCGAGCCTTGTCGCGGGCCGACTCGGGTGACCGGTTCAGGGTTGACCTGGGTTGGTTCATGATAAGAAATCTATTCTAGTGGAGAACTTCCTAGAAAAACTTGCACTGACTCTGAGAGCAACCACCAGACGACAGGTAGCGGAGTCCTCATCAGCAGTTAGCCGATAGCTGACACAGGGGTCCAAGAGGACCAGACTCTCCAGGGGTTGACCCTATGATATTGGGTTAGTAGTGCGAGGCCCCATGGGCAATGGACACCATTAGAGGAATAGGTTGTGAGGCAGATGTGATGGGTAGGGGAACATAGGTCGAGACTGCCTGACACTCTGAATAGACGATCAACAGGTGGTAGAGGGACCGCCAAGGTAGAGGTAGAGAGTCAAATAGGGCAGTCCACAGAGAGGTGGATGAGGCATGGGAGCAGGAAGAGCAGCAAGTGATGGGAGGAGATACGAGGTGCTACCACCACCACCCCCTAGCGGTCCACCATGAGCTCTGGGAGCAGGTGGACAGGGGCGGGGCCAGCTTCAGGCAATGGAGGCCCATGGCCATGGTGCTCCAGAGATGATTAGAGGTATGATCTATGTCTACTCCACTTTAGCTACAGTTCTTATAGACATAGTTGATAGTCACTCTTTTCTTTCCACAGACTTTATTTGAGACTGAAAGATTCCAGTGGTTCTGTTGGATCGATCCTTATGATTAGAGACTCTTTGGGGAGGGGATTCGATGATCACAAACTGATTTTGGCAGTGTGAGCTTACTCTAGGAGGCGAGAGCTTCGACTGGGATCTCCTAGTAGCGACGTCGAGGCCTTACAACATCATCTTGGGTATGGATTGTATAAGAACCCAGCCATATTACATACATAATCTTTAATTCAGTCAAGAATACACTTCCTTTTACATTTAGGATCTTTTCAAGTTTAGAGCTTTAGATAATTGGGACATAATACATTCATAACATTACACATTGCTACATATTGGATACCATAAAAACAGTTTCCCTTTTTTCCAAAATATAAAACATTAATTCTTAAAACATTATTCCTTGATAATTATTTAACATTTAACTTGGCTTACTTCTTTTTCATACTCATACATTAACCTATGAAAATCATTTAAAGCTTGGGATAAGCACAAAAACTTAGTAAGGGATATAAAAATAAGGAAAGAACATATTAGTCCCTGAATACTTGTAACGTATGAAATCATTTTCAAAAGGCATACTTATCACCTATATATATATACTTACTTTGTGAAAAATTAGATCTCCACAATACATAAGAACATTAGTAGAACCATAAAGGTATCTTGGGGAATTACTTACATAATATTGTAACCCACATGGCTACCTTATAATTTGTAACCCTCACAGCTACCTTACAATTTGTGTAACCATCGCAGTTACACTTGGAGTAATCATACAACTGACCTCCAAATTACACATACCCAATGAATTGGAGGGAGATATAGGTACCACCCTTCATCATAAACAATTCCCAAGAACTATAACATTATCATACAACATTAATAGCAGCATAAAAACATTGCTTTTGAATTTTTTAAAATGAAATTTTAAAAGAGGATTTTAAAAGAAAAGACCCTTATAAACATCATATAATTGAAGTGAGACCTAATTGAGTGGATGGAATATGTATAAGCTCTGTAAATACACAAAATTAAACAAAGTATAATCATAATTCATCAAAAAAATAATTTTAATACCACATAAATAATGAGGAATAAGATTAACCCAAAGAATGGAAATTGGGTTAAGAATTCCCTTACAAAAATTTGGCGGCCTAACGGCTATGCAACATGGTTTTAGAAAATATTAAAAAGATAAAAGACAAGGTTCACCCATCCATAAATGAATAATAATATAGAATATATCATGAATAATAAGGAAATAAGAACATTGTATTTAAACTTGAAAGTTATACCACATAAAAGAGAACTTGAACGGAAAAAGAAAGAAATTGATAATTTTCTTACCTTGTAGAGTAACTCCTAGAAATTGAAGGTTGGAACCTTGGGGGATTGATGAAACCTTGGGAGGACAACTAGAGAGGTAAGGAGGCCATATCTTCATTGAAGATTATTTTTGAATGAAAGTAATGAGGGAATGTCTTAGTACTTATAGAAAAAGTGAGGGATTATTTTAATAATTTTCAAGGGACACCTCATTAGTGGTATTTGTAAGACCATGGGCTTTCCCATCATAGTTTCCCATGGTATTGGCAACTAGGGAAACCTCATAAAATATCTTACTATTCACAAGTCTACCATATTTATTACATCATTATTACATCATCAATTATGTCATTAAACACATGAAACTCAAAACTGTATTTTTTACTATTCATTGAAAATTCGACTATTTCAGAAAAATCCCAAAAATGCACCCCTACCATTTATCAACATGTATAATTAAAAAATGAATTCCATTTTTTGAAAATAATTTTCTAAGTATTTTTAATTTAATTTTTAAATAAAATCATTCTTAATTCAAAAATTAATAATTTAAAAACTATAACTACTTTTATATCATAATGAAAAATTAATCAAGATGTCATTATCTTAAAGCATTAATAAAAAATAATAATCATTAAATTCACTATTCATTAGGTTCATATTACTATTCATATTACTATTGATATTACTATTCATAAGGGTATGTTATTATTCATAAAAAAACAAGTTGGTTCCAATAGACTCCAAATAATATACTAAACCCAATTGTAGATGACCATTTTTCAAAATTCAAAACATATAAGAAGTAAAATTATGTTTAAAGGATACTTATAAATATCTACTTTAAACAAAATTTCGAGCATTTCAATTTATTTTTAGAAAACCTTGGGATGTTACATTATCCCCACATTCTGAAAATTACGTCCTCACAATTTTATTTACTTATTAAACAAGTGAGGGTACCTTTATCTCATAGCATGTTCAGGCTCCCATGTTGATTCTTCAACCATGTGGTTTCTCCACAAAACCTTTACCTGGTGGATTACCTTAATTCGGATTACCTTTTCCCTTTGATCAAGAATCTGAACTGGTTTCTCTTCATAAGAAAGGTTCTCTTCCAGCTGAACTGCTTCTAGGATCAAGACATGTGATGAATCTAGCACATACTTTCTTAACATCGAAACATGAAAAAAATTGTGTACCTGAGACAAACTCAGAGGCAAAGCTACTCAGTATGAAACTGTTCCAACTTTCTCCAAGATTTCAAAAGGATTGATGAACTGTGGTCTTAACTTCCCTTTATTACTGAAACACATCACACTTTTCCAAGGAAATCTTTTAAGGAAAACATGGTCACCTACCTCGAATGAGAAGTCTTTCCTTATGTTATCTGCATATATTTTCTGCCTGCTCTGAGCTGTCCTCATGTGCTGCTGGATCATCTTCACTTTCTCAACCACTTCTTCCACTAATTCTAGCCCCATAAAATTTCTTTCACCAACTTCATCCCAAAACGATGGAGTCTGACACAACTTCCCATACAAATCTTTAAAAGGTGCCATCTGTATACAGGAATGAAAACTATTATTATAAGAAAAGTCAACTAAAGAAATATGTTGATCCCAAATTCCCTGCTAGTCCATTGAACAGGCTCAAAGCATATCCTACAAAGTCTGAATCGTTCGTTCTGACTGCCTATCTGATTGAGGATGAAAAGTTGCACTGAATTTTAATTTTGTGCCCAATAACTTTTGAAGTCCCCTCCAAAATTTAGAAGTGAATCTCGGGTCTCGATCAGATACAATGGAAAGAAAAACTCCATCTAACCTGGAAATCTCCTTGAGATACAGTCAAAAAAGCTGATCCAAAGACATTATATCTCAAATAGAAAGAAATTGTGAATATTTTGTCAGCCGATAAAAAATAACCCAAATAGAATTATTACCTCAAGAAGTATTTGGTAATCCTACAACAAAGTCCCTGGATACATTCTCATATTTCCAATCTGGCACTAGAAAAGTTTGAAGCATCCCCTTTGGTAACTGCCACTCTACTTTAACCTGTTGACATGTTAAGAATTTCATTGGAAAATCAGCAATATCTCTTTTCATTCCATCCCAACAATAATACTACCAAAGGTCTCTATACATCTTTGTACTTCCAGGATGAATTGAAAATGGAGAAATATGAGCTCCACGAAATGAATCTTTCTTCAAGTGAGAATCAGTAGGCACACACAACCTTATTCCAAATCTTAAAACACAATCTTTATAATGTTTAAATTCTAGAAGCTTACCCACATTAACAAATTTTACCTTTTTCTATTGCTCGCGGTCTTCCTTCTATGCTCACTTAATTCTATTTGAAAACAAAGACTACACTAATACCTAAAACAAAATAGATTTATTCCCTGCACCAACAAATTATAAGACAAAATTCATCAAATCATTAATCAAGGGATCATGTTCCAAATGTAACATGGTTAATGATGCATGATGTTTTCGAATCAAGGCATCTGCCACTTTGTTTGCTTTTCCATAATGGTAATTGATCAAGAAATCATAATCCTTTGTCAGTTCAATCCATCTTATCTGCCTCACATTTAATTCCTTCTGAGTGAATATATACTTTAGACTTTTATGGTCAGTATATATTTGACATTTGGATCTGTATAAATGATGCCTCCAAATTTTAAAAGCAAAAACCACAGCTACTAATTTCATATCATGTGTGGGATAATTTAACTCATGAGGTTTTAGTTTTCTTTAAGCATAAGCAATTACCTAATCATTCTGCATCAAAACACAATCAAGTCCCTTCAACAAAGCATCACTGTAGATGATGAAATCACCATTTTGGGAAGGCAAGGCCAAAACTGGATCATTTACCAATCTCTTCTTCATTTCTTGAAAATAAACATCACATTCTTCTGTTCAAACAAATTTAACCCCTTTCTGTGTTAACTTAGTTATCGGGCTAGATAACTGAGCAAAGTTCTTAACAAAACGTCGGTAATAACCTACTAATCCAAGAAAACTACAAATCTCTGTTACATTTGTGGGTCTTGGTCATTCATCAACCACTTTGGTTTTGGTAGGATCAATTTTTATTCCATCCTTATTTACAATGTGCCCTAGAAAATAAATCTTTTGCAACCAAAAATCACACTTCCTGAATTTTCCATACAGTTTCTTTTCTTTTAAGGTTTATAAAACAACCCTTAGATGTTTTTCATGATCCTCTTTATTCTTAGAAAATACCAAAATTCCATCAATAAACACAGCTAAATACTTATCCAAGAACTCATGAAATAATATATTCATAAGATTCATGAATACAGTAGGTGAATTAGTTAACCCAAAGGGAATAACAACAAATTCATAATTCCCATATCTAGTACGAAAGGCTGTTTTTGGGATGTCATCCTCCTTCACCTTCACCTGATGGTATCTGGATCTCAATTCAATCTTGGAAGAGTAATGAGATCCCTAGAACTGGTAAAAAAAGTCATCGATATGAGGAAAATGATACTTGTTTTTAATAGTTATGTTATTAAAAGCTCTATAATCAATGCAAAGTCTCATGGAACCATCTTTCTTTTTAACAAACAAAACAGGATCTCCCTATGGTGAATTTCTAGGATGAATGAATTCTTTATCAAGCAAATCTTGTAACTGATTTTTCAATTCAAGAAGTTCCATTCGATACATACGATATGGGGGTTTTGAAATTGGCTTAGCATCAAGAACTAAGTCAATTGTGAATTCAACTTCCCGATCAGGTATGACACCAGGTAACTCATCTAGAAAAACATCAAGGTATTCATTTACCACTGACACATCATTAATATGAACATTTCCATTATTTTAAACAAGATGAGTAAGATAATTTTAATTTCCATATTTCAATAGTTTATTAGATTCCTGATATATTATCAATTGTATGGTTTCTTTCTTTTATACAGACTGAAAATCTTTCTGAAAAATAACTTCTTTAGCTCTACAGTCAATCTTAGCATGATAAATACAAAGACAATCCATTCCCAGAATAACATCAAACTCGACTAAGGGTAAAACAAAAAGGTTTTTAGGTAAAGTATTTCCACAGAACACAATAGAAATATTCTTATAATTCCTCTATACTATAATATTTCCCCCTAGTGTTTTGACAACAAGTTTTGGTCTCATTTGTTCAGGTGATATTTCCAATTTACCTGAAAATTTCTCAGAGATGAAGGAATGTGTAGACCCTGTATAAAACAAAACTTTAGAGAAATATGAGTGAAAAAACAAAGTACCTGATAAAACTTCATTGGATGGTCCAATGTCTACTGACGTGGTCGCAAAGGATCTCCATACAGCTTTCTTCTTATAGTTTGTCTTCTTTGCATCATTAATATCTCTCTTTGGGTAGTAATTTGCATAATGACCCATCTCACCACATTTAAAAAACATTATAGTTTGATTATCAAGATCACTACTAGGATCATTTTCATTTCAATCTAGGGCCATATTTCCAAACTTACCACATTTAAAACACTTTCTAGTTTTGATAAGACATTCCCCAGAGTGTTTCTTGCCACACTTTTCACAAAATAGAAACTGGATTTTCATACCATCAGATTTCTTTGGTTGATTCTTAACCATCGCTTGCCACCTGGACCACTTCTTCTCCTTATTTCCAAAATTCATGTGATCATTAGAAAACTCCATTTTTACCCTCTCAACACATCGAATAAGTTTCTCATAAGTTTTGAATTCACGGGAGGCCAACACCCTTCGATACCTTGGATTTAGTCCTGAGTATAAGCGATTGATTTTGCTATTAAGATCCAGAATAAGATTTGGAGCATAACTCACTAGTAGGGTGAAGTTCGCTTCATACACGACCACAGAATCTTCCTCCTTCTGTTTCAATTCAAGTAATTGCTTCTCCATCCTAAGTCACACCACCTTAGGAAAATATTTTTCAAGGAAAATAATTTCAAATTCATCCCACTCTAAGGCATCAAAGTCCTCTATACACCTAATATTCTTTACCATTGACCACTAATAATCAGATTCACCTTTAAAATGATAAATTTCAAGACTTACCTTTTGATTTTCTAAACATCCCATAACATTAAATATCTTTTCAAAGGATTTGATCCATCCTTCAGCTGCTACTGGGTCAGAAGATCCATTGAAATTAGGAGGGTGTTGTCTCATAAAATGTTCCACTACTATCATGTTCTATTGTGGTACCTCTATTTTTTCTCTTTCATGGATGCCACCACCATTTATTGCTTGCATTATCTGATCTAAAACTATCACACACTTCTTGGTTCCAACCCCTACCATTCCGGGCTGCAGATTTGGAAGGATGTCATTTTGTCGATGCCTCCCCTCTTCGGCTTACTTATTTCTTCTACAGAAAACCATTCTGAAAAAACATATCTTAGATGAAGAAACATGGTAATCTTTAACTTCTGTAACATTTTAAATTATTGATAGTGTAAAAAACATTTATGTTATTCCTTTAAAATCATCATAACTCCTAAAGTTATCTAACCATCCTTTGATACCAACTATAAGGACCTGACCTTATTACATTCATAATCTTGAATTTAGTCAAGAATACACTTCCTTTTACATTGAGGATGTTTTCAAGTTTAGAGCCTTATATAATTGGTACATAATACATTCATAACATTACACATTGCTACAGACTGGATACCATAAAAATAGTTTCCATTTTTTCCAAAATATAAAACATATATTATTAAAATATGATTCATTGACAATTATTCAACATTTAACATGGATTCATTCTTTTTAATACTCATCCATTAACCTGTGAAAATCATTTAAAAATTGGGATGAGAAAAAAAACTTAGTAAGGGATATAAAAAGAAGGAAAGAACACATTAGTCCCTGAATACTTATAATGTATGAAATCATTTTCAAAAAGCATACTTATCACTTGTATATATATATACTTTGTAAAAAATGAGATATCCAAAATACATAAGAACATAAGTAGAACCATAAAGGTATCTTGGGGAATTACTTTCATAATATTGTAACCCTCCTGGCTACCTTATAATTTGTAACCCTCACAGCTATCTTACAATTTTTGATACCATCACAGTTACACTTGGAGTAACTATACGGCCGACCTCCAAATTACACATACCCAATGAATTGGAGGGATATATAGGTCCCAACATTCATCATAAAAAATTCCCAAGAACCAAAACATAATCATACAACATGAATAATAGCATAAAAACATTTCTTTTGAATTTTGTAAAACAGAATTTTAAAAGAGGATTTTAAAAGAAAAGTCCCTTATAAACATCATATAATTGAAGTGAGACCTAATAGAGTGAATGGGATATGTATATACTCTATAAATGCACAAAATAAAACATAGTATAATCATAATTCATTACACAAATAATTTAAGTAGCACATAAATAATTAAGAATAAGGTTAACCCAATGAATGGAAATTGGGTTAAGAATTCCCTTACTAAAATTCGGCAGCCTAACAGCTATGCAACATGGTTTTAGAAAATATTAAAAAGAGAGGGGACAAGGGTCACCCATCCAGAAATGAATCATAATACAGATTAGGTCAAGAATAAGAAGTAAATAATAACATTGTATGGAAAGTTGAAAGTTATACCACATAAAAGAGAACTTGAACGGAAAAAGAAAGAAATTGAGAATTTTCTTACCTTGTAGAGTAACTCCTAGAAATTGAAGGTTGGAACCTTGGGGGCTTGAGGAAACCTTGGGAGGACAAATAGGGAGGTAAGGAGTCCAGATCTTTGTTGAGGATGATTTTGTAATGAAAGTAATGAGGGAATGACATGGTATTTATAACAAAAGTGAGGGATTATTTTAATAATTTCCAAGGGACACCTCATTAGTGGTATTTGCAAAACCATGGGTTGTCCCATGGTTTTTTCCCATGGTATTGGCCACTAGGGACACCTAATAACATATATTACTATTCCAAATTTGACCAGATTTATTAAATCATGATTACATCATCAATGATATCATTAAACATCTGAAACTCAAAACTGTATTTTTTACTATTCCTCAAAAATTCAACTATTTCAGAAAAATCCAAAAAATTCACCCCTACCATTTATCGACATGTAGAATTCAAAAATGAAGTTCATTTTTGGAAAATAATTTTATAAAAAAATTTAATTTAATTTTTAAATAAAATCATACTTAATTCAAAAATTAATAATTTAAAAACTATAACTGCTTTTATATCACATTGAAAAATTAATCAAGATGTCATTATCTTAAAGCCTTAAGAAAATAAAATAATAATACAATTAACTATTCATTAGGGTCATATTACTATTCATATTACTATTCATAAGTGTATGTTACTGTTCACCAAAAAAAACAAGTTGGTTTCAATATACTCCAAATAACATACTGAACACAATTGTAGATGACCATTTTTCAAAATTCAAAACATATAAGCAGTAAAATTATATTTAAAGGATACTTATAAGTATCTAATTTAAACAGAATTTCATGCACTTCAATTTATTTTTAGAAAACCTTTGGATGTTATAGATTGGTTATCTACAGTCTATGCTCAGATCGACTCTATTAGGTGAAAAGTGCGGTGTGTCTGTGAGGATATGATTAGGTTTTCCTTCACCAACAATAAGGGAACTTCTATAGCATGTGATGGGCTTTCTCAGAGGAGGGTGCAACTGATCACTCAGTAGTTTGCTAGCCTCCCCTTTGGTGTGGTGGATGAGAGGAGTCTTAGATTTCCTGTAGTGGTGGATGAGTATAAGGATGTATTTCTTAAGGATGTTCTGAGACTATATTATCATAGGGAGGTAGACTTCTGCATCAATTTGTACCTGGGGATGACAATGATATCCACACCAGCATATCAGATGGCTCTCGCGGAGCTTCATGAATTTAGGTTACAACTGGAGGAATTTCATGAGAAGGGGTTTATAAGGCCCAGCATTTCACCATGGGTAGCCCCAGTGCTGTTTTCAAAAAAGGTATATGGGAGCTTGAGTCTATGAGTTGACTTTCGTCGCCTAAACCAGGTGACCATGAAGAACAAGTATCCACTACTGAGGATTGATGAACTCTTTGATCAGCTGAAGGGAGCGAGGTGGTTCTCAAAGATAGACCTTAGGTCTGGCTCTCATCAGTTTTGGGTACGGGATGAGGACGTACCGAAGATAACCTTGATATGATGATATGGACACTACGAGTTCTTGGTGATGATATTCGGCATGACCAATGCCCCAATGATGTTCATGGGACTCATAAACAGGATCTTTTAGCCTTACCTCGATCATTTTTTGGTTGTATTCATTGATGATATCTTGGTGTACTCGACATCAGAGGAGCATCACGCTACACACCTGTGGGTAGTTCTGGATACACTCTGAGAGAAAAATATTTATGGTAAGCTCTTAAAGTGCCAATTATGGATTCAGAAGGTCCACTTTCTAGGACTGGTAATCTCGGAGGCTGGAGTTGTAGTGGATTCGACAACGATAGAGGCAGTGATTGCTTTAGAGCCACCTGGAAGCGTTTCTGAGGTGCGAAGTTTCTTAGGGTTGGCTGGATACCACCAGAGGTTCATACCCGACTTTTCCAGAGTAGCATCACCCTTGTCAGCTTTGACAAAGAAGGTAAAGCCCTTCATATGGATGAAGAAGTGATAGTATAGTTTCCAGGATCTGAGGTGGAGACTGAAATGTGCCCTCATTTTGAGACTACCAAAAGAAGGCTTTGGGTATGTAGTCTTCTATGACACATCAGGGACCAGACTGGGTTTTTTCCTGATGTGGGAGTGAGCAGTGATCGCCTACGGATCATGGTAGTTGAGGTAGCTTGAGTAGAACTACGCAACCCATGACCTGGAGTTAGCATTAGTGGTCTTTTCCTTGAAGATGTGGTGACACTACTTGATGGGTGAACGATTTACCATCTACTCCGACCATAAGAGTCTCAGGTATATATTCTCATAGAAGAACCTAAACTTGATACAACGGTGATGGCTGGAGTTCCTCCCGGACTATGACTTTGAGATAGTATATACTCCTGAGAAGGGGAATGTGGTGGTAGACGCACTCAGTAGGAGGTCTGGTTTACAGCTGTTGAGTGAGGCGAACAAGCAGCTAGCCGTGATGTAGATATCCTTTGTGGATGGTGATGGAGTAGCTTACCATCATTTAATGACTTCCACACCTCTACTCTTACAGCGAGTTAGGGAGGCACAACTTATGGATGGTGACTACGAGGCCCAACGTGCTCAGATATCCTCATGACAATCTCCTGATGGATTTTCGATAGGTGGGGAGCACGTCATCCTTTTTAGAGGACGCACCATAGTACCAGTGATGTTATGGGAGGAGGTATTGAGGTAGTTCCATACATCCCCTTTGGCGGTACATACTGGTGTGGAGAAGATGTATCAGGACCTCTAACGTCAATACTGGTGGTCAGGGACAAAGAAATCAGTTGTAGAGTTCGTTTCACGATGCCTCACTTGTTATCAAGTGAACGCCGAGCATCAGGTCCCAGCAGGCTTGGAACAACCACTTGAGGTACCGAAATGGAAGTGGGATAGTATCTCCATGGACTTCATGACAGGGTTACCATGCACTTCCAAGGGCCATGATTCTATTTGGGTGATCATTGAACGACTCACCAAGTCGGCCCACTTCTTACCCATCTAGAAGTAGGGATCGTTCGAGGGATTGGGATGCCTCTACATCCAGAAGATAGTGTGGATTCATTGGGTTTCTTCGATGATCATCTTAGATCATGACGCTTGTTTTACATCCCAGTTTTAAAATGGATTACAGGAGGCGTTCAAGACTCAGCTGCACTTAAGAACCGCCTTTCACCCTTAGAAATATGGTCAAACGGAGTATACCACATAGACCTTGAAGAACATTCTTCGTGCTTGCGTCCTTGATTTTGGTCACAGTTGGGAGGACCACCGACCACTGGTGGAGTTTGCATACAAAAAAATCTATAACTCTGCAATTGGCATGGCACCATTTTAGGCCTTGTATGGGAAGCCTTGTAGATCACCACTATGCTGGAAAGACCTAGGGGAGTCAACACTTATGGGTCTAGAGTTGGTACGGGCTGCCACTAAGAAGGTGTAGACCATCCAGGAGTATATTGAAATGGCATAGAGCAAAAAGAAATTGTATACTGATAGTAGATGGATACCCTTAGAGTTCGAGGAGGGAGACCATGTTTTCCTTTGGGTCTCACCCTGATGGGGATTGGAGAGATTTGGTAAGGGCGACAAGTTATCATTGAGATTCATCAGACCTTTCTAGAACCTTAGCGGAGTTGGCGAGGTGACGTACCACCTAGACCTTCCCCCACAGATGCACCGAGTGCACGATGTTTTTCATGTGTCATAGCTGAGAAAGTACGTGCATGATCCATCACACATCATCAGCTGGGGTGAGATGGACATTGAAGATGGGGCGACGTTTGTGGAGTTCCCAGTGGAGGTAGAGGATCAATGGAAGCGGGCCCTATGTGGATGGTCGATTCCTCTGGTGCGCATTCAGTGGCATCACGGGAACCTCTAGGAGAGCACATGGGAGCGGGAGGCTCAGATTCATGCTCAGTACCTCCATTTTTTTGATTAGCCTTTATTTTGGATTTTGGGGATGTAAAGCCCTAAGGTGGGGATAATGTAATGTCCCTAAATTTCTATCTTTTTTTTTAAATTATATGGAATTATTCTGAGACCACATGCTTTGATGACACATGATTCCGATGTCCGGTGAGCCTGGAATGAAATTATGAACTTTCTTTAAGTTCACTTAAGTAAACGTGCAAGTGAGTTTTTCTAACTTTTGAACCAATGCTCGGATAAAAAATTTGAGGACAACGTTAAACTTGGAACGTTGGGATTCTTCTAGAAAGTAATTAACTTCGACCATTAAGGGTCAGATAGAAAAGTTAATTTTTGGACTTTTAGAAAAGTAATAAAATAAGTTAAAAAGTTATTTTATTTATTTTCTCACCGTTGATCAATGGACGATGGCGCTACGGTGCGGAAATGAGGCGTATTAAAGGAAACTCATAATGGCTCGTTTTTGTGAAAGCGTAACAACACAGCGTCGCAGAAAAACAAAAATGTTGCGACGTGTTTTCTTTTAATAACACATTGGGGAAGTCAATTGGTGGAATATTATTTGATGAATATGAAACCTCTCTCTCCCTATCTCTTCGACGACGAACACCATTGATGAATGCCAGTGGGACAGATATGAGAGATGATGAACAACGAAGAATGCTAATGGAGCGAGGATCGAAAATGGATGGAAGCTTCATCCCTCGTCAGCAATGGATCCTCAAACCAATTAGGGGTTTATATTGTTATGATTTTCATGTTCTTCTTTTTAAAACAAGGAAAATAGATCAACCCATGAATATGTTGATCTGAGGATCATGAGTTCTTGCGGTAGGGTTTCGTTCTTGGGTTTTCTAAACAGGATTTAATTATTGTTGATGGAAATATGATCTCAAGCCACCCCTGTGTTTTTAAATTTCTAACGCGGAGGGCGCCGGACGACATGAACAAGGCTGGAGCCACTCCTCTTGTGCGTTCTTCGTGGTCCCTTCCTCTAAATGGCGGCAAGGTGAATCTGAGGTAGTGGTAATGATGGAGGAAACACGAGAGGCTCGAGGGTGCAAGATAAATTAAAATCGGACCACTGAAGTGGACTCGGTGGCCCATGGAAGGTGCCACCAGCAACCGGCGGCAGCCGCAGGCGGGAGGCGGTGCCAACCGACGCCACGTGTGGATGAAGAAGTCGGCCCTCGCCGACTGTACTGGCAAAGGTGGTGCATGCCACAGTGGAAAAAAGTTGCAAACCGTCAGCTGCAGCAGCTGGAGGGACACGGTGCCAACCTGGCACCCTGTGCAGACAGGGGCGGAGGCCAGCTGACCATCTGCGCATGCCCCAACCGGATCTGCCGAGCTAGGCTAGAAAACTGGGATGCCCAAGAGGCCTGACTAAACATTCAGGATGGTCTACTTTAGGGGACCAGGCCGACAGGATAAAATTGGGCCGCACAGCGACCCAGACTAGGAAAAGATATTGGCCCACTTGTATGGGCTGGGCTAGATAAATTTCTTGTCACTGGGTGACCAAGAGGACTAGACCCACAAACAACCTCAGTCGAGTCCAGTAAGGCCCAATGGGTCAGGCCAATGGGCCAGACGGATAGTATCGGGTCATGCGGGACCCTGGATTAGGTTGGTCAGGTCAGTCCAAACTAGTTAGACCATGTCTGAATGCAACTGGACCATGTTTACAAAAAGGAACGTATCTCCCAGACTGTGCATCTGATTGATACGTCATCTACGACGTTGGGACCCACATTACAGGGCGGTCCTTATGAAATCCTCTAAGTAAGATTTCATGGAATTTGACCCAGCGAGGCTTCATGACTCAGCTACCCAGCGAAACTCCATGAGTTAGTTATCAGTGAGACTCTGTGACTTAGGCACCCAGCGAGACTCCGTGACTCAACTGTCAGTGAGATTTCGTGACTCACCTACCCAGTGAAACTCCGTGACTCAGCTACCAGCGAGACTCTATGACTCGGCTACTCAGTGAGGCTTTATGACTCAGCTATCAATGAGACTTTGTTACTCAGCTATTGAATAGGTCTAGGTGACCTAACTAGCCTAAATGACTCATCAGGGATGAGTGCCTTTGTAGTAATTGATGTTAAGTGATCGCAAATATTGGTTTTTCTATCAACACTTTAAGTTGTACCTGTGTTGAGATGACTCTAGTGACTCTAATCTTTGTGCATTATTTTTTAGTTTCCTTTGTCAATTTTTGTGAGACTTGAGTTGGTCTCGAGATCCCTGATGAGTATTGTTATGCTCACCCCTAAATGGACTTCCCCTGGACCTATTGTGCCTTGTGCAGATGATGGACAACTTTTTCTAGGATCTTGGAGAGCCAGGGTCAGGTGGTGCTTGGAGGTGGATCTACAGATGCAGTACACTTCAGTGACATCTAACAATGAGTTGTACCTACCCTTTAGGTAGGATCCTTAGTGGACGAACTCTGAATCTTGTACTTACTTTTATGGTACTTTCCTTTTCAGTTGGGTATGTATTCTGGCCTCTTTTTCCTTTCAGTTGCACCTTTACTTGTGTGGTTTCTTCCTCGTGTGACTTACTTTTTTGTTGGTATCCTTGTTTCATCTTTACTTTCCACAGTATGGGATGTGTGTGTGTGTATAGGTTTAAAGTCAATGTCTTCCATTTTTGGGGATATGCCTTTTGGTTCTATTCATCAGCCTCTAACCAATAGAAGGTGGGCTTGGGGTAGTCACAGCATGGGCCCCAGGGGCGGGTTGTGATAGGTTATCTTTCAGGGTGTGAGGCTAGGGCATATCCAGACTCAGTGTGATCAGCCTCCAAAGGAGTGTCGGGCATGTGGATTGGTTGGGCATCTTGAAAGGTTCTACAGTCAGCCCTCTCAGACAACCGGCAGATAGGAACCGGGGTAGACTCAGGCATCCGGAGTCAGTTTAGGATCAACACCAAGTGATGGCAGTCGAGGTTCAACTAAACATGGATGACATGATATAGACAGTGGGACCCAGCCATGGGGTCAATGGCTAGTGGTTGGTGTAGCCCCAAAGGGAGGCCAGGCTTCAAGTAGGCATGTGTCGAGCCAGGTCCACATCGTGGAGCTGCCAAGGGCTGAGCAGACTGGTGAGCCGATGATGGTCATAGGTACACCGCGAGCATGACCATGACTTTCTTTTTTCTTTTGTTTGGCATGGCCTGTTAAGGCATGTTCGTTTTGTCATGGCATGTTGAGCCTTATCCATTTTGAGTGCATGAGATGCGCATGTTGTATATATATTGACGAGACACTGGTCAGTGGGTAGGAATCATCTCGAGTGTGTGATATATATATATATATATATATGTGTGTGTGTGTGTGTGTGTGTGTGAGTTTCTTGGCATCAGGAGCATCATTGGATGCGTGTTTTGAGGTGCCTAGACATCGAGGCATCTAAGGGATATGGGTTACTTGAAATTACTTAGGCATCAAGGCATCGAGGATGCAGGTTTTTTATTGAGGTGAGAGCCATCAAGTTTGTTTTGAGCATCGATGGGATGCGGGAGCTCGCTGTGTTATGGGTTCCATGGGCTCTAGGAGGGTACCAATGCGGTTTGGGATGTGATTTAGTGTTTAGAGTGACACGGGAGCACCTGATGAGGTGTGGGAGTGATGAAGAATCATAGGAGGATCATGGGTCTAGAAATAGGTCATTGTACCTTGTTTGATTTGAGTTTTGGTCGGGTTGAAACTGGGTAAGGCAATTCTTAAGGCGGGGAGCCCCTTGAAGAATTTGGCATGAACCCTTGAGACTGGTGTACTCCAGGTTATTTTTACCAAGATGGGTATGTTTGGTACCATCTCTGGGTTTTGTTTGATAGCTCAGTGAAGAGCTATGTTAAGGTAGAGAGACTGTAATGACTCGGGTTTTCGGAATGGGTCAAAATCCCCACTCAGTTTGAATTTTTCAATTAGTGGCTATGCTACTTTTTGATTTGTTGATCGGAAAACAATTCTGAGAGATTTTTTGGCCTTAAATGGTGTTTTTGAGTTGGTTGGGAGGATAATAGAGTGACTCAGATGTTCAGAAGGGTTTCGGTAGAATCAGAGTCTTGAAGGCCTAGTTTTTGAAAAACAACTGCAGGCACACGATTTTCAAACTGTGCATGCGATGGTGCACGGTCGTGCGGATGCGTCTGCAGAATTGCAGAGGGTTACCACACAGTTTGCGTACGGTATGGAAAACTATTTGGGATGGTCGTGCAGACCTATATACTTAGGCAGTGGCTCTCGCACAGTTTCCGCATGGTTTGGAAAACTGTGCGGGTAAACCATGCGGCCAGTGCTAAGTAATTTTTATAATTTTTTATTTTTCTTTTATTCTTTCTTTTTCTCTCCTCTCTCCCTCTTTATTCTTCCTTGGTCGTGAACAATATAGGGGAGCCCCCCCGTTTTCTCCTCCGGTGGATTTTGATCATGTCTCTCCATCCGACCTCCGTTCTTCGATCCGTCAGAAGTTATAGAATCGCCTCGGTAAGGCTAACCTCACGCATACCTCTTCTTCTTTGATCATTCATCTTACATGCCGTTGTTTCCATCTGAACCAATTTCAAAGTTTTAGATGGAAACTCAGATCTACGTATATCTACTTCAAATTGGACTTTGATATCGGACGTGCCTACACCTACAGGTCTAAGGTAGATGGTGCATACCTTGTTTTGAGTTTTCGTGGACTTTTGGGGGTTGTAACTTTTTAGCGAAATGGTGTGTTTTGATTGGAACCCATTTATATAATTTTGAATTGACTATTATAACATGTGGGATGTCATGGGCATTCCCTTATACCTTTTATGCTTGAGCGAGGTAGGGCGAGAGGTCGCTCCTTGGGATATTTTGGTCTGGGTGCCAAAATGGTTTAAAATGATTTTTTTTTTATTTTAAATGATATGTTTAAATTGTTTAAGCTTGAATAAGTGAGTTGAAACATTCAATACCTCTGTGATAATGTGTTGTAGATGGTATCTAGCATAATTAAATCTTTTTAAATCAAAATACTTGTTTAATGTGCTTAAATGTGTTTTATGTTTATGTAATTTTTGAATTGCATGAGATGGGACCCGAGGGTTCGAGATGAGTGTGGCCTGAGATGAGTTTGGGATGGCATGGCCATTGGGATTGAGTGATGTTCGTCACTATTTGGGATTGACCTAGATTTTCTTGAGTGGTTTTGACCACAGGATTGGTCATCATGGATGTTGGTTTGAGGCAATGTGACTATCAGTTAGGGTAAGGCCCGTGATACTTGGAAGGCAAGGCCATCGAATTTGAGCAACATGGTCATAGGGGAACGAGGTGCCAGAGATGGTGTGGATTAGGTTATTATTTAATGATTTTCTCTCACCCATGATAGCCAAAGCGCTGATTGAGTCATGTGCACATAGATTGACTCCATGATGAGGTGTCTTTGACCACTCGTGTGGGTAGAGGCCCCCCGATATTGTGGCTTAGGTATTTATGATTTGGGGTTTCTTGTTTTAGAAAGACATGTGGAAGGCGAGAAGCCTTCAGTTGATAGTAATGAGGCTATCAGGTTGGGGGATGAGGCTCGTTGTGATTAAGGTCATGGTCCTGGATATTTATCTGAGGATAGACATCATTATTTCTCTAGTTGTTGTGTCATGGGCCAATGTGAGATTTCGAGCAGGGGTCCTTAGGACTGGGATACTATTGTTAGGGTGTGACTTTGAGACATCGCTACTATGAGACATGAGGTGTCAGGAGGCATGTGGTGTCGAGATATGTGATTGAGGTGGACATGAGGGTTTACCAGGACTTTTTGATTATAGGGGTACCTTGGGTGATGGTCCAAGGACTATCTTTTCTTCTGAGATTCCAGCGTTGGCCAAAGCAGGTGACACTCCCTGGTGGTTGATGAGCACCAGTGGAGGTTGTGTTTATTTATTACATCGTACTGTTTAATTTTCTTAGAGATGCATGTATGCTTAAACACATATACTAGGTACGCACCATTAGGTGGTATCCTACTGAGATTTGTCTCACACCCTATACAATCCCTTCAGGATGCATGTATACTTTATAGATTTATGTACAGGTAAAGGATCAGCCTCATGAGCTAGATCATTATACTGTTGGGCATGAATATTGGCATGGACCTTGAGGTCGTGCTTGGATTGAGTTTTTGTTTAGCTTAGATTCCTATATCAGTATGATTATTTTATATGTAGCTACTGTGGTCTGTCATGGGCAGCACCTTGGATATTTTATTGTATGATATTCCATGGAATGCATGTTTTCTTGCTTTTTTTTGATTGGCTACAAGATATTTGATTGCGTTTTGTTCTCTTTACTTTTTTCTGGAACAGTTTTTCTATTTTTCTTATGTTATTTATTGATATTGGATGTGATTCTTCTCTGAGGGTCTGATTCGAGTTCACTAAGTCATTTATTTCCATTGCATGTTATATTATTATTCTCAGACCATTATATTATCTATTCCCATAGGCTATAGTCTCCTCACTATACATGTTTATAACCTCATTCCTAGTCGGAAGCCTTTGAATTTTGGGGAGGTGCGCTTAAGGCTAGTGGCACTTGACCTGTTAGCACTCTTCAGGTGGCTGTTCGGGTCAGGGATGCTACAAGACCATTGTAAGCAGGGTTAGGAAAATGGTATAATTTCTTTCATTCTTTGAGCATGATCTTTGTTTGAGATGATTGAAGGCATTTTTTTAATGTGAGGTCTAGGGTTTATATTTTCTCCATGACCAGTGGGTTTATCTCTTCCCTATGTTTAAATAAGGTTTTGGGTCACCCATCCTTTGAAATCCTAAGTACCTGACCATGTGAAAAGGAGAGTTTGGGATGAAGTGTGTTTATCATGGCCATTAACCCAATTATGATGACTGCATGATTGTTAATTAATTGTTTTATATCTTGTCATATCATGAACCTGGAATCATTGCTTCTCGGCACCCTTTTTTATTTTTCCTTCTCCCACATTCTTCACCAAACCAATACTTAGAAGTTTATATTTATTTTCATCAAATCATAATTAGTTTAGGTTTATTTTATTTAATAATATTTTCTCCAACCCATTCTTTGTGGGTTCGACCTCAGACTTGCAATTCCTATACTACCCAGTAGTTTATCGATTTGTTTGATTCGTGTTTTAAATTTCTAAATTTAGTAACTCGATGGGAATTAATGATGCCCATAGGGATATCAGTTATATTAATATTGAATGTATTATTAACATACCAATTTTTGTTCATCAAAATTTACTAAAACAAAGTCATCATTGATTTTGTCCTCTCAAATCATGACTAAAATTGTAATAAAATGAAATTTAAGGTTTATAAATCATAATAAATCATATATTCTAATACTTCAGATAATTTATAAATGATTAACTTGGAATCAATAAATAGGAATCAACATTGACACTAGCATGTGCGAAACAATCAAAATCGTTAACATATCATGATGAAAATAAATTATAACTAACTAATAAATGTATAATAAATGATTATAATTAAAGAGTAAAAAGGGTAATAGATATGAATAAGGTTATAAAATAGGTGATTAATATGGTTTTGTATATGGTACATGATATTAAATCAATTTTACATAAGTTGACAATTAAGGTAAGGGTGTTTCTTATCTCAACACCTTTTCATTGAGTTATAATACTTCTTCTTGAACTTCATTATTATATATTCATTACATTATTCCCTATAATCTTATTATAATGAATTCACTCTATTTTTTGGGGATTTATATTTCATTCTTAAAAAATCCCTTTAAAATGGTATTTTCTTCTAAATAAGATGTTTGTAAGGGTTTTTCTTGACTCAACTTCTTTTCTATATTCATAACGATTCCAATTTGACTATGGTTTTAAAAGATTGTTTTTCTTATGTACTATGACAATATTATAATTCCTTTACACCTTAATTTTTAGGGAATTACATAGATAGATTTATTCATAAAATTTGATGATGATAAGAATAATTATCATTCTCTCCAAACAAACTCTTTTCTTCCATATCCAAATTTAACCTTCCGAATAATGTTATCCTTTTTAAATTTGAAAAAAAAATATGTTTTATTTCTAACATTCAAATTTCTTTTGACCTCTTTTTAAATGAAATATTTATCACTTTCTTTATGATTTGTATTTTAACAAAGGTATTTTCAAAATATTATAAAGGATTTTCTTTTTAGGTTCATATTTTTACCTTCCACTACACATTTCCTATAGAAAAACTTTATGTATTTTTTCAAGGCTCTATTATTTTTATTTATTTTAAATGAAATATTTATCACACTCTTTATGATTTGGATTTTAAAAATGGTATTTTTAAAATATTATAAATTATTTCCTTTTACAGTTCGTATTTTTACCTACCACTACACATTACCTTCTTGAAAATTATTTTTGAAAGTGATTCTTAAATTATTTTCCTTACGAAAATGTTAAGAATTTTTCTCTAGAATAACTTTTCATGGTTTCCCTTCCATTTTCCTTTTTAAAAGATCTAAACCCTAAAGATTTGTGTTTTAGGAATCACCCTATAAATGACTCTTTTAAATACTCATTTTGTGTTGTTGAATGTGGTATAAATCAATATAATCATTGAAGTCAGTTTCTATGATACTATTTTGAAATGATATAAAACTCATTTTAATTCCACGGGTTTTCATGATATAATAAAATATTGATATCATATATCACATGCATGTATGGATGATGAAGGGTGAGTTTCTATATCTCTCTCCAATGCATTATTTAAAGTTTTACATCTCATGAGATACTTATGAACTGAATGAGATACTTATGGACTGTAGGTTTGCAAAACCTAAGTCACTGATGGGCCATAGGTCTGTGAAACCTAAGTAACTAATGGACTATAGTTTTGAGAAACCTAATTCACTAATGGAAAGTAGGTTTACAAAATATAATTCACTTATGAACCACAAGTTTGTGAAACCTAAGTCACTAATGGGTCATAGGTTTGTTATTCCTAAGAAACTTATAGACCGTAGGTTTGTGATACCTAAGTCACTAATGAGTCGTAGGTTTGTGATGTTCTAAACCTTCATTAAATTTATCTTTATTACTATTCATTTAAAGCAAAAATGAAAAACAAATCACATCACTTTGTGAATATGGTGGTCCACACGTATGCAAGAGCGACGTTATCATTTTCCAACAGGTGGGAAGAAAGTAGATTATGGTTGTTACATCATCATAATAATAATTTAATATATTGAGATTTTGAATTCATTATTTTAGAATGGATACCATAGATTTAAATGAGGTAATAGAAGGAATAAAATTGAACACGCTTGGTTAAGAGTTATATTGCTTCATTGATAAACCTCATTCGGGTTACACCTTGAGCCTTAAAATGATGGTATTTTGGTAAAATCATGAGCTATATAATGCAGTGAAGGATTTTGGGAGGGTATTAAGGTAGGTTATATACAATCTAGAAGGCTCAAAATGTGTAAGGAAGGGAGGAGAAGATGTGTCCTTTTATAAGTGAGAGGTGGAGCACTCTTGAAATTACTTGAAGTATTAAATTAATATAAATTAATTTTATTTGAAAAATGACTCCAAATTGATCTAATTCGAAGATAAGATAATAATGAGTCTAAATCCTCCCATATGATAAAATTTGAATAAGTTTTGGTTATGTTTTCACCATTATCTCTTAGTTTTAACCCTATGTTAACCCTTTTTCCAACTACTGTGATATGAATGTTTTTTTCATTATAAGTCAAGAAAGTTACCATAAAAATATAAGTGACTCATAAATATACCATTGTTAATATTTTTTGACATATCATTTAGTTGGATAAAGATATGATTTTTATGAATATTAAATCATTTAATAAAATGTTGTTTATTATAAAATATCATTAAAGTCATTTTTGAAAATATATGAAATATTATAATATAATGTAAAATGGTAACAAATTTACATTACATTGAAGATAAGTAAGATATAGTATTAATATAATCATTTAATAAAATTTTTATAGGTTTAGGTATCATTTTAAAACTTATCTTTTGATTTAACCTCTTGATTGATCAATTTTAATCGCAACTGTGGTAATAGATTTTAATATTAAAGGGTTGTGATTTTACTTATAACGTAAAAATTGACTCATTAATGGAAAATGGGTGAAATGTTAAATCATTTCTCATCCTACCTATCTTTATTTCATGATTTTTATTATTTTTAAATAATTAAATAAAATATATTTAACATAAAATGCTATTAAGGTCATTTTAAGAAATATTCACATAATTTGATTTTGAAAACGTCAAGACAGTGATGGAATTCAAATAAAAACCTTTCACACATCCCTAATAAGTTATATTTATTTAAAAAATTCATGGAATGAAATAATTAATATAAGTTGTATTAATTTTAATATTTTTAAAATCATATATTTTATTTTTATATTAATTGAATAAATATGTATCTGCGTTGTGTAAACATTTAAGATAATTATTCAATCACTAAAATTTAAAAATAAATTACTATGATAAAAATAATAATTTAACTTTAAAATAAACATTTAAAACTAAACATTGCCACTTTTTATCCTTATGAAAAAATATTAAAGATATTAAAGTCAATATTGTGACATTTTATATTTATCTTTTTCTTAAAATAGTATATAAGTCAATTTCATGGAAAATTGTCTCATTAACAATTAAATCTCAGGTATATGGTGATAAGAGTATAAATCATTTCATCCAATAAGAATTAAGATGAAAAATACTGATCATTTCACTTGTTTTTTAACCTAGATTTACTCGATTTACCCTTTCACTGTGGTAACAAATTTTTACTATTTTTACTATTAATTGTGACTAAAAATTAATTTTCCTTTATTAAATAATATTAATTATGATAATTACAAATATAGAATCCATTTTACCAAATTCAATCTCAATTAAGTGGAAAAAATTATTAAAAATCATTTTTAAAAAAGTGTATTTTTTAAGAATAAATTAACTTTACTAAAAATTGAGTACTTATTTACTAAGAAATAATAAATACATTTGTATTGAGTATGAACTTTATATATATTTCATAATGCAGTTAATTTTGATCATACCCGTCAATTTAACAACTAGGTTATAGCTGTAACATTTAAATAATAATAGTTTGATAATATATCATGGTTTGCTAAAGTTAGTGTTATGTGTAATGAAAGATATCAAATAAATTAAATTTTTTATAAAGAAAAGTATATTCTAAAATATTGAGGTGTTATAATAGGAGTATACCTGACACTTCTCGAGGATGTAAAGCCTTGTGGTGGGGTTTTTATAAAGACTCAAAAATGTTACAGGTCATTTGTTTGACAGAGAGTTTGGATTTTTACCTAGAGAAGGAGTTGTTCTGTAAATTGGGATTCAAAATGGGAATCTGAGCATTTGAACATCTTGAGAAGTTTTTTTGGATATTGAATAAGGCCCAGTTGGGTTACAGATGCTCAAGTGAGCATCAGAGAAAGGCCTAACGGACTTGCTGAAGTTTTGTTGTTATTATAGGTTGCATTTCAACCCATAGGTTTGGTCGTGACAGACTACAAGGAGGGGTGTCACATCGTGGTTGATGGATTTGTGGCATGTGGGTTTTGTGGTGTTTTTCTGAGGAACTTTAAAAAGGGTTTCACATCTTAAAAAATGTGTTTGTGGTGCTTCCATGAACCTTATGAAGTGAAGCCACACTGAAACCCTTAGGTCATTCTGTGATGGTTTTTTGATTGAGGGTCAAGCCCTATGCATGGGAAGCGTCGCACTACAACTGCCAATAACACTGTGAAATTTTCAGCTGAAGGGGTGCATCGCACTGCATCCCTCCTGGTTGTGTTGCGACTGGTGCCAAGGTATTTTCCTAAGGGAAGTTCCATCTTTTTATCAACTTGGACTTTGGGTTTTGAGGGCCAAAGGCAATGGGAGGAGGATATTTCATCCAAATTCTCCTCTCCCCCTCCCCTCCTTCATTCCCCAATGCATGGGGTGGTTCTAAGTGTGTTTTAGCTGTGATCTAAGGTAAAATATTCCAGGTTCCTCCTTTCATTTTGTGTCCCTTTGATCGCCTATAATTTTTATGCGATTCGAGCTAGGGTTTAGCATTGATTCCACCAAATCATGGTAGAATCATCCAAGGATGTTGGGGCTTTCATACGGCCTGGATGGAGGAGGACCTGAGAGGATGAACACACATCATTGGGTGCAGTTTTGGTGCTGAAAAATGATCATACATCTTGAGAGTGTCTTGGAAGTCCCTCTTATGGTTGAAGAAGAGTCTTGGAGTGTGAAGAGTGTGATGAGTCCTCTGGGACTGAACATGTGTAAAGGAGAGAGGTTTCCTCCAGGTGAAGGGTTGAGAGTTCTCCCTTGGGAGACTTGATATGAGAGCCTAGTGTGGGTCATGGGTGCATTTGGATGACTTGGAGTTAGGTTGCAAATTGGTTAGAGTAGAGCTAGGTGGAATTGGGCCTTGCTTATTAAGGCTAATGTCGGATAGAGCCTACAAATCGTAAGGTCATCGAGGGGTGATAGGTGTGAGTTGGTGTTGAAGATTGGGAGAAAGGAGTTTGGTCTAGAGTGACTAATGCCCTGTTGATGAGTTGATGAGTTTTGTGATGGGTTTTAAGCCCTATTTGTTATTTCATACAAGTGCTATTTGTTCCCCTCGCCCAGAGTGGGATGGGAGGGAGGTATGGTTGGTACCATGCTTCAAGTAAGGGGTGTATTCAGGATGTTTATCCTTCCAGTGAGTAAGAGGGTAGAGGTAGGGATCTCCCTAAGTGAGAAGTTATCGGTCCACCTGTGCATGTGAGACCCACCATAAAAGAGGGGAGTGAAGTGGTTATGACCTTATCCTGAGTGAGAGGGCAATAGAAGTGATGTGAGACCTCCCTAAGTGAGAGGGAATGTTTGAGATGTGATGTGATGCGAAATGAGGATGTTAGACCCTAGAATAAGAGATAAGGTAGTGGTCTGGATATGGATGACCTCACCCTGATTGAGAAGGTGTTAGCAAGATCGCCTTGAGTGAGTGGGTGAGTCCAAGGTTTGGATGTGGGACCCTTATATGAGTTGGACATCATTCGGGGCTCAGATTATGTGCTACCCTGAGTCTTTAGATATCGGTCAATATGTATGGAACAAGGCGACAACGAGATTCCAACATGGTGATGAATTAGGTATGGTCAGGTTTCACAGTGGCCTAGTGAGCACATGACAGTCTGACATGCATGTGTATCTTATCAAGTTTTGTGGTGTCCTAGTTTGAAAATGACAACTTAGTGAGCATTTCACTTTATGAATTTCCATTCCTCATGCATACACACGGGTATATGCTTACACCCTACATGAGTACCTTAGTGAATGTGTAAACTTTATTTCTATCTTTCATGCCAGAGCATGGTACAAGTGGTTAATAAAGGTGAGGTACCTTGACAAATGTTGGATACTAGGATGGGTTAAGGCTCAGGGGTGGTAGTAAGGACCTGCGTATGAATTTCTAATCTTCTATTTATTTTGTGTATATGATTGACCTAGTGGACAATAAATTGTATGTTTCATAACAATGTCATCTTGTTATAGGATGTGTTTATTTATTTTGTGCACAGTGATGTGGATTGATAGAGGATCGGGGATGGTTGTAAGGACTTATGTGTGAATTTCTAACCACTGAAAACATAGCCTTTACCAATGGTTTGAAACTATTGGTAAAGTCTAGAAAAATGTTGGTATAAACTATACTAACATTTGTCCAAACAGTTGGCTATGGAGTCGTGGGGATAGACATATCCCAACAGTTCTATGAGAACCGTTGGGATATGGCTGCAGAATAGATTATATACCAACAGTTTCTTGTAACCATTGGTATTGATATTTACCAATGGTTTAAATCCATTGGAAATACCAAAATTCATGTCTATACCAACGGTTTCTAAACCATTGGTATCGAATTTTACCAATGATTCCTCACAAACCTCTGGGAAAAAGTCAAGTAAAGGATCTATACCAACGGTTTGTAAATCATTGGTATATACTTTTACCAAAATATTACATGAAACAGTGGTATATATTTTCTTTTCACACATATTCCAATGGTTTAAAACCATTGGCATAGCCTTTATGCACCTGTAGCAAGCCTTCCTCCCCATGTGCACCTGCAGCCTCCCCCCTATGCACCTGCAGCAAACCACACATAAAGAATTCATACAGAATTCTACCTGTGCACCTGTACCAAACCAAACACACAAACAGAATTTGTACACATATAGAAATTACATGCAGGTATTCCCCCATGACACTTAGAGTCACTTTTCATTGTGCACATAAATAGTTCTTTTAGTGGGAGAAGAATAGCCATTTTAGGTTCAAACTCCCCAATTTTTCATGTAGGAGTGGAACAAAGAGGGTGTCCCGGGAGGGGTGATTTCTAGGGGGTTCGGGGTGCTATCCAAGGGGGTAGGGGTGTCTAGGGGTGGGGGTGTCCAGGGGTGGGGTGTTGTCCAAGGGGGTGGGGTCTGTCGAGGAGGTTGGGGTGTTGTCTAAGGGGGTGGGGGTGTCCAGGGGGTGGGAGCTATCCAGGGGGTGGGGGCTGTCCATGGTGGTGCCGGTGTCCAAGGGGTGGGGGTGTATAGGTGGTGGGGTGGTGTCTAGGGGGTGGGGGGTTGTCCATGGGGTTGGGGGTTCTATCCAAGGGGGTAGGGGTGTTCATGGGTGGGGGGATGTCCAAGGGGGTGGGGGTGTATAGGGGGTTGTCGAAGGGAGTAGGGGTGTCCAGGGGGTGGCGGTGTCTGGGGGGTGGGGTTTGTCCAAGGGGTGGGGTTTGTACATGGGGGTGGGGGTGTCTAGGGGGTGGGGGTGTTCAGGGGGTGGGGTGGTGTCCAGGGGGTGGGAGGTTGTCCAGGGGGTTAGGGGTTCTCCAAGGGGGGTGGGGTGTCTAGGGGGTGGGGGTGTCCAGGAGGTGGGGTGGTGTCCAGGGGTGGGGGGTTGTCCAAAGGGTTGGGGTGATGGCCAAGGGGGTGGGGGTTGTCCAGGGGGTGGGGGTGTCCAGGGGTGGGGGTGTCCAGGTGGTGGGGTGGGGGTTGTCCGGGGGGTGGGGCTGTCCAAGGGGAGGGGTGTTCGGGAGGGTGGGGGTGTTCAGGGGGTGGGGGGTTGTCCATGGAGGTGGGGGCTGTCCAGGGGGGTGGGGTGTCCAGGGTTGGGGGTTGTCCAGGGGGTTGATGGGGTTGTTCATGGGGGGTAGGGGTGTATAGAGGGGTTGTCCAAGGGGGTAGGGGGTGTCCAGGGGGTGGGGGTCCATGGGGTGTCCAGGGGTGGGGGCTGTCTAGGGGGTGGGGGTGGGGTTGTCCATGGGGGTGGAGGTTTCCAGGGGTGGGGGTGTCCAGGGGGTGGGGTGGTGTCCAAGGGGGGTGGGGGTGTCCAGGGGGTTGGGGGGTGTCCAGGGGGTAGGGGTGTCCAGGGGGTGGGGGTGTCCAGGTGGTGGGGTGGTGTCCAGGGTTGTGGGCTGTCCAGGGGGTTAAGGGTGTTGTCTAGGGGGTGGGGGTGTCCAGGGGGTGGAGGTGTCCAAGGGGTTGGGGGGCTGTCCAGGGGGTGGAGGTGTCCAGGGGGTTGGGGGGCTGTCCAGGGGGTGGGGCTGTCCAGTGGGGTGGGGGCTGTCTAGGGGGTGGGGGTTGTCCATGGGTTGGGGGTTGTCCCGGGGGTGGGGGTGTCCAGGGGGTGGGGGTATCCAAGGGTGGGGGTTGTCCATGGGGTGGGGGTTGTCCATGAGGGTGGGGGTGTCCAGGGGGTGGGTATATTCAGGGGGTTTGGGGGACTATCCAGGGGGTTGTCCAGGGGGGTAGGGTGTGTCCAGGGGGTGGGGGTGTCCAGGGGGTGGGGGTTTCCAGGGTGTGGGGGTTGTCCATGGGGGTGGGGGTTGTCCATGGGGGTGGGGGTGTCCCGGGGGTGGGGGTTTCCAAGGGGTGGGGTGGTGTCTAGGGGGTGGGGGATGTACAGGGTGTTGGGGGGGGGGGGGTTGTCCAAGGGGGAAGGGGTGTCCAGGGGGTGGGGGTGTCCAGGTGGTGGGGTGGGGTGGTGTCCATATATTGATCCAAATCCAGAATATCGGAGGCCTGTGCCTTAAAACACAATGTGTAATTTTCAAGAAAAACATGCACTAATATTTTACACATCATGTTCCATATATAGGATCATCACGGTTCAGGTTCTGGGAAACCAACCACTTTTGACATACTTCTTCAGTTAAAAACTAATACCTGAAAAATTTTAATCACAAACGCAGGTTGATCATACAAATGCCCAGTACGGGGTTTTAAAATAACATAATTCTCCAAATATATCTTTTGAAAACATTCCTTTAAAATTTTCCATAAAACGTTATCTTAAGGAAAGTTGTACACATACTTGATAACATAACAATTGTCTAAGAATTAAAAGAGCACAATTCCAAGAATACTAAAAGAGTTACAGGGAAACATGATTCAATTATAGGAATGCTCATTCAGGGTAATAAGTAAAATACATTCTATGTGAAAATGCAAATACAAAATGAATAACTATGAGTATTACATAATTAGAGTTGCGCTTAAAATAATAACTTTAATTTCATCTTTTACTACTGTGAAACATACACTGGCTAAATAATCTATGAGTACTGATTGAATAATATGTCATAACTTTTACTTCTTGTCATTCTCATAATCTCTTTAACCAAGAATATTCGACTAGTTTAATATTCATCTGGTTAATTAAAATACAATCATAATGATTAAAGTTCATATTTTGGACATCATAACCATACCGTACAGGCCTCATGCTATGACCATAAATAATCATTTTGTCAAGTCCTTGTGCCAAGACCGTAGTTTGTCTCATTAGACCTACTGATGCATCGAGGGGCTATAGAAGGCCCCACCTATCACATACTAAGTCCAATGTATTCCTCATCTCTCTAAATCAAAGTGATCATACCACTTTGATTTATTAAATCACTTATCACTTATCATTCCAAGTGTCATATATTACTTGGTTTCTTACTTCACATTATTCAAAGTGTCTCATACCACCTTGAATAATTTAATTCTTAATTCATTAAAATTCCATTCTTTTAGCATTTTCATACACAAAGTAATTCATGGTTATAGGAGTTAATAATTATTCTATCAATTCATGGCAATGAATGACAAGTATGGTACGCAAATTATATCATGTGTGATAACAACTAATACACAAAAAGAAATACAAGTTTTTTCACATAAAATGATAACATTAAATTCCTTATTAATCAAATACATATTAGAATTTTATATGGATGCATAATTATTTAAAAGATAAACCAAGTACTTCATGTGGGGTATTAATCTCACAGATGCTCAAACATTTATTTCTGATATGCTTTTGTATAATACATCACAAGGGTACACATAATGTTAAAAAATAGAAAGCATGAGATTCAACCATAACTAATACCATTTAATATATATGTGAAAATAAGTGATTCTTACATATGAATATAAGAGTTGAAAATCCCAAATATTATACTCATAAAATCCCTACAATTACTAAAAACAATAAAAAGTATAATATTGAGAATATCCAAAATTAGGGTTTAGTGTTGTGTAAATCTGTTTATACACAATGGTGTATATAAAGAGAGGTATTTTAAAATAGAACATTCATATTTTGAAAAAAAAACATGTTTTGCTCTTTCTTTGCAATCCTTGGAAAATTCTAAGTAAAATTAAGAATCAAAGTTTATTTGCATACACATCTATTCACATATCTGAATATAAATTATGTATTAAAAGTGTTTAAACCAAAAACCTAATATCACCCATATGAATTTAATATATTAGCCACATTAATGAAAAAGATTCCCTAAATATTAAATCATAATATGAATTTTAAAAGGTTTATTTATTAATCAAACTTACATAAATGTTTATGTAAACATATACAACTTATATGCATAACCAGGTATACATTAGGGTCATACTCCAAAATTAATCTACACTTACATGTTTATTAAAAATATAAATTAACCATTGGAGTTCGATGTTAAAAGACTTATACCCGGTCCAGAAGGTGAGTTATACAAACTGTATAAATATATATGACCATGTATACTATGTATAAATATATACATAAAAGTTTTATACAACACATAACTCCTTAAGTTTTAAAACTCTATTAAAGCTTAAAACTCAATATTTAAAAATCCTAAAATTGGGTATAAATGAGGTTTACCCAAAACCGTATGATCATACATATGTAAATATATATTTTTCATAAACCGCATATACAAAGTATACAAACAGGTACTTGCGCAAAGTAGATAAAATGAAATGAACCCTGGCGTTCATAAAACCTCCCGAACTCAAAATCCAGAAGACTTTGGATCAGTATAATATAAGATTTTAAAATATATATAAATATATTGTGAGTATACATATATATGTATATACCCTCGAAATAACAATGAAAAGAAAACATAAATCCCTTACCTGGCTTGAGGAGGAGGGGCTCGAGAAAAGCTCAGAGGATCTTGAAGGAGGTGCTGGAGGAAGGAGAAGATGTAGGGTTTGAGTAAAAAAAGTGATATATTTATAAAATATAAATAATCTATTTTTAATGGTAGATTCATGGAGAAAACGAGTCCTATTCGGTTTATAAAAAGACCGGGGGAGTCGGTCTTCGTGGAAAACACGTGAGAGGAGGCTCGGATGGCGATGAGAGGAGTCACAGGTGTGGAAAATGGTGAAAATCATGTGGAAAACCATTGGTGCGGTGCAAGGAGAAAGAATAAGGAACTGTGGGTGAGGTAAAACTGGAGAACGAACAAACGACTGGGATTAAAGGGAGAGTAGATTGGACGTCCACACTGATGCGGCGATTATAAAAGGAGATGGATGGTCGTGATCAGATTCATGATACATTGGATGGATCAGATTCGACGTGGTGTTTTAAAAGTCTCATACAGTCAAGATTAGATCTGTGGGAATCAGACGGTGCACAATAAACATGGAGATATGACACGGCTGCGGAGGATCGAAAGCCAAATCGAAATAGATGGCCCAGATCACACGTGATGCGATCCAATGGCCTGGATTCGATCCTGGTTGAAATGCGGCATCCCACATCAAAATGGAGGGAGGTTTTTCAACTTCTTTATAAGACCAAAACTCTGGGAATAGACTCAGAATTATCCTCTCCCCCCTCCCAGTATCGCCTCGTACCGGGTTCTGAGGGCACGCTCTACGCCCACCCCTGCTGTCGTGCCGCCCCACATGGTGGCGCCCTCTGGCTCCCTTTGCATGCTCCTGTGTGCCATCCGGGGTAGATATTCCCCCCAATATCTAGAATTTCCATGCACCGTGTGTGGACACACGGCCAAAGGTCATCATGTGCTGAGGCTGGGGGCTAGGCTCGGCCACCTAGTGTGTGCTGCCTCCCTCGGTCTGGCTAGAGGGAAGGCCATTGTGGGTACATTTTTTGTTAACTATAGTACTAAGTTTCATTACAAATAAAATAGGTACTTTTCAAGACAAATATTCCCTTAGTTTTATAAGCAATAAAGTTTTAAAACACAATGTTATAATTTGAAATTTAATACATCCATATGAAAAATTTATACTAGTATTATAGAAATCAAAAAAATAGTTTAGTTAAAACCTTATTTAAGCATTAAGAATGAAAACATTTACAAGATATTTAAAATATTTGAAAACTGTTTGAAATCCTCATCTCATTTTAAAATCACACTAAGTGTAGCTCAAAACATTAAATAATTGTCCTTTTAACATTCATAATAAGATGTTATATTATATTTTCAATACATAACATAAATATTTTGGAAAACTAAATTATACTTATATATTTTTAATTAATCCACCAAAATACCAACAGCTACAATTATAACCATTAGATCTTAATGGTCACCCAAGGAGAAACAATAGAGTGGATTCCTTATAAAACCATATATTAGGGTGTCCCAAATTTAAGACAATTAATGAAGATGGTGCTTGTTATACCACTGATGCTTAGTATGGCTATCATGATTCTGGTCGTGATGTTCTTCGTTGTGACTGACCTGAAGGACCTTAATTATTTAACGGGTCACATCATTGTGTTAGGTGGTCTCCATATGGATTTTATAGGTTTTTTAATATGTATTTTTGGTTAGTATAACTTTATTTTGATTAAATAATTTTTTTTGTGTTTATTTTGTAAGTTTTATTCGGATAACATGAAAATTAACCAAAATAAAACCATATTATTTTTACATGAGAAGTAATTTTTGGGGCACCATAGTCCAGGGGGTGGGGGATATCCAGGGGTTGGGGGTTTTCCAAGGGGGTAGGGGGTGTCTAGGGGGTGGGGGTATCCGGGGGGTGGGGGTTGTCCAAGGGGTGGGTTGTCCAGGGGGTGGGGGTGTCCAGAGGGGTGGGGGTGTCCATGGGAGGGGTGAATTAGTAACAAAAAATATCATCAAGTCAAGTTTTATTATTTATAGATAAATAAATAAAGATAATGTGACCAACCTAATCACACATATATTCTGGAACAACAAATCATCAAATATCAAATGTCAGTAATATTAGTCAAAAATATAACTGATCAATCTGTCACTCACCACCATCACTATTATCACCATCATCATCATCCTCACCTCCATACTCATTGTCATCCCCATCATCGTCCCCACCCTCCTCAATACCCTCCTCCTCACCCTTGTACTCCGCCTCGGCCTCCTCCTCACCCTCCTCCACCTCAGGATCCTCCTCTCCCTCTTCCTCCACCTCAGCCTCCTCCTCCCCATCCTCTTGACCACCAATAGAACTGCCTCCTGATTCACCATATATAGAATGTATCGACGACATATATATTTATCACAAGTTATGATGGCCTTTGGTGGAAGTGTTGGACGTAAAACTTCCATCAGTTTCATAAATGCAGTTTTTTCCCTAGCAGACTGTTTTGTCATCTCTATGGCCCTTTTTTCAGCAGGTTATTCTTGGGCCTTAACCTTCTCGATCTCAGTGGCACTACAACTCGTACTTGAGGAGGGTCAATACTTAATCGGGACTATACTCTTTCCAGATTAGTAGCGTACTCTGCCAGGCTGCTTGTAGAGACCCGAAGCCTGAAGTACATGGACATTACATTACATTCGCGGAATACTTAGTACATAACAAAAAAACACACACACAAGGATCGTAATAGTTTAGTGTCTTTGGAAACTCGGAACGTAATCTTCTAATCGTGGTGAAAGATCTTCAATATCTCCCATAAAGATCTCCCCTTTTTTTTACCTAAAACCTTTCTTTATATCCTGGGGAAAAGAAAACATAAAAGGGTGAGCTCAAATGCTCAGTAAGGGTAAACAAAAGAAAAATCAATCACATCATATTCATAAGAACATAACTTTTGGAAATCTTAACCTGCAAAAGAGAGCATAATTTCATAACATGGGATAAATCATAGTAGTGAAATGAAATCCCAATAATCATAACATAAAACATGAAACTTTGTGGCATACACACATAATCATAGAGAATCATTTCTTGTTAGTCAAGACTCATTTCCAAGACTATCTTAGTGGACAAAGTCCCTTTCTGAATCGAGTCACCCTCGTTCCAGTCCTGTTTCACTGAACCGGTATAACCTACCATTTCAGCCATGTCTATCTCATGTGATATAAAATCTTTACCCAATGCATTGGAGGGAGATATAGGTCCCACCCATCTTATAATGAATCCTTTCTTATGTGTGCCACATAAATCATAAATCATACATCATCGCATAACACATGTAATAAAAATGGGATTATTGAAACATCATGACATCATAAAACAAATCATATAAGGTAAATGACTTCATAAAAATAATTCACTCACAACATAATCAAATCAATGTAATAATAGGGATAAAAACAGAACCCTTTATTATCATAGATGGAAAATAATTTTGATAAAACACTTGAACTCCATTCTTGAGGAAAATATCCTTTCTTCTTCAAAAACACTTTTCTTTTCTTAACATGTCATACAATTATAAAATAAAAGAAGTTGATTAAAAATAAACTTGAAAACTTGTAAAGGAAGCTTCTTGTAAATAATGTTTTAAAAATCCATTCATGCTGTATAAGTTAAAAAAAACATTCTTCGTACTTTTGTCGGAAAAGTCAAAAAGTACCTCATACGAAAAAACGACAAAAGATTCCTTTCATATTCTTTACTAAAAACTCAGCGAAGGGTAAAATTTGATTTAAACTATTGTAACTGGATGTAAAAAATATTAAATATTGAGGGAACATGGATGTGGATGATAAAATACACCCCAGTAAATACTTACGAATAAACAATCTCGGATAAAAATGAGATTGTGATATTTCCCTTACCTTAGGTACGACTTGCTTTGTAAGTGTCCGAACCTCCTGTATAATGATTTAAATCATGTTATTGACTTATTCCAGAATCATATTCATTGTTATTATATCATATATGGTCCACTTATGACTTTATGTTACCCGTTCTTTTGTAAATTCATGTTAAAGTAGCGTTTTGGGTAAAATCGTCTCATTTGTCGTTCGTGTTTTTAACTTGTAATTATTCATATGATTACTTAGATCATGATTAATTAATTCCAGAATAAAAAACATGATTTATATATATATATATTCAGAATATACATATATAATAAATCAGTAAATGGAAAGAAATACACCGTTCATGGAGACGGTAGTCCGTACGTACGCATGAACGCTGTTTTCGTTTCCTTATTGAATTGAATGGAATTAAGTAGATGACATACATATAAATATAAATAATTCCAGTATCATTATTAGGTCATATATTTCATTAGTACTTATTATATATACTTTATAATCATTCATGAATGGTTAATCATTGAGAATGAATCACATCGCGTCGTGGAGACGGTAGTCCGTACGTACGCACGAGCGATGATATCATTTCCATAATTATTGAATTGAATTAGAGTAGATGATACAATATATCAGAATCAATATCACTTTATAATAGTCATATATGGTCATTATTTACACCATTATACTGATCCAAGTAAGGTGGTGGTGGAAAATAGATTTCACCACGGCGTGGAGACGGTATTCCGTACGTACGCACGCGCGGTGATTTCGTTTTCCGTAGGATGGATTGATGGTGAAATAGGGTTGTTTAATACTTATAATAACATATCAGTGTATGATTGATAATGATGTTATTACTTCATAATGAAACAACCTAAGAAGAAGAAGTGGAAGAAGAAATAAAGGTGAAAGAATCGGTAATGGAAATTACCTCTTCTTTGAAGCGCCTCTTTGAGACCTCCTTTTAGGGCACTAAAATTGGTCTTTGATGAAGACCAGAACCTCTAGGATGTTGATAGGGGAGTGTAGAAGGGAATTTGGCAGGGGTTGGCCGAGCTTGAAGGCTCAAAGTTGTGTGAGGAAGAGAGGGAGGAGGTTCCCTTTTATAAGGGAGGAGAGGGGCACCTTAGGAATATCTCAAAATATTATTTTATATTAAAGTCAAAATCGGTTTATAATGGTTCCAAAGGGTCTTATTTCAAAGATAAAGTGGGGATGGGTCGAAATCCTATCAAAAAAATAGGATTTAGACAATTTTAGGTTATTATTTTAACCTTATCAATTAGATTTAACTCTAAGTTAAATAATTTAACTTTTACCGTGTCTTTTTGTTTTCTTACACTATATGGTTAATACACTTACTATAACATTCCAAAAGAACCCCAAATTGTTTATTATTAATATATATATCATTAGCTAAGTAATTTGGCCGAACCTTATATTTTTAGGAATAAAATAACAATTAATAATATAATATTTTATTTAAAAACTATTTTGTGTCAATTTTGACACTATTTGATATATGATTTTTGTAAAAGTCATAACAGAATTATATGTTCAAACCAAGTTGATTAAATCAACAATAATATATCATAGTAACCTAGAAAATTAGTGGGATTCATAAAAAGTCTCAAATTAAATTTATTTTGGTATTTATAACATCAATTATGTCAATATTTCATTAATAAGATAATTACAGCATCATCTTTGTGTCATAAATAAATTAAATTATTTGATCTCTAAAAATTAAAAATAAAATACCATTATGTAGAAAATCGTTTTATCTTTCTAATGAATATTTAAAATTGAATTTATCTTATGTATAATTCTATATTAAAAATGTTTTAGTAAATAAACTTTTATTTTAACTCTTTTAACTTTTCTTTGAATTAAATAATAATAAATGTCCTAATCTAATCCAAGTGGGCCTAAATGATAATATTTTACACTTAAGATTGTTTTTGGTCGAGATAAACTTGTCCAATAGGATTAGGACATGTGTTAGGGTAATATTAATATTATTTTTACCTTTAATTACCCTATTTACTTTTAACCGTGGTAAAAAAAGTAAAAAGTTACTATTCACCAAAAATTATTTTCATCTCATTGAACCACATTTTACTTACTGACATCAACCGTGTCTCTCAGATTTTTGAAATTCCATTCACAGAAGCGGTAAAATTAAGATTTATGAAAAAAATAATTTTTTTTAACTTCCACTTAGTAGTTTCACTATTCATCAAAAATTGAAGTTTTTCAGAAAAATGCCACAATTTCACCCTAAGCTATAATTGATATTCCGAATTCAAAAATGATTTCTATTTTACAAAATTCCCAACATATATGTTGCATTAATTAATTTTATAATTAATTTCCACTGTCACAACAAATAGCGTGTTTTTAAGAGATAATAACTATCAAAAGATTAACACTTGTTTATGTCTGGTGTAAATGTGAAATTACATCCAATTACCAACATTGTATTGAATTGTAAAAATCTATTCTAAATATACTTTGAAACCACTCAAATTAATAATTTATCACTATCAATTATTTCGATTAAAAAAGTTATTTTTAATTAAAATTTAGTAATTTTCACTATTCATCAGAAAATAAAAGTTATCCGAAAAGTATCAAAATTTCACCCTAAGATAATTTCGATATTATGAATCCAAAAATGAATTCCATTCTGAAAAATAAAATATACAAAATTTCAAAAAGTGGTTATTACTATTCATAACGGCTAGTTTTAATAATATTTTAATAGCGTATTGTTGTTTAGTGAAACTCGTTATTGCGTACTACACACGCTATCGAGGATGGTCGCGATTGCGTGTAATGCAAGGAAAATCAAGGATGCGTGTTGTGCAAGCTCCTTTTGGTTTAGCGTACAACACAAGACATTATTGAAATTAAAAAGACTATTTTTTAAAAAATCTCGGGGTGTTACATTCTACCCCCCTTAAAATGAATTTCGCCCTCAAAATTTGTCGGGGTTATAAATGGTTTACTATTCGAAAGTTTCTTTAATAGAAACCCACATCGTAAAAAGGAATACCAAAACCAATCTTTAAAAACGAAAGTATGAAACGTAACGGTTACCCAAATAAACTAATCACTGGGTTTCAACATAGGTGAAAATATGGATATGGAAGAGAAATCTAACCATCATGTTCTGATGGAGAGTGGTAGAGAACATGGCTATGGAAAAGCCAATAATCACAAATCCATAGATTTGTGATGATATAAGGTACCATCTAATTCAACGGATATAAGGGCACTAGGACAACATTTTTTGGTTTTCAAGATCATTTCCCTAAAGTTTGAAGAATTTGAATTAGAATAAATAATTATTTTATTTTGGTACAATCTCACTGTTGTTCGTACTTTGAACAATTTCCACTTCATCTCTTAAAGAAATGAAGTTGAATTTGTTATTCATGAAGTGTAAATTGATCATGTGATAGAATGATGGGTCATTCCATCTGTTTCAAACAAAAGGTTAGAAAAGTTATCAAAAAATACATAAGTCCATCTATAGTGAGATTAATCATATATGGTTCCTAAAATGGACTTATACTTCATATATCGTACTGCTTAATAAAATAAAACTAGTTTCTACTAAATAGGGAATTCCTGTAGGCCAGTGGTAGGTGATAAAGGCCAGTCGCACTTCGGTTGTGGGTTCGATTCCTACAGCCTTGTCCGACGCGATGGGCTGTCACCCGTCCTGCAAGTTGTCCTTTTTCTAAAACTATATTACTATAACATCCCATCAATAATATCGAAAAAAATTTCTATCCTTAAACAATACTAACTTATGTCCAACATAATTCATTCCAATATTTAGGCTTATCCATAATACTGCAGTCCACTCTCATAATATAGTGAAAACGATTACCAGAGATTTAATACTGTCGTTAATCCCCATATATATTTCTTGTTGGTCACATTCCAAACATTCAAAGGCCTTAATCATGTATTCTCTTGAATACCCATTGAACCTTAGTGAAAACATGAATGCAGTTAAAAGTTAACACTTTCCACATACCAAAATCCTCAAAATTCAATATACTCAAACCATGATATCACATAGTCCTTATATCAATCATGAGCTCATGAATAATGTCAAACATTTCATTTTCTCCTTATCCCTTCATTATGCGCATATCATCTACTTTCCAAAATATTTGAATAACTTTTCCTGGTTACCGGTACCTTAAAATTACTGAAAACCACAATAGACCAATACATAAATATTTCAATACACCATAAAAGTACCTCAACAACATTATTCTTAAATACCAATACATAAACACTTTAGTCCATCCACTTCAATGATTTTCCTAGAATAAGTCCTTCCTTGATTTAGAAGTAACTTTTTAGGTCAGGGCATTGAGTTGGGTAATGCCCATGTTCTCTGCAAATAAGACATTGAACTCCATAAAAGTCTGTCACTCTATGACCCTTTTCTCCACACAGATAACATCGGTCCCTCCATTTGAGGTATTCCTCAAGGTTCTTCTTCCCTTATTTAGAAATCTCAATCTTCCTTTCTTTATGCTCCTCAACATGCGAACATGAATAATATTTTATCTTCCTCTTATTTGATGAATTAGGCATACCACTAAATTTCACCTTGTTAATCATATATCGCGATGACTGATTCGGCATAATCGCAATATCTTTCTCTCTAGGAATTACACAATTTTGTTTCTCATAGTCACCAATTTGTCCATTGGATTCAATGTTAACCGAATTCCTTCTGGTTCCCTCCATTAACTAAAACACAAAAAGAATCTTGTGAGAGGAAAAATCATGCTAGAAAAACAACATTATAAATGGGGAGTATCCTCAATATCTAACTTCTTAGGTTAAATTCTATGATCATTACCGTAGTTCTAGGACTGTATCTTATACGTATACTTATCCTTAGGGACATCCCTAGACATACCTTAGAAATATCTCTCGGGATCTCACTAACGTTTTCGCATCCTAGTTTCCAAAGGTTGACTAAACCTTTCCTCTGATACCAACTGTAGAGACCCGAAGCCTGACGTACATGGACATTACATTACATTCGCGGAATACTTAGTACATAACAAAATAACACACACACAAGGATCGTAATAGTTTAGTGTCTTTGGAAACTCGGAACGTAATCTTCTAATCGTGGTGAAAGATCTTCAATATCTCCCATAAAGATCTCCCCTTTTTTTTACCTAAAACCTTTTTTTTATATCCTTGGAAAAGAAAACATAAAAGGGTGAGCTCAAATGCTCAGTAAGGGTAAACAAAAGAAAAATCAATCACATCATATTCATAAGAACATAACTTTTGGAAATCTTAACCTGCAAAAGAGAGCATAATTTCATAACATGGGATAAATCATAGTAGTGAAATGAAATCCCAATAATCATAACTTAAAACATGAAACTTTGTGTCATACACACATAATCATATAGAATCATTTCTTGTTAGTCAAGACTCATTGCCACGACTATCTTAGTGGACAAAGTCCCTTTCTGAATCGAGTCACCCTCGTTCCAGTCCTGTTTCACTGAACCGGTATAACCTACCATTTCAGCCATGTCTATCTCATGAGATATAAAATCTTTACCAAATTCATTGGAGGGAGATATAGGTCCCACCCATCTTATAATGAATCCTTTCTTATGTGTGCCACATAAATCATAAATCATACATCATCGCATAACACATGTAATAAAAATGGGATTCTTGAAACATCATGACATCATAAAACAAATCATATAAGGTAAATGACTTCATAAAAATAATTCACTCACAACATAATCAAATCAATGTAATAATAGGGATAAAAACAGAACCCTTTATTATCGTATATGGAAAATAATTTTGATAAAACACTTGAACTCCATTCTTGAGGAAAATATCCTTTCTTCTTCAAAAACACTTTTCTTTTCTTAACATGTCATACAATTATAAACTAAAAGAAGTTGATTAAAAATAAACTTTAAAACTTGTAAAGGAAGCTTCTTGTAAATAATGTTTTAAAAATCCATTCATGCCGTATAAGTTAAATAAAACCTTCTTCGTACTTTTGTCGGAAAAGTCAAAAAGTACCTCGTACGAAAAAACGACAAAAGATTCCTTTAATATTCTTTACTAAAAACTCACCGAAGGGTAAAATTGGATTTAAACTATTGTAAGTGGATGGAAACAATATTACATATTGAGGGAACATGGATGTGGATGATAAAATACACCCTAGTAAATACTTACGAATAAACGATCTCGGATAAAAATGAGATTGTGATATTTCCCTTACCTTAGGTCCGACTTTCTTTGTAAGTGTCCGAACCTCCTGTATAATGATCTAAATCATGTTATTGACTTATTCAAGAATCATATTCATTGTTATTATATCATATATGGTCCACTTGTGACTTTATATTACCCGTTCTTTTGTAAATTCATGTTAAAGTAGCGTTTTGGGTAAAATTGTCTCATTTGTCGTTCGTGTTTTTAACTTGTAATTATTCATATGATTACTTAGATCATGATTACTTAATTCCAGAATATAAAACATGATTTATATATATATATATTCAGAATATACATATATAATAAATCAGTAAATGGAAATAAATACACCGTTCATGGAAACGGTAGTCCGTACGTACGCATGAACGTTGTTTTCGTTTCCTTATTGAATTGAATGGAATTAAGTAGATGACATACATATAAATATAAATAATTCCTGTATCATTATTAGGTCATATATTTCATTATTACTTATTATATATACTTTATAATCATTCATGAATGGTTAATCATTGAGAATGAATCTCATCGCGTCGTGGAGACGGTAGTCCGTACGTACGCACGAGCGATGATATCATTTCCATAATTATTGAATTGAATTAGAGTGGATGATACAATATATCAGAATCAATATCACTTTATAATAGTCAAATATGGTCATTATGTACACCATTATACTGATCCAAGTAAGGTGGTGGTGGAAAATAGATTTCACCACGGCGTGGAGACGGTATTCCGTACGTACGCACGCGCGGTGATTTTGTTTTCCGTAGGATGGATTGATGGTGAAATAGGGTTGTTTCATACTTATAATAACATATCAATATATGATTGATAGTGATGTTATTACTTCATAATGAAACAACCTAAGAAGAAGAAGTGGAAGAAGAAATAAAGGTGAAAGAATCGGTAATGGAAATTACCTCTTCTTTGAAGCGCCTCTTTGAGACCTCCTTTTAGGGCACTAAAATTGGTCTTTGATGAAGACCAGAACCTCTAGGATGTTTATAGGGGAGTTTAGAAGGGAATTTGGCAGGGGTTGGCCGAGCTTGAAGGCTCAAAGTTGTGTGAGGAAGAGAGGGAGGGGGTTCCCTTTTATAAGGGAGGAGAGGGGCACCTTAGGAATAACTCAAAATATTATTTTATATTAAAGTCAAAATCGGTTTATAATGGTTCCAAAGGGTCTTATTTCGAAGATAAAGTGGGGATGGGTCGAAATCATATCAAAAAATAGGATTTAGACAAGTTTAGGTTATTATTTTAACCTTATCAATTAGATTTAACTCTAAGTTAAATAATTTAACTTTTACCGTGTCTTTTTGTTTTCTTACACTATATGGTTAATAAACTTACTATAACATGCCAAAAGAACCCCAAATTGTTTATTATTAATATATATATCCTTATCTAAGTAATTTGGCCGAACATTAGATTTTTAGGAATAAAATAACAATTAATAATATTTTATTTCATTTAAAAACTATTTTGTGTCAATTTTGACACTATTTGATATATGATTTTTGTAAAAGTCATAACAGAATTATATGTTAAAACCAAGTTGATTAAATCAACACTAATATATCATAGTAACCTAGAAAATTAGTGGGATTCATAAAAAGTCTCAAATTAAATTTATTTTGGTATTTATAACATCAATTATGTCAATATTTCATTAATAAGATAATTACAGCATCATCTTTGTGTCATAAATAAATTAAATTATTTGATCTCTAAAAATTAAAAATAAAATACCATTATGTAGAAAATCTTTTTATCTCTCTAATGAATATTTAAAATTGAATTTATCTTATGTATAATTCTATATTAAAATTTTTTTAGTAAATAAACTTTTATTTTAACTCTTTTAACTTTTCTTTGAATTAAATAATAATAAATGTCCTAATCTAATCCAAGTGGGCCTAAATGATAATATTTTACACTTAAGATTGTTTTTGGTCGAGATAAACTTGTCCAATAGGATTAGTACATGTGTTAGGGTAATATTAATATTATTTTTACCTTTAATTACCCTATTTACTTTTAACCGTGGTAAAAAAAGTAAAAAGTTACTATTCACCAAAAATTATTTTCATCTCATTGAACCACATTTTACTTACTGACATCAACCGTGTCTCTCAGATTTTTAAAATTCCATTCACAGAAGTGGTAAAATTAAGATTTATGAAAAAAATAATTTTTTTTAACTTCCACTTAGTAGTTTCACTATTCATCAAAAATTGAAGCTTTTCAGAAAAATGCCACAATTTCACCCTAAGCTATAATTGATATTCCGAATTCAAAAATGATTTCTATTTTACAAAATTCCCAACATATATGTTGCATTAAATAATTTTATAATTAATTTCCACTGTCACAACAAATAGCGTGTTTTTAAGAGATAATAACTATCAAAAGATTAACACTTGTTTATGTCTGGTGTAAATGTGAAATTACATCCAATGACCAACATTGTATTGAATTGTAAAAATATATTCTAAATATACTTTGAAACCACTCAAATTAATAATTTATCACTATTAATTATTTCAATTAAAAAAGTTATTTTTAATTAAAATTTAGTAATTTTCACTATTCATCAGAAAATAAAAGTTATCCGAAAAGTACCAAAATTTCACCCTAAGATAATTTCGATATTATGAATCCAAAAACTAATTCCATTCTGAAAAATAAAATATACAAAATTTCAAAAAGTGGTTATTACTATTCATAACGGCTAGTTTTAATAATATTTTAATAGCGTATTGTTGTTTAGTGAAACTCGTTATTGCGTACTACACACGCTATCGAGGAAGGTCGCGATTGCGTGTAATGCAAGGAAAATCAAGGATGCGTGTTGTGCAAGCTCCTTTTGGTTTAGCGTACAACACAAGACATTATTGAAATTAAAAAGAATATTTTTTAAAAAATCTCGGGGTGTTACATTCTACCCCCCTTAAAATGAATTTCGCCCTCAAAATTTGTCGGGGTTATAAATGGTTTACTATTCGAAAGTTTCTTTAATAGAAACCCACATCATAAAAAGGAATACCAAAACCAATCTTTAAAAACGAAAGTATGAAACGTAACGGTTACCCAAATAAACTAATCACTGGGTTTCAACATAGGTGAAAATATGGATATGGAAGAGAAATCTAACCATCATGTTCTGATGGAGAGTGGTAGAGAACATGGCTATGGAAAAGCCAATAATCACAAATCCATAGATTTGTGATGATATAAGGTACCATCTAATTCAACGGATATAAGGGCACTAGGACAACATTTTTTGGTTTTCAAGATCATTTCCCTAAAGTTTGAAGAATTTGAATTAGAATAAATAATTATTTTATTTTGGTACAATCTCACTGTTGTTTGTACTTTGAACAATTTCCACTTCATCTCTTAAAGAAATGAAGTTGAATTTGTTATTCATGAAGTGTAAATTGATCATGTGATAGAATGATGGGTCATTCCATCTGTCTCAAACAAAAGGTTAGAAAAGTTATCAAAAAATACATAAGTCCATCTATAGTGAGATTAATCATATATAGTTCCTAAAATGGACTTATACTTCATATATCGTACTGCTTAATAAAATAAAACTAGTTTCTACTAAATAGGGAATTCCTGTAGGCCAGTGGTAGGTGATAAAGGCCAGTCGCACTTCGGTTGTGGGTTCGATTCCTACAGCCTTGTCCGACGCGATGGGCTGTCACCCGTCCTGCAAGTTGTCCTTTTTCTAAAACTATATTACTATAACATCCCATAAATAATATCGAAAAAAATTTCTATCCTTAAACAATACTAACTTATGTCCAACATAATTCATTCCAATATTTAGGCTTATCCATAATACTGCAGTCCACTCTCATAATATAGTGAAAACGATTACCAGAGATTTAATACTGTCCTTAATCCCCATATATATTTCTTGTTGGTCACATTCCAAACATTCAAAGGCCTTAATCATGTATTCTCTTGAATACCCATTGAACCTTAGTGAAAACATGAATGCAGTTAAAAGTTAACACTTTCCACATACCAAAATCCTCAAAATTCAATATACTCAAACCATGATATCACATAGTCCTTATATCAATCACGAGCTCATGAATAATGTCAAACATTTCATTTTCTCCTTATCCCTTCATTATGTGCATATCATCTACTTTCCAAAATATTTGAATAACTTTTCCTGGTTACCGGTACCTTAAAATTACTGAAAACCACAATAGAGCAATACATAAATCTTTCAATACACCATAAAAGTACCTCAACAACATTATTCTTAAATACCAATACATACACACTTTAGTCCATCCACTTCAATGATTTTCCTAGAATAAGTCCTTCCTTGATTTAGAAGTAACTTTTTAGGTCAGGGCATTGAGTTGGGTAATGCCCATGTTCTCTGCAAATAAGACATTGAACTCCATAACAGTCTGTCACTCTATGACCCTTTTCTCCACACAGATAACATCGGTCCCTCCATTTGAGGTATTCCTCAAGGTTCTTCTTCCCTTATTTAGAAATCTCAATCTTCCTTTCTTTATGCTCCTCAACATGCGAACATGAATAATAGTTTATCTTCCTCTTCTTTGATGAATTAGGCATACCACTAAATTTCACCTTGTTAATCATATATCGCGATGACTGATTCGGCATAATCGCAATATCTTTCTCTCTAGGAATTACACAATTTTGTTGCTCATAGTCACCAATTTGTCCATTGGATTCAATGTTAACCGAATTCCTTCTGGTTCCCTCCATTAACTAAAACACAAAAAGAATCTTGTGAGAGGAAAAATCATGCTAGAAAAACAACATTATAAATGGGGAGTGTCCTCAATATCTAACTTCTTAGGTTAAATTCTATGATCATTACCGTAGTTCTAGGACTGTATCTTATACGTATACTTATCCTTAGGGACATCCCTAGACATACCTTAGAAATATCTCTAGGGATCTCACTAACGTTTTCGCATCCTAGTTTCCAAAGGTTGACTAAACCTTTCCTCTGATACCAACTGTAGAGACCCGAAGCCTGACGTACATGGACATTACATTACATTCGCGGAATACTTAGTACATAACAAAAAAACACACACACAAGGATCGTAATAGTTTAGTGTCTTTGGAAACTCGGAACATAATCTTCTAATCGTGGTGAAAGATCCTCAATGTCTCCCATAAAGATCTCCCCTTTTTTTTACCTAAAACCTTTTTTTTATATCCTGGGGAAAAGAAAACATAAAATGGTGAGCTCAAATGCTCAGTAAGGGTAAACAAAAGAAAAATCAATCACATCATATTCATAAGAACATAACTTTTGGAAATCTTAACCTGCAAAAGAGAGCATAATTTCATAACATGGGATAAATCATAGTAGTGAAATGAAATCCCAATAATCATAACTTAAAACATGAAACTTTGTGGTATACACACATAATCATATAGAATCATTTCTTGTTAGTCAAGACTCATTGCCACGACTATCTTAGTGGACAAAGTCCCTTTCTGAATCGAGTCACCCTCGTTCCAGTCCTGTTTCACTGAACCGGTATAACCTACCATTTCAGCCATGTCTATCTCATGAGATATAAAATATTTACCCAATGCATTGGAGGGAGATATAGGTCCCACCCATCTTATAATGAATCCTTTCTTATGTGTGCCACATAAATCATAAATCATACATCATCGCATAACACATGTAATAAAAATGGGATTCTTGAAACATCATGACATCATAAAACAAATCATATAAGGTAAATGACTTCATAAAAATAATTCACTCACAACATAATCAAATCAATGTAATTATAGGGATAAAAACAGAACCCTTTATTATCGTAGATGGAAAATAATTTTGATAAAACACTTGAACTCCATTCTTGAGGAAAATATCCTTTCTTCTTCAAAAACACTTTTCTTTTCTTAACATGTCATACAATTATAAACTAAAAGAAGTTGATTAAAAATAAACTTGAAAACTTATAAAGGAAGCTTCTTTTAAATAATGTTTTAAAAATCCATTCATTCCGTATAAGTTAAAAAAAACATTCTTCGTACTTTTGTCGGAAAAGTCAAAAAGTACCTCGTACGAAAAAACGACAAAAGATTCCTTTATTATTCTTTACTAAAAACTCACCGAAGGGTAAAATTGGATTTAAACTATTGTAAGTGGATGGAAACAATATTACATATTGAGGGAACATGGATGTGGATGATAAAATACACCCCAGTAAATACTTACGAATAAACGATCTCGGATAAAAATGAGATTGTGATATTTCCCTTACCTTAGGTCCGACTTTCTTTGTAAGTGTCCGAACCTCCTGTATAATGATTTAAATCATGTTATTGACTTATTCAAGAATCATATTCATTGTTATTATATCATATATGGTCCACTTATGACTTTATATTACCCGTTCTTTTGTAAATTCATGTTAAAGTAGCGTTTTGGGTAAAATCGTCTCATTTGTCGTTCGTGTTTTTAACTTGTAATTATTCATATGATTACTTAGATCACGATTACTTAATTCCAGAATATAAAACATGATTTATATATATATATATATATATTCAGAATATACATATATAATAAATCAGTAAATGGAAATAAATACACCGTTCATGGAAACGGTAGTCCGTACGTACGCATGAACGCTGTTTTCGTTTCCTTATTGAATTGAATGGAATTAATTAGATGACATACATATAAATATAAATAATTACTGTATCATTATTAGGTCATATATTTCATTATTACTTATTATATATATACTTTATAATCATTCATGAATGGTTAATCATTGAGAATGAATCTCATCGCGTCGTGGAGACGGTAGTCCGTACGTACGCACGAGCGATGATATCATTTCCATAATTATTGAATTGAATTAGAGTGGATGATACAATATATCAGAATCAATATCACTTTATAATAGTCATATATGGTCATTATTTACACCATTATACTGATCCAAGTAAGGTGGTGGTGGAAAATAGATTTCACCACGGCGTGGAGACGGTATTCTGTACGTACGCACGCGCGGTGATTTCTTTTTCCGTAGGATGGATAGATGGTGAAATAGGGTTGTTTCATACTTATAATAACATATCAGTATATGAGTGATAATGATGTTATTACTTCATAATGAAACAACCTAAGAAGAAGAAGTGGAAGAAGAAATAAAGGTGAAAGAATCGGTAATGGAAATTACCTCTTCTTTGAAGCGCCTCTTTGAGACCTCCTTTTAGGGCACTAAAATTGGTCTTTGATGAAGACCATAACCTCTAGGATGTTTCTAGGGGAGTGGATAAGGGAATTTGGCAGGGGTTGGCCGAGATTGAAGGCTCAATGTTGTGTGAGGAAGAGAGGGAGGAGGTTCCCTTTTATAAGGGAGGAGAGGGGCACCTTAGGAATATCTCAAAATATTATTTTATATTAAAGTCAAAATCGGTTTATAATGGTTCCAAAGGGTCTTATTTCGAAGCTAAAGTGGAGATGGGTAGAAATCCTATCAACAAATAGGATTTAGACAAATTTAGGTTATTATTTTAACCTTATCAATTAGATTTAACTCTAAGTTAAATAATTTAACTTTTACCGTGTCTTTTTGTTTTCTTACACTATATGGTTAATACACTTACTATAACATGCCAAACGAACCCCAAATTGTTTATTATTAATATATATATCCTTATCTAAGTAATTTGGCCAATCCTTAGATTTTGAGGAATAAAATAACAATTAATAATATAATATTTTATTTAGAAAATATTTTGTGTCAATTTTGACACTATTTGATATATGATTTTTGTGAAAGTCATAAAAGAATTATATGTTCGAACCAAGTTGATTAAATAAACACTAATATATCATAGTAACCTAGAAAATTAGTGGGATTCATAAAAAGTCTCAAATTAAATTTATTTTGGTATTTATAACATCAATTATGTCAATATTTCATTAATAAGATAATTACAGCATCATCTTTATGTCATAAATAAATTAAATTATTTGATCTCTAAAAATTAAAAATAAAATACCATTATGTAGGAAATATTTTTATCTTTCTAATTAATATTTACAATTGAATTTATCTTATGTATAATTCTATATTAAAAATGTTTTAGTAAATAAACTTTGATTTTAACTCTTTTAACTCTTCTTTGAATTAAATAATAATAAATGTCCTAATCTAATCCAAGTGGGCCTAAATGATAATATTTTACACTTAAGGTTGTTTTTGGTCGAGATAAACTTGTACAATAGGATTAGGACATGTGTTAGGGTAATATTAATATCATTTTTACCCTTAATTACCCTATTTACTTTTAACCGTGGTAAAAACAAGTAAAAAGTTACTATTCACCAAAAATTATTTTCATCTCATTGAACCACATTTTACTTACTGACATCAACCGTGTCTCTCGGATTTTTGAAATTCCATTCACAGATGCGGTAAAATTAAGATTTATGAAAAAAATATTTTTTTTTAACTTCCACTTAGTAGTTTCACTATTCATCAAAAATTGAAGTTTTTCAGAAAAATGCCAAATTTTCACCCTAAGCTATAATTGATATTCCGAATTCAAAAATGATTTCTATTTTAAAAAATTCCCAACATATAAGTTGCATTAATTAATTTTATAAGTAATTTCCGCTGTCACAACAAATAGCGTGTTTTTAAGAGATAATAACTATCAAAATATTAACACTTGTTTATGTCTGGTGTAAATGTGAAATTACATCCAATGACCAACATTGTATTTAATTGTAAAAATATATTCTAAATATACTTTTAAACCACTCAAATTAATAATTTATCACTATTAATTATTGCAATTAAAAAAGTTATTTTTAATTAAAATTTAGTAATTTTCACTATTCATCAGAAAATAAAAGTTATCCGAAAAGTACCAAAATTTCACCCTAAGATAATTTAGATATTATGAATCCAAAAATGAATTCCATTCTGAAAAATAAAATATACAAAATTTCAAAAAGTGGTTATTACTATTCATAACGGCTAGTTTTAATAATATTTTAATAGTGTATTGTTGTTTAGTGAAACTCGTTATTGCGTACTACACACGCTATCGAGGAAGGTCGCGATTGCGTGTAATGCAAGGAAAATCAAGGATGCGTGTTGTGCAAGCTCCTTTTGGTGTATCGTACACCACAAGACATTAGTGTAATTAAAAAGAATATTTTTCATAAAATCTGGGGGTGTTACAGTGCTCATCTCCCAACACTTGATGTAAGTGATCGTTTAGCCCAAAATTGTCATATTTCCAGGAATCAAGAGAAAAACTTATAATATGATGCTGAGTCGATTCATTAACTGCACTTTCATATTTCTTCTTTCAACTCAGGAAAAATAGTTTTGCTCGAGGCACACATCATTCAATATTCAATTTTTCCCTCTACAATGACATTGAATGTAGGAAACCATAATTAAAAATAGGTTACCAATAATAATTTCATAACTAAAATTATATAACTTTGACAATCGAATAAATTATGGAGGAAACAATAGAAAGTACAAGTCGTAAAAAAAAGTTATAAACAACTATCATACCAGCTTCTTCTCATGATCTGGTATTGTAGTACCTCCTAATTTGTATAATTATTTTTTAGCATCAATGTTTTTTTATTTTTTCTGGATGATTCCTAAATAAAATTTAATAATACAAAAGATATTATTAATTCAAAACATGAGATTTTTCATTTAAATATCTCAAATTTGATTGATACCTTAAACTGGTTAGTCATCCAATGAGTATCATCTGCTGATACTATTCTATCAGACAATCATCCACAACGAGGACCACATATAACGTTGTGTCAAATCTATCATGTCATCCAATTACAAATCATGCTTATAGGCTCTTCAAAGATCACCTAAATCCTTTAGACATGTTGGTCTTGCACCCTCACCATCGGAGAAATTAAACAGAAGCTGACACCGAAATATTAATTCACATAAATACAAAAAATAATATATTACATTAATGCAAAAGATTTTTTTACCCATATCTCTACCCAAACATTATCCTTGACTTCATCTGGAAACTGTCTCCATGAGAGCAGACTGGCAAGAATGATGTCATAGTATTTGGCAAGCTTCGCCAAAAAACTCTGACTTTTTTTCCCTATTTTTTCAATCATCTGACTGTCTTCAATGTAGTCCACCATCAAATGTGTGTGGTGCTTCCACACCGCATGCATGCGTGTACACCCCCACCCCCGGCTCCTATCAGTAGATGTATCTGTTATGAAATAAAAAAAATTTATCAATACATGTTATAATGAAAATAAATTATGGTATAAAAATTTCTTAGGGTTCTATAAATATACCTGCAGATGTCTGATCAATGGGTGCTACTAGATCCACAGAAACTGAAGGAATGCCCTGTGCAGGTGGAGTGGGTCCCAATGTATGCTCTGCAGGGACATACTCTGGAAGAGCAGGAGTCGAAGAAGATGGAATATAGAAGCTTAGAGAGAATGAAGTATAAGTAAAAGAAGATGGCACAAATTACTGGCCGAATGCTGGATGGGGAGTGGGAATCATCATCCGATATAGTAAAGACGGGTGAGGAGACTCAGATGTAAAGGGTGGTGAAAACATGGGAGGCCGAAATATCCCGTGTGTCTCTAATGACACATTGAGATTAGAATGTGGGATATATGGTATGTCAGTGGGAGGGGCAGGGTCTAACTGGGTATGCTGACCAGATCACCTAGCTTTCATACCCCCCCGTATGAACACCCTGAGTACTAGGACCACTACTAGGCTGATCATCAAATAATTGTCACCTAAGAGGTGGATCCGGAAAAAATGTTTGAAACAAAATTAATAACATGACATTATATATTATTTAAATATATATATTTGAAATAAAATACTCACTACAGGAACTAGTGGTGGAACGCTCATCTCAGTCATGCGACGATTGTTTGTCATCATCTTTTTTCATCGTCTCTCTTCAATTGGTTGTATTTCGTGCATTCGAAAACAAATATGGAAGTAATTAGAAAATGATAACTAATGTGTAACACAAAAAACAAAATAAATGAGAGGGAATAGGGGGATTCCTAGATACTTTAACTATCCATTATTTTAGGTGAGCTTTAATAGATATATAATGAATTAAATAAATCATACAAGATGTAATAAAGAAATTTAATTACTTAGTAGGATGGTTCTTTAGCCCAGGTAGATGATGCAGGTTTTTATACATATTTTAAAAAAGAAGACAAACCATCATGTTCATTATCTGGTTTAATGTTAAAGGGAGGTATTAGAGTTATAGTAATTTTATACATGGTCAATAAAGCATTGAAATGTTTACCATGTTAGAAATGTTGGTTTCATAGGTTTGAATACAGTTCAATTCCAAATTAGAAAATGCAATTAAAATAAAATTACAACCAAGAAACATTGAAAATTCACATAATGGTCAAATAAAATACAACATATTTGTAATCAATATTAAATCAATTTGAATAGTACCAAACTTAACAACCCAAGTCGAGCTAAACCAAAATAATTGAGAACAAGAATGATTTTATATATTTACCACCACAACTTCAGGTTCACAGTAAACTCAAAAAATTGAGATATTGGAGTAATCAAAAGTAATAAATAGATCATTTCCAATGGAAGTAGGTATAGTGTCAATTCCATCATCACCATCATCAAAAATATGTCTTGAAATTTCTTCAAAAATGGCACCAAATTTAGGTCGAAGATGGTCTTTGACATGAAAAATTTGTTTCTTCATTGATGCCAATACATATGGTTCATCAGTTTTAAGAGTGAGAGTTATATTAATTACTCAAAATCCACAATCATTAATAAATGTGTTATGACTCGTCATTGAATCAAACCACTATCATTTCATCATCATGACTCATCCATGAGAATAATAATCCAATATTATTATTTTTTCAATTACTCCGTAATAACCTAAATTTTCAAATCGCGATCTACTATCTGATGCACTGGAAAAATAGTCTGTTGTGTCAGTAACCATAACACCAACATGTTTTGTTCTCATGTTATTTTCTCATTCAGTGATAATAAATATGTACCCATTGATAACAATTGATTTGTAGTCACGAACCACAGTATTTGAACCAAAAGTCAAAGCTATTATTTCCTCAGATACATAGTCAGCAGGTAAACTCAATACCTGAAATATAAATGAATATTAAACTTAATTAAATATTTATTTAATTATTTTTAACATTAATATTTTTACCTTCAATTTTAACCAAGACGAAAACTCTTTGTTATGAAAAGTCTCTCTCCTTCTCAAAGATAAAGAACGATGATTTCTATTTATCATTGTTTTATGTTACCTATAGATAAAAATAGAAATAGTTTTACATATATATATGTAATATATACATATATTCAATTTACTTACCTAATGTAGTTATCGAACAAATCATAGTTGAACAAAAATGTGCAATGTGTCATCTCCCGCTCTTCAAGGCTTAATATCATCAATGTATATAATCCAAGAATTCCTCCTGTTTGAGGAAGTAATGGAAAACATGGTTCAATTTTCTCATACTGTTCTTCTTCATTTCTCATTGGTTTTTTCATTATTGTAGTAAGATTAGACAAACACATAGATCAAAAATCCATATATTCTTGAGCCAAGTAACCGTTCACAGTAAAACCTTCTGAATGATTCCTGTTTCGGACATAAGAATTTAATGTGTGTATATTTCTTTGAGTTGGATACATCCAACGAAAAGAAATAGGTCCTCCGAGAAGTATTTCAGTTGAAATATGGACAGTCAGATGCATCATGCATGTGAAAAATGATGGAGGAAATATTTTCTCTAACTCACACAAAATTAATGGGGAAACATTTTTTGAAAAAAAGACTTGGACAAATTCTTAGCACAAAGATCACTAAACAAATGTCACAACTGAATAAAAGTCACCCTTAAATAATTGGACAAAATATGTTGGATTTTTATTGGAATCAACTCATGTAGAAGGATGTGATAATCACGAGTCTTTAAGGATTTTAGCTTCAACTCTCTTATGTTGACCCGTTTAGATATGTTGCTTGAATAGCCATCAGTAACATTAATTGTCTCTAGTAATTTTAGAAATTTCTTTTTTTCTGTAGGTGCCATCACATAATTAGCACATGGAACTTGCCATTTTTTTCACTGATACGCATAGGATGCAATCTTGTTCTGATTCCCCAATCCACCAAGTTACGTCGAGACCGTAAATCATCTTTTGTCTTTCCCTTAACATTTAAAAGAATCAAAAGCAAAATTTCACACATATTTTTTCAATGTTCATTACATCTAAGAAATGGCGTAAAAAATTGGTTGAAAAATAAGGAAATTCAAAGAAGATACTTCTCTTCTTCCAATTGTAACAAGTTTTAGTGGAAACATTCTTTCTCTTTCCAGATTTCATTTGACCCTTTCCGAATGAAAAACTGAAATCCTTCAATTCATTAAACACATCAGTTCTAGACATACACTGAGGGGGATCACCGATCTCCATGGTATTTTCAAATGTTCAATTATTATTTCTATATGGATGGTCCATTGGAAAGAATCATCGATGTCCCATAAAACTGAAACTACAACAATTTTTTTGACTTCTAGATCATGTATTCTTCATAAAAACAGGACATTATAGTTTTCTCTTTGTGCTTCATCCAGACAACATTGCAAAAGAAGGAAAATCATTAATCGTCCACATAAGCACAGCACGCATCTAAAATATGTCTTTCAAACATGCATCGTATGTGTTCACACCCACATCCCAAATAAGTTTCTACTCTTTTATTAAAGTTTTCATGTATACATCTATATCATTACCGGGATCAAAAGGGCCAGGTATGAGTATACTCATGAAAGTGAAAGGTTTTGTCATACAAAGCCATAGGGGAAGGTTATAAATGTGTATAAAAATTGGTCATGTGTTGTGCAAAGTAAGAATTTTCCCAAATAGATTAAAACCATCACATGAAAGACTCAGTATCACATTACGCGAATCAGCTGCAAAATCAGGATATCGAGCATCAAATCTCTGCCATGAAAATCCATCTACAAGGTGAACCAAATCATCATTAGTCTTCTTTGTCTCGGTATCATTTCATCATATTTTTATTGATATTTCACCATACATAAAAAGATTCTGGAGTTTGGGGATCAATGGAAAGTGCCACATTACTTTCTGTGGCACACGAGATGGTGTTCCATCGACTTTTGGCTTCCAACGGGATGTGCCACATTTTATACAATCATTATGTTCAGTAGTTTACTCCTATAATAAACTACAATATTTCGGTCAAGCATGAATTTTTTTTCTTTAAAATCCAAGATCTTCAACTAACTTCCATGCCATATAGTGGTTTGAGGTAATATATGAATTATTTGAAATTAAATCCTTCTAGAAGGTAAGAATGTAATCAATGACAGTATTAGAAATTTCATACATAGTTTTCCCATGAAACAATCAGATTAATAATTACATCTTTTTCATTTTACCGCATTGTCGGTATATTGGAGTCATGAAAACATCATTCAATTTTTTCACCCTGACAACATCATCATTTTCATTAGACGCATCATGTGTGCTCATATCAAAGTCTTCTTGGATTAGAATCCTTTATTTTTCATGATGAAGAATAAACGGAAACTGGTCATATAGAAAATTATCCAATCCAGCCCTCTCATTTGGATCATTAGCAATTTTTGATGTCATTTTCTACTCATTGTTATACCACACATAGTAGTTTTCTTGAAAACCATATTTGTTTATGTGGTATCTGACTTCTTCACAGCTCAACCAAGGTCTTACAACACAATTTTCACATGGGCAGTGTATGTGACCACTATCTGAAGCATTGTGAAATGAAAAATTTAAAAATCTCTCCAAATTGATTTGAAAATTTCTTGAGATCTGATCTGTTTCATACATACAACTTTTACCTATTCTATAAAAAGAAATTGTTATAAGTCATTTCGTCAAAAATAAATTCAATAAGATTGAATTTTTATCGAAAATATTTTTAAGTAAACAAGAATTGTTCACTTTATATGAAACCATAACTAACACACTACTCAATATGAGAATCATAATATAAAAGACAACAAAATACTATATTTATAACAAATTATCTTTGAATAACCATACATTAGTGTACAAGATCATGTAAACTTGTGGAGGATAATTATTCAGGAGTTGAGTAAATTTTATATCGAAGAAATTTTATATTTTAGTAGATTATTTGAGTGATCACATACACTGCCCAAAGGGTGGGGGTGTCCAGGGGTGGGGGGCTGTCCAGGGGGTGGGGGTTGTCCGGGGGGTGGGGGGGCTGTTCAGGGGGTGGGTGGTGTCTAGGGGTGGGTGTGTCCAGGGGGTGGGGTGGTGTCTAGGGGGGTGTACAAGGGGGTGGGGATGTCCAAGGGGGTGGGGGCTATCTAGGGGGTGGGGCTGTCTAAGGGGGTGGGGTTGTCCAGGGGGTGGGGGTGTCCAGGGGGTGGGGGTGTCCAGGGGGTGAGGTGGTGTCTAGGGGGCTGTCTAAGGGGGTGGGGGCTGTCTAACCAGGGTGGGGGTGTCCAGGGGGTGGGGTAGTGTCCAAGGGGGGTGTCCGGGGGGGGGGGGGGGGGGTTGTCCAAGGGGGTGGTGGTGTCTAGGGGGTGGGGGCTATCTAGGGGGTGGGGGGTTGTCCTTGTGGGTTGGGGTGTTCAAGGGGTGGGGGTGTTTAGGGGGTGGGGGTGGGGTGTCCAAGGGGGTGTGTGGGGGTGGGGGTGTCCAGAGGGTGGGGGTTGTCCAAGGGGGTGGGGGTGTCCAGGGGGTGGGGGTTGTCCAAGGGGGGTGGGGTGTGTAGGGGTGGGGGTTGTCCAATGGGGGTGTCTAGGGGGTGGGGTGGGGGTGTTCAGGGGAGGAAATGCCCATATAATACCTTGAAAATTACCTATACCCAATCCAACCAATATCACAATTTCAATCCATTACTCAACCAACATCCAATTCATCCTCAATATCACTACCCTTCCCATTATTCCTTGAACAAAAACTATAAATAAAAAATCCAAATCCAATTTTCAACTAAACTAAAGTCCATAGAAACTGCCATAAACCCCCACTAAAAAAGTGGAAAACCATCTACACCACTACCCCAACTGTCCCCAATCCCTTCACATGGACCATCCTTATATCCATTACCCACCTAGAGACCATATGACTAAACAAACCCTTTACAATATTTTAGTGGGGAAACATCTCACCAGCACCCATTAGTTCATATGGTTCACAAACTCTACACACGGAAAGAGCGGCTATGAAGACTTCAAATAAAAGTGATTCAAACAATCATGACACTTGAAGTGTAGAACAAAAAAAATTAAAGTATTTGATATTCCAACACACTGCACAAAACTCTGGTTTAAGGCAAATCAAAACAGAAACAAAAAAAGATGTAGAACATTAAAACTAAGGTACCACTTACTAATTTGAAGTGTAGAAATAAAAACTTTCTTGATTGAATATGGATTTATATGGTGGATTGAGTTCTGTAGCCTAGGGAAAAGAGACATCATCGGGAGAGCTTCAGATTAGGGCTGCAATTGTGTGGATGGGGGAGCTGGAGCCACTGTGTATTTGGGGGAAACCTTTCCCAACGGTTTTTAAAAACCGTTGGGAAAGCTATTCTTTACCAAAGGTTTTTTAAAACTGTTGGTATACATTATAGAAATCAAATATTTCCCAATTATTTGAGTAAATCGTTGAGAAATCTTCATTCTAAAATCAAAATACCAACGGTTTCAATAAAACATTGGTAAAGGTTTCTCTAAAACCAGTATGCCAACAGTTTGTTCCAATCGTTGGCATAAAACCGTTGGGAAAACCTCCATTTCCACCAATGTCTAATCTTTTATCTATTTTAAATAATTTTACATTTAATTTCAAAGTTTGAATCCCAAAAAAGTGTTATTTTAGAGTTAATTGTTATATTTTATTGTTATATATGTATTTTGAGCTTAATTGCAAAAATTGTCTAATTTTGGATTTTTAACTATTTTAATTTATTTTTTAATTTCAGGCATAACATTTTCTGTATTGATTAAAATTGCAAAATTCCTTTTTTGTAGGATTAAATTCTTGTTGGGATTCATTTAATTAAACTGGACCGAGAGCTTAATCCAACATTTTGAGGCCCAAAAGAAGCTCATGAACTGGACCATGGAATCTGTGCCCGAATGTAGAAAATTTTAAAGATGAAGCCATATCTCACAAAAGGTTGGCCCAAGTGAGATGAAATTCTACATGGATAAAGATGACATCTTGAGGAACATTTTTTATATATGTGGTCACGCATGCTTACTACTATTTCATTGTCATAAATGCATTGGAACCGGTGCATGAGAATACGCACAGTCATCCAGGAAAAAAAAATCAGAGTAAATTGGTCATAACTCCTTCAATACATGGCCAAGTGAGATGAATTTTTTTTGTTCGATAGAGGAGAGATATATTAACTCTCAGGAAACATTTTCCAAATTTGGTCATTAAATGGGACTACCATGCGCAAACTTCTGATCGACAAATTTGGAATCAAAATTTTCACCCATTTTTCCTATAAAATGTATCTCCTCTCCTTTTCAAAGGGTTGGCAACATTAGTTGGCTATTTTCAGTAGATTTGTAGGTTTTTCTTCTACCATAATAGTTTTAAGCATTTTTAATATATATTAGTCTTCTTCTTCCTCTCATTACTTATTTTTATCTTCTTTTTTCACCACGTTCTTCTCCACTATGTTCTTTGGTGCTCATGATCATGAGTAGCTAACCCGAAGAATTTCCCAAGAGAGTAATCCAGTGTTGAACCCAAGTCTTTGCAATATCATCCTTACTATTTCTTATTTTCATAGAGTTATATTTAGGGGGATCTTAGTGGGAATGGCGTCTTTGTGTCTCCACTTGTCACCCAAGGCTTAACTTCTTCTTTCTGCAATATTTTCTCACAATCAAGGAGGATGTGTGGTGTACTTGAAGATCATTAAGTTCACACATATTCACAACATGGAAAAAGAGGATGTTCACATGTACGATGGAGTGTGTTCATTAAGTAAATTTGAAACTAATGACGAGATGATGAAAGTTCACTCTGGGTGTTCTCCTGAGAGGATCTCATTTCCATCTAACATCATTCTGTCTAATTTCATCATGTTTACATTACATTTATATATATATATCAATATTACATTCATATTTCAAACTCTCATCTTTATATTAGTTAGTTTTATATTATTTAGAATTTAAATAGTGATAATAGAAATTTAGTGTTGTGTAAGCTGCCTCCCTAAGGTTTGTGTTATGCTGCATTCTTAAGGAAATAAGAAATACATTGAAGCGAGATTTGCGAAAACTATTTCTCATCTAGTATCGTCGTCGTGGAGGCTCAACACTTGCACACATTGTTTTTCATAAAAAGAAAACACAGAAAATCATAAATTTCAAAAATGGAAAGAAAAAAATAGAATTTTTACATGATGTATTCAAATTCTAATTATTATGCATAGACATACTACTCTCAGATGCAAGAAGAAGTTCACAATGATATTGAAGCCTGATTTCAAAGGATTAGTGGAAAATCATAGGAAATGGAGAGCCAAATAGAGTATATATTTGAATATGTCCAGGAATCCTAAGAGCATTAGTTAGAGTAAGAACTGAAACCAGTGATGGAATAAGTGTCTCCACTTACATTTCAAGTTAAAGAACTCGAGGAGGCCAGTAAGAAATTCAATATAGATCCATTTTCCCCTGCTCAACCATTGCTTGAGAAAGTTGCTGAAAAATATGTGTCAACTGATATACATATGGTAGATCAAGATGATTTGGATGAGTATTGTCCAAATTTTATAGAAGCTGAGAAGGTAAGTGATTCTCCCATCTATGACAATGAAAAAGCAGCACTTCTCCACCTCACTCTTGATTTGGAAGATGATGATGAAGATTTACCGGTTGAGATTGAGTTTTCAATGTTCCTGCCAGTAGAGATCAATTTCCAAACTGACTTACTTAAAAAATAAAGATTTCTTTTTTGATTCTTCATGTTTTAATCTTATTCAAACTGAACGATTTTCTGACTTCCCCTTTTCTGAAATTTTTAACACATCACAAATGGAGAACACCTTGAATGTTAAGGAAGAGACCACTAAAGTGGTGGTGATCGAAGAAGGAGAGCTAATGGAGCATGTGGTGATGTGACTACCTCTTCTGCTACAACATGTATACCATATTGAGGACACCATAGAAGTACACGAAGAGGGATCATATCTTCTTTTCTCTTCCACTCTAGATCTCAAATTATTTATTTTTTCTTGGGGGTTGGGAAATTTTTTCTATACATTAGGGGTCTCCATTCTCAGTGTCCACGCATGGACACTGGAAAAAGTTGTGTGTGGTGGTTCATCCCAAATAAACATCATCCACCTTCTGATTGGAGATAATCTACTATAATTGCCTAACTAAGGATAATAAAAATATACCACCCGCTTGGAGGATCTAAACCAAATGTTAACCCTTTTCTTTCCCTTTATATTTCTACTTTATATTTCTTATGTTTTGTTCTTGATTTCTAGTAGTTTTAAATTGGGGGAACCTAAGAGTTTAACTCAAAGTCATCACTTCAAAATAAATCAGGTTGTGCCTCTTTTTTTTCATTATTTTATTTACAGTCCAATTAAAATTTTATATGTAAGGTTGTATTGATCTAATTTGAACTAAAAATGGGGTGGTAAATAGAATAAGTGTAAGGGATGAATGTTAATCTTTTTTAGGAATTTTTTTTGTTTCCTTTTTTGTTTATCTATTTTTTACCCTCAGAATTTTGCATGTTTTGCTTTCAGTTTTTTATTTTTGGTGTGTTTTTAGGACTTGAGCTGAAAACTTTGGAAAATTAAAACCAACTAAGTATTTTGGGTACATTATTTGAATATTTAAGGGTTTAAATGATTGCTAAATGGATTTTGATACATAATTTCCAATATTTTCATTTGATGAAGTTTTATTTATTGTGAAATTCGTGTACACTAGTGTTGTCCAAATTGAAAATATTATCCAACCCAAAAGGTTTCTAAACCTAGATATTCTTTACATTTCACTTTTTCTTGAAATTTTTAAGACATTTTGTGTGATCCAGAACTTATTGTTTTTCATTTTTTCAAAGTTTTTAGAGTTCATGAAATGTGTCAAGTATGATTGAAGCACCACATTGAAAGATCTTTTTAAATTCAACTCTTATTTTGGTCTATACTTACATTTGATCTTTATTAAGCCCTTAGTAGCCATGAAATGTTTTGTTAGGCAGTCACATTACAAGTCATTTATCTCTTTCCGACCTGCACTAAAAGTTAAGATGCGTGATTATTATTGAACTCAAGTGGGGATAACTTTAGTTGTGTTTTCTGATTTGATGTTTTTTTTTGTGCGAAAAAAAAGTAATGTCATCAGATTTCACAATGGTTATTTAGAGTTGGTTTTAGCAGTGATTTTTAAAATCACCATTAAATGTGTGTTAATTTTTTTTATAGTATTAATTTTAAAAAAATACATTTTTTAACTGTGGATTTTAAAAGACTGCCATTAAATTAAAGAAAAAAAATATAAATATAAAATATTTAATTATGATTTATTAATTATTATCATATATTGTTTATTATTTACAATTTTAATTAATTATAGTGTGTTAATTAATAAATATTTATAATTATTAGTCAATAATAATTTGAAACTTAAAATAATTCTTGAATAAGTTAAAAATCTTACTTCAGCATCAAATGACCATAACTTTTGATTTAGGAGTCCATTTTCGTTTCACGACTAGTCAAATCAAAACTTATGAAATAAAATAAAATCACAGTAGATAATATTTTTGTAATAATTAAAAGAATAAATTTTATTATAGTTTTATGAAAAGTTTGAAATCAAACTTCAACTTCAAACGATAATAACTTTTGATTTGGGTGTTCATTTAGGCTCTACCACAAATCAAATCGAAGTCTGCGATGAGTTCTTTGTCGTGTTGATCCGAGGGGTCAAGTCACTATTTTTTTAGTTCAAAAGAGGCCCAAAAGGCCTCTAAAACAATTTTGTTTATTCTGATATCATGATTTTTAAACATTCAATGAGATTTCCTTTTCGTTTAAGAGTGTATTCATATTATTTAATGTCGTTTATGATTTTATTCCATTGATTTACAATCCTATTGATTTGATGGTGTTGCAATTATTGTGGGTTCCCCTCTTTTTATGATTTATTATCTATTATATATATCTATTTACATGAATTTATGAATATTTGTGTCTATTTATATACATTTTACTAGTGTTCATATATGTGTGTGTGTATTTATTTATATTAATATACAATTATATATTTGTGTGTCTGTATATTTAACATAAATGTATGTTTATATATATTTATGTAAATTTCGTTATATGTGTGTGTATATATATATAGATATTTATATCCATTTATCATTTATTCCATTATTATTTATTATTCATCATTTTAATATTTATATATTACTAGTTTATTATTTACTGATTTATTTTTTATTATTAACTTATTGTTAAATTAATATTTAATATTTATTTATTATTTATTATTTATTATTTATTATTATTTTTAATTTATTCATAATTTATTGTTTATTGTTAATTTATTATTTAATTATTATCTATTATTAATTTATAATTAACATATTATTTATTTAGCATATATTTATTATTTATTATTTATTAAATTGTTATTTATTTACTATTATTTATTATTAATTATTTATTATTAATTATTTATTACTAATTACTTATTTTTTATTACTTATTTATTATTTATTTATTATTTATTATTTATTTACTTTTCATTATTATTTTATTATTTATTTATTATTTATTTGTTTATTATTTATTTATTATCTATTTATTATTTATACAATAATTATAAATTTATTTTTAATTTGTTTCTAATTTATTATTAATTTATTATTAACGTATTATTTATCATTTATTTATAATTATTATTTTATTATATATTTCTTATTTACTTGTTTATTATTTTTTATTATTTATTTATTGTTTATACATTAATTATTAATTTAATTTTAATTTATTATTATTTTATTATTAATTTACTTTTAATTTATTATTATTTTATTATTAATTTATTATTAATGATTTATTTATTACTTATTTATTATATATTCATTTTTTATTTATTATTTATTTATTCATAATTTATTATTTATTATTTATTATTTATTAATTTACTATTAATTTATCATATATTAATTCACTTTTTAATTAATTTATAATTCAATTATTACTTATTTTTTATTTATTTATTTCTAATTAATTATTAATTATTATTTATTATCTATTATTGATTATTTACTATTTATTAATTTATTATTTATTTATTTATTTATTATTCATTTATTTTTTGTTTATTAATTATTAACTATTAATTATGGAATTTATTATAAGTTTTTTTAAAAAATATTTTTTAAAACATGCTGGGTTAAAAATATTTTGAAAAATACTTTACAAAGGCAGTATCCGTAATGCCGCCTTTCCCCTAAAAAATATTTTTTTTAAAAAATATTATTATTTTTTGTTTTGTTTTGTTTATATATATAAACAAAAAAAAATTCAGCAGAATTTATCCGTTATTTAAAATCCAGCAGTACTGTCATTACAGCATTCTAGATTCTGATAGAAGCTCTCACCCATGACTCCCTTTTATAAGAGAGCTTACCCTGGAAATCATTCTGCATTTCCAATGTGGGATTCTGGTTCTCGCTTTCCTGTGCAGAACATTCTGCATTTCCGATGTGGAGTTCTGTTTCAATTATGTGACTTCGAAAGACTACAAAATATAAACTATAAGAACAATATAAATGAAACTTAAAACATGAATTAAACATATAAAAATAGTGGAAAATAAAAATAATTTCATAAAAAATGATGATAAAAAATAATTTATAAGCTTTCAAAACCACCTACTTAAAACTTTAAAATGTTTCACGTACGTGACTTTGAAAGCCTATAAAACATAAACTACAATACAAATATAAATGAAACATAATACATGGATTAAACATATAACAAATAGTTGAAAGTAAAAATAATTTCATAAAAAATGTTGATGCAAAATAATTTATAAGTTCTCAAAGACACCTACATGAAACTTAAAAATGTTTCAAGCATGTGACTTTTAAAGACTATAAAATATAAACTATAACACCAATATAAATGAAACTTAAAACATGGATTAAAAATATAACAAATATTTTAAAATAAAAAGAATTTCATAAAAAATGTTCATGAAAAATAATTTATAAGCTTTCAAAACCAACTACTTGAAACTTAAAAACGATTCAAGTATGTGGATTTGAATGACGATAAAATATAAACTATAAGACCGATATAATTTAAAGTTAAAACATGGATTAAACATATAATAAGTTATTTAATTATTTAATTAATATTATTAAAAATTAATCATATAAAAATTAATTAGTTAAGTAGTAATTATTAATAATTAATTATTAATAATTAACCAATTAATTAGTAATATAATGACTTAATAATTACAATTTAATAATTATAATGAAAATTTATAATTTATAATTATATTACTAATTAACTAATTAACTATTATATAATTAATAATTATTTTACCAATTAACTAATTAATTATTATATAATATTTTTTTAATAAATAATAATTAATGAATAATTATAATTTATAATTATATTACTAATTAAATAATTATAAAAAGGGTCTCAGCTCTTTCTTTCTCAAAAAAATAACTAATTAACTATTATATATTTAATAATGATATTACTAATTAACTAATTAGTTACTATAAAATTAATTATTAATAATTACTAATTAACTAACTACAAATTATATAATTAATAATTATATTACTAATTAACTAATTAATTATTATATAATTAATAATTATATTACTATGTAACTAATTAATTATTAAATAATTAATAATTATATTATTAATTAACTAATTATATAACTAATTAACTAAATAATTATTATATAATTAATTATTAATAATTACTAATTAACTAACTAATTATTATAAACTTAATAGTTATATAATTGATAATTATATTATTAATTAACTAATTAGTAATTAATAATTAATAATTAATAGTTATAATGAATAATAATAATGAATAATTATAATGAATAATTATATTACTAATTAACTAGTTAATTTTTATATAATAATTTATAATAATTACTAATTAATAATTATAATGAATAATTATATTACTAATTAACTAATTAACTATTATATAATTAATAATTATATTACAAATTAAATAATTAATTATTATATGTCAACGAGCCTGTACCCTAATTGTACAGGCTCCTGCTTGGCATCCAAAAGACCCAGGATCAAATCCAGGCGGAGGCGAATTTCCGAGTACTGTAGCGGCGGAGGGACTGTAGCGACACTTTAGCAGCGCAGGTACTGTAGCATTACTGTTCACCGAGAGGTCCTTTGGGCCAAAAATGGGCTTTCAAGCCTTGTATCTAGGTCACTTGGCCTTGGGCCTTCAGGCTATGTAATGGGTCTCCCTCTACCCAGTCTAAAGAGGTCTTTGCTTTAATAATAAATTGAGGCTTCAACCCCAACCTTTTAGAAAAATTATTATATAATAATATTTAATAAATAATAATTAATAATTATAATGAATAATTATCATTTATAATTATATTACTAATTAACTAATTATAAAAAGGGCATCGACTCTATCTTTCTCAAAAAAATTAACTAATTAACTGTTATATATTTAATAATAATATTGCTAATTAAATAATAAGTTATTATATAATTAATGATTAGTAATTACTAATTAACTAATTACATATTATATAATTAATAATCATATTACTAATTAACTAATTAATTATTATATAATTAATAATTATATTACTAAGTAACTAATTAATTATTAAATAATTAATAATTATGTTTCTAATTAACTAATTATATTATTAATTAACTAATTATATTACTAATTAACTAATTAGTTACTATATAATTAATGATTAATAATTAATAATTAACTAATTAAAAATTATATTACGAATTAACTAATTAATTTTTATATAATTAATAATTATATTACAAAGTAACTAAATAATTATTAAATAATTAATAATTATATTAATAATTAACTATTTATATTACAAATTAACTAATTAATTATTATATAATTAATTGTCAACAATTACTAATTAACTAACTAATTATTATACAATTAATAGTTATATGATTAATAAATATATTATTAATTAATAATTAATAATTAATAATTATAATTAGTAATTATAATAAATAATTATAATTAGTAACTATAATAAATAATTATAATTAGTAATTATAATGAATAATACTAATTAATAATTATAATTTATAATTATATTACTAATTAACTAGTAAACTATTATATAATTAATAATTATATTATTATTTAACAAATTAATTATTATATAATAATTTTGAATAATTACTAATTATTAATTATAATGAATAAATATAATTTATAATAATATTACTAATTAACTAATTAACTATTATATACTGAATAATTATATTACTAATTAATTGGTTAATTATTATATAATTAATTATTAATAATTTCAAATTAATTAATTAATTATTATATAATAAATTATTAATAATATTAATTAAATAATTAAATAATTTATTATATGTTTAATCCATGTTTTAACTTTAAATTATATCGGTCTTATAGTTTATATTTCATCATCTTTCAAAGCCACATACTAGAATCATTTTTAAGTTTCAAGTAGTTGGTTTTGAAAGCTTATAAATTATTTTTCATGAACAGTTTTTACAGAATTCTTTTTATTTTCAACTATTTGTTATATGTTTAATCAATTTTTTATGTTTTATTTATATCGACCTTATAGTTTATATTTTATATAATTTCAAAGTCATGTGCTTGAAACATTGGTAAGTTTCATATAGGTTTCTTTGAAAACTTATAAATTATTTTCCATCATTATTTTTTACAAAATTCTTTTTATATTCAACTATTTTTTATATTTTTAATCCATGTATTAAGTTTCATTTATATTGGTTTTGTAGTTTATATTTTATAGGCTTTCAAAGTCACGTACTTGAAACATTTTTATGTTTCAAGTAGGTGGTTTTGAAAGATTATAAATTATTTTTTATCATCATTTTTTATGAAATTATTATTTTTAACTATTTTTTATATATTTAATCCGTGTTTTAAGTTTCATTTATATTGTTCTTATAGTTTTTATTTTATAATATTTCAAAGTCATGTACTTGAAACAAAATCTCACATCAGAAATGCAGAATGTTCTGCGCAAGAAAGGAGAACCAGAATCTCAAATCAGAAATGTAGAATGATTTTCAGGGTAAGTTATCTTATAAGAGGAAGCTCTGGATGAGAGCTTCAGTCAGAATCCAGACTATTGTAATGATAGTACTCTTGGATATTAAATTTCAGATAAATTCTACTGAAAATGTTTTTTTATTTATATATATATAAACAAAACAAAATTAAAAAAACAATTTAAATACAAAAAATTGTAAAAAAATTGTTTTTTCTGTTTCAGAAGAAAGGCGGCATCGCGGTTGGCGCCTTTCGACTTAACCCGAAAGGTAGAAACACTGCTGCTGCCTTTCACCCGGAACCTAAAGGCGGCAACTGCGCTGCCGTCTTTAGGGTGTATTTTTTAAAAAATTGACCTATGCGGTTTTAAAAATATATTAAAAAAAAACCTATTTAAAAAAACGATTTTTAATTATTTAGTTCATGTTTATTTGTTATGTATTATTTATTTTTTATATCGATATATATATAAATATATTAAATTCTGTTTACTCGCCACATGAAAGAAGATTTTGTTGTAGTGGTAATGTATTTGTAGAATAACAAAGAGGTAAGGAGTTCAAATATCACCTTCATAATTTCTACATGGTATATATGGCTTGTGCAAGTGCATATTCGTGGTAAATAATAAAAAAATAAAAAAATCATTTACGAAAATATAAAAATAAATACAATAACATAAAATGTCGCTAAATGATTCTTTTGATTTTAAAAAAACGTCACTAAATCATTTTGCAACAGTTTTGAAAAACTTACTGCCGCTAAATGATTGTCAAAAAACGATCTAGAGGCGATTTGAACTGTCGTTAAATGCTTACTTTGGCGTAGTGTCATTACAAAGATGGGTCGGAGGTTCATTAATACTTAAAGATCAAATGTTGCCTATTTTTCCTCAAGAATATGATTTTGAAGAGATATTTGGAAGTGATTCATTTTTGAGCTGATTGAGGAACACATCATTCTTGAGCAAAACTATTTTCATACATTTACTTCACTTCGAAAAGAACAACCCCCATGTAAAAACCCTCACGATTGACACATTTTTTACTCTATGAAGTATAGATACTATAAGGATAACAAGCCTATGGAGATCTCATATGTTCTTGAGATTGAGAAACTCTACATTAAAAATAATATCCTTGAGTGAAGAGAGATTTTTTTCCAGGGAGGTAAGTACAATATGTACATAGGGATTAACATTAGAATGAAAGGATTTTTAGGATTTTTAAAGAGTTAGGAAATTTTGATCCATGTATGATGTGTGATATTTCATTTGATGCGATAATTGATTAATGTAGTCATTTATGCTTTGAAAATTTTGTTTTGACATTGATATTAAATGATTTCCCAAAAGTGAAATATTTAAAAAGAATTTTCAAAGCCAATATTTTGAATAATTTTACTTTGAATTTAAATGTTTTAATATCTCCAAAGTGTTATTTTAAGGGATTGTATCATTTTATGGTCATAGATTCATTTTGAGATTAATTGCAAAAAATGACTAATTTTGGATTCTTAACTATTTTAATTTATTTTTGTGTTGTTGCAAAAACACCAGGAGTCACACGACAAAGGTTTTCATATGAAAAAAAAATACAAAACAAAAGAAGAAGAACATAAACACAGACAAATATTTACATGGTGCAGGGATAATCCCTACGTCCATAGAGAGGCTAAAATATCAATAAAATCAAGAGCACAATTACAGTGAGTTTTCAGAGTTTCAAGCACATGAAAACCTAGCTTGAAATGAGCTAATAAAGAAGATGATACATTGTTTCTCCAATCGCACCGAAAGCTCGTTGTGCTACAATGTCGCAGCCACCCAAGTCCAAGCTGTTGTAGTGCATTATAGGTCATCTGTCAAATTATCTTTATTTTCTCTAATACAAACACATGACTCAGACAAGCCAATTTATATTGTGGATAAAAAAATATAAAGAAAAAAATTGGAAGTATGATTATATGTCATCTATCAAATTATTTATCCATCTATATATATATGCAGGGTCGACCTAAGGGAAAGCCCCACGAGCTCGGGGGTTAGGGAAACCACTCAAAGGGGGGAAACCTGATACCTTTTCTATCCCTCATCTATCTGCTAACATTATGTGGCATGAGTTGTTCTGTGTCTCCATTCTCTAGATGCATGCCTCCCACCATTCCTAGGAATCATTCCTCGCTTGATTCATCTTGATTTTTTCCGCTCTGATTAGTCTCGATCTTCACTGCAATTCTTCTTGATCTTCACAATTCTGATTTGTCTCATTATTCACTATATGTCACGTTGATCGTCTTCCCCCCAACTTCTTACCCTGCTATGCTTGGTGGTTTTCATTTATGATCTATCCAGGGGTCATCAAGTTGAACAGTCATTGGTGGGTGTCGACGTCGGTGTGACTCCCTTTGTTGTTGCAGCCTCAATCTCCGGCCTGGGTCTATTTCCCCACATTCGTCTCTCGCGATGCCCCCCCTTCCTCATAAGGGTCTTTGACAGCGCTGTTTCAGGAAGCGTGTGTCATATGTGTCGCTGCGGGCTCATCTGGCATGTTGGATATCTTTGTAGGGTCCCAAGGTGTTGGTTCGTCCGAGGTGGGTGGGATGAGGTCCGAACGAACCATGTTAAAATTTGCGTTCATCTGTTTTTCACCGTTTTTTGTGATTTTTGTTGTCACGCACCTCCGTTGCACCCTTACAAGTGGTATCAGATGTCAGAGGTTCAAAACGGCGAGCCGACGACGAGTTTTCCAGTGACTGAAAAATTGAAAGTGGTCAGAATTTTTTTTGAGCCCAGATCCATTAAGAGGAAGATGAGATGATTCCAATGATCCAAGCGGCATTGAAAACAGAGTTGAAACCATCCCTTTAGAGCCAGTGAAAATTTCAGTCAAACCACAGGTGAAGAAAAACCCGTGCTGGAGAAGATGGTACCGTTCATGCCACTGGAAAAATTTCCGGCAGTTGCTTCAGCATGCCACATCAGCGTCACATCATCGTCGCGTCATCAGACATTCTCAACCGTTGACACTATTTTGGTCATTACTTGATCAATTAGTGTCCAATTTCAATGATCCAGAAGATGATTCTCACTATTTTGATCATTCCGGACACATCTGTATGATTAGAGTTTCAAAATTCGCACTTCATCAGGTGGTTTAGAAGGGGTGTGGCATCAACAGTGGTAATAACATTTTGCGACATCAGTGATGACCGGTGGTGGTGCACTGCCAAAATTTGATATTGAGAAGTTCAATGGTCTGAACAACTTTTTCTGGTGGCAAATCATGATGAAACATATTCTTATGCAGTAGGGCATGATTAGACCATTTCTCGGAGAAAATCCCAATAAAATTAGTGATGATGACTAGCAAGAGATTGAGATGCTAGTCATTAGAACAATTCAACAGTGTCTGGAGAACGATGTAAAGTACTCTGTGTTGGATGAGACCTCACCGAATGAGTTCTGGAAGAAGTTTGAGCATCGATATATGGCGAAGTCTCTCACCAATAAATTATTCCTGAAAAAGAAATTATACCAATTGTGCATGGACAAGGGAATGAATTTTTTGGATCATACCAACGAATTCAACAAGATCCTGACGCAATTATTGGGGCTTAGTGTGAATGTTCTAGATGAAGATACAACACTTTTTCTTTTTTCATCTCTACCAAATTTATTTTATGGACTTGTGACTTCATTGCTCGTGAGGAATAAAACATTGAAGATGAATGAGGTGATGACATCGCTCTAAGGTTCGGAGGCATTCTGAAGGCCTGCGATGCATTCAAGTGAGAAAATCATGGTGATGAGAGATGATCAATGTGGGAAGATCCAATATTGGAAGTCAATAGTCAAAATAGAGGGGAAGTGATCCTTTCAAAATCACGTGTTTCTGGTGCGAGAAAAAGGATCACTATAAAAAAGAATGTGGAGAACGAAAACAATATGTTGCTGGGAAAAAGAAAGATGAAGAGAAGGTTGTGAACATCAAAAAATTATCAGAAGATGATGAAGTATGTGTGACAATGAAAAACTTTCACTCAGATGAGAGAGTTGAATGGGGAGAAGTGAAGTGTCATTACTGCAAAAGATATGAGCACATGAAGTGGGAATGTCAATTTCTAAAAAAGAAGAATGAGCGAACTCAAAATCCAAAGGAAGAGGGATGGATTTTGGATTTGAGAAGCTCAACACACATATGTATGACCAAAGGTGCGTTTCATACCTTTCATTAGGTGTGATATTTGGTGAGACTTAGTGACAGATCAACATGCTAGGTTCAAGAAGTCGGGATAGTGAAATTGAAGACACCCGATACAACAGTATGTAAACTGGCTGATGTGAAATTTGTTCTGAGGATGAGATGGAACTTAGTATCATTAAATAGGCTCGATGCGAGAGGATAAAATATTTCCATAATGGGTGCAGTGTTTAAAGTATCACATGGGGATGCAATGATGCTTACTAGAAAAGAGTCTCAAGGATTGTATCATTTGATAGGGACCAAATTCAGCTTGAGATCGATTGAAGATAGTCGAAGTGACATGTCATTTGTCGAGAAGAAGCGTGTTTGATTTACCGATAAAGTTTTCAATGCCTACAAAGAAACTACAGGTATGGTTTATACTCCAAATTGGTCGTGAGGGGGAGATTTGTGGGATTCACTATCAAATTTGGGAGTCTTCTTTGTCAGCAAAAACTGGTGTGTAACATCCTTGGTTGAGAGCCAATCCAGCAGCCTTCGTGGACGAGCAGAAGGTGGTGGGATGTGTTTCTCAAGGATAGATGAGCTACCCCAACCATTAGAGGAATGTTTGGTTGTTTTTGTTCATCTATAAAATGAGATGTAATCCCATGATTTTTAAGATGTAATATGTTGTAATTTGTGATTCCTCCAACAAGATCCGGAGATAGTGAATATAGAATCGACCCCCTTCTCTCATGAACGTAGGTCATCCAACCGAACCACGTTAAAATTTGTGTATTCATCCGTTTTTCACCATTTTTGTGTGATTTGTGTTGTCATGAATTTCCGCTGCGCCCTTAAAAATAGTATAGATAAACCATTTCCTCAACCATAAACTTAAAAATAAGAAATCCCCATAGAAAATCAAGATGAGAATGAAGTTAATTAGAAAGTAAAAAAATAGAGAACTTTTATAGTCATGAATACCACCACCATATAAGAGAGGACTACTGATGTTGGACAACAGAAGGGAAGGAGAATAATGAGGGAAAGTAATGACCAAAATAAGAGTGAGATATGAGTTGAAGAAGAGGATGGAAATTAATGAACAAAGATAAATCAAATAAAAAGGGGAAAGAGGATGGAAGATATACTAAATTAAAATTCACCTTCAATTCAAATAAATATTATACCTAATATAAGAATAGCCCAGCAATCCCAATTCAAAACAAACAACTAAAACCACTAAAAGATGCTAAAGAAAACAGATGGGACAAAAATAGAATTAGTGCATAAAATGTTAGGACTGTAAATGATTGGCCCATCAGTGCAGCGATAATCACAAGATAAAAATAAAGTGCAAAATGCCGAAAAATAAATGACACCAGATGTAACATGGAAAAACCCCCAAATGGAAGGGGTAAAAACCATGAGCAAATAGAAGGATCACTATCGGGTAAATGTGGGTACACAATCCCTCACTTATTACAAGGAGAAAACCCTCATAAAATCTCTCTTGAATAAGTGGGGAAATAAACCCCAGAAAACCGCTCAAATAATTGAAGAAATTCTGAATGGGATGAGATTGCCGAAGATGATGAGATACTGAAGGGAGAGGATGCTTGTGCCTTTTATAGGCAACCATAACCCTTGCTCCTCCTTCTCCCGCTGGAATATTGGGTGGGTTGTCCACCCACCATCTACCACCAGCCCACCTCCTTTGAAAAACAAGAAGGGGAGACACCATCCTCCATATAAGTTGTTGCCAACACATATACTACTTGGAGATTTGATTGAGAACTAATCACATCTCCACATCCTTTCTATCTGCCAAACCATGATGCTCAAGTCTCTGCGAGGCCGCATGATGATCTGCACCATTTGAACTTATCAGAGTTAATTGCTTTCGTCATGAAATATGCCAGATTTTTTTTAGTGTGAATCTTCTACATGTTCACACTTTTTTCCTCCACCATATCTCAGACAAAGTGATTTTATAACCCAATGTGTTTCATCCTTGAATGAAAATATGGATTCCTTGTAATGTGCAAGGCGCTCTAACTGTCACAAAACAATGAAATTTGCTTCTGTCTGTGCCTGAGCTCCTCCAACAATCTTCTCATCCAAATTACCTCTTTGCAAGCCTGTGTATCTACCATGTACTCTGCCTATGTCATGGATAAAGCCACAACTAATTGTAACTTCGAAATCCAGCTCACAGCTCCTCCTACGAGAGTAAACACATAACCAGTAGTGGATTTCCTCCGGTCAAAATCACCTGCAAAATCTGAATCAACATATCCTCTGACAGTAAAATCGGATTCTCCATAACATAATGCAGCATCTGAGGTCTCCTTGATATATCTCAGGATCCTCTTCACTATGCTCCAATTCTCCCGTCCTAGATTCACCATGTACCGACTAACTGCTCCCACTGCATGTGCAATGTCTGGTCTAGTACAAACCATAGCGTACATTAGACTACTCATTGTTGATGCATACAGTACTCGAGACATTTCCATCCTCTCTGCTTCAATGTTAGGGTTCATCGTGGAGGATAACTTGAAATTAATGGGAAGAGGGGTAGATATTTGATTACAGTCTTGCATGTTGAAGCATTTCAAGACTCTCTGTATGTTACTCTTCTCTGATATCCAAATATTCCCATTATTTCTGTCTCGGTAAATCTACATCCCAAGAATCTTGTTTGTTGGTCCCAAGTCCTTCATATCAAACTCCCTAGACAACTGTACCTTCATCTCCTGAATTTGATATTTGATGGGGCTTGTAACCAACATGTCATCCACATACTACAGAAGAATGATGAAATCATTACCATCCTAACCCTTGAAATATGCACAAGGATCTGAATGAAGTCTGTTGTATCCAAGGCTCATGATATAGGAATAAAATCTCTTGTACCAACACCTCAGCACCTGTTTGAGACTGTAAAGATATTTTTTCAACCTGAAAAACAAGTTCTCTTTGCCTTCTTGTGAAAAACCTTCTGGCTGGAGCTTATAGATCTCTTCATCAAGATCACTATGGAGAAAAGCAGTCTTCACATCCAGATGCTCTAGATGTATGTTTTATGTAGCACACATTGCCAGAAATAACTGAATAGTCATCAGTCTAACAACAGGAGAAGATATTTCATTGAAATCAATACCTTCCTTCTGAAAATATTTTGATCACAAATCTTTCATGATATCTTTACACATGGTTCTTTTCATCCCACTTGATCTTAAAGACCCATTTGTTTCTGATAGCCTTCCTTCCATGAGGTAATGGAACACGATCTCATGTTTTATTCCCGTGTGGGCTTCAAGTTCCTCCTGCATAGCCACCATCCATGAGGATACATCTAGACTCTGGGTCGCCTCCACAAAAGAAGATGGATCTTCATCCTCCGTCAATAAGCAATATGAAATATTGGTCTCAGTGACATAGTCTGAGTTCCATACTGGTGCTCTGTTCTCCCGAGTTGACCGTTGTGGTCCAGACTCAACAGGTACTTGATCATCATGCTCTGGTAATGCCTCAATGGAGAGTGGTTCTTCCTTGGATTTTCCTCTAATTTGACTATTGTAGTTTCTATATTCTCCTACACCATTTCTTGATTAGTTGTAATTTTCACCTTGTCTTATGCAAAAATGACATATCTGTTGATGATAAATTTGTGGATAGTGGGGTCCCACAAACGATACCCCTTCACACCATCAGCGTACCCCAAGAAGATACATTTCCTAGATCTCGAATCCAACTTCGATATTTCTTGGTCATTAAACATTGCATATACAGGACTTCCAAAAGTATGTAACTGAGAATAGTCAGCGTGTTTACCAGTGCACATCTCCATCGGTGTCTTCAACTCAATCGCCATTGAAGGAGATCAGTTGATCACATAACTGGCGGTATTCACTGCTTTGGCCAAATTTTTTTTGGCAATACCTGTAGGCTTCAAAATCGCCCTTGTTCTATCCAACAGGGTTCTTTTCATCCGCTCTGTGACTCCATTCAACTAAGGAGTGTACTCCACCATGAACTGTCTCTTGATCCCTTCATGTTGACAAAAAATATCAAACTCCTCACTTGTATATTCTCCACCATTGTTTGTCCTCTAACACTTGATCTTCTTTCTAGATTCAACCTCTTTCTGCGCTTTGAATGTTTTTAAGACTTCAAAAACATCTGCCTTCCTCCTGATTGGGTGCACCCAACGACTCCTAGAATAATAATCAATGAATGATACAAATTACCTTGCTCCTCCCAGGGATATAACCGGTGCTTGCCAAACATCAGAATGGATCAACTCCAAGATCTCCCGACTTCTTACTGTTGACATCCCGAACTTTAACTTGTGTTTCTTGCTTAAAACACAATGCTCACAAAATGGTAAGGATACCTTTTTCAGGCCAGGAAACAACTTCTAATCTGCAATAATTGTCATTCCTCATTCTGAAATTTGGCCAAGCTTCTGATTCCATAACGTCGTCAACACTTCTGTCAAGGTAGTTGATGCAACAACTGTCTCCGCATCCTTGTACGTTTCACCCATAAGCACGTATAGGTTCTTTGAGATCTTCTCTGCCTTCATTACCACAAGTGCACCCTTCACGATTCTCATACCTCCATTCTCGGTGCGAGTCTTGCATCCGATGTCATCAAATTTTTCCAAAGATAATATGTTCTTCTTCAGGCCCTTCACATGATGTACTTCTTAGATGGTTCGAACAATACCATCATGCATCTTTAGTTTGATGGTACCAACTCTAATGATCTTCAGAGTGTGATCATTCCCCATGTAAAAAAGTCCTTCCAGGATGGTTTCATATTTGTCAAACCATTCCTATCGAGACGTCATGTGTCATGTTGCTCCTGAGTCGATAATACATGAATCGTCAATATGCTGCATGCTTCCAGTAGTCATTGCCGCTTCACTGAATAGTAAATCTCCTTTTCCAGAAGTATTATCCACATTCCTCTAAGAATTTTTTTCACCACGTTTCTTATTACAAAAATCCTTCTTGATGTGCCCCTTCTTACCACAATTGAAACATGTGACGTTCTTCTTCTTACTCCTTGATTTGGACCTGCCATGATTTTGGCTCCCACTTGAACCATGCTCCATCATCCTTCCTCTCTCCATTGACAAAGATTTTACTTGGTGCGAAGTTGTTTGTCTTTCCTCCTTGTTCTTACGTTGACTTTATTCTTCAAGAACCGCAGCTGCAACATCATTGAAGACCAACATATTCGTCGGGATATCTTTGGTGAGGTTGATGATGAGTTGGTCATATGAATCTGACAAACTCTGGAGTAGAATCTCTGCACGTTCAGTATCCACAATTTTATAGCCCAACGTCATGAGGTGAGTGAACAAGGTATTGAGGTTATTGATGTGGTCAGTCACCGATGATGAATCTACCATCCTAAGAGTGTACAATTTTCCCTTTAGGAAAATTTTGTTGTGTAGTGACTTGGCCTCGTATAGCTTCATCAGAGTATCCCATATTTCCTTCGTCGTCTTTTTCTCCACAATGCTTGATAGGACCCCATCTGCCAAAGCCAAATGGATGTTGTCTATAGAATTCCTATCCATATCGTTCCATTTCTCCTCTATCACACATGCTAGATTTTCGTCAATTGCCAGTAGGCAATTACCTATCTGCATCACTGCTTGCATCTTCATTTTCCATAATGAAAAATTATTCATGTTGAATTTTTCGATCTCGAATTTTGCCACAATTTGGACATGTCATCAGTCCAGAACCATCTCTGTTTCACAATGGTGTATTCAATAATCTCAATAATTTTATCTGATGTGACAGATCAACCAGAGTTGCAATCACAGATCATACTCAAATTTATGAGAATTATGAATACCCAAAAACGTGAACAACATTGGGCCAGAACCTTGCCTCTGATACCACTTGTTAGGACCGTAAATGATTGGCCCACCAGTGCAGCGATAATCACAAGATGAAAATAAAGTACAAAATGTGGAAAAATAAATGACACCATATGTAAAATGGAAAACCCCCCAAAATGGAATGAGTAAAAAACCACGGGCAAATAGAAGGATCACTATGGGGTAAAAGTGGGTACTCACTCCCTTACTTATTACAAGGTGAAAACCCCTATAAAATCTCTCTTGAATAAGTGGGGAAATAAACCCCACAAAATCACTCAAATAATTGAATAATGTATGAATGAGATGAGATTTCCGAAGCTGATGAGATAATGAAGGTAGAGGATGCTTGTTCCTTTTATAGGAAACCCTCACCGCTACTCCTCCTTCTCCCACTAGAATATTGGGTGGGTTGCCCAGCCACCATCTACCACCAGCCCACCTCCTTTGACAAACAAGAAGGGGAGGCACCATCCTCCAAATAAGCTGCTGCCAACATAAAAAATAACAGAACTTGCCTAGATAGGTTAATTGAACTGTACAGTGCTCGTTGATGAAATAGAGTTCCCTTGTGACTAAAACATGGGGGGGTGGGTGGGGGTCAAAAGGGGATGAAGAAAAATAGGGGTGCACGGATGTGGAAGAGAGTAGAATTCAAAGAGAAGACCCACGGGGATTAGGGTTTCTGGGAATCGAAGTATAAAGAGAAAGAGAACATCAAACCTGTGTGGATGAGGAAGACCCAGTAGTTGGAGTGGAGCTGAAGAACAACAAAAGATGGAAGAGATGAGCTGTAAATCGGGGAAGAGCTGACGAGATGTTATATAAAGTCGGGGAAGAGCTGGAAATCAGGGTGGATAATATGAGGGGGGATTGGGGTTTCGAGGGAACCGAGAAAAGAGGGTGATTGGAGAACTTTGGGGTAGAGACATATATCAGGTCTGATGTGATGAAGGATAGGGTTGTGGGGGAACAAATGGGAGAGGGGAGATTGATAGGGAAGAAAAGTAATAGATTTGGCATGTAGGGAGATGAGGAAGTAGAACAAAGTAGGAAATGGAAGGAGGACTGAGGGTCCTGTGGATAGGAGGTCACACAGCTTATTACAAATATGTAATGTAAGACATTTTTTTAAAAAAAAATGTGGACTACTACCAGCTGAAAGTAAAAAATTGAATGTGGTTGGAAAATAAATCACACATACCATCACATCTAGGGAGAAAAATATGGGGAAGATCCATCCATAAATGTCTTGGAAGATGAATATGAAGATAAACAAGAAGGGGAGATGGGTCACCTAACCACATGGATACCTAGAATGATACAGAATCGCAACAAAGTTTGCAATTCCTAGAAAGATGAATGCCTGGAGAAGATGGATTGCCACCAGCATTAAATCTCAAAATGGAAGACGCCACTTCCCAGTTATGAATAACCTAGATCATGATGAAAAAATGGCATCTCCCACCATTCATGAGCCTGGGAGGGGCTGGAGGAGATTGGATAGGGAATAGGGGAAATAAAGGGTTTGGAACGGAGGGCTAGGTCACAGATGGTGTGTGAGAATTGTGGGATGGGAAAATAGGGAGAGGTAAAAGGGGTGGGGTGGGAATCGAGGGCGACACGTGTGGGAAATGTGGAGTTAAAACAATCAAAAATATTATGGGTCGAGTGTGGAAAATCCCACTTGGATGTTCATGGGTACTGTTTGGACCACAATAATAATCATAAATATAAAATAGGCATTGATAAAAAAATAAAAAAAATAAAAAATCAAGTTATAATTAAAATAGAAAGTAACTTTGGACCTTAGACAATGAAATATAGGAATATCATATAATGTTTTTATTTTTTCAAATTAATTAAAAAAACTCATCATTTCTAGTTAAACAATATTAGGTCTGGTCTATTTTGTCTCTACCACACCACTCCACTCCACTCCACCGTATTGAATCATTTCATAAATATTTATTTTTAGCATTTTAAAAATATGTTTGTATTTTATTTTAACAATTTATATATTTTGTTTAATTTTAGTGCTACGTTTGGTTTTAGTTAGTAATTATCATTTGTGGAACTTAAATAAATTGTTATCAGGTATAATTTTTTTCGGTATGTGGGCCGATCTACGAGTCTATGAGTCCCATGCGAGTATCGTCAGGTCATTATTTTAAAAGCTCACATTCTAAATATATAGGTTCATTCCACTCTATTAAATTTGTAGCCCGCTAGATCTTCTATGTGGGTCGGCCCACCCTGATCCATTTATAGTTCTAGAAATAGGGATTGAGTGAGCCCCCCCCCAAAACAAACATAAAAAATTGAAATTTTACGGTCTCGTGAGTTGGGTGGTGACTGTGTTGGAAAGAATCAGGATACAAACTTATTTTTTCATGTCGATTTAAGCTTGTTTTAAAAATGAGTAAAAATCACTAGGCCCGACCCAGACCATACTCACGGTCCCGGGCCTATTTTGGCAACCCTACATTTTATATAAATAAAATATCACATATTTTATTTATTTAAACTTTATATAAAATCCATAAAAACTCATTTTTTACATGGTCTAAATAAATTTCCCAAATAAGGCCTTTAATACGAACATTTCATTTTTTTCATTTGTGAATATTCCATAAATCAATATAAACAGTTTTATATTTCACCTTATTTCATAATTTATAAACACTATAAATTTTATAAACCATGTAAATCCAATTAAAAACTATATCAAATCCACTAAAACGTTTTTTTACGGTTTAAACCCCCCTTGGATTCAGCATGGGCCCAGGGACCCACACTAGCAAAGTCTTTTCGAAATTTTAACAAAATAAATTTTTTCTTTAAAATAAATAAACCATGACTATTTTACCAGTAAAAAATTACACGACTAATCCCATGTGACAACTCTTCCCAAGGGGGAAATCACAACCTTTTTTTAAGGAAACCATTTCAAATCAAGGCTTTATGAGTCGTACCTCTAAAATAATGACATGGTTTTACCCAACTATGTCATGCTTCTCTTATGGAAATCATACATCTATATTAACAATGAGTGTTTCTCTCATAAACCATGATTTGGTATTGTCATATTTACGATGTTATGATTTTTGTAAAACTATTCCAATCCCGTTTTTCACAAAGCACAACATGGGTTTATAGAATTTATGGAACCATGTTCATTTTTATCTAAACACGTGTTGTGGCTAGAAAAAATTCACCAACAATGAACATTTTTTATAAAAACGCTTCAATGTTATAGAAAAACCTATTTTCCAACCTCATCATATATCAAAAGAATCAATCCAAATGATATGAAAGCAGATCTGATACCACTAAAGGGGTTTGGAGGAGAGAACACTTACCTAAACACAATGAAAATAATCAACCAAGATCTATTATTCCACAAGAACATTCCATTTATTTTGGATTGAATTAAATAAATAAATAATGTATACCATTTCTTTGATTATTTGATATATCCAAACTTTTCTACATAAGTTTTAAAGGGATCAATAAGGATAAACCCATAGAACCCTTCCTCCTAGGGAATCCATGGGTTTTATGAATCTCTCGATACTTGTGAAGGATCTTTTTTTAGTCAAAATTTTCTATAAACGTATGTTAAAGTCTCAAAGAAAACAAAAGTGAGATAAATTCAGTTTGAGTATTTTTCTTATAGCTCACCAACTATAATGACCCATGATTTTCATACATTGATATTACATCATTTTTGTGGAACATTTCATACATTACACAAACACACTCCCAAAGACCATATTAGTTTAGTGCATTTGGAAACTTGGAACACAAACTTCTAGTCTAGTGGAAGATCTTCAATGTTTTCCACAAAGATCTTTCCCTTTAAAACTCTTACTAAAAACCTTTCCTTATAACATGGGGAAAGGAAACATAAGAAAAGGGTGAGCTCAAATGCTCGGTAAGGGTAAATAAGGAAGATATATAAGCATAAACATAAGTGTAAGGGTATGAGAATGTGATCATAATATTAGAAGATCATACCCTGCATATAAAATATCATAAACATGAACCGTGGAATAAATATTGGCAGTTCATAAGACATAGATAATAAGGAAATAAAATAACATAATCTATGAGATCAAAACATTGACATAAGACATGAAATTATGGCATACACATAAACTTGTAACTTTATGAACATGTATAAATAGTAACAGGTTCACTCATTAAATTAAGGAAATGAAATTAGGCCCTTGAATAAACACATGGACATGAAAACCAGGTCCACACATAAAATTATGGACATAAAAACTAGATACAGACATAGAATTGTGAACATGAAATCAGTTTCACACATAACATATTTACCTCATGAGTTATCCATCTTTACCCAATGCATTGGATAAAGATATAGGTCTCACCCATCATAGAATGAAAACCATACATATGAGTGCCATAAGAACATAAATCATTCATTATATCAGAACCCATGGAATGAAATGGGTTTCAAAAACATAATTCATCCATAACATAACCCATGGAAAAGAAATAAGTTTCATAAATATTATTCCACCATAAACATAAACCATTATTAAAAAGAATAAAAATGGTAGCATTAAATCATATTGTAACATCCCAGACCCAGATACCACTCAATAGTTCCCCGAGCTCGGTTGGCTACATGGCCTCAATAGTATCTTTCTAAATGCCAAAGGCTACTGACTAGCAGTGAGGGCCTAGGTGAATCATTGGGAAGATCATTCCCTCATTAACAAAATATATCACAATATAAATCAATAACATATAGATAGCGGAAGTAGTAAAACAAGAATGCAACATATACATAGCAATAATAGATAACAATCTAAAAAAGATGGATCATATACAATGATGCAGATGATACATGTATCTAGAAAACAAACAATATAGGTACATGGAAATACAATAAAATACAAGTATCCAAAATGAAAAAAGACCAAAAAGTGATCGTAGCATCACAAGCCTCAGCTTGGTCCCATGCTCCCCTGCTCTAAAGAAATGATCAATAACAAGTGTTAGGGAACTTTCCCCAATTATCACCAATGATCATATACTATTTTTGGGTCCCCAAGGAGGCCCAAACAGGGTGTGAGATAAACGTCTTAGTAGGTAACCACCCAAAATTCTATACAGTTTTAAGTATCACTAAGAAGTATGCTAAACATGTATAATTAAGTAGTAATGTTAGTGTGAATTCCCATGGCATATTTCTACTGCAACAAGTAATACCAAATAGCCTCTCAAGGCTCCCCGTAACAAGTGTCTGCTCCTAACAAGGAAACTACAAGAATTAAAAATAAACAACACAAACTTTTCATATAAAGAAGTCATATCAAATATCTCATGACTTTTCTATATAACCAATCAAGTCATAAATTCCATGGTTGTTCTGTATGTCAAGTATCAGACCACACAAGGGTCAGATCCAAGGCATCCTCATCGAGTCCCAAGATCATCTCAGTGGAAACTCGGTATAGGCACTGGTTGCAGTCAAAGGAGCACATCGTACCGGAAAAGTCCTATGTGATTCCAAGAAAGCCATATCTAAGGGGTAGCAAGGCCTAAGGCATCCTACAGAATCAAGAACCAAGGGGCATAATCAACCCAAGGCATCCAACACTGCATTCATGGTCCATGGAGATCCATCCATGGCATCCATACAAACATTCATCCATCTCACACCATTTAACAATTAAATTTCCATAAGTCTACCTACTTATATAATCACATTCATTTTATTCCATATAATGAGTATACCCACTCATTTAATACATTTCATAACCAAGCATTACATGAGTATTCCCACTCATATATTCCAATTTCGTTCAATCAAGTCACATGGATATACCCAACCATTTATCATCAATTTCAATTGGACATGACACATGGGAATACCCACCCATTTATCACCATTCACAATTTAACATATTCCATGGGTATACCCACCCATTCAATTAAATGCATCTAATCCATTTAACACATCATGTTTAACATAACTCATTTGATCAATTCAACAATTAACCAATTCAATTTCAACATAATAATTCAATATAAAGGTGGAAAACCATCTCCTAACCAATCTATTAAACTCATTTCATTTATAATTGGCTTCCTATAACAAGGATACCCAAAACACGCCCCTTAGGTTGTTTAACATGTCATAACCAAGGTATCACCAGTAGAAAAATGGTCTTTAACGTCGAAAATATGACATTGGTTTCTTAGAAACCGATGTAGAATATATTTTTAGATACTTTTTGGTGTCGTTCTTTTCAAAATGGATGCCAAAAATACCCATTCGTATCATTTTTTGTGTTGGTTTTTAAAAAAACTGATGTCAAAAAGTAAAAAAAATCCCGTCGGTTTTTTAAAAAACCCACCACAAAAAAATGGCATCGGTTTTTTGAAAAAACAAAACCAATAATTAATATTTTTTTACTATGTTTTATAGCATTTCATAATCTTTAAGTTGACTGGTCTTAGAGCTAAAACAGAGTCACGGATTAAATTTTATGAATGTCAGAAGTTGAACTTTTCTAAGAGAAGTCTTAAAGAAGTCCAACTTTCGAAGACCGTAACTTTTAATTTGCAACTCCATTCTATATCCACAACCAGTCAAATCAAATCTTAATAAATAATATAAAACATTATAAAAAATATATATCAAATTTTTTGTTTCAGTTTTTTTATAAAACTGACACCATTTTTTTTATTTTTGGTTTCAGTTTTTTTTAAACTAACGGAAAAAATGTTATTTAAAACATTTTGGGATCGATTTTTTTAAAAACCAATGGAAAAAAACAATGTCAATTTTCTTTTTCAATTATTTTAAACAAAAATGATGCTAAAAAGTATCTACAAATACACAGGATTGGTATTTCAATTTTTTTCACAATGAGCGTTTCAGTTTTTAAAATCCCACCTAAATTTTAATTCAATGTCATTGAATATATTTTCTTTTACTATATAAATTCATTTCCTCTTTTCTTCATCATTTTCAACTTCTTCGATTCAATCAAGTTTTCAAGGTGGATTCAACTAATGATTTGAAAACGGTATCTATTCTAATAATTTAATTTCTATATTATTATTTTCCTTCACTTCTAAAAATCTCTGTAATATTGTTTATAATGTTGAGTTATTCTTATGATCAAGTTACAAATATAAAACATCCATATGAGATTTACCAAATGAGGTGAAAAATTCATTATCGATCACTATTTTCATTACCTCATGAGTTCTACCCTAAAACTAAGAGATGTGATGATAAACAACATATCATTTTGACAGAAACTCCTAAGAGAATTGAAATATTTTCGAATCCTTAAGCTTATTTTATTTCATTTTTTGTATGTAATTTTCATTCATGCTTCACATTTTTTATTTGAAATGAGTTGCATATATAAAAACATTGAGATTTTCAACTTCTGATAGTCATAACTTTTGATCAGTAACTCCATTTTAGATCCATGACTAGCCAAATAGAAACATAGGAAATGCTCTAAAATGTATTATAAAAAATCATTATTAGAATCAATTTTTTTTTTTAAAATGATGCCAAAAATATATATTTTTTCTTTTTTGTGTCCATTTTTTTAAATACCAATGCCAAAAATATTTTACTTAACATTTTATCTTTGGTTTATTTAATAACCGATGCCAAAAATGATACTAATGGGTATTTTTGGCATCTATTTTGTAAAAAAATGATGCCAAAAAATAGATGTGAATCCTTTTTTGCACCAGTTTACAAAACCTGAGGTCAAAATTTGTATTTTTTATGTCAGCAACTTCAACATCATTTAAAAACTGACGTTAAAGATCATTTTTATACTAGTGTATTTCTATAAGGTGCACCCTATGGGTGACCACGATTCGGAAAATGGGTACCAACACATCAAAAAAGATCCTATGTGCATCCATAATAGGTCTCATTACATCTATTGCAAGTAACCCATTCAAAATTGGGGCCATACCGGAAAGTCTGACGGGCGACGCAATGGTCTATAGCTCTAAAAAGCACCAAAAGCCAAAAAAAGTATAAAACACCTACCTTATCTTGGTAGTGGAGTTCCCATCCTGTATTGTGTCCTAATTCATCCAATTTTAGGAGAAATCTGAATAATGGATGAACAATGAAAAATTAGGGCATATGAGCCTAAATCCAAATAGTAAAATAGATAGAGAATGGCTAGAAAGGAATTTATATCTTACCATTACAGATTCGATGAGACAAACCACACTTGAATCAGAGCCCAGAAGAAGAGTAGATATGAATTCCAAGAATAGTCATCTTTGAGAGCTTCCAAAGGCTCTCCTTATTGTGCATAGAAAGAATAGAACATAGGTTTTAAATTTAACTTTCAATTTAATTAAAAATTAAAAAATTCTAAAATTACAAGGGCTGCATAGTTTACCCGGACGGTTTGTCTAACCATGAAAAAACTGTGCACGGTTCCCTATAAGCCAAGGGCTACCCACACGAGATACCTTCATGGTTTACTAACAGTACAAAAAAACCATGAACTAAGCTTCTATTAAGTTTCTACAAAATCTGAAAACTGGTCACATGGGTGTGTGCCTCCTCTCGCACAGTTTACTCAAGCTGTGCGGCTCATACACCCCCTCTGTCCAGCCTTGTACCGTTTAGTCAAACCATGCAGCTTTCCCTGTACGGTTTTTACTGACCATGCACCAAGCTAAAAACACCCCAAAACTAGGCTTCGAGCTCCAAATAAGACTCATACACCCCCAAAACCTACATGACCTCAAAGTCTACTCATATTAAGCCATATTTAAGCATTCAAAACAAAAAATAAGGGATATGTACCTCATAAAAAAACCTGAGTTCTTACAATCTTTCCCCCTTATATCAATTCATCCTAAAATTTATCTCTAAATGGTGGTCAAGATTCATTTAAGAACAACTCTGGACACTGAGCACATACATTCGCCCCCCTCTACCAAGTCTTTTCCTATAAATGGTTGTGTTTACATAGCACCCATACTAGAGGAACTAACCAACCTCAGAGAACCTTCATGCTCCTGTCAACGGTATGAATAAGATTCTCCTCAAATGATGCATCAACCTATAACTAAACCTCCTCAAGATGAAAATCGTGATATGGGTATGAATGATAGTGGTTTAGATGAGATACATAGAAGAAGTCATGCATGGATCGGTACCTCTGAGGCAACTGCAACTGATAGGATACCGACCCAACTCTCTAGAATCTCGATCGACCCAGCATATCATGGTGAAAGCTTACCTTGCCTCCTGATATGCCTGTGTCCCAACCACAGTGAAATACACAAAAACACTCAATCCCTGACCTCAAACTCTAGAGGTTATCTGCAGCAATCAACGTAGGATTTATGAAGAGACTGTGCAATGTCCATCTAATTTTGAATCAATCAGACATTCTCAAAAGTCTCCTACATGAGACACGGTCCTAGTAAAGTTGTCAAACCTACCTCTAGCCAGCACAAGGGTGATCAACATGGCTTACCATACAAATCCTTTCAAGGAGCCATCTATATCATCACTTGATAACTATTATTGTAAGTGAACTTAAGCAGGGGAATGCGCCTCTCTGAAGAGCCCCCAAAATTCAAGATGTATGCATAGAAAATGTCTTATATCACCTATATCATACGCTCTGACTGACCATCAGTATGAGGGTGATATTATGTGCAATGTCCATCTAATGATAGTGCACGGGATGCTGTGAAGTCATACTATCTCACAGATGTACGAACTTCCAAGATCATCAACACTGAATTCCTCCTTGATTAGCAAGAAATGATAAAACGTTTTGATCCTATCATCAAAAACTCACAAAACGTAGTTACCTCAAGGCGACCTCAATAAACTAGTCACAAAATCCATCATGACATTATAACATTTCCACTCCAGAATAGGTAACTGATGTAAAATCCCAGCTGGATGCTGATGTTTTTCCTTCACCAACTAATAGGTGGAACACCTCATAACAAAACCAGCTACCTCGCGCTTCATACCCAGACACCAGTACTGATGATGCAAGTTACATTACATCTTGTTGACTTCGGGATGCATTGCTCAAGCTGAAGCATGAAACTCCCACATTAGCTCCTCACATATATCCAATGGAACCCAAATATGACCATGGATATGCAGGATATCATCCTCTCCTACTATCCAACTAGGAGGAGGGTCCTCACCGGCCACACTCTCCCATAGAACTAGGACTTCCTAATCCAATAGTTGCCTCATCCCCACTCTATCCAGTATGGTAGATATCACAACTAAGGATGATATATATGTTTTCCCTTGACTATCATGAACCTCCAAGTGTATCTTAGAGAACAACGCCATAAAATTCCACTCACTATTGGCCCGCTGCACTACCTATATCTAAGTCCTCCTACCCAATGCATCAAGCACTATATTTCCTTTACCAGGCATGTAGGAAAGATCAAAGTCGAAGGACTTAAGGTACTCAACCCACCTTCACTACCTCATATTCAAATCACACTGTGTAAATATGTATTTTATGCTTTATTGTCCATGTAGACCAAAAAATTCCCGCCATTAAATAGTGTCTCCAACAACGCAATGTGTGAGAAACTACAGCCAAATCGAGATCACATGTCAGGTAATTCCTCTCAAGTGGCCTCAGCTGTCTAGACCCGTATTCCATGAATCTATTTCCCTACATTAGCACTGATCTGAGTTTGATACCTGATGCATCACAATACATAGTGCAGATCATTCCCTATTTTGGAAGTATCAGGACTAGCACTGATGTTAACCTTCCTCTCATCTCTTAAAAGACTATCTCATAAGAATCTGACCATAAAAAATTCACACCCTACTTAGTCAGGCCCTCCAGCAGCACTTCTAAGCTTGAGAAGTCCTGTATGAAACATCTGTAATAACCAGATAACACTAAGAGACTCCATATGTTAAAAATTTTCTTGGGAAATTCCCAAGATACTACAACTCTCACCTTCTCTAGGTCCACTGATACTCCTATCTCTGAGATGATGTGACTTAGGAAGTGAATCTTATCCATCCAAAAGTGACAATTTATGAGCTTAAAATATAAATGATTCTCTCTTAGTGTATTCAGAATTATCTCAAGATGGTTGGCATGGTCATGTTTGTTCTGAGAGTACACTAAGATATCATCCATGAAAACCACCACAAAAGAATCAGGTAAGGATGAAACACTTGATTCATTAACACCATGAAAACTACTGGTGCATTCATTAGACCAAATAGCATAACCAGATACTAATATATACCATACCTACTACGAAAAGCTATACGAGGTATGTTTACAGGTCAAACAGACACCAAGTGATATCCAAACCTCAAGTCAATTTTCAAGAACACTCAGGATCCTAGAATCTCATCAGGGAGATAATTTATTCGCGATAAGGGATATCAGTTCTTAACTTTCTGCTGGTTCATCTTCTGATAATCCACACATAGATTAAGGGAACCATCCACCTTTTTTTCAAAAAAGACCAGAGATCCCCACAGAGAAGTATTGGGTCTGATAAACCCCTTTGCCTCCAAATCCTCTTGCTACCTCTTGAACTTCTGAAACTTCTTCATGGACATCCTGTAAGGAGGAATGGATACTTGTGCAGCTCCTGAATCTAGCTCGATGGAGAACTCAACCTATATCTCATGAGGTAATCTAGAAAATTCATCATGAAATACATACCTGAAATGATCAACTGTTGGATAAAATTACACTTGAATCTTTCCCTAAACATCCAAATACAAACTAGCATTTTGGGTTGTTATTCTACATAGCCCACAATGCTCGAGTTCATCTCAGCTTTCCTAGACATCCCATTCAACCTTGTGAGTATACAATACACCCTCTGATGATGTAAAATTTACCCTCCAATGATAGCAGTCAATGTAATCTCAATAAGCTACTAGCCAGTCCATCCTATGTATGAAATCAAACCCTAACATCTTAAGGAAATATATATTCCTGATGAATTGAAACCGACCAACCTATAGGGGTCACTATTTGCACTGTCATACACCCTCCTTTCTAATTCCCAATGACATGTCTAGCATCATAACGCTCTCAGAATACAAAACAAAAATACCAAGTCTTTCCACCATCGATACAGATTTAAAACCATGCGATGAATCTATATCAAAAAAATAATATGCAATAGTATAGGCTACTAGGATCATACCTGTCACCGTAGAAGGCTTGAAACCCTACTCCTTAGGGGTAGGCTGTAAAAAACAGAACTAGAATACACCACGGCCCTGTGATACAACCTCACTGCCCGAAGTAGGCCCATTATGATGTCTTGGTGTAACTAGCATTTGGATGCCTCTACCATGACCACCACTACCTCAACCTAACCAGACAACACTACTTCAGCTCCCTACCTGACGTGGATCTGATGAACCTTTTCATGAACCTAGTGTCAGAGCTGACCCCCTACCACTCATAGTTGTCGGAAAGGTCCTGCAAAATTGTTCCACATGCCTCATCTTTCCACAAACTCAACACTTTACTGGATCACGGTCGCACTGATTCCTTATGTGGTCTCAGTTGCCACACTGATTAAAAAACACCAAGATACTAGTACTCATAGTCTGACTATCACTCATCTTGCATGAATCCTAAAAATGGTACTTCCTTCTGGATGATTTTGAACCACTGGGTCAAGAGACAACACTACCCTAATCTACACCCCTAGATTCCCTTAGGTTCCACTATATAAATAGCTCCCGAATCATAATATCAGTGATATAATTCAATATGAACACATTGAACTAGAATTTGATAGGATTTCATAAACCTTTTTCAAAGAATATCTCCCTCAATAACTCATCAACAAGGTATGTCGGTGCAAAATGCTGAAACATTATAAAGTGTGCTGAGTAATCCATAACAGTCATTGAGCCCTACTCCAAACGCATGAACTCACTAGCTTGCTCTGCGTGTAGAGTCTCAGGATATAATTAGTCATAGAAGTGGGTCTAGAAATCAATCCAAACCATATCTTATAGTCCATCATCCTCATTCAAAACATCCCACCAGCGCTTTTTTGCTACATATACCAGGAGGCGTCTACAGATGCTTGAAGATAACTAATGTGGTCTCAATCCACAACTGAACAGCCTATGGAATTCCATCCCCTAAAAACGTGGGAGGATGTTACTACTAGAACACCCACGTCTGCTCATCCATAGTCAAGGAAGGTTGTGGCACTCCCTAAAAAGTATGTATATAGATAAAGAATCCCTTGTTGAATTGTGCCTCAACACCGGTGTCCGGAACATCCTTGGGTGCCACAACAGGCACTAAAGGAGGATCAACTAATAGCCCATGACCCACTGCCTCTAGAGAGTGTTCATCGTCTCCCTCGTAGTGTATGAATTGAGGTTATCATGGTAGCATCTCTCTAAAATTCCAAACACACGCCTCAAAAGGAACAATATCAAAGTCACATTTCAAAAGTGTAGGATAGGTGAAAACCCTTCTATAAACAAGCCATACCCCACAACCTTATTCTAAATCCAGAACTATAAAAAGAAATAGTCTGAACACAACTAGAAACACTACCTATCAACCACTCAAAAGCATGGACTAGGTCAAGTCTCTATTTTCCACTTCATTTTCATTTAGCATTCATTAGTTTAAATGATTCAACTAATGGTCCACCAAGTTCTGATCTATGAGGGACCATAACACTTCATGAACCAAAATTTTATGCTCGTATCATCCATACATATCAAATTCACTTTAACAATTTAATTTTAAAAGGTACATGATTTTCCAATCCATAAGGGACCATACACTTTATGAATTGAAAGATGATGTCACTTCTCTATCCACTGAACATGATCTATCACAACAACTGGCACAACTCTCACAACACCTATCACAACATCATGCATCAAGTAATGCATCCTAAATGGTATGAAATAATGCATGGCATGTGATTTATAACAAGGTGCCTATATGATGCATGAGATGGAATAACCTTATCTTATCGGGTTGCAATAAAAATAGAACCCACAATTGCATCAATAGTATTAGCATAAATCATGTGCATCACTCAATGGTGAAATCAAATCAACTATAATAGTCAAAATCGTAAAAATAAAAATTCCATTCGAGGTAATTTGGTTTTTTCCTATACGCGAGGTAGCTACTCTTGGGAACAAATTATTACCAAATTCAATTTCCTTCCTATCATTGTCTATTGTCACCAAAAAGTAAGTAAAACTAGATAAAAACTGCTCTAATACCACTTTGTAACATCCCAGACCCAGATGACACTCAACCATGCCCTGAGCCTGGTTGGCTACATGGCCTCAAGCACATCTTCCCAAATGTCAGGGGCTGCCGACTAGCAGCAAGGGCATAGGTGAGCCATTGGGGATACTATGCCCTCATTAGAAGAGTATATCATAGATAAAATCAATAACATATAGATAGAAAAATTATTAAAACAATAAGACAATAGATACATATAAGGAATAGATAACAATCTCAAAAAGGCCAAAAAGTGATCGTAGCATCGCAAACCTCAGCTTGGTCCTGTGCTCCCCTACTCTAAAGAAATTATCAATATCCAGTGTTAGGGTGCTTTCCCCTATTATTACCTGCAACCATATAATCTATTTGGGTCCCCAAGGAGGCCCAAACAGTGTGTGAGATAAACATCCCAGTTGGTAAGAACCCAAAAGTATATTAAATCCTAAGTAGCACAAAGCATCATGCTAAAAAAGTTTAAGCAGTAATGTAAGTGTGAATTCCCATAACACATGTATACTACAACAAGTAACACCAAACATCCTCTCAAGGCTCCCTGTAACAAGTGTTTACTCCTAACAAGGCAGCTACAATAATTCTAAATAAACAACATGAACTTTCCATATAAAGAAGTCATATAAAATATCTCACAACCTTGTCGTATAACCAAGCATGTCCTAAATTCCACAATTGTGTTGTATGTGAAATATCAGACCACACAAGGGATGGATTATAGGTGCCAAGAACCAAGGAATCCTTGTTGAGTCCCAGGATCACCTTGGTGGAAACTCAATATAGGCATTGGTTAGAGTCTTAGAAGCATGTCATACTAGACAATTCCTATACAAGACCAAGTAAGCCCGATCCAAGGGGTAGCTAGGCCCAAGACATCCTATAGAGTCAAGACCCAAGGGGCATAATCAACCCAATGCATCCAACGCCACATTCATGGCCCATGGAGAGCCATCCATGGCATCCATACAAACATTCATCCATCTCACACCATTTAATAATTAAATTTCCTTATGAGTCTACCCACTCATATAATCAATTTATTCCATTCCATATAATGAGTATACACACTCATTTAATACATTCCATAACCAAACATCACATGAGTATATCCACTCATCTATTCCACTTCCATTAAATCACATCACATGCATATACCCACCCATTTATCATCAATTTCAATTATACATGACACATGGGTATACCCACCCATTTATCACCATTCACATTTTAACATGTTCTATGGTTATACCCACCCATTCAATTAGATTCATCTAATCCATTTAACACATCAAGTTTAACAGAACTCATTTGATCAATTAAATAATTAACAATTAAATTTCAATATAATAATTCAATGTAAAGGAGGAAAACCATATCCTAACAATTCCATTCAACTCATTCCATTTATAATTGGATTCCTATGACATGGTAAACCAAAAAACACCCCTTGGGTTGTTTAAAATGGCACAACCAAAGTATTTCCATAAGTTTCACCCCATGGGTGACCTTAGTTCGGGAAATGGATACCAATGCGTCACAAAAGATCTTATGGTCACCCCTAATTGGTCCAATTACATCTATTGCAACAACTCATTCAAAATCAGGGCCACACCAGAAAGTTTGGTGGACGACGTAAGGGATGATAGCTCTAAAAAGTACCAAAAGATGAAATAAAAGTATAGACCACCTGATTCATCCCATTTTAGGAGAAATATGATGAATGGTTGAGGAACAGAAATTTAGGGAATATGAGCCTAAATCCAAATAGCGTAATAAATATACATAAGAATTGACAATGGATAAAAAGGAATGTAGATCATACCATTGCAGATTCGATGAGACAAACTGTGCTCGAATCCGAGTCTATAAATAGAGTAGATTTGAATTCCATGAATAGACACCTTTGAGATCTTCGAAAGTTTCTTCTTGATGTGTGTATAAAATTATAGGGGTTGTATGGTTTACCCTCATGGTTTTCCTAACCGTGCAGAAACCGTGTGCTAAGACTCTGTCAAGTTTTTGAAAAAATTGTAGACTGGTCGCACGAGCATGCGCCTCTTACCACATGGTTTCCTCAAATCATGTGACCTATACATGACCTCTGTCTAGCCTCACACATTTTAGTCAAACTGTTTATCCTACCTTATACGGTTTGTACTAATCGTGTGCCAAGCTAAAAGCACCCCAAAACCGGGCTCTGAACAAGCCCCATACACACCTCTGAAACCTCAAATGTTACTCATATTAGGTCATATTTAAGCATTAAAAAAAAGTAGGTATTCGTACCTCATATGAAAACTCGAGTTCTTACACATATCACCAGTAAAATATAAGTAACATTAAATAATGTTATCTTAGGTGGAAAATAATTTTGAGAGATCACTTGAAAATAATTCTTGAGAAAAATATTCGTTCTCCTTTGAAAATGTTTTCTTTTATTAAAATGCAATGCAATTTTAAAAGAAAAAATTTTCTTTGAAAATAAACTTGTAATACTATAAAGTAATATTTAAATAATTAAGGTGTCATGATGGTGGAAAATTCCATTCATTCCATATAAGTTAAAAAAATTATTTTTTACTTTTTTTAGAAAAAAGGTACCTTGTTTGGAAAATAACAAAAATATTCCTTTGAAGTCATGTAGTAAAAATGTAAAAATGGGTAAAAATGAATTTAAACATATATAGGAGAATATTAAAAATATTTTTAAAAATATTTTTAGAAAATATTTACTTGGAAGATAAATATTTCTCAATGAATACTTAAAACGAAACAATCCCAAATTTTGATGAGATTGTAAAATAAATACTCATCACTTTACAATCAGTAAAATTATATGTCCCATGAAAGAAAGAAAATTATATGCATATTAAAATACCATAATCTTATAGATAAAACTCATAAAATATATTCATGGGTAGTATATACACAACATTTAAGAAACAAGTAGTGTATAAGGTATGTGTCCCACAGAAATAAAAGTGAGATATAAATCCCTTACCTTATATCTCGACTCTCGTCGTGATCATGAAAACATCATGTATAATAAATATAAGTATATTATACATATATTATAGATCCATATTCATATGTATAATACCATATATGATTTTCTTATGACTTTATATTACCTGATTATTAACAATTCGAAGTTTAAGTTATGTTTCGGGTAATAACAACTTTGTTTCTCATACATGTTTTGACTTGTTATTCTTGTTCCTCGTACTTATATTTTTATTTAATTATATCCTTAATGATAAAAATTATATAAATATCATATAAATTCATTCTATATGTATTTATGGTTATCTATAAAATATAAAAATAGAAAATGAAATACACTGTTCATGGAGATTGTAGGATGTACGTACGCATGAATGCTACTTCCATTTCATATCATATAGAGATAAAGAAAGTAAATAAAATATATGAATATATATATATATAATATCATTACATTAGCATTATTATTTCATATATATATCATATAGTTTCCCAAAACTCGTCCTTAATACATTCCATGTTAAGTGTGAACGAGTCACATCGCTTTGAGAAGGTGGTAGTCCACACGTCCACAAAAGTTATCATATTTTCACAAAATGGAAAGCATAAATGTATGTTTTATATAATATTTAAAGAATTATAAAGACATAATAAATGAAATATATATCATATAAAAATATATTGTCCATCATAATTATCAACCATGAGAGGTGGTAAAAGATAAATGAACAACATCATTTCGTGAGGCGATAGTTTGTCGTACATAAGAAGGGTAAGTTCGTTACCCATTTGATGGATGTGTGTCTGAGTGTTGGTCGAAAACATAATATAAAAAAAATCTCAGTATATTTAGGATAATTAGGTTATTATAGAAACATTAAATAAAAAATAATTTAAGGGGTTTAAGGAAGAAATAAAAAAACAACATTCATTGATGACCGTTACATCTTCTTTGGGTATCTTCTTTTGATTTGCACAAAAGGACTCCTTTGGTTGGTTTAATGCCCAAAGTAAGGATTCTAGGATGAATAGAGAGATGTTGGGAGGATATTTAGACAGATTTTTTATAAACCAAATAGGTTATTATGTGTGAATAAAATACAAGAAAACGTTCTCTTTTATAAGATAGGGGAGGGGCACTTATGGAATTTATCAAAAGATTAATTTATAATAAATTCAATATCAATCCAAATACCTCTAAAAGGAAATTTATTAAATTATAAGATGATATAAGGTTTTAATATCATAAAAAATATATTTTAGACAAATTTTAGTATTATATTAATCCTTATCATGTTGATTAGCCCTTAGTTAATCCATTTTAATTTTAACTACGGTAAGAGAGTTTTTAATATTAAGAGGATGTAATTTTTACATATAAAGTATCAATTGGACCATAAATGGGAAAATAAAGATATTTTATACCATATATAATCCCATTTTCCTTATTTAATATTTTTATTATTTTTAAAAAATTTAATAAAATATCATTTTCATAAAATATCATAAGTGTCAATTTTGACACTATTCATATCCTTGACTTTAAGAAAATCAATCTAGAAAGATTACTTAAAAAAATAATTTAATATAACCCTAATATTTAATATTCATATATAAAATTCACACCTTAATTAAGTCAAATTTTATTTCTTTTAATATTTCTAATATCTTGGAATTGATTATTTCATTAATTGAGTAATTACTGCATCATCATATTGTAAATATTTATGATAATTATTTCTTTACCAACAATTAAAAATGAATTTTTAGGATTTATATAAAAAATTTATAATCCATAATAATATATATATTCAACCATATCTTATATTTAAATTTATATTTAAAATATCGTACATATTAAAAGTATGAGTGTGACATTTTATCACTTCCTTGGAGTTTCATAATATTTAAAACATTTTCAAGGATAAGTGTTCATTAAATTATTCAGTTTTTATCCTTATGTGTTAAGGGTTGAATTAAATTCATAAAATAACATTTTTGAAAGTGTTAATGTATTTTTATAATATTTAAAATATTATTTTTAACATTAATTACCCGATTTACCCTTAATTGTGGTAATAAAAATTACTAAAGTTATTATTCATATTGTAAAAAAATAAATGGGACATATTTAATAAATTTGAGAATTATTATTCCAAATATAGAATTCATTTTTCATAATTCAAAACACAAAATTTTCATAAATTAATTAAAAAGTAATCCCTTTGATGGAAAGAGAAAACAAGTTTTCAAAGTGAAAACGCTCAAAAGATTAAAATATTTTTATATCCAAATTCAATGTGAAATTGATTATAATGACCTAAATTAGATTAAATGATAAAAAAATTATTTAATTATAATTTAAAAAAAATTTAAAATATAATTTTACTATATAAATAAGTTAGATGAAAAAACGATTTTGAATTAAAATTCAGTATTTTTCACTATTCATCAAAACATGAAACTTCTTAGAAAAATACCAAATGTTCACCTAGAGTAAATTTTTATATCCTTATTTAAAAGAAGAATATTATTTTTTCAAATAGAATTTATAAAAGTTTCAAAACTAGATTTTAAACAAGTGTGCCATCAAAAGGAGGCAAAACTGACTTTTTAGAAAAATACTTCTTTTACGTGTAAAATTTGATTTGTTCTTATATCATGTCTTTAAAGAACATAATATGAATGTTAAAATTATATTTAATAATATATATATATATATTTCATTAATATAATCCAATAATAGTTATTTGTTTATTTATTGGTATAAAATACACTTGTACGCATTTAAATAATTTTTTAGAAAAACGTTCCCTTTTATTTTAAAAAGGGTTTTACAATAATTTATAATTAATTTGTCAAAGAATTATGTGTAATTTTTTTTCATAATTCAGTTAACCTATTCATATATTCCATTCTAGTGGTGAGGTTATAATTGTCTCTTTTAAATAAGTATAATAATAACATGATGTTTCGTAGAAACTCAATGTTGCATGTAAAGAAAGCTAAGTTAGTGTTGCATATAACACAAGATTTACTTAGTGTAGTGTGTAACACAAGAAATCATAGAAATTTAATTTATTCAAGAAAATAATTTGATAAAAACTCAGGGTGTTACATTCTAGCTCCTTTAAAATTAATTTCACCCTCAAAATTCATCATTCTAATACAAACAAATGAGGAAACTTCCACCTCATCACGTCCTCAAGTTACTAAATAGCTTCTTTAAACTGGTGGTTTTATCCACAAAACTTTAACTCAATTAGTGGTCTTATTTTGTAGAACTTTATCTATACAATCCAAAATTTCTACCGATTTCTCTTCATAAGAAGGATCTTGCTCTAGCAGTATGACCTCTGAGTTTAGTAAATGTAAAGGATCTGGTATGTACTTCCTTAAAATATATATATGGAATACATCATAAACATGAGAGATATTTTTTGGAATTTCCAATTGATAGGCTACTGTTCCAACATGATCAAGAATTTAAAAAGGAAATTAAATACTTGCAATTTCAAATTGCACTTTGAAAATCAGAGGTAGATGTTTGAGAATTTCTTTGTTGGAAACCCACATTATAAAAAGGGTCAATAAAACTTCCTCTTAAACAGAGAGAAAGTAAAAGAGAAATATCACCACATAACTAGGATTAGTGGAAAGTGAAAACATATACATGTAAGATAATTACAACTATCAAGTTCTGATGGAGAGTGATAAAGAACATGGTTATTATAAATTTAATCATCACATAATGATAAATCTGTGAGGATCTAAGGGGCCATTTGATTCATAAAAAATGAAGGCACTAGGATAAATTTTTTGTTTCAAGATACTTTTCTTAAAGTTTAATAATTTTCACAAAAATATATACTTACTTGATTTCATTCCATTTTTAAGCATGATCTCATCCATCAGATGTGCCTTGATCAATTTTTGCTTTGTCTATTACTCCAAGAATTGAGGTTAAAATTATAATGTCTTAAGAACTAGTGGATCATAAGATCCATAATGAGATGATAATTCATTTCTTCTATCTCTATTTATCATCACAATAAAATGGTTAGCACATGTTATCCAATATGCATAAATCGAAACATCAATCTCTAAAAACTCATCCAAATTTCAATATAAACAATTTCATAAATGGTTACTCTTATGAAACTTCTAAAATATTAAAATCCAATACTTTTGAATCGTCACTAAACTTGTCATTTATCCCTTAAAACATGATTTATCTCTTAATTGTCACAAACCAAACACATGAAGACCATTATGATTTATTATCTTGAAACAGGGTAATAACCTCAATTACCATAAAACCTTAATGAAAACATGCATGCTTCTAAAAATTAACTATCTCCTCATACCATAAATAGAAATAATTATATAAACTCAAACCATGATATCATAAATCATAATGTAATATTATTAGTCACAATGTCATCAATACTATCCCATTTATAATAAAAAATCTCTTTATTTCATTATACCAACATCATGCACATATTAAGTGTTATCTTTCCCTTAATCACGTGTTTTAAAAAAATATCACCTTTCCATTAAATAACTTTTCTAGTCCACTGGAACCATCCAACATATTCTTGTAAATACATAGATAAAAACATAAATTTAACAATCCTTATATATTTTAAAATTCATATAACATAATTATTTAATCTAAATACATAAACACTTCAATTATTTCACTTCATCCTTAAGCCATTAATAAGGCTACCTCATCCTATTACTTAATACCACTTTACTTTCACATTTCACCTGTATTCTTATCATTAGTAGCAATATAACCATTACTTGTACCACATTTCAGATTATCTTTGTGAGATTTCCACACAAGACATCAATTTCATAATGCCCATTTTTTTACATTTGCAACAGTCATCAATTGATAGTACCTTATTAAATCCAATATTCACATCCATTGCGTTAAATGAACTTTTCATTTTCCATTTGCAGTTACTTGCTTTGTTTCCTTCTTTTCCATAGTAAAAACATATTTGTGTTCCTCTAATACATCCATTTGGGTGTTTCTTCCCACATTCTTGAGACAAAGGGAATTAAATCTTTTTTTCTTCATGGTATCCATTACCAAAATTCACAGCAAACTCTTTCCTTCTCTTCCCGGGTGAGTCTGAGAATTTATTAAGGTACACATTCTTAATCATATTCTGTGAAAACTGATTAGGCATGACCAGAATGTGCTTCACTCTATTGATCATCACATTTGACTTCTCATCATCAAATTGTTCATCACATTAAATGTTAATCTTATTCCTTCTTGTTCCTTCCATTGACTGAAACCAAAAATCATAACATGAGAAACACTTATCTTAGAAGAAACTACATAACTATGAAAAATCACCTATATGATATCTAAATTATAAAACCTACATTAATCTATGACACCTTAGGATTATACTTAGAGACTTCCCTAGACATATTTTTAGAAATATCCCTAGGGATCTCTCAAAAGTTTTTTTTATCCTAGATTCCAATGGTTGACTAAACCATTGCTCTGATACCAACTATAAAAACCTAGGATTTTCATACATGGATAATAAATATTTTGTGTGAAAAATTTCATATATTATACAAAGACACACCCAAATACCATATTAGTTTAGTCCCTTTGGAAACTTTGAACACAAACTTTCAGTCTGGTGGAAGATCTTCAATATTTCTCACAAAGATCTTTCCATTTATTACTCCTACTTAAAACCTTTCCTTATAACCCGGGGAAAGTAAACATTAGAAATGAGTGATATTAGATTCTTATTAAGGGTAAAAAAGGAATATATGTAAGTATAAACAAGATCATGAGGGTATTAGAATGTGATCATAACATTACTAGATCATACCTTGCATATAAAAGATCATAATCATGAATCGTGAAATAAATATTAGTAGCTCATAAAACATGAATCATAAAGAAATCAAAGAACATAATCCATGAGATCATAACATTTACCTAAGACATGAAATTATGGAATACACATAAAATTGTAACTTTTCGAACATGTATAAATAGTAACAAGTTCACTCATTAAATTAAGGACATGAAATCAGGCCCTTGAATAAACATATGGACATGAAAACCAATTCCACACATAAAATTATGGACATAAAAACCAGGTCCACTTATAGAATTATGAACATGAAATCAGGTTCACACATAACATATATACATCATGAGTTATCCATATTTACCCAATGAATTAGAGGGAGATATAGGTCTCACCCATAAAAAAATGAAAACCATATATATGTGTTCTATAAGAACATAAATCATTCATCATATCAGAACCCATGCAATGAAATGAGTTTCATAAACATTATTCAATCGTAATATAAACCATGAAAAAGGAATAAGTTTCATAAATATAATTCCATCATAAATAAAAACCATTCTTAGAAAGAATAAAAATGTTAGAATTGAATCATATCCATAGTAAAACATAAGTAACATCAAATAATGTTATCTTAGATGGAAAATAATTTTGAGAGATCAATTGAAAATAGTTCTTGTGAAAAATATCCTTTATGATTTGAAAACATTTTCTTTTCTTAAAATGACACACAATTTTAAAAGAAAACATTTTATTTGAAAATAAACATGTAAGATTGTAAAGGAATATTCAAATAATTAAGGCATCATGATGAAAGAAAATTCCATTCAAGATTTATAATTTAAAAAACATTCATTTTGTACTTTTGTCAGAAAAGTCACAAAGTACCTCATTTGGAAAATTAAAAAAAAGATTCATTTCAAACCATGTAGTAAAAAGTAAAAAATATGAAAGAATGAATTCAAAAATACATAAGTGAATATTAAAATAAATTGATTTTTTTTATAAAACATGGACATGGAAGATGAATATTTCCCAATAGAGACTTAAAATGAAACAATCCCAAGTATTTATGATATTGTGAAATAAATACTCATCACTTTACAATCAGTAGAATTGTATACCCCATGAAAGAAAAAAATATATATGGATATGAAAATTTCATTATATTCTAGATAAGACTCATAAAATACATTCATGGGTAGTATATATATCACGTAGAAGAAACAAGTAGTGTATAAGACATGTGTCCCACAAAAATGAAAATGAGACATAAATCCCTTACCTTATATATTGACTCTCGTTGTGCTCATGAAAAACTCATGTATAATAAATATAAGTTTATTATGAATATATTAAAAATTCATATTCATATATATAATACCATATTTGATTTAATTATGAATTTATATTACCCTCTTATTAACAATTCTAAGTTAAAGTTATGTTTTGGGTAATAACCACTTTGTTTCTCATACATGTTTTGACTTGTTATTCTTGGTCATCATACTTAGATTATGATTTCATTATCTCCATAAAGATAACCATAATATATATTAATTATATATATATATATTTATGGTTATCTATAAAAGATAAAAATATAAAATTAAATATATCGTTCATGGAGACATTAGACCGTACGTACGCATGAACACTGCTTCCATTTCATGTCATATTGAAAGAAAGAATGCAAATGAAATATATGAATATATATATATATATATATATATATATATCTATCTATTCATTAAATTAGCATTATTATGTTATATATATCATATAATTTCACTAAACAGATCCTTAATACATTCCATGTAAAGTGTGAATGAGTCACATCACTTTGAGGAGATGACAATCCAAACGTCCACAAACAAAGTTATCATATTTACACAAAATGGAAAGCATGAAGGTATGTTTTATATAATATTTAAATAAGTATAAATATTTTAAAAATAATATATATATCATATTAAAATATATTTTATTTCATAATAACCAACCATGAGAGTGGTAAAATAAAAATGAATAATAACATTTCGGTAGGCGGTAATTCACCATACACAAGAACGTTAAGTTCATTTCCCATTTGATGGATGTGTATGTGAGTGTAGTTCTAAAATTTAATATAAAAAAATATAATTATATGTAAGATACCAATTTTATTGTATAAACATTAAATAAAAACAATTGAATGAGTTTAATGAATAAATAAAACAACAATGTTTGTTGATGAACATTACCTCTTCTTTGGGTATCTTCTTTTGATTTGCACAAAAGGAATCCTTTGGTTGGATTTATACCAAAAATAATGCTTCTAAAATTAAGGTAGTAATTTTTTTAGGATATTTAGATAGATTTTTTATAATCCAAATAGGTTATTAACTTTGAATAAAAGAGAAGAAGAGGTGCGCTTTTATAAAATAGGGGAGGGGCACTTTTAGAATTTCTTAAAAAATTAATTTATAATAAATTAAATATAAATCAAAATACCTAAAAACGAAAAATTATTTGAATATAATATGATATAAGGTCGTAATATCATAAACCAATATATTTAAAATAAGTTTTGGTATTATTTTAAACCTTATAATTTTGATTAACTCTTAGTTAAGCCATTTTAATTTTAACTATGGTAACAAAGTTTTTAATATTAAGAGTGTAATTTTTAAAATATAGTGTCAATTGGAACATAAATGAACAATTTAAGATATTTTAGACCATATATCTTACCCTTGTACTTATTTAATATTTTTATGATTTTTAAATAATTTAATAAAATATTACATTCATAAAATATCATAAGTATCAATTTTGATACTATTCATAACATTGACTTTAAGAAAATCAATCTAGCTAGATTAATGTGAAACAATTCATTTAATACACCCATAATATGTCATAATAACCTATAAATTTCTGTATCACCTTAATTAAGTCAAATTATATTTATTTTAATATTTATAATATCATTTAATTGATTATTTCATTAATTGAGTAATTACTACATCATCACTGTATAATTATTTATGATAATTATTTATTCACTAAAAATTAAAAATAAATCTATATGATGTAGATAAAAATTTAATATTCCATAATAATATATATAGTTTATAATATCTTCTATTTAAATCTATATTAAAAATATTATACTTATCAAAAGTAAGAGTGTGACATTTTGTCACTCCCTTATAGTTTAATAATATTTAAGTTATTTTCATGGAAAAATATCCATTAAATTATTCAATTTGGATCCTTATATGTTAAGGGTCTAATTAAATTAATTCCATAACATTTAGGAAAGTGTTAGTATAGTTTTATAATATTTATAATATTATTTTTACCCTTAATTACTTGATTTACCTTTAACTATGGTAATAAAAATTACCAAAGTTACTATTCATGTTGTACAGAAAAAAAGTGACATATTTACTAAATTTGGACCTTAAGATTCCAAATATGGAATAAATTTTCCATAATTCAAAACACATAATTTTAATAAATAAATTAAAAATTAATCCTGTAGATGGAAAGAGAAAACATGCTTCTAAAGTGAAAATGTTCAAAAGATTGAAATATTTTTATATCCAAATTCAATGTGAAAATGATTAAAATGTATTAAATTGTATTAAATGATAAATATGATTTAATTATAATTTAAAATAAATTCAAAGCATAATCTAACTATATAAATAAGTTAGATGAAAAAGTAGTGTTGAATTAAAGTTCAGTATTTTTCACTATTCATCAAAACATGAAACTTCTCAAAAAAATACCAAATGTTAACCCAAAGTAAATTTTGATATCACAATTTCAAAGAAGAAGATTCTTTTTTCAAATATAATTTATAAAAGTGTCAAAAACTATATTTTAAACAAGTGCTCCATCAAAATTTGGTAAAACTGTTTTTTTAGAAAAATACTTCTTTTATGTGTAAAATTTGATTTGTTCTTATATCAGGTATAGAAAACACATAAGATGATTGTTAAAAATTATATTAGATATTATATATATATATATATATATCATTAATACAATCCAACAAGATTGATTTGTTTATTTATTGCTATAAAACACACCTGTGCACATTTAAATATTTTTTTAAAAAAACATTCCTTTAATTTAAAAAGGGTTTTACATTCATTTATAGTTAATGGTAAAAGAATTATGTATAAACCATAATTTTATAATTGAGTTGATTATGTTCATACCTTCCACTCTAATGGTGAGGTTATAACTGTCTCTTTTAAATAAGTATAATAATAGAATGATGTTTTGTAGGAACACAGTGTTGCATATAAAGAAAGATAAACCGATGTTTCATTTAGTGAAAGCTTAACATGGTATAGAATATAACACAATACATTAAATAAATATAATTTATTTAGAAAAAAAAGTTCATAAATACTCAGGGTGTTACATCAACAAACTTCAAACCTCATTCATATTGACTTCTTTGTTATATAGTCACAATACTCATCTTTAGATCATCACACATGGATATTTGAATCATTACACCTGTTTATGGATGATTCTAGAATATTTTTTGAGTGCATTACACCACTTTCTCGGGTACATGCTCCATGATCTTCAAAAATGTAATATACACCTTTATTTTCCTCTTTCTACGAATATGTGGAATTTTTCATATACTATTATTTAGTTTTCTTTCTTGAACAAATAGAATCATACAAGGACCCTTGCTTTCTCAAGGAAACCATGTTCCATGATTAATGTATAGCACCACTGGACACCATATATACCATGATAAAAATATTTTATATCGATAATTATTAAATCAAACCCAATGACCGCCTAAGCATATCTTATAGTTGTAATCTCAGTCTCCAAGTAAACATCCACATTAAATATTTAATAAAATAATTAAATATTTATTCACCATGGTTACTTTAAATAAATAAAACAATTACTTAATCAAGAAGGCATGATATTTCCAACTACCTATCTTCTAAATTTACAGTTAGTTTTGAGGTTACCACGAACCACCTTCATTGATAGTTCTCTAAAGACCCATTTTTTCCTTATAAGACTTTGATTTTTTTAAATATATTTTCGGAGCTAGACGCCGAGACGACATGGAATTATAATTCCAGGTGTGCCCAAAATTAATTTTATAAAAATATTAAATATATTTTATCTTGAGAACACACAATTTCTTAAAGAAAATGAGATAAATCTTAAATATAAGATCAGATCAGAAAATAGAGACCACAGTTGGGTTTAGAACAAAATGTTTACCATAGGAACGACCTAAAATAAGTTGGTGCATGGCGTTCAGATAAAACAGTCATTGGTGGTACATTTAGCGGATTAACTGATTAATTCATTCATTTGACCTTAACTATTTTCCTAACAAATACATCACTATAGAGAATCACCTAGGGTTAGCCTCAAAAACCCTATAAGGATTCTAGAGCGTTCTTCCTCCTTTTGTTGGTGAATCACATCAGATGATGACAAATCTCTAGATCAGAACAGATCAGGGAGAAATGAACATGAAGAATTCCTTCAACCATCAGTGAGAACATTCTTCAACAATTAATGATCCAATATCCATGTATGAATCATAAAATTGTGTATTATACCTTTTTTATTAAATAGATTGACCAGGATCATCCCTTTTATGATCTGCACCAATTTTTGATCCTTAGCATGCATATGTGTACTAGTTTCTTTGGTTATAAAATTGTTTTCTACCCCTGGATCTCTAAATTTGTTTGTTTTCTAAGAATTTTTGTACAAATATTGATTAAACATTTTTTGTGGTACTTCCATACCTTGATTATTTTTATTCCTCACTGATTGGACCCTTTGGTCTCGGTTCGATATTATCGGGTTGTATCGAGCCTGATCAGACCCCCGAATTCATAATGAATTCACATTCAAGGGACATATCAAAAAACCAAGGATGTTTTTAGATAGATTGTGGGTTGTGGGTGATCATTTTAATAGTTGGAATTAAAATCATCAATGATGGAAGAAACCATGGTATGCATAGTGAAAAGTGGTGCATACGAAGCTACGAGATTTGGTTTTTCCAGCCATCAGATGGACGAAATACACTGGATAAGGATAGATCTGCCATTTTGGGAGGAGACATGGCCCGAATCAAAGGAAAAAAGGCCTAATTTGGAGTATAGAGTCTGGATCTAATAATATGTTAAAAATGAGACTACACACTGTGTATCGCGATAAACATACGATGAGTATCCCCTATGTTGTGGTATGTATCCCTCCTATACACCATGTATTTCTTTCCTAGGTGGGCGATCTGTGTGGAAGAGTACATGTGCAGGAACTCGTGCGAGAGTACCTGGCTAGGGGTACACCGTGTACTGAAGTACATAGACAAGTATTGAGTACATGGACATGGGATAGATATATAGACACAACCAAGCACATGGGTCGGACCCCGAGTAGCATGGGAACACCTTGTAAATACCCCACACACTGTGTATCCCTACATGTTTGGAGATCCATGTACCTATAGGGACACAAATAGGTGATGTACTAGGACCACACACTATGTGGGTCCCCTCACATGTTTTGTACTCCTCAGTTCCTTTTTATGGAACTTCAAACGCTCATATATCCTTCATTTGTACTTGAATTTCGGCCCATGAGTAGTCTATCCTAAGTGTTTTTTCCACATAGAACGTGATGGTTCTATCCTTTGTGAATTCTTAGGTATGATGTGAGATTTAAGGGTATGAATCTTATTTAGGCGATGCTCGACAACAACAGTTATCATGCAGGATCATCAGAGGGATATTGATTTGAACCCTCCAGCGGGGCTGGGCATGGGTCCTCAATGACTAGAGTGAAACCCTCTAGCTAAGATGGGAATGAGTCCTCTATATACTTCTAGAGTAGAACCCTCCATATAGGTTAGTCACGTCTCCTCTACAGACTTCTAGATTGGAACCCTCTAGCTAGGCTAGGGATGGGTCCTCTACAGATTTCTAGAGTGGAACCCTCCATCTCAGTTGGGCATGGGTCCTCTATAGACTCAGAGAGTAGAACCCTCATACAATGTCAAGTAATGGGTCCTCCATCCTTTAGAGTGGAACCCTCCTATGTAGAAAGGGAATGGGTCCTTAACCTAGAGATTTTGGACCCTCGACTGTTCAGTGTAGTGGATAGGTGAGGCTTGACTTCTATGTTTTCTACTAGGCAGACACGCGAGATGTTGGGCATCATTGATCGACTTTTAGAACTATTGGTGACTCTTTTCCTAGGTTGAGCTTTGGGATTATGATCTCCTTTGTCTCTCATTTTGGATTCTTTTACCTAATTATATATATACATACATACCTACATATATATATATATATATATATATATATATATATTTATCCATGTTGTTGGATTTGGTTACTCTCCTACCATGGGTTGTGAAGATGCGTAGGGTAGTCCACCTAATTTCTATATTTAGATTCTCGTGGTTGGATGAGGTTAATCTCATTCTATGGGAAAAATACTTGAATTTTAGTTCATTTAAACACCATGTTGACCCCCTTATGTTTGGAATAGGTTACTTTATCTTGATTTGGGTTGAACTACATCTTATTTACTATCTACTCTTTATTCCTTTTATGTCTCTTACTGCTCCCTATTTCAGATTTAGGGGAATCCTATTGGGTATTTATATAATCAACTCTACATGGTCTTTACATGCATGTCTCATGTCTTATGCAGATGATGGATAGGTCAACGATGACTTTAGAAGAGTTTAGGGATATCGGGTGCTTGGGACCGCGTACGATAGCCATATCTTAGAGATTGAGAGTTGTGATATCTTAGTGTTTTACTTTCTAGTTTTTTAGGTTGGGACCTCTTTCTAGTTGGTCATGTATTTTTCCACTTTACTTTTTAGTTTCAATATCGTACTCTTGCACACCCTAGGGGTTTTTTCATGTGTGGTTTACTTTTTAGATTTTCATCTCTTTATTATTATTCCTATGAACTTCTATTTTGATATGGATAGGTATGTTCATACAGGTACATTAGGAAAAGGAATACCATTTAGGATATGCCTTTCAGCACTGGTCACCACCCCTAGCCTATGGAGGCGAGCTTGGGGTAGTTGTAAGTCGAGCCCTGGTTAGGGTTGGGTCTTGATAGATTGGTATCAAAGCAGTTCATTCCTCAGGATATTGTCTGAAGTAGTCCCCTTATGAGGATTTGATTGGGATTTAGGCAATAGTGTTAATGTGTTTTGAATGTGGCTCTCGGGCTAGGGAATCCAGTGATGGTACTAACGACTGACATATCGATTAACCAAGACCTTGACTACCTACTTGTTGACTTGGAATATCAAGACATTGGTTATAGGTATCAATGATACATGCATCATATAGGATTCAATCTTTTACTATCCATCTTAAGTCAGACCCCCATTGTTATATATATATATATATATGTTATCATTTTACTGTGGTACGTCTTGATTAAATTTTCTGGATACCTCCATGATGACAGCCATCCAGGATACCAGTTCTGGATTGTGAAAACGATCTGATGAGATATAATGACTTGTTTTAGGGTCCATCTCATGACATTATTCCTCCATGTGGATAGGTAGCAACACCACCACCTATCGAGTAGCAAATCATCCTAGTAGAGCAGGTTAAGGATGCATGCAGGCTTAGAGCACCCTGCAAGTTCCACCACCAGTGGATGATAAGGTTATATGGTGAGACAAATACTTAGGCAACAAAAGATTGGATAGAGTTAGTTGTCTATGTTTTTAGTCTCATTCAGACACTAGCGGATCAAGTGGTTAAGCTTACAACTGTCCTTTTCCATAGAGCAGTTGGGCCCTGGTGGTGTCTTATTACCCAGATGCACGATGAGTCGATACTCTAATGGCCCGACTTCTAGTAGTTATTTTGTGAGGAGTAATACCCCTCCTTCTTGCACTCATTTTAGATTCAGGATCTTCTGGAGCTGCATAAGAGAGGGATGATACTGGATGAGTATGTAGTGAGGTTTACATACCTTACTTGGTACGCCTTTAACATGATCCAGGATGGATTCTTCCAAGCTTGTATGTTTGATCAGGGAATCCATAGAGATATTTGTTCTAGCGTAGTGACCATGTGAATCCCTACTTATACTGGGGTGTTGGATAAAGAATCGGTGAAAGATAGGTTCCTATCAGAGGGACACCAAGTAGATGGAGCTGGGAGTGGGTGTCATAGAGCTGATTTGTCTGCAGCATCTAGCAGGAACCAACCGATAGGATATCGACGCAGGAGATCCTATCGTATTCATACTTAGATGTGTGTTCATGAAACACATGGATAATACAGAGTACCAGAGAATCCTAGAGAGAGTAAGTGCTATGATTTTGATGAGTAAGGTCACATAGTGTGTGACTACCCAACCATACGTGCTGAGGATCACAAGAAGGTAGCTAACCGACCACCACGATAGAGGTAACACCATGATCAAGGATCTCCCAGGTGTAGTCAGGGTAGTCCCTAGGGAGGAGGCGATGGAATAGGAGTAAGAGGAGTTGTGGGTGGAGGATGAAACTATGATATCCTTCCAAAACCACCACTAGGAATCCCATGTCAGGGTTAGGGATCTGGCAGTCAGGGTCGCGGACAACTGTAGGCTTTAGAGGATTACAACCCAACATAACATGAGATGATTAGAGGTACAATATGTGTTTATTATACTCTTTCTTTAGTATTAGTAGAAATAGGTTTCAATGATTCTTTTTTCTCTATACTATTGATGTGATATCTAGAGCTCTCAGTAGAGGCTCTATCCCAACAGCTTCATCTTGAGATTTCTATATGGAACTCTTCTTTCGTATCTTTTATTTTCCAATAGTGCATGCTATCTCTTAGTGGAGGAAGGTTCATGTGGGAAATTTTGGTCATCACGATGGAACCATATGATTTCATCATGGGTATGGATTTACTATCGATGGTTTGAGCCCAGATTGAATGTCACCACAGATGATAAAGATTCCTATGCACTGATGGGAAGATATTCTTCTTTATGGTCAAGAGAGATCTCATGACAGGATGAGTGGGTTCTGTGAGCAAGAGGTTTCAACCCATCACCCATCAGTTGGTGAGTATATCCTTTAGTGTAGTATTCTCTTTAGGAATATAGATCCCTTCAGTTGTGGAGGATTATATTGAAATCTTCCTTGATGACGTTCTAAGGCTACCTTCAAGGTAGGAGACAATGTTTTGTAACAAATTTCATCTCGAGACTATTCTAACATCTTCTGTGGCATATCATATGTACCATACCAAGATCTAGAAGTTATGATTATAGTTGGAGGACTTTCAAGATTAGGGTTTCATCAGGCCCAGTGTGTCCCCCTAGAAATCTCTAGTGTTCGTGAAAAAGGTGGATGAGAGTTTTCAGATTTAGTTTGATTATCATCGCCTGAACTAGACCATGATAAAGAAAATTTATCCCTTTACAAGGATTGATGATCTATTTAACCAGTTTAGAGATGCGAGATGGTTCTCAAAGATCAATATTAGTTCTTTCTACCACCAGTTGAGGGTTCATGAGGCTGATATTCTAAAGTTTTCATTATGATGTTACTATAAACACTACGAGGTCCTAGTGATACCCTTTGGTGTGATGAATTACCACTCTTTGTTTATGGATTTGATGAATCAGATCTTCCAGAAATACTTGGACTAGTTTTTTGTTGTATCTATTGACAACATGCTCATCTACTTTGTGAGAGAGGATGAGCATGTAAAGCACTTGGGTATGGTTCTAGATTTTCTTTAATAAAACTAGATTTATGGAAATATCTTGAAGTGTTAGTTCTGGATTCATGAGATTTACTTTCTAGGGCATGTAATTTCTGAGTATGGTTTGGCCATAGACCCAAAAAAGATCGATACAGTGCTTTCTTCGGATCCACCCAAGAGTGTGTCGTAGGTGTGGAGTTTTCTTGGATTGGCGGGTTGCTACTATATATTCATGGTAGGATTCTATAGGATTGCAACCCTTTTAATTACCCTGACATAGAAAGAGCAGTTTTTTACCTAGAATGATTAGTGCTAGAGGGACTTCAAGGAGTTGAGGCTGAGGATGATGAGTGATACTGTGGGAAGGCATGGAGTAAGTAGTGTATTGCGACGCCTCAGGAGCTAGGATTGATTTCCTATTTATGTAGCTGTAGTCAATTATAGTATATGAGTTGAGGCAGTTGATACCCCATGAGATAAAATATGAAACTCATGACCTAGAGTTGGCAGCAGTAGTCTTCACCCTGAGGATGTGAAGGCACTATCTTTTGGGAGTTTGCTTTATGGTTTATAAAGACCATCAGAGTATTAGGTGCATCTTCATGCAGAGAGACCTGAACCTAAGACAAAAATTATGGTTAACATTTTTATAGGAATATGAATTTGAGATAGTCTATACTATAGGGAGGGAAAACATGGTAGCAGATTCCCTTAGTTGTATGTTCCAATATCATTTGGTATAGGAGGTTTTAGAGCAGTTGTCTTTCTTGTTGTTGACCCTGGTAAAGCATGAGGGTACACATTTTCTTCAATTGATAGTGTTGACTCCTCTGCTTCTTGAGCATGTGAGAGAGTCCCAATTTGGATTCATCAATTGTGAGGTTGATTACGTTGTCGAGCGCATCAAATTAGATGTTTAGTTTTACTAGAATTTCTACAGTATAGTAGGAACCCTAGGTCATCTCTCGACGGGGCCTTAGATAATTTATAAAATAAAAAGGTTTTTATTATGAAAATAAAATGGGAATGGTATTTTGGAAAACATGGTGTTCTATAATTTAATATGTCAATAGAAAAATAAAATTGATAAAATAAAGAGGAAACTAACAGAATTTATTAAGTGTGATCAACCCGGGGAAATCTCATAATGCTAATCCTTCATCGCTTCAAGAGATATGGTTATGATATTTTAATCCCTAGTTTGTAACACCTATAACCATAATGTTACTGATTTTATACCAGGATACCTCCTAGGTCTCAATCAAAAAAAGTGATTCACTGGATACCACCGATGATTGAGTGATTTGTGTTCGACTTCATAACTAAAACTCACCAAGACAACACATGAAGAAATTGATGAGCTATCCAGGTTTGTATGTTATTTCAATGTGTTACCACGAATTGAAAGTAAATGGTCATGACAATATTTATGTGAGGTCAATTAAACAATATGAACCACACAAACACTACAGTTGAAAAAGGGGAGAAAAAGTGGTGAACGGTGTGTGAAACATCACATGAATGGGTACCCCAAATATGATCATATGAGTTGAGAAAGATATATCAATACATAAATAAATAAAATAATAATATTGGATGATCAAAAACAACATAAAAACCTTGAATTAAAAAGATCATTCAAATATTACAAACACAAAGTGTAGGATTTACATCACGTTCCCCCTAGGTGATCACAAGAAGTTTAGAAATCCACGGGAGGAGAGTAAGAAAATAAAGATGAAGTAGAAATGCCCATGTCCTACAGAAAATCTAGGATTTATTATAAGACTCATTTAGGAATCCAAAATGGTATCACCTTTCCCCCTGATTGAACTACTAAATGAGGTTCCCAAGGTCCTCTTTTATAGCCAAAATGGGAGGTGGTTTTGGGCACCCTGATTTCAAGAAAAAAATTAGACCATGGTTTTAGGCCACTATAAAGTCTTATATATCTTTCCAAAAAACTAGATAATTGTTTAAAGACCTATTTTATTTCTACCTTTAAAATTTGGAAGCCATATATTTCATATAATAAGAGATATTTCTAAAATACAGAGGCAAACCGTTGACTCCGTGCATATTTATTTTATTGGACATATCGGTTTTTATGGGGCCCTTAATGGAATAATTGGGCTTGGGTTCCTTAATTAAAGTTGTATCCCATTGAATTTTTTATCATAAAATAAAATATCATCCAAATTGGCCTCACTGATCAGTATAAGTATTCGGTTGAGTGAATAGATATTCCTGGATTCCTGTGCAATTTGGTGCATTTTTCATCAACTTCGTCTTAGGCCTTCCAAATCACCTCCACCTATAGAAAAACATAAAAAAAGTGAAACATGCCTTTTAATAGTGACAAAAATTAAATTATTTAACCATATATGAAGTTAAATTTGTTATTATACTTTTAATTTCAATACAAAACCTGTTTAATACATTGACATAAGGGTGAAATAAAACAGTGAATCATGGTATGATCACACCCCCACACCTAAAAATTTTCACTCTTGGGAAAATTATAATATCCAAATCATGTCCCATTCCTAAATAAAAGGTGTGAAAACTTATAAGATTATTTTGAAATTAAATTCAACATGTCTCGTTTATGAAATCAATTTTTCTATCATTTTTCTTCTCTCATATTTGAATTTGTTCAACTTCATTTGTTCACCCATGCAACATGTCGCAACCTACCTCACCTAGATTTTTATCCTCTTAACTAAAGGAATATATTAAAGTGGATTTATTCTAATTTACCAGATTTCATCTGATCTTACCATATTCTTTCCAAGATTCGATGTTCTCTATCGGTAGAAACTAGTATGCCACTCAAGAAGGATTCCAACTGGTTGCTCCGAGGTTCAAGGGTTGGTAGGATTTAATGTTTAAAAATCTAAGACAAAAGAGGAGTATTTAATCTATTACGTACAAAACATGTCAAAATTCATCAAGTGTTAGTAATGAATGTACACACTCAACCCCTAAAAAAGTGTATCACCTCTGAATCACTATCCCCATTGTCCATTTGTGTGGGTCACAACTGATCAGTGGATAATAATGAATAAACTTCCTATTTTCTCCATTTTTCCTATTTATTCAATTTTTTTCAATGTAAAGAACTATATTTTTTATAGTTATAATTGAAGATAAAGAGGTAAACATGTGTAAAATAATGATACAATATGGCTTGTGAACCCGCTACCCAAGGAAAATATAGGCGCCCATTCTATCAACCCATAACAATGATTCTTTCCCAATAATTACCATGGAAACACCCTCACCCCCACACTTGCTGAAACTAAAACAAGAATGTACACAAAATATTGGTCAGTAGGGATAAATTATATTATATTTTGGATACCTAACATGCATTTTATGATCTCTAAGACTTAAGAAGGGTTAAATGTCAAAGTGGCCAAAAATAGAGGTCAATTGTATTAATGGATTTTCAATGAAAATGGATTTTATCATGAATGTAGCACACTTGAATCTTATAGATTATAATAGAATCAAGGAAAGTTATAGTTTCTCTACATGACCCAAGACTCTCAAGAAAGGGATCAAAAGGAATAATATACAATAAAGGTCTTAGAATTTCTCTCAGGTAAGGGATTAAAATATTGGTCAGTGCTAATGAGACATAGGTTTAAAAAATCCATTAAACACCTAAGAATGATTTGAAAATACAAATTCTAGAAGAAGATTGCATATCAAAATTTATTTGAAAACCATTTTTCCAAAAACAATGAAATTTTCCACACAATCGACTCAATCATGAAAAATGATTTTGGATATTCTTTTTAAGATCAATTTTTTTATAAAACACAAAATAAATAAAAAAATCAAAAACATAAATGATTTTTTTTTTGTTTTTTTTGAAATCATAACTATGACATGTCACCCTCCCCCACACCTAAAAATTACATTGTTCTTAATGTAAGTATTTTAAAAAAATAGACAAGTAAATAAAGGTAGGGAGAAGGGACAATCTGCTAAGTGGTGTCATATGTGGCATCCATTAGTGGGATTTCCTCCATAAGATGCTTTGGTAAATCCTCATAAAAGTGTTTGAGCCTCTTCCCATTAACAGTAAACCTATGTCCACTCTTCTCATGTAAAACCTATATAACACCAAAGGGGTAAACATCAATAACAATATAAGGACCGAGCCATCGATAACGAAGCTTTCTTGGGTGGAGATTTAGCCTGGAATTATACATGAGGGAATTCTCACCAATATGAAACTTCTGATGATGAATAATCCCATCATGTATTGACTTTATTTTCTATTTATAGATTTAGGATATCTCATATGCATCACGCCAAATTTTTTCTAACTCTTGAATCTGTAACTTCCTATGATCACATACATCTGAGAGATTAATATTACATTATTTCACATCCCAATATGAATAGTGCTCTACCTCCACTAGGAGGTGACAAGCCTTTCCAAACACAATCCTCTATGGTGACATTATGATTGGGGTTTTAAAAGTTGTATGGTACGCCCAAAGTGAATCATCCAAGCACAAGATCCAATCTTTCCTATTGTGTTGTACCATTTTTTTCCAAGATTTTATTAACTTCCTGATTTGAGATTTCTTATTGTATTTTAGTTTGGGGGTGATATGCAGTGGATACTTTATGAATAACCCCATACTTACAGATCAAGTTTTTCCTATTACTATTGAAAAAATGTGATCCCTGGCCACTAATAATGAATTTTGACAAACCAAACCTACTAAAAATTTGGGACCTCACAAAATCAACAAAAAATTGAGATTCATCATTCTTGGTGGTCTTTTATTTTACCCATTTAGATACATAGTAAAAAACCAATAAGATATAAACAAAACAAAATGAAATTGGAAAAGGCCCTAGGAAGTCAATGCCCCATGCATCGAAGATCTCACAAAATAACGTGGGCTATTGGGGCATTTCATTCCTCTTAGAGATATTCCTTGTGAATTGACATCGAGTACATGACGTGAAAACCTGATGGGTATACCTATACAATGTTGGACAATAAAGACCTGAATCAAGGACCTTTAGAGATGTATGTTGAGATCCAAAGTGTCCCCCGTAAGATAAAGTGTGACAAAAGGTCAAAATAAAGGTGAAATCATGGTCAAAGACACACTAACGAACAAATTGGTCACTACAAATTCTCTACAAATATGGGTAATCCCAAATATACCATCGAGAATTGTTCTTAATTCTCTGGGATTGTGAAGTTCTAAATTCAGTGGGGACCCTAGATATTGTTAGAAAATTCACAATCTTTGCATATCAGGGGTACGTTCCACAATATGACAAAGGTTATCATGAAGAAATAATTCTCCAATGGGGAGGGGTGTGTCAACATGATGGTCTAGTGGTGGAGAAATCCTACTAATTTGGTCAGCTACAACATTTTCCACTCCTCTCTTATCATAAATCTCAAGGTCAAACTCTTGGAGGAGTATCATCCACCAAATGAGGTAGGTCTTAGCTTCAGTTTTTTTAGGAGGAAATGAAGGGAAACATGGTCATAAAAGACAATGTTTTTTGACCCAATAAGATATGAATAGAATTTTTCCAAGGAAAAACAATAGAAAGAAATTATTTTTCAGTGGTTGTGTAGTTTTCTTGGGCATGGCCAAGGGAATGCGAGGCATACACAATGACATGAGAATCCTTCTCAACCCTTTGTGATAATACTGCCCCAAATACAAAGTTAGATGCATCACACATAAGCTCAAAAGGAAGATCCCAATTTGGTGGTTGGATGACAGGAGGTGATGTGAGATTCCTTTTTAGTGAATTAAAAGAATCCTCATAATTTTTTTCATACAAAAACTCAGAATATTTTTGTAATAACTGGGATAAGGGAAGTGTGATCTTACTAAAGTCTTTAATGAATCGATGGTAAAAACCAGCATGAACCAAGAAATATTTCACCTCACAAGAACATTTTGGATATGGAAGGGTTGAAATTAATTAAATTTTTTATTTATCCACTTGAATTACCTCATTTGAATTAAAATTTCCAAGAACTATCCCCCACTAAATAATGAAATGTAATTTCTTATAATTTAATACAAGATACTTTTCTATGTAACAATAGAGGATAGAACAGAGGTGTGACAAACAGTCATCAAAGGAAGTTCCATAAACTTTGAAATCCTCTATAAAAACTTCAATGCAATTCTCAAGGTACTCTGAAAATATACTCAATATACAATGATAAAAAGTAACAAGAGCATTACAAAGACCAAAAGGCATCCTTCTGTATGAAAATGTGCCAAATGGATAGGTAAATGTTGTATTTTCTTAATCCTCAGGTGTTATATGTATTTTTAAATAACCCAAATATCCATCAAGGAAACAATAATGGGACTTACTAGCCAATCGTTCTAACATTTGGTCAATGAAATGTAGAGTAAAATGGTCCTTCAGCATGGCTTGATTCAGTCGATAATAGTCAATACAGACTCACCAACTATTTTTCACACGTGTTAGAACCAATTCATTCCTTTCATTTGACACTACTATTATTCTAGTTTTTTAGGCACAATTTGTACTGGGCTAACCCATTTACTATTTTATATAGGATAAATGATCCCAGCAGTAAGTAATTTACTAACTTACAATTTTACCACTACAAGGATAGTGGGATTTAACTTACATTGAGATTTTCTTATGGTCTCAGCCCCATCATCCCAAAGTATATGGTGCATACAAATAGATAGGATAATCCTGATAATATTAGTCAATGTCCATCCTATCACCTTTTTACACTCCCTCAAAAGATCAAGTAGTTTCGATTCCTGTTGTTGAGAGAGTTAATTGGAAATAATGACAGTAAAATGGAAAATACCCTCAAGATAGGTGTATTTTAAATTAGATGGAAGTGGTTTTAATTCCAAAACTATTGTTTTTTTGGATTTAGGGAGGGGGTTTAGGGGAAGTGAGGTCCATGAAACTGTCTATCTACTCAAGTTTATTCTCTAAGGATAGAGAATCTATTGATACAAGATTTTTAGAATCATAGAAGGTCATTGGTACCTCATAATTAACACACTCATCAATTAAAGCACAACATTTACACTTTTCAGAACCCACAAAACACTCAAAACATGAATCAAAACATAAATCATCCATGGGTAAATAAGAGGAAAACGAATTGAAGTATAGGTCGAGGAGAGAATTGTGTGTGTGCCTCATTTGAGAGAACTTCCATCGAATAAACATGAAGAGTGGAGTTCTCTTCAATGGGATGTTTAATAGCATCAAGGATGTTAAAACTTACATTTTCTCCACCAAACTCTCTGGAAAAAATACCATTGTGAACATTGATAATCATATTTACTATTTTTAAGAATGGCCTTCCAAGAATGAGAGGGGAATGTCTATGGGTTATGGTATCATCCATCTCAAGAATGTAGAAGTCGGAGGGGAATATGAGATTATTAACATTTATGAGGACATCCTTGAACACTCCTAATGGATGTGTTATGTTCCAGTTGGAAAGTTTCACTATGATGATTTTCAGTTAAGGCTCTCTAACCTACCGAAAAGTGTACACAGAGTAAGGTATTACATTAATTAAAGAAACTAAATCTAGCATAACATCTAAAAATAATGTATCCCCTATGGTTCAAGGTATCTTGAAAGTTATAGGATCCTTACACTTGGTTGGCATTGCTGGTTGAATCAAGATCGAGACATTCCTTCCCAGGTTGACTCTCTCATTCCCCTTCAGCCTTTGTTTATGGGTTCAAATTTCTTTAAAAAATTTAGAATAATAGGGAATTTTCTTGACTACATATAATAAAGAAATATTAACTTGAAATTTATTAAATGTATCAATTATTTCATTATTTATCTCATTATTAGAATTTTTCTTAAGTTTAGAGAGTCTTTGGGGAAAAGGAAGAGGAATGGATTGTTCATGGGAATCCTTAATGATAATTTTTTTACCCTTTTGTCTTGTTTTTCTTTACTTGAATCTTTTGAGGAAATGGAAATAGATTTTTCAAGTGAGGGACTTACCTGTTGTGTAGAATTAGTAGAAGGAGAAACTTCTTTACCACCATGAAGTGTAATTTCACATACATTACCTCTGTCCTTTGGATTAGTAATGGGTTGGGACGGTAATTTTCTAGAACCTTGCATCTTTATCTCATCGATGGTGTTTTTCAATTATCCCACTTGAGTTCATAGGTCTTAAATAGCCGATTGCATGGTCTATTGGAACTGGAGGTTCTGGGTTTCCATTTTATTTACCAGGTCCTCAAGAATTGGTTCATATTTTGGAGGAGGAGGATTTTTTTGAGATGTTGATAGATAAGAAGGTTGCATACCTTGGCCTTGTTTATACTAGTTCTTCTTGAGGTAGCTTGAGTTTACTCATTGTCATTATTATGGTTGTGCTTTCCACTCAGAGTTTGGATTTGGCCTAAATTTTTCTTGCTTTAAGGGAGGTGCTTATTGGAATGGATGCATAAGGAATAATGCTACACAAGACTTAGTTGAATCCTAAATTTGTGGGCATTTGTAAAAAAATGAGAGTTATTAGAACAAATACCACAATGTAATGGAATAGGGGAAGATTGTGAGTTACCTTGTGCTTCAGATAATTGCCTTAGAAGGGTATGTATCTCATCAAGCTTGTTATCTACCTTTTGTTCTAGAGACAAATGACTTACCTCATGAACTCCTCAAGTGGGTGAAATAACTCATATACCAAATTTTTGTGCATTTTGATCCATATTTTCTATTAAGTGATGATAGGTGGAAGGATTTTTATCAACTAGGGTGCCACCAGTTGTAGCATCAATCATTCCACAATCCATGGGGATAAGTCCCTCATAGAATTATTAGATTAATATTTGTTCACTAATCTGGTGATGGGGGAATCTTGAGAATTTTTTTTAATATCTCCCAGTATTCATGAAGGGTCTCTCCTTGTGATTACCTAATGCCACAAATTTATTTCTTAATTGATGCAGTTTGGGCGGCAGGAAAAAAAATTCTCTAGAAAGAGTCATTGTAGGTCATTCTAGACCCCAATTGTGGTAGGAAAATAGTATATCTAGTCTTTTTCTACACCATTAAGGGAGAAAGGGAAGGTCCTAAATTTAATTTGGTCCTTAGACACATTTTAGGGTTTTATGGTGGAGAAAATTATGTGAAACTATTTGATATGTTTTTGAGGATCCTCACCAAGAAGACCATGGAATTTAGGAAGGAGGTGGATGAGGCCTGATCTCGGCTCAAAGTTGGATGCTTCCTCAGGATATTGGATGTATGTAGTGTAACATACTGTCCCATCCCATTGGCTTTAGAGGGCATAGGAATTCTACTTGGCCTTAAGTGACATTCCCAGGGCACCAAAGGCTGAAAATAAATGCCAAGGGCTTCAAGAATCATTGGGGAATGATTTTACCTTAAAATAAAATTTACCAAGAAAATATTCCATTACCAAAAAAGCTACATGATGCATGTCAACAAAACAACCCAACCCATACATTACCAAGAGTCAACCAACAATTCCATTATGCCAATACAACCAAACCAAATATCAGAGTACTAAGTAGAATACTACACAAAAATACCCCAAAGAACTAGGACACCATCCACAACTCCACACCAAGATTCATGTTATAGGCACCATAACATCACCAAAGCATCATGTTAAACCTCTAGCAAAATGAGATGATTTACCCTTACCCGTGTCTTGGAATACAACAACTGCAAAAGCACCCAAGATCCTAAGTAGGGGTGAGTAATAATACTCAGTAGGATGTTCCCAAATGACTTACCTACACACACCACTAGGAAAGAACCATTAACACATTTATATAAAGAAATTTATATAAAACATTAAATAGTTTAACCATTACCATAAGCCAAACATACCCTTACCAAGCCATGTAAAATATGGGAAAGCCACAACTACACTATAATCCCTAACACCATCACACATTATCCCTTAAAATTCCATCTTACAAAGAAACACACAACAAGGTAACCAAAATGGTGGAAATTCCATCCAACCCATTCACTACATTTCTAACTAGTGGTGCTTCCCGACCACTACCCATAATGATGTATATTCCATCCACTATCCATCACCTTTTATATTGATACTTTCCTCCCACTTATACACAATAAACACAAGCTATAACACTTAATCAATCAATAAGAATAAATCACCAAGGCCACACAATAAGAACACAACTATTTCCAACACATGTCAATTCACTTCAATAAATCACCCATTTATTAAAGACACCTTCTACCATTTTCCATGACACATCCCATTCCAATAAAACCACATTTTTATTGAAAACCATTTTCAAAAAACATTTTCACAATCCAAACCAAGCGAAAAAATTTAAAATATATATTTTAAAATCACACAACAAAACCCCTCTTTCAACCATATCTCATTTCACACAAAAAACCCCAAATCTTCACCAAATGGGTTTCCCACCAAGATCTCCCATGTCATATTCACAATTAATTTCAAGAAAAACAAATTAATTTCAAATAAAAGCACTAGTTCTAACCAAATAGAGTTGAGAGAGAAGCCACCTACCTTTAGGGTTCTGGTGAAATCGACCCACAAGAAACCGCACCACAAATCTGACAAACGCACCACAAAAACCACTCTTGATCCTCTTTCCTATCATCAAAAACCCCTAAAATCATAATTTAAGGCAAAAAAACCCTATATATACACACAACAGATGTATATCTAAAAAATAGAGAGAGGGAAGATTAGATCTAGAGAAAAAAAAAAGATAAACCAAGAGAAGAGACTTACCCGAGAGAAACCGCCTTCAAACCACCTTGAAACCCATTTGAATCACTTCAAAAATGAGTGGGAGATCCCATAAAACCCTTGAGAACTGAAAATATTGAGTAAGACTCAAGTAGAAGGAAGTTTGGAGTGAAATAGTTCAAACCCAAGCGAACATGGTTTTAAAAATCCCCTTTTTAAGTGGCTGTACAGTTAGCCCGCACGGTTTGGAAAACTTTGCACTAAACGTGCGAATGCCACTACCTCAAGAGAAGGGGTACTGCTTGGTTATCTCACATAATTTGGAAAACCATGTGCATACCATATGAGGCCCACTTTCTCCCCTTAAACTATTACCTGGAGAACCTACACAGTTTTCCCTAATCGTGATTAAACCGTGCACCCTTAGAAAAGTCTTTAAACTTATTAAAAACCATTCCAAAATCTCATAACCACTTCCCAACTCATCCCAAGAACTTTAAACCCATAAAAAGTCATAAAAAAAGGCTACATACTTCAAACATAGGGTTCTAAAATCTCCCCACTATTGGACTTTCATTCCTTGGAATGTAGAGAAATATTAATTTGTCGAAATAGCTCAGGCCATTACATGACCATCTCTTTATCCCTCTCCCATGTCTCCTCCTGAATCTGACCATGCTGCCACAAAACATAAACTAAACCAATTATTTTACCATGAAAGACTTTATCTTTCCTATCCACAATCCTCAATGACACGTGCACCAAAGAAGCATCTGGTTCTATCTCAACATGATCCCAACGAATCACATGGTCACGATCTTACTGATACTTTTTCAATTGAAACACATGAAACACATTGTGCACTGCACAAAACCGTGGTGGAAAATACAAATGATAATACACCTCCCCAATCATCTCAAGTATCTCAAAAGGCTCAATATACCTTGGAGATAAGATACCCTGCTTTTCAAACTGATGATATCCCAACCGAGGAGAGATTCTAAAAAACACATGATCACCCACCTCAAATGACAACGGTCGTCAAAAATGGTTTGCAGACAATTTCTAAAGACTTTGAGTAGTCCCTATCCTCTTTCAAATCAACTTGATCTTCACCATAGTCTCTTAGACAAGGATCGGTCCAATCATCAAAATCTCAACCGTTTCCACCCAACATAGTGGAGAACGACACAAACACCCATACAATGCCTCAAATAGATCCATGTGTATTGAATCTTGATAACTGTTATTATAGAAGAACTCCACCAATGGTATGTTCTCCCCCCATGAACCACCAAAATAAATCACACAATACATTAGAATATCCTCTAAATTTTATATCATCCTCTTGTATTGGCCATCCGTATGGGGATGATATGTCGTTCCCATTGTAAACTATGTTCCAAGGGATTGCTATAAAAATTTCAAAAAATGACATGTGAACCTAAAATCTCTATCTGATACAATATAAACTAGAGTTACATGCATCTTTACCACTTCATGGATATAGATTTTGGATAGATCCTCCACCGGGATGAAATGGGCTGACTTTGTGAGCTGATCCACAATCACCCATATGACATCGTTCTTCCTTACCGTTCTGAGAAGATGTGTCACAAAATCCATCGCTATTTTCTCCCACATAAAAATTGGAATAGGAAAAGATTGCAACATTATTGCTGGCCGCTGATGCTCTGCCTTGACTTACTAACAATTAAAGCATCTAGAGAAAAACCCAGCCACATCCCTTTTCATAACAGCCCAAAAAATTTGTGCTTTCAACACCTTATACAGTTTCTGAATTCCAGGATGGACAACCCACCTGGAATGAAGATAAGCTCTGAGAAGTTCCTTCTGAAAAGACACTGGTACCACCATCTGATTCCAAAAACACAAGAATTAATTCCTATTCAATTACCATCTTTCAATTGTATCCCCATCATTTAGTTTCGACCTCATCGCCATATATTTGGAATCACATTTCTGTACCTCTTTAACCAAAATAGCCAAGTCAATAACTAAGGAAATTGAAAAAAGACTACTCTGTCACCCTGGTCTTCAAATTGCAATCGCATTTCGGCTATGAATGACATCAACTACCACTGATCTGATGCCCATTTCACAACCTGAGCATATTATTTTATACTTAATGCATCTGCCACCGAATTTCCCTTACCCGGTGCATACATTAAGTCAAAATCAAACATCTGTAGATATTACATCCATCCCATTTGCCTCAAATTCAAATATCTTTGTGATAAAATATGATTTAAGATTTTGGGATCAGTGAACACTGTAAATTTCTCACCGAAGAGATAATGAAGCCACATTTTTAAAGCATGAACCACTACCACCAACTCCAAATCATGTTTTGGGTAGTTCTTCTCATGAAACCTCAACTAGCATGATCCATATGCAACTACATGATCCACCTTCATGAGAACACACCCCAACCCTGATTCTGATGCGTCATAATACACTGTGTACCCTTTTCCTGGTTCAGGAAAAACCAAGATTCGTGTTGATGTAAGGGAACCCTTTAGCTCTTCAAATAATTTCTAGCACTGATCATCCCATTGAAATGGTATATTCTTCCTTGTCAAAGCTATCATTGGTGAATAAAATCGTGATAAATCACGAAAAAATGTCGATACTAGCCAACTTAACAAAGAAAGATCCATATTTTGAAAACGTTCTTTGGAAGTTTTCAAGATATAACAACCTATATCTTTTCTGGATCAATTGAAAAACATTTCTTAGAAAAAACATAGCCAAGGAAACGAACCTCCTGTATCCAAAAGTCACACTTTGACAATTTGGATTACAACTGCTGATCCCTTAAGATCCCCAACACTATCTCCAAGTGTTGATCATGCTCTACCCTTTTCCTTGAATACACAAGTATATCATCAACAAATTACACCACAAAATAATCTATATATTTCTGAAATATCTGTTTCATCAATTCCATGAATACTTCTAGTGAATTCGTTAGACCAAAGGGCATAACCACATACTTTTAATGGACATATCTACTTATGAAAGAAATTTTGGGGATATCCTCCTTCCGTACCCTCAATTGATGATATCCTGACCTCAAGTATCTCTTGGAGAACCACTGAGCTCCCCTCAACTGGTCAAGAAAATCATCAATACGTCGAAGTGGATATCATTTCTTTATCATAACCTGATTAAGTCTTTAATAATCAACATAGAGCCACAGAGTTCAATCCACCTTTTTAACAAACAATGCTGGCACTTCCCATGGAGATGTGCTAGGCTAGAAAAACCCTTTGTTCTATAACTCTTCCAACTGCACTTTTAATTTTTTCAATTCTGCTGGTTCCATATGGTAAGATGGAAGTAAGATAGGGCTGGTCCCCAGAAGAAGATCAATCGTAAACTACACTTCTCTCACAGGTGGAAACCCTGAGATTTCTTCAGGAAAGAAAGACATAAATTGATTGACAATCGTTGGAAAAACTCTTTGCTCAACTTGTAACGACTCGGACCCTGCCAGCCACCCGAACAGTGCAGAATGGGTCGAGTGTCACTACCTTAGGTGCACCTCCCCTGAATGCCAAAGGCTTGCGACTAGCAGCGAGGGTCTGTTAGGTATAGTGGGGAGGGTATACCCTCACGGAGGAATTAAAAGTACTGATCCAAGTAATAAAATAAAATATGCAACGGAAATAAATGACTTAGCAGACTCGAACCAGATTCGCAGAGCGGAAGCACATTCAATAACAATATACAGCGGAAGCAATATAGAAACATCCGCAGCAGAAAGTAAACAGAACATCATGCCAGGAAATCAACTACAATAACTGCTAAAACAACCAAGCATGCATCCAAGCAATTCATACAAATCAATATATATATATATATACAATGGCGCCAATGGATAACCAACAGTAGCTACAATATAAAGTAAACATGCTGATGCAAGGAAAGAAAACTAAACAAATAACTCCAGTATGGCACGACCTCAGGGTCCGTGCCAGTCTCCATGTCAACAACACTAAAGTCCAGCTCCTAAGGCTGACCCTCTACCTGCACGCAATTTCCTAAAGTCTACACGCATCCTGAAGGGCCCGTGTAGGTTGTGAGACAAGTCTCAGTAGGATACCACCCAGAGGTGCGTACCTAATATAAGTGTTTAGGTAGACATACTTATACAAGAAAAATAGTAAACAGTGCAATGCCCAAAAGTAAACAAAGACTTCACTGGTGCTCAGCAGCCACCAGGAAGTGTCACCTGCTTTGGCCAATGCCGGAAATTCCGATCTGCATCCCGGCACCTCGTGCCACCTGACACCATGTGTCTCAAGTACCGACGTACCAATGGAACGCCCAACCATTGTAACCTATATCGAAAGCTCAACCTGACCTAGGAAAAACATCCAAGGAACAACAATACCTGTCCTCAAAAGATAACCAGAGGGACAGCGATGTCTGCCCTCAAAACACGGCGAGCCTCTGCCCCCAACCTGACCGCCTCAAAGCTGTCTTCCGAAGGCTCCTCACCTTCCACATGGCTTCCTATGGCAAGCACCCCCAAACCAAATATACCTAACCACATCTACCAGGGTCCTCTACCCAGCGAGTGGTCATACCACCTCATCTCGAAGTCTATCTGTGTGCACACTACTCAAAAGTACCCGGGAGCGGTAATCACCTCAATAAGTTCCCAAGCCACAACATCTCTGACACCTCATGTCCATGCGAACCTATCGCTCCAGTATGATGGTCTCTCCATACAGTAACCCGGGCCAAGCCCAACCTGATAGTCCAACTATCTCAACCGACGTCTGTGACACCCAATCCCGTGGTAGCAACCACCCAAAGTAACCTGAGCTAAAAGACCCAACCTGTGATCCCCATCACTCAGCAATATATCTGGGCCACGCCCAACACAACAAGCAGTTCAACATAGGCAATATCACACATTCACAATTTAATAATTAAACTAAACAGTTTAACTAGAAACATTCAATAAGAAATATAAACACAACAATTTAAACAATGGTCCAATTCACATGCATTTTGGCACCCCCGGCTGAATTTCCCTAAAGGAGAAAAGACCTCTAACCAGGTCTTTCTCAATCACAATAGGGTCATGGAATACCCAGAGGCATCCCAAAATTCATATAATGAAATAAAAACAAAATAAAAATGGTTTCGCTCAACACCCGACATCGCGCCCGAAGGTCTCAACCCCCAAAAGTCTACAAAAACATGAAAGAAGGTATGAAACACCTAGCTTTTACTATTACGATGCCACTCCATTGATTTCATCCTCTGAATCGGACTGAATCGCGGTAGATCTTCATTTCCATCAAATCTAGAAATTCTGTTCACATGGAATCTGCAGAGGAACAGGCGAGGAATCAAGGACGAAGAAGGGTGTGTGGGGTTAGCCTCTCCGATGCGGTCCCACTGCCTCTGACGGATCGAAGAAAGGAGGTCGTACGACAGATCTAGAAGGATTTGTGTTCGTGGAGGTCTTTCAGACGGACTGTTCGTCCAAAGGGGGAGAATAATAGAATTCTGGGAATGAGGCGCGACGACGCCTCAGTCAATCAAATAAAAAAAGTACACGACATGTATTTCCAAAGTACATGCCGTGTAGTCGTGTTTCTGTACTCCGACTTAAGTGAAGTCCGGCACACGGTATGGACCGTGTACACGGTCAGCACACGGCCAGGGTCTCGTCCGCTACACGGGGCATGGGTACACGGCGTGCCAAGGAAGGCTACACACTGTGTAGATGGAAATTTACACCTGGGCACCAGATGACATGTACCTGGCCTCGCACGGGTAAGGGATACACAGCATGTCTATAAATACACGCCGTGTAGTAGGAAAGTTCTACACGGTCTTCACATGGAATGTACTCGGTGAGAACACGGCCGGTCACTCGGGTAACTCATACACGGTGTGTACTTAAAGTACACGGCATGTAGTCTGGAAATTTCCAGAAACTGTCCAGATTTTCGAGACTTCTAAAAAACCAGTCAAAAGTTTAAACAAGGTCGGAATTTGACCCGTTTCCAAAAAATCATGTTCTTACAAACTCCCCACCTTAGCGTAGCTCGTCCCCGAGCTACCAAATGAAACTAGTAGATGGAACTGAACACGCCCATCCTGGTTAAACAACCCAAACTACCCCGGTCTCAATGTTCTGGCTAAATTCTTAAAAAAGGGGCTCCCCACCTTAGGAATCACCTACTCAGTCTCGACTCAAACAAAGTTCAAAGCAAACAATTAAACAAACAGGGCCCAACGACATATTTCTCGGACCCATGGTCCTCCTATGACGCATCGTCACCCTTACACCTCCTCGGTGCTCACGTGTCACTTCCGACACCCAACGTAACTCTCACCGCATCGGCATCCACCTCCCTGAGGTCCTGCATCAAATAGATGCTCAATTCAAACCTGGTGTCATGCACCTCAAGTAACCCACATCCATGATGCCCCGATGCCCATGGCACCTCAAGTAACCTGCATCCTTGATGCTCCTGATGCCACTAATCTCAAATATATAAATAAAACATAAAATGTATCTAATATGATTCCAATCCCACTAACTAGAATCTAGTCAGTCCACAAGTATCCTGTGCAGCCTGTGCACTCAACCAGACATGCCTCAAGAGGCCATGCCAAAAGAAAGTAAAGAAACTCACGGCCACACCCGCGATGTACCTGCCACCATCATCGGCTCTCCAGCCTTCTAAAACACTGGTATCTCCAAGGCTTGCACCTGACCTGACACACGGATCCCTGAAGCCTGTCCTCCCTTCGGTGCTTCCCCAGTCTCCGGCCACAGACCCCTCAGCTGGTCCCTACTGTCCCTGTCACGTCCTCCGCATGCAGCTGAACCTCGTCCACCCTCTCCTGGTACCGAACCTGAACCGACTCCTGATGCCACAGTCTATCCTGGTCCCTGTTTGCTGGCTGTCTGAGAAGGCTGCCTGAAAAACCTCTCCAAATGTTCGTCCTGCCCACATGCCCGACACTCCTTCGGGGGCCTATCACGCTGAGCCCGAACATGTCTTGGCTGTCCACACTAAAAGAAAACCACCGTTGAACTGCCACGAGGTGGTCTAGTTGAGTCCTTGGCCTGCCCGCCCTGCTGGAACTCATCTCTCCCCTACTTCCTGCTATTCGAATCGTCACCTGAAGCTGTCACCCTACCAAGACGAGATTTTTCTCTCTTATTGCCCTCAGTTATGAGCGCCTGTTTTACTGCCTCGGAGAAGGAATCCAGCCTGAAGATGTTTACTTGAACCCAAATGGCGTGTCGTAAGCCATCCTCGAAGCGCCTCACCCTAGCTACATCATCGCTCACCATACCAGGTGCAAAACGGGACAACTCTGTGAATGTAGCTACGTAATCCATGATGGACATGTCTCCCTGCTAAAGACTCAAGAACTCCAGAGATCTCTCTGCCCTCAGCGTCTCCAGATAAAAGTGCTTGAAGAACCTATCCTCAAAGTCCTTCCACGTCAGTCCCTCGTGCCTACGAGCCTATACCTGCACATCCCACCAACGTTTCGCCGGTCCTCTCAGCATGTACGTCTCCAGTTTGACCCTCTTCCCTGGAGGTGTCTCGAGCTGCTCGAAGATCATGTGCATACTCTCTATCCAGTTTTCTGCCGCCTGTGGACCACCCTCACCCTGAAAAAGTGGCGGGTGCTGCGACTAGAACTCCTGCGTCAGATATGGCATAGAAGGCTCTGTACCCTACGCGCCTCTGTCAATACCCTGCAAGACGCGAACTAGGCTAGCTAGGAGCTGCTCATCGAGCCACGGTCCGAACGCAGCCAAATCTGGCTGCTGCCCTGCCTGCACTGGATCCTGAACCTGATCCTGTCCCTGAGCCTGTACCTGCGGCTCATGCTCTGCCTACACTGGATTCTGAATCGGATCCTGCGGTACCATATCCTCTCCTTCCTGTCGCTCCATCTTCATGAAGAAGTAACCCGCTGAATACCATAAATGGTCAGACACCCCACGTATATCTATAAAGCAACATATTCTATGCAGATAAGGAAAGCAGTAAAAGGTAGTGCATAACAACTACCCTTAATCCCCCTCACCGCAACCCATTTCCTCGGCATCCCGACCTCACAACCTCCTTACCCGCCCTCAACAGAGCCAAGTATCAATAGTACCTCGGGTCATGCCCGTCCTGACAACCAACGTTGCCCTAGTCCCAATGACCAATTCGCCCAATCTTGATAGTTACACTGCCTCAACTACAGTACATGCCTGCTCTCATAAGAGCCAGACCCATATGTCTTGCACATGCAATTCTACAAAAATACAAAGCATGGAATATACATGACCATAAACAAGAAATTCTATTAGGATTTTTACCTATTCACATTTCAAAGCATAAATAGCATGTCAATTGATTTTATTCACATGGTATTATCACTTCACAAAGCATAGGTGCAGTTATGAAATTGAAATACCCTAAAATGTGCCTATCAAAATCCAAGCAAGGAACCCTTGCCATATCGTCCAAGGTTTACATATCATAATCAATAACATTGCACAACAAGTGAGCCACCGATGTGGAAATCATATCAACTGTAATCTGAGCAAAAGAAACAGCAATTCCCACCCCCGACAACTCAATCCATCCCTCGTACATGGGGCTGTAGGCACCCAAGCACAAGTTCAAAAATCAAGTTTCAAAAACAACCCATCTCTAGTCTACCATATTCAAAATAGTAAAACCAGTAGAAATAAAAAGAGAAGTCTCAATTTCATTAGTATCCAGAAAAACACTGCTACTAAATCCTTGTAAAGAACTCCTCTGATACCACTTTGTAACGACCCAGACCCGGCCAGCCACCCGAACAGTGTCGAATGGGTCCGAGTGTCACTACCTTAGGCGCACCTCCCCTGAATGCCAAAGGCTGCCGACTAGAAGCGAGGGTCTGTTAGGTATAGTGGAGAGGCTATACCCTCACGGTGGAATTAAAAGTACTGATCCAAGTAAGAAACTAAAATATGCAACGGAAATAAATGACTCAGCAGACTCGAACCAGACCCGAAGAGTGGAAGCACATTCAATAACAATATACAACAGAAGAAATATAGAAACATCAGCAGTGGAAAGTAAATAGAACATCATGCCAGGAAATCAACTGAAATAACTGCTAAAACAACCAAGCATGCATCCAAGTAAGTCATACAAATCAATATATATATACAATGGCGGCAATGGCTAACCAACAGTAGCTACAATATAAGGTAAACATGCTGATGAAAGGAAAGAAAAATAAACAACTAAATCCTACACGGCACGACCTCGAGGTCCGTGCCAGTCTCCATGTCAACAGCACTATAGTCCATCTCCTGAGGCTGACCCTCTACCTGCATGAAATTTCATAAAGTCTATACGCATCCCGAAGGGCCCGTATAGGGTGTGAGACAAATCTCAGTAGGATACCACCCAGAGGTGCGTACCTAATATAAGTGTTTATGCAGACATGCTTATACAATAAAAATAGTAAATAGTGCAATGCCCAAAAGTAAACAAAGACTTCACTGGTGCTCAGCAGCCACCAGGAAGTGTCACCTACTTCGGCTAACGCCGGAAAGCCTGATCTGCAGCCCGACACCTCGTGCCACCTGACACCATGTGTCTCATGTACCGTCGTCCCGAAGGCACGCCCAACCATCGTATCCTAGATCGAATGCTCAAACTGCCCTAGGAACAACATCCGGAGGAACAACGATGCATGTCCTCAAAAGATAACCAGAGGGACAATGATGTCTACCCTCAAATCACGCCGAGCCTCTTCCCCCAACCCGACCGCCTCAAATCTGTCTTCCGAAGGCTCCTCACCTTCCACGTGGATTCCTATGGCATGCACCCCCAAACCAAATATACATAACCGCATCTACCGGGGGCCTCTACCGAGCTAGTGGTCGTACAACCTCATCTTGAAGACTATCTGTGTGCACATTACTCAAAAAGTACCTGGTGAGCGATAATCACCTCAATAAGTTCCCAAGCCACAACATCTCCGACACCTCGTGTCCCTGCGAACCTGTCGCTCCAGTCTGATGGTCTCGCCATCCAGTAACCTGGGACAAGCCCAACCTGATAGTCCAACTATCTCAACTGACGTTCGTGACGCCCAATCCCGTGGTAGCAATATCCCAAAGTAACCCGAGTTAAAAGCCCCAACCTATGATCCCCATCACTCAACAATATATCCGGGCCATGCACAACACAACAAGCAGTTCAACACAGGCAATATCACACATTCACAATTTAACAATTAAACTAAACAGTTTAACTAGAGACATTCAATAACCAGTATAAACACAATAGTTTAAACAATTGTCCAATTCACACGCATTTCTGCACCCCCGACCGAATTTCCCCAAATGAGAAACAACCTCTAACCAGGTCTTTCTCAATCACAATAGGGTCAGGGAATACCCAGAGGCATCCTACAATGCAGATAATTAAATAAAAACAAAATAAACAGGGTTTCTCTCAACACCCAACATCGCACTCGAAGGTGTCAGCCCCCAAAAGTCTACGAAAACATGAAAGAAGGTATGAACCACCTACCTCGTACTCGTACGATGCCACTCCTTTGATTTCAGCCTTTGAATTGGACTGAATCGTGGTAGATATGTGTTTTCGTCAAATCCATAAATTCTGTTCGGATGGAATCTGCAGAATAACAGGTGAGGAATCAAGGACGAAGAAGGGTGCGTGGGGTTAGCCTCTCCGATGCGGTCCCGCTGCCTCCAACGGATCGAAGAACGGAGGTCGTACGACAGATCTAGAAGGATTTGTGTTCGTGGAGGTCTTTTGGACGGACTGTTCATCCAAAGGGGGAGAAGAATAGAATTTTGAGAATGAGGCATGACGATGCCTTGGTCGATCAAATAAAAAAAAGTACACGACGTGTATTTCCCAAGTACATGTCTTGTAGTCGTGTTTCTGTACTCTGACTTAAGTGAAGTCCGGCACACGGTCTGGACCGTGTACACGGTCAGCACACGGCCAGGGTCTCGGCCGCTACACGGGGCATGGGTACACGGCGTGTCAAGGAAGGATACACACCGTGTAGATCGAAATTTACACCTGGGCACCACACGACAGTACCTGGCCTCGCACGGGTAAGGGATACACGGCGTGTCTATAAATACACACCATGTAGTAGGAAAGTTCTACATGGTCTTCACACGGCATGTACTCGGCGAGAACACGGTCGGTCACTCGGGTAACTCATACACGGCGTGTACTTAAAGTACATGGCGTGTAGTCTAGAAATTTCCAGAAACTGCCCAGATTTTCTAGACTTCTCAAAAACCAGTCAGAAGTTTAAACAGGGTCAGAATTTGACCCGTTTCCAAAAACTCGGGTTCTTACACAACTACTTCCACTGATTCTAATGAAATCACTGCTAACTGATATGAGATCGTGCTAAGAGCTGGTGCGAACTAATTTGTTGCACCCAGCTTTTCCTTCTTCTCCCATCTAAAGATATTTTTAACACCATCCTCCATCATAAAACTAACCATTCACGCATCTCAATCAATGTGGTCCTTAAACATTTCCAACCAATCCATTCCCAGGATTATGTCATAAGCATCCATCTCAAGCACTGTGAAATCCCACATCAATTCAATGCTATCCACAACTAAGAAACATGCTCTACATAGAAAATCTCGACACTCTCTTTGACATAGAGGAGTTTGTAGTTTCAAAATAGAAGGAATAATTTCTACATGTAAACCCAAAAAACTAATGGCATGAGAAGTAATAAAAGAATGGTAATCACTCGTATCAAACAAATCTTTCATCAATGTATAATTTAAAAGAACCGTACCTCGCACTGTTGATGGTCCCAACTGATCATCCATCACAACCTGTTCAGCTCCAAACAACTTCTTTCCTGCCAAACTTTTCTCTTTATTACCCTGTTGAGGTGTCATGGTATTTTCAGAATCACCCTGACTAACTTGGCTTGGCTAATGATGAGTATTCTACTGCCCCCATCCTATTGAGGAATAAGATGCCTACGACCCCTGAAAAGTGTCACGAGCACCAAAACTCGGAGCATTACAACAATACCGCCGAATATTCTGTATCTACTTATAGTTATGACATGATTGAGGTTTTTCTATCCAATCCTGCTTTATGTGGCTCATGGATCCACATTGAAAACAACTCGACTTACTTCGAGGCTTCGGAGGAAGATTCACTAATCCTGCTTTCAGATTCTTAGCCATAATCCCACCCTGGAAATAAGTGTCCCTCTTCCGCTTGAACCAAATATTCGAGTTCCCACTATTCCCCATGGGTACCAATGTACTCCCCCAAACTATATCCCCCAAAAGATCCCACTCATCCAACATATCTCTATTCCCCATTTCGTGTAATAATTTATACACAACACTGCTATCTTGGAGAAAATTTCCTACCTCAATACAACTTCAAAAATTTGTGCCTTCAACAATGTACTACCCACCACCTCGGGTGAAAATCACACTAAGTTCATAATATTAGTGGCATATTCCATTAATTCCATGTTACCTTGCTTCAAATATATGAAATCTGTTATATGTTGAATTCTGAATGTATGAGGGTAGAATTTTTTATTAAACAACTCCTCAAAACCCTGCCATATCACACCTTGATATGTCCCATCTAGGACTACTATCTCCCACCACTTAAGGGAAATATCTTACAAAATTTATGTGTCTAAATTCATCTTTAGCTCTGCTGGTGTTTCCAATAAGTCAAATATCCTATTCATTAGGTTCTTCCATGCTTCATCCATTTTTGGCTCCTAATCACCCCTAAAGATGGGTGGATTCTACTTTTGAAATTGATACACATGATCCACATTATTTGGTTAATCCACTTTATTCCCACTTTCAACAGCTTGAAAATCTTGCACTATACTTTTCAATAGCTTCTGGTTCACCTAAGGCTCAGGTACAACCATATTTTCAGCAACCTCCTCCCGTTGGTCTCTACGACATCTACCTAGTGCCATTTCTATCAATACAAAAAACAACCATAAGTATCACTCCCTTAACAAAAAAAGGTATAAAATTTTCAAATTCAATACATAATAGTTATGAAAACTAGGATTTCCACAAGTTCACATTTCCAATGTTGCACTGTTCTGAAAAATCCAACATGTTTTGAAAATCGACCCATTTTCAAAATACCACAAGTTTCCATGTTTCAAATCCTTCCATTTTGAAACCCAATTCAGATTTTTTCAAAAACCACACATTCATATCACACCATAAATCATTATACCCCAATGAAATATGAATCCTACTAGGAAGTCATTTCTACCATGCATTTCATGATCATCTCATTGGCTACACCCACAATAATGAGATATCCAATTCCTATAAGTGTCTCCAAACACTTATGTACCCATCTCCCCAGTAACTTGAAGTTTAGCATAAAAGGGTTAGCTACATCATTTTATGATATAAATTCCAAGTTTCAACAATCCTACACCATTCTACCATCCCGACTCAAGGAATAGGACAAGAATGAATGTCAACACCATGACCAACAATCAACGCCAAAGGACCGAACAACTACTCTCACTTGAAATCCAAGGACTGAAAAAACTGATACCACTTGTAACATCATGCCCTATCCCATTGGTTTGAGAGAGCGGATGAATGCTACTTTGCCTTAAGAGATCTTCCTAGGTAACCAAAGGATGGGAATAAATTCCAAGGGCATCAAGAATCATTGGGGAAATTTTTTCCCTTAAGATAAAATCATCCAACCAAATATGCCATTACCAACAAAGCTACATGATGCATGTCAACAAAACAACCCAACCCATACATTACCAAGAGTCAACCAACTATTCCATACATATTCCCAAATTCCAATACAATAAAACCAAATATCGGAGTACAAAGCGAAATTCTATACAACAAGACACCAAAGAACTAGGAAACCATCCATAGCTCAAAACCAAGCTCCATGATCCAAGCACCACAACATCACCAAAGCATCATGTCGAACTTCTAGAAAAATGAGATGCTTTACCCTTACCTATGTCCCGAAATACAACATTTGAAAAAGAACCCATGTGCTAAAGAAAGGGTGAGTAATAATACTCAGTAGGATTTTCCCAAATGACTTTCCTACACATTCCACTAGGAAAGAACCATTCGCACACTTATATAAAACACTTTATATAAAGTAGTTTATATAAAACATTAAATATTGCAACCATTACCATAATCCAAACACACCCTTACCAAGCCATGCCAAAAAAGGTAAATACACAACTACACTATAATCCATAGCACCATCAAACATTAGCCCAACAAATTCCATCTTGTAATGAAACACACAACATGGAAACCAAAACAATGGAACTTCCTTCCAACCTGTTCACTACATTTCCAACTAGTGGTTCTTCCTAACCAATACCCATAATGGTGGATCTCTCATCCACTATCCACCACCTTTTATAGTGATACTTCATACCCACATCCAAAAAATCAACACAATCCATAACACTTAATCAATCAACAAGCATAAAGTACGAATGCCATGCAATAAGCACACAACAATTTCCATCACATGCCAATTCACTTCAATAAAGCACCCATTTATTGAAGACATATTCTACCATTTTCCATGACACATACCATTCCAATAAATTTTTTTTTATTGAAAACAATTTTCACAAACCATTTTCATAATCCAAACCAAGCAAAAAAATTAAAATCTATATTTTAAAATCACACAACAGAACCCCTCTTTCAACCATATCTAATATCACCCAAAAATCCCCAAATATTCACCAAATGGGTTTCCCACCAAGATCTCTCACATCATATTCATAATTAATTTCAATAAAAACAAATTAATTTCAACCAAAACAACTAGTTTAAACAAGTGGATTTAAGAGATAAGCCACCTTCCTTTAGTGTTCCGGCGAAATCGACCCACAAGAAACCGCACCACAAATCCAGTGAACGCACCACTAAAACTGCTCTAGATTATCTTAAATATCATAAAAAAGACCTAAAATAATCATTTAAGGCAAAAAAAACACTATATATATACACAATAGATGTAGATCTTGAAAACCGAGAGAGATGGAAGAGTAGATCTAGAGAAAACCAAAGAGAAACCAAGAGAAGAAACTTACTTGGGAGAAACCACCTTCAAACCACCTTAAAACCCCTTCAAATCAATTCAAAAATTATTGGGAGAGCACCTCAAACCATTGAGAACCAAAAATACTAAATGAGGCTCAAGTGGGAAGAATTTTGGATTGAAATAGCTCAAGATAAAGTGAACCTAGATTTTAAAATCCCCTTTTTAAGTGGTTGCATGGTTATCCCACACGGTTTGGAAAACTATGTGCTAACCATGAACATGCCACTACCTCAAGATAAGGGGTCCCACATGATTGTCTCTCATGGTTTGGAAAACCATACACAAATTGTGCGAAGCCCACTATCTCCCGCTACACGGTTACCTAGAGAACCTACACGGTTTTCCCAAATCGTGCTCAAAACATGCACCCTTAAAAAATCCTCTAAACTTATTCAAAACCATTACAGTTTCTCCCAAAATATTACCAAATCATAAAAAGTACTTTAAACACATAAAAAGGCATAAAAAATGCTACATACGTCAAACCAGGTGGTGCTACATGCAAGTTGGTACTCCACATCCGGGGTGGTCAGTTCTTTTAAAGTTCAATTATTTGTAGCCATGTTTTCTTGGGTTTTATTTGGTTCAATTTTTATTTGGTTTATAACCACTTGAGGTTTCAAAATGGATTCCTCAGTGTTAATTGATTATTTTACTCGAGATGACCTAATTTGTGAGTGAAGTATCTTTTCAATTTTCGGGTCAAATTCAAGTAATTTTTCTTTTTCTGATCAGGTCATGTAAATAAGTTGTGAAGATTTTTTTTTATTTTTTTCCTTTTAATGATTGAATATGGATAAAACAAAAAGAAATTAATATGGGTGAAATGACAAAAGAAAATAGGATTTTATACTACAAAATTAAAGAGAGAATAGAGAGAGGGAGAACACACACAAAAATAAACAAAAGGAAAAACAAAAACAAAAACAACAAAAAGGGATGGGGGATATTGAAAGGAGTAATAATTAATAAAAAACAAAAAAATAAAAAAAATTGAAACAATGATCTTGTCTCCTTATAAACGGCGTCAAAATTTGACCGTGTTATCAAGCAGGTCAAATTAGATGTTTAGTTTTACAAGAATTGCCGCAGTATAGTAGGAATCCTAGGTCATCTATCGATAGAGCCTTTGATAATTTATAAAATAAAGAGGTTTTGATTACGAAAATAAAAGGGTAAGGGGATTTTGGAAGAAATGGGGGTTGATAATTTAGGATTTCAACAGAAAAATTAAAGTGATAAAACAAAGAAAAATCTATCAGAATTGATTAAGTGTTATCTACCTGAGGAAATCTCATGATGCTCATCCTTCATCACTTCAAGAGATAGGGTTATGATATTTTAATCACTGGTTTGTAACACCTAGAAGAAAAATTTTACTAAATTTATACTAGTATACCTCTTTGGGTTCATTTGAAAACACACAGTGATTCACTAGATACCACTGATGATTGGGTGATTTTTGTTCGACTTCATAACCAAAACTCACCAAGACAACACACAAAGACCTAGTTACACTGTCCAGGTTTGTATGTTATTTCAATGTGTTATAATGAATTTAAATTAAATGTCCATGATAGTTTTTATGTGAGTTCAATTAAACAATATGAACCTCCCAAACACTATATAATTGAAAGGGGGAAGAAGTAGTGAACAGTGTGTGAAACATCACATGAATGGGTACCCCCAAACATGATCATATGAGTTGATAAAGGCATACCAGTAAATAAATCAATAAAATAATAATATAGGATGATGAAAAACAACATAACAACCTATAATTAAAAATATCATTCAAATATTACAAACATGAATCTTGGGATTTACACCACATTCCCCCCGGGTGATCACAAGGAGTTTAGAACTCCATGGGAGGAGAGGAAGAAAATGATGATGAAGTAGAACCTCCCATGGAATCCATAACTTCTAGGATTGATTATAAGAATCCTTTAAGACTCCAAAATTGTTGAACCATTCCCCCTGGTTGAACTACTAAATGAGGTGCCCAAGGTGCTCTTTTATAGCCAAAATGGGAGGTGGTTTTGGGCACCCTGATTTTGAGAAACCACTTGGGCCCTGGTTTTTGGCTACTAAATAGTCTTATATAGCTTTCAGAAAAAGTAGAGACTTTTTTTAAAACCTATTTTATTTATACCTATCAAATGTGTCAGCATATATTTTTTATAATAACAGATATATCCAAAATATAGAAACAAACTGTTGACTATGTACAAATTTATTTTATTGGACAGATCGGTTCATATGGTACCCTTAATAGACTAATTGGGATTGGGTTACTTAATAAAAGTTACACCCCAATTAATTTTTTATCATCACACAAAATTTAATCCCAATTGGCATCACATATCAGAATAAGTATGTGGTTGAGTGCATTGATGTTCTTGGATTCCCGCGCAATTTGGCCCATTTTTTGTCAACTTCATCTTGGGCCTTCCAAATCACCTCCACCTATAACAAAAACATAAAAACAAGTGAAATAGAACTTTTTAACAGTGATAATCATTAAATTATTTAACCAAACATGAATTGAAATTTGTTATTATACTTTTAATTTCAATACAAAACCAGTTTAATACATTGGTATAAGGGTGAAAAAACAAAGAATCTTGGTACAATCAGAGGTCTTTTGTGACCATATATCCATAGGAGATTCACCAAATAGATATTCTAAAGGAGGGAATCATATGATCCTTTTCCATGGATTGATAGAAGTCCTAGTCATGACGAGGGAGGAGGTGATGCGAGAGTTCCACACTTCTCCCCTATAGTACACCCTGATGTGGGGAAGATGTAAAGAGAACTTTAGTGTCAGTTTTTTTGGTTCGACATGAGATGGAGCATGGATGAGTTCACCTCTTAGTTCCTCACTTACCAATAGGTGAAGGCTGAGCACCATGTTATAGGTTTTTTTAGTCCCTTGAGATCCCAAAGTGGAAATGAGACATAATATCCATGGACTTTGTGATAGGGCTTCCATGGATGGTGAGGGGTCATGAAGCCATCTGGGTGATAGTTTATTGATTCATGATGTCACACCCCAAATTTTTAATTATTATTTTTTATTTTAGTATTACTTGGCTCCGGGTCCTCGCGCCAAGGTCTGGGTTGGGTCCTGGATTAATTTTTTTGTCATTTAATATCTTTTACTAGGTTTTGAACCTTTTCGCGGTCACCGCACGGTGGGTGATAGCCGCACAATCAGCCCGAGCACCGCGTAATAGTCTAAAGATTAAAATAAATAAAATTTTATTCAAATAAAAACCAGTTTAATATATTAATCGTAATAATAATAATGCTATTGTGTAGATAATAATATTTATATTATTAAGAATTGATAGTAATATCTTTGTTATTTAAAAATTTATAGTTAATATAATTGTTAATAAATTGTTATTAATGATTTTATTATTATTATTATTATTATTATTATTGTATTATTATTATTAGTAAATTTATTATTATGTTATATTATTATTAAGTTTGTTATTGTTATTATCATTCTTCTTTATATTATTATTATTATTATTATTATTATTAGTTTATTATCATTTTTCTTTGTATTATTATTATTATGTGTATTACTATTATTATTGTTGTTATTATTTATATTATTATTATCATTTTTATTTTTAGTAATATTATAACATTTAATAAAATGAAAAAAAAACTCATCTAAAGGAACCCTAGACCCATCACCCCCCATTCCACACTGTAGGACTCTCATGGCCTTCCCCTTTCCTGTCACGAGTCACCCCCCATTTCCCCCAACTTTTTCCATCGCTCCAGGCACCCTCCCGGTTTCCCTTCACCTGCCGACCCCGCGCACCGCCCCATCCTCCTACCTGTAGCCGGCTCCCGCACCCCCTGCCCTCGCCTCGCCCAGCCCAGCTCGCCCCACTGCACTCTTGTTCCCCGGCTCAAGCAGGCCGCCATACCTAGCCCCCTCCTACCTCCTCCTGCTTCGGCCCTCCGCACTCACCCCATGTGCCTCACTTCTCGACTACCATCTGATCTCACCCTCCGGCCTCCTTCTATGCCACCTGCCTGCCGACCAGACCCTATCCCCCTTCGCGATCGCCTCCGACTCCTATCCAGTATTCATTTTTCCCTCGTTCCTCACTCTCACAGGTCGTCATGCCTAGGCCCTCTATCCACGCTACGAAATACTCAAAACCCAGCCCTCACTAGCACCATGCGAACTGCCCGCGCACCACTCTCACAGCCGGGTCGTTCTCTCTGCCGGTGGACTGCCAAACCCCCGTCCGTTTTCACCTCTCTGGCAACCACCCCTCTTTGGTATTTTTTTCCTTTCCACCTTCCTTTAATGTAAGGTTATTTTGTGGTTAGGGTTTAATTTTTGGGTGAAAATTCTTAAATGGTGTTACCAAGTTTGGTGTGTTGGGTCAAATTCAACTTCTCACAGATGCGTTTGAGGTGCGCATGGGGGTTTTCACCGTTTTTAGGCATTTTTCATCACTTGAGGATGGTTTTCTTTGTATTTCCCTTTAAATTTAGAACCACATTGTTTTCTTGTGTTTTTACAGTGATTAAATTTTAATTAATTAGTTTAGTATATGATCTAATTAATTAGTTTGGTGTAAATTGAGTTTTAAAATAATTTATTTTCGTTTGATATTTTGCAACCTGTTTATGTAAATTGATGTTGTGTGTGAAATAATTTTGTTTAAACTTGTGGTCTGAATTTTACAGGTTTTTACATGTAAATTCCTAATTGGTAACACTGGCCCTTGCTCGTGGTTTAAAGTTTTTAGAATTAATTAAATGATGCTTGTGTTAGTTTAATGTGTTTAAGGAGTAGTATACTTTTCAAAATTGTTTTATAAAATTTTAAATGATTTATTAAATAATATGGGTGTTGTGATCTTGGTTTTGAAAATGTTTTTAGGCTCACATGTTTTTAAATGTTGATATCATCATGTCGTGCGCTTGTGTCAGGTTGTGCACTCTAAGTGTTTTCTTAAAATAGTCTGCTGGCTCTTTAAAATGATTAGTGAGTTGTTTTGGCGTTGTGTGGTTTTTGAAAACACTTGGTGTATTTTAAAGGGGTTTAGTAAATAGTGTTACTGGTGTGAGTTGTGTTTTGAAACCATTCCAAGGTGGTTCTTTTGCACTAGTTGTTCGGTTGGATTGTTTTAAGTCTGTGTTTATGTATTTTAGTTATCTTTGTTATTGTAGCGTGTTGGAAAGGTTTTTCTGTGATATTGCAGTTGTCAGAAAGTTTCATGTACTTGTGTGCGAGTGTGAGACTTGCCGCATCTTCGTAACCGAGCTTCAAGTCGAGGTAGGTCCCCCACTACACTTTCCTTTAAATTCAAAATTTATTAATTGCTTGATCTTTTATTAATTTTAATAAATGATATATATTATAACATAATTAATTTTTAAATGATTATTTGGTGTAAAAAGATCCGTTTATTTTATACACAACACTTTAAATATTTTCTTCATGAACAGACACCTAGTTGTGAAAGAATGCCCATTTTTCCTTTAAACATAATTCAAGGAATTTCAAATTTCATTCTGTTTTATTGATAAATGATTTCTTTTCAAGCATGAGCAAGCGTTTTGGTTCTCTTGAGAAATGAGGATTTTCATTAAAATTGGTGAAGACCCGTTTGGAACTTTAATAAAATAAATTATTTTGGAAAAATCTCTTTGGGGTGACTCAGGGTTGATATTTGGTGTATGTTGAATGCATGATTTTAATGTGATGTTTGAGTTACTTGATTGACTTTTTTGACTCATCGCTTTCCATTTTATTACACGTGTTGACATGGAACCTGGCATAGTAAGTGAATCTTCCAAGAACGATTGCTGCACTAGTTTAGATTACACACTAGCTAGTGGCCCTTAGTACAGATTACAATATGTTAGGGGATTGGGCCCCTCAGTTAGGCCATGTAGGGAAACACCGGGCGTTAGGGTGTTATGATGTCATCGATAGAAGTAATGCCTTTAGGATGAGTCACATGTATAGTACGTTCTGGATTGTTCATGAGCTCCTAGGTTCGACCCATGTTCTCTAGAGTGTTTATTTTTATGTGGCAGATGATTGAGAGGTCTAGTTCGGTTGTTGTTCCCTATGTGACACTTCTTTTCCATTGTCCTTAGTGTGTGTTGTGTGTGGTTTTCCATTTGACTAACAACTGAAATTTGAATTTCTAAATTATTCACAAAAATGTTTTAAAATGAAATGCACCTATTCCTTTCAAACATTAAACTTGTTTTTAAATTAAAAATGGAAATGGAATGTTAATTTTCTTAGAAATGGAAGTGTGTGTGTGAAAACCCATATTTATTATAATTTATTTCAAACCTGAAATTAGTAAATTTATTTACTTAAAGGTAGTGCATTGGGAATAGTTTGTTGGGAATGCCTACCGAGTTTTAATAATCACTCCTATAGTGTTTTTTTGTTTTTTGTTTTGTTGCAATTTTGAATTGAGCTTGCTCGCCGTGGGTGATAGTTTGTCATGGACTGGTGAGCGACTCTAGGAGTTGCAAGGAGTTTTGATCGTGGTCAGGTTAGTTTTCTGTTGATGATTTTTCTTCCTTTTTCGTGTCATTTATTTTCCTTGAGTTATTCTACTTTTTTTATGCTGCTTTATTTATTTTCACTGGGAAAATTCATTCACAACGGTTAAGTTCTGATGCTCGGCCCTGGTTGCCAGCCCGTGAGGATTGGGAACGCCCTTCAGGCCATGTCGCGGACCGGCTCGGGTGACTGGTTTAGGGTCGACCTGGGTTGTTTCGTGACAAAATGGTATCAGAGGAGGCCCTTGTTATTTGGGGTGTTCGGTAGATGGATATTAGGACTGTCAGGACTCGAGAGGTAGATACGGGAAAGACGTCATGAACCCTTGCCTGTTCTGAACCTCGAGTCACCAGGGGTAGTCCGAGAGTTGAGTTCTTGTCTCATTCTGATTTGTTTTGAATTGAGGGATGACAACGGAGGAAAACTGATGTTACATTTTGATTTTACATGGAGTAGTGACCCATGTGGAGTCTGCGTACATAGTTTAATTTCTTTCTAGTCACTGATTCTTACTTGGGCATGGCCCAATACCATGTCTCTAGGTTAATCATGACTACTAGTCCCTCTCTTCAGTTATTTGATGCAAGTTGGTTTGTTTTCTTGGTTATTATGGGTGTAAGTGCACTTTTGAAAATGAAAAATGGTTTTTGAAATGAGGACGTTTTCTTTTAAATGTATTTAAATTTGTGAAAGGATTTTTTTTTTAAATCTAAAAGTTGTTGGTCTAAAAATCTGGTGTTCTCTTGGAACTGGTAGAGATATGGTTTGGGTGCAACCTTGGGTACTCTTTATGAATGTTTGCACATGTGGGGAATGCATGGAAAGTGCGTGTTGGTGTGTATGAATGAAAGAGAATGAATACATGTGCAATGGTTCGTGGGATTATTGGGGTGTGAACTTGGAAGTAAAGGCTTGACCTTGTTTTTATAAAATGAATATAAAAAGGGAAATGATTTTTGAAAAATTTAATTTGGTTTGAAAAGTGGGTTTGGGTATTTGGAAAGTGGCCTTGAAAGAAGGAGGTTTTGAAATCAAAAATGGAAAGGGGATTTTGGAAGAGGAATTTTTAGTTGTGTTTGTATTTTCTTGTTTATTTTGAGTTGGTTGCTTTGGATGAAGGAATTTTATTTGATGTTGCTTCAACTTGATATTAGTTTTGGCCCTATGTTTTATATGTTGTTCAGAAAATGTCACCCAGAAAGGTCATCAAGGTTTCTGATGAGTCATGCCTAGTTTTTGGTCTTTCTCGGACATTGTCTGTACTTAATAGTGATTGAGGTCTGTTAAAGGTAGTTATGTGATTAGAAGAGATCAAGTGTGCTTTTAGGATGTTGGGAACTCCATTCTGTTAGAGTTCGAGTTGTCCTGGGATTATTTGAGTGTTTGACTTTGGATGAATGAGAGTTGCTCACCCCCACTATTAATGCGAGTTAGGATGACATGGGATGTCTTTAAATTTGTCTTCATCTTATGGTTTATACCCGAAGAAGTTAAGACAAAGAAAAAGGGAAGAGCTCATGAATACTAAACAAGGACAATGGACGGTGAAGACTTATGTTGACCATTTCAAGGAGCTTGTTTCCTTTTCTCCGGAGGTAGCGTCACAGGATTTGATGAATACTCCTCTCTTCATCAGGGGTCTTCGTCTAGAGATCAAGGAGCGTATCCTCCCTTCAAGGGACCATTGTTTTGAGAAGTAGGTGGATGAGGTGTTTTTAGTGAAGTTGGTATTTGAAGCGTAGATGGTTGGAAATATAGCATATATAGCTACTCGTGAAGGTTCCCCATCTGGCGAGCAGGGTGTGCGAGAGGGAACTATTTCCAAAAAGTCCTCTATAGTGGTTCTGGCTTCAAGTTTGTCAGACTGTTCAATGGTGTATCACCAGTGTGGCCTCTTTGGGCAAGTGAAGCCGTCATGTCACATCCCACCCAAGACATGCCATTGTTGCGGATGTCTGGGTCATTTAGAAAAGTTTTGCAAGAATTTTCACCTGAAGAAGACGATGTGACCGAGGGATTCTAGTGCCTGACTGTGAGGCAGGAGATGCTTTATCCATCAGAGCCCCAGCCACAGGCCTTAGGGTGAATCCCGCGTGCAGTCAGGAGTTGCTAGGGGTGTGAAGCCTTAGTTTGGGTTTTGTGTTCAGTGTTGGCAGTGGAACATTTAAAGTTTTTTCGTCCTTTATGTTTCTGCTTTTAATGTTTTGTCGACATTTTAGGTTCATTGCTTTGTCATGGAGTTATAATAGACATTTTATGTTGTAATCCAATAGTTTTGTTTGTCAGATTATGGTTTTATGAATCTTTCATTTCTCATAAAAGTGTATTTGGCCCTGGTGTGAGTTAATCTCGGTTTGGCTGTGTTTTTTTAGAGATGTAAGTGTCTGTGGATGAATCGATGGTTCTGGTTGTGCTTAGATTCACTGTTTGGGTTAAGCTTTTCTCGGAGGTTTTTCTCTAGTGTTCGAGGTTATTGGTATGGGTCGAGAGTTCCAAGTTTCGGTGAAGGTTTTGTTTCACTCATGCTATAAAATATAGTTTGGATTGGTTGGGAGTTCCTGTGTCACCCCCTTTCCGGGGTGGTATGTTTGGGTGTTAGATTTTTTCACTAGTTGAGTTCTTGTGGTGGGGAGAACCATCTCATGTTATCTCGTTCTCTTGTGTCATGAACCAGCCTGGGTACCGTGGTAACCTGATAACTAAGCCAGCCTTGACATATCCTTAAGGGCGTTCCTGATCCACATGGGTCGGTGACTAGCACCTGGCATCACACAACATGCAAGTGGGAACGATTTTGCCACCAACAATGCGAAAGAAAAGAAACAAGACAATATGCATAACAAAAAGAAACTCCACTGGGAGTAATGTACCAGAAAAAAAGAGGCATAAAAAGACCAAAGTACTACAACCCAAGTACTAAAAATGGGAAAAAATCCCCAAGGTCCCTAAGGACACAACTCACCAAGTCCCAAGATCAATAGGTGGATCCACCTCCAAGAGATCCATTTTCTTTGCTCGAACCTGGAATAAGAAAGTCTACAAACACCCAAAGGAAAAAGTAGGGTGTGAGCTTAAGACCAGTAGGATACCACCAGAGATTCTTAACAGATGCCAAATATAGATTATCCAAATAAAATCTTTCAATTTTCAAATAAATAGGTTTGTCAATTCAAAATCATATTTTAACAAAACGTGCTATACATTTTTAAATGACAGAAATAAATATTTTATGTAATGATTTTACAAATGATGGAATATTTCTAAAACAATTGCTTAAATAAAACATTTATATAAAATAGTTTATATAAATTCAGCAGGAATGTAAAGAAGTTCAAAAGCATTCACATACATTTATCTCTCAAATATAAATAAACAAGTGAGTAACATGGTCATCTGCCAAAAGGTACGATAGTAATAACCAGTTATAGGATTCTAAACTCTCTACATGAACTCACCAAAATGTGTATACACACGTCCCTATGACACTGGCCAAAGGAGATTCGTCACCAACCCATCAGGGATGTGACCCACTACAAGTATGTTTTAGAACGTTATCGTAGTGTAGAGTGTATCCAAATAACTCACTAACTACCTATGGCTTGCATGTGCTCTTACATGATGGGTGAAATATTTTAAGACTTCTTAAAATTTGATCAATCCCATTCTTTCATTTCAAAAGTGCCAATTTCTTTCCATTTACAACCAAATAGGTTTTATTAAAAAACATTCCTTTTTTATAAGATAAAACCAATGGGTTTCTATCAAATCATTTTAATCCATTTTCACCAATTTGAAATCCAATCAAAACTAATTCCATCATCACAAAATTTATTTCCACAATTAAATTCATCAATTTAATTGAGATCATTTCCATCAAATATACAATTTAAATTAAACAATTTAAATCATCAAATTTCCATAAACACGCCCAATTCAATAGAATTGGGGGTTTTCCAAATTTTCATGCCAAAACCATTTCAAATAACTTGATTCACTGGAATCGAATTTTTATCAATTTAATTGAAAGAAAATTTGAGCAATTGAATTTAAATCAACAATTGAAATAAATCAAGAAATACAAGGATGATCAATTTGGAAAGTCGGGACGGAACCACCTACCTCGATTTATTGACGGGAGTTAGCCCAATGAGAAACCCCCTACCTTTAGGGTTTTGATGGAAACCACAACGAACGAAGAATGCTCAATAAAACCGGGTTGATTCTTCAAAAACCTACCGTAGATCTATTCTCCTAGCAAGATCAAGACCAAATATCATCATATTTGGAATCCACACACTTAGATCTACCCATGATGGGCATATATCTAAGAAACCGAGAAAAGAGGAGAAGTAGATCTAAGTAAATATAAGAAAATGATCAAGAACGAAGAATAACGATCACATAACTCAAGAATCCATCTTCGATTTGCCAAGAGAAGCCTTCGGATCACCTCCAGAATGATGGGAGAACCCTCTTTGACCTTAGGAGAAGAAAAATACCGAGTTAGGGCTACTTAGAAGAAAAAACGAGCCACTTAGAGGTAAAAATTCATGAGATCCACCTTTATAGGATCTCGTTTAAGTGGCCGCATGCTTTCTTAGACAGAGGCGGATGGCCAGGAAAACCGTGCACCAACCATGCAGAACCCACTATCCAGGATTGCAAGGTTGGCATGGTTTGGTTGCTCGGTCTGTCAAACCGTGCGCAAACCTATCTGTCCAATTCTACATGGTTGCACGGTTTGGTCACACGGTTTGTCAAACCGTGCGCAAACCGTGCACAACTCACTATCCTTTAGTTTTTCTTAAATGTTCACCCAAACTCACCCCAAGTCACTACTCCAAAACAGAGGTACTTAGAAACATCAAAACTACCTGAAAAAATAACGTGATGTTACAAACTCCCCACCATAAGATCTTTTTGTCCCCAGAAAGCCTATGAAGAAAACTCCACATCAAAAAGATGAGGTCACTCTCTCATTAGTGCCTCCCTTTCCCACATGTCATGAGAATTAGAACCATGATATCATAGAACATAGACCAGAGGTATCATTCTCCCATGAAGTACCTTGGTCTCAGAATCAACAACCCCAACTGGTCGTTCAGTCACAGATAAATATGGTTCAATCTCAAGATCAATCCAGCTCAAAACATGAGATGGATCAGAGAGATACTTTCAAAACTGTGATACATGGAACACGTTATGTATCGACGTTAGTTGTGGTGGTAGAGCTAGACAGTAAGAAACTTTCCCTACATGACCAACACCCTTGAAAGGTCCCACAAAACGAGAAGCAAGCTTCCCTTGCCTCCCAAGCCGTCGATGACCAAATCAGGGTGAAAATTTCAAGAACACCTAGTCACCAACTGAGAACTCTAAAGGTCTATGACGACAATCCGATTAATACTTGTACCGAATCTGATTTTTCTACATTCTCTGATGAATCAACTGGATCTTAGTTTTCGTCTCTTGGACCAAACTCGGTCCTACCAAGGAACTTTCACCAATCTCCAACCAACATAAAATAGATTTACAAGGACGACCATACAATGCATCAAAAGGAGCCATTTGGATCTCAGACTAATAACTGTTGTTATAAGAAAACTTAACTATACCCAGATGATCATCCCAAAACCCACCAAAGTCTAGAACACATGCGTAGAGCATATCCTCAAAGATCTGAATAGCTATCTCTATCTAACCATCTAACTGTGGATGGTAGGCCATACTCAAACAGACCTGAGATCCCAGTGCCTCCTGAAGGCCTCTCCAAAAGTGAGAAGTAAACTGAGGATCCATATCAGAGACTATAGTAGACAAAACTTCATGCAAACGAACAATTTCTTTCACATAGATATTTTCCAACTCCTCAACTTTGGTTGTATCTCGAATAAGTATAAAGTGAGCCGACTTGGTCAGCCTGTTGATCACAACCCATATCATGTTCTTCTTCCTCTGAGTTTTATGTAACCCAACCACAAAGTCCATAGATATTTCATCCCACTTCCATGTAGGGACTGGAAGTGGTTAAAGAAACCCCGAAGGTTTCTGGTGCTTAGATTTCACCTTTTGGCATGTATAGCAACTATATACAAACTCAGCAATGTCTCATCTCATACCTAGCCACCAGAACTATCGCCACATATCATATAACATCTTCATGGTTCCCAGGTGCACAACCCAATGAGATTTATGGAAATCCCTCATCACATCCTTCATTGCTGATAATGGCACAACTTAACGGTTTCGATAACACAGAACACCCTCTTTGGAGAACGACCACTGGGTGCCGGTCTCCCCACCATAAAGAGAGTACCTAATGCTATGGAATTCATCATCTAGTTGTTTCTTTTTAAAAATTAACTTGAGAAGTGCAGATTTCAACTAGACACTGGCTAAAAAAACTTCATTCTCCTTCCACTGAACTCCAATATGAAACTGATAAAAAAGAGCCATCAAACTCCACTCTTTCGAAGATTCATTCAGAGTCTGTAATAAAAGTTTTCTATGTAACACATATATAACTACATTCCCTTTCCCCAAGGTATAGACAATGTCAAAGTTTAAATATTATAGGTACTCAACCCAACGCCTTTGGCGGAGATTAAAATCATTTTGAGATAAGATATAACTCAAGCTCTTGTGGTCTGAATACAAAGTAAACCTTTCTCCATAAAGGTAATGTCTCCAACACTTAAGTGCATGTATTAAAGATTCAAGTTCAAGGTCATGGGTAGGATAGTTCTTCTCATGAGGCTTAAACTGACGAGATCCATAGGAAACAACATGATTACCTTGCATAAGGACACATCCCAAACCTGAACCAGATGCATCACAAAAGGCCACATAACCTATCCCAGCCTTAGGAAGAGTTAACACTGGAACAATATTCAATAGATTCTTTATCTCAACAAAATAACTATAACATTTATCATTCCCGGAAAACTTCACTCCCTTTCAAGTCAGAGCAGTCATTGGAGAAGCTAACTTTGAGAAGTCTTTAACAAATTGATGATAATATCATGCTAAGCCCAAGAAGCTCTAAATCTCAAAAACATTTTGTGGTTGTTCCCAAGTTATAATAGCCTTCACCTTCTCAGGATCAAATGATATTCCTTGTTCTGAGATGACATGTCCCAAGAATTTCACTTCCTGAATCCAGAAATCACACTTTGAAGTCTTGGTATAAAGTCAGTGATTCCTTAGAAGACTCAGAACTGTTATCAGATGATGCACATGATACTCCTCAGACATGGAGTAGACAATAATGTCATCCACAAAGACTACCACAAAAGTATCTAGATACTCATGGAAAACCCTGTTCATCAAATCCATGAAAATTGTAGGAGAATTTGTTTGGCCGAAGGGCATAACAGGGTACTCATAATGGCCATACATACTCTGAAAAGCGGTCTTATGAAAATTAGATTCATTTACCCTCAACTGATGGTAACCATATCGAAGATCAATTTTTGAAAACCACTTCGCCCCTTTCAATTGATCAAACAAATCATCAATTCGTGGTAATGGATATTTTTTCTTTATTGTAACTCGATTGAGCTTTCGATAATCAACACATAAGCGAAGAGAACCATCAGCCTTCTTGGAGAAGAGAACTAGTGCTGCCCAAGGTGACACACTCGGGCGTATAAAACCTTTCTCAAGAAGATCGTCTAATTGAGACTTCAGTTATTTTAGTTCTGCTAGAGCCATTCGGTAAGAGGGACTAGAAACTGGTTGAGTACCAGACATTAAGTCAATAGAAAAAATAACCTCCCTTACTGGTGGAAAACAAGAGAAGTCAGAAGGAAACATGTCGGGAAACTCAGATACGACTGATGGAAGATCACCACACATTGAATCTCTCTCTAGATCAAAATAGAACACTGATATAAATTTCCCTAACTCTGGTTAAGAGGGTCTAACTCTGCTTGACCTTGGGTCCCATTCTCCTTGAAAAACAACAGGCACACCATTGGGTGTAGTAAGGTAGACCCGTCGAAGATAAAAATCAATCCAGGATTTATTGGAAATGAGCCAATCCATACCAAATATGATGTCAAAATATTTCATGTTGAGAACCAAAAAACTCCATGCAAGATCAACATCTGATATAGAGAAGACACAAGCAGGACTACATAGACCCTTCTCTATCATTGTACCAAGGGGTGTAGTAATATCCATCACACAAGATAAAATCTCCATAGGTAGATTAATAATGTTAACAATATGGGTTGAAATAAATGAGTGAGATGCACCAGTATCAAAAAGAGTGGTCACTAAAGGTGAAGCTATAGTAATGTTACCTCTCACAATTGCAGGACCTGTATCAGCTACCTCTGGCGACTCTTCCACCACGTGAAGAAGCTTTGTTCTGGATGCCTATGGTTGGAACCCTTTTGTACATGAAGCATTTGATTGCCTCGTAGTTTTTGGAGGTACTGATGATCCTGTTCCACTAGGTGGATTAGAGAAGTGATGGAAGAATCTCTGTAAGTTCCCTAAACGTCCGCAGGAGCTATAGTTTTTGGGTGCTTCATTTCAAACCCTCTTAGAATGTCCTGACTTTCCACACTGATAGAAAGTTAATGAATCCCCTCCTGGTGCTATCGGAGGCCTGGAATGACTCTGTTGCCGAGAAATACCATGATAAATGTCGCACTTCCATTTTCCATTAAAGGAACCAACACTGCCACTAAGAGGAAAAGGAACTCCCTTCAACCCTGACCTTCCTACCAGGGCCATCTCAACCATCATCGCTCTATCCAGCACATCATCATAAGTGGGTAGCTTTAGTAAGAAAACCTGAGAACAGATATCTGATCGAAGTCCCAACTCGAATCATCGATCCTTCATCTTCTCATTAGATACAATCTTAGGAGCAAACTATACCAACTCAGAAAAGCGATTTGAGTACTCGGTCACGGTTTTGTTGGCCTGCTCAAGATTGAAAAACTTCACAGCCTTGGACAACACCATTGATTCTGGATAGAACTGGTTAGTGAAAAGAACCCTAAAGTCTTTCCACTCCATACCCTCATGTTTCCTAGCCGTCACTATCGTGACCCACCATCTTCTACTTGGTCCCTCCAGCACAAAGGTGGAACACTTCACCTTGATCACATCAGGTGTCTCCAAGAACACAAACAGATGTTCAATCTTACTCAACAATTCCTCAACATGTTAAGGGTCAGTGGAGCCTTTGAAAACTAGTGGCTTCTGGCATAGTAACTCTTGAGAACGATTTCGGAAAATATCACTATGAGGATCTATAGATGGATCCTGAACATGAACTGGAGGTGGTGCCTATCCTAGAGCTTGGACAGTGCGAACAATCACCTCAACTAGACTTGGATCCACAATAGGACTCGCTTGCTGAGATTCAGCAGTAGCCTCTTTTTGGATCTGATTCCAACTTTTTCTTGGAGGCATGATGTTACACAACATAAAAATACATTAGATTAACACTCAAACAAGTAGCAAGGAAAACTATTCTTAATATAAGGGATAAAAAAATTTGGATTCCACTCTATCCAAATCAAAACAGGGAAAATACTAGAATTAATCCACAAGTCGTATTTCCCTAACCAACCCTGGTGACTTAAGGTTCATTGTGGTGAGAGCTGGCCAGGCACTCAATCAAAACCACCTCCTAAGTCCTGACAAGAAAACTCAAATGCATACTGTCATCAAGGCAAGATGCTTAACCTTCCTCTGATACAATTTTTTCATGAACCATCCCAGGTACCCTAGTAACCTGATAACCGAGTCGGCCCTGACATAGCCCAAAGGGCGTTCCCGATCCCCACAGGTCGATAACTAGAACCTGGAATCACACAACATGCAAGTGGGACCAATTTTTCCACCAACAATGAGGAAGAAAAGAAACAAAATAGTATTCATAATAAAAAGAAACTCCACTGGGAGTATTGTACTCGAATAAAAAGAGGCATAAAACCACCAAAGTACTACAACCCAAGTACTAAAAATGGGAAAACAGCCCCAAGGTTCCTAAGGAAACATCTCACCAAGGCCAAAGATCAATAGTTGGATCCACCTCCAAGAGATCCCTTCCCTTTGCTTGATCCTGGAAGAATAAAGTCTACAAACACCCGAAGGAAAAAGTAGGGTGTGAGCCTAATCCCTGTAGGATAACACCATCAATTCCGTAATAGATTCCAAATATAGATTATCCAAATAAAAGATTTAAATTTTCAAATAAATAGGTTTGGAAATTCAAAATAATATTATAACAAAACATGCCATACATTTTCAAATGATGGAAATAAATTTTTTAAGTAAAGATTTTAGAAATGATGGAATATTTCTAAAACAATGGATTAAATAAAACATTTATATAAAATAGTTTATATAAATTTAGCAGGCATGTAAAGTAGTTCAAAAGCATTGGCATACATTTATATCTCAAATATAAATAAACAAGAGAGCAACATGGTCATCTCCCAAAAGATATGATAGTAGTAACCAGTTATAGGATTCCGCACTCTCTATGTGAACTTAGCAAAATGTGTATACACACGTCCCTATGACACTGGCCAAAGGAGACTTGTCACCAACCCGTCGGGGATGTGACCCACCACAATTATGTTTTAGAACGTTGTCGTAGCATAGAGTGTATCCAAATAACTCACTAACTACCTAAGGCATGTATGCACTCTTACATGATGGGTGAACTATTTTAAGACTACTTAAAATACGATCAATCCCATTCTTCCATTTTAAAAGTGTCAATTTATTTCCATTTAAAACCAAATAGGTTTTATTCAAAAACATGCCTTTTTCACAAGATAAAACCAATGGGTTTCTATAAAATCATTTTTAGCCATTTTCACCAGTTTGAAATCCAATCAAAACTAATTCCATCATCACACAATTTATTTCCACAATTAAATTCAACAATTTAATTGAGATCATTTCCATCAAATCCACAATTTAAATTAAACAATTTAAATAATAAAATTTCCATAAACACACCCAATTCAATAGAATTGGGGGTTTTCCAAATTTTCATGCCAAAACCATTTCAAATACCTTGATTCACTGGAATCAAATTTTTATCAATTTAATTGAAAGAAAATTTTAGCAATTGAATTTAAATAAACAATTGAAATAAATAAAGCAATACAAGGATGAACAATTTGGAAAGTCAGGACAGAACCACCTACCTCGATTTATTGACGGGAGTTAGCCCAATGAGAAACACCCTACCTTTTGGGTTTTGATGGAAACCACAATGAATGAAGAACGCTCAAGAAAACCGGGTTGATTCTTCAAAAATACACCTTAGATCTCTCCTCCTATCAATATCAAGACCAAATCTCATCATATTTGGCATCCACACACTTAGATCTACCCATAACAGGCATAGATCTAAGAAACTGAGAAAAGAGGAGAAGTAGATCTACGTATATCTAAGAAACCGATCAAGAACGAAGAAGAACAATAACATACCTCAAGAATCTGGCTTCAATTCGCCAAAAGAAGCCTTCATATCGCCTCTGGAATGATGGGAGAACCCTCTTTGACCTTAGAAGAAGCAAAATCCATAGTTAGGGCCACTTAGAAGAAAAAACAAGCCACTTAGAGGCAAAAACGCATGAGATACACCTTTATAGGATCTCGTTTAAGTGGCTGCACGGTTTCCTGGACAGAGGCGCACGGTCAGGAAAACCGTGCGCTAACCGTGCAGAAACCATTGTCCAGGTTTTCAAGGTTGGCACGGTTTGGTCGTACGGTCTTTCAAACCGAGTGCAAACCATGCAGACCTCTCTATCCAGTTCTGCATGGTTGGTACGGTTTGGTTGCACAGTTTTTCAAACCGTGCGAAAACCGTGCATAACTCACTGTACTTTAGTTTTCCTAAAAAGTTCACCCAAACACACCCCAAGTAAATACTCCAAAACAGTGGTACTTAGAAACATGAAAAGTACCTAAAAACGTAACGTGATGTTACATCTTGTGTTGTGGTTTCTTTCAGTTTCAATTGAGCATGGATTTTTGTTTGGTCCATTGTTTGACTGAGTGACTTTTTGGGGGAAAAAAGTGTTTGTGGTTCGGAGAATTGTCACACCCCGAATTTTTAATTAATTTTTTTTAGTATTAATTGGATCCGGTTCCTCAAACCAAGGACCTGTCTAGGTCACGAATTAAATTTTTTGTCATTTAATATCTTTTATTGGGTTTTAGAGTCGTGCGCGGTCACTGCACGGTGGGTGGTAGCCGCACAGTCAGCCCGAGTACCGCATAATAGTCTAAAGTTTAAAATAAATAAAATTTTATTCAAATAAAAACTTTTTTAATATTTAAATCGCAATAATAATAATTCTATTGTGTAGATAATAATATTGTTATTATTAATAATTGATAGTACTGTCTTTGTTATTTAAATTTTTTTTGTTAATATAATGGTTAACAAATTATTATTCACAATTTTATTATTATTATTATTATAATTATTGTATTATTATTATTAGTAATTTTTTTATTATGTTATATTATTATTAACTTTGTTATTATTATTATCATTGTTCTTTATATTATTTTTATTATTATTATTAGTTTACTATCATTTTTATTTGTATTATTATTATTATTATGTGTATTACTATTATTATTGTTGTTATTATTTATATTATTATTATCATTTTTATTTGTAGTATTTTTATCACATTTAATAAAATAAAACAAAAACTAAACTAAAGGAACCCTAGACCCGTCGCCCACTCATTCTGCACTGCAGGCCTCTCTTGGCCTTCCCCTTTCCCATCGCGAGTCACCCCCCTTTTCTCCCACCTCTGTTCGCCGCACCAGGCACCCTCTCAGTTTCCCTCCGCCTGCCGACCCTACGCAATGTCCCAGCCTCCTGCCTGTAGCTGGCTCTCACACCCCCATGCCCTCACCTCGCCCGGCCCAGCTCGCCCCGCTGCACTCTGGTTCCCCAACTCTAGCAGGCCACCGCGCCTAGCCCCCTCTTGCTTCCTCCTACTTTGGCCCTCCACGCTCACCCTAGGCACCTCAATTCTTGTCCACCATCTGATCTCACCCTCCGACCTCCTTCTGCTCCACCTTCCTGCCGATCAGACCCTATCCCCCTCCACGCTCACCTCCAACTCCCGTCCAGCCTTCCTCCAGCCCTCGTTCTACACTCTCGCAGGTCACCACACCTAGGTCCTCGCTCCGTGCTCCGGCCTCCTCAAACCCCAGTCCTCTCCAGCACCATCCAACCTGCCTGCACACCACTCTCCGAGCTGGGTCATTCCCTCTTTCGGCGGACTGCCAAACCCCCGTCCGGTTTTACCTCTCTGACAGCCACCCCTCTTTGGTAATTTTTTACTTTCCTCCTTCCTTTAATGTAATGTTATTTTGTGGTTAGGGTTTAATTTTTATGTGTAAATTCATAAATGGTGTTACCAATTTTAGCGTGTTGGGTCAAATTCAACTTCTCACAGACGCGTTTGAGGTGCGCATGGGGTTTTGCACCATTGTTTAGGCATTCTTCATCATTTGAGGTTGGTTTTCTTTGAGTTTCCCTTTAATTTTGAAACCACATTGTTTTCTTGTGTCTTTTCCAATGCTTAAATTTTAATTAATTAGTTTATTATATGATCTAATTCATTATTTTGGTATAAATTGAGTTTTAAAATAATTTAGTTGTGTTTGATATTTTTCACCCTGTTTATGTAAATTTATGTTGTGTGCGCAATTATTTTGTTTAAAGTAGTGGTCTGAATTTGATGGTTTTTTGAATGCAAAGCCCTAATTGGTCTCACCGGCCCTTGATCGTGGTTTAAAGTTTTTAGAATTAATTAAATGATTTTTTTGTTGGTTTCAAGTGTTTAAAGCCGCAATATACTTTTCAAAATTATTTTATAAAATTTTAAATGATTTATGAAATAATATGGGTGTTGCCAGCCTGGTTTTGAAAATGTGTTTAGGCGCACATGTTTTTAAATTTTGATCTCATCGTGTCCTGCGCTTATGTCAGGTTGTGCACTCTAATTGTTTTCTTAAAATGGTCTGTTGGCTCTTTAAAATGATTAGTGAGTTGCTTTGGCATTGTGTGGTTTTTGTAAACATTTGGTGGATTTTAGAGGGGTTTAGTAAATAGTGTTTCTGGTGTGAGTTGTGTTTTGAAACCATTCTGAGGTGGTTCTTTTGTGCTAGTTGTTCGATTGGATTATTTTAAGTCCGTGTTTATGTATTTTAGTTATCTTTGTGGTTGCAGCACGTTGTCAAGGTTTTTTAAATGATATTGCGGTATTCAGCAGGTTGCACGTACTTGTGCATGAGTGTGAGACGTGTCGCGTCTTCGTAACCGAGCTGCAAGTCGAGGTATGTCCCCCACTGCACTCGCCTTTAAATTCAAGATTTATTAATTGCTTGATATTTTATTAATTTTAATAAATTATAAATAATATAAGATAATTAATTTTTAAATGAATATTTGGTGTAAAAAGAGCCATTTATTTTATACATGACACTTGAAATATTTTCTTGATGAACATACACCTAGTAGTGAAAGAATGCCCATTTGGCCTTTAAACACAATTCATAGAATTTCAAATGTCATTCTGGTTTGTTGAAAAATGATTTCTTTTGAAGCGTTAGAAATCATTTTGGTTCTCTTGATAAATGAGGATTTTCTTTAAAATTGGTGAAGGCCCATTTTTCACTTTAATAAAATAAATGATTTTAGAAAACTCTCATTGGGGTGACTCAGGGGTGATATTTGGTGTACGTTGATTGCATGAATTGTGTGTGATGTTTGAGCTACTTGATTGACTTTGTTGACACATCCCCTTCCATTTTATTACACATGTTGACCTGGGAACCTGGCATAGTAAGTGAATATTCTGAGAATGATTGCTGCACTAGTTTAGATTACACACTGGCTAGTAGCCCTTAGTACAGATTACACTCTTCTAGGGGATTGGGCCCCTCTATTAGGCCATGCAAGGAAACACCAAGCATTAGGGCGTTATGACATCATCTAGAGTAGGCATTCCTTTAGGATGAGTCATATTTATAGTACGTTCTAGATTTTTTCACAAGCTCCTAGGTTTGACCCATGTTTTCTTTAGTGTTTATTTTTATGTGGAGGACAATTGAGAGGTCTAGTTTGGTTGCTGGCCCCTGTGTGCCACTTATTTTCCATTTCCCTTAGTGTGTGTTGTGTGTGGTTTTCCATTTGACTAACAACTAAAATTTTAATTTCTAAATTGTTCACATAAATGATTTAAAATGCAATGAACCTATTCCTTTCAAACATTAAACTTGTTTTTAAATTAAAAAGGGAAATAGAAAGTTAATTTTCTTAGAAATGGAAGTGTGTGTGTGTGGAAACCCATATTTTGTATAATTTGGTTCAAACCTGGAATTATTAAATTTATTTATTTAAAGGTATTACATTGGGAATAGTTTGTTGGGAACGCCTACTGAGTTTTAATACTCACACCTATAGTGTTTTCTTGTTTTTAGTTTTGTTGCAGGTTTGAATTGAGCTTGCTCACCATGGGCGAGAGTTGGTTATGGACTGGTGAGTGATTCTCGGAGTCGCGATGAGTTTTGGTCGTGGTCAGGTTAGTTTGATATTGTTGGTTGTTCTTCCTTTTTCGTGTCATTTATTTTCCCAGTGTTATCCTACTTTTTTTCCGCTGCTTTATTTATTTTCACAGGGCCAAATCATTCCCAACAGTTATGTTCTAATGCCCGACACTGGTTTCCAGCCCGTGGGGATCGAGAATGCTCTTTGGGCCATGTCGCGGATCGGCTCGGGTGACCGGTTCATGGTCGACCTGGGTTGGTTCGTGACACATGAAGTTGGTAAAAATTATTACTTTTAGAGAGAAGAGTTTGGTGGAGAGTTTTTTTTCAGTTGTATGTGTGAGATATTGTTTGCCTCTATGGGGTACACTTGACGATTGTCTTTGATCATGATGTGTGGTTCACATCATGATTATGGAGATACCTGCAGGAGAAATTCAAGACTTAGATGAGGATGAATACAAACTTTCACCCCCAAACATATGGGCATACTGAGTGCACTATGTAGGTGTTGTAGGATATGATGAGGGATTGTGTGTTAAACTTTGGCTGGGGTTGGGAGGATCACTTCCCCTTGGTATAGTTTGCGTACAACAACAAATACCACTCTACTATTGGAAAAAAACCCTTTGAGGCCCTATACCGGAGACCTAGTAGGTCAACCATGTGATGGACATAGATTGTTAAGACATCTATTGTGGGTCTAGAGTTGGTGCAGAGGACGATGGAAAAGTTCCAGGTCATTCATGAGCAGATGAGGATGGCTCAAAGCAGGTATAAATCTTACAAAAAATGACGTCGTAGGCCCTAGGAGTTTTACCAGGGAGACTAAATTTTCTTGAGTCTCTCCATTATGAGTTTTTCAGAGGTTCAATTGGGGAGGCAGGCTATCCTCGAGGTTTATCAGGACATTAAAGATTGTGCAGAGGGTTAAAGAAGTTGTTTACTACCTCACCCTACCCCCATAGTTGGAGTGGGTGCATAACGTCTTCTACATGTCACCACTTAAGAGATACATGCATTACCCCACACATGTCTTCGACTAGGGTGAGCTGGATATCGATGATGAATCCACTTTTGTAGAGCATCCGGTGGAAATTGAGGATTGACAGGAGAGGATCCTATGTGGACAAACCATCCCATTGGTTTTCATGTTGTGGAAACATGAGAACATGCAGGAGAGATCTTGGGAGTGGGAGATCCATATACAGGATCAGTATCCCAAGATGTCTATATAGTTTTTCTTTTTGGATATGAAAATCCTGAATGTTTTTTCCTTATAAGAATTTAAAATTTTTTACATATATTTTCATATCCATGCACTAAGACAACATGCAATTATGTTAAATATATTTTATTTTATGCACACACAGTTTCTTAAAAAAGTGAGATAAATCTTAAAAGGAATCTCAAATTAGAAATTTGAGACCATGGTTGGGTCTTTAACACAATGTTTACCCTAAGAGTTTCTTTAAATAAGTCGGCATGAGACATTTGGATAAAACGGTCTCCAGTGGTATGTTCAGTGGATTAATTAAGTAATTCATTTGACCTAAACTATTTTTCCTACAAATACATCGCTATGGGGAATCCTAGAGGGTTATCCACACAAACCCTAGAAGTATTCAAAATAATTCTTCCTCCTTCCATTGTAGAATCACATCAGACGATGATGAATCTCTGGATCAAAGTATATTGGGGCACAATGAATGAAAAAACATTATTCAACTATTGGTTAGAATGTTCTTCGATGAAAAACAATCCAATCTCCAAGTAGGTCTACTAAAATTATGTATTATACCCTTTTTTATTAAATAGATTGAGCAGGATCATCCCTTTTATGATCCACACCAATTATTGAACCTTGGTATGCACATATGTACTAGTTTCTTTGGTTATGCAATTATTTTCTTACCCTAGATCTCTCAAATGTGTTTTTTGGCCAAGAAAACTTGTTCAAAAGTCAATAAAACTTTTTTTGGTGCTTTCCTCCCATGATTCTTCACATTCTTAACCAATCAGATCCCATAGTCCCAGTTCAACATTTTCAGGCGGTATCGAGCCTGACTGGACCCTCGAATTCATAAGGAATTCATGTACAAGATATGGGTTGACAAACTAGGGATGTTTTCCTATATATTGTGGGTTATGGGTGATATTTATAATTATTAGAGTTCAAATCATTGATGATGGAAGAACCCAAGTCATGCACGATGTGAAGTGGTGCATGTGAAGCTATGATATTTGGATTTTATGTCCACCAGATGGATGAAATACTCTGGTCAGAGATAGATCTACCATTATAGGGAAGACATGAGGCTAGAATTGAAGGGAAAAAGTCCAAATTTGGAGTGTGGAGTTTGAATATGATAATCTATAAAAAACACAACTACACACCATATATCACGATGAACACATGACGTTTCGACCCTATGTTTCTGTGGCTAGGGTTTTGAAGAATCATAAATATGACATGACGTGTAGCCCTCCTACATGTTGTGTATTGCTTCCTTGGGTGGGAAAACTACGTGGAAAAGAACATGGGTAGGACCCCATGCATGAGTATACGGCCAGGGGCATTCCATGTACTACAGTACACAAACATGACTTGAGTACATAGATATGGTATGAATAAATGGACACGACCAAGCACACAAATGGCCCCCTGAGTGGCATGGGCACACCGTGTAGATACCCTACATGCCATGTATCCATAAACTGTTGGTGAGACATTTACCTCCAGAGACACATCCAGGGGATGGAGTGATACCACACATTGTGTGGGTCCCCACACACATCATGTACCCCTTGGTTCCTTTTTATGGAACTTCAAAATCTCATATCTCCTTCGTTTAGACTCATATTTTGGGTCGTAGGTAGCCTATCCTAAGTTTTTTTCTTCATTGAAGGTGATGGTGACCTCTGTTGTATATTTTGAGGTACAATGTGAGATTTTTAGGCATGGATCTTATTTAGACGATGCTCGACAACAACAGTGATCTCACAGGATCACGAGAGGCATCCTGAGTGGAACCCTCCAGTTGGGATGAGCATGAGTCCTCTATAGACTTCTAGAGTGGAACCCTCTAGCTGGGTTGGGCATGGTTCCTCTACATAATTCTAGAGTGGAACCCTCCAGGTGGGCTGAGCATGGGTCCTCTGTAGACTCAGAGAGTGGAACCCTCCTATGGAGCTAGGGAATGGGTCATCCATCCTTTATAATGGAACCCTTCTATGGAGAATGTGTGTGGGTCCTCTACCTAGATATTTTCCCCCTTGACTATGTAGTATAATGGTGAGGTTAGGCTTGACTTGGATGTTTTCTATTGGGCTGACATTCGGGATGTTGGGAATCGTTGATGGAATTTTGAAACTGTTGGCGACTCTTTTCATGGGCTAGTCTATGAGATGGAGAACCCATTTCCCTCTAATTTGGGATTATTTTACCTGATAACATATATATATATATATATGTTGTTGTATTTAGTTACTCTCCTACCATGGGTTGTGAAGATGTGCGAGGTAGTCCACCTGCTTTATGTGTTTAGATTCTCATGGTTGAATGAGTTTACTCTCCTACTATGGGTGGAAATGGCTCAACCTGTAATTCATCTACACACCATTTTGATACCCTTATGTTTGGATGAGGTTAATTTTTATTTCTTTATGTTTAAATCCATCCTATTTACTATCTACTTTATATTCCTTTTGTGTCTATTACTGATCCCCCTTTTAGCTCTAGTGGTTTCCTACTAGGTATGTATATACTCACCACCATATGGGCTTTTCCTGCAACATTCATGTCTTATGCAGAAGAAAGACAGGCTGACGGTGACTTCAAAGGAGCTTAGGGATACTAGGTGCTTGGGACCATGTATGGTGGTCGTAGCTTGGAGATTAGAAGTTAGGATCTCTCACTGTTTTACGTTATAGTTTTTTCAGGTTGGAACCTCTTTCTGGTTGGGCATATATTTTTCCCCTTTACTTTTCAGTTTCACTATCATACTCTCTTACACCCTAGATATTTTTTCATGATTGGTTTTTTAGATTGTTATTGATGAAAAATATAACTAGAGGATGGATAGTCATATTAAAATTTAATGAAAAAATAATTAGAGTTTATAAAATATTAAATTTTAGTGAGTTATGTGTTCTTGAATTAAGATGCAGTGGAAATAAAAAGTAAAAAACAAAATATTTATAGTGGTTTAGATCACAAAGATCCTAGACCACTCCTCAATCTTCTATACTCCTTGAGGATACATTCACCCACTAATAACCTCACTTTTAAAGGTGTTAGAACCTTGTTACAGAACCTACATTTTAAATAACTTAGAGGAAAAACCTAGTCTTTGATACAGGAGACCAACCTGGTCTTCTTACCTGACTTTTGATTGTGATTCATAGCCCAAACTTTATTTTGGGTGGTAGAATAACTAGATAAAGATAAATAATTGCCTTTTATGGAAAAATCATAAACTAGACATGGAAAAATAAAAATATAAATTTAAAAGATTACATGAATAAAACAAATAAAATAAATGAAACAAATGATCAGAATGTTACTGAAGTTTAAGTATGATGATCATTGATCACTAGAAGGAACAAATGTCAAAGATGGATTCCTTAAGTGAACACAATAATAATGTAGAAGTCGTAGAAGATGGTGAACAATTTTTTGATCAGTAGAATTTCAAAGATGAATCACAGGTTATATATGGAATGATTTGCACTGGTAATATTGTTATCCTTTAAAGATGTATCTCTAATCATTATAACAAAATCCTCTTGGAGCGTGTCTATGTCTAATGTCTTCACGACACTTTTTAGTGCATAATAATATAATATTATGACCGTTACTTGTAGTTTGTTAAAACCTCAATGAATTAATATAGAAATACAATTAGGATTAACATTTCTCTATAAAATATTAATATAAAACAATTAATATAATAATTAAAACAATTGTAACAAATTTATAATTATAAAATAATTGAAATAATAATATAATCATTTAAAAAAGATGTGTTACACTGCCAACAAAAGTTACACACACTAAGAAATAATCAAATAAATAGCTTGAGGACTCAACCCCATGACCATAGCTCCCAACCCCAGCCACCTACAGGGGAAAATAATAATAATATAATCATTTAGATTATACATGCAGCAAATGATGCAGTAAAAAAATCATCATATGAAATTTAATCTTCATGTATAAATTATCACAAGATAATGTTACATTTATTTCTTAACACTCTAAAAATTTATTTCGACATAAAATAATAATAATTTTAACAAAATAATGATTTTAATAAAAAAAATTAAATAATAAATAAAATGTTAGAAATATAAAATTTCAACTAACGGTGACTCATGACCCACCGTTGGGTTCCAATGGTGGATAAAAAGAGTATGACCTACCATTCTAATTTTAAGAAGAAATAAAATGAGTTAAAAAAATTAAATTCATTCTAAGCATCTAAGTAGTCAAAGGATTCTTATGAAGTAATAAAAATTTTCTCACCATTGGAAGTCCAATAGTGACTCATGACCCACTTTACCATGAAGTCAATGGTGGCTCGTGACCTACCATTGTAAATGTCCAATGATGGATCATTGAAATTTTTTTGAAACATCAATAAATTATTAGATGAATAATATTTTTATAAAAAAAATCAAAGTAAATTAAGGATAACTTCAAACAGTAAGAATCATGAACTAAATAAAATGAACAAGCTTATGCCAAGACTCTTTGTACCTATAGGTGATACTAAAGTACAGAAAGAAACAATATAAGAAAGGATATTCTAATTACTTAAAATAGAGATAAATAAAAACTATAAAAAGCTGGAAAAATAAGGAAGTGGTTTTTGTAAACTTAAAAAAGAGTTTATTCCATGGTATTTTCAAATCAAAGAAGAATAAAACTATTGAAAATAGAAAATATCAACCAAAAAAATAAAGTAGGAAATGAACGATGAAGGGGGGTGGAGAATCTTCTATTGGATCTTGAAGAGCACTCATCCAAGGCTTGCACAACAAAGGATAAGAAACTTCCAGTGAGTAAAATATAACCCACTATTAATGTCTAGAAGTGGGTACAATCACCCACCGTTGGTTTCCCACGGTGGGTAAAATTACCTACCATTGATAATTTTTTAATTGTGATTCGATTACCCAACATTGGTATTTTCCAACGGTGAGTCGACTTACCCACCATTGGTATATTCCAATGCTAAGTCGATGACCAACCAATATGAAGATGAAAAATAAAACCATAAGAACAAAATAAGGAAGAATATGAAGTTATTAAAAGAAAAATTGTTGGATAAAATTATCTACCTTTGAATAATGGAGAAACTATTGAAATAAAAACTATGAAATTCAGAATAGAAACTATTAAATCAATTGATTAGTTGAACTTGAAAAATAATAAAGGTTGAAATTAATATGGGTTGAATGACATGTGTACAGAACACTGGTTCACAGAGACATAACAGACACTCGAGGATGAAGATGGGTCAAGGAATAAGAAATATGTGGGATAAGACAACCAAGATCTTCAGGCTAGGAGAAGCATGGTTAGATGTGTTGAAGTACTAGATGTCGAAGGAAATCCTGTCGGTGAACTGGATATATGGAGATCGATCTTCCAAATAAGACGACTGATAGAGGAGGAAGAAAAAATACCTACAAAGGGTTCAAATGAGAATGTGCAGGATTTCAAAATAAAAGTATTTACAGGATTAAATAGAATAGATCAAATGGTGGAGATTGAATCTGAGTTTTTTTAACTTGGATACCATATCAAAATCAAAACACTAAGGTGGATCATTATAAAAATGATGAAGTGCAAATCCTAGGTTTAGATTAAAACAAAATGTGTATATACGAGGGCCTCGGACCAACTGGTCACCTAGCCTACTCATTACACTTGTGGGAATTCTCTATGGGTCCTTATACATAGGCCCCACACATTATAAGCATGAACTATTCACACTTAAGGCTAGTTCCTCGTTATGGGGTGCCACTAGTGGTCCTTCCCATGGGGTTGATCCCAGAAGGCCCCCTATGTGGTTGAGGGTTGGATAGGTGACTCCCAAGGATGACTAAATTTTTACTAAAACATAATTAAACTTTTAAGTAAAAAAATAAGTAACATTAAAATATTAAGTATAAAAAATAACATTTAAAAAACAATTACAAAACTATTTTTAAAATTATAATCAAAAGTTTTATTTAAATAAAAAAATTTGAATATTAAAATATTTGGTAATTTAATAAAAAGTTAATAAAGAGTAATTTATCAAAACAATTAAAAATGTTAAAATATTTAAATCACTTTTAAATACTAAAAAAATCCCCCTTTTTTGTAAATTACAAAACAAAACATTTAATAAATTTTCAACAAAAATACCCCCTTTTGAAATTTATGAAAATGTTTATTGAAATTATTAAATAAAAGAGAATTAATATATAAAAGATAGCTTTTTTAATCATAAAATACTACTATAAAATTAATAGAGTAGTGATTTATTATCATAATAGGGAATAGATAGAAACAAATTTAAATGAAAATAGAAATAAGATAACGTTAAGGTATAACAAAGCACTTTTAAATAGAGTGATTTAATTATTATTTAATTAGAGAAGAAAATAAAATCTTTTAATTACATAACATATGTAAAAACATATTTAAGGTCAATTATTATATTAACAAATATACTAAGCTTTTAACATACCCAATTCAAATTTCATATTTTTAGGTTTAATTGAATATATGGGTTTTGTAAATATGTTATCTAATTATTTATTAGTGAGAAAAAATAACATGAATATATCAACTTTATTTATATGATCCCTTAAGAAATAAAATCATATATCTATGTGTTTAGTTATAGAGTGTTGAAGAGGGTTTTTTAGAAATTGAAATTGCACTTGAGTTTACACAGTTAATAGAAATTTTATCAAAAATAATATTGAAATCATATAAAGTTTATTTTATCTAAATTATCTATGAACAACAAATAGAAGAAACAACATATTCATCATCATCTGCTGATAGTGAAACTAATAGTTGTTTCTTAGAGATCCATGAAATTAAACTTTTTCCTAAAAAGTGATAGATACCTATAGTGATTTTCTGATCATGTCTAGAATCTTCAAACCCTGAATCAGAGTAAGTAAATAAATCAAAATAGTTATTATTATAACAGAAAAATCTAGTACAAACAGTACCCTTGATGTATCTAATTACTCTTTTAACAACTTTAAGGTGACTTTCTTTGAGGTTTTACTGAAACCTAGCACACAGGAAAACTGAAAACATGATATATGGTCTAAAAGATATGAGATAAAAAAGGCTTACTATCATGCCTCTATATTGTTTAATATCAGCTGAATTACTAGATTCATCTAATTCTAATTTAGAATTAGTTCTCATAGGTTTTTTCATAGTTTTACTATAATCAATATCAAATATTTTTACAAGTTCTTTATCATACTTTGCTTGATTTAATAAAATACCTTATTTTCTTTGATTAATTTGTAAACCAAGAATTGTTTTTAGTTCTCTCATTAATCTCATGTCAAGTTCACTTGTCATAAGATTAGAAAAATCATTATAGAGATAATCATTTGTTAATATGAATTTTATATCATTAACATATATCTGTATAATCAGTATATCATTTCAAACACTTTTTATAAATAAGGTTAGATCAACCATACATTTAAACAATCATTTTTTAATAAAACTTGTGTAAGAATTTCATACCAAGATCTTAGAGATTGTTTAAGACTATATAAGGCTTTATTAAGTTTAAAAAGATGATCTATAAAATTATAATTTTCAAATTCTGGGGGTTGTATTACATAGACTTCTTCTGAAATAATTCCATTTTAAAAGATGCTTTTTCTATCCATTTGAATTAATTTGATGTTTTGTAAACTAAAAAAGGCTTACCAAATTCTAATTTATTCTATCCTTGAAATATGAGAAAAAGAATATTCAAATTCAATTCCATATTCCTGGTAATAACATTGAGCTACTAGTCTTTCATTATATTTAACTATTTTCCAACACTATTAAGTTTATTGTGAAAAATACATTAAGTTCCTATATAAGGTTTAACTTTAGAAAAAGAAACTAAATCCCATAATTTATTCCTTTAAAATTTATTTAATTCTTCATGAATATCATTAATCCTATTTGAATAAATTAAATCATTTTAAACACTGGCGAAAACAAAGTCAGCAACAAAAGAATAATTGGAATAGTAAAGTAAAATATATTTTCTAATTTAAATTTCAGATTCTGCATTACTAATTACTTTTTAAGTAGGGTGATCTTTAAATGTTTTCCATTCTTTTGGATCTATTTAAGAGGATATATTCTCCCATTAACTGATGTATTTTCATTATCTTGAGCATTATCTTCACCAAAGCTAAATTTTCTAAACTCATCATTTTCCTTGAAAGATCCAGTATCCTTTTTCTTAGAAAAATTTTCATTAAACTTAACATGCACAAATTCTTAAAAAATAAAAGTTTTCTTATTGAAAACTATATAATATTTACTTTCACTAGAATATCTTAAGAACATACCTTCATCTGATTTAGATTCAAATTTTTCTAAATTATCTTTTGTGTTTGAGATGAAAAATTTACATCCAAATACCCTAAAATAACATACTTTAGGTTTATATCCTTTTAAAAGTTCATAAGGGGTCTTATTTAGGAAAGTTATAATTGAAACTCTATTTAAAACAAGGAAATATTTATTTATACATTCTTCCTAGTAATATTTAATAACATTATATTCCATTTGTTGGTTGGGATAGATCAATCAAGAGGGGGATGAATTGAGTATCTATACAAATTTCTATTAAAAACTGGTTCTTTAAAAGAATACCCCTGATTAATGTAATTGAAGTTAGTTTGCAGTGAATTTACCAAAGTCCTGATTGTTCAATTAATTTCTCATAAGATTGATTAGTTCCCAGCTTTACCAATATAAATATTATTAAAACTTTTGAAACTAATATACTGGTTCAAAACATATATAAAAACTTTCTAAACTAACTATCAAAGTCCATTTTATCTTAATGTGAAATGAATTAAACACATATTATATTAAAAGACAAGACAAACTACACAACGGATAAAGACAAGAGGTTCAGTCTCAAGCTGAGACTTAGTCTTCTCTACTTGGTGATCACCTGCCACCAAGCAGTTTATATTAATAAACTTTTGATCCACACCCTATATTGGGATTCACAATAGGACACAGGGTTTTCCAGGTCAGACTTGACCTCTATCGTAGTTATTTATGGGAAAACTAACAAACATATCACATAGGATCTCTTCCACAGTTCTACATGGGATACAAGAGTGAAAAAGGGATTGAGTGTGAGGATATTTTAGTATCCTCCAGTTATGCTTAGAAGATAGTGTGTGTGACACAAACAGATTCTCACACTGCTCAAAAAGTAAACACAAGATCAAAACAAAGTTATAAAATAAGAATAGAGTTTAGAAATATTTGTGTGTTGTGCAGTAAAGATATGGGCTTAATGGATATAGAGAAAATGATCGAGCCATATTCTAGAAGTTGGCTCCAAAATAGAGTATCGTAGTCTCTGTAATCTAGCTTCTAGGTGTGAAAAGGTTAATCTATTCTATGTGAGGATGTTCAAAAAGATTTAGCAGATTGGTTATTGTAATATTAAACTCCTTGTATACACAATCTTCAAGTTCTTCTATTTGCAATATCTTGCATATTCGCACAACCAGCCTTTTTGTTTTTCTAGTGGGTTCCCAGTGTGTATATTTTATTCTTGAGCTTGTAATCCTTTTATACTTCAATGTCCAGTAGGCATGAATATCTCCCCATGTGCATGCACCTCGTACTGTCTACGAATAGTCCTATAGACAACATTAAATAATTTCTGAAACATTAATTTTTCTAAATATGACCGTTAGAAATAAATTTGAATTAATAAATTTGAAACAATTATTTATGACTATCGATGAGTCATAAGTATCGGTCTGTCATTATATACGGACTCAGCCTTAAACATTACTTATTATTGAATTAAATGAATTATTCACATTGAGGATCTTTTCAGGTTTAGAGTTTTAGAGAATTAGATCATAAATCATGCATTATATTCCACATTTAAACAAAGTGGTTACATAAAAGATAGTATTAATTTTTTTCCCATCGACGGAAACATATTTAAAAAAAACATGGATTCTTTCATGACACATCCTTGACCCTATCATCACATCACATAAATTTCCATTGACCTGTGAAAAACATTTCAATATGAGCATAAAAAGCTCAGTAAGGGACATAAAAGTACGAAATGAAGACATTAGTCCATTGTATGAAATCATACTTTACTCATAAAACATAATCACTTTAACATACCTCATCAAATCCTGAATAAATCACAGAAATCATAAGACATAAAGGTAACTTGAGGCATTCATAACATTCTTATATAGGGAGTAACCCTCTTGGTTACGTTTGGAATACCCATCACAGTATATTCCCTAAATCTCTTTAGATAAACCTTAACTTTTAACTCCTTCGCGTTACCCAATGCATTGGAGAGCTATATCGGGCTCACCCGCCCTTAGTTTATCACGGAACCACCTGTCCTCATAAACAATGCCCAAGAACCATAACATAATCATAGCACATAAATGAAGCATAAAGGAAAGATAACATTCCCACATAGAAATAACAATATAACATATTAAGATATTGAAATAATGAATCCATTCTAAAACCATTTTCAAAACCATTTAAAACATTTAATAAAGTGATTTTTGAATCAAAGTGTCCCATACCACTTTTAAGATTTTGACATTTTACACCATTAATATCCATATAAATAATACTTAAAACAAATTTGAGAACATGGATATTAATTAGAAATATTTATAAGAATAAATCATTAAAACATTTAAAATGATATTTTAGTTAAAGGGTTTCTAACAAAATGAGAGACACTTGAATACAACAATTGAGGAATAAATTTTAATCATAACTCTATAATATCATGAGAATAAAGGGATTCATGATATAATATTCCAAAGGATAGTATATATACCATATAAGAGTTAATTGGTTCATAACAACAATGAAGTCTCAATAGAAATGTAAAATGAGATGAAATCCCTTATAAAGAAGGTATCCTTAAATTAAGGATAAATCAATCTCATAATTATGTGTGAAAAATATAAATACACCCAATATAAGTGGATATTAAGTGTAAAACAATCAAAGTTCATTCACACATATTCAAAGGATGACATATTCAATAACTACATGTTGAACCCAAATAAATCAAAATTGGGTTAAGAAGTTCCCTTGGTAAAATTCGACAGCCTAACAACGTCACTTTAAAATTCATAAAATTAGTTGATGAGAGAGAAAATGGTATCTAATCACTTGGAAATAAAATTTACATCAATAAGGATATAGAAGAACATATCCCAACATAAAAATATGTAAATTAAAAGATATAACAAAAGAAGTCTTTTAAAAAGAGGAGGGTGAAAGGTTCCCTTACCGATTTGGGCAACTTTCAAAACGTACACCCCATGTAAGAAGGGTCATACAATGAAGATTTAACTACCCATAAATGATATTATATTATACAAATATTAAAATAATGGTCAGTACATACACCACACAAAAGGAAATAGTGGCCAATGTAGCATGAATCTCACGGGAATAAAAAGTGAGATGAAAATCCCCTTATGAAAATTTGGCAGCCTAACGGCCCCACATAAAACTTATAAAAATGGATTGATGGGATAAAATAAGGTCTCTCATCATATTAACATAAAATTTACAGCAATATTAATATAAAATAACATCCCCCAACATAATAAAGATGAGATTAAAGTAAGTTACATAAAAAGAGTACTTAAAAACAAAGAGAGAGGTACGATCCCTTACCCCAAGTCTGACTTGTCTTGTTCGTTTCTTTATATTCATGAATAATAAAATTTGGTCAATTTATAATTTCTTAAGGAACTCCTTTATGTATTATTATTCAGGTCATATCACATATTATAATGTTATAGTAATTGTTTAATAATGTTAGTTCATATTAGACGTTTTTTCCGATGTTTGGTACATGAGTAAAAAAAATGAACTTGTTTGAAAATGATTGCACATGTAGTTATAAGTAAATCATCTACAGAATAGTATTAATGATTAAAATATCATATATATCCAGTAAATATTCATTTTATACTATTTCATGACATTTGGAGACAAAAAATGAAAAGCACCATTTATGGAGACGGTAGGCCGTACCTACGCATGAACGCTACTTTCATTTTTTTTGTCATATTAATGGAATTAAAAATAAATGAGAGATATATATATATATATTATAATTCCATTATAATATATATGTTATATAGGTCAGATATGTTCATTAATTTCATTCTTTATACATTCCATGTATTGCATTAACAAGTCACATCACTTGAGGGGGCGGTAGTCCACACTTCCTCATATGAAATTATCGCATTTGCACAACATGAAAAAAATAAAGTTATGTTTTAAATATAAAATACAGAAGCATATAGTAAACCTAAATACCATATATATCATATATAAAATACAGTGACATCATAATGTCCACCTTTAAAGGTGTTAAAATAATATTGAACAATCATCATTCCATGAGGCAGAAAATCGCCAACCATAGAAACAGTATGTTCTTTAACCATTAGATGAAGGTGTGTGTAAGTGTAGCTCTAATAAATCACATAATAAAATCCTAGTATATTTAATATACTGGTTTTGTTACAAAATAAAAGAATAAAAAGAGTTTAGGGGGTTGGAGAAGCAAAATAAAACATAAGAACACAAGAGAAAACACTACCTTTAAAACGGGTAACTATCTTTGATTTAAGATCAAAGGCTTCCTTGGAAAGGATTATACCCAAAGTGAGGATTCAATGATGAAGAGAGGGATTTGTAGAGATTAAATAGGCAAGGGTTTGCCGAGACAAAGGCTTTGGAAGTGTGGGTAAGGTGGTAGAGGTGGGGGCCTTTTATAAGAGGAGAGGAGGGGCACTCTTGGAAACTTATAAAATAATACTTTATTATATCATTCTTTTTGGATTTTAAAGGTCCCAAAATTATATATTTAGAGGATAAGGTTATAAGAGTTCTAAATCCACCCATACAATAGGTTTTTTACAAGTTTAGGTCTTAGATTTTACATTCTATTTTCATTTTATTTAAATCGTTAAATAATGAGGTAATCGCTGCATCATCATGGTGTCATAAATAATTTAATTTATTTAATGTCTAAAAATTATAAAAAAATATCATGATGTATGAAATCTTTTTAGATTTATAATGAATATTTATAGTAAAATATATGACCTGTATAACCCCATGTAAAAATTATTTTAGTAAAACAACACATGTTTGTGACATTTTAATTTTAACATTAAATAAAAAGTTATTAATGTCATTTTCCTCCCAAAGTGGCTCCATGGGGTCCCCAAGTTGACCCATTGATTTTCTTGGTCGGACATGACACATACAATATGGTTAGGACATGTGTCAGGGTCATTTAATATTATTAAAACATTATTTTTACCTTAAATTACACTAATTACCTCTAATCACGATTAAAAACATAAAAGTTACTATTCACCAAAAAATTATTTTAATCCCATTGAACCACATTTTACTTCCTAATTACAACCATGTATGTTGGATTTTTTAAATTCAAAACACAGAGATGGTAAAATTTCATTTAAACGAAAAATCAGTTTTTTATGTACCACTTAGTGGTTTCACTATTCATCAAAAATTGATGTTTTTCAAAAAAATACCAAAACTTCACCCTAAGATATATTTGATATTCCTAATTCAAAAATGATTTCTATTTTATAAAATTCAAAACATATAAGTTACATTAATTAATTTAATAATTAATTCCCGCTGTCAGAGCAAATAGCGTGTTTTTATGAAACAATAAGTATCAAAAGATTGACACTAGTTTAAGTCCAATTTCAAAGTGAAATTAATTCCAACAACCACTATTGGATTAAATGGTAAAAATATATTCTAATTGAACTTTAAAACCAATTCAAAATATAATCTAATCATATAAATAAATTAGATTAAACAAGGGTTTTGAATTAAAATACAACATTTTTCACTATTCATTAAAAAAATGAACTTTATCGGAAAAATACCAAAAATTAACACAAAGTAATTTTTGATGTCCCGATTCTAAAGAAGAATTTTATTTTTTCAAATATAACACATAAAATTGTCAAAAAGTGGATTTAAAATAGGTTCTCCATCAAAAGGCGGTTAATCGACCTTTTAAAGAATATTATAATGTTTACGTTTAAAATTGGATTCATTCGCATTTTTAATCCTCTAACATTTATTGTAAAGAGTAAAAATATTTGACAAACATATATAATCATTTTGTAGTTAGTTCTGTTCATTCCCGCCATTACAATGGCTAGGCGTTAACTACCATTTAAAATAATATTATTTTATTATTAGAGTGCAACGTAAGATTCCCAAGAAACTCGTTGTTGCGTATTGGGTAAGCCATCGAGCATAGCGTCCCCTTAAAAATAATATTTATATTTTAGTCAAAAATATGGATAAATGTGAAAATTTCATATTCTTTATTTACCTGGGGTGTTATATCCTTCCCGCCTTTTGGGAATTGCATCCTCGCAATTTTAAAATTGGGCTTGGAAACTTCATTGAAAATCCCACATCAGAATAAGAGTCAGTAAAACAATCACTTTAAAATAAAGAAAGAGAAGTACAATGGTCACCCGAGTTAACCCATACTAGGATTCCATGTAGGAAAACATGGATATGGAGGAAAAAACAAAGGGTCATGTTCTAAGGGAGAGTGATAGAAAACATGTTTAGGAGAAATTTAACCACAAGAAAATCACATACTTGTGGTGGGTTAAACGGTATTCGATTCCCCTGTAGGAAAAGTTTATAGACAACATTTTTGTTTTATGTTACTTTTCATTGAGGAATTTATTTTTGATCTTAAGGTAACATACTTACTTGTCATGTTGAATTTCAAATTTTACTAGATTTCATACACAAACTCATACTTTCCCCAAATGATGAGTATTTAGGAAGACTTTTTTACATTAAGAGAGCTATAATCAACTACTAGAGAATCACCTAATCCACAAAAGAGAACTATATAATTCCCATGTATTTAGACCTTAACCAAAACTAAAACCTAAAAGGTTAGTATGAGATCAGATAATACCCAAAAATGATAAAAAATCTATTCTTAATCTCCAAAATTTGTCAAACAATACCCAAAGTTCAACAAAGACCATTCAATAAAAAAATTTTCCATAAAATTCTTCAAAGTAAACCAAACTAAGATTGAAACCCAAATATTTGAAGGATTTAATCACATAGTCTTCTAAGGTACAAATTAACGCTTATCACCAAATAACATCAGTTGCTCTTAAAGTCTTATATTGAAAAGTAATTAACCTAATCACATATCCTCCATGATAGGTTAATAATTTCCATAGATAACTCAAAATCAACTTACTCTTAATTCATAAAATCATATAACTAAAAATAATAAGTTATACTAACCAGGGACTTCACGTAGTCCAGTGGTAGGCGATAAATACCATTCGCACTTTGGTTGTGGGTTCGATTCCCATAGCTTTTTCCGACACGACGGGTTGTCACACGGTCTGCGTGTTGTCCTTTTTATAAAACTCAAAAAATAAACCTAACATGTTTTAACCTCAATATTTTCCTTATACCTATCATTTTCATCCAAATTCATTATGATCTCAACATCTTAATTCTTGAAGTCTTATTTCACCACCATAAGATAAAATAAAACGATTTCCAAAATGAATAACATCATACCTTGATCATGGAATCCACTCGGTTTCATCGTCATCTTGATCACGTAGGTAGAAGTCCCATGCATTAAAACAATGATTTAGTGTTCCTTCAAAATCATTTGCTTCCTCCATCCAAATATACCTTGTACCACATGGGTCATATGGGGGTTCATAGAAAAACAGTTTTGGAAAATAATCATGTATGGTATATAATTCCAAGACATCTGATAAAACATGATTTCTATAAAATAGTCGGACAGAATTTGAGTTGAAAATTTCTATTATTAGTCCTTTTAAAATACCATAAATATGTTCTGAGAGACTATATTTTAAAAGAAAATATAAATAGGTTGCGCAAGGGTCTCCTTCCTCAGCACCATTTTTAAAATCATAATATGCTTCAAATTCTTGTGATAAGGAAAAATATTTGAAAATACCTTGATAATATTTACCTTTATTGAAAATATGAGAATATTGTGAAAATAGTATTTGTCTAAATACAACCCATGATCCATGATGATAACGAGGTATAGTGGAGGTGTTTGATATCTCAAACAACTGCTTGCAAGTGATTTGTATGCTAGAAAAAGTTTCACAATCATCTGAACATGACTTTGCAATAATTATTGCAAGAATTTCATCAGGAAGAGATAGGAATGTCGTTTGAGATCCTTCTCATTCCATTCATAACTGACTTTACTTGACCTGAAAAAAGTTATAAAACAAGTATTTATCTGAAATAATAGATATAGGGACTAATCATGTGTCTAACAAAAACTACTAATCCCTAAAGTTGTCTAAACCGACCTCTGATACCAACTATAAGGACCCGGCCTTAAACATTACTTATTATTGAATTAAATGAATAATTTACATTGAGGATCTTCTAAGGTTTAGAGTTTTAGAGAATTAGATCATAAATCATGCATTATATTCCACATTTAAACAAAGTGGTTACATAAAAGATAGTATTCATTTTTTTCCCATCGACGGAATCATATTTAAAACAAAACATGGATTCTTTCATGACACTTCCTTGACCCTATCATCACATCATGTAACTTTCCCTTGACCTATGAAAAACATTTCAAAAACTTGGGATGAGGATAAAAAGCTTAGTAAGGGACATAAAAGTACGAACTGAAGACATTACTCCATGTATGAAATCATACTTTACTCATAAAACATAATCACTTTAACATACCTCATCAAATCATGAATAAATCATAGAAATCATAAGACATAAAGGTAACTTGAGGCATTCATAACATTCTTACGTAGGGAGTAACCCTCTTGGTTAAGTTTGGAATACCCATCAATGTAAATTCCCTAAATCTCTTCGGAGAAACCTTAACGTTTAACTCCTTCGCGTTACCCAATGCATTGGAGAGCTATATCGGGCTCACTCGCCCTTAGTTTATCACGGAACCACCCGTCTTCATAAAAAATTCCCAAGAACCATAACATAATCATAACACATAACTTAATCATAAAGGAAATATAACATTCTCACATAGCAATAACAATATAACATATTAATATATTGAAATAATGAATCCATTCTAAAACCATTTTCAAAACCATTTAAAACATTTAATAAAGCAATTTTTGAATCAAAGTGTCCCATACCACTTTGAAGATTTTGACATTTTAAACCATTAATATCCATATAAATAAATCCTTAAAACCAATTCTAAAACATGGATATTAATGAGAAATATTTATAATAATAAATCATTAAAACATTTAAAACGATATTTTAGTTAAAGGGTTTCTAACAAAATGAGAGATACTTGAATACAATAATTGAGGAATAAATTTTAATCAGAACTTTAAAATATCATGAGAATAAAGGGATTCATCATATAATATTCCAAAGGATAGTATATACACCATATAAGAGTGAATTGGGGCATAACAACAATGAAGTCTCAATACAAATGTAAAATGAGATGAAATCCCTTATAAAGAAGGTATCCTTAAATTAAGGATAAATCAATTTCATAATTATGAGTGGAAAATATAAATACACCCAATATAAGTGTATATTAAGTGTAAAATAATCAAAGTTCATTCACACATATTCAAAGGATGACATATTCAATAACTACATGTTGAACCCAAAGAAATCAAAATTGGGTTAAGAAGTTCCCTTGGTAAAATTCGACAGCATAACGGCGTCACTTTAAAATTCATAAAATTAGTTGATGAGAGAGAAAATGGTATCTCATCACTTGGACATAAAATTTACATCAATAAGGATATAGAAGAACATATCCCAACATAAAAAGATGTAAATTAAATGGCATCACAAAAGAATTCTTTTAAAAAGAAGAGGGTGAAAGGTTCCCTTACCGATTTGGGAAACTTTCGAAACGCACACCCCATATAAGAAGGGTCATACAATGAAGATGTAACTACCCATAAATGAGATTATATTATAAAAATAGTAAAATAATGGGAATTAAATACACCACACAAAATGAAATAGTGGCCAATGTATCATGAATCTCACGGGAATAAAAAGTGAGATGAAAATCCCCTTATGAAAATCTGGCAGCCTAACGGCGCCACATAAAACATCCAAAAATGGATTGATGGGATCAAATAGGGTCTCTAATCATATTAACATAAAATTTAAAGAAATAGTAATATAAAATAACATCCCCCAACATAATAAAGAGGAGCTTAAAGTAAGTTACATAAAAAGAGTACTTAAAAACAAAGAGAGAGGTAGGATCCCTTACCTCAAATCCGACTTGTCTTGTTCGTTTCTTTATATTCCTGAATAATAAACTTTGGTAAATTTATTATTGCTTAAGTAAATCCTGTAAGTATTATTATTCAGTTCATATCACATATTATAATGTTATAATAATTGTTTAATAATGTTAGTTCATATCAGACGTTTTTGCCAATGTTTGGTACATGAGTAAAAAAATGAACTTGTTTGAAAATGATTGCCCATGTAGTTATAAGTAAATAATTTACAGAATAGTATTAATGATTAAAATATCATATATATCCATTACATATTCATTTTATACTATTCCATAACATTTGGTGATAAAAAATGAAAAGCACCGTTCATGGAGACAGTAGGCAGTACGTACGCATGAACGCTACTTTCATTTTTTTTGTCATATTAATGGAATTAAAAATAAATGAGATATATATATATATATATTATAATTACATTATAATATATATGTTATATAGGTCACATATGTTCATTAATTTCATTCTTTATACATTCCATGTATTGCATTAACGAGTCATATCATTTGAGGGGGCGGTAGTCCACACTTCCTCATATGAAATTATCGCATTTGCACAACATGAAAAAAATAAAGGTATGTTTTAAATATAAAATACAGAAGAAAATAGTGAACATAAATACCATATATATCATATATAAAATACAGTGACATCATAATGTCCACCTTTAAAAGTGTTAAAAGAATACTGAACAATCATCGTTTCGTGAGGTAGAAAATCGCCAACCACAGAAATAGTATGTTCTTTAACCATTAGATGAAGGTGTGTGTAAGTGTATCTAGAATACTTCACATAAAAACATCCTAGTATATTGAAGATACTGGTTTTGTTACAAAAGAAAAGAATAAAAAGAGTTTAGGGGGTTGGAGAAGCAAAATAAAACATAAGAACACAAGAGAAAACATTACCTTTAAAATGGGTAACTCTCTTTGATTTAAGCTCAAAGGCTTACTTGGAAAGGATTCTACCCAAAGGGAGGCTTCAATGATGAATATAGGGATGTGGAGAGATGAAATGGGCAGGGGTTGTCCGAGCCAAAGGCTTTGGAAGTGTGGGTAAGGTGGTAGAGGTGGGGGCCTTTTATAAGAGGAGAGGAGGGGCACTCTTGGAAAGTTATAAAAGAATACTTTATTATAATATTCTTTTCGGATTTTAAAGGTCCGAAAATTATATATTTAGAGGATAAGGTTATAAGAGTTCTAAATCCACCCATACAATAGGTTTTTGACAAGTGTAGGTCTTAGATTTTACATTATATTTTCATTTTATTTAAATCGTTAAATAATGAGGTAATCGCGGCATCATCATGGTGTCAGAGATAATTTAATTTATCTAATATCTAAAAATTATAAAAAAAATATCATGATGTAGGAAATATTTTTATATTTCTAATTAATATTTATAGTAAAAAATATGACTTTTATAACCCCAGGTAAAAATTGTTTTAGTAAAACAACACATGTTTGTGACATTTTAATTTTAACTTTAAATAAAAAGTTATTAATGTCATTTTCCTACCAAAGTGGCTCCATGGGGTCCCCAAGTTGACCCATGGATTGTATTGGTCGGACATGACACATCCAATAAGGGTATGACACGTTTCAAGGTATTTCATATTTTTAAAACATTATTTTTACCTTAAATTACACTAATTACCTCTAATCGTGATTAAAAACTTAAAAGTTACTATTCACCAAAAAATTATTTTAATCCCATTGAACCACATTTTACTTCCTAATGACAACCATGTATGTCAGATTTTTGAAATTCAAAACACAGAGGTGGTAAAATTTCATTTAAATGAAAAATCATTTTTTTAAGTCCCACTTAGTGGTTTCACTATTCATCAAAAATTGAAGTTTTTCATAAAAATACCAAAACTTCACCCTAAGATATATGTGATATTCTGAATTAAAAAATGATGTATATTTTACAAAATTCAAAACATATAAGTTACATTGATTAATTTAATAATTAATTCCCACTTTCAAAGCAAATAACGTGTTTTTATGAAACAATAAGTATCAAAAGATTGACACTAGTTTAAGTCCAATTTCAAAGTGAAATTAATTCCAACAAACACTATTGGATTAAATGGTAAAAATATATTCTAATTGAACTTTAAAACCAATTAAAAATATAATCTAATCATGTAAATAAATTAGATTAAAAAAAGGTTTTGAATTAAAATACAACATTTTCACTATTCATTAAAAAATGATCTTTATTGGAAAAATACCAAAAATTTACACAATGTAAATTTTGATGTCCCGATTCTAAATAAGAATTTTATTTTTTCAAATATAACACATAAAATTTTCAAAAAGTGGATTTAAAAGAGGTTCTCCATCAAAAGTCGGTTAATTGATCTTTTAAAGAATATTAGAATGTTTACGCTTAAAATTGGATTCATTCTCATTTTTAATCCTCTAACATTTATTGTAAAGAGTAAAAATATTTGACAAACATATATAATCATTTTTTAGTTAGTTATGTTCATTCCCGCCATTACAATGGCTAGGCGTTATTAACCATTTAAAATAATATTATTTTATTATTAGAGTGCAATGTAAGATTCTCAAGAAACTCGTTGTTGCGTATTGGGTACTCCATTGAGCATAGTGTCCCCTTTAAAGTAATATTAATATTTTATTCACAAATATGGATAAATGTGAAAATGTCATATTCTTTATTTACCTGTGGTGTTACACATGATCGTTCTGTCACCATCAGTTTTTCATCATCGGTGTGTCATCATCAGTCTGTCAGTATCGGTTTGTCATCGGTCTGTCATCATCAGTCTGTTAGAATTGGTGTGTTAGAATCGGTGTGTTGAACATCGGTGTGTCGAACATCGGTGCATTGAGCATTGGTGTGTCCAACATCGGTGTGTCCATCATCGGTGTGTTGAGAATCGGTGTGTCGAGCATCAGTGTGTCGATCATCGATGTGTCGACCATCGATGTATCAAAAATTGGTGTGTCGAACATTAGTGTGTCAAACATCAGTGTATTGAACATCGGTGTATCGAACATTGGTGTGTCGAGCATACTATCGGTGCCAAGAACTCTGAGAAACTTAGGAAGTTTTCGTCTTACACATAACATTACTATATTAAGTGAAATCCAAAAATACATGTAAAAATAAACTTGTAAACATATTGATTCATAAATATAGGTTATTGACTTATTAAAAAATATTGTTCTCTATGAAATAGTATAATCTGTAGATTGACATTATTTGTGATTATGAAAAATACTATAGCATATAGGGTCCAACACCATTAACACGTACCTAGACATTTCTTGAATTGATATATTCTTTCTTTCTACCACACCATTCTATTGTGGTGTCCTAAGGGCTGAGAAATGGTGTTTACATCCGTTTGATTCACAAAATTTATCAAATTATAAATTAAAAAATTCACCACCTCTATTACTTATGATAGAGATGATTGATGTATTTTTAAATTTTTAATAATCTTACAAAAAGAACAAAATTTGGATAAAGTTTCATTTTTGTGAGATAAGAAATAAATCCATAAAAATCTATTGAATCATCCCCAATTACAAAAACATACCTTTTACCACAAAAACTAGCAGGTTTCATAGGTCCAAATATATCTAGATGTTGTAATTATAAATATCTAGTAGTTCTAACATAATTTATATATTTAATTCTTTCTTTGTGTTCTTTACCTTTTAAACAAAAATCACACATGAAATAATTACTTCTATGCAACTTGGGCAGTTGCAGAACCTATTTCGGCTTTGAAAATTTATGCAGTATTCTAAAATTTGCATTCCTAAGCCTCCTATGGCACAAGATGTTATCTGATTGTACAACATTCATAAACTTAACCTTTTCAGGTTAGATCAGAAAAATTAGTAGTATATACATTTTCTTTTCTATTTTTAGAAAATAAAACTATGTCTTTTTTTAGAACAATACATTTATCATTTTCAAAAATAACATTTAATCCATAATCATATAACTGTGATATGATTATAATATTATTTTTTAAACTAAATAAATAAAATACTTCTAAAATTATAAATGTTTTAGAAGATCCAACTTCACCTATACCTTTAATATTACCTTTAGAGTTGTCTACAAATGTGACAAGGACACCATCACATGAGTTAAATGATAAAAACATTAAAATTTCACCTATAATGTTCATGTAGTAGAAACTATCTAAGTACTATGTTCCGTTTATAATTATAAGGAAAACTTCCTAAAATTAAAAAATCAAGTAGATTGTTTTGGTACCCATTCCAACTTGGGTCCAATTGGATTTGTAGAAAGAAAAATTGGAATCCAAATAGATTTAAAGCATTTACTAGTTGGATGATTTGAAAGTAAATCATTAGTAATGAAATTTATAGTATTCCCAAAATATTTTGTAAATCTATGTGAACAATCATTGGCATAATGCCTTTTCAGTCTACATTTGAAACAGGTTACACTTTAAATGATTTATTTTGAGCTTTTGACAAAGTTATTTTTATTTAAACTTAGAGTTATACTACTATATTCAAAACCATTATTATTGGTGTTTGATCTCATTATAAACATCATCTTATCATATTGTTTTTTTAATTTTACAAAAGTAGATAATTCATCTTTAATATTAACAACTTCATTTTTCGGAACCACATTTTCCTTTTGAAAAATTTCTAAATCTGTAAAGAATTTTTCATTAATTCCAGAAGGCGTGTTTCTTAATTTTTTATTTTATTGCTTTAATTTCTCACATTAATTTTCCAATTTAGTTATATCATTAATAATTAAATTAAAACTCTAATATTGATCTTTATCATTAACTTCTATAATGTTCTTAATTCTTTCATTTTCATATTTTAGTTTAAGCAAATCAGAATTATAATAATATTTATATTTATCATTCTGGGAAATACAGATTTTCAAATTTTCACATTCCATTTTAAGTTTATCATTTTCTTTGATCAAATTTTTATTCTTAATTTTAAATTTAGTATAATTTTCAATAATTCCAGCTCTATCATTCATTAATTCTTTATTTTCATTAAGAAATTTCCTAACATCATAGTTTTCAAAATTAGAATTAGATCATTAGTCAGAAACAATTTTCATTTCATTTCCAGATAAATCATTATGATCAAAATTTTCCAAATTTATTAACTGATTAATATAGAATCATTTACCTCACATGTAATACCCATCAGGGAAATATTCCCAAGCTCATGTTCACTTCCAAAAATCATCACTTTAGTTATAAGTGTCTGAATAGTCCCAAACTCCAAACAAATATTTTTTTCCTTTCTTATTTTATCATTGTATTTATTTGGATATTTGAGTTTAAGGTAGTTAATAATTATATTAAATTTCTTCCTATACTCATAATATGTTAATTCCAAAACATAATTTTTGTTAGTATCATTACCTTTCTTATAGTTCTTTCTAGACTTTCTCTTGAATTGCCTCTTCCCACATTTGTTTTTCCTGAACTTGTAAAAAATATCACTAAAGTGGGACATCTCCTTGTAACTTTCCTGACACTTAGATTCAGATTCATTAGAGGTATAAATAACATTTTATTTAATTTTAATACCTTTTCTTTTAGTATACTCATCATCAACAATATTCTTCTACTCTAATTCATAATGCAACAAAGAGCTTATCAGTTCATCTAAAGTATAATCCTTGAAATTATTAATTTCATAAATGGCCACCTTCTTTGAATTCCATCTATTTATAAGAGATCTAAGTACTCTCCCAAGTTGAGTAGTGTTTTCCAAGACCTCTATAATATCACTCATACCATTGGTGATACTAGTGAACCGATAGAACATCTGATTTTCAGATTCTTTATCTCCCATCTTGAAGTCTTGGTATTCTACTCGGAGAATTCCTATCATGGTTCTCTTTATATTGTTAGTTCCATAATGAGTCACTTGTGATGTACTCTCTATTTCATGGGCTATCTTACATGCTAAAAAATGACTCTAAACACTTCTATATATAGCACGATACAAAATATTTTCAACATTATAATTCAAAACATATTTTACTATGTCATTATCACCTAGTGTCTTAGGATCCACCTTGGGTAGTTCATATGACTTTTCCATAATGTTCTAGTGATCCACACTAAATTTATTCAAGTAGGTTTCCATTCTATATTTCTTGTAGACATAGTCCCTCCCATTAAATAATGGTGTGTTTGTGTGGTATCCATATATCATTGGAATTGACACCTACCATTTTAAAAATAATTTTTATCCTTAGACTATTAAGTCTAGGATAATAGGTTAGCACAGAGTTAAAAATAAGCATTATAAAGACTAAACTATTAGAGACATACCCTATGATACCAATTATTGGATCGTTATTGATGAAAAACATTACTAGAGGGGGAAGGGGTGAATGGTCATTTTAAAATTTAATTAAAAAACATTTAGAATTTATAAAATATTAAATTTTAGTGAGTGTAGTGTTTTTGAGTTGAGATGCAGTGAAAATAAAAAGTAAAATAACACAAGATTTATAGTGGTTCTAGTCACAAAGATCCTAGTACACTCCTCATTATCCTCTACTCCTCAATGATACTATTACCCACTAAGAACCTCACTTTTAAAGGTTTGATAACCTTGTTTATAGACCCTACCTTTTAAAAAACCTAGAGGTCCAACCTAGTCTTTGATACAGGAGACCAACCTGGTCTTCTTACCTAAATTTTGATGAGGAGCCACAACCCAAAATTTCTTTTGGATGGTATAATTAAAGGATAAAGATAAAGACTTTCTTTTTATGAGAAAAACATAATCCATACATGATAAATTACAAATAGAAATTAACAAGATTACACAAATAAAACAAATACAAGAAATGAAATAGATGATCATAGCATCGATGAAGTTTAAGCACGGTGATCGTTGATCACTTGAAGGAACAAATTCCAAATATGGAGTCCTTTGGTGATCACAACAAGAATGTATAAGTCATAGAAAATGGTGAACAATTTTGAGAGAAGTAGAATTTTGAAGATAAATCACAGGTTTTATATGAAATGATATGTACTGGTAATCTTTTTATCCCTTGAATATGTATCTTAGATCATTAAAATAAATTCCTTTAAGAGCGTGTGCATGTCCAATGTCTACACAACACTTGTTATTGCATAAAAATATAATATTATGACTATTACATGTAGTTTGTTAAAGCCTCATTGGACTAATATATAAATACAATCAGGATTTATATTTCTTCATGAAATATTAATATAAAACAATTAATATAATAAGTAAAAAATTATAATCAATTTATAATTATAAAAAATTGAAATAATAATATAATCATTTAGATTATATATGCAGAAAAAATATGAAGTAAAACAGAGCATCATATAAAATTTAATCTATATGTATACAAGATCATAATATAACGTTTCAATTATTTTTTAAAAATATAAAAATTTATTTCAACATAAAATAATAATATTTTTTACAAAATAATTATTTTATTAAAAACAAATTAAATAATAAATAAAATTTTATAAATATAAAATTTTAACTAATGATGACTCATGACCCTCCATTGGGTTCCAACAATGGCTAAACAGGGTATGACATACCTTTCTAATTTTAAGAAAAAACAAAATGAATTAAAAAAATAAATTCATTACAAGAATCTAAGTTGTTAAAGGCTTATTATGAAGCAATAAAAATTATCCAATGTTGAACAGTGGATAAACTAATTATATACAGACAATGAAATTTAGAACAAAAGCTATTAAAACAAATGATCATTTGAACCTAAAATAGAATAAAGGATTAATGTAAAATGGGTATAATTACATGTGTATAGAACACTGGTTCATGGGGACAGAGCAGACGCCCAAGGATGAAGATGGTCTGAGGAAAAAAAAGTGTGTAGGATAAGATTAAAAAGATCTACAAGCCAGGAGAAACATGTTTAGATTTTCCAGAGTATTGGATATCAAAGGATAGTCCACTGGTGAACTGGATAGATGGCAGTCGATCTGTTGGAGAAGATAACTGATAGAGGATGAAGAAAAAATAATCATGTAGGGTTCAAATGAGAAAGAGAATAACTTCAAAAATAAAATAATGGATGAGATTAAATATAATAGATCAAATATAGGTGATTAAATGGTAGTTTTTTAAATAGGATCCCACATCAAAATCAAAATATAGAGGCAGAGCAGTATAATAATGATGAAGCGTGAAGGATAAGTTCATATTAAAACATAATGCACATATATGAGGACCTCAGACCAGCAGACCACCTAGGCTACTCATTGCAAATGTGAGCATGCTCTATGGGGCCTTATACATAGCACCCACATGCTAAAAACATGCACTATGCATTCTTAAGGCTAGAGTCTCCTTGTGGGGTTCCACTAGTGGTCCTTCCCATGGGGTTTATCCCAAAAGGGTCCCCCATGTGGTTGAGGGCTAGCTAGGTGACTCCTAAGGATGACTAATTTTTTACAAAGAAAATTAAACTTTTTAGTAAAAAAAAGTAACATTAAAAAAATAAGTATAAAAATAACATTTTTAAAAAATTTAAAAACTATTTATTATTATTCTTGTGCACTTATGCATTAAGATGATTGGGTTTGTGTGTACAAGTACATTAGGAAAAGACCTCCCATTTAGGATATGTCTTTCTGTGCTTTTCACCACCCCCCGACCTATAGAGGTATGCTTGGGGTAGTTTCAGGTCGAGCCTCAGTTATTGTCGGGTCATGACAGGTTCTATTAAGGTTAAAAAAATAGCTTTTTCATTTGGGATTTAATGTTAATTATTTAATACTTGAAATTAAAAAGGGTTTTATATTAGTTATTTATATAACCGATGTTAAATACCTTTCTCGGTGGGTTTTTACCCCAATTATTAAATAACCAATGTAAAAAACTTATGTTTTAATGTTAGTTATTTAATAAACCATGTTAAAACCTCACATAAAAATAGTTTTAAAATCATTGATTTAAATAACTATCTTTAAAACTAAAATTTCACATCACAAGAAATTGATTGAAATTATTTCATAGTGCACCATTCATTTTTAAAACCTTTACTAAAATTTATTATTTCATGGAACACTTTCTAAATAACTGTATATATTTTTTCATGCTCTCTCTTTTTATATTTTTGATATACTCCTCCTTTTACCCATATCATCCTTCCATTGGTTCTTCTTTCAATGATTTCACCATTGTATTTATAACTATTCTATAATTATTTATATTTAGAATTATTTTTCTTAATCAACATGATTTTTAATGATTTATTTTCTTATGATGAAGATTAATTCTTCTAATTGAGTTGAAAATATAACACTTCTATAAAATATCGATCTGCTGAAGTTTAAAATTCCTCAGTAATAACAACTTATGATGCCTCAAGATTTATTTACTTGCAAGAAAATTGTTAGGCCCCGATTTAGTTTTAGTTTTATTTCTTTTCAATAGATGATATATGGTTGAAGTTGAGAAAATGGAGAGTTTTGGTTTTTGGACACACCCCATTAGAAAAAAAAAGGAAGATGCACCAGACATAGAGAATCAGATGCAAACCACAAAAGGAAACACTTAATTTTGGACCCATCCTATCGACATAAGAATCTAACCAAGACTATAAGCATGAGTCAAAAGATCTAGATAATTGGAATAAGGCTTGTTTGGAAATGAAGAAGGTGCTGAAAGACATGAGAATTCATAGAACTATACAATGTAAATATGATGATTCTTTCATGATCACAGAGTTCTCATAAATCATAAAGAATTTCATGATATAAGATGATGTTTGTGGAGGAAAGGAGATTATGATGTGAAGTATTATGGCTAATTCTCATAGGTGTGAGGAACACTAGACACAGAAGAATGTCGATCACTAATATGAGATTCATCGGTGTGACAATATTAGAAGACTAGAAGATTGATCTTGCTGAAGTAAAAATTCACTACCGAAACTGGTCCATCAGATGTGGTATGACACTGATTCATCATAATATATTCTGACACCAATTTATTTTATGAATTGTTAGTAACTTTAACACATCAGATATAGAGTTCTATTGAAGGAAGAATTGAGTGGTTAAGTTGTTGAGATTGATGAAATAGAAGGATTTAGAGACCAATTAACTTTATGATGATAAAGAATGTATCCAACCATTGTTATCAGGTTGAATTTTATTTATATTGGGTCAAGAAAAAAATTATTTATTTTTTCTCAAGAAGATGTGTAGACTAGTCAGATTGGAACTTACAACATTCATAGTATTGAAGAAGATACTGATCTATCTAATGCATGATGAAATCGATAAATTCATCAGATGGTGAACTTTATCTAACACAGGATCATCAGTCTAAGGAATTGAAGAAAAATATACATACTTTGAAGATATTTTTGATGTGTTCTTAATGTAATTTTTTTGACTAAGGATTTTTTGAGTGCTAGAGAATGATCTTAATATTTTAACAAGTGTTTTTCAGTTGATACAAATAATCTATATGAGAAGACATTCAGTTTTTATAAATGGTCATCATAATGATCAGTCTTCATTTTTTCATATATTTTCATTATAATGAAAAATCAAACTGAATAATCGAACTGAAGAAATGTTTATAAACTCGAAGTAGTATAAATATTTGAGTATATTTAAGAAGATTTGAGAGGCTCCCATAAGTATTTATAATAGTTGAAGAATTCAAATATGAAGACTTAAATTAATGAGAAATCCAAGAATTATGAATTTCATTGAGCGGGAAAAGGATTTAGTTCTCCCACCTTTTTCATTATGGGATGCTTATAAAAGGAGAGCATAATACATTTGTACTTTTTAATAGTTTTGAACTGTTCATGTGCACTAGAAGTCTGAAAATTGTGGAACATGTATTGATATTATGATCAAATGTTTGTTTTAGGTTTAAGCTAAGGATGATCCATTAGAGAGAGGTTCAATCCGATCATCAAAGAAAGTTCCAACATATGATGTTTCATTAGAGTATGTCCATCAGAGTATCCCATCAGAGTGATATCCATCAAAGCAAGTTCTAATGGACGACGTTTCATCAGATCAAGTCCATCAAAGAGAGTTTCATCTGATAGAGGAAATGTGAGGTTCCAATTGAGTTTATACTCAATTTAATAAGGAAGAGAAAAAGGACAATCAGACTAAGGCCAATTATATAGATACCATCAAACATAGGTTATTGGACGAAGGTAGATTAGACTGACTTTTGCTAAGGAAGTTTTCTGAACAATGTTTCTAGAGAATGTTTCAAGAAAATAATTTCATTATAGAATTGTTGAAGTTATTGAATATTATATGTAGGTAAAGTTTGAATTTTCTTACTTGTGGTGTAATTTAACACTTTATGAAGTGGATTAGAAAAGGAGAAAGAAAATGAAGCCTGTAACTGAAGATACTTATCAATTACTGAAAAGGATTTTGTGTTTGTTGGGGTTTATAACCAACTGTGGGAAGTGGATAAGAAAAAGGATAGTTGGGGGGTATAAACAACTATAATAGTAAAGTTTCTATTAGTATTTTAGAATTATTTCACCACTTGTTCCTTTGTATTTTGGAAAGAATATGGTGAAATAATCCATATTGGTGAGACTATCCAACATGGTAAGGAGTAGGTCTTTGTACTGAACCTTGTAAATATCATGTATTGTCTTCTCTTTATATTTCTTGTATACAAAAGGTAATATTGAGAAGTTACATTATAGTGGATAATAACTTTAATAATTTTTAATGGTTAATAAATTTTACTAAAGAAGTTAATTTTTTAAAGGTTGGGGCCGAAGCCTCATTTTTATTATTAAAGAAAAGAAAAGAGAATATCCATCTCTGATAATAAATAAATTCAATTCTGAGAACAATAGGGTTGTTCCCTTTTTTATGGAAATAACTATCAGAGTTAGAAAAAAAGGATTTTACCCTATCTTATATCTCTTGGCCTTAAAGTTAGAGATACAACAATAGTGGGTTTTCCTCCCATAAATGAACTTACTATGAAAATTGATGATAAGAGAAGTGTTTAATCTAATGGAAAAAAATATAATTATTTATTTATGGATCTTATAGATAATGTTTTTGAAAATATTATAGGGTAGAAAATAGTTAATCAAATGTGGGATAAGTTGAGAATTAGCATTGAAGGGAATGAGAAAGTTAAGGAAGCCAAGTTACAAATTTGGAGAAATAGAGTTGAGGATTTGAAAATGGATAATGATGAAAGTATTGATAGTTACTTTACAAAGTTAAATGATATTTTAAGTAACATTAAAAGTTTTTGTGAGAAGTTGGAAGATTATAAATTTTTTAATAAACTTATAATAAACTTTACAGATAGACATTATGACAAAGTTTCAGCCTTAGAAATCATGAATATTTATCCTAGGATGAACTTAAAAATATACTTATAGCATATGAAATCAGAAAATCTCCTACTTTCAAGAAAAAGGATGAAAAAATGAATTTTCCAGCTTTGTTAAAATGGAAAAACAAAGATAAAAATCTGAAGAAGAATCAAGTGATTTATAGGTAGAGTAAGAAGTTAAGTATTTCAACACAATTATGGATCTTCTTTCAATGAAATACAACAAGGGAAAATGGAACATTAAAACTCTCAAATTTTGGGATTGTGAAAGGAAAGGACATTTTGCACAGAATTTTCCAAGGAAAAAATTTGAAGAGTATGAGTCTAAATATAATGATAAGAAATTTCAAAAACAAAAGTTGAAGGAACATAAGGAAATATTTCCTTATGACAAGGATAAAAAAAGTCATTTGAGTAGAATAAAATAGAATGATTCCTCATATGGTGGTGAATCAGATCATTAACTCAACTTTATTACTCAAGTTATAAAATGGAGTAATTCTGTATAAAATAATGATGGTGGTGAATATTTTACGAAAATGTATTGAATTCTTCAAATAAATTTTGAAAAAGCAACTGATCAGAATACTCAACTCAAGAAAGAAAGAATGAAGTTGTAGAAAGATATTAAGGATACATCTTTTGAGAATAATGATTTCCTGAAAAAAGTGGTGAAAAATATCAAATTTATTAGATAGCATAATATGAATAATTGTGAGATTGAAAGAAAACTGTAAAACTATTAAGAAGTTTCAGCTAGAAATGAGAACCTCAATATGAAAGATTCTGCACTTGTTGAAGAAAATAAGTAGAACAAGTTAAAGATGGATGAATCCAAAAAGATTATAGATGTTCTAAAAGTTAGTCTAGATGAGAAAGAAGAGGAGTTTTTTTAAACAAAATCAATGCATCTTACAAAAAAATTTAGATAAGAGTGTTGATAGAAAACTTCACCAAGGTAGTTGATTTTAAAGGTGAAACTTCTAAAGAAGGTGAAAAGAAGGGTTTATAAAAGCAGTTCTGTGGGAAAACATCTCTCACCAAGAAAGATAGAAATTTTTTAGTAAAGTATCCACCTGAGAAAATTGGTCCACTATTTGTAGAGAAACAATAATGATAATGTTCTGAACAAATTCACTATCATTCTAAAAAATCAAGATTCAGAGGTCACTGTTGGTGTTGTGGAGTTTTTATACACAGAGATTATTCATGTCAGTATAGCATGTCTCTACTAAGAAAAATGTATGAATAAAGGGAGAGTTATGATGAGAAAATAATATCAAATGTTCCAAAAAAATATGTGGAACCAAAAATGGAAACTCAGAAGATGAAGAAAGGTGAGTATATTAAGAAAATTGAGAAAATTAAACAGGACGAGCAAGAAAAGAAATAATTCTTACTTACTTTTCTAGAAAAAGTTTCCACAGAAATAAATTTAGAAGAATTAAAAATATCATCTATATAAAATGGGAAGAAGAAGGTTTTCTAAGTTGAAAACAAAGTTTATAAATTTTTTTCAATATACAGTGATTTAAAAATTCTAAAATGGTGAAAAAGGTGCGAGAAAGAAGGTAATGTTACTAAAATTTATATGACTAACTTACTGTAACAAGAGGAATTCATGAAAGAGTTGTTACAAACTCACTGTAACAAAAAGGTTACTAAAGAATAAAAAATTTGACATCCTTATTAGAAGAATCTGTAGATGAAATGAACCTTTTTGCAAAATATGAGAAGGATGAACAGAAGAAAGAAAACACATCCAATGAAAAATATAATAATAACAAAACTAATAGAGAAATATTAGCCTGAAATTTGTTTCTAAGGAACTATTGTGGTTCATCCTTATTACCCAAACATTTGTATAATTGTACTAATTTTTAGGGAATTGAAGGAGTTGAAATAAGGAAGTTGGTGTTGATGAGTCTCTTACTTCTCTTGAAAAATAAAGTACCGAGGTTACAAAATATCAGTTTTTGAATGTTGTGTTCATATACCTGAAATTTTTTATATTTTTGTTGAGATGATTGTAGGTTATTCATATCTTAACAAATCTTCTCAAGAATTTACCCAGAAATAATAATGTTTAAAGAAGCATGTTAATGTATTACATGAAAGTTGTGTTAGGGACAACATTGATAACCATGAATTTACACTCTTGTTTTCTACACCAGGTTCACCCATGCATACATAGAGTGTTTAAGTTAAAGGCTCATTATTAACAAACTCTTGTGATACTTATGTTCTCTTAAAGAAGAATTTAACGATTTTGAGATGAAGAGTTCCAACCTTTGGAAATGAAATAATTTGTCAATAAAGGGGGAAACCTTTCATAATGCCCCCTTTGAATTTGACTGTTAATAAGGGGAAGAGATAATAAAAAGGAGGATAGATAAGAAATAGTGGGAGAAATAAAGGAATGGGGGGAAGAAAAGTGAGAAAATAAAATAAAAAGTGGTATTTTTTTTTGAAGTGGGTATTAACAACAAACACAAAGGGGGGTATTTTTAGGCCCTAGTTGATTTTTGGTTGTATTTTTTGTCAATAGATGATATATGGTTGATGTTAAGAAAAGTAAGAGATTTGGTTTCTGGAAACACCCCATAAGACTAATAAGGAAGATGCATCAGACATAGATAATTAGATTCACAACACAAAAGGAAACATGAACTTCGGACCCAGCCCATCGATATATGAATTGAACATAGACTTTCAAAATATCCTAACCATCAGAACAAGGCTTGGTACGAAAGAAGAAAGGTGTTGGAAGACTTGGGATTCCATATAACTTTCTAATGTAAATCTAATATTGATTTTTTGATGATGGAGTTCTCATAAATAATGAATAAAGTCATGATACAAGATAGAGTTTATGGAAGAAAGGATAATACGATGTGAAGTATTCTAGCTACTGCTCATTAGTATGTGGAACACCAAACATAGAAGAATGATGATCATTTTTATGAGAATAATTGGTGTGAAAATATTAGAAGGATAGAAGATTGATCTTGTTGAAGTAAAAATTTATTTCCAACACCATTCCAATGGATGTAGTATGCCACTAATTCATTGTAATGGATTCAGACAATGATTCATTTTATAAATTGTTGTTATATTTAACACATCAAATAAATAGTTCTATTGAAGTAATAATTGAGTAGTTAAGTTTTTGAGATCGATGAAATAGAAGGATTCAGAGACCGATTAACTGGATAGTGATAAAAATGTAGTAAACCATTGTCATTAAGTTGAATTTTATTTCGATTGTTTTAAGAGTAGAATAAAAAATATACTGATTATTTCTCAAGGCGAGGTGTAGAATTATTGCACTGTGACTGGAAACATTTATCAGAGTGAAATAAATAATGATCCATAATACACATGATGACACTGATAAATTCATCGTATGTTGAACTTCATCGGACACAATATCATCATTCTGAGAAATTAAAGAAAAAGAGTAATAATTTGAAGATATTTCTGATGTTATCTTGCCACCAGAGTGTTGAAAAAGGATGTTTTTGAATGCTAAAGAATGCTCTCGATGTTTTAACAAGTGTTTATCAGTTGATACAAAGCATATGTATGAGAATAATTTCAGTTTTTAAAAATGGTCATAATAATGAGTAGTCTTCAGTTTTTAATAGGTTTTCATTGTAATTAAAAATTGGACTGCAGAATTAGATTGTAGAAATATTTGTAAACTAAAAGAATTATGAATATTTGAGTAGATTCGAGAGGATTTTAGAATCTCCCAAAAGTATTGAGAAGAGTTGAAGAATTTAAATATTAATACTTAAATGAATGAGGAATCTGGGAATTGTGAAAAAATTTGAGCATGAAAAGGAATTAATTTATCCACCTTTTTCATTTTGGGATGACTATAAAAGGAAAGAATAGTACATTCATACTTTACAAGAGTATTGAACTATTCACGTGTGCTAGAGATCTGAAAATTTTGAAACAGGTATTAAGATTCAAATAAAACTATTTTTTTAGGTTGAAGCTAAGGAATATTCATCAGAGTGAGGTTCAATCTGATCATCAGAGAAATCCCAAATAGATAAAGTTTCATTGAATCAAGTATATCATAGTTATCCCATCAGAGTGACATCCATTGGAGAAAGTTCCAAAAGATGATGTTTCATTTGATAAAATCCATTGGATAGAGTTATATCAGATAAATGAGTTGTGATATACCAATTGAGTTTATACACAATTTAATAAGGAAGAGAAGAAGGAAAATCAGACTAAGGCAAATCAAACAAATACCATCAGATATAGGTAACTGAACTAAGGCAGACCAGATTGAATTTTGCTGAGGAAGTTTTCCATATAGAGTTTCTGGAGAATGTTTCAAGACCAACAAGTTCCTTAGATAATTTTTTAAGTTCTTAAATATTGTATGTAGGTAAAGTTTTATTGAGCTTACTTGTATAGGAGTTGAAAACTTTCTGAAGTAGATCAGAAAATAAGAAGGAAAGTGAAGTTTGTAATTGTGAATAAATACCAGTTTCTAAAAAAGATTCTGTGTTTGTTGGGGTGTATAACTAGCTATGGAAAGTGGATACAAAAAGAATAGTTGGGGGGCTATAACCAAATATAATAGGATAGTTTCTACTGGGATTGTATAATTTTCCACTGATTGTGCCTTTGTATTCTAGAAAGAAGATAGTAAAAGAATCCATGTTGGTGGGACTATTCAACATGGAAAGGAGTAGGTTTCTGTACCAAACCTTGTAAATATCTTGTGTTTCCTTCTATTTATATTTTTTGCATATGAAAGGTGATTTTGAGAAGCTACATTTGAATGGATTGTAACTTTAACAAGTTCCAAAGGTTAAGAAATTTTACCAAAGAAGTAAAGAGAATTTCTTATAAAAGAAATAGGAACCATGGATTCACTCCATATTATTAGTATTGATCCTATTTGGGAACAAGAAAAATGAATATTGACAACTGATATTTGGAATCAAAGTACATCATAGTAAGCATGGAGATAAAGTTGAAACTTTATGTTTTTTTATTGATTTTTTTTGAAATTTTCTACATTATCTATCTTTTATATTATTCAATACAAGTAATTTTCTTTGAAATTTTAAAAAATAGACACGTTCAATTTCGGTTATCTTTATAACTGATGTGTAAATTAATTTATAATGTTGACTATTAAAAAAACGATGTTCTAAATGACATTCGATGTTTATTATAAAAATAAATGATGTTGAAATCCTTGAAATTTTTACTTAAATGAGGATTTTAACGTCAATTTTAATAAATTTCATTAAAAATATATTTACTACAAAAAGTGTAACAATTTCACATATAAAACCAATGTTAAAAATGTAAATAAAAATTGACATAAAAGACCTATTTTTTATAATAGTCTATACTTATCAATTTTCCAACTCAAAAAAATGTCAAATGTTCATGAAACATATTCATGGTATGTTAAAACTTATATATGGTACTCTAAGTTTAACTATATAATCAACCAAATAAACCAAAAATATCTAAATCATAGTCACCTCTCATAACATTCACTATCAATTATGTAAAACAAAATTAGGCTACATGCTTACTTAAACACTTAACCATAATTTACTTCGATAATATCACTGGATGAAAAAAAAATACTACAAAAAAATCTATAACACTTCCAATAACCTATTGAAAACAGATTCAATCAATCCTAGAAATGGTTCTAATTGTTTAATACCATTCCATTGTCTCAAAATAATAGAAAATATGCACTTGGAAAATAAATTCCCAAAAATGATATATCTGAACCTATATTATTTATGAGGTAAAATAGTGATCCTATAAAAATGTGATATGATACATAAGGAATAAAAAATTCTTCATTATCTACTTTTAATCAAAAAATGATATTTATATTGATTAATAGACAACAAAACCATTAATGTACTGAATTGATGAGATTTTTCCATATATAAATTTTATAAAACTTTTGTTGTATATATTTATTGATGAATAAAAATTCCATAATTTAGATTCTTAATATGTAATTCATGGGAAAAATTTTATTACCAAGGTCTTTAATCTCAAATTATTTCTTTAAATATTAAACTACCTTATAAGGTTTATTTAGAGTCCCAGTGATATTCAAAATAATCAACATATTTTCTAACAATGATTAATTCAAGTACATACCCCTTTATGAAAGCACATGGATAAAATGTATCATTTTTATAACCATTTTTAATTAAATATTTTCTCAAACAGTTAAACCACATACTCCCTAACTCCTTTAATTCATGTAATGATTTTTTCAATTTAATGGAATAAATATATAAATATTTGGATCATGTAATAGTCATTTTGAATCCTTCAAATAATTTCATATAAACGTCATTATCATTGTTACTATATAGGTAAGAGTTCATAACAACTATAAGGTTTAATTCAAGATGTTAATGTATAACAAAAATAACCAGATATAAAAAAGATATAACATATGTTTTATGATAATAAACATCAAGTATTTTTAAAACATTTAGCTATTAATCATGATTTATATCACACAACTTATTTATTTTCATTTATCAGTTTCATAAATACTCATTTACAACTGGCAAGTTTAATAATTTTTTTGGATTTTTAAAATTGACCCAAAAAATCATGTTTATAAAGTATGTTCAATTTATATTACATTAAAACTTTCAATTTATTTAAATTTATTATATCATGAAATTTAATTATTGATATTGGTTCTTGATCCTTATTAAAAATATCAAGTGTTGTGTTATATGAAATTTTTTTATTAACAATAGTCTCCAATTGGTTTTAATATCTTTTAAATTAGTAAATTGATATTAATTCCTTCTTGATCATAATTTTTCACTTTAGATGCATTTTTTCTTCTAGGAATATCATGATTAATCATATTTACATTTCTTTTATATTTATTCACTTTTTCAAACTATCATGGGTTGATATCCTTTATTAGGAAAATTATTTTTATCCTTTAAATCATGTCGTGTAACAAGATTAAACATGGTTAAATTAAGATATGTATGTTTGTGCATGTTCATGTATGTATTTTTTTTATTTGATTACATGTTATTTTATGATTTTAAATATCCAAAACCCTTTTATTATTTATGTCAAAATTTGTTTTTAAAAACTCTCTGTATTTTAATTATAACTTATTTTTTATTGATCAAAATTTTATAATTATTATTTTGTTTGAAAGATAACAAGTTATATAAATTTTATTAAACTAAAATTTCATATAAATATTTCTCTATTATGTTCTCATTTAATCCTGAACATGATTCAGTTTTTTCTCTTAAGAAATGTTTTCAGTATAAACTAATTTAAAGTTTTATTCTATATTTATTTTATAACTTACACTATACTAATAAGTTTCTTTCGAAACTTATATAATTTAAAATGAAACTCATTTTTATTCATTCAATTATTATAAAAGGAAGGATAATTACATTTTTTAAGTGGTGATCCATTTATCTGAAGATATTACAAAAATTATAAAAAACTGGATTTTCCATAATTAAAAATATTTCATGTTTCTTTGATATATCATTCACTTCGAATAGAAATTTTGCAGATTTTGTTCGGTTAGAAATATAACAAGTTTTAATTTATTTCAATAAAGTAAATGAAACTCTAAAAATATCATTTACATACCTAAAATGTATTCTGAAATACTATAATCCATTCTGTAGTGTTCAAAACTTGTTCTTACTATATTTTGAATATATCTCTTTCAATACTTATAAGAATTAAGTGATTATTGATTTTTTGTAAATATATTGAAATTATCTATAAATAAGTTTTTTGGAACAACTTCAAATGAAAATTTTTATATAGATTAAAAATTCGTTGAATCTTTTGTATTCAGTTTGAACATAAAATAATGAAATGATATTCATCATCTTCAATCTATAGCCTATTTCCTTATTGGTTGATCACTCAAGATTTCTATCCTTAATCATCATAAGATTTTCAACCATAATATTCCTCATTTTATGGTTTCTCCTTCAATAGAATCACACTTAGATGTGTTCTATACCCAACGGTGGGTGTGTTGTTCTCCTTCAAGATCACCTATTATCCTAGCATGACACCACTTTTTCTTTACCTCCTATGCCAAATTTTAATGCCAACATTGATCATTTTATATAATTTTCCAAATTTTCATGCCAACGATGATTATTTTTTATCCTTTTCAAAATTTGTAACTCAATGGTAGGTTAACAATTTTCTTTTCCATTTTTTCATTTTTATCACACCCAATAGTAAGTGTATTGTTTCCTTTTCCAGATTTTTATCAACACCCAACATTAGGTTTATTTTTTTCTTTTTCAATTTTTGTGGAAACACAACGGTGGGTTAATATTTTCTTTGACATTTTTCCATTCCAACGATGAGTGTTCCTTTTCAGTTTTTCTAATCCAATGGTGCGTAAATTTATTAAAGGCAATGGTGGGTAAAATTATAACTCAACGATGACTCAAAATTATAAGAGTGACTTAAACTCAACGGTGAATCAATTTATCAACGGTGACTCTTTTTATCAATGATGACTCATACTCTATTTCTTCATCAGTTTATATTTTGACGAAGAACATACTTAAATTAATTTTTTTAATTATTTTATTAATTTCCAAAATTAATATATAATATATATGATCCATGAAAAGTATTTTTATAATATTTTAATGAGTTTTAAAATGTTATTAAATTTATTTATTATTATTATGTGACTTCTATAGCATGTATTATAGAATATGTATGTCTTAATATTTTGAGTTAATTTATTTGAATAAGTGTTTTATTAATTATTATTTAATGAAATTGAATATATTCAAACACTTTTTATGCCATTTAAATCAGTATAATTATTTTTTAAATTACACAGTACTTTAAATGAAATTATTTTTCATATTTATTTTAAACAGTCTTGTTATTTTTATGGGATTACATTTGACTTATTATTATCATTTATTAGGTAATTTAAATTTGTTTGAATCTGTCTTTAGTTTTAATTCAAAAATTTATTTGTTGTAATTATTCTGCAAAAATAATTATCTCTTTCCTAAATAATTTAACCATTTTTGAATTAGCATTGCTTCACCCAGATATTGTTTTGTCAGTTCTATTTGATAGATCCTATTTAAAGGTTCTAGGACACTTCAATGATTACATGGGTTAAGAAATTTTATGCTTTATTTTTCCTTGAGGAAAAAGCTATGAACTTTTAGCCGTCTATTCAAATCAAGTCATGTTCCATACTCTATTTCATCATGTATAAAATCTCTCAATGGATGAATTTATTCTATTTCAACTTCTATTACCTTAATGAGATGAGCCAATCTAATCTTAAAAAACTCATACTTGTGCCTTAATTATTTATCTTACCCTTCATCTGGTTGCTTTAGTATGTAATAATATTTTCCATCTCTCGCACAATCTCTATTTTTCTGTTTATGATTTTACACACAAAAGAATTATTTATTCTTATATTCCTTGGGTTGTGACTCCCAGATTCTAAAGTAAGGATCTAAGGGATGTGATTTCCTAGATATAATTCACGACTATTCGAGTTGTGACTCCTAGTGTTTAAAGTCAAGTTGTAAGGGTTGTTATTCCTCATACAAAAGTTAGTTTCATGGTTATCCCACTACTAGAAAAAGATTCTATAATTGGGTTAGGATCCCCCATAAAAAATCATTTTTAGTGAAAATTTATCTCTCATTGAGTAGAGATATATAAGATTATAGAAGGACCACTTTGGACAAAATTAATGTAAAAAACATAATTGTGTTATTTAATTATTATGCTGCTAATTAACCTTAAAAATTAACTTTGATAATTTAATTAATTTACTTTATTTATTTATTTGATTAATTTTTTTAATCTGGTCTATTCACCCCCCTCCAGACCATCTACCATTACCCTATCTGACATAAAAATGAATTTATTTTGATGATAAAGAGATGACCGGGAACCCCTATCGAGGTGGATTCCGTTTGGTCTAATGGTTGATTGTAAGGGGTTCATTTCTTGCACAATAATTATTGTTAGGTCATCATTATCATCCTTAATGGAAACTCCCAATGGTTCCTTCATCTATAACTGGGTCCAGACATGCTTTCCAAAGGTAGGTGGTCAGTTAGCATTTCAGACCCAATAAATCTTAGGACTTGCATTGGTTGAGAGGATGGGAGGTCACGCTCATCACACCCTATTATGGGGGGGTGGGAATTATTGGATACTTTGGGACTCTTATAGATTTAAGATATGTTCGTTAATCTATTCATAATATTGATGCAAGATCAGTTACCCTAACAAAATGATCATAGGTTAACCCCTTTTATGCATATAAGGAGGGAATCTCATTAGAAAATCCATATGTATGTATTTGAGGTTCTTCATCTATTTCTCAGTAATGAATTTATGCTTATATACTAAAGTCATAAAACTAAGCACTTCAGAATTTGATTCTATGCAGGGAGGTGATTACTATTCCGAGGAGGGGATAGAGCCATTATGTGGCATCCTACGTATCATATTTATTATAGGAATCAAAACTCATGTAGTTTTATAAAATCATAAATTTTAACATCATGCATAAAGTAAATATGTGTGGAAACTTAGGCACCAAATATTTGAGATCAAGTCTTAAGAAGATGTCCTACATATCCTGGTTATAGCATGAATTAGAGTTATCATAGTTCATTCATTTCCTTAGGACTTTCCCAAGGTAGATTACCTTATATGGGGGATATTTATATCATGCCACTCATTAGGGATTACATGATGATATTTCCCTAGGTGTTTGAGATTCATGATGTGAATGAGGTGACCATCATAACTCCCTATGCCCATGTGAGCCATACTCAATGTAAGATGCAAGGGATAACAAGTAATCAGTCTCACTATATATGGATGTGAGGATTATGTGTTGGGACTTCCCTTGGGATGTTTAATATTGATATCATTCCTTAATAATGAATCTAACGTATCTTGGTTATAACAGGAATTAGAGTCATCGTAGTTCTGTTGGCTTCTCACTCTACTGATGGATGAGGTATAATGATCATACCATGGGAATTATTAGGACCTAATGGTTAAATTGTTACACTGAGGTGGATTACCATTGAAACTAGGAAGGTGTTCTATGTATCTTGGTTATGGAAAGAATTAGAGTCCTCATATTTCAACTGGTTGAGGCTTACACATTGGTGTTTCCCTTATATGCAGGAAATATTGTATTATGCCATTGATTAGGGATTACACACCAAAGTTGCCATTAATTTGATAGAGGATTTTCATGTGAATGATTTGATCATTGTAACTCCCTGATCCCATGTGAGATATTCTCAGTGTGAGAAACAATGGATGGAAAATAATCAGTCTCATTGCCTATGAATGCAGGACTTATGTAATCGGACTACCCTTCGAATGCTTAATATAGAGATCAACCCTTAGGAAGGCATCCTATTTATCCTAATTGTAGTAGGAATAAAATTCATTATAGTTTCCTTGATTGGGGCTTATACACTTAGGTTTTCCTTCTGATTGGGTCTTACACACTAATGGTGGACAATGTCATCAAGCCATGGGATACCCATTTGACCTGGATGACTTGCCTGCCGGACATGATTGCCTACCCGCTTGACATGAATTGATTGTTTGACATGTTAGAGGATGTATTTACATGTATGGTTATGTTTCATACATGTAGAAATACAATCATATGATCTATTTGTCTTGTCTAAGGGATGTTGCATATCTTGGATGGCATGTTTTAGGGTTATCACATGATCAAGGATGACTTGTCCAGAGGACATTGCAATACCAACTAGCTGATCCTGTAATCCATCGTATGATCCCAAATTACATTCTTAGAGTGCGTTTCGTGATCTAGATGACATTCCATGGTTTTATAAAAAAATATGATTGACACAATTGAAGGGAAAAATAAGATTCAATAAGAAATATCTAGTAGGTGGCACATGATCCAGGCAGATATGTCTGGGGACATTTTGATATCTGACTGGCATGTCCGAAGGGTGTCACACGAGTCAGTTGACATTCCTAGGTGCTATTTTGATACACAAATAACATGTGATGGTGTCATTTTATGAGTTAGGAAACATGTTTTTTGGACACATCAAGGTTTCGATGGTGAGCCTAGAGGGATTCATGAGACTTGGGTAGCATGCCCAGGGGAACTATGTGACTTTCTTTGACTTGTCTAGAGGAATTCACATGATCCAAATAGTATACCAAATGAGCATCTCATGACCTGGGTGACATGTCCTTGTGTTGTTTCATGACCTAGGTGGTTCACGTGAAGGTCATGAGGATCTGTGTATATGTTCTTTGCATAAGCCTCCCATATTTTATTCTTTGTTCCATCCTTTTATTGAAATTTCCTTATATTTGTTCGGTGTAATATTTTTTTGAGTCTTGTGTGATTTTAGAAGATATGTGGTATGTTCTTCATGTGACCCATTAGAATTACTCCACTTGATCTATGAATGATCATATGAAATTCATTATGAATTATTCATGATCACTCTAGTTGTTCCTTGTATCTTACCTAATGGAAATCTTTTCCAGTTATGAGATCAACTACTCCGATAAATCTGTTCTAGTTTTTGGGTGCACCACTGTAAGATTCTAAGGAAAATTTCATATGTGTAAAGTCTATCCTTTATTTTTAATGCTAGGGTGGGGTATTTATAGGCCTCACCACTCTAGTTATTCAATAATTTTCATAACACATATTGCTCAAATTCTGGATGGAGTCGGTGGAGGGATTCAAAATCATGTGCTTCGCAAGTTCCCACTGTAAGTCATTCCAAAGGTTTCATATCATTTTTAGCAATTTCAAGATGTTCCTATCAATGCCTCCTTTATTGGATTATTTCAAATTAAGGGGGTATGGCCTAAACATATAGACATGCAAATGGACTTTCATATTGTCCATCCGACACATCCAAGTGCCTTCGCGGGATCAAGATTCCCATTTTAAGGACTTCACATGATCTTATGTGAATTTTTTGGAACATTTTTCAAGAGACAAGGATGGCTTGTTAGGGGGCCTTAATGAAATCAGTCTTCCATGCCAAAGGATTCTACAAGATCATTTTGCGGATAGTCTGGGCATGTTGTGAGAGTTTTATGACTGTGAGAGGCTCACATCATATCCCTCTTCTATTTACTCTATTTATTTTATAAAGTTTGAGGATCTCGTGAGGTTTTTTGAGTGCTGTTGAATACAATCACTCTACCTCATGGTGATATGTTTCATGACCAATAATGGTTTTTGTGTAGATGCATGATAATTTCATGTAAAATTCCATATGTTTTTTCATATAGAGCCAAAGGGGGAGTGCGATGTTTCTTGGACATTCCTAATGCCCTTCATGTGATGAGGATGAAATGCCTATGGGATTTCGCAAAATGAGGTGGACATGTCACTGGGTTCTTGTGGTGTCTTGCGTATTGTCAGGGGTGCATCACATGATTTTTATGACCACAATAGGTTCCCTCCTTCACCCATTTTTATTCCCTTTGTTTATTTTACAAAGGATTGGGAGTTTCATAATTTTTCTCAAGTGTTGTTGAGGACAATCATTCTCCCCATTAGTGATTCATCGTGTGAGTTTTACGATCACAAGAGGATTCTGCCTTTTATATTTTTTCCTCCTATTTTCCAAAGGATTTTTGATAGTTCTCTATGCATTCGCTGGTTGACAAGCCATGTGACTTGGGGGAGCTTATCTGGATATTGTCGTGTGATCACTGATTGTCTAAGGTGCCTTCACAAGAGTAGAAATACTTGTTTAAGGGACTCTGCGAGATCTTCTGTAGGCTATGCATTGTGCGAGACCATCCACATGACCTTATAAAGGTAATGATACCATGTGTATTTTTGGGTATTCATGTGATTTGTGTGATCTCAACCACCTTATTCTTCCTTTTTCTTATTGGGAAAATAATACCCATATTTAGGTATTTCTTTCTTTGTGTATTTTTTATGCTTATTTGGTGGGCATAAAAAAATCACCTCCTCAGGAGCGATGTTCGTAGGGACAGGGGATTAGTTCTGAGGAAATTAAATGCCCTCTCAAGTATTTAGCATTGTCACCAATTGGTGTCTTAGGTGATTCTTGGTCTACTTGGAGATGTTTGGTATTTCATAGGATTCCATATAAATAGGAGAGAAGAGAGGAGTTCATTCATTGGATAATCCATTCTCTAGAGATCCTGCACCCTCCTTCTGTCACATATCCTTGTCATAAGATCCTCCCATAAGAACCCAACATGAGACCTCACCGCAATCCAATTCATTGAGAACCGCTCTGCATGACTCCTTTTTCCCAGGCACAATATTGAATCAACCATGAATTAAACTTTAATAATTGTTTGAACTTTGGTCATGGGGATGCATTAATCTTGAGGGTTTTTCAAGATTTGATTACATGATTGCATGATCCTTTGACTATTATGTGGATCACATGACCTTGTTAAGGTCATTTTATTATGAGTATTTGAGGGGTCATGTGGTTGCGTGATGCTTTGTGGGTTTATGTGATCTAGGATATCTTTAGGGATTGGGTGATCTGCGTGTCCTTTATGTGATCTGTGAATGCCTTACTAATTTATGTGATGTGCATGATACTAACTATTTTTATGTATTTACATTGAAAATATTTCATTTTATCTATCCGAAATGTTCCACTTACTTTTGTTCATATGGATTTTTGCTCTCATCGTAACTCTCATAATACTTCGAGGAGGGAGGAAAAAGAAGTGATGTCCCGTCATGATGCTATTGTAGAGATAATGGATTCTACTTATCATCGTGACATTGGTTCACTTTAGTTGAGTCTGGTAATGTTGATAGAAGAGAAACATAGGGGCTATACCCTTTCATATTTTCTACCACTTTACAGATTCGATCTTACTAATGACACTCCCATTCCTCTACCTGGTCATCATTCATGCCCTCTTCTTGGGTTTGAAAAACACACAACACTTTTCAGGGGAATATCTCTCTGGGGGATACTTTTTCGCTAAGGGAAACCATGAATATGGGAATATACTAACATACATTCCCACAAACATTAAAGTGATCAACTGCAAAGCTGATATGGATGTTCAAATGAATCGCTGAATAATAAAGAAGTATGCCTTCAACTAGAAGTTTGGGTGGGTTCCCAAATGGGTCTTTTGATTAGGAGGAAGTTGTGGAATGGAATATTAATGGACTGTCTGGGTACAATGCATTTATTATTAATTCACATAGGAGTTGAATCAAATTTTTATGTATGAGGCTGTTTGGATATCATAGATTTATGCCTACTATAACAAAGGTCTAATGATGGAATTGTATTTTCATTGGAGTCTAGAGAGAAAATTTTTCGACCTCATGCATGGTGAGGTAGGAATAAAAATTTGGGATGTGGAGTAGATATGTGGTGAACCTATATTATATGGTATGTATGATTAGTTCCCCCCATGATTCACCTAGGATGACATAACAAGGACTCCTCCTCTCAAACAAGAATTGATCAGGCTAGATGAAAAAACCATTATGAAGGAGCCAATTCCAAGATTGGATATCCCATTCAAGATGTAGATATGATACTTCATCAAGAAGTTTCACTCTAAGATGGATGCTAATAATCCAAAGGCTTATCTTACGAAAGACTCCTGTAGTGCACCAAGTGCTTACTGGCCTGTGATTGAAGAAGGGAAATTTAATGAATGGGGATGGGAAGTCGTTCCTAGTGTTTATCATCCTATCCAACTGGCTAGTTTCTTCTCTATGTACCTGATTGGGTACTTACTTCCAATGAATGAAAAAAACGTGGATTTAGAGTTTCCACTTTCAGGATGGTGACCTCCATGGCACGGGGGAGCGTATCGGGCTAGCCGTCCCCATGATGTCTAAAATTTATTGTTTTCTACACCATGTTTACAAGGGAAAATACCCTTACAATATCATGGAAACCTTCCAAGTATTATGAGGTAGGATGGGAGCTCATCTATGGGGATATGAATATATGAACATCCAGGGTATCCCCAATGTTCACTTCAAACCAAATATGAAATGTATTAGTGGGGTGAGACCTATTACAATGAAGGATTTGAACATCAGGGATTATATGAGTTGTTTTGATTTTTTCTCCTTCAGGACCTATGAGCTAGTGTCAATGAGTGATGTGGTTGATGACAGTGGTTCTATCCTTGAAGAATGTGCTTATATGATGTCATTTCATGAGGTAATCCTTCCCACTCAAATTGATGGGGACCTCCTCTATAAATAGTATGCACCCTGCTTGTTTAGCATTTAATTCCTATGTGTTCTGTTGAGATTTCCTAGATCAGTTTATTCCTGATCCAAGGAGAATCCAATGGTATCTCACCAAGTTTGGATGATGTTTACCATGGAGGATACTCGAGATGAGATAAACCTTCCTCCCTATAATGAAACAATTGGTTTATCTCATAACTATGTTGAGGTTTTGATATTCTCATAACCTGATGGGAAAATTATTCAAATTGGTAAGTGAGGCTTCCCAATTATCACTGGCTATTGAGCACAATCCCAAGATTTAAAAACAAATATTTTCTAGAGGGCCAACAGCTTCGGAATCACCTCTTAAGGAGATAATACCATTACAATCATCCTTTTGGCTAACATAAGTGTCCACTAATGCAGTTGTAGTGATTGTGGAACTAGAGGGTGAAGCCATGACAAACATATTATTTCTTATCACTTCTCGATAGTGGATGGATTGGAGGATGATGAACTCAGAGGTTGAGCTCTGAGGTATCATGATCCAATCAGAGTTACCTTTGGAGGGTTTTTCTCATGTCATCTCCCCTATGGGTATCACTTTCAATGAACAACCTAAGGAGGTCCATACCTTCTTCTAAGACCTTGATGTAATACTAGAAAGCATCAAGGGATGAGTTTGTTATTAACCCTTGGTTCAACTAATGGTGGTGCAAGCCACATTGAAAATGGCTATAGATGAACATGGATATCCTGTTGTAGAGGAAGTGGTAATGTTAAGATTGCTACTATGTTTAAAGGGTCATGGTTCTATTGAAACCATACTGAAATCCTTTGTGTTTTTGTTTTTTTAAATAGAAAGAGGTTTCATAGGACCATCCAATCCTTTTATCCCTCGTATATTCTCCCCATAGTAAATCAGTGGTAGAGGAGTTTTGCAGCGACTAGGAGACCAATAAAGATGGATCCCCAGGTTAATTGTCCCAAATGAGGGTGGTGATTTATGCTTCTAGAGAAATGATTTTAGCTTCAATAACCTCTAGAGATCCATCCCTAGAAAGTAAGAGGAAAATCAAGTGACCTATATTGTTAGGGTCTTCTCCTCCATAATCTCTAAGTAAGTGTGGCATTTCACTCCTTTATTGTTTTGGATTATTTTGGAAACACATCCCAATTTTTCAAAAATGTGTAGGTCCCCATCAAGCTCACTTGGAATATCATGTATCCTCTTCTGAGGATGCGGGTGACTATTCGATTTCTTTTGCAGAACCATTGTTGTTGGGCCTGGCCCATAAAGAAGAGGAGGTGGCTGAGGTGCCAGTTCAATCATGTTTGTTGCCTGCTGCAAACATCCCAGTGATCACACTACTTGATTCAGTGTGGGTGGATGTGATTTTGGAGGATACAGACACATGTAGTCATTCTTCTACCGTGCTAGCCTTTATGGGAGTGAGTTTTGGATAAGGTGAATAATTATTCAATACTAGAGACTTTTTTTATCTATGTCATGTCACATAATATTATTTTTTGTTATTACAGTCCTCAAGGGTGCTGAGAGAAGCACATATTTAGGAAAATCACTAGAAGTGGTACGAAGCTACTCATCATAGGAAGGTGTCTCTTTTTCACCCAAGGATGGGGTTGTCGCAGTGGACGTTTCCAGCAACGTGACCAATAAAGGTATGATTATAACATTAATCATATTCATTGACTATCTAGTGATACCATATCATTTATCCTATGATTGATAAACCTTTTCCCCCTTACTAAAGTGTATTCATCTACGAGTTTAGAGGCTCTAGTCCCTACTCCCTTGGGGGTCCCTCTGATTGGATCAACCAATATTGAGGTCAATTATCTTCCAAGATTTTCCAAGACCATGAGCATGACTCTTTCTCTGAGTGACCTAGTCCTAGAATATGTTCACATTCATGGTATGGGATTGTATCAAGGTCTGGGGTCCATGTCATTCTACCAGTCTATGTGGTGAGAAATGTGAAGGGAGATTTTGGCCATAGTTTCAGAGACCCCCTTAAAGGAGTTGAATGATCGGATGGGCCACCTTTGGTTTATGTTTCATAAACTTGGTTATATGGTATTTGATTATACAACCCTCCACACCTAGGTAAAGGAGGTGGTCTCTCTGAGAGAGCATTATAGGTCCCTTGAATCGAGGTTGGTAGCTACTGAGGCCTCCTCTTCAGTGAATCAGAACCGTTACGAGGTTGTAAATGAAGCTTCCTAACATGCGGTTGAGTCGAGTGCTCACTAGGATGTAGTTAATGATGGTAAGGTTGAAACCAACCATCTTCAGTCTCAAATAATCCGTCTTCAAGTAGAGATATCCTAGTTTCAACATGCACTCCATATATCCAAGAAGACTATGCTGGAGCAACAAGGAATTCTTGATGTGGCGGAGAAGGTGAGGATTGAATCCATTTCTAGGGTAGAAGAGTTTTAGTGGGTTGTAGAGGTGGAAAGTGAGTCTGTTGACTAGTTACATCAATTTGTTACCTACCTAAAGTAGAGGATTGCAGAGTTCAATGATTCTTATGAGATCATTCTACAATGGAGTTATAATTTGGAAACTTTTCTTCAACTCATATATTCAGGGGAGAGACTCTAGTATGTGAATATTTCTCCTATTGTATTTATCAGTGAATAGTTATGATGAACTTTATATGTTTTTGTCTAGTTTTTCTTTCATTCATGATTTGCATTAATTTTTTATAATCTGATATTATATGAATCACCAATGATACCCATCCTTTACATACTATCAAGTGAACCTGAATGTGTGGATATGAAAATTTAAATCAAAACATATTCTTCTTGAGAAGTGATCATGAATTCCCACCAACATGATATTTTTATTGATATATCTTCTCTAGCTATCTTGAGATCACCTAATTCACAAAAGGATAATTTGTCTAGAATACATATCCCAGAGGGAGAGTGCTTTTTCTTTTTCCGAAGCTGATAGGATTAGTGAGCATATCATGATTTTTTCCAAGGCCATATAGTGGGCCATATAAAATTTTCCATTATTGTAGACTAAATCACAGTTGTGATATAGTTTAGGGTCTTTTATATTGGAACTTCTATTGATTTAGTTTAGGGTCTTTTAGCTTAGACCTTCTATCGATGGAGTTTTGGGTCTTTTAGCTCAGACCTTATATCCCTGTAGTTTAGAGTCTTTTAGATCATACATTCTATCACTATAGTTTAAGGTCATTTATATTGGACATTCTATTTCTATAGTTTAGGGTCTTTTAGCTCAGACCTTATATCTATATAGTTTAGGTTCTTTTAGCTCTGACCTTATATCACTGTATTTTAGGTTATTTTAGCTCATAACTTCTATTGTTGTAGTTTATGGTCTTTTATCTCGGACCCTCTATTACTATAGTTTAGTGTCTTTTAGACCATACCTTCTACTTCTATAGTTTATGGTATTTTAGATTGGAAATGATCAATGATCAAGGAATATGGTGTAGACATTCCAAGAATTACCCAAAACATTCTAGGGTGTTGATTTCTTCCATGGTGTTTCCAAGACTCATGGGGATTAGGGTTCCTTTCCTACAAGCAGGAGATGCCTCTAGTTACTAGATCAAAGTCTTTATGAGTCGGTAGCATTGAAAAATAGGGGTTTATATACTCTTTTACAAGGGTTATGAAAGGTTTTTGGGGGTAATATTGGTTGAGGGTAAAATACAAGGGGTGTTATGTCTTCCTGGATAGTTGGAATATGGGTGATATATGTCATAACCCAAAATTTTATGTCTGTTAAAATGGGATGGAGAAGACATTTCAGGGATGACCTATAACACTCTAAGGTTCCAAGTTCTACCATGGTGTTTCCAGGGCTCACAAGGATTGAAGTTCTATTCTTCCAAGGAGGAGATTCCTTTAGTTTGTAGGTCAAGTCCCTCATGCATCGGTAGCATGGTCAACAAAATATGATATCTAATCCCTTTTTAGGGCTATAAAATATTTTTGAAGACTCAAACTTCCAGATGATGGGTTGGGTATGGGAAGAAATCTATCCGGGAAGGGTTATGGCACCATAAAGTAGTCAATCTCTTAAATTGTGACGCTCAATACCTACACCATGTGGTTTTGAATCAAGAGGTGTGGGCCATTAAAGGTTCGGGAAAAGAGTGTCACATTATAGCCTTTAGAAAGGGTACAAAACACAGTGACTTAACATTGAGGATGTCAAATCTTCTTGAATAGTTTGGTACAAGAATTGTAAATCATGGTCTAATGTGTTTAGTTCATGAAAATGGTCTCAGAAAATCATATCAAGAATGTCCCATAACACACTAAGGTGATGAGTTCTTCTATAATGATGTCATAGAACACCAGTATTATAAATCCCTTTTTTCAGAGTGACACATTTGGTTGATGACCATATGCTCATATTTCGGAGCCATAGACATACATGCATAGTCAAGAAAAGGGTCCCTTGAAGTCGGGTATCCTCTTCCAAGGGCCTTAGAAGGTTGTGGTGGTCTAAGGCACTCAAATCATGAAGTTTGATTTATTGATATTGTAATATTAAAGAAGGGTTAGAGCACCTTTAAGGTTGTTTCACCGCCTAGAGCACATGTTATCATGGTGAAGAGATGTGAAAAATCACTACTCTAACTTTTTTCTGAACCATTAGGGTCTAGTGATCATTTCTTGGATTTTAATAGGGATACAGAGTAGTCCCTATGAGATTTATGCCTTATTTATTTTCACTCTAATTTTTTTAAATTCTCAATATGAAGTGTTTAGTGATCAAAGATTTGACATTTTCATAGGCTTCCCTTTGTAACTTTTCAACCTGAAATGTTTTTTGTCTCTTTTGATGGTAGTTTACAGTCTTCAAATTTGGACCATTATAGGCTAGATTTTAAGGACGCACAACCAAATTTCAGGCATTCTAAGGTTGTGACACACATGGACCTAATATGAGGGATGATACATAAGAGCATAATTAGGATACACAGGTTCAAGAGTACCCCATCATCCTTCTAAGAGAGAGATGGAAATATTGTAAACCATGGCTTGAGGTTCATAATTTGTGAGTTTTGATATGGGACAATCATAAAAAGAGTGGTTTGGAATACATTGAGGTTCTAAGTTCTTATGTAGTAATTTCAGGGCTCACAAGGATCAAAATTCATTTTTTGAAGAGTGAATCATTTTGTTGATATCCATAAGTGCATATTTAGGATCCACAGGAATTCATGCATAGAAAAAAAAGGGTCATTTGAAGCAAGATATATTTTTTCAAGGGCCATGAAAGTTTTTTGGAAACCCAAGCCACTAGAGATATGAAGCACGATTTTTTGATTAAGGTGCTAAATAGATGATGGAATCACCCCTTACTTTGGATGATTAGGGTAAGGATCTTGTGGTCATTTGATAAGGGATAGAAAATGGGTGATGGTCTGCACAGTTTAATGTCATGTAGTAGGTATGTTTTTGTCTCTATGCAATTTAACATCATACAGTAAGGAAATTTTCCATTTAGTTTATCTTCATGTGGTAAGGACATTTCCTTGCAGTTTAATGTCATGTGGTAGGGATGTATGAACTGATGTGAAAAATTGTGCATGATATATTTCACGCACAATCAATCCATGCACGTATTTAACTCATATATAGGCAAAACGATCTTGCATAAATCGGCCCATATGCAGTTTGGGATGTATTTTTTTCTTGTAGGTTGTTACTTCTAGACCCAAGATTTGAGATCCAGGTGTCACTACTTATCCTATAATGGTAGGAATCAAGCCGCACATTGTTCTTGAATGGTAAACACTCTATGAAGGTATAACCCATACATATAGGTTGGCATTGTTTCCATTAACTTTTGATGTTGGGACCAGGATTGGAGATATGAGCATCACTATATATCCTATGATGAAAAGAATCAATCCAAACATAGTTCTTGAGGAACTATGTAGTTTAATTTCTTGCAGAAAGGACGTTGTCTTCTCGACATGAAAAGGGGTATGGTGGCTGGAACCAAGGATATAAATCTGGTTGTCACTACATATCCTATGATAATATTAATCAATAAATATGTAGTTATTAAGGAATTAATTTTCTATGAAAGTCTAGACTATACTCAGAAAGTGGGATTTTTTTATTTGTTGCAGCTGGACCCAGGATTCAAGATTCGGGTGTCACTATGATGTTTGGAATAAAATCACATGTAGTTCTTGAGGAAGGAGGTGTGTTAGGAGAACAATCCCCTACAATAGTGGTCCTCTAAGGTGAGGTCCATAGGGATGTGTAGTTTTATATCATTCAATGAACATCAATTGTGTAGTTTAACGTTGTGTAGTGAGAACTCATGATACACCTTTTAAGGTTTTACATTCAGGACCATGATGAACCTATCATGAGTTTTTATGCCCTTTTATGCGATAAATCCCTTACTGAAATTCCTAATCTCACATGATTTATGGTCGATGTGAGAAATATGGAATGAAAAGGGTACCTCTCACCATAAAGAGATGATTAAGGATAGGACATAGGTATTTTTCATCATGTAGTGGGTAGACCAAGATATAGGATCAAGCTATCCCTACATATCTCATTGAAAATGAGAATCATGTCATACATAGTTCTAGAAACCCATATAGTATTATTTCATGAAGTAAGGACATCATTAGTGCTGTACAGTTTAACGTCATGAGGTGAGGAAATATGTCATATGATGTGAAAGGGAAGTAACTCCATGGATCTTTGTAATTTTACATCATGCAGCAAGGATGATCATCACCCAACATTAAAGAAAATGAATATTGTGGATGGGCCTAAGACTAGAGGTTTAGGTGTCACTAAATATCCTGTGATGGTAGGAATCAAGACACTCATACTTCTTGGATGAAGAGATTTCCTATGTGTAGATAACTCTAACATGGAGATAGGGGAATCTCATCCTTCCTTCACACAGATTTGGCTTGTGTATGATGATTCATTAGTGAGATGGTGATTCTTGTGCAGTTTAACATTATGAAATGATAATGTGCTTATGTAATTTAACATCATTGAACTAGGATGAGAGACGATGTGCAGTTTAACATCTTTCTACATGGATGAGTTTCATATAGTTTAACTTCATGTAATTAGGAAAAAATTATGTAGTTTAACATCATACAACTAGGAAAACTCCATACATTTTAACGTCATGTGGTCTGGATGTTGGGTGCTTGATGAATGCTTTAAAAATTATTTATTGAGAAACCTCACATTTTTGGGGGTGTGACACACTCCTCATCTATTATGTCTAATGAGTAAGCTCTGTTGTGATAGACCTTATGTATGATTTAAGGCCCTTTCTATTTGGGTTCCAGCTTCAGTGGCTTCTTGCCGGTATCATTGGGGTCCTGAGAACCAACACCAATTCTCCTTGGGGGAATAAATGGAGGTGAACATTTTTATTAAAGGCTCATGCGATCCAATTCTGATGCACTTCAAGTTTTTCCAATGTATGCAACCTGTTCTCATTGAGCCACTCCATTCATCCAGTCGGTTCTATGATTTCTCATCATCTGAGAACTGTCTGAAAATGGATATTCAGCGTGAAGACATCTAGGATTATATGAGTATCATTGCTTCATTCCCATACACCAATGAGTATGGAATTTCTTGTGAAATAGTATGTGTGGTGGTACAGTAGGCCCATAAAGCATGGAAGAGCTTGTTTGTCCAATAATTCTTATCCTTATTCACCATATTTTATACTATAATTAATAGAGACTTATTTAATGTATCTATCTATCCATTTACTGATGCATGATAGCGAGATGAGTTATTGGACTTAATGTTTTACTCTTGGTATAGTTTCTTAAACTCTGTAGAATATAAGTTGGTGTTGTTTTCCATCAATATCATGTGATGTACTATAAACCTAGTAATGATATAGGACTTTACAAAGTTGTTGATATTCTACATCCTAACTTCTTTGATGGGTATTTCCATAGCCTATTTGGAAAAGAAGTTGATAGCAGTAATAATGTACTTGAACTACTTAGATGTGGATGGAGAATATGGCCCCACAACATCCATTCACCAAATGAAAAATGGATAGGAATATTTAGCTATATATAAAAATTCTAGTGGATAGTGGATGGAGTTTACATAGATTTGATAGGAATGACATTTCTTGGTGAATTCCACATATTCTTATATCAGGTTTTTCCAGTAATAACCCAACCTCCTGATTTGGAAGGAGAGACTGGTCCTAGACTGATGAGCACTATAGGATCCTACATATACTTATTTCATAATGGAAATAATCTCTCCTTTTTCTATGCATATGAGGAGGATTCTATTGAAACCATTCTTATAGAGGTCCCTCTATTCATTTAGACCACTCTTTAGGGAAAATATCGTTGTACAGTGCTGAATCTATTCCCTTCTGGCTTGATCTGTTAGGAGAGTCCAATTTTAAAGATAATTTATTATTGGATCCAACCATCTAGGGGTGTATATCAATTAATCATGCTCTAGGGTAGTGTTAACCTGATTCATTTCTTCTATATTGTAGAAAAAGATCGATGAGACCATTTTTCGGTGTGTGATATGAAGGATTACTTCTTATTGATCAAGGTCAGCCAGGATTGTGGCTATATTAGCCAATGAATCAGAAAGATAATTTTGTGATCAAGGAACATGATACAACATAGGATCAAAAGGGAACTATGCCATCAGTCCCCTTATGTAGCCAGTGAGAGGGTCCAGTTCTTCTTTTTTGATGGAATATTCTCTATTGATATTCTTTATCACTAGTTCTGAATCTCCTTTGATATTTAGGTAGCCTATCTATATATGTAGGGATAGTTCTAACCTAGGGATGAGGGCGTGATATTTTTCCTCATTATTCATGAAACCTTTGGATAGTGAGAAATTGAATGGAAAAACGTTTTTTTTATGGAGAGACAAATACAATCCCTAAGTTACCCTAATTGAGCTTCAAGTTTTCCATCCTTTTTTTGATAGGACTTTGGGAGGTGCCATCAAAATACATCTCCCATGTTAGGGGAGTGAAATGGGCATAGAATAAATCCTTTTATAGAAGATCAGTGTCCACTGATGTATTTTATGGGGTAGGATGTTCTATGAGGAAATCATCCAAGGATTTCCCTTTCACTGATTTCTATGATACAAACTGGATGTTTTATTGATTTATAATGACCACCTATTGGGCCAATCACCCAGTAAAAATAGGATGTAAAAGTATGTACTTGAGTGGATCAATACGAGAGACCATATGTAATTTTTAGTTTTTTAAGTAATGCCTCATATTTTTCCCTTTGAAGATGCATGCAGGCCAATTCTTCTTAACATCAGAGTATTGGGTCTCAGTACCTAGAATTATTTTACTAAGGTAGTAGAGACTGTTATCACTCCCCACATAATTTTTTTTGTAAGGAGGGAACCTATTGAGTGTTTCATGGTGGAAACATATAATATGAGTGGCCTCCCTTCCACTGGATTAATTAGAACAAATGGGTGCAGTAAATATTACTTGATACTTTAGAAGGATTCTTAGAAGTCATTGTCCCGTTGATAGGAAATTTCCTTATTCATTATATTGGTGAGGGGAGAGATTTAACATCTATGTTTTCTAGGAAACATTGAATGTAGGTGAGGTTCCCTTGGATCCCCCTCAATTATTTGATATTTTTGGGGGGTTGAAATTTCTAAAAAAACACTAGTATTCTCTGGTTCAACCTCGATGCAGGTATGGAATACCCCAAAGCAAAGGAAATTCCCTGATGTTACCCCAAATGATCAATTGAATGGATTCATCTTCAGACTATGATGTTGTAGCTTATCAAATATTTTTTGGAGATTCGTGAAGTGATCACATCATTGTCGAGATTTGACCATCGGGACATCTACATAGAAGTCAACTATTGTTCCCAAGAACAACTTAAAGATATGATGCAGGGTGTGTTGATATGTATCACAAATGTTATTTAAGTCAAAGGGAATGACCTGATAGAAAAAGATCCCCTAAGGTTCTCTCAAGGTAGTATATTATTCATCTATAGGGGCCATCTTTATCAAATTGTACTCTAAATACCCATCCATGAAGGAAAGGGCTTGAAATCCAGTAGTTGTATCGATCAAAAGTTTTGTGATCGATAATGAGAAATAGTTCTTTGGTCAGTGTCGATTAAAGACTCTAAAATCTATTTAGAATCTAATCTTCCCATTATTTTTCTTAGCAGGGATGATATTGGTGATCTATCTTTGGTATTACACTTCTCAGATAAAGTTGGATTTGTTCAATTTCTCAACATCTACCTCTACATTGGTGGAGTGAGAGGGGTGTATCCTCCTAGATGACCAATTGAAGCATCAATGTTCATTGGGTAATCTGAGATGATATGTAGCCACATATGGATTCAGTCTAGAAATTTCTATATAATTCCAAGTGAACACATATCAGTGATTCTTCAGAAATTAAATATACATCTCTTTTTATTTTATGGTCATAGTGTCACTAATCAATGTATGTTGTGGGTCTTCTTTTGTTCCTAGATTTACGTTCATGATCTCATCAATGGTGTTGGAGACACATTCCTTGAATATGAGAGTGGAATTAGTGAGGTCATACTCTTCTTCTTCCATATCTAAGTCTATAGAGATATTCTCATATGGAGATGACCATCTGAGGGAACCTCTGTAACTATTAAGGTGAGAGATAATGTGAGAAGAGGCATCATCATCTCATACTATCTGAGTCATTTCAGAGAGATGCCAGAACTGATTTTTTTTACATTTTCACTAGGTACAGGAGGGGATTGGACCTCTAGGGTGAATTCTATCACCTCGACAAGATTTATGGGGAGCATATAGTCATTGTCGAGTATACTCCATGGATTTGTATGGGTTATTCCCAATCCATTGGGGGATACGACCTGTATATCATAATCCACCATTGGTTTTTTATTCCATTTTATAGAAACATGCTTCAACATATGTGGCTCTAAAATTATGTAAGGGAGCACTATCACCATGTAGTATGCCGACCTTTCCATCAATGGGGTATTTCAAACACTAATGGAATTTTGAAGGTAACACTATATGGCTATGGAGTCAGGGACTTATGAGCAGGAAATTGTATGTGGTATCTTGCTGGATAACCATAAACTCAGCATCAAAGGTGAGATCCCCAAACTGATATTTGATCTTGATCTTCCCAAGAGGCCTTTTCTCAGGCTTATCATACCCTTGAATGCTCATCTTTGTGGGAGATAATTCCCCTTATCTATATCCTAAATGTTGAAGGATTAAAACTGGGATGAGTTTGATCATAGAATCATTATCAATCAGTTCCCTTAAAACATTATCATTATTGACTTTGCTCGAAACATATAGGTTCATGATGTTCCCCTGGATGACCTCTTCGTGATCCTAGTTAGTGAACAATATGGAGACATGGCATTATGATGGTATGGTCTCTGCTCGATAAACCTCAGAAACAAAAAATTCTATCTTGAACTTATATGGGAACTATAGGGATTCAATGAGTGCCTCCCTGAGTTCTTTTAAAATATGCATTGTATCTAGGATTGGAATATTGGTTGGGAAAACCACCAGCTGTTTCATAATGTAGTACTTTTATGCTAGAGGTTGGTGCTTCCTAATTTTGGGTCTCTCCATGAAATGTATCTTAGGATCTGAGGAATCATGGTGGATGGACTTGGTGCTTGTGAAAAGGTCAAGGGAGAATTTTATGCTAGTGTTGTAGGTTTCACTGGCCTTCCCTGTTTCCTGGGTTGATGATACAGTTGCAGCCCCACTAAGCATTCTTGTAGGAAAACTGGGAATGGGTGACTTCTAGAGGGTTCTGGGACACCAATGTATCTCTTTTGAGACTGTTGGAGCACTTTCCCATGAGTATCATATACACATATGTCCTTTGTGGGGACAAGACCAAAATATTGGGTCTGACCATGCCTATCCTATCCTTTGTATCCTCACTTCCTATTCATGAAGCCTCCCGTTCCCTAGTTCTATGCAGGAAAGTTGTATTTTAAGGCATATTCATTTTCGAATAAGGGGTATACCAAGTGTATCATGTTTATAGAACCAAATATGAGGTATTAATTTGACGATGGTTCTATTTGGTGGGGTGGTGCCCATGATTTGGATGTTTCAAGGAAGAAATTTGAAATAGTGAGAGCTTTAGTGGGAGCAGAATATAACTCCTCTTCTTCTGTTTCTTCCTGCTTCCAGTGGTCATGACCACTTTTGGGAGAGATATCTAATGTAAAATTCTTGGTTTTTGGATCTATTATCAATCTGAAAAGATATTCTATCAGGGTAGAATGATCTCAGTAAACTATTTTTTGAGTCATATAGTTGTTGAGATTTTGTTCACGCATGGATGAAACTTTCTACTAACCACCCTCTTCTTTTGACTAGAAAATGGTTATGCATGACACCTACTCTGAGGGGTTATATAACACCACCAATCTAGAATCGACGATCCCTTGAAGGATGTCTTTGAAGATGAAGTAGTCTTGAATATTATGACATAGCCTTCTATGGAAAGGGAAATAGTCGGGACTGTCGGTGAGGTTGACCTCATCGGACTTCCTGGGATATGGTATCTTGAACAAGTTATTTTCCATGGATTCTAGAAAATAATTTTGGAATTATTCATTTTGGAAGGAGTATGATTTATTCATCCATTCCTCAAATCCCGATAGACCCTATTTTCTCTATTATTTTGGTCAAGGGTGATTATGTGGTTTTCATCACTCGATAGGAGGTGCTGGGTGGTTCGGGACATACTTAGGTGCTTGGATAAGAACTGATGATAGCTTGAGAGTGACATATGTAGCTTCTAATTTGCCTATCCTTTTACCTTTTCCTAAGAAAATAAATCTAGATTTGGTACAGGTTCACTGAATGGAATCTTCCAAACATTGGGTCATTTCTACAAACTCACAGAACCCACCTAGATACTTCATTGGGATCAAAGTTTTCTACATGTCATCCTAGAAATTTTTAGTATAGAGTTCCAATATTTTTTCTTATGAGAGAGGGATACTGAGTGAATAAGTTAAAACTTTACAATTGTCTATGAAGTCATAAACCCTGTCATTTTTGTATTATTTTCAGTTCATTAGGTTGAAAATTGTTGTTTTCATAAGCATGGAGCTGAACTAATAAAGGAATTGATGATGAAGGTATTCCCATCCTGCAATGGAACCTGCTAGAAAACTATTGTACCAAACAAAGGCTGGACCTATCAAAGTTTATACTAAACACCCTAGCTTGTTCACCTCCGGTTGATCTTGAGGGCCCATCATTAGCCCACAAAGGGATACTAAGTGAGTGAGATACTTTTTGATATCACTCGCACCATAAAAGGTGGAGAATATATGATTTATAAAATTGGGTAGGGGGAAAGTGTCATCCAACCACTCAAGATATGGCTTCCTCTCAGGCTTCACATGTGCTTGTCACCCTTTCATGGATTCCAGTTGAGTATCCAGGTACTTGATGATGTTAATAAACACCAGGGGCCCTATTTTCTGAGCCACCCCTATCTACAGGGAGTGGGTGGGGGTCAATGAAGTTTCCCCACCTTTTTCTCCTACTAATTCTCAATTCATACTAAGACTGAATGATCACCTTGGAAACGGAGAGGATATAGACACAATGGAGGGAAGTCACAATTATTTTTTTCTTCCTCATTTATGTGGGCGGGCTACCTGGATCTAAAGCTAGTCTAACACTCAGATGCTGCTCTTGCTGGTGGATTGACTCTTATAGGAGGAGGAATATTAACCTCATCCTAAAGATGATGCACATAAGGAATATTTCCCCTAATTATATCCTCATTTATTTGTCTGATAGTTTGTATCTCATTCTCATATGTGACAATTTTTCCTCCATAGAAGAAACCTCAACTCTTTAAGGTGTTTATTGGGACATAGCCACACCTTTAACTTTTTCATTGTCAATTCGAAAGAGGTGGAAACTTGATATTTGGAGGTTCCATATTTTAAATTATAATTTGGTATGGGTTCATACATCCTCATTTTTTGCATCCAAATCACCCTCCTCTTGGAAAATATTTTCCATGTTGTGGACCTCTGCATTTTTTTCTTGATCCACCATATCTATTGTGTTGGCAGTGATGAAATTCATAGATTCATATCAGGAAATACTGGTTATCCCATTACATATGATGCAACAAGATGATTCATCACTTCCTTCATCAAGGATATTCTTCAAACCCCTAACCATGATAGGATGATTTGTCTTGTGACCCCGGTGGGGTTTGATCCACTTCTCTATATGTTCCTATCTTCTTGGTCTATGAATAATGACCTTGAGTGAGTTTTCAATCATGTTTTCTGAATGGTCCCTGAATAACAGAGGATTGTCTTGTGGTGGGAGGAATGGATGGGATACTGGCCATTGATTATTACCACCCAACCTGGAGAAGAGTTATTCTCTCTATGGTGATAATGATGATGAAAATTCCCTCAACCCTATGGGATGGGTGTTATTTAGGCCGCAATTGGCATTTGTTGATCCTGTTGTTGAGGATCCAATGATTCCATTTGGGGATTTGATGACTCTTAGGATGAAAATTGAGGTATAAATTCTCCTAGCCCAGTAGGTTGGGGTTGATCTAGAATCACTATTGATTTACGCACGACCATTTTAGGGGATAATGAAATTCGTGATGGTGATTGAGATATAAATTCCCCCATCCCATTGGGCTTGGGTTTGTTCCCATCTATTGTCAATATGTCTTGAATCCTATCAATAATTGATGATCATAGGGGTGTTGGTTGTGGTAGATATTCCCCCAAACTGGTGGGTTGAGTTATCTTCTAGATGGATACTATGGAAGCTACTACTATAACCTGTTTGATGCGGTGTAGCTATGATCACATAGGATCTAAGTGTGATAGTAGCCCAGAATGGGAATCATTATTCATGGGATGTTGTTTGGTCTATCACAACTTTAGTTTCAATATCTAAAATGAATTCTTATTACTTTGAGGGTCCCAGTTCAAAGGTATGAAAAATATCCTCTCCCTCTATTTGTGATCTCTAGGCATCATTGAAGCAGGGTAATTCTATTGAAGTGGCCAACTGAATTAGGCGTTACCAAGTTCTCTGATTTCATTGTAGTCTATGACATTATAAGACACCTTATATAGAGGTTTCTGCTATTCTTGGGACATAATGAAGGGAAATTCCCCATATTTTTCCTATCCTCAGATACACACATATGGATATGCTCTAAAAATCAATTGGCAGAGGGTTGTCGCAACATGGTGAGAAACACTACGTAGGCATTTGTCATGCTCCTCCATTTCTAGGTTCTAGGCTATGGAAAAGGAATCCATATCTATATAACAATAGAGTGTTTTTATAACCTAAAAGTGATACTCATATCTTGGATAGGGTATATTTATAGACTTCAGTCATTGATGATCAACCCACATATTTTGGCATAGATAAGGAATGTACTTCTTTTCCATCTCATTGAAGACCTCATAGTTAGAAGTATCTATAGGACAAGACATGATGAGAAGTTCGTTTCCATCTAACTCTATCCATAGGTTAATTTCAACCTCCTCTTCATCACACTTACACACCTCCATCCAATCAGACCATGAAAGATGGTTCTTAGAGTCACTTTCTGACCCAAGTAGAGTGCTATTAGAAGTTGATGGGGAACTATATGTGGTTAACATAGATGTTTTGACAACCTCTATATGTGAAGGAATCTAAGTTTTGAACACATCTCTATGTGGTGGTGTCTGTGAAAGGGTAGTATTTCATTTTTCATGGGAGATATTCCATGGGGAGGTTGACCATATGGATGTTAATAGTAGAGTCCCTGCGATCTATCTTCACACTACTAGGAGGAGGAAAATCACAGTAATGATCATATTCTACTTTGGTTGAAGATTTAATGGACACTTGAGGTGTTAAGACTATATCTCAAATGAATTTAAGGACATTAGAATTGAGAATATTAGGAATATGGGTCTAATTCTACATCATGGATGAAATATGTGGACCTACATTTTGGAATTGTGTATGGATATGAGCTTGATGTATGACGGTTTCCATAACTTTTTTATAACTATCTGGTATGCATGAGTATGAGAGTGATGTTGAGAATATTATGGAATATGCCAATGTTATTCCTCATTATTGACAGGAATATGAGTCTATCCTGAGGCATGTTTCATTCTCACTTGGTGAGCCTCGGTCATAAAAATAGTATGATCATGATCCTAAGCCTTAGGAATATTCCATTGGTCTTTTATGGTAGGAATATGAGCCTACCCTGAGGCATGTGCTGCTCTCACTTGGTGAGACCTAGTTGGAACAGGAATACGATCATGTTATGAATATGAATTCCCTTCCAAAATATTCATATGGTCCTTCAGAATGGGATAAAGGATATCATCCTCCTCCTTTATTACATCGTAATGATGTTGGTGTAGTCGTTTGTTAGTGGAAGTAGGAATATGAACACGAGTTCTATGATCTAATCGGAATATTCTAGGTATATTCACTAACCATAATATGAGTCTATCCTGAGGCATATACCATTCTCACTTAGTTACCCCGGCTAGAACAAGGATATAATCTCATTCCTAGGCCTTTGGAGTATGTCACTGGTCTTTTTTTATAGGAATATGATCTCATCCAAAGGTGTGTTCCCCTATCACTTGGTAAGTCCCAACTAGAATAGGGTTATGATCCCAATACTATGTGCCCCTATCCCAAGCCATGTGACGCTCTCACCTGGTGAGCCCTGGTTGGAACATGAATATGAGCCTTGTTTGACACCTCTTTATTTACTAGAATATGTTGATAATCCTCCTAGATGGGAGCAATAATGTTTTCTTTCTTCATAGAAACCACTTTTTCATAATGATCAAAGTGTTGAATGACCCTAAATATAGGGATAAGAATATGTTCTTGTCCCTGTATCTGTACCAGTGCCGAAATATGCTAGTGGATTTCTTCAACTATTTCTAAGAAGTATTGGAATTTTATTAAAGTGTGAACAAGGATATAATCATACACATTTTTTTGTCTCTACTATGTATTGGAAGATATCTTCGATTGAAGTGGGGATATGAGTCCTCTTTTATCATCCTTATTCCACAAGAATATACAGATGGAGTTAATGCATGGGGGTAGGGATATTCGCCTCCCCAAAGCCCACTGCAGGGATATGCCCACATACTTTTTCCGAGTGAGTAGGGATATGAGGCTACTCACTAGTTACTACTAGAATATGTAGGCATACAACGTAAGAAGGAGTGGGGATATGAGCCCTCTTCGGGATATCCAGTATATTCCTCACCCGATCTGTCTTCCTTATTTCCTGTGCATGGGTGTCAGAGGTGGCAATGTGTCAGGTGGTAACCTCACTAAGCAACTGGTGGGTAACAGTGGGATGGTTCTAGATATGGTGGTTGATAGGAGCTTTCCTCAATAGCACCTAAACCATAAGGGATCCATATTTTACTTGCTATTCCACCTTCATTAGATATTAAAGGTTGTGATTTTTGTGCTCTGGGGATAAGCTCCCAAAAAGATTGGTTATGGTGACAAGGGACACTGGATTAACTATATATTTTCCTAAATGATGTTGATTCATTTTATTTAGTACCTAGATACCCTCATGGAAATCTTCAAGGGTTGATATTCTACCACATTGATGGTACTCTCATAACATTGTGTTCGCCACCTTAAATTGATGTTTTCGGGAAGGTGGGATCATTTTGTGACTTGAAGGGGTTATAAACATATCTAAATTACCAGAAAAGTCACTAGATGATGAAATTATCTCAGATCAGGATGCTATTGATGAGAGAAATATTTGCAGTCATACAGACAACAAGGAATAAGGTCACCAATTAGTGCAATATCATAGACATGATGTGTTCTCAATCAAATACGTGTGATTAAAAAAATTGTAATTTTGTTCCCTCTCCAGACATTATGATCACATGTAATTTTCAAAGTGAGGATAGAATTATTTCATGGGAACCCCAATTAAAGAGGACGAGCTGTAAGATTTATGTCAGGATTATCATCTTTTTTTGTGTGTAGGATATGCAAAACAAAGTATCCTGATTTATGATTAACTGACCATTATGTTAATGAGAGTTTAGTGTCAGGTTCACCATTTTTTTTGTTTATAGTGTGCAAACAAAATGACCCTATGGATAATAACCCACTCATTTTTTAATTTGAGAGATTAACATCAGGTTCACTATTTTTGTTTCAATGGGAAAGAGATAACTAGGAACCCCTATCAAGGTGTATTTGGTTTGGCCCAATGGTGGATTGTGATAGGATCATTTATTGAGAAATCATTAACATAATGTCTTCTTTTTCATTCTTAGTGGAAAATACCAATGGTTCCCTCATCCATAATAGGGTAGATAGATACTTTCTAAAGGTAGGTGGTCAACTAGAGTTTTAGACCTAATGAAGGTCAGAGACTTGCATTGGTCGAGAGAAAGGGTGGTCAGGATTATCACACCCTATTGGGGGAGGGGGATTTTTGCCTATAATGGGAATATCTTATAGATTTAAGATATGTTCATGAATATCTTCCTAATCTAGATATGAGACTAGTTACCCTAACAAAATGATCATTGGTTAGCCCCTTTTACATGCAGAAGAAGGGGATCTCATTAGTGAATCCATCTGTATGTATCTGAGGTTCTTCATCAATTTATCAGTAATCAATTATTTCTTATATGATGAAGTTTTATAACTAAACACTTCAGAATTTGATTCCATGTAGGGAGGCAATTAATATTCTGAGGAGGGTATTGTTACATTATAAGGTATCCTACATGTCCCATTTATTGTAGAAATCAAAATCCACGTAGTTTGTTAAACCCATGAAGTTTCACACTATATAGAAATGAAATATGTTTGGGCACTTAGGAATTGGATATTTGAGCCTGATTATTGAATAGATTTTCTACATATCCTAGTTATAGCAAGAATCAAAGTTATCATAGTTCATTCATGCCCTCGGGACTATAACAAAGGTATATTACCTTATATGGTGAATATTTATATCATTCCACTCATCGGGGATTACATGTTGAGATTTCCCTAGATGGTGGAGATTCATGATGAGAATGAGGTGACCATCATAACTCTCTAAACCCATGTGATCCATGCTCAATGTGATAAAAAATGGATATCAAGTAATCAGTTTCACTACATGTTGATGTGGGGCTTATGTGTTGAGATTTACCTTGGGAAGTTTAACATGGAGATCGGACCTTAAGAATTCATCCTATGTATCCTAGTTATAATATGAATCTAATTCATCATAGTTTAGTTGGATTCTCAGTCTGCTAATGGATGAGGTGGAATTATCAGCCCATGGGAATGATTGGGTCCCAATGGTTTAAATTTCGGAGATGTGGTGGAACGTACAATAAGGTGAATTCCCATTTGAATTTAGGATTGGGCCTCAGGAAGGTGTCTTATGTATCTTGGTTAGGGAAGGAATAAAATTCATCATAGTTCAATTAGTCAGAGCTTACACACTAGTGTTGCCCTTATATACATGACATATTGTATTGTTCCAATGATTAGGGATTACACAGTGAGGTTTCCCTAACTCTGATAGAGGCTTTTCATGTGAGCGATGTGATCATTATGACTCCCTATGACCACATGGTCTGTGCTCAGTGTAAGAAATAAGGGATGGAAAATAATCAGTCTCATTGCTTGTGAATGTGGGACTTATGTACTGGGACTGCCCTTTGAATGCTTAATATAGAGCTCAATACTTAGGAAGGTGTCATGCGTATCCTGGATATATAAGGAATTAGATTCATCATAGTTCCCTTGATTGGGTCTTATGAACTGATGCTTCTATTCTAATAGGGGATTATACACTAAGGTTGGACAAAGTTATCAATCCCTGGGATACCCATTTGACCTAGACTTCTTGCCTTCCGGACATGCTTGACTACCCACTTTACATGTATTAATTATTTGTTTGACATGTTGGAGGATTTATCTACATGTCTGGTTATATTGTGGATATGTCCAAACACAATTTCATGATCTATTTTGATTGTTCGAGGGGCGTTTCATATCCTGGATGGCATGTTTGAGGGAAATCGCGTGATCAAGGCTACGTTGTCTAGAGGACATCGTGATACCTGGCTGGATAATCCTAGAATCCATCGCATGATCCTAGATGACGAAATTCTTAGAGTGCATCGCATGATCTGGATGACATGGATTGTTTCATTGTGAAAGCTAGATAAACCTATTTAAGGTCATTGCGAGAGTCAATGCCATATGTTTGGAGGATGGCTCATAATCTAGGATGACATTTTTGGGGACATCGCGAGATCCGATTGGTCTGCTCGGAGGGTGTCATAAGAGTTAGTTGACATGTCTGGGTGTTATTGTGAGACTCATGTAACATGTTCTGGGGTATTCGTATGAGTTAGGAGACATGTCTTAAGGACACTGTAAGGTTTGGATGGAGATCTTATAGGGATTCTCAATACATGGGCGGCATGTTCGGGGGGTGTTATGTGATTTTCTTTTACATGTCTAGAGGACTTCTCATGATCCAAATAGTATAACAAAGGGGTGTTTAATGACTTGGGTGACATGTCCTAGTGCTGTAACAATATTTGGGTGGTTCAAGCAAAGTGTATGAGGATCATTTTAGATGTTCTTCACATAAGTCTCCCATCATTTAGTCTTAGTACTATCCTTTTATTAAAAAATTCCTTAGATTTGTTAAGTGTTAACTTTGTTTAAGTCTTGCGTGATTTTAGAAGATATGCAGGATAATCTACCAGAAGTTATTTGCATGATCATTGAATTATTACATGAATTTATTTATGCATACTGCATGATTTCTCTAGTTGTTCCCCAAATCTTACATGATGGGAAGCTTTTCTGGTCGCGAGATCAACCGCTCTGAGAAATCCACTATTGTGATTGGGTGTGCCTATATGAAGTTTTGAGTAAAATTCTATATGGTTAAAGTCTAGCCTTTATTTTTCATGCTGGGGTGGGGGATTTATAGGCCTCTCCACCTCAGTTATTTTCCTCTTTGTGTGGTGTGTATCGTGTGAATCCAGGATGGAGTCGATGGAGGGATTCAGCATCATCCGCTTCACGAGTACCTTCTGCAAGTCATTCCAAGGGTGTCATGTGATTTTTAGAAACCATAATACCATCCTGTCAGTGCCTACTTTATTTGATTATTTCCAATTAATGGGATCTATATAGATCATATGGGCATGCCAAGGGTCTTTCATATTGTTCAGATGACATGTCCAAGTTCCTTTGTGAGATCAGGATGCCCGTTAGAAGGTCATCACATGATCTTAGGTGAATTTTATGGAAATTTTTCATGTGACAAGGATGGATTGTTAGGGGGTATTCATGAAATCAGGCCATCATGCTAAAGGGTTATTCGAGATCATGTTGCAGACATCCTAGGCACGTATTGAGAGTTTTATGGCCACGACGGGCTCCCTTTATGTCCCTCTTTTATTTCCATTGTTTATTTTGCAAAGGTTGGGGCTCTTGTGAGGATGTATGGGTGCTATTGAATATAATAAATCTACATATTGGTGATGATTTGTGTGACCAACAAAGGGTTTTGTATAGATGCGTGAGAATTTCATGGACAATTCCATATGTTTGTCCTTATAGAGCCAAAGGGGGAGCACGAAGCTTCCTGGACATTCATGAGGCCATTCGTGTGATGAGTATGACATGATAGCGGTCTTTCATGAAATGAGATGGACATGTCGTTGGGTGATTATAGCGTCTTTCAGATTTTCATAGGTGCATTGTGTGATTTTTATGACTGCAAGAGGATCCATCCTTCTATTATTTTTATTCCCATTGTTTATTTTACAAATTCTTGTGGGTTTCATGAGTTTTATCAAGTGTTGTCTAGGGAAATCATTCTCCCCATCGATGATACATCATGTGATTTTTACAATATCAAGAGGCTCCTTCCTGTCAGATAATTTCCTCCCATTTTCAAAGGGTTTTTGGATGGTTCGTCAGGCATCCTCCATTTGACAAGCCGCATGACATGGGGGGGGGGGGGTTATATGGCTTCCATCACATGATCACTAATTGTTCAGGGTGCCTTTGTAAGAGAAGATGGACTTGTCTAAGGTAATTCACAAGATATTACACAGGCTATACAATGCATGAGACCATTCACATGATCTTCCATAGGTTATGTGACCACGTGTCTTCTGGGGGTTCACGCGATCTCTGTAATCTCAACCACATTATTATTCCTCTGCTTTGGAGGGAAAATAATACCAATATTCAGGTATTTCTTCCTTTGTGTATTTTATAATGCTAATTTGGTAGGTGTAAACAATATTCAAGATGGTGTATTTATAGTGATCATATAATATTTTATAATCTATTTTGAATTATTGAATTCATCAAAAGATTTGTTTTCTAAATTCTAAAAATTAATGATATTCTAAAATTCTAGTTTTGTAATCACTTTGGTTTTTGTGATTATACACTATGAATATTGTAAATAATATTATTGCATATATTTTTTTAGTTGGTGTGGAGTTTTGATCCTCGTATAGGCCATAGGTTGATATATTAAATATATTTACTCATACATGCACATAATTTCAAAATTATTGGATTTTCTCCTAAATAGAGTCTCATGGTAAATTAAGACTTCTGCTGAATGAAAAATATGGGTTTTCCCATATTAATGACATAGGTGTCATTTGAATTGGGTTTTATGAAAGTGCGTAGTCATGAGCAGAATAAATAGGTGATTAATCAATTAATTAATTGCCAAATTAATTAATTAACCCTAGTAATTTCCTATTAATTATCACATAATAAACCCCCTTAGGTTTATTTGAATAACCTAGATGGAGTCTGGAGAGGATATTCATGGTAGATAATATTTGGAAGATGATGTTGGATTTGGGTATTGATCATAAATGTGTCAGAAATCAATAATGTCTATGATGATAAGCGACATAAGACTCTTCTAAATTGGTAATCAAACCTATTTCAATATATCACTTTTGTTTTGTGGATTTATCCCTATTCTTGACATCATTATGATTTCATATTAATTATTCTAACAATTTAATCTAGAATCAACCTTTTCTAAGACTTATTAATTTATATTTTTATTGAACCTGTGATTTGGGAATCATTGATTCCATAAATTACAATAATTTTTTTTTATTTGTATTTCCCAACCATAAAAAATGGTCATTCATGTTTAGTTATCATTCATTCTCACTTTTTTGTTTATTTATTTCTCCATATGTTCTTTGTGAATTCACCACCAGTATTCAGTTCAGTTTCAGGTTTGACCTTTTCCCATGGACTAATACATTGTATAATGGATTATTGGTTTTATGGATTGTTTTTTCAGAATATTATTCATGGATTAAGGCATGTAAGAGGATTGTTCTTAGTGATGGTAGATCGGGGTGGAATGAGAGTGTCCAATTCATGAGTTGGGACATGTAGGAAAAATGGAAGGGAAACAATGATTTAATTTTCTAATAAAGGATAGTTGGAATCTAGTTTTTTCATGGAATTAATCTTGGTTAATGTGATTTATGGATATTTTGGTAAGAATCATAGAAAGACAATGAAAACAATGAATCTTTGGGAGGAAGCTATGATTCTGGAAAATTACTGACTACAGATCATGTAGTTTAGAATAGCACACACTATGTTTTGTAGGAGATACGACACCTGGGTTTTCATCCAAGTTAAATATTACATGGTTGTATAGTTGGTCCCACACATCATGTGATCCAATATGGATAGTTTGGCATGAACATGAGGTGTATTTTCAGAGATACCAAGTGGATAACATGCCATGTATTCCTAGGTTACCCCTCGTGTATCCCCTGATAGAGCATGACTCAGGAAGTGAGGCACATACTGAGTGCCGAACCGGGACCCACACATTGTGTATATCATTCCACACACTATGTAGTCAATATTTTGTATTCCATGTTGGGTGGCTATGCATGACTAGGTTTTCAACTTGGGATGACACATTATGTACCCCATTTGATACATCATGCCCTTTTCTTTCACTCAAATTAGGACCTTTGAGTGGTCTCTCTAAGTAGGGTTCTGTGTAGGAAGTGGTAGTAGAGTCTTTGGTCATCCTAGATTAATTCAGGTATCCCACCCTAAATCTCAGGTTGTGTGATCCATTTTTTAAGATCTGATTTAGGATAGAGTGAGGTATTTCCTCATGGGGCTCGGGGTCACGATCCTCTATTTCTTTTCCCAAAGTAGGGTCAGGTATCTTGTCACCTACACATGGGGTGTGAGATTATGAAATCAACCATTTTAAATATTTAATAACATTTCTTGATTTTTAATTTAACACCAACCATCCTTGGAAACACACTCTAATAGAATCAATCATTTTACAAAAAACCTCTCAAAAATATTTTAAACAAAACACTTTCTGAATTTCATTGTAAAATCAATCATTCTCAAATATTTCTTGAAAACCAATTCCATTTACAAGAGATACCAACCTCATTTCAATTGTAATTTATTTTTATAAAATCCCCATTTCCTCACAAAAAAAAATAGATTTCACAGCAACCATGTAAACAAAAAACACCACAAATCCAAACACAATCCCTATCCACATATCAAAAGATCTCAAAAATACCTTGAATTATCCCCCATTACTAGGTATCTCTCAAGGGTAGTCTAAGAAAAAGGGGGTATAAAAAATGAAAATGAATGGGGTGAATACTATTCTTGACCTAAAAACATGGTTTTATGGTCCAGAGTCTAATAATGAAAAAATTCTTGAAATGTTTTCAAGATTGAGAGTTTGGTCACTCAATGATTTATTAGGCCTTACAAGACAACCTCATGCCACTGATTATTTTTTATTTTTCCACAAAAAATACAAAAATCCCACAAGGAATCCCATACAACTCCAATAAGGATCAAAACCACCAATCTCAAAGGCCACTCCAACAAAATAACCAAAACAAAATTCAAACCCAACCACACATGGAAGCTGGGGTGTTTTCATGAATGGCGGTTATAACACACCTACTCTTGACTGACCTCCTAAGTATTGACAAAATTCTTAATCTCCATTATTCCCCAACATAACCAAATTACAAGATAGTGTTCGAAGAACCCAGGATATTATTGATAAACCTAGACTCTGATACTATTTTTGATGAACTATCCTCGATTGATCTGACACATTACCTGACCTGGATCACCACTAGGCCCAAATGGTATTCTCAATCCATACATGATGGAAACTGGTGTCTAGGAATCAAAAAAACACACTTGGGTATAATTTAACCCTCAAATAATAAAATAAACAAGAAACATAAACTAATAAAGAAGAAATCCAAACATGGAATAATAAAGTAGCATTCATAAAAAAAACTGGACAACCAAATAAAATTTACAGTGGAAGAAGAGAAAGAATTGACCAGGTAAAATTGGCTAATAACATATATGAAAATAATGTGTAACCTAGAAAAACCTAACAAGAAACTCCATGTGACTAAAGGCCACTCACCACATCTCAATATTCCCAATAATGAACCCAAAAAGATTCTAGAGAATGGAAAAAAATATCAGGCACTTGAGTGAAAAAAATAAGAACTTTGAAGGTATAAATCACCATTTAAAAACATTTAAATCCCTTTGAAATCACCCATTTCCATTTGGAATCAATTTAAATCATCATAAGAAAAAAAGTCTTAAAATCATTGAATCTGCACCAGCACCCCATTTTTAAATAAACCAAGTTGTTTAAATATAAAACACGCTCATTCAAAATAAATTGGTATCAATCACCCTTTAAAAACATTTAAATCCCTTTTAAAAATCCACTCAATCATTTTATCAAACACTTTTCATGCGACAAGTCCATGACAAACATTAAAACCATTTTGAAACCATTTCAAGCCCCTTATTGGTAATGCATATAGGCATAATTCAGAAAGAAAATCATTTTTAAATGCCCAAGTATCTCATGTAATTCTATATAAATGAGGAAAATAAAAATATCTACTTTTTTCAAGAAGAAATGAATCAAAATGCATCGCCTTCAATGGAGAACAAGCAACCATGGAAGGAAAAAACTTCTGAATCCCCTAAAAACCCAAAACCCCAATAGTAGACTCATCTTGAGCTCTAATAATAACTCGTACAATGGTTAGGATTTAGGATATAAGGAGAATATAGGGTATAGGGAAAAGGGATAAGTGAATAATGGGAATAAGGAAGAATAAAGGGTTTACCACTTAACCCCGCTTGAAATCAATGGGAGAAGAGGCTCAAAATCAAAGGTAGGAAAGGGAGAAACCCCCATTTTCCTTCACTAAATAAGGGAAAAGATAAGGGAATACCCCTTTAATTTTAAGGAGGGAAATAGAGGAATATCAAGTTTTAAAAAAATTGGGCAGATTGCATTGTAAGGCCACACAATTTGGTAAATTATGCACCAACGATGCAGGATCCACTGGATAAGACCTAGAAACTCATACAGTTTAGCCACATGATTTCTCTTAAACATGTGTCAACCATGTGGGTCACCCCTACACATAAAAATATCCACATGGTTCTCCCTAGAACACTATATATTTTGATAAATTGTGCACCGACCATGAAAAAATTTCACTATTGAAAACCGTATAATTTTGCACTATCACTTGCATGGTTTCCCCTAACTAAACACAAGATACATGCCAAAAATCCAATCCAAAAATGTAACTGCATGGTTTCTACATATTTTTTCATTATTTGAACCCAACCATGTGCTATCCGTGCAGAAAAACCATGCAATAATTTTTTTTTGAAAAAATCTCTGTATAAGAGTCATCGCATAGTTTCCCCTAATTCGTGCACATGAACTAGGAAATCAAGGAAAAATGATAGATTTTATAGATTTAAAATTGAACTCTAAAGGTTTTAAAATATCCCAAAATAATAGAAAAATAAATAAATAAATAGTAACATATGGGTTTCACAGTAAAATTTTAGTTTACAATATTTTGATTAGGTTATATATATATATATATATTCATATTATTTAAGCCTTAAAAAACCTTGAAAGTTTTTGTCAAAATAATTTTTTCACATCGTTAATGTTTCTTATAAAGGTATTAAAGGAATCCTTTATGTATAACATCAATATGATATTTCTTTTCATGAATATCTTTCAATTAAAATAGATATCATTGGGACTTAATAGAAAAAAATCATTATTTATTATAATTTATATACCACTAAATAAACATATATTTTCTCTCATGGAGACTTTGATTAATTTTTCACTACTGAGATGGAGCGTTTCTATCTTGATGGTGAGTCACTCGATCGAGTTCCCCTCTATGGAGACTTCATTGAACGAGATGGTTCAAAAAAATAGGGGTTGAGGAAGAGAAAAATTCATTATTAGACTCCCAACTATGGTTTCATCATCACTACCTACAAATCATCCTTCCATTTCAAAAGAGCTCCAAAAATTGCATTTTCAGATGAAGAGGTTAAGATTTTTTCCACCAATTTTCATCATATACTAGAAGGTTCCTTTCATTTTTATCACCCTAATCTAGATAATATCCACAAGACCATGAAGTTTATTATATTTTATAGGGTTAAAATCAATCTCCTTGATGATATTTGGGTTACTCTTTAATTCAATGACGTCAAAAAAATTTATCGTTGTTGGTATCATGAATCATTGATGATTTCAAGTAATAAAATGGATATCTACAAGTGGTATCCATTTGATCTTGAGGTCTTAAAATCCCCATCCTACCAGTATGGGATTACTTTTTTAGCTTACCCCTTCATCTATTTTGTCAGGATTCCCTTTCAGCTATTGCGATGATTATTGGAAAACCCATCATGTTTGAATTTTCTATTCTATAACTTTCTAGACCCTATATTGCCTGCATGTGTATATAATTTGATATATCTAGGGATCTCCCTGAAGGTATTTGAATTATGAATGGATCAAAATGATTCTTTTAGGATGTTTTCTATGAGGATATCCCTTCTTGTTTCTCTCTTTGTCATCATTGTGGTCATCTAGACTATAACTATAGAGTTCCTCATATGTCATGGATCCAAAAATCTCATACAGAGTCTAATGGTGTTCAACAGCTGAGAGGGAGTAGGGATTTAGTGGAACCGATCATTAATAGGATAAAGGAGGACCATACTATCCAAGTTTGTGTTCCTTCTGGTAATATTTCAGTCGATGCAGGTTCTTATGGATCTAAGAAAGGTAAAACCGATTCTTTGATTCAAAATGCTGGTTTTTAGGCTTCTCGTGAAGCTTCTGGGTAAGAAAATTTATGACTCCAGTTAATTGGAGTAGCTCCCATCAAAGTGGTAGATTATTTAGTGAAGGACCGGCCTATCTATCATGATGGGGGACAATTGGATTTTCCCCATGACTCTATGTTAGATATTTTTAAATCATCTGAGACTACTGATACACAAGGAATCAAATCTGTAGTCGATAAAGGAAAACATCCCATTGTTGATGGATATGACTTCACATTTTGTAAGGATACTAAAATTTAACCCTTAAGGGACTATTCTGAAACTAATAAAACTATTAAAATGGGTTCAATTAGAACTTCTCATGATTTGGAGGTGGGTATAGATGGTGATAAAGAAACTGATATCCTCTTAGGAAGATTCACCGGAAAGGTGGTAGTAAAATATGAAAAAATTTAGGATATTATTATTCATTATGAGGAAGAAATGTTGGAGGAAGCTTTCTCGATCAATGCTTCACAGGAGGTTGTTATTAGGATGATTGAGAGAATTATTCAAGTTGATAATAATACTGAGAAGTGTGTTTGGATCAATAGGAAATATTGTATTTTGACATGATTCTTTAATGAAAGTAAGATAAACATGGAGGAGTATATTCAGACTTGGGACAAGATGGTCTTTCATTTTGAAGATCTTATCAAGGATGATTTGAATATGAATGTCACCACACTTCAATGGATATTATATAGGGATAATGTTTCTAATAACCTCAAACTCACCTTCAATTATTTTTTGATTTATTATAGCATCTAATGCTTTTTGGTATGAACTTGTGAGGCTTCCAACTTTTTCCATAAAAGTGCTTTTAAAATAAAAATTTAAATCTCATTCAGTCAATTCTTCACTACTAATTAATGTACTCACATGAGTAAATCTCATTACAAAGTTGATAAAATATTCCTTGTGTTTAAGCATTATATGTGTCATGTCATTTCCAATGAGACAAATAATTTCATCATGGGAATTAATTCAAATGAATAAGTTATTAACATCCATTTATAATAAAGTGAAAAGGATATATATAAGAAATAAAATAACCATTGAAAGAAAAAATATAAAATATAAAACATTTATTAAACTATTTTAAAAACATAAAAAATATCCTTCGTGATAATTTATATATTCTCATCATTCTCAACACCTTCAAGGTTTACTAAATAATAAAATATACCAAAATTAATTATATCATCGTAAAAATTCATGATACAATTAACAAAATTTTCTTTAACACTTTTCTCATTCTCTTCAATCATCTATTGATAAATATCTTTAATGTCTTTTAGTTTATAAAAACTACATGACTGATGCCATTTGATGCAAAATTGAAAACATTCACTTTTGATATGATTTAATTTATTTGGATGTGATTGTTTATAATTTGACTATTTTTGGTATCATTATTTCTACTTTTTGTTTGATGTATTATTATAACTACTTCGGGTGGAGATAATTATTTGGGAATATATGATCTTTCACTAGTGTAAATTTACTATTTTACATTGTTTTTTTAATTTTTAATTTCAGTTATAAGAAAACTTTATTCTGAGAAATGTTAAAATTTTATTTCTAAAACAAATTAATTTAACCAACATGAAAAATATTTATCACGTCGGTTATCATTATATTTGACAAGAAATATTTATGTTTTTTAAATAATCCCAAGATTTCACATCATTTGTTCTGATAACTGATGTGAAAAATAATTTAACATGTAAGTTAATATAATAAATAATTTGGTAAGGAATTTTTCACATCTGTTATTATAACCAATGTAAAAAATAATATCTATATTTTAAAAAATTTATAAAAAAATAGAACCATAACTTGTTTTTTAGAAATAATAACATCAAAAATTACAATTCAAGAAACACTTAAAATTTTCAATGTTGGTATGCAATTTGAAGTTCTAAAATAATTATTTTTGATTAAATTTGGATAATAATCGGTATTAATATTATAATACGAACAATGAATGAAAAAATATTATGAGAAAGAAATAAAATATTTCAATGATTCTACCTCCATTCAAGAGCCTTCGATCATCATCATCTTCAAAAAAAATATTCTCATCATGGAATAAATTTTTGAAAATGTTTGAGTGGAGGGATGGTAAATATTTTGGGGTAAAGATGAAAAATGGATGGGGTAGATATATTTTCCGATGAGAAGAATTTTATGATGTGATTTGAGTTGTGGGATGAAACAAACTTGTGTGGAAAGATGCGAAAACTTTAAATTAAGATTCTATATTTTTTAAAATATATTCTAAACATTAATTAAAAAAACAATGTTAACAATATTATACAAATTTTTTAACATAGGTTTTTTAAATTATCATCATTAAGAATACATATTTAATTTTGTTTTTCTCAAATGGTGTTAAAAATATTTATATAATATTCTTCATAGTCCCTTAAGTAATCGATGTTAAAAATATTGTTTTCACATAAGATATGTAAATAAACAATGTAAAAAATACAATTCCATCGGCTATTAAAAACCAAATGTATAAAAGGTGATGTTAATTTTTTTTTCTGCCAATGTTTCACATAGTCTTTTATAAAGGGATTATTAATAACTTCAAAAATGTCACTTAGAACATTTAAATTTAAATACATTTTGACATCCAAAATCGATTATAAATTATTTTTCTAGTGATATTGAGAGGGAGAAAACCGAATCCAATAATGTTCATCATGAAAATAAAAACTTACTTGAAAAAATAAACATATTTATATGAGTAACATTGATAGTAAGTTGAAAATTTTAGATCATATCATTGATTGAAATCATGGGATATTTCAAAATCAAAAACATCATGTCAATTGAAAATGAAGTGAAAAGTTGATGATGAATGAGAATAAATACAACACAGTGTATAATGAAAGTAAAGGTGAACATAATAAAAATAGAGAATGCATAGTTCAAAAATTCCAATATATTTTATCACATCATATATAAATAAAATATATAAAATTATGACCAATGATACATATCGGTTAAGAAAAACAAATAATAAGGAGAATAAAATTTTATGAGAAATGATAAATTTTTTAATTTTCAATATATCAAAAAAATAAACACCATCATCTTATATAAAAAAACACATGTTACATCTCAAATTAATTCATCCATAATGAAAAACACCCATGCTATATTAATGAAAAAAATTTATTTGTAATTTTTTCGGTCAATGTCATATGATATAGATTATCAAATTTTCTTCCATGCATATGTAATAAATGCTCTCACATACAAAAATCTTTTTCTAATGGTAAAAAAATTAATCATTAATGTCATTCAGTATAGTAAACTGAAATTACATTCTATAGGAACAAACCTAATCCAAACATGACCATTTCCTACATTCATCACAAGAATAATGGAATGATCCACCTAGTTTACTTGTCTCTTCTCAAAATAAAACTATCAGTCCAAAAAATATGATGAGAGAACTAAAATATTATCCACTAAAAGACCAAAGGGAGAACGAATCAACTCATTCCAATAAAATGAATTCATAAATACCTAACAATTCTACACCATATAAATGAAATGTTATCCCAAATAAATAACAAAAAATATCCCTTCATGAACCACCTTTACTTCAACCACAATCAAACTCCAATTTATAGAACCAATATTGTGCGTTGAAGACAAAACTAATCCATATTCATTTATACACACCAAACCAATATTGATACAACATCCACCCAATGTAAAAATATTTTTGTAAATTTTGATAACCCTAGAAGGTAGTTGATTCTAAAAACATGCCAGGTTCACCTTTTTAGAACAAACCTACTCATATTTTCTTCTCCAACAAACTCCCAACAAGTTATAATTCCTTTAGATCCATATATCATATAGATAAAATTTATTATGAAACATGCACAATTTCTTTTAATCCACACAAACCATAATAATGTGAATTCCTACAAAGGAGTGTTAATATTTTTATTATCTAGCCACTGTCAGAAGATAAAAAAATATAAATCATGGATCAAACATGGTTGAACCAACACATTGATCCACTACTATTAAAGTTGTATGGAAAATAATTGAAAATTGGCATAGCCTAATGTACCATTCATAACAGAACACTGTGAATAGTAATATTCAACTACATAATGTCTTTAATGAAGCTTTTCATTAGTTGGTAGTAATTATTTATAACTTTTTCACAAAAAAATCTTCAACTTAAGAGGAAAATCAAAATGCTATAGATATTACTAGATTTGATCAAAATATTTCCTCATTTCATTCATCAATAACCAATAACTCGATCTCACACTACAAACACCACTATAAGTGAAAGTATAATATAATTGATCCATTTAAATATCCCTTCAAACATGTATATATAGAATTATATTTCCCCCCTCATATTAAAACACTTGAAAATATTATCATGGCATTAATTTGTAAGATCATTATTTAAAATTTCATGAAGAGCCACATCTTCCATACCTATAGGCAGGGAAGAATGAATGTAATTTCCATCTCTATCACTAATCCATGGATCTTTCTAAATATTCACATGACAACCTTTAGAAATTCAACAAAACCCATATTAAAGAAGAATCATTTTCCCCATACACAGTTGTCCAAAAAAATTAGGTTTTTAACCTACATCGGTATCTAAGAAATCAAATTTTGGAAAATATTTTAACTTAACAACCTTATAAAAAAGTGTCTCTTGAAAATAAAGAAAATTTCATCCTTTTTTGATAAAGTCACACAATTAAACTTTTTGAGGTCCCTGAAACCAAACCTTTCAATAGCTTTAGGGGCACATAATTTGTCCCATGAACACCTAATAGACCCTAAAGGGACTTAGGGGAGATATACCTTGAGATGGGAGGGGGTGAATCAGGGTATGTGAACTTATTCTAAATTCTTATCTTTTCTTTTCACTCTTATTTCCATAATGATATTGACATCTTACTAAGAAGGGTCACCTAGTTTTACTCTTATTGACTCATTGATCTGATTACCTTTTGACTTGACCATCCATTAATCAAATATATTAGATATTTCTTAACCCTATTTTCCATATTGTGTTATATTAAATATAAACAAGCATGAACACAGACACAAGTATTTTCACTTGGTTCACCACTACAGGATAGTTCAAGGAGAATGTGATCGATGATGTGTTGATGCACCAAAAACACTAACAGCTTGCTAATTAGGGTAATACTGGGTCACTCCTTCCCAGGATCACTACTCTTACAATTTTGTTGGTTGCTTTGCTACCACCCAAGAATCACTTCCCCCACAAATTCATTTTTTTACTCAATGATTCAAAGGGAAAAAAGTTGGCTCATTGTATAAGAACAATATCACCTTATTATTATAGATGTACCATATATAAATATATGTGTTGTAACATCCCAAACTGACTCACCACTAAGATGGTGGATATACAGATGGGTCACAAGGCTCCAAGCGCGCCTCCCCATACTCTAAAGGATACTGACTAGAAGTGAGGGTCTATTAATGGTATGGTGGGGAGACTATACCATCATGATCAGAGTCACACAATGATATAATAATATTAAAACAATAAACATTAGTGGAAGTAGTAATAATAAATAAAGAACAATAACATAAGAATAATAAAATATCTGAATAAAAACGACCAATTCCAATTTACAAGAATTCATTTATGAAAGATGATGCTATAATTGAAAACAATACGAATTACAATATAAACACAATGTAATTAAATAAAACATCCCAATGACTATCTCCACAGGCATCCTGAGCCCCGACTCGGTACTATTCTCCAAACTCCTAGGTACAATATAAACATCACAAGAAATCAAACAAGGTCTTACAAATATAAGGTTTACTTGGGTACCCCAGTGCAATGGAGGCCCGAGCAGGGTGTGAGATAATAATCTCATTAGGCCATAACCCATGGTGTCTAGCCCAATCCATTCCTTGATATGTAATGTAAACCAGTGAGTAGGTATAAGAAGAAAAATAAACACGTAGTGCTGAATAAATAAACAACAACCTACTTAGGTTCCTAAGGGACACCTGGAAGCTATACTTGCATTGGCGCCCTTCCACGTATCTAAGTTTGTGGGTAGAACCTCCTATATTAGGATGGGTGACCCAAATCTGTAGAATATTCTCCTTCCAAGGATAAATCACTCAGAATATACCATAAACATATGGACTCTTCCCTCAGGCTAACCAAAATATCACCCTCAATAATAACTATAATCTCACCCTCAATCGTCATGTGAATATGTATCTAGTCCTCATCCATCCAATATAATCATATAATATACCCTAAATAATTCATTACTAGTGTGATCATCCCTTAGGTGGTATGGAATTATGCACCAATCCCTTAGGAATCATGTGACTATACATCTATCCCTCAAGAATCTGAAAAAATTATATACTCTACCCCCTAGCATTCAGTACCAGTGCACCTAGCCCTCAGGCGGTATGAAAACATGCACCAAGCCCTCAGGCATCAAAACCAATCATGATTCGTATCCATACAAACTAAACATTACATAATCATCAAACCCTCAGGTATCAATTACATCAATATCATATAAGCTCAAAATCTAAGCAAACAAAATCACAAGTCTAGTATCAAACATACCCAATTTATCATTATAAGAGACAACAGTCAATTTATAAAAAATTCCATCATCCAAAAAAAATCATTTCATTAATCTAGGTTTATAATTATGATCATAATTATATCAAACCTAGTTAATTAATCATTTTACCCTAAGTTCTTTAATATATCAATTAACCAAAATTATCCAAGGTGATTCTTCCACAAGAAATTACATTTATTAATTATTATTCCAATTCAAAATTCTAATCCAGTAATCAAATAAATTATCTAATTTATTATATGGATCAAATTTTAATCAGACTAGGATGCAATTAAATGCAAGACCAATACACTTATCGGGTGGCTACAGGTCTCAGTGACCTTGCCTATGGACCCAAAGGGATTCAATGCTGGTTTAAAAATAAAATATTATAGTTTAACAAGGATTATAAAATTTATTTGTTCAAGCCTGTGACATGATGGAACGATCGTACATATTGCAATTACAATAAATAATTGTATTAGATAAAAAAGGATTTATTTTAGACCACCCAAATCAATTCCTTTCAAGTCATGCAACCACCATAAAGCATGTCATTGAATATATTTAAGTCATATCATTTAAACATTTTATATAAACCATTCTTAGTTAATTATAACAAGAGGCATGGTCATACCACCCTAATAAGTTCCACTTAAATTAATTCATTTAAAATTTCAAGGAAAAAAATACATCTTGAACATGATAATAAAGTCAAGTCATAACCTTTAAACATTTAAAAAAGGAAATCCATCATCTCAATCCATTCCTTTAAATTCATGCCATTTAATTAAACTACTCAAGGCAATTCATTTGTCAAGGTTCAAGTGGTACTTAAAAGGTACCATGGGAAATCATGGAAAATTCCCACAAGGTTATTCCATTTTTATAAAGCATGCAAATTCATTCAATTTAAGATGGGCCAAGCATATAGACGATGTCATGTTTCTTTAAAGGGAACTCTGTTTTCTAATGCCATTAGAAGACATACCCTAAACATGCCATATATCAATCACAATCTAAACACATAAAGAAACACCAATGCAATAATCCAAGCAGGAATAAATGTATAATCACTAATTTTTAGATTAGAAGACAGTACACCTCCATTGAATGGATTTTATTAAAAAACATGAATTTTTTATCAAACAAATCATTTATCATAACTACGCATTTAATTCAAGGTCTGAAGTTCAATTTATCAAAGGAAAACATAATTAAACTTATTTAAAGAATCACTTAAAGAATTAATAATTTTAGGGGCCAATGATAGAGATTCTATCTCAAAAGTAGACCAAGAAGAACTAATTTGGCACTCGACACGTTTGACAAAGATCATTCCACACTTTCACGCATATAACCTCCTATATATATACCCCTTAATCCAAAGTACACATTACCCTCTCCATGAGGGAACATGTAGAATGAGGATACACACACACACACACCTATGTATTTGTGTGCAAGACTTTGAGAAGACACAAAATGATCTAACTAACTATGAAGGAACAAAAAATCACCAAAGACCCCAAATATAAATAGTCCAGACAAGTCAATGGAAATAATCCTTACCTTGGATGATGATGAAAAACCAAAACGGACCAATCTTCTTCACCTTAGGTGGTGGATGCTGAAACATGCATGAAGGGGTCCCAAGAGATCCTTTTCATACCCTAACAATAGAAGAAAATTGAAATCTAGATTAGCCCCAAACCCTAGGATTAGGCTGCACATCATTGGGCAATGGAGAGAGGGAAAATCACCTGAAAAGGGTAGAAGAGGGAGCCAAAAGTCTTACCTTGAATATTCTAAGTGGAATAATGAAGGAAATTGAGAGGATTAATGAATGGAGAGGAGGCCGTGAATGGGGGGGGGGTCACGTGCGCCTAGGGCTCTAGAGGGGGGGATGCAGGGGGAGAAGGAGACCCCCCCTTGGGGTCTCTTAAAAATTAACTTAATATAATAATAATATTATTAAATAATTTAATTTATTTTTTTATTTTCATTTTAATTTAATTTATTAATTTCTTAAAAAAGAAACACACTACACGATTTTTTGCCGACGGCCACATGATTTCAGACTAACCTTGTGCCCCTGCCTACTCCTCTTAACTTGAGGTTTCAAAGCCTGGTGCTCCCAAAACTCAACAGAACACTCGAGAAACCCCTCAGTCCTTAAACCATATAAAAAAAATAACACATTGAAATTCTGAAACTCTCAAAATTTCACTCCAAATCTCGGTTTTCAAAACGGCCCATCTAGTACATGAAAAATAAAAATCCTTTAGATTTTTGTCCTGTTCAAAAATATGGGTTGTTAAAACCACTCCATCTTAGAGTTTCGCATCCTTGATAATCCTTTGGGAATAAAAAAATATCCTGTAACCTACAAGGGTTGTGAATTATTATTTAAATGGATGCATTGCATTTCCGAATGCTCAATGCACCTTTAATTATACCTTAAGCATACAACACTTAAGCCATTCAAACCTGACCCAACACTCAATTTCAAACTAAAACATCTAAATAGTGATTACCCAATCCTGTTCAACTAGAGACACAACCATGTCATTGTCTCATCAATAATTCAACCAAAGGTTCTCCCCACCTTATGATTTATCATTATAAATGGGAAACTTCCAAACCATGGTGCCTCCACCATTGTAATTGACTTAAAAAGAATTATCCTAAGCATTTTAAACATCCTCCTAGAATGATTTTGAACTTACCAAATGGTCAATCCCCCATCAACATCATTTATCCAAGTTGAGATATATTTTTATGAAAAGCCTTGGCCAACACATACTGCACTGATCTCCAGCTAACAATGTGCTTGAAATGGTTTCCCACTAACAATTTACATTGATAAAAAGGAAAAATAAGTCAAGACACTCCTGCCAACTTAATTGGAAGACACTCGGCTTAGACGACCGACACATTACAAACTGAATCACAATTTCTTCCTCAGTGGAATCTTGTGTTTAAAACAAACATGCTCACCAAAGGTATCACCTGACTTCTAATGACATTACTTAACCAATCCATCCCCTGGACGTTAACCTATCACACCACAGTACAAAAAAGGGTGTAACTCCAATCCAGAGCGTTGTAATCATTACACTTTAGAAAACAACTCTGGGCCCGAAAAAAAGTCTAGGATATCATTGGATTTCAAACAGTTAGAGTTCAAGGGAATAACCAAGGCAGTCCATACTTCATATTTACAAGTGATATATTGTTACACATCCAAGACGTCTATGTGAGATCACTGACTAAGACTAGAGAAGCATCCTCCCGGTGGTCAAGTCATAAGAAATGGCTGGTATACAAGATTTCATCCAAGTGATTACTACATGGGAATCCAAGGGTCACTCAAGACTAACCAACCCTTGATAAGAACCAAATTTTCAGCATGAAACACTAGGAGACCACTTAAATTACCCAATAACTTTTAAACTATATCATGGTGTAAGACTAATACTCTCTTAGTGTATCTTGGACTACTCCAAGATAGGGGACATGCTTGTATCTTAAGGAAGAGTACACTAAGAGGATTTTAAAGATTACAATAAATAAAATGGAAAAACCACTACTAGTTGACACCTTATAAATAACCTGGCTACACTTTCCAATGCACCTTTATTAACCAATCAATGAACCTTCACCTCCTAAGGCATCCTGTGATCATTCAATCTTAACCAACTAAGTCCACCTATAAAAAATTCCATTTCTAAAAGGTTTCATACACTTCCAACCACACCAAAATTGTGTTTCCAAGAAAGAACCTACATGATTTAAAGTTCACAAGCCTCACAAGCCTTTAAGTGATCCTGACCATTCTCTAATGGTCCTCTTTGGTTGTGTTACTTCCACTTGGAAGGACCTGTTTACCATAACTGACATGATGATCCCCACCTCAGGAGTGTCCTAGTCATCGAAGAAAGAGATAGACGAGCTACTCATAATCATGTTATGTTAGATTTATCTTAAATTAAAGCATGATACTTACCTGAGTCACGCTCACAAAAATCAAAGCATTTGTCATGAAAACCAAAACAAAACTAACTGGCATGTTAAAACACCCGAGTCTATGAAAGTCCTCCCATACATTGGGATGAACTTGTTTATTTAATGATCATGTCACTCTACTTCGAAGATCATTCCACACTTTCACTCATATACCCTCCTATATATATACCCCTTAATCCAAAGTACACATTACACTCTCCATGAGGGAACATGTACAAGGAGGACACACACACACACACACACACACACCTATGCATTTGTGTGAAAGACTTCGAGAAGACACTAAATGATCTAAATAACCGAGAAGGAACAAAAAATCACCAATGACCCCAAATATAAATATTCTAGACAAGGTAATGGAAATAATCCTTACCTCAGATGACGATAAAAAACCAAAAAGGACCAATCTTCTTCACCTTTGGTGGTGGATGTTGAAACATGCACGAAGGGGTCCCGAGAGATCCTTTTCATACCCTAACAATATAAGAAAACTGTAATCTTGATTAGCCCCAAACCCTAGGGTTAGGCTGCACATCACTGGGTGATGGAGAGAGGGAAAATCACCAGAAAAGGGTAGAAGAGGGACCCAAAAGTATTACCTTGAATATTGGAAGGGGAATCATAAAGGAAATTGGGAGGATTAATGAATGGAGAGGAGGCCACAAATGGGGGGGGGGGTCGCATGCGCCTAGGGCCCTAGAGGGGGGAGATGCAGGGGGGAAGGAGACCCCCATTTGGGGTCTCTTAAAATTTAACTTAAAATAATAATAATAATAATAAATAATTTAATTTATTTTTATTTAATTAATTTCTTAAAAATGAAACACACTACACGATTTGCTGTCGAGGGACACATGATTTCTGACTAACCTTGTGCCCCTGCCTACTCCTCTTAAATTGAGGTTTCAGAACCCGGTGCTCCCAAAACATGACAGAACACTCGGGACACCCCTTAGACCTTAAACCATATAAAAAATAACACATTGATGTTCTAAAACTCTCAAAATTTCACTCCCAAGCTCGGTTTTCAAAATGGCCCATCCAGTACATGAAAAATTAAAATCCTTTAGATTTTTGTCTGGTTCAGAAATATGGGTTGTTACAACCACTCCACCTTAGAGTTTCACATCCATAATAAGCCTTTGGGAATAACAAAAATATCAGGTAACCTACAAGGGTTTTGAATTCCTGTTTAAATGGATGCATTTCATTTTTGAATGCTCAATGCACCTTTAATTATACCTTAAGCATACAACACTTAAGCCATTTAAACCTAATACAACACTTGATTTCCAACTGAAAGATAGAAATAGTGATTACCCGATCCTGTTCAACTAGATACACAACCATGTCATTGTCTCATCAAGAATTCAACCAAAGGTTCTGCCCACCTTAGGATTTAGCATTATAAAAGGGAAAATTTTGAATCATAGTGCCTCCACCATTGGAATTGACTTAAAAATAATTCTCCTATGAATTTCAATGATGCTCCTAGCATGATTTTTTTTGAGAAGAAATCCCTCAAGGAATCATTGAAGCGTTTTTGAGGTGATTGTGTTTGTTGAAAAAGTGGACATCTGTGTTGTGATTGTTGACAATGCAAACTATGACATACAGATTTGTTGACAAAGGGGATTTCATGGTGGCATGTTGAGTTCAAGAGCTATGGTTAATGATCAATGTTTGATTCAAGAACTTCGACAAAGGAATGGATGATCTGGAGGTGGTACAAAAAGAACAGATACAAGGTGGTTCCATTTTCCAGTGTTTGCCAAATTTTTGGGCCTGAAAATCGACAAATGAAGAAAAGTGGTTTTTGGTAAAGGTACGTGTGCGTCATGTGCATGAAGGTGAAGAAACTTGTGCTCCCAATATTTTTCTAGATCAGAACATCAAAAAATGGCAAAGGGAAAAGGGGCACTCAAGTATTGGGTAGGTCGCGCAAGTGACTTGTGCGCCGAGAAAGGACTTACGTGCCGGTGCCTAGAAGGATTGGAAACTTGTGCGCCATTTTTCCTTCATGATCATATCATCAAAATATGGAAAAGGAAGAAAGGGTGCCCAAGTTTTTAAGTTGGTCGTGCAAGTTTCTAGGGGGACAGAAGACTTGTGAGCTTAAACTTGCACGCCAGAGGAAGACTTGTGCGCCGCCGTGTAGGGTGTCTAAACGCCTATAAATACAGGTCGAACCATCCTCATTCTATGACGAGTTTAAGACTTAGAGAAAATCAGATCTCACATAGCGCAGGTGTGGTAGTCGTGCAAGTGGTGGTGGGTCACGCAAGTAGGACTTGTGTGACTATTTTGAAGAATCGTGGTTGTTGATAGTTGCACGCCAATATTGGTTTGGGCGTAAAGGGAAGTGAGTCGTGGAAGTTTGGAGTGGAAGAAGCATGTGTCACGCAAGTAGTTGAGGTAGACCTGTGCACTAGTTATAACTTGTGTGTCGATACTTACGCACCACCTTAGACAAGGGTTCCATGTAATGTTGATTCACAACATTATTTTCAGGTTGCGTGAAAGCTGCAAGATTACCCGATATCTTCAGTGCAAAGTGATATTCATCTACGGGTGAAAGCTGGATTTCAACAGAGCATGTACATACAAGAGAGGATGTATTCGTTTCTAATGATGAAGAGGACTAAAGGTCTATAAACTATGAGTGGATCCTTTCCAGAGTAGTGAGCAAAGGAAGAGGAAGAAGGTGATCCTCTTCTCCGGGAGTGATCCAGAGAGAGAGAAACAGGGAGTGACCCTTGGGAAAGCAGTGAGCTGACCCTAAAACTTTTAAAGGAAATGAGCCTAGGCATAGAAGTGATCGAGCCCGAAACTTGTAAACAGTAGTGTGCTTTAGTGAATTTGGTACAGTGGCACATCGCCGTTGTATGATCCTTGGACGTAGCCCAGTGAGGGTGAACCAAGTAAAAATTACTGTGTCTTGTGCATGATTTACTTTCTGTTTATATTGTGAAATGGGAAAGAGAGAGAAGAGTGTTTTTCTTAACTGTGAAACATGATCAGAACAGGATATAATTTTTAATTAGTCATACCCTGATTCACCTCCCCCCCTCTTAGGGTATCCAGCATTTTGGACCTAACAATTTTGAACTTACTGAATGGTCAATCCCCCATCGACTTCATTTAGCCAAGTTGAGATATATTTTTATGAAAATCCTTGGCTGACGCATACTGCACTGATCTCCAGCTAACAATGTGCTGGAAATGGTTTCCCACTAACCATTTACATTGAGAAAAAGAAAAAATAAGTCAAGACACTCCTTCCAACTTAATTGGAAGACACTCGGCTTAGACGGCCGACACATTACAAACTAAATCACAATGCCTTACTCAATGAAATATTGTGTTTATAACAAACATGATCACCGAAGGTCTCACCTAACTTCTAATGATGTTCCCTAACCAATCCATCCCCTGTACATTAACCTATCACACCTCAGTATAAATAGGGGATTAATTACAATCCAGACCGTTGTAATCATTACACTTTGAACAATAACTCTTATCCCGAAAAAAAAGTCTAGGATAACCTTGGAATCAAAACAACTAGAGTCCAAGGGAATAACCAAGGCAGACTATACTCCATATTTATAAGTGAGACATGGGTACACAGCCAAGACGTCTATGTGAGATCACTGACTAAGACTAGAGTAGCATCCTCCTGGTGTTCAAGTCATAAGAAATGTCTCGTATATAAGATTTCATCCATGTAATTACTACATGGGAATCCAAGGGTCACTTAAGACTAACCAAGACTTGATAAGAACAAAATTTTAAACATGAAACATTGTGAGACCACTTAAAATACCCCATAACTTTTAAACTATAGCATGGTGTAAGACCAATACTCTCTTATTGTATCAAGGTCTACTCCAGGATAGGGGATATGATTGTATCTTAAGGAAGATTACACTAAGAGGATTTTAAAGATTAAAATAAGGAAAATGGAAAAAACACTACTAGTTGATACCTAATATAAAGATCAACTTCACTTTCTAATGCACCTTCATTAACTGATCAATGATCTTTTACCACCCGAGGCATCCTGTGATCATTCAAGCTTAACCAACTAAGTCCACCTATGAACAATGACATTTATAAAAGGTTTTATACACTTCAAACCACACCAACATTATGTTTTTGAGAAATCACAGGCATGATTTAATGTTCACAAGCCTCACAGGCTTTTAAGCGATCCTGACCATTCTCCAATGGTCCTCTTTGGTTGTGTTACTTCCACTTGGAAGGACCTATTTACCAGAACTGACTTGACGATCCCCACCTTAGGAGTGTCCTAGTCATCGAAGAAAGAGATAGACCAACTACTCATAAGCGTGCTATATTAGATTTATCTTAAATGAAAGCATGATACTTACCCGAGTCACGCTTACAAAAATCAAATCATTTGTCATGAAAACCAAAACAAAACTGACCAGCATGTTAAAACACCCGAGTCTATGAAAGCCCTCCCATACATTGGGGTGAAATTGTATATTTTATGCTCATGCCACTCTACTCTGAAGATCATTCCACACTTTCACGCATATACCCTCCTATATATATCCCTTTAATCCAGAGCACACATTACCCTCTCCATGAGGGAACATGTACAAGGAGGATACACACACACACACACACACACACCTATGTATCTGTGTGCAAGACTTCGAGAAGACACTAAATGATCTAACTAACTAAAAAGGAACAAAAAATCACCAAATAACCCAAATATAAATATTCTAGACATGGAAATGGAAATAATCCTTACCTTGGATGACGATGAAAAACCAAAAAGGACCAATCTGCCTCACCTTCGGTGGCGGATGCTGAAACATGCACGAAGGGACCCTGAGAGATCCTTTTCATACCCTAACAATAGAAGAAAACTAAAATCTATTTTATCCCTAAACCCTAGGGTTAGGCCACACATCACTGGGTGATGGAGAGAGAAAAAATCAACAAAAAAGGGTAGAAGAGGGAGCCAAAAGTCTTACCTTGAATATTCTAAGGGGAATCATGAAGGAAATTGGGAGTATTAATGAATGGAGAGGAGGCTGCGAAAGGGGGGGGGGGGTCATGTGTGCCAAGGGCTCTAGAGGGGGGGGATGCAGGGAGAGAAGGAGACCCCCTTGGGGGTCTCTTAAAAATTAACTTAAAATAATAATATTATTAATATATAATTTATTTTATTTGATTAATTAATTTATTAAAAAAGAAACACACTACACGATTTGCTACCGAGGGTCACATGATTTCAGACTAACGTTGTGCCCCTACCTACTCCTCTTAACTTGAGGTTTCAGAGCCCAGTGCTCCCAGAAATTGACAGAACACTCGAGACACCCCTTAGACTTTAAACCATATAAAAAAATAACACATTGAAGTTCTGAAACTCTCAAAATTTCACTCCGAAGCATGGTTTTCAAAACTGCCCATCTAGAACATGAAAAATTAAAATCCTTTAGATTTTTTTCTAGTTCAAAAATATGGGTTGTTACAACCACTCCACCTTAGAGTTTCGCATCCCTAATAATCCTTTGGGAATAAAAAAAATATCATGTAACCTATAAGGGTTTTGAATTCCTATTTAAATGGATGCATTTCATTTCTGAATGATCAATGCACATTTAATTAAACCTTAAGAATACAACACTTAATCCATTTAAACCTAACCCAACACTCGATTTCCAACTGAAACATCGAAATAGTGATTACCCGATCATGTTCAACTAGAGACACAACCATGTCATTGTCTCATCAAGAATTCGACCAAAGGTTCTCCCCACCTTAGTATTTAGCATTATAAACGGGAAAATTCCGAACCATGGTGCCTCCACCATTGGAATTGACTTAAAAAGAATTCTCTTAAGCATTTTAATGATGCTACTAGAATGATTTTGAACTTACCAAATGGTCAATCCCCCATCAACCTCATTTAGCCAAGTTGAGATATATTTTTATGAAAATCCTTGGTCGACACATACTGCACCAATCTCCAGCTAACAATATTCTGGAAATGGTTTCCCTCTAGCCATTTACATTTAGAAAAAAGGAAAAATAAGTCAAGACACTCCTTCCAACTTAATTGGAAGACACTCGACTTAGATGACTCACACATTACAATCTGAATTACAATGCCTTCCTCAATGGAATCTTGCATTTACAACAAACATGCTCACCAAAGGTCTCACCTAACTTCTAATGACGTTCCCTAACCAATCCATCCCCTGGACATTAACCTATCACACCTCAGTACAAACAAGGGTGTAACTCCAATCCAAACTGTTGTAATCATTACACTTTAAACAACACCTCCAAGCCTGAAAAAATGTCTAGGATAACCATGGATTTGAAACAACTAGAGTCCAAGGGAATAACTAATGCAGTCCATACTCCATATTTACAAGTGAGACATTGGTACACATCCAAGACGTCTATGTGAGATCACTGACTAAGACTAGAGCAGCATCCTCCTGGTGGTCAAGTCATAATAAATGGCTGGTATACAAGAGTTCATCCAAGTAATTACTACATAGGAATCCAAGGGTCACTCCAGACTAACCAAGCCTTGATAAGAACCAAATTTTCAGCATGCAACACTAGGAGACCACTTAAACCGCCCAATAACTTTTAAACTATAGCATGGTGTAAGACCAATACTCTCTTAGTGTATCAAGGACTGCTCAAAGATAGCGGACATGCTTGTATCTTATGGAAGAGTACAATAAGAAGATTTTAAAGATTACAATAAGGAAAATAGAAAAACCACTACTAGTTGATACCTTATAAAAAACTCAACTTCTCTTTCCAACGCACCTTTATTAACCGATCAATGAGCCTTTACCACCCGAGGCATCCTGTGATCATTCAAGCTTAACCAACTAAGTCCACCTATGAACAATGAAATTTCTAAAAGGTTTCATACACTGCCAACCACACCAACATTGTGTTTCTGAGAAAGCACCGACATGATTTAAAGTTCACAAGCCTCACAGGATTTTAAGCAATCCCGACCATTCTCCAATGGTCCACTTTGGTTTTGTTACTTCCACTTGGAAGGACCTGTTTACCAGAACTGACATGATGTGTAACACCCCAAGATTTTATGAAAAATATTCTTTTTAATTTCATTAATTTCTTGTGTTGTACGCTACACTAAAAGGAGCTTGCACAACATGCATCCTTGACTTGCCTTGCATTACACACAATCGCGACCTTTCTTGATAGCGTGTGTAGTACGCAATACCGAGTTTCACTAAACAACGATATGCTATTAAAATATTATTAAAACTAGCTGTTATGAATAGTAATAACCACTTTTTAAAAATTTGTAAATTTTATTTTTCAAAATGGAATTCATTTTTGGATTCGGAATATTGAAATTAGCTTAGGGTGAAATTTTGGTACTTTTTGGATAACTTTCATATTCTGATGAATAGTGAAAATTACTAAATTTTAATTAAAAACAACTTTTTTAATCAAAATAATTAATAGTGATAAATTATTAATTTTAGTGGTTTTAAAGTATATTTAGAATATATTTTTACAATTTAATACAATGTTAGTCATTGGATGTAATTTCACATTTAAACCAGTTATAAACAAGTGTCAATCTTTTGATATTTATTATCTCTTAAAAACATGCTACTTGTTTTGACGACGAGAATTAATTTTTAAATTAGTTAATGTAGCTGATATGTTTTGAATTTGATAAAATAGACATCATTTTTGAATTCATAATATCAAATATATCTTAGGCCTAATTTTTGATATTTTTCTGGAAACTTTCATTTTTTGATGAATAGTGAAACCACTAAGTGGTAGTTAAAAAAACTGATTTTTTCATAAAACTTAATTTTACCGCTTCTGTGAGTGGAATTTCAAAAATCCGAGAGACACGGTTGATGTCAATAAGTAAAATGTGGTTCAATGAGATGAAAATAATTTTTGTTGAATAGTAACTTTTTACTTTTTTTTACCATGGTTAAAAGTAAATAGGGTAATTAAGGGTAAAAATGATATTATTATTACCCTAACACAGGTCCTAATTCTATTGGATAAATTTTATTCGACCAAAAACAACCTTAGGAATAAAATATGACCATTTATACCCACTTGGATTAGATTAAGACATTTATTATTAATTTATTCAATGAAGGGTTAAAATAGTTAAAATCAAAGTTTAATAAGTAAATCATTTTTAATATAGGGTTATACATAAGATAAATTCGACTATAAATATTAATTATAAATCTAAAAAGATTTCATACATAATTATATTTAATTTGTAATTTTTAGACATTAAATAATTTAATTTATTTATGACACAATGATGATGCATTAATTATTTTATTAACGAAATATTGACATAATTGATGTTATAAATACCCAAATAAATGTAATTTGAGAATATTTATGAATTACACTAATTTTATAGGTTAATATGACATGTTAGTAGTTATTTAATTAACTTTTTCCGAACTAATCATTCTGTTATGATTTTCACAAAAATCAATTACTAAATAGTGTCAAAATTGACATAAAATAGTTTTTAAAACAAATATTATATTATTAATTGTTATTTTATTTTTAAAAATCTAAGGTTCGGCCAAATGACTTAGATAATGTTATATATATTAATAATAAACAACTTGGGGTTCTTTTGGCTTGTTATAGTAAGTTTATTAACCTTATAGTGTAAGAACACAAAAAGACACTGTAAAAGTAAAATTATCTAACTTAAAGTTAAATATAAATGATAAGGTTAAAATAGGAACCTAAACTTGTCTAAATTCTATTGGATGATAGTATTTCGACCCATACCCACCTTAGATTCGAAATAAATCAATTTGGAGCTATTTAAAACCAAATATGACTTTATAATAAAATAATATTTTTAGTTATTCCAAAAGTGCCCCTCTCCTCCCTTATAAAAGGGCACCTCCTCCCTCTCTTCCTCACACCACTTTGAGCATTCAAGCTCATCCAACCCCTACAAAATTATCTTCTCCACTTCCCTAGAAACATCCTAGAGGTCCTGGTCTTCTTAAAAGACCAATTTTAGTTCCCTAAGAGGAGGTCTCAAAGAGGCGCTTCAAAGAAGAGGTAATGTCCGTTACCGATTCTTTCAACTTTATTTCTTATTCCACTTCTTCTTATAATGTGTTTCATTATGAAGTAATAAAATCAGTATCACTCATATACTGATATGTTATTATAAGTATGAAACAACCCTATTTAACCATCTATCCATCCTACGGAAAACGAAATCACCGCACGTGCGTACGTACGGAATACCGTCTCCACGCCGTGGTGTAATCTATTTTCCACCACCACCTTAATTGGATGTGTATAATGATGTACATAATAACTATATATGATTATTGTAAAGTGATATTGATTCTAAAATAGTATACATACACTCCAATACAATTCCATGATCATGAGAACGATATCATTGCTCGTGCATACGTACGAAATACCGTCTCCACGAAGCGATGAGATTCATTCTCCACATCAACCATTCATGAATGATTATAAAGTATATATAATAAGTAATCATGAAATATATGAAATAATAATTATACTGGATTTATGTGTATATATATTTATTTCATCTACTTAATTCCATTCAACTCAATAAGGAAACGAAAACAGCGTTCATGTGTACGTACGACCTACCGTCTCCATTAACGGTGTATTTCTTTCCATTTACTGATGTATTATATATATGTATATTACGAATATATATTATATATAAATAATGTTTTATATTCTGGAATTAAGTAATCATGTACTAAGTAATCATATGAATAATTACAAGTCAAAACACGGACAACAAATGAAATGATTTTACCCAAAATGCTCTTTAACATGGAATTTACAAAAGAACGGGTAATATAAAGTCATAAGTTAACCATATATGATATCATAAAAATGAGTATGATTCTGGAATAATTCAATGACATTATTTAAATCATTATACAGGAGGTTCGGACACTTACGAAGTAAATCAGACCTAAGGTAAGGGATAATTGTGCAATTCTCATTTTTATCCGAGATTGCTTATTCATAAGTATTTACTGGGGTTATTTCTATAATCCATTTCCATGTTTTATAAAAGTATTTTTCTGTATGTTTAATGTCCTTTTTACCCATTTTTGACTTTTACTACATGGTACGTATGGAATCATTCTTTTATGAGGTACTTTTTGACTTTTCCGACAAAATTACGAGAAGAATATTTTTTTAACTTATACGGCATGAATGGATTTTTAAAACATTATTTACAAGAAGCTTACTTTACAAGTTTTCAAGTCTATTTTTAATCAACTTCCTTTAGTTTAGAATTTTATGACATGTTAAGAAAGGAAAAGTGTTTTTGAAGTAGAAAGGATATTTTCTTCAAGAATGGAGTTCAAGTGTTTTATCAAAATTATTTTCCATCTAAGATAATAAAGGGTTATGTTTCTATCCCTATTATTACATTGATTTGATTATTTTGTGATGGAATTATTTTTATGAATTCCTTTATCTTATATGAATTGTTTTATGATGTCCCGATGTTTAAGATTCCCATTTTTATTACATGGGTTATGCTATGATGTATGGTTTATGATTTTGTGGCACATATAAGAATGGTGTCATTATGAGATGGGTGGGACCTATATCTCCCTCCAATGCATTGGGAAAAGATTTTATATCTCATGAGATAGACAAGGCTGGAGCGGCAGGTTAAACCGGTTCCGTGAAACAGGACTGAAATGAGGAGTGAACTCAGTTCATAAATGGACTTTGTCAACTAAGATAGTCTTGTCAATGAGTCTTGACTAATAAGAAATGATTCTATTTGATTATGTGTGTATTCCACAAAGTTTCATGTTTTAAGTTATGATTATTGGGATTACATTTCACTACTATGATTTATCCCATGTTATGATATTATGATCTCTTTTGCAGGTTAAGAATTCCAAAATGTTATGTTATTATGAATATGATGTGATTGATATTTCTTTTGTTTACCCTTACTGAGCATTTGAGATCACCCTTTTATGTTTTCTTTTCCCCAGGATATAAAGAAAGGTTTTTGGTAAGAAAAAAAGGGGAAGATCTTTATGGGAGATTTTGAAGATCTTTCACCACGATTAGAAGATTATATTCCGAGTTTCCAAATAAACTAAACTATTACAGTCCTTGTGTGTGTGTTTTTTTGTTATGTACTAAGTATTCCGCAAAAGTAATGTAATGTCCATGTACATCAAGCTTCGGGTCTCTACAGTTGGTATCAGAGGAAAGGTTTAGTCAACCTTGGGAAACTAGGATGCGAAAATGTTAGGGAGATCCCTAGAGATACTTCTAAGGTATGTCTAGGGATGTCCCTAAGGATAAGTATACATATAGGATATAGTCCTAGAATTACGGTAACGATCTTAGAATTTAACCTAAGATGTTAGATATTGAGGGTGCTCCCCCTTTACTATGTTGTTTTCCCTAGCATGATTTTTTCCTCTCACACTATTCTTTTTGGGTTTTAGAAAATGGCTGGAAATAGGAAGATTCATGATAATAGAGGATATGAAGGAAAATGGAATGATATTCTTCATGAGAAACCAAATGAAACAGGATTTGGAAGTCCAAACATTGTTATTATGCCTAATCAGAAATCTCATAATATGATCAATAATGTCAACTTTGGTAAGTTTCCCGACTCAGAAAATAAGAGAAAGATGGAGTTTCATGATGATCATAGAGGAAAGAAAGTTCAATTTCCCTCATGTAAATCATGTGGGAAGAGGCATCGGGGAGATTGTTTCAAGGGAACTGGAAGATGCTTTGGGTGTGGAAAATAAGGACACAAAGCCAGTAAGTGCAAAGGAAAAGGTTCAGTTAACACCATGGATGAGGATAATGGTATTTCTACGACATCAACAATGGTTAAATGTTTTAAATGTGGAATTTATGGGCATTTTGAAAACCAATGCCCTAAGGGAAAGTCTCATGAAGAGAATCAGTACGGTTGTATGGGTAGTATTTATGTTGATGATGATGAAGAGACTACAAATTTAATGTGAGATGAAATAATTGTTGAAGCTCGGTCAATGGTTTTAGATGGTGGTGGAATGATTGTATGTTTATCTAGAGTTATGTTGTATAGTTAATGGTACTATGGAATAAAGAATTATCTAAGGATTGTTACACTATTGTTTTTCCTAAAAGTATTTGAAAGTATATGTTGAATGGTACCAGTAACAATGGAAGGTTATTCAGATATTTTTGTAAAGTAGATGATATGTGCATAATGAAGGAATAATAAGATAATGAGATGTTTGATTGTATTCATGGTCTTATGATTGATATAAGGGATATCATGGTTTGAGTATATAGAATTTTGAGGATTTTGGTATGTGGAAAGTGTTAACTTCTAACTGCATTCAGGTTTTCACTAAGGTTCAATGGGTATTCATTTTTCAAGAGGATAAATGATTAAGGCCTTTGAATGTTTGGAATGTGACCAAAAAGACATATCTTATGATATATGGGGATCAACGATGGTATTAACATGCTTGTTATATGAAATCTCTGGTAATCGTTTTCACTATATTATGAGAGTGGACTGCAGTATTATGGATAAGCCTAAAGATTGGAATGGATTATGTTGGACATAAGTTAGTATTGTTTAAGGATAGACGTTTTTTCGATATTATTGATGTGATGTTATGGTAATATAGTTTTATAAAAAGGACAACCTGCAGGACGAGCGACAACTCATCACGTCGGACAAGGTTGTGGGAATCGAACCCACAACCGAAGTGCGATTGGCCTTTATCACCTACCACTAGCCTACAGGAAGTCCCTGTTTAGTAGAAATTAGTTTTATTATATTAAGTAGTATGATATATGAATTATAAGTCCATTTTAGGAACCATATATGATTAATCTCACTATAGATCGACTTATGTATATTTAATAACTTTTTCTAACCTTTTGTTTGAGATAGATTGAATGACCCGTCATTCTATCACATGATTTGATAACACTTCACGAATAAAAAATTCAACTTCACTTCTTTAAGAGATGAAGTGGAAATTGTTCAAAGCATGAACAACAGTGAGATTGTACCAAAATAAAGTAAGTATTTATTCTAATTCAAATTCTTCAACTTTAGAGAAATGATCTTGAAAACCAAAAATGTTGTCCTGGTGCCCTTATATCTGATGAATCAGACGGTACCTTAGATCATCACAAATTTATGGCTTTTTGATTGATGGATTTTTCATAGCCATGTTCTCTACCACTCTCCATCAGAATATAACGGTTAGATTTCTCTTCCATACCCATATTTTCACCTATGTTCTCCTATGTAGAAACCCAATGATTAGTTAATTTGGGTAACCGTTACATACTTTTGTTTTTAAAGATTTGTTTTGGTATTCCTTTTACAATGTGGGTTTCTATTAAAGAAACTTTCTAGTAGTAAACTATTTATAACCCCGACGAATTTTGAGGGCGAAATTCATTTTAAGGGGGGTAGAATGTAACACCCCAAGATTTTATGAAAAATATTATTTTTAATTTCATTAATGTATTGTGTTGTATGCTACACCAAAAGGATCTTGCACAACACAAATCCTTGACTTGCCTTGCATTACAGACAATTGTGGCCATCCTCGATAGCGTGTGTAGTATGCAATACCGAGTTTCACTAAACAATGATATGCTATTAAAATATTGTTAAAACTAGCTGTTATGAATAGTAATAACCACTTTTTGAAATTTTGAAAATTTTATTTTTCAAAATTGAATTCATTTTTGGATTTGGAATATCGAAATTAGCTTAGGGTGAAATTTTGGTACTTTTCGGATAACTTTCATATTCTGATGAATAGTGAAAATTACTAAATTTTAATTAAAAACATCTTTTTTAATCGAAATAATTAATAGTGATAAATTATTAATTTGATTGGTTTTAAAGTATATTTATAATATATTTTTACAATTTAATACAATGTTGGTCATTGGATGTAATTTCACATTTAAACCAGTTATAAACAAGTGTCAATCTTTTGATAGTTATTATCTCTTAAAAACAGGCTATTTGTTTTGACGACGAGAATTAATTTTTAAATTAGTTAATGTAGCTGATATGTTTTGAATTTGATAAAATATTCATCATTTTTGAATTCATAATATCAAATATAGCTTAGGCCTAATTTTTGGTAATTTTCTAGAAACTTTCATTTTTTGATGAATAGTGAAACCACTAAGTGGTAGTTAAAAAAACTGAATTTTTCATAAAACTTAATTTTACCGCTTCTATGAGTGAAATTTCAAAAATCCGAGAGACACGGTTGATGTCAGTAAGTAAAATGTGGTTCAATGAGGCAAAAATAATTTTTAGTGAATAGTAACTTTTTACTTTTTGTTACCACGGTTAAAAGTAAATAGGGTAATTAAGGGTAAAAATGATATTATTATTACCCTAACACATGTCCTAATTATATTGGATAAGTTTAATTAGACCAAAAACAACCTTAGGAATAAAATATGACCATTTATTCCCACTTGGATTAGATTAGGACATTTATTATTAATTTATTCAAAGAAGGGTTAAAATAGTTAAAATCAATGTTTAATAAGTAAATAATTTTTAATATAGGGTTATACATAAGATAAATTCATCTATAAATATTCATTAGAAATATAAAAACATTTCCTACATAATGATATTTAATTTGTAATTTTTAGACATTAAATAATTTAATTTATTTATGACACAATGATGATGCAGTAATTATTTTATTAATGAAATATTGACATAATTGATGTTATAAATACCCAAATAAATGTAATTTGAGACTTTTTTATGAATTCCACGAATTTTATAGGTTAATATGACATGTTAGTATTGATTTAATTAACTTTTTTTGAACTAATCATTCTGTTATGATTTTCAAAAAATCAATTACTAAATAGTGTCTAAATTGACATAAAATAGTTTTTAAAACAAATATTATATTATTAATTGTTATTTTATTCCTAAAAATCTAAGGTTCTGCAAAATGACTTAGATAAGGTTATATATATTAATAATAAACAACTTGGGGTTTATTTGGCTTGTTATATTAAGTTTATAAACCTTATAGTGTAAGAACACAAAAAGACACGGTAAAAGTAAAATTATCCAACTTGAAGTTAAATATAAATGATAAGGTTAAAATAGGAATCTAAACTTGTCTAAATTCTATTGGATGATATGATTTCGACCCATACCCACCTTAGCTTCAAAATAAATCAATTTGGAGCTATTTAAAACTAAATATGACTTTATAATAAAATAATATTTTTTGTTATTCCAAAAGTGCCCCTCTCCTCCCTTATAAAAGGGCACCTCCTCCCTCTCTTCCTCACACCACATTGAGCCTTCAAGCTCGGCCAACCCCTGCCAAATTATCTTCTCCAATTCCCTATAAACATCCTAGAGGTCCTGTTCTTCTTCAAAGACCAATTTTAGTGCCCTAAGAGGAGGACTCAAAGAGGCGCTTCCAAGAAGAGGTAATGTCCGTTACCGATTCTTTCAACTTTATTTCTTCTTCCACTTCCTCTTCTTAGGTTGTTTCATTATGAAGTAATAACATCAGTATCACTCATATACTGATATGTTATTATAAGTATGAAACAACCCTATTTAACCATCTATCCATCCTATGGAAAACGAAACCACTGCGCGTGCGTACGTACGGAATACCGTCTCCACGCCGTGGTGTAATCTATTTTCCACCACCACATTACTTGGATGGGTATAATGGTGTAAATAATAACTATATATGACTATTGTAAAGTGATATTGATTTTGAAATAGTATACATACACTCCAATATAATTCCATGATCATGAGAATGATATCATCGCTCGTGCGTACGTACGGAATACCGTCTCCACGACGCGATGAGATTCATTCTCCACGTTAACCATTCATGAATGATTATAAAGTATATATAATAAGTAATCATGAAATATATGACATAATAATGATACTGGATTTATTTGTATATATATGTATTTCATCTACTTAATTCCATTCAACTCAATAAGGAAACGAAAACAGCGTTCATGCGTACGTACGACCTACCGTCTCCATGAACGGTGTATTTCTTTCCATTTACTGATCTATTATATATATGTATTTTCTAAATATATATTATATATAAATCATGTTTTATATTCTGTAATTAAGTAATCATGACCTAAGTAATCATATGAATAATTACAAGTCAAAACACGGACGACAAATGAAATGATTTTACCCAAAATGCTCTTTAACATGGAATTTACAAAAGAACGGGTAATATAAAGTCATAAGTGAACCATATATGATATCATAACAATGAGTATGATTCTGGAATAATTCAATGAAATTATTTAAATAATTATACAGGAGGTTAGGACACTTACGAAGAAAATTGGACCTAAGGTAAGGGATAATTGTGCAAATCTCATTTTTATCCAAGATTGCTTATTAGTAAGTATTTACTGGGGTTATTTCTATAATCCATTTCCATGTTTTATAAAAGTATTTTCATGTATGTTTAATGTCCTTTTTACCCATTTTTTACTTTTACTACATGGTATGTATGGAATATTTCTTTTATGAGGTACTTTTTGACTTTTCCGACAAAAGTACGAGAAGAATGTTTTTTTTAACTTATACGGCATGAATGGATTTTTAAAACATTATTTCCAAGAAGCTTCCTTTACAAGTTTTCAAGTATATTTTTAATCAACTTACTTTAGTTTAGAATTTTATGACATGTTAATAAAGGAAAAGTTTTTTTGAAGTAGAAAGGATATTTTCCTCAAGAATGGAGTTCAAGTGTTTTATCAAAATTATTTTCCATCTAAGATAATAAAGGGTTCTGTTTCTATCCCTATTATTACATTGATTTGATTATGTTGTGATGGAATTATTTTTATGAATTCCTTTATCTTATATGAATTGTTTTATGATGTCCCGATGTTTAAGATTCCCATTTTTATTACATGGGTTATGCTATGATGTATGGTTTATGATTTTGTGACACACATAAGAATGGTATCATTATGAGATGGGTGGGACCTATATCTCCCTCCAATGCATTGGGTAAAGATTTTATATCTCATGAGATAGACATGGCTGGAATGGAAGGTTAAACAGGTTCAGTGAAACAGGACTGAAACGAGGAGTGAACTCGGTTAAGAAATGGAATTTGTCCACTAAGATAGTCTTGGCAATGAGTCTTGACTAATAAGAAATGATTCTCTATGATTATGCGTGTATGCCACAAAGTTTCATGTTTTAAGTTAAGATTATTGGGATTAAATTTCACTACTATGATTTATCCCATGATATGATATTATGATCTCTTTTGTAGGTTAAGATTTCCAAAATGTTATGTTCTTATGAATATGATGTGATTGATATTTCTTTTGTTTACCCTTACTGAGCATTTGAGCTCACCCTTTTATGTTTTCTTTTCCCGAGGATATAAAGAAAGGTTTTAGGTAAGAAAAAAAGGGTAAGATCTTAATGAGAGATTTTGAAGATATTTCACCACGATTAGAAGATTATATTCCGAGTTTCCAAAGACACTAAACTATTACGGTCCTTGTGTGTGTGTGTTTTTGTTATGTACTATGTATTCTGCAAAAGTAATGTAATGTCCATGTACGTTAAGCTTCGGGCCTCTACATGATTATCCCCACCTTAAGAGTTTCCTAGTCATTGAAGAAAGAGATAGACCAACTACTCATAAGAGCACTATATTAAATTTAGATTAAATGAAAGCATGATACTTACCTGATTCACGCTCACAAAATTCAAAGCATTTGTCATGAAAACCAAAAAAAATTGACCGGCGTGTTAAAACACCCAAGTCTATGAAATTCCTCCCAGACATTGGAATGAGATTGTTTATTTAATGCTCATTTTACTCTACTCTGAAGATGACCCGAGACTGTACACAACTACATAAGGGTCAAATATTCCACCAAACTCAACCAGTTCATTACAACATTTAACACTTGACAAACACTACATACATGAATGCATACTAACTTAAGATTCAGAAGAAATTTGACACATCCTGAATACTATCCATATATTATCCTCCCTATGAATTTACGTATCAGATGTTCCACACAGAGATTTAACCCATAGTTATATTTCTCTATATGAACCTTAGCCTAGATGATAACATACCCCATAATCCATCACTGAGGAAGAATATATGGTCAAGAAACTTATAAAGTAGCCAACCATTCTTGAGGAATGTATAACTAGCTGAAACTGAGCACTAATTGATTCTCACACCCATAAAAAGGGTCTAGATATCATGATCACCCATCTGAATAAGGGTTTCATTTAAAGATAAGAGTCCTACTAGAGACAAAAACACCCGGACGACACCAAAAATCTGGAAGCTCATAACACTAGAAGGGATTTAAAACTCAAACGGTGCTACCTACCATGGAATAGCCCTTTTCAAAGGAGGAAACGTCAATCCTAACACTAGGTCATACCAAAAAAAAGTTATGAGGCTTAATAATCAATAATCTTAGCCATTTCTAAAAGAAAAAGGCCTATAGAAAACACTGCCATTTTCATTCCAAGGAAACCCAAAGGAGAAACTTAAAAAACCCTTACCTGAGGTTCTAAACATGGGGCACCACATAGGGTTCCATTTTAAATCCATTACATTGATTTACTTTAAATATTTAAATGATTTATATATTTAATTCAAAACACCAATTACTAATTCTAAATAGAATCACTTAGTAAAAGACGAGGAAAACATTTAAGTTTCATAAATCTTCCTTTTAAAACTTTAAACATTTGTTAACATCCCATATTTATTAAAAACATTATCATGTAAATTCCTTTTAATAGATAAGGCGACCTATAAGGGTCCCTTTAAGAAAACTTGGGTTCATCTGAATGCAAACCAATAATATTTACTTAGTTATTGAATTTATAAATACTCATAATGTGTTATCTCATAAGATACATGTCCCAACTAACCTACTTGGGTCTAGTTTCACATTTTAGAAGGAAACTTATTTAATTCAGGTTAAATTTAAACATCTTTCACATTTATAGCGATTTAAAAAACAACATGGTCATTTACAATAGTTGGATTATATGGGTTGTTATTCCCCAACCTATAAATCACCCATACACTTTATATACCAAAGTATAGCTCCAATTTAACCAAAAATAATATACTTTAACATTATAACTTTATAAAAATTTTACAATGGTTAGAACGTATGGGTTACCTTTTCTTAGTTATAAGGTTCCCATACACCTTACAATCGAAAACTGGTTCTCATTTATTCACAACCCATACATATCTAGCCCATGAAACTAATTACACATTTAAAATGAAACATGCATGTTATAAAAAGTAGTAAACACCAAGAAACATTCTATAAACACAAAATAATGGAATATAAATAGCCAATACAAGTTGTATAAACACAAACATTATATATCACCTAAGGCACACAATCAAAATATCAAGCAACCTACATATACAACTACATGGCATAGAATATGCATGGAATGTAAATTCTCTGTATTCCCAATATGATGCAAGTAATTATTTATCCTTATTATGTTAGGTCAAGGATAAAATTCCATAAATTACATAAATCAATAAATCAATAATCAGTAAAGATTACTCTATGTAATCTAGATGAAATCATATCAACTATAATAATAAACAACATGAACAAAAATTCCCAGCCCTAGACACTTTTACATTTCCCCATGGGTGAGGTGACCAATCCTAGACATGACTATTTACCATGAAACGACACATTATTAGTCTCCTTTTTATCAGCCCAAAATAGTAAGACAAAGGAAAACCGACCTCTAATACCAATTTGTAACATCCTGGCTTGGCTCACCACTAAGACGGTGGTCAGACCGGTGGGTCATATGGACTCAAGCGTGCCTCCCCATATTCCAGAGGCTGCCGACTAGCAGTGAGGGTCTTTTGATGGTACGATGGGGAGACTATACCCTCCAGATCAGAGTCACACAATGGTATAATAGTATTAAATTAATAAATAGTAGAATAAGAAGTAATAATAAAATAATAACAATGGTGAAATAATAATATAATATCTGTGCCAATTCCAATTTACAAGAATGCATGTATGACAAATGATGCTACAAGTGAAAGTAGTATGAATTACAATAGTAATACTATTTAATAAAATAAAGCTTCCCAATGACTAGGTCTATGAGAATCCTGAGCTCTAGCTCAGTCTTGTGCTCCAAACTCCCAGGTACAAGCTAAAAAAATAACAAATCAACCAAGGTCCTACAAATATAAGGTATAATCAGGTACCCCAGGGAAATGGTGGCCCAAGCATGGTGTGGGATAATAATCTCAGTAGGACAACACTCACTATTTCTATCCCAATCCATTCCTTGATATGTAATGTAAATAAAAAATCATGTATAAGTAGAAAAATAAACAAGTAGTTCTGAATAAATAAACAACAACCCGCCTAGGTTCCTAAGGGACACATGGAGACTATACCTGCTTCAACCCCCTACCAAGTATTATGTATATGGGTAGATCCTCCTGCATTAGGATGGATCACCCAAATCAGTGGAAGATTATCCTAGTGAGAATAAATCACTCAAAATATACCACAAAAATATAACCTCTACCCATAGGCTAACCAAAATCTCACCCTCAAGCATAACTAGAATCTCTCCCTCAGGAATCCGACATAAACATATACTCTGCCCTTAAGAATTCAGTACCAGTGCACCTAGCCCTTAGGAGAAACAAAAAAATTCACCAAGCCCTCATGCATTGTGTGACTATACATCTAGCCCTCAAGCATCTGACAAGATCATATACTCTTCCCTTAATCATTCAGTACCAGTGCACCTAGCCCTCAGGCGATACAAACACATGCACTAAGCCCTCTAGCGTCAATACCAATCATGATTCGTATCCATACAAACTCAACATCAAATCAGCATCAAAACCTCATGTATCAATCACATAGATATCATATAATATCAAAATCTAAGGAATAAAAATCATAAGTCTAGTACCAAACATGCCATATTTATCATCAAAAGACACAATGATCAATTTATAAAAATTTCCATCATTCAAACCAAATCATTTCATTAATCTAGGTTCTTAATTATCATCATAATTATATCAATCATATTTAAATAATCATTTGACCCTATGGTCATTAATATATCAATTAACCAAAATTAGACAAGGTGATTAGTTCAAAAGAAATCACACAAATATAATATTGTGCCAATTCAAAATTCTAATCCAACAATTAATTGAATTATCCAATATATTATAGGGCTCGAAATTCAAACAAACTAGGTCGCAATTAAATCCAATGTTGGAACACCTATAGTGTGGTTGATGGTCTCAGTCTCCTTGCCTATGGACCCAAAGGGATTCAATGGCAGTTTAAAAATAATAGATTATAGTTTAATAGGGATTATCCAATTTATCTGGTCAAGCTCGCAGCATGCAGACGTGATCACACATATCACAATTACAATAAATAATTATATAAGATAAGGAAAGGATTTAGTTTATACCACCCAAATCAATTCCTTTTAAGGCATGCAACTTCTCTGAAGCACGTCGTTGAATATATTCAAGTCACATCATAGAAAATATTTACATAAACCATCCTTATTTAATTATAATAAGATGTGTGGTCTTACCACCCTAATAAGTTCCACATAAATTAATTAATTTAAAACTTCAAGGAATACATGCCATCTTAACATGTTAATCAAGTCAAGGGATAACCTTTAAACTTTTAAAGAAATAAATCAATCATATCAAGCCATTCCATTCAATTAATTCCATCTAATTAAACAATTTAAGGAAATTCATTTATCAATATTTAAGTGGTACTTAGAAGGTACTGTGGGAAAATAAGGAAAATTCCTACAAGGGTATTATATTTTTATAAATCATGACAAGTCATTCAATTTAAGATGGTCCAAGCTCATATATGGTGCCTTGGTTCTTTAAAATTTTTAAAAAGGGAACTCAGTTTTTTAATGCCATTAGATGTCATATCCTAAACATTCCATATATCAATCATAATCTCAACGTATAAAGAAACACCAATGCAATAAGCCAAGAAATCATAAATGTATAATCACTAATTTTTAGTTTAGAAGATAGAACACCTCCATTGGAGGGGTTTTATTATAAAGAATTTATTTTTTTATTAAACAAATATTTTATCATAACTAAGAATTTAATTCATGGTACACATTTCAATTTATCAAAGGAATTCAATAAACTTATTTAAAGAATCACTTAAATGATTATTAAAATTAAAGGGTTAAGGATAGGGATCTTGCCTCAAAATTATACCAAGATGAACTCAACACATTTTACGAATATCATTCCACACTCTCACACGCATACCCTACTATATATATACCCCTTAATCCAAAGTAAAAAATTCCCCTTTCCATAAGGGAACATGTACAAGGAGGATACACACACAGACACATGTACCTATTTATGTGTGCGCAAGACTTATAAAATCCATAAAATGATATAAATAACCAAGAATGAACCAACAAAGACCCCAAATATAAATAGGATAGACAAGGTAGTGGAAAAAAACCTTACCTCAGGTGATGAAAAAAAATAAAAGGACCAATATAATTAGACTTCGATGGAAAATTTCAGAACACACATGAAGGGGTCCTGAGATACCCTTATCATATCCCTATAATGGAAGAAAACCACAATCTCAATTAACCCCAATCCCTAGGGTTAGGCTGCACGTCACTAGGAAACAAAGAGAGGGAAAAAATCACTGGAAAAGGGTAGAAGAGGGATCCATGAGTCTTACCTAGAATATTATACGATGAATCATGAAGGAAATCATGAGGATCAATTAATGGAGAGGAGGATGCGGGGGGGGGGGGGGGTCACGCATGCCTAGGTATCTAGAGAGGGGGGTGCGTGATGTAGAGGAGAAAGATACCCCCTTTAGGGTCTCTTAAAACTTAACTTAAATTAATAATAACAATAACAATAACAATAATAATAATAAAAATTAAAATAATATTAAATCATTTAATTTAATTTATTATTTTTATTTTTATTTAATTAATTAATTTCTTAAAAAAGAAACATATCACACAGTTTTCTGTTGTGGGCCGCACAGTTTCAAACTAACCGTAAACCCCTGCCATCTCCTCCTGACTTCAGGTTTCAGAGCCTAATGCTCCTAAAACTTGACAAAACATTCGAGGAACCCCCCAGCTCTTTGAAACACATCAAAAAAACAACAACACATTGAAGTGTTGAAACTCTCTAAATTTCAATCTGAATATAGGTTTGTAAAACAGCCCATCTAGTAAATGAAAAATTCAAAATCCATTGGATTTTTTCTGGTTAAAAAACACGGGTTGTTATAGGGGCCTTTTGTGTCATCCTATTAATCTTCAAATACATTTTATGATCTACTTTATGAATAGATTCATCATGTTTCTATGAGATATCATGGAATCTCTATTCTTCTTCTTTAGAAATATCTTCAATGGATTCCAAAATCACTTTTTTCTTTTTCTTATTTTCATAGTAGAAATCCCATCTTCTTCTTCTCTATAAATTAAATATTCAATATTCTCTTCATTCATATCTCTCTCTCCCTATCTCAAACTACTAGAGGTAGTTATATATATATATATATCCTCTCATTACTTTCAATCCAATGGTTGATATTGAATTACCTTTTCCTAATATTGTGCTAAGTGTACCATGTAATTAATGGTATCATTAAATGCTATTTAATCTAAAATAATCACCTATAAATCCAATAAATAACTTATAATTAAAGTTTCTGGTTGAATCTTCTAGGTGACAGAAAATCCTTGGTTGTTACATGATACATGATTCTATGGAACAAACAATGAATTTCATTCCTCTATTGTGGTATAGATTATTCCACTACAGTATAGAATGGGGGATCAATCAAATTCTATAGTCATGGTCTATTTCTCTATGGTGTGGCCTTTTTTTAGTTATCTAGATCTATGAAATCTGACAAGACTTCAATATACCCATCATCTCCACATGAAATTCTTCATAAGTCACCCATGATCTATGACATGATCTCCTCTAACTGATAGAATCATCGAACTTACTACAACATATGAAATTCATTCTAGTGTGATCGTCTATAGGATATGAAATATTAACTCATATGTGATGCCAACATCAAATCTTCCATTTTGTAATTCTGCTTCTATTATGTGGCTTCTTACACTTTGGTGTAGGCTTAAATTATTATATTATACCATGGAATAGTCTAACATATTGTGGTGTGGACACCAATAGTAATTAGAGATCCCTAAGATCCTTGATTCTATTAAATCCAGACCCTCTATGATGTAAGGTATAACCGTGACATGGGAATCTCATTTTCCAAAAGGATATAGTGTAGCCTAATCTCCATGACATAATATTCCTCACCTAAACTTAAGCTAAAATTCTTTGATAGTTTTTGTGGTGTGTTCTTTATATTACAGTGTAGTCTGTATTTCCTTCATGCCATATTGGACTTGCCTCCAAAAAAACATGTGACTTATCAAAATCCTTTCAATACCACCATTTCAAAATCCATGCATGGTTCTGACCCATTCCACTGACAATTCAACATGGTTTCTCCCTACATCGTGGTCCCTTGCTTGTTCCTACCTTCACATGCACTTTTACCTCCTCGTACTAGTGCTCACATGAGCACACTACTTTCCAACTAGTTCAACTATGTGGTGTCTGGGATCATCCACAAAGTTGTATAAAGGTCGCTCGAGTGCTATAATAGAGTGGTATTGACCTAATTTTTACATACTCCACCCTTCATTGTGGTGTAACCATCAACATTATGGACTAGAGTTCCAATTCATATGAATTCACATGTCATATGAATATTTTACTTGTGGAGTAGTGACTACATGTGGCATGGAAAATTTCCTTTTTCACTTATTCTATGACATAACCACTAGAGCTACACTATGATCTATTTTATCGAATAAATCTCATCATTAGGCCTATGGTTATGTAGTGTATATTCCTTCCTTTAGAAATATTGTCTCCAACATCCACCAATGTCCATTTCCTTCACCTTTATGGATTAATTGAATCCATAAAAATTCTCCAAGCATCTTCTACTTCCACATGCCTTTTCAAAAAACAACACTTTCCAACAATTTTTACTTGATTCATCTTGCACCTTCCTTGAAATCATTTTTCAATAAATCCAACACAACAATTGGAGATGCTAACAATCTCCAAAAACACTTATTGTAAACCTCACTTATTATCAATTGGAAACCTCACTTATTATCAACAAATCCAACATCAATCCTTTAGGGATGTTAATAATCTCCCCCATTGTATTTTTTTGAAAATAATAAATACTTCCCATAGTATTATTGATTCTCCCTCAAAGCATCTCTTCTTATTACCCCCCAAACTTACCTTACACCCCTTATTGACAATGAAATATAAAGGGTCCTAACCTGAGAAGTTTTGACTTTACATTCTATTTCTTTTCACTCTTCCCCTTTATTTTCTAGTGATTAATCTTTTTTATTCCCCCCTTAATGATTGGGTATTTAAATAATCTTCTCTCAATTATCATGGGAATTTAAGATCTATAGAGATACCTCCTTTTGAAACCCCTTATTAAATAAGAAATAACTAAACTTATTATAAGTGTAAACACCCCATTTCACCATTTCTGGATGAGAGGTATAATTATATAATATTCCACAAAACAAACATCAAAGACATCTACAATAACTCAACACAACAATGAGTGAATTTACCACTTAGAACATGGGCTTCTAACAGATCCTCTAAGCCTATTGATCCAAATATTTGTATAATAAACAAGAATAAAAGTAAACCTCCAAAAAGACTACCCATTCCACTCATTCATTCTAATAATAACATTTCATTCTTGAACTTCTCACTTTCCCAATAAAAAAACTTGTATTCTAATCATATTATACCGCTAAATAATTTGCATATAAATTGTAAAGCACATGGGGTTGAGTCATACCACTTGAAAAGTCTCTTGATATCAATTGTGGATGATTTAACTAATGATACTAACTAGAATCCAACAATATTAATATCTTTCAAAAGTATAAAAACTTTTTGATTTGGATTTAAATCCTTTGAATGCTGATCACCCGTTCCCCTAAGTCTTCATCTCTTAACACTAATTAAAATGATCAATTCATATGTTGCATTTGTTGATAATAACTCATTTATCTCATCAGCCTTTTTTATCCTATATAATAAAATATCTGATATAAAATTTTAGGATATAATAAGATAAATTTAGAGCTCATCCTTGATGTTACTCCAATTTTTCTTTCCTATTTTATTGGATAGATTCCACTAAAATCCTAGTCCAAGCACACTTTTTTGAAAGAAAAATACTAGTTATTGTTTGGTTTATTCCCTTTTATATGAGATTTTTAACATTATAAGTCGATATAAATTTCAATTTCCGGATTTATATCACTGATGACCTCAAAGAACATTAAAAACATCGCTTTATATATCCACAAGAAACTCAAGATTCAATAATGACCTTCATTACAACATACATGTTTTCATTCAACACTTTAATATGTGTTTTTTAGAACCTTTACACCATGGATCGTGTCTCCCCAAAATTTATGAAATAAATCAAATAGTTTTTAAAAAAAATTAATTATATGGGGATAGTAGTACCTCCATGTTCTTTAAGTTGAGGAATGTGGCTAGCCATATTTGACTAACCCTTCATCTTATATTTTTCCTTTCCCCCTTTTCAAATTTTGAGAAAGAAACATCATCGTCTCTTGAATCTCATATTCATCATATCTTATAGTTATACATAGTATCCTTTTTCAAAAATATATCCCTAGTGTTATATCACTTACAAACTTCTCTTCATGGATGTGTGCATTGTCATCCTTCCTTATCTTGGACTTTTCCATAGTTGTGGAATTGATCACAATTGAACGAATATCTTCTTAGGGTGCATCAATAATGGATATCACCTCCAAAATTATTATCATTTGTATCTTCATATTTTTCCTTTTAGTGGGTTTTATGGAACCAATTTGGAAAACTTCTTCCTTGGCATCTAGGACTGTCACCTTGGAATACTTATTAATTGGTGGATTATTCTTTACTTGTTCTTACACCTTTCTAACAGCTGGTAATACCTATTTCTTTTGCTTCTATAATTATATTCTTTTCTTCCAAGAGAGTTATTATGAGTATCCAAATACTGGTTCTCGATAAACTTTTCATTTATTATCTTTCTCAAACTTCAAAGCATTGAACCTATTTTCCAGCTTAATAAACTGTCTTCCAGGATAAGTATTCTCCTTGTAAGTCATAGTACTAGAGTGTATTTCTATATATTATTTAACCTTATGTGCATTACTATAATTGAAATAACTTTATATGTGATCAAGGTTTGAATAAATAAAATATTTACCATAATATTTATACCTCGTTTAGTGTCTCATTCATTGATATGTAGGTGCTACTAGAGTTCTTCTCACTTCCTTAGGCTTATTTACTTTAAAAAATCTACTCATTATGTGCCCAATTCTTCCATAATATCAGTACTTAAGTGACACCTTATTTTTTAGAAACACACTTTGAGAATAATTATGGAACTTATCTTTTATTCCAACTTTCAAATTTGGAATCTTTATTTCTTTATGCTAAAATTCAAGGCTACATATTCTCTCTCAAAACTATTAATTTATAGGGATAGATCTTCAATAATTGTATAATGAACTCCATGAATGAATTCCCATTATTCCACCTTCACTTTTAGAATTAGTATATCCTCTTGTACTTTTCATGAACATTCCCTAGAATAGAGACCTGATGTACTTTTTTTCACCTATAGAACCCCTTATTATTTTCATCTTTTAAATTGAGTATGAAATTCCACTTTCTGTTTCCATACTAGAGTGAAAATCAAACATAACAGAGTAATCAATATTTACCTTGGTTGAAGAACTCATCTTCTGAGTTGACTTCATTTTGTTCTTCCAATTTTTACTTTTTGACATAAGTAATTCTTCACTTATTAGTTTTACCACTTTACTAGTATTCCATTATTATTTTTCATTAAGACTCTAAAATTCATGCTACATATCTTTAGAGAAATTTTAATGAATAATATTCTTGATCGCATCTTATTCAGAAGAATCCATTAATTCCTTTTTCACTATGGAATCATTTCAATGTTTCTTTGATCTATCTCAAAGATAACTATGTGATCTCTTAATAAAACAATTCATTCCTAAAAAAATTATCATATAAATACAAGTGAAACTTCCATGTAGGAAATTAAATCCCTTTTTCCATTATTTGAATTTTTTTCCATCAAACACCATAGCCTTCACTATAAATTCCATTTCTCTCCAATAAATTCAGATCAAGTTAGAGTAATAAAAATCCAATAGAAAATAATCCTTCCCTTTAATACCATTTTTTGGTCTCTCAAGGGACTTATATGAGATATACCTTGAGGGGGGGGGGGGTGAATCGGGGTATCTGAACTTATTCTTACTTCTCTTCTTTTCAATTTCACTCTCACCACCCTAATGATATTGACCTCTTACTAAGAAGGGACACATTGTTTTCTATTGTGGACTCAATGATTTGATTAATTTTGAAATTTACCATCCCTTAATCAAATATATTTTAGATTAATTAACCCAATTTCGTGATTATGTTATATATAATATAAATAATCTTGTACATAGACACAATTATTTTATGTTGGTTCACCAATATAAGATTGTCCAAGGATTATGTGATCGATGATGCATCGATGCACCAAAAACACTAACAAATCACTACTTAGGGTTTGAATAGGTCACTCCTTCATGGGATTACTACCCTTAAAATGTTTTGGGATGGTTCACTACCACCCAAGGATTACTTCCCACAAAAATTCTATTTTTCACTCACTACTTCAAAGGGGAAACAAAGTTGGATCATAGGCCGAGAAAAATATCACCTTATTGTTGTAGATGCACCAGATATATATATGGGTTTCTTTGATGTCCTCTTACTACTATTAATAAACCAATTGCGATCTAATTTATGAATAACTTCATTATCTTTCCATGAGATGTCATGGAATATCCTTTATTATTCTTTAGAAAGATCTTCAATGGATGCCAAAACCAATTCTTTCTCATTTTATGCATAGTGGAAATTCCTTCTTCTTCCTCTCTAAAAAATTCATCAATATTCACTTTATTTAGATCCCTACCTCCCTTTCATGAACTTTTAAAGGTAGTTTTATAAAGAAATTCTCTATTTACTTTCAATCCAATAGTTGGTATTAAATCTCACTTACCTAGGATTTTTCTTAGTCTACCATGTGATTAATGGGATCATAACATGCCATTTAATCTAAATTAATTACCTGTAAATCCAAGTATCAACTTTTTATTAAATTTTCTGGTTGAATCTTCCATATGAAAGAAATTTCTTAGTTTTGGTGTGATATATGCCTCTAAAAAATAACTAACCTCTTTCATGCTTATATTGTGTCATAGATTCTTCTACTATAGTGTAGAATGGGGGTTCAATCTAATTATATGGTTGTGGTTTATTTATTTTTGTCTTGTAATTATTATTGTTAACCAAACCTATGAAATATGAAAAGACTTAAATGCACCCATTATCTCGGCACAACCTTATTCATAACCCACCCGCAATCCACAACATGATATCTCCAACTGATCAAATCACTCAACTGATAGCGGCATGGTAACTTCACTACAATGTGAGATTGTATAGGATAAGAAATATTAACTCGTCTCGAATGACAACATCAACTCCTCTATGTTGTAATTCTTCTTCTACTATGTGGATTCATCCACTTCGGTGCAACCTTTAAATTCTCGGATTATACTACAATGTAGTCTAATATACCACATAATGGAAACCTATAAAATTAGAGATACCTAATATTATTGATTCTATTAAATTCAGACTCTCTATGATGCAAGGCATAATTGTGGCATGGGCATCACATCTTCTATAAGGATTACGACGTAGCATGATCTCCGTGGTATGTGATTCCTCACCTAAACTTCAACTTAACTCATTTTGATAGTGTCTTCTACATGGTCTTTACATTTTGTTGTAGTATGTATTTCCTTTTTCCCATATTGGACTTGCCTTTGAAAAACTCGAGCCTAATCAAACACATTAAATTATCACCATTTCAAAATCCTATCATGGTACCGACCCATGCCATAACCACTTTAACATAGTGTCTCCCTGTGTTGGGGTCCCTTTCTCACATTACTGCAAATTGACCCTTTAAAAATGCTAGTAAAAGGGCTTTATCAATGATATAGAAGCATTGATAATGTAAGTGCTGTTAAAGGGTTGGCTTTAACAGCGATCGTAAAAATATCTGACAAAGCCCCCCTTTAAGAGCGCTAAAAAAGTGTTGATAAAGGGGGGTCTTTATCATTGATTTTTCAGCACAGATAAATGAGTTCTTTATCAACATTTTTTTATCACTGTTAAAGGCCTCCTTTATCAGTGTTTTTTAGCATTATTAAAGGCCCCCTTTAACAGTGCTAAAAAAGCGCTCATAATTTCCTCGCTAATAAAGGGGATAATTTTTTTTATTCACACCCCACCTTTTTATCAGCACCTCACACCCCCTATTAGATACCCCCTTTATAAATGATTTGGATAATTCCACCCTCCCACGTGCTCCCTTTTCTCTAGAGAGTTTCAAACCTAAGAGCTCCAGCTTATACATGTGTGCTTTTTCCACTCCCCTATATTGTTTTGTGTTACATTTTATGACATATCTATATATTTAAATATATTTAATCACATTTTTAACCATATATTTATATATATGTTTATATATATATGCATATATTTATTTATATATAATTATTTAACTATATATATATAATATGTTTTTTTGTATGTGTGTGTTTATAAATACATACAAACATATATATATATGTGTGTGTGTGTGTGTGTGTGTGTGTGTGTGTGTGTGCCTCTATAAATATAATTATACATGTTTATATTTATGTATATATATTATATATTAATATTTATATACATAGACATATATTATAATATATTGATAAATATATATCTGTTTGTCAATACACACAAAAATATATATATATAATCATTATTTATACATTAATTGTATAACTATATAAATATTCATACATTTTTATTTTAAATAAAATGGATATTAGTCTTTATTTAGATAAGTTTTATATAATGAAAAATATATTTTATATGTAAATATGTTTAAATATTTAATTATAAAATTAACTTTTTATGTGTGAATATTTAAAAAATATGTATATATTATTATATATTTGATTATAAATAATAGTTCATTGTGAAAAAATGATAAAATTTCAAATCCATAATTTCAATATGAATGTAATACCTGGGAATAAATTTAGTCCCCACTAAAAAAGGAAAAAAACCCCCCTTAAACGAGGTTGAAAATCTATCAAATGTTAAAAAATTGGGGTACCCTAACTAAAAACTAGGTTTTATAGGCCTTTTGGGCCTTTTTCCCATAAAAAACATGAATGGGATACTACCTAGAAACTAGTACTTAGATCTCATCGTAAGATTTGATTTGATATGTGGCAGATCCCAAACGGACACCCGAACCAAAAGTTATAACCGTTTGAAGATCAACTTACATTTTAAACTTATTTTAGATATTTTATTAATTTTTTTTTATTTTTTATCTTCAATTTGTTATTAAATGACTATTAATCGATAATAATTATCAAATTACTAATTAAAAATTTATATTTTTCATTATTTTATAATTCATTTTCAAAAAATATCTTATATATTTTGTGTAAATTCCTCTTTATCCTTATCTAAAACATATTTAAATATATATATTTATATTATATTTATATTAATATAAATATATTTATATATTTATATATTATTTTTAATGATTTTTTTGAAATATACCATTCATTAACGGTAGTAAAAAAGCACTCATAAAATCCCCCCTTTATCAACACTTTTTTACTAGCGCTAATAGGGGGTTATCAACATTTTTTAACAAGCCCTAATAAAGGGACCCCTTTAATAGCACTTTTTTACCACTCTTAAAGAACCCCTTTAGAAATGATAAAAAAAGTTTTGTTAAAGACCCCTTTAACAGTGCTTTTTCTAGTGCTAATAAAGGGGGTTTTTAACAGCACTTTTAGCTATCGCTATTAAAACCCCAACGCTAGATATAGCCAGTTTTGTAGCATTATCATGCATAACTTCCTTAACTGCTTTATAAATCACCTCACCAACCTACCCCTGTAATATCTTGTCTACACTACCGAAAACTGAGGAGAAAATATCCTTTTTAGATCTTGCAATCATAGTAGAAATCCCAATATACTCTTTATGTTTCTCTATAAATTACACTTTTGAAATTCTATATAAATCAAAACTCCTCCTAGGAAGCACACCCCTACTAAATAATTCCTCATATTTTTGGAAATTCACATTCTTTATGGACACTATATTATAATTTTCAATTAATCCAATAATAATATAGTATTCTTCTCAAGTAACTCTAGTAAAGGGGAGACTATCATCAGTAAAAAAATAAGTAACTCAAGTTCTACCCATAATTTTTGTGTACCATGAATCATTTCCTTTAATTTTAAATAAGAAATAATTTTTGAAAATAAAATCAACAATGATAATAAACAAGTATAGATATAATAGATCCTCTTTCTATAATCCTCTTGATGGAATAATAGGTCTTGAAACCTGGCCATTAATAATAATCTGTAATTAAATAGTTGAAAAATAATTCATAATTTTTTCAAACCATATTTCATTTAATCCCATTTTATAAAGAATAACATTTAGGAACCCTACTCTACTTTTTCATACGATTTCATCACTGTTTGTTACACACACCCATGTCCACGATATTTGGAGTTGGTTCAGACCTACTTTTAAAAGGATGACAATCACTATGACTTTACCAATGATGATTTGGGTTGTGCATTGGTTGAGAGATTGAGAGTTTGGATCATCCCTCAAGGGGTTTTGTTTCCTAGTCCAAGACTCACTTAAATATTTAACTTGTATTCATGAATCATTCCTAGTAATAATATTACCACGGGTTACCAATGTACTGGTGATTGATCAAAACCATGTACTGATGTGAATTTCTATATATATCATAGGTTCTCGATCTTTATTTTAATAGTGATTATATTATGGTTTAAATCCACATAAAAGGATTTCATGAATTTTATCACCATATAGGGAGTAATTCGGTGTTGTGGAGTTGGGATATCTCCCATGAGAGTGAATTCCTACGTATCCCGATGAAGGGAATAAAAAATTACGTAGTTTAGTGTCATTTAACAGGACATGTTTTCCTTTTAAGGCTATTTAATAAGAAATAATATGGTTCATTTTAATTTCATGCATCCATGAACTATTTAGGTTCCTTTTAAAGTATTTCATCTATGGCCTATTGAAGTTCTTTTTAATCTCATGCATCCATGTCCAATTGAAGTTACTTTTATGTTAATGCATCTAGGACTTATTGAATTAGGTTTTAAGGTTGTGAATCCAAGACCTTGGGATGTTGGGATTTAACCTCAAGTAAAATTCTTACGTATCTTGGCTTATAGGGATCAAAGTCTATATAGTTCGAGTTATGCATTTTAAGCTCATATGTCAGGATCAGTCAATTTTGTTTAATGTCATGAAATAAGGATGCATATGTCGTGAAAGGGGTGACAATAAGAGACTCGGTGGGGATTATACATGGGAGACCCTTTTTTATTCATCTTGGATGTTAGTAACTAGACATGAGAGGATATGGTTGGAATCAAAGAAGATATAGCCCAGTGAATGAGAGGTACTCATGAGGTTTTTTTGTGGGAGGGGAATTATTATAAAAAAATTTCATGATTATCCCTCCCAAAATTCTCTTAGGTTTAAACTTAGAAGCTACCTCAAGGTTATTTTTTAAGGATTACACACAAAAAATTCTTTGAAAATAAAGTTATTTCTCTCAAAGTATGCGCTCTCAATTCATTGAAGTCTCTCTCCCTAGGTCTAACTCTATGTTTCTTTAAGCACATGCTATGCATTTATATGTAACACTTAGTAATAAAATTCCCATAATACTTGGTCATATAATATGCGCATGATATCCATATTCACATGACCATGAAGTATCACCAACTCTCCTACACAAAATAAAGCCCCATTGTGAAGAGGGTTTATAGCCGTAAATAAAATTCAATCTATATCTATAAAGTTATGTTGGGATTCCATGGATTCATGGTCATTAAGCCCTTATGTGACCAAAAATAACTTTCATCATATGATTGAAAAGAAATTCCAAACTGTAAATATACTTCATGTTATGAAGGATAATCATGTTGGTGTCACAGATGCTGATCAACCACAAGTATCTTATGTGTCCATAAAGAAAGTTCACTTTATCTCTATAAATATATGATTGGTTAGGAATAATTTACATGATCAAAAAGTATTTATGCACCAAAGTCACAAAGTATGTGTCTTTTATGGATGATTATGTTTCCTTTGTGGTAAATTTCCCATTGCTAAATTTTTATTCTAATCCACCTTGAAGCGGTGAACAATTATTTTGAGTGGGTTAGTAAATTCCCCCCTCAGGATCCAATCTAATAAGAATGAAGATAATTTAATTTTGAAAAATAAAAAATTTTGTATAACTTCACATTGGTATATATAATATTTTTTTATATATAGAGGTTAAAATGGGTCCTCATCTATACTATGTGATCTGTCAAAATGTCTTCTCTATCATAGATAAATCATTTATTTTTTGAGCCATAAAAGAATAATCTCATGAAAAAATCTCCCCATGAGTGAAATTATTTTCAAATGAGGATCCCTAATAAAAAAATCCTCCAAAAATGAACTTGAGGTGTCTATATATGATTTATGGATTGTTTCTCCCATGTGAAACACTTATATGAAGTATGTCTATTTGTACAGTTTTTATGTGGTGTGTATTTCATAAAATAGTTATGTGAAATTTTTTACTTTACATTTTTTATTTATTTCTCCCATCTGATTTCCAATAACCAATCTTATCTTCTTATTTTTATAAATGAAACCATAACATGTTGCCCGAGCTACCTTTGTGAGGTAAACTAAGATGATTGATAACATTGAATCTAGTCAACCACAATGCATCTTATCAAAAAAAATTATTACTCTTAATGGTGATTTGAGAAAGACTTAGGGACTATATGGTATTATAAAGTCCATACATGTATATATTTGGGATACTAAGTGATTAATCCATCCCTTCACCATATCCAGTGAACCAACAAAGATGTTGAATCAACCATCATCATGAAATAGCTTGATCCAAAATTTTAATGGTAGGATGCTTCATCAAGGAGGATAATCAAGTGGAAGGATATGTTATTGGATACACCACCTTAACCTAGAATAATTATGGTTAATTTCATATATATAGGTTCACATCTATTTTTCCATTTTAAGGAATTCCTCCACTAAACAAGGAATGGGTTGGTCTTTGAGCTAGGATCTCTACCCCATAGGTGTCTTTGGAATAGATTAGGGTTATCACTTACAAGTGTTTCAGAGATGTGTGGAGTTTGAACATGATCTCAATAAATTTTCTATAGGTGAACACACCCTCTAAAATCTCCTATGATAATCATCCTGAAGTGGTGGAAACTTAAATTCAAGAGCATGTAACTACGATTCACTCACTTAATATTTACACATTTTAATCGAAACGAGTGATTAAATAGATAAGACTTGGGTTGAATGAGGATGAGTATAGTGATTTGGTAGGATATTATGATGATTATAAAGGTCCTTATGAGGTAAAGGACAAACCTAACGAGGAATAGGTTGACTATAGATTTTTTTGGGAAGAGGTAAAACATGTTCCCATTTAAACCTAACATATTTTCATTGATGTCACCACTAAATCCTACTTTTTTCATTTATAAGTGATTATACAATGAAAAGGATATTATTAATTATTTATATTATAATATTCATTTGATTTAATATTAATAAACATTTTTATTAGTGCATTTTACAATTTTAACTTCTTTTCTTAACATGTTTGTAATTCCTTCTTAAAATGCACTATTACATGGTGCATTTTGAAGCACCTCCTAAAACACCCAATGGTATTGATTTTATTTTAATATTTTATTTTAAGTTATATAATTATATTATTAACATTATATACTACTATATCTATTAAATATTCAATTGCTAAGATGACCAAAGTAATCCTTGAACCAATAACATTCTAGGAGAAGTGAACTATACAAAAACCTAATAAAATGAATGTAGCAGACAATATACAAACACAATGATGCTAAAATTTGAACTAGAGATAGAGTACATCTTGGGGAATATTTAATTCAACAATGACCCAAGATAATTCAGATTTTTTAATGGAGTTACTGGCATCCCAATTTGAAGATGAAATTTTTTTTCCAGATTTTATGGCCTGGAAAAACAACTTACTATTTCGTTTATAGCTCAAAAAAATAAAATCGGGATAAAATATTATAATATATTAGGTAAAATCCATTGATTTAATTTATTCTTCCATATACCTCCCAAATTCTTCCATATAGAATCTCATTTGGAGACATATTTCATAGGAATGCAAGATGGATTCTATTTTGGGTCAAGGGTGGAAAAGTCCACATTCCCCAAACTTTACGAAAACCTAGGCCCACCATAATCAATTAGGAAGAATTTAATTGATGGAGTCTCAACCCAAGGATTACAAAATTCAAATTTGAGGAAGTAGTGGTGATGTAGTTTGGATAATTCTTGTTGTTTGTTTCATTGTAATTTTATGGTGTCTCTTTGTCATTATAATCAAATTTCTTTCTCATGTAAGTTGTTCGAATCACCTTATTTTTTAATAAAAGTTATTAATTTTCTCTTATTTTGTTCTTATTCATATCATATTGATACCATTTTCCCATGTTTTGAAATTATTCCCACCAACACTAGTGAAATTCTTCACACAATGATGAAGTGATCATTATTTCATTGTTTTTCTTCTTCAATCCCTCCTTCATGAGTCTACTTCCCAATTCCATTGAGAGCGTAGCATCAATGAAGGTATAAAACTATTATGGTTTTATTATAGGGAGTATAAATGGTATTAATTGGATGTTATTTATCACTCTATAAATGTTTTATAATTTCTTTTATTTGAGTTTTTCATTCAATTAGTATCTCTCTTCCTCTTCCTTATTGAATTTTAACACCACACCTTTCATATACTTATAAGATCCTTTACCTAGGAGTTCCTATTAAAATGATCCTACAAGTGTATAGGTGATTATCATGTGTATATAAATGTGTTAAAATAATAAGTGATGAAGTTTTATTGATTTCATTGAATGAATACTTCTTGATCTAATGAAATTGAAATTATTGAAAAAGGAATTCATCAAATACACCCAAAAAATAACTTAGGATTAACTCATTTTCTCATAATTTTAATTCACATAGGTATCTTAGTTATAATTTAAAACCATATAAAATAAACCCAAATTTGTCTACTTCATATAATGTATGTTTCTATTGGTTTATTCTTAGGTATCTGAGGATTTAACAACCCAAGCTATGCTACAAGAAACCACTTCAACCTTAAAAAATTAGGAAAATTTGGCGAGACCAAATTTTGGAACTATTTTTGGGGGCCTAAGTAATTTATCTTAGACACCATCATCATTTTCTCACCCCAAATTCTCTATTATCACTCCATTTATATTATTTTCCCCAATTTTATTTGTGTGTGTCCCAAGAATCTCAAGTCCTAATTTCAGTCTAATCTAATGGAGTATATTTAAAATAACCTCATCATAAACCTAGGATAGAATCAAATGGGAAATAAATATTTATAATAATATAACTTAGGGATTTCTCTGATCAATCATTGAATAATTACCCCAAACCAGGTGAGATAAAATCACTGGGATGATGAATGTTTAAAGGATAAATTTATAGCCCTCTCGAGGATGGTTGAATAGATCAATCATGAGGAAGTCCATTATGTTCAAAATACTACCCATTATATTTCTCATACATTTATTGATAAATTTTTTAATCAAATATATATAATTAATTTGGAGTTTTCATATTTGATATTAGAACTAAAAAGAATTAAAACTTGTGAGGAACCCACCTTTGCACTGATTTTCCATTCTATAACCTTATGTAGAGTTTATAGTTTCCCAAAAAAACTCTCATAAATATTCTAAAGAACCAAAATTTGGATTTGGGATAGCTGAATAGGATCAAGGAATTGTTTAACGGTCTTTAAATCAGGAGGAAATTGATTTCATGTATTCACATGAGGGTAATTTGACATCATGGATTAAGTGTTCTCATTATAACTTCAATGATGATTTTTCAGAAACACTAATCAATGAATCATTTGGAGAAATCATAAACTTTTATTCCATATCCATTCATGACACTAATAATTCCAATTTGGTGGTGGAATCTTATATTCAAAAGGAACCAATTCTATTGAGAAATTTGGAAAATGAAACTAAGTTAGATTCAAAGTCCCTACCTATGTCTAAAAGTGTTAGCCAACCCAATATCAAACTCAAGGTCCACCCTTCCTCTCCCAATAATTACATTATATGGGATAACAAAAAACATACAATTTTATTTTCATCCTCTCTTAATTTTAATGATAAGAAAATTATCTTTGATGACTTAAGTAAGATTAAAAAAGAAATTGGATGTAAATTTTTTGATATTCATGGGATTAGCCTATTCACTATGATCTATATGATTTTTCTTAAATCACTTTCCAAACCTTTCTGCCAAAACTAATAGTGACTCAATAATTATATAATGGAATTGGTGAAAAATAAAATATTTAAGATGTTGAAATTTGGTATTGGGTAAGTTAGGGGGGGGGTTCATATCAAGCTAAGGATATTAAACAAAGCACATTTTGGGAGGCTACCCAAATTTTACCTGTACATTGACTCAGTGTTTGGAGTTCCAAAATAAATATGTCTTTTATCCTTTCCTTTTTTATTTTACTATTTTTATTTAAGGTAACCTCTAGGGGTTTCCATGGCTTCTAATTTGGTTTGTGTGTGGGAAGTAGGGTATTTTGAGTTTGTAGACTTCTTTTCTCTTAGGGAAATCACCTATATCTAGAAATTCCACACCATTTTACCATCTACTACAGGGAGTCCATGATTGAAATAGAGATCTAATGATCAATTTTTTGTGACAAAAACTTCAATAGTATACCACCAAGTGACTTTGTTCCATGATTCTCATTTTCATATTTTATTTTGGAAAGAATATACTCTTCATCTACTCCCTTCTAAATTTTCCTTTCTTTAAACACTAGAGAAAATGTTATTCTAAGTTGTGGGGTGGATGAAATATTTTTTCTTGTGCATAAAAAATTGAAATAAAATAATTCTAAATGAAAAAAATTCATGTAAATGAAAATAAAAAATTATTTAACCTTGAACATGATAATACGCATTGTAAAATTTTAAACTGAAAATCAAATAATTTTTTATGCCTAGATTATGATTTTAATCCATGTTTAATTTCATGATCATAGATTTGGAATGTGTGGTTATATAATGTGATTTTTCACCATTTATATTTTCATCCAAAAATATCACAACACATGTCCTTTGGATTGTGGGGTATTAGTTTGAGTTCTTGGGGTCCCATAATAAACGACATAGATTTGGAAATTGCTTTAATTTTAACATGAGTATTAAAAAAATAAAAAAAATAGAAAAAAAAATGTGTGTAGAGCAATGGATTGACCTAATGTGTGGCTTTCGAAACTTGGGGATCATGACTCCATAGTTGTCCAGTCCATAATTGTGCATTTTATCTCTATTTTTGGTAATTTCAATTTTTTTATCAATTGAGTAAACTTGAGGGGATTTCTGAGTATGTGAGCTTCACTTGGTTCCCTAAGTTCTTTGAGCTTGGGAGTCAGCAGTAAAATCTCACTATAGAGGTTGACTTGATTGAGTACAATTTCAATTACCATGGAAAAATTTCAAAAGAAATGAATACTCATATGAGTATTAAAATATGATTCCACCTAGTGCTTACATCTTTTACACCTTGAATAAAAATGAACCTCCATGTCTATTATAAAACAAAAAATATCACCATGATTAATTGAAATTGGATGAAATGTGGTGATGAATTTGAAAAAAGGAATGGGATTGGGATTGGGATATGCTTATGAACCTATCTTGTGTTAAAATATTTTTATGGGGTTCATAATTAATTGGTATGAGGAATTTTGGTGATAATTATATATTAAAATATTTTTTGAAAAGGGAATTAAAATTTCACATTTTTGAGATACATGTTTCTTGGGACTAGTAATAAGATTACAAAGGGGACTGATTTTTTATTATATATTTGGAATATTTGGTTGAGGGAATATAAATTAGATTGAGTGCTCACTATGTTTAAAGGTTCGAAGAATAATATTCTTCTACCCTAATGGTGAAACTCTAAATAATGGCCTCTGACTCGCTCAAGGTATTCTTGGTTCTTCCACCAGTAGATCCTCCAAAGGATCTATCTACTAAGGATATCTAAAATCAAGAGAAAGAAATGTTTCCAGATATTAGTCTCCACCCAGGATTGATAGGTAAATGCTATATCTTTATTCTTATATATTAAGATTCTCTTATGATACCATATTGATCCATCATCTTACCCATATATTGAGCTAAGGTTGATAGATTCATGGGTGTTGGATTCTGAAGCGCATATCAAATCTAAATGTGTATAAAGTATACCTAATGATATGACATCGAGTGATTCCTTAGAGAGATTGGATTCATATATTAACCTAAATTTGTTGGCCAATATGTTAGATTATTCTAGCCTAGTGGATAACCTATTGGATGTTGATAACCTAGTATATTATTCAAACTTAAAGGTTTCCACATTTAGTGCATCTTGGTAGGACGTTAAGTTAACTTGATACTATAACTTTCTTTCATGGTTGAATTAATTAACATGAGTTTCCATGTATATCCCTCTGCGGTGCTTTTCAAGAAATTTATGGCTAGATATTCCTTATGATCCTAAAACTCCACTAACTATTATAGTGTCTCTAGAGGTGGTATTGGTGCCTAAAAGTACTATGTAAGGATTTTTGTGAGAAAAAACTTATTTTGAACCTTCTAATAAGCTTATTATGGTTAATGAAGTTAACACTAGTGTGAATGTAGATGAGTATCAGAACCCCCTATTATTTGATATTCCCCTATATTTGTTGACTAACATATTTTGGATGTCAATTTCAAAATCTCAATTATAGACAAAAAAGTCCAAGGTGTCACTTCTTTGGAACCTTTCTCGATGAGAGTTGTAGTGGAAGAAACTAGTTTTGTGCCATCTCACTTAGAGAATTTCAAAGTTGGGCCATATTTGAGTGAATTTCTTCCAGATCATGTGTCGATTCCCATGATGAACTCTAAATTAGACCCAAATTATTTTTCAGTCCAAAAAAGAATATATAATGGGTATGGAAAAATATTTGTAGGTTGGTCTATGAAACCATCCTCAATGAGCTCAAAGTATAATTGAATCACATCCAGAACATGTTTATCACTTTGGTATATGGAGAGTATAATGGTCATGTAATGCATGTTAGTGTGAATGTAACGAACTGAACTTTTGAATAATATGTGTTTCCTAAATTTGTGTGTTATTTCATTTTATACTCCATAAAACTATATCCTTTAATTACTGAATTTAGTATAATTAAATGAGACCGTTGGGTTTCGAATGTTATATGACCGTTGGTCAATATGACCGTTGGAAACTAAACTCTTAATGTTACAATTATTGTTTATAAATACAAGTGATCTTGGTTAATTAATATAGAAAGAAGAGTCGATGGCCTCATCTAGTAGACTTGGGGCATATGAATCCAATTTTTCAGATCTTGGGAAGGAGGTAGCATCTATGGGCTTTCCTCCGGACCAAGCCCAAGCTGAACTTCAACATGTGAAGCTTGAATAGAATCACCTAAGGGAGAAGTTCAAGATGATAGAAATCACCACTCGGGCAATGTTGTCTGAGCCACCCCAAGATTCTATCACCATAACACACCTTACACTTGGGTCCTATACAGGTGTAATAAGGGGCTATGTAATGAAGCCTTAGTTACTTTTTGTAATCCTTTTGTATAAATAAAATTTTTACTTCTTATTATGGTAAAATTTGTGAATTTCAAATGTCCAGATAAATACAGGAAGAATTTATAGAAGTTCCATTTTTATTGATGAATTTTGGAAAAAAATGGGTATTTTAAATATTTTTGTATTCTTTAAATAATTAATTACGTGAATTAATTTTAAAAAAATGGTCTTCTACAGTTGTGTTCAGTAATAAATTTAGAGTCTAATAAGATCAACTTAATTTATAGTGAATAGTAAGCATGAATAGTAACATACCCGTATGAATAGTAATGAATAGTAAATTGGCAAAAAAAAAGAAACTTCGCCCGTGAATGTATAAATACATTTTAGACATCTTAAAAGTGAAAAATGATCATAGTATAAGTTTTGATTTTTTTGTATGTCGTAAATATTTTATTTACAATTTTATAATTAATTTAATTATTTAAAATGAAAATTTATTTTCATAAAATTTAATCATATAATATTACTTTATTTTCTTATGGTTACATGATAATTTTATGGGACCTTGATTACTTTCTTAAGGTGTTACAAAATGAGTTATAGTTTTAAAGTTGTATTTTTGGAATAAATATTGATTTTATTTAAAAAGTAACCTAGAAATATTTAGAAAATTATTTTCATAAAATTGAGTTCATTTTTGAATTCAGAGAATTGATTTTAGTTTAGGGTTAATTTTTTTGATTTTTCTAAAATAATTGAATTTTTGGTGAATAGTACAATTACAGTTTTGAGTTTCGGGTGTTTAATGACATAATTTATGATGTAATAATGATGTAATCATTCTGGTAGACTTATAAATAGTAATATATACTATGAGGTGTCCCAAGTGGTCAATACCATGGGAAAATACCATGGGCAATCCCATGGTTTTTCCAATACCACCAATGAGGTGTCCCTTGGAAATTAATAATTTATTCCCTCACTTTTCCTATAAATACCAAGCCATTCCCTCATTATTTTCATTCCAAAAATCCTCCTCAATGAAGTTATAGTCTTTTTACCTCCCAATGAGTCCTCACAAGGTACCCTCAATCCCCCCAAGGTCCCAACTTTTAAGCTTTTGAAGTTACTCTTTACAGTAAGGGATCCTTTCACCTTCCCCTTTTAAGTCATGACTTCCTTTATATTATGTCTTATAGTTCCATTTTATAATGAGGGGGATTGTTATTATATATATTTACTACTATCTATTTCATCTCTAAATTATTAGAGACCCTTTCCTCTCTCATCAAATGATTTTCTGAATCATTAAGTGATGCCGTTAGGCTGCCGAATTTTCGTAAAAGAAACCGTGTCTTCTCTTTTCCTTCGAGTTTCATTTTCATATGGTATTTCCTTCAAATATCCATAGCATGATATTATTTACTTTTATTATGTACCCATACTATATTACTAGTTATTTATAATTGGATTACCCTTGTCCCCTCTCTTTTTAATGTTTTCTAAAAATATGTTATGTAGCAGTTATGCTGCCAAATTTTCATCTAGAAATTCCTCTCTCTTTCTCTCATGAAATTATCTTGTAAATACCCAGACCTATTTCATTTCAATGGGTATTCATAAATACATAAAAATGATATATTTTATTCCAAAATTTAGATACATATAACCCTAACTCTCTTTCCATGGCTTATAAATGACATAATGATCTTATTTTTAAGAACTTTTAAAACATCACGATTCTGAAATGAAACCCATTTCTTTTATTTTCTATGTGTTATTTATGAAATGTTTGATTATGATCTATTTGGCTCATATGAAAATAAAGAAATATAAATGGCATGCCTTGATAATGCTCCAATGCATTGGGTAAATAATTAATCTCTAGAGATGACAAGTTTCACGATAACTTGGTGAATAACCTTGGTAAATTTTATGACACCTTGGGGATGAACCTTGGTGATATGTTCATGAATTTATAAATTAAATTTTGTAGCCACATATTCAAGTTATGATTCATGTTTTTTTATCATGATATTTATATTCTTCCATTGCTCAGTTCTTTATGATTTTTATCATGTTATTATTAATATTGCTGAAGATCACATGTCAACTGTTGCACTCATTTTCCTTATTGAGCCCTCTGCTCACCCTTTCCTTTGATGTTTGTCTCCAGGTTATGAGATGTAGTAATTTTTATAAAGGATAAACATATTATGAAGCCTTACATGTTTATTGGAAGAATTTTTTATGTTTTCATGTATTTTTGTTCCTGATTTCTAAGACACTAGACTTTAAAGATCCTTTGTTTGTAAAATGTAATGAAAAGTTATGTAATAAAAAGATGGGATGTCACAGTTGGTATCAAAGGACTGTTTAGTTATTTATAGAATTTAGGATATGAAAAATTTAGTAATAACCCTATAGAAAAGTTTAAATATAGGAAAACTGCCTGGTATTTTGGTGAGTATTGAGTAAGTGGTTTATCAAGAAAATACATCCCTGTCTGGATACGAGAAGGTAGAGGTACCTCTGGCAAAAAGGTACCTAGGAGTGAAAACTCCAACAAGGAGTTTTGAGCTTTTCCCAGGGTATCCTGGTACACGAAAACAAGCCTTGATTCACTCTTGGTTATGACAATCTCGGGGGATATGTTTGGTTAATCATAAGATTTTTATGAATCATTATGAAGGAATTATAGAGAAATGTAATTATTTAAGCATGAAGTTTTAAGACATAAAATCCTTTATAGTTAAAAGATTCATTAATGAAATATGTTTCTCACTATGGTTTTATTATTTTAAAAAATAGCATGCAATAGGAGGAACCGTGCAAATGGTGACTGCAATGGACTCTGTGATGACGACCCTCATATGGAAGCTAGAATAGAAACTTTCCTGAGAATGATAAACCAACTGACTCAAGTTATGGGAAATAACTTGAATCATGATGAGAGAGTGATCTCACCATGAAGAGAAAAATATTTTGTTGAGTCCTTTATGAATCAATGACCACCAACCTTCAGTGGGTCGACTGACCCATTGATTGCTGAGTAGTGGATCAATTCTATCGAGAAGATCTTTTATGTGCTCCATTGTCCAGAGAAAGATAAGGTCACCCTGGCTGTCTATCACTTAGAAATAGAAGCTGATCGGTGGTGTGAGCTGATTAAAAACACAAGGCCAAGAGTGAAAGTTTAAGCTATGGAGTGGGAAGAGTTTAGAGGGATATTCTTAAACAATTATTTCTCTCAATCGATGAGAACAAGAGTGGATAAGGAGTTTCTCGAGCTGAATCAGAAGGGGAATGAATCTATGGGAAGCTATGAGATGAACTTCACAAGGCTTTCACATTACACATCTAGATTTGTCATGGATCCAAATGGGAAGGTTGATAGATTATTAGATGTACTAAGACCTCATATGTGGAAGAATATAGCCAACCGAGACTATGATAGCTATGAGAAGATCATTCGGAGTGAGATGAAAGTCAAGCTGGAGTTTGGTGAGACGCAATGGTCTCATAAATCGAACGACAGGAAGAGATCGATGGAGCCCATCTTAGGGAGGACCTTTGATCAGGGAAGAGGAGGCAAGCATGTGAAATGTCCCACATGTAATAAATGTGGAAATAAGCATTCAGGGAACTGCCTGCTCGGGAGCGAGAAGTGCTACAAGTGTGGAAGAGATGGTCATATTGTGAGGAATTGTCATAGTGAGGTGAAACCTCAACTTCCAAACAGTAACAACAAGGGGGAGATGGTGCAGGCTCTACCCGATGTCCAATGATTTAAGTGTGTAAAACTTGGGAACTTTTCTAATCACTTTCAAAATCTGAGGTCAGTGGAGGCGAACCACCATCAGCCTCAAAAAAAGGCCAAGGGATCATGGTTGGGCTTTTTCTGTCATGACAGCCGAAGTTGAAGCTCTAAATGATGTGGTATCAGGTACTCTTGTTGTCCTCTCAAAGCTAGAAAGTACATTTTTTGATTCTGGTTCAATGCATTCCGTTATTTCCTCCAAGATTGCAATGAATTTATAATTAAGCCCCGACTTTCTAAAAGTAGAGTTATCAGTCAAGACCCCTTGTGGGATTATCCAAGAATCATCAGTATTTATGAACTCTATTATTTAATTTATTGATCACAATCTTATCAAAAAACTAGTAGTCATTCCCATGCTAGAATTCGACATTATACTAGGTATGGGATGTCTCTCTAAGTATAATGCTAAGATAAATTGTAGAAGTAAGGAAATATCATCAGTCTTGAATGGAAAACCTACAGTTATCTTCCAAGGAAAGATATATCAACCTAATTTTTTTCTAGAAGAACCTCCTATATCCTTTTTTATGGAGTTGACTGGTGAAAAATAATAAGGAAATGAGAGTTTGAGGATAGAAAATGTCCCCATCATCCAGGAATACGTTGACTTATTTTCTGAGTAGTTGCCCAAACCTCCTCCAGAAAGAGAGGTAGAGTTCTCTATTGAACTCATACCTGGATCTCATCCAATATCAAAGACCTTGTATAGGATGGAAAATGTAGAGGTGGAGGAATTAAATAAACAAATCCAAGATCTTTTGGAGAAGGGGTTTATCCGACCGAGTGTGTCTCCTTAGGGAGCACTAGTTCTCTTTGTGAAGAAGAAAGATGGATCGATGACGATATGCATTGATTATAGAGAACTAAATGGGATCATAGTAAAGAAAAAATACCCTCTTCCAAGAATCAATGACTTATTTGACCAACTTCGTGGGGATCAATTATTCTCTAAGATTGATCTTTGATCTGGTTATCATCAATTGAGGGTGAAGAAAGATGATATTCCAAAAACTGCCTTCTGATAAAGATATGGGCATTATGAGTTTGTTGTTATGCCTTTTTGATAGACTAATGCACCTGCTATTTTTATGAATTTGATGAATAGAGTCTTTAAGGACTACCTTGATAACTTTGTTGTAGTTTTTATTGATGAGATTCTGATATATTCCAAAAGTTGCGAGGAGCATGAGGATCATCTAAGGGTTATTTTTCAAACTCTAGGGAAGGAGAGGATTTTTGGAGAGTTCAGAAAATGTGAATTCTGGTTACAAAAAGTTTCTTTCTTGGGGAACATTGTTACCAATGAAGGAATCACAATTGACCCTGCAAAGACAAAAGTTGAAGAGGAGTGGCCTCAACCTACAAAAATAACTAAGATTCATAGTTTCCTTGGACTAGCAGGATATTATAAGAGTTTTGTGAAAAACGTTTCATAACTTTCTAATCCATTAACCAGTTAACTCGAAAAGGGTCAAGTTCATCTAGACAAAAGAGTGTGAGGAAGGATTCCAAGAGCTGAAGAAGAGATTGGTTACTGCACCCATGATAAATCTACCCTCAAGTGGAGAATGATTCGTTATTTTTAGCGGTGCATCTCTAAAAGGGCTTGGGTGCGTCCTTAGGAAAAATGAAAAAGTCATTGCTTATGCATCGTGACAGTTGAAGAATCATGAGCACAACTATCCTATACGTGATCTGGAGCTAGCTACGATTGTTTTTTCTATGAAAATATGAAGGCACTATCTTTATGGGGAGAAATCTTATATATACACAGACCATCAAATTTTGAAGTATATTATCACACAAAAGGAATTTAACATGAGACAAAGTAGTTAGTTCGAACATCTCAAAGACTATGATTGTTCAATTCGTTATCATCCCAGAAGAGCAAACAAAGTTGCTGATGCATTAAGAAGGAAAGACCGAGTTTTTCTTTCCATGACGAGGATTCAAAAAGATTCTTTGATCAATAACCTAGTAAATTTGGACATGGGAATTATAAGGGAAGGGACATCATCAACCCTAAACCAAATGATTTCTCAACCGTTATTACTAGATAAGATCAAGAAATCTTAGAAAGAAGATCATTTGTTACAGAAGAAGTTTGAGGAATTAAAGGACGGAAAGTTTCCTGAGTTCAATATTGATCAAGAAGGTGTATTGAAATTTTTTACAAGACTATGTGTTCCATTTATTCTGGAAATAAAGAAGGAGCTAATAGATGAATCTCATAACTCTACTTTCTCAATACATTCTCGGATCACAAAAATGTATAGGGACATTCATGATCATTATTGGTGGGATAATATGAAAAGGGAGATTGCTGACTACACTTCAAGGTGCCTAGTATGTCATCAAGTGAAGGCAGAGCAACAACTTTCTAAATGGGTATTTCAACAACTACCCATACCAGTATAGAAGTGGAATAATATCACTATGGAATTCGTCACTGGTCTCCCAAGAACTTCCAAAGGAAACAATGTAATATTGGTTATTATGGACCATCTCACCAAGACTTCCCATTTTATCTCCATTCGGGAAGATTTCCCTCTTAATCAAATTTCCAGGATTTACTTGAAGGAAGTGGTAAGGATGCATGGAGTTCCACTTTCTATCATATCTAATCGTGATCCAAGGATCACATCAAAATTCTAGATAAGTCTTCAACATGCTTTGAGCACTGAATTGAATTTCAGTATGGCCTATCACCCCCAAACTGATAGCCAATATGAAAGAACTATTCAAACACTCAAGGATATAATGAGAACATGCTCAATGGAATTTAAAGGTGGGTGGGATCAACATCTCCCTTTGGTTGAGTTCTCTTACAATAACAGCTTCCACTCGAGTATTCAAATAGAACCCTATGAAGCTCTATATGGGAAGCGATGTAGAACTCCTACTTGTTGGGATGAATCTAGGGAGAGAAAGCTTCTTGGGCCTGATCTTGTGCAAGAGATGACATAAAAATTCCATGCCATCCAGCAACACATTAAGGCTGTTCAGAGTTGACAGAAGAGCTATGCTAACAACCATCGAAGGGACTTAGATTTTGATGTTGGTGACAAATTCATTCTTATAATTTCACCTTGGAAGAGATTCATGAGGTTTGGGAAGAAATGGAAGCTCATCCCTAGGTACATTGGCCCCTATTAAATCCTTGATCACGTAGAAGCAGTGGCCTATCAGCTTGCACTTCCTATAAATCTAGCACAAGTTCATGAAAGTACATAACTAACCCTTCACATGTTCTAAACCTAGAGGTGGTACAACTGGAACATGACCTCTCATATGAGGAGTAGCTCGTGGAGATCTTGGATCGTAGAGACAAGGTTCTATGCAACAAGACTACCCACCTTGTTAAGGTGTTGTGGAGGAACCACAAATGCAAAGAATCCCCGTGGGAACCAGAGGAGTCTATGAAGCAGAAGTACCCACAAATTTTCTCTTCTGAGGGTACGAGTTAAAATTTCAGTGATGAAATTTCTTAAGTGGGGAAGAATGTAATGACCCAAACTTTTGAATATTATTTGTTACCTAAATCCATGTGTTATTTCATTTTAAACTCCATAAAACTATATCCTTAAATTAATTAAGTGATTATAATTAAATGAGACTGTTGGGTTTCGAATGTTATATGACCATTGGTCAATATAACCATTGGAAACTAAATTCTTAATATTATAATTATTGTTTATAAATAAAAGTGGTCTTGGTTAACTAATATAGAAATAAGAGTTGATGGCCTCATCCAGTAGAATTGGGCCATACGAAGCCCATCTATCAGAGCTTGGGAAGGAAGTAACATCTATGGGATTTTCTTTGTACCAAGCCCAAGTTGAACTTCAATATGTGAAGCTTGAATAGAATCACCTAAGGGAGAAGTTCAAGTTGATATAAATCACCACTCGGGTAATGTTGTCTGAGCCACCTCAAGATTTTATCACCATAGTACACCTTACACTTAGATCCTATACATGTGTTATAAAGGGCTATGTAACAAAGCCTTAGTTACATTCTGTAATCCTTTTTTATAAATAAAATTTTTACCTCTTATTATGATAAAATTTGTGAATTTCAAATGTCCAGATAAATATAAAATGAATTTATAGAAGTTCTATTTTTATTGATGAATTTTGGAAAAAAGGGTTCTTTTAAATATTTTTTTATTCTTTAAATAATTAATAATTTGAATTAATTTTCAAAAAATGGTATTCTACAGATATGTTCAGTAAGAAATGTAGAGTTTAATAAGATCAACTTAATTTTTAGTGAATAGTAAAGTATGAATAGTAACATACATGTATGAATAGTAATGAATACTAGTGAATAGTAAAGAAACCAAAAAAAACTTCACCCATGAATGTGTAAATACATTTTAGACATCTTAAAAGTGAAAAACGATCATAGTATAAGTTTTGGTATTTTTGTATGTCATAAATATTTTATTTACAAATTTATAATTAATTTAATAATTCAAAATTAAAATTTATTTTCATAAAATGTAATCATATATCGTTACTTTATTGTCTTATGGTTATAAAATAATTTTATGGGACCTTTATTACTTTCTTAAGGTGTTACAAAATGAGATATAGTTTTAAAGTTGTATTTTTGGAATAAATAATGATTTTATTTAAAAATTAAATTAAAAATATTTAGAAAATTATTTTCATAAAATGGAGTTCATTTTTGAATTCAGAGCATCGATTTTAGGTTAGGGTGATTTTTTGTGATTTTTCTAAAATAATTGAATTTTTGGTGAATAGTAAAATTACAGTTTTGAGTTTTGGGTGTTTAATGACATCATTAATGATGTAATAATGATTTAATAATTCTGGTCGACTAATGAATAGTAATATATACTATGAGGTGTCCCAGGTGGCCAATACCATGGGCAAGCCCATGGTTTTTCCAATACCACCGATGAGGTGTCCCTTGGAAATTAATAATTTATTCCCTCACTTTTCCTATAAATACCAAGCCATTACATCATTCTTTTCATTCCAAAAATCATCCTTAATGAATTTATAGTCTTTTTACCTCCCAATGAGTCCTCCCAAGGTTCCCTCATGCCCCCCAAGGTCCCAACCTCCAAGATTTCGAAGTTACTCTTCACTGTAAGAGATCCTTTCACCCTCCTCTTTTAAGTCATGACTTCCTTTATGTTATGTCTTATAGTTCCATTTTATTAAGGGGGGATTGTTATTATATATCTTTACTACTGTCCATTTTATGTCCAATTTATGAGAGACCATTTCCGCTCTCATTAAATGATTTTCTGAATCTTTAAGTGTCGTAGTTAGGCTACGGAATTTTCGTAAAAGAAATCTGTCTTCTCTTTTCCTTCGAGTTTCATTCTCATATGGTATTTCCTTAAAATATCCATACCATGATATTATTTCTTTTTATTATATACCCATACTTTATTATGAGTAATTTATGAGTGGGTGACCCTAGTCCCCTCTCTTTTTGATGTTTTCTAAAAAGATGTTATGTAGCCGTTATCATGCTGAATTTCCATCTCGAAATTCCTCTCTCTTTCTCTCAAGAAATTATTTTGTGAATAACCAGACCTATTTCATTTATATGGTTGTTCATAAATATATAAAATGATATATTTGATTCTGGAATTGACATACATATAACCCTCACTCCCTTTCCACGGGTTATAAATGAAATAATGATCTTATTTTTAAGAACTTTTAAAACGTCACGATTTTGAAATGAAACCCATTTATTTTATTTTCTATGGGTTATTTATGAAATGTTTGATTATGATCTATGTGGATTAAATTAAAATAAATAAATATTAAGGTTTTTCCCTGATAACACACCAATGCATTATGTAAAAAATTAATCTCTAGAGATGACAAGTTTCACGATACCTTGGTGAATAACCTTGGTAATTTTTATGAAACCTTGGGGATGAACCTTGGTGATATGTTCATGAATGTCTAAATGAGATGTTTTAGCTACATATTCAATTTATTATTCATGTTTTTTATCATGATATTTCTATTCTTCCATTTCTCATATATTTATGATTTTTATCATGTTCTTATATCAATATCACATGTCAACTGTTGCACTTGTTTTCTTTACTGAGCCTTATACTCACCCTTTCCATTCATGCATGTCTCCAGGTTATGAGATGCAGTAATTTTTACTTAGTATGAACTTATGATGAAGCCTTACAAGTGGATTAGAAGAATGTTTTATGTTTTCATGTATTTTTGTTCCTAATTTCCAAGACACTAGACTTTAAATATCCTCTGTTTGTAAAATGTAATGAAAAGTTATGTAATAAAAAGGTGGGATTCAATAGTGAATGTGGTGATTATTTCTTAGGTGTGAGTGGGGGGATTTTGGTCAAATATTTCAAACAAAAAATATATGGCCCATTCTATAAGATAATGATTGTGGTTCTTCATGAAACCTCCCAACATGCGGTCGTGGTAGTAAAATGAAAACACAAAATCATAGAGAGAAGATCCATAATAGAAAAACTTCAATAAAATATGTCCACCACTGAGAAAGTGGTATATGAGTAGAAGAATATGATTGAGGAATCTGAAAAGGTAGGGATGAATGTTTTTTAAATGGAAAAGCCACTACGACCTGATACAAAGGCACAAACTATGGAATTGGTTGAGCTGCGTTAGAAGATTAATGACTCAGGGAAAGAAATTAATCAACTTTGAGATTCCATTTATAACACCTTGTAGTAGTATTCTAATTCAGGTTTCATTTTTTATATGAATTAGAGACTCTATAGTGAGTATGTTCCTCTCCTTTTATCTAATAAATGACAAAATATTTTTCTCTGAATCATTTTCAATTTCTCAATCCTCTTTTTTGCATCAACTATAAATTCACAATGATTTGTGAAATAAATAAATGATAATGTCATAATAACTGAATCCATTTGAACATTATAAAGAAATTTATTATGTAAATCATAATTTCTAAATTCGAGATCCATTGTTAATGTAAATCAATCAAATGTTTTTTAAATATATGTCATCAAACTGATATAGGAGGCCTAAATATGGTGGCACATATACCATCTCTATAAGTCGGTGTGTGTTCATGAGGAAAAGGGTAGTGATTTTTAGTTTCCTCCTGAGTGTGTGCACTTAGAAAGATATAGGTGAGTCAAATATAGAAGAACATGTTCCATCACTATAAGCCAAGAGTGGCTCATTTGGATATGATATATGGTTTCCTCCTGAACATATAATCATAGACAGATATAGGTAGGTTGAACATAGTGGAAAATATTCCATCACTGTAGACTAATCTTAGTCTATTCTAATATGTGAGAGTTGAATAACTTGGCATAATTAAAATCATTAAGGAGGAATTTTTGAATGAGGACTGTAATGATCAAAAGGGATTAAGTACCCTAAAATTAAAACATTATGTATTTTTAAAAAATCATCTAAACAAATAAACAAGGAATAGAAGGTGATCTAACTTTTTCCTAAGTCAAGGGACTCAGAGAGAATAGCTTGAATTTTTTAGGGTCAAATGGTAGACCGCACAAGGTTTATGCCTTTTCATTTTATTTTAGCCATAATGTTTTCCTAAGATATAATATAGGGAGAGGCTTAGTAGGTGAGAACTTGAATTTTTCTCAGGATGAACTGTATAGGTTTTCAACCTGAAAGGTTTTATGCCTTTTCCTTTTTTAAACAATAAAAACTTTCCTAAAATATGCAAGGTGTAGGCCTAGTGATCTATGACTCGACCTTTTTTAGGATTCCATTTTTTGGATTTTCAACCTATTGATATTATGTATATTACATTGGGTAGTTTAATTTCGTGAAAGCTAGACTGGTGAAGTTGGTGTACAAGGTCATAAAAATTTGACCAGAAAGGTGCCTCAAGGTTAAGGTAATATAGCCTTAACAAAAGAGTAAGAGGATCTATATAGAAAACCCAATGTAAATTGTATACCAATACTAATATTGACCATATCAGGTAGGGTTTCATGTAGTTTAAGGTTATTGAACACTAATAGGATGAGATAACCTAAATGAGGCTCAATATATAGGTGTTCTCTAACACCTTTGAATGAGGAATAAAAATAATGCAAACCATGACTTGAGTTATTTGAGTCAGGAGGTGTTGAAATGGAATAAGCATGATGAGAATGACTGCTGAATAAATTCAAGTGATGGGTTACATGGAAACATTGTAGAGGACACATGAGGTTAGAGGACCTTCTCCCCAGGACAAAAACGTTCCTCTATTTGGAAATCAAAATATGGTGGCATGGATTTAATTACCAAGGAAATGTATCATTTGGAGTTAAATATACTTGTTTCTAGAGCCATGAAAGTTTTATGGTTATTTAAACACTTAAAGAATGGAGTTCTTCCCATGAGAAGAAGCAATTCAAAAGTGATTAGACCATTCTAGTACTAAACTAACCATGGTTAGTCTATTATAAAATTTAAAAAGGGAGTAAAAGTTGATGATGATTTATGGATGGGTCTGAGATATATAGCTCAGATGTCACTATGTATCCTATAATAATAGTAATCAAGCTACACATGGTTATTATATGGATTTTATGAACATATTTGAATCAGGTACAAAGTAAAATGGAACGGGTCTATCCTAGTGAGGGGCCTTTGGGGAAGTCTCATTATGGATAAAGAGAACCCCTATACTTGGATGAAATATAAATAAGATCTTCTGGTTGGACCCATGATAGGAAATTTATGTATCACTACATATCTTGAAATAATAGGATTTAATTCATATGTATTTCTTGTATGGTTTTTGAGTGGAATACCTAGACTCATGACTTTTTGTTCTTCATAGGAACTATATACCTGAATATGAGGGGGGAATAAACATAGGATGTCCTAATATAACTTTGAAAATGAGTAGAATGCACCAATGTTTAGAATTGAGGGTATTTGAATCCACTCAAATGTTTGTATTATGAAATATATAAATCCTAACTCAAGGTGCTTGAATTGAGAAATGGTGACATGGAATAATCATGAAAAGGATGACTATTGAAAAATTTTGAATGATGGATTCCACTACAATCTTGTTAAGGGATCATGGGGTTAAAGCACCTTCTCTTTGGGATGAAAATATACCTATAATTGGCGAGATGGATATAGCAGTGTGGATATAATTTCCAAGAAAAGGTGTCTTTTGAAATTGAATAAAATCATTACCAATGTCTATGAAAGGTTTATGAGTATTCAAAAACTTGAGGAATGTGGTAGGTTTTATAGAGAAAAGGATATTCTAGAAGGTTCTGAGAATCCTAAAGGTAATGCCTCTATGTATTGAACATACTCTTAGGGTGAAGGGATATGACTGATATGGATTGATCACCTTAATGGAATCTTATTCAAGTGAAGAAATGGTCTTGTTTTGAACAACAATGTACTTATGAAAAAACTTAAGCTTGCATGCTGAAGAAAATAGGATTTTCTCTAACCTAGACTAATGGTTCCATCAAGAATTTATTGACTTTTTCTAGTTTCTAGTTTCAATCCATAAAATATTTATTCCATTTTTATTTTATACTCTAACATTATCTTAATCCATAAAGGGGAATGAATTCACAGGTGGAGATTTGAATTTTTCTTATTCTTACCTTTATAGGTTTTTAACCCGATGAGGCTTTGTGGCTCTTTTTTTTTCAATTTAAGGTATTGATATTTATACTAATAGTGAGTACAGTTTAAAGCCATACGTAATTGACCAAATCCAAGATAAAATGTCCAAAATCAAGGGAGAAATTGACTTAATGTTCTTGAAAAATTTCACGAGGGACATGAAAACTAGAAAGAGGGGAAGTGACACTACTACAAAACCCGCGTTTAGCAGTGCTGGTATTTATCAGCACTAGAAAAAATGTTGATAAATTGCATATTTATCAGCGCTAAGGAAAGAGCTGATAAATTTAACCTTTTATTAGTTTTTTTAGTGATGATAAAGATAACCTTTATCAAAGTTTTATTTTTAGTACTGATAAAGGGTATCCTATATCGGTGCTTTATTTTTAGCACTAATAAAGGGTACCCTTTCTCAACACTTTATATTTAGCACTGATAAATATTTCTTTCATCAGTGATTTTTCAGCACTGATAAAGGTCTGAATAAATAAAATGAAATAATGAAATAAATAAAAAATAAAAATGAGATTATTGAAAAAAATATTACAAATTTTTTTAATTAAATAATTATTGATAAAAATGAATAAATTGATAATACATTATTAAACATTAAAAGTTTTATTAATTAGATAACTATGATAATTAATGTTATTAAATTGTATATATTAAATATATAGATATAAATTAATGTATATAATGTGATTTATATATTACAAAATATTTATGCACTTTGCATTAATTAGTCATATATTTATTGAATAATAGTTTATAATTAAAAATTAATATGAATTAAAAATATTGACTAATTGCATAGTACTTGACATATAATTGATTGTCATTTGATTTTTCAATTTAACATATATTGATCAAATCTGTGTTATATTCATTTCACATATGTGTAATTAATGCATTTTTATATACAATTCACACACATAAAACTTATCAATTTTTTCAATATTGTTAAAGTGTACTTATTATTAATTTATTCAATTTCACTCATTTTTAATATATATGCATGCACTTAAAATTTAATATTCATCGATAATGTTAAAAAAATATTTGTAAAAAAATATTTATAAATAAATATACTTATAAATGTACATTTACTATATTTATACAATTATATATTTATAATTATAAATAAATAAATATTTTTTAAAAGTATTTATATAATTATAAATAACTAATTACATATATTTATATAATTATTAAATTTATAATAAATTTACATAAATAATGAATATATTTACTATATTTATATATATTTATTAAATATATATATATATAATTATATAAATATATATAATGATATAAATATATATATTTTAAAATATTTCAATATTTATAATGAAATATTTAAATAATTATAATAAATATATTTAAAAAGGAATATATTTACTATGTTTATATTTATATATATATTAAGTATATATAAATATTTGCAATTTTTTTATAATTATAATTAAAATAATTTATCAGTACTTAAGTAATAAGCGCCACTAAAATAATCTTTTACGATGCTAGAAATAGCACTGATAAAATTAACATTCATCAGTACTGATAAAGATTGATTTTGTGAGTGTTTTTTAGCGCTGATAAAGACATGCCTTTATCATCACTAAAAAAGCACTAATAAAGAGTCATTTTATAAGTGCTTAAGTAATAATTGTTGATAAAAGGATTCTTTTTCAGCGCTTCTTTGTAAGTGCTGATAAAAGTGACCTGATCTAATTAAAAAATTATAACCATTTGCAAACTTGCTACTATATTAGAAGCTTTCCGCAGAATCCACCCACTGTCGGCACTCCTCCTCAGTGAATCAAACCTCAAATCACACCACTCAACTGCTTCTCAAACATCTTGTCTGAAATTTGATGTTCGATTGAAGTTATGGTTTTTGAAGAGGGATTCATATTTTATTCAAACTAGTGAGGCATGCCTTCTAATTTTCTTTATGTATTTTTGGTTTTTTTTTTAATTTCTTCTTCGATGATGTCATTATTTTTGGTTTGGTGATTTTATACTAGTAAGGTAGGCCTTCCAATTTTCTTGGTTTTCAATTTTGATTCAACTCTTGATCACCCATGGAGAGTTTATTGTTTTTTGACTCAATGGTGACACATGGAGTCACATGGAGTTTATTTTTTTATTTTATTTTGTTTACATTTCCCAAATTGATCACCCAAAGCTATCATACATATTTTTCATTCTTTATTTTATCAAAGGTATTCCATACATGTGAAATTTTAGAAATTAAAATTGGGGATTTTGTGTGTGAGGGAGTTGAAGGTAGGTTAAGGTATTTATTTTATATTATACTAAATCATATCTTCTTCTTTATACTTATCTGTGTTGGTGTGGGAATCCAATGTATGGATGCATCATGGTTATTTTTATTAAAATTTTATTTCTATTATTTTTATTTATTTTTTGGTCTAAATCATTCCCACTATATTGTTTTTTCATTCACTAGTGCTTTTTTATAGCCCTAGGGGGATCAAGAATGTCCCATGGACACTATCATGGACCAGCTCAGGCGTTTGATATATGGTTGTCTTGGGTTTGTTTTGGAAACTATATCTATTGTTAAATGTGTTATACCTTTTCTCAATAATCCAACTTCCTATGTCTCTACCCTTTAAAAAAATATATTTTATTTTTCTCGCTCTTTAGATTAATCCAACATTATTTATAAATAATTTTAATAATAACATATGAAATATTATACCTTGATGCTATGTACTGTTTTACAACTACACTATAATTTTTCATCATCATCCTACTCCCCCTCGCTCAATAATTTACAAAAAAACCCTTTGAGATTACCTCTTTCTATTTATACCACTTTTTTTAGACCAATATACCACTATAAGACATCGTAATTTCTTGCTCGAAAATGTAGACTTTCAATAATTTCACCCCCTTTTGAGTATTTATTTAACTAATAACAAGTGGATTTCCATGGAATCACTTTGATTCCTAGCTATATTAAATGTAGAAAAATAGTATGTTAAACCTTTTTACTTTAAAAAAACTTTTCATATAACTAATCTCCCACAATTCATAATATAGTTCAACATTACATCCACAACATTTGAATATTTTTTTCAATTTTCAATGGGTGTCAACATGGGTTTTCAATATTCCTTTTTGAAATATATAAAACACCTCCCTCACATACATGTATTAGGAAATAAATATCCCATGAATTCCATGAGTTGCCTATAAAATAAGGAAAATATTAACTCACTAATCATAAACATTTAAACATTGGTCATTATTAATGTAGAAAATTATTATCATCATTCATCTCTTAGACCTTTAAATATTATGTCATTCACATTGATAAACACATTCAATCAATCCATAAAGTTATTTTTTATGTAATGATTATGATCAATTCCTAATTTTTAAATTAAAGGTTATTTAATAATTCATCTAACATTCAATACCAAGCTATTAGTTCTTATTTCAATTCATAAATCACCTTTTTCAATTTACAAACATTATTCTCATATTAAATAATGAGAAAACTATATTTTTGTTTGATGTAAACATCCTATTCATGTAATCCATTAGTAAATGCTAATTTTACATCCTGTTCGAGTAACTTGAATTTCCTTGGGATGGGTCGGTATGGTGATATGAAATCCCATGAGTCTTGAGATGTTTTAAAATATTGATATATCATTAATTTTAAATGTAATAATTCTTTAGGTTTCTATGTCACTTGTTCCAATATAGATTTATATCTTCTAGTTCATTGAATGAGAGTTTATTATTCTTATTTATCATATTTTAGTTTGTTATTACTCCTTAATTATATATATTATATTTTCATTTTTTTAGGGGATTTAAGAAATATTTGATGCGGAGTAATTCTTTTCTTAAATTAAATTACCCATTTTCTTCAATATACTAAAATTCATTGAAACAATCAAATGTTTAGTTTCCCTTATTATAATTGTCTATAACTTTCAATTTTGATAATGAATATCTTATGTGTATTTATTTATATATTTTCAATTAATCATTAATTTAAAATTGACATCAATTTTAGTAAAACTTCCAAATGAACTACTCAAAACTGATAAATGCATTCAAATTGTTGAAATACTTTAGGAAAATTATACATAAGTCATTTTTGATGTGTAGGAATCAACCTCACCTCAATCTGATGCACGGTGTGACTGGTATAACTCCATGTGACTCTTTTTATTTTAAATTGACATCAATTTTAGTAAAATTGGCATTAATTTTAGTAAAATTCACACTTTATATTAATTTATTTCTTTATATTATTACGAACATAAGAATTTTTTCTTATACAGGTGCATTCTTTTTCTTGAGCTGGGGTGGTTTGTTCAGAAATAACATGAGTTGGATCAGGATTAAAAGGAACATTGATGTTTTTGAATGTTTGTAATAATTTGTATTTATGTAATTGTATGAACTAATTTTTAAAATGTCTATAATATAGTTTTTTTTGTGTTTGTGTTGTAAATTTTATTTCATTTAAATCCTGTATCAAGACTTTTTTGTTGATATTTGGTGTGTTTTTGGTGCTGCGGTGTGTTGTTATGGCACACTGTAGTGGTTTTGCAGAATTCTCTTACAGCACACTGTAGTATGACCCTTTATAAGTTCTTTTAAAATCACCGATAAAGGACACATTTATCAGTGCTAATAAACGTCTATTTTATTATATCCCATAAAAGTTTTAATAAAAGGTTATTTATCAGCGCTTCTATAAGCACTAATAAATGACCCTTTATGAGTTATTTTATAAAAATCGATAAATGGTTCCTTTAGCAGTACTAAATTAAAGTGCTGATAAATGTATCCTTTATCATCACTTTTAAAAGCACTGATAAATGTCTCATTTATCAGTTCCTTTTTAGCACCAATGAAGAAATAATTTATCAGAACTTTTTTAGTGCTAATAAAAGATCAAATATTTTAACCTCACTCATGTAATCAATGCTTTTCTAATGCTAATAAAGTCCATTTCTAGCACTATTAAAGTTCATTTTTTGTAGTAGCGTGATATCCCAATATGAATGATATACCGCCACCAATATGGGAAACTCCAAAGGGGGAGGAAAATGAATGCCCTTTGATAATAGGGATCAAGACATATGTAGTATTGGGTAATGATATGTCATCCTAACATGGATCCAAATATAGAAATATCTGATGTGAATGAAAATTCCCCATAACGGGGGGATTTGAAATTGATGAAAATTTAAGGTTAGGCCTGAGATAAGAGATATAGGCATCACTGTGTATCTACAGATAATAGGAATCAATATATAAATAGTTATTATAAGGTTTTTTCATAGATATGACTCATGTATAGGAGATTGGTATAATAATTTTTTCCTTGGACCGATCTATCGAAGGGAAAATTCTAACACGGATTCTAAAGAACCAAAATTTGGGATTAGATTCTTAGGGATGGGGAATTTTATTTTATCATAGGTCTGTAAGAAATGAACCCTACATTAAATATTCTTACATGGATCTTTCTCTCATATAAGTGAATTAGATCATAAAAAATAGACCGCTCTGATTGGTTTGAGGCCATGCACGGTGGACTATATTTCATGCAAATTTAATTTCATGTAACTAGTATTTAGATGTTCTATAGTTTATGGTCGTATGATGAGGACCTTATATATAAGTTTAGAAGCACTAGGATTATATCCAGTGGGGTTTCTGGTTTGACTCAGGTCAAGACCTCTGGGTGTCACTAAGTATCCTATAACAACCAGGAATCAATACGTGCATGGTTCTATATTAAAATGGATCTATACTAATATAGAGTCATTGAGGAATATAGTTTGAATGATAAGGACCAAACACTAGGATGGTTAGAGGACTTGATGGAGATGAAATTTGTGATCAAACTTGGGTTGAGACCTTGAATAATTACTACATATCTTGAGTAATAAGAATAAAACCACATGTAGTTATTAAAATTGAGAATTTTTATTATAGTATGGGATCAAAAATATCAGTGTTTATATGTTTATAACCCAAATAAGAGATCCCAATTCTTGAAAATAATGTCTTGGTGTATGGTCTGGGTAGGAAACCCAACATAAATATAGGAATCCTAAGCACTAAGATGTAATTATTAAGAAGGGGGGGAATTTATCCTAGCATAGATTTTGGGATATAAACTCTATATTGGGAAACATCACATGGATCTGGCTCTCATTTGGGGGAAATCGGGTCATATAGGTAGTTTAAGGTCTTATAAGGTGAACCATATTTCATATAGTTTAACATCTTGGGACTATGAACTGGATGTAATTTTGTTTAAGGTATTATGATGAGAAATAATTCCAAGTATCTTAAAGTCATGTGAAGTGGAATTAGGTGTTCTTTAATTTATAGTCATATGAAAAAGAGATATATATAGAGGGTTTTGTATAGATTTGGATCATGCACAAAATCAAACATCTCAGAAAATTCATAAAGAATATAACTCAGAAATAATAGTGAAGTAATACAAAAAAATAGAAAAAAAATTAAACACTGAGAAATCAAGCATAGAAAAAGAAAAAAACCAATCTCCACCTAAAACCATCATGGAATCAAAAAAAATCTCTACCTAAAGGGAAGAAACTTCCTAGTACCCTTCCAACAAGAAAATTTCCTCAACAAATGGATACTACTACAAATCTCATACAGTCCTAAAGTCCTAAGGGAAAACTCTAAACCCACAAGAACACCGGTAATCCAAGGGTAGCTAGCTATCGACCAAGAAAACCCATCTCAGTATAACTTCTTGGCGATGTATATGAACCACAAAACATTTATAAATAGATCACGATGGAACTTCCATTAAAACTGCTCATCACCAAACCTATTCACATGATATTTACACTCTACACACTTCTCAGACCCAATCAACACTTTCAACAGGTCAACACCTAGAGACACCAATCCAAAACCAGAACACACCAAGGAACAACCCTGAGCTAATTACCATCTCACCCACCTAAGGCAAAAGGTAGATCTAGGAGACCAAACAAGCTGACTGACCCTAACACACACCTCACTGTTAACCGATACACTCTCACCTAGGCTAACCTCTCACTAACCCCTCTTACCCCAGAACCCGAGACACAAAACAGAAAACCCCAAGATTCCTAGGGTCTTTACTAGGGAATACAAAATAAGGATACAACAAGGGAAATAACAATCAATAAAAGAACACAAAATTATATCCAAAAAGGTAAAAAAACTAGAAGAACAAAATAACATGTTGCAAAGTAAAATCCAAGAAAAAATCAATAAAATCAATGAATAATTTGATTCCGAATTTTGATAAAATGAAAATTATACCCAATTTGAATTTGATACGACTTTTGGTGGTCTTATCTTCACAAGGCATACCCCCTTCGAATATCCAAGATCCATTGGGTATGAATTTGGTTCGCAGACTCAAAATTACGAAACAAAAAAGCTATCTATATTTCTAGTTCCATAAAAATGAAACAAATAAACAAAGAAAATATTCATATAAAATAAATCAAACTATATAGAATTAAAAAATGATAAATAGATAGTGAACACATCACATATAATGGAAAATATGACAGTTCAAGTTACAACTAAGGATAACTAAGTAGACACAAGAAAAACACTACTCTAACAGCTTCTTTATTAACAAATGAATTCAAACCAGAATTGAATTAATTTAAGAAGCAACATTCAACATTAACCAGGGTGATGTGTAAAGTAGTAAAAGGGACACATATATGTAATATAATTCATCCAATTGGCCTGTGTTCACGGGGAAGAATCAACACTGTCTTCACTATGCAAAATAATTTAATACAAGAGTGTAATAAGGACCACACAACACACTACCAAAAACCAAAAGAAACAAGAAGTAAAAAATGAAGGGAAAAAAACTGATTGAACCCCCTTACCAGGGTTAAATCTTACCTCCTTCTCAAGGTCGATCTTCCTGGGAGAGATGCTTCCATCCAAAATAGTTGTCAATAATCACAATCCTTGTGTGTTTGTCACGACCCGTCCTTGGGCCCCGAGCCGTGACTTCCCCAAGCCCGCCTTCCATAGGCCAGGGGCTAGCGACTAGCACCAAAGGTGTAAAACCTGGTAAAAGGGAAGGAATTTCCTTTATAAAAGTAAAAAAACACAACAGAGTAAGAAAGTGAAGTAAGAACTAAGTAAAACTGAGTACAAAAGTAATTTCTAGTAAGTAAATGGGCCAGTATACAAACCCAACTGGAAGTATAGTACAACTGAGAAAGAAATTACAACAGCTATAAAGTAAAGCAGCAACCACTGAGTCATCCTCCAGGAATCCCACCTGAAGGGTAGGTACAGATTGTCTCGTGGGTACCTCGGGTCCGTTTGTATGCTCTTTGTACGTCCTGCCTGGTGGTCCACCTCCGGATACCATCCAGCTCCTCAATCCTCAACCACGATCAGTGTTGTCCATTTTCTGCAACCAACACAACGTAGTGTGGGCATTGCCCATGCCGGGGTGATTATAACGATACTCAGTAGAGACCCCGAGACCCCCAAAAGTCTACCATAATCCAAAAAGGATAAAACACAAAGGAAAATAACATACACTAAGAATCAACCAACCGTCCTTAGGTATATGCCCATACATATACCTATGTTATCAATCTCAGTTCGGCTCCAACTTCTGAGCCCAAGCACATTCCAGTCCACACAGGAAAGAAGTCAATCATACCAATGATAATGATTAAAAGACAAGACTCAGCTCACACAGGTATACTACTCATGAAGAGGGGTGGATATGATTAGATGTAGCCTCTGAATCATCTCCTCTACCGAACCCATGTAGGATCCAAGTACAGAAGTCATCGTTGTCGAACCCACGTAGGATCCAAGTACAATAACCTTTGCTGCCGAACCCACGTAGGATCCAAGTACAATATTCATCACTGCTAAACCCATGGAGGATCCAAGTACAGTCGTCCTCACTGCCAAACCCACGTAGGATCCAAGTACAGTTATCATCATCGTCGAACCCATGGAGGATTCCAGCACGGTAGTTGTCGCAGTCGCAGCCAGCTCTAGGGTTCCCGCACACAGCGTGCTCGATTATAGGAGGGTTCGCTGCTCGAGTAAATGGGGTCGATATGTCAACTATTACAAAGTCCTGAGTTGATGTATCCCGAAGTTCCGACTTGTCAAAAGGAACTCAACGCGACAGACGGCGCATCAAACGGACGCCCGGTCTGAGAGATATTGGCTTTTTCGTTCCAGGGGCCCGGTTGGAAATATGATCATTCCAAACCCATAAATTTACCAAATTTGTCCAAAACTCACTTAAAGTATCTCAAAAGGACCGCCTTGTCTATAGGGTCCCAGTGCCGCAGAAGACGCGTCGATCGGACGTGTGGTCTTTAAGTTATTCACATTTAAGTGAATAATGGGCCCGACCCATTAAGACCAGTGGGATGGCGGGTCGGGTCACATAGTTTTGGATGGTCCAACCCGGTAGGGGTGTTAGACCATCCTGAAGAAATGTGAGGTTTGGCACGGCGGGGCATGGCCTGGCCCGGCGCGGCCCGGATGGGCTTGGCCTGGTGGGGCGCAGCATGGCTGGGTGCGCGGCCTGGCTGGCTCGGCCAGCTGGCCGAGCGGTCCGAGGGGGCGTGGCCCCCTAGTTGTCTGAATCGGCGGTGTATTATGGCGCAAACCTCCCATACCGACCGGCTTAGCCGGCCGGCCTTTTGGATTAAGCGGCCCGCATGGGCGGGCCGCTACTCATCTGGCGCAGCGCCCTCATAGCGTCGCGGCTTGCTCCACACGGCCAGCCGACGGGCTGACCGGTTCTTCCACTGAAGCAGCCCACAATGCGGGCCGCGGTTCCCATTGCATAGTCGGCGCGACGGTGCTGGCCACAGCTCCACGTCCCTGGCACAGCACGACGGTGTCGTGCTTCCTCCGCTATGGCCCGCTTGGTCGTGGGTTTTCTTTTCATGTGCGACGATGGCCCTTGCACCGTCGGTCTCTTCCGCGTTCCACCTCCGATCGTCGATTCCATTTAATTAAACATGATCAAATGGAGGGTCGTCGATCCATGTTCATTGGGCCCGTTCCCTCCACGTTAAGCGATAGCAATAGACCGAGACAATCAAGGTTATACAACAATGAACCTAGGCACAATTTTAATCCATTAAAATTGAACATACCCCCTACCTCGATAATTGATGTCCTACGTCGGGTGTCGTGGAAAATGACATCGTGGGGTGAGGATTCATAGGTGACGTTGGAATGTGTCTGAGGAGGAAACAGTGTCTCCTCGCTTGTCTTGGAGAAGAGAATGGATGGCGCTTCATCGTTCTTTGTCAGAGGGTCGGTGTTCTTCCCCATAAACTCAAGAGCTCCCACACAATGAAAGCCTCCCCAAAATAAAATAATAAGCTACCCTCATTATTTTATTAACACAAGCCATTTAAAATTCAAACATTCAAAAACATAATTAATTAAATGAAGAGGTTCCATTCATTAATTAAGGTATTTTGGCATGATTTAAAGAGAGGGAGAGGGAGAGGAAAGGTCCTAATAAATTAGAGTGGTTTTCATGAATTAATGGAGTGAGGGGGGTGGAAAGTTTGACAATTAAAGGGGTGTTGCCAAATTAATGAAGGGGGTTTAAGGATATTAGGGGAAAATTAAAGGTTGGGGCTCGTGTGGGCCCCACATCTCAAACATCCACACTTGGATAGTTAGGTGGTTGTGGGTCCCACCCTTCACTCCCCTTTGTAGAATACAACTACCTCAGATATAAATAAGGTTGTATACACCAATTTTATTTATTTTAATCCAATTCCCCAAATATTAACTTTCGACCCGAAAAAAAAAAGCAACTGCGGTGAAGGTCCCATTAAGAGAATACCGGTACTGCTAGTTCATCGGTGCCCTCAGATTTTGATTACGAGCACTAGTTGAAAAGATAAAAAAACCCTCTTGTTCGTTTACTGAACGTACCCAAACTAAACATCGGAAATTGATTCCAGGCACACCGGGCCTCAGAATCAGGTGGCGTCAGAAACCACAGACTCGTAAAATTCCAAAGTATTTAAGAAAAACATTTCCTTGAAATTTCCGGGTCTTTACATTACTCCCACGTCAAGGCTTTACGTCCCCATAAATCTATAACATAAACTAGGGAAACAAATGAGGGTACTGAGCATGCATCTGAGCCTCCCGCTCCCATGTGCTCTCCTGGAGGTTTCCGTTCTGCCAACGAATGCGCACAAGAGGAATCGACCATCCACGTAGGACCTACTCCTGTCGATCCTTGATCTCCACCGAGACCTCTGCAAATGTCTCTCCATCATCAATGTCCAGCTCCCCATGATCAATGATGTGGGTCAGGTCGTACATGTATCTCCTCAGCTGAGATACGTGGAAGACATCCTGCACCCCATGTAACTGAGGTGTCAGGGACATGTGGTAAGCCACCTCACCTACCCTGCTGAGGACCTGAAATGGTCTGATGAAGCGCAGAGATAACTTGCCGCCCCGGCCAAATCTGCGTAATCCACGCCGAGGTGAGACCTGTAAGAAAACATGGTTTCCATCCTCGAACTACAGTGGTCTCCGTATCCTATCAGCATAGGACTTTTGTCTGCTCTGTGCAGTCCTCATCCGCTCCTGGATGATCAAAACCTTCTCTTTCATAGCTTGAACCATCTCTGGTCCTACAAGTGCTGACTCCCCATGGTCAGTCCAGCAGAGAGGTGATCTGCAAGGTAGGTCGTACAGTGCCTCGTATGGTGCCATCCCGATGGTGGAGTGGTAGCTGTTGTTGTACGCAAACTCCAACAAGGGTAAGTGATCCTCCTAGCCGCGACCAAAGTCAAGGACACATGTACGGAGCATATACTAGAGAGTCTGAATGGTCCTCTCCGTCTGGCCATCCATATGAGTATAAAAGGCAGTGCTCAAACGTAGCTGCGTCCCAAATGCCTCCTGCAACCCCTTCCTAAGCCAGGAGGTAAAGTGATCATCTCAATAGGAGATGATAGATGATGTAACACCATGTATCCGTATGATCTCCTGAACATAGAGGCATCCCAGACTCTCTATTGTGCCTTGCTCTCTGATCGGAAGGAAGTGGGCTGACTTGGTGAGTCGGTCGACGATCACCCAGATGGATTCATGTCCTCTGGAAGTACATGGGATCCCCATCACGAAATCCATATATATTCCGTCCCACTTCCTCTTCAGAACCTCCAAGGGCTGTACCAAACCTTCTGGAACCTGGTGCTCTGCCTTCACTTGCTGGCAAGTGAGGCATCGTGAAAAAAACTCTCATATAGCCTTCTTCATACCCGGCCACCGGTGTTGTCGTCTGAGGTCCTAATACATCTTTGGCACTCCTGTATGTACCGCTAGAGGGAAAGTGTGAAACTCCCTCAACACCTCCTCCTACAGTGAAACTGGTACCATGGTACGTCCCCTGAAGAGGATGACATGCTCTCCTCCTTCAGAAAATCCATCAAGCGCCTGCCCTGTGGAAATCTGAGCACATCACATCTCATAGTCAACATCCCCACGCTATGCCTATCTGACCCACTGATGTAATGGAGGAGTGACTGTGAGGTACTATAGAAAGGTTGCCCCATCTCTATCCACGAAGGATATCTACAAAGTAGCTAACTGCTCTGTTGCCTCTCCAAGTTGTTGAATGCTCGATCTCTTGCTGAGATCACTAGCTACTCCGTTCCTCTTCCTAGGAGTATAGACTATCTCAAAGTGATAGTCTTGGAGGAACTAGAGCCATCGTCGATGTCTCAGGTTCAGGTCCTTCTGCGAGATAATGTACCTGAGACTCTGGTGGTCAGAGTAGACTGTAAAGCGCTCTCCCATCAGATAGTGTCGCCACATATTCAGGGTAAAGACCACTACTACTAAATCCAGGTCATGGGTAGCATTTTTTTTCTCATGCTTCCTCACCTGTAATGAACCATAGGTTATCACTACCCGCTCCTGCATCAGGAAACACCCGAGTTCGGTCCCTGATGCGTTGCAGTAAACCACATACCCAAATCCCTCCTCTGGTAGACTCAAGATGGTCGCACTGGTCAATCTCTACCTCAGCTCCTGGAAGATATGTTGGCATCTATCTAACCACATGAAGGGTTTCCCCTTCTTCATCAAAGATAAAAGTGGGGCTACAAATCTGGAGAAGTCTGGAACAAATCTATGATAGTACCTAGCCAGACCTAGAAAACTCCGCACCTCTGTCATGCTCCCGGGTGGCTCCCAAGAAAGTACTGCCTCGATCGTCGCAGGATCCACCACAACTCCCACCTCCAAGATGACGTGCCCCAAGAATTGAACCTCTCGAACTCAGAACTAGCACTTCGAGAGATTACCATAAAGCTGGTTCTCTCGGAGTGTGTCCAGTACAACCCGAAAGTGTTAGGTGTGCTCCTCATCAGTAGTTGAGTAAATCAGTATGTCGTCAATGAAGGCCATGAAAAAACGATCGAGGTAAGGCTGGAATATCTTCTTCATGAGACTCATGAAAAATTCTGGTGCATTGGTTACGCCGAAGGGTATAACCAAGAACTTGTAGTGGCCATACCAACACTTGAAGATCGTCTTCTTCACATCCTTGTATCAAACTCTAAGCTGATGATAGCCTGACCTGAGGTCTATCTTTGAGAACCATCGTGGTCCTTTGAGCTGATCAAAGATGTCATCAATCTTCATGAGTGGGTACTAGTTCTTTACGGTCACCTGATTCAGGTGACGGTAGTCGACACATAGTCGTAATCTCCCATCCACCTTCTTGGAAAATAAAATCGGAGAAACCCAGGGTAAAAAACTGGGTCGAATGAATCCCCTTCCCTGCAAGTCCTCCAGTTGTACCCACAGCTCACGAAGCTTGGCAGGAGCCATCCAATATACTGGAGTAGCTATCAGTGTTATCCCAGTGTACAGGTCAATGTAGAAATCGACCTATCTGTGAGGAGGTAATCCTGGAACGTCATCAGGAAAAATATCCGCATATTGATCCACCACAACAGGAAAACTCGGACTCCGCACATCAAACGCTCCTAGGATGAGACTAGCCAACTGATGTGTGATTGGATGCCCTCCCCTCTGCATAAGTTCGTCCTGCACTGCAAAGGCTTCCTTCTCACCGGTGAAGGTGAACCTGGTCCCATCCGTGTGGACACACTGCATTTTTTACCTAATAAAGTCGATCTGGGCATGGACTGTTGATAACCAATCCATACCCAAGATGACTTCGTAAGGCCTGGATGCCGCTACAAGAAGATCTCAGTCGAATCTCTTGCCTCCTAGAGTAAGCTCAAACTGCTGGCACCAGTGCGTAATCATCGAGTCTGCTTCCGTAGGAGTCTCTATTTGTAAGGAGTGATCCAACGACTCTATCGGAATCTCTGATCTCTGAACAAGGGAAGCGACAATAAAAGAATGACTCTCTCCTATGTCTATAATAACTGAAACAAGGGTGGAGTAGACACAGATAGTACCTCGAATCATATCAGGTGTGCTATGGTCATAGGCCTCGACTGCCTAGAGATGAGCCTTCCCATGTCCGCCAGCTCCCGGTAGTCGGGGTGGTCTTCCTGATGGTGGTCGTGGTAGAGCCTCGAAGCATTGTACACCACCCGCTGCTCGGCTAGCTCCTCTGCCTCGTCCGCCTGCTCCCTACGGACCACCATAGTTGAACCTCTGCCTTTTCCTAGGAGTTCCCTCTATCGTCTGCTCCTCATATGACTAGCTCTTCTCCATGTTCCCCACACATCCGAACAAGTATCCTGAGGTTGCCCACCTGATGGCCTGGTTCGCTTGGACATCTGCGATATCTATCCACTACCGGCTGCAGAAGACTCCGCTAAGTGTCGCCCTGCGATGGGTCTCTCTACAGGCGTTGGCTCATCAATAAATCTCTCCACAAGATGGGCTCGCTCCAGTACTCCTTCCTACGTCAGAATGCTGTGGGAGATCATCGAAGCCCTGATCTCATGCCTTAGTCCCTACTCAATGGTTTGGGCCCAGAATAATGGGTCTCGTACCGTGTCCATGGAGTAGCGCGAGAGGTCGGTAAACCTCACCGAGTACTGGGCTACTATCATGCTGCCCTGCCACAACTGTAGTAACTCCTAGATACGCACCGCACTGAGGGTGGTTGTAACAAACTTTGAGCGGAAGAGGCTCTCGAAGTCCATCCAAAGTAGATATTCCCTTTTGTGCACCTGGAGCATCAGGCTCCACCATATACCTATTTTTTCATGCAGGAGACTCAAGGAAAGGATCACCATAAGGTCTTCTGGTGTCCCTACCAATCTGAAGTCTCTAATGATAGTTTCCAGCCAATCCTCGGCTGCCTGAGGGTTCGTCTCTCCGTGGAACCTGGGCGGCCTCTATCACTGAAACTCGTGCAACGCGCTCAGGCGGAATGCACTCTCTACTGCTGGGGCTGGTGGAATCAGTGGCTCAGCGGGTAGTGGTATCGTTGGTGCCTCCGCTGTAATGGGGCCCTGCACTGAGGCCTCGTTGCTCGGTGGGCTGCCATCTCGCACGTAACTAGGAACCCTGGCTGGCTGCCTTCATGGGGCCATCTTGAAAAGAAATAGGTGTGCCACGGTCAAACAGTATACGTGGTGAGATGATACAAAGTAATCACAAATAAAATTTTTGAAACACACATGAAATCATTGTTTTCGATCTCTGAGTCAGAAATCAGAAGTCAAGGTCCTGGTGTATGGATACGTCAGCCGCCGCACCAACACTAGACTCCTTGGACTGAAAACCACACTCAATACTCTTGACACTATTTCTTCACAGAGAATAAATTATCAGAGTACTGAGTTATGTGGTATAACTGACTCCTCTGATACCAATTTGTCACGACCCGTCCTCGGGCCCCGTGTCGTGACTACCCCAAGCCCTCCTTCCATTGGCTAGGGGCTGGCGATTAGCACCAAAGGCATAAATCCCTGTAAAAGGGAAGGCATTTCCTTTATAAAATTAATCAAACACAACATTGTACGCAAGTGAAGTAAGCACTAAGTAAAATTAAGTACAAAAGTAAGTGCTGGTAAGTAAATGGGCCTGTATACAAACCCAACTGAAAGTACAGTACAACTGAGAAAGAAAGTACAAAAGCTGTAAAGTAAAGCAGAAACCACCGAGTTGTCCTCTGGGAATCCCACCTAAAGGGTGGGTATAGAAAGTCTCGTGGGTACCTCAGGTCTATTCCTCTGCTCTGTGTATGTCCCTCCTGGTGGTCCACCTCCAGATACCGTCCAGCTCCTCAAGCCTCAACCACAATCATTGTTGTCCATCGTCTGCAACCGACACGACGTAGTGCGGGCATTGCCCATGCAGGGGTGAGTATAAAGATACTCCGTAGAGACCCCAAGACCCCCAAAGGTCTCCCATAATCCACGAAGGATAAACCACAAAGGAAAAGAACAAACAAAAAGAATCAACCAACCCTACTTAGGTATATTCTCATACATATACCTAAGTTATCAATCTCGGATAGGCACCAACTTCTGAGCCCAAGCACATTCCAGTCCACACAGGAAAGAAGCTAATCAAACCAATGATAATTATTTAAAGACAAGACTCAGCTCACACAAGTATACTAATCATGAAGAGGGGTGGATATGATTAGATATAGCCTCTAAATAATCTCTTCTGCCAAACCCACATAGGATCCAAGTACAGAAGTCGTCGCTGCCGAACCCACGTAGGATCCAAGTACAGTAACCCTTGCTGCCGAACCCACGTAGGATCCAAGTACAGTCGTCATCACAGCCGAACCCATGGAGGATCCAAGTATATTCATCCTCATTGTCGAACCCACGTAGGATCCAAGTATAGCTGTCATTGTCGTTGAACCCACAGAGGATTCCAGCACAGTAGTCGTTGCAGTCGCAGCCAGCTCTAGGGTTCCAGCACATAGCGTGCTCGATTCAAGGAGGGTCCGCTCCTCGAGTAAAGGGGGTCAATATATCAACTATCACGAAGTCCTGAGTTGATGTAGCCTGAAGTTCCGTCTCGTCAAAAGGAACTCAATATGATAGACAGCATGTCAAACGGACGCCCGGTCTGAGAGATATTGGCTTTTTTCGTTCCAGGGGCCCGGTTGGAAATATGCTCATTCCAAACCCGTTAATTTACCAAGGTGTCCAAAACTCACTTATATTTACTCAAAAAGACTACCTTTCCAATAGGTTCCCATTGCCACAGACGGCGCGTCGATCGGACACGCGGTCCTTAAGTTATTCACTTTTAAGTGAATAACGGGCCCGACCCGTTAAGCCCAGTGGGATGGCGGGTCGGGTCACCAAGTTTTGGAGGGTATGACCCGGTAGGGGTGTCGGACCAGCCCGAATAAATGGGCGGCTAGGCCCGAGGGGTGCAGCCCGGCCCGGCCCATCTCGACCCAGCCCGACGCGGCCTGGCTGGGCGCGCGGCTTGGCTTGCTCGGCCCGAAGGCCGAGCGGTCTGAGGGGGCGTGAACCCCCGGCTGTCCGAACCGTCAGTGCCTTATGGCGCCGCCCTCCCAAACCCGCCAGCTTTCTGGTGCAAGCGGCCCGCACGGGAGAGCCGCGGATCATCTAGCGGGGTTCCCTCCTAGCGCAGCGGCTTGCTCCGCCCGGCCGGCCGACGGGCCGGCCGGTTCTTCTGCCGAAGTGGCCTACAATTTAGGTCGCGGTTTCTGCTGCACAGCCGGCGCGATGGCGTCGGCTTCCTCCGCCGTGGCCTACGCTGGCCATGGCTCCGCATCCCCGGCACGGCGTGACGGTGCCGTGCTTCCTCCGCCGCATCCCTCTTGGTCATTCCTTTTCTTTGTGTGTGCGACGTCGGCCCTTGAGCTACCGGTCTCTTCCACATTCTTCCTCCAATCATCGATTCCATTTAATTAAACAAGATCAAACGGAGGGTCGTCGGGCCGTGTTCATTCAGCCCGTGCCCTCCATGTTAAGTGATAGCAATAGACCAAGACAATCGAGTTTATACAACAACGAACCGAGGCACAATTTTATTCCATTAAAATTTAACATAACCCCTACCTCGATTATTGATGTTGTACGCCGAGCGACGCAGAAAACGGCGTCATAGGGTGAGTATTCGTAGGCGATGTCGGAGTGTGTCTAAGGAGGAAACGACATCTCCTCAATTGTTACAGAGAATAGAATGGATGGCGCGTCATCATTCTTCATCGGAGGGTTGGTGTTCTTCCCCAAAAACTCAAGACCTCCCACATAACCAAAGCCACCCCAAAATAAAATAATAAGATACCCTCATTATTTTATTAACACAAGCCATTTAAAATTCAAACATTTAAACACTTAATTAATTAAATGAAGAGGTTCCATTCATTAATTAAGGTATTTTGGCATGAGTTAAAGAGAGGGAGAGGGAGAGGAAAGTTCCCCATAAATTAAAGGGGTTTTCATGAATTAATGGAGTGAGGGAGGTGGAAAGTTTGACAATTAAAGGGGTGTTGCAAAATTAATGAAGGGGGTTTAAGGAGTTTAAGGGAAAATTAAAGGTTGGGGATCGTGTGGGCCCCACCCCTCAAACATACACACTTGGGTAGTTAGGTGGTTGTGGGTCCCACCCTTAACTCCACTTTGTAGAATATAACTACCTCAGATATAAATAAAATTGTACACACCAATTTTATTTATTTTCAGCTAATTCCCCAATTATTAACTTTTGACCCGCATAAAACGAAACTGTAGTGAAGGTCCCCTTGAGCGAATACTGGCATTGTGAGTTCGTTGGTGCCCTTGGATTTCGATTTTGATCACTGGTTCAAAAGATAGAAAAACTCACTCGTTCGTTTACTGAACGTACCCAAGATAAACATCATAAATTGATTCCCGGTACACTAGGCCTCGGAATCAGGTGCCGTCAGAAGCCATAGACTCATAAATTTCCAACGTATTTAAGAAAAAAAATTCCTTAAAATTTCTGGGTCCTTACAGTGTTATCCTCTGAATCCAAGATCGAGAACACCACTATCCATGGTGTTAAGAACAAGCCACATCAATCTACAGGCATCCAGAAGTGTCACTTCCATCCAAGACTGGAGAACAATATAAGTGCACCACTTCTATTCAAGAACCCCAATCGCCATCTAGATCCTCTAGGTCTAAGAATAGGAGCATATTTCTGCATACGACATTGCTTGTCAAAGAATTAGTTCCCTCCAAGTACAAGAACCAGAACTGCTACCTCTTGTCGTGGTCGATCTCCACATGTAGCAACACAAATGCGCCATTAGCTCATCAGAACTCCTTCTCGAGTTCCACACAATTCCAGTGTCTAGAAGATCAACATCAGAGCTGAACCTTCTTATGATTCTTAAGATCAAGTTCTTGTGTACTAGATGGATAAAAATGTAAAAATTAAGTCCAACAATTTCTTTGTTCTCAACGCCCTTTTATTTCCAGGAATGAATCACTTCAACATTCTTCGATGGTTCTACTGGTATCCAAATAAAGTACGAACAAGATGGATATTTGTTGTCCCAACCATTCTTGTAAACCCCCCTGACCACCTATTCAACTGATCTAAGATCTCATGCCTCCATTGAAACCCGTGACCATTGATAAAATCTAAAATAACCAGATCTAAAAATTAGATATTCTCCACCACTATTTGCATCCTATTCTCGAGAAGCACTAACAGAACCCACCTAATTTTTCGAAATTCTGAACCCAACACCACTAGGAAGGATGAATTAATATCATGTGAATTTGATGTTGGCATGATCTGAATCTGAAGAAGTTGCACCATCGGATCTGAAAAACACTGAGAGCCGTCCAACTTCCTTATCGAGTGAAAATAGAAATTGTTCCCCCTCTCTCCCCACAACCACATCAAGCAGTGATAAGGCCCTCCCCTCAATGTGGTCTACCCTGAAGGCCCTCCTTAGGGTATACTCCAAGGGGACACTCCCTATGTTCATACATTAAGCTATGATGGTAGTCCTCACCATTGCAGCACCAACTACAAAGGTCCTCCCCATAGTCAAAATTCACACCAGTAAGAAGGTCCTCCCCTCACCAAGATATGAATGAGAAATACCTCATATTATTAGGCACATGGAAGTATGGATTCAGATGCATTAGATACTCTGTCTCTAACAAGTGACATCATTTCTCAGCCAGAAGACTGTTCAGGGCCATGCTCATCCTCCGAGCCACCCTCGTACTGTTTGTATATTAATGAGACTTATACTAACCTTAATGGCAGGGATGAAATCATTAAGAAGCACCCAAATTAGGATGGATAAGTAGAAGAGTCTATGAAAAATAAACAAAATGATACATTTATCACGAGAAGACAAATTTCTAGGGATGAAATACCGATTATGTTTTGGCCCACAACCACTTCTCCATTCGACATACTGAGAGAATTGTCTAATGAATGTATTCATAACATTTGTCTCAATATTTGGAAAAATCTCCACCATTTTAAAGAAACTTATTTACCCTATGATGAGTATACAGACCATGTTAATATATTGGGGGATATTCACTATCAAATTGATCTATAAGACCTTCGATCTGCACGATAGCCATAATCTGAGTGGCGAAAGAAAGATCATGAACTAGTTTTCCTCCACTCGTTGCACAAGCTGCGTTTCCTTATCAGCGATACCTCGTCTATTGTTTATATCCAAGGTTGGGGATAGAATGGAGCATTGGACATCACCCCACTCTCCATCTAGAAAAACCCATAATGTCATTATCTCAAGATGATGGTAAAATGAAATCGCTTACTAGGAAAGTAAACATTCTCAATGGGAACCAACCTTGATTAAGTCTCACAAGAATTAATCCCCATGATTAAGATCCATTAAAAGAATCATGAACTAGGAAACTAATAACATCCAGTAGGTTTCTCGCTTAAGGGAATTTAATCAGCAAGAATTTCTCATGTCCTCAGAAACAAATAATTCACATGTAGATCCGACACCATATCTGGCTCACACTTGAATGGGAATGTGTGAGATCAAGAAAGATTTGATAACAGTTGAAACTGAAGAAAAACAGAATAAATATCAACCCATAGAGATGGGGGTATTTTTTACACAAACTTACCCAATAAGACCAACAAATTTGGTCTGAGGTACAATGGAAAGGGAACAGGAGTGAACCCATCCCATAGGGCTAGGGGCATTTTTACCTCAACCACCTTCCCAAAAAATGTCAGTCTTTTAACACTTGGGGAGAACAATAAATATAGAGTTTAACCATTTTGTTCCATCTCATTACCCATGTCCCCTAGAAAGGAGATGTACAACTAGGCCATGTTAAGGTTCCCTTCGAGTTACCCTTTATCAAGAAACTCGAAGAGGATCTCAACATTGAAAAAGAAAATCTAGGAAATGATGCAAAGATCCCTCCTAATATTCAGTAGTTGGTATAAAACCTACAATGTGTTATTCATTAGTAAACATCGTGGACATAAATCATGTGGACCATGCCGAAAATGATGCAAATTTGGATGGCAGGGAGAGGATGGTTCCACCTAGAATCTGATCCACATCGAGCCTGAAAGTGTGTGTACCTAGAACCAGAGGGCCACCCTAAATTTGGGATCTACCTCAATAAATCCCTTATTACCACTTTTTCTAATCCCTAATGACAAAAAGAATAAAAACAAGGTTATACATGACCCACATCCACCCAATGAGAATAATTCTATGACGCTCGAAGAGAGATACGCCCGACAGGAGGAAGAAATGAAAGAGTTTAGGTGAATCAAAACTGAACTAATCCAAGGAAGACATTCTGTCATATATGTTCTCCAAGTAGAGCTTCAACATACCCTTCTAGAAGTTGTGCCTCTTCCACAAGGTTTCATATAAACATGTAAAGAAAGGTTAGAAAACTCATCCAAGGCAGTTTCGGGACCCTTAGCCTACCTGAACCCAATCTTGGTAGGATATTAATATTTCTCTCCCTTGAAGAAGTGTCTAGAAAAAATACCATCAAAACCACAAATATAGCCCCTAGCTAAGTATCCACCTCAAGTACCAGCAGCACCATCATGACCAAATTTTATGCCTATTATACCCACCATGCTTAGGTCCAAAAAGCCACACATCAAGGAATCATTAATACCAAAGAGTCATTGGTGGATCGATTGGAATCCATGTAAGGGTGACATGCCTTGATACATCCAGAATGGAGACTATATTCAAACTGGATAAGCCATTTCCTACCATTTCCAAATTTTAGTAACCCTGTATTCTTAGTGTTCAATGGTTCAGGTGATCCGGGACAACATCTGATGCACTACGCATCTTACTGTGATCCCATGACGGGAACTATGGAGTAGCAAGATGCAGTGAAACTCAGATTATTTGAGCTAACCCTTCAAGGTTTATCCTTTATATGGTATACTAGTTTTCCATCTCAGTAAATAATAGGATGGGAGGATCTCTGGCGGTAGTTCCTTTTCCAGTTTAATTCAACATTGCCAAAAAAACTATTAGTGACCTCATGAACTAAAAACAGTGGGAAAATGAGAGGGTTTCAAAATTCATTTCCAGATGGAAATGTCTAACTTACTCCATGAATAAACAACACCCCCAAGATGAGATTATTTCCATATGCATTGACAATCTCCATGATGAGATGAGAACACCACTCATCTTGGTAAAGTATACAAGGGGTTCCAGGATTTATCTACCATTTCCCAGAGAATAGAGGATTCCTTACAAAAGATTAATCTCAAGTCTTGAGAAACCCCATAAAACCTAGGGAAAAGAGTAGGGAGAGCTGAAGCAGCTTCCATTATGCTTAAGCCACCCCCTACACTAGCCCCAACTCTGAGGCACGTACCGAACCGTGCAGGCCCCCTGGGAATTAATACCATCCCCACATAGACAAGACGAGTAGAGGTGATCTAGAAGAAATCCATTCAAGGAGAAAATGAATAAAGTATACTAGTTATTATATGATCAAGTATGTGTCTACTTTCTAGCTTCCATGAATTGAAACTTTCTTCGACTACTAGAGCCGAAGAGGGATGATGAAGTAGGTCTCGATGATTATCCATATTATTATACCTTCCACTGGATACTGGGACACACCATCTGATAATTATTCATCTTCAAATACCTCCTACAAAGAATTATAGACTTTTGGAAATTCAAGTTGAGACCACCGCCAGCACAAGTGGCGTATGTTTCCACCAGCGGCCCTAATGAAGAAGGTGAGTGGTAAAAGGTCATTAACAAAAAGGAGCAGAAGTTTAATAGTTTTATGACTCAAAAAATAGTCAGTTGAGCCCATGTAACCCTCCAAGAATAGTTGAAGAATTTGAATATGCCCCCTAACAACTCCTGATGTGATGTAACCGACATCCTTGACCCCATGATTCTCCAAGGGTTGAGAAGATCAAGTACAAGAAGAAAAACCTGCACCAAGTCCAAATATGGATTTGATAATCTCATATTTCATTCCAACAAATTTTAAGATATGAGAACTTCTCTGCCAAATGAGACTATGGGCACCGCCCCACCAAATGACACCAATGAAAGATGTCGATCGGGTAAAGTCATCATCAGATGAGGAACTGATCTTTGGTTCCATTAATTCCATTAACATAGTGGATACCTTCTCCAATGAAGAGTATGTATATGAATGAAAGGCACTATCATGGGAAACCTCAAATGATTAGTTATTTTTTGGGTACTTAGGTGTAGCATAGTGGCTGACCAAGGTCATCTCTCAAAGGAGGAAGTAAATTTGACAACTTATTAAAGGTATTTTTAAAAATAACATAAAAGGGAATAATAATAATACTTGAAAGGATGTGGGGAGTTGTTTACCATTCATAAAACTAGAAGAAGTTTCCTAGAAGAAGATTGTATAATTTTGTTGTTTTTATTTTTGAAATGAAGTCTGATTAAAAAGACACAACAAGAAGATGTTTTTTTAGAAAATATTTTAAAAGGCATAATAAATCTAACTCTACATATTCATTTACTTATTAATCATTATAATTTAAATTAATATCAACTTAATTATGATCCCCTAATTTGTTAACCCCTAAAACATACAAGAATTAACTTTACCACAAATATGAAGAGAATTAAACCCTAGGCTATCTTCGGAACATGAAATCGCAACACCCTACTTTGATTGATGTTCTAAGGATAGATTAGGGTCAGTGGTAAATTAAGTAACATGTAAATTATAGAAAATGAGGATGAATTGAGCTTAGGGATTATATTTTCACTCGAAAAATTCATCCCGTGTGGTCTTGTTTTACCGATTAAATTTTTTCTCTCACAATTCACACAATACTCGACCTCTCGTGTTTTTGTGTTAATTGTTAAATTTATTTTTTATTTTCTTATAATTTAAAAACTAAATTCATGGATAATATTAAGTGAATTAAATTAGATCAATGATTAAAAATAATTAAATGAATAGTGTATAAGATAAATCGATCACTAAGAGAACTACGCTTCCATGGGCGGTGTGTCATCGTGGAGATGTTTTGCATGAGCAAAGGATTGAAAGGGTAGAACCCAATCTCATCTCCACTCTTGATTCCAACCCAAATAGGATGAGTAAAGAAGAATATAATTGAAAAAAATAGAAGAAAAGAGAAGAAATAAATGAATACCAAAGAAGTTTATTACACAAATGAAATCATTACAACATGAAGAAGAGAAGAAGGCTTCAATGAGGGGATCCTTGCTTCAAGAGGTACCCCTCTTACAATGGTTAGAGAATTTGGGTGAAACCATTTATCCTATACCTTCAATATCCTAATTCACGTCCCCACCCTTAAAAAAGATAAAAATACATATTTATAGAGTGGAGGGGAGGCTAGGTTAAAAGTGGTTTCATTTGTGAATGAGAATATTCGGCCAAATATTTTAATCCCACTTGCACCGCCTTCTTTACCACCAAAACACGCAAATTAGATTATTAAAAGTATTTTAAAAATAACATAAAAGATAATAAAAACACTAATTAAAAGGATGTGGGTTTTTTTACCATTCAAAAAACTAGAAGAAGTTTTCTGGAATAATATTGTATAAATGTTTTGTTTTTGTTTTTGAAATGAAGTCTGATTAAAAAGACACAACAAGAAGATGTTTTTTAGAAAATATTCTAAAAGTAATAATCGATCTAACTCTACCTCTTAATTTAATTATTAATAATCATTATTTAAATTAATATCCACTTAATTATGATCCCATAATTTTTTAACCCCCAAACCCTATGAGAATTAATTTTACCACCAATATGATGAGAATTAAACCCTATACTATCTTCGGAACAGGCAATCACAGCACCCTACTTTGATTGATGTTCTAAGGATAGCTTATGGTAAGTGGTAAATTAAGGCACATGTACATTCTATAAAATGAGGATGAATTTATGTTATAAATTATATTTTAACTCTATAAATTAATCTCATGTGGTATTATTTTACCGATTAAGTTTGTGCTCCCACAATTCACACAATACTCGACCTCACATGTTTTTGTGTTAATTGTTCAATTTATTGCTTAGATTATTATAATTTAAAAACTCAATTCATTTATCATATTAAGTGAAATACAGTATCTCAATGATTCAAAATAATTAAATAAAGAGGGTAGAAGATAAATCAATCACTAAGAGAACTACTCTTTCATGGGCGGTGTGGTCATTGTGGAGACATTTTGCATGAGCAAAGGATTGAAAGGATAGAACCCAATATCATCTCCACTCTTGATTACTACCCAAATAGGATGATTAAAGAAGAAGATAATTGAAAAAAACAGAATAAAAAATAAGAAATAAAAGAATAAAAAATAAATTTATTACACAAATGAAAACATTACAACATGAAGAAGAGAAGAAGGCTTCGATGAGGGGATCCTTGCTTCAAGAGCTACCCCTCTTACAATGGTTGGAGAATTTGGGTGAAACCAATTATCCAATTCCTTAAATATCCTAATAAACATACATGCCCTTAAAAATGATAAAAATACATGTTTATAGAGTGGAGGGGAGGCTAGGTTAAAAGTGGTTTCAAGTGTGAATGAGAAGATTCTGCCAAATATTTTATTCCCACTTGCACCGCCTTCTTGACCACCAAAACACGTGAATTAGCTTATTAAAGGTATTTTAAAAATAAAATAAAAGGGAATAATAACACTACTCGAAATTATGTGGGGGGTTATTTACCATTCATAAAACTAGAAGAAGTTTGCTGGAAGAAGATTGTATAATTTTTTTGTTTTTATTTTTGAAATGAAGTCCGATTAAAAAGACACAATAAGGAGATGTTTTTTAGAAAATATTCTAAAAGGAATAATCGATCTAACTATACCTATTAATTTACTTATTAATAATTATTATTTAAATTAATATCCACATAACTATAAACCCCTAATTTTTTAACCCCCAAACCCTATGATAATTAATGTTACTACAAATATGACGAGAATTAAACCCTAGGCTATCTTTGGAACATGCAATCGTTGCACCCTGGTTTGATTAATGTTCTAATAATATATTATGGTAAGTGGTAAATTAAGGAACATGTCTATTCTAAAAAATGAGGATGAATTTATATTAGGGATTATATTTTAACTCTACAAATTTATCCCGTGTGGTCTTGTTTTACCGTTTAAGTTTGTGCTCTCACAATTCACACAACACTTGACCTCGAGTGTTTTTGTGTTTATTGGTCAATTGCTTGCTTAGTTTATTATAATTTAAAAACTAAATTAATGGATAATATTAAGTGAATTAAATTATCTCAATGATTCAAAAATAATTAAATGAATATGGTATAAGATAGACCGATCACTAAGAGAACTACTCTTCCATGGACGGTGTGGTCATCATGGAGACGTTTTGAATGAACGAAGGATTGAAAGGGTAGAACAAAATCTTGTCTCCAGTCTTGATTCAAACCCAAATAGGATAACTAAAGAGGAATATAATTGAACAAAACATAAGAAAAGGGAAGAAATAAAAGAATAAAAAATAAGTTTATTACACAAATGAAAACATTACCACATGAAGAAGATAAGAAGGTTTCGATGAGGGGATCCTTGCTTCAAGAGCTACCCCTCTTAAAATAGTTGGATAATTTGGGTGAAACCAATTCTACTCAGCCTTAAATCTCTTAATTCTCGTCCCCACCCTTAAAAGTAATAAAAATACATATTTATATAGAGGAGGGGGGACTAGGTTAAAAGTGGTTTCAAGTGTGAATGAGAAGATTCTACCAAATATTTTAATCTCATTTGCATAGAATATTTGAGCACCTAAACGTGTGAATTATCTGTCCTTAAAGAAGTAAAATATGTGATAAATTGGGTTTTCGATCCCCTCTAAACGTTTTGGCTCAATCCATGCAAAGATGTAGAAGATATGACCCGAAGACTAAAGTGATGTCGAATCTCGCATGTCCAGCCTACCATTGACTTAATGGCACATTAAATCCATCAAAATGCACTCTTTATCTCTGATGTCCTGAATAAAAGTTGTATAACATTAATTGAGGAACATTGTTAAAAAAATTTAAGTTCAAATAATACATATTAAAATATTTATGTGCGAAATACTACAGTTCATTTTAAAAGGGTAGAACTTGAATTTTCATCCAATTTTCAAATAAATGATCTAATCCCAAATATTCCACAAATGAACATATTTAGCACAATGTGAGGAAATTATGTCATTTATTATCAATAAAATATTCAACAAAATAGTGTTTTATCAACTCCCCCACACTTACCCTTTTGCACTCCTGGGCAAAACCTCATATCAATTAAACATCAATATCAATTCAAAACAAATTTTAAAACACATATCCTTGAGATCCAAAAATTCCACACCAAGAAACAAAAGATATAATGAATCATAAAAAACCATTATTTCAAGTTCTCCATTTATATCATTCAATATATTTCCACTTCATTTATCCTCCCATGCACAAAACACTTACCTCACTTGAATTTTCTCCTATCACACAGATGTCAATTTTTTAGCAATGTATTTTTCATCCAAACTCATACAAGGGTCAACATAGGCTTGATAAATTCCTACATTACCACTTGATGTTATTCAAGAACATATGTTTATCATTATAACTTTTCAGGGTTGTTCTGTGGCTTTATATTGGAAGGATTTAGATGTGAAAAATTATGAGGCTGAATGAAGAGGGCTTGAATCTTTTTGAAGGAAGATTGAATTAATCTAATTTTCACTTAAATATGGTCTCCTCCTCAATCCCCATAGCATCAATTAATCTTCGTCATCATGAAAAATAAAGGAATTTTCACACAATTCAACATTTTGGTAGAAAAAATTTCAATCTTATCAAACATTATTTTATTGAAATCTCCAGATAGGCAAAACATTCTTCCTTTACTAGAAGCTCCAAAAATGTAGAGCTTCAAATATCATGAAAGCTCCAAAAAAGGCATAACTTCCAACATAATGATTTGTTTTCAACAGAAAACACATCTCTTCAGAATTTAATTTTCCACCCAAAGTATCGCAGAATGTGGTAGCACAACCCAAGACAGCTCCCCCACACTTAAGTTCAATGTGATTAAGAAATTTCACTTCAAGAGTTGGTTGGATAAAGAAAATTGTCTTGTAATGTGGCTGACCTAATATGATTTTCATGGATTATAAGGGCTACATGGTTTAAATGTTCAATTTGGGCCATTATAAAAATGATTCTTTGAAATAAGGGCTTTAATACCAAACAAATGCCTCAATCATTTAAACATAAGTACCTCAAACCCTCAAGTTTTGACCCGAATAAATAAAATTCTGGTTAAATCATGTATGGTTTGGTTCTCTCAAGAAGTGAGGTAAATGTAAAGAATATGAAAATAATGGTTCAAAAGCCTCATAGGAAAGTGATTTCAAATATAAAGATAGTGATATGTGGCATGGGATTTAAAATTAAGAGTACTTTTCATGAAATTACTAAAGATTTGAACTTGAAACAAAGTCATTTTCCGCAGTAATTTAATCATAGTTTCATGGGATAAATTATTTCACTTATTTATATGTATTTCAAAAATGTTGATGAGAATCATTTCAGCTTAAAATTTTAAAAAACACACAAAGAAAATTGAAAAATAAACACACAAAAATTAAAAAACACACAATTTTTTTAAAAATCCTTGAAAAATAGGAAAACAATTGAAATTACAAAACTAAAAGTTTCCCTCCCCCAAAATTAAAATATTTCATTTTCCTCAATGTGAACCCATGAGATGATATATGCACATGAAATCTATAATTTTAAATAGGACAAATAACAAAAAAGTGAAAGGGTTAGGTACAACCTGATATGCTCAAGTGATGATGGGGTCATGCAGTGTGATGAAATCCACTACACCAGTAGGAAGTCCCTCAATGTATTTCTTCAAATGTTTCCCATTTACTATAAAGCTCTTTACTGTGTCCTCTTGTGTAATCTACACTGCATCATAAGGAAAAATATTAGTCACAACATAAGGACCTAACCATCTGGAATGCAACTTACCAGACATCATCTTCAGTCATGAACTATAGAGAAGGACTTTCTCTCCAACATGAAACTACCTTTGTTGGATCATTCTATCATGAGATTCTTTTGATATTTCCTTATAGAGCCTTGAGTTCTCATATGAATACAATTTAATCTTCTCAAGCTCTTGAATTTGAAACTTCCTTTGGATTCTAGCTTGTGCCAAATCTATGTTGCATTTCTTTATAGCCCAATAACCCCGATGCTCAACTTCCACAAGGAGATGAAACGATTTCCCAAAAACAATTTGAAATATGGAAATACCAATGTGTGTCTTGTATGTTTTCCTATAATCCCACAATGCATCATCCAAGTACATGCTCCAATCCTTCCTATTGTTCTGCATGGTTTTCTCTAAAATTTGTTTCAACTCACGATTTGAAACCTCATCCTGACCATTTATTTGGGGGTGGTATGGTGTTGATGTTTTGTGTGTCACCCCATACTTCTGAAGAACGGAAATATGATTCTGATTGAATAAGTGTATCCCTTTGTCACTGATGATGGCCTTCGGTACTCTAAACCTGCAAAAAATTTATTCTTTGAAAAAGTCCACAACAACATGAGAATCATCGGTCCTGGTGGCCTTAGCCTCCACCCATTTTCTCACATAATCAACAAAACCCAAAATATAAAAACCCCCAAATGAACTAGAAAAAGGACCCATAAAATTGATGCCCCATACATAAAAAATATCACAGAATAATATGGGTTGTTAGGGCATCTCATGTCTTCTAGAAATATTACCACTGTGTTTGAAACATGATAACAACTTACAAAACACATGAGAATCATGAAAAAAACTAGGCCAATACAATCCAAAGTCTAAAACATTCCTAGATGTATGTTGGGGTCCAAATTTTCCACCACAAGCTAGTGTATGAAAGAATTGCAGAACAGAATCAAACTCATGATCAGGAACACACCTCCTAATAACATGGTCACCACTCATGCACCATAAATAGGGATCATCCCACAAATAAAATCTAGACTCACTATTTAACTTTTGGACTTGATGTTTCTTTAAATTTTTAGTAATTTCAGAGGCCACAAGGTAGTTAACTAAATCATCATACTAAGGATGTGTACCTAAGATAGAATAAAGATGCTCATTGGGAAAATTATCCTGAAGTGGTACCTGGTCCATGGGGTCATCCTCTAGTGTGTGAGTAAGACTACTCATGTGGTCCACCACTAGGTTTTCTGACCCCTTCTTATCTTTTATCTCAATATCAAATTCTTGAAGAAGGGGCATCCATCATATAAGTCTAGGATTTGCATCTGACTTCTTCAAAAGGTACCTCAGAGATGCATGGTTAGAAAAAACTACTACTTTAGAGCCCAATAAATATGAATGAAATTTATCTAATGAAAATATGATGACAAGAAAATCCTTTTCCATGGTTGTGTAGTTTAACTGGGTTAAATCCAATGTCTTCAAAGCATAGGCAATCACATGTGAACGTCCCTACACCCTCTATGATAAGATAGATCCAACTACAAATTTGGATGAATCACACATAATCTCAAAAGGAATGTCCCATTGTGGGGTTTGTATGATTGGTGGAGTGGTCAGACACTTCTTTAGCTCATCAAATTATACCCTTCATGAATCATCAAACAAAAAATTATAATCCTTTTGAAGTAATCATGAAAAAGGGAGAGAAATCTTACTAAAATATTTGATGAAGCACTGATAAAATCTTGCATGCCCTAGGAAAGATCTAACATCATGAACATATGAATAATAGGGTAGGGATGAAATAATATCTACCTTAGATCTATCAACCTCTATCCCATGTTTTGACACTACATTCCCTAAGACAATGCCATGCTCTACCATGAAATGACACTTTTCAAAGTTCAATATTAGATTCTTCTCAATACAATGATTCAAAACCTTTCCCAAACTAGAGATACAATCATCAAATAAAGACCCATACAATGTAAAATCATCCATGAATACCTCCATGCAGGTATCAATAAAGTTAGAAAAAAAATACTCACCATGCATCTCTTGAAGGTACCTGGGGTGTTGCAAAGTCTAAATGGTAACCTTTGGTCAGAAAATGTGCTGAAGGGATAGGTGGATGTTGTCTTCTCTTGATCCTCCAGAGAAATAGGAACCTAAAAATACCTAGAAAATCCATCCAAGAAACAATAATGTGTTTTCCCAACTAGTCTCTTAAGCATCTGATCAATAAATGGGAGGGGGGAATGGTCCTTGCGAGTGGACTGATTTAGTTTTCTATAATCAATACACACATGACAATTGTCTTGTACCCTCATAAGAACTAACTCCACTTTATCATTTTTAACAAAAATAACACCACTTTTCTTAGTCACAACCTGAATATGGCTCACCCACTAGGAATATAATATGGGATAGATTATACCCACCTCGGGAAATTTTTCAACCTATTTTTTAATAACCTACAAAAGTGTTGGATTGAGTATCCTTTGTGGATGCCTAACCAGTTTAGCCCCATCCTCCAAAAAATCATATGCTTGCAAATGGAGGGGATAATACCTGATACATCACCCAAGGTCCACCCAATTTCTCTGATGTTCTCCCTAAAAAGATTCAAAAGTTTTTCTTCGTGTTCAAAATAAAGATTGTTAGCAATGATAACAGGTAATTTCTCACCACTTAACAAGTATGATTATTTGAGATTAGGTGGAAATGTCTTGAGTTCAAATGTAGGGGGTGGGTGATGTATGGATGGAGAAATTGAAGGAACTGAAATATGTGCACAATGAATATCAGTATCAGAATATACATCATCAAATTCATAGAATAAAGCTTCAAATCCAGTAGTATACTCCACATCCATGTCATAATTAGATTTAACATGATCAAAATCAAAATATGAATCCATTTCAAAATCAAATCTAAGAGAGACTTGTGCATTTGAAATAGGTGTGGAAGTACTCTTAGACATCGAAATAGAACCAATACTCATAATATCCCTAATCATAGGACAATCAAATTCCATGGGGCTTTTTATATTTTGGTTCAAAATGGGAGATAACAAATTCATAATGGTCCTCGGAGGGGTACTTCATAGATTCCATAACATTAAATATCACAACATCATCTCCAAATTCCATGGAAATTGTACCCTCATTGACATTTATGAAAGTTTTTGCAGATTTGAGGAAGGGGCTACCTAAGATAATGGGATCATTTGAACTTACCCAATCGTCCTCCATTTTAAGCACGTAGAAATCTGCTGGAAAGACCATGTCTCTTACCTAGACAGGAACATCCTCAAGAACTCCTGCTGGATATGTTGTAGCTCTATTTTCCAACTGCACCACTACTCTCATTAGTTTCAACTCACCAACCTGTAAAGAAGAGAATACAGAGTGAGTAATCATATTTATGGAAGATCCTAAATCATATAAAGCATCAGAAAAGTGTAACTCTCATATGGTTCATGGGATGGTGAATGTCCTAGGATCCTTGCACTCTGTTGGCATTGATAGATTTGGTGTAATGAGTGCCGACACATTCCTTCAAAAATTGATCCTCTCATTTCCCTTAAAACCTCTTTGATTGGTACAAAGTTCTTTTAATAATTTTTCATACCTTGGGATTTTCTTGATAGCTTCAAGTAGAGGGATGTTGACCTCCACATGCTTAAATATGCCCAAAATTTCTTTTTGCATTGCCTCATCAGCCATCTTCTTGGTTTGTACAACACTATTTTGAAATGGAAGGGGTTTAGTTGGAACATCATTAATATTTTTCTTATTTTTATCTTTCTCCTTGGGTTTCTCATCAGTTGGTTTTGAATGGGTCTTATCTGGAGTTGAATTGAATCCCGATGGAATGACAGGTGTAGATGTATCAGTTTTTTTCTTACCACATCTCAATGTGATGGAACTAAAATTCCCTTTGGGATTTGGAGTAGTTTGGGAAGGTAGATTTCCATACTTTTTACTTACTAGTTCATGGAGGGCAGTGGCAATCTGGCTCATTTGAGTCTTCAACTCCCTCAGCTCCGAACCTTGACTCTTCATCTCATTCTATTTATTAATAATAATTTACTTTAAAAGTTCATCAGGGTTAGAATATACCTTTGCTTAATAGTTCCATTGTTTTCGACTTGTAGATTCTTGAGCTACAAATCACCTTTGGGGTTGTTGGAAACCCTATTGGTAGGCTGGAGGCTGCTGGAAGTTTTGTTGAAAAGGGGCCTTTGTTGTAGTCCAGAGCCATAACTCTCTGATTAATCCTTCCACCCTTGGTTGTATGCTAGTGCAAAGGAATCAAACTTCTTTTGGGGATATGTCTATTTTTTCTGCTGATATGGTCTCCCTGGGAATACTGTTATGCAATTCTCTGTCTCTTGTAGTTACGAGAAACAATCAATTGGGTGACTTGTCTTAGTTAAAATGCCACAAGGACACGAAGGAGTGGGTTGGGATGTCTTTTGATCCAAAGAAATTTTCCTCACCATAGTTTTCAATTCATCCAACTTGGTATCAATCAAATGACTTTCAAGAGAAGAAGGACTTACCTGATATACTCCTCAAACATGTGGTGTACGTTGATCACCAAATTGTTGATATTTCGTCACCATATTGTCGATCAACGCACATGAAAATACTAGTGCCTTGTCTACCAATTCTCCTCTAGCCACAACATCCATCATACTTCTCTCCGTAGGTGTGACTCTTTCATAGAAGTACTGGATGAGGAGTTTCTCACTGATTTGGTGATGTGGGAAGCTTGCACAAAACTTCTTGAATCGGTCCTAGTACTCATACATTGACTTTTCTTGTGGTTTCTTGATACCTGAGATCTTCTTATGATTGGAATTGGTCATTGATTATAGAAAAAATCTATGTAAGAAAAGAAGTTTCAAATCATTCCAACAAGTTACATCTTCGGGTTGTAAATAATACATCCAATCTTTCGCAGCTTCATCAAGTGAGAATGAGAATTCTCTTAGTTTGATTTGTTCTTCAGATACATTTTTTTAGTTTTAGGGTAGAGAAAACCACATTAAATTATTTAAGGTGTTTATTGGGATTCTCACCAGAGAGGCCATGAAATTTTTGAAGTGGGTGAATTAACCCAGATTTCAATTCAATGTCTGATTCGAGATTTGGGTATGCAATGTAATTTGGTTTATAATTAATATCAGGTGCGTCCAATTCTTGAATGGTTATATTAAGTTCATTTTTATTGTCTTCATCCATTGGTTTTTGTTTTAAGTTGGACTAAGAAGTGTTTCCTATTTCAATATTCTTAGAGTAGAACAATTCTCCAATGGGTTGAATGTTGAAACTTCTAGTAGAATGAGAATGTCTGATTCGAGCTCGAAGGCTACGTTCAATCTCAGGGTCAAGATCTAAATGATCCTCAGGATTAGTTCATTTCATAAATAAAATAAAAATGAAAAGAAGTAAAGTGGACCATAGTAAAATAAAAATGAGAATTTTGAATTGATGGTCCAAAAATAAGTATAAGAAAATAAAATAAGAAGAAAAAATTCAGATTGGGTAAAGAAGGAAGAAAAACAGAGTGGAATAGAATAAAATGTAAAATAAAATAAATACCTATAATTGGTTGAAATAATTAATTTCCTCCCCAGAAATGGTTCCAATATGAAAGGTGATGTCGTGGGCGCCCTCAAATTATTTGTGATCTTTTTGGGTACTTAGGTGCAGCAGAGTGGCTGACCAAGGTCATCCATCAAAGGAGGAAATAAAATTGACAACTTATTTAAAGTATTTTAAAAATAACATAAAAGGGAATAATAACACGAATTAAAATGATGTGGGTTTTTTTACCATTCATAAAACTAGAAGAAGTTTTCTGGAAAAAATATTGTATAATATTTTTGTTTTTATTTTTGAAATGAAGTTCGATTAAAAAGACACAACAAGAAGATGTTTTTTAGTAAATATTTTAAAAGGCATAATCGATCTAAATCTAACTCTTAATTTACTTATTAATCATTATAATTTAAATTAATATATACTTAATTATGATCCATTAATTTGTTAACCCATGAACCCTATGAGAATTTACTTTACCACAAATATGATGAGAATTGAACCCTAGGATATCTTCGGAACATGCAATCACAACACCCTACTATGATTGATGTTCTAAGGATAGCTTATGGTCAGTGATAAATTAAGGCATATGTCCATTATAGAAAATGAGGATTAATTGAGCTTATATATTATATTTTAACTCTATAAATTTATCCCATGTGGTCTTGTTTTATCAATTAAGTTTACACTCTCACAATTCACACAATACTCAACCTCGCGTGTTTTTGTGTTAATTTTTCAATTTCTTGCTTAATTTCTAATAATTTAATAACACAATTCATGGATCATATTAAGTAAATTATAGTATCTCAAGGATTTAAAATAATTAAATTAAGAGGATAGAAGATAGATCTATCACTAAGAGTACAACTCTTCCATGGGTAGTGTGGTCATCGTGGAGACGTTTTGCATGAACAAAGGATTGAAAGGGTAGAACCCAATCTCATCTCCACTCTTGATTCCAACCCAAATGGGATGAGTAAATAAAAAGATAATTGAATAAAATAGAATAAAATAGAAGAAATAAATTAATAAAAAATAAGTTTATTACACAAATGAAAACATTACAATATGAATAAGAGAAGAAGGCTTCGATGAGGGGATCCTTGCTTCAAGAGATGCCCCTCTTAAAATGGTTGGATAATTATGGTGAAACTAATTATACTCTTACATAAATCTCCTAATGAATTTATCCAACCTTAAAAATGAGAAAAATAAATATTTATAGAGTGGAGGGGAGGCTAGGTTAAAAAGTGGTTTCAAGTCTGAATGAGAAGATTTTTCCAAATATTTTAATCCCACTTCCCCTGCCTTGTTGACCACCAAAACACATGAATTTTCTCTCCATAGAGTATGATAATATCTGAGAAATTGGGTTTCTGATCTCCTCTAAATATTTGGTCTCAATCCATGCACGTATGTAGAATCTATGCCCCAAACACTAAAGTGATTTCTAATCTCACGTGTCCATCCCACCATTGACTTAATGGCCCATTTACTCCATTCAAATCCACTTTTTAGCTCTAGTGTCCTGAATAAAAGTTATAGAAAATTAAGCTTGTAACACTGTTACAATATTTTTAGTTCAAATAAGTAATATGAAAATATTTATGTGTGAAATACTATAGTGTATTTTAAAAGGGTAAAACTGGAATTTTCATCAAATTTTCAAATGAATGATCTAATCCCAAATATTTCATAAATGAACATATTTTGCACAATGTGAGGAAATTATGTTATTTATTATCAATAAAATATTCAAAAAAATAGTGTTTTATCAATGAACCCAAGTTCCCCATATCTAATTGGGGAACCAGGGGAAGAGGCCGCAAGAAGACAAGGATACCTGGGAAGATGTAGTCATGGCAGAAACCCAATTCATGTCCGCACTCCCGCTCAAACCATCGATGTTGCAAAAACTCATGGAAGAACCCTTTAGAAACCCCAAAAGGAATAGGAAAATTCCCCTATATATTCCAATATACACACTAGACCAATCATCCTAGAACATCCATTAGATGATGAAAGAATGTTTGATCTCCCATGGAATATAGGCAGACCTGCCTGACCGAATTCATAAAGTACAGAAGCACCACTAACTCTTGTCTCATGGACTAGTATATCTTCATCCATTGCTCAACCCCATAAATCTCTTGTAAAATAGAATCCAAAAGTCAAGAAGGATCAAAATTTAGATTAGAAATATGTTATTATAAAGAAATTAGATTTAGTACCATCTAATCTATCAATCATGGATGCACTGAATCTATTATCAGATTTTCGGGAAGCACTTATTAAAGAACCACTAAGTCCATAGGAGTTTGAAACTGAAGTGGCCAATTCCAAATTCTATTGAACATAGACCAGCCCAAAATAATTCCATGCGATCATCTAATTCACAGATAAAGATTAATACATTTTTAGGAAAGGACACATCAGACCCTTATATGTGTCCAGCAAGATAAATGATGTTGATATTCGAGAAGTCTTCATTGATAATGGATCCATAGTTAATCTCATCTTAATGTAGAAAATTTTTTAGTTGGGTTGTAATGAGGATGGCCTAACACCTTGCACCACAACACTGTTGGGCTATGATAAAAGTGAGAAAAGCCATCGGGCCAAATCAAGCACAAAATTTGATTTGGCAACCTCATGGATGACTCAGAATTTCTGGTGGTTTTTCAAAACACGGTCTTCAACTTCCTATTAGGAAGACCCTAGTTTCATCAACACACAATGATTCCCTCATCATTCCATCAGTGAATAAAATATTTCACTAATTAATAGAGTGGAACATTGCATGCTGATAAGGCCCCATTCGAGTCTTGTGAGTCACATTATATCAATGTAGTATTCTATGAGAAGGAAGATAGGAAACCCAAAATCGATGGAATTTATTGGGTCACAGCCCCAAAAAGACTAGAATTGGTCCCCAATGACCCTCTTAGGCATCTCGACAAAGAATACATACTTCACATAAATCAGGTGGAGTGCATGAGTCCAAATTTGGGTGCATATTCAACAGTGTTCATTATTTCAGTCATAGCCATTGGGCCTCACAGTGTTGAAAGTTCTACTGGCCCCCAAAAAAATGAATAATGCTGAAATGGAATACCCTAAATCCATCTAAAATGCTATAGATGATCCCTGACTCACTCACTAATGCAAAATAGAAAGAATAAATCTACCATTCTCTCACTCCATCCTCTCCAGAAGAGTCCTCGCTATTAGTTGAATCAGAAGAAGTCTCCTCAGCCTCTAAATTCCAAAATTGTGAATCTTCTCTCATCTCTGGAGATCCCATCTCAAGAATTGTTTCTCCATCGGAAGAATAAGAAGATGAGGAATAATATGAGGAATAAGAAGAAGAAGACCTCATGTATTCTCCTCCAACATTTGAGGAGGGTGTCTCTACCACCATTAACGAACTCAAACAAATAAACATGGGTACCAAAAAAGACTTGTGGCCCACTATGATTAGTGAGGCCATGTATTATGAGGATAAAGAGGTATACACCTAAATACTAAGTCAGAATTGAGATGTTTTCACATAAAACTATACATAAATTCTAGGCCTTGATCCTGAGGTGGACATTGTCACACCCCGACCATGGACTCCTATTATTTTATTCCTTTCTTGGTCCCACATCTTTTGGTCAAAGTTGGGTTTGGGTCCGTGTCTGATATTTTTGAAGATTTGAAGTTATTAGCGTGTTTCGGACCCATACGTTGTCACCGCACAGTGGGTGGTAGTCGTTCGATCAGCTCAGGTGTTGTGAAGATGTCTATCTCTCGAAAGAAATAATGTTTTACACAAATCAAATAAGTAAAATGTTTAAAAATGTAATTATAATAAATAATTATGATGCTGGTAATGATGTTATTATAAAAAATGGTGAATAATATTTTAGTTATCTAAAATTTGTTATTAAAATAATTATTAATGAATTGTAATTTAACTGTAATAGTTATTATTATTATTATTATTATTATTATTATTATTATCACGTTTATTATTCATATTAAATTTTTATTAGTATTATTTTTATTAAACTTTCATTAATATTATTATTCTTATAAATAAGAAAAAAAACAAGAGTGAAATATATATTTTTTTTATTATTTTGGGTTGGTTTTAGTTTATTTATTTATTATTATTATTATTATTATATTTTTTTAAAAAACCCTAAATCTACCCTTCCCCCTCCCTATCCCCTTACCCCCAACCCCCCTCGAAATCGCACAACGCCCCCCCCCCCTCCCCCGGGTCCGTTCCTGCGCGTGCCCCCTCGCCGGAGCTCCCTCCAGCCACGACCGCCTCCCGACCTCCTCCTCTCTAAGCCGCAACACCCCCCCTCCCGACCTCCTCCTCCCTATGCTACCTCCCACACCTGACCCTCCCTACGCCGTCCGACCACCCTGGCCCCCTGACCTCCGGTCGACCTCTCCTGCTCCGGTCGCACCACCCTCAACTGGTACAACTCCCCCCCCTTTGGTATTCATATCGGTGTTTTCTCTTTCATTTTTGGGGTTTTATTTGTGATTTACAAACCCTAATCAAGGTATTTTTATTTGTGCGTGTTTCTTAAATTTTAGGGTCTTCGAAGGGTCCGCAAATTTATTCTTTACCTTTCGTTGATGTGCGGTTGTATTCACACGTCTCCGAGGTAGGAGAATTTGAGTATTTTAATTTCGGAGCACTCCAGTAATATTTGTACTCTTTCTTTTAGTTTTAAAACTTTTTTTAGCTTTGTAATTCCCTTAATTAGCTTGCTATAGAGTTCTTAAATTTTTATAATTGATTAAGAATATTTTTTGAATTGGTTCCTAGTTTATGTCAATATGCGTCTACAATGATTTTCTTGTTTAAGTGCCAAATCTTATTTTGATAATTTTCAAAATGTAATTCTCATCGCTATGGTATTCTCGTCTAGATTTTTTTGATTCTTTGACATTGATGAATTGTTTAAAAATTGGTCATTAGCGTGATTGACTAATTATGTTTATGTGTTTATGCACTTGGGGTGTTGATAAATTGTGATATGATCTTTTAAAATAAATTTATGTGATGTTGGGGGGTGTCTCCCTTAGTTTTGTTTTGTAAAAATGGTGAATGTGTGGTCTGGGTTTTACTTGTGAACCTTTTGTTTTTTATAAGGTTGGTATTTAGATTGTGTCTTGATTTATTTGTTTGGCTTAAATTTTATTTTAGGGATTTGTGGTGTTTTTGAGTCCCGATGGTTTATCATAGGGAGTTTCGGTCGGTTTCGAAGGCACACACACATTTTACCAGGTATGGATATGTATAAATATATGTATCTTTTGTGTGCGTGTTACCTCATGGCACGGGGAACACATTCATAATTTTAAGGATATATATATATATATATATATATATATATATATATATATATATATATATATGAAAGTGTGTGTGTGCAACCGAGCTTCTGTTTGTGTTAGAAAGTATGGCTTGGTCCTGCTCTTGAGGTAGGTGTTTCCATATTTTCTCTCTTTCCAAATTTTTCCATAGCCACTTGCATGATTTCATTTAATTTATAAATGTTATCTGCACCCTTATAATCCTGGTAGTTTATTCATTTCAATATTTCTTTGTTGTTTAAAAGTATCAAAAACAGCTTTAAAATAGTTCCTTGGTTATGTGTAGGAGTTTCCACGCCCTTGCTTCCGGTTTTAATCAATTTAATTTATGTGTATTCTTAATCAAATCTTAGATTATGTTTTGCACCTCTATTTTGTTTTTAGTGAACTTATGACAATGTTTTCTTGTTGAAATATTTGATCAAAAATGGATTTTTGGATGCTCTTCTAATTACGCACATGTTTATACCTTGCCTACTTGGTTGGAACTAACTTCCTTTATCTGAAAATGGTACTATTGGACGTTTTGAGTGGTGTTTTCTGGTAGAAAAATTTTATGGAACTTATTTCTTCATAAATGATTTTGCATCTCTTTGAATTGGTATTTTTCTCGAATTCTTGGTTTTATAAGTGGTTCTTGTTTTCTAAATGATGTGGGTATCTTTATGTGGTTCATTAAATTGGTTTGAAAAGAAATCCATGAGTATATGCTCATTTGGCTTTTTAAATACAAAAGTGGTGTTTCAAGTTGTTTTAGAAGAGCTTGTGCAATTTTTTCATAAAGGCATTTGATTATGTAAAACTAGATGTCCGATTTACAAATCCAAGTGTTTAATAAAGTAGTTTTGATAACCGAATGATGTGAAAGACAGGTTGTCACTTTGTATGTTTGACATGTATGAATATATATAAGTATAAGGGGCGATCCTATCTAGGGTAACCCTTTATGGGTGAACTCATTGGAAGCGTCCGTGTTTGGGGTAGGCAAGTGTAGTGATATGAGTCACACGTGCGAGGGACTTCCTACTTACACAGTATTATTATAACCACCATGGGTTCCTTGGAATCTTTTAGATGATTGAGTGACAGTTGCAGACCAACCCCGATTAGACGAGTTGGTACCCCCTAGATTTGTTAGTTCAGGTGGGCTTTGCCACTGGATTAGTCAGTTAGGGTGGCCATTTGGTTATAGACATAGGATTTTCACCATACGCTGACAGGTGGTTCTAAAACCAAGTACGTCCAGGGGTCTTCTAGGGATGTTTAGGATCACCCATGGTTACTTGATTATTTACATTGCTTGTTTACTTTCGGTTGCACTAGTTTATTTTCTTTTGGCACTTTTCACTTGTTTTACTCTAGTTCAGCTTTGGTATTTTCTTGATTTGTATTTCATTTATAAAATAGAAAATAATTTTGGAAATGATGTGTAGTGTGTGTTGGGTTTTTAAATGAGAACAACATGTTGCATATCTTAAAATGTGAAAACCCTACTTTTATATCTGTATTTCAAACTTGTGTCAGTGGACTGTTTTAGAAAAGAGAGTTGTTGGATTCAGTGGTTTATTCTTGGCATCCCTACTGAGAATCTCGGTGCTCACGCCTATTATATCTTTCCAGTTTCAGGTTCAGTTTCTTGTTCAGTTTCCCGGTTCGGCTGCTCAATGTTGGAGTAGACTTTGTTCTGAGTTGGGTGGTGACCTGAAGGGTCACAAGGAGGTATGTACATTTACTTTCTTTCCCCTACTAGTCTTATTCTCTTATCATCAGTCTTTATTAGTTTGGTTATCTTTTGTTCATGGGAAAAATCGTTCCCAACGGTTAGATTTTTGATGCCCGACACTAGTTTCCAGCCCGTGGGGATCGAGAACACCCCTCAGACCATGCCGTGGGCTGGCTCGAGTGACCGGTTTAGGGTCGACCCGAGTTGGTTCATGACAAAATGGTATCAAAGAAGGCCCTTGTTATTTGTGGTGTCTGGTATATGGATATTAAGACAGTAGGGGCTTAGGAGGTAGGTTGCAGGTTGGTGCCTGATCACCACCGCTTGCAACGAGACCTGAGTTACCAGGGGTATTCTTGGATTTCAGTCTTTTGTCTTTAGTTTTTTTAGATTGAGGGATGACAATGGGGTCGAATCAGTTCACGTTTTATCCTCACATGGGGTGGTAACCCATGTGGAGTCCAATTGCCCAGTTTAAGGTCCTCTTAGTGTTATGCCTTACTTGGGCATAGCTCACCACCATGCCGCCAGGTTAGGCACATACACTAGTCCCTTATTTCGATGGTTTATAGTAGGTTTTGTTTCATTTTGAACTTGGTCTATGTGAGTGTGGGTTAAAAATGAAAGTGATTTCTAAATAAAAAAGGTTTTTCTTCCAAATTGTTTTTGAAATTAGTACAGTGGGTTTTTAAAGAGAAAGTGAATCGGTTTGAAAAAAAAACTTGGTATGTGTTTTGATTTGGTAAGGAAAAGAAGTGTTTGAACCGTGGCACTCCTTATGGAGGGTCACACGTGCGTGAGTATGTGTGGAGAGTTCGCATGGGGCTCTTGTTTGCAGATGATGTGAGTGAGATTGAATGAACACACATGTGATGGTTCATAAGGTTCCAAATGTGAGTTTTTAAAATTTTAAAGGAATGGCGGTTTTGGAAAAGTGATTTTTTCTTGTGTTTGTATATGATTGGCTTATGGGCCTGTTTCCTTGGATTTTGTTTTTTTCATTGATTGAGTTTTGGATTGATGCCGGTTTTGATTGTGTTTTTCATGTTGTTTTGAATATGCTACCCAGAAAGTCTCAAAAAGTTTTCAAGGATCTACACTTAGTTCCTAGTTCTTTTCGTGTGTTTCCTTCTTATTGAGATAATTGAAGTCTGTTAGAGGTAGTTGTATAGTTCAAAAAGATAGCCTGTCTTTGGGTGTTGGGAACTCCCAGGGTAGTTAAGGTTCGTACCGTCATAGAGTTATTTTAGGGTTCAGTTATGGACTAGTAAAGGTGGGATGTCTCATCGTCGTTAGAGCCTATGGTGTAGTTGATGGGGGTCGGCTCTCGTGAAGGTTCCCCGTATGGAAAGGAGTTCATGCTGGAGGAACCTGTCTCCAAGATGCTATCTTTATCTGTACCAACTCCCAGTTTGTTTGACCATTCTCACGCATTCCACCAACGTGGCCGGTTCCGTTATTCTAAGTCGCCTTGTCGCATCCCTACGAAGTCTTGCTACTGTGCAGCTGTTCGGGCCACCAGTGAGAGTTTTGAAAGAAGCGTCGTTCGGGAGGAAGGAGTTAGGGATCAGAGGATGAAAATTATTTACTGTGAGGCAGGAGATACTTTAACCATTAGGTCCCCAACCACAGGCCTTGGGGTGAAGCTCGCACACAGTCATGAGTTGTCGAGGGTGTGTGGAACATCAGCTCAGATCATCTCTTCAACTTCAGATGGAAATATCCAAGGTTTCCTTGTTCTATTCTCGTCACTGTCGTAATATCATCCTTGTTTTGGTGGAATGATGAGTGTGTTATACAACAATCCAAGTGGTCTTATCTTCTCTCAGTGTTTTTTATATTGTTTGGTCTCCTTGAATGGTGTGGGCCTATGGATAAACTGACTCGTTCTGATTTTGAGATGGTCTTAGCTGTACTCGTTAGGGGAATGTTTGGTATAAAGAAATTGAGGGGAAGTGTTGAGTTCATTTCTCATCCTCAGGTCTCTGGGTTGTTTCATAGTGAGATTTTGTCTAAGTTTCAGGAGTGTTGTTCGGTCCACATGGAGAGATCGAAGGAGTTCTGTTTGAGAGTTCCTGCTCCCCCCCCCCGGGGGGAGTGGTTTGTTTGGGTTTCAAGGGTTTCTGTGTTAGTAAATTTTTGTGGTGGGTCCCTCCCGTGTTCTCCCCTCAACTTCGGGCAGTGTTTTTTTTCTTGAGTTGGTCGGGTGTGACGAGTGTTGGTAATGGTCACCCTGAGCCTTTCGGTTTTCTATGATTTTGTATGGGAATGGACTCAATTGGGGTTGACTGTCGGCTTGGTGACATTCTGAGGGAAGAAAATGTTTGTGGTGGGGATAATTGTCACACCCCGACCACAGACGCCTGTTATTTTATTCCTTTATCGATCCCGCATCTTTTGGTCAGAGTTGGGTTTGGGTTCGTGTTGGAGATTTTTAAAGCTTTGAAGTTATTGGCGGGTTTCAGACCAGTGTGCGGTCACCGCACGGGGGGTGGAAGTCGTGCGATCGGCTCAGGTGTCATGCAGGTGCCTATCATTCGAAAGAAATAATTTTTTACACAAATGAAATAAGTAAAATGTTTAAAAATGTAATTATAATAATTAATTATAATGTGGGTAATATTTTTATTATTAAAAATGATGAATAATATTTTAGTTATCTAAAATTTGTTATTAATATATTTATTAAGGAATCGTAATTTAACTGTAATTGTTATTATTTTTTATTATTATTACTTTCATTATTCTGATTAAATTTTTATTAGTATTATTTTTATTAATATTTCATTAATATTATTATTCTTATAAATAAGAAAAAAACAAGAGTGAAATATATATATTTTTTATTATTTTTGGGTTGGTTTTAGTTTACTTATTTATTGTTATCATTTATTATTATCATTATTATTATTTTGGTTTTTTAAAACCCTAAATCTACCCTTCCCCCTCCCTCTCCCGTGACACCCCCCCTGAAATCAGGCAGCACCCCCCTGGTCCGTTCCTGCACACGCGCCCCATCATCGGAGCTCCCTACGGCCGTGGCCGCCTCTTAACCTCCTCCTCTCTAAGCTGAAACCCCTCCTCACGACCTCCTCCTCCCTACGCCGCCACCTGCACCTACCCCTCCCTGTGTCGTCTGACCACCTTGGCTCCCTGACCTCCGGCTGACCTCGCCTGCTCCCGCCGCACCACCCTCAACCGGCGCGACTCCCCCGCTCTTCGGTATCCTTCTCGGTGTTTTATCTTTCATTTTTTGGTGTTTTATTTGTGATGTACATAACCTAATTGCGGGTTTTTTATTTGTGCGTGTTTCTTAAATTTTAGGGTCTGTGAAGTGTCGTCAAATATCTTCTTTACCTTCTGTTGATGTGCGGTTGTATTCACACACCTCTGAGGTAGGTGAATTCACGTATTTTATTTCTGGAGTACTCCACTAATATTTGCGCTCATTCTTTTAGTTTTAAAACATGTTTCGTAGCTTTTCTATGCCCTTAATTAGCTTTCTATAGAGTTCTTAAATTTTTAGAATTTATTAAGAATAAGTTTTGAGTCGGTTCCTGGTTTATTTCAATATGCCTCTACGATGATTTGCTTGTTTAAGTTCCAAATCTTATTTTGATAATTTTTAAAATTTAATTCTCAACGCTATTGTATTCTTGTCTAGATTTTTGTGATTCTTTGAAATTGAGGAATTGTTTAAAAATTGGTCATTAGCATGATTCACTAATTATGTTTATGTGTTTATGCACTTGGGGTGTTGATAAATTGTGATATGATATTTTAAAATAAATTGATTTGATTTTGGGGGTTGTCTCCCATAGTTTTGTTTTGTAAAAATGGTGAAAGTGTGGTTTGGGTTTTACTTGTGAACTTTGGGTTCATTGTAGGGTTGGTTTTTAGATTGTGTTTTGATTGCTTTTTTTTAAAAGGTTTGGTCCAAAGCCTCATTTTTATTAAGAAAGCAAAGAAAAGACCTCTTTTTAACTGGGTAGAGGGAGACCCATTACAAAGCCCGAAGGCCCAATCCGATTATAGCCCATTACATAGCCCATAGGCCTAATTTTTTGGCCCAAATCCCATTCTGTGAATAGTAACCCAGCTGCTACAGTACCAGCACAGTACCACCGCCGCTACAGTGCCCTTCCGCCGCTACAGTACCCGCCAATCAACAGTACCGCCACTGCTACAGTACTGCTACAGTACTTGCGCCCAATAGTTTTTGATACCCCATTTTTCATTTAGTATTATGGGGTGCTAACTACTAAGACAAACCCCAACTACATGTGTTTTTATTGATTTTTTTGTCTTAAATTTTATTTTAGGGATTTGTGGTGTTTTTGATTCTTGGGGGTTTATTGTAGGGAGTTGTGGTCAATTTCGAAGGTGTGCATGCATTTTCCCAGATATGGATATGTATAGATATATGTATCTTCTATGTGCGTGTTCCCTCATGGTTCAAGAAACACATGCATCAGTTTAAGGATATATATATATATACATATATATATATATATATGGAAGTGTGTGCGTGTGAGCGAGTTGTTGTTTGAGTTAGAAAGTATGTCTTGGTCATTCTCTTGAGGTAGGAGTTTCCATTATTTCTCTCTTTCCGAAGTTTTCCATATCCAATTTCATGATTTCATTTAATTTATAAATATTATGAGCACCCTTATAATCCTGATAGTTTATTCATTTCAATGTTTCTTTGTTGTTTAAAACTGTTAAAAACAGCTCTAAAATAGTTCCTTGGTTATGTGTAGGAGTTTCCATTCCCTTGCTTCTGGTTTTAATCCATTTAATGTTTGTGTCTTCTTAATAAAATCTTAGATTATGTTTCACACATCTATTTTGTTTGTAGTTAACTTATGACAGTGTTTTCCTATTGAAATATTTGATCAAAAATGAATTTTTGGATGTTCTTCTAATTATGCACATGTTTATACCTTGCCAACATGGTTGAAACTAACTGCCTTTATCTGCAAATGGTACTATTGGACGTTTGGAGTGTTGTTTTCTGGTAGAACCATTTTATGGAACTTATTTTGGAAGAAATGATTTCATGTCCCTTTGAATTGGTATTTTTCTCGAATCCTTTGTTTTATAATTGGTTCTTGTTTTCTAAATGATGTGGGTCTCTTCATGTGGTTCTTTAAATTGGATTGAAAGGAAATCCATGAGTATATGCCCATTTTTCTTTCTAAATACAAAAGTGGTGTTTCTAGATATTTTAGAAGAGCTTGTGAAATGTTTTCATAAAGGTATTTGATTATGTAAAACTAGAGGCCCGATTTACAACTCCAAGTGTTTAATAAAGTAGTTTTGATAACTGAATGATGTGACAGCCCAGTTGGAAATTTGTATGTTTGACATGTATGTGTATATATAAGTATATGGGGTGCTCTTATATAGGGTAATAATTTATGGGTGAACGCATAGGAAGTGTCCCTGTTTGGGGTAGGCAAGTGCAGTGAGATGAGTCACGCGTGTGAGGGCCTTCCTACTTACACAGTATTATTATAACCACCATGGTTTCATGGGCATATTTTAGATGATTGAGTGATGGTTGCTAACCAACCCCGATTAGATGGGTTGGTACCCCTGGATTTTTTATGCTAGGCGGGCATTTCCACTAGATTGGTCAGTTAGGGCGACCAATCGGTTATAGACTTTGGAGCTTCACCATACACCGACAGGTGGTTTCGAAACCGAGTACGTCCAGGGGTCTTCTAGGGATGTTTAGGATCACCCATGGTTACTGTATTATTTACATTGCTTGTTTACTTTCCATTTTACTAGTTTATTTTCATTTTTCACGTTTTACTTGTTTTACTTTATCCAAACTTTGGTATTTTCTGTTTTGGATTTCATTTATAAAATGGAAAATGATTTTGGAAATGGTGTGTAACTTGTGTTGGGTTTTTAAATGAGAAAAACATGTTGCATATTTTAAAATGTGAAAACCCTACTTTTATATATGTATTTGAAACTTGTGTCATTGGACTGTTTTGGAAAAGAGAGTTGTTGGATTCAGTGGTTTATTCTTGGCATCCCTACTGAGCATCTCGGTGCTCATGCCTATTATATCATTCCAGTTACAGGTTCAGTTTCTTGTTCAGGTTCCTGGTTGAGATGCTCAATGTTGGAGTAGACTTTGTTCTAAGTTGGTTGGTGACCTGAAGGGTCACAAGGAGGAATGTACATTTACTTTCTTTTCACTGCTTGTTTTATTCTCCTATCGTCATTATTTTTTTGTTTGGTTATCTTTTTTTCATGGGTAAAATCATTCACAACAGTTATATTTTTGATGCCCGGCACTAGTTTCCAGCTCATGGGTATCGGGAACACCCCTCGGGCCATGCCACGGGCCAGATTGGGTGACAGATTCGGGGTCGACCCAGGTTGGTTCGGGATAGCCACTCCCCACCTAGGCCTGCCAAAATACCATCATGGTTACATGAAATCCGTCAAGAGGACACACTCAACACATGCTACCAAAATTGAGGCTGATGTTGACAAGATAATCAAAGAAAAATTCAGTAAGGTGTTATAATATCCCATATGGATGGACAAAATAGTCCATGTTGACAAAAAGAATGGGCAGATCAGAGTCTGCATCATTTCAAGGATCTCAATCGGCACTGCCCGAAAGATGATTTCCTGGCCCCGGTCACATAATTACTAGTTAGTGAAACTGTGGGATATGAGGCTCTCTTGTTCATGTATGGATATTCATGATATAACTAGATCTGAATGGACCACAAATATGAATAATCCACCACCTTTATGGCCCCAAGGAGTATTTTTCTATAAGGTAATACCTTTCGGTCTAAAAAATTCCAGCACCACATACCAATGCGCCATGCATCACATTTTCAAAACCTTCCTTGGTAATTTAATTGAATTCTCTGCGGACGATTTGGTGGTTAAGTCATGACAATTTTCATAACACCAATCAACTCTTGAAACAATTTTTAGCAAATTGGGATAACACAGTCTAAAAATAAACCCCATAAAATGTGCTTCTGGCATCACCTCAAGGAAATTTCTCATCTTCGTCACATGTTATCATGGCATCGAATAAACCCTAATAATAAAAAGGATATCCTTATCATGTCACCTCTTCACAACCTCACTAAGTTGAGAGGAATTCAAGGACATTTGGCATACATTTTGTGTTTTATAGCCAACCTTGTAGGAAAATGTTTTCCCTTCACCAAGTTGTTGAAAAAAGGGGTAGAATATAAATGGATTGATGATTGTTTGGAAGTGTTCAACATTATTAAGAAATATCCCTTAAGATTTTTAGTTCTAATGATGCATGTTTAAGGAAGACCACTAATTATTGAAGTGGTAGCCTTTGAGAGATCATTAGGCACCTTCCTTGCATAGAAGACCAATACTGACAGTGGAAACATCCTTTACTATCTTAGCTGAACCATGATCGATGTTGGGACATAGTATTCAAATATCGAGAAGTGTTACCTAGCACTGATCTTTGTAGTCCAAAATCTATGGTATTATCTACAACACCACTAGGTCCATTTGGTCTCACACAACAACCTACTCAAGTATATTCTAAAATTTCCCATGCTGATTGGACATATATCATGGTGGGTGGTCATCCTACAACAGTTCAACATATGATTTGTGCCTCAAAAAGTATTCAAAGGCAAGGTGTTAGTAGATTTTCTAGAAGAAAACCCCTCGACATAAATAGCCCCATTAGATGTTGAACTACCATATAAAGAAGTGTTATTTATTCAAAATTAATCCCAAACATGGGAGATGCATTTTGAAGGAGCATATAGAAGACCAATGAGAAAAAGGATGGAAGATCCCAAGATTAAAAAATTAGGGTTGGGAGTAACACTCATATCTCCAGAAAAGGCAGTTTTTTCATATTCCTTCATACTATCAGAGGGGTGCATGAACAACGAGGCAAAGTACCAGTCCCTTATTGAAGCTCTATAATTTGAACTTGAATCATAGGCCAAAAATCTAAAGATAAAAGGTGATTTAGAACTAGTCATCAAGCAAGTTAGTGGTGACTACACTATCAAGAAAGATGAGTTGATCCCTTTGATGAACCGCATCCTAGAACTGATGGTAGAGTTCCCATCAGAGCTGATATTGACTTATTTTTCCTATTGAAAAATGTTGATGCCTATGCATTAGCAAATACAACCACAACTTTATAAGACTCGGATCAGAATGAAACAATCATCAACATTGCCCACCATCATATGGTTTTACCATTTTTCTGGGCCAAGATGTAATAAATAAATGAGATTAGTCCCATTTCTGAGTCGTATTATACTACTACTAACTGGATTACACCCATTTTGGATTATCTTCAAAAGCAATAGATCCCAATAGATAGGACTGGAATGGAACAAATACGGAGATGAGTAGTCAACTTCATGTTGTACAATGACAAAAACTAGCAAAAAGTTCTCTATAAGAGGGCCTTTATGGAGTCCTTCTCAGGTGCATTGATGGAGAAGAGACCATCACTTTCATGAAATAAGTACATGTCAGAGCTTGTGGGGCACTCCAATCAGCTCCCAATCTCTCTCATAAAATTAGAATACATGGGTATTATTGACCCACTATGTTGTAGGATTGTGCTCACTTTAGAAAGATGTGACACTCCTATCAAATTCATGTCGATTTCATCCATCAACCCCTAGATTTACTTTATATAGCCAAGTAATCATGTACATTTTCCATATAAGTAATGGATGTTGTAGGATCATATCCTCCCGCTACGGCCAAGAAATTCAAGTACATTTTGACAAAAACCAAATTATTTTCCAAACAAGTAGAAGATGAACCCCTCAATGAAGTCAGAGTAATAAGAAATTTCAGATTTTGGAAATCCAACATCATCACCAGATTTAGTACCCCTCATACAATATTAATGGAAAATGACACCAATTTATATTCTGCTAAATTGGATAAGTTATATCAGGAGTATGACATCAATGCCAACTATTCATCTCACTACCATGTAGTTGAAAATGGGAAAATAGAGTCCTTAAAAATGGCCATATCCAATATACTCTAGAATATGGTTGAAAAAGACAAGAAATCGTGGCTAGACAAGCTCCTCCATGCTCTATGGTCTTACCTATCACGACCCATCCTAGTGCAGCCTATGTTGTGACTCCCCAAGCCCTTCTATAATAGGCATATTGCTAGTGACTAGCACTGAGTAGGAATATCACTAACATGGGAGTAATTTTATATGTACCTATATGCACACACACATCTCCAATCCCAAAAAATTCTGAAATGTAAAAACCACTAAGAAAACAATGCATGCATACCATTATCCCAACCAATAGAGTATGACATGAAAGTAAAGTGCAGTAAAGTTGTAACACCCAAAGAATTTAAAAATATATTTATTATAGAATGCATAAATTACTAAGTCTCTACCAACACCACTTTGTTACAACCTAACCATGTAAACATAATTCTGTCACTTCAATGATGAGAATTTCGAAAATCTGACATACACGGTTGTGATCAGTAAGTTATTTGGAGTATGATAAGAAAAAATTAATTTTTGGTGAATAATAACATACCCTCATGAATTGTAATATGAATATTAATATGATCCTTATGAATAGTGAATAATAATATTATTTCATTTTCTTAAGACAATAAGATAATGAGATCTTAATTAGTTTTTTAATGAGAAATAAAACTAATTGCACTTTAAGATTGTTATTTTTCAAATTAACTATTACTTTATTTAAAAATTAAACTAATAATATTTAGAAAATTATTTTTGAAAAAATGGATTTCACTTTTTAATTCTACATGTCGAAAAATGGTTAGGGTGAATTCTGGGAATTTTTCTAAAAAAGTTGATTTTTCAGTGAATAGTAAAAAATACAGTTTTTAGTTTCGTTATGTTTATGACATCATTAATGATGTAATAATGATGTCATAAATCTGGTCTACTTGTGTATAGTTAAATAATATGTGAGGTGTCCCAAGTTTCTTTCACCATGGGAACATACCATGGGAAAACCCATGGTTGTGCAAATACCACCCATGAGGTGTCCCTTGGAAATTATTAAAATAATCCTTCACTTTTCCTATAAATACCAAATCATCCCTTCATTTAATTCATTCCCAATTCTCACTCAATGAAGTTCTGGCCTCCTTACCTCCATATTAGTCCTCCCAAGGTTTCATCAAGTCCCCAAGGTCCCAACCTTCATGTTCTAAGGGTTACTCTACAAGGTAATAAAATTCTCAGTTTCTTTCTTTTTTCCTTTCAAGTTCTCTTTTAGGTAGTATATCTTTAAAGTTTCCATACAATTGTCTTATTTTTCTTCTTATTATTGATCTAATATATATTATTATTAATTTTTAGATAGGTGACCCTTTTCCCTTCTCTTTTTAATATTTTCTACACTATGTTGCATAGCCGTTAGGATGCCGAATTGTGGTAAGCGATTTCAAAATTATTCTTTTATTTTGAGTTCATTATTTATTCTTTCTACGTATCTTCTTACCCAAGAGGAATTAAATATCCAGAATATTTTATATTTTGGATGTTCTAATGTTCATGAGAAATTCATCATCAATCTTCTTCTTTCCCCCACTTGTTCAAGGAATTAAAAACATTGTCTGTGACATGTCGAATTACCGACATCGTAGACGATGTGATTTCAATTTTCATTAATTATTTCAAGTCTGGGAATGAAACCATTTATATGGTTGAACAATGTTATAATATATTTTTTATGACTCACCCATGTTTCTGGAATTATTTTGTACTCATGGTTCTAATTTATAAGACAAAATGAGGTTGTTATTATCAAAGAACCATTAAAACGATCTAAACAAACATCATTAATGTTTTAACTAATGAGTCATCATCATGGTATATAACCCAAAATCATTATAAGATCATTTATATCTATATAATTTCATTAATAAGATGAATTAACAATTCTGGATGTTTAACCATGTTTCAAATGAACTTCCATTCATGGAAACAAGTAAACAAACCCTGAAAACCAAGGAAGAAAATGATTCCAAAACATGAAAATTGAACCAATTGAACCCATATAAAGGGCCATGAATGAACCTAATAAGGTTACACTAAATAAATTAAATTTATAGTATGTTCTGGAAATATTAATTAATGATGCTAAATTTGATTATTCAGGTCATTAAAACAAATGAAGAACACAGTCGATCATAAGGTAAGGGGTTTCTCATCTCACTTTAATTTCTGTGAGATTTTCATTTTTCGACACTTATTTATTGTATGTGGTATATGTGTTCTACCATTTGATATATAATAACATGATTCAATTTCTATTCACATTATTGAATGATTCATTTGAGGGTTATTAAGTTCTGGTCATATGATTCGACCGATTACATTGTGGTAAGGGACTTTGTCTCAGCTACTATTTTCGTTGTGACTATATTTGTATTGTGCACCTAATAATCCTTATGCGGTGTACCTACTGCCCATTTGAGAAAACTTTTCATTTGAATTTATATTTATATTAAATATCCATAATCTCATGTCATGGATATGTTTGTTGTCTAAACCGTAGGCCATTTTACATACGGTGTTTATTTGGAAAGTTATTTTAATTATGGAAATATTGATGAATTTGTATACTCTACTCTATACGGATATTGAAGAGGCTTATTTATCTTGTATTGAATCAATGTACAAATAATTATTTATACATGAAGTGGCAGGTGGGTCCCGCTATAGCCCCTCGATGCATCGGTAGGTCTCACGAGACAAAACAGTTTGGCGACAAACCCTTCAAGTTTGTTTCCAAATATTCAGACGGGTTTCTACCCATAAAACTAAACCATTTTTACGGTATTATGGTTTCATGTTCCAGATACATGAAGTCAGTTAATAATAATTCTCTTTATTCATTATCAATTATTATTATTATCCATGAGGTTTTCACTATAACAAAATCTATGGATGCAGTTTCATTTTTAGTTTATTAATGGAATTAGTTATTCATTTATTCACTATTCCATATTGATTATGTCAGATTTTTTGTGAATAATTTATTATTGTACTCATGCTTCCACTATTTGTAACCCTTACTGAGCATTTGAGATCACCCCTTTAATTGTCTACCTTCAACAGGTGATGAAGATAAGGCCTTTTATTGAGTTCCGGGATGCAGTTTTTATTTTTTGTTATGTATTGTATTTTTGTAACCATTTTCCAATGTAATTTGAGTTACACCTATATATCTAGTTTCTTCAAAACTACTAAACTGATCATTCCTTTGGTATTTTCATTCCTTATAACCATGCCAATATCATAAGTAATTCACCGGCTCCATCCTAGTGGAGACCCGAAGCTTGACGTACATGGACATTACATTACTTTTGCGAAATACTTAGTACATAACAAAAACACACACACAAGGATCGTAATAGTTTAGTGTCTTTGGAAACTCGGAATATAATCTTCTAATCGTGGTGAAATATCTTCAACATCTCCCATAAAGATCTTCCTTTTTTTACCTAAAACCTTTCTTTATATCCTGGGGAAAAGAAAACATAAAAGGGTGAGCTTAAATGCTCAGTAAGGGTAAACAAAAGAAATATCAATCACATCATTTTCATAAGAACATAACATTTTGGAAATCTTAACCTGCAAAAGAGAGAATAATTTCATAACATGGGATAAATCATAGTAGTGAAATGTAATCCCAATAATCATTACTTAAAACATGAAAATTTTTGGCATACACACATAATCATAGAGAATCATTTCTTATTAGTCAAGACTCATTTCCAGGACTATCTTAGTGGACAAAGTCCATTTCTGAACCGAGTCACCCTCGTTTCAGTCCTGTTTCACTGAACCGGTATAACCTACCATTCCAGCCATGTTTATCTCATGAGATATAAAATATTTACCCAATGCATTGGAGGGAGATATAGGTCCCACCCATCTCATAATGATACCATTATTATGTGTGCCACAAAATCATAAACCATATATCATAGCATAACCCATGTAATAAAAATGGGATTCTTAAACATCGTGACATCATAAAACAATTCATATAAGATAAAGAAATTAATAAATACAATTCCATCACAACATAATCAAATCAATGTAATGATAGGTATAGAATCATAATCCTATATTATCTTATATGGAAAATAATTTTGATAAAACTCTTGAACTCCATTCTTGAGGAAAATATCCTTTCTACTTCAAAAACATTTTTCCTTTCTTAACGTTTCAAACAATTTTAAAATAAAAGAATTTGATTAAAAATAAACTTGAAAACTTGTAAGGTAAGCTTCTTGGAAATAATGTTTTAAAAATCCATTCATGCCCTATAAGTTAAAAGAAAACATTATTCTCGTACTTTTGTCGGAAAAGTCAAAAAGTACCTCGTACGAAAAATGACAAAAGATTCCTTTCATATCATTTACAAAAACTCACCGAAGGGTAAAATTGGATATAAACTATTGTAGAAGGATATAAATATTACATATTGAGGAAACATGGATGTGGATGATAAAATACATCTCATTAAATTCCAAAGTACAAACAACCTCAGATAAAAATGATATTGTGATATTTCCCTTACCTTAGGTCTGATTTTCTTCGTAAGTGTCTGAACCTCCTCTTCTTTGAAGTGCTTCTTTGAGACCTCCTTTTAGGGCACTAAAATAGGTTTTTGAAGAATACCAGAACCTCTAGGATGTTTCTAAGGAAGTGGAGAGAAAAAATTTGCAGGGGTTGGCCAAGATTGAAGGCTCAAAGTGGTGTGAGGAAGAGGGGGATGATGTGCCCTTTTATAAGGGAGGAGAGGGGCACCTTTGGAATAAATAAAAATATTATTTTATTATAAAGTCAAGTTCGGTTTTAAATAGCTCCAAATTGAGTTATTTCGAAGATAATTTGGGGATGGGTTGAAATCCTCTCATCCAATAGAATTTAGACAAGTTTAGGTCATTATATTAACCTTATCTTTTAGTTTTAACTCTTAGTTAATTAGATTGACATTTACCATGTCACTTTGTATTTTTATATTATATAGTTAATAAACTTACCATATACATCCAAGCGACCCCCAAGTTGTGTTTTATTAATATATATAACCTTATATAAGTCATTTGGCCGAACCTTATATTTTTAGGAATAAAATAAAAATTAATAATATAATATATTTTCTAAAAACTATTTTATGTCAATTTTGACACTATTCAATAGTTGATTTTTTTGAAACTCATAACAGAATGATTACTTCAACCAAAGTTAATTAAATTAATCCTAACATGTAATATTAATCTATAAAATTAGTTTAATTCATAAAAAGTCTCAAATTATACTTATTTAGGTATTTATAATATCAATTATTCTAATTTTTCACTATTATGGTAATTACTGCATCATAATTGTGTCATAAATAAATTAAATTATATAATGTCTAAAAATTACAAATAAAATACCATTATGTAGGAAATATTTTTATCTTTCTAATGAATATTTATAGTAGAATTTATCTTATGTATAACCCCATATTAAAAATGATTTACTTATTAAACTTTGATTTTAACTATTTTAACCCTTCTTTAAATAAATTAATCATAAATGTCCTAATCTAATCCAAATGGGCCTAAATGGTCATATTTTATTCCTAAGGTTGTTTTTGGTCGAATTACACTTGTCCAATAGAATTATGACATGTGTTAGGGTAATAATAATATCATTTTTACCCTTAATTACCCTATTTACTTTTAACCGTGGTAAAAAAAGTAAAAAGTTACTATTCACCAAAAATTACTTTCATCTCATTGAACCACATTTTAGTACTTGATATTAACAGTGTCTCTCGGATTTTCGAAATTCGACTCACAGAAGCGGTAAAATTAAGTTTTGTGAAAAATTCAGTTTTTTAACTACCACTTAGTGGTTTCACTATTCATCAAAAAATGATAGTTTCCAGAAAAATACCAAAAATTAGGCCTAAGCTATATTTGATATTAAGAATTAAAAAATGATTTCTATTTTACCAAATTCAGAACATATCAGTTGCATTAATTTAAAAATTAGTTCCCGTCGTCAAAATAAATAGCGTGTTTTTAAGAGATAATAACTATCAAAAGATTGACACTTATTTATAACTGGTTTAAATGTGAAATTACATCCAATGACCAAAATTGTATTAAATTGTAAAAATATATTCTAAATATACTTTAAATCTACTCAAATTAATAGTTTATCAATATTAATTATTTCGATTAAAAAAGTTGTTTTTAATTATTATTTAGTAATTTTCATATTTATCAGAATATGAAAGTTATCCGAAAAGTACCAAAATTTCACCTTAGGATAAATTCGACACTCCGAATCCAAAAATGAAGTCCATTTTGAGAGCTAAAATTTCTAAAATTTTAAAAGGTGGTTATTACTATTCATAACGGCTAGTTTTAATAATATTTTAATAGCATATTGTTGTTTAGTGAAACTCGGTATTGCGTACTACACACGCTATCGAGGAAGGTCGTGATTGCGTGTAATGCAAGGCAAGTCAAGGATGCATGTTGAGAAAGCTCCTTTTGGTGTAGCGTACACCACAATACATAAATGAAATTAAAAATAATATTTTTTTATAAAATCTCGGGCTGTTACATTCTACCCCCCTTAAAATGAATTTCGCCCTCGAAATTCGTCGGGGTTATAAATGGTTTACTACTCGAAAGTTTCTTTAATAGAAACCCACATCATAAAAAGGAATACCAAAACTTTGCTTTAAAAACTAAAGTATGAAATTACCCAAATAAACTAATCACTGGGTTTCCACATAGGTGAAAATATGGATATGGAAGAGAAATCTAACCATCATGTTCTGATGGAGAGTGGTAGAGAACATGGCCATAGAAAAGCCAGCAATCACAAAGCCATAAATTTGTGACGATCTAAGGTAACATCTGATTCATCAGATATAAGAGCACTATGACAACATTTTTTGGTTTTCAAGATCATTTCCCTAAAGTTGATGAAATTGGAATTAGAAGAAATACTTTCGTGATTTCGGTATAGTCTCACCGTTTGTCGTTCTTTGGACAATTTCCACTTCATCTCTTAAAGAAATGAAGTTGAATTTGTCATTCGTGATGTGTTAGTAGACCATGTGATAGAATGATGGGTCATTCCATCTGTCTCAAACAAAAGGTTAGAAAAGTTATCAAAAAATACATAAGTCCATCTATAGTGAGATTAATCATATATAGTTCCAAAAATGGACTTATACTTCATATATCATACTGCTTAATATAATAAAACTAGTTTCTACTAAACAGGGACTTCCTGTAGGCCATTGGTAGGCCATAAAGGCTAGTCGCACTTCAGTTGTGGGTTCGATTCCCACAGCCTTGTCCGACGTCATGGGTTGTCGCCCGTCCTGCAGGTTGTCCTTTTTCTAAAACTACATTACTATAACATCGCATAAATAATATCAAAAAAAAGTTCTATCCATAAACAATACTAACTTATGTTTAACATAATCCATTCCAATCTTTAGGCTTATCTAAAATACTTCAGTCCAAGCTCATAGTATAAAGAAAATGATAACTTGAAATGTCGTCAACCAAGCATGTGGATACCATCATTTATCCCCCATATATATTGTTGGTCACATTCCAATCATGTGAATACATTAATGATGTCTTCTCTTGAAAAATGAATACCCATTAAAACTTAGTGAAAACATGAATGCTGTCAAAAGTAAACTCTTTCCACATACCAAAATCCAAATATTCTATATACTCAAACCATGATATAACCTTCTCCTTATATCAGTCATGAGCTCATGAATACTATCAAACATTTAATTTTCTCCTTGTCCCTTCATTATGCGCATATCATCTACATTCCAAAAATATCTGAATAACCATTCATGGATACTGGTAACATTAATCATACACTTTCAAAACTCAAGGAAAGACAACAGTGTAACAATCTTTAGATGTCTCTTTATTCAATAGTATCATGAGATTACTTATACAACATTACACATGATAAACATGTAATCATTCCACTACATTCTTAAACCATTGACTGAGCTTCAACAATTCTTTCATCTCAAATATCATTTGTAGTCTCTTCATCATCATCCACATAAATACTACCCATATGACCATACTGATTCTCTTCATGAGACTTTCCCTTAGGGCATTGGTTTGCATAATGCCCGTACATTCCACATTTAAAACATTTAACCATTTTTGATGTCGTAGTAATACCATTATCCTTATCCCTGGTGTTAACTGAACCTTTTCCTTTGCACTTACTGGCTTTGTGTCCTTCTTTTCCACACCCAAAGCATTTTCTAGTTTCTTTGAAACATTCTCCTTGATGGCTCTTCCCACATGATTTACATAGGGGAAATTGAACATTCTTTCCTCTATGATCATCATGAAACTCCATCTTTCTCTTATTAGCCGAGTCAGGAAACTTAACAAATTTGACATTATTGATCATATTATGAGATTTCTGATTCAGCATAATAATGATGTTTGGACTTCAAAATCCCATTTCATTTGGTTGCTCATGAAGAATATCATTCCATTGTCCATCATATCCTCCATTATCATGAATCATCTTTTTTCCAGCCATTTTCTAAAACCCAAAAAGAATAGTGTGAGAGGGAAAAATCATAATAAAGGGGGATTAACTTCAATATCTAACATCTTTGGTTTAATCTAATATTGTTACCATATTTCTAGTACTATATCCTATACGTATACTTATCCTTAGGGACATCCCTAGACACACCTTAGAAATATCTCTAGGGATCTCACTAACGTTTTCGCATCCTAGTTTCCAAAGGTTGACTAAACTTTTCCTCTGATACTAACTGTAGAGACCCGAAGCTTGACGTACATGGACATTACATTACTTTTGAGAAATACTTATTACATAACAAAAACACACACACAAGGATCGTAATAGTTTAGTGTCTTTGGAAACTTGAAATATAATCTTCTAATCGTGGTGAAATATCTTCAACATCTCCCATAAAAATATTCCTTTTTTTACCTCAAACCATTATTTATAACCTGGGGAAAAGAAAACATAAAAGGGTGAGCTCAAATGCTCAGTAAGGGTAAACAAAAGAAATATCAATCACATCATTTTCATAAGAACATAACATTTTGGAAATCTTAACCTGCAAAAGAGAGCATAATTTCATAACATGGGATACATCATAGTAGTGAAATGTAATCCCAATAATCATAACTTAAAACATGCAACTTTGTGGCATACCCACATAATCATAGAGAATCATTTCTTATTAGTCAAGACTCATTTCCAAGACTATCATAGTGGACAATGTCCATTTCTGAACCGAGTCACCCTTGTTTCAGTCCTGTTTCACTGAACCGGTATAACCTACCATTCCAGCCATGTCTATCTCATGAGATATAAAATCTTTACCCAATGCATTGGAGGGAGATATAGGTCCCACCCATCTCATAATGATACCATTCTTATGTGTGCCACAAAATCATAAACCATACATCATAGCATAACCCATGTAATAAAAATGGGATTCTTAAACATCGTGACATCATAAAACAATTCATATAAGATAAAGAAATTCATAAATATAATTCCATCACAACATAATCAAATCAATGTAATGATAGGGATAGAATCAGAACCCTATATTATCATAGATGGAAAATAATTTTGATAAAACTCTTGAACTCCATTCTTGAGGAAAATATCCTTTCTACTTCAAAAACATTTTTCCTTTCTTAACGTGTCAAAAAAATTTAAAATAAAAGAATTTGATTAAAAATAAACTTGAAAACTTGTAAGGTAAGCTTCTTGGAAATAATGTTTTAAAAATCCATTCATGCCATATAAGTTAAAAGAAAACATTCTTCTCGTACTTTTGTCGGAAAAGTCAAAAAGTACCTCGTACAAAAAACGACAAAAGATTCCTTTCATATCTTTTACAAAAACTCACTGAAGGGTAAAATTGGATATAAAATATTGTAGAAGGATATAAATATTACATATTGAGGAAACATGGATTTGGATGATAAAATACATCCTAGTAAATTCCAAAGTACAAACAACCTCGGATAAAAATGAGATTGTGATATTTCCCTTACCTTAGGTCCGATTTGCTTCGTAAGTGTCCGAACCTCCTGTTCTTTGAAGTGTTTCTTTGAGACCTCCTTTTAGGGCACTAAAATAGGTCTTTGAAGAAGACCGGAACCTCTAGGATGTTTCTAGGGAAGTGGAGAGAAGAAATTGGTAGGGGTTGGTCGAGATTGAAGGCTCAAAGTGGTGTGAGGAAGAGGGGGAGGAGGTGCCCTTTTATAAGGGAGGAGAGGGGCACCTTTGGAATAACTAAAAATATTATTTTATTATAAAGTCAAGTTCGGTTTTAAATAGCTCCAAATTGATTTATTTCGACGATAAGGTGGGTATGGGTCAAAATCCTCTCATCCAATAGAATTTAGACAAGTTTAGGTCATTATATTAACCTTATCTTTTAGTTTTAACTCTTAGTTAATTAGATTGACATTTTACCATGTCACTTTATATTTTTATATTATATAGTTAATAAACTTACCATATACATCCAAGAGACACCCAAGTTGTGTTTTATTAATATATATAACCTTATCTAAGTCATTTGACCTAACCTTAGATTTTTAGGAATAAAATAACAATTAATAATATAATATTTTTTTTAAAAACTATTTTATGTCAATTTTGACACTATTCAATAGTTGATTTTTTTAAAACTCATAACAGAATGATTACTTAGACCAAAGTTAATTAAATTAATCCTAACATGTCATATTAACCTATAAAATTAGTTTAATTCATAAAAAGTCTCAAATTATACTTATTTATGTATTTATAATATCAATTATTCTAATTTTTCACTATTATGGTAATTACTGCATCATCATTGTGTCATAAATAAATTAAATTATGCAATGTCTAAAAATTACAAATAAAATACCATTATGTAGGAAATATTTTTATCTTTCTAATTAATATTTATAGTCGAATTTATCTTATGTATAACCCCATATTAAAAATTATTTACTTATTAAACTTTGATTTTAACAATTTTAACCCTTTTTTAAATAAATTAATCATAAATGTCCTAATCTAATCCAAGTGGGCCTAAATGGTCATATTTTATTCCAAAGGTTGTTTTTGGTCGAATTACACTTGTCCAATAGAATTAGGACATGTGTTAGGGTAATAATAATATCATTTTTACCCTTAAATACCCTATTTACTTTTAACCGTGGTAAAAAAAGTAAAAAGTTACTATTCACCAAAAATTATTTTCATCTCATTGAACCAAATTTTAGTCCTTGATATTAACTGTGTCTCTTGGATTTTCGAAATTCCACTCACAGAAGCGGTAAAATTAAGTTTTCTGAAAAATTCAGTTTTTTAACTACCACTTAGTGGTTTCACTATTCATCAAAAAATGAAAGTTTCCAAAAAAATACCAAAAATTTGGCCTAAGCTATATTTTATATTAAGAATTCAAAAATGATGTCTATTTTACCAAATTCAGAACATATCAGTTGCATTAATTTAAAAATTAGTTCTTATCGTCAAAACAAATAGCGTGTTTTTAAGAGATAATAACTATCAAAAGATTGACACTTGTTTGTAACTTGTTTAAATGTGAAATTACATCCAATGACCAACATTGTATTAATTTGTAAAAATTTATTCTAAATATACTTTAAAACCATTCAAATTAATAATTTATCACTATTAATTATTTCGATTAAAAAAGTTGTTTTTAATTATAATTTAGTAATTTTCACTATTCATCAGAATATGAAAGTTATCCGAAAAGTACCAAAATTTCACCTTAGGATAAATTCGATACTCCGAATCCAAAAATGAAGTCCATTTTGAGAGCTAAAATTTCTAAAATTTTAAAAGGCGGTTATTACTATTCATAACGACTAGTTTTAATAATATTTTAATAGTATATCATTGTTTAGTGAAACTCGGTATTGCATACTACACACGCTATCGAGGAAGGTCGCGATTGCATGTAATGCAAGGAAAGTTAAGGATGCGTGTTGAGCAGGCTCCTTTTGGTGTAGCGTACAACACAATACATTAATGAAATTAAAAAGAATATTTTTTTATAAAATCTTGAGTTGTTACAATCCTAGAGGGGTCGGGGTGTTACAGTTGGTATCAAAGGAAGTTTGGTAGAAAACATGGAAACTAGAGTAGGAAATATATATTATGGAACAAATCCCTAAGGTAGTATTTGAGGATAAACATACAAGAATGTCCTGGTATTTTGGTAAGGAATAGATTATGTGGATCTTTCAAGCAATACATCCCTGTATGGATACGAGCAGGTAGAGGCGGCTCTGTCACAGATGTATCTAGGGGTAAAACCCGAAAACAACGCTTTGATCTAGACTCGAACGGGAACTGGTACATGACAACGGGCCTTGATGCACTCTTGGTTACGAAAATCACAGGGGATATGCTTAGGATAATTCATATTTTCTTTAAAATCCATTATGAAGGATTGAAATTTAAATTATTTCTCAAAGAAACCATTTTTTAGATTATGGGATTAGCCATGAAAAGGATATTAAAATGTGCTAAGCATTTTTTTAAGTTAAGATTATACATTATGATTCGTACCCTAATCTAGTGTGTGCCATTATTTAGAAATGGTGCATTTAGCGATTATGAGTTTTCATTAAATATTTGGTTAGTGTCTATGTCTATTATTTAAGTTAAATCCTTGTTTTATAACTTTTCAGATCAAGAAAATTCAGTTACAAATGGAAGTAGGTGGATCTCAAACGACATTTCTATCCCTTCCCGATGATTGCTTGGAATAATTATTGCAAAGTCATGCCCTGACAATTCTGAAACATTTTCTAACATAAAACTCACTTGAAAGAAATTTTTTGAGATATCAAACACCTCCACTATACCTCGATACCATCGTGGATCATGGGTTGTATTTAATAAAATCATATTTTCTCAATATTTTTATATTTTCAAGAAAGGTAAATATTATCAAGGCATTTTTAAATATTTTACCTTATCACAAGATTTTGAAGCATATTATGATTTTGAAAAAGGTGCGCAAGAAGGAGACCCTTGTGCAACTTATCTATATTTGATTTTGAAATATAATCTTTCAGAACATACTTGTGGAATTTTAAAAGGACCATTGATTGAAAGTTTCAACTCAAATTCAGTCTGACTATTTTATAAAAATCAAGTTTTATCAGATGTTTTGAAATTATATGTCAAATATGATTACTTTCCAAAACTATTTTTCTGTGAACACCCATATGACCCAAGTTGTACAAGGTGTATCTGGATGAAGGAAGAAAATGATTTTGAAGGATCTCTAAATCATTGTTGCAATGCGTGGACCTTCTATTTACGTGAGAAGGATGATGATGAAACCATATGGACACCATGATCAAGGTACCCACTTGTTTTTTTAATAAGTAAATAAAATTTTGAGGATGAAATTTACGAAGGTGGGAATAATGTAACACCCCAAGAATTTATAAATATATTTATTATAGAATGCATAAATCACTAAGTCTATACCAACACCACTTTGTTATAACCTACCCATGTCAACATAATTTTGTCACTTCAATGATGGGAATTTCGGAAATCTGACATACACGGTTGTGATTAGTAAGTCATTTGGAGTCTGATAAGAAAAAGTTAATTTTTGGTGAATAGTAACATACCCTTATGAATAGTAATATGAAGAGTAATATGAATAGAAATATGACCCTTATGAATAGTAAATAATAATATTATTTCATTTTCTTAGGATAATAAGATAATGAGATCTTAATTAGTTTTTCGATGAGAAATAAAACTAATTGCACTTTAAGATTGTTATTTTTCGAATTAACTATGAATTTATTTAAAAATTAAATTAATAATATTTAGAAAATTATTTTTGAAAAAATGGATTTCACTTTTGAATTATACACATCGAAAAATGGTTGGGGTGAATTTTGGGAATTTTTCTGAAACAGTTGATTTTTCAATGAAAAGTAAAAAATACAGTTTTTAATTTCGGTATGTTTATGACATCATTAATGATGTAATAATGATGTCATAAATCTGGTAGACTTGTGTATAGTTAAATAATATGTGAGGTGTCCCAAGTGGCTTTAACCATGGGGAAATACCATGGGCAAGCCCATGGTTTTGCAAATACCACCCATGAGGTGTCCCTTGGAAATTATTAAAATAATCCATCACTTTTCCTATAAATACCAACTCTTCCCTTCATTGAATTCATTCCCAATTCTCACTCAAAAAAGTTCTGGACTCCTTACCCCTATATTAGTACTCCCAAGTTTTCCTCAAGTCCCCAAGATCCCAACCTTCATGTTCTAAGGGTTTCTCTACAGGGTAAGAAAATTCTCAATTTATTTATTTTTTCCTTTCAAGTTCACTTTTATGTGGTATATCTTTCAAGTTTCCATACCATGTTCTTATTTTTATTCTTATTATTGATATACACTATATTATTATTCATTTCTGGATAGGTGACCCTTTTCCCCTTTCTTTTTAATATTTTCTATAACTATGTTACGTAGTCGTTATGCTGCCGAAGCAATTTCAAAACTATTCTTTTATTTTGAGTTATTTATTTATTCTTTCTACATCTCTTCTAACCCAAGAGGAATGAAATCACAAGAATCTTGTATATTCTGGGTGTTCTAATGTTCATGATAAATTCATCATCAATATTATTCTTTCCCCCACTTGTTCATGGAATTAAAAACATTGTCTGTGACGTGTCGAATTACCGACATCGTAGACGATGTGATTTCAATTTGCATTAATTCTTTCAAGTCTGGGCATGAAACCATTTATATGGTTGAACCAGGTTATAATATATGTGTTATGACTCACCCATGGTTCTAGAATTATTTTTTACTCATGTTTCTAATTTATAAGACAAAATGAGGTTGTTATTATCCAAGAACCATTAAAAGGATCTAAACAAACATCATTAATGTTTTAACTAATGAATCATCATCATGGTATATAACCCAAAATAATTATATGATCATTTATATCTATATAATTTAATTAATAATATTTATTAACAATTCTTTATGTTTAACCATGTTTCAAGTGAACTTCCATTCATGGAAACAAGTAAACGAACCATGAAAACCAAGGAAGAAAATGCTTCCAAAACATGAAAATTGAACCAATTAAACCCATAAAAGGGCTATTAATGAACCTAATATGGTTATAATAAATCCATTAAATGTATAGGAGGTTATGGAAATATTAATTAATGATGCTAAATTTGATTATTCAGGTCATTAAAAAAAACGAAGAACACACTCGAGCATAAGGTAAGGGGTTTCTCATCTCACTTCCATTTCTGTGAGATTTTCATTATTCACCACTTATTTCTTATATGTGATATATGTGTACTAACATTTGATATATAATAACATGATTCTATTTATATTCATGTTATTCAATGACTCATTTGAGGGTTATTATGTTCTGGTCATATGATTCGACCAATTACATTGTGGTCCGGGACTTTGTCTCAGCTACTGTTTTTGTTGTGACTATCTTTGTATTGTGCACCTAATAATCCTTACATGGTGTACCTACTACCCATTTGAGATCACTTTTCATTTGAAATTATATTTATATTAAATATCCATAATCTCATGTCATTTATATGTTTGTTTTCTAAACCGTATACCATTTTACATACGATGCTTATTTGGAATGTTATTTTAATTATGGAAATATTGATGAATCTGTAAACTATACTCTATACGGATATTGAGGAGGATTATTTCCATTGTATTGAATCAATGTATAAAGAATTATTTGGACATGCAGTGGTGGGTGGGTTCCGATATAGCCCGTCAATGCATCGCTAGGTCTCATGAGACAAAACAGTTTGGCGACAAACCCTTCGAGTTTGTTTCCAAAAATTTAGACGGGTTTATACCCATAGAACTAAACCATTTTTATGGTATTATAGTTTCATGTGCCAGATACATGAAGTCCAGTTAATAATATTTCTATTTATTCATTATTAGTTATTATTATTATCCATGAGGTTTTCACTCTGACAAAATATATGGATGCACTTTCATTTTTATTTTATTGATGGAATTAGTTATTCATTTATTCACTATTCCATATTTATTATGTCAGATTTTTTGTGAATTATTTATTATTGTACTCATTCTTTCGCTATTTTTAACCCTTACTGAGCATTTGAGATCACCCCTTTAATTTTCTACCTTCAACAGGTGATGAAGATAAGGTCTTTTATTGAGTTCATGGATGCAGTTTTTATTTTTTGTTATGTTTTGTATTTTTGTAACCATTTTCCAATGTAATTTGAGTTACATCTATGTATCTAGTTTCTTCAAGACTACTAAACTGATCATTCATTTTGTATTTTCATTCCTTCTAACCATGCCAATATCACAAGTAATGCACCGACTCCATCCTAAAGGGGTCAGGGTGATACAAAAGTAAACCGGGATAAAATAAAATCCTACCAAAAAGAAAGAGTATGCAAACTACAAAGTCCAACTTGTAAACAAATAGGTACTTGAAATACTACTCGAATCCATAATAACACCTTAGCCTATCTAAAATCACAAAGCATTGTCCGGTCCCTGTCCTCCCTAGACTTCGTCAAAAGGTCACTCGTCTGCACAATACATGACACATGCAGGAAAAACCTGTCTAGGGGTGAGTGTAACAATACTCGATAGGAAATATCAAAACCAAAAATCAAAACACAAAAAGAAAGGTACAGTCGGGTCTACAAAGTATATGTATACAACACATATAACAAGGATATCCATATATACTCAAATCAAGACACACAGTCTAGAGTTAATTCAAAAATACCGCACACCCACACTCGGGATTCAGTGTGAATATTCCATGAAGCACTCATCTAGGAGAACTCACTCATGAGTCTAATAGCATTGATGACGTTTGTCCGAGAAGTACTATTCATTAGGTTCCTTCATGAGAGAGATACACAGATATATCTGAAGAGAGATATATGATACAATATATGAGGATCACAACTAGTGCCATGGGGTGATATCAACAACTCCATCTAGATTAAACCGATAAGTAGAGGATCGACATATGGTAGGATAGGCCACGTCAATACCAAGGACTCTACCTAGGGCATGAAGATGAATAAAGGATCCCGCACCGGGCCTCTCAGAAGATTCCAATAACTCTATTTAGGAAGTCCTATTGAAGGGATCATACTCTTATGAGTTGGAAATGATACCCCAACAACCTTTGGGGAAGTGAGAAAGAGTGAAAAACCTATTGAAACTTATCCAGGGTATGGTGAACAAGAGATTCAATCCATGTAGAAAGGGGTACACTGTGTGTAGCAGGGTCACACGCAGTGTCCCTTGACCCTGAGAACTGCCCATGTAAAACAAACCATGTCAAAAGAACATGGCATGTAAGAAGAGTGCACACAACATGTAAAAAGGCTTACTTATCGTGCCCTTATATCCAGGGTTTGCCTGTGTATTGTGGATGTGTGTCAGTACATGACGTCAACCCATGTTCTCCTGACTGTGTACTAGTACATGGGGTAACCCATGTATCTGGTCTGGGTCTAGCCATGTGGTTGAGTACACACCATTTAGGAAACCCATTTACTCCAACTATGCTTGTGTACTCCTAGAGTATGCACCGAGTGGTTCATCAATGAACACAATCCATGTAGCACATACTACACACTGTGTCTTCTGTAATTTCCAGAACCACCTATTCTTCCTCCAAGCACCTAGTCAAATCCTTCAAGTGGTGATTACATGGTTAATTAATCTTCAAAATCATAATTTCATCTCATTACATCACCCTAAGACCGATTTGGGGTGTTTTGGACCTTGAATCGGCTTGGGAAAAAACTTTGAAATCATCTATTGAAAACTGTCCAAAAAGTGGTAACTCCCAAATCACTTCGATTATTCCATCTCCATCACCACCACACCTCTACTACATTGTCCCGATATTGGATCTCCAATTTCAGATCATTGATCCAATAAACAGTGGCACAACGATCATTCGTTTATAACCCCGTGAAGAATGAAGAAAGGGCGGGGAAAACGGGAGAAATAAATCACATGGAACAAACTCAAGGAACAAACCTCGAACATTATTTGTTCTTTCCTTGATTCATTCATATAAGAATGATCAACTAACTAAATAGAATAATAATCAACCCCAATAATTCCCTCAATAAATCCCATCCTGTAAGAACGATCGAACCGTGGGTCAACCTGTTCGTTGGTTAATCTATGTTCATCTTTGATTTTAAGAATGGGGAAATGAATAATATTAAATAGAAATGCACTAAATTTGATTTGGATTTCTCATTGAAGAAGATCGGTTTCCACATCATTTCCGTTGGTGAGATCCTTCAAGAATAGCGTCATTCGATATTCAATCCAAGGTTCCATCATCGTTCTCTGCTAAGATAATTATCCAAGGTTTCTCTCTAATAATTCCAGAGAATTATAGATTTATGAGATTAACCCTATATCCCTACCTCTAGGTTTATTTAAAATAAATCATTTCTAAGTTGAAAAAATAGAAAGAAATAAAATAATTTTTCAATCTATTTTTTCATTAAAAACACCAAAAAACTAGTTTTCATAGCTGACCCACACCGACCGATGTTAGGTCTTTACTGGGGTAAAGCCACTACTCTGAATGAAATGGTACCCTTGGATTTCTGATATGGGAACCCATTTAGAAGTTATTCCGGTTTTTTAGGAAACATAATTGTGAATGCAATTTCATATTTTAATATATTTCAAACATTTATTTCGGGCACCCTAGGCCTAAGAATCACATGTCATCTCAATGCCTGGTCTCAAATTAATTCCATATAATATTTAAAAAAATACATGGAAATTATAATACATTAAATTTTCCCCACATTAGGGATTTACATCCCCGAAAATCCAAAAACAAGGATACTCAAAAAGATGTGGGTATTGTGAATGAATCTTAGTCTCCCGCTCCCATGTGCTGTCTTGGAGATTCTTGTGCTACCACCGGATACACACAAAAGGAACCTCTCAACCATAAAGAATATTCTCTTTATAATCTTCTATCTCTACTGGGTACTCATAAAAAGTAGGTCCATTCTTGATGTCCATCTCTCCCTAGTCAATGACGTGTGATGGGTTATGCACGTACCTCATCGGTTGCGAAACAAGGAAGACGTCGTGTACCCAGTCCAATTGTGAGGGTAGATCCAATAAGTATGCCACCTCACTAACTCTATGTAGTATTTGGAAAGGTCCAATGAACCTCAAAGATATCTTGACACCCTATCAAAATCTCCATAATCTGTATCGCGATGAGACCTGCAGGAACATGTTGTCTCCTTCCTCGAACTCCAAGGGCCTCTGTCTCTTATCATCATAAGACTTCTAATGGCTCTGTGCAGTCTTCATCCACTCTTAAATGATATGAACCTTCTCTATAGTATCTTTCACCAACTTTGGGCCCATGAGTGGTGACTCTCTTAGGTCAATCCAGTAAAGTGGTGACCTACAGGGTCGTCCGTACAAGGCCTCGAATGGTTCCATACCAATGGTGGAATAATATTTGTTTTTGTATGAAAACTCCACCAATTGTTGGTGATCCTCCCAACTATGACCAAAGTCTAAGATGCAAGCCCACAACATGTCCTCTAGAACCTGAATGGTCAGCTCCATCGGGCCATCTATATGAAGGTGAAACACCGTGCTCAAATGTAACTGAGTCCCAAATGCCTCTTGAAATACCTTCCAAAACTGATATGTGAAATGAGCATCAGGATCATAAACTATCTTCAATGAGACTCCATAGAGTGAAACTATCTCCTGCACGTAGAGGTGTCCCGATATCTCTACCGAACCCTGCTCCCGGATAGCTAGGAAGTGGGATAACTTGGTGAGTTAGTCAACAATCACCCAGATGGAATCATTCTCCCTAGATGTATGTGGTAAAACCATCACGAATCCATCGATATACCATACCAATTCCATTATGACACCTCAAGGGGTTGATCTAAACCCACTAGAACCTGGTACTCAGCCTTATCCTATTGTCACAAAAGGCACTGAGAAATGAACTATGTCACATCCTTCTTTATCCATGTCCACCAAAAATGACATAAGAGGTCTTGGTAAATATTCACCACACCAGGATGTACCACCAAATGGGATGTATGAAACTTTCACAGAACCTCCTCCTGCAATGCCACTAGTATAATTGTGCATCACCTGAAAAGGATGACGTATTCCCCACCTTGTGAATATCCATCAGGTCCTTGTCCTACAAAAATTTGAGCACGTAGGGTCTCATAGTTGGTATCCAAAAGATATGCCTCCCAAAATCACTATAATATTTTAGGGGTGACAATCATTTACTAGAGGTAATCTGCTCCATCTCCATCCACAAAGGATAACTATAATGAGTCTAACTGCTCTGGCACCTCATTCAGTAACTGCGAACTAGATTTCCTGCTGAGAGAATCTGCCACCATATTCCCTTTCCCAAGATTATAAATAATCTCAAAGTCATAGTCCAAGAGGAACTATATTCATCACCTCTATATCAAGTTCATATCCTTCTGAGATAAGATATACTTGAGACTCTTTTGATCGAAGTAGATGATAAACCGCTTGCCCATCAGGTAGTGTCTCCACATCTTCAATGTGAATACAACCGCTACTGACTCAAGATCGTGGGTCACATAGTTATAATAATGTGGTATCAAATGGAATGAATCATAATAAATCACCAATTTCCTCTCCATCAAGACAAAAACCAAGTTCGGTCCCTAATTCATCGCAGAACACTATGTACTCGACACCCTCCTCTGGTAATCTCAAGATCACAGAACTCGTTAAACCTTTCCTCAACTCCTAGAAATCATGTTGGAACTTCTATTTCCAAACGAAAGGATACCCCTTTCAATTCAAAGCTATCATAGGTTCTAATATCCTAGAGAAATCAGGTATGAGTCTATGGTAATATCCTGCTAGCCCAAGGAAGCTCTGCACCTCCGTCACGCTCCTAGGTGGCTCCCATGCTAACACTTCCTCCACCATGGTTAGGTCCACTGTTACTCTATCCACTGATATATCATGTCCTAGAAAGTGGACCTTCTGAATCCAAAACTTCCACTTCAATATTTTTCCATAAATATAGTTCTCTCGGAGTACATCTAGAACCATCCTTTGGTGTCTCAAATGCTCCTCCTTAGACATTGAGTACACAAGGATATCATTGATGAAGACTATCATGAACCGATCTATGTAAGGATGAAAGATCCAGTTCATGAGTCCCATGAACACTTGAGGGGAATTATTCATGCTAAATGGAATCACCAAGTTCTCATAGTGACTGTAATAGCATCTGAAAGATGTCTTCAGTATATCCTTGTCTCGTACTCACAACTGGTGATAGCCTGATTGAAGGTCACCCTTTGAGAACCTTCATAACCTTCTCAACTAATCAAAGAGGTCATTGATCCTTGGTGGTGGATACTTTTTTTTCACAATCACCTAGTTCAAGCACCGGTAGTCCACACACAACCTTAAGCTCCCATCTACCTTTTTGGAAAACAAAACTGGTGCTGGCCAGGGTGAAATATTGCATCTCACGAAGCCCTTCATCTTCAAGTCCGCCAACTACACCCTAAGCTTGCAAAGCTCTATGGTATCCATTCAATATACTGGTGTTGATAGCTGTGTTTTCTTAAGGTGTAATTTGATATAGAATTCTATCTCCCAATCGGGAGGTAAACTTGGAACATCTTCTTAAAAGACATCCTCGTACTCCACTAGTACTACTGGGAACTGAAAACTCATAATGCCTGCTACTCCGAGGGTCAGTCTAGATAACTCATGGGTAATCAGCTGAACCCTCCTTTGGACAAGTCAATACTATGCTACCTGGGTTTCCCTTTCTCCAACAAATGAAAACCTTGTTCCATCACTGTGGACACATCGCACCCTTTGCCTAAAAAAGTCAATATGGGCATGGATTGTGGATAACCAAACCATACCCAGAATGATATCATAAGGCCTCAACACTGCCATTGAGAGATTACAAATAAAACTCTCACCTCCAAGGGTCAATTAACATTGTCGACATAAGTGTGTGACCATCGCATCTCCTCCCGTAGGTGTCTCCAAGCATAATGGTTGATCCAACGGTTCTACCAGAATCTCAAGGTATTGTACCAGGTATGTAGCAAGAATAGAATGGATGAAACTTGTGACTATTAGTAAAAAAGATATGGTAGAAAAGACATATATCATACCTTGAATCATCCCCAGAGCCCCTAGTTTGTACGCCTCGGCCACATGCAGTTTTCCCTACCCCTATCCTCCAGCTCCCTCAGCTTGGTATGGACCTCCTGGGGGTGGTGGTGGTAACATGTCAAAACACCTGCCACCCCCTACACTACTACTTGATCCTCTTCAACTTCCACCACCCAATGGATCTACCTACTCTTTTCACTACCTCTATCTCAGTTCTCCATCCACCACCCCCTGTCAGTAGCTCGATGGCTTGGATAATCTCAAGCGAGATTTCCCCTACCGTCACATGTGTAGCATCACCTCTCTCTAGGCTGACTGGATCCATCCTGAGAGCCCTGAACCATAGATCCTCTATCTTGGGACCTCCTAAAATGTATCCCATGTCCATATCCCTATGTCAAACATCGGCTCCCCACTACTAAGGTCACTGCACCTGCCTGCCTATTATTGATTGTCATTGGCTACATCTGCTCATCCAAGAAGCTCTGGACCACCAAATCCCACTCAAGCATTCTAATATAATTCAAAATTCATAAAGGTATAAAATTGGATCAGATGTATCTACGTAAAAAATTATCAAAGGTTCTAGCACTTAAGTACTTATATCTTACCATATCAATTGAGTTTTCGGAAAGGTTGGTGAACCTTGATGAATAGTCATCCACCGTCAAGCTACCCTGCTGGAGTTGAAGAAGCTCATGTATATGCACTGATCTCAATGTGACTAGTGAGAAGTCCTCTCTAAAGAGACACTTTAACTATTTCCATGGAATATTTTCCTTATTGTGAGTCTAGATAGAAAAAATCCACCATCGTTCTGCTAAACCCTAAAGAAGACTTGCCACTAGGATCACCATCTAGTCTGTTGGTGTCTTGACTAGACGAAAAACTCAGGTCACCACCTCAAGCCAGTCCCCAACCACCTGAGGGATAGGCTCGCCTCGGAACCTGAGGTGTCTTTGTCTTTAATACTCATAAATATCACTCAACCTACGTTCCTTGTCTTTTAGTAATGTAGGTACCACATGCTACTCCACTAGTGGTGGTATAGATGGTGCACCACCTAGAGGAAACATTTGGGGAACTATTTCCTGTGTCTAAGCCTCATCACTAAGGGGGTCATCCTTGTGATCAAACAGTTGAATCCAATCTGGTATGCATCACAGAGGCATCCTGTAAGAAAACAATATGTACCATAGTCAATAAGTATATCTGGAGAGCTGGCTCAAGAAGGACATGGAAACCAAAAACCATTATTATATGATTAATGCACCATTATTTTTTCCTTTCAACCAATGTTCTCATGTAATGAGTCTAAAAGTAGGTTATCAGAGTCCTCGTGTATGGATATGTTGGCCGCCCACACTAACACTGGATTCCCTATCCTAAAATCCAAACTTGAAACACAGAACACTGTTTCCCCAAAACAATCTCACAGACCCCCTGTCCTCAAGTAGAATTGACCAGCTTTGATACTACTCTATCCCAACCAGTCCTAGTAGGGCCCATACCGCGACTACCCAATCCTAATTCCAATAGGCTAGGATATTGTGACTAGCACAGATTAGGCATATCACTAACATGGGAGGCATTGCCTATGTACATGTATGCATGCACACATCTCCAAGACCACAAAATTCTGAAATGTAAAAACCACTAAGAAAAAAATGAATGCATACCACTATCCCATCCAACAGAGTACGCTAGAAAAGTAAAGTGCAATAAAGTAAACTGGTCTAGAATACAAGCCCACCAAAAAGAAATATTCTACAAACTACAATGTCCAACCTGTAAAAAAATAGGTACTGGGACTGCTTCTTGAATTTGTAGGAACACCTCGGCCTTTCTAAACTCACAAAGCTCTGTCAAGTCCTAGTTTGACCTGGAATCTGTCAAAATTTCACTCGTCTACACAATACATGACACGTATGGAAAAAACCCATGCAGGGTTGAGTATAACAATACTTAGTAGGACACCTCAAAACCACACAACAATACACAAAAATAGAGGTACAATCATCTCTACACAGTATATGTCTACAACACATATAACAAGGATATCCAAATATACTCAAACAAAGACACATTGTCTATAGGTAAGTCACAAATATTGTATACCCACACTAGGGACTTAGTCCGAAGATTCCATGAAGCACTCATCCAGCATAATACACTCTTTAGTCTGATATCACCAATGTCATCCATCCAAGAAGTACTATTTTTTTGGGAACCATCGTGAGAGAGATACACAGGTAGATCTGAAGAGAGATATATGATAAAATAAATGAGGATCATATCCAAGTCCATGGGTTGATACCAACAACTCCATATAGATTAACCCGCTAAGTAGAGTATCGACATTTAGTAGGACTGGTCACATCAATACCAAGGACTCAACCTAGGGCACAAAGATGATTAGAGGATCTCGCACCAGGCCTCTTGGGGGATTCCAACAACTTTATCTAGGAATTCCTGCTAAAGGTATCATACTCCTATGAGTATGAAACAATACCCACCAAACTTTAGGGAATAAATAAAGGAAAAAAACCCTAATGAAAATTTTATAAGGTATGATGGACAAGAGATTCAGGCCATGTAAAAAAGGGGTACATGACATGTAGTAGGGTCACAAATCATGTCCCTTGACCTCAGGTACTTCTCGTGTACAATGGACCATGTTAAAAGAACATGTTGTGTAAAAAAATAGAGTACACAGTGTGTATAAAGGCTTAAACCCCATTCCCTTCCATTTGGGGTCCGCCCGTGTATCCCAGTCATGTGCTAGTACATGACGTCAACTCGTGTTCACCTTCCCGTGTACTAGTACATAGGGTAACCCATGTATCTGGTTTGAGTCTTGTCGTGTGGTGGATTACACATCGTGTAGGAAACCCATGTTCTCCAACCATGCTCATGTACTCCCAGAGTACAGGCTAAGTGGTTCATCGATGAACACAAGTCATGTTGCCCATAATACACGACGCGTGTTCTAGAATTTCTAGAACTTCTTGTTCTTCCTCCGAGCACCTTGACCAATCCTTCGGGTCATGATTCTTATGGTATGTTCGTCTAGAAACTTAGTATTATGTATTTTTTCATCCCCCTAACACCGATTTGGGGTGTTTCGGGCCTTCCTTTGGCTTAGGAAATAACATTGAAATCATCTGATGAAAACTGTCCAAAAAGAGGTAACTCCCAAATCGCTTTGATTCATCCGTTACTATTGTTGCCGCATCTCCACTAGGTCTTCCCAATGTCAGATCTCCAATTTGAGATCATTACACAAAGATACAAAGGTGCAATGATCATTCATTCATAACCATGTGAAGAACGAAGAGCACGTGAGGAAAATAGGGTAAAGAAATCACATAGAAAAAACTTGAGGGATGAACCTCAACCATTGTTTTTTTCATCCATGATCCATTCCTATAAGAAATGTCAACAAACTAAATCAAATAATAATGAACCCTAATAATTCCTATAATCAAGCCCATCTCATAAGACTGATCGAACTATAGGTCAACCTGTTCATTGGTTGATCCACCTTCTTCATTGATTTTAAAAATATGGAAAAGAATAATCTGAAATAATAATGTCTTGCCTTTGATTTGGATCACTCACTGAAAAAGATCGGTTTCCATGTCGTCACCATTGGTGAGATCCATCAAGAACTATGTTTTTCAATCTTCGATCCAAGGTACCATCATTGTTCACGACTAAGATAATTCTCCAGGGTTTCTCTCTAGAGCTTACAGGGAATTATAGAGTTATGAGTTTAACCCTAGATCCTTGTCTCTAGGTTTATTTAAAATAAAATATCACTGTGTCGACAAAATAGAAATAAATAAAATAAATTTTTTATTTATTTTTCTCATTAAAAATTCCAAAAACTACTTTTCATAGTCGAACCATGTCGGCTGATGTTAGGCCTCACCTAGGGTAAAGTTTCTTCTATGAATGCAATGGTACCCTCAAATTTTTTATTCGGGGTTCCATTTATAAGTTATTCCATTTTTTAGGAAACATACATATGAATTCTATTTAATATTTTAATATATTTCAAACATTTATTCTGGGCACCCTAGGCCTTGGAATTGTATATCGTCTCAAATCAGAATGAAATGGTCATTAGCATTGCCCACTATCAGATGGTTTTACCATTTTTTTTAAATAATATAGATAAAATCAATGAGATAAGTCCCATATCTAATTCGTATGATCATACCACCATTTGGATGACTCCCATTTTGGATTACCTTCAAATGGGATAGCTCCCACCAGATAGGGATTGAAGGGAACATATTCGAAGACGAGCAGTCAACTTCATGATATGTGGTGGCATAAACCAACAAAAGGTCCTCTATAAATAGGGCCTTGATGGAGTCCTCAGGTGAATTGATGGAGAATAGACTGCCACTATCATAAAGAAGTACATGTCTAAGCTTGTGGGGAACATCAATCAGCGTCCAAGCTCTCTCATCAAATTCAAAGGCTTTGGTACTATTGAACCACTATGATCCAAGATTGTGCTCACTTCACCAATAAGTTCCACTCCTATCAAGTTCATGCCAATTTCATCCATCAACCCCCAGAGTTACTTCATATAGCCAAGTAATACTGGCCATTTTTCATATGGGTAATGAATGTTGAAGTACCTTATACTCCCACTATGGCCACAGAATTGAATTATATTCTCACAGAAACTGACTTCTTTTCCAAATGGGCAGAAGTTTCACCCCTCAAGGAAGTCGGAGCAAGAAGTATTGTCAACTTTGTGAAAGCTAACATGATCATGAAATTTGGTATCCCTCATATAATATTGATGGAAAATGATACCAATTTTCTGCTCTGCTAAATTGGATAATCTATATCAGGAGTATGGAATCAAGACCAACTATCCATCTTGCTACCATGTAGTGACCAATGGGTAGATAAAGGCCTTAAAAAAGACCCTATCCAATATACTCCAGAAGATGGTTGATAAAGACAAGAAATTAAGGTCCGATAAGCTCCTCTATGCTCTGTGGGATTACTATACCATGACCCCCACCACCACTCAAGAAACCCCATACTCATTAGTATACATGATAGAGGCAGTTATACATATTGAAGTTCAACTACCATCACTCTGCATCACCATCTATGATCAATTGTCCAAAGATGAACAATCCCAAAAAAAATTCAATGAGTTCGAGCGAATGGATGAGAAAATATTGCACACTCTACACTATTTGGAAGTCTACCAAAACTGGATTGCACATACCATCAACAAAAAGTTTTACCTCTGGTCTTTCCTCAAATGATAAATGGTGTTGGTCCTCAGAACCCCAATGATACTCAGGAAGAAACATCTAAAATTGATTCCAAAATGGGAAGGACCATATTTCATACACAAGGTCTACTCTAATGAAGTATATTCCTTAATTTCAATAGATGTACAACTTACCACTGCCCCTACCAATACAAGGTTCTTGAATAAATATTTTATATAGCCAAATAAGTCATTCTGATTGAAAAATGTTAAACTGCATGGTCAAAATATCCTCACCACATGATGTTAAAACTTCATGGCCAAAAATTCCTAATCTCAATACATTAAATTGTAGGATACAACACAATCTTCCATTCATATCAGGTGAAATTCATCCTGATCGTAAGATGTTAAACTACATGGTCAAAATGTTCTCACCATATGAAATTAAAAATGCATGGCCAAAAAGTCCTAATCGCAAGACACTAAACTAAGGGAAACAACACACCCTTCCATTCATGTTGGGTGAAATTCGTCCTGATCACAAGATGTTAAACTACATGTTCAAAATGTCCTCACCGCATGACATTAAAACTACGTGGCTAAAAAGTCTTAATGGAAATAAATTAAATTGTAGGAAACAACATGACCTTCCATTCATGTTGGGTGAAATTTGTCCTAATCACAAGATGTTAAACTGCATAGTCAAAATTTTCTCACCACACAACATTAAAACCACATGGACAAAAATTCCTAATATCAAGACATTATACTGTAGGATACAAACTACCCCTCCATTCATGTTGGGTGAAATTCATCCTAATTTCATGATGTAAAAATGCATGATCAAATGTCCTCACTGTAAGATGTTAAACTTCATGGCCAAAAATTCATAATCACAAGACATTAAAGTGCAGGATAAAACATGGCCCTCCATTCACATCGGGTGAAATTAATCCTGATCGCATGACCTTAAACTGCATGATTAAATATTCTCACTACAAGATATCAAACTGCATGGACAAAAATCCATAATCACAAGACATTAAACTTCTAGATACAACATGCCCTTCCATTCACATATAGTGAAATTCATCCTGATCACAAGATGTTAAACTGAATGGTCAAAATTTCCTCACCGCACATCATTAAAACTATATGGACAAAATGTATTAATCCTAAGACATTAAATTTCAGGATACAACATACCCTTCCATTTATGTTGGGTGAAATTCATCCTGATCACAAGAGATTAAACTACATGTTCAAAATGTCTTGATCACAAGATGTTAAACTACATGGTCAAAATGTCCCACCGCACGCTGATAAAATTTCATGGCTAAAAAGGCATAATCACAAGACATTAAACTATAAGATAAAACATTCCATTCCATTCATGTTAGGTGAAATTTTTCCTAATTGCAAGATGTTAAAATGCATGGTCAAAATTTCTTGATCACAAGATGTTAAACTGCATGGTCAAAATGTCCTCACCGCGTGACATTAAAACTATATAGAAAAAAATTACTAATAATGATAAATTAAACTGTAGGATACAAAATTCCATTCCATTCACATTGGGTGAAATTCATCCTGATCGTATGATGTAAAACTATATGATCAAATGTTATAATCAACTGACATAAAATTTCATGATCCAACATCCTAACCGCATGACATTAAATTTCATGGCATCTATCTTCCTAACTAAAAGAAATTAAACTGAACTTAGTCTATTATTTTCCAGTCAATGGTTCACCACACATGAGTTAGATCTATTCTAGTGAAAGGTAAAATTCCCCCTTATCCTATGTGAGTGTCCTACATGAGTTCCAGATCCACACGAGATCCCTCTCTATCTATAACTATGAGTGGATTGATTCCTATCTATATAGGATATGTATCGACGCCTATCCCAGGCTCAGTCACCACCACCAAAAAAAATTCCCCCCTCCTTGTGTATAGAACATACCTATGTGAGTTGGTCTCTTCATATAACTACATAGAGCTTGATTCCCATCTGCTGATGGGATATGTAGAGATGCATTGATCTTAGATCTTAGTCCATCCACCACATGATGAAAAATGCCACTATTTTACCCTCATCTTCCTCTGTATTATGAGAGTAAATCCTTATTATTCCTTATTTCTCACACTGAGTGTAGTTCATGTGAGCTTAGGAATGGCGATGAAGGCTTCTCCTGTACAAAAAAACGGTAAAGGTAAACTATGGGCCCATCATAAAAAATGGTTAAAATGCCCCTCCCTGTGCATGGGATCAACTGGTATAAGGAGATTTAGAACTACATGTGGCTCAATTATTTCCCACACATGATACATAGTGATTCCCAAATTCTATGTCCTGGTTCAACTACCATCAAGTAAAAAATTCCCCTTTTCCCTCGATATAGATTAGACCTATGTAGATAATTTCCTTCTACGAACTATGTGCAGCTTGATTCCTGAACTCACAGAATATGTAGTGACACCCAGGTTCCACACCCTTGGGCCCAGCTTCCATGAGACCAAAAATGCCCCTCCTCTGCATATATGTCCGAATTTTAGAGGGAAATTCATAGAACTACATTCAGATTGATTCCCATCCACATAGGGTATGTAAGCAGTTCCTGGGTCTTCAAACTTGGGCCTGGATGCGATAAAATATTGAATAAAAAAAATTCCCCCATACTTCATCATGTTCCCCCAATGTGTCAAAGTATTACTTTTTCATCCCTTGTTTCTCAAATTGAGTGCTGCTCACGTGGCCTTGGGAGTTTTGGCAGGGGATTCCTTATAGACATATCAATTCACTACAAGCCTAAGTCCTTACCACAAGATGTAAAACTATATGGCCTAAGTCCTAACTGCATGACATTAAAATGAAAGGTACCCCAAGAACTATGTGTGGCTTGAATCTAAGTATAATGAGATATATAGTGATGATATATTTTCAAACCTGGGTCCATCCACAAAAATTGGGAAAAATAAAAATTCCTCCATCTTTTGTATTAAAAGGCAAAGATGAGCAAGAGATTCCAAACCTTGATTCCCACAACAAGGGTTTATCAAAGGATAATTCCCCCTTTATATATAATTTAGATCTATGTAGGGGATGTCATGCTTCACTACTAGTCATGGTTTGGACATTCCCCATGTACCCATATATATCATTTTTATCCATCAAACTCCATAACCTGGGAAATCTTGATTCCCCATAAACATCCACAACCATCAAAGATAGAGGGTCAGTGTCCTGTGGACACTTTTGTTTGACTGTACACACAATGCCCCGACGACTCTACATTAGTTTCCCAAAAAAGCGGTCTGTAAACCAAAGGAAAAATTGTCCTCATGTGAGGATTTTTCTACCTCTGTATACCCAATGGACCCCAAGCCCCATATCATTCTGCCTGATCCGAGGGTCCCCAGGATCTTGGTTTATAATTTATTCACAACCCCTCACATCTGGGGCAAGCTAGAATATCCTGAACTGATTATCCCATACTTACTCATGGTATCTATGAAAAAATTTCCCCACAACATGACATTAAACTATGCTACTAGAATCCTAACCACAAGACATTAAAATGCAAGGACCCATGAAATTCATCTCCATTCACATCGAGTAATCCATGTCCTCACCGCATGATGTAAAACCGCATGGCCAATCCGTCCTCGCCGCACAATATTAAATTACATAGCATAATAGTGTGCTCACTTAAGAGTACATTTCCCTCCCTCGACATCAGTAACCTACCATTCTACATTACATAACTATGTAAATCTTGATTCCTACCTACAAAGGATACATAGAGACGACCAGACTTTCACCCTGACCCAACTACCCCGAAGAAAAAAATGCCTTCTCTCTTTGTATATGAGATAGACCTACGTAGAGTAGTTTATCTAAGGAATTTCATGCGGTTTGACTCCTACCATACCATGGGAAACATAGTGATGCTTGGATCCTATGATCAAAATATGGCCATGGGATTTCAAAAAACTAATGCCCCCTCTACACACAAGCTAAGTCAAGGAAAAAATCTCCCAAACAGACTATATTCGTAATAACTTCTCAAGAATAATAAAATATCCCCTCTTTCACGTTAGTTCATTTACATCCTCACTGCAATACATTAAACTGAACGATTAAAATTACCTTTCCACATAAAAATAAACTGCATGGAATCTACATCCTTTACTCACAATGATAAACTATACAGAAGTCGTCCTAATCATATGACATTAAAATATATGATAAAATTTCCTTGTTGTATGGAATTAAACTGCACAACCTCAGGAGTTTTCTCACTTGATAGGAATTTACCCCTAGAATTGGTCACCCCTTCCATGTACAGGATATGCGGAAACTTTCAGACTTTCATCTTGGCCCAAGTGACCTAAATATAGATCATCCTTTTACTTTACTATTCTATCCCTAGGTGGTGGACTACACCCTTTCCACCCCTTGTTTCTCACACTGAGTATAGTTCATGTGAGCTTAGGGACTTTAGTAGGTATTTCTCCATAGATCCATGGAAAATTAGTCCATAATAGTTTGTTCTAATGGAATGACCTCAAAAGGAACATTAAGGGTCCTCCCCTCTATATTGGGAAACCAAAAGTCCTTACCACATGATGTTAAACTACAAAGTATCCCAAGAACTACATTTGGCTATATTCATGTGAATGTAGGATATATAGTGATGCCTGGATTATGGATATTAGGATCATCCACCTCTAAAGGAAATAAATGTATCCAAAAGTTTTCCGCTCCCTGTATATGGGTCAGACCTATGTTGGAAATCTAATTTCAGGGCACCCAATTCCAAAAAAGGAATCAAAATGCACCATCCCACTCATGAGTTATATATGTATAGGAAATTCCCCAATTTCATGGGTAATCATGGCCTAAGTGTTTCTACTATGACTAGACTGATCCTTTCTATTCACCAAACTCCATACTTTGAGTGATTTTGGATCTTCATAATCATACCTGGATATCAGAAATGGAAGGTCAGTGTCCTACAAACACCTTTTTTTATTATGCACATAATGCCATGATATCTCTGCATAAGTTTCCCAAAAAAAGGCACATTGACTAAAAGAAAATTCATCCCCAAGAGAGGTTTTTCATACCTCCGTACGCTTAATGGATTCCAATCCCCATACCATTTCTCGTAATCTAAAAAACCTTGAAACCATGGTTTACAATTTCCTTCTTATACACATCTTGTTCATTTTGGGATATCCTGGTATGATTATACTTTGCTTATTTATGGATTCTATATGGGCCTCTATATCAATTTATTAATCATGTGACACTGAGGCTGTATGATTCTAGAGACCCAATTTTTACCCTTGGGCCCAATAACATTGAAGAATATTCCCCCCATGTTTTTGTGCATGAAATAAATCTACATAGGAATGTCCAATATGAGTCCCACCTCATCAGTAAGCTCATATATAAGCCACAGACTTCCCATTCCTATATGTGAATCTAATCGGCATATCAAGAAATATTGAAGGAACTACATTCGATATGATTTCTACCATCATGGGAAACGTAGTGCCACTCAAATCCCATATCACGAGTTTATCCATAAAACAAGGTTGTACCCTCCCTCCCTTGTTTATGGGTTGGACCTATATGGGTAACCTCCTCACACTTGTATAGAGAGGACATATTTACCCATTCTCAGGAAATTTTAGCCTAAAATTCCCCCTTTTGTGTTCAGGCACCCCCTCTTCACAAACCATACTCTATTCCTAGAATGGTTTGAATTCCTATAATCATCCACGACCATCGAATATGGAAGGCCAGTGTTCTGCGGACACCTTTGTTTGATTATGCACACAATTACCCAACGAATCTGTATAAGTTTCCCACAAAAAAGGCCTATCAACCAAAGAAAAATTCACCCTCTGGATAGGCTTTTTCTACCTCCGTAAACTCCAATGAGATTTATGTACCACCTCAATCTTGGTTTTAGAAACCCCTAGATTACTATTTACACCCTCTCTCCCATTTCACGCCTGAAGATGACCGAACGTTTCCGGTTATACTACCACGAAAATGAAACATTTTTTACCCCCTCATTCCGACAAAAATGACTTTAAACCACAAGTCTCAAATGTCCTAGTTGCACGGTGTTAAACTGCATTGTGCTTTAACCCTCCTTTATACAGTAAAAATACATGTAGGAGTGGTATTTCATTTCTAGTCATCATTGATACAAATTCCCTCATACTTTTTAGACACTACTCATTCAACAATACACCCATGGTGGTTTTTAGACGTCCAAATTTCCATTAAATTACTTGGACATCATAAGTGGAAGGTTAATGTCCTAAGAACACCTTTGTTTTACTATGCACACAATGCTCCAGCATCCCTACATAAGTTGCACATAAAAAAGGTCTATCAACCAAAGTAAAATTCATCCTCAAGATATGATTTTCCTACTTATGTACACCCCATGGCTTCCATGCCCTATATCATATCTTGTATCCAGAAACCACAAAATCAAGGTCAAGAAAACCCCCTCATTTATTTCTGAATAATATTGGGACATCCTCGATTAATGAATCCTAAACCAAGGCCCTTTCTATAAAATTTTTTGTCAAAGATATTCAACCAAAAACATCAGTCTCGGTCAAAGTTGTTTGACCTAAAACATCAGTAATGATAGTCTAGTTTGCAAGTCTTTAAACTTCCCATGGAAAAGAGACATAGAACTCGCCAGGATGAAAACCCACAAAGGGAACCCTGGAAAAAAGTCAAGTACTAGCTCGCTAAACCTATGATACATATGGTTTTGAAAAAATATTGAGTAATAAAAAAACTAAAAAGAAACACCAAGGTTGTTAGGTTGAAAACCTACAAAGGGCGGCCTAAGAATAAGTTAATTTATACCCACTAAACCCACATCAAATCGGTTCTAGGAAAAAATTAGGTTGATAACAAAAAAAGATGAAAACTTCATAGGACTTTCTAAATAATCCTAGAAATAGTCCAAGTACACTCATTGGGTCCGTCAGCACATGAAAAAATTTGTAACGCCCTGACCCCAGTTACCCAGTGTCGGCGCATTACTACGTAACATTGGCATGATCACAAAAGATCAAGTCTTGAAAGGGCAATTAGTTTAGTAGCCTTGGAAACACTAGATACATTTATAAATGTTACATTACATCATAAAGTTAAAAAATACAATAACAAAGTCTCCATAGTCCACACTCATATCCTCTTCTGACTATCCCTGTAGTTCATTCATAAAATACTTCTTCACATCCTGGAAAATATTAAAACATTGAAAGGGGTGAGCTCAGATGCTCAGTAAGGATAACAATATAGCGGAAGCTTTCATAAATAAACGTAAACATTTAAGGCAATGTATAACTAAAACAAAAGCCTTTTAAACTTTAACTTCAATATAATATGGAAAAAGTAAAATGAGATAATTCCATTTACTTCCTCACATGGATATTCTACTGGTCGAATAATCACATGCAATATCAATAACCACTTTCATAATGATGGAATGCATAATGCTAGACTATCATAACCACGTAGCCAAGGCCTCGTGCCAAGACCACAAATAAGATTTTGTTAAGGCCTCGTTCCAAGACACTAGTTTGTCTCATGAGACCTATCGATGCATCTAGGAGCTATAGCGGGCTCCACCCGTCACTTATTAATTCCAATTCATTCCTCATATGAACAGGTTTAAACATATCATAAACCATAACATAATCATTTCACATAAAACATGCATAAAGGCAACATAAGATTTCCACACTTAAATCACAAGATATCAATACAACACATTGATATAATAAAAACTTTATCAAAACCATTTTCAATACCAAAATAAAATAAAAGTAAAACATGGTATTTATTTTTCTTTTAAAAAAAGTTATGGATTGTAGAGGAAGCTGAAACTCAAATAATGATCATGGTGGCAGAGAAGTCATTGTCGCCACATACGTATGACAAGAGAAAAATTCCTTTTTGTCGTTTAGTAGAACGCTTCGTATAAAAAGATTCCTTTTGAATAAATGTAAAAGTCAAAGGGGTTTATACACCGTATAAAATAATGTTGTGTATAAAACAAAATATGCCTCAATGAAAGGAGATTGAGACGAAGTCCCTATAAAGATCATTTTTTTTAAATAAAATAGATCTATTATGTGTATTCACTATAAGTACACATAAATAAATTCAAAATACAAGATAGGACATATTAATATCATGCCATAATTTAAAAGTAGGAGATTAACCCAAAGAATGGAAATTGGGTTAAGAAGTTCCCTTACCTTGTGTCCGACTTGACTCAACCGTTCTTTAACCTCCTGAATAATAAACTAGAGTTAATTTCTATTTGAGTAAGAACCTTTTTCATGTTCATTATTTCTTTTACATCACTTATTACCATGTTATTAACATTATTTAATTATTTAAGTTAATAACGGTCATTTTGTCGATCTTTGGTACTTGAGTCAAAAATAAACTTCTTATAATTACAAGTTGTTCATGTGGTAGAATATCCATTATCTCCAGAATTATATTCATGATGTAGATATCATATATATTATATATATCCAGTATATACATTCATTTATAATATTACATAACATTTAGAGGTAAGAAATGAAATGCACCGTTCATGGAGACGGTAAGTCGTATGTACGCATGAATGCTACTTTCATCTCTATTTCATATTTAATGGAATGAAATCATAATTATATAAAGGTATAATATAATTCCAGTATAATATAATGTATAATACCATTTACTCCATCCTTTATACGTCCCACATATGGCATTAACGATTCAAATCACTTTGAGGGGGCGGTAGTCCGCACTTCCTAAAATGAAAATATCGCGTTTACCCATAATGGAAACCATATAGGTAAGAAATAAATGAAAAATAAAGAAGCTTAAGTAAAACATAAAATATCATATATCATATATAAATATAGTTACATATTAATTTCCACCTTTGAAGGTGTTATATGATTGTTTAACAATCATTGTTTCATGAGGCAGAAATTCGCCATCCACAGAAACAGTATGTGCTTTAACCATTAGATGTAGGTGTATGTAAGTATAGCTCGAATCCTTCTTATAACAAGATACTAGTATATTGAGGATACTGGTTTTGTTACAAAATAAATTAATAATAAGAGTTTAGGGGGTTGGAGAAGCAAAATAAAACAAAATAACATAAGAGAAGACATTACCATAAAATCGGGTAACTCTTTTTGATTTGAGCCAAATGCTTCCTTGGGAAGCGTTCTTCCCAAAGTGAGGCTTCTATGAGTAAGATAGGGAAGTTGGGAGAGTATTTGGGAAGATTTTTCCTGATTCAAATGGCTTGAAGGTGTAAATAAGGTGGTAGAGGTGGGGGCCTTTTATAAGAGGAGAGAAGGGGCACTCTTGGAAAGATTGAAATGTTACTTTATTATGAAATGATTTTCGGTTTCTAAAGGTCCCACAATGATATATTTCGAGTATAAGGTGATAAGGGTTCGAAATATACTCATCCAATAGGTTTTTGACAAGTTTAAGCCTTATATTTTACATTATCGTTTCATTTTATTTAAATCGTTAATTAATGAGGTAATCGCTGCATCATCATTGTGTCATAAAAATCATAATTTATTTAATGTATAAAAACTATAAAACAATTATTATGATGTATAAAATATTTTTATCTTTCTAATGAATATTTATAGTAAAAAATATGACTTGTATAACCCCATTTAATTTTTTTTAGTAAAACAACTCATGTTTGTGAAATTTTTATTTTAACATTAAATAAAAAGTTTTTAATGTAATTTTCCTAACAAAGTGGCTCCATGGGGTCCCCAAGTTGTCTCATGGATTTTATTGGTCTTCCATGACTCATACAATAGGGGTATGACAAGTGTAAAGGTATTTTCATATTTTTATAATATCATTTTTACCATAAATTTCACTAATTACCTTTAATCGCGATTAATTAAACTTAAAAGTTACTATTCACCAAAAAATTATTTTAATCCCATTGAACCACATTTTACTTCATAATGAAAACCATATATATCTTATTTTTGAAAATAAAATCACAGAAGTGGTAATGTTTCATTTAAACGAAAAATCAGTTTTTTAACTACAGCTTAGTGGTTTCACTATTCATCAAAAATTGAAGTTTTTCAGAACAATGCCAAATTTCACCCTAAGCTATAATTGATATTCCAAATTAAAAAATGATGTCTATTTTACAAAATTATAAAAATATAAGTTGCATTAACTAATTTTATAACTAATTCCCACTTTCACAACAAATAGCGTGTTTTTAAGAAACAATATATATCAAAAGATTGACAATTGTTTATGTCCAATTTCAAAGTGAAATTAATTATAATGAACACCATTGGATAAAATGGTAAAAATATATTCTAATTATAATTTAAAACCACTAAATATTATAATTTATCACTATAAATTATTTTGATTAAAAAAGTTGTTTTAAGTATTTTTCACTATTCATAAAAAATTGGAAGTTCTCAGAAAAATACCAAAAATTCAACATAGGCTAATTTTGATATTTCGAATCCAAAAATGAATTCCATTTTGAAATATAAAATATATATAATTTCAAAAAGTTGGTGTTACTATTCATAATGGTTATTTTGATTGGTCGCGGTGTGTTAGAATCTCGAACTTGCGTTCAATGCAAACTATTGCATTATTGAAGGAGAAGCGTATCGTGGAAGCTTGGGGTGTTACAAAATTAGAGCATGATTTTATTATTATTAATTTAGTTATCCTAGAACATGATTCAGATTGATATCCGGGGAAAATTTTCATTAAAATGTTTTCAATTACAAATAATTGACATTGTAGGAAATAGTAAAGGAGAAACAATGGGGAGAAAAATGTTTCCATTTCATCAAATGAAATAAGAATGGGGGAACATCTACAACCTGATGTCTCTCCCCGATGTCAAAAAAAATTGGTACAAGGTAGCTCAACAGATTACAATGAATTTAGACTTTCTCTTTCTAGTAGATTAACAAATGCATGACTTGGACCATCAAGTGCCTGTTCCAAAGCAACCTTTTTTTTTTTGCTTCAGTAGTGACTTTTGGATGCACTTGTTTCATAATGGCCATGATATCTCATCCTTTATTATTTATGGCCTCATAATTAGAACTCACCAATGCTAGTTGTGTCTTCATCTTGGCCACACGATCTTCACACTCTTATAGATCTTCCATTTTGGTGGTCACTTGGTCATGGGAATATGCTTCCTCTGCCTCCAGATGGTGCAACTCCTCAGTAATATCTCAAAACGTCTTATTTTGGTGATGAGAAGTGTTAAACTGAGAAAGGATTCCCTTACAAGAATCTAGATCCTATAAAGCTATGACAATTTGATATACGAGAAGATTAAGGTGTTGGTAATCAAATCCACACAAACCCAAGCTAATGAATAGTCATCGAAAGTTATCCTCGTCATTAGAAAAGTATGTCAGGGGAGTCTCTGTAGAAAGAGCATAGATTTAGTTCCATTCACATCTCTGCATGTCTCATTTTTTCTTAATGTAATTAGAATCTCATTTATTCCCCTCCACTACAATGGGTGTATAATCAAGAAGTTCCATCATAGCGAATGGAGCCAACCTAAGTTGAGCTACCCAAGTAGGAGGACTCTCCCACTTGAATGGTGGTTCAATCTATGAGGTTAAGCATAGGGGTTGGATGTAGTTTCTGGGATTCCTCATGATTTTACACTCAAATAGGATTTAGTAGGGATGAAAACCATATCAACCAAAGATATGGGGTATGAGTCACTCTCCACAAAGATAGTCTACGCAGATGAAGCCCCTTCCGAGCGCCGATGACGACGAACAGAACGCCTCATCATAGTAGGTTTTGAGGGAGGTGGTGCAACCAATATGATTGGGGAAGGACTGTAAATAGTCAAAGGCTTGTGAAATCATAGAATTGACCTTTCCAATATTCAATCAGGGTAGCAATCCACCTACAGTTGAGCATACTCCATTGACAAGTAAGATGAGGCCATTATGGGAGGGATAAGGACTTTCATGTTAGCATTCTCCAACATCATCATCGGCCATAATTAGCAAAGTATCACAGGATGATAGTCACTCTTAATTTGGGTAACATGAATAAATGAAATATTTTTTAGGCATCCAAATTTCTCATTGAACCTATAAGTGGTATAGGGTTCACAAATAGTCACTTCATCTACATGCGCTGTCAAAAATCCATCTCGAAGTGCGAAAATGTAAGAATGTTATTCTAGGGGACCCCTCTCATTATCCATCACTGTTATGTGGGGTATAGAGTAAGGAATAAAGGAGGATCAAGAGACATCACCCAATAGTTCAATTGTGCTATCAATGTTTGAAGATTGAGGATGAATGACATTAATGTTGATAAGGGTCAAGCAGAAGTTAGAATGAGGAACCATTGTGGTATGCCGATACTCATAGCAGGAAAAATGATATGCCAATCAGCCATACAAGAACTAAAATGGCCCATTGAGGCGATGTGGAGGCCTTCCTTCCTGTGTCTAATCTAATAATTCATAAACATGGGTGAGGGTGGGGGTGGCTAAATTGATGTGATGCCCCTCCACCAGTGTAGCTTTCATCATTAAGGTGAAAAATCTGAAAGCAATATAGACATTATGATAAGGTAAAATCCACCCACTTAGGAGCACCTACTAACCTAAGATCTTTCAAAAAATCTGACCTTCCTCGAGGGTAGCACAGTATGAGGCCAGAATACATCATTATTTTTTAGTTGGATGTGTTTGAATACAGAAAATGTTCATCCTTGGCCCAGTCACCTATAGGAAAAAACCTATACAGTCCTCAAATGAAATGAGTGAGCATTCATGAAGAGTTTGACTAAGAAATATCTTTACCATAACCAGTAAATCCATCACTAATGGTGATACATGTTCAATATTCTCCCAGGTATTGGCTGCGGGTAAGAATTCATCATATATATTTCCCAGAATGTGAAGTACCCAAATCTAGTAATTATCCTACAAAATTATTCCCACTTCACCATGTGACAAGTGGAAGGTATTGGTGCTTGAACACCAGCAACTAAGTAGTTCAGGAAAAATTCCACCTGGTGAATAAATGTAAAACTAGGTAACCCATATGGACTGATATAGATTAATCGTTCTTAATCGATTAGAGAATTACAAACTATTCGGGTCTACCCAGAATTCCCAGGCCCATTCATTTGAGAAGTGACCTCTAGATCATAGGTCTCATTTAGAGCTTCACCCTCTACTTGAATTTCCACATAAAAGGCTGAAAATGGATGGATAATCTTGGGTTACTGACTCCATGTATGTATTGTGGGGGCGTTGGCTACTTTGTTCCTATATAGAGCCATTCAAAACAAACTTTTCATCTTGGATCCAAAAAGTCACAATCTCTCATATAGCAGATATATTTTCCCTATCACGCCCTAAGGATGTCTCAAAATGAACAATAAGGCTTCCCCGATCAACTCGTGGTAAGGTAGAATCGTCTTGGAGCCCAAAAATTATAAAGTAATAGCAAACTGGGTAGAGGATAGGCCATAATCTCCAGTAAAAGGAGATCTCTGAGAGTACCCTCTTGAGGTATGACATAGGAATGAAGGATGTCCTCAGTATTCTCAACCATAATCACCCTTCTTATAGTCATTCCCATTTAGATAAGCGTAAGATTCATTTCAGTTTTCATCAAAGGACCATCCCAAAGGTTAGTCCAACATAAATTTGGAAAATTATGAAAAGTAGTCTATGTACTGAAGTCCTATGAATGGTTCTTGGAAAGCACCGTCCGTAAACCAACAGTTTGTGGAAGCATGTGAAGCACTATCCCGAAAGGTGTTGGCTAGTGAAGCAATAGTTCACAGAACAAGCAGATCACGTACAAAGCCACACTATGTGGAAAATTGAACTTCCCATTCTCAGTCAAAGATGTTTAGTTTGTGGAATGAAAAGAGTAGTTCACGGGTGAAGGGAATCTGTAGAGGAAATAGTTCATGGAGGCAAAGAGAATGATGGAATCATGAGAGTGTTGGGTTAGCCTAGAAAAGTGGTAAAATACAAATGAACTGGGTCCCCAATATATAGACATGTTCCCCCATATAGGTCTACCTTTATACCAGAAACTAGTTCAAGTGAGGACTGATTTCTATATTATAATAGCCTCCTCTTTATCCTGACCAGAACCCATTCTGATGGGGGGAATTTGTTGGGTCTTGAAAACTTTTCAAAGGGGAAGAAAAATACTCTCATAGATTTGAAAAAGGCTGAAAGAAATTGAAGGAATAATCGAAGGAGAAGGATGGAGAAGCCAAATTTTTGAAAGGAAAATATTGTGCCACGAATCGTAATCCCTTTTCGGACTTTCACTCTACATGGCAGTCCATGGATTCTCAAAGTTACCTACAAATTGAACAATTATCAGGATGGTGATTATGACACCGACTCCATATACGAATGAGTTCATTCATGTGATGGAGGTGGAAAAAAATCTACCATGAATATGATGTCCCCAGTGAACTCAAACAGTTCGTGGGTGAGGCGTAGCCGACAGACTCCTGTGAATGAGACAAAGTCATTCTTAGGAGCGAGGTGGTGATTTTCACTATCGTAGAGGAAGAAACCATACCCTATTAATCGAGTTGTACACGGGCCAGGTTTTTCCCCATGGAATTTCGCAAAAGGTGTCATGTGACCCACTAATCCATCTCTTCCACTCTTCTATAAAAGGACCTTGAGGGGATTGAAAAAAGGGGACTTGGAGACTTAGAAACTTAAAGAGAATCAGTTTCAGAGCTTTGAAGGCATGAAAGATGAAAATCACTGTAAAAGATGGACTCTTTTGACGATTTCCTATAGGTAAAACCTACCACATAACATTAAAATATGGGAATATAAAGTTAATTGGAAAACCACTGACCACATACACTTCATGGATAAACTTCTCGTGAACCACATGATCAATACCCTTTATTCAATTCAGTGTACAACATAGCACATCACTACGTAGATTAAACCTTCGCCACATATCACATCACCATGTGGATCAAACCCAACACCGCATAGCAAAATGCTACGCGGACGGAACTGGGTGCCGCGTAACAAAATGCTAAGCGAACCACAACCAAGTTCATGTAACACCATGGTATGCCAAAAAAAATCCACTATCCACATATAAATACACGATGTAGAAGATACCCCATCACCCATCATTAAATGGTATGTAGAATGGGGTACCTTTGGTTGTTCGACCTCCCAGCTCCAGTAATTTCCATCCATTTATGTCGCCTCGTTCATGGCCCTTCCGTGAACCAATCCAACAATGTTAGGCCAAATCCCCTCCCAAAGCCACCAGACCTATATGATAGAACCATCGGGTGCATCAGCACAACCTTTTGAGTTTACATACCCATGGTAAGCAGAGTCACGCGGTTAATCCCAGTAATGGTGTGGATCTATGGAATTTCCAATATTTTACATTCTCGTGGTAAATTGGGGTCTAACCTTGGGATACTGATGTAAACCTCCCCATTCTAGGGGTGAAGGGTAATCATTGGCCTCTCCCTTTGATGATGTCTAGTGAAAAATAATATAAAGGTTGGGGCCGAAGCCTCATTTATTATTAATGCAATGAAAAGACCTCTTTAACTGGGTAGCGGGAGACCCATTACATAGCCTGAAGGCCCAGTGGGCATTTATCCCATTACATGGCCCGTAGGCCCATTTTTTTGGCCCAAAGTCCATTATGTGAATAGTAATACTACAGTACCTGTGCTACTACAGTACTGAACAGTAACCGCCACTACTACAGTACTCTGCCGCTACTACAGTGACCTGCCGCCGTTACAGTGCATGTCGTTGCTACAGTTCCCCCGTTGCTACAATCGCTATAGTCTACTATAGTACCTGCACCCAATAGGTTTTGAACCCCCATTTTTCATGTAGAATTAAGGGTTTCTTAACAATAAACCTAAACCCAACTACATAAGATAAATGACACTAACTTTTCCATTCCATGAGAAGAAACATTCCCCCTTTAAATCCTGAAACTAATGTTAGGGTGTCCCTCTTGGAGTAATCCCCTTTGATCATATGAGGTGGAACTCTCTCCCCGACCTCGTTCTCCATAATCCTCCTCCTTTACATCAGTGGAGAAGAAAATGTGTATTGTTTTTTGAATCTTTCACATACTTTTATTTCTCACACTAAGTATGAATCACGTGGTCTTAGAGTCTAGTGATGATCACAACACCCACACAATCCACTAGGAAAGGAACTATGAGACCTCTAATTTCTATCAAAATAGGATATCTAGGAAGCCTTCCGGAGGACTAATCTCCATATCATCTCATACATGAAATGGGAAATCTTGTTCCCCCCACAAATGGGCCTCCTCTTGGGTGTAGTCCCCATAAGAAATAATCTACAAGAACTTTAATTCCTGCCCCAAATAGGATATGTAGGATGCATGTCTAATGCCTGAGCTCAAAGGGTATCCTTATCAAAGGTTAACCCCAATCATGAACCCCAATTAATAAAGGCCTCCTCTATGGTGTAAGTCCCAAATTTGAATCAAAAAGTTCCTTCTATACTGATGTAAGCCCCAAATCATTCCTCATTTATGAGCAACTTCCATGTGTAGGCCCCATCTTACTAAACTATTAGGGATTTGATTCCAAACCAACTGGGATATGTAGGAAACCCCCCTAAGGTCCAAACCCAATATTAAAACTCACCCTAATTCTTTCGAGGCCATATCCCGGGTAGGTTCACCTTCACCCCGAAGACTACATTACTTTAGGGTACCTTGGGCTACCTCAACATAAGTCCAACACCAAATCTTTACTTGGAACCTTCCACCTATATGTCATTGTTGTATGATGTTAAACTGTATGGATGGGTCCTCATTACATGACCTTAAAAGGAGTTGTGTCTAGTTAAGTGGAAATGAACTATTTGGGCCCTGATTCCTCTCACAAGGATACATAAGAAACCTATCTTATGGGTTTGACCCTGACATTAGAACAATTCCCATCCCCCTGGATGATGATAAACTCCAGAGTGCCTCATCACTTGGATTAAACCCATGTTGTCTTATTAAATGATGAAGGAATTCCTGATCTATCCACAAAATAGTAACATTTATGAAGAACCTTGTATACATACATATATCTTCCTTAATAGAGAACCTTAGATACATATAGATAATTCCAAACCCACATGCTTCTATGATCGATCTTGCAACTTAGGAGTAATCCACAGAAACATTCTTGGGAAAGAACCAAGGATTCATGAACATATGAACATTAAATAAATATATAAGAGAGTCCCATAATAGGAAATAATTCCCTCCAAAAGGGTTTGATGAGCCTGATTTCCCATCCTCTCGACCAGTGTGAGTCCTTAAGTGTTGTTAGCCAAATCATCATCCAATGAGTACCTGCCTTTGTAAAGTAGGTCCATGAATCATAGATAATAGATTCATTAGGTATTTATAGATCCACAAATAAAACCTTTAGAGAATATCTGAAGAGATCATACCCAATGTGGATCGATTGAACAAATACCCATGAAAGAATAAAATCAATTTAATCTTTTAATATTAGGAAATAAATAAAATTCATGATATAAAATTTCATAGGGCAGTATATGAACCACATAAAATAAATGAGTGGTGAATATAGAATAAGTCACACAGAAATAAAAGTGAGACTAGAAATCCCCTTTCCTTATGCTTTCATTTTGATCATACTTGCTTTATCCTCCTGTATATTGGTTCTAGACATGTTATTAACTTATACCAAAACCATATTAATATTTATAATATCATATCTAGTACTTTTACTATAAGGACACAACCATAAAAGTTACATAATCTTGAGTCAATTCAAGAATTCACATTGATTATCTTTTATGTGTAGGGTTTCATCTAATTAGGCTATAAATATAACATAAAACTCAAATATTACAAAGTAGACACTTCTACTAACTATCCATTTTTTTCAAAAGATAAAAATATTTATTCATCATGACTTATTACTTTCTCTTACCCATACTTATACCCAGTGGAAAAATTTTAAAAACATGGGATGATCATAAAAATAAAAGTAAGGAATATAAAATAAGGAATGAAACTGTTAGTCCAAGTGTATTTTAAAATCGTGAATTTTTTTTCACAAAATCATACATTTTACCCATAAAACATAAGTTCATTAACATACCTCATGAAATCATAAGATCCCTGAAAATATTCTTATAAATCATAACTCATAAAGGTAAATTTTGGAATCCATATCATACTTACTTTGTAGGTTTTATAGCTATATAGGGAGTAACCTTCACGGTTACATTTGGAATACCTATCATAGTAAATTCTCGAAATCTCTTAGGAGAAATCTTATCATTTAACTTTGTCTCATTACCTAATTCATGGGAGAGATACCACATGATCCCCCACACTCATTTTATCATGGAACCACCCATATTCATAAATGATTCCCAAGTATTGTAACATAATCATAACACATGAAACAAGCATAAAGGAAAAATAACATTTCTACTTTGCAATCACAAGATATCTTTTAAAGATATTGATATAATCAATCTATTCTCAAATAAATTTTCAATACTAAATTAACTAAAAAGGAAATATAGTATTTATTTTTCTTTTAAAAGCATTATAGCTTGTAGAGTAAAAAAATATATCAAATAATGGTCACAGTAGTAGAAAATTTGTTACCATCACATACATTAAAAAATTAGTCCTTTTGTCATTTAGTAAAACACTTAGTATAAAAATATTACTTTTGATGAAATTTTAATGAAATTAAAAGTAAAATTTGTAGATTATACACCATATAAAATACGTTTGTGTATAACATCAAATTATGCCTCAATGAATGGATATTGATATGAAGCCCCTTACCGCAATTCTGACTTGTCTTGCACATTCTTTATATCCCTTTCCTTCAAATGATAACCTTTATTAACAACTTAACAACTTTAAGATGGGTATTATAAATAAAATAAGGCCTCAATAATGTGGGTAGGTAATCTAGGAAGGGTTTTGGGATGATCTTTTCCGAACCGAAAGTTTTTTGAAGTGTAAGGAATCGAGAAGAAGAGTCCTTTTTATAGGAGAGGGGAGGGGAACTCTTGGAATTATTAAAATCATTAAATTAATATAAATTAATTTTATATTTAAAATTGGTAAAAGTTTATTTAGTTCTAATATAGGATGAGGATGGGTTTAAATCCATACATCCAATAAAAATTAGGCAATTTTTTAATATTTTTTTATCCTTATCTTTATGCTTTAACCCATTTAACTCTTACCATTTTATTAAGTAATACACTTCGAGAGTTAAAGTAATTACCATAACATGTAGAATAACCAATGAATGAGTCATTAATGACATTTAGAGACTTACCAAAACTTTTTGGCCAATTCTTGGATTTTTAGAAATTTTAATTCATTTAATCAAATATTTTATATTTTAAAATATGAATTATGTCAGTTTTGACACTATTCATTACTTGAATTTTTAGAAAATAATAACTTTATTCCTTAAAAAAAACTAGTAAAAATTGTTAATAACATTACTAAGTAATACATAAAATTCATGGATGACATAAAATATTTTAATTTATATTTATTTTAACATTATTAATATCATTTATTTGATTCTTCCTTTAATAAATTTATTACTGAATCATAATTATGTCGTAATTTATTTTAATTATTAAATATATAAAAATTATAAATAAATTATCATGATGTAGGTAATATTTTTTTTATTTCTAATGAATATTTATAGTTAAAGATATCACTTATATAACCTCATATTAAAATTGTTTTAGTAATAAGAGACATGTTTATGACATCTTTGTTTTTACTTAAATAAAATGTTATTAATGTCATAATCACCCTCAAGTGGCTTCCAAAGGCCACAATTTTAGCCCAAGTTTCGTATTGGACGAAAATAACTCATCTGATAAGATTATGACAAGTGTTTGGGTATTATTATTTTTATAATATTATTTTTACCTTTAACTACCTGATTTACCTTTAACTGTGGTAAATAAAATACTAAAGTTACTATTCCCAAAATGTAATTTTGATCCTATTAGATCAAATTTTTCATACTTATTACAACCATATATGTCCATTTTTGAAAATTTACTTCACATAAGTGACTAAAATTAATTTTAAAATTAATCCTATTGATGGATTGAGGAAAAAAAAATTTAAAGTAAAAATATTCAAAAGCTCACAATGTTTTTAGATGCCATTTTAATTTGAAATTGATTCTAATGACCTAAATTAGATTAAATGATAAAAAATTAATTGAATTATACTTTAAAACTAATTAAAAGGATAACCTAACTATATAAATTAATAAAACAAAATGTAGTATTTTTCACTATTCATTAAAAAATGAATATTATTAGAAAAATAAAAAAAATTAAACCAAAGTAAATTTTGATGTCCCGATTCCAAAGAAGAAGTTTAATTTATCATATAAAATTTATAAAACTATAAAAGTTTATAATTAAAGGATTCTCCACCAATAGGTGGTAAAACTACCTTTTAAAAATATTAAAGCTTTTTATTCTTAAAATTAGATTTATTCTTATTTTGAGCCCATAAAATTTATTGGAATAAGGTAAAAACATTTAAAAAACATGTGTAAATATAATATAGTTATTTGTATTCATTCCTGCCCATATAATATCTAGGTGTTAATTGTAATTTAAAATAATAATATTAATAATGTATTATTTTTCAGTATAATTACTTGGGATGTTACTTCCTTCCCCCCTTTTGAAAATTATGTCCTCACAATTTTATTCACTTATCAAATAAGTGGGGGTAATTATCCCTCATCGAATTTTTAGATTATCATGTTGCCTCTTCAACCCTATGGTTTTTTCACAAAACCTTAACCTAATGAATCACCTTATTCTGCAACACTTTCTCTCTACAGTCAAGAATCGAGAAAATTTGTTCCTCATAATAAAGATTTTATTCCAATTAAACTACTTATGGACTCAAAACATGAGATGGATCTGGAATATACTTCCTTCATATTGAAACATGAAAAACATTATGTACCTGGGATAAAATCGGAGGTAAAGCCACTTTGTAGGCAACTGATCCAACTTTCTCAAGGATTTAATAGGGTCCAATGAATTGTGGAATCAGTTGACCCTTCTACCAAAACACATCATACTTCTCTATGGAGAAACTTTGAGAAATACATGATCACCTACCTTGAAAGAAAGATCCTTCCTCTGGTTATTCTCATAATTTTTCTGCTTGCTCTAAGCTGGACACATGTGTTTCAAAATCAACTATACTTTTTCTAACATCTCTTCTATCAATTATAGTCTCATCAACTTATTTTCTCTAATTTCACCGCAAAAATATGGAGTTTGACACCTTTTTCCATATAATTCCTCAAATGGTGACATCTATATACTATAATGAAAAATGTTATTATAATAAAACTCAACCAAAGAAATATGTTATTCCAAAATTCCCTAGTAATCCATTAAACAACACATAGCATATCCTCTAAGGTCTGAATTGTTCATTCTGATTATCCATCTGATTAAGGATGAAAAATTATACTAAAATTTAATTTAGTTCCCAATAAATTTTGAAGGCATTTCCAAAAGTTATAAGTGAAATTTGGATTACGATCAGATACAATGGAGAGAGTAACTCCATGTAACCTAAATATCTCTTTAAGATACAACAATGAAATTTTATCTTGAGATGGTGTATCTTGAATTGGAAGAAAATGAGTACATTTAGTCAATCTATCAAAAAAACCCAAATCAAATTGTTACCTTGAGAAGTCTTTGGTAATACCACTACAAAATCTATGGATATATTTTCCCATTTCTACTTTGGTACTAACAAAGGATGAAGCATCCCCTTTGTAAAATTTCATTATTCTTTAACCTGCTGACAAGTCAAACACTTTACAGTTAATTCAGAAATATCTCTTTTCATTCTATCCCACCAATAATACTCTCGAAGGTCTCTATACATCTTAGTACTTCCAGGATGAACTGAAAACAAAGAACTATGAGCTTCACATAACAACCCTTTCTTTAATCGTGAATCACAAGGAACACATAACCTCTTCCCAAATCTCAAAACACAATCTTTATGAATGTTAAATTAAGTAAACTTACCCTCCGGAACCAATTACACTTTTTTAAAATTCACTATCTTCCTTCTGTGCTTGCTTAATTCTATTTGATATAGAAGATTGCACTTAAACCTGAAACAAAATAGAGGAATTTCCTATACCAAAAACTTTTATACCAAAGTTTATCAAATCATTAATCAAAGGGTCACCTTCCAAATATAACATGGTTAATGTAACATTAATTCTCCAACTCAAAGCATCAGCCACTTTGTTTTCTTTTCCAAGATGGTAATGAATCATGAAATCATAATTCTTAATTAGTTCCAACCATCTTCTTTGTATCATGTTCAATTATTTTGGAGTGAATATATACTTCAAACTCTTATGGTTAGTATATATTTCACATTTTATTTCATACAGATGATGCCTCCAAATTTTTAAAGAAAAAACAATAGTAGCTAATTCCCAATCATGCGTAGGGTAATTTAACATATGAGTTTTCAACTGATGTGAAGAATAAGAAATTACCTTATCATTCTCAATTAGAACACAACCAAGTCCTTTCAGCAAAGAATCACGATAGATAAAAAATTAAACATTTCTAGAAGGTAGTTCCAAAACCAAAGCATTCACCAATCTTCTTTCCAATTATAGAAAAAAAATCATCACATTCTTTTTTCTAGATGAAATTAATACCTTTTTGAGTTAACTTAGTCAGTGGGCTAGATAACCATGAAAACTTTTCAATAAACCTTTGGTAATAACCTAATAAACCAAGAAAACTATGAATCTTAGTTATATTTTTGGTCTTGGTCATTCTTTAAAAACTTTTATTTTATCAGGATCAACAATTATACAATATTTATAAATAATGTAACCAAGGAAATAATTTTTTTGCAACCAAAATTCACACTTTATGAATTTCCCAAACAATTTCTTTTCTTTTAAGGTTTTCAAAACAACCCTTAGAAGAACTTCATACTCATATTTTATTTAATAATATTCCAAAATTTCATTAATAAACAAAAACACGAACTTAATCAAGAACTAAAAAAATATTATATTCATATGTTCCATGAATATAGTAGGTTCATTAGTTATCCCAAATGACATAACTACAAATTCATAATGTTTATAACTAGTATGAAACACAGTCTTTGGAATGTTTTCTTCCTTTACTTTCAACTGATGGTACCCCGACCTCAAGTCAACCTTTAAAAAATATTGTGATCCCTAGAACTGATCAAACAAATAATCGATATGAGGAAAATGATATTTTTATTAAAAGCGATTTTATTCAAGGATCTATAATCATTTAAAAGTCTCATTGAACTGTCTTTCTTTTTAATAAACAAGAGAGTATCACCCCATGGTGATGTGATTGTTCAAACAAAACCTTTATCTAATAACTCCTGCAATTGCTTCTTTAACTCTTAAAGTTCAATTTAATCCATTCTATAAGGGGTTTTTGAAATTGGATTAGCATAAGGAACTAGGTTAACAATAAATTCAACTTCCCAATTAGGTATAATACTAGACAACTCATCAGTAAGAACATCAAGATACTCATTTACCACTAACACATCATTAATCTAAATAGTTCCTTTATTTTCAACAATATATGAAAGGTAACATTAATTTCCATATTTTAATAGTTTCTCAGCTTCTTGATATGTTATTAATGTTAAGGGTTCATTCTTGTAAAAAAACTGAATGTCTTTATGAAAAGAAACTACTTTATCTCTACAGTAAATCTTAGCATGGTAAACAGAAATCCAATCCATACCCAAAATGACATCAAACTTTAATAGAGGGAAAACAACAAGGTTTTTAGGTAAATTATATCCACAGAAAAGGACAATAAGATTCTTATAATTTCTTTTGGCCTCAACATTTCCCCCAGGTGTTTTTAACATAAGTTTTGGATTCATTTCTTGAGGTAGAATTTTCAATTCACCAGAAAATTTTTCAGAATTGAAAGAATGTGTTGACCATGAATCAAAAAACACATTGGCATAATATGAATAAAAAAACAATGTACCTGATACCAATTAATTTGATGGAATAAAATTTTTTGAAGTACTTTCAAAGGATTTCACCACACCTTTCTACTTATCGTCTGGTTTCTTCCCATTATTCAAATTCTTCATCGAACACTCATTTGTATAATGACCCATCTCATTAAATTTTAAAAAATACTAACTATATATTGGATTTTCTATTACCTTAACATGATCTTTTCCAGTGCTGTTACAAGCCCTATGTCTAATTTTACCATATCATAAGCACTTACTATAATTTATAAGGCATTCTCCAGTGTGTTTTTACCACAATTCTCACAAACATTAAACTTAATTTTCTTGCCCCCAGACTTTTTTTGATGAATTATTCCATTTCACCTACCACCTCAACCTCTTTTTTTAGTTTTCAAAGAACACATGATCATCAGAAAACTCTATTTCCACCTTCTCCACACATAAAAGAAGTTTTTCATAAATTTTGAACTCACAAGAATCCAACACCCTTTAATAATTTGTCTTTAATACTGGGTAAAAATGATTAATTTTACTATCAAGATCCTAGATTGAATTTGGAGAATAACTTTCCAGTCGAGTGAATTTTGATTCATAATAATCCACTGAGTCCTATTCTTTCCTCAATTCAAAGAATTGTTTTTCTATCCTAAGTCGAACCACCTTAGGAAAATATTTCTCAGGAAAAAAACTTTTGAATTCATCCCAATAAAGAGCATCAATCTCCTCACAGTCCCTAATATTATTAACCATAAAATACCACTACCCGACTTCACCTTTAAAATGGTAAACATCAAGACTAATCTTTTCATTATATAAACACTCCATTACATCAAAAATATTTTCTAGTTATTTAATCCACCCTTGAGCTAGAACGAGGTTAGATAATCCTCTAAATGATGGGGGATGTTGCCTTATAAAATTATCCACTACCGAAATGTTACTCTATAGTTGATCTGGATGATCTCATGAATGCATACCACCACAATTTATATCATGAGTCAACTATTCCATCACTACCAAAAACTATTTGGTTCCAATTCGGACCATCTCATATTGCTGATTTGGAAGGTTATTTTCATATGGATTTTGTCCCAATACAGTTTCCCTATTTCATCTATGGAAAACCATCTCTAAATAAACATATATTATATGAAGAAACATGGTAATATTTAAATTATATATCATTTCAATTTCACCATAAAGTAAAAATCATATATGGATATTCTATTAAAAATAACTTAACCCCTAAATTTTTCTAAACTGACCTTTGATACCAACTATAAGGCCCTGACCTTAAATGTTAAATAATCTTGAGTTAAGTCAAGAACTCACATTGAGGATATTTTTAGGTTTATAGTTTTAGAGAATTAGGCTATAACTATTAAATAGCAACTCAAATATTATATAGTAGAAAATTATTCTTGCTGTCAATTTTTTCACAAGATAAAACTCTTTAAAACATGATTTTTTTCTTGATAGAAATATTCATAACATTCATCTTGACTTCTTCACTTATATTACCCATCCTTATACCCTATGGAAAAATTTTAAAAAACTTGGGATGAACACAAAAGGCTCAGTAAGGGGTATAAAATAAGGAATGAAATCATTAGTCCAGGAATATTTCAAACTCATGAAATTTTTTTCACAAAATCATACTTTTCACCCATAAAAAATAAGTTCTTAACCACACCTCATGAAATCATAAGGTACCTAAAAAGCTTCTTAGAAATCATAAAGCATAAAGGTAAATTTTATCATCCATATCATACATACATTGTACCTTTCATAGCTACATAGGGAGTAACCTTCATGGTTACATTTGGAATACCCATCATAGTATATTCCCTAAATCTATTAAGATAAACCTTATCATTTAACTCCATCTCATTACCCAATGCATTGGAGAGACATCATGGGGTCATGCACCCTTGGTTTGTCATGGAACTAACCATATTCATAAACTATGCCCAAGTACTGTAACATAATCATAACACATAAAACAACCATAAAGGAAAAATAACATTTCCACTTTGCAATCACAAGATATCTTTTCAAGATATTGATATAATCAATCCATTATCAAAACTAGTTTCAATACCAAAATACCTAAAAAGGGAATATAGTATTTATTTTTCTTTTAAAAACTTTACGATTTATAGAGGAATACAAATAACAAATAATGGTCATGACGGTGGTAAATTCATTATCGCTGTATACATTATAAAAATCATTCCTTTTGTCATTTAGTAAAAAAATTCGTATAAAAAGATTCATTTTGAAGACATTTGAATGAAATTAAAAGTAAAAGGGTTTGATTATACATAGTATAAAAGAAGGTGGTGTATAACATCAAATTATTCCTTAATGAAATGATATTGAGATGAAGTCTCTTACCTCGATTCTAACTTGTCTCATACATTCTTTATATTCCTTTCCTTCGGATGATCACCATTCTTAACACCTTAACACCTCTAAGAAGGTTTTTCTAACTAAACTAAGGCCTCAATAATGTGGGGAGGTAATCTAGGAAGGGGTTTGGGAAAATAGTGTCCAAATTAAAGGTTTTTTAAGTTTAAGTAAAAGGGAAGAAGAGTTCCTTTTATAGGAGAGGGGAGGGGAACTCTTAGAATTATTAAAAGTATTAAATTAATATAAATTAATTTTATATTCCAAATTGATCTAAGTTTATTTAGTTCTAAGATAGGGTACAGATGGGTCTAAATCCATTAATCCAATAAAAATTAGATAATTTTTGGATGTTTTTTAATCCTTATCTTTATGGTTTCACCCTTTTAACTCTTACTATTTTATTAAGTAATTTACACATTAGGAGTTAAAATAATTACCCTAACATTTCAAACGACCAATGAATGAGTCATTAATGAAATTAGAAGACTTAAAAAAATATTTGGATGGATATTGTATTTTTTTAAATTTTAATTCATTTAATTAAATATTTTATATTTTAAAATATGAATTATGTCAATTTTGACACTATTCATTACTCGACTTTTTAGAAAATCATAAAAATTTGATTCCTTAAAAAAAACAAGTTTAAATAATAAATAAAACGACTAATTCATCCATAAAATTTGTTTATAGCATAAAATATTTCAACTTATATTTATTTTAATATTATTAATATCATTTATTTGATTCTTCCTTTAATAAATCTATTACTATATCATTATTGTGTCCTAATTAAATTTAATTATTTAATATCAAAAAATTATAAATAAACTATCATGATGTAGGTAATAGTTTTCTATTTTTATGGACTATTTATATTCTAAGATATAACTTATATTACCCATATTTAAAAAAATTAGTAATAAGAGACATGTTTATGATATCTTTGTTTTTACATTAAATAAAATGTTATTAATGTCATAATCACACCTAAGTGGCTTTAAAAGGAAAAAATTTCAGACAATGTAGTGTCTTGGTTGATAATAACTCATCCAATAAGATTAGGACAACTGTTAGGATAGTTTTATTATTTTAATAATATTATTTTTACATTTAATTACCTGATTTACCTTTAATCGTGGTAATTAAAATACTAAAGTTACTATTGAGAAAAATTATCTTGATCCTATTAGATCACATTTTTCATACTGATTATGACCATGTAAGTCTTTTTTTAAAAATGTAATACACATAAGTGAATAAAATTAATTTAGAAGTTAATCCCGTTGACGGATTGAGGAAACGAGTTTTTAAAGTACAAACCTTCAAAAGTTAAAAATGTTTTTTATATCCAATTTCAATTTGAATTTGATTCTAATGACCTAAAATAAATTAAATGATAAATTTTTTATTTATTTATTCTTTAAAATTAATTAAAAGGATAACCTAACTATATAAATAAATCAAACAAAAAGTATTTTTGAATTAAAATGCAGTATTTTTCACTATTCATTAAAAAAATTAATATTATCAGAATAATACCAAAAATTCAATGAAAGTAAATTTTTATGTCCCTATTATAAATAAGAAGTTTAATTTGTTATATAAATTTATAAAACTATCAAAATTTTGAATTAAAAATGGTTATCCATTAATAGGCGGTAAAAGTACATTTTAAAAATATTATAGCTTTTTATGTTTAAAATTTTCTTTATTCTTATTTTAAGCCCCTAAAATTTATTGGAAGAAAGTAAAAAACATTTAAAAACCTATGTTAATATAATATAGTTATTTATGCTCACTCCAACCAATATAATGGCTAGACATTAATTACCATTTAAAATAATAATATTAATAATGTATTATTTTTCTGTATAACTCGATCTTGTGTGCAATGTAAGATTTCAGAGAAACCCATAATTGCATGTCGGTTACGCTATCGGGAATAACATACCCTTTAAAATAAAATTAATATTTAATTCATAAATATTAATAGACATAAAAAATTGTTATTCTATAATTACCTAGGATGTTACATTTATAAGATCTTTTTCTCCCATTTCTTAATATTCTTTCATTATTTTCATTGTTTTGAGTGTTAATTGCCTTGTTTTTCGAGTATGTTTTGACTTTTTATTTTTTGTTCCTATTACATAGAAAATGATTTAATAATATCTATAATTTAAACCATGATGTAAATATCATATATTTTTATCATAAATTTTTTTATAATAGTTCATAAAATTTTGTGATAGGAAATGAAATATGTCATTCATGGAGACGGTAGGCCGTACATATGCATGAAAGATGTTTCCATTTTCTTTTCATATTGAAATAATTAAAATTAAATGATATATATTTATATTATCATTATTATTGGTAAAAAATCCCTCAAGGCATTATTGAAGCATTTTTTAGGTGATTGTGTTTGTTGACAAAGTGGACATCAGTGATGTGATTGTTGACAAAGTAAACCATGGCATACAAATTTGTTGACAAAGGGGATTTCATGGTGGAATGTCGAGTTCAAGAGCTGTGGATAATGATCAATGTTTGATTCAAGAACTTCGAAAATGTAATGGATGATCTGGGGGCGGTACAAAAAGAACAGATACAAGGTGGTTCCATTTTCCAGTGTTTGCCAAATTTATGGGCCTGAATATCGAAAAATGAAGAAAACTGTTTTTGGCACAGGGACTTGCGCACCGAGGTCTTGAAGGATAGTAAACTTGCGCGCCATATGTTTTTGAAGATCGTATCATCAAAATATGGCAAAGGGATAAGGTTCGCGCAAGTTTTGGTGAGGTCGCGTTGGTGACTTGCGTGCCATGATGAGACTTGCGCACCGATGCCTTGGAAGCTTGAGGACTTGCGTGCTGAGGGTTGACTTGTGTGCCATCGCGCAGGGTGGTAAAATTGCCTATAAATACTAGACCAACCCTCCTCATTTCTCACCGGAGTTCAACACTTTGAAGATTCAGAGCTCCCGTCGTGCAGGTGTGGTGGTCATGCAAGTGGCGGTGTGTCGCGCAAGTGAGACTTGCGCGCCATAGAAGGAAGTTGTGTGCAAAGTTTGAGTTGAACGCCTGAGGGGGTTTAGGAGAGGAAGTAAGTGAGTCACACAGGTTTGGAGTTGAATAATCTTATGTCACACAAGTGGTTGAGGTAGACTTGCGCCCCAGTTGTGACTTGCACGCCGGATTAGACTTGGGCGCCAAGTAAGGTTGATTTTCCAGCAGTATTTTTGTGCTGCGTGGAAGCTGGAAGTTTGCCCGATACCTTTGGTGCAAAGAGATATTCATCTATGGGTGAAAGTTGGACTTCAACAGAGCATCTACATACAGAGGAAGATGCATTACTTCATGCAAAAGAAGAGACCTACAGGTCTATAAACTCTGAGTGGATCCTTTCTAGAGCAGTGAGTGAAGGAAGAGGAAGAAGGTGATCCTCTCCACCGGTAGTGAGCCATAGAGAGAGAAACCGGGAGTGACCCTTGGGAAAGTAGTGAACTGACCCTAAACTTTGTAAAGGCAGTGAGCCTGGGCATAGAAGTAATCTATCCTGAACCTTTGTATCCACATCAAGTGAAAAATAGTGGAATTTGGTATGACCGACAACTTGTCAGTGTATGCTCCTTGGACGTAGCCTAGTGAGGGTGAACCTGTGTCTGCTTTCTTACTTCCCTGCATTGCATTTAAAGCATCATCATCAGATAAATAAGAAAATAATTGATCATAACAAACACAAAAGTACAAACAAAGTGACCCTTGTAATAAAGAGGACAAGATCTAGTGGGGCAGGAAGAACTTTGAAAAAGAATATCCATACCCTGATTCACCCCCCCCCCTCTCAGGGTATATATGATCCTATTGGTCCTAACAATTATAGTATCATATTTATTTCATATATATATCACATATTTTTATTAAAACCATCCCTAATACATTTCATATAAAGCGTGAATGAATCCCATAGCTTCGCAAGGTAGTAGTTCGTCGTACACTTAAACGACATTATCGTATTCTCACAAAATAGAAATAATGAAATTATGTTTGATATAATATTTAAATAAGAATAAATACATCATAAATATCATTAATATAATATAAAAATAGTATGTCCATCATTATGCTCATCCTTAAAAGGTGTTAATGGAAAAACTAACGACATCGGTTCGTAAGGCAATAGTCCATTGCACACACGAACGATGATTTTGTAACCCATTTTATTGAATTGTGTGTGCATGTTGGTAGTAACCTTAACATAAAAAAATTTAATAATACTTCAGATACTTATTTTATTATATAATCATGGTATAATAATAATTTAAGGGGTATAGAAATAAATAAAACAAAGATGCATGTTGATGAACGTCACCTCTTCTTCGGGTAACTCCTATTGATTTTCACCAAATGCCATCATTGGATGGATTTTATACCCAAATTTAGGCTTATAATATGACTTTAGGGAAGTTTTTAAGTTTATTAGGTAGGTTTTGGATGAGACAAATGAATTGGTAGGTGTGATTATGTGAGGGGAGTGAGCACCCTTTTATAGTAGAGGAGGAGTAACATTCTTATAAATACCAAAAAGTAAACACTATTGGGAAGTATCCCTTACCTAATGTGACTAAAATAATAATAAAAATTATAAAAGAGGGTATATAGTCAAAATATGGCTATAAAATGTGTTTTTTACAAGTATTGGGTCATTTCCACATCTTATCTTTTAAGATTAACCACTAAGTAAAATCATTTTACCTTAATCACTTCAATTAACATTAATCATTTTTATTAATAACTTTAGTCAAGAATTAATTTTACATTATTATCAAATTTAAATTATTATTAATCAAAATATTGAATCCATTTTTCCAAATTCCATTCACTAAAGTCGTAAAATTTTATTTAAAATTAATCCCGTAGACAGAACGAGAAAGCGGGTTTTTAACGTGAAAATGTTCAAAAGTTTGAAATGTTTTATATCAAATTTCACTATGAAATTTACTATAATGACATAAATTGTATTATTAGATGTATAATTTATCAAATATAAATTTAAAACCAATTTAAAATGTAATTTATCATTATAAATTATTTAGATAAAAATTCAGTTTTCAATTATATTCTGTATTTTTCACTATTCATTAAAAAATGAAACTTCTCAGAAAAATACCAAAAATTGAACCTAATATAATTTTAACATTTTAATTTAAAAAATTAAGTTTAAATTTTCAAATAAAATTTATAATTTTTTTAAAACTTAGTTTTAAAACACGTGTCATTAAAAGGCGGCAAAATTGCCTTTAGAAAATACATCTTTTTATGCGTAAAATTGGGTTTGTTCTTATCTTATACCAATAAAATATATTGGATGAATGTAAAAACATTTTATTGAATATATAATATTTAAATTTAATTAATATAATCCTCTAATTAATTAAAGTTATTAATATTATACTCCTTCAGTGCATAAAAATAGTTTTTTATAAAAACATTTCCTTTATATTCAACTGGTTTTTATATTTTTTTACAATTAATTGGTAACCAATTAATTCAACCATATATTTTCATAACTTATTTAATAATATTCATAAGTACCAATTTTACTTATATGAGATAATTTTCATTTTAAATACTAATAGTATTTGAAAAAACTCGATCTTTCATGTAACATAAGCTATCAAAGAAAGTCATTATTGCATATAACGCAAGTTAAACTCAGTGTAGCATTCATTTTAATAAATAATTTTTTTATTTGAAATTTTAAATATATAATTTGGGATGTCATATTTTCATATACACTTGGTCTTTCATGTCATACATGTTATTGGGTAAAATGTTATTATTTTAGAATTTTTAGGGTGTTAAATGCAAGTCATATCCCCTTGGTGAGGTCTGACATGAAGATGGAATTTTTTGGATAGTCCTAGGATGAGATATTAAGTCATAAATACATATTTAATAGTAATTAGAATCAAGTTATACATAGTTATTGTTATATAATCTACCTATACAGATCTGTTCATGTACAAGATGGGGAGAAAAATGTAATTAAGTCTTGGGGAAAGAGAACGAGGTGGTCTGAAATAAATTAAGTATTCATCACCAGAGTATATTAGGGAATGGAAATGGAAGCTACAACTAGGCCTAGGATAGGATATCCAAGCATCACTATATTTCACAAGGGAGTAAAAATCAATCCATTTGTAGTTACGATAAGAGGAATTTGTTTTCATAGGTTATATGAAGCATGAATTTATAGTCAACCGATATAGTCATAATTCAGAAATCCCCAAGTAAATAAAACCATCATGTAGATAAATCTTATACATATGATGGAATTTATAACTTGAGGTCACATGGGATAGGTCTCTTCAATTGTTTTAAGTTCATGCAAGATAAATCATTCTGAACTATTTAAATTTTCATGGGATGAACTATATATCATGCTGTATAACATTATGCAACAAGCACTAATATGGTATGTAGTTTAATGTATAAAGTGGGGATGTTTTTTGGGTAGTTTTATATCATGTGAAAGGGAAGTTTCGAACCTATAATGAAATTATTCAAATTATTTATTGGGAAACCTTACATTGGTGGTGGGTGTGATATGCTCTTCATCCATTATAATCAAGGAATAAGCTCTGTTAGAGTAGATCATATGTATAGAATAACAACCTTACCATTTTGGATCCAACTTAAAAAGTTTATTCTTGATTAAATGAGAGTTCTCAGATCCAGTACTAGTTACTCTTGGATTAATGATAGGAGGTGAACCTTCATATTGAATACTCACATGATATGATTCTAATGAACCTCTAGGTTGTGTAACGTGTGAAACCTTTTCTCATCAATTTTCTCCAAATTATCTAGCTAGATTTGAGACTTATCATATTTAGATAGTTAATTGGTGATGTATATGTGAAATGAGGGAAATTATACCTCAATGGTTTGGACTACCTATGTCCTGTATACAAGAGAATATGTGGACTCTTATGTTCCAGTATTGGTTGTCATACGATAATCACAAAAATCATATAAAAGATTTTATGATTAAGATTTACTGTCTTTTATCATAATATTCTAAAGGATATTAGATAGAGTTTTTTTAAGGCATATATTTTTCTCACCACCACATGATAACAAGTTGAGTGGTTGGACTAAATATAGACTTTTCAATTTAGAAGCATAGAAATTGGTATTGTTGATCATCAATATTCTATGAGAGTCACCAAATCTGATGATAATATTAGGATTTATGAAATTAATGATAGCCTTTGTTCTGATTTCTTGGGAGATGTAGGCTCATCCCACTCAAAGAAAAAATCAATAGTAGTAAGAATGAACTTGAAATATTTGGATGTAGTTTGGGGAAATAGCCCCATGATATATATTCCTTACATGGAAAATATATAAGAGTATTAGGTAATGTGAAACAATTATGGGGGTTAATAAATTAAGTTTTCATGTATCTAAAAAGAATGGTACTTTTTTATGAACTCTATGAAGTCCTACATTATTAATTACTAGAAGTATCCAAGTCTCTTTATTTGATGGATGAGATTGCCTTATGATCAGTGAGCATCATAGGTTCCTACATGGACTTCCTGTATAGTAGTGAGGGTCTCTAATCCTTTTATGATTTTAAGGAGGAATATATCAAATCCTAGTTTATAGAGGACTTTCAGGGAATTTAGGTCATATTATATGATGAAATTTGATGCCCAATGATGGATACATTCATCCTTATCTTGATCTGGTGGGAGAATCCTATTTTGGATGTAGTCTTTTATGTGAGGAATCCATCCAGTTGTGGTATTAATTAAAAAGGGAATAGGTTCACCTTGTTATGGGGTGCTGTTAAACTTGTTTATTTTTTTCATTTCATTATTAATAAATGGTTATATCACCCTATGATGTGTGATGTGAATGACCATATCATCTTGGTTTGAATCTTATAGGATTTTAGATGCATTGTCTAGTGCATCTTCTTAAGCATCCTATCAATGTGATATGTGATACCAAATTTAATATGAGGGGAATTTAGCTATTAAATATCACACATAATCAAGTAAAGGAATAAAATATTTCTTCCTAATGTCACATTCACCATTAGTTTTATTTATTACTCACTCTAAATCACCCTTGACATTCAATCAGGCTATTGTTATCTGTATGAAAAAATCTAGAACTATAATGAGGGCCTGATATTCTTCCTTATTGTTTTCTCATTATTCTAATAATATGAAGGAATATAGTATAATAAATATTTCTTGAGATGAATATAATCCTAAAACTCCATTTGGTATGTGCAGTGGTTCATTAAGTATAAAAAAAACATTTTTCCTCTCATGAGTGAATTATGTATATCTATAAAAAACCCAACCCATGATAATCTTCATATTTCATCACAACCTATAATAATCCATGATGAATATAAATTTTTGATAATTAAAAGTCATAATTTTAGTGTTCAAATATCATTTCACTTCATTATTATAAGTTTCCAACATGAAAGAATGATAAAGTATAGAGTACCTTCTGTATAAAATGATATATTTTATATTCTTAAACTCCTTTAAAAATACTAAAAAACAATCATGAAGGCATGTCTAATCATATCTCATATTATAGACTTTCATAGAGGCCTTATGTTTAGTGAAATCTTAGGATTTTGTTAGGCTCATTACATATCCATGTAATTCATACCACATATCTTTATGAATATCTGAAAAAATTATCCCACTAAACTCTTTTAATGGGTAACATGTGTGAAGAAATTTTTTTTTGAATAATGATGATATTGGATTCATAATACGCATTTTCAAATCATTTAATATAGTATTCAAATATATTTACTTCACATCTTCCAATGTCACAATGTTAATAACTTATGTTTTTTTATTTATAACACTTTCTAATTTCATCATCATCATCTTGGAAACATTCCATTCAAACTCTTCTTTGATATCATTCAATAAAAAAATTAAATGTAACTATTTACATTTGAAATCATTATTTATAAATATATCCTAAATTCTTTTAATATATTAACTGACATTTTCTTTGAATCAAACCAGTACTATAACAACCCTGCTTTTATTACAAACTTAAACATGATTTATTACATAAAACTTCACTTGATACAACAAATAATATTTAGAGGTTTAGTGTCTTTGGGGATTAGTATCATTACATAAAAACATAAAACATTAAATACAACATATTTATTGAAAACTTCCTTTACATGACCACTACATTCCCTCATACTTATCATTGCATGGGATAACCTGAGGACATGCATAAAAAAAGGGTGAGCTATAAAGCCCAGTAAGGGAGTACACATGGAATAACATGAGGAGTACAATACATGTTAGACAATAGGCATATAAATAGAGCATAAGATAAACATGAACATAAAGTCGTGATAAAGCATGATAATCATAACATGGAAATGTGGCAACAAAACTTAACATGGAATTAGCATGAGCTAAGGCTCATTGCACATTGAGCATGAGTAAACCCTCGTTTCACTTGAATTAGCATGAGTCAAAACTCATTTCACATTACGTATCATAATACTATACTTTACCCAATGCATTGGAGCGCTATAAGGGCGCACCCTTCTTAAATATTTCATTTCATGCATAAGTGTGCCACATGGATCATAAAACATGGATTCATAAAACATAATAATTTATTCTGTGATAAAGTAATGTGGAATTCATACATGAAACATTATAATAAATAAGTAAATGTTCATAAAGGTTGATACCCTTGATGTAGAAATGGGCATGGTATTAACTACACAATGGCATTGGCTTAGAAAATCGGTGCGATTTCGGCAGTGTAACGACGTGACATAAGAATTCATAAAAATGGTTGATGAGAGATAAATGGATTATTAATAATATTTAAATTTAATTGATAGTAAGTAGTTCATATAGATACATGTCCCAACAATTTTAATGGAATTTAGATTCATGATACAAAAGTATTGCTTGAATGTAAATGAGGAGAGAGAAGTTCCTTTCGGAATTTCGGCATAGTAATAGGTGTACATGGGAGGAATTTAATGAAATAGAAATGGTTATCCCATCATTAAAACATAAAGAGGTATGTATGAGTGAGGTGTGAAACCATACCCCAACATTCATAATTGAAATTAAAAGGGAAAAACAACTTAAAGAAAATTGGGCAAAATTAGAAAGGAAGAAAAAACCCTTACTTGGAAGTGTGCTTCCAAAGTCTTGAGAGAGGCTTGAGAGAGGATTATTGGGAGATTGGGGAACCTTAAGAGGATTCTAGAGAGAGTAGGTCAGAGGTTGGACAAACTTCTAAGGCTTTGAGTGAGGAGGAAGTGGGAGCTTGGGTGGGTTTATATAGGAAAGGTGAGGGAATTCTTTATTATTTATGTTTGGGACCCCTTATATTAAATTAATCTAAACCACAAACCATCTCATGGTTTTTGCCCATGGTTTTTGGAAAAGTGAAGAGGAAAACAATATTTTATAAGTCCAAACTCCAAACTTATGAAAATAATAGGGTTGCTTATTTGGAGGTGAGTCACACTCCCATGGAAAACAATTTAAAAAGACAAGGTGATTAATAAGTCTTGAGGGGTCCATTAATGCTTTGAAAAGTATATCAAACAAACCCAAAATCACATTATCTTAATGTTAAAACATATATTGGGCGAACATAAATCTTATAGTATTTTATTACATCACTATTGGGTCATTATGATGTCATAAAACACATTATATATTTAAACGGTATTTAATTTTTACCCAAAAATTTGATTGTCTCAGAAAATTATGAAAAATTCACCGTTGGATAATTTTGACGTACTGATTATAGAAATAACATTTATTTTATCTAAATAATTTTCTAAATATGTTAATTTTTACTTTTAAAATAAAAACCGACATTTATAAAAAATTCACGGGTTTTGACAAAAATGGCTTTCAAACATTAATAAAAATTACAATTGCATTCATAAAATTATATGATCATTTATATATAATAAAAATTAATTTAATAATAATAATAATAATAATAATTTAATAAAAAATAATTTAATTAAAAAATCCCTTAATTTAATATAATAGAATTATTAATTAAATAATAACTAAAAACACTATTTGTATGTTAAAAACTATTTACAATGTATCAATAATGACAAGAAAGTATATACATTATTATATACAAAAAAAATAATGTACATGAACATAGTACTAGTGATTTGTTACATAACCCCTTAAAACAGTCGCATAAGACCTAAGGGTAAGGTGTGCGATGGTGACAGACTCTTGGGGGGGGGGGGGCTCGGATAACATCGCTCAAGTGGTAATTTCTATCAACTTCCACTTTTCCCATAGATGGTCCCGTTCGAGCTTGACATGATGAAGCTCAGCTTGCGCTTCGTCAAGAGTGAAGCCCAAAGATGCCACCTCTTTTCTGAGCTCTTATAAATGGGCTTCGTATGAAGCAATTCTACTGGACGAGGTCATCACTTCTTTTGTCTGAGTAAATTGGATTTATTAAAGCCCTATATTTATACTAATCATGTGATCACTGTTCAACGTCTATATTAGAAACGATTAAAATTCTTAACATAAAATCAAATAAGTTGACATTTTATATAAACATAAAGAGACATTTAATTTTATCAATAGGGATTTCCATTAATGAAACTTTGGGTCATTACAAGTACAATCCTTTATTTGTTAAATTTTTAACTTATCTAAGTCCAAAAATACCCCCAGTATCCTCTGAGAAACTTTGATTTCTCAAAAATATATTTTTATAAAAAAAACTCATTTGTGATAGAAAATAGAGATTCTTTACTTTATGATGATATTTAACAAATAAATTATTAGTAACCATATCTTATATGTTATTATGTGCATTTTATAGAAATAATATTATAAGAAGGTTTTATAATTTAAAACATGACACTATCGGGTAATGGAACTCTTTCGCTAATATTTTAAAAAATATCTTAGATGAATTTTCTTATCCTAAACAAAAAAAATTATCCTCATATCATTTTAAAAAATATTATATAATTATATCAAATCATAAACTACACGTATTAAAAATGTTATCTCCTTTATTGATAACAACCATTTTTTATAATAACACCCCAGTTATCATATAAGACAAATGATTTGAAAATATACATCCATTATTCTGATCCACTAGATCTTTTTATTTACCCTCTTGATGGGGTAACTCTTTCTCTATGACTTGAATTCATACTAAAAACTCAAACTAGCAATACTTATTTAGTTTTGAACTCTTGTATATATTTAAAACATTTTTATTGGGTATAGTTGGTATCATATACCCTTCAAAATAGAAGAATTTAATTCTATAACATTAAGACGTGACATGGAATCTCTATAAATTTTCTTTCACCCTTTGATGTATTATATAAAACTATGTCTCCAATGTACTAGTTTTACATTGTGAAAAAACTTTTCTTAGTTATAAGATCCATTATTAAATTTAAAAGTTGGTGTAGAATCTCTACAACCTCTCTTATTCCCAATATAGACATAACTTTAACCTTTAATTTTTTAATCATCATCATAACACATGATCTTAAACCACCCTTGTCATGCTTTTAGAACCTCAACATATTGAGGATATTGGGTAATTTTTTTTTAAAATCATTCTTCTTGTAATTAATAATAAACCATTATAAACATTCTAATAGTGATTGTTAAGTAAAGATTATAGCCAAATCAAGCCTTAGATTTGACATCAATCTCTTAAAGTCATTTAAAAACCCAATCATAGTGAGTACATGAGTTGATAATAAAGTACCCTCTATCATATTATATCACAAGAGTGCTTTAGAAACTTCATATTTCTCATGTCGAGCTTATTCTACAATATATAAATTTCATGTTATTTATCATCCCAAAAGAATCTATATTATCATATTTACTATGGAGCTAGGGATCCATATAAATAATAATCTATGTAGACGTGTAAATATAATATTCATTATGCATACTATAAGAATATTTTTCTTCTTTGATAACTTCATTTGTAGGGGCTTTCCCAAGAATTTTTTTCTCCAACACGTAGAAATTTCCTTCTTAGTTGAGAATTATTCTTATGATCCTATAAAAATAAATAAAATTTCTTCCATTAAGATTTTATTTCTCTTAAATTGGTCTCAAATTAATTTTATATTATTATGATATAATTTTATGAACAAAAAAATGTTTCTCATAAGAGTATCATGTTTTAGAGTCATTTAATAAAAACATTTAATAAATGTACTCCCACAAAAATGACGACCCATATTAAGTGCATCATATCCATTGGTGGTACAAGATCCATATTTTACTCAATGATGAGTCTAAATAATAACTTTTCTCATCAACTAGTGACAATTATCATTCATTTATGATTTTTAAATAACTTCTCATAATGATTTGATCATTGAATTTTAATAATTACAATGCAATGTTAATTCTTTAAAGTCATATAAAATTTGAAATCATTTCCCAAATTCTCTTATTTTTATGTTTGTTAGGTATTTTGTTTTTAACTTTATATATTTTTATCTAATCCAAGACATAATAGTTTTTTAGGATCATAGGTACATTTATTTAAAAATAATTTAACTAAAAATGAGGTTAATTTTATCATTTGAATAGGCACATGGATCATGCAACTAGAAACATAATTTTAATGGGTTATATTGGACTACATTTACATTTTAATCTTATTTTTACAACTATAGGAGTATAAAATTCCAAAAAAAATGGTAATGATCTCAATACATTTATTTAGTTAATGTAAAAATTAAAGGATGAATCCAATTCCTATATTAGAGATTCAATAATGTGTATAGAGTAACTCTGGTCTAATCTTCATTGGTGGTACTAAATATGTGAAACCATTTACTTTATTTTATCTTTTGGATGAGGGGTTTTTGTGATTCAAGGGATTTAAGAAGAATGATGCAATTTAATTTGGATGAAACTATTTATTATGAGTCAAGATGAGTACAAAGATTGATTGATAAATTAATTTCATTGAGCATAAAAGTGTCTTATTAAACTAACAACAATTATACGTATGGGTATGATCAGAGATCTACGAAGTATTGAAACAATTAAAAAATTCAATACAAGATTCTATTCATGTCCAAAAACATTTAATTAATGTTTCATTAACACATAAAATTTTATGTACCCAAGTGTTATGATAATCTATAAAACATAAATATTAAATTGAGATTGTCAATAATCAATGACACACTTGATGGAGGGTACACAATGTTGATTTAATAATCATTAAGCATGTTTTCCCTCAATAAATCCATCATTCCTAATCTAGGACTCACTATAGATGGATGTTTACCTATCCATGGATATGGATATGGGGAATAAATAGGTTATGGATATTCTTGATAGTGAATAAAATAATGGAAAAGGTGGCAAGAATAGAGTTAAATGAACATTGCTCACACACACAAATATAATTGAAACAAAATACACATGTGATGAAATATAAAGGGAAATTTTGAAATGGATTATAGTATAATTGAATATAATAAAAGAATGTAAAATTAAACTATATTATTATATTGATAGTGGAAGAACATTTCACAACTTTAATTAATGAAAATAAAAAATTAAAACAAGATATAGATAATTATAAGAAATTTAAGATAAAACTGAGTTTGTAAAAAGAGAATATTGGAGAGGTTTCTCTAGAAGAAAATTGAGTATGGAAGTCCCTTATAATAATTACTCCGTGTGTTTGCATTTAAAATTCTTCTCCTAAGGATTTTAATTGATAACCCTTTTAAATAGAAGAGGAGGAATAAATTTATAGTAGAGAATTGGGTTTGTTTTTTTTTTGTCGAAATCTATATTTTGACTTCCAATTATTAGTTGACCATTAATTATACCAAATCTAGAAAAAATTTCTCTTGAAATGTTATTTATCACTATCTTAAGGATGATGATTCAATACTTTTCATTTTTTAATATTTTCATAAATTTATGTAATATCAAATGGAATAATATAACTTATGAAAATTTAGTAAAGTTTTTACTTTATCTCTTAGCTATCCACCCATAAATATTGAGAGTATTGGGCCACTTAGTTGGAGAGATATGAGTAATTTATTATATATAATAAAAACTATGGGAATATTTTAACAAAAAACAAGCCTTCCATTTCATTATAAATATGTGACTCATATTTCTTTCTAAATGGATGGACTTAAAAAAATTATGAGGATAATTATCATAAAAAACCTTTATTAAAGAGTTAGGAGGTCCACTATACTCTTGTTTTAACAAGATAAATCTCTCCTCCACTTTTCTTATTCATGTTCTTATTTTTATTACTTATAGTCATTGTATGTTTGTCATAATTTCATTTCCATGTATTGAATGATTTATTTTTTATGAAATCATATTCTTCACCACATTCTTTAGATATATATTTTTTTTTCTTAACTTTATTTTATTTTATTTTGTAACACTTTTTATATTACGATTTTAATTTGTACGCAAGTGTTTGTTTTCTTTTCTTAGTTTGTGTGTAAGAGTTGAGATCTCACCGCTCTTCTAGAAACTTAATTATTTTATTTTATTTATTATCAATCATATAAACCACAATACATATTACCCCATATTTATAGATGAATAAATATCCCTATGAGGTGATGACTAGTTAAGGTTTTATGGATTGATCAGAAGAAAACATGCTTAATGATTTTTAAAGCAACATTGTGTATCATTCATCAAGTGTGTCATGGATTATTAACATTCTTGATGGAATCATTTTATTTCATATATTATTGGAACACTTGGTTATATATAAACCATTCATTAATTATATGTGTACGTGAACAAAATCTCAAGTTGAGGCATGGATTATAATCAACACTTTATAAATATCCCATCATACCCATATGGTATAATAGGAATTAGTTTAACAAGACCCCGTTTTAATCAATTAAATTAATCCATTAATCATCTAACCTTTTTAATCATCCTAATTTATTATAAATATTTTCATTCAAATTAAATTGTATCATTTTTTAAATCTATTTGAATGCAATTCACCCTCCATTAAAAATCCAAAAAAAGAAAATGGATTCACATGATGAGTACCGTCACCGAGGGTTCGACTCGAGTGCCACTATAAACATTATAGTAGAGCACCAAAAATTTTACGAGTGATATATGACAATCGATCATGCATCACTTAGCTATTTAGGTATATTATCATATCAATCATATAAAATTTAACTCTTGGATGGTTGAATGGAAAAATCCTTGAATAATATGTCATATGGATTGTATCAACTCTATTAATATAGCATCCTAAATTTTAAGGTTCCCCAACTAAGTTTGACTTAAATATCACATCAAATACAGGTACCTAATATTTTTAGGGTTGTCTATAATTTTATTTCCATAAATAAAATAATCCATGGGAACTTTACTTTGGTAGAACCTACTTAGTTAGATGATTGAATTCTTGATAAGTGTTAGATTTTGAAATAATCTAACAATTACTATTTTCATGGTATGTTTTAAAAATCATTATTTGAATCTCATTTATTCCCTTTATGTATACATGCTTCTAATTAGTATTAATAAAAATAAAAATATTGTTATTAAAATATTCTTTTGGTTATAATTTTTTATCGAGAAGTTGGATTGATGATCCGTATATTAAATCATGGCCCAAAAATAAAGATGGAAAATTCAAGAACAATATAAGATATTGAATTATAATTCATGGAATGATCCACTAGAACCATCAAATTTGTCTTTTCAAGATATGATAAAATGCATATTTTTCATCTATTTCTCATTTTCAACAAGTGAATAGTCTATCCTAATTATTTTTATATATATATTATAGTGGAATAAAAAGGTTTCCCATATTAGTCCATTTTCAAGTAGAGATGGGAAGATTTTTGTTTTATCCCTGTAGGACTAATGATGGGCTTCAAGTCTGTTCATTGAGCATTTATGAGATTTGGATTTGGGCGTGCGAGTAGTCTATTTTGAGCATCTTTTCCATGTCGAATGTGATGGTGGACCTTCTTTTTAAAATAGAGATATGGAATATAGTGAAGGAAGTATGATCAACTCCATTAGCATTATTGAGATTAGGATTTTCAACATTGTTGATAAATGGAAACCATCCCTGATGGAAGAGTTATTTCAAGATATAGTTTCCTCTCACCATCCTCGATAGGGTCAGTTATTCCCCCATGGGTTTGGGGCACAAGATCCTCTTCCCACATATCAAATATAGTTGGTTATTCCCCCCACTATTATAGAGTTCAGACTCCTCTATATACAAAGTTGGTATTTCCCTTGACTAAGGATCTTGGGAAGGGTGTAAGATCCTTTAATAATGTCAATTATTCCCCCTTTCACTATTAGGGGTGTTGGATAATCCAACATGGGTGCATAGAGGTTACATGGTTTAATAGTTTGGATATATAATCAGTGGTTTTGAGCTGATTATATAGGGGGTTCTGGTGCCCCCTCATTTGATGAATGTTCTTTAACGATGAGAGACTTCACCTCCATGGGTTATGATAATGATGTGACAGATGTAAGTCCAAGAAGTATATAATTTTGTGAAATTTTTTATTCCTCGGCACCCTAAGGTTTTCATTTTAGATATGATGTTGTAGTTTGCTATCAACTTTGGACTTATTGGAATATTTTGTGTTTTGAGTATCCCCATTTTCTCATGCATGGTTTCTATCAAGGATTATGGTCAATAAAATAAAAAATATCTTTAAAATATATAAACCTTTACCAATTTACATGTAAAATATTACATGGATTATCTCATGTTACAAATCTTTCAAATGGGGAAACCATAAACATTTTTTAAGGAAATAATTTCAACCTAGACATTATAAGTCATACATCTAAAATCATGAAATGGTTTCAACCATCTATGTCATGGTTTTCTTATAGAAATAATATTTCTATACTAACCATGAGTGTTTATCTAATAAACCATGATGTGTAATTATTAGATTTATAATGCTATATTTTTTTGAAACTATCTCAAGCCCGTTTTTACAAAACACAATGTATTTTCATAAAATTTATAAAACCATGATCATTTTCATCTTAAAATACATCATGGTTTGAAAAAAATCATGAACAGTGACCATTTTTTACAAAAAATGTCAAGGTTATAGAAAAACTTATTTTTCTAGTTATATAATATATTGAAAACTTTAATAAAAATGATATGTATGTGACTCTAATACCACTAAAGCGTTTTATAGGGGAAAAATTATTGTCTAAGAATAATATAAATAATAAGAATAAACCAAATATTACATAAGAACATTCAATTTCTTTTGGAATGAATAAAATTAATGAATAATGTGTACCTTTTATTTGATTATCTTATATATCCAAACTTCTCTACACAAGATTGATATAGATCATTAAGAAGAAACCCATAGGATATTTCATCCTATGGGTTGTATAAATCTCTAAATGATTGTGAAGGATATATTTCAATACTTGGTTTACAAGAAACATAGGTTAAAGTCTAAAAGAAAACAAAAGAGAAAGAGATTCCGTTTGAGGAGTTTTCTTATATCTAATCAACAGACTTTAAATATCACTGGTGTTGACTTATTCATAACATTGTCACAATACTCATCTTTTGATCATTACACATGAATCTTTAAATCATTGTACATGTCTATGGATGATTATATAATCTCTTTTGAGATGATTATGCCTCTTTTTTTGGGTACATGCTCCATGATCTTCAGAAATGTAATATGAAACTTTAATTTTATGTTACTATGAATGTGCTCCATTTGTCCCAAACTATTATATTATTTACCTTATTATACAAAAAAATCATAGAAGGGTTATTTCATTCTCAAGGAAAACATGTTCCATGATTACTGTATAGCACCGTTGGTCACCACCTATCCCATGATAAAAATAATTTATGTTGATAATTATTAAATAAAATACAATATCTGCTTAAGAATATATTATAACTATAGTCTCAGTATCCATGTAAGCATCCACTTTAAATACTAAACAAAATAATTAAATATTAATTCATTGGAAAAACACTCATGGTTGCTTCAGATAAATTCTATAGTTACTTCATCAAGTGGACATGGCATATCCAACTGCATATCTTCCAAATTTACAGTTAGTTTTAAGGTTACCATGAACCCCTTTCATGGTTGGTTCTATAATTTTCAATTTTACAGCTCACAAAAAATTCAAGTGACTATGAAACATATTCATGTTAAGTTCAACCTTATTTATGGTCCTCTCATTATAACCATACAATTAACCACGTAAAACAAAATATAAAACTCATAATCACCTCCCATAACATCCACGGTCAATTATATAAAATAAAAATAGACTACATAATTTTTTAAACACTTATCCACATTTTCATTTCATGATATCACTATATGAACATAAAACCCTAGAAAAAAATTCTCTAACACTTCCAAAAACCTATTGAAAAAAAATAAAATCATACTTAAAAGACAGGTCTAATAGTTTGATACCATTCCATTGTCTTCAAGAAAGAGAAAGACTATGCCTTCTAATAAATTCCCAAAAATGATATATCTAACCTTGAATTATTTGTGAGGTACAATAGTGATCCTATATCACTATGATATTATTATTTAGGACTAAAATTTTCTCAATTATCTACTTGTGAAGTGACTAGGAGGAGTTTCACCACTAATAGGGGGGTTGAATCAGTGGTGATTTTTACAATTTTTCTTTCTTTTAAAATAATCATATGTTGATCTATTAGGATCGGATCCACTCCTAAAATAACTCAACATCACCTAAATGTAGTAAAAATAAATGGAATAGGAAAACAATATTTTTACAAGGTTCAGTCCAAAGATGAGCCTACTCCTTGTTGTGATTGGTTAGACTCCCTAACCATAGATTCTCCATTATAATCACAAGAGGTTACAACATACATTTCTTAATGAGTATAGAGTCTCACTATGATTTCTAGAGTCCCAATGGAATAATAGTTTTACACTGACTTGTTATAAAAATGATTATACAAAAACACAAAAAAATACCACTTTTAAATGTCAACGGATTTTACAACAACTGATGATGATCTTTCTTTTGAGCCTTCAAAATAAATAAAATATCATATTCTCACATTCCTAAGAACTTCACTGAACAAATTATTACTCAAAAATTATACCTCTTAACTTCTCAAATATATTCTACTCATATAGTATACCAATTTATCTGTATGTGAATTAAATAATTATGGAAAAGAATATATATCTTTTGGAAAACTATCTACACCAAAATATACTACTTCGTGAACTGATATCTACTCTCACATAAAATACTGCATACTAACTAAAAATAATTTTATTTCTTTATGAGTATGATCTCAACCTATGAGTTTATCCTGAACATTAGCGACACCTCTCATTTTTATAATTGTACACATTTATCCATGAAGAAAATTGCCATTTTATAGGCATCAATGTAGTGGTTATCGAAAACGTTTTCACCTAAAAATTATGGAATCATTATAATCATTTTTAAATAAGCTCACTACTATGAGAAATCATCACCTGCAAGCCATGCACAAAGCTTCATTAGGTATTGCATGCATCAATCCTCACTTCTCTAATCATGGATGCAAATTAATATTTTCTTGGTTTCCACCTCTACATTACACATTGTAAATAAAACCAAAAACCAACATCATCCCACATAAAATGAGGAATAATCTCCCTATAAATCATTTCTTATACTAATATTTTCATCTGATTCAATATCACCAGAAAATTAGTAAAACCTCATCCGTAAAGAAGTTTCATTTGGAAAGTAGCATCACCGCAAGACAAAAAACCCAAAGCATGTCATTTGTGGTTGATCACCAGATAATCTATCCATTACAAAGGAGTTACCCACATGGAACAAACCCCTACTTCCATGAACAGTTTTTATCGTTCACATAGCATCCTTCACATATTGTTCTTAATCTCACAAAGCATTTTTATGCTTGGAAATGATCCATACTTAGCTATATTTCAAACTCTCAAAGTGATATGGAAGATTTGGCATGGTATCTAGGATTGTGGGTGCTCAGTCTGCAAACCCTCGACTATGAGGGGTTTGATCATGAAGGCTCATATATATATAGAACAAGAACTCATGTTAATATCATATGACTCTCATTTAAATCATATATTATATCAGACAACCATTTTTTCTTCTGTCATTTCAATGATGCAGGAACAATACCCATATAGCGCCATCCCACATAATTTTTTGCTTATGTCGGGGCCATGGTATAAAAAAAAGATGCACCTTTGAGTATCCAGAAATCCAAACCCTATGTCATCATTCCACCCCGTATGGTGGCACCACCTCTTCTCCTATGTGTTTTGGCTTTTTATCCCAACCCATGCACACCTATGGACGCACGCTCGAGTTTTTCATACTCTTTCTGATTTTTTTAAACATCTTAGGTTAATTTTTTTAAAAAAATACCGATTCAAGGTGGCATCACAGATTCCATCTTTGGGGTTTTGCACAAAGGAGCCATCGACGATGCCTCCTTTTCCCTAAAACACTAAAAAAATTCTATTTTAATTATGTTTTTTTATATTGAAAATTTTAATGATGTATTATTATGTTTGTACGGTTATATATATATAAATAAAACTTAATGTTTCAACATAATTTATCTTTTATTTAAGTACGTTACTTTTCTAGCCTATGTAATATAAACTGTAGGACAGATATGAATGAAATTTTAAACATTGATTAAACATATAAAAAGTAGTCCAAAATAAAAATAAATTCTTAAAAAATCTTGGTGAAAAATCATTTATAGGCTTTCTAATCCACCTACTTGAAATTTAAAAATGTTTCAAGTACGTGACATTGCTGGCCTATATAATATAAACTATAAGACAAATATGAATAAAATTTTAAAAATTTCCTAAACATATAATAAGTAGTACAAAATAAAAATAAATTCTTAAAAAATCTTGGGGAAAAATTATTTATAAGATTTCTAATCTACCTACTTGAAACTTAAAAATGTTTCAAGTACGTCACTTTGATGGCCTATATAATATAAACTATAAGACCGATATGAATTAAATTTAAAAAATTAATTAAACATATAACTAGTAGTCTAAAATTAAAAATAATTTCTTAAAATTATTGGTGAAAAATTATTTATAATCTTTCTAATCCACCTACTTGAAACTTAAAAATGTTTTAAGTACATGGATTTGCTGGCTTATATAATATAAACTATAAGACCGATATGAATGAAATTTTAAACATTTTTTAAACATATAACTAGTAGTTGAATTTTTAATTTTTATTTATATGGGTCTTATAGTTTATATTTTATAGTGTTCCAAAGTCAAGTAGGTGGATTAGGATCCTCATCAACATTCATTATTTTCGCTCTCACTTCTGAGCTACATTTCTTACATTCCATTCATTATAATTTATTTGTTTTATTTATGAAACTCTTTATCTTAAAAAACTTTTTAGATGATTAGGATATATTTTAAATTTTATTTACATTGTTTTTATACTGTATATTTTTCAATATTTTATAGTTATTTACTTGAAATTTACTAATTATTTCTATGTTTCAAGTATTCGACTTTGAAAGCTGTAAAATATAAATTGTGCCTAAAATATAAATGGAAATTGAAATACTAGATAAACATATAAGAAGAGCTAGTATTAATAATATTATTTTAATTTTAGTATACATAAAACATGTAAAAAATGTATAATCAATGTCTATGTTTGTGGCGAGGAGATTCTGTCCCACATGGTGGTCTATGAATAGGACATCTGTGTCGAGTGCGCAGTGGAGTATGATGACCTAGAGAAGGATGATCCTCAGGCACTAGAACGCCAACTGGTGCATCCTCCATCTATGTGTCAGTGGTAGGAGTTGTTAATTGCATCTCGTACATCCCTCTGGATCATTCTCCCACTAGGGTGGTAAAAGGACCTGCCTCCATCGCAGCGGGGGACCGAGCCCGTGGGGGAGATATAACCCAAAACGATGACGATGGATCTGAAATCCAAGGCTATGATGGATCCCAAGGCTAAGAAGGATCTGGAACCCAAGATGAAGAGAACTATGAATATCCTGCCAGGAAAGATAGATCTCATGCCACCTGAGGCACATACTGAATTGGTTGATCATGGAATTCTAGAGGGTCAAACTCTGCTTGTGGAACAGGTGAGGCCTCACGTGCAGCACGACACTTTCTACGTCACCATGGTCATGGTTCCTCAGCACCAGCAATAGATGTAGGATGTTCCTCTAAGGCAGGAACCTCCTCTCTTTGAGCTAGACACGTGAAGATGCTCCTGGAAAGCGCACGAAAAGATGCCCTCGCCTCCAGTGTTGTAGCATGGATGACTACCTGGCAAAATACCCCCCCCCCCTTCCTCTTCATTACTCATGAAAACATGCTTCTCTATGTGACTTCCTTTTAAATAGATTCTAATTTAATTAGAAAATAGTTCAATAAACAAACTAAAGGAAATTTATTGACTTACCATCCTCTACATTTCTATGCCTGGTTGGGTAAGTAACAATATAGACTTCAGTATATACCATTGCGCATACTCAACCAGCTCTGAAAGAGAGAATCTATTCGTAGGAACACCCTGAATACAAAACTCTGCACATCTATTCCAACAGTCGATAAAGCTAGAATGTACTCAGGGCCAATCATCATCCTGCCTCCCAGTTAGCTTCATCCCATGAAGTCGGTCTGTCTTTTTCGATGGTAATGGAATCAGCTGAGTACGGAAAAGCTGGTGCATGACTTTGTCAAGATGCTGCCACTCAATAATATGGAAGTGAATGAGGGGCACTACATCCATAGCATCCTCAAGCCCAATAGTACAGTATGCTGGAAAATGGTTTGTAATATTTCAGTATGGAAGCCATGAAATCTAAAATGACAAGTGATTTTGTTAAAAAATAAGTTAACTAAAAACCAAAATTGATGATAATATTAAATATGTTATCAGTGATAGATTTTATATACATGCCTGATCAGGTAAGAGATAGTCCAACTATAGCAGATATATGCCCAAATGTTGTATCGGAACCATGTCAAAATTGTTTCATTGACACCACCTGTAAAATACATCAATGATAGTGAAAAATAATGAGAAATTATAGTTAATAACTCATAGTAAAATTAGAAACCAATATAAATGATTGATCATACCGGCGTCCTTGTGGAGCGTCATGTAGCACCACCATCTCAACCAGCGGACCAACAAGGTCAGGGCAGAATGCTGGGATGCGCTCCCATGCCCGCATCTGAATAAGAATGATGCATCCCCTGAGACCTGTGCGATCCCTGTGGGATAGCCTACATAATTCTCTATACGTGTATTCTAATCAGGATGATCCCTAGATGTACGTCCCAACCCGATCAAAGTCCTTTAGTAGGGGTAGATACATCATGTGCACGTACATCCCCAAGTGATCAGTACACATGGTCCTACCAATGAGCCATAATATATATGCACGGGCATAACGCATGATAGTATGCTCGTCATCATCATCCTGTAAATCCGGAATCTGCAACTCCAACCAAGGCATAGATATGGATGTTCCATCTATAGCCCTATGGTCGGACCAAATATCAATTCCTAATAATCGTTGAGCAAGGTCTGGCCAAGTTGCATGAGTGAGTCCAATAATGGGTCTCCCCTGGATAGGAAGACCAAGAAGAACTTCCACATACTCGAGGGTGATGGTCATCTCTCCCTCAGGCAGGTGGAATGTGTGTGTCTCTGGTCTCCACCTCTCAACGAGGGAAGAAAGTATGTAATGATCTACAAATGTGAAATCTGATACAGCAAGGTCATAGAAGCCAGCATAATGCAAGTATGGTCTAATGGCATGTAGAGGCTCCCTATGATGAAAATGGTGCACTCGACGCACATTGATCAATTGATCTGGAGGACCCTCTTACACGACCTACAAAATATGGGTAGGCCACTGAGTGAGTAGTATGGTATCATCTATCTTCATATTATCAAATTAAATGAGTCGTAAGTGTAAAATGTAAATATAACGTTATGGTTATCACAATGTTATAACTTGTAGAATGGAAGACATGACATGTTTATTCACATTGTTTTATGAAATTATTTTTACCAAAATAAATATATTTCTTCATTTCTTTTGGTTCTGAATACAATAAATATAACAAGATGAATGAAGAGAAAAAAATAGATGATAAAAATATGTTGTAAAAGAATTTTCTTAATGAAAATATCTTTGTAGGAATTTTATTAATTGATACGTGCTTTATGGGAATATATCTAGGTTTTTGGATTTTTTTTGTAAGGTTTTAGGATTTAGGTTTATGATTTTTGGGTTGGGTTTTAGGTTTGAGGGTTTAGGGTTTCGAATTTTGATATTAAGGTTTAGCAAACATGTTTTAGGGTCAAGTGTTATGCTTTTGGGTTTCGGGGTTTAGAAAACTAAGAAAAAAAGAAGAGATAAAAACATTTACTTTACAATATGGGTTAAGTGTTCTACATTTGAATTTATGAAATAAATTTTATTATCTAAGATTTTATGTAAGGAATAAGAAGAAAGTTATTTCTTGAAATCAAGAATGTTTTTTTGAAATAAGTTATATTATCTAAAATATTGGGTATTGAATTTGGTTAGACATATTTTGGAGGAGCTTTATGATTAACTAATTATGGATTAAATTAAGATAACTTATGTCAACTACTAATGATGTTTTTAGAATTTATCTGATTATCTATATTGAATAACTTATGCTAATCATTATGATACTATTATTTCATTATAGAATAGTTTATTAAAATATCACACATAATTTAACCAAAAACCATGGAAAAGGGAAGATGTTTTTGGGTTGGGGTTTAGGTTTGAGGGTTTAGGATTTCAAATTTTGATATTAAGGTTTAGAAAATATGTTTTGGGGTTAAGTTTTATGCTTTTGGGTTTTGGGGTTTAGAAAACCGAGAAAAAAAATAAGAGATAACAACATTTACTTTACAATATGGGTTAAGTGTTCTCCTTTTGGATTTATGAAATAAATTCTATTATCTAAGATTTTATGTAAGGAATAAGTAGAAAGTTATTTCTTGAAATCAAGAATGTTTTTATGAAATAAGTTCTATTATCTAAAATATTGGGTATTGAATTTGGTTAGACATATTTTGGAGGAGATTTATGATTAACTAATGATGGATTAGATTAATATAAACCATGTCAACTACTAATGATGTTTTAGGGATTTATCTAATTATCTATATTGAATAACTTATGCTAATCATTATGATACTATTATTTCGTTATAGAATAGTTTATTAAAATATCACACATAATTTAACCAAAAAACCAGGGCAAAGGGAAGATGTTTTTGGGTTGGGGTTTAGGTTTGAGGGTTTAGGGTTTCAAATTTTGATATTAAGGTTTAGGAAACATGTTTCGGGGTTAAGTGTTATGATTTTGGGTTTTGGGGTTTAGAAAACTGATAAAAAAAGAAGAGATAACAATGTTTACTTTACAATATTGGTTAAGAGTTATGCTTTTGGGTTTATGAAATAAATTCTATTATCAAAGATTTTATGTAAAATATAAGGAGAAAGTTATTTCTTGAAATCACGAATGTTTTAATGAAATAAGTTCTATTATCTAAAATATTGGGTCTTGAATTTGGTTAGACATATTTTGGAGGAGCTTTATGATTAACTAAATATGGATTGGATTAAGATCAACCATGTGAACTACTAATGATGTTTTAGGAATTTATCTAATTATATGTATTGAATAACTTATGCTAATCATTATGATACTATTATTTCATTATAGAATAGTTTATTAAAATATCACACATAATTTAACCAAAAACAATGGCAAAGGGAAGATATTTTTGGGTTGGGGTTTAGGTTTTAGGGTTTAGGGTTTCAAATTTTGATATTAAGGTTTAGGAAACATGTTTCAGGGTTAAGGGTTATGCTTTTGGGTTTTGGGGTTTAGAAAACTGAGAAGAAGAAAAAGAAGAGATAACAACATTTACGTTAGAATATGATAATGTCACAATGAAGACAATACATCATTCTGGATGAGACTGTGAACTCGACCCAACAACGTTAGGGAGTCGTCTCTGGTTATGACCTTCTTTATGAAATATTGTGCTTCACAAACTCTGCCCTTTCTATTGAGGTCAGCCCATCTCATTACGCATCCTACTGGCCTTCAGTATCCCATGAGGACGTAACCAATTCAAGTTAGGTATCACTATCGGCTGGATTTTGGGAATTGGGAAATAATGATACTCCCCAATAGGTGTCCATGGTACAACATAACAGTTAGCAATGGTATACATCTGGTACACTGGATCAACATGTGCTTCCCATGATATGTTCATAAAGGCATATGCTACAATGGCATGTGTGCATGGAAACCGTAAGGCCCGAAAGTTTCCACATTGTCATTGCCTTGTTTCTAGTAATACCGCCATTTTTTCACTGATGCAATTTGTGATGGGGTCTGAATGCTCTTGTATTTAAAATTGGTAGTCTTCTCATTGAAAAAGTCATACATGATAACTGGAAGCTTCTTCAATATTCTTTTCAATATCTCATTGAAAGTGTCTTATGTATCTTAGCCCTTGCTATATTTCATGTGATGCTAGTTTTTGTCTATCAACAAAGTACTTCATGCATCTATATAATGTCTCTAAAACTAGGGCAGTTATAGGTAGCCAGAGAATCCCTTTGAAGACACCATTGATTCACTACACAATGTTTGTCTTCATGTGTCTGTACCTCTTCCCCTCGTCACATGCCAATGTCCATTTCTCTTTTGGCATCTGCATCATATAATCATAAACTTCTTGATTATCCTGGAGGATTTGTTCAAAACGTTCTTCAAACTACCATTGGTCCGACTCATATGCTACAAAAAATAGACGATATTTCACATAAATTGATTTTATCTTCATATTGAAATTGTAAAAAATAACGAATATAATGCGTACCAAGCCTCATGATTTCCTTTTTCATCAGTTTGTTGTGGAATTTTTTATGCACATTACTAGCGATGTTTTTAATACAGAACCGATGATGTGCATTTGGGTATCTTCATGTATCAGTATCCGCATTGATTACCTCATTAATTGCCCGATGGCGATCAGATATCAAACAAACACCCCAAATGTTGGTGAAATGGTTGCTGATAAATGCCAGAAACCAACTCCACGATTCATAGTTTTATTTCTCTATAATGGAAAAGGAAATCGGAGGAGGTTAATGGTTTCCATATTGGGTTTCCGCAATCAACAATATGCCCTTGTATTTTCCATACATAAATGTTCCATCAATCTGAATAAACTATTTGCTGAAACGAAATACAGAGATACAGGGAAGGAATGCCCAGAAAAACTGATGAAATTGAACACGAGATGGATCAAGTTGGTTATCACGAGACACATGTTAGTTTGTATCCATATGGAAGAAAACTTAGTTATGATGCCTCAGTATGACTAGAAATTGAAGTAACAGCCGATATGATTCATCCCAATCACTATAGACCTTCACAATTGCCATTTGTTTCACCATTCATGCCTTATTATAGGAAATCTTATAATTGAATGTCTATTGAATCCCCTCTTGCACAAGGGATATTGGAAAATCTTGACATGTCCTAATCATCTCAACAATAATAGATGACACAAATTTTGCATCCAATGAGGTATGATCTTGTGTGAGGCTTGGTTGAACGCAAGTATGAGCCGCCTAAATCCTCGAGATTCTCCAACCTCCAAATTTAATTTCCAGAATCACTGTCAAGAAAAATCTACAATTATCCTCATACTTCTCACACTGTATGACATACTTACTATGACATGATTCATGAACAATATAGATGCATTTACTCTCAATATAAAATATCTTTACCATGATTTTAATGCATCTTTACTTGGAAAATTCATTCCAATATATAAGGTTTTTTCCAGCTCACTAAACCTATCTAGTACAACTCTAGGGAACTCAATTGCCGGTGTGAGAACATTATTATTGAATTCAGGAACACGTGTCATTACTTTTGACCAAGATGAAAGGAGGGGTGGATGATTTATTTTAGGTCGAGGTTGATGTACAACTAATACATTTCTCGAAACCTCCTTCCTAACTTCAGATGATCCCTCATCATCAACACTGTTGTCACCTTCTGATCCTTCATTATGAAACTCCTCATAGGAAGTTGGATTGAAATGTATATCTGGGAGATCATCTAGGTTGTCCTCTTCTGCTGCATCATTTGGAATAGGCTCAATTTCATGGGGTGGACTATCTTAAACCACTCTTGTAATTCTACGTCTTCATAAAATTGGATGTTGTTGTTGTAAATTAGTAACATCAACATATAACTCCATCATGGTACCATCTGACCATTGAGAAAATAAATTAATTGCTTAGACCCATTGTGCATCAGCAACCAACAGACAATCTAGATGCCACAATGTTGCTGAGAATTTCAAATGTCTATAACTCATGGATATGATCTCTTGATCGGGTCCCAGATTTAAGGAACCAAGAATTCTCTCTTGAAGGTCACTTATGGTTACACAATCAGTTGTACTAACCATCATTTTTGGTTGTGTACTATAAGAAGCTCCTTGATCATCTTGAATAACCTCCCCATTGCAATACACACAGGCAAACATGACTCACTATGTCAAAAATGTCTCTTTTATCAAAATTATGATACTGTAACAAATATTAATAATTAATTATAATTAACTAATCAAATGTATTGATTTTTCATCCAAAGTTATCATTAATTAATCTATAATTAATCATTACTAATAGTAAGTATTATTTCTAAACTATATATAACTAACTAAACTGCTTAATACATAACATCTTTAATTACTAATAATAACTTTTTTAACTAATTGCTAATTCTTTAATCACTAGTTAATCAATATTAAGTTATTTGTTAATTATTTATTCTTTAATCTGTAATCATATTATATTCATTAATTATTTATAATTAACTAATCATATGTATTCATTTTTAATCCTAAGTTTTCATTAATTAGTCTATAATTAGTCATTACTAATAATAAGTATTATTTATAAAATATATATAACTAATTACACTACCTAAACAGATTTAATTACTAAAAATAACTTTCAGTCATTAATTCTTTTGTCCTTATTTCATTCTATAAAATTATAATTATCATTTTATCATTGATAAATATACTAATTTAATTTCTTTTTTCTTAGATATTTTAGTAGTTTATAAAAAAAATATGAATCATCTTAAGCATATCGTCTGGGAGTTTCAAACCAATAGTATAACAAGACCCATTGTCGTGCACCAATTCCCATTCGAGTCTAGATCAAAGTGGTGTTTTCGGGTTTTACCCCTAGGTACATCTATGCCAGAGCCACATCCACTTGTTTGTATCCAGATAGGGATTTGATTGCTTAGATAACCACATAATCTTTAAGCTACCAAAATTTCACAATACTTAATCCTAAGTTAACCCTAAGTTAATCTATACTTAATCTATACTTAATATATACTGAATCTATACTACTAAAAATAATTATTTCTAACTATATATAACTAATAAAAAATCCTAATAAAAAAATATTAATAACTACCTTAACTAATTAGAAAATTAAATATTTAAAACTAAAAATAATTCAATTAAATAAATAAATAATTCAATTAAATAAATAAATAAACAATAAATTAAATAAATAAAAATACCTCTAAATAATGATTCACAAAAACCCATATAGAAAATGAGTTTTTTAGAGAGAGATAGAGATAATTTAGGAGAGATGAAGGCAAGAATTGAGTGAGGATAAGGGGGGTTCCCTTTTATAGGGATTTGAGGCCAAGGTGGCATCCCCCCACTGCCTTTGCCATGTCATTGATCTGGGCCAAAGGTAGCGTGGGGGAGAAAAGGTGACATCGGTGATTCCACCTTTTTAGCGTATTTTTTTTTAAAAAATAACCTATGCCGTTTAATTTTTTTTAGAAAACGTAGAAAAAAACTCTCGTGTTCTCTATGGACCGTATATATGGGCTCAACCGATCATTATGGGAACTTTTCCATTCACAGTATTTTCCAAAACCACTCCCTTTTCCATGGTTGACCTCTAGGTCCCACATACTCCATTGGTTGAGTGGCTTACGGTTCCATGTGGTTTGACCTAAATTTTTAAGCAAATCCACCATAAAATTTACTTCAAAAATTTCTAAGTATAATGAAATACAACTTCAATCTTTCAAAAATGAAATTCAAAGAAAAAATCCTAATATTTAATTATTCCTTATGTAGATAAATACTTTAATGGTATTCCTCTTGTTGAAGTAATGTGAAAACTTTTTAGCATGTGTCATTGACAATTAAGATAAGCACAAACAATCATCATATTTATACTAATAATAACTATCCAAGCATGAAATTTAATTCCATTTAAAGAATAATTGTCCAATAATGTCATCAAATTCTATAATATGGATCCATAAAAATTCCCCATGTATCACCACTTAATCAATTACAATTCTTTAGGCATTACCACTTCATTCATACTCACCAAAAACATATTGATAGATTGTGACAACCGATGAAACACTTAGGTTCAATAATACCCCCTTTGTATTTTGTTTTCAGTATCCCTTCACATAAAAGTAAATATGTGTTGTGAATCATCTTTACCCCACTTAATGACAGTAAACTTAAAAGGGTAAGTGGGGTCTTCTTATCTCTTCTATCTTATAAAAAACCTCTTCTTTTATTTTCTTAAAAGAAGGAATGTCATCACATGATACTTGGAAAAGAGCCTTTAGTTAATCACCTCTAATTATATGTGGGCGTACCTGATGTCGAAAGTAAGATAGATATAACCAAGGGTATCTAAGATATCTTTTAAATATCAAGGCATGTGAAATCAAGCTCAGAAAGTCTCAAAGGAAATAAAAGATCATTAAGACTCTTTATCAAACATATCATAAACTTTAGGTGCATAAGAATAATTTCCTCTTTTCTTATAAATTCAACAATAAAGAACTAATCTTAAATAAATTCAATTTATAATGAGATAATATTGTTACTAGATAACTAAATCCTCATAAATTCTCCCATCATAAGATGTATCCACTTTCATCATCATGGAATTAAATGAAATCCCTAATGAAAAACACTTCTCTTTCAATTCCATGATTTGTTAGAACAATATACATAAAAGGATAGGGTATAAAGAGGTTCCTCTTTATAGTCTTCAAGTGATAGGAGAAGGCTTAACATAAAGTTTCAAACTTAACTCAACAAACCTATATTTTTTCATTGCTTTCATGAAAATATCTACAACATGATCTTTGGTAGAAATGTATTCTAGCTTGATATCTCCACCTTCCACCTTTTCTTTGATAAAATGACACATGATATCAATATACTTGGATTTTGAATGTTGTAATATATTATTTGTTAATCCAATAACACTTTTATTATCACACAAAATTTTTAGTGGTCTCTCAGTCCAGTTTTCAAATCTGCCAACTGTATTTTCATCCAGATCATATATGTACATGTATATATAGTTGCATTATATTCATCCTTAGCCATGCTCAGAGTTACATAATTTTTCTTCTTTCTATAACAACTAACACAACCTTCTCCCAAAAGAATGTTCCACGTAAAGTTGATCCCCTGTTTGTAAAATCACCTACCAATCAGCATCTATAAACCCCAAAAGTTTCAAATTTTCACTATGTCTATATAAAATCCCATAGTTTAGAGTTACTTTAACATAACTTAGAATTCTCTTAGATTACAATAATTTAGACTCTTTTGGGTCACTCTAAAATATGGCTCATAGAGTCACTACATAAGTTATATTTGGCCTTGATGTTTTGGGATAAAGCAGTCTTCTAAGGATTATTCAGAATTCTTTATGATTAACACTATTTCTTGCTTCATCCTTTCATAATTTAGTTCCAACTAAAATGGGTGTTGAAAATTATTTTTCATTTTCCATTCCAAAATTAGTAATAAATTCCCTATAATACTTTTCCTATGATATAAATATGGAATTTGGTTTTTTCTCAATTTGAGATCCCATAAAATATGTCATCTGACCAAGCATAGACACCTCAAAATTTCTTTTCATTTGAGCATAAAACTCTTCACATAGTCATTCCTTTCCACCAGAAAATATGATGTCATCCGCATATACAATGACTATGATATTACCTTTGGAAATTTCTCTCAAATAAAGGTTACTATCAACTTTATCTTTTACAAACTTCATATCCCTTAGATAACCAACTAATTTGTAATACCAGGATCTAAGGACCTATTTCAAACCATACAAATCTTTCCTCAATCTGTATACCATGCTTCCAACATTATATAATAAAAAATCATTAGGTTGTTCAATATAGAATTATTCTTCAAGATACCTATTTAGGAAGGAATATTTCACATCCATTTGATAAACTTTATAATGTTTGTTCACTACTACTACCAAGAACATTTTAATGGTTTCAGTTTTGCTACTGGTGAAGAATTTTCTTGAAAGTCAATTCCTTCCATTTTAGAATATCCTTTTCACACTGACTTAGCTTTTTTTATTGATACTTCATCTTTATCACTTAGTTTATTTCTAGAAACCCACTTAGTACTAATTAAATTTTTATTTTTAGGTCATTATACAAGATCCCAAGTGGAGTTCTTATTAATATAATCAAGCTCCTCATCCATAGATTGTATCCATTCCTCATGGTTCCACTATTTAATTTGAGAAATAAGTGGAGTTTGATCTTCCATTATGAATCTTATTCTAGTTTGAATTGGATCCTTTTGATTTCCAATGATATTTTCAGTCTCACTATGTTTCTTCAATTTGTTGTACTACTTTATACTTTTTCATCAACTTCATCTTTATCACTGATATGTTCAGAATCAATATCAGCAATGTTTGGATATTTCTCAGCAACTTCATCATTCTTATGTTCCATTTTTACACCATTTTCTATCAAATATTATGAATATGCATCAATTTTGATATCTAATTTGATCTAGTTTTCAAAAAATTTGATATCACTAAAGTCAACCATCTTATTCATCTATTTATTCTAACATCTGTATCCTTTACCATCAGATAGGTAGCCCATGAAAATTCATTCCTTACCTTTTTCTTCAAATTTTCCCAAACTGATTTTGTTGATCTTTATAATGAAAGGTCTTCTAAAAACTTTGAGGTATTTAATAGTTGTATTTTTGTTATACCACAATTCATATGATATATTTTTTATTTCTGGTATTAGTAGACATCTAATATGTATATGTATGGTAGTGAATAAAAATTTTCTTCAAAATTATTTCATAGTGTTGTATTCATCTTACATAGTCCTACCCATCTAAATTATTCTTCTGGTCTTTCTTTCAACTACCCCATTTTATTGTAGAGTATATGGTGTCTTGTACTGATGATTGATTCCATGTTTAGAAAGATAAATGTCAAAAACATCACAAGTAAACTCCTTACCATTATCTAATCTCAACTTCTTGATATAGAGACCTATCTCTTTCTCATCTTGCATTCTAAATTTTTTAAACAATTTAGTTAACTCTTACATGTACTTAATAAACCTGAAATTAGTCATCTGAGTATAATCATCAATAAATGTATTGAAATATTGTTAAACCTTGTTAGAATTTTATCTCACTAGGCCACATAGGTTAGTATGAATAAGTTCAAGGGGTCTTGAAGATATAATATCCACCCCTTCATGTGAACTTTCGTCCAATTCCCCCTTTTCACTAGTTTCACAGTTTTTATTCTTTTTTTTCTTTAGCTTGGGAAAATCTCTTACAATATCATGCTTAATGGTTTTACTTATACTCATTTGATTAATATGGATAAGCCTTCTATTCCATAGGCTATTTTCATTCTTGGCACTGAAATCACATGAATTGATAAAATCACTAATTTTAAATATATTACCATTGGTTCTTTTCATTGAGTGATGATTATTCTATCCTTTTTTTCATTTGATGAAACATTAATCCTTTTTGAACAACACCGCATGTACATCATTAAAAAGTTGTATGACACTAAGAAAATTGTGTTTCACCCCTTCAACAAGTAACACACTATTGGACTTCATATTTTGGGCATCAATATTTTCTTTTCCAACTCCCATAATTTTTAGGGAACAATCATTTCCAAAGGTCACTGCTCCTCCTTCACGATTCTCAATGTTGCTCAGAATTTTTGTATCACCAATAATGTAGGACGACCATCCACTATCAAGAATCTACGACTTTTTTTCTACTGGATTTCAAAGAAACTTCATCAAAACATGACTTTTCTTTATTCATTTCTTGAACCCCCTCAACTTTCAGAATATTGGACATTTATTCAGGGAGAACACTCTTTCACTTTTCAGGAATTTGACCTTTCTAATCACATCTTCCACATATTCCTTCTAAATAGTCAAATTTGTTCTGTGTTGGTAGATAGATTAATTCCTAATAATTTCTTGCTTACTTTGAAATTTTTTATATCCTTTTCTTAGAATATATCCCCCTTTGTTCATGTCTTATCATTGGTAGGTACATGCTATATCAAAATAAATAAGCTTTATTCCCAACCACTCCACAACACCAATAGTTTCCTCTGAATCTTGATCTTCCCAACTGATAATAGCCTTGTATTGAAGATTATTGTTGTTTTCTTTCCATATACTCAGATTATCTCTGATTTGGGGGAACTAATATTGAAGATTTTATTTCTTCCTTTGAATTAGAAGAAGATTTATCACTAGTTTTAATGTTCCATACTTGTCTAAAATTTATTTTTAGACCTACATTGTTAGAGATAATAGATGTATTTTGATATTCATAGAGTATTGAATTAACCTACTTCTTTGAACTAGTTTGTGATGATTTTTCCTTGATCTCAAAAGCCTTGAAGAAATATTCTCTAATTATTTTCAAGTTATTCTATGCTTTAATAAATTTAGACTGATTCTTTGATTATTCTTCTTATTTGAGATAAAGTTTTCTTCAATTTCCTTTACCATATTTTCCATTTGTTCCACATTTAGTTTGTGTCATTTGATTTATTCAATGTAAAAAATCCTTTTATTTGTACATTATTACTTTTCCTCAGTTATCTTTTCTTTTTTTCTTTCAATAATAGTATCTTATCCATCTTGTGATTTATATTTTGATCAAGACAAGATTCTAATTCATTTTAAAACATATTCTATAGCTTTGTTCATTTAGTTTCGTCATCTTCACTTCCATAGGTGCCAAAAACTTTTTCAATAAGAGCTATGAATTTAGTTTCATCTTATGATAGGATGTTTTTGGTGTAGTTATCTTTATATTCCTTGATCACTAAACTTCTTATTTTACTTTTAAATAATTTCTTCTTGATTCCATCAAATTTTATTTTTTTTGAGTTCTTCCCCTATTTATTTTTCTATGATTTTTTGTCATCTATCTTAGGTTCAATAGACTTGCTTTTTGGACAATTTACAGAAAAATAACTAATGTCATTACAATTTTAGCACCTTAGCAGTAATTTAATTTTATCCCTAAACTTTTCCTTCTTGATTTTTTTGATATAAGAGTAATGATTCTATTAAAATCACCATCTTCATTTTCATCATTAGATTCACTTGATTATGCTATTTCATCATTTCTAATTTTGAGCTTTCTCATAGCTTCAAAATCCATCTCAACTTTGATCTTTTTCTTGAAAACTGAGATCTATTGCAATTTATATGCAATGAGTATATTGTATAATTCATCGAGAGTAATATCGTCTCTATCTTCTAAATCTAATACTTTAGAATCATACTTGTCCGGAAAATTTCTCATCAGCTTTTTAACAATGGTTGTATCATCCAATTTTTCACCAAAACCCTGAATATTACTGACAATATCATTGACTCTAGTGAAGTAGTCATCAACATTTTATTCTTCACCCATCTTGATATCTACAAATTTTCTTTTCCAATTTTATAGTTTGGCCTCCTTGACTTTCACATTTCCTTTATAACTAATTTCCAATTTATTCCATATTTCCTTGGAATTTTTGAGCCTCATAACCTTTGTGTAAATGTTTTCTTTGAAAGGGACACCAAAATGGAATTTTTGAGCTTTTCCATCAACTTCCATATTTCACTTCTTGGTAAAAGTCATTGGAGATTCATAAAAAATTGGTGGGAATCCAACATTAGCTGTATCTTTAACTTCAAGGAAAAGAGATAGAAGATAGGGCAACATTCTATTCTTCCAAATGTGATAGTTCTCACCGTCGAAAGTAAGAACACCACTACTATTCATAGAATTATTATTATCCATATCCAATTATTAGTGGATCCTGAAAGAGGGAACCTGGTGCTCTAATTCCAATTGAAGTGACAAGGAGGAGTTGCACCACTAAATGGGGGGGGGGGAGGGGTTGAATCAGGGGTAATTTTTAAAAATTTTCTTTCTTTCGTAATAAACCTTTGTTGACATGTTATGATATAATCCACTCTTAAAATAACTCAACCTCACTTGAATGCAGTAAAAATTAATGGCATGGAGAAAAAATATTTTTACAAGGTTTGGTCTCAAGATAAAGCTACTCCTTGTTGTTATTGGTTTGAATACCCAATCATATATTCTCCACTATAATCACAAAATGTTACAACATACATTTCTTCATGAGCATGGAGTCCCAGTATACTTTCCAAAGTCCCATTGTAACAACAGTTTTACACCACCTTGTTACAAAAATTATTATATAACAACACAAGAATTACCACTTCTGAATGTTGACTATTTTTACAACAACTAATGACGATATTTATTTTTAGCCTTAAAGATAAATAAAATATCATATGATCACATTCTGAAGAACTTTCCAGAATGGTTTCTTCCTAAAAAATTCTACCTCTTGACTTATCAACTATATGTTGTTCATATAGTATGTCAATTTATCTATATGTGCATTGAATAAGTATGGATTACCATATATATCTTTCAGAAAAATATCTACACAAAAATATACTTCTTCACAAATTAATGTCTGCACTCACATACACTACTGTATACTAACTGCAAATAATTTTATTGATTCACAAGAATGATCTCAACCTATGAGTGACAAATGATTTTATCAAAAAATCCTCTAGGTTGAACTTCAACACCACTTCTCACTTTTATAATTCTACACATTTATCCATGAAGCAACCCATCATTTTATAGGCATCAATGTAATGGTTATGGAACTGATTATCACAAAAAAAATTATGTGATCGTGCAAAGTAGTTTTAAAGAGGTTCACCACTGTGAGCAATCATCATCTGCATGGAATGCACAGAGATTCACTGGGTACTACATGCATCAATCCACTCACTTCTCCAAGAATGGTCTCAAACTAATATTTTCTTATTTTCCACCTCAATGGTCTGCATTACAAATCCAACCACAACCAGTAGCACCCCGCATATCATGTGGCATCATCTCTCCGCAAATTATTTTTTAAGCTGATATTTTCATCCGTTGTAGCTTCACCAGAAAAGAAAAAGCACCTCATCTACAAAGGATTTTCATCCTTAAAGTGTAGCAAAACTGAAATTCAACATTCGCAAAGCATGTTGTTTGTGGTAGATCATGAGATAATTCATCCATCATGAAGCATTGGACCACATGGCACAAACTCCCACTTCTGAAAATTATTTTTATAGTTCACATAGAATCCTTTAAATACCATTCTAAAGCTCAAAAAACATTTTTATACTTTGTCGTAATCCATACTTATCCATATTTCAAACTCCTGAAGTGATATGTAAGACCCCATAATGAATTTTCTTTAAGTAAATCCACCATAAAACATACTTAGAAAAATTCAAAGTATAATGAAATACAATTCCAAGCCTTCACAAAATGAAATTCCAAGCCAAACTCATGATCTTTAATCCTTCTTTACATATATAAATACTTTCATGATATTCCTCTTATTAAATCAATGTATAGAATTCTTAGCACATGACTTTGAAAATTAATATGATCACAAACAATCATCAAATTTATACCAAGAAGAACAGTCGAAGCATAACATTCAATTCCATTTAAAGAAGAATTGTCCAAGAATAAAATCCAATGATATAATATGGATCCATAATAATTCTCCAGACATCGCCACTTCATCCATAACTATTCTTCAAAAATTACCACTTCATTTAGACTCACCAAACATGTATTGTCACACCATGAAAACAAATGAAACACTTAGGTTCAACAGCTTGTAATAAAAACTATCTTTATCTTTATCAAAAAATCACATGAACATTGGTTTACTAAATTGATGAGATTTTCCATATAAACAATTTATTGAACTTTTGAATTATAAATTGATTTATGTATCAAAATTCCATCTTTTAGATGCTCAATATATAATTCCTAGAAACCTTTGGTCTTCCTAAGGTCTTTCTTTTCAAATTATTTCTTTAAATACTCTACTACCTTACAAGGTTCATTAAGAGTCTCGATTATATTCAAAATCATATCATATTCTGTAATGATGATTAATTCAATTCCACGCCCCTTTATGAGAGAAAGTGGATAAATTGTTTCATTTTTATATCCCTTTTTCATTAAATATTCACTCAAATGGTTAAACTATATACATCCTACCATATTTAATTCATGTAATGATTTATTCAATTTAATGTAATAAATATATCAAGATCTATAACATGTTATAATTATTTTTAATCCTTCAAGTATTCTCATATAAACATAATTATCATTATTACTATATTTTTATGTATTTACAACAAATATAAAGTGTAATTCAAGATTTTCATGTCAAACCAACATCATGAGATATCAAAAAGTGATAATATCCACTAAAAATAATATTTTTTTATCATAATCAATCTTATATATTTTTAAAAACCATGAGAAAAAAATCATGATTTATATAGCACAACTTCTTTATTTTCATTTATAATTTTCATAAATACTAATTTATAACCAACATGTTTAATAATTTTTGGGGTTTTCACAATAGACCCTAAAAACTCATTTCTATAAAGTGTGTCTAATTGAGATTGGATTGAGAATTTCTATTTATGTCAATCCACTATATCATAACATTATTTTATTGATATTGGTTCTTGATCCTTATCAAGAATATAAAATGTCTTGTTATATAAATATCTCATTAATAATAGTGTCACGTGGTTACAATATCCTTCGGTATTACTAAAATTGATATAAATTTCTTACTGGTCATAATCATGTACATTAAGTACACTATTCTCTCTAGTATTGTCATGATCAATAAAATTTATATTTTTTTATGTTTTTTTCACTTTTCTAACCAACATGTATTGATATCATTTACTCTGAAAAGTATTTTTATCCTTTAAACTAAGTGGTGTAATATGCTTAAAATATGTATAAAAAACATTATTATTTGAAAAATTAGATTCTCCTCCTGAGATATTTATTCTATTTGGTGTATCTCTAGTGAGTAAATATATTTTTTTAATATATTTTGAATCAATGAATACATCAAGGAATTAATTTTTTGGATTTTAAAAATTAATACGGTTAACTTTTAGTTCACTCATATTTGTATGGGCATCAAGATTTAATAATGATGTTTTTCCATGATACTACTTTTGATGTCTGTTTATTTTCCTATTTTAATATTAGAAACATTTTTTTATAAAAATGGAAATAACAAATCTAGTTATAAATACATATCATGTTATCATTTCAGGAGACATTAAAATTGAGGGAGATTCAAATCCAATATAAACCCCCAACATTCTTTGGATTCCCCATTTGTGTTCATTGTGAGGGTGTTACTGGATATATAACATAACCAAATGTCTTTAAATGTGAAATTTTTTGTTTATTACCACCAACTAATTCGAAAGTAGAATATGCTTGATTACTTTATTGTTTTATTTGAACCAATTTTATCATTTTCAAAGTTTTATATCCTTGTATCAAATAAGGAAATTATTTTTTCATGATAAGTGGTCCAATAATAAGTTTTAATCACTTTATAAATTATTTAGTTAGGCTATTTTGAGCATAAACATGAATAATATGATTCTCAACACTTATTCCAATCAAGATTAAATAATTGTTGAAATCATTTGATGAATATTAATAATTATTATTAAGTAAAATATGGTTAATTGAATAATATAATAAATTTACCCTTAATATAATTATATGGGCGGGAAATTTCATAAAAATTAATACTTGAGTTGATAACAATCACATTTTTTACCTATATATATTCACAATTAGTTTAATAGGAGGTGAATTGATAATTATAAAATTTAAAATAAAATAAAACAAAAATCATAGATAATTTTACAGTGGTTCAAATATAGAGTACAACTTCACTTTTCATAATCTCTCTAACTCTTCAAGAGATATAGAAAATACTAGAGTTGCCTCACTTTTGATGGGGAGTTACAACCATTCACAAAGTATCTTTTTTAATAGAGGCACAATCAGGGTCTTTCTTCTTTCTATCATGGTAAAAGAACCAATTAAAACATTACCTTTTATAAAAATATAACCTATTACATAATAATACTTTTGTAAGGGAAAAGAATAAATAGGGAAACATGTTAAAAATGATACAAAAATAAAGAATAAATTATAATAGATTGATGAAAATAAATTAAAAATGGTGTATCTCAATGATGAATCTAACTTCCATACACAATGAAAGCATTGGGAAATTTGGATCAATGACAACAACGCATAGGTAACTACTTGTAGCTAAAATAATAATAATAATAATCCATTCCTCTCTGTTTCCTTTTTATAAATAGATCACTCGCAATAGTTTTCTTATTTTATTTCCATAATTATTGGTTTTTAAATGATCTTAATGGCGAACAACTGATGGTTTCCATAAAAACATTTATTTTTAATGAATTATATTAGGTTCATTTATTGCATCCACAATCAATAATTAATTAATTTTTTTATGTTGTTTTGATATAAAGAATAATAAAGAATTATATGTGTTCACTTACAGTGGTTGAAACTAATAGGGAATTATCCCTTCAATGTTGTATGTGTTGGGTTGAAGTAATGCGATAACTATCCATCATTTTCCACATTGTTTAGAAAATTACAACATTTACACACAAAAAGTTGTATTGCATTAATCTTTAGAGTACATTGACACTCTAACATTGTATGTGTTGCATACTCTATAAGGTATTGTCTTGTATAGTAGTTTGTATCAGCTAACTGGTATAATGATCCTTCACATTTTTTTAGGCTTGGAATACAATCCTCCTTTGTCTACTTGAAATTTCCTTTTCTAAAACAAAATATAAGGAAAAAAAGTGGTGCATAGGGTGTTAGACTCATTCTTCTGTGGGTTGATTCTCAATGAATCGAATTCTTATTGTTGTCTTCTTGAACTAAATATTCATTTTATATATATAATCTTAAATAATATTAAACCTATAGGTTTTTAAATTATTTAATTTCTTTCAACACATAATAATGGATATAAAATAAAGATATATTCATTTAATAATGGTTAGAATAATAATAGAATTATAAAGTTAAATCCAACCCATGAAGAACCAAAATAATGTATTGGGGCATATATAGTGAACATAAATGATGTCGCCTTAGGGCTTGACACAACTTTCATTTGTAAAGATGTCTTCTTGATATGTAACACATAGAGTGTTCAAAATCTGGTGCATGGATTAGCTAAAAAATAGGTTAAATAAAAAAACACAAAATATACTTAAATAATGAATGAAATTCTTATCAAAACCAAGAGTTACTGGATTATGGGTCCAATGAAAACTTAATTACATTTAGTAAACACATTAATTAAAATAATAAAATACCTAAATGGATCACATTGTGGGTGAATTGGACCATATATATCACAATGGATTATTTCTAATAAAACAAGTGTTCTAATCCTAGTTTTTAGTGATAATAATCATATAATTAATTTAAATTAAGAATAAGTTGGGCATGAGAAATAATTAAGTATAAAACCCCCTTTTTAACAAATGGATGTCTTTATATAAATTTAATAATTATTTGACATAATTGACCCTAAATAAGCTAAACGACCATATTATATAATGATAGTATTATGGACATTAAACTTTTGGTTTACCATATTTTGATTAGGTTATATGTATTCACATTGTGTAGATCATAAGGAAACCCTGAGAGTTTTTATCAAATCATTTTTTTTCATTGTTAATGTTTTTTTATACAAGACATTATTTATCCATAACATTAATGTGATTTTGTTTCATGGATATATTTCATGTTCAATATTTTTTTTGAGACTTAAGAGAAAACAAATCATTATTTATTAAAATTTATATACCACTCCATAATCATATATTTTTTCTTATAGAGACTTTGATTAATTTTGTTCTACTAATTAAGGTAATGACATGAGTACATCTCATTTTAAGGTTGATAAAATATTTCTCATGTTTAATCATTGTACATGTCATGTCGCTTCGAATGATACAAATATCGTTATCATGAGAATTAATTCTAGTGAACAAATTATTAACGTCCATTTATAATAAAGAGATATATATATATATATATATAATAAGTGAAATAAATAATGAAATAAAAACAAAAAATATAAAACATTTATTAAACAATTTTAAAAACATAAAAAACATAATTCCTGAACATTTACATATTCTCATCAAGATCAACACTTTCAAGGTTTACCAAATAATTGAAGATATCAAAATTCTTTATATAATCATCATACTTCACGATCTAATTAAAAAAAATCTTTAATTTTTTTCTTATTTTCTTTAATATACTATTTATAAATATCTATAAAGAGTTATAGTGTATAAAAAGTATGTGATTGATGCACTTTCATGAAAAATTGAAAACATAAACTTTCAATATGAATTGGTCTCTTTAGATGTGATTTATTATCATTTGAAAATTTTTGGTGGATTTATTTTCACTTTTATTTATTTATTATTATAACCACTTTTAGCGGAGTTGATGACAAAGGAATATCCAGACTTTCACTAATGGAAATTTACTTTTTTTATATCAGTTTTTTTGTTTATTCACATTGTTTATAAGTTAAAGTTATTGCGATCAATGTTAAAAATAAATTTTTAATGTTAGTTAATTTAAATGACATGGAAAATATTTATCATTTCGATTATTTTGAAAATTGACCTTAAATATCTATGTTTTTTAAAAAATTCTAAGATTTCATATAAATTATTTAAATATATGAAGTGAAAGACTGTTTTCCATATCTGTTACTATAATAACTAACCTCGTAATGCATTTTTAATGTTTTTTTATTATAATGACCAATTTGGAAACTAATATATATATATATATATATTAAAAATATATAATAGAAAATAGTACCATAAATTGTTTTTGAGAAACTACAACATCAAAAATTATGATTTAGAAACACATAAAATTTGAAATATTGATTGGTAGTTTAAAATGAAAAAATAATTAGTTAGAAATAACAAAAAAAGAGAAATAATTATTTTTGATTAAAATATGATAATAATCAGTATTGATATAATCATATGAATAATGAATTAAAAAAATATGATAAGAAATAAATACAATATTTCAGAGATTTTATTCCATTGTAAGAGCATGTGATCATCATCATATTTAAAAAAATATTCCCATTAGGGAAGAAAATTTTGAAAGTGTTTCCGCATACCATATTTCTCATTGTTAGTGACACCCTCTCATTTGAAACATTCATAATAAATAATAAATCTTTGAGTTGGTTGGAAATATTTAATCATGATATCGAAGAACAAATTTCAGTGGTGGGGTTATAAATTTGAGTGGTGGTAAGTGATTTTTTTTGGGGGGGGAGATGAAAAAATGGATGCGATATGATAATTTTGTAGGCAATAAATTTTATGAAAAAATTTGAGTGGCATGAAGAAAAAATTTGAGTGGAGGGATGTGTAAACTTTAAATTACAGGGCTGGATTTATTTTTTAATATATTTTTTACATCAATTTTAAAAAAACTAATGTTAAAAATATTATATAAATGTTTTTAACATCCATTTTTTCAATTATCAACGTTAAAAATATTTTAAAAAATATCATTAACTTTGTTTTAAAAAAATTCATTAAAATATATTTGTAATATTTTTCACATTAGTCCATTAAGTAAAAAACAGTAGAAATGCAATTTTCATATTGAATATTCAAATAACTTATAATAAAAATACTTTTACATTGGTTTTTTAAAGACCCACATAAAAAATGTGATGCCAAAAATATATTTTTATTATTTTTTGACATGATCTTTTAAAAAATCATTTTTACTAACTTAAATCATGTCACTCGTACCATTAATATTTAAATACATTTTGACATCCAAAATACATTATAAATGATTTTTCATAGTGATATTATGAGGGGGGAAACCAAATTCAATAATGTTCATCGTGAAAATTATAACTTACCCAAGAAAAAAAAATCATTAGATGTGTAGCATTTATAATGTGTTGAAAAATTTATATCGTATCATTGAATAAAATCATGGGATATTTAAAAATCAAAAACATCATTTTGATAAAAAATGAATTCCAATGTTGACGATGAATGATAATGAAAACAATGAAATGTATATTGAAATTAAAGGTGAACACAATAAGGATGGAAAATGTGTAGTGCCAAATTTTCAATCTCTTTTATCACATTATTTATATATATATATATATATTATTTATAATATGATTAATGGTATATATCCATTGAGAAAAGAAATAATGAGGAGAAGAAAATTCTAAGTGGAAAATAAATTATTTTTCAATGTATAAAAAAAATCACCATTATCTTATATAAAAAACACGTCAAATCGCAAATAAATCCATCCGTAATAAAAAACACCCATGCTACATTAATGAATAAAAAATTGATTTTTAATTTTTTTGTCAAATTTTCTTCCACACTTATGTAATAAATTCTCTCACCTGCATAATTTTTTTGAATGGTAAAAATAATTAAGAATTAATATTTTTCAGTATAATATACTGAAATATCATTCCATTGGAACACACCATAAAAACATGATAATCTCCCACATTCATTTTACATTCAAGGGAATGAGCTACCTAGTTTCTCGATCTCTTCACAAAAGAAAATTATCAATCTGTAAAATATGATGAGAGACCCAAAATATCATCCACAAAGATACCAAAGTGAGAATGAATCAGCTTAGTTTAATGAAATGAATTAATAACTACCTAAGAATTAGAATCCATGGAATCAAATTCTATCCCTTATAAATTTAAATAATATCCCTCCATGAACCCCCTTTTCTTTCAACAAAATAAGACTACAATTTTCATAAATAGGCTTGTGGGTTAAATCCAAAACCAATCCATCTTCATTTATACAGAAAAAACCAATACTAATAGAGAATCCACCCAGTATAGATTTATTGATATTAATTTTAGTAACCCCATAAGGTAGAAAAAACCAACAGTAGGTCTGGTTCACCTTTTCATATTGAACCTACTCAGATTTTCTTCTCCACCAAACTTTCAGCAAGTTAGAAGTCCTCTAAATCTAGATCTCACCCAAAAAATATTATAAAACATAAATCATTTCATTTAATCCAAACAAACCATACTACATTCATGAAATACATAATAATAATAGTTTAATGGTGGGTTTTTGGCAATGGTTTAGAAAACTGCCGCAAAATAAAATTCCAATATTTTAGTAGTGATTTTTAAAAATCCACCACTAAATATTTTCTAAAAATAAAAATATGTTCTCCTACCTTTCCCTGATCCAATCCCTCTCCCCTCCTTTCCCCCAAATCGAATCTATATCATGTTCCATCATTGTCCCTAAACCACGCCATTGATCCCTTTCAACTAATCCTTCAACAACACCACTCTCAGTGTCATCCTTAACCTCACTACTGCATTCTCTCCCCTTTTACCCCACCTCAAATCCATCTCATGGGCCCTCACTATACATGGGCCATTGCCATTGATCCCTTGAAACCACCACTCTTTCCCTCACCCTTAACCTAATGGTCTACCTCACACCCCTTTTCCCCTCTGAATCCCTTATCCCCTATCATTGTATCACTCCATAGGCCTTTTTCCCTTTATGGTCACACCGATCAGGGGTTATTTTCACAATCTCTCCATTTGAGTTTAATATTTTTTTTCTTTAAATGTCTTGTTTTTATTTATTCTCTAATTTCAATTCCTTCTTTCAAAACTATCATGATTGAAATACTTGTTTTTGTTACAATTTTTTATGAGTTTTTTTTCTTTCATAATATAAAATAGTGGCTTAGAACATTCAAAATATAGAGTCTTGTAACATTCAAAATCACATGAACACATATTTATCTCACTATATATTACACAAAAACACAAAATAAAGGCATGTAAAATTCAAAAAAATCCCCCTATGTTATATGTTATTCATTTTTAGTATTGTTAACCTGTTATGATATTTAAATTTACTTTTATGCATGATTTTTTTTTGTAACGTCCCAGTTCCAGGTGTCACCCGGAGGTGCCCCATACTTAGTTGGACACATGGCCTCAAGTGCATTTTCCCAAACAATAGAGGCTTCCGACTAGCAATGATGGACATGGGTGTAATAGTGGAGAAACTATTCCCTCATTGGTAAAGTATGCACAGTGGAATAACAAATAATAATCAGTAATGGAAACAATAATAACATAAGACAAGCAAACAATGGAAGATTGAAAGTAAATAAACAATTGAAGCACAAATATATAAATGATGCATGTCACATATGTCTTGGAAAATAGCCAAAAAAATTACAATACTATAAATACAGTACTAAACCAAGTTCAAAATAAATTAAGTAAACTCCAACAGAATCGCAAGCCTCATCTTTGTCCCATATTCTCTAGCTCCACAAAAATAAAGTACTTGATGAAAAAGGGAGCTTTCCCTTATCTATACATGCAACCATATAATCTATTTGGGTCCAAAAGCATGACCCAAACAATGTGTGAGATGAATCTTAGTAGTAAACCACCATAATATCTATGCCCAACTATCAGTGAGTTTATATAGCAATTAATAATGGAAAGTAGCAAAGAAACTAGGAGTACACAAAATTAACCAATACTATAGTTTCCATTTACATTCATTAGCATTTAATGATCAAAATTTATTCAATTAAGTATCACAAACAGGTATCTAATAAGACTACCTAATAGGACTGAATCATAGCTTGTGCTTTGGCTTGGCTGACACATCACAACATTCAATATTTAAGTTAACCCTCTGGGTATCTCACACAGTCTAACCCCTTTGGCGAAGTAATGCAATAAAAAGGCAATGAAACTCTGAGGAAGCACTCACCGTTAATTACCTCTATGGTCTTACCACAAAACTACATACTCTCTAGGGAAGCACTAAACGTAAATTCCCAATATGGTTTCATAACATAAACTAAGACACTATGAGGGATCACTCATCGTTAATCCCCCCTTTGGTCTCATAGCATGAAATATAACAGACACTCTAAGGAAGCACTCAATGTCAATTATCTCTGTGGTTTAACTACACTAGGTTCTCAGAGCCCTGTGTAATTCAATAGTAAATATTTGATATCAAGCATCCCAAAGAAATATCAACTAATACATGACTAAATAATTCCAATTCATATCACAATCATTTAACAGGCATAAAAAGGTAGTCAGTTCCATCCTATCAAGCAAGAAAAGGAAACAGGGTTTGCCTCATAGGCAACCTGGACCAAACAGATTTAAACATTCAAACAATGAAACTCAACCATGGTGTGTTCCTTAAACATGAAATTTCACATAATATCACATCAAAAAACCCTTAATCCAACAATAATTCTAAGACAGATAAAACAGGGTTCAATTTCCTTAACCCGAAATACCTAAATCATGGGTAATCAACACGTTGGCATATAAAACTCAAAGAAATACTAATAAAGACAACAAAGCACCTACCTCGACATTGTACTAAGAACACTCTTGAATGTCGGCCCTTGAATTGTCCTAGAATGTCGTAGATCTAAAAAAAGGTAAAAAACATTCAACTTTGAATAACACAAGAAAGAGGAGAAAACATGAAGTGAGATTCAAGAAGAAGGAAGGACTCATTGGTGGGATTCAAATTCACCCACTGGAGATCGAATCAGACCTTGGACAGATAAATAGTGGCTCAGAGAAGATTCATCTCTCTCGGTCACTCCTGGACGAAAAAAGTCTAGAAGAATACAAATATAGGGATTAGACGCAACCACGATCTAATTAAACAAATAAAAAGAAAGGTACATGGTGTGTACTATTAATGAACACACTGTGTATTTGCCTCAACTGACCCCCAACATTAGCAGTCTGCCACATCACCCCACATGTCCATGTCTTGGATGTCACATGCCCAAGACATGGCTGTACTTGGTAACTGGGTGCATGATGTGTAATCCTAAGTACACGGTGTGTACTTATAAAATTTACCAAACCTCCCATTTTTCTTGAAAACACCCAAAATCAAGATCCATTCCTGAAAAGAAGATCTAGGTTCTTACATGTTTAATTTTGAAAAAGTAAATGCTTTATTTGTTTTTATGTGCATTCAATCATTATCCTACATATCTATATTATGTTTTTCAGTATTGTGCATAAGTTATTATTTCTAAATTTATTTTTCTATATGAATTTTTTGAAATATATGTTCAGAATTTATTTTTAATTATTTAAATGATTGGAATTCCAAGGAATAAGTGATTCAATGGTCGTAGTCAACTCCCTGTTGACGTTCCCCCAACCATACATATGTCATCAATGTTACATGACAATCCCCTTGGGATCCCTCCCTATAGAATCTAGGACACCCTCTATCTCCCTCATGTTAGTGTCTTCCACACTCTCCATCTCCCCCATCAATTTCTGACACACCCTCCATCTCCCTCCCATCAGTATCTAGCACTCTGCCTCCTAGTTCAGTAGGTTCAACATGCGGTGAATCTAGAGTGAGGAAACATGTGGTCACTCCTGTTTCTTCATGAGTATATTGGAGGGTGATGGTTATAGATACAAATTTTAATGTGAATAAATTTATTGCATTTTTATACTAATAACTTCTTTTCTCATAAAATATTGTAATAATGTTATTACCAAGACAAATATTAATAGTTTAGATGTGTGGAATTTGAATGCATTGAAGATATTCATTCCCTTTTATTGTTATGGTATCCCCACATATGATGATGTGAGATTATTTTCCCAGGTTCTAGGATATTTGGCGTATGATCTAGTTACCCTTCTGATTACATATTCTGATTGGATTCATAAGATTCAATCTTGGAAGAATGAAGTATTTAATACCCAAATAAAGGAAATTTCAATACATTTTGGATCAATTGAATGTCAGTATTTAATTAAATTATAATATTTAAAAAATGAATCTTTTTTGATAGATGTTATTCCACTTTACCATTGCCTATCTTATCACATAAAGTGGACTTTGAAAATTTTGGGTAAGAAATAGAAAGATTTTAAATAGAGAATGTGGAATGAATTCAATGATACATCATTTAATAATAAGCAATTGTATGATAAGGCGCCTTAAGGGGTATCTATAGATCAGTGGAAAGTGTTTGTTGATAAACATAACCATGTGAAGAACATGGTATTGAAGAATATATTATTATATTAATTTTATTTTACATATATAAATGTATATGAAAAAGAGACAATGTTTAATACATTACTATTATATTACATGTTATTTATTTCAGTAAGCTTTAAGAAAAAATGTATCAAGTTGAACAAAAAAAATCACACCCTACATTTTTGATTCAAATATTTGTTGAAGAAATAGATCGAATATGATAATATTTTCATTATTTAAAATATTTATATGATAATATTATCTATTTCATATTTTAAATTGTTGATTTATCTCTATTTAATGTAAAGAAAGAATTTAGGGCACCAAGTATCCTAGATGAAACTTTGATTGGATGTTCATAAGAAATCTGATGATAGTTATGTGAATGATTCAACAAAATAAGTTTGGGTATGAATTTATTTTTCATTATAATGACTTATTTTTAGTTTTCACTTTGTTAATATGAATTACTTTAAATTTAAAAAATATTTTATTTATTGATAAAAATAAAATAACTATGGGATTCCAATCCCGTGCAGTCCTTCTCGGTCTCCCAAGATGATCCAGTTAGTCAGGCCCTTGGGAAGGAGCATCCTGGCCGCATACATAGGATGGATATGAAAACATTACCATCTGAGGTATTTGGAAGTCCATCATGTATTACAGAAACATCTACACCAGGTTATAGTTAATCCCAACCTCTAGATGCTCAGAGGCAATTTCTTGTAATAAAAAACACAATTCAACAACAGGGGAGCACAATCTAGCAACATGGGACTCATATATAGCTACATGATGCAAAGGTCATTGCTTTGTAGAAAGAATTGGTTTATTTATATCAGAAATGACTTGATGTGTCCTCAGTGACATTGCGTCGATGGATGGTTTGAGTAAGTAGGTAAATCAAACAATTTTATAATCATTTAGCACAAAAAAATTATTTTTTTAAGTTAAAAATTAAATATATAACACTATTTAATTTTCAAGAAAATTATCATATAGTTTCTAATAAAAGGAATTGGAGATGGAGATGAAAATGATATTATTTTTTTGGGTAGTGATGGGGATTGAATTTGGATTTAGTGGTGGTGTTGGGTAAATAAACTCATGAAAATCTAATACAATGTTACGATGATTGAGAAACCATGATGCAGTTTGGATGAATTTATCTATTTGTTTAAGGTATAAGATATCCATATTTCTCTTCCATTACATAAATTTTTTATTCATGGTTGATTTTCTATGTTTTCTTCAAAAATTTCCATTATACTAATAATTTGTATGCTCTTTTGATTTATTTATTAAATAATTGAATGTAAATTATTCCATTATAGTTTGATGACTTTTTTTCTTTGCCTATGGTGGAGTAAATGGATGCAAATAGTATTGGGAAGTCCAGAGTTCATGTTGAATTTTAGATAGATGGTGGGTACCTCTTTCTGGGTGGTTTTTTTGGGAAGTTATTTTATTTCATTTATTTTTTTGGGACTAATATAATTAATTTATGTTTTTATATATTAATATTGGGGAACATTTTAGTAAAATAGTGAAATATGTGGTGTTTGGTATTCAACTGAAGTTATTTTGTTATTGTCTGGTGGATGTGCTTGGTTATGGGTGATGTTTAAGAAGGTGCAATCCTTATATCTTTTCTTAAATTTTATATTATTGTTGGGATGGGTAGAGTATGATCACTTTGTTAAAATCAAGGATTTTAGTAGGATCATTTTATGAGGGAGTGTTAGGTTGGCCCATATAATGAGGAGGTTAGGACGTACATCATGGTTGTATAAGTTTTGGGTTTTATCTTTTGTTTCTCATTTTATCATTGTTATGCTTGTTGGCTTAGGGGTGTTGTTTGGTTTCCAAAATTAACGTGGGGTTGTTGTGGAAATTGTTTTATCTTATAGTGAGGGGTGTAACATTTTAGGGATTGGTGGGGGAAAGTTTGATGAGATTATGGAGGATTATTTCATTATTATCTTGTTTTGTAGAAGCCTTGTTATTGTAAAGTTATTATAGTAATTTATTTCTTGTTAATTTTTTATTTTTAGAGTGTTGGAAGTTTGTTGGTGATGATGTGGTAATGATTTATGAGGAATTTTGTTGGTGGTATGCAGGGATGTGGTAATATTGTGAAATGTACAAGTATAGGGTTCTATATATATGGTGGGGTTATGTGATTATATGGTTATGTGGTGATATGCAGTGATGTGGTAATATTATAGAATTTGGTTATATGTAAGCATGAATGAAGTGGAAACATGATGTGGTTTTTGTGTGTGATATTATGGATAGATTTTGGTAAGAAGATGTAGTGTTGTGGTTTTTTTATTATTTTGTTCTTTTGTTTTGAGTTAGTTATCAAGGGGGTGTCCTAATATGGCTCGCCAGCCGATATTGAGTTAGAGAGACTTCTGAACTGATCGGTAAGTGAAATGTTGAATTATAGACATTTTTATTTTTTTATTTATTTTATTGGTGGATTTTGGTGGTTTGATATGGTCTTTCGTTAATTTTTAATTGATCTTACTTTATGATATTTATAATTCACTAGTTTTATATTTTATTAAGGTTTAATGCTGATTAATTTAGTGTTATTTTTGGTTTGAGAATTATGTTTTGGTTTATACTCTTTTGTTTATAGTTTATGTAGTTAAGGAATTGGTATGGGTTTCATATATGGTGTTGTGGTTAAGGGTTTTTATTTTTCTAGTTATTTATCTAATTGGTATTTTTGGGGGACTACAAATTCTGTAGATTTTAATTTTTTTAATAGCGATATATAGCGGTCGTTTAAAGCATCCTTATATATTCTAAATTATTTTTGGTAGTTTAAACCATTTATAAACCTTTGAAACTTTTGTTATATAAAAACTTCCACTAAAAACATTTCACGAAACATCCCAAAAACCACCACTAAATTAGTGAAAACAACACTACTTGATTTCCAAATCCAACTTTAACAACAGTTTAAAAAAATCATCATGGAAACATTTAGTAGAGGTTTAAATTTCCACCAAACCAAAAAAATTATTTTTTATACCATGATTTGTTATAGTGATTCCTATTAAGTTGTGTAAGGATCTGTTTTATCTAGACACCCCCTAAATATATAAAGAAAAATTGAATCATTGAACAAAGATTGACACACATGCACATTGATCTTCTACCAAAAATGTAGCACAACCGATTAGTGAATAATGGAATTAGATAACGTATCAATCATAAAAAACACTTAAGGTAGACATATTCGACAATGTAATGTCTCAAATGAGGGCTTTATTTATTCTAGAGTAGTTATTAACAAAATTTACAAAAAATTGCTACAATATAGGAGGAAAATAAAATTGTTATAGATCTTTGTAGATTTTAGCAAAATAATGATCAACAATATTCATCAATAACCATTAAATAAAACACACACTATAGAAAATACTATGATTTCCAATCTAATATAAGTTATCCATTGAAAGAACCCCACAAACATGTATAAATAGAATTATATTTTTGTATCTCTCATTAAACCACTTAAAAATCTTGTCATGGAACTAGTCTATAGGATCACAATTTAAAATTTCATGAACATCTACATATTACATACCTATAGGTGGTGTGGATCAAATATAATTTCCATACTTATCTCCAAACCGCAACTCTTTCTAGATATTCCCACAATAACCATTATAAATTTTCTAACAAACCCCCTATTAAATAATATGTATTACCCCATACACACTCCTAAAAAAGAGTTATGTAACCTATGTTAGAATCCAAGAAATTTAATTTTAAAAAATATTTTAACTAAAAAACCTTATAATAGATTGAATCTTGAAAACAAAAAAAATCCAAACTTTTTTAGCTAAAAGTGCACAATTAATCATTTCAACTTCCCTAAAACCAAGCCCTCCTGGAGCTTTAGGGGAACATAACTTGTCCCATAAAGACCAATAGAGTTTATTTTATCCCTAAACTTATACCCACCAAAATTTAGCTAAAAAATTATGAATATAGTCATTAATAAAACTAGGGATGGTCATCGAATACAAAAGAATTTATTGTTCTATCAACTTAAACAACACTTCCTTACCACTTTTAAAATTGCCTTACCATCCCACCCTTGAAATATCTTCTCCACACTACCAAAAATTGAAGAAAAAAATATCTATTTTAGATCTTCTAATGATATTATGAATCCCTAAATAAATTTTATGATTCTCCAAAAATTTCACTTTTGAGATACTATATAAATCAAAACTCCTTTCATGAATTACACCCCTACTAAAAGATGCATCATATTTTTAGAAATACGCTTTCTCACTGGATTCTATCTCATAATTTTCAATTAATCCAACAATAACATGAAATTATTCTTGAGTAACTCTAGTAAAAAGGAATTTATCATTAGTAAAAATTAAGTAACATTATCACCACCCCTACATTCTTGTGCACCATGAATAATTTCTTTTACTGTCACATAAGAAATCATTTTAAAAAAATCATCAATGATAATAAATAAGTCTGGAGATAATGGATCCCCTTGATGTAATCTAATTTAAGTGATAATTGGCCTCAAAATATTACCACTAATAATAATCTTTTATGAAATAGTTGAAAAAAATTCATAATCCTTTTCAACCTAGATTTCATTAAAGCCCATTTTCCAAAGAACAAAATTTAAGAACCCCCACTCCACTTTGTCATGTGTTTTCATCATTTTTTTACGTTCTCCCATTACCATGGTGCTTCAACTTAGTGCATACTTACTTTATAAAGGAAATATGTTGATAGAGATCCATAGGTGATGTTTTGGGTTTCACATTAGTCAAGTGGATGAGAGGTTGGCTCATACCTCAAGGGGTTTTGATTTATATTTGAAGAATCTCTTAAATATTTAATTTGTATTTGTGAATCCTTCTTAGTTTTTAATATGTAAAAGTCCTTTCCCCTGTTTTATTGAAAGTAATACCCTTATCTAATTATTTTGGGTAGGGAGATTCCATTACATGATCATTGTAAGCCTAGTTGGTAATAAACCCAATTAAATCTTGTAGACCAAGACCCATAGGCCCAATACACAACACCCAAATCAATGGCATAACCTGCATCCCACTGTCATTATTATTGCATCCATAGCCCAAGTCATAACATCAGACTCATCACCATCAGCCACCAGAAATCCCTCTTATCATCATCGCTACTACATCCAAAGCCCGAGGAAACCAACACAACTCCAGCCTCCTCGCCGTCAGCCACCATTGAGACCGCCTACCTTCACCACTTCCTTCCTTTTTGTTGGCCACCATAGAACCCACCTTCCTTCACCACTACCGTATCCATAGACCACTACCATACCTCCATCCACCATTAATCATCCATGGCCTGAATCCACCATCACACTAACTACCACACTTTCCACCCCTAAATACATGCCACCCCTACCATGAAAACTAACTTCATCTACATACCACTTGGGTTTTTATCCCCATAATTTTAGACCTATAGGATTTGATCCCTTCTTTGATTTATTATTATGAGGTTTCCTTACCACTAGGCCAACACCCCAACTACTCATTCCTATTTATAATATTACAATTGGTTACCTCTGTGTCAGTGATTGATTGAAACCACGTGTCTATGTGAACATCTATATATATATCATAGGTTCTTTGTATTCTTTTTACTGGTGATTATACTATGGTTTAATGTAAAAAAATTGGAAGCTCTGGAATTTATCATTATTTGAGGAGTTATTTGGTGTTGTGGATTTGGGATCGAGCACATGAGAGGGACTTCTAATTTATCCTTATAAATGGAATCAGAACCCATGTAGTTCAATGTTTCTTAATGGGAAATGTTGTATCTTGTAAGGTTATGTGAAAATGACCAATGTGGTGTATTTTAATTTCATGTATCCATAACCGAGTGAATTTCCTTACATGTTCATGCATCCAAGACCTATTAAATTTACTTTTAAGCTTGTACCTCTAGGATCTATTGAATTTACTTTCAAGGTAATGTATCTAGGGCTTATTAAAGTGATTTTTAAGTTTGTGCATCTAGGAACTTGGGATATTTAGATTTAACCTCAAGGAGGTGTCCTATTAATCTTGGTTAATATGAATCAAAGTTCACATAATTCAAGTTATATAGTTCAATGTTGTATATTAATATTAGTTCATGTAGTTTAATTCCATGGAGGATTCTTGATTCATGAAAGGGTGATAAAACGATACTAAGTGGGGTTTAGGTATGGGTGGCCCTTTCTAGTTCATCCTAGCTGTTGGTAATTAGGAATGAGAGGATGTAGTTAGACTGAAAAGGGATATAGCCTAGTGAGGAAAATGTGTTCATAGGGGATATGAACTATTGAAAAATAGGTAATCATATGGGATGTGGCCCATTGATAAAGAGTTACTCATAGGAAATTATGGCCCATTGAGGAATGAATGGCTTGTAGGGAATATGGACCATTAAGGAATGATTGACTCAAAGGGGATATGGCCCATTGGGGAATGATTGATTAATCGGGGATATAAAACATTGTGGAAGAGTGAATCATAGGGTATATGGACCATTAAGTATTTATTGGGGATTAAACTAAACTAGAGTCCCATATATGTGTCCAACTTCTATCCATTGATAACAAGAACAATAAGGATGACTAGACTCATGGGGAATATGACCTAATGAGGAAGAGTTGGAGCTTATACATGAGCTACCCATATGTGGATCCTTGTCTCATTAAGTAGATGAAATAAGGTTGTAACACCCGGAAAATTTACTTTAAAATAATAATAATCTCTATAACTTTATTAACACACAACATCAAGTTTTAAGTGAACTTCAATACACTAAAATAATATAATTATTTAAATGTAACAATTATAAACCAACCGTTAAATTAGCAGTATGAATAGCAATAAAGACATTATGAAAAATATATATAAATTTTTTATATAATGTAAATTTATTTATTAATTCAAAATAAATGAGTACCCAGTTTTTAGTAAATTCATTTTATGCTTCAAAAATACATTTTCTTCAAAAATAGTTTTTATTTCCTTTTATACACAGACATTATAAATAATTTTTCATTTTTTTAGAAATTTTTTTTTAGGAAATGAATATAATTTTTCAAATCACCATTTCAATATTATATTAGGGTGAATGTTTTGGATTTTTCTGAAAATATTTATTTTTAAGTGAATAGTGAGAAATATCATTTTTTTTAAAACAATCATTTATTTTAATTAAATCAAGTAATTTATTTTTACCATTATATTTTGAATTTAATATTAATGTAATATAACTATTATTTAATTATAAATAATCTAATAAATTACATACGAATTATCATTATCATGATTTTGATGTAAGTTCATTTTTGTGCTTAAAAACACATTTTTCTTGAAACTATTTTTCATTACGTTTTACGCATTTAAATTAAAATTAATTTCTAAAACTTCTAGAAATTTAATCATAAAAAAGGATTCCATAATTTGATTTAGGATTTATAAATTTGGTAAATAGGTCACTTTTATTTTAGTACATTATGAATAGTAAATGTGGTAAATATTTGTCACCTCAGTAAGTGTAAAATAGGTAAAAGCGGGTTAAAATTATGGGGTAATGCATTAAAATATTTCCAAACATTCATTTAACATATTGGATGAGTTTTTTCAAATAGATATATTTTTAAGGAGTTAAATAATGTATTTTAAAACATTATTTCGAATTTTTGAACCCATGCTTGACTTTTAAAGACATAAATTATATTTTAATAAATGCTCTCACCTGCATAATTTTTTTGAATGGTAAAAATAATTAATAATTGATATTTTTCAGTATAATATACTGAAATATCATTCAATTGTAACACACCCAATACAAACACGATAATCTCCCACATTCATCGTACTTTCAAGGGAATGCTCTCCCTAGTTTAACAATCTCTCCACAAAAGAAAATTATTAATCCGTAAAATATGATGAGCGACCCAAAATATCATCCACCAAAATACCAAAGTGAGAATTAATCATCTTAGTTGAATGAAATGAATTAATAACCACTTAAAAATTATACTCCATGTAAATAAAATTACATCCTTTAGAAATTTAAATAATATCCCTCCATGAAGCCTCTTTTCTTCTACAAAAATAAGACTCAAATTTTTATAAACAGGCTTGTGGGTTAAAGCCAAAACCAATACCGATTGAAAATATACCCAATATATATTTTTTTATATTAATTTTAGTAACCCCATAATGCATAAAATCCCACCGTAGGTCAGGTTCACCTTTTTATATTGAACCTACTCTGATTTTCTTCTCAGCAAACTTCCAACAAGTTATAAGTCCTCTAAATCTAGATCTCAACCAAAATAAATTTATTATAAAACATAAATGATTTATTTTCATCCATAAAAACCATACTAATTTTCATGCACTAAATCATAATTATAGTTTTATGGTGGTTTTTTTAGTGGTAGTTTAATAAATTTCCACTAAATAAAATTAAAATATTTTAGTAGTGATTTTTAAAAATCCAATGTTAAATATTTTCTAAAAAAATGCTCTCCTCCCTTTCCCAGATCCAATCCCTCTCCCACCTTTACCCCACCCTAAATCTGTCTTTTATTCCTTCATTGTCCTCGAACCATGCTATTGATCCCTTTCCACTGATCCCTCATCAACACCACTCTCAGTTTCATCCTTAACCTCACTGTCACATTCACTCCCCTTTCCCCCCACCCTAAAGCCATCTCCTAACACTTCATTGTCCATGATCTCTTTCTGTCATTCCCTTTCCATTTCTACTCTCACCCTCTCCCTCAACTTAATGGTCTACCTCTCTCCCCCTTTTCCCTCTACATCCCTCTTCCCCTACCATCATATCACTCCATAAGCCCCTTTCCCTCTATGTTCATTCCGATAAGAGGTTATTTTCACAATATTTCTATTCAAGTTTAATATTTTTTTCATTAAATGTGTTTTGTTTTCCTTTATTCTCTAATTTCAATTCCTTCTTGAAAAACTATCATCATTTTAAATTGTTTTTGTTGTTAAAATTTTATATGATTTTTTTCTTTAATAATATAAAATAATGTCTTAGAACATTCAAAAAATAGAGGCTTGTATCATTAAAAATCATATGAACCCATATTTATCTCATTAGGTATTACACAAAATCACAAAATAGAGGCACGAAACATTCAAAAAATGGACCCCTATGTTACCTGTTATTCATTTCCAGTACTATGAATCTGTTATCATATTTAAATTTATTTTTATGCAGGAGTTTTTAAATTTTGAAAAAGTAAATGTTATATTTGTTTTTATGTGCATTCATTCATTATCATACCACTTTATATTATGTTTTTTAGTACTATGCATATGTTATTATTTCTAAATTTCTTTTTCTACATGAATCTTTTGAAATATTTGTTTTAAAATTATTTTTACTTGTTTAAATGATAATAATTCCAAGGAAGTGGTGATTAAATGGTCATTGTCAACTCCTAGTTGATGTTCCCCCTACCATACATACATTATCAATGTTACATGATGAAACCATATGATACCTCCATATAGCATCTAAGACGCTATCTGTCTCCCTCATGTTAGTGCCTTCCACACCCTCCATCTCCCCCATCAGTTTCTAACACACCCTCCACCTCCCTCTCATCAGCATCTAGCACACTGCCTCCTGGTTTAGTAGGTTCAACACGCAGTGAATCTACGGTGAGGGAAGAGGTGGTAAGTCTTATTTATTCATGAATATATTAAAGGGTGATGTTTATAGTTATAAATTTAATGTGTATAAATTTATTGCATTTTTTATACTAATAACTTCTTTTTTCATAAAATATTGAAAAAATGTTACTACCAAGACAAATATTAATAGCTTAGATGAGTAGAATTTGAATTCATTGAAGATAGTTATTCCCTTTGATTGTTATAGGTTCCCCAAATATAAAGCTGTGAGATTATTTTCCTAGGTTCTAGGCTAGTTGGCAGATGATCTGGTTACCCTTCTGATTACATATTTTTATTGGAGTCCTAAGCCTCAATCTTGGAAGAATGAAGTATTTAATTCCCAAATAAAACCAAATTTAATACATTATGAATTAATTTAAGGTCATCTTTTTATTAAATTATAATATTTTAAAAATGAATCTTTTTTATAGATGTTATTACACTTTATCATTTCCTGTCTTATCACATAATATAGACGTTAAAAAATTTGGGTAAAAAATAGAAAGAATTTAAATAGAGATTATGAAATGAATTCAATGATACATCATTGACCAATAAACAATAGTATGATTAGGTTTTATAAGGGGTATATTGATAGTAGTGGAAAGTGTCTATTGATATCCATCACCATGTGAAGAACATGGTATTGAAGAATATATTATTATATTAATTTCATTTTACATATATACATGTAAATGAAAATTAAGAAACATTTCATACATTACTATTAAATTACATGTTATTTATTTTAGGAAGCTTTAAGAAAAAATGTATCAACCTGAAAAAAAATCCCATGTATTTCTGATTCAAATATTTTTTTCAAGAAATAGATCGACTATGATAATATTTTCATTAGTTAAAATATTTATATGATAATATTATCTATTTTATATGTTAAATTATTGATTTATCTTTATTTAATATAGAGAAAGAGTTCAGGGCACCAAGTCTCCTAGTTGAAACTTTGATTGGATGTTCATACAAAATTTTATGGGAGTTATGTAAATGATATTACAAAAGAAATTGGGGTATGAATTTATTTTTCATTATAATTACTTAATTTTAGTTTTAACTTTGTTAATATGAATTACTTTAAATTTGAATAATATTTGATTTATTGATAAAAATAAAATAACTATGGGATGTTAATCCCATGAAATCATTCTCGGTCTCCCAAGATTATCCAGTTATTCAGGCCCTTGGGAAGGAGCATCCTGGTCGTATACACAGTATGGGTATGACAACATTGCCATTTGAGGTCTTTGTAATGTCATCATGAATTATAGAAACATCTATTCTATGTTATAGTTAATCCCTACCTCTATATGCTTAGAGATAGTTTATTGTAATGAAAAACACAATTCAGAAATAGGGGAGACCAATCCAGTAATAGGGGACTCATATATAGCTACAAGATGCAAAGGTCAGGACTCTATATAAATAATTGGTTGATTTATATCAGAAGACGACTTGATGTGTCCTCGGTGAAATTGCATTGATGCATGGTTTGAGTTAGTAGGTATTTGACACAATTTCATAATCATTTATCACAATAACTTTTATTTGTTTTAAGTTGAAAATTAAATATATAAAACTATTTAATTTTCAATAAAATTATCATATAGGTTCTAGTAAAAGGGATTGGAGATGGAGACGAAGATGATCTTAGTTTATTGGGTAGTAATGGGGATTGAATTTGGATTCAGTGGTGGTGTTGTGTAAATAAACTCATGACAATCCAACAAAATTATATGGTGATTGAGAAACCATGATATGGTTTGGATGAATTTATCTATTTGTTTAAGGTAGGGGATACCTATATTTCTCTTCCATTACATAAATTTTTTATTCTTGGTTGATTTTCTATGTTTTATTCCAAAATTTATATTATACTCATAATTCATAGTCTATTTTGAGTTTTTATTTAAATAATTCCATGTAAAGTCTTCAATTCTAGTTTGATGACTTTTTCTCTTGCCTATGGTGAAGTAAATAAATGAGAATAATCTTGTGAAGTCAAGAGTTAGTGTAGAATTTTTGAGGGATGGTGGGTACCTCTTCTTGGGGTTTTTTGTTGGGAATTTATTTTATTTATTTTTTTGAGACTAATATGTGTAAATGATTTTGTTATATATTAATATTGAGGAACATTGTTGTAATATAGATAAATATGGTGTGTTTGGTATCCCACTGAAGTGATGTTGTTATAGTTTAGGGGCTGTGCTTGGCTATTGGTGATGTATGAGAAGGTGAAATCCTTGTATCTTTTCTTAAATGTTATATTAGTGTTGGGATGGGTAGCGTATGATCACTTTTATGAAATTATGGATTTTAGTAGGATCATTTTATGTCTGATTTCCCATATAATGAGGAGGTTAGGAAGTAAGTCATGGGTGTATAATTTTTGGGTTTTATTTTTTGTTTCTCATGTTATCGTTGTTATGCTTGTTGTCTTGGGGGTGTTTCTTGGTTTCCAAAATTAATGTGGGGATGTTGTGGAAATGGTTTTTTTTATAGTGAGGTGTTTATTCATTTAGGGATGGGTGGAAGAAATTTTGATGAGATGATGGAGGATTATTTCATTATTTCCTTTTTATGTGGAATCCTTGCTATGGGAAAATTATTATAGTAATTTATATCTTATTATTTTATTTTATTTTTGGTGTGTTGGATGTTTTTTGGTGATGATGTGGTAATGATTTATGAGGAGGTGTAGTGGCGGTATGTAGTGATGTGGTAATATTATTAAATGTACAAGTGTGGGATTTTATATCTATGGTGGGGTTATGTGATTATGTGGTTATATAGAGATATGCAGTAATGTGGTAATATTATAGAATTTGGTTATATGTAAGCATGAATGAAGTGGAAACATGATGTGGTTTTTGTATGTGATATTATGGATAGATTTTGGTAAGAATATGTGGTGTTGTGGTTTTTGTTGTTGTTTTCTTCTTGTGTTTTGAGTTAGTTCACAAGGGGGTGTCCTATCATGGCTCGCCACCTGATATTGAGTTAGAGGGGCTTCTAAACTGACTGGTTAGTGCAATGTTGACTTTACATACACTTTTATTTTTTTTTTTTTATATTTTAGTGGTGGATTTTGGTTCTTTGATAAGGTCTTTAATTCATTTTATTTGATATTACTTTATGATATTTCTAATCCATTGATTTTAGATTTTATTAAGGTTTAATATTGAATGATTTAGTGTTATTTTTATTGAGAATTATGTTTTGGTTTTTACTCTTTTTTTATAGTTTATGTAGTTAAGGAATTTGTATGGGTTTTATTGATGGTGTTGTGGTTAAGGGTTGATATTTTTCTAGTTATTTATATAATTGGTATTTTCGGGGGACAACATCTTATGTAGATTTTAATTTTTTTAATAGATTTATATAGTGGTGGTTTAAAACGTCATTATATATTCTAAATTATAGTGGTGGTTTAAACTGCCTCTAAAGCTTTGAAACTTTTGTTATATAAAAACCGACACTAAAAAATATTTCATTAAACTTCCCAAAAACCACCAATAAATTGGTAAAAATAGCGCTACTTGATTCCCAATTCCAACTTGAACAGCAATTTACAAAAATCATTATGGAATCATTTAACAGAGGTTTAAATTGCCACCAAACCCAAAAAAAATGTTGGTTGTTATCTACCATCATCTGTAGCCCAAGGCATAAAATCAACCTCCTCACCATTGGCCACCAGAAAGCCCTCCTACCATCATCACTACTGCCTCCAAAGACCGAGGCAACCAATACAGCGTCAGCATCCTCACTGTCAGCCACCATCGAGCCCGCCTACCTTCATCACTACCCTCCTTTCTCATGGCCACCATCGAATCCACCTTCCTTCATCACTACTACATCCACAACCCACTCTAATACCTCCATCCACTATCATTCATCCATAGCCCTAAGCCACCATCACACTAACTGCAACACTTTTCACCCCTAAAGACATTATGCTCCCACCATGAAAACCAACTCCATCTACATGACACACCAGTTTTTATCCCCATAATTGGAGACCATTAGGATTTGATCCTTGCTTTGATGTAGTATTATGGGTCTACCTTACCACTAGGACAACACCCCAACTATTCCTTCCTAGTTATAATATTGCAATTGGTTACCTTTGTGTCAGTGATTGATTGAAACCAAGTGTCTATGTGAACATATATATATAATAGGTTATTTATATTCCTTTTACTGGTGATTATAATATGGTTTAAAGTAACAAAATTGGAAGCTATGGACTTTATTTTTATCCCAGGAGGTATTAGGTATTGTGAATTTGGGATTGAGCACACTAGAGGGAATTATTATTTATCAATATAAATAGAATCATAACCCATGTATTTCAATGTTTCTTAATGGTACATTTCATATATTTTAAGGTTATATGAAAATGACCAATGTTGTGTCTTTTAATTTCATGTAGCCATAACTGAGTGAAGTTATTTCTGATTTCATGCATCCAAGACCTATTAATGTTCCTTTTAAGTTTGTGCCTCCAAATCCTATTGAATTTCCTTTTAAGGTCATTTATCTAGGGCCTATTGCAGTTATTTTTGAGGTTGTTCATCTAGGAACTTGGGATATTTTGATTGAACCTCAAGGAGGTTTCCTATGTATCTTTGTAAATATGAATCAAAGTTCACATAATTCAAGTTATATAGTTCAATGTTGTATGTTAAGATTATTCCATGTAGTTTAATGTCATTAAGTAAAGATTATTTTGTCTTGAAAAGGTTATAACATGAGACTAAGTGGGGTTTAGGCATGGGTGGCCCTTTCTGGTTCATCCTAGCTATTGGTAATTATGCATGAGAGGATGTAGTTGGACTAATAAGGGATATAGACTAGTGAAGAAAATGTGCTCATAGTGGGTATGACCCATTGAGAAAGAGGGACTCATATGGGATATGGCCCATTGATGAAGCATTACTCATTGGGAATTATAGACCACTGAGGAATGATTGGCTTGTATGGAATATGGACCATTAGGGAATGATTAACACAAAGGGGATATGGCCCACTAAGGAATGATTAAATCATCAGGGATATAAAACATTATGGAAGTGTGAATCATAGGGTATATAAAGTTTTCATATAATGTAAATTTATTGATTAATTCATAATAAATAATTACTCAGTTTTAAGTAAATCAATTTTTTGCATCGAAAATACATTTTCTTCAAAAATGGTTTTTATTTCATTTTATGCACAGACATTATAATTATTTCATATTTTTTTGGAAATTTTATTTGATTAAATGAATATAATTTTTTAAATCATAATTTAAATATTATATTATAGTGAATTTTTGGAATTTTTTTAGAAATGATTTATTTTTAACTGAATAGTGACAAATACCATTTTTTGTAAAACTATCATTTATTTTCATTAAATCAAGTAATTTAAATGTTCCACAATATTTTGAATTTAATATTAATGTAATATAAGACATATTTAGTTATAAATTATATAATAAATGACATAGGAATTATCATTATCATGATTTTGGTGTAATTTTATTTTTGGGCTTAAAAAAGTATTTTTCTAAAAACCGTTTTTCATTGCATTTTACACATTTAAATTAAAATTAATATCTGAAACTTCAAGATATTTAATCATGAAAAATGAATTCCATATTTTGATTTAGGATTTTAATTTTTTTTAAATAGTTCCCTTTTATTTTATTTCATTATGAATAGTAATTGTGGTAAAGATTTTTCACCTTAATAAGGGTAAAATATGTAAAAGCAGGTTAAAACTACGGGGTAAGGCTTTAACATATTTCTAAAACTTCCATTTACCCTATTGAAAGAGTTTTTATTCAAATAGATATATATTTAAGGAGTTAAATAATTTATTTTAAAACATTATTTTGAATTTGGGAACCCATGCTTGACTTTTATGAACATAAATTATATTTTATCCAAAATTAAAAAACTATTTTTGGATCTTTGCATTTAATGGTATGGTTAAAAGGTGACTTTAGGTTTTTTATTGATCCAAAAGTCTAAAAAATCATTTTTATTATTTAACCAAAAAAATTGTGTAAATAAACTTATTACTTGATTTCAAGGTGAAATGTTTTTTTATTCTTAAATTAGAATTTTCCTAAAAACAATTTTTCATAAATTTTGTGTATTTATTTAAAAATTAATTTTTTCCACCTATTGATTGTGAATATGATAAAACAGATTCCAAATTTTGAATCATAATTTCTAAAAAAATGTAAATACCCCTTTATTTTAAACATGTAATTAAGCTATTAGGGTAAAAAATTTAAGTTATCACGATTAAGATTAAATTGGATTTAAAGAGGGGTTAACTAGGAGATAATACCTAAAATTTCTTAAAAAATTTTCTAAATGTGATTTTTTTAATTATTTTTAAACCCTATCACATATTATATATGAATTTGGGGTTCTTTTGTTCCACTTTATATGACTATGATATATATTATATTTAAAATGTTTAAGTAATTCCAAGTGTGTACTTTCCCTCCCTTATAAAAGGGAACCTTCTGTTATACTTTATTCTAAAAGTTTTCACAATTTATATTATCCAAAAACTTATTTAATAATTTCCTAGATTCATTTAATTCACCCAAAATCTTTTTTTCTTCTCATAATACCATCCTAAGAAGTCTTAAGGTGCAACATAAAGGAGGCCTCTCAAAGAAGGGGTAGTCATCTTATTCAACTCTTTCAAAGTTTATTTCTTCTTATAGTTACACTAAACCTATTATATCCTTCCTAAAATATTTAATAAAGTAAAATAAATATAATTTTATATTATTATGATTATTATACAACCATTTTTCACCTGATTTCCATCAAATGATAAATGAAAGTATAACTTGTGCATACGTGTGGACTACCACCTACTCATAGAGATGTGATTCATTTTACATCACCATATTTAAGGATTATTTATTACTATAGATTTAATTTTTATATATTATATTTATGAAATAATTTTTATTATCTTTATTATAATATATTTGGTACCTTCTTACCTTCTTATCAGTTGGGAAATGATAACATCGCTTGTGTGTACATGTGGACTACCACCTCTATGAAGTGATGTGATTCAGTTTTCATATAAAATTTATATCGATGGTAATAAATATATATTTAATGAATATATAAGATATTTATTATATAATTATAATTTTTAAAATTTGGATTATTATTTAACTTTCTTTCATTCCATCCATCAAAAAGTGGAAACATCACTGGTGCGTATGTACAAACTACCATCTCCACGAAGTGATGTAATTCATTTTTCATCACCGATTTATATGAATGGTTATAAAATTATATATAATGGTTAAATAGGATACTTATTACAAGATTAATATCTATATATGTTGGTATCATAGTCAAATTTCAAGTACTATATCTTCCAAACTGAAACACACATGAAAAACGAAGCAGTTAACTCCTAAAATGATGGTAATAAAGGTTGTTAATGAACAAGTGATAATATGTTATAAGTAAAACATGTATGGTATTATAAGTGTGAATTTAGTGTTTTTATAGAACTATAGTAAATATAAATTTATTATATAATAATTTTTATTGTGTATGGAATAAGTCGGCACTTACAGTAAGGGGTTTCTTAACTCAATTTATTTCATTAGGTTATATTACTTATTCATTGAAAATGTTATGAAAGTATTATATGTGTAATGACCTATAATTATTTTATTTTGTATTTAAACTTATTTTATATTTATTTAAAATTGTTACACATAATCACTTCATTTATTAATTATCACTTTAATGTTATGTTCTTTGTAAGGGTTTCTCATCTCATTTTGGTTTTTGTGATACATATTCCATATAACCAATTATTTCTTTCACGTAGTGTATATACTACCCCTTTGATATGTTATACAATTAATATATATATATATATATTAATGGTATTTAAAGTTTTATTTGAAGTATTTTTTCCATGGGGGTTATGATTCAAAAGTTACCACAGTAGTAAGAGATTTATGTTACTATCTCATTTCATTTCAGGATTGTCTATGATAAATTTCAATTGAAGGGATTTTTTTTTATTTTATCCTCTAAAAATCAACTATTTTTTATTTGATTTTTATTATTATAATTTTCAAGTAATATTACCATTTATGTCACTTTTTAAACTTAAAATAATTGATTTTTTTAAGAAAAACTGACCTTATTTCCTCTTCAGTTGATGAACTTTTTCTTCCATGTCCAAGTTCTTTAACATTTTTTGAGAATATAATTTTATATGATCCAATGATTGTTTAAATAAGTTTTTATTTATATTTGAATTTATTTTTAATGTATTTAAAAATAATTTTTACAATGTTTTCCAAACTGGTTATTTATAACTTTTTATAATAAGTGTGAATGGAATCATTGTTTTAATGTTTACCAAAAAAATATATTTTCTAGCCATCATAACTATTATTTTATTTACATATACCTTAATAATTTTCCATGTTTATTTTAAAATAAAATCCTTTTTCACAATATTCTTGGAATTTTTAGTTTTTAAAGATACTAAAAGAAAATGGTATTTTCCTTGTATAATAATTATTCAAATTATATTCTTAAGGTATTTTTAATTTATGTTAACATCCTTTATGAATTATTATTTTTCACCTGGGATATGATCTTATGATACCATCTACTTTCAATATCTATATAGCTTATGATGATTATGATTTAAGGATGATTATATGAAACTTGTTTCTTTCTCAAGGGTTAATTAAGTTATAATGAGATCTTTTTGAAACACATTTATTTTCTACAGGTTATGCTATGATGAAATTATGAAATGTTTATGAAAATAATTTCATTTCCATGGGTTATGATATGATGATATGATGAATATTTTATGATCATGTTTCAAACATATGTATAGTTTTTATTATGTAATTGGTGGGACCAAAATTATATAGTCCTCAGGTAAAAAATGATATTTCATAAGATAATAAAGATTGAAATAGGGAGTGAACCAAGTTCAGTGGAAGACTTTTTCCACTATGATATTCATAAGAGTGAACCTTAACTAAGGAAATTATGGAATAATGAGTAAACCCAATAAAGTATGATAGTTTTGGAAATAATCCATGATTAAGGAAATTATTTTTTATGATTATGTGTATACAACAAACCTATATCTTATGATTATGATATGATCTCATGGCTCATGATTGATTATTGATGATTTCACACTATTTTGACTTATATATATTTTTATTACAAAGACTAATTCCATAATTAATGATTAAAGATATTTGACTATTTGGGTATGACTTTCATAAGTTGTGATCATTTTATCATACCTTATTATTATGATCACTTAGGAATTTTATTGATGTCGACAATGTTTACCCTTACTGAGTATTTGAGCTTACCCTTTCTTATGATTTCATTTGCATAGGTTATGAAGAAAGTTTTTAAGTATGGTATGTCTAAGAATTGTACTATGTGATAAGAAGGTTTTAGTAGATATTAGATATATTTCCAGAAATATGTTTATTATGTATCTAGTCTCCAAATACACTAAACCTTTATGGTTATAGGAAATGTTTTATTATGATATGTATTGAATATTCATAAAAAAATATGCAATATTTATGTATGTTATATTCAAGTCACCTCAGTTGTTATTAGAGTAGAGTTTAGTTATTTTTGTAGATTAGGATTAGAGAACTTTATTGAGAACCCTTAAGATAAGCCTAAGTATATGAGAACATCTTAAGTTATGGTAGAGAAAGGAGTGTGATTTTCTTAGAAAATACATCCATGTCTAGATATTGGAAAATGGATGTGGTTTTGGTATCAACACACCTAGGGGTAACAACTTTGAAAAAGGGTAGACTGGGTATTAACTTCATCATTACTAATGCATGATGAGTGGGACTAATATTTCACACCTAGATAGAAACTCTTAAGGGATATGCATAGGTTGATTCACATTTTCTTTATGAACCATTATGAAGTATTTGAATACATTATAACTATGGATGATCTGGGTTAAACTTAAGGTGTCATTGAAAAGAATTTATCATTATTTATACATCCTATGAATTATTTTTCTTGATTATATGACTAATCACTATAATTATTATTTCTCAAATTATTCTTGTTGGTTTTAGTTTATCTCTAGAACCAGGAGGAATAATGTTAACACTAAATGTGATAGACAATGAAATGACTACCCTTATGAGAAATTATATGAAATGGGATCAATAACATGAAAGATTGTGATTATTCCTAACTAGCTATCTTGATATTTGATTAACAACCTCTACTTGGGTGAGTTTCATAACACACCTTATAAGAGAATAATGGTGTTTCATGGGAGTTCAGTTGATAAATGCCATAGAGAAAAGATGATTTAACTTCCTACATGTTGAGAATATGAGAAGAATCACCCAAGAAAATGTCTCAAAGGAACATGAAGAGGTTTTAAATATAGTAAATGAGAGAATAAAGAAATAAAATATGAAGGAAAAATGAGTAAATCTTGATAAGGGAATCAATAAGATCATACAAATAATTTTTTAAGGAAATATTCTTTTGTAGTGAATAAAAAGAAACCATGCTTAGTATATGGAAGGTATAAATTATTTTAATATATTTTATTATGTTAAATGTAAGAAAAATTACTAGATTGATATTGATGAATCTTATGACACGGTCCATATTTTTTATTGCAAAAAGTGAGTGTTAAGGAATAAGAAGAAAAATCATGGTTAAAGGTTTATGAAGGAAGTATAATGATTGAAGTGTCTATATGTAGGGTTTTAAGAGTGCTGATGTAATGGAATTTTATTAACAAATCTAAGGATGATCATAATTTTATAATATTTGTTACTCATTTGAAGCATTGTGTCAAGGAAGTAACTTAGAGAAATTTTTTTATTCATAATAGATATTTGAGGTATATGTAACACTTATGTTTAATATCACTACTACAAATAGTTCTTTTAAAAGCACTAAAAATAGCCTTTAACAATGCTAGAAAAGCGTTGTTAATCATGGAGAAGATAGGGGTCCCCTTTAACATCACTAAAAAGGAACTTATAAAGGATTCCCTTTATCCACACTAAAAAATCACTGATAAAGGTCCCCCTTTATCATGGCTTTGTTAGCATAAATAAAGGGGTCCTTTATCAGTGTTATTTTGAGCGCTGATAAAGGACACCTTTATCAGCTCTATTTTGAGCACTGATAAAGGCCAAGTTTCCTGAGTAAACCCAAAACCTACACAGATTCTGTACACATGAGACATCACCTACACACATAGCACCAAAAAACACTTGTACACAAAATAGCTACACAAAATAACACCTACACACAAACAAAGCATAGAAAAACATAACAGCGCGCACAAGATTTTTGTAAGCAATGCTATATACATTTACTTGAAATAATGAATACAAAAAAAACATTGGTATATAAATTTCAAACAATGTTTTATATGGTTAAAATTATAATTATCCAACAAATAGTTAAAAACATTAATGTTTCGTCCTTTTTGCATCTGTGATCCCCTATTAAAAATTGTCGTCCATGGTATTAGTTTCCGAACAAAGCATTCAAACTCAAGAAAAAAATTCCACCTATATAAGAAAACAAATATTATGTTAGCAATAAAATAATGAAATAAATTTAACATTAATATGAAAGAATACATTAATAAAATGTCATCTATATATATACTAATCTTAGATTTCTCCCATAACATGTGTCAAACTACTAATAGCCCACATCCTTTTTTCCATACGTGTCCATCCTTCGTGTACCCACGTACCTCCCCCAATCCCATTCTCTTCCATTCTATCCCTCTGACTCCTTCTCCCACTCTGGTTTCACCTCATTGAAACCTAAAATCTCCACAAACCCCCACCGTCATAGTTTTTATTCTCTTAGTTATGGTGGATTCTGTCGTCCTTTTTCTCCGAGGTTCTCATTCGGGATTCAACTCACCTTTCTGTGGTGTTCCATTTCACTCATACTCCATGCTCGTAGACCGCATTTCTTCAACGTCTATTCCTCCATCTTCATCATGGTGTTTCCCTCACTTTCTCCTCCCGCTCGTGAATCATCTCCAATTGCTCTAGGGTTACCGCAACCACCACTCGAGGCCTTCCTTCTACCCGCTCATACTTCCTCTCTAATCGATCTAGGGTTCCCGCTGACCATAATCGACGTGATTCTTCGCGTGAAACCCTTTCACTCCCTCCCTCCCTGTTCTGAACATGGTTTCCCTGTGTTTATCCTCTCGCTTGTTCTTTAGCTACTGTCACCCTTCACCTACTGTCTAGATTTGTTTCCCTCCACTGTGATTAGGGTTCCGTTCGTTTTTCATACCCTCTTCTGCCTATACATACTCTACTACCTGTTGTTCTTCCTTGGACACCTGTAGCCTCTACATATCCCTCTACCTTCCCTTTGGACATCCCTCTCCCTTCCCTCTCGTGCTAACCCCATCCTATCCCATCCCTCTCACAAACACCTTTACCATAAGCAACATGATATTCAGAAATATGACTGATGTACATCTCTGCAACAGGTACAGCCTCCTCATTTTGATGAAATTTTCACATTTCTGCTTCATTTCATTCCCAGATGCTTGTGAGAAAGCTTCATCTAAGATTTTACTTAATCTTTCAACACATTATATAACAATTTTCCTTCATTTTTCCTATATTAACCCATTAAGTTGTTCCCATTTGATATTTATTCCCCTTCATCCAATTACAAAATCTATTTCAAACTTTTAGACAATATTTATTCACATATCTATCTACTAATCCAGATTCCACAACAGGTATGTTCTCGTATCCATGCATGGAGTTTCATTATGAAAATGTGATTCATGGATTGTCTGTGAAGGTGTTATTCAACAGTGGTTTTCCTTATTCTCATGGTATGGGTGAGATTCGGTGGCAGTATGATTTTCTAGTTCCTCAAAATAAACTGCTCATGCTGATGTTCTTATTTGTGCAGGTTTTCATGGCTTAAACTTTTTTGTTTTTTATCATTGTTTCACGAACTTTTAACTGATTCTTATTTTATTTCAGACACAGCATTTGTCCTATTATGTTAGTTATCAATAATTCTTTCATACTACCTTGGATCTATACTAGAATCAATGCTTTAGGAAATTAATATAATAAGATCACACCTCTGTTTTATAGTATTGCATTCAACCCCTTCCTTTACAACCAACAATTTTATCATATATGTTAACATGTTTTCTATGTGTTTACCTTCAATTTTATTATGTTTTATATGGATAGTCTGAGAAGGTGTTCTTAGAAAGTGGTTTTTCTGTATCACGTGAAATAGGTGAGATTCAGGGGTAGTATGATGTTTGTGTTCCTCACATTACACTACTCATGGTAATGTTTATATGTGTAATGGTTTTCATGGATTAAAGTACTGTGTTTTTTATCATTGATTCATGAAATTTTAACTGGTCCTCATTTCATTTCAGACACACCAGTTGTCCTATGATGTTAGTTATCAGTAATTTTTTCATACTACCTTTTATTTATACTAACATCAAAGCTTTAAGTAATGAATATAATAAGATCACACTTCTGTTTTATAGTATTGCAGTGAACCCCTTCACTGCAACCAACAATTTTCTCATATATGTTAACAAGTTTTCTATGTGTTTCCTTTCAATTTTATTATGTACAACATGGATAGTCTGTGAAGGTGTTCTTTGACAGTGGTTTTTCTACTTCTCATGGTATGATTGAGATTTAGTGGTAGTATGATGTTTGTGTTCCTCACATTAAACTACTCATGATGATGTTCTTATTTGTGCATGTTGTCATGGCTTAAACTTTTTTGTTTTTTTATCATTATTTCATGAACTTTTAACTGGTCTTTAGTTCATTTCAAATACACCAGTTGTCCTATGATGTTAGTTATCAATAATTGTTTCATACTGACTTGGATCTATACTAACATTAAAGCATTAAGAAATGAATATAATAAATCACACCTTTGTTTTATAGTATTGCAGTCAACCCCCTCCACTGCACCCAAAATATCTTTTCTTGTACTGACATTTTTATGTTGTATGTTTTGTAAACTATCCATTTAGGTTTTCTACTTTAGGTTTCTATCTGCACCAGGCCCAAATTGTGACAGAATGAACAAGTTTTCACCATTATGTAGATTTCCTAGTAATGGTTTGAAATTTTATGTATGACATATTTAATTTCTATAATAATTTGATAGTTTCCTTTGAAATTTTATTTTCCATTTTCATACTATATCTATTTCAATCCATTCATATTGAATTGTGTGGTCTGCTTCCTATTTTAATCTATGAAATATGGTTTTTACCCAAGCAGCAGGTCCTGTAAGTATTTACTGAAGTTTTTGGATACCAAAAGTTAAATATAATTCACCAAATATGTTTTCATTTAATTAAAGATGTCTAAAACATACTTTAATGTTTACACATACTGCAGTATGATGGAATTTTATTGTAAGTGGCAATTAGGGTAGTGTGAAATTGATTATGCACTAGCTTCTGAGATTTTAAAATAATTGGAATAAATTGTAATGAAACCTACTATAGTAACATAGGATATATATATATATATATATATAGGCTTTACAATGTTTGACATACTAAGCTTACTTTGGGTCTTATTAGGTATGTGAGGTCTAGAGGCCTTCCTGGACTAACTAGGTGATATGATTGTCCTTTTTTAATTTGAGGTTGCATCGAGAACACTTCTCAAGGATTAGTTTGGTTTATAATTTTATAATTGGAATTCTTGTGCAAGATTTAAGAGGTAAGGATATGAGAGTGATCATTGTATAGGACTATTCAGGGCATGTTTCCTTTATTTTAGAACAAAGCTTAAGAGGTTTTCTCCTTTCTTAATATCCTATTATAAATACAGGGAATATTTTTTACACCTTTGATTGACCGTCACATGTGTTCTGTTGTATTTTTCTAATGAACATGGAATATGTTCAATCTGTTGATGAATATGGGTAGAGAGAGTAATTATGTTTTTCATATTTTATATAAATTTACTCTTTTCAACTATTTTTTATTTTTTTTAATTTATGTATGTCTTGAAAGCATTTATAGCGGAACATAAAATGGTTGAATACCCTGATCAAAACCCTTTCTCTCACTTCCTCCTTTTTCTTATATTTCAATTTATATTTTAGTAAATAGAAATATTTTATTCTTTTCATTGATAGAAATATATTTTAAACTACCGCATTCTTGTCATGCATATGACCATGTCCCCACTCTAGAAAAATTGACAACTGTAATGATTTTGTTAATTTTTCATATTTCTTTATTAATGCCTTTTGTTGAACATGTTTTTTATATGCATCTATAGAGCACAATTATGCTTATTTTATTCATGTTTATGATTAATATTCTAGGCTATGTATCTTAGAGGGGATTCATGAATTCTATGGATGGATTCTGGAACTATTTTAGCATGGGTAAGATATTTTTTGGGTGCATTTACTACTGCTTTGTTTTGCTGAAGTTATATGATATTCTTAAGTATACCCTACTGGAATATAAGTTGTCCATTAAATTGAATGGAATTGTTTTAGTATTACTTCTATTTGTGCAGAATTCCTTTATATTTCTAATCAGGTTTAAAAGCATCCATTTTTTTATGAAACCTAAATAAATATTTAACATATTTATCACTTCTGATAATTGTTTTTAAAAATATAATTGACATCAATTATATATACTAAATATGGGTGGCTTCTTCCTATGTGTCACCTAGCCATGCTTCCACTTCAACCTAAATTATTCATTCCTCCCTCCAAAATAAATTATGTTTTATTTTACAATAAAGAAGAAAGTTCCAAACTGTTTGGTTTTACATAGTAATTATGATAGGGACTGTGATGACTTAAAGCATTTGGTTATTTTTTATGTTAAAACTATGTTCAAATTTAGTCATTAAAACAAATTGGAAGAGTGTTATCACCCTTTTAGTACTGTCCAATTTAATTTATCTAATCCCTTTATTTTTCTTCAAAGTCCAAGTGATTAAATACTATAAACTAGAGAAAAATAGTCCTTTTAAACTATATTTATCATATAATCTGAATTTGTGGCATTTAGTTCATGAATTCTGTGGCTTTATTCAAGGAGAAGATACGTTAATTTTTTATCACAATACCTCAGTCATAATGATGTTTAGAAATCTAGTTTCTATTGAGAAAATGGGTAGTACGAAGCAGAATATTTTTCAAAGGTTTGAGGCTAGATTCTTTCAATAGGCTAATAATTATACTGGGATTGTTCAGTTTCATCACAATGTCAAATTGAATGTATTTCAGTATCATTTGGAGATATTGTGAAATTAATGATTTTTATTATTTTATGTGTTTTTTTACTTAGTTTTAGGAATACAATTCTGAACAGACTAGATTTACCCAATGATAGCTCCTCCATATACTCCTACCCATGCTTCACCAGGCTGGTGAAAAAAATGCACACCACTGAGGTAGGTTTTTTCATGTCCAACCACTCCACACAGCTATCTACACTGGACTCGAACAGGTTCAGACCATACTCTTGGTCATCCACTAACCTCACAGTGATGCTGACTCTTATCATGCAGGTATATCATAAAAATTTCATTTTCCCACATCCATGTATGGGGTATATCTGTTTATGTCGAAGCAGATTTCAGTTGCAGTTACTTTTACTATTTATAAAATTTTTATTATTTTAATTTATTTATTCTATTTATTATTATTCTTTTAATTTTACATATTTTTTATAAAAAGAACAAGCTAAACATGTTTGGTAATCCAAAATTTTCCTATTTTTAATCATCTTAATGAAATCATTTATCTTTGTAAATCCATGACTATCTAGGTTTTTATTTAATCATATTTTAGATTTGATAGGTGTTAATTCATTATTGTTGTGTGTTTTCCCCCATTATTGAAATTTCATTTGAGAAAAGTTCTATTTTCTGAGAATTGGATCATTTTTATCAAATATATTTCAGTGATCAGTTTGTTTTATAAAAAATTGTCTTTTATAGTTTTTTCCTTCATATATTTCTATTATGTTGCTTGAATCAGTCACTTGATTTTATCACCATCATAATGAATATATAATTCTTTGCTACTGCAGAATGGTATGACATTTGAATCACAACAACACTTTCATTCATATTCATCATTTATAGCAATTTAACATATGATAATTTATTTTTTACTAAAAACATGCTAACTGAATGTGATTGAAATGAAAAGATCATGTTAATAAAAAGTATTGATCCTTTTGTAATAGGATGAAATTATCTTTTATATTCAAACTTGGTTATACATCAAGCCAGGGATGAATTTTTTTTGTTAAAAGGATGTCATAACAGGTTTTGATTGATAGAAATGTTTCTAATTGACTGGACATAGAAGTAACATTAATAGACAGTCTTTTTTAATGCACCATTTCTTTCTTCAGACTAGGGGAATGACATAAGAAGATATCCTTGCTTGTCTTGACCTCTCTCCATCCCATTATTCCATGTGCATATATCCAGATTCTCTTTTTCCAAAACCTACTCTACTATTAACTATTGATTGAATCAGTTTCTGTTCATTGATTTCTGTTGTGTTATAACCAGTGATTCACTTAGGTGATTCCAAGGGTGTTGAAGTTCATGTCTTTATGCTTTTGGAAATAGAAGGTGTCTTGCTGATGCGATGTTTTCCACGAGAATTCCTGAGCTTCCCCCTCAAAATATATTTACATGATATTAAACTGGAATGCATCTCCACCAGAACGCCCGAACTGCTCCTTTGAAAGGTACCTATTATTTCTGGGTTCTTGAGTACCATGGAATATGCATCCAATTTGAAGTTTCTAAATAACACTTTCAGGAAGTGGAAGAATAATTATCACCATTAATAATTCACTACTCCATCAATCCTATAGTCTCCTAGATCGAGCAGGGTATGTGATATATCCTTTATACTATCTAATATGTTAATATCTTATCTTTTATTTTCATGGACCTGATTTTCTGGCATTTCTCATTATAGGGGATCAATTCATGTTTTCAAATAACCAAGGATCGCCATGATAACTATGAAAATTGTTCTAATAAGCTTCTATGTGGTTGGTATGAAGTGATTCAGAGGAAACTACAAAGGTCTCAATATCAACAGGTGATTCATGTATTGCTTATAAACTATAAAAAGGATTAGGAGAAGCCAAAATATTATGTTTATGTAATAGTTGCGGATTGAAATTCAGAACATCTTCTACTTGCTGAAAATTTTCTCCAAGTCTAAACATCACAACATCTTAGTTTGTGGAAAACAATTTTTTTTATGTATTATAATTATTCCTCCGCACATCTCATATTATTAATTAGAAAAACTTAGCTTTAAGTAAAATTTCTTGAACTATGTGTTTCACATTATGAAATATTTTTTTTCCTAAATGAATTTTATATTGAAGTGAGGTTTCCATCCTTTACTATTCGAAAGTGTTTCAAATTAAAATTAATGTGTCTTATTTGAACTATTATAATTTTGTCTTATTATTAGAGTCACTTCTATTTCAAAAATATTCACCATTAATTTGTGATTAAAATACATTAAACGTTACTATTTATTCACAACTATTACAAATAATACTCTCTTATTGACATTCAACATATCAATGATAAAATTTCAATATTCAATGTTATTTTTTCTTATTTAAATTGTTAGATAACTCATGTTTTCCATTTCTCTATGGTCAAAATGAATTACCATTCCTTCACATTATTCACTAATGTTTTTTACTATTATAATGATGTATCTGTTCTCTAAATGTTTCAATATGACCGACCGTTAACTTATATAAAAACAGATATTTTTTAATGTTCATTTGTAAATTTTTAAAATATTAATGCCTTCTGAAAATAGCAATTGATTTATAGTACCGTGCGAATTCATGGGCGGGATACTAGTTTTTTAATAAAGAAGACACATTTGGGTAGGTAGGGGGCCATAAGACTAGATGATACTTGATACTTGACCTTGATATGGGTAGGTAAGTATCCATGATAAGCTACCAGAGTAATGAAAAGGAAAAAAGTCCACAAATTACAACAATTAATGATTTTCAGAGGTTTCTTAGTGTATGTACTTTCCCACTTTCTCTTCTTAGTCCTCTTAGAATAAGGAACTTCAAAAGATAACTTGAGGTTCCAAAGGTGGTGCAGAGGGAGGAATAAATGGTGTTTCTTTTGGATTAGAAACAACCACATCCATGAGATCCATTTGACTTGGAAAGCCCTGATCATCAGCCTCTTAGTCACTTTTTGAACCAACTTTGGCCACCGTGTCCCTGGGAAAGTAAACTAGAGAGGTGGTAGGTAAACAAATTTTACTAGCATCTTGAAATATCCTAGGGAAAATGGTTAAAAGATTCTCCCCCCATGATGATGGCGATCATCGAGCTGGTCCCTCCCCCACCGGAGGGGGAGGGACCTCCATCTCCATCTAGAAGAGTGATGGCCTCTTTCTCCCCATTCTCCAAACCTAAGCTCCTTCCACCTTTCCCGAAGAGATTTCTGTACCCTAAGGTTCCCTAGCTCTATATAGGGATCCCTAATTTTCCTTTATCAATCACAGAGTTCAACGATGCCTCGGTGCTCCTCAATCAGATGCTAGTATAACACATTTTTCACAGAGAAGACCATAAGTGGACTCCTTTGATAGATTATTTTTTGGTTCTTGGGATCTAAAAGAGAGGTATATGGTGGGTATGCTCAACAAAATATTTATTTTGATCTATTTCTAGTTGGAGGACAACCTAATCAAATCTTGGTCTAGTGTGACTTGAAACTGCAACAGGTACCGCTTCTTCCTCCAAAGATGGTCTTATGACTTTCATATTAAGTGGGACTCCCCTTCAGTGGTGATTTGGGTGAGTTTCCCTATTCTCCCCTTCCTTTTCAAAACCTTTAATCATTAGGATTCTTGGGAACCTTGTAGGGAGTTATATATCCTCTGATCACCGAACTATTATTGAGTGTCTTCCTATTAATCCCCGTGTGTGCGTGGAAGTGGACGCCTCGAGGAAGCCTCATGAGTTCGTTTGGATTACCATATGAGAAGAATACCGGTGTAGACAGAAAATCATTTACGAGTCATGGGATGACTTCTGTTCCAGTTGCAAGCATTTGGGACACTCGTTGGTGACACCTAATTTCTAATAAGAAGAATATGGTCCTGGGTGAGGTTGTTGTTTGTGATATCCCCTCGAGGGTCTATTACAGTGGATAAAATGCAGAGGGGAAATTGGATACTCCCGATCAATCTCACTTCCAGGGTACCAAGAGTATAGGTTTGTAGGAGGCAGGAAGGCCGGTGTCTAAGAAAGGAGTGGGGAGCCCTATCATCATTGAGCCATTTTAGTGTGCAATAGGGGCTTCAAGGGATGGATCTTCATGTGGTTCTGACCTTAATGTAGGTGTGGAGAGGTCGGACTCTCACTCTCCCTCTCAAGGTGGGGATGTCCAACCAGATAGAAATCTTAATTCAGTTGTGGAACACATTGTCTCTCCTGTTTCTCAGCCTCCATGTGAAGAATTCACGGTTCCAAAGCCAACTTTTGTTTCTCAGAGAAGGAGGTCCACATGGATGCTACAATGATGTTTCATAGTGAGGAGGCTGAACCTACGGGGAACATATTCCAGGATGTGTCCTTGCTGACTGTTGTGGTGCCTCCACATAACAAATGGATGCTTGAGGAGGGGAGTGTGGCTGAGCCTCCTGGAATGTAGGAGGTTCATCGGTTATCTACAGCAGTGTCTCAACTTGGAAAAGGGAGTCGGGATGAGGGGAGTGTCTTGGGCCCCTTGGACCCAAATATTTTCTATTCAAAACCCTCATCCTATCTAAAGGTTGTGTGTATGGGGGAGAATGGGTAGAGCCCTAGTGACCTAGGCAACTGTTTTGGGTTGATGCCCCCCATGGAAGGCCCAAGGGTTTAGTTGAGGAACCTTTTTGATAGTCTAGCTATTCAAGATCAAGCTGTGTCTCATGAGGAGGATGATTCAGGTGATGAAATTTATAGCCAACTCTCAGTGGATAGTTGGGACCGTTTCGAAGGGAAAGGTCCTAACAACCCTAGAAGGAAGAAGGGAATAAAAGGGAAGCATGACCCCATGAAATCCATTGTGGTCCATGGGAAAACCCAAGGGACGTAAATACTATTCTTACTTGCCAAAACCAATGGAAACCAGGTCATCCAAGAAAGTTGGGAGAAAGGAAATAAAATACCTACTAGATGGGGAAAGTTATGATCCAAGCATAGATCCAAATGTGATGGAAGAAGAGGTAGGGGAGTGTCTGAAGCTCATATTCCACTCCAAGGAAGAAATGATTGAAAAATTCATTTGGCCTAATGCCTCACATGAAATGGGTGAGATTCAGGGGTAGTATGATGTTTGTGTTCCTCACATTACACTACTCGTGGTGATGTTTATATGTGTGAGGGTTTGCATGGATTAAAGTACTGTGTTTTTTATCATTGATTCGTGAAATTTTAACTGGTCCTCATTTCATTTCAGACACACCAGTTGTCCTATGATGTTAGTTATCAGTAATTTTTTCATACTACCTTGTATTTATACTAACATCAAAGCTTTAGGTAATGAATATAATAAGATCACACTTCTGTTTTATAGTATTTCAGTGAACCCCTTCACTATAACCAACAATTTTTTCATAAATTTTAACATGTTTTCTATGTGTTTCCCTTCAATTTTATTATGTATAACATGGATAGTCTATGAAGGTGTTCTTTGACAGTGGTTTTTCTACTTCTCATGGTATGATTGAGATTCAGTGGTAGTATGATGTTTTTGTTCCTCACATTACACTGCTCATGATGATGTTCTTATTTTTTCATGTTTTCATGGCTTAAACTATTGTGTTTTGTTATCATTATTTCATGAACTTTTAACTGGTCTTTAATTCATTTCAAATACACCAGTTGTCCTATGATGTTAGTTATCAATAATTGTATCGTAATGCCTTGGATCTATACTAACATCACAACATTAAGAAATGAATATAATAAATCACACCTATGTTTTATAGTATTGCAGTCAACCCCCTCAACTGCACCCAAAATAGCTTTTCTTGTACTGACATTTTTCAGTGTTATGTTTTGTAAACTATCCATTCAGGTTTTCTGCTTCAAGTTTCTGTCTGCACCGGGCCCAAACTTTTACAGAATGAACAAGTTTTCCCCATTATGTAGATTTCATGGTAATGGTTTGAAATTTTATGCATGACTTATTTAATTTCTATAATAATTTGAAAGTTTCCTTTTATGTTGTATTTTCCATTTTCATACTATATCTATTTCAATCCATTCATATTGAATTGTGTGATCTATTTCCTATTTTAATCTATGAAAGATGGTTTTTACCCAAGCAGCAGGTCCTGTAAGTATTTACTGAATTTTTTGGGTACCAAAAGTGAAATATAATTCACCAAATATGTTTTCATGGAATTAAAGATGTCTGAAACATACTTGAATGTTTACACATACTAAAATATGATGGAATTTTATTGTAAGTGGCAGTTAGGGCAGTGTGAAATTGATCATGCACTAGCTTCTGAAATTTTAAAATAATTGGAATGAAATGTAATGAAACCTACAACAATAACATAGGATATATATATATCTATGGTCTTTAAAATGTTGGACATGCTAAGCTTACTTTGGGTCTTATTAGGTATGTGAGGTATAGAGGCCTTCCTGGAGTAACTAGGTTATACAATTGTCCTTTTTTAATTCGAGGTTGCATCGAGAACACTTCACAAGGCTTATTTTGGTTGATAATTTTATAATTGGGATTCTTGTGCAAGATTTAAGAGGTCAGGATATGAGAGTGATCATTGTATAGGACTATTCAGGGCATGTTTCCTTTATTTTAGAACAAATCTTAAGAGGTTTGCTCCTTTCTGAATCTCCTATTATAAATATAGGGAATATTTTTTACACCTTTGATTGACCGTCACATGTGTTCTGTTGTATTTTTCTGATGAACATGGCATATGTTCAACCTGTTTATGAATATGGGTAGAGAGAGTAATTATGTTTTTCATATTTTGTATAAATTTACTCTCTTTAACTATTTTTTATTTTTTTTAATTTATGTATGTCTTGAAAGAATTTAGAGCGGAACATGAAATGGTTGAATCCCCTGATCAAAACCCTTTCTCTCACTTCCTCCTTTTCTTATATTGCAATTTATATTTTAGTAAATAGAAATATTTTATTCTTTTCACTGATAGAAGTATATTTTAAACTACCGCATTCTTGTCATGCATGTGACAATGTCCCCACTCTAGAAAAATTGACCACTGTAATGATTTTGTTAATGTTTCATGTTTCTTTATTAATGCCTTTTGTTGTACATGTTTTTCATATGAATCTATAGAGCACAATTATGCTTATTTCATTCATGTTTATGATTAATATTCTAGGCTATGTATCTTTGAGGGGCTTCATGAATTCTATGGATGGATTTTGGAACTATTTTAGCATGGGTAAGATATTTTTTGGGTGCATTTACTACTACTTTGTTTTGCTGAAGTTATATGATTTTATTCATTATACCCTACTGGAATATAAGTTGTCCATTAAATTGAATGGCATTGGTTCAGTATTACTTATATTTGTGCAGAATTCCTTTATAATTCTAATCAGGTTTGAAAGCATCCATTTTTTTATGAAACCTAAATAAATATTTAACATATTTATCACTTATGATAATTGTTTTTAAAAATATAATTGACATCAATTATATATACTAAATAAGGGTGGCTTCTTCCTACGTGTCACCTAGCCATGCTTCCACTTCAACCTAAATTATTCATTCCTCCCTCCAAAATAAATTATGTTTTATTTTACAATAAAAAAGAATGTTCTGAACTGTTTGTTTTTACATATTAATTATGATAGGGACTATTATAACTTAAAGAATTTGGTTATTTTTTATGTTAAAACTATGTTCAATTTTAGTCATTAAAAAAAATTGGAAGAGTATTATCACCCTTTTAGTACTTTCCACTTTAATTTATCTAATACCTTTATTTTTCCTCAAAGGCCAAGTGATTAAATACTATAAATGAGAGAAAAATAATCCTTTAAAAGTATATTTATCATATAATCTGGATTTTTGGCATTTAGTTCATGAATTTCTTGGCTTTATTCAAGGAGGAGCTACTTTAATTTTTTATCACAATACCACAGTCATAATGATGTTTAAAAATCCAGTTTCTATTTAAAAAAAGGGTAGTATGAAGATGAATTTTTTACAAAGGTTTAAGGCTAGATTCTTTCAATAGGATAATAATTATAATGGGACTGTTCAGTTTCATCACAAAGTCAAATTGAATGTATTTCAGTAATATCAGTTAGAGATATTGTGAAATTAATTATTTTTATTATTTTGTGTGTTTTTTTTCTTAGTTTTAGGAAAAAAATTCTGAACATACTAGATTTACCCAATGATAGATCCTCCATCTACTCTTACCCATGCTTCACCAGGCTGGTGAAAAAAACTCACACCACTGAGGCAGGTTCCTTCGTGTCCAACCACTCCACAAAGTTGTCTACACTGGACTCGAACAGGTTCAGACCATACTCTCAGTTGTCCACCACCCTCACAGTGATGCTGACTCTTATCATGTAGGTATATCATAACAATTTCATTTTCCCACATCCATGTATGTGGGTATATCTGTTTATGTTGAATCATATTTGAGTTGCAGTTACTTTTACTATCTATAAAAGTTTTATTATTTTAATTTATTTATTCTATTTCTTATTATTCTTTTAATTTTACATATTCTGTTATAAAAAGAACAAGCTAAACATGTTTGGTAATCCCAAATTTTCCTGTTTTTAATCATCTTAATGAAATCATTTATCTTTGTAAATTCATAACTATCTAGGTTTTTCTTTAATCATATTTTAGATTTGATAGGTATTAATTCATTATTGTTGTGTGTTTTCCCCCATTATTGAAATTTCATTTGAGAAAAGTCCTATTTTCTGATAATTGGATCATTTTTATCAAATATATTTCAGTAATCAGTTTGTTTTATAATAAATTGTCTTCTACAGTTTTTTCCTTCACATATTTCTGTTATGTAGCTTGAATCAGTCACTTGCTTTTATCACCATCATTAGGAATAAATAATTCTTATCTACTGAGGCATGGTATGACATTTGAATCACTGCAACACTTTCATTCATATTCATCATTTATAGCAATTTAACATATGATAATTTATTTTTTACTGAAAACATGCTAATTGAATGTGATTGAAATGAAAATATCATGTCAATAAAAATTATTGAACCTTTTTTAATATGAAGAACTTCTCTTTTATATTCAAACTTGGTTATGCATTAAGGCATGGATGAATTGTTTTTGTTAAAATGATGTCATAACATGTTTTGACTGATAGAAATGTTTCTAATTGACTGGACATAGAAGTAACATTAATAGAATGACTTTTTTCATGCACCATTTATTTCTTCAGACTAGGGGCATGACAGAAGAAGATAACCTTGCTTGGCATGACCCCTCTCCATCCCATTATTCCATGTGCATATATCCAGATTCACTTTTTCCAAAACCTTCTCTACTATTAACTATTGATTGAATCAATTTCTGTTCATTGATGTCTGTTGTGCTATAACCATAGATTCACTTAGGTGATTCCAAGGGTGTTGAATTTCATGTCTTTATGCTTTTGGAAATAGAAGGTGTCTTACTGATGCGATGTTTTCCACTAGAATTCCTAAGCTTCCCCCTCAAAATATATGTACACAATATTAAACTGGAATGCATCTCCACCAGAATGCCTGAACTACTCCTTTGAAAGGTACCTATTATTTCTGGGTTCTTGAGTACCATGGAATATTCATCCAATTCGAAGTTTCTAAATAACACTTTCAATAAGTGGAAGAATACTTATCACTGTTAATAATTCACTACTCTGTCATTCCTACAGTCTCCAAGATCAATCAGGGTTTGTGATATATCCTTTATACTATCTAATATGTTAATATCTTATCTTTTATTTTCATGGAACTGATTTTCTGGAATTTCTCATTATAGGGGATCAATGCATGTTTTCAAATAACCAAGGATCGCCATGATAACTGTGACAATTTTTCTAATAAGCTTCTATTTAGTTGGTATGAAGCGATTCAGAGGCAACCACAAAGGTCGCAATATCAACAGTTGATTCATGTACTGCTTATAAACTATAAAAAGGATTAGGAGAAGCCAAAATATTATGTTTATGGAATAGTTGCGGATTGAAATTCAGAACATCTTCTACTTGCTGAAAATTTTCTCCAAGTATAAACATCACAACATCTCAGTTTTTGGACAACAATTTTTTGTTTATGTATTATAATTATTCCTCCGCACATCTCATATTATTAATTAGAAAAACTATTCTTTAAGTAAAATCTCTTGAACTATGTGTTTCACACTATGAAATATTTTTTCCTAAATGAAGTTTATATTGAAGTGAGGTTTGCATCCTTGACTATTCGAAGGTGTTTCAATTTAAAATTAATGTGTCTTATTTGAACTCTTATAATGTTGTCTTATTATTAGAGTCACTTCTTTTTCAAAAATATTCACCATTAATTTGTGATTAAAATACATTAAACGTTACTATTTATTCGGAAATATTACAAATAATACTCTCTTGTTTAAATTCAATATGTCAATGATAAAATTTCAATATTCAATGTTATTTTATATTATTTAAATTATAAGATGACTCATTTTTTCAATTTCTCCATGGTCAAAATGAATTATCATTCCTTCAAATTATTCATTAATGTTTTTTACTATTATAATGATGTATCTGTTCTCTAAATGTAACAATATGACCTACCGTTAACTTCTATAAAAAAAATATTTTTTAATGTTCATTTGTAAATTTTTAAAATATTAATCCCTTTTGAAAATAGCAATTGATTTATAGTACCGTGCAAATGCATGGGCGGGATACTAGTTTCTTAATAAAAAAGACACATTTGGGTAGGTAGGGGGCCATAAGACTAGATGATACTTGATACTTGACCTTGATATGGGTAGGTAGGTATCCATGATAAGCTACCAGAGTAATGAAAAGGAAAAAAGTCCACAAATTACAACAATTAATGATTTTCAGAGGTTTATTAGTGTATGGACTTTCCCACTTTCTCTTCTTAGTCCTCTTAGAAGAAGGAACTTAAAAAGATAACTTGATGTGACAAAGGTGGTGCAGATGGAGGCATAAATGGTGTTTCTTTTAGATTAGAAACTACCCCGTCCATGAGATCCATTTGACTTGGAATGCCCTGATTATCAGCCTCTTAGTCACTTTTTGAACCAACTTTGGCCACCGTGTCCCTGGGAAAGTAAACTAGAGAGGTGGTAGGTGACCAAATTTTACAAGACTCTTGAAATATCCAAGAGAAAATGGTTAAGATATTCTCCCCCCGTGATGATGGAGACCGTCGAGCTGGTCCCTCCCCCACCGGAGGGGGAGGGACCTCTATCACCCTCTAGAAGAGTTATGGCCTCTTTCTCCCCATTCTCCAAACCTAATCTCCTTCCACCTTTCCCGAAGAGCTTTCTGTTCCCTAAGGTTCCCGAGCTCTATGTAGGGATCTCTAATTTTCCTTTATCAATAATAGAGTTCAACGATGCCTCGGTGCTCCTCAATCAGATGCCAGTATAGCGCATTTTTCACAGAGAATACCATCAGTGGACTCCTTTGATAGATTCTTTTTTGGTTCTTGGGATCTAAAAGAGTGGGCGATGGTGGGTCTTCTCAAGAAAATATTTATTTTGATCCATTTCTTGTTGTAGGATTACCTATTCAAAGATTGGTCTAGTGTGACTTGAAACTGCAACGGGTACCGCTTCTTCCTCCAAATATGGTCTTATGACTTCCATATTAAGTGGGACTCCCCTTTAGTGGTGATCTGGGTGAGTTTCCCTAATCTACCCTTCCTTTTCAAAATCCTTCCATCATTAGGATTCTTGGGAACCTTGTAGGGAGGTATATATCCTCTCATCACCGAACTATTGTTGTGTGTCTTCCTGTTAATCCCCATGTGTGCGTGGAAGTGGATGCCTCGAGGAAGCCTCATGAGTTCGTTTGGATTACCATAGGAGAAGAATACTAGTGTAGACAGAAGATCATGTACGAGTAGTGGCATGACTTCTGTTCCAGTTTCAAGCATTTGGGACACTCATTGGTGACACCTAATTTCTAATAAGAAGAATATGGTCCCAGGTGAGGTTGTTGTTCATGATATCCCCTCTAGGTTCTATTGTAGTGGATAAAATTCAGTGGGGAAATTGGATACTCATGATCAATCTCACTTCCAGGGTACCAAGAGTATAGGTTTGTAGGAGGCAGATAGGCAGGTGTCTAAGAAAGGAGTGGGGAGCCCTATCAGCACTGAGGCATTTCAGTGTGTTGTAGGGGCTTTAGGGGATGGATCTGCATGTGGTTCTAAGCTTAATGTAGGTGTGGAGAGCTCAGACTCTCAGTCTCCCTCTCAAGGTGGGGATGTCCAACCAGATATAAATCTTAATTCAGTTGTGGAACGCATTGTGTCTCCTGTTTCTGAGCCTCCATGTGAAGAATTTACGGTTCTAAAGCCAACTTTGGTTTCTCAGAGAAGGAGGTCCACATGGATGCTACAATGATGTTTCATAGTGAAGAGGCTGGACCTCTTGGGAAAATATTGTAGGATTTGGCCTTGCTGACTGTTGTGGTGCCTCCACATAACAAAGGGATGCTTGAGGAGGGGAGTGTGGCCGAGCCTCCTAGAATGTAGGAGGTGCGTCGGTTATCTGTAGCAGTTTCTCAACCTAGAAAAGGGAGTCAGGATGAGGGGAGTGTCTTGTGCCCCTTGGACCCAAACATTTTTTGTTCAAAACCCCCATCCTATCTAAAGGCTGCGTGTTTGGGGAAGAATGGGTAGATCCCTAGTGACCTGGGAAACTGTTTTGGGCTAAGGCCCCCCACGGAAGGCCCAAGGGTTGAGTTGAGGAACTGTTTTGATAGTCTAGCTGTTCAAGATCAATTTGTGTCTCATGAGGAGGATGATTCAGGTGATGAAATTTATATCCAACTCTCAGTGGACAATTGGGACCGTTTTGAAGGGAAAGGTCCTAATAGCCCTAGAAGGAAGAAGGGACTAAAATGGAAGCGTGACCCCATGAAATGCACTATGGTCCATGGGAAAAACCCAAGGGACGTAAAGACTATTCTTACTTTTCTAAACCAATGGAAACCAGGTCAGCCAAGAAAGTTGGGAGAAAGGAAATAAAATACCTACAAGACGGGGAAAGTGGTGATCCAAGAAGAGATCCAAATGTGATGGAAGAAGAGGTAGGGGAGTGCCTGAAGATCATATTCCACTCCAAGGAATAAATTATTGAAAAATTCATTTGGCCTAATGCCTCAAATGAATATATTTTAAGAATTTATCATTCTCTAAGATAGAGGTGTGTAATGGTCTTGGCCTTTGACAGAATGAATCACCACAGGTTGTTGTTGAGTTGTTTCTTATATTTGCCTCCCCCTATAAAACTTGTTGTCACATCTCTTTGGTATTGTAATTATTCATGAAACATAGCTATTGATTCTCTCATCTTTTTCATTTCCTCGGTTTGATCCTCCTCTTGTTTTTCTTTCTGAAAATATATTCTGGGTGTCACCCCAAAACATGCACCTCTGACACGGCCATACTGTTTTGGATGCTTCAAGGCTGTTGAAAGTATGTCTACATCTAGTGTGGGTGTTGTTGATTCTTGTGACTATATTAGATAGAAAATATATAAAAATAAGTAGTCATTGTTATGTAATAGATATTTAAAGAAAATAAAATTTATATTATGTCATAATTACACATGTTTCCCATGTTTTTTGTGTGTTTTCATCTATCAGTACCCCCTCTTTATTTACACGAGCCTCATTCTATAGCACATGGCATGGTATGGAAGTGGATTTCGATTTCGATTCATCAATCTGCATATAAATAGAGGAACATAGTAATGGTGTTGTCTTATGTCACATAAAAGTATTACGGTAGATTTAAAATACATACCAATTTTTTTCTCAAGTGAAGAATACTCCATCCTTACTTTATGGTAGGGGTACACTGGTTTTGTTTCTTGATCGTTATTTTCAGCACTCATTTTTTGTTTCATAAATAAAAAACTGTAAATCAAAGTGATGAATACAAGCAACTTCAAACAATGTATTACCAGACACTATGTACCAGAAAAGTATGCTCCCCATGACGGTTTCTAAATGCATCCCACGCTCCATGGGATATCAAGTTTTCATAAAGAGGAGGTGGGTGCAGCTTGATTTTCCATTCAGCATATTTAAGATGATATTTCGTTAAAATTTTGTGGAAGCCTCTATGAATACTTACTGCAACTCCTAATACATATTCCTTGTGAGAGGCATCTACTGTAAATTCACTATATAATGGATGATGGAGAGTAAGTCAATGTTTTAGTATTTTATTTTATTTTAATAAATTAAAGAAATTATATCATAATGTTACCATAATCTCTTCCCAGATTAGTTTCTTAAGAACGGTGACAACATGGTTCCACGACTGTACATCAATCGGCACACGTTGTCGAGTGAAAATTCCAATATTTCTACAAAAGATGGATTTTTTGGGGTTAACATGTTGGCCTTTCTTATTCCTTCTCACCTCATATTTTATGCCTTTTGATTTTGACTTAATGATTTTGTATAACATTGTCAAACTATGGTGCCCCTGTTTTTTTTTTGCCGTTAGAGTTTCATTTCCTACCATTTCCTCAGAATCATCATCATTATGTTTCTCTGGTGCGCTAGCATCAACACTGGGACTAGCAGCAATAGGTTGAGAAACCTGTTGTACCTCAGCACTGGGACCAGCTACAACAGGTTGAGAAACCTGTTGGTGCTCTACACTGGGACCAGCAGCAACAGGTTGAGAGACCTATTATGCCTCAAGATTGGGTGCATCAGCAGGTACAAAAGCCAATATCTTAAAAAGTGGTTTAACATTTAATTTATATTATATAAAAGCAACAAAAAATAGATAATAACATAACTTAACACAATTTATATTACAATAAACAAATTATCTGATTATTGAACTATTTTTTTAAAGTCTGGAGATATTTAACCCATCTATCGAGTATGTAAATCCCTTCATTGTGGTATCATCTAACATACAAAATGTAATCTACATTGGGACCACTGTGAAATTATTGTGGAGTCCCAATGAAAGGTTCATCCTCTGTTGAAATTTCATCTAACCGTTTAGTTGTTTTGGTTGATAACAGAACAATTGACCAGTTTCGGTTTGCAGGATTCAGAACATAAAATACTTGCACTGCCTGTGATTCCATTATAAATGGTTCATCTTTCTCCCCTTCCTTACTGAAATCAACTTTCATGAATCCTAATTCATCTATTTTAATAACACTCCTATTATCAACCCACTTGCATTGAAAAATCGACACTTGGAATTTCATATAATCCAACTCTCATATTTGTTTGATGATGCCAAAGTATGACATATTCACATAAATTGGATTTCTGTCCTTGGCACCAGAAACATGCATCATTTTAACCACAATTGTAATCCCACTATTCTGCATGGTACTGTCACCATCAATTTCATTAATATAGAATTTATAAACATTAACTATATAAGAAATGTAAGATAATACATACACACTTGCTCCTCCCGCTAGCCATCAAAGTCATTCTGAAAATGAGTCCAGATTTTCATCTAACTTCATAAAAATATGGTCCTAAAATCATCCTATAAATGGTCTATTATGTGTATCTGATATCCATTTTTCAACACTAGATGGATTCAAATGCCTAAGAATTTCGTTGTGGGTTTGAACATATAGGTCAACATCAAAATTGTTATGCAAAATGGAAAGGTGGGGCTACTCCCGATCTGTAATATTGATTGTGACAACCTCTCTTCCAGAAATTCTTTCACCCTCAAGCCACCCAGTGTGACAAGATTTAGGTAGGCCAATGATTTCCACACCAGACATGTATTAGGTATATAATTCAATGGCTTCCTCAACAATATATTACTCCATAATACAACCCTCTAGCAGAATTTGATTTTTGACACACCCTTTCAAAATCTTTATATACCGTTCAATGGGGTACATCCATCTATAATGTACAGGACCACATTGTCAAATCTGTCTCACCAAATGAACCATCTTATCAAAAAATGTCATCGGGAAGAACATTTCTTATTCACATAATATGTCATCAATTTCTCTTTCCATAGTTGGAAATTTCACCGGGTCTATGACTTTGCTACACATAGCTTTAAAGAAGAAATATAGTTTCGCTAATGTACAATGGACATTCATGGGAAAAATGCAAAGTAAAGCTATAGGAATTAGATCTTTCATCAAAACATGGAAATCATGTGATTTTAGACCCTTTAACTTTAAATATCTCATTGACACGATGTTCTTGATATTTGATTAATACCCCTCTAGAACCTTTATGTTTTTCAAGAAGTTGCAAAACTGATATCTCTCCTGCCAGGAAAGAGTATAAGTAGCAGGGGGAAGAAATGTTCATTTTTCACCCTTCACTAGTGCCAACTCTTCTCATATTCCCATCTCAACCATGTCCAATCTAGCCTTAATTCCATCCTTTGTTTTCCGGGTTCATTTAGCAACATGTCGATGAAACTATCACATACATTTTTTTAACATGCATAACATCAAGAAAATGTCTGACATACAGATAGTTCCAATATGGTAATTCAAAAAAACTGATCTCTTTTTCCAACTGGTTTTCATAAGGTTTTTTAATAATGGTTTATCAAAAGTAGTGTCCAAATATTTTACTTTAAAAAACAATTGATTAACTATTAGTGGATACAACACAGTACGTTATTCTGAACTTCCATCAAATGATGTCATCTAAGATCGACACTTATGTCGTCGGGGTAGAAATCTATTATGTCCTGGAAATGAGGTTTTTAATGAATATTTCAACCTAATTGACTGTCACTACTACAAAAAAAAAGAAAGGGAAGCACTACCTTTTATCAGCGCTAAGTAAAAAAGTGATGATAAAGGTAATTCTTTATCAGCACTAAAATTTCGGTGTTGATAAATGGTTCTTTTATCAGTGTTTCTGTAATGTTGATAAAGGGATTCTTTATCAACGCTAGAAAAGTGATGATAAATTTATCCTTTATCAGTACTAAAATTTTAGCACTGATAAAGAGCACCATTTATCAGTGCTACAAAAGTGCTGATAAAGGCACCATTTATCAGTGCAGAAATTTTAGCATTGATAAAGGGTGCCTTTATCAGCTCTTTTCTAGCACTGATAAAACCATAGTTCCATTTTATAAAATGGGGTGCACAATGCCCTCTATTTATCACGCCCTAAAGCTCTCACGGGACTGCACCCCTACGATAACTCCCCCCGATCTTCTCTTTGTCGAACCTCTACCGCCGCTAGCCCTACTCTGCCGCTAGCCCTACTCCACCGATATTCTCTTTGTCAGACCTCCATCGCCACTAGCCCTACTCTTCCGCTCTTCTATTTGACAGACGTCTGTCGCTGCTATCCCTACTCAGCTGCTAGCCCTACTCCACTAAGAACCCTACTCCTTATTCTCACCCTCAAACCCCTTCTGCAGATCTTCCTCCCCATGAAACCTGCTTCTTCTACTCCCTACTAGACTATACTCCACACAAACCCTACTTCAATTGTTTGGGATTCCTTTCGAAAAAGTTTGATTCTCATCATCCCATCTTTGATCTTTGGTTATTTCTCCACTCATCCTCATCTATTTCCTTTTGTTCTTATTCTAATATTCACAATGGTGGTTTAGTTTGGTTTTGTTTGGGTTGTTTTGTGTGTTTGTGCTACGTTTTTAGTTCACATTATTTCAAAAATGCATGAAGTGATTAAATTTTTACCATGTGAATTTTCTATTACATATAGGGTTTTGTAAGTTATTTTCAAGATTAAGATTATTCTAAACACTCTACTGTAAATGTGAGTAGTGAGAAGGATAAAAAAGGTTGTTATATTTTTTGATGGATTTAAAAATGGTGGCATGGGGTGATGAGGTGGTTGTATTATTGGAGGGTATAATGGTGATGATTTCATTGGAATATAATATTTTGTAATGGATGATGAATTGGTTTTGTAATTTATAAGTGTTGGGGTATATATGATTCTTTTAGTGTGGAAGAGTATCCCTTTGTGTTGGTAAGTTATTTAATTTTTTGGATTAAATTTATTAATTTTGATGCTTATACATGTTGAAACATTATCATGGTAAAGTGAACAGGAAGTAGAAAGAGACATGGGATAGAGTGTTGTCAAATTTCAATAGTAGGAGGTGTTGATGTTTATTGTCTAGGTGCTAGGTCCTAAGGTTAATAATTGGCTAGAAGTAGTTGAGGAGGGTTTTGAATTGGAAAATATTCAAGACCATTTATGGGTTTCCTTGGTAGTGGGATTACTTTTAAGGGTGGCTTGAGAATTATGGAAGGAAAATCATGTTCAGTCAAAAGTGGTTTTAGGAAGAGTTTTATTACCTAGATATAGAAGTATGAGTGTATACAGAATATCATGGAATTAAATCAAGTTGGATACAATGTGCTTTCTCTTGGGATTCACATATGTGCATTGATGGTCTAGTTTTTAGAACACTTGGTTGATGAATAAATGAAATCCTATAATTTTGAGTCATCTTTGAGGTCAGATATTCTAAGGAAGGTTGCGAGTTTATGTTTGATGTTTTGGTTGTAGATGAGGGATTGTGATGAAGTTATCAAGAGTGGGTTTCTTTGAGTTTCTTAGAATTCTAAAGATGGTTCCTTGAATTATGGTCCTAATGGAATGAGGAATAAGGGAGTGATGAGATTTTATAGATGTAGGGTGGGGATTATGCCCAAGGGTTGAGTATATCAAGGTGTACCATAACTATATATTTGATCTATTTCAACAGTGATGCAGTGGGGAAACAATAGTATGAGTTCCCCGTGATTCATGGTGTTTCTTGGTTTTAGTAAGGTGTAGTTTTATTTAGTTGGATGGTCATGTTTTAGTTGAATCAATTTTGGGATGTGGTGAGTTTGGTTTGATATTCTAGGAATGATTATGTCTTGAGTTATTGACCTCATCACTTTATTAACCAATACCCTCTTTCAGTTGATACTAAAAGATTTAGTTGAATTATTTTAAATGGAATTATTTATCTCTCATTACCTACAAATTCCTGTGAAAATATGAATTTTATTGAGTTGGATAGTGTGTTTGTCCAAATTTAATTATTCATAAGAAAGAAAGGAATAATATTTCTATTTTACCTAAATAGATGGGAATTTTTCTAATCTAAAGGTCATGATTTGGGGAAATAGTTTAATTATAAAATTAATTTCAAAAAAAATTCAATATTATGGAAGGTATTAGTAGTTAGTGAGAAGATGTTTGAGTTTTGGTTAGGAATGGTCGATGTTGTCCTCCTCCATCATGTGTGATATTTTTAACACAAATTTATTGTTGTTTATCCCTTTGTATGAGAATTTAATTTTCTATAGAATAGATGTAAGATGTGTCTGTGGATATTATTTACAAGTTTGGGGAAGGTGAGGTAGAGTTATTGCGTATCCTTTAGATGTTCATGATAGAATTTATGTTCACTAACCTAAATTTTCTATTTCTTATGTTAATTTGGGTAACAAAACCTATGATATTCCATAGTAATTTTCAATAAAACTAGGTTATTTGTCTCCACCGTGAACCCCTTTATGTTTGGAAATGTATCTACTATATTAGTTTTCTCATCAAAATTGTATCCTTGTTTTCATTTTATTTGAGTTTGGTCACTAGTTTTGGGATGTTTAATGTGATTATTTTATTATGAATGAGGTGTCTAGTAGGGGTGGTTAAAAGGATGTTTAATGTTTTTCTACAAGGTTTGTGTGTGCTAGAACTATTGGTAAGGGGCTGGAAAGTGTGTTGATTTTGATGGGGGTCTATCCTAGTTCTGTTGATTTCCAAATATTTATTGGAAATGGTTAGGCTCTATTAATCTCTATTTTTATAAGGAATTGGTTCTCTTATACTATATTTGGAAGCCTCATTTTGTGTATTTGAATCATAAATAATAATATTTTAGATTCAAATAGGATGAAGATGATTAAATATTGGATGCATGTTAATCATCTGACAATAGAGTATGAGAATGGAGTGAAAGAGTTCATCAAGTTTGCAAAGAATCGTGTAAATGATCCTTCTCAAATCCTTTGTCCATGTTTATATTGTTGTTATTCTAGACTAATTACTCTAGAGGAGTTGGAAGAACATTTGAAAAGAATGAGGAAGGGAATCTAGTAGATGAAAACACATGAAAAGTGTGAGAAATATGTGTAAGTACGAAACAATAAAAAAGTTTTTTTTAAATTGATATTATATAATAATAATTAATTATTTTACTATATTCGACAGTCACAAGAATCAGCTACTCCTGTAGTGGATGCAGGCCTATTATCGATGGCTTTGAAGTGGCCAGAACAATATGGTCGTGTCAGAGGTGCGGGGTTTGGGGTGACACCCTGAGTATATTTTGAGAAAAAAAAACAAATGGATGATAGAAATGAAGAATTGAAACAAATGAGAAAAATAATAGAAACTCTTGAAGAACAATTTCAATGGTAGGGAGAGTTGCTAGAAACTTTTATGGGTGGGAAGCAAGGAGAAGACACAACTCAGGAATATCCAGCACGTGAAGATCCCACCCCACCCCCACCAGCTTTGAGGCAATACATTTCCCTCAAAGATCTATCTTAGACATGGTAATCAATATTCTAATAATTTTTACTGTGAAATATGAATCAGACAAACACTGATACTTTTCCTGTACTGATCTTCTACAAGGTGATAATGACTATGATTTATATCTGTCAACACCCACCAATCACCATGTAGTGAGGGCTACGATGTTCAACATCCCAGAGGACAAGCTGCATAATATACCACTTACAACAGATCATATTAAAGTGATGATTACTGTAACTCATGAGCCAAATTCAGAGCTACCCATTCCACTTGATGACAATGATATTCATACGGTCAAAAAGTCTATTGGGACATTCATTACATGGTTGTCACAACTTGTAAGAGTACATATGGACAAAGAGGTATTTATTTCCATTTTTTTCAAGATAAACCTTTAAAAATTAATGAAAAAAAGGTATGAACCAATGAATGTTATTATAGATGGGGAAAGGGAAGGGGGTGATAAGAAACATGGGCTCAAAAGCATCTAAAGTATCGACCAACCGATCCGGAAGATCTATAAAAAGTATAATAACACCGCTTATTCTCTATCAACATTTACTATCATTGAAGACTCATGTGGATACAAAGCTAAAAAGTGGTAGTAGTCATATATTTTTTTTTTGAAAAGAATATATATGGAGAGGAAATTCAAGATTTCATTACTTCTGAAAATGTATATGAAATCCTTGAATACGATTGGATAAGCATCACAGTTGTAAATTTATATACGAGGTATGTTTTCATGAATTGATTTTCTAAAAGATGATATAATGTGATAATTATGAATAAATGAATTTTATATTATTGGAAGGTGTATATATGAAAAACAGTTGAAGGAATTTCCCAATGAGCCAAAATTCAGACTCATTAGTCCTCATACCACATCAACACAACTAAAAAAATTAGAGCCATTAGAAAGGGATGAAATAGTGAAAGGCTTACTAAAACCATTTGAAAGCAAGATTATGGATGAAAAAATCTTCCTAATACCAACCATGCAGGGGTAAAACTCTATGATTAATACATATCAATTATATTTTCACTTCTTTCATTACTTATTCCTTTTTTTAGGCAACATTGGTTTCTAATTGTAGTGAACTTGGATACTCCAATGATTTATTTTCTTGATTCAATGCAAGGATATAAAACAAACTGACCACACATGATAAAGTTTGTGAATATGTAAGACATTATATCCTACATTTTAGGTCTAAAAATCAAGTTATATAATTTATATTATCTTTTAATGAGGATTTTGTTATGATAGGGCAGTGTATCAATAACATCTAAAAAAAGGAACGAGGACAGGGGCTAAGCATAAGGAGGCGAGAAAGTACTATGTCTGGAAAAGTATTAAGGTATATATAATAAAATTTCACTACCCAAACACATATCAAAACAAGTTACTCATTTTCCTAATGATCAAAGTTTTTATAGTGTCCAAATCAAACAAATGATAACGATTGCGGTTATTATGGTTGTAAATTTATGAGAGATCGTTTTCCATCAACAAACTAGCATACCTAAAGAGGTATTTTCAAAAGCAACTACTATTTCATTTAAATTTTATATTAATTAATTATTTATATATTTTGTAGTAATAAAATAAATATTGAAAATGATCATATTCACAAGATTATATAGATTTGTTCAGAAATGAGTGGGATGCATACCTGATGGAAGATTGTACACAAATAGCATGAAGATCTGACTTGGGGACGTGTATAATTGGTAGACATTTTTGAGAGGGGTTCATGGAGATCCAAAGACAAAACATTTTTATATTTAAATGTTCTTAAGAAAATTTTAGTTGTTATTAAATAAAACAAGTTTTATCCAATGAGTCATTTTTTTTATTTTAACATATGAAATGCACCATCAACATGCAAGAATGATGAACCACTTTTCTTTGGGATTTGGATAAGAAAAACTAGTAAAATATCCAAAATACCTTTATATCATGAATTCCCACTCACATTCAAAGAAAATATCATTAAACATCTCCACCCAAAATTGATTACAGTATGATAATCGAGATTCCAAATGTATTTCCATGCGTTGAACATTTTCATTTGTAGAAATTGTATGTTTTCAGATTATCCATAATAAGAAAATGAACATTGTTGGAACCTCCTTCCTCCATAGGATCTCCCACAACACATCCATGTTTTCAACTTATCACAATGATACATGGGTCATTTGTGATGTGTACGATTCAAACCCACCTCAATCTAAGTCAAGGTGTGACCGGTATCACTCAAAGTGTCTCTCTTTTGTTTAAAATGGACAAAATTTTAAATGAAAACAACAACTGACATACATAAAACTGACCAAACTCATTTGTATTGTGTTGATACTTTAGGCCAAAAATACATGGTTAATGTGTGATGTGTATGAGTTAAAAACTCTTTAATCCAAGTCATGTAATGACCCGTATCACTCAAAGTGTCTCTCTTTTTTTTAAATGGATAGAATTTTAAATGAAAAAAACAACTAACATACAGAAAACCGACCAACGCATTCATATTGTGTTGATACTTTAGGAAAAATATCCATGGTTCATGTGTGACTTTTATGAGTCAACATCGCTACAATTCGAGGCATGGTGTGACCGGTATCACTCAAAGTGTCTCTCTTTTGTTTAAAATAGACAGAATTTTAAGTGAAATCAACAACTGATATAAGGAAAACTGAACAATCGCATTCGTATTGTGTTTATACTTCAATAGAACAATACATGGGTCATTTTGGACATGTACGAGTCAACCCCGACTCAATCTGAGGTATGGTGTGGCCGGTATCACTCAAAGTGTCTCTCTTATGCTTAAAATGGATAGAATTTTAAGTGAAAACAACAACTGACATATGGAAAACTGACCAAACGCATTCAGATTATGTTGATACATTAGTAAAATGATCCATGGGTCATTTGTGATGTGTAAGAGTCAACCCCGCTTCAATCTGAGGCATGATGTGACTGGTATCATTCAAAGTTTCTCTCTTTTGTTTAAAATGGACAAAATTTTAAGTGAAAACAACAACTGACATATGAAAACCAACCAAACACATTATGATTGTGTTGATACTTTATTATAACAAAACATGGGTCATTTATGACATGTACAAGTCAACTTATCTTTAATAAAAGTCGTGGTGTGATGAATATCACTCAAAGTGTCTCTCTTTTGTTTAAAATGGACAAAATTTTAATTGAAAACAACAACTGATGTACGAAAAACTGACCAAACACAATCTGATAGTGTTGATACTTTAGGAGAATGCTACATGGGTCATTTTTGATGTGTAATATTCAACCCTATATCAATAAAAGTCACGGTGTTACCAATATCACTCAAAGTATCTCTCTTTTGTTTAAAATGGACAGAATTTTAAGTGAAAACCACAACTGACATACAGAAAACTGACCAAATGCATTCAGATTGTGTTGATACTTTAGGATAACGATACATGGGTTATTTATGATGTGTAAGATTAAAGCCAACATAAATTAGTGTCATGGTGTGACCGGGGTCAGTCAAAGTATCTCTCTTTTGTTTAAAATAGACAGGATTTTAAGTGAAAACAACAAATGACATACGGAAAACTGACCAAATGCATTCATATTGTGTTGATACTTTAGTTAAATGATAAATGGGTCATTTTTGATGTGTAAGAGTCAACCCATACCCAATAAGAGGCACGGTGTGGCCAATATCACTCAAAGTGTCTCTCTTTTGTATAAAATGGACAGAATTTTAAGTGAAAACAACAACTGACATACAGAAAACTGACCAAACACATTAGGATTGTGTTGATACTTTATGATAATGATCCAAGGGACATTATTTATTTTTATGAGTCAACCTCATCTCAATCCAAGGAATCGTGTGATAGGTATCACTCAAAGTGTCTCTCTTTTGTTTAAAATAGACATAAATTTAAGTGAAAACCATAACTGACATACGGAAAACTAACCAAATGCATTAGGATTGTGTTTATACTTTAATAAAACGATCCATGGGTCATTTGTGACATTTATGAGTCAACCCTGCCTCAATATGAGGCATAGTGTGACCGTTATCACTCAAAGTGTCTCTCTTTTGTTTAAAATGGACAAACTTTTAAGTGAAAACAACAACAAACATACGGAAAACTGACCAAACACATTCTTATTGTGTTGATACCTTATAAGAACGATCCATGGGTCATTTTTAACGTGTATGAGTCAACCCCAACTCAATTATAGGTATGGTGTGACTGGTATCACTTAAAGTGTCTCTATTTCGTTTAAAATGGACAAAATTTTATGTGAAAACAACAACTGACATACAGAAAACAAACCAAACACATTCAGATTGAGTTGATACTTTATTAGAATGATCCATTGGTCATTTTGGACGTGTATAAGTAAATAATTCCCCAATCTAAGGCACATTATGACAGGTATCACTCAAAGTGTCTCTCTTTTGTTTAAAATGGAAAGAATTTTAACTGAAAACAATAACTGACATATGTAAATCAGAAAAAACGCATTAGTATTGTGTTTATACTTTAGTAAAATAATAAATGGGTCATTTTTTATGTGTGAGAGTCAACCCCACCTCAATCTGAGGAACTTTATGGCTGATATCACACAATGTGTCTCTCTTTTGTTTAAAATGGACAAAATTTTAAGTGAAAACAACAACTAACATATGGAAAAATGAACAGATGCATTTGGATTGTGTTGATACTTTAGGAGAACGATACATGGGTAATTTTTTATGTTTATAAGTCAACCTAACCTCAATTCAAGGCACAGTGTGACTGGTATCACTCAAAGTGTCTCTCTTTTGTTTGAAATGGATAGAATTTTAAGTGAAAACAAAAACTGACATACGGAAAACCAACCAAATGAATTTTGATTGTGTTGATACTTTAGGATAACTATACAAGGGTAATTTTTTATGTGTATGAGTCAACCACACCTCAATTAGAGGCATGGTGTGACCGGTATCACTCAAAGTGTCTCTCTTTTGTTTAAAATGGACAGAATTTTAAGTGAAAACAACAACTGACATACGAAAAACTGACCAAATGCATTATAATTGTGGTTATACATTATTATAACAATCCATGGGTCATTTATGACATGTAAGAGTCAACCCCACCTCAAAATGAGGCACAGTGTGGCCTGTATCACTCAAAGTGTCTCTCTTTTGTTTAAAATATACAAAATTTTAAGTGAAAACAACAACTGACATACGAAAAACTGACCAAACACATTATTATTGCATTGATACTTTAGTTTAACTATCCATGGGTCATGTGTGATGTGTAAGAGTCAACATTTCCTCAATCTGAGGCATGGTGTGGTCGGTATCACTCAAAGTGTCTCTCTTTTGGTTAAAATGAACAAAATTATAAGTGAAAACAACAATTGATGTACAAAAAACTGACCAAATGCATTCAAATTGTGTTTATACTTTATTAAAACGATCCATGGGTCATTTCTTATGTTTATGATTGAACCAAGCTTCAATACAATGCATGATGTGACCGGTATCACTCAAAGTGTTTCTCTTTTGTTTAAAATGGACAAAATTTTAAGTAAAAACAACAACTGACATACGGAAAACTGACCAAACACATTTGTATTATATTGATACTTTAGGATAATGATTCATGGGTCCTTTTTTATTTTTATGAGTCAACCCGGCCTCAATATGAGGCATGGTGTGATCAATATCACTCAAAGCGTCTCTCTTTTGTTTAAAATGGATAGAATTTTAAGTGAAAACAACAACTGACATACGGAAAACTGACCAAACGCATTCGGATTGTGTTGATAATTTAGGAAAAATATCCATGGGTCATGTGTGACATTTAAGAATCAACCTATAATCAATCTGAGGCACAATGTGGCCAATATCAATCAAATTGTCTCTCTTTTGTTTAAAATGGACAGAATTTTAAGTGAAAACAATAACTGACATACGGAAAACTGACCAAATGCATTCGTATTGTGTCGATACTTTATTAAAATGATCCATGGGTCATTATTGATGTGTAAGAGTCAACAGCGCCTCAATCAGAGGCATGGTGTGGCCGGTTCACTCAAAGTGTCTCTATTTTGTTTAAAATGGACAGAATTTTAAGTGAAAACAACAACTGACGTACGGAAAACTGACCAAACGCATTCGGATTGTGTTGATACTTTAGGAAAACGATCCATGGGTCATTTTTAACATGAAAGAGTCAACTACACATCAATCTGATGCACTATGTGACTGGTATCACTCAAAGTGTCTCTCTTTGTTTTAAAATGGACCGAATTTTAAGTGAAAATAACAACTAACATACGGAAAACTGACCAAACCCATTCAGATTACATTGATAAATTAGGAGAAAGATCCATGGATCATTTTTAATGTGTAAGAGTCAAACCCTCTTCAATATGAGGCATGGTGTGATCAGTATCACTCAAAATGTCTCTCTTTTGTTTAAAATGGACAAAATTTTAAGTGAAAACAACAACTGACATACGAAAAACCAACTAAACGCATTCGTATTGTGTTTATATTTTAGGAAAATGATCCATGGGTCATGTGTGATGTGTACTAGTCAACCCCACCTCAATATGAGATACGTTTTGGACGATATCACTCAAATTGTATCTCTTTTGTTTAAAATCGACAAAAGTTTAAGTGAAAACAACAACTGACGTATGGAAAACCAACCAAATGCATTCAGATTGTGTTGAAACTTTAGGAAAACCATCCATGGGTCATTTAGGACGTGTATGATTCAACCACGCCTCAATCTGAGGCACTTTGTGACTGGTATCACTCAAAGTGTCTCTCTTTTGTTTAAAATGGACGGAATTTTAAGTGAAAACAACAACTGACGTATGGAAAACAATCCAAAAGTCATTACCTATTAAATAAGACACTTTTACCAGCCTCATAGAGTCCTAAGTATTCCTTAGACATTAAACCCCCATTAATAATTCATCACACATCCTAAATATAAACCTTTATCCCTAGTGTTCATGGTGAGGGATGAAAACAACGAGGAAAGGAGAGGGAGAAGAACGAAAGGGAAAAAAGAATAGAGGATTTAAATTGGATAAATTTTAAAAATAAAGGTATCTTAGACTATGTTTATTGAAGGGGACTGGAGGAAATAGATTGAATTCCCTTAAATTATTCCATATCATCAGCAAATTTCATGGTCTGGTTGGGCAGTTTCCCAAACTGTTCACCAACTTTTTGGGAGCCATTGGATAAGAAACCCTCTTCTGCACAGTTTGGAAAAACAGTTAACTAACCAAATTCAATTGTTCAAAATGAATTAGTTAAACTATAGATCCATACCACATGGTTTCTCCTAAACGTGAACAACCCATGTTCCTAACAACTCCCTCAAACAGGTAAGTTGCATGGTTTTTACTTGGAGTCATACAACCCATCCTTTTCCTATGTATGTAAAATAGTAAAAGTTCAAAATGAATAGAAAACTTCTCCATGAAAGTGTGCCCACATGGGTTCTTCAAAATTGTTTCCCCTAATAAAATCACTACATGACTACTAATCAAGATTCTAGGATGGACAAAGAATAAGCATATATCTCCCCACCATTGATAAATTCTATAAATGGTGTGAAAAGAAGACAACACACCAGAAGATAAAGGCATCAAACACAAGAAACCATTTACTTAAGTGTCCCAAGAATCACCCAAATCCATATACCATGAGGAATCTACAGGAGAAACTCTTTAACTCCTAAGGAAACATATCCCAAAAGTAACTCAAAATCTATAAACAAATTACATATTCAAGATTGACATGAATCTTAACCACAAAAAACATGAAGAATAACTCACATGCATGCCTTAATCAAATTTTTCTTAAGGTTCTGATACATTTTATCTGAGGCAATGTAAGATATCATTTTGAGGAGCTATATTTAATGGTAAATTTTGATAATCATAATTAATAATTAGTACATCACATTAGCTATGGATTTTTTCCCATCATTTGATCCCAATTTGACTACCACTGCATATTTTATCTGTGTGAACTGATTATTTGATATGATGACTTTTTTTAGGTCTTGTTTAGGTGTGCTACTGTAGAATTTTATGTTATAGTAGGTAAGGAATTTATCATCGCTAAAAAGAGTGCTGATAAAATATCCCTTCATCAGCACCGAGCTTTACAACACTTTTTTAGCACTGTTAAAGCCCGTTTTGAGCGCTGATAAAGCTTGTTTTTATAGTAGTGTGTGTGCCTTGTTTGCAAATGGGACACCCTTGAGTTCCTTTAATTCTATATCCTGAAAAAATTTCATAAGCAGGAGAGTAATTTATCGTCCCATACAACATGGATCTCAATGTAAAATCTTTATTTTTGTAAGCATCATACAACGTAACACATGAATCCCACAATAATTTCAAATCCTTGATTAATAGAGCCAAATAATCATAAATATCATTGCATGGTTGTTTTGGTCCTGATTTAAGCATAGATAACATGATGTATTTTCATTTTATGCATAACCACGGTGGTAAGTTATAAATTACCAACATAACTGGCCATATACTTTGACTGCTGCTTTGAAAACCAAAAGGATTCACTCCATCTGTAGATAATGCAAGACAAAGGTTTCTCAGCTTGTTTCCAAATTCAGGAGACTCATGATCAATTCTCTTCCACTGAGGAGAGTCTATCGGGTGATGTAGTTTCCCATCTTTAATTCTTGTATCTTTATGCCAGGTCAATTGTCTTGCAGTCTCCTCACTTCTATATAGGTGCCTAAACCTTGGAATGATTGGAAAGTACCATACAACTTCCATAGGACTAGATTCATATTTCTTATATCGAGAAGAACCACATTTTGGGAATTCTTTAAGTGATTAGTGTTCCTTGAGAAACAATATATAGTCATTCGGGCAGCTTTGTATTCTTTCATAGATCATACCCATCGAGCATAGTATTCATTTGGCATCATATGTTCAGATCAAGAGCTCATTATCTTTTGGTAGCATGTCATTCAGGAGAGCAAGTAGTTCTGTAAAATTGGTGACACTCCACATATTGCCTACTTTCAAATTATACAGCTTCAGTACAGCTGACAATGCTGCATATTTAGTGCAACCAATATACAATGGTGTTTTTGCACAACTATTTAACTTCCCAAAAAAATTTGGGAAATCATGAATTTCATATTCAATTGACCTTGTAATTTCTTTAAGACTATCTGCATCATCATTAAAATCTGTAATCACATCCTACATATGATCTTCTTCCTTGTTCACGCTTATAATCATATCAGATGATCCATAAAAACGCAGTGTTATCTCATCCACTACCTTCATTCATTTTATCCTCGTGTTTATTCCAACATTTATAACTTAAATCTATTCCATGACAGATTAGGTGTTATTCAAACTCCTCTGGACTAATTTTTCTTGAATAACAACAGTGTAAACACGAACAACGGATTTGAGAAGGTTCATATGCATGATCTTTTGAAAACTTAATAAACTCTTTCACGACATCTTCATACTATTTTATAAACTAATTGGAATTCATCCATTCATTATTCATATTCATCTTATTTGATAAAGTAATATTAATATTTAATAAAATAATTACACAAAAGATGTTAAACTAGGGTCATAATCCAACTATAATCAATGGAACTAGCTATGGTAAAAAAATACCCTTACCTCTCCATGCATTACTCGGGACCAAAGTAGATCACACCCATCTTCCTGACCACCTGATCAATGGAACTATCTATGAGAATCCCTTGCACTAGAATGTTTTAGTTTCCCACATGTGATCTATATGCATTATTATAAATCGTTTTTTAGTGTTTCTCTAGAAACATAATGTCCTTAGTCAAGAACTATGGTACTAAACTAATATATGGTATGATTTTCAATATAGTTATTGTGGGTGGAAGGATTAATAACATGTGTTGTTATGGTTATTTGACTAGGGTGTCCATAAAGTGTTTCATAGAGTCCTCTAGTGAAGTGATTTTCTAAGAATCAGTGGAATTGCACTAGTAACAAAGTGGTGGTTCCATTGAAATGAGTAAAGTTTTAATTGATATTCAATGGTGTAAGAATTACAACATGGAAAAAATGGCATATCAATCATTCCAACAACCACAACACTATACAAACACACAACCGTTCTCACAATCACAACACCATACAAACCAAACAATCACAGTTTTAGATTTTAAAAAGCATCCCTTATTCAATTTTGTTTGTTAATTAAAGGGTTATCACAAAAGTTTTATCCTCTTAGGGCATTCAATCATTAGTCAATATATATAAATTACTAATTTTTATATTCAAATGTTCAATAGGAACTAACCAGCATGCAATTCATTTAGTGCGCAAATTAGGAACACCAACGGCCATGATTTTTAGTGGGGTGTTTAGCCCATACATTTCAAAACATAACCATCAATATCAAATATTAATAACATGCAAAAAATGGGAAACCAATGAGTAGAAGGAGAAAACTCACTGCGAAGGTGTCGTTCAGCGCACAATAGAGGTGAATTTGCGAAAGAGGAGAGGTGCACAGAAGAAGATATTTCCAACTGAAAACAAAACATAAAATGAGAACTCACATGTTAAAAAAATTTATGGTCAATAGTGGGATTTTATTTTCCATCTATGATATCTTCTTTCTGTTTATTTATTTTTTGTGTATCTACTATTTTCCTAGATGTTCAACTTATGAATGAGACATGTCTTCTTTTCAGGAGAAAGATCATTTTCAATTTACTCTAATTTAGGGGTAAATTATTCCACATTAATTGTATTTTTTTCCAGGGGATCATTGTTATCCTATAGGGATCATGAATTCCTATTAGGTTAGTGAAACGTCTTGTCAGTTTTGGTTATGAAACCAGTCTGGGCCATATCATTACATTTCTAATTGTAATTGACCCATGTCCATTTAAATATAGGATTTGTGTGGGGTCAAACACTAATATATAGAAGGAATAAGAGTGGTAAAAATTATCCTAGGCTCTTCAATACAAGTGATGAAAGATGAAACACGCACATGACCACTCAAATGAAAAGTCTATTTATGCACATTTTATGAGATACTCCCCACTGTAAGGGTATCATTATTATCACACTATGACCAAAAACTAACCTCCATGACCCATGCTCTATTCATCTCTAAACAAAATGACTGGATGTGGCCAGATCACTCATACCCATGTGCCAAAAAATGAACTGCAACCTACCCCCATCTCTGAAATAATAAGAATGCAACCCTCTATACTCAAAACCCATTAAAATTGGCAGTACCTCCTCAAAAAACCAATGGTCCCCTCCCCTAAAAAAGGATTCCTTTACACCACTCCTCAAGCACCGACCTCAACATGTTCACTTAAGCTACACCAATGACTTATGAACCCACTATTACTACACATGACCAATAATTACATGCCTTAATGAACTAAAAAATGAGGATAATACAACTAAATCACTAAACATTCCACTCTTACATTATAGTTCCAACAAGTTAAAGAACCCTCAATTCACCTCTTTAAAAATAATGTCGATCAAACCAACCAAATTTAACCACAAAATCACACACTTCTCAAGCATTGTTACTAAAACAAAGATACCCTAGCCATGCTCCCAACATGACACCAAAAGTGAAACCAAAACCATCAGAACCAATAGGGCTAGACATCAAACTGAACCTTCCCTAGAAACCAACCTCATATATAGGAGCACTCCAGGTGATCTACTTTTTAAACCAAAGGAAACCTAATTCTAAAACACAAAATGAATTCATCTCAGAGTTATCATACTTAGGGATCACCCTTATATAGTCAATTGAAGTATCTTGAATCACCCCACCCAACTCAACCAAAACTATAATACTATTACCATAAAACTATAAATCACAATGCATGAAACAATACAAAAACATTGGTAATGGTTTGAAACCACCAACCTCAATGTGGAGGAGGATGATTCGGTGGCCAGAGGAGGAGGAGGGGGATGTAGCGGTGGTGGGGGACGATGAGAAGTAGGTTTGTAGCGGAGGAGGGATCACGCAGAGGAGGGGGAGGAAGTGGTGGTGGAGGAGGAGTAGGACAGTCGGGGTAGAGGAGGGATCACAGCGGAGGAGAAGGAGAAGGCAGTGGTAGCAGAGGGGGAGAAGGAGGATAAGGCAGTGGTAGTGGCAGCATTGGAGGAGGAGGAGGAGTCACGGTGTTGGGTTCAGCTTCCACGAAGTCTTGAACGTGTGCGATGGAGAAGGGTCCTGTTAGGGTTATTTTATAAAAAAACGTTGGAGCATTTACCAATGCTAGTTAAAAGCACTGATAATGTATGTTTTATCAGTGCTAAAATAAAAGCGCTGATAAAGGACCAATTTATGAGCGCTAAAATGTTAGCGCTGATAAATATGTATTTTATCTGCGCTTTTTTAGTACTGATAAAGGAATATCTTTATTAGTGCTAAGAAAGCACTGATGAAACAAATATTTATTAGCACTAAAATTATAGTGCTGATAAATACTTATTTCAGCAATCCTTTTTAATTATATATATATATATATTAAAAAGTATTATATATTTATAAATATAATAAATATAATACATATAATAAATACAATGAATTATTATAATAAATCTCTAATAAACATTATTTTTGAATATAAATATAATAATTTTATATAAATTAATAATAAAAACTTTTATCAGTGCTAATAATAGAACTAATAAATGTACACTTTATCAGTGCTAAAAAAGAATTGATAAAGGGTACACCGATATCAGTGCTTGTTTTAGTACTGATAAACTCTACATTAATTTGTGCTTTTAGCTAGCACTAATAAATGCCCAACCCCTTTATCAGCGCTTTTTTCTTAGAACTAATAACGGGCAGTGCTTCCCTTGCCCTATTTTATGGCAGTGTATATGAGAAGGTTATTTCAGGAATAATTATTTTATATTTTTTGGAAATAAGTTTTAATATATTGATAACATTTAGGGTTAATATGATCTTTAATAGTTATTGGGGATAAATGTGTTATTACATTTTGGGAACATTATATGATTAAGGTAAATGGAAATATTTTTGTTCAATATGAGTGTTTATTTGAGGAATAAAGGGTTAATTATCTTTTGGAAGAACATATGATTTTATTTTTTCTTTATGGTGATTTGGGATATTTATGGAAATAAGTAGCATATTTTTTATATTATATGTTTAGTGCATATAAATTTTTGGTATGTGACTTTATGAGTGATTAATTTTGTTTGGAGATTAATGTTCAATTTATCTCAAAAGAATATGTGATCAAATACTTCTAATTTTTAGGATCTATAATTAGTAAGACATATTTTTAAGAGTTTTAAGGTTTTTTATTTATGGAATGATTAAAGTTTAAATTTTTGTGTTATTATTTAATTTTTGAAAATTGATTTATATTTGATATTTTTTTAACTTTTCTAACCATTTTGGTTTTGTGAATTTTATAGATATAGAACAAATAACTTAGTATCATTTAACGGACATTATAATTCACTAGAAGTTAATTTCAGTGATTTGGGCATGAAAAATCCATATTAAATATACATTTCTTAGAGTAATATATGATACATAAGTAAGAATTTATTGAAGAATAACCAAAGGATAAAATTATTCTTACAAAATAGAAATAAATAAAGTAAGTATATTTTCTCTAGTTCTGTATCTTGATGATAAAAAAATACCTCAAATCTAGGAAAATAATCTTGAAATAGAAACTTTATCCTATTACCTTAATTTATGATGAATTTATAGTCTTCTTTATCCATTAATAATTTATGGGTTTTTGGTCATTAACTTTCTCATGATCATGTAATCTACCTCTCTCCAATTCTCTTTGGAAATTATATTTCTCCCATATGTCAATATTTTCACTTCTTATTAATGTTCTCCTTATCTAGGAACCTGATTATGTGTTATTCTAGGTAACCTTTATGTTTACCACTTCCCCTTTTCAAAGGAATTCTTATTATTCCTTTATACGATGTGGATTTTCAACGAAATTATTTTCAAATATTGAACCCTTAATTACTGAGATAAATATTTTTCAAGGATTAAATTTATTAAATGGGGGATAATTTAACACCCCAAAAATTTAGTTTAAAATAATAATAATCTCGATAGTTTTTCAACGCACAACATCTTTCTTTGATCAAATTATGATATACTATAAGAATATTATAATTTTAATGTGACCATTATAACCTACCTGTTAAATTAGAATCATGAATAGTAATAACCAAATTATAAAAAATATGTATCATCTAACATCCCAGATTTTCTGTGAATTATTCTTAGATGTTATATGGATTATTTTCAAGACTAGGTATTGAGATGACATGTGATTCTGAGGCCCGGTGTTCCTAGAAAAAATGTTTGAAAAATATTAAAATATTTAATATCACGCATGCATAGTTTTCTTGAAAAATTTGAATAAATTTTATAAGGGTTATTAAATCATAAATATGAGGGCACCGTTGAGTTTAGAATAGTGTATTTACCCTAGGTGTGACCTAACATTGGTCAGTAAGGGTTTTTTGTGAAAAGGTTGTTGTGGGCGTAAAATGAATAAAATAATTTAATAAAAAATTATTTTAATTTGTTGTGTTGACACAAAGACTTTATTCCTTTAAAAGTATCCTTATGTTATAATTATAGGGTTAGCTGCATAACCATGGAACTTCTGGAGGATCGTTGCAGGAGAGTGTTCTTGGAGGACGACAACATATCATGATCAGATCATGGATCGTCGAGCCAGCGGAGTTGGAGGATCTCATCAACGATGACAAAACAAACATGATTCATCAATGATTGATCCAAAATCAAAGTAGGGTGTGTTTTTTAATTGGTTTATTATTTATTCTTGATTTCTTTCACTAACTCAAATCAATCGATGAATGGATTGATTTGTGGATCGATCGCTTTGCGGGAAGGGTTTTATTCCATGGGATTTATTTAATCTGATTTTCTAAACCAAATCTCCCATTCTTGATTGTTGGAAAAGAATGCATGTCCAATGATGATAAACCATTTTTATTTTTCCTTTCTCCCTCTTTCGTCATGTTCTTCACTGGTTGGATCCCTGTAGTCCTGGATCGGCATTTTCGAGTGGTTCAGAACTAGATCAGACACCCAGATTTGAGGAAAATCGCTAACTGAGGCTGGATCAATGTAGATCGGGACACAAGGAGCTCAGATCTATGATAGTTTTTATTTTTGAGCATCATAGGAGGCATTGAGGTCCATGGAAGAGTCCATCGGTGTGCACCAGCGGTGGGGGGTAGGGTGGTTCAAAGGTCATGGGACCGTAGTAGAAGTGGTGGAGTTTGCAGAGGCGGACGCAGAGGTGGGTGTGGGGAGGACAGCGGTGGAAAGCATGGGATCCGAGTATGGTCAACGGGTTTGATTTGGGTTGGGTCAATGGGCCAGATCTGAGTTAGGCTAATTGGTCAGATTTGTGTCAGGTCAGACCCAGGTCAGATCCACGATAATCGGGGTGGAGCCCTATTGTGGTCGATCAGGGTAATTGACCATGGCGGTTGACCATGGTTTCATGGAAGCTCGAGCTACTATGGACGTAGAGACCACGCGGCCAGTCCGTGGGTGGTCGACTGCGGTGGTCAACCGCACTGACCAGTTTGGTGCGACAAGTGGTGTGACGATGATGGTCAGTCCATGGGTAGCTAGTCCGCATGGTAGGTTGACCAACTGTGGTAGTAGGTGGACCAACCACGGTGGTAGGGAACCTACCGCCGTGGTAGGTCCACAAGCCCTGGAAAGTCTGTGGAAAACATCGTTCAAATGACCCTAACTTTTAAACAGAGCATCCAAATGATGTGTCGTCAGTGGTAGTGTGACCCTACCTTTAATAAGGTCACCCCAAGAAAACTATTGGGTACCTTATTCAGATTTTAGGCTCTTTGTTTTCCTAGTTTGGACCAGTATAGGTTGAGTGTGTTCCCTTGTTCCTTTTTTTTTGAGGTTATATTGCAACATTACATCCACATCACTGAATTGAATTCCCCTCTAGAGGCCTATTCTTAGATAGAGTTATGGAATCCCTCTTCGAGACTGGAGTACGATACTATATCTTCCCTAGTAAAGTTTTTGGAATCAGTGTGACGTCCCTGAGTAGGATTTTGATCCTCCATCTATCGGTCCATATCGGTAGGTTTTATTTAATCACTAGTATACAATTTCTTACATAGCGGGTCAATCCAGATTGGGTTCATGGTGTCCCCTAACGGTTCTAGGCATGACCCCCTCTATATCTATCATAGTCTTCTTAGACCATTATATTATCTTTGTATAGGGCCCAAATGATCTTGTACTATTCTTCAGGTGTCTCCAATGATAACATGGCTTGTGGAGTGAGTTCTCCTGGAATGAGTGTTAATTTGAGCAGAATCATGTGGCTATTAGTTGTCTATGAATTCCTGATGGTGTGGTGTATTTCTTGAGTATATCTAGGTTTTTTATTACTTCATGTATCTATTATACAATGTTAAATCTTATAATGAGATGACTATACTTGTTTCTTTATGTTTAGTGTTTTTAGGGTGTCCTATAGAGTATTGTTATACTCACCCCTACATGGGTTTTTCCCACACGTGTTGTTTCTTGTACGGATGGAGACCCTTTTGATTGAATCTTCGGAGGACAAGGAGTGGGTGAACCATAGTTGGAGCTTGAAGGACCGAGGTGTTTATTGGGAGTGTACCTTTCATATAGTCCTTTCCCTTGGAGCAAGTTAGACTCTTTACAGTTTTTGTTGGACTTATGTACAGACTCTTTGTGGTGGGATTATATTTTACCCTGTTTACTTTTCATTTACTTCCTATTATAATCTGGTTGTGGGATCTTAGTTGTATGCATGCATTCTATCAGCTTTTTTACAGTTCATCATTGTGTGGCTTGAAGATGTGTGTGTGTACAGTTACTTTAGGCTAATGCCTCATACTTATGGGAAATGCCTATTCATTGATAGTCACTAGCTCATGGCCTATTGGAGGTGGGCTTGGGTAGTCACTACATGGTCCCCTCTAGGATTGGTTGTGAAAGAGTGGTACCAGAGATGGTTGGTTCTACTTTAGGACTAGGATTCTGTTAGTTTAGTTTGAGGAAATAGTGTTAAGAATTTCGAGTTCAGCTTTCAGGCCAGGGACTCCAATGTTGGTGCAGTAGCCAACATATCCATACACCAGGACTATGAGTACATTCTTTTCGAAATGGTACATGAAAAAACTGGTTGCGTAGAAAAACAATGGTACATGCATCATATAGGAATGGTTGTGTCTTCCATGTCCTTCTTGAGTTAACTCCCTAGATATATTCTATTAACTGTGGTACATCTTGTTTTATTTTAGGATGCCTCCATGTAGATAGACAGACAAGATTCCACCACGTGATCATGAGGATGATCCACCTAATGATGAGGCATTGATATAGGGGAATGTACCAGAGATAACACCTCTGAGTGGTTTACCAGTTATACCACCACCCATAGAGCAATAGCTACTACCAGCACTACCATCTTAGGATGAACATAGACTAAGTGAATTTCATGAGTTCTAGAGGTAGTGACCTCCCAGGTTTTTGGGTGAGATAGACCCCTATATGGATAAGGATTGGCTATAGGTAATCACTTGTGTTTTCTGCCTTGTGAGGACGCCTACTGACTAGATGGAAGTCCTTGACACGAGTCTTCCTCAGGGATATGCGAGGTGATGGTGGAGATTGGTAACTCATTTACATGAAAAGATAGATCCATCATAGATAAAATTTGATCATATCTTTAGATATTAGTTTTATCCGGCCATGCTACAATCGGTACACATACAGGAGCTTTTGCATCTACATTAGGGTAGTAGTAATGTGACGGAGTATTCAATGAAGTTTACTGGTCTTTCATGATACTCATTAGATATGTAATGAGACCAGTTCTTCAGGGATCAGACCTTCGATCAGGGAATACTCTAGGACATCAGGGCATCAGTGGTCTCCCTGGTCATTTCTACCTATGCAGAGGTACTTGAGCAAGCCCTATTAGTGGATTTTTTTTGGCAGAGCAGATACCAATCGAGGGAGCTAGCAGTGGGGTCTCGATAGATGATACCTAAATAATAAGTAGATGACAGAAGTCATAGGGATCCAATAGTTTTAGGAACAATAGGAGGTAATCCTAGGACATAGGGTCAGTGGTGCAGGGCTCCTAGGGTGGCTCAAATTATCCAAGGGATATGTGGTGTTTCTCATGTGACAGTCCGGGAAATCATGAATAAGATTGCCCGACCTGTTTTAAAGCTAACTGAGATATGGTCAAGGGACCATAGAGAAAGTGACATAAATAATATAATATTTTTTACTTAGGGCGTCATACATGGAAGAGTAGTTAGGGAAGCAAGAGGTGGTCAGAGGTTTGACCTATTACCACCACCACCGCCAGGCGGTCCATGCCAAGATCAGGGAGATGGTGGATAGGGACGAGTCTAGCTACAGGCTATAGGGTCTTATGACCCCAAGGCTCTAGGGATGATACTTGGTGTGATATGTGTATTTCTACTCTAGCTGTAGTATTTATAGACATAGGTTCTAATCATTCTTTTCTTTCCATGAATCTTATTCGAGACTTGGAGATTCCGGTTGAACCATTGACTCGACCTTTAGGATTGGAGACTCATACTAGAGAAGACTCGATGATCACACACTGGTGCCGATAGTGTGAACTGAATCTTGAAGGTGAGAGTTTTGGTTGGGATCTCTTGGTAGCCACATCGAGGCTTTACAATGCAATTCTTGATATGAACTTTTTATCCATAATTCATGCTCATATTGATTATTTTAGGAGAAGAGTGAGGTGTTTCCACAGTGATGGAACGAAGTTTTTATTTTTTGGTGAAAATGAAATCTAGATAGAACAGTAAGGGATCATACATAAGAGGGTGCAATCGATTACACATCAGTTGTCTAGATCGACACTCAGTGGAGTGGATGTTCTGATTCCACAGTTTTTTGCTGTGGTGGTAGAGTATGAGGGAATATTTTTGGAAGATGTTGTAGGTTTACCTCCCAATAGATATATAGAATTCTATATTGATCTACACCCCCATGATGACACTGATATCTATGTCTGCATATCGGATGGATCCTACATAGCTCTGTGAGATGACAATACAGTTATAGGACTTGCAGAGGAAGAGATTTATGAGACCTAGTGTTTCACCATGGGAATCGTTAGTTTTGTTTTCTAAGAACACAGACTAGAGATTGAGGTTGTGTATGGATTATCATTGCTTAAACTAGGTGACCGTGAATATTAAGTATCCGCTATTAAGAATCGATGACCTCTTTGATCAGTTGAAAGGGGCATGATGGTTCTCAAAGATTGACCTAAGATCAGGCGACCACTAGCTATGAGTATGGGATGAGGATATACTGAAGAAGGACTTAATATTTTATTATGGTCTCTATGAGTACTTGGTGATACCATTTAGCATGAAAAATTCCCCGACAGTGTTGATGGGACTCATGAACTAGATATTTTATCCTTACTCAGACCGGTTCATGGTGGTCTTCATTGATGAAATCCTTGTGTATTTGGTGTCGGAGGAGGATCACATGAGACACTTAAGGATTTTTCTGGACAAACAATGAGATAACCAAATTTATGTGAATCTATTGAAGTTTAGGTTTTGGATTTGATAAGTCCATTTTCTGGGACACATAATCTCTGAGGCTGGAGTTATAGTGGATCCAGGGAAGGTTGAGGCAGTGACTTCTTGGGATCCACCCAAGAGTGTTACCGAGGTGAGGAGTTTCCTAGGATTTATAGGGTAATATCAAAGGTTTGTACCTAACTTCTCCATATTGGAAACACCCTTTATAATTTTTAAATTATAGAGGAAACCTTTCATGTGGATGGAAAAGTGCCAAAAGTGATTTCAGGATCCAAGGCAGTGGTTAAAGAGTGCTCCCATCTTGAGGTTACCAAAGGAAGAAATCAAGTATGTGGTGTTATATTATGCATTAGAAATCGGGCTTGGTTGTGTCCTGATGTAGAGGAAAGTGGTGATTTCCTATGGTTCATGTTAGTTGAGACCACACGATCAGAATTATGCAACCTATGATCTTGAGTTAGCAGTGGTAGTCTTCGCATTGAAGATGTATCAGAACTACCTGATGGGTGAGTGATTTATCATCTATACTTCTGGGAAGGGAAACATGGTGGAAAATTCACTTGGAAGGAGATCTAGTTCATTGTTTCTAAATGAGGCATCAGAGCAGTTGGCCTCATTGTAGTTATCCTTTATGGACGAAGATATATCATATTATCTCTAGTTGATGGTTGTCACCCCTCCACTCTTACGAGGTAGGGAGGCATATCTTGGGGATACCAACTGTGAGACCCTATATGATTAGATGTCTATAGGGAATGCTCTTGATGGATATTCAAAAGGTGAGGAGCATGTTGTCCTCTTTAGAGGATGCATGATGGGACTAGTGACGTTGTTGGAAGAGGTTTTCAGGGAGTTTTATAAATCCACTTTGGAGGTACATATAGGTGTAGAAAAGATGTACCAGGACCTTTGATGTCAGTTTTTGTGGCCAAGTATGAAGAATGGTGTTGCAATGTTTTTTTCTCAATGACTTACTTGTCTCAAGTGAAGGATGAGCACCAGGTTCCAGCGGGTTTAGCTCAACCCCTTGAGGTGCCAAAATGTAAGTGGGATGTGATATAAATGAACTCTGTGATGATTTTACCATGTACTCTTAGGGGACATGATGTAATCTGTGATATCATTGATTGACTCATGAAGTCGTCCCACTTTCTAACTATCCGAGAGTATAATTTAGTATAGAGAATGAGATACCTATATATTCATGAGATATTTAGACTCTATGGAGTTCCAACATTGATTGTTTCTAATAATGATGCTCAATTTACATCCTAATTGTGAATGGGATTACATGAGGCATTTGGTACCCAGCAACGTTTGAGCACAGTGTTTCACCCACAAATGGAAGACCAGACTGAGTGGACCATTCAAGTTATAGTGGACATGCTACGAGCATGAATGTTAGTATTTTTCCATAGTTGAGAGGATGACCTACCATTGGTGGAGTTTATATACAAAAACATATACCATTCCACGATAGGTATGACACCATTTTAGGATTTGTACGGGTGACCCTGTAGGTTACCACTTTGCTGGACTAACCCTAGAGAGTCAGCACTCATGGGGCCAAAGTTGGTGTAAGCTAATACAAAGAAGGAGCAGATCATACGGGAGTGGATGAAGACTACACATATATTCCATAAGTCTTATACTGATAGGCAACAGAGTCTGTTGGAGTTCAAGGAAGGAGACCATGTTTTCCTTTGGGTATCACCTTGATGGGGATTATAAAGATTTAGTCGAGGTAGAAATTTATCTCTGAGGTTCACCATCCCTTTACAGATACTATGTAGAGTTTGCAAGGTGGCTCACCACTTAGCTCTACCTCTTTAGATATATTGGGTACACGACGTCTTCCACATGTCATAGATGATGAGGTACGTGCATGATCCATTGTATGTTATTGATAGGGGTGAGATGTACATCAAGGATGGAGAGACCTTTGCTGAGTACCCAGTGGAGATCAAGGAATAGTGGGAGATAAGCTTTTGGGGGAAATAGATTACTTTGGTGTGAATTTAGTGGCATCACAGGAATCTCTAGGAGAGAACATGGGAGTAGGAGGCTCATATTCATGCTTAGTACCTCCATCTGTTCGAGTATCCCATATTTTTTATTTTTAGGGATGTAAATCCCGAAGGTGGGGAGAATGTAATGCCTTTTATTTTCTGTGTATTATTTTTTGATATTATATGGATTGTTTTTGAGACCAGGCCTTAAGACGATGTGTGATTGGGAGGCCCAGTGTGCCCAAAACAATTGTTTGAAAAATATCAAAATATTTAATAGGACACATGCAAAGTCTTCCTAAAAAAGTGGAATAACTCTTAAATAGTTGCTCAGATCAGAAATATGAGGGAACTGTTGAGTTTAGAATAATGAATTTACACTATATGTGACCTAACATTGGTCGTCATAGGTTGTTTGTGAAAAATTTTTCGTGGGCGTAAAATGAATAAAATAATTTGATCAAAAATTATTTTAATTTTTTTCATTGATGCAACGACTTTTTTCCTTTAAAATATCCTTATGTCAGAATTCCAGGGTTAGCCGCATAACCTTGGAAATTATAGAGGATCATTAGATGAGAGAATTCATAGCAGATGATAATGGATTAGGATTGGATCATGGATATTCATGCCAACAGAGTTGGAGGATCTCTTCAATGATGACAACACAACTATTCTTCATCAATGATCAATCCAAACTCCAAGTAGGGAATCTATTTTAATTGGTTTATTCTCCATTCTTAATTTCATTTAATTACGCAAATCAATCAAAAAATAGATTGATTTTTGGATCGATCACTTTTCAAGAAGGGTTTTATTCCATGGGATTTATTTAATCTGGTTTTCTAACCTCAATCCACCATTCTTTATCATTGGCCAAAAATTCTTGGCCAATGATGATAAACCTTTGTTCTTGTTCCATTCTCCCTCCTTGGTTGTGTTCTTCACCGGTTGGATCCCGGTGGTCCTAGATCAATGTTGTCATGTGGTTCTGAACTCGATCGGACCCCGAAATTTGAGGCAAATCGAAAACTGAGGTTGGATCAGTGTAGATTAGGACCCAAGGATATTGGATCTACGATTGTCTCAATTTTTGGGCATCGTAGGATGTAATGTGGTCTGTGGAAGGGACCACCGATGTAAGGAAGTGGCATAGGTGGTGGTACCTAGTGGGTCGCACTGTGGGGGCACTGTGGGGAAGTGTGGGTTGAACACAGTAGGATCACGATGAATCCCATGGGGCTAGAAGAGGAAAACACAATGATAAATTTGAGGATGATGGCAGTAGTGAATGTGGGATTGTGGCGACAGACGTGGGATTTAGGTTGGGTAAACGGGCTAGATTCGGGTCAGGCTAGAAGGTCAGATCCAGGGAAACCTGGGAGGATCCCCATTGAAGTTGACCGTGGTGGTCAACTATACGACTAGTCCACTGGTAATCAACCACAACATCTGGCCAGGTGAGACAAGTGTACTCACCACGATGATAGTTCCATGGGTGGGCGATCAGTGTGGTTGGTGGACCAATCACGACCCTAGGTGGATCGAACATGATGGTAGGTGGACCGACCCCAGTGGTAGGTAGACCAACCATGATAGTAGATTGACCGACCATGGTGTTAGGTGGACCTATCACAACGGTAGTTCTATAGTCCCTGGTAGGTCTGCGGGCAGCATCGTTCAAAGGACCATAACTTCTAAATGGAGCATCCAAACGACATGTCGTCAGCGGAAGCATGGCCTTGACTTAAAGACGGTCAACCCAATATAAATTTTGGGTACCTTATTTAGAGTTTAGGATCTTATTTTTCCTAGTTTTTACCAATATATGTTGAGTTTGTTCTAGTCTCGCCCAAATTTACCCAAGTTTTTAGGGTTAAGCGGTCAAATGTAGAGTAGCTTGGGTTTTCGATTCCTCAGAGACATAAGAAGAAACCTATAAATACACACATTATATGGATTGTTTTTGGATATGATGTGGCCAATTTGGGTAGATTTTAGATTGGTTTAAGTGAACTCTAAGAGACTTAAGTGAATTCAAATTAAAATAATGAGTTGATCCTAGGTTATTACTTGGGGTAGATTGGATGAATTCCCCTTTTTTTAATAATTTCAATTTGATTAACTAAAGCAGGATTCATTTAATGAATTCAATATAACCTCATCACTTACTGGTCAAACACCTTCAAAAACACATTCTAATCACCTATACACTTATAGGATCATTTTCATGAGCACTCCAAGGTAAAGTATCTTATTAGCACATAAAAGTGGGTAGATAAAATTCAATAAGGAAGAGGAAGAGAGAAAATCCATAAATAAAAGAAACTCAAGAAAAAAATCAATAACATTTAGAGATTAAGAAATAACATCCAATCCCTCCCCTTGATACTCCCTTGTATCAATCCATAAAAGAGTTAGCCCTCCATCTATGACATGTTCTCAATAGAAGTGGGGAGTAGACTCATAAGGGCGAAATTGGAGAAGTAAAAATAACAAAATAACGATCACTCCACCATTGTGTGAAGAATATCACAAGGTATGGTGTGAATAAATTCACACCTTAAAAAAATATCAATGTGATATATAGAAAAATAGAATAAGAGAAAAGGAAGAAATTTTATTAAGAACTAAGTTGATTCGAACAACTTACATGAGAAAGAAGAACATTACAAAGACAAATCGGCATAATAACATTACAATGAAAAAAATGCTCAAAAATCCTAAAATCCTCCACCACCGCTGCCTTAAATAATAATTATACCACTTGAGTATGGTAGGCCTAGGGTGGTGGGAAGTAAGGGAGAGTGGACTTCTTTATCCTTGACCCGAAGTGACATCTAGCTTTCATCCACCGAACAGAGGTGCCCAAATGTCCTTATATATGGCCGAATTTGAGTAATCCATAGAAAACTAAAATCAATCTAATAATTTATTATAGATCTTTGTAAAATTTCAGCCCAAATAAATTTTTGGTTCTCAAGATATGATTAAATTGGTGGTCTATTTTTCTGGGTCGCAGAATCTGGCCCAAAATATTATCTCCAACTTGGGCCGCCTGGAACTCCATTAAAACAGAATAATTAGATTTTTACACTATTTAATGAAATTTTACCCATTATTTCCTCTATATTAAGTTCAAATTTAAGAATTATTGGGATTGTATATTGTCTGATACAATAGTTTTATTGGGCTTCTTTCCAGTTCACTTCACCCATAATGTTGTTTGTTCACGACCAACTTTGGTGGTCTTCCAATATGAATCTTCAAGTATTCCAAAAGTATTAATTGTTTACAATATAATTATAAACCTTAAAATAAAATATTAAAATAAAATCAAGATCATTGGGTACTTAAAATTATGTTCAAAAATGTACTATGTAATAGTGCATTTTAAGAAGGAATTACAATTATAATGTGAAATAATGTTCAAAGTGTAAAATGCACTAAAATAGTGTTTATAAATAGTAAATCACATGAATATTATATTTATTAACAATGAATATTAGCCTCATTCAGTGGCTAATCACACCCCCATCTTGAGTTTTGCTAGTCCCGAGCAAAATATATCTAAAAATGTGAAATTTAAATTCCCTTTTCCAAAATCATTTTAATAAACAATGATCACCAAAAACACTTATATAAAAAAACTATGAAACCCATCAAAATATTTTAATACAAGATAGTTTCATAAGTAGGTCCCAACCCAAAAACCATTCCATTGTTCAAATGTATCGCCATATTTCATCCAATATTAATTAAGTATGAGGATGTGTTGTGTATCACAATAGACATGGGGGTTCATCTTTATTCACGTGGGAAATGAAAAAAGTGCTAGGTGTAATCACATTTAAATATTAAGATGATTATTCAATTTTTTTGAAATATTTTCATGGTAATTGAAATTACACTCAAAAGAGTCAACCCATGTAGCGAGACTTTGTCGATGACTCCAAGGCTCAAAGACCTTAGGGCACCAAGTGGAGCCCACATACTCAGGCATCATCTCAAGTTAACTCAGTAAAAAACAAAGTCAAATTAACAAAAATAGAGATAAAATTACTAACTCTGGGCCAAAAAACTATAGAGTCACGATCTCCAAGTGTCGAAAGCCACGCATTATGCCATTTCATTTCTCTACGTGAAAATTTATTGTTTTTTTTTATTGAATAATCATATTAAAACCAAAATGATCACAAAACCTATGATATTTATTTGGGGGACCCCATGAACTCAAACTAATACCCCACTATCCAAAGGACGTGCGTTGTGATCTTTTTTTTAGTTGGATGAAAATCTAAACGATGAAATTTCACATTAGACAGCCACACTTTCCAAAATCTATGATCATGAAATTATACAAGGATTAAAATCAGAATCAAAGCATGCTAAATTATTTGATATTCAGTTTTATAGTGTGAAATTTGTATTATCTTGTTCAAGGTTAAAGAAAAATTTCATTCCATTAAGGCACACTTTTTGTTTTCAAATCTTTTTTTAACACAAAAGAAATTTTTTTATTTCATCCCCCCTAAATTAAAATAAAATTGTCCCCAGTGTTTGAAAAAAAGAAAATTTAGAAGGGGCTTAGGCCAGAGAAGGGGAGTTCAAAAATGAAATTGAAAATGACGATCATGGAATGAATTCACATAGTGGTTGAAGTTGAAGTCTGTGCTACTCCAATTTATTCCTTTGATATCCATGTTACTCACAGAGTTCCCTAGTGGAAAAATGGAAAAAGAAAAAAACAAAAAAACAATATATATATTTATTTATTTACAATAAAAAAAATAAAATATAAGAATATATATATAAATTATAGAATAAGGAATCACTATAAACCGTAGGTCAGTGGTAGGTGTGCGCCCCTGTCTCCCTTTGGTCCCGGGTTCAAGTCCTCATGGCTTCACCAGTTGTGACAGGGTTTTCCCCATGACCTATGACATGTTCTTTTAATTTTTTTATTTATTATTATTATATATATATTTTTTTTATATTTATTTTAACCTACAAACACATAAAAATAAAAAAAATGATAATACATTGTCTTATTTTTAAATTTTTGGGTAAGGTATTACTCAAGGATTACACCACATGACATGGATGAATATGGTACTCCCCTTTTATACCCTTCCATACTCATAATAGAAGAACATGTCAATAGTCTATGGTAATATCATATTCAGAGTTAAATAAATTTTTTTAAATATACAATTTATTTATTAATCCTATTTGAAAAATAAAGATGATTCAAAAAGATTGGAAACATGAAAACCACGTGTTGGCTCCAATGCAATGATTTTTTTAACATCGCTAACTCGACTTATACCCCTAATTGTTTAAGTATTTTCATCATCTAATGTCGGTTCACAAAATTCTTCATCTACTTCATGTTTTTGGAATTGTTCAATGAATGGTTTGACTCTATGACCATTAACTTTAAAGGTTTGACCATTGGTGGGATCTTGAATTTCTACAGCCACATGGGGGTACACATTATGCACTATGTATGGACCCGACCATCTAGACCATAACTTTCCCAAGTGTAAATAAAGTTTAGAGCTATAAAAATGAATAGGTTTACCTAGTACAATGTGTTTGGTTTTAAGATTTTGAGACTGGTAGTCTTGAACTCTAGCTTTATTTATCCTTGAATTTTCATAAGCCTCCATCCTAAGTTCCTCAAGTTCATTGATATCTAATTTCCTCTTTTTTCCGAACAATGAGAGGTCATAATTCATTTTCTTAATTTCCAAAAAATCCTTATATTCAATCTCCATTAGAAAATGAAATTCTTTTCCATAAACCAACCTATATTGGGACATTACTAAAATGGTTTTTTATGAGGTTCTATATATCCAAAGAGCATCTAAGAGTTTGCTCGATCAATCTTTCCTAGATAGATTAACCGTTTTCTCAATAATTTGTTTGATTTCTTGATTGGCTAACTCATCTTGACCATTGTCTGTGGGTGGTAAGTAGTGGACACTTTTTGAGAAATTCCATACTTTTCTATGAGTGATGAGAATGAATGATTGCAAAAATGAGTTCCACAATCACTAATGATAACCCTAGAAATTCCAAATCTAGAGGGAATGTTTTCCTTGAGAAATCTAATCACAGTTTGATGATCATTGGATTTTGTAGTAATGGTATCAACCCATTTGGATACATAATTGATAGCTAAAAGGATGTACATATATCCCCTGGTGTTTGGTAAGGGACCCATGAAATTGATTCCCCAGTAGTCAAATATTTCAATCACTAAGATAGGAGTTAGGGGCATTTGATTACATTTTGTGATGGACCCTACTTGTTGACACCTAGGAAAATATTGAAAAATGTGTATGAGTACCTTGAGAGGGTGGGAAGAATAGACCACACATAATAACCTTTATAGAAGTTTTCTTAAGGGAAAAGTGACCTCCACATGCCTCACTATGATAGAATTTAAGGATGGACTCTCGTTCAGATTCTGGGACACAACTCCTAATGACTTGGTCAGGAAAGAACTTATAGAGGTATGGATCATCAAACACATAGTGCCTAACATTATAAATGAATTTCATTCTAGCTTGAGTCCCTAAGAATTTTGGAATGACCCTTGTAACTAAGAAGTTGGATATATCAGCATACCATGGGCAGTCAATATAGGTGTTCATTGGGGAATGAATCAGACACAAAGGTGAGATAATTTGTCATTAAATTCTATCCGAGAGATATTATCTACTACAACATTTTCAACACCATGTTTTTCCTTGATTGTTAGTTCAAATGATTGTAAGCGAAGGACCCACCTAATCAATCTAGACTTAGAATCTTATTTCTGAAAGAGGTATTTTAGTGGAGAATGTTTAGTGAACACAGTGATGGGGGATCCTAAGAGGTAGGACCTAAAATTTTCTAAGGAAAACTCAACAGCAAGTAACTCCTTATCAGTGGTGGTGTAGTTGATTTGTGCATCATTTAAGTATTTGTTTTTATAAGCAATGACACATGGAGTTTTCTCACACTGTTGTCCTAAGACTTCTCCTATAGTGAAGTCACTAACATCACACAAGAGTTCAAAATAATGTTTCCAATTTTGAGATTGCATGATAGGTGGAGAAACAAGAGATGAATTGAGTGTATAGAATGATTCCTCACAGCTTTTTGTCCATAAAAATGGAGCACCATTCACCAATAGAGCACAAAGTGGTTAAGAAATAGAGCTGAAATTTATAATGAACCTCATATAGAAACGAGTATGTTCTAAGAAAGATCTCACTTCCTTAAAAGTTTTAGGAGAGGGAAGGTGAAGAATGATGTTGACCTTAGCTTTATCAACTTCTATCCCTCTACCAGATATCAGATGGCCTAGAACAAGTCCTTCTTTTACCATGAAATGGAATTTTTCCCAATTTAGGATGAGATTCTTATCCTCACATCTTGAAAAAACTTTTTAGAAATTCATAATTAATCTTCAAAAAGTATCCCCAAAGATGGATAATTCATCCATGAAGACCTCTGAAAAATCCCCCACCATGTCTGAGAAGATTCCCATCATGCACCACTAGAAGGTACCAGGGGAATTACATAACCCAAAGGGAATGCGCTTGAATGAAAAAGTGTCGAATAGACAAGTGAAGGTTGTTTTTCCTTAATCCTCTAAGGAGACCTCAATTTTATTATACCCTGATAATCTATCTAGGAAGCAATGGAATTGATGATCCGCCACTCGCTCTAGGACTTGATCAATAAAGGGCAATGGGAAATGGTCTTTCTTGGTACAAGAGTTGAGCTTCATATAGTCAATATAGACTCTCCATCCTTTGATGACCCTTGTGGGGAGAATTTCACCATCCTCATTGTGATCACAGTGATTCTAGCTTTCTTTGGGACAACTTGAATTGGGCTTACCCACTCACTCTCAGAAATGGGGTAGATGATACCCTCTTTCAACAACTTAAGAAGTTCTTTCCTTACCACATCCATAATATTTGTATTGAATCTCCGCTGAGGTTGATGACATGGTTTGGATTCAGATTCAAGAAAAATTATATGAGTTCCAATGAGTAGGATAATCCCATGGATATTAGATAGGGTTTATCCAATTGATTTATTTTGCTTTATTAGGACATCCATAATCATCATCTCTTGATTGGATTCAAGAGATGAGGAAATGAAAACAATAAAGGATTGATTGTCCCCTAAGAATTCATACTTTAGTGGTGATGATAGGACCTTAAATTATAGTTCTGATTTCTTATCACTTTCCAAGGAAGGATGGGACTTTGTATTGAACTTAGTTTCTTTGTTCATATTTCTTGACAGAATTGGTTCCTTGTGAATAGACTTTTCATCCACTAAATTATCCATATTAGCGTCATGAATGGGTATGGAATCAATGTTATTGATTTTACCAATGGTATCATTTATTGTTGATTCGATAAAATCATCAATAGAGATATCTGAAAGAGATTCAATCCAAGGAGATAAATTTCCATCATGTGAACAAATAAAATCAATCTCTTCTTGAATTAAACATCCTTCAGTAATTCTTTGATGGTCCTAAAGTTAACTATCAACACTACCAATACAATTAACCTCATGGATCTCTTCATCATCCCCAATTTTAGAGTTTTCATTATAGATGTTCAAGTCTAGACTCATGTTTCCAAAGATGATGGTCATGTTCTCATTTCAGACTCAGATAACAGAGTTGATTGTTGTAAGGAAGGGACGACCAAGGATGATTGGGGTTTGTTCCTTGTTTCATAAGTTGAGATTGTTTTCAAGGACAATTAAGTGAGCAGGGTAGATGAATTTTTCTACTTTTACTAGAACATTCTTTAAAATTCCCTTTGGAACCCTAATGCTATAATCAAAAAGTTAAAGTGTGACAGATATGGGTTGGAGCTCTTCCAGTCCTAACTGGTAGTACACAAAATAGGGAATGATATTGACACTGGAACCTAGGTCACACAAGGATTTGAAAAATTTGTTCTCTCCTAGTTCAACATTGATTTAAGGGAATTTGGAGTCTTTCATCTTTGGGGGAAGGGTTTCTTGGATGGTGGTACTCACATTAGCAGCCAAAAGGACATGGTTTTTTTTGTGAAATTTTTCTTTTAAAAGTGCACAAGTACATAAGGTAATTTGAGTAGGAAGGAATGGTTTGGATAGTATCTAGAAGTGGAATTTTCAACTTGACTTGTGAGAATATTTCCCTCAATTATTCTCTCAATTCAGGCTTGGTTTTCCCCCTCATGCGTTGAGGGAATGGTGCAGGTTGTGGGATTGTTTTTTGAAGAGTTGTTTATTTCACATTGTTATCAGTTTTTTTAGTTTAATTAGGTGGTTCATTTGAATTTTCATTAGAGATTTAATATTCAGTTGGTTTTTGAATTATTTTTTCAGGTTTCTCAATTGATTTCCCACTTCATAAAATTGTCACAGCCTTCAGCTTTTCGTGAGTTGTTTGAGTGAAACTTGACTCTCCCCTAAAATTTAAGGATGGTATTGCCTGAGTAGGCATGGGTGCCTTCCCAGTTTTTGTGGTTTTTAAGTTCATGTTTAAGGTATGAGACTTCTTATTTTATTTTCTCCATTTTTTTACACAACTATTCAAGGATTGGTAAAGGGACAGACTGAGTAGGGGATTATGCTAGTTGGTTTATCCCAGGAGGATACTTTGGTTGTTATATTGGTTATTGCATAGGTTGATGGATGGGTTGTTGGTATTGGACATGAGGATGTTGGTATTGGACTATTTGTGGTTGGAACTGGTAATGGTTTAGAAAATTTTGTGGAGGGTAGGAGTTTGGTCCTTGTTGTTGGATATCTTGTTGGTTATCTTTCCAAAAGAATCATTGATGGTCATTGTACCTTTGATTGAAAGTGTTTTGGTACCGTGGCTTCTGAAAGTTCAGAGAATTGACCTCTACTGGTGGTCCTTCTAGAAGAACATCTTTAATGGAAGGGATGGTTGGGAATTTGTTAGTCTTGTGGTCATGTTTGTCACAAATTGTGAAAACAGGGTCAAGAGTTTGAATTTCATATACCTTCCTAAGATCGATCTCATCGACCTTCCTAGTGAGTGCAGAAAGTTTCTCTATAAGGATTTTCTCCTACCTAAGTGTGTGAATTCCACTAGATTTGGGTGGATTCTCATAGTAAAGTGATGTTACCCATGTTTTATTTTGTTAAGAAAGGCTTTCTAGATACTCGTAAGCATCATTTGGGGCTTTTTTTTAAAGTTCCATTACACATCATTCAAATGAATTGTTTATTCCCCAAACCCAACCCTTCATAAAAAATTCTCACTTGTTCAGGAATAGAAAAACCATGGTGTGGAACCCTGTTTAGAGTGTCTTTGAACCTCTCCCATGTTTCGTATAATGATTCTCCCTCTTTTTCAAAAAAAAAATGGATTCTCTTTTTAAGTGAAATTGTTTTGTGGCGGGGAAAGTATTTTTTTGTATAATTATCTATATAGTTGGTCCCAAGAGTTGATGGATGAAGGTATGAAATTGTTTAGCCAATTTTTAGCTTAATACTTTAAATAAAAAGTAAATATCTTCATCTTAGCTGATTCTAGTTGATGTGGGGGACACATGGCTACTAAAATGTCATTGAACTCCTTAACATGAAGGTAGGGCATCTCAGACTCTATTCCATGGAATGTGGGAAGGTGGTTTAGGACATGGGGTTTAAAGATGTAGTTTTCATATCCTAGGGAATTGTGTTTAATGCATGAGGGGGAATTGATCTAGTCAGGTGTGAGGTAGTCATTCATGGTTTGATCGACTGCATTCCCCGAGTTTGGGGCTGCCTCATTTGGATTTTCATTTTGGTTCCCACCCAGATTTATCAGTTGGTTTATTTGAAGACCATCCATTAAAATGGGCTCAATTTTTGACTCTTGAGTATTAGGAAGACTATGATCTAATGGAAAGAGTTACCTTGGTTTACTTGACTCCCCAACCCTAGGACTATCCACCCTAACTAGATGGTTTGATTGGTCATGGGTGTAGGTGGACATGCTCCAAAAGAAAAAAAATGAGAAAGGGAAAAGATAAGAGAATTTGGATGAGAATATAAGAAATGGGGGAGAATAGAATGGTTGTTGAGATGAATTAATTGGTTCCCCAGTAATGGCACCAAAATTTGGCCTCGCACAAATTTACCCAAGTTTTTTGGGTCAAGCGGTCAAATGTAGAGTAGCTTGGATTGTCGATTCCTCAGAGACCTAAGAAAAAACCTATAGACACACAGATTATATGGGTTTTTTTGGCTTTGAAGTGACCAAATTGGTTATATTTTAGATAGATTTAAGTGAAATCTAAAATACTTAAGTGAATTCAAATTAAAATAATGAGTTTATCCTAGGTTATCCCTTGGGGTGGATTGGATGAATTCCCTTTTTTTAATAATTTCAATTTCATTATATCAAGAAGGATTCATTTAATGAATTCAAACTAACCTCATCACTTACTGGTTAAACACCTTAAAAAACACATGATAATCACCTATACACTTGTAGGATCATTTTCATGAGCACTCCAAGGTAAAGGATCTTATTATCACATAAAAGTGGGGCGATAAAATTCAATAAGACGAAGAGATAAAATCCTTGAATAAAAGAAACTCGAGTTAAAGAAATAAATAAAATATATATATTGAGAAATAAAATACAATCCAGCCCCTTTATACTCCCCTAGATCAACCCATAAAATAGTTATCCCTCTATTGATGACATGTTCTCAACATAAGCAGGAAGTAGACTCATAAGGGAAAAATTGAAGAAGTAAAAACAACAAAATAACAATCAATCCACCATTGTGTAAAGAATATCACAAGGTATGGTGTAAATAAATTCAGACCTTAAGGAAAAAGTATTAATGTGATATATATAAAAACATAATAACAGGAAAGGAAGAAATTTTATTAAGAACTAATGTGATTTGAATAACTTACATAAGAAAGCAAGACATTATAAAGACAAATTGGAATAATAACATTACAATGAAAACAAAGATAAAAAATATTAAAATCCACCAAAACTGCCTTAAATAGGAATTTAAAGAGGCTTGGGTTGATCTCCCAACATTAAAAAGGATCTCACTTGTGTATGGTAGGCCTAGGGTGGTGGAAAGTAAGGAAGAGTGGACTTCTTTATCCTTGACCTGAAGTGGAATCCATCTTTCTTCGAACGAACATAGGCAGCTAAATGTCCTTTTAGATGGCCAAATTTGAGTGGGAAATATAATACAAACAAGAATTTTAGGATTTATCCTAGATCTCTGTAAAATTTCATCCCAAATTAATTTGTGATTTTTGATATATTATTAAATTGGTGGGATGTTTTTTTGGGCTGTAGAATCTGGACCAGAATTTTATCTCCAACTTGGGATGCCTGAAACTCCATTCAACCATCAGGATTAGATTTGTCCACTATTGAATGAAATGTTACCCATGATTTTCTATATCTTCAGTTCAATTTTTAGAATTATTGGGCTTGGATATTATCCAATACAATAGTTTTATTGGGTTTTTGTCTTGTTCACTTCTCCCAGAATGTTTTTTGTTTGAGGCCAAATTTGGTGGTCTTCCAATATGAATCTTAAAGTACTCCAAAAGTATTAATTGTTTCCAATATAGTAAAAAAATAAAAATTAAATATTAAAATAAAATTGAGAACATTGTTTACTTAAAATGAAGTTAAAAAATGTACCATGTAATAGTACATTTTTAGAAGGAATTACAATTATAACATGGAATAATGTTCAAAGTTAGAAATGCACTAAAATAGTGTTTATGAATAATAAAGCACATGAATATTATATATATTAACAATTAATATTATCCTCATTAAGTGTATAATCATGTTCCCTTGGTTCTTTCTCCGAGGTTACAGTGTGGCATTACATTCACATCACTGGATTGTAATCCCCTTTAGTTGAGACTCAGATAGAGTTGTGGCGTCCCTCTGCGAGACTGGAGTACGATCCTCTATCATCCCTAATGGAGTTTTTAGAATCATCATGAAGTCCCTGAGTAGGATGTTTCTACTCTATCTAGTGGGACATATCGGTAGGGGTTGTGGAATCATTGTCATACGGTCCCCATTGTAGCGGGTTGATCTAGATTGGGCTCAGGGTGTCCCCCAATGGTTCTGGGAATGACCTACTCTCTGTGTATCATAGTCTTATCAGAATAGTACATTCTCTTTGTGTAGTTCCCAAATTATTTAGACCTCTTCTTCGAGTGTCTCTGATGATAACATGGCTCATGGAGTGAGTTCTCCTAAAACGAGTGTTGCTTCGAGCAGAATCCATTGGCTTAGAGTTGGTTATGACCTTCTGATGGCTTGGTATATTTCTTGATTATATCTATTTTTTAATTACTTTGTATATCTTTTATATAGTGTTACCTCTTGTATTGATCTGAATATACCTTTTGATTCATGTTTAGTTTTTTCAGGGTCTCCAAATGAGTATTGTTAGACTCACCCCTACACAGGCTTTGCTCGCATGCGTCGTGTCTTGTACAAGAAGAAACCCCTTTGACGGTGTCCTGGGAGGACAGGGAGTTGGTGGATCATATATGGAGATTGATAGACTAATTTTTTTACTAGTATCATACCTTTAACATAGTCCTCACTCTTAGAGTAGGTTAAACTCTTTACAATTTTAGTTGGGCTTGTGTACACACTCTTTGTGGTGGGAGTTTATTTGGCCATGTTTACTTTTCCTTCACTTACTATTGTAACCTGGATAAGGTATATTAGTTATATGCATGAATTTTATTAGTTTTTTTACATTTTAGTATTGTGTGTCTTGGAGATGTGTGCCTATGTATAGTTACTTTACATTATGCCTCTCATTTGTGGGAAATGCCTACTCGGTGCTAATCATTATCCTCAGACCTATTGGAGGTGGGATTGGAATAGTCATGGAACAGACCCCTCTCAGATGGTTCATGACATATAATGGTTTTATATAATTAAAATGTAACTATTAATTAATCGTAAATAAGTACTCAATTTTTAGTAAATTCATTTTATGATTCAAATATTTTTCTTCAAAAGAAATTGATTTCATTTTGTGAACATATATTATAATTAATTTATATTTTTTTTAAAAAAAATATTTTATGAAATTAATAGAATTTTTTAAATCATCATTTCAATATTATCTTATGGTGAATTTTTGAAATTTTTTTAAAAATTTATTTTTACGTTAATAGTGAAAAATATCAATTTTTGTTAAATTATCATTTCCTTTCATGAAATTGAGTAATTTTAAAGTCCAGTTATGTTTTGAATTATATATTAAATTAACATAAGTATAATTAAATTATAAATAATCTAATTAATTACATAAGAATAAGTAATATACATGAATTTGGTATTAGTTCATTTTTTGGCTTAAAAACACATTTTTCTAAAAAAAATCATTAAGTTTTATGAATTTATACTAAAATTGGTTTTTAAAACTTCTAGAAATTTAATACTGAAAAATGGACTCCATATTTGGAATCATGAGGTTCAAATTTAGAAAATAGTTCTCATATTTTGTCATTACGAATAGTAACCATGGTAAATATGTGTCTCTTTGGTAAAGGTAAAACATGTTAAACTAGATTAAAACTATAGGGAAGGATTTAAAATATCTCTAACAGTTGAATTTATCCAATTTTATGAATAGTTTTCAACCAAATAATTTTTTAAGAGTTAAATAATGTATTTTAAAACATTATTTTGAATTTGGGAACTCATGCTTGACTTTTATGAACATAAATTATATTTTATCCAAATTAAAAACGATTTTTGGGTCTTTTCATTTAATGGTATGGTAAGAAGGTTACATTGGGCTTTTATTGATCTAAAAGTATAAAAACTTTCCTTTTTATTATTTAAAAAAAATTATGTTATTCAAATTCATACTTGATTTCACAGTGAAATTATTTTTTAATCTTAAATTGAGAATTTTCCTAAAAACTGGGTTTAGTGCATTTTACATACTTGTATTAAAAGTAATTTCTGCCACCTATAGATTTTTATTCTGAAAAAATGGATTCCAAATTTATAATTAGAATTTATAAATTTTTTATAAGTACCTTTTTATTTTTAAACATTTAATTAAGTTGTTATGGTAAGAAGTCAAGTTGTTGCGGTTAAGGTTAAATTGGGTTTAAAGGGGCTTTATATTGTTTTATTTTTTAAAAGTTTGGGTTAAAACCTCTTTTTACTATGAAATCAAAGACCTGTTTATATATTAGTTGAGGGAGACCCATTACATATCCCATAATACTAAGGCCAAGTGTCCCATGAACATGGCCTGATGGCCTTGGGGCATGAAAGCCTTAATTCTAGATTCGAAAGCCCATTTTGTGGCTTGAATCCCCCTTCGATGAATATTATTACTACAGTACTTGGGCTCCTACAATAACATCTATAGTACCACCATAATTATAGTCTTTTCTATAGTACTCACTGCCACTATAGTGTTGTTGATTCAATAGTTCTGCCACTGCTACAATGTTGATATAATAACTCAGGAAATCACCCCAGCTTGGTTTTGAACATGGGTCTTTTGGATGAAGGCTTATGGGGTTTACCACTTAGTAACCACCCAAAAATAAAAGGGGGTTTAACTTGGATAAAATTTTTATATTTGGGGTTCTTTGGTTCCACTTTACATTATTATAATATATATTATATTTAAATATTTTAAGTAATTCCAGGTGTATCATTTCCCTCACTTATAAAAGGACATTTTTGCTTATCCATTATTAACAAAGTTTGAGAACTATATCTCATCAAATTCCAACTCTAATAACACCCTAGATTCCTTTTCTTCATCCCACTTCTTATGATCTTCCCCTAAGACCATCCTATCAAGGATTAAGGTGTAAGATAAAATAGTTCTCTTAAAGAAAAGATAATCATCTTAATCGAGCCTTTTAGAGTTTATTTATTCTTCCACTTACTCTAAATATTTTACATATATACTAAAATAAATAATCCATTATCATAAATATACCTATATGTTATTATGATTATGGGATAACTATTTTCCACCTCCTTTCCATCAAATGGGAAATGGAAGAATCACTCGTGTGTATGTGTGGACTACAACAACAACGTAGTGATATGATACATTTTCCATCATAATCATTCATTATTGGTTATTATGATGTATATAATGTTTATATATGATATTTATGGAATAATTATGTTTTTTAATTATAATATCTTATCCACCTTCTTACATTCCCATCTTTTGGTAAATAATAACGGCGCTCATGTATACATGTATACTATAACATCCATGAAGAGATGCGATTCGGTTTTCATTTCTAATTTACATGGATAGTAATAAGGATATATTTAATTAATATATATTATATTTATGATATAATAATTATTCTATAAATTTTATTTATTTTTTACCTTTCTTTAATTCAATCCATCAAAAAGTGTAAACATCACCCATGCGTACGTATGGACTATCGTCTCTACAAAGTGATGTAAATCATTTCTATAACCACTTTATAAAAATAGTTATAGATGTGTATGTAATGGTAAATATTATAATTATTAAATCATTAATATATTATAGATTATTTAACCATGATAATAGTGAAAGTACCATAACTATAAAACTGAAACACACATGAAAAACAAAGCAGTTGACTCATGGAATGATGATGATATTGAAAGATCGTTAATGAATGGGTGATAAGATATTATAAGTAAACTAGTTATGATATCATAAGTATGAATATGGTTCGTTAATATATTTATAATAAATCTATATCTATTATACAGTAGGTTTGAACATGTATGAAACAAGATGAGACTTGAGGTAAGGGGTTTCTTAACTCAATTTATTTTTATTGGGTTATATTACTTATTTTTTGAAAATGTTATGATAATATAATGTTTATAATGTAATATGTTTATTTTATGTTTTATTTCAACTTTTTTATGTGTATTTAAATTTGTTACACATAATCACTTCATTGATTAATTCTCACTTCAATATTATGATCTTTGTAAGGGTATCTCATTTAACTTTTATTTTTGTGAGACATATGTCATATTCACCTCTTGTTTCTTTCATTTGGTGTATATACTACCCCCTTTATTTGTTATATCATGAAAATCTATATATTCACAGTATTTAAAGTTTTATTTTAAGTTATTTCTTTCAAGGGTGTTATGACTCATAAGCTACCAAAGTGGTAAGGGATTTATGTTACAATCTTATTTCTTTTCAGGATTGTCTATGCTAAATTTACATTGAGTGAAATTATATAGAAATTATCCTTAAAACCCAATATATTTTATTCTAATTTGGTAATTCTAGTAATTTTCAATTATTATTACCAGTTCCACTCTTGAATTTAAAATGATCGAGAAATTTTTTTAAAGAAAAACTAACATGATTTCCTCTTTGGTCGATGAACTTTTTATTCCATGTTTATGTTCTTCAAAATTCTTGCAAGAATGTTTTTTTCTATGATCTAATGATTTTTTAAAGTCATTCTCAACCATATTTTAATTTTTTTAGTGGTTTAAAATATAATTTTTATAATGTTTTCTGAACTGGTTATTTAAGACTTTTTACAAAAAGTGTAAAGGAATCCTTGTTTTAATGTTTACCATAAAAAATAATTTTTCCACTATCATTGTAACACCCTGAAAATTTAGAATAATATTCTTTATAGGTTGTGTTACATACAACATTGAGTTTAAACAAACTATGATATACTATTAATATATTATTATTTAAGTATTGCCATTATAAATAAGCCATTAAATTTTTTAGTATGAATAAGAATAACAACATTATAAAAATTATATATAATGGTTTTATATAATTAAAATACTTTTATTAATAATAAATAATTACTCATTTTTTATTAAAGTCATTATAGGTTACAAAAATACGTTTTCTTCAAAAATGATTTTTATGGTATTTTATATGAAAATATTATAATTAATTGATACCACTTTAACAAATTTTATTTCAAAAATATATATAATTTTCCAATTTATCATATCAAGGTTAACTAAGGATATTTTTTTATATTTTTCTAAAAATATTGATTTTTCAATAAATAGTAGAAAATGTCGCTTTTTATTGAAAACTTTCATTTATTTTCATTGAGAAATCCCCACAATATTTTTAATTTGATGCGAAATTAATATATGTATAATTATTTAGAAATAATTAAAATAAATACATGGTAATCAAAATTTTACTTGATTTTAGTAAAAAAATAATTTTAGATTTAAAAAGGCATTTTTTCATAAGCCTGTTTTTATCGCACTTTACGAGATATTATAAAATGAATTTATTCCACTTATAGAGATTTAATTTGGAAAAATTTATTCCAAATTTGGAATAAGAATAATTAATATTATTTAATAATTTCAACTTATTTTTTTTTTTGTAATAATGAATAGTAAAAATAATAAAAATATATCACCATAGTAAAAGCATAAATTGGGTTAACCTAGGTTAAAAATAAGTGATAAAGCCATAATTTTTCATATTAATTCTTATTGTATGAAGGTATTTTTATATTTATCATATTATTCAAAATATTTATATTTTTATGGGACACTTTTCTATGAAAATGACCTATATGATATTTTAAGTAAAGAAAAATACAAAATGTCACTCTTTTGTTTTTTAATTTCGATTATATGTTCATGTAGGGATAAAAAATGTAGTGAATTAATAATAAAGTTCATTTTTATAATAATGGAATTATTTTCTTTATGTAAATGTATTTATAAATTTGTATGATTATATAATTACCTTAAATAATTATGCAATACAGACACAATATTTATTCAATTAATAGAAAAATAGACTAAATGATTTTAATAATATTAAAAGTAATACAATTTGTGAACATTATTATGTACTATGGATTTTATAGATAAATATAATATATTTGGTGTGTTTAAAAGGTTTAGATTTAAATTTCATAACTATCTTGATGACTTTAAAGTCAAACTGAATAAATAGTTCCAAAAATGACATTAATGATATTTTATAATAAAAAATATTTTATTAAAATATTTAAAATTCAAAAAATATAAATATTTTACAAATTAATGGTTTATGGTTGAAAATATCAACCATGGTCCATTTATGGGTCAATTTTCCTTTTATGGTAACATTCTTGACCCTTAAAAAGTAAAAAAGATTGATTTTACAGTAATTATCAAAAGGGTTAACGGGGGTTAAAGATAAAATATAGGGGTTAAAATGACCTAAACACTTGTTTAAAACCAATTGGTTGGTTTAACCTCATAAAATATTATTTTGAGACATTTTTGATCCATTTTACAAGAAAATGAGTTAATAATATTTTAAAACTTTGAAAAATTACAAGTGTGACACTCACCTCAATTATAAAAGGGAACCTCCTTCCCTCACTTATTCAAACATATTGTGCCATATATATTCAAACAAATCTACCAAAATCTCTCCCAAAAATAATTATACACCGTCTATTGGTTCTTGTCTTCCTAAAATACCAAACCTTGGGTCCTTAATAAGATATCCAAAGGAGGCTTCTCTAAGAGAAGGTAATCATTTTTACAACTCATTAAAATTTATTTCTTCTTATACTTAATATAAATATATTTTAACCATAATAAGATAATAAATCCAATATCATCACTATACTTATATTTTATTAGGATTTTGTTACAATCATTTTCCATCTCTTTTCCATCTTCTGGAAAGTGAAAAACATCGATCATGCGTACGTACAACTTACCATCTCCACGTAGCTGTGTAATTCGTTTTTCGTCACCTCTTTACTTTTATGGTAATAAATACATAACTAATTAATATAAATGATATTTATGATATAATTATGACTATGTAAATAAAATATATCATTTAACTTCGTACCCTTCCACTAAATGATGTGATTCATTTTTCATGTTTTCCTTTCAAGGATGATTATAAATATTATTATAATTAATAATTATAATATTTATATCATGATTAATATTATAGAAATTATAGAACCATGAAAAATATTCAATGACCAAAACTACTGAACCTAAACATACATGAAAAATGAAACAGTTAACACTCACAAATGACGATTTTAATAATGAATTATTAATAAACGGGTATTGAAATATTATAAGTGTATCATATATGATATTATAAGTATGTATATGATTATGTTATAAAATTATAATAAATTTATATTTGTTATACGGGAGTATAAAATCACTTTCAAATCAATTCAGACATGAGGTAAAACTTTATTTCACAATCTCATCATTATTCAAGATTATTTATGTCTAAGTCTCTGATGGGGGAATTATTTAATATTTATATCTTAAATACAATATATTTTCTTATCCTCTATTTATTTTTATAAATTTTATGTTTTTATTTCATTTTAATCTCTTTAAGTACTCAATATATTAAAACAATATTTTTAAGTAATACTGACTTTATTTCTTTCTTCAGTTGAAAATATTTTTTCTTTCATATCTATGTTTACGAAAAAATGTATTCAATAATGTTTTTAATATTATCCTATAATGGTTTAAAATCATTTTTACCCATTATTTAATTTTAAAAAAAATCAAAAGTAATATTCTTTTTATTTTCTGAATGAGGTACTTTTGAATTTTTACCGAAAATGTAAAAGGAATGTTCTTTTAAAGTACACAGCATGAACAAAACTTCTTACCATGATGAATGCTCAATGATTTAAAATTTCCTTTAAAATTTTACAAATTTATTTTCAAATAAAATTTTTTCCTTAATATTTTGTTATTTTTTATATTTTAATACAAGTGATTTCAAAATAAAAATGGAAATTTCCTCAATAAATATTATAGTGATGTTTTTAAAATATTTTCCTCTATGTAAACATTATTTAGTGAATACTATAATTTACTAGGGATATAATCATTTTATACCATCCACCATATTACTCTGGATTGATTATTATCATGTTATATTTATTTATTGGGGAAAAATTAATATATCGTATGCCAATTTTTCAATATAAATGTTTATGTTTATTATCTATAAAATTGGTATTCAACCCTTTCATATGAAGAATAAATTGGACTTAATAAGTGATGATAGGGGCCTGTTATATCCCCTAGATACATTTTTAGGTCTTATGAGACAAACTAGTTTTGGTATTTTGGAATACATCCTACCTATTTATGTATGTTTTCTTAGCGCATGGCGTTGATGGTAAGATTATGATGTCTGAAATTATGTATTTTATCATTATGAAACTAGTTATTGTTATCCATGTGATTATTTATATTATTTTTTATCCATGGATTTATTCCCCTTTACGGTATTAGTTATATGTAATATTTTATTTATTTATTATCTCAACCATATTATTCATGTTTTATTTAATTTATGATATCTTATATTGTATGCTTTCCCTTCTGAGTATTTGATCTCACCATTTATTATGTTTTCCTTTCCTCAGGATAATAAGAAGGGATATGTGAATAAATTTAGGGATTTACTATAATAAATAATAAATTTATCACAAAAATTATTATATTATATTGCATGCTTTTAAATTTAATTTGATAATCATGTATGTATCTAGTCTCCTAATACTTCTAAACTATTAAATCCTTTGGGATTAAATATTATATATTTTGTGTTAATATAGTAAAATAACCACCATCTTTAGGCTATTGGAGTAAAGGTATTTATATTCATTATTATTCTTTTATTTAAATATTCCTTTACAAGTTTCCATGGTTATTTTAAAAGAAAATATTTTTTATAAATATTCTAGGAATTTTTAATTTTTATAAGAAATGGATATTTTACCTATTTTATAAGAAATGTTAAAATTATCTTCTAATTTTTTTTGTGTAAAATTACATGAATTATTGTTATGTTTCACTAGGTATATGATCTTATGACACCTTCCACTTTCTTTATTTGGAAAGATAATGATGGTGATGATTTACAAATGATTCTAGGAAACTCATTTCTTTCTAAGGGTTTAATTAAGTTTTGATGAAATATTTATGAAACCTAATTCTTTTCTATAGATTATTCTATTATTGAATGATTAAATGTTTATGAAATGTATTTCATTTCCATGGGTTATGATATTATGATATGATAAATGTTTTATGTTCTTATGAAACACATATGTATGGTTTTCATTATGTAATGGGTGGGGATGAAATTATATATACCTTGAATGCATTGGGAAATGAATTATATCTCATAATATAACAAGGACTAGAATTAGGAGTGAACCCAATTCAATAAGGGACTATATCCACTATGATAGTCTTGGGAGTGAACCTTAACTAAGGAAATAATGGAATGGGGAGTGAACCCAATCTACTATGATAGTCTTGTAAGTGATCCTTGACTAAAGAAATGATTTTCTATGATTATTTGTATGTCAAAAACCTATTTATTATAATTATGATATGTTATCATGGATCATGATTTATTATTAGTGATTATTTATTCCTATGACTTATGTATTTTTTTTTAATAAATATTTATTCCATGATTCATGATTAAAGATATATCATTGTATGGGTATCACTTTCATGAGTTATAATCCTGTTTTCATACCCTTATACTCATGCTCACTTATGATAATTTATTTATATCTCCTATGTTTACCCTTAATGGGAATTTTATCTCACCCTTTATTATGTTTTCATTTCCCTATGTTATTAATATAGGTTTTAAGTAGGGTATTTCTAAGAATTGTACTATCTAAGAAGTAATTTTTGGCCGATGTTGATGTTATTTCATTAAATAAGTTGATTATGTATCTAATATCTAAAGACACTAAACATTTATGGTTGTAGGATGTGTTTTATTATGATATATAATGAATATTCATCTAAAATTATGTAATATATTATGCTCGGGTCTCCTCAAAGTCTATTGGACGTTGGGGATAACATGATACTTAATACGGGGAAATTAGAATGAGTATCTTGGTCTAAGAGAGTTTTTACCAATAACCCAATGAAAAAGACTCTAGTTATCAAGGGAATACATGATTTTAAACACCATTAGGGACCTATCGGTCAGGGAATGAAATCATGAAAGGACCATTATCAAATTGATAAATGATGGAAGGGGAGTAATTTGGCATGTGTGACCCAATCATGTTTTTTAGAGGACATAGAGGATGCATCAATAGAATGATATTTTTTAGTTCTATGAACTTATAAAAAAGAATCTAATGAGTTCATTTGTGTCAATCCATCCTTGGTAGATGACTTGGATGAAATAATGGGTGAAAAAGATGAAAAAATACCCATAATTGGGTCCCTTCATGAAGTGACCAAATAGGGTTCTAATATTTTCCTATTTGAGACCACTGTGAGGATGCCAATATGTACTTTAGGAAGCATTATTTATTTTGTATAATATTAGGGATTTATGAGTGTAGGAAATTTTTCATTAAATCCATGTCATGTAATTCTGTCAGTTCATGCAAGGATTATATGAAAAATCCTTCATGAATAGCCCTATGTGAAGGAGTCTCATGGGAGTCCTTTATGAAGTTCTTATATATGATTCACCATGAAGGTTTTATATGGGAGGGGAATTATCAAAATAAATATGTGATTCTCCCTCCCCCTTTCTCTTAGGTTCAAACATGGAAGCTACCTATGGGGTGTTTTTAAATGATTGTACAAAAGAAACATTTTGAAAATGAACTGATTTCTCTCAAATTTTATGCTCTTAATTATTCAAAGTCTCTATCCCTGGTCCCAAATCCATGTTTATCACAGACAAATTTGGGTATTTATAGAAAAAAAAATCATAACCACCTTCCCAAAATTCATGGTCTCATTGGATGATCACATCCTCCATAGATATACCACCACGAAGGATCACTTCCTCACCTCTATGAAATTAAACCACACCATAAATATGGTATGAGTATGTGAATAGATTTCACTTTATCTCCATAATTATTATGTGATTGTGAAGTATTTTTTTTCACACTACTGCAAAGAAAATCCTGGATACAAATATGTTATATGGTGTGAAGGATAAAAATATTGATGTCAAAAACAATGATCAGTCATATGGATCTTATGAAATTATAAACAAAATTAAAATTATCTCTATAAAGTGATACTTGACTGCAAAGACTTTACATGAAATAAAATGAGTTATGAACTAAAACCACAAAGGATATGCCTTTAATATATTAATTTCTTTCCTTTATAGTAAATTTCCCTTTTCCAATTTTTTATTCTTATTTACCTCAAAGCAATGATCAATTATTTTATGAGCATCAAACCCCCCCCCCCCTCAAAATTCAATATGATCAGAATGAAGAGGATTTAATTTTTAGAAAAAGAGATATCTTCATAATTTCTATTTGGTTTACATAAGATGAATTATATATATAGTTCAAATGTGCCCATCATTCATACTATATTATCTTTCAAATTTTATTATCTATCATAGATGAATCAATTATTTTTCGAGATATAGATGATTTATCCCTTGAATAAAACTCCTCATAAATGAAAGTATTTTCAAATTAAGCTCCCCATGAATGGAATATTCTTTAAATAATCTTGTTGTAGACACCTAGTATTTATTCAATGTTTCACCCTTATAAATCACTTATGAAAATTATATCTATTTGTATAGTTTTTATGTGGTGTTCATTTCATATAAGTTCTGTGTGAAATTTTTAAATTTACAATTTTTATTGATTTATCCCATAAAATTTCTAAGATCCAAACGTATTTACTTTATAAATGTGACACCAAAAAAATCTACCTGAGTTGCCTCTATAAAGAAAACTAAGATAATCAATAGTGTTGAAGCTAGTCGATATCAAAACATCTATCCAATACACTTATTACTCTTAGAGAAGATGGGATAATACCTTTGGGACTATAGGTATTAGAAAGGTTTCCCACATATAGATTTGGGATACTACGTAATGCACTATGACCAGTGAACCGGTTGATAAGATGGATCAACTAACATTATAAAATAACAAGAGCCAATATTTTGGAGGAAGCATTATTAATCAAGGATGATGAATATATGGAAGTTTATCTTCTCATTTACACCCCCTAAACCTAGAATAAGGATGATTCATCATAGAGCTCAGATAGTCATCCATTTTGAAGAATTACACCATTTATTAGATACTAGGTTCGTATTTGATCTAGAGTCTATATCCCAGAGGTTTATTCAATATGGATTAGGGTAGTACCTTTTGGGTGTGCTCGAGCTGCATAGAGTTTAGACATGATCTCAAATCAGTGAGGTTATACAATGTGATCTGGGAATTGTAGTCATCCTCATTCCATAGTTGGAAAGTTATCCTAAACTTAATCTATAGTTAGAGTCACGATACGAACATGTTACAACTTACATGTAAAGAGTTTAGGATAAGCCTTTAGGATATTAAAATGATTAGAAAGTATATGATTCTAGGAGACATATATGATGTATTTTTTTCTTCCAACTTTTATATAGTATGATTTATAAAGGACCCGTCCTCTCTCAAGGAAGCTGATCTGGCTAGTGAGTAATTCAAAGGGAAAGGATCTTCCTGCCCAAATTTATATTCCTTTAAGTTTCTAAGTTGATATTTTCATCATGTCAAATGGTTGATAGGCATGTAAAAGGAGGAATTATGGAAACGCAACCCATCATACCCATAGGATTTTGGGTTTATACTAGTTAGTTTTCGAGGAAGGTTTCAATAATGAGTGGAGTTGGGAGGTCACCCTTGGGTCAATCAGTTGGTCCACTTATAAGGCTTCCTAGCCCAAGTCATTAGTTAATACCTCATATCAGTTCATGAGTCACACACTAGGTTAAGATCCATGACATTCATGGTGGAATCTTAATTGTAAATAAATGGGTGGATCAACATGGTTTTTCCAATGTCGGACAAAATATACCATCATTTTGGACATATTAGTGGGGAAAGATCTCATTCAGACTTGTTGGGACCTTCTAGGAATTATGGGGTTGGATCATAGCCCATATGGGGGCTATGAATTTATAAATGACCAAATAATTTGGGAAGTTAAATTCCAGACCCCTATCCAAAGTATGGGTGGAGTTATGCCACTCCCAATTGATGACCAAGACATGATAAACATTTTAAATTACTATAATTAGTTCATATTAATTTCATAACCATCCCTATTGGCATCATGAATGGTATCCACCAATAGCGTGCATAGCCAATATCACTGAGAGAGGGAATATTGGTGACCAAGATCTATAGGTAAACCATTTGTGATGGGTACACACCCTATATGTTTGGAAATAAATTCCACTAGGTATAGAAGAAATTTCTCTCTCCTCCTCAAATCATGTGATTCTAATGAAAACCCATAGTTATGCACTAGGTTTGGATGATTCTCACATGGGAGGAAATGGTTGTAAATTTCTCTCTCTCACCAATCAATGTATTTATTGGGTTTGATATCAACTATTATAAAAATTGGATTTGGTTATTCCTCGATGGTTTATCAGTGAATAAAGGTGGATAAGAACATGAATGGTCGATGGATATGGGAAGATATCATAATAATATTACAACAAAAAAGTCTCTAATATCATATATGCTTGGAAAATATTTAAGGCATATGGATCCTTCTCTCTCAATGGGCAGGATATCTCTTATATCACTCATCCCTAGTAAATTTTCATTACTAGAATCTTAGAGGGAGTGGGATTCAACCTCATCTATCAAGTATATCTAGAAAAAACTACAAGATGTGGAATTCATACTAATATAGGTTAGGCTAGTGACCATCCTTGTCGACATCTCCTATAAGAATCATCCTAAAGAGGCAGAATCTTAAATTCAATACCTCGAAACTACAAATCACTCACTGAAGGGTTCCACCTTTTACTCATAGTGAGTGATTAAATTGATAGATCATATATTTAATGAGGATTATGATTTTGTTGTGGTAGGAGATGATGATGATGATAATGTAGATCCTTAGGATGTAAAGTACACAACTGATGAGGAAGAGTACAACCAAAGCTCTTCTTGGGAAGATGTAAAACACATTCTTATCTATACTTAACATACTATCACTAATGACACTACTGAATCCTATTTTTTATATTAGTCTATAGGGGATTGGACACCCATTATATCTTTATAATATTAGACTAGGTAAACATCGATCAGTTCAAGTACTCACTCGATCAACAAAGTTGAAGAAGATGGTTCTCCTACCCTGATGGTTCAACTCTAAGCGGTGTCCACTATCTGAGTATTCCCATTACTTCCACCAGTAGATCCTTCCATAGATATCTCTTTTGAGCACATTAAAAAGTGAGAGAAGGCAAGTTTTTTGGAGCTTTGTCTCCACCCAATACCAATAGGTATTATAATCTCTTAATATTCTTTTATGATCCCATACCGATCAAAATTAATACTCAAATATTAGAATAAGGTATACAAACTCTAGGTTGTTGGATGTTGAAGACCCTATAGACTCTAAATTTATATAAAGGATCCCTAATTATATGAACCTGAGAAATTTATTAGAGTGGTTGGAGTTATATCTTAACTTTAATGTGAAGGACGACATGTCATCTCATTCGAGACTACATGATGAACTAATGTATGTTTATAATATAGTCTATTATTCTGACTAAGAGTTCACCATATTCATTGCATCTTTATATGAAGGTTAGTTATCAAGATACTAATGTTTTATTTCAAGGTTTCATTAATTGATGTTAGTTTCCATTTATATCCCTCCATGGTGTTGTTTAGAATGTTCTTGGTCCAAATATTCCTTATTATCCTACAACTCCACTAGACAGTGTAGTTCACCTATAGGTGTACCCATCACCTCAAAGTCCTATACATGAATTATTATGAGAAGACCCTTCATCTAAACCTTCTAATAAGGTGACAAAGATTGGAGAATTTAATTATCTAGAAAATGGAGGTGATTGAAAACACCTTCTATTATTTTATCTTTTCCCATTGATTAACATATTTTTGAATGTTAATGTTAATAGCTTTATCATAGACTATATAATCTCAAGGTATCATTTCTTTAGTACCTCAGTTAGTGAATGTCATACAGAATCCAACTTTTTTAGTGATAACTAACTTAGTGGATGTCAAAGTTGTTCATTATCTGATTGAATTGATTCTAGATTTTATGTTAACTCTTGTTATGGGATTCGAATCAGAATTAGAGTATACCTAAATATAATTTCACCACTTTTGGTACTCTTTTTTTCTCTATGATATAATGAACATGGATACCATGAAATACATGTTAGTATGAAGGAGGAAATTGATTCTTGAGAGGGAGTGGGGGAAATATGGTCAAATATTTAATCCACATAATCTATAACCCATTATATAATCCTCAGGACCATGGATCTTCATGAATCCTCCCAATATGAAATTGTGGAATAAAAATGGAAACACAACATCATAGAGAGAAAGACATAGTGGACCAAATTTTCTAAGATATGTACACCCCTGAGAAAGTGGTAGAGGAGTAGTAGAAGTTGATTGAGGAAGTTGAAAAGGTAGGTATGAATTTTATTCCAAGGGTAGAGGTGATACAAACAGATATAGAGGTAGAAATTGTGAAATTGGATATGTTGTGTCAAGACATTAATGATTAAGCTATAGTGACGAGTCAACTCTGAGATTCTATTGATCACACCTCATAGCAGTATTCTGATTCATGTTTCCTCTTATATATGAAGTGATAAAATTTATAGTATGGTTGTTCCTCTCCTTTTATCAGATAAATTACAAAATATTTTATTCTGAAACATTATTAGTTTATCAATTCTCTATATTGATTCAACTATCAATTCTTGATGATCCATGAAATTGAAAAAGGTAAATATCATAATAACTGAATCCCTTTGAAAATAAGATGGGAAGTTATGTGGAAAATCATAATTTCTAAATAAAAATAATGGGTGATATGAATCAATATAATGTTTTCAATTTTTTTTCTTTAGATGGATATAAGTGGATCGAATATGGAGACACATATACCATCACTATAAGTCAGGGTGAGTTTATGAGATAAATGGATATGAGATTTAGTTTCCTCTTGAGTTTGTACACTTCTATGGATATAGGAGGTTTGAATTTGGTGACACATTTTCCATAATAGTAAACCAAGGATAGCTCATTTTTCTATGATATATGGTTTCTTCTGGGATTTATACTAATTTACATATATAAGCATACCAAATATAGCAACATGTATGCCATGACCATAAATTAAGGTTAGTCTATTCGAATATTGGAGAGTTAAATGACTCATCATAATGAAAATCATAGAGGGGAATTTTGGAATGAGGATTAAAATGTTAAAAACAACTCAAGTAACTTGAAATTACACCTTTTTTTACTTTACACAAATCATTTGAACCGATATGTAAGGAACAAAAGGGTGATATAACTTTTACCTAGATTAAGGGACTCAACGATCATAGCTTTACTTTTTTCAAGTATAATGGTGGACCCCATAAGCTTTATATATTTTCATTTTATTTTATATCTAACTCTTTCCTAAGCTACAAAATTGGGATAAGATTAGTGCGTAGGAAATTGGATTTTTCTCAGGCCACCCTTTACAGGTTTTCAACCTGATAATTTTTATTCCTTTTACTTTTTTAAATGCTCAAAATTTAAATAGGTTATGCATGGTGTATGAATCGTGACTCAATACTTTAATTTTTTCTAGGATTCCCTTTTTTAGTTGTTAACATAGTGATTAAAATGTATCTTAACTTATTTAGTTTAAGGTCATGTAGGCTAATCTAATAAAGCTTGTGCTTATGATTGAAAAACTTTGACTAAAAAAGACATTTAAGATTAATGTTATAAAACCTTGAATAAAGAGTGGTACAATATATTTAGTAAGGGTAAGGTAACCTAATTTGAATTAGATTATAATACTAATGTAGACCATATTGAGTATGGGTGCATATTGTTTAAGGTTATAGTGCTCAGAATGTTGAGAGGGTGGGACAACCCAAATGGGGATCAAGAGATAGGTGTGATTTAACACCTTTGAATGGAGAATGAAAATGATCTAAATAATAACCTAGGGTATTTGATATAGAAATTTACAAAATGGTATAATCATTTTGAGCATGATCACTGACCAAATTCAAGTGATAGGTTCTATGGAAATGTTGTAGAAGGAACATGGAAGTAAAGAACCTTCTCTTCATGATGAAAACACGCCTCTAGGTGGCATGATGAATATAGAGGTATGAATATAATTATGATGAATAGGTTTCATTTGAAGTCAAATATGCTCATTACCAGTATACATAAATTTTTAATGGTGATTCAAACACACAATGTGTGAAGTGTGGCCTAAAGTAAGAGGGAATTAAATAATTATCATAATACCCCAATCCTAAACCAACCATAGTTAGGTTATTATGTAATATTTAAAGGGAGTGTAAGTGGATAAATATATGATATTGGGTTTGATATATATATATATATATATCCAACATAATTATGTATTCTAGGATAACACTAATCAAGATATTCATAGTTCTTATATGGATTATTTGTGCACATATTACTCTTTCACTAAGGAAAATAAAATGGATTCATCCTAATGAGGGGGATTTGGGAAATACTCGATGTGAATGAAGATAACCCTTATACTTTGATATAATGGAAATAAAATCTTTTTCATAGACCCAAGACAAGAAATCTAAGTGTCACTACATATCCTAAAATAATTGGAATCATGTTGTACGTAGTTATAATATGGATATCAAGAGGTGTTCCTCTACTAATGACCTTTTATTCTTCACAGGAACTGCATGCCTGGATATGGGGGGTTATAAGAATAGTATTTCATAATATTTATTTGAAAATAGTTACAATTGACTAATGTGTAGCATTGAGGGAATTTGAATCCACTTGAATAGTTATATTATAGAATATGTAAATGATAATAAAAGGCACTTGAATAAAGAAATTGTGGGATGGAACAATCATTTCGAGGATGACTAATGACCAAATTTGAATAAAAGGTCCTTTTAAAATGTTTTTAGGGGAACACCATGTCAAAGTACCTTATCTTTAGGATTAAAATATACTTATAGTTTCTAGGAGGAATATAGAGGCGTGGATATAATTACAAAGCAACAAAATCCTTTATAATTGAATACACTCATTATTAGTAACCACGAAAGGTTTATAAAGATTTAATAACTTGAGGAATGGAGTAAGTTTTATAGAGAAAATGATATTAAAGAAAGTTTTGAAAACCCTAAAGTTTGTGCATCTGTGTATTGAACATTATATCGAGGTGAAGGGATATCACTAATATGGATTAGCCACTTTAATGGTATTATAGTATTCATGTATGGAAATGGACTTGTCTTGAATGATAATATACTTGTTTCACAGCTTAAGGTCGCATATAGAAGAAAAATATATTTTCTCTCACTTTTTCATAGACTAATGGATTGAGAAATCATATCTTGAATTTTTATAGGGCTTGGTTTTAGTCCATAAAAGATTTATTCATTTTTAATTTTTCACTCTAACTAATAGCCTATTTTATGCACATAATTTTTGAATTAAAGTTTATTAAATTTCAATATTTATTAAATAATTTTTCCCAAAATATAATTTTTTAATTTCACCTTTGGGTAATTAACATTTTAAATAAAAATTTGGAAAATGTAATAAAAAATAAATAAATTTATATAAGTTTGAAGATGATCTTACTAAGGAAAAAGTGTGTTTTTAAAAGAAAAAGTGGCAAACACTCAGCTAAGAGAACAACATGGATCACATGATTTCATGGAAAAGTTAATAAGAATATGGAAAATATTGAATGACTAACAAGTAGAAGAGTCAGTGTGGGTCGAAACATATATAAGGAAAAAAGAAGAGGAGGGTGATCGCCTCCCCCGTGGGGGATAAGGGACTTTACAGGTAGCCGATGGACTAGGATATCTTATTAGTTGGAGATCACCCAACCAAAAAAACAATATGGGATATGTGAACCTATGAATTATTCATCATTTAATAAAATAATTTTCATTTAGGGTTGGGATAATGTCGTCATATTTTTTATTTCACTTGTATCATGGTTGATTATTTTGAACTGAAAACCCACCATGGACAATGAGATTATAAATTAGGATAAAATCAATGGTTGAGGATTAACACATCACATGGTTGGAATTTTATTGTGGTCAATTATACATAAGGTTGGACACCATTCCACATAAGGGTAAGAGTGAAGGAGGTTATGCAAGTTTCACCATAGGATACCTCTCACACTGTAATATATGAATTGTGGAGGTTTTTACATAATTAAGGAGGATACCCCATGGAATGATATATTAAGATGAATAAAGGAGAGGTTGTGTTGAAGTAATTCTTCTATAACAAGGAGAAGATTAAATTAACTGGGAATCAAATTTTTTATTCTTAAAGTATTACACCATAGGGTTTTCCTTTACACCGTAGAATACAAGAGGAGGAGTTTCAGTTAGCATGGTATAGGAGGCTGCAACATGAGGGGATAGATTATATTTAAGGGTATAAAATAAATAAAATTATAATTATTATAGTGAAAGGTTGTTCTATGGGGTTTCCCTATGTTTTAAAGGTACTATATTTTTTAGTGAATGATATTGATATCGAGGAGATGTATTGTGCCACAGGATACCTATCACGTTGTAGCATGGAGCTGTAAGGATTTCATTATGTCACAAGTCATAAATTATGTTTTGGAATTTATATTTATATATTTAATGCAGTCTTGATATTCTCTCTATGCATGGTTTAAAAAGAGATGAATTATAAGTGATAATGAGGAGTTTTCCTTGTGGTTTCACATGCCAACTAAGGGATTCTAATACATTAAAAAAGGGTATATTTGATCAATATTTGATCAGAGATATAGCCAAAAGAAACAGGCTACAAATATAAAGGAATTAATTTAGATATAATATTTATTGAACATATCTCTCCTATATACAACTTTAAAAATAATTCAGAAGGATATGGATAGAGGATAACACATGGATGATATGGCCAATTCAAAGGTGGGAAACAATATGAGAGAAAATATATGGAAGTTTAGAGATATAATATGAGATACCTATGTTGGTGGTTTTCTTATAAATATAGGGATGTTCTGCATTATGCATGACCAATTTATTTTTGGGTAATTTTTGGGCTAGATTTATAGATGATCAAAAGGCTAAAGAAGTGTTTGTGTTGGGTTCTATTATTTTATTTTGTTCACACTCACTCAAGACTAGCATGAGTGGGTAATTTTTTCTTGTTTCAAGCTTTGTATTAAAAGGTAATTGTTCTTAGTGAATTGATTTATTTTTTCTTAATTTTTAATGTTTTTTACATTAATTTAATTTTTTAAATCTTATCCCTCTTACCTCATGCATGACCATTGTTGTTTTGGGAGGGTATGCCTTTAATGAATTAACTGGATACTTATTCTCATTACATGAACATCACATGGGTTTGGGTAATTATTTTTAAATTGGGTTTTAGGATACCCATTTTATTATAAACTGAAATATTTGAGAGGAGAAAAGGGGAATTTTAGAATAGAGAGTGATGAATTGGGATAGTCTTTGCTTATATATAATACCTGAAACATCTCTAATTGAATCATTATCACTTTTAATTCACTAAGTGCATGAAAATAGATTTAATATTCTTGGTATGATTCCATTAGTTGAGTGTCTTTTAATATGAATCTCTTGTGTCATATTTTCATTATTAGACATTCTAAGTGTTTTTAATTTGTCCTTATGACTTTGACCTTGAGATTAAATTGTATTGCACATTTTTAGTTAACTAGTAGTTAGTGATTCATTTGAGTTTTTTTTATTTTCTAAACTACATTACCCTCAAGAATTAAGGATGTACCATGGCTGATCACTAAAGTTTTCCTAAAACATAAAGAGTAATGACTTAATGAGTGGAGACTTGAATTGTTCTCAGGCCTCCCTTTACTAGTTTTCAACGTTACATTCCCTTCTTTCTCTTTTATTTTTTAGTTTATGGTCTTCAAATTTGTAATAGGATTGGATAAATTTTAGTTCCATATAAATTTGACAAGATATGAGATGACATGTCTAGTAATAGGGAAGAAATTGACTCAACATGCACTACCACAAAACTGGGCAAGGCCAGCACCACCCCTTTATCAGTGCTAACGAAAAAGCACTGATAAATCCCCCCCCCCCCTTTATCAGTGTTTTTTTAGCACTGATAAAGGGACCCCCTTTATCAGTGCTTTTTTTAGTAGTGCTGATAAAGGGGGGGCCTTTATCAGCGCTTATTTTAAAAGCGATGGTAAAGGGTTAGACTTCAAAAAAAATTAATTAAAAATAATATATTAATATATCAATATATAAATATAGTTATATTGATATAAATATAATATATTATTTTTTAAATATATTTTAGATAAGTATAAATATACATTTACACTTATTAAACTTAATATATAAGATATTTAGTGAAAATGGCTTATAAAAAAATTAAAAAAATATTTTTAAGTAATAATTTGATAATTATTATGGAGTAATAGTCATTTAATAACAATTTGAAGACTAAAAAAATTAAAAAAAAATTAAAAAAAGATCCAAAATATGTTGAAAACACAACTCAAACTTCAAACAGCCATAACTTTTGATCTGGGTGTCCGTTTGAGCTCTACTGCATATCAAATCGAAGCTTGCGACGAGCTATACATCATTATAATTGTGTAGGACCTTGGTCAAGTTTTTTTTAGGCCAAAAGATTCCCATAAGGCCTCCAAAACTGAGTTTTTAGTCGGGGTACCCTGGTTTTTTAGCATTTTGTGGATTTTCAGCCTCATTTAAGGGGGTATTATTGGAATTTTTTGGTGGGGAATGAATTTATTCCAAGGTATTACATTCATATTGATACTATTTCTTTGAAATTTTATCATTTTTTATAATGAACTTCTATTTATAATCAAATATATAACTATATGTACATATTTTTTATATATTCACACCTAAAAATTTAATTTTTTAAATAAATAATTAAACATATTTACATATAAAATATATTATCTTTATCTAAATAATAACTAATATCCATTTTATTTAAAATACCAATATATGAATATTTATATAACTATATATATATATATATTAATATAACTATATATATTAATATAAATATATATTACTATAAGAATAAATATAAATAAATATATATATTAATAAATAGATATATCATAAATACGAGAAAAAATCAATATAGGGGAGTGGTAAAGGCTTTAGGTGCGCAGGGGGGAGGTCTCGAGATCAATTCTGGGTGGAGGAAGGGGTGCGCGCGCAAGGGTTATTTAGAGGGGCTAGCACTGATAAAGGGTGTAGGCGGTGTGTGCGGGTGCTGGTGGTGTAAGAAAGAACTGATAAAGGGGGGTTCAAGCGCTATAAAAAAGCCTCCCTCCTGAGATTGGCAGTATTTTTTTTATTTTTTTATTTTTTTTTATTTGTATCAGTTCTCAAAAAAAAGCACTGATAAAAGGGGTATTTATCAGCACTTTTTAGAGCACTGATAAAGGGGACCCCCCCCCCCTATCTTTTCCGGCATTAATAGCACTTTTTAGCTCTGTTAAAGGCCTTTTTTAGCACTGTTAAAAGTCGTATTTGTAGTAGTGATGCATGATAAGTCACATGATGTACATGAAACCTAGAAATAGGGGAAGGGATATCCAAATATGAATGATATAACCTATTACAATGTGGTAGTACCTAAAGGGGGGGTTGTGTGTCTCATGTTAATAAGAATAAATCCATACATAGTTCTAGGAAAAGATATATTATCCCAAAATGGATCCCAAAATATAAAGATTTGATGTGATTGAAAAGACCTAATGCTAGGGGGATTTAAAATTGATGAAAATTTAAGGTTGGGCCCAATATGAAAAATTTATGAATCACTACATATCCTATGATAATTGGAATCCTGAAACGCATTGTTCTTATAAGGCCTCTATATAAATCCGACTCATGTTCAAGTGAGCAGTATAATAATTTTGTCCCTAGAACAAGCTATGGAAGGGAAAAGATCGACATGGATTATGAAGAAAAAAAACTCTAGGACCAAGTTCCTATGGATGGTAAATTTTATTCTAGCATAGGTTTATAAAGAAGGAACCATACATTGAGGATTATTATATAGATCTGGATCTATTATAAATGAATTAGGTTTTATAAAACAGACTGCTCTAAGAAGTTTGGGGGTCATGCATGGTAGACCATATATCATGAAATTTAAAATCACGTGACTATGTATCAAATTTTCTATGATTTATAGTCATATTATGAGGAACTTATATAGAGGGTTAGAAGGAATATGGTTAAAGTTATTTGGGTTTGTAGTCGGACCTAGTTTGAGACATTTAGGTGTCACTATGTATCCTATGTAAATCATCAATCAAGTCATACATAGTTCTATGTTAAAATGGATCGATCCAAATAGAGATAAATTGATGATTTTTTTGTCAATGATATTGTACAAACACTAGTATAGTGGTGGGGAGGACTGATGGTTATGAAATTTGTTACTAGACCTAGATCAATACTTCTAAGTGTCACTGTGTATCCTGAGTAATAGGGATTAATCCACATGTAGTTCTCAAATAGAATTATTTTCATTCTGGTAAGGGATCAAAAATAGAAATATATCAATGTTTTTACCTAGTATTGGATATCTATGTTTCTTTTCATAGTATCTTAGTGCATTTTCGTAGTAGGAAACCCAACATAAATAAAGAAATCCCAAGTGGTAGGATTTAATTCTTGGGAATGCAGATGGTTTATCCTAGTATAGTCTTGTAGATAGAAACCCAATGTCAGAAACCCTAACATGGATATAGATTTTGAGTGGGGATAATTAGTTCATATAGGATGGATTAATCTAATCAATTTATGGATTTTTAGGGTAGACTATATATCATTCATTTTAACATCATGCGACTAGGGCCCAAATTCCATGTTGTTTAACATTATACGATGAGAACCAATTATAAGTATTTTATAGTTAGGTGAACTGGACTTAGGTTTTTATCAATTTATGGTCATATAAAGAGGAGCTTTATATAGAGGGTTTCTCATGTAAAAAATGAAATGTCTTTGTTTTAATGTGTAACTTGTGGAGGAAAACCTGACATGAATTGATGGGGCCTCAGATGCCAGGATGAAGTAAGGGTTTAATGGGGATAAAACCCATTCAAAAATATAAGAAAAATAATTTGGACTTGACTACATATCCTATAATAATAAGAATAAAGACACATGTAGTTCTTGTATAGAATCCACTACACTAATCGAGCTCATGTGCAAGGGAAAGATGGTGATAACTTTATACTAATATAGGGATAATGAGAAGCATGGTATGGATGAGAGGAACCGAAAAATGGAAAAATATAGAGATTAAATTAATAGGATTTTTTATGGACCTAGGGTATGAGATATAGGCATCACTATGTATCCTAAAATAATATGAATAAATCCATATATAGTTCTTAAATGTTATCTACACAAATCTGACTCATGTGTTGGGGGATATGGTAATGAGGTATATAGATATCCCAGTGTAATAAGGGATAAAATTCAATGTTAATGGATTATAAACACCAAGAAAACCTGAAGTAATCCCATCTTAATACACATCCATGGGAAGACTTGATGTGATATAGTATAGGTCATGTCCCTTAAGAAGCTTCCACCATGAAGGTGGAATCTACAACAAGGAAGATATGAGATATCTCAACATCACTGCATATCTTGTAGCAATGAGAATCAATCCATGAAAAGTTATTAATATAGAATCTCCTTGTAAAAATGTATCTCATGTAAAAAATATAGATAAAAATGTATGTTTTCCCTGGTGAAAGAGAATGAGGTGGCCTGATGTGAATTAAAAAATTCCTCATCACTAGAGAAGATCAGGACATGGAAATGAAAGTTTCATATAGGTATGGGATAGGAGATCCATGCATCACTACATATCCCAAGGTATAAAAAATCAATACATTTTTAGTTCTAGTAAAAAAAATTAACATAGTTTAGGTGAAAAATGAATTTATATTGAACCAGTATAGTCATAACCATAAAATCCCCAAGTAAAAAACCCTCATGTAGATCAATCTCTTATATATGAGAGGAATTTATTACTTAAGGTCACATGGGATTGGACTCTATAATAAGTTTAAGTTCATGCAAGATAGAACACTCCAAACTATTTAAAGACACATGGGATGGACTATGTTTCAAGTGTTATAACATTATATAAAAAGAACTAATATAGTATGCAGTTTAACGTCTTGCATTAAGGATTTTTTGTGGAGTTTTATGTCATATCACAAGGATATTTTGAACTCTTAAGGAAATTATAAAAAGTATTTCTTGAGAAACCTTTAATTAGTGGTGAGCATGATATAAACTCCATCTATTGTAATCAAGGAATGGTCTCTATTCGAGTACACCTTATATATGGTATAAGATCATTCCCATTTCAACTCCAGCTTCAAAGGTTTATTCCCATGTATCATGGGAGTTCTAAAATCTACCACTAGTTTCCCTTAGATGGGTGATAGGAGGAAAACATTATTATTTAATGCTTTCATGACATTATTCTAATGAACCTCATAATTCTGTAATGTGTGAAACCTTTTCTCATCAAGTCACTATAACTCATCTAGGTAGATCTGAGACTACTCATCTTTAAAGAGCTGATTGTAGATGTAAATGTGAATTGAGGGAAATTAAACATCAATAGTATGGACCAAATCTATCATGTATACAAGAAAATATGGGGTTTCCTACAAGGTGGTATGACTTACGGTGGAAAAAGATCACAAAGTATATAGAAGTTTTTCCAAATAAGATTTATTGTATTTATTCACTATATTTTGAAGGATATTAGATATATTTTTGTAAGAATCATCTATCTATATATTCCCTACCAAAATATAGAAAGATGAGTGGTTATACAGAATATTGTAATCCTAATATATATTTTTAAATTTAAGATAATGGAAATTAGTGTTTTTTAACAACAATATTGTGTCAGGGACACCAAATTTGATAATAATATTAGACCTCATGAAACTGATGGAAGTATTTATCCTATATCCAATGATTGATATATTCATGTCACACTTGGAGAGTAAATTGATGATAATAAGAATTAAATTGAACTACCTGGATATAATTGTCAGATATAGCCCCAGGAAATATATTCCCCACATGGAAAATAATCCAGATTATTTGGTAGTATGAAGGAATTATGAGGGTTGATGAATAAAGTTGGAATGTATCTGATAATAACAACACTTTCTTGTAAAGTCTATGTAGTCCTACATCATTTAATTCCAAAAGCATCCAATTCTTTTGATTTTATTGAAAATATTATCTCCAATTGGGTGAGAACTGTAAATTCCTACTTGGTCTTCCTTTATAACAGTGAAGGTATTTCCCTATTAATTAAATCTAAGGATGAATCCATAAAATCCTCATTTATAGAGGACTTTATAAGAATTATGGTCATAGTTTAGGGTAAAATTTATTTATTGATGATGGATCTATTCCTTCTTGTATATATTCAATGGGATAATTCTATTTTAGAGGTGTTCTATAATTAGAGACATTTTTCTACTTGTGGTATTAATTGATAAGTGTAGTGGTTCACTTTGATATGGGGTGGTGATAACCCCATTGATTTCTTCCATATCCTTATTGATAAATGGTGAGTTCACCCATAGATGTATAATAAAAATGACTGTATCATCCAGGTTTAGATCTTCTAGAATTATAGCTATATTTTCTAGTGAATCTACTTGGGTATCTTATAAATGTGGGATATGAGATGGAATTATGTTTAAGGGTATTTCATCAATCCACCCTCATACATAATAAAGTAAGGGGATCAATTCTTCCTTCTTAATGATGTAATATCCATTTATTTACTTTATTACTAAATCTAAATCAACCTATATATTAAATAAGGCCACTAGTAACTACATATACAATTCCAATCCTATAATGAGGGTATGATATTCTACCTAATTATTGGTGTATAATTTAAAATATAAAAAGGAATAAGGAATAATCAATTTTAATGGTGATATGAATACAATATCCAAGATGACCCAGTTGAGATTTAGGTTTTCTATCCTTATACTTGAAAAAATATTAGAGGCATCATTAAAGTAAATTTCTCATGCTTAGGAGGATTCATGGATAGAGAATAACTCTTCTTTAGGGAGTTCTATGTTCAATAGTTATTTCTCTAGGATAAGGTGCATCATGAGGAAATATTCTAACTTTTTCTGCTTGATATAATTTTAGGATATGAATTGGATATCAAATTATTATATAATGACCACCCATTGTGATAGACACCTAGTTTACATTGGAAAATTGAGGATGTATTTGATTAGACTGGCCCAGGAGATCAAATGGACCTAATGGTGCTAGAAATAGTGTCTCAACTTCTTCATAATGAATATTAATGCAAGGTATTTTTTTTATATTGGAATATTAAGTCTTATTATCTAATATGTTTTTATTGAGGTATTATAGATAGTTTTCCTTGTCTAAATCATTATTATTATCAAAGAGTTTGTTAAGAAATCTCTCCAAGGTCTCCACATAGAGAATGGGTAACTTCCCATCTATTGATTGAATCAGGACTGGTGCATGAAAGAGATAATACTTAACATCATCAAAGGATCTCGGAAAATTGTCATCCCAGTGATAGGTGACACCATTATTCATTATATTTGTGAATAAAAAACACTTATTGATGAGGTTGGTTATGAATATTTTGAAGTAAACAAGATGAAACTGGAGTCTTATCATCTCTTTGAGGTTTTTAGAAGGTGTCATATCAAGTATCTCCTTGGAATTTTCATGCTAGACTTTGATATTTTGATAGCTTACCATAAAGTAGTTTAATTTACCTAATGTTGACCCAAAATAATATTTTTGGGGATTTATCTTCAAGATTTGTTATTTTAGTTTGTTGAAAATTATTCCAAAATAGATTATATAGTCACAAAATTATTGATTATTTACTACATAACACTCAATGGTATTCCATAGAAATTAATTGAAGATATGGTTCATACCATGTTGGTATATAATGCCAAAATTATTTAAGATAAAGGGAATTACATGATAATAGTATACCCCTTGGGATTCTCTAAAGGCACTGAAATCTTTCATATTTAGTGGCTATTTGGATTTGGCTATAGCCTTAATACCCATCCATAAAGGAGAAGTCCTGAAAGTGGGTCATTAAATCGATCAAAAATTTAGTGATTGAGACTAGGAAATCATCCTTTGGGTTGTGCTAGCTGATATCCCTAAATTTGATGAAAACTTTATTTTTTTTGTTCTTTTTTATAGGAATGATGTTGGTGAGACAATTAGGCTATTGAACTTACCAAATGAAGTTGTATTTTATCATCTTATCAGCATCATATTATACCTTAGAAGCATGGGTTGAATTCACTATCCTTTCTCGATGTTTATAACCATGGCGGTCTTCTGGTAGACCCAAATGTTGGTCTTCCAGCATAAAAGGTCCTAGAGCAGGTGGAGGTTTATTCCGAAATGATTATCCAGTAGAGATCATTGAATGTCAATATATCTACGATTTCTAGATATATTCAAGGTCCCAGTGTGCCTACATATGGTTACTTATTAGTCTTGTTCCATGAAGGAAATGACCATATATCATTTGGTGGAGCTATTATCTATGAAATATGTCTCAACTGCATAAATTATAGAATATAACTCTTGAGGGATTAAAATGGACTCAATTAGGGATTCCTTGAGTCTTTTGATAGGTGAAGGTAATATAATATTGATAACTCAGCCAGGACAATATCTAGACGCTTCATGATGATAAAATTCTAGACTAAGGTCTGATTCTTTCAACCATGAGTCTGATCCCTAGCGTGAGGCCTTGGGCTTGAGGCTAATTGTGTTGATGATACCTTCCATTAACTGAAATTGGGGAACCTCATTTTAGTTTGTGGGTAGCAATGAATTGACTTTCCCTTACCTAAATATTTATTATAACATGTGTACTAATAAATATTCTAGTATAATTGGGTCCAACCTATCCTTGGAGGATTTTGGATTAGATCGATGTTCCATTTGAGCTCATTAGAGAGCATGTCTCTAAGTTTTATCTGTGTATATGGATTTATCAGAAACAATGTCTGAATGTTAAGGTCCAACATGAATTTATCTTCCCTAACCTCTTTTACCTCTATAACCTCCTCCCAAATTATGGGAATGGAACTCATGTTCATCTAAATATTCTTCATTGATGAATATATCTATCAATTGGATGACATTAACTAAAAAAAATTGTGACTCCTCATCTAACAAAAATCTCATTTGGTAGGGCAATTTATGCTATATTGTTTGGTGGGATAGTGCATGTTGTCTAATTTTTTGGGATAATACATGTCCTCTCGGTAATGGGGGAAGTATATCCTAGATTTTTTGGACCGTATTGGGTATTAGAAAGGAATATTCATCTTATTACTTATTCTAATGGCGATGATTATGTCAAATTGATAAAGATATCATGTCTGATATCATAGAGGGAACAGAGTTTATAATTTGTTGATTTAGTTGTGATTTTATTGATTTCTTGGTCATCCAATCATCAAATTTATACACATGTATATATAGATATTATTTCAACTCTCCTTATTATTCTTATTTTAGTGAAGTAGAAGAAACATAGGTCACATACACTAGTGGTTTACCTAACTTTACCTATCTATATTTGACCCTATTTCGGAGCTTATCATTCAAGATAACATATTCCTTGATGTTTTCCCTAATATACTGTGATAAGGGTAGTAGTCTAGATAAAAATTCATCCAGACTTCATTGAGTTTACTACTCTTCATTAACCTGATAAAGGATTTCTCTAAAGTCACTATGAAGAACCCTAAGACTTATTATTTTTATAAGGGATAAACTTTATTCTTCAATCCCTCATAATTTTAATGATTCTTAGACTTCTTCCCATCTTAATGAGGATGTTATTATTACAACTATTGTTTAATTATAAGTATCACATGATATGAATGGATTAATAACTTGAGTTATAATCATTTATAGTTTCATCACAATCATCATGATATCTAAACTTCCAGGATTCTTCTCTTGTGCTGATGGTGGTGTCCAAGACATTGACTCAGATCACTGAATATCATCTTTGAGTTTTTGTGCAACTACCGTAAACTTCTAGAGATCTCTATGATATTTCAATGGAATTAGTGGTGTTTTAAACTCATCCTAGGGATTTTCTAGGCATATCTTTAGTGTTTTCTCTTTCTTAAGTTGCATATTCAAGGAGCATGCCATACATTTACACTAAGCTATGAAGTATTAAACCCTCCCATTTTCATGCTACTTATAATTTGAGAGGTCAATAACAGTTGTTTATATCATTGAGGTGATGAATTAGTAAAGTAACTATCTACATAGATATTATATATTGGTAATTAAATATATTGGTAAATTTTTATACCAGATTAACACTAGTCCCTCCAGGGTCTACATAAAGGATCTTAGTTTTTATGCCTCTTGTTTCTTTGGTGTATGAATCATAGGGTCGTATTGATGTGTGAAGTGTGTGAGATGATACTTCAGATCTCCCCTTCCATTAAATATTATGAATGTGGGATTTGAAAAGTTTGGTAGAGGATGATTAAAGTTTACCCATTTAGGATATAACTTGGTCTTCTTTTACACCAGTGTATATAACCCCTCTATGACTTCCATTCGACTATCAAGGGAACTAATGGAATCAAAGAGTTTTGTTGTCATAGTTTCCTAGGTTGATGCTCAAGTAGATTTAGTGACCATAGTCAAATATGGTTGAATCACCTATATATTCTATTTATATTCGAATTCAGTTGGTCTGGGTTAGATCACTTGAAATAACAGTGGTTTATAGCCCAACAAAGGATATTATTTATAGTCTTTATCCATTGAGATTAGATAATCTGGTTGTCTAGCCCCTAGATTAGTCATATGACTGAAATATTTTCTTAATGGTTGATAAATTCTTTTTTATTGAGTATGGTCCACTAGAAAAGATTTATTGGAATTGAATTGGGAGTTTCACTCAGTAGAGATATTACCTATGGGTATCTTAACATTGAGACACTTCAGTATCTTCATATCAATTTCATATTTCCAAATCCTCTCTTTAGCAGAGAGAGACTGTATTTCTTCATGAGGCCAGTGGGACATGTACATGCTCTCCCTTTATCTTTAGTAATGAGGATCACTAGTAATATGATCTCATGATTTTTATAGGAGATCTCAATTCATTAGACTACCTCTAATGTTAGGTACACATTCCTTCCTCATAAACTTCAGTGTTAACCACATTTGGATGGATACCTGTTCATCGTGATCCTATATGTTGATGTTATGTTTCATTTTATCTAAGGGGATGATGTTAATGAAATTAATTTATGAGAACCATGAAATGAGATTCATATCCTCTTTAGAGTTACACTGGGATTTATTATCCTATTAATATCCCTCTAGAGATAGATCACAATCCTCTTTGATATTTTCCTTCTTAGTGGATCACTTTGGTTTTTAGCCTTGGTGGGGGTTCTCCTTTCCTCCCCAATATTCCCCAGTAAGTGGATTATGAATAGTGATCCCAAGAAAGTCTCTAGTGGATTTCACTAAGCATGGTACCAATAAAGGGGAAGGATTATGAAGTGAAATGAATCTTGAGGGTGTGTATGGTAATGTCAATTCCAGTTTGGGATAGAATGACTTTCTTGGAAGCAGTAATGATGCCTCTAGCCCTATGGGTTGGGGTTGATGTTGATATACCACCATTCAAACCAAGTTGTATTGTAAATTTTATAATCCTAGGGGTGGAAGTGGTGGTAAAAATTCTGTCATCCTTGAGGGATAGGGTTACTCATTTAATGCCACTGAGACAAGTGTTATTTCAGCCTTCTTAACTTGTCAAGCCTCTATTCATGAAAGAGATAGATGTGTTTCCTATCTTGAGTGGGAGATTATCACTTCCAAAGGTCTTGGAAGAATGTTTTATTTCATATATAGGAGACTTGATTTACCTTATTAGTAGCTTTATGTAAGAGATTATCAATGGATTTCCCCCACCAATTACTTTTTTTTTTGTGGATTGCAGTATTTCACATGATAGAACAAATGGTATGTGCATACCCTAGACCCGAGACTTGGCCCAAACTGATGACATTGTAAGACATCTTTTCAGACATGCCTTGTTATTTGGTGAGCGGGATGAAATATAAAGCTTCATATTCACTCCACCCTCTGATACACATGTCGTGTGAGGTATTAGAGATTATTTGGTGAACCACGTTTATACTATTAAGGTATAAATATTGGATACCCTCACATTTTTTCCCTAACTTAGGGATCTAATCCACTAAAAAGGTAACTAAGTCAACCTAGAAGCAAATCTCACTTATCACCTCGATGTGGTTAATATGCTCCCTGTAAGATAGATATCTAATTTTGAACTGATAGAGGGTCATCCAAAAGTTGGGATGAATGTAGGGTATGTACTCCCCATTAAATTACTTTAGGATATCATATTAGGGATTGAATATAGACTAAAACTTGACCATTATTTTTTCCTCATCCAATTCTTTCCACAAAACAATGGAGTTCTAATTTGTTTTTCAAAAACTACTCAAAACAATGCAACTATGAGGTTTGTTGTTTATAATTGATGTTATAAATTGTATTTTACTCTAGTTATATAAAAAGTGATGTAAAAAAAGTATAGAATTAGCTTTTATAAATTGGTTATATAGTAACTGATGTGGAAATTTTTATGTTAGTTATAAAATAACTTATATAAGAACCAATTTCCAATGTCAGTTATAATAATAACCAGACTTGGAAAACTTTAAAAAAAATATTAAAATGTCAGGACCCCATTATTTATTTTTTTATCACTAAACACCAATATTTTTCCTCTTCTGAACCAAACCCTAACCCATGTTTCTTAAATATTCTCATCCTCCAACCTCATTCATCCATCATGAGTCATCATCAGCCTCTTTTCTCCTTATTTCATCACTAATTTTTGTCATCATCTTATTGAGAGTATGTTTATTTTATTTTATATTAGGTTTTTTACTAAATTAGTTTTTATTTTGTTCATGTGAATTAATTCTTACATTTAATTGTCTTAATATTAGTGATTTGGTATTTTTTTCTATTCCTAAAATTTTAATTTTAGAGTTTTGAATCATTTGTGTAATGTAGATGACTCTTTTTATATATTTAATTTTCTATGTTTACATTTATATATTCTTATAAATGAAATATTTTATTGTTTTTTGTTTATATTTTTTTATTTGTGAAGTATTTTATGAATTTTAATTTTTTATTAAATATTTATTTGTTTTTTTTATTATTGTTTTTGTTTTTGAAATATTTTATTGTTATTTTCTCATTTATTTATTTGTGAAATATTTCATAATTATTTATAAATAAATTATAATGACACAAATAATATATAAATATTATTATATTTTTTGAAAATATAATATAATTATAATTTATACTATATTTCGTAATTGTTTTTATCATTATTATTATTAGTTTTTTAAAAAATTATTATTTTTTATTGTCATTTATAAAAGTAAGTTTAAATTTACATTTCAAAATACACAAACTTATATTAAATAACCAAACTTTTTATAAACGATAATGAATCATAATTGGATTAATTCATGGAGAATAAGTGATGAATATGAGAAAAAGGTTAAAGTTTTTTTGGAATTTTTAAAAAATGTTTATTTCTAATAATGACTTGTTTTTCTATCCATGCATAAAATTTTTAAATATGAGGAATTTGAAAAGAATAGAAATCGAAGAAAATTTAATTTTCAAAAGTTTTAATTTGAGTTTCAATCCTTGGATTTGGCTTGGTAAAATTAGGAAGAATTCAAGATCTAATAATGATGGATTTTTTTAAGATGATAATTTTGATAAAATTGAAGAAATGATTTGTGATATTTTTTTAAAAGGTTGGGGATGAAGCCTCATTTTTATTATTAAATCAATGAAAATGCCTCTTTTTGACTGGGTAGAGGGAGACCAATTACATAGCCCAAAGGCCCAGGGGCATGAAAGCCCATTTTTTGGCCCAAAGGGCCCTCTAGTGAATAGTACTGCTACAGTGCCTGGACTGCTATAGTACAATCTACAGTATCGCCACTACTATAGTCCCGCTACAGTAGCTCCACCACTAAAGTGTCGCCACTGCTATTATTCAACTGCTACTATAGTAAGTCTATAGTTCTTACTCCAGTACTTCTACAGTACTCGAGAATTTCATCCCTGCCCAGGAATTTGTGATATAAAAGTGGAAGAAATTTAGAAATCATTGATGATTGGGTGATTATATGGTGATGTTGAAAAACCATTTCATCTATTTTATATGAAATTCACAATTTTATAAATATTTTTAAGATTGTTGAAATTAAAATCTAAGAATGGATGGAGTAATATGTGTTTTATAGAATTGATACAGTCATTGAAGACATATATCCTAAAGAAAAGAATCTTCCAGATTCAACATATAAAACAAAAAAATATTATATATTATGGGATTGTGGTTTAAGAAGATACATGCCTTCCCCAAAGGTTATGTGTCATACTATAAGAAATATGAAGATTTTTCAAAGTTTTCTGAATGTGAGACATCACGATATAAGTTAAAATAAAATTTAAAGTTGATTTATCTACTATTCCAAGTTCCAAATCTATTACTAATGAAATTTAGTTTCTTCCTATAATTCCTTATCTAAATCATTTATTTTTAAATTTATACAATTCAAAAGGGTTAAGATGACATGCAAATGAACAAATATCTAATGGAAAATTATGTCATCCAGCTGATTGTTCATAATGGATGAAAATTGATCAACAATTTCCTAAATTATAAAATAAAGTTAGAAATATCATACTTGGAATATGCATAGATGAAGTGCATCCATATAGAATTATAAGTAGAAAACATAGTTTAAATGTAATTTTTTTTTTGTAATTTACAACCCATCTCTTGAATTTTTTATGAAGAAAAAATATGTCATGTTGAGTTTAATAATTTTTAGACCAAAACTGCATATAAATGATACTTATTTTTTACTTATCACCAATAATTTAGGATTTGAAATTATTATGGTAGAAAGGTATTCGAGTTTATTATTATTATAATAAATAATATTTTTAATTTCAGGAAATGATTATGTTAAATATAAGATACTTCCCAACATATAATTTTTTTTTCTGGATACAGTGTTAAGGGGAATAAATATTGTCTAATATTTAAAGAAGGTAATTTATATTATTAACTATAACCTGAGAAAAAAATAGTATACATGGGTCAACAAAGGTTTTTTTCAATGGATAAATTTTATTAGAGATTAAAAATGAATTCAATGACTCATAGTAATTTGATATTATAGCGACCTAGGATTAATATACATGGATATTATATCATTTTAGATTAATATTCATCACATTGAAAAAATACATGCCCGAGGACTATAATAGATTAGTGTCTTTGGAAACTTGGAATAAAATATTCTAACATGGTGAAAGATCTTTCATGTTTTCCACAAAGATATTCCCCATTATTACTTATATTTAAAATCTTTCTTCATAACCTGGGGAAAGGAAACATAAGGGGTGAGCTCAAATGCTGAGTAAAGGTAAGAAAAAGAGATACAAAATCATAACATGAGAAAAGGGTATGAGAACATAATAATAACATTTTAATATCATAACCTTCATATCAGAGATCATATAAAAGATTCATGGCATAAATATTATCAATTCATAATACATTAATCATAGGGGAATTAAGAGCATAATCCATGAAAGCATAACAAAGGAATAGGACATACAATTTGAGTCAGACACATAAGCATATAATATTATTTCCTTAAAAGTCAAGAAACCATTGTGAAGTCCATACTAATTGTATGAGTTCACTCCCCATACCATCTTGGTAGTCATGGTTTACTCCCATGATCATCTTAGTAGTCAAGGTTCACTCTCAAGACCATCTTAGCAGAAAAATTCCTTTACTGAACAGAGTTTACTCCTAATTCCATCCATGCCTATCTCATGTGATATAAATATTTATCGAATTCATTGAAGGGAGATATAGTTCAAACCCATGTGATAATGAAATCGTACATATGTGTGCCACAATATCATAAGAAATCATATCATAACCCATGAAATGAAATGGGTATCATAAACATGTCATCATATCATAACCTATGCAAAAAGAGATAGATTTAATTGTCATTTCATCAAAGCATAACCCATTAAAAGAATTTGTCTTCATAAGAATATATCTTTTGAAAAGATAAATGGGTTTTATAGACATATAATTCGTGAGAATAAGTGGGTTTCATAAGCATATAACTCGTGAAAAGGGAAATAGGTTTCATAAACATATAACCAATGAAAATAATTGGGTTTTATATGCAAATAACCCATGAAAATGGAAATGGGTTTTATAAACATATAACCCATGAAATGAAGTGGGTTTTATAAGCATATAACCCATGAAAAGGGAAACTAGTTTCATAAACATATAACCCATGAAAAGAAGAATATTTTATAAGTATATAACCTATGAATGTGAAATGGGTTTCATAAGTATATAACCCATGAAATATAAATGGGTTTCATTAAAGCCATAAAAACATAAACCATTCATAAAAATAATATTAATGTAACCTTTGGATCATTTTCCCATAAAGGCTTGAGCAATACCAGTGGATGTCATCTTAGATGGAAAAAAAATTGAATGATCCTTTAAAACCATTTTTAAAGAAAATATCCTTTATTATTTGAAAGATTCGTTTTAAAACATAAATCCTTTTTAAAGCCTTTTCCTTTGAAAATATATTAAGGAAGTCTGAAAACATGTTTAAAACATATTTATTTGAAAATTGCTTTGAAAACTTATAAAGGAAGCTTTAAAAATTTTTAAAACCCTTTTCCTTGAAAAAATATAAAATATCTTGAAAAAAATTTCAAAAATTTTTTCCTTTAAAACTTATAAAAGAATCTTGAAAACATTTTTAAAACCATTTTCCTTAAAAACATATAAAATAATCTTGAAAACATTTTGAAAAAAAAAATTTTAAATACTCTAAAACTTATAAAGAAATATTTAAAACCTTTTGAAAACATTTTAATTGATAATAATTTGAAATTTTATAAAATAATATTATAAATAATTAAAATCCTTTTCATTTAAAATAACCTTGTTAAAACATATAAATTAAGCTTTGAAAATAATTTAAAACACTTTTTAAACATGATTTTTTTTGAAAATATTTTTATTTGAAAATAACTTTTAAAAAAATGAATGTATAGAATATTAGGGAACTTATTTTCTTAAAAATTAATATTTTAAACTTTAAAATGACGATTCAGCTGAATTTTGGTCATGATGGTGGATAAATCCTTACATACAGAACATTCCTTTTATGACATAAAAATTTTAGAAAATTTCTTCAATTGGAAAATGACAAGAAGATTACATTAAAAAAATAAATTTTGTTTAAAATGTAAAACATGGGTAAAAATTTCTTTTAAATATCATAAGATAATGGTAGAAAATTTTTTAATTTTTTTTTTAGAAAACATGGTTTTGAAAGAACACAGACTTCCAACTGAAGACAGAGATAAAGTTGGATCTTCTTAAAAAACATTTTCTTAAATACCTTATGTACCAAAGAGTGAAAAATGGTACAAATAATTGAAGATATCATGAATAACCATAGTAGAAGAAACTTCATGAGTTTTATTGAAATGTGGATCAAATTATTCATCAATTAAATAATAATCATAAATAATCCTAATAAATGATGAGATTGTTGTAATAAACTCTTAACACTTGGTAACATTGAATCATAATCCCCTTGTAAGAAAATGGAATTACATAAATCTTAAAATATAATTTAAATAAGAATATTTATGAGATAACATTTCAAAGGTTAGTGTATACACATTGTAGAAGAATATAGGTGCATAACATGACATGTGTCTCAATGGAGGCAAATTGAGACAAAATTACTTTACCGATTTGATAACTTTTAAAACATAAAAACCATGAAATAAAGTTCATTAAATAGATATGTATATATATAAAAATTTAAGTTTAGGAATAATATAATACATCCATGGTTAGTATAAATTACTCATATAATAAATATGAGGTGAACATGGCTTGTGTCTCACGGAAAATAAAAGAGAGATGAGAAAACCCTTACTTTAGGTCTTAAATTTATTCGTACATGTTCAAAACTACTATATAATAAATATAAGTTTATTATAAATCTAAAAAGGAACCATATTATTATATATAATACCATATATTATTTTATTATAACTTTATATTACCCTTTTATTAACAATTCCCTATTAACATTACGTTTCGGGTAATATCTATGTTGTTTTTCTTATATGTCTTAACTTGTTATAATTAAAACTCTTAGATCATGATTTACTTATTTAAAGAATATAAAAAATGATATAAGTATCATATATATTAATTATATATATACAAACACACAATAATCTATAAAATACAAAAATATGAGAAGGAATACACCGTTAATGGAGACAATAAGTCGTACGTACGAATGAACGTTGTTTCTGTTTTATTGTCGTATTGAAAAAGATGAAAGTAAATTACATATATTTATATATAAAATATTATTAAATTAGAATTATTATGTCATATATATCATATAATTTCACTAAAACCATCCTTAATGCATTCCACATAGAGTGTGAACGAATCACATCACTTTGAGGAGGTGGTAGTCCGCACGTCCACAAACGAAGTAATCGTATTTACACAAAATGGAAATCATAAAGGTATGTGTTATATCATAATTAAAGAATAAAAAATAGATTATAAATATGAAATATATAATATAAAAACATAGTGATCATCATAATTCACAACCATGAGAGGTGGTAAAGGAAAAACAAACAACATCGTTTCGTAAGGCGGTAGTTCGCCATACACAATAATGGTAAGTTTTTTACCAATTAAATGGAAGTGTGTATAATTTTAGGTCAAAAAATTAGAATAAAAAATATAATTATATTTATTATTATTATTTTATTATATAACCATGTAATAATAATAGTTTATGGTGTGGATAATGAAATTAAAACAAAGGAGCTTGAGGAAGGATGCTACCTCTTCTTTGGGTATCTTCTCTTGGTTTCTACCAAAGGGATTCCTTGGTTGGATTTATTCCCAATTGGATGATTCTAAGATTATGGTAGTTATGTTTAGATATTATTTGAGCATATTTTGGGTGAGATAAAGGGCATGATAGGTGTGTATAAGTGGGATGGGTGAGTGCCTTTTTATAATGGGGGAGGAGTGTCATTTTTGTAAATTTTTGAAAAGGGAATTTCACCTTTGTGTTTACCATGTCAAGTGGATCCAATAATAACAAAAATTAAAAAAAAGGAGTATAGTTTCTAAATATTAACATCAAATGGATTTTTAACAAGTTTCTAGGTCATTTTGGTCCTTATGATTAAGGTTTAGTCCATGTTAAGCCAATTTCTCTCTTAATCACTGTAATTAATTTTAATCACTTTCACTAATGTTTTTGGTAAAAAATTAAGATGAAATTATTATATATTATAAATTATGATGATTAAAAATATTCAATCCATTTTTTCAAATTCCAATAACATAATTGGCATAAATTAATTTAAAATTAATCTCGTAGACGGGACGACAATGCATGTTTTTAAAGGGAAAAGGTCCAAAAGTTTGAAATGTTTTTATATCAAATTTCATTGTGAAATTGGTTAAAATGATATAAATTGGATTAAGTGATATATAATTGATCTAAATATACTTTAAACCCAAATTAAAACATAATTTAACTATTTAAATAAATTATATGAAAAGGTAGTTTTGAATTAAAATTTAGTGTTTTCAATATTCATCAAAAAATGAAACTTCACAAAAAAATACCAAAAATTTAACCCAAAGTACATTTTGATATTACTATTAAAAAAATTAATTTTATTTTTTAAAAAAAAATTATAGAAGTGTCAAAAATTCGATTTAAAATGTGTTCTCCATTAAAAGGCGTTAAAACTACCGTTTAAAAAAAATACATTTTTTATTCAAAAAAGTGGATTTATTCTTATCTTATAAATATAAAATATATTGGATGGTTATAAAAAATATTTATTAAATATATATTATATAAATTTTATTTAAAACATTAATCAAAAGTGGTTTGTTTAATTTATTGAGAAAAAATTGAGTTTGTACATAGAATAATAGTTTTCTTAGAAAAGTAATTTCTTTAATTTTGAATAGTTATTACATTCAATTATAATAATTTATAAACAAAGGATTAATTTTATATAAATGTGTAAATAATATTTTTTCAATTTATTTAATATTATTCATAAATTCCATTCTAACTTCTAGGAGGTAACTATAATAATATTTTAATAACAATATTAATAGTATATTATAGTTTGGTAAAACTCAGCCTTGTGTGTAACACAAGCTAACGAAGGGACTCTATATTGTATGTAATTCAAGACAAACATAGTGTTTCATGTACCTCAAGATAAATATTTACTTGGTGTAGTGAAATATTGACTTGGTGTTGCATATAATGTAATCCACACTTAGTTCTTTCATATAAATAATCTATATTCAGTGTTGTGTGAAATGAAAAATATCAAAAATATTAAATTAATTAGAAAAAATATTTCACAAAATCTCAGGGTGTTATATTATACCACCCTTAAAATGAATTTATCCCTCAATTTTTTTGGGTTATCGAAGGATTAATAATTTAAAGTTTCATTCATAGAAATCCACATCATTAAAATGAATACTAAAACTTTCTTTAAAAAGAGAATTTTGGAAACATAATAGTTTTAAAAATTAACACATAACTACGTTTCCAAATAGGAGAACATAGGTGGGAAGTGAAAAAATGGACATGGAAGAAAAGTGTAAATAATCATATAGATTGATAAAAATAACTGATCACAAGAAAGTGGGTGATTCAGAGAAAGTTAACAATCACAAAACCATAAAGTGAAGAATCCTGAAAGAGGTCATCGATATTATAAAAAATAATGATAATAGGAAATAATTTTATTTCAAGACCCTTTTCCTAAAGTTGAATATTTTTTTCTCACAAGAAGATATACTTACTTGATTTCATTCCCTTTCATAGGTAAAATCTCAACCTTTGGTCGTGTCTTGACCAATTTCCACTTCACCTATTTATCCAAAAAGGAAGGTGAATTTTTCATTCCTAAAGCACTAATAGTTCTTGAGATCCATGATAATTTATCCCATCTATCTTAAGTTACCATGAACATAGAGTGGTTAGAACAAGTTATCCAATATTCATAAATCCTCAAGTGGTGAGATAATAATTTAATCTCATAAACTTAATCAGAAGTTTAACTTAAACATTCCATAAATGGTTAACCTTATAACCCTTCCTAAAGATGAAAATCCAAAAAAATAGAAATAATATTACATAATTATCTTAACATTGATCCCCCATATATCAGAAAGTAACTCTCGGTTGTCTCATTACCAACATGTGAATACCCTCATCATATATTCTCTTAAAACATGGTAATAACCTGAATTACCATAAATACTTTTGGAAAACATGCATTCTTACTTATTCTAAATATTATTTGATATATTCCATAAATCCAGGATGTTTTAAACATCATCCATGATAACATAGACTAATTTTTAAACAAACTAGTACTCACCCATGCGTATGCATGATGGTATGTATTGATTGTTATTTTTTAAAAAGAGAATATTTTTTGTAAAAGTTAAGAACAAATATTAATATTTAATATATCTTAATCACAAAGTAGTGGTATATAAAATTGGAATAGAAGTGAATAAAATATGGAGACAAAATTAAAATAGTTTAAAAAAGATAGGATAAATATAATGTAAAGGAATTTTTAATTTTTGAGGATGGAGATTTAAAATCAATTTCAACTATATTTACAAAACTTTATTGGTTATGAAAACATTATTGGGTACAATGAAATACATAGTGAAAGGGAAAAAGGGGGAGCTGGGCACAGTTACATAAAATAGAGGTTAAGGTTTAAGGGAAGTTTTTTGGAGCATCAATGTAGGGGGAGTGACTATATGTCATCTGTAAAGATCTATTACAGTAGCATGTTCTTGAGGTATAGACGTTAGTGAAAAAACATAAATTCAAATAGAAATTTACCCCTACTCTCTAGTTATCTCGCATCTAGATTTGATTGAATACCTATTTTGCTGTCAGCCTTTGGAATATTGTATGGTGAATATAATGAAAAATAAAAAATGAATAGATCAAGTGGGATCAGAAAAATTAATAACGCTTCTATGCATGGAACATTTGAATAAATAAGTTACCTTTTCCACAATTATTAAATACCTTGAATTAGATTTTATCATCAGTTTCTCTACCAAATTCTTATCACCATAAATTGAATACCTAGGGGAATCACATATAGAGAAGTCCACAACTTCCTTGTTAACTTCCTATTTGGGAATAAAATTTATAAATTGCAATAAATATGATGGGAAAATAAGAAACATAACTTTTAATTTAATTTAAGAAAGCCCTCTTTTACTTATTTTTCTTCTTGGGTCACATAAAGAAAGACAATACTTGCAATAACACCCGTTCAGTGATGGATCCTCTACTTGATTCCATAATCCCAAGGCTATATCAGCTACAACACAACAACACTACAACATCTACTTAACAGAATAAAAATAAGTTATTAGTATCAGAGTTTGCAACTTGAGTCAGTTTTGGAGCCAATCAAAATGGATGTGTTAGTTTGATATATTCTCATGAGGGGACATGTTAGAATCAAAAATTGAAAAATTATAAAATAATAAAACACCTGATTATTGATTCATTGATGTTAAGCTCATTTGTCGAGGCCTTTATGCTTCTGATTCCATTGAATAGATTGGAGTGAATACATTATTATTATAATTATTATCATTAGGTTACTAAAAGTTTGAAGCATCAGCGACCTATAGTTGTTGAAGTATATGAGGTTTCGGTACACTTCCATACTAAGTACTGGTGGTTATTGCTTGTGACTGCCCACTATCGACCATCCACACACCACGACCTATATCCCATATTCATGGGAACCTTATATGGAAGAAAATCATTTAAATAAATGGTAAAAACACACATCTTTAATTATAAATTCAGAAAAAAAAATTGTATGGAATCACTTATTGTAAATGTCAAGTTAAATAAGATTTTTTCAATTAATATTCTAAAATGGAACAACAATAGTAGTGGAGTGAACCAACTAAGGAGATATTTACCTGAATAGTCTCACAAATGTCCATTACAGAGAGCACTAAATCACATCTTGGATAAAAGTGACCTGAAACCTACACATTAAATGTCTTTTATAGAAACCTTCACATTAAATGGGAAATTTCTTACATACACTTTAAATAGGGAGGTATAAAACATCAAAAAATTGAAAAAAAGTAGAAACATGAACCTGGATGTTTGTTTATTCTTCCAACAATAGTACGATTCGATCTTCAATAGGTGCATGAGGTGATGTCCTGCTTTTTCCCTACCCATACAACAAAAAAATATTAAATAGTAAAATAACTGAAGGAAAGAAAAGAAAAGAAAACAGATGATAATTTTTGGGTTTAAAACCATGAACAGGAGTTGTAGTTAACCTGTCCATAGCTGAATAGTTCCAGCAGGTCAACCCCAATTCATTAGCAAGTGTGGTCTCCATAGTAGGAACCACCACATCTTGTTTCTATTGAGTGTTGATTGTAGTTCCTCTTAAACTTAAACTTTAGTGAAGTCAATATGATGTCCATTAAGACCTCTCACCAGCTCTTCCCGGTATGCACCCACTTCGCATTCACTGAAATAAAGAGAAACTAAATAATAATAATTTAAAACACAAATATATCCTATAATATAACTACACATGATCATATCAAAACCCTAGAAAACAAATGCATAGAATGTATTCCTAAATATAGTCCCCATTTTACTCCTTAACAATGTTTTTTTCTTGGGATTGATTATATTTGGTGTATATAAATCATGTAATACAATAGGAAAACTATTTCACAAGAGAAAACTTAATGTAGAAACAATGTAGTGATCAAAAATGCTAAAACATACCAACTGATCGAGAAGAAAATATATGAAGTTGTGAGTATATGTAGAGACAAATGCATGATCAATGGGAACAAAGGCTGATGAAAAGTGAAATTATATGATTGAATTTGTTTATGGATGATCTACTGCTAAGACGAGATATAGAATATAGAAATATGATTATTTTTTCAGTAATCTATAAAACCAATGAAAATGAATGGTTGTTATGCAAATAGTGATCTAGTTTATACATGCTCTAAAAAGTGATTCATGTATCTGAACTTATACACTATAATGTTTTTATATTGCATGTACATAAAACTATTTAAATAAGTTATATTCATTCTATTTTTGGAGGATTATTTTAACGTATGAATTCTATATTATCCAATACCAAATAAATATTAACAAAACATCAATATTTATTGTGCAAAATTTATAATAACTGCCAGAATTATATTACCTTACACTTTCTATTTTTCCATTAGATCATCCTCTACAAGATTCAAAATGAATTTTTATTTCATTTAAGTATGATTCAATGTGGAGTGAAATTAGGGATTCTTGTCAAAGTTAATCACCCTCAGGCTATCAAATTTTAACAGGATGATATTTTACAATTTTTAAATTTCCACTTGTACTCCCTTAAACAAAACCAACTCTTACTTTTCTTCAGTGATAATAATATACATGGAATCCATTATTATTAGTGAAAAAATTAGTTTTAAATGTGACATAGAGCTTATAAAATCATCTCAAATTTAAAAATAAAATTATTAGTTCTCATTGGAGTATTCATATATTTACCAATGTTAGCATCTATAAAGAATTTCAAGGTTTTAACTATTGTATATCTCATTGCAAGATCTTCTGATATATTGAGTTGATAAAAGATCCAAAGGAACACTCATATTGATCCTTTTTATAATCGTTGTGATTCTAAAAATTACACCTACAACTTCAATGATTTCGTGACTCATACAAATAATATTTTCAATTATATCCACATTGCGGATTCTAATCAAAACATTCCCCATGTACAATGTATCATCATCCATTTTAGGTGTCTATTTCTTTGAATGGTCGAAATCTATAGAATTGTGAGTATACATAGTATTAGTCTTAGTAATTATTAATCATTCCATTAATTTCTAGATGTTCAACTACAAAGTAAGGAAAATTTTTTATGATCTCAATTATCTTATGCTCCTAATCTTTAATATCTACATAGACAGACCAATATTAATCATTTATAAATTATGAAACAATTAAAATTTTACCTCTTACATTCTCAAAAATAGATTTCTATCCTAGATTATGTCATCAATATCGAGAAGATAAATAGAAAGTAATATATATTAAACCTTCTTTTAAAATAAATAGTCATCATTACTTGTGATGATATTCTATATCAAGATGAAGTAGTCAAACATCAAATTTAACTACCATTATTCCTTTTTAATCCCATGTAGACATTTCTTGAGAATTCATAGTAGGACCACATTATATTCCATTAAAAAATATTTAAAATTTTCTATTAATTTTTATTATTCAAAATATCTAGGATGAAACATTTATAACACAACAAAAATTTAAAGTATCACTCTGTTTGATAGCTTATATGTCACATTACACATGAATAATATGAAAAAATATATTTGTAACTGAATTTTTAAAATCAAAAGATTAATATAAAAATGAATAAATAAATATAAAAAACCAAAAGTTTAATGGAATATTTATTATTAAGAATAAAATTCATATAAAAACGAACCTTCAACTCATGGTACACTTCACCCATTTTAACGAGTGGTATACTTAAACTGGGGGTACAAAGAAGTCAGTTTAAAAGAGTTTATGATTTTCATTGTAGAAAAAAGTTAAAGAAAATCAATGAATAAAAATTATAAATATGTAAAAATTACAAAATCCATAAATTAAAATAGGAATAATTACCTAAATACTCTACAATCTGATGAAAAATTGATGAGACAAAGACACCTCTCAACATACATATTATATTGTGGTATAAAGAAACAAATAAACATGAAAACATGTTACTTTCGAGTAGAAGGGTACCTTAAGAGTAATTTGGGTGCATATATCTTCTGCATCTTAAGCCTATATTTTTCTTGCAAGAAATAAAGAAAAAAATTCAAAATTAATCAGAAGTAATATGATAGAGTAGAAACAACTAATAAGAAATATATATGTGTTTATGTACATGAAAACACACATGTATCCTGAAAAAATACTACATAAAAGAACCAAAAATAAAATCTTACTTGGGGGAAATCATTGAGGTCATATTAAAAAACAATAGTAAAAAATAGCATGTATTTATTCAGTGGATTAGAAGGCTCAACCAATTTAGCATCGCCATGACTACTTAAGTAACATTTCTTATAAAATAAACAATAGGAAAACATATTTTAAATAAGATAAAACAAAGAAGTAGAAACATCTATAGAATAGTTCATATAGAAAAAATGTTTTCTGCCTCTATCTTATTGGTCTACTACAAACTAAATAAGCAGAATGAATGAACTTCTTAATCGTGAACTTCAAAAAAATAGTAAAAATGAAGTATGGAATATTGAGCTTTTTAATCCAGATTAACGTATGAAAATATTTATCAATAAGTTCAATATGGACATCCACATGAATGACTAATGAGAAAAGTCACATCTCACCATACATATTATAGTATGGTAAAAAGAAATAAATGAACATGCCAACATGTTACCTTTGAGCAGAAGGGAGACTTAAGAGTAATTTGGGTGTATATTTTTTCCTTCCTAAGACAATATTTTTCTTGTAATCTATAAAGAAAAAAAATATAGCATATATTTTTTTGGGAGGTAAGAATGCCCAACCAATTTAGAATCATTAGGACTAATTAGGTGAACGTTCTTATACAATAAGAAATTAGAAGTAATATGGTAAAGTAGAAACAATTGGTAAGAAATATATATGTGCTTATGTGCATGAAAACACACATGTATCCTGCAAAAATACTACATAAAAGAACCAAAAATCAAATCTAACTTGGGATAAAGCATTGAGGTAGTATTAAAAGAACAATAGTAAAATATACAGCATGTATTTATTCAGTGGGTTAGAAGGCTCAACTAATTTAGCATCACCATGACTACTTAAGTGTCATTTCTTATACAATAAACAATAGGAACTCGTATTTTATATAAGATAAAACACAGAAGAAAAATATATATATATAATAGTTCATATAGAACAAATGTTTTCTGCCTGTCGCTTATCGTTCTACTACAAGCCAAATAAGCAGAATGAATGAACTGCTTAATAGTGAACTGCAAACAAATAGTAAAAATGCAGTATGGAATATCGAACTTTTTAATGGAGATTAATTCATGAACATATTTATCAGGAAGTTCAATATGGTAATCCACATGAATTAATAATTAGAAAATACACCTCTCAATATACATGTTGTAGTATGGTAAAAATAAAGAAATGAGCATGCCAACATGTTACCTTTGAGAAGAAGGGAGACTTATTAGTAGTTTGGGTGCATATTTTTTCCATTATAAGCCACTATTTTTTATGAAACCTATAAAGAAAAAATATATAGCATATATTTTTTGGGGGGTAATAAGGGTCGACCAATTTAGCATCAACAGGACTACTTAAGTGAAATTTATTATACAATAATCAACTAGAACCCAACTTTTTAATAAGATAAAACATAGAAGCAGAGAGATCTATATAAGAGTTCATATAGAACAAATGTTAAATCCAAGGATTATTGGTCTACTACCATCCAAATAAGCATAATTAATGAAATTTTTAATCATGAACGAAAAACAAATATTTAAAATGAAATATGAAATATCAAAGTTTTTAATCTAGATAAATGTATGAACATATTTATCAGGAAGTTCAATATGGAAAACCACAAGAATGAATAATGAGAAAAGACACCTCTCAACATAAAATTTGTAGTATGGTAAAAGGTGAAGTTCCCAATCAGGATCTAAGTATCACTGAGAGGGGGAGGGGGTGAATCAGTGATATCTTTTTCTTTTTAAGTTTCCCCCTTTTTGAAACAACCTTCGCCTCCTGTTAAAGAGTTTCTTCCCTGCTGAACACACACAACCATAGGAACACAAGATTTACAAGGTTCACTACTCAACAAGAGTAGCTACGTCCTTGGTATGGTACGGAAACAATCCAGTACCACACAATCCACTAGAAAACAATCCTTTGATGTGGAATACAACAAGTATGATATACCCTTACACTCGTGAAGCACTTTAAAAACAATCTAATAGTGCATGTGCTCCCTCTTAGCAGAAATAGGGTAACAAAATGTTTCAGTGCTTCTTTACAATTGAACAGATGTATTCTCTGAAGTACAAATCTTCACTTTCTTACCCAGAAGCTGGTAAGAACCCTCTTACGCAAAACTGAATACGCGCGAAGACCCCAAATGTTTCGCGCAGCCTTTAGGGTGACTTGCGCGCAATTCAAATGACTTGCGCGTAAAACCCTTTTGGCGCGAAAAACGTTTTCGCGCAACTTTCCTTTTGCACGCAACTTTTTCTCTTTTCGCGCACCTTCTCAACTTTTCGCGCAGCTATCCTCTTTTCATGCAAACTTCTTTCTTTTCGCGCAACTCACTTAGCGTATAATTTACGCGCACCAGAGCTCGAGATTTCTTCTAAGTGTCGAGCATTAACAACTAACAAAGATTAGCCTCATATTTATAGGCATTTTTGAACCCGCGCGAAAAACACTAATCCGCGCGTAAAACCTCCTCCATGCGCGTAAAAACTCTTTTATGCAACTTCATATTTCGCGCCATGCTTCAAATTTTCACGCACCTCATGCCTTTTCCATTTTTCATCCTTCTAAGCATGAAGCACCAATTGCGCGCAAAATTCCGCACCGCGTTCCAAATTGCGCGCAAACCCAATCTTTCCTACAACATCAGATTTCGCGCACTGCTCTAATATTTCGCGCCTTTTATGCCTTTGCCAATTTTCAATCTTCTGATCTCGAACCATCATTTGCGTGAAAACTTCATTCCTCAATTTCGCGCACCATGCCAATATTTCACGCATCCCGCAGATTTTTCGTGCAACCCGCTACTATTTCGCGCATCCCGCAGATATTGCGCGCACCACTTTATTTTTGCGCGAAACATGCCTAAATTTCTGCGCACTCCATTCCTTTTTCATTTTTCAACGTTCTGACCTTGAGTAACTCTTTTGCACGTATAAACCATCTTCAATCTTATGCGCAACATCCATTGCCAAGCACATTTCTTCATCTCCCGATTTTCAGGCCCTAAAATTTGGCAAACACTGGAAAACGGTGCCACCTTAAACTGTGCTTTTCTGCCATCCCCAGATTGTCTATTGCTTTGCCATTTTATCTCTTTACTGCTTCCCATAACCATTCTTATGCTCTTATCACGAATCCCACTATCGTGATATTTATCCTTTGATAGATCAGCTTAAGCATCGTCAAAGTTGTAATGGGAACTGAATCTTTCCTATCTTCCAGCAGCATCATTCCTTCCAATCAAAACATTATATGACTGGCATCATCATTTCTCCCCCTTTCCTTCATAAGGCTTGCATCACAAGTTCTCCTAACTCATGATTTGTGTGAAATACATACCAGCAAAGCATCGTCTGATTTATGATCCTTCTATAAAGTGAATTGATTTATCGCCTTTGACAACAAAATACAACACTCTGCAAAAGCTAACTCTTAAAACTTTCATCTTCATTCAACCTGGTCCCAACAATCTCCCCCTTTGGATTTTGTTGTCAACAAATATTCATAAATCACTGAATTTTGAAACCTTTTGCAATGGATTACTTATCAACAAATCTAAGCCTACGTGAGCTAACTCATTGTAGGAAACAAGATTTATTGACAGCCAAAACCATGCTGTCCAAAAGCAGTGACTGTAAAATCTCATGAACATACCTCCTCATCCTTCTTCAGAACATCTTGCAATCTTTTACTTCAGCATTCTTCAATCTTGCAATAGCATTCTTCACTTCCTCAACTTTCCTGTAAAACAACTTTGTTTCCTACAACCACTCCAACAAATAGTTAGAATAGTTCACTCACATGCATGCTGAATTCACAGCTTACCCACAACTCTCCCTTAATACATTCTTCCTTATGGATAGATTTATGAAACAATTATCCCCCTTGACAACACTATCCAAAGCTAAGACGAGAGAGGGGACAGAAACATGTACCTTAACCTTGATGAGAAGAAGGTTGTACACCCATGTTCAACCTCAACTTTGCAAATGGTTCCTTCGGTAACGGTTTTGTAAATATATCAGCAATTTGTTCAGATGTAGGAACATACTCCAGCCTCAGTTCATTCTTTTCAACCTGCTCTTTGATGAAGTGGTACTTTATATCAATGTGTTTTGAACGAGAATGTAGTACTGGATTTCTTGTAAGATTGATTGCACTCTGATTGTCACAACCCAAGAGCAATGGTAGCTTTACTTCAACAAGTAGATCTTCCAGCTGAGTCTTCATCCACATTAGTTGAGTTGCAGCTTGAGTAGCAGTAACATACTCAGCCTCAGCTGTTCTAAGAGTTACTGAATTCTGTTTCTTGGTATGCCAACTAACACATATTTTTCCTAGAAAGAATACTCCACCAGATGTGGATCTTCGATCATCAACATTTCCTGCCCAATCAGCATCAGAATACCCAAATAGATCAATATTTTCAGAGCCGTAATACCGGATTCCAAAGTTTGTTGTGCCTTTGATATATCTGAGAATTCTTTTTCCAGCAATCAAATGTGATTCTTTAGGAGCACTCTGAAATCTTGCACATAAAGTAACAGCATAGACAATGTCGGGTCTTGAGGCAGTCAAATATAGCAGACTTCCAATCAGTTTTCGAAACTCTTTCTGATCAATTTCCTTGCCTTCTCCATCTTTAGACAACTTGGTTCCCACTGAAATCGGTGTGGAAACTGGTTTCGAATTTTCCATGCCAAACTTCTTCAGAAGTTCCTTAGCATACTTTTCTTGAGACAGAAAAACATGATTCTTCTTCTGTGAAATTTGTAACCCAAGAAAGTACTTCATTTCACCTAGCATGGACATCTCAAATAACTTCTTCATCTCCTCAGCAAATTTTTCACATGATCTTTCATTATTTCCAGCAAATATAATATCATCGACATAAACAATAACGATCAGTGAAAACTCCTGACATTTCTTGATGTAGAGATTGCTGTCAACTCTCCCTTTCTTAAAGTTCATCTTCTTCAAGCAAGTATCTAATTTAGAATACCATGCTCTCGGAGCCTGTTTTAGCCCATATAGAGCCTTCTTCAACCTGCACACATAGCTTTCATCTTTCCCAATAACAAATCCACAAGGTTGATCAATGTAAACTTCCTCGTCAAGATCACCATTCAAGAATGCAGATTTTACATCCATTTGAAAGATTTTGTAACCTCGTTGTGCAACAATGGAAAGAAATATTCTGATTGTTTCTAATCGAGCTACTGGAGCAAAGGTTTCATCAAAGTCAATGCCTTCAATTTGTGAATACCCTTTGCAGACCAATCTCGCCTTGTTTCTTATTACATTACCTTCTTCATTCAGCTTGTTTCGAAAAACCCACTTTGTACCAATAATGTTCTTGTTGTCCGGCTTGGGTACAAGTTCCCAAGTATTGTTCTTCTCTATCTGATCAAGCTCTTCATTCATAGCATGAACCCATTCTGGATGTTCAAATGCTTCATTTACATCATTCGGTTCAACTTTCGAATAAAGAGAAGTATGTGATATAGCATTCGTTGTTCTTCTTGTTTGAACCCTCTGATTTTTATCTCCAATAATGTTATGAGCCTCCACTTGTTTCCTCAACCTAGGATGAGTTGTTTTAACTTCATCCTCATCACTTGATATTTCTGAGTCAGATTCCTCTTCTTGAGTAGGATGAACAAATTCTGCAACATTATCAGAATTGTTAACAAAATCTTCTCTATCCTGCTTGACTTCCACATCAACATATGACTGCTTTTCTTTCTCAGCACTTTCAACAACTTTTACATCTGAAGAATCAATAATTCTTCATGTTTCTTTGTTGAGGCATCTATATCCTCTTCCTTCTGGAGGGTAGCCAAGAAAATTTCCGTCATCTCCTCTTTGCTCGAACTTTCCCAGATTTACACCTTTCTTCTTTATAATACATGGACTCCCAAAGACTCTCAAGTGTTTCAGACTTGGAGTTTTTCCATAGAACATTTCATATGGAGTCATATCTGAGTTTGGCCTATAGAAACACCAGTTCTGAATATACACAGAAGTGCTCATGGCTTGCCTCCAATAATAATGAGAGAGACTATGTTCAAGTAAGATAGTTCTCCCCATTTCCACCAGACTTCGATTCTTTCTTTCAGCCACCCCATTCTGTTGAGGTGTGTATGGTGAACTAAACTCATGCCGAATTCCATGTTTCTCAAGATAACTTTCAAACTCTTCATTCTTATACTCACCACCATTATCAGTTCTCAACTTCTTCACTGAATACTCACATTCTTTCTCTTCTTTCCTTCTGAAACTCTTAAACATTGTTAGAGCATCTGACTTATGTCTCATGTACATAACACAAGTAATGCGAGTAAAGTCATCAATTAAAGTAATGAATTACTTATCTCCATTTGAAGATTTCTTGCTCATTGGCCCACATATATCTGAGTGTATGAGTTCTAAGGGTCTTTTTGAGCGAATTTCAACTCTCTTGTGCATAGAATTAGCAATCTTCCCTTTCTCACAAATAGTGCAGCACCAATCTCTTTCTCTTGATAAATTAGGCATATCCCGAACACTTTCTCGCTTTGACAACTTGCACATATTTCTCTGACACATATGCCCCAGCCTCTTATGCCATAATTTATTTTCATCCACCACACTCATGTAACAAGAGTTCTGTTCATCCCCAACTTGGAACAAATTCCCTCTTGTACGCTGTCCCCTTGTAACTATGTTTCCATCATTTTCACTTTTTACAACAAATCCATCTTTTCTGAAGATCACTTTGTTGCCCTCATCACAGAGTTGTGACACACTGAGCAGGTTGTGTTTCAGTCCATCAACATATAGTGTTTTTCTGGATTTCATCTTTTCTTTTCCAATGATGGCCGATCCAACACCTTTGATCCTTAGAGATTCATCATTTCCAAATGTCACAGTTCCTTCTTTAAAGTCTTTCACATTCTTCAGCAGCTTTAAGTCTCCTGTCATATGAGATGAACATCCACTATCAAGAATCCATGGACGTTCTCCTTTGGTAACCTTCAAAGCTGTTTCAACAACAAGTGCTTTTTGTTCTTCCTTTTCCTTCACTTTCTGTTTTGCTTCTTCCAATTTCCTAGCCAAATCAATGTGTTCTGGCCAGAGAACCATGCATTCTTTCTTTTCAGACTTATCATACTTGTCCCTTTTGTATTTTAAAAACTTTGTCTTCTGAGGATTATTCACAAATTTTTGTTGCTCTGGTAACACACTAAGGCAGCCCTTAGCAAGATGTCCAGGTTGATCACATCTTTCACAATAAGTTTCCAGTGGTTGGAATCTATTCCCAACTTTCACACCAGTCTTCTCAGATATCTTCTGAAACTTATTTGGAGATCTTCTATTTTGAAAGCGTTGACTCCCCCTCAATCCTTGTCCTTCAAAACTTTTTGAATAGTTGTAATGTTGTTGGTTAAACCAACACATACTTTCCATGTGTCCGAATCCACCACAATACCAGCAGTAACCATAGAAAGAATATTTTCCTCTGAAACCTTTATACTGAATGGAGTTGTGAACATGCTTCTCAAAAACCATCATATTTTCATTTGTAACTCTCTTCTTCAGCTCAGATTCAACAGTACCAGAAGTATTATAAGCTTTTCTTGACTCAAGATTTTTATGCACTTCTGATTTTTCTGCATTGCTGATTTTCACCACATACTTTGTATTTCCAGCCTTGTTCTTATCAGAGCCAGTTTTGTCTTTCATTTCAACCTTTGAAGGTAAGTTTTGTAGATCCCTTTTTGGTTCATTCTTACTGGAACATTCCCCTACTTCTAAGATAGAGTTTTTGGAACTGATATTCATTTCTTTAGCTCTATGCAGTTTTTGTTGGACAAGTTCCAACTCTTCTTCTTTTGCCTTCAACTTCACTTCAATATGATCATTACGATTCTTTGTATTCTCAAGATAATTTTTCAGATCATCAATCTATTTTTCCATCATGATTTTATCATCTGTAAAACCTTCTTGATTGTTTACTGTGGAATTTTCTTTTATTAACTTGTTGTTTTCTTTCTCCAGTTTTCTGATCTTCCTCAAACATTCCTTCATCTCTTCTTTCAGATATTGTTCAAGTTGAGTCTCTTCTTCTTCAGTACTACTACTCTCATAATCATCATTATTCACTGTTGCAAAAAAGGTACTCTCTCTAGATTTTTCAGTAGCAGATTTTTCTGATTCAGTCTCGCTATCATCATCTTCCTTATCTTTTGACAAAAAGCTTCTTCTTTTTGATTTAAAGAACTTTTTATTCTGACTTCTACCAGAATATTTATCTTTTCGATCCTGTTTCTTCCATGACCTTCTTGGTCCTCTGTCTTCTTCATCACTGATGGCATCTTTCCCCTTTTGAGGGCAATTAGCCGCAAAGTGGCCAACTGCTCCACATTCAAAACATTTCAAAGGGAGTTTCCCTTTGTATTTCCCTGTGCCTCTTTTAACATTTTTAGAAAACAAGGATAGAATTTCATCAAAATTTTGACATACCTCATTTTCAAAGTTGGATTCACCAGCTTCTTCATTAATAAGAATTTTCTTCGACTTCTCTTTCTTTTCTGTCCTGAAAGACATTTCTCTATCAGTTTTTTCTTTGCTCTTCATGGTCTTTTCTCTTCTCATCTCATAAGTGATGAGAGTACTATGCAAATCATCAAGAGATAATGTTTCCGGATCTCTGTCTTCTAGTGAAGAAACTTTAGCATCAAATTTGTCAGGCAGAATTCTCAGGATCTTTTCAACAACTGTATCATCTTCTAACTTTTCACCAAGACATCTGATTGTACTGACAATGTCATTAACTCTGGTAAAGAATTCCCCAACAGATTCAGATTCTCCCATTTTCAAGTCTTCATACTTCAGCCTCCAGATTTGTAGTTTTGCCTTCTTCACTTTTGTATTTCCTTCATAGATATTCATTAGATTATCCCAGATGCCTTTCGCAGTAGTGACACCTTTCACTCTTAAAAACTCACTCTCAGAAAGTGATGAGAGTAATGCATTTTTAGCTCTTCCATCATTCTCAAGATTCTTCTTATCGACAGGAGTAAGAGGGACCTTGTCATCAATATCAGGAAATCCATCTGTTGTAGTTTCAAGAACTTCATATCCAAGAGACATAAGATACGGCATCATTCTGTCCTTCCAGATGTGATAGTTCTTTCCATCGAAGATTGGAATCCCATTATTGTTCACACAATTTAGATTTTCCATCACAACTTCTCTTCAAACACTTCAGCAAAGAGTAAACAAAGGCAGCTCCCTCTGATACCAATTGAAGTTCCCAATCAGGATCTAAGTATCACTGAGAGGGGGAGGGGGTGAATCAGTGATATCTTTTTCTTTTTAAGTTTCCCCCTTTTTGAAACAACCTTCACCTCCTGTTAAAGAGTTTCTTCCCTGCTGAACACACACAACCACAGGAACACAAGATTTACAAGGTTCACTACTCAACAAGAGTAGCTACGTCCTTGGTATGGTACGAAAACAATCCAGTACCACACAATCCACTAGAAAACAATCCTTTGATGTGGAATACAACGAGTAGGATATACCCTTACACTCGTGCAGCACTTTAAAAACAATCTAATAGTGCATGTGCTCCCTCTTAGCACAAATAGGGTAACACAATGTTTCAGTGCTTCTTTACAATTGAACAGATGTATTCTCTGAAGTACAAATCTTCACTTTCTTACCCAGAAGCCGGTAAGAACCCTCTTACGCAAAACTGAATACGCGCGAAGACCTCAAATGTTTCGTGCAGCCTTTAGGGTGACTTGCGCGCAATTCAAATGACTTGCGCGTAAAACCCTTTTGGCGTGAAAAACGTTTTCGCGCAACTTTCCTTTTGCGCGCAACTTTTTCTCTTTTCGCGCACCTTCTCAACTTTTCGCGCAGCTATCCTCTTTTCATGCAAACTTCTTTCTTTTCGCGCAACTCACTTAGCGTATAATTTACGCGCACCAGAGCTCGAGATTTCTTCTAAGTGTCGAGCATTAACAACTAACAAGGATTAGCCTCATATTTATAGGCATTTTTGAACCCGCGCGAAAAAAACTAATCCGCGCGTAAAACCTCCTCCATGCGCGTAAAAACTCTTTTATGCAACTTCATATTTCGCGTCATGCTTCAAGTTTTCGCGCACCTCATGCCTTTGCCATTTTTCATCCTTCTAAGCATGAAGCACCAATTGCACGCAAAATTCCGCACCGCGTTCCATATTGCGCGCAAACCCAATCTTTCCTGCAACATCAGATTTCGCGCACTGCTCCAATATTTCGCGCCTTTTATGCCTTTGCCAATTTTCAATCTTCTGATCTCGAACCATCATTTGCGCGAAAACTTCATTCCTCAATTCCGTGCACCATGCCAATATTTTGCGCATCCCGCAAATTTTTCGCGCAACCCGCTACTATTTCGCGCATCCCGCAGATATTGCGCGCACCACTTTATTTTTGCGCGAAACATGCCTAAATTTCCGCGCACTCCATTCCTTTGTCATTTTTCAATGTTCTGACCTTGAGTAACTCTTTTGCACGTATAAAACATCTTCAATCTTATGCGCAACATCCATTGCCAAGCACATTTCTTCATCTCCCGATTTTCAGGCCCTAAAATTTGGCAAACACTGAAAAACGGCGCCACCTTAAACTGTGCTTTTCTGCCATCCCCAGATTGTCTATTGCTTTGCCATTTTATCTCTTTACTGCTTCCCATAACCATTCTTCTGCTCTTATCATGAATCCCACTATCGTGATATTTATCCTTTGATAGATCAGCTTAAGCATCGTCAAAGTTGCAATGGGAACTGAATCTTTCCTATCTTCCAGCAGCATCATTCCTTCCAATCAAAACATTATATGACTGGCATCATCATTTATCCCCCTTTCCTTCATAAGGCTTGCATCACAAGTTCTCCTAACTCATGATTTGTGTGAAATACATACCAGCAAAGCATCGTCTGATTTATGATCCTTCTACAAAGTGAATTGATTTATCGCCTTTGACAACAAAATACAACACTCTGCAAAAGCTAACTCTTCAAACTTTCATCTTCATTCAAACTGGTCCCAACAAAAGGAAATAAATGAACATGCCAAAATGTTACCTTTGAGCAGAAGGTTTTCTTAATAGTACTTTGGCTGCATGTTTATTTTTCTTCTTAAGCCTATATTTTTCCTGCAAGAAATGAAGGAAAAAAGTTCAAAATAAATCAGAAGTAATATAGTATAGAATAAACAACTAATAATAAATATATATGTGTTTATGTTCATGAAAACACACATGTATCCAACAAAAATACTACATACAAGAACAAAAAATCAAAGATTACTTGGGAGAATAATGTTTTGTTTTCAAAAGTTGAACTATTTGAAATTAGAGCTTTGATAATTTTATCACCTGTTTCATCACCATATGTGTTGTCTGGGTCGTCTGGAATACTTGAAAGAGAGAGATAACATGGTGCTAAAGTTCATATAGGGTTATGGCCAATGGTGTAGGAGGTCAGATATGCTTGTTATAGAGAATCAAGAAGATGTAGGGGCATAAAGATAACCTAGGTTGCTCAAATCACTGAGGATATAACCATGGGTCATATATGTCGGGTGCAAAATGTGTTCCTGGTTGATGGTTTATTCTTGGGCAATGATGCATGGCCTAGGAGAGCAGAAGGGCCTGGGAAGCACACTGGGTCATGGATGAGCTTGAGAACACCACTTGATAAGCTTTATGCTTGGTCAAGCTTGGATGGGAACGATAGAGGGCTAATGAGCAATGGAGGTAACCTGGCGGTGGATGAGAAGCAGGTGTCTGGTGGCACTTTATGTCTTTGGACAACCAGGAGAGTGATTTATGTCTAATGATGTTGCATTCATAATATGATTTAATGAATACAGAAAATAAGTGAAAATGATCAAAACAAATGGAAATGAGAAAAAAGAATATTTTTCAATCATAAACTTGTAATAAAAATAATATTCAATCAATAGTACATATATATACCTAAGTGGGTCAAATATACACGGTTGATTTAATGAACCCAACATTAGTTTTACAATATAGTTGTAAAGATCCATTGTTCTGATGCTCATATGAAATAAGGAAAAAATAATTATTTCAATGCAATGTTAGTTCTATTTTTATAAATTAAATTTCATAATTTGAGAAAAACAGTACTTGTTGCAGTCATAATTTTATTTAAATTGTATAGAAAGGAGGAAATTAAAAAATGGGACAGAAGATAAAGACATAAAAAACCTATAAAAACATAATGTTTCAGAATTAATTGGAGGGTCAAATGTTGGAAGTGAATTGGATTAATGTGTTAAAACTCTAGGGTTCTTGTATCAATAAAGACACAATGGAAACCAACCAACGATAGAGCATAAGGGTTCCTTACATAGAACATACTGTAAAAGAAATTATTGTTATAAAATTATAGAAAAGGAATCTAATACATAATAAAAAAATTTCAATACGTATATAATACATTTCCATTATTATTTTCATAGTGTATTTTTTTTCATAGAGTATAAGGTATAGTTAAGAATGCATTTGTGTAGAAAATGAAAATCATGGAATTATAGTCAGATCTGGAATCTTATCTTGATCACATCATGGGGTGAAGTTATAGTCTGAGAAACACCACCATAAATGGCCCTCGATGTCACAATAATAAATGCATGTTTAAGCTAGTTGTTCTTCTCCATATACTCTACAGACACCGAAACCTAGAGATCATAATTCACCATTTCAAAATTTAATTTTAACATCATCCAAAACAATTGAAAAATACCAAGAAAAGGGAATGAAGACTAGGAAGTATATATGACCCACTGAGAACATTTGGGTTTCACGAGTTGGAGGATCCTGTGGTGAAGGTGCCCGAGGAGGAGGTGTTGGATGTGAAGTATTCAGATGTGGAGGATCTAGATGAGTATCAGCAGCATGAAGAGTGGTTAGTAGGGGACATCGCTAAAGCGGGAACAATAGATTGAGGAAAAATCATGAGTGGTAGTCAGTATGAAGGGAGGGATTTGAGGAGTAACATTCTGGAGTATGTATAATGGGAATGGAATTTGTAGGAGGTGTCGAGGATGATTTTGATATGTGGGTGGAAGGATATTTCATGGAGGGGTTCAAAGGTGGAAGCAGAGGAGATGGTGGAGACATGGCTGGAAAGGGCTATCAGGGAGGCTGCAAGGATTTGGAACCCTAATCTCAGTCAAGGGAAATCCTGATCGGGGTAGGGTATAGATAGAGGAATTTAAAAAATGGATCAAGAGGGGAGATGTGGAGGGATATATGAAAGACACATTAGTGAAGAGGAATGTTAAAGTGACATGTGGTGGATAAAAATCCATGATTAGTATGTATAGCAGATACCTTATCAATTTCGAGGTTATAAATACCATCCAATTGACTTTATCCAAATCAATCACCTATTTATCAAATCTAAACACAATTGTCTCAATATCTTGAACACATTAAGGGTTGCCTTACCCTAATTAAAAAATTTACCTTTACATTAAATCAATTTTCTAAGTCCTCATCACCATTCAGCATATACTTTTCAATCCCTAATGAAAAACTTATACTGAAAAAACTTATATATTTTATTATTCATATAACATAATATTTGAATTTCAAAACATATACACATCAATCATCCTAATTTATTCTTAAACCATCACTCAATATTTTTCATATTATTCCTTGATACCTATTTCCAAGAATATGAAATATGAATCATGTCATAAGGTTCCTCAACCTCAATTTAATCATGCTTCTTATGTTTAATATAAAAAATATTTTTAGAACATCCCACACCTTTCACATGTCATTTGTGATCTTTTTATCTTTATAAGTATAAACAATACTCATACCACCTTTCTGATTCTCTTCATGGGATCTCTACTTATGACATATATTTGTATAATTCTCATACTTTACACATATGAAACATTCAATGCTAACCCAGTTCTTTCTAGTACCATCTATTGACTAAAATTATAAAGTATAGGTTGATAAAAAAATTACCATAACAAAATACCACATAATTATAAAAAATTACTTATAGGATGTCAAAATAATGAAACCTAATTCTTTAATCTATTAAACCTTAGGTTTGTCCTAGGTTATTTACAGTAATATTCTATTTAAATCTTTTATTATGGTTCATAAATGTTTTTTTAATTCCCAAAGAATATCCTATAGGAGTGTAAAAACATGTGTGCTGCATGGCCTATTGTCATGCACTGGTTCTAGATCGAGTCTAGCTCAATACAATGTTTTAGGGTTGTTACCACTATTTACTTCTATACTAGATCCATATCCACTTTTAGTATCTAGATAGGGATGTATTTATATGAAACCACTAACTTTATCCTTTCCCAAAATTCTAGGTCAGTTTCCTATACTTTAACTTATCCTTAGACTTATCGTAAGATACATCCCTACACATATACATAGAAATATTTCTAGGGATCTCACTAATGTTTTCTCATCCTAGTTTCCAAAGGTTGACTAAACCTTTCCTTTTATACCAAATATAGTGACCCAGGCTTTAAAAACATGGATATTACATCATTTTAGATGAATATTCAGAACATTACAAAAAAATATGCCCAAGGACCATAATAGTTTACTATCTTTTGAAGTTTGGAGAAAAATATTCTAACATGTTGAAATACCTTCAATGTTTCCCATTATGATCTTTCCTATTAGTAATTTTACTTAAACCTTTCTTTATAACATGGGGAAAAGAAACATAAGAAATGAGTGATAAGGAATTTGTGGCAGACACATAAACATATAAAATTATTTCTATAGTAGTCAAGGAATTGATTCCAAGGCCATATTAGTAGTATGATTTCAGTCCCCATACCATATTGGTATCCATAGTTCACTCCCATGACCATCTAAGTAGTTAGGGTTTACTCCCAAGATCATATTAGCAGATAAAGTCCTTTACTGAACCGAGTTCACTCCACATTCTATCCATGTTTGTCTCATGAGATATAAATATTTAGCCAATTAATTTGAGGGAGATATAGGTCCCAACCATATCACAATTAAATCATACATAATGTTTCTACAAGATCATGAGAAATCATATCATAACCCATGAAATGAAATGGGTATCATAAACACGTAATCATATCATAATCTATGAAAAATAGATAGGTTTCATAATCATTTCATCAAATAATAACCCATGAAAAGAAGAAAGTTTCATAAGTATATAACCCATAAAAAGGGAAATGGGTTTCATAAACATAGAACCCATGAGAAGATGTAGGTTTTATAAGAATATAATCAGTGTAAAGGGAAATGAGTTTCATAAACATATAACCTGTGAAAAAAAAAGTAGGCCTAATAAGTATATAACCCCTGAAATGGGAAAAAAGTTTCATAAACATATCACTTATTCAAAGAATCAAATTTCATAAGAATATAACCCATTAAAAGGGAAATGTGTTTCATAAACATATAACTTGTGAAAAGATGAGGGTTTCATAAGCATATAACCCATGAAAGGGAAACATGCTTCATAATCATATAACCTGTGAAAGAGAAATAAGTTTCATAAACATCATTCCATAAAAACATAAACCATTTAGATAAATAATATGATTGGAACCTTTAGATAATTTTCCTATAAAGGCACGAGTAACACCAACAGATGTCATCTTATATGGAAAATAATTTGAAAATATCCTTTAAAAATACTTTTTCATTAAAACATCCTTTCTTTTTTTAAAAATATTTTTAAAACATAAATCCTTTTGAAAACCTTTTTATTTGAAAACATATTAAGGAATATTGAAAACATATTGAAAACCTTTTTCTTTGAAAATCGCTTCGAAAACTAATAAATTAATCTTTGAAAAAATTTTGAAAACATTTTTCCTTGAAAACTTATAAAATAAGATTGAAAAAGTTTTGAAAACCATTTTCCTTGAAAACTTATAAAATAATCTCGAAAACTTTTTGAAAACTTTTTTCCTTGAAAACATATAAATAAATATTAAAAACATTTTGAAAACCTTTTCTTTGAAAATAATCTAAAACTTATAAAAAAATTGTGAAGATGTTTTAAAAACTTTTTTCATTGAGAATAATTTTAAAACATAAAAAATTGAATTAATTGAATTAATTTTCTTTGAGAATAACTTTTTAAAACATATAAAGGAATATTTTAAAATCATTTAAAACAATTTTCAAACAAGAAAATTTATTTTTTGAAAATATTTTTATTTGAAAATTACATAAAAAATGAATTTCTAGAATATTAAGGGATTTTTTTTCTTAAAAATGTAACTTGTAAACTTGAGAAGGAATATTAAAATAAAGTATTTTCATGACTATGTATAAATCTATACATGTCCAACATTCCTTTTTCATTGTAAAAATTTTAGAAAAGTTCCTTGATTAGAAAACAAAACGAATATACATTTTTTTTAAAAACCTTTTTGTATAAAATGTAAAACATGGGTTAAAATGTATTTTAAATATCATAGGATAGATGTATAATATTTTTGAAAAAAAATTAGAAAACATGGTTTTGAACGAACAAAAGTTTCAGACCGAAGAGATAGATAAAGTCTGATATTCTTAAAAACACTTTCTTAAATATATCAAGCAAAAAAGATTAAAAAATGGTACTAATACTTTAAGATATCATTAATAAACAGATTAAAATAAAATTCATGAATTTTATTGAAATGTGGATTATAAGGATTCATCAATTAAAGCATAATCATAAATAATCCTAATAAATGATGACATTGTTGCAATAAACTCTTACTAATTGGTAACATTGATCCATAATACCCATATAAGAAAATTAAATTACATAAAGATTAAAATATAATTTAAATAATTATATTCATGAGATAAAATTTCAAATGGTATTGTATACACCTTGTAGATGAATATAGGTGCATAACATGGCATGTGTCTCAATGAAGGCAAATTGAGACAAATTTACTTTACAAATTTGGTACCTTTTGAAACATAAACCCCATGAAATAAAGTTCATAAAATGGATATGTAAATATAAATAAATTTAATTATAAGAATAATATAATAAATCCATGGTAATTATACACACCACATATAAGAAATAGTAGGTGAACATGGCATGTGTCTTACTGAAAATAAAAGTGAGACTAGAAAACCCATTCCTTAAGTCCTGACTTTATTTGTACATGTTAAAACCTCATATATAATAAATATAATTTTATTATAAATCTATCACAGAACCATATTATTATATATAATACCATATATGATTTTTTATGACTTTATATTACCTATTTATTAACAATTCCTTATTAACATTATGTTTTGAGTAATATCTGTGTTGTTTTTCTTATATGTTTTGACTTTTTATTATTGAAACTGTTAATTATATCATTATTTACTTATTTAAGGAATGTAAAACTTGATATAAGTATCATATACATTAATTATTTAAATATTTATAATAATATATAAAAGATAAAAATATGAAATGGAATATACCGTTCATGGAGATGGTATGTCGTACATACGCATGAATGTTGTTTCTATTTTATTATCATATTGAAAAAATAAATTAAATGAAATATATGTATATATATATAATATCATTAAATTATAATTATTATGTCATATATATCATATAATATCACAAAACCCATACTTAATACATTCCATGTAAAGTGTGAACGAATCACATCGATTTGAGGAGGCATTAGTCCACACGCCCACAAACAAAGTTACCATATTTATAAAGAATGGAAAGAATAAAGTAATGTGTTATATAATAATTAAATAAGAATAAAAACATCATAAATATAAAATATATCATATAAAAAAATATTATCCATCATAATTCCCAACCATGATAGGTATAAAAGGAAAAACGAACAACATCATTTCATTATGCGGTAGTTCGTTACACACAAGAACGGTAAGTTCGTTACCCATTTGATTGAAGTGTGTGTAAGTTTAGGTCAAAACCTTAGAATAAAAATACATTAGTATATTGAAGATATTGATGTTATTATATAATCATTTAATAATAATAGTTTATGGTAGGTATTTTTTTTATATTATCTTATCAGAGTTTGGGTGATCCAAAGTGCTTTATATGTTTGTAAAAGTGGTATGGGTGAGTGCCTTTTTATAGTGGTGGAGGAGTGGCATTCTTGTAAATTTTTTAAAAGGGAATTCCACCAGTATTTTTTCCATGTCAAGAGGCTCCAATAATGGTATAAATTCCCATATAGAAATTATAGGGTCTAAAAATGAATATAAAATGGATTTTGGAAAAGTTTATAGGTAATTTTGGGCCTTAAGTTTAAGGTTTATTCCTTTATTAAGCTAATTAATCTCTTAATCATTTTAATTAATTTTAATAACTTTCACTAATATTTTTAGTCAAAAACTAAGTTGAACTCATTATAAATTATTAATTATGATAATTCAGAATATGGAATCCATTTTTCCAAATTTAAATTATGACAACCCTGCTTTTTATTACAACTTAAACATGCTTTATTACATAAAACTTCACTTGATACAACAAAGAAGATCGAGAGGTTTAGTGTCTTTGGGGCTTAGGATCATTACATAAAAACTTTAAACTTGAAATACAACATCTTTATTGAAAACTTCCTTTACATGACCACTACATTCCTTCGTACTTAGCATTGCATGGGATAACCTGAGGACATGCATAAGAAAAGGGTGAGCTATAAAGCCCAGTAAGGGAGTACACAATGAATAACATGAGGAGTAAAATACATGTTAGGCAATAGGAATATCAATAGAGCATAAGAGAAACATGAACATAAAGGCATGATAAATCATGATAATCATAACATGGAAATGTGGCAACAACACTTAACATTGAATTAGCATGAGCCAAGGCTCATTGCACATGGAGCATGAGTAAACCCTCATTGCACTTGAAGCACGAGTAAACCCTTGTTGCACTTAAATTAGCATGAGTCAACACTCATTGCACATGACGTATCATGATACTATACTTTACCCAATGCATTGGAGCGCTATAAAGGGCGCACCCTTCTTAAACATTTCATTTCATGCATAAGTGTGCCACATGGATCATAAAACATGGATTCATAAAACATAATCATTTATTCCACGATAAAGGAATGTGTAATTCATACATGAAACTTTACAATCAATAAGTAAATGTGCATAAAGGTGAATACCCTTGATGGAGAAATGGGCATGGTATTCACTACACAATGACATTGGCTTAGAAAATCGGTGCGATTTCGGCAGCGTAACAGCGTGACATAAGAACTCATAAAAAAGGTTGATGAGAGAAAAAGGGGTTACTCATCATATTTACATGTAATGGACAGTAAGGAGGTCATATATATAAATGTCCCAACATTTGAAATGGAATTTAAATTCATGATACAAAAGTATTGCTTGAATGTAAAAGAAGAGAGAGAAGTTCCTTTCGGAATTTCGGTATAGTAACGGGTGTACATGGGAGGCATTTAATGAGAGAAAAAGGGTTCTCCCATCATTCAAACAATAAGAGGGCAGTATGGGGGAGGTGATAAACCATACCCCAACATTCATAATTGAAATTAAAAGGGCAATACAACTTAAAGAAAATTGACAAAAATGAGAAAGGAAGAAAAAACCCTTACTTGGAAGTGTGCTTCCAAAGGCTAGAGAGAGGCTTGTGAGAGGCTTCTTGGGAGATTGGGGCACCTTGGGAGGATTTTAGAGAGATTAGGTCAGAGGTTGGACGAACTTCAAGGGCTTTGAGTGAGGAGGAAGTGGGAGCTTGGGTGGGTTTATATAGGAAAGGTGAGAGAATTCTTTATTATTTAGGTTTGGGACCCCTTATATTAAAATAATCCAAACCACAAACCATCCCATGGTATTTGCCCATGGTTTCTGGAAAAGGAAAGAGGAAAACAATATTTTATAAGTCCAAGGTCCTAACTTATTAAAAAATTAGGGTTGCTTATGTAGAGTGAGTCACACTCCCATGGAAATTAATTTAAAAAGGCAAAGTGTTGAATAAGTCTTGAGGGATCCATTAATGCTTTGAAAAGTAAGTCAAACAAACCCAAAACCTAATTATTTTAATGATAAAACACATATTGGCCGAACATAAGGATTATGTTATTTTATTACATCACCATTGGGTCATTATGATGTCATAAAACACATTATATATTTAAATGGTATTTAATTTTTACCCAAAAATTTGACTGTCTCAAAAAATTATGAAAAATTCACCGTTAGATAATTTCGAAGTCCTGATTCCAAAAATAATATTTATTTTATCTAAATAATTTTCTAAATATGTGAATTTTCACTTTTAAAATAAAAACCGACATTTATAAAAAAAATCACGGGTTTGACAGAAATGGCTTTCAAACCTTAATAAAAATTTTAATTGCATTCATAAAATTATAAGATCATTTATATTTAATAAAAAATTAATTTAATATTAATAATAATATTTTATTAAAATATTATTTAATTCAAAAATCCTTTAATTTAATAAAATATAATTCTTAATTAAATAATAACTAAAAACACCATTTGTACTTTAAAAACTAATTACAATGTATCAAAAATGACTAGAAATTATATTCATTATTATATACAAAAATAATGTACATGAACATGGTGCTACTTATTTGTTACATAACCCCTTAAAATAGCCGCATAAGACCTAATGGTAATGTGTGTGATGGTGACAGACTCTTGGGGCGGCTCGGATAACATCGCTCGAGTGGTAATTTCAATCAACTTCCACTTTTCCCGTAGACGATCACGTTCGAGATTGAATTGATGAAGTTCAGCTTGGGCTTGGTCAAGGGCAAAGCCCAAAGACGCCACCTCTTTTCTGAGCTCTGACAAATGGGCTTCGTAAGGGGCAATTCTACTGGATGAGGTCATCGCTTCCTTTGTCTGAGTTGAAATAGGTTCATTAAAGCCTTATATTTATACTACTCAGATGATCACCGTTCAACGACTATAAAAGTAACGGTCACAAATCTTAACGTAAAACTAAATAAGTTGGCATCTTATAAAAAACATTTTTCATAAAGAAACATTTAACTAGATCAAGAGGGATTTTCCATTAATGAAACTTTGGGTCGTTACAACATTCCCCCCTTAAGAAATTTCGCCCTCGAAATTTTCCTTTTCCCACACTAAAACAAATGTGGGTAACTTAGCTTCATCATATCCTCTGACTCCCAAGTTGCTTCTTCAAACTTGTGGTTTCTCCACAACACCTTGACGAGGGGAATTGTCTTATTTCGTAGAACTTTTTCTCTATGATCTAATATCTTCACTGGTTGCTCCTCATAAGAAAGATCGTCTTCTAATTGTACCACCTCAGAAGAGAGTACATGTGAAGGTTCTGGTATGTACTTCCTTAAGAGGGATACATAGAAGACATCATGCACCTTGGCCATAGTAGGTGGAAGTGCTAGTCGATAGGCCACAGCCCCAACACGATCAAGAATCTCGAAGGGGCCGATGTACGTTGGACTTAACTTCCCTTTCTTTCCAAACCTCATGACCTTCTTCCACGGAGATATGCGTAAAAACACCATGTCTCCGACTTTAAACTCAAGGTCTCATCGATGATTATCTGCATAACTCTTCTGTCGACTTTGGGCTGCCTTGATATGCTGCTGAATGGTTTTCACCTTCTCCACCATTTCTTCGACCATTTCTGGTCCAAGCAGCTTACGTTCACCGACCTCATCCCAACATGTCGGTGTTCTACACCTTTTCCCATACAGGGCTTCATATGGTGCCATTTGAATGCTCGATTGGAAACTATTATTATAAGAGAACTCAACTAGAGGAAGATGTTGATCACATCCTTCTTTAAAGTCCATTGAGCATGCTCTCAACATATCCTCAAGTGTTTGGATAGTTCGCTCGGATTGGCCATCAGTTTGAGGATGATATGCCGTACTGAAGTTCAGTTCAGTATTCAGAGCATGTTGAAGACTCTTCCAAAACTTAGAGGTAAATCTTGGATCTCGGTCAGACACAATAGATAGTGGTACTCCATGCAACCGTACCACTTCCCTGATATATATCCGTGCTAGATGATCCAAAGAGAAATCCTCTTGAATAGCAATGAAGTGTGCAGTCTTTGTAAGACGGTCCACAATAACCCAGATTGCATTGTTTCTTTTGGATGTCCTTGGAAGTCCAGTGACGAAGTCCATGGTGATGTTCTCCCATTTCCATTCTGGTATGGGCAATGGTTGCATCATCCCCTTAGACTTCTGCCTCTCTGCCTTCACTTGCTGACACACCAGGCACTTTGATGTATATTCAGCGATCTCCTTCTTCATATTATCCCACCAAAAGTTTTCTCGGAGATCTCGATACATCTTTGTGCTCCCTGGGTGAATAGAGAAATTTGAACTATGTGCATCATCCAAAAGTTCCTTCTTCAGCTCCGAACTTGATGGAACACATAGTCTTTTCCCAAACCGCACAATTCCATCTTCATTAATATTAAACTCTGAGAATTTTCCCTTTTTGATAGCTTCCACTTTTACTTGGATTCTAGCATCATCCTTTCGAGCATCCTTTAACCTTTCCAAAAGAGATGGTTGAGCAATCATTTGTGAAAGGATTGATGATGTTCCCTTCTTTATGATTCCCACGTCCATCTTCATCAAGTCTAAGAAGATTGGATCCTTCTCAATTCTCATCATTGATAGAATCGCTGGATCCTTTCTACTTAGGGCATCCGCCACCTTGTTCTCCTTCCCAGGGTGGTAATGTATTGAACAGTCATAATCCTTGATGAGATCTATCCATCTTCTCTGGCGCATATTAAGCTCTTTCTGTGTGAATATATATTTAAGACTCTTGTGGTCAGTATATATCTCACATTTCTCTCCATAGAGATAATGCCGCCAGATTTTCAAGGCAAAGATCACCGCCGCCAACTCCAGATCATGCGTTGGATAGTTTCGCTCATGGATTTTCAACTGCCTTGAGGCATAGGATATCACTTTATCATTCTGCATCATCACACATCCTAAGCCCTTCTTCGAAGCATCACTGAATACCACAAAAAGCTCCCCACTTGTGGGTAAAGTGAGCACGGGTGCAGTGATAAGCCTCCTTTTCAACTCTTTAAAGCTTTCTTCGCATTCATCATTCCAAGAAAACTTTACTCCCTTTCGAGTTAGCTTGGTAAGAGGGTTGGACAATCGTGAGAAATTTCTCACAAATCGTCGATAATATCCAGCTAACCCCAAGAAGCTACGGATATTAGTTACCGATGTTGGCCTCGGCCATCCCTCAATTGCATCTGTTTTGGAGGGGTCCACAGATATCCCATTGCTTGTGATGATATAGCCCAAGAATGAGACCTCCTTCAAACAGAACTCACACTTGTTGTACTTGGAATAGAGCTTCTCCTTGCGCAAAGTCTCTAGTACAGTTTTTAAATGCTCCTCATGGTCCTCCTTGGTTTTGGAGTATATTAGAATATCATCTATAAAGACTACCACAAATTTTTCTAGGTAATCCCTAAAGACTCTATTCATCAAGTCCATGAATATTTCTAGAGCATTGGTGAGTTCGAAAGGTATTACTATGAATTCATAGTGCCCGTACCTTGTACGAAAAGCAGTCTTGGGGATATCTTCCTTCTTCACCCTTACTTGATAATATCCCGACCGCAAGTCCACCTTGGAGAAGTATTGTGCTCCACGCAGCTGATCAAACAAGTCATCGATTCTTAGGAGAGGATACTTGTTCTTTATTGTGATTTTGTTAAGTTCGCGATAATCGATGCAAAGCTGCATTGACCCATCCTTCTTCTTGACGAAGAGGACTGGTGAACCCCATGGTGATGCACTTGGGCGTATAAACCCTTTATCCAGATTCTCCTGTAGTTGTTTCTTCAGCTCTTCAAGCTCAACAACAGCCATTCTATATGGAGTCTTGGATATTGGTAGCGCCCCAAGTATAAGTTCAATTGAGAACTCAACATCTCTTCTTGGAGGAAGACCAGGAAGTTCCTCGGGAAATACTTCAGCGAATTCCCTCACAATAGGCATTTCTTCAAGGGTGGTTTCTTCCTTGGACTCAATCATCTGAGCCAGATATGCGTGCTCATAAGGCAGTAATATCCATGCTTGAGATAATGGAGCTAAAGGAGATTCATCTTCCTCCTAACACTTGTAAAGAATCGGGGGTCGATTCTCCATATGGAGTGTGATTTCCCTCTCCCGGCAATTTATGTTGGCTCTATATAAGGAAAGACAATCCATGCCAATAATTGCATCAAATTCCACCAAAAGAAGTATGACGAGGTTTGCCGAGAAATTCAATCCACAGATTATAACATGGGAGGACTTATATTCATGGGATGCAATGATTGCCCCATTTGCCGTACTCACCGACATCTTTACTTACATGATTTGTGGTGGTGCAGGGATTGTTCTACTAAACTTTTGAGATATAAAAGAATGCGTAGAACCTGAATCAAAAAGTACATTCGCTATTCTTGAATGAATAACTAGAGTACCTGTCACCACTTCGTTGTCGGGGTTCACTTCGGCAGAAGTGATGACAAAAGCTCTTCCTTGCTGTCTTGGAGGTTGTTGATTGCCTCTGATAACCCTTGTATTAGGGCACTGATTCGCAAAATGACTCGGTTCTTTGCATTTGAAGCATTGAACAATGCGTTGAGGTTCGAACGGAGCGTTCCTCTCCTTTGTCGCAGCCGCGGGTCCTTCTTGCTGACAGTTAATAGCTAGGTGCCCTTCTCTTCCACACTTGAAGCATTTTCTTGTCCCCCTAAGGCAATTTCCAGGGTGCTTCTTTCCACACTTTTGGCAAGTGGGGTGCTGGAATTTCTTAGCGCTGTTGGATTTATCCATCGGACCACCAGTATTGAAGTCCACCTTACGCTTCTTGTCCCCATGATACCCCTGTGATTCTCCAATCTCCATTTCAACCTTGAGGGCACATCGAACAATTTCCTCATAGCTGTCGAAGTCACGGATTGCTAATGCTTTCCGCAAGCTAGGCTTCAGCCCACCAAAGAAGCGGTCAACCTTGCATTCGGGGGTAACGACAAAGCCGGAAGCGTATCGTGCAAGCCTTGTGAAGTTTTCCTCGTACGCTCCCATAGATTCTTCATCTTTCTGTTTGAGGGAAAGGAAGTCCCTTTCCATCTTAAGACGGAGGGTGCATGGAAAATATTTATCGAAAAACATCTTCCAGAATTCCTTCCATTCCAAAGCCTCGATCTCCTCCTCAGGCTTCGTATTTTTGATCAACGTCCACCATTGATCAGCTTCACCCTCCATACGATAAGCCTCCAGGAGAACCTTCTCTTTTTCAGAGCATTGGAGGATGGAGAATATATTTTCAATGGAGTTGATCCATTGTTCAGCGATCGTGGGATCGGATGATCCACGAAAAGTAGGAGGCCTTTGTCTCATGAAGCTTTCAATAGCGACTTGTTCTTTCTTAGGGGGGGGTTGAACGTTCCTCTTGACCAGTGTTTCTATTCAAAACTTGAGTTATCTGAGAGAGAAGCGTGACAAAGTTCGCGATTCCCGCTCCCATTGGATTGGGCATCTCATAAGTACAATCATCACACTGATCTTCACAACGGTTGTTAGCCCGAGTTCTCCTATTACCGGCCATTGGCTGGAATAAAAGGAAAGTTAGGGGTAACACATAAAGGTTAATCCAAAGACAAAAGTTGATGACTTATAAATAAACTTTAATCTCTTTAACTCATGAGTCTATAGGATTCAATCAAAGCTTTTCATCATCTTACTTCTAACATATATTCTTAGGGGAATTTTTTCCCTTAATAAGGGTTCATACTAAGATTGTGAATTTATCAAAACATATCCCCTAGAAGTGTCGTAACCAAGTGTGCAGCAAGGCCCATTGTCGTGCACCAGTTCCCATTCGAGTCTAGCTCAAAGCGGTGTTTTCGGGTTTTACCCCTAGGATACATCTGTGCCAGAGTCGCCTCTACCTGCTCGTATCTAGACAAGGATGTATTTGTTTGATAAACCACTTACTTAGTATTTACCAAAACTTAGGGATGTTTTTATTATGCTTAGTCTTGTATCTAAGGCTTTACTAGGGTTTCCTAATCCCAAAAATAACTAAACCTCCCTTTGATACCAACTATGACAACCCTGCTTTTTATTACAACTTAAACATGCTTTATTACATAAAACTTCACTTGATACAACAAAGAAGATCGAGAGGTTTAGTGTCTTTGGGGATTAGGATCATTACATAAAAACTATAAACTTGAAATACAACATCTTTATTGAAAACTTCCTTTACATGACCACTACATTCCTTCGTACTTAGCATTGCATAGGATAACCTCAGGACATGCATAAGAAAAGGGTGAGCTATAAAGCCCAGTAAGGGAGTACACAATGAATAACATGAGAAGTAAAATACATGTTAGGCAATAGGCATATCAATAGAGCATAAGATAAACATGAACATAAATGCATGATAAAGCATGATAATCATAACATGGAAATGTGGCAACAACACTTAACATTGAATTAGCATGAGCCAAGGCTCATTGCACATGGAGCATGAGTAAACCCTCATTGCACTTGAAGCACGAGTAAAACCTCGTTGCACTTGAATTAGCATGAGTAAACACTCATTGCACATGACGTATCATGATACTATACTTTACCCAATGCATTGGAGCGCTATAAAGGGCGCACCCTTCTTAAACATTTCATTTCATGCATAAGTGTGCCACATGGATCATAAAACATTGATTCATAAAACATAATCATTTATTCCACGATAAAGGAATGTGGAATTCATACATGAAACTTTACAATCAATAAGTAAATGTGCATAAAGGTGAATACCCTTGATGGAGAAATGGGCATGGTATTCACTACACAATGACATTGGCTTAGAAAATCGGTGCGATTTCGGCAGCGTAACGGCGTGACATAAGAACTCATAAAAAAGGTTGATGAGAGAGAAAGGGGTTCCTCATCATATTTACATGTAATGGACAGTAAGGAGGTCATATATATACATGTCCCAACAATTGAAATGGAATTTAAATTCATGATACAAAAGTATTGCTTGAATGTAAAAGAAGAGAGAGAAGTTCCTTTCGGAATTTCGGCCTAGTAACGGGTGTACATGGGAGGCATTTAATGAGAGAAAAAGGGTTCTCCCATCATTCAAACAATAAGAGGGCAGTATGGGGGAGGTGAGAAACCATACCCCAACATTCATAATTGAAATTAAAAGGGAAATACAACTTAAAGAAAATTGACAAAAATGAGAAAGGAAGAAAAAACCCTTACTTGGAAGTGTGCTTCCAAAGGCTAGAGAGAGGCTTGTGAGAGGCTTCTTGGGAGCTTGGGGCACCTTGGGAGGATTCTAGAGAGAGTAGGGCAGAGGTTGGACGAACTTAAAGGGCTTTTAGTGAGGAGGAAGTGGTAGCTTGGGTGGGTTTATATAGGAAAGGTGAGAGAATTCTTTATTATTTAGGTTTGGGACCTCTTATATTAAAATAATCCAAACCACAAACCATCCCATGGTATTTTCCCATGGTTTCTGGAAAAGGAAAGAGGAAAAAAATATTTTACAAGGCCAAGGTCCGAACTTATTAAAAAATTAGGGTTGCTTATGTGGAGGTGAGTCACACTCCCATGGAAATTAATTTAAAAAGGCAAAGTGTTGAATAAGTCTTGAGGGCTCCATTAATGCTTTGAAAAGTAAGTCAAACAAACCCAAAACCTCATTATTTTAATGATAAAACACATATTGGCCGAACATAAGGATTATGTTATTTTATTACATCACCATTGGGTCATTATGATGTCATAAAACACATTATATATTTAAATGGTATTTAATTTTTACCCAAAAATTTGACTGTCTCAAAAAATTATGAAAAATTCACCGTTAGATAATTTCGACGTCCGGATTCCAAAAATAATATTTATTTTATCTAAATAATTTTCTAAATATGTGAATTTTCACTTTTAAAATAAAAACCGACATTTATAAAAAAAATTCACGGGTTTGACAGAAATGGCTTTCAAACCTTAATAAAAATTTTAATTGCATTCATAAAATTATAAGATCATTTATATTTAATAAAAAAATTAATTTAATATTAATAATAATATTTTATTAAAATATTATTTAATTCAAAAATCCTTTAATTTAATAAAATATAATTCTTAATTAAATAATAACTAAAAACACCATTTGTACTTTAAAAACTAATTACAATGTATCAAAAATGACTAGAAATTATATTCATTATTATATACAAAAATAATGTACATGAACATGGTGCTACTTATTTATTACATAACCCCTTAAAATAGCCGCATAAGACCTAAGGGTAAGGTGTGCGATGGTGACAGACTCTTGGGGCGGCTCGGATAACATCACTCGAGTGGTAATTTCAATCAACTTCCACTTTTCCCGTAGACGATCACGTTCGAGCTTGACTTGATGAAGTTCAGCTTGGGCTTGGTCAAGGGCAAAGCCCAAAGACGCCACCTCTTTTCCGAGCTCTGACAAATGGGCTTCGTAAGGGGAAATTCTACTGGATGAGGCCATCGCTTCCTTTGTCTGAGTAGAAATGGGTTCGTTAAAGCCTTATATTTATACTACTCAGATGATCACTGTTCAACGGCTATAAAAGTAACGGTCAAAAATCTTAACGTAAAACTAAAGAAGTTGACATCTTATAAAAAACATTTTTCATAAAGAAACATTTAACTGGATCAAGAGGGATTTTCCATTAATGAAACTTTTGGTCGTTACAAAAATCACATAAGTGGAAGAAATTAATTTAAAATTAATCCTACAGGTGGGATGATAATGGAGGTTTTTAAAGCAAAAAGGTCTAAAAGATTGAAATGTTTTTATATACAATTTCACTGTGAAATTAGTTCCAATGACCTAAATTGGATTAAATTATTTATAATTTATCTAATTATACTTTAAAAATTAAATTAATTATATAAATAAATTAGATGAAAAATCAATTTTGAATTAAAATTTAATGTTTTCACTATTCATCAAAAAAATGAAACTTCGTAGAAAAATACCAAAAATTAGATGAAAGTAAGTTTTGATATTCAGATTCCAAAAATGAAGTTTATTTTTTCAAATAAAAATTATAAATGTTTCAAAAATTTGATTTAAAATGGAGTTTCCATTAAAAGGAAGTAAAATTACCTTTTAGAAAAATAAATCTTTTTATTCATAAAATTAGATTTATTCTTATCATATACCTACCAAATCTATTGGATGAGTATAAAAAATATTTATTGAATACATAATATATAAATTTTATTGAAAATATTAATCTAAATTGGTTTGTTTAATTTATTGAGATAAAATTTTGTTTGTACATAGAAAAATAGTTTTCATAGAAAAGTAATTTATTTATTTTTGAATAGTTATTACATTCACTTATACTAGTTTATAAACAAAGGATTCATTTTAAATAAATTTTTAAATCAAATTTTCACAATTTAGTTAATCTTATTCATAACTTCCATTCCAACGTCTAGGTGGTAACTATAATAATATTTTAATAAAAATATTAATCATATATTGTAGTTTGGTAAAACTCAGTCTTGCATCTAACATAAGCTATCAAAGGGACTCGGTATTGTATGTAATACAAGACAAACATAGTGTTGCGTGTATCGAGAGATAATCTAAGTGTTGATTTTAGTTCAATCTTTAGTTGGTTTTTCTTATCATGCAGGCCACACTTAGTGCTTTAATATATAAAATATCTATATTAAGTGTTGTGGGAAATAAAAAATATCAAAAAGATTAAATTAATTTGAAAAAATATTTCACAAAATCTTGGGGTGTTATAGATATTTCTAGAAAACCTTTTTCAACTAATCAATATTGTGAGAGGGTGAAAAATATTGATGTCATATTTAAAAAACACAATGATATGATAATAAAAGAAATATATGAAAGAAATGATCAATGTTTTTTTGATTATATATTTGAGATATCATGAGATCAAATATAACATTGATGTGATGCGTGTATATAATAATATATGTGATAGTTTGATTTTAAAACTGCTAGATATTAAAGGAAATGTGAAGGATTGTTTGGATGCATGATTGAATTTATTGTTAATGGGAATATGATTGGAGTTAGCTCGCACTCCTAAAGAAAAATGAATATACTTTCCTTTAAAGTTTTATAAATTATCCTAGTGGGAGAAATACATTTTTAATAATTCCTCCACGGTATCAAAGTACCTTAGGGTAATTCTTTAAATGTAAAAAAATTTCACCATTAAAAAATTTAAATTTAATAGGAATGAAATCTCATGATTGGCATGTTAGGACGAAACAACTCCTACCAATTACATTTTATGGAATACTACCCATTTGTGAAAAAATTACTATCGTCAAGATGTGTAATTTTTTATTTCAATTTGTAACAAAGTAATTAATCTAAATTCATTGAACAATTTATAAAATAGTGATTTTGATATACTTTTTCTACTAGAAATGAACTTTCCACCATCATTTTTTGATATAATGGTATATTTAATGGTTCTTTTAGTGTGATAAATAAAACCCTTTCATCCTATAAACTCCATTGGATGTATCCTTTAAAAAGATATATGAACATATTTAAAGGGTATTTAAATAATCCACATCGACTAGGAGCCTCCATTTTTTAGAAGTATATTTTTGAGGAGGTGAAGTTTTTTTGTACAGACTACTTTTCAGCAATGGAGAACATCATTTTTTCTATAAGTCTCCATAAATGATCTGGTTTTTGGGGAAAGGGTATCCATGGGTTGAAAATAAATTCATTGAAAATTGAAAAAATAATATAGGTATATTTATACATATTAAATAACACATATAATGACTCCACCATATATATCATTATATATTAATGTGTGAAAACAATGTTATCTAAAGAAAAAATATGCATGGTTGCTGAATAAGAATAAAAAAACTTTTTTCATGGTTTAAAGAGATAATTCATGGTATATATGATGCATCAAAAACATTAAAATGGTTAGAAAGTGACCCAAGTTTGAATGTGATAACATAGTTCAAGTACGAAATTAATGGTTATACATTTTAACTAAAGTCCTATTAAATAGAAGTATGTTCCAAAACATCAGTGTATTCATGTTCTTTGAATAAATATATTTTTTGAGTAAAAAATACAAAAACCAAATCTCTATATTAATTTTATATTACGGAGTTATGGAATACATATAGGAGATTTATTACATTAAATTTCAAGTTCTTATATTCAAGTGCAAATGGATTTTTAATAATTGTAGTTGTAAATATGATGAATTAGGAATGAAACTAATATATTTGAATAGATTGGAATAAAAATACAACCATTTTATCATAGAAACACATGAAAAAAATTCTATGTCTTGATCCATAAAATGTATAGTGTTCAATCATTTTTAAAGGAAAAAATAGTATTTTGGTGATGAAAAGGTTGACGATGATGATGAATTATGTTATATTCCTATTTCATGAAAAGACTATTATAGGATATTGATAACCATGGTATTGATACGATGTGTGCCATAAAAAACAATCAAGAAAATGGATATGGGAAAAAATATTGTAGTAATATTTTAATATTATAGGTAAAATGTATTTATTTCTTATTCAATATTTTAAAATTTTCAAAATGTGAGATATATTATTTCTAATTTTATTTTTTATTTCAGTTACATGTTTTAACAAATAAGATAAATTATTTTTTTAGTACTTGAAAAATCATTACATATTAATATTATTTTTTATTATGTCTATATCATTTTAGATATTACTTATGTTTTTTTATATCTATATAATTTCAAGTCTCATAAATATTTTCAAAATTTTTAAGAATTTTAGTTAACATTTTTAATGAATATGATAAAAAGAGTGTTTAGTTTAGTTTATTTTTTTATATAATTTTCAAAAATTTATTTAATATTATATGTAACATTTGGATCTATATTATCTTTTACTAATTATTTTTAAATTTTATTTTTAGGAATGTTTCATATCAATTAGCTCAGTCATCTTGATCGTATAGGGAGGAACCTCCAAATACTTTTACAATGGAACCTCCTCATTACTATACATAGGATCCTTATACTTATTTAGATAAAGATAAAGCTTCTATTGTTGGTAAATATGGTGTCACACGTTTTCCTAAATTATCACTTGATCATAGAAATGGGGTCATGTTCGATCCCAGTCTGTAGTATATTTCCCCCCAAAATGATGGTGGTCTGGTTTATCAAACCAAAGGTTAGGGAGATGGCAGATGATATATGTGATGGTTGAAGGTCAAGTGGTGTGACATCGGTCATCACTACTATGAATATCTATAGGTACCGACAAAACTACACAAACAAGCATGGTTCACTACGGGGTGGCACCGATGGGTGAAGGGCAGGCAGTGATTATAGTGGGCTTTGATCCTCGACATTGTTAATCATGGATGAGTAAGAGACACTATGGCTATTGGTGCTCATATCCCTGATTATAGGAGAAACGACATGGATGAGTAGGGGTCCACTATGGAGCAGTGTCGATGGGTGAAGGGAAGGCAGTGATCTTGGTGGGTATAGATCCTCAACGTTGTGAATCACAGATGAGCAGGAGCCATGGTGACTACTGGTGGTTTCACACTAGGATAAAGGTGGTGCATAATGAAGGCTGCTGTGTACACAGGGGTGGAAATGACATAACAAATATAAGGGTGGGTTGATATTAGAATGACATTGCACCATGATTTCAGACTATTTTATGGGATCCATTCCCAATGGGCCTATGGGACATGTACTAAATAAATAAATATTGATAGGTGGTCTATCCCCTTGGGGGTGTATGGTCTGCCTTTCTTACCTATGTGGGGTGTGTGTGTGTGTTTGAATATAACAGTACCCCCAAGCACCTAATATATAGATATATATAATGGTATTCCTATAAGTCTAAATTCAAATCAATTTAATAGTTTTCTAGGTATAAAATCTTGAGAGAAAATAATCATTTTAATTTTTTATTGGAGAAGTTTATATCGGGAAACATTAGGTATGTTATGGGAAAACATTTTGGTAATCTTATTTATAGTTATCTTAATTATCATTTAATTTTTTTATTAATATAGTTTATTTGTTCTTTTTAATTTTATATGACATATGATTTCATTGACACTAAAGAATTCAAGAGAAGATTTTTATCTTTTGTTATAAGGATATTAATGGATTTCAAATCAACACTTACTTTAGATTTTATTTTTGGTGAAAGGAAAAATGAAATCAAATTTGAAATATTGAGGTTATTGAATAAAGATACATGAAATATGTTTGTTCAAAGTATGAGGTAGGATTCATTTTTGTTAAGTTAAATGTCAATTGTTTGAAGTGAGTTTTTGTATAATCACTAAAAATGATCATATTAATGATTTTTTTCATTAATTAATAGGAATTTAAGAGATGTGATCAGGAAATAAAATAAAATAATATATACCATCATAATTTATCTCATGGAGGGTATATGTTACTTAAATAATGAATGATATTTAAAAAGTTTAAAAAATGAGAATCGGGTCTTTTTGCTCTATAGAGATTGCACATCCTTCTCCCTAGCTCAACATGAAAAGTGGAAAGGGTATAGAATAATGAAAAAAGGAAAATATATTATATAAGAGTTAAATTCTATAGTTGATAGGATTATAAGACACTAGTACAAAATAAATTTAAGGCAACACATTTTTCACATCAGTTATTTAATAGCTGGCATAAAAATATGCAGCGTATATTTCCAACATTAGTTGTAAAACAATTGACATTGAAATTATATCTTTCAATATTGGGTATTTAATAAATTATGTGAAAAACCATTAAAATTTTTATGTAACATTGGGATGAGTCATTTTGTGTTCATTCATTCTCATGCCAGTAATCAGTTTTCTCTCACATGGTAAACCGTAACCATTCATTCTTTGATCTGGTGGCTTTAAATCTCTTTAGTTGGCATAAACCACCATCATCCACCCTCATTCGTCTTTAGTCAACAATTTATCTCTCTATGAACCATCTTTATATTATCATCTACTTTTTATTCTCCCCCTTCTTATATATATCTATGGACTGTGTTCATTATTTAAATGGTTTATTCATCCAAGCTAGGTTTTAATAAATTTGTGTTGTTTTTGGATTATTTACTTGAATGATCTCTTCCACTGCTTCTATTTTTCATATATTACCTATTTGTCTCTTAATTTATAATTATTCATGAATATAAGGTATATTTTCATTGATGAATGGTGTTTCTTAGATTAAGTTTTTATTAATGGATTATTTAATTAATCTGTGTTACAAATAATGTTAATTTACTAATTAATGTGTGTCAAATGTATGTTTTTTTTCTGTATTATGAATGATCATTTTGAATCTATAATGGATTATAAATTTTGAATATAGATTGTTGATAATATATATTTATATGATCATGTTGATTGCATGATTATTTTTAATTTTTTATAAAATAATGATAATTTAATATATTCAATGTAATATATTTTAGAAAATATTTTATATTTCTTTTATTTGTGAAATATTTTATAGTATTTTTTAATGTTATTTATTAAAGTAAATTAAAAATTAAATTTCCAAATAAAATAACTTATTTTTAGTTCTTGATAATTTTTATAGATAATAATGAGCTGAATTTGGATTACTTCACTGTGAACAAGTTATGAATATGAGCAATGTTTTGATGCTTTTTTGGAATTTTATAAACAAAATGTTCCAAAAAGTGACATGTTTTTCTATACTTTCTTGAAATTTTTAAATATGAAAATGTTGAAAAGAATAAAAATATAATTTAATTTAATTTTTCATGGTTTTAATCTAAGTAACATCCCTCAGATTTGGTATGGTGAAAGTGGAAAAAAATCACAATCTATTGATGATTATAATTTTTAAGATGATAAGTTTGATCAAATTGAAGAAATGATTCATGGTATTGAGGTAGATACAATTGGGAAAGAATCGATAATTGAGCATCTATATGGTGATACTGAACAAAAACCATAGTATCCAGGTTGTGTAAAATGTAAAATTTTATCAATAATGTTGAGATATTTTAATTTGAAGGTGAAAATGGATGGAGTGACAATATTTTTACAGAGTTGATATGGTTTTTGAAATATATACTTCCTAGAGATAATAATCTTCTAAATTCACATTATAATGGAAATAAAATATTATTTCTGAATAGTTTTGGTTATAATATGATAAATGTATTTTCAAATTATATTGTTTTATATAGGAATGAATATGGAGGTCTTTTAGAGTGTTTTAAATATGAGACATCACAATATAAGTTGAAAGAAAAATAATAAGCTGATTTAATAGTTATAAATAATCCTTCTAAGGAAATTTGGTATCTTTCTATAATTCATTTTTTAAGGGATTATTTGAAAATTCAAATAATTACAAAAAGGTTAATATGGCATGTAAATGAGTGTATATATGATGGAAAATTACATCCTCTAGCTTATTGTCTACAATAAAAGAAAATTGATCAAAAATTTCCTATATTCAAAAATGAATTTAAAAATATCAGACTTCGACTATTCATTGATAGAATGAATCCATATTGAAGTCTTAGTAGAAAACATAGTTCATAGTCTTTTTTATTAGAAATTGAAAACTTATATCCAAAATTTTGTATGAATCAGAAATATATCATATTGAGTTTAATGATTTTTAGACTAAAACAGTATGAAAATGATATTGATGATTCTTATCACCATTAAATTATGATTTAAATCTTTTATGGGAGGAAGGTATTAGAATGAATTATTCTTATAAAATATAAAATTGTTAACTAAATGTAATGATTATGTTCACAATTAATGGATTTATAGCATATGGAAATTTTTTTAGATGCAATGTTAAGGTTTTCATCATAGTAGGGAACTTCTATTTCCTTATCAATGTGATATATTATCTAGATTATTATAACATAAATGTTATAAAAATTTTCAATAAATATGTGATAAGATAGTTATAATAGTATCCAATTATTTGAATATATATATAACTAAAGTATAAAGTAGTTGATTATAGGGAACCAACTCCAGCAGACTCCCACTTACACTAGAACCAATCGTTAATGACTGGTTAGTTCTCACATGTTAAATATTCTTCTGTTGAGTATCACTACAAATTTCGGTCCTATCATGATTCCTTGATTATTTTTTGTAAAGACACATGTATGTGTGTAAAATATTTTTACTACAACATTACTACCTTGAGAAAATCCCTTAAGTGGTGATATAAATTAGTGTCCATATTTCATTCCAATTTTAATACCTTGACATCCTGACCAATTCCATAGTCAAATATTTTCATAATGATGATAAGACTATAATTTTTTTTTATAAACCCAAATCAAAATAAGAAATTACTAAACATCTCCTTAATCAGAATCATAATCCATAACATACTCAGATATTGTAGATATGGAAACCATTAGATATAATACGTTTTTATTGAATATTACCTTAGCCTTTTTTTCTGATACTATATCATATTTAACTAAGTTAAGACAAGTGTTCAGCTCCCCTGATCACTAGTATTCCTTATTTTCTAGACACTGTGAACTCATCTAGTTCTACTTTTCTAAGTACTATCAGATAGTTCTAACTGCAAGTTTATACAATTATTTTGGATCTATTTGATATTCACCTATTATAATTTATTCATCAGTAATATAAAATGTCAGTACATATCATGGAACATGATATGAATTCCTAGGACTTAAGCTTGTGAAATTATTTTAATCACTATAATCTCTTCCTAAGATGATGTATGTTGTATTGGAAATATTATACACCAAAAAAATTTGTTCTTGAATTGTTTCAAGTTGTATATTTAAATACTATGTTAATATATATACTATGACTAGATTTAGGAAACCCATGATTCCATTTTGTGTACCTTGTTCCCTAAAAATGGTTGTTACTTTAAGTCATACTTAGATAAAATTTCATTCCTTAGTATTAATAAAATGTTAATACACAATATTTGGTTTCCATATGATATCAACATATCTATATTGAATACTTATAGAACCCCCACTAACAAGATAGAGACACATGTCACTCATTCATTTCCAAATGAATATTATATAATCACTATGCATGATTTATCTATAAATTAATTTATGTATCTATATATCTTATTGGAATTAATTGATTCCACTGGACCTTTCTAGTTATGCCTTGTATATACCATATGTTCTCCTTTTGGTAACTTCATATAGATGTATTTTGTAAGTATTACTCAAAATGAGGTGTTCTTGGCTATCAATAGGTCTATATGATGATAATTAAAGTATGATTTCACAAGTATAATTTCAAAGGATTTTATTTATGATGATTTGTGTATAGATATTTGTTTGAAACTTGTTTTCATGGTGGGTCAGTTTCCAAAGAGGTTTATTCATGGAACTAAAAATTTCCAATGGATCTCATATCAATGATAGCTCATGGGCATGCTTTCCAAATATAGGTGATCAATAAGAAATTTATCCAATGATTCTTAATGAATGACATTGGTTGAGAGGATGGTAGGTTAGGCTCATAACACCCTTTTAGGGGGATTTATTCCTACTATGGGACTCTCTTATAGATTTAATTCATATTCATGAATCCCTTTTTAAGTTCCAAATATGGAACCTATCACCCCAATGTATTAACAATCGATAATAGACATGCGTTGATGGGAAACCATCTATATATATCTAAGGTTCTCTATCGATGAAAAATATGTGTTTATCTGAGGTTCTCCATCAATGGAACCATATGTATATATCATAGGTTATCCATATTGGTTATGTTCACTGTTTTGTGATGCTTTTTTTAAGCCACACTGTTAGGTTCGCTAGAATTTATCTTCATCTAGGGAGACAATAGTTGTTTCAATGTTGGGATTAGGCCCATGATATGGGATTCCTATGTATCATCATGAGAGTAATTTGAACCCATGTATTTCATTGAAACTTAATGGGACACATCATACCTTTAAGGTCATGTGATAAGGACCAAGTCATATAGTTTAATTTCTTGCAACAATGATATTTATGCGGAATATGCCTACAGAGGATAGTGTAAGACTTACACTGAAATAGCATGAGCGACCCAGAATGAATATATCCTCCAGGTTGGATATGAACCTACAAGAAATATGGCCTAGAGAATATTAGGGTGAGTTTGGGGTGATGGGTTTGAACCTCAGGAAGGATTCTTATGTATACTATTAAAACAGTAATAAAATCCCATGTAGTTCGAAAGGTTTGGGGATAAAACCCATGGAGGTGGCTGAATTGGTTGCTTTATTGGGAATATGTCCCTTTCAAGGACTGTATGGCAGGGAATATAGCTTTTTGAGAGGATGGTAACATGGTTTTGGACCTTATACCTAGTAAGAGTCCCATTTGGTATTTTATCATGCTAGTGACATGATCACCACTAACCTCTAATCCCATATGATTTATGAGTGGTGTGAGAAACAAGAAGAAGTGGAATATTTTTCACTTCACATGATATTCTTCATATTCTAGTAGATTAGGGTGAGGGTATGAAATGTGAGTGATTTCACATAAGAAATACTTGGGGATTACTCAAAAAGGGATGCCTGAGGGAGGAAGTTTCTACTAATTTGTTGGTAAACATGGTTGAGGTCATGGAAGGGAAGACAAGAAGAAAAAAATTCTTATAAATCCCAATAACCTCTCTTTTTTTGAATCCATGTGGTCGTGGCTTACACATCCATATGGATACGGCCTGATTCTCTTCACATCTTTAGTAGCGTGAAGGGATGAACATGGGTTCTAGATTCTCTTCCACTATCCCTAGGGTTGGGATTATTTTTATCATGATAATTTATGATTGATAGGATAATGGACCTAGTAACTAGGTAGAGTAAATGCATAGTGACCCCTTTTACCACAGAAATTCTTGACTGATAGGACAAGTTGGTGTGTCCTATTATTTTAACTTACATGTCTAGAGGCCATGGTAGAGGTATTAATTTGTCCCCCCTTGGATGGGAGTCCTAAGGAAAGGGTTTACCTATCATTGATGATATTACATAAGTCTTAGAGGGTAATTCACCCAAGTTATACCTGAGTGAGTTTGATATTTCTTCGCTCAGCTGATACGTGCGTGAGGTAGCTTTGGCTTTACCCAGGCATTTCTTGGGAGCCTTTAGAGGACCTTTCCCGGGTGATACCTGGGAAAGCTTGTTATGACCTTGGCCAAGTATTTCCTGGGTGAGAACCTGTTACCTCTCCTAGTTATTTCTTGGGTGAGATGAACATGACCTCTCCTAGGTAACTCTTAGGTGTTTTGGAATACCTTAGATGATGCCTAGGTAGGCTGGTAGGATCTCACCCATGTGATATTTGGGTGAGTTAGGTGGGATATCTTCCATGTGATACTTGGGAAAGGTGAAGCTGACTTCTTGGGTGAAGAACCACTTGGGAAACCACACTTGGGAATGTCCATTATCTAATCTCCAAGGTCCTTCTCAGGTTCTCTTAGATGCCTGGCACCCAAGTTTTGAGCCAAGTAAGGGCCGTTCACCCTAGTAACCTTATACTGGGGTGGGGAGGATCCCCAAATGGTCATTTGGTGTTATTAAACCTTTTAGGATCTCAATTACCTTGTCTCTTATTAATTCCTTCTTCTTTATTAGTCTTAGGAGACTACCTGAAGCTTTTTGGGACTTGAGTGAAGGAATTGGGCGATCATATCTTTGGGCTGGCTATTTGTATTTTGGTCATCTCAAATGGGGTGCATGAGGGTATTATTATTAAGAAATATCAAGACCCTAGGCGAGAGAGTTGGTTTGTGCAAGTCAACTGTGTAGGTCCCTTAGGAAGGTTTGACCTACATGAGGAGATGGCCATGCATCTTGGGTCATGCCGGTTTGAAATATATGAGTCTCTGGCTGCATCGGTGGGGCTTGAGTGAGATCCACTTGGCTGAATTCATGGGAAAATGGAGTTCACCTTTCATAAATTTTACACCTAGCTATACTTAGGATATTGTTCTTTGAATATTTTCATCCTTAATTGAAAAATTTAGTGTCAAAAAATACCCCCAATATTGGATCCAATCTGAAGAAGAAGATTTGATCTTAAGGTAGAGAGAAATAAGGACATTGAAAGATCCTTCATTAATTTTCCTCAATTTTTTGTGAATATTAATTCTTGGGTTTGGAGAACATTAATGTTCATGTATTGCACAAGGGAGAAGTGAGAATATGGGTTGTGCAGGTTGGTCATACAGAGTGGTCGTGCAGGGCAATGGTGCAGGTGGACCATGCAGGCTGATCACGTAGGGAGACCGAGTAGGTACCAGTTCATTTATTAATATCATCACCTACCCAATGGTCCATCCTTCCAATCACACTATTAAACATCTTGTATTCTCTTGTCATGAAATTCATTTGTATATGTCTTTTCACGTATATTCTCCTCATATGCCCATGGCATGTATTCAAGTGTGTGTGCATCATCTGCGGTGTGACATTAGTGAGGAACCTCTGCCTAGTCACCTAAGTGAAGTTATTTTTCTGGGGTTACGTGGGAGAAGTGACCAACATGAGGTATCTTGGGCGAAATGACCTATGAAAGGTCACTTGGGTGAAGTGACTTGTGCAAGCCCCTTCCATTTACAATTTTTCCCTTAGAATCTTCCAAACTAAAACCTTGTATTTAATGAAAATCTTGTTTTTTCCTTATATATTTCCAATGTCTACTCAAAAGGTTCAAGTATCTCATGAACAAGCTAGTTCCTACATCAAGTAAATGTTAGACATCATCAGGATGGATTATTAGGAAGTGTGTGACTCCACTCTTTTGGATATGGTGACGTATCTCAAGAAGTATTATCACAAATATCCTGAAAGTGAACGAATACTGATTTATAACCACAGACTTTTGAGAGATGTATTCATTATAAATCTAATTAATTATTTTATTATTTCATGGTTCTAGGATTACATGAATTTTAAAACTTCCAAAATCTCATCCAGTGTCACATTTATCAAAGAGATAATGGTTCCTTAAAAATGTATCATGCACCACAGTAGTTGTGCTATGGATATGAAGCCTCACACTCCTGAATCAAAACTGCACTACTACCCATATGTATTTTGTGCTTCCAAGAAAAATCAACCAAAATTTCAGAAGTAAGACTGGGAATTATGCACCAGAGGTAGTGTCAAACCAGAGTGGATGTGGTCATATTGGGTGAAAAATACATGTGTTGAATTTGAAGTTGAAATAAAGTTGGTTATCATCTATGAGGCTATCTAGGTGTCCTAGATATATGTGTATAAGCACCAAGACATCATTACCAAGTTTCTTAGCCAATGGATCCTACAAAAAATAATTTCCATATAACACACGGAGAATTCAGCATCAGCTTATCAGATGTCTACAAGATATAAGGAGCACATATCCTTGAAGAGATGTATGACAAGTTCATTCCACCAAAATCAATGTGGGGTGATACTGAATGAACACCTATTTTGGATCTGAAGTTATTACAGGTAGCCTAGGATGTCAAGAAGTAATATCCATTCCCAAGGATGGATGTCCATTATGAAACATGGATGAAGGTTTTCCTAGATACAAAAGGAGAAGGTTCTAGTTTCTAGTTCTCAACGGTATATCCCTCACTGGAAAAGTGGATCATCCCAGGTAAGTTTTGGCCTATGCTGAAGCAGAGATAAAATAATCCATGGGGGTACAAAGTAAATTCCGATGTCCACACAAAATACTATCTCACTGGGTTTATACAAATTAGGTTGAGTATCAACATTTTTCTAGTTCATAAATCTAATGGTGGTGTGAGTATAGGGATGTTATTCATGGAATCCATCTTGGCTGAAATAAATCATATGAGGTTGGAATACCCTATCTTGGTAATGATCCACTATTGATTATTTTATGTGTATATGGGGAAGGACTCCTTATGAATTTTAATTCCATTTCAAGTGTTGTGGGGGTGGAACAAAGAACACTTCAGTTCTTAAGTTATGATGAAAAAAATTGGGTTTCATGGAGTCTAGTTCTGACCATTTTTCCAAACTGTTTCTAGAATCCAGCCTTTGTCCTTAAAGTATGGTAAATCTTTGAAGAAACTAAAACTATTAGGGGAATTCAATTTCTTCCCATATGGGGATCCACCAACTAATAAATTTATCGAAAATGGTTTAGTGATGATGAGTTGATTTTTTTATGACATCTTTCAAAAATATCATTCTAGAAACATGGATTGATGGTGGGGTCATTTACAAATCTTACATGACATACAATTTTACATCCCAATTTAAGTGCCTAAAATAACCAAATATATCCCCTACCATTCATCTATGATTAAAGAACTTTAAAATGGTGTCCTGATAGATCTATATCATCATGTCTCTAGAGGTATCTCAAACAATGATCAATTTGACTCCTTTGGGTGCATCCATTATGTTGACTTCCAGGTATGATAATATTAGGATTTTCTCATACCCTCAAGTGGAATTAACAACAAGTGTCCCTTGAGTTTAAGTTTTGATAAGTGATGGATGGAAAAATTATATTATAACTTCTTATCCCAATTATGATTATGATCGTGCTCCTAAATCGTCAAAATGATCTAGTATGCGGGCCACATAGCAAGATAGAGTTGAAGAGACTGAACTTGTCGAGCCCCAGTGGTCTAGTCATCATAACTGGGAGGAAACTTGAACTCTATATTCCCAACCTCCTATTGTTATGGAGAGGCCCAGAAAGTTAATAAAATAAAGGGATGACGGTCCTCTTCAAAACAGGCCATAGTGACATTATATTATGTGCGACCCAAAGTGGTTGAATTCTAGAAGGATATGACCTCTGACATCGAGGATTTATGGATGTTTCTATAATATGGAATACATTTCTCACACCTTAGATACATTCAAGACCCTCCAATTTTACACTATGATACTGATCTTATTGAAGTGGAAAAGTACCTTCAGGAACTGGAGATACTCGTATATTCCACTGATGATCAGATTATATCCATGAAGTGAGTGAAAGATATGAAAAACTAAGGTACTAATGAGGGGGTGGCTGATCTAACAACCAATGAATGGGATTATTTTATCTATGTTGATGTGTTATGACACTCTTATCTTCCCCTTTCTCTTTTTCATTATTTTTTTGAGTAAATATATGGATTTAATTTTCAAAGGGAATAGGAAGAGGAACCGGGGGTGGATTCACCAAAATATGGGCTGAAGGGAACCCCCATCAGTGATATGGGATCCACCCATGAATTGGGGGAGTTTTCCCCAAACCAGAGACTCATGTAAGAGGAGATATTGGGGGGATGATCTCTATCACATCCTCGTGTACTCGTATTTGTGGGATCAATTTCTGGTATTTCATAGTCCGATGCAAAGGGACAATGGAGAAACATACATTGGACAAGCACATCGCTAGTCATGGTGAGTTTTCGCAGCATAATTTGTTATCAATTTATCTATAATATGCATATGATCTGGACTTTGGATTTAAAAATATGATCCCCTATTTTCTCTCAAGGGTCTTAGAGCTGACCCTCTAAGAATTGAGGAGTATACTCCTGATGAGAAGTAGATTCCTTTTGTAAAGTCCATCCCCTCAATGAGAGGAGTGTTAAGGGTTGAGGCCACATCTGTTCCTACTAATTTGGAGGGGGAGTATAATACTATTAATGTCTAATGTTCATCATAAGTTTTTATGTATCCATCACTAACTCTTTCTCCTCATGATATTTTAGATCCACCACATATACTAGAGGATCCCACAACAACCAACACTAGTATTCTAACTATCTCAAAAGAGGTTGATTTGGGTCTCAGGACATCCTATGAAGGTATCAGTGTTGAACCTAATTTAATAGTGCTCAAAAAGGAAATTACTAACAAGAATATAGTGTAAAAAGTTGTTATCCGAGCCAATTTGGTTCCTGATTCAATCATCTTGGATACCCCTACTAGGGAGGATGTTATGATATGTGAGGCATAATATAATGAACTAATGGAATTTGAAGATGTTTTCCAACACATTTAAATCCCTTCCTCTCTATAAAAGTTTTGTAATTTTATTAAGGAATTGGATGGATGTGAGTTTTCACCTTTTTTTGTTTTCACACATGTCTGACCTCCTTATGTATGATTTATTAAATCAAATATCTTTACTTGTGAAACTTTGTCTACATAAGAAATTTGAAATCCATGAACAAGGCACCAGAGTCCCTCCTACTCCCATTGTGGAAGTATCATTATATCAATAAGGTTTAAAAAAAAGGGATTCTCAGGAGCCTTCCATGGAGGGTCTTGAGAAAACTCTAGAAGATGATCATCATCTGGAGATCCCAATTAAAACCACTAAGGTTAGGGATTATATAGAGGAATCAATCCAAGTAGCTAATCTATCAATGAGTGGGTGTCATCAACCACTTTTATCACAATTTACCTTTCACTTTTCTATATTTCAATGTTGATGACTAATTTTATTCATCTTTTAGCACCATCAACTACACTGGTTGAAACTAAAGTGGAATCCTCCACCCCAACCTAATAAATAGTGCAATTTTAGGGAAACATTACTCTAAAACGACAATTAAAGATACTTCCATAAGCTAGTTAATCCCAGAGTATACCTCTTCTATTTATATTAGCTCTTCGTAAATCCAAGAGGCTCGGGATGATCTTCGGTCATGTTGTCAGTTCATATAGAGATATATTTAGGAGTTAGTCTCAAAGACAACTATGGAGGATCTACCCTCACAACAGCACCATATCTAGATGATGTTCAACATTTTGGGGTATGGTTTATTTGACTATTGTGTGATCAACTATACTGTGAAAGAAATTTTTTTCCAATGGGAGTAAGAACATGAGTCACAATAGCTCCTCACTAAAGCAAAACTACTCAAAAACTGATGATATTTGGGTTGAATTATCCTAGGTGGGGATAAATCACACAAAAACGTTGGACGAGTGAAAGAAAAAGGTTGACATGAAATCCATTCAAATATTATATCTCCAAAAAGAAATGGATACCACAAGAGGGGATCTTATATAACTTCATTATTAACTAGAATAGGTTCAAGATGAGGTAAATACTGCCATTAGAACAATAGTAGAGGAGCTTAAAATTGTTGAGGAGGATATACTACTGAGATATAGAGGATTTTACAATCTATTGATAAGGCTAAAGAGGCCATCCAACAATTCAAAAGTTATGTTTATGGTATTTTGTAAAGTATGATATAGAGGCTCCAACTTGTGGATGCACCTTTGAATTTTTCTATATGAATAAAAAAATACCCATCCATCTATAAATTTATCCATATTTTCCCTAAAATTATAACATAACTTTGAAGCTATCTCATTTGACTGAATGTCCTTTTTTTAATGTGTTGTAATTATAATGATAACAATAGGAATACGCTCTAAGTTTTTACCAAGGTCTTGGGACCCTACGAGTATAGTGCGTTTGTTTCTAGAGCCATATGATATGCCCTAAAAAATTGTGTAGTTTTCATCATCACCCTAATTTTTTCCTAAATCAGATATAAAGGCTACTTAAAAAGTGATACTTTAATTTTTCTTAGGTTTCTCTTTATGGGTTTTTAAACTAACAAGTTTCATCCCTTTTTTTATTTCAATTTCTCACCTTTTCCTAAATCATGAGAAGTGTATGTATAGCGATCTGAAAATCGACTCTTTCCTAGGGTTTCCTTTGTAGGATTTCATCTGAGAAAGTGTTGTCTCTTTAATTGGCAGTTTAACATATAATAAGTTGGGCCAAAGTAACCAATTTTTTAGGTTAAACAATTTTGACCATAATTTATGTGGATAATGACCCAAGTAGGACTTTCATCCCAATAATTCCCCACACTTTCCAGATATGAGGAGGGAAATTTTTAATTCATGATATTGGAATTTTAATATCTGAAGAGATGACATGGTATGAGAACACAAAGAATGATCACATATGATGTTTGGAAAGTGACATGCATTGTGATGTTTTCGGGGCATACAAAGATAAGTGGATTTTCCATGAGGATGAAAATTCATTTGATTGATAGGACATATTTGGAGGTGTATTATGAAAATCCGTGTTTGAGGCCTATTATGAATAGTCAAAGGAAATTTTTTCTTTAGAGTTAGATTCCCCTAGTACCAATATCCATGGGGGGTTTGTGATGATTTGAGTTTCCCAAGAACATGAAGTGTAGTTTTCAAAAGAAATTCATTCGGAGATGAAGGAAACATTTAAATTGGAATTGGGCATGGATGCGTAGGGAGAATATAACTAATAATCATGAGTTCATCAATAAAGGAACTCATGCTTGAATTCCCAACATGGATTCATACCATGTGTGGGAAACAGGGGATATAAATTTTTTCTATGGTGGTTGGGCCAAGAAAGGGAGATCTATGTTTCACTGTGTATCTCATTGGAATGATAATCAAGCCCTACATAGTTCTAGGATAGAGACTCCCTATGAAGATCTAACCCATATGTAAGGAAAGACTACATTGATGGATCCACTCTAAATAGTCTAAAGTCATGTAGGGTAGACCAGGGACTATGGTGGAGACACGAATCCATAAACCATAAGGTTTTTAGGGTACTAGCCAAATATATCTCAACAGAGTCTGTACATGAGTGATTTTAGGGAATTCATAAATCAATACCTTCCAATTATTAGATTCAAAGGAGTAATATGGGACAATAATGTAAGGGATAACCACATATCATGTTTGGAAAGAGGTTTTCATTATGATTTCATCAAAGAATATGGGTATGAGAGGACTTTTCCCTAGGGATGAAAATGCCTTTGATTGACAGGATATATTTGGAGGTGTATTATGAAAAACTATTTTTGAGGAATATTATACATAGTAAAAACAAAAGTGTCCTTTAGAGCCAGTCACTCTTATTTCTAATGTCCAAAGTAATTTTATGTAGATTTGAGTCTTCCAAGACATGATGTGTGATTTGTGAAAGAAAGGTATCTAGAATATTTTTCTAATATTTAGACTGATTTTGGAAATGACCAAGAAGAGGATATTCTATATAGAGTTGGGTCATATGTAGGATATGAGGATTAGTGTTGTGTTTGAGGCTAGGCATGAGATTAAAGATACAAACATCACTATGTATCTCATTGGTATGAGAATCAAGATAGAAGTAATTCTAGGATAGTGACTGATACTTGAAATAGTGGTCCTATTAAGTGAGGACCACAAAATTGCATAGTTTTACATCATATGATTGGGACATGAACCATATAGTTTAATATATTATGGAGAGGAAATTGGCCTGCATTTTAACATAGTGCAATAAGGAAACTTGGAGTGTCCTTTAAAGTCTTGCATCTAGGTCCATCCATTTCATAGTGATCCAGCCAATAATGCTCCAACATTCTATGAGCATTAAGGGGGGAGGTTGTAAGTTGTGGACCTGGGGCTCCCAGATCCGAAGGAGTGGGATGGGATAGGCATGTAAGGGATGATTGTAGACCATGTTCAAAAAGAATTTTCCATTATGATTACATCATAGTGAATGAAGATAAGATGATTTTATTTTGAGGATGTAAATTTTTTTGATTAATAGGAAACATTTGGAGGCGTATTATGAAAATCCATGTTTGAGGCATATTATTCATATTCAAAGCAATGGTGTCCTTCATAGTTAGATTCTGTTATTTCCAATAGCCAAAGGAAATATTATAGTGATATGAATTTCCCAAGGCATGGATTATGTTTTGATAAATGAACATTCCTAAGTATGAAGGGAACATTTAGGCCAAAATTAGCTAGGAATGGGTAGATTGTTCCTTACACAGGTCTAAACCATATGGAATAAGATAACATTTGTGAATAGACATAGGATTTGAGATCTGTGTGTCACTATGTATCATGTGGTAACAGGAATCAAGCCAAACATAGTTCTAGACAAAGTTCCCTACACATTTCTAATCTATATAAAAGGAGAGGCATTTTTTTTAATATGTTTCCATGAATGAAATGATAACCTACCCCAAAAACTCTAGTGTAGTTCTAGATCATACATAAAAGAGTGGGGGTTTACAAATGGGACCATTTTGGAGAATCTAGGCACCACTATGTATCTCATTGAGATGAGAATCAATCCATATGTAGTTCTATGATAGATTCCATAGATTGATTAATTTATTACACATAGAAGGGGAATTTTATCATATTGCATCTAGGCTAGGATTTAGAATCTAGGCATCACTATATATCCTATGGTAACAAGAATCAAGCCACACGTAATTCTGAGATAGATTCCCCGCACTGACTAAGTTCCTATATAGGGAGGGTCATTTTATTATATTATAGCTGGGACATGATATAGAATCTTGATGTCACTACATATCATATAGTAATAGGAATCAATCTATACATATTTTTGAGATATTGGTTTCGTAGGTAACCAATACTAGTATTTTTGGTTCTCTCAGGTGAGGGACACAACTATGTACAATTCAACATCATGTGAAAGGGATGTAAACCATGTAGTTTTTCATCATGCGGAAAGAATGTAGGTTTCTTGATGTGAAGAGGAGGTAGAAATTATTACATTTCACAAATGGATTTGGGATAAATTACAATCAATTTAAGTTCATGGTGCTTGGACTATGAGGTGACCTGACCATATGAGGAGGCCCTTATCAATATTCCTAAGATCACATGAGCTATGATTAGTTTGAGAAACAAGGAATAGTGAGGGTTTCCCTTTTCATAAGATGTAAATTCAAATAAATCTAGTGAAGTTATTGATTAACACCCAAGTATATGGAGTGGGTTTGTTAGATGGTAAGTAGGAATCTAATGTGAATGAATGACATAGAGTCAAACACTAGTGAGGAAAATCATACATGGAATTAGAATTTGTGGTCAGGCCTAAGATATAAGGTCTAGGTATCACTATGTATCCTATGGTAACAGTCATTAAACTATACGTAGTCCTAGGTAAATATTACCTACACTGATTTCAATCATATATAAAGAATGGGGATTTTTTTTTTGTTTTGTGGTTGGGCCTAGGATGAGGGACCTAGACATCACTATGTATCTTGTTAAAATGAGAATCAAGCCATATTTATTTCTTAGCATTCCATGTAGTTTAATTTCATGTGGTAAGGATGAATGGTGTCTTGTAGTTTTGGGTCATATGAATAGGACCATATTTCATTAATCACATGAAATATTTCTTGAGAAATATTGAATTAGTATGTAGAATATCAGGCTATTCATCCATGGAAATAAAAAAATATGATCCATTGGAATAGGCCTTATGGATGGAAAAAGGTCCTTCCCATTTTGGTTCAATCTTCAGTGGTTTCTTCTCAGGTATCATCAGGGTCCTGAAGACCAAACCTAGTTCCCCTTACAGGAAGGAATGAAGGAAAATTTTATTATTGAAATTTTAAGATATTTGATATTGGTGAACCTCTAAATGATGTAAGGTATTTGTTATTTTCACATCCAGTCATTCCAATTCATCTAAATGCTTATGGGACTACTCATCTATAGACAATTGATCACAAATGGGAATATGGAGTAAAGGAAAGTTGACTTTAATGGGAAAATTGCTTCTGTCTCGTATACTAGTGAATATTAGATCGCTTGTGTAGTAGTATGGGTTGTGGTATAGTAGGGTCACAAGTCATGTATAATATTTCCAGGCTAGGATTTCTTGTCCTTGTCCACCATTTTCTATAATATACTCGATGGTGTTTTTTTAAAGCATCTATATGTCCATTTTTTGCTGCATGATAGTGGGATGAATGGTTGGACTCAATGTTTTATTATTGGTACAAACTATCCAATTCAGAAGAATAGAATTTGGTTTCATTTTACATCAGTATTATATGAGGGACACCAAAACTAGTTATGGTGTTCGACTTCCCAAAATTGATAGTTTTTTTCTGACTTCATTAAGGGATATTTCTTCATCCCATTTAGAGAATAAGTAGGTATCAGTGAAGATATATTTAAACTACTTAGATGTAGTGGAAGGGTATGGTCCCACAACATCCATTCCCCATAATTTATATGGATAGGAATATTTGGCAATGTGCAATAACTCTAGGTGTTGGTGGATTAAATTAGAATGCACTTGATAGGGATGAAAAATTTTGGTGAATTATGTACAATCATATGTTATCTAAGTCCATAAATATCTGAGCATACTAATTTGGTGAGAAATATTGGTTTCTAACTAATGGTTTACACAAGAACCGGCATGGAATTATTTTATAATGGTGATAGACTCCTCTCTATTAATGCATCTGAGGAGGATTTCGTCAAAACCTCACTTATATAGGGCCTTATAATGACTCAGGCTATCATAGATAATGAAGTTGACTACACATCATCAAATTTTCTCTTTCCCGGATCTATCTGATAGAATAATACCACTCTGGAAGTATTTTAGGATGGGTGTCATCCAACCATCTGTAAGATTATCTAGTTTAGAGGTATAATTTATCTTTTTTATCCATTTTATTCTACTCTGAACAAAAGGTGTTACCATTCCATGATGTGAAATGTTGATGAATGTTTCATCTCTTTCCAAATCTACCAAATTTTTAGATGCATTTTCTAGTGAATCTCCATGATTATTATGTGAGCATAGGATATGAGTCAACTTTGGATATGAGGTAAATTCAACCATCAATCCTCATATATAGTCAAGAAGGGGGATTAGTACTTCTTTCCTAATAGCGTAATCACTATTGACCTATATGATTACCATCTACGAGTCACCTTTAACATTCAAATGGGGATTTAGTATTTTTAGTGTGAGTTCTAAACCTGCAATGAGGTCTTATTATTCTACCTCATTATTGGTGAAACCTTTTGAAAACTAGAAAGTATAAGCTAGAATTTCCTTTACTACAGAGATAAGGATGAATTCCAACCTGAATTTATTGATCTTGGGGTCTTCCTTCTTTTTCCCTATTGGGATTATGGGAATTCCATAAAATAACATCTCCAATGTTCTATGAGAGTCTTGTATAGAAAATATTTATTCATTCTACAATTCGGTATTCATGGTAATTTCTTCCAAAGAAGGATTCTTTATGAGGAAGTCGATCAAATATTCCAACTTTATTTACTTCTGTGGTATGAACTGAATGTCAAACTGCTACAGGATGACCACCCACCATGCCAAACGTCCATTCAAAATCAGGTGTCTAAGGATGTACATGAGTGGGTCAGTTCAAGATACCAAATGGATCTTGTGATGTTGAAAGTAGTGCCTTGATTTATAACAAATATTAATTCTAGACAGTTCTTCTCGATATCTGAATGACAAGTTGTGGTATTGATAATGGTTTGAATGATAAAATATAGGTTTTTTTCATTATAAAAACATTATTTTGTGTGAGGAAAGAACCCAGTTATCACCCTAAAGATGTCATATATAATACGAGTAAATTTCCTTTGATATGAAGCATCAAAACTAGTGGGTTCAACAAATAATTCTTGATACTATTGAACGCTTCTTGACAGTCATTATTCCACTGATACTTAACCCCTTTTTTCATCAACTTAATGATGGTAAAACACTTTCTAGTAATATTTTCTATAAATAATTAAAATTATATAATGCATACTTTTATTCCTCTTAACTATTTGAGGTTTCAAGGAGGTAACATGTTAATAATTTCCTTTTTATTCTCAGGATCAACTTTGATGCCAGGATGGAATACTATGAAGTTAATAAACCTTTCAAAGTTTATTCCAAAATCACATTTCAAGGGTTTAATTTTTAGGATATGTTATCAAACACTACTAAAAATATGGCCTTTATCAGGACTAGAAAATTCAATTAACAGCGCTAAAAAAGTGTTGTTAATTGAGGTGAGGATAAAGGCGGTCCCTTTTATCAGTGCTCCGAAAAGCACACCTAAAGGCCCCTTTTATCAGTGCCTTTTTAGCACTGATAAAATTTGAAAAAATATTACAAAAAAATTGCAATTATGGGGGGCTTCAACAGTGCTTGAAGCCCCCCTTTAACAGTGCCCACCACCCATGGTTTCCCACGCACTCCCCAGGACAGCTTCACCCAGCCCCACCCCCCTTTAAGAGCACTAGGTAATTCCCCACACTTGCGCGTGCAACCTGCCTCCCCCAGGGTTCGAACTCGAGACCTCTTACCTGTGCGCCTAAGCCTTTACCACTCCACCATATTGCTTTGCTTTACATTTATTAATATATCTAGTTATTTATATATATATATTTAGTTATATTTACTCATATATTAATATATATGTATATTTAGTTATATTAATATATATATCCGTATATTAATATATATATTTGTATATTAATATATATATACATATATATTAACATATATATATATATATATATATAGTCATATTAATATATACATATATTTAATTATATTAATATATATATATATCCATATATTAATATATATATATGTAGTCATATTAATATATACATATATTTAATTATATTAATATATATATATATATCTGTATATTTATATATATTTATATCTATACACACACATAGATATATATTATATGTATATCTGTAGGTATAATTATACATATTTATATATATTTACAAATATTATATATTAATATGTATATACAAAAGTGCTAGAAATGGGGTCTCGAAAAACTTAACAAATCGACGAGTCACTAAAAAGACATAACTTCTTCTCCAGGTGTCTGTTTTAGCTCTTTAAATAGTCAAAATGAAGCTCATGGAACTAACTATGATAACATAGGTTCTGGAGGCCGAATAAGCACACAGATCAGAAGTTATAACCATTTTAATAAAAATTTGACAGGGGTCCGGACACAGAAACTAAGTTTTAGAGTCATTATAGTAGTTTTTTGGGATTTTAGGATCCCAAAATTGATTGATAATACATTTTAGTCAACCTTCTTTGTAGATCTCTTCGCTCCCTTTGATTTTATATGTGGTAGATCCCAAACGGACACCCGGAGCGAAAGTTATAGCCGTTTGAAGTTGGACTTTTTTTTGAAGTGCTATAACCGATATATCATTCGTTCCTATGATCTTATAATGGTTTTTAATAGACCTGGTCTTAACTAATTTCACGAGATTCTATTTTATTGGTTGCGGCTCTCAAAAGCACAATCGGAGTAGAAGTTATGCCCATTTTAGTGAGTTGCTGGTTTCTTAGGTTTTTAGAAGATAAGAGAGTTGCAAAATTTCAAACGATAATAACTTATTCTCTGAGTGTCTGTTTTGGCTCTACCCCATATAAAATCGAATCTTGAGAAATTTTATACACTCCGGTGATCACTGAAACCCCTTCTCACGTTCTTTGAGGTTCAAAAAGGACCAAAACCCTCTGAACGGTCATAAGTTTGGCTCTGGGGGTCCGTTTTGCCATAACTTCTGCTCCGGGTGTCCATTTTTCCTCAACCACATATCAAATCGAATCTTACGACCAGAACTACACTACGGTGACCAATGTAACACCTTCTCATATTCTTCATAGTACTAAAAGGTCCTTAATCCTTATAAATGTCCATAATTGTTTCTTCGTGGTGTCCATTTTGGGTCTACAACATATCAAATCGATATAAAACATATTTTAAAAAATATTTATTATATTTATATCAATATATTATTTTTTATGATTTTTTTGAAATATACACATTTATCAGTGCTATAAAAATACATTCTGATAAAAACCCCCTTTATCAGCACTACTAAAAAGAGTGCTGATAAAGGGTGGCGCCGCGGAAACCCAATTTTGTGGTAGTGAAAAGTTATTGAAAAACATATCAAGGTAAGAAATATGGTTAGAACATTGCTGATATTAAACCATTATATCATTGACATAGAACTCGATAGACCTTACAAGAATGGGTTTGAATATGTGGTTCATGGAATTTTGATATATGGTTTCAACATTCTTTAGGACAAATGGCATCACCCGATAGCAATATACTTCTTGGGGTGCCCAAAATATAGTGGATTCTTTGTCTTCAGGGCCAATTTAGATTTGGTTATATCCTAAATATCCATCCATTAAGGAGATGTATTGGTATCCATCTATTGTATCAATATTAATTTTTGTAATTGGAACCAAGAAATCATCTTTTGGACAGTGTCGATTGAGATCCCCGAAATCAATACAAACTCTGATTTTCCCATTGTTTATTGAATGGGACTATATTGGTGAGTCTTTTTGGGAACTTGAATTTATGAATGAATTTGTATTTTATGATCTTATCAACTTTGTATTCGACCTTGGTAGCATGGGTTAGATGTGTTCTCCTGGCTGCCAATTTGCAGCAACAATGATCATCTAGCAGACCCAGGTGGTGGACGATCACATCAAGATTGAGGCTTGGAATATATATTTAATTATAGGTGAATAAATCTAAATGTTTCTTTAATAAATATGTATATACTTGTTTTACTCAATGGGAATAGCCACACTGATTAGTATAGGTTTTAGATCTTCTTATGTGCCTAGATTTACTTATCGAAGTTCCTCAATAGTGGTAGATACACCTTTCTCAAATGCTGGAGGAGAATCATGGAGACCATCCTATTCTTCATATTCATATTCCTCTTCCTCTTTATCTTTATCTTCCTTTATTCCTATGTTGGGGTAGATGAGTGATGAATGGTGATCTTTAGTCTTAGTAGCAAGACTGCTATTTTGAGATTTAGAGGTAAAGATATCTTCATTCCCCAGTGGTGATAATACAATTCCTCCAGATTCAGATGATGATGTTGGGGTATACTAAATTTTTGCAGATAAATCGAAGGCATTTTCATATGAAATATCACTACCTACAGGAGGATCGGGGACCCATTCATTATGGTCGGGTTCAACTGAAATGTCTGATATCATGAGGGTTGATGAGTATATACTTAATACTAAACTGAAATCTAGGATCTGGTTGATGGGTAGTATATATTCATCATCGATCTCATTGAATGGGTTGTCTTAGGTTGTTTACAGACCATTCAATGTGGTTACCTAAGAAACATCCTTAGTCATGGGTAATTTACCTTCTCTCTGATAAAATCATGCATCAATGTATCGAGGCTTATAAGATTCAAATTGAGATTTATCACCGTATAATGTCCCACTTTTCCAGTTGATGTAGTAATTGAGAAATTGGTGATATAATTAAGGTATTTCCACTTGTTGGTGAAACCAAGGCCTTCCTAGTAGGACATTTAAGTTTATGTCTTTATAGACAAACAATAATTAAAAGTTAGAAATTAGGTTTCCAAATTGAGTTTTGATCTTGATCTGGTTGAGGGGATTTTGTTTGATTTCATCATACCCCTAAATTTTCATAGGATGGGAAGATAGGTTTTCTTGAATGTAGCCTAACTAGTAATTTTTTTTGGATTTAAATGAGATTGACTCCAAAATCTCTGACAATGAAAGATCAAAAAATATTAATGTCATCTAGTCCATGAGACACATATAAGGGCTTGATGTGTCCTTGTATAAAAACATCCTTTTCCTATTCTATAAAAGATATATTTTCATGAAGTTCCATAAGGTATATCTTTTCATAGTATACCTTAGTATTAGTAAGCTCATATTCTACTTCTTAAGGAATTGGCATGGCCTTTACAAGTGCTTCTCGGATATCCTTTGATAGGTTAATAGCATCTAGTATTTAAATTTTTTCTTGAACTATGGACAGTTTCTTTAGTATGTCACATTTTTTAGTCAAATTTATTCATCTTCCTATAGGGAAATATTCTATAGAAGTCACTTTTTTTGTTGTTGTATTAGGCCAACCTCTCCTACATGCTTGATTGAGGTGACAATTCTATTTCATCCCTTCCAATCAATCTTCCAAAATGATTAGGTCTAGAAGACTCTTAGTGAATGTGGGTGATCTTCCATACTCTTCATGTTCTTGTTGAAGGGATCTTCTGTAACTCTCAATAGTGCAAACAGATCAAGTGGGGATGTGTCCAGAATATTGGATTCTTCCATGAAAATATCTCCCATCCCTCCTTGAATCCTACAAACTCTAATAATAGTTATCTAATTTAAAATAACTAACTCAATTTTATAGTCCTTATCATACTTAGATAAGTGATCCATTAATTTAATGAATTTAATTGAATTGAGTATAAATTCTTTAATTGATGAGGATTCCTCCTGGAAGAAAATTTTCGTGGTACCATTTTTTGGGACAGTTCCCGTGATCTCGGGGATGGATGCATCAACTTAGAGAGAGTCAGAACTATCATTTGATTTTTTATAGGCTCATCTTCTTTTAACTAATTTTTTTCTTATGGATATTTTCTTTCCTATAAGATCAACTTCTGGAGGAATTTTGTGTCGGTGAATTTGGTTGTATTTTGGCAGAGGAAACTGAGGGTGAGGTTGGTTTATTTAACTATGCCCTGAGGATAACATGAGTTTATTCAAAAAAAAACATGTGTATTAAATCATTTAAATTTCGTATTCTTTTTCTTATATCTTCTTCTCATTCACCTTCTTCTTCAAGAGTGGTGGAAGAAACACACCCCACTTATGCTGGTGGTTTAACCAACTTCACTTTCCCAAAGTCAACCATAATTTTTAGGATGTACTTAAAAACAAAAAACTCTCGAATAGTGTGGACCAATGTTCTGTGAAAGGGGAAATAATTTGAGAAATCATTGAGACCCACTTGGTTGGTCCTTTTAGGCTTCAACAATTTTAGAAGGTTATTTTACATGGATACAACAAGGTAACCTAGAACTTTCTCATCTCAAAATGAATAAACTTTATTCTTTTAGTCTTCAAATTAAGAGTGTTTAGGTTCTATTTTCTTTTCATTATGGGGGTATTATTCTTAACTTTATTGTTTATGAGGCAGTTCCATGTGAGGAGGTGTGTGATTTAGAGTTTGATTTGTTATAGAGGTTGGTTTTAAGGTAATAGTTTTGGTTTCTAGTCTGTCCATTATCTTTCCCCAAGCTATTGGTGTTGGTTTTGATTTGGTTAGGATTCAAAAAATTGAATCGTAAAACCTATATGAAACCACAACAGGGTCCCAGAACCCACCCAGATACTTTACTGGGATAAGTGATGTTCACAGATCATCGTGAAGATTATCAATGAAAAGACACAACAAGTCCTCTTGAGGAAGTTGTCGGTTCAGGGTGTAATTCAAACCCCTCTACCTAAAAATAAAAATTTATACCATCCTTTTCTATCTCTACTTGAAACCTGAGAAGATGAGCACTATCGTTTTCTATAGCATTGTGATGAATTGATAGAGGAATTTTTAGTGAAGATATTCCCACCCCTTGATTGATCCATCTGGTAAACTGGTATACCAGATAAGGGTTGGTACCTATAAGGTCAACATGAATCACCAGATATTGGTTATCTCTTTCTATTTTAGGGTTCCTATTATGCGATCATGCCAAGATATGAAGTGTTTCATATACTATTTTGAATCCCCCAATCCATTGAATGTTGGGAATGTTGGATTCCACAATTTTGGTGGGGGAAGACTCATATCCACCCATTCAGGTTTGGCTTCCTTTCTGGTTGTATCGGTACATTTTTTCCTTATGAAACTTTTAATTGTGCTACTAGTGATTCAATAACTTCAATGATATTGGGAGTAATATCCAACTAGGAAAGATCCAGGATGGGGGGAACAATGAGTTGAGCCAATTGTGATGGTTCTTCCTGTACTCTTGGTGGGTAACCTTCAGGGGTAAGCATGTGAGGATGCATATTGACTAGCTTTGGTTTCATCCTTAATGGAGGGAACTCATGATATTTCATGACTGTGGGGTCTAATTATATTGGTTTTCATTCTCTCACATTTATAAGATGTTTTGAATCTACCTTGATTGTTGTGATGAATCATATTTGCTAAGGTATATCAATTGGTTGTGTGAGATGCACCACTTCTTGAAAAGCATATCTAGAAGGGATGTTACCTTGAAGTAGTTTCATATTGATCTTTCTCAACTCCATCGCTTCCTCGTACTATGTAAATCTTTCCTCAAGTGTGAGAGGTTCAACCTCATTAGGAAACGGGTGAGATACAGTCGCACCTTTTCCCTTTTCCTTAATATATGATCACTAAAGGGGTAGAAGTGGAGCATTTGAGGGAGTCCTAAAATTTTTATCAAGCCTCTAGTTCCTGGTAAGCACACCTTCTTCAGTCATTTCCATATGGTCTATATTTTTTATGAAAACATCTTCCTCCTTTTCCCCTATATCGGCCTCATGTTTTTCATCATCTTCATGGGTAGTGCTAATGATGTTCACTGATGCATAATGAATTACCGGTGTAATATTAGATTTGGAATGATAGTAAAGCTAGTTTCCCTGAGAATATCTATTAAAATTACTATGATCTTCAGGACTAGTTGTACCCATGATAGATCTACCTTGTTTTTTCCCTCTACAAGGCCTCATGTTCTCCTTAAATGATCCCCTTGGAGCTATCTAGAAAATGGTGGCTCAAAGGGAATCTCTCAACATTTTTATCATGCATGTTCTGATCAAGTAATTTAGGTCAAGAAATGGGAAAAAATTATAGGTTTCTCCTTTCGACACTCCTCCTAATCGGGAAAATATTGACCTCCATTTGGGGAGGAGAATGAGGTAAAAATTCCCCCAGCCATGCGGATTGGGGTTTTTCTCATTCCACTACAACAAAATTTCAAATTTGATTTTTTGACCTTATGGGGATGGGTTGAGTTAAAAATTCTCCCAAACCTATGGGTTGGGGTTGATCCTATATTTTTATGTCTATATCAACCAAAACTTCTCTATTAATCTTATAGATCTTTGTTCGAGCATGATTTGGGTGCATCATATGATCTTCATGCAAGATACTTTCTTTCGAAGGAATTATTTTTGTTTGATGATTGGCCTTCCTTAAATTAGAATCCTACTTAACCTTCTAGATTCATTATGAATCATTCTTTCAATGGCTCACTCTCATTAGGACTAATGAGTAGGATATTGGTTCAAGGTTGATTCCTATCAGGCATTCCATCTATCATGGGGAGAGTTTACTTCTGGGAGTCGACTAGAAGCAATGATGTTGCATGAATTATCTTCTGGATGTATTTACTGCTCGAGGAATAAGGTGAACTGTAATGATCTATTCCCACTCCATCCCCGGATTTGGACACTAGCTAGGTCATTGGAGACTAACTACCATATATTTCTTAATGTGTTATGACATTCATGTTAGAGACCATCTCACTGTTTCCATGATTAAAGGTGTATCATATCCAGAAGGGCTGCTATGTCAATTTGAAAATGTAGTTATTTGGCTACCTTGACATGATCTTCATGTCTATAAAAGACAATACTTTAGTCCTCAGGTGATGAAGAGACATCCATATGTTCAAGTGAATTTCATGCACACATTCTTATAATAATGTTTCTGGAATTCCATATTGAGGACTGGATAAAGGCCAAAACATGACTAGTTTATTGACTTAATCTAATTTTTTTCTTATAAGAAATGTGTCTTCTTCATATTCTTAGGAATATTCTTCAACTTGGTTTTACCAAAGCATATTTTTTTCCAAATACTTTGTTATAAGCAGTGAGGTTATAAGGAACCTCCTTACTATGTTGTAGGGTAGGCAATACAAGGGTGGTTTGGAGAGTGACAGTTGCCTTGGAATGTATTTTTGTTGATAAAGGATATCACTTGTCAATGATAAAACATTAGGCATGATTGGACTCATATTATAAAGCACCTCATGATATGAGGGATTTATCACAATTGATTGGGAAAGGGGGGACCTTCTTTTTTAAATGAAATATTAATGTGGGGAAGACCTTTTCAGAAAAATCCATGATGAGAGGGCCACTATCATGGTCTGACATCTGACTGTAATAATAATTTTTGTAGTGTATACCCTAAGGAGGACCTTCTATGTTGATGATATCAAGGGGAGGACATTTTTTCCATTTGATCTTCTAACAATGAGGATGGTTTTCATGGTACCCATTAGGAGAAGGGTTCTCATAATCAATAATCTATTGACTGCAAAGGAGGCCTTCATGAAAACATTTCTAGGGAGGGACTCTAAAGGTATTGATATAAAAATTGTGGGTAGAACCTTTATAATCACAAATATTATCTTTTTAATTTGGTGATGGATCATCATTATATTAGGCCACCATCGATAGATGTTTTTGGTATTGAAGATCCTTAAGTAGATTAGAATCATTGACCTACTCTTGGTTTTCAATTTTCCTTTGGTGATACTTCTTTTTGGGTGATCTCTTTTGGGATACTTGAGTCGTATATTGTGAATAGAAACTTTTATATGTGGGATATTTCCTGAGTGACTCTCATTTTGATTCCATATTATTCTGATAGGATTACAGAGTTTTGGAAAGGATATATACCTACCCTAGAATGGACATTGAAGGGGACTAATGGTCTCCAATTGGAATAGGTGTGTGTGCCCTGTCCTATTTTCTATTTATTTTGGGATTTTTTAGATGACCCTCCAAGAAAAAAGAAATAATATGAATCTGCTCTTGAGTGACCATATTATAATATTAATATATCACTTTAAATGCTAAGTCATGGTTATGTTCCTGAATCCTTATTACTACTAGTGTAATCATTATATCCCTGAAAAATTGTAGAATATGGATAGGAATAGATTTTTGTTCTTACATCATTTCTAGGATATAAGGGGTGACTTTTGTAGCTAGAATGGGGATATATTCCCATTCTGTGGTTGGAGCAAGATGTTTCCCTACTCTTGTCCTCTGTTTCTTTCCAGAACATACCGAAAATTGTCATGTGTGGGGGAAGAGACATGGTTGTGCCCCCATTTTGCTATCAAGTCATGTAAGAAGGTGTATCTAATTGTTTCCAAATTTTATTAGAAGAATTTATGTGAAAAAAAGGTATATGGGTTCACTTTTCAGTTGTTACTGCATCTTGTGGGTGGGATTCTCTAGCAAGAACAAGAATGTGAGCCTATTCCTAGTTTTTTGATTTCTTACCTTAGTGGTTTATCATATATGCTCAAGTCTAAGATACCTAAGCCGAATCCCATAGGGATACATCATAATCATGCTGAGGACTTGGTGACACATGGTGTTGGCTGTAGAGATTACTGGAAGAAGTCCTTTGTGTAAATTCTTATGATGTTAAGTTGAGGCCATCCCTGACCTATTGGTTTTCTTACTTTAGGTAAGGGAGAAACCCAGTGTTGTGTTCTAGGGAAATGCTCTTGAAATGGTTTGAGACAACAATGGGTGACATCTACTTTTTGGCCACCATCCATCGTGGGGGTATATGGATGGTGGAGATTCTTATCTTGGAGGGATACACATGCGACCTCCAAGTTCGGGACAGTACCATTGGGGTGGTAATCCCAAACCAGTGTGTTTGAAACCTAATGTTGAAGATGTTGGGATGGAAATGGTGTCCCTTAATTAGATAAGGATCTAGCTTGTGCTGTAGTTGAACCATGTTTCTATGTCATCTGGTAGGAAACCATTGGATTTAAGGGAATTTTGGTGAAAGTGCATATATTTTTGACATGACAAACACAAATAAAAAAATCATTAAAGTAGAATTATAATAAATGAAGACATGTGTAATTGATTTTATAAAATATAAATGTTTGGAGACTTTTAATTTGGTTAGAGTAAAAAAGGTCATGACATGTGGAAGACATGGTTATTTTGGTTAATAAAAGGATTCACATCAGGTTTACTATTTTTGTTTCACACCCATTTTCGTGGAAATTTGGTTTCTAAAAGGGTTTATTAATAAATCTAAGAAATCATAACAAATATCATATCCATGATAGATCATGGGACTAATTTTTAAAGGTAAGTGGTGATTGGGTAATTTTTCCAATGATGCTTAAGAACTCACATTGGTCAATAGGATGAGAGGTCGGGCTCATCAAACCCTTTTGGGGTGAGTAATTTCTTACTCTGGAACTTTATTATAGATTTAATACAAATTCATAAATCCCTTATTAAATTAAAAATATGGAACCAATCACCCCTATATATTAACAATCAATTACATACATGAGTGTATGGGAAACCATATGTATATATTCTAGGTTATCTATCGATGAAACTATCAATGTGTTTCTGAGGTTCTCTATCAATGGAACCATCTATATGTATTAGAGGTTCTCCATCTTGGTTATGTTTTTTTGTGCTATTTTTAATCCACATAGTTAGCCACTCTGGATTTTTTCATAATTCAGGGAGACGAGAGTTATTTTTATGTTGGGATTAGGACCATGATAGAGGATTCCAAAATATCCTCATTGGAGGAATAAGAACCTACATAGTTCACCGCCACTTGATGGGAAACATAATACCTTTTATGTTCATTATATAAGGACCAAACCATGTATTTTAACATCATGCAGAAAGGAAATCTTGGCAGAAGATTCCTAGAAAAGGATGGGGTGGGACATACACCAAAAATTCCCAAGGGACTCATAAGGAATATAGCCAACAGGTTGGATATTCCCCTACTGAGAATATGTCCTAGATAATATTAGTTCAAGTTTTGGGTGCTAGGTTTGGACCTTTGGGTGGCTTCCTATGTATACCATTTGGATAGTAATTAAATCCCACTTAGTTCGAAAGGTTTGGGGCTTACACCTATGGAGGAGGACCAATTGGTTTCTTCATGAATAATATAGACCTTTTAAGGTTTTTCTCCTAGGGAATATATCCCTTTGATAGCATGGTAAAATGGTTTTGTGGATTACACCCAATAGGAGTCCCATTTGGTATTTTATCATGATAGTTACATGATCACTACTAACTTATATGACCATGTGAGTCATGCTCAATGTGAGAAACAAGAGGAAGTGAGAGATCCATCACTTCATATAATATCCTTTGTATACTGGTGGATGAAGGTGGGGGTATGAAAGAAGATAGATATCCCACAAGAAAGACTAGTGGATTAATCTAGGATGGATTTCAAAGGGAGAAACTTGCTCCACATTCATAGTTAAATGATAGTGAGTCCATGGAAGCACAGTCATGAAAAAATATGGAGCTTATAATTCCCTATATCCTCTCTTATTTTCAAACCCCATATTTAGGGATTATGTATCCATACAGATACGACTAGATTCTCTTCACATTTTAGGTCGTGAGTGGGGATAAACGTTGTTTCTGGATCCTCTTATATTATCCCTAGGGCTAGTACCCTTATTACCAAGAGAATGAATGATTAGTAGGATGAGGTCCCTAGATACTTGTTTGGGTAAATGCAGGGTGAACACATTTACCACTATAATTCCTGATTGAGAGGACAAAATATTATGTTCTATGCCTTGACCATACATGTTTGGGGGCCTTTGAAGAGGTCTCAATTTGACCCCCCCCCCCCATAATGGGAGTCTCAATGAAAGGGGTTCCTTATCATTGATGATATGAGATAGGGATTAGAGGTTAATTCATCTAGGTGATACCTAGGTGGGTTTTAGGGTGCTTCACCCAGGTATTTCTTGGGAAGCTTGGGAGGACCTCGACCAAGTGATACCTGGGTGAGATTTCTATGACCTCACCCAAGTATTGTCTGGGTCAGCTGACTGTGACCTCGGCAGGGTATTTATTGGGAAATATAGACATGACATCTCCTAGTTAATTCCTTGGTGAGTTTAAATTTCCTTAATGATGTCTGGGTAGGTCGGTAGGATCTCATCTAGGTGATATCTAGGTGGGTTGGGTGGGATCTCACCTAGGTGATACCTAGGAAAGTTGGAGAAAAATCCTTGGTCTAAGAACCACTTGGGAAACCATACATGGGAAATTCCATCCTCTGATATCCAAATTTCTTCTCAGGTGCTCTTATAAATTTTGTGCTCAAGTTTTTATCCAAGAAATGTCCCTTCAACCTGGTATCTTTGGACTAGGAGGGAGGATCCTCACATGAAATTTTAGTGTTCTTTGTCCTTTGGGGAGCCCAAGTCCTTTGGATCATACTAATTCACTCTTATCTAGTAGGCTTAGGAGACTAATTGAAGGTTTTTAGGACTTGATCGAAGAACTTAGGTGAGTAGATCTTTGGGCTAACTCTTCATCTTCTAGTCGTATCAAATGGGGAGCCCAAAGGTCATATTTATAGGAAATCTTGGGGCCCTGATCAAAAGAGGTGGTTTAAAAATGTCACTCATATAGGTTACTTGCGTAGGTTTTACTGGTATGAGGATGTGGTCACACATCTTGGTCCATTTAGGTTTGACCTGCGCAAGTCTCTAGGTGCATAGGTGGGACTTGTGCAAGATCCACATGCATGAATGCATTGTAAAATGGATTCCAACTTTCATACCTTTCCTCCTCCATATACTTAGGATATTGTTATTTGAAAATTTTCATCCTTTAGTTAAAAAGGGTGTGTCAAAAGTATTTTTTAATTTTATACCTTTTAATAATCATTCATTCTTTATTATTATCATCGTGTATTATCCATGTTCAATTTCAATTGAATACTCATCGATAGCATCAAGTTTTATAAAAAATATAAAATTCAGAATACACGAATTCTGATCCAGGGATTTCATTACATTAATTTATATATAGTTTTAAACCATATCATGTTATTATTATTTAATTATTTTTTAAATAAATATTTATTATAAAGTAATATTATATATGTATCACCCACCATGGTGAATATAAATCACCTCTTTGGTTATAAATTGCTACACATTATGTGTCTCTAGAACTACTCTTCCCACTAAGATCAGTAGTGTCTAGTATTCTTATACCAAATCATGTGAATCCATATCCTTAACCCATAGAAGTTAAGTCTTCTCCCAATATCTTCAAATATATATTATTCTTTAGTGTAAATATAGTCGGTCTTGATAGACGTTAATATCCTTAGTTTTTATAGGATCATCAACTTAGATGCACCTTATTTTTTGATTATTGGTTTTTATCTAAACCCAAATTTTAACAAATGGTTTTCAATAAAAACCTTTGGTAGTTTTCTGATAGATTCTTATTATATAAAAATTGATATGATATCCATTAGACAATATAGTTGGCATATGGTTAGTTATTGCAATTTTTTTTTGCAAAACATATCTTGGAAGGAATAATGGAATATTTTCAATATATATAAGGCTATTAATTGATATTTATTTTACTACCATCATGATATTGATGTATATAAGTAAATGTGAGTTTTTAATACCTTTAATATATATATGATTAATGAATACTTAGATAATATGTTCTTCGACAATACAGCTCAGGGATTCCTCAATATTTACCAAGTCTACTCATTTACATTACTAATAATTTTTAAAGGAACTTCATGAAGTATATAAAGGTTATTTTATCTTTATAATAGATTACATGGCCATGTTTAACTTAACTCTAAAATATTTTTGATGTACCTTTATTTAAAAAGCTTTCTTTATCTAAAACATGATAAGTAGTTTGTATATTCAGTATCATAGCATAATTGAGACTAAAATAATTTTATAGTTATAAAAAAATTCAACTAATTTATGTTTTATTTGAAAAATAATTATCTTTCCACAATTGAGTAAAATTATTATATTTTAAATTAATCATTCATTGTAATGGATATTTGTGATTCAAGAGCTATTAAACCTATAGTAGTATTAAAGTACCATAACAACATTTATTAAAAAATGAAATAATTTCATGTTGCATTTTTTTGGACACTGAGATAAAAGTTTTGGTAACATGTATTGAAAACTTGAATTAATAAAATATGGTAATGGGAAGTAGGGATCTCTCCTTCGATTAATTAAGGGTTTCCCTTTCTCAACTCCTTTTGGGTTCACTCTATAATTTTCTATTCATGTTCATTTTCTATATTTAAATACATGTATGTTGTAATAATATTGTATTTAATACACAATTTGGAAATATAAACTTTATGAATATACTTTAAGTGGTATAAACTGATTTATTCTTTAATTCATCACAATTTATTTTCCTGTTTCCATTCTTTCCGCATAATAATAAAATATCCTCATGTTCATTCTTATGCATTTGATTTTTTTATTTGAATGATTTTTTAAAATAAATTTTGTATTTAGATTAACCATGGGATATTCATCCTTGTCTTTAAAACTTTACACTACAAGGGGTGGATAAACATGTTTCAACCAATCCTTATCTTCTTGGTGAAGTAGGTACAAAATTTTCCTAAGAAACTTGTCCATTTTTTTATTCTGTCTTGGAAAAATAATGATAACATTGGTGGTAAGGATAATAAGATAAGATTTATGGATAATTTATTATCCAAGTGGAAGTGTGATTTCTCTTACCGATCAAAATACCCCCATTGTTTTTAAAGAATGATAAGTATCTAGATTGACTTATTCCAGTTTACACTGATATAATGCATTGACAATCTTAATTATTTCAAGCCTTTCCTTATCTTTCTCTAGAAAAATAAGATGAGATATTACGGTGTAATAATCTATTTATTTTTTTATCATAAACTCTCTGGACATAGTTGATAATATAATTCAATTTATATAGGAATCATCTTCAACATATCTCCAGCAGTCATCCTTTTTTACCTTCTCTCACCTATTGGAGAGGAAGAATATGAATAGGGGATTCTGACACATAATACAAACTTTATGATAATAATTCATCATATAAATGATTTTAGCATAACTTTAAATTTGTATTTGTAAGTACATACTGTTATTTAAGGATTGATCATACTTCATTCATGGTTTTAATTTCCATTTTATATAATATTAAAAGAGCATATTATTAGTACTTTTCTTAATTATAAATTATATGAGACATAATATATTTAATTATATCAATTCTACCACTATTTTATCAATTCTAAATATCCCTCAACTTTGAACTCATAATGTCCCATCACTCAAGTCACTCTAGGGGAAAGGATCTGTATTTCCTTTCTCAATGATCCATACTATGTCCATGAAAAACATAATAAGGTATTTAGGTGGGTGGTCTTTACAAATATGGGATTTTTGTTCCTTGATCCATTTACTAGACTCCCTAATATAGAAATACTAACTAGTATTTACTCAACACTTGCCTTAAAATTTATATTTAACCGACTTTGTCTGTTAAATTCAATACAAGTTTGGTTACATCAACCCAAAAATCCTCATGAGAACTCCCTGATAAAAGTAAGTGTCTAGACTTTGTCCATGTAAACACTTAGTTCTATGGTTTCATTCATAATCAAGTAATGGAAGGCTTAGTCTTACATAATATTAAGTTGAGGGATTTTAATTTATTATGTGTAAATATTTATTGTTTTATCCTTTACAAGTGTTGTTAATATCAAGTGGATTTTACTTATGTGATTAACCATGTTTTGATAAAACATTTATGCATAATCCATTTATTTAAATTTTGTCTTTTTATATTAATTTATTTATTTATGTGATCACAATCTTTCATCCAAAAAATAAATAATGAATAATATAAAAATAAATTACCTGATCATGAGCTTATCCAATGGTTTATTTATTGATCATATAATAAATCAACCATTAACATGGGGTAAAACTCATTGTGTCGGGCTTGGCACAAGTTGAAGCATTCTACCTATCCACCCGTGTATCACTTGAGTTGTAATATTTTTCATTCTATCTTGAAATTCCTCTACATTCCTTAGGATACTCAATTTATTACATGTATTTATAACTCACACACATGTGAGGGGAACCAAAGGATTGGTTAAGGGGAATTACATAAATATCCCTGGACACACATGTACTATATAATAATGATGGGAGGGATGAATCACATGCCACCATATTTAATTTAATAATAAATAATTTAAAACCCATTCAATAAATTAAATTAAATAAAACCAATTCATACATATGACTTGGTCCTAATCATGAATGGTCATACACATGCAATGAATACACAAAAGTAAAACTGGTTAACATTAATTTCTATTCATTCTTCATTATTAAGATAAACACACTTACATTAATTAATTAATTAATTAATTAATTAATTTCCTTTTATATTAATGACTATCCAAATTCGCTTAGAGATACCCAAAATAAATACATTCATTGAAAATAAACAGAACCTATAATCACATATAGTTACAATAAATTAATTGAGAATTTAATAATTCTTTAAAACCTTTCTCAAATTATCAAATGCATCAGATTTAGATCAATATAATAAGGTTTTATTGTTTAAATTATCAATTTGATGTAATTTAATTCTTTATTTTATTGGGTGACTACACGATATTAACTTATGAGCTACATGTTTTGTACCTCAATTATCGTGTACCCAGGATAAATGCATGGGGCTTTGGTGTGTACCTCGGTTAGACTACAAAGCATGTACTAGATAACTGTGTGCTGTGTATAATTCTTTCCATGTGTCAGTGCATCCCATAAAGGACATGGTGTGTTCTTCAGTTGTGGAACTATATGATGTGTACTCCATCTATGCATCATTTGTTCTTCTAGTCGTGTGTCTACATAACTCACTAAAGAACTCTGTGTGTATTTATGATATGGTAAATAATAAAATGCATGCCATGTACACCATCTAAACGTCATGTATGTCATTATTTCTCTAGGATATCAATCTCACATGGTTTTGACTATGTATTTGACCACACAGTTTTCATGAATTTTAATACTAAACTATGTATACTACATAGTGTGTGCACCAGCTACACGTTGTGTAATCTGACAAGTTGTGTGCCTGGTTGGCCAGTCTACTTGTTTTTCTTAATAAATGTACCAGGTATAGTTACTTCTTAGCATGTCATGTATCCCACAACATAGCCAGGTGCAGTGCACTTGGGTACACAACATGTACTCTAGCTACACTCCATGTAACCCAATATTACAGGACAAAAAATCTTGGAACTTCCCAATGGAATATCTGGTCATCCTTCATGTGTTCTTTAACCATTAATAAGATATTAAGCTTTAAAATATTAATTAAAATGTTAAAAATCATGTTAATTAAGCATCGTATTAAAGAAATAATAATATTTAAATGAAATATTTAACCATTATTGCACATATAGATCAACAATTAAATAAATAATTATAAATTTAAAATGGGACCCCTAATCTAATACCACTTTAAGGTTCTAAACATAAAGGAATCACCTTGGTGGGTGAAATAACTGAGATGGTTTTTTCAATTTGGTGGATAATTCTTAATATTTTACAAGATGTAAATGTCATGAACAAAAAAAAATTCCACTGAATATTGACATGAGATAACTCGTAACCTGATAAGAGAATATTTACACATTAAATTTATAATTAATTTATTTATTATTAGGAGAAAAGGGTTACCTCATCATAGGAACATTCTTCAATGATGATGTTGATCATCCGTAAACCCTTATTGGATTAACTTTATTGCGTAAGAAGGATCCAAGTGTAGAATCTCTCAAGAGGTGATCCAAACATTCTCCATTGACCTTTGAATGACATTGATTGATTTTTAAGTGCTAGCATGAAGAATCAATCATCTTGGGTTGTTCGTCTTAATAATTTCAAGATCCTTCAGGGGTGAAGGATTTATTCTTGTTCTTGAGAAGATGAGGGGAATAATTCAAGTGAGAAGTCCATTGTGTGCAATGATTTTCACTTCTTGATTAACCCTAAATAATAGACATAACTATCTATTTATAGAGCTAGGGTTTAGATTAAAATATTATTTAATTTCATACCATCCCTTAAATAATATTATAATCCTTAACAAACCACATTCCATATAATAATAATAATAATAATTTTATTATTATTATTTTACAACATGTGCTAATATGCGCAACAATAAATATTATTTTACCAGCCTGTAAATTAATATTTACCACCAGACACAATCTTAATCTGCTAAAACTATTCAACATTTATTGAATACCTGAATAAATATTTAATTAAATATTTTATCCATAATCTAGTGAATAAATATTTATTAAATATTCAATAAATAAAATATATATTTTACCACAATTGAGTGAATAAATATTTATTATATATTCACATAACTAAATAAATTATTTATTAAATAATTTATAATTATTTATTACCTTATAGATATTAGAAATAAATAAATATTGAATAAAATTATTCTTTGGTCTTGAGAATAATATTTATTCCAATAATTAAATTCAAATAGAATTTAATTGAGATCAATAGAGACACTTAGTGTGTGACTCTCTAGGATCTTTTCTCGTTGGAATTAGGTGTTCTTTCCTAAAGTCCAAGATTACTAACTATGAATGGGTCAATGAACCCAAGAGAAATAACTTAATGTCCCAATGTCGAAAACCACATGTGAATGCTCACTGTGTATCATAATCCCTTTATCACATTATCTCATCAAGAAAGTTTCATATTTGTATCATCAACCCATATTCTTGAAACATCTTTCATTTACTATCTGAAATAAACACATCGTTATACCATGGACATGGAATTTAATGTGATAGTTTCATTCCAATCAAAGGGATGAGATATAAACTTCCTTAAAGATGTAAGGGACAAATCCTTCCTCAACTTATTCATCAATAACATGTTACGCATGACACACCCAATGTATCCAACTTCTCCCTGAACTGTATTGTCAAGGTTTACAAAATAAATTTAAGTGAATGATTTGAAACATGCATTAATAATAATCTTAATGTATAAAGAAAATTATACACACCCATAGATAGGAATATCCGATGACACCAAAACATACAAAAATTTTACTGGTGAGTTTGTTCTCATAATCTTCTATCTTGGATACTACCAAGTGTAAATATCATGAGATAAAATCTCATATTATTATAAGCACTCTCACCTGACACTATATATACTATGTGCCCTATCACAGTTTGTTATCCCACTATAGAACTACTTTAAAGAATATCATCATGAAATTTCAAGGTTCTCATCATAGAGGGAAACTATTATGAACTTATCAATGTGACAAATACACTAGGACATTATCACATCAATGTTATGCAGAAGAATAATCAATATATGATAAAATATTTATATTAATATTCACTTATTTGAATATACTTGTAATCTAAAGTAAAAATCAGTTGGTTATAGGGAAGAAAATCTAACATAAACATTGTCTAATTTATAAATAATAGACTTCATATTATCATCTACCACATGGGAGAAAAATAGTATACATGGATCATTAAAGGTTTTTGTTTATGGATCACTCTTATCAAAGATTAAAAAATACATTCCATATCTCACAATAATTTTATATTGCTCCAAAACCTTTATCCAATGATTAGTATTTTGATAGGGTGAAGAACATTGATGTCACATTTGGAAAGACACAAAAATCTAGTAATTATAGAAATATTTAGAAGAAATTATCAATATTTTTTAATCTTCCATATTGGATATATCATAAGGTCAAACATAACATTGATGACATGAATATAAAAAAAAGTATTTGTGATATTTTGATTGGAACATTATTAGATATTAAATTAAATACTAATGATGGGTTGAATGAAATATTGGACTTACTCTCAACGGGAATATGTTTGGAGTTAGATCACAATCCTAATGGAATATGAACATACCAACCTATGACTTGTCATAAATTACCCAAGAGAGAGAAAATTAGTTTTTTTCAATCTCTCTATGGTATAAAAGTGCTATAGGGTTATTCTTAAAATGTAATAAAATGTGTTACTAAAATATTTGAATTTTATAGGAATGAAATCTCATGATTTTCACATCATGATTCATCAAATCCTACCAGTTACATTGCATGGTATATTGACCATTAATTTCATAATGACTATCATAAAGGTGTGTTATTTTTTTCATTTCAATTTGTAATGAAGTGATTGATCTGAATTCATTGAAAAATTTAGAGAATGATTTAGTTTTTATACTTTGTAAACTGGAAATGTATTTTACTCCATCTTTTTTTTATATCATAGTGAAATTAATAGTTCATTTGGTGTAAGAAACAAAGCTTTATGGACCTGAACATCTACATTGGATGTATCCTTTTGAAACGTTTATGAAGATATTAAAGGGATATATTAAAAATCCATATGAACCTAAAGCCTCCATTTTTTATAAGTATATTTATGAGGAGGTTGAAATTTTTTTTATAAGATACTTGCCTGTTGTGGAGCACATCAATTTTCCTACATCTCATCATGAGTGAGTCAATTATGGGGGAAAGGGGATCTATTGATTTATAGTAAAATCATCAATAGGTGAATAGATAAAGTAGGTATATTTATACATCTTCAATAACATAGATGATGATCATTCATATATAAAATTTCATATTATTGTATTAAAATAATGTTATCCAAAGAAGAAGGATATGTGAATTTTGAATAATCTTAACAAAACTTTTTTTCCATGGTTTAAATAGACTACGCATGGTAGATCAGATGTATCAGAAACATTAAGATGATTAATTGGAGTCCCTAGTTTAAATTTGATAACATGGTTTTGGTATTAAATTAATGACTATACATTTTATATGAAATATCAGGATAAGAGAAGTACAGTTAAAAATAGTAGTGTAATGGTGTTCACAAAAGTAATGAATTTTTTAGTGCCAAAAAAACCCAATCTTTGCATCGATTTCATATTATAGAGTCATTGAAGAAATATAAGAGGTTAATTACATTAAATTCTAAGATTTAGTGTTTAAATTCAAATAGGTTATCAGTAAAAATAGTGTCAGACATGATGAATTTGGTATGACACTAGTTAATTTGAATAATTGGAATACACAGTAGATTCTTTTGTCAAGGAAACACATGAAAAAAAATTATATGTTCTTGATCCATCAAATATGTAGTGTTATATCATTTTATAAGGAAAAAATGGAATTTTGGTGGTGATAAACTTGAAAATGATACTGATTTAAGTGATATCCCTACTTTTATATAAATATTAACAGAGAATATTGATAACCACATCATAGACATGGTTTTTACCATACAAAATGATCATGAGGAAGGAATATTTAAAAAAAAATCCTTTAGTAATTTTATAATATTATAGGTAATGTATATTTATTTCTTATTAACTTTTTAAAATTTCATAAAATGTTAGACATATTAGATTTATTTATTTTTAATTAAATTTCATATTATAACTAATATGATAAACTTCTTGTTTAGATTAGTTTTGTTTTTATCATTTTTTATTTTATTAAACTTTATATGTAACTGTTAGATTTGTATTAATTTTTACTTAATATTTTCTTTCTTTTGTCTATATCATTTTATATTTTATAAATATTGTTAGTATTCTTTTAACATTATTAATAGTAATAAATAAGATAGAGAATATTGTTAGTATTATTTTTAAAATTTTTGTGAACTACTCTAATAAATATGATAAAGAATGATTTGTTTTGTATTGATTTTTTTTGTTTGTATAATTTTAAATTTTTTATTAAATTTTTATGTAATAGTGGGATTTGTTTTCCTTTTTTTATGTAATTTTATCTCTCATTAATGTTTTTATAATTTTAGATAAATAATTTAACAAATATGAATAAAAATGTGTTTAGTTTAGTTTACTTTTTTATCTTTTTATCATTTTTTATTTAATTTTACATGTAATAGTTGGATTTGTGCATTTTTTTACTAATTATTTGTTATGTTTATTTGTAGGATAATATCAAATCCAACATATGAGTCACCTTGATCTTTTGGGGAGGACTGCACACATATTTTTTTAAGGAGCCTCATTTTCCTTTTACATGGGATTCATTGACTTCCACAGGGGTAGAGAAGACTTACAGAGTTGGTAAACATAGTTTCACATGTTTACCAAAATTATTATTTTCCCATAGATAAGGCTAGAGGATATCAGTTGATTTTAATTATAATTATATTCCTAGGGTTCCAAATTAAAAATAATTTTAGACTATTGTTTTAATGAAAACTCAGTCCAAATTTAGTATTTTAGTTTTTGATTGGAATAGTGTCAACAAAGAGACAATATCTCAATTATGAGATACAATTTCAGTATACTTGTTTTTTATTATTTTATATATCATGAAATTATTTTACTAATATAGGTTTCTTCCCTTCTTATCAGATAACATATGATATACCTAATAATAGATAAGTTAGGAAGAAATGTTTATCTTTGGTTTTTAGGAGATGGAGTGATTTTAAATCAACCCTAACAACAAATTTCATTTTTTGGGGAAGAAAAAATAAAAAAAATCATGTGATATATATCCTAATATAGATAATGATACATTGAAAAGGTCTATTAAAATAGATGGAAATAATTTTTTTCTTAAGTGCAATGTTATATTTTAGAAGTTTGTTTTATATTAATGATTTTTTTTTCTTAATTTACAATAACTAAGGAGTTATCATCAGGAGATCCAATATAAAAATTTTATACCATCATACTTTATCTCATGGAGGGTATATGTTATTGGAAGAACAAATGATGGCTAAAAATTTTCAAAAAAATGAGAGTTGAGTCTTCATTCTCTACAAAGGTTGCCCCTACCTACCCCACCCCTCCCCAGCTAAACATAAAAAATAGAATTGGTACTGAATGAGAAAAAAAAAGATAAATATATTAGGTAAGAGTTGAGGTATGTAGCTGAGAGGATTGTAAGAAGTTATTTAATTTATTTATGTTATTTTAGTTAATTAAATTCTTGATATATTATGATTGAATAATGTAAGATCATATATTTTCTTATGAGGTATATATACTTTATGTTTGAATTTAAACCTTTATTTTTTTATCCATCTGGAAGTTCCTAAGAAATTAAGGTAGATTTTGGGAGTGTCTAGTAATTTTTTGGAGCTTGGGGCTCTGGGTTTCGGAGGAAATAGACTAGGCTCATAATTTTTTTAAACCATATCATTGAGGCCACACAATTTGTTAAAACCATGTTGGGTTCTGTTGTAATCTATAGAGGGGAGCACAGTCTATGCATATTTTTTCAAAACTGTGTGCCTAGCCCACATTGGTAATGCCACTTAGGTAGTGGGTGCATATGGTTTGTGCATGGTTTGACCAAATCTTGTGGACAAACCATGTTCCCTCTAAAACTAGGTGAAATTAAAAAATTTTCAATATATTATTTATATTTTTAACCCTCTTTTTTCTTCCCCAAAATTTGTAGCAAATCCCTTAACTACTTGGATACCTCATTTTCCATGAGGATAGGATTTTATCTACCTATTATGTTCTAAATCTGTTTCTTTCACTATCTGTCACATTGGTTAGCCACTGATAATCTCTTAAATACTCTTGTTTCATTTCCTTATTTTTCTTGTTGTATGTAATTCTAAATTTGTGCAAGCTAATATGGCCTATTTTTAGGGTACTAGTCTATTTCTTCATTTTTTTATGTTTTATCCCAAATTTAAAGATGATACTGGATTAAAAGTCATCTACCAAGCTAAGGTAGGTGGTCTAGTTCTTTTCCCCTAAAATATTGATGTTTGTATTATAAATCATCATATCATGCATCTGACTTTCTATATGATGCCTTTTTAATGTCAATTTAATTAAATGAATGTATATCACCTTACATAGGGTAGTCCTATAAACCTAAATTTATCATTAGAGGATGTCTACATAAATGTAAGCCAACCCTTAGGTTGATTTGTCTTTAAAGGTTGTGAGCCTTATACCTTGGAATGAAATCATACCACCAATTGAGGTGTGTTGATATTTCCCTTGTGAATGAATTGGCCAAATTGACATAAGTGTATTGTTTAATGGTGTGGGTTAAACACTATCCATGGCCATCTTGTATGTCATTACAAGGTTGATATGAGGGTTTCAATTTGGAATGCCTTGGATGGGCTCATCGATCACAATAATTAGTAGATTTATAAATGAATTATAATATGATGGGAGTGATATGTGGGTTATTACATAGAATACCTTAGATAAGATCATTGGGTGGATGCCTTTACATTATGACACAAGTGATACTTGGTTCCCTAAGTGGAATACCGTGGATGAGATCATGGGGAAATGCCTTTATGTTATGTCACAAGTGACACTTGGATTCCCTACAAGGAATTCCAAGGACTGAATTAGAGGGAAATCCCATTATACCATGCCTTGGGTGATACCTAGGTTCCCATGAAGAATTCCATGGATAGGATCATAGGGAGATGGTTTCATAACACACCAAGAGTGATACCTAGATTTTTTTATGGAACACCATAGATGGGCTCAGGATTCCAATTAATTATTTTAATTGATGTATCTACCAATCCAAAGAGAATACTTAGATTCAGTCGATACATTACATACTTGATGACCTAGTTATACTTCCTTCCTATGCTCAAATTCCATTAGAATTATATGATTATTCATGAAAGCCTAGGGAATACACCTCAGGTCCTGGATATTATTATGTATATATATATATTCACATATATGTTCATGCCTATATGAGGTATATATATATACATACCTAAATATATTAACATATATAAATATAGGGTGGCATCTGTTTAGAGATATTCCGGCTTAGGCCGAAGTAGGTAGTATCAGTCAGGTGTCCCATGAGGAACCTAGACTGATGTGATTTATTTTATTCACTATTATACATTGATTATTACCTACACAATAATCATTTTATTTACATAGACTGGATATTTCTAAACACCATTGATGGTGGTCTACTGATTTTATCTCTCACCCTATTTGGGCCACCGATTAGTACCCAAAAAAATCTTTGGGATGATGGTTGGGACAAAGGGAAGCATCCAGTTTTGGATGCCAGATTTTCTATACTAGGAGGCAGTATTGGAGTAGATGACTGAGCTTATTCTCTTGATGCTATTGGAGATATCTTTTGTTCTTTTTGTTATTTTTCATAGAATGTTGTATATGTATGCCACTCTACTTTAATATATTCCCATTTTGTATTTCATACGGACATGACATCATTTTTTATATGATATTGGTTTTACTCTTAACTATTTATTATATTTGGATGACTTATGATTTTGTGGTTCATTTATTATATTATTTCCATTTTTTACTATTATTGTATACTATTGTGTTATAATCTGATCATGAGGGTACATTATTCCCAATGCACCACCATAGACCCTTATTGTTAGTCGATATCCTCTAGAATATGGGGAGGAATTATTGGGACCATGCAACCAACTAGGTCCTGTTACTTATGATTAAACTGGGTTTGGGACATTACAAGTTGTATTTGAGCCTTATTTTCATTTTATCTTACTTTCTTGGGTTGGTAGACATGAGATTGAGAATGTTCTAGGATTTTTTAATGATATTGTGCAAGGGAGTAGCTAACCCACATATAGAGAAGATCCAAATTACTTGGTAATGGAATTTTCATTTTGTTTTTTCCTATTATAGTTGTATTGATTTCATCATTGGGTGTTGCACATGATTTTTGGTGTTATTATTATTATTATTATTGATTTCTATTTTCACTTAGCCTGGAAAGGTAAGGAGGTATTGATCATGAATCATAGTAGGCACCTAAGGATTCACATGTCATGCATATGACATGCCATATTTATATTACTACATGCATTTCCTAGTATATATTTTTGGTGCCTTGGATATTATATTCAGGAATGTGATGACATTTATTATAGGGATAGAATAATTGGATTAATTAAAGTGTTTATATAAACCTAAATGGTGTGTTCCCATATATATTGACGGTGGAACCCTAATTAAACAATTATTACATGTTTGATCCATGGACCACTAGTCACATAGGCTGAAATTTTAGTCAATTTCAATTTCATGAATGGAAATTATAATTTATGAGTCATGTACTTCTATAACTTTAGAATGGTGATTTATCTAACAAAATAATTTTGTATAACCTATTAAATCATGATATTGGATGTAAGGTTCGGATCAAAGTTACATAATGTGCCAATTTGAACTTATAAATATTATTCCCTTAAATGAGTAGTAACTTCAATGAATTTAAATTCTCAAATAAAGTGATTTCCATTAAATGAAGATTCCACTTGCAACATAAATGGTATTTTACTCTATTACTTTCAATTGACACTCCAGATACTAGGACCTCTACTATGTGATGTGGTACCTTAACCCTAACCCAACCATAGTAATGGTAGTAGGGAGTGTCTCTTAGGATCCTTTATGATCTTATATGTCACCCAGAACAAGATTCAGGAGTATGAAAATGGTGTTGAATCTTATATATGAAGGTTTTTTACCTACCATTTTCTTTTATCTTATGATCTATTCTATTATCAATTTCTATTCTAAGGTGTGTTTTTGGAATTATAGAAATATTCCACCACAATGGCCTCAGGTCATATGACAAGAAGGTATAAATGACCATGATCTAGAGGTGATGGGACCTGAACCTACAATATTACATCATCTAGTTACTCTTATGGTACCTCATGGTATTCCTAATATGGGAACTGATTCTAATTTTTTACAGGATTTCATACGACTAGTGTAGTCTATATAGGGATCCTCATGACCTGCCCCTACTATGGCAGAGCTGACATGATAATTCTAGCAGTAATACCCTCTTTTCTTTTTAGTGGAAGGTGGTCCTTAGGATACTGAGTCATGGATAAAGACCATGTTATCCATATTTGAGCATTTTGGGATACCTCTAGAGAGGAGGGTAAATCTTGCAAATTATATGCTTCATGATTCTACCAAGCATTGGTGAGACATTATTACCTTGGAAGATCATCATCAGGATATGGCATGGTGGGACTTCCAGACAATATTATATGATTAATTCTTTCCATAGATACTAAAAGTGGACCACACAAAGGAATTTATGCTCATATATAAGGGTGTTATGTCTATTATGGAGCATTCAACTCATTTCATTGAGCTTCATCACTTCACACTAACACTTGCTAGTGATGAGTAGACAATAATGAAACAATTTGAGGATGACCTTGTATATTCTATATGATCTTAGGTGAATGTTTTCTGGATAACGACAGTTTTAGAAATAGTGAACTAGGACCTTATCATTGAGTGTAACATGAGGGAATCTGATATTGTGGGTGAAGGAGATTCAGCAATGAGATAGGGAATTGATTTTTCCAACAGCAAGAACATTGCTTGGAGTCCACTCATGGGGGAAGCGACAGTCATACGACATGAAATAAAAGTTATGTGGTGTGTCACCAGTGTGGTAAGTCAGGCCATAAGAGGCCCTAGTGTACAAAATGCCCAATTGAGTTCTTATATTGTGTAAAAATGGGTCATCTTCAGTATTTTTGTAGAAATTTTCCTTCAATTCCAAGTGGGAAGGGATCTTCATTAACTCCACATTTGAGAGTAGGATCAGCAGCTCCACGTCAGGCAGGGAACTGGATCACTAGTGGCCAATCAAGTTAAGAAGGCAGATGTGTTCATGGAAGATAGTCATATGAGATTCATCCCCAGTATATTGGGTTTGCTCATGGTAATCATTTTGTAGCTCAGGGTCATGGATCTAGCTAGTTACATGAAGTACAACTTGTACCAGGGGAGCATTGTACTGGACCTACTATAGTTCAAGGTATTATTCTGGTAGCCTTTACTTTAGTATATTCCTTATTTGATATAGTCACTTCGTATTATTTCATATCTATGGAAGTTATGTAAATTATAGGCCTAGATATATAGTATTTTTGTGGTATAATGACCCTTGATACTTCATTGGAGATTGGATCTCAGATTGTATGTCGATGTAAGGAATGATCCCTTAGGATAAGTGGTTATCTTTTTATATAGAACTAATTTTCCCTTGAGATGATGGGATTAGACATCATACTCAGGATTGATTAGTTAGTATATTCCCATCCCCACATTGATTTATATATTTGGATGGTGTCCTTCACATCACCTAACGGTGGTACCTATATTTATAAAGGACAATTGGTTGTCCATGTGAGTCTAGCTAGACCTGAGCATCATGGTATGGGAAGAGTTTCATCATAGATTTCTAGTCTCATTATGGATGATCAGGGAATGGTACATAAATAATTTCCCCTATAGTGGATCATTTTTATGAAATATTCCCTGATGAATTTTATGGACTACCTCCTAATATAAAGGTATAGTTTACAATATAACTGATTCTAGAAGTAACACTAATATCAATTCCTCCTTATAGGATGGTTACTACTGATTTTCTAGAGCTCAAGAGACATCTAGAGGATTTGGTAGCTAAGGGTTTTATATGAACCAATACTTTACCTTGGGGTTCTCCCATGATTTTCACCAAGAAGGAAGATAGATACATTAGGATTTGTGTGGATTACCACTGATTTAATTAGTTTATGGTCCAGAACCAATATCCACTGCCTCATATATATGACCTCTTTAATAAGATCTGAGGATCTCGGGTTTTCTCAATGATTGATTTGAGTTCGGTCTACCATCAGGTATGATTGATACCTTTAGATATACCATATACAACATGTCATAGTAGATATGTCTTATATAAATATTTTTATATATCATCAGGTCTCATGAACATTCCAACAGTATTCATGGATCTAATAAATCAGGTTTTCTACTCGTATCTGTATTTATTTGTGATAGTATTCATAGACAACATCTTGGTGTATTCTTGTACTCAACATGACCATACCAAACATCTAGAGATCATACTGAATACATTGAGAGAGCACCATCTATATGATAATATCACCAAATTCCACTTTTAGATCATTAAATTTCACTTACTGGATCACATCCTCTCATAGGAAAAAAGTATTCGTTGAACCAGATAAGGTGGGAGTTGTAGTTTCATAAGATTGGTCCAAGAACGTATTTGATATATGGAGTTTATTGTGGATAAATGGATAATACATACATTTTATTTAGGAATTTTCATTACTATAAATTATCTCTTATGGTATTGACTAAAAAGGGTGTTAATTTTTTATGGTCTAAAGCCTATGAAACATCCTTTCGAGAGTTTAAAGGACGATTGAATTAAGAACTGATCCCGATTATTCAAAAACTAGGTAGAAGTTATACATTTAATAATGATGCATCATGTATTAGGATAAGAGTAGTCCTAATACAGGATGATTGAGTCATGGTATATGGGTCTCTTTAGTTGAGACCTCACAAGTAGAACTACCCTGCTTGTGAACTCAAGTTCACCATTATGGTTCATGCCTTGTATTGTTGGAGATACTATCTACTAGGAGAGTGGTTTGTGGTGTATATGAACCAAAATATCCTTAAATAAATCTTTACACAACATGACTTAAATCTTAAACAATTAGTGTGTTTTGATTACCTACATTACTCTGATTTTGAGCTTACCTATATGCCTAGGAAGGGAAATGTTGTGGTTGATGCTCTGAGCTGGAGGACTTAGACGCAAGGTTATCAGAAACCTAGTAGTGAATGGAAGTTTATGGAATTGTTTTATATGATTCACATATAGGTATAGAAGCACCATAGGTAGATGATACTTATAGATTTAGTAGTGACCTTTTCACTTCTGAATAGAGTGAATATGAGGCAGCTTTTGATCCCAAGGGATTGGTCCTACGGGAGATAATTTCAGGTGAGGACCCATAGTTGAGGAGGATAAGGTCTTATGCATTCATATATGTGTTTGAGTTCCTACCGACATATGGGAGGATCTAATTCAAGAGTATCAGACCTCTGGTTGGTCACTACATCCTAGTCTCCCCAAGATGTGCCATGACTTGTTGCATTAGTATTGGTGGTCAGAGAAGGTTAGTTCTATTACTCGGTGTTCTACCTGTTATTAGGTAAAGGTGGAACACCAGTGACCAGTAGGGATTTTATAGTGATTTCCCATTCTGAAGTGGAAATGGGATAACATCACCATGGACTTTTTGACGGGTTTACCTAGATTACCTTAAGGCAGTTACACTATATGGGTTTCCATTGACCGGATGATGAATTTCACCCACTTATTTCCTATCATAGAAACCTTTTTAGTGAATGAAGTGGGAAGGATATATGTTTGGGAGACCATAATCCTTCATAGAGTTCCATGTACCATCATATTTGAAAAATATATTTGTTTTACTTCTTATTTCGGGAAAGGGTTATAGAGGGTGTTAGGATCATAGGTGTTTTTGAGTACAACATACCTTCCTTGAAATAATGGGTAGTCTGAGCATACAATACAGGTGTTGGAGAACAATATCTGAGCACGCATCCTAGATTTTGGAGGTTCCTAGGAGAAACACATAACTTTAGTAGAATTATTTTACAATAATAACTTCTCAAAGACTATATTGAGGTATCCATATGAGGCCCTATATGGTAGGTAATGTAGTTCACCCCTTTGCTGGTTAGAGGTGGGAAAGGTAGCTCTACTAGGACATCATCTCGTTTAGGAAGAATCGGTGTAGGTAAAAAATATTATGAAGTGTATGTATATATCCCATTCAAGGAAGAAGTCACATGTCAATCACCATCAATGATCTATATACTTTGAGGTTTAAGATCAAGACTTCTTACTTGTTTTACCTAGACTGGGGCATCATCAAATTAGAAGACATAGAATGTTATCACCTCATTTTTTGGACCCTTTGATATTTTATAGAGATTCAAGTCGGTAGCCTATCGGTTTTTGTTAACTCAGAGGTACCAATCCATGCATGATGTCTTCCATGTTTCATAGCTTCATTATCACTATTTAGACCCATATCATGCAATTTATCTTGATGAGGTTGATTGAGATGTTGATGTTTCTTTTAAATAGTATCATATATGTATTTTGGATCGAAGCACAAGAGATATTAAATTACATTAAGTGCCACTAATTTGGGTCCTATGGAAGTATATTCGTGTACAGGATGAGACCTAGGAGTGAGAAATTGGAATACATGATCAGTGGATGGAACTATTCTCAGATGATTTCGTACCACCCTTAGAAGGGAAACTCAGGGATAAGTTGTTTTAAATATTGGGTTATAATATATCAACTTTTCTTATGAGTTATAGACACTTTAAGTTTTAGTTTAAACTTTCTTTATCCATGTGGAAGTTCCTAAGAGATTAAGGGAGATTTTAGGAGTGTCTTGGACTCATTTGGAGCTCGGAGCTTCAGGTTTTGGAGGAAACCTACCAAGTACACAGTTTGTTTAAACTATGCACCTAAGGCTGCACAATTTGTTAAAACCATGAGATGTGTTGTAGTAAATTTTAGAGGGACACACAGGTTGTGAAAAAATTTCCAAAACTGCGTCCCCGGCCCACATGGTTAATGCCACTTAGCTAGTGGGTGCACGCCGTTAATGCCAGGTTTGGAAAAACCACATGGTCAAACCATACTCCCTTTAAAATTAGGGGAAATTGAAATTTTAAACTTTCTTTATTTAAATTTTTAACCCTATTTTTTCTTCCTCAAATCATTTACCACCTCCATTAGCCACTTGGATATCTCCTTTGCCTCCAAACTAGTCTTTGAGCTACCTCTTCCATCCAATGTCTGCTTCTTTTGTCATTTTTTACACTGGTTAGCTACCAGTAAGATCTTAAATACTCTTATTTCTTTTATTTTTTATCTCTCCATATGGAATACTAAATCCATGAAAGATAATATTCCCTATTTTCATGATATTGTTCTATTTCTTTTATTTCTTATGTTCTAGCTCAAATCCAAACCGGATAATAGATGAGTAGTAGTCTACCAAGATACAATAGGTGGTCTAGTTCTGTTCCCATAAATTGTCAATTTTTATATCATGTGTCATTATTCTATACATCTGACCTTCCATGAAAATACTTCTAAACGACAATTTAATTAAGTGAATGGATATCAATTTTCTTAGGGTAGTCCTAGCAGCCTAAATTTTTCATCAGAGGATGTCTACATTGACACAATCCACCCCTTAGGGTGATTTGGATTTAAAGGTCATGAGACTAATGCCTTGTAATTAAATCAAACCACTAATTGAGGTTTATTGATTTTTCCCTTATGAATGAAATGTAATTTGAATGAAACCAAGGGAGAATGCTTGGCCATGTACATAAGCCCTTGTTTTTCTTGTGTATATCTTGAGTTATCCTTATAAAATGAATTGGCCAAATTGAGTTAAGTTTCTTGTTTAATGGTATGGCTTAAACAATATCCATGATCATCCTTCATGTCATGTTGAGTGCGATATGAGGGTTGCGATTCATAACCGATTTCCCTAAAAAATGATTGGGTGCCAGATACTTCTATATGTAAAGGGGGTTCCATTAATGAGTTAGTCTATATGTATCTGAGGTTCTTCATTTGTTCCTATTTCATCTAGAAATGGGGATGACCTCATTGATTTAAGGTTCAAACATTCCAAGTGGTTTCTAATGGGTTTTTTCATAGAACCAAAAACATCCAATGATTCCATATCCATTTGGACTTAATTTCCAAAGGTAGGTGCTCATTAGTTGTGAACTGATGAGGCTTAAGAATTTTCATTGGTCGAGAGGTCAGACTCATCACACCTTTTTTAGGGGAATTATTTTCTACTTTGGGACTCTCTTTATAGATTTATTTTATGTTCGTGAATCCTTATTACATTACCAAGTATGAAAATGAGCTTTCCTTTAGATCTGACAATAAATGATTGATATGTAGAAGATTTAGATAATCTTTTATATGTATTCAAGGTTCTTCATCGATAGATAATCATCTTTATTTGTTTAGAGATTATTATACAATGGTATCCTTCGACACATTATATAGAAATCTCTTGGTCATTATGATAACCATACTGGTTTTAAATCCACTCAGTGGGGCACTTGAAGTTTATTGTCATTCAAAAGGTCATGGATTATTTTAGAGTTGGGATCGTACCCGCAGATGGGATACCTACGTATCCTTTGTTTAGAAAAGGAATCAGAACCCACGTAGTTCGAGTAAGGGAGTATGATGTTTATGCATGATTGATGGCTCAAAGAAAGATTTCATAATTACTTTTACACTCTAAGCTCACATGAGTCATGCTCGGTGTGAGAAACAAGAGGTATTGGTAAAATCAGACAATTGTGCCACAAAATATGCAATCATAAGATATAATGTGGGGCTTACGTATGTATGACTTCCCAGATAGATGAAGATTGGGTTTTATTTCAGGTAAAGGTTTATAAAAATATATGTTCTTTATGGAGATTTGGATACTTAACTTATGACTTAATCCTGAAAAGGATTCCCAAATTAGAAGGGACTTATGATTGGTTTTATTCCTGAGAAGGATGTCCAAATCAAAAAGTAAATTAAGACTGGTTAAGAGAATTTACGACTGGGGCTTACTCTTAAAGAAGAAGCCCAGGTTAAAAGGAATTATGACTGGGGCTTACTCCTGAGGAGGATGCCCAGGTTAAGGGGAATTATTACTGGGGCTTACTCTTGAGGAGGATGCCCAGGTTAAGGGGAATTATGACTGGGGCTTATTACTAAGGAGGATTCCCAAGTTAAAAGAATTTGGAATTTGGGGCTTACTCATAAGGAGGATGCCCATATTTGGGAACTTTGAAGACTGGGGCTTACTCTTGAAAAGGAGTCCCAGGTTAGGATATTTGGGGCTTACTCCTAAGGAGGATGCCCATATTTGGGGATTTGAGATTGGGACTTACTCCTGATAAGGAGGCCCACTTGTTAAGGAGATTTGAGACATAGGACTTATTCCTGAGAAGGAGGCCTAATTTAATGGAATTTATGAGTGGGGCTTACTCATAAGTAAGATGCCCAATTAGAGAAATTATGACTGGGTCTTACTTCTGAAAAGTAGTCCCAGGTTAAAGATCCTCTTATATTAAAGGATGATGTTGAATGAATGAAATCTCTAACCTTAGTGACATAAATATATGTAAATCACTAAGATTTGAGAGATTTTCCACAGACTTCCTTTCAGATAAGGAAGCCAAGAAATAAACCATGCCATAAATGGCTTTGAAGATGGTTCTGAAGGCTGAATCTTGAAGAAGAGAGTTAGATTTGAAGAAAGCAAGTGAATAAGCTGTAGGGGCACTCAAAAAGAGAGAGAGGCATGCAAGTCCTACTTGGGCACGCAAGTCCTGGTCACGCAAGTATACTTGCACGACACATGGGTACTTGTGAGATGGCCAACCCATGGGGTATTACTTGTGTGAGACTTGGCTCAATACCTTAGTATTATCCCTAAAGGTTTCCAAAAGAGTGGCGTGCAAGTTCTATTGAAGGGGTAAGTTGGCGCGCAAGTGTAGCCATTTCCCTTAAGGGCTGGCCACTCAGGTGCGCAAGTGTTGATGAGTTTCAACACTTAAGCCGTGTTTCCTCTATTTAGACCTTCCATTCTAGGTAAGAAATTACCTTAGAAGTGTTCGGAAGACTTCCATAATAGACTAGGGAACCGGGATCTAGAATATGAGTTTTGGAATTTTTCCATCCTAAAATGGGGGGCCCACCTGGGGTATTTATAGGCTGCTGAAGACCTTGGGCAAGAATCAAAAAAGGGTGTGCAAGTCACCTGCGCAACCACTGGGCAGCGCGCAAGTATACTTACGCGACTCTGGTGGAACTTGCGCGACCCAAGTGCAAATGAATCTTTGTTCATGACTTTGTCAATTTTTGATGTTTCTTAAGAGGATGAATCACTTTGGGTTCAAGGTACTTCCCTTTACATTCGTTTAGACTCTGTGATGGAAAGGAGAATCAATAAAAGTCCCCCCTTAGAGTTGTATTTGAAAGAAATGAGGATGTAACTCTGAGGTAAAGAAGAAAACCAAGGAACATGCAGTGCGCAAGTGTTGAGCGCGCAGATGGCGGCGCGCAAGTCTTGAGCGCGCAAATAGCGGCGTGAAAGGGTTGAGTGCACTGGCTTTAGGCGTGTAGGGGTGCAGCCTGGCCTATATATATGCGTCCATTCTCACTCAAAAAACCCGGATTTCAAACTTTTTAGCTCTCGCCGTGCAAGTTTCCTTTTTCGTGCAAGATACTCTGTTTTCCACTATTTCTTTGTTGTCGCGCTGCTATAGAGGTATTTGGACTTTCGCGGTGATACCTGCACACCAAAACTTGCGCGACAAATTGATACTTGCGCGCCAATTTTGTGACTTTCCCGCCTTAATGCCTTAGCCATTTTTTCACTTTTCTTCACAAAATTTAGGAAAAATCGACTTACTTAAGAGTTAATTATTCAAATTTTGTGCAGATTAAATGGCTACCAAAAGAATTGGAACGGCTGATGAATTAGCTAGCAAGAGAATTGATGATATGATGAGCATCGTTGGCCATGATTATTATACTATCTGCGACAGATTTCTTCCAGATTTGGCTAAGTATCTGAATAAGTATCATCTTGACTTCCCACAAAGCATTTATCTACCTTTGTATGGTTATGGTCATCTATAAGAAGTCATCATTCCAGAGGCAAAGAACTATCTCCAGCATTCTTGGTTTCAGAATTATACCAATTTTTCTTTAGCAAATATCTCCAGTGGAGGAGCATTTATAAATACTGGACCAGTGGAGAAGGCCTATATAATGCATCATAGCCCATGTACCTCAGATTCGAAACCTCACAAGCCTGAGTTGCAGCCACATTGTTATCCCTTAATTTTTTGAAACTCTCAGATGGATCAATCCAAAGGCTGGAAGAAGAGTTGGGACTTTCATCCTGGAGGAGGTGTGAAGCCAACTTGGATGTGGGCATACTGGGTGCGACAAACCTGCACAGAGTTTATCGAGGATTTAAAAGGAGCTGCAATATACGAAGCCGTCTGGGCTGGGCAAACATATGTTTATAGAAATGATGACTTTGTTCCAGAGATACTCATCCATTAAGGCCTAGAAACCAATTATTTCCATCTAACTCATAGAGAAGTAGGCATCAGTCTGTGGGATGTCCACAAGATCTCGGGGGCTCTAATTCTCAGCGACATGTATGATGAATTCATCCCCCCCAAGGCGACTTATAATGATTCATAGAAGACCCCGGCTTTGGCTTGGGAATTATTGAAAATATTTCACAATCCCAAGAGTTCAGAGACCTCCTTAATTCATTCTAGAAAGGATATTCATCCAGAGGAGTGGATGAACATGTTTCTTACCAAGAAGCAGGAGAAGGAGCCGAAGGAGAAGGGATCAAAGGGGAAGGGGCCCAAGGAGAAGGGGCTCATCTGTACTCGTCCTACTACCTACCCCAAAACAGAGAAGAGGGGTGCTCCTGGAATATTTTGGCCGACCTTGGAAGCAGGAGAATCTAAGAAGTGGGGATATGAAGTGAATCAGAGAATCCCAAAGAAGACTTGTCTGGCGGGCTTCTTGGCCTTGTGGATCGGTGTTTATCTTTTGTCGGTCAGGGACTCGAAGTGAGACATCGGTCCAGGGACCTTCGTTGTTGCAGCCAAGTTGGATGAGGGGAAAATGGTTGGTTTGGCTACCCACATTTTAGCAAAGATTCACAGGAGATTACTCCATGTCTTCATGGGTAAGTCTCCTTTGAGAATAGTGGGACCATTCCAAGTTTTGTGGGGATGGATCACCACTCACTTCAGGACGTATAATGTACAGAACAGAGTATAGATCCCCAGAAGTTCCTTCAGGCCATCAGTGCAGGCATTCTCTGTAATTGCTTCACTAGCTCTCAGTTCCTATGATATGAAGGTGAGTCTGATCTTGTATAAGGAATTCAATTTCTTTCCTTATATAAATCCACCAACCGGGTGGTTTGTTGATGATGGAACAACCATCCTGGAATTAAGGGCATACATGCTAGCCTGCAGAGATGGTGTACTGGTCACCAGGATTGACGGAGAAATTATATGCGAGGCCTATGCTCCATATAGATTTTCACGTCAATTTAAGTGTTTATAGCAGACTATTGTATCTCCCCCTGTGCATGTCAGGTCAGAGCAACATCCGATGGTTTCCCGACAACTATGGTTGCTGACATCTAGGGAGAAGATCGGGGCAGTATTTGATCTACCAGTTGATAAAGCGGCGAGTAACTTGACCACATGGTATGCCAAGAACTGGATAGCATCATACCCTAAAGGGGTACTGAATCACCTGATTTACTAGGTGGGGAAAAGGAAGAGAACTGTAGAGAAAGAAACCCTTCATATGGAAGGTGATTCTTCTACACCACCCGGAGCTGATTCACCGGATTCCCAGGATGGGGATGATGAGGCACCACATGTAGAAAAGCAGCCTTGTGCCAGATATAATCCTCCCGTCAAAATCAAATGACCAACTCTATCAAATCCTAGTGAGTTACTTCATTTAAGGCACTTTAATCAGCATTACTTTACAGAGCAACAAGTCTTATTTTCTTATTCTCTATTTGTAGTTGTAGGAGCTGGGAAGAAGCTAAAGTCTAAGATTGTAGGATCTTCCTCGCATCCTTTTGGTACACATACTGAATATATATGACTAGAGGATATCCATACATGGTGAAGTTTATACTGCGATGCTGAAACATCCCGGCTGGATTTGTGCGAGGGGCTACACATACCTGGAATAGGGAATCTTCTATCTTCCACCGATATTTTTTTAAGGATAACCCCGATGAAGTGCGGGATTACATCAGAGAGATGTAAATGCTCATATATTCCACCGATGATTCCATTCCTATCCCCAAGCGGGTGAAGGAAATGATAGATCGTGGCTCCACTGAGGGGATTGGTGCTTCCAGAGATGAGGAGTGGCATGATTACGTGGCTCCTGAAGATGTAAGTATTTTTCCCTATTTTATTTGTAACTTGATTCCAGTTAAAGCTTTTTTACTCAAGGAAATTATTTTCTTTATCCTGCAGCTTGCAAAGAAAGGAACTGCAGAGGTTCCTTCACCATTATATAGCCTTGGTGGTACTGCCATTGGGGCTGCTGAATCTCCTGGAGAACCAGGTGAAATATCTCCAGGCCAGCAAGCCATGGATGAGGAGTTGGACATGGCTTTCCATTCTCCAATTCATGTACCTATAAAGGATACTGTCGACACTCCCAAAAAACCAAAGAGACAAAGGCATCGAAGGAAGAAGTCCACAACTAAACAATTTATCAGTAGTGGTAAGTCCTTCGAATAATCATGAGTCTTAACCCATGAAAAGGTTGCTCATACTTTTTTGGATTGTAGGGGCTTCTTTAATTTCCCCTCTGAGGGAGAGGACTGACCCTCCTTTGAGGACCATGGATGGTACTGGTGAACAATCACAAGTTTAGAATAACTTAGCTACTCCTAGAGAAGAGCTAATGTCTATTCCCAATATCCCTCCTACTGATGTTGCAAGAAGAGAAGAGCCTGCTTCTCGTAAGTTAACAATGCTTCATAAAATTTTGAGTGAAACATCAACTGACTTCCATTCTGTGATACTTTAGGTTCAACCCCAGCACTAGATCTCTTGATGGCCATTACAACTGATGCCGCAATTTTATCTGAAGAAGCTGTTCAAGGTCAGAGGTCGCAGAATGAAGGCCATAAATAAGACACATCGAATGCTCCCACTGGTGAGATTAACCAGGATTATGAGATTACATTGGATGAAATGATGGAATTTGGTGCATCTTTTGAAGATTTTTTAGATCATGTTAAATTACCCTGTAATTTAAAATATTATGGATGTGAGTGTTATCCTTCGTCCTATTAAAAAACAACTTCTTATTACATCTCTAATCATGATCGGTTCAAATATGAAGTTCTATATGAGAAAGCTACTGAACTGCCAATGTCTAAAGAGGATACAGAAAACCCTACTATTTCATAGACATTAGCTCAAGTGGAGCTTAACCTGGAAGAGCTTCCTGAAACTCATCCTGAAAATCCTGTTGAAGCTAGGAAAGATGGGGAGGAGCCTTCTCAAGTTACTAATCTACCGTTGGGTAAGAGATAACAATTTCTGCGACTGTACTTAATTTGAATTACATCCAATCAAATTTTGTTATCCTTTAAAACTAACCAAAGCTTTCAATTGATTATGCAGGGCCATCAATTTTAGTGGCTAGATCTAGAGGTGAAGCCTCTGCCTCTGCCCCAATGGAAATAGAGAGTGAAGAAACATAGGTTAGGGGGGAAGGAGAAGAACAGGGCACTTCTCTAAGTGCATTAATCCTGGATTATATTCCCCCCTGTGACAGTGATGTTGAGTCGGATCCGGAGGTACAAAAGGCGCTCTAGTTTTCATAACGCAAGGCATGGAAGAACATATGGAAGATCATATCTGAAGTGCCTTTAGAAGAGTTTTCATCGAAGATCCCGTGACTGTCATCCCGGTTTGTTATGTTGGGACTTGGCGGTTTTGGATTTCAAGAGATCCATGACATAGTGAAACAAGTCATCTTAAGAAGGGATCAAGAGAAAAATTTTCATCAATATTTGACCAGGGTGAGGCTGTCAGTCAACATCAACGAATTTGAGGCTGCGGTGTCCCGAGCTGAGGTTGATCATACTGCCAAGTTGAAGGAACTGAAGCATAAGATCAAAGAAAAAGTTGTCCAACAGATGCACCTTCAGAAACAGTTAGATGTTGTTACTGGGGAACTTGACCAGCTTAATAATTCATTGGAAGAAATTCAAATTAATGGTATGAAATCCATTTCAGATGCTAAGAAAGCACTCCATCAAGATGAAAGGAGTGAAGCTGGTTGAGTGCATGAGCTTCAAGTGGCTGCTGATGAAGCCCGAGATGTTGTAAATCAAATGAAGATTTATGTTCACATCCTTTTGTAATTCTTGGAAAAGAGAAGAGACTCTAATATGTGAATTTCCTTCTAACTCTTGTGTATCAAATGAAAAACACTTTCATCTTTGATCATTCATGTATGATTTCTTTTGCTACATGCTTTAAATTTTACCTAAGTCAATGGGCCTAGTAATCATAGTTTGATTTTTGCTAGGATTATTATAAATAACCCTATAAACCTTGAATCTTTTTATTGCTCAATATTACCTAAAATCATACAAAATGTATGTTTAGTGAGCTGGGACTTGACTTTTATTCAGAGTTCCCTTGTATTTTGTGATCAGTTTAAAATTATGCACGTTGGACATAAAAAGGCTAATGTTTAAGGTCAAAATAGCTTTGACCAAATGGATTAGAATTGACTCAATTCCTTGATAATTTATCTGAAAACATATTTCCATGTTCAAGTATGGGGGAAAATATGTAAACGATAACTTAAGAAATTTTTAATCTGAGGAATGATATGAAAAAAGGCTAAAAGGCATTAGAAGAAGTAGTTACCAAGAATGAAGTTACCATTATTTAAAAAACCCGTTAGGGGGTTGAATTATGTAGGGCCGCCTATGGGCATTGGCTGCATAGTCAAATAATAGTATCTTTTGGCTAACATGTCCATTATGTAGACTACTTATGCAAGTCCACCTAAGCGCACGTGTTGCATAGTTAGGAAAAAGATCTCTCAGAAATTTACTTTTCTACTACTAAAAATCCAGTGAAAGTTTATGGAGATTCAAATTTTCCAAAGAATAGAGTTTGCTGTATGGAGAGAGGTACCTGAATATAGAGAAGATATTTCCAAACAAGATTGTCTAAGAACTGAATGAATTTCACTCCTACAAAAGTCTGACCCAAATGTAGGGAAGGGAAATATAAACCATAGACTTGAATACTTTCAGATCATGAAAAAGAGTATGGGACAAATATGTTAAGGATGGCTATTTTTTGCGGATCCCTACATATTGTTATTAAGACCAACTAAGGACAAAATAGGTTTTCTTCCCAATAATGAAGTTACCATTATTTAACAAACCCGTTGGGGGGTTGAATTATGCAGGGCCACCTAAGGGCATTGGATGCATAGTCAAATAATAACATCTTTTGGCTGACAGGTCCGTTATGTAGACTTTTTATGCAAGGACACCTAAGGGAACGTGCTACATAGTTAGGAAAAATAATTCTTAGGTATCAAACATTTTGTGACCATAAGTCAAGAAAAGGGGTATGGAGATCTGAAAATATTTAAGGTTAGGATTATGTCACCTAAAAATGGGTATTGTTCAATTCATGTAGAGATACACAAACCAATGCTAACCATAATCATGTTGTGAATGGGTCCTAAATTAAGATGTTGGACTTCACTACGTGTCCCATAAGGATGGGAATCAAGCCATACGTAGTTCTTGAAATATAGTTTAACGTTATGTGGGATGAAATTATGGGAGATCTTAGTTTAAGGTCATAGAGCTCGGACCATAATAATGAATACACAGTGTGTGTTTTCATAGGGACTTTTTAGTCAGGGGACTGAAAGTGGAATTTGGGGTTAGGCCCAAAGACTTGGGGATGGATTCAAGGGATGCTCGAACGTTCTTACGTATCCCATAAGTATGGGAATCAATCCACACGTAGTTTTAGAAATACCCTCTGTACAGATTTGGTTCATACAAGTGAAGGGTGAAAAGGGGACTTTAGTGTAATGATGGTTTGACCCAAGATAAAAGGTTCGGGCATTGCCATGTATGCACATAGTCTTTGGAATATAACATGATTGGAAATCAATGTAAATAATGATTCCCTCTCAGGTGAAGGTATAAAAGAATATTGTAGATTATTTTCATACAGGACAAAAGTATTGTACAGTTTAATGTCATATAGTAAGGACAAAGGTGAACAAATGTAAAGATATTGATTCTGGAGATAGCTTCACGAATCAACATCTTATGAGATGGAGGTGAACTGATGTGAAGATATTGGTTTTGGGCTTGAACCTCGGGAGGTTGCCTATGTACCCATCCTAGAAGGAATGGATAAAAGTCTGCATAGTTAAATTAAAGAATGAATTGGCGATCAAATTGTTTTTTAGGACAACGACCTAAAAAAATGGTGATTCAACTTATGCATGGTTAGCATCCCAGAGAGGGTATTATGGTTTAAGTTTTCTCTAATATCACATGATTCATAATCAGTGTGAGAAAAAAGAGGTAGCAAAAACCTTAATGATGCACATTTTAATGTCGTGTAGGACATATGAAGGGACCATGCAATTTAAAGTCTTGCAGTGAGGACTATTGGTGCTGCACAGTTTAGTGTCATATAGCAGGGACAAAATATAGTTTAACGTCATGTAGGACGTATTAAGGGACACAGTTTAACGTCATGTTAGACAATAAGTGTGTTTTACATTTTAGCATCCTATAGCTAAGACAATGGGGACAATAAAGTTTAACGTCATGTTGGACGAAAAAGGGGGACTGTGCAGTTTAATGTCATGCAGTAAGGAAAAAAGATGACATATTTTAACGTCATGTTGGACGTGTTAGGGACTTTTTCACAGTTTAACGTCAAGTTGGATGAAAGGGACTTATGTACAGTTTAGCATCATATAGTTAGGACGTCACACTTTAACGTCATGTTGGATGATGGTGCGAATAGTTTAAGGTCATATGCATAGACCGGTGATGGTGCAGTTTAACGTCTTGTTGGACATAAGGGACTATGCAGTTTAAAGTCTTGCAGCAAGGACAAAACAGTTTAACGTCATGTTGGACTAAAGGGATGCAAATAGTTTAAGGTCATATGCATGGACCTTACTGATGTATTTTGTGTTTATACAAAATACTTCTTCAGAAATCTAGCATTGGTTGGAGTAGTGATGAGTTCTCCATCCATTGAGATTAAATAATAAGCTCCATTGGAGTAGACCTTATGTATTGAATAAGGTCCTTCCCATTTTGGCTCCAGCTTGGGAGGTTTCTTTCTTGGTATCATTGGAGTTCTAAGAACCAATACCAATTCTCCCTGAATGAATGAACGAAGATGAACTTTTTTGTTGAAAGCTTGTGATATTCGATTCTGATATACTTCCAAGTGGTGCAGGGTGCACAATATTTTCTCATTTAATTGTTCCAATTCATCCAATTGCTTTTGAGATTGTTCATCTATAGATGACTGATCAAAAATGGCTACTCTGAGAGAGGGTAATTAAACCTCAATGGGAAAAACTGCTTCTGTTCCATATACCGATGAATATGGAGTTGACCGCATTGTAGTGCGGGTGGTGGTTCGATAAGCCCATAAAGTATGAAAGAGTTTTTCAGGCCATGACCTCTTATATTTATCCACCATCTTTTTCCATATGTTTGAAAGATTCTTGTTGAAGGCTTCTATCTGGCCATTGGCTGCTGCATGATACCGAGATGAATGATTGGATTTGGTGTTGTATTCTTGATACAACTTCTTCACCTCATATGAACAGAAGTTGGTTCCATTGTCCGTCAATATGGTATGAGGGACACCAAATCTGGTAATGATGTTAGACTTGATAAAGCTAACAATTCTTTTAGAACTGACTTCTTTGAGGGGTATTGCCTCTGCCCATTTGGAAAAGAAGTCAGTAGCAGTAAGAATGTACTTAAACTTCTTGGATGTAGCTGAATGATAAGGTCCTACTACATCCATTCCCCATGTAGAAAATGGCCACGAGTATTTAGCTGTATGAAGCAACTCTGGGGGTTGATGAATGAAATTGGCATGTACTTGGCAAGAATGACATTTCTTTGTGAAATTAATTCAATCTTGTATCATTGAAGGCCAAAAGTATCCAAGCCTTCAAATTTGATCAGATAGTCTATGTCCAAACTGATGGGCACCACAGACTCCTGCATGCACTTCTTTTATGACAACCATTGTTTCTTCGCCATCAATGCATCTGAAGAGAATTCCATCAAAACCTCTTTTGTAGAGAATTTTCTCTAAGTGATATGGGCTATCATAAAGAGTGAAATTGACCACACATCGCTGGATTTGTTCTTTCCCAGCTCTATCAGGTGGAAGTGTTCCATTTTGAAGGTATTCCCTGATAGGTGTCATCCATCCCATAGTATGACCATATGGTTCATAGATGGGACTAATTTCATTGATTTCCTCTGTTTTGGTTTGAACATAAGGTGAAATTATACGATGGTGGGCAATACTGATGATTTTCTCATCCCGATTTGAATCTTCCAGAGCTGTAGCTATATTAGCCAGTGCATCATCTTGGGGATTTTGAAATCTTGGGACATAAGAAAATGTTGGTTCCGAAGGAAATTCCACCATTAACTCTCTAAAATAATCATACAAATGGATTAGTTCTTTTTTTCTGATTGCATAATCTCTATTGACTTGTTTGATTTCCAGGTCTGAATCACCTTTCACCTTTAAGTGATTCAATTGTGCTTGAAGTTCCAACTCCAATCCTGTGATAAGAGCTTGGTATTCCACTTCATTATTTGTACCGCCTCCCAACAATGAGAAAGAATAGGGTAGAACTGCCTTTTCTGGAGATATGAGCACAATTCCTAACCTAAATTTGTTGAATTTAGGATCTTCCATTTTCCTCCCTGTTGGACTTCTGGAAGCACCATCAAAGTACATTTCCCATGTTTGAAGACTATCTTGAATAAAGAAGACTTCCTCATCAGGAAGTTCAATATCTGAAGATGTATCTTCTACTGAAGGATGGTCAGAAAGGAAATCAGCCAGAGCTTGGCCCTTTATCACCTTCTGAGACACATACTAAATATCAAATTGCTGCAAAATAACCACCCACCTTTCCAGAAATCCAGTAAGCATTGGACGACTAAGGATGAATTTGAGCGGGTTATTGCGAGATACCAATTGGACCTCGTGATGTTGTAGGTAGTGTCTCAACTTCTGAACTGCAAATATTAATGCTAGGAAGAACTTCCCAATACTTGAATATCAGGCTTCTGCTTTAATCATAGTCCGACTGAGATAGTAGAGGCTGTTTTCATTCTCAGCATCATTCTTCTGAGCAAGAAAGGCACCCAATAATCACTCTAAAGCTGTCACATAGAGGATAATTGGTCTTCCTTCAACAGGTGGCATTAATACCGGTGGACTCAAGAGATACTTCTTAAGAATATTGAATGCTTCTTGACATTCTTCAGTCCACTGGTAAGTGACTCCCTTCTTCATAAATTTGGTGAAGGGTAAACTTTTTCCTGCCAAATTGGCGATGAAACTCCGAATATAGGCCAAGTGTCCTTGAATTCCTCTCAATTGTTTCAAATTTCGAGGAGGTGAAATATCAAGGATTGACTTTTTCTTCTTAGGATCGACCTCGATACCACTATGGCATACAATGAAGCTGAGAAATTTTCCTGAGGTTACCCCAAAAGAACATTTTAAGGGGTTCATCTTCAAATTATGTTGCCGAAGTTTATGGAATATGATTTCTAAATCATCCAAGTGATTATAACGTTGTTTAGATTTAACTACCAAATTTTACACATAAAATTCAACAAAATTTCCTAAAAAGGGTTTGAAGATACGATGCATGGCATGCTGATATGTTGGGCCTGCATTCTTCAGGCCAAAGGGCATTACCTGATAGCAAAACACACCCTGAGGGGATCTGAAGGCTGTAGATTCTTCATCTTCTGGAGCCATTCGGATTTTATTATATCCAAAATATCTATCCATGAAGGAAAGTTCTTTATAGCCGGATGTTGCATCATTTAAGAGTTCTGTAATCGGTACTGGAAAATCATCCTTAGGACAATGCCGATTAAGATCTATGAAATCAATGTAAACTCTAATTTTCCCATTCTTCTTTTTCACTAGGACAATATTAGCCAACCATTTGGGATATTGAACTTCTCATATGAAGTTAGATTTGATAAGCTTATCCACTTTAGCCTCAATTTTGGAAGCATAGGTTGGGTGTGTTCTTCTAGCAGCTTGTTTGAATCCTCTATGTTCTTCTAGCAAACCCAAACGATGAGTGGCAACATCAGGATCAAGACCTAGCATCTCTGTATAATTCCAAGAAAATATATCTCGATTTTACTTTAAAAAATAAATATACATCACTTTCTCTTCAAGAGTCATGGCCGCACTAATTAAAGTGGGGCGTTGATCTTCTTTTGTACCCAGATTTATTTCTATGAGTTCATCCACGATAGTAGAGATACCCTCTTCAAATGCTAGAGGAGAATCCCTGAGATCTTCCTCTTCTTATTCAACATGTGTTATTTCTTCTGTTTCTACTTGAATAGTAGATGATGAAGTAGAATTTCCATGATCAGAAGAGATATTAAAATTTGAACAACGTGAAGAAGAAGCTTCGATTTCTGGCCCTATTGATAATGAAAGGTCTTCCTTGGGTAATATAGAAGAGATGATGGATTGAGAATCAACATCATCTTTCATCTCTGAAATTTCTATAACTTCTTGTGGCCTGATTGGCGAAATATAGACTTGTTGTATTTCAGCGGATGAAATGAAGACATCCCCATTTGAGCTTTCATCATTTCTTGGTGGATCACCACTTTCTCCCATGTTGTCTGGATTGTTTGTTGTAATTGACATTATGGAGGTTTCCATAATATTATTTTGATTTGGGTCTATCCTGTCAATTTGACTGATAGGCAACACATAATCTATACTCACATGTGCTAATGGTTTTACTGGAATCTTTTCCAAACCATATGGAGCATTAACTTTGGTAATCTCCCTTGTTGTGGATTTCTCCTTTCCCTTCATGTGATAGAATTCTGCCAAAATATATTGAGATTCACATGTCTTGAATGGCGACTTATCACCATAAAATGTCCCAATTTGACCATCGAAACAATATTTGAGACATTGATGGTATGATGAAGGGATAGCCACATGTTGATGTAGCCAGGGTCTTCCAAGCAATATGTTGAAGGCTGAGTCTTGATCAAAAACCACAAAATCTGAATTGGATACAAGATCTCCAAATTGAGTTCTGAGTGTAATCTCACCTAGTGGTTCTTGTTCATTTTTATCATATCCTTGTAATATCAAAGTAGAAGGAGATAAATCGGATTCTGTGAGGCCCAATCGATGAAGTGTACGAATGGGGATAAGGTTGACTCCTGAACCATTATCAATGAAAACTATTTGGATGTATACACCATTGACCTTTCCAGATAAGTAAAAATGTCTAATATGTCTATGCACGACATCATCTTCATCTTCATTTGTAAAAGATATCACTACATGGAATTCTGCAGGATTATTCTCTACATGGTATACTTCAGCTGCAGCAATTTCAGTTTCAAACTCCTGAGGACTTGACAAAGCCTCGATGAGTGCCTCCCGAATATCCTTTAATAAATTCAAAGCATCCAAAATTGATAACTTGGCCGGTACTTGGGCTAGGTGTTTCAATACATCATAATTTTGATCCAAAGGTATGTGTTCCCCAACAGGAACATGTGGTTTCGCAGGTGCCTTAGAAGTTAATTCTTTGAAGTATATGCATCTTGTATCGGGGTAGGAGTTTTTAATACTCCTGGATTTGGAAGATTATACCGATTAGGTCTATTTACTTGCTGAGAGGAAGAAGATGGAACCTCCAACCGATCTTCCAGAATAATCATGCCAGGACTGAGTCTGCTATTGGTGGAAGAATTTGCTTGTTCTTATTGAGCCCGTTGAAGGGCTCTACAATGAGTTTTTGCTGCATACACAGTTCTAGCAGGGGTAGAATTGGAATAGTGGCCTCTGAAAGATCCACATCTTCCCCTGTACCCTGAGCCTCTGGAACTTCCTCTAATTCCTCTGTTTGATACAGGGAATTCAGGCTCATCAAAATCGAAACTTCAACTGGCATAAGGATCTGTTAAATGAATCATATTAATAGAACCAAAGATCAACTCTTCATCCGATGAAGACTCTGCCTAATTATCCAATTTTGGTTGTTCCATTTAGTGGGACGGTGCCCGTGGCTTTTAAGTAGATGGAATAAAATCTTCCAGAGTCAAAGAAAACTTGGTCTTTGACACGATTTCATCTTCTTCTAATTGTTCCACTTTCTTTGAATTATGTCATTTCTTTGAATATTTTCCCTCTGATGAAGAGGGTTTTGCTGTGGCATTCACGGAAGAAGACATAATTGGTTTCTTCAATTGTTTTTGCAAAATATCATGAGTTTTGTTGATCGTTTTTCTGACCATCCAATCATCATATTTTTGCGCATTTTTTTTCTTGAATTATTGCCACTCGCCTTCCTCCTCTGGATCTGTAGCAATAACACATGCTACCTGAGCTGAAGAACCTTTCATTTTGACTTGTCCTGAGTCGACCATTTTTTGCAGGAGGTCCTTGAAAACAAAACACTCCTGAATGGGATGCCCCAACATTTGATGAAATGGGAAATAGTTGGGACGGTCTTCATCTCCTTCCTTGTTTTCCCTCTTAGGCCTTGGCAATTGAACCAAATTATTTTCTAGAGTCGAAATAAAGTAACCAAGAACTTGTTCATTTAGTAAAGAGTAAAAATTTCTATTTAGATCCTCAAATTGTTTCTGTATTTGATCTCTTTGATCATCTTGACGAAACGGCCTCTTTTGTTGACGCTCAGGAGGCGGAGCCCTTCAGAAAGATAGAGGTTTAGAAGTAGAAGTAGGTACAGGTGCTTGTTTAATCATAATTGTAGTAGTCTATGCTCTATCCATTCTCTTTCCTAGAGCTTATGGAATTACACAAGCTTTATCCTTAGTCTTCATAAGAGAATCTTCAATCTGTTGAGTGATTGAAGTAAGGTCTCAAAACCCTCCTGTGTATTTAACAGGGATCAATGGAGTGCGTAATTCATCACGCAGATTTTCCACACAAATTGGCAACAATTCCCTTGAGGGAGTGTTAAGCTCATGGAATATGTTAATCCCTTCCAACGAGCAATGAAATCTGAAACCCTTTCATTCTCCCTTTTCTTACAGTTTTAAAGATAAAAAACTTTTGTCTTTGGCAAAGTTGAGCTGAATTGAAGAAGGAATCATTGACGGAGATCCTCCCATCTAGTAATTGACCGGGATTGCAAGCTTGTGTACCAGACAAAGGCAGGCCCTTGTAATGACTGTACAAAACACCTGAGCTTAACTACTTCTTTTTGCGGAGGGGTTCCCATCATAGGATCACAATGAGAAACAAAATGTGTTAAGTGTTTCTCTGGGTCTCTCAGACCATTAAAAATTAGGAAATTGGTACTTTCAAAATTTGATGGTGGAGGAATTGCATCAACCCATTTAGGGTAAGATCTCTTTTCTGGTTGAATTTGAGCACACTTTCCCTTCATAGCTTCCAACCGAGATGTTAATGACTCAATAGTAGTTATTAACTTGTGACAAATATCCGGTTGAGCTTGGACTTGAGCAGGTGCAACCACTGGAGCTTGGACAGGTGTGGTGGTTGGTACTGCAACTGATGGTAGCACCACCGATTTTTATTGCACTTGACCCATAGGATTAGACCTGTAAGGTTGTACTGATAAAGGAGGATATTTTTGATCCATCTCAGTAGCCGCAATAAATTCCCTTGGCTGAATGACTCCATCATGCTTAGGAGGAAGACTACCTTGAAGTAATTCTGCATTCAACCTCCTTAATTCCTTCATTTCTTCCTCTTGTTGTGAGAATTTTTGCTCTAATGAGAGAAATTGTCCTTTTCTAGAGGAAGGGTATGTAACCTGATTCTTTCCTTTCCCCTTATTGGACAGCTTTCAGAGAGGGGGAAGTGGGTTACTTGAAGGATTACCTAGATTCTGGGTAATCCTTTGATTTCGTGTATGCACACCTTCTTCATTTGTGTCTGTACATACAACCTCTTGAGCAGGAACCTCTTCATTTGATCCCTATGAGTGAGCCTCAACTAGGGAATCAGCAACAATGGCATTGATGACATTGATTGATGCATAGCGCATTTCATCCCTTCTATCAGCATTTATGCGATATTGTATTCTTCCATGTCCTTGATGAGACATTGCCTTTTGTTGATTCGATCCCTAAGGAACTTCTTTATGAACCGTAATGTGGAGGGAATCTCTTGATAATTTGTCTCTTTGTTCCTATTGAGGATTCTTCCCTAATCGAGAGAATAATGACTTTCTCTGAGGAAGAGATTGAGGATTTGAAAAAGTCCCCAGTCCGGTGGACTGGGGCTATTCTTGCTGTTCCTGCTCAACTCCTCAAATCATATTTGTTGATTCTGAGGGTTGGGTTAAAAGAGTCCCCAGTATGGAAAGATGGGGTGATTCTTGAGCTACTACATCTGAGACTTTCTTGAAATCCCTCCTAATCTTGTGTACTTTGGTCCGGAAATTGGCTGGATGCATCAACCTACATCCACTTTTATCATCTCGCTCAAAATACCATTGGGTGATTTCTGATACTTCTGCAACTTGATGATGTGCTTGCTCCAAATGAGAGGCATGTTCAATATTCTCATTTGCTTGATGCAGGAGTAACTCAATAATGTGTTCTCTATATTCCTGATTTTGAGAGGAACTAGTTGAGGCTTGTTCTTGAGCGAGCCTTTGATTACAAACAAAGCCCATTGGTTGTGGCTGGCCATGGGCAATAACATTGCATGAGACCATTTTTGGCAGGCTTTTTTGGCTGAAGAGTACAGTGAAATGTAGTGCTCCATGAACACCTCATCCCTTGATATGAATACCAGATGGGGCATTGGCAATTAACCAGCGCAATCTTCTTAATGTGCCAAGGAATGAACACTGAAGGGCTCTCTACTGCTTTTCAGCCTTCGAATATCGAGAAACTGAGAGAGATGCCAAGTTGATTTGGCATTGTAACCCTTCTATTATCTTGACATGATTTTCATATTCATCATAAGATAATATTTTCTTTCTCAACTGACAAAGAGTTTTCCATATGTTGATATGAATATCATGAATTCCATATTCTGTCAACATCTCTATAATGTCATACTGAGAGTCATCCAAAGGCCAAAACATGACTGGCACTTCACCTTTCACTAGTTGTTTTCTCATATTCAGCACTTCCTCTTTATCATTCAATGAAGATTCTTCTACCTGATTGGACCAAAGCTGGTTCTTCCTTATTGCTTAATTAGATTCAACAATATTGGTAGAGAATTCACTGATCAAACTAGAAGATAAACGAACCAGGGGTGGTTCGGAGAATGACCTACATCCCAGGCTATCTTCTGTTTGAGAAATTATTTCACCTGTTATCAGTAAAGCATCAGACATGACTGGCTTCACATTTTCAAGTGCCTCAAGATAAGAGGTCTTTCTCGTCACTACATTGTCCATTGGAGAATTTCCCATGCAATGTAAATTATAACTGCGTAGAGGAATTTCGCAACTAAATTCATCATCAGGGGGAGGATCACTATGGTGGGTTACAGCAAAAGATGAAACATTTTTCTCCTTGGTCTTCTAGCCACACAGAGGGTTCTTGTGGATCTCATATGAAGATAAAACTTCGAGATCGATCGAATTGTCATGAAGAAATACTTCATGAGGAAGTGTATGATGAAGACCTTCAGAATTAATATTCCCACTATTGGGAACTGAGAAAGTAGAATCTTGAGTTGCAACAGATAATCGTTTGAGTACATCAAGAAATACAGCATCGAGTAAGGCCTTATTACAGATTGTCCCTTGATTTCTTGACTGTGCTGAACGGGTCTTCTTATTAGACACCTTCTTAATCACTTTAGGAACCAATTGTTGATGAAAGTGGTCATTATGGGCAGGTGTATGTGCCTTCTCATGATAAATGATTAGGTTAGGGTGATTATCTCCACTCAAATCAGGTGTATGTGCCTGACTTGGTTTTCCGTATAATATGGGGGAGTATGCCCCACAACCCTCTTGGACTGGAACAGAGTTCTGTGTCTGTTCCGGAGTAAACTGTTGATGTGTCACTCCACTGGTAGGTATAGATTTTCATTTCTTTCCCTATGATGCTGCTGAAGATGTTATAATATCATGGCAGACATCCAGAATATGAGCAGGGATTTTCTTCTGCTCTTTCACCATTGACAAAATATGCTTGGTGACTTCAGCTACCGAAACGAGGATATACGTCCATTCCATGCTTGGAGTAGGTTTATGTGCCTGCTCCTGTCCTCCTTTTCCTATTAGTGAATTCTAACAGTACTCATGTGTGGGGGAAGAGAGTTGAGTCTGCCTCCTGTTTGTCACCGGAGCTTTCCGACTGACTTCTCTGAGGGCAACCAAATGAGACTGCTGGTAGGCTTGATCAATACTAGTAGGTGTATATGCCTACTGATTGCACTCCACCAAATGTGGTTGACAAACTTCCTTCAATACTGATAGACAAGGCTGCTGGCAGGACTGATGAGTGTAAGCAGGTGTATGTGCCTGTTTACTAGTTATCAACACATTGGGTTGGTGGGCTTCATCTTATGTAGTCAAACGAGCCTGATGACTAGCTGATGATTTATAAATAGGTGTATATTCCTATCTATAGTACTCTGTTGGAATTGCCTGGCAGGATTGGCATGATGCTACCAAACAAGTCTGCTGGATAGCGGAATTAAAACGTACGGGTGTGTGTGCCCGCTCGTTGCTTTCCTCCAAGTTAGGTTGGTGGAATTCTCTGGAAATTGCAGAGATGAGAACATGCTCACTATTGACCATTTGTCGCCTCTGGTGGTTCGTCTTTCCTTCTCGGTTTCAAGGAACTTGAGCTGAACGCCTGGAGATGACACCCTCATCATGTTGAGGGCGCACTTCCACACGAGTCTGGTGGCGATTGTTGATGGGAGCCCTCGGGAAGGACTCCTATATTTTTAAATTAAGGCCCTGAGGGACCTACTCATTCACCTCCCCAGAATATGGGAGGGACTTGTGATAGATTTCTGGGGATAACGACCCGAAACAGTTGGAAATGGTGGTTGGCACCACCTGCTTCTTGATCGCTGGTCATCACTGTCCAGACAACCAGGGTGAATTATTGACTTGGAGGGCTTGTCGAGCGGCCTCCAAAGTCGGAATAATACCATTTTGATGGTACTCCTTAACCAACGCATTTGATACCCAGCATTGAAGATGCTGAGTAGGTGATGTCGTCCTCAGAGTGGACGACGATCCAGCAGGAGTAGCAGTAGCGGCATCCACAGCAGATGTATTCACAGGTGTGAACCTTAGAGAATCCATTTTTGTAATGCATAAGATCTTGAAAAAGAGTGTCTGTTTGATATAACAGACATAATCAAGATATGTTCGGACACTACATCTATTGGATGAGCACATATATTATTGATTTCTTTGTTGTCCCTCTCATTGAGTTTAAATAGGGGCCTAAAAAATAAGTAAAACATCATTTCAACTTGGTTAAGGATTCATGTCAGGTTCACCATTTTTTGTTTCCTATACAAATGGGGATGACCTCATTGATTTAAGGTTCAAACATTCCAAGAGGTTTCTAATGGTTTTGTTCATAGAACCGGAAACATCCAATGATTCCATATCCATTTGGACCTACTTTCCAAAGGTAGGTGCTCATTAGTTGTGAACTGATGAGGTTTAAGAATTTTCATTGGTCGAGAGGATGGGAGGTCGAACTCATCACACCTTTTTGAGGGGAATTATTGTCTACTTTGGGACTCTCTTTATACATTTAAGTTTTTTTCTTGAATCCTTATTACATTACCAAGTATACAAATGAGCTTTCATTTAGATCTAACAATAAATGATTGATATGTAGAAGATTTAGATAATCTTTTATATGTATTCGAGGTTCTTCATCGATTGAGAATCATATTTATTTGTTTATAGATTCTTAGTCAATGGTATCCTTTGACACATTATATATAAATCTTTTGGTCATTATGATAACCATACTGGTTTTAAAGCCACTCAGTGGGGCACTTGAAGTTTATTATCATTCAGAAGGACTTGGATTATTTCAGAGTTGGGATCGTACCCGCAGATGGGCTCCCTACGTATCCTTTGTTTAGAAAAGGAATTAGAACCCACATAGTTCGAGTAAGGGAGTATTATGTTTATGCATGATTGATGGCTCAAAGAAAGATTTCATAATTACTTTTACACTCTAAGCTCATGTGAGTCATGCTCAGTGTGAGAAACAAGAGGTATTGGTAAAACCATACGATTGTGCCACAAAATATGCAATCATAAGATATAATGTGGGTCTTACGTGTGTATGAATACCCAGATATATTAAGATTGGGTTTTATTTCAGGGTAAAGTCCATAAAAGTATATGTGCTTTATGTAGATTTGGATACTTAACTTAGGACTTAATCTTGAAAAGGATTCTTAAATTAGAGGGGACTTATGATTGGTTTTATTCCTGAGAAGGATGTCTAAATCAAAAAGTAAATTAAGACTGGTTAAGAGAATTTATGATTGGGGCTTACTCTTAAAAAATAATCCCAAGTTAAAAGTAATTATGACTGGGGCTTACTCTTGAGGAGGATGCCCAGGTTAAGGGGAATTATGACTGGGGATTACTCCAAAAGAGGATGCCCAGGTTAAGGGGAATTATGAATGGGGCTTATTCCTAAGGAGGAGTCCCAGGTTAAATGAATTTGTAATTTGGGGCTTACTTCTAAGGAGGATTCCCATATTTGGGAACATTGAAGACTGGGGCTTACTTCTGAAAAGGAGGCCCAGGTTAGGAGATTTGGGGCTTACTCCTAAGGAGGATGCCCATATTTGGGGATTTGAGATTGGGACTTACTCCTGAGAAAGAGGCCCACTTGTTAAGAAGATTTGAGACATATGACCTATTCCTGAGAAGGAGGCCTAAGTTAATGGAATTTATGATTGGGGATTACTCATAAAGAAGATGCCCAATTAGAGAAATTATGACTGAGTCTTACTCTTGAAAAGGAGACCCAGGTTAAAGATCCTCTCATAATAAAGGATGAGGTTGAATGAATGAAATCTCTAACCTTAGTGACATAAAGATATGTAAATCACTAAGATTTTAGAGATTTTCCACAGAATTCCTTTCAGATAAGGAATCCAAGAAATAAACCATGCCATAAATGGCTTCGAAGATGGTTCTGAAGGCTGAATCTTGAAGAAGAGAGGTGGATTTGAAGAAAGCAAGTGAATAAGCAGGAGGGGCACTCAAAAAGAGAGAGGCATGCAAGTCCTACTTGGGCACGCAAGTCTTAGTCACTCAAGTATACTTGTGCGATGTCCAACCCATGGGGTATTACTTGGGCGAGACTTGGCTCAATCCCTTAGTATTATCCCTAATGGTTTCCAAAAAGTGGCATGCAATTTCAGTTGAATGGGTAAGGTGGCGCGGAAGTGTAGCCATTTCCCTTAAGGGCTGGCCACTCAGGCGCGCAAGTGTTGATGATTTTCAACACTTAATTCATTTTTCCCCTATTTAGACCTTACATTTTTGGTAAGAAATTACCTTAGAAGTGTTCGGAAGACTTCCTGAAGAGACTAGGGCACCGAGATCTCAAATATGAGTTTTTTAATTTTTCTGTCCTGAAATGGGGGGCCCACCTGGGGTATTTATAGTTTGTTGAAGACCCTGGGCAAGAATCAAAAGAGGGTGTGCAAGTCACTTGTGCGACCACTGGGCGGCGCACAAGTATACTTGCGCGACCTTGGTGGAACTTGCACAACCCAAGCGCAAATGAATCTTTGTTCATGCCTTTGCCAATTTTTGATGTTTCTTCAAAGGATGAATTACTTTGGGTTCAAGGTATTTACCTTTACATTTGTTTAGACTTTGTGACAGAAAGGAGCGTCAATAAAAGTCCCCCCTCAGAGTTGGATTTGAAAGAAATGAGGTTGTAACTCTGAGGTAAAGAAGAAAACCAAGGAACATGGGGCGTGCAAGTGTTGAGCATGCAGATGGCGGCGCGCAAGTCTTGAGCGCGCAAATAGCGGCGCGCAAGGGTTGAGTGCACTGGCTTTAGGAACGTAGGGGTGTAGCCTGGCCTATATATATGCGTCCATTCTCGCTCAAAGCACCCAAATTTCATACTTTTGAGCTCTCTCCGTGCAAGTTGCCTTTGCCATGCAAGATACTCTGTTTTCCACTATTTCTTTGTTGTCGCGCTGCTATAGAGGTATTTGGACTTGCGCGGTGATATTATTATGTATCTATATATATTCACATATATGTTAATGCCTATATGAGGTTTATATATACATACCTAAATATATTAACATATATAAATATAGGGTGGCATCTGTTCGGAGATATTCCAGCTTAGGCTGAAGTAGGTAGTATCAGTTAGGTGTCCCATGAGGAACCTAGACTGATGTGATTTATTTTATTCACTATTATACATTGATTATTACCTACACAATAATCATTTTATTTACATATACTGTATATTTCTAGACACCATTGATGGTGGTCTACTGATTTTATCTCTCACCCTATTTGGGCCACCGATTAGTACCCAAAAAAATCTTAGGGATGATGGTAGGGACAAAGGGAAGCATCCAGTTTTGGATGCCAGATTTTCTATACTAGGAGGGAGTATTGGAGTAGATTAATGAGCTTATTCTATTGATGCTATTGGAGATATCTTTTGTTCTTTTTGTTATTTTTCATAGCATGTTGTATATGTATTCCGCTCTACTTTAATATATTCCCATTTTTTATTTCATACGGACATGACATCATTTTTTATATGATATTGGTTCTACTCTTAACTATTTATTATATTTAATGACTTAAGATTTTGTGGTTCATTTATTATATGATTTCCATTGTTTACTATTATTGTATACTATTGTGTTGTAATCTGATCATGAGGGTACAGTATCCCCAATGCACCACCATAGACCCTTATTGTTAGTCGATAGCCGCTAGAATATGGAGAAGAATTATTGGGGCCATGCAACCAACAAGGTTCTGTTACTTATGATTAAACTGGGTTTGGGACATTACAAGTTGTATTTGAGCCTTATTTTCCTTTTATCTTACTTTTTTGGGTTGGTAGACATGAGACTGAGAATGTTCTAGGATTTTTTAATGATATTGTGCATGGGAGTAGCTAACCCACATATAGAGAAGATCCAAATTACTTGGTAATGGAATTTTTATTTTTTTTCCTATTATATTTGTATTGATTTCATCATTAGGTGATGTACATGATTTGTGGTGTTATTATTATTATTATTATTATTGATTTCCATTTTCACTTAGCCTGGAAAGGTAAGGAGGTATTGATCATGAATCATAGTAGGCACCTAAGGATTTACATGTCATGCATATGACATGCCATATTTATATTACTACATGCATTGCCTAGTATATATTTTTGGTGCCTTGGATATTATATTCAGGAATGTGATGAAATTTATTATAGGGATAGAATAATTGGATTAATTAAAGTGTTTATATAAACCTAAATGGTGTTTTCCCATATATATTGATGGTGGAACCCTAATTAACCAATTATTACATGTTTGATCCATGGACCACTGATCACATAGGCAGAAATTTTAGTTAATTTAAATTTCATGAATGGAAATTATAATTTATGAGTCATATACTTCTATAAGTTTAGAGTGGTGATTTATCTAACAAAATAATTTTGTATAACCTATTAAATCATGATACTGGATGTAAGGTTCAGATCAAAGTTACATAATGTGCCAATTTGAACTTATAAATATTATGCCTTTAAATGAGGAGTAACTTCAATGAATTTAAATTCTCAGATAAAGTGATTTTCATTAAATAGAGATTCCACTTGCAGCATAAATGGTATTTTACTTTATAACATTCAATTGACACTCCACATACTAGGACCTCTACTATGTGATGTGGTACCTTAACCCTAACCCAACCATAGTAATGGTAGTAGGGAGTGTCTCTTATGATCCTTTATGATCTTATATGTCACCCAGAACTAGCTTCAGGAGTATGAAAATGGTGTTGAATCTTATATAGGAAGGTTTTTTACCTACCATTTTCTTTTATCTTATGATCTATTCTATTATCAATTTCTATTCTAAGGTGTGTTTTTGGAATTATAGAAATATTCCACCACAATGGCCTCAGGTCATATGACAAGAAGGCAGAAATGACCATGCTCTAGAGGTGATGGGACCTGAACCTACAATATTACATCATGTAGTTACTCTTATGGTACCTCATGGTATTCCTAATATGGGAACTGATTCTAATTTTTGACAGGATTTCATATGACTAGTGTAGTCCATACAGGGATCCTCATAACCTTCCCCTACTATGGCAGAGCTGACATGATAATTCTAGTAGTAATACCCTCTTTTCTTTTTAGTGTAAGGTGGTCCTTAGGATACTGAGTCATGGAAAGGCCATGTTATCCATATTTGATCATTTTGGGATGCCTCTAGAGAGGAGGGTAAATCTTGCAACTTATATGCTTCATGATTCTACCAATCATTGGTGAGACATGATTACCTTGGAAGATCATCATCAGGATATGGCATGGAGGGACTTCTAGACAATATTATATGATTAATTATTTCCATAGATACTAAAAGTGGACCACACAAAGGAATTTATGCTCCTATATAAGGGTGTTATGTCTATTATGGAGCATTCAACTCATTTCATTGAGCTTCATCACTTCAAACTAACACTTTCTAGTGATGAGTAGACAACAATGAGACAGTTTGAGGATGAGCTTGTATATTCTATCTGATCTTAGGTGAATGTTTTCTGGATAACTACAGTTTTAGAAATAGTGAACTAGGACCTTATCATTGAGTGTAACATGAGGGAATCTGATAGTGTGGGTGAAGGAGATTCAGCACTAAGATAGGGAATTGATTTTTCCAACAGTAAGAACATTGCTTGGAGTCCACTCATGGGGGTAGAGACAGTCATAAGACATGAAATAAAAGTTATGTGGTGTGTCACCAGTGTGGTAAGTCAGTCCATAAGAGGCCCCAGTGTACAAAATTCCCAATTGAGTTCTTATATTGTGTAAAAATGGGTCATCTTCAGTATTTTTGAAGAAATTTTCCTTCAATTACTAGTGGGAAGGGATCTGCATTGACTCCACATTTGAGAGTAGGATCAGCAGCTCCATGTCAGGCAGGGAACTGGATCACTAGTGACCAATCAAGTTAAGAAGGCGGATGTGTTCATGGAATATATTCATATGAGATTCATACCCAATAGAGTGGGTTTGCTCATGGTAATCATTCTGTAGCTCAGTGTCATGGATCTAGCTAGTCACATGAAGTACAGCTTGTACCATGGGAGCATAGAACTGGACCTACTATAGTTCAAGGTATTATTCTGGTAGCCTCTACTTTAGTATCTTCCTTATTTGATATATTCACTTCGTATTATTTCATATCTATGGAAGTTATGTAAATTATAGGCCTAGATATATAGTATTTTTGTGGTATAATGACCCTTGATACTTCGTTGGAGATCTGATCTCATATTGTATGTCGATGTAAGGAATGATCCCTAGGGATAAGTGGTTATATTTTTATGTAGAACCAATTTTTCCTCGAGATGATGGGATTAGACATCATACTCAGGATGGATTAGTTAGTATATTATCATCCCCACCTTGATTTATATATTTGGAGGGTGTCTTTCACATCACCTAAGGGTGGTACCTATATTTATAAAGGATAATTGGTTTTCCATGTGAGTCTAGCTAGACCTGAGCATCATGGTATGGGAAGAGTGTCATCATAGATTTCTAGTCTCATTCTGGATGATCAGGGAATGGTACATAAATAATTTCCCCTATAGTGGATCATTTTTATGAAATATTCCCTGATGAATTTTATGGAATACCTCCTAATATAAAGGTATAGTTTACAATATAACTAATTCTAGAAGTAGCACTAATATCAATTCCTCCTTATATGATGGTTACTACTGATTTTCTAGAGCTCAAGATACATCTAGACGATTTGGTAGCTAAGGGTTTTATATGACCCAATACTTTACCTTGGGGTTCACCCATGATTTTCACCAAGAAGGAAGATAGATACATTAGGATTTGTGTGGATTACCACTGATTTAATTAGTTTATGGTCCAGAACCGATATCCACTACCTCATATATATGACCTATTTAATCAGATCTGAGGAGCTCGGGTTTTCTCAATGATTGATTTGAGTTCGGTCTACCATCAGGTATGATTGATAGCTTTAGATATACCATATACAACATGTCATATTAGATATGTCTTATATAAATATTTTTATATATCATTAGGTATCACGAACATTCCCACAATATTCAGGGATCTAATAAATCAGGTTTTCTACTCGTATCTGTATTTATTTGTGATGGTATTCATAGACAACATCTTGGTGTATTCTTGTACTTGACATGACCATACCAAACATCAAGAGATCGTACTGAATACACTGAGAGAGCACAATCTATATGCTAATATCACCAAATTCCACTTTTGGATCAATAAATTTCACTTCCTGGATCACATCCTCTCATAGGAAAAAAGTATTCGTTGAACCAGATAAGGTGGGAGTTGTAGTTTCATAAGATTGGTCCAAGAACATATTTGATATATGGAGTTTATTGTGGATAAATGGATAATACATACATTTTATTTAGGCCTTTTCATTCCTATAAATTATCTCTTATGGGATTGACTAAAAAGGGTGTTAATTTTTTATGGTATAAAGCCTATGAAACATCCTTTCGAGAGTTTAAAGGACGATTGAATTAAGAACTCATCCTGATTCTTCAAAAACTAGGTAGAAGTTATACATTTAATAATGATGCATCATGTATTAGGATAAGAGTAGTCCTAATATAGGATGATTGATTCATGGTATATGGGTCTCTTTAGTTGAGACCTCACAAGTAGAACTACCCTGCTTGTGAACTCAAGTTAACCATTATGGTTCATGCCTTGCATTGTTGGAGATACTATCTACTGGGAGAGTGGTTTGTGGTGTATATGAAACAAAATATCCTTAAATAAATCTTTACACAACTTCACTTAAATCTTAAACAATTAGTGTGTTTTGATTACCTACATTCCTCTGATTTTGAGCTTACCTATATGCCTAGGAAAGGAAATGTTGTGGTTGATGCTCTGAGATGGAGGACTTAGACGCATGGTTATTAGAAATCTAGTAGTGAATGGAAGTTTATGGACTTGTTTTATATGATGCACATAGATGTATAGAAGCACCATAGGTAGATGATACTTATAGACTTAGTAGTGACCTTTTCACTTCTGAAAATAGTGAAGATGAGGTAGCTTTTGATCCCAAGGGATTGGTCCTATGGGAGATAATTTCAGGTGAGGACCCATAGTTGAAGAGGATAAGGTCTTATGCATTCATATATGTGTTTGAGTTCCTACCGACATATGGGAGGAGCTAATTCAAGAGTATCAGACCTCTGGTTGGTCAGTACATCCTAGTCTCCCCAAGATGTGCCATGACTTGTTGCATTAGTATTGGTGGTCAAGGATGAAAAGAGATAAGGTTTGTCCTATTACTCGGTGTTCCACCTGTTAGTAGGTAAAGGTGGAACACCAGTGACTAGTAGGGATTTTATAGTGATTTCCCATTCTGAAGTGGAAATGGGATAACATCACCATGGACTTTTTGATGGTTTTACCTAGATTACCTTAAGGAAGTGACACTATATGGGTTTCCATTGACTAGATGACGAATTTCACCCACTTATTTCCTATCATAGAAACCTTTTTAGTGAATGAACTGGGAAGGATATATGTTAGGGAGACCATAATCTTTCATAGAGTTCCATGTACCATTATATTTGAAAAATATGTTTGTTTTACTTCTCATTTCTGGAAAGGGTTATAGAGGGTGTTAGGATCATTGGTTTATTTGAGTACAACATACCTTCCTTAAAATAATGGGTAGTCTGAGCATACAATACAGGTGTTGGAGAACAATATCTGAGCACATATCCTAGATTTTGGAGGTTCCTGGGAGAAACACATACCTTTAGTAGAATTATGTTACAATAATAACTTCTCAAAAACTATATTGAGGTCTCCATATGAGGCCCTATATGGTAGGAAATGTAGTTCACCCCTTTTCTAGTTAGAGGTGGGAAAGGTAGCTCTACTAGGACGTCATCTCGTTTAGAAGGTATCTGTGTAAGTAAAAATTATTATGAAGTGTATGGATATATCCCATTCAAGGCAGAAGTCACATGTCAATCACCATCAATGATCTATATAGTTTGAGGTTTAAGATCAAGACTTCTTACTTGTTTTACCTAGACAGGGGCATCATCAAATCAGAAGACATAGTATGTTATAACCTCATTTTTTAGACCCTTTGATATTTTAGAGAGATTCAAGTCGGTAGCCTATCGGTTGTAGTTAACTCATAGGTACCAATCCATGCATGATGTCTTCCATGTTTCACAGCTTCATTGTTATTATTTAGACCCATATCATGCACTTTATCTTGATGAGGTTGATTGAGATGTTGATTTTTCTTTTAAAGAGTATCATATATGTATTTTGGATCGAAGCACAAGAGATATTCAATGCCATTAAGTGCCACTAATTTGGGTCCTATGGAAGTATATTCGTGTATAGGATGAGACCTAGGAGAGAGAAATTGGAATACATGCTCAGTGGATGGAACTATTCTCAGATGATTCCTTACCACCCTTAGAAGTGAAACTCAGGGACAAGTTGTTTTAAATATTGGGTTATAATATATCAAATTTTCTTATGAGTTATAGACACGTTAAGTTTTAGTTTAAACTTTTTTTATCCATGTGGATGTTCCTAAGAGATTAAGGGAGATTTTAGGAGTGTCTTGGACTCATTTGGAGCTCGGAGCTTTCGGATTTGGAGGAAACCTACCAAGTGCACAGTTTGTTTAAACTATGCACCTAAGGCTGCACAATTTGTTAAAACCATGAGATGTGTTGTAGTAAATTTTAGAGGGACACACAGGTTGGGAAAAAATTTCCATAACTGTGTCCCCGGCCCACATGGGTAATGCCACTTAGCTAGTGGGTGCACGCCGTTAATGCATGGTTTGGCAAAACCACATGGTCAAACCATACTCCCTTTAAAATTAGGGGAAATTAAAATTTTAAACTTTATTTATTTAAAATTTTAACACTCTTTTTTCTTCCTCAAATCATTTAGCACCTCCATTATCCACTTGAAGGTCTCCTTTGCCTCCAAACTAGTCTTTGAGCTACCTCTTCCATCCAATGTCTATTTCTTTTGTCATTTTTCACACCGGTTAGCTACCAGTAAGATCTTAAATACTCTTATTTATTTTATTTTTTATCTCTCCATGTGGAATACTAAATCCATGCAAGATAATATTTTTTATTTTCATGATATTGATATATTTCTTTGATTTCTTATGTTCTAGCTCAAATCCAAACCGGATAATGGATGAGTAGTAGTCTACCAAGATACGATAGGTGATCTAGTTATGTTCCCATAAATTGTCAATTTTTATATCATGTGTCATCATTCTATACACCTAACCTTCCATGAAAATACTTCTAAATGACAATTTAATTAAGTGAATGGATATCACTTTTCTTAGGGTAGTCCTAGCAGCCTAAATTTGTCATCAGAGAATGTCTACATTGACACAATTCACCCCTTAGGGTGATTTGGATTTAAAGGTCATGAGACTAATGCCTTGTAATTAAATCAAACCACTAATTGAGGTTTATTGATTTTTCCCTTATGAATGAAATGTAATTTGAATGAAACCAAGGGAGAATGGTTGGCCATGTACATAGGCCCTTGTTTTTCATGCGTATATCTTGAGTTATCCTTATGAAATGAATTGGACAGATTGTGTTAAGTTTCTTGTTTAATGGTATGGATTAAACAATATCCATGATCATCCTTCATGTCATGTTGAGTGTGATATGAGGGTTGCGATTCATAACCGATTTCCCTAAAAAATGATTGGGTGTCAAATACTTCTATATGTAAAGGGGGTTCCATTAATGAGTTAGTCTATATGTATTTGAGGTTCTTCATTTGTTCATGTTTCCTCTGGAAATGGGGATGAACTCATTGATTTAAGGTTCAAACATTCCAAGCGGTTTCTAATGGGTTTTTTCGTAAAACCAAAAACATCCAATGATTCCATATCCATTTGGACCTAATTTCCAAAGGTAGGTGCTCATTAGTTGTGAAATGGTGAGGCTTAATAATTTTCATTGGTCGAGAGGATGGTAGGTCGGACTCATCACACCTTTTTTAGGGGAATTATTTTCTACTCTGGGACTCTCTTTATAGATTTAAGTTATGTTCGTGAATCCTTATTACATTACCAAGTATGAAAATGATCTTTCCTTTAGATCTGACAATCAATGATTGATATGTAGAAGATTTAGAGAATCTTTTATATGTATTCAAGGTTATTCATCGATAGAGAATCATCTGTATTTGTTTAGAGATTCTTATTCAATTGTATCCTTCAACACATTATATAGAAATCTCTTGGTCATTATGATAACCATACTGGTTTTAATGCCACTGAGTGGGGCACTTGAAGTTTATTGTCATTCAGAAGGATGTGAATTATTTCAGAGTTGAGATTGTACCCGCAGATGGGATACCTACGTATCCTTTGTTTAGAAAAGGAATCAGAACCCACGTAGTTCGAGTAAGGGAGTATGATGTTGATTCGTTATTGATGGCTCAAGGAAATATTTCATAATTACATTTACACTCTAAGCTCATGTGAGTCATGCTCGGTGTGAGAAACAAGAGGTATTGGTAAAACCAGACGATTGTGCCACAAAAGATGCAATCATAAGATATAATGTGGGGCTTACGTATGTTTGAATTCCTAGATAGATGAAGATTGGGTTTTATTTTAGGTAAAAGTTCATAAAAGTATATGTGCTTTATGGAGATTTGGATACTTAACTTAGGACTTAATCTTGAAAAGGATTCCCAAATTAGAGGGGAATTATGATTGGTTTTATTCTTGATAAGGATGTCCAAATCAAAAATTAAATTAAGACTGGTTAAGAGAATTTATGACTGGGGCTTACTCTTAAAGAAGAAGCCCAGGTTAAAAGGAATTATGATTGGGGATTACTCCTGAGGAGGATGCCCAGGTTAAGGGGAATTATGACTGGGGCTTACTCCTAAGGAGGATACCCAGGTTAAGGGGAATTATTACTGGGGATTATTACTAAAGAGGATTCCCAAGTTAAAAGAATTTGGAATTTGGGGCTTACTCCTAATGAGGATTCCCATATTTAGGAACTTTGAAGACTGGGGATTACTCCTGAAAAGGAGGCCCGGGTTAGGAGATTTGGGGCTTACTTCTAAGGAGGATGCCCATATTTGGGGATTTGTGATTGGGACTTACTCCTGAGAAGGAGTCCCACTTGTTAAGGATATTTGAGACATAGGACTTATTCCTGAGAAGGAGGCCTAAGTTAATGGAATTTATGAGTGGGGCCTACTCATAAGGAAGATGCCCAATTAGAGAAATTATGACTGGGTCTTACTCCTGAAAATGAGACCCAGGTTAAGGATCCTCTCATATTAAAGGATGAGGTTGAATGAATGAAATCTCTAACCTTAGTGACATAAAGATATGTAAATCACTAAGATTTGAGAGATTTTCCACAGAATTCCTTTCAGATAAGGAAGCCAAGAAATAAACCACGCCATAAATGGATTTGAAATTGGTTTTGAAGGCTGAATCTTGAAGAAGAGAGGTGGATTTGAATAAAGAAAGTGAATAAGCAGTAGGGGCACTCAAAAAGAGGGAGGCACGCAAGTCCTACTTGGGCACGCAAGTCCTGGTCATGAAAGTATACTTGCGCGACACATGGGTACTTGTGTGATGGCCAACCCATGGGGTATTACTTGGGCGAGACTTGGCTCAATCCATTAGTATTATCCCTAAAGGTTTCCAAAAGAGTGGCGTGAAAGTTCTGTTGAAGGGGTAAGGTGGCGCGCAAGTGTATCCATTTCCCTTAAGGTCTGGCCACTCAGGTGCGCAAGTGTTGATGAGTTTCAACACTTAATCCTTGTTTCCCCTATTTAGACCTTCTATTCTAGGTAAGAAATTACCTTAGAAGTGTTTGGAAGACTTCCAGAAGAGACTAGGGCACCGGGATCTCGAATATGAGTTTTGGAATTTTTCCGTCCTAAAATGGGGGGCCCAGCTGGGGTATTTATAGGTTGCTGAAGACCCTGGGCGAGAATCAAAATAGGGCGCACAAGTCACCTACACGACCACTGGGTGGCGCGCAAGTATACTTGCACAACCTTGTTGGAACTTGCGTGACCCAAGTTCAAATGAATCTTTGTTCATGCTTTTTTCAAATTTTTATGTTTCTTAAAAGGATGAATCACTTTGGGTTCAAGGTATTTCCCTTTAAATTCGTTTAGACTCTGTAATGGAAAGGAGCATCAACAGTTCCCCATTATTTATTATCAATGGGTATCTGGTTATATTTTTAATCCATATAACTAGGAACTCTATAGTTTACTGCCATCCAGGGATGTGGTTCATATCTTTATGATGGGAATGAACCTTTATGAGGTGTCCTATATATCTTGTTTATGATAAAAATAAAAACCCACATAGTTATTTTAAGCTGTGTAGTTTAATGTTATGTGGGAAGGATATATATTAGGGAACTTAGGCATTGGGTATTGAGCTCGAGCCTTAGGAAGGCATCCTATGTATCCTACTTATAACAAAAATCAGGGTTATTATTGTTCGATCTTTCTTTCAAGACTTACCTCGAGATGGATTCCCTTGTATAGGAGAAATCATATCATATCTCTAAACAAGATTTATACACTTATATTTCCCTATATGGGGTAAATTAATTATTTGAATGACATGATCATTTAAAATCCCTAATCACATGTTATCCATGATCTTCATAAGAAATGAGTAAAAGTAAGTGATAAGTTTCACTATATATGGATATGGGAACTATGCATTAGGTTTGCCCTTATGGGGTGTTTTATATAGGTCTTAGGCCTTAGGAAGGTGTCTTACATATCACTGAGGTGGATTCTCATTGGATCTCAAGCCTTAGGTAGGCGTCCTATGTACCCTTTTATAACCGGAATTAGAGTTCTCATAGTTCAATTAGGGGAATACCTTAATATGATTGTTGGATTGGGTTATCATGTCTCGGAGTGTCTAACTGATGTGTCATAATTATCTTCCTAACATTTTTTTTTGCACCTCTCTGACAAGTATGAGTATGTTTAATCATGTCCAAAGATGATTGCATGATCTAGTTGACTAGTCTGGAAGATGTCGTATGATCTGGATGTCATGAATCAAGGACATTGTATGACCTAGGTGACATGTAGAGACCCTAAGCCTAATGTAAATGGACATTACATTACTTTTGCGGAATACTTAGTACATAACAAAAACACACACACAAGGATCGTAATAGTTTAGTGTCTTTGGAAACTCGGAATATAATCTTCTAATCGTGGTGAAAGATCTTCAAAATCTCCCATAAAGATCTTCCTTTTTTTTACCTAAAACCTTTCTTTATATCCTGGGGAAAATAAAACATAAAAGGGTGAGCTCAAATGCTCAGTAAGGATATACAAAAGAAATAAAAATCATATCATATCTTTTTGAAAATCATAACCTGCAAAAGAGATCATAATATCTTAACATGGAACAAATCATAGAAGTGAAAATGGGATCACCATAATCATAACATGAAACTTGAAACTTTGTGGCATGCACACATAATCATGGAAAATCATTTCTTGTTAGTCATGACTCATTACCAAGACTATCTTAGTGGACAAAGTCCCTTTCTGAATCGAGTAACCCTCGTTTCAGTCCTGTTTCACTGAACCGGTATAACCTACCGTTCCAGCCCTGTCTATCTCATGAGATATAAAATCTTTACCCAATGCATTGGAGGGAGATATAGGTCCCACCCATCTTATAATGAATCCTTTCTTATGTGTGCCACATAATCATAAAACATACATCATAGCATAACCCATGTAATAAAAATAGGATTCTTAAACGACATGACATCATAAAACAACTCATATAAGATAAAGGAATTCATAAAAATAATTCCATCACAACATGATCAAATCAATTTAATAATAGGGATAAAAACAGAACCCTTTATTATCTTAGATGGAAAATAATTTTGATAAAACACTTGAACTCCATTCTTGAGGAAAATATCCTTTCTTCTTCAAAAACATTTTTCCTTTCATAACATGCCATACAACTTTAAAATAAAATAAGTTGATTAAAAATAAACTTGAAAACTTGTAAAGGAAGATTCTTGGAAATTTTGTTCTAAAAATCCATTCATGACGTATAAGTTAAAAAAACATTCTTCGTACTTTTGTCGGAAAAGTCAAAAAGTACCTCGTATGAAAAACGACAAAAGATTCCTTTCGTACATATTACTAAAAACTCACCGAAGGGTAAAAATGGATTTAAACAATTTTAGGTGGATAGAAATAATATTACATATTGATGAAACATGGATGTGGATGATAAAATACACCCCAGTAAGTACTTACGAATAAACAATCTCGGATAAAAATGAGATTGTGATATTTCCCTTACCTTAGGTCCGACTTGCTTTGTAAGTGTCCGAACCTCCTGTATAATGATTTAAATCATGTTATTGACTTATTACAGAATCATATTCATTGTTATGATATCATATATGGTTCACTTATGACATTATATTACCCGTTCTTTTGTAAATTCCATGTTAAAGAAGCATTTTGGGTAAAATCGTTTCATTTATCGTAGGTGTTTTGACTTGTTGTTCTTGACATCATTATTACTTATATCATGATTTACTCACTTTCAGAATATAAAATATGATTTATATATCATATATATTCAGTATATATATATATAATAGGTAGATAAATAAAATGAAAAACACCGTTCATGGAGACGGTAGTCCGTACGTACGCATGAACACTGTTTTCCTTTCCTTATTGTCTTGAAATGGAAGTAAGTAGATGACATACATATGTATATATATACATAAATCCAGTAGCTTTATAATGTCATATATTTCATTATTATTTCTTATATATACATTATAATCATTCTTAAATGGTTAACATGGAGAATGAATCTCATCGCGTCGTGGAGACGGTAGTCCGTACGTACGCACGAGCGATGATATCATTTCTATAAATATTGAATTGAATTGGAGTGGATCATACAATATATCAGAATCAATATGATGTTGTAATAACTATGTATAGTTATTCTTTACACCATTATACCCATCCATGTAAGGTGGTGGTGGAAAATAGATTACACCACGGCGTGGAGACGGTATTCCGTACGTACGCACGCGCGGTGATTTCTTTTTCCGTAGGATGGATAGATGGTGAAATAGGGTTGTTTCATACTTATAATAACATATCAGTATATGAGTGATACTGATGTTATTACTTCATAATGAAACAACCTAAGAAGAAGAAGTGGAAGAAGAAATAAAGATGAAAGAATTGGTAACGGTAATTACCTCTTCTTTGAAGTGCCTCTTTGAGACCTCCTCTTAGGGCACTAAAATTGGTCTTTGAGGAAGACCAGAACCTCTAGGATGTTTTTAGGGAAGTGGAGAAGAGATTTTGGCAGGGGTTGGCCGAGCTTGAGTGCTCAAATTGGTGTGAGGAGGAGGGAGAGGAGGTGTCCTTTTATAAGGGAGGAGAGGGTCACCTTAGGAATACCTCAAAATATTATTTTATTTTAAAGTCAAAATCGGTTTATAATGGTTACAAAGGGTCTTATTTCGAAGATAAAGTGGGGATGGGTCGAAATCCTATCAACCAATAGGATTTAGACAAGTTTAGGTTATTATTTTAACCTTATCAATTAGATTTAACTCTAAGTTAAATAATTTAACTTTTACCGTGTCTTTTTGTTTTCTTTCATTATATGGTTAATACACTTACTATAACATGCCAAACGAACCCCAAATTGTATATTATTAATAAATATATCCTTATCTAAGTCATTTGGCCGAATCTTAGATTTTTAGGAATAAAATAACAATTAATAATATAATATTTGATTTAAAAACTATTTTGTGTCAATTTTGACACTATTTGATATATGATTTTTGTGAAAGTCATAACAGAATTATATGTTCGAACAAAGTTGATTAAATCAACACTAATATATCATAGTAACCTAGAAAATTAGTTTAAGTCATAAAAAGTCTCAAATTACATTCATTTGAGCATTTATAACATCAGTTATGTTAATATTTCCTTAAAAGGGTAATTACTGCATCATCGTTGTGTCATAAATTAATTAATTTATTTAAAGTCTAAAAATATCATTATGTAGGAAATCGTTTTAGCTTTCTAATGAATATTTATAGTCGAATTTATCTTATGTATAACCCCATATTAAAAATGTTTTAGTTATTAAACTTTGATTTTAACTATTTTAACTATTCATTAAATAATATAATATTAAATGTCATAATCTAATCCAAGTGGACCTAAATGGTCATATTATATTCATAATGTTGTTTTTGGTCGAATTACACTTATCCAATAGAATTAGGACATGTGTTAGGGTAATAGTAATATCATATTTACCCTTAGTTACCCTATTTACTATTAACCGTGGTAAAAAAAAGTAAAAAGTTACTATTCACCAAAAATTATTTTCATCTCATTGAACCACATTTTACTTACTGACATCAACCGTGTCTCTCGGATTTTTGAAATTCCATTCACAGAAGCGGTAAAATTAAGATTTATGAAGAAATTAATTTTTTTAACTACCACTTAGTAGTTTCACTATTCATCAAAAATTGATGTTTTTCAGAACAATGCCAAAATTTCATCCTAAGCTATATTTCATATTCCGAATTCAAAAATGAAGTCTATTTTACCAAATTCATATCATAGAATTTGCATTAATTAATTTTATAATTAAATCCCGCTGTTAAAACAAATAGCGTGTTTTTAAGAAACAATATCTATCAAAAGATTGACACTTGATTATGTCTGGTTTAAATGTGAAATTACATCCAATGACCAACATTGTATTAAATTGTAAAAATATATTCTAAATATACTTTAAAACCACTCAAATTAATAATTTATCACTATTAATTATTTCGATTAAAAAAGTTGTTTTTAATTATAATTTAGTAATTTTCACTATTCATCAGAATATGAAAGTTATCCGAAGAGTACCAAAATTTCACCTTAGGCTAAATTCGATACTCCGAATCCAAAAATGAAGTTCATTTTGAAAAATAAGATTTACAGAGTTTTAAAAAGTGGTTATTACTATTCATAACGGCTAGTTTTAATAATATTTTAATAGCATATCATTGTTTAGTGAAACTCGGTATTGCGTATTACACACGCTATCGAGGAAGGTCGTGATTGCGTGTAATGCAAGGCAAGTCAAGGATGCGTGTTGTGCAAGCTCCTTTTGGTGTAGCGTACAACACAAGACTTTAATAAAATTAAAAAGAATATTTTTTTTATAAAATCTTGGGCTGTTACATTCTACCCCCCTTAAAATGAATTTCGCCCTCGAAATTCGTCGGGGTTATAAATGGTTTACTATTTGAAAGTTTCTTTAATAGATCCCACATCGTAAAAAGGAATATCAAAACCAATCTTTAAAAACAAAAGTATGAAACGTAACGGTTACCCAAATAAACTAATCATTGGGTTTCCACATAGGTGAAAATATGGATATGGAAGAGAAATCTAACCATCATGTTCTGATGGAGAGTGGTAGAGAACATGGCTATGGAAAAGCCAATAATCACAAATCCATAAATTTGTGACGATCTAAGGTACCATCCGATTCATCAGGTATAAGATCACTAGGACAACATTTTTGGTTTTCAAGATCATTTCCCTAAAGTTGAAAATTTGAATTGGAATAAATACTTTCTTTATTTTGGTACAATCTCACTATTGTTCGTGCCTAGAACAATTTCCACTTCATCTCTTAAATAAATGAAGTTGAATTTGTTATTCGTGAAGTGTTAGCAGATCATGTGATAGAATGACGGGTCATTCCATCTGTCTCAAACAAAAGGTTAGCAAAAATTATATACATAAGTCGATCTATAGTGAGATTAATCATATATAGTTCCTAAAATGGACTTATACTTCATATATCATACTGCTTAATATAATAAAACTAGTTTCTACTAAACAGGGACTTCCTGTAGGCCAGTGGTAGGCGATAAAGGCCAGTCACACTTCGGTTGTGGGTTCGATTCCCACAGCCTTGTCCGAAGCGATGGGTTGTCGCCCGTCCTGCAGGTTGTCCTTTTTCTAAAACTATATTACTATAACATCCCATAAATAATATCAAAAAAACTTCTATCCTTAAACAATACTAACTTATGTCCAACATAATCCATTCCAATCTTTAGTCCTATCCATAATACTGCAGTCCATTCTCATAACATAGTGAAAACGATTACCAGAGATTTAATACCATCGTTGATCCCCATATATCATAAGATATATCTTGTTGGACACATTCCAAACATTCAAAGGCCTTAATCTTGTACTCTCTTGAATACCCATTGAACCTTAGTGAAAACTTGAATGCAGTTAAAAGTTAACACTTTCCACATACCAAAATCCTCAAAATTCTATATACTCAAACCATGATATCACTTAGTCCTTATATCAATCATGAGCTCATGAATACTGTTAAACATTTCCTTTTCTCGTTTTCCCTTCATTATGCGCATAATAACTCAATCACTTTGAATACCACATTAGAACAATACATAAATATTCCAATATTCCATGATACAACATTATTTTGGAATCCCATTACATAAAAACTTAATCATTCCACCACATCGTTGTCATATTCAACATTGCCAATAGTGATCGCATGTGACTTCCCTTTGTCCTTTTCCTTAAGCGGTTGCTCATGTTGATCATCACTAACCCTTGGATTAGGGCAATTATTATCATAATGCCCCATTTCCTTGCACTTGAATCATTGAAGTGTTGGTGGTGCGTTCTCTGCAGTGTTTGCTTTATTCACATCATTAGAAACCCTTTTTCCATTACTTCGACACTCGGCTGCTCGATGACCTTCTTTTCCACACTTAAAACATTTTCTAGTCCCTTTAAGACAATCTCCACCATGCTTCTTTCCACACTTTGTGCATAAGGAAACATTCATCTTCTTTTCACCATTATTCTGAGATTTCTCCTTGAACTCCATCTTTCGTTTCTTGTCAAAACCATGAGATGGATATGTAACACCAACTTCCATTTCTACCTTGATAGCACAACGCACAAATTCTTCATAGCTACTGAAGTCTCTTATAGCTAATGCCCTTCGAAGACTTGGTTTTAAGCCACTGAAAAATCGATCAACTTTACTTTCAGGTTGGATGATAATGCCAGATGCATACCTTGCAAGTCTTGTAAAATTCGCTTCGTATATACCAACAGATTCATCATCCTTTTGCTTTAGTTCAAGAAACTCCTTCTCCATCTTCGTTCGAAGAATACGAGGGAAGTACTTACTGAAAAACAAGTTCTTGAACTCGTCCCATTCCATGGAATCAATTTCATCTCTTTGCCTCGTATTCTTGATAAGATTCCACCATTGATCAGCTTCACCTTCCAAACGATATACTGCTAAGATGACTTTATCATGTTCAGAACATTGAAGAACTGAAAATATCTTTTCAGTAGTACTAATCCATTGTTCAGAAACTAATGGATCAGTAGACCCACTGAAAGAAGGCGGACGCTGCCTCATGAAGGATTCAACAGAATGTTGCTCCTTCCTTTGCTCGTTTGGAAGTCCTGCATGATTCATAGCTTGAGAAAGTTGTGTGAGCATGGCTACAAGATTTTGCAATCTAGCTCCCATATCGTTTGGTTGCTCAGGGGGACAATCATTGCATTGTCCATTGCATTGATCAACACGGTTCCTTCGGGTTCCAGCCATCGTCTAAAACCCCAAAAGAATAGTGTGAGAGGCAAAAATCATGCTAGGGAAAACAACATAATAAAGGGGTAGTACCCTCAATATCTAACATCTTAGGTTAAATTCTAAGACCGTTAGAGCAATTCTAGGACTATAACCTATACGTATACTTAACCTTAGAGACATCCCTAGACATACCTTAGAAATATCTCTAGGGATCTCACTAACGTTTTCGCATCCTAGTTTCTAAAGGTTGACTAAACCTTTCCTCTGATACCAACTGTAGAGACCCTAAGCCTGATGTACATGGACATTACATTACTTTTTCGGAATACTTAGTACATAAAAAAAACACACACACAAGGATCGTAATAGTTTAGTGTCTTTGGAAACTCGGAATATAATCTTCTAATCGTGGTGAAAGATCTTCAAAATCTCCCATAAAGATCTTCCTTTTTTTTACCTAAAACCTTTCTTTATATCCTGGGGAAAATAAAACATAAAAGGGTGAGCTCAAATGCTCAGTAAGGATATACAAAAGAAATAAAAATCATATCATATCTTTTTGAAAATCATAACCTGCAAAAGAGATCATAATATCTTAACATGGAACAAATCATAGAAGTGAAAATGGGATCACCATAATCATAACATGAAACTTGAAACTTTGTGTCATGCACACATAATCATGGAAAATCATTTCTTGTTAGTCATGACTCATTACCAAGACTATCTTAGTGGACAAAGTCCCTTTCTGAATCGAGTAACCCTCGTTTCAGTCCTGTTTCACTGAACCGGTATAACCTACCGTTCCAGCCCTGTCTATCTCATGAGATATAAAATATTTAACCAATGCATTGGAGGGAGATATAGGTCCCACCCATCTTATAATGAATCCTTTCTTATGTGTGCCACATAATCATAAAACATACATCATAGCATAACCCATGTAATAAAAATGGGATTCTTAAACGACATGACATCATAAAACAACTCATATAAGATAAAGGAATTCATAAAAATAATTCCATCACAACATGATCAAATCAATTTAATAATAGGGATAAAAACAGAACCCTTTATTATCTTAGATGGAAAATAATTTTGATAAAACACTTGAACTCCATTCTTGAGGAAAATATCCTTTCTTCTTCAAAAACATATTTCCTTTCATAACATGCCATACAACTTTAAAATAAAAGAAGTTGATTAAAAATAAACTTGAAAACTTGTAAAGGAAGATTCTTGGAAATTTTGTTCTAAAAATCCATTCATTCCGTATAAGTTAAAAAAACATTCTTCGTACTTTTGTCGGAAAAGTCAAAAAGTACCTCGTACGAAAAACGACAAAAGATTCCTTTCGTACATATTACTAAAAACTCACCGAAGGGTAAAAATGGATTTAAACAATTGTAGGTGGATGGAAATAATATTACATATTGATGAAACATGTATGTGGATGATAAAATACACCCCAGTAAGTACTTACGAATAAACAATCTCGGATAAAAATGAGATTGTGATATTTCCCTTACCTTAGGTCCGACTTGCTTTGTAAGTGTCCGAACCTCCTGTATAATGATTTAAATCTTGTTATTGAATTATTACAGAATCATATTCATTGTTATGATATCATATATGGTTCACTTATGACATTATATTACCCATTCTTTTGTAAATTCCATGTTAAAGAAGCGTTTTGGGTAAAATCGTTTCATTTATCGTAGGTGTTTTGACTTGTTGTTCTTGACATCATTATTACTTATATCATGATTTACTCACTTCCAGAATATAAAATATGATTTATATATCATATATATTCAGTATATATATATATAATAGGTAGATAAATAAAATGAAAAACACCGTTCATGGAGACGGTAGTCCGTACGTACGCATGAACGATGTTTTCCTTTCCTTATTGTCTTGAAATGGAAGTAAGTAGATGACATACATATGTATATATATACATAAATCCAGTAGCTTTATAATGTCATATATTTCATTATTATTTCTTATATATACATTATAATCATTCTTAAATGGTTAACATGGAGAATGAATCTCATCGCGTCGTGGAGACGGTAGTCCGTACGTACGCACGAGCGATGATATCATTTCTATAAATATTGAATTGAATTGGAGTGGATCATAAAATATATCAGAATCAATATGATGTTTTAATAACTATGTATAGTTATTCTTTACACCATTATACCCATCCATGTAAGGTGGTGGTGGAAAATAGATTACACCACGGCGTGGAGACGGTATTCCGTACGTACGCACGCGCGGTGATTTCTTTTTCCGTAGGATGGATAGATGGTGAAATAGGGTTGTTTCATACTTATAATAACATATCAATATATTATTGATACTGATGTTATTACTTCATAATGAAACAACCTAAGAAGAAGAAGTGGAAGAAGAAATAAAGATGAAAGAATTGGTAACGGTAATTACCTCTTCTTTGAAGTGCCTCTTTGAGACCTCCTCTTAGGGCACTAAAATTGGTCTTTGAGGAAGACCAGAACCTCTAGGATGTTTTTAGGGAAGTGGAGAAGAGATTTTGGCAGGGGTTGGCCGAGCTTGAGTGCTCAAATTGGTGTGAGGAGGAGGGAGAGGAGGTGTCCTTTTATAAGGGAGGAGAGGGGCACCTTAGGAATACCTCAAAATATTATTTTATTTTAAAGTCAAAATCGGTTTATAATGGTTCCAAAGGGTCTTATTTAGAAGATAAAGTGGGGATGGGTCGAAATCCTATCAACCAATAGGATTTAGACAAGTTTAGGTTATTATTTTAACCTTATCAATTAGATTTAACTCTAAGTTAAATAATTTAACTTTTACCGTGTCTTTTTGTTTTCTTTCATTATATGGTTAATACACTTACTATAACATGCCAAACGAACCCCAAATTGTATATTATTAATAAATATATCCTTATCTAAGTCATTTGTCCGAACCTTAGATTTTTAGGAATAAAATAACAATTAATAATATAATATTTGATTTAAAAACTATTTTGTGTCAATTTTGACACTATTTGATATATGATTTTTGTGAAAGTCATAACAGAATTATATGTTCGAACAAAGTTTATTAAATCAACACTAATATATCATAGTAACCTAGAAAATTAGTTTAAGTCATAAAAAGTCTCAAATTACATTCATTTGAGCATTTATAACATCAGTTATGTTAATATTTCCTTAAAAGGGTAATTACTGCATCATCGTTGTGTCATAAATTAATTAATTTATTTAAAGTCTAAAAATATCATTATGTAGGAAATCGTTTTAGATTTCTAATGAATATTTATAGTCTAATTTATCTTATGTATAACCCCATATTAAAAATGTTTTAGTTATTAAACTTTGATTTTAACTATTTTAACTATTCATTAAATAATATAATATTAAATGTCATAATCTAATCCAAGTGGACCTAAATGGTCATATTATATTCATAAGGTTGTTTTTGGTCGAATTAAACTTATCCAATAGAATTAGGACATGTGTTAGGGTAATAGTAATATCATATTTACCCTTAGTTACCCTATTTACTATTAACCGTGGTAAAAAAAAGTAAAAAGTTACTATTCACCAAAAATTATTTTCATCTCATTGAACCACATTTTACTTACTGACATCAACCTTGTCTCTCGGATTTTTGAAATTCCATTCACAGAAGCGGTAAAATTAAGATTTATGAAGAAATTAATTTTTTTAACTACCACTTAGTAGTTTCACTATTCATCAAAAATTGATGTTTTTCAGAACAATGCCAAAATTTCATCCTAAGCTATATTTCATATTCCAAATTCAAAAATGAAGTCTATTTTACCAAATTCATATCATAGAATTTGCATTAATTAATTTTATAATTAAATCCCGCTGTTAAAACAAATAGCGTGTTTTTAAGAAACAATATCTATCAAAAGATTGACACTTGATTATGTCTGGTTTAAATGTGAAATTACATCCAATGACCAACATTGTATTAAATTGTAAAAATATATTCTAAATATACTTTAAAACCACTCAAATTAATAATTTATCACTATTAATTATTTCGATTAAAAAAGTTGTTTTTAATTATAATTTAGTAATTTTCACTATTCATCAGAATATGAAAGTTATCCGAAAAGTACCAAAATTTCACCTTAGGCTAAATTCGATACTCCGAATCCAAAAATGAAGTTCATTTTGAAAAATAAGATTTACAGAGTTTTAAAAAGTGGTTATTACTATTCATAACGGCTAGTTTTAATAATATTTTAATAGCATATCGTTGTTTAGTGAAACTCGGTATTGCGTATTACACACGCTATCGAGGAAGGTCGTGATTGCGTGTAATGCAAGGCAAGTCAAGGATGCGTGTTGTGCAAGCTCCTTTTGGTGTAGCGTACAACACAAGACTTTAATAAAATTAAAAAGAATATTTTTTTTATAAAATCTTGGGCTGTTACATGACATGTCTCAAGGACTTTGCAAGACTTTCATGACATGTCTAGAGGACTTATCAATACTTTTATGACATGTATAGATGGAATCGTATGATCTGGATGACATGTTCAAAGGGCATCACATGACTTAGTTGACATTCCCAATCACTGCTTCCTGATCTGGATGACATGTCTGGAGAATGCTGCGTGACCTGGGTGACATGTCTTGGACCTACCGCATAATCTGGATGGATCATGTGAATAATTTTATTCCTTTTTATGAAAATGAATCTATCCATCCTCACATATGTCATTCACCTTTCTCCATTCTTTATTTCATATGTTTCTTTAGGTTTATCAAGCATCATCTTGTTTAGGTTTCACACGACCTATTCGACATGTGGAAACTTTTTCTCATAATCTGTATATACCACCAAAAGTCCTTTATGTGATCTATAGAGTGATCATGGGAAGAAAATATTCATACCATGTGACCCTTTAGTCCATTCTCCAGATTTTACCTAGTGGAAGGATCTTTTGATCATGTGACTTACTATTTTGAGAATTCTACTCTTATATAATCATGTGGGTGTAGTCTTCATCACATTTAGTCTTCTGGGTGTCGTACTATCCTTTTTGTGTCAAGGGGGAGAATTTTATAGGTCTCTCCACCCCGGTTATACACCATCTTGCATGGCACATATATTAAAGCTATAAGAAATTTTGATGGAGGGAGTTTTGAATCACATGCTTCACATGATCTCTCCACGGGTCATTCAATATGTCACATGATAACTAGCGACCATGAGAACACTCCATCATCACCATATTCATTGGACCTTGGCGTATCAAAGGGATTCCCCATAATCATGTTGACATGTCAAATGGACCTTGCACCATTGAGCCAACATGTCTGGTAGTCTTCACAAGATCAATATTCTTATGACAAGGCTTTCACATGATCCAAGAAGACATGTCTAGGGTCCTTTTTGAGACTAAGGTGTCTTGTTAAGGGGTCCTCATGAGATTGATCTAGCTTCTCAAAGGTAATTAATGTGATCTATGTTGATTACATGTTGTGCATATCCTATTTTCACATGAAGTTCAACATATCCACTCTTCGTTAGTGGATTCTTCATTTTCTTATTTTATTATATTCCTTATTTGACAAGGATGGGGGATCACGTGATTCCATGTGGTCATTGTAATGGATAGTCACTCTTCTTTTCTATGATGTGTTGTGTGATCAATTATAGATCTCATGATGGTGTGTGATCATTTTTATAGATAATACTTCTACTTGTTTGTGGATTCTAAGGGGTATCAAATTATTGAATGGATAAATTTGAGGTTATTCACATGATAAAGGTTAACAAGCCACCAAGGGGGCTTCACGGGGTCTTGTAAATCGCATAAGCACATATCATGAGGCTTCCACATTTTTCTGCCTTTATTTTATAAGGGGTTTGGGTGATTTTCAGGAATCCATCAATTAACATGTTTTATGATTGGAGTAACTCACCTAAAATCCTTCGCATGACCATCAACGCCCATTAAGACACCTTTGTAAGAAGTTGATATTTTTACCAAAGGGGATTTGTGTGATCATAAGAAAATCATGTGTAGTGTATGATCTAATAGCATAACCTTCCGAAGGTTATGCGGTCACATGTCCTTCTAGAGGTCACACAATCTATGTGATTTGGCCACCTTCCATTCCTTTTCTTTTCAAAGAAAATAATACCCATGCCTTAGGTACTTCTTCAATCCTAGAATCACCTGGTGCTCATTTTTTCAGCATCAACAAATCCCCTCCCCCCTTAGGAGTGACGTTCATAGGGATTAGGACTTGGTTATGAGGAAAGTAAATTCTCACCTGAGTCCTTGGGGATTCTTATGATTGGTGTCTCTAATGATGTTCAGTATTCTAGGTGACCCTTGTAATTCTATAGAGCATTCTATAAATAGTGGAGTGAAGGGAGGATCATTCCACTGGTGACTTCGAATCTCTAGAAATCTCATGATTACTTCTATCGCATGACCTATTTACAAAACCTCATCACAAAACACATGTCATGAGATCTTTGGGTAAGAACCAACCATAATACTGTTTTGTGAAATTTGATTGTGTGTTTGTACCAAATGACTACCTTGTATCATCACTTGTTCATACAAATTATAAACTAATTCTCAGTAGTTTCTTAAACCTTGACCTATGTCCTTAACTTTATGGCCATCTTACAAACATCACATAATCTTCTGGTTTGGTTTCATGACTTATTGGTCATCATGTAGTTCATGTGACCATCTCAAGTTCTTGTGATTGTAAGTCTTATGACAAATCACATGTCCATGAGATGATCTATGGGTCATGTGATTTGCAGGATGCTCCATGGGTTATGTGATTCATGAGAACCATATTAGTTCATGTGATTAATGAGGTGCTCAGTGGTTCATGCGATTCATGAGACCCATATTAGCTCATGAGATTATAAATAACTTCATGGTTCATTTGATTTTCATGATTCTGTTGGAGTCATGCACCTCTTTTGACAAGATATCTTGCTCATCTGACATGTGTTTCTTGTTTTCATAAATATGGATTCCAGTTCTCATATATCTTCTAACCTATCCTACTAGAGGGTTCTGATATCTGGGAATCACAATTCCAATCATCATTATCACATGTTGTTATCCCAACTTGATTGAATACCTAGATAGGGAGGTAAATTAGGGTATGATAGTTTAAAACTACTTCCCCTTTTGATCTTTTTTCTTCTTTAAAAAAAACTCTTATCACTCTTTCTTGTATCAATGTAAGAACATAAATTAATGTGTGAATGAGACACAAAAATTTTTCTTGGTTCACATGCACTAGTTTATGTCCAAGGATCATACAAAGGTAGTGTGCCTATGTACCAAATCCACTAAATTTCACTAAAATTACAAATTTTGGAGCCAACTCACTATCCCTCTTAGTTTATAACCAATCACAATTTGAAATATCACTGATCTCTCAACTAAATTGTTTTCACTGCTTTCTCAAAGCTTAAACACCCTTCACAAATAACCCTCCTTTCTTGAAACTCACTTAGCCTTCACAAAGCTCAAAAATTTCAAAAATCTCACTTAGACTTTATGAAGATCAATAATTTCATGATGCTTACTACTTTTGGTTGGCTTACATAGCTGTATAAAACTTCCTTTCTTCGCGAACATTTTCACAAGAACAACCTTTGTGAATTACCTTTGTGAATTCAGAGCCTTTAGATTTTTGTTATGGCTTGATATATTTTTTTGAAGGGGGGTAGATGCCTATTTATAGGAATTTATTCCCTTTTGAAAATATTTCAACATCACCACTTCCTTTTCATGAAGTTCCCCATTTTTTTTCATGAACCCCCATGTCTTGGTGAAGAACCGGGGAGATTTTACCATTCACAAATCTTCTTGTAGTCATAGAGAGTTATAGCCTTTTTATCACGCATTCTCGATGCTTCACACCTTTGTAAAACCTAGGCTTTGCGACACGTGATTCCTTCTCAAAGTTCCATACCTTTTTAAAACTCCAATATTCGTGAAATCTATGAATTTTCCATTTTTTTATGATGCATTCATGGAAATACAACGTTCATGATGATTGAGCCGTCCTCTAAATTTTGGACCCCAAAATTTTGGCAAACATTAGGGAATAGTGACGCCTTATATATTCAACTTTTTATAAATCCTCCAGAGCCTCTATTCCTTTATCTTGGATATTTGTCAACATATCTTGTCAATAATATTTTTTTAACTCCATAACTAACATTAGAACCTAATTTGTCAAAAAAATGAAATCAACCCAAAAACTTGCAATGTTACCTTGAGGGATTTTTTCACAACAATCTCTCCCTTTGGGTTTGTTGAAAACTCTTCACATTTTGATTCCATGTAAAAAATTATTTTATCTTCTAACAAAATTATCTTCTTACAATTCAAATCATGATCAAAGATTTACTCAACACACACTCTAATCCCACATGATCCATGTTCGGTGTGAGAAACAAGAGTATCATGAAGAGTTCATCAATGAAACACTTTATTCCAAAACCATTTATCTGCTTCAATCATGAACCCCATTTTATTATGATATATAACATTGTATTGATTATAATTGGAATCATTGTATTTAAAACTACCCCTACTTCACTGCTCCTCCTATCATCTTCTCCCCCAATCTTAATTAATACATTTTATCCCCTTTTATAGCCACAACGTCTCCCTCTTTTTAAACGAACCTGAAGGTCACTCCTCTGTGTTCTGTAACAATTTAAAGAACACAAATAAGTGAATTAGGGAAAGATACATCATACCTCGGGGAGAGGGGATCTCACATCCACACTTTTTCAAGTGCAAGGAGTCTAATGGACTCTAAGAGCTAGTAGATGCCTCTCAAACTCCACTTTGGGTAAGTCAATCATTAAAATGTATACAACTTACTTTTATATAAGTAGATACTCCAACTTAATAAGGCCATGCTCCACATTCTCCTTGATAACATGGTACTTGTTTTCAATATGATTTATCCTTGAGTGATGGACTATATTTTTCTAAGGTTTATAGAACTTGAATTATTGCAATGTGTTTTGATTAGATACTTCACATCAACTCCCATATCATCAAGCTATTGCTTCATCCATAATAACTATGTGTAGGCTTAAGTAGCCATAATATATTCATCTTCTATGATACAGAATGAAATATAATCCTATTTATTGCTTATATAATAAATACTCAATCCTATAAGATAGAATTCACCACCTTAGGTTTATTTTCGATCATCTACTAATCTGGCCCAATATGCTTCTGTATATCCCAATAACTCTTACTGAGATTTTTCATTGTATAACTAACTGAAATCTATTGTTCCCTTGATATACCGAAGAATTATTTTTATTGAAATTAAGTGAATTTATTTGGTATTGACTTGATATAGTGCTTCTTGGAATGTGGAAAAAATAATATTAGGTCTTGTCACTATCAAGTGAAATAGAATTCTAATGATTTTCCTATATTATGTGACCTTAACTACATTGCATTCATCATCTTGTGATAGTTTCATCTTTGTAGCCACCTGATTCATCATATAATTGTAATTATTCATTTCAAATCTTCTCAAAACCTCCTTGGAATATTTTTATTTTGAAATAAATGTGTCATTCCTTCATTGAGTCACTTGTAAACCTAGGAAAAGGTCAGTTCACTAATCGTTGACATTTAAAACTCACTTTTCATGAATTTGGTGAAATGTTTTCATTGTGCTTCATCTGATCCAGAAAAAATTATGCCATTAAAGTACATGAGCACCATCAGCCTTTGATTATTGACATTTTTACATAGATATTGTGAAAAACTCCACCACACTGAAAAACTGGAATCTTCAAAAACTGATCCGATCATGAATACCATGCTCTCAGTGCTTACTTAAACCCATATAGTTCCTTTCACATCTGACAAAATATGTTCTCATCTTCATGAATGAGAAAACCATCTTGCTGCTTGATATACAATTATTCTTCCAAAACTCCATTCAAAAAAGCTAACTTGACATCCATATGGAAAAATTTGAACCTTCTTTTCACTATTATATTTAATAATAATATGATTATATCTAGCCTCATAATAGGTGAAAATGTTTTATCAAAATAGATAACATTTATCTCGGAGTACCCTTTTCACACTAGTCATGCATTTTTTTCGAATCACTGTACCATCTTCATTCATCTTATTATGAAAGGTCCATTTGGTCTTGATGACATTCTTATTTGTTGGTCTCAAAACAATCTCCCATGTTTGATTCTTCTAAATCTATTCATGATCTTCATTCACAGCCTAAAATCATTTATCATCACCAGCTGCTTACTAAACACATTTAGGCTCTACCTGAGATAGGAAAGATATCTTCTTAAAAGACTTCATTATCCATGTTTCAAATGGTGATGTCTGATCACCAATGATATTTTTTCTATCAATTTCATCTCATATCTTCAAATTATGTACAAATATAGATTTAACTTCCTCATAATTATCATCAATATATTATTTTGAATCATTATTTTCAACTTCTTCTCTATTTTATTTTCTTACCTCCTTATCATTTTTATGAAGAAATTGTTCACCGTGTTGTTAAAGATTTTGTTCATTCTATACTATAATGACATCATTTTTATTAACTAATTTTTTCATCCTATTGTTGAATCATTTATATGATTTTCTTTTTCCTAAATATCCAAGGAATATCCTCTAATCTCTATGAGATTAAAATTTCATATGTTTCTTTTTATTTAGAATGAAACATTTAATTCCAAATATTTAAAAGTATTTCAATGTTGGATTCTTTTTGTACCATAGCTCTTATGGAGTCTTTTCTTACTTCAGATGAAATAGATCCCTATTGGATATGTAGACCGATGATATGATTGCTTCCTTCCATAATTTCTCTGGTAGGTCCTTTTCAATAAGAATAGTTTTGGCCATATTTTTTATCATCCAATTTCTCCACTGAACCAATCCATTTTGTTGAGGATTTATAACTTATGAAACTTGATACCTCATCCTATGTTTTTTGTGATAATATTCCACTTGGATTTTTATGAATTCCATACCATTATTGGTATAAAACTTTAGAATCTTCTATCAAAACATTCACTCAGATTCCATCTGATATTATTTTATGCAACTGAACATGTCAGAATTTTTGTCAATGAAAAATAATCATTCCATCATACTGAAATCATCAATTAAAAGAACATAATACATCTTCCCATCAATGGATCATGGTTATATAGGTACACACACATCGACCTATTCCAATTCAAGAACTTTGGTTGAATTCTATTCTTTCACCTTGTATGTCTTTCTAATAATATTCCCTTGTTGAAATGCATTTTATGTGTGAGTATGATCATGTGATAGCTTGGGGAGATCTCAAGATGCATCACATTTGACTAGATATTCCAAATATGGTTGATATAGATGACCAATATATTTATGACATAAGCTATTTTCTTCCTCTATGGATAGAAAGAACATATCTTATTCTACACTGACAAGGTAGAGATTACCCTTTGTGTAATTTCCATATAAAACAATTGTAACATATTTTCTATTGATAGTACACTATTTATTGGTAAAGATTATAACATGTCCCAAGTCACATAGTCAACTAACACTTATTAATTTTTGATTGATGCCTTAGACAACCAAGACCTTAGCACATCTCATATTTTCCCCCAAATTTGGATTTTCTTGGTCCAACAATCTTCACACCTTCATCATTTCCAAATTTGAAAACACCCAGCTTATCATATTTGATTCCTATAACCAAATCCTTATTTCCCATCATATAAGATGTGTGTCTTCTATCAATATCAATACAGTAGAATGAGCTTATTAATTAAGGTAAATTTCTATAACCACTACATGCATAGATATTTTCTTTTCAATCCATATTTTTGACTTTATACCTATTATGGATTGATAATCTTGATATTCCTTTAAGTATAATGGTCCAACATCATCTTACGGAGTTGTAAATCAATTTTTAATTTTAAACCCATTTTATGATTCATTATCTACTACTTATGAACACTTTCAGTCTTCTTCGGCACATTCCCCTACATTGATGATGAACAATATCTATCCTTGTGTCTGAATCCTCCACACTAGAAATAATGACCATCAAAATAATTCCTGTAATATTGAACTCTATGTGGCCACCTTTTTTACTCTTGTTATTTTTATCACCTTTTGGATGTGGAGCATAAATTTTCAGAATGTCCCATATTTCCACAATAATAACATATGATATGTGGTTTATTTTAGTTAGTCATTATAATATGACCACTAGCTCCATGAATTATATGAACCTTCTGATTCTTATTTCTACCAAAATCAATTTTTAACCTTGGAGTGGGTGCTGGGGTCTCCCATCAATCACTATAGATTTTTTTGATCAATCCCCATACCATACTTGTCATTGGATATAATGTTTTCTTATATTTTGTAGGGACTTGATACTTAACTTCCATCTTTTATATCACTTGATTAATCTTATTTCTTGATGTCATAACATGAATAAGTATTCTCTCCCAATATTATAACTTTATTCATAAGTCAACAACTTCCTCTTCAAGTTCTTATATAAGTTTGATTTGAATGTTTCCTATGTTATTCAAACCATTGATTTCTATTTTTATTCTTTAATTTTGATCTTGTACTCAACATAATTTTTTGAGTTCTATGGTATTAAGGAATTAAGCTTTTCAATTTCTTCCTCCAGCTCATACTTCTCTTCTCCCTATTGTTGCATATAAAGTTTGGCATCAAGAACCACTTTGTTTTATTTATTTATTTTTCTCTCTCCAAACATTTATCTCCTCAAGAGAAAATTCTAAATCACCATGCATATAAACTCTTCCTTTTACTTATTCTTTATCAATGTTGTGTTCTTCACTTTTCTATGAGCTACCTACAACTACCACCATAGCATTTTCTCCAAGATATTTTTAGTTCTCCATCTCTTCAACCTCATTTTCTTATAAACTATTATTTTCATATGAAAGAAGATTCTTATTTTTGAAGAAATTTATTTTAAATTTTTTCTTACCTTTCACATAGACTAAATAATTATTCATGACAATTTAATATTCATACTCATTATCATCTTGAAACTTCTTGGGCACCTTGGTGCAATATATCCAACCTTTCCACATTGAAAGCATTAAAGTGGGGGTTTCCCTTTTTTAATTTACTTTTCACTTTATATATTTTAAGAAAGGAATGTAATCATTTCATTTTTCTATTATTATTCCTACCCATATTCAATAGTGAGATACTTTATGGACTTTAATGTTACTTCTTTTTTACTTCCCTTTTTTCAAAGACACGTTATCATCATTTCTCAACTTGTATTCGACAAGAGTACTATGTAGATTATCAAGGATAAATCCTTTGTATCTTTATCTTATAGTACAGAAATATTTGGATTGAACCAAGGTGGAATTAATCTCAAGATAATCTTAATGATCTTCACATATTTAATAATTTTTATGAGACAGGTATGTCTTCCATAGTAACATTCATCTGATCAAAGAATGAATATATAGACTCATTAGGGTGCGTTATCAGATCCTTATACTTGTTCCATAGATACTATAGTTTTTATTCTATAACTTTTAATTCATCCTCATAAATATTTAGAAACTTTTCCCATATAGAATGTGATGTTTTACATGACATCACCTACATATAGATTGTATTGAATAGGACTTCCCCGGAAGCATTAATTCCTTTAGCGCTGGTATCTAGTTCTCTATATTCAACTTTTGATAAAAATCCACTTTTCATAATGGATAAAATACCATACATTATAGCTCTAAAAACATCCATACCTAGTGATTGAAATAACAACTGTATCTGATTCTTCCACAGTTTAAAATTATTTCCTTAGAAGATTGGAATCCATTTATGACTGATAGCCTCTATTGAATCCCCTTAGAGAGAAACACTAAAATTAACCTTTATGATTGATAGCCTCTATTTAATCCCCTTTGTATCTTGTTTCATCATTAAAAAACAATCTTCTCTCTCTTTCCCATAAAAATATATGAATATAAATTAAAACATGCACGAGACATAGAAATTTTAATTGGTTCACCTAAACTACGATATGTCCAAGGACTATAAAAAGGAAATGTGACTATGTACCAAATTCACTAAAGTGAACTGTTGTTAAAAAGTTCTGAGCTAACTCACTGTCCCTCCTAGTTTATAAAAAATCACAATTTGAAACCTCCCTTCTCTCTCAACTAAGGTGTTCTCACTAATCCTTGAAATGATTCTTCTTTTGATCACTTGAATCAATACGTTTTACATTAAATTTTTTGCAACATTAAGTTCAACTTTCATCCACTTTATGAATACCTCTTTACCATAGTTTTACTGGGAAATCCCTTTTCAACACTTTTTCAATGGTCACTATTTTCACAAATCTCACTTCTTTCATGAAGCTCAATCACCCTTTATGAAGAACCCTCCTTTCATGAAACTCACTTATCCTTCATGAATCTCAACACTTTCACAAAGATCACTTAGCCTTCACAAATATCAATACTTTCATGATGCTTAAAAAAAATTATTGGATTTCATAGTCTTCATGAACTTCCTTTATTTGTGTACTTTTTCACAAGAACAACCTTCGTGAATCACCTTTGTGAATTTAGAGCCTTTGGATTTTTTTAAGGATTGATCTATCTTTTCTAGGGGGTATAGGCATATTTATAGGAATTTCCTCCCTTTTGAAAATCTTTCAACATCACCACTGCATTTTTACAAAGCTCCCCATTTTTGTTCATAGACCTCTATGTCTTCGTGAAGCATTAAGAAAATTTTCCCATTCATGAAGCTTCTAGTATTCATGGAGAGTTACTGTATTTCCATCATGTGTTCATGATGATCCACACCATTAGATGATTCTTCTTTTGAATACTTGAATCAATATTTTTTACACCTCATTTGGTGCATCATAAAGTTCCAATTTAATCCAATTGATGTATACCAACTCACCATAGTTTTACTAAGAAATACCTTTTAAACACTTTCATGATGATCATTTCTTTCACAAAGCTCACTACTTTCATGAAGCTCAATCACCATTCATGAAGAACCCTCCTTTTGTAAAGCTCGCTTATACATCTTTAAGCTCAACACTTTCACAAATATCACTTAGCCATCATGAAGATCAATAATTTTGTGATTCTTACAACTTTTAGGGGGATTTCATAGCCTTTTAAAACTTCTTTTATTAGTGAACATTTTCACTAGAACAACCTTTGTGAATCACCTTCATGAATTCAGACAATTTCGATTTTCAGTAAGGATTTCTCTATCTTTTTTAGGTGGGTAGAGGCCTATTTATAGGTGTTGCCTCCTTTTTTAAAGATTTCAACCTCACCACCACCTTTTCATAAAGCTCCCCATTTTTTTCATGAAACTCCATGTCTTCTCAAAGTGCTAGGTAAATTTTCCCATTCGTGGAGATTCTCATAGTCATAGAGAGTTACCATCTTTCCATCACCTATTCACGATGCTCCACAACTTTACAAAACCCAACCTTCATGACACCATATTCCTTATCAAATCTCCATAACTTCACAAAACTCTAATATTCATGAAATACACTCCATTTCCATATTTTTATGAGAAATTCATGTAAATAAAAATTTCATGTTGATTTAACCATACTCTAAATGTTGGACCATAAAAATTTAGAAAGCACTGGGAAATGGTTCCACCTTGTATACAAAACCTTATGTACCACCTCTAGAGCCTCTATTTTTTTTTCTTAGATATTTTTCATCATACCTTATAAATAATATCTTTGGAACTCCAAAACTAAACTTGGAAACTAATTTTTCAATAAACACAATCAAACAAAAAACACTTCAATGATATCATGAGGAATTTTTCCCAACACATGCATTCGGAAAATGAGGCTTTGAGGGGGACTCTCCTGCTTGAACATCGGAGTTATCCCTTGTCACATTAGTACCCTTTATATGGATTCAGTCTACTGGAAGATGTTTTAATTACATCACCTATCTAAAATATTCCATATTGATGGTTTTCATCTTCCCTCAATTGTATTGAAATGAAAATTTCAAAAGATAGTCAATTTGTTATAGCATGGTCCTATGGGTTGTCCTATATACTATAAAACTCTCCTCAAGGTTATAAAGTTGTTATTTTTTTCACCATCCAATCACTTAGATATCTTTTAGTATACTTGTCTCATATTTAATTAACTTGATAAGTGGTTGGATATATAAATAGGACTTATATCCTTATGGTAACATTCATGATAAATGGGAATGGTCGTTCTAGGTTAGGCAGAGCTACATAGAGTTCTCAAACCAGCTATATATTATTCATCTTTATGAGGCAACAAGGGTTTCTTAGTTCATTGCGTATCATCAATCAGAACTTCTTAAAGAGTTGATTATCTATAGGTGACCTAGAAAAAATTCATTCCATTTATCCCATAGAGTGGAGAGGTAGGAATCAAACTTTGGGATATCTACTGACTAGGTGGGATATCTTCTCTTTGGGAGATGTATGATGAGTTTCTTCCTACCATGAATGTCTGGGATGACCCCTCACAAACTCTGGTATCAGAAAGGTATATTGTTAACATTTTGAATGAGAATACAATGAAGGAGTTGAACATACACTCACTTATTTCATTTAAGGATTCTATCAACATCTTCCTCTTCCATAGAGGGGATCAACCAGCCATTTTACACCCCACTAGTGCCCTTCCTGTTAGTTTCATGATAGTGAAAGATATTATTGGGAAATTATTGAATATGGGGAGTATGACTCATGGGGATATCATGTGATACTGAGGGTATCTTTAAGCCTTCATCTAGTGGGTTGTATAGCCATGTTTCTTAATAGATGACTTTTCTCGACTAGGGATGCATGCCTGGGAATTCGAGTGAGCATGCTGGTGATGAAATCTTGATTAGTAGAGGGGTGGACACTTAATCTAGACATAAAAAATATTTCTCACCTCTACCAACTCCTAGTCCATATCTAACATGTAAAAATCCCTTATAGGATTGGTGGCCATTTCTAGTTTTTATTTAGATGGATAGGAGATCATTTTCATTATTACAAATATCATAGCACTACTAGGATCCCTGATGCCTCATTCCTTCCCAAAATGTTGGATATTTATAAGGATGAGTTGATGCCTCTAGGACTTTATGATTTCATTGACATTATAAGTTGGCCTAATCATTTCAACTATACTCCCTATCTCACTCTAACCAGGCTAATTTTTTATAACAGTTGTCTCTCTTTCTATGAACAGTCAAATAAAATATCTCTTTGAGATAGGGTTCTTCTATCCCATCTAGACAAGATCATTATTTGTGAGCCATATACCCCTTATTGGTTCTATTGTAAATTTGGTTGCATTCAAAGGGTTTTTCCTCTCCCTTCAGTTGGTGTACGGGGATAATAACATCTTTAGACTATCTTCCAATTTTGGATTTTATTAGTGCGTGAAGACACAAATGCTAGGATTATTCTTCTACCTGTTGGTGTTGAATCGAATATGTAGATGTATATGTATATTAGATGGAACAATACAAGAGGGGGGTGAATTTTAGGTTTAAAAACTATGTGTTTAAACACTTAAGAAATTTGTTTAAATGGTCTTAAACTAATACAATTCACAACAACAAAAAACTACCACAATTGTATTGAATATAAAGATATGATACAATGTAATACTATAAGAAATGTAAAGAAATTGTATTCAAAATGAATATAATAATCAGAGTAAAACAATAGGGAAGGATTCTACCATAAAGTGTATAGAATCAATCAATACAATATGTAACAGTAAAATTGTAATTGAAATGATTACAAATGAATATGAAATGAAGAAAGGAAACAATACAATTCCCTTTCCAAAACAAAACAGTAGTGAAATTGTAAAAGTATTACAATTTTTTTGACCCAAAGAGAAGGGTATCCTTTCACCTAGGATAAGAGGTATGTCTTACCACCACCTTGGTAATCCCTTGATACGATGATCGGTACGTCTGTATTTCTATCCACACAATCCCTTGATATGATGATCAGAACGTCTGTATTTCTATCCCAACAAGCCCTCTATTTTATAGGTAATCATCACCTCTGTCTTTCAAAAAAAATGAAATCCCTCAATACGATGATCGGTAGCACCGTCTGCCTATCCCCGACAGCCCTTGATCGTTATCACATGATCGGTCGCAAAAAGCAAAACAAAGCACTTATTGAAATACAAAAACTAAGAACGAGCCTTTCACTTTTTGTAATTTAAAGGATTTCACACGAAGCAGGAGAGAAGTCACAGCATCTCTATCTAGAACTTGATAGTACAGAATGATCGAAGTCTCAGTCTTGTGTTTAATCATCTTTAAATGACCTCCTATTTATAGGCATTAGGTTCCAATGGTCAAATTTCCTCCAACAGTCATATTTCTCTGAAAAACTCGGAGGGACTTAGACACCTGGCATTATAACGGTCATATTGAAACAAAAAACATGACATAATTTTGATTAGTTTATAACTAATTCCAAAAAATCATTTTGATTAAAACAAAAAACATATGAAGATGATAAACATGAGTACGATTGACAAGTTTAATACGATTGACATGATCAGTAGATTGACAGAGTCAGTACGATTGACAGAGTCAGTACGATTGACAGAGTCAGTACGATTGACAGAGTTAGTACGATTGATAGAGTCAGTACAATTGATAGAGTCAGTAAGGTTGACAGAGTCAGTATGATTGATAGAGTCAGTACGATAAACATAGTCAGTACCATAAACATATATGAATACATTTGTGATTTCCAAAGCAAGACATAATAGTCAAAAGAGAACTTTTGACTCAACAATCTCCCCCTTTTTGGAAAGCACAAAACATAAAGTAAAAACAAAAAAAATACTTATCTCCCCATCAGTTAGTGGAAACTCTTCTGAATAAGAATTTTAATACAACTAACTCCCCCTTAGGTATGTAATTTCCTAAGGATTGTATTCATAGATTTTCCTTTATTTAGAATAATTTGTTGAAAACATTCTTCCTATTATAAAACATTCTCCCTCTTTGTAAAAAATTCTCCCCCTTTGTGGTTTAAAAAAAGAATGGGGAAATCATTTCCTGAAAAAGTTAGAGAAAATAAATGCAAAGCAATGGGAAAAATAACATAAATCTCAATGAGATTACAAAAGTTTGAAGAATTCTAGAAACGAATAAAGACACCACACTCATTTTTTTTCTCTTTCCTTTTCTTTCTTGATCAACTCAAGAAGAACGACTTTCATCTTTTTTATTTCCTTCTTGTCTTCATATATAGAATCACCCTGGGATCTAAGAATCTCTTGTTGATTGGCAAAAATCTGATCCTGATTCTTGATAGTCTCTTCTTGGACTCTGATTACTTCTTCAAGAGTATCAATTCTGTCTTGAAGATTCTGGTTGTCTTTAGATAAGGAATAATTTTTCTTCTTCAACATAACTATTTCATCTTTGAAAGATGAAACCTTCGAAAACTATGACTGAAAATCATTCATTCTCTCTTGTAGCTCTTTTATTGAAGGGATATCGGCTCCATGAGTATTTGACAAATGATTCATCCTTTCAGCAGTTTATTTGTCAAGCTTATTGAATGTAATTTCAATATCATTTGAAATTATCCTCAAGTATTCAATTGATATTTCATGATCATTAACCGAGCTTTCTGTTTTTTATGACCACTTAGTCATTCTATTTCAAGCCTTCTTATGAGCAGCCAAAATTTTAGACAGTACTTTTAAATCATCTTCAATTGACAATACTCTCTTTCTTAGTTATCTTACAGAACCAAACTTTTTCCTTTTATTTTCAGTGATGAAATCAATTTTCACTTCAATTCTAGGAAAATAAGGAATGTTCTTCTCAATCCTCCTCAAAACATGAACAATGTAATCACTCTTCTTGAGAGAAATTGTGTGTTCTGAATCAGTTTCCTCATTGTACAAATCCAGTTCATTTGATCAGCTTGAGTCTTCAACTTGCTGTTTTCCTTTTGATTTTTCTTTCTCCTTTATTTATTCTTCCACTTTGTCACTGATAAAAATTACTTTTTTGGTATGAGAAGATTGAGAACCTTACTTTTCTTGAGAAGGAATTCTATCTGGAGTTTCAAGAGATTCAGCTGGAGCTTGATCAGCATGAGGAGTTTGTTTAATGCCTTCACTTTTCTTCTAAAAAGATTCCTCTCTAATATTTTTAGAACTTTGAAGAAATTCCAAAAGAAAACCTCCTTCCTCTTCTTCAACTTCATGTATTTCTTCCAAAATTTGTTTCCCTTTCTCTTTCTCTAGAAGACTCTGTATGATAGGTTCTTGATGCACTTCTTCCGTTAGTTGAGCACTAGCCTCCTCAAACATTTTCATAATCTTAGAAACATCAAAGTCTTGATCTTTACTTTTCAAAAGATTCTTCTTTTTCATTCCAGCCTGAAGAATATCTTCTACCCTTATCCTCTCATAAAAATCTTCAGCTGGATCAATATCGGACTTAGGATCACCTTCTTTTATTTATTCTCTATCTTTCCTCCACTTAGACATAACCTCCTTGATGTATTTAGGTTTCTTCTTTGGCTTAGAACTAGTTTTCATATCTGACTTTTGAGGAGAAACAATAGTTGGATTATCTTTGATCGGCATAGGTGCTGATTGATTTGGTGCTGATTAATTTGGTGCTGATTCAGCTTCTATATCCTTAACAAAAAGCTTTGAATTCTGATCAAAACAAACACACAACTTCTTCAAAGTATTATTACTTATCCAAGAGGGCTTCAATTATTTCAATTTTCCTTTCAATAGAATATTAAAAAACTTCAAGATCTCAAGAATGAACTTTGTAAGAATATAGGGATACATAATCATATGGGACTTGATCACTCCTAACTTGAAATTCTTGATTGCTTCAAAAATGTATCCCATGAGATTTACCTTTCTCATGTTGACAAGGTAGTCTAGCATGAAGATATCAGAAACTTTTAGAGTTTCTCTATCCCCTTTCCTTAGGATAAGAAAACATTGCATCCAAAGCGCCACAAATCTGTTATCTAGAGATAGATGATCCACTTTCCTCTTCTCTTCATTTATAAGAAACAATGACTTTTCAGAACTTTGTTTATTAAACGTACCAACTTATTCCGGTACTTTATGAGATGGACAAAAAGAATCACCTTATGTTGAGACATTTAGAAAGTGGGATGATTGTTTCATAGACATTGAGATTTTTCTATCATACACGGCAAAGTTGATTGTCATATTTTTTTCAAAAGATACAGTTTTGTAGAATTGACTAACTTCTTCAATAAGAACCGGATCTTGAGATACAGGTTTTTCAACACAAAGATGTTCCCAGCCTTGAAACAAAATAATCCTCCTGATTTTTGAATCATATGTGTCAAAGAAGTCCCGAGAAACTAACCTTTCTCTGAGGAAGTTTTTCTCTAAAAAATTTTTTGAAGAAATTTCGGCAGGAGTGTTGGCAGAGGACTAATACATATAAATGCGGCTGATGGAAGATCGTACGGAGTTTTAAAACCAAAGAAGCAGAGCTTTGCCACAAGATCTGAAAAAAGGGTGTGGGTTTGGGGAGGGGATCTATTTATATGCAACAAAAGGATGACTGTTGATCTTCTACGGTTGAGATTTAAAGATAAAAAAATCGACGGATAGGATTTAAAGAGGGTTTTTAAAAAAAATGAGAAATAATAAAAAGTAAGAAAAAAACAAAGGAAAGATTGTATCTGCCATAGATTCTAAAGAAATTGTTGGTTTAATAGTATTAACATAGTATAATACAATATAAAAAATAAAATACAAAAGTTCGAGGAAAAAGAATAAAATCAGTTGTTAGGCCGATGGAAAACAAAGTCATTACCATAGGTTGTCAAGCCGATAGAAAACCTTCATTACCATAGGTTGTCAAACCGATGGAAAACAAATTCATTACCATAGGTTGTCTAGCTGATGGAAAACAAATTCATTACCATAGGTTGTCATGTCGATGGAAAACAAATTCATTACCATAGGTTGACGTGCCGATGGAAAACAAAGTTGTTAGCATTGGTTGTCAAGCTGATGGAAAAAAAGTCATTACCATAGGTTGACGTGACGATGGAAAACAATGTTGTTACCATAGGTTGACGTACCGATGGAAAACAAATTCATTACCATATGTTGACATGCCGATGGAAAACAAATTCATTACCATAGGTTGTAAAGCCGATGGAAAACAAAGTCATTACCATAGGTTGATGTGCCGATGGAAAACAAATTCATTACCATAGGTTGACGTGCCAATGGAAAACAAAGTTGTTACCATAGTTTTACGTGCCTAAGAAAAACAAAGTCATTACCATAGGTTGACGTGCTGATGCAAAACAAAGTTGTTACCATAGGTTGATGTACTTATGGACAGAAAATCAATACGGTGACAAGGCAATCAAGATGACAAATGGAAGGTGAAAACTGTAACTAATTAGTCAAGACGATAATCATAAAGACAGAATAACAAACCAAGAGAATAATCAAATAAATATGATAAAAAAATAAACACATTAAGTAAAATGTTCTCCCCCTTTTTAAGCGGAGTTTAATGTAAGGAGAAGTGTAAAACATGAAGTAGACATGAATGATCAATTTAATGTAATCATTCCTAGCTTCTGTTTTATAAACTCAAATCTTTTAGAAGGTAATGGTTTTGTAAAAATGTCTGCAAAATGTTCTTGCATTCCGATGAATTGTAAAATAATATATCCTTTTTGTGTGTGATCCCTAAGAAAGTGATTCCTAATATCTTTTTGTTTTGCACGAGTGTGATGTGCTGGGTTTTTACTAAGAGCTATTCCACTAGTACTATCACATAAAATTTGAGTTTTGGAAAAACTCAATCCATAGTCAGTGAGTGTGTGCTGCATCCACAACACTTGAGCACAAAAACTTCTAGCTGCTACATATTTAGCTTCAGTAGTGGAAAGTGCTACTGAGTTTTGTTTCTTGCATGACCAAGAAACCAAGTAATCTCCTAAGAAATGACATGTTCCAGATTTACTCTTTCTATCCATTCTACAACCACCAAATTCAGCATCTGAAAAACTTTTTAAAACAAAATGATTTCCAAAAGAATAAAAAAGACCTAAATCCATAATTCCTTTTAAATACCGAAATATTATCTTAACGACTTTTAAATGAGACTCTTTTGGATTAGATTGGTATCTTTCACCTAATAATATGAAAAACATTAAGTCTGGTTGACTAGCTGTCAAGTATAACAAACTTCCTATCATACCTCTAAAATTTGTTTGATCTACTGGTTTCCCAGTATTATCAAGGTCAAGTGTATTTGAGGTACCGATTGGAGTGCTAATACTTTTATTATTGTCGTATCCATACTTTTTTAGTAAATATTTAATATACTTATGTTGAGATATATATGTTCCTTCTGGTTTTTGAGAAATTTGAAAACCTAAAAAGAATGTCAACTCACCCATCATACTCATTTCAAACTCATATTTCATTAAATTCACAAAATAATCAGTTAAAGATTGCTGAGTTGATCCAAATATGATGCCATCAACAAAAATTTGAACAATCAAAAAAAATTTATTTTCCTTTTTTATAAAAAGGGTTGGATCTACTGTACCTTTTTCCTAATTGTTTTGTAAAAGAAATAATGTAAGTATGTCATACCATGCTCTAAGGGCTTGTTTAAGGTCATATAAATCTTTGGTAAGTTTAAAAACATGATTAGAATATTTTGAGTCTATAAAACCAGGGGTTCTTCGACAAAAAACATCTTCTTGAACAAAACCATTTAAAAAATCACATTTAACATCCATTTGAAACACTTTGAAATTAAAGTATGCTTCAAAGGATAATAGAATACGAATAGATTCAAGTCTAGCTACTGGATCATATGTTTCTTCATAGTCTATTCCCTCTTGTTGATTATAGCCCTTAGCAACAAGTCTTGCTTTATTTCTTACAATGACTCGATTTTCATCAAATTTATTTCTGAAAACCCATTTTACCCCAATTATAGTTGTTTCTTTAGGTCTTTCAACTAAAGTCCATACTTGATTCCTTTCAAATTCATTTAGTTCATCTTGCATTGATTTAATCCAATATTCATCACCTAAGGCCTCATTTGGACTTTTAGGTTCGAATTGAGAAAGAAAGGCAAGATGCCCTATTTCATTTCTCAAGGAATTTCTGGTCCTTACAGGCTGATTTACATCACCAATGATGTTATCACTGGGATGATTCCTAATAAGTAATTGATTTCGGTTTTGTAAAACTTGTTCATCAACGTATGGTAGAAAATCTATTGGGGTAAAAGTTTCAGAAAGACTTTCTTGAACATTTTCCTTATCAGAAGGATCTTCTAAGAGAGGTTGATAAACATTTTTTGAAAATGCATCCAAAGATGTAGGTTGGGGTTGTTTGAAAACAAAAGGATTAGTTTCTTCAAATTTAACATGAACTGTTTCATCAACAGTACAAGTATTTTTATTGAAAACTCTATATACTTTAGAAGTTGTGGAATAGCCTAGAAAGATTCCTTCATCAAATTTTGGAGAAAATTGTGTAGATTCTCTTTAGTATTCAGAATGAATAGTTTTCACCCGAAAACATTGAAGTATGAAACTTTAGGTTTTAGGCCAGTCCACAATTCATAAGGTGTTTTATTAAGAAAAGGTCTAGTTAAAACACCATTTATAGTATAACAAGCAGTACTAACAACTTCATCCCAAAAATTGATTAGCAATTGAGTATTCACTCAACATGGTTCTTTTCATTTCCTGAAGAATATGATTTCTTCTCTCAACAACACCATTTTTCTGAGGAGTTCTTGTAGTTGAAAATTTGTGAGTAATACCTTTCTTTCTAAAAAAAGTTTCAAAATCTGAATTTTGAAATTCACCACCATGATCACTATGGATAGTTATCAATGGTAGTTTTTTCTAATTTTTAACTTGGGCTCTAAATATTTTGAAATAGAAAAAGGCTTCATATTTCTTTAGTAGAAAATAGACCCATGTAAATCTAGTAAAGTCATCAACTAAAACAAATACATAATATTTGCCTCCAATGCTTCCAGTTTGTGAAGGACCAAAAAGATCCATGTGCACTGGCTGTAATGAATTAGAATTTGAAACTTCATTAATTGATTTAAAGCTAGTTTTATGTTTCTTACCAAATTGAAAAGGGTCACAGACCTTTGAAGAATCATATCTAAGATTCGGTATACCCTTTACAAGACTTTTCTTTGAAAGTTTACAAAGGTTTCTTAGGTTGCGGTGTCTTAGTCTTCTATGTGATATCCATGATTGGTATTCTATTGCACTTAAGCAAGGTAAATTTTGGATCCTAAGGTCTTCTAAGTTAATAGTGTATACATTCTCTTGCCTATGGGAAGATAGAATGAATTCATCCTTGGAATTGTGAACTAAGCATCTATCATTTCTAAAATTCATAAGGTATCCTTCATCACATAATTGAATTATGCTGATGATATTGTGCTTAAGTCCTTTAATAAACAAAAGATTTAAAATAAGAACTTTTCCAAGAAAAACAATATTACATATTCCAACAATCTTTCCTTGAGCATTATCTCTGAAGGTAACCTTTCTACCTTTTGTTTCGATAATCTTTTCAAAGAAATATTTGTTTCTGGTCATGTGCTGAGAATAGCCACTATCCATGTACCAAATATTCTTGTTGGTGCACTTTTTATTTTCCTAAAAAAGAAACAATTAGTTTTTTAGAATCCAAACTTGTTTGGATCCAGAAGGGTTAGATAAAATAATTTTAGTAATCCACATTTGTTTTGAAAAATGAGCTTTATGAAATCCTAAAGACTGAGTTCTATTAAGAGAACAATGTCTTTTCCAGTGTCCACCACATTGACACTTTGTACAAAAAGGGGTACTTTTAGGAACAAAATAGTTATTACTAAAAATTGTTTTAGAATGAGTATAACCAAAACCAGAATGATTTCTCAAAGGTCGGATTTGAGAATTCATTTTATCAAAGTTTTCTTTGCCATAAGTAAAGTTTGAAAAAAAAAATTCAAGGAAAAAATTTCTAACTTTAGTTTTAAAATTAAGTTTTTATCCTCCAAAACATTTGATTTTGAACTAGAGTTAGGCTCGAAAATATTTTTCTTATAAATTACATTTTAAAGATCCTTAGAAAGTTTATCCTTATCATATTTGACTTTATCAAGGGTTTTTTAAGTACTTTAAAAATTATAAGTTTTCGTATCAAGATCATTAGAAAGATCTGATACTTCTTTAGTTAAAATTGAAATTCTAGAGTTTGTTTTATCAAGTTTCTTCTTGAGTTTAGAATTTTCATTCTCAAGTAATTTAGAAAACCTAGACACTTCTTCAAAAGAAGGTAATGTATTATCTTCTAATAATGAAGACTCTTCATTTGAAGATTCATAATATTTATTACCAGTATAATTTTCATTCAAGGAATCATTTGTAATAACTTCAACATTGTGTACCTTATCCATGAGACAATGATCTTCAATTGGTAATCTGGCTATAAGTTCAATAGTCCTATGTCCTGAGGATTCATATTCTGAAGAATCATCTGATAAATCGTTACCACTTGAACTACAAGTATCATTTTCCTTCAAGACCTTTTTTGTCTTTGTCTTGTAATAATATTTCTTATTTCTTTTAGAATTTTTCTCCTTTCTGTCTTCTCTCTTCAGTAAAGGACAATCAGGTCTTATATAACCTAATTTATTGCATTAATAACATGTTACCTATGAATCTTTCTTATCCTTTCTATATTTCTTTTTGAATCTATATTGGAAGTCTTTATTTCCCATAATATTGTTCATCCTTTGATCAATATTGGTTAACTCATTATCTGAATGATCACTATCACTTGATTCTGACATAAAAAATTTCTTAACTTTGGATCTTGTTATCCTTTCAGGTGTTTTAGCTTTAGATATGGTAGTAAAAGCTACACTTCCATTTCCATTTTTCTTCTTATTTAAATCAGCATCTCTCTTCATTCTTGTCTCATTCTGTAGAATAGTTCCAAAGAGTTCATCAAGAGTAATCTGAGAAACTTTTCTATTTTCATCAATAGCTGTCCTTTTTGACTCTCATTTGTTTGGCATTATATCAATAATTTTGTCTGCAAGAGCTTCATCATCAAGACCTTTTTCTCCCATAGATTGTAAAATGTTGACAATTGTCATCAATCTTTGTTTCACTTTACATACTGGTTCCCCATAAGGAAAAAGAAATCCATGATACTCTGCTCGAAGCATTGCTCTTCTTGTTTCTATAACCTTAGATATACCAAAATGTGTGACTTCCAATTTCTTACAAATACAGTTGGTTGCTTCACAAGAAGATATATGGCTATATATATTCCTGGTCATAGAACATAGCAAAGTATTGCGTACCTTGTAATTCAGTTGATATTCTTTCTTTTCTTGATTAGTGAAAGTACTGACTTCTTTGTCAGGAATTTTTTAACCTCCAGTAAGCATAATAAAATTGTCTATACCAGTATTGATAACTAGTGTCTTAATTCGATCTATCTAGTACTCATAATCATTCCCATCAAAGATTGGTGGTCTAATTGGATTTAGATTGTCAATTGATCCAATATTCGTTCCTTCCATCTAATAAAACAAAATCTTTTCCACTCCACATGTTAGTGCAGTAAGTAGTTGAAACAAAAATTAAAAGGAAAAATATATTAAGCAAAACAAATCAGTGGAAATCTCCTCTAATACCAATTTTTGAATCGAATATTTAGATGTATATGTATATTAGATGGAACAATACAAGGGGGCTGAATTATAGGTTTAAAAACTTTATGTTTAAACACTAAAAAAATTTGTTTAAATGATCTTAAACTAATACAATTCACAACAAAAACAAACAACAACAATTGTATTGAATATAAAGATATGATACAATGTAATACTATAAGGAATGTAAATAAATTTTATTCAAAATGAATACAATAATCAGAGTAAAAAAATAGTGAAGGATTCTACCATAAAGAGTATGGAATCAATCGATACAATATGTAACAGTAAAATTGTAATTGAAACAATTACAAACGAATATGAAATGAAGAAAGGAAACAATACAATTCCCTTTACAAAACAAAATAGCAGCGGAATTGTAAAAGTATTACAATTATTTTGACCCAAAGAGAAGGGTATCCTTTCGCCTAGGATAATAGGTATGTCTTACCACCACCTTGGTAATCCCTCGATACGATGATCAGTACGTCTGTCTTGTTATTCATGCAATCCCTCGATACGATGATCGGAACGTCTGTCTTTCTATCCCCACAAGCCCTCGATTTTATAGGTAATTGGAACCTCTATCTTTCAAACACTTGAAAGCCCTCTATACAATGATTGGTAGCATTGTCTGCCTATCCCTGACAGCCCTTGATCGTTATCACCTGATCGGTCGCACAAAGAAAAACAAAGCACTTATTGAAATACAAAAACTAAGAACGAGCCATTCCCGTTTTTTAATTTCAAGGCTTTCGCACGAAGCAAGAGAGAAGTACTCACTAGAACTTGATAGCATAGAATGATTGAAGTCTCAGTCTTGTGTTTAATCAGCTTTAAATGACCTCCTATTTATAGGCCTTAGGTTCCAACAGTCACATTTCCTCCAACGGTCATATTTCTACATAAAACTCAGAGGGACTTGGACACCTGGCATTATAACGGTCATATTGAAACAAAAAACATGAAATCATTTTGATCAGTTTATAACTAATTCCATGACATCATTTTTATTAAAACAAAAAACATCTGAATATGATAAACATGAGTACGATTGACATGTTTACTATGATTGACATGATTAGTACGATTGACAGAGTCAGTACGATTGACAGAGTCAGTACGATTGACAGATTCAGTACGATTGACAGAGTCGGTACGATTGATAGATTCAGTACAATTGACAGAGTCGGTACGATAAACATAGTCAGTACGATAAACATAATCAGTACGATAAACATAGTCAGTACGATAAACATATATGAATACATTTTTGATTTCCAAAACAAGACATAAAAGGAAAAAAGAGAACTTTTGACTCAACAATTGGTACCCCCTATCTTCATATCTTATGATTATACCCAGGCTTGGGTGGAAGGATACATGGGTGGTGTGATGAATGAATTGGTCTGTCAGGTGGACAAACCTTGTGCTTCACCAAACCCCTTATATATAGCAGCAATGGTGTTGATTCAAGACTTGGGAAAGTCTAAAATGAATAATTCACATCCTAGTGATGAACATACCATTAGTGTGAATTTTTTTTGAGGAAGATAGTCCTTAAATATTAGTGATGGATGATGCATCATTTTAGAGGAGAGTTCATGGAGCTTCTCCTCTTGCTTTTTCATCAGCTCAACCAATCATTCCCCCTTCTGACATACCCACACCAATAGTCATAGGGGACCAAGAAAAATGTAGGATAATATGAAATAAGATTAATATAGTGATCACTGATACTCCTTTGGAGACATTTCATAACCAATAGGAATACCTTCTCCGACTCTTTCTTGACTTGGGGTAAGACGGCTTTGACCACCAGCCATTATATGATATCATGTTGCAAATAAACCTGAACTGGAGACAAATGTTTGACAATGAAAAGTACCTACACGTTATTTATGATGAAGGTTCTTTAACCTGGTCAATAAGGAAACCATCATAGGTACTATAAAAAATACATTGGATAATCTCTAAGTTGCATGCCCATATGGATAACTTGACCACACAGATATTGAAATGGGAAGAGATCTTAGATTGCTCAAAGTCTAATCTTTCAGTAGCATCATACTTATTTGTGACTACTCATAAATGAGTTGAGTATTTGTCATATTTTATCAAAACCCTTTTTTCGTAGGTAGTAGTAGAAGAATCTAAGTGGGAAGAGATTCAATGTTCAATCAAAATTTCACACCAAACTTTAATTCATTTGGAAAATTTAGTCAACTTTATTTTATAGTAGTCTGACCACAAATGTTTTTTTCTTTTCATGGACTCTTTTGAGAGTCTCTATAATATGTAGATTCCTCCTTATTATGGACTTTATCAATGAATGAATCTCCTAAATTTTATATGTCATTGTGTTGTTTTCTTTCATTCATTATGTGTATAGAATTTTATTGATTTTATGTTACATAGATTATCAACTATACCCATTCTTTGTAAAATAACACGTAAATCCAAACACTTGGACTTGAATGTTTCAATCACAACATATTTCTCTTAATAAATACTCATTAATTCCCACTGATATATGATTCCTCATTAATGTACCTGCTCTATTTTTCTTGAGGTCACCTAACTTAAAAGGATAATTTGGGTGAAATATATGTCTCGGATGAGAAATACTCTAATTTTTTCCTAAGTTAATGGACTTATCAAGAATAGTTTGATTTTTTTAGGATAAGTAATGATCCCTATAATATTTTTATCTTTTTATTTATATTTCAATAACTTTTTCCTAAACTTCATATAGGGGAAGTATTAGTGGGTGAAGACTTGAATTTTACTCAGGTTGTCCTCTTACGGGTTTTAAGCCTGAAAAGTTGTGTTCCTCTTTTAATTGGTTGTTTTAAGGTATTTAAAACTATAAAATTGATGTGTTATAGTTTAAGGTATTCTATATCTTACAATCTATTACTACAGTTTAGGGTCTTCTATCATAGACATTTTATTTTTGGTAATATACCATTTTCAAAGTAATTTTCTATGTGCATTTGAATTTCATGTGGTGAGGACATCTTAAATGCAGTTTAACGTCATGTTGTAAGGACATCAATCATGCAGTTTAATTTCATGCAGTAAAGACATTTATCATGTAGTTTAACATCATGCGGTAAGGACATAAAATACTATGCAACTAAAATTCTTCCTTCTAGGACTTGATTGTTAAATATAGAATAGGGTTGACATATTGAGGATGACCCAAAACAACCTAATTTGATGAGTTCTATCATGGTGTTTCCAAGGATCATGGGGATTGTATTTCCTTTCCTACAAGGAGGATATACCCTTAATTGGCATGTAAAAAACCCTTATGCATGATCCCATAAGGCTTATATGCATGGTCAAGTAGAGGTGTCCCCCTCTTTCCCAAGGGCCACGAAAGATTTTGGAGGATGGTGTTTTTTGATGGTAAAATATTAGGGAAGATGATTACACATAGATATTTGGAATATGGGTTGTGTAAATAACATGTCTAGGAGTTTGAATTGATGAATGTGGAGTGGAGTAGACATACCGACGATGACCCATAACACCCTAAGGTGATAGGTTCTACCATGGTGTCATCAGGGCTCACAAGGATCGAACGTCCTTACATATAAGGAGGAGATTCCTCTAGTTGGTAGGTCATAAGATCTTATACATGAGCCCATAGGGATTACATGCATGGTCAAGTAGAGGTGTCCCCACTCTTCTTCAAGGGCCATGGAAGGTTTTTGAAGACTCAAATGTATGGATGATGAAGTTGTAAGTGGAGATAAATTTATCCAAGATGGTCTTTGGCACCCTAGGGTAGTTGAGATTTTATTTGGGAAGCTAAGGATCTATTACATGTGTTTTCAATTCATGTGGTGTGGGCCATCAAAAGTTTTGGTAATGGATTGTTTCATTCCATCTTTGATAAATGGGACAATACATGGTGATGAAACATTTAGTATGTTTAATCTAATTGAATAGTCTGGTTATGTGGATTATAAATCATGTTATAGGAATATAAGAGTTAATTTGAGGTAGGAAATTGTGGGTAAAGTTCCATCGTTGGTAATGGAGGGAGCTTATAATGTTCCACATGGTCAAAAAAATAACTCCTAGATTTAAGGGGGTTATACTGGGATCCAAGGGTCTATTTGGATGAACTAGTCTATGTTTCCATCTTGGTATAGGGAAGATCCAAGATAAAGGAATCCCAAGGTCCACGGGGTTGAAATATAAGGATATCAACTTAAGGAACAAATTGTGGCATCTCATACTTCAAAGGCATGAAGTTATTTTATGAAAAGTATAATATTCAAGGAGGGTTTGAGAACCCTAAAGGTTGTGTTTCCACCTAATGAACACATTGTCATGGGGAGGAGATGTAACAAATCATTACTATAACTTTTAATGGACTAGGGGGTCCAGTGAGCATGGCTTGGATTTTACTAAGGTTGTAAAGTGGGCCTTATTAACTTTATGCCTTATTTATTTATGATCTAACTTTTTTCTAAAATCTAGAGATGGTGATTTTATAGAGAAGATACATGACTATTTCTCAGGTTTTCCTTTGTAGGATTTCAACCTAATAAGATTTGTGTCTCTTTCACTTTCAGTTTAGGGTCTTTTGATTTGGACCATAAAAGGTTAAAGTTTAAGGTCATATAGATTTGAATAAAGTGCAAGTAGTTTAAGTTCATGATGAAAGTTGACTTGGTATGAGGGGAATTTTACACAAAAACATAATTAGGATACCCATGTTCAAGAGTACTACAACATCTTTTTGAGAGGGAGATAAAAATGTTGTAATTTATGGCTTGAGGTTCTTGGGTCAGGAGTAATGATATGGGGAAATCATGTCAGGGGTCACCTAGAACACCCTAAGGTGCTGAGTTTTTCCATGGTGATTCTAGGGATCACAAGGATCATAAATCCATTTTTTCAAGTTATGAAGTATTTGGTTGACGACCGAGAGATCATATGCAAGAACCAAGGGAAGACATGAATAGTCAAACAAATGTTCCCTTGAATCTAGGTGTCCTTTTCTAAGGGACATAGAAGGTTTATGGTGATCCAAGATACTGAAGACACAAAGTGTGATTTATGGGTTGAGGTTCTTAAAAGATGATGAAATCACCCCATACTCTAGTTTATTGGGTTCAGGATCTTGTGGTCCTTTGGTAAGTAATGACGATGGGTGATGGCCTGAATATTTTAACATCATGTAGTGGAGAGTATATACCTTGTAGTTTAATGTATTTCTATAAGGAAATTTTTCTTATAGTTTAATGTCATGTGTTAAAGACATTTTCCTTATAGTTTAACATCATGTGGTAAGGACGTCTTCCATGTAGTTTAACATCATGTGATAAGGACATCTTTCATGTAGTTTAACATCATGCAGTAAGGACGTCTTCCATGTTTTTTAACTTCATGTGGTAAATATGTGGGAACTGACGTGAAATTTTGAAAGATATTCTTGGGGATGATTTTCAATGGTCAAGGGGTATTTAGATGTAGGAAGAACCTTTTATCCATGCCTTGGCTCATTAGTGGGAATCTATATACCAAATCGATTCTTGCACTGATTTATCATGTAAGAAAGAAAGCTATTTATAGATACAACTCATTCATAAGCAAAGAAAGTTTGTATGACTCATCCCTATTTAAATATAGGTATAAACTATTTTTTATGGTTGGGCCTCCCTGGTTTTCCCTATGAATATTGTAAGGGTAAGAATCATAACATAATAATCTCTTTTAAATATATATTTTTGTGTAGATCTTACTCATTTATAGGGGATAGGGGTTACCAACTTAGTATAGTTAGGTCTTCACAGAAGATTCATACCTTGAAATTGAAGTGTATAAGGATACGATATCATAATCATTCTTTAAAAATAAGTACTATGAACAAATGTGTGACATCGAGAGCATCTGAGTCCACTTGAATAGTTGGGTTATGGAAGATGTAAATCATAACCCAATAATATCTGAGTTAACTAGATGTTGGAACCAGTGAGTAGAGGTCCACCATTGGTAATGGAGGGATCCTATAATGTTCCATGAGATTAGGGAAATAACTCTTGAATTTAAAGGGGGGGGGGCTTCTTAGAATCTAAGGGTCCTTTAAAAGGAACCAGTCCTTTTTCAATTTTTCTATGGGTAAAAGGAATCCCATGGTCCATGGGGTTCCAAGAGAGGGATATCAACTCAAGTAACTGGTTGTGGTGGCTCATATATCGAATATATGAAGTTGTTTCATAGAGAATGTAATATTCAATAAGGGTTTGAGTGCCCTAAAGGGTATTACAATGTGTATTGAACGCATTATGAGGCTAAGGAATAAAACTTCTAATCCTTGGATACAAAACCATTATAAGGGATGATCTTTTCAATGTGAATGCCTTTTTTAATGTATTTTAATGTCATGAGACTAAGATGTGGTAGTGCAGTTTAACATCATGAGATTAGAACATGGTTCTCGATCTGAGGTGTGTCTCATTCATATCAGCGAAAGTGGTTTTCTAGGTTCCCTAATCTCACATGATCTATTCTCAATAGGACAAAAAAGGGACAACTAGGTGGTTGATTTAGCTTCATGAGAGTGAGTCTCAGATGGACCGCAACATAGGTCCATCCCATATGTAGTTAGGGGTTCATTTTTATCATTAATATTGAAAATGGACCTAGTATTGGAGATACAAGCATCAATACTCATCCTGTAATAATAGTAATAAATACATATGTAGTTCTTGAATGGAAAAATATCCACATAGGTCTAACCCATATGCATAGGGGGAATTTTTTCCTTTGATCATTGCAGATGGACCCAAGATTGAAGAAATAGGCATCACTACATATCATGTGATGACATGAATCAAGCCACATGTAGTTCTCATATTAATGATCCCTATATAGTCATGACTCATACATAGGGGGGAGGAACATTTTTATATTGTAGTTAAACCCAAAATTAGATATTCAGGAATCACTACATATCCTATGGTTCTAAGAATCAAGCTACATGCAATTTTTGAATGGGGAACTCTCCATAAGGACCTGATCCATATGAAGAGGGGGAATTATTTCCATTTATTATTATGGATAGACCTGGTATTGGAGATTTATGAATCACTATATATCCTATGATAATATCAATCAATCCACACATAGTTCTTGTTTGAAATCTCCCTATATAGTACTAACCCATACACGTGGAGAGGGACATTTTTATGTTGTAGAAGGACCTAGAATTGAATATTTGGTCATCACTACATATCCTACGGTAATAGGAATAAATACACACATAGTTATTGAATAGGAAACTCTCCATACAGTTCTGAACCATACACAGAGGGGGGGATTGTTTCTGTTGATTATTACAGTTGGACCTAGGATTGGAGATTCATGCATCACTATATATCCTCTGATAATAGGAATCAAGCCACATGTAGTTCTTCAATGGAGGCATGGTGGGAGACCAACACCAAGGATAGTGGTCCTCTAGGTAAAAGTCTATAGTGATGAGTTGATTTATGTCATAAAAGAGGCATTAACTATGTAGTTTAACATCATGAAGTAAGGACTTATGGTGTGCCTTTCAAAGTCCTGTATCCAGAAATATGCTAAATAATGATGTCAACTGATAATCCTTGGCCATGTGGGGAATTATTTACCAAAATTCTAAACCCCACATGAGGTATTCTCAGTTTGGGAAACAAGTAATATCAAAGGTTTCTATCATGACATGGAGGTGATTAAAGAAATGACATGTTCACTTTCATCATGTGGTGGATGAGCCAAGATATAGGATCTAGGAATCCCTATATATCTCATTGGAATAAGAATAAATTCATATGTAGTTATGGTAAACTTTTTATTTTAATGTCATATGGAAAGGATGTAGGTCACACAACATGAAAAAGAAGGCATGAAGCCTTATAAGCATTATTCATGCATTCAAGAAGTCATATCATAAGAGGCATCTCGTGTTTGTGATACGAGGGTTCCTGAGATGGTTACCCAAGGAATAATATTCTTAAAACATAGGTTAATAATAAATTTTAATATAATGTTCTCAGGATGTTGTCACACATTTCTATGTGTTGTGATCGGGACATATATATTATAGATGGAACCAGGATTTGAGATCTCGGTGTCACTGCATATCTTGTGATGGCAGGAATCAAGCCATGTATATTTATTAAATGGGAAATTTACCTATGTGAATCTGGGTCACACATGGGGATGGGGGCACATTATTTTAATTTTCCACATATCTAACTCATGTATAGTGAATCTTCCATTAAGTGATGCTCTTTGTGATGTTTAATGACATGCATTAAGGATGTAAGGTGTTGTTCAATTTAAATTCTTATTGTCAGGACTTATTTCATTTGTTTTAACACCATGTGGTAAGGATGTAAGGTTTTGTGTAGTTTAAAGTCTTTCTACCATGAATTCTTCCATGTAGTTTAACATCATGCAGTAATGACATATCTATCACGTAGTTTAACGTCATGTGATCGTGGCGTATCATGCAGTTCAACATCATGCGACCAGGATGATGGATACTTGATGATATTTATAAAAAATATTTTTTGAGAAACCTCATGTTTTTGGGGGGTGTGATGTGTTCCCCATCCATTGCGGCTAATGAGTAAGCTTTATTGGAATAGACATTATGTATTATGTAAGTCCCTTCCCATTTTGGTTATATATTTGGAGCTTTATTTCTTAGTATCTTTGGGGTTCTGAGAGCCAATACTAATTTTCCTTAAAGGAATGAGTGGAGGTGAAACTTTTTATTGAATTCTTGTGCAATCTAATTCTTATGTACTTCAAGGTTGTGCAGTGTATGATACCTTTTCTCATTGAGTTGTTCCAACTCATTTATTCTCTTTTGTGATTTCTCATCATCTGAGAGTTTTAAATAGATAGCTATTCAAAGAGAGGGAAAATGGAATTCTATGGGAAACACTGCCTTAGTCCCGTACACTAGTGAATTTGGAGTTTATTGTGTGGCAGTGCATGTGGTGGAATAGTAGGCCCATAAATCATGAATAAGATTGTCCATCCAGGACTTCTTGTCTTTGTCTATGATCTTCTAGAGTATATTTTAAAGAGTCTTATTAAATGCCTCTATTTTTCTATTTTTCGCTACATAATAGTGAGATGAATGGTTGGAATAGATGTTGTACTCTTTGTATAATTTATTCAATTCATTGGAACAAAAGTTTGTACCATTTTCTATTAGTATCATGTGAGGGACTTCAAATTTTGTGATGATGTTTGATTTTATGAAGTTAATGATATTCTTCGTATCAACTTCCTTGAGTGGTATTTCCTTGAACCATTTGTAAAATAATTCTTTAGTGGAAAGGATGTACTTAAACTACTTAGTTGTGGCTACAGGATATGTCCCCACATCATCCATTCTATAACGCCCCGACCCCAGTTACCTAGAGTCGGTGCATTATTACATAACATTGGCATGATCACAAGAGATCAATTCCTAAAATACCGATCATTTTAGTATCTTTATAAGTACTAGATACATTCATAAGTTTTACATTACATTATGAAATGAAAAATAAACAAAATTTTGTCTCCTTTGAACACACTCATATCCCTTATCCTATCCCTACAGGTCAGTCATAAAATACTTCTTTTCATCCTGGGAAAATAAAAACATAAGAAAGGGGTGAGTTCAAATGATCAGTAAGGATAAAAATATAGCATAAACTATCATAAATAAGCATAAACGTGTAAGGGAATGTATAAGAATAAAACACAATCCTTTTAAAAAAACTGTAATATAATATGGAAATGATAAATCAAATAATTCTATTCACTTATTCACTTGTATATTCTACTAGTCGAATAATCACATTTATTATAAATAGTTAATCTCATAATAATGGAATTAATAATTCCAGACATCAAAACCACATAGTCAAGGCCTCATTCCAAGACTATAAATAAAAATATTGTCAAGGACTTGTGCCAAGAAACTAGTTTCTCTCATGAGACCTACCGATGCATCGAAAGGCTATAGTGGGCCTCGCCCATCACTTAATACGTCTAATGCATTCCTCATATCAAAAAGGGTGAAACATAACATAAACATTCATATTAAACTAACAAATAAAATGGTAATACTTTAACCATAAACTGTGAATGACATAAAAATAGCACATCTACAGTAAAACATATCATAAAACTATCAATACAATATGGAACATTGTGTCATAATAAATCAACTTCAATTGAACATAAAATCCAACAATAGATGTTGACATAGATGAAATAAATATAAAAACTATTTGAGAAAAATATCTCTTTATAATTTGAAATAATTTAAAAGTTTCATAATTATAAAAAAAGAATTTATTTTTAAAATATTCATATAATCTCTTTTAAGGGAATATTTGAAGGTGTTATAATGGTGGAAAATAGATGAACCTATCGTATAAGTTAAAAAAAATTCTTTCCTTAATTTTTCGAAAAGGTCATAAAGTACCTTGTTTTGAAAATGACGAAATGATTCCTTTCAAAAAAATTATAAAAATTAAAAAAAGGGTATAAATTAATTTAAATTGTAGTCTATGAAATATTAAAAATGTTTTGAAATAAATTTTTAAGAAACATGGATTTGGATGGTAAGGAAGTCCTGGTAAATACTTACGTATAAACAACCTTGGATAATGAAGAGATTGTAAAATTAACACTTACCTTGTACTTTTCCTTAGTCGAGGGTACGTTAACTTCCTTTATAATGGTTAAATAATTGTTATTAAATTATACAAGAACCACATAAATAAATATGATATCATATATCATCCTCTAATATTTCTTTGTTAATGATATTCCATTAGTATCATTGTTTTGGGTGTTACTGATTCGTTTTCCTTTATATGTTTTGTTACATAAGTCATGTTTGTTATGGATAGGATGAATTTCATTCATATCCATAATGATATTAAGTTCTTAAACATTATTTTTTTAATCATCAAATAAAAATTATTCTTGAATGTTTATGATGGGGAATGAAATCTCATCGCGTCGTGGAGACAGTAAGTCGTACGTATGCATGAGCGACAATATCATTATATTGATGGTGAAATAATATGAAATTGGATGGTATATTATATATACAGAATCATTCACATTTTATATTTATTATTTAAATCAATCATACTCATTATTATACCCATCCAAATAATGAATTGTTGAATAACAAACTACACCACGGCGTGGAGACGGTAAGTCGTACATACGCACGAATGGTGACTTTTTCATTCATAGGATGGATAGAATAATGAATATGGTTTTACCATATTTATAATAACATCTAATTATGTATAAGGTAATATATTTATTATTTTGGTATGTAAATAACGAATAAAGAGTATGTAGAAGAAGAAAATAACTTTGAAAGATGTGATAAAATAATTACCTCTTCTTCAAGTGTTTTCTTCTGATTTAAACAAAAGTGATCCTTAGGTTGGCTTTATGATCAAATTGATTCCTCTAGGTTGAATTTATAGTATTTGGTAGGATATTTGAGCAGGTTTTTTCTGAGATAAATGCATTTGGAGGTGTGAATTTAAGAGAAGGAGAAGTACCCTTTTATAAGAGAGGTGGGGGCACTTTAGGAAAAGCTTGAAATATTAATTTATTATAAAATTATTTTCGGTTTATAATAGCTTAAAATGGGATATTTCAAGTTTAAGGTGGTTATGGGTGTAAATACTATCAATCAATAAGTTTTAGATAAGTTTAGGTCACTATATTAACCTTATCTTTTAGATTTAACTCTTAGTTAAATAGTTTAAGTTTTACCCTGTCTTCTGGTATTTTTATACTAAATGGTTAATATAGTTACTATAAAATGCCAAGAAACCCTCAAGTGGTTCATTAATGACATATCTAACATTATCAAAGTACTTTGTATGAATATTATATTTTTATAAATATTATATCATTTAATAAAATAGTATTTGTTTTAAAAACTCATTTATGTCAATTTTGACACTATTTATTATTTGGTTTTTGATAAAGTCATAAAAACTTGATTACTTCTAAAAAAATAAATTAAATAAACCCTAACATGTCATATTCACCAAGAAAAAAATTTTATGGCATTAAAAGTTTCAATTTATATATATATTAATATTTATAATATCAATTAGTTTAATCTTTCATTAATAAGAAAATTACTGCATCATCATTATGTCATAAATAAATTTAATTATTTAATGTCTAAACATTATAAATAAAATACCATGATTTAGGAAATATTTTTATCTTTTTAATGAATATTTATAGTCAAATTTATATTATGTGTAACCCTATATTAAATTTTTTTAGTTATTAAACTTTGAATTTAACACTTCTAACTCTTCTTTAAATAAAATATAAAAAATGTCCTAATCTAACCCAAATGGATCAAAAAGGATCTTATTATTTTCCTAAGGTTTATTTTGGTAGAAAAAAACTTATCCAATATAATTAGTACATATTTTGGGGTAATAGTAATGCCCCGACCCCAGAAGCTCAGAGTCAGTGCATTATTACATAACATTGACATGATTATAAGGAATCAAGTCCTGAAGGACTGATCAGTTTAGCAGTCTTGGAAAATAGATTACATACATGAATGTTACATTACACATTAGAAAATAAAACACAACATAAATTATCCTTTTAGAACACCATTAATCTCCTAGCTTAACCCTACTTATGAATCATAATACACTTCTTAGAATCCTGGGAAAATAAAACATAAGAAAGGGGTGAGCTCAGATGCTTAGTAAGGATAACAATATAGCATGAAATTTCATAAATAAGCATAAACATTTAAGGAAATGTAAAAAACTAAAACAAAATCCTTTTAAACTTAAACATACTCATAATACGGCAAAGATAAATCAAATAATTCCATTTACTTATTCACATGGATATTCTACTAGTTGAATAATCACATGTAATATCAATAGTTAAGTTTATAATGATGGAATTCATAATTCCAGACCTCATAACCACATATTCAAGGCATTGTTCTAGGACTAAAAATAATATTTTGTCAGGCCTTGTGCTAAGACACTAGTTTGTCTCATGAGACCTACTGATGCATCGAGGAGCTATAGCGGCCTCCACCCATCACTTACTAAGTCCAATGCATTCCTCATATGAAAAAGTATTAAACATAACATAAACATTCATATTAAAACTAGCATAAGAAATGTCAATAGTTTATCCATAAACCATTAATGGTATAGAAATAACACATCCACAGTCAAACATATCACAAAAACTTCAATAAAATATGGAATATTTTTATCATAATAAATCAACCTCTATCAAGAATAATATCCCGTAAAGGATGTTGACATAGTTGAAAATGATCAGTAAAAATCTTTGGGAGAAATATCCCTTTTTCATGAAATCATTTAAAAGTCACATAATTTATAAAGGAATTAATTTAAAATATATTTTTGAATCAAAGTGTCCCATACCACTTTGAAACTTTTGAAAGGAATTAAAATTTTAAAACATTTGTGTCCATATAAATAAATCCTTAAAACCATTTTGAAAACATAGACATTAATGAGAAAGGTTTAGAAGAATAAATCTTTAAAACATTTAAAATGATTTTTTAGTAAAAAATACTTTAAAAATAATCCATTTGAAATATTTTTTATGAAACATGTACATGGATAATAAATATGTCCTTGTAGATACTTTCGTAAAAACAACCTCGAATAATAAAGAGATTGTGAAATTAACCCTTACCTTGCACTTTCTTTGGTCGAGGGTATGTTTAACCTTCTGTATAGTAACCATAGTATGTTATTAAATTATTAAAGAACCATATTCATATATATTATATCATAAATGATTCATTTATGACTTTATACTACCCATTTAATAATGATTTCAATGTTAAAATAACATTTCGGGTAATAATCGCTTTCTTTATCGTACGTGTTTTAACTTGTTATTCTTGATCGTATCATTTAGATCATGATTTAAATACTTCCAGAATATAACACATGATTTATATATCATATATATTTATAAAATAAATATGTATAATAGATATATATATATATATATGAAATGTAAAACACCGTTTATGGAGACGTTAGGTTGTACGTAAGCATAAATGATGTTTCTGTTTTCATATCGTATTGAATGGATGTAAGTGAAAAAGATATATGTAAGTAAATCCATATATATATATATATATTAAGTAGAATTATTATGTCATATATTATATACTTATAAATAATATATATTTTTATAATCATCATTGAATGGTGAATGTGGAAATGAATCTCATTGCATCGTGGAGACTGTAATCCGTATGTACGCATGAGTGACAATATCATTATATTGATGATGAAATCATTTTTAATTGGATGGTATGTAATATATATAAAATCATTAATATGATATATTTATTATTTACATCACTTATACTCATTATTATACCCATTAAAATAATGAAGTGTTTGAATAACAAACTACGTCATGACGTGGAGACGGTAAGCCGTACGTACACACGTATAGTGACTTTATCATTTATATGATGGATATAATAATGAATATGGTTATACCATATTTATAATAACATAACAGTATGTAGGAGGTAATGTATTTATTATTTTGGTATGGAAACAACAAAGAAAGATGAAGTGGAAGAAGAAAAGAACTTGAAAGAGGGTGGTGAAATTTTTACCACTTCTTTGGGTGTTTCCTTTTGAATTGATTAAAAGGACTCCTTAGGTTGGCTTTCTGATCAAAGTAAGGACTCTAGGTTGATGTGAGGGAAGTTGGGAGGATATTTGGGAAGTTTTTGGCCAAGACAAATGGATTTGGAGGTGTGATTTTGAGAGAATGGTAAGTGCCCTTTTATAAGAGGGGTGAGGGTCACTTTAGGAAAAGATTAAAATATTAATTTATTATACAATAATATTCCGTTTATAATGGCTCCAAATAATTTTTTTTGATACTTAGGTGGTTATGGGTCAACATCATCTCAACCAATAAGTTTTAGACAAATTTAGGTTACAATCTTAACATTATCTTTTAGATTTAACTCTTAGTTAAATAGTTAACTTTTACTGTGTCTTCTTGTATTCTTACACTGTATGGTTAATAAACTTACTCTAAACTTCAAATAGAACCTAAAGTAGTTCATTAATGACATATATAATTTATTTAATCTATTTGTCCTAACCTTAGATATTTATGAATATTATATCAACCAATAATAGAGTATTTGTTTTAAAAATTAATTTATGTCAATTTTGACACTATTTGGTATTTTGTTTTTTTAAAAGTCATAACAACCTTATCACTTCGAAAATAAATTATCTAATCATTAATAACATGTCATATTAACCTATAAAATTAGTGTAATTTATCAGAAGTCTAAATTTACATTTATTTGGATATTTATAATATCAATTATTTTAATATTTCATTAATAAGGTAATTACTGCATCATCATTGTATTAAAAATAAATTAAATTATTTAATCTATAAAAATTATAAATAAAATTCCATTATCTAGAAAATATTTTTATATTTCTAATTAATATTTATAGTCAAATTTATATTGTGTGTAACCCTATATTAAAAATGGTTTAGTTATTAAACTTTGAATTTAACACTTTTAACTCTTCTTTAAATAAAATAATAATAAATGTCCTAATCTAATCCAAGTGGACCAAATATGGTAATATTTTATTACTAAGGTTGTTTTTGGTCTAATTACACTTCTCCAATAGAATTATAACATGTGTTAGGGTAATTATAATATCATTTTTACCCTTAATTACCCTATTTACTTTTAACCGTGGTAAATAAAATTCCAAAATTACTATTCACCAAAAATTATTTTCATCTTATTGAACCACATTTTACTTACTGATGTCAACTGTTCCTCTCTAATTTTTAAAATTCAACTCATGAAAGTGGTAAAATTAAGTTTAATTCAAATTTGCAAATGCTCCTAGAAGGTGGGTAAAAGAGGTTAAAAGTTCAGTAAAATTTTATGCATCTAATTTTATTATAAAATGACTCCAATGAATTAAATTGAACTTATATAGGTATTATATATCTATTTTGACTTAAAATAAATTTAAATAAAATAAATAATTATTTAAATAAAAATTTGGTTTTAAATAATAACGCGGTGTTTTTCACTATTCGTCAAAAATTGAAAGTTTTCATAAAAATACCAAAAATTCACCCTAAACTAATTTTGATATTCCAAATTGAAAAAAAAAGTCTATTTTACCAAATTAAAAATGTAGAAGTTTCATTTATTAATTTAAAATTAATTCATGTTGTTAAAACCAAAAAGCGGGTTTTTAAAAAGTAAAAACTATCAAAAGATTGACATGTGTTTATGTAAAATTTAAATGTGAAATTAGTTATAATGACCTAAATTTTATTAATTTATAAAAATATAATCTAATTATACTTAAAAACCATTAAAATTCATAATTTAGCATTATAAATTATTTCGATTAAAAAAATTCAGTTAAAACGTAGTATTTTTCACTATTCATCAAAATATGAAAGTTATCATAAAAGTACAAAAAATTTATAAAAACTAAATTTTTATGTCCCAATTATAAAAAATAATTAAATTTCCTTAAATTTAATATATAAAAGTGTAAAATATTGGTTTTAAAAAGGGTTCTCCATTAAAAGGCGGTAAAATTGCATTTTTTGAAAATTACTTCTTTTATCTAAAAAAATGAATTTGTTCTTATATTATGTATAAGAAACAAATAATATGGATTTTAAAATTATATAGAGTATATAAGATTCAAAATTTTGTTAATACTATTCATAATCGCTTTTTTGAACGACTAGTTTGGTAAGTTGTGGTGTGCTCGAACTCGGTGTTGTGTGTAGCGCAAGCTATTGAATTACTTTAATGAGATAACGTACTATGAAATCTTGGAGTGTTACATACTTCCCTCATTAAATAAATTGTGTCATTGCAATTTGAAATTGTTCTTCAAAAATAAAAGGTTAAAAATAGAAAAAATACCTTTGTGGAAAACCCACATCATAAATTGCGTTAATAAAATTTCATCTTAAATAGAAGGAAAGGAAATAAAAAATTCACCACAAAATTATGATCTTGATTCAGAGAAAATTGGTGGAAATTAGAGACACATAATTGGAGGGAAAATTTAAATATTTATAGGGAGTTATTGAGGTCATCAATCACAAATAAGTGTAAAATTGAGGGCCTCAAAGCCATCAATCTATGATGATTTAAAATATCATTAGTTCAACAAAACATAAGGTATTAGGATAACACATTTTTGGTTTTAAGATCCCTTCCCTAAAGTTTAAGAATTAATTTATTCATAGAATAAGAGGGAAAAAATAAACTTGACAAGTAGAGTTTCATCCTTCAACTAATTCCTACCACAAACTCATCTTTCACTCCAAGAGATAATAAAATTAAAAAATATTCTATTTATCCTAATCGTATAGGGTTCCAAAAATAATGAATTTATAATTCATTTTTCAGACTATTTAAAAAAATACATTATATAAACTAGGACATCACATATTCTTGTGGTAGGTGATCCACCCTTGTTTCCCTTCAGTTGCGGGTTCAAGTCTCGCAGCCTTGCTGTACGCAACGGGTTGTCACCTGACCTCTAGGTTGTCCTTTTTATGACAATCAAAAAATAATCGCAAGAAATGATTTAACCTTAACAATAGTATCCAATGTCAAACTTAATCGATTCCAACCTTTAGACTTATCCAAAATACTTATGTCCAAACTCACAGTCCAAAATTTATAAGGAAAGTAAACACAATGAAGATCCTTTTTGCCACATAATAATATGTGAATGCCTTCATCGTGTATTCTTTTAAAACATTGTAACACCCTGAATTACCATAAAACCTTATTTATTACATTCATGCTCCATTATTCCTTATAGAATACTAGATATACTCCTTCTATCCAAAAATGTTGTAAACTCCAACAATGATGGATTATACAAATCATTAATCAGTTTCAAGGTAGTCAAGAATATCCAATATAATTTATCCAAATCAATCATATATTATTCTAAAATCACTACCTCAGTATCAGAACCATATTATTGTTTATCTTTCTCTCAATCATATATTTTTCAAAAAAATTAACCTGCTATTGAGTCACTTTTCTTAGTTCCACATAATCTCATTTCTTTAATGAAATAGTACTACAGTACAATCCTTATATACTTTATAATTTTTATAACATATACATCATTAATACAATACCCAAATGACAGAATACTTTAAAAACATAAGAAATCATTCCTTTTCATCTTCAGTAGTATCATAACTTTATTATTATCCAATAGCATCATTTGGGGTATACTCTGATGATTTGGACATTGATTCATGTAGTGTCCCAACTCCTTGCAGATGAAGCATTGTACATTTAAAACCTTTTTCTTACCCTTGAAATCACGTACTTGGTGTCCTTTTTCTACACACTTATAACAAACTCTCATTCCCTTCAATCATTTACCAAGGTGATTCTTTCCACACTTATCACATATAAGAAAATCCTTCTTTCCCCTTTTCCCTTTATCCATCTTTCTCTCTTCCATCCTTTTCTTCTCTTGCTTCCTTTCAAAGCCATGGGACTCAGAGAATTATTTACTTATCTTATTAACACATGATATTATTTCTTCATATGATGAGAATTCAAGGGAGACTATTTCCCTTTTAAATATAGGCTTAATACCATGAAAAATATGATCCTTATTAATCTTTCGATCATGTGTATTGCAGGAATTCTCATTCCTTATAATAGGTGCCACTTCTAAACATTGGAATAAACTAGGTTAGTTTAAGAATTGGAATGCATAATTCCAAACTTGTAAAATACCCAACTTAAATTGAAAATATTATACATATAATCTAAAATCATAAAAAAAAAATCTTTGAGGAAGTATTTACTCCTAAATCGTTTATAATGGCTTGTAATGAAAATGTGTATTATCCTAAGCATATCCCCCGGGAGTGTCGTAACCAAGAGTGAAGCAAGGCCTATTTTCATGTACCAAGATACCCCAGGTCAAGCTTGAAACTCCTTGTCATATTTTTCACTACTAGATACATCTATTTCAGAGCCACCTCTACCTGCACATATCCAGACAGGGATGTATTACTCAAAAAATACACAAAATCTCCACATTACCAAAATTCTAGGAAGTTCTTTTATACTAATACTCAAAGTCTATATTAGGGTAATGTTCTCTAATAAGATTTTATCTAAATCTATTTCCAATGTTGTTGCTAAACTTCCTCTAATACCAACTGTAATGCCCAGGCCCCAAAAGCCAAGAGTCGGTGCATTATTACATAACATTGGCATGATTACAATGAATCAAGTCCCTAAGGACCGATCAGTTTATGAGTCTTAAAAAATAGATTACATACATGAATGTTACATTACACATTATAAAATAAAACACAACATAAATGATCCTTATATAACTCCATTAATCCCATAGATTAACCCTTCTTATCAATCATAATACACTTCTTGGAATCTTGGGAAAATAAAACATAAGAAAGGGGTGAGCTCAGATGCTCAATAAGGATAACAATATAAGAAAAACTTTCATAAATAAGCATAAACATTTAAGGCAATGTGTAAAAATAAAAAAAAAAGGCTTTTTAACTTAAACTTCAGCATAATATGGAAAATATAAATCAAACAATTCCATTTAATTATTCACATGGATATTCTACTCATCGAATAATCACATGTAATATCAATAGTTAATTTCATAATGATGGAATGCATAATGCCAGACTTCATAACCACATAGTCAAGGCCTTGTGCCAAGACTACAAATAATATTTTGTCAAGGCCTTGTTCCAAGACACTTGTTTGTCTCATGAGACCTAATAATGCATCGAGGAGCTATAGCAGGTTCTACCCGTCACTTACTAAGTCCAATACATTCCTCATATGAAAAAGGATTAAACATAACGTAAACATTCGTATTAAAACTAGCATTAGAAATGTCAATAATTTATCCATAAACCATGAATGGTATAAAAATAACACATCCACAGTCAAACATATCACAAAACCATCAATAAAATATGGAATATTTTTATCATAATAAATCAACCTTTATCAAGAATAATATCCTGTAAAGGATGTTGACATAGTTGGAAATGATTAGTAAAAATCTTTGGGAGAAATATCCATTTTTCATGAAATCATTTAAAAGTCCCATAATTTATAAAGGAAGTCATTTAAAATATAGTTTTGTATCAAAGTTTCCAATACCACTTTGAAACTTTTGAAAGTAATTAAAATTTTAAAACATTCATTTCCATATAAATAAATCCTTAAAACCATTTCGAAAACATGGACATTAATGAGATAGGTTTAGAAGAATAAATCTTTAAAACATTTAAAATGATGTTTTAGTAAAAAATTACCATAAAAATAATACCTTTTAAATCTCTTTTATGAAACATGAATATGGATAATAAATATTTCCCAGTGGATACTTACGTAAAAAAATCCTTGGATAATAAAGTGATTGTGAAATTAACCCTTACCTTGCACTTTCCTTTGGTCAAGGGTACGTTAAACCTTCTGAATAATGACCATAGTATGTTATTAAATTATTAAAGAACCATATTAATATATATTATATCATACATGATTCATTTATGGCTTTATACTACCCATTTAATAATTATTTTCATGTTAAATTAGCATTTCATGTAATAATCATTTTCTTTATCGTACGTGTTTTAACTTGTTATTCTTGATCGTATCATTTAGATCATGATTTACATACTTCTAGAATATAACACATGATTTATTTTTCATATATATTTAGAATATAAATATGTATAATATATATATATATTAAATGGAAAACACCGTTTATGGAGACGGTAGGCCATACGTACGCATAAACGTTGTTTCTGTTTTCATATCGTATTGAATAGATGTAAGTGAATAAGATATATGTAAGTACATACATACATACATACATACATACATATATATGTATATATATTCAGTAGCATTATTATTTCATATATTACATACTTATTAATAATATATATTTTTATAATCATCGTTGAATGGTGAATGTGGAAATGAATCTCATTGCGTCGTAGAGACGGTAATCTGCACGTACGCATGAGCGACAATATCATTATATTGATGGTGAAATCATATGTAATTGGATGGTATGTCAGATATACTGAATCATTAACATGTTATATTTATTATTTACATCAGTTATACTCATTATTATACCCATCCAAATAATGAAGTGTTTGAATAACAAACTACACCATGATGTGGAGACGATAAGTCGTACGTACACACGTATAGTGACTTTGTCATTTATAGGATGGATAGAATAATGAATATGGTTGTACCATATTTATAATAACATAACAGTATGTAGGAGGTATTGGATTTATTATTTTGTTCTGGAAACAACAAATAAAGAGGAAGTGGAAGAAGAAAAGAACTTGAAAGAGGGTGGTGAAATTATTACCTCTTCTTCAGGTGTTTCATTTTGAGTTGATCAAAAGGGATCCTTAGGTTGGCATTATGATCAAAGTAAGGACTCTAGGATAATTTTATGGATGTTTTTAGTATATTTGGGTAGGGTTTGGCTGAGCCAAATGGATTTGGAGATGTGATTTTGAGATAATGGGAAGTTCCCTTTTATAAGAGGGGTGAGGGTCACTTTAGGAAAAGATTAAAATATTAATTTATTATACAATAATATTCGGTTTATAATGGATAAAAATGAATTTATTTAAATAATTAGGTGGTTATGGTTCAAATACTCTCAAACAATAGGTTTTAGACAAGTTTAGGTTACAATTTTATCCTTATCTTTTAGACTTAACTCTTAGTTAAATAGTTTAACTTTTATTGTGTCTTCTTGTATTCTTACATTATATGCTTAATAAACTTACTCTAAACTTCAATGAGAACCTCAAGTGGTTAATTAATGACATATATAATATTATTTAATATCTTTGGCTGAACCATATATATTTAGTAATATTATATCAACCAATAATATAGTATTTGTTTTAAAAATTAATCTATGTCAATTTTGACACCATTTGATATTTTTCTTTTTTGAAAGTCATAACAACCTTATCACCTAGAAAAAAAATTATATAATCATCCCTAACATTTCATATTAACCTATAAAATTAGTGGAATTCATCATAAGTCTCAATTTACATTTATTTGGATATTTATAATATCAATTATTTTAATATTTCATTAATAAGGTAATTACTGCATCATCATTGTGTCATAAATAAATTAAATTATTTAATGTATAAAAATTATAAATAAAATACCATTATCTTGGAAACATTTTTATCTTTCTAAGGAATATTTATAGTCAAATTTATATTGTGTGTAACCCTATATTAAAAATGGTTTAGTTATTAAACTTTGAATTTAACTCTTTTAACTCTTCTTTAAATAAAATAATAATAAATGTCCTAATCTAATCTAAGTGGATCAAAGATGATCATATTTTATTCCTAAGGTTTTTTTTGGTCGAATTACACTTATCCAGTAGAATTAGGACATGTGTTAGCGTAATTATAATATCATTTTTACCCTTAATTACTCTATTTACTTTTAACCGTGGTAAATAAAATTCAAAAGTTACTATTTACCAAAAAATATTTTCATCTTATTGAACCAAATTTTACTTACCGATGTCAACCATGTTTCTCAGATTTTTTAAATTCAACTCACAGAAGCGGTAAAATTATGTTTTATGTAAATTTGTAAATGCTTCTAGAAGGTGGGTAAAAGAGGTTAAAAAGTAATATAAAATTGTATACATCTAATTTTATTATAAAATGACTCAATGAATTAAATTGAACTTATATAGGTATTATATATCTATTTTGACTTAAAATAAATTTAAATAAAATAAATAATTATTTAAATAAAAATTCAGTTTTAAATATTAACGCAGTGTTTTTCATTATTCATCAAAAATTGAAAGTTTTTAGAAAAATACAAAAAAATCACCCTAAGATAATTTTGATATTCTGAATTAAAAAATGAAGTCTATTTTAAAAAATTCAAAACATAGTAGTTGCATTTATTAATTTAAAATTAATTCCTATTGTCAAAACCAAAAAGAGGTGTTTTAAAAAGTAAAAACTATCAAAAGATTGACATGTGTTTATGTCAAATTTAAATGTGAAATTAGTTATAATGACCTAAATTGTATTAAATGATAAAAATATAATCTAATTATACTTCAAAACCATTCAAATTCATAATTTAACACTATAAATTATTTCGATTAAAAAAGTTCTTTTCTGTTAAAACATAGTATTTTTCACTATTCGTCAAAATATGAAAGTTATCAGAAAAGTACCAAAAATTTATCCAAACTAAATTTTTATGTCCTGATTATAAATAATAATTTAATTTCATTAAATTGAATATATAAAGTGTCAAATATTGGTTTTAAAAATGGTTCACCATTAAAAGGCTGTAAAATTGCATTTTTTTAAAAATACTTCTTTTATCTGAAAAAATGAATTTGTTCTTATATTATGTCCAAGAAACACATAATATGGATGTTAAAATTATATATAGTATATAATATTCAAAATGAAGTTAATACTATTCATAACCGCTTTTTTTAACGGCTAGTTTGGTAGGTTGCGGTGCGCTCGAACTTGGTGTTGCATGTAGCGCACTTTAATGAGATAACATGCTATGAAATATTGGTGTGTTACATTCTCCCATCATTCAATAAATTTCATCCTCACAATTTGAAATTGTTCTTAGAAAATAAATGGTTAAAAATATAAAAATACCTTTGTGGAAAACCCACATCAGAAATTAGGTTAATAAAATTTAGTCTTAATAAGAGGGAAATGGAATAAAAAAATCACCACAAAATTATGATCTCGATTAGAAGAAAATTGGTGGTAATTAGAGACACATAATTGGAGGAAAAACTTAAATATTTATAGTGAGTGATTGAGGTCATCAATCACAAACAAGTGTAAAATTAACGGGCTCAAACCCATCAATCTATGATGATTTAAAATATTGTTAGTTCAACAAAACATAAGGTATTAGGATAACACATTTTTGGTTTTAAGATCCCTTCCCTAAAGTTTAAGAATTAATTTATTCATAGAATAAGAGGAAAAAAATATACTTGAAAATTAGAGTTTCATCCTTCAACTAATTCCTACCACAAACTCATCTTTCACTCTATAAGATAATATAATTCAAAAATATTCTATTTATCCTAATCGTATAGGGTTCCAAAAATAATGAATTTATAATTAATTTTTCAGAATATTTAAAAAAACTACATTATAAAAACTAGGACATCATGTATACCAGTGGTAGGTGATCCACCCTTGTCGCTCTTTGGTTGCGAGTTCAAGTCACACGGCCTTGCTGGACGCGACGAGTTGTTGCCCGATCTCGGGGTTTTCCATTTTATGACAATCCAAAAATAATCTCAAGAAATGATTTAACCTTAACAATAGTATCTAATGTCAAACTTAATCAATTCCAACCTTTATAATTATCTAAAATACTTCTATCCAAACTCACAGTATAAAATTTCTAAGGAAGGTAAACACAATGAAGATCCTTTTTTCCATATAATAACATGTGAATAACTTCATTATGTATTCTTTTAAAACATTGTAACACCCTGAATTACCATAAAACCTTATTGATTACATTCATGCTCCCTTATTCCTTATAGAATACTAGATATACTCCTTCTATCTAAAAATTTTGTAAACTCTAACAATGATGGATTATACAAATCATTAATCAATTTCAAGGTAGACAAGAATATCCAATATAATTTATCCAAATCAATCATATATTTTTCCAAAATCACTACCTCAATATCAGAATCATATTATGGTTTATCTTTCTCTCAACCATATATTTTCCAAAAAAAATAACCTACTATTGAGTCACTTTTCTTGGTTCCACACAATCTCATGTCCTTAATGAAATAGTACTATAGTACAATCCTTATATACTTTATAATTATTATAACATGTACATCATTAATACAATACACAAATGACACAATACTTTAACAACATAAGAAATCTAATTATTACTCTTCATCTTTAGTAGTATCATAACTTGATTATTATCCAATAGCAACATTTGGGGTATACTCTAATGATTTGGACATTGATTCGCGTAGTGTCCCAACTCCTTGCAGATGAAGAATTGTACATTTGAAACCTTTTTCTTACCCTTGAAATCACGTACTTGGTTTCATTTTTCTCCACACATATAACAAACTCCCATTTTCTTGAAGCATTTACTAGGGTGATTCTTTCCACACTTATCACATATGGTAAATCTTTCTTTCCCCTCTTCCCTTTTTCCATATTTCTCTATTCTATCCTTTTCTTCTCTTCCTTTCCTTCAAATCCATAGGACTCGTAGAATTCTTTACTTATATTATTAACACATAATACTATTTCTTCATATGATGAGAATACATGGGATACTATTTCACTTTTAAATGTTGGATTAATACCATGAAAGATATGATCCTTCTTAATATTTCGATCATGTGTATTGATGGAATTATCATTCCTTCTAATAGGCACCACTTCTAAACAATGTCATAAACTAGGTTAGTTTATGAATTTCAATGTATAATTCCAAACTTGTAAAATACCTAACATAAATTAAAAATATTATGCATATAATCTATAATCATAAAGTGTTTTCTTTGAGGCAGTATTTACTCCTAAATCATTCATAATGGCTTGTAATGAAAATGTGAATTATCCCAAGCATATCTCATGAAAGTGTCATAACCAATAGTGCAGTAAGGCCCATTTTCGTGTACCAGGATACCCCGGGTCAAGCCTGAAACTCCTTGTCAGAGTTTTCACTCCTAGGTACATCTGTGCCAAAGTTGCCTCTACCTTCTTGTATCCAAACAGAGATGTATTGTTTAGAAAATACACAAAATCTCTACATTACCAAAATTCTAGGAAGGTCTTCTATACTAATCCTCAAAGTCTATCTTAGGGTAATGTTCTCTAATTAGAGTTTATCTAAATCTATTTCCAAGGTTGTTGCTAAACTTCCTATGATACCAACTGTAACACCCTAACCCCAGAATCCCAGAGTCTGTGCATTTTACATAACATTGGCATTATTATAAGGAATCAAATTCCGAAGGACCGATCAGTTTACCAGTCTTTAAAAATAGATTACAAACATGAATATTAAATTACACATTTGAAAAATAAAACAAAACATAAATTATCCTTTAAGAAGACCATTAATCCTCTAGATTAACCCTACTTATCAATCATAATACACTTCTTTGAATCCTGGGAAAATAAAACATAAGAAATGGGTGAGCTCAAATGCGCAGTAAGGATAACAATATAGCAAAAGCATTCATAACTAAGCATAAACATTTATGGAAATGTATAAAACTAAAACAAAAGCCTTTTAAACTTAAATGTTAGAATAATATGGAAAATATAAATCAAATAATTTCATATACTTATTCACATGGATATTCTACTAGTCGAAAAATCACATGTAATATCAATAGTTATTTTCATAATGATTGAATTCATAATGCCAGACTTCATAACCACATAGTCAAGGCCTTGTGCCAAGACTAAAAATAAGATTATGTCAAGGCCTTGTTCCAAGACACTAGTTTGTCTCATGAGACCTACTAATGCATCGAGAAGCTATAGTGGGATCCACCCATCACTTACTAAGTCCAATGCATTCCTCATATGAAAAATGTTTAAACATAACATAAACATTCATATTAAAACTAGCATACAAAATGTAAAAACTTTATCCATAAACCATGAATGGTATAAAAATAACACATCCATAGTCAAAAATATCACAAAAACTTTAATACAATATGGAATATTTTTATCATAATAAATCAACCTCAATCAAGAATAATATCCTATAATGGATGTTGACATAGTTGAAAATGGTCAGTAAAAATATTTTGGAGAAATATCCATTTTTCATGAAATCATTTAAAAGTCACATAATTTATAAATAAATTAATTTAAAATATAGTTTTGAATCAAATTTTCCCATACCACATTGAAACTTTTGAAAGGAATTAACATTTTAAAACATTCATGTCCATATAAATAAATCCTTAAAACCATTTTGGAAACATGGACATTAATGAGAAAGTTTTATAAGAATAAATCCTTAAAACATTTGAAATAACGTTTTAGTAAAAAAGTGCCTTAAAAATAATACCTTTTAAATATATTTTATGAAACATGGACATGGATATTAAATATTTCCCAGTAGATACTAACGTAAAAACAACCTCGGATAATAAAGAGATTGTGAAATTAACCCTTACCTTGCATTTTCCTTTAGTCGAGGGTACGTTTAACCTCACGTATAATGACCATACTATGTTATTAAATTATTATAGAATCGTATTCATATATATTATATCATACATGATTCATTTATGAATTTATACTACCCATTTAATATTTATTTCCATGTTAAATTAACATTTCAGGTAATAATCGCTTTCTTTATCGTACTTGTTTTAACTTGGTATTATTGATCGTATCATTTAGATCATGATTTAAATACATCCAAAATATAACACATGATTTATATATAATATATTTTTATAATATAAATATGTATAATAGATATATATATGAAATGGAAAACACCGTTTATGGAGATGGTAGGTTGTACATACGCATAAACGTTGTTTCCGTTTTCATATCGTATTGAATGGATGTAAGTGAATAAGATATATGTTATTAAATAAATACATATATTTATATATATATATATTAAGTAGCATTATTATTTAATATATTACATACTTATTAATAATATGTATTTTTATAATCATCGTTGAATGGTGAATGTGGAAATGAATCTCATCGCGTCGTGGAGACGGTAATCTGTACGTACGCACGAGCAACAATACCATTATATTAATAGTTAAATCGTATGTAATTGGATGGTATTTCATATATAAATAATAATTAATGTTTTATATTTATTATTTACATCATTTATACTCATTATTGTATCCATCCAAATAATGGAGTGTTTGAATAACAAACTACACCACAACGTGGAGACGGTAAGCTGTACAAACGCACGTATAGTGACTTTGACATTTATAGGATGGATAGAATAAAAAATATGGTTGTAACATATTTATAATAACATCACATTATGTAGTAGGTATTGGAGTTATTTTTTTTATGGAAACAACAATGAAATAGGAAGTGGAAGAAGAAAAGAACAAGAAAGAGGGTGGTGAAATTATTACCTCTTCTTCGGGTGTTTCCTTTTGAGTTGATCAAAAGGGATCCTTAGGTTGGAATTATGATCAAAGTAAAGACTCTTGGTTGAATTTAGGGAATTTTTTAGGATATTTTATCAGGTTTTGGCCGAGAAAAATGGATTTGGAGGTGTGATTTTGAGAGAATGGGAAGTTCCCATTTATAAGAGGGGTGAGGGTCACTTTAGGAAAAGATTAAAATATTAATTTATTATACAATCATATTTGGTTTATAATGGCTCAAAATGAATTTATTTCGAGACTTAGGTGGTTATGGGTCAAAATAATCTCAAAAAATAGGTTTTAGACAAGTTTAGGGTACAATTTTAACCTTGTCTTTTAGATTTAACTCTTAGTTAAATAGTTTAACTTTTACCATGTCTTCTTGTATTCTTACAATATATGGTTAATAAACTTACTATAAACTTCCTAGAGAAACTAAAGTGGTTCATTAATGACATATAAAATATTATTTAATCCCTTTGGAAGTACCTTAGATATTTAGGAATATTATATCAACAAATAATATAGTATTTGTTTTAAAAATTAATTTATGTCAATTTTGACACTATTTGGTATTTTGTTTTTTTGAAAGTCATAAAAACCTTATCATTTAGAAAAAATATTATCTAATAATCCCTAACATGTCATATTAACCTATAAAATTAGTGGAATTTATCATAAGTATAAGGCCCCGACCTTAAACCTTACTTGATATTGAATTAAATGAATAATTCACATTGAGGATCTTTTCAGGTTTAGAGTTTTAGAGAATTAGATCACAAATCATGAATTACATTCCACATTTAAACAAAGTGGTTACATAAAAGATAGTATTCGTTTTTTTCATCAATGGAAACATATTTAAAATAAAACATGGATTCTTTCTTGACACTTCCTTGACACTATCAACATATCATGCGCCTTTCCCTTGACCTGTGAAAAACATTTCAAAAACTTGGGATGAGCATAAAAAGCTTAGTAAAGGATATAAAAGTATGAAAAGAAAACATTAGTCCATGTATTAAATCATACTTTACTCATAAAACATAAGCATTTTAACATACCTCATCAAATCATGAATAAATCATAGAAATAATAATACATAAAGGTAACTTGAGGCATTCATAACATTCTTACGTAGGGAGTAACCCTCTTGGTTACGTTTGGAATACCCATCACAGTATATTCCCTAAATATATTCGAAGAAACCTTAACATTTAACTCCTTCGCGTTACCCAATGCATTGCAGAGCTATATCGGGCTCACCCATCCTTAGTTTATCACGGAACCACCCGTCTTCATAATAATGCCCAAGAACCGTAACATAATCGTATCACATAAAACATGCATAAAGGAAACATAACATTTCCACTTTTCAATCACAAGATATCAATACAACACATTGATATAAAAACATTATAAAAACCATTTTCAATACCAAAATAAAATAAAAGTAATACATGGTATTTATTTTTCATTTAAAAAAAAGGTATGACTTGTAGAGGAAGCCGAAACTCAAATAATGGTCACGGTGGTGGAGAAGTCGTTGTCGCCACATATGTACGACAAAAAAACAAAAAAAAATCCTTTTGTTGTTTAGTAAAACGCTTCATAAAAAAATATTCCTTTTGAATAAGTATAAAAGTCAAAGGGGTTTATACACCGTATAAAAGAAAGTTTTGTATAAAAAAATATGCCTCAATGAATGTAGATTGAGACAAAGTCCCTTACAAAGACGGTATCCTTGGATTAAGGATAAATCAATTACATAATTATGTGTGACAAACGAATACACCAAATATAAGTGGATATTAAGTGTAAAACAATCAGAGTTCATTCACACATATTCATATAATGACATATTCAAGGAGTACAAGTTTATCCCAAAGAATCAAAATTGGGTTAAGAAGTTCCCTTGCAAAAATTCGACAGCCTAACGACGTCACTTCAAACTTCAGAAAATGAGTTGATGAGAGATAAAAAGGGTATCTCATCACTTGGACATAAAATTTACATCAATAAGGATATAGAAGAACATATCCCAATATTACAATATTTAAATTAAAATATCCAACAAAAGAATTCTTTTAAAAAGAGGAGGGTGAAAGGTTCCCTTACCGACATGGGTATCTTTCGAAACATACACCCCATGAAAGAAGGACAATACAAAATTGATATAAATAATAATAAATGAAAGTATATTACACAAATAGTAGAATAATTGTTAGTACATATACCAATCAAAGGAAATGGTGGAAATGTAGCATAAATCTCATGGGAATAAAAGTGAGATGAAAAATCCCTTACGAAAACTCGGCAGCCTAACGGCGCCACTTAAAACTTCCAAAAATGGCTTGATGAGATCAAATAGGGTCTCTCGTCATATTAAAATAAAAAAGTATAGTAAGAGTAATATAAAAGGACATCCCAATCATAATAAATATGAGCTTAAAAGGAATGTCATAAAAGAGTGTACTTAAAAAGAAAGAGAGGGGTAGGATCCCTTACCTCGTGTCCGACATGACTTGATCGTTCTTTAATCTCCTAAATAATAAAATTTGGTCAATTTATAATTTCTTAAGAACCTAATTTAAAGATTATTATTCAGTTAATATCACATATTATAATGTTATAATAATTGGTTAATAAAGTGAGTTCATATCAGACGTTTTTGTCGATGTTCGGTACATGAGTAAAAATCGAACTTGTTGGAAAAGAATTTTCCATGTAGTTATAGGTACATAATATCCAGAATAGTATTTATGTTTTAAATATAATATATATCCAGTATATATTCATTTTATACTATTCCATATAATTTGGAGATAAAAAATTAAAAGCACCGTTCATGGAGACGGTAGGTCGTACGTACGCATGAACGCTACTTTCATTTTTTTGTCATATTAATGGAATTAAAAAAAAATTAGAGATATATATATATTACAATTCCAGAATGATATCATTCATTTAGATTTAATATATTACATATATATCCATTATATATATGTACTTATAATAGTACATAACATTTTGAGATAAGAAATGAAATGTACCGTTCATGGAGACGGTAAGCCGTATGTACGCATGAACGCTACTTTCATTTATTTATTTTTTGTATTAAATGGAATTAAATAATAATGATATAAAGGTATATTATAATTCCAGTAGAATATCATATGTAATACCATCAGTTCCATCCTTTATACGTCCCACATATGGCATTAACGAATCAAATCACTTTGAGGGGGCGGTAGTCCGCACTTCCTAAAATGAAGATATCACGTTTACCCATAATGAAAACCATAAAGGTATGCCATAAATTAAAAATACATAATATTAAGGAAAAAATAAACATATTATATATCATATATAAATATAGTGACATCTTAATGGCCACCTTTAAAGGTGTTAAAATAATATTGAACAATCATTGTTTCATGAGGCAGTAATTCGTCATCCATAGAAATAGTATGTTCTTTAACCATTAGACGGAGGTGTGTGAAAGTGTAGCTTGAATACTTATTATAAAAACATCCTAGTATATTTAAGATACTGGTTTTGTTACAAAAAAAGGTAATAAAAAGAGTTTAGGGGTTTGGAGAAGAAAAATAAAACAAAAGAACACAAGGGATGACATTACCTTTAAATCGGGTAACTCTCTTTGATTTGAGCTCAAAGGCTTCCTTGGAAAGGATTCTGCCCAAAGTTAGGCTTCAATGATGAAGATAGGGATGTGGAGAGATGAAATGGGTAGGGGTTTTCTGAGAAAATGGCTTGAGAGGTGTGTGTAAGTTAGTATAGGTGGGGGCCTTTTATAAGAGGAGAGGAGGGGCACTCTTGGAAAGTTATAAAATATTACTTTATTATAAAATTATTTTCGGATTTAAAAGGTCCCAAAAGGATATATTTTGAGGATAAGGTGATAAGGTTTCTAAATCCACCCATCCAATAGGTTTGTGACAAGTGTAAGACTTAGATTTCACCCTATCTTCTCATTTTATTTAAATCGTTCATTTATGAGGTAATCACTGCATCATCACGGTGTCATAAATAAATTAATTTATTTAATATCTAAAAATTATAAAAAAATATCATGATGTAGGAAATATTTTTATATTTCTAATTAATATTTATATTCAAAAATATGACTTGTATAACCCCGTCTAAAAATGTTTTAGTAAAACAACACATGTTTGTGACATTTTAATTTTAACTTTAAATAAAAAGTTATTAATGTCATTTTCCAAGCAACGTGGCTCCATGGGGTCCTCAATTTGACCCATGTATTGTCTTGGTCGGCCATAACTCATCCAATAAGGGTAGGACATGTGTCTAGGTCATTTCATATTATTAAAACATTATTTTTACCTTAAACTACACTAATTACCTTTAATCGTGATTAAAACTTAAAAGTTACTATTCCCCAAAAAATTATTTTAAGCCAATTGAACCACATTTTACTTCTTAATTACAACCATGTATGTCGGATTTTTAAAATTCAAAACACAGAGGTGGTAAAATTTCATTTAAACGAAAAATCAGTTTTTTAAGTACCACTTAGTGGTTTCACTATTCATCAAAAACTGAAGTTTTTCAGAAAAATACCAAAAATTCACCCTAAGCTATATTTGATATTCCGAATTCAAAAATTATGTCTATTTTAAAAAATTCAAAACATATAAGTTACATTAATTAATTTAATAATTAATTCCCGTTGTTAGAGCAAATAGCGTGTTTTTATGAAATAATAAGTATCAAAAGATTCACACTAGTTTAAGTCCAATTTCAAGATGAAATTAATTCCAACTACCACTATTGGATTAAATGGTAAAAATATATTCTAATTTAACTTTAAAACCAATTCAAAAGATAATCTAATCATATAAATAAATTATATTAAAAAGAGGTTTTGAATTAAAATACAACATTTTTCATTATTCATTAAAAAATGAACTTTATCGGAAAAATACCAAAAATTTACACAAAGTAAATTTTGATGTCTAGATTCTAAAGAATAATTTTATTTTATCAGATATAACACATAAAATTGTCAAAAAGTGGATTTAAAAGAGGTTCATCATCAAAAGACGGTTAATCGACCTTTTAAAGAATATTAGAATGTTTACGCTTAAAATTGGATTCATTCACATTTCTAATCCTCTAACATTTATTGTAAAAAGTAAAAAATATTTGACAAACATATATAATCATTTTGTAGTTAGTTCTGTTAATTCCCACCATTACAATGGCTAGGTGTTAACTACAATTTAAAATAATATTATTTTATTATTAGAGTGCAACGTAAGATTCCCAAGAAACTCGTTGTTGCGTATTGGGTACGCCATCGAGCATAGCGTCCCCTTAAAAGTAATATTAATATTTTATTCACAAATATGGATAAATGTAAAAATGTCATATTCTTTATTTACCTGGGGTGTTACAATAAGTCTCAAGTTTCATTTATTTGAATATTTATAATATCAATTATTTTCATATTTCATTAATAAGGTAATTACTGCATCATCATTGTGTCATAAATAAATTAAATTTTTTAATGTATAAAAATTATAAATAAAATACCATTATCTAGGAAATTTTTTTATCTTTCTAATGAATATTTATAGTAGAATTTATATTGTTTGTAACCCTATATTAAAAATTATTTAGTTATTAAACTTTGAATTTAACAGTTTTAACTCTTTTTTAAATAAAATAATAATAAATATCCTAATATAATACAAGTGGACCAAAGATGATCATATTTTATTCCTAAGGTTGTTTTTAGTCGAATTACACTTATAAAATAGAATTAGGACATGTGTTAGGGTAATTATAATATCATCTTTACCCTTAAATACCCTATTTACTTTTAATCTTAGTAAATAAAAGTCAAAAGTTACTATTCACCAAAAATTATTTTAATCTTATTGATCAAAATTTTACTTGATGATGTCAACCGTGTCTCTCAAATTTTTTAAATTCAACTCACAGAAGCGGTAAAATTATGTTTTATGTAAATTTGTAAATGCTTCTAGAAGGTGGGTAAAAGAGGTTAAAAAGTTCAATAAAATTTTATACATCTAATTTTTTTATAAAATGACTCCAATGAATTAAATTGAACTTATATAGGTATTATATATCTATTTTTACTTGAAATATATTTAAATAAAATGAACAATTATTTAAATAAAAAGTCAGTTTTAAATAATAACGTAGTGTTTTCACTATTCATCAAAAATTGAAAGTTTTCAGAAAAATACCAAAAAATCACCCTAAGATAATTTTGATATTTTGAATTCAAAAATGAATTATATTTTACCAAATTCAAAACATATAAGTTTCATTTATTAATTTATAATTAATTCCTTTTGTCAAATCCAAAAGGCGGGGTTTTAAAAAGCAAAAACGATCAAAATATTGACATGTGTTTATGTCAAATTTAAATGTGAAATTAGTTATAATGACCTATATTGTAGTAAATGATAAAAATATAATCTATTTATACTTAAAAACCATTAAAATTCATAAATTAACACTATAAATTATTTCGTTTAAAAAAGTTGTTTTTAGCTAAAACATAGTATTTTTCACTACTAGTCAAAATTTGAAAGTTATCAGAAAAGTACCAAAAATTTATCCAAACTAAATTTTTATGTCCTGATTATAAAGAAGAATTTAATTTCATTAAATTGAATATATAAAAGTGTCAAATGTTGGTTTTAAAAAGGGTTCTCCATTAAAAGGCAGTAAAATTGCATTTTTTGAAAAATGCTTCTTTTATCTGAGAAAATTGAATTTGTTCTTCTATTGTGTCTAATAAACACATAATATGGATGTTAAAATTATTTAGAGTATATAAGATTCAAAATGTTGTTAATACTATTCATAACCGCTTTTTTTAATGACTATTTTGGTAAGTTGTGGTGCGATCGAACTCGGTGTTGCGTGTAGTACAAGCTATTGAATTACTTTAATGAGATAACATACTATAAAATATTGGGGTTTCACAGTAATTTTATATTATTATAGTATTATTTCTACCTTTAATTACCCTATTTACTTTTAACTGTGGTAAATAAAATTCAAAAGTTACTATTCACCAAAAATTATTTCCATCCTATTGAACCGCATTTTACTTACTTATGAAAACCATGTCTATAGAATTTTTGAAATTCAATTCACAGAAGTGGTAAAATTATGTTTTATGCAGATTTGAAAATGTTCCTAGAAGGTGGGTAAAAGATGTTAAAAAGTTCAATAAAATTTTATATATTAAATCTTATTATAAAATTACTCAATTGAATTAAATTAGACTACTATAGGTATTATGTATCTATTTTGACTTTAAAATAAATTTAAATTAAAAATAATTATTTAAATAAAAAGTCGGTTTTAAACAATAACGTAATTTTTTTCACTATTCATCAAAAATTGAAAGATTTCATGAAAATACCAAAAATTTACCCTTAAGCTAATTCTGATATTCCAAAACCAAAAATTAATTCCATTTTGAAAAATAAAATTTATAAAATTTCAAAAAGTGGTTATTACTATTCATAACTACTTTTTAAATGACTAGTTTGATTGGTCGGGATGTGGTAGAACTTAGAGCAGTATACATCGCAAGCTATTGTATTATTCAAAGAGAAGCACATCATGAAAGCTAGGGGTGTTACATTATTCCCTCCTTCAAATAATTTTGTCATCTAAATTTCTAGAATATCAACGTATAAAAATATTCAGGTGGTTCTTCATCATAAGTTCCTCAGGTTCCCACGTTGCTTCTTCCATTTTATGGTTTCTCCAAATAACTTTTACCAGACGAGTTGTCCGGTTTCTCAACACTTGTTCTCTAGTATCAATAATCCTGATAGTCTCTTCACAATAAGACAGATCTAGTTCTAGTTCTATTTCTTCATAGGTGAGTACATGCATTGGGTCAGGCATGTATTTTCTCAACAATGATACATGGAACACATCATGAACTTCGAAGAGACTTGGAGGAATTTCTAAATAGTAAGCTATAACTCCAATTCATTCTAGAATTTTGAAAAGTTTGATGTACCTAGGACTTAATTTTCATTTATTACTAAATCGTATAACACCCTTCCATGGAGATACCTTCAAGAAAACATGACCACCTACTTGAAATTCCAAATCCTTCCTTCGGTTATCAACATAGCACTTTTTCCTACTTTGAGCTTCTTTGATGTGGGTTTGGATAATCTTCACCTTTTCCATTGTTTCCTCAATAAGTTATGTGCCTACGAGTTTTCTTTCACCAACATCATCCCAAAAAGTTGGTGTGAGACGTCTCTTTCTATATAACGCTTCATATGGTGTCATCTGAATACTTTAATGGAAGATATTGTTATAGGAAAATTATACAAGAGGTAAATACAGATCCCACATACCTTTAAAGTCAAGTGAGTAAGATCTCAACATGTCTTCTAAGGTTTCAATAGTATGTTCTGATTGTCCATCAGTTTGAGGGTGGTAGGCAGTGCTCAAACGAAGTTCAGTATCCATGGATTTATGAAGACTTTTCTAGAATCTTGATGTCAAATGGGGATCATGACCAGAAACAATCAATAGGGGTACACCATGAAGTCTTACAACTTCATTAATATATAGTCTTGATAAATGTTCAAGTGGTAAATCTTCTCTTATAGTAAGAAAATGTGTTGAATTAGTAAGATGATAAACAATTACCCATATTGAATCATTCCTTATAACAGTATTTGGTATCCCCGTGAAAAAATACATCGTAATATCATCTCATTTCCACTCAGGTATGGGAATAGGTTTCATGAATCCTCTAGGATGTTTTTTTATAGCCTTCACCTATTGAAAAATGATACATCTTGACACATAATCAGTAATCTCCCTATTTATGTTGTTCTACCAAAAATGTTCCTTTAGGTCTCTATACATCTTAGTGCTACCATGGTGTATAGAGAAATTGGAGCCATGAGCATCATCCAACAATTCCCTTTTAGATCAGGTATATCGGGAAAACAAAGCCTCTTCCCAAATTTCAAAATTCCATCTTTATATATGAAGTCAAAAAATCTCCCATCATTCACAGCTTTAATTTTCTTTTGAAACTCCTCATCATCAGTCTGAGATCTTTTTATCCTTTCTAGTAAAGATGGTTTAGAAACCATTTAAAAAAGTATTTATGTTTCACCTTCCATGATTATTCCCATATCCATATTTACTAGATCCATGAACATAGGATCCCTTTCAAATCTCATCTTGTTCACAACTCCATGATCCTTTCTGCTCAAAGCATATGCCACTTTATTTTCCTTCCCTGGGTGGTATTGTATTGTGAAATCATAATCCTTGAGTATTTCGAGTCATTGCCTTTGCCTCATGTTGAGTTATTTCTATGAGAAAATATACTTCAAACTCTTGTGATCAGTATATATATCAAATTTTTCACCATATAGATAGTGTCGTCATATCTTTAGAGTAAATATTACAGCTACTAACTCAATATAATGATTAGGATAGTTTTTTTCATGAATTTTTAGCTATTGTGATGCATATGCAATAACTCTATCATTATGCATAAGGACACAACCAAGTCCTTTCTTTAAAGTATCACTATAAATAACAAACCCATAATTCCCCGATGGTAGAGTCAAGATATAAGAATTGACTAATCTTCTATTCACTTATTCAAAAAATTATTCACTCTTTTTTCCAAACAAATTTGACCCCTTTATGTGTGATCTTGGTTAATGGGTTAGCCAATTGGAAAAAATTCTGGAAAAAACACTGATAATAACCTGTTAAATCAATAAAACTGTGTACCTTAGTTATACTCATCTATACTAGCCATTCCTTGATTTCCCTTGTCTTCAAAGGATCAACAGAGATTTCATCCTTAGAGACAATATATCCAAGAAAATAAATTTCCTGAAGCTAGAATTTACACTTTCTAAACTTTCCATATAATTCATTTCATCTAAGAGTTTTCAAAATAGTGCGTAAGTGATTTTCATGATCTTCGTTACTTTTGGAGTATACCAAGATATCCTCAATAAATACCACTACAAATTAATCAAGATATTCTTTGAAAACTATGTGCATCAGATCCATGAAAACAGAGGGTGCATTAGTCAGTCCAAAAGGCATTGTTATAAACTCATAATGCCCATACCTGGTTCGAAATGTTGTCTTTAGAATGTCTTCCTTCTTCTTGCACAACTGATGGTATCCAGATCAAAGGTTAATCTTTGAAAAATATTGAGATCTATTAAGTTGTTCAAATAAATCATCAATGCGAGGTAGGGGATACTTGTTCTTTATTGTTATAGCATTGATCTCCCTATAGTCAATGTACAACCTCATAGATCTATCTTTTTTCTTAATAAAAAGAACATGGAATCCCCATAGAGAAACACTAGGGAGAATAAATATTTTATTACTCAATTCATCTAGTTGTTTCTTTAGTTCCACTAATTCCACGGTGGTTATTCTATAAGGGGTCTTCAATATGGGACTTGAACCAGGAATTAAGTCAATGGAAAACTCAATTTCTCATTCTGGATGATGTCCAAGAAAATATTATGGAAACACATCAACATATTCTTGTTCAATAGGAACATCATCTATTTGAACATTCCTTTCCTCACCCATAGTTATTTCACTCCCTTCCTCCCCAATAATTGAATTTAGTAGAGCTATAGAGGGTGGATCTATATGAGAATCAGATAGTGATGTCTCTGCTCTAAAGATAAGGGATTCCTTATCATCATAAAAAATTGTAACCTACTTATTACAATAAATTTTTTCATCATGGTACAAAATAGAATCCATACCAAGGATTATATCAAATTTAATCATGGGTATGATAATTAGATTAGAAGATAAATCACTTTTATATGCTATAATGGTAACTGATTGACAAAACTTTATTGCAATGATACTTCCCATAGGAGTTTTGACTGACAACTCCCTTGTTAAGTCAAATAGGAAATATCTAATTTTCTTGGAAAACTAGGAAGATATGAAAGAATGCGTTGATCCAAAATAAAATAAAGCATTGATTAATTTTGAGGAAATGATTAAAGTACCTCCCACCACATCTTTAGGAACATCAAACTCAGTAGTTGTGATCGCATAAGCTTTGCCTTGATCCCTTGGCCTTTTCTAAGGTAAGTTTACTTGATGATTAGGACATTCATTTGAATAATTCCCCATCTCTTTACAATTGTAGCATTGAACATTGACATCCACTTTCTTCCCCTTGCAATCACAAGCTTGGTGGCTTTTTTCTCCATACTTGTAACAAACTCTCATCCCCTTTAGGCATGTACCAGGGTATTTCTTCCCACAATTACTGCAGGATATAAAGTCAAATTATCCTTTTCCCCCTTATTTCCTTTTCCATAGTGTTCAACAAATCTCTTCTTCTCTTGCTTCACTTTAAATTCATAAGACTTAGAGAATTCATTTTCTGTCTTGATAGAACATGACACTATATCTTCTTACGATGAGAAGGATTGTGAGAATAATTCTCGATGAAGAAATTTTTTTAACCCATTATAGAATTGATCAATATTACTTCTTGGGTTACGAATATAATCTGCAGCATGCCTTGCTAATCTTGTAAATTTCGCCTCATACTTTGTGACATTATCATCCTCCTTTTTCTTTAGACTCAGAAATTGTTTTTCCATACCAGCTAGATGTTCATGAGGAAATTATTTTTCTAAGAAAATATCTTTAAACTCCTTCCATTCCATATTTGATACTTCTTCATCCTCCTTTGTATTTTTAATTAATTACCACCATTGATCAGCATCTCCTAAGAGGTGATAAGATGTCATGACAACCTTTTCCCTCTCACTACTCCCCAAATAATGAAATATTTTCTCTAAAGAACTTATCCATTTCTTAGATAAAAATGGATTTTTAGTCCCATTGAATGTTGGTGCTTTCTACCTCATGAAGCGGTCTAACATTGATCCTCTGCATTGTGGATCAGAGTGTTCCGTATGGGTAAGGTTGTTATTCATAACCTGAGTGAGTTGTCCCAGTATGGTTATAAGATGTTTTGAACCAGTTTCATCACCATCTCCACTATAATTATCTTGAATAAGAGGTTAATCCCTACATGGATTACGTGCATTGATATAGTTTATATTCCTTCCACTAGGTTACATTTCTAAAAAATGGCATACACTAGATTTGTTTATGAATCGCAATGCATAATCCAAACTTGTAAAATACTTAACATAAATTGAACAGTTTATGCATATAATCCATAATCATAAAAAAAATGTTTTCTTTGGGGACGTATTTACTCATAAATCCATCATAATGGTTTGTAAAGAAAAATGTGAATTATCCTAATCATATCCCACAGGATTTTCAAACCAGGTGCACAGTAAGTCTTATTGTCGTGTACCAGGATACCCCAGGTCAAGATCGAAACTCTTTGTCGGGGTTTTCACTCCTAGGTACATCTGTACTAGAACCATGTCCACTTGTAGTATCCATACAGGGATTTATTTCTAGGAAAACCCACATAATATCTATATTACCAAAAAAATTGGATGTTTGTCTATACTAATCCTCAAAGTCTATCTTAGGGTAATGTTCTCTAATAATATTTTTTATAAATCTAGTTTCCATGGTTTATACTAAACCTCCCTCTAATACTAATTGTAATGCCCTGACCCCAATTACCTATAGTCGGTGCATTATTACATAACATTGGCATGATCAAAAGAGATCAAGTCCCGAAAGACCGATCAGTTTAATAGCCTTAGAAGTACTAGACACATTCATAAGTTTTACATTACATTATGAAATGAAAAATTAAAAAAAAATGTGTCTCATTTGAACACACTAATATACATTATCCTATCCCTATAGTTCATTCATAAAATACTTCTTCGCATCCTAGTAAAAATAAAACATAAGAAAAGGGGTGAGATCAGATGCTCAGTAAGGATAACAATATAGAAAAAACTATCATAAATAAGCATAAACATTTAATGAAATGTATAAGACTAAAACAAAATAATTTTAAACATAAACTCCAGCTTAATATAGAAAAGATAAATCAAATAATTCCATTCACTTATTCACATGGATATTCTACTAATTGAATAATCACATGTATTATCAATAGTTAATCTCATAATGATGGAATGCATAATGCCAGACATCATAACCACATAGTCAAGGTCTCGTTACAAGACTATAAATAAAAAAATTGTCAAGGCCTTGTGCCAAGATACTAGTTTGTCTCATGAAGCCTACCAATTCATCAAGGGGCTATAGAAGGCCTTACCCATCACTTACTACATCCAATGCATTCCTCATATGAAAAAAGGTGAAACATAACAAAAACATTCGTATTAAAATAACATATGAAATGTTAATACTTTAACCATAAACCATGAATGACATAAAAATAGAGCATACATAGTCAAAAATATCATAAAAATGTCAATACAATATATAATATTGTATCATAATAAATCAACTTCAATTAAACATAAAATCCAACAATATATGTTGACATAGATGAAATCAATACAAAAAATATTTGAGAGAAATATCTCTTTCTACTTTGAAATCATTTAAAAGTCACATAATTATAAAAGAAAACATTTATTTTGAAAATATTCATATAATCTTGTAAGGTAATCTTAGAAGGTGTTATAATGGTGGAAAATATCCACACCCTCAATATAATTTAAAAAAACATTCTTTCCTTAATTTGTCAAAAAGGTCATAAAGTACCTTATTTGGAAAATGACAGAAAGCTTTATTTGAAAACATTTTATAAAAAGACAAAAAAGCATATAAATTACTTTAACCCATTTTATACGAAATAGTAAAAATGTTTTGAAATACATTTTTAAAAAACATGGATGTGGATGATAAGTAAGTCCCAGTAGATACTTATGTATAAAAAACCTCGGATAATGAAGAGATTGTAAAATTAACACTTACCTTGTACTTTTCCTTAGTCGAGGGTACTTTAATCTCCTGTATAATGGTTAAATAATTGTTATTAAATTATACAATAACCACATACATAAATATTATATCATATATGACCCTCTAATATTTCTTTGTTAATAATATTTAAGTAGTATCACTGTTTCTGGTTTTACTGATTCGTTTTCCTTTATATGTTTTGTTATGTAAGTCATGTTTGTTATGGATAGGATGTATTTGATTCATATATAGAATTATATTAATTTATTACAAATTATTTTTTTAATCATCAAATGAAAATTATTCTTGAATGGTTATGATGGGGAATGAAATTTCATCGTGTCGTGGAGACGGTAATTCGTGCGTACACACGACGATAATACCATTCTATAGATGGTGAAATCGTATATAATTGGATGGTATATTATATATAATGAATCATTAAAATGTTATATTTATTATTTAAATTAATCACACTCATTAGTATACCCATCCAAATAATGAAGTGTTGAATAATAAACTACACAACGACGTAGAGACGGTAAGTCGTGCGTACACAGGTATGGTGACTTTGTCATTCATATGATGGATAGAATAATAAATAAGGTTGTACCATATTTATAATAATAGATAAGTATGTGGAATATTATGGATTTATTATTTTAGTATGGAAATAAAAAATAAATAGTAAGTATAAGAAAAAAGAACTTTGAAAGAGGTGATAAAATAATTACCTCTTCTTCAGGTGCTTCCTTTTGATTTGAATAAAAGGGCTCCTTAGTTTGGACCTCTGGTCAAATTAATGCCTATAGGTTTAATTTATGCTATTTTTTAGGAGATATTAGTAGGGTTTTGATGATCCAAATGGATTTGGAGGTGTGAATTTAAGATAAGGGTAAGTACCCTTTTATAAGAGAGGTGAGGGGCACTTTAGGAAAATCTTGAAATGTTAATTTATTATAAAATAATTTTCAGTTTCTATTAGATAAAAATGGATTTATTTCGATGATAAGGTGGATATGGGTCGAAATCCTCTCAAACAATAGGTTTTAGATAAGTTTAGTTCACCATATTAACCTTATCTTTTAGATTTAACTCTTAGTTAAATAGTTTAACTTTTACCATGTCTTCTTGTATTTTTATACTACATGGATAATATAGTTACTATAAAATTAAAAGAGAACCTAAAGTTGTTAATTAATGAAATATATAACATTATACAATTCCTTTCACTGAATATTATATTTTTAGTAATATTATATCATCTAATAAAATAGTATTTGTTTTAAAATCTCATTTATGTCAATTTTGACACTATTTAGTATTTGGTTTTTTATAAAGTCATAACAACTTGATTACTTTGAAAAAAAATACATAAAATCACCCCTAACAAGTCATATTCACCTAGAAAATTTGTGTATTTCATAAAAAGTTTAAATTTACATTTATTTTAATATTTATAATATCAATTATTTTAATAGTTCATTAATAAGGTAATTATTGCATAATCATTGTGTCATAAATAAATTTAATTATTTAATGTCTAAAAATTATAAAAAAATACTATTATATAGGAAATATTTTTATATTTATAATGAATATTTATATTCTAATTTATCTTTTGTGTAACCCTATATTAAAAATGGTTTAGTTATTAAACTTTGAATTTAACACTTTTAACTCTTCTTTAAATAAAATATAATAAATGTCCTAATCTAACCCAAATGGATCAAAAAGGAACTTATTTTTATCCTAAGGTTTATTTTGGTCAAAAAATACTTATCCAATAGAATTAGGACATGTTTTGGGGTAATTTTATATTATTATAGTATTATTTCAACCTTTAGTTACCCTATTTACTTTTAACCGTGGTAAATAAAATTCAAAAGTTACTATTCAAAAAAAAATATTTTCATCCTATTGAACCACATTTTACTTAATGATGACAACTGTGACTGTTATATTTTTGAAATTCAATTCACATAAATGATAAAATTACGTTTTATGTAGATTTGCAAATGTCCCTAAAGGTGAGTAAAAGACGTTAAAAAGTTCAGTAAAATTTTATATATCTAATCTTATTATAAAATGACTCCAATGAAATAAATTGAACTAATATAGGTATTATGTATCTATTTTTACTTTAAAATAAATTTAAATTAAAAATAATTATTTAAATAAAAAGTCGGTTTTAAACAATAACGCAGTGTTTTTCACTATTCATCAAAAATTGAAAGATTTTAGAAAAATACCAAAAATTCACCCAAAGATAATTTTGATATTATAAAACCAGAAATGAAGTCCATTTTGAAAAATAAAATTTATAAAATTTCAAAAAGTGGGTATTACTATTCGTAACTACTTTTTAAATGGCTAGTTTGATTAGTTGGGATGTGCTAGAACTCAGAGCTGCGTACAGTGAAAACTATTGTATTATTCAAAGAGAAGTGTATTGTGGAAGCTTGGGGTGTTACACATTCCCCATATGAAAAATAGATAGGAATATTTTCCTAAATTTATTAATTATGGGGGTTGATAGATGAAGTTTGGATGAATTTGGAATGCATGAAATTTCCTGGTGAACTCTATATTGTCTTGTATCATTGTCTCCCAATAGTAACCAAGCCTCCTAATTTGATGGGAGAGCTGGGTCTCGAAAAAATAAGCATCGCAAGATCCTGCATGGACTTCTTCCATAATGGTAAGAATCTATCTTTCCACAATTCATATGAGGATGATTCCATCGAAGACTCGTTTTTAGAGGGATTTTTTCTCATTCGGACTATCCATAAGGGTAAAGTTTACTAATAAGTGTTGAGTCTTCTTCCTTTTAGATCAATATATTGTGAGGGTCCCATTTTGGAGATAATCAATTATGGGTTCCATCCATCCATGGGTGGATATCAGGTCATCACGCTCTAGGGAAGTGTTGATATGATTAATTTCCTTTATGTCATAGGTGATGAAAAATGAGACTATCCTTCAGTGTGTGGTGTGGAAGACCACCTCATCCTAATTAGAATTCGTAAGGATTGTGGCTGCATTAGCCAGTGTATCGACATGATCATTTTTTGATTGAGGGAAATAATGAAATGTTAGTTCAAAAGGTAACTCTATCATAAGTCCTCTGACATAACTGATGAGAGGGGTCAGTCCTTCCTTCTTGATGGAATATTCACTATTGATCTTTTTAATCACTAGTTATGAATACCATTTGATGTTCAGGTAGCATATTTGTAGTTGTATGGATATTTATAATCTATCAATGAGGTATTGTTGTTTTGAATCATTATTAGTGAAGCCTTCAGATAGTGAGAAGGAATGGGGAAAATTCTTTGTCTATAGAAACAAACAAAATCACTAGACTAACCTAGTTGAGTTCAGGTTTTCTAGTTTCTTTCCAATAAAACTTTGGTAGGAACCATAAAAATAAATCTCATGTGTTTGGGGAGCATCATAGGCATAGAAGACCTCTTCATCTAGAAGCTTCATTCCCACTAGTGTAATTTATAGGGTAGGATGTTCCTTAAATAAATCATACAGGGATTTCCCTTTAACTGTATTCTATGACATTGGATTTCATACTATTGTAGAATAACTTCCCATCAATACAAACACCCTATTAGTATAGGGAGGCCAAGGATGTACTTGAGCGGGTCAATATGAGAGACCAAGTGTACTATGTGATGTTATAAGTAATGTCTCAACTTTTTCACTATAAATATGAGTGTGAGGTAGTTCTTCTCAATATCAAAATATCAAATCTCAGTACCTAGCATAATTTAACTAAGGTAGTATAGAGTGTTTTCATTCCCTGTATCATTTTTTTGTTCTAAGAGAGCACCAAGTGATCATTCCATGGTGGACACATATAATATTAGTGGATTTCTTTCCACCAGCAGCATCAATACCAGTGGGTTCATCATGTACTATATGATACCCTCAAAGACTTCTTGGAAATACTCATCCTATTGGTAGGTGACTCTATTCTTCATTAACTTGATTAAGGGGAGTGGTTCTCCAACAAGTTTGTCTATGAAATTTCAAATGTAAGTGAGGTTACATTGGATCCCCCTCAGTTCTTTGAGATTCTTTGGGGGTGAAATTTCTTATATTGCACTAGTATTTTCAGGTTCAACCTCAATTACATGGTGTCATATCATGAACCTAAGGAATTTCCCTGATGTCACCCCTAAATCACACTTCAGTAGATTCATATTTAAATTATGTTGTCACAACTTGTTGATGATTATTTGAAGGTCTACAAAGTGATCACATTGTTGTCGATATTTTACCACCAGGTCATCAACATAACATTCTATTATTCTTCATAATAAGGGATTAAATATATGATTCATGGCACACTGATAAGTAGTGGAAACATTGTTTAATCCAAATGGAGTGACCTAATAAAAAAATATCCCCTAAGGTTATCTGAAGGTAATGGATTCCTCATAATCATGGGCCATATTTATCTTATAATACCCTAAATACCCATCCATAAAGGAAAGTGATTGAAAGCTATAAGTTTCATTGTTTAAGAGTTCGGTGATCGGCAATGGGAAAATGTTCTTCAGGCAGTATCGATTAAGGTCTCTAAAATCAATGCATACCTTATTATACCCATTATTTTTCTTTATAGGTATGATGTTGGAGATCCATCTTGGTTATTTCACTTCCTATAAAAAGTTTCATTTGATCAATTTGTCTACTTCTGATTCTATATTAGTATCATGGGAGTGGTACATCCTCCTGGATGCCTACTTGAAATCTCAATGGTCATCGGGTAAGCCGAGATGGTGTGTAAACACATTAGGGTTTAGCCTGATCATTTCTGTATAATTCCAAGAGAACACATATTGATGTTGCTTTAGAAATTCAATATAAATATCCTTATCCTTGAGAGTTATGGATACACTAATCAATGTAGGTCACGGGTCTTCTTTTGTTCCTATATTCACCTGCCTAAGCTCATTGATGGTGGTGGAGATGGCTTCCTCAAATGTGGGAAGAGTTTTCCTAAGGTAATCCTCCTATTATTCCACCTTTAAGTCCATGGAATAATTTTCATACATGGTAGGTAATATGAGAACATATTTTTCATCATTTAGATAAGTGAGGCCATGAGAAGATACATTTTCATCCTAAATTTCTAGAGCTGCCATAGAAAGATTCCAGAGATAGTTGCTTTCTTTCATGTTTTCATTGGGGATAGAATTAGCTTGTATATATAGGACTAATTCTACCACCTAAATCAGGTTTATAGGTATCACATAATCGCCAGCAAGTATACTCTAGGGATTTTTGGGGGAGATCCCCAATCCATTGGGAGATTCAACCTTCATATCATCATCCACCATTGGTTGTTTTTCCTCCCTTTTTTAGAAGCCTTCCTCATCATATATAGATTCATAAGACTCTAAGGGTGAATTTTCACCATGTATTATGTTAACCTTAGCATCGATTGGATATTTAAATAATTGATTAAATATTGAAGTTACTGCCACGTGGATGTGAAACTAAGGTCTTCTAAGTAGGAAATTATATGCAGTGTCTTACTACATAACTATGAACTTAGTGTAAGATGTAATATCACCAAACTAATCCTTGATCTTGATATTATTTATGGGTCTTTGGTCATTCTTATTATACCCTTGAATTTTTAGCTTTGTCAGAGATAATCCCCCTCGCTATATCACAAGAATTGAAGGGTCTAAATCAGGATGAGATTATTTCTAGAATCATTTTCAATTAGATCCCTTTGGATATAAACATCATAAATTTTACATGAAACATATAGGGGTTTTATATGTCCCTGGATAACATCTTCTTAATCCTGATTCGTGAATGAGATGGTGACATGGAATTCTAATGGCACAGTTTCCACTCAATAGACCTCAACTGTAGTGAATTCTATCTCAAAATCCAATGGGCTCTAAAGGGCCTAAATTAGTGCTTCTCTTAGTTCTCTTGAAATATAGAGAGAATCTAGGATTGATAGTTTTGATGGAACAATCACCAACCATTTCATAATTTCTTACTTTTTTGTCATAGTCATGTGCTTTCTGATATGGGATTTCTCCTTATTTTTGTGTCACATGAACTGAGGTATTTGATGTGGATGGGCCTAGAGCTTGAGAATTGATCAATGGATTATCCACTTCAAGTGGTGTAGGTAGCTCTGAACTTCCAATTTTCGTGTAATGATCAAGAAATCGCAACCCTGTTAGATGATCATGTAATATGACCGGGCTTGGATGACCATTAGAGGGCTCTGGGACACCTCCATGTTTCTGATGGGATTATTGGAGTATATTCCCATGGGTCTTGGTTTCATATATGGATTCTTATAGGGTTTGACTAAAATATTAGGTCTTTCCATGACCTTGATATCCCCTATATCCATGGATCATGCACCTTCCACATCCATCTCTCTATTCAAGTATGGGGGACTCATAATCGAAGGCATTTCCATTATTGTAGAAGGGGTCTATTAAGTGTATTATGTTACCAAAACCAAATATGGTATCTTTATCTAATGGGGATTCTATTTGGTGGGGTAGTTCTCATTCTCTAGATGTTGAAGGAAATATATTTTCATGATTCAGAGCTTGTTTTCAAGCTAAATATGTCTCTTCTTCTTCCATATCTTCATGTATCTGATGATTACATCTACCTCCAGGAGGCATATTTTATGTCACCTCCCTAGGTGATGGGATCATTATGGAATTGAAAATCTATGCTCTTAGGGTGGCATGAGCTCAGTCATCCAGTTATCAAACTTCTATCTAGGCCTAGCCAAAACTTCTTTCCATTCACCCTCTTCTTCTGGTTGGGGGATGGCTACACAAGTCACATGTGTTGTGGAATTTTCCAGCATTACTTTTCCATAATCAATCATGATTTGGAGAATTTATTTTAAGACAAATAAATCCTAGATGGTGTGACCCATCCTCCTATATAAAGGTAAATAGTAGGTGTGATTAGTGAGGTTGAACTCGTTGGGTTTCTTGGGTTATGAATGCTTTAGTAGGTTATTTTCTATGGATTTAAGGAAATAACTAGGAACCTACTCATTTCATAAGGAGTGTGCTTTATCCATTCATTCCTCAAATCATGAGCGATCCTGATCTTCTTTTTATTTTTTCTATGGGTGGTTCTATTACTTTTACTTCTCAACGAATGGTGTTGGGTGATTTGAGGCCTACCTATGTGCTTGATTGGGCATTACTACTAGTTTCAGGATACCAGCGGAAGTCTCTACCTTTCCAAGACTTTCCCATATGCTGATGGAATGGTCCAAGATTAAACTCATTTTTACTAAATGGAATATTCCAACCTTTATGTCATTTTTGAAAACTCATAGAATCTACCTTGATATTTCATTGGGATCATAGGTGTCTACAACTCATCATGAAAATTTTCTTCACATAATTTCAGCAACTGCTCCTACAAGAGAGGGATACTAAGTGAATAGGTTAACCCTTTCCATCTTGATATAAATTCATAAACCCAATCATTTTCACATTGTTTTCAGTTTTTGAGGATGAAAATTATCATTTTCATTAGCATAGAGCTGAACTGATAAAATAATTAATGATAAAGGTATTTCAATCCCATAATGGATCATAAGGGATGGATATTGTACCAAATAAAATCCAACTCTCCTAGATTCTATAAAAACATCTCATCATGATTGCCTCATGCTGGTCTCGAGGAACTGTCATCAGGCTGCATCAAGGCATGAAATGTGTGAGATTCTATTCTTTGTCTCCCACACCATCAAAGGTTGAGAAGGTTAAATTTCCAAAATTGGGTGGTGGAAACATATCATGCACCCATTCAGGATATGGATTCTTCTTGGGCCACAAGGGTGCACATCGCCCATCAATTTCATCTATTCTAGAATTTAGGGACTTAATAAAATTGAATAGTTCTATAGGTACTACTATCTAGGATTCCTTCCATCTATAAAGAGCGAGAGGGGATTGATGGGTGGCCCCATTTTCACATCTCACTAATTTTTTATCCGTTATAATAATTAATGATCATTCTATTTGGGGAGAGGTTATAGAATTAATAGAGGGAAGTCATGATCATCTTAGAATTACTTATTTATATATAATAGATGCCTGTATCTAGAGATGAACTAATTCTCATATGTCACTCTTACAGGAATATCATCCCTTTCTTGATGTGTGGGAGGAGGAATATTCATCTTGGTCTAAAGATGATACCCAGTGGGAATGTTTCCCATGAGTATATCCTCATTGAGTTTTATAAAATTTTAAATTTCATTCTCATATTTTTTTCATTTGTTCTTCAATGGAAGGAATTTCAGCTCTTTTTTATGGTTATTAGGATGTAGACACACCTTTCCCTTTATCCTTAGCAGTTTTCTTCTATAGAGGTGGTAACTCATTATTTGGGGGTTCTAGGTTTGGGATTATCCTATGGTTCCACATATGTGTATCCTCATTTGTTGCATCCATGTCACCCTCCTCTCAAGGTATGTTTTTTATATTGTTTCCCTTCGTGTTTGCATCCTCATTCACATCATCTGTTGTGTTAATGGTGACAAAATTCACTAAGGTGTACTGAGAAATGGTAGGTATCCCATTACTCTCAACACAATAGAGTGATTCTACATTTCTTACATTGGTGTCATTTCTTCGACCCTTGTACCTATTCGTCTGTTTTGGATTCCAAACATTTTGTGGTTTGATTACCTTTGTCATTTGTTCCTCCTATCTCGGCCTATGAGTAATGACTTTGAGGTAGTTTCCAATAGTGTTTTTTGAATGGGCCATGAATAAAAAAGGTTTTTTGTGGTGGTAGGAACATATGGGATATAAACCATAAATATTTACCTCCTAACCTAGAGAAGACTGATCCCCTCCACAAATATGATAATTATGAAAATTTACCATGGGTTGGGGACTATCCAATGTCAAAACTAGAATTTTATAATCCTATTATTGGGGATTTGATGATTTATATTGAGTATTTGATGTATCCTAAGATAGTAATTGAGATATTAATTCACTTGATCCTATGGTATGGGGTTGATCTAGAACCTCCACTGATTTCTATAGGACCCACTAGGGGTATGGTGAACTTGGTGATATAGATTGAGAAAAAAGTGTCCACTTCTCTTCAGGATGTGGTTAGTTTACAGTTTCTACTGATATGTCCTAAATCCTCTCATGGATTGATAACCTAAGGGGTGGAGATGGTGGTAAATACTCCACCATCTATGGGGGATGGGTCCACTTATGTAAAAATACCATGGAAGCTGCTATTGTGACCCATTTGATTTGGTGTAATTGTGCTCATGAATGAGAAGGGTGTAATGGAAGCCCATGATGGGATTCACTTCTATGGGAAGTTTTAAAGTTTTATATTAATTTGGATTTATTTTTTGAAATGAATTATCATTACTTTGAGGGGATCATCTTAAAGATATTTTGTTAACCCTATCCCTCTATTTGTGATGTATTTGCATATTTAAAGTGGTGGTATTCCATTGTATGGACTAACTGGATTGTGTGTTACCCAATCCTGTGATTTCACTGAAGACTATGACATTATAGGATTTTGTATCTTGGGAGTTTTATTATTATAGGGGTTCCATAAATTTCAATGCTCCATACTTTCCCCATCCTTGGATATGGATACATGATGAACATTCGGTGATCTATTTCCAAATAGTGGTGATGAAGTGGTGGAATGCATATTGAATATTTATGATGTTATTTTCCAGTCTTGGGTCCAAGGACTTGGAGATGACATCTAAGTCCATTTGAAAATATAGTGTGTTTATGGTCTGAATGTGACCCTCATATCTCAGATAGGGGAGGTGTCTATCATTTTACCGATGATGATTTTCCCACATATTTTGGAACAGGTAAGGCATGCACTCCTTCTCTAGATCATCTGGGATCTCATAGTCAGAATTAGAGAGAGGCTATAACATGGTTGGGAGGTTATTTTCCAACTAAATCTATCCATATGTTCATATAATCCTTCTCTTCATCAGACCTATATGCCTCTACCTGATCAAACTTTAAAGGTTTCTTCTCTGGGTCTCCTAATGAATATGGTGAAGTTTTTCTGATAGTTTATGGGGAAATATATATAGTTTACGCCAATGTTTTGAACAAATATTTATACAAATTTGTTGGTGTTTTTAGAACCTCTATATATAGTGGTGTCTAGGAAAGGGGAGGGTTTATCTATATTAGAGATATATCAACATGGGAAGGTTGATTGCGATATATTTTAGGAGTAGAGTCCATGAAATCTATATCCACACTTCCTTGAGGAAAAATATCAAGGTAATGATCACCTTATGTTTCGGTTGAATATTTGAAGGACTATTGATTTACTATATATATGCCTCAAATAGCCTCAAGGACACTGAAATTGAGTAGACCAGAGATATGAGACTCATTATACATCATGGTCTAAATATAATGACCTGTCTTTTGAGGTTCAGTAGGGATATGGGTCTAATCTATGACGACTATCGAAATATGTTGATAACTATCGGGTGTTTCGGGAATATGAGACCACTTTTGAGAAGATACTAGAGTATTCTATTGAGATTCTATATTTTCATTAGGAATATGAGCCTACTTTTATGTGGTTACAAGAATATTCTGGTCAAAACTGGCTGACACGGAGATATTAGCCTGATTCATATATTCATTCCCCGTCGAAATATACCAAAGGACCTCTAGAATTGGAGAAGGAATATGATCCTCCTTCTATATGGCCTCTGAAGGATGTTGGTGTATTCATTCATCGCTGGAAGTATGGATATAAGCCTAGATTTCATGAGATACTGGAATATTCCAAGTAGCTTCATTGACAGTAATAAGATCCTTTCTAGAGGCATGTGTTGCTCTCACTTGGTAATCCCTAGTTAGAACTGGGATATGAGCCTAGTCCTATGCCTTTGAAGTATGTAGATGTTTTTTATAGTAATGTGATCTTGTCTCAAGGCATGTTCTACTCTCACTTGGTGATCCCTGATTGGAATGGGGATATGAGACTGGTCCTATGCATTTAGAGTATGCAGGTGGTCTTTTTTTACAAGAATGTGTGTCTGTCTCGAGGCATGTTCCGCTCTCATTTGGTGAGACACAGTTAGAATAGGTATATGAGCCTGATCCTATGCCTTTGGAGTATACCAACGCTATTTTTTTATAGGAATGTGTTCTTATCCCAAGGGATGTGATACTCTCACTTGGTGAGCCCCAGTTGAAACAGGGATATGAGCCCGGTCTGATGCCTCTTCCTTTACCAGAATATGATGATAATCCTACTAGACAGGAAAGAAAGTGTACTTTCTCCAAAGTAACCATCTATTTGTATGTATCAGGGTGATGTGTTTCTCTAACTATCGAGATAGAAATATGTTTATGTCATTGTATATGTACCAATGATAGAATATGCCAGAGCAGTTCTTCAATTATTTCTAGAATGTAGTGACACTTTAGAAAAGTGTGTGTAAGAATATAGGCATGTGCATTTTTAGTTTTCAATATATACTATCAAATATCTTTGATTGAAGTGGGAATATACTCTCACTCATGTTATTTTTATTCTATAAGAATATATTGATGGGATTTATACATATGGGTAGGGATATGTGCCTCACCCATGCTTGATATAAGAGTATTCCTACATAATTGATCTCAGTGAGCAAGGATATGATACTTATTTCTAACTACCGATGGAATATTCCGGTGGGATTCATCATCGGAAGTAAGGATATGATCCCAATCCCATTTATCCATATATTTTCATACCTTATGTGACTTCCTTAGTACCCATTCATGAGTTTCTAAGGTGAAAATGTATTGATTGGTTCCCGTAGTAGGTGATTGAGGGGCATCGAAGAGATGTCACTAGTGATGACAATTAATGAGATCCCTCCTCAGTGTACCTTGAACCATAATAGATCTATGGTTGACTCCTTGATCCACTTTCCTTGGATACGAAAGGTTATAATTGGTGAACTTTGGGGATAAGCTTATAAAGCAATTGGGGTAGGCAATGAGTGTCACTGGCTTTACTACAACTTTATTTGGATGAGATAGACTTGTCAGATTTAGAATTTTGAGACCCTTTCATGCAGCCTTGAGGGTTGGTATTGTACCACATCAGTGGTATTCTCAAACCATTTATTTCTCCACCTGAAGCTGAAAGTTTCATGTGGGTGAGGTGTTTTTGTGACCTATAGAGGTTGAAGTCATAGCCGATGTCCTAGAATAGTTTCTTGATGAAGACATAGTCTTAGATCAGGGTGGTGTTTGTGAGAGCAATATCTAAAGTCACAAAGACAATAAGTAATAAGTTCACTAATCAGTGCATCACCATATGTGTGAAATGTGCTCAATCAAGTATTCACATGTAACTCAATTATCATTTTTCATTCCCCGTTTGTCTATTTTATTCACATGGACTTTCCACAGTAAGAATGGACTTGTTTCATAGGAACATCGATTACATAATATTTCATGTCAGGCGTACCATTTTCATTTGTGTAGGAGAATTAAAAAAATGTCCCGACTCATGGTCAAATGATAATTTTTATTATTTGAGAGATTCACATTAGGTTTTCCATTTTTTCACTCAGAAAATGTGTGGTGTCCCGGATTTAGGAGACAAGGTGTCTGATTCCCATAATGATTTATTTATTCTATCATTTCATGCCTTCACACTTGATCTACCATATTTTTTTCCTTTATGAGGGTTTATTATAGAGGTTTAAACATGGTTTCATAATCATTCACTCTCATTTCAGCATTTTCATTTCTTAGAAACTTTCAATGGTTCTTATAACCATAATAAGGTACAGACTTTCTTTCCAAAGGTAGGTGTTCAATTGGGTTTTCAGACACAATGACACTTAGGAAATCACATTAGTCGATAGGATGGGAGGTATAGATCATCACACCCTTTTTTGGGGAATTTTTTCCTAATTTGGGACTCTCTTATGGATTTAATATATGTTCATGAATTTCTTCCTAATCCCAATATAGAACTGGTTACCCTAACAAAATGATCGAGTGTTGAATCCTTTTATATATAAAGGGGGTTCCCTTAGTGATTCCATATATATGTATCTGAGGTTATTCACCCATTTCCCATTATTTATTATAAATGGATAGTTATTTATATTTGGAATCCATATAACTAGGAACTCTGGAGTTTGCTTCTATCTAGGGAGGTGATTGATATCTCAAGGATGGGATTGAACCCTTATGAGGTATCATGTGTATCCTGTTTATGAGAGGAATCAAAACCCAAATAGTTTGTTAAGTCATGTAGTTTAACATCATGTGTAAGGGAACTATATGAGGGAACTTGGGCACTTGGTGTTTATTTTGAGCCTTAGGAAGGCATCCTATGTATACCACTCGGTGTGAGAAATAAGGGATGGCAAGTGATCAGTTTTAATACATATGGATATGGAACTTATGACTTGGGGAAACCCTTATGGGGTGTTTTATATGGAGCTTAGGCCTTAGGAAGGTATACTATGTATCACTGAGGTGGATTCCCATTAGATATCGAGCCTTATGAAGGCTTCCTATATATCATGTTTATAACAAGAACTAGAGTTCTTGTAGTTCAATTAGGGACATGACCAAATATGTCTGATGGACAAGGTTATCATGCCTCGGAGTGTCTGCCTAACGTGTCCAGGGTGTTTTTATGACATGCCTGAGGATGTATGGACATGTTCAAAGATAATCGTATGATCCAGTTGAATTTTACAGATGATGTCGTATGATATGGATAGCATGACTGGAGGACATCTCATGACCTGACTGTCATGTTTTAAGGACTTTACAAGACTTGGATGACATGTCTTTAGGACTTCGTAAGACTTGGATGAAATGCCTGGTGGGCATCATATAATCTGGATGGCATGTCCGGAGGGCATCACATGACTTGGCTGATATTCCTAGGCACTATTTCATTATCTGTATGATATGTCAGGAGGATGTTTCATGACCTGGGTTACACGTCTTGGCATTGTCGTATGATCTAGATGGGTCATGCGAAGTGCATGATGCCTTTACATGAAAAATAATCTATCCATCCTCACATAAGTATTCATTATTTCTCTAGTCTTTATTACATATGTTCCTTTAGGTTTGTAAAGCATCGGCATGTTTAGGTTTTGTGTGACCTGGTCGACATGTAAAAACTCTTCCACATAATATGGTTGTCCCACTAGAAGTCCTTTATGTGATATATAGAGTGATCACATGAAGCACATATTCATGTTCCATAACCCTTTATGTCATTCCTCATATTTTTCATGGTGAAATTCTCTTGATATCATGTGACTTTTCACTCTAAGAAGTATGCTCTTATGCACTCTTGTGGGTGTATTCATCATCGTGTGTAATAGTTTGTGCATCATATTCACTTTTTTGTGTGTTAGGGGGGGTTTATAGGCCTCACAAGCCCATTTATACATCATCTTTCATAGTGAATATATCTCAAATATGATCTAGAGTCGTTAGAGTTAGTTTTTCATCCCTCACTTTTCATGATCTCATTGTGGGTCATCCAAGGCGTCGCATGGTAACCAATGACCGTGAGAACACTCCATCATTGCCATATTAATTAGACCCCATCCTATCAAATGTATTTTCATAATATTTTTGACATGTCAAATGAACATTGAACCATTAATTTGATATGTCTGATATTCTTCACAAGATCCAGAATCCTATGAAAAGGCTTTCACATGATCAAAGAAAACTTGTTTGGGGTCCTTAACGAGACAAAGTCGTCTTGTCAAGGGATCCCCACAAGACCGAGATGGATTTTCAAATGGTATTCTCATGATATATGGAGATAAAATAAGGAACATAACCTCTTTTCTCATGAATTTTAGTATATAATCTCTCCATGAGAGGTTTTTTCCTTTTTTGATTTTATTTTCTTCCTTGTTTAACAAGGATGGGGGATCTTGCAAAGTTGTATGGGCATTCTCATGGATAGTCGATCTTCTTGTCTATGATGAGTCACATGATCAATAATGGATCTCATGATGGTGTGAGATCATTGTAAAAAAATCCCTCCACTTTTCTATGGATCCGAAGGGCCACCACATGATTGAATAGTTGCATTTGAGGTCCTTTGTGTGATAAAGGTTGACATGTCACTAGGGAGCTTCGTGGGGTCTTGAAAATCACATAATCACATCACATGAATATCAACATAACTCTCCATCGTATGAGGACTCTTACTTTTTTGCCTTTATTTTATAATGGGTTTGGGTGATTGTCGGGTGTCCATCAATTGACATGTCTTGTGATTAGAGGAACTGATTCAGAAGCCTTCGCATAACCATAACCACATGTTCAGACACCTTCACAAGAAAAATATGGTTTGAAAAATGGGAGTCATGTGATCATAAGAATATCATGCAAAAATTTATGATCCAATCACATGACCTTTCAAAGTTCATGTGATCATGTGTCCTTGTGAAGGTTATGTGATCTGTATGATTCGATCATCTTCCCTTTTTTGATTTTTCATAGAAAATAATACCCTAGCCTCTTGTATTTATTCAATCCTAGAATTTATAGTGCTCATTTAGAGGGTTTCAACAATAGAATGTTGTATGTGCTTGTTACTCTTCTTCTATGTATTCTGATTTTTTATGGAATTCAAACATGACATCATTTTGTATATGATATTACTTTTGATTCTTTCTATTTTTTATATATTGATGAATTATGCATTTGCAGTTCATTTAGTATATTGTTTCTATTATTTATGGTTATTGTATACCATTGTTCAACACTCTAATAATGAGGGTATATTCTCCCCACCATACCACCATATACCCTCACAACTAGTCAGCTGCCTTTGGTGTATGGGGAGGCACGCTTGAGGATATGTGGCTAAATGGTTTTGATTACTTATGAGTGAACCAGGTTTGGGATGGTACAATTAATAAATTTTTCAAATATTATATACAAGAATCCCTTGAAGATAAGAGATAACATGGGTCATTAATATATAAGGGTGGGAGGGATATTTTAGCTACTGAATTGGGGAATACTGAATAGTCAGGTCACGTATGAGGATACGTGAAAGGTGTATCAATAAAAAAAGTGTTTGTTAATTCTATAGATTCTTTAGATAAGGATGTATATAAAAGGAAAATATAATATTTAGAACCTAAAGTTCAGGATATGGATGAGACAATAGAGAATAGGATCTGAGATTCAATACAACTGATGTTTGTAGACATGTAAAAACAGTTTCAGTCTATAGATCCCACTCCTCCGCCTTTGCCTGTAGATCCCACTCCTCCACCTCCACTTGTAAATCCCACTTCCCTACCTCCTTCTTATCTAACTCCTACACCTCCTCTACAACTTCTCATCTATTGTGAGTTATATTTTAAGGATACCCAGCATCTTATTGCTACATATGGGAATATATATTATGTTGGGGATATTTTTCATCATCAACAAATAGATATGGAGCAGTTTAGGGTCACCGTGAAGGATATTATAAATAGATCATCAATAGTTCCATTTCCTATAGATGAGGTTACTACAGTTGGAAAAAATCTCAACAATTTTTTAGTTTATCCATATATACTTGTCCAAAAATTACCATTGAGTTATGTATAGATTATATAATTTATTTTATATTGGGGTTATATTTGTTTTAACATATTAAAATTTAAATATTTATCTATTTTTTATAGGAATTATTTAAAGTTAAATACATTCTTTATAGACAATAATAAGTACAATATTATTTGACTTTAAATACTAGTGATTATGGACTTGATAGATTATCAGCATATTCATCTTTTTTGTTGGAAGTTTATGAGCTTCCAATGGATGCTAACATTTTGTGGGTGTGAACTGACTGTGATGATTTTAATGAGAGATATCATGGATCTTGTAACTAGAGATTTTTTGGGAATCAATGTGATGAAAAACTTTTCCATATAAGTCAATTATCATATAAACTTTATATCCAGTATGATATGGCATTAATATATGAATTTTTGGACCTACAATGTATTTCACCAATAGAGTAGATAATGAAACATATAGAAAGAATATTACATATTGCTAAAAGATTTCAAATTAACGTAATTTAGTGTTCGATGGTTCCTTATATTAAAAGTTATGAAACACATATTTCTTAAAGTGTTACTTCTCTTAACTGAATAACCACTCAAGTTAAATTTTTTGCATATTAATGGCCATTGGATGTTTTTTTGTCCAAGATAGAACACATCTTACTAGTTATGATCTATACATGGTGACATGCAAGAAAATTTTAGAAAATTATTGAACACATAGGTTTGATTATTTTAATACTTTTATATTATAACAACCCTTAATTTTATTTCATATGTATCATTTTCAAATAGGGAATGATATTAATTTAGATAGAAAATAAGAAAGAGGATAACATAGATCAAATATGTAAAATCAAAGGTGAATTATCATTTATAATTACTATATTTTTGCTGTAAGTACTTAAAATTTTATTTTGAATTGAAAAAATCCTTTGAAATCAAATTTTAATATTCAAGGAGTAAAGGAATTTGGATATTATGTTTTAAGATTTATGTTTGAAATAATTTTAATCAGGGTAGTTACAAAATTCCATGAGTTTAGATTTTATTATAAACATTACTTTAATTATTTTTATAATTATATTGAGAATAAATGTTAATTTCTTTCTTTTTAATTTATAGTTTTTCATGACCCTCACCCTTACACTGAATAAGAGATAAATCACTTACAAAGAGAATGGGTAGAATATTGCATAGGTTTGATTGGGTTTTATTTAATTATTAATATATATTATAAAGTTTAAATTTCAAATTGTAAAGTTAAAATGATTTGAATTTATGATGTTTTTTTTCAAATTGAAATATATATTGTGCTATTTTTTTATTTCTATTTCTACTATTTCACTACTAAGCTATGTTTTTTTCTAGCTAATTTTTCTACTATTTTTTGGTTACTAGTTTTATTTTTTTACTAATGGGATAATATATTCAAATTTAATAAAATAATTATTTTTTCACATTTTTATTTAAAATAACTGATGTAATAAAGTTTTTTTCCACATTGGGTTTTATATAATTGACATGAAAATCCATTCTAATTTTTTAGTTTTTGGATAATTTCTATGGTTATTTTAAAAAAATTATGTGAAAAATACTTTATCACATTAGATAACAAGAAATGATGTAAAAACATATTTACAATGTTTCTTGCAATAATGTCATAAGGTAATCGATGTTAAAAACCCCAAAAAACTAACATGGAAACATATTTTTGCACAATAGATAATTTATTTAAGTTATTTCTAAAATATTTATATTTTTTAATTTACTAATAAATTTTTGAAATATTATTTACAAGAATACCTTGAGGATAATAACACATAGTGAACCATCATACCAAATTCTAAGAAGGATATTTTGGCTTTTGTATTAGAAAATACTGAACATTTAGGTCATGCATGAGGATATAAGGTGGGTGTATCTATTAGAAAAGTATTCCTTCATTCTAGAGCTTCTTTGTGGATGGATGTATATAAACAAAAAATAGACTCTTTAAAAGATAGAGTTCAGTATCTGGGTGAGATGATGGAGGATAGGATCTGATCCTTAGTATAACTAATGTTTTTAGACAAGAAGATATAGTTTTAGGCTCCATATACCTCTTTTCCACCTCTGTCTGTATATCCCACTCTACCTTCTCCTACATATCTCACTTTTACACCTCCACCTACATAGCTTCCCCCACATTGTGAGTTATATGTTGAGGATTCCAAATATCATATTGTAGAATATAGGATCATACATTATATTAGGGATACCTTACATCATCATCTGATGGAGATATATTATCTTAGGTTAATGGTATAGGATATTATAGATGTATCTACTATAGTATTGTTCCCTACTGATGAGGTTTTTACTGTTATAAAAAGTGTTGCAAATATTTTACTTTGTCTATTTATACTTTTTTAATAATTTACCACTGAGATGTATATATATTATATCCTTTATTTAATATTGATGTTAAATTTGTTTAAAATATTAATATATATATATATAATTTTTTATAGTAATATATTAAAGGTAAATACATTCTGTATAGAAATAAACAAAATGTTAAGCCCCCTTCAACTTTATATATTGTTATTTCTGAAGGACATTATAAATTAACATTGAATGAATTTATGTTGTTAGATATTTATGAGTTTTTGATGAGTGTTGAGGTTTGTGGGTGAGATTATATGTTGATTTTTTTAAGAAAGATAACTTGTATCTTGTAACTACTAATATGTTGGGCCTCATAGTGATGCAATTATTTTCCATTTAATTCGATTATCATATTTATTTTAATTATATAAATTTGATATAACTTTCTACATATGTTTATTTTTCATTAAATATCCTCATACACTATATATTTATTATGATACAACATTTTTGTATAGATTCATAGACCCCAAATTTATTTATCCAATAACAAAGACAATGTAGGAAGAAGAAAGAACATAATATGTTTCTCAAAGATTTCATAATGAGCCAATAAATTATTGGATTCTTCCTTATCTTGAAGAGTATGAAACATATAATTCATAAGGTTTTATTCCTCTTAATTAATTAACAATCCACATTATATATTTGTATATCAGTTTTAATTGGATGTTGGGTGTTTTTTCCACAAGATAGACTACTTACTGTTTATACTTCATACATTGTGATGTCCTACAAAACGTTAAAGAAGTATTAGAGATATAAGTTTGATTATTTTAATAATTATATATTAAAATAATTTCTTATTTTATTTCATACTTTACATTTTTAAATAGGTAATGGAATCACTATAACAAATCAATAATAACAATGAAAAAAAGATCAATTATGTGTGCACAAATGTAACTTCTTTAATAAGGACTACAATTTGGAATATTCTTAAAATACTATTTTAAATTGATGGATTATTTTGAAATGGAATTTTCATCATCTAAAATAATTAATTGAATGTATATATTATGCTTTTATATTTATGTATGAAATAATTACATCCTGTACAATTATAAATTTCAAAAAAGTTATATTTTATTATAACTTTTCTTTTTTATATATCTTATCATTATATTGAGAATAAATGTTGAATATTTATTTTTTAAATTTTAGCTTTTAAATGATCATAACCCTTATAATGAAAGCTAGATAAATCATCTAAGGGGAGAATGGGCTGTAACACCCTAACATTTTTAAATAATAACATTGTGTTCAATAGCGTATATGACATGCAACACTAAGTTTTAAGCGAACTACAATATACTATTAAAATATTATTATTTAATGTAGTCATTATAACCTAGACATTAAGTTGGTGAGGACGAAAATTTTTAATTAAATTATTAAAATATATATAAATGTTTTATATAATGTATTTATAAATAAGTACTTAATTCTAAAGAGAATCATTTTATGCTTCAAAAATACATTTTCTTCAAAATTGGTTTTATTTTTCATTTTATGTTTGGGAATTATAATTAATTCATAAAACTTTTAGAAATTTTATTTATAAAAATAATATCATTTTTTAAATCATTATATCAAAATTATTTTAGGGTGAAATTTTTTTATATTTCTGAATAGTGAAAATACCGCTTTTTTAAAAATTATCATTTATTTTCAATAAATTAAATAATTTAAAAGTATCGTTATGATTTGAATTTGATTTCAAAGTGAAATAAGTATTATTTAGTTATATTTAATCTAATTAAAAACATTTTAATAAATTTTGTATCATATTTTATTATAAGTTTATTTTTAGGCTTAAAACACATTTTTCTGAAAAACTATTTTTAAGGGCATAAGGTTCCTTCATTTTAATTAATTAGAATAAAAATTAATAAGAAAAAATTTAAATAAAATTAATATATTATATATATTAATATATTAATTTAAATCCATATAATTATTATTACTGGTCATATAGTTAATATAAGATCATCTTATGCTTGGAAAATGCATTTCTTGAAAACCTGTTATTTGACATGTTTTGTGGGTAAATTTTTAAATTAAAATTTTCTAATTATATGATTTGAATTTGTTAAAATTTATTATATATTTTGAATAATAATAATTAATGTTATTTAATAAGTTCAAATTAATTTTTTTTCATAATGAATAGTAGAAACAGTAAAAACTAATGACCCTAATTAAGGTTAAAACAGGTTTGTTGAGAGGGTTAAAAAAAGTATAAAGGTATGTTTTCCAATTAATATTGTATAAATATTAGTGTATATCAATATTTAAACCTTATCTTATAAATAATTCAAATATAATTTCATTTGAAAGAATTTTTCTTATGAATTACTCTATCATTTTGTATTATTTTAGGACATTTCCATGTGGTTTCCAAGAAGGTCTCCTCCCCCACTTATAAAAGGACATATCCTACCCTCACTTAATCACACATCACAAGACATTTATCATAACCAAAATCTAAAACAATATCTCTAATACATCATTATCTACATTATATAGGTTTTGGTCTTCCTAAAAGACCAATCCTAGGGTCCTTAATAAGAGATCCAAAGGCGGTTTTTCTAAGTGAAGGTCATTGTCTTCACTAAGCTCCTACTTTTCACTTATTGTTTTATCACCCTAAATTATGTATTAATAATTAAAATATAATAAAACCATTATATACCATATAATTAGATGTTATTATCTTTATTTCATAATATTTATTCATCTCCTCCTTCATCAAATGAGAAATAAAGTCATCACTCATGTGTATGGATGACTATTGTCTTGCAAACTGATGTAATTTGTTTTCCATCACCAAATCATATGTATAGTCATAATGATGTAAATAATGAATATATTTGATACATATGGACTGATATTAATTTTTTTAAATTAATATATCATCCACTTCCTTACCCTTTCACTCATTAAGAGAATGATATTGTCGCTCGTGTGTACGTATAGCCTATCATCTTCACAAAGCAATGTGACTCATTTTTCATATCCAGCTTTAAAGAATGGTTATAAAAATCATTAAAATGAATAAATATTATAATTATAACATTAATATCATTCTAGATATAATTTAACTATATCATATTCATAATAACTGGAACTTTCACGATGAAACTTTCATGAGAAAATAAAGTGGTTAACACCTGAAACAATGGTAATAATGAAATATTATTAATGAAAGGGTGATAATAGTTTATAATAAGATCATATATGATGTTATAAATATTAATATGGTTTTTTTATAAATTGATAATAATTTTAAAACCATTATATAGGAGGTTAAATCATGTTCAAATAAAAATAAAAGTAAGGTAAAGAACTTCGTCTCAATTTCCCTTCATCGAGGGATATTTTAATGTTATGCGCCTAATTTATTTTATATGGTATATATACTACCAATTTTAAATTTAATATAAAAAATCCTTCATATTTCATGGTATATTAATTTTCACATTTAATTATTTCATCCAATTATATTTTACTTGAAAGTTACCAAGTGGTAAGAAATTTCATAACTCAATTTATTTTCATTATGTTATATTAATTCTTCATTTTGTTTCATAATCTAATATTATGTGTGTAATTTATTTGGATTATTTTATGTTTTATTTCTAATTTATTTATATGTATTTACACTTTATACAAATAATCAACTCATTGATTAATCCTCACTTCAACGGTATGTCTTTGTAAGTGATTTCATCTCAATTTCCTCTCCATTGAGACATATTTGGTATTATACACCTATTTATTTTTATGAGGTGTACTTAATACCCATTTGATATGTTTAGGAACCCAAATATTCATTTTAGGTATAAATCCTTATTTTTGATTGTTTTTGAAGAAAAAGGAAGAAATGGGAAATATTCTAAGTATGCATCGTGTACTTTTGAGTACACATCATGTACCCAGTTGCAGCGTGTAGCCATGTACTGGCCGTGTAACGGCCAAGTACATGGCCGTGTGGGTGACCTGGAAGACCGCCTAAAGTTGGGGCTGGTTGAGGCTAGTATATGGAATGTATATTAAATGAACACACCATGTAATTTTATTTTTAATTGATAAGTCAGAGTGGGGTTGCGTCTCATCACCAGAAAATAATTCTTCTACCTGTGTTTCATATAAGAGAGTGACATATGGCTGAAGAACTTTGAGCTCCTTCCATTCCTCCATCCAAAATCTGATTGAGACACTGTTGTGTGTGTTGGATTCCCACCGGTGATTTCTCTCTTCCCCTAGAGCCTCTCTTCCTGATTTCTCCTCTCTTTTGAGTTATCGAGGGTTGATTGTTTTTACCATTTTTGTAGATCTATGTCGATCTAGGCCGATTCAAGGGCCAACATTCAATAGTTTTCATCTTACAACATCAAGGTATGTGGTTTGTGTCTTTGTTTGGTTGTCTTTGTATTATTTATGCTAAAAGTTCCAAATGCCCATGTTTAGGGTATTACGTGTTTTGGAATTTAACCCTGTTTAAGACCTGTTATGGTGTGTTTTTTTTAGAAAGGATTATTGATTATGCATAAGGTTTTATGACTTGATTATGGATGTGTTTCTCATGTCTAATTAATTATGGGTGTTTGGTCTAGAATTCCTGTTAGGGTTGCTTTGTTTTCCATGCCTTATGTTGTTATGATGGAGTCATTGTTTATTTGAGATGCATGTAATTCGCATTGTGAATGTATGACTAAGGGGAATTTGACTGTGAGAGCTTCCTGAGGTAGGATCATTTATGTATAATTTGTTTTTATGTTGACCTAGAGGTATTGACTGTGAGAGCTTCCAGGTGGTCATAGACCATAGGGGGTAGACTGTGAGAGCTACTCAAAGGTTCGTCAATAAATGAATGTTGGACCTTAGGTCATTGACAATAAGATCTACCAAGTGGAAATTATAATTTATTGTTGCTAAGTAGACCAAGGGGTATTGACTATGAGAGTTGTCCAGGTTGTCATTTGTAAATGATTAGTGCTATGTGGGACCAAAGAGGTTAGACTAAGTGAGATTTACCATAGGTTCATTATTTATTGAATTGATGATATGTTAAACCAAAGGGTTTAGACAGTAAGAACATTCCCAAAGGGTTGCTTATGAATGATTGATTTATTGTGACAGGTCTTCTATGCCAAATCACAAGCTTGGACTCGGTCTTACTTGATTGTTTAGATGGAATTTTGATATGTTTGTTTATTATTATTATACAAGGGTATACAAAGATTAGGCTAGATCCTAAGGTTACATTATTCAATGGATTGAATAATTAATAAATTTAAATGAATTTAATTGGAAACTGTAAGATTGTTTACTTTTAATTACTTACTAGTTTATTGCTTCGTTTTTCATATTTCTTGCTATATATATTCACTGACAATTAAGAATATATATTTTGGTTGTTACCTAATGGTATTCATCTCACACTCTGTTTGGGTCATGATTTTATACCCAAAATACATTATATGGTTGCAGGTATAGATAAGGTCAAGTGTCTTTATTCATCATATACTTGATTGTTGTTGGAGCTGGAGAGCAAGGGACCAAGATGAGGCTTGTGATGCTGTTGAAGTTTACTACTTTTCTATACTTTGGTTTTAGTATTGTATATCCATCATTTTGATATGTTTGTATGCTTTCCTAGATACATGTGGCATGCATCATTTATATATATATATATATATGATACAGTTATTTTATTCTATCAGTCTTCCACTTTTTACTTCTATTGGAGCTGGAGAGCAAGGGACCAAGATGAGGCTTGCGATGCAGTTGGAATTTACTGCTTTTATGTACTTTGGTTTTAGTATTTTATTTCCAGCATTGTGATATGTTAGCCTACTTTCCTAGATTCATGTGACATACATCATTTATTTATATATATATGCTTCAGTTTGTTTATTCTATCAGTCTTCCACTATTTAATTCTGTTGTATAGTATTACTACTTATGTTACTATTTATTTCTTGTTCATCCATTGTGTATACTCTTCCAATGAGGGAATATTTTCCTCATTATCAGACCTTGTCCCTCGCTGCTAGTCAGTAGCCTCTATAGTTTGGGGAAATACTCTTTAGGTCATGTGACCAACCAGGTTTAAGGCACCTTTGGTAGGCACGTGGATCTATGATGTTACAATATGTGATATCATGAATCTATTTATATTCATGGTATTTAATATTTTATTTTAATTTATTTCTATCATGGGGGTTATTATTCAAAAGTTACCAAAGTGGTAATGGTTTATGATTCAATATCATTTTAATCGATATTTTTTATGCTTGAATTTCTATTGAAGGAAATTATTTGATCATTGTCTAATTAACCAATTTAATTTTATTATCCACTCATTATTCATTAAATTTTTAAGTAACAGTACCATTTTCCTCTCTTTGGTACTTAAAATGACTGAGAAATTTTTTTTAAGAAAAGGTAACTTTATTTCTCTTTTTGGTCAAAAATAATTATTCTTTCATATCCATATTTTTCTTAAAATGTTTTAAAATGTATTTTCAATATTCACTAATTATTAATTAAATACATTTTTACCCATGTTTTACTTTTTAAAAAATATTTTAAAAGGAATCTTCTTCTCATTTTCCAAACAATGTACTTTTTTTATTTTTTACTACAAATGTGAAAGGAATATTTTTTTAACATACTTAGGATGAATGGAATATTCCCTCCATCATTACCACTCATTTTTGAGAAGATTCCTATACAAGTTTAAAATTTTATTTTCAAATAAATATTTTCCCTAATATTCTATAAATTTCTCATTTTTTAAAGTTATTTTCAATGTGAAAAGTGTATTTTTTTCAAGATTGTTTTAATGGTCTTCTTATGGTATTTATATTTATAAACAACCACAACCCTTTATTTTACTTTTAATCCACTGGGAATATGTTTTAATGATGTCATCCTTATTTTTTCTTTGGATGGTTTGTGATTAGTTTAATAAGATAAATTATTGAAATTCACTTTCTTAATTGATTTTCTAATCATTAACTTTCTCTTGAAAGATTCACTTTATTAAAATTATTAGACATGAAATTTATCCTAAATATCCATATTATTAGTATCATGGATATGATTATTTCCTAAACCATATACCATTTTTATATATAATGTTTTATTTTGAAATTTATTTGATTGAATGGGGAAGTCTTGTTAAATTGTATTCTTTACTCAATATGGATATTTGTTGATAAGACAGATTTTTTATAAATTAAATCAATTATTCGATATATAAGAAATGAATTATACATGCAGTGATGGGTGGGTATGTAATTATATAACCCCTATATGAATTGATAGGTCTCAAGAGAAAAATTTGTATGCTGAAATTAAATGTGTCTTTACCCATATTTTTAATATATCTTGGAAAACGGTCTTGGTGGTATAGATATCACGATGTATGTGATCATGTCATCAAATATTAATAATTTCCTTAATTTATAATTTAGTTATTATTATCCATGATATTATTTCATTGATATTATCCATGGGTGTATTTTTACTCAAATTATCGATTAAATGGAATGTATTTTCATTTATTTATCTTTCCATATTGATTATACCTTATCTAATCATGATAGTAAAATTATTGATTAAATGGAATGTTTTTATAGTTATTTACCTTTTCATAATTATTATTCCTTATTTATTCATGATATGTTTCATTATATGTAACCCTTACTGAGCATTTGAGATCACCTTTACTTTGTTTCCTTTCCCCAGGATATAAAGAATAATTATTTGAATGAGTTAAAGGATTCTAAATTTTATCTATTACCATATTTTGTATTCTATTCCCAATATAAAATGGGTGTCATGTATGTATCTAGTTATCCAAAACAACTAAATTGGTCATCCATTCAAGATTTGACCCCTTGTATCTATTTCAATGTAATAAAGTAACTATTGTATTTGGGCTACTAGAGTCAAGCTATTTATAAAAAACTTGAGAAATAGATTTATGGAAACATAGATTAGGGAACATGACTCTATGATATAATTTGATGATAAGTATATAATAATATCCTATATTTTTGGTGAGGAAGAGATTATGTGTTTTTCCTAGATATAAATTCTTATTTGGATACTACAATTAGACATGGTTATGGAACATTTGTACTTAGGGGTAATAACTTCAAAAAGGAAATATTTGGATTTGACTCGATCATAACACGACAATAGGACTTACTTTACACCTAGTTTGAAACTCCTAGGGGATATGCTTAGGTCAATTTATATTTTATTTATGAACCATTATAAAGGATTTGAATAGATGATGATAATGAATAACCAAGGTTAAACATAATGTGTATTGTATTGAAAATAATGTGTCATGATTTAGACATCCTATAAATGATTATATGGTTTTCCACTATGATTATTTTTTCTCACACTGTGCTTTTTGGTTTTAGTCAATTATTGGAACCCGAAGGAATCATGTTAAAATTGAATATAATGGAAAATGTAATGATTATAAGAAAAAAAAATGGGATGATGATTGGAGTGAAAGATATCATGATTATTCCTAATAAGTTATCCTAATATATTATTAACAACCTATAATTTAACTAAATATTATACTCACCAAATAAGAGTAGGATAGAGTCCATTTAGAGCTCGAGTGGTAGAGACCATATAGGAAATAAGGATTGATTTCCTTCATGTCTGAAATATGAAAAAGACACATAGGATAATGAATCAAATAAATAGGAAAATGTTTTATGTGTGGAAAATAAGGGCATAGATCAATTAATTTCTTAGGAAAAGTGAGGAGTTCAATGAAGAGAAATAAATTTCATCCTAGAGATCCATTTATAGTTCATTGTCTTGAATATGGGAAACCTAGAAATTATTTGAGGTAATTCCCTATTTTAAAGGTTAACTCCTAAACCAAGGAAGGACTAATGTTGAATTAAAATTGTTGATGTATTTATGTATTGGGATACAAGAATTATATTATAAAATTGTTTTTATCAATGGAATTTTAGTTATAATAATCCTGAAATATTTAAGGATTGTGTTAATTTTTGTAAGGTTATATGTATTCATCTATGATTAACTCAAAAATTATGGATACCATCATGGGTTTATGATTTTAATGTTGATCATAAGTTCAAAGTATTATACACCAATTTTTTGGTCTTAAGGGATGGTATTTTCATGTGATTAATGATATTTTGGGATATGTTTTTTTAGGTTGAAGTATATATAACTATTAAGTTCAAAATTAAGTGTTATTTGATTAAGAATTCTCTATTAATAAGTTTAATTGTACTGATAACCTTTAGGGTTGATATTATTATTGATGCTAAGGTAATAATAATCAATTAAGATTATTTTATTTCATGGAAAAAAATAATTTATATAGAAAACCTTAGTGGTTAAAAAGTGATTTGATGATTAATGTTATTTTTAGGATGTTCACCATTTTTTTGGTGAATGTTATATAAATTATATTGATATAGTTTTAGAAAAAGTACAACCCCCATATCAAGTAATAACCTATGGAATCCAATAAGGTCATGGATCTTGAACCCATAACTGAAGGGAAATAAGGTGTATCACCTACCAATAGCCTACATGATGTATTAGTCAGTATAAAAAAAAATTTACTGAAATTTTTTTAATGATAAATACTTATGGAATTGATTAAGTAGAATTTTTGGTGTTACTATTAAGGTTTTAGGGAATAATATAAATTTTTATAACAATTTTGGTTTTAGTAAATATTTAGATACATAAGGAAAGGCTTGTCACTATTTTATTGATCTTATGATCTGTTAGAAGTTAATTTTAGTGCTTCAGGAATAAAAATTTCATGTTGGATATTTATTTCTTAGAGTGAGAAATAATTGATAAATTGATCAAAGAACAACCAAAGGATGATATTGTGATTATAAAATAAAACTATTTTATTATATTCAATATCTTGATAATAAAATAATCCCTAAACTCTAGGAAAAGGATATGGAAACAAAATTTTATCCTATTACTTTCATATCCAATGAATAAATAGTATTTTAACTTATCAAAGATTTGTGGTTTTGTGTTTATTAACTTTTCCTTTATCATTCACTTTCTTATGATCAATGATCTCTATCACTCTCTATAATTATTCATGCTTTTCTTCCATGTCCATATTTTCACTTCCCACAAATGTTCTTCTAATTTAAAACCTAGTTATGTGTTATTCTAGATGACATTTGTATTTTCATTTCCTTATTTTTAAGAGAAAGTTTTATTAAACCTTTTATGATGTTGATTATTTACAAAGGAATTTTTAAATTTCAAACACTTGAATTCTGAGTGAAAGTTAAAATCGTGAGGATTCAATTTATTAAAGGTGTGGATAATGTAACACGCTGATATTTTGAAAGAATAACATTGTGTTTGGTACCATATATGACATGAAACACCAAGTTTCGAGTGAACCATGATATAATATTAAAATATTTTTATTTAATGTAACTATTATAATCTATCCATTAAGTTTTCAGGAATCAACATTGTTAATCACATTATGAAAATATTTATAAATGTTTTATATAATGTATTTATAAATATTACTTAACTCTAAATAAAATCATTTTATGCTTAAAAATAAATTTTATAAACAAATGGATTTATTTTTCATTTTATGTTTTAGAATTTTAATTAATTTATACCATTTTTGTAACACCCTGAAATTCTAAAGTACAACTTTGTATTCGATAGTGTGTATGACACACATCTCTAAGCGCATAAGGGAATATAATATCCAGATACTTTAGAATATATGTACTATTTAAAATAGAATATATATATTTCAATTCATTCAAAACTGAGTTAGATTTCATTACATGTAAGAGTGACCTTCCTCGGCAGGTTGTGTTACATGCAAGAATGACCTTCCATGATAGCTTGTGTTACACACAAGACCAAGTTTCACCAAATAACAATGTATTATTAATATATTATTATTTAATATGATATGATATAACCTATCTGTTATGTTAGTGGTTATGAACAGTATTAACTAACTTATAAAAATTTAAGTTTTATATAAATATAAAATAAATTCATTGGTTACCAAATAATTGGAAATGAAAATAAGAACCAATTGGATATAAAAAATATTATTATTTTTATGTTTCCAAAGGAGTTTTGTATTAATAAACATAATTAACTAAAATTAGTGAATGATTTTAACTAAATATAAATTTTATATATTAAATAAAATATTTTTGATATTTATTTATTAGTTTTTATAGGCATAAGATAAGAACAAACTCTATTTTACACATAAAACCCTATATTTTTATAAAGGCAATTTTAGCTCCTTTTAATGGAAACCCCATTTTAAATATGAATTTTGACACTTTAATTGATTTAATATGTCAAAATAAACTTCATATTTGAAATATAAACATAATAATTAGGTTAGGGTGGATTTTTTATATTTTTCGAAAACATTTCATTTTTTAATGAATAGTTAAAAATACTGAATTTTAGTTCAAAACTACTTTTTCATCTAATTTATTTATAAGGTTAAATTATACTTTTAATTGGTTATAAAGTTTAATTATATAAAATTTTTATCAATTAATAAAATTTATTTCATTGGAATCAATTTCAAATTGAAATTGATTATAAAATCATAGCAAACTATGAGACATTTTTACTTTAAAAACCCGCATTGTCGTCCCGCCTGTGGGATTAATTTTAAATTAATTTATTCCACTTATGATATTTAAATTTTGAAAAATAGATTACATATTTTTAATAATAATAATTTCTAATTTCTAATAATACCAACTTAGTTTTTAAAAAAATATTAGTGAAAGTAATTAAAATTAATTGAAATTATTAAAGCAAAATTAAGCTTAATAAGGGACTAGACATTAACCTTAAGGGTCCAAATGTCCTGGAAACTTGTCCAGAATCCATTTAATGGTTATATTTATACCCTATAATACCTTTTATATAATTTTTTCCATTATTGGAGCCACTTTCAATGTGAAAAATGTGCATGTAATTCCTTTGTGAAAATATTACAAGAGTGTCACTCCCCCTCCACTATAAAAGGACCTCCCCTCCTCCCACTTCGTCACACCTATAAAGCGACTTTGGATCAACCAAGATATGCCCAAACAGATCCTAAAAATCCCTCCACTCATCATATAGGTATCCTATTTGTAATTAATCAATCCAAGGAAGCCTTTTGGTACAAACCAAAAGTAGTTACCCGATTAAGAGGTAACTTCTTTACTTAAGCTTTTTGGTTTTATTTCTATTATCTGATCCATAAATCCTCTTTATTCCATTATTTTATAACAAAACCAGTATAATTAATATACTAGTATTTTTTATGTTAAGTTTTCGACCTAAACTTACACACACATCCATTTAATGGGTAACGAACATATGGTTTCTATGTACAGTGAAATACTGCCTCACGATTGTTCATTTTTTCATTACCACCTCTCATGGTGGACATTATTGTGAAAAATATATTTATATATGTTATATATTATATTTATTATGTATTTAATCTTTTTTAATTCTTTTACAATAAATATATTTATACTTTCTATTTTGTGTAGAAATGATAACATCGTTTGTGGAAGTGTGGACTACCACCCCCTCAAAGCGATGTGATCCGTTCACACGATTCAGGGAACATATAAAGGATAGTTTTAATTAAAAATATTTGAAATAAATAATATATATATGATATTTATGACATAATTTCCTTTATATAAATATAATAAATATCATTTTCTTTATTACCCTTTCACACACTTAAAAGGTGATAACGTCATTCGTGGACGTGTGGATTACCACCTCCTCGACACGATGTGATTCCTTTTAAATCATAATAATTATATATATAAGTATATATGATTAAATAATATGTTATTTATGGTATAATTATCATTCTATAAATATATATCATTACTTACCTTCTTTTCATAATGATCATTGAAAAATGGGAACATTACTCATGTGTACGTGCGGCATACCGTCTTTATGAGTGTAACGTTGGTTCATTTTTCATAACCATATTTAATGATTAGTTTTAAAAGTATAATAGATTTGTAAATATAATAATTATATAATTATTATTATTATTTAGATGTTATATAATGACCCCTTTGACTATATTTTACCTACCAAGTTGTTTTTGACACATAAACCGACTTTGGTCAAAACACCCAACATTAACATAATTGATTAAGTAGTTGTATATAACATGGTAATAAGTGAAATAAAATAATGAAAAAAATGAAAAAAATTCTCAACCAAGAAGATAATTAACATTATTTTATCTTACAATAATTTAAAGGATGTTCACCTGAAAGGAAACACAAGGTAAGGTATTTCATCTCAACTTACATTCCATTGAGACTATTTGTTGTTATGCACCTAGTTTCTTTTATATGGTGTATATAATAATATTTTATATGATATATCATGAATATACTTAATATCATGATATTATAACTTTAATTTAATTTTATTCCTTCATGATTCTTATTATTTAAATGTTTCAAAGTGGTATGGGACACTTTGGAATGTTTAAAGATTATTTTCCTTAAGGATAATTTTACTGATCAGTCATTTTCATTCAAGGAAATTATATGACCATTGTTAAATAACTATTTAATTATTCACTAATATGGTTAATCATAACCTTTTTCAAGTATTATTACTATTTTTCCACTCTTTGGTACTCAATGTGTTTTAGAAAATATTTTTAAGAAAACTTAAATTCATTTATCTCTTTAGTCTGAGAACCTGTTTGCTTCTAAAAACCATGTTTTATTAAAATGTTTTAAAAAAATGTTTTTAAAATGATTTGGTAAATACATTTTTCACTTTTTTCCATTTACCAATTTTTTCAAAGGAATATTCTTGTCACTTTCTGAACAATGCATTTTTTTAACCTTTTATCATGCAAAAGGAATATTCTTTTACCTCATATGGCTTATACGGATTTACCCACCATTATTTATTTGAAGCTTCCTTTTCATGTTTAAAAGGTTAATTTTTAAATAAAACGTTTTCAAAAGTTATTTTCAATGAAAAGGTTTTTCAAAAGTTTTTAAAAAAAGGATATTTTCCTCAATAATTTTTTTAAGATCTTTTTATAGTATTTTTATTCATTAAAAACAACAACCCTTTATTTTATATTACTTGGGATATGTTGTATTGATACCATCCTATTTCCTCCTTAGGATGTCTTATGATTGATTTGGACAAGTATAGTATTCAAATTCACTTCCTTGATTTATTTTTATCCCCTTGAAATATTCAATTTTCTATGATCATTTGACATTAAATTTACCCTAAATATCCATATGATTTTTCATGGATAGGATTATTTCTAGAACTGTATACTATTTTTCATATGGTGTTTAATTTGAAAGTTACTTGATTATTTGGGGAAATATTGAAAAGCTTGTATCCTTTATTTAATACGGATATTTTATAAGTCACTTTGTTTATTTAAATGCTTTATACATGCACTATACTGATTGGGGACCAATTAATGAAAGCCTTGCAGGTTAGAGACCAATTAATGCAAGCTCTACAGGTTGGGGACTGGTTAAAGAAATCCCATTTATGCATTGGTAGTCTCATGAGACAAAATTAGTTGTCTAAAAAACCTTTTAGTTTATTTCCAAGCAGTATAGACCGGTTTCTACCCATAGTTTAAACCATATTGTGAAAGTTCTTGACGGTATAGGTTTTAATGTGCCTCAAACATGACATCCATTAAGAAAGAATTTCCCTTATTTAGTTTTAGTTATTATTAATCCATGATATTTAGAATCTTCATATCTATAGATAAATTTCATTTTTAGTTATTTTTATGACATGTGTTTCAGTTTCTTACCTTTCCATATTTATCTTTCCTTGTCTAGTTATTTGAATGGAATGTGTTTTTAGTTATTACATTTCTATATTTTTAAGCACTTCCATTTATTTTATTAATTACATGGAATGTGTGTTCAGTTATTTACCTTACCATATTTATTATTCTCATTGATTCGTTATTGATTCAGCAATATTTTCCCTTATTGATCATTTAAGATCACCCTTATTATGTTTATTTCCCCATGAATCCAAAAATAATACTATGAAAGATATATAGGGATTTATTATATGGATTAGAGTTATACTTGAAGTTATTTATTTATAAATAAGAAGAAAAATATGTTGTAATTAGTGTAGTCATTTGTAATACAAGACTCATTTATGTATCTGGTTCACCAATACTATTAAAATCTCAGTCCTTCGGTATTTGATTTTTTGTAATCATACCAATATAATTGATAGTAGACACCAGCTTTGGGATATCTGGGGTCAGGTAACTAAAAATTATAGAAATTTTATTTTATAAAAATAATATAATTTTTTAAATTATCGTATCAAAATTATCTTATGGTGAAATTTTAGTATTTTTATGAAAAGATAGATTTTTTAGTGAATAGTGAAAATGTCACTTTTTTTGTTAAACTATCATTTATTTTTAATAAATTAAGTAATTTAAAAGAATCATTATGATTTTAATTTGATTTAAAATTAAAATAATTATCCTTTAGTTTTTTATAATTGAATTAATTACATTTTAATCATGTTTATATCATATTTTGATATAAGTTTATTTTTAGACTTAAAAACACATTTTTCTGAAAACTATTTTTATATGAATAATGTTTCTCTATTTTAATTAATTAAAATAATCACTAATAAGTAAATATTTAAATGAAATTTATATATTATATATCTAAATATATTAATTTAACTTCATCTAATTATTACCACTAGTCGTACAGTTAATATAAATCATCTTATGCAACAAAAATGCATTTCTTAAAAACCCATTTTTCGACACATTTTGTAGGTTTATTTTTAAATTAAATTTTGTAAATTATGTGAGTTAAATTAGATAAAATTTATTAAATATTTTGAATAATAATAATTGATATTAGTTAATAATTTCAACTTAATTTTTTATCATAATTAAGAGTAAAAGTTAATTACCTCAGTTCTGGTTAAAACAGGTTTACTAGGATAGTTAAAAAAATATAAAGGTGAGTTTTCCAATTAAACTTGTAAAAATATTATTTTATGTAAATTTTTAAACATTATCCTATATAAAATTCTAATATAATATCATTTGAAATCATTTTTCTTAGGGATGAATTTATATTTTTCTTGGGAAATTTCTAAGTGGTTTCCAAAAAGATCCCCTCCCCCACTTATAAAAGGAAACCCCTTCCCTCACTTACTCATATATATATGGCCATATATCTTGAGAAAAATCTCTCCCTAAAATCATTAGACATATTCTGGAGGTTTTGGTCTTCCTAAAAGACCAATCCTAAGGTCTTAATAAGAGATCCAAAGGTGGTTTTTCTAAGTGATGTTAATCGTCTTCACTAAGCTCCTTCTTTTTACTTATTATTTTATCACCTTTAATTTTGTATTAAAAATTAAAATATAAAAACACCATAATATACCTTATAATTTGATTTTATTATGTTTATGACATAATATTTATCCATATCCACCTCCATGAAATGGGAAACAGAGCCATCGCTCATGTGTATGGTGAGTTACCACCTCGTAAACTGATGTAATTTTTTTTCTATCACCAACTCACATAGATAGTCATAATTATGGAAATAATGAATATTTATAATAAATATGACATGATATTAATTTTTAAAAACTAATATATCATCCACTTATTTACACTTTCACCCATTAAGGGAATGATATCACCGCTCGTGCATATGTATACTCACCGTCTCCAAAAAGCAATGTGTTTCATTTTCCATATCCATCTTTCAAGAATGGATTTAAAAATGAATAAAATGAATAAATATTATATTTATAACATTAAAATAATTATATAGATTATTTAACTATATCATATTCATAATAACCATAAATTCTGAGATGAAACATGAATAAGAAAACAAAGCAATTAACACTAAAAACAATGGTAATAATGAAATATTATTATCAAACAGGTTAAAAAATGTTATAAGAATATAAAATATGATATTATAAATATTAATATGGTTTTATTATAAATTTATATTATTTTAAAAACCATTATACATGAGTTTAAATCATTTTTAACTAAAGATAAGTGTGGGGTAAGAAAGTTCATCTCAATTTCCCTTCATTAAGGCATATTTTAATATTATGCACCTAATTTATTTTATATGGTGTATATAATGCCCATTTTAAATTTAATATCATGAATCATTTATATTTCATGGTATTTTAATTTTCAATTTTAATTATTTCATACAAGGTGATTTTAATTTAAAGTTACCAAGTGGTAAGGAATTTCATAACTTGATTTCTTTTCATTGGGTTATATTACTTCTTCATTGTATTTGATAATCTAAGATTATGTGTGTAATTTTTTTGATTATTTTATATTTTATTTCCACTTTATTTAAATATATTTAAATTTTATACACATAATAAACTCATTGATTAATCCTCACTTCAATGGTGTGATCTTTATAAGAGATTTCATCTTAATTTCCTCTCCATTGAGACATGTTTGGTATTATGAACCTATTTATTTTTATGAGGTGTATATAATAACCCTTTGATATGTGATACCATGAATCTATTTATATTCATGTTATTTAATGATTCAATTGAATTTATTTATTTTATGGGGGTTATGATTCAAATTTTACCAAAGCGGTAAGGGTTTATGCTTCAATCTCATTTTAGTCGGGATTGTTTTTGCATGAAATTATATTGAATGAAATTATATGATAATTGTATAGTAAAACCATTTCAATTTATTATCATTTATTTATTGATGAAATTTTCAAATAATATTACCAGTTTCTTCTCTTTGGTACTTAAAATTATTAAGAAAATATTTTTAAGAAAAGGAAACTTTATTTCTCTTTTCGATTGAACATTTATTTTCTTCGATATCCATATTTTCCATAAAAAAAATTAAAAAAAAATATTTTTAATATTCACCAATGATTTATTAGATACATTTTTACCCATGTTTTACTTTTTAAAAAATGTTTTAAAATGAATCTTCTTATCATTTTCTGAACAAGTGTCTTTTTGAATTTTTACCGAAAATGTGAAAGGAATATTTGTTTTAACATACTCAGAATGAATGAAATATATCCACCATCATGGCCAATAATTTTTTGAATCTTTGTTTATAATTTTAAAAGGTTCTTTCCAAGAAATTTTTTTTCCTAATATTCTAGAAATTTTTCATTTTTAAAATTGATTTTCAAAGTGAAAAGTAAATTTTCATCGAGAGTTTTTTAATGATATTCTCATGGTATCTATATTCATCAATGACAAAAAAATTATTTTAATTATAATTCACCAAGGATATTTTTTAATGATATTATCCTTATTATTTCTCGGGATGGTTTATAATCATTTTGACCAGATAAAGTATTAGCATTCACTTTTTTGATTAATTTTGTAATCATTAACTTTATCTTGAAACATTTGCTTTTTTATGATCATTAAACATTAAATTTATATTAAATGACCATATTATATGTATCATGGATATGATTATTTTCTAAACCATATACCATTTTTACATATGGTGTTTTATTTTGAAAGTTATTTTATTTACTAGAGAAATCTCATTATATTTTTATTCTTTACTCAATATGGATATTTATTAATAAAGAACATTATTCATGAATTAAATCAATCATTTGATATGTGGAGAATTAATTGGACATGAAATGATGGTTGGGGCCCTAAATTATATATCCCCTTGATGAATCTATAGGTCTCATGAGAAAAATCAGTAATCTAGCATTAAATGGGTCTTTACCCATAGTTATATACTTTTTTGGAGAAAGGTCTTGATGGTATATATATCATGATATCTAAGATCATAATGTCCAATATTAATCATTTCCTTCATTTATAATTTAGTTATTATTATCCATGAGATTATTTCATTGATATTATATATGGATTCTTTTTTTTCTAAAGTTATCGATTAAATGGTATGTGTTTAATTTATTTACCTTTCCATATTTATTATGCCTTATTTAATCATGAAAGTCAAGTTATTGATTAAATGGAATGTGTTTATATTTATTTACTATTATATATTGATTATTACTTATTCATTTGTGATATATTTCATTTTACATAACCCTTATTGATCATTTTAGATCACCCTTGTTTTTTTTCTTTTCCCAAGATATGAAGAAGAATTATTTGAATGAGTTTAAGGATGTAAATGTTTTTCTATTGTTATGTTTTATATTATATTCCCAATATAAATGGGTATCATGTATGTATCTAGTTCACCAAAACTATTAAACTGATAATTCCATTGATATTTGACCTGTAAAGACCCGAAATTTCCATGTAATTTTATTTAATTAAATTGGAATTTTAAGAGTCCGCAAAAATTAACGGTGCGTGATTCTGAGTCCCAGAGTACCCGGAATGAATTTATGAACTTTTTTTGGGTACGTTCAGTAAATATGTGAGCGGGTTTTTATAAATTTTGAACTGGTGTTCGTAATTGAAATCCAAGGGCGCCATTGAGCTCGCAGTGCCGGTATTCGCTTAAGGAGACCTTCACCATGACCGCAGTGGGTCGAGAGTGAAAGATAGTTTTAGTGTTTTCGTGAAAGAATAAAAAATAAAATAAAAATGTGTAACATTTTTATTTTATTTTATTGAAACCTTCCATGTGAATGTTTTAATGGTGGGGACCACCTGTACTAAAACCTCTCAACATAGGATATGGTGGTGGGGACCACCCGAGACTAACCTCCCATGTGTGTTATGGTGGTGGGGACCACCCGAGACTTAAAACCCCTTGAACCCCTTTGAACTCCTTCTTAATGAGGAGAAACCTCTTGAGCTCCCCCACTGAATTATGTCAACTCTCCCATTTAATTAATTAATCCAACCTATCAATTAATTAATTATGATATTTTGAAATTATGCCAACAAGCATAACAGATAACTTGTTCTATTATGTGGGTTACCTTTCATTTTGTTGGAATTGGGAGAAACTTTTGGAAAAAGGGAGAAACTTAGAGAATTGGGAGAAAGCTCTCCAACAAAGAATACCAATGAAGAACACCGACTTCAACTTCAACTTCTTCCACAGGACAGTCGTTGGCGAGGAACATCTTCAACGTCAACGAACCGACGATCGAGGGAACACCGACGTCACTGGCATCTGTCTATCCCCAACAACATTGTCTCCTTCCTCACAAGCTTCGTCGATGAATCAAACAAGGTAGGGAGTGTGTTTGAATTATTTCCCTTACCCGTTCTTGATATTCTTGTGATTCAAGTATTATAGCCATCTGCTACCACTCTAATACAGAGAGTGCAGGCCAAACAAACATGGCTCATCCTCTCTAAATTTATTGGAATAATTCTTGTGTTCTTCACGATGGAGGAGGACAGTTATCAACCGCGACTAAGGAGATAAAGGAAAAGACGCCTTCCCGTGGCCATCACTACCCACATCTCCACCACCCGCGACCTCTGCGCCTTGCGGTGCTCCGCCGCTCGCAGCCTCCATGCCCCGCGGCCTCGCCGCACCGCCCTGCGGCCTGCCATGCCACCCCACAGCCCTCCGAGTCACTATGGCCCTCTCAGGCACACCGCAGCCTCACATCGTCCGCATTGGAGCCGCTCTATGGCCGAGCCATCCCGCGCCCTCATGACACACTCTGCGGTTCCGCCTCCCCACGGCCATGTGCTACCTACGGTCGAGCCGCCCCGAGCCCTCGTGGAACCCTTGTGATCGAGCCGCCCTCGCGGCACCCTCCACGGCCATGCCGCCCCGCGGCCTCGTGCCGCCCGCGGCCGAGCCGCCCCACGCCCTCACGCCGCCCGCAACTGAGCCGCCGCACGCCCTTGCGCCGCTCGCGGCCGATCCACCCTACGGCCTTGTACCACCCATGGCCGAGCTGCCCCACGGCCTCGCACCGCCCATGGCTGAGCCGCCCCACGCCCTCGCGGTACCCCCACGGCCTCACGCCATTCGCGGCCCCTCGCGGCCTGCCGGACTGCCTAGTGGTCCGGGCCACCTACCAAAGGTCGGGTCGGACCCAGCGGGTCAGGTCGGGTCAACCCAGACCAGTTTGGCCTAGGCCGGGTCAGGCCGAGTCGGACCAGACCCGGACCCACTTCGACCCATTTACGCTCTTTTGGCCATAACTCTGGCACCGGACGACCTTTTGATGAACCGTCAGCGGCGCTAGAAACCTTGGAGTAAGATGGTCCCTTTGAGTATACCCCACTGGATATTTGGATTAAGATGGGGTATGGTCGGGTTACATCAAGCATGAATCCAACCGGGCCCCCGGGACTAAAAGGCTAATAACTCACAGACCGGGCGTCCGATTGACGCATCGTCTGTTGCGTTGAGACCCCTATGACATGATGGACCTTTGAGATACTTCTTTGTGAGACTTTGTGGAAGTTGTAGTATCGACCAGTGGCTTGGGGAGTCGATCCTCCCAGAGATGAGCAATCCTAGTGCGGGAACCCAGTAGTTGGCTATGACGTGAAAAATTAAGAGCAATCCTGTGTGGCTCAGCACCAAGCGATCATGTGTGGGTCAGCACCAAGTGATCCTGTGTGGGTTAGTACCGAGTGATCATGTGTAGTTCTACATATTAACAGAGTAAGGTGATTCATTAGTTACATCTAATCATCTCTACTACTATACTTAAGTTATACCCGGTGTGAGCTAAGTTCCTACCTGTGTGGTGCTTTCCTTCGTGGTAATACCTTCATGGTATTATCCTGTGTGGCATACCTATGTGGTACTTGCCTTTGTGGTTTTAATTCCTTTGTGAAACAGTTGAGCTTTGGGCTTTTGGGTTAGACCCTGTGTTTCTTCATGATTGAGATGGGTATACTTGATAACTTAGGTATATGTATGGGCATATACCTAAGTAGGGTTGACAATTGACTTTATTCTTTGAGGTTTATCCTTTGTGGATTTGTGAGACCTTGAGGGTCTCAGGGTCCCTATTGAGTATCGTTATACTCACCCCTACGTGAGCTATGACTGTACCTCATTGTGTTTGGTGCAAACTACAGACGGTGCTGATCGAGGCTGAGAGTACTAAGACTGGATGGTGCTCGGAGGTGGACCATACTGCATGTCGGTATGCAGAGGATATGAGTGGACGTGGAGTTATGAGGAGGCAATCTGTACCTACCCTTCTGGTAGGAACCTCAGAGGATGACCCAGTAGCTATCTTTCTCTTTCTTTAGTTGTATTGTATTCCATTTGTACTTGTACTTTCCAGTTGGGCTTGTATTATGTCCCCTTTTACTTACTACACTCACTCTGTTTACTGTTTAGTTTACTTGATTTTGTATATTTTTGTGTGCTTGTTTCTGTGTGCTTACAGGTTATGAAGGCAATGCCTTCACAGTTTTAGGAAATATGCCTTCGGCGCTAGTCGCCAGCCCCTGGCCTATGGAAGGTGGGCTTGGGGTAGTCACAGCACGGGCCCCAGGGGACGGGTCGTGACATGACCCCTTTTGTAATGTCCCTGACCCCAGTATCCCAGATCCAGTGTTTGCTTTATTACATCAGTATAAGATGGAAGGAATCACGTCCTAAAGGAATGAATAGTTTAGTAGTTTTGGTAAACTAGATACATACAGGATTCCCATATTATATTTGGATACAAAAATTTCAATATTGTTTTTGAGAATATCATTATTCCATCTAGAATATCCTTTTATATTATTCATAGTACATTTTTCGGATTCCCAGGAAAAGAAACAAATTAAGGGTGAGCTCAAATTATTAGTAAGGGTTAAGTATAGTGGAATTTTTCAGGCATCAATAAGCATAATCCGAATAAAAAGTTAAATAATTGAACACACATTCCATTTAAATAATTTTAATTTCATGATAAGATAAGTCATAATCAATATAGTAAGGTAAATAACTAAAAACACATTTCATTTAATAAATAAACTAAGAATGACATGAATCGAAAGATAATATCATTGAAAAAATATCATGGATAATAATAACTGAATTATTTATGAAGTAAATGCTTAATTATTGGGTTTCATGATCTTAGGTGTCAGGATGCCTCTATTATCAAGACATTTCAAAAGAAATTTTAAAACTAATGGGTATTTATACACCAGAAACCCGTTTAACTAAGTCTAACCAATTGATTCATCTCATGAGACTATCAATGCATCGAGGGGATATCTATTAACAGGACCCACCTATATCTACATTTCCAACACATTCCTTACAATCAAATAATCGATTTAATTCATGAAAAATATTTCTTATCAAAAAAAATCATATCGAGTAAGGAATACATATTAATAATAATTTCCCCATTCAATCATATAACATTGAAAGTAAAATATCGTATATAGAAATGATATATGGTTTATGTAATAAGTATACCCATGATAAATAATATATATATTTAGGGGAAATGAAATGTCCAATGATAACAAAAAAGTTAATATTTTAATGTAAAGTTAATAATTACAAAAAATAATCAATAAAGAGAATGTAAATACTTTATCTTGTAAAATTAATCATAAATCATCCATAGAAAAAGATAATAATAGTATCAATATAACATATACCTAGTAGATCATAAGTATAATAAATATTTCATATCATTAATGAATATAAATACCATAAAATTTCATTAAAAACTTTTTTAATGAAAATATCCTTTTCACTTTGAAAATATTTTTAAAACTAAAAGTTCTCAAAATATTTTTAAGACAATTTTCTTTGAAAATAGCCTTTGAAAATTATAAAGAAATCTTTAAAATATTGATTGGTCATGATGGTTGGAATTTTTTTTTTTTGTCATACATGTTAAAACAAAGGTTCCATTCACTTCTTCAGAAAAAACCAAACGAGCCTTGTTTGGGAAATTACATGAATATTTTTTTCAAAAAAATTTTAAAAAGTAAAATATGGGTAAAAATACCTTTAATAAATCATTTGGATAATTTAAAAACATTTTTTGAAAACATGGTTTTGGGAGAAAATGGTTTTTAACTGAAGAGAGAATGATGTATTATTTTTAAAAATATATTTTCTCAATATTTTTAAGTACCAAAGAGAGGAATATGTTACTATTACTTTAAAACATCATGAATAACTATAGGATAAGAAAATGAAATGAGTTTATTAAAAAATGATCAAATAATTTCATTCAATAAAAATTCAAGTATAAAAAATCTTGATTAAAATTAGATTGTTAATTAAACCCTTAAAAATATCATAATGTAACACCCTGATATTTTAATGAAATATATTTTTAAATAATTTTATTTATTTGATATCTTACGTTGCATACAACACCCAACTTAAACGAGCAATGAAATATTATTATGTTATCATTATAATCTATATGATAATTAGTAGAAATGAATAGTATTAACTATATTATAAAATATATAATTTTCATACTCATTGTAAATATATTAATTAATGCTTTGTTAATAATCACTTAATTTTAGTAGACATTTTAATCTTCAAATATATGTTTTCCTCAAAAAATGTTTTATTGCTCTTTAAGAGTAAATATTATAATCAATTTCAATAAATTCTATAAATTTTATTTTATAAAAATAATATCATTTTTCAAATCATCATATTAAAATTATCTTATAGTGAATTTTTGGTAATTTTCTAAGAAGATTGATTTTCCATTGAATAGTGAAAAATATCAATTTTTATAAAACTGTCAATTTCATTATATTAAAAGTATATTTATGATTTTAATTTGATATAAATTTAACTTAAGTAATATTTATTTATAAATAATCTAATTCATTTCATTTTAATCAACATTATACCTTATTTTTTTATAGGTACATTTTTGTCTTAAAGATACATTTTTAAATAAAAATGTTTTTTATTGCGTTTTGCCGATTTAATTTCAAATTAAACTTTGAAAATTATATTTTTTGAATTATGAAAAAATTAATCTATATTTGGAATCAATAGGTCCAAATTTATTAAATAGGTCCCTTTTATTTTTAGACTATATGAATAGTAAACTTAGTAATTTTTATTACCACTATTAAGGGTAAATCAGTTAATTAAGGGGAAAAATAGTATGATAAGGATTATAAAATTATCCTAACACTTTTTCTAATTTTATTGGAAGAGTTATTTTCAACCAAAATCATCCATGGGTAGAATTTAAGACCTTTGGAAGCCACATTGATGACATTAAGTCCCATATAGTATTTTATTAAATTAAAAGTCAAATATGTCATACTCTTGTTTCCAATAAGTATAATATTTATAATATGGTGTTATCTAGAAGAATTGTTCGAATATAAATGGTATTTAGAAATATAAAATATTTATATACATCATAATAATATACTTTTAATTTTTAGTGAATAAATTATTACTTTAAATAATTACACAATTATGATGAAGTAAATATTCAATTAATGGAAAAGTCAAATAAATTATATTAAAAATATTTAAAGTAATATAATTTGAATTAATTAAGGTGATAAAAAAATTTATATTAATATTACATATTATGGATGTATTAAAATTATTTTTTCTAAGATATCTTTCTATCTTGATATTCTTAATGTCAAAGTAATTGATAGTTTAAAAATTGACATTATGAATATTTTATAGTAAATAATATTTTATTAAATGATTAAAAAAATTGAAAAATAATAAATTCCAAAAAATTAATGGTATATAGTTAATTAAATATATCATTTTATATTTATGTGTCTTTTGTAATTTTATATTAACAATATTGACCCATATATAATAGAAAATTTTAATAGTATGGTAATTGTCAAAAGAGTTACTCGTGGTTAAAATAAAAGATAAGGGTATAACCATGACCTAAAATTGTCCAAAAATTATTTTATGAATATTATTCAACCCTTATAACATAAATATCTAATTGTATTTGTTTAATGGAAACTTTTCCATAAAAATAACTTATATATTATTTAAATTAAAGATAGTTACAAAATGTCACTCTCTTTGTATTTAATATCTTTTATTGAATTAATATTTTATTAAATTATTTAAAAATTATAAAAATATAAAATAATAAAAAATAGGATAATATATGGTATATAATTTCATCATATATTCATTATAGTCCATTTTTAAGTCTTTGGCTCTAGAATAGCCTTATTATATTTTAATATTTTTAGAAATTTCAAAAGTGCCTCTAACCGCAATTATAAAAGGCCACCTCCTACATCACTTATTTATACCACCTTGAGACTTTTATCTTGACTTTAATTTACCAATTTCTCTACCCCACTTCCCTAGATACATTATATATGAGATCGTATTCACAAAATACCAACCCTAGGTCCATTTAGAGAAGACCCAAAGAAGACATTTCGAAGAAGAGGTAATCACTCTAGCTGATCACTTTTTGTTTTTACTCTTTTGTACCTCCTCTAAATCTATAATTTTTATCATAAAATAATAAATTAAGTGTAATAAATATTCTTAAATGTTATTATGATTATTAAAATTCCATTATACACCCTATTTCCTATCAAACAAGGAGTTAAAGTATCACTCGTGCGTACGTACTGCTTACCGCCTCCACGTAGCGATATAATTCATCTTTCACCACCATCTATTATGGAATGTTATTATGATGGTTTTAATGAATATATATAATAAATATGATATAATAATTATTTTTTAAATATTAATTATTATTTACCTTTCCTTAATTCTATCAATTGAAAAATTAAAATAGTGTTCATGTGTACGTACATCCTACCATCTCCAGGAACAATGTAATTCATTTCTCTATATCTAATTTTTTTAATGATTATAAATATGAATATAATTAATATATATGATTTATAAACCATGATTAAAATTATGGAAATTATGGGACCATGTTCAAAGTATAAGGACTGGACTACCAAATCAAAACATGCTAGGAAAATGAAGTTGTTATCACCCATTACAATGATTCTCATAATAAATTATTAATAAACTGGTGATAAGCTATTATAAATTATTAATACATGGTATGATATAATTAAGGATATGAAATAAATATATAATAAATCCATATTTCTTATACATAAGGTTTGAACATGAATAAATAAAGGAAATATTTAAGGTAAGGGTTTATTTTGCAATCTCATCATTATTCAGGATTGTCTATATTTAAGTCTCCATTATGAAATATTTACCTTCCATTTTAATATTTTATAAAAAAAATTCAAAATTTTTTTTTACTATTCTAATAAAATGTTTAAATTCATTTTTACCCATGTTTTATTTTTACAAAATAGTTTGAAAATAAAATGTTTATCATTTTCTAAACAAGGCGCTTTGTAACTTTTCCAACAAAAAATGTACAAAATGAGTGTTTTTTACTTATACAGTATGAGAATATTTTCCTTCTTTCATGATTCCTTAATTTCTTGAAGAATCTTTGACAATTTTACAATTTTATTTTAAAATAACATATTTTCCTTTATAATTGTGTGGCTTTTTGAAAAGATTTAATGATTTCAAAAATGGAGAGGATATTTTCCTTAAAAATTATTTCAAATGATCTTTCAAAACAATTTTCCATATAAGATAACATTATTTGATGTTAATTATTATTTACTTGTGTTGTGATTAAAGGATTATATCCTTATTCTTTCTATTTTTTTATGTTTATAATGTAATGATGTTTATGAATCCCATTTATTTTCTATAGGTTATGATATGATGAATGATTTATGATCTGTTGGCACACATAAGTATGGTTTTTATTATGTGATTGGTGGGACCTATATCTCCCTCCAATTAATTGGGTAAATCTTAATATCTAATGAGACAGAAATGTGAAACAAGTCAATAGTCTTGATCCACTATGGGAAATAGGTTCATCCTAATCTATTATGGGAAATAGGTGCATCCTGATCTACTATGGGAAACAGGTGTGTTTTGGTCCACTATATTGATGGTATTGGTATTTTACCTTGACATATAAATTTTTTTTCTATATTTATGATGTTTCCATAGTTTTACAACATGATATTATGGTTTATAATTTATTTATGATGATTTCTCACTCTTATGGTCCATGTTTTCTAAAATGATAATGTTTATGCCATGAATCATGTTTATGATATATAACAAGTTGGGTATAAACTTCATAAGATATGTTCATGATAACATATCCTTATTATTATATTATGCTTTCATATAATCATGGATTGATATCTCCTATGCTTAACTTTACTGATCATCTAAGCTCACCCTTTGTTATGTTTCCTTCCATGGGTGATGAAGAAAGGTTTAGGTAGGGTATGCCTAAGAGGAGTAAAATGTGAGAAGATATTTTTTGGGGATGTTGAAGATCTTTCATAAAATAATAATATTTTATATCTAATATCCAAAGACAATAAACTTTTACTATTATGGAATGGATTATATTGTTAATCATCTAAAAATATGTAATATCTATATATGAACATCTTGGGCCTTTATAGTTGGTATCAGAGTAAGGTTTAGACAATATTTGGAGATTAGGGTTGGAAACAATTTATGAAAACCCTGGGTATAGGACCAAGTATAGGGTAAAATCCTAATTTTTTTATAATGATCATGAATGACCTAGGATAAACCTGAGATTTCATGATTTAGACATCATCTATTATGGTTATTTAGTTTCCTATACTGATTATTATTATTCACAATATGATTTTTAGGTTTTATACAATGGTTGGAACCAGGAGGATTCATGTTAATGTTGAATATAATGGAAAATGGAATGATCTTATTTATGAGTGACCAAATGAAACGGGAGTGGAAAGGTGAAACCTTGTTATTATGACTAATCAACAATCTCAACTTTAGTTAGTTTCATAAACCATCTGATAAGATAAAGATGGAGTTTCATGGTGACCATAGAGGAAAGAAAGATCAGTTTTCCTCATGTAAATAATATGGGAAGAAGCATTAAGGAGAATGTTTCAAAGAAACTAGAAGATGCTTTGGGTGTGGAAAAGAAAGACACAAAGAAAGTAATTTCAAAGAAAATGTGAAAGGTTTGGTTAAATAAATGGATGAGGATAATGGTATTACTAAGGCATCATTAACAATTAAATGTTTTAAATATGGAATTTATGGGAATTATGCAAATTGATTCCCTAGGGGAAAAGATCATGAAGATAATCATCATGGTTGTATGATTAATGGTTATATTTTTGATAATGAATAAACTATGAATTATATATGAGATTAAAGAAGTGTTAAGGAATAAAACAATAAATCTTGGTTAATGGATTAATAAGCTAGTGGAAGGATCAAGTTTTTATATATTGGAATTAAAGAATAATGTTGTAGAAGTAATTTTATGGTATTATAGAATAATGAAACATCTACGGATTGGTCCACTATATTTTTTCCTTAAGGATTTTAAATCATATTTTGAATGGTACAAGTAACCTTGAAAAGTGATTGAGTTGGCAAGGTGATATTTTTGGAGAAAACATGATTAAGGGAAAGATAACCATAAAATGTGAATGATTTCAGGATAATAATGAGATAAAGAGATGTTTGATTGTGATAGAATAAATAGGATGGTATTTATGATCTTGGTACTGATTATTGATATGATGAAAATGTGGTTTATGATATCATGGATTCATTTTATATAATTTTTGGATTTATGGTATGAGTAAAGAGTTAATTTATGAAATCATGCATGTTTTTATAATTGTTTTATTGTAATTCATGTTATTACCATGTTTCAAGAGAATACATGATAATGGTCTTCACAAGTTTAGTGTGTGAAAATTAAAATCTACATCAAGATTTTTGGGGGATAAATGATAATTTGATTTTGGAAATTTTGTGATCTTATTTCAAAAGTTTTAGATTTTAATCTTTTTGAAGGTTCATAAGGGTAACCATTTATAAAATTGTTTATGTTGAATTTTGGACAAGGTTTTATAGATTAATGTATTACTTCACCATATGAAGATTTATGTGTATTTGATAACTTATGATAACTATTTTTTTAATATTATTACTAGAGATATAAGGAATGAATTATCATCCCATTATGGATCTTATGATTCACTAGTTCTTCAAGAATTATAATTTCATCTTCATTTCTTGAAGTAAGAGATAAATCAGAAAATGATAAAGGAAGAACTAAAAATTGATATTTTACTTATGAAATTAAATCAAGTAATTATATCTTATAAAAATATTTTTAAATAAAATTTTATCCTATTATCATCATTTTCTATGATATCAATGACTATTTTTAGACCTATTTGGTCTATGTTTTTTAGTCATTAACGTTATCTTGACCACGTTATCTATCACCCTCTATTAGTTCTTAGGGGTTATTTTTCCCTTCCAAATCCATATTTTAATGTTTTTCCTATGTGGAAAAATAGTAATGCATTACCCCAGGTAACCTTTATGTTTCTAACTTTCCCTTTTTAAGGGAATATTTATTATTCATTTTTACAATGTGGGTTTCTATGAATGAATTATCAAATGCTAAACCTTTGAAAATTGAGAAAAATTTTGAGGATAAAATTAACTTTTAATAGGTATTATAATGTAACACCCTAATATTTTTATGAAATGTATTTTAAATAATTTTATTTCTTTGATAGCATGTGTTGCACGCAACACCCAGCTTAAATGGGAAATGAAATATTACTATGTCATCATTATAACCTAGATGTTAAATTAGTAGGAATGAATAATTATTAATGAAATTATGAAATATATAATTTTACTACTCATTATTAATATATTAATTAATGCTTTGTGAATAAGTACTTAATTTTAGTAAATACATTTTAATCTTCAAAAATATGTTTTCCTCAAAAAAAAGGCTTTCTTTCTTTTTAAGAGTAAATATTATAATAAATTTATAGAACCTCTATAAATTTTATTTTATAAAAATAATATCATTTTTTAAATCATCGTATTAAAATTATATTATGGTGATTTTTTTTTAATTTTGTAAAAAGATTGATTTTCCAATTAATACTGAAAAATACCAATTTTTATAAAATAGTCAATTTATTTATATTAAAATTATATTTATGATTTGAATTTTATATCAATGTAACTTAAGTAATATTTAGTTATAAATAGTATAATTTATTTCATTTTAATAAATATTATACCTTATTTAGGTATTAGTACATTTTTGGGCTTAAAGATGCATTTTTCAAGAAAAAAAAATTTTGTTGCATTTTGGTGGTTTAATTTTAAATTAAATTATTTCACTTATATGTTTTGATTTATGAAAAATGTAATATATAATTGGAATCATGAGTTCCAAATTTATTAAATAGGTCTCTTTTATTTTTGGACAATATGAGTAGTAAACTTAGCAATTTTTATTATCATGGTTAAGGGTAAATCAAGTAATTAAGGGAAAAATAATATGATAAGGATTATATAAAGTGACTCGTGTTTGACCTATAAGACTTTGGAATATTTATAAGAATATTTACAAAGCCATGCACTGATTTGGCGCGTGATTATGAGGCCCGAAGAGCCTTGGCACGGTGATATTAAAAATATTAAATATATTTTATAACGCATGTTACATTTCTCTTGAGATGTAGAATAACTATCAAGTGGTGTCTCATATCAAAATTTTGAGACCTCGATTGAGTTCAGAACATCGGATTTACCCTAGGTGTGACATAAAATTTATCAGCATTGGGTGTTCGGTCGGAGGTGGGTTGTCGGGCATGTGTTGGTAGGGAGTTAAATGGGAGTATTATTTTAATTAAAATTAAAACAATACCCCTCTTCCCCACCCCCTTTAGTGTGCACAAAAGAGGATTTGAATCCCCTCTCCCCCTCTCGACCGATGGACGACCTGAGGAAAAAATCAAGGAAATGAGGTGTCTTCGATCATTGATCTTAATGACGATCGCTCCTAGATCATGCAGTAGCAGCTTCTGAGCATCGTTTCAACCACAAAACTTCAGAGTTTCTCCCTTAAGGTAGGTGTTTTAGGTTTTAAGTCATAATACCCTTATTTTTGCATTTTTTGTAAGTTTTTATAACCCTTAGACTCTTGCTAGGGACCCCTTGTGGGTCGATCTATGTGTTTCGGGGTGAACAGGGATGATTTGGGCTATTTGTAGGGAATTTTCAATGAATTTTTCCATCTACATGGCATGTAGGCTAGAGGGATACACCATGTGGTCTTCCCATTTAGGGAAGATGAGTTTTAGTGACTACACATTGTGTACTGAGGGTTACATGTCGTGTAGTGACCCCATGTCATGTAGCCTGAGGACATGGCTAAGGAAGCCATGTGATGTACACGGCCATGTAAAAGTACACATATAGGGTACATATAAATTAGGTGTCGGACATGGGAACAGGCACGAAACATGTCAAAGGGGCCATGTAGTTGGGACACACCATGTACCCGAGGATATATGCCATGTGGTGAACACGGTTGGTTGTGTTGTGTGAAGGGAATACACGGTCAGGGCCCAGGTGAGGTGAGACAAACTGTGTACCACTGGTACACTCCATGTGGTAGAACATACCTAGACAAACTGTGTGTTTAGAGGACATAGTTGTGTGTTTAGGTAGGGTCGCACGTTGTGTAGACCCCCTTACACGCTGTGTAGTCTTCTCTTGGATGAGTTTCCATCTTTCGTATCTCCTCCTTCGGAGCTTGGATTTAGGCCTTTGAGTAGATTATCCTGAGTAGTATTCCATTTAGAATGTTATATTGGCCATGGTTTGGGATTAGGATATGTGAGGCGAGGAAAATTTGTGGATATCTTGGGTTAATTATGTTTGGACCAACATCAGTTGAGCTATGAGGGTTTGTGTGGCATTACATCCTCTGTATAGGATTGTGATCCCGTAAATAGGTTGAACACAGTTAGATTTGTATTATCCCTATTGAAAGCCTAGGATGGGATCCATTATCATTTAGTTATAGTTTTTGAATCCCTCTAGAGAGGCTGTAGTGGGATCCTCTAGTATATTGTTTCCCTATATTGGGTTCTCAGAATCAATGTGACCAACACTACATAGGTGGTGATCCCCTATCTAGAAAGATAGCCTTGTAGGGTTTTTGGTATCATCTAGATTATGATACTCTATGCAGTGGATAGTTTCAGTATGGTTGTGAAGACATCGTGATACGATCCCCTAATTTACATGTACACCATATGGGGTTAGTGAAGGTTCAGGGCGCAACAGAAGCGCGGGAGGGATGGTGCACAACTTTTGATTTTTTTTTTATATTAAATGAACAATTCAGGATCTATGTGATGATGAACACTTTGATCCATATAATTGAATCAAATAAATAGGACAAAGTAATAGAAACCATGAACCAAGAGAGAGTATCAAAATATTTTTTTATAATTAATTTAATTAAATAAGAATTACCTCCAAGGTGATTCTTTCTTTATTGATGCGTTCATCCACAGATCTGTAGGTGTACCATCATTATGTTGTATAGATCAAGGGTATATATCATCTATTTGTGATCCACATGTGTTCTACATATCTCTGTACATCACCAAAGTAGTATCTAAGTGCTATCATGGAAGATCCTTGTGCTTGTGATGTTTGCCTTTGATCACCTTGAGAACTGATTTTAAAGTGTTCTACCTGATCTGGTAGAGTAGGATCTCTCTCATTATTGAGAGCGTTCTTGGAGAGGGATAAACTTTCTAGTATTGAGATATTTTCTCTAATTCATTATGCCCAGCATAATAGGCATCGCTTAGCTTTCCATTAGCTAATTAAGAGAATAATATAACCAGGCATTTATTTCACTGGGGTAATAATAAATAATCTACACAAGTTCCTTTATTTATTTTTTTAATCCTAGAGAAACCCCATGTCAAATAATAATAGCAATATTATTATTTCCTAACATGCACTTAACTTTCAAGTTATAATTAAATATTATTTAATCAAATAACATTCAATATTATTATTTCTCACTAGACTGTTAAACTCAATCCGCCAATCCTCCCCAATATTTATTAATTATTCCACTCACAATATATTCTCTCAAATAACTAGTGATGGAATAAATGTGATCAAGAATACATGAATAATTATTAAAATATGATTGGGAATAAAATTTATTCAACTTTTTAAATAATAAATTATTTAAATGAGATACTGGATACACTTAGTGTGTGACCCTCTAGACCTCTTTCTCAGTGGCATTAGGCGAACCTACCTAAAGTCCAAGGTTAGAATCTAGCAACACACCAAGGCACACATAGAGAAATAATTTAATAATGAAATTACATGTCACCTCATAAGAATTCTTAACATGTAATATAATTTCTTTATTATAATATCTCTAATCGATTAGGTTGCATGGCAGTTTTGTCAACCTATATGCTCAATATCTCTTTCTTTGAATTTCTAGAAATAGAACTTTCCTATTGATCACCATGGCCATGGATTTATTTAGGCTATATAATTTCCATCAAAGGTACTAAGATATTATCTTCCACTAAATAATAGAAGGTATAAATCCTTTTTCAAATTATTCATTAATGCAATATTACTCATGACGCACCTAACATATCCTACCTCACCCCAAACATATGTCATCACGGTTTTCATCAATATATCTAAGTGCATGAATCATAATATCCATTAATAATAATCTTAAATTATAAGGACAAATACACATGTCTTCATATAGGAACATCCAATGACACTTATAAATATGGATTTCCTACTATCAGGGCTCTTTCTCATAATATCCTACTGAATATCACCAAGGGCGTACACCATGAGAATGTACCTCAAAGTATTGTGAGTCTCCACCCATGATATTCTATATCATTTTTTTCCTTTAAATGATACCATCTGGATATAGAAAATATATTCAAGAATAGTGTCATGACACTTCTGGGTTCTCATCATAGCAGGGATTCACTGTGACCTTTTAGTGCAATAGTTACTCTTAGGACATTATCACATACAATATTATGTAGAAGAACAATCATGATGTGATAAATAAATTATTAATATCCAAAACCATGAATATAAGTTATCATAAAGTAAAAAATAAGTTGGTTCTAGGGAACCAACTCTAATAGACTCCCACTTGCACTATAGCCAACTACTGATGACCTTTAGTCCACTAGCTCTCATATGATAATCATGCTTCTATTGGGATAGGCCTTTAGTCAAGGGGTCCAACACGTTATCTTCTTTGGACACTCTTCTCACTACAACTTCACCCCTTTGATAAAAATCCCTCAATAGGTGATAATTTTGGAGTATGTTCTTTGACTTTTTATGTGACCTTGGCTCTTTTGCAAGAGCCACTACTATAGTATTATCACAATACAATGTGATAGGGTCTTTATTTCTAGGTACCACATCAAGATCCTAGACAAAGTTCCAAATCCAGACGGCTTCATTGGATATATAAGAATCCACTATGTACTCAGAATCCACTGTAGAATCTGCTAAAACCGGTTGCTTTGAACTCTTCCAGCTCATAGCTCCTCTATTGAGATAGAAACAAAATCTTGATTATGACTTCATATCATTCTAATATTTCATAAAACTAGTATCTACATACCCTCTTATGACAAGATCCTCATGTCCTCAATACACCAAGAACATATCCTTAGTTATTCTTAGATACTTAAGGATAGTCTTAACAGTAGTCCAATGTTGTTCTCCTGGATCTACTTGATATTTTCATACCATGTTCAATGCATAGGAAACATCAAATCTAGTACATAACATGACATACATGATTGATCCTATCACCAAATAATATGGGATCTTACTCATTATATCTTTCTCATGTTGTGTCTAGGGATACATTTTCTTAGAAAGATGTAAACCATGTGACACTGAAACCAATACCCTCTTGGATTGTTCCATACTAAATATCTTTACTATCTGGTCAGTATATGTACTTTAGCTTAGTCCAAGCTTCCTCTTGGATCTATCATGAATGATCTTGATCCCTAGAAGGTAGGATTCTTCACCTAAGTCCTTCATGGAGAATAACTTGTTCAACCAATCCTTAATAGATTGTAATACTGGTATGTCATTTACAATAATTAATATGTCATAAACATATACTACTAGGATAATGACCGCATTCCTACTAAATATTTTATAAACACATGGCTCACATTCATTTTTAATGAAACCAAATTATTTTATGGATTCATAAAATTAAATATTTCATCACCTAGATTATTTCTTCAATACATAAATGGATCTCTGAAACTTGAAAATCCTTCTAGCATCTCATGGTGTCACAAACCCTTCTGGTTGTGTCATATAGACATCTTCCTGAAGGTTCCTATTAAGGAATGCAGTTTTGAAATCCATCTGCTAAATTTCATAGTCATGATAATATGTTGTGGAAAATATTATTTTTATGGATTTAAACATAGAAACTGGTGAAAAGGTTTCATCGTAGTCAATTCCTTAACATTTTTTAAACCCTTTATCCACTAGCCTTTCTTTTTAGGTACTTACTTTACCTTCCATGTCCAGTTTCCTCTTGAATACCCATTTACACCCAACAGGGTTTACATTAACCGGCGCATAAACCAAAACCCAAAATTGGTTTTGAAACATGGAATCCATCTCAAAATTCATAGATTCTATCCATCTTGTAGCTTATGAGCTCTTTACTGCCTCCTTATAGGATGGAGGTTCATCACTGTCCAACAATAATGAGTCACCATCCTCAGTGATAATAAAAACATATCTTTCTGGTTCCCTTACCTCCCTTACACTAATATTTAGTACTTGTATTTCAAGAACCACTTCTTCCATGGGGACCTGTGGAACTTGTTCCTATACCAACTCTTTTGTATCTTGAGCATAAACTTTCGAAGTCAATCTTTCTCCCACTATCCATTTTGAGGATGTACTCCATCTCAAGAGAGATAGCTTTTCTGGTGATAGTCACTTTCTTTTCTATGGGGTTGTATAGGTAGTATCATTTTGTTTCCTTTGTATACCCTATAAAGATACACTTAGTACCCTAGGGTTCTAGTTTTTTCCCTAATAAATCTTTAACAAACACCTCGCATCCCCATACATGTGCATGCGATAAAATGGGTTTCTTTCCACTCTATAGCTCAAAGGGAATTCCATTTTCCTCTTTAATTGGTACTCAGTTTAATGTGTATGTTGTAGTTTGTAATGTATATCCCCAAAAGGATCATGGAATATTTGTATGAATCATCATTGACCTTACCATTTTCAATAAGGTAAGGTTCCTCCTTTCACTAACACCATTCCACTATGGTGTATAAGGTAGATTGAGTTGAGATAGAATCCCAAATTCCCATAAAAAGTTGATGAACTCTTGGTTAAGATATTCTCCACCTCAATCTGATCGAAGCTTCTTTATCTTCTTACCAAGATGATTCTCGATTTCATTCTTGAATTCCTTGAATTTCTCAAATGACTCAGAATTATACCTCATCAAGTAAATATAACCATATCTACTTAAGTCATCAGTAAAAGTTATGAAGTAAGAATATACACCTCTAGCCTCTACTAGAAATGGTCCAAACACATCAGTGTGTACCAATCCTAGAAGCTTTGTGGCTCTTTCACCCTGCCTACCAAATGGTGGTTTGGTCATTTTTCCTTGTAAACAAGTGTGGCATCTATCGAGTGGTTTTAGCTCAGATGAGTCAAAATAGCCATATTGATAGATCTTTTTCAAGAGATTCTCATTTACTTGACCAAGACAGTAATTCCACAACTAGGTGTTACATGATTCGTGTGAACATGATTCATTATTAATTGCCAACACTTGTTTTTATTAATTTAATACATACAAACCATTATTTAAATGCATCAAACCATAACATATGTTGTACTTATAAAAGAAACAACTTTTATTTCCAAACTTGAAAATAAACCCATCTGTATCTAAACTTGATATATAAATTATGTTCTTTGTAACTATTGGTACATAATAATAGTCATGTAAAACCAAAATCATACAGGTTGTCAATGAAAGGTGTTAGTCACCAATGGAAAGAGCATCCATCCTCACACCATTGGAAGCTCACAGATCCACCTCTCCTCTATAAATTTTCCAAAATCTACTTGGTTCCTACATTTGAATACAGATGTGAGCACCACAAGCTGTATCTAATACCTAATTTGTAGAAATGGAAAGATTTCACTTGATAATGAATGCACCTTTGGATTCCCCTTTCCTTTAGGTAAAGTTCATATTCCAGTGGCTTGACTTTCAACATGAAAAACACACTGCCTCCTTTTCCTTGCCCTGCCTTTAGATCTTCTTCTTCTTGGTCAAACGGTGCTTAATGGATTTAGACTATTTATAAGTATTAGTCCCCTTTTCCTTGTCCTTCCTCTTCCTATTCACCATAAGGACTATAGGTTTTTCTCACTCTATGTCCTTATCCACTTGGAGAATCAAGGTCATAAGTTATAATAGACTATTCTCATTATTACTCAAATTATAATTCACAATAAAACTAGAGAAGGTATTGGGAAGTGATGAAAGTATGAGATCTGTAAGAAACTCATCTGGAAATTTAATCCCTAAGATGTCCATACATTCAGTGTAGCTGATAAGCTTAACTACATGAGGCCTAGCAGGCACAGACTCTCCAAGATTAGTCATGAAAAAATCATTGGAGATCCCATACCTCTCTTATCTCACCTTCTCTTAATAGAGATCTCAAAGGTGATACATCATGATATAAGCATACATTTCCTCATTTTTATTTAATATCTCATTGGACATGGATGATAGCATGAAGCACTGCACATCTGTAGCATCATTCAAATGTTTCTCGTACATAGATAGATATTCATCACTCACCTCATTTCCAAGAGCAACTAGTAAAGGCTCTTCCAACATGTACAATTTCCTTTCATGGTGAAGGATGAACCATAGGTACCTTTTCCACTCTTAGAAGTTTGTTCCAGTGAGAAGGTTTTCGTTCTCGAGTATGGATCGTAGCAATATGTTTGATTTCATTTATGATGTTTTTTCTAAAAATAATATGAGCAGTATTTTAGTAATTTATCTTGATAAAATTAGACAAATAAATAAATAAATATTTATTAGTCTTTAAATATTTTATCGAAACCCAATTTCCCTCACCATTGGCTTTGTAATATCTTGTTTCTTGGTTATTCTAGAGGCAAGGATCCATATTCCCCTTCTAATTACCCTAAATTTGGTTGGTCAATCAACTTGAAAGGTTTTTGGTAGGCATTCCAAATATCAACTGTATAAACTCGTAGTTCCTTAATCTGTTGAGTGGACTCCCCAATCCGGAAATCATTAATCTATATTTCCTCAACCTTTTCCTCTCAGTTACACCAAGTCCTACTTTGGCAGTCAACCCTTGATGTGAACCAAGTCAAGTCAACCCAAAACCTCATGTTAGAATTCTCCAATAATTGAAATCACCTCAACATTGGTTGGTCAAGCACATTGAAATATGGTTCGTTTCTAACCTAAGTAATAGAAGGCTATACCAAATTAATATTTCATTGAGGGATTTTATCCTTTATGCATAAATTTCCAATTATTATCTTTATCGCATTCTTGTTAATATTAAGTGGGATTACATAAGTGATTAACCATGTCTTTAGATAATATTTACGCATAATTCATTTTATTTTAATTCCATCTTTCATGCTTGTTAATTCATTAATTATGTGATCATGAAAAAAATCCATAATTAAATAACCATTCAAATGAAAAAATTAAAATAAAGGGTATGATCATGATCTTGTTCTAATGGTTAGTCTATCTAGTATTAGATAAACTAACCACTGAACTAGTAGAGAAACACATTGAAACATTTAAGTTTCGTGTTTATATCTTTCCACTTGTCCACCTTTGTATCTCCTTGGATTATTTTTGCCTCAACTCCTAACTTGAATTGCCTTCATTGGCTTGGGAGCTCTATCCATTACATATGCTTTTACTCCCACATGGGTGAGGGGTAAAAGGAGGTTTACATAAAAGAAACCATGGGAATATAGGATCTACATATTAATGAGGAGGGAAGGCACACAGGACAACAATTTAATTTAATAATAAATTAAAAGGAAACCAATCACATACAAAGATCTGGTCTAGCTCATTATTATCCACATGCATGTAATGAATTACGCATTTTATGAAAATAGCATTCAATTATTTAATCATTATTATTTAAGATAAATCACGCTTAAATTGATTAATTATTATCTTTAATTAATCAATCCTTTTATTTTAAACCTTTTTTTGAATTTCCTTGATATTCTCATCCATTATAATTTTAAACAAATTAATAAATTCATTTAAAATTAACTGTGTACATAACTTGTACCTTGGAGGTAATCTGGTGAACACATGTCTAAAACTACCCAAAATTTATCATACATGTAAACACTTTATTATTTGTGACATATAGCTTGTACATATAATAATAATTGTAATAAAAATCATAAATGATGTGCAGATTTTGAATATTATGAAGATGTTAATAAAATATTTATATATATATATATAGCCTATCACATGGCATGTCCCGGATTTATTTTCACATGCAAGTACATGTCTCAAGGGTTACATAATATAATAAATTTTAAATGTACATAACTGGTAAAAGTAACCTATGTGTAGATCTGATCTACATGGCATGTACATTCTTCACCATGTATCTGAAGTACACACCTAGGGACTCGGTGTGTGAGGCATACTTCATAAATCTTGGAGTACACGACATATCCAGTGGGCCACACAATATTTTGACTAAATTTTACACAGTTTCTAGTCAAGTATTCCATGTATGGAATAAACGGCATGGCCCTAACTCAAAAGGGACTACACACCATGTCTAGTGGGCCATGCGGTGTGTAGTTCGGCTGACCATGCACCAGTCTATCCTGGTCAACATGTGGTGTAATAATTAACTACATTGCATGTCATTAATTCACACGGGTTGAGTAATTTCCTAAATAATCCTGATGTATTGAACAAAACTACATGGCATGTAATTATGATTACACGGCATGTACTGATGTGTTACCTAGAAAAAATCATTGTCACCTTCAGATGAGATCCTTATATAATGTTAATAATAAAATTAATTGTTTATGTTAGATATGTCAGAAATAATAGATGAAGAAATAGATCTCTTCATTCAGATTAAAAGGAACAATTGAACTTGAATTGAAAAAATGAATTATAAATTTGCAAATCAGAAATGATTATTAAATAATTATAAACAATAATATGCCTCCTTTGATACCACTTGTAGGTTTCGGGTGCAGCGGAAGTGTGGGAGGGATGGTGCCTAAATTTTGATTTTTTTCATATTCAATGAACAATATGAGATATATACGATGATGAATTCCACGATCCATGGAATTGAATCAAAGAAATAGAAAAAAGGAATAGAAACCTGGAACCAAGATAGAGGATCATCATATTTTGTTTATATTTAATTTAATTAAATAAGAATTACCTCTAAGGTGATTCTTTATTTGTTAATGCATTCGGCCACAGATCTGTAGGTGTATAGTCATTGTGTTTTAGAGATCAAGGGTAGATCACCTCTAGTGGTGATCCAATGTGTTCCATGTATCGTTAGATGTCACCGAAGGAGTCTCCAGGTGCTGGAATAGAATATCCTTATGCTTGTGATGTCCGCCTTTTATCACCTCGAGAACCAATTCCAAAATGTTCTCCTTGATTCGGTTGAGGAGTACCTCTCTCGATATTGAGAGCATTCTTAGTGAGGGATGAAATCTCTATGATTGAGATATTTTCTCCAATTCTTTGTGCACAACACAATATGTGTCGCTTACCTTTCCCTTGGTTAATTAAGAGAATAATATAACCAGACATTTATTTCACTAGGGTAATAAAAAATAATATATACAAGTGACATTATTTATATCATTAATCATTTTGAAACCCCATATCAAATAATAAAAACAATATTATTATTTCCTAACAAGCTCTTAAATTTCAAGTTATAATTAAATATTATCTAATAAAATAATATTTTATATTAATATTTCTCACTAGACCATTAAACTCAGTCTTACAATCCTCCCCAATATTTATTAATTATTCCGCTCACAATATATTCTCTCGAATAACTAGTGATGAAATAAATGTGATCAGACATACATAAATAATTATTAAACTATGCCTGGGAATAATATTTATTCAAATTGTTAAATAATAAATAATTTAACTAAGATACTGGATATACTTAGTGTGTGACCCTCTAGGTCTTTTTCTCAATAGAATTAGGCAAACCTGCCTAAAGTCCAAGGTTAGCATCTAGAAACATGCTAGGAAATCCATAGAGAAAGAATTTAATTCAAAAAAACATTTTACTTCATACAAATTCTTACTGTGTAATATAATACCTTTATCACAACATCTCTAATCAAGGAGGTTTCATGCCAGTGCCATCAACCTATATGCTCGATATCTCTTTCCTTGACTTTATAGAAATAGAAATTGTTTATTGATCACCATGGACATGGATTTATTTAGGCTATACCATTTCCATCGAAGGGACTAAGATATTATCTTCTGTTAAAGAATGTAAGGGATAAACCATTTCTTGTATTATTAATTAATGCAATATTACTCATGAAACACCCAACATATCATACCTCTCCATGAACATCTATCATCATGGTTTTCATCAATAAATCTAAGTGTGAAACTCATAATATCCATTAATAATTATCTTAAAGTATAGGTACTAATACACACATCCACATATAGGAACATCCAATGACACTTATAAATGTGGATTTCCTACTATTAGGTCCCGTTCTCATAATATCCTATTGGATATCACCAAGGGAGTACACCATGAGAAGGTGCCTCAAAGTCCTATGAGTCTCCAACCCTAATATCATGCATCATTTGTGTCCCTCAAATGATATCATCTGGATATAGAACATATATTCAAGAACAATGTCATGGAACTTCTAGGTTCTCATCATAGTAGGGATATTCTATGACCTTTTATTGCAACAGTTACTCTTAGTACATTATCACATACAATGTTACATAGAAGAACAATCATGATGTGATAAGAAATTTATTAATATTCAAAACCATGAATATATGTTATCATTAAGTACAAAATAAGTTGGTTTTATGACACCAAAAACAAAATTTTGTGGAATCATCGTGACCAACACTACACAGGGGACGATCATCTATCTGAATGTTATGATCTCCAGGATGTTAGATTGGGTTATGGTATTCCCCATCAGATACTAGGAATGATCCGCACTTTGAGAGAGATCTTTGTGATACTATATTGGTTGGTGGTATCCCCTATAGGATCCTAGGAGTGATCCCCTATCCAAGGAGGTGTGTTTTTCAGTTTTCCATACTGGTTTCATAGTGTCCCCCAATGGATCTAGGGAGGGATCCCATTTCTGAGGGTTGAGACCATTCATGGTTCCAGTAGAGTTCATAGCATCCCCTAGTAGATCCTGGGAGGGATACCCTATTTGAGTATTGATATCCACTGAGTTCCAGTGAGACGTGCTTGGTGGTGATATCTAACGAGCATTTTCTCTCAGATGTGTCATCAAGGATGGTTGGGTTGTTCCTAATGGAGATTATCTCTAGGATGAGTTTCATCTAGGATGATTGGGCTTGTGGAGTGTATTATCCTAGTCGAGTTTTTCTTTATAGCCTTGAGTAGAACCTATCGATGGTGATGAGGTTGGAAACTCGTGAGGCTTGGTGTCTGTGACGAGTATATCTGGGTGTTTTTTGGGATTTATTTTCAGTTTTGTCACATCTTGGATAAACCACTATGTGGTATGATCTTAATAGTCGTTTTTAGTTTAGGATGGTTTCAAGTTAGAGTTTCTATCATTTGGTTTACCTATGGTTGGTTCGAACAAATTGCTTCCTTTGAGTTTCTCCCTTTTCTTTAGGGGTTTTTGGGGAGCCTACTAAGTATCTTTATACTCACCCCTGCATGGGATTTAACCACACATATTGTGTCTTTTGAAGACCATAGGCCTTTCGACGGAGTCTCGGGAGGACCCGGAGCAGATGAAGCTTAGTGATATCGATAGACTGGGGTATTTACCAGAGCTTAACTGAGGAGATTTCCGGCATGTGCATTTGATATTGATCCCCTCCATCTGATCAGGTTGGATTCTTTTATAATTTTCTTTTGTTGGGTGTTTATTTTTTCCATTTTTTTAATTATTCTATACTTTGGTTTAGGATAGATGTATTCATGCATTTCTTTTCAATTTTATATATCTATGCACTGTTTCATGGAGGTGTATGTGGGTAAATGCACACAAGTGACTTAATATAAGGCCTCCCATTTGTGTGATAGCCTACTCATCACTAGAACCCAGCCCCTAGCCTATGGAGTTGGGATTCAGTAGTCACGGATTGAGACCTGTTGGTTCAGGTCGTGACAGAGTGGTATCAAAGGAGGTTCCACTTTGGTACTGCAATGTTGTGATCTTGGTTTGGGATGCATAACAATAGTGTTAGGGTGTTTTGAGTTCATATCTCAAGACAGAGATTCTATTATTGGTTTTGTGGCCAACGTATCCATTCATCAGGACTCTGATAACCTAATTTTTCAACTTGGTACATTAGGATATTGGTTGAAGGGGAATAATGGTACATGCATCATATAGGACTGGGTTTTGGGTTTTTCATTTCCTTCTTGATTAATCTCCCAAGATATACTCTTTGACCGTGATGTGTCTTGATTTTATTTTAGAATGCCTCTATGATGATATCTAGGAAGTTTTCTATGGTGGTATTGTGGTGAAGATATACCCTGAGATGAGGCTTTAGTTTAGGACATTGGTTTTGAGGCTAGACCTCCAGCTGTTCCTCCAGTTGAGCCACCACCTGTTGAGCAGCAGGTTGTACCAATAGTGTATGTTGAGGATGCATGTAGGCTGAGTGCATTACATGAGTTCTAGAGGTAGTGACCTCTGAGGTACCAGGGTGATCCATACCCCTAGGCAGCTAATGACTGGATCGATGTAGTCACACAAGTTTTCCACCTTTTGAGTACACCTCCTAATTAGATAGTGTTTCTAGTGGTGAACCTTCTGCATGGTTTGGCGGTCGATGGTGGAGTTTAGTGATGCAGTCCCATGATGAGGTGATGATCACTTGGGCTGAGTTTGAGTGGATTTTTAGGGAGGAGTTTTATCCATCCACATTGAGGTCAGTGCATATCCATGAGATTCTATAGCTTTAGTGGGGTGTTAATACCATGTTAGAGTAATCAGTGAGGTTCATAGACCTATCACGTTACTCCCTGGATATGGTTTGGGATCCATTCTTCAGAGCACGAACCTTTGAGTAGGGCTTGAGTAGGGAGATCAGGGCATCAGTGGTGCCTCTATGCTTTCCCACCTATGTTGGAGTGCTAGAGCAGTCATGGTGGTGGAGAGCTTTTTGGATGAGCAGACTCCAACCATTAGTGTAGGGAACACTAGAACTGAGACATCGACATATGGTAGCCGAAGGTAGGTTCAGGGATCCAGGCATTCATGATGCTTCAAGAGGCGTTCCCAAGATGGAGGGTCTGAGGCTCAGGGATTTCAAGCCAGTTTTGGTTAGCCGCAGGAGAATTGTTGTTATTCTTATGATGGTCGGGGACATATTTCTAGATATTATCTAACCTGGCGTGATTTCAAGGTGGATCTGGTTGAAGGACCACCTTGACAGAGGAAGTGTTTCAAGTAGTTTGGAAAACGTGGAGGAGGGTATGGGATAGAAGTAAGATGTATAAGGTGGTATGAGTTGCACCACCACCCCTAGGTGGTCTACGCTAGGATTAAGGAGCTAAATGATGGGGGTGAGGACACTTGCAGGTTATATAATCCTTTGACCCAGAGGCTCTAAGTGATAGATGTACTCTCTGTTTCCTTTCTAATTTCTACAGTAGTATTTATTGACACTATTATGGGGCACTCTTTTCTTTCCATTTCTTGCTTAAGGTTTGTTTAGGGTGAAGCAGGGCATCGGTAAGACCTTTTATTGGTGGTGTTAAACATAGCTTTGAATGTTTGAGAAAGTGGGATCCCTCCCCCATTGAGATGTGTTTTTGTAACATGATCTAAAACTATGTGGGCAAGTTAGTGATGCCCAAAGAATATTGTATCGAGGTGTAGTGGACGTGTCCCTCCAACATGTGTATTCAAGGTAGGGGTTGTGTGTTGGATTTTTTGCATAAAGGTCCTAATAAGACCTAGTGTGTGCACTTGGGAAGCCCTTTTTGTGGATACCCTCAAGTGTTTGACATCATATTTTTATGCAAGATTCTTCAGGAGGGCATGTTTCGGTTTAACATGTCTTCAAACTCACGAGGATGAGGAACACTTCTCCCACTAAGATTAATTCTTGTTATGAAATAAAAAACCATTTTGTAGAGACATTTTTACCCAAAGTGGATATTATCAAGGTGAAATAGATTAGTTCCTTTGACTTGTGAGTTTATATTAGGGTTTCATTAGTCTCTGTAGCAGGTTAGCAAGGTGGTGTACCGCTAGACCCAATGATAGTAGATGGAATGGGTACTTAGTGTTTTCTACTTATTAAAGCTAATGAGACATATACATTCCTTTTTTCACATTATCGACCTGGTTGATATGGACTTGGTTGTGGTATTCATTGTGGTTCCCATGAGTGTGTGATCGTAAGTAGCACAGGAACCCTTGGTGGCCTTTGTGGTGGTCTTATTGAGATTGATGGTGCGGGAGTCACATTTGAGAGCTCGGCTTTATTTCCCATGTGCCTAGGATTTCTCTTTTTGGAGAAAACAATACTTAAGGAGTGGAGGATATAGTGAATCAGGTTTGAACTATAAGACTTTTGAGTATTTCTAAGAATATTTCTGGAGTCAGGAGATGAATCGGTGCCTAATTTTGAAGCCTAGAGAGCCTTGACATGGTGATATTAAAATATTAAATATATTTTATTAATCATTTTCAATCTATATTGAGATGTGGAATAAATCCCAAGAAGAGTCACATATTGGAATTTTGATACCGCGGTTGAGTTCAAAATTTCGTGTTTACCCTAGGCACGACGTAAACTTTTTCAGCACCAGGTGTTTGTTTGGAGGCGGGTTATCGGGAATGTGTTGTTAGGGAGTTAAATGGGAGTATTGTTTTAATAAAAATTAAAACAATTAACTTCTTCCCCACCCACTTTGTTTCACATGTAGGATGAGTCGAAGCCCCTCTACCCCTCTCGACCAACAGATGACCTGAAGAGAAAATCGAGGAAACGAGGCACCATCGATCTCTGATCTTGATGGAAATCACTCTCAGATCATGTGACAGTAGCTTTTAACCATCATTTTGACCCCGAAGCTTCAATTTTTCACCCTTGAGGTAGTTTATTTGAGTTTTAAGTCTTGATACCCTTGTTTTTTCATCATTTTAAAGTTTTAGATCCCTTATATGCTTTCTAGGGACCCCTTGTGGGTTGATCTATGTGTTTTGGGGTGAACGGGGGTGATCCGGGCTATTTTTAGGGAATTTACATTGGATTTTCCCATCTACACAGTGTTTAGACAAGAGGGACACATTGTGTGTTCTTCCCATTCAGAGAAGATGTGTTTTGGAGACTACACATCGTGTACCATGGCTTATACGTCGTGTAGTGACCCCATGTCGGGTGGCCTGAGGACATGGTCAGGGAAGCCATGTGATGTGCATGACTGTGTAAAAGTATACTACTAGGGTACACAAACATGGGCTTTAGAACACAATCAAAGGCAAGAAACATGGCTAAGGGTTCGTGTAGTTGGGATACAATGTGTAACAGGGGGTACACGTTGTGTGGTGAACATGTCTAGTTGTGTTGTGTGATGGGAATACACGGTCGTGGCCCAAGTGAGGTGAGACATATCATATACCATTGATACATGCTATGTGGTACCACATGCCTACCCAATTTTTGTAGTTATAGTACATGGCCATGTGTTTATCCAGGGTCACACACCATGTAGACCCCCTTACATTCTGTGTAGTCTCCTATTGGAGGAGTTTCTGCCTTTCGTATCTCCTCCTTTGGAGCTCAGATTTAGGCCTGTGAGTGGATTATCCTGAGCAATTTTCCATATAGAACATGATGGTGGCTACGGTTTGGTCCCAATAGATGTAAGGTGAGGAAAATTTTTGGATATCTTGGGTTAATGATGTTTAGAGCAGCAATGGTTGAGCTATGAGGTTTTGTGTGGCATTACGTCCTCGATACAGGATTATGATCCCCTTGATAAGTTGAACATAGTAAGAGTTATCAAATATCTCTGGAGATCCCAAGGTGGGATCCTATATTATTTTGTTAGAGTTGTTTCATACCTCTAGAGAGGCTGGATCAGGATCCTCTAGTATATCATTTTTTTATATTGGGTTCTCAGAATTTTTGTGAGCAATACTACATGGGCGGTGATCCCCTGTCTATTAAGATAGCCCTATGGGGTCTATGGTATCTTCTGGAGTATGATACCCTATGAAGAGGGAAGTTTCAGTAGGGTTGCGATATCATCGTGATATGATCCCCTACTTCGCGTGTATGCCATATGGGATTTGTGGAATCGTCATGACCAACACTACACAGGCGACAATCCTCTGTCTGAGTGTTATGATATCCAAGATGTTAGATTGAGTTTTGGTATTCCCTAGTGGATCTTATGAGTGATCCCCTATCTAATAGATATCTTTGTCACACTATATTGGGTTAGTGGTATCCCCTAGTGGATCCTAGGAGTGATCCTCTATCCGAGGAGATGTGGTTTCTGGTTTTACATATTGGGTTCATAGTGTCCCCCAACGAATCCTAGGAGGGATACCCTTTCTAAGGGTTGATACCATTCATGGTTCTAGTAGGTTTCTTAGCATCCCTCAGCAGATCCTAAGAGGGATCCCCTATCTGAGTATCAAGATCCATTAAGTTCTAGTGAGATGTGCTTGGTGGTGGTATCTGATAAGCATGTTCTATCAGATGTGCCATCAGGGATGGATGGGTTTCTCCATGTAGATTGTATCTCTCAGACGAGTGTCATCTAGGATGAATGGGCTCATGGTGTGTGTTCTCTTGGTCGAGTGTTGCTTTAGAGCCTCGAGTAGAACCCATCGCTAGCGATGAGGTCGGAACCTCATGAGGCTTAGTGCCTAAGAAGAGTATATTTGGTTGTTTTCTAGATTTTCCTTGTGGTGTTTTCACATATTGGATAAATCACCATGTGGTATGATCTGACTAGTCATGTTTATATGAGGATCGTTTTGATGTGGAGTTTCTCAAATTGAGATTACCTATGATTGGGTCAAGCGTACTGTTTCCTTTCAGTTTCTCCCTTTTATTTTTGGTTTTTTGGGGAACCTACAGGGTATCTTTATACTCACCCATACATGGGATTTTCTCACACATGTTGTGTCTTGTGTAGACCACAGGCCTTTCAACAGAGTCCCAGGAGGACCCAGATCAGGCGTAGCTTAGTGAGCTAAACTGACCAGGGTGTTTATCAGAGCTTAACTAAGGAGCTTTCTGGCAGGTGTATTTGACAGTGATCCCCTCCATCCGAGCATGTGGTATGCTTTTACAGTTTTCTTTTGGTGGTCTGGTATTTTTTCCCTTTTTTACAACTTTTGTACTCTGGTTTGTGATATATTATTGCATTAATTTCTTTTCAGATTTATATATATCTTCACTATTTCATGGAGGTGTATGTGGGTGCGTACGTATAAGTACCTTAGGCTAAGGCCTACCATGTGAGTGATAGCCTACTCATAATTGGATGCTATCCCCTAGCCTATGGAGGTTGGATTGAGGATTCACGGCTCGAGCCCCATTGGTTTGGGTCATGACAGAGTGGTATAAAAGGAGGTTTCACTTTGGGACTGTAGTGTTGTGGTCTTAGTTTGGGTTGAATAGTGGCAATGTTAGTGTGTTTTGAGTTTGGCTCTCAGGTAAAAGGTTCTAGTGTTGGTTTGGAGGCTGACATATTCATTCACCATGACTCTGATAACCAGATTTTTCAACTTGGTACATTAGGACATCAGTCGTATGGAAATAATGGTACATGCATCATATAGGACTGGGTTTTGGGTTTTTCCAGTCCTTATTGAGTCATCTCCCCAGATACTCTTTGATCATGATGTGTCTTGATTTTATTTTAGGAAACCTTCATGACGATATCAAGGTGGGATTCTATGGCAGGATTTTGGTAACGATCCTCCCTGAGATGAGGCTTTAGTGCAGGGCACTGGTTCTGAGGCTAGACCTCTGGGTGGTCTCCTAGTTGAGCCACCACCCATCGAGCAGCAGGTTTTTCATGACCCCCTCCCTCTAAAGATACTCTTCATGAGCTATAAATGAAGGAAGATAGATAATGAACCATGATTCCCACCTCCAGTAGGCCCTGGGGTGGCGACCAACACCAAGGGTATATAATCTCACAAAATGGGAAGCATTACCCTTTTTATAAGAAAACGATACCAGGAGATAATATGGTCCATATCAAAACAACTCCAAGCACTATATAAAAGAAAAAACAAAATCCATACCACATGCATGTTTTAAAGTAAAACTATTACAAATACAATGAAAATCTCCAAAGTAAATACCAAAAGAACAAAGCTAAGCTGCGACATGATAAATACCCCCAAGTTTGAGCTATTAATGCCCAGTATGGTCCTTGTAGTCCTCTTGGAAACCAAAAAGTAGTTTTACAACATAGAGTGAGCGTACAAGTATACTCAGTAGGAAAAACCCAAGTCTCTCATGCATAAGTCGAGAAGCATACTAATTCCCATGTGAGAGAATAGCAGAAACCAACAGCACCTAACAAGGTATACTAGCCACCCCAACCTCACCAAAGGTATGCTCACCAAATAATACAATTCAAGTAAATTAATATAGAGAACATCAATGATAGGGTTCCCCACACCACTTTCCCACTGATTAGATGCTCTCACACACTAATGGTAAATGTCCTAGAGTTCCCACCTCTTTCAAAAGTATCATGTCATAACCCTCCTGCACACACCTGGGCCTCACAGCTAGTCCCACAACCTGGGAAAATGAATCTCATCGCATCTCACTCGCACACACTTGGGCCTCACAACCATGTATCACCCACAAAAACTTGGGCCACATACCATGTCGTATCTCAAAAATGCCTAGAAAAGCACAAAACATCTCATCCAAAAGACACATGGGAAACCACAACTCATATCATCCTAAAGAAACCTAGGAAAACAAAAATCTTCTGCTCACACCTTGGCCTCACAAACCACTACCTCCCTGAATAATCTTGGTTTATCACTACCTGAAAGAGGGATTAGGGAAGAACGGGTGGTCATCCATCCATACTCCCATCGGGATGTTTGGGAAGGACACCCTTCCCCATGACAATGGGGGTGTTCGACACATAGTGCTCAACTAGGGTGTGGTACATATAGAAAACATAAGGAAAATATAGGTATGTATATATAGTATCAAATACTCAAGCCCAACCTATGGGTTTTCAATCAAAAAATAAACCACTCTATGATACTTCCAACTCTGCTGATACCTCTAAATGCATTTATTAACACCAGCAACAGTCACTTCAGAAGTTCATAAATGAAATCCATCCACAACAAGCCACAACTCAAACATACCCCAAGCCAAATCATTTAACCAATTAAAATTATTTATTAAGAATCCCTTTATTCATTCCATAACTACCCAGGCAACTACCAACCACAACACACATCAAGCCACACATTATAAACCATGTAGAGAAAAAATAACCATACTAAATCAACTCACTTCATATTTCCACTCCGTTCAACACCCATACCAACCACTTCCATAATCATTATTCAAAGTCATTCCACCATGTCCTTCCTCTCAAAAAGAAATATCCCAACTTACAAACACACCCCATAATGCACCTCATCATAACCAAACCCAGCATCCCTGTTGTATAACAACACTACACCCATCACACCCAGCAACATAATAATAGCACAACCCGAACCTATAGCCCTACTACTCAAACACTACCCATCCATTTCACAATCAGTCAATTTATCAACCTGATATTCCATTACCCCACTCATAGCACCCCACCTTATGGTCATGATCTCAACCCAAGCACCACACAAGGCACAAGACAGAACCAAAACCACACACAACCACACCAAACAAGGTTGAGTGTATTAAGATTTATTAGAAACTCGTTATTTAATTCATCTTTGATAATTCAAGGATTATCATAGAACAAGTTCGATCATGGGGTATCCATTTATTTAACTGAATATACGCAGTTAATCAATTGAGTTTATATAAAACCATTCAACACATGATCAACAACAATACATCACAAGTCATCTCAAGTTCAAAAATAAAGACCACCAATGACCATGTTTTTTAGTAGGCATATAGCCCATATAGATCACAATATCAATAAAAATGAAATAGAAGAATGTGTTAATTTCCCCCAGCCCCTGTTTATTTTTTTTAAAGCCAATTCAGTTATCTTTATTTAATTTGGATTCAAATTCCTTCACATGGTGAGCATTCATACACCCACCCCGCATGATGCACAACTAAAAGAGAGATGAAGGGATCCCTACCTTGAGAAATAGATGATCAGCACCTCCTCCTTGTGCCAAACAGGGGGTGCACAAGGCTCCAGAGAAACATGATCCAAGGTTGAAACATAGACGTGTGGTTCCTTAGGGAAGAAAGGTTATGTGATTCCCATGTATTAAGAGAAAATAGAAATAAATAATGAAGGAAAGGTGTCTGGATTTGAAGGACTAGATCTGAGATGCAAGGGATATGAAGCTGTTTTGAACTCCCCATTAAAAGTGTATATTGACTATGTGTTTTAACTAACTTAAAGCCTCCCGAGCGTAAGAAAATTAAATATATATTTTACATCATTTTAAATGGCTTAAAAAATACTTAAATATAGTTTTAAACTCATTTTATGTCAAAAAAATGTTAAATGAGAGAATCTAGAAAAACTTGGAAAAACTAAAAATTTTGAAAAACTATAAAAATGAATCACCATTGGGTGAGTCACCAGTTTGATATATTGGTGGTGAGTCACCATTCGGTGACCTACTATTGGATGACTCATTGGTGCAAGTCACCAGTCCTGACTCACTGTTAGCAACCTACCGTTCTCGACTCATCGTTGGATGACTCACCAATGTGAGTCACCGGTCCTGAATCACCATTAGCAACCTACCATTACTGACTCACCATTGGATGACTCACTAGTATGATTCACTATTACTGACTCTCCATCAGCAGCCTACCATTCCTAAATACCCATTAGAAAAATGAAAAAAACTAGTAAACTCTCAAAAAGAGCCACCACGACCTCCAGAAAACCTCAAACACTAGATTTTCACAAAGGAATGGACTAGAAGGTTTGGGAAATTACATCAGATACCTATTAAACTATTATCATCCTTGAGAATTAAAAACCAACCCATAAGGAAAATAGGGGTCTGAATAACCACCTCGTGAGATACCTTTTAAGGTTCCCACTTTGCTTGAAACACCGCTACCGACTAAGCACACCAAAGTTAAATGATAAACCACCCTATGTTGTTCAAAAGATAGATTTAAACCTCAACATCCAAGAACACCTCCTCTGATATCTACTACCCCAACTAACCACAAGGCAAACCACACAAGCACAACAACCATGCCATCTAAAACACATGAATCGAACAATTCCTTCCTCTATATGAAGATATTATCTGCTTTGGGTGGCACGGACTCGCCCGTATGGGTTTAATCACATTCTCATTAATGCATCATGATTAGGAATTAGGTTCTACCCTCTTCATATTCCAGGATTTTATCACACATTGTTGAACTAGGAAACAACTCATCTCATAACAAACAAGGTTCAAGAATTATATCACAAAGGGAAACACAACAAGGAAAAACATAGAACAACTCTGGGTACTGGGAATGCATCAGTGTCTCCCTTTACCAAGTACTCTCTTTCAAAACACCATGCCTCCACAACACATGAACCAAGGGAATGGTCCATCTGCACAGCACCTTCTCCCGAAGATCCTGGATCTTTAATGGCCACTCCATGAATGTCGCATCATCTTTAACATCCAAATATCCCCAGTCAATGACATGAGAGTCATTGTGAAGATACCAAAAAAGATGAGAGGCATGAAAGATGTCATGGACCTTCTCCAACTATGGTGGTAGTTCCAACCGGGACCCCACCTCGCCAACTTGTCCCAACACCTCAAATGGTCTGATGAACCTCAAAAATAGCTTACTCCCTTTTCTGAAACTTTATTGGCCACGTCGAGGGGAAACCCTTAAGAACATGTGGTCCCCAACCTAAAACTCCAAAGGGCTCCTCCTACAATTGGAATTAAACTTCTACCAATCCAGTACTACTTTTATTCTATCAATAACAAGTTGAACCTTCTCTATTATACTCTACATGACCTCAGGACCAAGAATAGTTGTCTCCCCAACCTCTATTAATCATAAAGGTTAATGACATGTTCTTATATACAAAGATTAAAATGGAACCATACTAATGGAAGAGTGATAACTATTATTATAATAAAACTCTACCAAGGGTAAGTGCCACACCCAAGATACACCAAAGTTCAAGACTCGTTCTTGCAATATATCCTACAACATGTGGATAGACCATTCTGTCTCCCCATCTGTCTGAGGGCGGAAAGTAATGCTGAGGTGAAACTGAGTGCCAAAATAATTCTTCAATCCCCTCTAGTCTTGCAAGGTAAAATTTGTGTCCCGATCTGAGACAATGGATCTCGTAACTCCATATAGTCGCACCACCTCATCCACATACCTCCTTGACAAGGCATCAACTTCACCTGAATCCTTGATTGCTAAGAAATGAGCTAATTGCATTAGCTAATCAAACACTACCTAGATTGCATTGCATCCTTCCTGGTCCTTGGGTAACACTGTGATAAAATTCATTGATATTTCATCCCACTTCCACTTGGGGAAATCTAGGGGCTGCAACAAAACACCGAGAACACAGTGCTCAGCCTTCACCTACTAGAACACTAAGCACCTCGCCACAAACTTCACTACCGTATGTTTCATCTCGGGCCACCAAAACTATTCCCTCAATCCATGGTATATCTTATAAATTCTAGGGTGTACCACTAAGGGTGAGTTTTGAAACTCACGGAGAACTCCCTCGTGCATCGCTACTGCAAAAAATAGCCTTCCACATAACAAAATCTGATTCTGACCATCCTATAACCATTACTCCAAAGCATAACCATGGTCAATGAAATCATGCATCACCTCCACCTTTGATTCTCCCCACTGAGACTCCTCCACCTAGTGTAGTAGTGTATACTACGCCATCATCTGAAATAGATAGCATCTATCATCATCCATTTCTGTGTCTAAGTGCAAGGCAGCTAACTCCTCCATCACCTTCCAAGCATCTGCAGATTCCCAAACTACCTCCTTCTATGAATTCCTACTCAAATAATCAGCCATAATATTTCCCTTTCCTATGTTGTAGTAGATCTCAAAATCATAGTCTTGAAGAAAATCCATCCACCTTTACTGTCACAAGTTCATATCTCACTGGGAAAAGATATACCTCAATCTCTTATGATCCGTCAAGACCACAAAGTGCTCCCTAATGAGGTAATGTCTCCACAAATTCAGCATAAACACAACCACTACTAGCTCCAAATCATGGGTGGCATAGTTACGTTCATGGGGACATAACTTTCTAGGCCCATAAGATATCACTCCCCATTGTTTCATCATCATTCATACCAAGAACAAATGGGAAGCATCACAAAACACCTTGAACATCACCTCTTCCCCTAGAAACTGGAGCACTAGAGCACTGACCAACTTCCCCTTCAGATAGTCGAACATTGTCTAGTACTGCTCACTCTACACAAAATACTGGTATTTTTTGGTGAGATCTATCAATAGAGCTGCAACTTGAGAGAAATAGGGTATAAATATCTGGTAATAGCATTCCATATTGAGAAATTTGTGAACCTATACAACATTATTGGGTTCTTCCCAAGAAAAAACTACCTCTAACTTCAACAGGACCACTATTATACCCTGGTGTGACACCACATTTCCAAGAAAGTGTGCCTATCTTATTCATAACTTACACTTGGACAGATTTCTATAGAGTTGGTGGTACCAAAGAACTTCCAAGAAATTCCTAAAATTCTTAGTATTATCCCCCTATTACTTCAATTAGATTAGGATTTCATTGAGGAATATAATGAAGAACCATTCTAGGAACTCATGAAAGATGGAGTTCATAAGTCCCATGAACATGGCTAGTGTGTTCGTAACACCAAATGACATAACCATGAACTCTAAGTTCCCATACCTACATTTGAAAGCAGTCGTCAGGATATCACCCTCCTTTACCCTTAGTTGGTGGTACCAAGACCATAGATTAATCTTAGAGAACTAACTTTCTCCACTCACCTATTCTAAAATATTGTCTTTCCATGGGAGAGGGTAACAGTTCTTGATTGTTATCTGATTCAACCTCCGATAGTCTATGCATATAACGACACATACTTTACATACATTGTTAATACTTCAAAATTGAAGCACACTTATTACAACATATGACAAAACCACAAAGGACCGTATAGGTATAGTGTCTTTAGAAACTGGGAAACATAAACAACTGGTTCATAAATCTTCTACAGTGTCTCCCATTTATTTCATCATATCTAGGGTACCTTTTAGCATATTCTACTTAATATCCATCTTCCTGACCTGGGGAAAAGAAAACATAAAAGGGTGAGCTCAAATGCTCAGCAAGGGCAAATAAAGGAAATAAAAATCATATCATATCTTTTTGAAAATCAAAACCTGCAAAAGAGATCATAATGTCTTAACATGGAATAAATCATAGAAGTGAAAATGAGATCCCCATAATCATAACATGAAACTTGAAACTTTGTGGCATGCACACATAATCATGGAAAATCATTTCTTGTTAGTCATGACTCATTGCCAAGACTATCTTAGTGGACAAAGTCCCTTTCTGAACCGAGTTCACTCCTCGTTTCAGTCCTGTATCACTGAACCGAAATAACCTTCCGTTCCAGCCATGTCTATCTCATGAGATATAAAATCTTTACCCAATGCATTGGAGGGAGATATAGGTCCCACCCATCTTATAATGAATCCTTTCTTATGTGTTCCACATAATCATAAATCATACATCATCGCATAACCCATGTAATAAAAATGGGATTCTTAAACAACATGACATCATAAAACAATTCATATAAGATAAAGGAATTCATAAAAATGTTTCCATCACAACATAATAAAATCCATGTAATAATAGGGATAAAAACAGAACCCTTTTATTATCTTAGATGGAAAATAATTTTGATAAAATACTTGAACTTCATTCTTGAGGAAAATATCCTTTCTACTTCAAAAACACTTTTCCTTTATTAACATGTCATACAATTTTAAACTAAAAGAAGTTGATTAAAAATAAACTTGAATACTTGTAAAGTAAGCTTCTTGGAAATAATGTTTTAGAAATCCATTCATGCCGTATAAGTTAAAAAAACATTCTTCTCGTACTTTTGTCAGAAAAGTCAAAAAAGTACCTCGTACGAAAAATGACAAAAGATTCCTTTCATATCCTTTACTAAAAATTTACCGAAGGGTAAAATTGAATTTAAACTATTGTAAGTGGATGGAAACAATATTACATATTTAGGGAACATGGATGTTGATGATAAAAATACACCCCAGTAAATGCCAAAGTAAAAACAATCTCGGATACAAATGAGATTGTGATATTTTCCCTTACCTTAGGTCTGATTTGCTTTGTACGTATCCGAAGCTCCTGTATAATGGTTTAAATAATGTTATTGACTTATTCCAGAATCATACATATTGATATTATATCATATATGGTCATATTCTTAGCTTCTTTTTAGTAATATTTCATTGTTACTTGTTACTCGGGTCTTTATTGCCTTTTGTTCTTATGCGTGTTTTGCCGAATAAATTCTTATTCTTATTTTAAGGTTATAGATACCTTATATACAGAATGGTATTAGTGTAATATATATCATATTTATTCATTCAATTCATTTATATAATCACTATGTAATGATGATCATGTAGAACGAGTCACATCACATCGTGGAGACGGTATTCCGTGCGTACGCACGAGTGATGATATCGTTCCTATGATAGTGGAATTGTATTGGAGTGTATTTATATTATTTCAGTATCAATATTACTTTATAATAATCATAAATAGTTACTCATTACACCAGTATACCCATCCTTGTAAGGTGGTGGTGGAAAATAGATTACACCACGGCGTGGAGACGGTATTCCGTACGTACGCACGCGCGGTGATTTCATTTTTCCGTAGGATGGATAGAAGGTGAATAAGGGTTGTTTCATATTTATAATAACATATCAGTATGTAAGTAATACTGATGTTATTACTTTATCATGAAACAACTAAAGAATAAGAAGTTGAATAAGAAAGAAATTGAAAAGATCGGTAATGGATATTACCTCTTCTTTGGAACGCTTCTTTGAATCCTCCACTTAGGGAACTAATATTGGTCTTTGAAGAAGACCAGAACCTCTAGGATTATTCTAGGGAAGTGGAGAGGAGAAAATTTCAGGGGTTTGCTGATCTTGAGTGCTCAATTTGGTGTGAGGAGGAGGGGGAGGAGGTGCCCTTTTATAAGGGAGGAGAGGGGCACCTTAGGAATATCTCAAAATATTATTTTATATTAAAGTCAAAATCGGTTTATAATGGTTCCAAAGGGTCTTATTTCTAAGATAAGGTGGGGATGGGTTGAAATCCTATCAACCAATAGGATTTAGACAAGTTTAGGGTATTATTTTAACCTTATCAATTAGATTTAACTCTAAGTTAAATAATTTAGCTTTTACCATGTCTTTTTGTTTTCTTTCACTATATGGTTAATACACTTACTATAACATGCCAAACGAACCCCAAATTGTTTATTATTAATATATATATCCTTATATAAGTCATTTGGCCGAACCTTAGATTTTTAGGAATAAAATAACAATTAATAATATAATATTTGATTTAAAAACTATTTTGTGTCAATTTTGACACTATTTGATATATGATTTTTTTGAAAGTCATAACAGAATTATATGTTCGAACCAAGTTGATTAAATCAACACTATTATATCATAGTAACCTATAAAATTAGTGGAATTCATAAAAAGTCTTAAATTACATTTATTTTGGTATTTATATTATCAATTATGTCAATATTTCATTAATAAGATAATTACTGCATCATCTTTGTGTCATAAATAAATTAAATTATTTGATGTCTAAAAATTACAAATAAAATACCATCATGTAGGAAATCTTTTTAGATTTCTAATGAATATTTACAATCGAATTTATCTTATGTATAACCCCATATTAAAAATTATTTACTTATTAAACTTTGATTTTAACTATTTTAACCCTTCTTTAAATAAATTAATAATAAATGTCCTAATCTAATCTAGGTGGGCCTAAATGGTCATATTTTATTCCTAAGTTTGTTTTTGGTCGAATTACACTTGTCCAATAGAATTAGGACATGTGTTAGGGTAATATTAATATCATATTTACCCTTAGTTACCCTATTTACTATTAACCGCGGTAAAAAAAATAAAAAGTTACTATTCACCAAAAAATTATTTTTAACTCATTGAACCACATTTTACTTACTGATATCAACCGTGTCTGTCGGATTTTTTAAATTCCATTCACAGAAGCGGTAAAATTAAGTTTTATGCAAAATTCAGTTTTTAACCTACCACTTAGTGGTTTCACTATTCATCAAAAATTGAAAGTTTTCAGAAAAATACCAAAATTTCACCCTAGGCTAATTTCGATATTCTGAGTCCAAAAATGAAGTCCATTTTGAAAAATAAAATTTATAAAATTTCAAAAAGTGGTTATTACTATTCATAACGGCTAGTTTTAATAGCATATTGCTGTTTAGTGAAACTCGGTATTGCGTACGACGAAAGCTATTGAGGAAGGTCGTGATTGCGTGTAAAGAAAGCCAAGAAAGTGTTGTGTAGAAAAAGATTCCTTTGATGATATAAAAACAAAATATTACTCATAAAAATATCGGGTGTTACATTCTACCCCCCTTAAAAAGAATTTCGCCCTCGAAATTCGTCACTTTGTAACAAACAGATGAGGATACTTCTCCCTCATCATATCCTCAAGCTCCCATGTAGCTTCTTCAAGTTGGTGGTTCCTCCATAAAACTTTCACCAATCGAGTGGTCTTGTTTCGTAGGACTTTTTTGCTACGATCCAGAATCTCTATCAGCTGTTCTTCATAAGAAAGATCTTGTTCCAGCGGTACAACTTCTGAGCTGAGTACATGTGAAGGATCTGGTATGTACTTTCTCAGGAGAGATACATGGAACACATCGTGAACTTGGGAGAGATTCGGTGGAAGCGCCAATCGGTAAGCTACCTTCCCAACACGATCCAGTATTTCGAAAGGACCGATATATCTAGGGCTCAACTTCCCCTTCTTTCCAAATCTCATAACCCTCTTCCAGGGAGATATTCGTAAGAACACTTTATCACCCACTTCAAACTCTAGGTCTTTTCTTCGGTTGTCGGCATAACTTTTCTGTCGACTCTGAGCTGCTCTTATGTGTTGTTGAATAGATCTGACCTTTTCTGCCATTTCATCAACGAGATCAGGTCCTAATAGCTTTCTTTCCCCAACTTCATCCCAGCAATTTGGAGTCTTGCATTTCTTTCCATAGAGAGTTTCATAAGGAGCCATCTGAATACTGGAGTGAAAGCTATTATTATAAGAAAATTCCACCAAAGGTAGGTGTTGATCCCAACCTCCTTTGAAATCCATAGAGAAAGCTCTCAACATATCTTCTAGGGTTTGAATTGTTCTCTCAGACTGACCGTCTGTCTGGGGATGATAAGCAGTGCTGAAACTCAACTCTGTATCCAAAGTATGCTGAAGACTTCGCCAGAACGTCAAGGTAAATCTCGGATCCCGATCAGATATAATAGAAAGTGGTACTCCATGCAATATTACCACTTCCTTTACATATATCCTGGCAAGATGATCTAGAGAGAAATCCTCTCTAATTGCAATGAAGTGTGCAGACTTTGTAAGACGATCAACTATGACCCAAATAGCATTATTGCCTTTGGATGTTTTAGGAAGTCCTGTGACAAAGTCCATAGTGATGTTTTCCCATTTCCATTCGGGTATGGGTAATGGTTGTAACATCCCCTTAGACTTTTGTCTCTCAGCTTTAACTTGTTGACAAACCAAGCATCGAGAGACATATTCAGCAACATCTCTTTTCATGCCATCCCACCAGAAGTACTCTTTCAGGTCCCTATACATCTTCGTGCTTCCAGGATGAATAGAGAATGAAGAACTATGAGCCTCATCCAGCAACTCCTTCTTTAATTCGGGGATGGGAGGAACACAAACCCGATTCCTGAACTTTATTATCCCATCACAATCAAGGTTGAATTCAGGAACATTTCTCACCTTCTTTTGTAACTCGACATCTTCTTTCTGTGCCTCTTTAATCTTCACATGTATAGATGGTTGAACATTCATTTGAGAAAGATAAGATTTTTCCCCTTCCATTATAATTCTAAGATCCATCCTTTGTAAATCCATAAATATTGGATCTTTTGTGATCCTCATCATGGATAAACTAGCATGGTCTTGTCGACTTAATGCATCTGCCACCTTGTTTACTTTCCCAGGGTGGTAATGGATTGAGCAGTCATAATCCTTAATCAGCTCCAACCATCTTCTTTGATGCATATTCAACTCCTTTTGTGTGAAAATATACTTTAAACTTTTATGATCAGTATAAATATCACACCTTTCACCATAAAGGTAATGCCTCCAAATCTTTAATGCAAAGATTACCGCAGCCAACTCCAAATCATGTGTTGGGTAATTTTGCTCATGGATTTTCAACTGTCGTGAGGCATAAGCTATCACCATATCATTTTGCATAAGAACACACCCCAATCCCTTCTTGGATGCATCACTGTAGATCACAAACCTTTCTCCACTACAAGGCAGTGTGAGCACAGGTGCACTGGATAACCTTCTTTTCAACTCCTTGAAATTCTCTTCACATTCCTCTGTCCAGACAAACTTAACTCCTTTCCAAGTCAACTTGGTGAGTGGATTAGATAATCATGAAAAATCCTTTACAAAACGTCGATAATATCCAGCCAAACCAAGAAAACTTTGGATCTCAGTTACTATTGTTGGTCTCGAACATCTTTCGATAACCTCTGTTTTTGCTGGATCCACAGATATCCCCTCTTTTGAGATTATGTGACCCAAAAATGCAACTTTTTGAAGCCAAAATTCACACTTGGTAAATTTGGCATAAAGCTTCTCCTTTCTCAGGGTCTTCAATATAATTCTCAAGTGATATTCATGCTCTTCCTTGATCTTTTAATAGACAAGAATATCGTCTATAAAGACTACCACAAATTGATCAAGATAGTCTCTAAAGACTCTATTCATTAGATCCATGAAGATAGCAGGGGCATTAGTAAGACCAAATGGAATCACTATAAATTCATAGTGTCCATACCTTGTACGGAAAGCCATCTTTGGTATATCCTCCCTTTTGACCCTTAATTGATGATACCCTGAACGAAGATCAATCTTGGAAAAGTATTGAGCTCCGCGTAGTTGGTCAAATAAGTCATCAATTCGTGGGAGAGGATATTTGTTCTTGATAGTGATCTTGTTAAGTTCTCGATAATCAATGCAGAGTCTCATTGATCCATCTTTCTTCTTAACAAATAGAACAGGTGCTCCCCAAGGTGACGCACTAGGGCGTATGAATCCCTTATCAATATTCTCTTGAAGTTGCTTCTTAAATTCCTACAACTCAGTTGGGGCCATTCTATATGGTGTATTTGAAATAGGCAAAGCACCCGGTACGAGTTCTATTGAAAACTCAACTTCACGATTTGGTGGAAGACCCGGTAATTCCTCCAGAAAGACATCATCAAACTCCCTTACAATGGGCATATTCTTAATCGTGAGTTTCTCACCAACCATTTGAGATAAATAACCTTCATTTAGTGGAATCAATACCCATAAGATGGAAGAAATTTCCACTGGAAGGTTATGTTCATCCTTGCATTGGTATACGATCGTAGATTGATCTGGAATATGAAATGTGACTTCCCTTCTTTGGCAATTGATATGAGCTCCATGTAGAGAAATCCAATCCATGCCAAGAATCACATCAAATTCCACTAAAGGAAGGATCACAAGATTTGCAGGAAGCACTTTCCCACAAACTTAGATCGGAGAAGAATTATAAACTTTTGATGTGACTGTTGTGCCATTAGGTGTTGTCACAGCTAACTCAACATCTAATTGTTGAGGTAGTACGGTGACACCCTTAGAAAATTTTTCAGAAATAAAAGAGTGGGTGGATCCAAAATCAAATAAAACATTTGCTACTTTAGAGTGGATGGTAAGTGTACCTTTCACCACTTCGTTATCGTACTCCACATCGCTGATAGAAATTGCATGTGACTTTCCTTTGTCTTTAGCCTTAAGATTTTGTTGACGTCGACCATCATCATCAACCCTTGGATTTGGGCATTTATTGGCATAATGCCCCATCTCCTTGCACTTGAAACATTGAAGTGTAGTAGGTTCATTCTGTGTATCCCTTCCTTTGTTTGCGTCATTAGACATCTTCTTCCCATTATCACGGAATTCAAATGCCCGATGACCTTCCTTTCCACATTTAAAACATTTACTTGTCCCTTTAAGACAACTCCCTCCATGTTTCTTTCCACACTTTGAGCATAAGGAAAAGCTCATCTTCTTTTCCGTGTGCTCTTTAGATTTTTCTTTGAATTCCATCTTCCTCTTCTTATCAAACCCATGTGACTGATGGGTTACTCCAATCTCCATCTCGACTTTGAGAGCACATCGAACGATTTCCTCGTAGCTATTGAAGTCCCTTATGGCTAACGCCCTTCGAAGACTTGGTTTTAAGACACTAAAGAATCGATCGATCTTACTCTCAGGTTGGATAATAATACCAGAAGCGTACCTTGCAAGTCTTGTAAAATTTTATTCATAGGTACTAACAGATTCATCATCCCTTTGCTTCAGTTCAAGGAACTCTTTCTCCATATTTGTTCGGAGAATACGAGGGAAGTACTTATTGAAAAATAAGTTCTTGAACTCGTCCCATTCCATAGACTCAATTTCATCCCTTTGCCTCGTATTCTTAATAAGATTCCACCATTGATCAGCATCTCCTTCCAAACGATACACTGCTAGGATGACTTTATCATGTTCAGAACATTGAAGAACTGAAAATATCTTTCCAGTAGTACTAATCCATTGTTCAGCAACTAATGGATCAGTAGACCCGCTGAAAGAAGGTGGACGCTGCCTCATGAAGGATTCAACAGAATGTTGCTCCTTCCTTTGCTCGTTTGGAAGTCCTGCATGATTCATAGCTTGAGAAAGTTGTGTGAGCATGGCTACAAGATTTTTCATTCCAGCTCCCATATCGTTTGGTTGCTCAGGGGGACAATCATTGCATTTCCCATCGCATTCCGCATTAACACGGTTCCTTCGGGTTCCAGCCATTGACTAAAACCAAGAAGAATAGTGTGAGAAACACTAATTATAATAGGAAAACCAAATAATTCAAGAATAAAATTTTCATGCTTAAGGTCTTATCCTAGGTTATTCAAGGACATTTCTAAAACACTAAGATTGTGTTCTATGCTTAGACTTATCCTTAGGGTTCTTACTAAGGCTTTCACATCCTAGTTTCCAAAGGTTGACTATACCTTTCCTCTGATACCAACTATAACGACCCATACTTTACATACATTGTTAATACTTCAAAATTGAAGCACACTTATTACAACATATGACAAAACCACAAAGGACCGTATAGGTATAGTGTCTTTAGAAACTGGGAAACATAAACAACTGGTTCATAAATCTTCTACAGTGTCTCCCATTTATTTCATCATATCTAGGGTCCCTTTTAGCATATTCTACTTAATATCCATATTCCTGACCTGGGGAAAAGAAAACATAAAAGGGTGAGCTCAAATGCTCAGCAAGGGCAAATAAAGGAAATAAAAATCATATCATATCTTTTTGAAAATCAAAACCTGCAAAAGAGATCATAATGTATTAACATGGAATAAATCATAGAAGTGAAAATGAGATCCCCATAATCATAACATGAAACTTGAAACTTTGTGGCATGCACACATAATCATGGAAAATCATTTCTTGTTAGTCATGACTCATTGCCAAGACTATCTTAGTGGACAAAGTCCCTTTCTGAACCGAGTTCACTCCTCGTTTCAGTCCTGTATCACTGAACCGAAATAACCTTCCGTTCCAGCCATGTCTATCTCATGAGATATAAAATCTTTACCCAATGCATTTGAGGGAGATATAGGTCCCACCCATCTTATAATGAATCCTTTCTTATGTGTGCCACATAATCATAAATCATACATCATCGCATAACCCATGTAATAAAAATGGGATTCTTAAACAACATGACATCATAAAACAATTCATATAAGATAAAGGAATTCATAAAAATGTTTCCATCACAACATAATCAAATCCATTTAATAATAGGGATAAAAACATAACCCTTTTATTATCTTAGATGGAAAATAATTTTGATAAAATACTTGAACTTCATTCTTGAGGAAAATATCCTTTCTACTTCAAAAACACTTTTCCTTTCTTAACATGTCATAAAATTTTAAACTAAAAGAAGTTGATTAAAAATAAACTTGAATACTTGTAAAGGAAGCTTCTTGGAAATAATGTTTTAGAAATCCATTCATGCCATATAAGTTAAAAAAACATTCTTCTCGTACTTTTGTCAGAAAAGTCAAAAAAGTACCTCGTACGAAAAACGACAAAAGATTCCTTTCATATCCTTTACTAAAAATTTACCGAAGGGTAAAATTGAATTTAAACTATTGTAAGTGGATGGAAACAATATTACATATTGAGGGAACATGGATGTTGATGATAAAAATACACCCCAGTAAATGCCAAAGTAAAAACAATCTCGGATAAAAATGAGATTGTGATATTTTCCCTTACCTTAGGTCCGATTTGCTTTGTACGTGTCCGAAGATCCTGTATAATGGTTTAAATAATGTTATTGACTTATTCCAGAATCATACATATTGATATGATATCATATATGGTCATATTCTTAGCTTCTTGTTAGTAATATTTCATTGTTACTTGTTACTCGGGTCTTTATTGCCTTTTGTTCTTATGCGTGTTTTGCCGAATAAATTCTTATTCTTATTTTAAGGTTATAGATACCTTATATCCATAATGGTATTAGTGTAACATATATCATATTTATTCATTCAATTCATTTATATAATCACTATGTAATGATGATCATGTAGAACGAGTCACATCACATCGTGGAGACGGTATTCCGTACGTACGCACGAGTGATGATATCGTTCCTATGATCGTGGAATTGTATTGGAGTGTATATATATTATTTCAGTATCAATATTACTTTATAATAATCATAAATAGTTACTCATTACACCAGTATACCCATCCTTGTAAGGTGGTGGTGGAAAATAGATTACACCACGGCGTGGAGACGGTATTCCGTACGTACGCACGCGCGGTGATTTCATTTTTCCGTAGGATGGATAGAAGGTGAATCAGGGTTGTTTCATATTTATAATAACATATCAGTATGTAAGTAATACTGATGTTATTACTTTATCATGAAACAACTAAAGAAGAAGAAGTTGAAGAAGAAAGAAATTGAAAATATTGGTAATGGATATTACCTCTTCTTTGGAACGCTTCTTTGAATCCTCCACTTAGGGAACTAAGATTGGTCTTTGAAGAAGACCAGAACCTCTAGGATTATTCTAGGGAAGTGGAGAGGAGAAAATTTCAGGGGTTGTCCGAGCTTGAGTGCTCAATTTGGTGTGAGGAGGAGGGGGAGGAGGTGCCCTTTTATAAGGGAGGAGAGGGGCAACTTAGGAATATCTCAAAATATTATTTTATATTAAAGTCAAAATCGGTTTATAATGGTTCCAAAGGGTCTTATTTCGAAGATAAGGTGGGGATGAGTCGAAATCCTATCAACCAATAGGATTTAGACAAGTTTAGGGTATTATTTTAACCTTATCAATTAGATTTAACTCTAAGTTAAATAATTTAGCTTTTACCATGTCTTTTTGTTTTCTTTCACTATATGGTTAATACACTTACTATAACATGCCAAAAGAACCCCAAATTGTTTATTATTAATATATATATCCTTATCTAAGTCATTTGGCCGAACCTTAGATTTTTAGGAATAAAATAACAATTAATAATATAATATTTGATTTAAAAACTATTTTGTGTCAATTTTGACACTATTTGATATATGATTTTTGTGAAAGTCATAACAGCATTATATGTTCGAACCAAGTTGATTAAATCAACACTATTATATCATAGTAACCTATAAAATTAGTGTAATTCATAAAAAGTCTTAAATTACATTTATTTTGGTATTTATATTATCAATTATGTCAATATTTCATTAATAAGATAATTACTGCATCATCATTGTGTCATAAATAAATTAAATTATTTGATGTCTAAAAATTACAAATAAAATACCATCATTCAGGAAATATTTTTATCTTTCTAATGAATATTTACAATCGAATTTATCTTATGTATAACCCCATATTAAAAATGATTTACTTATTAAACTTTGATTTTAACTATTTTAACCCTTCTTTAAATAAATTAATAATAAATGTCCTAATCTAATCCAAGTGGGCCTAAATGGTCATATTTTATTCCTAAGTTTGTTTTTGGTCGAATTACACTTGTCCAATAGAATTAGGACATGTGTTAGGGTAATATTAATATCATATTTACCCTTAGTTACCCTATTTACTATTAACCGCGGTAAAAAAAATAAAAAGTTACTATTCACCAAAAAATTATTTTTATCTCATTGAACCACATTTTACTTACTGATATCAACCGTGTCTGTCGGATTTTTGAAATTCCATTCACAGAAGCGGTAAAATTAAGTTTTATGCAAAATTCAGTTTTTAACCTACCACTTAGTGGTTTCACTATTCATCAAAAATTGAAAGTTTTCAGAAAAATACCAAAATTTTACCCTAGGCTAATTTCGATATTCTGAGTCCAAAAATGAAGTCCATTTTGAAAAATAAAATTTATAAAATTTCAAAAATTGGTTATTACTATTCATAACGGCTAGTTTTAATAGCATATTGTTGTTTAGTGAAACTCGGTATTGCGTACGACGTAAGCTATCGAGGAAGGTCGCGATTGCGTGTAAAGTAAGCCAAGAAAGTGTTGTGTAGAAAAAGATTCCTTTGATGATATAAAAACAAAATATTACTCATAAAAATCTCGGGTGTTACAATGCACAACCTTAGACCACCATCCTCCTTTTTCAAAAACAAGATTGGAGTACCCCATGATGAAACATTGGACCTGATAAAACCCTTATGTATCAGATAATTTATATTAATCCTCAATTCCCATAGCTCTGAAGTTTCCATCCGATAAGGATCCATCGAAATTAGATAAGTATCAGGCTTCAATTCTATCCCAAACTCAACATCACGTCGAGGGGGGTAAAGTCACAACCTCCTTAGGGAAGGCATAAAAGAACTCCACAAAAATTCTGGGAACCTCCTCCATCTCAGCATCCACTGATTCTAGTGATATCTCATCCAATAAGAAAATAAGGTGATCCATACGCTGACTTCCCATTTGACAACTCCACTCACCAAAGAAATCCACATGTTGTCCATCCATGTATGAAAAAATGACTCTCCTACAGAAGAATTCGATAATAGCATGCAAAAAGTACAACCAATATATTCCAAGGATGACATCGTATGATTTCATCTATAATAGGAAAATATCCACATAGGACTGATGTGGCCCCATCATCAGTCTACATCCCTAGAATACATCAAACAAGCTGGTCTGACCTCCAACTGACATACTCAACACCAAGGGAACAGAAAGCCTCTCTATGTCTAGTCCCAGAGCATGGGAAAGACTGGGTGAAACAAAGGAGTGTGAAGCTCCTAAATCAAACAAACCACAAGCAAGAGTACTGAACAAACTGATCATACCTTGAATGATCTTCAGCCTTGATATAAATGTTGCCTCTATAGCATGAAACTAACCACACCCAACTCCTCTACCCATCTTCTGACAACTTCCTCCTCGACCAAGCCTAGTTTGAGGTACCTGAGAAACACCCTAAGGTTGACCTCATCATTATCATCATCATATATTTATAAATTTTTTTCAAAAAGAAAGAAAATAAAGCATACAAGGCCCACAGAAAGGGGTAGGTAGACAGATTACAGGGGTCTAAAATAATGGAGACCTAGAGCATCACCTCTTAGGATGTTAATCCCTATTGGGTTCAGACTTTGAAAGTTGTAAAAAAATAGGAACTCTATTCTAGGAAATTCAAGAGAGGCCAAGTGGTCCACTTCCATGTTACCTTCCTACCAAGTATGGGACACTTTAGTGTGGGTGATGAGGAGAATACAGCACTTACAGGAGATGTATTCAATCGGCCAGGGAGTAGCTCCCAGTCCTTGTATAGCATTGTAAACCACCATTGAGTCTGTTTCATCTTCCAGGAGTAGCTCCCTAAGGTCGGCCTCTACCCGCTCTGTCTCCCCTCGGTGGAGCGTGAGGCTACTGTCCCTGCTGCTAGAACTACCCTACTAAAAACTACTATTGTGGTGGGCATTAGACCTGCCCACATCCACCATAATGAGATCAAACAGATTTTGGTCACTAACTATGTAGATTCCCATGGACTCCATAGATAAAACATACCATCCCTAGGCCCACAACATAGGAACGGGGACCAAAAGGTCGAAACTGAAACTGTTGAGGTCACCTCCCCACCGGTCAGAACCTCGGAGGCCCTGGAGCCTAAGACCTATTGCTGGTAACCTTTACCTTTGAATAAATAGGTCGAATACCCTATCGTAGTAGACCTCCTCATGAGTTCATCCTCTCAACTACTTCTTCCTTCTTCTGGACCTCCAAGTATGTCAGCAAGGTAAAGGTAGTAACCAGGTACTAGAGAGAAGTATGAAGTGCCTCCTCTAGGTGTCTCGTACGAGACTCCCCATCCAGAAAGAGATATGGAGAAAAATGAAGGAGATCCTTGAATTCGATACCCATATACCATACCGACATACTCCCCTACTGGAGGGAGAGTAACTTCTACCTCTTCTCAGCCTTCATGATCAAAGAAAGGAATTATGTTCAGAACTCCTTCTCAAAATCGACCTATAGAACGTCGGTCTCCTTCCTATCCCCCAGGTAAATCATCCACCACTAACGTGCAGCTCTCCACATCTATCTCACTACCAATAGAACCCAGTACTCCTTTGGATCCTAGATCAAGCTAAAGGTGATCATAAGCTCCTCAAGCCAACTCTTTGTCTCTGTGTCTGAAACGTTGCCCTCGTACTTCCCCAGAGTCTATTGTGGGAAAGAACGTAACATTTTCTACCATTGGCCATCCTCCTCCATTGGTCCAATACTCCATCAATCAACTGGGTCAGCCTAATGGTCCTCCACAACATGTACAACACATGTAAGAAGACCGGGTGCCATGGATGAAAAAGGTAAACAAGGAACTCATAAGCCTGAGTAATATGAAATTTTATTTAAGATTCATTTTAACTCATTATTTATTTAAATTTCCCGAAATTACCAATTCAAAAAATAACAAAAGTCATTATGATTCATGTACTTTTACTAGGGTCTCTAACCTATAAATGGTGTAGCCTTACCTGGTCGTTTAGTAGACTTAGATCCCTTGCACTAGATCACGGGGGGGGTGTAACACCCCGAGATTTTATGAAAAATATTCTTTTTAATTTCATTAATGTCTTGTGTTGTACGATACACCAAAAGAAGCTTGCACAACACGTATCCTTGACTTGCCTTGCATTACACACAATCACGACCTCCCTTGATAGCGTGTGTAGTACGCAATGCCGAGTTTCACTAAACAACGATATGCTATTAAAATATTATTAAAACTAGCCGTTATGAATAGTAAAAACCACTTTTTGAAATTTTGTAAATTTTATTTTCAAAATGGACTTCATTTTTGGATTCGTAATATCAAAATTAGCTTAGGGTGAAATGTTGGTACTTTTCGGATAACTTTCATTTTCTGATGAATAGTGAAAATTACTAAATTTTAATTAAAAACAACCTTTTTAATCGAAATAATTAATAGTGATAAATTATTAATTTGAGTGGTTTTAAAGTATATTTATAATATATTTTTACAATTTAATACAATGTTGTTCATTGGATGTAATTTCACATTTAAACCAGACATAAACAAGTGTCAATCTTTTGATAGTTATTATCTCTTAAGAACACGCTATTTGTTTTGACGACGGGAATTAATTTTTAAATTAATTAATGCAACTAATATGTTTTGAATTTGGTAAAATAGACGTCATTTCTTAGTTCATAATATCAAATATAGATTAGGCCTAATTTTTGGTATTTTTCTGGAAACTTTCATTTTTTGATGAATAGTGAAACCACTAAGTGGTAGTTAAGAAAAATGAATTTTTCATAAAACTTAATTTTACCGCTTCTATGAGTGGAATTTCAAAAATCTGAGAGACACGGTTGATGTCAGTAAGTAAAATGTGATTTAATGATATGAAAATAATTTTTGGTGAATAGTAACTTTTTACTTTTTTTTACCACGGTTAAAAGTAAATAGGGTAATTACGGGTAAAAATGATATTATTATTACCCTAACACATGTCCTAATTCTATTGGATAAGTTTAATTCGACCAAAAATAACCTTAGGAATAAAATATGACCATTTAGGCCCACTTGGATTAGATTAGGACATTTATTATTAATTTATTTAAAGAAGGGTTAAAATAGTTAAAATCAAAGTTTAATAAGTAAATCATTTTTAATATAGGGTTATACATAAGATAAATTCGACTATAAATATTAATTAAAAATCTAAAAAGATTTACTACATAATGGTATTTTATTTGTAATTTTTAGACATTAAATAATTTAATTTATTTATGACACAAAGATGATGCAGTAATTATCTTATTAATGAAATATTGACATAATTGATGTTATAAATACCCAAATAAAAGTAATTTCAGACTTTTTATTAAATCAACTAATTTTCTAGGTTAATATGACATGTTATTATTGATTTAATTAACTTTTTTTGAACTAATAATTATTTTATGATTTTCACAAAAATCAATTACAAAATAGTGTCAAAATTGACATAAAATAGTTTTTAAAACAAATATTATATTATTAATTGTTATTTTATTCTTAAAAATATAAGGTTCGGCCAAATGACTTAGATAAGGTTATATATATTAATAATAAACAACTTTGGGTTCGTTTGGATTCTTATAATAAGTTTATTAACCTTATAGTATAAGAACACAAGAAGACACGGTAAAAGTAAAATTATTTTACTTAATGTTAAATCTAAATAATAAGGTTAAAATAGGAACCTAAACTTGTATAAATTCTATTGGATGAGAGGATTTAGACCCATCCCCACCTTATCTTTGAAATGAATCAATTTGGAGCTATTTAAAACCGAATTTGACTTTATAATAAAATAATAGTTTTAGTTATTCCAAAGGTGCCTCTCTCCTCCCTTATAAAAGGGCACCTCATCCCTCTCTTCCTAACACCACTTTGAGCCTTAAAGCTCAGCCAACCCCTGAAAAATTCTCTTCTCCACTTCCTTATAAACATCCTATAGGTCCTGGTCTTCTTCAAAGGCCAATTTTAGTGCCCTAAGAGGAGGACTCAAAGAGGAGCTTCAAAGAAGAGGTAATGTCCGTTACCGATTCTTTCAACTTTATTTCTTCTTCCACTTCTTATTCTTAGGTTGTTTCATTATGAAGTAATAACATCAGTATCCCTAATATACTGATATTTTATTATAAGTATGAAACAACCCTATTTCACCATCTATCCATCCTACGGAAAACGAAATCACCGTGAGTGCGTACGTACAGAATACCATCTCCACGCCGTGGTGTAATCTATTTTCCACCACCCCCTTACTTGGATGGGTATAATGGTGTAAATAATAACTATATATGATTATTTTAAAGTGATATTGATTCTGAAATAGTATACATACACTCCAATACAATTCCACAATCATGAGAACGATATCATCACTCGTGCGTACGTACGGACTACCGTCTCCACGACGCGATGAGATTCATTATCCACATTAACCATTCATGAATGATTATAAAGTATATATAATAAGTAATCATGAAATATATGACATAATAATGATACTGGATTTATGTTTATATATATGTATGTCATCTACTTAATTCCATTCAACTCAATAAGGAAACGAAAACAGCGTTCATGCGTACGTACGGCCTACCGTCTCCATGAACGGTGTATTTCTTTCCATTTATTGATCTATTATATATATGTATATTCTGAATATATATTATATATAAATCATGTTTTATATTCTGGAATTATGTAATCATGATCTAAGTAATCATATGAATAATTACAAGTCAAAACACGGACGACAAATGAAACGATTTTACCCAAAACACTCTTTAACATGAAATTTACAAAAGAACGGGTAAAGTAAAGTCATAAGTGAACCATATATGATATCATAACAATGAGTATGATTCTGGAATAAGTCAATGAAATTATTTAAATCATTATACAGGAGGTTCGGACACTTACGAAGCAAATCGGACCTAAGGTAAGGGATAAATTTTCAATCTCATTTTTATCCGAGATTGCTTATATGTAAGTAATTACTGGGGTTACGTATATCATCCATGACAATGTTTTCTAAAAATGTTTTCATAAAATTTTTACCATTCTTCCATGAATGTTTAAAGTCATTTTTACCCTTTATTGACTTTTTACCACATTGTATGAATGGAATCTTTCCTTTGGTTACCATATAAGGTACTTTTTGACTTTTCCAACAAAAGTACGAGAAGAATGTTTTTTTAACTTATACGGCATGAATGGATTTTTAAAACATTATTTCCAAGAAGCTTCATTTACAAGTTTTCAAGTTTATTTTTAATCAACTTCTTTTAGTTTATAATTGTATGACATGTTAAGAAAGGAAAAAGTGTTTTTGAAGTAGAAAGGATATTTTCCTCAAGAATGGAGTTCAAGTGTTTTATCAAAATTATTTTCCATATAAGATAATATAGGGTTCTGTTTCTATCCCTATTATTACATGGATTTGATTATGTTGTGATGGAAATATTTTTATGAATTCCTTTATCTTATATGAATTGTTTTATGATGTCACGATGCTTAAGATTCCCATTTTTATTACATGGGTTATGTTATGATGTATGGTTTATGATTTTGTGGCACACATAATAATGGTATCATTATGAGATGGGTGGGACCTATATCTCCCTCCAATGCATTGGGTAAAGATTTTATATCTCATGAGATAGACATGGATGGAACGGCAGGTTAAACCGGTTCAGTGAAACAGGACTGAAATGAGGAGTGAACTCGGTTCAGAAATGGACTTTGTCCACTAAGATAGTCTTGGAAATGAGTCTTGAATAACAAGAAATGATTCTCTATGATTATGTGTGTATGCCACAAAGTTTCATGTTTTAAGTTATGATTATTGGGATTACATTTCACTACTATGATTTATCCCATGTTATGATATTATAATCTGTTTTGCAGGTTAAGATTTCTAAAATGTTATGTTCTTATGAATATGATGTGATTGATATTTCTTTTTTTTACCCTTACTGAGCATTTGATCTCACCCTTTCATGTTTTCTTTTCCCCAGGATATAAAGAAAGGTTTTAGGTAAGAAAAAAAAGGAAGATCTTTATGGGATATGTTCAAGATCTTTCACCATGATTAGAAGATTATATTCTGAGTTTCCAAAGACACTAAACTATTACGGTCCTTGTGTGTGTGTTTTTGTAATGTACTAAGTATTCCAAAAAATTAATGTAATGTCTATGTACGTTAAGCTTCGGGTCTCTACAGGGGGGGATAAAATCTCATGTCCTAGCCAATGTTCCCTAGCCTATTTAATGCACCACAATCACCTGAAACTATTCCCCTACCAACCCATGTAATTCTCATTTTTCCTAACTCCAAATTCCATTCTATATCTCAACCTGGATCTAATACCATTTTGTCATGTCCCCCTCACTCTAAATATGCCCCTCATGATCTATAAATAAAGGAAGAGAGATAATGACCCATGAGTCCCACCTCCAGTAGGCCATGGGGTGGAAACCAACACCAAGGGTATAGAATCTCAATAAATGGGGGTCATTACCCTTTTTATAAGAAACCGAGATTAGGAGATAATATGGTCCATATCAAAATAACTCCAAGCACTATATAAAATAAAAACCAAAAAGCATCCCACGTGCATGTTTTAAAGTAAAACTGCAACAAATATAATAAAAAGATCCAAATTAAATACCAAAAGAATAAAGCTAAGTAGCAACACAGCAGTTACCCCCAAGTTCGAACTAGTAATGCCCAGTACAGTCCTCATAGACCTCCTAGAAACTTGAAAGTAGTTTTATAATGTAGGGTGAGAATACAAGTATAATCAATAGAAAATACCTAAGCCTCTCATGAACAAGTGGAGAAGCATACTAATGACCCTATGAGAGAACAATAGAAACCAACAGTACAACCACCCCAACCTCACCAAAGGCATGCTCACCAAATAATGCAAGTCAAGTAAAGTAATATAGAGAAAATAATTTATAGGGCACCCCACACCACTTTCCCACTGATTAGTTTCTCTCACACCTTAATGGAAAACATCCTGCCGCTCCCACATCTTCTAAAAGTACCACGTCACAACCCGCCCACACACACCTGGGGATCACAACTAGTCCCACAACCTGGGAAAATGAAGCACATCACATCTCTCCCACACACACCTGGGCCTCACAACCACATATCACCTGTATAAAATTGGGCCACATACCACATCACATCCAGAAAACACTTGGGAAAGAACAACACATCTCATACCAAAGACACCTAGGAAACAACAACTCATCTCATCCTAAAGACACTTGGGAAACACAACTCGTCAGTACATACCTAGGCCTCACAAACCACTACCTACCCAAATAATCTTGAGCTATCACCACTTAGAAGAGGGAGCAGGGAAGAGCGGGTGGCAAGCCATCCATCCTCCCAATGGGATGTTTGGAAAAGACACCCTCCCCCATGATAATGGGGGTGTTTGGCACATAGTGCTCAACTAGGGTGGGTGCATATATAAAACACAAGTAAAATATAAGTATGTATATATAGTATCAAATACTAAATCCCAACCTACAGGTTTTTAATTAAACAATCAACCACTCTATGATACTACCAACTCAACTTCTATATCTAAATACATTTATTAACACCAGTAACAGTCACTTCAGAAGTTGATAAATTAAAGACATCCACAACAAGACACAACTCAAACATACCCCCAGCCAACTCATTTAACCAATTATCATTCTTTATTAAGGAACCCTTTATTCATTCCATCCCTACCTGATTAACTACCAACCATAGAACACAACAAGCCATGCAGTATAAACCATGCATAGGAAAAAAACCATAATAAAGTAACTCACTTCATATTTCCACTCCATTCAACACCCATACCAACCACTGCCATCATAATTCTTCAAAGTCATTACACTCTGTCCTTACTCTCAACAAGCAATCCCCCAAATTATGGCCAAACCATGCAATGCAACTCATCAAAACCAAACCCAACAACCCCATTTTATAACAACACCACACCCATCACACCCAGCAACATAAAAATAGAACAACTTGAACCCGCATCCCTATAGCTCAAATACTACCCATCCATTCCACAATCATTCAATCTCTCCACCTGAGATTCTATTACACCACCTGTACCACCCCACTTTACAGTCGTGCTCTCAACCTAAGAACCACACAACCACAAAAGGCACAAGACAGAACCAAAACCACACACAACAACACCAAACAAGGTAGGGTGAACTCAAATTTAGAAAACAATCATTCTTTAATTCCACTTTCATAATTCATGGGTTATCACAGAATAAGTTCGATCCTAGGGAATCCATTTATTTAACTGAATATACGTGGTTAATCAATTGAAAATATATACAGTCATTCAACACATTATCAACAATAATCCATCACAATTCATCCCAAATGAACAAAAAATACCACCAACATACATGATTTTTAGTATTCATATATCCCATATAGATCACAATATCAATAAACAATGATACAGAAGCATGCATCACTTTCCCCCAACCCCTTTTTTTGTTTAAAGCCAATTAAATTATCTTTATTTAATTTGGATTCAAATACATTCACATGGGAAACATTCATACACCCACCCTACATGATGTACAACTAAAAGAGAGATGAAGGGATTCCTACCTCGAGAAACATACGATCAACACCTCCTCTTTATGCCAAACAGGGGGTGTGCAAGGCTCAAGATAAAAACAATCCAAGGGTGAAACATAGATTCACATCTACTTGGGGAATAAAGGTTCTGGGATTCTAGGGTTTCAAGATAAAATAGAAATAAAGAACAAATTAAAGGTGTCTGACTTTGAAGGACTAGATCTGAGACTCAAGGGATATGAAACTGTTTTGAACTCCCCATTAAAAGTGGATCTTGACTACATGTTTTGACTAACTTAAATCCTCCCAAGAATTAGGAAATTAAATATATGTTTTTCATCCTTTTAAACAACTTAAAAATCACTTAAATATGGTTTTAAACTCATTTTACATCAAAAAAATTGTTAAAGGGGCAAATCTGGAAAAACTAGGAAAAACTAGAAAGTTTGGTAAAGTGTCAAAATGAATCACCATTGGGTGAGTCACCGGTGTGAGCTACTAGTAATGAGTAACTATTCAATGAGTCTCTATTCATTGAGTCACTATTAGGTGAGTCATCATTTGGTGATTCACCATTGGATGACTCACCATGCGAGTCACCATTCCTGACTCATCACCGGTGACCTTCTATTCCTAACTCGCCATTGGATGACTCACTAGTGTGATTCACCAGTCCTAACTCACCGTCAGCGACCTACCATTCCTGACTCATTGTCAGAAGAATCACCAATGTGATTCACTGGTCCTGACTCACCATCATCTGCCTACCATTCCTGACTCACCATTGGAAATTTGGAAAACTAGAAAACTCTCAAAAAGAGCCACCATGACCTCAAAAACACCTCAAACACTAGATTTTCACAAATGAATGGACCATAAAGGTCTGGTAAATTACAAGGTTTTGTCAGTAGTGCTGGATAAGGATGCGTGCAGGCTGAGTGCACTATAGGAATTCCATAGGTAGCAACCTCTGAGGTACTAGGGTGATCCAGACACCTAGGCAGCCAATGACTGGCTCAAGGTAGACATGCATGTTTTTCACCCTGTAAGGATGCCTCCTGATCAGATGGTGGTCCTAATAGTTATCCTTCTACATTGTTCTACCAAGTAATGGTTGATTTTAGTGACATAGTCCCATGATGAGGTGATGCTCACTTGGGCTTAGCTTGAGAGGATTTTTAGGTATGAGTTCTATCTAGCCACGTTGAGGTCAGTGCATATCTTAGAGCTTCTACAGCTTTGGTAGGGTGGCAGGACCATGGTGAAGTACTCAGTGAGGTTCAAAAACCTATAAATTACTCCTTGGATATGGTTCAAGATCTTTTCTTCAGAGCATGGATCTTTGAACTGGGCTTTCACTGGTAGATCAGGGTGTTAGTGGTGCATCTGTGCATTCTCACCTATGCTGGAGTGTTGGAGTGGGCCCTAGTGGTGGAGATATTTTTGGATAAGTAAAATCTGACTGTTAGTATTGGGAACACTGGATTTGAGACCTTGGTAGATGGTATCCAATGGTAGGATCATGGATCTAAGTGTTCATGATGCTTCAGGAGGTGGTCCCAGGATGGAGGGTCTGAGGCTCAAGGATTTTAGGCTGGTTTTGGTTAGCTGTATGAGAGGTAGTGTTACGATTGTGATAGTTGGGGACATCTTTCTAGATATTTTCTGACCTATCGTGTTTCTAAGGGGGAGTCGGTCGATGGACCTCCTTGGAAGAGGTAGTGTTTTGAGCATGGAAGTACGAGATGTGGTGAATGTGGCCGAGTGGTTGGGATAGAAAAAAGAGGTGATAGGCAATATGAGTTTCCACCACCACCCTCAGGTGGTCCAAGACAGCCTCAGGGAGCTAGAGGATAGGGATGAGGACAATTGTAGGTTGTAGAGGCCTTTGACCCAGAGACTTTGAGGGATATAGGTACGCTCTTTTACCTTTATAATTTTTGAAGTAGTATTGATAGACACTGTTGTGAGGTACTTTTTCTTTCCACTTCTTTCTTGAGGTTTTTTCAGGGTGACGCGGGACATTGGTAAGACCTTGTGTCGGTGTTGTTCGATGTAGCTTTAAATGTTCGAGAAAGAGGGATCCCCCCCATCGATATGAATTTTTGTGATATGATCTAAAATCATGTAGGTGAGTCAATGCCACCCAAATCATATAGTGTTGAGGTGTGGTGGATGATTCCCTCCAAATTTTGTATTCAGGGTGGGGTTATGTGTTGGATTTTCTATGCAGAGGGCCTGGTTCGACCCAATGTGTGCACTTGGATAGCCCTATTTGTTTTTTGGTACCCTCACATGTTTGGCATAAACTTTGTATGCAAGATGCTTAAGGAGGGTGTGTTTAAATTTTTCATGTATTCAGACTCACAAGGATGAGAGATCCTTCCCACACTAAGACATGTTATTGTAATGCGATGTAAAACTGTGCGGGTGAGATAGTGACACCCAAAGTAGATAGTATCAAGGTTCGGTGGATGAATTTTTTTTGACTTGTGAGTTCAATTTAGGGTTTCATTGGTCTCTATGTCATGTTAGTGAGGTGGTGTACCTCTAGACCCAATAACTATGAATAGATTGGGTGCTTGGTGCTTTCCACCTATCGCAACTAAGGAGACATGTGCTTGCCCTATTGCATGTTGTCGACCTGGTTGAGCTAGACTTGGGTGTGTTAGCCCTTGTGGTTCCCTTGAGTGTGTTCTCATAGGAAGCATGGGAACCTTTGGTGGACTTTGTGGTGGTCTTGGTGAGCTTGCTAGTGTGGGAGTCCCAGTTTAGAGCTTAGTTTTCTTTCCCACATTCCTAGGATTTATATTTTCAGGGATAAAAGTCCTTAAGGTGGGAGGATGTAGTGAATCAGGTTTGACCTATAAGACTTTGGAATATTTCAAAGAATATTTTCAGAGCTAGCTTCTAAGTCGGATCGTGATTCCAAGTCCTGAAGAGTATCAGCATGATGATATTAAAAATATTAAATATATTTTATCACGCATGCGAAGTTTCTCTTAAGATATGGAATAACTCCTAATATTATTCTAGGATCATAATTCTAAGACCATAGTTGAGTTCAGAACACCGTGTTTACCATAGGCATGACATAAACTTTTTCGGTTTCAAGTGATTGGTTAGAGGTGGGTTGTAGGATGTGTGTTGGTGGGGAGTTAAATAGGAGTATTGTTTTAATAAAAATTAAAACAATACCCCTCTTCCCCACCCCCCTTTGGGGCACACAGAGGAAGAGCAGAAGCCCATCTCCCCCTCTCGACCAAGGGAAGACCTGAGGAGAAAATCGAGGAAACGAGGCACTATCGATATCTGATCTTGACGGTGATCACTCCTGGGTTGTGTAGTAGTGGATTCTAATCATCATTTCAACCTAAAATATTCTTTTTTTCACCCAAAAGGTATGTGTTTTGAGTTTTAAGTCCTGATCCCCTTGTTTTTTCATTTTTTAAGGTTGTAGATCCCTTAGATGCTTTCTAGGGATCCCTTGTGGGTTAATCTATGTGTTTCAAGGTGAATGAGGGTGATCCAAGATATTTTTAGAGAATTTATGATTGATTTTCCCATCTACACAGTGTGTAGACCAAATGGATGTGTCTTGTGTTCTTCCCATTCAGGGAAGATGAGTTTTTGGGACTACATATTGTGTACCATGGGTTACACATCATGTAGTGACCCCATGTTGTGTGGCTTGAGGACATGTCTAGGTAAGACGTGTGATGTACATGGATAGGGTACACAAACACGGGGTTCTGTAAATGGGGTTTCGGACATGTCCACAGACAATAAACATGGCCAAGGGGTTGTGTAGTTGGGACACGTTGTGTATCAGGGGGTGCACGCCATGTGGTGAACGCGACTGGTTGTGTCGTGTGAAGGGATACATGACCAAGGACTGGGTGAGGTGAAACATACCATATACCACTAGTACACACCATGTGGTACCACAAGACTATCCAATCCATGTGGTTATAGGAAATGGATGTGTATTCAGGCATGGTTACACGTCATGTAGTCTCCTCTTGGAGGAGTTTATGCCTTTCGTATCTCCTCCTTAGAAGCTCATATTTAGTCCAATTAGTATCCTATCCTAATAATTTTTTCACATAGAATTCTATGGTGGCCATGATTTTGGTCTAGTATATACTAGGTGAGGCAAAGTTGTGAATCATTTGGGTTAACAATGTTTGGACCAGCAGCGATTGAGCTATGAGTGTTTGTGTGGCATTGCATCATCAGTATAGGATTGTGATCCCCTTGATAGGTTGAACATGTTTATAGTTGTAGTATCCCTATGGAGATACCAGGGTGGCATCCTCTATCATTTCTTTAGAGTTTTTTCATCCCTCTAGAGTGGTCGGAGCAGGATCCTCTAGCATATCATTTCCCTAGATCGGGTTCTTAGAATCTTCATGACCAACACTATACAGGTTATGATCCTCTATCTGTCATGATATGTTTATAGGGTTTTTGGTATCATCTAGAGTATGATCCCCTACACAAAATGTAGTTTCATTAGGGTTTTGGCATCATTGTGATATGATCCCCTACTTCGTGTGTATACCAAAAGTGGTTTATGGAATCGTTGTGAACAACACTACACGAGCGACGATCCTCTATTTGAGTGTTATGATCTCTAGGACTTCATACGGGGTTGTGGTATTCCCCAAAAAATTCTAGGAGTAATCCTCTCTCTAAGTTATATCTTTGTGACACTAGATTGGGTTGGTGGTATCCCTTAGCGGATCCTAGGAGTGATCCCTAACCTGGCGAGATGTGGTTTTCGGTTTTCATGACTGGGTTCATATTTTCCCCTAGAAGATCCTGGGATAGATCCCCTTTCTAAGGGTTGAGACCATTCATGGTTCTAGTAGGGTTCTTAGCATCCCCCAGGAGATCCTGGGAGAGATCCCCTATCGGAGTATCGAGATCCGCTGAATTCCAGCAAGACTTTCTTGGTGGAGATATCTAATGAGCATGTTCTCTAGGATGTACCATCAGGGATGGCTAGGTTGTGCCCTATGGAATGTATCTCACAGTCGAGTGTCATCTGGGATGACTAGGCTCGTGGAGTGTGTGCTCCTAGTCAAGCGTTTCTTTAGCAGCTCAAGTATAACTTGTCACTGGTGATGAGGTCAAAACCTTAGGAGGCTTGGTGCCTGAGATGAGTATATCTGGGTGTTTGCTAGGTTTTTTTTGTGGTGTCTTCACATATTGGATGACCCACTATGTGGTATGATCTGACTATTCATGTTTAGTCGAGGATGGTTGTGAGGTGGAGTTTCTCTCATTTGGGTCCCCTTTGGCTGGGTCGAGCGGACTTTTTCCTTCCAATTGTGCTCTTTTATTTTGGGTTTTTTGGGGTGCCTAATCTATATCTTTATATCCACCCCTTCATGGGATTTTTCTGCACGTGTTGTGTCTTGTGCATACCACAAGCCTTTCGATGGAGTCCCAGGAGGACCCGGAGTAGACAGATCTTAGTGAGATAGACCGACCAAGGTGTTTATTGGAGCTTGACTGAGGATCTTTCCAGTGGGTTCATTTGATAGCGATCCACTCAATCTGAGTAGATTAGATTCTTTTATAGTTTCTTTTTGTGGGTGTGTATTTTTTCCCTTTTGTACTTCTATTGTACTCTAGTTTGGGATAGATTTATGCATTAATTTATTTTCAATCTTATATATATCTACACTATTTCATGGAGGTGTATTTGTGTGCGTGCATACAGGTACCTTAGGATAAGGCCTACCATGTGTGTGATAGCCTACTCGTTACTAGATACCAACCCCTAGAATATGAAGGCGGGCTTGGGGATTCGCGGCTCGAGCCCCGTTGGGTCGGGTCGTGACATTATAAAATTACAATAACACTTGTACCAATTCTATTGGATGAGTGAGTTTCAACCAAAATCATCCATTGGTCAAGTTTAATAACTTTTGGAGTCACAAGGATGACATTATGTCCCTTATAGTATTTTATTTAATTAAAAGTAAAACATGTCATACTCTTGTTTTCAAAAAGTACAATTTCTATAATATGATGTTATATAGAAGATTTATTAGACTTTAAATATTATTTATAAATATACATTTTTATCTACATCATAGTAATTTATTTTTAATTTTTAGTAAAGAAAAAATTAATTTAAATAATTACACAATGATGATGAAATAATTATTCAATAAATGGAAATGTCAGATAAATTATATTAAAAATATTAAAATTAATATAATTTGAATTAATTAATGTGATAAGTGAATTTTATAGATTAATATGACTTATTAGGGATTTATTAAAAGTATTGGTTCAAATATATCTTTCTATCTTGATATTCTTAATGTCAAAGTAATGAATAGTTCTAAAAATTGACATTATAAATAGTTTATAGTAAATAACATTTTATTAAATGATTAAAAAATATAAAAAATTAAAAATTTGGAAAAATAAATAGTATGTGGTTAATTACATATACCATAGTCCATTTATGGGTATTTTTTAATTTTATAGTAACATTATTGTCCCTTATATGGTAGAAATTTTTAATAGTACGGTAATTGTCAGAAGAGTTAACAGGTGGTTAAAACAAAATATGAGGATATAAGAATAACCTAAAATTGTCCAAAAATTATTGGATTAATATTATTAGACACCTGTAATATTAATATATAATTTTAGTTTTTTAATGGACACTTTTACATGAAAATAACTTGGGTATTATTAAAATCAAAGATAGTTAAAAAAAATGTCACTACCTTTGTATTTAATATCTTTTATGTTTCCAAATAGAGAAAAAATCAAGATATTTATGAAACTAAATGAATATTTTGATCTTAATGAAATTATTTTTATTATATAAATATATTTTTAATTTTTATAAATTATATAATTACCATAAATTCTTTTGAAATGCTAATACAATATTTATTTATTTAACAATAAAATAAAATAAATGATTCTAAATTATTAATTTTGATATAATTTGGATGTTTAAATATGTGAAACGAATTTTTATAGATATATATAACATATTATAGAGGTTTTAAATCATTATATTTGAATTCACACTTTATCCTGATGTATTTTAAGTCAAATTAAATGAATAGTATCAAATTTTACAATAATGGTATTTTATTGAATTAATGTTTTATTAAGTTATTTAAAAATCATAAAAATATAAAATAAGACCAAATGGGATAATATATGGTCTAAAATTTCATCCCCTATTCATTTATAATTCATTTGGAAGTATTTGGATCCAGAATAGCCTTATTATATTTTAATGTTTTCGGAAATTCCAAAACTGCCCATCACCTCAATTATAAAAGGGAACCTCCTCCTTCACTTATTTACACTAATTTGAGACCTCTATCTCAACCATACTTTAGATATTTATATCCTCCACTTCCCTATACACGTTATATAGGTTATTTTATTCTCAAAAAACCAACCCCAGAGCCATTTAGAGGAGATCCAAAGGAGACATTTCAAAGAAGAGGTAATCACTCTAACCGGTCACTTTCTTTTTCTACTCTTCTGTACCTCCTATAAATATATTATGTGTATAATAAAACAATAAAATTATTATCCAAAATATTTTAAAATTTTATTATTATTATGAAAACCCCATTATCCACCCTCTTTCCCATCAAACAAGAGGTGAAAGTATCGTACGTGCGTACGTACATCTTATTATCTCCATGTAGTGATACTATTAATTTTTCACCACCATCTATTCACTACTAGAAAATAGGTCTAAACCCACGGTTTTGAAAAAAACCGTGGGTACAGGGATAGTACGTGAACCTATAGCTACGGTTCTCCAAAACTGTGGGTATAGGCCACCTATACCCACGGTTCTCGAAAATCGTGGGTATAGGGTACTTTCCTAAGACTTATACCCATGGTTATTCAAAACCATGGGTATTGGGGTTTTTTTTTGAATCCCTATACCCACGGTTCTGCAGAACCGTGGGTATAGCTTATGGCGTGGAATGAAAATTAGGCGGGACACAAAAGAAAATTGACGGGGAGATATTTTTTCACGGTTTATTTTAATATATTTATATAAATATAAATTTATACAAAAAAAAGAATTTTTGTAGCTCAGTTGGTTAACAGGGGAGGCGTGGCCATTAGACCAGTGTTCAAATCCCGCGTCCTGCGTTTTTTGAATTTAAGAGTATTAAATTAATATATATACGCGGATGTTCAAATAAATATTAGAAAGAATTCACAGTCGGTTTGGTCACTTGCTCATGCGCAGCCATGAATCTCAGCTAGGGATGCGGGTTCGAATCCTAGATCATGCGTTTTTTGTATTTTAATTGGATGAAATTAATATAATACATTAATTTATGGATATATGTCAATAAACAATGTTAGCTTGGTTGGTCCGTTGTGGGCCGCTGGCGCGATGCGTAGCCGGAGGCGCGGGTTCGAAACCATGAGGCCGCTTTTTTTGAATACCGACATGGATTATATTAATATATATCCTCTTATATATGTATATATAATATATAAAAATTGTATCTTGGTTGGTAGAGTGGCTCCCTATTCGGAATATTGTGCAGGGATCAAACCTTCTTGATCATGATTTTTTTAAATTGAATTGAATATATTCCCCACGGTTTGAAAACTGTGGTGTAAGTTCCCTGCCATGCTGTACAGCATCGTGTTGGTGTGTGTCACACATATACCCACGGTTCTACCAAATAGTGGGTATAGGTCAAGACCCCTATACCGACGTCGTTCCAGCCCACAGTTCCCAAAACTGTGGGTATAGCCTATACCCACGGTTTTGGGGGCTATACCCACGGTTTTGAACCGTGGGTATAGACCCTTTTTTCAGTAGTGATTATAAATGGGTAATATGATGGTTTTAATTAATAAATATTATGTAATAATGATTCTGGAAATATTAATTATTATTTACCTATATTTCATTCCATTAATCAAAAAATGAAAATAGTGTTCATGTGTACGTACAGACTACCGTCTGCATGAATGGAGAAATTAATTTTTCTATCTATAATTTTTATTAATGATTATAAATATTTATATAATTAATATATATGATTTTTAAACCATGATTAACATTATGTAAATTATGGAACCATGATCAAATTATAAGTATCAGTACTGCCAAACCAAAACATGCTTGGAAAACAAAGTTGTTATCACCGAGAATAATGATTTTAATAACAAATTATTAATAAATGGGTGATAAGATGTTATAAATAAAAAATATATGGTATGATATAACTAATGATATAGAATAAATTTATAATAAATCCATATTTATTATATATGAGGTTTGAATGTGAAAAAAGAAAGGCAAGACTTAAGATAAGGGTTTATTTCACAGTCTCATCATTATTCAGGATTGTCTTTATTTAAGTATCCATTTTAGAATATTTATATTCCATGTCCATGTTTTCTAAAAATGTTTTCAAAAAGTTTTTTTACTATTCTAATACAATTTTTTTAAATACATTTTCACCCATGTTCAATTTTTACAAAATGGTTTGAAAAGAATATGTTTGTTGTTTTCTAAACAAGGATCTTTGTGACTTTTCTGATAAAAATGTATGAAATGGGTGTTTTTTTACTTATAAAACATGAGAAAATTTTCCACTTTTATGATGCCTTAATTTATTGAATAATAATTTAAAATTTTATAATTTTCTTTTCAAATACAAATTTTTCCTTTATAATTGCACAACCTTTTTAAAAGAAATAATGATTTTAAAAATGGAAAGGCTATTTTCCTCAGGAATGATTTCAAGGGATATTTAAAAACCATTTTACATATAAGATAAAATTAGTTGATGTTAATTATGTTTTAATTGGGTGATTATTCAAGGATATTATCCCTATTCTTTCTATGGTTGGTTTATTTTTATGATGGAATGATGTTTATAAAACCCATTTCTTTTCCATGGGTTATGATATAATGAATGATTTATGATCCTATGGAACACATAAGTATGGTTTTTTTATGTGATGAATGTGAACTATATATACCCCTCAAATGAATTGGTTAAATCTTAATATCTCATGAAAAAACAATGGGAAACAAGTTAATAGGGTTGATCCACTGTGGGAAACATGTGTGTCCTAATCTATTATGGGAAACAGGTGTGTTGTGATCTACTATGGGAAACAGGTGTGTCATAATCCACTATGTTGATGGTATTGTTAGTTAACCTTTACATATTAAAGTTTTTTATATATTTATGATGGTTACATGATTTTATAATGTGAGGTTATGTTTCATGATTGATTTATGATTATTTCTCACTCTTATGATCTATGTTTTATAAAATGATAATGTTTATGCCATAAATCATGTTTATGATTTATGAATGGTTGGGTATGAACTTCGTAAGATATTTTCATGATAATATAACCTTATTATTATATTATTATTTCATATTATTATGGATTTATATCTTCTATGTTTATCCTTACTTATCATTTTAGCTCACCATTTCTTATGTTTCCTTCACCAAGTGATGAAGAAAGGTTTAGGTAGGGTATGGATAAGAGAAGTAAAATGTGAGAAGATATTTGTGGTAGATGTTTAATATCTTTCATAAAATAAAATTATTTGAAATCTAATCTCAAAATAACCTAAAACGTTTTATTTATAGCATGGATTATATTTATATTCATCTAAAAATATGTAATATATATGTATGAAAAGCTTGTACCTTTATAATAACGTTGAAGTGAGAATTAAACAATGAATAAATTATGTATGAAAAATGTAGATCCGCATAAAAAAATTTAAATACAATCTAATATATTCAAAATTATTTACATACATAATCTTAGAATGTAAAATACAATGAAGAAGTATTATAACCCAATGAAAAGAAATTGAGTTATGAAATTATTTATCACTTGGTAACTTTCAAGTCAATTCCACTTAGATGAAATAATTAAAACTAATACTTAAAATAAAATGAAGTATTAATTTTTCATGATATTATGTGAAACGATGAATTATATACACCATATAAAAAAATTAGGTGTATAACATTATAATATGCCTCAATGAAGGGAAATTGAGACGAATTCCCTTACCTCACACTTACCTTTGGTAAAACGTGATTTAAAATTATGTATAATGTTTTTAAGTATGTTATTAATTTATTATATAAATATATTAATTTTTATAATATCATATATTATCCTCTAATAACATTTTAACACCCTTTTGTTTACAATATTTCATTATTTTCATTGTTTCGGGTATTGATTGCCTTGTTTTATCATGCATGTTTTGTCATAAAAGTTATGGTTCTTTAGTATATTATATAAATACATAATATAAATAATTATATTAATTTTATAAATATCATATTGACTCATTATATTCATTTTTATAATCATTCTTGAAGTTTGGACATGGAAAATGAATCACATCGCTTCGTGGAGACGGTAGGTCGTACTTACGCACAAGCGATGATATCATTCCCTTAATGAGTGAAAGGGTAAGTAAATGGGTGATATATAAATATTAAAAAATCAATAAAATTTCATATATATCATATATACTCAATAAATTTATCCTTATTAATGTCCATGTGAAGTGTAAGTGAAAAATGAATAACATCGCTTCGCGGGCGGCAGTCTGTCGTACACATGAGTGACGTTATCGTATTTTAAACAGTATAGAATGTAATAAGGTATATATGAAATTATAATTAAAAAATTATAAAAATATCATACATATTATATATATATATATTAAATATGTCATTATACGCAATCATGGTATGTTTTTATGGAAAATGAGTTGCATCGGTTCGCGAGGCAGTAGTCCACCGTACACACAATTGATGATTTTGTTTCCCATTAGATGGAGGAGGATATGGATAAATATTATGAAATAGTCATAATAACATATAATTATATACTATATACTATTTTAATTATATTGTTATATTTAATACATAATTGAAGGTGGAAAAAGAATAAATAGAACAATAGAGTTTTGTTAATACAATTAACTTCTCTTAGAGAAAACTCCTTTGGATCTCCTCTTAATAACCCTAGGGTTGGTATTTTGGGAATACGAGAAGTTCTAGAATGTTTATAAGGGTTTTTTGGAGATATCGTATTAGGTTTTTTTTATAAAAATGGCTTGAGAAGTGTGGAGAAGTGAAGGGAGGGAGTGGCCTTTTATAAGTGGGGGAGAGGACACACGTGGAATTTTTGAAAAGAATCAATTACACCCACATTTTATCATTAAAAAAGCCTCTAAAATGAGTAATTATATAACCTCATAGGTTATAAGTTCTAAATATGTCCATAAAATGGGTTTTTGAAAAGTTTTAGACCATTTTTAACACTTATCTTCTTAGTTTAACCCCTTGGTAACCCTATTTTTACCTTAACCATGGTAATTAATTTTTACTATTTTCACTATTCATTATGATCAAAAATTAAGTTGAAATTATTATATGATATAAATTATTATTATTCCAAATATTTAATAAATTTTTTCAAATTCAATTTATAGAAATGGCATAATCCAATTTAAAATTATACCTATAGACGCGACAAAAAAGCGGGTTTCCAAAAAAAATTATCATAAGTATAAAAGGTTTTAATATAAAACTTCAATATGAAATTGATTAAAATTAACTAAATTAGTTAAATTTTATAATAATATCACTAATTTTACTTTAAAATCAATTTAAAATATAATTTAACCTTGTAAATTATCTAAACGAAAGGTAGTTTTCAATAAAAATCAGTATTTTTCACTATTCATTAAAAAATGAAACTCTTCAGAAAAATACTAAAAATTCACCCTAATATAATTTATATATGATGATTTAAAAAATTAAGTTAATTTTTTAAAATAAATTTTCTAAAAGTGGTAAAAATAAATTTAAATTATGTGAGCAAGTGCAACTAAACTGTTTTTTAGAAAAACACAGATTTTTAGAAAAAAAAATATTTTTTTATTTTAAATGATTCTTATTTTATTTATAATAAATAATAACCATAATTTTTATAATTTATTCAGTACTTTTCATTTCTACCAATTTAATGTCTAGTTTATAATAGTATACTGTATTATGGTTCATTTAGATTCAGGGTTGTGTGTTCTACAAACTATCGAAGAGATTAAATTTAAAGAAATATATTTCATGGGTTGTTTATGCTTAGTGTTGTTTGTAATGAATGATATCTAATATAATTTTATTCTTTTATAATTTTTTGACTTTAAATTCTCCTCACCTTAAATAAATTTCATCCTCATAATTTAATATTTCACTCATAGATCAAGGTTCTGATATTTAAAAATTACTTTATTGAAAACTTATATCATAAAAATGGTTAATAAAACATCATATTAATTATAGAGAAAGGGAATTAAAAAAGGTCATATGAAATAATACATAACTAGGTTTATAATTAAGAGAAATTTAGTGGGAATTTAATATATGGATATAGAAGAAAAGCATAAATAATTATAGAGAGTGATAGAGATCATTGATCATAATAAAGTGAATGATCAATTGAAAGTTAAGGACCTAAAAATCATAAAGTTGTGATGATTTAAAAAACCATTTGATTCATTGGATATAAATGTACTAGGATAAAATTTTTGTTTCAAGATCCTTTTCCAAAATTTGATTAATTCTTTTATTGTCTAAGAATATAAATAAATATACTTTCTTGATACATTTCTATTTCATAAGCACAATTTCATCCTTTGGTTGTGCTTTGATCAATTTCAAATTCATTTATTACTCCAATAAATGAATATAAAAATGAATTTTTTATACCTAAATCAATAAAATTCAATTTTAATGGGTCATAATATCCATAAAACAGTGACAAATATTTCCATCTGTCTCTAACTATTTTCCAAATCGATACGGTTAACACAAGTTATCCAATATAATACATTAATCTTTAAACCTCAATAGTAACACTAATGGTTCAACATTAATATTTATTCATAAAAACATTTATGTAAAAAAAATGATATATTAACTAAAACATCACATAGTCTAGTGGTAGGCTCAACACCCTTATCACCCTTCAGTTGTGGGTTTAAGCCCTATGACCTTATCGGATGCAACAGGTTGTCACCCAGCATGCAGGTTGTAATTTTTCTAAAACTATATTAATATAATTACTATAATGTTCCCAAAGTATAATAACCCATAATTAACTAAACATTAAAAGAATATAAACCCTAAAGTTTACCAATTACTTTAAACTTGTTCCCATAAAATTTAAGGGAATTATTCCTTAAATAATTTTTTCACTAAAACATATATTAAACCAATGGGTTTTATTGCCATAAATATTTCACAAAATAACCTTCATCTTGGTAAACTATCATTACATAAAACCTAAAAAGGTTATTTAAGAATTTGAAATTATGATCAATCTTAAACTCATAAACCTATAATGGTATCCATAACTCTTAAGTTAATGAATAAATATATGATTCATAAATTAATAAAATCCTTAGATGTTTTATGATTCTTATAACCAAAATAACATTGGTAAAAATAATTATAAAATATAATTCTGAAATCCCAATAAATATTTCAACCATTTTATTTCAACATAGGTCATTCCTTGGTTTAGGTGTTAACCTTTAAAAGAGGTAATTGACTCAAATAATTCTCAGGTTCCATATATTTAAGATAATAAACTATAAATGGATCCTTATGATGAAATTTATTTATTTTCATCATACTCTACATTTTTCCTCAATGATTCCTTACTTTATGATCTTTTTTTCACACATAAATCATTTTCTTATTCCATTGAGTCACTTTAATATGTATCTCTTCCAATATTTCTGACATGAAGTAAATCAATCCTTCTTTCTTCCATGGTATCCACCTCTCGATCTCTTACCGAACTCTATTATTCACTTATTTGATGAGTCTGAGAGTTAGTTAAGGTATAGGTTTTTAATTATATTTCAAGATAATTGATTAGGAATAATCACAATATCTTTCACTTTATTCATCATCCCATTTGGTTTCTTATAGTCATTACATTGTCCTTCATATTCAATTTCAACATGATTCCTTCGGGTTTAAGCCATTAAATAAACCCAAAAATCATAGTATTAGCAACAATAATCATATTTGGAAAACCATATAATCATTTATAGGATGTATAAATCACGACACCTTATTTTTAATTCAATACACCTTAGTTTTAACCTAGGTTATTCATTGTCATCATATATTCAAATCCTTCATAATGGTTTGTAAAGAAAATGTGAATTATCCAAGACATATTTCCCAGGAGTTTCAAACTAGGTTCACAAGAATGACCATTTTCATGAACCTGATAATGCTTGATTCAAGCCCAAAGTTTATTTTTTTGAGTTATTAACCCTAGGTATATTTATTTCATAACTACATCTACTTGTAGTATCTAGATAGGGATGTATTTCTAGAAAAAACCACATAACTATACCTTACCAAAACTTTAGTATATTTTTATATATTTATCCTAAAATTTTATCATAGGGTTATATTACCTAAGCTATGTTTTCCTTAATATAATACCCAAGGTTTCTACTAAAATTACTCTGATAACAACTATAATGACCCCAACCCCAGTAGCCTAGAGTTGGTGTTTGGTTTATTACACCAGCATAAGATACCTGGAATCACATCTTGAAGGATTGGATAGTTTAGTATACTTGGTAAACTAGATATATACATGATTCCCATATTAAATTTAAATAAAAATATTAAAAAAATTGATAATATAATTATTCCCTCTATCATATCATTTCATATCATTCATAATACACTTTTTAGGTTCATGGTAAAGAAGAAAAATAATTTTGACCTCAAATGCTCAGTAAGGGTTAAGTAGAGCAGAAGTTATCATGAATAAATAAGCATAATAAACACAGAAAGGTAAATAACTAGACACACAAGTCATTTAAATAATTTAAATATCATGATTAGATAATTCATAATCAATATGGAAAGGTAAATAATTGTAAACAGTTGTAATTTAATAAATAAACTAAAAATAAAATGCATCCAGAGATAATATCATTTTGAAAATATCATGGATAATAATAACTGAATTATTAATTAATAAAATGCATAATTATTTTCTTTCATGATCTCAAGCATCATGATACCTCTACTGTTAAGATCTTTCACAAGATAGTTTAAAATTGATGGGTAGGTATACACTAAAAACTCGTTTAACTAAGGATAAACAACTGATTCATCTTATGAGGCTACCAATGCATTGAGGGGATATCTATAACTAGGCCCCACTAGTATCTTTGTGTCCAACGCATTCCTCATATATAAAATTATTGATTTTATTCATATATAATATTCTTTATCAATAAATTTTTTTATCGAGTAAGGAATACAAATTAACAATAATTTTCCCAGTCAATCATATAACTTTCAAAGTAAAATATTTTTTGTAGAATGACATATATTTTAATCAATAAGTATATCCTTGATAAATAATATGGATATTTAGGGGAAATGTAATTATTAATGATAACAATAAATTGAATATTTCAAGGGAAAGATAATGATTAAAAAAATTAATCAAGAAAGAGGATTTCAATACTTTCCCTAGTCAAATTGATCATAAACCATACATATAAATGATAATTATAGTATCAATACAACATATACCCAGTGAATAATAAGTAAAATAAAGTTTTGATATTGTTTATGAATAGAAATACCATAAAAATTTCATTAAAACCCTTCTTAAGGAACGTATCCTTTTCACTTTAAAAATATTTTTAAAACTAAAAGTTTAAAAAATATATTGAAAATAATTTTATTTTAAAATAACCTTTAAAAATTATAAAGGTGTATTTAAAGAATTTAGTAGTCATGATGGTTGGAAATTCCATTTATATCATACACGTTAAAACAAAGATTCCCTTTACTTTTTCAAAAAAAACGGGTCTTGTTTGTAAAACGACATGAATATTCCTTTCAAAAAAATTTATAAAGTAAAAAATGGTTAATAAATTATTTAATAAATTATTTGTATAATTTTAAAACTTTTTTGAAAACTTTTTTAGATACATGGTTTTAGAAGAAAAAGGATTTTTGACTAGAAATAGAAATCATGTTGTATTTTATTAAAAAAATATCATTAATTTTAAGTAAAAAAGAGATTAATATGGTACTATTACTTGAAAAAATCATGAATAACCATGTGAGAATAAAATTAAAGGGGTTTATTATAAAAATTATTTAATAATTTCCTTTAATTTAAATTCAAGTATAAACAGTCCCAATTAAAATGATATTGTGAAATAAACCCTTACAAAGATCATAACGTTGAAGTAAGAATTAATCAATGAATCAATTATGTGTGTCAAATATAAATCCACATAAAACAAGTGGAAAATAAAAAATCATATAGTAAAAATTATTTACATGCATAATCATATAATTTCAAAGACAATGAATAAGTGATATAACCAAATGAAAAAAAAAAGTTGAGTTATGAAATTCTTTACCCCTTGGTAATTTTCAAGTAAAATCCCATTAGATAAAATAATTAAAATTAAAACTTAAAATACCATAAATTATTAATTTTTTATTATATTACCTGAAAATTATAATTATAGACACCATATAAAATAAATTAGGTATATAACATTACAATATGCCTCAATAAAGGTAAATTGAGACGAAGTCCCTTACCTCAAACTTTCTTTTGGTGGAACATGATTTAATCTCTTATATGATGGTTTTAATCATGTTATTAATTTATTATAGAAAAATATTTATATTTATAATATCATATATTATACTCTTATAACATTTTACCATTCGTTTGTTTATAAAATTTCATTATTTTCATTGTTTTGGGTGTTAATTGTCTGGTTTTCTCATGCATGTTTTGTCATGAAAGATTTGGTTCTAGAGTATAGGATATAGATAAATCATATAAAAAATTATATTAATGTTATAAATATCATATTTAATCATTATATTCATTTTTATAATCCTTCTTTAAGTTTGGATGTGGAAAATTAATTGCATTGCTTCATGCAGACGGTAGGTTGTACGTACGCACGAGTGATGATACCATTCCATTGTCAAGGGAAAGGGTAAGGATGTGGCCAATATGTTAATTTGAATAAATAAATATCATTTCATATATATCACATATATTAATTAAATTTATCTTTATTACTTTCCATGTAAAGCGTAAGTGAAAAATGAATCACATCACTTCGTGAGGCAGTAGTCCACCGTACACACGAACGACGTTATCGTATTTTAAATGGCATGGAAGGTAAGAAGGTATATGTGATATTATAATTAAAAATTTATAATAATATCATAAATATTATATATATATATATACATTAAATTTTTCATTATACACAATCATAATATGTGTTGATGGAAAATGAGTTACATCGATCCATGAGGTGGTAGTCCAACGTACACACAATCGACAATTTCATTTCCCATTTGAGGGAGGAGGAGATGGAAAAATATCATGCCATAAAAATAACAATATATAAGTATATAGAATATATTTTTTTATTATATTTTATTTTTTGGGACATAATTTAAGTTGGAAAACAAATAAATAAAACTAAAGAGTTTGTTAAGATAATTACCTTCTCTTAGAGAAACCTCCTTTGGATATCCACTTAAGGACCCTAGGGTTGGTATTTTTGGAAGAAAAGAAGCTCTAGAATGTGTATATGGGTGTTGGGAATATATATTGGTATGGTTTTTTCAAGAAAATGTCTTAATATGTGTGAATAAGTGGAGAAAGGGAGTGGCCTTTTAAAAGTGAGGGAGAGGACACACATGGAATTTTTAAAAAGAATCAATTAAACCTACGTTTTTATCATTTCAAAAGACTAAAAATGGGTTAATATAAAACCTTATAGGTTATAAGGTCTAAATATGGTCATTAAATGGGTTTTGAATAATTTTTAGGTCATTTTAACCCTTATCTTCTTAGTTTAACTCCTGATAAACCCGTTTTTACCATAATCATGGTAATTATTTTTTATTGTTTTCACTATTTATTATTGTCAAAATTTAAGTTGCACTTATTATATAATATAAATTTTTATTATTCAAAATATGGAATCAATTTTTTTCAAATTAAATTCACATATGTGTTATAATCTAATTTAAAATTATACCTGCCAGCACGACGAAAAAAATGGTATCTAAAAAGAAAATTCTCATAAGTATTGAAGATTTTAATATCAAAACTTAGTATGAAATTGATTCCAATGAACTAAATTAGTTAAATTTTAATATAATTGAACTAATTTTAATTTAAAACCAATTTAAAATTTAATTTAACCATGTAAATTATTTAAACGAAAAAGGCAGTTTTCAATAAAAATTAGTATCTTCACTATTCATCAAAAAATGAAAAATTTCAAAAAATACCAAAAATTTACCCTAAGATGATTTTTATTTATTGATTTAAAAAACTAATTTCATTTTGTAAAATAAATTTTCTAAAAATTTTAAAATTTAATTTTAAATTATGTGCGCAAAGCATGATAAAACTTTTTTTAGAAAACATTTCTTTTTATTTTAAATGGTTATTATTTTATTTTTAATAAGTATATAACCATAATTTTCATAATTTATTTAGTAGTATTCATAGCCATAAATTTAAAAGCTATTTTATAATGTTATACTATATTATGGTTCATTTAGACATGGGGTTGCATGTTCCACAAGCTATTAAAGAGATTAAATTTAAAGAAATATATTTCAGGGGTTGTTTATGCTTTGTGGTGTATGTCACATACGCTATTGAATACAATGTTCTTATTTTATAATTTAGGGGTGTTACACCTTGTATCTATGCCAATATAATAAATTAACCATCATCTCTAGGCTACTAGACTTAGGGTCTTTAAATAGGATGATTATTTTACAATTTTTATTTACTTTCATTTTATCTCATTGTATTTGTAATATAGATTTTTAAATTTTAAATTTGAATTTTTAAAGTTATTTTTGTTTTAAGAGTTTTGATATAAAAAGTTAATATCGAAATGTACTGAATTTTTCTACAATTTTTCTTGGTTTTTGTTCATATTTTCTGCATTTTTTTTCTTTTTTGGGGTTTGGGTAGTTTATTTATATATTAGTTTAAAAAATATTCATTTTCCATATCAATTATTTTATAATCAAAGTGGAAAATCCTTGGATTTTTTATTTTTGAGCGTTTTCCATGTCGGTTATAATCGATCTAGATATTCCTCCATTTTTTATTTTTAGGGGGGTTTCAATGTTAATTATTATTATAACTAATGAGGAAATTGGTTTTTTACATCATTTAAAATAGCCAATGTAAAAAAATTATTTACAGCATCGCTTATAAAGATGTCACTTCTTAAAAGATGATAAAAATTAAAAAAAACTAATGTGAAAACCCTTTTTTGTACTAGTGTATTCTTATCCACCATAAGGGATTCCTCAATCAGATATAACCATAAAGGTTGTTTCTCTACTTAATTTTCAATAGGAGTGGGTTTTTTCAGAATATTCTTAGTTATATGAAATGATTCATAGTCTAAGGGGAACATATGATGGTTGTCACCTTGGATTGTCTTTCGATTGGGATGAGATGTCATCGATTAGTGATGAGGTTCTTGGTGGATATTCCCTTGGTTTCTTGAGTGCCTCTAGGTATAAATTAAAATGAAGATAAACTTTGACATTAAGAGGACCTTCACATAGAGAACCGTAAAGAGGGCCTTCATAGTTGATTATTTTATATTCTCCATCAGGAGGAGGACCTCCACTTTTTTCATTATCTTTATCATGGAGATGGCCTCTGAAAAATATACCCCAGGTAGTACCTCCATGTTTATCAGCTAGTGTAACACCCTAAAAATTTTGTTTAAAATAATATTATGCTCGATATCTTTCTTAACACACAACACTGAGCTTTAATAGAATTTTGATATACTATAAAAATAATATTATTTAAATGTGATTATTATAACCTATCCATTAAGAAATATGAAAAATATTTTTAAATTTTTTAAATAATGAAAATGTATTGAGTAATTCCTAATAAATAAGTACTCAATTTTCAGTAGTCATTTTATACTTCAAAAATATGTTTTCATCAAAAAAATTATTACATTTTTCACATGGATATTGTAATTAATTTATTACACTTATACAAATTTAATATTGAAAAATGGATTCCGTATTTGGAATCATGAGGTTCAAATTTAGTAAATATGACCCTTTTATTTTTTTTTATTATGAATAGTAACTATGGTAAATAGGTATAACCACAGTAAAGGGTAAATCAGGTTAATTAAGGTTAAAACTAATGTGAAAAAAATTTAAAATATAACTAAAACTTTTTTTACCCTATTATATGACTTTATTTCTTCCATCCACATATAATTTTCGAATTTATAGCCACTTTAATTCTTTTTTTGTATAATTGTCTATATAATTTTTATGTAAAGTAAAATACAAAATATCGCTCTATTACATTAAATTTTATATTATATGTTCACATAAGGATAAAAATAAGTTTGGAATGAATATTAAATTATTTTTTAGTATAATGAAATTATTTTTTTGATGGTAACTTATTTATAATTTTTAGTGATCATATAATTACCTTAAATTCTTATACAATGCTGACATAGTGCTTGTACAAGCAGTGGAAAAATCAAAGTAAATAATTTTAAAAAAATCAAAGTAATTTATTTAGATGAATTGTGGTTATGAAATAATTTAATATTTAATAATAATATATTATTGGTGATTAAATGGATTATATTAAAATTCCATTATTATCTTGATACCTTTAAAGTCAATCTATTTGAATAATTCTTAAAATGGATTTAATAGTATTTTATGTTAAATAATATTTTATTAAATTGTTTAAAAATTATAATAATATTTAAAGATTACAATTAGGATGATAAATATTTTAAAATTTCATCCATTTCCCATTTATGAGTCAATTTTTACCTTATAATTAAAATTATAACCCTTTATGATTGAAAAATCTATTACCGCAGTTAAGGTTAAAATTGGTCAACAAAGGGGTTAAACCAAAATAAAAGGTATAAAATACCACTTAAAACTATCCAAATTTTATTTTTTAAAGTTATATAAACCATATTCTATCTTATATTATAAATTATGGCCAAATTTTTCCACTTTCACATGAAAATGAATTTATTATATTTAAATATTTTTATTAATTCCATGTGTGTCCTTTCCTTCACTATAAAAAAGCACCACTTATACTCTCTTATTTACACCATATTGAGTCATCTATATAAAAAAACACTATCCAATTATCTTTCCAAATAATCCATCCATAAATTATAGGTTATTATTTTATTTAAATACCATTACAAGGGTCCTTAAGAAGGGATCTAAATGAGGTCTACTAAAGAATAGATAATCATATTTACTGACTCTTTCAAATTTATTTCTTCTTATAATACCTCTATATATGTTATACCCATACTAAAATAATTAATAAAGTATAATAAATATACTTATATGTTATTACGATTATGGGGAAACCATTTTCCACCTCTTTTCCCTCCTGTGGAAAGTGAAAACATTGTTTGTGCGTACGTACGGCTTAACGTCTCTACGTAATGGTGTAATTCATTTTTCATCACCATTTTACATGGATGGTTATAAATATAAAACTAATGTATATATATGATATTCATGAAATAATTGTGGTTCTATAAATAAAATAAATCATTTACCTACTTACCCTTCTACTCATTAAAAAATGATAATGGTGTGTGTGCGTACGTGTGGACTGTCATCTTCATGAAGTGGTGTGATTAATTTTAAATATATACCTTTATAGAGTGATTATAAATAGGTGTATGATGAATATATATTATATTTATATCATTATTAACATCCTATATTTGATATAACCGTGATAAATATGCAAGTACCAAAACCACCGAACCGAAACATACATGAAAAAAAAACAGTTAACACTCAGAAACGACGGTTTTAATAAAGAATTATTAATAAAAAAGTATTTAAATATTGTAAGTGGATTATATATGATATTATAAGTATTTATATGGTTATGTTATATAATTATAATAAATTTAAATTTATTATACATGAGTTTAAAATCACTTACGAAGCAAGATGAATGTGAGGTAAGGATTTCTCGTCTCACTTTTATATATGTGATACATATGTCATATTCACCACTTGTTTCATTTTTGTGGTGTATATAATTCCTATGAAATTATTTTATGATTATTTTTATGAAAATTATGGTGATTTAAAAATTCATATCAGTTTATTTCTTTCATGAGGTTTTGATTTGAAAGTTACCAAAGTGGTAAGGGTTTATCGTCTCAAATTGTCTTTTTTGAGACATATGTTATGTTATACAAAAATATTATTTTATGAGGTGTCTATACTAACCCTTTTATATTTAGTATAATAAATATCATTATTTTCATGTTATTTAAATTTTTATTTGAATTTATTTCTTTATGGGGTTATGAATCAAAAGTTACCAAAGCAGTAAGGGATTTATGTTTCAATCTCATTTTATTCAGGGTTGTTTATGCTTGAATTTCCATTAAGGGAAATTATATCATACTTATATGATAAAATCATTTAATTTTATTATAATTTTTTTTCAAGGAATTTAATTTAATATTACAATTTTTCTCTCTTTTGTACTTAAAATTAACAGGATTTTTTTAAGAAAAACATACTTTATTTCCTCTTCGGTTAAGAATCTTTTTTTTTTCATGTCCATGTTTTCCTTAAAATTATTTCAACAACATTTTTACTATAATACTATTATTGTTTCAATTAATTTTTACCAATGTTTAAATTTACATAAAAATGTTTAAAATTAATATTTTTTTTATTTTCCGAATGAGGTAATTTTGACATTTTACTCAAAATGTGAAAGGAATATTTGTTTTAACATACATGATATGAATGGAATTTCCTAATATCATGAACAATTAATGATTTGAATCCTAATTTAAAAGTTTCCAAGGTTATTTTCAAAGAAAATATTTTCCTTAATATTTTATAAATGTTTATATTTTAAGTAAGTTATTTAAAAATGAAAAGGGTATTTTCCTCTAGAAATATTCTTGTAATCTTTTAAATGAATTTTTCATCAATGATAACATCATTTGATTTTAATTATGATTTCTTGGGGATATGATCCAATGATACCATCCTTATTCTTTCTATATATGTTTTATGAATATGATGATGATATTTTTATAAAACTAATTTATTTTTCATGGGTTATGCTATGATGAAATGATGAAATGTTTATGAAACTCATTTTATTTCCATGAGTTATGATATGATGATATGATGAATGTTTTATGATCTTGTGGCATAAATATGTATAGTTTTCATTATGTGATGGGTGGTCCTATAATTATATATCCCTCCATTACATTGGGTAAAGATAGATATCTCATGATATAATAAGAACCAGAATAGGGAGTGAAACTAGTTCAATAAGGGACTATGTCCACTATGATAGTATTGGTAGTGAACCTAGACTAAGGATATGATAGAATGGGGAGTGTAATCAATCCACTATGATAGCCTTGGTAGTGATCCTTGACTAAGAAACTGATTTTATATGATTTTGTGTATGCCACAAACTTATGAATTATACTTATGATATATTCTCATGTCTCATGATTGATTATTGATGATTCCATACACTTATAACTTTTGTCATTTATTATAAAAAAAATTATGCCATGATTTATGATAAATGATATTTTAAAATTTTGGTATAATTATTTTGTGTTATTATCATCTTCTCATTCCCTTATGTTATGCTTACAAATTATCATTGACTGAAATCTCCCATATTTACCCTTTCTGAGCATATGAGCTCATATTGTCCTATGTTTCAATTCCCTGGGTTATTAATAAAGGTTTTATATAGGGAATGACTATTAAGGGTATAGTTATAGAAAAAAAATTGGGATATGTTGAAGATCTTTCATGAAATTATATGGTTATATATCTTATCTCCAAAGACACTAAACCTTTATAGTTCTAGCCTGGATTATAAGGTTATGTAATAAATATTCATCCAATTAGATTTAATATTTATGTTTATAAATTTTGGTTCGTTATAATTGGTATCAGAGTATGGTTTAGTTATTTTTGTATATTAGGATTAGAAAACTTTGGTGAAAACCTTAGGGATAATCCTAAGTATATGATAACATGATAAAGTATTGGTAAGGTAGATATTATGTGGTTTTAATAGTAAAATAAATCCCTATATGGATACTAGAATGTAAAACCCCAAAATTTTATGTTATGTCACTTTTTAAATTTAATCTTTTCGATAACTTATGTTACACAGAACACTGAGATCAAACAAATGTCTAAATTATTTAATTTTGATAATTATCACCTAGACATTATAATGGAAGGAATGAATGATATTAACTAAATTATGAAAATATAGTTTACGTGTGTTTATAAAATTAATCCATTGCTTAACAATTAATTATAAATGGAAATAAAAACCAATTGAATATAAAGTATGTGTTTTTATAATAAAAACTATTTTATTCCCATAATGACATTTTATCTTAATAAATTAAATTAATCACTATTGGTAAAGGAAATTAATGAAAATTTTATATCATATATTCAATAAAATTATTTTAAATTCATCCAATAATTTTTCTAGTAAGAAGATAATAATAAATACAATTTTATGCATTAAAATTATATTTTTCTAAAGGTAGTTTTGTCGCCTTTTAATAGACCACCTATTTTAAATCTAGTTTTAGTCACTTTTATAAATTATATTTCAAAAAATAATTTTTTTTTGAAATTTAAACATAAAAATTTACTTTTTCTGAGTTTTTGGTATTTTTATGATAAGTTTCATGTTTTTATGAATAGTGAAAAATAATAAATTTTATTTTAAAACAGTTTTTTCATCTAAATAATTTATAGTGTTAAATTATATTTTTTATTGGATTTAAAGTATAATTAGATAAATTTTATATCATTTAATCCAATTTATGTTATTTTAATCAATTTCACATTGAATTTGGATATAAAAACATTTCAAACTTTTAAGTATTCCCACTTTAATAAGTCATTTTATCGTTCTCTTGGCAGGATTAATTTTAAATTAATTTTATCCAATTATGTATTTTGAATTTTGAAAAATGGATTCTATATTTGGAATTATAAGGTCCAAATTTAGTAAATAGTTTCCTTTTATTTTAGGAAAATATGAATAGTAAATTTAATTAAAAAAAATACCACAATTAAGGGTAAATCGAGTAATTAAGGGTAAAAATAATTTTATAAATATTAGAAAATTACCCTACCACTTTTCATAATTTTATTAGATGAGTTGTTTTCTACCAAAATCATCCTTGGGATTATTTTATAAGCTCTTTGATCCACTTTTATGACTTTAATCCATTTATATTATTTTATTCAAAGAAAAGTCAACTATATCATACTTTTGTTTTTAACAAGTTAAATATTTTTAATATGGAGTTATATAGGAGATATGTTCGATTGTAAATATTATTTTAAAATATAAAATATTTATATTCATCATGATAATTTATTTTTAGTTTTTAGGGAACAAATAATTAAATTAAAGGCATGCCCAATAATGATTCGGTAATTGTTTAATTAATGGACATATCAATTAAATGTTATTAAAAATAATAAAATAAATATAATTTGATATAATTAATGTCATAAAAAATTATATATTACTTTGACATGTTATTTTTTAGTTAAAATATATGGTTCAAATATATCATGTTGTTATGATATTTCTAAAAAGTCAAGTAATGAATAGTGTCAAAATTGAAATTAATGATATTTTAAAATAAATAATATTTTTTAAATGATATAAAATTCATAAAAATCGAAAATTTGTCCAAAATATTTTTATGGGGTTTAAAATTTCACCCATGATTCATTTTTAGTCTTTTTTTTATTTTATATCAACTATATTAATCCTTAAAGAGTAAAAATCCAAGTTGTTGCGGTAAGAGTTAAAGGGTTTAAATAAGGGTTAAAACCAAAAGATAAGGGTAATAATGTGACCTAAAATTGTCTAAAAATTATTGTATGATATTAATTAGACCCATAATCATATTATATTTTAAATAACTCACTTTTTATTAATTTTAAATTGAATATTAATTTATATTAATTTAATATTTTGTGAGTTTCCAAAATTGTCGCTCACATCAATTATAAAATGGCACCGCCTCCCTCACTTATTCACACCACTTTGAACCATCTATATTGACCAAAATCTGCCCTTTTATCTTCCAAAAATACTTATACAAGTTTTTTGGGTCCTTATCTTTCAAAAATACCTACCCTAGGGCCCTTAAGAGAAGTTATAAAGGAGCTCCTTCATAGAAGAGGTAATCGTCTTTACCGACTTTCCCAAAAATATTTCTTCTTCTACTTCCTATTCATGAATTTTTTCCATGATAAATTAATAAATATAATATAATATATATTCGGATATGTTATTATGATTATGTTACAACCATATTCCATGATCAATCCATCCTATGAATAACGAAATCATCGCGCATACATACATATGACTTACCGTCTCCACACTATGGTGTAATTTGTTTTTCATGATCGCTTTACTTGGATGGGTATAATGATATAAATAATAAATATATGTGGTAATTATTAAATTATATTGATTCTAGATAATTAATATACCATCCAATTTGTTACCCTTTTACCGTTAATGGAATGAAATCATCACTCGTGCGTACGTACGACCTTCCGTCTCCATGATGCAATGCGATTCATTTTTCATGTTCAACATTAAATAATAATTATAAAACTATATTTAATAATTAAATATTATATTAATAACATTATTATCATTATGTATATGACATAACTATACCCTATGCATAAAAACTGGGACTCAAACAATAAATGATTCATAAGAGAATGAAGCAGTTAACACTCAAAACAAGGGTAACAATGAAATATTATTAACAAGGGAGTGATAAAATGATATAATAGGATAATATAAGATATAATAAATATTAAAATGGTTCTGGTATAAATATATAACATACTTTAAACCATTATACAGGAGTTTAAATCACGTACAACCAATAGGAAGTGTGAGGTGAGGATTTTTCGTCTCACTTTTATTTTTGTGGGACGTATGATTTATTCACCAATTATTTATTTTGTGTGGTTTATATACATCCCTTTTGACATGTTATATCATGAATTTATTTATTCTCATTATATATAAAGTTTTGTTAAATTTTATTCTTTTATGAGGCATATTATTTGATTGATTACAAAGTGGTAAGGGATTTCTTAACTCAATTTCCATCCATTGGGTTAAAATTCTACTTCATTGATTATGTCATGCTAAGATTATGTGTGAAATGACCTTTTATTGTCTAATGTTGTATTTAAACTATTTTTATATGGATTTATAGTTTATAAACATAATCAATCCATTCGATTATTACCTAAACTGTGTTCCATTTTTACATATGGTTTCTACATTGAAAGTTATTTTAATTACTGGGAAAATAATGTAAATCCATATATTTCACTCAATACAGATAATTATTGATAAAGATTATTGATTAATAAATTAAATCTATAATTTTTTTTATAAGGAATTCTTTGGACATGAAATAATAGGTGGGGACCGTATATATAAAATCCCCTCGATAGATCGGTAGTATTATAAGACGACAAAGCTAACCAAATTAAATAGTATTTTACCCATAATGATTAAACTGTCTTATAAAATGTATTGAAGGTAAAGGTATTATGTTCCTGGGAAACATGAAATCCTATAATTAAGTATTTCCTTTAGTAAGAATTTAGCTATTATTTATCCATGTGATTTTCACTATGATATTATCCATAGATTCAGTTTGTACACAAGTTAATGATGAAATGGAATTTGATTTCAATTATTTACATTACCATAATGTCTTTTCCTTATCCTACCATGATAGAAAAGTTATTGATTAAATGTAATGAGTGTTGAGTTATTTATCATTACATATTTATTATACTTTATTTAATCAAGATAGATTCTATTGTATGTAACTCTTACTGAGCATCTGAGCTCACCCTTTTATCTATTATTTTTTCCCTAGGATCTAAAGATGAAATTCTAGAATAAACCCAGGGATGAAATTTAATTTACCTTTTTATTTTCTATGTTTAATTACCAATTTAATAAGGGTACCATTTATGTATCTATTTATTCAATACTACTAAACTATTCGGTCCTTAGAGATGTGATTCATTGTAATTAATACCAATGTAATGAAGTAACCACTAACTCCAAGTTATTGGAGTTGGGGTTGTTATTGTTGGTATCAGAAGAAATTTAGTATAAACCTTGGGAAATAGATTTTGGAAACCATATATTAGGGAACATAACCCTAATATATAATTTTTGGATAAGCATAAAAGAACATCCTAATAAAACTGTGTTTATTATTATGAGATTAGATATGCATAAATTTTTTAATTTATGTTAAGTATTTCGCTAGTTTTGGGATTATACATTGTGTTTCATAACTATATGACCATTACTGATTGGATGGAATTTGAGGCTTCTTATGGGTTTTAGGGGATCATCATATGACCCTTGGCAGTGGAAGTGAACCCAAACACAACTTAATTTATCTTTAAGGAATAAAAAAGTTCAAGGAATATCAAAAATAGAGCATACTTGTAATGAAGTATAAATGGAATCCATATTATTATTATTTGATGATGAATTAAATTTGATAGTGATCACCAAATAAGAAAAGAAAGGATTACGAGGTCTGAGGGATTTCACCAGCCTGAGGATTCCAGAACATTTCTTGAGGATCCCCATACTCTGAAGGGGTGAGAGTGCCTTCACAATGATTAATAAATACATCATTGAGAACAAATAGAGATTTATCTATTTATCTTATAATAGAATTGGTTTTCCCAACTTGAGGGATCTTATCCCTTATATTGACATCCTCAATAAGTTTCATTTTAATAAAATGTGTCGACCATATGCAGTGTATCAATGTACATAGCTTCCCATTGTAAAAATACATTAAACACATTTAATGAAAAGGAAATACATATAAAATCCATTTATAATGGATTTGTAGATAATAAAAATAAAGTGATGAGGTATGTGGTAGTTTCATGAACAATATGCATGAAAAACAATGATGTCAAGGCTATGTTATCCTAGACCAAAGCACACCATATATTAGTCCATGATGTGGAAGTCCTGGCCATTTTAGTGCACACCCAAAAATATCCCACCTGCACTAAAATTCCATAAGAACTTTATGTAATATGTCATAACTCTTTATGAATCCATACAAACTCTTTTGGATATAGTTTTATCAAACTCTCTTCATTTTAGAACAAACAATTTATCCAAAACTTAATCCCAATCCATAGGCCTAACTATGTGACCCTGCAGGGCTTAATAGTATTGAAAAAAATATAAAATCACTATTTCATAGATGTAAGAATAATATGGACTTTAGTAAAGCATTGGTGTTACTCCATCTACTAAGGGGTCTAGTGTGATTTCCATAAAACATGCTCATATATTTATACAAACATGTCCAACATAAGATGTATCGTATACATCATATATACATATTTAATACCTTTTTACAAGACATTGATTGACCATTAGACATGAAACATTTCAAAATATTATAGAACAACTCATATTTTCTTGATTATCTGAAAAATATTTACCTAGTCGATGAATACATCACATGTTATTCATCTAATATATGATTAAATCACATTCCCCTAATACAAGTAGTTAAACACATCACAATTTAATAAACTAAGCATGGGAATGAATTTCTTTAATTTAATTCAATCAAGGGCCATATGTCTTAACTCATCATATAAGTGGAAAAAATCCTATCTTGGTTGCATTCTAATCGACAACATGATCAACAACATACCCTACCACCCCCTGATTATCTGAGTAACTTTTGAATCGCATAATAAAGGTATCAAAGTATAAATTTTCTCATGCTAACTATCTCACCAACCTTAGGTAAGAAGGATTTATAATAATCATACACCCCTAAGTATATCGATGACTATATGATATTCCATGAGATATAATTTGGTGGGTCAATCCAATTAATAAGTCTTTACTTATTACCTCATTAATTTATTTTTCAGATCTCATATAAAACCCTTTGTAATGAGTAAAATATCTTATTCATTCTATTCTTAACATATCACCACAACTCATAATACTCTGTGATGATCATCGATTAGGAATAATTCAAAGTTGTATTATAAGGGGATATCATCATCATTTAACCATCTATATAAAGTAAAATGTAGTATACATGAATGAATAATAAATATAGGTTACCATTATTATAAAATCATTATACATTTTCAACCATTATAACTAATATCTCATGTGTTTAATACCCATAAATTCTACATGTCCCTCTTGTTGTTATTGTGGTAATGGTTTCATCAACAGATCTATTATGTTTTTCTATGTATCCAACCAACTGATCTTTACATCACCCCTATCAATTATCTCTCATATGAGATGGTATTTTTGAATAATGTGTTTGGTCCTTTAGTGGGACTGAGGTTCTATTTCCAGAACAATAGCTCTGTTGTTTCCACGATAATGCTCAATTTCTCCTTAAATATGAACTTCCTGATACAATTAACTTCCTTCATGGTATCTAATATAGATATTTACTCTACCTCTATTATTTATTCTTCTATGGTGTCTCTTTTAGAACTCTTCCAAGAAATAGTTCCACCATTTAGGTAAAACATGTAACTAGATTAAGATTCTATATCATCTCTATCAGATTAGAAACTAGCATCCATTTAGAGTTTTATATAAAGTTAATCCTTGCCTCTAAAGATCAAGACAATATCATTAGTATTTCTCAAATACTTAAGAATGATATTTATAGAAATATAATGAATCTTTTTAGGATTATATTGGTATTTACCGGTTGTAATTATAGTATAAATGATATCATATCGTGTATACAACATGGCATACATGACAAAACCTATAGTAGACGCATGGGTGATATTATCCATTATTTCCAAATATTTAGAAGGATCCTAAATCTTTCTTAGATTCATGCCATACAAAACTTGAAAATATACCTTCATGGAGTACTCTATAAAAAACCATTTTAGTACCTTGTGAATGTAAGTGTTCTAATTGAGTCTAATCAGACTCTTAAATCTATATCTATAGATCTTTATACATAGTATGTAGGCATCTTCACCCATATATTTAATTAAAAATCATTTACCCAACCACAACTTAACAAAGTGAAGAGTCGGGATATCATTTATAGTAAGTTTTATGTCATCCACATACAATATCATAAACAATACTACACTCCCATCACTTATATACACAGTAATAATTTGTGTTCTTAATGAAATCAAACTCTTTTATTTCATTATCAAATCATATATTTCAACTTAGATAAGCTTACTTTAATCCATAAATGGACCATTGTATATTCAAAACCTTAATAGTCTCATTTGGAACTTCAAAACCTTCAAGATGTATCATATATATGTACTTGACTAAATTTCCATTAATGAAAGTGGTTTTGACATCCATTTGATATATCTTATAATTAAATTGAGTTGTTATGGTGAGAAGTATCTGGATGAGATTTATTATTGTAAAAGGTGAAAATATTTCTTCATAGTCAATACCATGAATTTATTTGTAACCCTTTTCCACCATATGAACATTATAGGCCGACACTCTACCATCCAGTTGGTTTTCTTTTAAAAAACCCCACTTGCACCCTATGGGTCTTACCCCTTTAGGTGTATGCACCAAGTTACAAATTTGGTTAGTGTACCTAGAGTCTATTTCAAGTTTCATGTCTTTTAACCATTTCTCAAAATAAAAACTCTCAATTTCCTTATTATATTAGGCTATTTCATCTCCTATAAACATTACCTCATCATAATTTTCCATGATAAATCAATATCTATCAGGTTCCTGATGAATCTTATAAGACCTTTGAGGTTCTTGTGTAACTTGAGTTGGTTCTTCTTCAACAACTCCTTATAGAACCGACTCAATTTCTATCTTAGTAACACTTCTTATTTGTTGGTATTGAACTTCTCTAATTTCAACTTTTCTCTCACTGAATCCTCAACTTATGTATTCCTTCTCAAGGAATGCGCCATTTCAGTCTAAAAACAATTTTTGTTTAGTTGAATTATAAAAAAAAATCCATTAGTTTCTTTAGTATAACCAAAAAATAAGCACTTATTAGATTTAGAGTAAATTTTATTAGAATTTAATCATTTTATGAATGCTTCACATCCCAGAATCTTAATAAAAGACATAATGGGACATTTCTCAGTCCATATTTCATGTGGTATCTTTATCAATACTTTATATATAACTTGTTTTAGTAATAATGCATCAGTCTCTAGATAATAACTCCATAATGAAATAGGAAGGACATATAGATTCTTCATTGATCAAACCATATCCAACAAGGTACAAAAACTACTTTCAAACACACCATTACATTATTTTTCTCTAGGTGGATTGAGTTGTGAAACAATTACATAGTCAATTATATGATCTATGAATTCATGGATCAAGTATTCACCACCCCGATCTAGTTATGGAATCTTAATAATATTTCCTAGATGATTTTGTACTTCATTCTGAAACTCTTTGAACTTTTAAAAAGTTCCATACTCTTGTTTCATTATAAACACATATTTATAATGATTAAAATAATTTGTAAATGTAACTAAGTACCTATAATCATTGTTCACATGTGTTCTCATTGGTTCACATACATCACTATGTATGAGATTCAATAATCCACTAACACTTTCACCTTTTCTCCCAAAAAGTGTTTGTCATTTTTTCCAATAAACAATATTTTCACATATAAAACAATCCATAATTGAATGATTCTAATAATCAATCTCTATGAAGTCTTTGGACACGTTTCTCGTTTATATGTCTTGGGAGATAATTTCAAAGGTAGGTGAGATTAGAATAAAACTTAACCTTCTTATTCTCAATGTTATAAATAATATTATCCATATTTAGAATATATAAAACATTTATTATATTTCTAATGCCATGAAATATTTCATTTTTATATATATAACAACTTTTTTTCTTAATAGAGAATGAAAATCCCTTATTGTAAAAATAAGATACATAAATTAAATTTCAATTTTTGGTGGGAATATAATAATAATACTCTAATTATAGTGTTAATCCACTTGGTAAAATCAAATCATAAGTGTTGACTTATAATGTTTTAACTATTGATCCATTACCAATACAAATATCTACTACACTCTTCATCAATTCCATATTATCTTTGAGTCTATGCTTATCATCAAAAATGTATGATGCACACCCAATATTTAATATCCATGAGTTAGATATGGTGGAATTAATCTTTATAAAATTCATATTTAGATTCTCAAAATTCTTCTCCTCAAGAACACTTATCAACCCTAGATTCCAATCCATAACTATTTTATAGTTCATACCTTATAAGTGATCTCAAAATTATTATTATGTGGTATTACATAAACTACAATGAAGACATATTAGTGGGTGAGTATCATGCTTTATTTATCAATCACTTTTAATGAAAGTGCTCCCACTAAAATGATGACCCCTTACATCATAACCATTTAGTGAGACAAAATCCATATTTCACTATACAATGAGTATACTTTGGTGTTTCTATCACCACTTAGTTATTTGGATAGGGAATCATACCAATAATAATAGTTGTGACTCTTATATTTTTGAGTGGATAACTCATTATCTAAATTTTTCATATGGATAATACCTCTATTCCTTTGATAATGTAATCTTATCAGGGTCTACTGTCTAGTGCAACCCAAAAGAAACACCAAGAATAATCTAGCAATAGACAATCAAGGGGCACCCATGTTTGGAATGACATACCCAATAGGATAATCAAAAGTTACCCATCACTTATTTTCCTTACACAAGATAATCTTGGAAAACCCAACTTTGGCATGACCTACCCAATTAGATAATCTAAGTCTTGAAAAGTTTCATTTTGGAAGGAATATCACACTTAGTATTTGAAGGATTTTTTTAAAACTCTCACCAATTTAATATACATAATATACTTATTAAATACATAACCATTGAATATTATGAAATCTTTATCTTCTTGTATTCTATTCTTTTGTGTATGCATTCTTATAACGATTTAGTTTTTGGAATCCCTATTCCATCAACTAAATTAATGTTTTCACACCACATTGATGTGTAACTCTTTACACAACCCATAAGTTTGTGTCATTTTCCCAAAAAATACAAGCTAAGTATATTCATACATATTTTAATGAATATCATGCATAAGGTACATGAACTTTTCTTATAAAGGAATAAATCTATATTAAATTGACAATCTAAACATTATTAAGCTTAGATCCATATATAGTAAACTCCCACCTTTCTAGAAAAAGGTATAATCATTTAGTCTAGTTGGAAATATAACTCAAAGTCCCCATACCTAAGGATACTTTACTCAAGAGAGAATTCAATTCATGATAAATCTAACACTTGATATGCAAAAACTATATTCAAAAACTATTCTCAAGCTCATAATTCTAAAATAAACTAAGGTTAATATTAATAGAAACTAAATCTTATAGGTCAAAACTTAACATTAAATGTAAGGATCTATTTCCTAGAAAAAATTATCACATAAATGTTCATACACAATATTCATATTTCTTAAAAAATACTAAACATTAATATTAAGTAATTAAAAAAATAAATAAGCATTTTGATTACTTTTCAAAACATGAGATATATAATTACCTGACCCACTAGGGCCCACCTGGCCTATGGAAGGTCGATCCATCATAACCCCAAGTATGCCTCCAATAGTCTAGGAAATGGCGACCAGCGCTAAGTAGGCATATCACACACATGGTAGGACTTAGCCTATGGTACCTATATGCACACACACATATCCATCTCCATGAAAAGCTTCCAAGATAATAAAAAAATGATACCAAAAATGCCTACATACATCTATCCCACAATCAAAGTACAACAAAAGTGCTGAAAGAATTAAAGGGAAAATACAAGGCCACCCAAAAAATGAAAGTGTCTAAACTTCTTAAAAGGAGGGGACTGTTGACAAATTCAAACACAAGAACACAACTCAGTCCTTCTAGATAGATATTCCCTGCTTACTCCAGGTCCTCCTATGACCCCATCGAAAGGCCTTTTGTTTGCATAAGATATGACAAGTATGGGAAAATCCCATGAAGGTGTGAGTATAACAATAATTAGTAGGCACCCCAAAAACCCAAAATAAAAGGGACCAACTAAAAGGAAATAGTCTTCTTGACCCCAAGCTATAGGACAACCCAAGAGAGAGAGTACAAGAAACTTAATCACGATCATTACTTAGCTAAACATGACCAGTTATCTCACCTCCACGTGGTATGATAGTCAAGATATGATACATAACCACAAGGAATCCAAAAATAAACCAGATAAACTCATCTCAAGCTCAAAGTCTCATGGTCTCAACCATACATCCTACCACGGGATTCCACTCAAGGATCAAGGTGCCACTCATTCGAGAGTACACACTCCATGAGCCCAACAATCCCTGATGGAACTCATCTGAGAGATATAACTCATCAAGTATAGCTCCACCATCATTGACGGAACACATCTAATATATCTCACTCATTAGGTATCACTAATTATATGACACATCCTCCTCATCCCTGATGGTGTACATCTGAGAGGACATGCACATCAAGTCTCTATATAAAGAAAGTCATGCTAAACCCATTGTATCTTGATACTCAGCTAGGGGATCTCACCCATGTATCATGGTGGAATCCAAGAACCCTAAAGGAACCTATAATATCTCAAAAATAATATAGGGGATCACACCCAGAACCACTGGGGGGCACCATGAACCCAATTTGGAACTCCAAATATCATAACGCTCAGAAAGGGGATCACTAGGGGATCACACCTAAGAACACTAGGGGGTCACACCTAAGACCACTAGGGGATGCTGAAAACCCTACTGAGACTCGGAACCATGATACACAAATAGGGGATCACACTCTAGACCATTGGGGGACACCACAAAACCAATATGGAACCAAACATAAGTAGAGGATCATATGTATAATGATACCACAAACCCTAATGACCCCCCCCCCCACTAAGTAGGGGATCGTATGCACGAAAATACTATAAACCCTACTGGGATAACATGTTATAAAGGAGATCTATACCCTATGTATGATGGTCACAAAAATACCAAAAACCCCACACAAGGAAGATGATATGATATAGGATCCAGCACCGACCTCCCAGATGAATACATGAATTCTATCTGAACTCATATTGTAGAGGGGATCACAATCCTGGACTGAGGATATAATTCCACATTATACCCTTATAAGAATAGACCAAGGGAACCTACTCAACTAATACTAGTTGACATGATTCTAAAAAAAGAATCTCTCTAACCACCTTACACCACATCTCTCATGCCAAAACCATGGCCACTATCAAGTTCCACATAGAAAACCACTCGGGATAGGCTACTTGCAGGCCTCTATCTAAGTCATGACAACATAGATGCACAAGGGGTAGTTTTTTAGGTGAGTACGCAGTGTGTACCCATAGTATATGATGTGCCTCTCAAAATAGGCCCTTGTTCATGTCCCCTCTTAGTACTTGGTGTGTAAGGATCACACGTGGTGTGCACCCCGTGTCACATGGTGTGTGACCTTATCCGAACCCATGGGCATGTCCTCACCCACACATGGCCTAGTAATCCATGTCACCGCACATGGTGTGTACCCTAGGTACATGATGCATCCTATAACTTGGGGAATATGGTTGTGTCCTTTGTATCGTGCTCATGTATCTCAACTCATGCCCATGTCATCTAGCCATGTACAGCTACATGACCATGTCCCATGACATGGAAAGTCTGGTCATGTCCTCAGCCGCATGGCCTAGGATCACTACACAATGGGTACCCCCAGTATACAGTGTGTAATCCTCAAAAGTTCATCTTCCCTGAATAGGTAGAACACATGGAGTGTGCTTCTACACTATACATCGTGTGATCGGGATTTCCAAATGGGAATTCCCTATAAGCCACCCAAAACCCCCGATTTCAACCTAAAACCCACAGATCTACTCTCAGGGGATCTCTAGAAATAGTAATAGGGCCATAAAACCTTAAAAATTCATAAAAGGGGATTGAGATGTAATGATCATAAATCTTCCTACCTCATGGGTAAATACCGAAGATTTAGGTCCAATGCGGAACCCGAAATCTGCTACACCTCGATCTAGTGATGATCGACATCAAAAATAGGGTCTAACAACACCTCCTCACCTCAGTTCCTCCTCAGTCCATCTATCACCATGGGAGAGAACCTAACCTCCCCCTTCTATACACAGGAATCCAAATGGGGGTTATTAATTTAAATTTTATTAAATTAATAAACCCCTCATCATTTTCTGCTAATAATCACCTCCAACTAAGCACCTGAAACCAACAAACTTTATATCATGCCTGAGGTAAAACTCACATTCTAAACTCAATTGCAGTCTCAAATTTTTTATTTGAAAATCTGCTTAGGGGTTAAACCTAATATTCACAAAAACTATGTGTGCATAATATAAAATATTTAATATTTTTAATATCATCACACCAGGGCTCTCCGGGGCTCGGAATCCCATGCTAACTTAGCACTTAAATTCAGAAATATTTCTAGAAATATTCTAAAGTCTTACAAGGAAAAATCAGAGTCATTAAAATCTCATATATTTAGGACTTTCATCCTAAAAAACAAAATCCTATGCACATGGGGGAAATTGATCTCTCCAGATGGTTCATGTGTTGTCTACAAACACTCACTCAGAGAACCACAAGCCTAAAAAGGGTACTCTTTGGTCAGATCCCAAACACAACTGGGTACCTCAAAAGGCGACTCCACCCATACCATATAGATCAAATCAGGTCAATGTCATGCAAAAAAGTGTGAACATGTCTCCTCAACTATGAATGGTGGAAGAACACCAAGCACCTAGTCTAACTGCGATCATAGGGTCTAGTGATACACCACCTCGCCAACCCGATGTAGATAATGATGTAACATGATAGTCCTCATCCACCACTGGATGAATTGAACCCTAAATATTCATCGCTAGCACCAAATCTAGGACCGCAAACATTGTCGCCTAGTATCTCCGACCAGTATAGTGGTTACCTACAGGGCCTCATGAACGTGGCCTCAAATGGTGTTACACTGATGGTGGATCCACCACTGCACCACACCATCATGTAAATCCGAATCTTGTTCTTTAGAACCCAAATGGTTTTCTCTAATTAGCATAACAACCCCTCACCAGGGTGTATTTATGAGGAAAATCATCCTCCTCAACACCTTGTCTCACAGCGTGACTGGTTTCATCATCAATCCTCAGAAGGTTGATATACTATCCAACTTAAAAAAATTCATCAAAAACATGTCTAGTGGATATCCGGTCACATGAAACCTTGAAAAAAATATACTAGTTGTGCCTCCATACCTATCTTAGTAAGAGGAGGGGTAACCACTAACAACTAGAGACATGTCGCATCATCCTCACCTATAAGGGTCAACTGTAAAGAGGTCAAATTCTTTGTTACCTCACTAAAAAAAGTATATAGAAACCCTCATTGTGATAATCTACTAATACGACCACACCCTTGGGTGGATCATAAGATAGCATGGATCTAGCCTCATCCGAGTCTACTATCACTCCCATGTCTAAGCATACATATCACAATAATTAAACCTTCTAAGACCAGACCCATCTCAATGAGAGATCCCCAAGAAGCTGGTACACTTAGAGCATGTCTATAATTTATCCTCAAGTTTTTTGCATATAACTTTGACACCAAGTACATGAGGGTACAAATGAAGACAACTCTCATAAACCAATCCAAATGTGTGAAGTTTATGGTCCTTAAATCTCTATTCCATCTCTTGGGAGAACATAAAGGTACCCAAGTGTACAAAAAGGGTCTTACCAGACCCTCCTTAGGAAAATATTTATATGCACCATAGCTCACAAATCTCCACAAGAGTCAACCAATATGCTGAATCAAATACCAGGGTAGTCCATAGGTTCTAGTCTATGCAGAAGTCTAACTCTTGGTGGGGAGGTAAACCCAAAACGTCCTTGAGAATACATCCTCAACACCACTATCATTATTGGGAACCAAAAGATCATAGAACATAATAATCCCTGGGTTATACTAGGAAACTGATAAAAAGTTGGTTGTATCCATCCACACATTAGCACATCGTTATCTGCCCGGGATCACTCTAAACCAAAGGAGGAAATCCATCCCAAAATCTAGTAACACCGCCACACCCACCAGTGGAAACCATCTGAGAATGTGTGGTAGGTAACTAATCCACACTGAGTAAATAATCATAGGGCCCATCTTTGCTTCTATAGGAAGGTTCTATGTGAGGTTATCCCTCCACCTAAGTCGGGTCACACTACATATAAGATTCAATGACCTTTAATCATATCTGTTGGTTCCTCCAATAATATGGTTTGATAAGAAATGATCCACTAGTATCACTAGGCTGCAAATAGGGGTTATGATCATGGAAAAGTGGATTATGAATATGTGCTACTATATCTAGGGAAGTAGAGTCACATGTCACACATCAAATCATACTCAAGACTCCAAGACATAATCCCCTTCTACCCGAATCTAACCCTTTCCCTTTCCTTCCTATCTGCCAAAACTAGTGCCTTCTATAACACCTATACACCAACTAACTTAAACATTCAAGTTAAAGTAACTCGCATACTAAACCTCAACACTATAACCTTTGGGCAGAACTGACTCAACTTCATGGTTTTGTATCACATCATAATAATTCACTTCAATGGGGGAAGTGTACCTCTTTCTTATGAGTTCAAATCCACATCAAACATCATCACCATATGGATTTATCAAAGACCCACATCACCTTGTACAAGACTCAAGAAATAAGTGTAAATAAAAGGGTATATCACACATGTATATAATAGTACTGATAAAAAATTATAAAGGATATAGATTGTACCTATAATTATCCTCATAGCCTATGGATCATAGGCCTTTGTGGCCTGCATCTATCCTCACCCCCATACTCTATCTCCCTAAGCCCAGCATAGACCACCTATGGGTGGTGGTGGAAACAGATTGAACCATCTGCCATCTCCTACTGCTCTCCCTACTCCTCTTATATGTACCCCATCATGTGGAACTCCATTCTCATGTCACTGTCTCTTCTAGGGTGGTCAATCAACCATCTCTCTCTTAACAACATGGTGGGTCGGACATTCTCATAAGAGATATCCCCATCCATCATAAGTGAAACACCACCTCTCCCACGGATTACTTAATCCTACCTGGGAACCCTAAGCCACAAACCCTCCATCTTAGGATCATCTCCTAAATAATATCACGTGCCCAAGTCATTGAGTCGGTCATCATCTACCAACTACTGAGGTATCAACTCCTATGTATCCAACACCAATAGTTGCAGTCAGCTCATCCAGAAATCTCTCCACTACCAAGGCCCAATCAATCACTCTAGCATAAGTGGGAATGAATAGAGATAACATTAAAGCCCTGATATCCTAGTGTAATCCCTACTTGAAGGTTCGTTATTAGAAAAATGCATCTCGAACCATATCCAAGGAGTATCAAAAAAGCTTTCTAAACCTTTTCAAATACTCTTTCATGGTCATGCTACCCTAATGAAGTTGTAGAATCTCCTGGATACACATTGATCGCAATGTGGCTAGATAAAACTCTTCCTTAAAGAGTCTCTCAAACTTTTTCCAAGTGAGCATCATCTCATCGGGTTTCCAAGTCACCATTATCCACCATCACTCGGTTGATCCTTGAATAAGACTCATCTCTAGGACCGCCATCTAATTTAGAGGTTTTTTCACAAGGTGTAAAATCTATGTGACTACCTCAAGTCAGTCATCAGATGCCTGGGGTGTGGCTCACCCCGATACCTGGGTGGTCTCTACCTCTGAAATTAATGAAGAACACTCATCCTATGCACATCCTTATCTGGTACTACCAGCATAACCTACTTCTAAATGGGTTGTGGATTGGCTGGAAAACCACTCAGAGATAATTCCTTATCTACAGACCCCTACACTGAAGCCTCATCATTGGGTGAATCATCATCACAATCCCACTATGGAACCTTGGATGGTTGTCATCATGGTGAAATCCTAAAATAGAATCAAGATGCACCATAATCAAAGAGTGTATCTAGGGAGATGAATCAATAAGGACATAGAAACCACAACCAAGTTTTATGTGATGCATGTACAAAAGTTTCCCTAAAACCAGTGCCTACATGTTCCAAGTCAATAAGCAGGTTATCAGAGTCCTAGGGAATAGATGCATCAGACGCCACACCAGCACTGGATTCTTTGTCCTAAAATATGAAATCGAGACACCTTAACATTTTTTTTATGAATCCCAAACCAATATCATGACTAGACAACTCCTAACCTCGGTCCTAAAGAAGGACCACCTTTGATACCACTTTGTAATAACCCAACCCACCAAGGCCTGCCTAGCCCGTGGAAGGTCGATCCATCACAACCCCAATCCTACCTACAATAGGATAGGGGATAGAGTCCAGCACCGAGTAGGCATATCACACACATGGGAGGCTTTATACTATAATACCTATATGCACACACACATCCATCTCTATGAAACGGTGCAAAGATAATAAAATAATTGGTACCAAAAATTCATGCATACATCTATCCAATTATTAGAGTACAAAAAAAGTACTAAAAATATGAAAGGACAAGATAAATGACCAATAAAATTCGAAAAATCATCCAACCTTCTTAGTAGGGGACTACTATCAAATGTAACCACCAGAACACACCTCGACCTATCTAGCTCCTTATGCTCTGCCTACTCTAGGTCTTTCTGAGACTCCATCAAAAGGTTTATCATCTACAGAAGACATGAAATGTTTGGGTAGGACCCATGAAGGGGTGATTATAAAAATACCTATTAGGTTCCCAAAAAACCCAAAATAAAAGAGAGAAATTGAAAGGAAACAATCCACTCAATCCCAAACCATATGAGAACCTAAGTGTGAGAGTATAAGAAACTCCATCTCAGCCATTCCTCGACTAAACATGACTAGTCATCTCACCTCTATAAGGTATGAAAATAAAGATATGATACATAACTACAATGAATACCATAATAATCAAGATATACTTGTCTTAGACTCTAAGTCTCATGGTCTCAACCATACAGCCTGTCATAGGATTCCACTTGAGGATCAAGGTATTGCTCATTTGGGATTACGCACTCCATGATCCATATCATCCCTGATGGAACTCATCAAAGAGATATCACTCATTATGTATAGATCTTCCATCACCAATAGAACTCATCTAAGATATCTCACTCATCAGGTATCACTAAGATGATGGCACATCCCTGTCATCCCTAATGGAGTACATCCAAGAGGACATGCACGTTGGGTCTTGCCATGAAGAAAGTCATGCTAGAACCTAGAGGATCTTGATATATAGTTAGGGGATATCACCCATGTATCATAGGGGATTACAAAAACCCTACTAAAACCTATAATATCTCAACACTCAGATAGGGGATCAAATCTAGAACCACTGAGGACACTACAAACCCAATCTGGAACTCTGGAGATCATAACGCTCAAATGGGGGATCACACCCAAGATTGCTAGGGGACACTGAAAATCCAACTATGAATCAAAACCATGATACACAGATAGGGTATCACACCCAGGACCCTTGGTGAACACTATGAATACAATCTGTAACTAAACACTGAGTAGGGGATGTTATGTATGATGATACTAAAAACCCTACTGAAACTGCTTGCTAAGTAGTGGATCAAATGAACGATGATATTTCAAACCCTACTAGGCTAACTTGGTAGATAGGGGATCTCATAATTTTGTATTATGGTCATGAAAATACTATGAACCACACCTAGAGAACATGATATGATAGAGAATTCATCCCTAACCTCCTGAAAGGATACAAGAACTCTATCTGAACTCATCCTGTAGAGGTCATTATAATCTTGTACTAAGGACACAATTCCACACTGCACCCCTATAGTAATGGACCAAGGGAACTCACTCAGCCAATATTTTTCAACATGAGGTTGAAATAGTAATATCACTGGCAAGATCACATTACATATCTCTCACCAAAACCATGGCCACTATCGTGTTCCATGTGGGAAACCACCCAGGATAGGCTACTCATAAGCCTTCATCCAAGCCCTAATAATGGATATGCATGAGTGGAAGTATATGAGGGGAGTACACATTGCGTACCCATAGTACATGACATGTCTCTCAAAACCAGCCCCTGTTCATATCCCCTCTTGGTACTTGTCATGTAAGGATCATACACATTGTGTACCCCATGTCACACGGCATGTGACCTCATTTGAACCCATGGACATGTCCTCTCCCACACACAGCCTGGATTTCCATGTCACCATACATGATGTGTACCCTAATTACACAACATTTCCTAGTGACAGGGGCATATTTTCATGTCCTTTGACCCATGCCCATGTCATTTGGTTGTGTATTTTCACACAGTCATGTCCCTTGACATGGAAAGTCTGGTCGTGTCCTCAACCGCATGGCCTAGGCTCACTACACTATGTGTACCCCCAGTATATGGAATGTAATTCCTAAAATCTCATATTAACTGAATGGGAAGAACACACGGTGTGTGATCCTGTACTACACGTCGTGTGATCGGGAATCCCAAATAGAAATTCCCTATGATCCACCTGAAACCCATAGATCTACCACTAAGGGATCTCTAGAAATTATAATGGGGCTTTAAAACCTTAAAAATGCATAAAATGAGATTGGGAAATAAATCTTGTAAATTTTCCTACCTCTTGGTAAAAATATGAAGCTTTGGGTCCAATGCGATGCCTGGAAGCTGTTTCACCTCGATCTAGTGACAATCAGTGTCAAAAATAGGGTTTGGTGGCACCTCCTCACATCGGTTCCTCCTTGATCCATCTGTCATCATGGGAGAGAACCTCCTCTCCCCCTTCCATACGTAGGAATCCAAATGGGGGAGTAGGTTTATTAATTTAATTTTTATTAAATTAATAAACCCCTCATCTATGTCCCACAAATGGTCATCTCCAACCAGAAACCCAACACCAACAAACTTTTTGTCATGCTTAGGGTAAAACCCAAGTTCTGATCTTAACTATGGTCTCAAATTTCCAATATGAAACTCTTCTTGTGGTTTAAACCACATATTCATAGAAACTACATACGCATAATATAAAATATTTAATATTTTTAATATCATCGCACCAAGGCTCTCCGAGACTTGGAACCCCACGCCAACTCAGCGTCTTGCTTCATAAATATTCCTATAAATATTTCAATTTATTACAATGTGAACTTTTTATATTCAATTTAGGCATTTAAAATCCCATTTTAGAATTTATATCACTTATAATTTATAACTAATTTATATATCATAAGTCAATTTATCAAAATAATTTTTTAATCCATTTAAGGACCACCGTGTATTGAAATGAAATGTGTTCATCATGTTTGTGGCCATTTTTTATAGGACTATTATGTCATGGATCCAGTCATGTTTCATGGTGAAACACTAAGATAAAATTTTGTGGTTCAGTGAAGGTGGGAATTTTGAGAGTCGTAGTTCATTTCTACAAAGGTGCATTATGCTCGTCACCATAGGGAGTTCAAAACATGGTGCATTCCATGGTTCCTATTATAAAAGTGGGTGTCATAGAACCAAATTTGTTAGTATTTTTTATTACCATACCATGTGTATAGTGAGTTATGCATGATGTACACTTACCATTATAGTGTATATTTTTTTCCACTATTTAAATGGTAATGTCAATAAATTATTTTTCATATAAAAAGGTTATAACTGTTCCCATGATATAATGAGAATCTCAAGATACTATGACATTAATCTTAAACATATGTCATATGGTCTAGATACATCATATTGATTAGACATAGTTGATGTTTGACTATCAAGTGATCGGGGTCATAATCATTGAGAATTCTTCTCATTAAGTTCACACTTAGTGATCACTAGTAGGTGGGATCATGAGGACAGACCCACCAATAGGAATACCACATGTTTTGGGTGTTATTGGATATTCCTATCTATAGAAATTTGTATTGGTCTTGTGAATTGATATCATTATCAATGTGTGTCATTTTATTGAGTACTTTGATGTAAGGAAAAAATCATGACATTGAATTAATAGAGAGATAGCTTGTATTGGGTGCATCATTGGTGGTATGACATTAGTTGAATGATCAAGATCAATTTTTCCACTTTTAAGTTAAGGAACTGATATATTGTTCCTATTTGATCAGGATGGTAGTAACTTTATAATTTTTTTTCATTATAGTAAAAGGTAGGTCCATATAGTTAGATTAACAAATAATAAATCAAGGAAGGATGATGGAACAAGTGTGCATCCTACTTTATGAGATATATTATAAAAAAGATATTATATTACACAGTCTGTGTTTGTAGGATGGTTTTCATTACTATGACTATTCCTTATCTCTTTAGGGGCCTTGATGGGTTGTTATACTCCACTCTTGGTCTATGAATAATATTCATTGCTATCGAGATAATCACCTAGAGGGTTACACACAATAGTGTATTCAAGAATATTCTATATTTTGGTGAATAAGTATATAGGAAATGGTGGGTCCCATAATGGGGTCTGATAGTTTTACATGTTTTATCAATCACTGATAAATAAATAAATTCATTATTATTCAATTATAGAATAATTGGGATGAATTTATTTATTAAAAATATTTACAAGTGTTTAAGAAAATACAAGGAATAATATTATATAAATGAATATTAATTTAATATTCAAGGTTCATTTAATATTAGTGGGAATTATGAGTCGATTTAATGACTTGAGTTTATCATGTAATATATTTAATATATATTATAAGTATGTGAAAAAATATAAATAATATCTATGGAATGGTTAGTTCATCATAATTATTTATTTATTACTTATTTAGTGGATATTAAATATATGGAGGTTGGGGAATCCTAACTGGGTATTTCATACATCCACTGTATAATTCAAGGAGAATTTCATTTCATATACTATTCATCATTCAGAATTGACAGCTTCTCTCTCCTCCCAAATCCTAGATAGATAAACACTCTAACTGAGCGAACGTTCCAAAAGTTCCTTCATGGATCAAAGGCATGAGATCAAGGTGATTGTCACGATGTCGAAGAAATCGTTGCTTCTGAAGGAAGCCATCGGCCTGGGTCCACCCACCCCCATTTTCAAAAAGCCTACTTTTAGGATTTAAAAAATATTTTATTAAAAGAAATGGTTGCTTCTGAAGGAAGCCATCGGCCTGGGTCCACCCACCCCCATTCGCTGGACACTGCCCGCACTAGGTCTTGACTACTGGCTACCTTCTCCCTCTCCCTCCACATCAGCCTGTTGCCCTTGTACCATTCTCCTTACTAATTTCGTCCTCTGATCTAGACCCCATCACTGTCGCTAGATCCAGGGAACTGCCTCATACACAGATGACCTCCACCAGGGACTTCCACTGCCACATACCTATAGAAGCACCATCACCACCCTCGCCATGATAGACCACCACAACATCACTCTTCGACTCACCCGCAGCAGGACCTCTTCACGGTTGTTCCATTCGATCGAGCGTCAATTATAATACTGGACTTTCGGATGTCATGCCTCTCGTGGCGGAAGCTGGTCATTGCTACCTTGGTGGTCCCCGCTTCTTATGTCAGTGCCTCCTCTTCCATAGTTCCCCATGACTATCGTCCCACCACACTTCGACCGAACTAGGTGCCGCGCCGACACCCTAGCCATGAGTGACCCCTTATTACGGTCTCTATGGGTATTGATAGGCCCAATCCACCTCGAAAATGGTCTGGGTGGGTCGGCCCAACCCGGAATGGGTTAGGGCGGGCCTGCCCAACCCAGAACACCATGGGATATTCCTAGGTTGGAACAAGCCGGTAGGGTTATAGCCTGACCCACAATGGGCATGGGCGAGGTCTTGGAGCTTGGAAAAAATTTATATAATCAAAAATTAATTTAATTAGTTTTTGGTATCAAAATATAATATTTTAATACTTCGAAAAAAAATTATTTACTTTTGGTATTAAATTAAATTAATATCAGGACTGAATGAAAGTAAATTATTTTAATTTAATTTATTTAATAACCCTCATACTTTAAATTTATTCCAATTTAATTTCATCATGTTTTTATTGAATATATTGAATGATCTTGAGTAGTGACTGACCAAGTGTATGTTTGGTTAATTTCATTGAATTATTTATTACCTATGTGTGATGTTCGTAATAATTAGTTAATTTTATGACTATCTGTGTATCATCTTATTCATTTAAATATGTATAAGGTTATTCACATCCATCAATATTTCTGTATATACATTGTGCTTCTCGAGACCCCCTCATCTGTGTGTGAGTACATTTGTATTGTGATAAAGATGATGTATGATGCGGACCATTCCAAGTCGAGGAAAAAACCCATATGAGATATGGACACACTGGACCGAGGACGAGCTACATCATGGGTCAATACTCGACTCAAGTATAATACCCCTAGGTCATGTTTGATTAATTGAGTTTAAATGGATCAAACAATATTATATGCTCAATACCAATTGGGTAAAATTATTTATTTTATGCATTGTTTATTATTTAATGCATGTTTACTACGAGAACACATAAAATAATAAATTAGAAAAATGCATAAATATGTGATGACTATTTTTTCTATTAATGTTCAATTGTGATCATGACAACATAGTATGAACATATTAATAGAAATGGATTGAATTCATCAAACAATACAAAACCCTCAAAGAAATATTAAGTTATAAATTTCTTCTGTCATTTGAATTTGAACACAACCAGGTGTTTTATGTGCTCATCATCCATAGTTAAGGGTGTCTAATATCACTAGGAAGTTTTTATGAGAATGATGGGTTGAATTAATAGAAGTTGGCAGCAAAGGAGTAGTCATATCTAGATCATTGAAACTTTATATCCAAGCATTGAGTAAATCATGTTTATGATTTTAGAAGTTAGGACTTCACTCAATAGATCAAGGAGTCATGAGTTAATGTGGTTGACCAATCAAACACCTACCTTGAACTCTATGAGCAGTGTAATATCCATAGCTTATAGACTATAAGGATAGGTTTCAAGGATCCTTTCCACTAGAATACTTAAGTAATAGAGTATTCTAATTCTATTAAAGAAGGTTTCTAGAATTTGATAAAATAGTGGTAGGCATTTAATGATTTAAATAATCAGTAATCATGATAAAAGTATTAATCTTATAGATATTGTTTTTGTATAAAAATTACAAGTAATACCATAACTACACTACAATAATATTGGATAAAGAAAACATCCAAACTAGCATGAGTTTCCAAAGAGCAGTACAGGAACTTGTGCAAAGTACTGCAACATCATAAATTCAATGTGCTAGTGTCCCCAATACCTATTAAGCCACCTCAGGAAGTGAGGGTGTAAAAATGATTATAGGAGACTCATGTATGAAGAATATGATGGTTATTTAATAATGTTAAAATCAACATATGATGTGATTTGTGGATACAACATTGGGACATGGATGATTTTACATGTTGTCTCATTTATGAGAAGTGTGCAAGGATAAATTGAAGCAAGATATGAATGAATGGTTATTACACTGGATATATGTAAATTGAAATATGGATCATGGTTTTTAAATAGATCCTTTTATCATATCATTTTTACCCATTTACTATAGTTTCATTTAATATTACAAAATAAACAATATGGAAAAAAATGATTCGTTGCCTTTTGGGTAATGTTCACCAAGTAAATAAGTACTTATAGAAAGTTTTAGTTATTATGGTGAAAAAGTTGAAAGACAATGCGAAAAGGCCAATGGAAAGAGTGATTCCAATGGAACATTCATAATTTCCTTCAAATAAAAGAGGTATGAAACATGATGTTATTTTCTTAGCATGTCGTGAATTAAATCTATGGAATTTTAAATGTTATAAAGTGAATTAAATAAGAAAGTAATCGCTTCTTCTTTAGGTATATTCATAATTTGTAAGTAATGTTATTATTATAATTTTTGGGTATTGAAAACAATATGTCCATCACATATGTGTATTTGAATATAGTAACCAAGTAAGTATATAAATTTTACAAGTAAGGTGTGTTCTCCAAGAAGATGAGAAAGGGTGGTTCCTAAGTCAGCGATGATAAGCACACAACTTCTAATTTCCAAGTAAATGGTTCTAGTTGAACTTTTGTTAAGTATTACCAAAAAAGACACAAGGAGACATTATTTCAGTTCTGGAATGCATGTTTTTTGTGGTGTTTAATGCTATAACAATAGTTTTGTAATGCTAGAATCATTGGAAATATGTGATGAATATAAAATGTAAGACTTATATATCCAGTTCTAGAATAATAATAATTTTTTAAGAAAAACTAAATAGTTTTAAAGGATATACCCAGTATGGTTTTAGAATCATTGGAGTTAAATGCCTTAGGTACTTTCAACACACTTGTGTACTTAGTTTTGGACAAAGAAACCTTTAAAAATAAAGGCAAGTCACAAAGATTTTGGAATTAGTTTAGCTAGAGAGAATGAACTATTCCAAGAAGAAGCTATAAATATATTCTTATACTTAATAAGATTCCTCCAAGAGATTTAAGGAATGTAAAATTGAATTATGGTATTAATATGGTTAGAAGATATGAGTTGCTTCGGACTGGTATACTGAATAGTATCTTGACCAAGCATTCATCGATCATTATAATGGATCATGGAGTAATTCCTAAATGCACATTACCTTATCCACATAAAATAAATGATGCTAATAAGGAGGATCAAAGATGATTCTTACATGTTAACATTGATCAACAAAATGTAGTGTGGAGTAATTCATGAGTGCAAATTTTCTTATACATATCATATTCATGATGTATGTAAAAGGAGCATTAATGTTAAAACTCATAAATTGAAAATACTTCCATTTTTTGAGAAATTATTTGAAAATAGAGACTTTATCCCATAACCATATGCCAACTATAATAAAAAATGGATTCATATGAGTTTTATTATAATATAAATCTATTTTTATAAGAACACGTGTTTAGATGAAAATATTTTGTTGAGGATATAAATAAACCTACATCAAGAAAAAACACAATGTGTATCTATAGTAATCATCCTAAATTTTTATAAGGATATTATAGAAATCCCTATGATAGAAAATATGTAGTCAATTTATAGACTATATTTCTATAAAATAGTGCACATCTCTATTTGAGATGGTGGGATCAAGATTGACTTGAGTTTATTCAATGCTAGAGATGCACAAATAATTGACATAGGAATAAGTTTCACAAGACCTTGTGGAAAAGTAATGTTCTAGAGACACATACTACATTGTAAGGATAAAACCATGGTGATATTTTTATATTCACTACGGATGGTGATAAATTATTCATTAAGAATAATAATTCCTTATAAGTAGGAAATATATGATAATTAGATAAAATTTATAGTATCAATTAAAATTCAATAATGGATTCCAAGTATTAAAGTATAGGGGGGTTATTATTTTGAATATTGTGGTGGGTATTCAAGTGAGACTATACATGGATAGTACAAGCATGGTACCAATAAGGGTTGATTGGTAACACCAATTCATTATGCATAAATCCATTATAATTTTACTTGTCATGGCTACTTTATATGATCATTAAATTGATCATTGGATGTCAAGACCACCAATCATGAAATATGTTTATATGGCGCAACTAGAAAGGGATGGTGACATCATAGAATTTCAATAAGGGTGCAAGTTACTAAAATCCAATTCAAGATTAAAGTAAGAAACCAGATCATTAAATATTCATTTGGAATGAATATTTTTCATTTGTTTACCAAAACTTAGTGGTAGTTTCATGGTTTTACAAGTGAAATATGTTTGGTAACATATGGAAAACAACTACTGTTCTTAAAGTTAGTCAATACTAGAATAAAAGTAACTCTCTAGAGATTAACTTAAACTATCAACCAAAGTTCTAGGGAATAAGATCTATTTAAGTAGATCTAATGGTGGCTTAGACTAAGTAAATAGTACATATACTAACAATTTATTGAAAATACAAGTTGGAACAATTCAAGAGATAATTGTTTCTAGAGTCGCATGGCATAAATATCTCCAAGAAGACATGCATGGGAATAGGAGGAGATTAATGTAGTGAGTTAAATTATATATGCTTTTGTTATGGATAAATCACATATTCCATGGTATGTACAAAATATGATATTTCCAACATATACTTTATAGTAGAAAAATATCATTTATATCCAAAAGAATTATAAGGGAAGTATTTAGAACTATCTGATTGTACTTGGGCAAGTAAAAATGATATGTACCTAGTATGTAGATAGGAAGTGTTACAAGTTACAAGGGTATACAAAACCATATTGCTATAAAGTAAATATAATCTAATATCATAGTTAGGCTAAGTGAATGAGAAATAAAATCTCATTCAAGTCATTGGTAGCCATGTCTACAAATACCGAGTGCGTTGCAGCTTTTGATGCAGCTAAAGAAGTAGTGTAAAATATGAAACAATTTTTTCTAGTTCTTGGAATCACACCTAGTAAGTAAATTATTATCATAATGTAAATTATGATAATTATACTACTCTTACTAGACAAATTTAAAGTTTTGATAGTGAAAAATGGGGAATAAACATAGGGATATCATCTCTTGAGAAGTATTACTAAAGGAGGTAAAGTCACACATAACAGAATAGCCATGCAGTGGAAATGTGGCAGGTCCCATGGCTAAATCCATAACTCAGTAGAAATATGATCTTATCATGTGAGAGATAACAAGGTTCATTAGCAAGTTGGATCTAGTGAAAGTGAGAGTGTTTCAAAAGTGGGTGCCCTATACCCAACTTCATCAGTACTCTTGATTACCATACCATGTGTATAGTGAATTATGCATGATGTACACTTAGCATTACAGTGTATATATTTCCACATACACTATTTAAATGGTAATATCCATAAATTATTTGTCATATCAAATTTTTATAATAGTTCTTAGGCTATAATGAGAACCTCAAGATACTATGAAATTAATCTTAAACATATGTACTATAGTCTAGATACATCATACTGAATGGACACAATTGATGTTTAACTATCAAGTGTTTTGGGAACATAATCATTAAGACTTATTCTCATGAAGTTTTCACTTTGTGATCTTTAGTGGGTGAGATCATGTGGATAGATCCTCCAATAAGAACACCACGTGTTTTGGGTGACATTGGATGTTCCTATCTACAGACATGTGTATTGGTCTCCTAACTTGAGATCATTATCAATGTGTGCCATTTGATCACGTACTTTGATTCAAGGGAAAAAATGAAATTCAAGCCATGGAAAGGTATCTTGGGTTGGGTACATCATTGGTGGTATGTAATTGATTGAATGATCAATATAAAATTTTTCACTTCTGATTTGAGGAAGTGATATATTGGGCTTATTTGATCATGATGGTAGTGCATTCATAAATCCATGGACATGGTAGTTGAAGGTAAGTCTATCTAGTTAGATAAAAAAATAATAAAGTAATGAAGGATGATGACTCAAGTGTGTATTCTACTTTATGATATGTTGTATGAAAAAGAGATTGTATTATAGTGCATGTTCGTAGGATGGTCGTCGTTGCTATGACTATCCCTTATCTCTTTAGGGGCCTTGATGGGTTGTTAGACTCTGCTCTTAGTCTATGAATACTATTCACTACTATTGAGATAAGGGCCTATAGTGTCACACACAATAGTGTATTAAATAATCTTCCCTATTCTGGTGAATAGGCATATAGGACGTGGTGGGGCCCACCATGGGTTTCAAGAGTTGTCTAAGTTTTATTGATCACTGATAAATAAATAAATTCATTATTATTGAGTATAAAATAATTGGTTTGAATTTATTTATTAAAAGTATTTACATGTGTTTAAGTAAATACAATGAATAATATTATATGAACAAATATTATTTAAATATTCAAGGTTCATTTAATATTAGCAGGAATTACAAGTCAAGTTAATGACTCAGGTTTATCATGTAATATATTTAATATGTATTAAAAGTATGTAATAAAATATAATTAATATTTATGATACAGTTAGTTATTCATAATTATTTATTTATTACTTATTTAGTGGATACTAAATATGTGGGGGTTAGGGAACCCTAACCAGGTATTTTAGAAATCCACTATATAAATTGAGGAAAAGCTTATTACATGTATTTTTCATCAGTCAGAATTGATATCTTCTATCTCCTCACAAATACTAGAGAGATAAATGCTATAATTGAGAAAATGATCTAAGAACACCTTCACAGATCTAAGGCATGAGATCGAGGTGAATGTAATGACGTTGAATAAATCATCTGAGCTCCATGATAGCACCTAGAATTCGAGGAACAATGTACGAGTGGATTCTTAAAGCATGTGTAGATGATCTAGAGGGGTTTGACCTCATATCCTTCAAGAAACGGTCTCTGGAGACATGTGATAGATGAAAACACTTTGATTTGAATGAGGCACTCATTCTATTTTAATTTTTTCACTCTAATTAATTCACATGTGTTCCTCATACCATATCGGGGCTCGAATCATTAAAGATGACTAAGTTTCTTCACTCTGATTATGAAAAATTTTAAATCCCAGAAACACCAACTTTCACTTCACACCCCAGTACCTTCGGTTTTTGGAAAATTTCTAGTAAAGAACCACAAAGACTTGAACTAGACATAGTGATTATGATATTTCTATTTTGATAGTCACCACAGTGACACAAGGATCATCATGTCATGGTGATGATAAATTTTCTTCTAAGACTATTGAATCACACTTTTAATTATTTAAATAATGAGGATTTGATACCACTAATGAGTTTCAAGGATCATCATATGACCCTTGGTAGTGTAAGTGAACCCAAAAATAGCCCGTATATCCTCAAGAATTGAAATGTACAAGGAATATCAAAACAGGAAATACTTGGAATATGATATAAGTGGCCTCCATCTTCTTGTTCTTTGATGATAGAGTATATTTGATAATGATCACCATAGAAGAAAACAAAGTCATATTTTCTTTAAGGGATTACACTAACCTTAGTATCTCATAAAATTTCTTGAGGACCCCCGTACTCTAAAGGGGTGATCACACCTTTGCAATGAGTGATAAATAGTTCACCAGGAATGAAGATAGATTCATCTATTTTGCTTATAATGAAACTGGTTTTTCCTATCAAGAGGGATTTTATTCCTTATATAACCATCTTTCACATGTTTAATCTTAATGAAACACGCTGGTCGTATGCAATGTATTGGCATGCATTTCTTACCATGTGAAAATTCAATTGAACTCATTCAATAAAAATTCAATCCATATTAAATACATTCATAATGGATTCGTAACTGATAAAAATTGAGAGGGGAGAGACATAGAATGTGCTTTCATCATATTCATGCAAAATGGAAATGTTAAGGCTATATTATCCTAAAAAAAATAACACCATGAATTAGGCCACAATGTGGAATTGTTGGCCATTTTAGTGCACACCCAATAGATTTATTTCTTGAAGGATTTTTTTAGCTGCCTTCCGAGTCGATATTGAGTTGTTAAGTTGGTACTTCCAAACCAGAGTGTTCATCAACTGGATATAGAGGTATTGAGTTGGTGATAACATATGTCAGGGATCTGGGGCCATGAACTTCATGGAAAATGAGGTATATGTCATGTGTGTTAGCTGGTTGTGTGAAGTGGACTGAGGTGCCCTACGGCTACTATCAGCTTGTCCATAAAGATTGACATTCAATAATGGGATTAGTGATTACATTTGGATCAAATTGATTTCCTAAGAGGTGATAACAACCACAAATAATAAACTCATCATTGTAGGATCATAAGTAAGACCACAAATAGTAAATATCTTTCATAGGTAATAGATTCATGTAAGGTTCAACATTCTATTTCTAACATGCCCCTATGCCCATGGTATTTTGAGTTGGTGTAGAACTTCTTTCCAAAGGTAGGCACTCATTAGAACTTTACCAAATATGATTTGGGTTTCACATTAGTCAATAGGATGGTAGGTTGGCTCATCCCTTAAGGGGTTTTAATGCCTAGTCTAGGACTCTCTTAAATATTTAAGTTGTGTTTGTGAATACTTCTTAATATTAATATTACTACTAGTTACCTTTATGCTAGTGATTTATTGAAACCATGCATCTATGTGAACATTTTTATATATTAGAGGTTCTACATCCTTCTTTTACTAGAGATCAAACTATGGTTTAAAGGTATACAACTGGGCACTCTGGAATTTATCATTATCCAAGGAGGTGGTAAGTGTTGTGGAGTTAGTATTGGGCCTATGAGAGGGACTTCTAACATATCCCTGTGTAGGGAATGAAAACCCATGTAGTTAGATGTTTATTAAAGGGATACATTATGCCCTTTAAGGTCATATGACAAGGAATAATATGGTGGATTTTAAGGTCATGCAAGCATGACAAAGTGAAGTGGCTTTTAAATCCATGAGAATAGAACCTAATTAAGTTTATTTAAAGTTTATGCATCAAAGACCTTGATTTATTAGGATTTAACCTCAAGGTGGCATCCTATATATCCCAGTTAATAGGAATAAAATCCAATATATTTCAAGTTGTTCAATTTAAGTTCATATATCAGGATAGGTCCAACAATTTTACATTATATGGTGAGGAAGGAAGTATCATTAAAGGGGAAATAACAAGAAACTAAGTGGGTTTTACACATGGGAGAACCTTTTTGTTCATAATTGGTAATTAGAAAAGAGAGGATATGGTTATACTCACAAGGGATATGTGTTGAGTCATTGACCCACTTTACTCTACTTCTTTATAAAACCATGAAACACTTCACTTAGTATTTGGTTTAACTTAAAATTATTATTTTTATCTTTGATTTTTTTTAATATATAAAACTAAAAAATTAATTATCGTTAACTTGAGGTTTAAAAAATACCTATGGTACTAATTTCTGAAAATAAAATGACCTAATGAATTTTTTAATACTGATAGTTTAAAGTTGTCATATAAAATCAGTAACCTAAATAGTAAAATTCATATTACCTTCATTGGTTTTAAAAAATCACTATAGTAGTGTTGATTCAACCCATCAATGGATATGAAAAGACACTAAGTCTATCAGAAGATGAATATTAAGTTATTGTTGATTTCATTACAACTGACCCTTAAATATGGATAATTCATACATTGAAATATTAACTATAAATAGATCTACACCTCATGGATTAGAAGCCACACAAATACAAAAACGAATGTGTTACAAGAATACTCTGAGAGTTGAAATTTCTTAAAGTCTTAAACTTCTTGTTGACTGGTGTAATTCTGATTTTTTATTTTTTTGAGTGTGTTTATAGAGATTATGATTGAGATTTTTCATTATAAAATCTTATAGAATTTATTTTTTTAATCATTTTAACCAAGATACAAGTTAAAGTAGCAGGTGTACCAAGCTATCGATTGTTGTAGCAGAAGTACCGAGCTATCGGTCAAAGTAACGGGTATACTAAGATTCAGGTTTTTGAAGTGGGGAAATACTAATCAGGCTGATCAAGGGTTTCCAATGTAAGGAAGACAGATCCAAGACTTAGGCTTTAAGAAGTGGACACCTTTTTATGGTTTGATAGTCATATATTCCTTGAAAATGGATTATGTTTCCCCATTCACATTAGGTTAAAAGTGAAAATTTCAAAATAATTTTTGGGGGTATTTGATTGGTAAATATATACTCCAAAGTTTGATTTAAATTCCATTTTGTTAACTATTTTATTTATTTGTAATACAAATAGTTTTTATATTTCTTATATGCATATTATGTTTATCAATAATTATGAAATATTGATACTTAAATATTTTTACTCTGATTTTACTTTGATTTTTTTGTGGGTTTATCATTTCTTTATAGTACAGATACATTTTTAAAGAGGAAAAAAATGTTATTTGTTTTAAAATTATAATTCACCCCCTCTTGCAGTGTATTTACCATACTTTTATGAACCTACATTTGGTATTAAAGATTGTCTCAACATTTGAGAATGGACTTGATATTTCTATTTCCTATTTTTCCATTACTTGATCAAATTTTCATTTTTTAGTTTCTTTTCACCTAACGGTGTGTAGAGAATATTATTTAGTATAGAGAGTATACATGTTGGATCAATCAATAATATAAATCCAAATAGTCTTCCTATATTTTATGGAAATTATTTTGAGTTCTGGCATGATCGAATAGATACATTTTTATGATTAATACAAGTGTTGAGAATTTTCTTATTCTCACCGGTTAATGCAAAATTATGGAGTAAGAAGGTACTAATTTTTTAAGAAAATAAAATATTGAATTCCTATAGAATTTCAAAGTTAAAAATACTATCTTATGTTATATTCAGAGAAATATATACATTCAAGTATCTTCATTCATAACAGCTTATAGAATATGTAAAAAACTTGAAATTGCTCATTTTGGAACTTCAAAAGTCCTTGAAACTAAAATAGAAATGTTGGGAGATGACTATCAATCATTTGATTTTCTACCTAGTTAATCTATAGCTCAAATTAATTATAGATTCATGAGTATAGTAAATATTTTACAGTCCCTTATAGAATAGTATTTTACTGATGATTAATTTTTTGAGAAGGTTATAAACATTTTACCAAAAGAGTGGGAATCAAAAAGAAAAACTATTTATGACACAAAGAATATTAATAAACTAAGTCTATATGACTTAATTGGAACACTCATGTAGTATGAAAGTATATTAAAAAGGTATAATGAAAAGGAAATAAAGAAAATTGGGGTATCTTTTGCTTCTACATCTCAAGGAGATACATTTAAAATAAATTATAAAAAAACCTCACAAGAAAGTGAAGGAGAACCAACTAAAGGTAAACATTATAACTTGGACAGAAGAATGTTCAAGAACCAGAATTTTAAAATAGTTTATTTGAAATAGAAAATAGAAAAAAATGATAAACTTGATAAGAAAGATTATTCTGAACCTACTGGCTATTAATGTAAAAGACCTGGTCATATTCAACTAGATTATCCTAAACTTAAAAGGAAATATAATAAATATTCTAGAAATTATTCCAAAAAGAAAGGAAACAAAAGTTTGAAATTTATGGATATTTGGAGTGCTAGTGGTGGTGAAATTACTTTATATAGTTCATTATAAGATAGTTAGAACAAAAAAATATTACAAGATTTTATGCTAATGAAAAGTGCTTTAAGGGAGGACTTACTGTTGAAGCCCTTACAAATTTAACTCTAGATTTTAAATGATTCTATGCTTTAGAAAGTAAAATTGATAATGATGATGAAAGTTAATAATATTATTATGATGATTGAAATGTTTTAAAAATATATAATGAGATTAAATCTTATGTGACTGGATGTAAAAATGTGTATTAGAAACTTTATAATAATTACATTGATCTAAAAATTGAAATTGCAGAAAGAAAAGTGAGTTTTAAAAATATTTAAGATAAACTTACTAAATTCATAAAATAAAAATCCAAAATTATTTTTGAGTTAGATAAGTCTAAAGAGAAAATAATTAAGATGACTAATGATATTAAAGTGAAAAATTAAATCCAATTCATTGGTAGATTATCCAAAGTTAGATAACTAGAAGAAGGAAAATTCTGAGAAGAAAATGAAGAAAGCATTTTTTTTCTTCTAATGATAACATGGTTATCAAGTTGAAATAAAAGATTGAAAGTCTAAATAAATTATTAACTAAGTTTATAATTGTGAGAAAGGAATTCAAGAATATGTGCAATCTATTAAGACCTAGTGGAACTTTATATGGATTGGGTTGTAAGACCATCAAAATTTTAGTTTACTAAAAAAAAGTATTTTGTTCCAAATCAAGAATCCTTCTACACTATGTTTCGGAGAGGAGGTAATTGGAATAAAAATTATTCACTGAATATAGTTCAATCCTTCAGAATAAATTTTTCATTTATCTCAAAAGAGCTTTCTACTTTTGAACATTAGAAGGAAAAGTAAGTTTGGGTTATAAAGATCTCATTTTCTAATTATTCTAGACCCAAGGAGGTCTATCTACACAAAGTATAATATAGAAGGCTTAAATATCTATGAACTAGTATTTTAATGCCTATCACCAATGACTTTGGTATTTCTAATTTAAATTCTTGTAAATCCATCACTTTAAGCTTGCTTGCTATGTTGTATTTATTCCTTTTATTTAGAGAGTATATATTATTTGAATCTAACAAACTTCTAAATAGTTTTTAATTTTACAAAGAATATAAAAATTATTTCAAAACATCTATGGGGCCATCTTTGAAAGAAGAAGATAAAATCATTCATCAAATAAATATAACTTCCAATTTGTTAAGATAATATTTTCAATTGATCAGATTTTTAGGAAGTGTTGTTTATTTAGAATATTTTCAAGGAAATGTTGTTGATTTATCTATATTTAGTTTATATATAAATTTCAAATTATTATTCATTTATTTGAATTTTAAAATACCATTCAAATTCATAAATCATCATAAATTTTAAAATTAAATAATTCTTTAAAAATAAATATGACATCACATGTTTTGGTGGGATTAAATATGAGCTATTGGATAAAGGAAATATATGATGACTCTTTATATTTTAAAATATATCTATAAAAAGAGTTGGACCCATTGTTCATTGGATTCATTCATTACTATCAAAAGGGAAACCCTTATTGTTTTTCAGAAAAAAAAATTCCATCTTCTGATACGATCATGATATCATTCAAAGAATTTATCACTATAGAAATAGTCAGATAAAGGTTGTTTGATTCAAATTGGTTTGAAAAGTAATATTTTATGCTAAAGGATGTTATCATTTTTAAATTATAGAGAAAGATTTTTTCCATAATTGAAGAACATAAATTTTATTAATGATTATTGATTAATGAATTTTATGGATCTACCAAATTTTATAAAGAATATGGAATAAATAAGGTAAGATTTGTACTATTTTTATGAAATTTTACCTTAACCTTAGAAAACTTTTTATAATTTCTCAAAGTTCTATTTTAAGGGGAGTCTTTATTTGTTCCTTATAAACTATTTAAATTTTATAGAGATTTTATCAAGACTAAATTAGAGGAAAATATTTATAAAATTAGTGAAAAAGTTTATAAGACCAAGAATCTAATTCCAAAAGTAAGAATTGTGTTTTAGTGGATCTTATTGTTTCTACTACCATGGAAGGGAGATAAAGACACCATCAAAATACTGGATTCCTACTTGCTATACTTCCTTATAAAGTTTAGAAAGTTTAATCTTGTTAAGTTTTTTCAGTCCTACATAGAGGTAATATATAATGGATTATTTAAGATGAAAATTTTATTGTATGGTTGGATTTTGAATAGGGTTCTTGTAAAGTTTTTGATGGAATAAAATGTTTAGAATGAATACCATTTGGAAAGGCAGAGAGATAATTCAATTAGTGTTGAGACAATCTCAAGGGTGAGATTGATTAATGATTTCAAGGAAAAAATCTTTGTTGAAAAATAATCATTAGTTTATTCTAATAATATTAAAAAATCTATTAAAAGAGATGATACAATTCAGAAAGTTTAGTTATTATAGAAAAGGAAATCTTTTGTCGCTTCTATTTTCGGTAAAGTTCTTGAGAAAAAGAAACTAATGTCATTTGAGGATGTTGAATATATAAAAGTGGTTGTATATTTAAAAGATAAGGAAAAAAGAAAAATCAACTAAAACATAAGTACAAGAAAAATAGGATTAGTTGAAGATAAAAAATAATTTATTAAGATGATTGAATCAAGAAGTTAATTAATACACATAGTGGTTTTCTAAAAGAAAATGATAAATAAGAAAAAAATAAAAAAGAAGAATGAGCAGCTGGAAAACATTATTTTAGCTTATATAAATTTGAGCCTAAGGCCTTAAAACAAGAAGTTAACCAGTAGTTAGTGGAAGAGAATAATAAGAAGAAATATGTAGTTGAGGTGAATCCTTCCCAAGTTTCTAAAGTTATCCTACCTGGAGTTATGATCAAATAATATATCATTGAAGAACCATTGAAAATAAATTTGAAATTTTAAGGAAAAAGAAAAGAAGTTTCCTAAGAAGTTTTTGAAAAGTATTCATCTTTATTATCGCCTTAAAGGGTTACTAGAATTCCAGTTGGGAAACCATTATATATTCAATTAGATAAAGTTCAGTCAGCTGAATTTCATCCATTTGAAGTCACTCTTTCTTTGTCTGTTGAAGCATAAGTTGCACCAGTAGAATCTTTATCAAAAATAGATGTTAAGAGGCTAGTAAAGAAGAAAGAAAAATACTAATACAATAAATATTCAATTGAAGATTTGTCTCCAATTTAATCTTTGGTTTATACATCTACTATAGTTATATCCTCTTCCTCGAAGAAAGATCTTCAAAAATTAGTTTAATCAGAAGATAGTTCGAGTTAGAGTTCCCCTTCATCAGATTCATCTAAAATAACAGTAGATTATCAAAATTAAATCAATAATAATCCCATTAAAATTTAATATTATTCTCTATAAAATATCAAAGAACCATAATATTAATCATTTATTTCCAAAGAACAAAATAAGATAAGGGATATCTCATCTAAATCGATGGCTTCAGTTATAGATCGATCCTTCGATCGAAATCTCAAATCAATTATGATGATACATAAGAGAATGAATCTTATCATTGAAATGATACCTAAAATAAGTGAAAAAAGTTATAATAATTCAATTTAACTTCATATAAATAGTTTAAAATAATATTATGTTCAATAATTTTCTTAACACGCAACACTGAGCTTTAAGTGAATTACGATATACTATAAAAATATTTAAATGTGACAGTTATAACCAAGACATTAAATTGATAGTATGAATAGGAATAACCAAATTATAAAAAAATATGTGTAAAGGTTTATATAATTCTAATATATTTATTAATTCATAATAAATAAGTACTCAGTTTTCAGTAGAGTCATTTTATGTTTCAAAAATATGTTTTATTCAAAAATAGTTTTATTTCATTTTTGTCGCAAATATTATAATTAATTTCTGCCACTTTTAGAAACTATATTTGATAAAAATGATATAATTTTTGAAATCATCATATAAAAATTAGTTTATGGTGAAATTTTGATATTTTTCTGAACAGATTAATTTTTCAATGAATAGTGAAAAATATTGATTTTTGTAAAACTATCATTTCTTTTCATTAAATCAAGTAATTAAAAATTATAATTATGTTTAAAATTTGATATTAAAGTAAAATAAGTCTTATTTAATTATATATAATCTAATTAATTACATAGTAATATACATTATACTTTATTTTTGTATAAGTTCATTTTTAAGCTTAAAAACGCATTTTTCAAAAAACTATTTTTATTGTGTTTTATGCATTTATATTAAAATAAATTTCTTAAAATTATAGAAATTTAATCTTGAAAAATGGATTTCTTATTTGGAATAATTAGGTTAAAATTTGATAAATAGTATCCTTTTATTTTTTCATTATGAATAGTAACTGTAGCAAATATTTGTCACCTCAACAAGGGTAAAATGAGTAAAATAGGGCTAAAAATATAAGATAAGGCATAAAATCTCCATAAAACTTGTATTTATTTTATTAGATAAATTTTTTTAGGCCATATCCATTTTAATTTTCAAAAGTTTGGCAATTTATTTCCACTTGTATTTGTTAATGACCTTAATATGATTTTAAGTAAATAATGAAAACAAAATGTCACTCTCTTTGTTTTAATATCTATAATATTTTTTATAAGGATAAAAAGAGGATATTTGAGTGATAAATGTTTATTTAAAATATTAATGATTTTTTTTATCATGTTAATTTTTTTTAATTTTTAGTGATGGAATTATTACCTTAAATTCTTATGTAACACCAACATAGTGTTTGTTCAAGTAATATAAGAATCAAGTAAATTATTTTAATAAACATTAAAATTAATACAATTTTGATGAATTATTTTGTTACATTAATTTTTTGGATAAATATAACATATTAGTGATATGTTAAAAGTTTAAATTCAAATTCCATTACTATATTGATTTCATTAAAGTCAAGCTATGTTAATAGTCTCAAAAATGACTTTAATTGTATATTATGTTAAACAATGTTTATTTTAATGCTTTAAAATTCATAAAAATATTATCATAAGATAATTTAATGGGATATAGTCTATAATTTCAACCATTTTACACTTATGGGTCACTTTTTATTTTATATTAACTTTATTTACTCTTATATAGTTAAAAACTTTGATATCACGGTAATTGTCAAAAAGGGTTAACGAAGATTAAAACTAAGAGATAAGGGTGAAAATATCACCTAAACTTGTAAAAAATTTATTTTATGGGACGATTTAAACTCATAATCATTAAATTTTTTAATTTTTTTAATTTTTTCTACTTGAAAATGAAAATTAATTTATATTAATTTAATACTTTAAATATTTCCAAGGGTACCCCTCCCTTCACTTATAAAAGGGAACGTCCTCTCCTTCCTTCCTCATACATTTTTAGAACTCTAGTTCTGAAAATATCTTCCCATATGTCTCTCCAAAATACCCCACCATGTTTTATAGTTCTTGGTCTCACCAAAAGATCAAACCTATAAGTCTTAATGTGTAATCCAAAGAGGTTATCTGAGGAGAAGGTATAAGTCATAATCAACATATTTAAAGTTTATTTCTTATTATACCACCTCTAAATATTATTTAACCATGATTAAATAATAACATAAATATATTTCATATACTTAAATGTTATTATTATTGTGTCGCGTTCCCTTTTCATATCCTTTTTCGTTCTATGAGAAATGAAAACATCACTTGTGTGCATGTGTGGATTACTACCTCCGCAAAGCGATGTGTTTCATTTTTCATCACTGCCTCACAAGGATGGTTATTATGATAGATTTAATTAATATATATGATATTAATTACATAATTATAATTTTATAAATAAAACATATCATCTATTATCTTAACTTTCCATACATTGAAAATTGATAACGTTGATCATGTGTACGTGTGGACTATCACCTCCGCAAAGCGATGTGATTCATTTTTCATATATGTATTTCATAGATGGTCTTAAAATTGTATTTAATGTATAAAAATGAAAATTATTTCATGATTAATATTTTTATATGATGGAACAATGGCCTCATTGACCATAGTCAACCTACCCAAGCCATTTTTTACTTATAAGTTGAATGTTCTCGAAACGTTCGACGTGAACTTAATCAATTAAGTAATTAAGTATAACATGGATATAAGTTAACTAAAATGAATAATAAACTTTAAAAGTGTTATTAAAAAAGTAAATAATTAACATAAGTTTATTATTTAGGAATATAAATAATGTATGTGACAAGTCAGACTCTAGGTAAGGGACACTTTACCTTAAAACCTCATTTTAAATGTTTTAAAGATTTATTTTCTAAATATTTTTATTTCATGTTTATATTCATAAAATTATTTTATGGATGTATTTATATTTACATAATAAATTATAAAGGACATTTTATGTCACTTTTTTACTTTCTTTCAAAAAAACAAAATGGATCTTTTTATATATTTTATACAAAATGTTTTGACTTTAATTACAAAAGGCAAAAGGAATGTTCTATTTTAACATAAAAAAATGTCAATGAATTTTACTACCAGTAAAACTATTGTTTTATGTTTATATTACTTTATAATCTTATATGTTTTATTCAAATAAAAATCCTTCCCTTTTTTCTAGGTATTTTAGTTTTGAAAATTGGGTTTTAAAGGAAAGGGGTATATTAATATTCGAAAATATTCTTATTATGGGTTAAAAAGTGTATTCTTATAAGTTTAATGATGAAAATGAAATATTTTATGTGTTTCATGTATGTTATGTTCTTTGAAAAAAATTTATGATGACATTTTATCCTGATATTCTCTCCAATACATTGGTTAATGATTATGTTCTTCGAATAATTGTGTTGGAATTAACTGAGCAGGTTATTCTATTTGTAAGGGTTATATAAAGATGATGTCCCAAGGAACCTACACAAATTTTCTATACTTTATAATGGTTTTTCATGGAAATATTTTGATTTCATAGGGTAATTTAATAATATTTTGTTTAAAAGAATGATTATTCCCTTTAAGGTTAAAAAGGCATGTTTTTAATAAAAAAAATTCATAGGTTTTCATGTTTTTTAAGAAACCCTCATGATTATGATTTTGCCTTTATGTTTTATTATTAAGTATTTTATCAAAAACTTTGGGCAGTAAAGTTTATTTCATGTGTAGTAAATGATTATTTGAGCTCAAGGTTTATTATATTAAAGGAAAACTCTCTTATATGATCACATGGTTTTGAAATAGACTAACTGGTTTATTTTCATCTTTTTATATGTCCCTTACTAATATTTTTGTTCTTATACCATGTTTTCAAATATTTTTCATAGGTTTAAGGATGATTAGGAACAACGATGAAGTCAAGTTGAAAATCAAGAAGATTTATCATGAAAAAAAACTTGTTTCATTTTAAAAGTATTATTTTATATAAAAAAATATATTCTTAGTGAAAGTGACAAATTTTTAATGTATGATTTTATAGTGTAATATTTATTAACTAATTTTATAAAACTCTAAACGGAAAAGATCGTGGAAATGTAAGAAAGTTCAACCCTTGTTATAAATCATGTAATTATGGGTTGTTTAATATAAAGGGTGTTATATTCAAAGTTAGATGACCCTTATCAAAATCCAAAATAGAAAATCTAGTTAATAGATTCTATAGAAAAAGTTAAGTATGGTTTTAAGGAAGTTAGAGAAGAAACTGGTCTTCATGATCAGAAGTTGAAAAACTTCACCAAGTGCTTAAAATATCAAGTCAAGGATATCAACTCTATTAGTGAACACACTATTTACCAATATCATAACTATGATATTATCTATGAGAAAATAATTTTTATTTAAGAAGTTATGAAATATCTTGAAAGTAATATAGATGAAATTTCTCCATCTATTGAGATTTAAATAATCTTATTGTAATTCAAAATTAGCAGATAGTGGATAAGAATTTATATTTTGATGGTAAAAAATAAAAATTTGAAGAGCATATCCAAAAGATCATTTCTTTAGAAGAGAAATTTATTGAGCCAAATAAGTTATTAAAAGATCATAAAGATATGTTTTCTGTAACACCCCAATATTATACGGTACGCTTCTCTTTGAATAATACAGTAGTGTGTGTTATACGCAACTTCGAGTTCTAACACACGCCACAACTAATCAAACCAGCCGTTATGAATAGTAATACCCACTTTTTAAAATTTATAAATTTTATTCTTAAAAATGGACTTCATTTTTTTATTCGGAATATAGAAATTATCCTAGGGTGAATTTTTGGTATTTTTCTGAAAAACTTCATTTTTTGATGAATAGTGAAACCACTAAGTGGTAGTTAAAAAACTGAATTTTTCATAAAACTTAATTTTACCGCTTCTGTGAGTGGAATTTCGAAAATCCGAGAGACACGGTTAATATCAAGTAGTAAAATGTGGTTCAATGAGATGAAAATAATTTTTGGTGAATAGTAACTTTTTACTTTTATTTACCACGGTTAAAAGTAAATAGGGTAATTAAAGGTCAAAATGATATTAATATTACCCTAACACATGTCCTTATTCTATTGGACAAGTGTATCTCGACCAAAAAAAACCTTATGAATAAAATATTATCATTTAGGTCCACTTGGATTAGATTAGGACATTTATTATTATTTAATTCAAAGAAGAGTTAAAAGAGTTAAAATCAAAGTTTATTTACTAAAAAATTTTAATATAGGGTTATACATAAGGTAAATTCGATTGTAAATATTAATTAGAAAGATAAAAATATTTAATACATAATGATATTTTATTTATAATTTTTAGACAATAAATAATTTAATTTATTTGTGACACAATGACGATGCAGTAATTACCATAACAGTGAAAAATTAAAATAATTGATATTATAAATACCCATATAAATATAATTTTAGACTTTTTATGAATTAAACTAATTTTATAGGTTAATATGACATGTTAGGATTTACTTAATTAACTTTGTTATAAGTAATAATTCTTTTATGATTTTTAAAAAAATCAATTATTGAATAGTGTCAAAATTGACATAAAAGAGTTTTTAAAACAAATATTATATTATTAATTGATATTAAATTTATAAAAATCTAATTTTCGGCCAAGAGACTTATATAATGATATTTTTATTATTAATTGACCACTTGGGGGTCTATTTGATGTATATATTAAGTTTATTAACCATATAATATAAAAATACAAAGAGACATTGTGAAAGTGAAACTAATTAACTAAGAGTTAATACTTAAAGATAAGGTTAATATAGTAACCCAAACCTGTCTAAATTATATTGGTTGAGTGGTTTTCAACCCATACCCACCTTAACCTTTAAATAATACACTTTGGATCCATTAGAAACCAAATATGAATTTATTATAAAATAATATTTCTAGCTTTTCCAAAGGTGCCCCTCACCCCTCTTATAAAAGGGCACTCCCCCTTCTCATTAATTCACACCTTAAAAGCCTTTTGGTTCGGTCAACCCCTGCCCAAATACTCTCTCAACTTTCCTAAATACAACTTAGAGGCCTTAGTTTGATCATAAAGCCAACCTAAGGATCCCTTTTGATCAAATCAAAAGGAAGAACCCGAAGAAGAGGTAATGTTTTCACCACCCTTTTTCAAATTCATTTCTTCTTCCACTTATTCTTTCTTTGTTATTACCATTCTAAAATAATTAATTAAGTATCTCCTATATACTTTAATATTATTATAAATATGGTACAACCATATTCAGTATTCTATCCATCCTTTGAATGACATGTCACCATACGTGCGTACGTACGGCTTACCGTCTCCACGTCATGGTGTAATTGTTATTCAATATATTATTATTTGGATGGGTATAATAATGATTCTTAATTCATTTAAATAATAAATATAACATTATAATGATTCTGTATATATGATATACCATCCAATTATATATTATTTTAATATCAAAATAATGATATTGTCGCTCGTGCGTACGTACGGACTATCGTCTCCACAAACGTGATGAGATTCATTCTCCATCATATCCATTCAAGTATAATTATCATTTGATGATTAATAATAGTATTTAATGACTTGATATAATTATGTATATTAATAAGATACAACCTATCCATAACAAATAGGGATTATGTAACAAAACATATAAAAGAAAACGACTAAGTTAACACCCAAAACGACGATAATTCCAAGATATTATTAACAAAGCAATGTTAAAAGATCATATATGATATCATATTAATGTATATGATTATTGTATAATTTAATAACAATTATTTTACCATTATACAGGAGGTTAACCTACCCTCAACCAAGGAAAGGTACAAGGTAATGGTTTATTTCGCAATCTCTTCATTATCCGAGGTTGTTTATACGTAATAATATACTGGGACTTCTTTATCATCCACATCCATGTTTCTTAAAAATGTATTTCAAAACATTTTTACTATTTACTATAATATGGGTTAAGGTCATTTATACCCTTTTTGAATTTTTATAAAAGGTTTATAAAGGAATCTTTCCGTCGTTTTCCAAACAAGGTGCTTTTTAACCTTTTCGACAGAATTAAGGTAAGAATGTTTTTTTTAACTTATACGGTGGGTGCGGCTATTTTCCGCCATTATAAAATCGTAGAAGCTTATCTTACAAGCTTATAAGAATATTTTCAAAGAAAATGTTTTATTTTATATGACTTTTAAATGATTTCAAAATAAAAAGAGATATTTCTCTAAAAAAGAGTTTTGATTTCATCTATGTCAACATCCTTTGATGGATTTTAAGATTATTTGAAACTGATTTATTATGAAGAAAAACTTCCATATTGTATTGAAGGTTTTGTGATATTTTTGAATATATATATGTTATTTTTATACCCTTCATGGTTTATGGTGAAAGTATTGACATTTCGTATGCTAGTTTTAATACGAATGTTTATGTTATGTTTAAACCTTTTCATATGGGAATGCATTGGACTTAATATGTGACGGGTGGAGCCCTATATAGATCCTCGATGCATCAGTAGGTCTCATGAGACAAACTAGTGTCTTGGCACAAGGCCTTGGCAAAATCTTATTTGTAGTCTTGGCACGAGGCCTTGGCTATGTGGTTATGATAGTCTGCCATTATGCATTCCATCATTATGAAAGTGGTTATTGATATTGCATGTGATTATTCGATTAGTAGAATATCCATGTGAATAAGTAAATGGATTTATTTCATTTTATTTTTTTCATACTATGTTGAATTTCAAGTTTAAAAGGCTTTTGTTTTAGTTATACATTGCCTTAAATGTTTATTCTTATTTATGAAAGTTTCTGCTATATTGTTATCCTTACTGGGCATTTGAGCTCACCCCTTTTCTATGTTTTATTTTTTCCAGGATGTGAAGAAGTAAATTATGAATGACCTACAGGGATAGTATGAGGGAATAAGAGTGTGGAATATGGATACTATGTTGTTGTAGTTTTCATTTTTATGATGTAATGTAAAACTTTATGAATATATCTAGTGTTTCTAAGGCTACTAAACTAATCGGTCTTTCAAGACTTGATCTTTCTTGTGATCATGCCAATGTTATGTAATAATGCACCGAATTTTGGTAACTAGGGTCGGGGCGTTACAGTTGGTATCAGAGGAAGTTTAGTACAAACCTTGGAAGCTAGATTTAGATAAACTCTGAGTAGAGCACATAGATTTAAGATGGACTTTGAGAATTATTATAGAAGAACTTCCTAGAATTTTGGTATTGTATATATTTTGTGAGTTTTCTGAGAAATACATCTCTGTCTGGATACGAGCAGGTATAGGCGGCTCTGGAACAGATGTACCTAGGGGTAAAACTCGAAAACACCGCTTTGAGATAGACTCGAACGGGAACTGGTGCACGAAAACGGGCCTTGCTGCACTCTTGGTTACGACACTCCCAGGGGATATGATTAGGATAACTCTAATTTTCTTTACAAATAATTATGAAGGGTTTATGAGTATATACTTCCTCAAAGAAAACATTTTTATGATTATGGATTATATCCATAAATATTTCAATTTATGTTAAGTGTTTTATAAGTATGGAATTATGTATTTTGATTCATAAAATGATCTAGTTTATGCCATTATTTAGAAATGGCGCCTAGTGGAAGAAATGGAAACCATATAAATGCACGCACTCCATGTAGGGATTTTCCTCCTACTCAAGATAATTATAGTGGAGCTGGTGATGCAACTGGTGCCGATCAGCTAATCACCATACTTGGACAACTCACTCAGGTTATGAATAATAACCTTACCCGTATGGAGCACCCTGATCCGCAGCATGGAGGATCAATGTTAGATCACTTCATGAGGAAACAACCACCAATGTTTATTGGGAGTACAAATCCCTTAGTAGCTGAGCAATGGATAAATTCCCTAGAGAAAATATTTTAGGCTTTGGGGAGTAGTGAAAGGGAAAAAGTTATCATGGCAGTTTACCGCCTCACTGGAGATGCTGATCAATGGTGGTCATTGATTCAAAACATGAAGGAAGATGATGAAGTATCAAATATGGAATGGAGGTATTTCAAAGATCTATTTTTAGAAAAATAATTTCCTCATGACCATCGAGCAGATATGGAAAGGCAATTTCTGAGTCTAAGACAAAAGGAGGATGAGAATGTCGCAAAGTATGAGGCTAACTTTACAAGGTTAGAAAGGTATGCTCGAGATTATATACGTAACCCAAGAAGTAATATTGATCATTTCTTTGATGGGTTAAAACCATTTCTCTGTCGATCATTAGTCTCACAATCCTTCTCATCGTACAAAGACATAGTCTCATGTGCTATCAAGATAGAAAAGGAATTATCTAAGTCTTATGACTTTAAAGAAAAGCAAGAGAAGAAGAGATATGCTGATAAATCTGGGAATGGAAATAAGGGGAAGAAGGGAAAGGTTGAATATCCATCATGTGGTAAATGTGGGAAGAAATACCCTGGTACTTTCTTGAAGGGAATGGGTGTCTGTTACATGTGTGGTGAAAAAGGCCACCAAGATCGTGATTGCAAAGGGAAGAAGGAAGCTACCGATGTTCAGTGCTACAATTACAGGGAGATGGGACATTATGAAAATGAATTTCCTAAGAGTCAGGGGAACTTACCTCAGAAAAGTCCAAGGGATCAATACCAAGCTTTTGTTATCACTACTACTGAGGTAGAAGCTCCAAAAGACATGGTGGCAGGTAATTTAATGGTTTCCTCAAGTTTAGAAAATTCATTATTTGATTCTGGATCATCGCATTGTTTCATATATTCCCAGTTTGCTAAGAAAATTAGATATTTCCAATTTGATTTAACAAGGGAGTTGTCAGTTAAAACTCCTAAGGGAAGTATCATTGCAACAAAGTTTTTTGAATCAGTCCCCATTAGAGCACATAAATGTTCTTTATCCGCTGATCTCATCGTCATACCTATGATTGAGTTTGATATAATCCTCAGTATGGATTGGCTTTCGGACCATGATGTCAAGATTTATTGTAAGAAGAAGGAGGTTATGATTTTTGATGATGATGATGAGGAACACCTTATCTTTAGAGCAGAATCATCACCACCTAATTCTTATATAGATCCACCCCCAGTAGCTCAACTAAATTCAATTATTGGGGAGGAAGAGAATGAAATGACTGTGGGTGAGGAAAGAAATGTTCAAATAGAAGATGTACCTATTGTGAAATAATATGTAGATGTGTTTCCGGAAGATTTACCTGGACATCCTCCAGAATGAGAAGTTGAGTTTTCCATTGATTTAATTCCTGGATCAAGGCCTATATCGAAGACCCCTTATAGAATGGCCATTGTAGAATTAGTTGAACTAAAGAAACAACTAGAGGAATTGAGTAATAAGGGATTTATTCACCCCAGTGTTTCTCCATGGGGATCCACTGTTCTTTTTGTAAAAAAGAAAGATGGATCTATGAGGTTATGTATCAACTACAGGGAGATCAATGCTATAACAATAAAGAACAAGTATCACCTACCTCACATTGATGATTTATTTGACCAACTGCATGGAGCTCAATACTTTTCAAATATTGACCTTCGATCTGGATACCATCAGTTGTGTGTGAAGAAGGAAGACATTCCAAAGACAGTATTTCGAACCAGGTACGGGCATTACGAGTTTACAGTAATGCCTTTTGGATTGACTAATGCACCCTCTATATTCATGGATCTGATGAATAGAGTTTTCAAGTAATATCTTGATGAATTTGTGGTGGTATTTATTGATGATATCTTGGTATACTCCAAAAGCTATGAAGATCATGAAAATCACTTGCGCATTATCTTAAAGACTCTGAGAAGACATGAATTATATGGGAAGTTTAGCAAGTGTGAATTCTGGCTTCAGGAGATTTCTTTTCTTGGTCATATTGTCTCTAAAGATGGAATCTCTGTTGATCCTTCTAAGACCAAGGCAATCCAAGAATGGCCTGCACCGATGAGTATAACTGAGGTACGTAGTTTTATTGGTTTAGCAGGTTATTATCGACGTTTCGTCCAGAATTTTTCTTGGTTGGCTAGCCCATTAACAAAGCTCACACGTAAAGGGGTTAAATTTGTTTGGACAAAAGAGTGTGAATAATGTTTCGAAGAACTGAAGAGAAGATTAGTCAATGCTCCAATATTGACTCTACCATAGGGGAATGATGGGTTCGTTATTTATAGTGATGCATTGAAGAAAGGACTTGGTTGTGTCGTTATGCAGAATGATAGGGTTATTGCCTATGCATCACGACAGTTGAAAATTCATGAACAAAACTATCCTACTCATGATCTCGAGTTAGCAGTTGTGATCTTTGCTTTGAAAATATGGAGGCACTACCTCTATGGTAAAAAATGTGATATTTATACTGATCATAAGAGTTTGAAGTATATTTTCTCACAAAAAGAACTCAACATGATGCAAAGGATATGGCTTGAATTACTCAAGGATTATGATTGTACGATACACTACCACCTGGGGAAAGCAAATAAGGTGGCAGATTCTTTGAGCAGAAAAGATCATGGAGTTTTGAACAATATGAGAATTGAAAGGGATCCAATTTTCATGGATCTAGTGAAGATGGACATGGGAATAACCATAGAAGGTGAAACATCAATTATTTTTCAAATGGTTTCCAAACCATCTTTACTAGAAAGGATTAAGAGTTCTCAGACCGATGATGAAGAATTTCAAAAGAAGATTAAAGCTATGAATTATGGGATATTGAGAGACTTTGTGTATGAAGATGGAATTTTGAAATTTGGGAAGAGACTTTGTGTTCCCGATATACCTGATCTAAAAAGGGAATTGCTGGATGATGCTCATAGTTCCAATTTCTCTATACACCCTGAGAGCACCAAAATGTATAGAGATTTGAAGGAACATTTTTGGTGGGACAACATGAAGAGGGAGATTGCTGATTTTGTGTCAAGATGTATGGTTTTTCAACAAGTGAAAGCTGGAAGGAAACAACCTGGTGGAGTATTGCAACCTCTTCCCATACCTGAGTGGAAATAGGATAATATCATGATGGACTTTGTCATGGGACTACCAAAGACTCCTAGAAGGAACGATGCAATATGGGTTATTGTTGATCGTCTTACCAAGTCAGCACATTTTCTTTCTATAAGAGAAGATATACCACTAGAATGTCTATCAAGACTATATATTGATGAAGTTGTGAGACTTCATGGAGTACCCCTATCAATTTTTTTTGATCGTGATCCCCATTTTACTTCAAGATTCTGGAAAAGTCTTCAGAAAGCCTTGGATACTAAACTTCATTTGAGCACTGCCTACCACCCTCAAATAGATGGACAATCAGAAAGAACTATTCAGACCTTAGAAGACATGTTGAGATCCTGTTCACTTGACTTTTAGGGTATGTGGGATCAATATTTACCTCTGGTAGAATTTTCCTATAACAATAGCTTCCATTCGAGCATTCAGATGGCACCATATGAAGCGTTATATGGAAAGAGATGTCGCACACCAACCTGTTGGGATGACATTGGTGAAAGAAAACTTGTAGGTCCATAACTGGTGGAGGAAATGATGGAAAAGGTGAAGGTAATCCAAAATTACATCAAAGCAGCTCAAAGTAGGCAGAAGAGCTATGCCGATAATTGAAGGAAGGATTTGGAATTTCAAGTCGGTGATCATGTTTTCCTGAAGGTATATCCATGGAAGGGAGTCATACGTTTTGGTAAGAAAGGTAAATTGAGTCCCAGGTACATCGGACCTTTCGAAATTCTAGAACGAATTGGGGTTGTAGCTTACCGATTGCCAATGCCGCCAAGTCTCTCCAAAGTTCACGATGTGTTCCACGTATCTCTGTTGAGGAAATACATGCTTGGCCCAATGCATGTACTCACTTATGAGGAATTAGAACTGGAACCCGATCTGTCTTATTGCGAAGATCCCGTCAAGATTCTTGATACGATAGAACAAGTACTGAGAAACCGGACAACTCGTCTGGTAAAAGTTCTATGGAGAAACCATAAGATGGAAGAGGCAACGTGCGAACCTGAGGAACTTATGATGAAGAACCACCCGAGTCTTTTCATGCGGTAGTATTCTAGAAATTTCAAGGACGAAATTATTTGAAGGAGGGGAGAATGTAACACCCCAAGCTTATACGGTACGCTTCTCTTTGAATAATACAGTAGCGTGTGTTATACGCAACTTCGAGTTCTAACACACACCACAACTAATCAAACTAGCTGTTATTAATAGTAATACCCACTTTTTGAAATTTATAAATTTTATTTTTCAAAATGGACTTCATTTTTGGATTCGGAATATCGAAATTATCCTAGGGTGAATTTTTGGTATTTTTCTGAAAAACTTCATTTTTTGATGAATAGTGAAACCACTAAGTGGTAGTTAAAAAACAGAATTTTTCATAAAACTTAATTTTACCGCTTCTGTGAGTGGAGATTCGAAAATTCGAGAGACACGGTTAATATCAAGTAGTAAAATGTGGTTCAATGAGATGAAAATAATTTTTGGTGAATAGTAACTTTTTACTTTTATTTACCACGGTTAAAAGTATATAGGGTAATTAAGGGTCAAAATGATATTAATATTATCCTAAAACATGTCCTAATTCTATTGGACAAGTGTATCTCGACCAAAAACAACCTTAGGAATAAAATATTATCATTTAGGTCCACTTGGATTAGATTAGGACATTTATTATTATTTAATTCAAAGAAGAGTTAAAAGAGTTAAAATCAAAGTTTATTTACTAAAACATTTTAATATAGAGTTATACATAAGGTAAATTCGATTGTAAATATTAATTAGAAATATAAAAAGATTTCCTACATAATGATATTTTATTTATAATTTTTAGACAATAAATAATTTAATTTATTTGTGACACAATGATGATGCAGTAATTACCATAATAGTAAAAAATTAAAATAATTGATATTATAAATATCCAAATAAATATAATTTGAGAATTTTTATGAATTACACTAATTTTCTAGGTTAATATTACATGCTAGTATTGGCTTAATTAACTTTTTTTGAAGTAGTAATTCTGTTATGATTTTCAAAAAAATCAATTATTTAATAGTGTCAAAATTGACATAAAAGAGTTTTTAAAACAAATATTATATTATTAATTGATATTAAATTACTAAAAATCTAAGGTTCGGCCAAGAGACTTATATCATGATAGTTTTATCATTAATGGACCACTTGGGGGTCTCTTAGATGTATATAGTAAGTTTATTAACCATATAATATAAAAATACAAAGAGACATTGTGAAAGTGAAACTAATTAACTAAGAGTTAATACTTAAAGATAAGGTTAATATAGTAACCCAAACCTGTATAAATTATATTGGTTGAGTGGTTTTCGAACCATACCCACCTTAATCTTTAAATAATCCACTTTGGAGCCATTAGAAACTGAATATGAATTTATTATAAAATAATATTTCTAGCTTTTCCAAAGGTGCCCATCACCCCTCTTATAAAAGGGCACTCCCCCTTCTCATTAATTCACACCTTAAAATCCTTTTGTTTCATCCAAACCCTGCCCAAATACTCTCTCAAACTCCCTCAATACAACCTATAGGCCTTAGTTTGATCAGAAATCCAACCTAAGGAACCCTTTTGATCAAATCAAAAGGAAGAACCCGAAGAAGAGGTAATGTTTTCACCACCCTTTTTCAAATTCATTTCTTCTTCCACTTATTCTTTCTTTGTTATTACCATTCTAAAATAATGAATTAAGTATATCCTATATACTGTAATATTATTATAAATATGGTACAACCATATTCAGTATTCTATCCATCCTTTGAATGACATGTCACCATACGTGTGTATGTACGGCTTACCGTCTCCACGTCGTGGTGTAATTGTTATTAAATATATTATTATTTTGATGGGTATAATAATGATTTGTAATTCATATAAATAATAAATATAACATGATAATGATTCTTTATATATGATATACCATCCAATTATATATTATTTCAATATCAAAAGAATGATATTGTCGCTCGTGCGTACGTACGGACTACCGTCTCCACGAACACGATGAGATTCATTCTCCATCATATCCATTCAAGTATAATTATCATTTGATGATTAATAATAGTATTTAAGGACTTGATATAATTCTGGATATTAATAATATACAACCTATCCATAACAAACACGGATTATGTAACAAAACATATAAAAGAAAATGAGTAAGTTAACACCCGAAACGACGATAATTCTAAGATATTATTAACAAAGAAATGTTAAAAGATCATATATGATATCATATTAATGTATATGATTATTTTATAATTTAATAACAATTATTTCGCCATTATATAGGAGTTTAACATACCCTCAACCAAGGAAAGTTACAAGTTAAGGGTTTATTTCGCAATCTCTTCATTATCCAAGATTGTTTATACGTAATAATCTACTGGGACTTATTTATCATCCACATCCATGTTTATTAAAAATGTATTTCAAAACATTTTTACTATTTACTATAATATGGTTTAAAGTAATTTATACCCTTGTTTGAATTTTTATAAAAGTTTTATAAAGGAATCTTTCTGTCGTTTTCCAAACAAGGTGCTTTTTAACCTTTTCGACAGAATTAAGGTAAGAATGTTTTTTTTAACTTATACAGCGGGTGCGGCAATTTTCCACCATTATAAAATCGTCAAAGCTTCCCTTACAAGATTATAAGAATATTTTCAAATAAAATGTTTTATTTTATATGACTCTTAAATGATTTCAAAATAAAAAGAGATATTTCTCTAAAAAAGAGTTTTGATTCCATCTATGTCAACATCCTTTGATGGATTTTAAGCTTATTTGAAGCTGATTTATTATGAAACAAAACTTAAATATTGTATTGAAGGTTTTGTGATATGTTTGACTATGGATATGTTATTTTTATACCCTTCATGGTTTATGGTGAAAGTATTGACATTTCGTATGCTAGTTTTAATACGAATATTTATGTTATGTTTAAACCTTTTCATATGGGAATGCATTGGACTTAATATGTGATGGGTGGAGCCCTCTATAGCTCCTCGATGCATCAGTAGGTCTCATGAGACAAACTAGTGTCTTGGCATAAGGCCTTGGAAAAATCTTATTTGTAGTATTGGCATGAGGCCTTGGCTATGTGGTTATGATAGTCTGGCATTATGCATTCCATCATTATGAAAGTGGTTATCGATATTGAATGTGATTATTCGATTAGTAGAATATCCATGTGAATAAGTAAATGGAATTATTTCATTTTATTTTTGCCATACTATGTTGAATTTCAAGTTTAAAAGGCTTTTGTTTTAGTTATACATTGCCTTAAATGTTTATTCTTATTTATGAAAGTTTACACTATATTGTTATCCTTACTGGGCATTTGAGCTCACCACTTTTCTATGTTTTATTTTTACCAGGATGTGAAGAAGTAAATTATGAATGACCTGTAGGGATAGTATGAGGGAATAAGAGTGTGGAATATGGATACTATGTTGTTGTAGTTTTCATTTTTATGATGTAATGTAAAACTTTATGAATATATCTAGTGTTTCCACGGCTAATAAACTAATAGGTCTTTCGAGACTTGATCTTTCTTGTGATCATGATAATGTTATGTAATAATGCACCGACTCTGGGTAACTGGGTTCGGGGCGTTACATTTTCAAATAAGATAACCGAGTTTAATGAAAATTTAAAAGTTTAATATTACCATCTGAATGAGTAATTGAAATACATTAAGAATTTGAAGTGCATGATAGAAAATTGGACTAATAAGGATTTATTTTTAAATTTACAATTATTTTTATCTTGTTAATATTGTTTTAAAAACATTTTTTTATATTATCTTAATGATATATATTGATAATTTTGATTAATTATATTTACTAAATGACGTTTAGCTAATTTCCAAAGGATATTTATTCTTACCTTCTTTTCAAAAACCATAAAGGGATATATATGTGAGAAATTTTTTTACAAAGGTAGGGAACCTTCAAAAATTAGAACTATCTGAAGGAATAAAATAAATATATTTTAATTTGAATATATATAGAGAGTTTTCTGTTTATTTTAATTTTTCGTTGTGTGTTTGTGTTTTTTAAAAAGAATGATATTGTTGAGTATTGACTCACTTTACTCTACTTGTTTTGAAAACAATAAAGTACTTAACTTATTATTTAATATAAATTAAAATTTTTGTTTTTATCTTTGAGGTTTTTCAGTATATAAAACTGAAAAATGAATTATCGATAACTTTAGGTTTAATGAAATACTGATGGTACTAATTTATGAAAATCAAATGACCTAATGAATTTTATAATACTAATAGTTTAAGGATTTCATATAAAATTGGTAACCTAAATAATGAAATCCAAGTTACCATCACTAATTTTTCAAAGCACTGTAGCAGTGCTAATTTAACCCATCGGTAGATATGGAAAGACATTGAGTCCATCGGAAGATGAATAGTAAGTGGTTGTCGATGCCATTGCAGCTGGACCCGAGATATATTGAATTCATTAATTGAAATATTTTCTATAAATAGAGTTTCACCTCATGGATCATAGGACACATTAATAAAACAAGGAATGTGTTACCAGAATACTCTAAGAGCTACAATCGCTTGAAGTCTTCATCTTTTTGTTGACTAGTGTACTTCTGACTATTTTTCTTTTTGTGTGTTTTTCTATAGGTTATGCTTGAGAAGTTTCATTATAAAATATTCTATCATTTTTTGTTATAATAATTTTAACCAAGATAGTAGTTAAAGTAGTGGGAATACCAATCTATCAGTTGTTGTAGCATAAGTACCGAGCTACCGGTCAAATTAGTAGGTAAATTGAGATTTAGGTTGTTAAAGTGGGGAAATACTGATCAGATTGATCAAGGGATTTTAGGATAAGGAAGTCAGAGCCAAGATTCATGCTTTAAGAAGCGTACACCTTTCTATGGTTTGACAGTCAAGGATACCTTGAAACTGGTTTATGTTTCCCCATTCTCTTTAGGTTAAAAGTAAGAATTGCATAATAATTTTTAGGGGTATTTGATTGGAAAATTTATACTCTGTAATTTGATTTTATTTCTATTATGTTAACTATTTCACCTACATTTTATTGTAATATATATATCTGTTATATTTTTTTTCATATTAAGTTCATCGGTTATTGTGAAATATTGATACTTAAATATTATTACTTTGATCTTACTTTGATTTTGTTGTGGGTTTATCGATTCTTTATAGTACCGATACATTTTTTTAAGAGGATTAAAACTGTTAGTTTTTTTCAAAATACAATTCACCCCCCCCCCCCCTTCTTGTAGTGTATTTTCCATACTTTTACAATCCTGTAATATAGCCTAGCAAGGAAGAGGTTCTTTCAAGGTATGTAGTCCATTGATTAAGAGGGACTCATGGGGGATATGAAAAATTGAGTAAGAGTTACTTGTGAGGGATTATATCACATTGATGAATAATTGGATTATAGGTGATATGACCCATTAAGGAATGATTAACTTCTAGGGGATATGACCCATTGAGGAATGATTAAATCTTAGGGGATATAACCCATTAATAAATAGTGAATCATAGGGGATATAGGTCATTAAGGAATGATTGGGTATTACACTGAACTTAGAGGCCCATATATATATCCACATCTTATCTATTAATAACTATACAGGGAAGGAAAAATGGATACATGTGGAATATTTCCTGGTGAAGAAAATATTGGGTTTATGCATGAGTTTCTAATATATGGATCCTTGTCTCATTGAGTGGAAGAAAGAGGTCCATTAGATATTGAGGCTGACATGATGCTTAGTATGAGACCGTCTGGATGAAAATCTTGAGCTAATGGAGGTTTCACTAATAACTTAATGACTAGTACCCTCCTTATTAAGGGAATAAAATATTTTAAACACCTTGAGGGCCCTATCGATTAGTCAATGAAACTATGAAAGGGATATTATCAAAGGAATGCATGATTAAAGGGGACCACTATAGTGTGTGTAGCTCGGTCATGTATCTCAAGAGATCATGGAGGAGGCCTCACTAGAATGATATTTTTAGGTTTTTGACCTTGTAAAAAAGAATCCAATGAGTCCATTTGGGTCAATTCAACCCAAGTAGATGACTTGGGTGAAAGAATAGGTGTAAAAAAGGATCAAATACCCATAATGGGGTCCCTTCATGAAGCAACCAATCTTGAGTCTAATATTCTATGATTTGGGGCCATTATTAAAAGGCTAATATGTAATTTATAAAGCCTTATTTTTTTAATGTATTGAGTTTTTTATTCGAGTCTAAAATCAATCCCATTTTTTATTTTTTCAATTAGTGTGGGTGTCATTTACTATATCATTGATAGAAATCAAATCATGAGAGTTCCATCAGTTTTATAACATGTTTTTCCATGAGTTTCATGCTTTGGCCAAAGACTTGGGTGTTCGAAAGAGGTTTCGAGAGCATCATAGGTCGAATGGCCTATTTTGAAATTGTAGGTTAGGGTGCACGGTTTAGGGAAAACTATGAGGGCCCTTCCAGGTAACTATACGAATCATTTTGAATGGCCGCATGGTTTGGGTAGATCGTGAGAGTGAGACACATTTTCGTGTGAGGTGATCTTCAATTATTGCATAGGGCTTCCGTATAGTTTGAAAATGGCTATAGAAAACCATGTTAAATCCATTTTAGGGAGCCCTTTTGGGAAGTAGCTTAGCATTGTAGCTCCATGGTTTGTGAATGGTTTGGAAAACCATGCGAGTAAACCATGTGGCACGTACAAAGTGTTTTTTTAGTTTTTCTTTTTCTTTATTTTTCTTATTTTTCTTTCCTTTATCCCTTTCATCTTCCTTATCGTGCGCATAGAAGGAGGTAGAACTCCTCATCCTCCTATTCTCCTAGGGTGATCTCCCTCTCCTCCATTGGTGGTCCAATTTTAAATTATTTGGGTGCATTGGAGTTGTAGTAGTAAGTCTAACCTCACCCTATCCTCTCCTCATCCTTGTTTCTACCTTGTGAAGCTCTAAATATGTTTGAGTCATTTTCCCCCATTTTCAGGGCATATTATGGAAAATCATATCTATGTCAATCTTCTTCAAATTAGAGCTCGATATCAGATGTGCCTACATATACGAGTCCAAGGTAGGTGGTGTATATCTTGATTTGTGTTTTCGTAGTCATTTTGGGGGTGCGGCTTTTAGCGCGCATTTGGTTATTTTGAGCGAGACTCATTTATATATGTTCATTCATATCAAAATGACCATGTGACCCTATGGTATGCCTATGGGCATGCCCAAACCATCTTTGCTCAAGTGAGGTCGGGTTAGAGGTTTTCTCTCTTTGGTTGGTTTTATCGGGGGTGTTTAATTCAATTAAATTGATTCATTTAATTTTTTTGGATTAGTTTTTTGAACCTAAGGAATTTAAGACCTCTATATTTAATTTTTATGGTTGTTTAAATTTTGAAATTCAATCATATAAATTGAATTTCTTATTTAAAGTGTATTGTTCAATTCAATCATCTAAATTGAATTGTTTATTTGAATGATATACATGAAATGCATGAGATGCGTGTGATGACCTATTTGGACCCAATGGGTTGTGATGGGCTTGGACTGAGGAATTGGGATGGCACGACCATTGATATCGAGGTGATGAGATCATATGGTTGGTCTTGGCCTAGATTTCTTGAATGGTTTTGACCACAGGATTGGGCATCATAGACGTTGAATTGAGGCAGAGGGGCCATCAAGTTGGGCATGGGCCATGATAGTGGGATGGAAAGACCATAAGATTTGAGTGATGTGGTCATAGGGGCATGAGGTGCTGATTGATGTGGCTTAGGAACTCTATTTGGTGATTTTCGCTTACCTGTGATGGTCAAAGCGCCGAATTGAGTCAAAGTGTCTAAGTCTCCGGTAGTGCAACTTATGAAATGGTTTGGGGGTGTTTGCTATAGAAATCCATGTGGAATGTGATAAGACTTTGGATGTCATTATTGAGACTAACAGTTGGGGTTTGAGGCCTATTGTGGTTGAGGTTGTGGGCCTGGACTTATATTGGAAGACATACATCTCCATTCCTCGGAACTTCATGCCATGGGCTGACAATGATTTTATTTTAAGGGAAGACATCATTGTGCCTCCGGACATCAGGCTACGAGCTGACATGTGATTTCAAGAAGGGGTCCTAGGGACCGTATTATGTTCTTTGGGCATGTCTTCGGGGTGGAGGTACTATTTTTGAGCCATGAGGTGTCAGGAGTCATGTGGTTTTGGGATACATTATTGAGGTAGAAACTGAGGGTTCACCTAGGATATGTGACATCAGAGGATACCTTGGGTCATGGTCCAAGGATCATTTTATTTCAGATATTTTGGTGTTAGCCAAATAAGGTGACACTTCTTAGTGGTTTTTGATCACCAAATAAGTTTGTTTATTTCATTTAAAATGCATTGAGATGCTTTACTTTTAATTATATTGCATGCCTTCTTAAACACAAATTCTAGGTATGCACCATCGGGTGGTATCCTATTGAGACTAGTTCTTACACCCTACACAGGTCCTTCAAGATGCATGTAGACTTCATGAATTTACGTTTAGGTAAAGGATCAGCCTTAGGAGTTGGATCTTAGTAGATTCTTGCATGGAGTTTGGCACGGGACCTTGAGGTTATTCCTAGTTTGAGCTTCTTTTTAGTTTCTTTTTTGTATAATCATGCTATATATGTATGAATTGTACTTTTCATACATTGGAGACCCTCTTTTTTACATTGACATGTATGGCCTATTATGAAATGCATGTTTTGCTTGTTTTTTTTAGTAGTGGCTACAATTGGTTTGATGGCATGTTGATCTGTTTACTTTCTACTGCTTCTGTATTTATTGCTTCCCCTATTTATCTACTATTGAATGTGCTTCCACCATTGGTGGGTCTGGTTCGAGTCTCTTGGTTCATTTATTATTCCATTGCATGTCATATATATTACTCATACTAGTATTAAACCATTCCCAGAGAGTATAGTCTCTCCAATTTTTTTATTTACACCATCATTTCTAGTCGGCATCCTTTGGCATATAGGGAGGCATACCTAAGACCAGTGGCACCTGGATTGATAACACTATTCGGGTGGCTAATCAGTTTGGGGACGCTACAAATGGTATCAAAGGTTTTTTCTTTTACCTCTTTTCTTGGTATTATTATTTGGGTAATGGTAGATTGGAGATTAGGATGTGGTCAGAACTGGATTTAGAACTCGTGCTTGGGTGCCTGTACCACCATGTATAAGGGATGAACTCAATTGCTAAGGGTGAGAAATGCCGCTCTATTTAGCTCAGTTTATGATTTATATGATTTCCACCTTGAGTGTTTTATATAGAATGTTATTGTTAAAGTATTGTAATATGTAACCCTGACCTAGTGAGGTAAGGAAGATTTGTAACCTTGTTCTGTTAAGGCAAGGTGTGATCGCATGTTTTTTTGTCTTTAGATACGCACATTTTAGGTTATTTCAATCTTAAAAATGCATGTATGCCTTGTAAAATTTTTATACCATGTGATAAATATAAAAGGCCTTGATAAATTTGATATGTCATGATATGCAATTCTTTATGCCATGTGATTTTTAATATATATATATTTGAAATTTCATGTGAGCCATGAAATGGTCTTGAATATTATAAGAGCATGCCTGTATGGTGACATGGGTGATTTTGATCACCAGGTTGGGCAACTCAGTCACCAGGTTGAGGTGACATGGTTCATCAGGATGTGCGAGGCCTAGGGATTATATGATACTTGGCTTTGTTGAGGGTGGGTAAGGAGCCTATAAGGACGGGATGCCATAGGGAATGGTTGCAATGGGGGAGAGTAAGGGTAGTGAGATGATGCTGCCTTTTACTACTTTCCCTATCTAAGTTTATTAATTATATGATATGGGTTGTCTGACCATTTGTGGTATTCAGTGAGTTCCTCCTAAATGACTCGATGGAGCGTCAGTCGGGTGATGGAATAGTGTCACAGGAGCACAAGTAGGTTTAGGTAGATAAGGTACAGGCTTAGGGAAAACCTCAGGTTTAGGCATAGGTACAGGTTTGAGTGCAGGTGGGGAAGCTACTAGATTTCACAATGTTGGGTCGTGGGTCGATGAGCAGCTCTGGTTGAGCCTGGTACAGGTTATCCAGGGTATCGATAGGGGTGGTCAAGGAGCAGATCCATTTATGTCCTATCTGACATGGGAGTTATAGTCGCAGTACCCTTCCACTTTTTTAGGGTGAGGGTGGCCCACAAACAACTTAGAATTGGATAGAGAGCATGAAAATGATCTTCAAGTAGCTCAAGATACCTCCAGGGTGGAGGATTGAGCTGGAAATGTACATGGTCAGAGGGGCAACAATGCGCTGGTGGGATGTGAAGGTTTGGGATGTCAGACACGAGAGTTTGTCCTGAAAGGATTTTGAGGCCAGATTCTTCAAGCACTTTTTTCCTAGAGATGTTAAGGGCTGAAAGTACTCGAGAGTTCCTAAGATTTCATCAGGGTGTCATGTCTGTCATGGACTATACAACGATGTTCACTAAGTTGGATCTCTTTGCACTCGATATGGTGAGCGATGACACCTCCAAGGTGAGGTTCTTTGAGGATGGTTTATGAAACGCCATTCGAGTGCAAGTAAACATATTTAGATTGACCTCATTATCCGAGATAATGAACGAGGAACTCATAACTGAGAGTAACCTCATGGATAGGTCTTACCCCAATTGAGTGACAACTTTAGGTGATCATAGTGGTGATGGTAAAGATGGTATGAAGTGAGGTAGAGATGAATTCCAGTATGGCGAGCAGGCCAAAGACTCAATAATTCCACCTCGTAGTGGATAATCTACAGTTTTATTCTAGTGTGGGTATCCAAGACATATATGAACTCAATGTGAGTGGCCTCCAAAGGAGTTTAAGTCATGTGGAAAGGTCAGGCATCTCAAGAGGTTCTGCAATAGTCCTTCTCATTCATCTGGTGATCGAGTTCAAGGGAAGACTCAAGACTTTGAGGTTGGTTCTGGATTGGTGCTATGTGAGGGTAGATGAGGTTAAACTATATTCAATAGTCATGGAAGATATAGTGGGACCCAACATTGGGGTTAGTGGCTAGTGGTTGGAGAAACACCATAGGGATCTCAGGCTTCAAGCAGTCGTACTTCTGGCTAAGTGTACATTGTGGAGCTTCCAGGGGCCGAGCAGGCTGGTGAGACAAGGACGGTCAGAGGTACTATAATGGCTCAGACCTCTCTTGTCCATTCCTTCGTGAAAATCTAGTGTTGGAGGAGTTTTATGGATTCACAGTGACTCGTTCCAAGAGTTTTCTAGTTTTAAGTTTTCCAAAGGTGGCTAATCGAATGGTGACTCTCGCGACGGTGACTCACCCAATGGCGATTAATTTATAGTTTTTCTAGTTTCACCCCTCTTTGATGTTAAATGAGTTACCTATAATGTTTAAGTGTTTAGGAATTCATTTCCACTGTATCTGAGGAGAATTATTATATCTTTAATATCTTAATGCTCCCGAGACTTTAAAATAGTCAAACCATGTAATCTTGATCATGATTCGACTTTAATGTCCTTTGAAACCATCTCTATTCCATTTATGTAGGATCTATCTCTTCTAATCCAAGATCTTCTCTTCCCTGTGTGTTTCCATTTTCTATAGGTGTGCCTAGAACCTTTCTTCCCTAAGGAGTCCCATCTATGTTATAGCCATCGATCCAGTTTCCCCTTGGAGTCTTTCCTGCTACTCATGCACCCTCTTCTTTAGCGCAATAAGGATTTGATGATCTCTTGTTGTTCGAGATATTAATTCCTTCCTCTATCATTTAAATTATGTATCATGCGGGGTGGGTGTACTCATGTACCCTTGTGAATACAATTAGACCCAAATTTAATGAAGATAATAAGAAGTAATAAATGAGGGGATGAGAAGATGATGATGATGATGATTTATTTGTTTTATATGTTATCCTTGATCCATATTGTGTTTTTTAAGGGTTTTATGCCTTCTAAAAATCATGGTTGTTGGTGGCCTCTGTTTGTGCACCTGTATGACTTGTGAATATTTGTTGTTGTTTCCTTATCGAACAGGTGAAATTATGAAATTGATTAACCATTTACACCTGTTTAAATATATGTATGCCCCAAGATCAAACCTGTTCTGTGATCACCCCTAACTAATGAAAGTGGAATTAAAGAACTAGGGTTGTTAAATATGAATACACCTTGTTGTTGGGTGTGGTTGTGGTTGTGTACGGTTCTGTTTGACCTTGTGTTTTTTTGGTCATGTGATGTTGTGGCTGAGAGTGTGGCTATTTTTATGGGTTTGTACGAGTGGTGTGATGGTATCTTTGGTTTAGATATTTATTGATTATGGAATGGATGTACTTGTTATGCAGTGGGACTACATCTGAGCAGTGTTTGGGCAGTTGGGATGAAGTTTTGGGTTGTGTTATGTTTATGTTATTAGGTGTGGTTTTTTTATGCAGTGGGGATGCTGAGTGTGGTTGTGATTATGTGTGTTAGGGGTTTTCTTGTTTAGATGAAGGATATGGAAGCTTTACTTTTAAGTATATTGGTGGCAGTGGTTGGATGGGTGTTTAGGAATGGGGAGTTTACAATGGGTTTTTCTACCTTGGTTCTTCTTCCTAGTGTGTTATGGCTGATTGTGTGGCTATTTCTTGTGCTATGTTTGGTAATTTCATGAGTAGGTATGGAATCAATATCTTTTCTTGTTAAATAAATAATTATAATTGGTTAAATTAATTGGTTGGGGTTATGAATTAAGTTTTTGGCTGGTTGTGTGGTTATGCATTAGAGGTGGCAGCAAGGGTAGTTTTGTGTTGGAAGGTTGTTTGTTTTGAAAACCCATAGGTTGGGATGATTATTTGGTACCTATATATATACATATAGTTCCTTGTGATTTACATACACACCCCACCCGTGTTGAGCACTTCATTCCAAACACCCCCATTGTTATGGGGGAGGGTGTCCTTTATCATCATCGTAGTGAGAGGATGTATGGATAGTTATTGTCTCTTCTCTCCTCCCTTTTCTAGGCATTGTTATCCCTAGACTCTTAGGGCATGTTATGGTGTGGATTTGAGGCCTAGGTGTCTGCGGGAGAGGTGTGCTTTCCAGGTGTCTTTGGGATGAGGTTTTAGTTTGTGGATCAGGTGTCTATGGGTGGGATGTGATGCGATTTGTGACCCATGTGTCTATGGGTGGGATGTGGTATATGGATCAAGTGTGTGCGGGTAGGTTGTGACAGTGGGACTTGTGGAATATCATGATAACGTCAGGACGTTCATCCTTAGGGATGAGTAGTTAACTAGTGGGAAGTGGTGCAGGGCACCCAAATATAGTTGTGATTACTATATTACTTTACTTGACTTGTTTTATTTGGTGAGTGTGCATTTGGTGAGGTTGGGTTGGATAGTATACCTTGTTAGGTGCTTTTGAGTTTCTCCTATTTTTATCACAAGGGCATTAATATGCTTCTCCCACTTATGCATGAGTGACTTTGGATTTTCCTACTGAGTATACTTGTATGCTCACCTTACGTATATAAAACTATTTTCAGGTTTCCAGGGATATTATGCAGACCGGGATGGACCCTACTAGCTAAGGCATCAGGATAGTTTTTGTTTCACTGCTTAGCCTTGTTCTTTTGGTATTTACTTAGGAGTTTTTCATTGTATTTATAGTATTTTTATTTAAACATGCATGTGGGATGGATTTTTTGGATTCTTTTATATATATGTTTTGGAGTTTTATTGAGTTTGATACATCTTATCTCCTGATCTTGGTCGCTATAAAAAGGGTAATGTATCACATTTTTTGAGATTTTTATACCCTTGGTGATGGTCACCACCCTAGGGACTGCTAGAGGTGGGAATCGGGGGTCATTATCTCTTTTTCATCTTGAAGAAGGAAGGTCATGACACTTTTCTATCTCTTCCCTCATTTTGATGAAGGAGGGTCATGACAGAATGGTATCAGAGGCTGATGGTTTAGATATATAATGGAGTTTGGAGTTAGGCACCATGAGGATTGCATGGGTTGGTAGGGCATCAATGTCAGGTGATCTTAGTGCATGACATAGGCCAGGGAAGACTGGCTAGGACACGGGATTTTAGGGCCCCCCATGATCCCATACAAGAACTTGGAGTCTAACAAACAACTAAGTGAATCTACACTATTTGCAAGTTAGAGACCCTAGGAAAGGTGCATGCATCATAATGACTTGTGTTCCTATTTGATTTTGGGAGTTTTGGGGAAATTAAAATGAACAATGAGTTAAAATGAATCCTAAATAAATTCCATACCACTCAGGCTTAGGAGTTCCTTATTTACCTTTCAGTTGTGGCACTCGGTCGTCATCCATGAGTGGCTTAAGCAGTGGAGGCTTAGCAGGACAATATGGCTGATCGGCGGAGGGTTGATCTAGAGGAGGAGGAAAAATAGTGGTATATAATGTTACTTGCTTTCTACCGATAGACTTTGGGAAAGTACGAGGGCAGTTTCTCAGACATGGAAATAGAGAGCTATATTGAGGAGCTTGAGATCAATTTCAGCTTGATTCGGGCTCTGATAGAGTACTGGTTTCCTTTGGCAGTGAGTCGGATGTGGGGTGTTGCACGTTAGTGTTGGACGCTCTACCTAGGGGAGAGGAAGGAGACTAATGTTTTGTGGGATGATTTTGAGGAGTTCCGGGTGGAATTCCTTTCCTCGACCATGAAGGCTGAGAAGAGGCAGGAGCTACTCTCCCTCCAGTAAGGGATTATGTCGGTATGGGAGCTAGGGATCAAGTTCAAGGATCTCCTTAACTTTTCTCTATATCTCCTTCCAGATGAGGAGTCTTGGGTGTGATTCCTAGAGGAGGCACTTCATCCTTCCCTCCAGTATGCAGTTACTCCCTTCACCTTTCTGACATACTTAGAGGTCATGAAGAAGGCAGAAGTGGTTGAGAGGATGCACTCATGAGGAGGTATACTAAAAGAGGGGATCCAACAAGGTTCTTCAAAGGGTAAGGCTTCCAACATTAGGTTTTAGGTGTCAGGACCTTTGAGGTTTCGGCCAGTGGGGATTCAACCTCATTAGTTCTCGTTTTTACCTTTTGGCCCTCATCCTTTTCCAATAGGCTTGGGACTAAGGTATTTCACTTGTGGAGACCACAGGAACCTTCAGAGTCAGTTCCCAGTTCAAGATTAGTATGGTGGAGGTGGGAAGGTTTAGCACCTACCTCTGCAACAGTTTCTGACTAAGTTTTTTCAGCAGTAGGGACAGCAATCTCCTACTCCACTAAGGGGTGATGGAGTAGGTGGAGGCTTACCTCAGGGTGTTCCTCAAGGACCTTGACCCAGATGTGGTCGGGGAGGTAGTCATCAGTAGAGGGGTAGAATATCTGGGTGTAGTTAGTTTCACTCCATGGAGGTAGCAGTTCCAACAGGTCCATAGATTGTTTGAGGTATGATCAATTTGTTCAGTACTCTTGCTTGTGCTTTGTTTGATTTGGGAGATTCACACTCCTTCGTTGAACCCGCTCTATCCTATGTTTTGGTACTAGACATAGAGAAACTTTATGTGCCCCTGGTGTTGATTACACCATTCAATGGTCAGACCATCTTGTTTGATGTTTTTCAGGGATACCGACTGATGTTGGGGACACATCAGTCTAGTGGAGATCTTTTTCTGATAGAGATACATCCATACGATTTCATTCTTGTCATCGTCTAGTTGTTTTACATGCATGTTGTCATCTATTTATTTTGGAGGAGAGTCATTTTTTCAGACATGGATGTCCAGTGTTTATATTTCATTGGTGAACGGAGTTGTCAGGTGGGTAGTCAATGTGTGGAGCCTCTTCTTTCCTTGTTGGTCGAACTATCAGTGGAATCGATGGATGATGAGATGGTGGGGGTTCCCAGAGTTTTTGGGGAGTTCATGGATGTTTTTTCTGAGGATTTTATGACTCTACCCCCTCAACATGACATTGGGTTAGGGATAGACTTGCAACCTGATGCCAGTCCAGTTTCAATGGATCCCTATCAGATGACACCTTCTAAGTTACAGGAGTTGCGGATTTAGATTGACGATCTGATGAAGGAATTTATCTGTCCCAGTGTGTCATCTTTGGGTGCTTCAGTATTGTTTATGAAGAAGGTAGATGGTATTCTAAGTTTGTGCATAGATTACTAGAGGTTGAATCAGGTAACGTTCAAGAACCATTACCCTCTCCCGAGGATAGACGGTCTTTTTGACCAGCTGAGGGGAGCAGGTTGGTTCTCTAAGATCCGTCTATGGCCTGTGTATCACCAGTTAAGGGTGAAGGAGGGTGACATCCCAAATACTAATTTCAGGTGTAGTTATGGTAACTTCGAGTTTCTGGTCATGTCATTCAGCATAACAAATGTGCCAACCATGTTCATGGGGCTCATGAACTCTGTCTTCCGTGAGTTCCTGGACCAGTTCATCATCGTATTTATCAATGACATCCTGATCTACTCGAAGTCATAGGAAGAGAATGTTGAGCATCTCATGACTGTCTTAGAGGTTCTTCGACACCACCATCTCTATGGAAAGTTGTCCAAGTGTAATTTATGGACACAAGAGGTTCACTTTCTTGGACATGTGGTATCTCAGTAGGGGATAGCGGTGGACCTGTTGAAGGTTGAGGCAGTTGTTTCTTGGGAAACACCCAAGAATGTGGAAAAGGTTTGAAGATTCCTTGGTCTAGGAGGCTATTACCAAAGATTTGTACCCTATTTATCTCAATTTATAACTCCATTAATAGATTTGACCAGGAAAGACCAGGCATTTGTGTGGAGTGAACAGTTTCAGACATCTTTTAGCTATCTGAAGGGGAAGTTGGTCAGTGCTCCAGTACTCAGGTTTCTAGAGAAAGGGCTGGTGTTTGAGGTTCTTTGTTATGCTTCCCATATGGGCATTAGGTGTGTGCTGATGAAATAGTGGGCAGTGATATCTTATAGTTCTAGGCAGTTATTTCCCCATTAACATAACTATGACACCCATGATCTGGATCTTGCAGCGGTCATGTTCATGCTGAATTTTTTGTGGTATTACCTCATTGGAGAGTGCTTTGTGATCTTTACAGACCATAAGATCTTGAGTTATATCTTTTACCAATGAGATCTGAACTTAAGACAACAAAGGTAGATGGATTTTCTCTATGATTACAACTTTAATATCTCTTACACCTTAGGAAAGGTGAATTTCATGGTTGATGCCTTGATTAGGAAGTCACAGAAGGAGGTAGTTTAGGAATCTGTGGATGCTTGGAAGGTGATTGAAGAGTTGACTACCTTACACCTAGATACATGAGTAGATGATGGTATAGGTTGTATGTTCTAGATGATAGTTTAGTCATCTCTAATGGAGAAAGTGGAGGAATCTTAGTAGGGATATTCAAAGGCAAAAGTAATGCATGATCGTCTTGACCTGGGTGATGCTCTAGAGGGATGGTCAGAGGATGGTCAGAATTGGATGTTGTTTTATGGAAGGTTTTTTGTCCTAGTGGTGATGCATGAGGAATTTCTCCAGAAGTTTCATAGCTCACCCTTAGTAGTACACCTAGGAGTTTCCAAGATGTATCATGGCTTGAGGGAACAATTTTGGTGGCCCAGGGTGAAGTGGGCAGTGGCAGAGTTTGTGGTGAAGTGCTTAGTGTGCCAATAGGTTAAGGATGAGTACCGTGTTCCCAGTGGTTTATTGTAGCCCTTAGATATCCATGAGTGGAAGTAGTATGACATCTCAATGGATTTAAACATAGGGTTACCCAAGGCTCAAGGAGGCTGCGATGCTATATAGGTAGTGGTGGATCGGCTGATGAAATCGACTCACTTCTTAGATATTAAGGAGTCGAGCGTAGTGTATTTATTGGCCAAGAAGTGTGTGGATGAGGTGGTGCAGTTGTATGGGGTTTAAAGATACATCATCTCAGATCATGATGCGTAGTTTACCTCATGAGTCTGGAGGATATTACAACATTATTTTGGAACTCAGTTATGCCTCAACACTGCTTTCCACCCTCAGACATATGGGCAGACAGAGTGAACCATCCAGATGTTGGAGGACATCTTGTGGGAATGCATATTGGATTTTAGAGGATCTTGGGTATGGAAATTTCCCTTATTAGAGTTCTATTAGAATAATATATATCAATATTCCATTGGCATGAATCTTTTTGAGGCATTGTACGAGATCTTGTGTTGTTCACCCTTGTGCTAGACAAAGGTTGGGGAGACATCTATTCTTGGTCCGGAAGTGGTGTAGATCACGACTGAGAAGGTTTAGCTAGTGAGTGAGAGGATGAAGGTAGATCAGGATCGGAAGAATTCATATGTAGATCACAGGAGGAGGCCTTTGGAGTTCAGGATCGGAGACCACATGTTCTTGAAGTTTTCCCCTTGATATAGGCAGTAGAGGTTTGGTAGAGGGAGTAAGATTTCTCCCAGGTTCATCAGACCTTTTGAGGTGTTGGTATGAGTTGGTGGGGTGTCATATCAGTTGGTATTGTCACCATAGTTGGAAAGGATCCACGATGACTTTCACATCTCTCAGCTTCATCAGTGTCTTCATGATGACTCCCATGTCATTGACTGGGGATAGTTGGATATTGGGGATGATGTGATGTTCGTGGAGCGACTGGTGGAGATCCAAGATCATTAGGATAAGGTGCTACATGGATGGACCATTCCCTTGGTTCGTGTGTTGTGGAGGTATGGTGTCCTGGAGGGGAGTACTTGGGAAAGGGAGACACAGATGCATACCCAGTACCAAGAGTCGTTTTGATCTTTGCTTGTTCTGCTTTTTCTTTTAATGTAATGCTTGAACCTTGGTTACTGTGAGATGAGTTGTTTCCTAGTTTTGTAATGTGTAATAAAGTCATGGCATATGAAGAGGGGAGGAACTGATTCCTAATTAATATTAATTAATGCGGATGCAATTAAACCTTTGTGGGTGAGTGCCGCCCAAATTGGATAGTATCTTGACATGGAGGAAGGAATTCCCCAATTCACGTGTTCAGGCAGTGTGGATTTTTGTGCTTGTTTGATAGTTGTGTGGTTGTTTGGGGTAGTGGATATTGGAGGAGGTGTTCTTGTATGTTGAGGTTTCACTCCATCTTTCTAACAACATAATATGGTTTATCATTGGCCCTTGGGGTGTCCAAACTATATCAGTTTTTCAAGTATGGAAATATCCTTGACAGGTATCTTATAAGGTGGTTGTTTGGACCCCTCTTTCTTCTGGGTTTGGTTTTAAATTCTTGAGGGTGAGAATAGTTTGAGAGGTATTTGATGTAATGGTACAGACCTCTTCGGTCCATTCCTTTGTTAAAATCCAGTGTTGGAGGTGTTTTGTGGAGTCGAGGTGACTCATTCCAAGAGTTTGTCAATTTTTAGTTTTCCAACAGTGGCTCGCCGAACAGTGAAGCACCGAACGATGACTCACCAAATGGTAGCTCACCGAACCGTATCTCACCGAATGGTGACTCACCGAATAGTAGCTGATAGAAATAATATTTTCATTATTTTTCATATGTGTTTTAATGATTTAACCCCTGAAAATTAATCAATTTGGGATTATTTGTATCATTTTAGTGTTTTTAGTGAATTTTGGGTTTAATTGTGAAAATTATTTAATTCTGAAAATGTAGCAATTTTGTTGAGCTTCTGTATTTCAGGAATATCATTTACAAATTTGATCCAAATCGATTGATTCTTTTTTTTAGGATTTGTATGCTCATGGGATTCAACTTTTTTTATAGACTAAGATCCAATTCGACACACAATGGCCCAGAAAATTTAATCAAGTGGAACAAGTTTGCTGGCCGATAGAATGGACCTCACCTCAGTGATTGAAAAATATCTTAGCCTATATAACTTAAAATGATTTTATTCTAGATTTAATAGAAATAGGACTCCTATTCCCATTTACACATTAAATTTCATAAATAAATTAGGTCATTAAGGCTTCCTTTAAATGCGTCCAAAAAAAAGTTGAAGATTCACCTCGGGCAGAAAATGTTTTCATTAGTAATTTGAGTATAAATTTTGGTAAACTTGTCCAAATCTGCTGAAATTTTGAAGGATCATTAAAAAGAGATATTGGAACAACATTTATGAAGATAAATTCCTGATATTATTCCATTTAATATGTGAAACAGACTCAAAATTTTGGTGGAATAATTATGGAGGGAAATTTTCTACTCCACAAGCCAATAAATAAGAGTGTTCACTTCCATTAAAAGGGGTTAAAGAAGGTGCAAGAGGGGATGTGCTGAAGGATTTATTGGTTTAAGTTATTTTTATTTTCTATTTTCTATTTTTTCATTGTGCTCTCTTATTCCCCTTTTAACTCTATCACCCTTCACATGGAGGGGTAAAACCTTTGAGTGATCGGGGAATGGGAAGTTTCACTTTTGTAATGTAGGAGTTTTGTGCTTAAATATAAAACCCTATTTTTCTTTTAAATGATTTATATTCTCAGTGTTTCACAATTATCTTAATGCTATTGTTATTTGGGTTTGGTGTATTCATCGTTAACAGCTTTGGTTGAAGACTTTTAATCTCCCTCTGCCTAGTGCAAGTTAGGTGGTGAGTTTCCAGTGATCGTTGGTACATGTGTGGAACTAGTAAACTTTTTCTAGAGTTATAATGAGTAAAAATTTCTGATTGGGACTTTCCATAGTTGTTTAGGATTTGTTTTATGAACTTCCATGCACTTAGGAGTGAGTTTTATTTCTTTCTTCAACCAAGGGTGATTGATAACTCGATCAATAAGTATTTCATTTATCATTCAATAGGAAGAGAGGGGTAATAATCTTTATGACTATGATGACATTGAAAAAGGTGATCCTACCCTAGCCCCATCACTCTCTTCATCCATTAGTGTTCAATATTTATTTTTAATTACTTTATTTTTCAACTCAAACAATTTCAAAAACAACCTTTTATTATTTCTTAAATTTAAGTGACAAACGTAATTATTGTGCACTCCTCTCTAGAGACAACTTAGATTACCCACTCTACTACATTTTAACTTAGGTAATATTTTTTTTTGTCACACCCCACAACAGGCACGTGACAATAGCTCACTGAATGGTGACTCGTCGAATGGTAGCTCACTAAACAGTGACTCACTGAATGGTAGCTCACTGAATGGTGACTCATCACAGGCATCTCATGATGGCAACTCACCCAATGGTTAGTAATTTATTGTTTTTCCAATTTCGCCTCTCTTTGATTTTAAATGAGTTTCCTATCATGTTTAAGCATTTCTTAATCTGTTTCCATCATCTCTAAGTATAATTATTATATCTTTAATATCCTAATTCTCTTGGGACTTTGAAATAGTCAAACTGTGTAATCTTTATCATAATACAACTTTAATGGCCTTTGAAACCATATCCCTTATGTTGATGTGGGATCTGACTCTTCTAATCTGAGATATTATCTTCCCCATGTGTTTCTGTTTTCTCTAGGTGTGCCTAGAACCTTTTTTCCCCAAGGAGTCCCATTTGTGTTGTATCCATCAATCCAGTTTTCCCTTGGAGTCTTTCCTGCTACTCACACACCCTCTACTTTGGCGTAAGGAGGAGTTTTTGAACGCCTGTTGTTTGATGTAGGAATTCCTTCCTCTCTCCTTTAAATTGTGTATCATGCGGGGTGGGTGTACTCATGTCCCCTTGTGAATACAGTTGGTCCCAAATTTAATAAATATAATAAGAAGTAATAAATTATGGTTTGGGAAGATGAAAATTATGATTGATTTGTTTTATATTTTATCCTTGATCCATGTTGTGTTTTTTAAGGGTCGTATGCCTTCTGAAAATCATGGCCATTGGTGGCCTCTGTTTACGCACCAGTATGAATTGTGAATATTTATTGTTGTTTCCTTATCAAACAGGTGAAATTATGAAATTTATTAACCATGTACACTCATTTTAATATATGGATTCCCTGAGATCAAACTTATTATGTGATCACCCCTAAATAATTAAAGTGGAATTAAATAACAAGGGTTGTTAAATCTGAATACACCTTGATGTTTGGTGTGGATTTGTGTTGTGTATGGTTCTGTTGGACCTTATGTTTCTATTTTTCATGTGATTTTGTGTCTGGGAGTGTGGATGTGTGTATGGGGTGGTATGGGTGGTGTGATGGTATCTCAAGTTGAGAGATTTATTTATTGTGGAATGGATGAACTTGTTATGCAGTGGGACTACATTCGGGTTGTGTTTGGGCAGCGGGGCTGCAGTTTCAGATTATGTTATGTTTATGTTACTAGGTGTGGTGTTATTATGCAGCGGGGCTACTTAGTTTGGTTGTGATGAGGTGTTTTGGGGGTTTTCTTGTTGAGATGAAGGATAGAGCGACTTTAATTTGAAGGATTTTGGTGGAAGTGGTTGGACAGGTGTTCAGGAAAGGGGAGTGTGCAGTGGGTTGTTCTACCTTGGTCCTTCTTCTTGGTGTGTTATGGATGATTGTGTGGTTATTTCTTATGTTGTGTTTAGTAGTTTCCTGATTAGAGATGGAATCAATAATCTTGTCTTCTCAAATAAATAATGATAATTGGTTAAATGAATTGGTTAGGGTTATGAATTAAGTTTGTGGCTGATTTTGTGGTTATGCATTAAAGGTGGTAGTAAGGGTAGTTTTGTGTGGGGTGGTTGTTTGTTTTGAAAACCCATAGGTTGGGATGAGTATTTGATACCTACATATATACATTTAGTTCCTTGTGATTTCTATACACACCCCACCCGTGTTGAGCACTTCATGTCGAACACCCCCATTGTTATGGGGGAGGGTGTCCTTTCCCAACATCCTAGTGGGAGGATGGATGGATGGTTATTGGATCTTCTTTTCTCCCTCTTCTATCTATTGGTATCCCTAGACTCTTTGGGCAGGTTGTGGTGTGAATGTGAGCCCCAGGTGTCTGTGGGTGAGGTGTGCTTCCCAGGTGTCTTCAGAGTGAGGTTGTGGTTTATTATCTCGGTGTCTTCAGGTGGGATGTGATGCGTTTTGTGGACCAGGTGTCTACGGTTAGGATGTGGTATGTGTATTAAGTGTGTGTAGGTAGGTTGTGATATTGGTGCTTATGGAAGAGCGTGGTAGCATTAGGACATTTGTTATTAGGGATGAGCAGTTAACCAGTGGGAAGTTGTGTGGGGTTCCCAAATATCGATGTGCTTACTATATTACTTTACTTGACTTGTGTTATTTGGTGAGTGTGCCTTTTGTGAGGTTTGGGTGGATAGTATACCTTGTTAGGTGCTTTTGAGTTTCAGTTGTTTTTCTCACAAGGTAATTAGTGTGCTTCTCCCACTTGTGCATGAGTAACTTTGGATTTTTCTACTGAGTATACTTGTATTCTCACCTTACATATATAAAACTATTTTAAAGCTTCCAGGTAGATTATGTGAACCGTGATAGACCCTACTAGATCGGGCGTCGAGATAGTTGTTGTGTCACTGATTATCATTGTTCTTTTGTTATTTACTTTAGATTTTTTCATTGTATTTATAGTATTTTTCTTTAAACATACATGTGGGATGGATTTTTTGGATTCTTTTTATATATATTTCTTGGAGTTGTCTCGAGGTTGATACATCTTATCTCCTAATCTTGGTTACTATAAAAAGGGTAATGCCTCCCATTTTGTGAGATTTGTATACCCTTGGTGCTGGTCACTACCCTAGGGCCTACTGGAGGTAGGACTCAGGGGTTCATTGTCTCTTTTTCATCTTTAATAAGTAAGGTCACATAAATTTTTCATCCCTTCCCCCATATTTATGAAGGGGGGTCGTGACAGGTACGCCATGGGTTTTTGAGTATGGTCGAAAATCACTCCCTTTTTGGAATTTTCAATAAGCGGGGGTGTCGTTTTCTATATCGTTGATCAAAATAAAATTCAAAGAGTTCCATCAGTTTTATATCATGTTTTTACATGAGTTTCAAACTTTTTTCTGAAGCTTTAGGTGTTCAGAAGAGGTTTTGGGAGCATCAGAGGCCAAATGTCTTGTTTTGAAATTGTAGTTCATGGTGTGCGGTTTAGGGAAAATCGTGTAGCTCGTTTTGAAATCCTGCATGGTTTGGGTAGACTGTGCGAGTGAGATGCATAGTCGTGCGAGGTTCTATGAAATTTTTGTAGAGAGACTATGCACGATTTTCACACAACTAGGGAAAACTGTATGAAAGTCATGCGAGGGATCCCTTTTGGGCAATAGCTCAGCACTATAGCTCGCACGATTTGTGCATGGTTTAGAAAACCATGCATCCTGTACATGGTGTTTCTTTAGTTTTTATTTTTATTTATTTTTCTTATTTTTCTTTCTTTTCTCCCTTTATTCTTCCTTGTCACACGCACAGCAAAAGGGAGACCTCCACCTCATCCTCTTCTCCTAGGGTGAGCTCCCTCTCCTCCGTCGGTGGTCCGATTTCAGATTTTTCATGTGCATTAGAGTCGTAGTGGTAAGGCTAACCTCACCCAATACTCTCTTCATCCTTGTTTCCACCTTGTAGAGTGATAAATCTATTTGAGTTGTTTTTTTTTCATTTTTAGGGAATACGATGGAAACTCAGATCTACACTGATCCACTTTGAATTGGAGCTCAATATCGGATGTGCTGACATCTACGAATCCAAGGTAGGTGGTTCATATCATGATTTTTGTTTTCACGATCGTTTTGGGGTGCATTTGGGTATTTTGAGCAAGACCCATTTATATTTTTTGCTTCATATCAACATGATTTCGTGACCCTATGGGATACCTATGGGCATTCCTAATCCATTTTTTCTTGAGAGAGATTGGGTTAGAGGTCGTCGTTATTTGGGTGGTTTGACCATGAGTGTTTAATTCAATTAAATTGATTCGTTTAAATTGTTTTGGATTGGTTATTTGAACCTGAGGCATTTAATACCTCTATATTTAATTATTATGGTTGTTTCGATTGTGTAATTCAATCATCTAAATTGAATTTCTTATTTAAAGTGTATTATTCAATTCAATCGTATGCATTGAATTGTTTATTTGAATGATATGTGTGAAATTCATGAGATGCGTGTGATGAACTATTTGTACCCAAGGGGTCATGATGGGCTTGGCCCAAGGAATTGGGATGGCACACCCATCAAGATTAAGGTGATGAGATCATCTTGTTGGGATTGGCCACGATTACTTGAGTGGTTTTGACCACAGGATTGAGCGTCGTGGACATCAGATTGAGGCAGTGTGTCCATCGAGTTTGGAATGGCCCATGATAGTGGAATGTCAAGGCTATTAGATTTGAGCGACATGGTCATAGGGGAATGAGGTGTCAGTTTATGTATTTTAAGAACTCTATTTGATGATTGTCACTCACCTATGATGGCCAAAGTTCCGAATTGAGTCATGTACACACATGATGACTCCATTTATGCGGTGTTTTTGACAACTCATGTGGGTAGAGACCCCCAGTAGTGCGGCTTAGAAAATGGTTTAGGGGTGCTTTCCATAGAAATCCACATGAAAGGTGAGGAGCCTTCAGATGTCAGTGTTGAGGCTAAAGTTTGGGGGCTGAGGTATGCCGTAATTAAGGTTGTGATCCTAGAATTATATTCAAGGACTAACATCATCATTCCTCAGAACGTCGTGCCATAGTCTGACAATGATTTTATTTTGAGGACAAACATCATTGCTATAGAAACCCAGCCTTTTATTACATTAATTTTCCATCATTTTGATGATAAAAAAACATAAAACATTACACAAAGAGGATCCAAAGGTTTAGTGTCTTGGTAAAACTAGGACCATTAATAACTTTTACAACATCACGCATAAATATTTATTTAATTTCTTCTTCTCTAGCTTCTTATTGGCTCTTGACCTCTCCTTAGTACATGTAATCACCAGAGGATATACATCAAAAAGGGGCAAGATAAAATCCTAGTAATAGGATAGATATGAAAAATATAACAATGGGTGAGCACAAACATAATATAGGCATTAGATCATGAACATGAGAGGAAGCATTAATAAAAGACTTGAAACGTGGCAATGCATAAAAATGAAACATCATGTCTTAGTGGTCAACTACCACACATAGTTGTGAAAAATTCTAGAATCATGTTCATGCAACATTTCCCTTTTACTCATGAGATTCTTCACTTTAACCAATGCATTTAAACACTATATAATTCCAGATGCACTCGTCACATCATAATATTCATTTTGCGTGATATAATTTTAGGCGCACTCGTCACATCATAACATTATCATTATCATGCATACCACAAAGAGCATATATAAAAAATGAACATAAATGAACCATGGAAAGGAATGGGTTTCATCTCATAAGAACACATTCATAAACTTTGGGTTCCCAAAAGAAAGTGGGAATAACATACTTGATATAAGAACCATCCACCTTGAGTGGGAAGTAAAAGGTGTGTTTTTGAAAGAAGAGTTCTTTTGGAAAACATTTGTTTGACATAAACTCCAGTGTAAAATATGTATATCCCAGAAAAGGTAATATTATGATGAAAGAATTATTTTTAAGGAGTGACCATACCAAAAATGGAGTGAAAGATGGAGAACCCGAAGAAAGAAAGTTGGGTTCAAGAATTTCCCCTTACCTTGTATCTGAACGCTTTCTTCACTTTAATGTCCTGTATAACCACATTAGATTCATTAATTAACAATTAAAGAACTTTTTTTACATTAATATGTTTTATTATGGTTTCATTAAGTTATTTTATGGTCCTTTGGATGAGTTATATATTTTAAAAACATTGTTTAGAAATGTTCGTTTTTTTGGTTTTCTTGAGTGGTTCACTTATATTCATAAATGGAAGTTTGTGTAGAATGTGGATGAACATAAAGAAATAATATTTAATTTTATTAATGACATTAAAATATTTTAAATTATCTTATAATGAATTATATTATATAACATGTGTATGAATCATTATATAAGAATTAAATGATGATTGTTTGGGTTAATTCGGGCGGTTTTTCGACCACAATGAACATGTTTTGTTTAATCATTTAGTATATGTACATAAGTTAGATATAGAACATTAAATAGGATATAATATATATAAAATAATATTATTCAACCATAAAAATAGTTTCATGACCATATCTGAAGGTGGTAATGGTAAAAAGAAAACACGACGTTCTTGAAGGCGATAAATTAACACCTCACGAACAATGTTTTCTTTTATAAAATAAAAAGAATAGGGGAAGGGGGTTGGATGATATATTATCCCATTAATATCATAAAATTATATTATATGTGAGATAATTGAGTTACCATACCATGTGTATGAGTATATGTGGGGAGAGATTAAGAAAATAACTTGAAATTGAAAGGAAGTTAAAGGAAAAATAGAGAGGGGGGAATTACCTCTTGAATCCTCCTCTTGAGATCCTCCTTAAGGAACATAGGCTTGGTATTTTGTTGAGACCAGTAGATCTTGGAAGTGGGGGAAGGGATAGGAAAGTTTTTTGGGCAGATTTTAGAAAAGTCTTGAAGCTTGAGAGGTGTGAGGAAATGAGGGTGTAAAGGGTGGTATTTATAGGGGAGGGAAGAGGGGTTCTCTTAATATTTTAATCACTAGTTTATTAATTTCCACCAATACTAGCAATAGTGATGATTACATGACCAAGAATAGTAAATAGGACATGTTAGTTTGAGATTTGGTTGCTTACATCACTTGTGATGTCAAGAATAGTGGATTTAAATTATAATGTATTTATATGGTAAATTAATGTATTTTACTATTCACCAAAAATTTAAGTATTTCAGAAAAATCCCAAAAATTCACCCTAACCATTTTTTGACTTGTAGAATCAAAAAATTAAGTCCATTTTTCAAAAATAATTTTTAAATATGATTAATTTAATTTTTAATTAAAATCATAATTTACTTGAAAAATACAGTTATTAAAATTAAAACTGATTTTATAATGCTTTCAAAAATTACATAAGGTCTTATAAAATTCTCATAAAACCAGAAGACATGGAATTATTAATTTATGAACACATTTTAGTAAAGTAAATTTTCTTTAAAATTAATTAATTAATTATAATTAATTATTTTATGAATTACAAAAATACCAATACTTTTACTATGGTCAAATTGTCACTTATAAGATGCCTAAATTTTATTTAATCATTCATGGGTAAGATTACACAGTTGTCAGCATAGCTCTTTTTCCAACTCTGAGCAGCTTTGATATTTTTTTAGATGACTTGAACCTTCTCTATCATCTCTTGCACAATATCAGGTCCAAGTAGATTTCTTTCTCCAACTTCATCCCAATAGTTTGGAGTTCTGCATCGCTTTCCATACAAAGCTTCATATAAAGTCATATGAATACTTGAGTGGAAGCTATTGTTGTATGAGAAATAAACCAATGGGAGATGCTGATCCCATACACCTTTTAATTCTAAAGAGTAGTCTCTTATCATGTCTTCAAGCATCTGAATAGTCCTTTCAAATTGGCCATTAGTTTGGGGGTGATAGGTCGTGCTGAAATTTAATTCAGTACTTAAAGCATGTTGAATACTCCTCCAGAATTTAGATGTGAACCTTGGATCACGATCAAAGACAATAGAGAGTGGAATACCATGCAGTCTCACCACTTCCTTCACATATATCTTTGCAAATTTTTCAAGAGAGAGATCTTTCCAAATAGAGATAAAATGGGCAGTCTTGGTGAGTCGATTAACCACAACCCATATCACATTATTTCCCTTGGACATCTTCAGGAGACCCGTGAAAAATTCCATATTGACATTCTCTCATTTCCACATGGGTATAGGCAATTGTTGCATCATCCCTTTAGAAATTTTTTACTCTTCTTTAACTTGTTGACATACCAATCACCTTGAGATATATTATGCAATCTCCTTCTTCATGTTATCCCACCAGAAGTGTTCTTAGATATCTTTGTACATCTTTGTGCTACCAGGATGGATAGATAATGTTGAGCTATGTGTATTTCCCAATATCTCCTTCTTTATCCCAGGTGATGAAGGCACACAAAGTCGCGTTCCAAAACGAATCACACCATCACCATCGATATGGAACTCGTGCAGTTTCCCTTCCTTTACTGCATTCACCTTTTTTGTAACTCCAGATCATCCCTTTGTGCTTCCTTAATATTATCTTGGATAGATGGTTGAAAAATCATTTGGTCAAGGTACGATGCATCCCCTACCCTTATGATTTCCAAATCCATCCTTTGAATATCCAAGAAGATAGGGTCTTTCTCAATCCATAACATGGATAGAGTAGTAGGTTATTTTCTACTTAGAGAATCCACCACTGGAAAGGATAGCTTTCCCAACGCTTTTATACCAACAGTTCAAAAGAACTGTTGGTATAGGTGTCCTTTACTAACGGTTTTAATAAACTATTGGTAAAGGTGTGGTTAGGGAAGGATTTCCCAACGGTTTGAAGAAACCATTGGGAAATCCGTACTTTTCCTAATGGTTTTTAATAACCATTGGGAAATCCATGCTTTTCCCAATGGTTTTTAATAACCATTGGGAAATCCCCCCCCCCCAATTCACTTAAACAGAACCATTCCCCCGACTCCTAGTCCTGATTTCCAAAAGTACATTCCCCTCCCAGAAGTGCCTGCCCAGGTGAACCTCTTCCATCCAATCAATTTCAACTCCCCCATTTAGGTTAGACTCCTTCAACCTCTTCTCATATTAGCTAAGGATATCCTTATATTCTCAGCATTTCTCCATTTATTTCACTATTTAGAAAGATCACTTCGTTTTTCCCTATTTCTAGGGATTTTGGAAAAATTTATGATTCACTACTCCCTTCACGAATTGTGTACTCAAATCACTATATCAATGTACACATTTTCCAATTAATATTTTCATTACACATATACATTTATAAGGTCATGGTCTCTTTCTTGTGTTCTAATTTTAAAGATGCATAATTCTTTTTTTAATATCAATTCTCCAAATATTACATCTTCATGTATATGAACTCATAATAAATTGTTTGTAATATTTATTCATAGTATTCATGAAAATCAATCCTTTCATTAAGATCATTCCAAACATGAAGATCTTATTCATCTTCATTTTTTACACTATGTGTGTTACATAACAAGTATGTATCATGTTTCTATCAAAATCTTTATATATATAAAATGACACATTGTTCACTTATCCTTTTCACAATAGAACATATGGAGTATCTTCTTCAACTTTGCAAAATTGTATGTGGTCCCTAATTATTATTCATAGAAGAAATACAAAATACTTAACTGTACAATCCAATGTTCTTTATGAATAAAATATCTACAAAGGGAACTCTCAGTGGGAACTCTCCTTCTCCCATGTAGTAATTCTTCCTTCTTCATGAAACTAATTCACAGAATGTCAAATTATCAATATTAATGAATATTATTTTTCTTAATATAACCATTAATCATTCTACCTTCAACATCGTACATGAGTTATTCAATCACCTTTTTAAAACACAATGAACATTTTCACTGATTTGGGGTTCCTCAAAATGCCTGGGAAAATCATAAAAACACATGTATTGAATCGTGCTTCTCATATGGTTTCATGGATACAAGTTCATCTCAAAAATCATGACTGCGTGGTTCAAATATCAAGAGAACCATGGGATTATTATTCTTTACACAAATGAAGTTATTTTGATCTCTTCCTTTTGTGAACACAAAGCTCATGATCCACTCTATTTCACTCCCAAAAATCATTATTCGTATGCGAGATAAAATACAATAGAACTTGAAGGTCCCTCTCCGATGAGTGGCCATCTGGGTTCGGATCACTAATGAGTGGCATCTTGGTTTGGGACGTCACAATTCCTGGATATCCTTTTTATAGGTGTTTCTAATCAAATTCATACCTATAACTATTGAAGGTCCCTCTCCAAAATCAATTGGTACATGATTCAATGAATACACCCTACCAACCTATTATCTATGGCCCCAAACTTAGGATCCTTTAATACATGGTTAAGGTGAAACTTGATAAGGCCGTAACTACTTTTGATGTGATCCTCATCCTAATCCTCATCCTGATCTCCCTGAAGAAGTTAAAGTATAAAACTCATGTACTCCCAACAAGACCCTTAAGGATTATGTATTCCTTGATCCACTTCCAATATCTTACTGGGAAATCCTTGAATATAGGAATTATAAATTATGTATCTTATTTTCTTATATACATTGTATTTTTTTTGTTTCTTAATATGATTCTCATATAGAGTAATGTGTCAGTTATGCTTTTATATAAAGTAAACAATTTTCATTTACCTAAATATTTTTTTGATTGAACTTAAATATTATTGAATTGCTTTGAAATTACTTATTGCAATTTTTTTATAGAATGGATAGAAGTTGGATGTACGAAATTGATCGGATTTCAACCAATTTTTAAAATAATTTGAACAAATTTTTAGATTTTGCATTTGACAAGGCTTCAGATAGTGGTCGCATACACTGCCTATGTTCTAATTGTGTTGGAAGACCTTGGTTGAGTCGTGAAGCATTTATCTATTATATAACTAAATATGGTTTCTAAACAAACTATTATGTGTGTTATCACAATGGAGAGAAAATGGAATCTCAAAATGTTGATGATCCAAATGATATGACTGAATTGGAGAGTTTGATATATGATCAGTTTCCATTTATTCAGCATCATGAGAAGAAAAGGATGTTCAGCCAACAAGATTTTGATACAAGCACACATGATGCATCCAATGAAAATGATGATGTTGATAGGGTGAAAAAATTGAATGATGTTGTGACGACTCTAATATATCGACAATGTGGTAAAATGAAAAAATTTTAATTTTTAATCTGATTATTTCATGGGAAAACTATGTATGGGATTTCAAATACTGCAACCGATTACATTCTTACCTTCTTGAAGGAATTACTTCCAGATGATGTAGATATTCCCTCAAACCGCTATATGGCATGGAAGTTAGTTGATGAACTTGGATTCTCAAAAAAAATTCATGCTTGCCCGAATGATTGCAGCTTATTTTGGGAGGAAAATGCTAAAAGAAATGGTTGTATCAAATGTGGAACCTCCCGATGGAATCCAAAAGATAATGGAACACCATTTCGTGTGCCACAAAAAGTAATGTGGCACTTTCCATTGATCCCCATATTATAGAACCTTTTCATGTCTGATGAAATATCAGTAAAAATGTGATGGAATGAAACCAAGAGAAAAAAGAATAACGAAGAGTTGGTTCACCCTGCAGATGGATTTTCATGGCAGAGATTTGATTCTCGATATCCTGAATTTGTAGCTGACATGCGTAATGTGAGACTGGGTCTTTCATGTGACAGTTTTAATCCATTTGGGCAGATGCTTACTTCGCACAACACATGGTCGGTTTTCATACACATTTATAACCTTCCCCCATGGTTGTGTATGAAAAAGCCTTACACTTTCTTGAGTATACTGATATCTGGCCCTTCTGATCCTGGAAATGATATAGATGTATACATGCAACCTTTAATAAAAGAGTTGAAACTTCTTTGGGATGTGGGTGTGCCCACATACGATGCATGTTCAAAAGACATATTTCAGATGCATGTTGTGCTTATATGGACGATCAATGATTTTCCTACTTATGCAATGATGTCTGGATGGAGCACAAAAGGAAAATTGTCATGTCCTATTTATATGAAGAATAATCGATCAAGAAGACTAAAATATCATCATAGTTTTAGTTTTATGGGACATCGAAGATTCTTTCCAATGAACCATCCATATAGAAACAATCATTGAAGATTTGACAATACCATGGAGACTGACGATCCACCTCAGTGTATGTCTGGAACTAATGTGCTTAATGAATTGAAAGGTTTTAGTTATTAATTTGGGAAGGGTGTAATGAAATCTAGAAAGAGGAAAAATGTTTCCAATGATACCTGTTACAATTGGAAGAAGAAGAGTATATTCTTTGAGTTGTCGTATTTGTCAACCAACTTGTTACGTCATTGCTTAGGCGTAATGAACATTGAAAAGAATGTATGTGAAATGTTGCTTTTGATTCTTCTAAATTTCAAGGGGAAGACAAAAGATGATTTACGATCTTGGCATGATTTGGTAGATTGGGTGATCAGACTAGAATTGCATCATGTCTGTATCAGTGAAAATAAATGGCAAGTTCCATGTGCTTCTTATGTGATGACACCTGCTGAAAAAAATCAATTTATGGAAGTGGTAGAGACTATTAAAGTTCCTGATGGCTATTCAATCAATATATCAAAATGGGTCAACAGAAAAGAGTTGAAGTTTAATTCTTTAAAGACTCATGATTATCACATCATTTTTCATGAGTTGATTCCAATAGCAATATGTCATCTCTTTTCCAATAATGTAAGAGTCTCAGTTATTCGGTTGTGTTATTTGTTTAGAGATATTTGTGATAAGAAGTTGTCCAGATCCTTCTTGCAAAAACTGTTGGCATAGACACCATTAATTTTGTGTGAGTTAGAGAAAATATTCCCTCCATCATTTTTTACATGCATGTTGCATCTGACTGTCCATCTTCCGACCGAAATACTTCTTGGAGGACCTGTTGCTTTCCATTGGATGTATCCAACTGAAAGAAACATGTACAAATTGAAATCATATGTTCGGAATAAGAATTATCCCGAAGGTTCTATTGTGAATGGTTACTTGTCTCAAGAATGTATGGATTTCTGCTCAATGTATTTGTCTGATCTTACTACGAGAATAAACAGACCAATGAGAAATGAAGAAGAACAGTATGAGAAAATTGAACCCAGTTTTCCATCACTTCCTCAGATAGGAGGAATTCCAGGATCATATACATTGACGACATTAAGCCTTGAAGAGCGAGAGATGGAACATCGCACAGTGTTGTTCAATTGTGATTTGTTCAATGAGTATATCAAGTAAGTAAATTGTACATGTATCTCTTATCTTATCTCTTGTAATTTTAAATATTAGTTAAACTATTATTATTTTTATCTATAGGGAACATAAAGAATTGATATATAGAAAGAATCATTCTTTATCTTTGAGAAGGAAAGGGAATTTTCATAGCAAAGGGTTTTCTACTTGGTTGAAATTGAAGGTAAAAATATTTCTGTAATAACTAAATAAAAATAATATTTAATTAAGTTTACTATTTGTTTATATTTCAGGTATCAAGTTTGCCTGCAGACTCTATTTCTGAGGAAATAAGAGCTTTGGATTTTGGTCCTAATACCATGGTTCGTGCTTGTAAATCACTTGTGATCAATGGATAAAAATTTATTATCAACGAGCAAGAAACATGAGAACACAGCATGATAGTGTTATGCTAACTGCCAAAACAAACTATTATGTCAGTTCATCGGATAATAGACCTCGTTCTGAAAATGTAGCTTATTATGGAGTTGTGGATAAAATAATAATTTTGGATTATTACTCACATGGTCGAGTCATGATGATGAAATGTCAATGGTTTGATTCAATGATTAGGCAAGGAACCTTTATTAATGATTGTGGATTTTGAGTTATTGACATGACTCGCACTCTTGCCACCAATAAACCATATGTATTGGCATCAATGGTGAAACAATTTTTTTATGTCAAAGATCATCGTCATCCTAAATTCGGTGTAATTATTGAAGTAAATCCCAGACATGTTTTTTATGATGGTGATGATGAAGTTGACATTATCCCTACTGCAATTGGAAGAAATCTGTTTATTACTTATGATGACTCCAATAGATCAATCGTCATAGTTTATTGTGAACCCGAAGTTGTGGTGGGAAATATATAGAATCATACTGTCGTGTTCTCACCTACATGTTTCACCTACATCATTCAGAGTGTGTATCTGAGTACTTACCTTCAAACCACCATAAATATTCTATTTCTTTATGTTTTTTTTATCAGAATGGTTTTTCTATATTTTGTTTTTTGGGTTACACATTATTTATTTGTTTCTAATTACTTTCATATTTGTTTTCATTGCAGGAAATGACACCCATTGAAGAGATGCGGAGGAAAAATATGACAGAAAATAATCGCCGCATGACACAGATGGGTGTTCCTCCACTCATCCCTGTTGTGAGTATTTTATTTCAAATATATATATTTCAATAACTTATAATATCATGTGTTTACTTTTGTGTTAAACTTTTTTTCAGGATCCACCCCCTAGACAAGAGATATCTGATGAGGAGCCTGTTATTGCTCCCAGTACAGAGGCGGTGGTAGGATAGGGGGTGGTGTTAGAGTTAGACAATCATTTGGTGGTCCCGGTACTGAGGTCAGTGGTATGAGGGCTCATGGTGCGAGAGTTAGAAGATCCACTGGTCGTACCTGATTGGACTATGCCCTACCACAGATGTATCTTCTATGCCCCATTTTGATCCTGGTGTGTCTTCAGGGACACACGAGATATTTAGGCTTCCGATGTTTACACTACCAGCTGGCCAGATGTTTGTGCCATCATCTTTTGCTTCTGGTTCATTATCTTTGAGCTATTATATTCCACCTTCTTCAACTCCTACTCCGACACAGTATATGGCTGAGGAGCATACACTGAGGGACACTCCACCTGTACAGGATATTCCTTCAGCTTCTGCACATCTAGTGATGCCCATTGATCCGACTACCATAGGTATATTTATATAACTCTAACAAATTTTTATACCAAATTTTATTTTTATTATAACTTGTACTGGTATTTTTTTTCTTTAATAACAGATTCATCTACTGATAGGAGGTGGGGAGGGGGCGTACTCGCTTGCGTGCGGTATGGGACCACCAGACACAATTGATGGTTGAATACAATGATAATGGATAAATGATTGATAAACCTGGGTAGGAATGTCGGGGGGTTTTGGCAACGCTGGCCAAATACTCCGACATCATTTCATTCATCCCTCTCTCTTAGAGAAATCTACCACACAAAGTCAAGGATAATGTGTGGGCACAAATATGGGTAAAAAATATATTGGATTTAATGTAGTATTTTTTTTGTATTTATATGAATTAATCTATTGGGTGTCAGCTTCGGTTTAACTTCCCTGATGGCGAAGGTGCACGACCAGCACGTTTAAAGGAGCTAGGAGAGATTTGGATAGATTATAATCATGAGTTGTATGTTGGATGGTGTGATAGAGTGGGCACATATTTAGAGATAGTACCTATCGTGGATGACTGCCTGATAGAGAAATATCACCAAATGATTACTCATTGGGTGACTGCTAAATTTAAGGTACTAATCCCATTTGAGGTATTTAAATGATAGTTTTCATATTTTTCATTAATATTATCTTATTTATTATTAAACATTATTTAGGAATCTTATGAAAAAAAACATTAATTCAAATAAATACCTCAACACTTTAGGGCGCACTACTATGTCAGATCATGAGAGGCAGTTGGTACGATATAGTTGTTTATAATTTTTCTTTAGGACTTTCCCTTTTTATTGTTTCCTACTTAAATTATGTGATTTATTGAATATTGAATATATGATTATACTTGCACTTTATATTGTTTTAATGTCATTATAGAATCACAAATTGGATATTGAAGGACGTCTCCCTCAAACAAAATTGTTTTGCTCGAGTAGAAGGAAAAATGATGGAACTGTGGTTAATGAACCGACACAAGAAAAGATTGTAAGTTTTAATTTGTTTATTTCAAAGTTTAATATATATCTTGAAATTTAATAATTTATTAATATTTTTAACAGGATGCTTTAGAGTCCATTGATGCCCAGGAGCCTAACAATTTAGGGCCACACGATCATTTATATCAGGTTTTGGGAGATGATCACTCTGGTTGAGTATGCTACCGACCTGGTAAGAATATAGTCCTGACGAGGTATTGGTCCTCTCCAGGTATCCATTCTAGTACCATCGAGTTGGAACAGGTCAAGGAGTGTGCAAGACAGTATGATAAAATGGTTACAGAGTTGGAAGAACAGGTTCAAATGAGGGAGAAAGAATTTATGAAACTGATCAAAGATTTATCTTCATCACTTCCACTAGAGGCCAGCACGGCTTGTTAGACATATATGTCGTCGATGGGTGAATTATCCAATGCACGAGGCGGCAGTTCTAGTGGCGGTCAAGATGATGATGTTCCTGGTGATGAAGAGGATGCTGAAGAGGACGAGGGTGAGGATGGGGATGAGGACGAGGGCGAGGATGGGGCTGAGGGCGAGGATGGGGGCGAGGATGAGCATGGGGATGATGATGAGGATGACGACGAAGATAGAGATGGTGGAGAGGATGAGGCTGATTATGATAGTGGTGATGGTGATGGTGATCAAAGGTAGATTGATCCATTACATTTTTGAATTCAGTATAACTCTTTATTTTTGAACCGGGTTTTTCACTCTGGTATGGATATTTTTTAATTCAGTATAACTCTTTATTTTTGACCAAATATGGAATCTTAATGATGTTATAATGGTTTATGGGGCTTTTGGGGCTTGTTCGGAGCTCGGAACCCCGGTCGGTGTAGAAAAAAACTATGCCTCACGGTTAGTAAAAAAATTAATTCTATACCACAAGGTATCTACCAACCATATAGGGCTATATATTAGAAGAAATGTGCATGATTTTCCATAACCATTCACTAGGGGATGAACATCATGCACAATGTCTATAGTTTTAGTATAAGATATTATCACTCTTGCTGCAGGATTTGCCTAACTGACATACGGAAAACTGACCAAATGCATTCGGATTGTGTTGATACTTTAGGAAAATAATCCATGAGTCATATGTGACATGTAAGAGTCAACCCCACCTCAATCCGAGGCACGGTGTGGCCAGTATCACTCAAAGTGTCTCTCTTTTTTTTAAAATGGACACCCTTTTAAGTAAAAACAACTGGCATACGGAAAACCAACCAAACGTATTTGGATTGTGTTGATACTTTAGGAAAACAATTCATGGGTCATATGTGACATTTAATACTCAACCTCACCTCAATACAAGGCACAGTGTGGCCGGTACCACTCAAAGTGTCTCACTTTTATTTGAAATGGACAACATTTTAAGTGAAAACAAAAACTAACATATGGAAAACGGACCAAACATATTCGGATTCTATTGTTACTTTATCACAACAATACATGGGAAATTTTTGACGTGTAGGAGTCAACTCCACATCAATCTGAGTCACGTTGTGGTCGGTACCACTCAAAGTGTCTCACCTTTATTTGAAATTATCAACATTTTAAGTGAAAACAACAACTGGCATATGGAAAACCAACCAAATGCATTCGGATTGTGTTGATACTTTAGGAAAACGATCTATGGGACATTTTTGATATGTACGAGTCAATCTCACATCAATACTAGTCACGGTGTGTCCGGTACCACTCTAAGTGTCTCTCTTTTGTTTAAAATGGACAATGTTTTAATTAAAAACAACTAGCATACAGAAAACCAACCAAACGTATTCGGATTGTGTTGATACTTTATGAAAACAATCTATGAGACATTTTTGACATATAGGAGTCAAACCTACATCAATCTGAGGCATGGTGTGGCCGGTACCACTCTAAATGTCTCTCTTTTGTTTAAAATGGACAACATTTTAAGTGAAAACAACAATTGGCATATGGAAAACCAACCAAACGCATTCGTATTGTATTGATACTTTAGGAAAATGATAAATGGGACATTTTTTATGTGTAAGAGTCAACCCCGCATCAATCCAAGGCATGATGTGGCCAGTACCACTCTAAATGTCTCTTTTTTGTTTAAAATGGACATCATTTTAAGTGAAAACAACAAATGACATACGGAAAATGGACCAAATGTATTTGGATTATGTTGATACTTTAGGAAAATGATCCATGAGTAATTTTTTATGTGTAAGAGTCAACCATTCCTCAATCCTAGGAACGGTGTGGCCGGTACCACTCAAAGTGTCTCACCTTTATTTGAAATGATCAACATTTTAAATGAAAACAACAACTGGCATATGGAAAACCAACCAAACAGATTCGGATTGTGTTGATACATTAGTAAAATGATCCATTAGTCATTTTTGACGTGTATGAGTCAACCCCGCCTCAATCTGAGGCATGGTGTAGCTGATATCACTCTAAGTGTCTCTCTTTTGTTTAAAATGGACACTATTTTAAGTAAAAACAATTGACATACAGAAAACCGACCAAATGTATTCAGATTATGTTGATACTTTAGAAAAACAATCCATGGGTCATTTATGATGTGTACGAGTCAACCGAGCCTCAATCTGAGGCCCGGTGTGGCCATTACCACTCAAAGTGTCTCACTTTTATTTGAAATGGACAACATTTTAAGTGAAAACAACAACTGGCATATAGAAAACCAACCAAACACATTCATATTGTGTTGATACTTTAGTAAAACAATACATGGGACATTTTTGATGTGTAAAAGTCAACCCCGCATCAATCCCAGGCACGGTGTGGCCGGTACCACTCTAAATTTCTCTCTTTTGTTTAAAATGGACATCATTTTAAGTGAAAACAACAAATGACATACGTAAAATGGACCAAACGTATTTGGATTATGTTGATACTTTAGGAAAATTATCCATGAGTCATTTTTGATGTGTACGAGTCAACCCTGCCTCAATCCGAGGAACGGTGTGTTCGGTACCACTCAAAGTGTCTCACCTTTATTTGAAATGATCAACATTTTAAATGAAAACAACAACTGGCATACGAAAAACTGACCAAACGCATTCGGATTGTATTGATACATTAGGAAAATTATCCATTGGTAATTTTTGACATGTAAGATTCAACCCTTCCTAAATCTGTGGCATGGTGTGGCCGGTATCACTCTAAGTGTCTCTCTTTTGTTTAAAATGGACACTGTTTTAAGTAAAAACAACTAACATACGGAAAACTAACCAAAAGTATTCGGATTGTGTTGATACTTTAGAACAAAAATCCATGGGTCATTTATGACATGTACGAGTCAACTGAGCCTCAATCTGAGGCTCGGTGTGTCCGGTACCACTCAAAGTGTCTCACTTTTATTTGAAATGAACAACATTTTAAGTGAAAACAACAACTGGCATACGAAAAACCAACCAAATACATTCAGATTGTGTTGATACTTTAGGAAAACGATCCATGGGACATTTTTGATGTGTATGAGTCAACCCTGTATCAATCCAATGAATGGTTTGGTTGGTACCACTCTAAATGTCTCTCTTTCGTTTAAAATGTACATCATTTTAAGTGAAAACAACAACTGACATACGGAAAACGGACCAAATTTATTTGGATTTTGTTTATACTTTATTAAAACGATCCATGAGTCATTTTTAATGTGTATGAATCAAACCCGCCTCAATCCGAGGCGCGGTGTGACCGTTACCACTCAAAGTGTCTCACCTTTATTTGAAATGATCAACATTTTAAATGAAAACAACAACTGGCATACGGAAAACCGACCGAATGCATTCAGATTGTGTTAATACATTAGGACAACGATCCATTGGTAATTTTTGACATGTACGATTCAACCTTGCCTCAATAAGAGGCATGGTGTGGCCGGTAGCACTCTAAGTGTCTCTCTTTTGTTTAAAATTGACATTGTTTTAAGTAAAAACAACTGACATTCGGAAAACTGACCAAACATATTTGGATTGTGTTTATACTTTAGAATAACAATCCATGGGTCATTTGTGACATGTAAGAGTAAACTGAGCCTCAATCTGAGGCCCAGTGTGGCTGGCACCACTCAAAGTGTATCACTTTTATTTGAAATGGACAACATTTTAAGTGAAAACAACAACTGGAATACGGAAAACCAACCAAACGCATTTATATTGTGTTGATACTTTAGGAAAACGATCTGTGGTACATTTTTGATGTGTAAGAGTCAACATTACCTCAATCTGAGGCACGTTGTGTCCGGTACCACTCTAAATGTCTCTCTTTTGTTTAAAATGGACATCATTTTAAGTGAAAACAACAATAGACATACGGAAAACAGACCAAAGGTATTCAGATTCTATTGATACTTTAGAAAAAAGATCCATGAGTCATTTTTAATGTGTAAGAATCAACCCCACCTCAATCCGAGGTGCGGTGTGGCCAGTACCACTCAAAGTGTCTCACCTTTATTTTAAATGATCATCATTTTAAATGAAAACAACAACCGACATACCTAAAACTGACCAAACGAATTTGTATTGTGTTGATACCTTTAAAAAATGATCCATTGGTCATTTATGATGTGTATGAGTCAACTTAATCTCAATATGAAGCACAGTGTGGCCGTTAGCACTCTAAGTGTCTCTCTTTTGTTTAAAATGGACACTATTTTAAGTAAAAACAACTGACATACGGAAAACCAACCAAACATATTCGGATTGTGTTGATACTTTAGCACAACAATACATGGGTTATTTATGATGTTTATGAGTCAACTGAACCTCAATCTGAAGTCTGGTGTGGCTGGTTCCACTCAAAGTGTCTCACTTTTATTTGAAATGGACAACATTTTAAGTGAAAACAACAACTGGCATACAAAAAACCAACCAAACGCATTCAGATTGTGTTGATACTTTAGGAAAATGATCCATGGGACATTTTTGACATGTAAGAGTCAACCCCGCCTCAATATGAGGCACGATGTGGCCGGTACCACTCTAAATTTCTCTCTTTTGTTTAAAATGGGCATCATTTTAAGTGAAAACAACAACAAACATATGAAAAATAGACCAAACGTATTTTGATTCTATTGATACTTTAGTAAAATGATCCATGAGTCATTTTTTATGTGTATGAGTCAACCCTTCCTCAATCCGAGATGCGGTGTGGCCGGTACCACTCAAAGTATCTCACCTTTATTTGAAATGATCAACATTTTAAATGAAAACAACAATTGGCATACGGAAAACCTACCAAACGCATTTGGATTCTATTGATACATTAGAATAACGATCCATTGGTCATTTTTGATGTTTATGAGTCAACCCCGCCTCAATCCAAGGAACAGTGTGGCTAGTAGTACTCTAAGTGTCTCTCTTTTGTTTAAAATGGACACGGTTTTAAGTAAAAACAACTAACATACGGAAAACTGACCAAACGTATTCGGATTGTGTTTATAATTTAGAAAAAAAATACATGGGTCATTTATGACATGTACGAGTCAACCGATCCTCAATCTAAGGCCCGTTGTGGCCAGTACCACTCAAAGTGTCTCACTTTTATTTGAAATTGACAACATTTTAAGTGAAAACAACAAATGGCATACAAAAAACCAACCAAACGCATTCATATTGTGTTGATACTTTAGGAAAACGATCCATGGGACATTTTTGACATGTAAGAGTCAACCCCGCCTCAATATGAGGCACGATGTGGCTGGTACCACTCTAAATGTCTCTCTTTTGTTTAAAATGGGCATCATTTTAAGTGAAAACAACAACAGACATATGAAAAACAGACCAAACGTATTTTGATTCTATTGATACTTTAGTAAACCAATCCATGAGTCATTTTTTATCTGTATGAGTCAACCCTGCCTCAATCCGAGGTGCGGTGTGGCCGGTACCACTCAAAGTATCTCACCTTTATTTGAAATGATCAACATTTTAAATGAAAACAACAACTGGCATATGGAAAACCGACCAAACACATTTGGATTCTATTGATACATTAGAATAACGATACATTGGTCATTTTTGATGTTTACGAGTCAACCCCACCTCAATCCAAGGAACGGTGTGGCCAGTAGTACTCTAAGTGTCTCTCTTTTGTTTAAAATGGACACGGTTTTAAGTAAAAACAACTAACATACGAAAAACCGACCAAACGTATTCGGATTGTGTTTATAATTTAGAAAAAAAATACATGGGTCATTTATGACATGTACGAGTCAACCGATCCTCAATCTGAGGCCCGTTGTGGCCAGTACCACTCAAAGTGTCTCACTTTTATTTGAAATGGACAACATTTTAAGTGTAAACAACAACTGGCATACGAAAAACCAACCAAACGCATTCAAATTGTGTTTATACTTTAGTAAAACGATCCATGGGAAATTTTTTGACATGTACGAGTCAACTTAGAATCAATCTGAGGCATGGTGTGGTCGGTACCACTCTAAATGTCTCTCTTTTGTTTAAAATAGACATCACTTTAAGCGAAAACAACAACTGGTAAATGGAAAACAGACCAAATGTATTCAGATTCTGTTGATACTTTAGGAAAATGATCCATAAGTCATTTTTGATGTGTATGATACAACTCTGCCTCAATCTGAGGTGCAGTGTGGCCGGTACCACTCAAAGTATCTCACCTTTATTTGAAATTATCAACATTTTAAATGAAAACAACAACTGGCATACAGAAAACCGACCAAACACATTCAGATTGTGTTTATACATTAGGAAAATGATCCATTGATCATTTTTGATATGTACGAGTCAACCCTGCCTCAATCCAAGTCACGGTGTGGCCGGTAGCACTCTAAGTGTCTCTCTTTTGTTTAAAATGAACACTGTTTTAAGTAAAAACAACTGACATACGGAAAACCGACCAAACGTATTTGGATTGTGTTGATACTTTATGAAAACAATCCATGGGTAATTTATGATGTGTAAGAGTCAACCGAGCCTCAATTAGAGGCCTGGTGTGGTCGGTACCACTCAAAGTGTCTCACTTTTATTTGAAATGGACAACATTTTAAGTGAAAACAACAACTGGCATACGGAAAACCAACCAAACGTATTCAGATTGTGTTGATACTTTATGAAAACGATACATGGGACATTTTTGATGTGTAAAAGTCAACCCTACCTCAATATGAGGCACGGTGTGGCCGGTACCACTCTAAATGTCTCTCTTTTGTTTAAAATGGGCATCATTTTAAGTGAAAACAACAACAGACATATAGAAAATGGACCAAATGTATTCGGATTCTGTTTATACTTAGGGAAAACGATCCATGAGTCATTTGTGACATGTAAGAGTCAACCCCATCTCAATCTAAGGCACAGTGTGTCTGGTACCACTCAAAGTGTCTCACCTTTATTTGAAATGATCAACATTTTAAATGAAAACAACAACTGACATATGGAAAACTGACCAAATTCATTCGGATTGTGTTGATACATTAGGAAAACGATCCATTGGTCATTTGTGACATGTACGATTCAACCTCGCCTCAATATGAGGCACGGTGTATCCAATAGAACTCTAAGTATCTCTCTTTTTTTTTAAATGGACACTGTTTTAATTAAAAACAACTGACATACGGAAAACCGACCAAACGTATTCGGATTGTGTTGATACTTTAGAAAAACAACCCATGGGTAATTTATGACGTGTACGAGTCAATCGAGCCTCAATCTGAGTCTCGGTGTGGCCGATACCACTCAAAGTGTCTCACCTTTATTTGAAATGGACAACATTTTAAGTGAAAACAAAAACTGACATACGGAAAACGGACCAAACATATTCGGATTGTATTGATACTTTAGCACAATGATCCATGGGTCATATGTGACATGTACAAGTCAACCCTGCCTCAATACGAGGCATGGTGTGGATGGTATCACTCTAATTGTCTCCCTTTTGTTTAAAATGAACATCATTTTAAGTAAAAAAACTGGCATACAGAAAACCGACCAAACGTATTTTAATTGTGTTAAACTTTAGCACAATGATCCATGGTCTAGCCTCACACAATCTACTTCTCATGTGAGAAAATCATACCCCTATTCTAAAACACGTGACATTTAATACACTAAGGACAACTATATTCCCTAATTCACACAATCTCATTGATACACACCCATTATCATCATCACAAGTTCAAAGAAACCCACCCCAAAACATGACATTATATTTTTGTTTGGTTGAATTCATTTATTAATTTCCTTATTTTGGGTTATTAGCTTCTAATTTCTGAATTCAATTGTGTATGTGTTATAAAAAATGAAATTTTGTATATATTCTTAATTTTGTATCACATATAATTACATATTCAGTTTTTAATGTATTGTATTCATGATTGATTATTAAATTATGTATCCTTATAATTATCAGTTTTTAATTATGTATCCTTATTATTTATTGCATTGTATGTATTCTGTACAAATCACACAGCAGCACATAGAGTAGGTTGTTGTGTGAATTGTACAGCACAACCTATACCAATAGTTTTAAACCATTGGTATAGGTTCTATATGTATTTTTTTTACCCACGGTTATGAACCATTGGTACAAAAACTTTACCAACGGTTTAAACTGTTGGTATAGGGGTGAATGGAAGACTAAAAAAGATATGCCAATGGTTTTGAAACTGTTGTCATATGTGTTGTATAAGAACTCTACGCCAACTGTTTTATAAAAATGTTGGTATAGAGTATATTTCTTCACATATACCAATGTTTTATCTCAACCTGTTGGTATATGTATACTATCATGGCTTACTGGGCTACGGTTTCTAAAACCTTTGGTATAATTTATACCAACGGTTCTCCACCCTATACCAACGGTTTTCAACCATTGGTATACCTTAAATTTCCAGTAGTGATTAGCTACCTTGTTCGTCTTTCCAAGATTATAGTGAATAGAGAAATCGTAATCTTTGATTAGCTCTAACTATCTCCTTTGATGCATGTTGATCTCCTTTTGTGTGAATATATACTTTAGGCTCTTGTGGTTGGTGTATATGTCACACTTCTCACTATAAAGGTAGTGCTGCTAGATTTTCAAGGAAAAAATCATGGATATCATCTCTAGATCATGCATCGGGTAGTTCTGCTCATGGATCTTCAACCTCTGTGAGGCGTAGGATATCACATTATCATTTTTCATGAGTACACAACCCAAACCTTTATTTGAAGCATCACTTTATATCAAAAAAATTTCTCCACTCATTAGTAATGTGAGTACAGGTGCAGTGGTCATCCTTCTCTTTAGATCCTTGAAGCTTCCCTCATATTCTTCCATCTAGACATACTTTACCCTTTTCCTTGTTAACTTAGTTAATGGGCATGACAATCGTGAGAAATTTCTCACAAAACGTCAATAGTATCCAGCTAATCCAAGAAAATAATTGATTTCTGTGACACTAGAGGGTCTAAGACATTCCTCAATCACCTTTTTTTTTTGAAGGGTCCAAAGAAATTACCTCACTTGTGATCACATGTCCCAAGAATGTGACTTGCTTCATCCAAAAGTCACACTTTCTGAACTTGGTGTACAATTTCTCCTTTCTCAATGTCGCCAACACAAGTCTTAGATGTTCTTCATGTTCCTCCTTGATCTTAGAGTATATGAGAATATCATCGATAAACACTACCAAAAAATTTTCAAGGTAATGTCTAAAAACTTTATTCATCAAATTCATGAAGATTGTAGGGGAATTAGTAAGTCCAAAGGGCATCACCAGAAACTCATAGTGCTCATACCTTGTACGGAAGGCAGTCTTCTAAATATTTTCCTTCTTCACCTTTAACTGATGATATTCAGAACAAAGATCCACCTTTGAAAAGTATTGAGCTCCTCTTAACTTATCAAACAAGTCATCTATCCTTGGAAGAGGATACTTGTTCTTTATGGTGATCTTGTTGAGTTTTTGATAATCGATACACAACCGCATTGTTCCATCCTTCTTCTTCACAAAGAGCACTAGCACACCCCAAGGTGATGCACTAGGTCATATGAACCCTTTGTCCAAATTCTATTGTATCTGATTCTTTAACTCCTCCAGTTCGATAGGAGCCATCCTATAGGGACACTTTGATATAGGAGTAGCTCCAGGTACGAGTTCTATGGAGAACTCTACCTCACGATCTGGGGGAAGTTCGGGTAACTCTTTAGGAAATATGTCACTATATTCCCTTATGATGGGAATTTCTGCAAGGTTGTCACTTTCCTTTGCCTCAACCATTTGGGTGAGGTATGCTTCTTCATAGGGTATCAACACCCACACCATTGAAGGATTTTTCAAAGGAGATTCATTGTCTTCCTTGAATTTGTAGAGGAGCATAGGATGGTTTTGAATATGAAAAGATATTTCTTTTTCCTGATAGTTGATATGTTCTCTATATAATGAGAGCCATTCCATTCATATTATAGCATCTAATTGCACCAAGGGAAGTATTACGAGATTTGATGGAAGAATCTTCCCACATACGCCAATACGTGAAGATTAAAACACTTGGGTTGCAATGATTGCACCAATTGGTGTTTTTACAGATATCTCTACTTTAAGGTTTCATGGATTCGATTCTATAGTTCTAGAAAACTCGAAAGATATAAAGGAATGTGTAGAACTGGAATCAAATAATACTTTTTCCATTCTTGAGTGAATAGGAAGTGTACCTTGTAAGACTTCATTATCTTTCTCCACTTCTGCAGTAGTGATGGTATAAGCCTTCCCTTGTTCCTTTGGCTTTGGTGGCTGCTAACGCTGATTACCCTCTAGGACTCAAGGTTTAGTGCACTAGCTTACATAGTTCCCTTGCTCCCTATAGTTGTAGCATTGGACCATGGGTGGTGCTCCCCTTTCTTTTACTGCATTCTCCTTCCTTCTCATGTATTTTTAACACTCTTGAGCATGGTGGCCTTCTTTACCACACTTGAATTATTTCCCCATCCCTTTGAGGTAGTTTCCATGATGCAACTTCCCACATTTTTTGCATGTGCATCGTTGAGTTTTCTTCCCACCTTTATCATTAGATCCTCCGACTTGAAACTCCATCTTTCGTTTATTATCACCATATCTATGGGACCATTATCCAAAATCCATATCCACTTTAAGGGAATACCAAACAACTTCTTCATAACTCCTAAAGTCTCTAATTACAAGATACTTTTGAAGGTGTGGTTTTAACCCACTAAATAATCTATCAATTTTGTTATCATTGTTGATAACAAAACCTGAATCGTACCTTGAAATCCTTGTGAAATTCACTTTTTAGGTCGTGAAAAATTATCCTTCCTTTTTCTTGAGATCTATGAATTCTCTATCCATATTCATATTAAGATTTCATGGGAAATAATTGTTAAGACACATGATCTTAAAGTCTTCCCATTCAATCTCTTCAATTTCATCTATTGGATTGGGGTTCTTAATCAAAGACCACCATTGGTCAGCCTCTCCCTCTAGACGATAAATGGATAATGTCACCTTCTCCATCTCAGAACAATGAAGCACAAAAAAGATCTTCTCCATGGAGTTGACCCACTGTTTTGTAACTAGTGGATCAAAAGACCCACTAAACATTCGTGGTTGTTGCCGCATAAAACACTTGATAGCCAGTTGCTCCCTCTTAGGTGAAGGAGGACGTTCCTCATTATTCTGGTTATTGTTCATAACCTGAGATAATTGGGTAATCATCTCCATGAAGTTTTGAACTCCACATACTAAATCATTGGGGATTTCGTTCAGGCAATCACTACATTGGCCCTCGCACGGGTTGTTGGCCTGGTTTCTCCAAGTTCCCACCATTTTCTAAAATAGAAAAGTTTAGAGCAAAACATAAGTCATCGAGTCATGAATAAATAAATTATTAATTTTTTCAATTTACACTAAAATAATAACTTATGGGATCCCTATGTAAAGCTTCTTGTGTGCATTTTTTTACTTAGTCTCATGCTAGAGGTTTTCTCTAGGGTTTACTAATCCTAATTCCCAAATTAACTAAACCTTGCCTCTGATACCAACTATAGAGACCCAACATTTTCTTACATTAATTTTACATCATTTTGATGATAAAAAAACATAAAACATTACACCAAGAGGATACAAAGGTTTAGTGTCTTGTTCAAACTAGGACCATTCATAACTTTTACAACATCAAGCATAAGCATTTATTTAATTCCTTCTTCTCTAACTTCTTATTGGCTCTTGACCTCTCCTTAGTACATGTAGTCACCTGAGGATATACATTAAAAAGGGGTGATCTAAAATCCCAGTAAGAGGATAGATATGAACAATATGGAAATGGGTGATCATAAACATAACATAGGCATTGGATCATGAATATGAGAGGAAGCATTAATAAAATAATTGAAATGTGGCAATGCATAAAAATGAAACATCGTGTCTTAGTGGTCAACTACTACACATAGTTGTGAAAAATGATAACATCATGTTCAAACAACATTTACCTTTTACTCATGAGATACATCACTTTAACCAATTCATTGGATAACTGTATAATTTTGGGTGCACCCATCACATTATAACATTCATTTTGCGCTATATAATTCTGGGTGCACCTGTCACATCATAACATTATCATTATCATACATGCCACAAAGAGTAAAAAATGAACATAAATGACCCGTGGAAAGGAATTAGTTTCATCTCATAATAACACACTCATAAACTTTGGGTTCCCAAAATAAAGTGGGAATACCATAATTGATATAAGAACCATCCACCTTGAGTGAGAAGTAAAAGGTGTGTTTTTTAAAGAAGAGTTCTTTTGGAAAAAATTTGTTTGACATAAACTCTAGTGGAAAACATTTATATCCCAAAAAAGGTAAGATAATGATAAAAATATGATTTTTATGGAGTGACCATACCAAAAAATGGAGTGAAATAGGGAGAACCTGAAGAAATAAAGTTAGGTTCGAGAATTTCTTCTTACCTTGTATCTGAACGCTTTCTTCACTTTAATGTCATGTATAACCACATTAGATTCATTAATTAACAATTAAAGAACCTTTTGTACATGAATATTGTTCATTATAGATTCATTAAGTTATTTTATGTGCCTTTTATGAGTTATAGATTTTAAAAACATTGTTTGGAAATGTTTGTTTTTATGGTTTTCTTGAGTGGTTCACTTGTATTCATAAATAGAAGTTCGTATAGAACGTGAATAAACATCCATAACTGATCTTTCATATTATTAATGATATTCTAAGAGATTAAATGATATTATAATGAGTTATATTATATACCATGTGTATTAATCACTATATAAGAATTAAATGATGATTATTTGGGTTAATTCGGGCAGTTTTTCGACCACAATGAACTTGTTTTGTTTAATCATTTAGTATATGTACATAAGTTAAATCCAGAACATTAAATAGGATATAATATATATAAAATAATCTGATTCAACCATAAAAATGGTTTCATGACCAGATATAAAGGTTGTAATGGGAAAAATAAAACATGTCGTTCTTGAAGGTGATAAATTAACACCTCACGAACAACGTTTTATTTTATAAAATAAAAAAGAAGAGGGGAAGGGGGTTGGATGATATATTATCCAATTATTATAACAAAATTATAGTATATGTGATATATTGGAGTTAACATACCATGTGGATGAGGATAGGTGGGTAAATATTAAGAAAAGAACTTGAAATTGAAAGGAAATTAAAGGAGAGAGAGAGAGAGAGAGAGGAATTACCTCTTGAATCCTCCTCTTAAGATCCTCCTTAAGAAACCTAGGCTTGGTATTTTTTTGAGACCAGAAACTCTTGGAAGTGGGAGAGGGGATAGGGAAGTTTCTTGTCCAGAGTTTAGACAAGGCTTGCAGCTTGAGAGGTGTGAGGGAATGAGGGTGTGAAGGGCGGTATTTATAATGGAGGAGAGAGGGGTTCTCTTAATATTTTAATCATTAGTTTATTAATTTCCACCAAGACTAGAAATAGTGATGATTTCATGACCAAGAATAGTAAATAGGACATATGAGTTCTATATTTGGTTGCTTACATCACTTTTTATGTTAGGAATAGTGGATTTAAATTATAATGTATTTATATGATAAATTAATATATTTTACTATTCACCAAAAATTCAAGTATTTTAGAAAAATACCAAAAATTCACCCTAACCATTTTTAGATATGTAGAATCCAAAAATTAATTCCATTTTTCAAAAATAATTTTCTAAATATGATTAATTTAATTTTTAATTAAAATCACAATTTACTTGAAAAATATAGTTATTAAAATTAAAACTGATTTTATAATGCTTTCAAAAATTACATAAGGTCTTATAAAATTCTCATAAAACCATAAGACATAGAATTATTAATTTATGAACACATTTTAGGAAAATACATTTTATTTAAAATTAATTAATTAATTATAATTATTTATTTTATGACTTACAAAAATCCCAATACTTTTACTATGGTCAAATTGTCACTTATAAGATGCCTGAATTTTATTTAATCATTTTTTGGTAAGGTTGCTATCATTTTGAATGATCTACTATTCATAAAGGTCATACTACAATTCATAAGGGTAGTTACTATTCTTAAGGGTAGGTTACTATTCACCAAAAATTAAGTTTGTCCCGTCGGACTCCAAACATCTTACTGATCGTAACGGTGTATGTCGGATTTTCAAAATTCAAAACATAGAATTGGAAAAATTATGTTCATTGGTCACATAGTATTTAGTATCATTATATGTCATTGTGCTTCCTAATATGATTATACTATAAGGAATGATTATAAGAAGGGGATTCCATTGATAAAACATTGGGTCATTACAGATGCTCCTCCAAACGTCAGGCTATGAGCCGACATGTGCTTTCGAGAAGGGGTCTAAGGGACCAAATTATGTTGTTTGAGTGTGCCTTCAGGACATTGATACTATTGTTGAGACATGAGGTGTTAGAAGGCACGTGGTTTCAGGGTACATTATTGAGGTGGAACCTAAGGGTTCACCTGGGATATGTGACATTAGAGGATACCTTAGGTCATGGGCCAAAGATCCATTTCTTTCAAAGATTACAAAGTAAGTTGAAGTAGGTGACACTTCTTGGTGGTTTTTGAGCACTAGAGAAGTTTGTTTGTTTCGTTTAAAATGCATTGAGCTTCTTTACTTTTAATTGTATTGCACGCTTGCTTAAACACATATTATAGGTATACACCATCGTGTAGTATCTTACTAATACTAGTTCTCACACCCTGTACAGGTCCTTCATGATTCATGTAGACTTTATGAATTTACTTTCAGGTAAGGGATTAGCCTCAGGAGCTAGATCTTAGTAGTTGCTTGCATGGAGTTTTGGAAAGAGACCTTAAGGTCGTGTCTAGTTGGAGCTTTTGTTTAGTTTCTTTTCTGTATCAGCATGCTATATATGTATGACTTGTATTGGTCAATCATTGGCAACCCTCTTTTGTATATTGACATGTATGGCATGTTATGAAATGCATGTTTTTCTTGTTTGTTTTAGTGGTGGCTACAAGTGGTTTGTTGGTATACTAATCTGTTTACTTTCCATTGCTTTTGTATTTATTATTTCCACAATTTATCTACTATTTATTGTGCTTATGCCATTGGTGGGTTTGGTTTGAGTCTATTGGGTCATTTATTATTCCACTACATGTTATATATATATATATATATTACTCAAACCAGTATTAAATAATTCCCAGAGGGTATAGTCTCCCAAATTTGTTCATTTACACCCTCATTGCTAATAGGAAACCTTTAGCATATGGGGAGGCGTGCCTAAGGCTAGTGGCACCCGGTCTGATAACACTGTTCGGGTGGCTAATCGGGTCGGGGATGCTATAATTTTCACATAAGATTGGGGTTTTATGTGAGTGATTAATTGTCACACTCCAACCTATATTTTCCTTAATATTTTATTTTTTATTGGTTTTTATCTTTATCACTTTAGTCCATGTCATTTTTCTTTGAAATTGGGAGGAAATAGGGGTGTTATGCATGCCATAAGTTTTGCGTATGATTAGTGAAAATTGTGTGACCCGGTCATGCAAAGCCTACAGTTCATTTCAGGGGTAACCACATGGTTGGTGCATGGTTTTCTAAAATGTGTGGATTAACTATGCATATCACCTTTGTTCAAGGGACTCCAATACACAATTGCTGCATGGTTTAGTACACTGTGTGGCTGAACCATAAGACTTACATCGAGTGCTTCCAGTGTCATTCACATGATTGACACATGGTTCATTAAACTATGGGGCCAAGCCATTTGGACTTTCCAAGTTATTAAAATATAAAAATATTCCCTTTCCACCACTTCAAATTTACCCCCCTTAGCCCCTATTCTCCTCTCACTTGACTCCCAACACTCTTGAGTTCCTCTTCCACTTGGTTCACCTATTATCCTTGGGTTCCTCATGGGTTTGTTAATGTTTTGAGGGTGATTATTCGAGGTAAAGTCATTTAAACCCTTCCTCGTCCTCTTTGTCTTCCTTTTCTTCTCCTTTCCTTGCCCTAATATGGTCTCAATGACCTAGGGATTTGTCATGCTCGATTTTAATTTGGGGTTTTTCATGTTTTCGGGGTAGCAATAGCCTTTTAAGGGTTCCTCTTACCTTATTGTGGTGGTTTAATACCATGCCCAGTGGAAGCAATGTGTTTAAGGTAGAATGTTCCATGAATGAATATTTAATTTTAGAACCATGATTATTTGTCTCTTTTAATCCATGTTCTGAACATCCTAAGATTTATATCATGTATAGTTATTGGTCTATTCTAATAAATTGAATCCTCTTTTAGTTATCATTGGATTTGGAAGGGTATTTCCTTGTATTTTCTTTTTAGTTCAAAACCATTTTTAGAAAATAATACATGCTTAGTGTTCTCTAAAATTCCTAAGTGGCCTCTTTTAAAGGAATTTTTCAATTTAATGTGTGAATGTTTTTTTATAAACTATTTTAATGGTAGTGTCTTCAAATTAAATGTGTGCATAGATCTTACTGAAGGTGTTTTCATTCTTTTCTTGGTTGATCGTATGATAATTGATGACAATTACGTTATTTGTTTTCCAAAGGTAGTATGATAAATTGTTTCTTTAAAGAATGGTTTAAAGGCCCAGTTTTAACTTTATAAAAAAGTGTTTTCTTGATGTAAAACCACCTTTGAAGTGCACCCCTTTATGTTGTGTGTAAAAGTTTGACAATGGAATGATCTTGTTTGGGGGGGGGAATATTTGTTGTGTATGTGTGTGCATGAGTGATGTGTTAATATCAGAAAGGGGTTGCTTATATGAAGGGTGTTCATGGGAGAGGGTGTGTTGCAGCTTTTAATTAGTATACTTTGTTATCTATTTTCATATGATGACTCGCCTACATTTTATATATCATAGGGAACCAAGAGTATATAGTTGGGATATCTGGGTTCACATGTTATACTAGTTTATAATTACGCTCCAGCTAGTGTCCCCAAGTGAGTTATTCACCTAGTTTGGAGATTTTCCCCTCGGTTAGGCTAGGTAGGGTGAGACCGAGTGTTAGGGTGATTGGATCTCACCAATCACTGATTATATTGATTATGTTTGAGTATTATCCTAGATAGTCACCAAGGATCCTATGTGTCCCGTGATTACTGGTTCTTGGTTATACTATGATGATAATGATTCTACTTTCCCATGCTAGTTGACTATGATTTCTTTATGTTCCCTTTTATTATTATTGTGGTTATTATCACTATGATTGTTCTTTTTTTCCATTGTAATCTTTGTTTTAAAAGAGTAGATTAATCTTCTTAATTTTCCAATTAAATGGTTTATAAAGGTTTAGACTTCTACTCTATTTCTCTCGTATATAGGTATGTTCATTTATGGTTTTAAAAATGTTTTTCTTACATTAAATGCTTCTCTTTCTTTAAAAGTTTAAAGACTGCCTGTTTTGAAAAGTGTAACTCCATGTCTTAAATTAAATGGTTTCAATGATGATAGCACACTATTGGTTTTCAATAAAAGTTAAAAAGATTACATTTGCACTTGTATTTCAAACTAGCATGAAATATATCTACTTTAAAGGTTATACATGGGGTGTGGGGAGGATACCTACTGGGCACTTTTTCTCACACCTATATACTTTTTAGGTTCAGTACATGTTCCACATGGATGTGACGATTAGTTATTGGTTTCTTATTTGGGTTGATTATAGGCGATAAGTGAAGATACCTCACTTGGTGCATGGAGATGATGGTTGAGTTTGGTTTTACTTTGGTATTGTCTTACCAATGTATTAATCCATTTAAGTTTTCCTTGTTTCAGTTTCCTTCTCTCTTGATAGACTTATTTGTTGGTTTTATTTATGGTTTATGAATTACCTCTCGTGTTGTGCCTTGTTTGGTTTTGTCTATTTATGGAACTCCTTGATTTATATGTTCATGGTTCTCCAATGTATGAATGGTCATACCAAACTTTTGAAGGGAAGTTATTTATTCATGTTTATCAAATGAAATCATTCCCACTTAAGTAAACTGTGATGTCAGGAACTAGTTTCAGCTCGTGAGGATCAAGAATGTCTTCGGGCTATGTCATGGGCTAGCTTGGGTGCCTGGATGAAGAGCAACATAAGTTGGTTCATAACAAAAATGAGAGTGTAACTCCCCTATAAAAGCAAAACTTAAAATACTAAATAGTACCACATGTGTTAACAAGGCGTACATATCTTTTAAGGGGGCCACCTGAATAGAACTTCATAGTTAAACATGTTTGGCTTGGAGCCGTGTCAGAATGAGTGACATTCTAAGAAGTTTCGTATGGTGTGTGTGGGGCAAGACAGAGCACACTAAAATAACACTTGGCGGTCTATGTGAACAATCATTAGTCCGATAAGTGACCTTGATGGGTAATAACTTATGGAGTATCAGGAAGGCAACCAAGGTATTACAAGAGACCCATGAGGTCAAATGACTAGGTTTATAGCCCGAGGAGGTTGGGTCGTGATGAATGGTATGAGTGACCTCCTGAGAACTTTCATAGGGTGTGTATGAGTGAGGAAAAAGCACACTAAAAGAACATTTGTTGGTTTGTGGGGACAATCATTAGTATGATATGTGTTCAAGGTGGCTAATAACTTGTGGTGTGTTGGGAAGACAACTAATGTATCACGGGATACCCATGAGGTCAAATGACTAGGTTCATGACTTGAGGAAGTTGAGTTGTGACGGTAATGTTTTGTTAAAGCTATGACATTCAAGGTTGTCAGTTCATGAAAGGCTTATGCAAACAACCCTTCGCGAATAGCCCTCCACGAAGGAGTCTCGTAGAAATCCCTCATGAAGGACTTATACAAGAGGCCTCGTGAAGGCTTTATGCGAGAGGGGCATCATCGCAAAAATGTTTCACGATGCTCCCTCCCCCTCTTCTCTTAGGTTCAAACTTATAAGATGCCTTAGGGGTGTTTTCAAAGGATCATGCACACAAAACACTTCGCAAACTAAACGACTTCTCTCGAAGATTGTTCTCTCTGTTCTCTGAAGTCTCTTTCATCGAGTCAAGCACTATGTTTCTCGAAGCGCGTGCTAGAAATTTATAGGTAGCACTTCGTAACCACGTTCCTGGAATATGTGGTCATATAGGACCGCCATAGTTATGTGTACGCGAAGGATCATCACCTTGCCTCCATGGAACAATGACCAGCGACAAAGATGGTCTGCAACTGTGAAGAAAGTACGCTTTCTCTCTGCAAAGCAATGCTCAATTATGAAGGCTTCGATATCGTGAAGGCTTTATGCGCTCGTGGAGGATTGTCGTCACGTTGCCGCATAGTGATGCCCGATCGTGAAGGTTAACCGTGTCAATGTCGCAAACGACGACCGACCAAAAGGTTCTTATGCGACCACGAATAAAATTTGATTTCTGTTTGCAAAACGATGTCTGGTTGCGAAGGCTTTACATGACTGCGAAGAAATTATGCACCAAAACCACAAAGGATGTACCTTTCACGGGCGATTATTTTTCCTTTGCAGAAAATTTGCCTTTGTAAAATTTTCGTTCTGATCTTTCTCAACAATCATGTAAAGCTTAAAGAGCCATAATCCTTCTCTTTGATCTTCATTTAATGAAATATTTCATGTGCAATAATTGCGTTATCCATGATACTGGTTTCAAAACAAAAACATTTTACTCTTTGAAAATAATAAGCAGAATCACATCATACAACAATCACATTATAAAGATTAATCAGTTTAACACATGTCTCAGTTTCAAACCTCTTTGAGTACACGTAGATAGATTTTGATTGTTTATCTCCTCCCCACCAATGTAATAATCAGTCATATCATTCAAGCTAACCCTGATGAGGAATCATTAATATCATGTGAAACCAGTGGACAAATGTTATAAAGACATTGCTTCGACTTTACATATTCTGTAACTTCCTTGGCTGGGTTTTCTACAAAACCTGCGGAATGGAGCGAGCTATTCTTGTTTTGTAGCGAGCTATTCTTGTTTTGTATGCGGATCAGCGAACGCCTTTTGAAGTGTTTATGCTCGCCTCTGTGTTATGTCTCTCCCTTTTTTATCGCAGCATCTGCAGTCAAAATATGCGTTTTATCTGGTTTCCTCTAACTTATAACTTCTCTGCCCGTTAAGTTGTATAATTTGCCGTCGTTGTCGTGTGACGCTCTTTGTTTTGTTTAGCGAGACGGTAGAATATATAGAAATTTCCAACTTCTGATGCTCGCTGGGACTGTGGGGGGGAACATCAATTTTATCTCCTCGCTTCTCACTTCATGCATGCCAGAGGCGCGGGAATCATGAGTTTAAACGTGCTTTCCTGCTCTCGAATCTGAATGTTGGCTATTCTGACGCAGGCAAATCTTGATGTCTGAAATCTTTGTTGCGTCCGAGAAAATAAAATTCAGAGCGGATCATTGAGACTGGCAGTGCCAAAGCAGCGATAATTTTGACATTTGCAGTGACTAATGACTTTCAGCTCGGGTTCTGTTTTGATAAGATCAGGACTCACAAACGCAGGTCATTATTCCATAAGCTCAGCGAACTTATTTGTAGCATTACTCTGCGGTTGCATTGTGATTGGGCATCTACTGGAGAGGACCCGATGGGTGAATGAGTCTGTCACTGCCCTAATTATTGTGAGTAATCGCTCTTACTGCTGAAAGCAATCAACGCCAAATACGATAATAAATCTGATTTTGAATCTGTATTTTTTTTGGCTGGAGATCAAAGGATAATTTTTGGATCTTTGGGAATAACAGGGTCTGTGCACTGGAGTTGTTATTCTTCTGACTACAGGAGGAAAAAGCTCACGCATTTTGGAATTCAGCGAAGGCCTTTTCTTCATCTATATTCTCCCTCCCATTATTTTCAATGCTGGGTAAGATGGATCATGTTTATTTTGAACTCTGTTTTCAGCTGAAACCTATCATCCCAAAATTCATAGGACGATTGTTTGTTGCTATATTGGTCAGCCACCATGACTGGTAGGTTTTATCATCTAGCTTGATGTTTTTCGTGACTAGCATAGTCATCTATAATCTGATCACAGCCTTTAAAGTATGTAGTTCGGATACAGCCCTAATGTTGTCCCTGATCCTAGCTAGTTTTAGATTCAAATTGGGCATTTTTTTATGCTGCATGAAATGGCCCCATTCTGGTTTTCTCTCTCAAATTCATCATGTCTATTGTACCTGTGTAGGCAACGTTTTTAATCATTGATACCTCAAATCCAATCACATGTGGAATGTTCAACCACTCACATGCAATTGGATGTTGAGTTAATCCATAAGCTAAGCTCCTATCAAATCATATGTTCAATAACTTTAATTAGAAACAGATGAGGTATGACTTACATTAAAAAATACCAGTTTCTTGCTCTAAATTTCTCTTAAATTTTAACCAGGTTCCAGGTAAAAAAGAAGCAATTTTTCCGGAATTTTATGACTATCATGCTGTTTGGTGCTGTTGGCACGATGATATCTTTCATCATCATATCATTAGGTATGTTTGGCAACACTATGCTTTGCACTTCATCGAAAAAAAATTACCTGGCTCAGTCGTCTACTTTAGGGAATGTGTACTAATCTGTGACATGTATTTAATATGTGGAATCTTCTATATATTTATTGTTTGTTATTTTTTTAGGCATAATGCTCCAATATCCAAGATGTTCTAAAATCACACTGCACAACCAACCATCACCCACCCTAGATGTAACGTTCCGACCCAACCCAACTACTCCAACTGAACCTTGACGACGAGCCAGAACATTGCATGGTCTTGGGCGCATCCCCCAACTGCTAAAGAATGACAGTTAGTACCGAAGATTTAAGTAGTACAATTGGGGTATACTTTACCCCCATCACACACGACAACCACATCTGTAAATAAAAGTGCAGTGGACCCATGAATGCAGCATACACAACACACCGCAAAATATTTGCACAACCAGCGATATCCATACCAAATACCAGCCAACTGGCTCAAGGTGACGATACAAAATAATAGCAAATCAAACCGACACCTACTCCTCCCCTAGCCTCTACTAGTCATGGGTGACTCCTTGTTTAAGCCATCGTGCCACGAACTTGACATACCTGCAACTCAAAGGCAAGAACAATGACATCTGTATGTTTGCTGAATTGTACATATAGGTGTTGAGCATAATGCCCAATAGGATTTTGTTGGTCGTAGTGAGTAACTTAAGAGAGAGGGTGAATTGAGTTCTCAATAAAATTTCTGTTTAAAAACAATTTAAAAACTAAATCCTCAATTTAATAAAAACGCTCAGTTAATCAAAATAATATAAATATATAAATTTGATATTTCAAATAATTTCTTAGAAGTGGGATTAAGGCTCAATTGAAATATCATTTAAATATTTTAACTTTTGAAATTAAGTTATTTAATCAAACACTTTATATAAACATAAATTAAGACTAACTATCAAAGTAATATTTTGTTACAGTTTAGAAAATGAAAATCAATTTGTAGTTTAAAATAACAAAACTAGCAAAACACACAGCGAAATTTAAATAAGGGGTTCGGTCTCAAGCAGTGACTTAATCACCTCCACTTGAAAATCACCTGCTGCCTAACAATTTATTAAAGAATAAATTGATCCACAACTGGGATCGGGTTTTATAAACAACAGTACACAAGACTGTTCAGACACAGTGCCTCTTCCACAGTTGTACGTGGGATGAAAAACGATACCAGGTCACGTAGGACCTCTTCCACAGTTATTCATGGGAATAAGAATAATGGATTTGAGAAAATATCAAGTATTCTCCAATTTAGCACAAGAGACTGTTTTTTTACAGATAAACAGAGCAATATAAAACACAGCTCGAAAGAATAGCTAAGATGGAAAGAGCAAGAGATAAAAAGATAGGAAATCCGAGTAACTTCGATTGTCCGGAGTCCATGGAATTTTCTTTGGAAGGTGCTTTGATGAGTTTGTCGGAAAATTCTGAAATGGGTGCTTCGCGATGATGAGGTATTCGGCGTTGACTCAGTGAGTTTCGTGAAGGCAGGGTGCGCTTCGCGAAAGAGTGAGGTTCACGAAAGGCAGTTTTGACCATCAAGTTTAAGTAAACAGTGCTTTCAGAGAAAATTTGAAGGTCCCGGGCGCAGCGGAAGCTTGTGGGTGGATGTGCCCATTTGACTTTTTGTCATTAACAATGATCAATCCGGGATCAATACGACGATAAACGCCAGACTCTATGGATCGAATCACAGAAATAGACAAAGAAGAAGAATAGTCCCGGAACCACAAATGAGGATTATCACAGGTTGATTATAATTAATTTAATTAATTGACAAGAAGTACCTTTTAGGGCGTTCTTTCTTCGTTGATATTTCTGATCATGTTCCGATGTGATTCGTCGTTGCGTCGCAGAAGCCAAGTGTAGATTTCCTCTAGTGGCGATCCACACGCGCACCACGTATCTCTGGACGTCGCCAAAGGAATCTCCGGGTGCTAGCGTGGAGAAGTCTTTGCTTGCGTTGTCCGCCTCAGATCGCCTTGATCCGATGGAGGAGGATCTCTCTCAGTCTTGAGAGCGTTCTTGGAGGAAGAAGTTCTTTCGGCCTCGAGAGAATTCTCCAGAATTGTTGTGCACAACGATTAGGGAAAAGTGTTGGGGTTGTGAGGATATTTGCCCACGCTGATTACAATAAATATCATTTAATAAAACAATATTATTTCCTCAAAATCCCGACTGGAAAAACTACACGGCGTGTAATCATTAATACATGGCGTGTACTCGTTTTTCATTTCCTTTCCAAAATGAAAACTACACGGCGTGTATATCTTTTTTTCATTTTATTCTTCTTCCAACATTAAAACGATTTAGGCTTTCTTGAATAATTATTAAACCACATACGAGAATAATCTTTATTCTGCTTGAGATACTTGGATACACTTAATGTGTGACCCTCGAGGCCTCTTTCTCGTTGGCATTAGGTGGACTTGCCTAAAGTCCAAGATTACTGTCTAGCAACGGGTCAAGGCACCCAAGAGAAAGAAGTTGACGCCGCATTGACGTGTCACCTCATACGAACGCTTATCGTGTAATTTAATCCCTTTGTCTCAATATCTCATCAAGCAGGTTTCATGATAGTGTCATAAACCTATATGCTTGATCCGTCATTCTTTGACTTCCAGAAATAAATTCGTCGTGACACCATGGCCATGAAATTTGGGTGACAGTTCTATTTTAATCAAAGGGTCCGAGATATCTACTTCCATAAATATGGAAGGGACAAATCCTTCATCGACTTATCCATTAACAACATGTCATTCGTGACGCACCCAACGCACCCTACTTCCCGCCAACTATCTTCGTGACGGTTTTTGTCAGCAAATCTAAGTGCGCGAGTCATGACATGATTGAATGATAATCTTCCAGTCTAATGACCATTACACACACTCGTAGATAGCAATGTTCAATGACACCAAGACATGCGAAATTACTACTGGCAGGTCTGTTCTCATAATCTTCCATCTTGGAGATTACCAAGTGCGAACTCCATGAGAGAGAGTTTCATCTTCTTACGAGTACTCGCACATGACGGTCTGTATACCATGTGTCCTATCATAGTATGTCATCCAACCGTAGAACTTTATTTAAAAATATTGTTATAGCATTTCAAGGTTCTCATCATAGCGGAGATCTGCCATGACCTTATTAATGCAACAAATATTCCAGGACATTATTATATTATAGTTATGCAAAACAATGAACAATATATAATAAGTGTACATTCATGTAATCAAAGTATAAACAGTTGGTTCTCAGGACACCAACTCTAACAGCATCAACTCAGGTCTACGGTGCAAGAAGAGTCTCGTGCTAGACAGAGACAGACTTTAATGCCAATCCATTGAAGCGACCTTCAAGTCGATAAACTGAGTTAGACTTCTCTCAAAGCAGTGAGTTAGGGGGAGTCGACGGAAGTGTTCCGATGGATGCAGTATGCTATCTCTAAAATCTTGTAAAGGCAGTGTGTCTGACATAGAGTTAAAGAACCTTTGTGGTGTTTTGTTTAACAAAGTTTTGTATTTGTTGACAACTAATCTTTTTGTTGAAGAATGTTTTTGAGTTAAAGAAAGTTGAAGTTGCCGGTTGCTGAAGATTTCCTTAAAGAAGATTATGTTGAAGAATAAGAAGTCAGAAATTAAGAAAATGTCTCAAACTTTCTAAACTTAATCAGACGATGCTTTACTGATATTAAAGTTCTCACAAATCATGAAAAGTTTCATGATAAAAGCTGTTGAAGAAATGGTGAAGATGATTGATGTTTTTCACTAAGAAAAATTCTGAGAAAATTCGGAACCAGTTTTCCTGAACCTGTCTCCTGAACCAAAATTTCGGAGTCTACCTCCTGAACCAGAAATTCAGAGTCTACTTCCTGAACCAGAAATTCGGAGTCTACCTCCTGAACCAGAAATTCGGAGTCTACCTCTTGAACCAGAAATTCGGAGTCTACCTCCTGAACCAGAAATTCGGAGTCTACCTCCTGATCAAGAAATTCAGAGTCTACCTCCTGATCCAGAAATTCAGAGTCTACTTCATGAGCCAGAAATTCGGAGTCTACTTCATGAATCAAAAATTCGGAGTCTATTTACTGAGCCCGAAATTCGGAGTCTACTTCCTGAGCCAGAAATTCGGAGTCTACTTCCTGAACCAGAAATTCGGAGTCTACTTCCTGAACCAGAAATTCGGAGTCTACTTCATGAACCAGAAATTCGGAGTATACCTCCTGAACCAGAAATTCGGAGTATACCTCCTGAACCAGAAATTCGGAGTCTACCTCCTGAACCAGAAATTCGGAGTCTACTTCCTGAGCCAGAAATTCGGAGTCTACTTCATGAACTAGAAATTTGGAGTCTCCCTCCTGAACCAGAAATTCAGAGTCTACCTCCTGAACTAGAAATTCAGAGTCTACCTTCTGAACCAGAAATTCTGAGTCTACCTCCTGAACCAGAAATTCTGAGTCTACCTCCGGAACCAGAAATTCTGAGTCTACTTCCGGAATCAGAAATTCGGAGTCTACTTCCTGAGCCAGAAATTCGGAGTCTACTTCCTGAGCCAGAAATTCGGAGTCTACTTCCTGTGCCAGAAATTCGGAGTCTACTTCCTGAATCAGAAATTCGGAGTCTACTTCATGAACCAGAAATTCGGAGTCTACTTCCCGAGCCAGAAATTCGGAGTCTACTTCCTGAATCAGAAATTCAGAGTCTACTTCCTGAGCCAGAAATTCGGAGTCTACTTTCTGAGCCAGAAATTCGGAGTCTACTTCCTGAGCCAGAAATTCGGAGTCTACTTCATGAATCAGAAAGTCGGAGTCTACTTCCTGATCCAGAAAGTCGGAGTCTACCTTCTGAGCCAGAAATTCGGAATCCAAGATCAAGCCTTATTCTGAGGAAGATATGAAGTGTTCAAGAAAACTTGAATTTCAACTTTGCATAATTCTCGTAGAAATTTGAGGAGATTTGAAGAAGTCAAAGATTGAAGATTAAATACGAGAGATTTGCGGAGTTTTTGAGATTTGAGGAAGCGGGAAAGATTTTCAAGATTCCCGCCTTTGTTTTCTGAGTTGCCTATAAATATGTGTTCAGATCATTCGTTCATTTGCAACTTCACACACGCGGAAAAGGCGAAGCGCTGGAGAATTCTTAGTGAAAAGTTGCTACCATCTTGAAGAAGTTTCCTTGAGTGTTTGAGGAGAAGAGAATCAGAATTATCTTATCTTGCTGAGAAGATCAGTTTCAGAAAATCGGATTCAAGAAATCGGATTGAAGATTCGGAGTGAGCATTTGTGCGGAATCATCTTATCTTGCTGAGAAGACCGATTTCAGAAAAACCGGATTCAAGAAATCGGATTGAAGATTCGAAGTGAGCTTTTGTGGAGCAACTTAACAAAGTTCTTATTCTTGTGTTTGACTCATCTGTTCTTTAAGGAAACATTGTAAACTGACGGGGGTCAGTATAATCTTTCCTATCGGGAGATAGAAGGTGTCCAACGGGAGTTGACACAAGTTGTATTCACTTCTTCATTATAGTGGATTTCCATAGACCCACGGGAGTGGCTATGACAAAGGCGTATGTTCTCTTATTGAGGCCGAACCTTGCAAATCTTGTGTGCCTTTCTTGATTTACCTTTCTTGCATGCTTGAGTTTCTTGCTAAAGGTTGGTAAGGAAATAAATCTTAACAGGTTGCAAGGGTTAAGTTTCTTAAAGTTTTGAAACTTATAAAAAGTTAAACAACTGATTCAACCCCCCTTCTCAGTTGTTATTCGATCCTTGGAACTTCAAGTGGTATCAGAGGGAGGTTGCCTTTGTTTAATCCTCATCATGGAGAATATCAATTCTGTCAACAGTAGAGGAATCCCTACGTTCGATGGCAAGAATTATTATGGATGGAAAAATAGGATGATTCCTTACCTCCTATCTCTTGGCCTTGAAGTCGTTGATGCTGCTACTATTGATTTTCCACCTATTGAGAAAAATGTTCCTATGACGTTTGATGATAAGAGAAACATAGAAGTTGATGGAAATGCTAGAAATGTTATTCTTATGTCCTTATCAGAAAATGTTTATCAGAAGATGATGGGTCTCACAACATCAAAAAACATGTGGGATAAGCTGGAAAGTGTGTATTCGAAGGAAATACAAAAGTCAAGGAGGCCAAGCTACAAATCTGGCATAGTAAGTTTGAAGACATCAGGATGAGAGATGATGAAACAATTGATGAATACTTTACCAGAGTTAATGAAATTGTGTGCAACATCAGAGGATTCAGAGAAGACTTGGAAGATTCTACAATTGTGAAGAAACTTATGAGAAACTTTCCAGACAGGTTTGATTCTAAAATTTCAGCTTTAGAAGATAAGGATGATTTATCTCTTGATGAACTGCATAACTTTTTTGTTGGTTATGAAATGAGGAAAACTCCAATCTTTAAGAAGAAGATAAAAGATGAAATGACTTTTGAAGCTATGAGAAAGATGAAAATCCAAGATGATGATAAAACTGATCCTTGTGAGTCTGATGATAAGGAAGATGAAGAGTTGAATGAAAAAATCATGTCTCTCATATCCAAGAACTATCGAAGAGGAAGAGGAAAGTATGGACGGAAACTTCCTCTCAAATGTTTTGAGTGTGGCGGAATCAGACACTTTGTTATGAATTGCCCTAAGAAGAAAGTTGGAGAATATCAAGATGTTTTTGATGAGAATCCTCGATGGAAGAAGTATAACAAGAATGAAAAAGAAGAGAAGACTTCTAAAAAATTCAAGAAGAAGTTTTCCGGAAAGAAAAGAAGTATGTTGAGCAAGAAGGTTGAATCCGAATCATATGACAATGATTCCTCGGAAGATGAAAGTAAAAAAAGATTCAGAACCTTCATTGCAAAAGTTGAGAAAACAAATGTTTCCTCAGAGAGTGAAGAAGGTGGTGAAGAATCTTACAGAGAATATCAGCTAAGATCCGAACTTCTTGCATGTCTTGAGCAAAACAAATATCTCAAGAAAGAAATTCGTGTGATGAAGAAGAATTATGAAGAAGTTCAGGATGAAAGTAAAGATGTCACCAAGAAAGAAGATGAATACATTCAAGAAATTTTAAGTAACAAACTTAGAATTGCTGAACATGGAAAGATGATTGAAGATCTTAGCAAGAAGCTGGAAGCTAGGGAAGAAGAAGTAAACAAGGTGCAATCAAAACTCCTTGGGTCCGAAAATATCCTGAGGAAGATGAATGAAAACTTCAACAAAGCTACAAAATTAAAAGCTGAGACCTCTAAAAATGCTGTGAATGCTCATTACGAGAATCAGGTGAAATCCTCTCTTACCAAAAATAATGTTGTATCTGATTCTTCTAACATTTCAGGTTATGGAAAAAGTATTAGTAAAGCTTGGGTGGAGAAAGGATGTGATAAACCTATCAATCCTACAAAAGTAGAAAACTCACTCAAAAGAAGAGATGACCTACATCCTGAGTTTTCTAGAGCTGAAAGAAGTTATCTACCTCAACAAAGTTTTTATAGAGAAAGATCATTCTTGAATAGAAAACCAAGATTTGAGGGCTATTGTTGGTGCTGCGGAATATATGGGCATAGAGCTTATAATTGTTGGCACAATTTATCTCTACCTGGAAGAAGGTTTGAGCAAAGTGGAAGAATGAGTAACTTTCCGTACTCACAGAAAGTTGAAAAGGTGAATTCTCAAGATGTTAGAAACATTCCAACAAAGAATCAATTTGAATGTTTGGAAGAAGTTTGTGGAAGATGTGATCAGTCTGGTCATCATGCCAAACGATGTATGATACTTCTTCCAGAACAAGTTTCTTATGATAAGAAAGAAAAGAAAGCTGAAAATAAGGAGGTTGATGAAAAAGCTTTTATTGTTGAGACAGATTTGAAAGCAAGTAAGAGGAACAAACCATGGATACTTGATAGTGGTTGTTCTTCACACATGACAGGTGATATAAAAATCTTGGAACATGTTGAAAGTCATGATGGAGGAGCGGTTACTTTTGGCAATGATAGTTCCTTAAAAATCAAGGGAATCAGAACGACAGAGATTGAAGCAGAGAAACTGAAGTCTAAGGAAGTTTTGCTTGTTGATGGACTAAAACATAACTTTTTTAGTGTAAGTCAACTTTGTGATGATGAAAAAGAAGTTATCTTCAGAAAGAATTCTTGTATCATCAAAAGTGTGAAAAATGGAAAAGTGATTACAAAAGGAGAAAGAACCAGTGAGAATCTCTTTCAAATTGGAGAATCCAATAACTCTTGCTTTTTGAGTGCTGAAGATGAAAACAAGTTGTGGCACCGAAGACTTGGCCAGCTTGGGCAGAAGAACATGAGTAAGCTTTCTAAAGTTGATGCTGTTTGGAATTTTCCAGAACTGAAAAGAAGAGATCAAGATGTTTGTATTACTTGCCAGAAAGGAAAAATGACTAACAAAAGTCATAAAAGAGTTGGGATTCAATCTAACAAACCACTTGAGCTTATTCATTCCGATCTGTGTGGGCCGATGAGACATTAATCAACAAAAGAAGATTTATACTTTATCACTTTTATTGATGATTTCACTAGGATGACAAACATCATGTTCATGAAGCATAAGTCAGAGGCTATTGAAATGTTTAAATTCTTCAGAAGAGATGTTGAGAAAGAATTGGGAGCTTCCATAAAGAAGTTGAGAACAGACAATGGTACCGAATTCACAAGCAATGCTTTTGAAACGTATTTAAGGAAGCATGGTATCAAACATCAGTATAGTGCTCCTTATACTCCACAACAAAATGGAGTAGCAGAAAAGAAAAATAGAAGCTTGGTGGAAATGAGAAGAAGTATGTTATTAGAATACAAACTTTCAAAATTCTTTTGGAGAGAAGCTGTTAGCATTGCTGTGCATGTTCAAAATAGATGCTTGTTAAGATCGGAAACCAACATGACTCCTTATGAGATGTGGTATAACAAAATACCTTCTTTTAATTACTTCAAAGTTTTTGGAAGTCCATGCTTGCTCAAAATCAAAAATCCGGACTTAGGAAAGTTTGAAGAGAAAGCTGAAGAATGAATATTTATGGGTTATTCACCAAATGGAAGAAGTTACAAATGCTGGAACAAACGGTTACAGAAGTTGGTGGACTCATATGATGTAAAGGTAATTGAAAATCCAAGTTCCTTCACAACATCTGTTAAGAATACTGAGGAAGATAAATCAGAGAATTCCCACAATAGTGAAAGTGACTCAGATAAGTCACATGGGGAAGAAAGTGATGCTGTAAAAGGAAATGTGAGTTTTCTTACCCTACAAAAACATGTTGAATTCGAAAATATTATTGGGGACCAGAAGACTCAAGTTCAGACAAGAAGGAAGTTCAGATTAAAAAACCAAACTTCCCTTATCTCAAAAGTTGAACCAGAATCAGTTTCAGAAGCTATTCAACATAAAGAATGGGTGGATGCTATGAATGAAGAACTGGATCAGATTGAGAAGAATGAAACACGGGAACTTGTTCCAAGGCCAGCAAATAAGAATGTTATCGGAACCAAGTGAGTTTACATAAATAAATTGAATGAGCATGGAGAAGTTACAAGAAACAAAGCAAGCTTGTGTGTAAAGGATAAGTACAAGTGGAAGGTGTGGATTTTGATGAAACTTTTGCCCCTGTTGCAAGGTTGGAAACTGTTCGAATGTTTCTTGCAGTGGCTGCTCATCGGAATTACAATATTTATCAGATGGATGTAAAGTCAACTTTCTTAAATGGTGAGATTGAGGAAGAAGTTTACATTGAACAACCTTGTGGGTTTTTACTTGATGATGATGAAAACAAAGTTTGCAAATTAAAGAAAGCCTTGTATGGGCTGAAATAAGCTCCACGAGCATGGTATTCGAAGCTTGACAATTCTTTGAGAAAGATGAACTTTTCTAAAGGAAAGGTTGATAACAACTTGTATGTTAAAGATGTTGATTCCGGAACTTTAATTGTAATCGTTTATGTGGATGATATAATTTTTGCTGGAGATGAAGAAAAGGTTTGTGAAGAGTCTGCTGAAGAGATGAAGAAATTTTTTGAAATGTCAATGTTGGGGGAATTAACTTTCTTCCTTGGCTTACAAGTTCAACAACAAGAAAACTACATTTTCTTATCCCAAGAAATGTATGCCAAGGAACTGTTAAAGAAGTTTGGGATGAAAGAATCAAAAGAAGTTTCAACCCCTATCTCAGTGAGCACAAAGTTGAGCAAAGATGAGTCAGGAAACAATGTGAATTAGAAAGACTTTCGAAAGTTAATAGGAAGTCTTCTTTATCTTACAACCTCAAGGCCTGATATTGCTTATGCTGTAACTCTCTGTTCCCGATATCAAAGTAATCCAAAATAATCACATATATTGGCAGTTAAGAGGATTCTGAGATATGTTAAAGGAACAACTTCACATGGGTTGTTATACAAGAGGAACAATGAGATGAAGTTTCATGGTTATACTGATGCTGATTGAGATGGTGATTGTAATGATAGAAAATCAACATCAGGAGGAACATTTTTCTTAGGGGAATGCTGTGTGAGTTGGCACAGCAAGAAACAAAGTTCAGTAACTTTAAGTACGGCTGAATCCGAATATGTTGCAGCTACTCAGGCTTGTACTCAAGTGATGTGGATGAAAGTTCAATTGGAAGATTTGAAAGTGAAAGTTTCCAAACCTTTGAAAATACTCTGTGATAATCAGAGTGCCATTGATCTTTCTAAGAATCCTGTTCAACATTCAAGATCAAAGCATATTGATATAAAGTATCACTTTTTAAAAGAGAAAGTTGCTGCTGGAGAAGTCTTGATGGAATATATTTCAACAAAGTATCAGATTGCTGATATTTTCATAAAAGCAATGGCAAAGGAAATGTTTGTTGAACTGAGGCTGCAACTCCATGTTCAGCCTCCTCCCAAGACTTCCTAAAACTCGTAAGGAAGTTCCCCCACCGTGCTTTGGATTATGTTGACAAAGGGGGAGAGTAGGTTTTCTTTTATGAATCTAAAGCTGTGGTTATCATATAATGGGGAAGAGAGAGAAAGAAAAATGAGAGAGGAAAAGAAAGATAAAAGTTGAGGGGGAGTTTGAGTAAGGTGAAGTTTATCTTTACATGGCCGCAAAATTTTCTTGTCATCGAGGGATGAAAATCCTTCAAAAACATTACTTTATCCAGTAGTGTGGTGTCATGACACTCTTTTTAAGAAAGACTATGTTTTGGTAAAATTCAAGAGTTTGAGATGTAAATTTTTTGAGAGGTGAAAACTTGTTAACAAGGGTTGCCAACAAATCCAAAGGGGGAGATTGAAGAACCTTTGTGGTATTTTGTTTAACAAAATTTTGTATTTGTTGACAACTAATCTTTTTGTTGAAGAATGTTTTTGAGTTACAGAAAGTTGAAGTTGCTGGTTGCTGAAGATTTCCTTAAAGAAGATTATGTTGAAGAATAAGAAGTCAGAAGTTAAGAAAATGTCTCAAACTTTCTAAACTTAATCAGACGATGCTTTGCTGATCTTAAAGTTCTCACAAATCATGAAAAGCTTCATGATAAAAGCTGTTGAAGAAATGGTGAAGAGGATTGATGTTTTTCACTAAGAAAAATTCTGAGAAAATTCGAAACCAGTTTTCCCGAACCTGTCTCCTGAACCAGAATTTCGGAGTCTATTTCATGAACCAGAAATTCGGAGTCTACTTTCTGAGCCAGAAATTTGGAGTCGTCTTCATGAACCAGAAATTCGGAGTCTACCTCGTGAACCAGAAATTCGGAGTCTACCTCGTGAACCAGAAATTCGGAGTCTACTTCCTGAGCCAGAAATTCGGAGTCTACCTCCTGATCCAGAAATTCAGAGTCTACTTTTTTTTTTGAGAAAAAATTTGGAGTCTACTTGAGTCAGAAATTCGGAGTCTACTTCCTAAGCCAGAAATTCAGAGTCTATTTCCTGAGCCAGAAATTCGGAGTCTACTTCCTGAGCCAGAAATTCGGAGTCTACTTCCTGAACCAGAAATTCAGAGTCTACTTCATGAACCAAAAATTCGGAGTCTACCTCATGAACCAGAAATTCAGAGTCTACCTCATGAACCAGAAATTCAGAGTCTACTTCATCAACCAGAAATTCAGAGTCTACCTCCTGTACCAGAAATTCGGAGTCTACTTCCTGAGCCAGAAATTCAGAGTCTACTTCCTGAGCCAGAAATTCGGAGTCTACTTCCTGAGCCAGAAATTCGGAGTCTACTTCATGAACCAGAAATTCGGAGTCTACCTCCTGAACCAGAAATTCGGAGTCTACCTCCTGAACCAGAAATTCGGAGTTTACTTCCTGAGCCAGAAATTCAGAGTTTATTTCCTAGGCCAAAAATTCAGAGTCTATTTCTTGAACCAGAAATTCGGAGTCTACTTCATGAACCAGAAATTCGGAGTCTACTTCATGAATCAGAAATTCGGAGTCTACTTCATGAGCCAGAAATTCAGAGTTTACCTCCTGATCCAGAAATTCGGAGTCTACTTCATGAACCAGAAATTCGGAGTCTACTTCCTGAGCTAGAAATTCGGAGTCTACTTCCTGAGCCAGAAATTCGGAGTCTACTTCCTGAACCAAAAATTCGGAGTCTACTTCATGAACTAGAAATTCGGAGTCTACTTCCTGAGCCAAAAATTCAGAGTCTACTTCCTGAGCCAAAAATTCAGAGTCTACTTCCTGAGTCAGAAATTCGGAGTCTACTTCATGAATCAGAAATTCAGAGTCTACTTCCTGATCCAGAAAGTCGGAGTCTACCTTCTGAGCCAGAAATTCAGAATCCAAGATCAAGCCTTATTCTGAGGAAGATATGAAATGTTCAAGAAAACCCGAATTTCAACTTTGCATAAATCTCGGAGAAATTTAAGGAGATTTGAATAAGTCAAAGATTGAAGATTAAATGCGAGAGATTTGCGGAGTTTTTAAGATTTGAGGAAGCGGGAAAGATTTTCAAGATTCTCGCCTTTGTTTTCTGAGTTGCCTATAAATATGTGCTCAGATCATTCGTTCATTTGCAACTTCACACACGCGGAAAAGGCGGAGCGCTGGAGAATTCTTAGTGAAAAGTTCCTACTATCTTGAAGAAGTTTCCTTGAGTGTTTGAGAAGAAGAGAATCAGAATTATCTTATCTTGCTGAGAAGATCGGTTTCAGAAAATCGGATTCAAGAAATCGAATTGAAGATTCGGAGTGAGCACTTGTGCGGAATCATCTTATCTTGCTGAGAAGACCGATTTCAGAAAAATCGGATTCAAAAAATCGGATTGAAGATTCGGAGTGAGCTTTTGTGGAGCAGCTTAACAAAGTTCTTATTCTTGTGTTTGACTCATTTGTTCTTTAAGGAAACATTGTAAACTGACGGGAGTCAGTATAATCTTTCCTATTGGGAGATAGAAGGTGTCCAATGGGAGTTGACACAAGTTGTATTCACTTCTTCATTATAGTGGATTTCCATAGACCCATGGGAGTGACTATGGCAAGGATGTAGGTTCTTTTATTGAGGTCGAACCTTGTAAATCTTGCGTGCCTTTCTTGATTTACCTTTCTTGCATGCTTGAGTTTCTTGCTAAAGGTTGATGAGGAAATAAATCTTAACAGGTTGCAAGGGTTAAGTTTCTTAAAGTTTTGAAACTTATAAAAAGTTAAACAACTGATTTAACCCCCCTTCTCAGTTGTTATTCGATCCTTGGAACTTCAAGAGTGACTGTGTCCGAACTTCTGTAATCCACAACTAGTGAAGATTAGTGGATTTAGGTACGACTGACACACTGTCGGCGTATTCTTCTTCGGCTAGCCCTTAGTGGTGAACCGAGTAAAATTGTTGTGTTGTCTCTCTGCATGTGAATGTTTAACTTACTGCACATTACCATCAGATAGGTTTAACATGTTCCTACCAACGCGGGAACAATATCCGTCACTTTAGAAGAAAAAGTTGACACTCTGATTCACCCCTCTTCTCTCAGGGTGTTCTGGGGTCCTTCAGAGGCCTTCGTTCGTCGTTTTCGGCCATTCGGTGGTCGGAAATCAGTATCCGTTAACCCGTGGGGGTTCGTCGCATGTCCCGCGCGCCTCTTTCTGTCGCCGATTGATTTCGGATCCCAAAACCACGGGATCCATCACCCATATCCCGCAACACATCCCGATCTATCCTTTGATCATCAATTCGTTCGTTGCACTCGATTCCACCACGAATTTGGGGTTCGATTGGACTTGATCCTGCCTGGCAACGTCGAGCCATGGTCCCGTAGCCCAATGACGAAGAACGCGAAGAATCAAGGGGGGAAAACACCAAAACAATGGTGAACAATCGTTGACAAAATGTTCTTGGCCAACGAACATGATCGAGGATATCCAGGGTGTAGATTGCGAATTCCCTTTACCTTAAGGTGAGGCGGATACATTCTTTTATAGATCGGTAAAATAGATTACATGGTGGAGTATTCCGATGTGGGACCTAGAAATACCCTCTATAATAAACAGGGTTCAACACTCTTCCTCAAGCTGGACATGCCTAGCTTGGACCAAGAGTCCCATAAAAAGAAAGACGACATCAAACAAGACCATACACACCCCCCTCAAGCTGGGTCGCTGATGCTGTGGATACCCAGGTTGGTACTGAGAGAGTTCAGACGAGCTCCCGAGAGGCCTTTGGTGAAGATTTTGGCAAGCTGATCGACCGTCGGTATGTGGCCGAAGCTGATATGGTGCTGCTCGAGGTGATGGCGAAGAAAGTGGCAGTTCAGCTCGATATGCTTTGTTCGTTCATGGAAGACGGGATTAAAATCAATCTTCGTGGCTGCCTGATTATCACACTAAGTATGAGCAGACTTCTGTAGCGAGAAGCCAAGCTCATGGAGGAGATGTCGAAGCCAAAAGATCTTAGTATTGACCGTGACCATTGCACGGTATTTAGACTCTACACTAGATCTGATGACGACAGTCTGTTTCTTGCTGCGCCAGGAGATGAGATTACTTGCCAAGAAAACGACAAACCCAAAAGTAGACTTTTGGGTAGCAAGACAACCAGCATAGTCAGCATTACAAAAGACCTTAACATTCAAATGATCGTGATGTGAGTACCGGAGACCACGAGTATGGTCTTTCTTGATGTATTTCACGATGTGGAGTACAACATCCCACTGATATTTGGTCGGATGCTCCATGAATTGGCTAACTTTTGCTAACAGCGCAGAGAATGTCCAGACGCGTCATGGTGAGATAATTGAGTTTTTCCACAAAACGACGATGTTGGATTGGTGCAGCTCGATCCGGTTTTTGTTGAATGCTTGTGGCCTGCAACTGTAGCAGAGTTGATCGTCCGACACCGACAGGACACTGTAGCAGTGCGGACTTTGGAGTCAACTTTATTGCAGCCTTTTGGACTTCCAGACGACAGCTACTGTAGCACTTTTGACTTGGGTGATCGTCTTTTCACTGTAGCGACGTGGACTTTCTGTGCGGTTGTTGGAACAATGATCGTCTTCCTCTCTATTTTTGTAGCCCATTTTCGGGCTAGGGTTACTTATTGAAAAACTCTGTAATTGTGCTCCCGAATTATAGTGAATATTCTGCCTCTCTGTGGACGTAGGGATTATTCCCGAACCACGTAAATCCTTGTGTCCTTGTTCCTTTTTTTTCCCTTTTACTCTTCTGTGATCTGTTCTTTGCTTCGTTGTTCCCGATGTTTTCGCAACAGACGGTAGCTCTTTGGGTGAGAAAAGAGTTATGTGTTGTCATAGAGAGATCGTTCCCCAAGTTCAAGAGGAGTGTCAATGGGAGTAGCTTGAGTCAATCCAGCATCCTGCAAGATATCCAAGACATATTTCCGTTGGCAAAGAAAGATGGTGTCCGCAGAACGGGGGACCTCAATGCCAATGAAGTATGTCAATGGACCGAGATCTTTGGTGTGAAAGTGGTGGTGAAGATGCCCCTTTAGTTGAGCGATTCCAGTTGAGTCGCTTTCAATGATGATGATATTATCAACATACACCACCAGCAGGATGCAGCCGGAGGACGTCGTACGGTAGAAGACGGTGTGGTCCTTCATACTCCGAGAGAGCTCGAATGTAGTGACGACGGTGCTGAATCGGCCAAACCAAGCCTAAAGAGACTGCTCGAGGCCATATAGAGAGCGATGAAGTCACCATACATGGGAATAATCCACAAATTGACGAGTCCTACATGGTTTTGGATCTTTTGTTCTCGAAGAACGCGCTCGCCAACAAATGAGATGAGTCGTTGCGTTTGCTACGTGTCGATCTGCTCGAATCCAGAGGTTCGTTGTCGTCTGAATCTGATTTTCCAACAAGAGGAAGAAGTCGCTGCGCAACGATCCTAGAGTTATGCGGCTAACCCTGACTATCATTCTATAATGACGTCTTAATAGGAAAATCCGAATTAGGTTAATTAATTTATTAATTAAATTAATTATTTAATTAACCCGCTGAATTTACCGCCAACGATTCCTTTTATCCGAACGCCCAATGTTGATTTATTTTAGGCTGCGCCTAGGGTAAACATCGCGTTCCGGACTCAACCGTGATCTCATATTTCTGATTCGAGATTCTGTTTAAGAGTTATCTCATTTTCTTTAAGAAACCATGAGTGCATAATATATAATATATATAATATTTTTATAAAATTAATTTCGGACACATCGGTTCTCGGAATCATACGCTGTCTCAGCGCCCGACTCCAAAAATATATCTAGAAATATTTTAAAGTCTTACAAAGTAAAAACAAAGTCTCTACATCGTTCCCTCTTTCAAGCTTTTCGCCCTCGAAAAGCAAAAACTACACAAAAAGCTCGGGATACTAAGCCCGCATATGGCTCCCCCGCTCTCTGGAGCTCTCCTGCACACTTCTGTGCTGCCACAACAGATGAACGGAAGGAATGATTCGTCCACGCAGGGTCCTCTCCCGCCGATCCTCGATCGCCACTGGGTGCTCCGCAAAAGTGGCTTCATCCTCTATTCCCAGCTCGCCCAGTCAATATCGTGCGTAGGGTCATGCACATATCTACTCAGCTGCGACACATGGAAGACGCCATGCACCCGCTTCAACTGTGGGGGTAAGGCGAGACAGTAAACAACCTCTTCAATCCTCTTCAAGATCTCGAACGACCCGATAAACCTCAGGGAAAGCTTGCTTTTCCGGCCGAATCTCCGCAATCCTCATCGTGGGGAGACTTCGGAAAACGTGGTCTCCCTACTCGAACTCCAAAGGCCTACGACGACGATCTATGTAAGATTTCTGCTTGCTCTGAGCTGTCATCATCTGCTCACGGATGACCTGAACCTACTCCGTTGTCGCCTGTACCTTCTCTGGACCCACAAGAGATGCCTCGCCGATCTCTGTCCAGCACAATGGTGACCTGCAGGGTCTCCCGTACAAGGCCTCGAAAGGTGTCATGCTGATAGTAGAGTGATAACTATTGTTGTACGTAAACTCTACCAAGGGCAAGTGATCCTCCTAGCTCCGGTCAAAGTTTAACATGTAAGTCCTCAGCATATCCTTCAACACCTGGATAGTGCGCTCGGTCTGCCCACCTGTCTGGGGTGAAAGGCTGTATTCATCCTCATCTGGGTCCCAAATGCCTCGTGCAGGCCTCTACACAACTGTGACGTGAACCGCACATCACGGTCAGAGACAATAGTCGAGGGCACCCCATGAAGGCGAACGATCTCCCGTACATACATCTGCTCCAAACTCTCCACCGAACTCTGCTCCCTGATAGCAAGGAAGTGTGTCGAATTCGTGAGTCGATCAACTATCACCCATATGGCGTCGTTGCCCTTTGGTGTTCGTGGAAGCTCTGTCATGAAGTCCATGGATATGCCGTTTCATTTCCACTTCGGGATCGCAAGAGGTTGCAACAAACCTGTAAAGACCCGGATTTTCCATGTAATTTTTTTTAATTATATGGAATTATTGTGAGTCTTCGAAAATTGACAGCGTGTGATTCCGAGGCCCGGTGTGCCCAGAATGAATTTTTGAACTTTTTTTACGGTACGTTCAGTAAACGCACGAGCGACGTTTTCTAACTTTTGAACCGGTGCTCGGATTAAAAATCCGAAGGCATCGTTGAATCCGTAGCGCCGAGATTCGCTTAAGGAATGCTTCACTGCAACCTCAATAGGTCGGGAGAAAAAGTTAGATTTTGGACATTTAAAAGAATAATAAAATAACTTTGTTATTTTATTTTTCTTTTTCTTTTTCCTCCAACGGACAAGCAGCGGTGGCGGGACCAACGACTTGTCAAGCCATTAAATGGCTTGACTCCTCAATTTTTTGTAACAGCACCGTTGAAATTAGGAAGGTTTTAATTGAACCCCATTAATTCCACGGGCATTACTCACCCTCCCCCTCTCCTATTTATATGGAGCTTGGGGAAGAGTATTGGCACGACTTCACCAAACGACGAAGCTTTGATAAAGTACCGCGACGCCATTCACTTGGAGGATGAAACCGGTTATAGCGGGCGGTGATGGGCGCCACCGAACGACGAACACTGACTCTTCCTCAAACGCGACGTTTTCCAATGACCTTGAGGTAGAGATTTATCTTTTTTTATTTTCAAGAGATTGTTGAATCATGTATCCTTTCCCCCTTGTTAAGACGCTAACGCGGAGGGTGCGGGCCAAACGAACAAAGCCCAAACCCTCCGCTACTTTGTTAATCTATGCGCTCTTTGCGGTCCTTTTTATTCGGATTGGACGGAACCCAGAATGGAGGGTAGAGCAGCGAAGAGGGCGTCCCGGGGAGGCCGATGGTACCTACGGATGGAAAAGCGGGCCACCAGAGCTCACCTGGTGACCCGCGGAAGACCGCCGGCGCGACACCGACACGACACCACTGGCGACCGGCGCCGGCGGGGGACGGCGGCGGTCGGCAACGGTCGGCCGCGGAAGGGATGGCGGTGCGCCGTCGTGCGCCGCTGGCAGAGAAGGCTGCGGCCGTAGCCGCAGCGGGTGAAGATGGCGGTCAGCTCGGGCCGGCCGCAGAAGGCGGAGTGGCGCGCCGTCGCTCGCCGCTGGAGATGGCCGCGACACGAAATCGTGACGGTGGAGGAGGGACCCGCCCTTGTGGGTCCCGTGGCGACCAGGCGGCGCTACGTGGCGCCGCTGCTCCGTTACCCGAACGACTTAGCCATTCGGGAGTAAAGGTGGGGGGGAGCGTAACCCTTCCCCCGTGCCAGCTAGCGCGAGCCCCAGCGGGCCGCGCCTCCAGCATGCCACAGACCCTTCTGGTTGCGTCATATATACATCTTCCTGTAGGTTCCCATCAAGGAAAACAGTTTTGACGTCCATCTGTCAAATTTCAGTCATAATAAGTTATAACAAGTAGAATTCTGATGGATTTAAACATGACAACTGGTGAAAAGGTATCATCGTAGTCAATTCCTTGACGTTGTTTAAACCTTTTAGCCACTAGCCTTGCTTCATAGGTATTTACTTTACCTTCCATGTCCGGTTTTTTCTTGAATACCCATTTGCACCCTACGGGCTTTACATCAATTGATGCATCAACCAGAACCCAAACTTGGTTCTGATACATGAAATCCATTTCATAATTCATGGCTTTTTGCCGTCTTGAAGCTTTCGAGCTATCTACTACTTCTTTGTAGAAGAGAGGTTCATCATTGTCAACCAATAATGAGTCACCATCTTTGGTGATTAAAAAATCATATCTTTTTGGTTCTCTTACCTCTAGTGTTTCTACGCAGTACTTGTGTTTTAGAAACTACTTTCACGGGAACGTGTGGAATCTGTTCATATACCAACTCTTGTGTATCTTAAGCATCAACTTCATCAAAATCAATTTTTCTCCCATGATCATTTTTGAGGACGTGCTCTCTCTCAAGAAAGACGACTTGTCTGACTACAATCACTTTATTGTCCGAGGGGTTGCATAGGCAGTATCCCTTTGTTTCATTGGGATACCCTATAAAGATACACCTTGTTCCTTAGGGTGCTAGTTTGTTGTCTAAGAAGACCTTAACAAACATCTCGCAACGCCATACACGTGTATGTGACAAAATGAGTTTTTTTCCACTCCACAACTCGAAGGGAATTCCGTTTGCCGCTTTAGTTGGTACTCAGTTTAGTGTGTATGCCGCAATTTGTAATGAATATCCCCAAAAGGATAATGGAAGATTTGCACGACTCATCATCGACCTTACCATGTCTAACAAAGTACGATTCCTCCTTTCACTAACACCATTCCATTGCAGTGTGTAAGGTTTAGTGAGTTGAGATAGAATCTCAAACGCCCGTAAAAAGTCAATAAACTCTTGATTAAGATATTCACCACCTTGATCTGATCGAAGCTTCTTTATCTTCTTTCCAAGTTGATTCCCTACTTCATTCTTGAATTCTTTGAATTTCTCAAAGGACTCAGACTTATACCTCATCAAGTAGACATAGTCATAAAGTCATCAGTAAAAGTTATGAAGTAAGAATACCCACCTCTAGCTTTTGCTGGAAATGGTCAACACACATCATTGTGTAACAATCCTAAAAGCTCTGTGGCCCTTTCACCCTATCCATCGAATGACGGTTTGGTCATTTTGCCTTGTAAACAAGCATGCCATCTTTTAAGTAGTTTTAGCTCAGAAGAGTAAATAACCATCTTGACATAGTTTTGTTAAACGTTTCTCGTTTACATGACCAAGACGGTGATGCCATAACCGAGTGTAATATGAGCCGTGTGAACATGATTTGTTATCTACTGCCAATACTTGGTTTTTGTAATTTAATACATAAAGCCCGTTATTTAGATGCGCCATACCATAACATATGTTGTCTTTATAAAAAAACAACTTTTATTTTCAAACTTGAAAATAAAAAACATCTGCATCTAGGCATGACACAAAAACCAATATCATTTCCGTTGACAATGAAAGGTGGTAGTCACCAATGGTTAGAGCAACCAACCGCGCACCATTGACAGCTCGCAAATCCACCTCTCCTCTAACAATTTTTCAGAATCTACTTGGTTCCTGCATTTGAATACATATGTGAGTATTACAAGTTGTATCTAATACCAAATGTGTAGATATTGAAAGATTACACTCAATAACAAACACACCTTTAGCTTCCCTTTGCTCATGGGTGCGGTTCTTCTTCTAGTGACCTTACTTGCCACATGAAAAACATACTGTCTCCTTTTCCTTAGCCTGCCTCTAGATCTTCCTCTTCTTGGAAGGACGGTGCTCGAGAGCTTTAGACTTGTTATGAGTCTTGGGCCTCTTCCCCACTTTTTTTATTCACCATAAGGACCGTAGGTTTGTCACGCCCCATGTCTTTATCCACTTGGTGAATCAAAGTAATAAGTTCTGAAAGACTCTTCTTATTATTGCTAATGTTATAATTAACATTAAAATTGGAGAAGGTCTTGGGTAGTGAGGAAAGTATGAGATATGTGTGCAACTCATCTTGGAATTTAATTCCTAAGATGTCTAAGCGTTCAATATAGCCAATAAGCTTGACTACATGAGGCTTAGCTGGTTCCGACTCTCCAAGATTAGTTGTAAAAAGAGTATTGGAGATCTCATCTCTCTTGTCTCGTCTTCTCTTAGTAGAGACCCTGAAGGCGAGACATCATGCTATACGCATCCATGTCCTCATGTTGCTTCAAAAGTTCATTGGTTATGGATGATAACATGAAACATTGAACATCTGTAGAATCGTTCAAATGTTTCTCATATATCGACAATCCTCACTAGCCTCATTATTAAGCGCATCAGGAATAAGTTCTTCCAGCACATATAATTTCCTTTCATGACGTAGGATAATGCGTAACCGCTTTTGCCACTCTTGGAAATTTGTGTCGGTGGGAAGGTTATTTTTCTCAAGTATGGATCACAGTGATATGTTTGAAGTTATTTTATTGCTGTTTCTACGAATAAGATAAGCAAAGTTTTGATACTTTATCTGATAAAATTTAGACAAATAAATAAATATTATATTTATTAATCGCTCACTATTTTATTGAAACCCAATAGCCCTCACAATTGGTTTCAGAATATCCTGTTGCTCAGACATTTTAGTGGCAAAGATCCATGTTTTTCTTCTCATCACCCCAACTTTGGATGGTCAAACAATTTGAAGGGTTTTAGGTAGGCATTTCAAATGCCAATTGCATTAACTCGGAGTTCCTTGATCTGTTGAGTGAACTCCCCAACCTTGAATTCATTGTATTAATCATTGTATTGGGAAAATCGGATCTAGGATCCAACATTATCGTATTCAGAGAATCGGATCCAGGATCCAATATTATCGTACTCAGAAAATCGAATCCAAAATCTAGCATCACTGTATTGAGAAAATCGGATCCAACATCATTGGATTGAGAAAATCGGATCTAGCCAAATCGGACTGAGAATTCGGACTGAGCAATTGTGGAGCAATTTCAACGAAGTCTTTATTCTTTTGTTTGACTCAATTGTTTTATAAGCAAACATTGTAAATTAATGAGAGTCAGTTTAATCATTCTATTGGGAGATAGAAGGTGTCTAACGGGAGTTGACACAAGTTGTATTCACTTCTTCTTAACAGTGGATTTCTATAGACCCACGGGAGTGACTATGACAAGGATGTAGGTTCTCACACTGAGATCGAACCTTGTAAATCTTGTGTGAGTTACTTGCTTTCCTATTATTGCTTGCATGAGTATTTACAAAAAGTTGATAAAGATATAAATCTTAATAGGTTGGGGGGGTTAAGTTTTGAAAAGAATTGAAACTTATAAAAGTGAACAACTGATTCAACCCCCCTTCTCAGTTGTTATTCGCATTGAGTGTGGTTCGAGTAGGTGCATGGACCTCCTTTCGTCTTAGCTTTTCATTCAAATTGAGATCTCAAACGTCCTCAAACACTAGGTCGGTCTTCCCGCAAGAATTACTTACGACAATCACCATCGCATCCCATGATTCGGGAAGTGACGACAACAACAACATAGCCCACACATCTTTCGTGAACTTCACTTTAACCGGTTTGAGCTGACTTCGAATCATGTTAAAACTCATTGACATGATCAGCCGTTGATCTTCCCTTCCAGTATTCTCATGTCGAATAACCCCCGCATCATGAACACTTAGTTAATTTCGGTTGGCTTCTTATACATGCTCGTCATAGCCTTCATCAGCTCCACTGTGGTCTTTACTTCCTGGATGTTATAGGTAACATTCCATGCTGATGACATTTGAATCAATCCAAATGTCTTTATATCCAACTTTTCTCATTCCATTCTCTCTATTGCTTCCGGTTTGACTCCTTTCAACGGAACCTCAAGATCCTTCCGAAATAGATAATCCTCTATTTGCATCCTCCAAAAGGCGAAGTCCGTCCTGTCGAATTGGTCTACACGGACCTTGCCATCTTCTAAAGCCATACCTTTTGAAATAGTTGACTCTCACTGAATTGAAAAACTTTGAGGCAAGAATGTTACTTGAAGAGTTTGATGCTGAGTGTGTTGCCGAGCCTTTATGAACCATAAGCTTTGATACAACTTGTTGGAGATCCGGAACCGCTGATCACCAGAAGTAAACCTCTGGAAATTTCAAGTGCAGAACAAAACTTTGAAACTTTAGTAATCGAAAGGGCACACTGATGTACTGGAACTTAGGAAGTCAGGCCGCACTCTAAATCACCGCACCGAAACAAACACAAACTTCTGGAAGCAAAACATCCGAACGGAAATTAAAAACCAAGAACGACAATAAACAATTTACTTAGTTCGGACTTTAAGTCCTACATTCATGAGAGAACACTGTTGCTTTCATTTCAATAGAAGATAGAAAGATTACAATTACAATCACAATCAGCAAAACAATTGATATAAGATCGCACACTTGTCACTCACTCACTGGTGTAAGTTTTACACGTGTTGTGCCAAGTCACCCAAAAAACCTTCAACTTTTTTTACTATACAAGTGGTCTCACCTCATCTTTATAGAAGAGTTCAGTCAGTCAACCAGTTCCACCACCTCCAGACATTCACGGAGGACCCACCATTGTTCTCGGTCACCCTTGATTGCCGGTAGACAAATCTGCCTCAACCGCCGACTCCTGATGAATGCGCAAGTTAATCTCACGCAACACATTTGATGATTCATACAGTCTTTGGAAAACCCCAATTACTCTGACATAAGCACACCCTACGTAACTTCATCAATGATCCTTACACGGGCCATAAATTTCACACTCTGTCATTTGGTCATGACCACCACTCGTTCACTTGGTTTCGGAACATATCATCCGGACCAGCCCGCCTCCTGCTGATTGCTTGCTTCCGTGCTCCTCCAATAGTCTGAGTCCTATGTTCAAGAATGCAGACTTCACATTTTCTAACAAATCCTACCAGTGAGTCCTGCTCGTGCTAGAGTCATGAAGTTTGGTCCTATTTTTGTTTTCATTTTATTAAAAATTTTACTGGCTTTTGGGTTTTTTTTGGCCCAAAAGCCTTTATCCCCCCCCCCCCCCGCCTGGCGTCACTGCGCCTCCGGAAAAGGCGTGTGCCTCAGTGAGGCCGCCTCGCCTCATCCATGGTGAGGTGCGTGTGCCTCAGCGCACCTTTAACAAGTACGATCAGTGTTCAAATTGTAAGCAGCTAAAAGTTACAACCCGAGAACTACAAATCAAGGGTCTCCATTGCTTATGAGTCTGTACTAATTAAAGTAAAATAATACCAGGATAATCATATTTTTATGATACCAGTAAATAAATGAAAGAAATGTATCAGAGTCTAATACAATCCTAAATCATACCGCAAAATCTGCACCAAATTACATCAGTGATAAACTAGGCCATATTTGTAATTTTAATATATGAATATGTTGCCCAAGCATATCCCGGTGACATATTGTGCATTAAATATTTTGTTCAAAATCGAGCTAACGTACAAGCAAATGTTGAAATCCTGGAATTGAAATAAGCAGAATCCTTATCTCAAAATTGGCAATGAATAACACCAACCAACCAAAGTGCCACATTCAAGCATCACCCTAAATACTCACATTAAAATAATAATAAAATTAGCGCTTGATTCAATTCTAAAAATTACTACGACGATTCTGAAATTATAAAATAAATGCACGAGGACACAAATTTATTGTTAATGAAACCTTGAAATGGTAAGGGGTGAGTTTTGAGTTGCAGATTCAATTGTCAATTTTAGGATCTTTTGGATAAAACATTGGTGTCATTGCTGGACAACTGATCAAGGAGATGCAAAGGGAATAGATTCGGCTCCATGGGAAAAGCAGGAGGGAGGGTGTAGAGGAGGGAAGAGGGGTTTTCCAGCAAGAAGGGAGCAGCTGCTTTTGGAAAATTTTGAAAGAAAGTGGGTTGGTGGTTGGGGGGGGGGGGTATTTGGGTTATGGAAATTCACAACTAGTTTAATTTCATACCAATTTTATAAGGTTTGGAAAAAAATGAAGAAAGAAAAATCTTGGGTCCAATCTATAAAATTTAGAAGTGAGAACCTGGGGTTTATTGATTTGGCTTTCTAGGAAATATTTAAATTTTTTGAATTGGGGCTTGTGGTTTTTGATTTTGGGGATTATGATTTTGAAAGAATCAGAATTTGAAAACCATGGATTGAGCTCCCGTTTAGGTATGGGGTAATACTTTAGGGTACTTGCTTCTGGTTTGTTGTATAATGCTGTTTTAATATAATGAAGATTTGTTGTACTGATTTTGGTTGTTGACGGCATTCACACCCTTTCACATGTAATGCATTGCAGCACTTTCTATCATATGTGCGCGGATCACTTTTTTTTATTCCAAGAACATTTTGAATTCTGGATGTACTATATGGCAATTTCTTTTACTCTTTTTTTAGTAGATTTCGAGAACAAAATTTTTCTTGTGTTTATTGGCAATGATCTGCAATACTTATTTTTTGAATTGGGGCTTGTGGTTTTTGATTTTGGGGATTATGATTTTGAAAGAATCAGAATTTGAAAACCATGGATTGAGCTCCCGTTTAGGTATGGGGTAATACTTTAGGGTACTTGCTTCTGGTTTGTTGTAATGCTGTTTTAATATAACGAAGATTTGTTGTACTGATTTTGGTTGTTGACGGCATTCACACCCTTTCACATGTAATGCATTGCAGCACTTTCTATCATATGTGCGCGAATCACTTTTTTTGATTCCAAGAACATTTTGAATTCTGGATGTACTATATGGCAATTTCTTTTACTCTTTTTTTAGTAGATTTCGAGAACAAAATTTTTCTTGTGTTTATTGGCAATGATCTGCAATACTTATTGATCACCCATGGTGCCCTTCAATTATTTTATTCTTTTTTGACTTTTAAATTTTTGATTCAGGTTCCATGCAGTTATTCAGGAAATTGGACGTTGGTTTTTTCGAAACAGGGGATTATCTCGGTAGACACTTATTTTATTATTGTTTTAACCTTGTGGTTTTTACTGTTATTATTCCTATACAAAAAACAAAAATTTCTAAAGATGCTGTCTTCATATTTTTTTAACATCATAGTTATTGGTTTTATTATTATTGTTGAAATTATGTTCGCCATAAAATCTGAAAGATGTCTATTGTTTGTTTCATTTGTTTGCTTAGCTTACCTTGACTTCTTTAAACGCCTGTTTTTGTCATAGCAATCGGAGCAATCTTTGCAGCCACGGATTCTGTTTGCACCTTGCAGGTATTGTGCTCGTGTCTTGTTTGGATGTGGTTTTTTAAAAGAATGCAGGAAAACAGCCAGTGAAGTTAGAATTCAATTTGATCAGGTGCTTAACCAAGATGAGACGCCTTTGCTCTACAGTCTTGTCTTCGGGGAAGGTGTGGTCAACGATGCAACATCCGTAGTATTATTCAATGCCATCCAGAGACTTGACACCACCCACATTACATCCAGAACTGCCTTGAAGTTTGTGGGCAACTTTCTGTCATTGTTCATTACAAGCACGCTTCTTGGAGTGTCGGTAAGTCTCCCAGGCAATCTCTATGTTGCTTCACACAGACACAAGCACATGCATGGACTGGCCAACCTGGATTTGGTTCATGTTGAATTGAACTTTGAAACCAATTAGGATATCTTTGAGTTGTTATGGATGGACAATAAATTTAAGGCCCTGTTTGGTTTGCTTGAATTTGGGAGGACGGTAAAGGAAAGATAGACTTTTCCTTTCCCCTCTAACCATTTGGCTGGAAGCTCAGGTTTCCATGGAAACCTTAGCTTTCCCACTTGGGAGGGACTATGTTTCCTCCCATACATGTTAATTTTTTTTTTTTTTTTATTAATTATTATTTTTTTCATTATTTTAATTATATAGAATCACTTATGTGACAATCTAGGTAATTTTAGTAACAAATCAATTTTATGTTAATTTTATGGATTCGTATTCACTATAATTTTATAGCAAATTTTATATAATTTTTCAATTGAAAAAGAAATACTTTTATTCTAACTAAATTGTTTTTTTACATATATTATATGGATTTATTTAAAGGTTTAATTTCTAAATTTTAGAATTTGAATTTGACAAAATGGACTTCATTTTTGGGATCGACATGTCAAAATTAACTTAGGTTGAATTTTTGAGTTTTCTAAAATAATTGATTTTTAGGTGAATAGTGAAAATACCGTTTTTATAAATATCGTAACTTTTATGGCATCATCACTATATAAGTATGACTTAAAAATTTATAAAACCTTTGGCTCGATCAAAGATGTATTTAAGGAGTAAAATGAAGTATTTAAAACATTATTTTGAATTTGAAAACCTATGCTTGATTTTTTGGAACATAAGTTATATTTTATTCTAATAAAAATCTATTTTTGATTCTATGTATTTAATTGAGTGGTTAGAAGGTGCTATTCGGTTTTGGCTTGGTCTTAATGTTAAATAACTCTTCTTTGTTTAGTCATAAACCAATAAACCAGTAAATGTCATGAAAATCAAATTTATACCTAATTTTAGTGTAAATTCATTTTTATGTTTAAAAAGACGTTTTTTTAAAAACTTTTTTTCATTGTCTTTGCGTATTTATATTAAAAGTAATTTTTATCACTTCTGAAAATTGAATCTTGTAAAATGATTTTAATATTTAGAATCAGAAGATTCAAATTAGATAATTAGGTTAATTTCATTTTTGGTCATAAAAATAAGTTGCGAAGGTAAAAAATGGAGTTACCAAAGTAAAGGTAAAATGATGTAAAAAGGGCTAAACCAAGGGATAAGGCTGCAAATCTCTCTAAAACTTGTCTCAATTTGATCGGATGAGTGGATTTCGACCCCCCCTTATCCTATCTTTGAAATTGGACTAATTTAGTGCCACCGAAAGACAAATATATTATTTTAAAATTAAGAGTATTTACAAGAGCGTCACTCATCTCATTTATAAAAGGACTTCGCCTCTCTTTACTCCTCCACACACTTTAAACACCTAAGCTCGACCAAACTCTTTGCCCAAATCACTCCCCATCACCCTTAGTTACGTCCTGGTGATTTTGGTCTTACCTGAAGACCAATATAAGAAGCCTTAAGATGTTTTTCAGAGGTTATCCAAAGAGGAGGTATTTGTTCTAACCAAATTCTTTTAAGTTCCTTCTTAAATCTTATCCAAATATTTTTTAACCATCTTAGCATAATGACATCAGTACCATTATCTTACTGAAGTATTATTATGTTGACGGAACAATCATTCTCTACTTTCATTCCATCCATTGAAAAATGAAAACGTTGTTCGTGTGTATGTGAGACTGCTGACTCCATGGATGACATATTTCATTTTTCATCACCACCTCACACTAAATATGGATTAAATGAATAATTATGATATTTATAACATAAATATGATTATGGAAAGATAAACCATTATCTATCTTCTTTACCTTTCATCAATTGGAAAGTTAAAACGTTGCTCGTGTGTACGTGCGGACCACCGTCTCTATAAATGACGTGATTTAATTTTCATCACCGCCTCTCAAAACATCCGACATGAACTTAACCGATTTAGTAACTAAATAAACCTGATCATAAATGAAATAAAAGGAATAATAATAAATGAATAAACATGAAAAAGATTTCGAAACAAGTAAATAATTAATATAAATTTATTATTCAGGAAAGTAAAAGACATAAGTGGCGAGTCGGGACTGGAGGTAAGAAATTTCTTGCCTTAATTTCCTTTCTTTGAAACTTATGCTATTTTCACCACATGTTTTCTTTTGTGTGGTGTATGAATGTCTTATCATACTATTCCTAAAATTCAAGTGATTTACAAATTCATTTCAAGTTCTCTCCTTCAATGTCCTTTTGATTCAAAAGTTGTCAGTCATAGATTTTTCTTTAAAACCTTGTTTTAAAGTTTTCCTTTCAAATTTTTTTCTTTCATATCCATGTACTTTAATTTGTTTCAAGAATGTCCTCCATACTCCAATAATTGTTTAAGATTATCTTCAACAATCTTTGACTTACTTTATAAAGGTTTAAAAAAGGATCTTTTTAACGTTTTCTGTTCGGGTTATTTTTGACTTTCTTATAAAGGTGTGAAAAAAATGTTTTTTAATGTTTACCGTATGACCGTCTTTTTCTGCCGTTATGACCGTTCTTCGTTATGAATCTTTCTCTTTAAGTTTTCATGATTTTCCAAAGTAAATTCAATTCCCATTGTTTTGGGGAATTTTTTGTTTTTAAAGAATTATCAAAAGAAAAAGATATTTCATCTCATTTTTATGAGATGTTTGGAAGTGCTTTTGATTATGGATTCAAATGAGTGTTATGATGAAAAGTGCAAGATTCTATATGTTTTGTTAATGTAATGGTTCTTGGACATTATAGATGATGACGGACGGGTTCTAGATATAGCTCTCCAATGCATTGGGTAATAATTTATTCTCTTGAGAAATGATGATTGGAATTAACTGGTTATAAGTTATTCAATTAGGGATGAAATACGATTGAACACGTGCGATGAATATGTTGTCCCAAGATACCTTCATGGTTTTTCTATGCTTGCTATGAGTTTTGAAAGTTTTTCTTTTGCGCAAAGATTGTTTTCACATGTGGTTATGTTTTATTTATAAGCTCAAAGATTTATTATTTGAAAAGGTAAATTTTGTCACGAGTTTTCATGTTTTTTAATGGACTAACTGATTTTCCCTTTTATACCCCTTATTGAACTTTTTGTGCTCATCCCACGTTTTCAACATGGCCTAAGGATGTGTAGAACTATAGCAAAGTCAATCTTTTGAGTATTTGTGACATGTCTTGAACAATGCAAAAGTGTCATGAATGAAACATGAGTTTAAACATAAGAGCCCGTTTTTGTGGAAAAAATGTACATTGTGTGGAAGTGTCTATTTTGTTATGTAATGGTTTTCCTAATTTTCTAAAACTCTAAACTTAAAAGATCATGAGAACGTAAGAAAGTACAATCCTTGCTATTAAACTCATAATTATGGGTTGTTTATGTTACGGACTATTATAACTTATGTTTCCATCACTAACAAAGCATCATATTGTTAAGTTTTCTCTCTGTTTCCATCTTTTCATTTCATTTACCTTCTTCGATTTGGTTTCTATCAACCAAATGGGGCCTTAATGGTGATGAAAAAACCCATTGGAGAGGCCGAAGCTCAATGCAACTGTCTAGTTTGGTGGAGGTGACATTCTTCTCCATGCCAACATTTCATGGTTGCACAAACTATAACTTTATAGCAAGTTGCTTTTTAAGAGTGCCCATCTTTTGGGTTTTCCTAGAAAATTTGCTACTGGTAAAACCATTGTTGGGTTGGTGTACCCCGATCCGTTTGAGTGATGTTGGGTCGGATGTTTGCGGCTCATACTAAACACCTGGCTGCAACTCTCGTGGGTCGAGCTCCACGGTGAGCTCGTTGAAGATTGCAGGGGGCAACACGCCCCTAATCCGGGAGCCGAAGGTTCCCAAACCAAAATTTGGGGAACTGTAGCAACTCTGACCGACTGTAACAGAGCTGACCAGACGACATCGACAGGGCACTGTAGCAGTGTGAACTTTGAAGATAACAAAACTGTAGCTCCGCAAACTTTCGGTCGCCAACCACTGTTGTAGTTTGGACTTGGGCGGTTGCAGTACTGTAGTACAATGAATGATCTGTGCGGTTGGTGGAACAATGCGTCGTCTTTTTTATTAGTTCATTTCGAGTTAGGGTTTTGTGTGCTTGAAACTCTGAAAATCTCCTTGTAATTGTGCTTTCGAATCATAGTGAAATTCCGCCTCTCCGTGGATGTAGGGATCATTTCCCGAACCACGTAAATCGCTGTGTCCATGTGCATCGTCTTCTTCTTTTGTTCTATTTGACTTTTCTTCATCTGCAAACCTATTTGTCGCTGTGACTCCCTCGGCGTTTTCGCTACAACTGATATCAAAGATTGAGTTCAAAATTCTTGAATTGAACGATGACTATGGAAGAAGGCAAAGTGAAGATTGATCGCTTCGATGGAACTGATATCAGTTACTGGAGGATGTAGATTGATAACTATCTTTACCAGAAGAAATTGCATTTGCCGCTTCTGGGTTTAAAGCCAACGGACATGGAACAAATGGAGTTGGAGCTATTGGATCGACAGGTCTTGGGAGTTGTGCGCTTTACGTTGGCTAAAAACGTGGCGTTCAACATCAGAGAGGAGAAAACGACGGTTGGACTGATGAAAGCTCTTGCTAATATGTACGAGAAGCCTTCAACACCAAATAAAGTGTACCTGATGTGACGATTGTTCAATCTGAAAATGATTGAAGAGAGGATTGTTGCAAATCACGTCAAAGAATTCAACACCATCATAAGTCAGTTGATATCGGTGAATATTGTGCTTGATGGTGAGGTATGTGCACTGGTTTTACTGTCTTCATTACCCGACAGTTGGGATGCGACTGTAACAGCTGTGAGCAGTTCTTCGGGGAATACCAAGCTGGTTTTGAATGATGTGCGGGACCTGATCCTTAGTGAAGATATTCGAAGAAGAGAATCAGCCAGATTCTCTGGTGATGCTTTGAACGTTGAAGGAAGAGGAAGATATGCACAATGTGATAATCGTAGAGGACGATCAAAGTCAAGAGAAAAGAGCTGAGACAAGGCAAAGAGGGTTGGTCCTACTTGCTGGATTTGCAAGAAAAAAGGACATGTCAAGGAGTGCAAAGATAAACGAAAGGCGCCTGAAATTAATTCAGCAAACACGGCGGTTGAAAGAACTGATGATGTGCTGTTGCTAAGTGTGGATATCTTTACGGAGTCTGAAATTTTAGACCCAGTTTGCTGGTTTTGGAAAACGTGAGGTATATCCCTGGAAAGAAATTTTATTTCTATCGGACAGCTTGATGATGCAAGTTTTAGTACCACGTTCATTGGTGGTGCATGGAAGATCACTGAAGGAGTTATGGTCATAGATTGGGGAGCAAAGAATGGTACTTTGTACAACAGGACATAAACCTACACGGACATATTTGCATCAATTAATGTTGTCGGAGATTCATAACTGTGACACTACAGGCTATGTCACATGAGTGAGAAGGGGATGAAAGTCTTGACAACAAAAGAATTGCTACCAGAGTTGAAGTTAGTGAATGTTGACCTATGTGAAGATTGTATCTTTGGAAAGCAGAGAGTGTCTGTGAAAGGAGACAGAACACCCAAGGTTGGGAAGCTAGACCTGGTGCACACTGATGTATGGGGGCCTGCACCAGTATATTCTTGTGGAGGGTCACAATATTATGTGACATTTATCGATGACTCGACAAAGATGGTATGTGTTTATTTTTTGAAAAGGAAATCTGATGTGTTTAAGGTGTTTCAAAAGTAGAAGACCATGGTGGAGAATGAGTCAGGATCAAAGCTAAAGTGCTTGAGGTCTGACAACAATGTAAAATATGACTATAATGAGTTTAGGAAATTTTGTTCTAACAATGAAATTCGGTGGGAGAAGATTCTTCGAGGTGCACCACAACAAAATGGTGTGACAGAAAGAATGAATAATACGTTGAATGAACGTGTCGGGAATATAAGGTTACACTCGGGGTTACCCAAAGCTTTCTAGGCTGATGCAGTGAACATGACATCATATCTCATCAATAAGAGTCCATTTTTACCAATGGGAGAATGTCTACCCGAAGAGCTCTGGTTTGGTAAGGAGGTAAGACTCACATTTACGAGTCTTTGGATGTTTGACATATGTCCATATTGATGCTGATGCAAGGACCAAACTTGATGCCAAGTCCAAACCATGTTTCTTTATTAGCTATGGTGCCGAGGAGTTCAGTTACCACTTTTGGGATGATCTCAACAAGATAATCATCAAGAGCTAGAACGTGGTATTTAATGAAGCTGTCACGTACAAGGACCGTCATGCACTTAAAGTTGATAATGCGAATAAAGAATCAGAGTGCCATGAGCAAGTGAGGCTTGAAGGTTTACCTGAGCATGTGACACCAGAACCAGTGGTGCCTACCCTTCAAGTGGAGTTGAGGAGATCAACAAGGGTAAGAATGTCTGTGTAGAGGTATTCATTGTCTTTACATTATTTGTTATTGACTAACGCTAGAGAACCAGAATGTTTTGAAGAGCCAGTGCAATTGAAGGAGTCGAGCAAGTGAGAGCTGGTTATGAAGGAGGAGATTTCCTCATTGCATGATAACAACACTTGGGAGGTGACACCTCTACCACAAGGAAGGAAAGTATTGCTAAACAAGTTGGTATACCGTGTCAAACATAATGGGAAGAGGAGGTACAAAGCAAGGCTGGCGGTGAAAGCTTTTCAACATGAGAGCGAATTTCACTTAAATTTTCTCACCTGTAGTGAAGCTTACCACCATTCAGGTGGTTCTCAGCATTGTGGCATCAGAAGACTTACATCTTGAGCAGCTTGATGTCAAGACTGCTTTCCTTCATGAAGATGTGGAGGAGGACATCTATATGCAGTTGTCAGAGGTGAAGTCTGGGAAGGAAGACTTGGCGTGCAAGCTCCATAAGAGCCTATATGGGTTGAAGCAAACACCCATGCAGTGGAACAAAAAGTTTGATGCATTCATGACTAAAAATGCATACAAACGATGTGACATGGATCAATGTTGCCACATCAAGTCTTTTGGTAATGATACATTATACTGCTTCTATATGTGGATGACATGCTCATTGCAGGATCATGTATGCAGATGATTGATGAGCTGAAAGAGCAGCTGCCTAATGAGTTCGAAATGAAAAATCTTAGAGAAGCTAATAAGATTTTGGGGATGGAGATCAAGAGAGACCGCGCAACAGGAACATTGATGTTATCACAGGTTGATTACGTTGGAAAGGTTTTGAGAAGCAAAACCGGTTTCTATTCCCCTGACAGACCATTTCAAATTAATACTTGAAGGGAAGCAAGGAAGTATCTATGTGCTTTGGGAAATGAAATTCATTACAGAGATATGTGGATGTTGACTTTGGAGGTGATGTCAATGGCAGGAGGAGTACCACGAGTTATGTATTTACCTGTGGAGGAACTGCATTAAGCTGGATATCTCAATTGCAGAAGGTGGCGGCTCTATCTACCACTGAGGCAGAATACATTGCTATAACAGAAGCTGGAAAAGAGATGGTTTGGTTGAAGAACTTCTTGGATGAGTTGGGTAGAAAGCGAGAGGAAAATGTATTGTACTATGATAGTCAGAGTGCTATACATCTTGCAAAGAACCCAACATTTCATGCCCAGACGAAGCATATTCAGTTGAAGTACCATTTTATTGGAGGCTTGATACAAAGTGAGTTGTTGACATTGTAGAAGATTCGTGGAACAAACAATCTGACATACATGTTGACGAAACCGATGTTAATACAGAAGAAGTTGAGGCACTGTTGTGCCTCTGTTGGTCTCCATTGATGAATGGAGGACGAGAGACAAAATATGAGAGAACACTATGGGAGCACAAAAGGGAAAACAACTGGTTTTTCATCAACTGTCGGCTTGAAATTGAAGTTGTGAATGGAAATCACACACCAACGAGTGAAGAAGAGGGGGAGTTCAAATTAAGTAATTCATCTAAGTCAGTTGCATCGAAGCAAGCCGGTTAGTGGATCAAGCTCCAAGTGGGAGATTGTTGGATTGGTGTGGCCCGATCCGTTTGGATGATATTGGGGTGAATGTTTGCGGCTCATACTGAACACCAGACTGCAACTCTCGTGGGTTGAGCTTCGTGGTGAGCTCGTTGGGGATTGTAGAGGGCAAAATGCCCCTGCTTTGGAGGTCGAAGGTCCTCGGCCCAAATTTTGAGAAATTATAACAATACTAACCAACTATAGTAGAGCTGACTAGACGACACCGACAAGGCACTGTAACAGTGTGGACTTTGGCATGACACTGTAGCAAGGATGACCGGCGACATCGACATGGCACTGTAGCAGTGCAAACTTTGGAGATAGCGGTACTGTTGCTCCGTGGACTTCCCGCCACCGACTACTGTAGCCGTTTGGACTTGGGTGGTTGCGGTACTGTAGCACAATTGACTTTCTGTGCGGTTAGTGAAACAGTGCATCGTCTTATTTATTAGCTCATTTTGAGCTAGGGTTTTGTGTGATTGAAACTTTGAAAAATCTACTTGTAATTGTGCTCCCGAATCATAGTGAAATTATGTCTCTCTGTGGACGTAGGGATCATTTCCCGAACCACATAAATCACTGTGTCCGTGTTCATCATCATCTTCTTTTGTTTAGTTTGTCTTTTCTTTATCTGTAAACCTATTTGTTGGTGTGACTCCCTCGGCCTTTTCGCAACAACCACGAGTTTCTTAAGTACAATTTCAGTGATATGGGCTTTGGTTATCTTGGGTTGATCAAGTTCTGGAAGTATAGCTGGACACCAGAGATTAGAAATAATTGAAAGCAAATTATGGTTGAGGATTTTTTTTTTTTTTAATATCTACTTTCTCATCCCTTGACCATATAGGCCTGTTACATGTACATTGACCTTGCTTATGATTGCATATTATAATCCAACAATTTTCCATGGAATCTGCAGATTGGATTGCTCAGCGCATACATTATTAAAAAGTTGTACTTCGGAAGGTATTAGTCTGCCAATTCCATCATTTGCCAACTCCCATTTTTTTGCTGTTTATTGTGTTTGCTGTATTTAAATGCCATGCTGAGACTTTTTTATGTTCTTTTAAGAACTTAAATAATCTCTAATAAATCTGTCTATGTTCTTTAAGCTGAACATGAGTAATTTTATAATAATGACGATTTATGGTTGGTTGAGAAGTCGAGATGAGCTTTGCTTGTTTGCCACTTACTGTAGTATTTTCCGTCCTTTTTTCTCTTCCTATTTCGATGTTTTGTTGCAATTGCTAAAAAGAAAAAAAAAAGTATTATTGCATCCGACGGCTTCTGATTTCAGGCACTCCACTGATCGTGAAGTTGCCATAATGATTCTCATGGCTTACCTTTCTTATATGATGGCTGAGGTAAGAGTTCCCTAGCATGTTCTTCATTACCCATCGGTGATTTTATATATATATATATTTTGTTTTGCAGCTTTTCTCTTTAAGTGGCATTCTCACTGTTTTCATTTGTGGGATTGTCATGTCACACTATACCTGGCATAATGTGACTGAAAGTTCCAGAATTACTACCAAGTATGTGAATAACTCTACCATTATTTTCTATAAATTTGTGATCATAGCTTGAGTAGTGACACGGGATTGCTGCAGGCATGCTTTTGCAACTCTGTCATTTATCGCGGAGACTTTTATTTTCCTCTATGTTGGCATGGATGCCTTGGACATTGAGAAGTGGAGATCCGTTAGTAAGAGGTACGCACACATTAAAAAAAAAATCAGAAAATATTTTTAATGAATCAAACAGAACCTTATTAATATTATTGTTTATTTATTACTTTTGAAATTCTGTTGCGGTGTACTGTAACAGCATCCTGTAGCAGATCTTGAGGATTTGTAATTGTTGAACTTTGTAGTTTTGGCTTCCGGTAGGGTCTGAAAGAGTATGGGTCAGCCCTTTGAGAGGGATGATGGCCCGACTCAATTTGTCCCTGTGAATGCACCCCCAAATAATATTAGTAATTATTACTTTTGCAGTCCAGGAACATCAGTTGGCGTGAGTGCAATACTGCTTGGCCTGGTTCTGGTTGGAAGGGCTGCTTTTGTGTTCCCCCTATCATTTTTATCAAACCTGAGCAGGAAGTCCGGGAGTGATAAAATCGGCTTCAAGCAGCAAGTAGCTATCCATTACTTTAATTTTATCCTCTTTTTAGCATACATGGAGACTCAAACCTTGTCTTACAGGTTGTGATTTGGTGGGCCGGCCTCATTCGTGGAGCTGTATCCATGGCCCTTGCCTACAACAATGTAAACACAATGATTGATGTCCAGTGCTAGAGATTGAAGTCATTTTATATTTTAGCGTTCAACTGTTCATGCTGTATTCCTTTCATTGTTCAATGTCTGTGAATGCAGTTTACAACTTATGGCCATACTCGCATAAGAGGGAACGCTATCATGATCACCAGCACCATAACTGTGGTTCTTTTTAGCACTGTGGTAAGGCTCCCCCTGCAACTACTGTTGGTGTAGGAAGGGGACAATGACCCGAGCCAGGCCAAACCATGGATTTGGGCCTGAACTGCCCGGCTCGGACCTTTTGGATTTGGTCTTCTGTACTTGATTCCTTGCGCTCCTGGTCATGAAATTGGAAACCATAGCTGATGTTTATTCCATCTCTCAGGTGTTTGGATTGATGACACAGCCACTTATAAGGTTGCTGCTCCCCCAGAAAGGTATCAGGGGCTGTACGGCGCCCAATGAATTACCGGCCCCAAAGGCCCTCTCCCTGCCGCTCCTTGTGGGTAGGCAAGATCGGGACGGCGACCTGGATGAGAGCCATGGCCCAGGCCCAGCCAGCCCGCGCATGCTCTTGACAGCCCCGGCCCATACAGTTCACCATAGCTGGCGGGGGTTTGATGATACCTTCATGCGGCCTATGTTTGGTGGGCGGGGGTTCATGGGGAGCCGTTTATATTGAAAGAATGCCGGGGGAGGGATATTGGGAAGGCCATGATCTTGCTTTTAGGAAGGTCATGTTTTTTTCCGGGTGTTTCATATTGTACCATCAATCGCGTCTAAATAAAACACAGTACCGGGAAATCATGAGCTGGAGATAGAATTCTGTCGGTTGTATATATTGTTTAAAAAAAAAAAAAAAAAAAAATTGGGCCTGGGGTAACCTTCTACCTGTGTGGACTTACCCACCTCAGTCCACATCCACACGGACTCAATCTGTATAGACCCATATTCTTAGCGGTCAAATTTTTTAGGTCAGCCCTACTCTGAATCCATCACATATATGAAAAGCTAGTGGACAACAAACCCATTTTGCATTGCCAAGTAACAAGAGGCTTATTCAATCATGTCCAAATAAACATGACACAGAGAGCCTCCAACATAACCAGCCTCGAGAAACATGACACATAGAGCCACCAACACAACCAGCCTCGAGAAGTCCAACCCATTCATTTTCCAACCTCGAGAACTCCAACCCATTCATTTTCCAACCACCATTATCATGCATATGAGCCTCTCTTTACTCGTGTCAATTTAGGTAAAAGTAAACACATTGGGGGTGAGTATATGACAATTAATAAGATTTTCCAAAATGATCCTAATGATCTCAATAAATTGTCATGAATGTATAAGAGTGTATGCATGTGTCAATGTCCATGACACATGCCATAAATGGCCGATTCACGATAAGATGGGAAACTCCATAATAATCCACATCAAAGGCAATATAAATGCACAACCAACCACAATATGAATATCTATAGCACGAGTCATACGATCCCGCTTTGAGGGACCCGAGTTTTTATAATTGAGCTCCCTTGTATTTTACATCAATTGCTTTTATATTTAATTGAACCGATGGGTGCTTCTTGTTGTATGTCGTACGTATGTTGTGCATGAGTATCGTTTTGTTATAGCATGTTGATATCGTATATTGTTGATGGTAGGCTATTCACTGTAAATCCTTGCACTTACTCTGAAGTTAGATGTTGTTTTTTATTTACCCATTATTTTATGTGATGATATTGAGAGTATAGTCACCCAATATTGGTTATAGATTCTCGTTACTAGTCGACAACTTCTAATGTACGGAGAGACACGCCTAAGGTCTTGTGACGTCCCTGACTTAGGACGACATATGGTTTCTAGGTTGGGGCATTACAAAATCATATGAGAACACGGTTTTGGTTGTCTTATTATTTGGGGACCGGTAGTCGGAGATAAGACTGTGTTGGAACTCGGACGAGACACTGGACTGACACGTCGTAAACACCTTTCCCAGTGAAAAACCCAAGTTTCTAGGGGCATGGGATCGTTGTTTTTTTACTTTACACAGTTTTGATTGAGATATTTGTTAAAGTATGATGTTCTAGGTTGGGGTTGCTATTTATGCATTTACTCTTGGCTTAGGTGTTGGAGTTGATGGCCTAGAACCAACTACTATGTACTTCAGATTACTTGTATATTCATAGACTTGAATATCAATAAATTCCTTATTATATATTTATTGTTCTTCAACATAAGTTTATGTGATAATGTTTTATAATATCTGTCGCATTGAAAAGGTTATAGAAGTTCCTCATTATGATGAGAACCTTGATATACTATGATGATATTCTTAAAAATTTTATGTCATATAGTCGAATGATGTCATCTAATGGGACAAATGATGCAGACTGTCAAGTGCGAGTATCCGTAAGTGGGTGCAATTTTTTTCATAAAGTTCGCATTTGATAATCTCCAAGACTGAAGATTATGATGACAAACCCGCCAATAGAAAATCTATATGTATGCGTGTCATTGGATATTCCTACATGCGAGCAAGTGTAATGATTCTTAGACTTTAAGATTGTTATTAATGCATATCATGAGTTGTGTACTTAGATTTATTATCGTAAACCGTGATAGCATATGTTTACGGTGAAGTTGGGTACGTTGGGTGCGTCACGAGTGATAAGTTGTTAATAAATAAGTTAAAGAATGATTCATCCCTTCTATCTTTATGGGAGTTGATATCTCATATTATGACCCGACCCACCGAGACCTGCTTGGTTGTCGATAAGCCGAGTGTAACACCCTTAAGATCACCTCCAATAGGCCAGGGGATGATGAAAAGTGCCGAGTAAGCATATTACACACATGAGAGACCTTAGTCCAAAGTACCTGTATGCATGCACCCATCTCCAATCATTAGCATCATGTTGAAAGATAAAATACATCTGATACCAAGAACACATGCATACATCCATATCCCACATCAGAGTACGACACAAGTACTGGAAAGCAAAAAGGTCCAAATACAAGCCCACCAAAGCTGTGAATAGAGTCTAACCAGCAAGCAAGTCAAATGCAACACCTGGTACGAACCACGATCTGTATAGCGCAACTATGTTGCACCTGCTCCTAATCCACCTAGGACTCCTTCAGAAGGCCTACCATTTGCATAAGACATGTCATGTGCAGGTAGAGCTCATGTAGGGGTGAGTAATAATACTCAGTAGAACACCTGTAACACCCCAAGATTTTATGAAATATTGTTTTCAAATGAATTTAATCTTTTTGAGATTTTGCGTTACATGTAACACTGAGTTTAGCTTGTGTTACACACAACACTGAGCTTGACTTGCATTACACATAACACTAAATTTACCTTGCGTTATACGTAACACTAAGTTTGGCTTGTTTTACACACAATACTGAGTTTAGCTTGCATTACATGCAACACTGAGTTTAAAAGAAACGTGACATACTATTAAAATATTATTATTTAATATGATAATTATCACATTACTGTTGGAATGACGAGTATGAATAAGGTTAACAAAATTATGAAAATATATGGTTTACACATTTAAATATAATGAATTCTTTGATGACCAATTAATTAGAAATGAAAATAAAAACCTTTTTAAAATGAAGGAAATTATTTTCCAAAAAACTATTTTATGCACATAAACATGTTTTAAGTAAAATTAGATCAAGCATATATCAATTAATCCAATTCAGTTCATTGGAATCATTTTCATATTGAATTTTGATATAAAAACTTTGTAAATTTTTAAACATTTTTCTTTGAAAATCCACTTTCTCGTTGCGTCTGCAAGATTAATTTTAAATTAAATTTCATCACTTATGTGAATGGAATTTTTCAAAATGGATTCCATATTTGAAATCAGAATAATTTATATTATTTAATAAATTCAACTTTATTTTTGACCATAATGACTAGAGAAAACAATTAAAAGTTAATTACCACAATTAAGGTTAAAACGGGGTTTTTCACATTACATATGTTTGTATTAAAATTAATTTTACACACAGGTCTTTTAATAAATTTGATTTCATATTTAGAATCAGTAGGTCTAAATTATATAATAAAGCTCATTTTAATTTTAGTCTAAAAAAAACTAAAAGGGTAAAATTGAGTAAACTTAAAGGTTAAGGAATAACATGATAAAAAATGTATTTCATTTGTGTGGTGGAGGTGTGTCTCGACCACATCATTTCTCCACTCAATTATTGATATATTTTTGAGGCAGATGAGGTAAGAGTGGTCTCCCAATAGTGAATACTTTTGTGTATTTACAAAAATGCCACCATTCCTCAATTATTAAAGGGCACTCACTCCCCTCACTTCTTCACACCTATAAATCCATTTGTATTGACAAAAACCTAGCCAAATCACTTCCCAAATTCCATACTCTCATCATAGAAGACTTAGTTTGGGAATAAATCCAACATAGGAAGGATTTATTGCAAACCTAAGGAGGATACCCAAAGAAGAGGTAACGTTCTTCAACAAGCTTTTTTATTCTATTTCTTCCTCCACCTCATTCAATTCTTATTAAACCATGCTGATATAATAACCTAAATATATTTCATATATTGAGATGTTTTTATGTTAAGGGTATGACTTATAATCACCTCCACTTCAATCAAATGGGTTACGAAATCATCGTTCGCGTGTACGGTGGACTACCGTCTATCAAACTGATATCATTAGTTTTTCCATTACCACCTATCAAAGCTGTGTATGATGATAAATATAAAAAATATATATTATGTTTATAACATAATTATACCTCTAAAGTCATTATATTAATTTCCATTCTGCAGGGTATATAATAATGTCGTACGTGTGTACGACGGACTACCGCCTCGCGAAGCGATGCGATTTGTTTTTCACTAATGCTTTACATGGAAGGTAATAAATATATAGTTAATGAATATATATTATATATATGACATCATAATGATTCTAGAAGGGTGATATATTATTTACCTTTCTTACGTTGTCCATCAAGAAAATGGAAATAACGTTCATGCGTACGTACGACCTACCATCTCCATGAACGATGTAGTTCATTTTATATCTCTAACATTAATGGATTAATATAAATATATATATAATGAATATATATTATATTTATATCATGGTTAACATTCTGGAATTGATGGAACTATGATCAAAGTAAAAAGACCAAAAAGACCAAACCAAAACATACGTGAAAAATGAAGCAGTTATTATCCAAAATGTAATTTTAACAAGGAATTGTTAATAAGTAAATCATATATGGCATGATACACATGAGTATGGTTATGTAATAGATGTATAATAAACTTATATTTATTATAAGGGAGGTTTGAATGTATATGAAGGAAGTCAATACTTATGGTAAGGGATTTCTAGTATCTATTTTTATTTCTAGGAGACATATGAAAATTCACTACTCATTTCTTTTGTGTTGCAACATCCCCCGATCCGGCACTCTATCACATGGACAAAAAGGGTTGGTTACGGGACCTCAAGCATGCCTCCCCATATGCCATAGGATTCCGACTAGCATCAGAGGTGTGATGAATATAGTAGGGAGACTATACCCCTGGTATAGAGTTACAACACAATGGAATAATCGAGTAATAATAATATTATAGTAATGAAGAACAATGAAAACCATATATCATACAACTGGAAAGTAGAGGAGAAACTAATAAACCAATAACGATGAATCATGTAATGATAAGATGAGATGTATCTAAAAGTCAAACTGAAAACAATACAAATAAAAGAATCAGCTGACATAATATAAACTCAAAAGACCCCAATCCCAAACCCCATGTCGAACCCAACTCCAAAATCCAACCCATCCAGCAAGCAACAAATAAGCAACAAGGTCCCTTGTTCTTGTCCAAACCTGCATCCATGTAATCTTCTCGGGTACCACCATGTCTAAAAAAACTAGCCTGATAATAAGTGCATGAAATAATATGATAATAGGTGTATTAATTAATCAATTAATACAATACACCAATTAACCTTCTCCAGAACCATACCAAAATGTCTTTGAGCATGTATCACAACCATACCAACCATAACCATAAACCATGGTATAATCAACCAACCAGCCATAGCCCTATGTATAAGCATTTCATCTTCTGAGCATATCCCTATATATAATCATTTCAGCATCAACTGGGGCCAAGGCCGCTATATAATTATTTTAGCATGTATCACTGAGCATATCTCACTATATAAGTATTTCAGTATGTGTCACTTGGCATATCCTACTATATAATCATTTTAGAATATGTCACTAAGCATAGCCCTCTATATAAGCATTTTAACCCATAGGATAAGCCCTATATATAATCATTTTAGCACCAAATCAACAAGTCATAATATAAAGGATATCAAAATATCACATCATAAGCCTCAGTGGTTAATTATGAAAATTACCATTTGTCTTTCAATTACACTTTCATTTATATATCAATTTATGAACATACATATCAATAGCCCATAAGATATTAACAAAGTGATTCTATATCAAGAAATCACTTGCAATCTCATGTCATGATAAACAAACTTTAAAACATTAACCAATTTCTTATTATTCAAAGGTTCAGCCAGGTCGCATCAACAATTGAATCCAAAGGGATCCAACCAATATTCTAATCCATGATTTACCATTAATTAATGAGTAAATTAATTAGATCACATGTTACCTTGATGAAATCAAAATATTTAATAGATTTGATAATTAAATAGACCATAGGGTTAGGTTTAGACCCCCTACCTTTATTCGGCAATTAAGCAATGCTTCCAACTGGAATCACCAACAAGAATGGAGGCATAGAAGATCACAAGAAGAACCTATATCAAACCATATTAAGATCAAAATTATTCCACCATAGGGTTCAAAAGAAAACATTACTTAAATAGAAGAAAGAGGAATGGAGAAGAAGACCAAAGAAAAGGGACCTACTAGGGATCAAACACTAAACCCCAACGTTCGGAAGTGATGAAATTGATCCATAAATTTTGGGAGTCACCTAGGGATTGAGAGGTGGGGCTGCACAAATGGAGGAATGAGAAAATATGTGTACGATGCTACTTAAAACTATTACTCGTGATAATTACATGGCATGCAACCCATTTACATGTCACATATTTCTTCTTAATGGTTTATGCTGAAAAACCCATACCCTCAATTTAATTTTAACCATGATTGAACATTACATGTCATGTAATGGCTTTACAGTGTGTATTCACTTCGCATCATGAAACTGGTTCATAGCTTGTGTCTAGGAACAACTACACATCTTGTAACATGTATACGGTGTGTAAATTCACTGCAGACACTTTCCAGCCTAGCTTCCGCAAAATAGCCCGAACCATCTTCGAAGCCTTCCAAACTCAATGAAAACCCTCATAATCCCATTTAGCACGTTTATACCTAGATTCCATTAATTGAAACAAATATACATCCATGAAATTTAGGTAATTTTCCACAACAAATTCTCTCAATCTCCAAACAAGACTCAACCACCAAGATTTCAAGACAAAGGAAAACCCAATAAAAGAAGTTTAAAACAAAACTCAAAGGAGGTAGCTAAAAAAAGGATCATAAAACCTTTCCACCATATAATAGCTCATCCTTGAGATGCTCCAAGCATAATTGTGGGGTCTCAGTGAACAAATATTGTCACTGTGCTTGTATATCAGACTCCCTCTCCTAGGTCTCCTCCTAAACACACCCATACTGCTATTGAACTCAAACCATAAGTATAGGCTTAACTTGAAGATAATTCTCACTAAGGTCCACAAAACATATTAGATACTCCTCAAAGGATGAATCAACACAAAGCTTGACATCCTTGATGTATACCACATGAGAAGGGTTAGGATAATATCTCTAAAGTTGTGACATGAAAAACACATCGTGCATGACACTGTAGCTCCATAGAAAGGCTAATTGGTACGCCACTGGATCGACCCTATCCACTATATCAAATGACCTGACAAACCTAGGTGATAGATTTCTCTATTTACTAATACGGCATTTCCCCAACCTAGGAAGAACCCAAAGTAAAACTCGACAACCAACCTAAAAATCCATAGGTCATCTCCGATGGTTAGTGTACAATTTTTTCCTACTCTGCACGCTCACCAACCACCACCTAATCAACTAAAACTACTTGGACGTCTCTTACATGAGACTAGGTCCAATAAGTGGCAACTCACCTACCTCCAACCAACAAAGAGGTGAACGACACAAACTTTCATACAAAGCCTCAAAAGGTTCCATCTAGATCGATGCCTGGAAGATGTTATTATATGAAAACTTCATGACTGCCATATGTTACTCCCATGAACCACCAAAATCCAAAACACAAGCTGATAACATATCCTCTAGAACCTGAATAGTCTGTTCAAATTGACCATCTGTCTGAGGATGATAGGCTGTGCTCAAAAGAACCTATGATTTTAGAGCCTTATAAAGACCATTCCATAACTTTGATGTTAAATGAGGATCTCTATCTAAAATGATACTCCTCGAAACACCATGCAAACGAACTATCTCATGCATGTACAGACTATGTAGATCATCAACTGTGAAGGTCTCCCTAATAGGTAAGAAATGGGATACCTTCATCAGTTGATCCACGATCACCCATATTGCATCATTCTTATGGGTTGTCCTAGGAAATCCTATCAAAAAATCAATAGTGACAACATCCCATTTCCACTTTGGAATGGGAAGAGACTACGATAGCCCAACTGGCCCCTGATGCTTAGATTTCACCTGTTAACAGGTGAAAAATCTCTCTTTAAATTCTGCTACCTTCTTCTTTATTCCTGACCACTAGTATTATATATAGAGACCACGATACATCTTTCTCAGACCAGGATGTACTGCCCATCTAGAATCATGAAACTCTCTCATCATCTCCTCACACAATCTAGTTGGAACCCCTAATTATCCATTGAAAAAACATAATTTTCACTGCCAAGAGACCATCCGGATTGTGTCTCCCCCCATATAACACTACTACAAAATAGGCCTTTAACATTACTAAAATTGGAATTTATCCACGCTAAAAACGCACTGACCACCGAAGTGCGATTAAAATCCCTAGGCTTTTATCAGAACTTTTAAAAGTGCTGATAAAGGATTCCATTATGAATGCATTTAGTAGCATTGATAAAGGGGAATACGATAGTGTGCTATTAAATTTACAACATAGTGCAACACGAGATACAGCACCGGAAAACATAAAAAATAGGTACAAATACATATTTTAAATGAAATAAGATTTATAAAAAAAAATAAAAGAAGAAAAAAATATATTATAGAAATTTCAAATATTGGTTTATACAATTGCATGAGTAAGTAAAAATTATCATATACATTCAAAAACATTTAATGTTCCTTTGTCTTTAGCCCCTGACCCCGACTCATGCTCTTTCTAAACAAACCACCCCTGCTCGAGCAAAAGAATGCACCAATATAAGAAAAAAATTCTTATGTTAGTAATAATATAATGAAATAAATTAAACAAAAAGTGTTAATTTTAAAATAATCTTTGAGTCATATCAGGAAGACTGTGTATTGGATTGAGTTACGGTTGATTCTTGCACGTCACACCATTTCTTGTTCATCTTCAAGAATTATCTCTGTGAAAGTTAACCAAATAATTATAAGATAAAAATTATAGGGAAATTAATTAAGTAATAATAGATAGAATGATGAGAAAAAAATCTAGGCTCATTTTCTCGGTTTTTGGTGATGTGATGTGCATTTTAAACTAAAATAAAACTTATATATTGAAAAACATGCACTTAGAGTCATACTGGTCACACCGTGCATCATATTGAGGTGAGGATGATTCTTACACATCCCAAATGACTTATGGATCATTTTCCTAAAGTATCAAAACAATATGAATGTGTTTTCTCCATTTTAAGTACATCACTTGTGTTTTATACTAAAATATCATTTTAAACTGGAAACACACAATTTGAGTCATATCGGTCACATCATGTATCAGTTTTACATGAGATTGATTCCTACACATAAAAAATAAATTATGAATAATTTTTAAAAATTATCAAGACAATCCGAGTGCATTTTCTTGGTGTTCAATGAGTGACACTTTTTGAACTAAAATGTCAATTTAAACTGATAAACGACACTTTGAGTCATATCGGGCACATCATATATCGGATTGAGGTGAGATTGATTCCTACACATCAAAAATTAATTATGGATCTTTTTTTATAAAGTATAAAAATATTATGAATGCATTTTCTTAGTTTTGAGTATGTCAGTTGCCTGTTTTACTAAAATTCATGTCAATTTTAAATAAAAAGGCACACTTGGAGTCATATCGGCCGCACCATGCATCAGATTTAGGTGTGGATGATTAATACATGTCCCAAATGACTTATTAGTCTTTTTTCTAAAGTATATAAACAATCATAATGCGTTTGATCGGTTTTGAGTATGTCATTTGTGTTTTTTACTAAAATGAAATTTTAACTAAAAACATGTACTTTGAGTCATACCAGTCACATCATGTGTCATTTTGATATGTGAATGATTCATACATGTAAAAAATGACCTATGAATCATTTTCATAAATTATTAAGACAATCCAAGCATGTTTTCTTAGTATTTAGTGAGTGAAACCTTTTGAACTAAAATGTCAATTTTAAACTGATAATGGAAACATTGAGTCATATCGAGAACATCGTGTATCATATTGAGGTTAAGATAGTTATTACATATCAAAAATGACATATGGATAAATTTCATAAAGTATAAAAATAATCCAAATTCATTTTCTTGGTTTTAAGTATGTCACTTGTCTTTTTTACTAAACTTAATGTCAATTTTAAATAAAAAGACACACTTGGAGTCATATCGGCCACACCGTGCATTAGATTGAGGTGTATCTGAAACCTAAATGTCCCAAATGTTTTATGGATTGTTTTATTAAAGTTTCAAAACAATAAGAATGTGTTTACTTGGTTTTGATTTCGTCACTAGTGTTTTTTACTAAAATGTCATTTTAAAATGGAAACACACACTTTAAGTCATATCGGTCATATCATGTGTCAGTTTGATGTGAGAATGATTATACATGTCAAAAATGACTTATGTATCATTATCCTAAATTATAAAGGTAATCCGAGGGATTTTTATTAGTTTTTGATGAGTGATACTTTTTAAACTAAAATGTAAATTTTAAATTAATAACAGACACTTTGAGTCATACTGGCATATCATGTATCTGATTGAGATGAGGATGATTATTAAACATCAAAAATGACTTATGAATCATTTTCCTAAAGTATCAAAACAAACTGAATGTTCTTTCTCAGTTTTGAGTATGTCAGTTGAATTTTTTACTAAAATTAATGTCAATTTTAAATAAAAATACACACTTGGAGTCATAACGGTCACATTGTGAATCAGATTGAGGTGGAGATTATTTATACACATCCCAAATTACTTATGGATCATTTTTATAAAGTATAAAATAATCGAAATTCATTTTCTTGGTTTTGACTACGTCACTTGTGTTTTTACTAAAATGTCATTTTAAACTGAAAACACACACTTTGAATCATACCTTTCATATGGTGTGTCGGTTTTATGTGAGTATGATACTAAAAATAAAAAATGACTTATGAATCATTTTCCTATTTTATTAAGAAAATCCAACCATTTTGTCTTAGTAGTGAGTGACACTTTTTGAACTAAAATGTCAATTCCAAAATGAAAATGAATACTTTAAGTCATACCGAAAACATCATGTATTAGATTGTGGTGAGTATGATTCATACACATAAAAAATGACTTATGGATCATTTTTCTAAAGTATCAAAACAATCTGAATGCATTTTCTCAGCTTTGAGCATGTCAGTTGTCCTTTTTACTAAAATTAATGTTAATTTTAAATAAAAAGACACAAATGGAGTCATACCGGTCACACCATTCAATGGATTTAGGAAAATATTGTTCATACACATAAAAAATGACTTATGGATCATTTTACTAAAGTATAAAAACAATTTTAATGCGTTTTCTTGGTTTTGAGTATGTCACTTATCTTTTTTACTAAAATTTCATTTTAAACTAGAAACATGCACTTTGAGTCATATGATTCTCGCTCAAATTTACCCAAGATAATAAGGTAAGATGGTTCTTGTAGTTTAGCTTGGGTTGTCGAATCCTCAGAGACGTAAGAAGTAACCTATAGACACATACATTCTATGAACTGTTTTTGGCTATGAAGTGGAAAACTTGGGTTGATTTTAGATGGGTTTAAAGGAACTCTAAGAGACTTAAGTGAATTCAATTTAAAATAATGAGTTGATCCTAGGTTATCACTCGGGGTGGATTGGACGTATTCCCTTTTTAATGATTTTAATTTCTTATATTTGAGATGGGTTCATTTAAGGAGATAAAACAACATCATCACTTACTAGTTTAATTACAACACCCTTTAATACTAATAACCTATACACTTGAAGGATCAAAGTTTTGAGAACTTCAAGGTAAAGGTTCGAATTAGCACTTGAAGTGTGTGGCCTTAAATTCAACAAGGACGATGGAGTTTAAAAATCATCAAATAAAAATCTAAATTAAAGAAGTGATTATACATTAATGAGGTGATAAATAACATCCAATCCATCCCCTTTCTACTCCCTTGGATCAACCCATAAGTGGTTTATCCCTCCATTGATCCCATGGTTTCAATGGAAGCGAAAAGTAGACTCATGAGGGAGGAAATGGAGAAGTAAAGAAAACAACAAAAATAAAATGATCACTCCACCGTTGTGTGAATAATTTCACAAGGTTTGGTGTGAATAAATTCACACCTTGATCCAACGGTATCAAATTTATACGAAGAACAATAGAATAAGAGTAGAAGAAGAACTTTTATTAAGAAACTAAAGTGAATTGAACAACTTACATGTGAAAGACAAATTTGAGACAACAAAATTGCAGCATAACATTACAATTAAACAAATAATCCAAGATTATTAAATCCTCCAACACAACTACCTTAAATAGGAATTTTTGAGCCCTTGGGTCGATCCTCAAACAGTCCATGTCTCCTCAATTAATTGTGGTAGGCCATAGGTGGGTGGAAAGTAAGGGAGAGTTGATTTTTTCCACCCTTGACCCGAGGTGGCAGCCAGATTTCCTTCACCGAACAGACACGCTTGGAAGACCTTCTAGATGGCCAAATAAGAGTAGGAAATAGGAGAAGAAAATGTATCTCCGGATGTATTATAGTCTCCTGTAAAATTTGGGCTCATTTGGAGTTGTGGATTCCGAGATATGATTATATTAGTGGGATGTTTTTCTGGGCCACAGAATCTGGCCCGGAATTTTATCTCTAACTTGGGCCACCTAACTGGACACCATGGAGGCCGAATTAGCATTTGATCCTAAAGAGTGATTTGTTCCTATACATGTATTATATCATCCCACGAAATTTGGGATTAATTGGGACTTTATGTTGGGCCCCACAGTCTCATAAGTGGGCTGGTGTCTGATATGACTTCTCCATAATTGCTTCCATTCATTGCCAAATATCTCCATCATCCTCCATGAATTATCCACTGATCCCTGAATCAAACATGTTCATATTTAAGTTTAGATCAATTTACAAAAATATCAAATTAAAATATGTATAATTATATTCCTTAAAATCAGATGAATCATTGGATACTTTAAATGATGTTAAAAAATGTACCACATAATAGTGCATTTTAAGAAGGTATTACAATCATAATGTGAAATGATGTTCAAAGTGTAAAATGCACTAAAATGGTATTTATGAATAATAAAGCACATGAATATTATATATATTAACAATGAATATTAGCCTCATTTAGTGTCTAATCACACCCCCAACTTGAATTTTGCTAGTCCCGAGCAAAATATATCTCAACAATATGAAATTCGAATCCCCTTTTCCAAAAATATTTTAATACACAATGATAACCAAAAAAACCTTATACCAAACAATCATGAAACCCATAAAAATATTTTAATACAATATAGTTTCATAAGCATATCCCAATCCCAAGCCCATTCCTTTGTTCAAATTCATTGCCATAATTCATCCAATATCAATTAAGTATGAGGATGTGTTGTGCATCACAATAGAGATGGGGGTTCATCTTTATTCAAGGGGAAAATTACGGAAGCACTAGGTGGAATCACATTTTAATATTAAGATGAGTATTCATTTTTTTATATAATTTTTTTTTGTTTCTGCAATTTTTCCATGGTAATTGAAATTGCACTCAAAAGAGTCAACCCCTGTAGCGAGACTTTGCCGATGACTCCCAGGCTCAAAGACCTTAGGGAACCAAGTGAAGTCCACATACTCGGGAATCATCTCGAGTTAACTCAGTCAAAAACAAATTCAAATTACCAAAAATAGAGATAAAATTACTAACTCTGGGCTAGACAACTATGGAGTCATGATCCCCAAGTGCCGAAAGCCACGCATTAGGTCATTTCATTGCTCTACGCGCAATTTTTTTTTAATTTTTTTTGAATACTCATATTAAACTAAAATGATCACCAAACCTATTCTATTTATTTAGGGGACCCCATGAACTCAAACTAATACCCCACTATCCAAAGGACGTGCATTGTGATCTTTTTTTATTTAGATGAAAATATAAACAATGAAATATCACATTGGACAACCACACTTTCCAAAATCAATGTTCATGAAATTATAAAAGGATTAAAATCAGAATCATGGTATGCTAAATTATTTGATATTCAGTTTCAAAGTGTTCAATGTGTATTACCATGTTTAAAGTTAAAGGAATTTTTCCTTCCATTTTCACAATTTTTTTTTCAAATCATTCATTTTTTTGACACGAAATCATTTTTTTATTTTATCTCCCCCCCAAATTAAAATAACACTATCCCCAGTGTTTAAAGAAAATAAAATTTAGAAGGGGGTAGAGGAATAAAAGGGGAGTTCAATAAGGAAATTGAAATATTAGGATCATGGAATGAAGTCACCTGTGGTTGAAGTTTTAAGTTCTTGCTTCTCCAATTTAGTCCTTTGATATCCATGTCGCTTGTAGAGTTCCCTAGTGGAAAAAGGAAAAAAAGAGTATATATATATATATAAGTAAAATATAAGTATATATATAAAATAAAATAAACTGATAATACATTGTCTTCTTTTTAAATTTCTGGGTAAGGTATTACTCAAGGATCACACCACGTGACACGGATGAATATGGTGCTCCCCTTTCATACCCATCCATACTCATAGTAGAAGAACAGGTCAACAATCTATTTTTTTTAAATATAAAAATGATTAATTAAAATATAAATTTTATTAAAACAAAAAAATGATAGGAAACTTGAAAACCATGAGTTGCCTCCCATGCAGCGCTTTGTTTAACGTCGTTAGCCCAACATGAACACCCCTAACTTACCCAATACCAAATTTAAACATTTTAAGGACCACATGTTTCACCACTACACCTAGTTTTATATTTATTTTATGTTTATAATTTGTGTCATGTACAAACCTATGTTCTACAATGAGTGGGAAAATCCAAGGAATGTTTGAAATGGTTGATCCAGTTTCCACTGTAGTTTTTCCAAAGACATCAATGGTCATTACAAATTTTTTGGTTTCAAGAGAAGAATGAATTCCAACTAAATGTTCATGGTTATATCCTATGAAGGGATACTTGATCATGGAAGGAAGGACAAAAATTTTGAGCTCAGGTTGGATAGTACATTCAAACACAGGTTGAGATTTTGAATCCAAATCAGTTTCATTTTCCAAATTTATCAAAAAAATTGGTTCCTTTTGAATATAAGATTCAACAAAAAAATGGAAAGATCAGTGTTAATAATGTTTATGGACTCAAAGTTTGTGATTTCTCCCAATGGTTTAGTAATTTTTTGTTCTGAAGAATCAATGGAGTGATATTCAGGAAACTCAATCCATGATGTCAAATTCTCCTCTTGTGAATACAAAAAATAAGTTTCATCTTGATTTAAACACCTATAAACAATTCCTTGATCCTCATCATCTTCCCCAAATCCAAAGGTTTTCTCTTTAGTAAATTCATGAGAGGTTTGTGGGAAACTAGATACTTCACATAAGGTTATGGAAGGGACAGTTTGTGTAGGGATGGGTTCCTCACAATTTTTAATGATTTGTAGTTCTAACCTCAATGATGAAACCTCAAAATTCATTATCTCCATTTGTTGACACAATTTTTCAATTAATGTATGTGTATTAGGATGGATAAGGGGTCGAGACAGATGGTCTATTCCAGGAGGATAACTATGTTGTTGGAATTGCATAGGAGGATGTTCAAATTGGCTTTGTGGGGATTGAAACTCATTATATTTTGGAATGTTTTGTGGATAATAGGAGTTAAAACATTGTGTCTCAATTGGTTGTTGGTTATCCCACCAGTAGAAACTAGGATGGTCATTGTACATCACACTTGGTGTGGGGTGATCAATGTAGGGAGAGGTTCCCCATGTTTGGATTTGTTCAAAAGGATTTTCCATAGGAATGAAATTGGGGATGATATAAAAGAAGTGGGATGAAAAAAAAGGATGATAGTGTCTAAGATAAATTACTTAGGTCCCTGGAAACGGTGCCAAAATTTGATTCTCGCTCAAATTTATCCAAGAGAATAAGGTAAGACGGTCCTTGTAGTTTAGCTTGGGTTGTCGAATCCTCAGAGACCTAAGAAGTAACCTATAGAAACGTAAATTCTATGGACTATTTTTGCATATGAAGTGACCAACTTGGGTTTATTTTATATGGGTTTAAAGGAACTCTAAGAGTCTTAAGTGAATTCAATTTAAAAGAATGAGTTGATCCTAGGTTATCGCTCGGGGTGGATTGGACATATTCCCTTTTTAATGATTTCAATTTCTTATATTTGAGATGGGTTCATTTAAGGAGATAAAACAACATCATCACTTACTGGTTTAATGCCTACACCCTTTAATACTAATCACCTATACACTTGAAGGATCAAAGTTTTGAGCACTTCAAGGTAAAGGTTCGAATTAGCACTTGAAGTGTGTGGCCTTAAATTCAACAAGGACGATGGAGTTTAAAAATCATCAAACAAAAATCTCAATTAAAGAAGTGATTATACATTAATGATGTGATAAATAACATCCAATCCAGACCCTTTCTATTCCGTTGGATCAACCCATAAGTTTGTTATCCCTCCATTTATCCCATGGTTTCAATGGAAGCGGACAGTAGACTCATGATGGAGGAAATGGAGAAGTAAAGAAAACAACAAAAATAAAATGATCACTCCACCGTTGTGTGAATAATTTCACAAGGTTTGGTGTGAATAAATTGACACATTGATCCAATGGTATAAAATTGATATGAATAACAATAGAATAATATTAGAAGAAGAACTTTTATTAATAAACTAAAGTGAATTGAACAACTTACATGTGAAAGACAAATTTGAGACAACAAAATTGCAGCATAACATTACAATTGAACAAAGCATCCAAGATTCTTCAATCCTCCAACAATAATGCCTTAAATAAGAATTTTTGATCCCTTGGGTAGATCTTCCAACAGTTCAAGCCTCCTCAATTAATTGTGGTAGGCCATAGAAGGGTGAAAAGTAAGGGAGAGTTGATTTTTTCCACCCTTGACCCGAGGTGGCATCCAGATTTCCTTCACCGAACAGACGAGCTTGTAAGACCTTCTAGATGGCCGAATCAGAGTGGGACATAGAATAATAAAATGGATCTCCTGATGTCTTATAGCCTCCTGTAAAATTTTGGCTCATTTAGATTTGTGGATTCCTGGATATGATCATATTAGTGGGATGTTTTTCTGGGCCACAGAATCTGGCCCAGAATTTTATCTCTAACTTGGGACGCCTAAATGGACACCATGGAGGCCTAATTAGCATTGGATCCTGAAGAGTGATTTGTTACTATTAATGGATTCTATAATACAACGAAATTTAGGATTAATTTGGCCTTTATGATGGGCCCCACAGTCTCATCAGTGGGCTGGTGTCTAATCTGACTTCTCCAGAATTGCTTCCTTTCATTGCCAAATATCTCCATCATCCTCCATGAATTATCCACTGATCCCTGAAGAAAACATGTTCATATTTAAGTGTAGATAAATTTAAAAAAATATCAAATTAAAATATTTATAATTATATTCCTTAAAATTAGATGAATCATTGGGTACTTTAAATGATGTTAAAAAATGTACCACATAATAGTGCATTTTAAGAAGGTATTACAATCATAATGTGAAATGATGTTCAAAGTGTAAAATGCACTAAAATGGTGTTTATGAATAATAAATAACATGAATATTATATATATTAACAATGAATATTAGCCTCATTTAGTGGCTAATCACACCCCCAACTTGAATTTTGCTAGTCCCGAGCAAAATATATCTCAACAATATGAAATTCGAATTCCCTTTTCCAAAAACATTTTAATACACAATGATCACCAAAAACTCTTATACCAAAAAATCATGAAACCCATAAAAATATTTTAATACAAGATAGTTTCATAAGAATATCCCAATCCCAAGCCCATTCCTTTGTTCAAATTCATTTCCATAATTTATCCAATATCAATTAAGTATGAGGATGTGTTGTGCATCACAATAGACATGGGGGTTCATCTTTATTCAAGGGGGAAATTACGGAAGCACTAGGTGGAATCACATTTAAATATTAAGATGTGTATTCATTTTTTTTGTATAATTTTTTTTTTGTTTCTGCAATTTTGCCATGGTAATTGAAATTGCACTCAAAAGAGTCAACCCCTGTAGCGAGACTTTGCCAATGACTCCCAGGCTCAAAGACCTTAGGGCACCAAGTGAAGCCCACATACTCGGGCATCATCTTGAGTTAAATAAGTCAAAAAAATTCAAATTATCAAAAATAGAGATAAAATTACTAACTCTGAGCCAGACAACTATGGAGTCACAATCCCCAAGTGCCGAAAGCCACGCATTAGGTCATTTCATTGCTCTACGCCCAATTTTTTTTAATTTTTTTTTGAATACTCATATTAAACTAAAATGATCACCAAACCTATTCTATTTATTTAGGGGACCCCATGAACTCAAACTAATACCCCACTATCCAAAGTACATGCATTGTGATCTTTTTTTATTTGGATGAAAATATAAACAATGAAATATCACATTGGACAGCCACACTTTCCAAAATCAATGCTCATGAAATTATACAAGGATTAAAATCAGAATCAGGGTATGTTAAATTATTTGATATTCAATTTCAAAGTGTGCAATGTGTATTACCATGTTTAAAGTTAAAGGATTTTTTCCTTCCATTTTCACAATTTTTTTTTCAAATCATTCATTTTTTTTAACATGAAATCATTTTTTTATTTTATCTCCCCCACAAATTAAAATAACAGTGTCCCCAGTGTTTAAATAAAATAAAATTTAGAGGGGGGTAGAGGAATAAAAGGGGAGTTCAATAAGGAAATTGAAATATTATGATCATGGAATGAAGTCACCTGGTGGTTGAAGTTTTAAGTTCTTGCTGCTCCAATTTAGTCCTTTGAAATCCATGTCGCTTGCAGAGTTCCCTAGTGGAAAAAGGAAAACAAACAAACAAAACAAAAGAGTATATATATATATATATATAAGTAAAATATAAGTATATATATAAAATAAAATAAACTAATGATACATTGTCTTCTTTTTAAATTTCTGGGCAATGTATTACTCAAGGATCACACCACGTGACACAGATGAATATGGTGCTCCCCTTTCATACCCATCCATACTCATAATAGAAGAACAGGTCAACAGTCTATTTTTTTTAAATATAAAAATGATTAATTAAAATATAAATTTTATTAAAAAAACAAAATGATAGGAAACTTGAAAACCATGGGTTGCCTCCCATGCAGTGCTTTGTTTAACGTCGTTATCCCGACATGAACACCCCTAACATACCCAATACCAACTTTAAACATTTTAAGGACCACTTGTTTCACCACTTCACCTAGTTTTATATTGATAATATGTTTATAATTTGTGTCATGTACAAACCTTTGTTCTACAATGAGTGGGAAAATCCAAGGAATGTTTGAAATGGTTCATCCAGTTTCCACTGTAGTTTTTTCAAATACATCAATGGTCATTCCAAATTTTTTGATTTCAAGAGAAGAATGAATTCAAACTAAATGTTCATGGTTATATCCTATGAAGGGGTACTTGATCATGGAATAAAGGACAAAAATTTTGAGCTTAGGTTGGATAGTACATTCAAAATCAGGTTGAGATTTTGAATCCAAATCAGTTTCATTTTCCAAATTTATCAACAAAATTGGTTCCTTTTGAATAGAAGATTCAACCAAAAAATTGGAAAGATCAGTGTTAATAATGTTTATGGGCTCAAATTTTGTGATTTCTCCCAATGGTTCAGTAATTTTTTGTTCTGAAGAATCAATGGAGTGATATTCAGGACACTCAATCCATGATATCAAATTCTCCACTTGTGAATACAAAAAATCAGTTTCATCTTGATTTAAACACCTATCAATAATTCCTTGATCATCATCATATTCCCCAAATCCAAAGGTTTTCTATTTAGTAAATTTATGAGAGGTTTGTGGTAAACTAGACACTTCACATAAGGTTATGGAAGGGACAGTTTGTGTAGGGATGGGTTCCTCACAATTTTTAATGATTTGTAGTTCTAACCTCAATGATGAAACATCAAAATTCATTATCTCCATTTGTTGACAAAATTTTTCAAGTAATGTATGTAGATTAGGATGGATAAGGGGTTGAGACAGATGGTCTATTTCAGGAGGATAACTATTTTGTTGGAATTCCATAGGAGGATGTTCAAATTGGCTTTGTGGGGATTGAAACTCATTATATTTTGTAATGTTTTATGGATAATAGGAGTTAAAACATTGTGTCTCAATTGTTTGTTGGTTATCCCACCAGTAGAAACTAGGATGGTCATTGTACATCACACTTGGTGTGGGGTGATCAATGTAGGGAGAGGTTCCCCATGTTTGGATTTGTTCAAAAGGATTTTCCATAGGAATGAAATTGGGGATGATATAAGAGAAGTGGGATGAAGAAAAGGACGATAGTGTTTAAGATAACTTACTTAGGTCCCTAGAAACGGCGTTGAAATTTGATTCTCGCTCAAATTTACCCAAGAGAATAAGGTAAGACGGTCCTTGTATTTTAGCTTGGGTTGTCGAATCCTCAGAGACCTAAGAAGTAACCTATAGATAGGTACATTCTATGGACTGTTTTTGGATATGAAGTTGCCAACTTGGGTTGATTTTATATGGGTTTAAAGGAAATCTAATAGACTTAACTCAATTCAATTTAAAATAATGATTTGATCCTAGGTTATCGCTCGGGGTGGATTGGACATATTCCCTTTTTAATGATTTCAATTTCTTATATTTGAGATGGGTTCATTTAAGGAGATAAAACAACATCATCACTTACTGGTTTAATGCCTACACCCTTTAATACTAATCACCTATACACTTGAAGGATCAAAGTTTTGAGCACTTCAAGGTAAAGGTTTGAATTATCACTTGAAGTGTGTGGCCTTAAATTCAACAAGGACGATCGAGTTTAAAAATCATCAAATAAAAATCTCAATTAAAGAAGTGATTATACATTAATGAGGTGATAAATAACATCCAATAAAGACCCTTGATACTCCCTTGGATCAACCCATAAGTGGGTTATCCCTCTATTGATCTCATGGTTTCAATGGAAGCAGAAAGTAGACTCATGAGGAAGGAAATGAAGAAGTAAAGAAACAACAAAAATAAAATGATCACTCCACCGTTGTGTGAATAATTTCACAAGGTTTGGTGTGAATAAATTCACAACCTGATCCAACGGTATCAAAGTGATATGAAGAACAACAGAATAAGAATATAATAAGAACTTTTATTAAGAAACTAAAGTGAATTTAAGAACTTACATGTGAAAGACAAATTTGAGACAACAAAATTGCAGGATAACATTACAATTGAACAAAGCATCCAAGATTCTTCAATACTACAACACTAATGACTTAAATAGGAATTTTTGAGCCCTTGGATCAATCCTCCAAAAGTCAAAGTCTCCTAAATTAATTGTGGTAGGCCATAGGTGGGTGGAAAGTAAGGGAGAGTTGATTTTTCCACCCTTGACCCGAGGTGGCATCCAGATTTACTTCACCGAACATACGCACTTGTAATACCTTCTATATGGCCAAATCAGAGTGGTCCATAGAATAAGAAAATGGATATCCGGATGTCGTGTAGGCTTCTGTAAAATTTGGGCTCATTTGGAGTTGTGTATTCCGATATATGATCATATTAGTAGGCTCTTTTTCTGGGACACAGAATCTGGCCCATAATTTTATCTCTAAATTGGGCCGCCTAAATCGACACCATGGAGGCCAAATTAGCATTAGATCATGAATAGTTATTTGTTCCTATACATGTATTATAGAATCCCACGAAATATGAGATTAATTTAGCCTTTATGTTGGGCCCCACAGTCTCATCAGTGGGCTGGTGTCTAATATGACTTCTCCAGAATTGCTTCCTTTCATTGCCAAATATCTCTATCATCCTCCATGAATTATCCACTGATCCCTGAATCAAACATGTTCATATTTTAGTTTATATCAATTTACAAAAATATCAAATTAAAATATGTATAATTAGATTCCTTAAAATCATATGAATCATTGGGTACTTTAAATGATGTTAAAAAATGTACCACATCCCCCAACATGAATCATAATGTGAAATGATGTTCAAAGTGTAAAATGCATTAAAATGGTATTTATGAATAATAAAGCACATGAATATTATATATATTAACAATGAATATTATCCTCATTTTGTGGCTAATTACACCCCCCAACTTGAATTTTTCTAGTCCCGAGCAAAATATATCTCAAAAATATGAAATTCGAATTCCCTTTTCCAAAAACATTTTAATACACAATGATCACCAAAAACCCTTATACCAAACAATCATGAAACCCATCAAAATATTTTAATACAAGATAGTTTCATAAGCAGATCCCAATCCCAAGCCCATTCCTTTGTTCAAATTAATTTCTATAATTCATCCAATATCAATTAAGTACGAGGATGTGTTGTGCATCACAATAGACATGGGGGTTCATCTTTATTCAAGGGAGAAATTACGGAATCATTAGGTGGAATCACATTTCAATATTAAGATGAGTATTCATTTTTTTTGTATATTTTTTTTTGTTTCTGTAATTTTTCCATGGTAATTGAAATTGCACTCAAAAGAGTCAACCCCTGTAGCGAGACTTTGCTGATGACTCCCAGGCTCAAAGACCTTAGGGAACCAAGTGAAGCCCACATACTCGGGCATCATCTCGAGTTAAATCAGTCAAAAACAAATTCAAATTACCAAAAATAGAGATAAAATTACTAACTCTGGGCCAGAAAACTATGGAGTCACGATCCCCAAGTGCCGAAAGGCACGCATTAGGTCATTTCATTGCTCTACGCGCAATTTTTGTTTTTAATTTTTTTTTTGAAAAATAATATTAAACTAAAATGATCACCAAAACTATAATATTTATTTATGGGATCCCATGAACTCAAACTAATACCCCACTATCCAAAGGACGTGCATTGTGATCTTTTTTTATTTGGATGAAAATATAAACAATGAAATATTACATTCGACAGCCACACTTTCCAAAATCAATGCTCATGAAATTATACAAGGATTAAAATCAGAATCAGGGTATGCTAAATTATTTGATATTTAGTTTCAAAGTGTGCAATGTGTATTACCATGTTTAAAGTTAAAGGAATTTTTCCTTCCATTTTCACAATTTTTTTTTCAAATCATTCATTTTTTTTGACACGAAATCATTTTTTTATTTTATCTCCCCCACAACTTAAAATAACACTGTCCCCAGTGTTTAAAGAAAATAAAATTTAGAAGGCGGTAGAGGAATAAAAGGGGAGTTCAATAAGGAAATTTAAATATTAGGATCATGGAATAAAGTCACCTGGTGGTTGAGGTTTTAAGTTCTTGCTGCTCCAATTTAGTCCTCTGATATCCATGTCACTTGCAGAGTTCCCTAGTGGAAAAAGGAAAACAAACAAACAAAACAAAAGAGTATATATATATATATAATTAAAATATAAGTACATATATAAAATAAAATAAACTAATGATACATTGTATTCTTTTTAAATTTATGGGTAAGGTATTACTCAAGGATCACAGCACATGACACGGATGAATATGGTGCTCCCCTTTCATATCCATACATACTCATAATAGAAGAACAGGTCAACAATCTATTTTTTTAAATATAAAAATGATTAATTAAAATATAAATTTTATTAAAACAACAAAATCATAGGAAACTTGAAAACCATGGGTTGCCTCCCATGAAGCGCTTTGTTTAACGTCGTTAGCCTGACATGAACACCCCTAACTTACCCAATACCAAATTTAAACATTTTAAAGACCACATGTTTCACCACTTCACCTAGTTTTATATTGATTTTATGTTTATAATTTGTGTCATGTACAAACCTATGTTCTACAATGAGTGGGAAAATCCAAGGAATGTTTGAAATGGTTGATCCAGTTTCCACTGTAATTTTTCCAAAGACATCAATGGTTATTCCAAATTTTTTGGTTTCAAGGGAAGAATGAATTAAAATTAATGTTCATGGTTATATACTATAAAGGGATACTTGATCATGGAAGGAAGGACAAAAATTTTGAGCTCAGGTTGGATAGTACTTTCAAACACAGGTTGAGATTTTGAATCCAAATCAGTTTCATTTTCCAAATTTATCAACAAAATTGGTTCCTTTTGAATAGAAGATTCAACCAAAAAATTGTAAAGATCAGTGTTAATAATGTTTATGGACTCAAATTTTATGATTTCTCCCAATGGTTCAGTAATTTTTTGTTCTGAAGAATCAATGGAGTGATATTCAGGACACTCAATCCATGATGTCAAATTCTCCTCTTGTGAATACAAAAAATCAGTTTCATCTTGATTTAAACACCTATCAACAATTCCTTGATCCTCATCATCTTCACCAAATCCAAATGTTTTCTCTTTAGTAAATTCATGAGAGGTTTGTGGGAAACTAGACACTTCACATAAGGTTATGGAAGGGACAGTTTGTGTAGGGATGGGTTCCTCACAATTTTTATTGATTTGTAGTTATAACCTCAATTATGAAACCTCAAAATTCATTATCTCCATTTTTTGACACAATTTTTCAAGTAATGAATGTGGATTAGGATGGATAAGGGGCCGAGACAGATGGTCTATTCCAAGAGGATGACTATGTTGTTGGAATTCCATAGGAGGATGTTCAAATTGGCTTTGTGGGGATTGAAACTCATTATATTTTGGAATTTTTTGTGGATAATAGGAGTTAAAACATTGTGTCTCAATTGGTTGTTGGTTATCCCACCAGTAGAAACTAGGATGGTCATTGTACATCACACTTGGTGTGGGGTGATCAATGTAGGGAGAGGTTCCCCATGTTTGGATTTGTTCAAAAGGATTTTCCATAGGAATGAAATTGGGGATGAGATAAAAGAAGTGGGATGAACAAAAAGGTTGATAGTGTCTAAGATAACTTACTTATGTCCCCGGAAACGGTGCCAAAATTTGATTCTTGCTCAAATTTATCCAAGAGAAGAAGGTAAGACGGTCCTTATAGTTTAGCTTGGGTTGTCGAATCCTCAGAGACCTAAGAAGTAACCTATAGACACGTACATTCTATGGAATGTTTTTGGCTATGAAGTGACTAACTTGGGTTGATTTTATATGGGTTTAAAGGAACTCTAAGAGACTTAAGTGAATTCAATTTAAAATAATGAGTTGATCCTAGGTTATTGCTCGGGGTGGATTGGATGCATTACCTTTTTAATGATTTCAATTTATTATATTTGAGATGGGTTCATTTAAGGAGATAAAACAACATAATAACTTACTGGTTTAAGGCCTACACCCTTTAATACTAATCAAATATACACTTGAAGGATCAAAGTTTTGAGCTCTTCAAGGTAAAGGTTCGAATTAGCACTTGAAGTGTGTGGTCTTAAATTCAACAAGGACGATGGAGTTTAAAAATCATCAAATAAAAATCTCAATTAAAGAAGTGATTATACATTAATGAGGTGATAAATAACATCCAATCCAGACCTTTTCTACTCCCTTTGATCAACCCATAAGTGGGTTAGCCCTCCATTGATCCCATGGTTTCAATGGAAGCGGAAAGTAGACTCATGAGGGAGGAAATTGATAAGTAAAGAAAACAACAAAAATAAAATGATCACTCCACCGTTGTGTGAATAATTTCACAAGGTTTGGTGTGAATAAATTCAAACCTTGATCCAACGGTATCAAAGTGATATAAAGAAAAACATAATAAGAGTAGAATAAGAACTTTTATTAAGAAACTAAAGTGAATTGAACAACTTACATGTGAAAGAAAAATTTGAGACAACAAAATTACAGCATAACATTACAATTGAACAAAGAATCCAAGATTCTTCAATAATGCAACACTAATGCCTTAAATAGGCATTTTTAAGCCCTTGGGTCGAGCCTAAAACAGTCCAAGTCTCCTCAATTAATTGTGGTAGGCCATAGGTGGGTGGAAAGTAAGGGAGAGTTGATTTTTCCACCCTTGACCCGAGGTGGCGGCCAGATTTCTTTTACCGAACAGACACGCTTGGAATACCTTCTAGATGGCAGCATCATAGAAGTACATAGAAGACGAAACTGGAGATCCGGATATCTTCTAGCCGGCTGTAAAATTTGGGCTCATTTGGAGTTGTGGATTCCGAGATATGATCATATTTGTGGGATGTTTTTCTGGGCGGCAGAATCTGGCCCAGAATTTTATCTCTAACTTGGGCCACCTAAATTGACACCATGAAGGCCGAATTAGCATTAGATCCTGAAGAGATATTTGTTCCTATACATGTATTATAGCATCCCAAGAAATTTGGGATTAATTGGGCCATTATGTTGGTCCCCACAGTCTCATCAGTGGGATGGTGTCTAATCTGACTTCTCGAGAATTGCTTCCTTTCATTGCCAAATATCTCCATCATCCTCCATGAATTATCCACTGATCCCTGAATAAAACATGTTCATATTTAAGATTAGATAAATTTCAAAAACTATAAAATTAAAATATTTATAATTAGATTCCTTAAAATCAGATGAATCATTGGGTACTTCAAATGATGTTAAAAAATGTACCACATAATAGTGAATTTTAAGAAGGTATTACAATCATAATGTGAAATGGTGTTCAAAGTGTAAAATGCACTAAAATGGTGTTTATGAATAATAAATCACATGAATATTATATATATTAAAAATGAATATTAGCCTCATTTAGTGGCTAATTACACCCCCAACTTAAATTTTGCTAGTCCCGAGCAAAATATATCTCAACAATATGAAATTCGAATTACCTTTTCCAAAATTTTTTTAATGCACAACGATCACCAAAAAACCTTATATCAAACAATCATGAAACCCATCAAAATATTTTAATACAAGATAGTTTCATAAGCAGATCTCAATCCCAAGCCCATTCCTTTGTTCAAATTCATTGCCATAATTCATCCAATATCAATTAAGTATGAGGATGTGTTGTGCATCACAATAGACATGGGGGTTCATCTTTATTCAAGGGGGAAATTACAGAAGCACTAGGTGGAATCACATTTCAATATTAAGATGAGTATTCATTTTTTTTGTATAATTTTTTTTGTTTCTGCAATTTTTCCATGGTAATTGAAATTGCACTCAAAAGAGTCAACCCCTGTAGTGAGACTTTGCCGATGACTCCCAGGCTCAAAGACCTTAGGGAACCAAGTGAATCCCACATACTAGGGCATCATCTCGAGTTAAATCAGTCAAAAAAAAATTCAAATTACCAAAAATAGAGATAAAATTACTAACTCTGGGCCAGACAACTATGGAGTCATGATCCCCAAGTGTCAAAAGCCACGCATTAGGCCATTTCATTGCTCTACGCGCATTTTTTTTTAATTTTTTTTGAATACTCATATTAAACTAAAATGATCACAAAAAATATGCTATTTATTTAGGGGACCCCATGAACTCAAACTAATACCCCACTATCCAAAGAACGTGCATTGTGATCTTTTTTTATTTGGATGAAAATATAAACAATGAAATATCACATTTGACAACCACACTTTCCAAAATCAATGCTCATGAAATTATACAAGGATTAAAATCAGAATCCGGGTATCCTAAATTATTTGATATTCAGTTTAAAAGTGTGCAATGTGTATTACCATGTTTAAAGTTAAAATAATTTTTCCTTCCATTTTCACAATTTTTTTTTCAAATCATTCATTTTTTTTGACACGAAATAATTTTTTTATTTTATCTCCCCCCCAACTTAAAATAACACTATACCCAGTGTTTAAAGAAAATAAAATTTAGAAGGGGGTAGAGTAATAAAAGGGGAGTTTAATAAGGAAATTGAAATATTAGGATCATGGAATGAAGTCACCTGGTGGTTGAAGTTTTAAGTTCTTGCTGCTCCAATTTAGTCCTTTGATATCCATGTCGCTTGCAGAGTTCCCTAGTGGAAAAAGGAAAAAAACAAACAAAACAAAAGAGTATATATATATATAAGTAAAATATAAGTATATTTATAAAATAAAATAAACTGATGATACATTATCTTCTTTTTAAATTTCTGGGTAAGGTATTACTCAAGGATCACACCACGTGACACGGATGAATATGGTGCTCCCCTTTCATACCCATCCATACTCATAATAGAATAATAGTTCAACAGTATATTTTTTTTTTAAATATAAAAATGATTAATTAAAATATAAATTTTATTAAAGCAACAAAATGATAGGAAACTTGAAAACCATGGGTTGTCTCCCATGCAACGCTTTGTTTAACGTCGTTAGCCCAACATGAACACCCCTAACTTATCCAATACCAACTTTAAACATTTTAAGGACCACAAGTTTCACCACTTAACCTAGTTTTATATTGATTTTATATTTATAATTTGTGTCATGTACAAAACTATGTTCTACAATGAGTGGGAAAATCCAAGGAATGTTTGAAATGGTTGATGTAGTTTCCACTATAGTTTTTACAAAGACATCAATGGTCATTCCAAATTTTTTGGTTTCAAGAGAAGAATGAATTCCAACTAAATGTTCATGGTTATATCTTATGAATGGATACTTGATCATGGAAGGAAGGACAAAAATTTTGAGCTCAGGTTGGATAGTACATTCAAACACAGGTTGAGATTTTGAATCCAAATCAGTTTCATTTTCCAAATTTATCAACAAAATTGGTTCCTTTTGAATATAAGATTCAACCAAAAAATTGTAAAGATTAGTCTTAATAATGTTTATTGACTCAAAGTTTGTGATTTCTCCCAATGGTTCAGTAATTTTTTGTTCTGAAGAATCAATGGAGTGATATTCAGGACACTCAATTCATGATGTCAAATTCTCCTCTTGTGAATACAAAAAATCATTTTCATCTTGATTTAAACACCTATAAAAAATTCCTTGATCCTCATCATCTTCCCCAAATCCAAAGGTTTTCTCTTTAGTAAATTCATGAGAGGTTTGTGGGAAACTAGACACTTCACATAAGGTTATGGAAGGGACAGTTTGTGTAGGGATGGGTTCCTCACAATTTTTAATGATTTGTAGTTCTAAACTCAATGATGAAACCTCAAAATTCATTATCTCCATTTGTTGACACAATTTTTCAAGTAATGAATGTGGAATAGGATGGATAAGGGGTTGAGACAGATGGTCTATTCCAGGAGGATAACTATGTTGTTGGAATTCCATAGGAGGATGTTCAAATTGGCTTTGTGGGGATGAAAATCATTATATTTTGGAATGTTTTGTGGATAATAGAAGTTAAAATATTGTGTCTCAATTGGTTATTGGTTATCCCACCAGTAGAAACTAATATGGTCATTGTACATCACACTTGGTGTGGGGTGATCAATGTAGGGAGAGGTTCCCCATATTTGGATTTGTTCAAAAGGATTTTCGATAGGAATGAAATTGGGGATGATATAAGAGAAGTGGGATGAAAAAAAGGATGATAATGTATAATATAACTTACTTAGGTCCCCATAAATGGTGCCAAAATTTGATTCTCGCTCAAATTTACCAAAGAGAAGAAGGTAAGACGGTCCTTGTAGTTTAACTTGGGTTGTCGAATCCTCAGAGACCTAAGAAGTAACCTATATAAATGTACATTCTATGGACTACTTTTGGATATGAAGTGACCAACTTGGGTTGATTTTATATGGGTTTAAAGTAACTCTAAGAGACTTAAGTGAATTCAATTTAAAAGAATGATTTGATCCTAGGCTATCGCTCGGGGTGGATTGGACGTATTCCCTTTTTAATGATTTCAATTTCTTATATTTGAGATGGGTTCATTTAAGGAGATAAAACAACATCATCACTTAATGGTTTAATGACTACACCCTTTAATACTAATCACCTATACACTTTAAGGATAAAAGTTTTGAGCACTTCAAGGTAAAGGTTCGAATTAGCACTTGAAGTGTGTGGCCTTAAATTCAACAAGGACGATGGAGTTTAAAAATCATCAAATAAAAATCTAAATTAAAGAAGTGATTATACACTAATGAGGTGATAAATAACATCCAATACAAACCCTTTATACTTCCTTGGATCAACCCATAAGTGGTTTAGCCCTCCATTGATCCCATGGTTTCAATAGAAGCGGAAAGTAGACTCATGAGGGATGAAATGGAGAAGTAAAGAAAACAATAAAAATAAAATGATCACTCCACCATTGTGTGAATAATTTCACAAGGTTTGGTGTGAATAAATTCACACCTTGATCCAATGGTATCAAATTGATATGAAGAAAAACAGAATAAGAGTAGAAGAAGAACTTTTATTAAGAAACTAAAGTGAATTGAACAACTTACATGTGAAAGAAAAATTTGAGACAACAAAATTGCAGAATAACATTACAATTGAACAAAGCATCCAAGATTATTAAATACTCCAACACTACTTCCTTAAATAGGTATTTTTGAGCCCTTGGGTCGATCCTCCAATAGTCCAAGTCTCCTCAATTAATTTTGGTTGGCCATAGGTGGGTGGAAAGTAAGGGAGAGTTGATTTTTTCCACCCTTGACCCGAGGTGGTAGCCAGATTTCCTTCACCGAACAGACGTGCTTGGAAGACCTTATAGATGGCCGAATCAGAGTAATCCATAGCAGAAGAAAATTGAGATCCGGATGTTTTATAGACGCCTGTAAAATTTTGGCTCATTTTGAGTTGTGGATTCCGAGATATGATCATATTAGTGGGCTATTTTTCTGGGCCGCAGAATCTGGCCCAGAATTTTATCTCTAACTTGGGCCGCCTAAATGGACACCATGGAGGCCGAATTAGCGTTGGATCCTGAAGAGTGATTTGTTTATATACATGTATTATAGCATCAAACTAAATGTGGGATTAATTGGGCCTTTATGTTGGGCCCCACAGTCTCATCAGTGGGCTGGTGGCTAATATGACTTCTCCAGAATTGCTTCCTTTCATTGCCAAATATCTCTATCATCCTCCATGAATTCTCCACTGATCCCTGAAACAAACATGTTCATATTTAAGTGTAGATCAGTTTCCAAAAATATAAAATTAAAAGATGTATAATTATATTCCTTAAAATCAGATGAATCATTGGTACTTTAAATGATGTTAAAAAATGTACCACATAATAGTACATTTTAAGAAGGTATTACAATCATAATGTGAAATGATGCTCAAAGTGTAAAATGCACTAAAATGGTGTTTATGAATAATAAAGAACATGAATATTATATATATTAACAATTAATATTATCCTCATTTAGTGGCTAATCACACCCCTCAACTTAAATTTTGCTAGTCCCGGGCAAAATATATCTCAAAAATATGAAATTCGAATTCCCTTTTCCAAAAACATTTTAATACACAATGATCACCAAAAACCCTTATACCAAAAAATAGTGAAACCCATCAAAATATTTTAATACAAGATAGTTTCATAAGAATATCCCAATCCCAAGCCCATTCCTTTGTTCAAATTCATTGCCATAATTTGTCCAATATCAATTAAGTATGAGGATGTGTTGTGCATCACAATAGACATGGGGGTTCATCTTTATTCAAGGGGGAAATTACGAAAGAACTAGGTGGAATCACATTTCAATATTAAGATGAGTATTCATTTTTTTTGTATAATTTTTTTTTGTTTCTGCAATTTTTCCATGGTAATTGAAATTGTACTCAAAAGAGTCAACCCTTGTAGCGAGACTTTGCCGATGACTCCCAGGCTCAAAGACCTTAGGGCACCAAGTGAAGCCCACATACTCGGGCATCATCTCAAGTTTACTCAATCAAAAACAAATTCAAATTACCAAAAATAGAGATAAAATTACTAACTCTGGGCCATAAAACTAGGGAGTCACGATCCCCAAGTGCCGAAAGCCACACATTAGGTCATTTCATTGCTCTACGCGCAATTTTTTTTAATTTTTTTGAATACTCATATTAAACTAAAATGATCACCAAACCTATTCTATTTATTTAGGGGACCCTATGAACTCAAACTAATACCCCACTATCCAAAGGACGTGCATTGCGATCATTTTTTATTTGGATGAAAATATAAACAATGAAATATCACATTGGACAACCACACTTTCCAAAATCAATGCTCATTAAATTATACAAGGATAAAAATTAGAATCAGGGTATGATAAATTATTTGATATTCAGTTTCAAAGTATGCAATGTGTATTACCATGTTTAAAGTTAAAGGATTTTTTCCTTCCATTTTCACAAATATTTTTCTTCAAATCATTCATTTTTTTTGACACGAAATAATTTTTTTATTTTATCTCCCCCCAACATAAAATAACACTGTCCCCAGTGTTTAAAGAAAATAAAATTTAGAAGGGGGTAGAGGAATAAAAGGGGAGTTCAATAAGGAAATTTAAATATTAGGATCATGGAATGAAGTCACCTGTTGGTTGAAGTTTTAAGTTCTTGCTGCTCCAATTTAGTTCTTTGATATCCATGTCGCTTGCAGAGTTCACTAGTGGAAAAAGGAAAAAAAAAAACAAAAAAAAGAGTATATATATATATATATAAGTAAAATATAAGTATATATATAAAATAAAATAAACTGATGATACATTGTCTTCTTTTTTAATTTCTGGGTAAGGTATTACTCAAGGATCACAGCATGTGACACAGATGAATATGGTACTCTCCTTTAATACCCATCCATATTCATAATAGAAGAACAGGTCAATAGTATATTTTTTTAAATATAAAAATGATTAATTAAAATATAAATTTTATTAAAACTACAAAATGATAGGAAACTTGAAAACCATGGGTTGCCTCCCATGCATCGCTTTGTTTAACGTCGTTAGCCCGACATGAACACCCCTTACTTACCCAATACCAACTTTAAAAATTTTAAGGACCACATGTTTCACCACTTCACCTAGTTTTATATTGATTTTATGTTTATAATTTGTGTCATGTACAAACCTATGTTCTACAATGAGTGGGAAAATCCAAGGAATGTTTGAAATAGTTGATCCAGTTTCCACTGTAGTTTTTCCAAAGACATCAATGGTCATTACAATTTTTTTGGTTTCAAGAGAAGAATGAATTCCAACTAAATGTTCATGGTTATATCCTATGAAGGGATACTTGATCATGGAAGGAAGGACAAAAATTTTGAGCTCAGGTAGGATAGTACATTCAAACACAGGTTGAGATTTTGAATTCAAATCAGTTTCATTTTCCAAATTTATCAACAAAATTGGTTCCTTTTGAATAGAATATTCAACCAAAAAATTGGAAAGATCAGTGTCAATAATGTTTATGGACTCAAAGTTTGTGATTTCTCCCAATGGTTCAGTAATTTTTTGTTCTGAAGAATCAATGGAGTGATATTCAGGACACTCAATCCATGATGTCAAATTCTCCTCTTGTGAATACAAAAAATCAGTTTCATCTTGATTTAAACACCTATAAAAAATTCCTTGATCCTCATCATCTTCCCCAAATCCAAAGGTTTTCTTTTTAGTAAATTCATGAGAGGTTTTTGGGAAACTAGACACTTCAGATAAGGTTATGGAAGGGACAGTTTGTGTAGGGATGGGTTCCTCACAATTTTTAATGATTTGTAGTTCTAACCTCAATGATGAAACCTAAAAATTAATTATCTCCCTTTGTTGACACAATTTTTCAATTAATGGATGTGTATTAGGATGGATGAGGGGTTGAGACAGATGGTCTATTCCAGGAGGATAACTATGTTGTTGGAATTCCATCAGAGGATGTTAAAATTGGATTTGTGGGGATTGAAACTCATTATATTTTGGAATGTTTTGTGGATAATAGGATTTAAAACATTGTGTCTCAATTGGTTGTTGGTTATCCCACCAGTAGAAACTAGTATGGTCATTGTACATCACACTTGGTGTGGGGTGATCAATGTAGGGAGAGGTTCCCTATGTTTGGATTTGTTCAAAAGGATTTTCCATAGGAATGAAATTGGGGATGATATAAGAGAAGTGGGATGAAAGAAAAGGATGATAGTGTCTAAGATAACTTACTTAGATCCCCGACAAAGGCGCCAAAATTTGATTCTCTCTCAAATTTACCCAAGAGATGAAGGTAAGAGGGTCCTTTTAGTTTATCTTGGGTTGTCGAATCCTCAGAGACCTAAGAAGTAACCTATAGACACGTACATTCTATGGACTGTTTTTGGCTATGAAGTGGAAAACTTGGGTTGATTTTATATGGGTTTAAAGGAATTCTAAGAGACTTAAGTTAATTCAATTTAAAAGAATGAGTTGATCCTAGGTTATCGCTCGGGGTGGATTGGACGTATTCCCTTTTTAATGATTTCAATTTCTTATATTTGAGATGGGTTAATTTAAGGAGATAAAACAACATCATAACTTACTGGTTTAATGCCTACACCCTTTAATAATAATCACCTATACACTTGAAGGATCAAAGTTTTGAGCACTTCAAGGTAAAAGTTCGAATTAGCACTTGAAGTGTGTGGCCTTAAATTTAACAAGGACGATGGAGTTTAAAAATCATCAAATAAAAATCTCAATTAAAGAAGTGATTATACATTAATGAGGTGATAAATAAAATCCAATAAAGACCCTTGATACTCCCTTGGATAAACCCATAAGTGGGTTATCCCTCCATTGATCCCATGGTTTCAATGGAAGCGGAAAGTAGACTCATGAGGGAGGAAATGGAGAAGTAAAGAAAACAACAAAAATAAAATGATCACTCCACCGTTGTGTGAATAATTTCATATGGTTTGGTGTGAATACATTCACACCTTGATTTAACGGTATCAAAGTGATATGAAGAACAATAGAATAAGAGTAGAATAAGAACTTTTATTAAGAAACTAAAGTGAATTGAACAACTTACACGTGAAAGACAAATTTGAGAGAACAAAATTGCAGCATAACATTAAAATTGAACAAAGCATCCAAGATTCTTCTATCCTCTAACACTACAACCTTAAATAGGCATTTTTAAGCCCTTGGGTCGAGCCTAAAACAGTCCAAGTCTCCTCAATTAATTGTGGTAGGCCATAGGTGGGTGGAAAGTAAGGGAGAGTTGAGTTTTCCACCCTTGACCCGAGGTGGCATCCAGATTTCCTTCACCAAACAAACGCACTTGGACGACCTTCTAGATGGCCGAATCAGTGTGGGCCATAGAATAAGAAAGTGGAACTCAGGATGTATTCTATCCGCCTGGAATATTTTGGCTCATTTGGAGTTGTGGATTCCGAGATATGATCATATTAGTGGGCTATTTTTCTGGGCCGCAGAATCTGGACAATAATTTTATCTCTAAATTGGGCCGCCTAAATGGACACCATGGAAGCCGAATTAGATTTGGATAATAAAGAGTAATTTGATTATATACATGTATTCTAGGATACCAATAAATGTGGGATTAATTGGGCCTTTACGTTGGGCCCCACAGTCTCACTAGTGGGCTGGTGTCTAATCTGACTTCTCCAGAATTGCTTCCTTTCATTTCCAAATATCTCCATCATCCTCCATGAATTTTCCACTGATACCTGAATCAAACATGTTCATATTTAAGTTTAGATAATTTTAAAAAAATATCAAATTAAAATATGTATAATTAGATTCCTTAAAATCAGATGAATCATTGGGTACTTTAAATGATGTTAAAAAATGTACCACATAATATTGCATTTTAAGAAGGTATTACAATCATAATGTGAAATGATGTTCAAAGCGTAAAATGCACTAAAATTGTGTTTATCAATAATAAAGAACATGAGTATTATATATATTAAAAATGAACATTATCCTCATTTAGTGGCTAATCACACCCCCAACATGAATTTTTCTAGTCCCGAGAAAAATATATCTCAACAATATGAAATTCGAATTCCCTTTTCCAAAAACATTTTAATACACAATGATCACCAAAAACCCTTATACCAAACAATCATGAAACCCATCAAAATATTTTAATACAATATAGTTTCATAAGCATATCCCAATCCCACGCCCATTCCTTTGTTCAAATTCATTGCCATAATTCATCCAATATCAATTAAGTATGAGGACGTGTTGTGCATCACAATAGACATGGGGGTTCATCTTTATTCAAGGGGGAAATTATGGAATCACTAGGTGGAATCACATTTCAATATTAAGATGAGTATTCATTTTTTTTGTATAATTTTTTGTTGTTTCTGCAATTTTTCCATGGTAATTGAAATTGCACTCAAAAGAGTCAACCCCTGTAGCGAGACTTTGCCGATGACTCCCAGGCTCAAAGACCTTAGGGAACCAAGTGAAGCCCATATACTCGGGCATCATCACGAGTTAACTCAGCCAAAAAAAAATTCAAATTACCAAAAATAGAGATAAAATTACTAACTCTGGGCCAGACAACTATGGAGTCGTGATCCCCAAGTGCCGAAAGCCACGCATTAGGTCATTTCATTGCTCTACGCGCAATTTTTTTTATTTAATTTTTTTTGAATACTCATATTAAAATAAAATGATCACCAAACCTATGATAGTTATTTGGGGGAACCCATGAACTCAAACTAATACCCCACTATCCAAAGGACGTGCATTGTGATCTTTTTTTATTTGGATGAAAATATAAACAATGAAATATCACATTGGACAACCACACTTTCCAAAATCAATGCTCATGAAATTATACAAGGATTAAAATCAGAATCAGGGTATGCTAAATTATTTGATTTTCAGTTTCAAAGTGTGCAATGTGTATTACCATGTTTAAAGTTAAAGGATTTTTTCCTTCCATTTTCACAATTTTTTTTCTTCAAATCATTCATTTTTTTTGACACGAAATCATTTTTTTATTTTATCTACCCCCAACATAAAATAACACTATCCCCAGTGTTTAAAGAAAATAAAATTTAGAGGGGGGGTAGAGGAATAAATGGGGAGTTCAATAAGTAAATTGAAATATTATGATCATGGAATGAAGTCACCTGGTGGTTGAAGTTTTAAGTTCTTGCTGCTCCAATTTAGTCCTTTGAAATCCATGTCGCTTGCAGAGTTTCCTAGTGGAAAAAGGAAAACAAACAAACAAAACAAAAGAGTATATATATATATATATATAAGTAAAATATAAGTATATATATAAAATAAAATAAACTGATGATACATTGTCTTCTTTTTAAATTTCTGGGTAAGGTATTACTCAAGGATCACACCACGTGACACAGATGAATATGGTGATCCCCTTTCATACCCATCCATAATCATAATAGAAGAACATGTCAATAGTCTATTTTTTTTAAATATAAAAATGATTAATTAAAATATAAATTTTATTAAAACAACAAAATGATAGGAAACTTGAAAACCATGGGTTGCCTCCTATGCAACGCTTTGTTTGACATCGTTAGCCCGACATGAACACCCCTAACTTACCCAATAACAACTTTAAACATTTTAAGGACCACATGTTTCACCACTTAACCTATTTTTATATTGATTTTATGTTTATAATTTGTGTCATGTACAAACCTATGTTCTACAATGAGTGGGGAAATCCAAGGAATGTTTGAAATGGTTGATCCAGTTTCCACTGTAGTTTTTCTAAAGACATCAATGGTCATTCCAAATTTTTTGATTTCAAGAGAAGAATCAATTCCAACTAAATGGTCATGGTTATATCCTATGAAGGTATAATTTATCATGGAAGGAAGGAAAAAAATTTTGAGCTCAGGTTGGATAGTACATTCAAACACAGGTTGAGATTTTGAATCCAAATCAGTTTCATTTTCCAATTTTATCAACAAAATTGGTTTCTTTTGAATGGATGATTCAAAAAAAAAATTGGAAATATCAGTGTTAATAATGTTTATGGACTCAAAGTTTGTGATTTCTCCCAATGGTTCAGTAATTTTTTGTTCTGAAAAATCAATGGAGTGATATTCAGGACACTCAATCCATGATGTCAAATTCTCCTCTTGTGAATACAAAAAATCAGTTTCATCTTGATTTAAACACCTATCAAAAATTCCTTGATCCTCATCATCTTCCCCAAATCCAAAGTTTTTCTCTTTATTAAATTCATGAGAGTTTTGTGGGAAACTAGACACTTCACATAAGGTTATGGAAGGGACAGTTTGTGTAGGGATGGGTTCCTCACATTTTTTAATGATTTTTAGTTCTAACCTCAATTATGAAACCTCAAAATTAATTATCTCCCTTTTTTGAAACAATTTTTCAAGTAATGGATGTGTATTAGGATGGATAAGGGGTTGAGACAGATGGTCTATTCGAGGAGGATAACTATGTTGTTGGAATTCCATTGGAGGATGTTCAAATTGGCTTTGTGGGGATTGAAACTCATTATATTTTGGAATGTTTTATGGATAATAGGAGTTAAAACATTGTGTATCAATTGGTTGTTGGTTATCCCACCAGTAGAATTTAGGATGGTCATTGTACATCACACTTGGTGTGGGGTGATCAATCTAGGGAGAGGTTCCCCATGTTTGGATTTGTTCAAAAGGATTTTACATAGGAATGAAATTTGGGATGATATAAGAGAAGTGGGATGAAAAAAAGGATGATAGTGTCTAAGATAACTTACTTAGGTCCCCGGAAACGGCGCCAAAATTTGATTCTCGCTCAAATTTACCAAAGAGAAGAACGTAATACGGTCCTTGTAGTTTAGCTTGGTTTGTCGAATCCTGAGAGACCTAAGAAGTAACCTATAGACACGTACATTCTATGGACTGTTTTTGGCTATGAAGTGGCCAAATTGGGTTGATTTTATATGGGTTTAAAGGAACTCTAAGAGACTTAAGCTAATTCAAATTAAAATAATGAGTTGATCCTAGGTTATCGCTCGGGGTGGATTGGACGTATTCCCTTTTTAATGATTTCAATTTATTATATTTAAGATGGGTTCATTTAAGGAGATAAAACAACATGATAACTTACTGGTTTAATGCCTATACCCTTTAATACTAATCACCTATACACTTGAAGGATCAAAGTTTTGAGCACTTTAAGGTAAATGTTCGAATTAGCACTTGAAGTGTGTGGCCTTAAATTCAACAAGGACAATGGAGTTTAAAAATCATCAAATAAAAATCTCAATTAAAGAAGTGATTATACATTAATGAGGTGATAAATAACATCCAATACTGACCCTTGATACTCCCTTGTATCAACCCATAAGTGGGTTAGCCCTCCATTGATCCCATGGTTTCAATGGAAGCGGAAAGTAGACTCATGAGGGATGAAATGGAGAAGTAAAGAAAACAACAAAAATAAAATGATCACTCCACCGTTGTGTGAATAATTTTACAAGGTTTGGTGTGAATAAATTCACACCTTGATTTAACAGTATCAAAGTGATATGAAGAACAATAGAATAATAGTAGAATAAGAACTTTTATTAAGAAACTAAAGTGAATTGAACAACTTACATGTGAAAGACAAATTTGAGACAACAAAATTGTATCATAACATTACAATTGAACAAAGCATCCAAGATTATTCAATCCTCCTACACTACTGACTTAAATAGTCATTTTTGATCCCTTGGGTCGAGCCTCCAACAGTCCAAGTCTCCTCAATTAATTGTGGTAGGCCATAGGTGGGTGGAAAGTAAGGGAGAGTTGATTTTTTCCACCCTTGACCCGAGGTGGCAGCCATATTTCCTTCACCGAACAGATGTGCTTGGAAAACCTTATAGATGGCCGAATCAGAGTGGTCCATAAGAAAATGGATTTGCCGATGTCTTATAGATGCATGTAATATTTGGGCTCATTTGGAGTTGTGAATTCTGGGATATGATCATATTAGTGGGCTGTTTTTATGGACCATAGAATGGGGCCCATAATTTTATCTCTAATTTGGTCCGCCTAAATGGACACCATGGAAGCCGAATTAGCATTTGATCCTGAAGAGTGATTTGTTCATATACATGTATTATATCATCCCAATAAATTGGGGATTAATTGGGCCTTTATGTTGGGCCCCACATTCTCATCAGTGGGCTGGTGTCTAATATGACTTCTCCATAATTGCTTCCTTTCATTGCCAAATATCTCCATCATCCTGCATGAATTCTCCACTGATCTCTGAATCAAACATTTTAATATTTAAGTGTAGATAAATTTAAAAAAATATTAAATTAAAATATGTATAATTATATTCCTTAAAATCAGATGAATCATTGGGTACTTTAAATGATGTTAAAAAATGTACCACATAATAGTGCATTTTAAGAAGGTATTACAATCATAATGTGAAATGATGTTAAAAGCGTAAAATGCACTAAAATGGTGTTTATGAATAATAAAGAACATGAATATTATATATATTAACAATAAATATTAGCCTCATTTAGTGGCTAATCACACCCCCAGCTTGAATTTTGCTAGTCCCGTGCAAAATATATCTCAACAATATGAAATTCGAATTCCCTTTTCCAAAAACATTTTAATACACAATGATCACCAAAAACCCTTATACCAAACAATCATGAAACCCATCAAAATATTTTAATACAATATAGTTTTATAAGGAGATCCCAATCCCAAGCCCATTACTTTGTTCAAATTCGTTGCCATAATTCATCCAATATCAATTAAGTATGAGGATGTGTTGTGCATCACAATAGACATGGGGGTTCATCTTTATTAAAGGGGGAAATTATGGAAGCACTAGGTGGAATCACATTTCAATATTAAGATGAGTATTCATTTTTTTGTATACTTTTTTTTTTCTGAAATTTTTCCATGGTAATTGAAATTGCACTCAAAAGAGTCAACCCCTGTAGCGAGACTTTGCCGATGACTCCCAGGCTCAAAGACCTTAGGGCACAAAGTGAGGCCCACATACTCGGGAATCATCTCGAGTTAACTCAGTCAAAAGAAAATTAAAATTACCAAAAAATAGATATAAAATTACTAACTCTGGGTCAGACAACTATGGAGTCACGATCCCCAAGTGCCGAAAGCCACGCATTAGGTCATTTCATTGCTCTACGCGCAATTTTTTTTTAATTTTTTTTTGAATACTCATATTAAACTAAAATGATCACCAAACCTATTCTATTTGTTTAGGGGACCCCATGAACTCAAAATAATACCCCACTATCCAAAGGACGTGCATTGTGATCTTTTTTTATTTGGATGAAAATATAAACTATGAAATATCACATTGGACAACCACACTTTCCAAAATCAATGCTCATGAAATTATACAAGGATTAAAATCAGAATGAGGGTATACTAAATTATTTGATATTAAGTTTCAAAGTGTGCAACGCGTATTACCATGTTTATAGTTAAAGGAATTTTTCCTTCCATTTTCACAATTTTTTTTAAATCATTATTTTTTTTGACACGAAATCATTTTTTTATTTTATCTCCCCCCCCAACTTAAAATAACACTATCCCCAATGTTTAAAGAAAATAAAATTTAGAAGGGGTAGAGGAATAAAAGGGGAGTTCAATAAGGAAATTGAAATATTAGGATCATGGAATGAAGTCACCTGGTGGTTGAAGTTTTAAGTTCTTGTTGCTCCAATTTAGTCCTTTGATATCCATGTCGCTTGCAGAGTTCCCTAGTGGAAAAAGGAAAACAAAAAAACAAAACAAAAGAGTATATATATATATATATATAAGTAAAATATAAGTATATATATAAAATAAAATAAACTGATGATACATTGTCTTCTTTTTAAATTTCTTGGTAAGTTATTACTCAAGGATCACAGCACGTGACACAGATGAATATGGTGCTCCCCTTTCATACCCATCCATACTCATAATATAAGAACAGGTCAACAGTCTATTTTTTTAAATATAAAAATGATTAGTTAAAATATAAATTTTATTAAAACAACAAAATGACAGGAAACTTTAAAACCATGGGTTGCCTCCCATGCAGCGCTTTGTTTAACATCGTTAGCCCGATATGAACACCCCTAAATTAGCCAATACCAACTTTAAACATTTTAAGGAACAAATGTTTCAACACTTAACCTAGTTTTATATTGATTTTATGTTTATAATTTGTGTCATGTACAAACCTATGTTCTACAATGAGTGGTAAAATCCAAGGAATGTTTGAAATGGTTGATACAGTTTCCACTGTAGTTTTTCTATAGACATCAATGGTCATTAAAATTTTTTTGTTTTCAAGAGAAGAATTAATTCCAAATAAATTTTCATGGTTATATCCTATGAAGGGATACTTGATCATGGAATGAAGGAAAAAAATTTTGAGCTCAGGTTGTATAGTTCATTCAAACACAGGTTGAGATTTTGAATCCAAATCAGTTTCATTTTCCAAATTTATCAACAAAATTGGTTCCTTTTGAATAGAAGATTCAACCAAAAAATTGAAAGATTAGTGTTAATAATGTTTATGGACTCAAAGTTTGTAATTTCTCCCAATGGTTCAGTAATTTTTTGTTCTGAAGAATCAATGGAGTGATATTCAGGACACTCAATCCATGATGTCAAATTCTTCTCTTGTGAATACAAAAAATCAGTTTCATCTTGATTTAAACACCTATAAACAATTCCTTGATCCTAATCATCTTCCCCAAATCCAAAGGTTTTCTCTTTAGTAAATTCATGAGAGGTTTGTGGGAAACTAGACACTTCACATAAGGTTATGGAAGGGACAATTTGTGGAGGGATGTGTTCCTCACAATTTTTAATGATTTGTAGTTCTAACCTCAATGATGAAACCTCAAAATTCATTATCTCCATTTTTTGACACATTTTTTCAAGTAATGTATGTGGATTAGTATGGATAAGGGGTTGAGACAGATGGTCTATTCCAGGAGGATAACTATGTTGTTGGAATTCCATAGGAGGATGTTCAAATTGGCTTTGTGGGGATTGAAACACATTATATTTTGGAATTTTTTGTGGATAATAGGAGTTAAAACATTGTATCTCAATTGGTTGTTGGTTATCCTACCAGTAGAAACTAGGATGGTCATTGTACATCACACTTGGTGTGGGGTGATCAATGTAGGGAGAGGTTCCCCATGTTTGGATTTGATCAAAAGGATTTTCCATAGGAATGAAATTGGGGATGATATAAGAGAAGTGGGATGAAAAAAAAGGATTATAGTGTTTAAGATAACTTACTTAGGTCCCCAGAAACGGCACCAAAATTTGATTCTCGCTCAAATTTATCCAAGAGAAGAAGGTAAGATGGTCCTTGTAGTTTAGCTTGGGTTGTCGAATCCTCAGAGACCTAAGAAGTAACCTATAGACACGTACATTCTATGGACTGTTTTTGGATATGAAGTGGACAACTTGGGTTGATTTTATATGGGTTTAAAGGAACTCTAAGAGACTTAAGTGAATTCAATTTAAAAGAATGAGTTTATCCTAGGTTATCGCTCGGGGTGGATTGGACGTATTCCCTTTTTAATGATTTCAATTTATTATATTTGAGATGGGTTCATTTAAGGAGATAAAACAACATCATAACTTACTGGTTTAATGAATACAACCTTTAATACTAATCACCTATACACTTGAAGGATCAAAGTTTTGAGCACTTCAAGGTAAAGGTTCGAATTAGCACTTGAAGTGTGTGGCCTTAAATTCAACAAGGATGATGGAGTTTAAAAATCATCAAATAAAAATCTCAATTAAAGAAGTGATTATACATTAATGAGTTGATAAATAACATCCAATACAGACCTTTTCTACTCCCTTGGATCAACCCATAAGTGGTTTAGCCCTCCATTGATCCCATGGTTTCAATGGAAGCGGAAAGTAGACTCATGAGGGAGGAAATGGAGAAGTAAAGAAAACAACAAAAATAAAATGATCACTCCACCATTGTGTGAATAATTTCACAAGGTTTGGTGTGAATAAATTCACACCTTGATCCAACGTTATCAAAGTGATATGAAGAACAAAAGAATAAGAGTATAAGAAGAACTTTTATTAAGAAACTAAAGTGAATTGAACAACTTACATGTGAAAGACAAATTTGAGACAACAAAATTGCAGCATAACATTACAATTGAAAAAATCTTCCAAGATTATGAAATACTCCAACACTACTTCCTTAAATAGGAATTTTTGAGCCCTTGGGTCGAGTCTCCAATAGTTCAAGTCTCCTAAATTAATTTTGGTAGGCCATAGGTGGGTGGAAAGTAAGGGAGAGTTGATTTTTTCCACCCTTGACCCGAGGTGGTAGCCAGATTTCCTTCACCGAACAGACGCGCTTGGAAGACCTTCTAGATTGCCTAATCAGAGTGGTACATAGAAGAAGAAAATGGATACTCGGATGTCTTATAGGAGCCTGTAAAATTTGGTCTCATTTGGAGTTGTGGATTCATAGATATGATTATATTAGTGGGATGTTTTTCTGGGCCAAAGAATCTGGCCCATAATTTTATCTCTAACTTGGGCCGCCTAAATGAACACCATGGCAGTCGAATTAGCATTGGATCATGAATAGGTATTTGTTCCTATACATGTTTTATAGCATCCCACTAAATTTGGGTTTAATTGGGCTTTTATGTTTGGCCCCACAGTCTCATCAGTGGGATGGTGTCTAATCTGCCTTCTCCAGAATTGCTTCCTTTCATTGCCAAATATCTCCATCATCCTCCATGAATTCTCCACTGATCCCTGAATCAAACATGTTCATATTTAAGTTTAGATAAATTTTCAAAAATATCAAATTAAAATATGTATAATTAGATTCCTTAAAATCATATGAATCATTGGGTACTTTAAATGATGTTAAAAAATGTACCACATATTAGTGCATTTTAAGAAGGTATTACAATCATAATGTGAAATGATGCTCAAAGTGTAAAATGCACTAAAATGTTGTTTATGAATAATAAAGAACATGAATATTATATATATTAACAATGAATATTAGCCTCATTTAGTGGATAATCATCATACTAGTCACATCATGTGTTGATTTGATGTGATACTAATTCCTAAACACAATTTTACTAAATTATAAAGACAATTTGAGTGTTTTTTCTTGATTTTAATTGAGTGACACTTTTTGAACTAAAATTTCAATTTTAAACTAATAATAAATACTTTGAGTCATATCGGGCACATCCTTTTTGTGATTGAGGTGTGAATAATTACTAAATGTAAAAAATAACTTATTTATCATTTTAATAAATCATCAAAACAATCTGAACGCGTTTTCTTAGTTTTGAGTATGTTAGTTGTCTTTTTTACAAAAATTAATGTCAATTTTAAATAAAAAGACACACATGGAGTCATACTGGTCACACCGTGTGTCATATTGAGGTGATATTGATCCCTATGCATAAAAAATGACTTATGGATCATTTTACTAAAGTATCAAAATAATCCTAATGTTTTTTCTCGGTTTTGAGTATGCCACTTGCCATTTTTACTAAAATTTATGTCAATTTTAAATAAAAACATGCACTTGGATTCATACTAGTCACACCGTGCATTGGATTGAATGAGGATGATTTTTACAAGTCAAAAATGACTTATGTATCATTTTCCTAAAATATAAAAACAATCCAAATGTGTTTTCTCAGTTTTGAGCATGTCACTTTTCTTTTTTACTAAAATGTTATTTTAATCTAGAAACACGCACTTTGAGTAATACCGGTCACATCATGTATCGATTTTATGTGAGAATATTTCCTTTAAATAAAAAATGAATTATGAACTATTTTACTAAATTATCAAGATAATATGAGCATGTTTTCTTGGTTTTCAATGAGTGATACTTTTTTGAACTAAGATGTCAAATTTAAATTGATAATAGGTGCTTTGAGTCATACTGGGCATATCCTGTATTGGATTGAGGTGTGTGTGATTACTACACATAAAAAATTACTTATGTATTATTTTCATAAATTATAAAAACAATATTAATGTTTTTTATTGATTTTGAGTATGTTAGATTCCTTTTTTACTAAAATTAATGTCAATTTTAAATAAAAAGACACACATGGAGTCATACCAGTCACACCATGAATCAAATTGAGGTGAGGATAATTCCTACACATAAAAAACGACTTATGGATTATTTTCCTAAAGTATAAAAATAATCCAAATGCATTTTCTTGATTTTGAATACATCACTTGTCATTTTTACTAAAATTAATGTCAATTTTAAATAAAAACACACATTTGGAGTCATACTAGGAACACTGTGCCTCAGATTGAGGTGAGGATGATTCCTACACATCAAAAATAACTTATGGATCATTTTCTTAAAATATCAAAATAATCTGAATGAATTTTATTGGTTTTTATTACATCACTTGTGTTTTTTACTAAAATTAATGTCAATTTTAAATAAAAAGACACACTTTGATACATATAAGTCACACCATGTGTCCTATTGAGGTTTGGTTGATTCATACACATTGAAAATAAAATTATTATATTTTACCTCATAAAGTCATAGATTATCATCTAAAAACTGGCCTAAAACAAATCAAATCATGTGAAAGTTTGTGCCTAAAAAAAAAGAGGTATTATGAAATCCACCATTAAATTAGATACTTGATCAAAGGTATCATCCATAAAAAAGAGGATGCAATGAAGACACGTGAAATAAATCTAGATGACTTAATGGGTATAATTATGAATTTAAATACACAATAAATTGAATAACATGGAGGGAATAAGGAGAAGGGGATGCATCTTGATGAGATCATTAATGAATGCAAGCTGTTTTATTTTTATAGGAAGGAGACCAATGATTACTTACTTCTATGGATAATGATTTTACTATTAAAACATAAAGATTATAAAGCCCATGCAAGAAAATATTTTTTTTGAAATATTTAGAAAGAACCAACCAACCAACCAACCAACTAAGTTGTACTTACTCACTAAATTTCTTTGATAAAATATAGATATAGGTAAATATAGTTTGGATATTGTGGAATGTTTTTGCTCAGTTTTGAGTATGTGATGTGTGTTTTGAACTTAAATGTAAATTATAAACTAAAAAAATACAGTTCGAGTCATACTAGGCACACTGTGTATCAGATTGAGGTGCGGCTGATTGAGTATGTGATGTGTGTTTTTATTTCAACTATCTGAACCAATCCAGAAAAGAAAAAATGTTTCATTTAGATTGAAAAGGAAACCCCATGCTTGTTGAAATTCCTCATCCAAAAGCAAAATGTTCTCTCTTTTCTATATTGCTACATAAAGTTGAAGGAAAAATATGAATCCCCAAAAGATATATGAAAAAAATAATTATTAGATAAAAATGATAAGGAAATTAACTTAAACATAGTAGATAAAATGGTGACAAAATTAACAAAATAAGTAGTAGGAATTCATCTTTTCATGACCACATCATCCTTATTGAGTGCATGATCATAGTATATGAGTGAATCATCCTTATTGATTAAGTCACTTCTTTATGATCTCTGTGAAAATTATTAAAATAACTATTAGATAAAATGATGATGAAATTAATGATAAAATCAACTAAAAGATATTTTTTTCTAGTTATATATCATTAAACTAAAATATAATTATTATTGATAATATGAAACTAAAATATAAGTAATTTATTCAATCTTAGTTGACCCTAGAAGAAAATATTTTAGAAGATCAATCCCAACAACATGATATATTTAACCACTTTATAATAAAATAACATTCACGTATTACACAAAATTCTCATAAAAACTTTTATCCCTTTTTGTTGGTGTAATAACATTCACATATTACACAAAATTATAATAATTTTTTTAGACTTTTTGGTTGTTGTAAAACTCATATATAAACATTTTCCTTCTTATTTGATACAAAAAACTAGCATAACACATTATATATTCTTGGATTGTACTAAATATTATTGTATCAATTTATTTATTCCTAGAAAACATTAACCATTAGTGTAAACCAATTAGCGTTCATTTATTAAACTAAAATAAATATTTACATTTTATTTTTTATGGAACATAATAAAATCTATCTTTAGATTTGAACATTATAGAGAGTACAAACTCCATGATAAAACATTTAACATATTTGATGGAAAAAAATTCAGTGTGTCCCATTATGTATTTTTAGAAGACACTAAACTCCATTATAAATTGTTTACCCCTTTTTGATAGTATTAAACATCAATATAACCCTTTAGAATCCAAATGAAATTGAAATCTAGCGCATCATTAAGTCTTCCTAGATTGTGATATATATTAGTATATCCTTTTAAATATCCTGGGTGATGATATACACTTTCATAACATCATCATTATTTGTTCATCAAAATGGGAACATCCCTATTCTCAGGTATTTTTTCATTGAGAATGATGATGTGTTTTTTTATTAATGAGCTTGTGAACATGGATCATTTTACATAATGAATGAAAAAATTAATATTAGTGACAAACCAGTGGAAACATTTTTGGATGGTGACCTAGTGAAAAAGTATCTATATGCATAATAAGGACAGGTTAAACACCTATACCCATGTAATGATTGTGAGATTCTATGTGATATAATGGTGGGATGATTTAATTTCACATCATGTGCATTCAAAAGAATCAATTTTAGTCAATAAATTTCAATAATGTAAACTTGATGTGTTACTGGTATGGATTTCACAATCATTTGTGATATTATATCATGCATCTAATTGATGATCAAATAACCAAATAATTCCCCACCCACCAAAGTGAAACCAAAATATTATTTTTTCTTCTATCATTTATCACCACCCATGATGAAACCCTAGAGAGAGAATTAGTCTAATTTTATTCTAAAAATGATAAGGAAATTAACTAAAAAATTAGATAAAATGATGAGAAAATTAACTTAATAAGTAGTAGGAATTAACCTCTTCATTATGTTTGTATACATTCTGACACTGTATTTTGTGCATTCATTTCTAAAAAAATTGATTTCCTCCATTATACTTCTTCTTAAGAAATAGATTAAAAATAATATATAAGTATTCTGATACTAATTATTAACACCCCAAATATATTTCTAAGGTCATATCCCATAGTAGATCACAAATATAGTAGGTAATCACCTAAATTTGTTTTCAGAAAATATTTTGACACCATGTACACTGCCCACTCATCTCTAAACAAATTAAATTATTCTTTTGAGTATTAAGGTTGTCACCAATCTTGGTAGTACTAAGAAAATATAGAAAAACAAACAATTAAGAAATATTTTTAATGAAATTATAACCTTTGTAAATTACCTCTTTAGGAATTCTAGTCTTTAGATGGTTTATGACCTCTATCATAAATTTTCAAATATAATATCCACAATCATTGCCATTATTTTGCTTCGGACACTGTAGAAACATTGACCAAAATAAGTAAATTATTTTGAAATATGTTTTAATAGATAAATATTTCTATATATACCTTAATCTATTTACATTTGAAGTAATCCATAGGCATTTTATGTTCAATCACCAATTTCATTCCATGAATTATCCTATATTTAGCGACTGCCCTACCATAAAAAAATTCTTGTTAAAAAATAGGCTAAAACATATAATTATAAGTTTATATATAAAATGTTTATTGTAGTGTATTAAAAAATCACAATACACATAATGTGTGGTCTTTTTTTTGATATCCATGCATTGGATCCAAAAAATAAATATTTGAAGTATCCAAATTGACTATGATCAGCATCCAGTGCTGTCTAAAAAACAAAAACAAATAAGTAATGAAAATATAAAAATATATTTTATGTGATTAGATTATAGATTCTTACCCCTACATTGTAGAAATAAAAAAGAGCATGTTGTCTATTTTTTTTCTCAAATGAATTGTATAAATCATCTTTCTTCTTGTCAATTTCTTCCTTCTCCAATTGTTTTTATAGAAATGATACAGGGATTAATGAATCCAAATCACGATTCTCGTGGTTTTCCCTTTATATAATAGTAATATAAACACCTATATAAAATATGAATAGTTATTAAATTTAATGAAATTATTAGATCACTATTTGGATATATTTATTATGAAAATGTACCTTATGTATGTATTCATAACTGAGGCTCCCAACCATTCAAACTTGAGAATATCATTTATAATCTTAAGACCAACCACATATGTAATGAAAGTTTCAAATATTTCTTATTCATATGAAATATAATACATATTTTCATCTTTAAATGTGGTATCTATATGAATTTTTAATAATAATAAATTTTTATTTGGAATTAGTGGGGATAAAGTACTTTCGGAAGATCCTTTTGATTTCTTGGTTGATTCACTAGATTGCCTTGATTTGACCTTCTGTTTCCCCACCGCTTTATCTGTATGTAATATCATACCTCACTTCAGAATTTTTTCATCAACTATTACAAGGTTTTCATAAAAAAATTTGTTAAATACATACCTCATGTATATTTATATGATTATACAACCATGATATGAAAGTTCCAATAACATTGTCGACCATTGTAATATTTGGATAATCAAATGAAATAGGAAAATCAGTGGCCAGATCCTGAGCTACCTAAATCCCCACTCTCATGTGATATTTTGGGAGTTATTTATTTTGTATCTTGTATTATGGGATATTATACACTGTACCCCTCACAATAAGGTGGTGCATGGGTTTTGACAGATAGAAATCACATACAACTTTACCCTATAGAATTTTAGTAATATAAAGTTATTGAAAGTTTTTTGATTCACATTTAGGAGAAAGAGTAATGAAAAAAATTATTACCTCAGGTAAGGTATGAAGTTGAGGGGAATGACTAGCCTCAAATATAGAGGGGTCATTTGTTTCTCCACTCACAAATATCATTTTTCCAATACCGGTTCACTATGATCCTTTCTCATATATTGGTCTTCCAAACTAGACCAGACAATAATATCTTATAAAGCATCTAATTGTGCCTTCAATACTTTTATCATATTATATGAATCTTTTTGTGGATTTTTCTTCTCAAAATATGTTTGAGGAGACACTCCAAAACCCACTCCTCTAATGCGACTATATTGTTCTAGCCACTTTAAAGCTACTGGAAGTAGTTTTTCTTCCAGTGTGGCCACTACTGATTCGTATGTCAAAAATTTATAAAAAAAATATAACCATAAATAGATATTTTTATGTGATACTTCTATAAATAATAAATAATTATTTTATAGTTACACATGTTTCCCATATTTCTTTTTTGTTTTTATAAACTAGTTTACCCTCCCTATTTACATGAGTATCCTTCCACAGAAAATGACATGGGATGAAAGTGGATTTAGATTTTGATTCATCAATATGCATAGAAACAAAATAATATATGTTGTTTCATATCACATAAAAATTTTATTGTTGATTTAAAATACAAATCAAATTCTTCTCTAGTGAATCATACCCCACCCTTTCTTTGCGATAAGGGTACGTTGGTTTTGATGCACATTCTTTATTTTTATTACTCTGTTTCATAAATTAACAATTTTGAATCAAATTGGATAAAATAAATAATTCCAAATATTATATTATCAACTATAATGCACTTGAACTTATTTCTCATTATGATGACTAATAAAATCATTCCATTATTCCTACTTTATAATGTGTTCATAACTAACTTGTGGGTGGGGCTTTACTTTTCCCTCAACATCCCTAATATGTAACTTGGTAAGAAGAGTCCAGAAGCCTCTATGGGATTTCCAATGTCCATTAATACATATTTATTATGAAAATATTCTAAAATAAAGGAACTCTGAAAGGAATAATGAAAATTAAATCAAAATTTCATTATATAATTTTTATTAAAATAGAGAAATTATATCATAACATTACCCTTATATCTTCTCAAAGAGTTTCCTTCATTATAGGCTTGATGTGGCACCATGAATCTATATCAATCGGTATATTCATTCACATTGTGGACCCAAAACAACTAATGAACATTGAATTATTAGGGTAAATAGTTTGGTCATGTTGATTCTAGCCAAACTCAAAATTTATACCCTTACTTATTTCTTTGATAATTTTATTCAACACTATAATGATACGTTGTTATTTTTTTCATCAACATGTTGTTGATCAACTAATAATTCTACAGTTTCAGCATCAATAGACTATTCTTCACCAGAATTGGTAACATCATCATGTGCAGAAGTCATTGTTTGTCTTCATGAGAATTCAAACATTTAATTTATATTATGTTAATGTAGTAGAGAACAAATAATATTATGAGTAAAATCATAGTATATTATAAAACAATTTAACCATCTCATTGAACTTTCTTTATTTTTTTAATGGTTGAAGAGATTTGAATACTCTATCGAGAATCCAAATCCCCTCTTTGTGGTCCCCTCTAACATATAATACATTTTCCACATTGGTAACGACATGAACTGATCATGTAATCTCCTAATGAAAGGGTCATACTCAATTGATTTTTCATATGACCCTACAATTATTTTATTCTCTAGAAAGACAATCAACCAATTATTTTTTTCTAGATATGAGACATAAAATACCTATACTGCTTGTGTTTACATTATGAATGGATCATCCTTTTCCCCTTCCACACTATAATTCACCTTCATGAATCCCATTTCATCAACTTTCACTGCACTACTATTTTCAACCCATTGTAATGGGAAATCAACACTTGATTTTTTTTATAATCCAAATCATATATATGTTAGATAATGAAAAAATATGATATATTCATATAAATCAGATTTATATCCTTGGAACTATATATGTTCATCGCTTTCACCAAAAGTATAACTCCACTGTTTTTCATCTTACTACATTCATCATGTTCTTTTGTATAGACTGTTTAACCATTTATTACAAAACCAATTTAATATATAATATTTTCATTTGGTCACCTGGTAAGCCATTGAAGTTTTTTGGCAATTGAATCCATATTTTTAGATAAATCCATATAAATTTGATCTTGAAACCATCCTATAAACTTTTGATTATGTGTATTTGATATCAATCCTTCATCCCTTGATGTATTCAAATATCTAATAATTTATTTGTGGGATTCAACATATAGATCAACATCTTCACTATTATGTAAAATGTAAAGGTGTTCTTTCTCCCACTTTGTGATGGTAATTGTAACAATATCTCTCCCAGAAATCCCTTAGACCATAAGGCATTTGTTATGATGAGACTTTGGGAGATCAATACTATCAACATCTGATAAGTAATTGGTACAAAATTCAACAACTTCATCAACAATATATCATTCTTCAATACAACCTTCTAGCTAACTTTGATTCCCAACATAACCTTTCAAAATCTTCATATACCATTCAATGGGGTACATACATTTGTAATGGACAATACCACATAGTTGAACCTCTACAACCAAGTGAACCATCAGGTGGACCATTATATAAAAGAATCATGGTGTGAAGAACATCTCTAATTCACATAATATGATTGCAACCACCTTATTCATGATTGAAAATTTCACCAGGTATATAACTTTACTACATATGACTTTTAAAAATAAGTAGAGTCATGTTAATGTATGTCATAAATTTTTAGAAAGAAAAAAACATAAAGAAACAAGCATCAAGTATTATATCAAAACATGACAGTCATGTGATTTTAGTCCATGTAACTTCAAATTAGTCATTAACACACATTATTTATATTTGATGAATACCCCTATGTAACTTTTACACCATTATGGAAAATTCAAAATTGAAAATTTTCCTCTCTAGATAGAGTGTAAGCTGCTAGAGGAAGAAAATTACTCCCCTTACCCTTCACTAGTGTTAACCCTTCCCTTATCCCCATGCCAATCATGTCCAACCTATCCCTAATTCCATATTTTTTCTAGGAACATTTAGTAACATTACAATAATATTATCAAATACATTTTTTTTCTACATGCATGAAATTAATAATTTTTTTGATGTAAAAACAATTCCAACACAATATTTCAAATAAAAAATATCCTTTTCCAACCTGATTTCATAAGGTTTTTTGAAAATGGTTTACTGAAAATAGTGTCAATATATTTTACTTTATCGAACAATTGATCACCCATTAGTGGAGATAGTGTTGTACCTTGTTCGATATTTCCATTGAATGTTGTCATCCATGATTAGTATTTATGTCATTGAGGTAAAAATTTATGATGTCCTAAAAACACAGTCTTCAAGGAATATTTCAACTAAACTGAATGTGTGCATTCTTCACAAATGGGATAACCCAACATTCCTTTAATGCTATAGCATGACAAATTTCCATAAACAAGAATGTCATTTATCATCCCATACAACATGAAACTCAATGTGAATTATTCACTTCTATGAGCATCATACATTGTAGCTCCTATATCCCACATCAATTTTAGATCTTAGATCATTGGATCCAAATATAAATCAATATCATTACTAGGTTTCTTTGGTCTAGATACAATTAGAGACAATATAATGTATTTTAACTTCATGCATAACCATAAAGGCAAGTTATAATTTACTTACATGACCGTCCATGTACTATGAGTACTAATTTGTACACCAAAAATATTTATTTCATATTTAGATAATGTAAGATGAAAGTTTCTCAGCTCATTTCCAAATTCAGGATACTTATAATCAATTTTATTCTATTGAGGAGAATCTGTTGGATGATGTAGGTTCCCATCTTTAATTATTGTATCTTCATGCCATGTCAATTGTCTTGTGTTTTCTTGACATCCATATAGTCTTATAAACCATGGAATGGTAGAAAATCACCATACAAATTTCGAAGGACTAGATTCATTTTTCTTATATCGACCTGGGCCACACTTAGGTAATTTTATGAGTGATTCATGATCCTTATGAAACAATGTAAAATAATTTGGATAAACATACATTTTTTTATAGATCATGCCAACTGAATTTAGAATTTTTTTTGCGTCATATGTTTGATATGAAAGTTCCTTTTCGTTTGGTATCATATCATTCAGGAGACCAAGTAGTTCTGTAATTCTGGTATCGCTTCATCAAATGCCATCTTTCAAATTATATAACTTCAATAAATATTACAATGTTGTGTATTTAGTACAACCGGTATACAATGATCTCTTAGCACAACTATTTAACTTCACAAACAGCTTTGTACAATCACAAAGGTCATCTTAAATTACCATTTTCATTTCTTCAATGCGATCTACATCATCATTTACACTGGTATTCATATCAAATGATCCATAAAATACAGTATCATCCCAATTGGTGTGCACATTCAGTTTTTACCCATGTTTAGTCCAACATTTATAGCTCTGATATATTCCATGAAAAATAAAATATTCTTACAACTCTTCCAAACTAATTTTTCTTTAATAAAAACAATGCAACATAGACAAAGGATTTTAGAATGGTCGTATGCATGCTCTATTACAAACTTGATAAACTCTTTAACTCTATCTTTATACTCTTTTATTGTATGATTAACATGAATCCATGTTAGATTCATATCTACCCTATTAGGTTCATGAAATATTCATTTTGTAAAAAAAAAATACATACACATAATATAATCATTATCAAAGGTGAAAGTCATATACAATTTCAATAAGGGAACCCAAAATTTGATTATTTCAAATAATTTCAATATGCATTGAAGGAAATGGGTAATTGAATTTAAGAAATAAATTACTATAGTATGGTAGGTTTTATCCTATAAATTCTTCCAAAATGATCACTGATACCCAGTATGGGATGACTACTACTCAGAGTAGTTCAAGAAATATAGGTGCATGTCTAGAAGATATAGGGGATGAGTCTCAAGCAACAAAATGCAATAATAACTGTTCGGGAGATGAAGTTGATGAGGATGATAGTTATCTCCATAAAACTTTTTAAATTACCACATATTAATTTAAAATTTCTAATCTCATCTCAAAACCACTTTTAAAATTAATTTTTTTAATTTTTAATTTTTAAAACCCCACTTGAAATTCGTTTTTTTTAAATTTCACATGAAAATCGACTAATTGTTTTTCAAAACACTTAATGGGATACAAACCCCATTTCTATAAAAACTATTAGTATCAAGTGAAAATTTTAAAATCAATTTAAAAAACCATTAAAAATAATTTAAAAGTTTAAAACCATTTCCATGGAAATATGTACACTTTGAAATGTTTAAAACTTTACAAGTTCACTTTGAAATCACATCATGAGTTTCAAAACACCAAATCCATTTTAGTTAATTTCATGGGAAAACATTGTTTTTTCCAATTCAAAACCTAGTCTAAAATTTAAAACCAAGTTTAATTTTTGAAAATTGAAATTTAAAATAGGAATGAGAATAAAAATTCTAAGTAGGAAACCACCCAATATAAAGAAAAGCATGATTATTAAACATTTCATAAACATTTTATAAAGTTGACATGAATAATTTTTTTTCAGAAGATAATAGTAAAATAATAATTTATATCCTAACATGATTTTCTTGGACTACTTGCCTAAATATAGAGGTTACCATGAGCTTCTTTAAAAATTCAATCAAGGGACTATTAATTTATCAAAAACTACTTTCATCAAATATCACAATAGAAGCCACAATCCACACTTTCAAATTCTATACAATTTATTAAATAATCAACATCAAGAAGCTTTTAAAAATATTCATGAAATTGAAAAATATTTTTGAAAAGATAGTGAGGTGTAAGGAGTATGCGTGTGATATTGGCCTTAGGTTTGATTTGAATTTATTTGAGTGAGTCGAATTAGAGGTACTCTAGTACCCAAGGTGGGAGAATGATAAAGGTTTTGTTTTTTTAGCAAGGATCTAGGCATGAAGTTACACCACATTTCAAGTTTTTATATTTTTTTGGGTGTTTAGAAGATCATGGGATGATTTCAGTTGTTTAGGAATTATGAAAGAGCGATGAGATAGAGCATCGATGGGTGAAAGTGATCATTTTCAATGAAAATTTACCCATAGGAGGACCGAATAATGTTTTTACATGATATTGAGTGTGGTGAGATGAAAACCACATTGCACCTGTTGTTAACATTATATATTTATGCTTGGGTTATTGTGTAAAGTTTGTTAAACATGTTTACTTGTGTTAAAATTATTTATTCTATAAAATTAAAGTTTGGACTTATGTTATTTAATTATTTACATTATTTAATCGATATAAGTTCATCCTTAAATATTCTATAAGATCCAAATCATTTTAAGATCCATAAATGAATATAGATATCATATGTTTGGGTTATGTTACCTCAATTTATTTTAATAAAGTAACCTGAATATTCACATGTCTTAGACATTTTTTCAAGATAGGAAATTACTATTTGGTATATATTTATGTTCTAATATCTTGATTACTTTTAGTAAACATGAATTTATTTGTAAATCATGAGTTTAAATGGTATTAATATACTTAGTTCAGTATTCCCTTTTAAACCTTAAGATCATAACCATAGACGGGTGAAAATATTGTTACAAAACCACCCTTCTTATAAACCCAGGACACCATTTATCAATTGAGAAGAAATATAGTTTGAAATAAATATGGAGAATATGTTTTTATTATTTTAAGAAAATCCAACCATGATCTTTTACTAACATCGATCTTTAAAAATGAATAATATTTTAAACAAGAATTTAGAAACTTTTATTAAACTATTTATTTTTTCCTTTTAAATGAAAAGAATCACTTGAAAATCATTTTCCTTTTCCCAGTCATTATTTATTAAAAAAAAACTTTTAAAAATTACTTTTAGATTTTTTTAAAAGAAATAGAACTAAGAAGGAAAACCCAGTATAACAAAATGTAACTAAAATGAAATAAAAAAATAAAATCCAAATAAGAAACCAAAGTGTAGAAGATGTAAGTAATAAAATTAAATAAGGGAGATGAAGACAACCTTCTATAAAAGTGAAAGTGGGTACCAAAAAATATATATAATAGCATAAGTATAAGCCACAACACACAGGGAGGTGATCTTACCTATAGGTTCTAAAGGTAACTAACTCACTCATATAATACTTGCCGAATATGTGACCAAAACAAGTAATGCAACCTGAGCCTCTTGAGGAAATCGAAAACAACACCTAGCTAATACCTAAATTAAGCTAGACCATCACTCATCTATTTACCATTCTATCTATAGTATCCCATGTGAAAACCACAAAACAATCTACATAGAAATCATTGATTCCATTAACAATAAAAACCCACAATTAAGAACACAATTGAAACCATTCCTCCTTTTAAAAACCCATTTGAATGCTTACTAGAAAAGAAATATTTTTTCTTGAGGCTATTTTAAATTTTTTTGGTAAGATCAAAACTATTTTTAAATGAAAGAAACCATTTAAAAAACCCCTTTTTAAAACCTATGTAAGAAATCCAAATTTAATCAATGTTTTTAAATTTTAAAACTTCTATTTAAATTTATAAACATACGAAATTACACACATACATATTTTAAAACACAAAATTACTTTATGAAAACCATCATAAATATTTTATTAGACAAAAATATAATTTATACTTTGAATGTAGATAAAAAAAACATCAAAACCACAAGAACACAATTGTAAATCAATTATAATCCCTTAAAAACCTTGAGAAACAAGCATATTTAAATCCAGTTAAACCCAAATAAAAATTATTATTTTAGAGAAACCAATTTCAAACACCCAAGAGCATAAAATAAATTAGGGAACAAATAAATCATAAATACTCCTACCAAGGGATATCTTAGATGTTGCAAAAACCTTCAACAACAACAAATGAGAAAGCAGTGATGGAACCAAAATGGAAAAAAGGTAATGAATAGTGAGAGAGAATGAACAAAAGAAGAAAAAAAAGAAAATAAAATGATGAAACTCCTAAATTGACCGGATGATGAAAAATATATAGTCAAAAACACCTTATGTGGAACCCAAACAAGCAATCAACGAGAGAGGATGTGGATAAAATAACATGCCTTGGATCCAAGCTTTGATTCATCTAAGAGAAAGTAGAGATATCACGTGTGAATGCTTGGATTTTTTTGATACTTGGATTCCAGCCTTGGATGCATTCAACACTTGATTCAAGCCTGGATTCAAGGAGGAGGTGCACTGATAGTAGGTGGCTTCTATGAAAAGCTTGAGATATCTTGACTGAAATAGTCATGATTGAATTTCTATAAATAGACCAGGGAAACTTTTATCAGCACTTCAAAAAAGCATTGATAAAGATACCTTTTATCAACACCAAATTAATAAGCGCTAATAAAAGCTATCTTTATCAGCACTAAAGAAGCATTGATAAAAGACATCTTTATCAGCGCTAAAACTTTAGCGTTGATATAGGATTCATAATAATAATTATAAATAAAAAAAATCTGTAAATATGTTTATATAATTATATATTTCTTTATTATAATTTTTTTATTTAAATATATAATTATTTATTTATAATTATAAAAACACCTTTTAAAAAAATGTATTTTTTATTTATAATTATAAATATATAATTTTATAAATATAGTAAATATAAATCTATAAATATATTCATAAATATATATATATAATTATTTATTTATAATTATAAATATATTTATATAATTATATATATATATATAAATATAAATATTGTAAATATATTCATTATTTAAATATATTGATTATAATTTTATAATTATAAATATATTTATATCATTATATATATTTATACAATTATATATACATATAATAAATATTTATAAATATAAATATAAATATAAATATAGTAAATATATTCATTATTTAAATATATTTATTATAATTTTATAAATTATTTAAATATATAATTATTTCTTTATAATTATATAAATACTTTTAAAAAAATAATATTTATATATTTATGTCATTATATATATTTATATAATTATATATATATATATATATATATTTAATAAATATATATAAATATGAATATAAATATAAATATAAATATAAATATAAACATAAACATAAACACAAATATATTAAATATATTCATTATTTAAATAAATTTATTATAATTTTATAATTATTTAAATATATAAATAATTATTTATTTATAATTATATAAATACTTTAAAAAAATAATATTTATTTATTTATAATTATAAATATATAAATATATAAAATTATAAATATAGTAACTATACATATATAAATATATTTATTTATAAATATTTATTTAAAAATATATTTGTAACATTAAATTGATGAATATATAATCTTAGATGCATGTGTGTTAAAAATGAGTGAAACTGAATAATTAAAAATGAGTACACTTTAAAAATATTGAAAAAATGAATTAATAACTAACTGTAATAATATTAAAAATAAATAAATAAAATTCATTTATTAAAAAAATAATATATTAAATAATAGAAAATGACTAAATTCCCAAAAAAATAAAAAATAAAAAATAAAAAATATTTAAAATGAATCAATACCTAACTGTAATAATATTAAAAATAAATAAATAAAATTTACCTATTAAAAACACAATATATTAAATGTATCATGTTATAATTAAATTCTAAAATGAATACTAAAATTTGAATAATTTACTTAAATATTAGGTGTATGCGTTTCTATATAAGATTTCATTAATTACGTAAATATTTGTGCGTGTGCGTTGTATATAAAAACACATTAATTACATATATATTTGTGAACTCAATATAACATAGGTTTGATACATGTTAAATTAAAAAATCAAATGACATTAAATTATGACCATTACTCAATGCAATTAGCCAGTAATTTTAATTAATATTAATTATTAACTATAAACCATTCTTCACTAAATATATGAATTATTTAATGTAAGCATAAATATTTTTTATTATATAAATAATATTTTAGAAAATATTATATACATTCATATATATATATATATATATAAATATATATGAATATATTTCTATATTAAATGTATTAATGAATAATTATGTTTAAAAACCATTAAAAATGATTAAGACATTATTATGTTTTTAATTATTACATTTTATTCATTTTCTATATTTATATTTAATATATATTAGTTATGATTTTTTATCATTAATATATATATATATATATATTAAACTTATTCATTTTTATTAATATTTTTTTAATAATTTTGTAATTTATTCATTTTTAATTTCTTTGTTTAATTATTACAATTTATTAATTTATTAATTTTTTATTTAATCATTAGAGTTTATTCATTTTATATATCTATATTTAATATATACTATTTATTAATATTTATAATATATATATGTATATTAAATTTATTTATTTTTATCAATAATTATTTAATTAATAAAACATTTAATATTTTTCTTAATTTAATCATTTTTTAGTTTTTATTTGTTTAATTATTTCATTTTAAATATCTATATATTTAATATATACTATTTATTAATATTTATAATATATATATATATATATATTAAATTTATCCATTTTTATCAATAATTATTTAATTGATAAAATTGTGAATATTTTTTATTTACTCATTTTTAATTTTTATTTGTTAATTATTCCATTTTATTAGAGACCTTAATCAGTGTTTTTTAAAAGCACTGATAAAGGTCAGTTCTATTAAAAGCCTGTTTTGTAGTTGTGTAAGTTGTCTATCAGAACTATAAACCCCCCAAATCTAATAACTGCTCTTTCTTGATCCTGTCCAAAAGCATGGGTATAAAAGATGTCGAAGTCATAGCTACTCACTCCCAAGACTCTTGAACATCTAGATGCATGTGTACAAAGAGTTCCATCATCCACCCCTCATTTCAAGACTCCCACACTACCTATGTCTGTGTCTTCCGACTCAAGGCATTGGCAAAAAAATTGCCCTTATTTGGTGTATAATCCAACTTGAAGTCTAAAAACTGTAGATACTTAACCCACCTTATCTACCAAAGGTTCAGGTGTCACTGAGAAAAAATGTACTTGAGGCTCTTGTGGTCCATGTACACCACAAACCTTTCACCCATAAGATAGTGTCTCCAACATCTCAGGGCATGTATGTAACAACCCGAGAAACCATGTTTTGTTTTCCAATGTCACTCATTAAGTGAACCAAAAAAAAATCATAAGGTATTAATAATAAAATGCATCAAATGGATGAAAATTTCCTTTTATTCAAATAAGCAACCTTTTGGCTACAACATCCTCTGACCAAACGAAAAGATAAACTAACCGAAAATCCCAACTAAGAACCCAATTACAATAATGGGAAGACTGCTTAAAACTACTAGGAGCCCGAGAATGCGGTAGGGGTTTCGAGCATCCATCATAAGTAACATAAGGATTGCCGAAGCCACCGTGGCCGTGCTCAGCACCAAGGGGATCACACGAACCATCTTTGCTTCTCCTTCAGTCACTTGGGGTAAGGGACACCCGAGACCAAACCCTTTTTATAAGAACCTTAATATAACCGTTGAACCCCAAACGACTATAAATTCGACCATTGGTTTCCCAAAGAATCTTATGTTTTATTTTGACCATTGGGTCTTCTTATCATCTATGTTTTATTTTGACCGTTTGAAATAAAATGATTTACCCCAAAAGGATCGGCATGATAATTGTGTATTTTGCTTTAAAATTTTTAAAGTGTCATCAATGTTAATTTAGTTAATTTATCTTTAGTTTTCCCAAAATGATAATTCTATTTTATGTTTCTAAACGGCGAAAATTAATATTATTGTTTTCCCTCCATTATACTTATTAATTTGAACAATGAAATATTTATTTTCTAATTATATTAAACCTAATGGATTTTTATGAGTTATATATTTTACAACAAATTAGATACATTATTACTTTAAAAACTTGGCCTTTATTAACTATTTTGGAAACTATATTAAATTATGGTTTTATTTACAAATCTCTCATTTTTAAGTTTACACAAATACTTTTTAAACAACCAATTTATTTTTCTCTTCTTAAAGGAGTAGGTCCAAATGATTGCTTGAAATTATAAATTAAGGTAAATATTATGTAATTCAGCAAAGTAAAAATAAATAAATAAATGAACAAATAAATATATATTAGGATGAATAAATTGATGCTTTTTTAATTGATTAAATGAACCTTTAATTTTCCAAAATATAATAATAATGGTTTAAAAAAAATAATATACTTAATATAATAAGGCCAATAAAAATTATTGGTATTTTTTTTAAAATAGAATATATATATATATACACATATGTTTATATGACATGTTTTGATTAAATCAATTTATAATTTTATTTGACTAATGTTTTTTATTAAAATAATAAAAGTGGTTTAATAATAATAATGATAGCATAATAAGAATTATTGGTGTTTAAAAATAATATATATATATATATATATAATATGTTTTGATTGAATCAATATATATATTTTATTAGGCCAATGATTTAAAAAAAAAAATAATAACAATATAATAATAAAAGCTGGATTAATCATTTAATACATTAATAAAAAAAATAGTAAAATAACTTTTTTTTAGAACTGTAGGAAACTGTGTTTTTTAAAAAAAAACCACGGCGAACCCAGGGCCGTCCGATCCGACCTCCCCTGATCGTGGCCGTTGATTCCTTTTAATGCCGTGTCAACTCTGAGCCGCTTGATCTCCCTCTTGTAATCCCAGGCGTCCGTTGTTTTTCCGCTTCTCTCCCCTCCGCAGCTTCTTCCTCCCCCGCGTCCGCCTCCTCTTCTTCACTTCGTCGCTGTACCAGTAGACTAGGGGGTACCGTTTTCTTCTCTAGGCCGGTGAAGTAGGTCCGACTGTTCCCTCTTTTCCACAGGTTGACACTGACCTCACCTCGGGCCGAAGACTCCCCTGAGGTCCTCTTCTTCTTCTTCATTTTTTTTAACTCCCTGTTGCACCGAAGGCCAAAGGACCGGCTCCCCTGATCTCTTCAGCTTCTAGACCTCGGTTGCTGCCTCGTTCTCTCCTCCTCGTCGTCGAACAGGTAAGGGACAAACTCAGTTTCTAAAGTGTTGGTTTTAAACTTCGGTCTTCATATAGATATAAGTATATTCGGGTCATGTATATATATATGTGTGTAAAACTTCTATGTTTATACCTCGGGTCCCTCATGCCTCGTTTTTTTTCCTCCTATCCAAGCTAAGGTAAGGGTCGGTTTTTTGTTAGTTTATGAAAGCTTCGGTTTTCACTTAAATATATATATACGTTTTATATTTATATATGTGTATACCTTCTATATTACATGCCTTCAGTTTCTTTTGCCTCGACTGCATCCCCTCTCCAAGCAAGGAAAGAATCATGTCTTAATTTCGGTTGGGTTTTGACAAGATTCGGTTTTACACAAATATGTATATATTCATGTATACATGATATATATATACGTTTCTGGTATGTTTGAACCTGGCACAAACCTATAATTCTAGATCTCCCTCTCGGCTTAAAGAATCGGTTAGGAGTAAGGGGGAAGAGCCTCTTATTTGTTTCCTACCTTTTTATAAGTTTTATTTAGTTGTATACACTTGTTGTATAAAACATACAAGACCATATAAACCTGTTTTACCTATTCCTAGAACTGATCTTGACAACCTCTTGGTGAAACCATAAAATTTGGGGTAAAGGTTTGAAGGTTCTGTTTTTATTTGGGTGCGGATTCCTTTTCACACCTTGTGTTTATATATGTGTATATATATATATGAATATATATATACACATATGTATAAGATAATAAATGCAAGTATACCACCTTTCCTCACTGTATAAACCCCTGATTTTGATTTTCGCCTATAAAAAAAATGGAGGTTTTGAGTAATTGAATGGATAGGTAAAGATATGCAAGTGAATGAAGTTTATTGTTGTTGTTTATGCATACATGTATGTGTATATACATTAATATGAACTTAGTGTCCATGTTTGCAATTTTTTTTTCACAAAATAGCATGATGAAGTTTACGAGTTGGTTTGATTTCAAAATCATTCTTGAAACTGAAAATTTTCATTTATCACTGTTCTGGATAAATCAGGATCTTTGTTTTATGAAAATGGTTAGTATGGAATCCTTGAACTTTTATAAATGCATACATGTATTCATAGGGATGTACTCATGTTTATTTAAAGTGTTAATAAAAAAAAAGGGTTTACACAATTATATACATGATTTCCCCAAAGTGGACTTGATGATGCACATTGTAACCTCAACTGCCTGTATTAAATGCCTATGACATCCATTTATCATCATATGAGTAAGTTATAAACAACCCTTCTTTAATTGGGTATTATGATGTTATGTAATGTTAAGTGTTAGGTTCATTTTCTTGAAAACCCAAGTTTTTCAATTGTTAAGATAACTGGTTATGTGCACGGAGTTTTAGCATACATGTCATCATGTTTTTCATGATAAAACTGTTTTCATGTTATGAATACGTATGTGAAAATGGGGTTTAATTAAGAATACATGAAACCCGATGAATATTGACCATGTCAAGATATGTGAGGGATGTATAGGACTTACATTTGACGGGTGCGCCCGGAATTATATAGCGCAACAAGAATGATGTGACGGGTGCGCCCGGAATTATACAGCGCTCCAATGCATTGGGTAAAGCAAGAGTCTCATGAGACGAACATGTGCGACGGTCTTGGCAGTTAGCCTTGACTTGTGCTAAGGAAACAGGGTGGGCAGTGAGCCTTGACCTGTTAAGTATGTTATACGGTCTTGATGAAAAGTCTTGAAAAGTCCAGGATTATACATTCCCTCTGCATGTAATGATAAAGGTTAACCAGGGGTTAGTTCAACTAACAGGACAACCCCTAGTTTAAAGCTCCCAAGATCATGAAAATATACTTTATGTAAAAAGAATTGTTTTTCATATTGTAAACTGTTAGATGATCTGCATTTTACTCATGAACCATGATATGCATGTTTTCCCTGCTTAGCCATAGAATTCTTTTAGAATTAAAGTAACCGTGTTTTAACATTATGCATTGTTTATTGTTTTTATATTACACACTCTGATCATGTTTACATTAAAGCTCATTCCAAGTACGTGCTTCTTTGTGCAAGTTGTTTTCAAAGAAAGATGGATTTCATGTTTTAAGAAAAGATAATGTTTTGTTTTAGCAAAGTGTTTTATTCTCATCGAAAGAACTTCTTTGAGAAAGGATTTTCTAAAATGTTTTCAAACCCCTTACGGGGCATTTTTTCTCACCCTACATTTTGTTTAAATTTTTTCAGGAACGGTTGATACTAATGAAGTTAATCAGAAGCAGTTGGTTTCCCAGATTCCTGAGCCTCGCGATCTTCTATAGTAATGAGACATGTTGTTTAATTTTTAATGATGTAATGTTAAGAAAATCATGTCTCATTTAGCACCCTGGGTTTCAGGGTCGCTATAGTTGGTATCAGAGGATGGGTTCAGGAAACTTTGGAAAACCAGGTGATATAAATATATTGCTAAGACTAACTAAGTAAAAATGTTATAACTTTCAGATGGCTGATGTACCTACCAACCTTTTGTCACTTCCCGCTGAGGCTCTAGAGAACATTATATCTCTAGCTAGTCGCGAGAACTTTCTAAACTATGCCCAAATTCGCATGATGTGTAAGCACTTGTACGATGCGTCAAACTCATCTAGGGTGCTTAGTCTCCACCGGGGATTGGGGATGGATTATCTCCTAATGATGATGACCCAATTTCCCTCCTATGCACGTCAGGGAAGGTATCACGAAGGACTCTTCCGAGTGTTTACTACTGGCGAGGAATTTGGCACAATGCTTGATAACCCTTTTCAAGAAGCTGCTACTGCTGGAGACCTCTGAGCGGCTTATCTGTGCCAGGTCCTGCACTATGGCTTCTGGGGCCAGTTAATGGACTTCAGAGCATTGGAAAATGAGTCCACACGTGTGTCTCTTAGGCAAGAAGTGTACACCGATGTTTCCCAACTCCACACCCCTCACGCTAAACTTAGGAGGCGTTATAAATTTTCCCATGAGTTTAGTCCTGTATGTTCATCCTGTGTGTGGTTTGAAGAGTTAGGAAGTTTTGCCACTCTTTGTGGCGTACGTCTTGTAAACTCAGACTTTGCCGTGTAAACCTTTTCATAAATGGAAGTTTCTTGTTTCCTTTCATGTCTTCACCGTATTTATGTTGTTAAGAGTTTCCCTTCGATGTTTGTTTTCAGATGGCTGGTCAAACTAACTTCTCATCCCTACCCAATGAGCTAGTAGAAGTCATCTTGATCAAGGCATGCATGGTGGATTACCCATCCTTTCTCCACCTGCGAGGGTCCTGCCAGCGTTTGCCCAATCTCGTAAACGGTCCAGAGATTCTTCGGCTATGTCAAGAGAATGATCGTGTATTTCACCTCATCACCGCTGCTCAACTCCCCTGCTATAGGCAAAGGGGAATGTACTTTGAGGGCCTGTTCCAGTGTTTCACTATGGCACAAAACTTTTCTGCCTGAGCGTGTTTTCTCGTGGCCGCCCAGGATGGCCAGCTCAGTGCAGCCTACATGTTCCAAGTCTTGAACCTCAGTCTCCTCAACCGCATCATCCCTATCGACTACCTCGAGCATGATGTGGCCAGAAGAGTCATCAGGGAGTTTATCTACTCGGTCGTTTCTGATCTTTGCATCGCACGAGCCTCCCTCTGGAAGCCCGTGTGCAGTACACACGAACAGGAGTTCAAGGAGCACTGTTTGAGGTGCATCTAGACTAGGGAAACTGAAGAGCTGTGTGCCAACTTTGGTGTCCCGTTAACCGAGCCAGATCCGCTGTTTCGGTAGAGTTGTACGTATGAAGTCTCTATTTTTCTCTTTTTATGATAGAATTGCGAGGGCACAATTCTTTGTAGGGGGAAGTAATGTAACAACCCGAGAAAACATGTTTTGTTTTCCAATGTCACTCATTAAGTGAACCAACAAACAAATCATAAGGTATTAATAATAAAATGCATCAAATGGATGAAAATTTCCTTTTATTTAAATAAGCAACCTTTTGGCTACAACATCCTATGACCAAACGAAAAGATAAACTAACCGAGAATCCCAACTAAGAAACCAATTACAATAATGGGAAGACCGCTTAAAACTACTAGGAGCCCGAGAATGCGGTAGGGGTTTCGAGCATCCATCATAAGGAACATAAGGATTGCCGAAGGCACCGCGACCGTGCTCAGCACCAAGGGGATCACACGAACCATCTTTGCTTCTCCTTCAGTCACTTGGGGTAAGGGACACCCGAGACCAAACCCTTTTTATAAGCACCTTAATATAACCATTGAACCCCAAACGACTATAAATTCGACCGTTGGTTTCCCAAAGAATCTTATGTTTTATTTTGACTGTTGGGTCTTCTTATCCTCTATGTTTTATTTTGACCGTTTGAAATAAAATGATTTACCCCAAAAGGATCGGCATGATAATTGTGTATTTTGCTTTAAAATTTTTAAAGTGTCATCAATGTTAATTTAGTTAATTTATCTTTAGTTTTCCCAAAATGATAATTCTATTTTATGTTTCTAAACGGAGAAAATTAATATTATTGTTTTCCCTCCATTATACTTATTAATTTGAACAATGAAACGTTTATTTTCTAATTATATTAAACCTAATGGATTTTTATGAGTTATATATATTACAAAAAATTAGATATATTATTACTTTAATAACTTGGCCTTTATTAACTATTTTAGAAACTATATTAAATTATGATTTTATTTACAAATCTCGCATTTTTAAGTTTACACAAATACTTTTTAAACAACCAATTTATTTTTCTCTTCTTAAAGGAGTAGGTCCAAATGATTGCTTGAAATTATAAATTAAGGTAAATATTATGTAATTCAGCAAAGGAAAAATAAATAAATAAATGAACAAATAAATATATATTAGGATGAATAAATCGATGCTTTCTTTAATTGATTAAATGAACCTTTAATTTTCCAAAATATAATAATAATGGTTTAAAAAAAATAATATACTTAATATAATAAGGCCAATAAAAATTATTGGTATTTTTTTTAAAATAGAATATATATATATATACATATGTTTATATGACATGTTTTGATTAAATCAATTTATAATTTTATTTGACCAATGTTTTTTATTAAATAATAAAAGTGGTTTAATAATAATAATGATAGCATAATAAGAATTATTGGTGTTTAAAAATAATATATATATATATATATAATAATATGTTTTGATTGAATCAATATATATATTTTATTTGGACAATGACTTTTTTTAAAAATAATAATAATAATAATAACAATATAATAATAAAAGCTGGATTAATCATTTAATACATTAATAAAAAGAAGTAAAACAACTTTTTTTTTAGAACTGTAGGAAACCGCGTTTTTTAAAAAAAAAACCACGGCGAACCCCGGGCCGTCCGATCCGGCCTCCCCTGATCATGGCCGTTGATTCCTTTTAATGCCGCGTCAACTCTAAGCTGCTTGATCTCCCTCTTGTAATCCTAGCCGTCCGTTGTTTTTCCACTTCTCTCCCCTCCACAGCTTCTTCCTTCCCCACGTTCGCCTCCTCTTCTTCACTTCGTCGTTGTACCAGTAGACTAGGGGGTCCCGTTTTCTTCTCTAGGCCGGTGAAGTAGGTCCGACTGTTCCCTCTTTTCCACAGGTTGACACCGACCTCACCTCGGGCCGAAGACTCCCCCGAGGTCCTCTTCTTCTTCTTCGTTTTTTTTAACTCCCTGTTGCACCGAAGGCCGAAGGACCGACTCCCCTGATCTCTTCGACTTCTGGACCTCGGTTGCTGCCTCGTTCTCTCCTCCTCATCGTCGAACAGGTAAGGGACAAACTCAGTTTCTAAAGTGTTGGTTTTAAAATTCGGTCTTCATATAGATATAAGTATATTCGGGTTATGTATATATATATATGTGTGTAAAACTTCTATGTTTATACCTCGGGTCCCTCATGCCTCATTTTTTTCCTCCTATCCAAGCTAAGGTAAGGGTCGATTTTTTGTTAGTTTATGCAAGCTTCGGTTTTCACTAAAATATGTATATACGTTTTATATTTATATATGTGTATACCTTCTATATTACATGCCTTCAGTTTCTTTTTCCTCGACTGCATCCCCTCTCCAAGCAAGGAAAGAATCACGTCTTAATTTCGGTTGGGTTTTGACAAGATTCGGTTTTACAAAAATATGTATATATTCATGTATACATGATATATATATACGTTTCTGGTATGTTTGAACCTGGCAAAAACCTAGAATTCGAGATCTCCCTCTCGGCTTAAAGAATCGGTTAGGAGTAAGGGGGAAGAGACTCTTCTTTGTTTCCTACCTTTTTATAAGTTTTATTTAGTTGTATACACTTGTTGTATAAAACATACAAGACCATATAAACCTGTTTTACCTATTCCTAGAACTGATCTTGACAACCTCTTGGTAAAACCATAAAATTTGGGGTAAAGGTTCGAAGGTTCTGTTTTTATTTGGGTGCAGATTCCTTTTCACACCTTGTGTTTATATATGTATATATATATATATGCATATATATATACACATATGTATAAGATAATAAATGCAAGTATACCACCTTTCCTCACTGTATAAACCCCTGATTTTTATTTTCACCTATAAAAAAATGGAGGTTTTGAGTAATTGAATGGATAGGTAAAGATATGCAAGTGAATGAAGTTTATTGTTGTTGTATATGCATACACGTATGTGTATATACATTAATATGAACTTAGTGTCCATGTTTGCAATTTTTTTTTCACAAAATAGCATGATGAAGTTTACGAGTTGGTTTGATTTCAAAATCATTCTTGAAACTGAAAATTTTCATTTATCACTGTTCTGGATAAATCAGGATCTTTGTTTTATGAAAATGGTTAGTATGGACTCCTTGAACTTTTAAAAATCCATACATGTATTCATATGGATGTACTCATGTTTATTTAAAGTGTCAATAAAAAAAAGGGTTTACACAATTATATACATGATTTCCCCAAAGTGAACTTGATGATGCACATTATAACCTCAACTGCCTGTATTAAATGCCTATGACATCCATTTATCATCATATGTGTAAGTTATGAACAACCCTTCTTTAATTGGGTATTATGATGTTATGTAATGTTAAGTGTTAGGTTCATTTTCTTGAAAACCCAAGTTTTTCAAATGTTAAGATAACTGGTTATGTGCACGGAGTTTTAGCATGCATGTCATCATGTTTTTCATGATAAAACTGTTTTCATGTTATGAATACGTATGTGAAAATGGGGTTTAATTAAGAATGCATGAAACCCTATGAATATTGACCATGTCAAGATATGTGAGGGATGTATAGGAATTACATGTGATGGGTGCACCTGGAATTATATAGCGCAACAAGAATGATGTGACGGGTGCGCCCGGAATTATACAGCACTCCAATGCATTGGGTAAAGCAAGAGTCTCATGAGACGAACATGTGCGACGGTCTTGGCAGTTAGCCTTGACTTGTGCTAAGGAAACAGGGTGGGCAGTGAGACTTGACCTGTTAAGTATGTTATACGGTCTTGATGAAAAGTCTTGACAAAGTCCAGGATTATACATTCCCTCTGCATGTAATGATAAAGGTTAACCAGGGGTTAGTTCAACTAACAGGACAACCCCTAGTTGAAAGCTCCCAAGATCATGAAAATGTACTTTATGTAACAAGAATTGTTTTTCATATTGTAAACTGTTAGATGATCTGCATTTTACTCATGAACCATGATATGCATGTTTTCCCTGCTTAGCCATAGAATTCTTTTAGAATTAAAGTAACCATGTTTTAACATTATGCATTGTTTATTGTTTTTATATTGTGCACTCTGATCATGTTTACATTAAAGCTCATTCCAAGTACGTGCTTCTTTGTGCAAGTGGTTTTCAAAGAAAGATGGATTTCATGTTTTAATAAAAGATAATGTTTTGTTTTAGCAAAGTGTTTTATTCTCATCTAAAGAACTTCTTTGAGAAAGGATTTTCTAAAATGTTTTAAAACCCCTTAAGGGGCATTTTTGCTCACCCTACGTTTTGTTTAAAATTTTTCAGGAACGGTTGATACTAATGAAGTTAATCAGAAGCAGCTGGTTTCCCAGAATCCTGAGCCTCGCGATCTTCTGTAGTAATGAGACATGTTGTTTAATTTTTAATGATGTAATGTTAAGAAAATCATGTCTCATTTAGCACCCTGGGTTTCGGGGTCGCTACAATGTACCACTACAACCAACTTCAGATCAGAAATAGGGTAATTCCTCTCACACAGTCTCATCTTTCTGGAGCCAAAAGAAACCAATCGATTCTCCTGCATCAGAACTACTTCGAGTAAAACTTTGGATGCATCATAATGCATGATATAGGATTTACCTAGTATAGGTAAAGTGAGGATAGGTGATGAGGTCAGTTTACTTTTCAGCTCCTGGAAAGATCCCTCACAAGCATTCGACCAAACAAACTTCACCACTTTTTTGTCATCCCAAAAATTGGTGTTTTCAGATGGAAGAAGTCATAGATAAAGTGATGATAATAAACCATGAAACCTATAAATCTTCGAATATCGAATACATTCTTGGGATACTCCCAAGATACCATTGCTTCCACTTTCTCTGGGTCCATTAAAACTCCTACCTCTGAGATGGAATGACCCAAGAAGTACAATCTATCGATCTAGAAGCTGTATTTGGTTATCTTAGTGTAAAGATGATGCTCTATCAATGTAATCAAGATAATATAAAGATGTTTGTAACGATCATCTACTGACTGGGAGTACACTAAGATTTCATTGAAAAATACCACCACAAATTGGTCTAGAAATGGGTAAAATATCCGATTCATCAAGTCCATAAATACCGCCAATGAGTTCATAAAATCAAACAGAATCACTACAAACTCATATAAGCTATACCTGCTCCTAAATGAAGTCTGATTTATGTATTATGTATCACCTCAATTGGTGGTATCCCGATCTCAAAACAATCTTGGAGAAGATCTTGGAACCTCTCAGTTGATTGAAGAGATCATTGATACACGAAGGGGGATACTGGTTCTTGAATGTCATCTGGTTCAATCTTTGACAATCAATACACAAGTGAAAAGTTCCATTAGTATTTTAGGTGAAAAAACTAGAGAACCCCATGGATATGTACTAGGTCGTATGGAACCTTTAGCTTCTAGATATTTCAACTAAAATTTCAACCCTCAAATATCTTCTGGTTCTATCTTACACGCTGGGATAGAAATTGGTTCTACCCCCGACACCAACTTGATCATGAACCTGATCTCCCTCTTAGGAGGTAAGCTGTAGAAATTGTCATGAAAGACATCTTGAAAGTGGTCTACCATTGGATGAAAAGAATCATGAAATATTTCTCTATCATCTAGAACAAGACTTGCTATCTAAGGTATGAGAATATCTAATCTACACTGAATTGGTCCTGCACAACCATCCTGAAGATCCTACTCACCCTGATGATAATAGATACCACCATTTATAGATATAAAGGTAACTCTCCTCCAGTAATAGTCAATACGATCTTGGTATAGGACTAACCAATCCATACTAGGAATCAAATCAAAACCTTTCATTTTTAGCTCAAACAATTCCTATAAGAAATGGTAACCATTGATATCTATAGAACATGCCTTACAACATTTGATATTCTTTGACCACACTCCCAACAGTGTGTCGATGTTCTAAGAACCATCCAATATTTTTAAAAACAAGCCCAAACTATTTGAAAGAAATTGCAGATAAAAAGTAATGTTATGCTCCATATAAAACAAAACAAAAGCAAGGACATATGATACAATAATCGTACCTATGACTGTAGAAGGCCCTGCATCTATAATATCCAAAGTAGTCTGTATAGTGTTCAGTTGAATCGCCCCTCTACCTTGGGCTCTATATTGACTCTCCTGAGCTATCTCCTCTACATGGTACCACTATTTCTACATTGGGGTACCATATCCCCAACCTTGACTTGAACACTCTATAGAACACCAACTACTTGTTTGATGAGGTGTATTTGAGTCCCTCCCAGACTCTAGTACCTATTTTAATCCCCTTCCACTACTATACTATGAGAAGTTCTGAAAAAACTTATGAAGATGTCCCATCCTTCCATAAGCATGGGACTCTAAAAATGGGTATAAACATTGAGGCTTCTTATGGACCAACTTTCCTCATTAATATCACTACAACGAAACACAATCCTAAGATGGATGACCACTACCTTGACTACTCTACTCACTATTTCCTTGGAAAAAACCATCACAATGATGCTTCTTGCTAACAAAATAAGAGATCCCAGTTCACCCTATTAAAACAGCCTAGCTGTTGCTCAGGGCCTCTCTCAGATTCCCTTCCATGATGAGTTCCTGATTCATCATGTCTAAAAATATACTCAGAAAAAATGTTCACCTATGACATGATCTCATAGTGAATCCCATCTTGAAAATGTCTCACCCTAGAGATCTCATCATCACCTGAAGATGAACCAAATCATTGTAGTTTGGTGAAACTTTTAGCTAGTTCATCACTAACATTCCCTACTATGTTAGATGCATGAATTCATGAGACTTCTCATCCCTCAAAGTCTCTGGATAGAAGTGGTTCAATAAATTCACCTTGGAGTCCTTCCAAGATAACTCCTCCCACTGCCTAGATTTCTCTATAATGTCCCACCAACACTTTTTAGGTCTATGAATTATGTATGTAGTAATATTCACCCTTATATATATTAGAATTATCAAGGTGCTTGAAGATCATATGGATTGACTCAATCCAGAACTCGACTGCCTGGGGACCTCCCTCCCTATTAAACATAGGAAAATACTGCATCTAGAACTCTCTCAACAACTCATACATTGAAGGAACAATGATAATAGTCTCCCTTTCCATGGATCACATGACCATAAAGAAGTTATCGTGAAGCTAAACACCCATACAATCCTCATGATCTATGGGAAGCTTTGACTTAGCTATGTGAGGAGCATGTTGATTACTACTCTTCTGATGCTCAACTCAAAGATGACAAGAAGGCATTTTCTCTACAATACATACACACTCCTTAGAAAAATGACTATACCAACAAGGTCAACATTAACATGTGACAAAAATAGAGAACCACTACTCCCGGTCTCTATAAACATGGATTACAAGTTTTTAGAATGAAATATTAGTTCATTTCATTTCATTTATCAGATATAATAGATATCTCATTTCATAGTTCATATAGGAAATTATATACCACATTCAATAAATATGTCTCTATCATGAATAATGCATGTTAATATATATCCCTATGTGCCTATCATGATGCATGCATACTCATCTCAAACCATACTAGGAAAATAATGTAAATCTTAATAAAAAATAACATCACACAATATGTAAATCACTCAAGGTGAAATAAAATAAACCGTAATAAGAAAACATCATGAAAATAAATCCCATCCTCTGGAACTCAAAATTTACCCCATACATGGGTTAGCTAATATCATGTACAAGCTCATTACCAAGTCTCGAAACATTATAGTCTCATTTATACCTTTCCCAAATAGTAAATAAATAAAAAAGAGGAAAAAACCCTTCCTCTTATACCACTTTTTAATGTTCCCTGATTCAGAACTCTCTTATATGGCCAAAATAGGTTGGTTACAGGACCTCAATCATGCCTCCCTATACACTAGAGGTTGTCGACTAATAGTGGGGGTGTGATGAATATAGTGGGGAGATTATACCCCCTGGTATTGAGTTACAAAAAATCAAAAAAATCAAGTAATAATAATATTAGAGTAATAAAGAACAACAAAAACCATATATCATACAACTAGAAAGTAAAGAAGAAACCAATAAACCAATAATGATGAATCATGAAATGAAAATATGAGATGTGTCTAAAAGAAAAATTGAAAAAAATAAAAATAAAATAATCAACTTAAACAATATAAACTCAAAAGACCTTTGTCCTGAACCCCATGCCAGACCCATCTCTAAACTCCAACCCATCTAATAAGTAAAAAACCAGAAACAAGGTTCCTTGCACATGTAAAAACCTACATCCATGTAATCTTCTTGGGTACCAAGAGGTATCCCAAACAGGGTGTAAGTAAAACGCAGTAGGTCTACACCACCGTGTCTAAAAAAACCAACATGATAATAAGTGCATATAATAATTCTATAATAGGTGTATTAATTAATCAATTAATACAATACATCAATCAAAATTCTTTAACACCATGTTGTAATGTCTCTGAGCATGTAACACAACCATGCCAACTATAACCATAAACCATGGTATAATCAACCACCTGACCAGAGATCTATATATAAGTATTTTAGCCTCCAGTAATAGCCCTATATATAATCATCTCAACATCAACTAGGACAAGACCTCTATATAAAAATTTCATCACGTATCACTAGGTATATTTCTCTATATAATCACATTAGCATGTGTCACTGGGCATAACCCACTATATAATCATTTTCAGCATGTGTCACTGGGCATAGCCTGCTATATAATCATTTAAACCTATGGGAAAAGACCTATATATAATCATTTTAGCATCAACTGAAAAATTCATAGCAGTAAGGATATCAAAATATCATATCATAAGCCTCAATGGTTAATTATCCAAATTAATATTTGTATTTCAATTAAACTTTCATTTATATATCAATTTATCAAAAACCATATCAATAGACCATAATCTATTACCAAATTGATTCTATATCAAGAAATCACCTGTAATATCATGTATTTCTAAAAAAATTTAAACCATTAGCCAAGTTCTTATTATTTAAAGGTTCACTCACCCAATAGGTTTCCATATGCTAGGTCACATAAACAATTGAATCCAAATGGATCAAACCAGTATTCCAATCCATGATTTACTATTAATCAATGAGTAAATTAATCAGAGCACACATTATGTCAAAAAAATCACAATATTTCATATAATTGACAATTAAAAAAACCATAGGGTTAGGTTTGGACCCCTACCTTTATCTGGTAATTAAGAAATTCTTCCAACTGGGATCACCAACAAGAACAGAGGTGTAGAAGATCGCAAGATGAACCTAGATCAAACCAGATCAATATAAACATGATTCCACCACAGAGTTTAAAATAAAAAATTACTTCAATGGAATAAATAATAATAGATAAGAAAACCAAATCAAAGGGACCTACCAGGGATAAAACACCAAAACGCGATGTCCAGAGGTGATGAAATTGCTCCAGAAATGCAAGGATTTTCCTAGGGCCCAAGAGGAGGGGATGAAAAAATGGAGGAATGAGAAAATAGGCACACAATTCTACTTAAAACCACTACTCATGATAATTATACAGAATTTAACCCATTTACACATTGTGTATTTCTTCTCAATGGTTTACGCTGAAAAACCCATTGCCTCAGTTTAATTTTAACACTGCTTAAATATTACATGACATGTAGTGGATTCACGATGTGTGTTCAATTTATGTTATGAACCTAGTTCATATCTTGTGCCTAGGAATAGCTATATGTCCTGTAAAATTTATACGATGTGTAAATTTCCTATATATATTTTCCAACCTAGCTTTCACAAAATATCTCGAACCACCTCTGAAGCCTTCCAAACTTAAAGAAAACCCTCATAATCCAATTTAACACATTTATACCCATACTCCATTAATTAAAAAAAACACACATACCTGAATTTTAGGTTATTTTACCCAAAAATTCTCTCCATATCTGAACAAGTCTCAGACAACAAGATTTAAAGAAAAAGGAAAACCCAATGAAAGATGTTTAATGCAAAACTCAAAGAGGGACATACCTGAAAAAAGATGGGATCTTACATGTGTGGTGTATATACTAAAACTTTGAAATTTTATATCATTAATATCATTATTTTCATGATATTTAAGGTTTCATTAGATATTATGCTTTACTGGGGATTACGATTCAAAATATTACTTAAAATGTAAGGGATTTTTGTCTCACTTTTTACTTATGTGAGACACATGCAATATTCACCACCTATTTATTTTATGTGGAGTATATAATACCCATGAATTTATCTTATGATTATCATACTGAAAATTATTGGGGTTTACATATCCATTTGAGTATCTCTCTTTCATGAGGTTTACAGTTCAAAAGTTAAAAAATTGGTAAGTTTTTTTTTGTCTCGACTTTCTTTATTTGGGATATAAATTATGATATGAACCTATCTTCTTATAATAGGTGTATCTACTTACCCTTGATATGCTATATAAAAAATATCCATATTTTAATGATATTAAAATCTTCATTTAATGTTATTATTTCATGGGGATTAAGATTCAAAGTTACCAAAGTTGGAATAGTTTTATGCTATAATCTCATCATTTTTGGGGATTTTATCTGATTATGCTTTCAAATGATGAAATACTATGATCTATATCTTAATAAACTCATGAAATTTCTTATACTCTAGTTATTTTATGAGTACACATGTTTTCCCTTCATTTTCCTCTCTTTATGTACTTAAGAGTTCAAAAATAATGCTTTAAGAAAATTTATATCTTCGATTGAAAACCCATTTTCTTCAAAATCCATGTTTTCAAAGAACTATTTTATTATTATCCTATGATTTTTGAAATACATTTTTATCTATGTTTGTATTTTTATAAAAGTGTTTTGAATGGAATATTCATGTCATTTTCCAAACAATACCCATTTGGATTTTACCAAAAAAGTATAAGGAATATTTTATTTAATGTTTATAGAATAAATGAAACTTTCTATTGTCATGAAAATTATTTTCTTTTAATCTTACTTTATAAAATTTTAAGGTTATTTTCAAAGAAAAATATTTTCAAAATATTTTTATTTTTTAAAAAGTTTTTTTTCAGAGAGGAAATAATATTTTCCTCAAGAAATATTTTAAATTGATTTCTAATGATTTCTTTATAAGTTTTCAATTTTATTTTTAAATATAAGGATTTAAAAAATGTTTTATGTTTTAAAAAGTTATTTTCAAAGAAAAGTCATCTTCATTAAGAAACATTCCAAGTAATCATTCAAAAATCATTCTATATCTAATATGAATTACTTTGATATTACTTATGATTTAATGGGGATATGATCCAAGGATACCATTATTATTATTTCTATAAATGGTTTATGTTTATTATGAAAATATGTTTATGACACCCATTTCTCTTCCATAGGTTATACCATTATAAAATTTGTATGAAACCCACTCCTTTTTCCATGGGTCATTATATGATGAAATGATGAAATGATTATGAAACTTATCACTTTTATACAGGTATGATATGATGAAATGTTTATGAAACCAATTTTATTTCTCAGGTTATGATATAGTGAATGTTTTATGATCTTATAAAACACATAAATATGGGTTTAATTATGATATATGTGATACCTATATATCCCACCAATGCATTGGGTAAATATAGATAAATCATGAGTAAATATGTTATGTGTGAACTTGATTACAAGTTCACAATGTTATGCATGAACCTGATTACATGTTCACAGTGTTATGCGTAGATCTCATTGCATGTTCATAATGTTATACGTGAACCTGATTACATGTTCCCAATGTTATGAGTGAACCTGATTACATGTTCATAGTGTTGTTCATGGATATATCTTTCATTTCCATAATGTTATGAATGAATTTGGTTTCATGTCCATAAGTTTATGTGAGGGATTGATTTCATGTACTTAATATAATAAGTGAACCTTATACATGTTCACAATGTTATAAGAAAATGTGTATGATACAAGTATATGCCTTATTCCAGTGTTATGCTATCATGGATCATGTTCTTTGATTCCCTTATGATTCATATATTATGAACTGCCAATATTTATGCCATGACTCAATATTATGATCTTTGATATAAAGGGTATGGTTTTCAAATGTTATGTTCACGTTCTCATACCCCTGTGTTTATATAATGCTCACATATCTCTCTTATTTACCCTTACTGAGCATCTGATCTCACCATTTCTTATATTTCCTATCCTTAGGTTATGAAGAATGGTTTTAAGTAGGGTATGTATATAAAGAGTATTAAATGGGATGATATTTATTAGAGACATTGAAGATCTTTCACCAAATTAGAAGATTGTGTACCTAGTATCCAAAGGCACTAAACTATTATGGTCCTAAGGTGTGTATTTGTGTAATGTATTGAATATTAATTTAAAAAGATATAATATTTATGTATGAGAAGCCTGAGTCACTATAGTTGGTATCATAGGAACAATTTAGTTAACCTTTAGAAACTAGAATGATAAAACTTTAGTGAGATCCATAGGGATATTTATAAGGATATTTCTTGGGATTTATCTAAGGATAAGTATAAGGATGAGTCAAAGTATAGAAAAATGTCCTAGAATTTTGTTAAAGGATAGAGCATGTGATTTCCAAGAAATTACATCCCTATCTGGATACTACAAGTGGATACGGCTCTAACACAGAGGTACCTAGGGGTAATAACTCAAAAAATGGCACATTGAGATGGAATCGATCATTGCTTGGTGTGAGACAACAAGCCTTACTGCACACCTGGTTTGAAACTCTCGAGGGATATACTTTGGGAATCCAAAAACTCTTTACAAACCATCATAAACGATTTAAATAGATCACGATCATGGATGTCCTAAGTTAAGACTAATGTTTCATATATTTAAAATGTTTCATGATTTAGACATCATATAAGTGATTTTTCATGATAATGTGGTTTTACACTATGATTAGTGTTGATCACACTATGTTTTTTAGTTTTGGTCAATGGTGGGAACCGAAAGGAACTGGGTTAACATTGAATGTGAGGGATAATTTTTTTATTAGTATCCAAATGAGATGATGAATAGAGTAAAGGATATTGTGACCATGCCTAATCAGTTATCATAATATATTATTAACAACATTCACCTTAACCAACTCTTGGACTCATCAAAGAAGATAAGGTTAGAGTTCCCTAAGAGCTTGGGTAATGGAGACCATGGAAGAAATAAGATTCATTTTCCTATATTTCAAGAATGTGGAAAGAAGCACTCCAGGAAATGTATCAATGGAATGAGAAAATGTTTTATGTGTGGATAAAGACACAAATTAAGTGATTACTAAGGAAAAATTAAAAGTTCAATTAATGTAATGGATGATAATATTGGTATTTATAAGGTATTATCAATAGATGAATGTTTTAAATGTATAAAGTATGGTCATTATGAAAATCAATGTCCTAAGGGGAATGATTGTGAAGATAATCTATAAGTTTGTACTAGTAATGGTTTTGCTGTTGACAATAAGGAGACTAAAAATGACATATAAAAGTCATATACTTTTCTAATAGTGTTGTTTATGTTAAACATGAGACGCATGATTAAATTGTGGTTTATGCATGTTATGAAATTATTCATATTTAATATTATAGTAAAGAGATATTAAGGAATAATATGATGGAGCCTATTTAATGTATTAAAGATGAGGTGGAATGATTGAAGTGTTTATGTATTGGAATTCAAGAATTATGAAATATATAAGGAATATTCAGTATATTTTTTCATCAAGGATTTGAAAGAATATTTTGAATGATAATGATGACCTGGAAAATTTATTTAAAGGAAAGGTTATATTTTATGATTAAGGTAATATAACTTGTAACATGTTCCTGAGGATGATAAAATGGTGTTTAGTTTGGATAAAGAGATAATTGATATGGATAAAGTAAATTATATAGTATTGATGACCTCTGAATTGATTAAGGATTTTTTGACAGTGTGATTTATTTTATCATTTATGGAGTTTAAAATATTATTGGATCTATTTAATATGTTCAATAATCTATAAATTTATTCAAGTAATGTGGAATAATTCATGTTTTCATTGAGATTTTATGGTAATTTTGGTTATTACCAAGATTCAGAAGAATATATGACCAAGGTATTCACATATTTGTCATGTTAATATTAAGAGTTTCTTAATGATATTTGGAATATTGATGTTAAGTTGAGTTTGGGAAATTAAGTGACCTTCTTTATAAATTTTAAATTTTGGAAGGGTTATAAGGTTAAATATTTATGGAATGGTTTAATCTGAACTTTAAATGAGGTTTTAGATATTAATGTATTACTTCACCATATGAATATTTATGAATAAACTATGCTCACTATTTTTTTTATGATAACTAATGATAGTCAGAATGATTTTTCATTCTAGTTATGGATCTTATGATCTGTTGGTAATTTAGGCATAACAAATTCACCTTTATTTTTGGGATTAAGAGATGAAGTGGAAGTTGATCAAGGAATAACCAAAGGATAAAATTTTTCCTATGAAATAAAAAGAAATCAAGTACATTTTTTTATGTTCTCATCCTAGATGGGAAAAGTAATTCCCTAATATTAGGAAAAATACCTTAAAATAAAATTTTGTCCTATTATCCTCATTTTTGATGATACCAATGACCTTTTTCACATCTATTAGGTTTATGGATTTGTAATCATTAAATTTATCTTGACCATGTTTTTTATCACCCTCTATCAGAATTTGGGTGTTATTTTTCTCTTTTATGTTCATGTTTTCACTCCCCACCTATGTTCTCCTATTTAAAAACCTAGTATGAATTATTCTAGATGACATTTTCACACCCCTTTATCCTTTTCATGAGGATGTGGTATTATCCCTTTTTATGATGTGGGTTTTTATGATGTAATTTTAAAATGTTAAACCTTTGACGATCAAGATTAATTTTGAGGGTGAAATTCATTTTAAGGGGGGTAGAATGTAATGCACCAAGATTTTGATAATTTTTTTCAAATGAATTTAATCTTTTTTGAGATTTTTCATTGCACAAAATATTGAGTTTAACTTGTGTTACACACAAAAGTGAGTTTGGATTGCATTAAAAATAACACTGAGTTTATCTTTCATTACACACAACACAAATTTGTGTCACACACAATATCGAGTTTAGCTTATGTTACACACAACACCGAGTTTAAAAGAAACATGGAATACTATTAAAATATTATTATTTAATATGATAGTCAATACCTACCCATTGGAATGGTGGGTATGAAAAGTTATTATTTACACATGTATATATAATTAATTTTTTGGTGATAAATTAATTATAAATTAAAATAAAAACCTCTTTAAAATGAATGAAATCATTTTTGGAAAAACTATTTTTATACACAAAAACTCATTTTACCTCAATAAATTAAAATAATCACTTTTGGTGATTTTTTTACATTATATACTCAATAAAATGTTTAAAATTTATATTATGTGTTTTATAGATAAGAGATAAGAATAAACCTAATTTTATTCTTAAAACTGTATTTTTTAAAAAGCAGTTTTGTCGCATTTGGTTCACTTATATTAAAATTAATTTTTACCAATTTTATAATTTTTATTTGAAAAAATATACATTATTTTTGAAATCATAATATAAAAATTATCTTAGGGAATGTTTTTTTTGAAATGTTTTGTTTTTTTGATGAATTGTGAAAAATACTGAGTTTTAATAGAAAACCGCATTTTCTGTTAAATTATTTATAAATATAAATTATATTTTAATTTTTTTAAATTAAAATTTTATCAGTTATATATCTATTAATACAATTTAGGTCATTTTAATCATTTTATATTGATTTTTTATATAAAAACTTTATAAACTTTTGAACATTTTTCTTTGAAAACTCGTATTCTCATCGCATCTATAGGATTAAATTCGAAATTAAATTTTACCACTTATGTTAATGTAATTTTTGGAAAATGGATTACTTCTTTGTAATAATAATAATTTATATTATCTAATAAATTAAACTTGTTTTTTATCATAATTTTTTGTGAAACTAGTTTAAAGTTAATTACCATGATTAAGGTTAAAATGGGATTTTGTGAATTACATGTGTCTATATTAAAATTAGTTTTACACACACATAGGTTTTTTTAATAAATTGGTTTTAATATTTAAAATAATTATTTATAAATTATATAATAAATATCATTTTAATTTTATTCTTAAAGGATAAATTAACTAGGTAAATAAAATGATACAAGTTACTGTGAAAAAAAACTAAAAGGGTAGAATTGAGTAAACTTAAAGACTAAGGAATAACATGATATAAAAATGTTTTTATTTTGTGTGGTGGATATGTGTATCAAAAAACTAATTCCTAAACTACATTATTGATATATTTTGGAGGCACATGAGGCAGGAGAGTCCTCCCAATAGTGAATGCTCTTGAGCATTTACAAAAATGCGACCCTCCTCAATTATAAAAGGGCACTCACTCCTCTCACTTATTCACACCTATAAATCCATTTGGATTGAACAAAACCCACCCAAATCACATAAAACATACATAATATAATAATAGAAGTATTATTTTTGGAAAAAATCCAACCTAATATGGAATTAGTGCAAATCTAAGGAGGATACTCGAAGAAGAGGTAACGTTCTTCAATTTGAATTTGAATTTTATTTCTTCCTCCACCTCATTAAATTCTTATTAAAACATGGTGATATAATAAAATAAGTATATTAAATATACTAATATGTTTTTATGTTAATTAAATGACCTAAAACCACATAAACTTCGATCAAATGGGTTATGAAATCATCATTTGTGTGTATGATGGAGTACCGCTTCACGAATCGATGTCATTCATTTTTTCATTACCACCTCTTACAGTTAGGTACGATGATGGGTATAAAGTGTATATATTATTTTTATAACATAATTCTACCTCTTTATTCATTATATAATATGTACCTTTTTTACTTTCCATTCTGTAGGGGATATGATAACATAGTTCGTGTGTACGATGGACTACTGCCTCACGAATCGATGTGATTCATTTTTCACTAATGATTTACATAGAAGGTAATAAGGATATATTTAATGAATATATATGATATATATATATATATTATATATATGACATAATAATGATTCTATAAGGGTGATATATTATTTACCTTTCTTACATTCTGTCCGTTGAGAAAATAGAAACAACGTTCATGCGTACATATGGCCCACCGTCTCCATGAACGATGTAGTTTATTTTATATCTATATAATTAATGGATTAATATAAATAAATATATAATAAATATATATTATGTTTATATAATGTTTAAAATTCTGTAATTTATGGAACCATGATCAAAGTAAAAATACCAAAAATACCAAACCTAAACATACATGAAAAACAAAGCAGTTATTACCCAAAACATAATTTTAACAAGGAATTGTTAATAAAAGGGTAATAAAATGTCATAAGTAAATAATATATGGTATGATAAATATTATAATGGTTATATAATATATTTATAATAAACTTATATTTATTATACATTATTTTTGAATGTGTATGAAGGAAGTCAACACCTAAGGTAAGGAATTTCTAGTCTCTCTTTTAATTCAGGGAGACATAAAAATTCACCTTTTGTTTATTTTTTGTGGTTCATATATTGACCCTTTGAAATGTTATATCATGAATATCCTTATTTTAATGATATTTAAGGTTTCATTTTATTTTATTCTTTATTGGGTCTTATGACTCAAAAGATTACTTAACCTGTAAGGGATTTCTATCTCACTTTTTTAATTCTGTGAGATACAAGCCATATTCACCACCTATTTATTTTATGTGGTGTATATACTTCCCATGAATTTATATTATCATTATTATAATTTAAATTATTTGTTTTGACATATCCCTTTTAAGATCTTTCTTTCATGGGGTTTACGGTTTAAAAGTTAACAAATTGGTAAAGGATTTTTGTCTCAACTTTCCTTCTTTGAGACATAAGTTATATTATGCACCTATCTTATTATATGAGGTGTATATACTTCCACTTTACATGTTATATAATGAATATAAATCTTTTCATGATATTAAATGTTTCATTTATTTTTATTCTATCATGGGCATTACTATTCAAAGTTACCAAAGAGGGAATATTTTTATGCTACAATCTGATAATTTATTAGGATTGTCTATGATTATACTTTCAAATAATGAAATATTATGATAAATATCTCAAGAAACTCATTAATTTTATTATAATCCAGTTATTCCTTGAGAATAATTTTTTTCATTCATTTTCCTCTCTTTATATACTTAAGAGTTTGAAAATAACGTTTTTAAGAAAAATAAGTTTTTCGGTCGAAAATCCATTTTCTTCCAAAACCATGTTTTTTAAAAAATGTTTTCAAAAATGTTTTATTATTATACTATGATTTTTAAATGACATTTTTACCCATGTTTTAATTTTTACAATTTTTTTTGGAAATGAATATTCATTTTTTCCAAACAACACCCATTTGTATTTTACTAAAAATGTGAAAAGAATATTTACATTAATGTATATGACATGAATCAAATTTCTTGTCATCATGAACATTATTTTATTTGAAGCTTAATTTATAATTTTTCAAAGTTATTTTCAAAGAAAAATATTTTCAAAATGATTTATATTTGAATTTTTTTTTTCAAATAGGAAAAGTTATTTTACTTAATAAATGTTTTAAATTGATTTATTAAGCTTCCTTTATAAATTTTCAAGTTTATTTTTAAAGAAAAGTATTTCCAATTTTTTTTATTTTTTAAAAATTTATTTTCAAAGAAAAGTTATATTCCTAAAGAAACATTCCAAGTAATATTTCAAAATAAATCTCCATCTAAGATGCCATCCTTTGATATTACTTATGATTTACTAGGGATATGATCCAATGATACCATTCTTATTATTTATTTGAATGGTTTCTGTTTATGATAAAAATATATTTATGAAACCTATTTCTCTTCCACAGGTTATACCGTGATAAAATTATTATGAAACCCTCTATTTTTCCATGGGTTGTTCTATGATTAAATGATTAAATTATTGTGAAACCTATCTCTTTTATATAGGTTATGATAGGATTAAATGTTTATGAAACCAATTCCATTTCATGGGTTATGATATGGTGAATGTTTTATGATCTTGTAGAACAAATAAATATGGTTTTCATTATGATATGGGTGGGACCTATATCTCCCTCCAATGAATTGTGTAAATATGGATAAATAAAGAGTAAACATGTTATTCATGAACCTAATTACATGTTCAAAATGTTATACATGGACCTGATTACATGTTCACAATGTTATGCGAGAACTTGATTTCATGTTCACAATATTATGTGTGAACTTGATTACATATTCACAATGTTATGCATGAACTTAATTACATGTTCATAGTGTTATTCATAGACTTATCTTTTATTTCCATAATGTTATGCATGGAATTGGTTGCATTTCCATAAGTTTATACAAGGGCCTAATTTCAGGTAATTAACATAATAAGTTAACATTTATCTATTTATACATGTTCAAAATATTATAACTTGATGTGTATTCCACAAATCTACATCTTATTCTAGTGTTATGCTCTCATGGATCATGTTCTTTGATTTAATTATGATTAATGTATTATGAACTACCAATATTTATGAAATGATTCAAGATTATGATCTTTTATATGCAGGGTATGGTTTTCAAAATTTATGCTCATGTTTCATACCCCCATGTTCATGTTATGCTCATATATCTACCTTTTTTTATCTTTATTGATCATTTGAGCTCACCATTTCTTATATTTCATCTCCCTAGTTTATAAATAAGAGTTTTAAGTAGGGTATGTATATAAAGAGTACTAAATGGGATGATCTTTATAAAATACATTTAAGATCTTTCACCAAATTATAATATTGTGTACCTAGTATCCAAAGTAACTAAACTATATAGTCCTCAAGTGTGTGTTTATGTAATGTATTTAATATTCATCTAAAAAGATGTAATATCTATGTATGAGAAGCCTGAGTCTCTATAACACCCCAAAATTATCAAACATAAAGCATCAAGAGAATTGTGATATCATCATCAAAAAGGCATATCAATTAGAATATAATACATAGTAATAATAACCTAGATTTACTCAAGGTAGACACTAAGTCTCAAGGTAATACCACAACCATACTTCTAGCCTAGGATTCTAGTAACACCACAATATTTTAAAATAGGAAAATTATGTTTGATAGCATATATGACATGTAACACAAATCTTATAAGAAGATGTAACACCCTAAGACTTTACAATATATTTATTTTTAAATAAATTCAATCTCTTTGATAGCTTGCGATGTACGCAAGATCAATTTTAAACAAAGCATGATACTCTATTAAAATATTATTATTTATACATGGCCATTATAACCTAGCCATTAAGTTGGATGGTATGAATAATACTAACTAAATTATAAAAATTATATTGTTTACACATGTATAAAATAAAATGTTTATCTATTGATTAGAAATAAAATAAGAATCATTTGAAAGAAAAGAAATGTTTTCTGAAAAACTATAGTTTTCTAAAAGGTGGTTTAATCACGTTTGTAATGCCACAAACCTAGTTACCTAGAGTCAGTACATTATTACATAACATTGGCATGATCATAAGAGATCAAGTACTTAAATACCGACCAATATAGTAGCCTTGGAAGTACTATATACATACATAAGTTTTACATTACATTATGAAATTAAAAAAACAATATTGTGTCTTCTTTTAACACACTCATATCCCTTAGCTTATCCCTGCAGGTCAGTCATAATATACTTCTTCTCATTCTGGAAAAAATTAAACATAATAAAGGGGTGAGCTCAGATGCTCAGTAAGGACAATAATATAGGAAAAAACTTCATAAATAAGCATAAACATTTAAGGTAATGTATAAAACTATAACAAAAGCCTTTTAAACTTAAGATTCAGTATAATATGGAAAAGATAAATCAAATAATTCCATTTACTTATTCACATGGATATTCTACTAGAAGAATAATCACTTGTAATATCAATATCTAATCTTATAATTATGGAATTCATAATGCCATACATCATAACCACATAGTCAAGACCTCGTGCCAAGACTACAAATAAAAATATTTTCAAGGCCTTGTGCTAAGACACTAGTTTTTATCATGAGACCTACCGATGCATCGAGGGATATAGCGGGACCCACACATCAATTACTACATCCAATGCATTCATCATATGAAAAGGGTGAAATATAAAATAAAAATTTGTATTAAACTAACATAAGAAATGTTAATACTTTAACCATAAACTATGAATGACATAAAAATAGCACATCCACAGTCAAACATATCATAAAACCATCAATAAAATATGGAATATTTTATCATAATAAATCAAATTCAATTAAACATAAAATTCAACAATAGATGTTGACATAGATGAAATCAATACAAAAACTATTTGAGAGAAATATCTCTTTCTACTTTTAAATCATTTAAAAGTCACATAATTATAAAAGAAAACATTTATTTTTAAAATATTCATATAAGCTTGTAAGGTAAGCTTCAAAGGTGTTATAATGGTAAAAAATATCCACAAATTCTGTAAAAGTTAAAAAAATATTCTTTCCTTAATTTTTCAAAAAGGTCATAAAGTACCTTGTTTGGAAAACGATGGAAATATTCCTTTCAAAACATTTTATAAAAAGTCAAACAAGGGTATAAATGAATTTAACCCATAGACTAGGAAATAGTAAAAATGTTTTGAAATAAATTTTTAAGAAACACATAAGTGGATGATAAAGAAGTACCAGTAAATAATTACATATAAATAACCTCTGATAATGAAGATATTGTAAAATTAACCCTTACCTTTTACTTTTTCTTAGTCGAGGGTATGTTAACCTCCTCTTCTTCGGGTGCTTCCTTTTGATTTGAACAAAAAAGCTCCTTAGGTTGGATTTATGATCAAAGTAAGGTCTCTAGGTTTAATTTAGGGTAGTTAGGAGGATATTTGAGTAGGGGTTGACTGAGCCAAATTGTTTTGGAGGTGTAAATTTAAGAGAAGGGGAAGTACCCTGTTATAAGAGAGGTGAGGGGCACTTTAGGAAAAGCTTGAAATATTAATTTATTATAAAATTATTTTTAGTTTATAATAGCTCCAAATGGATTTATTTTGAGGATAAGGTGGGAATTAATCGAAATCCTCTCAACCAATATGTTTTAGACAAGTTTTGGTCCCCATATTAACCTTATCTTTTAGATTTAACTCTTAGTTAAATAGTTTAACTTTTACCATGTCTTCTTGTATTTTTATACTACATGGTTAATATAGTTAGTATAAAATTCCAAGAGAATATAAAGTGGTTAATTAATGACATATCTAACATTATCTAAGTCATTTGTATGAATCTTATATTTTTAGGACTATTATATCATTTAATAAAATAGTATTTGTTTTAAAAACTCATTTATGTTAATTTTGGCACTATTTAGTATTTGGTTTTTATGAAAGTCATAACAACTTGATTCCTTCGAAAAAAATAAATTGAATCAATCCTAACATGTCATATTCAACTAGAAAATTTGTGGATGACATCAAAAGTTTCAATTTACATTTATTTTAATATTTATAATATCAATTATTTTAATCTTTCATTAATAAGGTAATTACTGCATCATCATTATGTCATAGATAAATTTAATTATTTAATGTATAAAAATTATAAATAAAATACTATGATGTAGGAAATATTTTTTTTCACATTAATATTTATAATCAAATTTATCTTATGTATAACCCTATATTAAAAATGGTTTAGTTATTAAAATTTTAATTTAACAATTTTAACTGTTCTTTAAATATAATATAATAAATGTCCTAATATAACCTAAATGGATAAAAAAGGATCTTATTTTTTTTCATAAGGTTTATTTTGGTCGGAAAAAACTTATCCAATAAAATCAGGACATGTGTTGGGGTAATTATAATATTATTTTTACCTTTAATTACCCTATTTAATTTTAACCGTGGTAAATAAAATTCAAAAGTTACTATTCACCAAAAATTATTTTCATCCTATTGAACCACATTTTACTTACTAATGAAAACTTTTTCTATCAGAGTTTTTAAATTCAATTCATAGAAGTAGTAAAATTACATTTTATGCAAATTTTCAAATGTTCCTAGAAGGTGGGTAAAAGATGTTAAAAGGTTCAATAAAATTTTATATATCTAATATTATTATAAAATGACTCCAATGAATTAAATTGGACTAATATAGGTATCATGTGTCTATTTTTACTTTAAAATAAATTTAAATTAAAAATAATTATTTAAATAAAAAGTCGGTTTTAAACAATAACGCAGTGTTTTTCACTATTCATCAAAAATTGAAAGTTTTTAGAAAAGTACCAAAAATTCACCCTAATATAGTTTTGATATTACGAATAAAAAAATGAAGTCCATTTTGGAAAATAAAATTTTAAAATTTCAAAAGTGGGTATTACTATTCATAACTACTTTTTAAATGGCTAGTTTGATTGGTCGTGGTGTACTTGAACTTAGAGCTACGTACAATTCAAGCTATTGTATTATTCAAAGAGAAGCATACCGTGGAAGTTTGAGGTGTTACATTCTTCCCTCCTTCAAATAATTTCATCCTCAAAATTTCTAGAACACTACTACATAAAAATATTCAGGTGGTTCTTCATCATAAGTTCCTCAGGTTCCCACATTGCCTCTTCCATTTTATAGTTTCTCAAAATAACTTTTACCTGACAAGTTGTCGAGTTTATCAACATTGTTCTCTAGTATCCTGAATTCTGATAAGCTCTTCATAATAAGACATATCGGGTTCTAGTTTTATTTTTTCATAGGTGAGTACATTTGTTGGTTTAGGCATGTATTTTCTCAACAATGATACATGGAACACATCATGAACTTTGGAGAGACTTGGAGAAATTTCCAAACAATAAGCTACAACTCTAATTCGTTCTAGAATTTTGAAAGGTCTGATGTACCTGGGACTTAATTTACCCTTCTTACAGAATCATATAACACCCTTCCGTGGAAATACCTTCAAGAAAACATGATCACCTACTTGAAATTCAAAATCCTTCCTTCAATTATCGGCATATCTCTTTTGCCTACTTTGAGATGCTTTGATGTGGGTTTGCAAATCTTCACCTTTTCCATTATTTCCTCAATAAGTTCTGGGCCTATGATTTTTCTTTCACCAACATCATCCCAACAAGTTGGTGTGTGACATCTCTTTCCATATAATGCTTCATATGGTGCCATCTGAATACTTGAATGAAAGATATTGTTATAGGAAAATTCTACCAGAGGAAAATACTGATCCCACATACCTTTAAAGTCAAGTGAGAAAGACCTCAACATGTCTTCTATGTTTTGAATAGTCTGTTCTGATTGTCCATCAGTTTGAGGGTGGTACACAGTGCTCAAATGAAGTCCAGTATCTAGGGATTTCTGAAGACTTTTCTAGAATCTTGATGTAAAATGGGGATCACAATTAGAAAAAATTTATAGGGGTACACCATGAAGTCTTACAACTTCATTAATATATAGTCTTTATAAACTTTCAAGTGGTAAATCTTCTCTTATAGAAAGAAAATGTGCTGAATTCGTAAGACGATTAACAATGACCCATATTGCACCATTCCTTCTAGGAGTCTTTGGTAGCCCCATGAAAAATTCCATCGTAATATCATCCCATTTCCACTCAGGTATGGGAAGAGGTTGCATGACTTCTCTAGGATGTTTTCTTCTAGCCTTCACCCATTAAAAAACCATACATCTTGACAAATAATCAGAAATCTCCCTCTTCATGTTGTCCCACCAAAAATGTTCCTTCAAATATCTATAAATCTTAGTGCTACCAGGGTGTATAGAGAAATTGGATCTATGAGCATCATCCAACAATTCCATTTTTAGATCAAGTATATCAAGAACAAAATGCCTCTTCCCAAATTTCAAAATTCCATCTTCATATATGAATCCAACCAATATACCATCATTCATAGCTTTAATTTTATTTTAAAACTCCTCATCACGAGTCTGATAACTTTATATCCTTTCTAGTAAAGATGGTTTGGAAACCATTTGGAAAAGTATTTATGTTTCACCTTCCATGATTATTCCCATATCTATCTTTACTAGATACATGAACATAGGATACCTTTCAACTCTCATCTTATTCAGAACTCCATGATCCTTTCTACTCTAAGAATATACCATGTTATTTTCCTTCCCTGGGTGGTAGTGTATTGTGAAATCGTAATTCTTGAGTAGTTCAAGCCATCACCTTTTTCTCATGTTGAGTTCTTTCTATGATAAAATATACTTTAAACTCCTGTGATCAATATATATATCAAATTTTTCTCCATAAAGATAGTGTCTCTATATCTTCAGAGAAAATATTACACCTGATAACTCAAGATCAATAGTAGGATTTTTTTCATGAATTTTTAGCTGCCATGATGCATATGCAATAACTCTATCATTCTGCATAAGGACACAACCAAGTCCTTTCTTTGAAGAATCACTATAAATAACAAACCCATCATTCCCCAATGGCAGAGTTAAGATAGGATCATTTAATAATCTTCTCTTCAATTCTTCAAAACATTCTTCACACTCTTTTTTCCAAACAAATTTAACCCCTTCACGTGTGATCTTGGTTAATGGGTTAGCCAATCGGGAAAAATTCTGGATGAAACGCTGATAGTAACCTGCTAAACCAATAAGACTGCGTACCTCAGTTATACTCTTCGGTGCTGGACATTCTTGGATTTCACTTGTATTTCAAGGATCAATAGAGATTCTATCCTTAGAGAAAATATGGCCAAGAAAATAAATTTCCTAAATCCAGAATTGACACTTGCTAAACTTACCATATAATTCATTTCTTCTAAGAGTTTTTATAATAGTGCGCAAGTTATTTTCATAATCTTCGTAGATTTTAGAGTATACCAAGATATCATAAATAAATACCACTAAAAATTCATGAAGATATTCCTTGAAAACTCTATTAATTAGATCTATGAAAACATACGGTGCATTAGTCAGTCCAAAAGGCATTACTATAAACTCATAATGCCCGTACCCGATTCGAAATAATATCTTTGGAATGTCTTCCTTCTTCACACACAACTGATGATATCCAGATCAAAGGTCAATCTTTGAAAAATATTGAGCTCCATGAATTTGATCAAATAAATCATCGATGTGAGGTAGGGGATACTTGTTATTTATTTTTATAGCATTGATCTCCTTGTAGTCAATGCACAACCTCATAGATCCATCTTTATTCTTAACAAAAAGAACAAGGGCTCCCTATTAAGAAACACTAGGGAGAATAAATATTTTATTACTCAATTCCTCTAGTTGTTTCTTTAGTTACACTAATTCCATAGTGGCCATTATATAAGGGGTCTTTTCAATATAGGCCCTGAACTAGAAATTAAGTCAATAGAAAACTCAATTTATTGTTCTGAAGGATGTACAGGTAAATCCTCTGAAAACACATCAACATATTCTTTCACAATATGTATATCCTCTATTTGGACATTCATTTCCTCACCCATAGTTATTTCACTCCCTTCCTCCCTAATAATCTAATTCAGTAGAACTATTGGGGGTGGATATAGATGAGAATCAAATGGTGTTGTTTCCGCTCTAAAGATGAGGGATTCCTTATCATCATAAAAAATTTTAACATCCTTCTTATTACAATAAATTTTTGCATCATGGTTCAAAATCCAATCCATACTGAGGATTATATAAAATTCAATCATGGGTATGACAATAATATTAACAGATAAATCATGTTTAGATTCCATAATGGTAACTGATTGATAAAACTTTGTTTCTATGATACTTCCCTTAGGAGTTTTTACTGATAACTACCTTGTTAAGTCAAATTGGAAATAACTAATTTTCTTGGAAAACTGGGAAGATATGAAAGAATTCAATGATCTATAATCAAATAAAGCATTGGCTAATTTTGAGGAAACAATTAAAGTACCTTCCACCACGTCATTAAGAAATTCAACCTCAGTAGTAGAGATCGCATAAGCTTGGCATTGCTCCCTTGTCCTTTTATGAGGTAAGTTTCCTTGACAGTTATGATATTAATTTAAATAATTCCCCATTTCTTTACAATTATATCACTGAACATCAACAACCTCTTTTTTCCCCTTACAATCACAATATTGTTGGCCTTTTTCTCCACACTTGTAATAAACTCCCATCCCCTTTAGGCATGTACCGTGGTGTTTCTTCCCACAATTACTGTAGGATGAAAATTTAACTTTTCCCTTATTCCCCTTATTTCCTTTTCCAGAGTGTTTAACATTTCTTTTCTTCTCTTGCTTCAATTTAAATTCATAAGACTTAGTGAATTACTTTTCTATCTTAATAGCAAACGAGACTATATCTTCGTGCGATGAGAAGGATTATGAGACTAATGCTCGATGGAGAAATGGTTTTAACCCATAAAAGAATCGATAAATATTACTTCTTTGGTTATATATATAATCTACAACATGCCTTTCTAACGTTGTAATGTTAGCCTCATACTTTGGGACATTCTCATCTTCCTTTTGCCTCAGGCTAAGAAATTGCCTTTCCATATCCGCTTGATGTTCACGAGGAAAGTATTTTTCTAAGAAAATCTCTTTAAACTCTCTCCATTCCATATTTGACACTTCTTCATCCTCCTTTGTGTTTTTAATTAATGACCACCATTTATCTTTATCTCTTGAGAGACAATAAAATTCCATGAAAACTTTTTCCCTTTCGCTAATCCCCAAAGTATGAAGTATTTTCTCTAAGGAACTTATCCATTGATCAGCTAAAAATGGTTTTTTAGTCCCATTGAATGTTGGCGGTTTCTGCCTCATAAATCGGTCTAACATTGATCCTCCATATTTTGGATCAGGGTACTCCATATGGGTAAGGTTTTTATTCATAACCTGTGTGAGTTGTCCCGGTATGGTTATAAGCTGTTCAAAACCAGTTACATCACCAGCTCCAATATAATTATCTTGAATAGGAGGGAAATCACTACATGTATTACGTACATTGATATGGTTTCCATTCCTTCAACTAGGCACCATTTCTAAACAATTACATACACTAGATTAGTTTATGAATCACAATGAATAATTCCAAACTTGTAAAATACTTAACATAAATTGAACAGTTTATGCATATAATCCATAATCATAAAAATGTTTTCTTTGGGGAAGTATTTAATCATAAATCCTTCATAATGGTTTGTAAATAAAAGGTGAATTATCCTAAGCATATCCCCCGAGAGTGTCAAACCAGGTTTGCAGTAAGTCTTGTTGTCGTGTACCGGGATACTCGGGTCAAGCCCAAAAATCCTTGTTGGAGTTTTCACTCCTAGGTACATTTGTGCCAGAACCACTTCCATTTATAGTATCCAGAAAGGGATGTATTTATTGGAAAACCCACATAATATCTATATTAACAAATTTTTTGTATGTTATTATATACTAATCCTCAAAGTCTATCTTAGGGTAATGTTCTCTAATCAGTGTTTTTCTAAATCTAGTTTCCAAGGTTTTTACTAAACTTCCTCTGATACCAACTATAACGCCCCGAACCCGATTAACTAGAGTCAGTGCATTATTACATAACATTGGAATGTTCACAAGAGATCAAGTCTTAAAAGACCGATCAGTTTAGTAGACTTGGAAGTACTAGATACATACATAAGATTTATATTACATTATGAAATAAAAAAACAACATTGTGTCTCCTTTAAACACACTCATATCCCTTATCCTATCCCCACAGTTCAGTCATAATATACTTCTTCACATCCAGGAAAAAATTAAACATAAGAAAGGTGTGAGATCATATGCTCAGTAAGGATAACAATATAATAGAAACTATCATAAATAAGCATAAAAATTTAATCTAATGTATAAGACCAAAACACAAGCCTTTTAAACATAAACTTCAACATAATATGGAAAAGATAAATCAAATAATTCTATTTACTTATTCACATGGATATTCAACTAGAAGAATAATCACATGTAATATCAATATCTAATCTCATAATTATGGAATTCATAATATCATACATTTAAGGGTTCCAAGCATAGTCTGTATATTTCCTAAGACCTATGATTCATGTAATCTATGAGCCTATGGGACTTGTAAGGGTTCCCCCTCATCCCTTGAAAGGAGGGTTATCGAAAATCAATAAAAAAGAAGGCCTTCGGTTCATTCAGGCATAATGTCAGACATCATAACCACATAGTCAAGGCCTCGTTCTAAGACTACAAATAAAAATATTGTCAAGGCCTTGTGCCAAGACACTAGTTTGTCTCATGAGACCTACCGATGAATTGAGGAGATATAGCGGGACCTTCCCATCACTTACTACATCCAATTCATTCCTCATATGAAAATTGTAAAATATAACATAAACATTTGTATTAAACTAACATACAAAATGTTAATACTTTAACCATAAACTGTGAATGACATAAAAATAGCACATCCACAGTCAAACATATCATAAAAATATCAATACAATATGGAATATTTTATCATAATAAATCAACTTCAATTAAACATAAAATCCAACAATAAATGTTGACATAGATGAAATAAATACAAAAACTATTTGAGATAAATATCTCTTTCTACTTTTAAATCATTTAAAAGTCGCATAATTATAAAATAAAACATTTATTTTGAAAATATTCATATAAGATTGTAAAGGAAGCTTTGAAGGTGTTATAATAGTGAAAAATAGATGCACCTACCGTATAAGTTAAAAAAAATTCTTTCCTTAATTTTTCGAAAAGGTCATAAAGTACCCTATTTAGAAAACTATGGAAAGATTCCTTTCAAAACATTTTATAAAAAGTCAAACAAGGGTATAAATGAATTTAACCCATAGTATAGAAAATAGTAAAAAATTTTTGAAATACATTTTTAAGAAACATGGATGTTGATGATAAAGAATTCCTATTAGATACTTACATATAAACAACCTTGGATAATGAAGATATTGTACAATTAACCCTTAGCTTGTACTATTCCTTAGCTGAGGGTACGCTAACATCCTCTTCTTCGGGTTCTTCCTTTGGATTTGAACAAAAGGGATCCTTAGGTTGTATTTATGATCAAATTAAGGCCTCTAGGTTGAATTTAGGGTAGTTGGGAGGATATTTGAGTAGGTTTTGCCTGAGCCAAATGACTTTGGAGGTGTGAATTTAAGATAAGAGGAAGTACCCTTTTATAAGAGAGGTGAGGGGCACTTTAGGTAAAACTTGAAAAAGTAATTTATTATAAAATTATTCTTGGTATATCATATCTCCAAATGGATTTATTTCAAGGATAAGGTGGGGATGGGTTTAAATACTCTTAAAAAATAGGTTCTAAACAATTTTTGGTCATCATATTAACCTTATCTTTTAGATTTAACTCTTAGTTAAATAGTTTAACTTTTACCACGTCTTCTTGGATTTTTATACTACATGGTTAATATAGTTACTATAAAATTAAAAGAGAACCTCAAGTGGTTCATTAATTAAATATATAACATTATCTAAGTCATTTTTATGAATATTATATTTTTAGAACTATTATATCATTTATAAAATAGTATTTGTTTTAAAAACTCATTTATGTTAATTTTGACACTATTTAGTATTTGGTTTTTGTGAAAGTCATAAAAACTTTATTACTTCGAAAAAAATACATTTAATCAACCCTAACATGTCATATTCACCTATAAAATTCATGTATGACATCAAAAATTTCAATTTAAATTTATTGTAATATTTATAATATCAATTATTTTAATCTTTCATTAATAAGGTTATTACTACATCATCATTATATCATAAATAAATTTAATTATTAAATGTATAAAAATTATAAATAAAATAATATTATGTAGGTAATATTTTTATCTTTATAATGATTATTTATAGTCTAATTTATCTTATGTATAACCCTATATTAAAAAGGGTTTAGTTATTAAAATTTGAATTTAATACTTTTAACTCTTCTTTAAATAAAATATAATAAATGTCTTAATCTAACCCAGATGGATAAAAAAGGATATTATTTTTGTCCTAAGGTTTATTTTTGTAGAAAAAAAATTATCTAATAGAATCATGACATCTGTTGGGGGTAATTATAATATTATTTGTACCTTTAATTACCATATTTACTTTTAACCACGGTAAATAAAATTCAAAAGTTACTATTCTACAAAAATTATTTTCATTCTATTGAACCACATTTTACTTAATTACGACAACTATTTCTATTGTATTTTTGAAATTCAATTCACAGAAGTGTAAAAATTGTGTTTTATACAAATTTGCAAATGTGCCTAGAATGGGTAAAAGACGTTAAAAAGTTAAATAAAATTTTATATATCTAATCTTATTATAAAATGAATCTAATGAATTACATTGGACTATTATAGGTATTATGTATCTATTATGACTTTAAAATAAATTTAAATTAAAAATAATTATTTAAATAAAAAGTCGATTTTAAACAATAACGCAGTGTTTTTCACTATTCATCAAAAATTGAAAGTTTTCAGAAAAATACCAAAAATTCACCCTAAGCTAATTTTGATATTCTGAATCCAAAAATGATGTCCATTTTGAAAAATAAAATTTATAAAATTTCAAAAAGTGGTATTACTATTCATAACTGATTTTTAAATGGCTAGTTTGATTGGTCGTGGTGTACTAGAACTCAGAGCTGCGTACAACGCAAGCTATTGTATTATTCAAAGAGAAACATACTTTGGAAGCTTTAGTTGTTACAATGTTTTGCATATATAATATAAAATTAATTTTTAACACTTTTAGAATTTTTTTTAAAAATAAAATTTATTTTTTAAATCTACATGTAAAAATTATCTTTGGGTGAATTTTTGATAATTTTTTGAAAATATTAATTTTTTTGTTGAATAATGAAAAATACTGATTTTTATTGAAAACTACATTTTTTTAAATTATTTAAAAAGTTAAATTATATTTTAAATTGGTTTTAATGAAAAATTAGTTTAATTATATTAAAATTTAACTAATTTATTTCATTTTAATTTATTTTATATTGAATTATGATATAAAAACTTTTTAAACTTTTGAAAGTTTTTCTTCAGATTAACTATTTTTTCGACACGTCTATGGTTTTAATTTTAAATTTAATTATACCAATTTTGTGAATTATATTTGGAAAAATTAATTTAATATTTTTAATCAACATAATTTATATTATATAATGATATCAAATTAATTTTTACCATAATTAATAGTGAAAATAGTAAAAATTAATTACTGTAGTTAAGGTGAAAACGGGTTTACCGAAGGGGTTAAACTAAGAAGATAAGGGTTGAAATTGATTTGAATCTCTTACATTTCCTATTTTATGACCATATTTAGACCTTAAATCTTCTATTTTTCTATAATAAAACATTTTTTTCCTTTTAACATTTGAAAAACATGGGTATACTTTATTATTTTTAAAAATTCAATGTGTGTCATCTCTCCCTTATAAAAGGCCACCCACTCTCCTCCCCTATTCACACTTCCAAATAAATTTCATTCATAAAATACCTAACCAAATATATTCCTTAAATACCTAACCACATCCTAGTGTCCTTATTTTGATTATGAAACCCTCTTAATAAGGGTTTAGGTATAAACTTAAAGAGACTCTCCAAAGAAGCAGTAAAATTCTTAAACTTACATTTTTGGTTTTCTTCTTCTTCCATATCATTAAAATATTCTCCATCTATGATAAAATAATAAAAATTGTAGATATTATATACTTATATATTATTATGTTAATTTAATAACCTATATCCATCTCCACTTCCATCAAATGGAAAATGAAACTTTTGAATGTGTGTACAACAGATTACTGCCTCGCAAACCGATGTATTTTGTTTCACATCACCACCATTCAAGGATGGATATAACTAAATATTTAACATATTTATATTATATTTATGAAATTATTATACTCATATAATTATTATATAACATATACCTTCTTACTTTCCATTTCATGGGGGGATACGATAACATCGCTCATATGTATGACGGACTACCGCTTTGTGAAGTGATGTAATTCATTTTTCACTTACACTTTACATGGAAGGCATTAAGGATAAAGTTAATGAATATATGTTATATTTATGAAATAAAAATACTTATGTTAATATAATATCACATATAACTTCTTACCTTACAACTTATTGGAAAACAATAACATCGCTCATGGGCACGTGTGGACTACTACCTCCATGCAGCGATGTGAAATGTTTTTCATTTTATTTTTACTCGGATGGTAATAAGGATATATTTTATTAATATAAATTATATATATAAAATAATAATTATTAAAAAAGGTTAATTAATATTCATTTTTCTTTTGTTATGTCCATCAAGAAAATGGAAACAACATTCATGCGTACGTACGACCAACCGTCTCCATGAATGGTGTAATATATTTTATAACTCTAAATTTCATAGATTAATCTAAATACATATATAAAAAATATATAGGATATTTATATAATTTTTTACATTCTATATATTATTTAATCCTAATCAAAGTAAATGGACCAAAATTACTGAATCAAAACATACACAAAAAACGAAGAAATTATCACTTGAAATAGTGATTTTAACAAAGAATTGTTAATTAAATGGTGATACAAGACTATAAGTAAATCATATATGTTATGATATATATAAATATTTTTTTATAATATATTTAAAATTAAATTATCTTTATTATACAAGAGGTTCATACACATACGAAGGAAGTCAAACCTGAGGTAAGAGTTTCTCATCTCACTTTTACTTCCGTGAGACATATGCTATATTTACAACTTAGTTATTTTGTATGGTGTATATATTTCCCATTTTAAATTTTATATCATGAATAAATTTATCTTAATGTTATTTAAATTTTCATTTTAATTTATTTCTTTCATGGGGATTATGATTTAGAAGTCACTAAAGTGGTAATGGTTTATTTTAAAATCTCATTATTTATTGGGATTGTTTATGATTAAATTATTGATGATGAAATATTATGATATATCACTCAAGAAACTCATGAATTTTCTTTTACTATGTGTATTCATGAAATTTTCAAGTATCAGTACCATTTTCCATCTCTTTCATACTTAAAATGACTAATAAAATGTTTTTAAGAAAAACCAATTTTATTTCTCTTTTCGGTAAAAAATTCTCTCTTCCATGTCCATGTTTTCTAAAAGAGTTTTCAAAAAAGTTTTTAAAATTATAAAAATAATTTATTAAATAATTTTTTACCCATTATTGTATTTTCAAAAAATCTTTTAAAATGAATCTTCCTATCATTTTCCAAATAAGGTACTTTTTGACTTTTATTACAAAAATGTGAAAGGAATATTTGTTTTAACATACTCAGTATGTACAGAATTTTATGCCATCATGAACACTCATTTATTTGAAGATTAATTTAAAATGTTACAATGTTATTTTAAAACAACTTTTTTCCTAATATTCTATAATTTTTTAGTTTTTATAATTGATTTTAAAAATGAAAAGGATATTTTCATCTAAAATTATTTTAATCGTATTTTTATGGCATTTCTATACATCAATGTCAACAAACCACATATTACCTTGTGAACCATTGAGAATATGTTGTAATGATACAATATTTATTATTTATCTAGATGGTTTATGATTAGTTTGACCAGGATGTACTATTTTGAAACCATTTACCATTGTTATCTTAATGGTTTATGTTTATGTTGAAAGTATTAACATTTAGTAAGATATTTTTTCAATAAAAATATTTATATTGATTATGTTTCACTCATTTAATATGGGGAATGAATTATACATAATAAGTGACAGGCATGGCCCGATATATCCCCTCGATGCATCAGTAGGTCTCATGAGACAAACTAGTTTGTATTTTTGACCAAGGCCTTACCCATTTTTGTAAGATGTATTGGTATGAAGCCTTAACAGTGTGGTTATGATGTTTTAAATTTATCATTACCTCATTATGATATTAGATATTGATGTTCCATGTGATTATTCAATTAGTTAGAATATCCATGGTTAATTTTCAAGCTCATGTGATTATTTATATAGTATTAGTTGATCATCATTTATTCCTGCCATATTATACTCAAGTAATTGATTTAATGGAATGTTTTATAGTTATTTAACTTTATATATTGTTTATGCCTTATTTATTCATAATAGATTCCACTATACACATACCCTTACTGAGAATTTTAGGTCACCCCTTTGTTATGTTTCTTTCTACAGGATTCCAAGATGTGTGTTATGATTGATATGTAGGAATATGATAAAGGGAATAATGGTGTTATCAAAGAAAATGATATATATATATATATATTTTCAAATATAAATTATATTCAAGTGTGTATCTAGTTTTCCAAAACTACTAAACTATTCAGTTCTTTGGGATGCTATTCCTTATATCTAGTGATAATGTAATAAAAAAACCACTAAATTTGGGATACTAGGGTTAGGGTATTTATAGTTGTTATTAGAGGAAGTTTAATAGAAACCTTGGGAACTAGATTTAGAAAATCATATATTAGATAACACAACTATATGAATGAATTTTTGGATTAATATAAGTATAGGATACCATCTTAATATTTTGGTAAGATAGTGATTGTTTGGTTTACCTAGAAATACATCCATTTTTTGACACTAAAAGTGGATTTGGTTATGGAGTAGAGTACCTATGGGTAATAACTATGAAAAAGGCACATCAGGCTTGACTCAAGAATTACATGGTATGTGAAAGCAATCACTACTGTGAACTTGGTTTGACACTCCCAAGGAATATTATTTGGTCAATTCATATTTTCTTTACAAACCATTATGAAGGATTTGAAAATATTTTTATGATTTGAAAAATTTCCCAAATAAACCATGTTTTTGATTATGAGATTATCTATGCATAAATTTTTCAATTTATGCTAAGTGTATCACTAGTTTTGGGATTATACATTATTTTTCATAATGTTATGATCTAATCGAGTGTATTACACTATTTAGAAATGGCACCTAGAATAAGTAATGGAAACCATATAAATGCATTAACTCTATATAGGAATTTCCCTCCTAGACATGATAACAAAGATAGAGTTAGAACTACATCTGGAACTGATCAAATTATAACCATATTGGTCAAGCTAACTCAGGTTATAAGAAATATCCTTCCCCGTATAGAGAATCTTGATGATCCACCATGTGGTATAATAATGTTAGACCACTTCATGCATCTGCACCCCCATCATTCAATGGGACTATAAATACATTTGTAGATGAGAAAAGGATAAGTTACTTGAAGAATATATTTCTCTCTATTTATAGTAATAAAAGGGAGAAGATTTTCATGATATTTTATCATCTCTCAGAAGATGTGGATTAATGGTGGTAATTTATTCAAAAAACTAAGGATGAATAAGAAATAAAAAAGATGGAATAAAATGATTTAAAGTTACTTTTTTTAGAAAAATATTTCCATCATGGGAAATGAGAGGATATGGAGAGACTATTCTTGAGTCTGAGAAAAAAAGGAGGATTAAAATATTTTTAATTATAAAGATAAATTTTCAATTTTATAATGGCATTCTATGGACTATATACATAATTCAAATAGAAATATAAACCATTTATTTGATGGTCTTAAGATAATACTTCTAAGGGAACTAGTCTCTTAAACCTTCCCATCATATGAAGACATGGCATCATGTGTTATCAATATAGAGAAATAATTCTCCAAGTCTTATGGATTATAATAGAATAAATAGAAGAATAAGATGAAATAGAAAAATATGGATAAAGAGAAGAAGGGAAATAAGGGTATTCCCACATGTGATAATTGTGGAAAGAAACACCCTAGTACTTTCTTGAAGGGAATGAGAGTTTTCTATATGTGTGGAGAAAATTATACCATGATCATGATTTAAAGGGAAAGAAAGAATCTAAAAATATGCAATGGGTCAACTATAAGGAGATGGGAAACTATGTAAATGAATGATCCAAGCATCAAGGGAATATACCTCAAAAGAAGCCAAGGGATTAAGGTCAAGCTTATGCTATTACAAAAGAAGAAGTGGAATGATTAATGTGGTTGTGTTTGGATTTAAGAATTATGTTATAGGAGTATTTTATCAATGAGATTATAATTATAAGAATTATAAAACATATAAGGATTGTAATTTAGTAGTTTTTATAAAATGATTTTAAGACACATGTTGAATGGTACCAAGAAAAGTGATTCAGTGACAAGTTGATCTTTTAAGAAATCACATGATTGAGGGAAGATAACCCTTAATATATGATCAATGTTGAGATAATAGTGATAAAGATATGTTTATGGGATAATATTGGTGAACATGAATTTTTTTAGTGATTTTATGGTTTATGTTATCTTTGCTGGAGTTTACTGCATGTTTAGATTTATAGAATATATTCGACAACATGATATTTTATTTTTGGAAGCATGCAAGTTTTTATTAAAGTTTTATAGTGATCAAGGTATTCACATATTTTGAATGTTACATTAAGATCCACTTTATATTTTACAGGTAATATAAAGTTGATTTATTGACCTTCCTTCTAAATTTTTGGAATTTGGTCAGACATATTTTGGATGAGTATTAAGGTTAACCATTTATGAAATGGATTAAAATTAATTTTGGGAGTTACTATTGAGGTATTAGAGATTAATATAATATATTAGATAAGTTTTGTTAACCATTTTGGTTTTAATAAAGATATTAGGAATAGATTGTCATTATTTTATGGATCTTAAAATCTATTAAAATTTAATTTCAAGGTTTCAGGCATAAACAAATTCATACCCATTTCTTGGAGTAAGAAATGATGTGGAAATTGATCAAAGCATAACTAAAATATGAAATTTTTCCTATGAAATAGAAATATATCAAGTATATTTCCTTATGTTCTTAGTATTGATGGTAAATGGGTTCCTTAACTTTATAAAAATGATCTTGAAAAGTAAATTTTATCCTATTACCTTCATTTTCATCACATATTTATGGTTTTTTGGTCTATAATTCACTTTCTTGTGATCAATGATATCTATCACTCTCCATATGTATTTATTATTTTCCTATAAGTCCATATTTTCACTTCCCACTAATATTCTACTATTTGGAAACCCAGTTTTGTGTTATTATAAATGACTTTCATACTTTACTTTATCTATTATCAAGAGTAAGTTTTATTAATCCTTTTTAAGATGTGGGTTTTCAACAAAGGTTAGACCAATTATGACAAAAATAAAATTACAAGGGCTCAAGTTATTTAAGGGAGGTAGAACATAACACCCTAAAATTTTAAAAGAGGAATATCATGTTCGATAGAATTTATGACACAAAACACTAAGATTATAATAGAATATAATAACTTGATAATTTATGATATATTTTTTTTTAAATAAATTCATTCTCTTTGATATCTTGTGATGCACTCAACATCGGATTTAAACAAAACATGATACTCTATTAAAATATTATTATTTAAACATGGCCATTAAAACCTAGCCATTAAGTTGGTGGGTATGAATAGGAATATCTAAATTATGAAAATTATATGGATTCCACATGTATAAAATAAAATTTTTATCTATTTATTATAAATAAAATAAGAACAATTTGAAAGAAAAAGAAATGTTTTCTTAAAAACTACATTTTTTAAAAAGGTGGTTTAATCGCACTTTGCTCAAATAATTTAAAATTAACCCAGACCACTTTTAGAAAATTTATTTGAAAAAATAAACTTAACTTTTTAAATATTCATTTTAAAATTATCTTTGGGTGAATTTTTGAATTTTTTTTAAAAAGTTTATTTTTTTTGATGATTAGTGAAAAATACTGATTTTTATTGAAAATTGTTTTCTCGTTTAAATATTTTAAAATTAAATTATATTTTAAATTGGTTTTAAAGTAAAATTATTTCAATTATTTAACAATTTAATTAATTTTGTTCATTTTAATTAATTTTATATTGAATTATAATAATTTTTTTAAACTTTTGAAAGTTTTTCTTTGAAAAAACGATTTTTTCGACGCATGTGTGTGTTTAATTTTAAATTGAATTATTCCAATTATGTTAATTGAATTTGAAAAAATGAATTAAATATTTTTAATTATAATAATTTATATTATCTAATAAAGAAAACTTAATTTTTGACCATAATTATTAGTGAATACAGTAAAAATTAATTATCGCAGTTAAGGTGAAAACGAGTTTATCAAGCGGTTAAACTAAGAAGATAAGGGTTAAAAATGACCTAAATACTTTATAATTCCTATTTTATAGCCATATTTAGACCTTATATATTACAGAGTTTGATAATGACACATTTTTTATCCTTTTGAATTGTGAAAAATGTGGGTACACTTTTTTTCTTTTCAAAAATTCCAAGTGTGTCCTCTCCCCCACTTATAAAAGGACACCCCATATCTCCCCTATTTACACTTAAAAATCCATTTTTTCAGAAAATACATGTACAAATATATTTATTAAATCTCTACCCACATCTTAGAGGCCTTATTTTTATTAGGAAACCCTCCTAATAAGGCTTTAGGTATAAACCTAAAGAGGCTCTTCGAAGAAGAGGTAGAATTCTTAAACTTTCATTTTTGTTTTATTTCTTCTTTAATATCCTTAAAATATTCTTCAACTATGATAAAATAATAAAAAAATTATATATTATATACTTAGATGTTATTATTTTAATTTAATAACTGATATACATCTCCGCTTCCATCAAATGGAAAATGAAACCGCCGATTGTGCGTACGGTAGACTACCACCTCACAAATTGATGTAATTTGTCTTCTATCAAAACCTTTAAAGGATAGATATAATTATGGATATAAAATATTTATATTATATTTCTTACATTATTATACTTATGAAATTATTATATCACATATAACTTTTTACTTTCCATTTCATGGGGGGATACAATAACGTCGCTCGGGTGTACGACAAACTACCACCTCGCAATGAAATGCGATCCGTTTTTCACTTAATATTTACATGAAATGTATTAAGGATAAATTTAATTAATATATGTAATATTTATAACCTACAAATACCTTTTGGAAATATAATATCACATCTAAATTCTTACCTTTCAATACGTCAGAAAACAATAACGCTTCTTTTGCATATGTGTGGACTACCATCTCCATATAGCGATGTGAAATGATTTTCATTTTATTTTTTACATGCACTAGTGAAAAATCCTTATTAATGTTGATTTTTTTTGATTTTTTACATCTATTTTGATCTTCCATTATTAATCATGATGTTATAAATATTTTATTTAACTCCAGTTAAAAAAACCGACATTGTAAATCAATAATGGAACATATTTTTCACGTCGGTTATTTAATAACCGATGTGAAAAATCTTCATACGAAGCATTTTTTACATATATTATTAAATAAATGATGTAAAAAACCCTATACTACATTGGTTATTTTACAACTGACATGAAAACCTGAAAGAATATATTTTTAACATTGGTTATAAAATAACCGACGTAAAAACTTTTTTTTAAAATAATTCATATTACCCTTCCTTTCCACTGCCAACCAAACTAGAAACAAGCAGAACTAGTAGCAGAGCATCAAAAAAATTAAAGAAGTAGAAACAAGTAGAACCAGTAGCACAATTACACATTCATAGTTACAACATTCAGAAATTAAAATATTAACTAAAAACAAACATAAATCTGACCAAAACAACTACCAAATACCCATTTACAATTACAAGATTCAAAATTAAAATATTTACTAAAAACAAACTAAAATCCAATCAAACCTATAAAATAATTTTACCATTCCAGTTATAAGTGTGTGAACTCTTGTACACTATAAGGTTGAGGGTCATCAAATAGATACAAATTAAAAGGAAAGTAGTTAACATGTATAATGAATGAAACAAATGAAATATTAAGGAATAGTTTATAAGGATATATAACATCGTCGAACTTTATAACTATTCCAGTTATAATTATTTCATACATAAATATTAACATATAATATCCGCAGTAGATAACGCCTTGTTGTTTATTAAAATTATGTTTAAATGAGTTTTTTCAATTCAAAATATTATTTTTATGTAATACATCAAAAATGTACTAATTATAAATGGATATTCACCTTTAATTTTATATATTTGATCTTGGAACTATTTTTCTTTGTGGTTTTTCAAAGTAAATCCCATCCCCCATTATAAAATAATACAAATGAAATAAATTTCAAATTCATTATAATATAAAATATTAAGAAATTAAAACTTACTTTTCCAACATGTTCTTAAAATTTCCTCGCACATCACCATGGATAGAGCATATCCAGTAAAGTGTCTTCTCCCTTGGACAAAAAACACTTAACATAAAATGGTCACTGATATAAAAGAAAATTTAATATTAGTGGTTATTATGTTAAAATATAAATAACACTTTTTGAGATATATGTTCCATACCTCTAAACATAAGGAAACATCCTACACTACATAATTACATTCTGTTCAAATCTTTCAACAATATAAACTGTTTTTTGTTCCTTAGTTAATGCATACGCTTCAGGTGAAATCAACCGCAGGTCCATAAATCCATATACATCTTTCTTTTCATCCTCCTCACACATTTTATAAATATACCTAATACAAAATAGACATAAGTATAAATTTTCAATAAATTTAACACAATGAAAGATTTATATTAAGAATCACATGGAAAAAACTCGAATCATGTTGATGCCCAAATTATCTCCAATAAAAAGCTACATGATATCATTTTTGTAATCCTCCCATCTATTACATTCCCACAAAGATGAACATATATTGGAAACATATATTAACTTACCAATAAGTTTGAATATCTTGAAAATCTTTCAAGACTACCAGAATATGTATAATATGTCATAGCCCTTTATCTTTATTGTTGGATATACAATATTTATTTACCTTTAAAATATTTCTATAAATAAATAGTTAAATATATTAAATTTAAAATGTTAAAAAAAATTTAATAAAAAAATAAAATAAATTATAAAATATACACATACCTCTATGGTAATGTGTCGCAGAAGTCTAGATGGCCAAAATAAAAAGTGGGCGATACTTTATCCAACTATACTCACCTCATCTGTAGGTAATGGTACTCCAGCTGATATATCTATAATATCTCCTATAGTGACCCTATTCTGCTCTACCTCTAATTGTTGATGATGAATTGTATCTCATATACAATATATCACCCCACATGAAACTATATGATAGTAAGGATCATCAACATACAACTCACAATAACTAGGAATATGTGGAGGATGGGGTGTAAGAGTATGATAAAAATTGGGTCTGCAGGTAGATGTGAAGGATAAATAATGGGGTCTATGGGTATAGGTGGGGAAGTGGGAGCTACTAGCAGAGGTGGAGAGTGGGGGTTTTAGTTTGAAATTGTCTTTTCATGTCTATGAACATAGAATATACCGACACTAATATCCTTTCCTCCATTATTGCATTAATATTTTGAACTTTAGCCTCTAAAGATTCTATTTTTTTGATAAAAACCCTCCATAGAAGAAACTGAAGAATGTGGTGACACTTTTCTCACCGAGATACCTGTTGGGTATCCTTATACATAACCTGAGTAATCGGACTTTCCCAATGCTATAGATAAAATATCTTTCCTTCCATCACCTTTAAATACCCCATATGTGGTCTTCTCCTCAAGAGAATCCTGTATGAATTATTTGAAAAATTATATAATGATTCAAATTATATAATTAATTGAATTAACTTAAATAAATAAAATAAACATCTTACAATCCTCTCAGCTACAAATCTCTATTCTTCTGTAAGATATTTCCCATTTTTTATCATCCAATCTCTTTTCCATTTTTCATGTCTAGATGGAGGGGATGGCGGGGAAACCTCTCCAATGTTTAAATACATAGCTCTAAGTTTTTGTAAAATTTCAACCATTATTTGTTATTACAATAAAGTATCCCCCCCCGCGAGATAAACTATGAGGGTATACATTTCTATATTGGATCTTCTGATGAGATCTCCTCGATTCCAATAAATTAAGAATAATAAGTCATTAATAAGTCATTAATAAGATCATTAATATAAGAAAGGTTATAAAATTTTACATTTCACTTAGAAAAAATGATTCATGTATTATACTTTCAACAAATTGATTCCATATTTATTCATCTATAAAAGCATATATATAACATAGATTTTCATGTTGCCTATACCCAAAAATGAAATCATATGTGAGGGTTGATTTGAAATCCCTCCATATTCTAGAAGCCATCGATAAACATTTCATCCTAACTCCTCTAGTGTAATGTCATCTGATGAAGAATAGGGAAAACATATTATACTATAAAAATTTCACGTTTAGTCAAACAATAGAAAAATAGATTACCAAAATGGTCTCCCACAACTGAGATATTTTGTTTTTAAACACTTTTCCAATCATTAAACAAAATATTGACTTTTCTTATACCCTGAGTTGATACAAAAATATTGATTTTTTTTTGCATTAGGACCTCTTGGAATATAATTCTCATCAAATTATACCACTATCCTCTAGTACTAGCTATGAGAAAGTGATAATTTTGGTAAATATGTGTAACCACATTTACCAACCCTCAAACTCTTCTTTGTTGTTGTGGGAGTATATGAAAAATATTGGGGAACATCAAGATGAGCATGTAGATGTTCCTCCCCAGAGGTATGATCATGAATCTCATCTCAAGAAGTATGTGGTTGATCAACTGATTGATCTTTTATTATGCTTAAAATCAAAGAAACAAACATTTAATACACAAATATACAAATTCACATATTACAATTCTAATGTAAAAAAAATGAAAAATTATGAAACACAAAAGTAAACTAAAACTTAACACATTATTATTCATAGTTTTTATAGTTAACTAAAATGCTAACAACAGTAATGATATATGAAATGTTATGTAAATGAATGAAAACAAATCCAAAATTTGTGTAGGAATATTAAAAATGATCCAACCTAATAAATCATTTTTTACACAAAAAAAAATATTTTTTAACATATTAGATTTAAAATAATTGTCATTCAACACAATTAATAAATATATAATTTACGTAATGGTATACTTGGTAAAATAAACAAAACAAAAATAAAATAAACAAACATTTCTACTTATTAGTTTTAATATGTGTTTTAATAAAGATTTTTTTTTACAATATCTAACATTTTATGAAATTAATAAAAGTAAAAAAGAAATAAAAATATGTTACCTATAATATTAGGAATGTTATAATGGATTATTTTACAAAATTATTTCATCATGATCGTTCCTTATAACACAAACCATATCTACAACATGATCATCATTATTATATGTTAATTTTTCCATGAAAGTAGGGATCTCACATAAATCAGTATATTCATCAAGTTGATCATCACCAACATATTGTTTTTCCTTGTAAAAAAATTGACCACTTCATATCGGATTGATCAAGAACATATATTTTTTTTCATGTGTTTCCATTATAAAAGAATCAGCTGTGTCTTCTAATCTTTTCAGATTAACAAGTGTCATTCCAAATTCATTATGTCTGACACTATTGTTACTGATAAACCATTTGTAGTTAAACACTGGGACTTTAATTTTGATGAAATCAACCTCCCATATTTCTTTAATGACTCTATAATATGCACTTGATGCAGAAATTGGATTTTTGTCTTTAGAACTCAAAAAATGCATTGCTTTTGCAAACACCAAGACACCACTATTTTGAACTGCACTTATTTTGTCCTGAAATTTCATATGAAATGTATACCCATTTATTTCATACCCATACCATGTTATCATATTTAAACTTGGACCACCCACTAACCATCTTAATGTCTCTGATGCATCTGATCTACAAGACACTATCTTTTTAAACCACGACAAAAAAGTTTTATTATGCTCATTCAAAATCCACATTTATTTCTTCTTTGGATGACATTGTTTAAACTCATTAATATGAAATGTTATAAATGGTTTAGCATCAACTATGTTATTCAAGATTTATAAATCTACCCTCTTCATCTGTTCACCTGATAACTATTTGACTTTCAAACCATGAACCCCCTTTCCCCCATTATTAAATCATTCATGGCGAGATGGAGAAAAACCAATGTGCTCCACCACATAAAAGTATCTCGTACAAAACTACACAACCTCCTCAGAAATATACTTTTCAATAATTGAGGATTTATGTCGATATGGATTCTTAACATTCCCCTTCGATATCTTTATATACCTTTCAAAAGGATACATCCAATGCAAATATACAGGTCCACAAAGCTTTATTTCTTAAAACATACAAACCATTAAATACACCATTATATCAAAAAAAATACGGAGGAAAATACATCTACAATTGAAAAAGTATAGAAATTTATTCGTTTTACAAAATGTCCAAATCATCTAGATCAATCACCTTATTACAAATTGAATTAAAAAAATAACACACCTTGCCCGAATGGCCTGAAGGCCTTAATTTTTATTGATTTTTGATAACCCCCATTTCAAGGGATGAGGGGGAACCCTTACAAGGCCTGTAGGATCATAGATTACAAGGCCCACAGGCTTAGAAGATTATATGACCTGAAGGTATTAGGGAATTCAACCAGAATATCTATAAGGAACTGCCCCTCCCTAGCATTTTTATCATGATAATAGCTCTCCACCTTTGCATGGCCGTCTGGCTAGGCTTCCCATGAAATCACAAGCTGGTCCCAATGACATATCCATACCCTCTCATTCTGACAAATCCATTTGGCTCTGCTCTGGTGAGTTCACCTGCTCTGAATCCTCTTCTGGGGATGCTCCTTTTTTGTAGTATATCTGGGGAAACTGCATGTGGCCCGAAGGCCTTGAGGTGGCCCAAAGGCCTTAAAGGTGGCCCTAAAGCCCTACTAACCTGAAGTCCTGGGTGGCCCGAAAGCCTTAAGGACTCCAAGCCCAAACCGGTGGCCCAAGGTGAATAGTTTCAACTACTACAGTACTGAACAATACCTTCTACATTAACTACTACAGTACCACACAGTGTATAGTTCTTCTACACCACCTGTACAGTGTACAGTCTGCTATAGTACCACACTGTGTACAGTCCGCTACAGTGCCTGCTATAGTACTGCTATAGTCCCTCGGAAAATATGCCTATACCTGGTTTTGAACCTAGGTCTTGTGTATGCAATTATGGATACCTCACCAACTGGGCTAAGTCTCATGTGCAACACACCTTCATTATAGTATTTTTGACACGAATAACCAATATTTCACGCAATGTAACTAATAGAAATTATTGCATCATGACGTGAAATTCATGAGATTTTATACCTATCAACTTCAAATCCTTAAAAGAGAGAATTTTTTTTACATTTTAAGAATATCCCTACGACACTTTGATATCATGAAGACACTAAAAAAAGATAATTTTCTCTCTCTTGGATAATGTATGACAAGTTGGGGGAAGAAATGTTCGCATTCCATCGAGAGTGGGAGATAACTCCAAATGTATTCCCATATATAGTAAGTCTAATATTTCATTCAACCCATCTTTATTCTTTCCTTAAATATCTAACAATGTTTCAATCAAACTGTCATATATATTCTTCTCCACGTGTATGACATCAATGTTATGTTTCACTTCATGATATCTCTAATATGGTAGCTCAAAAAATATTGGCCGTTTCTTCCAAATATATCTATCATTATCATATTTATGTGTCTTTCCAAATTTCACATAAAGGATTTTCAACCTCTTAAAATAATCATCAGTGGATAAAGGTTTTGGAGCAATATAAAATTATTATGATCCATTGAATTCCTTTTTTAATCTTCTATAAGAGTGATCCATAGGAAAAAAATTTCAATGAACCATGTATACTATTTTCCTCCCATTATTAAATTGACAATATTAAGTTTGTTGTTCACAAATTGGACATGCTTTATACCCCTTAACACTTTATCCAGAAAAATTTATATACGCTGGGAAGTCATTTATAGTGAACATAATCACTGCATGCAGTTCAAAATATTACATTTTATAAGTATCACACACCCTAATACCATCCTACCATAAAAGTTTCAAATCATCAATTAATAGTGATAAGAAAACATCAATATCATTTCCGGGTTTCTTTTATCCATATATCATTAAACTTAACATGACATATTTGTGCTTCATACAAAATTCAGGATATAGGTTTTAAATTACCAATAAAATAGGCTATGAACTATTTGTGCTACTGAGTCTTCGATATGGATTCATTACATCTGTGCACAACCCAATTATGAGATTTCTAACTTCAATTTTGAATGTAGGATACATCTCATCAATTTTCTTCCACTATGGACAATCATATAGATGACATATTTTTCTACCACATATCCACTCATCAGTATTCCATCTTAACCTTTTTGCATCATGTGAATTAGAAAATAAACATTTCAAATAAATAATTATAGGAAGATACCAAAATACCTTGTCAGGGATATCTATAATCTCTATATCATCCTGTGATTTTTCTTTCAACTTATACCAAGATTTCCCACATTTAGAAAACTCTGAAAAAAATTCATATTCCTTTCTATATATCACACAATAATTCAGACAAGCATGTATTTTCTTATATCCCCATCTCATCAGGCATAATATTTTCTTGGCCTTATAATGTTAATCTTGAAGATCGTTGTCTTTAGGAAGAATGTATTTAACAATTTTAGCAGCTCTGTAAAACTCTTGTCACTCCATCCATGTTTCGTCTTCAGGTTAATCAATCTTAACACCAATGATAAAACTGTAAAATCCGTACAACCAAGATACAATGGGTTTTCAGAACCACTGTATAAATGCTCAATTTTTTGGTTCTTTATCAATTTTTTATTATTCAATATCATGAATTATTTCTTCAATTTCATCAGAGTTATAATATTACAAAGCATCATCATCATTAGATCTGAAATTCTGACTAGTTTAACCATGCCAAATCCAAGGGCTGTAACTCGGATTAAAACCATGAAAAATTAAATGATCTTTGATCTCTATACATTTAAACTTCTTTATATTTAAAAATTTCAGGCATGAACAAAAAAACATGTTTTTGTTTGGAACATTTCCTTTAGAAAATTCCAAAAAAGCATCAACACCTTCCTCATATTCATCACTCATTCGATGTTCCATAATACAAATTCAAATCATTATTACCTATAACATATATCAAAATTATACATCTTATTAAGATAGGACAATTTTATATTAATATGAAATATTTCATAATTTGAAAGTAACAAAATTTTAAAAAAATATATATGCATATTTGAAAAATATAATTATAAATTCTACACAATAATGGAAGATAAGTTTAAATATAAATAATAAATCATAAAAAGATATGCATGGAAATAATTTTAAAAAGAAAATATAGTTAGATAAAACAATTTTATATTTATATGAAATATTCCATAATTTGAAAGTAACACAATTTTAAAATATAAAACAAATATATGTGTATTTTAAAAATATAATTAAAAATTCTACACAATAATGGAAGATAAGTTTAAATATAAATGATAAATAATAAAAAGATATACATGGAAATAATTTTAAAAAGAAAATATATTTAGATAATCCAATTTTATATTTATATGAAATATGCTATAATTTGAAAGTAACACAATTTTGAAATATAAAACAAATATATGAATATTTGACAATTATAATGATATTTTATTGAGCAACAAGATAGAAAACCACTATATAAAAATAAAAAACCATTCCCTAGTGTGATGTATTATTAAACCATCATATGCTGAGTTTTTTTACTTAAATTTTTATCCTAATTATCTAAAATATTAACCTAATAGGTCTTAGGATTGTATTTAATTGAAATATTTTCTTTATTTCATGTAATTTTATGGTCACATTTATGGATTTTAACATTCTCATTGAGTTTTTTTGTGGAAAGTGGTCTTGTGTATAGGCCTTGAGAGGAACCTATATTATCTTGGGAAGGTGGTGAAAATATCCTATTCAAGGTATGTTGAAAGGTTATTTTTGGGGATACTCAGCTAACATAGAATGCCTCAAACTGGTTCACTTTATAAATAGTAACCAGACTGGTTGGCGGTAAGGCCTCAAGTGAGCCTCCCCATATTATAGAGGTTGGTGACTAGTAGCGAAAATTTAATGATTCTATGGTTGGATGAATTTATACTTTGGAAGGTATTAAATATAATATAATAATAGAAAATGAAAATTAGTGGAATGTGGAAAAAACTAAGATATAATAATAAATAGTTAACCAATGCACAAATGATATCATCCATATATAACCCTTAAGCATAATAAGTTTTAATGACTTCATTATCAAGATTTAAAAGTGTCGTCTAGTATCTCAATGATCGTCTCATCCATTTATAACACATTATGACGCATAAAAGATGTAGATTGGGTGATGGGGTATACATATCTAAATTAAAATCCATATTTAATTTTATCTCCCTATAATTTTTATTTGAAATAAGGTAAGTAACTAAATGGAAAAAATTATTGAATAAAAATTCCAAGATACCAATGATAAAACAATATTAGGATTATAAAACACTTTCAATAATTAATAGTAAAATAAATAATGAATAAAATAGAAAAAAGTAGATTTAGCATCCATGAACGACTAATGATAAAACAATATCAAGATACTAAACCACCTTCAACGATTAATAGTGAAATAGATTATGAATGAAATAGAAAAAAGTAGATTTAGGGCATCCACGAATGACCAAAATCAAAGCATGTGAGGCTTACTTGAGAGTTTCAAGTAGATTAGATAACAAAACCAATGAAAAACATGATGAATGAAGTTGGAAAAAAGAGTTTGGAGGCCACAAGATTGAATAATCGATTCTAGAGTTTCTACATGAGAGATACTGAGTTGTTGTTTCCTGAAAGAAACACAATGTAATCACTTGAAATGAGAGTTCATAATTTTTTAAAATGATTTATAACATTGGTTATATAATAACTGATGTAAAAAATTGGCTTTATCACATTGGTTATTTTATAAAAAATGTGATAAAGTGAGATAATTCATTTTTTACGTCAGTTATAATATAACCGACGTGATAAATCAATATAAAGAGATTTTCACGTCGGTTATAAATAACTGACTTAAAAAATGCCGATGTGATACATACTTTTTGTATTAGTGATGGATGGTAATAAGTATGGATTTTATTAATATAAATTCTATATATAACATAATAGTATTCTATAAATCTTAATTAATATTTATTTTCCTATCTTTCCATCTTCTAAAAAAATGGAAACAATGTTCATGTATACTTATGACCTACCGTCTTCATGAACGGTGTAATCCATTTTCTATCTAGAAATTTAATCGATCACTATAAATAAATATAAAATGAATATATAGGATATTTATATCATGGTTAACATTCTGGATATTATTTAACCATGATCAAAGTAAATGGACCAAAATTACCAAACCAAAACATACATGAAAAATGAAGTAATTATCACCCAAAATAGCCGACTTAGAATGGCCCGAAGGCCTTCTTTTTTTTATTTTTATTACAGATAATCCCCCTTTTAAGGGTTGAAGGGGAACCCAACACCCAAAATAGCAACTTTAACAAAGAATTGTTAATAAATGGGTGATAAAGGACTATAAGTAAATAATATATGGTATTAAATATATGATTATTTTTCTTTAATATATATATAATAAAATTATAATTATTATGTAGGAGGTTCAGACACATAATAATGAAGTCAAACCTAAGGTAAGGGTTTCTTATATCACTTTTACTTTCATGAGTCATAATATATATTTACTACTTAGTTATTTTATGTGGTGTATATAATGCCCCTTTGATATGTTATATCATTAAGCCCAACTTGAGGGAAAGCCTAAAGATCCCCCTATCTAGGGAAACAAGCTAATAAAGGGCAACCAGCCGCCCCTCCTCTCACATGGCCTCTACAAACCTAGACATAAAAGCACCATTCTCTCTTAATTCTATCTTCACCGCCACACCTCCCTAATTTTATTCAAACCTCCACTACTTCCATGACAACCCCAACACCTCCTTACCTCCCCATTCATCACCCCAAATCGATTCCACTCTTCTTCATTCCCCCTTCACCCCTTGTATTTCCCTATGATGATGCCTTCATTGGTTACACTCATTTGTATCCCAGTCGGTTCTTCCCCCACCACAAATCCTAGTGTTCTACTCTATAACTTTTTTTTTGTGATGATACAATTCATATCATATTATACTCCTCTATTTTAATTTCATATTTCTATCATTAGGGTGGTTTTGTAAGAACTACACACTATTAAAAATGGTAGGCTTCATTGCTGAGTTGATGTTTGGTGGAGATAGAGTAGGTAAGACATGTTAGGTCGAAGGTGATTAAAAGATTCAAAAATATGTGAGTGGGTGAGGGTGAGTATTTATAATTGATTTATATTTATTAAAACATTTTTTTTAATTTTTTCATGTATATTGAATTTGTTTATATTTTTTCATTCTAATATGTGAAGGAAAAAATTTGAAATTTTAGTCTTGGGAAATGATAATGACCAGGAAATACTTGTATATCATGGATCATTTTATCTTCATGGTACATAAATTTTCATTTGAATTTATTTCTTTCATGGGGCCCATGATTCATAATTTACTAAAGTGGTAATGGTTTATTTTACAATCTCATAGTTTATCAGGATTATTTATGATTAAATTTTTGATGATGAAATATTATGATCTATAACTTAATAAAATCATTAATTTTTTCATCCTATGGTTATTCATATACTTTTCAATTATTAATACCATTTCCTCTACTTTTTACTTAAAATGATTTTTTTTAATAAAATCCAATTATATTTCTCTTTTACATCAAAAATTATTTCTATTCCATGTCCATGTTTTCTAAAAAAATTTTCAATTTTTTTTAAAATTATCCAAATGATTTTTAAATACATTTTTATCCATGATTGGATTTTAATAAAATGTTTTAAAAGTAATCTTCCTGTCATTTTACAAACAAGGTACTTTTTGACTTTTCTTACAAAAATATGACATAAATATTTATTTTAATATACTTGAAATGTATGGAATTTCCCACCATCATGACCAAGAATTGCTTTGAATATTACTTTATAGGTTTACAAGTTTATTTTCAAATATAATTTTCCTAATATTCTATAATTTTTTAGTTTTTATAAGTGATTTTAAAAATAAAAAGGATATTTTCCTAAAGAATGTTTTTAATGGTATTTTTAATGGTATTTCTATTCATAAATGTAAACAAGCATCATATTACATTATGATCCATTGAGATTATATTATAATGATACCATCTTTATTATTTATCTAGATGGTTTATGATCAGTTTGACTGGGATGTACTATTTTGATACCATTCACCATATTACTATGAATAGTTTATGTTTATATTTATTGATTGGGGAAAGTATTAACATTTTGTATGATAGTTTTTCATTATAAATGTTTATGTTTATCATGTTTCACCCCATTCATATGAGTAATGAATTGGACTTAGTAAGTGATGGACACAGATCTCTATAGTCCCTTGATGCTTCAGTAGGTCTCATGAGACAAACTAGATTGGGTTTTTGGATGAGGCGTCACCCATTTATGAAATATGTCTTGGAATGAGGCCTTGGAGGTGTGGTTATGATGTACAAAATTATGTATTCCCTTATTATGAGATTAAATATTGATATTTCCTATGATTATTTGATTAGTTAGAATATCCATAGATAAGTTTCAAGATCATGTGATTATTTATTTAACATCATTTGATCATCATTTATTCCTACCATATCATGATCATGTAATTGATTGAATGTCATGTGTTTCAATTATTTACATTTCCATATTATTCATGACTTATTTATTGATGATAGATTCCACTATACGCATACCTTTATAGATAATTTGATCCCAACCCTTTATTATGTTTTGTTTCACTAGGATTATACTATGTATGTTATGATTGATATGCAGGGATATTCTAAAGGGAATAATGGTATTCTCAAAGAAAATGATATGTTGTATTTTTATGTTTTGAAATATAAATGATATTCAAGTTTGTATCTAGTTTTCCAAAACTACTAAACTATTCAATACTTTAGGATTTGATTACTTACACATAGTTCCAATTTAATACATAAAACACTGAGTCCAGGATAATAGGGTTAGGGTATTTACAATTCCTCTTAAGGATTAAAAGTAATTCTCATTTGGGAGAACTCACTCCACAAGCCTTGATAACACTGATGGAACTAATATGAGAATCCATTCTCATCAGGTCTCTTCATGAAGAAGGTACATGATGGAACTCATAAGATCATGATACAAAGATAGGGGATCTCTCCCAAGACCTATGGTGTATACCTGACCCTATCTAAAATAACCTATTAAGTAGGTGATCAAAAACCTGGGTATGTTGGTCAAAATGATTCTTGAAAAACCACATAGGGAGGAAGAGATAATGATATATGATCACACTCCAAACCACACAGAGGGATTTTGTAACTCTATCAGAGACTAATTCCATAGAGGGGATCACATCCTATGCACTGGGCATAATGGCTCACTAATCCCTTATAGGGATGAAATAAGAGAGCACACTCTACTAATACTTATCTATATAGAAGAGAACAGGGGCCTTAAATTTCCCTGGGAGAAGTACATGACATGTATTGGTAGTACATAATGTGTCTTGGATGTACTGAGTCTACCCATTTCCTCCATACTGTGCTCGTTTACTTTGAGTTCGTGCCTATGTACTCTAGATGTGTCCATGTACTTGGCCATGTCCGAGTACCTGGCTATGTCTGAGTACTAGGCTTTGCCCGTGTACTCTGTACATTCCCTTTTACTTGGTTGTGTTTTTTTGTGTGTACCCCTAGGGTACACACTGAGCTACTATTCATAGCTCACATGATTCATGGTATGTACCACATAGTGTGTGTTATTTAATTTTCCCAAAACCCTAGCTGCCACAACCAGGGGACTATATGGTGTCTGTTCTTTGGAGTACACACTATGTATATTAGTTTTTCTAGAACCCACTAGGTTTCCACACTGTTCTACTTATTCCTTCTCCACCTTTGATTACACCATGGAATCTCCGGATAAACATAGATCTAGGATTGAATGAGCCTAACCATCCCCTTTTCTTAGGAATCAACCTTCTTCGCTCCACATTTCCAAAACACCAAACCTAAAAACCAACCTCCTTTAATCTATCATCAGACCATCCATAATCATCATTGCACCCCGATCATTCCCTCAATCCCAAAACCGTACCTACAGAAGTGATCCATTATTCCAAATATAAAACACACAAAAATCAATCACCAGGTATTTATCAAACCACTAACTAAACAGAATTCTAGTAATGAACACATGAAGAACATAGAGAGAAAATAAAAAAACATAAAAATTGAGAATAAACATTGGCCATTGTTCAGATTTTTTGCATTTATTAAATAGGGAAATGATAAAAATGAAATAATAAAGTGGTATCAATGAAGAAATATCAATTCCTAATTCTAGGAAGATAAAAAAACATCAAATATAATAAACTATTAATTCTAGAATCAATTATTTCTAAGTTAATTGATTTGTGCCAGACATGGGATAAAAAATGGGATTAATCCAAATAAAACAAACACCACACCTCAATTTGGATCAATTACCAATGAATAATGATTCCACATCATCAATCATTGGTGAGATCCATGACCTTCTTTAGCACACCAATCATCAACCCATGTTTGATTGTCATTATCCCAAGAAATATTCTCTAAATACTCCTCTTAAATCCATAGGGTTATTATGATAACTATATGAATCCTCCTTAAGTGGGTTTAAATAGATGATATTAGTTCTGATGATTAAATAAATAATAAATAAATAAATAAATTTATTAAGTTATTAATCAACCCATGACTACACTTAACCCAAACACCCAGTGCATAAAAATACTATGTTACACCTAGGATAAAATCTATATTTTGAATTTAATAGAGGTATCATATTTCTTATTTGAGACTCCATTCAAGAGTTATTCCATTATTTTAGTAAAACTTCACACATATGATATAATATTGTTTCCGATGAAAATCATATAAAATCTAATGGTTGATTTTGGGGGTTTGAATGTTGCAAAAATATTCAGTTTAGGTTCACTATTTTTGAATAGATTTCAATTGGTTTTGTTCATGGAGATAAAAACACCTAATGGTTCCCTTATTTGAGATGTTTTTCAAACTTTCTTTCCAAAGGAAGGTGGTTATTGGGAAATGGATCCAATGATGATTAGGGATTCACATTGGTTGAGAGGATGGGAGGTTGGTCTTATCTCACCTTTTTTAGGGTAATTATCACCTACTCCAAGACTATATTATAGATTTAATACATATTTATGAATACTTTATTAAATCCCAAATATGACATAGGTTACCCATAATTTAATAATAAATTATTAGCATGCATTGGATTTAGAATCATATGTATGTATCCGAGGTTCTTCATAGATAGAGAGATTTTTATGTATCTGAGGTTATCTATCGATGTTACCCTTTTATAAATAGGTTAGAGATTCTTATTTCATTTATTATTATGATGCTGGTTTTAAGACATGAAATGGGGTGCTCTATAATTTATCATCATTCAGGGTGATAGGATTTGTTTTGATGTTGGGATTGGTCCCATGAATGGTAATCCTACATATCAATGTGAAAGGAATAAAAATCCACACAGTTTAGTTCCACTTAATGGGACACATAATACATTTTAAGGTCATGTGATGAGGACCAAACAGTGAAATTTAATTTCATATGGAATGGATGTATAGCCAAAAGGTTTCTAGTCAAAGATGGTGTGGAACTTACACCAAAGCGGCCCAGGGGGACCTGAAAGGGATGTAGCCTCCCAGGTTGAATACAAACCTACTAGTAATGTGAAATGAAGAAGATTAGATAGAGTTTAGATTATTGTATTTGAAGCTCAGGTAAGCTTCTTACATATCTAATTTGGATGGGAATCAAATCCCACGTAGTTTGGATAGGTTGGGTCTTACAACTATGGAGGAGGCCCTTTGAAGGTTTGTATCACAGGAGATGTTTCCCTTTGATATGGATACATGGATTTGAGGACCCACACCTATGGAGTCCCTCTAAAGGTTTATATCACATGGGATATGGAACTTTGAGATGAACACATGTCTTTGAGTAACCACACTTATGGAGGCCCTCTAAAGGTTTTCTCATAGGGGATAATCCCTTTGAGATGGATACATGGATTTAAGTACCCACACTTATAGAATCCCCCTGAAGGAAGGTGAGAGGAAGATTTTGAAAATGATTCTATGTTGAGACATGTATTTGATCATGTAGATCCCTTGATCATCACTAATCCCTAACCCACATGAGTCATGCTCAGTATGAGAAATAAGAGGAAGTGGAAGATCCAACAAATGACAATCTATTTTATCCATTAGTAAATGAGATTGGAAAAATGGGATAGAGAAAGGGATTTGAGGTGTCTATCTTCTCTCTTATTTCCATAACCAGGGTCAGGACTTATGCACCTATACATGTACAACCCGAAAGAATGGTTAAGGGATAACTCTTGGATGGATTATCTATTCATTATTTTATATAATATGAGAGAAGTATAAGGAACTATCCCTAATCAAATTTAAAGGAAAGAGGCTCCCCTAACTCTCTCAAATGGGGAGGTCCCTATAATTTCCACAAATGTTAGGATCCTCATTACCATGTGAATGTATAATTGACAACACTATGAGGACCCCGTCTACTAGGTAGGATAAATGTATGGATTCTATTACCATGAGAATGTATAATCAATATGACACATTAGTTTTCCCTATACTTTGATGACACATATCTAGAGGATTTTAGAGATGTCTTGGATTAGTCTCTCTCAGATGTGGAATCCAAAGGAAAATATTCCCTACCATGAGTGGTATAAAGGAGGGATCAAAATAGGATCACGTAGGTTAGTCCTGAACGAGTTGAAGGTGGTTTATTTAAGTAAGTAATGGGTTATATAAAGAGGTATCATGCAGGGAAGACCTAGGAATACATGAATTTATTTGTGCAGGGTGGACTTACATAAGATAGAGGTGAATTCTTGATGACATACAGCTTGGGAAACAACACTTGGGTGAGGTCTTTCTCTAGGATCCAATGGTTTCCTCAGGTGTCTCTAGAAGGTCCTCATATAGGTCCCTAGGTTAGAAGGATACCTTCATGCTAGTACTTTTTGACTAGGGGGGAAGTGACTTCTCACACTGGTTTCTTGTGTTTAACACATTAGAGGAACTATAATCCTACTATTTCCCTTAATTCACTCTTCTCCTAGGTTTTGGAGAGCTACTTGTATGGTTTAAAGGGCCTGGGAGAAGGATTAGGGTGAGCAGAGATTTAGGGATTCTTATGATATTTCAGTCATTTTTAGAACCATTAAGAGGATCTCAACTCATGGAAATTTAGAAATTTGGTTGTGGTTTACACTTAGGAGGATGAACATGTTTTTATACATATTAAGAGTATCTTGAATCATGGTTATTTGTTTTGGTTGGGGCTTAATTCTAGGAGGATGCCCATATGTCTAGAACCATAGGGATTGTATCGACTCATGGTGATTTAGAGTGAGATGCAGGGTTGGATGCATCTCAACCAAAAATTTCCTCGACCCAACCTGAAAAGTTCATGATGTGACTCTCCATTTTTTATGGGGGTCAGTGATAGTAGTAATGGTAATGGGTTAGAGGTCTGGGATCGTAGCCCAAAATTGATCATGAGCAGGGGTGTGATGGCACATCCCCCATGGTATGTACCAGTAGGCATTAAGGGTTTCCCAAGTAGCATGAATTGGGAAAAGGGTCATCCAAGTGAGGGTCAACTAGATAGTGGATCACCCAGATGGTTCCAACAGGTTGGGAATTTCTCAATTATGGGTTAAAAAGGTGTGGGTTACCGAGGTAGGGGCTCTCCCAAGTTGTTTGCCAAGGAGGGGGAGTTTCCAGGTGTTTCACTCAGATGGAGGATCTCCCAAGAGGTTGGCCTAGATGAGGGCTAACTCAAGTGGTTCTCCTAGGTAGGGATCACCCATGTGGTTTGACCAGGTGGGTGCATCATCTAAATGGAGGGATGATAATAATAGCTCACCCAGACAAGGATGGAATAATTGGGTGAGGGATCCGTGTGATCAGAGCTCTCTCCTTGATTTGTCGTCTGAGAGTTCATACGTCATTCTAAAATTGGAGGTGGAGGGGTCTATTTATAGACTGGATGGTGGTCTTGGGTGAAGGGGCTATGTAAAGGATCTATACAAATGGAATATTATGAAGGGGTTTCATGAATGGACTGAATGAGGGCCTTTTTTGAATAGATTAGACAGGAAATAGAATTCCTTTATAAAATTTCCTTGACACCCAACATCTATAACTTTTGATTCATAAGTTTTTTTGAGCTCCATGACCAGTCAAATCAAATATTTTGAAGTGAACTATACTTGCTGATATAGAGTATACACCCTATAAATGTGTTTTATGTTTCCAAAAAATTTCCCATAAAACAATAAAAAATTTAAGACATTGATACATTTTTATAAGAAATTTCCAAAATCCATATCCTACTATCGGATGGAGGTTCTCACCATCATGCAATCGGATTTTGAAACCATTATGAGGAATCTACATCCCTCAGTGTGTGAGAATTCCTACAACACATATAAATAAAATATTCTTCTTCTTCTTCCGATATGAAGACACATTTCTACTCAAACTCTACATTTGGTGTCTATGTGAGGATAATATCACCGGTCATGTGGAAAAGTTCATGGAATGATTTTTTTTGTGTTAAAAAATATATTTAATATTTTTATTATATCAATATTTAGAATCCCCAATACCTAGAAACCCATGATGACTTAGTGCCTATCTTTGAAAGTATTCATTAAAATATTCTAAAGTTTTATAAGAAAAAATAGAGTTGTTAAATTCTCTCCACCTTAGGTATTTTCACCATAAAAAGTAAAAACCTACCCAAACAGGTGAGTGTAATGAGCTCTCATCTAGTTCTCCCACTCCCAAGTTCTCTTTTCATGATTACCATGCTTCCACTAGACACACATGAATGGAATCTCTCACCCCTGAAGGATATTATCTTTCTAATACTTGATATATCTCAGGTACTCCACAATGGTATCTCCATCATTGATTTCCATCTCTCCCCAGCCAATAACATGCAGTAGGTCATGCACATACCTCCTCAGTTGTGACATGTGTAAGACATCATGTAACCAATATAACTATAGTGGTAGGTTCAAGAGATACACCACCTTGATGACCCTACATAGTAACTGGAAAGCAATAATGAATCTCATAGATAACTTTTAACCTTGGAAAAATATCCACAATCCCTACTAATATGAGACCTTTAGGAACACATGGTATCCCTTGTAAAACTCCAAAAGTATCCTTCTTCATCCCTTATAAAACTTTTTTCGGCTCTGGACAGTCCTCATCCACCCCTAGATGATATTATCCTTCTCTATTGTTGATCACACAATCTCTGGGCCCATTAGTGTTGACTCTTTTGGACCGGTCCATTAAAGTGGTGACCTATAGGGTCTACCATAAAAATAATTTAATGGTTCCATACCAGTGGTGGATTGGAAACTATTTTTATATGAAAAATCCATCAAGGGTAGGTGATCCTACCAACTATGTCCAAAGTCCAACATGCAATCTCATAGCATGTCCTCTAAATTATGAATGGTTTTATCAGTTTGGCCATTTTTCTGGGGGTGAAACTCCATGATCAAACATAACTGATTCCCAAAGGCCTCCTGAAATCCTCTCCATAATCATGATGTGAAATTATCATCATGTTCTAAAATGATCATTGATGAAACTTCGTGAAGCCATACTATCTCCTCCATGTAAAATAATCCCAAGATCTCTACTAAAATCTTCTCTCGAATGGTCAAGAAGTGGGTCGACTTGATGAGTTGCTCTACTATCACCCAGATATCATCATGTAATCTAGATGATTATAGAAGAATAATCATGAATTCCATGGATATATCATCCCACTTCTACTATGAAACCTCAAGGGGTTGAATTAAACCCATTGGGACTTGGTGATCAGCCTTTACCTATTGACAAGTGTGGAATCAAGAAACAAAATTAGCTACACAATTCTTTATTCCTGGACACTATAACTACCGTTGAAGTCCCTGATACATCTTTACTACTCCTGGATATACCACTAAGGGGGGATTATAAAACTCCCTCAAAACCTCCTATCACATTATCACTGGTACCATGGTTCACCCTTTGAAAAGGATGATGTGCTCCCCACATTTATAAAATATATCAGGAGAACATCTAGTAGATATATGAATATAGAAGGACTCATAATCATTATCTATAAGATGATACTACCTGACATACTATAGTAGCGGAGGGCTAACAAATATCAACTGGAGATAAGTTTCACTATAATCATCCACAAAGGATAATTTCAATGAGTCTAATAGATCTAAATCCTCACTCAGCAGATGAAAATAAGATCTACTATTAAGATAATATTTCACCACATTCCCATTACTAGGAGTAAACTATCACAAAGTCATAATACTAAAGGAACTCTAGCCATTTACTATATCTCATGTTAAGAAAATAATGTGAAAACATTTATTTGAGACTATTATGGTCAAAATAGATGATAAACCACTCACCCATAAAATAGCATAGCCATATCTTCAGGACAAAGACCACTACTACTATCTCAAGATCATGGGTTACATAGTTCTTCTCATGGGGTATCAACTATCAGGACCAATAGGATATCACTACCCACATCTTTATTAGAACTCATCCAATACTAGTTCTAGAGGCATTACAAAACAATACAACAATACCCTCCTTTGGAAGTATCAAGATGAGGGTTCTTTTAAAACTCTACCGCAACTCTTGAAAAGATGTTGGCACCTCCATATCCACACAAAATGATCCCCCCTTTCGAGTCAAAGCAATCAAGTGTTCTATAATCTTGGGTAAATTGGGTATGAACCTTTGATACTAGTCAGTAAATCCAAGTAAGATCCACACCTCAGTCACACTCTTGGGTGTCTCCTAAGCTATAACCACCTCAACCTTTCTAAACTACAAAATACACCTTTAACAGTACTAAAAGTGGCATTTATCAGTGCTAGATAAGTGCTGAATATCAGAGTGATATTAAAATCCCCATTATTTTCTTAGAGATAAAAAAAGAACTAATAAAGGATCCCTTTATCATCACTTTTTTAGCACTAATAAAGGAATCCTTTATTAGTTCATGTAAAAGCACTGATATAGGGGTATACTATAGTATACTGCAACAACATACTACATCACCAGTGTAGTGTGCTATAACAGCACACTGCAGCACAAAAAACACCATGAAATCAGAAAAATAAAGTACAAACACATAATTTAAATGAAATAAAATTTACAACACAAATACAAAAAAACACTATATTATAGAAATTTCAAAAATTGGTTTATACAATTACATGGGTAAAAATTATTACATACATTTAAAAATAATAGTCTTCCTTTGACTTTTGATCCTAACCATTTCTTAAGAAAAAAACTCACCTATATAAGAAAAAAATTCTTATGTTAGTAATAATATAAAGAAAAAAATTAAGATAAAGTGTTAATTTTAAACTAAAATTTGAGTCATACCAGGAACATTGTGTATTAGATTGAGTTGCGGTTGATTCTTGGAAATCAAATCATTTCTTGTTCTTATTCAAGAATTATCTCTGTGAAAATTTTAAAAATAAGTATAAGATAAAAATGATAAGGAAATTAATAATTAATAACAAATAGAATGATGAGAAAACAATATAGGCTCATTTGTTAGGTTTTAGTGATGTGATGTGTGTTTTAAACTAAAATAACACTTATATATTGAAAAGACACACTTGGATTCATACTGGTCATACCATGTTTCATATTGATGTGTGGTTGATTAATACAAATATCAAATGAATTATGGATTCTTTTCCTAAAGTATAAAGATAATCCAAATGTGTTTTCTTGGTTTTGAGTACATCACTTTTCTTTTTTACTAAAATGTCATTTTAAACTAGAAACATGCACTTTGAATCATTTTGGTCAAATAGTGTGTTGGTTTTATTTGATACTAATTTCTACATGTCAAAAATGACTTATAATTCATTATACTAAATTATCAAGACAATCCGATCATGTTTTCTTGGTTTTTAGTGAGTAATACTTTTTGAACTAAAATATTGATTTTAAACTGATGATAGGCACATTGATTCATACTGGGAACATCATGTATCAGATTAAGGTGTGTATGGTTATTACATGTCAAAAAGGACTTATGGATCATTTTATTAAAGTATAATTACAATCTGAATTCATTTTCCCAGTTTTGAGTAGGTCAGTTTTCCCTTTTACTAAAATTGATGTCAATTTTAAATAAAAAGACGCACTTGGAGTCATATCAGTCACACCGTGTGTTTTATTGAGGTTAGGCTGATTCTTATATGTAAAAAATGACTTATTAATCATTTTTATAGAGTATCAAAACAATATAAATGCGTTTTCTTTGTTTTTGAGTAGGTTATTTTTCTTTTTTACTAAAATTGATGTCAATTTTGAATAAAAATACATAGTTGGAGTCATAATGGTAGCATCGTACATCATATTGAGGTTTGGATAATTTTTAAAAATTAAAAATGGATTATGGATAATTTAATAATTATCAAAACAATCCAAATGTGTTTACTCTATTTTGAGTACGTCACTTGTCTTTTTTACTAAAATGTCATTTTAAACTAAAAACACGCACTTTGACTCATAACGATCACATCGTGTATCGTTTTGACATGAGAATGATTACTACACATAAAAAATGAATCATGAATTGATTTAATAAATTATCAATAAAATAATAGTATGTTTTCTTGGTTTTTATTGAGTGACATTTTTTGAACTAAATTTTCAATTTTAAACCGATAACGAACACATTGAGTCATATGGGGCACATCATGTATCTGATCAAAATGCAGCTGATTCCTATACATCAAAAATATATTATGGATTATTTACCTAAAGTATCAAAATAATATGAATTCGTTTTCTTAGTTTTGAGTAGGTTATTTTCCCTTTTTACTAAAATTGATGTCAATTTTAAATAAAAAGATGCACTTGGAGTCATACCGGTCACACCGTGTGTCAGATTGAGGTGAAAATATTCTTACACATCTAAAATTACTTATGGATCATTTTACTAAATTATTAAAACAATATTAATGTTTTTTACTGATTTTGATTATATCACTTGTTTTTTTTACTAAAATGACATTTTAAATTGGAAACACACACTTTGACTCATACTAATCACATCATGTATCAGTTTTATGTGATACTAATTCCTACATGTCAAAAATGACTTATGAATCACTAACCTAAATTATAAATAAAATTTGAGTGTTTTTTCTCTATTTTTATTGAGCGAAATATTTTGAACTAAACTATTGATTTTAAACTGATAACATACACATTGAGTCATAACAGTCACACCGTACATTGAATTATGCTACGATTGATTCCTACATGTCCCAAATGACTTATGAATAATTTCCCTAAAGTATCAAAATAATAAAAATATTTTTTCTCAATTTTGAGTATGTAATTTTTCTTTTTTACTAAAATTAATGCCAATTTTAAATAAAAAGAATAACTTGGAATCATACCAATCACACCGTGTGTCGGATTGAGGTGTAGCTAATTTCTACATGTCCCAAAGTCTCAAAAAAATCATAACTGCCAATGTTCCCAAATTTCCATTATCTTTCTATATCTAACTACCAACACTACATGTATATTGACTTGATTTTCTTAGCTGAAAAACCTTTCTCATTGTTAAAATCCAGAAGAGCAGAGGGAGCTCATATGCCCATTATATCATGAGAATTCACCATAATGGGCACATGATATTCCTATAGTCTTCTGGATTTCTATAACAATTTTTTTTTTCATCTAACAACATCGAATCAATATGCAACGTTGGTAGTTCGATAAAGAAAGGAAATGAAAATGGAAAATGTGATAACATTGGTAGAAAGAAACATTTTATCTCTTTGTGGCTTATTTAAGATGGTTAAAATAAAAATATGACTTCAAAAACTATTTGTGAAAAAAACTAAATAAGTATTAGATAAAAATGATAAGGAAATTAACTTAAAAATAGTATATAAAATGATGAAAAAATTAATTAAATAAGTAATTGGAATTCACCTTTTCCTAATGGCCATATGAATTCTTGATGCATTTCCTTGTTTTCATTATCTCAGCTATCAGCTCAAAGTCTAATATATCATGAGCATGAGTAGCATCGAACAAATGACTCCAACTCGAATAAAAGAATCTAACCGTACAAGAAAAAAAAGAGTAATACTAAAAAAATAAATTTAACATAAATATGAAATTATACATTGATTCTATGTATAATAATTTTACTATGAAAAAATTATTGACCACAATGATATGCTGATGGTAAATCATGAATGATGATAAAAAAAATAAAAATACATCTTTCAAAACAATCAATCAATGAGTGAGAAGGATGAGAAGAAAATAAGATACCTTGGATTGAAGCTTTGAATCATCTAAGATAAAGTAGAGATATCCTATTAGGTTCATGAAATATTCATTTTGTAGAATAATTAAATAAATACACATAAGATATTCATTATAAAAGATGAAAGTTATAGATAATTATAATAAGGGAAACTCAACATTTGATTGTTTCAAAGAATTTCAGTATGCTTTGAAGAAAATAGGTAATTGAATTTAAGAAAAGAATTACTCCACTATGGTAGGTGTTATCCTCTGAATTTATCAAAATGTGAAAGTTATAGATAATTTTCATCCTCATCAACTCATCTTTTGAATAGTTATCATTGCATTTTGTTGTTTGGAACTCATCCTACATATCTTATGGACATGCATCTATGTTTCATGAAATACTCAAATCAGTAGTCATCCATATGATAACTACAAATCAAAGTAGTACAAGAAACATAAAAGAGATATGGGATGAGTCCCAAGAGACAAATTGGAATAATAACTATTTATGAGATAAAACTGATGAGGATGATAGTTTTAATCCCTTATGTTCTCTAAAAGGGGTAATTTCTCTCATTTTTGAGAATTACAAGGATGATAATAAGAGATTACTAAGGGTGGAACCAAAAGGAAATATTAAAGAATGATATGTTTTTAGACGGGTTAAAGTAAAAAATACACAGTGTTTATTAGACCTGTGATAAAAGAAATGAAGTGTTTTTTAAGAATTATTAATGAGTAGGTTATCATTTCAATGATGGATATATTTTTACAAAGGTATAGAAAACTAGACAAACCATTTTTTGATTTGGGTTCGGTAAAAATTTAAGTTAATTGTGTTTGAAAGAGAAAATTGATTTTCCATAGTGAAAAAATTGATCATATTAGATAACGAGACAATTAAATACTAAATTAAAAAGGTTGGATTTGGATGTTTTTATGAGGAAAAGATAAAATAGATAGATATTTTTTACTAATTAGAATGGGGATATAATTAATAATTTAAATAATAATGAAACATCAGAGGAAATTGATTTTAAAATGAGTAGTATAGGGGGAGAACATGGGGATAAGGTAGACTCAAAATAAGACATTGATGGTGAAGAAAATGAAGAGGGATTATCAACTGTAAGAAATACAAGAAAGGATGAAATCAATGAATAAAATTTCATTGGTGATCAGACAATTTCAGTGGAAAATTGAAGATGTAAGACTCTACAAAAACCTCATTTTTTCCAAAGTAGAGCCTAAATAATTTTTAGAGGCTGACAAGGATGATAATTGGATCAAATATATACATGAGGAGATTGATCCAAATAAGAACAATGAGACATGGGAAATTGTTCCAAGGTTGGAAGATAGAAATGTTATCAGAACCAAGTGGGTGTTTAGTAATAAAATCATATACTATGGAAAAGTGGCTCAAAATAAAGAATTGATAGTGTGTAAGGGGACCTCCTAGATCAAATGAATTTATATTTATGATAAATTTACTCTCACAACCTGGTTGGAAAATATTTAAATTTTCTTGGATATTTTAGTGAAAATGTAGTTAAAAGTATTCCAAATGGATGTAAAATATATATTCCTCAATTGAGTTATTATGGGGAGAGTATACATTGAGAAATTGGATAAGTTTATTATGGATGAAAATTAGAGAAGAGTGAGCCATTTAAATAATTAATTGTATAAGATAAAGAAATCACTGAGGACCTGGTATTTAAGGTTGGATCAATACATAAGAAAGATTAGTTTTTAGAGATGTAGAGTTGATCACAACCTATAAATCAAGAAGGATAATGATCAAAGGGTTTTGGTACTCATATATACTGAATACATAATATTTTAGGATTGGACAAAGCACAATGCAATTTTTTTATAGATCATATGAGGTATAATATTGAGATGTTTTTGATTGGTGAAAGATTTTCCTTAGTTTATAGGTGAATCAAGGAAATCCTAACACATTAATTTCTCAATCAAAATATGAAAAAGAGGTTCCCAAGTGATTTTCAATAGAATATTACAAACCAATGACAACACTGACCACTATGTGGATGATTTTTTCAAAAGTTGATGATTAAAAAGAGGTAGATGTCATGGAATATAGGTATTGGGAGCCTATTATACCTCACAACAACATGACCCAACACTAGGTTTGATATATTTAAAGTTGAATAGTACCAAAGAGATCCAAATTCTATCGAGGAAGATGATACTTCAATATATATATATAAACAATGAATTTTGGGTTGTTTTATTACATGATAGTGCAACTGGAGTTGTTAGGATACACAGATGTGAGATGAGAAGGTTCATTGGATAACTGAGGGAAAGTAGAGACATCAAAAAACCCAGATTTCATTCGATCCTGGGTTTCATTCAACCCTTGAATCACTCGAGCCTTGGATTCGAACCTTGGAATAGTTAGAGCCTTGATTCTAGCCTAGATTTGAGCTTAGATTTGACAATGAGGTGCACCAACAATAGGTGGATTCTGTGGAGAGCTTCAGATATCGTGAACCAGTTTGTGATAGTTAGAGTTCTTAAAATAGATTGGGACACTTTTATCATTGCTTCAAAAAAAAAACACCGATGAAGATACCTTTTATCAGCGCTAAGTTAATAAGCGCTAATAAAAGGAATCTTTATCATCTCTATTTTTAGCACTAGTAAATACTTATAATAAATTTTTTAAAAAATAATTCTTTAAAAAAAAGTATAATTATTATATATAATTATAATACTTATAATAACACTTTTTATAAAATAATTATTTTATAATTATTTGAATATATAATTATTATTTATAATTATATAAATAACTTTTAAAAAAAAATATTTATATCATTATATATATTTATATAATTATATATATATAATAAATATATATAAATATAAATACAGTAAATATATTCATTATTTAAATAAATTTATTATAATTTTATAATCATATATATATAAATATAATTATTTATAATTATATAAAAACTTTTTATAAAAATATTATATATTTATTTATAATTGTAAATGTATAAAAATATTAAATATGCATTTATAAATATATTTATTTATAAATATTTTTTACAAATATTTTGTTAACAATATTAATGAATATTTAATCTTAAGTTCATGCATATTAAAAAAGAGTAAAATTGAATAATTAAAAATGAGTACACTTTACCAATATTTAAAAATTGGATAAGTTTGATTAATTAAATATAAATCATTAAAAAATGGACATATATTGAAATAAAGATGAATAAATATTGAAAATATTAAAACATAGTAAATAAATATATATAAAATAAATAATAGAAATTGATTAAATGCATAAAAAAGTATTTGTGTATGCGTTGTATATAAAAATGAATTAATTACATTTATGTGAAATCAATATAATATTTTTGATCTATTGTAAATTGAAAAATAAAACGACATTCAATTATGTCCATTACTCGATTTAGTTAGTCAGTATTTTTAATTCATATTAATTTTTAATTATAAACCATTATTCACTAAATATATTATTATTTAATGTAAAGCATAAATATTTTGCATTATATAAATCATATTTATACAAATTCTTATATATATATATATATATTTAATATATACTATTTATTAACATTATCAATAATTATTTAATTAATAAAATGTTTAATATTTTTCTCAATTTAATTATTTTTAATTTTATTTGTTTAATATTAATTTTATATATCTATATATTTAATATATACTATTTATTAGTATTTATAACTTATATACAATATAATCAATTTATTCATTTTTATTAATACTTATTTAATTAATATTTTTTTTAATTTTTTAATATTTTTTTATTTTTTTATTTAATTATTTAATTTTATTCAAAATTTTATCAGGACTAAAAAATTGCTGAAAAATGATTCATTTATGGGCGTTAAAAATAAAGCGCTGATAAATGGAACTGTTTATTAGTGCTAAAAAATTGCACTGATAAAGGGTACATTTTATGAGTGCTAGATAAAAGCACTGATAAAAGGCACCCTTTATTAGCGTTTTTTTTAGCACCGATAAAGGGGACCTTTATCAACACTTTTTTCTAGCACCGATAAATGCCAGAGCTATTAAAGGCCTGTTTTGTAGTAGTGTTTTCCAAGTCCATTGCTACTCCCTCTTCAGAGATGACATTTCTTAGAAAGCATACCTCCCTAATCCATAACTAACACTTCAAAAGCTTCCCATAAAGGTGGTACTCTCAGTGTATGTCTAAAACAATCCTCAAATGTCTCGCATGCTCCTCCCTGGATGCTGATTATACTAGGATGTCATTGATTAAGATTACCATGAACTGATATAGGAAGGGATGAAAGATCTGGTTCATGATACCTACAAAAATTTTTGGGGTGTTCCACATGATGAAGGGAATCAACAAGTACTCATAGTGACCGTAGTGACATCAAAATTCCATCTTTGGTATATCCTCATCTCAGACTTAGAGCCGATGATAGCCTGACCTGAGGTCAATCTTGTAGAACCATCTCACCCCTTTAAACTGATATCGAATATCATCAATCCTCATAAGTGGATACATATTCTTGGAATTTACCTGGTTTAGGTGATGGTAATCCACACATAACCTCAAGCTCTCTCCTGGATTATTAGCGAATAAAACTAGGGCTGCCTAGGGTGAAACACTGGGTTTGACAAATCCCTACATCTGCAACTCCTATAACTAAAAAATTGGTTCATGAAGCTCTATGGGAACCATCTAATATGTTGTCATAGATATCAGGGTAGTCCCTAGGTTCAAGTCTCTATAGAATTCAATCTCTCAGTGGGGAGTTAAGCCCAACACATCCTCAGGGAAACTGTACTTATACTCCACCACCACTACAGGAAGATGAAATACCATAACATCTATTTACCCAATGGTAACACTAAAAAACTTATGAGAAATAATATGTAACCTCTTATTTATGATCCCATCCTTCATTTCCTAGTTTTCCTTCTCACTGATGAAGGAATCATCACCACTACAAATCTATACCACAATAATATCAATCCTCCAAGAGTCAGGACAAACTATTGGTAGAAGTGTGTGATCACTGAATTTCATCCAATAGAAGTCTCCAAATGAAAAGTTTGAGACAAAGGTTCAACTAGAATATCTAGATCTAAAACAAGGGATTTGGTTAGAAAATAGTGTCTCACTCCTATGTCTATCAGTTCTACATCTAAATTATAAAAGAAACATATTATATATCAGGTCATCAATAGAGCCTCTGGGTAATAGGACTATACTACCTAAAACTATCCTTGTCCCTGACCGCTAGCTCCCCGAACCTATCATGGACCACCTAAGGGTAGTAGTGACAACAAATTAAATCATTGACCACCTCATTCCGCTCTCATAGCTCCTCTACCACATCCACTACCCTGTATACCTCCCTGTTCTAACTACTGCCTCTATATGGGCAGTCCATCGACTATCTCTCTATCACCTACATGGTGGGGTAGAAAATCCTATGGGAGATGTCCCAACTCATCACAATAGTAGAACCACCTCTCCCTCAAATGACAAGAATAATTATATGAGATCTGAACTGTAGAACCTTGGTACTTATATTTTCTATATAAATTTATATCTCTCCTGGATCCCTATGTCTAGTGTGGGCTACCAGATTTTGAAGTCTTAGACCCTGGGTGCCCACTGAATACACCAAATATTGATGACTACTCTACCAAGAATCTATACACTAACAAAGATCAATCAATAATTCCTGTATAAGTAGAAATGAAAATAAGTATCCCACTAGAAAGAATATCTCTGAGGAGGCCATTCTGGAAGGTTCATAATTAGAAGAACACATCTTAAACTATATCCATGGATTATCATGAGAGGTTAGTGAACCTCAAAGAATAATCTTCCATAGTCATGATACCTTACTGAAACTCCAAAAGATCCTGGATATACATTTATTGAAACATAGCTTTATAAAAATTCTCTATAAATAGATTCTACACATTTATCCAAGGAAGAGTCACCTCGTCATATGTCAGAGTCACCAGACTCCACCACCACCCTAAAGATCCATGAATAATGCTCACCAATAGGACCACCATATGATCTAGAGGTGTCTTAATGAGGAGTAAACTCATATAACTACCTCAATCCAGTCCTCATACACCTAGGAATATGGATCACCCCGATACCTAAGGGGTCTAAATCTATGAAACTTATAAATTACTCCCATCATGCACACATTCCCAGCTAGTAATTCTGGTGAAAACTTTTTTCTCAACAGGTGGTGGTAAGAATAGAAAACCAACTGGTGGTACAATCACATATACAAGACCCTATATCGAATCCTCATCACTAGACAGATCATCCTCATGATCATATTGTTGAATCCTAGATAAAAATCATCATGTAGTAATCCTAAAATAGACAAGACATACCACGATCAAAGAGTATATCGAGGTAGCTAAATCAAGAAGGACATGATAACCACATCACATTCCAATATGATTCATGCAAAAAAGTTTTCCCATGAAACTAGGACCACATGTACTGAGTCAAAAAGAAGGTTATTAGAGTCTTGGTGAATGGATATGTTGGTCACCGCACAAACACTAGATTCCCAGTCTTGAGAATTGAACTCAAAACACTTTAACACTATTTACCTAGTTCCCAAACCAAACCTCACAGATAGACAATATCCAAACACCAGTTTTAAGATAACTTACTCTGATACCACTATGTCTCTAACCATCCCACAAAGTCCCTCCTTGATAGTGATAAGCCCAGTTTAACATCCCAATCCCACATCTAATAGGATAGGGGCTAATGACAAGCACTGTGTAGGCATATCAAACAATGGGAGATTTTAGCCTAAGTTACCTATATACACGCGTCCTTCTCCAAATACCAACACCATCCTAAAATATAAAATGAAACTAATACCAATAATTCCCACATATATTTATATCCCACATTAGAGTTCGACATAAATACTAGAAAGAAAAGAGATCTAAATACAAGCCCACTAAAACTATAAAAAGAGTCCAACCTACTTGGAAGGAGGGGACTTGTGTTAAATGAAAAACCTGATACAGACCACAATTTGTCTAAATAAAATATTCTATACCTGATCCTAGTCCACCCAGGAATCTGTTGAAAGGCTTATCATCAGCATACGACACATAATGTGTGATAAAATCCCATGCAAGGATGAGTATAAAAATACCCAGTAGGACACCCTAAAATTACCAAACATAAAGAATCAAGAGAGTATTTAGCTCAAAATCACAAAGAAATGCCAATTATAATATGATAAAAAACAATAATAACCCTGATATAATCAATATAGACACTAATTATCAAGGTAAATACACAACTATACTTCCAAAATAGGATTATTCTCAAGGATTCAAAGTAACGCTCATTAGAGATAATTCACTCCATAAGCATTTCTAACACTGATGACGCTCATCCAAGAAGTCATTTTCATTGGGTATTTCTATGAAGAAGGTAAACCATGGAACTAATAATATTTATATATATAGATAGGGGATCTCTCCCAGGGCCTATGGGGTATACCAGACCATATCTAGTATAACCCTCGAAGTAGGGGATCAAACACTCAGGTATATTGGTCATTATGATTCCTAAAACCCCACCTAGAGAAGAATAAAGAATGATAAAGGATCACACTTTAGGCCACTTCCATAACTCTATCTAAGACTAATCCCATAGAAGAGATCACATCCTACACTCAATACATAATGACTCACTGAACCCTCATAGGGATGGAACAAGGTAGTACACCCTACTCATAATTCTCTATAATTCAGAGAACATGGGACTCAACTTTATATAATAAAAGTACATAGTATGTACTGGTAGTACATGATGTGTCTTGGATAGTTCAGGTTTTTCCAACTCCTCTTCCCCATGCCTATATACTTTAAGCCTGTGTCCATGTACTATGGTCATGTTTGTATGCCTGGATATGTTTGAGTACCTGACTGTGTTAGAGTATAAGGCCATACCCCTATAATCTGACTGTGCTGATGTACTTGTCTGTGTCCATGCCCATGCACCTCTAGGGTACATAATGATCCACTAGTAAAGGGTCACACAATGTGTGATAGGTCCCACACAACATGGTATATTTAATTTTCTAGAAACCTTAGCTACTGTAGCTAGGGGACTACATGAAATGTGTTTTTCTATCTAAACATTGTGTATGTTAGGTTTTTATAGAATCCAATTGTTTTACATGTGGTTCTACTAATTTCTCCACCACCTCTGATCATACTACTAAATTTTATGATAAACACAGATCTGGGCTTGAATGATCCTGGCCATCACCGGTGGCTAGATTCTAGCCATCAATTTTCTTAGTAGTAATTTGCTATTGCTTTTCATTTCCAAAAACACCAAATCTGTGAACTGGAATCCTCTAATCTATCACTTGATTGTCCTTCATTATTTTTTCACCTTGATCGTTCCCTAAATCTTGAAACTATACCTGAAAAATGACCCATTTCTTCAAAAATATAATGTGCAATGATTGGTCTCTGGGTATTTGTTGAACCACTGGACAAATGGAATATTGATGATGAACTCAGAAAGAATGTGGAGAGAAAAGAACCATACACAAAAATTGAGAATGAACATTGGCCATTGTTTGGATTGGATTCTGTTTGTTGATTTGGGAAATGATGAAAATTCAAGAATAAAGAGGTATCAATGAAGCAATATCAATTACTAATTCTAGTAAGATAAAAACAACAAACATGATAAACCATCGATCCACGAATAAATTCTTGTTAGGTTAATTGATTTTTGTTCAATATGGGATAACAAAATGAGATTAATCCAAATAAAACAAATGCCCCAATTTGAGTTTGGATCAATCACTAACAAATAATGGTTCCACATAATTAGTTATTGGTGAGATCCATGAAATCCTTTGGCACACTGACTGTCAAATATTGATCCATTTTTGTTTATCCATGAAGTCCCCTCTAATGGATCCTCTCAAATCCCTAAGGTTATACGGTTAACCCTAGGGATCTTCCATAAAAAAATTTAAATAGGGGAAATTAGGTTTGGTGAGATGATAAATAATAAATAAATAAAATAATTTTTTAAATTACTAATCTTCACATGACCTCACTTAACCTAAAAACCTGACACATGTAATGATTATATCTTACATAGAGTAAAACCAAAATTCTAGATTTAATTATGATCTTAGATTTCTCACCCAAGACTCCATTTGGGAGTTATTACATTATTTAGGAAAAATATGCGCTTGTGATGTAATATATTTGATTTTTTTATTATATCAATACCGAGACTCCTCGGGCCTTGGAATCCTTCCCTAAATCAATGAAGAGCTTATAAAGTATTCACTATAATATTCTAAAGTTTTACAATGGAAAAAAGTTTCATTACATCTTATCACTTTGATTGGAATAAAACCATCGAACTAAATTCCATGGACATGGTGTATTGATAGGTTCATTTCAGAAAGTAAAATAAAGATGCATCAAGCATGAAATTTGATAACATGAGTATGCAACTTGATTAACGAGATATCAAGATAAAATTATTATATTATATAGTGAGTGTTCATATGTGGTTTTCATCATTGAAACATTAAATTTTTCCTCTTTGGTTCCTTTATGTGTTTCTAGATGATGATATTGGAAATCAGGTAAAGTCACCTAATGCCACTGAGAAATAGGCCTAGAGGGTCACACACTTAGTGTTTCTATTGATCTCAATTAAATTCTATCATAATTTAATTATTGGAATAAATATTATTCACGAGTCTGTGAAATAATGTTTATTTAGAATTTAGTAATCGTAAATATTAAAATAAATATTTATTGATAATACCGTGAATATTATAGATATTTATTCTTTATAAAATGAAAAATATTTATTTAAAATATTTATTTTAGAATTCAATAAATGTTTAAGAGGATGAGAAGATCGAGTTTCAGGTCTGGTGATAAATATTTATTTATTAGACTGCAAAATAATATTTATTATTTTATGAGTTTATGAACACCATGAGATAAAATAATAATAATATTATTTTATATAATATGGGGTATATTATGGGATTAATATATTATTAAGGTACTTTGTGAAATTAATTAATATTAAACTTTATAATTGGATCTATATATATTGTGAAATTCCATTCTAGAGAGGGTTATACATTTTTTATGCACAACACCTCTCCTCTCCTCCCTAGAGATTTACCTCTACCAAGAACATCTATAGGGTTTCTTTAAAGAATGAGAGAAGTGACATACCCCCTTTAAATATGGAGAGATCAAGTGATGATTCTTATAACTCAAAGGGATCATGGTTGTGATCATAAGGAGTGACACAAGATGATCAGTACCACCACACTAGCACCTGGAGTACCATCAGTGATGATTCAAGATAAAAATGAGCATGTTTGGATCACTAATAGAGAGATTATATCCTTGGATCCTCATAGTGCAACACTGGTGAAATAGAATTATGTGTGAATGATCAACCACTTATTAAAATAAAAAATTCCCTAGACTAAGGTAATTATTATTATATAAATTAATTATAATTTTTAACATTGAAAGATCATATCTTCTTGGTTTCAACATTTATTTTAATTAATCTTGAAATTAATTAATTATTCATGAAAATACTTCATTGTTTACATATCATATTATTTTTTAATTATGAAAAAAAAATCCAAGTTATCTACTTCCCAATAAGCGTTTTCACTGCATCCAAAACTTTTAATTGGTATTAGAGTGATCAAGTTAAATTTATAATTATTTATTCTTTATTGATCATTTTACGCATTTAATGTTAGATTCATTTCAAGTTTAAATTTTTATTAATCTAAAAGTTTATATTAAACATTAATTCAAGTTTTATATGATCTTAAAAAGGTTAAGAACACATGAATAATGACCAAATATTCCATCAGGAGGTGCCAAGTTTTTTCGAAAGATGACACAGTTACACAATGTGTAACAAAAATGTACACACCATGTGCCAAGGTTTATCAATTCCGAATAGGCTATGAGATACATGAATTGACTCATGTAATCATCAAACAATGTAATTATTACTCTGTATGTTTACTATACACACTAACACATAGTTTTTCAAATTAAACGATGTGTATCCAGTGTACACACCATGCAGTCTATATGGTTTCACAGTGAAATTTTTAGAAACCACACAGATAAATACATGTCGTATATTAATACATGTATCATGGTATTAAAAACCATTCAACATAAAGGTCACATTATATAAAGTTTTCAAACATTTTGTATAACTCATAAATTTATATGGAAAAAACATTCAGAGTCCCTAGGCATGTATTGCAGAAGTTGTTACATAGTGTGTAAAAGGCTGCACGTGCTATGTAATTGGAACCCATATAAGTGTATAACACACCTTATAGGATATAATAATTTGGATTAATTACATTGAATAAAATTAATTATGTAATTAAATCAAACTACATGACGTTTAGCTGGTGTACACGCTGCGTAATTAGGTTTTAAATGTAACGCCCCGACGCCAGCTACCCAGAGTCGGTGCATTACTTCGTAACATTGGCATGATCACAAAAGATCAAGTCTCGAAAGACCTATTAGTTTAGTAGCCTTGGAAACACTAGATACATTCATAAATGTTACATTACATCACAAAGTGAAAAACTATAATAACATAGTCTCCATAGTCCACACTTCTATCCTCTTCGGACTATCCCTGCAGGTCATTCATAAAATACTTCTTCACATCCTGGAAAATATTAAAACATTGAAATGGGTGAGATCAGATGCTCAGTAAGGATAAAAATATTGCGGAAGCTTTCATAAATAAACATAAACATTTAAGGCAATGTATAACTAAAACAAAAGCCTTTTAAACTTGAACTTCAACATAATATGACAAAAGTAAAATGAGATAATGCCATTCACTTCTTCACATGGATATTATACTGGTCGAATAATCACATGCAATATCAATAACCACTTTCATAATGAGGGAATGTATAATGCCAGACATTCTGAAACACTTTGTCAAGGCCTCGGCCAAGACGTCTAAAATGATTAAGGCCTCGGCAAAAACCATAAATCAAATTGGGAAAGGGCCTCGGCCAATTCCACGTCTAGTTGTCTCATGAGACCTACCGATGCATCGAGGAGCTATAGCGGGCTCCACCCGTCACTTATTAAGTCCAATACATTCCTCATATGAATAGGTTTAAACATATCATAAACCATAACATAATCGTATCACATAAAACATGCATAAAGGAAACATAACATTTCCACATTTTAATCACAAGATATCAATAAAACACATTGATATAATAAAAATGCTTTCAAAACCATTTTCAATACCAAAATAAAAGAAAGTTAAAACTTTGTATTTATTTTTCATTAAAGAAAATGATGGCTTGTAGAGGAAGTCGAAACTCAAATAATGGTCACGGCGGTGGAGAAGTCGTTGTCACCGCATAAGTACAGAAATAAAAACATTCTCTTTTGTCGTTTAGCAAAACGCTTCGTATAAAAAAGATTCCTTTTGAATAAACGTAAAAGTAAAAGGGGTTTATACACCGTATAAAAGAAGGTTGTGCATAAAACCAAATATGCCTCAATGAAAGGGGATTGATACGAAGTCCTTAAAAGATCATTTTTAAATAAAATATATCTATTATGTGTATTCACTATATGTACACAATAAATAAAGTATAAATACAATATACAACATAATAATATCATGACATAATTTGAAGTAGGAGATTAACCCAAAGAATGGAAGTTGGGTTATGAAATTCCCTTACATCATGTCCGACTTGACTCAACCGTTCTTTAACCTCCTGAATAATAAACTAGAGTTAATATCTACCTTATTAAGAACCATTTTCAATTTCATTATCCTTTTTATATCACTTATTACAATGTTATTAACATTATGTAATTATTTAAGTTAATAACGGTCGTTTTGTCGATCTTTGGTACTTGTGTCAACAATAACCTTCTTATAATTACAAGTTGTTCATGTGGTGAAATATCCATTATATCCAGAATTATATTCATGATGTAGATATCATATATATCATATATATCCAGTATATACATTCATTCATAATATTACGTAACATTTAGAGGTAAGAAATGAAATGCACCGTTCATGGAGACGGTAAGCCGTACGTACGCATGAACGCTACTTTCATTTATATTTCATATTTAATGTAATGAAATCATAATTATATAAAGGTATAATATAGTTCCAGTATAATATCATAATATCATTTACTCCATCCTTTATACATCCCACATATGGCATTAACGATTCACATCACTTTGAGGGGGCGGTAGTCCGCACTTCCTAAAATGAAATTATCGCGTTTTACCCATAATGGAAATCATAAAGTATGCCATAAATGATAAATACAGAAGCATAAGTAAAACATAAACATATTATATATCATATATAAAAATAGTGACATCTTAATGGCCACCTTTGAAGGTGTTAAATGAGTATTGAATAATCATCGTTTCGGGAGGCACAATTTTTCCATCCACGGAAACCGTATGTTCTTTAACCATTAGATGTAGGTGTGTGTAATTGTAGCTCGAATACTTCTTATAAAAACATCCTAGTATATTGAGGATACTGGTGTTGTTACAAAAGAAATGAATAAAAAGAGTTTAGGGGGTTGGAGAAGAAAAATAAAACAAAACAACATTAGAGAAGACATTACCTCAAAATCGGGTAACTCTTTTTGATTTGAGCCAAAGGCTTCCTTGGGAAGAGTTCTGACCAAAGTTAGGCTTCTAGGAGTAAGAGGGGTAAGTTGGGAGAGTATTTGGGCAGAGTTTGGCCGAGCCAAATGGCTTGAAAGTGTGAATAATGTGGGAGAGGTGGGGGCCTTTTATAAGTGGAGAGGAGGGGCTCTTTTGGAAATATTGAAATGTTACATTATTACACAATGCTTTTCGGATTCTAAAGGTCCCACACTTATATAATTCGAGGCTAAGGTGATAAGGTTTCGAAATCTCCTCATCCAATAGGCTTTGGACAAGTGTAAGCCTTGGATTTTGCATTATCTTCTCATTTTATTTAAATCGTTAAATAATGAGGTCATCGTTGCATCATAATTATGTCATAAATAATTTAATTTATTTAATGTCTAAAAATTATAAAAAAAATACTATGATGTAGTAAATCTTTTTAGATTTCTAATGAATATTTATAGTCAAAATTTGGACTTGTGTAACCCCACTTAAAAACTATTTTAGTAAAATAACTCATGTTTGTGTCAATTTAATTTTAACATTAAATAAATATATATTAATGTCATTTTCCAACTAAAGTGGCTCCATGGGGTCCCCAAGTTGACCCATGGGTTGTCTTGGTCGTCCATGACTCATCAAATAGGAGTAGGACAAGTGTCATTCTCATCTCATATTATTAAAACATTATTTGTACCTTAAACTACACTAATTACCTCTAATCGCGATTAAGAACTTAAAAGTTACTATTCACCAAAAAATTATTTTAATCTCATTGAACCACATTTTACTTCTTAATGACAACCATTTATGTCGTATCACAGAAGTGGTAATATTTCATTTAAACGAAAAATCAGTTATTTAACTACCACTTAGTGGTTTCACTATTCATCAAAAATTGAAGTTTTTCAGAACAAGGCCAAAATTTCACTCTAAGCTATAATTGATATTCCGAATTCAAAAATGATGTCCATTTTGAAATATAAAATTTCTATATTTTTAAAAAGTGGTTATTACTATTCATAACGGCTACTTTGATTAGTCGCGGTGTTTTAGAACTCGAAGTTGCGTACAATGCAAGCTATTGCATTATTGAATGAGAAGCGTATCGTGGAAGCTCGGGGTGTTACATTCTCCCCTCCTTCAATAAATTGCGTCCTCGCAATTTGAAATTTTTCTTTGAAAATAAAAGGTTGAAAAGAGACAATACCTTTGTGGAAAACCCACATCGGAAATAAGATTAATAAAATTTATCCTTAATAAGAGGGAAAGGGAAATGAAAAAGTCACCACCCAATTATGATCTCGATTAGGAGAACATTGGTGGCAATTAGAGACATATAAATGGAGGAAAAACGTAAATATTTGTAGGGAGTGATTGAGGTCATCAATCACAATCAACTGTCAAATTGAGGGCCTCAAAGCCTTCAATCTATGTTGATTTAAAATATCATCAGTTCAACAAGACATAAGGTATTAGGATAACACATTTTTTTTGTTTTAATATCCCTTTACTAAAGTATAAGAATTAATTTATTCTTTGAATAAGAGATAGGTATATATATATTTATGCTTGACAATTAGAGTTTCAACCTTCAACTCATCTTTCACTCAAAAAGATAATAGAACTCAAAAATATTATACTTATCCTAATTTTATAAGGTTCCAAATGTTAACACATACCATTTAGATTAGTAAAATTATTTTTTAATAACCAGGGACTTCCAGTAGGATAGTGGTAGGAAATAAAGGCTTGTCGCACTATGGTTGTGGGTTCGATTCCTACAGCTTTGTCCGACGCGACGGGTTATTCCCCACCCTGCAGGTTGTCCTTTTCCTAAAACTATAGTATCATAATATTTCAAAAATAATCTTCATAAATTTTTTAACCTTAAACAATACTATCCAAAGATAAACTTAATCCACTCCAACCATTATAGTTATCCAAAATACCTCTGTCCGGACTTTCTCTAAAGGGTCTCTTAATTCCAAAATCAATTTATCAGATTCCCCAAACAAAGTAAAGTTTCCCTTATTGTCACATACTAAAAATATAATTACCTTCATCATATTAAAACCTTACGGAAATCAAAAAGTACTGCAGTACAATCTTTATATATATCACATTATTCTTATAACCAGAATATAATCCTTGAGTCCAAAAGCACCAATACATTAATTATTCTGCTTCAACTGTAGTCACAGCATAAGATTGGCCTTGATCCCTTGGCCTTTTCTGAGGTAAGTTTCCTTGACGCTTAGGACATTCATTTTCATAATGACCCATTTCTCTACAATTATATCATTCAACTTTGACAGCCTCTTTCTTCCCCTTGCAATCACGAGCCTGGTGACCCTTTTCTCCACATTTATAACAAACTCCCATTCCTTTTAGGCATGTACCAGGGTGATTCTTCCCAAAATTATCACATAATGGAAAATCCTTCTTTCCCTTTTCCCCTTTATCTGTCTCTTGTTCCACCGTTCTCTTCTTCTCTTTCTTTACTTTGTTGTCATAAGACTTAGAGAATTCCTTTTCTGTCTTGATAGCACATGAGACAATATCTTCGTATGATGAGAAGGATTGTGATACTAAAGATCGATGGAGAAATGGTTTTAACCCATCAAAGAAACGATCAATCTTACTCCTTGGGTTACGTATATAATTGGCAACATGCCTCGCTAACCTTGTAAAGTTAGCCTCATACTTTGCGACATTCTCATCCTCCTTCTGCCTCAGACTCAGAAATCGCCTTTCCATATCTGCTCGATGGTCACGAGGAAAGTATTTTTCTAAGAAAAGCTCTTTGAACTCCCTCCATTACATATTCTATACGTCATCATCTTCCTTTGTGTTTTGAATCAGCGACCACCACTTATCAGCATCTCCAGTGAGGCGGTAAACTGCCATGATAACTTTTTCCCTTTCACTGCTCCCCAAAGCCTGAAATATTTTCTCTAGGGAATTTATCCATTGCTCGGCTACTAAGGGATTTGTACTCCCATTGAAAGTTGGTGGTTGTTGCCTCATGAATAGATCTAACATTGATCCTCCACGCTGTGGATCAGGGTGCTCCATACGGGTAAGGTTATTATTCATAACCTGAGTGAGTTGTCCCAGTATGGTAATAAGTTGATCCGCACCAGTTGTATCTCCAGATTTACAATAATTATCTTGAGCAGGAGGGCAATCCCTACACGGAGTGCGTGCATTGATACGGTTTCCATTCCTTCCACTAGGCGCCATTTCTAAACAATGGCATAAACTATATTAGTTTATAAATCAAAATACATAATTCCATACTTGTAAGATACTTAACATAAATTGAACTATTTATGGATATAATCCATAAAAATGTTTTCTTTGAGGAATTATATACTCATAACCCTTCATAGTGGTTTATAAAGAAAATGAGAATTATCCAAAGCATATCCCCCGGGAGTGTCGTAACCAAGAGTGCAGCAAGGCCCGTTGTCGTGCACCAGTTCCCGTTCGAGTCTAGCTCAAAGCGGTGTTTTCGGGTTTTACCCCTAGGTACATCTGTGCCAGAGCCTCCTCTACTTGCTCGTATCCAGACAAGGATGTATTGCTTGGAAAACTCACAAAATCTCTACAATAACAAAATTCTAGGAAGTTCTTCTATACCAATCCTCAAAGTCTATCTTTGGGCTATGTGCTCTAATCAGAGTTTATCTAAATCTAGCTTCCAAGGTTAGTACTAAACTGCCTCTGATACCAACTATAACGCCCCGACCCTAGCTACCCAGAGTCGGTGCATTACTTCGTAACATTGGCATGATCACAAAAGATCAAGTCTCGAAAGACCGATTAGTTTAGTATCCTTGGAAACACTAGATACATTCATAAATGTTACATTACATCACAAAGTGAAAAACTATAATAACATAGTCTCCATAGTCCACACTTCTATCCTCTTCGGACTATCCCAACAAGTCATTCATAAAATACTTCTTCACATCCTGGAAAATATTAAAACATTGAAAGGGGTTAGCTCAGATGCTCAGTAAGGATAACAATATTGCGGAAGCTTTCATAAATAAACATAAACATTTAAGTCAATTTATAACTAAAACAAAAGCCTTTTAAACTTGAACTTCAACATAATATGGCAAAAGTAAAATGAGATAAAGCCATTCACTTCTTCACATGGATATTCTACTGGTCGAATAATCACATGCAATATCAATAACCACTTTCATAATGAGGGAATGTATAATGCCAGACATTCTGAAACACTTTGTCAAGGCCTCGGCCAAGACGTCTAAAATGATTAAGGCCTCGGACAAAACCATAAATCAAATTGGGAAAGGGCCTCGGCCAATTCCACGTCTAGTTGTCTCATGAGACCTACCGATGCATCGAGGAGCTATAGCGGGCTCCACCCGTCACTTATTAAGTCCAATACATTCCTCATATGAATAGGTTTAAACATATCATAAACCATAACATAATCGTATCACATAAAACATGCATAAAGGAAACATAGCATTTCCACATTTCAATCACAAGATATCAATACAACACATTGAGATAATAAAAATGCTTTCAAAACCATTTTCAATACCAAAATAAAAGAAAGTTAAAACTTTGTATTTATTTTTCATTAAAGAAAATGATGGCTTGTAGAGGAAGTCGAAACTCAAATAATGGTCACGGCGGCGGAGAAGTCGTTGTCGCCTCATAAGTACGGAAATAAAAACATTCTCTTTTGTCGTTTAGCAAAACGCTTCGTATAAAAAATATTCCTTTTGAATAAACGTAAAAGTCAAAGGGGTTTATACAGCGTATAAAAGAAGGTTGTGCATAAAACCAAATATGCCTCAATGAAAGGGGATTGAGACGAAGTCCTTAAAAGATCATTTTTAAATAAAATATATCTATTATGTGTATTCACTATATGTACACAATAAAGAAAGTATAAATACAATATACAACATAATAATATCATGACATAATTTGAAGTAGGAGATTAACCCAAAGAATGGAAGTTGGGTTATGAAATTCCCTTACCTCATGTCCGACTTGACTCAACCGTTCTTTAACCTCCTGAATAATAAACTAGAGTTAATATATACCTTATTAAGAACCATTTTCAATTTCATTATCCCTTTTATATCACTTATTACAATGTTATGAATGTTATGTAATTATTTAAGTTAATAACGGTCGTTTTGTCGATCTTTGGTACTTGTGTCAACAATAACCTTCTTATAATTACAAGTTGTTCATGTGGTGAAATATCCATTATATCCAGAATTATATTCATGATGTAGATATCATATATATCATATATATCCAGTATATACATTCATTCATAATATTACGTAACATTTAGAGGTAAGAAATGAAATGCACCGTTCATGGAGACGGTAAGCCGTACGTACGCATGAACGCTACTTTCATTTATATTTCGTATTTAATGTAATGAAATCATAATTATATAAAGGTATAATATAGTTCCAGTATAATATCATAATATCATTTACTCCATCCTTTATACATCCCACATATGGCATTAACGATTCACATCACTTTGAGGGGGCGGTAGTCCGCACTTCCTAAAATGAAATTATCGCGTTTTACCCATAATGGAAATCATAAAGTATGCCATAAATGAGAAATACAGAAGCATAATTAAAACATAAACATATTATATATCATATATAAAAATAGTGACATCTTAATGGCCACCTTTGAAGGTGTTAAATGAGTATTGAACAATCATCGTTTCGGGAGGCACAATTTCTCCATCCACGGAAACCGTATGTTCTTTAACCATTAGATGTAGGTGTGTGTAAGTGTAGCTCGAATACTTCTTATAAAAACATCCTAGTATATTGAGGATACTGGTGTTGTTACAAAAGAAATTAATAAAAAGAGGTTAGGGGGTTGGAGAAGAAAAATAAAACAAAACAACATTAGAGAAGACATTACCTCAAAATCGGGTAACTCTTTTTGATTTGAGCCAAAGGCTTCCTTGGGAAGAGTTCTGCCCAAAGTTAGGCTTCTAGGAGTAAGAGGGGTAAGTTGGGAGAGTATTTGGGCAGAGTTTGGCCGAGCCAAATGGCTTGAAAGTGTGAATAATGTGGGAGAGGTGGGGGCCTTTTATAAGTGGAGAGGAGGGGCTCTTTTGGAAAATTGAAATGTTACATTATTACACAATGATTTTCGGATTCTAAAGGTCCCAAACTTATATAATTAGAGGCTAAGGTGATAAGGTTTTGAAATATCCTCATCCAATAGGCTTTGTACAAGTGTAAGCCTTGGATTTTGCATTATCTTCTCATTTTATTTAAATCGTTAAATAATGAGGTCATCGCTACATCATAATGATGTCATAAATAATTTAATTTATTTAATGTCTAAAAATTATAAAAAAAAATACTATGATGTAGGAAATCTTTTTATATTTCTAATGAATATTTATAGTCAAAATTTGGACTTGTGTAACCCCACTTAAATACTATTTTAGTAAAATAACTCATGCTTGTGTCAATTTAATTTTAACATTAAATAAATATATATTAATGTCATTTTCCAACTAAAGTGGCTCCATGGGGTCCCCAAGTTGACCCATGGGTTGTCTTGGTCGGCCATGACTCATCCAATAGGAGTAGGACAAGTTTCATGCTCATCTCATATTATTAAAACATTATTTGTACCTTAAACTACACTAATTACCTCTAATCGCGATTAAGAACTTAAAAGTTACTATTCACCAAAAAATTATTTTAATATCATTGAAACACATTTTACTTCTTAATGACAACCATGTATGTCAGATCACATAAGTGGTAATATTTAATTTAAATGAAAAATCAATTATTTAACTACCACTTAGTGGTTTCACTATTCATCAAAAATTGAAGTTTTTCAGAACAAGGCCAAAATTTCACTCTAAGCTATAATTGATATTCCAAATTCAAAAATGATGTCCATTTTGAAATATAAAATTTCTATATTTTTAAAAAGTGGTTATTACTATTCATAACGGCTACTTTGATTAGTCGCGGTGGTTTAGAACTCGAAGTTGCGTACAATGCAAGCTATTGCATTATTGAATGAGAAGCGTATCGTGGAAGCTCGGGGTGTTACATTAAAAATTTTAAATGCCTGATTAATTACTGCATAAATTAATAACTACATACCATGTACGGTTCTCATTTATACTATATATAATACAAGAATTAGTGATTTATACATTTAATATATTAAATTTATAGTGTGTCTTAAATATGATAAATTTATTCAATTTTACATACTACACACCAATTAATATGTGACATTCTGTGTAAGTTACATGTCATATTAAATATATAGTAAAAGACCATACACGGTGGAACATTGTTATGATGAGTATTTATCATATTGAATCTAATTATATGATATATAAATAATTAAATTTATTTATTTAAGATTAATTATGAAGGTAATTTTAGGAATGTTCAGATAGTTTAATTAAGATATATCAATTAATTAACCAATTAATGAGAGAATCAGTTCAATTGCCTTTATCTTAATTAAAGAAAAAATTGAAATGAGTGCTAGTTTAATGAATATTAATTTAATGTTTATTCATAATCATGATATTTGACTAACCAATGTATGGATTGTATTTATTTTAATTTACTTTTATGGTTTTTATTCTTATTAAATTAAAATGATCGTTTGCAAGTCATCCCTCCTCTTTAATATGTTGGACATGTATGGCCACCATTTATTTTATGTAAAACCCTTATCCATTCCATTGGATCTATAACCTACATGTGAGTTAAGAACATATGTAATTTAATAGATTTCTCATGTGTGTGGCAGTGGTTTTGAACCTGAGCCCAGGTGAAATCAATCATGGAAGATACATAGGTTGATAGTGGAATGTTGCAACTCACAAGTCAAGATAGGATTATGGAGTTTATTTCCTCTGGAGTCATAGGTTGATTTATTATCTACTCAATAAATCAACCATTAAAAATCTAATGATCAAGTAACTTATTTATTTCATTTCTGTCTAATGCATGGTTAATTTTATGGATGGTTTACTAAAACCACATATTTAAATGAATTAACAAGCATAAAATATTGAATTAAAACAAATGGATTATGTGTAAATTTTTTATCAATAGATGGAATATTAACTAAGTAAAATAAAATTAATATTAAAAATACATGTAAAAGGATAAAGTATGAAAAAATTATGAATAATAAATAAAATCCCTTAATAAAATATTATTTCAAACTAAGCCTTCCATCTTCTGAATTAAGATGATTTCATAGTTAAAGTGTCGGTTAATTCCTTCACTAGAGGAATTTTCAATTACCAGGAAATATTAACAAATATAATTGGTTAACTTAACCAAATAGGAATAAAGAGAAGTATCCCTCACTATAATTGATGTTATTTGGAGGCACATGTTGAGGAAATCCGAATTAGGATATCAGGATTACGGAGTCCACTCAACCGATCAAGGAGATACCATCTAATATTTGGTAATACCACCTAACTAAATACCTTGGAGTAATTAACTAGACCTTGGATTGTGTTATGATAAGGGAAATATGAATCCTTACAACTACAATGTCTATGTGAGAAGACATTATAATTCCATTGGTGAGGGCTATTGGAATTGGATAAAATATTGGGAGACTAATAATATAATTAAAATATTTTGTCTCACATATTTTTATCATCATATAAATTACTCATATTTTATTTTATATTATTGTATAAAAATATAAAGTTTATCAACCAAATTATCCCTTTGATAAATTCTAGAGAAATATAATATCATCCCTGAAAATAGTTTCTAGTAATGTTACTTGCACTTGTTTATTGTATTACGCCATGAACGAAAGTTTTATGTTCTAGAATACCCAATTACTAAACTACTTAATAAGGAGAAAAGTGATAAAGAGTTCACTATCTATGAAAAATACTTTAATGATGTTTTATATGTTCAGTGTTTTATGCTTCCATCCATGACTGATGAACTCATGAAATCTATTGAGAGCATGAATGCAAATAGAATGCTCAAGAATCTCTATGATATTTATTAGGAGAGATCTAGACAAGAATGCCTTAATATCACCAAGGGACTCTTTATAAGAAAACCTAGAGAGTGTGTTCTAGATGGTCCTCACATATTCAATCTTATTGGATACATTCACTACAAAAAATCACTAATTAGCGACATGTTTTTTCATTGGCAATGTTTTAAAACGTCGCTAATTTATTTATCAACATTTCTCAAAAGCATCACTAAATAAGGTGACACTAATTAACAATGTTTATAAACATCACAAATTTAGTGATGTTTATAAACGTTTCCAATTAGTGATGCTTATAAATGCTTCTAAATTATCGAAACCTCATTTACCGATGTTTTTGTGAAAGATTGGTAAATAAATGTTACTAAGTTAGCGATGTTTATAAATGTCACAATTTAGTGACACCTCATTTACTGAGTACCCACGTCCCGTTATTCCCACACCCCCTCGCTCCCTCCATTTCACCAAGGCGTACTGTTATGTCCCTCACCCCACCCCTCCATTTTCTCAAGGTGTCCCATTCCATTCCTGAGTACCCACATCCCTCACCCCTCAATTCCCCCCCGAGTACCCACACCCTCACCCCTCTATTTCCCCAAAGTCATACTATACCTTCATTTCTTCTATCCCTCACCCTACCCCTCCATTCTATCCTCTGCCTATGCCCCCAGCAGCACTACCACCTTCTAGACCATCGACCAACCCTCGCCCCTGCACACCATTTATAAAATAGGATAGAGTTAGAAATTGAACTCCTTACCGGATGCTTTAAAGGGAAAGGACCTGCCAACTCACCCATTTCAACTTTGAATAAATAATTGTATTTTGTTTTATTTATATGTATAAATAGATTGCAATATTTAAAAAATTAATATATATATATATATATATATATTAATATACATATATCAATGTATATATATATATATATTTATATTATACATATATATTTATACTATATAAATATGTTTATATTTAATATTTAATATTTTATGTTTATATATATATATATATGTTTATATATATATGTTTATATTATATTAATTATATATATATGTTTATATTATATTTATATGTTTTTATATATATATTTATATGTTTATATTATATATATATATTTTTAGGTTTTATATTATATATATATGTATATATATATATTAAATGTTTATATTAATATATACATGTTTATATATATCTCTGTTTATGTATAAATATATATACATGTGTGTGTGTATGTGTATATAACTAGCCACATTTTAAAATGTATAAATGTCACTAAAATAGTCACGTTTTCTTAAAAACGTGACTAAATTTAAAATATTTAATTATATTATGTTATATTTATACACATATATAAATATATTTCAGTATTTAAAATTTAATATTATATATATATATTATATTAATATACATATATTAATATATATGTTTATATGTTTATATTTTATATTTTATATTTTATGTATATATATATATGTTTATATTATATTATATTTATATTTTATATTATATATATATATATGTTTATATTATATATATATATGTTTATGTTTTATATTATATAAATATATGTTTATATTTTATGTTTATATATATATATATGTCTGTATTATATATATATATATGTTTATATATTATATATATATGCATGTGTGTGTGTTTATATTTTATATATATGTTCATATATATATTTATGCATATATTATATATATATTATATGTTTATATTAATATATATATGTTTATATATATATATGTATGTGTGTGTAAATATATATTTGCATGTATACATATATATAATTAGCCACGTTTTAAAACACTGGTAAAAATGTCACTAAAATAGTTATATTTTCTTAAAAACATGACTAAATTTAAAATATATATGTATTTATATATATAAACATATATATATAAATATAAATATATACAAGCTTATATATATGTGTATGTGTATATATATTAATATATATATATATACATATCTAAATATATATTTACATCGATGTGAGGAAATGAGCTATATAAATATATATATTTTTAGTGACGTTTCTTGAAAATTGTTGCTAATTTAGCAATGTTTTTTGAAAAATGTGGCTAAATTAGGGGCATTTCATGAAAATGTTGCCAATTTAGCAATGTTTTTGAGGAAACATCGCTAATTTGATGACGTTTTTCCTAAAATGTCACTAATTTGGAAATGTTTTTCATGAAACGTCCCAAAATTGGTGACTTTTTTAGGAAACATCACTAATTTGGTGATGTTTTTAAAGAAACATCACTAATTTGGCGATGTTTTTTGGTAGATTCCTAATTTAACGACATTTTTCATGAAATTCTGCTAATTTAGAATTTTTTTAGTAAACATTGCTAATTTTGAGATGTTTTCAATGAAACATTGCTAAATTTAAAAATTATCAACATTTTTAAAAAATGTCACTAAAAAACATAGCTAAATTAAATTTTTATAGTTATTGAGCACTTAGATATTTTAAGGTGTAATATATCTACAGAATTGTAAAATAATCGCATATTTGTATCACTTCCTTAGATTTTCTTAAGCTTTATTGTAATTTTCAACATGAACAACATTGAGAAGTATCTCTTAGATCTCATCATACTGCTTTTCTATGTTTACAAGTACATGAACCATGAAAATCCTTATATTCTTATTGTGATCAAGAGGAATGGAAAAGATAAAATACCTAAGATTGACTCAAAATCTAAGGATTCTTTGAAATTCCCGAACAAGAGAAGGAGGATCAAGGGGAAATAAAATGATTGTAATGTTATTTTCTTATCATGTGGAAATAAAGGTCATTGGAAGAGAAACTTAAATAAAATGGCATAGAAGTTGCTACTTTAAGTATATTCATCAATGTAATTCTCATGTATTACTTCATGAGTATTAAATTTAACATGTTTTACTAATATGTATTGAAACATACGAACCAAGTAAGTAAAAAAATATTACTAGAAGCATGATTCATTCTATAAAATATGAAGAAATATGATTCCTAGACCACTGTAGAGTAGTGCATGAATTCGCAATTTCTTGATGGATTCAATTTTAACAATTTTTTAGTATTATTACTAAATTTTTTATCTCAGTGGAAATTTTGGACAAAATGAAACATTATTTCATTTTGGAATGAATGTTGTTATGGTTTTCCATACTAAAATAATAGTTTAATAATTATTGATTCATAGATATCTAAAATGAATAATCAATGATGAATATAAATATAATACTTTTACCCATTTTTGGCAAGATAGATGTTTATCAAGATAAACTGATAGTATTTGAAAATTTTATATCCAGAAGAGTCTTTAGTCTCAATTGAGATAAAAAACTAAGTATACTGAAAAAATTATCAATATTTAGAAAAATAATTTTTAGTAATAATGTTAAACCACAAAATATTCTAAAGATCGTTCAATAAGGCTACATAAACTATTATAATAGTGTAACTAAGAGGTAAGTTCATTTATTTCACGAGATTCCTTTAAGTGATTTTAGGGAAACTCAATGAAGAAATTAATATACTTGTAAAAGGATATGGAATCCTTCGGGATTCCTTGTTATAGTATTTCATAACCAAGTATTCATTGATCATTAATATGTGGATCAAAGGTTATCCTAAACTCACATTAACTTATACATAAAAATTTTATAGTAGTGAAAGGGGATTGATTAAATGTATTATATGTATTGCAAATTTTCCATTATTTATTCTGATACATGTTTCACAAATATCAACACAATCACTAACCATGCACAAATTACATTAACTAATGGATATCACATTAACTACAATATGATAAAGAATCTATAAAATCCTAGGTAAATAAAGAATATAAATTTTTCATATTAATTAATATTTGTAAATTAAATATTAATTTTAATTTAAAGGGTATACTATGTCTGATAGCTTACTCAACATGCAACAATAGGTTTCTCTAAAATCTTACGTTGCACACAACGTCGAGTTATACCGAAAAATAATATAATAATATTATTTTAAATGGTAGTTAATGCATAGTTGTTGTATTAAAAGTAATTAAAATAACTAAATAAAATATGATTATACATGTCTGTTAAATATATTTACATTTATCCAATAAATTTTAGAGGCTTAAAATAATAAAGAATCTGATTTTAAGCATGAAATACTCTAATATTTTTTAAAAGGTAGTTTTACCGCCTTTTGATAGCAAACTATTTTTAAATCTAGTTTTTTCACTTTTATATATTTAATTTGAAAAAATAAACTTCTTATTTAGAAGTGTGATATCAAAATTTACTTTGGGTAAATTTTTGGTATTTTTCTGATAAAGTTCATTTTTTAATGAATAGTGAAAAAACTGCATTTTAAGTTAAAACTGTCTTTTCATCTAATTTATTTATATGGTTAGATTATTTTTTTAATTGGTTTTAAATTTTAATTACATTATGTTTTAATCATTTAATCCAATATTGGTCATTGGAAGTGATTTCACCTTTTAATTAGACATAAACACATGTCAATATTTTGATTGTTACTACTGCTTAAAAACCTGCTTTTTGGTTTTGACAATGAGAATTAATTTTAAATAAATTTATGCCACATATATGTTTTGAATTTAGAAAAATGGATTCCATATTTGGAATCATGAGGTTCAAATTATTTAAATAGGTACCTTTTTTTTAGAAATTATGAATAGTAACTTCAGTAATTATTTTATTTACCATGGTTAAATGGTAAATATGGTAAATAAGAGTAAAAAATAATATTATAATAATATAAAACCACCATTAAAGGTGTAATACTCATATTTTATAATATATTTATGACCTTGGGAATCCTTTGTTCTATTTTGGGACCCCATTGAGCCACTTTGATGTGAAAATGACATTTTATAAGAATAAGTTTAAAGTAAAGAAAAATGTAACATAAACATGTATCTTTTAGTAAAATAATTTTTATATAGAGTTATATAAGTGATATTTTCAACTATAAATAGTAATTATAAAGCTAAAAATATTTCCTACAACATGGTATTTTATTTATAATTTTTAGACATCAAATAAATAAATTTATTTTTGACACAATGATGATGTAGTGTTTACCTTATTAATGAAAGATTTAAATAAATGAGACTATAAATATTAAAATAAATTTATTTTGAAACTTTTTATGCCATAAAAATATTATATGGATTATTATGAATTTTTATATCTTAATTAATTAATTTTTTTATAAATATTCAAGTTTTTATGGATTTTTTAAAAAGCCATGATATGAATAGTATAAAACTTGACATAAATGGGTTTAAAAAAAAATACTATTTTATTAAATGATATAATAGTCCTAAAAATATAATATTCAGAAAAATAACTTATATAATGTTTAAAATTTCATTAATTAACCACTTGTGGTTTTATTGACATTTTATGTTAACTATATTAACCATAATGTATGAATATACAAGAAGACATGGTAAGAGTTAAATTAGTTAACTAGGGGTTAAGGCTAAATGATATGGTCAAATTTGAAACCAAAAATTGTTTAAAACCTATTGGTTGAGAGTATTTAGAAATATAATTATATTATATTCTAATTAAATGAGTTTTTGACCTTTTTAAAATCAAAATTCAGTTTATAATAAAATAATATTTCAAGACATTCCTAAAGTACCCCTCCTCCCTCTTATAAAAGGCCACCACCTCTAACCCCTTACTCACACCTATAAATCACCTTGTCTCGTCCAAAATATACCCAAATAAGCTCCAAAAATTCATCTATTCCTCCTATAATCCTTAACTTGGGTAGAAGGTAATTCAAGAAATCCTTTTAGATTAAATCAAAAGGAGTTACCCGATTTGAGGCAATGTATTCTCTCAAGATTATTTCATTTATTTTCCTTCTCCAACCCCCTAAACTCTATTTATTCCATTATTTTATAAAAAATTATCTTCAGTATACTAGGATGTTTTTATGAGAATTATTCTAACTATACTTACACACACCTCCATCAAATGGATACGAACATACTGTTTCTGTGTACGGTGAACTACTACCTCACGAAACAATGATTGTTCGATTTTCCCCTCCCACCTCTCATGGTGGCCATTATGAGGGAAATTTATTTATATATGATATATATTATATTTATATTGTCTTTATTATACTGTAGTTTTATTTACAAACATACCTTTATGATTTTCATGATGTGTAAATACAATAATTTCATTTGAGGAAGTGCGGACTACCGCCCCCTCAAAGTGATATGACTCATTCATGCAATATATAGAACATATAATGGATTGAATTAATGAAATAATGTAAAATATGTATCATATGATATTATAATGAAATTATAACATACCTATGTATCATTTAGTTTTCATTTCATTAAATATGAAAAATAAATGAAAGTAGCGTTCATGCGTACGTATGACTTACCGTCTCCATGAATGGTGCATTTAATTTATTATCTAAAAATGTTATGGAATATTATAAATACATATATACTGGATATATATTATATATATGATATCTAAATCATGAATATCATTCTGAAGATGATATAATTTTGACCACATAGACAATTTGTAATCATAACAATTTCATTTTCGACTCAAGTACCCAATATCGACAAAACGACCGATATTAACTTTTTATTTTTATAACATGGTAATAAGTGATATAAAAGGAATAATAAACTTGAAAAAGGTTTTAAAGAAATTATAAATTTAACCTAACTTTATTATTTAGGAAGAATAAGGAACATACATGACAAATCAGACTCAAGGTAAGCGACTTCGTCTCAATCTCCTTTCATCGAGGCATATTTTGATAATATACAACTCCTTCTTTTATAGGATGTATAATAAAACCCTTTGAATTTTAATTTCATTCAAAGGGAGTATTTTTTCTACAAAGTGTTTTATTAAATGAAAAAAGGAATATTTTTAACGTATGTGGCGACAACAACCTCTCCACCGTCGTAATCATTATTTGATATTTGGATTCCTCTTTAAGCCTTAATGTTTTTAAAAGGAAAAGAAATCCCTTATTTACTTTTTGGGGGTTTTTGTATTAAAAATGTTTTTTAAAATGGATTGGGCATTTCAATATCTTGAAATGATTTCTTGTGATTGTAAATGAAATGTTATTAGTGAAATATTGATATTTACAATATTTTATGTGTTATGATTATATAATGGTACTTGGATATTTGACGGGTGGTTACATGATGAACCAATGATGGGTGGTTACATGATAAACCAAATGACGGGTGGTTATGTGATAAACCAAGGATGAGTGGTTACGCTATAACCTCTAATGCATTGGGTATGGAAGTCACCCGTATGACTATTCCATTTGGTGATATGTGTGGAAGTTGAACGTATGGTTATTATATTAAAGTATTTTTATGTCCCAATTTACCTTTATATGATATATGTTTTTTTCTAAAGGATTTATGGTAATATTTTGGTTAAAAAAAGGGTAATAAATGATCTTATATTCAGTGAAGTGTTTTTTCTACTTCTTAAAGGTGAAAGTGTTAATTTATAATAAAGTTTTCATGGTTTTCATGTTATATCAAGACTAACAGTTTTATTTCATTATGTATCCCTTAATAAGATTTTTATGCTCATCCCAAGTTTTGAAATGTTTTTCATAGGAATTAAAGATGAATAGGGTCAAGGATGAGATCAAGGAAATGTCATGCTGTTTAAAACATAGAACTAATAAGGTTTCTTTTTAAAGAGTTTTTGTTTTATAAAAAAATGGATAGTGATTAGAATTGTCTTCTTGTAATATTCAAGTTGTTATATATAAGTTTTGACCTAATTCTATAAATATCTAAAATTGAAAAGATCCTTAATGTGAATTATTAACTTAATTCAAGATTATGTTTTGTTTAAGGATGGGGACTTATAGTTGGTATCAAAAGTCAGTTTAGATAACTTTTGGAGTTAGAATTTTGTTAATAGAATATCCATAAATTATTTTTACATTATGGTGAAATTGATATGATATAGAATTTAAATAGTATCATGTTTCTTCATCTAAGATATGTTTGTTTATAATGGTTTTCTATAGAGGAAAAATGGAAGCTATGATGGGAAGGCATACAGAGGAGAATAAACATCCAAATCAACATCATGAGATGGTCAGAATCGGAACTGAATAGTTTGTTGTAGTAATGGATCAGTTGAATCTGGTGATAAATGGTGGTGGTGTCCATGCACGAGATCAACCAGACCAACCACAGAGGAACATTTCTATAGTGGAGCATTTCATGAGGCAACATCCCCCATCATTCAGAGGATCATCTGACCTTATGCAATCTGAAGGGTGGATCAAAGCACTGGAAAATATTTTCAATGTCATGGGGTGTATAGACAATCAAAAGGTTATTCTTTCTGTTTATTGTTTTGAAGGAGAAGCTGATCAGTGGTGGTCTATGGTTAAAAATATCAGGGATAGTGAGGAGATTGATGATCTTGGTTGGGATGAATTCAAAGGTATGTTTCTTGAGAAATATTTTCATAAGGTGGTTTGACTTAGGATGGAAAAAAAATTCTTGTAATTGAGGCAGGAGGATGACTCAGTGGCATCTTAAGAAGAAAAGTTCACTCGACTGGCAAGGTATGCTCTAAATTTCATCCGAGTTCTTGATAGTAAGATAAATCAGTTTTACTTAGGATTGAAGCCAAAATATCGAAATGCATTAGCCTATTATGAATTCAAAAGATATGATAAAATCGTTAGATGTGATAATAAAGTAGAAATGGAGTTTTCTGATGATCAGGTGTTCCATGAGAGCAAGAAAAATTAGAGGTCCAGTTGGTAGAAAAAAGGAAAGTATTCATCAAAGAATTCTGAAGGTAAGAAAATTAAATTTCTATCTTGTGAGTAGTGTAGTAAAAATAATCCTAGAAAATGGATATCAAAATCTATAAAGTTCTTCTGGTGTGGTAAGACCAGTCATATTGCTCATAACTGTAAGGAATATGATCAATCAGGTAATTAAAAGTCATCAGTAAGATGTTTTAGTTTCAATGAGTTTGGGCATTATGCCAATGTGTGTCCAAAGTTGAATACCCAGGGTAGAAACCAGAAATATCAAAAGAATAAGGGTGTGGAGAAATATTTTTTTACTAATAAGATTGATGTGGGACCATCAAATGAAGTTGCATTAGGTACTTTTTTTGTTTTTTCAAATTATTCCAATGTGTTTTTTTATTTAGGATCTACATATTCTTTCATTTATGAGAAATTTTTAGGTAAATTTGGAATTCCACCTCAAGAAATGAATCCATAACTTATGATAAAAAAACCTAGGGGAAATGTGGAGTAAAAAAGAAATTATAAGAACCTTCCTATCCTTATATGTGGAAAGAACTTACCTGGAAACCTTGTATTTTTTCCTCTAGTAGAGTTTGATGTTATTTTGGTAATGGATTGGATTTCTATTTACCATGCTAAGATTTAATTTAGAGATAAATAGGTTTCTTTCCAAAAAGACTTTTAATTTGTGTACAAGAATGAACCCTTAACTCTGATAACATATCAAGAAGATGAGAAACTAGTGAAAGATGGAAATGAATATTAATTTGCACATATTGATAAAAACAAAGGAACTGTTCAGATTAACTATGTGCAAGTAGTAAATGAGTATCTTGATGTTTTTCCTGATGAGTTTCCTGGTATTATACATGATCGAGAAGTTAAATTTAATATTGACTTAGTTCCTGATGCTAAGCCAATTTCAAAACCCCCTTATCGAATGGCTCAAATTAAACTTTTAGAGTTAAAGAAACAATTACCGGATTTGTTAGATAAAGGTTTCATTCAACCTAGCACATCACTGTCGGGTGATCCAATCTTATTTGTTAAAAAGAAAGATGGTTCAATGAAACTTTACATTGATTATAGATCCTTGAATAATATCACTGTCAAGAACAAGTATCCTTTGCCTCATATCGATGATTTGTTTGATCATCTACAGGGAGATCAATATTTATCAAAGATTGACTTGAGGTTGGGGTACCATCAGTTGAAAGTAAAGGAAACAAAAATTTCGAAGACCGAATTTCATACTGTATATGACCATTATGAATTTGTAGTTATGAATTTTGGGTTAACCAATACACCTGTTGTATTCATGGATCTTATGAATAGAATTTTCCTTGAGTTCTTGGATAGGTTTTTGGTTGTGTTTATTGATTACATTTTGGTATATTCCAAAAGTAAATAGGAACATTAAAGTAATTTAAGGGATGTCTTACAAACCTTAAAAGAAAATAAATTGTATGGTAAATTCAACAAGTGTGAGTTTTGGTTGCAGAAAATTTCATTCCTTGGTCATACTGTTTCTAAAGATGGCATAACTGTTGACCCTTATAAAACAAAAGTTGTTTAAGAGTGGCCAAGACCTACCAATATCATAAAGATCTGTAGTTTTCTTGGTTTGACAAGATATTACTAAAGGTTTTTTGAAAATTTTGCACGGTTATATAGCCCATTGACTAAGTTAACTCAAAAAGGTGTTAAATTTATCTAGAAAAAATAATGGATGATTGTTTTTAGGAAATGAAAATAAGATTGGTGAATGATATAGTATTGGAATTACCTTCAAAAAATGGTGAGTTTGTTATCTATAGTGATTCTTCGTTTAAAGGACTTGGTTGTGTCTTAATGCAGAATGATCTGATAATTGCTTATGCTTTACATCAATTGAAAAATCATGAGTTAAATTACCCTATACATGATTTGGAATTAGCTGCTATATTTTTGCTTTAAAAATTTGGAGGCATTATCTATATAGAGTGAAATGTGAAATACATATTGACCAAAAAAGTTTAAAGTATATATTCACTTAGAAAGAATTGAACAAGAGATAGAGGATATGGATAGAATTAATCAAGGATTATGATTGCAAAATTCATTACTATCCAAAAAAAGAAAATAAATTGGCTGATGCTTTGAGTCAAAAAAGTAATGCTACATTAACCATGTTACTTTTGGGACAAGACCATTTGATTAAATATTTGATGAACTTTGACATAAAAGTTGTTGGTGATGGAGATCCCTCTGGTTTGTTTTAGGTGTTAGTGAAATCATCTCTATCAGATAGAATTAAGAAAGCATAGAAGGAAGACTGTGAGTTACAAAAAAGGTAGAATTGGTTTAGAAGTGTAAGTTTCTTGAATTTAACATTGATAAACACTGTGTTTTGAGATTTTGAAAGAGATTATGTGTGCATTGTGTTTCATAATTTAAGAAAGAGTTATTATGTGAAGCTCATAGTTCTGTATTTTCAGTTCATCCTAGTAGCACTAAGATGTACAAAGATCTTCAGGACTATTACTGGTGGGATGGAATGAAAAGATATATTTCTAACTTTACTGTGAAGTGTTTGAATTTTCAGTATGTTAAAGAAGAGAGACAATTACCGAAAGGGATGCTTCAGCTTTTACCGGTTCCAGATTGGAAATGAGAAAATATATCCATGGACTTCATTGTAGGATTACCAAATACATATTGAGGTAATAATGAAATATGGGATATTATTGATCGATTAACTAAATCTGCTCATTTTCATCCTATTTGAGATACTTTTTATATAGATCAACTTTCTTGTTTGTATATTTAAGATATTGTTAGGTTACATGGAGTTCCAATATCCATTGTGTCTTATTGTGATCCTAGGTTCACATATAACTTTTGGAAAGGCCTTTATAAGTCATTGGGAACTGAATTAAATTTCAGTATATCTTTTCATCCTCAATCAGATGGACAGTCAGAATGAAAAATTCAGAACTCGGAAGATATGCTACCAGCTTGTTCAATGGATTACCAGGGAATTTTGGACCAACATATTTCTTTTATTGAGTTTTCATATAATAACAATTTTCATTCCAGTATACAGTTGGCACCATTTGAGGCATTATATGGAAAATAGTGTCGATGTCATGACCCATCCCCTTGGGCCCGTACCGTGATTACCCCAAGCCTGCATTCCATAGGCCAGGGGATGGAGACTAGCACCGAAGGCGTATTACCTAAAATTGGGAAGGAATTGCCTTTATAACCTATAACACAAACAACCAAGCACACAACAAGATATGAAATCAAGTAAATTGAATAGTAAACAAAGTGAGTACAGTAAGTAAAAAGGGGCCAGAATACAAGCCCAAATGGAAATTACAAGGAAAACTGGAAAGTACAAGATAACAGATAGGTGAAAAGAAACTTCTAGATTGTCCACCACAGATCCTAACTGAAGGGTAGGTAAAGCTCACAAATGGCCATCTCTGCGGTACACCTCGTCTAAGTCCACATCCGAGCTACCTCTAGTCCTGGTACTCTCGTCCCTAGTCAGTGCTATCTGTTGTCTGCACCAAACACAATGAAGTGTGGGCATAGCCCGTGCAGGGGTGAGTATAACAATACTCAGTAGGGACCTCAAGACCCTCAAGGTCTCGAAAAATACACCAAGGATAAACCACTCAGCATGGAATCAACTGACAACCCTAATCAGGTATATTCCCATACATATACCAAATTTATCAAGTAAACCCATCTCAATCATGAGGAAAACACAGAGTCCAACTCAAAGCCCAAAGCTCCGCTATTCCACAAAGGAAGGAAAACCACAATAGGAAGTACCACACAGGTACCCCACACAGAAGAATACCAACAAGGTATTACTACAAAGGAAAGTACCACACAGGTACGAACTCAGCTCACACCAGGTATATCTTAGGTATGGTAGTAAAGATGATTAAATGACTATTGAATCATCTTACTCCGTTTAGAGGCAGACCCACAAAAGATCGTTTGGTACTGACCCACACATGATCGCTCAGTGCTGACCCACACAGGATCGATCAGTGCTAACCCACACAGGATCGCTAGGTGCTGACCCACACAGGATCGCTCGGTGCTGACCCACACAGGATCACTCGGTGCAGACCCACACAGGATCTCTATTCATTCTTCACGTCACAACCAGCTACTGGGTTCCCGAACTATACTCGCTTGTCTTTGGGAGGGTCCTCTCCAAAATCCACTGGTTGATACTCCAACTACCACGAAATCCCACGAAGAAGTATCCCAAAGGACCTCCATGTCATAGGGGTCTCAATGCAACAGACAGTGCATTAATCGGACGCCCGGTCTGTGAGTTATTAGCCTTTTAGTCCCGGGGCCCCGGTTGGATTCGTTCTCGATCCAACCCGACCATACCACATATTAATCTAAAACTCCAGTGTAGTATACTCAAAGGTACCATCTCACTCCAAGTTTTCTAGTGCCAATGACGGTTCATCAAATTGTCGTCTGGTGCCAGAGTTATGGCCAAAAGAGCGTAAATGGGTTGAAGTGTGTCCGGGTTAGGTCCGACCTGGTCGGAACGACCCGGTCCGACTTGGCCTAGGCCAACCTAGTCTGGGTTAACCCAACCCGACCCACTGGGCGACCCAGCTCGTTGGGTTCAAACTGACCTGCTAGGTTTGGCCCGACCCGTGCTGGGCGGCCTGGCCCACTGGGTGGTTCGGCAGGCCGCGAGGGCCATGAGGGGCCACAGAGTGGTTCGACCTCGAATGAAATGAGGATGTGGGGTGGCTCAACTGTGGGGGTTCTGCGAAGGCATGGGGTGGCTCAGCCACGGGTGGCGCGAGGCTGCGGGCGGCGCGAGGCCGTGCGACGACTCGGCTGTGGAGGGTGTTGCGAGGGCAGCTTGGCCGCGTGGGTGCCGCGAGGGTGCAGGGCGGCTTGGCTGCGGGCAGTGCGAGGACATGAGGTGGCTCAGTCATGGAGGGTTCCACGAGGGAGGCTCGGTTGCGGGCGGCGGCGGCCACGGAGCGGCGCCATTGCACCGTTGCCGTCGCCGCGGCCGGCGGTGGTGCTGACCGCCATTCTCGTGCCCCTTCATGGTTGGTTGCCGACCTCCTCCATCGCGAATAACACCACAAATAATCACAAGAATTGCGGAGAGGACGGGCCATGTTTGTTTGGCCCACAATCTCCTCATTAGAGTGGTATAAAACAACTATATTCTCTCTTGAATTACGAAGAGTTTTCAAGAATGAAAAAGGGAAGAATTTCAAACAACCACCCTACAACCTTCCGCAATAATTATTCCCAACCCACAAAAGAAAACATCCGCGAATCAACTTGATAGTTAGTTGATCCGCGTTCTTTGTTTTTAGAAGGGAATAACATGGGAATATAATCATACTCAATTTAAACCCCTACCTCGTTTGTTTGTTTTTGTCGATGAGGTAGAAATAATGGTCGTCAATTGAAGATGTCCTATGTTGGAGGATGTCCCAAGGAAGAAGTTGAAGTCATGCGTCGACGTTCTTCATTGGAGGAATGTTCTTCGTGGAAGATGTTATTCATTAGAGAAGTGTAATCCTCCCAATATTTCTCCTCTCCCAATTCCACCAAAATGCAAAGTATCCAACTTATGATATGTTTCCACAATTTAATTTTTGACATAATTTAAGTTAGCTCCACTTAATTAATTTATGAGGTTGGTACAAAATTAATTAAAGGGGGGCACCATTAAAGTAGGGGAAGTTTAAATGGCTTCCCCACACTTAAGAGGGAGTTCAAGGGGATTTAGCCTCGAGTGGTCCCCACTGCCATAACCTCTTATGGGAGGTTTAGGCTTAGTGGTCCCCACCTCCATAACCTCTCATGGGAGGTTTTAGTTCAGTGGTCCCCACCTGTGAAACATCCACATGGGAGTTTCAAAAGAAAATAAAAATAAAATGTTACACCATTTTATTTTATTTTATCCTTTCATGAATAAGTGAAAAACTAACTTCCACCCTCGACCTACTACAGCCAAGGTGAAGGTCTCATTAAGCGAATAATGACACTGTGAGTTCAACAGTGTCCTTAGATTTCAATTCCGAGTACCTGTTCAAAAGTTAGAAAATCCCGCTCGCACGTTTACTGAACATACCCGAAATAAAGTTCAAAAACTCATTATGAGTACTCCGGGCATTGGAATCATGCGCTATCAATTTTTACAGACTTGTAAAATTCCTATATATTTAAAAAAAAATTACATGGAAAATTCCGGGTCTTTACATTCTCCCCACCTCAGGGATTTACGTCCCTGTAAGCCACAACTCAAAACTAGGAAAACAAGTGGGGGTACTGAGCACGAATCTGAGCCTCCCACTCCCATGAGATCTCTTGGAGGTTCTCGTGCTGCCAGAAAATGCACACAAGAGGTATCAACCACCCATGAAGGACCCACTCCTGTTGATCCTCAATCTTCACTGGAACCTCCATAAAATTTGCCCCTTCATCGATGTCTAGCTCGTCGTGGTTGATGATGTGGGAAGGGTCATGCATGTATCTCCTCATCTGGGATACATGGAAGACGTAGTGCACCCAGTGAAATTGAGGTGGAAGAGCTAAGAGGTATGCCATCTTGCTAACTCTACCGAGGACCTGAAAAGCTCCGATAAACCTCATAGATAACTTGCTGCCTCAGCCAAATCTCCACAAACCTTGTTGAGGTGTGACCTGTAGAAAGATGTAGTCACCATCCTCGAACTCCACAGGTCTCCGTCTCCTGTCGGTATATGACTTATGCCTACTCTGTGTAGTCTTCATCTGCTCCTGGATGATCTGCACCTTCTCTATAGTAGACTGTACCATCTCTGGTCCCACGAGTGCTGACTCCCCTGGGTCAGTCCAGCACAAAGGTGATCTGAAAGGTCACCCGTACAATGCCTCAAAAGGTTCCATCCCAATGGTGGAGTGATAGATGTTGTTGTATGAAAACTACACCAATGAAAAGTGATCCTCCCAATTGCGACCGAAGTTGAGGACGCATGCACATAGAATGTCCTCGAGGGTCTGAATGGTCCACTCAGTCTGGAAATCCGTATGAGGATGGAAGGCGTTACTCAAACGAAAATGCGTCCCGAAAACCTCCTACAACCCTTTCCATAGATGGGAAGTAAAATGTGCATCACGATCAGAGACAATCGTCAAGGGCACTCCATGTATCCGCACAATCTCCTGTACATAGAGGCATCCCAAGTTCTCTACTGAACCTTGCTCTATGATCGGTGGGAAGTGGGCCGACTTGGTGAGTCGGTCGACGATCAACCAAATCGAGTCATGTCCCCTGGATGTACATGGAATTCCTGTCACAAAGTCCATGGATATCCCATCTCACTTCCACTCGGGGACCTCCAAAGGCTGAACCAAGCCTGCTGGTACCTGATGCTCCACCTTCACTTGCTGACAAGTGAGGCACTGAGAGACAAACTATACAACTTCTTTCTTTATTCCCAGCCACCAGTATTGTCTTCGGAGATCCTGGTACATCTTCACCACTCCTGGATGTACTGCTAGAGGGGATGTGTGGAATTCCTTCAACACTTCCTCCTGAAGTGACACTGGTACCATGGTATGTCCTCTGAAGAGGATGATGTGCTCCCCACCTTCATAAAATCAATCAAGTTCTTGTCCTATGGATATCTAAGCCCGTAGTGTCTCACAATCAGCATCCCCACACTGCGACTCCCTTACTCGCTGAAGAAGTGGGGGAGTGACTGTAAGAGATTGAAGAAAAGCTGCTCCTTCTCTATCCACAAAGGATATCTTCAAAGCAGCCAGCTGCTTCATCGCCTCACCTAGCAGCTATATACCAGATCTCCTGCTGAGTGCATCTGCTACAATGTTCTCCTTCCCAGGAGTATACACTATCTTGAAGTCATAGTCCTGGAGAAACTCAAGCAAACGTCACTGTCTCATGTTTAGGTCCTTCTGAGAGAAGATATACCTGAGACTCTTGTGATCCGAGTAGACTGTAAAATATTCGCCCATCAAGTAATGTTGCCAAATCTTCAAGGCAAAGACCACTGCTGATAACTCTAGGTCATGGGTACCGTAGTTCTAATCATGATGTCTCAACTATCAAGAACCATATGCGATAACTACTCACTCCTGCATCAGGACACATCCGAGTCCGGTCCCTAATGCATCGTAGTAGACTACGTACCCTATGCCCTCCTCCGGTAGCCTCAAGATGGGTTCACTAGTTAGCCTCTGCCTCAGCTCCTAAAAACTCCACTAGCATCTATCTGACCACAAGAAGGGTTACCCCTTCTTCATCAATGCTGATAGAGGTGCTGCAAATATAGATAAATCTGGCACAAATCTCCGGTAGTATCCAGCCAAACCCAAGAAACTCCATACCTACATCACACTCCTGGGTGGCTCCCAAGAAAGTACCGCCTCAATCTTTGCTGGATCCACTACAACTCTAGCCTCTGATATGACATGTCCTAGAAAGTGAACCTCTTGGATCCAAAACTGGCACTTAGAGAGATTACTATAAAGCTGGTTCTATTAGAGTGTGTCCAGTACTACCTGAAAATGATAGGCATGCTCCTCCTCAGTAGCCGAGTAGATCATAATGTCGTCGATGAAGACTACTACAAAGAGATCAAGGTATGGCTGAAAGATCCTGTTCATGATTCCCATGAACACTGCTGGAGCATTGGTTATGCCAAATGGCATAATCAAGAACTCGTAATGGCCGTACCGTTATCTGAAATCCGCCTTCTGCACATACTCATCTCGTACTATGAGCTGGTGATAGCCTGATCTGAGGTCTATCTTCGAGAACCACCGTGCTCTCTTCAGCTGATCAAAGAGGTCTTCAATCCTTGGGAGTGGGTACTTATTCTTCACGGTCACCTAGTTTAGGTGCCGATTATAGCATCCCGCCTTTTTATCACATAAAACTTTCATTACATTTTACAAAACCGAGGATCTTTAAGGTTTAGTGTCTTGGAAACCAGGAACTTAAAACATGAAACAACAAAAAAAAATTCTTCTTAAACACTTGAATGGTTTCTCCTCATGATCATCCTAGGTTCATTACTGCATCACATAACCTGGGGACATACATCAAAAGAAAGGGTGAACAAAAAGCGCATTAAGGGAAACAAGAGAAACATTTTACATGTGAACTTGAGATACTTCAATAAGGTCATGAAAAGAACCTTAAGGCATGAGAATGAAATCATGAGGCATATCATAATAAAAATAACATTTTCATAACTTGAAGATGTGGATACATCATTTAACATAGACAATCATGAACATATCACCAAGGTCCATCCCCAAGGTGTCATTTGAAAATTACCAAGGTTATTCACCAAGGTATCGTGAAAATTGTAATCTCTAGTGGTTACATCATTACCCAATGCATTGGAGTGCTATCAGGGTGCACCCTTAAATTTGTCTTTATTATCATGTGAGCCACATATATCATCATCAAACATTTCATAAATAACCCATATATCATAAAATAAATGGGTTTCATTTCATAATCACAACGTTTTAAAAACTGCTTTAAAGACATGATCTTTACGTCACTTTAAAACCCACAGAAAAGGAAGGTGGGTCTCATGTATGTAAATCCCAGAATTTAAAATAGAACATTTTGGTATATATGTGAATACCCCTTTAGAAGAAAGAGCTTTTAGTATTCACTCAATAATGTAAAATAACTTTAGAAAAAGAGAGAGACATTTTGAGACGGAAATTCTACAGCATAACGGCTATGTTACGAGGTTTTAGAAGACATTAAAAAGAGAGGGAAAATGGGTCAAACATTCATAAATGACCCATAAAACAGTAGATGGACAGAATAATAAGGATACATGATCATGGTAATGAAATTTCAAGGACATACCATTTGAAATGAAAAACATGGAAGGAAGACAAAAATTAGATCTCTCTTATGAAAGTTCGACAGCCCAACGACGTTACTTAAACTTCAACAAAAATGATTTGAAAAGATCAAATAGGGTATCTCATCATGTGAAAATAAGAGTTAAGTATGATAAATATATAGACAATGCCCCAACATAATTAAAAAGGATCTTTAAAGACTTGACATGAAAGTAGAACTTTGAAAAGAATGAGAAGGGTGAAAGAATCCCCTAAAAATTCGGTAGCCTAACGGCGCCACTTAAAACTTCAAAATACTGAATTGAAGAGATCAAATGGGGTCTCTCATCATATGAACATAAGAGTCCAGTATGATAGATATAGATATCATACCCCAACATAAAAAAAAGGAACCTGAAGGAATTGACATGAAAGTATAACTTCAAAACGAGAAGGGTGAAAAACCACTTAAAAATTCGGCAGCCTAACGACGCCACTTAAAACCTCAAAATACTGAATTGAAGAGATAAAATGGGGTATCTCATCATATGATCATAAAAGATCAGTATGATAAATTTAGAGATCATACCCCAACATAATAAAAAGGAATTTGAAATACTTTACATGAAAATAGATCTTGAAAAATGAGAAGGGAGAAAGAATCTGTTACAAAAATTTCGGCAGCCTAACGGCGCCACTTAAAACTTCATAAAACGAAATAATGAGAGTAAGAGGGGATCTCTCATTATTTGAACATAAAAAGGGCAGTAAGAGGAGTATAAAAGAACATCCTCAAACATAATAACATGTAGCAGAAAAGGAATGACATAAAAGAGATTACTTGAAATGAAAGAGAGAGGTCGGATCCCTTACCTTAAAATGTAACTCTTAAACCTCAAAGGTTGGGACCTTGAGGGCTTGGGGGCACCTTGGGAGGACTCCTTGGAAGGTAATGAGACCCGAAATTCGTTGGGGGAAGAGTGGGGAGTCGAATGGATGAGGGGAGGGCTTGGTATTTATAGGGAAAGTGAGGGGACAAGGCATTAATGGCCAAGGGACACCTCATTAGTGGTTTTGGCAAAACCATGGGCTTGCCCATGGTATTTTCCCATGGTATTGGCCACTTAGGACACCTCATACCTTATATTACTATTCATAAGTCGACCATATTGATTACATACTTAATACTTCATTTAATGATGTCATTAGAAACCCGTAACTTAAAAACTGTATTTTCACTATTCATCGAAAATTCAACTTTCTCAGAATAATCCCAAAATTTCACCTTAACCAAATATCAACACTCTGATTACAAATATGAACTCCATTTTATAAAAATAATTTTCTAAATATTTTTAATTTAATTTTTAAATAAAAACACTATTCACCGAAAATTCATTTTTTCAGAAAAAACCCCAAAAATTACCATAGCATAATATCAGTGCTCTGAGTTCAAAAATGAAATCCGTTTTATAAAAATAATTTTCTAAATAATTTTAATTAAATTTTTAATTAAAAAACACTATTCACCCGAAAGAACTAATACTTGAATAATAATCTATGAAACCGTTATTTAACCATTTTATTGAATCACATTACTTAATCAAGGTGCCTAGATTATATTAATACTTTCTTTAAGTGAGATTACTAATCCATTTGGACACATTACTAATCCTAATCATAAAATCACTATTCATAATTTACTATTCATCAAAAATCAAGTTGATCTTATTAGAATCCAAATTTTGTACTGAACATAATTGTAGAAGACCATTTTTTGGAAATCATTACACATTTTTAATTATTTAAGGTTTACATAAACATTTTTAAAATATCCTTTTTCTAAAATTCATCAAAAATATGCATACTATATTTATCCGGTCATTTGAGAATTCATAAAAATCATCATAAGAAGAAATCCCAATTTTTATTTAAAACAAAGGATTACACAAGGCAGTTACGGTCTCCTTACATATCCCCTTATCACACCAGCATAGGACCTAAGTGTAAGGTGTGCTAAGGTGAGAGAATCTGAGGGAGGCTCGACTAACATCGCACGAGTAGTAATTTCTATTAGTTTGAACTTCTCGCGAAGGTGATTCCGTTCTAGCTTCACACGTTGAAGTTCGGCTTGGGTTTGGTCCAGAGCAAAGCCCAGTGGTGCTACCTCCTTCCCAAGTTCTGTTAGATGGGCTTTGATCGGTCCAAGACTACTGGGTGAGGCCATCAAATCTTCTTTCTATAATAATTAACCAAGATTACTTGTATTTAGAGACAATAATCAAAACATTTTTTTCACAGTGGTCATATTGACCGATGGTCATATAACAGTCAGAACCCAATGGTCTCATTTTAATTATAATCATGTTTATCAAATAAAACATTTTTGTTGAGTGTAAAAATAAAATAAAATAACATATGAAATTAGGAAACAAGATTTATTCAAAATTTCGGGTCGTTACAATCTTCCCCCCTTAAGAAATTGCGTCCTCGCAATTTTAAAAATTGGGTTTTGAAATTTCATTGAAAGTCCCACATCAGAAAAAGAGTCAGTGACACCATTACTTTAAAAGAAAGAAAAGGGAGTACAAAGGCCACCTGAGTTTACTCATACTAGGATTCCATGTAGGAAACATGGACATGGAGGAGAAAACAAAGGGTCACGTCCTAAAGGAGAGTGATAGAAAACATGATTAGGAGGAAGTTAACCACCAGAAAATCCCAAAATTATGATGTGTGCAAGCGGTCTTTGATTACCTAGTAGGAAACGTAAACCAACAACGTTTTTGTTTTACGTTCCTTTTCATAACTTTGAGGAATTCATTTACAACATAGAACAAAAACATAAGGAAATATATCTACCATCATGTTGTGTTTCATCATTTAATAAGTTTCTACCCAAAACTAATCTTTTCTCCAAATTATGAGCATTCAAAACTACTTGGTCTCATCAAAACACAAGAATCATCTTCATAATCCACAAAAGATTAACTATATATTTCTTCTATCTTTAAACATTATCCCAAAAATAAAAAGGGTAAGGTAAAACAACTCTTCAAAAAGAAATAATCCTATAGGAATGGAAACTACTTTTAAATCTTCAAAGTTCCATGGTACTACCCAAAGTTCATCATAGTCCATTCCATAAATAACGGTCCTTAAAATTCCTCAAAATAAACCAAACTAAGATTGAAACCCAAATACAAGAAGGATTTGATAACATAGTCTTCCAAAATAAACTTCATTGTTCATCTCCAAACAACATCAACCTCTCCTAACATCTTATAACAAAATTATCTAACCTAAACATATTTTACCCAAGATAGGTTAATCATTCCCATAAGTAACCTAAATTACTATAAGTCCACCTTAAATTCATCGATTCTTCAAAATATAAGTCATCCTTACTCCTCAATGAAAATACCGTAGTAATCTATTTACCTAGATCATATAGGGTCCCCAAAATAGTGAACGTCTTCCAAAATAATAATCATATTTTAATCCCCTAATCATCTCTGTCATATTAATACAGAAATCATCTCATTTCCTATCACTTTGGTTGTTGGGACATGTTCTTCCATTTCTAACCATTAACTAAGAAGAGAAAGTATAATTAGAGGCTTAAATACTTAACCAATAATCATGAAAAGGAACTTAAAGCATATAAGGATAACTTGTAGAAGAAAAGTATACCCTAACATGTGATCCCCTAGGTTCCCATCTAGGTTATCCATGATCATATATTCTTATGTGAATCTTTATTTTGTTTTATCCTTGTTCCTTTAATAATGGTTCATACTAAGCTTATGAATTTACCAAAGCATATCCCCCGAGAGTATCGTAACCAAGAGTGCAGCAAGGCCCGTTGTCGTGTACCAGTTCCCGTTTGAGTCTAGCTCAAAGCGGTGTTTTCGGGTTTTACCCCTATGTACATCTGTGCCAGAGCCACCTCTACCTGCTCGTATCCAGACAGGGATGTATTTGCTTGGCAACCCATTACCCAATACTCACCAAAATACCAGGAAGATTTCCTATATATAAACTTTTCCATAGGCTTCTTCCTAAATTCTTCATATCCTAATTTCCACAAATAACTAAACCATCCTTTGATACCAACTATAGCATCCCTCCTTTTTATCACATAAAAATTTCATTACATTTTACAAAACCGAGGATCTTTAAGGTTTAGTGTCTTGGAAACCAGGAACTTAAAACATGAAACAACAAAAAAAACATTCTTCTTAAACACTTGAATGGTTTCTCCTCATGTTCATACTAGGTTCATTACTGCATCACATAACCTGGGGACATACATAAAAATAAAGGGTGAGCAAAAAGCGTAGTAAGGGAAACAAGAGAAACATTTTACATGTGAACTTGAGATACTTCAATAAGGTCATGAAAAGAACCTTAAGGCATGAGAATGAAATCATGAGGCATATCATAATAAAAATAACATTTTCATAACTTGAAGATGTGGATACATCATTTAACATAGACAATCATGAACATATCACCAAGGTCCATCCCCAAGGTGTCATTTGAAAATTACCAAGGTTATTCACCAAGGTATCGTGAAAATTGTAATCTCTAGTGGTTACATCATTACCCAATGCATTGGAGCGCTATCAGGGCGCACCCTTAAATTTTTCTTTATTATCATGTGATCCACATATATCATCATCAAACATTTCATAAATAACCCATATATCATAAAATAAATGGGTTTCATTTCATAATCACAACGTTTTAAAAACCGCTTTAAAGACATGATCTTTACGTCACTTTAAAACCCACAGAAAAGGAAGGTGGGTCTCATGTATGTAAATCCCAGAATTTAAAATAGAACATTTTGGTATATATTTGAATACCCCTTTAGAAGAAAGAGCTTTGAGTATTCACTCAATAATGTAAAAGAACTTTAGAAAAAGAGAGAGACATTTTGAGACGGAAATTCTGCAGCATAACGGCTATGTTACGAGGTTTTATAAGACATTAAAAAGAGAGGGAAAATGGGTCAAACATTCATAAATGAACCATAAAACAGTATATGGACAGAATAAGAGGGATACATGATCATGGTAATGAAATTTCAAGGACATACCATTTGAAATGAAAAACATGGAAGGAAGACAAAAATTAGATTTCTCTCATGAAAGTTCGGCAGCCCAACGACGTTACTTAAACTTCAACAAAAATGATTTGAAAAGATCAAATAGGGTCTCTAATCATGTGAACATAAGAGTTCAGTATGATAAATATATAGACAATTCCCCAACATAATTAAAAAGGATCTTGAAAGACTTGACATGAAAGTAGAACTTTGAAAAGAATGAGAAGGGTGAAAGAATCCCCTAAAAATTCGGCAGCCTAACGGTGCCACTTAAAACTGCAAAATACTGAATTGAAGAGATCAAATTGGCTCTCTCATCATATGAAAATAAGATTACAGTATGATAGATATATATATCATACCCCAACATAAAAAAAAGGAACCTGAAGGAATTGACATGAAAGTATAACTTCAAAACGAGAAGGGTGAAAAACCACTTACAAATTCGGCAGCCTAACGGCGCCACTTAAAACATCAAAATACTGAATTGAAGAGATCAAATGGGGTCTCTCATCATATGATCATAAAAGATCAGTATGATAAATTTAGATATCATACCCCAACATAATAAAAAGGAACTTGAAATACTTTACATGAAAATAGATCTTGAAAAATGAGAAGGGAGAAAGAATCCGTTACAAAAATTTCGGCAGCCTAACGGCGCCACTTAAAACTTCATAAAACGAAATAATGAGAGTAAAAGGGGATCTATCATTATTTTAACATAAAAAGGGAAGTAAGAGGAGTATAAAAGAACATCCTCAAACATAAGAACATGTAGCAGAAAAGGAATGACATAAAAGAGATTACTTGAAATGAAAGAGAGAGGTCGGATCCCTTACCTTAAAATGTAACTCTTAAACCTAAAAGGTTGGGACCTTGAGGGCTTGGGGGCACTTTGGGAGGACTCCTTGGGAGGTAATGAGACCAGAAATTCTTTGGGGAAGAGTGGGGAGTCGAATGGCTGAGGGGAGGGCTTGGTATTATAGGGAAAGTGAGGGGACAAGGCATTAATGGCCAAGGGACACCTCATTAGTGGTTTTGGCAAAACCATGGGCTTGCCTATGGTATTTGCCCATGGTATTGGCCACTTGGGACACCTCATACCTTATCTTACTATTCATAAGTCGAACATATTGATTACATACTTAATACATCCTTTAATGATGTCATTAGAAACCCGTAACTTAAAAACTGTATTTTTACTATTCATCGAAAATTCAACTTTCTCAGAATAATCCCAAAATTTCACCTTAACCAAATATCAACACTCTGATTACAAATATGAACTCCATTTTATAAAAATAATTTTCTAAATATTTTTAATTTAATTTTTAAATAAAAACACTATTCACCGAAAATTCATTTTTTCAAAAAAAACCCCAAAAATTACCATAGCATAATATTAGTTCTCTGAGTTCAAAAATGAAATCCGTTTTATAAAAATAATTTTCTAAATATTTTTAATTAAATTTTTAATTAAAAAACACTATTCACCTGAAAAAACTAATACTTGAATAATAATCTATGAAACCGTTATTTAACCATTTTATTGAATCACATTACTTAATCAAGGTGCCTAGATTATATTAATACTTTCTTTAAGTGAGATTACTAGTCCATTTGGACACATTACTAATCCTAATCCTAAAATCACTATTCATAATTTACTATTCATCAAAAATCAAGTTGATCTTATTAGACTCCAAATTTTGTACTGAACATAATTGTAGAAGACCATTTTTTGGAAATCATTACACATTTTTAATTATTTAAGGTTTACATAAACATTTTTAAAATATCCTTTTTCTAAAATTCATCAAAAATATGCATACTATATTTATCCGGTCATTTGAAAATTCATAAACATCATCATAAGAAGAAATCCCAATTTTTATTTAAAACAAAGGATTACACAAGGCAGTTACAGTATCCTTACATATCCCCTTATCACACCAGCATAGGACCTAAGTGTAAGGTGTGCTAAGGTGAGAGAATTTGAGGGAGGCTCGGCTAACATCGCACGAGTAGTAATTTCTATTAGTTTGAACTTCTCGCGAAGGCGATTCCGTTCTAGCTTCACACGATGAAGTTCGGCTTGGGTTTGGTCTAGAGCAAAGCCCAGTGGTGCTACCTCCTTCCCAAGTTCTGTTAGATGGGCTTCGATCGGTCCAAGACTACTGGGTGAGGCCATCGAATCTTATTTCTATAATAATTAACCAATATTACTTGTATTTAGAGACAATAATCAAAACATTTTGTTCACAGTGGTCATATTGACCGATGGTCATATAACAGTCAGAACCCAATGGTCTCATTTTAATTATAATCATGTTTATCAAATAAAATTTTTTTGTTGAGTATAAAAATAAAATAAAATAACACATGAAATTAGGAAACAAGATTTATTCAAAATTTCGGGTCGTTACACCGATAGTCCACACAAAGTCTCAAGCTCCCATCTTCCTTCTTGGCAAACAAAATTAGGGCTGCCTAAGGTGAAACACTGGGCTGAATGAATCCCTTCGCTTTCAAGTCCTCTAGCTATAGCCGCAACTCAAAAAGCTCTGTGGGATCCATTCAATATGCTAGTGTAGATTTCAATGCCGTCTCGGGGTACAAGTCAATGTAAAAGTCCACCTCTCTAAGAGGAGGTAGACCCATAACATCATCAGGGAAGACATCCGTATACTGGTCCACTACCACAGGATAACTTGGACTCTCCACATCAACCGCTCTGAGGGTAAGGCTAGCCAAAAAATGAGTAATTAGCCACACCCTCCTCCGGGTAAGTCTATCTTGTGCTGCGAAGGCTCCCTTCTCACCGGTGAAGGTAAACCTGGTCCCATCTATGCGGACACACTGCACTTTGTTCCTAATATAGTCTATCTGAGCATGGACTGTAGTTAAATAGTCCATACCCAAGATGACTTCATAAGGCCTTGACGCTGATACTAGGAGATCCCAGCCAAAGATCTTGCCTCCTAGAGTAAGATCACATGACCATAACTAGTGCGTAATCGTCAAATCCGCTCCCGTAGGAGTCTCTAGCCGTAAGGATTGAGCCAACAGCTCCGTCAAAATCTCCGAGCTCCAAACGAGGGTAGTGGAAATAAAACAATGACTAGAACCTTTGTCTATAAGTACTGCAACTAAGGTGGAGTAGACATAGATCGTACCTCGTATCATCTCCGAAGCGCCATGGTCGTAGGCCTCAGCTGCCTGGAGCTGAGCTCACCCCTGTCCTCCTGCTCCCTATGGTCGGGGTGGACCACCTGGTGGTGGTGATAGTAACATCTCGAATCGTCACCCACCGCCAGCTACACGACCAGATCCTCTGCCACGTCCACCTGATCCTTACAGACCTCCTTGGTCAAATATCTGTCTGTTCCTGGGCGGTCCTTAGACCTTCTACTGATCATCCGTATGATGGGTCGGACGGTCATGAACCATGTGACCTTTCCTGCCGCATGCGTAACACTGCCTGCTCCTGGCATGATTGGATCTGCCTCATGTGCCCCACAAAACTGACCCTGAATCCTGCAGTTGTCCACCTGAAGGTCTGGTCCTTTTGGATCTCTGTGTCATCTATCTACTTCCAGCTTCAGAAGACTCTGCTATGTGATTACTGGTAGTGGGTCTTGCTGCTGGTGACTGCTCAGCAAGGAAACTCTCCACTAGGAGGAATCTCTCTAACATCCCTACCTGCGTCGGGATTCTGAGTGAGATCATCGAAGCCCTGATCTCTCGCCCGAGCCCCTACTCTAAGGTCCGGACCCTAAAGAATGGGTCCCTCACCATATCTGTGGAGTAGCATGAGAGGTCAGTGAACCTCACTGAGTACTGAGCCATAGTCATGTTGCCCTGCTGTAGATGAAGTAGCTCCTGAATGCACATAGCACGAAGAGTTTCTAGGAAAAACTCTGCTCAAAACAGGCTCTCGAAGTCTATCCAGAGAAGTGTCACCTCGTCGTGAGCCTGGAGCATCAAGATCCACCATCTGCCTGCTACTTCCCAAAGAAGACTGAGGGCAAGGATCACCATAATATTGGCTGGTGTCCCTACCAGTCAGAAGACTCTCACTACAACCTCCAACCAATCCTTAGCCACATGTGGGTCCATCTCTCCCCTAAACCTGGGTGGCCTCTGGAGCCAGAACTCATGAAACACGCTCAAGCGGTGTGCACCCTCTACTGCTGGGCTAGTGGAATCGGTGGCCCAATGGGTAATGGTACCGCTGGTGCCTCCGCTGATGCCTCTACTGGAAGAGGGCCCTGCACCGAGGCCTCATTGCTCGGTGGGATGTCAATGCGTACTACATCCAGAATCCTATCTGGCTATCTTCGTGGAGGCATCCTAAAAATAAACAGGTGTGCCATGGTCAATAAGTTATATTTGGTGAGCTGACTTAAGTGATCAAAAAGAAAACTCTTGGAAACACACATGAAATCAGTGTTTTCGTGCACTGAGTTAGAAATCAGAATTCAAGGTCCTGGTGTATGGATATGTCGGCCGCCACACCAACATTGGATTCCTTAAACTGATAACCACACTCAATACACTTAACACTATTGTTGTTTAAAATATTAGAGTCCTATGTTCTACGGTAGAACCAAATCCTCTAATACCAATTTGTCATGACCCGTCCCCTGAGGCCCGTACCGTGACTACCCCAAGCCCGCTTTCCATAGGCCAGGGGCTGGTGACTAGCACCGATGGCGTAATCCCTAAAACTGAGAAGGCATTGCCTTTATAACCTATAACACACACAACCAAGCACACAATAAGAGAGGAACTCAAGTAAACTGAATAGTAAACAGAGTGAGTACAATAAGTAAAAAGGGGCCAGAATAAAAGCCCAACTGGAAAGTACAAGGAAAACTGGAAAGTACAAGACATATGATAGGTGAAAAGCAGCTCTTGGATCATCCACCACAAATCCTACCTAAAGGGTAGGTACAGATCATGAACGGATGTCTCTGTAGTACACCTCGTCTAAGTCCACCTTTGAGCTACCCCCAGTCCTGGTATTCTCATCCTCAGTCAGCGTTGTCCGTCATCTGCACCAAACACAATGACATGCGGGCATAGCCCGTGCAGGGGTGAGTATAAAGATACTCAGTAGGGACCCCGAGACCCTCAAGTTTTTACAAAATCCAACAAGGATAAACCACTCATCATAGAATCAAATGACAACACTACTTAGGTATATGCACATACATAAACCTAAGTTATCAAGTAAACCCATCTCAATCATGGAAAAACACAGAGTCCAACTCAAAGCCCAAAGCTCCACTGTTCCAAAAAGGAAGGAAAACCATGAAGGCAAGTACCACACATGTATGTCACACAGAAGAATACCACAAAGATATTAATAAAAAGGAAAGTACCACACAGGTACGAACTCATCTCACACCAGATATATCTTAGGTTCAATAGTAAAGATGATTAGATAACTACTGAATCATCTTACTCCGTTAAGAGGCAGACCCACATAGGATCGCTCGGTGCTGACCCACACAGGATCGCTCAGTGCTGACCCACATAGGATCGCAAGGTGCTAACCCACACAAGATCTCTCAGTACGGACCCACACAGGATCACTATTCATTCTTCACGTCACAACCAGCTATTGGTTTCCCGCACTATGCTCACTTGTCTCCGAGAGGGTCTGCGCCACAAGCCACTGGTCGATACTCCAACTGCCACGAAGTCCCATGAAGAAGTATCCCAGAGGACCGCCATGTCATAAGGGTCTCAACGCAATAGACGATGCGTCAATCGGACACCCGATCTGTGAGTTATTAGCCTTTTAGTCCCAGGGGCCCGGTTGGATTCGTGCTCGATCCAACTCGACCACACCCCATCTTAATCCAAAAATATAATGGGGTATACTCAAAGGGACCGTCTCGCTCCAAGGTTTCTAGTGCCGCTAATGGTTCATCAAACAGTCGCCTGGTGCTAGAGTTATGGCCAAAAGAGCGTAAATGGGTCGAAGTGGGTCCGGGTCTGGTACGACCTGGTATGGCCGACTCGGCCCGACCTAGCCTAGGATGACCCAGTTTGGGTCAACCCAAACTGACCCACTGGGTCCGGCCCGGTCTGCTAGGCGGCCCGGGCCGTTGGGTTTGGCCCGGCCTGCTGGGTGGTCCGGCTCGCTGGGTCCGGCCCGACCCGTGATAGGCGGCTCAGCTCACGGGGTGGTCTGGTAGGCCGCGAGGGCCACGAGGGTATACAGAGTGGTTTGGCTGCGGACGATGCGAGGCCGTGGGGCAGCTCAGCCATGGGGGTGTCGTTAGGGCATGGGGCGGCTCGGCCGCGAGCGGCGTGAGGCTGTAGGGTGGCTCGGCCACAGAGGGTGCCGCGAGGGCGGCTCGGCCGCGGGGGTGCTACGAGGGAATGGGGCGACTCGGCCGCGGGCGACACGAGGGCGTGGGGTGGCTCAGCCATGGAGGGTGACGCAAGGGTGGCTCGGGCTTGGGGGCGTTTTGGCTGTGGGGCGGCACGATGATGCCATGGGGCGGCATGACAAGGCCGTGGGCAGTAGTGGCCACAGAGCGGCGCCGTTGCGCCGTCGCCGTTGGCGCGACCGACAGTGGTGCCAGCCGCCATTCTCATGCCCCTTCGCGGTTGGTCGCCGACCTCCCCCATCACGAAGAACACCACAAATCATCACAATAATTGCTGAGGGGACGTTCCATGTTTGTTTTCCCCGCACTCTCTACATTAGAGCGATAACAAGAAGCTATATTCTCTCTTGAATTACGAAGAGTCATCAAGAACGAAAAATGGAAGAATTTAAAACAACCACCCTACAACCTTCTATAATAATTATTCCCAACCCGCAAAAGAAAACATCTACGGATCAACTTGATATTGAGTTGATATGCGTTCTTTGTTTTTAGAAGGGAAGAACATGGGAATATAATCATACTCAATTTAAACCCCTACCTCATTAGTTTTTTGTTGTTGATGAGGTGGAAAGAACGGTCGTTGATTGAAGATGTCCCATGTTGGAGGATGTCCCGAGGAAGAAGTTGAAGTCCTGCATTGGCGTTCTTCATTGGAGGAATGTTTTTCGTGGAAGAAGTTCTTCATTGGAGAAGTGTAATCCTCCCAATATTTCTCCTCTCCCAATTCCACCAAAATGAAAAGTAGCCAACTTCTGATATGTTTTCCCAATTTAATTGTTGACATAATTTAAGTTGGCTCTACTTAATTAATTGATGAGGTTGGAACCAAATTAATTAAATGGGGGGGGGGCACAATTAAAGTGGGGGAAGTTTAAAAGGCTTCCCCACACTTATGAGGGAGTTAAAGGGGGTTTAGCCTCGAGTGGTCCCTACCATAATAACCTCTCAGGGGTGGTTTAGGCTCGGTGGTCCCCAACTCTATAACCTGTCATGGGAGGTTTTAGTTCAGTAGTCCCCACCCGTGAAACATACACATGGGAGTTTCAAAAGAAAATAAAAATAAAACGTTACACCATTTTATTTTATTTTATTATTTCACAGATAAGTGAAAAACTGACTTCCACCATCGACTTACTGCGGTCAAGGTGAAGGTCTCCTTATGTGAATAATGGCACTGTGAGTTCAACTATGCCCTCAGATTTCAATTCCGAGCACTGGTTCAAAAGTTAGAAATTCCCGCTCGCACATTTACTGAACGTACCCGAAATAAAGTTTAGAAATCCATTTCGAGCACTCTAGGCCTCAGAATCACGCGCCGTTAATTTTCATGGACTCGTAAAATTCTCATATATTTAAAAAAATTTACATGGAAAATGTTGGGTCTTTACAGTCGAACTCCAGATTTTTAGGATGAAGTAGGTGAAAGGAAGTTGATGAGACCAAAATTTGTAAAAGACATGGAAGAAAAAGTTCAGTTGATTCAGAAGCACACGAGAATAGCTCAGAGAAGGTAGAAAAATTATGCAGATAACTGAAGTAAGGATATTTCTTTTGAGGTAGGTGATCATGTATTTATCAAAGTTTCTCATTGGAAAAGTGTGATGTGTTTTGGTAAGAAGGGAAAGCTAAGTATAAGGTTCATTGGACCCTATGAAATCCTGGAGAAATTTGGATCAGTTTCCTATAGAGTGGATTTACCCCTAGTTTATCATAGGTACACAATGTTTTTCATGTTTTAATGTTGAGGAAGTATATACCAGATCTATAGCATGTTTTGAGTCCAAAGGTAGTTCAGTTGGAAGAGAATATCTCTTATGAGGAACAACCAGTCCAGATTATTAACCAAAGAGAGAAAGTGTTGCAGAATAAGGTAATTCATCAGGTAAAGGTTTTGTGAAAAAACTATATAGTTGAAGAGGCAACATGAGAATCTAAAAATTCTATGAGGGATAAATACCCCTACTTATTTGACAAATAAATAGAATTGTGAGGATGTAATTTCCAAAAGGGGGGAAGGATGTAATAACCCAGGTAAATAAAGATATGACATTTTCATATTTATTAATATTTGTGAATTAAATATTTATTTTATTTTAAAGGGGATTCTATGTTTGATAGTGTACTGAACATGCAACAATGGGTTTCTCTGAAATCTTACGTTGCACACAACGTTGAGTTATACCGAAAAATAATATAATAATATTATTTTAAATGGTAGTTAACTCATAGCTGTTGTATTGGTGGGAATGAATAGAACTAAATAAAATATTACTATAGATTTTTTTAAATGTATTTACATTTATCTAATAAATTTTGGAGGCTTAAAATCAGAACGAATCCGATTTTAAGCATGAAATACTCTAATATTTTTTAAAAGGTAGTTTTACCGCCTTTTGATGGCGAACCCTTTTTAAATCTAGTTTTTTAATTTTATATATTACATTTTAAAAAATAAACTTCTTATTCATAAGTGGGACATAAAAATTTACTTTGGGTAAATTTTTGGTATTTTTCTGATAAAATTTATTTTTTAATGAATAGTGAAAAATACTGCATTTTAAGTCAAAACCGTCTTTTCATATAATTTATTTATATTGTTAGATAATATTTTTAATTGGTTTTAAAGTGTAATTAGACTAAATTTTTATCATTTAATCCAATTTTATTCATTTTAATTTATTTTAATTTTTAAATAGACATAAACATATGTTAATCTTTTGATAGTTATTATTTCTTAAAAACCCACTTTTTTGGTTTTGACAACGGAAATTAATTTTAAATTAATTTTCGACACTTATGTATTTTGAATTTCGAAAAATTGATTACATATTTGGAATCAGGAGGTATAAAATTTGTAAATATATACCTTTTATTTTTAGACATTATGAATAGTAACTTCAGTAATTATTTTATTTACCATGGTTAAAGGGTAAATTTGGTAAATAAGAGTAAAAAATAATAATATAATAATATAAAACTACCCTAAAACGTTTTATACTACTATTTTATGATGTATTTTCTACCATAGGAATATTTGGGTCAATTTTGGAACCCCATGGAGCCACTTTGATGTGAAAATGACATTTTATAAGAATAAATTTAAAGTAAAGAAAAATGTAACATAAACATGTATCTTTTAGTAAAATTTATTTTATGTGGGGTTATATAAGTGATATTTTCAACTATAAATATTAATTATAAATATAAACAGATATAATACGTCATGTTATTTGATTTATAATTTTTAGACATCAAATAAATAAATTTATTTATGACACAATAATGATGTAGTGATTACCTTATTAATGAAAGATTTAAATAAATGATATTATAAATATTAAAATAAATTTATTTTGAAACATTTCATGCCATACACTAATTTTATGTATTATTATGAATTTTTATATTTTAATTAATGATATTTTTGAAATAATCAAGTTTTTATGGATTTTTAAAAAGGCATGTTATGAATAGTATAAAAATTGACATAAATGAGTTTTTAAAACAAATAATATTTTATTAAATGATATAATAGTCTTAAAAATATAATATTCATCCAAATGACTTAGATATTGTTTAAAATGTCATTAATTAACCACTTTTGGTTTGATTGTAATTTTATGTTAAATATATTAACCATATAGTATGAATATACAAGAAGACATGATAAAAGTTAAATTAGTTAACTAAGGGTTAAAGCTAAATGATAAGGTTATATTTGAAACCAAAACTTTTCTAAAACCTATTGGTTGAGAGGATGTATAAAAATAATAATATCAACTTAAAATTAAATGAGTTTTGTATCTTTTTAAAATTGAAATTCAGTTTATAATAAAATAATATTTCAAGACATTCCTAAAGTACCCCTCCTCCGTCTTATAAAAGGACACCACCTATAAGCCCTTACTCACATCTCTCAAGCCCCTTGTATATTCAAAACTCTACCAAAATAACCTTCAAACATCCCTATATTCCCCTTATAATCCTTACCTTGGGCAGAAGGAAATTCAAGAAATCCATTTAGCTTAAATCAAAAGGAATGTATTCTCTATAGCTTCTTTCATTTATTTTTCTTCTAAAACTCCCTAAACTCTATTTATTAAATTATTTTATAAAAAAACAATTATATTAAATATACTATGATATTTTTATGATAATTAATCGAACTATACTTACACACACCTCCATATAATAGATACGAATATACTATTTCTGTGTATGATGAACTACTGTCTCACGAAAGGATGATTGTTCAATTTTTCCCTACCACCTCTCATGGTGGCCATTATAATGACACTATATTTATATATGATATATATTATATTTATATTGTCTTTATTACTCTAATTTTTATTTACAAACATACCTTTATTATTTTCATGATGTGTAAATACGATAATTTCATTTGAGGAAGTGCAGACTACCGCCCCCTTAAAGTGATATGAATCGTTCATGCCATACAAGGAACATATAAAGGATGGTTTTAATTAAATTATGTAAAATATATATCATATGATATTATAATGGAATTATAATATACCTATGTATCATTTAGTTTTCATTCCTTTAAATATGAAAAATAAATGAAAGTAGCGTTCATGCGTATGTACGACTTACCGTCTCCATGAACAGTGCATTTCATTTCTTATCTCCAAATGTTATGGAATATTATAAATACATATATACTAGATATATATGATATATATTATATCTAAATCATGAATATAATTCAAGATATAATAGAATTTTGACCACATGGACAATTTGTAATTATAACAAGTTCATTTTTGACTCAAGTACCCAATATCAACAAAACAACTGATATTAACTTTTTATTTTTATAATGTGGTAATAAGTGATATAAAAGGAATAATAAAATTGAAAAAGGTTCTGAATAAAGTATTAATTTAACTTAAGTTTATTATTCAGGAAGAACAAGGAACATATGTGATAAATCAAACTCAAGGTAAGGGACTTTGTCTTAATCTTTTTTCATTAAGGCATATTTTGATAATATACACCTCCTTTATTTATACAGTGTATAATAAAACCCTTTTAATTTTAATTTCATTTAAATGGAATATTTTTTCTACAAATCATTTTACTAAATGACAAAAGGAATATTTTTAACATATGCAGCAACAACGACCTCTCCGCCGCTGTAATCGTTATTTGATATTTGGATTCCTATATAAGCTTTAATGTTTTTAAAAGGAAAATAAATCCCTTATTCCCATTTTGGGTTTTTTTGTATTCAAAATGTTTTTTTGGAATGGATTGAGTATTTCAATATCTTAAAATGATTTCTTATGATTTCAAATGAAATTTTATTTGTGAAATGTTGATATTTACAATATTTTACGTGTTATGATTATATAATGGTACTTGGACATTTTATGGGTGGTTATGTGATAAACCAATGACAGGTGGGAACGTGATAAACCAAATGATGGGTGGATCTGTGATAAACCAAGGATGACTGGTTAAATTATAACCTCCAATTCATTGGGCATGGAAGTCGGCCATATAGATATTCCATTTAGTAATATGTGTGGAAGTCGACTGTATGGTTATTCTATTTAAGTATGTTTATGTCCCAAGTTACCTTTATATGATATATGTTGTTTTCTACGAGCTTTATGGTAATATTTTTTTACAAAAAGGGTGAGAAATTAGATTATATTCAGTGAAGTGTTTTTTCTACTTTTTAAAGGTGAAAAGTATTACTTCATGATAAAGTTTTCATGGTTTACATGTTATCTCAAGACTAACAATTTTCTTTCATTATGTATCACTTTATGAGCTTTTTATGCTCATCCCAAGTTTTGAAATGTTTTTCATAGGACATAAATATGAATAGGGTCAAGGATGGGATCCAGGAAAATTCATGCTGTTTAAAACATGGAACTAAACTAGTTTCTTTTTAAATATTTTTTGTTTTATAAAAAAATGGATAGTGAGTAGAAGTGTCTTCTTATAATATTCAAGTTGTTATGCATAAGTTATGACCTAATTCTATAAATCTATAAACCTGAAAATACCCTTAATGTGAATTATTAACTTAATTCAAGATTATGTAATGTTTAAGGATGGGGCCTTATAGAATCCATCTATTATAGATACTAGTGTTTAATGAGAATAATTTGTTAAAACTTGTATTTATAAAGAAATAATCATAAATGAAACACTAAGTGAATCTCTATTAATTATCCAATAGTCATTGAGGATACTAACACTCTTTATTAGTCCAAACTAACTATATTTCTATAAGAGGGAAGAAATATATTTTTAGATAGTGGGATTAGGCTAGACTTCAATTAATTATAGGCTCTAGATGCATATGAGTTGTCATGGGAACATACACTTTACTAATCTTAGTGGAGGGATTTTTTCCAAGAGACATATAATATGTAGGAAGATAAATCCAAAAATTTGGTTTTTAACTCACCAAGATTGGTGAAATATTATTCAATATAAATAATTAATCCTATAATGAGGTAGTAAATGGAAGAATTCTAAGATTGACAAGTTTTGTATGAATTCATTAATAGATTCCATGTACAAAAATTTACGGGCACCATTTTTTTATTTTTCTATACTTGATACTATGGGTGAGTATTTAATAGAAACTGTATATGGATGGTATAAGTCAGTACCAATAAATCAAAATTTATTATTAAAGATTTAAATGTTGTTTAAGAAATAGTTTATGAAAAAGAATATAATTCAATAAATATACTAAAATCCATTTGAATTATAATTATAATAGGAATATTCTATTATCATTTTATTAGGTAGTTGAATTTCAAGGCCTATTTCCTTAATGGATACCCTATGAAACATGTCTATATGACATAACCAAAGGGGTTGGTGACAACAATTAATTCTAATAAGATATGTTAATTGAATATATACATTTTTTGGATAGATTCAAGAATAATGATAATAAAATAGTTATTTGGGATGAATAAGTTCTATATTTATACAAGAGATTAGTGGGAGTGAAACTATTTTCAAGATAGATATGTTAATAACATATAAAAATCAAATAATCAGTCTTACCAAATTTCTATGACTAAAGAATGAATTTATCCAATAATGACTTAAAATAACAGCCTAGTTCTAGAGAATGAGATCTAAAAAGTTAGATCTATGAAGTTTCTTAATATAGTCATGGTATATACCTTGACAAGATGGAATAATTCAAGACTAATATGTTTTCCATGCCACATGGTATAAAATCACTCCATGAAAACTTGTGTGGAGACAAAAAGAAATCATGAATAAAATTTTACAAGATTAATTTTTAAGAGTTATATTCTATGATATGTACTGATGTTTGATATTTATATTTCATGAAGTGAAAATATCAAGCAAAACCAGTTGAACTGTATAAAATTGTAATTAATAACTACCCAATAGTACTTGAGAAAGTAGAATTGGATGAGTTAATACTACAAGGAAAAATGTGAATATTAATGTTAAAGGTAATATAACAATAGTTTTACCTTAGATCATTTTTATATTAGATCACATTATGGACAAGGTAATATGAAAGATGAATTTATTATAGCCTCTATTTTCCATATCTATAATAACCAAGTATTCTATGGATTCTGATGTAGCTTAAGAAGTGGTTTATAAATCATTTGTTCAATTTTAGGTTATAACAAAATAGTAATAGTATTATCATTATTATAATAATCTTTTAATATGATATTATCTAAGATATCAGTTTTATGACAAGGGAACAAAAAGTGAATACTGGGAGATATTACTACTCGAGGGATTTTCTCAAGGTAGTGATGTTGTAGTAAGAAGATTCACCACATAAAAATGTTTCTATAACAACCCTATCCATGAAAATGTGATAGGAACAAAATATATATCCATACTTAATAGAATAATTTTTAATATATGATAATTAAGCAGTCAGTTATTAGTTGGATCTAGTGAAAGTGAGAGTTTGTTCCCTAGAACTAACTAATTTTTACTTTAGATCTACTGTACATTCATAAACTTGGATATTAATAAATTAATTATCAAATATTGATTTTTATTCTAAATAACTTGAATATTATAATGTCTTAGAATATCTATCACATTGAAAAGGTCAAAAAAGTTCTCTACTATGATGAGAACCTCGATATGCTCTAATGAAATTCTTAAACTTTTATATCCTATGGTCATATGATGTCATCTAGTGGGAAATAGATGATGAAGAATATTAGGTTTAAGTACTTATAATAATACGAGGTTCAGTCTTAGGAAGTCCACACTTGGTAATATCTAAGATGAGAGATTATGAGGAAAAACCTGCTTGTTGAAAATCTACATGTATTTGTGTCATTGGATATTCTTATCTTTGAGCTTTTGAATGATCCTTAAACTTTAAGATTATTATTAATGAATATAAAAAGTCAAGTACTTAGATTTATTTTTATAAAATATGATGAAATATGTTCATGGTGAAGTCGTGTAATGCCCCAAAATTCTAATGTAAGAACATTGTATTTGATAGCGTGTATGACACACAACACCAAGTATAGAAGGGAATATAACATACTGAAAATTTAAAATATATTTACTATTTTAAAATAAATTTAATATATTTTATATCTTGAAATGAATGAAATAATGATTTAGCTTGCATTACATGCAACAAATACTTTCTTCAATAGCTTGCATTACACGCAAGAATGAGTTTTACCAAACGACAATGTATTACTTTTTTATAAAAGGTTGAGGGGCAAGCCCTATTTATTGAACCAGAAAGAAAAAACCTCTTAAATGGACTGGGAGAAGAGGAAACCCATTACATTAAAAGCACACAGATGCCCATAAAGCAGAGCCCAAAGGCTTACATAATTATTTGAAGATAAAAAGGAAGCAGACAGAAAAACAAGCATCAGAAAGAAACTCATCACCCCCTCTGTCAGACCATGCAAGGTGAGATCTGTCGTAGGAGATGTCTTGCCCCTTCCAAGAAGTTGTGTCGTGATGGCAACACAACGTGGTAGAGAACTCTCTCAACCCACACCGAGAGATAGATGGAAGACCAGATGATAGGTGCCAACACACCTTTCTCTCTTTCGAGCCGCCCACCCGACAGTGCATGTGAAAAAACACAGCACTATCAACCTAATGCAAGAAAAAACTAGACAGAAACACAGTGCAGAAGATCCGACAAAGTGCCCATCCATCCAAATAGACAAATGTATAATGATGAGTGTCAGCACAACCATCCCTCTTTTGAGGTCTCCCACCCGACATCAAACTACAAGATGCAGCAATGCCTTCCAAATGCAATGAGGAAGAATCCAATGCTCTCAAATCCACCAACAACCAATTTGGAAAACAAAACCTCATGTGAATCAATAAAACACAAAGAAAACCATAAGACCACCTACAGCTGATAGAAAACAGAACCGAATTAACAAAATCTAACAGGCAGCCACACCAAAACCAGTTCCACCAAGCCACTGAGCAATCCATCCAAGCCAATCAAATCCGTACTCTTGTTTTGAACCAAATCGAACCTCAAAACTTAGCAGCCGCATGAAATAGGAGCAACAACAGTAATCGAAGCACATCACGGTATGAACCGGAGTAGCCAAATGTGTGACATGGAAAGCATTAGTAGCCTGAAGACAAACTACAAATCACTGGTGCAGCAAGAAGGCGCGTCACTGAATCAAGGACCAGTGACAGATGAGTCGAATGCCACACATCTATCATCCTTGAGTGTGCAACCTCGAGTGAAGAACCGAGGGGACCAGGTCAAGGGACCATATCAAAAGTAGAGGACTGCAAATCCACCACCAGAGATCTGCAGGCAGAGTCACAAATCTCAAGACGCCAAGGCCACCGATGTCGTAGCATTAGAGAAGATGAGATCCAAACGGGAAAAAAACCGAACAAGGACAAAGAGGATGAACAAGGGAGTAGGTACCTAGATGAGGATGAGAAACAGGATGATCGTTCCATGAGAGAACACAAACGACCGCCATCGGAGAAGCCTCCTTTGCCAGACCACCCACACCGCTTCCCTAAGGAAGCAAGCCACTGCCAGACCGAAGAACACATCGACCATGGAGACTCCGAACTGTCGCTGCCCGAAGAGCAACCACCAGCCGATGTCCACCAGATCTGCAAGATGAAGCCGAGGGCTACCGCTTGAACACCAATCCAGCAGAGGAACCCAGATCAAAACCAGATCTAGGGGTGAGGAAAGTCAGGAGGAAGAAACACGCCACCTACGCTCAAATTGAGGAAGAAATTGAAACACGAAAGGCGGCCACACAAAGATACGGAGAAGTGAGAAATAGGCTGCTGATAAAATACTCCATCGAAGAAGGAGGAGGTTAGTGAATCAAGGAGCCGCTGAAAACCCTAGGCAATTAGAACGCCGCACCAGGAGAGTGTGGATCCATCCAAACGACAATGTATTATTAAAATATTATTATTCAATATAATAAGATATAAAATAGTTGTTAAATTGGAGGTTATGAATAGGATTAACTAACTTATGAAAATATATGGTTTAAAAAATATAAGATGAATTAATTAGTTACCAATTAATTAGAAATGAAAATATAAACCAATTGAATATAAATGATTTTTTTTATTTTTATGCTCACAAAGGTGTCTTATACTAATAAATTAAATTAATTACTATTAGTGAATGATATTAATTAAATGTATATATTATATATTCAATAAAATATTTTTGATATTCATCCAATATATTTAATGGGCATAAAATAAGAACAAATCTAATATTATGTATAAAAACCTATATTTTTATGAAGGCATTTTTACAGTCTTTTAATGGAGGACCTATTTTAAAATTAAAATTTGAAAATTTTATAAAATTTTATATGAAAAAATAAACTTTATTTTTGGATGTTAAATTTCAAAATTATGTTTGGGTGAATCTTTTGTATTTTTTCTGAGAAGTTCCATTTTTTTATGAATAATGAAAAATACTGAATTTTAATTGAAATTTTTTTTTTCGTATAATTTATTTATAAGGTTAAATTACATTTTAAATTGGTTATAAAGTCAAAGAAAATAAATTATACATATATTAATCCAATTTAGGCCATTTTAATCAATTTAATATTGATATTATATATAAAAACATTTCAAACTTTTGAACATTTTTACTTTAAAAACCTATTTTCTCATCTTACCTGTGGAATTAATTTTAAATTAATTTCTACAAATTATGTGATTTGAATATGAAAAAATGGATTCCATATTTTTAATCATAATAAATTATAATTTATATTAAGGTAAACTTAGTCTTTGACCAAAAATACTAGTGAAATTAATTAAAATTAATTACAGTTATTAAGGTAAAATTAAGCTTAACAAGGGACTAAACCTTAAACTTAAGGGACAAAATGACCTAGACATATGTCCAAAACCTATTTTATCGATATATTTCTAACATATACTTCATTTTATTGATTATTTTTTTATTATTATAGGCATATTACGTAAAGGAGACCACTCAATAGTGTGTACCTTTTTATATTTACAGGAATTTCACTCCTCTATTATAAAAAGACACTCACCCCTCCCACTTATTTACACCTCTAAAGACCTTTTAATCCTAAAAAACCTACCAAAATAAGATACCGAATTCTATACCTTCATCTTAGAATCCTAAATTTGGGAAGAAAGAAAACCAAGGAATACTCTTGGTATAAACCAAAAGGAGTTACTCGAATAAGAGGTAACGTTCTTCAACAATAACTTTTGTTTCATTTACTTCTTCACCCATTAAATTATTTTTATATCATGATTATATAATAAAATTAGTATATTAGATATAATTATATTTTTATGTAAATGGTACTACCTATAATCATACACACTTCCATCAAATGAGATATGTAATTATCATTTGTGTGAACGGCGAACTACCGCCTCGCGAACCGATGTCATTCGTTCTTCCATTACCACATTTAAAGGTTGGAAATATTGATATATTTATAGTTTATATAATATAGATATTATATTTATAATATATTTATGCTTTTTAAATTATTTTATAATTCATAACTTCATACTTTCCATTTCATGGGAATACAATAACGTCGTTTGAGGATGTGTGGACTACTATCCCCTGAAAGTAATGTGATCCGTTCACGCTATACATGGAATTTATAAAGAATATTTTTAATAAAAATATATGAAATATATGAAAAAAATAAGGTACTATAATTATAATATATATATATATCATCTAATTATTATTCTTTTAAATAGTAAAAGGAAATGGAAGTAGCATTCATACATACATACGACCTACTGTGTCTATGAATGGTACATTTCATATCCTATCTCCAAAGTTTATGGATTATTATAAATAAATATATAATGAATATATATGATACTTAAATCCTGTTTTAAATCTCTAAGATTATTAAATAATGATCTATGTAAGAAGAACAAAGATAACAAGTCAAAACTTACTTGAAAAACCTAACAATTAACACCTGAAATGATGAAAATAATGACAGATTGTTAACAAATGGGTAATAAGATATTATAAGAAGATCATATATGATATTATAAATATGATTATTGTTATTTATAAGTTAATAACATTATTAAAACCATTATATATGAGGTTAAAGGATGTTCACCTAAATTGAAACACAAGGTAAGAGATTTCATCTTAATTTCATTTCCTTGAGGCATATTGTAATGTTATGCACCTAGTTTCTTTTATATGGTATATATATTACCTATTTTACATTGAAAATCACAAATATTTAATTATTTTAAATTTTAATTATTTAATCCAAGTTTATTTTAAATTTAAGTTAATAAGTGGTAAAGAATTTCATAACCATATTCCTTTTCATTTGGGTTATATTACTTCCTTGTTGTAATTAATATTATAATATTATGCATGTAATCACTTTTTATTATCTATTTCTTATTTAAAATTGTTTATATGGATTTATAGTTTATACACAAAATCTATTCATTCGTTTATTCTCACTTCAATGTTATGGTTTTTTAGGGGTTTACATCACAATCTCATTTTATTCAGGATTGTTTGCATTTGGAATTCCATTTAAGGAAAATATTTTATCATTGTTTAATAAACCCATTATTTTTTTTCTAATCTATTTATTCATGATATTTTTCAATTAATTGTACCATTTTCCCACTCTTTGTTACTCAAAATTTTTTAGAAAATATTTTTACAAAAACTCAACTTCATTTCTCTCTTTGGTTGGAAATCTATTTTCTCTCAAGATCATGTTTCATAAAAAAATTCCAAAATGTTTTTGACAATTTTAAAACAATTTATTAAAGAAAATTTTACCCCTTTTTTATTTTACAAATGTTTTCAAAGGAATATTTTTGCCTATTTTTGAACAAGGAACTTTTCTAACCTCTTTTACCATATAAAAGGAATATTATTTTTACCTCGTACAACATGCATGAATTTATCCGCTATCATTTCTTTGAACCTTCCTTTGAAATTTTAAAAGGATAATTGTTTAATAATTTTTTTTAAAAGTGATTTTCAAATAAAATTATTTTCAATTTTTTTTTCAAAATAAAAATGATATTTTCCTCAAGAATGTTTTTAAAATATCTTTTTATAGTATTTCCATTCATCGGTGAAAAACCCCCTTTATTTTAATCTACTTGGGATATGTTGTATTAAAACCATACTTATTCTTCCTTTTGATAGTTTATTATGGATTTGTCAAGTATATTATTGACACTAAATTCCTTGATTCATTTTTTAGTTCACATGAAAAATTCACTTTCCTAAAATCATTAGACATTAAATTTTCCCTAATTATCCATATTATTTATCATAGATATGCCTATTTCCTTAAACGTATACTAATTTTTACATTTTTTATTTACTTTAATAGTTAATTGATTATTTGGGAAATTACTGATAAATCTTTATTCTCTACTCAATATGGATATTTGATAAGGAATATTGTTCATTAATTAAATAAATTATTGGATATTTGAGGAATACTTTGGAATGACAATGATGGGTGGTTCTAAAACTTTATAGAGCCACTCGATGAATTGACAGGTTCTCATGAGAAAAATTTGTTATAGAAATTAAATGGGTTTTTACCTGCAGTTTCAAACCTTCTTGTAAAAGGTCTTGACAATATTGGTTTTCATGTACCTCAAACATGATGTCCAATAATTAAGCATTTCATTCATTCAGAATTCAGTTATTGTTTTTTACTTATCCATGAGATCTTTGCTTTGACATTATATATGTATGATTTTTATTATCACTTTATTATTTAAATGGAATGTGTGCTCATTTATTTATATTTACATATTGATTATGCTCATTGATTCATTATTTATTCTATTTTACTTAACCATTACTGAGTATTTGTGCTCACCCTTATTTTTTTTCCTTCCCCAATAATCCAATAATTTTACTAAGAATGATATGCATAAATATTCTAAGTGGGAAGAAAGTTATTATAAAAAAATTATGTTGTAACTAGTGTATCTATTTTTAATGTAAGACTCATGTATATATATGATTTACCAGGACTACTAAACTCTTTGGTCCTTCAGGGTTTGATTCCTTATAATCATGATAATGTAATAAAGTAATACACTGAATCTAGAATTCTGGGGTCAGGGTGCTATAAGTTGGGTATGTTGGGTGACTCACGAGTGATATGTTATTAGTTAGCACACTCCATGTATTGTGTGAGTTAGAACACTCCATGTGATAAAATAATAATAATATTATTTTAAATGGAAAAAGGTATATTATGGGATTAATATATGATTAAGGTAATTTATGCAATTAATTAATATTAAACCCTAAAATTGGATCTATATATACCCCGTTATGTCATTTGAAAGAGTTTTAGATTTTTTTGTGAAAAACACATTTCCTATTATCCCTAGATATTACTATCCACCAAGAAAATATCTAGGGTTTATATCAAGAATGAGAGAATCAAAATTCCTCCTCCCCCCTAAAGCTGGAGAGACCAAGAGAGGATTCTTCCAACATGAAGAGATCACAATTACGATCAAAGGGAGTGACACAAGATGATTGGTAACAACTCACTATAAACTAGAGTACCATCGATGAAAATTTGAGATCAAAAGGAGAATATGTAGATCAATTATATACTGATCCTATCTTTGGATCCTTATAGAACAACAATGGTGAAATCAGGCATTGTTCATATGATCAACCTCTTCTTCGAAGAAAGAATTCCCAAGTATGATGAAATTATTATTGTTTAAATTAATTTTAAATTTAAACATGAAAAATATCCTCTATTATTTGTTCTAACATTTATATAAATTAATATTCAAATTAATTTATTGTCTATGATAATAATTTTTCATGTATATCTCATATTATTTATCAATTATGAAAAAATATAAGTTTGTTACTACCCAATATGTGCTTTTGTTGTATTTGAAACCTTCATCAGGGTGGAAAGAGTGTATTTGTTTATGAATCATATCATGAACTTATAGATACTATAATTAAACAGTATTAAAATACATAGAAATTACATCACTTTTACAGAATACATAAAACATTTCAAAAACAAACGACCAAAGACTGTATTAGTTTAATGCATTTGGAAACTTGGAAATATAAACACTGGTACAAGTGAGCTGTATTATTTCCCACTAGGTTCTTCATGACTATAAAACTTCTTATAAAAATCATAATTAATATAAATATTAATAACCGAGGGAATGGAACATAAAAAGGGGTGAGCTCATATGCTCAATAAGGGTAAACAAGGGAGACATGTAAGCATAAACTTGAGCATAGGGGTATGAGAACATGATTGTATCATTAGAAGATATCACCTTGCATATCAAATATTATAAACTTAAATCATGGAATAAAGCTTAAAAGTTCATAAGACATGAATCATAAAAAAATAAAGAACATGATCCATGAAAGTATAAAATAACAATAAGACATAGAATTATGGTAGACACACAAGAATATAGAATGATTTCCATATTAGTCAAGGAATCACTTCCAAGGCCATCATGGTAGTATGAGTTCACTCCCCATACCAAATTAGTAGTCATGGTTTTCTCCCATGGACATCTTATTAGTATGAGTTCACTCCCCATAACATCTTGGTAGTCATAGTTCACTCCCATGACTATCTTAGTCTATCTAACGAGATATAAATATTTACCCAATGCATTGGAGGAAGATATATGTCACACCCATCTCATAATTAAATCATACATACATGTTCCACAAAATCATAAAAAATCATATAATAACACATGAAATGAAATGAGTGTCATAAAAATGTAATCAAATATTAACCTATGGAAAAGTGACAAGTTTCATAATTATTTCATCAAAGCATAACCTGTGAAAAGAAGCAAATTTCATAAGAATATAACTTTTGAAATAGAAAGGAATTTTATAAACATCATGCCATAAAACATAAACCATTCAGAGAGATAATATGAATGGAAACATTTTATTATTTCCCCAGAAAAGCATGAGTAACACCAACATATGTTATGTTAGATGGGAAATAATTTTGAAAGTTCTTTTAAAAACACTTCATGAAAAAATTATCCTTTATCCATTTAAAAAACGATTCTTAAAATGTAAAACATTTTGAAAACCATTTTCATTAAAATAAAATTAAAAACTTATAAAGGAATAATTGAAAACATTTTTAAATCCTTTTTCCTTTGAAAATTTTTAGAGGGGCTTGAAAACCTTTTGAAAACTATTTTTCCTTAAAAACTTATAAAAGAAGCTTAAAACAATTATGAAAACCATTTATTTGAAAATGGATTTTAAAAAAAATTTCTTAAAAATTAAACTTTTAAACATGAAAATAAGGCTTCAAATAATTGACTAAATCTATACATGTAATATGAGATAAAAAGAATATTCATTTTGCACGGTAAAATGTTAGAAAAATTCCTTGTTTAGAAAGTGATGAGAAAATTCTTTTGAAAACATTGGTAAAATAAAAAAATGGGTAAAAATGTCTTTAAATGATCATAAGATATTAGTTTAATTTTCTTAGAATATGTTTTTGGAAAGCATGGTTTTGAAGGAATAAATATTTCCAACCGAAGAGAGTGGTAATGTCTTATTTTCTTAAAAACACTTTCTTAATTATCTTAAGTACCAAAGAGTGAAAAAATAGTACTAATACATAAATAAATCAAGAATAACTATAGGATAATAAAATTCACGAGTGCTCTTGAAATATGGATCATAATATTTCATTAATGAAAATGTGATTATAAACAATCTCGATAAACAGTGATATTGTTTCAATAAACTCTTACCACATGGTAAATCTGAATCATATTACCCATATAGTAAAATAAAATTACATGGAGCTTTAAAATAACATGAAAAAAGGAGACTCATGTTATAAAATTTAAAAGTTATTTTATACACCTCATATAAAAATATAAGTGTATAACATGACATGTGTCGCAAAGGAGGCAAGTTCGGACAAAATTACTTTACTGATTTGGTAACTTTTGAAAATTAAACCCCATAATAGAAAGATCATAAAATTTTTATTTAAATACCAATATATTTAAGTAAAATAGGCATGTAATACATTCATGGTAAGTATATACACCACACAAAATAAGTGAGCAGTGAATAAGGCATATATCTCACAGAAATAAATAGTGAGATGAAATTCCATTACCTTGAGTTTGAATTGTATCATGTGTCTTTGTATTCTTGAATAATAAATTTATGTCAATTAATTAATTTATTCATAACCTATTTCAAGTTTATTATTAATTTTACTTCACTTATTACCATGTTTTATACAACTACTTAAAAAAATAATTTTAAGTCGGGTGTTTTGGCCAAATTCGGTTCATGTATTAAAAATGACTTTTGTTGGATGACTATGGTCAAAGAATCATTATATAAAAACATACAGAATAATAATCATTAAATAATTATAATATTTATACATTAATTATAATTTTTAAACCAATCATTAAATATGATTGTGAAAAATAAATCAACGTTACAATTGTGGAGACAAAATGCCGTACGTATGCATGAGTAATGTTCCCATTTCTCAATGATAATTATGGAAAGAAGGTAGGTAACATTAATCTTTATAGAATTATAATTATATCATAAATACCATATTATTTAATCATTTATACTTATATATATAATTATTGTGATGTATAAGTAATCACATCGTGTCGAGGAGGCAATAGTCCATATGTCTATGAACAATTTTATCACATTATAAGTGCGTGAAAAGGTAATAAAGAAAATGGTATATATTATATTTCTTGAAATTTAATTATTTCATGAATATCATATAGATTTTTTATGTCACATATTTATAATTAAAACCATCCTTTATACATTCCGTGTAACGTGTGAACGAATCACATCGCTTTGAGGGGGCGATAGTCCACATTTCCATAAATGATGTTATTGTGTTTACACATAATGGAAAGAATAAAGGAATGTTTTATAAAATAAATAAAGATGTATAAATAAATTATATATATCATATATATCATATAAAAATATTTTTTCCATCATAATTCCCAACCTTGAAAGGTGGGAAAGGAAAAATGAATAATCGTCATTTCGTGCGGCAGTAGTTCGTATAGGCTAATGGTAGGCATGAAACCATTATCATCTTTCAGTCATGGGTTCAAGATCCTAGACCTTTTCAAAATTAATGGGTTGTTTCCCTACATACATGATGTACTTTTCTAAAACTAAATTAATATAATTTCTAAAAATAAATATGATAGACATACTTGAAATAAGTTTAATCACTAGATAAACTTTTAATTAAGGTTTTCAAAACAAACTCACTACATAAATAATTCATCTGACATTTAACTTTAAATCACCATAAATTGTTTACCTTATAACCCTTCTAAAAGTCATAAATAAAAATTTTTAGAAATAAGGTCACAAAATAATCTTAACATTGATCCCCCATATATCACAAAGTATCTCTTGGTTGTCACATTCCAAACATGTAAATACCATCATCAAGTATCCTCTTAAAAAAATGGAAATGACTTAAATTACCATAAATACTTATTGTAAACATGAATGTTTCCTTATTTCAAATTATATTGTATATATTCATTAAATATAATTTTTTTTGTAAAACTAAAAGCATAAACCACTTATTAACAAGTCCTTAATTAGTTCCAAGCTAATTAGTACTGTCTAATTTACTTATTCCTATCAAAAATATCTTTATCCAAACAACATTATCTTAACATAAGGAATATATTAAGGGAAATATTCAAAATATCACCTTATCATTAAATCAATCTTACAGTCCATTAGAAACATACAACACAATCTTGTAAATCCTTACCAAAAAACATAAACTGAACAATCCTCGCATATTTCACCATTCATACAAAAAAAATTCTTGAATCTAAATACATAAATTTTTTTATTATTCCACTTCATCCATAAGATATAATAAGGATACATAATCCTATTTCTTAATACTTCTTTCCTTTCACATATGCTCTATAGTCTCATCATCATCATCCATATAACCATTACTCATACCACCTTGATGATTCTCTTAAAAATCTTTCCACTTAGGATATAAATTTTTATAATGACCATTCATTCCACACTTAAAGAATTTAACATTTGTTGATGTATTAGGGAGGCTAATATTCCTATCAATTTGGGTAGCCAAACCCTTCATTTTTTACTTTTCATTTACTTGCTTTGTGTCATTCTTTTCCACATTCAAAACACCTTCTTGTTCCCCTAATACATTCAATTAGGTGATTATTTACACATTCTTGACACAAAGGAAACTGAATATTTTTTCCTCAATGGTCTCCATTACCTAAACTCTCAGCGAAATCCTTCATTCTCTTCTTTGTTGAGTCTGAGAGTTGGTTAAGGTACATGTTGTTTATCATATTCCTTGAAAACTGATTAGGTATGATCACAACATCCTTCACTCCAGTGGTCATCCCATTTGACTTCTCATTAGAAGATTCTCCATCACAATAAACTTTAATACAGTTCCTTCTGATTACCTCCATTAGATAAAACAAAAAATCATTGAATAAGAAATGATTATAATAGTGAGGAACCACATAATCATGAAAAGCAACTTAAAATATGTCTAAGTTATAACACCTTCCTTAATTAATGAAACCTTAGGTTTATCCTAGGTTATTCATAGAATACTTATATTAAAATCCTTTATGATGGTTTGTGAAGAGCTTGTGAATTCCCAAATCATATCCCCTGGGAGTGTCAAACCAAGTGCATAGTAAGGCCCGTTGTCATATACTGGGTTACCCCGAGTCAAGCCCAGGTAACCTTTTCAGAGTTATGACTCATAGGTAAATTTTTATCAAAACCACTTCAACTTGTAGTATCCAGATAAGTATGTATTTATAGGAAACCACTCACTCTATCTTTTACCGAAATTCCAAGACATTTTCTTATACTTTTCATTATCATTAGACTTATCCTTAATTATTAGAGTTCTCACAAAGGTTTTCTCATCATAGTTTCAAAATGTTAACTAAACCTTTACTCTGATACCAAATATAATGAACCAGTATTAACATACATAGAAATTACATCACTTTTTCATAATACATAAAACATTATAAAAATAGACGCCCAAAGACCATATATTTTATTGCCTTTGGAAACTTGGAAACATAAACACTAATACATAAGTGAGCTAAATTATCTCCCACTATGTTCTTAATGACTAGAACCCTTCTTATAAAAATCACAATTAATATAAATCTTCATAAACTAGGGAAGAGAAAATAAAAAGGAGTGAGATCAGATGCTCTTTAAGGGTAAACAAGGGAGACATGTAAGAATAAACTTGATCATAGGGGTATGATAACATGATCATAACATTAGAAGATCTCACCCTATATATCATAGATCATAAACATGAATCATTGCATAAATCTTGAAAGTTCATAAGATATGAATCATAAGGAAATAAATAACATGATCCATGAAAGCATAAAATAAGAATAAGATATGGAATTTTGGTAGACACATAAGCATATAGAATGATTTCCACAATAATCTAAGAATAACTACCAATGCCAAATTGGTAGTATGGGTTCACTCAACATACCATATTGGTAGTCATTGTTCACTCTCGTGTCCATATTAGTAGTATGAGTGCACTCCCCATACCATCTTGGTAGTCATGGTTCACTCTCACGGTCATCTTAGTATATCTCATGAGATATAAATATTTACTTAATGCATTGGAGGGAGATATAGGTCCCACTTATATCATAATGAAATCATACATACATGCGCAAAAAAATCATAAACAATAATATCATAAACCATGAAATGAAATGGGTGTCATAAACATGTAATCACAACTTAACCAATCGAAAAAAGACTGGTTTTATAATCATTTCATCAAATCATAACCTGTGAAAAGAATAAGGTTTCATAAGAATATAAATTTTGAAATAGATAAAAATTTTGTAAACATAATTCCATAAAACATAAACCATTCAGATAAATAATATGATTGGAAACATTGTATAATTTCCCCATAAAGGCATGAGTAACACCAATAGATGTTATCTTATATGGGAAATAATTTTTGGAAGATATTTTAAAAATACTTCATGATTAAATTATCCTTTCTCTTTGAAAAATTATTCTTAAAATATAAAACCTTTTGAAAACCATTTTCATGAAATTAAACTTGAAAACTTATAAAGGAAGCATTAAAAAAAATTTAAAGCCTTTTTCCTTTGAAAAATTTTAGAGGAGATCAAAAACCTTTTGAAAACCATTTTTCCTTGAAAAATTATGAAAGAATCTTAAAAACATTTTGAAAACTATTTCATTGAAAATATATTTTAAAAAAATTTCTTAAAAATTAATCTTTTAAACATGAAAATAAGGCTTCAAAGAATTGATGGTGGGTAAATCCATACATATCATACGAGGTAAAAAGAACATTCCTTTTTCATGGTAAAAAGGTTAGAAAAATTCCTCATTCTAAAAGTGAAAATAAGATTCATTTGAAAACATTAGTAAAATAAAAAAAGGGTAAAATTTCTTTTAATGATCATAGGAGATTAGTAGAATATTATAATAATCAATTTTTTGGAAATCAAATTTTTATGGAACACATATTTTTGACCGAAGAGATAGGTATTGTCATTTTTTTTTTAAAACATTTTCTTAATTATCTTAATAAACAAAGAGTGGAAAAAATAGTAATAATACCTTAAGAAATAAAGACTAATCAGAGGATAAGAAAATTCACGAGTGTTATTAAAATAGGGATCATAATATTTCATTAATGAAAACATGATCATAAATAATCTTGATAGACGGTGATACTATTTTAATAAACTCCTACCACATGGTAACTTTGAATCATATTACCCATGTAGAAAAATGAAATTACATGGAGCTTTAAAATACCATGAAAATAAGGAGATTCATGTTATAAAATTTAAAAGGTAGTTTATACTCCTCATATAAACATATAGGTTCATAACATGGCATGTGTCTTAAAGGAGGCAAATTGAGACAAAATTACTTTACCAATTTTGTAACTTTTGAAACTTTAAAAACATGATATAAATATCATAAAATGGTTATGTAAATACCAATATATTTAAGTATAATAGTCATATAATACATTAATGGGCAGTATATACACCACACAAAATAAGTGAGCAGTGAATAAAGCATGTATCTCACAGAAATAAAGAGAGATATGAAATTCCCTTACCTTAACTTCGACTTGTCTCATGTGTCTTTGTATTCCTAAATAATAAAATTATGTTAATTAATTAATTTTTAAGAACATTTTTAAAGTTTATTATTAATTTTACTTCAATTATTACCATGTTGTATACAAATACTTAAACAATTAAGTTTAAGTTGGGTGTTTTGATCAAATTCATTTCATGTGTTAAAAAGGACTTTGGTTGGTCAACTATGGTCAAAGGGGTCATTATATAAAAATATTCAGAATAATAATCCAAAAATAATTATCATATTTATTATTTAATTATACTTTTAAAACCAATCATTAAATATGGTTATGAAAAATGAATCAACATTACAATCACAGATATGGTGGGCCATACATATGTATGAGTAACGTTCCCATTTCTCAATGATCATTATGTAAAGAAGGTAGGTAACATTAATCTTTATAGAATGATAATTATATCATAAATACCATATTATTTAATCATTTATACTTATATATATAATTATTACGATGTAAAAGGAATCACATCGTGTTGAGGAGGCGATAGTCCTCGTGTCTATGGACGATATTACCACTTTATAAGCGTGTGAAAGGGTAATAAATAAACTGGTATATATTATATTTTCAGAAAGGTAATTATGTCACTAATATCATATATATGTTGTGTATTTAAAATAATTATAATTAAAACCATCCTTTATACATTATGTGTATCATGTGAATGAATTACATCGCTTTGAGGGGGCGGTAGTCCACACTTCCATAAATGATATTATCGTGTTTATACATAATGGAAATAATAAAGGAACGTGTTATAAAAGAAATAAAGAATCATAAAAACATTATATATATATATATATATCATATATATAATATATATTATATATAAATAGATTTTCCATCATAATTACCAACCTTGAAAGGTGGGAAAAGAAAAATGAACAATCGTCATTTCGCGAGGCGGTAGTTCGCCGTACACAAACGGTAAGTTTGTTACCCACTAGATGGTGGTGTGTGTAAGTTTAGGTTGAAACATTAATATAAAAACATATACATATATTTATTATACTAGTGTTATTATATAATCACAAAATAATGATATTTTAGGGTGTAGATAAAGAATATAAAAGAAAGGATCTTGAGGAAGGATGTTACCTCTTCTTTGGGAAACTCTTTTTGGTTTGAACCAAAGGGATTCCTTGGATGGATTTATGCCAAAAGGAAACCTTCAAGGAGAAATGGAGGTATTTTTTAGAGCTATTCAGGTAGATTTTGGTCGATCAAAAGTTTCTTGATATGTGTGAGTAAGTGGGAGGAGAGGAGGCCTTTTATAATGGAAGAGGAGTGAGACTCTTATAATATTTTGGAAAAGGGAAACCCCACCCCAATTTTTTTATTGAAAGTGGATCCAATAATGATAAAAAGTTGTTAAAAGGGATTTTAGAGTCTAAATATGTCCATACAATGGTTTTTTTACAAATTTATAGGTTTTTTGGTCCGTAATGTTATGGTTTAGTCCCTTATTAAGCTTAATTTAACCTTAATTGTTGTAATTAATTTTAATTACTTTCACTAATATTTTTGGTAACATAATAAGTTGAAATTATTATAATTTATAAATTATTATGATTCCAAATATGGAATCCATTTTTCTAAATTAAAAACATAGAAGTGGAAGAAATTATATTAAATTTAATCCCATAGACGGGACGACAAAACATGCTTTTAAAGTAAATACATTGAAATGTTTGCTAGGTTTTTATAGCCAATTTCAATGTGAAATTGATTCTAGTGAAATAAATTAGGTAAATTTATAAAAATTTGATCTAATTAAACATTAAAATCAATTAAAAATATAATTTATCCTTATAAAAAAAATAGATAAAAATATAGTTTTGAGTTAAAATTCTGTATTGTTCACTATTCATTAATAAATGAAACTTCACTAAAAAATACAAAAAATTCAACATAACCTAATTTTTGTGTTTTTATTTCAAAAATGACCTTTATTTTGACATATAAAAGTTACAAAATTTATATTTAAAATAGGTTCTCCATCAAAAGGTGGTAAAAGTACATTAATAAAAATATAGGTTTTTATGTGTAAAATTGGGTTTGTTCTTATCTTAGGCCTATAAAATCTGTTAGATGAATATAAAAATATTTTATTAAATATATAATATTTATATTTTAGTAATATCACTCACAAATTTTAATTAATTTTATTTATTAGGATAATTTTTTTGAGCATAAATATAGTTTTCTATAAAAATATTCTATATATATTCAATTGGTTTATATATTCATTGTAACTAATGAATTAATTTTATATTTGTGTAAACCATAGGTTTTTATAAGTTAGTTAATACTATTCATATTACCTAACTTAATGGATAATCTAAGTCTTAATATATTAAATAATAATATTTTAATAATATATTGTTGTTTGGTAATACTTGATCTTGGGTGTTACGCAAGGCATCGAGGAAAGTAAGTATTGCATATAATGTAATCTAACCTCAGTATTTCCTATAGATAAAGATAAAATTTATGTTTCATGTAGTGAATGATTAACTTGGTATTGCATATAATGCAATCCAAACTTAGTTCTTTGATATATAAAAACTATTTTCATTGTTGCATAAAATGAGAAATATCAAAAATATTAAATTAATTTTATTTTTTTTTCAAAAAATATTATGGTGATAAAGATATATAGACATGTTTATAACTACTTGTCTATATGATATGGTGTTTGAAAGAGGAAAAAGGTTAAAAATATTTAGTAAAGAATGATTTAATAAAATGGTCATGGATATGGTTAAAAAAAAGTAACGAATTTCAATTAATTAAAATTTCAACAATATATTAATTGGTGTTTTATCAAATACATTATTTATAGAACATTAATTAATTGAAATGTAGGTTGTGTTTTTTTTATTTTTTTCTTAACATGATAATGTTTTATTTGTGTAAGTATGGAGTATAATTACCCTTTTAGTGGGCATGCTCGAGTTCTGATTGCCTAGTATGGTTGGTATATGAGATTTGTTCCTATGATGTGGTTGTTTTGGTATGATGTTGGGTTAATGTGAGAACCTTTAGGGGTAATGGTAGAAGGTGATGATACATTATAATGGTGTATATCTCTCTCTAGAGTGAGTAGAGGGGTCTTTGGTTAAGGAAATGGATGTGGTTTTTTTGGAATGGGGTGATTTAGTTGATTAGATACTCTCAATAAGGTTATGTTGGTGTGTGATGTTTCCTTGGGATAGTGATTTGGAACTCTATAGAGTGAGTATGGAGTGGTATTGGGTGAATCATGTGAATTTGTTATTCCTACTGTAAAATCCCATGTTTTGAGCGAGTCAAAAATTCCATGGGAATTTGAACATTCAATTTGGTGGATAGACCAAATTTAAAATTAAGTTTGATAATGGATTTTTGAGGTTTGGAATACCTTAAAGTGTTTTTTTGGATGGGGTTTAGGTCTTGAAAGTTGTATCGGGGTTTCGGTTGTGTTTTAGAACCATCGTGCTTCAGAAACCCAATTTTTGGAGACACGACACTGGGTACACCATTAGCCTATGGTTAGTGATAAACATGTGGTCCAAACCATACTAACAATTTTTAATAGGAAATGGTTAGATTTAACCATGTGGTATGACTATTAAACCATGTGTTTTAGTGTAAAGGGGTAGAGGGATCCGCATAGTTGGCACATAATTTTTCTAACCGTGCACTACAACCATGTGAGGTGGAGTATCCTTGGGATAATCTACCTACACAGTTGTCACATAGTTTAAAAAACTAAAAATCCAAAACATGAGGCTCATTTAAGGGGATGGAAGTGACTATTTTACCCCTTCCACCTATAAAATTTCACAACCCTTTTATTTCCCTCATTCCACAAAATATCTCATTGTGGGAGCTCCTCCTCTTCTCCCACCTAGGTTTCTTTATATATCCTTTATCTAAGCTTCAATTCAAGAACCGTTCATTATGTTGGATCCATATTGGTAATAATAATGATCATATTACTTCTTTTATCATTTTACTTCATTTTTGTGGATTCTATTTCCATGTGATCACATATGACCTACTTTCATGGAGTTTATTTATTATTCCATTTTATCTTGTTCCAACCTGAATCAAAGGACAATATCATATGAGCAAAGATTCTTAAGAATTAGGTAGTTGGTTCCTTGATTTATCTGAATTTATTCATGTGTTACTGTGATGTTTGATAATTAGGTGTGATTGGGGTGGTTCGTTTGTGACCATTTTTATGTTTCTCCCTTTTTCTATTGTTCTTGTGAGATGATGAGGGGTAGTCTCATGTGGGATAAGGTACATATAAGCCTTGAATGGAATGGAATGTATAAAATATAGGTTTGAATTGGTTTTGTAGGATGTGATGGTTATGTAATTTATTTAATGTGATCCTATGGTTATGTTGGTTCCATGGGAACGTATTGGGTATGTCTTGTGAGACCTTGGGCCATGTTGATTACTATAAATAGTGGTGGTGGAGGTCCATCAAAGGTGTGTCTTATATTGGTTGGTGTATTGAAGCACAATGTTGTGGGCCAATAATTCTATTTGGGTCACATGCACATAGGATCAAGGACTAATGAGTTGATATTAACCACTTCATATGGGTGGAGGCCTTCACAGAGTTAGTGACATAGGGAATAATGATGAAAATTACTAAGAAGGAAGTTCTAATCATAAAAATCCATGATTGATGGTGTGGGAGACCATAATGTGGGGGAAGAGGCTCACTATGATGTTGGGGCTGATGATATGGGACTAGGGAAGGACATATGTCACTATGCCATGATACATTGGGCTATTAATCAGACGATGATTTAATAAGTGGAATTCCAATGGACTTGTGATATGTTTATGGGTGTGCCGATGGATATCAGATTTATTCAATGGGTTTTTCATGAAGATGTAGATAGGTAATGATATGTTATGTATATGGTAATGGTTGTAATGTGATGCCATTTGGTATAGAATTAGATGGGAGACTAAGGGTCCTTTTAGCCTGACTGATTATGGATGCATCATTCCACTCTGATGTTGGATGAAGCAAGTAAAATCTACGCTATGGTTATTGATAATAAGTGAAATGGGTTATGTGATGTATTATTGGTTGATATTTATTTATGTTTTTTGTATGTAGTTATATGTATAGATGTTAGATAGCAAATTGTTGGTGGTGTCATACTAAGTTCATCCTCACACCCTGCATGGGCCCCTTGGGATGTGTGGAGACTTTATGGATTTAAGTGTAAGAAAGGGATCTGGATCATGGTATGGAACGTAGGGAGATGGAATGTGCCAAGGGTGTGTAGGATGGATGGAAATAGTTTTTGGTAGATAAACCAGGTGGTTCCTTTGTGCCAAGATAAAGTTTCTTTTTGGGTTTTTTCTTACATAATTATATAATGACCCATGGGAAATCTTGTATACTTATGTTTTCCTATCCAGATATATAGATATTATCTGATATATATAGAAGGTTTAATTTTGGATTATCACTTCTTTTGTTTCATATTGATTCCGTTGGGTTTGGTTTACTACTTCTACAGTGCATTTATTATGACTACTATTATTTTTATCACTAGAGGGTATAGTCTCCCCACTATCACCCAATAAACACTCACTTCTAGACAATAAACTTTGGTATACTGGGAGGCACACCTAAGTCTAGGTGTTTGTTGGGAAGAAATCCCTAGATGTGTCCTCTCAGTGTGTTTTGGGTATGATTGTGTTTGTTGAAAAAGCCAGATGACCAAAAATGTGTATGGTTGGTGTTTTCTAAAGATAGGTTTTTAAGGTGGCATAGTTTCCCAGTGTTTTTCAAATTTTTTGTACTCAAAATCAGGAATTTGTGTTTGGAAATGTATGATTTTCTTCACAGAACTAGATGGTGTGAATAACGGTGGACGAAATCAGAAAAGGAAGAGAAACATAGAGCCCAGGACATGGAACACATACCATGTCTGGGAAGGGTATGCAGCCGTGTACCAGGTAGTATGAACAATACATGGGAGCAGTCTACGAAACCAAAAATGGTTCATAGAGGAAGCTAGTGAGGTACATGGATGAATTATCATTGGTAGAGAAGATCGAGTGCGTAGGAGAAAAGGCAGTATGCATACCACATATGAAAAATGGTACGTAGGAAGGCTTGCGGCGGTAGCGGGATCGGTATGCGGTAGAGGCTGTACCAAATAAAAGATTTGGTAAATCTTAGATTAGTGGATATTGCAGATATCTTTGTCTATATAATAATTGAAAATCCCATTGATTAGAAAAGAGACTAAATATAATTAGAGAATATATTTTGCTCTGGGATTTCGACAAAGTATGAAGGAAGTTTGTGTGGGAGAATTCCACCAAATCTGAAGTGGTTCTCTTGGAAGAAATTATGCTGAAGGTTTTTGCAGAGAACTATAACATGAATAGGAGACGGTACATGGAGGAAGAAGGTGTGGTATGGTGGTGGTTAGTGAAGGGAGTCCGAAAATAAAGAATAGTTTGTGGGTATAGGGTGATTTATAGAGGATGTTCATGGAGTCGGTACGCGATAGCGAAGGCAGAGGAGGTTGCGGAAGAAGGGAGGGTCGTAGAAGCTAAAGCAGTATGCGAAGAAGGTGTTCCGCGTACCGAACCCGGTACTCAGTATGTGGGAGAGGAAGGTGATTCACGATTTTCACACGGAATCTTGCAGAATCTTCAAATCAGTTTGAAAAAATATTTTTCGGTGCCTAGCAGTACTCAGGAAGGTGAAATTCATCTACTGATGAAAAAGGAACCTCAACAGTGCATCTACCTATAGTTTAGGATGTATGAATTCATGAAAATGAATGGAACTACATGTCCATAAACTATGTTTGTTCTACAAGTCGATAAACTGTGTGTGGTTTCCTTTCCAAGAGCAGTGAGTACAGGAAGAGGAAGATGATGACCCTTTACACCGAAAGTGAGCCAGAGAAAGAGGCATAGGGAGTGACCCTTGGGAATGAAGTGAGAAGACCCTAAGACTTGTAAAGGTAGTGAGACTGGGAATAAAAGATCTAGCCCGAACATTGTACTCATTATTGGCTGTGAGCCTTAGTGAATTTGGTACATTGGCACATCGCCATTGTATGCTCCTTAGATGTATCCTAGTGAGGGTGAACCAAGTAAAAATTGTTGTGTCCTATGCATGATTTTATATCTGGTCATATATTTCTATGGGAGGAAGAGAGAATTGAGTTTTTTCTAATAAAGAAACAAGATCCAAAAGGGAGAAAGTTTTAATATATCATACCCTGATTCACCCCCCTCTTAGGGTATTTGACCTAGTGGACCTAACAATGGTGCACTAACCTAGATTAACAATTGAATGACTCCTGGGTTAGGGAATTACAAGTGGTATTAGAGCCTTATGTTGGTCAAAAATTGGTACCAACATTCGACTCGTTACCAAGTGTTTTTAAAGGCACGTATTTGAAATGATCTTTTATTCAGGCTATGGTAGACTGGATCCTAAAAAACTGTCAAAAATTAGGATGGATGTCGTGTTTTATGTCTTTATAGCTCCTATATGAATATAAAACCAAGTTAGTAGTGGAAAATGGATGTTTTTTTGAAGTTTATAGTTGAGTTATTTTATTCAGTTAATATTGAATTTGATATTGTTAAATTTTGTTTGGACTCTTGGACCAAGAGGCAGGAGGAGAGAATTAATGCATCATAATAGTTACTTAGGTTCGCATGAAATATGTGTGTTCTTATGATTTTTTTCTTAGATATTGGAGTATAATAAAGAGGGTTGAGACATTTAAAGTTTCAACAAGAGGATAAATAGTGTTTTCCTAAATAGAATCTTGGTATAATTCTACTCATCCAGGCCGAGTATGTGGTTCCTTGTGTGATTGGTGTGTGATAATGTGTGGATATGGTGTATGAGATTCCTAAATCTGATTAGGTAAGAAGGAATAAAATAAGGGGGTGATCTATTTAAATTGTTAACAATAGGCTAAACAGTGTTTTCCTGCATAGCCTCTTGGTGGAATTCTACCCAACCATCCCAAACTAGTGGTTTTTTGGTGTGATTAGTATATGATTCTTGGCTCTGATATGGGTATGTAGGGTTCCATGAAGCATTATGAAATATGATATGGGTGCATTATGGAAGTGTAAGGGCGGTGATATGTGTTTCTAATTACATATTACTCTCTTTGTGATATCTATACTATTATTATTGGTACTGATCATATCTTTTGATTATTAATGATATGCCACCTAGACAACTTCTGGTGGATAATCATGAGGTAAAATATGTGGAACCACTAGGGAATTCATGGGATGAATCCCTTGTGGGTAGTAGTTATCATGATCCATAGGTGGGGGCCCTAAGGTAGGAGGGATAACTGCAACAAGGGTTCAATATTGGTCTATGTATAGATGAGTAGCTTAGGGAAATCTTAGTGCAGGTAATTTAGAGTATTGAATGGGGAGATCAGGGAGGTGATCCACCAATGAAATATCTAATATAGGAGTTTCATCCACAATATCCCTTGTTTCAGGGTGAGGAAATACCATTAGCATTAGAGTTTTGGATAGAATCTATGTAGATTATTTTTTATCCAATTGAGACACCCCCATGGAAGAGGGTGAAGTTGGAAACATATATGCTCAGGGGAACAAAACATAATTGGTGGGGAATACAGGTACATGCAGAAAGGCATGAAGGTTAGGTGTAGATGGACTTAGAGACTATGTTATTAAATCACTTCTTTACTAAGACATCGAGTTAATATTGATCTTTCAAGTTTATAAACTTGAAGTAGGAAGATAATCATCCATGGAATATACTGGGAGGTTCATGGACCTATCATGTCATTCATGATCTATGGATGGTTATGACATCACCTAGGTGATTTGATTAAAATATGGTTTGTGGTATAAAATTAGGGTATAGGTAAACATATTTAGGTTTAACTCACTCTCAGATTAAGTGAAATAGAAATTGATAGCTGAGGAGAACATGATGGATAAGACTTTACTAAGAGGGTCGATGAAGTCAGGTGAGTCAGGCCTTGGTATTTTGGGTAGCCGAAAGTAGTGAGGAGTATCAGCAGGGCAGTCAGGTTAATGAATCGAGTAGGCCATCAAGGAGTGGATAATCAACAATATAATTCCTATATGGGGAATAAAATCCCATTTAGACCCAATGTGACTGACCTCCAAAGGAGTGTTGGGTGCACAAGAAGATGAGACATTTAGATAGGTTCTACCGAAGGGAATCTCAGATATCTAGGATTTAGGGTTTGCGTCAAAATCAGGGATCTAAGGTTGGACCCAAAGCAGTACTAGGAGAAATTTTTTTAGATATGAATTCATACTCTAGTCGTGGTAGATATAGAGACACCTAGTAGTGTGGGAAATGGCCAATAGTGGGCACAACTCCATAGGGAGTACATGCATCTGAAATTCAGGATTCAAGAAATCTGCATGGGGTTGAGTAGACAAGCATAGAGAATAGCGATACAATGATGGTTATAGGTTCTTGATGAGTATAGTAGTTTTCGTTTATTATTAGCATGATATAAATTGTCACACGAGGTGAACATACGGTAAATGAATTATCCAAGTTTTGGTTAATATATGGTCATTTATAATGGAGCATTAATTATAGATGATGCATGGGAATCATGAAACTTTTTTTGGAATTATATATATGTATATGATGTAGGGACCTTTGGGAATATTGTGTCATATAGAATTTTCAGTCATTGACTATGATATAAGACCTTAAGGGTATCATGTGTGAAGTGGGCGTGAGGTGAGTATTTGATGAGATGTAGGATTGATAGTATGTGATCATTGGGATATGTGTCCTAGGGGGATAGTTTTTGGAGGACCATTGGAATGTTGGGAAGTGGTTCGAGAAGTGACTGGGTATGTGATTCCTAAGGCGGGGAGTGCCACAAAAGGAATCAACCATGAGTGAGTAGTTGAGGTAGTCTGGGATGTTGTAAATGTGATGGATATGTTTGGTATCATCTCATCATATGGGAAAGTGAATAGAGGGATACTTGGGATAAGGGATATAACATATAGTGACCAAACACTAAAAGGTCTGGAGCCAGTGTCTGCTATCAATTACATTGGCATGATTACAAGGAACCAAATTCTGAAGGACTGATATTTTAGCAGTATTGGTAAACCAGATACATAAATGAGTATTGTATTAAAAATGAATAAACTAATTAAAAAATATTTTTTATTCTCTCTAAATAAATAAATTCAAGAATAACTTTATTCCATCTAGTATATCCCTGTATATCTTTTATAGTCAGCTTATTGTATTCCTGGGGAAAAGGAAAAAAATAAGGGTGAGCTCAAATGCTCTGCAAGGGTAAAGTATAGTGGAAGCAATAATGAATCAATGAGATTAATAATTATGGAATGGTAAATAATAGAGCACACATACTATGTAATAAACAAACTGAGATAGAAGTTCATAATTAATATGTCAAGGTAATAACTAAAAACACATGCCATTCAAATAACTAGATAAGGCAAAAATCAATATGGAAAGGTTAGAAACTGAAATGTATTTCATCTAATAAATGAAGTAAAAATGAAATGTATCCATAGATATATCGATAAAAAATATCATGGATGAATAATAATTGAAACTAAATGAGGGAAATGCTTAATTATTAGACTCCATGTTTCTTAGGTACATGGAACCATTACCATCAAGACCTTTTATAATAAATTTTATCATATTAAGTAAAAACCCATCTAAAGAGGCTATCCAACTAACTCATCCCATGAGACCACTGATGCATCAAGGGGCTATCTATAACTAGGCCCACCCATGTCATACCTGTCCAAAACATTCCTCATCTATCGAATAATTGATTTAACAATGTGCCTTATCAAATATCCATATAGAGAATAAAATACAGATTTATCAACATTTCCCCAAAAAATAAAATAACTTTAAAGATAAAAAATGTATTAAAAATGGTATACAGTTTATGTAATAAACATATCCATGATAAATGATATGGATAAATAAGGGAAATTTAATGTTAAATGATCATAGAAAATTTAATATTTCAAGGGGACTAGAAGATGAATAAAGGAAGTGAATGCTATCCTTGTCCAAATCAATAATAAACTACCCAGAAGAAGAATAAGGATGGTATCAATAAATAATATCTCATGTGGAGTAAAATAAAGGGTTGATTTCATTGACAAATAGAAATACTATAAAAATATATTTTAAAAACATTCTTGAGAAAGATATAATTTTATTATGAAAAAACATTTGGAAAATATTTTCTTTGAAAAAAACATTTAAAAATATTTTTTTAAAAAGTAACCTTTTAAACATGCAAAGGAAGCTTTAAATAAATGACTATGGGTAAATTCATACAAGGTGTAAGATGTAAAAAAGAACATTCCTTTTTCATAGTAAAAGGTTAGAAAAATGACTTATTCTGAAAGAGATAAGAAGATTCCTTTGAAAACATTGGTAAAATAAAAAAGGGTAAAAATTTATTTATCAAATCATTTTAAAAATATTTTTTAAAACATTTTAATAAAACATTTATTTAAAAAAAATAGGTTCTCTGACTATGATAGGAATAAAGTCAGGTTTTCTGAAAAATATTTTCTAAAACATTTTGAGTACCAAAGAGTGAAAATATGGTACTAATACTTGAAAATGTTAATGAATAAGATGAGGAGAGAAAATTAAAGGTTTTATTGAACAATGGTCATATAATTTCCTTGAATTTAAATACCATTAAATGACCATTGAAGTTATTATTGAAGAAAATAATCATTAAACATTCCAAAGTGTCCCATACCACCTTGAAACATTTTAAATCATAATCCTCATGAAGGAATAAAATTAAATGAAAGTTATATTATCATGATATTAAAGATATTCATGATATATCATGTAAAATGTTCGTATATACAAAATATAAAAGAAACTAGGTGCATAAAAACAAATAAGTCTCAACGGAACATAAGTTGAGAAAATATCCCCTATCTTGCATTTTATTTATGGTGAACATCCTTTAACTTCCTGTATAATAAAATTATGTTAATTATTTAATTTATTGAGAAAATTTTTCATGTTTATCATTAATTTTATTTCACTTATTTCCATACTGTATAAAAATACTTAAATAATTAAGTTTTTGTCGGGTGTTTTGACCAAATTTGATTTATGTGTCAAAAACTACTTTGGTAGGTCAACTATGGTCAAAGGGGTCAATATATAACATATAAAGAATAATAATCACGAAATAATTATCATATTTATATATCAATTATAATTAAAAAAATCATTAATTATGGTTATGATAAAATGAATCAATATTACAATCATGGAGACGGTAGGCCGTACATACGCATGAGTAATGTTCCCATTTTTCAATGATCGTTATGGAAAGAAGGTAAATAAAAAATATATATTTATAGAGTGATAATTATATCATAAATACCATATTAATTAATTATATATAATTATATATATATATAATTATATATATATATATAATTATATATATATATATATATAATTATCATGATGTAAAAGGAATCACATCATGTCAAGGAAGTAGTAGTCCACACGTCCATGAATGACGTTATCACTTTTTAAGTATGTGAAAGGGTAATTAAGAAAATGATATATATTATATTTAAAGAAAGGTAATTATTTAATTAATGTCATATTTTTTTAATGTAAAATATTTTTAATTAAAAACATCATTTTTACATTTCATATATAGTGTGAATGAATCACATCGCTTTGAGAAGGTGGTAGTCCACACTTCCACAAATTATGTTATTGTATTTACAAAAAATAGAACTGTAAAGATATGTATTATAAAAGAATTAAAGTAGATTAAATACATAATAAATATAATATATAAAAAATATAAATATATTTTACATCATAATTTCCACCATGAGAGGTAGTAAAGGAAAAAATGAACAATCATTGTTTCGTGCGGTAGTAGTTCTCTGTACAGAGAAACAACAAGTTCATTACCCATTAGATAGAAGTGTGTGTAAGTGTAGGTAGAAAACTTATAATAAATACATAATATTATATTTAGGACACTTTTTTTGTTATAAAAGTATAGAATAAGAATATTTTAGGGTTTGGATAATGGAAATAAAAATAAATATCTTAAGGAAAGATGTTACCTGTTAATTGGGTAACTTCTTTTGGTTTGTACCAAAATGATTCCTTGAAAGGATTTATGACTAAGGTGAGGATTATAGGATTAGGGTAGGGATTTTTAGTATCTATTTGGGAATATATTGGTTGAGAAAAAGTTTTTTGAGATGTTTTAGTAAGTGGTAGTGGAGGAGGACTTTTTATAGCAGAGGAGGAGTGGCACTCTTGTAATATTTTGACAAGGGAATTCTATACACTTTTTTCACATTGAAAGTGGATCAAATAATGGAAACAAATCTATACAAGGGAGGATAGGGTCTAAATATGTCCATACAATGGATATTTTACAAGTTTATAGGTCATTTGGGCTCTTAAGATTATGCTTTAGTCCCTTATTAAGCTTAATTTTACCTTAATCATTGTAATTAATTTTAATTACATTCACTAATATTTTTTGTCAAAAACTAAGTAGACCTTATTATAAATTATAAATTATTATTATTAAAAATATGGAATCTATTTTTTCAAATTTCAATAATATAAGTGGTATAAATTAATTTAAAATTCATCCCGTAGGCGGGATGACAATACAGGTTTTTAAATTAAAAACGTCCGAAAGTTTTCCATGTTTTTTTATAATCAATTTCAAATTTAAATTTATTCTAATGACATAAATTTTATTAATTTATAAAAATATTATCTAATTAAACTTTAAAACTAATTTAAAATATAATTTAACCTTATAAATATATTATATGAAAAAGCAGTTTGGAACTAAAATTCAGTATTTTTAACTATTCATTAAAAAATGAAATGTTTTATAAAAAAATAAACAATTCAACCTAACCTAATTATGATTTTTTTATTTCAAAAATTAAGTTTATTTTTACATATAAAATAAATAAAAGTGTCAATATTCATATTAAAAATGAGTTCTCTATTAAAATGCTGTAAAATTATCTTTATAAAAATATAGGTTTTTATATGTGAAATGGGGTTTGTTCATATCAAATCCAATGGATGAATATAAAGAATATTTTATTGAATATAATATAATATATATATATCTCATTAAAATAATTAAATAATTTTAATTAATTATGTTTACTAAGACAAAACTCCTTTATAAGTATAAAAATAAAAATATTTTATTTTATATCCAATTAGTTCTTATTTTCATTTCTCATTAATTGGTAACCAATGAATTCATTTTATATTAGTATAAACCACAAAATTTCATAGGTTATTTAATGTAATTCATAACCACTAACATAATAGTTATGTTATATCATATTATATTAAATAATAAAATTTTAATAATATATTATTGTTCGATAAAACTTGGTCTTACGTGTAATGAAATCCATCGAAGAAGGGCGCTCTTGTGTGTAATGCAAGCTAACTCAGAGTTGCATGCATTGAAATATATAGAATATGTTTGAAATATTAAATAAATTATATAATATCTGGATATTATATTCCCTTATTGTTTTGGTGTCGTGTGTTATACACACTATCGAATACAATGTTCTTACATTAGAATTTTGGGGTGTTGCATTCTCCTCACATTAATTATATTGTATCCTCCCAATTTTAAATCGATCTTGGTGATAGATTGTTAGATATTTTCTATGTTAAAATTCCACATCATGAGAAGGGTTCAAACAAAATCCTATATAAAAGAGAGAATGAGAAGTACAAATGTCACATGGTCTAACATGTAACTAGGTCTCTAAGTAAAAGAACATTAGTGGAAAGTAGAGATACATACTTGGTGGAAAAACCTAAATATTTATAGGGAGTGATTGACATAATCAATCACAAACAAGTGAATAATAAATTAAAAGTTTAGGGCCCCAAATCCATAAATATTTGATGATTTAAGATACCATCGGTTCAATATAAATTATGGTATTAGGACAATATTTTATTTATAATTCATTTTCCCAATGTTGGATAATTATTTTACTACCTAAGAATACATGGAAATTTATTTACATGATACATTTTAAATTCATGTGAACAATTCCATCTTTTGGCTGTACTTCAATCAAATTCCAATTTATCCCATACTTCATAGAATGGATATCAAAAAATTATCATTGATGTTTAATGCACTAAAATAAACATTTAACAGATCGTAAGGCCTAAAAAAAGAGAGTGTAAAGTATAACTATCTATATTTAACTATCTTCCAGAAAAATATGGTTTGTAAATTAATATCTAATCCTCAAAAGTTATACTACTGGTTCATCATCAACATTTATTCATCAAATTGTTTGACTAAAAATAATGAAAAATCAACCTGGACATTGAGGAGGTCAGTGGTTGGTTTGAAACCCTTATCATCCTTTGGTCATGGGTTCAAGACCCACAACCTTTCCAAACTTGATAGGCTGTCACCCGACTTACAAGTTGTCCTTTTATAAAACCATATTAATATAATTTCTAAAATAACAATAATGGACATCATTGAAATTAGGTTAATCACTAAGTAACCTTTTGACTAAGGTTTTCAATATAATACCAATATATAAATACTTCATCCATTTATTTCTACATAGGTCCTTCCTTGGTCTAGGGTTCATCTGTAAAATCATTTATAGGATTTCTAAATCATGAAACGTTATCATTAATCTAATACACCTTAAGTTTAAACTATGTTATTTATTGTAAAAATCATTCATAGTGGTTTGTAAAGAAAATGTGAATTATCCCAAGCATATCCACTGAGAGTATCAAATAGGTGCACAGTAAGACTTGTTTTCATGTTCCAGGTTATACCGAGTCAGTCCCAACATGCCTTTTTGAATTTGTTTCTCCTAGGTACATCTGTGCTAGAACCAATTCCACTTGTAGTATCCAGACAGTGATGTATTGTTATGAAAAATACATAATGTCCATATAACTGAATCTTTAGGATGTTCCTCTATACTTATCCTCAAGTTCCACCTTAGGGTTATGTTCTCAAACCTATTTTTTTCTAAATCTAGTTTTCTATGTTACTACTAAACTTCCTTGGATACCAAATTTAATGACCCAAACCTAGAAGTCCTAGATCCAGTGTCAGCTAACAATTACATTGGAATGATTATAAAGAATCAAATCCCAAATGACTGAGAGTTTATTAGTCTTGGTAAAATAGATACATAAATGAGTATTGTATTACAAGTGAACACACTAAATACAACATAATTTTTTTATTCTCTCTAAATAAATAACTTTGAGAATAACTTTATTCCATCTAGTATATGTTAGGTCCACTAGGTTAGATACCCTTAGAGGGGGGGGGGGGGGGGGTGAATCAGGGTATGACAGATGAAAACAACCTCCCCTCTTGATCTTGTTTTGCTGTTAAGAAAAACTCTCTTCTCTCTCTTTCCTGTATCAAAGTATAAATAGATATAAAATCATGCAAAATACACAACATTTTTTACTTTTTTCACCCTCACTGGGCTACATCCAAGGAGTATACACCGATGATGTGCCTATGTAGAAAATCCACTAAAAGCGCACCGCTGTTTACAAAGTTTAAAGAAGACTCATTGTCCCTCCTGGTTTACAACCATTCACAATTTGAAAGTTCACTTCTCTCTCAAATAAAGTGTGCTCACTAATTCTTCAGAAGATCCACTCATAATTTATAGACTTGTAGGTCCATTAATTATCTCAAATTAATGCATCCTTCACTGTATGTAGATGATCTATTGATGTACCACTTTCATCCACTGATGAATACCACTTTACCATAGTACTACTGGGAAACTCTAAATCTTTCATGAAACCCTTACTGTATCTTGCGCACAACTTTTTTTCCTTGCATGCAAGATTACACTTTTTTCAAGAAACACTCCTTGCACAAAACTTCAATCTTTCACACAAATCAAATCTTATGTGCAAATTTCATAGCTTGCGTGCAACTCAAAATCTTTTACGCAACTCCCTTTGTGAGAAATTATTAAGAAATCTGGTTCTTATATTTTCTCTAAGTGTTGAGCTATGTCGAATGAGTGGGGTCACCTCTTATTTATAGGCATCATTGACCCCTGTGCAGAAGATTAAACTCTTGTCGCACAAGATCCTATTCGAGTGCAAAAACCTCAATTTGATGTCACATTGGGCATCCAAGTTTCTTTCGCGCAACCTCATCTTTTTCACACATTTTCAAATATTTTGTGCACATCATTCCTTTTTCATTTTTCAACATTCTGACCCTGATACATGCCTTGAGTTCAAGTTTCCAAACCACCTTAGATCTTGCGTGCAACTTCCTTTTCCAAAAACATTTTCCCCCATTTTTTGATTTTGAGGCCCAAAAATTTGGAAAACTCTAGAAATTGGCACCACCTTAGATATGTTCTTTTTGTACTACCCCCAGATCGTCCATTCCCTTTTCATCATTCTTTGTCAACATAGGTTTTCAAAATTATCTCTAGAACTCGACAACTGACCCTAGAAACCCTCTTCTTCAACAAACAAATCAACCTTGTCAATAAACACAAACACCTCAAAAATGGTTTAATGCTACCTTGAGGGATTTTTTCCCAACAATATCCCCCTTTGGGTTTGTTGAAAACTCTTCTCCTAATGATTCTCTACAACTTGATACCTCACTAAAACTCTTTCCATCATCATTGGCCTCTTGAAATTCAGATAGCGACCAGAGATTCACTTACCATATACTCTAAGCCCACATAAACAATGCTCGACATGAGAAACAATAGTAGTATGAAAATTTCATCAATGAATCACTTAATTTATAACACAAATTGTTGAAACCAAACAGATACCAATTATTTATTATTCGAAACCTTCTTACACCATTCCAATGATACTATTCTGCTTTTATCATGATCCTCATCTGTCCTAATATCTATTCTTTGGTTGATCACTTCTAGCATAGCTAGATTTATTTCTCTCCCTCTATCTCATTACACTCCCCCTATCTTGATGCTCAAACTATAAGCTTCTCCCCGTGTCTTTTACTAAGAAATTTTCTCCCTTTTATAGCCACAGTTTCTCCCCCCTGAGGAGTCACTATTTCTACCCCTTTGTCAATGAACCCAAAGGTCACTCTTCTATGGTCTGAGACATTGGAAAGAACACATATTTGCACATTAGAGAAAAAACACAACATACCTCAGGGAGAAGGGGTGGGCCACATTCACACTTATTCAAGTACGGAGAGTCGACTGAACTCCCAGAGCTAGTTGATGTTTATCAAAATCTTCTTTGGGCAAGGCATTTGTCAAAATTTCTGCATCCTGTAGTTTTGTAGGTACATACTCCAAATTTACAATTCCCTGCTCAACCTTCTCCTTGATAAAATGATACTTTATCTCAATTTGATTTTTCCTTGAGTGATGGAAATGATTTTTGCTGAGATTTATAGCACTTGAGTTATCACACTAGATTCCGATCAAATAATTTACTTTAACTCCCATATCATCAAGTAGATGCTTCATCCACAATAACTGTGTGCATTCTTGAGTGGACGCAATATACTCAGCTTCCATGGTGCTTAATTAAATGCAATCTTACTTCTTGCTTATCCAAGCAATACACAATCCACCAAGATAGAATTCACCACCTGATGTTGATTTCCTATCATCTGCTGAACCGAACCAATCAACATCAATATATACCAATAACTCTGACTGATATTTTTCATTATATACCAAGATGAAGTCCACAGTTCCCTTGATACACCAAAGTATTATTTTCACTTCAATCATGTGGCTTTTCATGGGATTTCTTTGATATCACACTGATTGACATGTGGAAAAACAATATCAGGTCTTGTCGCTATTAGGTATAGTAAACTCTCCATAATCTATCTATATTCTGTGATATTAACTATCTTTCCATCATTATCTTTCAATAATTTTATCCAGGTATCAATCAAAGTTTTCATCTCCTTGGAATTTTCCATTTCAAATCTTCTCAGAACCTCCTTGGCATATTTGGATTGAGAAATGAAAGTTCCATTCCTTCCTTGTGACACCTGTAAACCAAGGAAAAATGTCATCTCTCTAATCATTGACATTTCTAACACACTTTTCATGTATTCAGAAAACTGTCTACACTGATCTTTATCTGACCCACAAAATATTATGTCAATGAAATAAACCAGCACCATCATCCTTTGATTATTGTCATTGTTGAAATAGATATTGTAATCAACTCCACCACACTATAAACCAAGATTTTTCAAATAATGATCAAGCCTTGAGTACCATGCTCTTGGTTCTTTTTTTAGACCATATAACACCTTATTCAGTCTAAAAACCTTGTTCTTATCCTCATTAATGATAAAACCATTTGGATACTCTATATACACTTCTTCCTCCAGAACTCCATTCAAGAATGAAGATTTGACGTCCATATAGAACACTTTGAACTTCCAATTTACTGCAATGGCTATGAATAATCTGATTGTATCCAGCCTTGAAACCAGTGCAAATGTATCATAGACATCCATACCCTCTATTTGGGAGTATCCTTTGCATACTAGTCATGCTTTTTTTGAATAACTGTGCCATATTCATTCCTCTTATTGAAAAAGACCAATTTAGTCCCAATGAAATTCTTATCTGCTGGCCTCAAAACAATATCCCATGTCTGGTTCTTCTCAATATGATCTATCTCTTCATTCATATCCTAAACCTAGTTTTCATATTTAGCTACATCAGTAAAACATTTAGGCTCTACTTGAGTTAGGAATTATGTCTGCTGTAGTGGTTTCATTCTTCTGGTCTGAACTGGAGCCGACTGATCACCAATGATATTCTTCAGGTCAATTTCAGCTCGACTCCTTGGATTCTTTTTAGATACAAATTTTTCTTCCTCATTATCATCATCAATATCTTATTCTGATTCATCATCGACCACTTATGCTTCTCCTAGGTTAATTTCCTCTTCATCACTTTCATCAAGAACCTGTTTACTATGTCATTTAGTATTCTATTCATTTTCCACAACAGTGACATCATTTCTCTCAACAACTTTTCCCAGCCTCTTGTTAAAGAATTTGTATGATTTGATTTTTCTTGAGTATCCAAATAATATCCCCTCATCTCCACGAGACTCAAATTTCCTATGTTTCTATTTGTTGAGAATAAAGCACTTACTTAAAAAGATTATAAAGTATTTCACTATTGGATTCTTTACATACCACATCTCATATGGAGTCTTTCCTTCCTTTGGACATAAAAGAGCTCTATTAGAAATATAGACCGATGTCAACACTGTTTCCTTCTAGAAATTCTATGGTAGGTCTTTTTCTATAAGAATCATTATGGACATGTTGTTGATGATTCAATTTCTCCTTCCAACCACTCCATTCTGTTGGGGAGTTCTCAATGAAGAAACTTGATGCCTTATCCCATGTTTCTCAAGATAGTATTCCACCTATCTATTTGTGAATTACGTACCATTTTCAGTACAAAAAATTAGAATTTTTTGTCCAAGAATCCTTTCACACTCCCTTCGGTACTGCTTTAAGTAGATAAACACATTGGACTTATGGGAAATAACAAATACCCATGCCATTCTGCTATATTCATCAATAAAAAGAATGTAGTACCTCTTTCTGTCAATTTATCTTGGTATAATAGGCATATAAACATCAGCATGAACCAATTAGAGCACTCTTATTGACTTCTTTTCCTTTTCCTTATACATATTTCTGATGAGATTACCTTATTGGCATGCATTACATGTATGATTATGATCATGTGATATCTTAGGAAGGTCTCTAGCTGCATCACACTCTACCAAATCTTCCAAGGATGGCTGACATAGATGACCAAGTCATTTATGCCACAACTTGTTTTCTTCCACTCTGGATAAAAAACACATATCTTCTTCTCCACTTACTAGGTAGAGATTCCCCTTTGTTCTTTTTACCTACAGGATCACTGCACCATCTCTTCCCTTGATGACACACGTCTTCTTGGTAAATCGTATTGAATGCCCTAAATCACATAGTTGATTGATGCTAATAAAATTTTGGCTGAGACCTTCTAAAACCCAGACATCAGCATATATTATTTCTTTTCCCCCAAAACCGGCCTTTCCTGATCCAATTATCTTCATGACTTCATCATTTCAAAATTTTATAACTCATTATTTGTCATATTTTATGCCTGTGGCTAGATCCATATTACATGTCATGCGAGACTTGCAACCACTATCAAGGATCTATACACTAGAATGGTCTGATGCTTTAAGGGAAATTTCAGCAACCATTGCCTTCTCTTATATATTATTCTTGGTCCATATTTTTGTCTTCAAAATTTACATATACTGAGACTTCTGATCATTCTTAGATTATGATGGACCGACTTCATCTTGAAAAGCTGAAAATATATTATTTATTTTCAACTCACCTGTTGGTTCTTTGATCTTCTGCTTGCGAACATTTTGATTCTACGTCGACACATTCCTCTATATGGTTGATGTATAGTATCTATCCATGTTCCCAAATCCTCCGCACAAAAAAAAATGTCCTTAGAAATGTGTTCTAGAGAACCATTCTCTGTTTGGTTGCCACTTATGTTCTTGTGCCCTTCAGTATCTTCTGGCTATAGAACACACATTTTGTGAGTGTCCCAACATTCCATAGAAATAACACCTAATAAAAGGTGAATTCCTACATGTCACTTTTATACTTATACTTGTTCCTTGGGTTCTTTTAATTTTCTGATTCTTCTTTGTACCCAAATCAGTTTTCATTTTCAGATTGGGCACTTGCGGTCTGACTTCAAACCAGGCTTCATTATATTTCTGATCAATCCCTACATAATTCTTAACATCTAAGATCGATTGATGCTTCATTCCCACTGAACTGATAGGATCCTATTTCATCCTTTTAGTCTTTTTAATGATCTTCTTTTTCGATTTTACATTGAAGGTCAACAATTTTTCTTGATCATTCACTTTTCATTACAGACTGGCGACTTCTTCTTCAAGTTATTAAATACGTTTCAATTGATCTTTCACTTTGATATTCAAGCCATCGATATCCCTTTTCTGTTCTTCAATATTGACCTTTTTTTCATCAACCTTTTCTGAGCTCTCTATCTTGGAAGACTTAAGGTTTTTGATTTATTTTACCAACTCAAAATTCTCTTCTTCTTTTTGTTTCATGTAGAGTTTGGCATCATGTACCTCCTTATTGGATTTCTTTATTTTTTCTCTCCAAACATTTATCTATTCAAGAGATAATTCAAATTTAGATTTCATATAGAATCTTCCCTCAACTTCTTCTTCTTATTCATTATCTTCGGTTTCATCCTGTTTCTGAGAACTATTGACAACTGCAACCATAGCATTTTCTCCATGATCTCTTCAGTTCTCTATCTCTTCAACCTACTCAACCTTAGACTCATCTGAACTATCACATTCTTTTGAAATAAGGTTCTTTTTCTTAAAGAAATTTCTCTTGAACTATTTCTTTCCTTTCACATAGTATTAATACTTCTTCTTGTGAATTTTGGCTTCATCGACACCATCATCTTCTTGGAACTTTTTGGGGAACCTTACTGAAATATTTCCAACCTTTCCACATCAAAAACAAGGAAGTGGAAGTTTCCATTTAAACTTTCATTTTTCTCTTTGAAGTTTTGAGGAGAGGAATAACATCACCTCATCTATCTCTTCTTCTTCCTAGGAGTCTTAAATAGCGAGCTTCTTCATGGATTTGAATGAAACATCTTTGGATTTCCCTTTTTTCCACAGTATTATTGTCATCATTTCCCATTTCATATGCTATAAGGGTACTAGGAAAGTTATCCAGTGTCAAATCTTTCAGATCCTTGTCTTCTAATACTGAAAACTTTGGATTGAAGTGAGGTGGAAGTTTCCTCAAGATGCGCTTTACAATCTTTATGTCTTCAATGACTTCACCAAGACCTCACCTGTCTTCCACTAGCACATTACCCTGTCAAAGAATGCATCAACAAACTCATTCGGGATCATTCTAATATCTTCATACTTGTTCCACAACACTTGAATCTTCACTTCTCTAACCTTTGTATCTCCTTTAGATATATTCAATAGATTTTCACACATGTAATGTGAGGTTTTTCATGACATCACCTTTGTATAGATAGTATTGGATAGGGATCCCCCTAAAGCATTGATTCACTTGGCATCATCATCCAATTCTCTTCTCCCGACTTTCAATAATTCACCATTGTTAATATTAGCTATTATACCATGCATTGCTACTTTGAAAACATGTATTACCAAAGATCAGAAGTAGTATTGTATCCGATTCTTCCATATCTAAAAATTGTTCCTGTCGAAGATCAGAATCCCTTTATGATTGATGACCTCTATTTGAGATAGAACCACTAATATTAACATTTCCCTCTGATACCAATTTTTAGGTCCACTAGGTTAGATACCTTGAGGGGGGGGGGAATCAGGGTATGACAGATTAAAACAACTCCCCCCTTTGATCTTGATCATCTATTAAGAAAATCTCTCTTCTATCTCTTTCCTACAGCAAAGTATAAAGAGATATAAAATCATGCACAAAACACAACAATTTTTACTTGGTTCACCCTCACTAGGCTACGTCCAAGGAGATTACACCAGTGATGTGCCGATATACCAAATCCACTAAAAGTACACTACTGTTTACAAAGTTTGAAGCAGACTCACAATCCGTCTTGGTTTACAACCATTCAAAATTTAAAATCTCACTTCTCTCTCAAATGAAGTTTTCTCACTGCTTATTCAGAAGATCCACTCACATTTTATATACTTTTAGGTCCCTTCATTATCTCAAATGAATGAATCCTTCACTATATATAGATGATCTATTGATGTCCCACTTTCATCCACTGATGAATACCAATTTACCACAACACCATTGGGAAACTCCAAATATTTTGTGAAACGCTTACTACATCTTGCACTCAACTTTATTTCCTTACATGAAATATTCCACTTTTGTCGCGAAACACTCCTTTTGCACAACTTCAATCTTTCACATAACTCAAATATTACGTGAAACTTTCTTAGCTTGTGTGCAACTCAATATCATTCATGCAACTCCCTTTGAACAAAATTCTTAAGAGATATGGTGCTTGGATTTTCTCTAAGTGTTGAGCTATGTTTAATGAGGGGGGTAACCTCTTATTTATAGGAATCATTGACCCCTACATGGAATATTCAACTTTTATCGTGCAAGATCCTCTTCGAGCGCTCAAACCTCAATTTGACGTCGCATTGGGCGCGCAAGTTTCTTTCGCGCAACCTCATCTTTCGTGAAAATTTTCAAATCTTTCGTGCACATCATTCCTTTGTCATTTTTCAACATTTTGAAATCTATACATTCCTTGCGCGCAAGTTTCCAAACCACCTTATATCTTGCGCGCAAATTCATTTTCCAAAAACATGTTTCCCCATTTTCCGATTTTGAGGCCCAAAAATTTGGCAAAAACTAGAAAACGACGCCAACTTATATCTGTTCTTTTTGTACCACCCCCAAACCATCCATTCCTTTTTCATCATTCTTTTTCAACATAGGTTGCCAATAATATCTCTAGAACTTGACAACTCACCATGGAAACCCTCTTCTTCCCCAAACAAACCAGCCTTGTCAATAAACACAAACACCTAAAAAATGGTTCAATGGTACATTGAGGGATTTTTTCCCAACAGTATATCCCTGCATATCTTTCATAGTATACTTCTCATATTCCTAAGGAAAATGAAACAAAATAAGGGTGAGATCAAATGCTCAGAAAGGGTAAAGTATAATAGAAACAATAATGAATCAATGAGAATAATAATTATGGCATGGTAAATAATAGAGCACACATACCATGTAATAAATAAACTGATAAGGAAGTGCATAAACAACATGGAAAGTTAATAACTAGAAACAAATTCCATTAAAATGACTATATATGGTAAAATCAATATGGAAAGGTAATAAACTGAAATACATTCCACCTAATCAAAGAAATTAAAATGAAATGTACCCATAGATATGTCGATACAAAATCTCATGGATGAATAATAACTAAAACTAAATGATGGAAATGATTAATTATCAGATTCCATGTTTCCTAAGTACATGGAACCATTACCGTCAATACATTTCACAAGACAATTTAGCATATCTGGTAAAAAAACTTCTAAAGAGGCTAACCAACTAACTCGTCCCATGATGCTACCGATGCATTGAGGGGCTATCTATCACTGAGCCCCACCAGTGTCGTACATATCCAAAACATTCCTTGTATATCTAATAATTGATTTAACAATGTGGCTTATCAAATATCTGTATGTAGTAGAAGATATAGATTTATAAATATTTCCCCAAATAATAAAATAACGTTCAAGATAAAAACCGTATGAAAAATGGTATCTGGTTTAGGAAATGAACATATCCATGATAAATGATATGGATAATTAGGGTAAATTCAATGTTAAATAAATATAGGAAATTGAATATTTCAAGGGGAACAACAGATGAATCAAAGAAGTGAATACTATCCTTTGCCAAATCAATAATAAGCCATAAATATAAATAATAAGAATGATATTAATAAGGAATATCCCATGTGGAATAAAATAAAGGGTTTCTATCATTGATTAATAGAAATACTATAAAAATATATTTTAAAAATGTTCTTGAGAAAAATATCCTTTTATTATGAAAAACCATTTGGAAAAATATTTTCTTTGAAAATAAATTTTGGAAATATTTTCTTTATAAAGTAACCTTTTAAACATGAAAAGTAATATTAAAATAAATGAGGAATTTAAATTCATATAAGTCATACAGGGTAAAAATAACATTCCTTTTTCATGCTAAAAGGTTAGAAAAATGACTTTTTTAGAAAGCGACAAGAATATTCCTTTGAAAACATTGGTAAAATACAAAAAAGGGTAAAAATTTATTAACCAAATCATTTTAAAAATATTTTTGAAAACATTTTATTAAAAAATTGTTTTTAAAATAAAATAGGTTCTTAGACTAAGAGAGGAATAATGTCAAGTTTTTTGAAAAAACATTTTCTAGCACATATTGAGTACCAAATAATGAAAAAATGGCACTAATACTTGAAAATGGTCATGGATAACTAGAGGAGAGAAAATTAAAGGTTTTATTGAATAATGTTCATATAATTTCCTCTAATGTAAATACCATTGAAATATCATTAAAGTTAATGTTGATGAAAATAAACCTTAAACATTCCAAAGTGTCTCATACCACTTTGAAACATTTTAAATTATAATCATCACGAAGGAATAAAATTAAATGAAAGTTATATTTTTATGAGAGTAAGGATATTCATTATATATCATTTAAAAGGGTATTATATACCCCATATAAAAGAAATTATGTGCATAACAATAAATAAGTCTCAATGGAATGTAAATTGAGACGATATCCGTTACCTTCCATTTCTTTTTGAGTGAACATCCTTTAACTTCTTATATAATAAAATTATGTTAATTATTTAATTTATTGATAACCTTCTACATGTTTATCATTAATTTTATTTCACTTATTACCATTATGTATAGAAATACTTAAACAATTAATTTTATATCATGTGTTTTGACCAAATTCAATTTATGTGTTAAGAAAAACTTTGGTAGGTAAACTATGGTAAAATGGGTCAATATATAACATCTAAAGAGTAATAATAATGACATAATTATCATATTTATACATAAATTATAGTTTTAAAGACAATAATTAAATATGGTATTATAAAATGAATTAATGTTACAATCATGAAGATGATATGCCATACTTACGCATGAGTAATGTCCCCATTTTTCAATGATCCTTATGGAAAGAAGGTAAGTAACAAATATATATTTAAATAATGATAATTATATCATAAATACCATATTATTTAATCATATATACTTATACATATAATTATTGTGATGTAAAAGGAATCACATTATGTTGAGGAGGTGGTAGTCCACACGTCCACAAATGACATTATCACTTTTTAAGTGTGTGAAAGGGTAATAAAGAAAATGATATATATTATATTTCCAAAAAGGTAATTGTGTAATGAATATAATATAGAGGTTTTTAATTTGACAAATTTTTAATTGAAAAAATCCTTTATACATTCCATGTATAGTGTGAACGAATCACATCTCTTTAAGGAGGTGGTAGTCCACACTTCCACAAATGTTGTTATCATATTTTCACAAATTGGAAAGTATAAATATATGTGTTGTAAAATAATTAAAGAAGATTAAATACATAATAAATATCATAAATATCATATATAAATATATTTTACATCATGATGGCTACCATGAGAGGTGGTAAAGGAAAAAAAGAACGATCATCTTTTTGTGAGGTAGTAGTTTGCCGTACACAGAAACAATATATTCATTACCCATTAGATAGAAGTGTGTGTAAGTTTAGGTCAAAAACATAGAATAAAAAATTCCTAGTATATTTAATATACTTTTTTTATATAATAATATAATAATAATATTTTAGGGTTTTTAAAATGGAAATAAAACTAAGTAGTTTAAGAAAAGATGTTACCTCATAATCCAGTAACTTCTTTTGGTTTGTACCAAAAGGCTTCCTTGGAAGGATTTTTTCCCAAGGGGAGGATTACAAGATTAGGTTCTGGATGTTTAGGATATATTTAGGTAGATATTTGTCGATCCAAAGTTTCTTTATATGTGTCATGAAGTGGGAGGGGAGGAGGCCTTTTTATAGTGGAGGGGGAGTGACACTCTTGTAATATTTTGACAAAGGAATTTCTTACATTTTTTTTACATTAAAAGTGGAAAAAATAATGAAAAAATAGATAAAATGGAGGATATAGTCTATATATGTCCATCCAAATGATATTGGACAAGTTTATAGGTAATTGTTTCCCTTAATATTATGGTTTATTCCCTTATTAAGCTTAATTTCCCCCCTTTGATCTTGATTATCTATAAAGAAAATCTCTCTTCTATCTCTTTCCTACAGTAAAGTATAAAGAGATATAAAATCATGCACAAAACACAACAATTTTTACTTGGTTCACCCTCACTAGGCTACGTCCAAGGAGATTACACCAGTGATGTGCCGATGTACCAAATCCACTAAAAGTACACTACTGTTTACAAATTTTGAAGCAGACTCACTGTCCGTCTTGGTTTACAACCATTCAAAATTTATAATCTTACTTCTCTCTCAAATGAAGTTTTCTCACTGCTTCTTCAGAAGATCCACTCACATTTTATATACTTTTAGGTCCCTTAATTATCTCAAATGAATGCGTCCTTCACTATATATAGATGCTCTATTGATGTCCCACTTTCATCCACTGATGAATACCAATTTACCACAACACCATTGGGAAACTCCAAATATTTTGTGAAACCCTTAATAATCTTGCACTCAACTTTATTTCCTTTCATGAAAGATTCCACTTTTTTCGCGAAAAACTCCTTGTGCACAACTTCAATCTTTCGCGTAACTCAAATATTACGTGCAACTTTCTTAGCTTGTGTGCAACTCAATATCATTCACGCAACTCCCTTTGAATGAAATTCTTAAGAGATACGATGCTTGGATTTTCTCTAAGTGTTGAGCTATGTTTAATGAGGGGGGTAACCTCTTATTTATAGGCATCATTGACCCCTATGTGGAATATTCAACTTTTATCATGCAAGATCCTCTTCGAGCGCTCAAACCTCAATTTGACGTTGCATTGGACGCGCAAGTTTCTTTCGCGCAACCTCATCTTTCGTAAAAATTTTCAAATCTTTCGTGCACATCATTCCTTTGTCATTTTTCAACGTTTTGAAATCTATACATTCCTTGCGCGCAAGTTTCCAAACCACCTTAGATCTTGCGCGCAAATTCATTTTACAAAAACATGTTTCCCCATTTTCCGATTTCGAGGCCCAAAAATTTGGCAAAAACTACAAACGGCGCCAACTTATATCTGTTATTTTTATACCACCCCCAAACCATCCATTCCTTTTTCATCATTCTTTTCCAACATAGGTTGCCAATAATATCTCTAGAACTTCACAACTCGCCATGGAAACCCTCTTCTTCCCCAAAAAAACCAGCCTTGTCAATAAACACAAACACCTAAAAAATGGTTCAATGGTACCTTGAGGGATTTTTTCCCAACAGTATATACCTACATATCTTTCATAGTATACTTCTCATATTCCTAAGGAAAATGAAACAAAATAAGGGTGAGATCAAATGCTCAGAAAGGGTAAAGTATAATAGAAACAACAATGAATCAATGAGAATAATAATTATGGCATGGTAAATAATAGAGCACACATACCATGTAATAAATAAACTAAGAAGTAAGTGCATAAACAACATGGAAAGGTAATAACTAGAAACAAATTCCATTAAAGTGACTATATATGGTAAAATCAATATGGAAAGGTAATAAACTGAAATACATTCCACCTAATCAAAGAAATGAAAATGAAATGTACACATAGATATGTCGATACAAAATCTCATGGATGAATAATAACTAAAACTAAATGATGGAAATGATTAATTATCAGATTCCATGTTTCCTAAGTACATGGAACCATTACCGTCAATACATTTCACAAGACAATTTAGCATATCTGGTAAAAAACCTTCTAAAGAGGCTAACTAACTAACTCGTCCCATGATGCTACCGATGCATTGAGGGGCTATCTATAACTAAGCCCCACCAGTGTCGTACCTATCCAAAACATTCCTTGTATATCTAATAATTGATTTAACAATGTGGCTTATCAAATATCTGTATGTAGTAGAAGATATAGATTTATCAATATTTCCCTAAATAATAAAATAACGTTCAAGATAAAAACTGTATGAAAAATGGTATTTGGTTTTGGAAATGAACATATCCATGATAAATGATATGGATAATTAGGGTAAATTCAATGTTAAATAATTATAGGAAATTGAATATTTCAAGGGGAATAACAGATGAATCAAAGAAGTGAATACTATCCTTTTCCAAATCAATAATAAGCTATAAATATAAATAATAAGAATGATATTAACAAGGAATATCCCATGTGGAATAAAATAAAGGGTTTTTATCATTGATTAATATAAATACTATAAAAAGATATTTTAAAAATGTTCTTGAGAAAAATATCCTTTTATTATGAAAAACCATTTGGAAAAAGATTTTCTTTGAAAGTAAATTTTGAAAATATTTTCTTTAAAACGAAACCTTTTAAACATGAAAAGTAATATTAAAATAAATGAGGAATTTAAATTCATATAAGTCATACAGGGTAAAAATAACATTCCTTTTTCATGCTAAAAGGTTAGAAAAATGACTTTTTCAGAAAGCGACAAGAATATTCCTTTGAAAACATTGGTAAAATACAAAAAAGGGTAAAAATTTATTAACCAAATCATTTTAAAAATATTTTTGAAAACATTTTATTAAAACATTGTTTTTAAAATAAAATAGGTTCTTAAACTAAGAGAGGAATAAAGTCAAGTTTTTTGAAAAAACATTTTCTAGCACATATTGAGTACCAAATAATGAAAAAATTGCACTAATACTTGAAAATGGTCATGAATAACTATAGGAGAGAAAATTAAATGTTTTATTGAATAATGTTCATATAATTTCCTCTAATGTAAATACCATTGAAATATCATTAAAGTTATTATTGATGAAAATAATCCTTAAACATTCCAAAGTGTCTCATACCACTTTGAAACATTTTAAATTATAATCATCACGAAGGAATAAAATTAAATGAAAGTTATATTTTTATGAGAGTAATGATATTCATTATATATCATTTAAAAGGGTATTATATACCCCATATAAAAGAAATTATGTGCATAATAATAAATAAGTCTCAATGGAATGTAAATTGAGACGATATCCGTTACCTTCCATTTCCTTTTGAGTGAACATCCTTTAACTTCTTATATAATAAAATTATGTTAATTATTTAATTTATTGATAAACTTTTACATGTTTATCATTAATTTTATTTCACTTATTACCATTATGTATAGAAATACTTAAACAATTAATTTTATATCATGTGTTTTGACCAAATTCAATTTATGTGTTAAAAAAACTTTGGTAGGTAAACTATGGTAAAATGGGTCAATATATAACATCTAAAGAGTAATAATAATGACATAATTATCATATTTATACATAAATTATAGTTTTAAAGAAAATAATTAAATATGGTATTATAAAATGAATTAATGTTACAATCATGAAGATGATAGGCCATACTTACGCATGAGTAATGTCCCCATTTTTCAATGATCGTTATGGAAAGAAGGTAAGTAACAAATATATATTTAAATAATGATAATTATATCATAAATACCATATTATTTAATCATATATACTTATATATAAAATTATTGTGATGTAAAAGGAATCAAATTATGTCGAGGAGGTGGTATTCCACATGTCCACAAATGACAGTATCACTTTTTAAGTGTGTGAAAGGGTAATAAAGAAAATGATATATATTATATTTCCAAAAAGGTAATTGTGTAATGAATATAATATAGAGGTTTTTAATTTCACAAATTTTTAATTGAAAAAATCCTTTATACATTCCATGTATAGTGTGAACGAATCACATCTCTTTAAGGAGGTGGTAGTCCACACTTCCACAAATGTTGTTATCATATTTTCACAAATTGGAAAGTATAAATATATGTATTGTAAAATAATTAAAGAAGATTAAATACATAATAAATATCATAAATATCAAATATAAATATATTTTACATCATGATGGCTACCATGAGAGGTGGTAAAGGAAAAAAATAACGATAATCTTTTTGTGAGGTAGTAGTTCTCCGTACACAGAAACAATATATTCATTACCCATTAGATAGAAGTGTGTGTAAGTTTAGGTCAAAAACATAGAATAAAAAAGTCCTAGTATATTTAATAAACTTTTTTTTGTTATATAATAATATAATAATAATATTTTAGGGTTTTTAGAATGGAAATAAAACTAAGTAGTTTAAGAAAAGATGTTACCTCATAATCAAGTAACTTCTTTTGGTTTGTACCAAAAGGCTTCCTTGGAAGGATTTTTTCCCAAGGGGAGGATTACAAGATTAGGTTCGGGATTTTTAGGATATATTTAGGTAGATATTTTTCGATCCAAAGTTTCTTTATATGTGTGATGAAGTTGGAGGGGAGGAGGCCTTTTTATAGTGGAGGGGGAGTGACACACTTGTAATATTTTGACAAAGGAATTTCTTACATTTTTTTTACATTAAAAGTGGAAAAAATAATGAAAAAATAGATAAAATGGAGGATATAGTCTAAATATGTCCATCCAAATGATATTGGACAAGTTTATAGGTAATTGTTTCCCTTAATATTATGGTTTATTCCCTTATTAAGCTTAATTTCCCCCCTTTGATCTTGATTATCTATTAATAAAATCTATCTTCTATCTCTTTCCTAGAGAAAAGTATAAAGAGATATAAAATCATGCACAGAACACAACAATTTTTACTTGGTTCACCCTCACTAGGCTACGTCCAAGGAGATTACACCAGTGATGTGCCGATGTACCGAATCCACTAAAAGTACACTACTGTTTACAAAGTTTGAAGTAGACTCACTGTCCGTCTTGGTTTACAACCATTCAAAATTTAAAATCTCCCTTCGCTCTCAAATGAAGTTTTCTCACTACTTCTTCAGAAGATCCACTCAAATTTTATATACTTTTAGGTCCCTTCATTATCTCAAATGAATTCATCCTTCACTATATATAGATGCTCTATTGATGTCCCACTTTCATCCACTGATAAATACCAATTTACCACAACACCATTGGGAAACTCCAAATATTTTGTGAAACCCTTACTACATCTTGCACTCAACTTTATTTCCTTGCATGAAAGATTACACTTTTGTCGCGAAACACTCCTTGTGCACAACTTCAATCTTTCGCGTAACTCAAATATTACGTGCAACTTTCTTAGCTTGTGTGCAACTCAATATCATTCACGCAACTCCCTTTGAATAAAATTCTTAAGAGATACAGTGCTTGGATTTTCTCTAAGTGTTGAGCTATGTTTAATGAGGGGGGTAACCTCTTATTTATAGGCATCATTGACCCCAATGTGTAATATTCAACTTTTATCGTGCAAGATCCTCTTCGAGCGCTCAAACCTCAATTTGACGTCGCATTGGGCGCGCAAGTTTGTTTCGCGCAAACTCATATTTCGTGACAATTTTCAAATATTTCCTGCACATCATTCCTTTTTCATTTTTCAACATTTTGAAATCTATACATTCCTTACGCGCAAGTTTCCAAACCACCTTAGATCTTTCGCGCAAATTCATTTTCCAAAAACATGTTTCCCCATTTTCCGATTTTGAGGCCCAAAAATTTGGCAAAAACTAGAAAACAACGCCAACTTATATCTGTTCTTTTTGTACCACCCCCAAACCATCCATTCCTTTTTCATCATTCATTGTCAACATAGGTTTCCAATAATATATCTAGAACTTGAAAACTCGCCATGGAAACCCTCTTCGACTCCAAACAAACCAGCCTTGTCAATAAACACAAACACCTAAAAAATGGTTCAATGGTACCTTGAGGGATTTTTCTCAACAGTATATCCCTGCATATCTTTCATAGTATACTTCTCATATTCCTAAGTAAAATGAAACAAAATAAGGGTGAGATCAAATTCTCAGAAAGGGTAAAGTATAATAGAAACAATAATGAATCGATGAGAATAATAATTATGGCATGGTAAATAATAGAGCACACATACCATGTAATAAATAAACTGAGAAGGAAGTGCATAAACAACATGGAAAGGTAATAACTAGAAACAAATTCCATTAAAATGACTATATATGGTAAAATCAATATGGAAATGTAAAAAACTGAAATACATTCCACCTAATCAAAGAAATGAAAATGAAATGTACCCATAGATATGTCGATACAAAATCTCATGGATGAATAATAACTAAAACTAAATGATGGGATTGATTAATTATCAGATTCCATGTTTCCTAAGTACATGGAACCCTTACCGTCAATACATTTCACAAGAAAATTTAGCATATCTGGTAAAAAACCTTCTAAAGAGGCTAACTAACTAACTCGTCCCATGATGCTACTGATGCATTGAGGGGATATCTATAACTGAGCCCCACCAGTGTCGTACCTATCCAAAACATTACTTGTATATCTAATAATTGATTTAACAATGTGGCTTATCAAATATCTGTATGTAGTAGAAGATATAGATTTATCAATATTTAACCAAATAATAAAATAACTTTCAAGATAAAAACCATATGAAAAATGGTATCTGATTTAGGAAATGAACATATCCATGATAAATGATATGGATAATTAGGGTAAATTCAATGTTAAATAATTATAGGAAATTGAATATTTCAAGGGGAATAACAGATGAATCAAATAAGTGAATACTATCCTTTTCCAAATCAATAATAAGCCATAAATATAAATAATAAGAATTATATTAATAAGTAATATCCCATGTGGAATAAAATAAAGGGTTTCTATCATTGATTAATAGAAATACTATAAAAAGAAATTTAAAAAATGTTCTTGAGAAAAATATCCTTTTATTATGAAAAACCATTTGGAAAAATATTTTCTTTAAAAATAAATTTTGAATATATTTTCTTTAAAAAGTAACCTTTTAAACATGAAAAGTAATATTAAAATAAATGAGGAATTTAAATTCATATAAGTCATACAGGGTAAAAATAACATTCCTTTTTCATGCTAAAAGGTTAGAAAAATGACTTTTTCAGAAAGCGACAAGAATATTCCTTTGAAAACATTGGTAAAATACAAAAAAGGGTAAAAATTTATTAACCAAATAATTTTAAATATATTTCTGAAAACATTTTATTAAAAAATTGTTTTTAAAATAAAATAGGTTCTTAGACTAAGAGAGGAATAAAGTCAAGTTTTTTGAAAAAACATTTTCTAGCACATATTGAGTACCAAATAATGAAAAAATGGCACTAATACTTGAAAATGGTCATGAATAACTAGAGGAGAGAAAATTAAAGGTTTTATGGAATAATTTTCATATAATTTCCTCTAATGTAAATATCATTGAAATATCATTAAAGTTATTGTTGATAAAAATAATCTTTAAACATTCCAAAGTGTCTTATACCACTTTGAAACATTTTAAGTTATAATCATCACGAAGGAATAAAATTAAATGAAAGTTATATTTTTATGAGAGTAAGGATATTCATTATATATCATTTAAAAGGGTATTATATACCCCATATAAAAGAAATTATGTGCATAACAATAAATAAGTCTCAATGGAATGTAAATTGAGACGACATCCGTTACCATCCATTTCCTTTTGAGTGAACATCCTTTAACTTCTTATATAATAAAATTATGTTAATTATTTAATTTATTGATAACCTTTTACATGTTTATCATTAATTTTATTTCACTTATTAACATTATGTATAGAAATACTTAAACAATTAATTTTATATCATGTGTTTTGACCAAATTCAATTTATGTGTTTAAAAAAACTTTGGTAGGTAAACTATGGTAAATGGGTCAATATATAACATCTAAAGAGTAATAATAATGACATAATTATCATATTTATACATAAATTATAGTTTTAAAGACAATAATTAAATATGGTATTATAAAATGAATTAATGTTACAATCATGAAGATGATAGGCCATACTTACGCATGAGTAATGTTCCCATTTTTCAATGATCGTTATGGAAAGAAGGTAAGTAACACATATATATTTAAATAATGATAACTATATCATAAATACCATATTATTTAATTATATATAATTATATATATAATTATTGTGATGTAAAAGGAATCACATTATGTCGAGGAGGTGGTAGTCCACACGTCCACAAATGACATTATCACTTTTTAAGTGCGTGAAAGGGTAATAAAGAAAATGATATATATTATATTTCCAAAAAGGTAATTGTGTAATGAATATAATATAGAGGTTTTTAATTTCACAAATTTTTAATTGAAAAAATCCTTTATACATTACATGTATAGTGTGAACGAATCACATCTCTTTAAGGAGGTGGTAGTCCACACTTCCACAAATGTTGTTATCATATTTTCACAAATTGGAAAGTATAAATATATGTGTTGTAAAATACTTAAAGAAGATTAAATACATAATAAATATCATAAATATCATATATAAATATATTTTAAATCATGATGTCTACCATGAGAGGTGGTAAAGGAAAAAAAGAATGATCATCTTTTTGTGAGGTAGTAGTTTGCCGTACATAGAAACAATATATTCATTATCCATTAGATAGAAGTGTGTGTAAGTTTAGGTCAAAAACATAGAATAAAAAAGTCCTAGTATATTTAATATACTTTTTTTTAATATAATAATATAATAATAATATTTTAGGGTTTTTAGAATGGAAATAAAACTAAGTAGTTTAAGAAAAGATGTTACCTCATAATCAGGTAACTTCTTTTGGTTTGTACCAAAAGGCTTCCTTGGAAGGATTTTTTTCCCAAGGGGAGGATTACAAGATTAGGTTCGGGATGTTTAGGATATATTTAGGTAGATATTTGTCGATCCAAAGTTTCTTTATATGTGTGATGAAGTGGGAGGGGAGGAGGCCTTTTTATAGTGGAGGGGGAGTGACACTCTTGTAATATTTTGACAAAGGAATTTCTTACATTTTTTTACATTAAAAGTGGAAAAAATAATGAAAAAATAGATAAAATGGAGGATATAGTCTAAATATGTCCATCCAAATGATATTGGACAAGTTTATAGGTAATTGTTTCCCTTAATATTATGGTTTATTCCCTTATTAAGCTTAATTTCCCCCCTTTGATCTTGATTATCTATTAAGAAAATCTCTCTTCTATCTCTTTCCTATAGCAAAGTATAAAGAGATATAAAATCATGCACAGAACACAACAATTTTTACTTGGTTCACCCTCACTAGGATACGTCCAAGGAGATTACACCAGTGATGTTCCGATGTACCAAATCCACTAAAAGTACACTGCTATTTACAAAATTTGAAGCAGACTCACTGTCCGTCTTGGTTTACAACCATTCAAAATTTAAAATCTCACTTCTCTCTCAAATGAAGTTTTCTCACTGCTTCTTCAGAAGATCCACTCACATTTTATATACTTTTAGGTCCCTTCATTATCTCAAATGAATGTATCCTTCACTATATATATATGCTCTATTGATGTCCCACTTTCATCCATTGATGAATACGAATTTACCACAACACCATTGGGAAACTCCAAATATTTTGTGAAACCCTTACTACATCTTGCACTCAACTTTATTTCCTTGCATGAAAGATTCCACTTTTTTCACGAAACACTCCTTGTGCACAACTTCAATATTTTGCGTAACTCAAATATTATGTGCAACTTTCTTAGCTTGTGTGCAACTCAATATCATTCACGCAACTCCCTTTGAACGAAATTCTTAAGAAATACGGTGCTTGGATTTTCTCTAAGTGTTGAGATATGTTTAATGAGGGGGGTAACCTCTTATTTATAGGCATCATTGACCCCTAAGTGGAATATTCAACTTTTATCGTGCAAGATCCTATTCGAGCGCTCAAACCTCAATTTGACGTCACATTGGGCGTGCAAGTTTCTTTCGCGCAACCTCATATTTCATGAAAATTTTCAAATCTTTCGTGCACATCATTCCTTTGTCATTTTTCAACATTTTGAAATCTATACATTCCTTGCGCGCAAGTTTCCAAACCACCTTAGATCTTGCGCGTAAATTCATTTTCCAAAAACATGTTTCCCCATTTTCCGATTTTGAGGCCCAAAAATTTGGCAAAAACTAGAAAACGGTGCCAACTTATATCTGTTCTTTTTGTACCGCCCCCAAACCATCCATTCCTTTTTCATCATTCTTTGTCAACATAGGTTGCCAATAATATCTCTAGAACTTGACAACTCTCCATGGAAACCCTCATCTTCCCCAAACAAACGAGCCTTGTCAATAAACACAAACACCTAAAAAATGGTTCAATGGAACCTTGAGAGATTTTTTCCCAACAGTATATCCCTGCATATCTTTCATAGTATACTTCTCATATTACTAAGGAAAATGAAACAAAATAAGGGTGAGATCAAATGCTCAGAAAGAGTAAAGTATAATAGAAACAATAATGAATCAATGAGAATAATAATTATGGAATGGTAAATAATAGAGCACACATACCATGTAATAAATAAATTGAGAAGGAAGTGCATAAACAACATGGAGAGGTAATAACTAGAAACAAATTCCATTAAAATGACTATATATGGTAAAATCAATATGGAAAGGTAATAAACTGAAATACATTCCACCTAATCAAAGAAATGAAAATGAAATTTACCCATAGATATGTCAATACAAAATCTCATGGATGAATAATAACTAAAACTAAATGATGGAAATGATTAATTATCAGATTCCATGTTTCCAAGGTACATGGAACCATTACCGTCAATACATTTCACAAGAAAATTTATCATATCTGGTAAAAAACCTTTTAAAGAGGCTAACCAACTAACTCGTCCCATGATGCTACCTATGCATTGAGGGGCTATCTATAACTGAGCCCCACCAGTGTCGTACCTATCCAAAACATTCCTTATATATCTAATAATTGATTTAACAATGTGGATTATCAAATATCTGTATGTAGTAGAAGATATAGATTTATCAATATTTCCCCAAATAATAAAATAACGCTCAAGATAAAAACCGTATGAAAAATGGTATCTGGTTTAGGAAATGAACATATCCATGATAAATGATATGGATAATTAGGGTAAATTCAATGTTAAATAATTATAGGAAATTGAATATTTCAAGGGGAATAACAGATGAATCAAATAAGTGAATACTATCCTTTTCCAAATCAATAATAATCCATAAATATAAATAATAAGAATGATATTAATAAGGAATATCCCATGTGGAATAAAATAAAGTGTTTTTATTATTGATTAATAGAAATACTATAAAAAGATATTTTAAAAATGTTCTTGAGACAAATATCCTTTTATTATAAAAAACCATTTGGAAAAAGATTTTCTTTGAAAATAAATTTTGATAATATTTTCTTTAAAAAGTAACCTTTTAAACATGAAAAGTAATATTAAAATAAATGAGGAATTTAAATTCATATAAGTCATACAGGGTAAAAATAACATTCCTTTTTCATGCTAAAAGGTTATAAAAATGATTTTTTCAGAAAGCGACAAGAATATTCCTTTGAAAACATTGGTAAAATACAAAAAAGTGTAAAAATTTATTAACCAAATCATTTTAAAAATATTTTTGAAAACATTTTATTAAAACATTGTTTTTAAAATAAAATAGGTTCTTAGACTAAGATAGGAATAAAGTCAAGTTTTTGGAAAAAATATTTTCTAGCACATATTGAGTACCAAATAATGAAAAAATGGCACTAATACTTGAAAATGGTCATGAATAACTAGAGGAGAGAAAATTAAAGGTTTTATTGAATTCTTTTCATATAATTTCATCTAATGTAAATACTATTGAAATATCATTAAAGTTATTATTGATGAAAATAATCCTTAAACATTCCAAAGTGTCTCATACCACTTTGAAACATTTTAAATTATAATCATCACGAAGGAATAAAATTAAATGAAAGTTATATTTTTATGAGAGTAAGGATATTCATTATATTTTATTTAAAAGGGTATTATATACCCCATATAAAAGAAATTATGTGCATAACAATAAATAAGTCTCAATGGAATGTAAATTGAGACGATATCCGTTACCTTCCATTTCCTTTTGAGTGAACATCCTTTAACTTCTTATATAATAAAATTATGTTAATTATTTAATTTATTGATAACCTTTTACATGTTTATCATTAATTTTATTTCACTTATTACCATTATGTATAGAAATACTTAAACAATTAATTTTATATCATGTGTTTTGACCAAATTCAATTTATGTGTTAAAAAAACTTTGGTAGGTAAACTATGGTAAAATGGGTCAATATATAACATCTAAAGAGTAATAATAATGAAATAATTATCATATTTATACATAAATTATAGTTTAAAAGACAATAATTAAAAATGGTATTATAAAATGAATTAATGTTACAATCATGAAGATGATATGCCATACTTACGCATGAGTAATGTCCCCATTTTTCAATGATCGTTATGGAAAGAAGGTAAGTAACAAATATATATTTAAATAATGATAATTATATCATAAATACCATATTATTTAATCATATATACTTATATATATAATTATTGTGATGTAAAAGGAATCACATTATGTCGAGGAGGTGGTAGTCCACACGTCCACAAATGACATTATCACTTTTTAAGTGTGTGAAAGGGTAATAAAGAAAATGATATATATTATATTTCCAAAAAGGTAATTGTGTAATGAATATAATATAGAGGTTTTTAATTTCACAAATTTTTAATTGAAAAAAATCCTTTATACATTCCATGTATAGTGTGAATGAATCACATCTCTTTAAGGAGGTGGTAGTCCACACTTCCACAAATGTTGTTATCATATTTTCACAAATTGGAAAGTATAAATATATGTGTTGTAAAATAATTAAAGAAGATTAAATAAATAATAAATATCATAAATATCATATATAAATATATTTTACATCATGATGGCTACCATGAGAGGTGGTAAAGGAAAAAAAGAACGATCATCTTTTTATGAGGTAGAAGTTCGCCGTACACAGAAACAATATATTCATTACCCATTAGATAGAAGTGTGTGTAAGTTTAGGTCAAAAAAATAGAATAAAAAAGTCCTAGTATATTTAATATACTTTTTTTATATAATAATATAATAATAATATTTTAGGGTTTTTAGAATGGAAGTAAAACTAAGTAGTTTAAGAAAAGATGTTACCTCATAATCAGGTAACTTCTTTTGGTTTGTACCAAAAGGCTTCCTTGGAAGGATTTTTTCCCAAGGGGAGGATTACAAGATTAGGTTCAGGATGTTTAGGATATATTTAGGTAGATATTTTTCAATCCAAAGTTTCTTTATATGTGTGATGAAGTGGGAGGGGAGGAGTCCTTTTTATAGTGGAGGGGGAGGGACACTCTTGTAATATTTTGGCAAAAGAATTTCTTACATTTTTTTTACATTAAAAGTGGAAAAAATAATGAAAAAATAGATAAAATAGAGGATATAGTCTAAATATGTCCATCCAAATGATATTGGAAAAGTTTATAGGTAATTGTTTCCCTTAATATTATGGTTTATTCCCATATTAAGCTTAATTTCCCCCCTTTGATCTTGATTATCTATTAAGAAAATCACTCTTCTATCTCTTTCCTACAACAAAGTATAAAGAGATATAAAATCATACACAGAACACAACAATTTTTACTTGGTTCACCCTCACTAGGCTACGTCCAAGGAGATTACACCAGTGATGTGCCGATGTACCAAATCCACTAAAAGTACACTAATATTTACAAAGTTTGAAGCAGACTCACTGTCCGTCTTGGTTTACAACCATTTATAATTTAAAATATCACTTCTCTCTCAAATGAAGTTTTCTCACTGCTTCTTCAGAAGATCCACTCACATTTTATATACTTTTAGGTCCCTTCATTATCTCAAATGAATTCATCCTTCACTATATATAGATGCTCTATTGATGTCCCACTTTCATCCACTGATGAATACGAATTTACCACAACACCATTGGGAAACTCCAAATATTTTGTGAAACCCTTACTACATCTTGCACTCAAATTTATTTCCTTGCATGAAAGATTCCACTTTTGTCGCGAAACACTCCTTGTGCACAACTTCAATCTTTCGCGTAACTCAAATATTACCTGCAAATTTCTTAGCTTGTGTTCAACTCAGTATCATTCACGCAACTCCCTTTGAACAAAATTCTTAAGAGATACGGTGCTTGGATTCTCTCTAAGTGTTGAGCTATGTTTAATGAGGGGGGTAACCTCTTATTTATAGGCATCATTGACCCCTACGTGGAATATTCAACTTTTATCGTGCAAGATCCTCTTCGAGCGCTCAAACCTCAATTTGACGTCGCATTGGGCGCGCAAGTTTCTTTCGCGCAACCTCATCTTTTGTGAAAATTTTCAAATCTTTCGTGCACATCATTCCTTTGTCATTTTTCAATATTTTTAAATCTATACATTCCTTGCGCCCAAGTTTCCAAACCACCTTAGATCTTGCGCGTAAATTCATTTTCCAAAAACATGTTTCCCCATTTTCCGATTTTGAGGCCCAAAAATTTGGCAAAAACTAGAAAATAGCGCCAACTTATATCTGTTCTTTTTGTACCACCCCCAAACCACCCATTCCTTTTTCATCATTCTTTGTCAACATAGGTTGCCAATAATATCTCTAGAACTTGAAAACTCTCCATGGAGACCCTCTTCTTCCCCAAACAAACCAGCCTTGTCAATAAACAAAAACACCTAAAAAATGGTTCAATGGTACCTTGAGGGATTTTTCCCAACAGTATATCTCTGCATATCTTTCATAGTATACTTCTCATATTCCTAAGGAAAATGAAACAAAATAAGGGAGAGATCAAATGATCAGAAATGTTAAATTATAATAGAAACAATAATGAATCAATGAGAATAATAATTATGGCATGGTAAATAATATAGCACACATACCATGTAATAAATAAACTGAGAAGGAAGTGCATAAACAACATGGAAAGGTAATAACTAGAAACAAATTCCATTAAAATGACTATATATGGTAAAATCAATATGGAAAGGTAATAAACTGAAATACATTCCACCTAATCAAAGAAATGAAAATGAAATGTACCCATAGATATGTCGATACAAAATCTCATGGATGAATAATAACTAAAAATAAATGATGGGAATGATTAATTATCAGATTCCATGTTTCCTAAGTACATGGAACCCTTACCGTCAATACATTTCACAAGACAATTTAGCATATCTGGTAAAAAACCTTCTAAAGAGGCTAACCAACTAACTCGTCCCATGATGCTACCGATGCATTGAGGGGCTATCTATAACTGAGCCCCACCAGTGTCGTACCTATCCAAAACATTCCTTGTATATCTAATAATTGATTTAACAATGTGGCTTATCAAATATCTGTATGTAGTAGAAGATATAGATTTATCAATATTTCCCCAAATAATAAAATAACTTTCATGATAAAAACCGTATGAAAAATGGTATCTAGTTTAGGAAATTAACATATCCATGATAAATGATATGGATAATTAGGGTAAATTCAATGTAAAATAATTATAGGAAATTGAATATTTCAAGGGGAATAACAGATGAATCAAAGAAGTGAATACTAGCCTTTGCCAAATCAATAATAAGCCATAAATATAAATAATAAGAATGATATTAATAAGGAATATCCCATGTGGAATAAAATAAATGGTTTCTATCATTGATTAATAGAAATACTATAAAAAGATATTTTAAAAATGTTCTTGAGAAAAATATCCTTTTATTACGAAAAACCATGTGGAAAAAGATTTTCTTTGAAAATAAATTTTGAATATATTTTCTTTAAAAAGTAACCTTTTAAACATGAAAACTAATATTAAAATAAATGAGGAATTTAAATTCATATAAGTCATACATGGTAAAAATAACATTCCTTTTTCATGCTAAAAGGTTAGAAAAACGACTTTTTCAGAAAGCGACAAGAATATTCCTTTGAAAACATTGGTAAAATACAAAAAAGGGTAAAAATTTATTAACCAAATCATTTTAAAAATATTTTTGAAAACATTTTATTAAAAAATTCTTTTTAAAATAAAATAGGTTCTTAGACTAAGAGAGGAATAAAGTCAAGTTTTTTGAAAAAACATTTTCTAGCACATATTGAGTACCAAATAATGAAAAAATGGCACTAATACTTGAAAATGGTCATGAATAACTAGAGGAGATAAAATTAAAGGTTTTATTGAATAATTTTCATATAATTTCCTCTAATGTAAATACCATTGAAATATCATTAAAGTTATTATTGATGAAAATAATCCTTAAACATTCCAAAGTGTCTTATACCACTTTGAAACATTTTAAATTATAATCATCATGAAGGAATAAAATTAAATGAAAGTTATATTTTTATGAGAGTAAGGATATTCATTATATATCATTTAAAAGGGTATTATATACCCCATATAAAAGAAATTATGTGCATAACAATAAATAAGTCTCAATGGAATGTAAATTGAGACGACATCCGTTACCTTCCATTTCCTTTTGAGTGAACATCCTTTAACTTCTTATATAATAAAATTATGTTAATTATTTAATTTATTGATAACCTTTTACATGTTTATCATTAATTTTATTTCACTTATTACCATTATGTATAGAAATACTTAAACAATTAATTTTATATCATGTGTTTTGACCAAATTCAATTTATGTGTTTAAAAAAACTTTGGTAGGTAAACTATGGTAAAATGGGTCAATATATAACATCTAAAGAGTAATAATAATGACATAATTATCATATTTATACATAAATTATAGTTTTAAAGACAATAATTAAATATGGTATTATAAAATGAATTAATGTTACAATCATGAAGATGATAGGCCATACTTACGCATGAGTAATGTCCCCATTTTTCAATGATCGTTATGGAAAGAAGGTAAGTAACAAGTATATATTTAAATAATGATAATTATATCATAAATAACATATTATTTAATCATATATACTTATATATATAATTATTGTGATGTAAAAGGAATCACATTATGTCGAGGAGGTGGTAGTCCACATGTCCACAAATGACATTATCACTTTTTAAGTGTGTGAAAGGGTAATAAAGAAAATGATATATATTATATTTCCAAAAAGGTAATTGTGTAATGAATATAATATAGAGGTTTTTAATTTCAAAAATTTTTAATTTAAAAAATCCTTTATACATTCCATGTATAGTGTGAACGAATCACATCTCTTTAAGGAGGTGGTAGTCCACACTTCCACAAATGTTGTTATCATATTTTCACAAATTGGAAAGTATAAATATATGTGTTGTAAAATAATTAAAGAAGATTAAATACATAATAACTATCATAAATATCATATATAAATACATTTTACATCATTATGGCTACCATGATATGTGGTAAAGGAAAAAAAGAACGATCATCTTTTTGTGAGGTAGTAGTTCGCCGTACACAGAAACAATATATTCATTACCCATTAGATATAAGTGTGTGTAAGTTTAGGTCAAAAACATAGAATAAAAAAGTCCTAGTATATTTAATATACTTTTTTTGTTATATAATAATATAATAATAATATTTTATGGTTTTTAGAATGGAAATAAAACTAAGTAGTTTAAGAAAAGATGTTACCTCATAATCAGGTAACTTCTTTTGGTTTGTACCAAAAGGCTTCCTTGGAAGGATTTTTTCCCAAGGGGAGGATTACAAGATTAGGTTCGGGATGTTTAGAATATATTTAGGTAGATATTTGTTGATCCAAAGTTTCTTTATATGTGTGATGAAGTGGGAGGGGAGGAGGCCTTTTTATAGTGGAGGGGGAGTGACACTCTTGTAATATTTTGACAAAGGAATTTCTTACATTTTTTTTACATTAAAAGTGCAAAAAATAATGAAAAAATAGATAAAATGGAGGATATAGTCTAAATATGTCCATCCAAATGATATTGGACAAGTTTATAGGTAATTGTTTCCCTTAATATTATGGTTTATTCCCTTGTTAAGCTTAATTTCACCTTAATCGTTGTAATTAATTTTAATTAAATTCACTAATATTTTTTGTCAAAAACTAATTTTACCTTATTAGAAATTATAAATTATGATCATTTCAAATGGAATAAATTTTTAAAAATTCTAATCATAGAAGTTTCATAAATTAATTTAAAATTCATCTCGTGGGTGGGACGACAATGTAGGGTTTTAAAGTAAAAACGTTCGAATGTTTTCCATCTTTATTATAATCAATTTCAAAGTGAAATTAATTACAATGACATAAATTTTATTAATTGATAAAAATATTATATAATTAAACTTTAAAACCAATTATAAATATAATTTAAACATATAAATAAATTAGATGAAAAAGCAGTTTTGAACTAAAATTCTGTATTTTTAATTTTTTATTAAAAAATGAAATGTTTCGGAAAAATATAAAAAATTCAACCTAACCAAATTATGAAGTTTTTAATTTCAAAAATTAATTTTATATTGATATGGTAAATAAAAAAGTGTCTAATTTCATATGTAAAATGAGTTCTCCATTAAAAGGTGGTAAAATTATCTTTATAAAAATATAGGTTTTTATGTATGAAATGGGGTTTGTTCTTATCTTATGCATATCAAATCCAATGGATGAATATACAAAATATTTTATTTATTATTTAAAATATATATTTAATTAAAATCATTAACTAATTTTAATTAATTATGTTTATTAAGACAAAACTCTTTTGGAGGCATAAAAATAATAATCATTCTTTTTATATCAAATTGGTTCTTATTTTCATTTCTCATTAATTGGTAACCAATAAATTAATTTTATATTTATATAAACCACAAATTACTATAGGTTAGTTAATAATATTCATAACCACTAATATAATGGTCAGGTTATATCATATTATATTAAATAATAATATTTTAATAATATATTATTGTTCGGTAAAACTTGGTCTCACATATAATGCAAGCCATCAAAGATGGACACTCTTAAGTGTAAGGAATGCTAAATTGGTGCTTAATTCATTGAAATACATAGAGTTCATCTTAAATAGTTAATATATTATAAATTATCTAGATATTATATTCCCTTACACTCTTGGTGTTGCGTGTCATACACCCTATCGAATACAGGGTTCTTACTTTAGGATTTCAGGGTGCTACATTCTCCCCACATTGATTAAATTGCATCATAAAAATTTGAAATCGATCTTGGTGATAGATTGTTTGATATTTTCTATGTTGAAATTCCACATCGCGAGAAGGGTTCATAAAACATCTTCTAGAAAAGAGAGAATGGGAAGTAAAACAGTTACATGGACTAACATGTAACTAGGTATCTAAGTAGGAGAACATTAATGGAATATAGAGATACATACTTGGAGGGAAATCATAAATATTTATATGGATTGATTGATCTCATCAATAAAAAAAAATAGAATGATCAATAGAAAGTTTAGGTCCTCAAATCTATAAATCTTTGACAATTTAAGAGACCATCAGCTTAACAAAAATTATAGTATTAGGACAACATTTTATTTCTAATTCATTTTCCTAATTTTGGGTAATTATTTTACTACCTAAGTATATAATGGAATTTATTTACAAGATACATTTTAAATTCATGTGAAAAATTCCATCTTTTTGTTGTGCTTCGATCAAATTCCAATTCATCCCTTACTTTAAGGAATGGATATCAAAAAATTAACATTGATACTTGAAGCACTAAAATAAACATTTAATGGATCACAAAGCCCAAAAAAGAGTGAAAAGTATAACTATTTTTTAAAATATCTTCCAAAACCAATATGATTAATAAATTAATCTCTAATCTACAAATGTGATGCTAATCATTCATCATTAACATTAATTCATTATTTTTTTAACTAAAATCAATAAAAAATTAACCAATACATTAAGCAGGTAAGTGGTTGGCCTAAAACCCTTATCATCCTTTGGTCATGGGTGTAAGACCCACAACCTTGATGGACTTGATAGGTTGTCACTTGGATTACAAGTTGTAATTTTCTAAAATAATATTAATATAATTTTCAAAATAACTACGATGGAAATACTTAAAATTAGGTTAATCACTAAATATCCTTTTAACTAAGGTTTATAATACAATCCCAATAGATAAATACTTCATCAATTTATTTCCATGTTGGTCCTTGGTCTAGGATTTATCCATAATATCACTTATAGGATTTCTAAATCATGAAACCTTATCTTCAACATAAAACACCTTAGGTTTAACCTAGGTTATTCATTGTCAAAATCCTTCATAGTGGTTTGTAAATAAAATGTGAATTATCCTAAGAATATCCTTTGGGATTGTAAAACTAGGTGTGTAGTAAGGCCCATTTTCTTGTAATAGGTTATGCTGAGTCAGGCATGACACACCTTGTCAGAGTTGTTACTCCTAAGTACATCTATGCCAAAACCACACCCACTTCTAGTATCTAGACAGTGATGTATTTTTTTGAAAAACCACACAATATCTATCCAACTTAATCTTTAATATGTTCTTATATACTTATCCTCAAATTATACCTTATGGTTATGTTATCTAACCTATGTTTTCTTAAATCTAGTTCTCAAGGTTGATACTATACTTCCTTTTATACCAACTATAGCGACCCGACCCCAAAAATTCCCAAAGACAGTGTTTGATATCAATTAAATTGGCATGATTACAAGGAATCAAATCTCAAAAGATTGAGAGTTTAGTATTCTTGGTAAAACAGATACAAAAATGAGTTTTTTATTAATAATTAATACACTAACTACAACATAAATATTTTATTATATCTAAATAAATAACTTTGAGAATAAATTTATTCTATCTAGTATATCCGTACATATATTTCATAGTACGATTCTTATATTTCTAGGGAAAAGGAAACAAAATAAGGGTGAGATCAAATTATCAGGAAGGGTAAAGTATAACAGAAGAAATAATGAATCGATGAGAATAATAATTATGGAATGGTAAATAATAGAGCTCATATACCATGTAATAAAAAATTGATATGGAAATGAATAAATAATATAGAAAGGTAATAACTAGAAAAACATTCCATTCAAATAAATAGATAAGGAAAAAATCAATATGGAAAGGTAAGAAACTGGAACACATTCCATCTAATCAATGAACTAAAAATGAAATGTATCCATAAATATGTCGACTCCAAATCTCATGGATGAATAATAAATTCAACTAAATGAGGGAAATGATTAATTATTAGACAACATGTTTCTTAGGTACATAGAACCATTACCATCAAGACCTTTCACAAGACACTTTAGCATATTAGGTAAAACCCCATCTAAATTTTATAGGCAACTAACTCGTACCATGATACTACTAATTCATCGAGGGGATATATATAAATGGCCCCCTATAGTGTCATACCTATCCAAAACATTCATCATCTATCGAATAATCAATTTAATAATGTGCCTGATAAAATATCCGTATAGAGTAGAAGATGCAGATTTATTAATATTTACTTAAGTAATCAAATAAATTTCAAGATAATCAACATATGAAAAATTTTATATGGTTTAGGCAATGAACATATCCATGACAAATGATATGGATAATTCAGGGAAATTCAATGTTAAATGATTATAGGAAATTGAATATTTCAAGGGGACTAAAAGATGAATCAAGGAAGTGAATACTATCCTTAGAAAAATCAATCATAAGCCATCCAAAGTAATAATAAGGATTTTATAAATAAATAATATCCCATTTGGAGTAAAATAAAGGGTTGATGTCATTGATGAATAGAAATACTATAAAAATATTTTTTAAAAATGTTCTTGAAGAAAATATCCTTTTATTAAGAAAAACCTTTTTTTTGAAAATAAATTTTGAAAATATTTTCTTTAAAAAGTATCCTTTTAAACATAAAAAGTAAGATTGAATAAAATTATGGAAGGTAAATTTGTACAATCCATACGAGTTAAAAAATAACATTCATTTTGCATGGTAAAAGGTTAAAAAAATACCTTGTTCAGAAAGCGAAAAGAATATTCATTTAAAAACATTGGTAAAAGATAAAAAGGTTAAAAATGTATCTACGAAATGATTTTAAAATCATTTTAATAAAACATTTTTTTTAAAAGAAAAGAGGTTCTTCGACTAAGAGAGGAATAAAGTCGGGTTTTCTGAAAAACATTTTCTAAAACATTTTGAGTACCAAAGAGTATAAAAATGGTAATAATACTTGAAATTGGTCATGAATAAACATATTAGAGAAAATTAAAGGTTTTATTTAATAATTTTAACATAATTTTCCCCAATTTAAATACCATTGAAAGATCATCAAAGTTATTTTTGAGGAAAATAATCCTTAAACATTCCAAAGTGTCCCATACCACTTTGAAAGATTTTAAATAATAATCCTAATGAAGGAATAAAATTAAATGAAAGTTAAATTATCATGATATTAAGTATATTCATGATATATCATGTAAAATTTAATTATATATCATATATAAAATAAAATAGGTTTATAACAACAAATAAGTCTCAATGGAAGGTAAATTGAGACGATATCCCTTATTGTGCTTTTACTTTCAGGTGAATGTACTTTAACTTCCTATATAATAAATTTATGTTAATTATTTACTTTCTTGAGAACATTTTTCATATTTATCATTACTTTTATTTCACATATTACCATGATGTATACAACTACTTAAACAATTAAGTTTATGTTGGGTGTTTTGACCGAATTCGATTTATGTGTCAACAACAACTTTGGTAGGTCAACTATGGTCAAAAGGGTCAATATATAACATATAAAAAATAATTATAATGACATAATTATAATATTTATACATCAATTATACTTTTAAAAACAATTATTAAATATGTTTATGAAAAAATGAATCAAGTTTACAATCCTGGAGATAGTAGGTCATACCTACACATGAGTAACGTTCCCATTTTTCACTAATTGTTATGGAAAGAAGGAAAGTAACAAATATATATTTCCAAAATGATGATTATATCATAAATACCATATTATTTAATAATTTAAACTTTTATATAATTATTATTATGTATTATGAATCACATTATGTCGAGGTGGTGGTAGTCCACACATCTATAAATGATGTTATCACTTTTTAAGTGTATGAAAGGGTAATAAAGAAAATGATATATATTATATTTACAGAAAGGTAATTATTTTAATAATATAATATATATTTTTGTTTATGTCACATATTTTTAATTAAAAACATCCTTTATACATTCCATATATAGTGTGAACGAATCACATTGCTTTGAGGAGGTGGTAGTCCACACTTCCACACACGATGTTATCATATTTACTCAAAATGGAAAGTATAAAGATATGTGTTATAAAAGAATTAAAATAGATTAAATAAATAATAAATATCATATATAACATATATAAATAGATTTTATATCATAATGACCACCATGAGAGGTGGTAAATAAAAAAAATGAACAATCATAGTTTTGTGAGGCAGTAGTTCACCATACACAGAAATAGTATGTTCATTACCCATTAGATGGAAGTGTGTGTAAGTGTAGGTATAAAACTTAGAATAAAAACATCCTAGTATATTTATTATACTGGTTTTTTATAAAGTCATATAATAATAAGATTTTAGGAGTTGGATAATGGAACTAAAACTAAATAGCTTAAGGAAAGATGTTACCTCTTAATCGGGTAACTTCTTTTAGTTTTTACCAAAAGGATTCCCTGGATGGATTTATACCCAAGTTTAGGCTTATAGGATTAGGGTAGGAATTATGAGGATATATTTGGTAATATATTGGTCGATCCAAAGTTTCTTGATAGGTGTGAAGAAGTGGGAGGAGAGGAGGCCTTTTTATAGTGGAGGAGGAGTAACACTCTTGTAATATTTTATCGAAGGAACTCCATACACATTATTCATATTGAAAGTGGGTCAAATAATAGATAAAAATATATCCAAGGGATTATATGATATAAATATGTCCATCCAATGTATCTTGGAAAAGTTTATAGGTTATTTGGGCCCTTAAAGTAATAATGTTTGAACGTTTTCTATGTTTTCTATAATAAATTTCAAAGTGAAATTGATTAAAATTATATATATTGTATTAATTTATAAAAATGTCTTCTAATTAAACTTTAAAACAAATTAAAAATATAATTCAACCATATAAATAAATTATATGAAAAAGCAGTTATGAACTAAAATTCAGTATTTTTAACTGTTCAATAAAAAAATAAAATGTCTCAGAAAAATATAAAATTTTTACCCTAACCTAATTTTTATGTTTATATTTTAAAAAATAATTTTTTTTACCTATTAAATCAATAAAGGTGTCAAAATTCATATTTAAAATTGGTTATCCATTAAAAGGTGTTAAAATTCCTTTATAAAAATATAGGGGTTTATGTGTCAAATAGGGTTTTTTATTATATTATGCATATCAAATACAATGTATGAATATCTAAAATATTTTATTGAATATATAAAATATATATATATCATTAAATCATTACCTAATTTTAATTAATTATGTATATTAAGACCAAACTCCTTTGGAAGCATGAAAATAATAACATTTCTTTTTATATCCAATTGGTTCTTATTTTTTGTTTCTCATTAATTAGTAACCAATGATTTAATTTTATATTTATATAAACCAAAAAATTTTATAGGTTAGTTAATACTATTCATAACCACTAACACAACGACTAGGTTATATCATATTATATTAAATAACAATATTTTAATAATATATTATTGTTCGGTAAAACTCGGTCTTGAGTGTAACGTAAGCCATCGAAGAAGGTCACTCTTGTGTGTAACACATTCTAACTTGGTGTTTCATGCATTGAAATATATAGAATCTATTTTAAATTTTAAATATATTATAAAGTATTCAAATATTATATTCCCTTATATTCTTGGTGTTGTGTGTCATACACGCTATCAAATACAAGGTTCTTAATTTAGAATTTTGGGGTGTTACATAATGGGTCAGTGTTTGAACAAATATCTCAAGATGTGATAATGTAAGGTGGGGAGGTTGTAGGATCCCACGTTTTGAGTGAGTAAAAATTCCATGGAAATTCAAACCTTCAGTTTGGTGGATGGGATAAATTTCAAATTAATCTTTATAATGGATTTTAGAGTGTTTTAATACCTTGATTTTTTTTTGGATAGGGGTTAGGGCCTAAAAGGTTTCTTGGGGGTTCAGTTTATTTTCAGAAGCATCATGCTTTGAAAACACAATTTTAGGAGACAAAACACTGGGAGAGTGGTTGGAAAATTTTTAATTATAACCATGCCACCCAAACCATGCCACCCATTTTTACTAGGACATAGTTAGTTTTAACCATGTGGTGTTCATAGTAAACCATGAATTTTGGTGCATAGGGTTAGATGGGTGTACATGGTTTTCCTAACCATGCACTACAACCATATGAAGTGTAATTGGTATAGTAGCTCCAAAGGGTTGACACATGATTTGACAAACTATGCGGCTCATCAAAGGGGATTGAAATGATCATCCCCCACCTAATTTAACCTTAAAAAAAACTGAAAAAGGTATATTTCTATGGTTCAAAACTGTGGAAATAGGCCCCAAAACTGTGTCCATAGGCCACAACCATGGTTTTGGCCAACCGTGGCCGCTATTGCCGTGACAATAGGTCCCGAACGATTGCCATAGTTTTGAAAACCATGGAAATATGACTTCAAATTGGACACTATGGTGGTTTAACTATAGCCATAATTTAAAACATGGATATAGGTGGCTATTTCCATGGTTTTAACTATGGTAATAGCCTCAGAAATCTGTGGCAATAGCTGAAATAAAAAATTTCCCCAGTGGGTTTCGATCCCTGCACCTCCACTTTGCAATCCAATACACTTACCACTACACCACACCACAATTTTGGTTTATATATATATTATGATATATATATTAATAAAAACCATGGTAATATCCTCAAAACCATGGTGGTAGGGCTTCCCATTAAATTTTTGGTGGGAATTTTTGTTCCCGCGGAAGCGTAGAAACCCTATAGCCACAGTTTTGGAGAATCGTGGATATATGGCATCGAAAAAATTAGCCTATAGCAATGGTTTTACAAACCATGGATATAGCCACCTATATACATGGTTTTAAAATCGTAGCTATAGGTCCGTAGCAGTAGCTCCATTTTCTAGTTGTCACCCCTTTTCTTTCCCTCATTCCGCATAGCATCTCACCATGGGAGCTCATCCACTTCTACCACCTAGGTTTCTTTGGACCTCCTTTTTCCATTCTCTGATTCAAGTGTTATTAATTTCATTGGATCCTTATTGGTAAGACTAAGGATCCTATTGCAAATTTTCTCATTTTATTTTTCCATAGTGAATTTTATTTCCATGAAAGATCATATGCTCTATTTTTAAGGCATTTTTCCATTCTTCTATTTCTCTTGTTTTGGATCGAATCAAATTATGATATCAGATGGGAGAAGATTATTAAGAATGAGGTAGTTGGTACCTATATTCATCCTAATTCATACATTTTTCATGTGTCATGTGATAAGTAGGCACGAGTGGGGTGGTCGAGGTGTAGCTATTTTTATGTTTTTTTCTATTATTCTTGAGAGATGAAGAGGGGTATTCTCTTATATGATAAGGTAGGTTTGATCCTAAAATGGAATGGTAGGTATAAAATAGGGTTTCACATTTTTTTGGAAATATTTTTTAGTTATTAAATTTATTTAATATCATCTTATGGCTCTGTTGGTTTCATGGGAACATGTTGGGCATGACCCATGAGACCTTGGGTCATATTGATTATCAGAAATGGTTGAATAAAAGGTTCACTAGAGGTGTATCTTAGGTTGGTTGGTGAATTTCTGCTCATTTTTGTTGGATGATAGCATCATTAGGGTCATGTGCATATAGGATTAGGGGCCAATAAGGTGTTATTAAACAATAAATGTGGGTGAAGGCCACTATATAGTTATAAGTATAGGGTATGGTGATGATCATAATTATGAAGGATGTTATCCCTATATAAATCCATAGTTGATGGTGTGATAGACCATCATGTGGGGTATAATTATCACCACGATTTTGGGGATGATGGATCGGGACTAGGAGAGGACATATATCACTGTTACTTGTGATGTTGTTCTTTCAAACCAATGGTGATTAAATAAGTGGAAGTCCAATGTACTTGTGATATGTTTATGGGAATTTTGATGGATGTTATATTTATTCAATGGGGTTTCATATAGATGCAGATAGGTAATGATCTGTTTTTTATATGGAAATGGTTGGAACGTGATGCCATGTGTTATAGAATTGGATGGGATACTGAGTGTCTTTCTATCATGACTCACCATGGATGCATCATTCCACTCCGGCATTGGATGAAGTAGGTAAAATCTACCTTATGGATATTGAGCACAAGTTAATCATGTTATGATATGTATGAGTAGTTTCTATTTATTTAAGTTTTTCATACAAAAATATATGTATGGATGTAAGACATGAACACATTGGTGGTAGACTATTGAGTTCATGCTCAAACTCTACTCATTCCCCTCAGGACACGTGAAAAATTTATGTCTTTGAGTGTAGTAAAGGGATCAGACTCATGGTCTAGATCTTAGGGAGTTTGGATGTGCTGAGGGTGAAAAAGATGGATAGAAATGGTTTTTAGTAGATGAACTAGGTGGTTCTTTTACACTGAGATGGAGTTTATTTTTGGGTTTTTTCTTATATACTTTTTCTATCAACCCGTGGGTGATTTTTCATGCTTATATATGATTTTCATGACATATAGATATTATATGGTATGTATAGAAGGTTCAATTTTGGCTTATCAATGACGTTTTTTCATATTGCTTCCACTGGGTTCGGTTGAATGCTTCCACAGTGAAATTATTATGACTATAATTATTTTTATCACTAGAGGGTATAATATCCCTACTATCACATAATATACCCTCACTTAGTCAACAAAAATTGGAGTATGGGGAGGTGAACCTAAGGCTAGGTGGTGAACCATCCCAGAGAACTAGTTGAGTGGAATCTAGTTCAGGGAATTTCACCTCCTTTCTATAGGGTAAGGTGACTGGTTTTCATGTGTGGTACTAGGTGTATGGGATTGTGTGACCTAGGATAATGGAATCATTTACCAATTCTTATAATGTGATAATTAATCTCACTAATTTTAGGATTGAGAATTTATAATTTTTCAGGAATTTCCTTAGTTATGTGTGGGAAAAAATCATAGTTAGTGATTCTTGGGGGATGTATTGGAATTCCCTGAATGGGGAAGTATAGTTTTGGGTTGTGGTTTAGGGTTGGAAACTAGGACTGGGACTTATTATTTTGGCTCAGAGTTATGAAATCTATGTGAGGCATGGTGATATTAATAAGTATGATTATTAGAAATTCTTGGAGAAAATATTTTGGGGCACCAAAATGTTTTTGGATGTGAGGATTGAGGAACCTTGAGGATATGGGTGGGTCATTGAGTTATGATTCCTAAACATAAGTCATTTTAGGAATGCCTCTGATGGGTAGTTACCTATTGAACTACCCTAGGAGTGGATGAATTGTGAATCTTTAGAGCCCCTTGTGGTGGGTTCTTGAAGAGAGATATTGTAATCCAAACTAGTTAGTCATTCCATACAAATAATACTGGGTTCTTATAGGGTTATGGAATGTTGTGATAGATCAGTGCGTATTTCTTATTTGAGTAGGTTGGACCTATAGAAATGAGGGAAGCCATGTGGGTAGGTTGGGAGGTAAATATGAGTATTATATGTGGTGAAGTTATATCAATGGTGATGACTGAGAGTTGAATGGTTCAAGAAAGGGATTTTCATGTGAGTTTATCATTTTATAATCCTATATAAGGGCTCATGGTTTGAGACCACTAGGTCTTGATGTGTGGGGATTGTGTATGATCATCATTATGGAGTGACATATTTTGGGTGAGACTATGTTAGTGTAATGATGATATGGGAAGTCTATGGTGGTGGGTGAACTTTCAGTCATTCTGAATATAGTATTTATTAAGCCTTAAAGTAAACTATAAGCTGATTTTTGATTGAGAAAAACATTTAGAGTTTGGTGAAATATGTGTCGCCATAATTTCGAGATGCAAGTGGGTCAATTCCATCCATCCCCTTTGTGGATTCTGAGAATTGAATCATTATGTAACTCATGAATAAGCCTAGGTGTATGGTGTTTCATGTGATATTTGAACCAATGAATCAACCAAGCGTGACACGATGTTGGCATTTCTTAGTAATCTAGGGGTAGAGTATGGTGATGGGCTATTGGATCAAGGAAAGTTCATTGGGGGGACCATAGGTAGTCTAGGTGAGATGGATGTAATTCCAATTAAGAATTTATATTTACACAGTTTAAGATCATTATCTAGGTTTTTGTTGTATGTATTAGGTATCTAGATATGAGAAATGATGGGTTTAGTTTACAGATCACTCAAGATATGTTTTTGGTAGGAGATTCCTATGGCTGGGAGCACCATTAGTCAAAATTTTCTGGTAATAGAAAATTATTATGGTGGGGATCACCACAATATTTGGGAGGACCAATTATAGGAATTATAATGTTTTGGGTTTGAAAAGTGAATTCATGCACCATCTTGGTGTCAGGGTTTTGGCTTTGAGATGGGTGCTCAATGGATCAGTTTTGGATTTTGAGATCATCGATGGCTGAATTGGAGTGAGATGATGACACTAAGGTGATAGTGATAGTGGAAATATTGATATGGGTCGTGGTGATCCGGTAACATGTATTTTGGTGAATAGTGTTTTGTGTTTTGGGATTCACACAAAAGAAGTGTGATTGGTGTTTAGAGACATTACACAATGAGATATTTATGAATTGGTGACTAGTTTGGGTTAAGATTTATGGTCATAGGACTACCGTGATTTCATGAGGACAAGAAGTGTTATAAGAAAGGAATATATCCTAAATCCATTAATATCATATGGTATGATATATATTTTTAAAGGTTAGGATAATAATATAAAAAAAATGATTTTGGGTGATTCAATGAAATCCCTAGATATAACTCAAAGGGAAGAAACTTTCAATTATTACTTGGTGATCATCATCAATCATTGAATTAAGTAAATAGTGGTAGTATTCAATGGTGCAAGTTACACATCTTCATTTCCAAAACTATATGATTTTAGTTTCAATGTCATGGATTTATTGGGATTCATGGTTTTTATGTACTTTTACTGCTTTTATTATTCATTAATCTATGATTAAAAACCTATAAATGGTATCAAAACCTTTCAATTCTTATTTATTTATAAAATCATTTTAGAAATTAAGGTTTTCTAAATCACAATGCCCGTCATATTTCCAGTTGTATGATATAGAATTTGTTTTATCTAATTGAATCATAGCTTACAATATGGATATCATAACCCATGACTCTATAAAATTCATTTTATTTTGTATAGGTTATAGTGTATGACATTAGTATATCATATTCAACCATAGCACTTCAATGATTTTTTCAAAAATCGAGCGTCACATTTCTATTATGATATCTCTACATATCATATAATATGACTACTTATCATATTTAATGATTTTATTGGAAATTATAAATAATGACTAATAATGAATGAAGGTTTTATGAACCACGACCTATCAATCATATCCTACCAATGATCTTAAATCATTAAATACAATTAATTAAATAAAATTGGGTTTTTATATTTTTAATTTTGAATTTAATTATATAATTTATAAATAATTTATAAATTATAATTAATGGCAGTATGGTATATTTAATAATTTATGAAGGTGTTTATAAATTAATTAATTATAAAATGTTTATAATTAATTAATTAAATGTTTAGGAAAAATTAATTATTAAATATTCAAGAATATTAAGTGTTAATTTTAAAATACCTTTCAAAAAAACACATAGAATGTATTATAATTTAAATATAAAATTTTTATATGGAAATTATAAGAGTAATTTATAAAGTGTTTATAAAATTAAAAATATAAGTTAAAATATAAAGTGTTTATATTGAAAAATATGAATTGTTCATAATTTTTAATTTGAATATTTTAAAATAAAAGGGACTTATTTGAAATTTATTTAAACCTTATCAAATTTTTTTGATAAATTATATGATCAAAGGTTTAAATAATATTAATATGTGGTATTTACATTGTGTAAAATGTTTACATAATAAAAATTGAAATATAAAAATGTTTATATATCATAAAAATAGAATATATTTAAGATAAATTACATATAATGATTGATATGAAGGATTTAATATTGGGATTTAATATAAAGTTTTTATATTTATCTAATTATGGAATGCTCATAATGAATTATAAAGTGCTATAATAGTTAATTTACGAACAATTCATAAATCTTTATCTCATGTTTAAATTTACAAAATTTTCATTTATTTAAATTTTATTCCCTACATTGAAATATTCATAGATATAGATTCATTTATTATGAATATTTGTGTATGATTTAGTTTAATTTTTTTTAAATTTCTTCTTATTAAATTTTCATACTATGAATCATATGCTAGTTATGATAACATAAGATTTAACATTCATCTACCTTGACCTTGATTTATAATTAAAGATATAATATTGAATTTAGTTGTTGAATATAGTTTATAAATATTAGGTTTTATAATCACACTGAATTGGATTCTTTCTTGAGTGAAGTCTCACTGGGGAGATGGGCTTTGGGTCATACTTCTCATTGGTCGGGAGTCTTATACCTTGTTTAAAAAAAGGTCAGGGTTAACTATCTACCACTCCAGACTTAATCATGTGGAGATTATTAATCTCATATAATTCTAAACCCTTACATGAAAAGTTTATGCACCTTATACATAAGATCCAATTACATATATGTAAATATATTTTTCATCTATTTTTCATTGAGTAACACAAGTTGTTGACCGTGTAAAGATTTACATATTAATATGGTTTAAACATATTAATTTTGTTGATGGAATAGGATTCCAAACTAAATATTTAGAATAATGCATATATAAAATAGAATACCAAGAGATAATATGGTGAGATGAAAACCCCTTAAAAATAATAAGTTTTAGATTCTTTCTAAAAAAACATTTTTCATGACCTCGATCATTCAGTATGAGTGAACATACATGTTAGGTTCCCATGTATTATCTTGTGGAAAGCAAGAAAGTAATGAGGTGTCCATAACCGTTATGTTCCTTAATCATATTATTTTCTTTTGGTTAAACTTTTTTTTAAAACCTAACCATCAGGACACCAAAGGAAGATATTTGAGTGAATCTATATGATGGATTTGGATAAAGAATTATCCACTAAACTATCCAAGAGTCACATATTATATGATTGATATTCATTGTCTACTAGATATATTCATGGATTATTTAGATGATACCCAATGAAATCTAGGATGAAATATGGGTCTTGTCTCACTAAATAGATATAGTGTATGTGGTCATCAATTTTAGTGGGCACACTTTTAATAAAATTAATTATTAAATGAATGAAAAATATAAAACTCATCTACTAAAATATTTTGTTATAGATAATAGAAGCATGATCATAAGTATTGACTTTATGATCAATATTGGATAAGTAAACAAATAATTGGTAGTAATTTATTTGATTGGTACTGAAACCTAAGAATAATTCTTAAGAAAGAGGGAAAATTCTATTTATTGGAGAAACCCATTGTTAAGTAATAAACTAGTGAAGCTGTTTGTAAAATAGATATAGATTCCTATAATATAAATATGAAGGATTAACTATAATTCTATTCTCTCATACTTGTGACCATGGAATCCAAGTTTCAAAATAAACATGATACCATGGATAGTTATAAGTTAATAAAAAACCTGAAAATGATTTATCAAGAAAAATATAGGCATGGGAGGTACGAGGTTTCAAGGGATCTCTTTCAGTGAAATATGGTAGAAGGAAATTTGGTCTTTACTCATGTACTAAATATTATTTGGTACGTTAATGATTTGGAGAGTTCAGGTTCACCTATTTGACATGATATAGTCGCATACTTCATTCTACAATCACTATTAGAAAGTTTCTAAAGATTCCTTATGAACTATAACATGAATGAATTCAACAAGAGTTTACCTGATCTACTAAATATATTTATGATATTTTAGTAGGACATGATAGGTCTAGGCTAAAGTGATATCATGATGGTATAAAAGTATAAGGGTAAAAATTTCATCCAGTGATAAAATAAAATAGATCAAGGAGAGTCTACAATGCCCTATAAAAAAATAAAAAGGAGGGTAGATGGTTCTATTGTGAAAAAATCAACCTTTGTAAAAGAAACTATTTATAATAATCAAAGGGTTTCAAGAAAACTAATCGATATTCTACATCGAGTGTTAACGTTATAAAATTTAATTCTTTTATTATGAAGGGTTAATGATACCATTTTCATGTTTTTCAAGTGTTGTAAACATACTGGAGTTCAGAAGTGATGAAAGAGTTGAAGACATGTGCTGGAAATTTTATTTCAAGTAATGAATCTAGGAGTTGTATTAAGAACTTGTATACATAAAGTACTCCAAGATTGGATGAGTTTTTGATTAAAATATGTGTATTATTTATCTCATTTTTTCTTTATTCTAAGATATTGTAAAAAATATTTGTTTAATAAATTCGATAAATGTATTGATACAAATGGTTTATGATTCATAAAACTATATAACATGCTTATAAAATTATACTTGTATAAAAAGAGTTTTATTTTGGGAAAAGTGTTTATCCATGAATATAAGGGAATATGATTCAACCACCAATAATGTTATATTTGTAAAAGTCTTATTTTTAGTAAAATCTATAAATGTATAAAATACCATATATGATATAGAAACAATATTTTTTTTGTTAAATATTCTTACTAAAATGAAATAAGATTTATTTTCTAAATACAAAAGAGTTTGTAAATTTTAACATGATATTATGAAGTAAATATAATATCTAAGTGTCCAATGGAAGTATATTCGGACTTATAGAAGTTCAATGTTAAAAAATAAAATATTATACCAATCATAGTTCTTAGAGAATTACACTTAATAAACTAAATGGTTTAGGATATGTTGTTACAAACAATAATGTAAAAGTTATATTTAGTTACCATAAAAATTGAATTTTCCTTGATATCATAAATGAGTTTATGATATTTTGGTAAAGATACAATATAAAAGTTACATTATTTACCAGAATATTTCAAGGAAAAAAGTTTTATGGAATGAGTTCCAAGGATGATGGGGATAAAATTAGAAAATTTCTAAGTAAAAGACAAAAGTTATTAACATCGTAACATTGGATGTTATGGAGTTAAGGAGTTTTAATATGTTCAAAGAGTTGAAAATTGGGAATATAATTCCTATGTTTTACCATTAATCAAATTTTCTTAATTTATAGATGTTACTCACTAAAGAGTTTAGTGGGTGAGTTTTATTAGATTATCACTTAGTGACATGGCATGGATTACATATATATACAATGAGTTTATAAAGCCCCATAAAGTGAAGTGAACATAAGTTAGATCTAGTAGTCTATCGTATATGATATGATAGACTAGTTGTTATATAGGGTTTTGTTAAGTATTATTAAAAGTTTTTAATAATATGAAAAGTGTCATATAAAATATAGTCCCCAATTTATCATTATTTCAAATTGGATGTATATATATATTGATATACATTTCATGAAGTGTAATGGTAAATTACCTCTCAAAGTAAGACTTTGATTTATCCCCAACTGATTTTCATCATATAGTATTATTGGTTGTGAATAAATGTTATGGTTATCATGAGTATGATTCTTGTATAGGGATACAAAATATGTTCATGAGGCACAAAATTTATTTTCACATTCGATAACCCATAAAGTATACTACATAGAGTATCATATAATATATATTTTCTATACTTGGGATACATTGTTTATATTTAGAGTCCCCACACTTGAATTTAGAGAGATACCTATCATGAAAACCTCCATACATTGATACCTTTATTATGAAATGTTTGAGGTTGAGATAATCATGGGGTGGTTGGGTAGGTTTCTTGTCATGTCATCAGTTGGAGCTCGACCAAGATGGGATTTTCCTCTTGTATGACAAGTATTACATATGGTACCTTGATTAAGATAGACTAAGGAAATGTATGTCCATAATTATAAGGTATATATGATGTGGTTTTCTACTTGGATATGAGATATGTGATGTGTTCATCTTCTAGATGAATGACATGTTATGTATTCATTGACCATGTGTATCTATACTTGTAGAGTCAAGAACATTTAACATATATATATGAGATTTACATACAACATTTCATATTCTCACTCGATGTATTATAAAAATGGAATATATTAAAATGTATTCTAACATGTGATATAGCTGATAGACATAAGTATAGAGATACATGTGTTTGATGGAGATCATGCAACATCCCTTTGTAGATTGAGTAGAATTGATTCTTTTCCTGAGGCCATTATTTTCTTATATTTATGGATCTAGTGATTCTTTTTTTATCAATTCTATAATGGAATATGGTATCACACTTTGTGGTTGACCAAATTATGATTAAGTTTTAATCATATTGCTACTCTAAAAGTGTTTTAGATTTTTATCCAAATTATTTTTGGATGGGGGTTTCATAACGTATTACATATGATGCAATACAAGTTGAATTTAATGATATATTTTGAAAAGTGTTTTAAAAGATATCCAAAAGATTTTTTGATCTGATTTCATAAGTAATTTTATATGATATTCTATAAGGTAAAAAACATGAAAATTATTTTAGGATTTAGTGAAAGAGATATATTGAAAGGAACATGCCCTCATGCCATAGATATTGTATAGTGCGATAGATATTATTATAGGGTATGAAAAGCATCTAGAAAAATAATTTTAATCAAGTCCAAGGATATATCATATTTTATGATATGGTTATTTCATATTCACTACCTTGGAAATTTTTAATTCATGATTGAGGGTGAATCATAGTGCTATAAATCATAATGCAATGACTTAGATTTTCCTGATTTTATTTTTTAGAAATTATTTGGGGAAATTTTGAGATTAGGAACTGAGATGATGTTCGATTCAGAGGCCCGATGTGAATGGGACAATTAGTTAAAAAATTTAGGTTTTTAATAGCACGCACGTGTGTATTTCCTTAAAAAGTGGGATAAATCTTAAACAGTTGACCATATCAGAAATTAGAGGGCGCAGTTGAGATCAGAATGGTGGCTTTACCCTAGGCATGACCTAAATTTAGTCAGCGTGGATAATCTATAAAACAATTCACCAAAAACACAACCATAAATAAAATATTTAAATTAAATTATTTTATTTTAAAATCCTAATAACTCATGAAAGGTGACTCAGATTGAAAATATGATACCACCATTGAGTTCGTAATGTTGTGTTTTCTCAAGGCACAACTTAACTTTAGTGGGTGCAGGTCTTCTGTGGAAAACCCAAAAATAACATAATCTTCATTAAATAATTCATAGATAAATTATTTTATTGATGAAATTACTATTTCTAAATTAAATGCATGGTTATAGAATTTCTTCAGGGTTGATCACTCAAACCCTAGAGACCCAGACAACTATTTGAGAGATTTTCTGGTGAATGATGATGAATCGAAGTTTGGATCATGGATCATTGAACTGATGAAGTTGGAGGATCTCGTCAATGATGGAAATGAAAACATTCTTCATAAATGATCGTTCCAAACTCTAGGTAGGGAATTTTATTTCTGATTTCTTTTCCTTGTTCTTTATTCTGACGAAAAATGTGGGTCAATCCACAAATAGATTGATCTGTTGTTCGATCGTTGTTGAAGGATGGGTTATCATTATGAGATTATCAGGAGATTAGTTTATTATTATTCATTATTCATTATAATGAGAACGGATTGAGGCAAAGAAAAAGGAATAGGTCCATTTCTCAGGTTTTTCATTGTGCTTTTCTCTCCCCCATTCTTTGTTTTCTTCACCGTTGGACCCTCATGGTCGATAATCGACTTGTTGGGAGGCTCTGAACGAAATCGGACCCCCTAAGTTAAAGGAAAACTGAAACAAAGGCTATATATGTGTATATTGGGACTTTAGAATCATGGATATTCCTTTATTTTAGAAATTAGAGCATTTTAGACAGCTTAGTGGTCTACGAAAGGGACTAATGGTGTGGGTCTGACACGGCAGTCCGATGAGGTGGTGCGAGGTGGCACGACGATTAGAGGGGGCGACTGTGGTAGGTGAATACATGCCATGTGGGATGATGTGGGAGGATGAATGGGGTGATTATGGAATGAAGACATGGAAAGCATCTTCATGTAGAGGCGGCATCCGCGGAACATGGTTGGGCCACAAGATGCGGCAGTGGAGGCACCCGCATGGGATGTGGTCGATGACCGTGTTGACCGGACCAGATAGCCCGCACATGAGCATGATAGGATAGAGGAGGAAGGCCGAACCAAGAGGATCTATCTAGGCCTAGGAGAAATGGTCTGGGACTTGAGGAGTTGGTTCGGGCCTAGTAGAGATGGACCAAGCCACAGTTGATCATGGCGGTCGACCATGAGCCATGATCGACCGAGCTATCACGTGACTGCGTCAATCGGAAGACGGCTGACCATTGAAAAAGCTCGGCTGCCATGACATGGTTGACCATAGGGGTGTCCAGACCAGTTAGTCAACTGTAGCGGTCGGTGGACCAGTCGTACGTCGGTCCATAGGCATAGTGTCCTTCCCCCTTCTTAAAATTCAAATGGGCATAACTTTTAAATGGTGTATCTATTTGATGAGCCATCAGTGACATTAAAACCCTTACAACGAGAAATTAATTTAAAATATACTAAGTGAATTTTCTGGGACTATAAATATGACCTAATGGATTGTGGATCAAGTTCTCTTAGAACAAGCACACTTCGAGCACACATTTTTGTTACTAGCTGTGACCTAGAGACCGTGTCTTATAGAGACTATGTGTCTTATAAAGATTGTGTGTCTTATGGATAATGTGTGTATTATGAATACTATGTTTCTTATGGAGACTATGTGTCTTTTTTAGACTTTTTTGCTTATTGTATTGATTATATCTAGATGTTCTTGATATATTTTTTGTAGACATATAATTGTGTGGAGATGACTATGCATTACTTTGTAGTATTTCCTTGATGGTATTTCCTTGGTGGTATTTCCTTGGTGGTATTTCCTTTTTGGTATTTCCTTAGTGGTATTTCCTTTGTGGTATTTCCTTCATGGTATTTCCTTGGTGGTATTTCCTTCATGGTATTTCCTTGGTAGTATTTCCTTCATCATATTTATTTTTTGGTATTTTCTTTGTGGTATTTCCTTGGTGGTATTCCCTTTATGGTATTTCCTTCAAGGTATTTCCTTCACGGTATTTCCTTTGTGGTGTTTTCTTTGTGGTTTTGGGGTGTCCTTATGAGTATAATTATACTCACCCCTACATGGGATTTTCTCACACATGTTGTGTCTTGTGCAGAAAATTGAACCTTTGATAGAGTCTTAGGTGGACTAGAACTAGGTGGAACTTAGTGAGGATGGACAGATGAAGTGTGTTCCTATGGTTCAAATAGTATTCCCAACAACTCTTTTCTTATAGGCTGGACTTATGGTTATAGACTCTTTTTTGTGGGCATGTATTCTAGCCCTATTTACTTTACTATACTTTCAATATTGTACTCTAGTTGTGCGATATAGTGGTTTTCATGAATTTTTTGCTTAGTGTTTTTACATTTTAGAATTTCTGGCAATGATATGTGTGCATGGGTACAAGTAATTAAGGCCAATGCCTCCCCTTTGAGGGATATAACTACTCATTGCTAGTCACCAGCCCCAGACCTGTTGGTGGCGGGCTTGGGGTAGTTACAAAATTGAACCCTCTAGGATGGGTCATGACAGAGTGTTATCCAATGTTTGTACCCATTTTATCCAAATTGGAAGCACCCTTGATAGATTTGATAGGAAAGGGTCAACCTTTGATGTGGAGATATAAGTGCTAATAGTGCTTTCAATAGTTGGGGCAGTGGTTGAAGAAGGATCCCATCTTGAGATTTCTAGAGGAGGATGCCAAGTACATAGTGTTCTATGATGCATTAGGGATTGGGCTTGGTCATGTATTGAATTAGGGGTAAGTGGTGATTGCCTATGGTTTGTGATAGTTGATACAACATTAGAAGAATTATGTAACCCATGATCTTGAGTTATCAGTGGTAGTCTTCTCTTAGGAGATGTGGAAACACTACCTAATGGGCGAGCGATTTATTATCTACTCTAATCATAAGAGACTCAAGTATATCTTCTACTAGAAGGATATAAACTTGAGATATAGGTGATATATATATTTCCTCTTAGACTATGAATTTGAGATTGTCTATACTTTTGGGAAGGGGAACATTATGGAATATGATCATAGTAGGAGATCTAGTTTGCAGTTACTGAATGAGGAATCAAAGCAGTTGGCCTCATTGTAGATATCCTTTGTGGATGGAGATGTAGCAGCATACCTTTAGTTGATGGTTGTCACCCCTCCACTCTTACAAAGATTCAAGGTGGTACAACTTGGGGATACCAACTGTGAGACCCTACATGCTCAGTTGTCCATAGGTAATACTCTTTATAGATATTCAAAAGGTGGGGAAAATATTGTTCTTTTTAGAGGATGAACAGTAACACCAGTGATGTTGTGGGAGGTTGTTCTGAGGGAGTTTTACATGTACCCTTTGGCAGTAGATCTTGGTGTGTCAAAGATGTACCAGGACCTTTGACGTCAGTTTTGGTGGTCAGGGATGAAGAAGGGAGTTGCAGAGTTTGTCTATCAATGCCACACTTGTCAGCAAGTGAAGGTTGAGCTCCAGGTTCCAAAGGGTTTATCCCAACCACTTGAGGTTTTGAAATTGAAGTGGTATGGGATATAGATGGACTTCATTATGGGTTTAAAACATACATCTAAGAGACACAATTCCATTTGGGTGATCATTGAACGACTCACCAAGTCGGTCCACTTCCTATTTATATGAGATAAGAGTTCATTAGAGAGCTTGGGAAAACACTATGTGCATGAGATAGTTTAAATCCATGGAGTTATATAGATTATATTTTCAGATCACAATGCTTTCTTTACATACCAGTTGTGGAAGGGATTATAGGAGGCATTAGGGAATCAGTTACGCTTGAGCACAACATTTCACGCACAGAAGGATGGCCAGACTGAGCAGATCTCACAGACTCCCAATCCTAAAGTAGAACCGAACTCATTTGATACCACTCTGATTCTGAGGTGAGCCTGAAACACAGGCATATGATGATTATCTTGAGGCGGTGACCTGAGTTTTCCATCTAGTCAGGACACCAACAGATCAGGTGGTGGTCCTAACAACGATCCTTCTACATCGATTAGTAGGGTGATGGTCAGGTTTGCTTACCAGATCTTATGATTAGGTGACTCTTCCATGGATAGAGTTTGAGATCATTTTTAGAGAGGATTTCTCACCATTTAAGATGAGGTCTATACATGTTTAGGAGTTTCTAAAGCTCTAGAAAGATGACATGTTAGTATCTGAGTATTCATCGATATATACCAACCTTTCCAGGTACTCGATGGATGTGATACAGAAAAAGTGATTTAGGGATTGAACCTTTAAGTGAGTTCTGTGTAGGGACATCTAAGAAAACATTATCCCTATGTTCATTCTGACTTATGATGGGGTACTTGAGTGAGACTTTCTAGTGGAGATATTTATAGCAGAGCATTCATCGACAGTGGGAGCTACCAGCAAGAACTAGGTAGATGAGACCTCAGTAGTAGGTAACCGATGACAGTCGCAGGTACCCAATCAGGTTAGGCACTTTAGGAGATGATCTTAGGACACAAGATTAGTGATTCATGGATCCCATGGCAACTTGAGTAAGCTAAGGGATAGGCTATGTTACTCGTGTGGTGTTTGGGGGTATCTGGCATGAGATTTCCAGATCCACCGTACGACCGATCAGAATATGGTTAAGGGGACATCGAGGTAGAAGAAGAGTAAGGATCAAGGTGGTCCTAAAGGTGGAAAATATGTAAGGGGAGTAGGCAGGGCAGTAGGAGGTGGTTGGAGGCTCGATCTATTACCAAAACCACCCCTAGGTGGTCCATGATATACTTATGGAGCTGGTGGATAGGGATGATACCAGCTATAGGTGATGGAGGCTTATAACCCCGAGGCGTGAGGGATGATTAGAGGTAGGATATGTGTCTTTTACACCTTAGCTATAGTACTGATAGAAATTGGTTCCAATCATTATTTTCTTTCCACAAAACTTGTTCGAGACTCGAAGAGTCCGGTTGAACTATTTACTCGACCCTTATGCTTAGAGACTCATATTGTAAGAGATTCTATGATAACAAACTGGTGCCGATAGTGTGACCTTACTATTGGAGGTGATAGTTTTAGTTGGGATATCTTGGTAGCGACATTGAGGCCTTACGATGTCATTATTAGTATGAACTAGTTATCTATAGTTCATGATTATATTGACTATTTTAGGTGCAAATTGTAGTGTGTCCATAGTGATGGAACCAAGTTTTTCCTTTTTTGGTGAAAAGGAAACACATGCAGCGCATGATGGAATCACAGATAGGGGGATTTAGATGATCAATAATCAGTTGGATAGATTAACTCTCAGTGTAGTGGATGATTTGAGTCCATAGTTTCCTGCAGTGGTGGAGGAATATGATGACATCGTTCTTGAGGATGTTTTTGTATTACCTCTCCACAGGGAGGTAAACTTATGCATTGATCTATACCCAGGGATGAAAACAATATCTACACCTACATATCAGATGGATCTTGTAGAGCTTCATGAGCTGAGGGTGCAGTTGGAGGGCTTACATATGAAGGGATTTATGCGACCCATTGTTTCACCCTAAGAAGCCCCAAATTTGTTTTCCAAGAAGGTAGAAGAGATATTGAGGTTATGTGTGGACTTTCAGCACTTGAACAACGTAACCGTGAAGAATAAATATCCACTACCAAGGATTGATGACCTGTTCGATCAGTTGAAAGTTGTGTGGTGGTTCTCAAAGATTGACCTTAGATCTGGCTATCACCAACTATGAGTATGAGATAAGGATATAACTAATACAACCTTCATATACCGTTACGACAACTATGAGTACTTGGTGATGCCATTTAGAATGATGAAATCCCTATTAGTTCTTATGGGACTCTAGACTCAAATATTTCAGCTTTACTTATACTAATTTGTGGTGGTCTTCATTGATGACATCCTAGTATACTCGACATCCGAAGAGGATCACACGAGACACTTGATGATAGTCCTGGACACACTCTGAGATCACCAGCTTTACAGGAATCTCTCAAAGTGTCAGTTTTGGATTCAGGAGGTCCATTTTCTAGGTGACATCATCTTAGTGGATGGATTTGTAGTGGATCTAGTGAATGTTGAAGCAGTTCTTGCTTAGGAGCCACCCAAGAGTGTTACCGATGTGTGGAGTTTCCTTGGGTTGGCTGGTACTATTGGAGGTTTGTACCCGATTTCTCCAAAGTGGAAGCACCCTTGAATTCTTTTAAATTAAAGGGGAATCCTTTCATGTGGAAAAATAAGTTTAAATAGTTCTTTCAAGATCTATAGAAGAGGTTTACAAGTGCTCCCATCTTGTGATTTCCAAAGGAGGGTGCCAAGTATGCAGTGTTCTGTGATGCATCAAGGACCGGGCTTAGTTGTGTCTTGATGAAGGGTCAAGTGGTGATTGCCTATGGTTCATTCCAGTTGAGAAAACATGAGAAGAATTATGCAACCCATGATCTTGAGTTAGCAGTGGTAGTATTCACATAGAATATGTGGTAAAAAACTTGATGGTTTAGTGGTTTATCATCTACTCTGATCAAAATATTCTCAAGTATATCTTCTCCCAGAAGGATTTAAACTTGAGATAAATGTGATGGAAAGAGTTCCTCCAAGACTATGAATTTGATATTTTCTATACTCCTAGGAAGGGTAACATGGTGGTAGATTCTCTCAGTAGGCGGTTTAGTTTGCAGTTGCTGGATGAGGTGTCATAGTAGTTGGGATCATTATAGATATCATTTATGGATGGAGATGGAGCATCATGCCTCCAGTCGATGGTTGCCACCCCTCCAATCTTACAGGGAGCCAAGGAGGCATAGCTTGGGGATACCGACTGCGATACCCTATGTGCTTATTTTTCCACAGGGAATGCTCTTGATGGATATTCAAAAGATGGGGAGCATGTATTTTTTTTCATAGGACACACAATAGTACCAGTGACGTTGGGAGAGGAGAATCTAAGGGAGTTTCACATGTCCCCTTTGGCAGTACATCTTGGTGGGGAAAAGATATACCCAGACCTCCAAAATTAGTTTTGGTGGTCAGGGATGAAGAAGGGAGTTCCATAGTTTGTCTCTCTATGCCTCACTTGTTAGAAAGTGAAGGGTGAGAACCAGGTTCCAGTTGGTTTATCCCAACCACTTGAGGTTCTATAATGGAAGTTGTATGAGATATTGATGGACTTTTTGATGGGTTTACCATGTATGTCCAGGATACATGATTCAATTTATGTGATCATTGACCGAATCACCAAGTCGGTCCACTTCCTAGCTATCCAAGAGTAGAGTTAAGTAGAGATCTTGGGATGACTCTACAAGCATGAGATAGTTTGACTCTATGAAGTTACATCAATGATTATTTTTGATCTTGATTATTTATTTACATCATGATTATAGAAGGAATTATAAGAGGTGTTTGGGACTTAGTTAAACTTGAGAACAATAATTCACCCATAGAAGGATGGCCAAATTGAGCAAACCATTCAGGTTATGGAGGACATGTTGCGAGCATGCATGATGGATTTTGGCCAGATTTGGGAGGATCCTTCATGGGTGAACAATTAATTTAGTGCATGTCTAGTAGCAACACAAGATTCTCCAAGTGAGCACATGGGAGCGGGATGATCATATTCATGCTCAGTACCCTCATTTGTTTGAGTATCACTTGTTTTGGATTCTGGGGATGTAAAGACCAAGGTGTAGAGAATTTAATGACATGGATTTTCCCAATTTTTTTATAAATTATTTGGTAAAATTTTGAGACTAGGTGCTAAGACAACATGTGATTCTGAGTCCTGATGTGCCCTGGAAAATTCATTGAAAAATGTTAAGTTTTTAATAGAACACATGCAAAAATTTCTTTAAAAATTGGAATAACTATTAAATGGGTTCCCAGATCAGAAACCCGAGGGTACTGTTGAGATCATAATGGTGGATTTACCCTAGGGGTGGCCTAAATTTGGTTGGCACATGTAATCTATAAAAACATTCACCAAGGATGTAATTGTAAATAAAATAATTAAATAAAATTAATTTATTTTAAAACCCTAATAACTCATAAATGGTGAATCTTATTGGAAATTTGAGACCGCTATTGAGTGCATAACATAGTGTTTTTCTTAGGAGAGACATAACTTTAGTTGACACAAGTATTATATGGAAAAAACCAAAAAGGATGTAATCATCATTAAATAATTTAAAGATAAATTATTTTATTATCACAACAACTATTTATAATTTAAATGTATGGTTGTAGAATTTCCTCAGGGTTGGTCGCTTAAACCCTAGAGATTTATACAATCGTTGGAGATATTTTCTGGTGAATGATGATATATTGAAGTTCAGATCATGGATCGTCTCACCGATGGAGTTGGAGGATCTCATCAATGATGAAAATACAACCTTTCTTCATCAACAATTCATATAAAATCCAGGTAGGGAATTTTATTTTTGATTTCTTTTCCCTGTTCTTTTTTTCCCCAATGAATGTGGGTCAATCCACAAACATATTGATTCACAATTTAAAAATTGTTATAGGATTATCGAGATATTAGTTTATTCTTATTCATTATTTGTTCTAACAAGAAAGGATTGAGGCCGACATGAAAAAATTACAAATTCCATTACTCAGGGTTTTCTTCATGATTTTATCTCCCCCATTCATGGCGTTCTTTTCTATTAGACCCTCATGTTTGTGACTTGACTTACTAGGAGGTTCTCAACGAAATTAGGCACCTATATTAGAGGAAAACTAAAATAGAGGTCTCATCTATGTAGATAGGGACCTGAGAATCTTATATATACCTTTATTTTATAAATATGAGCATTGAATATGGATCATTGGTCCATGAAAGGAAACACTGGAATGGGTCCGGCGCAACAGTTGAGTGAGGCAGCGTGGCAACTGGAGGTGGTAGCGGTGGTTGTGAAAGGTGATGATGGGCTGTGTGGGATGCAGAAGAAGGCCATGTGTGGTGACAGTGGGACACATACATGGTGGGAATCCACATGAGGTGGTGGAAACTATGGAGGGAATCCACATGTAGAGGTGAAGACCATGGAAAGCGGTTGGGATGTAGGATATGGCAGCAGCAGCTACCCTGTGGGATGTAGCTGATGACCACATTGATTGGGCCAGTGTGGTTTGGCCTAGGCGGATCAGGCCAAGACCCTGAGAAATAGTCCAGACCCAGCGGAGTTGGGCTGGGCTTAGAAGATATGAATCGGGTTAGGTCGGACCCACCGTGTTAGGTCGGACCTGAGGCAGTTGGACTGGGCCACAGTCAACCATGAGCCATGGCTGACCAAGCTACTACATTACTGGGGATTCTCAAGCTGTCGTGGCATGGTCGACTACCACGGTTAGTCCACAGGCTTAGTGGCCTCCCCCATTTTAAAAATTCAAATGGGCATAACTTTCAAATAGTGCGTCCATTTGACGAGTCATCAATGACATTGGGACCCTTAAGATGAGACGATCATTTTGAGATATTCTAAGTGGATTTTTTTGGAAGTGTGTGTATGAACTAATGGTTTAAAGAGTGAGTTATCCCAAAATGAGCATGCTTCAAGCAAACATTTCTGTGGCTGGTTGTGACCTTGAGACTATGTGTCTTATAGAGACTGTGTGTCTTATGGAGAATGCATGTCTTATGGAGACTATGTGTCTTATGGAGACTATGTGTCTTATGGAGACTATGTGTCTTATGGAGACTATGTGTCTATTTGAGACTATGTGTCTTATTATATTGATTATATCTAGATGTTCTTGATATAATTGATGTAGACATATATCTGTGTGGAGCTGACTATACATTCCTTTTTGGTATTTCCTTGGTGGTATTTCCTTCATGGTATTTCCTTGGTGGTATTTCCTCCACAGTATTTCCTTAATGGTATTTTTTTTGTGGTATTTCCTTTATGGTATTTCATTCATGGTATTTATATGGTGGTATTTCCTTCATGGTACTTCCTTCGTGATATTTCCTTTGTGGTATTTCCATGGTAGTATTTCCTTAGTGGTATTTCATTCATGGTATTTCCTTGGTGGTATTTCTTATGTGGTATTTCCTTTGTGGTTTTGGGGTGTCCTACTGAGTATTGTTATACTCACCCCTAAATGGGATTTTCCTATATGTGTTGTGTCTTTTGCAGATGATTAACCCTTTAATGGAGTCCTAGATGGACCAGGACCATGTGGTGCTTAGCAAGGCCGGACAGACAAGGTGTGTTCCTATGGTTCAGACAATAGTCCCAGTACCTCTTTTCTTACAGGCTGAACTTGTGGTTACAGACTATTTTTTGTACGCTTATATTCTGGCCCTGTTTACTTTACTATACTTTCACTATGGTACTCTGGTGTTGTGATATAGTGGTTTACATGCATTTTTTACTTAGTGTTTTTACATTTTAGCATTTGTGTCTTGGAGATGTGTCAGTGCATATAGACACTTCAAGATAATGCCTCCCATTTATGGGATATGCCTACGTGGTTATAGTCACTATCTTATAGCCTATTAGAGATGATCTTGGGTTAGTCATGGCATGGGCCCCTCTAGTATGGGTTGTGACACATAAGGTATGATTTATTTAGAACTTCTACGTTACACTGTAAGGCTGTGAATATCCTTCATATTTGATTATCATTGACTAACCATTTCATAAGGTGGAATAGATGGGAAAATTATGGTTGAAGGTTACATGAGATCTAGCTAAATTATTTACTCATAGATTCATGAAATTTATGAATAAATTAATGTCTTTAAAGGTATCCCCATATCCTATATAAAGTAGTCTAGGTCATTATGTTTGGGTGTGTGATCTCTTGAAGCGATCAGTGGCCAAAAATCTCTACCTACCATTGCTAACTTCCTTATTACTTATTTTGTTTGAGATAATAGTGTACTATAAATATTGAAAAATCCCAACCAAAGAGTTTGGTTGATTCAGTTTTTTCATTGGTTTTCATCATCAAACATCAAATGAAGGTAATGATAGTATCATTCAATGGTTTAAGGTACATATGTTCACTTCTAGTATTGTATGACTTCAATTTCAATGACTTGGGGTTATTTAGATTCATGGTTTCTTTACACTTTCAATTATTTGATTATTTTTTGTTCTATGCTTATAAAACTATCATTATAGTGGTGAAATAATAATTAATTGAAAATTTATGGGAATGAATTTTTAGGGACAAATTTTAATTTTGAGTTAGAGAGCAGGTGGTGATTTAAGAATTGATTTTTTATTAGAATTTATGGAGTGATAACACCATAAAGATGTTTTTACATGTTTTTGGTTGTTCTTTAGGTTATTGGGGGTGTTTATAAAAGGTTATATGAGTTGTTTCCAGTGTAGAATGAGACTTATACTCTAGGTGGGGTATTATATTGCAACTAGTGGGGGTTACACTGTAATGGTCCCTTAGAAGAGGATGCTATGCTATAGCCAATGTCTTACACCGTGAAGCCCTAGATTCTATGAATTATTTTGTTTTCGATTTTGAGTAGGAATCATTCCATAACCGAGGTATTTCATCATGAAGGTTTTTCAGGGGAGGAGTATCAAGAAGTTCCTAGAAGGAGTGTTGTGTTGCAAAGGAGTCACACCACAATAGGTGGTTAGGATTTACCTGATTATGTCTTGGGGAAGGGAATTATAGTGTGAGCCACTTGATCACACTATAATGTGTCTCCAAATGGAAAATTTTACCATGATTCCCTTAGTCATTCCAAAACTTATCCTTATGTGGGTTGTTAATATTTGGGTAAATCTTTTTAAAAGGGAGGCGTTGACCCTTTGTTGGCCGCTCAACCTCAGCCCCAAAAGACCCTATCCCTCTTGTTTCCCCCCACTCCCTCTTCATTTGTTTAGATCCTAGAAGTATTTTAGTTAACATATCAACATATTTTATAAAATAGGAGGTTACTCTTGGTAAGGATAAGTTAATGCCTAGGTTCCTTCTTTTTATTTCATGCATTTCATCACTGTTTTGGAATAACCCTCATTTTAAGGGATATTTTTTAAATTCTCAATTTTTAGGAAAACATGTCTGGATCATGATATGATATCAGGTGATTTAAATATTATTAGTCTAATGTAGGCGGTACCTTTTATATTTCACCATATTTATCATGTTTTTATGCGACATGAATGTGTTTAATTTGGGTTTTTGATATATATTCTATTTTTGGAAAGTGGATATGTGAGTCTTGGGGTTTGATATAGGCTAGGGTTGAGACTATTTTGTGTGAATTAAGTATTCCATGAATGTTTGGGTGAATTTATAGTGGTATAATTACTATTACATCAAAGGGTGTGGTCTCTAGTTTGGTCCAATGGATCTTATAGTGATTTGAAATCATTTCATTTGTGATGAACGACCTAGGTCGAGGCCACATGAGAGGGTTTATGGTCCCTTGGATAATGAGTTCCTTGGGTAAAGGATCCTGTGAGGGACATTATTTGGATGTTTCACAAGAATTGAGTTGTGTGTGTCTTATAGACCTCAAAACCACCCTTTGGGGGGGGGGGGTTGAGTGATAGTGACCAGGTTTCCTTGGGTTTAACATCACTCTTTTGAGAGAGGGCATGGCTATGTGAGGGATTGATCCTTAAGGGGTTTTCTTTTATATCATGGTTGGGGTATTATTAATGGGTGTTGATTATGGTATGACCATAATATGGGTTTACATGGGATATATTTTAGATATTAATTATTTGGATTGAGGGATTATTATTCCTTTGGATGATATCATCGTCACTAGTACTGTAAAATGGAATGATGACGTGAGGCCCTTGTTGTAACATCCCAAATCCAGTTCACTAAATAGTAACTGAATCCGGTTGGCGACATGGTCTCAAGAATGTCTCCCCATATGCTAGAGGATACACACTAGTAGCAAGGGTCTATGATGGTGAGACAACAAGACTATAACCTAATGACTACAGTGTAGTAAAATGGTATATTATAATAGAAAATAGTGGAAATAATATAATAAGTAAACTGTAGAATCATTATCCAACCAGATATGATAAAAATGAAAAAAATAGAACCAATATCATATAAAAAATTATGATCAGGTCATGATGCTATACAAAAGTGGAAGTACACTGGATACAAAGAAACAATAATATAAAACATGCTACTCAAAAATAAAAAAGGCCAAAATTTATCTCCATTAGAATTATGAGCATAAGATCAATCCTCTTCTCCCATAATATATCCTAGTAAAAAGTGTGAGGCATCCAAAGTTAGACACTTCTATTTTTACCAACCTACATCTATGAAGTCTGTTCAGGTACTAATCAACAACTTGAATAAGGTGTGAGATATACTTAGTAGGCTACCAAAAATGACATCTAGTATAACCTAGCCAATGCATATAAAATGGTAGTGTGAAAATATAACAATGTAAAGAAGACATGTAACTATAAATGAGTTGGTTCTAGTTCCAAAATGACACCAGGATGACACCCCTACTTCAGAATAAGCTAAGATATCTTTGAATATGAGTCACCAAATATATATAAAAATGTGTATATCTATATAGATATGTATGTATATATATTCAATATATATGTAGTAATATAAATCCATATATATATCAATGCATATTTCAATCTAGGACCTGAGACACAACTCAAGCATCCAATAACAGTCACAAGGGACACATAGAGTAATATGGGATGCTATACCCAAGTATCATGAATCATAAGGGATTTCATGCCTGAGTATCACATTTAATAAGGGAATCCATGCCCGAGTATCACATTTAACAAGATCCATCATACCTATATATCATGAATCATAATGGACACCATGCCATAGTGTCACATTTAATAATGGATGCTATGCCTGAGCATAACATTTAATAAGGGATTCCATGACCAGGTTCATGAATAATAAGTTTCTAGAAATACATTAACACAATCCAAGATATGGTTTCTAACTATTTTATATTCATTTAGTTAAGAGAGTAAAACACTATTTTTAAGAGTCATGTGACGTGGTCACACCACTCAATTTCCATTAAATTACAATTATCCATTCAACTAGGTGACAAACCAACACCCCTTAGAAGGTGGGTTGGGCATGTTATAAGTATATGGAATTTAATGAGAACACTCAAAGAGGTGGAAATTGTCAATGTGGGTGCCTAATAAAATACATAAGGGTCCATGGGAGTTCCACTAACAAGGTTAATAATTTAAATAAGTAGATTTTAATTTTTAAGGAAAAGCTTAGAAAGTATGATGTGAGTCACAATGATTCATGACATAAAATAACTTGACATTAGGGAAAAATTATTATACACCTAACTTATGGAGGCAGATGACTCCTCATATAGTGTTGGTTCCTAATATGAGCTAGAATAGGAGAAATATGAAGAATAGATGAATACCTAGAAAATATGGCATTTCAGATCGTACAAATTTAACATTCCATATGGATAGATAAATGAAGAAAGGTTTCCAGAGGATTTAATATCTTATTAATACGAATCCAACATGACTAAAGACAAGAAAAATAGATACCGAGTAGAGGAGGAGGCTCAAAGACTAGATTAGAGCAGAGGAGAAGGGAGATTGAGTGGAGGTGCTACTATGCATTGTAAATAAAGATGAAGGAAAAAAATTATGTTAAATAAATTAGGAGTGAAAATGTAATTTACCTCTATTTTAAGCTACTTGAAAAATTTATTAAATAAAGAGTGAATTCATGCCATAAATTTCCTTTATTTACGGGTTCTACCCATTCCGCTTATAGAACAATAAGGTTTAAAACCCTAAATTTATAATTTATACCATAATCCACTTATTTATTCTATAATTTTTATACTACCAGAATTTTACTATAGTTTCTATGCTGTATTTACTTCCTCCCAAAACCCCCAAATCCTATAAAATATTTCTGTCAGGGTCTAAAGAAAGACTAAAAAATTAAGGGATCATACCTTTCAAAATATGGGATCTTAAAATTTCCAATCCTTTAAAAAATTCATCCCTAAGTTTCCCTTATAATGGAGGTTGAGTGTCTTATGAGAATACCTCCAACCACTAAGCATGTAAGTTGGCATCTTCCTCTTAGGTGTTATCCTGTACTAATCCATGCTGTCATAGCTCTCATACTAGAGTAAATAAGCTTTGTTAAAGATCCTTCATGCTATAATCAATGATCTAGATAGTATAATAATCAATGGAATCACCAAAATCTGATTAAACATCCTTATGATCAAAATTATGAGAGGGATCTAAATAATAATGGTGAATCTGAGACACATGGAAGATTTTGTGCATGGCTTAGTACCTCCGAGGTAACTGCAACTGATAGGATACCAACCAGACTCTCTAAAATATAAAAAGACCCAAAAAAGTGGTGATAGATTTACCTACATATGAATCCATATATTCCCAAGACTAGGTGAAACATGTTAGGAAACCCGATCCCCCACTTAAAACTCTAGTGGTTGGTGATGAAGATCTATGTAAGACTTCTAGTTATACTAATCCATATCTATATGCTTCCTAATCATCTATACTTATTTTTAAGTCTCCTAAATGAGATGAGGTCCCATTATCACTACCAATCCCACCTCTAACCATCACAAGGTTGAATAGAACAACCTACCATATATGGCCTCATTAGGATCCATCTGTATGATTGTTTGAAATATATTATTATAAGAAAAATTGAAAAAAATAGGTACTTCTACCAAGAACCTCAAAAATCAAGGACACATGAATGGAATATTTCCTCTAATATATTAATTTTATGCTTGTATTTCCCATTGATTTGAGTGAAAACGGATTTACTCAAAAGTACATGTGAATCCAAATACATCTATAAACCCTAACTGAACTGCAATGTAAACCAAGAATCCATTTCCATTACGATAGAATAGGGAACACCATGAATGTGTATAAACTCTAAAATGTAAATCCTCCCAAGATCATCTATTGAAAATGTATCTCTGATAGGTAAAAAGTTATTGACCTTGGTCAACCTTTTGACGATCACCCATACCACATAAGTACCTCAAGGGTATCTCAACAAACCCATAAAAAACCCATTATGATGTCATCCCATTTCCATTACGGATTAGAAATATTATGTAATGTTATTGGAGTCCAATAGTGCTCCAACTTCACCTATTAACAGGTGTAAAATCATGTGATAAAAACTATAATCTTCCTCTTCATACCTAGACACCAATACTAGTGATGTATGTCACAGTACATCTTGGTAAGACCAGAGAGTACTATCTAAGAAGAGGCATGAGACTCTCACATAAGTTATTCCTGTGTATTTGTAGGTACCTAGAGACTCCCATGAATGTGAAGAAACTCATCCTCATTATACCCCAACTAGGTGGCAGGCTTTAACCAGAGATGATCTCCCTCAGGACTAAGCCCTTGGGATCATAAAAATGTATCATTTTTTATTACTCTAGAAGAGAATATTTTACTACCTAATATACTAAAAAAGGATACATGTGATACTCCCTAAACTCTAGATGTATCTTAGAAAATAGATCCATCAACTGCTACTCATTACTGGCCTCTTGAACAACCTGTGTCTGAGTATTCCAGCATAGAGAATCAACAATAACATTGCCATTTCTAGGCATATACACAATCTCAAAATCAAGGGATCTTAGGTATTCAAACCACCTTCACTTATTGAGATTTAATTCACTATGTGTAAATATTTATTTGAGTCTTTTTTCATGCGTATACACCACAAATCACTCTCCCAACATATAGTGCCTTAAAAAACACAAGACATGAACCCCAACTGCTAGTTCTGGATCATGTGTTGGGTAATTATGCTCATGAGTCTCAAATAAAAATATCCGTACACCATGACTCACTCAACATTTATTAGATATTCTCCCATACTAATTCTTGAAGCATCATAACAAAATATATAACTTCTACCAAGCTCTAGAAGAATTAGTATTTGTACTAAATTAAATCTTCCTTTCAACTCCTAAAATGATATTTCAAAATATTAAAACTATAAAAACTCAACACCCTTTTTAGTAAATCCCATAATAGGAACTAATAATAATGAAAAGTCTTGAATAAAACACCTGTAATATCTATCCAAACCTAAGAAATTATGTATATCTAAGTTGTTCTTAGGATTATACTAGGAAACTAAATATCTCACCTTATCTAGGTCAACATATACTCTTGACTTTAAGATGATGTGACCTAGGAAGTGAAGCTTGTCAATCCAAAAGTGGAATTTAATGATCTTAGCATAAAACTAGTAATCTATTAGTGTATTCAACATGATCTCAAGATGTTTCACATGGTTGTGTCTAGTACGAGAATATGACAAGATTTCATTCATGGAGACTACCCCAAATGAATATTCATAGGGGTGGAAACCTGATTAATTAGATCCATGAAAACTGTGGGAATGTTCATGAGGCTGAAATACATGACTAGATACCCATAAAAGCCATATCTACTAAAAAATGTTGTACATGCTATATCTAGTTCTCTCACATGCACCAGGTTATAGAACAACATCAAATCAATCTTGGAGAAAACCCGATATCCTCAGATCTGGTTGAAGAGGTCATCTATATGAGGTAAAGAGTACTGGTTCTTCACCATAAGATGATTCAGATTCCAATAATCCACACATATTCTAAGGTAACTCCCCACTTTTTTGGAAAAAAGGATAGGTGAACCCCATGAAAAAGTACTGGAATATATAAAACCCTTAGCCTCAAAGTCTTATAACTGATTCCTAAGTTCCTAAAGCTTAGTAGATTCCATCCTATGAGGAATTTACACTATTGCTACTCTTTGCACTGACTTAATAGTGAACTCTACCTCTCTTATTGGAGATAATCCAAAAAAGAATCTAGGGGAAATGTACCTAAAATAGTCAACAATAGGAATGAAATATGTATGTCACGTCACCCAATTTATCATAAAGATACTAGAAATCCGGGCTGTCACCTAGCCCCACCCACAATTCTCGAGTCTGGCTCGACCTACCTGGATATCCCAATCACCCTTGTGAATATAACTATCACCCTCTGGTGATGTGGAGGACACCTTATGAAGATAGAAATCAACATATGTGTGATAAGGAACCAACCGGTCCATAATAATAATGATATAAAATTATGTCATCTTGAGGATGAATTGGTCCCATAAGAAATGATACCCGCCTACCTCAAGGGGGAATTCCTTTCAGTGAAGTACGTGCCCTGATAAAATTCCAATATAAGTATAAAGTTTCATTACACCATAAAAGTACTCAATTTTCAGTCCAATAATTTCCATAATTTTCATATATATAAAATAACGTGAAGATCCAATTTCAAATAAATTATACACTAATGTAGAGGGTAATATAATAGTACCTCAAAATATTTAAGGCCCAACACTCTAATAATTCAGTGTAGATGTACCACATAACTTTGGCCAGACATGAGACCCTGAGATATAACTTGAATACCCTAGACTGGTCTATTTTTCTAATGATATATATTTGAAACCTGGCTACCTTGTATATAACCACCTTCTCAACCTGATCATCTAGTAGTACTCCATCTACTTGACTGGAGAGGTGCTACTGATCTTGCTCCTGAAGGTAGAGTTGGAATGGATCCTCCCCCACTAGGAACATATGGTAATGTCATATAATAAAACTGAAGATTCCATAACCTTCCATATCCTCAACACTCAATGAGGTCTATAGGACAATGGGGCTTCTTATTCCATGAATTACTGCACTGGTGAAACACCACATAACTATTAATAGGTGTCACATGGATATTACTACCCCCATGAGAATACTCAAAATGATTCTTCCTACCACTTGATAAACCACTTTTCTATCTTGTCACTAAACTTACCTATCCTACCCCTGTAGCTTACCTCAGGTTTTTTTTGGTGAAGAGAGCCTCATTTATTATCCCAGAAACAATGGTCGATCAAAAGACATCCACATAATATCAGATGGAATACACTATCCCATCCTCAAAGCATCTCTCTATTACCAATTGGTCACTAGAAAGTGTCTTTGAGAAGCGATGAAGATCAGAAAAAAGATAGGAACAATCCATCATAGATATAGTACCAAGATATAGGTTTATAAACTCCCTATAATAATCCTCTCTCAGCATCTAAGGGAAGTAGTCATAGAAGACCATCTGGAAGTCTGCTCAGGACATACCATGATGACGATCATCTTGGGTGATAACATCACACCAAATATTAGAAGAATTATAAATAATAAAGGTTTCAAGATTGAACATCCTCTTCAAAGGCATCTTCAAATGCTCAAAGATAGATAACATGGCCTCTACCCATGAATCATCAGCTTGGGGGCCACAATACCCTGAGAAAGTGGGTAGATACTACCACTATAATTCTCACGTCAACTCCTCCATAGTAGGGGAAGGTAGTGGTGCTCCCTAAATGGACTACATAAATTGTATGAATCTCTCTCAGAACTAAGAAACATCACCTAGATTATGATTAATAGGAGGTTCCATAGGAGGTAATAATGATGGCTCAAGGCCCACCACTTCTAGATCATGGTCTTTTCTACCATCCTGAATCATGACTTTAGGAAATAATGGTTGGATAGTTATAAAATTTCCAAAATCACACCTTAGATAATGTTCAATAACCGATAGGATCATAGAAAATAGAATAAGATAGGTACACACCTTCTTATATAAGAGTCACACTCCTCTTCCTAATCCTAAATTCAAGCTTGGGTGACATATAAAACTATAAGTAATCACAAGAGACACTTCCTACTACCCACTAATAAGTTTGGGTTAGGGATAAGGTCTCAAATTACATAGAATAGGTCTCATTATATGAAGTCTCAATTGAATGGTATAGAGAAGAATATCCTTTATGTTGAAATTGAAATCCCCATTTAATGGTAACAATTTTATTTAGGAATTTAAATTTATTTAAGTTTATACTCATTTATATATACATATATATCATGGTCCAGTTTAATGAGCCACCATTCCTAATTTATAAATGAATAAGCTTTATAAGTTTCAATTAGAACATTATGTTACTTTGAATTGACCCTTACATCCAATATCAAGATATAATAGGTCATATAAAATGATTAACTTAGATTAATTTCCATTCCCAATTTATAGAATTACATGATTCATAAATTAAAATTGTTATTCATATAATCAAATTCAACTAACATTTTATCCCATGTGACTAGTGGTCCGTGGATCAAACGTGGAATACTTGGTTAACTAAGGTGAAACCATCAATCTATACATGAAAAAATTATTTTGGATGATGAGACACTTTAATTAATGAAATTAGTCTATCCCTTCAAGAAATGTTAGCACATTTTTAAATATCATAGTCAAGGCACTAGTAATATATTGTTGGAACTTAACATAGTAATATAAATATGGCATGAAATATGCATGACATGTTAATCCTTGGGTGCCTACTATTATTCAAGAGACAATTCTTCCTTTCCATACTAGGCCATATAAAAAGAAAATACATCATAATAATAACAATAATAACACAAAAATCTTGTGTTTCACCCAAAAATAACACATAAAAACTATAACATCAATTACCATCCTAGGTAATTTGGATTTCCCTTGTATATGGGTTAGCTAATCCTAGGAATAGGCTCATGACCAAATCCCAATAGGTCCCTAGTCTCCTGTCTACCAACCCAAAATAGTAAGAAAAAAAGGAACCAAACTCTTTAATACCACTTTATAACATCCCAGACTCAGTTCACTAAATAGTAACCGAACTTGGTTGGCCACATGGTCTTAAACGCACCTCCCTATACTCTAGAGGATTTTGACTAACAGTGAGGGTTTATGATTGTGTGGTGGGTAGAATATACCCTCATAAAAAAGTGTAGAACAATGGTATATAATACTAGTAACAAATAGAAATCGTATGATAAGTGAACTAAAAAAGCATAAGCCAAACCAAAGGTATTACTGCCTTTTTTCTTTTTCTTTAATAAAGGGGCTTGACCCCAAACCTTTCTAGTAATGATCATGTCATGATGCTATACAAAAAGGGAAGTACACAGGATATATAGGAACATGCATATAAAAATTGCTATACAAAAATAAAAAAGAATAAAAGTTATCTCCACTAGAATCATGAGCATAATCTCTATCCTCTTATCATATAATCCATCATAGTATAGAAAATCAGGCATCCAAATTTAGACGCTTTACTTTGTCCCTACCCGCATCCATGAAGTATGTTTGGGTACCAATCAATAGCCTGAACAATGTATGATATATACCCAATAGGAAACCACCAATAACATATAGTATAATCAATATAGTTTATATAAAATGGAATTGTGCAGGTATAACAATGTAAATTAGACATGTAACTATAAACGAGTTAGCTTTATCTCCTAAAGGACATTAGGCTTACACTACCTGCTTTGTCATAAGCTGGGGTATCTCGGAATATGAGTCACCACATATATATAAGAATATGTATATGTATATTGATATTTACGTATATATAAACCATATACATAGTAATATATATAGCCACACACACACACACACACACACACACATATATATATAGATACACAATGCTAGTCAGGACCCGAGATGAAACTCATGCATCCAAACAAAGTCACAAAGATTTCATAGGATAATATGGGATTCCATGATTGAGTATCATTAATCATAAGGGAAACCATGCTCAAGTATCACATTTAATAAGATACGCCATGCCTAAGTTTCACATTTAAAAAGGGAATCAATGCTCGAGTATCATGAATAATAAGGGATTCCATGCCTGAGTATCACATTTAATAAGGGGAACCATGCCCGAGTATCACCTATAATAAGGGATTCCATGCCCGTGTTCATGTATAATAAGTTTCTAGGAATGAATTAATATAATCCAAGAGATAGTTTCTGACCATTATACATTCATTTATTTAAGGTAATAAACCACTATTTACTTAAGATCCATCTGACATGGTCACACCACTCAATTTCTATTAAATTACAATAATCCATTCAACCAGGTGAAAAACCAACACCACTTAAAATGTGGGTTGGGAATTTTATCATTTAAGAAGTCCATTAAATTTAATGAACACACCCAAATAGGTGGCACTTGTCAACGTGGGTGCCTCTAACAATAAATACAGGTCTACAGGAGTTCCACTAACAAGTTTAACAATTTTGAAATGATATTTTTATTTTTAAGGAAATTATTAGATATTCTAGTGTGTGATATGTAAAATCATGATATAAACCAACTTAGATTCAGAAAAAAATCACTAGACCACCTTTCTTATGCGTTAGATGACACATCATCTAGTGTTTCTCTATAATTTAGACTATAATGAGAGAAATTGGAAGAATAGACTAATACCCTAAAAATATGGCATATTATCTTACCAAAAATTTAACATTCCATACGGTGAGATAAAATAAGAAAGGATTCAAGATGATTTAATACCTTACTAATATAGATTCAATATAACCAACAGAGAGTGAAACCGAATCCAGATAGAGGAGGAGGCTCAAATCCTAGATTGGAGTGGAGGAAGAAGGGATCTCGAGTAGATGTGCTATTTTTCATGGAAGCTAAATAAGAAGGAAAATATTTAGGTTAAAAGAATCAGGGGTGATAAGGTAATTTACCCATATTTTTATGTTTCTTAACACATTTATGGCATAGAGAGGGAATTTACGTAGTAAATACCCCCTCTATTTAGGTTCTTCCCGAGCTACTTATGGTGAAAGAAGGGTTCATTATGTAAATTATTAATTTATCGAATAATCCAATGATTTATTTTATAAGTTGACTGCTATCTGACTTTAGTGCATCATCTATGAAACTGTTAATTCCTCCTAAAAACCCCAAAATTCTAATTGATCTGTCTATTAGGGTCGAAACCAAGAATGGAAAATTAAGGGATAATATATTTAAAAATATGGATCTTAAACTTATGGCCATAAAGGTCAAGTGACTCCCAAGAGTGATGTTGTGCATGGGTGCACCCAAGTGTGACCGATGAGCTGGACTATGGATGGATTATAGACCATGGGATTTGAAAACCCTTATGGGATGTAGTGAAACTATAGGTATGCATGATATGCTCGATTATAGTGAGATGATTCAAGGAATTATACAATGATATGTGTAACAAGGTATCCTATACTAGTGTGCTAGGTTTATATTAGTGTTTAGCTAGAGAATATGCATGGGGATATTTTCCTTTCTTATTGTTGTTGTGCGTGGTCCTTGACTGTCATCTGGTAGATAATGATGAGTCATGACGTAATGCCTCTCCTTGTGTGAGAGGGTTATTTCATAGACATCCATGAGTGAGAGGGTATTGGTCCATGATGTGTTTACAAGGACTAACGATGGATGATAGGGTGCTGGCATAGGTTACCGTGAGTGAGATGCTGTGGATACATAATGTGGTTATGATACATCACCCTATGTGATAGAGTGGTGGTATGAGATGTGGAACATTTTTTATGCTATAACTCACCCTAAGTAAGCAGGTAGTGATATGAGATGAGTCATGAGATCATGATGTGGTATGAGACCCTACCTTGAGTGATAGGGTAGTGGTTAAGGTTCAGTGGTAGGCCCTCACCTTAGGTGATGATCCATGGAGATGAATTGTGATGCAATACAAATTCTTCCACCGGAATTGGCCAAAACATGTGTGGTTAGGTTTTGAGGTGGACAAGTTAGTACATGATTATATTGAGTATATTATTGTATTTTATACTTTTTTTCCATGAATACACACACTATATCTTTTTTAATAACTAGAAAACCCCATTGGTGGTTCTCAATTGAGATTATTTCTCATACACTACATGGAAACTCTACTACACATTAAGTTCTTCATTTTTCACTTTTAAGTAATAGGTTATACAGGAGATTTGGCTAGAGTATTGGATAGTGATTTTGGAGACTGTTTTGAGGAGGAATATAGGTTTTTATAGTTTATTTCACCCTGTATTTTACTTCTGGTGCTTTTGTATTTGACCAGACCATTGGGTAGTCCCTATTGTATTTTGTATATATGCAATGCATGGGAATCATTCTTGTATAGAATCTTGATATTGTATATTATTGATGGTTGAATATTTTCTGTAAATCCTTATGTATACTATGATGTTGAATGTTTTTTTCTATCATTTACTAATTCTTTTACGTAATGATATTGAGAATGTAGTCTCCCCATGTTGGTTATAGACAATCACTATTAATCGTAAGACTCTAGAATATAAGGAGGCCCACCCAAGGTAATGTGAAGCCTGTAGATACCTGGTTTTTTCCTTGTATGACTTTGAAATATTTCTAAATTTATTTACAGAGTTAGTCACTAAGATAATGTGTGATTTTGAGGCCTGGTGTGCCTGGAATTAATTTTAATAAAAATATTAAATTATATTATATTGTGCACATGGTTAATTAAAGAAAATAAGATAAATCTTAAACAGTTGATCAAATAATAAATCTAAGACCATAGTTGGATCTGGAATGCAGTGTTTACCCTAGGCACGACATAAAATGAGTTGGTGTGGGACGTTTGAACCCCTTGCTCGTTGGAGATTTGTTTAAGTGGATTAATTAATTAATTTAAATAAACAATTAATTAAACCTTGACCCAAAAATGTGTTTCTAAATATGTCACTAAATATAATTCGTAGGGTTTTATCATAATTCTCCCATCACCGGTGAAGCTCTCCTACCCTCCTTTGTTGGTTAAACCTTCAACGAATGACAACAAACCTCTTGATCAAGGTGAATCGAAGCACGAAGAATGCATAATATTATTCCAATCATTTTATGAGTGCGTTCTTAATCAATGATTGATTCAAAACAAAGGTAGGACTCATTAATTTTGTTCTCCACCCCTTCTGATTAAAATATTTAGCATAATCAATTATCTCTCTTTGATCTATGTTAATTTGAGCCTTTTCATGAGACCATGTATCGAAATAAATTACCCTTTAAATTTATTTCTTTTTATTTCATATTTATCACCCTAATTTCCCTTCGATGAAATAATTGGTCAAGAATGCTGGGCCACCAATGCTTGTCACATTTGTTATTGGTGTTTTGCCCCACTGTTCTTCATGTTCTTCACCATTGGACCATGGGGTCACGATTCAACTTTACTAGGGTGGGTTCAAATGTGGCTGAAACCCCATATTCATTGTAGTGGAATGAATGACATGAAGATCAACGATTTGGGGATGGATTGATAAATTGTTGGGATTGTGTTTGGTGAAAAGATCAGATTGGTACCGCGGGTGTGGATTTATGATCGAAGGTGGTTCAGGGTCAGATTAGGGATCCTTGTTTTCATAGTTGACATACGACAATGACGTGTGGTGCAATGAGATCGTTTCTAAGTATAGGCTATGTGAGAAGTCTCTTGGAGAAGGTTGCTCGATGTTGACGTGATGGTGTCTCAAAGGTGTGAGGGCCACTGCCTGGGGTGTATCGCTGTCAAAGATATATCTGAGAGTAATTAATGGGAGTTAAGTTATTAATATCATTTATAATAATAATAATGTCATTTTATTCTTAATATTTATAATAATAATAATTTTTTTTATTGTTATCATTTAAGATAATAATATGTGGAAAATAATTCTAATTGATTGGAGTATGGGGAGGCGACATCGTCAACTTGGGTACGAGGTTTAGTAGGGTGCAAGATGATTGAGGAATAAAATCTAAAAATTAAATAGGTTAATATAATAAAGATAGTCATGGGGAAATTATGAAGAAAAAAAGAAAATAGAGGAGGAAGGAAAGGGGAGTAGCGCATACAGGAAGGAGGTTCCCCCTTTTTGGGCATGAATCTATTAAAATAAATAAAAAGTGTTAAAATAATAATAATAATAATAATTTTTTTGGAAAAACCATAATTCATCCATAAATTTTTCATATGATGTCGGATTGTTGTTCTGTTAGTAGCAACGTGACCCTGGAATTGAGATGGTCATTTTGAGACTAATGTTGGACACCTATTTTGGACTTGTGCATTGGGTCAACAAAACACCCGATAATAATAAAATTATTATTATTGCAGGATCTTGTATTTGAAACATGTTACTTATACGGTGTCAAAATGTTTAACCATTTGCGATGCTGTGACCCTAAAATTATGGTGGAAGTTTCAAGACCAATTTTAGGTATTTAATTCAGACTCATGGCTCGGTCCTACAAGATGCCATTTGAGTGTGATGCGGTGAAATGTGACCTTTTCATCAGGTTTCCGATTGAGTCAAGTGAATAGTCTATCTCAAGAATTTTTCAATGAGGATCACAATAGTATGACATTTTTGGTCATATGGGGTTGTTTGAAGAGGAATATTAGTGAAATCATTTTTTTCCTTAGAACCGGTGATGAGCCTCATTTTTTTGTTAAGATTATGGATGAGACATGTTGTGTAGTACCCTTACATGACATGTAATGATACATGGACATCAAGATATATTCTGGAAAGAAAACTACCATACAGTAGAGCAGGACCACACTCCATGTGGGTCCCCGACATGCCATGTACCTCTTTTTGAGGAAACATCAAAGTTCTGTATCTCCTTTTTTTGAAATTGATTTTGGCCCATGAGTATCCCATCGTGAGCATTTTTATGAATAGAACTATATGGTGTACTCAGAAGAGGCTTTTGAGATATGATGTAAAATGTTCTGAGTTTATCACACACTAAGGTGACACCCAATGATTGCAGTAGTCAACAAAATCACCATAGAATTCATAGCATAACCCTCAAACTGGGTTGGGTAGTGGAATTCCCCAAAGATAGTATAGGGATTACCCTCCAGTTGTACTAGGAAGTGAAATTCCCCAATGATCGTTATGATTTACCCTCTAGGAGGACTAGGAATTGGATTTCCTCAATGTTCAAGACTAACCCTCCATCTGGGCTGGGAAGTGGTGTTCCTCGATTACAATTCTGAGATTACCCTCTAGTAGGGCTAGGAAGTAGTGTTCCCTAATGACAACTTTGAGGAAAGACCTCCAGAAAGTATGGGAAGTGGAGTTCCCGGATGACCCATTGAGCTTACCCTCCTATAGGAATGGTCAGTGTGATTCCCCAATGATCTTTCTGAGTTACCCTTTAGTAGGACTGGGCAGTGTAGTTCCTTAACGTTCTAGGATTACCCTTCAGTAGGGTTGGAAAGTGGCATTCCCCGAAGATAGTTCCAAGATTACCATCTAGTAGGGCTGGTTAGTGACATTACCCAATGAAATCTTCCAGGTACAACCGTCCAGTAGGGATGGGTAGTGGAGTTCTCTAATGACTCATTGGGTTTACCCTACAATAGGACCGGGCAGTGGTGTTCCCTAATGATATTTCCAAGTTACCCACCAGTAGGAATAGGTAGTGGAGTTCCCTGATGACAGTTATGGGCTTACCCTCTAGTAGGTCTAGGCAGTGGCATTCCCCAATGAAATCTTCTAGGTGTAACCCTCCAGCAGGCTGAGAAGTGTAGTTCCCTGGTGACTCACTGGGATTACCCTCTAATAGGAATGGGCATTGGCATTCCCCAATGTCATTACCGAGCATAACCCTCCAACTGAGCTAGGCAGTGGAGTTACTCAATGACTATCAGAGTAGGATTCTCCTGTAGTACTAGGTCATGGGATCCTTACCTAGAATTTGTGGCCCCTTTACTATGTGGTATAGTGATGAGGTGTGGTTTGATGTGGATTTGGACTCACAAGGAGGAGGTACATTTTCCCCATCAAGACATGTTCTTATAATGCAACCTAAAACCATGTGGGTGAGTCAGTTCTACCCAAAGCGGATAATATCAAGGTGCAGTGATTGAGTCCCTTAAACTGATGCGTTCAGGAAATACACATGAGGTTCTGCGCATCGTAGATAGACTTATTTTGGAATAACTGGCTACTCATCTTCTTGGGCTGATATTTGAGATGGATACCCCCTTACTATCTCATCTAAGATTCTTTGGCTGAGCATATATATATATATATATATATATATATATATTACCTTCTTTGGTATCCACTCCTAGGGTTTTGGTTACTCTCCTTCCAGGAGAGGCGAAGAAATGTGGGGTATGCCACGTGCTTTCCATGTGTAGATTCTCATGGTTAGATGAGTCTACTCTCCCACTATGGGTATCAAATACTTGATGAGAAGTTTATCTTCTCACCACGTCGAGATCCTTGTTCTTGGACAAGTTTACATTCACTCTCTTATTGGATTGACTTGTACTCCTTTATTGTACCTTGATCTATATACTATTTCCCTCTTAATCTACATCTCTTATTACTCCCCATTCACCCTTTTTGGGGTTTTCTACTAGGTATGTATATAATCACCCCTACATGGGATTCACCCAACATGTATCATGATTTTTGTAGACGTAGATAGGTCGATCATGACTTTAATGGAGCTTAGGGATACATGGTACATAGACCACGTACGGTGGTTATAGCTTGGGATCCTGGAGCTGGGCTCTCTTAGCTATTTTTATTTTCCAGTTTTTTGCCTGATTGGGACACATTTCTAGTTGGGCATGCATTTTTCCCTTTTCTTTTCAAATTTTACTACCATACTTCATACTGTACAGAGGTCCATGCATGTTTGGTTTATTTATAGTAGTTTTTCATATTTTATTTCATTCCCTCCACACTTTTTCATTGATTTGGCTATTTGTGTGCATACATGTACTTAGGAAAAGGTCTCCCCAAGTTTAGTTGTGCCTTCGATGCTTATCGCCACCCCAGGGCATATGGAGGTGGGATTGGGGTAGCTACAGCTCGGGCCCTGGCTTGGGTAGGGTCCTGAAAAATTGGTACTAGAGTAAGTTTATTCCTTGGGGGTGTTGTTCAGATTTTTTCCCTTAAGAGGATTGGTTGGGTTTTGGGTAACAATGTCAATGTGTCTTGAGTGCAGCTCTCAGGTCAAGGAGTCTAGTGATGGTATGAGTGACTGACATATCCATTTGACAGGACCTTGACTACCCATTTTCGACTCGGAATGCTGAGAAATTTGTTACAGGGATCTATAGTACATGAATCATATAGGATTGAGTATTTTACTATCCTTCATGATTCATATCCCCATTTTTATTAATATATATATATGATCATCTGACCATGATACTCCTTGATAACTGTCAGGTTGTCTCCACAACAATAGCCAGCTAGGATACCAACTTCAGTTCACGATTAAGACCCTATGAGTGATGATGACTTAGTTCATGGTCCATCCTATGATCCTCTACCTTCAGGTGGGAAGGTATCAGTACTTCCACCTGCTGAGCACCAGATCATCCGAGCAGAGAAAGTAGAGGATGTGTACATGTTGAGCACACTCTGTGAGTTCCAACATCAGATACCGCTAAGGTTCTGTGGTGATCCAGATCTTAATGAATAAAAGTATTTTCTAGAGTCCTTGGTCCATATATTCAGGCTTATTCAAACACTGATAGATCATATGGAGGCTCTAGAAGCCAACCATTTTCACAGAGTAGCTGGGCATTGGTAGAGCCTGGTTACATAGATACAAGATGATTTGAAACTCTTGTGGGATGACTTCCAGTAGCTATTTCTTATGTACTCCCCCTTTTTCTTACACTCAGTCTAGATTCAGGAGCTAATAGAGCTTCAACATGGAGGGATGATGGTGGAAGATTATGAAACTAAGTTCATAGACCTTAATAGTACTCTCTTGACATAATCCAGGATGGCTACTTTTGAGAACTGAAGTTTGAGAACAGACTCTGCAGAGAGACATAAACCTGAGATAATAGTGATGGTTGGAGTTACTATCAGAATATGACTTTGATATGGTCTATACTCTAGGTAAGGGAAATTTTGTAGAAGAATCCCATAGAAAGAAGTCTTAGGCTTTCCTAGTGTAGGAATATTTAGAGCAGTTAGCTTCCCTGTAGATGACCCTGATAGAGAATGAGGGTACAAGTTTTCTTTAGTCGATGGTGTTGAATCCTTTATTCCTTAATCATGAGAGAGAGTACCAAATGAGAGATATCTACTACAAGGTCTTAAATGATCATATATCCATATGAGAATCACCAGATAGATATTCTGAAGGTGAGAATCACGACATCATGTTTTAGGGGAGAACAATGGCTCCAGTCACTTTATGAGATGAGGTGATGCAGGAGTTCCACACTTCTTACCTAGATCTACATCTCTATGTGAGGAAGATTTATAGAGACCTTTAGGGGAACTTTTTGTGGTTCAACATGATATGAAGTGTAACTGAGTTCATCTCTCAGTTCCTCACCTATCAACAAATAAAGTTTGAGCACCAAGTTTTGGCAGGTTTATTGCCACCCCTTTAGATCCCAGAGTAGAAATAGGAAGACATATAAATAGAATTTTTCACAAGGATTATATGCACATTGAAGGTCCATGATGACATCTAGGTGATAGTAGACCAACTCACAAATTCGACGCACTTCTTTTCCATTAGGTAACAGAGTTCGGTGGAGAGTTTGGGGAAACTGTATGTATGGGAGATCATCTGCCTTCACAGGGTACCCTTAATGATTTTCTCCAATCATGATTCCAAGTTTATGTCCCAATTGTGGAGAGGCCTGTATGAGGCATTCAGGACCCGGTTTTGGATGAGTACAACATTTCACCCCCAGACCGATGGGTAGATTGAGTACACTATCCAGTTGCTGGAGGATATGTTGAGGGCTTGCATGTTGGACTTCAACTGGAGTTGGGAGGTTAAACTACCACCGGTAGAGTTCACATCAAACAACATTTAATACTCTACCATTAGAATTGAACCTTTTGAGTCCTTTTATGGGAGCCCCTATAGGTCACCCTTGTGGTAGACTAAGATTGGTGAGTCATCTATTGTGGGACCATATTTGGTGCAAGAGATAATAGAGAAATCACATGTCATCTAGGAGTGGATGAGGATGGACCTAAGAGGAAAAAAAATCATACAAAGATCACCATCGTAGGAACATAGAGTTCAAGTAGGGAGACCATGTTTTCTTACAAGTCTCCCCACGATGATAAATGTAGAGATTTGGCCGGGGAGACAAGATATCCCAAAGGTTCATCGGGCTGTTCGAGGTCATGTAGAGGGTTGGAGAGGTTGTCTACCGCCTCTCCCTTCCCCCATAGCTGGAGAGGGTGCACAACATCTTCAATGTGTCACAACTGAGGAAATACGTGCATGACCCCATGCACGTCATTGACTCGGGTGAGCTAGACATCGAGGATTGATCCACCTTTACATAGAACTTAGTGGCGATTGAGGATAAATAGGAGTAAAACTTGCGTGGATAGACCTTCCCATTGGTTCATGTTATGTGGAAACATGAGAACATGCAAAATATTTCTTAGGAGCAAGAGAGTGAGATGTGGGATCAGCATCCTGAGTTGTTTTCCTAGTTTGTCTTTTCAAGGAAATTGTTTTTGGTGGGAATGATGTAGAGACCCAGTTTTTTCCTTTTAAGACTTTGAAATATTTCTAAATATATTTCTAGAGATAGGCACTAAGAAAACATGCAATTATGAGGCCCAGTGTTCTTGGAATTATTTTTTATAAAAATATTAAAACAATTTATAGAACGTGTGTTGTTAATTAAAGAAAATGTGATAACTCTTAAAGGGTTGAGTAGATTAGAAATATGAAACCACATTTGGATCCAGCATGTGTTGTTTACTATAGATACTACATAAAATGAGTTGGAACAGGACTTTCAGACCCCTACCTCATTAGAGGTTCGTTTAAGTGGATTAATTAATTAATTTAAATTAATAATTAATTAAACCTTGACCTAAAAATATATTTATAAATATGTATCTAAGGAGAATTCATAGGGTTGGATCATAATTCTCGCACCACCGACGAAGCTCTCCTCCCCTCCTCCATTGGTGAACCCTTTAAGGAACGACAACAAACCTCTGAATCAAGGTGAATCGAAGCATGACAAATGCATCAGCTTCTGCCAATCATTGTGCGACGGTATAATTCATAAACGATTGATCCAAAATAATGGTAAAACACCTAAATTGTGGTTTACACCCCTATTCATTAAAATAGTTAGCATGATCAATTATCTCCCTTTGATTTATGCTAATTTGAGCCTTTTCATTATCCCATGTATCGAAATAAATTATACTTTTTATTTATTTCTTGTTATGTCATGTTTCTCAACTCGATTTCCCCACTATCAAATCATTGGTCAAGAATACTAGTCCAATTATTCTTATCAACTTTGTTATTGGTGTTTTCCCCACCATTCATTACGTTTTTCATTTTTGGACAACAGGTTCATGATTCAACTTTGCTGGGGAGGGTTCAAATGAAGTCAAGATCCCAAATTCATTGTGGTGAAACAAACGACATCTAGATCAATGATTTGGAAAAAAAAAATGATAAACGAGTTGGATAGTGTTTGGTGAACAGATTAGATTGGTACCACAAGTGTGGGTTTATGATCGAAGGTGGTTTGGCGTGAGATCATGGATCCTTGTTTTCCTAGTTGACATGCAGTGATGATGTGCAATACAATGAGATCGATTCTGAAAAAAGGCCATTCTTGAAGTCTCATGGATGAGGCTGCTCAATGTAGACATGATGGTCTCTCAAAGGTGTGAGGGCCACTGCCAGAGGTGGAGCACATTCAAAGCTATATCTAAGAGTAATTAATGAGATTTGAGTTATTATAATTATTTTCAATAATAATAATGTCATGTTATTATTATTATTTATAATAATGATAATATTGGTGTTTTTATTATTTAAGATAATAATATAAGGAAACTAATTTTAATTGATTAGATAATGGGTAGGTGCCATCATTAGCTTGGGTATGTGGTTTAGGAGGTCACAGGATGATTGTAGAATAAAACATAAAAATTAAAGGGGTTAATAAAATAAAGTGTGACTTGTGGAAATTAAAGAAAAAAAAAGAAAATAGAGGAAGAAGGAAAGGGGAGTAGCACATACCGGAATGAGTTGGCCCATTTTGGGGTGTGAATCTCTTAAAATAAATAAAAAAGGTTTTAAAAAAATAGGAATATAATAATAATAATAATATTTTTTTTTGGAAAAACCATAATTCATCTATATCTTTTTTGTATGATGTTAGATTGATGCGCTGTCAGTGGAAATGTGACCTTGGAATTGAGACAACCATTTTAAGACTGATGTTGGATACCTTTTTCAGACTCATGCATTGGGTCAATGAAACATCCCATAATATTAAAATTATTATTATTTCTGGATATATATCTAATATATATTTCTCATACGGTGTTGGAATGAAAAACTATCTATGATGCTGCAACCCTAAAATTAAGGAAGATGTTTCAATACAAATTTCTGGTATTTAATTTGGACTCATAGATCAGCCCCATGGGACGCCATTTGATCCTGATGTAGTGAAATGTGAATTTTTCACCGGGTGTCTGATTGAGGCAACTGAATAGTCTATATCAAGATTTTTTCTATGAGGATCATAATAGCGTGATCTGTTTCTCTATATATATCCATTTAAATAGGAACATTAGTGAAATTACATTTTTTCCCTCAGACCGGTGATGTGCCTCATGTGTTCATCAGGATTGTGGTCGGGACATATCATGTAGTACCCTTACACACTGTGTAATGCTATATGGCATGAAAGCCATGTTCTGGTGAGGAAAAGGCTAGTTAAAAGAGAGATACCACATGCCATGTGCATCTCATACATGTTTTGTACCTCTTTCTAAGGAAACTTCAAAGTTATGTATCTACCTCGTTTGAACTTAGATTTTGGCCCATAAGTAGCCTATCCTGAGTGTTTTTTTCCACGTGGAACATGATTGTTCCCTTGGAATAAACTTTAGAGATATGATGTGAAGTGTTCTGATTTTGTTACATGTTGAGGTGAAACCTGATGACAAAAACAGTCATACAGAATCACCAGAGCGTCCTGGGTGTAACCCTCCAGCTGAGAAGGGTAGTGTAATTCCCCAAAGAGAGTACTGGGATTACCCTCTAGTAGGAATGGGTAGTGGTATTACCCAAAAATATTTTTGAGTTACCCTTCAATAGTACTAGGAAGTGTAGTTCCTCAACATTCTAGGATTACCCTTCAGCAGGTCTGGGCTCTGGCATTCCCCGGTGATAGTTCCAGGCTTACCCTCCAGTAGGGCTAAGTAATGGTGTTCCCCGATGACATATTCTAGGTGTAACAATCTAGCAGAGCTGAGAAGTGGAGTTCCTTGATTATTCACTGGGTTTAACCTCTAGTAGGAATGGTTAGTGGTGTTTTCCAATGATCATTCAAAGTTTCCCTCCAGTAGGATTGAGTAGTAGAGTTCATTGACATTCTGGTCTTACCCTCCAATAGGGCTAGGCAATAGCGTTCCCTGATAATAGTTCTAGGATTACCCTCTAATAGGTTTGGGTAGTGGTGTCACTAACAAAATCTTCTAGGCGTAACCCTCCAGCAGGGCAGGGTAGTGGATCTCCCTGATGAATCACTAGGCTTACCCTCTAGTAGGAATGGGAAGTGGCATTCCCAGATGACATTTCCAAGCATAACCCTCTAGCCGAGATTGGAAGTGGAGTTCCTCAATGACTGTCAGAGTAAGACCCTCCTATCATACTAGGGAATGGGATCCTTAACTAGAATTTGTGGCCCCTTAGACTTTGTGGCACAGTGAAAAGATGTGGTTTGATGCGTATTTGGACTCAAAAGGAAGATAAACGCTTTCCCCATCGAGACACATTCTTGTGATGCAACCTAAAACTGTGTGGGCGAGTCAGTGGTGATAAAATTGGATAATATCAAGGTGTAGTGACTGAGTTCCTTAGACTAATGTGTTTAGGCAAGATGCATGAGGTGATAGTTAGTGTAGCTGGAATTATTTTATAACTATTGGCTACTCATGTTCCTGGGCTGAGATATGAGATAAATATCCCTTTATTCTCTTATCTGGGATTCTTTTACTAATCATATATATATACAATTCTTTGGAATCACAAGGAAGATGGATGATTTCCCCATCCGTACTCATTCTTTTGATGCAACCTAAAACTATGTGGGTGATTCAGTGCTGCTAAAATTGGATAGTATCAAGGTGTGGTGATTGAGTCCCTTAGACTAATGTGTTCGGAGAAGATACATGAGGTGATATGCATCATAAATGGAATTATTTTAAAACTATTGTCTACTCATCTTTTTGGGATGTGTTGTGAGATAGAGATCCCATTGGTCTCTCATCTGGGCTTCTTTGAATGAGCATATATATATATATATATATACCCTTCCTCGACATTCCAGGATTACCCTCCAGTAGGGATGGGCTGTGGCATTCCCTGATGATAGTTCCAGAATTACCCTCCAGTAGGGCTAAGTAGTGGTGTTCCCCGATGACATCTTCTAGGCGTAACCATCCAGTAGGTCTGGGAAGTGGAGTTCCTTGATGATTCACTGGGTTTACCCCCAGTAGGAATGGTCAGTGGCATTCCCCAATGACCATTATGAGTTTCCCTCTAGTAGTATTGAGAAGTAGAGTTCCTTGATGTTCTGGGCTTAGCCTCCAACAGGGCTGGGCAATGGTGTTCCCCGATAATAGTTCCAGGATTACCCTCTAATAGGGTTGGGTAGTGGCATTCCCTAATGACATCTTCTAGGAGTAACCCTCCAGTAAGGTTGGGTAGTGGAGCTCCCTGACGACTCACTGGTCATACCCTCTAGTAGGAATGGGAAGTTGCATTCCCTAATGACATTCCCAAGCGTAACCCTCTAGCCGAGCTGGGCAGTGGAGTTCCACAGTGACTATCAGAGTATGACCCTTTTATCATACCAGGGAATGGATCATTAAATAGAATTTTTGATCCCTTAGACTATGTGGAATAGTGACGAGATTTGGTTTTATGTGTCTATGGAATCACAAGGAAGATGGACGCTTTCCCCATAGAGACACATTCTTTTTATGCAACCTAAAACTGTGTGGGAAAGTCAGTGCTACAAAAATTTGAAAGTATCAAGGTGTGGTGATTGAGTTTCTTAGAATGATGTGTTCAGGAAAGATGCATGAGGTGATAGGAATCATAGATGGAATTATTTTAGAACTATTGGCTAATCATCTTATTGGGATGAGCTGTGAGATAGAGATCCCCTTAATCTCTCATCTGGTCTTCTTTTACTGAGAATATATATATATACCCTTCTTCAGTACCCACTCCTTGTACATGGGTGCACCCGAGAGTGACTTATGAGTTGGGAATGGATTATGGCCCATGGGATTTGAAAACCCTTATGGGATGTAGTTAAACTACAGGTATTCATGATATTCTTGATTATAGTGAGATGATTCAAGTAATTTAACAATGATATGTGTTACAAGGTATCCTCTACTAGTTTGATTGGTTTATATTACTGTTTAGTTAGTGACTATGCGTGGGGATATGTTTCCTTGATTTTTGTTGTTGTGCATGGTCCTTGACTATGATCAGGTAGATAATGATGAGTCATGACATAATGCCTCACCTAGTGTGAGAGGGTGCTTTCATAGACCACCATGAGTGAGAGGGTATTGGTCCATGATGTGTCTACAAGGACTAATGATGGATGATAGGGTGCTAGCATATGTTACCATGAGTGAGATGGTGTGGATACATAATGTGGTTATGATACCTCACCCCCTATGATAGGGTGGTGGTATGAGATGTGACACATTTTTGATGCAATAAGTCACCCTAAGTAAGTGGGTAGTGATATGAGATGAGTCATGAGATCATGATGTGGTATTATACCCTACATTGAGTGATAGTGTAGTGGTTAAGGTTCAGTGGTAGGTCCTCACGCTAGGTGATGATCCTTGGGGATGAATTCTCATGAAATAAAAATTCTTCTACCAGAATTGGACAAAACATGTGTGGTTAGGAGTTGTGGCATCCTAGTTAGTACATGATGATCTAGAGAATATGCTTGTGTTTTTCCCTTTTTTTTCCATGATTACACACAATATATATTTTTTAATATCTAGGAAACCCCATTGGTGATTCTCTATTGAGATTATTTCTCATACACTACATGAAAACTCTAATACACATTAAGTTCTTCATGTTTCACTTTTAAGTGATAGGTTATACATGATATTTGGACAGAGTAATTGGATAGTGATTTTGGAGAATGTTCTGAGGAGGAATGTAGGTTTTTATAGTTTATTTCACCCAATATTTTACTTCTGGTGCTTTTGTATTTGACCAGACCATTGGCTAATCCCTTTTGTATGTTGTATATATGCTATGCATGGTAATCATTCTTGTATAGAGTTTTTATATTGTATATTATTTATGGTTGGATATTCTCTTTAAATCCTTATGTCTACTATAACGTTGAATGTTGTTTCTATCACTTACCAATTATTTTATGGGGTGATATTGAGAATTTACTCTCCCCATGTTGGTTATAGACACTCACTAGTAATTGCAAGCCTCCAAAATATGGGGAGGCCCACAAAAGGTCATGTGAAGCCTGTAAATACCTGGTTTTTTCCTTGTAATACTTTGAAATATTTCTATATATATTTTAATCACAGATATAGTGTCTGATTTTGAATATTGGTGTGCCTGGAATTAATTTTTATAAAAATATTAAATTATATTATATTGTGCACATGGTTAATTAAAGAAAATAGGATAAATCATAAATGGTTTATCAGATAAGAAATCTGAGACCATAGTTGGATCTTGAATGCGGTGTTTACCCTAGGCACAAGATAAAATGAGTTAGTGCGGGGAGTTTGAACCCCTCGCTCATTGGTGGTTCATTTAAGTGAATTAATTAATTAATTTTAAAAAAAATTTAATTAAACCTTGACCTAAAAATGTGTTTCTAAATATGTCACTAAATATAATTCGTAGGGTTCTATCATAATTATCCCATCATCAACAAATCTCTCATCCCCTCCTCTGTAGGTTAACCCTTCAACGAATGACAACAAACCTCTCGATCAAGGAAAATCAAAGCACAAAGAATGAATCATATTATTCAAATCATTTAATGAGTGTGTTATTAATCAATGATCAATCCAAAACAATGTTAGGACTCATTAATTTGGTTCTCAGACCCTTTTGATTAAAATATTGAGCACAATCAGTTCTCTCTCTTTGATATGCGTTAATTTGAGCCTTTTCATGAGACCATGTATAAAAATAAATTATCATTTCAATTTATTTCTTATTATTTCATGTTTCTCACCATGATTTCCCTTCTATGAAATCATTGGTCAAGAACGATGGGCCACCAATGCTTATCACATTTTTTATTGGTGTTTTTTCCCCACCGTTCTTCACGTTCTTCATCGTTGGACCACGAGGTCACAATTCGACTTTGTTGGGGTGGGTTAAAATGTGGTTGAACCCCCAGATTCACTGTAGTGGAATGAATGACATGCATATCAATGATTTAGGGATGGATTGATAAATGATTTGGATTATGTTTGGTGAATAGATCAGATTGGTACCGTGGGTGTGGATTTATGATCAAAGGTGGTTCGGGGTTAGATTAGAGATCCCTGATTTTGTAGTTGACACATAAAAATGATGTGCAGTGTGATGAGATTGGTTCCAAGAAGAGTCCATGTGTGAAGTCTCATGGCAAAGGATGCTCGATCTTGACGTGATGGTAGCTCAAAGGTGTGAGGGCCACTGCCTGGGGTGGAGCACTTTCAAAGCTAGATCTGAGAGTAATTAATGAGAGTTGAGTTATTATTATCATTTATAATAATAATAATAATAATGTTAGGTTATTCTTATTATTTATAATAATAATAATTTTTTGTTGTTTTTATTATTTAAGATAATAATATGAGGAAACTAATTATAATTGATTGGAGTATGGGGATGCAATATCATCAGCTAGGGTACGCAGTTCAGTAGGGTGCAATATGATTGAGGAATAAAATATAAAAATTAAAGAGGTTAATATAATAAAGAGAGAAATGGGAAAATTAAGAAGAAAAAAAGAAAATAGAGGAGGAAGGAAAGGGGAGTAGTGCATACAGGAAAGAGGTGCCCCCTTTTTGGGCATGAATCTCTTAAAATAAATAAAAAGGGTTAAAATAATAATAATAATATTATTTTAGTTGGAAAAACCATAATTCATCCATAATTTTTTCATACGATGTAGGATTGATGTGATGTTAGCAGCAATGTGACCTTGGAATTGAGATGGTCATTTTAAGATTGATGTTGGATACCTATTTTGGACTCGTGCATCGGGACAAAAAAAGCCCATAATAATAAAATTATTATTATTGCATGATATTGTATCTGACACATGTTACTCATATGGTGTCAGAATGTTTATCCATTTTCAATGCTGCAACCCTAAAAATAAGGTGGAAGTTTCAAGACTAATTTCAAGTATTTAATTCTGACTCGTAGCTCTAGCCCATGAGATTCCATTTAAGGGTGATGTGGTTAAATGTGAATTTTTTCATTGGGTGTCTGATTGATGCAATTGAATATTCTATCTAAATCATTTTTCTATGAGGATCACAACAGTGTGATTGTTTTGGTCATATTGTCCTATTTGAAGAGGAATATTAATGAAATCATGTTTTTTCCCTCGGGCCGGTGACAAGCCTCATGTTTTCATTAAGATTATGGATGATACATATCGTGTAGTAACCTTACATGTCATGTAATGATACATGGACATCAAGATGTATTCTATAAAGGACACTACCATATAGTAGAGTAGGACCACACTCCATGTGGGTCCGCAACATGCCATATACCTATTTTTGAGGAAACTTCAAAGTTATGTATCTACTTTGTTTGAACTTGATTTTGGAACACTAGTAGCCCATCCTGAGTGTTTTTATTCATGGAACTTGAAGGTTCCATCAAAAGTGGATTTTGAGATATGATGTGAAATGTTTCGAGTTTATTACTCACTGAGGTGACACCCAATGATGGAAGTAGTCATAGAATCACCAGAGCATCCCTAGCATAACCCCCCAACTAGGATGGGTAGTTGAATTCCCCTAATATAGTATCGGGATTACCCTCATGTAGGATTGGGAAGTGGAATTCCCCAATGATCTTTATGAGTTACCCTCTAGTAGGACTAGGAATTGGAGTTCCTCAATGTTCAAGACTGACCCTCCATCAGGACTGGGCAGTGGCGTTCCCTGATTACTGTTCTAGGCTTACCCTCTAGTTGGGTTGGGAAGTAGCATTCCCGAAGGAAATGTTTGAGGAATAACCCTATAGAAATTATGGTAAGTGGAGATCACAGATGACTCATTGGGCTCACCCTCCAATAGGAATGGCCATTGGAATTCTTTTATGATCTTTCCTAGTTACCCTCTAGTAGGACTGGGAATTGGATTTCTTAAAAGTTTCGGGATTACCCATCAGTAGGGTTGGGCCGTGGCATTCCCTGAAGATAGTTCTAATCTTACCCTCTAGTAGGTCTAGGTAGCGACATTCCCCAATGAAATATTCTAGGTCCAATACTCTAGTAGGGATGGGAAGTGGAGTTCCCTAATGACTCACCAGACTTACCCTCCAGTAGGACTGGGCAGTGGTGTTCCCTAATGATATTTCCTAGTTACCCACCAGTAGAACTAGGTAGTGGAGTTCCCCAATGATAGTTTTGGGCTTACCCTCTAGTAGGTCTAGGAAGCAGCATTCCCCAATGACATATTCCTAGCATAACCCTCCAGAAGGCTGGGAAGTTCAGTTCCGTAATGACTCGCTAGGATTACCCTCCAGTAAGAATGAGAAGTGGCATTCCCCAATGACATTCCTGAGCATAACCCTCCAACCGGGTTGGGTAGTGGGATTACTTGGTGACTATTAAAGTAATATCCTCTATAGTACCAGGTCATGGGATCCTTACCTAGAATTTGTGTCCCCTGACTTTTTTGGTATAGTAATGATGTGTGGTTTGATGTGGATTTGGACTCACAAGGAAGAGTTACATTTTACCCATTGAGATGCGTTCTTGTGAGGAAACCTAAAACTGTGTGGGTGAGTCAGTTCTGCCCAAAGTGAATAATATTAAGGTGTAGTGATTGAGTCCCTTAAAATAATGTATTTAGGGAAGACACATGAGGTTCTGGGCATCATAGATGGACTTTTTTTTGGAATAGCCGGCTACTCATCTTCTTGGGATGAGATGTGAGATGGAGAACCCCTTACTCTTTCATCTAAGATTCTTTGACTGAGTACACACACACACACACACACACACACATATATATATATATATTACCTTCTTTGGTATCCACTCCTTGGGTTTTGTTTACTCTCCTTTTAGAAGAGGCTAATAAATGTGGGGTATGCCACATGATTTCTATGTCTAGCTTCTCATGGTTAGATGAGTCTACTCTCCTGCTATAGGTATTGAATACTCGATGATAATTTCATCTTCTCACCGTGTCAAGCTCCTTGTACTTGGACAAGTTTACTTTTATTTTCTTATTAGGTTGACTTGTACTCCTTTACTGTACCTTGATCTATATAATGTTTTCTCTTCATTTACATATCTTCCTACTCCCCATTCACCTTTTTTGTAGTGTTATACTAGGTATGTATATACTCACCTCTGCATGGGATTTTCCCAACATGTATCATGCCTTTTGTAGATGACATATAGGTTGATCATGACTTCAATAGAGCTTAGGGATATAGGGTACTTAGACTGCGTATGGTGGTTGTAGCTTGGGATTCTGGAGCTAGGATCTCTTAGTTATCTAACATTTCTAGTTTTCTATCTAGTTGGGACACATTTCTAGTTGGCCATGTATTTTTACCATTTCTTATCAAATTACATTACCATACTGCGTACTGTTTAGTGGTGCATGCATGTTTTGTTTATTTGAAGTATTTTTTTTATCTTTTATTTCTTTCCCTCCAAACTTTTTCATTGATTTGGATTTGTGTGTGCATATAGTTACTTAGTAAAAGGACTCCCCAAGTTTAGTTGTGCCTTTGATGCTTATCGCCACCCCATGGGCTATGGAGGTGGGATTGGGGTAACTGCGGCTCGACCCCGAGCTTGGGTCGGGTCATGACAAATTGGTATTAGAGTAAGTCTATTCATTGGGGTGTTGTTCGGATTTTTTCCATTAAGAGGATTGGTTGGGTTTGGGGTAATAATGTTAATTTTTCTTGAGTGTGACTCTCAGGTCAGGGAGTCTAGTGATGGTACGAGCGACCAACATATCCATTTGACAGGACCATGACTACCTGTTTTTGACTTGGCATGCTAAGAAATTTGTTACAGGTATCAATAGTAAATGAATCATATAGGATTGTGTATTTTAATGTCCTTTGTGATTCATATCACCATTGTGATTAATATATATATATATTCTCATCTGACCATGATACTCCCTGATAACTACTAGGATGGATCCACAACAATAGCCATCTAGGATACCAACTTTGGTTTGTGATGATGACCCTATGAGTGATGAGGCCTAAGTTCATGGTCCATCCTATGATCCTCTAAATTTAGGTGGGTAGGTAGAAGCACCTCCACCTACTAAATTTCATATGATCCCATCAAAGAAATCTGAGGATGTGCACAGGCTAAGCGCACTCTACGAGTTCCAACATTATATACTGCTAAGGTTCTACGGTGAGCCAGATCCTAAGGCTTAAAAGTGTTGTATAGAGTAAGTGGTCCATATCTTTAGGCTTATTTGGACCCCAATAGATTAGATGGAGGATCTGGAAGCCAAACTTTTTCACATAGTAGATGGGTGTTGGTGGAGCTTGGTTACATAGATACACGATGAGTTGACACTCTTGTGGGATGACTTCCAGTAGCTGTTTCATGGGTACTCCCCTCCCGATTACACTCAGTCACGATTTAGGAGCTAATAGAGCTTCAACATGGAGGGATGATGGTGGAAGATTATGAAACTATGTTCAAAGACCTTATATATTACTCTCTTGACATGATCTGGGATAAATACTTCCGGGAACTGAAGTTTGAGCAGGGACTCTGCAGAGAGACCTGAACTGAAGACAAGAGTGCTTGTTGGAGTTAATATTTTAATATGACTTTGATATGTTCTATACTCTAGTTAAGGGAAATTTTACAGCATATTACATTAGCAAGAAGTCTCATTCTTTCCTAGTGCAAGAATATTTGGAGAAATTAGCTATCCTACAACTGACCCTGATAGAGAATGAGGGTAGAAGTTTTCTTTAGTCAATGGTGTTGACTCCTTTATTCCTTAAGATTTTGAGAGACTCCCAAATAAGAGATATCCAATGAAAGGTATTACATGATCATATATTCATTAGAGACTCACCAGATATATATTTTAAAGGTGAGAATCATGGCATCATGTTTTAGGGGAGAACAGTGGCTTCAGTCACTTTACGAGAGGAGGTGATGCAGAAGTACCACACTTCTCCCCTAGCTATAAATCCCGATGTGGGGAAGATGTATAGAGACCTTTAGGGAAAATTTTGGTGTTTCAAAATGATATTAAGCATAACTGAGTTCATCTCTTAGTTCCTCACCTGTCAGTAGGTGAAGGCTGAGCAACAAGTTCCGGTGGGTTTTTTGCTGCCCCTTTAGATACCAGAGTGGAAATAGGAAGAAATATACATGGAATTTTTCACAAGGATTCCATCAAAAGTGAAGGTATATGATTCCTTCTAGGTGATGGTATAAGGACTCACAAAGTCATTTCACTTCCTTTCCATCAGGTAATAGAGTTTGGTGGACAGTTAGGGGCAGCAGTATGTATGTGAGATCATCTGACTTCATAGGGTACCCTCGATGATTGTCTCCAATCATGATGCTAGATTTATGTCACGATTTTGGAGAGCCCCATATGATCCACTTAGGACCCATTTGTCTAGGAGTACAACATTTCACCCCCATACTGATGGGTAGATTGAGTGCACTATCTAGTTTCTAGAGGATATGTTGAGTGATTTCCTGTTGGACTTCAACTGGAGCTGGGAGGATCACCTACCATTGGTAGAGTTTACATAAAAAAATATTTAATACTCTACCATTGGAATTGAACCTTTTGATTCATTTTATGGGATACCATATAGGCTACCCTTGTGGTAGACGAAGAATGGTGAGTTATCTATTATGAGCTCATATTTAGTTCAAGTGATAACAGAGAAAGAATATGTCATCTGTGAGTGGATGAGGATGGCCCTGAGTAGACATTAATCTTACACAGATCACCATCGTAGGACCTTGGAGTTCGAGTAAGGAGACCATGTTTTCTTACAAGTCTCCCCACGATGATTACTGTAGAGATTTGTCCAGGGATATAAGATATTCCCAAGGTTCATCGGGATGTTCGAGATCATGTAGAGGGTTGGCGAGGTTTTCTACCACCTCACCCTACCCCCATACTATATCAGGTGCATGACATATTCAAGGTGTCACAACTGAGGAAATTTGTGCATGACCCCATGCATGTCATTGAATAGGGTGAGCTAGACATTGAAGATTGTACCACCTTTAAAGAGCACCCGGTGGTGATCAAGGATCGATAGGAGTGGTTCTTGTGTGGATAGACCTTCCCATTGGTCCATGTGATGTGGAAACATGAGAACATTTAAGAGATTTCTTAGGAGCGGGAGAGTGAGATGTGGTCTTAGTATCCTGAGTTGTTTTCCTAGTTTTTCCTTTTAGGGACAAAAAATTTGAAGGAGGGAATGATATAGAGACCCAATTTTTTCTTTGTAAGACATTGAAATATTTCTAAATATATTTCCAAAGATAGTAACTAAGATAACATGTGATTATGAGGCCCAATGTTCTTGGAATTAATTTTTATAAAAATATTAAATATATTTTAGGTTACATGTGTGTTTAATTAAAGAAAATGGTATAACTCTTAAATGGTTGATTAGATTAGAAATCTGAGACCATAGTTGGATCCAGAACATGGTTTTTACTATAGGAACTACATAAAATGAGTTGGAACATGACTTTCAGACCCCTCCCTCATTAGCGGTGCATTTAAGTGGATTAATTAAAAAATTTAAATTAATAATTAATTAAACCTTGTCCTAAAAATATGTTTATAAATATGTATCTAAGAATAATTCATAGGATTGTCTCATAATTCTCCCACCACCGGTGAATATTTCATCCCATCCTCCATTGGAAAACCCTTTGAGGAATGACAACAAACCTCTGAATCAAGGAAAATTGAAGCATGACGAATGCATCAACTTATTCTAATCGTTGTTAAAGAATGTTATTTATCAACGATCAATCCAAAACAATGGTAGGACTCATAAATTGTGGTTTACACCCGTTTTGATTAAAATATTTAGCATGATCAATTATCTATCTTTGATTTATGTTAATTTGAGCCTTTTCATGAGCCCATGTATCAAAATAAATTATACTTTCAATTTATTTCTTCTTATGTCATGTTTCTCAAATTGATTTCCCAACTATCAAATCATTGGTCAAGAATTCTAGGCCAATGATTCTTATCAACTTTGTTATTGGTTTTTTCCCTACCATTCTTTGTGTTCATCATTTTTGGACAACATGGTCATGATTCAACTTTTCCAGGGAGGGTTTAAATGCAGACGAACCCTCAGATTCATTGTGGTGGAACAAAAGAAATCTAGATAAAAAATTTGTGGAAAAAATGATAAACTATCTGGATGGTGTTTGGTGAACGGATCAGATTGGTACCACAGGTGTGAGTTTATGATCGAAGGTGGTTCAGGGTCAGATCAGGGATCCTCGTTTTCCTAGTTGACATGCAGTAATGACGTGCTATGCAACATGATTGGTTCCAAACAGAGGCCATGCATGAAGTCTCATGGATGAGGCTACTTGATGTTGACATGATGGTCACTCAAAGGTGTGAGAGACACTACCCGAGGTGGAGCACGTTCAAATCTAGATCTGAGAGTAATTTATGAGAGTTGAGTTATTATTATTATTTTTAATAATAATAATGTTGTGTTATTGTTATTATTTATAATAATGATAATATTGATGTTTTTATTATTTAAGATAATAATATGAGGAAACTAATTCTAATTGATTGGAGTATGGGGAGGCGCTATCTCTAGCTTGGGTACGTGGTTTCAGAGGACATAGGATGATTGAGAAATAAAACCTAAAAATTAACGGGGTTGATAAAATAAAGAGTGACATGGGGAAATTAAGAAAAAAAATAAAATAGAGGAAGAATGTAAGGGGAGTAGTATGTACCAGAAAGAGGTGGAACATTTTTGGGTGTGAATCTCTTAAAATAAGTAAAAAATGTTTTAAAAAATAAGAATATAGTAATAATAACAATATTTTTTTTTGTAAAAACCACAATTCATTCGTAACTTTTTTGTACAACGTCAGATTGATGCACTGTCAGCAGAAATATGACCTTGGAATTGAGACGACCATTTTAAGATTGATGTTGGATACCTTTTTTAGACTCATGCATTGGGTCAAAAAAACATCCCATAATAATAAAATTATTATTATTATGGGATATTATACCTAACATATCTTCGTCATCAGGTTTCAGAATGATAAACAATCTAGGATACTGTAATCCTAAAATTAAGGAAGTTGTTTGAAGACCAATTTCTTGTATTTAATTTAGACTCAAGGATCAGGCCCATGTGATGCCATTTGAGCCTGATGTAGTGAAATGTGAATTTTTCACCAGGTGTCTGATTGAGGTAAGTGAATAGTCTATATAGATCTTTTTCTATGAGGATCAAAATAGTGTGATCTGTTTCTCCATATAGATCCATTTAAATAGGAATATTAGTGAAATTACATTTTTTCCCTCAGACTGGCGATGAGCCTCGTGTGTTCATCAGGATTGTGGTTGGGACACATCATATAGTACCCTTACACACTGTGTAGTACTATATGGCTAGAAATCATTGTTTTGGGGAGGAAAAGGCTAGATAAAAGATCAAGACCACATGCCATGTGGGTCCCATACATGTTTTTTACCTCTTTTTAAGGAAACTTCAAAGTTTTATATCTGCTTCATTTGAAATTAGATTTTGGACCATGAGTAGCCTATCTTGAGTGTTTTTTCATGTGGAACGTGATGGTTACCTTGGAATAAGCTTTCGAGATATGATGTAAAATGTTCTGAGTTTGGTACATGTTGAGGTGAAACCCAATGACGACAACAATCATATAGGATCACCAGAGAATCCTGGGTGTAACCCTCCAACCGAGATGGGTAGTGGAATTACCTGAAGAGAGTACTAGGATTACCCTCTAGTAGTAATGGGTAGTGTAATTCTCTAATGATATTTCTGAGTTACCCTTCAATATTAATAGGTAGTGGAGTTACTCAACATTCTAGGCTTACCCTCCAGTAGGGATGGGCTGTGGAATTCCTCGATGACAGTTCTAAGTTTACCCTCTAGTAGGGCTGAGTAGTGATGTTACCCAATGAAAACTTCTAAGCATAACCATCCAGCAGGGCTAGGAAGTGGAGTTCCTTGATGATCCACTGGGTTTACCCTCTAATAAGAATGGTCAGTGGTGTCCCCTGACGATCATTCTGACTGTCCCTCTAAAAGGATTGAGCAGTAGAGTTCCTTGACATTTTGGGATTACCCTCCAATAGGGATGGGTAGTGGTGTTCCTCGATAATAGTTCTAGGATAACCCTACAACTAGGTAGGGTAGTGGTGTTCCCTGATGACATCTTCTAGGAATAACCCTCCATCAAGGCTAGTTAGTGGAGCTCCCTAATGACTCACTGGGCTTACCCTCTAGTAGGAATAGGAAGTGGAATTCCCTGATGAAATTTCCAAGAGTAACCCTCCAGCCGAGCTGGGAAGTGGAGTTCCTTGGAGACTATTAGAGTAGGAACCTCCTATCATACCAAGGAATGGGATCCTTAACTAGAATATATGTGTCATAGTGACAAGATGTGGTTTGATGCGTCTTTGGACTCACATGGAATATGGAAGATTTCCCCATCGAGACGCATTCTTATGATGCAACCTAAAACTGTGTGGGTGAGTCAGCACTGCTAAAATTGGATAGTATCAAGGTGAGGTGATTGATTCCCTTAGACTAATGTGTTTAGGGAAGATGCATGAGGTGATATGCATTGTATATGGAATTCTTTTAGAACTATTGGCTACTCATATTCTTAGGCTGAGCTGTGAGATAGAGATCCCCTTAGTCTCTCATCTGGGCTTCTTTGACTAAGAATATATATATATATATATACCATTATATAGTACCCACTCCTTGGGTTTTGGTTACTCTCCTTCCAGGAGAGGCAAGGATGAACGAGGTGTGACATGTGATTTGTTTTCTAACTTCTCATGGTTGGAGGTGTTTACTCTCTTTCTATAGGTAGTGTAGACTCGATGAGAAGTTAATCTTCTCACAGTGTCGAGATTCTCATGCTTGGATGTGTTTACTTTCACTATCCTATTGGTTTGAGCTATACTACTCCACTATACCTTGATCTATCTAATGTTTTCCTCTTCATTTTTATCTCTCACTGCTCCCCCTTCACCCTTTTCGGGGCGTTATACTAGGTATGTATATACTTACCCCTATATGGGATTCACCCAACATGTGTTGTGTATTTTATAGATGGTGGACAGGTCAATCATGACATCAGTGGAGCTTAGGGATATAGGGTGCTTGGACCACATACAATGGTCATAACATGGGATCCAGTAGATGGGATCTCTTAGCTGTTTTACTTTTCCAGTTTTATGTCAGGTTGTGACACATTTCTAGTTGGATGTGTATTTTTCCCTTTTCTTTTCAGCTTACACTACTATACTTCATACTGTTTAGAGGTCCATACATGTTTTTTTATTTATAGTAGTGTTTCATTTTTTATTTCTTTCCCTTTCCACTTTTTCATTGAGTTGTCTATGTTTTTTCATATATATACTTAGTCAAAGGACTCTAAGAGTTTAGTTGTTCCTTAGGCTCTTATCGCCATGCCTTGGTCTATATAGGTGAGTTTGGGGTAGTTGTGTCTTGAGCCCCATCTTGGGTAGGGTCATAACAGAGCCCTCAAATCAGGTCAACATATGGTTTCTAGGTCGGGGCATTACATAGGTACTCATAATTTGTTTTCATTTCATTTTACCATTTCCTCTCATGTATGATATTTTGGTATGGTTTTTTGTTTTATTTTACTAAATTTTTAGCATAAAAATACCAAAAAACTATCCTGTGTTAGTAGAGTGAGTATCACTATGTAATTGGTAAGATAAAGATTAAAAAATATAATACAAGTATATTTTTTCTAGAATTCTGATGCAATTTATATACAATTGTTATGGTTTATGTTAATTTTTTATTAAAATGGAATGGTTATAGAAAAACAACATGGTTATTATTATAAAAAAAGAGCAATATGAATTCATGTTTTCTATGCCATGGTTTTGACAAAAAATGGTCATCGTTCATGAGAATTATATTTCCATGTAAATACTATATTGTATATATTATTTAAATTGATTCATATAATTTTTATAATATTCATATAATAGTTACAAGCTAGGTTGACAAAAGATTTAGTTTTGTTTAAATAATACCATATATTTTTATTTAGTTATAAACATATTTCTAAAGGTTGATTGTTTATATATATTATGTATTAGAGTTGTATTAGAATTAAGGTGACTGTTGAGTATTGATCTACGGATAGAGGGACTTTGGATTATACTTACTATTGTGCCCATTGGATTGCATTGTATTTTTTTTCAATAATTGAATTTGATTTAGTAGTTGAATAATGTTTCAATAAGTTTTGATAGGATTTGAGATTTTTTTTGGAATGTTTTTGAGTTGATATGAGTAGACTTGAGTTCTTTTCAGATGGTTTGAGGCACTATTTGAAATTGTTAAGAGGTTCATTTAACATTTGATAAGAATATGAAATTCTAGATTTTTTCTGAATTTTGATGAAGTGTTTTTGTGTATGGTTCATTTCATCACTATAAGAATCTAATATTTAACCAATAATTTCTATGTAAGAGTCATTTTCACTATTCATATGATTCATGCAATATTGTATATGAGTGAATAGATGGCATGTAGGAGTCATTGGATGTCTAGGTACAGGTGTTTTGTAATTGTGTATGAGTCATGAATAACTATGTATGAGTAGTTAAAAGGTGCATATGAGTCATATAAACCTATGTAGGACTCATCGGTATTTCTATATGATTCTTCCCTTGTTGAAAAATAAAAAATATCAATTGGATGTATTCATGTTTTCAAAATTATAAATTTTAAAGAAAAATCAACCTGACGATGCTAAGGATGATCTTCAATGACTAAAACAATACATTAAAAATGTGATTTAAGATGATTCATGAAATATTTTATAAAGGGTGATCACTATATATATCTCTTTGAAGTTTTGAGCTAGTTTACATGAATTATTTACTGTGTTATTTGAATATAATATTTCTCATGGACAATCACCAAAAAATCATTCTGGTATTTAAATGTGACGATGATGAGCTAGATTTGAGTTTGAATAATCACTTTTGACTAGTTTTAAAGTGATTTAAGATGAGTTTTAAAATTTGGATATTCAATTTATTGAGTTGAGATGAGTTGAACTACTACGTATTTTAGCAAGGAGAAGAAGATATCTTTGAGATGATTCAGTGAAATGGTGAGGATGAGTATGACTATAAATTAAAAAATGTATTTATTTTGAAATATTTTTTTTGAAGTATTGAGCTATTGGGGTATCTTTGATGAATTTTCATTTCAAATTAATTGAGAAATAAGAAAATAAGGGTATTTTTGTAATTTTTATAGAGATAATAAATTAATGAAAAATGAATAATATTCTTGAGATCATGGTTCATGAAATTGAGCCTAACAAAACAATGAAAGGAATTAGATTATGATGTATGATTCTGTTGAAAGAAGAATCAAGAATGTTGAGTTGAAAATTTTATTTATAGAATTATTTTAATTCTGGGATTTTCTATGAGACTAAAATATGTTGAGATTTCAAGGATAGAAAAAATATCCATCACTGATTATTGTAGAATAAAAAATAAGGTGTCTATGTGTGTGATCATAGAGAATCTCCTAGATCTTAAGGAGTAATAAAAAAATAAGGACACTGAATATGGATATCCTCTAGTAATTTGAACTTTTATTTAAATTTATCATTAACTGTTTGAAGATGGTGAGGTATACTTGAGGCAGATACTATGTGAGAAGAGGATTTTAGAGCTAGGAGTTATTCTAGATCAAAGAAACACCTATTACTAAGTATTCAAGATGTTGAGATTAATTATATCATTAAATATATAAAGTGGATTTCAATATTAGTAGCGTTGATCATTATTATCAACCATTTAAGATCATGGAGGTGCTTTACACATTTAAGTTAGATTGATCTAGTTTGTTTATGGAGGAATATCATCATTAAGTTGTGGAGAGATAACTCAAAGGAGAAGGAGGTTTTTTAATATTTGGATCATAATTTGTAGTGGTGGGTTGTTTCTTCTAATGGGACTCTAGAAGATAAAATGTAGTGATATTTTTTTTTGAAAAGACCTGGATGGTACTTGGTTGTAACCATTAGACTATAGAGAAGAATAATTCGTGATAGGGGGAACTGACCAATAACCAAAATAATAGCTCTTTGTAGGTAAACCATTTAAATCATATTTTATTTTCTTTTTTTATTATTACTATACATGTGGTGGGGATGTGATATATATATATATATTGATTGGTTTGAGACCTTAATAATTCCAAGTGGTTGAATTAAATAGGATAATTTTTTAAAAGATGACCTTTGATTCACTGCCCTCTCAGTGGCCAATTACAACAAATCTAGTGTTACTTTTTAGACCCTTTGGACATTTATAATTATATAAATGGGGTTTTATGGAGTTTTCATGGTGTTATGAGTGCTATAGGACCTCAGAATTGATATATTAAAAATATTAAATATGTTAATCCTTTTGTATGTATATTTTCAAAATAAATGGTTTTCCTATTAATTAGAATATATAATAGTAAAATTAAGATCATGGTTAAATATAGAAATATAGGTTTACCCAAGGCATGCAATAAGTTTCATATGCATTGAGTTTCAGGATGATGTGCCGTCATGGATGAATTAAAATGAATAAAATTAATTAATTAATTTTATTTGTTTTAAATAACCTAAGCTAACAGTGACCTCTATATAATCCCCTTTATAGACAATCTCCAGGGTTATCTACATAACCTTGTGATATTGAGAGTTATAGGAGGCATCACTTTAGGGATGGAACTTCAATAATCAAATGAATAAAACAGGGATCAGTGTTGTGTAATCATGAGGAATTATGGAACAAAAAAATAACACAATTAATTCTACAGAAACATCACTAGAAAATAAATCCTTTACCAATGATTGATCTATTTTTGAACTATGTATTGTTATTTATAGTTTTATATTCCCCATCATTCTTTATTTCTAGCATGGATTAATTTATCTACTATAAATATTGGTATCTTTCCATTTTTAATTCCCTAATTAATTTACAATTTGGATTTAAATTGTTTTTATGATTTCATCTTTGTTATTTAGTTTTGAAAATGAAAATCATTTTCATAACCATATCAACCAATAAAGTTTCTCACTTTAATGCCTCTTTGGTTTTATCCCAATATTAATTACATTCTACACCATTAATCTCATTTTGGGTGGTGGTTCAACTATTTATGGTCCTATTCGAATCGCCATCGAACCCCCAAATTTGTATTAATGTTTGTGAAAATTAATGAGTTGGTTATGGTGTTTAGAGAGATGAGGAATATTGGTTGAAAAAATATATATGGATGTTTTGAGTTGGTTTTTTCTTGAGTTTGGGAATACATGAATAGTGGTCTTCAATGAATATTTCAATTATGGAAATGTGAAGGATGAATATTACCTCCAAGTGGAAGTAGATTCGTGAGTAACAGATCTTGAGGAATCTATAATGAGATTCACTATTGAGTCGATGAGATCAATGGATGTGTAGATATAGAGGAAGATATACATTACTGTTTATGAAATTTCTAACTTCACACCATGTATTTTGGAAGAACACATGATATGTGGTATGATTTTTGGGGTATCTAGGATTTCCAGCCAAGTTAAGTATCACTTGACTATTAGAAGGGATCACACACCATGTTAACATATCTGGAAAATTGATCTGTGTATAAAGAGTAAATTCCTGGGACCTCGTGTTACACCCTAACCGTAACATGTTAATTATTTTTAATCATTTATTTTTTTAGCCTTTCTTTTGAGTTTAGGTTTGGTCAATGTTTTTTGGATTTTTCAGTATATGCGCATGGTTAATGCATGGTTAGTAAAAACCATGCGATGGTATATTTAGTTATTAGCAGAACTGACCACACAATGGGTGAATGATTTCCCTAACCATGCATCTTACCCATGCGAGGTGTCTAGGGTCTCCAGTAGAGGCACATAGTTGGCACACCATTTGGGAAACCGTGCATCCAAACAGTAATTCCTTCTAGATTAAAAAAAAATGATTTAATTATATTATTATTATTATTATGATGATGATGATTATTATTATTAGTTTTTTAAATCCCTAAGGGGTTCTCCTCCCCCCTATAATACACGTGACCCCCCTCTTGGTTCGTTGGACCCATGCCTAAAGGGGATCTTTGCACGCACCACTTCCTTCCCTCTCCTTCCTTCGACATATGTTTTCTTCTTTGATTTTGGATGAGATCATCTATAGTGAGTTTCTTATCTTCTTCTCTTTCCTTATTTTTTCCATTTTCTTGGTTTTCTGTTCTCCCAAGTGGTGTGCGTGATTTAGTCCAAAACCTAACCCAATTTTTGGGAATTTATCATGTTTCTGCATGATGTCTATGGTCCTTGGGTCCCATGGGGACTGATTATAGATATTTTCATTAAAAGAAGTGGATTATTTAGGGGGTTTTGGTAGGTTTTTTTAGGTTTATCAAATTTTCACAATTTTTAATCAGATATTTTTTAAATTTTGAGTTTTTGGCATTTTTTCTAGTGCATTTTGGACCGCCGTTCTTGAAGGCTACTTACACACATATTCATGGGGCGAGGTTTGTATATATATATATTACATCTTTGTAGATATTTCTACATGTAAAAGAGAATATCTACATTGTAGATATATGTATTTAAATATATATTTAAAAATTCTTGTGTGTGTAAGAGTAAAGAGTGGATATAGATTTCCCTCTTCAAAGGGAGCATGGTTTGAGGTAGGTTACCTATGATAAGACCTTTAATTTGAGTTCCATGGTTTATTTATTATTTTAAAAATGGGTTCTTATCATTATTTGTCATTTTTATTCTATTGAAATTGGATTTTGATTCTTGTAAATTAATTTTCACTCACTGCCAATGTTTTACCTATGATTATAATAGAGGTACCCTTTTTAAGCACGTTTTTGATCTTGTTTGAAGAGTAGTTCATTTTAAATGTTTAATTGGTTTTCCAAATGAATAGAGTTTCTAAATTTTATGATGATATGTCTCGGTTGGAAGCTTCAATTGTTTTATAGAAATTAAACCTCTTTTTAAGTCATTCCCCTTGTATTTGAAATGTGATGTGTTCTAATTATGTGACATGTAATGTATGATGGTAACAGATCTTGTGATTTGTTGTGCATTTTGTAATGGTAAAAGGGTTTCACTTAAAATGGGAGTTTGTAGGTGAGAAGGTGGAGGTTTTTTTAGTAAATGTATAAGAAATATATGTATATTATATATTGAAAAAGATTCACCTTTATTTGGGCCTGAAACATGGGAATCCTTAATATCTGGGTGGAAAAAATAGGTCTAGTATGCTAGACGAACTAGTAGGACTGAGGCTAGGTCTCACTAGAAGTATTATGTAACAACACTAACAAAACTTCTATGATGAGGATTGGTTGGATTGAGAAGTAGATGAAACTTAATATCTGGGTTTTGATCACTAAGAGTATAAGGATCCTAGTACCCCACTAACCCTAGTTACATAGGGATCACCCGTGGTGATTCCATGATTTTATTATAGTTTTTGTGGTATTATTATAAAATTACCTTTTTATTAGTTCCTTTACTTGTCTAAAATGATAAAAAGTATTTCTGTTTTCTCTACTGTTCTATATCTATCCCGCCACATCTATTTTAGCATGTTTTGGGAACTATTTCAAAAATATAATAAAAAATGGATTTATTTAAAATTGATATCCTAATACTTATTTTGGAAATAATGGAAAATATTACTTTCTATATATTTTATTTTCTAACTAGCATGAATTGGTTTTCGTTTTAAAGGTAAGGCATGGGTAATAGTATATTCAGGTATGATAACTGAGTTTTAATACTCATGGAAAAAACTATATATATATTTAACTTTTGGTACTGCTTTCAGCTCAGAAATGGTCACCGTTTGGTGGTGTTAGTTTAGTAAATGATGGTGACCCTTGAGGTCACATAGAGGTATGCTTGGTATTTTTTATTTCCTTTCCACTACTAGTTGTTCTTCTACTATGTTTGTTTATTTCTATGTTTTGATGGGAAAAATTATTCCCAATTGAGTCTTTCTTGATGCCCGAATCTTGTTTCCAACCCATTTGGATCTAGAATTCATTTTAGTCCTCGTTTCTAGCCATATCGGGTGACCGGTTCAGGGGCAACCCAAGTTGGTTCATGGAAAAATGTTATCAAAGGTAACTCTTTGTTATTTGGGATGTCAGGTATATTAGAGATATGATTTTTGGATCTTAAAAGGCAGGTCATGGGTCGGTGCCTGATCACCACCACTCATTATGAGACCTGAGTCACCAGGGGTAGTTGGGTTTCAAGTATTTATTTTTGGTTTTGGGTTATGCAGTTAAAATTTGTTTTGTTTGATGAGATTTTTCATTTTTTAGGATGACATTGGAAGTGAGATGGTGCTACATGATTTTTTTACATGGCATAATGTACAATGTGGATCCCAAATTCAGGATTCAATATACTTCTAATGGTTAGTTCTTGCTCATTGCATGGTTTGATAAACCATGTGGTTGGGTTATGCATGAACACTAGTTCCCTATTTCATTTATTTTGGTGTGGATGATGCTTTGGTCAAATTTTGGTTGGTGTGAGTGGATTTTGAAAGGAAAATGTTTTTTGAAAAAAGTTTTTAGATTTAAAAAATTGGTTTTAAAAGGGTAAGAGGCTTCTTTTCTAATGATATTTTTTGGTTTCAAAGGGGAAGTATAAGTGGTGCTCTATATTTAGAAGTGGATGTGATAGAATTGATTTTATACAATAGAAATTGAAATGAAAAATGAATTGTAAAATTGGATTTGGTGTTTAGGGTGGTTTTAGAAGTGGAAAATGTTTTTGATTTCGAAAGGGGGAATTGAATTTAAAAATGGGTGAATTTCAAAATGGTTATTTTTAAAGGAGGGTTGTCTTGTTTTTTGATTTTTTTGATTGACATTTGATTTGGTTCAAATTTGGTTTTATGATGTGTCAGTTTATGAGATTTTTTTTGGATTAACATGTTAATTGGCTATGTTCTAGTTCAATGTTGATTTATATTTGTGCTTTATGTCATTTAGATTTTACCGCCTAGAAATATCCAAATGGTTTCTAAGGAGTATCTTCTAATCGTTGGCCCTTACCAAACTCCTAGTAGAGTGGTGAAGCCAATATGTTCTCAATCATTTACATTCATTTGTAGTTATCGAGTTATGTTAGAGGATATAGAGTGGATTAATGAATTTGGGAGTGTATTCAGGTTTTTTGGAACTCTATATTCCATGAGGATGTGAGTTGTATTGGGTATCTTTGAATGATAGATATTGAACCAGTGGAAGCTGATCATTACATCCTCATTACAAGTTGGTATGTATTAGGTGATTTTTAAGACCAGTTTCATACAATAGTTTATTCTAGAGAAAGTGAAGGATAAGAAAGTGACAAAACTCATAGATGTTCCAAAAGGTTAACAGATAGTTAGGGGTTATATTGAACATTTCAATGAACTGGTTTCCTTTTCACTAGAGATAATGTCAAGCGATCAGTTCTAATATCTTCTTTTCAAGTGGAATTTCTTTCTAGGGATCAAGGATTGCGTTATTTCATCTAATAAAGTCTCTGAGGGTAGCCCATGGAAGTTAATAGTTCAGTTTCTCTTTTTTTTTGTGAAAGTTCCCCATATGATTAGGAGTGTAAACCAAATGAAAATTTTCCTTCATTAGTTCATGTTTCTAATTCATCGAACCACTCACTTGGTTGTTTCCAGTATGGTCAGTTTGGAAACACTAAGCCATATTTCAATAATCCTCTAAAGTATTTTTGTCAGTGTGGGAACTTGTGATACCTAAAGAGGCTTGGTAAGTTTTGTTTCTGAAAGAAAGAGTTTTGGTCATTTATTATCAATTCCTAACTACATTAAAATAGATGCTTCAAGAAATATATGCTCTAACGATAGGTCTTGGAGTGAAGATTTTCACATAGTGCAAGGGTTTCTAAGTGTGGGGGATGTACATTCAACATGTTGCCTCCGAAGTCAGAGTGGAGACCATTAAAGTTCTCCCCAATTGTGGTTTTCTATTTTTGATAACCTTTCATTTTGTTAATCTTGGTGGCCTATTTCCTAAAATATCTATAGTTTTTCCTTGTGGATGTGAACTCTTAAATGGTTAGTCATCCTTGGGATCACTTTTAATTCTTGGGTGGTGCTCGTTTGAATATTATTGTGTGTTATGGATCTTATAACTTGTGGTTTGGTTTGGTGTTCTGCTTAATTTTTTTAGGCCCCACATGTTTTGGGTTTGGTGCTATCATGATTGCTGATTTCTGAAATGGAGGGGAGACCCATTATGGGTCTCGTTGATGTGTTCTCTTAAAGTGGTCAGGTGTGACATGGGAAGTTAAGAGGTCACACTTGTGTTAGACGTTTTTTCTAGATTTTTGAGTTATTTTGGCTTGGGGAATTATGGTTTTTCTAGAAAATTAAGATGGTTCAGATACCACTCTTAAAAAATCTCATGGAGAAATTAATAAGTTGGTTCTTATGTTTCCTTTTTGGGACTTTCCAATTTTTTCTCCAGTATGTTTCTTTATTTCCACCCTAACCAACCCCGGTCATGGTAGTTGGTTGGCCTCTATAGTGGTTTGTGTGATAGATTCTCATAAAAATCACAAATAGACTATGATTATATCCTTTCATGATTTCCATTCTTGGGGTTGGGGTGTTCCATATCTTGAGGTTGTGTTTGGATATTTGAGCCTCTTTAATTGGATCTTTTTTTTGGGTAATTTGATTTGTTTGGGAATCATTAATTCTCTATTTTGGTGTGGTGAAATTTATTTGAGAATTAATTATTTATTCACCTTTTGGTCTTGGAGTTTTGAAATAAGGGGGAGTATTCGGTCTTCAATCTTTGGGTGGTGGGGGTTTTATTTCAAGTGATAGGTTATGTTTTCTTCGTATCTTGGTCAATTGAATATTTGTGAATTTTGGGGAGAAAAATTTATTATGGTGGGGAGAATTGTCACAACATGAACCTGACATGTTAATTATTATTAATAATTGAATTATTTTTATACTTGATTTTGAGTTTTGGTCTGGTCTGAGTTTTAAATTTTAAATTTTGGATTTTTCAACATAGGCGCACAGTTAGTGCATGGTTAGTAGAAACTATACGTAGGACATGTGAGGGTGTATGCAGTTTTTAGAAGATCCAACTACACATCCAACAAATGATTTACTTAACTGTGAATTTTTCCTATGAGGGTGCCTAGGGCCTTCAGTAGAGACACACAGTTGGCACACGGTTTGGCTAATCGTGCAGCCAAATCGTGCGCCGTTCTATTTTTTTTTAAAATAAAATGTTTTAATTATATTATTATCATTATTATGAATAATAATAATAATAATAATAATATTATTATTATTATTATTAGGTTTTATTAAACCCCAAATGGATTCTCCTCCCCCTTCTTGTACGTGTGACCCCCTCCCCTGGTTTTCTCGACCAACACCTAAAGGGGATCCCTGCACATGCCACCACCTCCTACCCTCTTCTTCCAGCATCTATTTTCTTCCCTGATTTTGGGTGTTATCAACTTTGGGGAGTTTCTTCTCTACTTATCCTTATTTAATCTTATCATTTTCTTGACTTTCTTTTCTCCTGGATGGTTCTTGCAATTTATTCCAAACCCTTACCCTATTTTTTTGCCATTTCTCTTATTTTTATTTTTTTCTAGTATCCTTGGAACCCTTGGGACCAATTCAAGCCACGACCATTGGATTCCATGGATTCACCATGGGTTTCAGGAAGGTTTTGTTCCATTCATAAATTTTACACATTTTTTAGGGATTTGGTAATTTTTGAGTTTTTGGTATTTTTTCTAGTGCATTTTGGACTACCATTCATGAAGGATACTTACACAAATATTCCTAGGCGAGGCATGTGTACACACTCACACACATACACACACCCTATTATTAGATATCCCCTCATGGAAAGGGGAGTATCTAAATTAAAGATAGGGGTTTATATATATATATATATGTGTGTGTGTGTGTGTGTGTGTGTGTAAACATACATGTCCGTTTAAGAGTAAAGAGTAGATTTAGATTTCCATTATCAAGAGAAACATGTTTTGAGGTAGGTTAACTATTCTTAGAACTTTAATTTTAATTCGATGATTTCTTGATTATTTTAAAAATATGTTCTTACAATTATATATAATTTCTATGCTAAAAAAAGTGTATTTTAATTTTTGGAAATGCATTTTCAATCACTACCCAAGTTTTACCTAAGATTCTAATAGAGGTTCTGTTTTTTAAACATATTTTTGATTTGGTTTGAAAAGTAGTATATTTTAAATGTTTAATTGGTTTTCCAAATTAAAATAGTTTCTCAATTTTAAATTGATAAGACCCTATTGACACCTTAAATTTTTTATGGAAATGAAAACACCTTTTTATGGCATTCCCCCTGTATTAGAAATGTGATTTGTGAAAAATGTTAGACATGTAATGTATGTTTAAAATGTTTCTTGCAATTTTTTATGAATTTTGAAATGGTAAAGGGGTTATAATTGAAAAGGGAGTTCATAGGTGAGAAATTGTATGATGGTTTTAGTAATATTATTAGAAATTTATGGATATTTTAGCTTGATAAAAAATCACCTTCATTTGTGCATGGAACATATGAATCATGAGTATCTAAGAGGGATAAATAGGTCTTGTTTTCTAGGAAATGTGATAGGTCCGAGGCCCGGTCTCCCTAATAGGATTACATCATAACACTAACTAAAATTCTATGATGGGGATTGATTGGATCGACCAGGAGACATACATTCATTTCCACAATTTGATCACCAAGAGTATGAGGATCCTAAGACCTCAAGAACCCTAGTTACTTAGGGATCACCCATAGTGATTGTACTCTTTTATTCTAGTTTTATGGTAATTTTTTAAAATTCACCTTTTATTAGTTCCTTTCCTTGTATAAAATGATAAAAAGTATGTCTATTTTCTCTACTGTTCTGCATCTATCCTACAACAACTATTTTAGAATGTTTTGAAACTATTTCAAGAATATAATAAAAATAGTTTTACTTAAAAATATAATCTTTAAACTTTTTTGGAAAGAGTGGAAAACATTACTTTATATATATATATATATATATATATTATTTTCAAACTAGCATGAATTGGTTTTATTTTTAAAGGTAATACATTGGGATTAGTTGATTCAGGCATGCCTACTACGTTTTAATACTCATGCCTATATATCTATCTTATTTTGTAGATTCTAGTGCTACTTCCACCATTGACTCAATCCCTATGGGGAAACTTCAGTTTAGTGGATAATGGTGACCCTTAAAGTCACATGGAGGTACACTTGGTAGTTTTTATTTTATTTCCACTAATAGTTGATCTTTTATTATTTTTTTATTTGTATATTATTTATGGGAAAAATAATTCCTAATTGAGTTGTTCTTTATGTTTGAAACTAGTTTCCATCTTGGGAGGATCCTGAACGTCTCTCCGGCCTTGTTACAGGCCAAATTGGGGGACCGGTCTGTGGTCGACCTAGGTTGGTTCATGAAACATTGGGTTTCCTTATACATCATGTTCCTTAGGTAAAATGTCTTGTATGTGAACCTCCATATAAAAAGTGAATAAGTAGGACATATAAAGGTTTGGAATAGGGAGTACACCCCATGTTCACCAAGGGAAACACCATGTACTTCTCTTAGAAGGTTCTACCAATCATATATCATTATTCAAAATTTATATTCAGTCTTGTGAGTAGTAAATTATAAGTATAATTTTATATAGAATATTACAATGGAATTTGTTTCGACACTTGAGATATGATACAAGATTATATAATTTGGAATCTTCTTCTAGTGATGCTTCAATAATGAAAAATCCCAGGAATGATCATCAGAGTGATTCTGGGGTTAGTAATCCACTCGCTATTAGGTTTTCCAATGTATGTGTCCCCCATATCTTATATAATTGTAGATTTGATGCTCCCTTACATGACTAGGGTGTAGGTCCTTTATTTAAGGAGTATGTACTTACCCATCATTGAGTTATAGGGGTGAGGTGGGGGAGGGGGGAGTGGGCCCTCCACTGGATTTGGTACTCCATCAATTGAGGCATCCTCCAACAAGTCACAAGTCCTCAATTATATTTTGGTAAGGTTTTTTTGGGCTTGAGGAATTTAAAAAAAACTATATTTAGGATTTATGGATAGAATCATCCTTCTTAGATGGTTGTGAATATCAATATTCTTATCACTTTGACTAGGTTTTATTCATGATCATATCTATGTTGGGTTTCCTTACCCTATTTTCTTATGGGTTGAGATGAATGTTTTCTTATCATTTCTACCTTTATGTTGTTTATGGAATACTACTAGGAATGTGTATACTCACCCCTATATGGGATATGCATGCATGTTTTGTGTTATATACAGATGACAGGAAGGTTGGTAGACTTTAATGGATCTAAAATAGGTGGATCTTAGTTGTACTAGGATACTGTGACCATTTATGGTGGTAATTTTCGGAGATCACGATCCATACTCTCTCTCTTTCTTCCTCATCAATTTATTTGGGCTGGGTTACATTCCTTTTATTAGGTTTTTTCCTCTTTTATACCGGACTTCATTGATGTAATCTAATGTTTACTTAGAGGTTGTTGCATGCATTTGGTTATACTTTAGTGGTTTCAGTTTTTATTATTATCCCTGCACTATTGTATAAAGATGTGTGTGAGAGTATAGGAACTACAAGATATATCCTCACATAAAATAATATATTTCTACTCGGTCATAGTCACCAGCCCCTGGCCTTTTAGAGGTGTCTTGGGGCATCACTCTCAGCTTACTGTCATCCTAGGAAGGGCCCTGATGGGTTAGGTCATGATAGAGTGGTATCTGAGTAGGTCTATCCTAGGGATGTTTTTTAGAGATAGATGTGTTATGTGGATTCGTTTCAAAAATTTATAAAATTAGGTTAATTTGTCTTGAGTTTGGATCTTAGACTAGGGAACCCAGTGATGGTGGGGTGCCTGGCATATCCATAAACCTAGACTCTGACCATATGCTTGTCAAATCAGCCTAATGAGGAATAAATCATAAGGAAACAAATGGTACATGCATCATATTAGAGTGAGTATTTTAATTTCACATCCTTCTTGATTCATCTCCCTAGATATTCTCATCTAACTATGGTGTGTCTTTTTAACTTTTAGTATTCCTCCATGATGAACACTAGATAGTATACCGAGATAGGGTTATGTAGAATAAAAATTGATTTATATTGCCTCAATGTAGGGAAATATCCTTTTGGTGTTCCGTCTATGTGAGAATAAATCAGTGCATCCATCGAATGTGCAATGCATGGACTCATATTCAACCATTTAGGCTAATTTTCATCTATATGTTAATTAGAAAATTTCTTTAGTGGGATGGGATGATTATGCATATAGAATTGGAATATTTAATGAGTTTTAGTTATAATGACCACTCAGGTTTCATGGAGATCCCTAACCTCAGTTTTCTAGCTCTTGTGAACCAAAACATACCATATAGTTGCACATGTGACCTATCTCCTTCATGTAGTGAAAAGATGATGGTGGAGTCTAGTCACCCAAAACCATGATTGGGAGAAAATTTAATTAGAGGTGTTTTAGTTCATGTTCCATATAGAGCACTACCCTTCGACCTTGCATTCTATATAGATACAAGATCTTGTGGAATTATAGTAGGGTGTGATGACTGTTGTGGAGTATGCATTGAGGTTCATCAAAATTATATGATACTATCTTGACATGGTATGTGATAGATAATTATGGGAATAGAAGTTTGATTATAGTCTTTACAGGGACATCTGAGCTAGTGTAGTTTCTCTATGAATGCCCACTTATACTGGGGGTGATAGAGTGGGACTTGGAGACAAAGATCTTCTTAGAATAGGAGTATCGAGAAGCCATAGTAGGAATTATACATCATGTAGTAGAGTCAAATGATGATACTGGAAGACATCAAACTTTAGTATCATGACATATTATAAATAATCATGCACAAATCAAAAATAGAGATCTATAGTGTAAGAACCATGGAGAGGATCCAGTCAGCCTGGAGATGGACAATGTTATTCTTATGAAAACCATGATTAGATGGACCATAATTTCTAGACCCAATGTGATGTAGATGGTGGGTAGACAATATAAATACCACCATGATAGAGGTACATCATGATTAAGGGTCTCCTAAGGGTGGCTAGGGGAGCCCTTAGGGAGGTGATGCTAATGGAGTAGACAGAGAATCCCTGAGTGGAGGAGCTACTGATGGAGGGTGACACTATGAACCACCACCACCACCCCCCAAGGTGGTCCATGATAGGCCTAAAGAGTTGGTGATGGGGGATGTGGTTAGTAAATGGATATGGAAGTATATGATCAGGATTCGCATGAGATAATTCATGATATGATCTGTATATTATCTACTTTATCTCTGGTACTTGTAGACACATGTGTTAGTAATTCATTAATTTTTGTATCCCTTATGCAAGGTATGAAGTTTTTTGTAGAGTATTTATTCCTTTAGTTATGGATGGAGGATCCTAATGGGAGAGATTATTCTATTTCTCACATATTCCAATAGTGTGAGATAAAATAGTATGACATCATTATAGGTACAAACTCCCTATCCATGGTAAATTATAATATAGACTATCATTGTGGGAGAGTTAAATTTCATTGAGTATATGAGATGGATTTTTCCTTTAATGGAGAGAAGAACCTACTGGCTGAATGAGTAGGGAATGAGAGTAGGAAGCTACAACCTATTTCCCATATGTTGGTGAGTTAATACCTTAGTGTAGTAGGATATTTAGAAATAGGGATTCCAGTTATAGTGGAGGATTATACAGAAGTTTTACCTAAATATATTCTAATACTACCACTGTGGAAGTAGATCAAATTCTATATTGATTTACACTCTGGTATCACACAAATACCTTCCATGGCATATCATATGGCCCCTGTTAATGTATGAGTGATGTGATTGTAGTTGAAATACCATCAATGGAAGGTTTTTATCAGAAATAATGTGTCCCATTAGGTATCCCCAGTATTGTTTTTCAATATGGAAGATGAGATCTTGAGGCTTTGTGTTGATTATCAATTAATCAATCAGGTGAAGGTAAATAAAAAATACCCCTTACCAAGGATCGATGACCTCTTCAACCAGTTGAAAGGTGTGATATGGTTCTCCAAGATTGATCTCAATTCTAACCACCACTAGTTGATGGTTTTGAAGGATTATGTTCCAAATATGACATTATGAGGTTTCTATGAGTATTATGAGTTTCTAGTGATGCCCTTTAGTGTGACAAATTACCCTATAGTTTTCATGGATCTTATGAACATGATATTTATTCCTTTATTAGACCAATTCATGGTTATATTTATCTACAACATTAAAATTCACTCTATTTCCAATGAGAAGAACACACAACATTTTAGGATGGTCCTGGACTTACTTTGGTAGAACCAGTTATATAGAAATATGTCTAAGTGTTAGTTCTCGATTAGAGAGCTTTAATTTCTTAGGAATTACATCTATTAACATGGTGTAACTATAGACCTAACAAACATAGAGGAAATTATATCTTGGTAACAACCCAAGAGTGTGTCAAAGGTGTAGAGTTTCATTAGATTTAAATAGTACTATCCGAGATTTGTGATAGAATTTTACATGATTTTACCACTTTAACCGCTTTTACATGAAAAGGGAAACAATTTGAATAGACTGAATGATGTCATAGAGCCATTGGGGAGAAGAGGTAGAGGTTTACTAGTGATCCTATGCTGATACCACTATATGAGGATGTTGTGTACATAGTTTTTTGCAATGACTCTAGATATGGGATAGGGTGCTTATTGATGTAGAGGAAAAAATGATTAATTATGGGTAGAGGCAGATGAGACCCCATGAAGAAAACTACACAACCCATGCCTTGGAGTTGGAAGAAATAATATTTTCCATCAGGATGTAGAGGCATTATCTCCTAGTTGAGTTATTTATGGTTTACTCAGATCACCAGAGTCTCCAGTATATCTTTTCCCAAAGAGAACTTATCTTGAGACAGAGATGTTGGATGGAGTTCTTGTAAGACTATGAATTTGAGAAAGTCTATACTCTGAGAAAGGGAAATGTAGTGGTAGATTCTTTTAGCAGAATATCCTGGTCTCGCTTAGTTGAAGAAGAATCTGAGAAGATAACCTCTTTGTAGCTGACCCTAGTGGATGAGAGAGGGATAATTCATCTCTAGTTGATAATAGAAACTCGACCACTATTATGGAATATGAGACATGCTTAGTTGGAATAAGAAAATTATGAATTTATATGTGACTAGATATATTTAAGAGATGCACGATAAAATTTTTATGAAGGTGGGGAGCACATCAATCTTTTTCGAGGATGGAAAATGGTTCTGATCATGTTTTGAGAGTAGGTGCTGAGGGAGTTTCATACCTCCCCCTTATAGGTACATCCTAGAGTGGTAAAGATGCACTAGAACCTTCAATGATAGTTTTATTATGATGTTATGAGGTTGAGTGTTTCTGAGTATATTTTTCAATTCCTCACATGTTAGGAGGTGAAGACAGAATATCAGGTACCAATAGGCTTGACTTAACCTCTTGAGATACTAGAATGGAAGTGGGATGGAATATCAATGGATTTTTTGATGGGGATTCCACAGATAGTGAGAGTCAATGGTTATATCTAGGTGATTATCAATCAACTTAAAAAATTATCTCAATTCATTTTTATCAAGGAGTAGAGTTTAGTTGAGATTTTTGGGTGCTTTTACAAACATTACATCATTCAGATTGATAAGTCACTATAACGACCACACTTTGTCTAACAAGACTATTACAAAATTTTAAAGATAAAAAACATAAAAGAGTTACAAAACTTGGATCAAAGGGTTTAGTATCTCGGGAAAATTAGGACCATACATAACTTTTACATAATAAATCATAAACATTTATTTAATTAGTTGTTCTCTAGTTTCTTATTGTCCCTTGTGTTCTCCTTATTAAAAATATTCACCTAAGGTTATACATCAAAAAGAGGCGAGATAAAAGTATAGTAAGAGGATGAATAAGAGATATGAAACATGAGTGAGCATAATTATCATCATTATAATATAAGAAAATTATCATAACCATAATCATGGGAGGAAACATTAGATAAAGTCATGGAATGTGGAAATGTATAAAAATGAAACAAAATGTCTTAGTGGTTAAATACCACACATAGTTGTGAACAAATATAGAATCATGTTCATGAATATTTCACTTTATCTCATGTGATTAATCACATTACCCATTTAATTAGAGCACTATATAATTCTGGGTTCACCCTTCACATTATTATATTTACATGCACTATATAATTTTGGGCGCACCCATCACATCATAACATTTACATTATCATGATGGCACATAGAATGTATATCAATCTTTGAGATAAAATAACCCATGGAAAGGATTGGGTTTCATTTAATAAATAATAAATTCATAAAATTTGGAGTTCCGAAGATACAAATGAGATATTATTCTTGGTATCAATCTTTATTTAAGAAGAAATAATCTCATGAGAAGTAAAAGATGTGTTTTTTTGAACGAAGTGTTATTTTGGAAAAATATTTGAATCTGTTATAAAATGAGATTGAAAACATGTATATCCCAGAAAAGAAAAGGGAGGAAAAAAGAAGTTATATTTATATAAAAATAAAGGAACATCCATACCAAAAATGGGTGAAAGAGAGAAAACCCAAAGGAAGAGAGTTGGGTTTGAGAATTCCGCTTTCCTTATTTCGGAATGCTTTATTCACCTTAATATCCTAGATAATAAAATTAAATTCATTAATTTACCAATCCAAAACCATTTATACATGAATTTTATTCATTATAATTTTTTTTAGTTCATTTATGGTATTTTATACGAGTTATAGAGTTCAATTTCATCGTTTGAGAGTATTCATTTTCTTGGCTATCATGATTGGTTCAGTTGTATATAAGTATGGAAATTCATATACAATTGGAATAATTATACATAATTAAAATTATAGGTAATTAATGATAATAAATAATTTTAAATGGTTATATATATAATTTGGTTATATATTTCAAGGAAGAATAATTAGATAAGACCTTAGAGATAATCGTTTAGATTATTACGACGGGTTTTTGATCACAATGAACTCGTTTTGTTTTATCATTTAGTGTTATGTAAATTTTTTTTATTTAAAGAAAGTAATACAGGTTATAAAATAAAATTTAAAATATTTTTTAACCATTAAAATGGTTTCATGAACATCTTTAAATGCAGTAATGGAAAATGAAAACATGTCATCCTTGAAGGTGATAAATCAACACCTCAAGGATGATGCTTTCATTTTAAGAATAAATGGGAGAGGATAAGGGGTTTGATGATGGATTATTCCATTAGAATAATAACATTATAGTATATTTAAGGTAATGGAGTTATAATTCCATTTTTATTAGGGGAGGTGAGGAGAGAATAAGAAAAGAAAATTACTTGAAATGAAATTAAAAGGAAAGAAAGAGGATTTTACCTCTTGAATCCTTATCATTGAGAACCTCCTTAGGGAAAAGGGTTTGGAATTTATATAATACCAAGATCTCATGGATGTGAAGAAGGAGTTTGAGAATATTATTTGGTAAAATTTGGATAAGGATAAATGCTTGGAAGGTGTGAGGATAAAAGGTGGTATTTTTAGGGGTGGAGAGTGGTGTTTTCTCATTATTTTATTCATTAGTTTTTTTTGGATGAAGACTATGAGTAGTTTAAAATTTATCACTAAATATATGAAAATAATTATAGGGATTAATAGATTATGTTTATTACATTAGCAGTGACTCATGTAATAGTTTATTTAACTTATAATGTATATATACCATAAATTACCATATTTTACTATTCACTAAAATTCAAGTATTTCAGAAAAATACCAAAACATTACCCTAATAATTTTTCAATGTGTAGAATTAAAAAATGAACTCAATTTTATGAAAATAAATTTCTAAGTATGATCAATTTAATTTTTAATTAAAACCATCATTTACTTGGAAAATACTGATTTTAAAATTATAACTAATTTTATAACATTTTTAAATGTTAATTAAGGTCTCATAAAATTATCTTATTATCATAATAAAACAAAATATTAATTTATAAAAACATTTTATTAAAAATAAATTTTCTTTTAAATAATTAAATTAATTATAAAATTATAATGAAATATTTATGACTTACAAAAATAGTGACACTTAATTAATAATTTCTAATATATTTATTTACTTATACCATGATATAATTATATCACATTACTATTTATAAGATGATTACATTTTATTTATACTTTCATACATGAGGTTACTATTCTATGATCCGATTTACTATTCATAAGGGCCATATTACTATTCTAAAGGTCAAGTTACTATTCCATTAGTACATGTTCTTTAACATCTAGAAATACCTCTTATACCCTTTATTAATAATTTATAATGTTTGAATTATTTTATCTAAGTGATTTTAAGTGATTTTTACTATATGAAATAATTATAAGAAGGTAATTTCCATTGATCAAATTTTGGGTCGTTACATTCTTCCCCCATTTTGAAATTTCACTCTCAAAATTTCTTTTTTTACATTATAAGTTGAAAAAAGTTTAGGGTACTTATCCTTAATCAATTCCTACGATTCTCATGTTTCCTCTTCATAATTATGGTTTCACCATTGTGCTTTAACCAAGTGAGTAGTCTTGTTGCGTACAGTCCAAGATCTTCACTGGTTTCTCCTTATAAGAGAGATCATATTCCAACTGCACCAACTTTAGATCCAATATATGTGAGGGATATATTATGTACTTCCTCAAGAGGGATACATGGAATACATTTTGCACTTGAGGAAAGGTAGGTGGAAGTGCCAGTCTGTTGGCCACAACTCTGACTCAATCAAGAATCTCGAAGGGGTCGATGTACCTAGGACACAACTTTACTTTATTACAAAATCTCATGATACTCTTACATGGATATATGTGGAGGAATACCAAGTACCCAACCTTAAACTCTATGTATCATTGATGATTATCTGCATAGATATTCTGTTGACTTTGGGCCTCCTTTATGTGATACTGAATCGGTTTCACCTTTTCCACCATTTATTTAACCATTTCAAGTCCTAACATCTTTAGTTCACCGACCTCATCCCAACATAACAATGATATGAAACTTTTACTATAAATGGATTCATATGGATCTATTTGGATTCTTAAGTTGAAACTGTTGTTTTAAGAGAACTCAAATAGAGGAAGATGTTGGTACCATCCTCCTTTGAAGTCCATAAAACATGCCCTCAACATTTCTTCTAGTGTCTAAATAGTTCATTTAGACTGGTCATGAGTTTGAGGATGATAAGACGTACTAATGTTATGCTCAGTGTTTAGATAATTTTGAATAATTTTCTATAACTTCGTAGTGAATCTTAGATCTTGATTAGATATAATAGATAGTGGTGATCCATGCAGCCTTACTACTTCTATGATGTATTTCTATGTAATTTGATCTTGTGATAATTCCTCTCAAATTTAGATAAAGTTGGTTAACATTTTTAGATGATCCACAACAACCCAAATAGCACTGTTTCCTTTGGATTAATTTGAAATGATGATGAATAAGTCTATGATGATGTTTTCCCATTTTCATGTTGGTATGGGTAATGATTTCATTACCCCTTTATACTTTTTTCCATCCTTCACTTGCTGACATACCTATCACTTTGATGTATATTCAGCAATCTGCTACTTCATATTGTCCCACCAAAATTTCTCTCAGAGATCTCGATACATCTTTGTTCTCCTTGGATGAATAGAGAATGTTGAGAAAAGAGCATCATTTTGAATCCCCTTATTTATCTCTGGATCAGCTGGTATACATAATCGAGACCCAAATCTTACAACTCATTCCTCATTAATTTTTAAACTCTGATTATTTCCCCTTTCTCATCGCTTCTACCTTCCTCTAAATTTTTTCATCATTTATTTAAATATCCTTTATTTTATCAATAAGAGATGGTTGAGAAATCATTTGAGAAAGGATTGATGATTTTTCTTCCTTAATGATTCCCATGTCCATCCTTTGAAAATCTAATAAGATTGGATCCTTCTCAATTCTCATCATTGGTAATTTTTCAAGATCCATTATACATAGAGCATCCACTATTTTATTCTCTTTACCAGGATGGTAGTGTATTGAGCAGTCATAATCCTTGATGAGTTCTAACCCTCTTCACTAGTGCAAATTCAGCTCCTTTTGTGTGAATATATATCTAAGACTCTTATGATTAGTATATATTTCACACTTCTCCCAATAGAGATAATGCTTCTAGATTTTCAATGCAAATATCACTATGGCCAACTTCAAATCATGAACATGATAGTTTTTCTCATGAATTTTTAAATTACTTGAGGTGTAGGCTATAAATTTACCATTTTTCATTATTACACTTCCTAAACCATTTTTTAAATCATTACTATATACTAAAAAGATTTCCTCACTTGTTGAAAGTGTGAGTAATAACACCGTGATAAGACTCCTTTTTAACTCTTTGAAGTATTATTCACATTCACTGGCCTAGAAAGTTTTTCCATTTAGAGTTATCCTGGTTAGTGGATTTGAAAATCATGATAATTTCTTCACAAATCTCAGATTATTCCTAGATAGACCAAGGAAACTATGGATCTCCCTTACAGATATTGGCCTAGGCTGCTCTTTGATTTCCCTTGTCTTAAAAGGGTCTCCAAATATTCCTTTTCTGGTGATAACATGCCCCGACAATTATACTTTCTCCATCCATAACTCACATTTACTATAATTTTCATAAAATTCCTCCCTTCGAAATTTCTTTATCATAGTATTAAAATTATCCTCATGTTCTTCCTTGCTTTTAAATTATATCAGAATTTCATTGATAATGACTACCAAAAAATTTTCTAGGTAATCTATAAATAATCTATTCATTAAGCCTATGAATATTTCTGGAAAATTAGTGATTCCAAAGGGAATCACTATGAACTCATAGTATCCATAAGTTTTTTGGAAGGTAGTCTTGGGAATATCTTTCTTACCCACCTTTAATTAAAGTTTTCCCGACTGAAGGTCCACCTTAGAGAAATAATTGGAACCACACAGTTGATCAAAAAATTAATCTATCTATGGAAGGGGATACCTTTTCTTTATGATGATTTTTTTGAGCTCATGATAATCAATGAAAAGGTGTATTGATCCATCATTTTTCTTGATGAAGAGGATTGGTGCACCCCATGGTGAAGCACTCAGACATATGTAACCCTTGTCTAGATTATCTTGAAATTTCTTATTTAGCTCTTCTAACTCAGTAGTGGACATTATATAAGGTGTCTTTGATATAGGAATATATCCAAGAATATGTTTAATTGAGATCTCAACCTCTCATTCAGGAGGAAGACCATGCAATTCTTCAAGGAACACATTAGTGTATCCCCTCATAATGGGCATGTCTTTGAGCATGATCATCTCCTTTGTCTCAATTATTTGAGATATATATGATTTCTCAAAAGGTAGTGATATCCATACTTAATATTATTATTATGAATGAGATTCATCCTCCTATTTAAACTTATACAAAATTTTAGGATTCTTGGGGATATGAAGAGTGATCTCTATTTCCTAACAGTTGATGTTGAATTTGTATAATGATAGCCAATCCATGCCCAATATAGCATCATACTCCACCGAATTAAGTATGAAAAGATTTTATGAGAGGTTTATTCCACAAAAATTAACTAGGGAGGAGTTATATACTTTGGATGAAATAATTTCCCCATTTTCTATTATCACAGACAAATCAACCTCTATATTCGTAGGTGGTGTTTGAATTGTTCTAATAAACTTTCAAGATATGAAAGAATGCATTAAACCAAAATCAAATAGTATGTTCTATATTCCTGAATTAATAACCACCGTACATTTCACCACATCATTTTTAGGCTCCCACTCAGTAGTAATGATTACATAACCCTTCCCTTGCTTATTTTTCTTTGGTGGATGATGATTTTGATTACCCTTAGGGACTCGATGTTTAGTGCACTGGCTTGCATAGTTCCCTTTATCCCTACAGCTGAATAATTGAACCATGGGTGGTGCTATCCTTTCCTCCACCACATTATCCTTCTTCATCATGTGTCTTTGACATTCATGAGCTTGGTGGACTTCTCTACCACACTTATAGAATTTTCCCATCCCTTTGAGGAAATTACCATGATGATTCTTAACACATTTTTGAAATGTGTGTGGTTGAATTTTCTTTCCACCTTTATCATTATATCATACATCTTGAAATTCCATCTTTTTTTCTTATCACCACATCCATGGGAAAATTCACTAAACTCTATCTCCAATTTGAGAGCACATCAAACAAATTATTTATAACTCCCAAAGTCTCAAATTTCTTGATTACTTAGAAGTTTTGGTTTTAAACCACTAAGAATATATCAATTTTTATATCATTGTTTATAATAAATCCCGAAACGTATCTTACAGGCTATGTGAAATTTTCTTCATAGTCCATGAAAGATTCACCTTCATTTTTCTTTAGCTATATGAACTCTGTTTTAGCAAAATAATTGTTAAGAAAAAATATATTAAAGTCTTCCAACTCCATCTATTCAATTTCATCCTTCGGCTTGGTGTTCTTAATCAACACCCACCAATGGTCGACCTCTCCATCTATATGATAAATAGACAGATTCATCTCATATTTTTCAAAATAGTGAAGTACATAAAATATATTCTCTATTGAGTTAACCCACTATTTCACAAATAGTGTATTAGAAGATCCACTAAATGTTGGTGTTCATTGACATATAAAAGACTCAATATCTAGTTTCTACCTCTTAGGTGAAGGAGGATGTTCCAAATTATTCAGGTTATTATTTATAGCATGAGATAACTGGGTAAGAATCTCCATGAAATTTTGAACTCCACATCTCAAAGCATTTGGGATGTAATTAAGGCAATCACTCCATTGTCTCTCACATGGGTTGTTGGCATGGTTTCTCCTAGTTCCCATCATTTTCTAAAATAGAAATGGTTATAACAAAACACAAATAAAAAATTCATGAATAAATAATTTATTCCTTTGTAAAATTAAGTCTAAATGCATATATTATGGGATCCATATGTTTAACATTTTTCTAAAATAAATATTCTTGGGTTCATAATTATACTTAGGCTCATACTAAGGGTTTTTACTAAGGTTCACTAATCCTAATTCACAAATGAGCTAAATAGTTCTCTAATACCAACTATAGAGACCACACTTTTTGTTACAAAACTATTACATCATTTTAAATAGAAACAACACAAAAGAGTTACACAACCAGGATACAAAGGTATAATGTCTTGGGAAAATTAGGACCATACAAAAATTTTACATAATAAAACATCACCGTTTATTTAATTATTTTTTCTCTAGCTTCTTATTATTCCTCCTATTCTCCTTAGTACAAGTATTCACCTGAGGATATATATCAAAAAAGGAGTGAGATAAAAGATCAGTGGGAGGATGAATAAGAGACATGAAAATGTATGAGCATAATAATAATCATCATAATATAAGAAAAGTATCATAACCATAATCATGGGAGGAAACATTAGATAAAGGCATGAAATGTGGCAATCCATAAAAATGAAACATCATGTCTTAGTGGTCAAATACCACACATAGTTGTGAAAAAATATAGCATCACTTTCACACATATTTTACTTTATCTCATGAGATTCATCAAATTACCCGATGTATTTGAGTGCTATATAATTTCTAGTGCACCCATCACATCATAACATTTACATGATCTATATAATTCTGGGTTCAACAGTCAAATCATAACATTTCCATTATCATACATGCCACATAGAATTTATATAAATATTGGAAATAAAATAACCTATGTAAAATAATGGGTTTCATTTAATAAAACAAACATTCAAATACTTTAGAGTTCCCAAGATAAAAATGGGATAATATTCTTGTTATCAATCTTGATTGAAGTAGAAACAATCTCATGAGAAGTAAAAGATGTATTTTTTAAAGAAGTGTTATTTTGGAAAAATAATTGAATTATTCATAAAACCAGATTGAAAAAATGTATATCCTAGTAAATAAAATGGAAGTAAAAATAATTTATATTTATATAAAAATAAATGAGCATCTACACCAAAAATTGGTGAAAGAGAGAAATCTCGAAGGAAGAGAGTTGGGCTTGAGAATTCCCCTTACATTATGCTCGAATGATTTCTTCACATTAATATCCTGGATAATAAAATAAAAATAAATTAATTTAAATATAAAAAACCTTTTATAAATTAATTTTATTCATTATAGTTATATTAATTTCATTTATGGGATTTTCGATGAGTAATAGAGTTCAATTTCATCATTTGGGAGTGTTTGGTTTCTTGGTTTTCATGACCAGCTCACTTGTATATATGTATGAAAGTTCATGTATAATTGGAATAATTATAAATAATTGAAATTATATGTTATTAATTATCATACATAATTTTAAATGGTTATATATATCGTTTGGTTATAAGGTATGAGGATTAATCATTAGATAAGACATTGGTGATAATCGTTTTGATTATTACGGTGGTTTTTTGACCACAACGAACTCGTTTTGTTTTATAATTTAGTATTATGTAAATATTTTACTTTTAGATAATAATATGGGTTATAAAATAAAATTTAAATTTTTTTAACCATTAAAATGGTTTCATGACCAGACTTAATGGTGGTAAGGTAAAATAAAAACATGTCGTCCTTGAAGGAGATAAATCAACACCTCACAAACGATGCTTTAATTTTAAAAATAAAAGGAAGAGGAGGGGTTTGATGATGGATTATTACATTATAATAATGAAATTATAGCATATTTATGTTACTTTAGTTATCATTTCATTTGTATTATTGGATGATAGGAGAGAATACGAAAAGAAAAGAACTTGAAAATAAATTAAAAGAAAAGAAAGTGGATTTTACCTCTTGAATCCTTCTCCTTGAGAACCTCCTTAGGGAAAAGGGTTTGGTATTTTGATGATACCAAGAGATACTAGACATGGGGGATGGTATTGACAAGAGTACTGGGTAGAATTTGGACAAGGCTCAAAGCTTTAAAGGTGTGAGGAGAAGTGGTGACAAGGGGTGGTATTTATTGGGGAGGAGAGTGGTGTTTTCTCATTATTTTATTCATTAGTTTATTATTTTGGCTCAATAATATGAATTGTTTGAGAATAATCACTAGATATATTAAAATAATGAAGGTGAGTTCAATATTATGGAACTTAAAATAGCGATGACTCAATGAATAGTGTATTTAACTTATAATGTATATATACCATAAATTATAGTATTTTACTATTCACAAAAAATTAAGTATTTCAGAAAACCCCCAAAAAACTCATGCTTACCATTTTTAAACATTTAGAATTCAAAAATGAACTCTATTTTATGAAAATAATTATCCAAGTATGAGAAATTTAATTTTTAATTAAAATCATCATTTACTTGGAAAATACTGATTTTAAAATTATAACTGATTTTACAACACTTTGAAAAATTAATTAAGGTCTTGTAAAATTATCTTATAATCATAAAAAACAAAATATTAATTTCTAAATACATTTTATGAAAGTACGTTTTCTTGTAAATCATTATATTAATTATAAAATTGTAATTAAATATTTATGAATTTAAAATATATCGACACTTAATTAATAATTTATAATACATTTATTTACTTATACTATGATATAATTATATCATATTACAAATTATAAGATGATTAAATTTTATTTATACTTTCATGGGTGAGTTTACTATTCTATTGGCTAGTTCACTATTCATAAGGATTATATTAGAATTCCAAAGGTCATGTAACTATTCCATTAGTATAGGTTCCTTAACTTCTAGAAATACCTCTTATAACATTAATTATTCATTTATAAAGTTTTCATTTCATTATCTAAGTTTTTTTTTGTGATTAATACTATATGACATAATTATAAGAAAGGAATTTCCATTGATAAAACTTTGGCTCGTTATAGGCACCCTCAAAGATTCTTTCCAACAGTGATGTGTGGCTCACATCATGGTTATGAAGAGATTTCTGGGAGGCTTTCAAGACATATTTACGGATGATTATGATGTTTCACCCCTAGGGAGATAACCAAAATGAGTGAACCATCCAGCTATTAGAGGACATGATAATAGCCTATGTATTAGAATTTGGTTAGAGTTTAGAGGATTACTTTATATTAGTGGATTTTTATTATAATATGAACAATAACTCTATTATCATCATGGAACCATTTAAATATATATATATATATATATAAAACTTTTAGGTCACCTCTATACTGGATGGAGATAGGTGAGTCATTTATTATGGGAATGAAGCTGCTGTTAAAAACAATGAAAAAGGTTTAAGTGATTCATGAGAAAATGAAGAACGCTCAAATCCAACAAAAGTTTTATGCAAACTAATGTTGTAGACCCTTAGAGTTTGATCATAAAGACCATGTATTTGTATAGGTTGTTGTATGAATTGGTTTACACTCTATTTTTTTTCCATTTTATTATTATCCCTTCACTATTGTATAGAGATGTGCATAGGCACTATAGGCTAAGGACTCCCATCTTGTGAGATACGCTTACTCAATAGTAGTCTCCATCCCTTTTTCTATTGGAAAAAGGTTTGGGGTGCCACTCTTGGCTTACTATCACCCTATGTGTGGCCCTGATGGGTTGGGTCATGACATTAATCTAGCATGGGGAACTTTACTTACCACTGACATTTTATATAGGTTTTTTCTAGAAAGTTATGACTTGACTACCCATCACACCATACTTTCTCATGAGAACATTCTAGTTTCACATGATTCCAAACCTTTATATAAAATGGTTTTATAAACCTTATACATGAGTTTCATTTGGATATGTGTATATATTATTAGATTTTATTTTTGGGTAAGTGATACAAATAATTATTTTTATAAAGTTTTATACATTAATATGTTTAGAATATATTAATTTGGATGAAGGTATAGGATATAAAACTAAATATTTATAATATTTCATACATGTAGGGACTGTATGAGTTGAAAATATATACATGAGATGTATATGGAAATGGATAGACTAAGAAATCCCCTTGAATTTATAATTGTGATATTAATTCTAAAGTAAACACTTGTTAATACCTCAATAATTTAGTATGAGTTCCCACAACCATTTGGTTCCCATGAATTTCCTTATCTAATTTAATCAAATTATAGTTAACATTGACCATTTGGTGCCTATATCTGATGTGATATTTGAGTAAAATTTATCTGGATGATCCAAAAAATTAAGTTTATAAATTAATAAAGATAAGATAATTCATATAATTATTTGGAAAAATGAGTTATCCACTTAACTATCCAAGACTAATATATGATATAATTGACATGATTGCATACTTGATATAGTTTTAGATTAATAGATTAGATTAACTGATTTCATTAAGGATGAATTATGAATTTTGAACCATTAATATATATAATATATGAGTCTATAATTATAGTGGGATTATATTCAAAAAATTCATTATTAAACCTATACAATAAATATTTATTATTGTGATTTTGGCATCTACCATGAATATCATTTTAAGATCCGTTAAGGCTGGACGTATAGACTTATATATTGGTATTTGAGTTTAAAAATTTTTATTAGTAGGAAACATTCTAAGCATAAGGATGTGATCAATTTATTTAATTCTAACTCATGGGTATCAAATACTGGTTGTGCATCACACATTTGTGTTAATTAACATAATATTATAAATATGAGAGAATTTATGAAAGGATATGTGGATCCACATGGTATTAATGGTGAAATATTGTCTATATTAGAAGTAATAACATATTATTTACACTCTAATCCACTTTTTTTAATATAAAAACAATTTTATAGGTTAAGGGAAACTGGAAAAAACCCACTAGATGAAGGCCTATTCACGAAAAAATAGACCCAAGACTAAAAATTAGTTGCTAAAGACTCATAATACCTAAAATTATATAAACATTATAGGTAAAAACCCTAACGAGGCTAAATAATAGTGATTATTCCACCACATGTCCATTATTGATGTCCCCAAAGAAGGATTATAGAGAGAAAGAAATTCTATAATGTTAGTGAAACCACTGATAAGAAAAACAAAAAGATTAGAGAACCAACCTATGGAAAAAATTAGGGTGCGACTTCATCATTACTGAGGAAGGGGAATCTGCCATCACTCGTGTGGGAGATGCAATAACTAGGGACCAACACCATCACCATGATAAAAAAGGAAAGATAACAAAAAAACTCAAGATAAAACCCAAACATTTCATAAGGTAAATATTTGATGTGATGAATAATATAAAAGGAAACATAGATGAATACTAAGGGGAAAATATTGATTTCAACTAGAATGAAAGCTACTAGGAGATCTTCAAGGCCACCACTACTACCAGAGTCCTCATATTCAACCAAGAACAAAATCTCACCATGAAACATACACCAACAAATTCATTGAGTCCACATCACCTTTTAAGTAGGGAATGGAGACCCCTTCCACTCAAGTGATTGGTGGATCAATTAAAATACCTTTCAAGATTGATTTTTGGAATCATTTTATTATTAATCATTTGATAAATGAAAATTTTGGTTATTATGAAATATTATCAAAACAAATTTTATTTTAAAAGGAGAGAGGGATAATGGAATATTGTTCCAAATACACATTTATGAATGTAGACCAATGATTGTAAAATAAAATGTGGGGGGGGGGGGGGTATATACACTTCATAACCTTTACTGATGACTTTGGTAGGTATGATTATGTGTTTCTTAAGACACACAGATTTGAAGCCTTTGAAAAGTTAAAAGTGATAAAAAATTAATTTCAAATCAAATAAGAAAAATTATTTCGAATCTTTTATTAGATTTGGGTGATGGATACTTTATCTTGGAATTTACTAATAATCTGAGAGATTTTGGAATAATTTCACTGATCAATCCTTCAAGAATAAAAAATGGGATGGTTTCTCTGAGAGGATAAATATTACCTTTATGGACATGGTTAAATATATGAAGAGTCAATGTAACCTTCTTATATTATTCTAGGTATATTATCTAGAAATATAATCTTTTCTACTAAACCATGTTCTGTCTAACCCATTCATAAGCACACTATATAAGATAATATTTAGGAGGAATATTAATATGTCATTTATATGGATTTGGGGTTATAAATCACATATAAAAAGTTTGGATTCAAATAAAAACATACCTAAATTAGATAAATTCATTTTTTTGATATCCCTAATGAATCATGGTATATTATTTTTATAACCCTAATGAACACAATGTATTTGTGGCCTAATGTAGTGATTTCTTCGAAAAGAATCACATTTCTCAAGGATTCAGTGTGAGGAGATTTAAACTTAGAGAAGTTAAAGACTAAAAAATATGAATGTTTTTTTGATATGAAAAGTGATTTAATTTTAGAAGAGGTTATAGAAACTAAATTTTATTAGGTCATAAAAGAATCATGAGTATTTTGTAGTATTCATTAAGATATTTAGAGATATGAATTTCTTTTGGCTAATGATGATGAAGAAATTGTCACAGAAGTTGAAACGAAAACTTACTAATAGACTAGATATTTTAGATTCCAATAAATAATAAAATAAATGAGATATGATATAGAATTTTAAGGGTGAGAACCATAAGGTGAAAGTGGGTATTTTTATAATAAAACTAAAATTAATAGTAAAAATCTTACACATAACACACTATTAATGGTAGAAGGGTATAAAAAATCAGTGGTATTAACTAAAAAGATACCTTATCATAGGTAAAAATAATAAATTCAATTTTTTATTGATTAAAGTGACAACTGATCATGATTGTGAGATATATCTAATGGATATCAATGAGGTGAACTAAACATAATATACATAAAAATTACACTATTTATGATGAAAATTCAATACATATCATAATAATTAACACCCAAGAACCTAAAGGTTTAGTTTATTTAGTGATTAGTTACACAAACAACTTATTTTTCATTGTATTTTATATTTTTCATAATTAATATTTAAACGAGACACCCTTTCTAGAAATACTATTATTAATATCCTTCTTTATAATCTAGGGAATAGAAACATAATAAAAAGATGAGTTCAGATTCCTAGTAAGGGTAAAAATGATAAATAATAATCAAAGATCATAAATAATATGATCAGGTGGATAAGAAAACAAAATCATAGTGAAATGAAGTAACATAGGATAATTATACCCAACAATATAGGAATCATAAATCATCAAATCATGTTAATTTTGTTTGAGATACATGAGTCATTAGTCAATAATATTGAGCCATGATTACATGGGAATTAAAATGTGACATAAAAATGTGGCATAAGAATGTGGCATAAAAATAAAAATAATAATCATAACAAATTTCAAGGATAAATAAAATGATATTCATCACATAATGGGATAGTATAACCTAATTCCAAAAGTATAGTAGTCCTAGGTTAACCACCTGTGTACCTTTTGGGCTTAGGCTAACCGCCCATGTAACCTTGGGGTTAGGATAACTTCCCATGTAACCTTTTGGGACCCTGAGATATAAAACATTATTGAATGAATTGGAGGGATATAATGGAACCAACCATAAAATAATGACAAACCATGAATATTTATTCCATATGAACATAATCACATCCATCATTCATTCATAGATACATTAAATAGTGGAAAAGAAACAACATATATGAAAATTTCCATAAAAAATCATAATAAGACATATAGATAAAAAATTGGATGGTGTAATTAGATAATATCCTTATATAATAATTACAATAATTAAAGTATGATGACATTGATGAAAATAATTCTATAAAATAATTAGAAATGTTCTTTGAAAAAAGAAGAAGAAATATCCATTTATTTTGGAATATTTCAAATAATTAAAAATTCACTAAACAATAGGAATAATATTTTCAATTAAAAACAAGGAAAATTTGAAAGTAATATTAATAACAAAGAAATTTAATTACAATTGGAAATTTCATTATGTGGTAAACGTTAAAAACATTCTTTTCACACCTTCAAAGAAAGTAAAAAATAACCTGTACAAAAAATGTTAAAAAGGCTAATTTTAAATCTTTATAAAAAGTAAAATATTGATGAAAATGGCCTTAAAAATCATAAAAATATAGAGAATCAATTTCATAAAATATTATAAACTATATTTATATGGTGGAAAAAGAGTTGGGTAAAAGACTTGAAAACATTAAAAACAATGATTTAAAAATAAAACCCTATAAAAATTTTAAAATAAAAACCTCATTAAAAGAAATAAATTGAAAAGGAATATTAAATAAAATTATTATAAATATATTCATGATATAATATTTCAAATAGGTTGTATATACTCTATTTAAATGTAAATAGGTGCGTAATATAAAGCATGTCTCAATGAAGTGAAATTGAGATGAAAAGCCCTTACCTCAAATTTTTTCTTAGTTAGGAACACTCAAACCTCTTGTATAATAAATTTATATTTATTATAAATATATATCAGAAAAATATTTATATTTATATTACTAGATACCATTTAATTATAGTTTTTATTAATAATTTATAAATAATTATTTTTTAAATTCAATATTTTTGTGTTAATTATCCAGTTTTCCATGAATGTTCTGAATCTGAGGTTCTGGAACTTACACATTAGTTAGGTTATAATTATATACATAATTTTAACTAAGGATTATAGAATTTTTTTGATATATTTCTAGGGTCCCATGGATATTTCCTAGAACATATGGTGATGATTTTCCTGAAAATATTAAAAATTTCATTTTTTTAGAAATTTTGATTCCATAAAAGAATTGATTTTATTAGTGAATAAAAATATGTATATAAACATTCTAGAATGAATAAGAAATAAATAAATTAATTTTATTTAATAATAAAAGTATCTAAAATTACTTAATCATTCCTAACACGAACATTATAACACTATTCATGTATGTGGTAAAATTGACCGAAACAAGAACATGATATAATGATTGAATGAGTAAGAACATGCTATTTAATAATTATAATATCAATTTTACATAATCTTAATGTTTTTTTATAAAATTGATAAATTATATTTTATAATATGTAGATGAAGAATATATAGAAGAAAAATTAAGAAGAATATATCTCTTATGTTGAGAGTTTGAATCTCCTCTTAAAGGACCTCTTGGGAATGAGAGGTTTAAGACCTCTTCCTAGGACCAAAGGTTCCCAAACCTATGAGAGGATTATTAGGGAGATAATTTAGGTAGGTATTAAAGATTACTTTAAAGGAATACTACGGTTTTATGTGGTGATAGGAGGGGTAGTTTTATAAGGGATATGGGTGAAACTTTTTAAAATACTCTTAACTTTAAATAAAATAAATATAATTATCAAAGGAAAGTGGAACCAAATTAGTAAAATTTCAAATATAAGAAAGTTTATTCGATAATAGAATCATCAAATCAATTAGAAATATGGTTTTTTGGATATTTGTGTCTTTATAACTTAGTTTAAACTAATTTACAATATTTTAACATTCATTGTGGTGACTAACTTTTAACTAGGTTAATTATTTTTATAACTAAAAATGAAATTGACCTTATTATAAAATTTTAATTTGATGATTTGAAATATTAAAACCATTTTATCAAATAAAATTTATAAATTTTATAAAATTAAATATTAATATCCATTCACATAACGCATAAAAACCATTTTTTATAAAAAAAGTATCTCTGGGAATAAAAATGAATTTACTCTTATTCCTTAACATATAAAAATACTTAAATTAATTTAAATTTATTTAATGGTATATATTATCAATAAAATTCATTAGAAACCATTCATCAATAGTTATTAATTTAATTTATTAATATAAAAATACATTGCACACATAAAAATAGTTTTCTGTATAATGTTGCTTTTACTATCAAATGATTTTATCATCATTTCTAACCACATGGTAATAAATGTATAAATGATTATTCATTTATTTTTATATATAAAAACTAAATTTATATAAATTTAATACTCCAAATAAGATACATTTATCTTAAATAACATTTTAAAACAAAACATTATGGTTTAGTCATGAATATTTAAATTAGTACTCTTTATAGTTACTTAATTATTTCATGGATGTTACTAATTTATTTAAAAAACAATTATTTTAATTTTATGAATAAATTTGATTGATATAATTTATTAAAATTATAAATTTAAAAAAATTAATAACTCATAAAAATATTTTCTATAAAATAAATTATATTTCCTATGTGAAAAAATAAATTATTTTTTATAATTATGTTTTGTATAAATATATTTTATCGTGTTTCATTTTATGTTGTGTAAAACATTAATCCCAATATTTTAGTGTTTTATAAATCACAAGCTATTAAACACATTGAATTTAATCTAAAGGGAAATAAATTCTACAGTCATGGAGTGTTACATTCTATCTCCCTTAAAATAATTTTTCCCTCAAAATTATATTATATTGATGAAAAAAATGGTGATACCCTTTCCTCACTAAGTCCTCAGGTTCCCACATTGATTCCAATACTTATAATTCCTCAAAATAAACTTATCTAGGTGGGTGGTCTTGTTTCATAGTACTTTATCTATATGATTTAAAATTTATAAGGGATGTTCCCCATAATAAAGGTCATAATCCAACTGTATAAACTTTGAGTTAAGTATATGTAAATAGTTAGTTATTCAATTCCTCAAAAGTGATACCTGGAATATATCATGAACTTAGGTGGGGTTTAGTGGATGTGAAAGAAGATAAGATACTATTCCCACTTGATCTAGGATTTCAAAAGGGTCAGTCTACACAGGGATTAACTTTACCTTCTTTAAAAATCTCATTCCAAGGAGATATTTGAATGATACATTTTCTTCAACTTAAAACTCTAAATTTTGTCAAAATATTGAAATATATTTTTATTGATTTTTTTCCAGTCTTTACGTTCTAGTAAATGGTTTAAATATCCTCTAAAATATGTTGAGAAACTTCCATTCCTAGAATCTTATACTCTCCAACTTCTTCCCAATATGTTGGAGTTATACACCTTTTCCCATACAAGTACTCATATAGTTTCATCTGAATGAAAGAATGGAAACTTTTATTATATGAGAAATCTACTAATGGAAGGGGTTGATATACCCCACCATTTAAATCCCTTGAACATGATCTCAACATATCTTATAAGGTTTTTATTGTCCTATTAAATTGAACATCTATCTAAGGATGATATGTAGTGATAAAGATTAACTCTATATTCAATGTTTTTTGAATAATTCTCTAGAACTTTGAGGAAAAAATCATATTCCAATTAGATGCAATTTAAATTGGTACTCCACAAAGTTTTACCACTTAATTTATATCCTGTAAATTTGGACAATTAATAAATATTCTCTAATAAAAATGAAATATTTAAAATTCATAAGTAAATCAACAAAAAACCAAAAGTAATTATAGCCTCTATATTTATTATGGTTTCCTACAAAGAAATACATAGTGATGTTTTACCATTTCTATACCGGTATAGGTAATGGTTTCATCATCCCCTTATAATAATGATGTGTATAATTAACTTTTTGGTATACCAAGCATCAAGATATATTGTCCATAATATCTAATTTCATATTTTTCCACCAGAATTGATTCTTGAGATCTCTATACATCTTTATGAATCCAATATAGATATAGAATGGAGAGATACGTGCTCTATACAATAGATTATTCTTAAATTTTGGAATTTATGAAACACATATTCAGGTCCTAAACTTTATCATTCCATCATGGTCCTAGTTGAACTCTAGAACAAACCTTACCATCTTTTTATATTCCATACCCTCCTTCTATGCCATTTTAATCTTCACATGGATATATGGTTGAGCATACATTTGAGAAAGATATGATTTATACCCTTTACTTATGATTTCATTATCTATATTCTTAAACTTCATAGGTATTGGATATTTTTCAATTCTCATCACATATAAGGTTTTTCAAGTCTTGAACTCTATGAAAGAGCCTACCCTTTTTAATATTCAACTTATGTTGTGACATAGATTTTATTATCACTATAATTTTTTAGTGATTACAAGTTTAGTTTAAGTCACACACAAGTGTTGGGATGGTATCATCCATGTACCCAAGAAAATTATCATTCACTTCCTTTAAATGATGATTTTTTTGTTTATACTAGAATCACTAGTTCTTCAAATTTCCTCCTTGAACTCCTAAAAAAGATCTCCCCTTTCTAATTTGAATGTCATTGTATCAACTTGAATGAGATATCCTTCATCATGAAATGGATATTTTAAATTCATCATAATATAAGTAGGTATTATTTCTTGTCAACACTATTGTATAAAATCAATATCACTATGTGTTTTTACCATAATGGATTCTTCTTTCTTCAAGAGTCTCGACACAAAGATTAATAAAAAAACAATAGTGATGGTCCCTTGTATTTTTAATCTCCTTATACAATACAAAGATATTGTAGGAATATTATTATTTTTATTTTATGTATAAGATAAACTACTTTAAGAAAAACCTTTTATTATACTCTTTGATACACATATAGTCCTTAGGTTATAACAGTAAAAAATTACTCACTTTTCTTCTTCAATAATTATTTTCCTCATTTTTTCCTACTAAGTATCACCAATTTAGAAGATAATATATCCTTTATCACTCTTTTAATCCATATTCACTTATATATATATATATATATATATATATTCATTGATATCTAAAATATTAATACATTGTTTAGAATAAGGAAGCTCTATGATTTTCGGTAGTGATATTTCCTCCTCTTTAAATTAATTTAAAACAAATAAAGGGATATATTTTAAATATTTCTTAAGAATTAGGAGGTTAATATTCATGTGATATTAAAATATCATGACCTATTATATAAAATATCTGCTTCTATAAATTATTTAATTTTTTTTCCCAAAAGTGAATGGATTCATGTGTAACATTGTGGCAATGTCTTCACGGTGTTCCAACATCTCAATTCTCTTTTCACAATATCATGGCTTGATCCAAGAAGTTAGAGTTCTCTCCTTCAATCTTAGTTTGAATCATGATCATTTGATTAATCATGATTTATAATCATTAATGATAATCACTTGAATCATCAATAAGATTGAACTCAATTTTTCACATAGTGAGATATATTATGATAAATAATAGCTTATGGGTGGTATATGATACATCCCTTGGTTTCATTTTTATTTTCTTTGATAAATATCTTTTGATATTTTAATATATTAAAAAATGGATAATATATTACAAGACTCAAATATCTTAGGATATTTCAATATCTTGCATAATCACCAATATCTTAGGAGACTCAAATATCTTACAAGATTTCAATATCTTATGAAGTTTGAATATTATACACATATAGAATATTGTACACAACTTAGATATAACCCATGATTTCTTTATAGTCTTAAATTTTGGCCAAAAATTCTAATGGAGTTTAAGATATCATTCCCAATGCCTAAAATATCTTATGAGATGACTAAAATGTACTATTCTTATGATATAAGTGTTTTCTATTTTTTAACTACAGCTTTAGAAATAATAATTATTTCAAAAAAGCTTAGTGTTACTTCAATTCTTCACATGAAATTATAAAACATTACAAATAATCTTAATTCAATTCAAATAATTTTTTAATTTTAATGACAATTCCATGAAACTTTAACTCAACTACAAAGTGTTTTTCAACATAATAAATACTCAAATTAGATTATTTAAATAACTTGTTCGCCTTCTCAAATTTAGATTCAACAAAACAATTAAAAACATGATTCACCATAACTAAAATGTTCTGAAGGACTTCTCCAACACCTTAAATAAACTCATAATAATATCAAATCATTCTCATACACTTAAAAATTATATCTATATATTTTCTTCACTTGCGTGGTTTCTCACAACATATTATAGATTCAACTATCATTTATAATTTGAATAATTATTCTTTAATATTCTAAAAGATAATTTACTTGAAAACATATTTCAAACTATTATATATAGTGTATACTTTATCATCACTTTTTTTAACTTAATAACAACACACGAATCAACACATATAGATTATACCATCTTAAATCTAACCATATGAGATCTATAAGAAGTATCATCAAAATTCATTTTCAATTTATGATGGAAAAAACTCACTCATATCTTAAAATTTTTCCCAACGCATATTGATAGATTATTCATTATGATATCAACCTTTATTATTGAAAAAAAATAAAAAACATTACTTTGGATCTTCAATATGTGATTTAACTAAACATGAACATGCATTTCTTCAGTATACTTCAATCAAGTGATATATGTATTTTCTAATCATATGAGTATAAAAATCCCATGTTGTATAATATCCATCCATTGGAATGATAAACAACATACCCAAACACCCCCTGATTAGCTAATCATCAATGATTGTGTAATAAAGGTATCAAAGTATGAAGTTTCTCATGCTAGGTATATTTACAACATTAGGTAATATGGATTGATAATAGGAAAACATCACTAAGTAAATAGATGAATTTATAACATTTCATTAGATATAATTTGGTGAGTTAGTCCAAGTAATAAATCTTCAATTATTACCACATGATTCTATCCTTCATATCTCATATATAACTCTTTATATCGAGTACATGATTCTACTCATGCTAACCTTAACATATCATCACAACCCATGATAATCTAGAGATAATCAATTAGGGACAACTCAAATTCATACTTAGGGTATATTATCATTCCACTATTCATGTAAAATAAATTATATCACACATGAATTAATTATTAATGGATAATTCCTTAATTTATAAAACCATGATACATTTATAGCCATTATATTTAATCTCTTATGTATCATATACCAAGATAATCAACATGACCCTCATGATTATGCTATAGTAATGTTTTCATCAATAAATACACTACATTTTCCTCCATAGACACCTAATAGATCATAACATCATGCATATCAATAATTTAATACCCAAGACGATATTTACAAAGGATATGTATATTCCTTTGGTGAGACCGAGGTTACCTGGATTGAGAAATGGATCCATTTTTGACAAAAAGAATCTTGATTTATACCTTAATTCTAGAACTATACCATGTTTAGAAACAATATTATTGTTCCAGACAACTTCCTTTGTAGCATCTGATGCAATGATGTACTCTACCTCTGTTACTAAGTCTGCAACAATGGATTCTTTTGGAACTATTTCAATATATATTTCCATCATTAAAAAAAACATGAATCCAAATTAAGATCTAAAGTTATATTTATTATATTAGAAACTACCATCAATGTAATCCCTTACAAAAATCCCATCTTCACATCCAAATTATAAGAACATATCCTTAGTTTTTTTTGTACTCCAAGATATTCTTAATAGTAATATTGTGAATCTCACCAGTATTTGATTGGTATTTTCTAGTTAAACTAATATCATAGGTGACATCAGTATGATTAAAAAATATGGAATTCAAGATAGATACAATGGTGGATTTATAAGAAATTATATCCATCATTCTTTCCTCCATATAAGGATCTTGAATCTTCATAAGATTCATTTCATGTAACAATGGTAAAGACCCTATTTTCAAGTAATTCATGTCAAAAAACATTAAAACTTTACTGATGTATGTGTTTTGTATTAGTCTAAGTATCAATTTAGATATATCACTAAATATATTCATACTTGGTATGTAGGCTTCTTCACCTATCTCTTTCTTAGAGAAGCATTTTCTCAACCAACATGTATAGAGCATAAATTCAGGAAATAATTTCTAATAAAATAAATTTCATCTTCATAAAATATCAAAAATATAATAACACTCCCACTGATATGATTATATACATGGAAATAATCCATTTTTTGATGAAACCAAATCTTTTATCACATCATTAAACAAAATATTTAAAATCTCAGAAGCCTACTTCAATCCATATATGGATCGTTACGACTTTCATACCTTAGAATACTAATTTAGAACTTTAAAAACTTTTATATGTATCATATATACATCCTATACTAAATTCCCATTAAGGAAATTGATTTTTTACATCCATTTGATATATCTCATAATCAAAATGAGATACTATATAAAGTAATATCCAAATTAACTTTATCATCGAAATAAGTGAAAAGTTATCTTCATAGTCAATACCATGAATTTATTTGTAACCCTTTTCCACTAGATGCGTTTTATAGGTAGACACTGTACCACCCACCACTAAATCCATATTTTTGATATTTTATGAAAGAAAAATATATGTTAAGTGTGAACCTTCATAGAAACTCCAAACTTTCATGAATGATTACAACCAAATAAACCAAATTCAAATCGCTAATAAAAATAACAAACAAAAAATTTATAATTTCAAAACCACCTAGTATATTTTGAATTTCAATATTCACCAGCATATTTGAAAATTATATATTTCCACTTTCCAGGAGATGACTCAGATGGAACCATGTGTATCCACTTATCCCCACACCTCACTGATGCCTAAAATTGCCTATCATTATCATGCCAATGCATCTCACAATGACTGAGGGACACTGAGATCGATGAAGGTCATATAGGCACCCTATATTATTATCCTTGAAATCTCATCACTATAAAAACAAAAAATAAATAAATTCCAGTTTCACATCATCCATGAATCACTAAACCTTTATCAAATGAGTGGCTAAAGAATAGTCAAAACATAGAATCCACCAATCCCTAAAATTTCACCATCACCATGCATCATCAACACCACATTGAAAACCCCTCACCAAAATACCATTTACCATAACCTTACACTATCACCATACAAGAACCACTAAATGAGACAAAGAGGAAGTCTAACCAATCACTCTCAGTCCACTTGAAATAGATCCAAACCACCCTGACACACCAATGCATTCAATAAATATGGGGTATAACACATTGTGATAGGCTGAAAGGGATAGTTGTAGGAGAAATTAATGAGGACACTCATGAGAATTAGAACCAGAAGTAGTAGAGTCAAAAAAATAGAGATATAGTAATAACAAATTGACACTACCATTATTTCTACAATCCTCCAGAAATAGATTCGATGAACCTAATTTCTAGAAGAAACCAAATCAACACAAAAAAATCACCAAAAAAAATAAAGAAGAAAAGTGTTTTCATCATCACAGATGATAAAAAACATCAAAAAAGAAACTAAAACCCATTAAAAATAGAAACATAATAAATAAGATACCATCCATACAACTAGAAAAACCTCAAGAAAGACCATTGGACTCTCAAGATAAGCATCCCTATACCAACCAAAAAAAACTAGACACCTAAATAATAAAAGATTCCAAACATGAAAATGATATCTAAGATGACTACGAGTGGAAACCCTTGAAGAACCCATGATACAAAAATCAATCATAATAATAGAGTAAGAATCAAATATGAGAGATATAAAACCAAAAACACTATGAAACACAAAGGTAATCCATTAAGACACCCACTATTGAGACCCAAAACACCTAGATAACCAGTGAACTAGATCAAGCATGGAGTATGATGCACTTGGTTAGGTAGGAATATATTATTAGGGTGACTAATGATGCTAAATAAAACACAATGAGAGAAAAAAACCCAAGTGAAATGATAGATTATGAGAACCAAAAATCATTCCCACTTTCACAAAAATAAATTTATAAGGAATCCCACTATGTTAAAAAATGGGTTTGAATGAATTGGTTTAGGTGGAAATAGAGGAGGGGGGCATAACTAGAACCTCGATGATGACCTCTAAATAAAAAATTATGAAGTAAGAAAAGAATTTAATAGAAGGGAAAATAAAAGGAGAGTTATAAGAAAAGGAGGAGGATAGTATAAGTAATAGAGAAACACAAGGGAACGAGATGTTTATTAGAAGAAGAGGGGTGAATAGAGGATACTCTTAATCTAGAAATAAAACCTAGATTGAAATGTGAGTAGAGAAATAAGAATAAAAACCAACATCAATGCCAGTTTTATTATTAAATACCCACTTTTTCCCTATGGGTTTCACCCATTCAAGTTTATCCACCAAGTTCCAAACATGATTAATGTACATAGATTCTATTTTAGATTATATGGCCTTATCAAAATTAGCACTCTCAATGTACTCCTAGTAGGTAGTTGTTTTTTATTGTGTGAATATTACATCATCATACTTATCCATAATAAATCCATATCTCTTGGTATATTGATAAATCATGCCATACCTTTGAGGATCTTATATAATCTGAGTCAATTCTTCTTTCACAACTCTTTTTGAAATCAAATAAACATCTATCCTAGGAATAATTTTTAATCTATTTAACTTCACCAATTTGAAATTTACTCCCACTGATACCTAAAATTTTATTCTCCTTATCAATTAAAACACCACATTGGGCCACATACATATTATGTTCAGTATGATTATAAAATTAATATTCTATAGTTTCTTCGAGATAATAAAAAATAAGTATTTTTTGACTTTGGGACTAGATTATCAGAATATAAATGTAATATATATACTTCAAAACCCCAAGTACTCATAAAATATATCTTAAAATGTTTCACATACCATAATTCATATTTTTTATTTATGAATAATTTAGATGGAACATGGTTAGGTAGGAATGCAACTGCCTATAGAGAATATACCCAAAATAAAACTGGAAGGTCACACTAACTCATCCTTGATCAAACCATGTACAATATGGTATGATTACTCCTGTGAAACACAAAATTATATTATGGTATTCTATGAGGAGTGAGTTGTGGTATAATTCCACAATTTCTCAGATGATCATTGAATTCTTGGATCAAGTATTCACCACCCTGATCTGATTAGAGAATATTAATACTTTTTCCTTGTTGATTTTGTTCTTAATTTTAAAACTCTTTAAACTTTTCAAAAGTTTCATACTTGTTTTTCATTATAAACATATAGCTATACAAACTAAATTTATTTATAAAAGTAACAAATCACTTAAAACCACTAATTTCTTGTATACACATTGGTCCACATACATCACCATGTATAAGATCTAACTATCAACTCGCTATTTCACTTTTTCTACTAAATGATTCTTTGGACATTTTTCCCAATAAACAAGATTATAATTTTTCAAATGATTCATAATTTAATGGGTCAAAAAATTCATATCTAGGGATCCTTTGGATGATTTTATCATTTATATATCCAAGGAAATAATGTTAAAGGTTGATGGGATTATAATTAACCATGACTTTATTATTCCCAAAGTTATAGATAAGATTATCTATATCCAAAATGTATAAACTATTAACCATATTATTAATGCCATAAAAAATTTCATTCTTATATATTGAAAAACTATTATTAATAATAATTAATGAAAATCCCATCTTTTATTAATAAGATATAGAATTTAAATCTTTGTTTATGGTGGGATCATAATAACAACTCTACAATTCTAGAACTAATCAACAGGGTAGTATTTGATCACATGTTCTAACTTATAATGAAAAAAATCATAATACATTGGTAAAAAAATATCTAATTCTAAATTCTTCAGTTCCTTATATATATCCATACATTTATCAAAAAAATATGTGATACACTCCCAATTTACAATACTAATGAGTCAGAGTTAGTGAACTTGATATCTATAAAATTAAAATTTAGGTCTTAGAATGATTATCTTTTAGAACACTTCTAAACATTATATACCAATATAGAATTATTTTAGAGGTATTATAAATATTAAATCTCAAAATTATTAATATAATTTATGTCATAATATATATCAAATACATTTCTATGGGTAAATATCATGTTTTATATCTTTTCATCAAGGATATTTAATGAAAGTTCTCCTACTAAAAATGATGAACCTTTTCATCATATCCATTTATTGAGCGAAGAATCATATTTATCTTACATCAGATAGGGTAATGGAAGATGGTTTAGAGGGGGGGGGGTTTGAACAGACCATATTAAATAATTTAAACAAATAAATTGATTAATTAAATTAATTATCAAGGTTAATTATTAAGGTTAATTAGCAAAAAAATAAATAAATAAAATAAGGATCTATTTATAGTAGTTTAGTCCAATGTGGGCATAATCTAATATTATATATCTCTACTCAGCAAGAGACACGTGTGAACTAAAAATTATTTTTAAGAGGGAATCATAACCCAATTATAGAATCATTTTCTAGTGGAAGTATAACCATGCACTAAATTTTGTATGGGGAGTCACAACCCTTACAAATTAACTTTAGACACTGGGAGTCACAACTCGAAGAGTATTTACTTTAGATACAGGGAATCACAACCCTTAGATCCTGAATTTAGAATCTCAGAGTCACAAACTGAGGAAAAATAATAACAAAAAATGATTTGGGAGTAATAGCATAAATATAAAAATAGAAAGTGTTTGTGAGAGATAGGAAATAATGTTACCGACTTAGAAACCAGAAAAGAGAAGATAAAAAATGAAATCACTAATAATGGTTATTAAGATTTATATTAGAACGTATCATCAAGGCAATTTTAGTCTAAGTAGAAGTAATTCAACACTTGAGAGAATATCCAGGTGATGAAACATATTGTCATAGGACATTGAAAATGCACAACTGGTTAAAATTTCACAACACCTTTTCTTTGGAAAATAGAGAATATAATATGTTAACTCGTGTGTCTTCTTTTATTGATATGTATATATATAGAGAATAAATAACTAGTAGAAATAACTCCCCACTTCTTTCATATATTCAAAATAAATCGAGTTAAGATATTTCATAAATATCTCCACCAAAATCGCAGTACCATTTCCTCTTTATTCTTATAGAATAAATATTAAAAAAAATAATTTGAATAACTATTCCAATAATATCTCCAGAATAATAATAGCATTTAAGTATTTTAAAACTCTACTTTAAATCCATTCAAACCTATTTAAACTTAGTCAAAATTGTTCATGAAAACTAGCAACACAAACCAAAAGTAAATTCTAATATTTAAATTTAAATAATATTATATCCTCCAACTTTATTGGAAAAGAGGTTGAAATAATTTATTATTTTTAATCTTTAAATATTTCACAAAAATCATCAAAATCCCTTCGATCATAATTCTTAGATTTAATGGTAATTTATCCAGTAGAAAAACTTTTAAAAATAATCTATATGTATATGCAGCCGATCAATGTTCAACATAAAATCACAAAGAGCCATTAGAAAAGTAGGGTAAAAAATTAGGGTACATGAAAGTAGGGTACATAAAAGTAGGGTACATGAAATTAGGGTATGTGAAAGTTGGGTACACAAAAGTAGGGTACACAAAATTAGGGTACACGAAAGTAGGGTACACGAAAGTAGTGTTAGGTTCATTACAAAAGTAGTGTATGGTTCATTAATAAAGTAGTATAGGGTTAATTAAAAAATTAGTGTATGGTTCATTACAAAAGTATCATAGGGTTCATTATAAAAGTATCACATGGTTCATTTCAAAATTAGCGTTGTCGAACCATTATTTTCACTATTCTAAAAGAAGGGTTGCCAAACAATACTTTGAACTGTTCTAAAAGCAAGGTTTCTAAACTATACTTTGAACTATTCTAAAAGTTGGTTTTCCGAACCATAATTTGAAATGTTCTGAAAATAGGGTTTTTGAACCATACTCTACACTGTTCTAAAAGTAGGGTTACTGAGCCATACTTTGAGAAAAATTAGACAACATACTTTAACAAAATTAAATGAATTTTTAAAGGCTCTTAAAAGTATATCCAGCCTTTGGTAAAGAATACTTACTTATAGAAAATATTCTTATCTTTCCAAAAAATTAATAATAGAATAAATCCAACTTCTACTACTACTGAAATTATCAAAAAATAGAAGCCACAATATTCTGGAAAAACTACAGCTGTGAAACAACATTGTATAACTTTAGATAATTTAAAGACCTTACAAAAATATTTTTTAGACTTCTAAGTAAAATAATTATATCAATATAAACATGTTGGATTTCTATAAAATCATGTTTTGTTAAAATCCTATATTTTTAGAACATGAATTAAATTAAATATAGTAAATTTTCAGAACTATAGACTGTAGAGTTTTTAAAACTATAGCAGTAACTTCATTGATTTTTTAGAGAACTATAAATGCATTTTTATATTTCCACATAAAATAATTATTTTTAGATAAATATCTTAAATAACCAATGGTATAAGGTTCACACAAAACCATTCACTATGGATTGAGATATCATCAAAATATAGAGGAAATTATAATATAGTTTGTACTGAAAAATAGTATTTGAGACTGAAAATAAGAATCATGTTCAGGATTAAATGAGAACATGTAATCAAATAAAATCATAAAGGATTAATATATATATATATATATATAATCATATGAAATCAAACAAAAGAAAACATGAACGTGTACAAATAATCTCCACCTTTTTGTTTGATTACAAAACCAAAATATTTAAAACCAATTTCTCCCACATTTTAAAAATTAAAAAAAGAGAAAACATAAAATACACCTAAACAAATACAGTAATAAAATAATTAAATTTCTATCATACCAAGTTTAAATTTAATTTTTTCGAACTGAGCAGAGTCTAAAGGCTTTGTAAAAATATCTGCAAGCTAATTTTCAGTAGGGATAAATTCTAAAACAATATCACCCTTGTTCACATGATCTTGAACAAAATGAAATCTGAGATCAATATGTTTTGTTCTAGAATGTTGTAAGGGGTTTTTAAAAATATAAATTGAATAGGTATTATCAAAATAAATAGGTATTTTATCAAGATAAACACAAAATCACATAATTTTTTCTTAAGCCATAAAATTTGAGCACAAATACATGCAACATAGATATAATCAGCTTCTATAGTAGATAAATCAATAGATAATTTCTTCTTATACAACCAAGAAATTAAACGTTTTCCTAGAAAATAACCCATACCTGATGTGATTTTTCAGCCAATTCTATATCCTCCAAAATCAGATTCAGAATAAGATGTAAAATCAAAATAGTTATATTTTGGATAAAATAAAGTAGAATCAATGGTTCATTTAACCTATCTAATTATTATTTGTACAATGTTAATATGATTTTTTTAGGATCATATTGAAATCTAGCACATAAGAAAATACTCAATATAATTCCTGGTCTAGATGCAGTTAAATATAACAATCTACCTATCATGCCTCTATAAACATTAATATAAAAAGATTTACCAAATGCATCAACATATAATTTACAATTATTACCCATATGAGTTTTTTATATATTTAGATGAATTGAGACTACATTTTTTAACTAACTCTTTAACAAATTTATATTGATTAAGAAAATTCCATATTTTTTTTGAAAAATTTGAAGTCCAATATAGAACCTTAATTCTCCCATTAAACTCATGTCAAAAAAAAAACATCAAAATATAAAAATAATTACATATTATTTCAATAGATTATCCAAAAAAATATCACCAATATAAAATTTTACAATTAAAATATATTCATAAGTTATTTTAAAAAACATTTTAGGGTCAAAATTTCTTTTCTTGAAAACTTTTTTTAATAGAAACAAAGAAATCCTTTCATACCAATCATGGGAAACTTGTTTGAGACTATAAAAATATTTAGATAATTAAAAAACATGATTAGGAAATCATTCATTTTCAAAACTAGGGGGTTCAAAAGCATAAACTTCATTATTTATAAAACCATTTAAGAAAGAAATCTTTACATCCATTTTATATTATTTAAAACCTTGAAAACAAGAAAAATTCAATATAATTATAATATAATATGACCTAGAAATAGGTGAAAATGAATCTTCAAAGTCTATAACTTCTTCTTGAGAGTATTCTTGAGCAACAAGTCTAAATTTGTTTTTAACAATCTGTCTAGATTTATATAACTTATTTTTAAAGATCCACTTAGTCCCAATCACCTGTATATCCCCGATAAATTCCACTAAAGTACAAAAATTATTTCTAACAAACTAATTTAATTAATTTTTTTATAGAAATTATCCATTTTCATCATTTAAATCATTATTAACATTAATAACAACAAAATCAAAAATAAAATTAGAATTGGCACAAAAATTTAAAATAATGTTTCTAGTTTAAACATCAGAATAAACATTTAAAATTACATTTTCAATAGCATGATCTTTATAAATATTCTATGATATTGGATCTGGTTGATAAGGAGTAATATCCCCCTCAATTGATTCATAGTTATCCTGAGTTTTGTCTTCATAAAAATTAAAATCTCTAAACTCATCATTAATAACATTTGAATCAAAATTTATATTAACATTACTTTCATCAAATATAAAATGAAAAAATTATTCAATAACCATAGTTCTTTTTTTATAAACTCTATAAGCTTTACAAATATTATAATAACTAAGGAAAATACCTTCATCACTTTTAGCATCAAATTTATCTAAATTATCCTTTGAATTTAAAATAAAAACTTTACAACCAAAAACTCTAAATAAACTAACTTTAGGTTTTTTCAAATATTTCATATGGATGTTTATTTAATAAAGGCCTAATAATAATTATTTTTGAAATATAACATGAAAAAAAATAGACTCAACCCAAAAACATCTAGGAAAATTATATTCACTTAACACAGTTCCAGCTATTTCAATAAGAGTTCTATTTTTCCGTTCTATAACACCATTTTCTGTGGTGTTCTAGGAGAAACAAAATTAATAAAATATCCATTCTTTCAAAAAAAGTCAAAATCTAAATTATTAAATTCACCTCCTTTATCACTAAAAATAGAGACAATCATAATACCTTTTTTATTTTGAACTAAATTACAAAAAATCAATAAATCTAGATAATGTATCATTTTTATGAGAAATAAAGTGTACCCATGTAAATCTACTATAATAGTCTATAATAACTAAACTATATTTCTTTATAACAATTCTAGAAATTTTAGTGGGACCAAATAAATCAATATTTACTAACTATAAAAGTTTATTAGTACTTATCTGGGTGATAGGTCTAAATGCAATTTTGTGTTGCTTCCCTTTTATAAAAGTTTCGCACACATGAAGATGTTATTTCTTCAAGGAAGGTAGATATAAAAAATTATCATGTTTTGAGATATTATGTAACATTCTGAAATTAACATGACCTAAATGTCGATGCCAAAATATGATGTCATTATTTACAACATTTAAACACTTAACATGTTGCACATTTTGTTTAGTAAAATCAATATTATAAATATATTTCTTTATATTAGCATAAAATAATAAAGTACCATCTTTAAAAAAAAGAAATTTATTAGTTTAAATTTAAATTATATTCCTTAATCACATAATTGTGATATACTAATTAAATTAATTTTAAACCTTCAATATATAAAACTTTTGAAATAAAATTAGAATTTGAAATACCAACTTTACCAAAAACTTTTACTTTGCCTTTGGAATTGTCTCCAAAAGTGAAAGTGTCTCCATTAAATGTGTTATAAGTGTTAATAATTGATGGGTCTCTAGTCATATGACTAGGGAATCTACTATATATTCACTATATGTCATTCCTGAGACAACCAAGGCATTTTTCCTACAAAAATCAATAACTTGAAAATTTTGGTACCCAATTCACTTTGGGTCCTATAAGATTAGGAATAAAACTTTTAGGTGCCCATAAAGAATTTAAACATCTATTATAAGGTACTCTAGATAATAAGGATTTATAAATATTAGTTTTTTTAAATCCAAATGATTGAATAAATCTATGAGAATATTTATTTTCATAGATACCTTTCATGTCACATTTAAAACAAGTAATATTAGAAGTACAACCATTTTTAATTTTGACAAAATGGGTTTTAAAAATTTGAGGTAATATTCTATCATAACCAAAACCATATTTATTTTTATTATTTTTAGTAAAATACATCATCTCATGATATTTTTCATGACCTTGAATAAAGGAAGATAATTTTTTTAAGACATCAAATTCATTTTTCAAAATTTCATTCAAATATTAACTAGTTTTTAAATTGTCACAAACTGTGGAATGAGAATTAGAATAAGTGTTTCCTAATTTTTCAATTTTTTGAAAAATTACTTTATTTTAAATAATAAATTTCACATTATTATCCTTAACATTATTATATAAACTAGTATATTTGAAAATATATTTCCTTAATATTTCAATTTATTTATTTATTTAATTTTTTTTAAAATCATATTCAGAATCAGAATATTCAGAATAAAAACAAGAATTAATAACCTTATCTAGTGATTCCATGAAAAATAATTTAGAAGCTTCTTTTTCATTTCTATATTGTTCAATGGAATTCTATTCTTCTTTAAAACTCCATCTTGTGTTCGACACCTTTTTGTCCTTATTTTTGTATTTATCTTTATTACATAGTTTTGGGAAATAAGTTTTGCTAGTCCCTTTCTTCCTGCACTCATAATAGGTTACATTCAAATCATTTTAATTCATATTACCTTTCTTATCTCCCTTATATTTCTATTTTTGAGGGTTTCTTCTAAACTAGTTTTTGAATCATTTCTTTTGCATTCTTTTGTAGACTGCAGTTTCAATTTGAACCATGTATTCCTTTTCACTATCTTATAGATCATAATCAAAAAAGTTGGTAGAAATAATATTTAGATATTTAAAATCTACACATTTTCTTTTCATTGTCTCCTCGGTATCTATGTTCATCATCTCTAGTTCATATTGGATTATGGATCCAATCAATTAATCTAGGGTGTACTCTTTGAAGTTATTTTTTCCATCAATGACAATCTTCTCGATATTCTATTTATTTGGTAAGTCTCATAGGACTCATTCAACTGGAAATGGGTTCTCAAAATCTTCTCCAATTGAATTCATTCCATTCACAATGCTTTTTAATCCATGGGAAATTTGTTTTACTATTTCATCTTCACTCATCTTGAAGTCTTAATACTCAGCACAGAGAATTACAAGCTTGGTTCAGATAACTTTTTCAGAGATAAGGTGAGTGACTTTTAGAATCTTCCAAATTTTATGAGCTATATTATAGTGAGACACATGACTAAAAACACTTCTATTAATAACACAATATAAAATATTAATAAATTTATAATTTAAAACATTTCTAGTAGCATCATTTATAGTAATTGTATCTTGGCTAGCTTCAGGAAGTGTGTATTATTTTAACATGATAGACCAGTTCTCAATGCACAATGATTTTAGGTATGTCTATATTCATTATCTTGATTATCTATAATCATTACCTTCAATGTGAGGTGGATTTTTAGGAAGCCAAGAATCATTTATGTTCAATCCCACCATCTTATAAGATCTTTTCCATAGACTGTGTTTTCTAGGAATAGGTTAGAAAAATTAAATATAAAAGCATAATTTATATAGGGATTGGATTATTCCTAAAGGAATAACCTATGATCCAATTTTTGGTATCGAGAAAAGAGAATTATATAGATAAACTATTCTTAAGAAGGTTATCATTTGATACCAATTATTAGGTTTCAAAAAGAGAACAACAGAGCTAATCAATTCTAAAAAGGATTACCCAACGATACCAATTGTTAGGTGGGATAGGGTAATGGCATATGGTATAGAGGGGGGGGGATAGACTAGATTAAAAAATTTAAAAAAATTAATTGATTAATTAAAATAATTATAAAATCAAATTATTAAGGTTAATTAGCATCAGAAAAAATAAATAACACAAGGATGTTTTTTATAGTAGGTTAGTCCAATGTCGGCATACTATACTCTTATATCTCTCTACTCAGAAAGTGATATGAGTTCCCTAAAAATTATTTTTAAGGAGGAATCATAACCCAATTCAAAAAATAATTTTATAATAGAGGGATAACCATGAAATTGAATTTTGTATGGGGAGTCACAACCTTTAAAACTTGAATTTAGACACTGGGAGTCACAACCTGAATAATATTGACTTTATATACAAGGATTCATAACCCTTAGATCCTGAATTTAGAATTTAGAAGTCACAACCTAAGGAAAAAATAATAAAAAAATTATTTTGGGTGTAATAGCATTAAAAAATTGAAAGTATATGTGATAGATGAGAAGTAGTGTTACAGACTTAGAAACAAGACAAGTGAAGATAAATAATGAAAGCACTGGTACTGGTTCTTGAGATTTTGATTAACACATCCTGTTGAGGTAATTATAGTCTAAGAAGAAGTAATTTGGCACTTGATAGAATGTACAGGTGATGAAATAGAGTGTCACATGGTGTTGCAAATGCACAATAGGGTCAAATTTCACTACATGTTTTCTTTAAAAAATATAGAATAGAATATGTTAACCTGTGTGTCTTCTTTTCCTGCTATAAATATATATATAACAAATATATAGATGAAATATCTCTCCACTTCATTCAGATATTAAAATAAATTGAGTCAAAATATTTCATAAATATCTCCACAAAAATCACATCACCGTTACCTCTTTATTCTTGTAGAATAAATCTTAAATAAAAGAATTTAAAATAAATTTAATAACTATTACAATAATATCTCTTGAATAATAATAGCATTGAATGCTTTTAAAACTCCAGTTTAAATCCATTTAAACCTATTTAAACATAGTCAAAAAAGTTCCTAAAAAATAATAGCATAAACTAAAAGTAAATTCAAATATTTTAATTTAAATAATATTATATCTTCTGACTTTATTAGAAAAAGACATTGAAATAATTTATTAATTTTTGTTTTTAAATATTGAACCAAAATCATCAAAATATCTTTGATTATAATCCTTAGATTTATTGTGAATTTATCCAGTAGATAAAATTCATAAAATAATCCATATATATATATCAGATCAATGTTTAATATAATAGCACAATGCAGTAGCAGAAAAGTAGGGTACATGTAATTAGGGTATACGAATGTAGGGTACATTAAAGTATGGTACACGAAAGTAGGGTTCAAAAAATTAGCATAGGGTTCATTAAAAAATTATCATATTATTCATTAAAAAAATTGTGTCGGGTTTATTACAAAAGTAGTGTTGGGTTCATTAAAAACGTAGAATAGGGTTCATTATAAAAGTAGCATTGTCGAACCATACTTTATAGTGTTCTGAAATTAGGGTTTCCAACCATACTTTAAAATGTTCTAAAAGTAGGATTTCCGAACAATTATTTGAACTGTTCTAAAAGTAGGGTTTCTGAACCATAATTTGAATGGTTCAGAAATTAGGGTTATTGAACTATACTTTGTACTGTTCTGAAAGTAGGGTTGTAGAACCATACTTTGAGAAAAACTGGAAAGCATAATTTAACAAACTTAAATAAGATTTTAAAGGCTCTTAAAAGCAGATTCATCCTTTATTCAAGAACAATTATTTGTATGAAATATCATTATATTTCCAACTAATAAAGAATATAATAAATCTAACTTCTACTGTTCTTTAAATTATCAAAAAATAGAAGCAACAACATTCTAGAAAAACTGCAGCTATGAAACAACATTATAGAACTTCAGATAATTTAAATACCAACCAAAATTCCTTTTAAGAATTTGAAGTAAACTAATTAAATCATTATTAACATGTTTAATTTATATAAAATCAAGTTTCTTCTGAATATGATATCTATATAACTTGATGTAAATTAAATAGTTTAAATTTTCAAAACTGTAGAATTTAGAGTTTCTAAAACTATATTAGTAACTTTGTTTATTTTTTAGAGGAGTATAAAGATTTTTTATAATTCCTCAAAAACTAATGATTTTTAGATAAATATCTTAGATATACAAAGGTATAAGGTTCACACAAAATAGTTTACTATGGTTTTAGATATCATAAAAATATAGATGAAAATTATAGTGTAGTTTATACTAAAAAATAGTATTTGAGATTGAAAATAAGAATCATGTTTGGGCTTAAATTTGAACATATAATAAAATAAAATAATATAGGATTAAAAAAATATAATCATTTGTAATAAAATAAAATAATACATGCACATGCACACAATTGTTTTTCATGAATTACATCGGTTATCATATAGATAATCTATGACTAAATATGGTAGACAACTCTTTCCAATCATATCATATATGACTCTTAGATATCTAAACATATAAATATATCAAAATCCATCACATGGATTCACAACTCTATTAATCTAATATACTAATTTATGGGTTTTCCCTGTTAAGTGTTAGCCAAATATAACTCTAAAAGGAATTCACCTAAAGGCTAGGATCACATCGTCACTTGATTTCCTCACATAATATAACCCACAAGAACCTAATAGTTAGGGTCACCTATACTAAATGATCATGGTCTTTACAAGTGAAGCTTTAGAAGGAATATCAAACTAAGTATTTAAGGGGTTTTCTTTTAAAATCCTAAATAAATTAATACACATCATATGCATATTAAATATATAACTACTAAATCCCACAAAATTTTTATTATATCACGTTTTATTATTTTCTCTAAATATTATTATAATGATTTAGTTTTTTTAATCCTTATCATATTCAAAAAATTAATATATACACACCATATTAATGTGTAACTCTTTACACAACCCACAAGTTTTCATTACTCACCCAAAAATAGAATCCAAATATATTCATACATATCAAAATGAATTTCATGTATAAGGTATACAGACTCTTCTTGAAAGGATTTAGAATTATATAAGATTGATAATCTCCACATGATTAAACCTAGAGTGACAAATAACCAATCCCCACCATTATATAACAAGAAATAAGTTTTTAGGATAGTGTGAAGTCTGACCCAAAGTCCTTCTCTACAAGAAGACTTTAATCAAGAGAGAATAAAATCATGATAAATTTAAAACCTAATATGTATAAACTATATTTAACAACTAAATTAAATTTAATAACTTTATTTACAAACTAAGGTCAAGGTAGATGAAAAATAAATCTTATATTTTCATACCTAGAATATAATGCATGGATAGACAATTTTATAATAAAAAATTTATCACATAAATTAAGCATACACATTATTCATATTTCATAAAACATTTATAAACATGAATATAATATAGGTATAAATAAATAAAAAAAATAAAAAAATAAACACTTTATTTATTTTCCAAAACATCAGATATGAATATAAACTTTTTATATTTAAATTTGTTATAAAAATATCATTTTATAATTCCAAACGATTATCTTTTATATAAATTTTATAAACTATAAGTAAAACTATAAAAACATTAAATATTTTTTTTTTTCTATATCATATTTTATGATTGATAATGGGAAATTATCAATCGTAAAATATGATTGATATCATCTCTTATAATTCAATATTTTTAAGTCTCCTACTATATTTTATGGTTTAAGGGAAAAAATACCTCAAGTCTACTTTAGAGTATTTTTGGGTTGATTGTGTTTGTTGATAAAGCCAATTTATAAAATTATTCCCTAGTTGTTGCTGAAGCAAAGTATTTTAAAGGTGGATATGTTTCCCAGTGTTTTCCAAATTTTTGGGCCTCAATATTAGGATTTATTTTTTGGAAAAGGAATGATTTCCACATATCATATTTGGAGAACCACAAAATAGGTATGTAGAATAACAGAGCGAAATCAGTAAAGTCAAGTTTTACACATAATAATTGTGCTATGAAGACCACAAAAGAGGTATAAAAAACAAAAAAGGAATCCTCCATTTGAAAATGGAATTTTTGAATTAAGAAACCCACCAAGGAGGTTAGTTTTCGGTATGTGGATCATTTCTGGTCAAATATAGTGATTTGAATTCCTCCATAAAGGTCTCATCATTTCATAAGGAAGACGATGGTTGAAGGGGGGTCGCAAATTAATAAATGTGCCATGTTGACTATATAGAAATATCAGTATGTGGTTAAGGATATTTTGAAAATGAGTTTTAAGTAATTATTATTAGTAGGTTTTTCAGATATATTTTTTATACAAAGAACCCTAATCAAATCATTAGGTGAGAGAGAATTTTATTATAGAGGATTATCACTAGAAGAATTCTGCTAAGTTTGAAGTGATTTATGAAGGAGTAATTATAGGAAGAATGTGATTCGTGAAGTAGTCCATGAAGGATGGTTTTTGAAGTAGGAAGTTCTCAAAGATAGTTTGTATAAGTGATTTATGGGGGTATCGTAGCTTGAAAAGGAAAAGGGATCGCAAAGCATCGTCTATTTGCAGAGCGAAGGATGTCTATGAAGTATTCACACAATGTTGTAAAATGTAGTTCAAGAAGTGGTTATGGAAGTCCAAAAAGAAAGTAAATTCATGAATCACTCACACCATATGGTGAAAGGTAGTACACGAAGTTATTAAGGAAGTTCAAAAAGGGACTAAAAGCAGTTTTTAAAAGAAATTTTCTAAAAATCAGTAGTGCGCAAAAATTTTGATTTCAACTATGAGGTGAAAAAGGTACTTAATGGAACACTCATATATGTGTGAAACAATTCTGATGTGATTTAGAACAAAAAAATATATCTAATAAGAAGTAGTGAGAACACTTCAGTGGAGAGGGTACTGAGCTTTCGAATTATGATTGGTTGTAAACCAGGAGGGATAGTGAGTCCGCTCCAAACCTTGTATTGGTAGCAAGATTTAGTATATTTGGTTCCTATACACATTGCTTATATATTCTGATTGTACATATCCTAGTAAGGGTGAACCAAGTAAAATCACTTTGTCATGTTCATGTTTTAATTCTCATATTATTAATTGTTATGGGAAAGAGAGAGAAGAGTGTTTTAATGATTAAATGAGATACAAAGATACAGTTGTTTTAATTTTTCACACATTATTAACCACCTATAAAGGTATTTGACCTATTTTGGATAACTATTTGCATTAGAGGTAAAGGTTTAAAGTTAGAGATTCTCTCTTAGTATAAGAAATGGGATCTGTTAATCACAAAGGGATTTTGATCTTGGATGGAAATTTTTTTTAGATATGGAAGAATCAGATGCAACACTTATTTTGATCATTAGGTATGGATGTATTTACAACCATAATTCTTGGTATTTCTACTAGTATGGATAATGATGTTTTATTAGAATCATAACAAAGATAATTTGATACTGATTCCAACGGAATCAATGCCTCCAGATAGCCTTATCCAATACAATATATACAAAGGTGATGTCATGTAAGTCATCACATGCTATGTGGGAAAAGATTATAAATATATATTAAGGAAATTAAAAAGTACAAGAATAAAAGTTTAGAGTTCTATTTAAAAAATACAAGGACTTGATAATGTACCCCAATGATTCAGTAGATGTATTCTTTGATCAGGTGAATGTGATTTTGGAAGAAATGTGTGGTCATAGAGAAATTATCAAATATATGGATATTGTTAAGTTCATATTGAGCATAATACCTCCCCAAATCAATATAATAGTCCCTATATTGGGGGATAAATATCCTAAGGAACTGATATTGAATAAATTACATATTAATCTTTTCAGATACGAGATGAGAAATGATTATAATGATGTTGCGGAAAAGGGGATGTCCAAATAAGTGGCATTCAAGGCTTTGAAAAATATCACTATTGAAGATAGTCAGGATGAATAAAACGTGGAAAAGGTCATGTCACTCATCTCCTCAAATATTCAATGAGAAAGAGGAAAGTTTAAAGGGAAACTTCCACTTGCATTCTTTCGATGTGGAAAGATTGGACATCGTGCAACCAAGTGTCCTAGGAAGTTTTAAGATGAAGATGTGGATAATGATGAAATTACAAGGAATATGTATTCATCCAGTGAAAGAGGTATGATAATTAATAAGAGAATTTTTTTTCAAAAATAAGAATATTATTTTAAAAAAGAGGACAATTCAAAAGAATATGAGGTAGAAGAGTTGGAGGAATGCAAGGATTATGAAGAAAATGATATGGTGCCAGTTTTCAAAAACTCTAAAACAAGGGAAGAAAGTGATAATGACGAAGGAGAAGTTGAAGGAAGAGTTTACCTTTAGATAGAATTAGAATATTCACTTAAAGTGGTATATGTATGGAGTTCCAAAATAAAGAAGTCCAATAGAGTGGTTAATGAAGCCAAACTCCATATGAATAAACAAGAAAAAGAGAAGTATGAGATGGATCCAGAAATTGAAACTATTAAATATGAAAATCTAGAAAACTCATAGAAATTCATTTAATTAAAGATCAAAGTAAAAGAATAGATTATTATTGTCGACACTCTGACCAACATAGTAAAATACCGAGACAAACTCATTGAAGAGTTTGTGGAGGAGGTTGTCATCCTATGAAGGAAATTGAAAGATAAAGAGAATATATTAACTATATCAAAGTAGGTCGAAAAGGTGGAAAAAGGAAAATTAGAGTTTATAGTTCCAATGAAATAGACAAATTAATGTTAGATGAAGAAAAAAATATATCAAAAATGATGCATCTAGTATGTGACTTCATCACAAATAGAAAGCAGTAATGGTTGAAGTCAGACCACAAGCATCCACTCTGAGATTGAAGATATATTTTTGTATGAATCAAAACCCTAATATTTAGATAACCCAAGGGACAAGTAGTAGTGCATTAGTTACACATAATAATACACCTCATATTAGGTGTTATTACAATGGAAATACGAGACACTCACAAAATGTATGTTTCATAGGCAAGAGGCACCAAAGGGAACAAGAGAAATAGATGAAGCTAAACAGATATCCACATTCTATCATATCATTTGAGGTTCATTGTTTCTATTTTTGAGGATTTGGATACATGAATTGATATTGTACATCAACTATATAGAGGAATGAGCCCAAATAGACTCAAAGTGGTTATAAGAAACAAATCAAGGAATCTGTTAATGAGTTTAAAACACAAAATTTATTTGTAGAATTATAATATGAAAGTTGTCCATCATTTTTTAATCATGATCAAGAATATCAGTCAATTAAATGGATCAAAAATAAAAGATACAAAAAATAATTTTTTATAAAGATTGATTTCAAGTCATCAGATCACTTCGGAGTATGGATCATTGATAGTGGATGTACCTACCATAAGATAGGGAATAAAGATCTAGTGATAGGAATCTGATACAATAAGGAAGGTATTGTAATATTTGGTAATGATGAAGGAATGAAGATTATTGTATTAGGAAAATCCAGGTTTTGTGGAATGATATGATACATACATATGTATAGCTTATTGAAGGTATCAGTCACAACTTTCTAAGCCTAATTCAATTGTGTGACTTAGGATATGCCATAATATTTTCAAAGAAATTATTTATTATCAAGGAAAAACATGGTATGTTTTTTTTCAAGGAAATAATATGAAAGGGAATATCTATCTTGTGAGGGGATAATAAGATAGGCACTTTCTATCTAAGGAAAAAGAAAATAGGTTTTGGAATAAACGTTTTGGTTATTTGATCCAAACTTCCTTGGTAGATCTAGTGAAATATGATGTTGCTTGAGATCTCCCTAGGTTATCACATAATCATACCCATTCATGTGATGATTTTCAATAAGGGAAGATCATTTAAAACACTTAAAAAGAAAAATATCAAAGGTTAACAAAAGTTTATGATTTGGTGTATATTGGTTTGTGATAACCTATTTCACCAAGATATATTAATTGGAGGAGATATTATGTTCTCTTCATTGATTATTTTAGTATAATGGCATGGGTTTAAATCATTACCCACATGTATGAAGTGTTCATTTGTATAACACAATATCAAAGGGAAATTGAAAAGACGGTAAGTTAAAAAATTCAAAAGTTCTGAATAGATAATGGAATAGATTTCGGAAACAATCAAGTGGAGGATTATCTAAAGAAACATGGGATAATGCATAAAGTTTCAGTAGTGAGAAATATATAACAAAATTGAGTAGTTGAGAGAAGAAATCGAATTATCAACCACATGGAAAGAACAATTCTCACTGAAAAAGACCTTACTAAAAAGTTTTGGAAAGAAGTTGTGATAACATTAGTATACACATCAAATTGAACATTATTATATCCAAAGGAATATAATACTCCATACGAGCTATGGTATGGAAAGAAGACAGCATTTAAGTACTTTTAAGTCTTCAGAAGTGTAATGTATCAAATTTTCTATTTATTATTTTTAGATTTTATATGGATTATTTTTGAGACCAGGGACTGAGATGGAATGCAATTCCAAGGACTAGTGTTCCTAGAATAAAAGTTCGAAACATACTAAACTATTTAATGGAACACACATGTAGTTTTCATGAAAAAGTGGAATAACTTCTAAATGAGTGCTCAAATCAGAAATTCAGGGAACCTTTGAATCCATAATAGTAGCTTTAACATATGTGTGATCTAAAATTGGTCGACGTGGGTCATTTGTGAAGAACCCATCATGGGCATAAAATGAATAAAATAATTAAATTATTTTATTTATTTAGTGATGTGGAGACTTGTTATTTAAATGTATTGTTAGGTAATAATTCCACAATTAGCCACAAAACCCTAAAAATTATAGAGGATCATTGAGAGAGAGCTCTAGGAATCCTTTCCGACAAACGACACACATTGATTTTGAAGGATCTCACCATCGAATGCAACACATCTTCATTCTTCAATAGGGATCGATCCAAATCAAGGTAGAGCGTGGGATTTTATTGGTTTATTCCCCATTCATAATTTATGTGATGAATGAAAATCAATCGACGAACAAATTGATTTTTGGATCGATCTCTTTACAGGAAGGGTTTTATTCCATGGGATTTATTTGATCTATTTTTTCTAACCCAAATCCTCCATTCTTGATAATTGGAAAAGAATTCTTGGCTAATGATGATAAACCTTCATTCTTATGCATTTATCCCTCTTTTCTTGTGTTCTTGACCAGTTGGATCTCCGTGGTCCCGATTTGACGTTTTTGGGTGGTTATGAACTTGATCGGACCCCCATATTTGAGGAAAATTAACAACCAAGGATGGATTAGTGTAGATCAAGGTTCAAGGATCAAATATCTACGATCATTTTAATTTTTGGGTGCTAGTGTAGGTTTAGAGGCTTGTAGAAGTGGAGGTGGTGATGGCCGATGTAGGCGGTGGCACACAACAGAGCGTGACCGTGGGAGGTAGTGCATGATGATGTAGGTGGCTAGTTCCATGGGCAGGTAGAGCTGGAGGGAGGTAGAGCCACATGGTGTGAGTCAGTCAGGAGACCAACAAAGTGGCAATGATGGGCACGACATACATAATCTGATTAGGTTTAGGCTAGCGGGTCAGATCCAGGTTGGGACAGTAGGTCAGATCTGGGTCGATCCAGGGGGTTGAATATGGGTTAGGTGAGACGGATCTAAGTCAGGTTGGCTAGGGCAGAGATGGATACTATCGACTGTGTGAAGCATTCATCTGTGAGGAGCAGACGACCGTGAGGTGGAGTGGCAGGTGGAGCTATGATGGGCTCAACGACCGTGTGACCAGTTTGTGGGAAGTTGACTGCGGTGGTCGACTGTAGTAGTAGGTCAGGCGGAGAAGGTAGACTAAACATGACAGTCGGTCCATAGGTAGCCGATATGTATATTAGGTGGACCAACTGCAGCGGTAGGTTCGTAGGCCCCAACAGGTATGCGAAAAACTTTGTTCAAATAGTCATAACTCCTAAACGAAGCATCCGAACGACGTGCTGTCAGTGGAAACATGAATTTTATTTTAATATGTTCAAATCAAGACCATTTTTGGGCACCTTAATCATATTTTAAGCTCTTACTTTTTGTATTTTGGACTAGTATATGTTGAGTGAATTTCTTTGGCCCTTTTCTTGAGGGTACAATGTGACATTACATTCACATCACTAGATTGTAATCCCCTTTAGAGGATGAGTCCTAGATAGAGTTATGGAATCCCTCTATGAGATTTGAGTAATATCCTCTATCATTCATAGTGGAGTTTGGGGAATTAGTGTGACCTACCTGAGTATAACATTAATCCTCCATATAGAGGACCACGTTAGTAGGGTTTGTGGAATCGTTGGCATATGATCCCCTACATAGAGGGTTGATCCAAATTGGGTTCGTGGTGCCCCCAACAGTTTTGGGAATGACCAATATCTTTGAATCACATTCGTATTTCACCATAAACATTCTATTTGGGTTGGGGACAAATGATATAGGCATTTTCTTTGAGTGTATCCAATGATATCATGGATTGATGTTTGAGTTATCCTAGAATTAGCATCGATTCAAACCTAATCCTATGGATGGAAGTTGGTTATGACCTCCTGATGGTGTGAAGTATCTTCTGATTTTTTATGGGTTTCTCTTTCCTATTGTATCTATTATACAATGTTACATCTTTTATTGAGCTGAATATACTTTGTGCTTCATGTTTAGTGTTTTCAGAGTGTCCTACTGAGTATTATTATACTCACACCTGCACAGACTTTTCCCATACATGTCATGTCTTGTATAGACCGCTGCCTTTTCTAATAGAATCCAAGGAGGACCAGGAGTGAGTGGAGGATAGTTTTACCTATGTAGAGTGAGGTGTTTATTGTGAGCATACCTTTTATGTAGTCATCTCCCTTGGATCAAGTTGGACTCTATATAGTTTTAGTTGGACTAGTGTGCAGACTCTTTGTTGTGGGCTTGTATTTGGACATGTTTAGTTTTACTTTACTTCCTATTGTACTCTGGTTGTGGGATCTTAGTTGTATGAATGAATTCTATTAATTTTTTTTACATTTCATAAATGTGTGTCATATAGATGTGTGCATGTGTACAAGTACTTTAGGATAATTCCTCCCATTTGTGGGAAATTCCTACACAGTGCTAGTCACCAACCCATGGACCATCATAGGTGGGATTGCGGTATTCATGGACATGCCCCTATGGGAAGGGTGATAAAAAGAAGTTAGTGTTTTATTCTCAATAAAAAGAAACACTATAAGTTTTAATCTTATGGATATGAAGGTATATGTCTTGGATACTCAAGAAAAATCAAAGCACATAAATGTTTTAATAAGAGGCTTGGAAATGTTGTATAAAGTAATTATGTGGTTGTGATAGAAAATGAGAAAAATCATCAGAAAATACATGAAAAATTTATGGAGGATAATGATGAAGATATAAGAAGATCGGGGGGAGTTACTTTACCTAATGAAAACTCATAAGAAGATTTGGATAATGAAAAGGATGAATATAAACCTATATCTACATAGAGACCAAAGAGTTGAGCCAAAATTTATAGACATAACATAATCAGTGATCATAAGCACCAGTGAAGACAAATAAGATAAAGATTATATAGAAATAATCTTTCTTATCTCATGTAGAGCCAAAGTGTTTTGAAGAATCGTCAAGATATTAAACTTTGGTTCAACCAATGAATAGAGAACTTGACCAAATAGAAAAAAATTAGACATTGGAGATTATTTTTGAGACTGGAAGATAAGAATATGATCAGGGCCAAATGGGAATTACAGAATAAACTAAATGAATACATCACAATTATTTGAAAAAAATATTGACTAGTGTGTAAAGGGTAATCTCAGATATAGGGTATCTATGTTGACGAAAAATTTTCACATGTTACGAGGATAGAGACAATGAGATTATTATTGGCCATAGTAGTGAAAATAAATTCCAAAGTTTTCCAGAAGGATGTCAATTCATCCTTTCTGAATGGAGTTTAGAGGAATTGGTGTATATTAAACATCCATATGGTTTTATCATTCATGAATATGATAACAGAGTTTTTTGGATGAGGAAGGCACTATATAGATTGAAACAAGCACTAAGAGCATGGTATACAATGCTCAATCAGTTTTTTATGAAGTTTTGTTTTTAGTGTGGATAATTTTATTACAATATATATTTAAACAATGAAAGTAATAAAAGGATGATGGTGTTAGTGTATTTAGATTACGTAATCTTTGGTATATCATAAGAATCATAGTGAAAAAAGTTTGTATAATTCATAAAAAGTGAGTTTTAAATATCAATGATTGGGGAACTGAACTTTTTCCTTAGTTTATAGGCGACACAAGAAAGGAATGGAACATTGATTTCATAATAAAAACATTCCAAGTAAGTTTTGAGAATATTTGGAATGGATAATTTCAAATAGATGATGACTCCATTGGCCAATCAGATGAAACTATCAAGATATGATGAAAACAAAGAGGTCAATTTCACAGAATATAGGAGGATCATTGGAAGTCTGTTTTTCTTAACAACAATAGGACCCGATATTTTTTTTCTACATTCCAAGAAGAAATATATAAAATAAATCCCAAGGAAATCTACTTACTTACAAAAAATAATTATACTTTAATATATCAAGGGAATAATGGATTTCGGTTTGCTGAACAATGAAAAATCACAACAGGAGTTTTTAGGCTATACAGATATATATTGGACCAATTCAGCATATTATAAAAAATCAACCTTAGGTGGTCTATTCAATTATTGCAAACCAAACTTTACATACATGGTTAATACTTAAAAATTGAAGCATACTTATTAAAACATATAACAAAACCATGAAAGGACCGTATAGGTATAGTGTCTTTAGAAACTGGGAAACATAAACAACTGGTTCATAAAGAATCTACATTGTCTCCCATTTATTTCATCATATCTATAGTACCTTTTTGGAATATCTTACTTAATAACCTTCTTCCTGGCCTGGGGAAAGAAAACATACAAAAGGGTGAGCTCAAATGCTCATTAATGGTAAACAAAAGAAATATCAATCAAATTAAATTCATAAGAACATAACATTTTGGAAATATTACCCCTGCAAAAGAGATCATAATTTCATAACATGGGATAAATCATGGTAGTGAAATGTAATCCTAATAATCATAACTTAAAACATGAAACTTTGTTTCATACACACATAATCATAGAGAATCATTTCTTATTAGTCAAGACTCATTTCTAAGCCTATCTTAGTGGACAAAGTCCATTTCTGAACAGAGTTCACTCCTCGTTTCAGTCCTGTTTCACTAAACCGGTTTAACCTGCCGTTCCAGCCATGTCTGTAGAGGTCCGAAGCTTGACGTACATGGACATTAAATTACATTTGCGGAATACTTAGTACATAACAAAAACACACACTAAAGGATCGTAATAGTTTAGTGTCTTTGGAAACTCGGAACGTAATCTTCTAATCGTGGTGAAAGTTCTTCAATATCTCCCATAAAGGTCATCACTTTTTTCTACCTAAAACCTTTCTTTATATCCTGGGGAAAAGAAAACATAAAAGGGTGAGCTCAAATGCTCAGTAAGGGTAAACAAAAGAAAAATCAATCACATCATATACATAGCTTTTGGAAATCTTAACCTGCAAAAGAGCTCATAATATCATAACATGGGATATATCATAGAAGTGAAATGTAATCCCAATAATCATAACTTAAAACGTGAAACTTTGTGGCATACACACATAATCATAGAAAATCATTTCTTGTTAGTCAATACTCATTGCCAAGACTATCTTAGTGGACAAAGTCCCTTTCTGAATCGAGTAACCCTCGTTTCAGTCCTGTTTCACTGAACCGGTATAACCTACCATTTCAGCCATGTCTATCTCATGAGATATAAAATCTTTACCCAATGCATTGGAGGGAGATATAGGTCCCACCCATCTTATAATGAATCCTTTCTTATGTGTGCCACATAATCATAAAACATACATCATCGCATAACACATGTAACAAAAATGGGATTCTTGAAACATCATGACATCATAAATCAATTCATATAAGATAAAGGAATTCATAAACATAATTCCATCACAACATAGTCAAATCAATGTAAAAATATGGATAGAAACAGAACCCTTTATTATCTTAGATGGAAAATAATTTTGATAAAACACTTGAATTGAATTCTTGAGGAAAATATCCTTTCTTCTTCAAAATCAATTTTTTTTTTCACAAAACATCATGCAATTTTAAAAGAAAGAGATTTTATTGAAAATAGTCATGAAATATTTTAGAGGAAGCTTCATGAAAATAAGGCTTTATAAAACAGTATAAATCTGTTCGTGCCGTATAAGTTAAAAAAAAACATTCTTCGTACTTTTGTCGGAAAAGTCAAAAAGTACCTCGTACGAAAAACGACAAAAGATTCCTTTTATACATATTAATAAAAACTCACCGAAGGGTAAAAATGGATTTAAACAATTTTAGGTGGATGGAAATAATATTACATATTGATGAAACATGGATGTGGATGATAAAATACACCCCAGTAAATACTTACGAATAAACAATCTCGGATAAAAATGAGATTGTGATATTTCCCTTACCTTAGGTCCGATTTGCTTCGTATGTGTCCGAACCTCCTGGATAATGATTTAAATAATGTCATTGACTTATTAAAGAATCATATTCATTGTTATGATATCATATATGGTTCACTTATGACATTATATTACCCGTTCTTTTGTAAATTCCATGTTCAAGAAGCGTTTTGGGTAAAATCGTTTCATTTATCGTAGGTGTTTTGACTTGTTGTTCTTGACATCATTATTACTTATATCATGATTTACTTACTTACAGAATATAAAATATGATTTATATATCATATATATTCAATATATATATATATATATAATAAATAGATAAATTAAATGAAAAACACCGTTCATGGAGACGGTAGTCCGTACGTACGCATGAACGTTGTTTTCCTTTCCTTATTGTCTTGAATGGAAGTAATTAGATGACATACATATACATATATATATACATAAATCCAGTATCATTATTATGTCATATATTTTATTAGTACTTATTATATATACTTTATAATCATTCATGAATGGTTAATCATTAAGAATGAATCTCATCGCGTCGTGGAGACGGTAGTCCGTACGTACGCACGAGCGATGATATCATTTTCATAAATATTGAATTGAATCGGAGTGGATTATACAATATATCAGAATCAATATGATTTTTTAATAACTATGTATAGTTATTCTTTACACCATTATACCCATCCATGTAAGGTGGTGGTGGAAAATAGATTACACCACGGCGTGGAGACGGTATTCCGTACGTACGCACGCGCGGTGATTTCTTTTTCCGTAGGATGGATAGATGGTGAAATAGGGTTGTTTCATACTTATAATAACATATCAGTATATGAGTGATACTGATGTTATTACTTCATAATGAAACAACCTAAGAAGAAGAAGTGGAAGAAGAAATAAAGATGAAAGAATTGGTAACGGTAATTACCTCTTCTTTGAAGTGCCTCTTTGAGACCTCCTCTTAGGGCACTAGAATTGGTCTTTGAGGAAGACCAGAACCTCTAGGATGTTTCTAGGGAAGTGGAGAAGGGATTTTGGCAGGGGTTGGACGAGCTTGAGTGCTCAAATTGGTGTGAGGAGGAGGGGGAGGAGGTGTCCTTTTATAAGGGAGGAGAGGGGCACCTTAGGAATATCTCAAAATATTATTTTATATTAAAGTCAAAATAGGTTTATAATGGTTCCAAAGGGTCTTATTTCGAAGATAAGGTGGGGAGGGGTCGAAATCCTATCAACCAATAGAATTTAGACAAGTTTAGGATATTATTTTAACCTTATCAGTTAAATTTAACTCTAAGTTAAATAATTTAACTTTTACCATGTCTTTTTGTTTTCTTTCACTATATGGTTAATAAACTTACTATAACATGCCAAACGAACCCCAAATTGTTTATTACTAATATATATATCCTTATCTAAGTCATTTGGCCGAACCTTAGATTTTTAGAAATAAAATAACAATTAGTAATATAATATTTTATTTAAAAACTATTTTGTGTCAATTTTGACACTATTTGATATATGATTTTTGTGAAAGTCATAACAGAATTATATGTTCGAACCAACTTGATTAAATCAACATTAATATATCATAGTAACCTAGAAAATTAGTGGAATTCATAAAAAGTCTCAAATTACATTCATTTGAGCATTTATAACATCAATTATGTTAATATTTCCTTAAAAGGGTAATTACTGCATCATCGTTGTGTCATAAATAAATTAATTTATTTAAAGTCTAAAAATTATAAATAAAATATCATTATGTAGGAAATTGTTTTATCTTTCTAATGAATATTTATAGTCTAATTTATCTTATGTATAACCCCATATTAAAAATGATTTACTTATTAAACTTTGATTTTAACTATTTTAACTATTCATTAAATAATATAATATTAAATGTCATAATCTAATCCAAGTGGACCTAAATGGTCATATTATATTCATAAGGTTGTTTTTGGTCGAATTACACTTATCCAATAGAATTAGGACATGTTTTAGGGTAATAGTAATATCATATTTACCCTTAGTTACCCTATTTACTATTAACCGTGGTAAAAAAAAGTAAAAAGTTACTATTCACCAAAAATTATTTTCATCTCATTGAACCACATTTTACTTACTGACATCAACCGTGTCTCTCGGATTTTTGAAATTCCATTCACAGAAGCGGTAAAATTAAGATTTATGAAGAAATTAATTTTTTTAACTACCACTTAGTAGTTTCACTATTCATCAAAAATTGATGTTTTTCAGAACAATGCCAAAATTTCATCCTAAGCTATATTTCATATTCCGAATTCAAAAATGAAGTCTATTTTACCAAATTCATATCATAGAATTTGCATTAATTAATTTTATAATTAAATCCCGCTGTTAAAACAAATAGCGTGTTTTTAAGAAACAATATCTATCAAAAGATTGACACTTGATTATGTCTGGTTTAAATGTGAAATTACATCCAATGACCAACATTGTATTAAATTGTAAAAATATATTCTAAATATACTTTAAAACCACTCAAATTAATAATTTATCACTATTAATTATTTCGATTAAAAAAAGTTGTTTTTAATTATTATATAGTAATTTTCACTATTCATCAGAATATGAAAGTTATCCGAAAAGTACCAAAATTTCACCTTAGGCTAATTTCGATATTCTGAGTCCAAAAATGAAGTCCATTTTGAAAAATAAAATTTATAAAATTTCAAAAAGTGGTTATTACTATTCATAACGGCTAGTTTTAATAATATTTTAATAACATATCGTTGTTTAGTGAAACTCGGTATTGCGTATTACACACGCTATCGAGGAAGGTCGTGGCAAGTCAAGGATGCATGTTGTGCAAGCTCCTTTTGGTGTAGCGTACAACACAAGACTTTAATAAAATTAAAAAGAATATTTTTTTATAAAATCTTGGGCTGTTACATTCTACCCCCCTTAAAATGAATTTCGCCCTCGAAATTCGTCGGGGTTATAAATGGTTTACTATTCGAAAGTTTCTTTAATAGAAACCCACATCGTAAAAAGGAATATCAAAACCAATCTTTAAAAACAAAAGTATGAAACGTAACGGTTACCCAAATAAACTAATCATTGGGTTTCCACATAGGTGAAAATATGGATATGGAAGAGAAATCTAACCATCATGTTCTGATGGAGAGTGGTAGAGAACATGGCTATGGAAAAGCCAGTAATCACAAATCCATAGATTTGTGATGATATAAGGTACCATCTGATTCATCAGGTATAAGATCACTAGGACAACATTTTTGGTTTTCAAGATCATTTCCCTAAAGTTGAAAATTTGAATTAGAATAAATACTTACTTTATTTTGGTACAATCTCACTATTGTTCGTGCCTTGAACAATTTCCACTTCATCTCTTAAATAAATGAAGTTGAATTTGTTATTCGTGAAGTGTTAGTAGATCATGTGATAGAACGACGGGTCATTCCATCTGTCTCAAACAAAAGGTTAGCAAAAATTATATGCATAAATCGATCTATAGTGAGATTAATCATATATGGTTCCTAAAATGGACTTATACTTCATATATCATACTGCTTAATATAATAAAACTAGTTTCTACTAAACAGGGACTTCCTGTAGGTCAGTGGTAGGCGATAAAGGCCAGTCACACTTCGGTTGTGGGTTCGATTCCTACAGCCTTGTCCGAAGCGATGGGCTGTCGCACGTCCTGCAGGTTGTCCTTTTTTCTAAAACTACATTACTATAACATCCCATCAATAATATCGAAAAAAAACTTCTATCCTTAAACAATAATCACTTATGTCCAACATAATCCATTTCAATCTTTAGGCTTATCCATAATACTGCAGTCCACTCTCATAACATAGTGAAAACGATTACCAGAGATTTAATACCATCGTTGATCCCCATATATCATAAGATATGTTTTGTTAGTCACATTCTAAACATTCAAAGTCCTTAATCATGTATTCTCTTGAATACCTTAGTGAAAACATGAATGCAGTTAAAAGTTAACACTTTCCACATACCAAAATCCTCAAAATTCTATATACTCAATCCATGATATCACTTAGTCCTTATATCAATCATGAGCTCATGAATACTATTAAACATTGCATTTTCTCGTCTTCATTATGCGCATATCATCTTATTTCCAAAAAAATATCTCAATCACTTTGAATACCACATCAATAAATATTGCAATACTCAATGATACAACATTATTTTGGAATCCCATTACATAAACGCTTAATCATTCCACCACATCGTTATCATATTCAACATCGCCAATAGTGATCGCATGTGACTTCCCTTTGTCCTTTGCCTTCAGTGGTTGCTCATGTTGATCATCACTAACCCTTGGATTAGGGCAATTATTAGCATAATGCCCCATTTCCTTGCACTTGAAGCATTGAAGTGTTGGTGGTGCGTTCTCTGCAGTGTTTGCTTTATTCACATCATTAGAAACCCTTTTTCCATTACTTCGACACTCAGCTGCTCGATGACCTTATTTTCCACACTTAAAACATTTTCTAGTTCCTTTAAGACAATCTCCACCATGCTTCTTTCCACACTTTGTGCATAAGGAAACATTCATCTTCTTTTCACCATTATTATGAGATTTCTCCTTGAACTCCATCTTTCGTTTCTTGTCAAAACCATGAGATGGATATGTAACACCAACTTCCATTTCTACCTTGATAGCACAACTTACAATTTCTTCATAGCTACTGAAGTCTCTTATAGCTAATGCCATTCGAAGACTTGGTTTTAAGCCACTGAAAAATCGATCAACTTTACTTTCAGGTTGGATGATAATTCCAGATGCATACCTTGCAAGTCTTGTAAAATTCACTTCGTATATACCAACAGATTCATCATCCTTCTGCTTCAGCTCAATAAACTCCTTTTCTATCTTTGTTCGAAGAATACGAGGGAAGTACTTACTGAAAAACAAGTTCTTCAACTCGTCCCATTCCATGGACTCAATTTCATCCCTTGGACTCGTATTCTTGATAAGATTCCACCATTGATCAGCTTCACCTTCCAAACGATATATTGCTAAGATGACTTTATCATGTTCAGAACATTGAAGAACTGAAAATATCTTTTCAGTGGTACTGATCCATTGTTCAGCAACAAGTGGATCGGAAGTCCCACTGAAAGAAGGTGGACGTTGCCTCATGAAGGACTCAATAGAATATTGTTCCCTTATCTGCTCATTTGGAAGTCCAGAATGATTCATAGCTTGTGTAAGTATAACAATAAGATTTTGCACTCCATCTCCCATAACATTTGTTTGTTCAGGAGGGCAATCATTGCATTGTCCATTTCATTGATCAACACAGTTCCTTCGGGTTCCAGCCATCGTCTAAAACCCAAAAAAAATAGTGTGAGAGGCAAAAATCATGCTAGGGAAAACAACATAATAAAGGGGGATTACCTTCAATATCCAACATCTTAGGTTTAATTATATGATCGTTAGCGTAATTCTATTACTATAACCTATACGTATACTTATCCCTAGGGACATCCCAAGACATACCTTAGAAATATCTCTAGGAATCTCACTAACGTTTTCGCATCCTAGTTTCCAAAGGTTGACTAAACCTTTCCTCTGATACCAACTGTAGAGGTCCGAAGCTTGACGTACATGGACATTACATTACATTTGCGGAATACTTAGTACATAACAAAAACACACACTAAAGGATCGTAATAGTTTAGTGTCTTTGGAAACTCGGAACGTAATCTTCTAATCATGGTGAAAGTTCTTCAATATCTCCCATAAAGGTCATCACTTTTTTCTACCTAAAACCTTTCTTTATATCCTGGGGAAAAGAAAACATAAAAGGGTGAGCTCAAATGCTCAGTAAGGGTAAACAAAAGAAAAATCAATCACATCATATACATAGCTTTTGGAAATCTTAACCTGCAAAAGAGCTCATAATATCATAACATGGGATATATCATAGAAGTGAAATGTAATCCCAATAATCATAACTTAAAACGTGAAACTTTGTGGCATACACACATAATCATAGAAAATCATTTCTTGTTAGTCAAGACTCATTGCCAAGACTATCTTAGTGGACAAAGTCCCTTTCTGAATCGAGTAACCCTCGTTTCAGTCCTGTTTCACTGAACCGGTATAACCTACCATTTCAGCCATGTCTATCTCATGAGATATAAAATCTTTACCCATTGCATTGGAGGGAGATATAGGTCCCACCCATCTTATAATGAATCCTTTCTTATGTGTGCCACATAATCATAAAACATACATCATCGCATAACACATGTAACAAAAATGGGATTCTTGAAACATCATGACATCATAAATCAATTCATATAAGATAAAGGAATTCATAAACATAATTCCATCACAACATAGTCAAATCAATGTAAAAATATGGATAGAAACAGAACCCTTTATTATCTTAGATGGAAAATAATTTTGATAAAACACTTGAATTGAATTCTTGAGGAAAATATCCTTTCTTCTTCAAAATCAATTTTTTTTTTCACAAAACATCATGCAATTTTAAAAGAAAGAGATTTTATTGAAAATAGTCATGAAATATTTTAGAGGAAGCTTCATGAAAATAAGGCTTTATAAAACAGTAGAAATCTGTTCATGCCGTATAAGTTAAAAAAAACATTCTTCGTACTTTTGTCGGAAAAGTCAAAAAGTACCTCGTACGAAAAACGACAAAAGATTCCTTTTATACATATTACTAAAAACTCACCGAAGGGTAAAAATGGATTTTAACAATTGTAGGTGGATGGAAATAATATTACATATTGATGAAACATGGATGTGGATGATAAAATACACCCCAGTAAATACTTACGAATAAAAAATCTCAGATAAAAATGAGCTTGTGATATTTCCCTTACCTTAGGTCCGATTTGCTTCGTATGTGTCCGAACCTCCTGGATAATGATTTAAATAATGTCATTGAATTATTAAAGAATCATATTCATTGTTATGATATCATATATGGTTCACTTATGACATTATATTACCCGTTCCTTTGTAAATTCCATGTTCAAGAAGCGTTTTGGGTAAAATCGTTTCATTTATCGTAGGTGTTTTGACTTGTTGTTGTTGACATCATTATTACTTATATCATGATTTACTTACTTCCAGAATATAAAATATGATTTATATATCATATATATTCAATATATATATATATATATATAATAAATAGATAAATTAAATGAAAAACACCGTTCATGGAGACGGTAGTCCGTACGTACGCATGAACGTTGTTTTCCTTTCTTTATTGTCTTGAATGGAAGTAATTAGATGACATACATATACATATATATATACATAAATCCAGTATCATTATTATGTCATATATTTTATTAGTACTTATTATATATACTTTATAATCATTCATGAATGGTTAATCATTAAGAATGAATCTCATCGCGTCGTGGAGACGGTAGTCCGTACGTACGCACGAGCGATGATACCATTTTCATAAATATTGAATTGAATCGGAGTGGATTATACAATATATCAGAATCAATATGATTTTGTAATAACTATGTATAGTTATTCTTTACACCATTATACCCATCCATGTAAGGTGGTGGTGGAAAATAGATTACACCACGGCGTGGAGACGGTATTCCGTACGTACGCACGCGCGGTGATTTCTTTTTCCGTAGGATGGATAGATGGTGAAATAGGGTTGTTTCATACTTATAATAACATATCAGTATATGAGTGATACTGATGTTATTACTTCATAATGAAACAACCTAAGAAGAAGAAGTGGAAGAAGAAATAAAGATGAAAGAATTGGTAACGGTAATTACCTTTTCTTTGAAGTGCCTCTTTGAGACCTCCTCTTAGGGCACTAGAATTGGTCTTTGAGGAAGACCAGAACCTCTAGGATGTCTCTAGGGAAGTGGAGAAGGGATTTTGGCAGGGGTTGGACGAGCTTGAGTGCTCAAATTGGTGTGAGGAGGAGGGGGAGGAGGTGTCCTTTTATAAGGGAGGAGAGGGGCACCTTAGGAATATCTCAAAATATTATTTTATATTAAAGTCAAAATCGGTTTATAATGGTTCCAAAGGGTCTTATTTCGAAGATAAGGTGGGGAGGGGTCGAAATCCTATCAACCAATAGAATTTAGACAAGTTTAGGATATTATTTTAACCTTATCAATTAAATTTAACTCTAAGTTAAATAATTTAACTTTTACCATGTCTTTTTGTTTTCTTTCACTATATGGTTAATAATCTTACTATAACATGCCAAACGAACCCCAAATTGTTTATTACTAATATATATATCCTTATCTAAGTCATTTGGCCGAACCTTAGATTTTTAGAAATAAAATAACAATTAGTAATATAATATTTTATTTAAAAACTATTTTGTGTCAATTTTGACACTATTTGATATATGATTTTTGTGAAAGTCATAACAGAATTATATGTTCGAACCAAGTTGATTAAATCAACATTAATATATCATAGTAACCTAGAAAATTAGTGGAATTCATAAAAAGTCTCAAATTACATTCATTTGAGCATTTATAACATCAATTATGTTAATATTTCCTTAAAAGGGTAATTACTGCATCATCGTTGTGTCATAAATAAATTAATTTATTTAAAGTCTAAAAATTATAAATAAAATATCATTATGTAGGAAATCGTTTTAGCTTTCTAATGAATATTTATAGTCTAATTTATCTTATGTATAACCCCATATTAAAAATGATTTACTTATTAAACTTTGATTTTAACTATTTTAACTATTCATTAAATAATATAATATTAAATGTCATAATCTAATCCAAGTGGACCTAAATGGTCATATTATATTCATAAGGTTGTTTTTGGTCGAATTACACTTATCCAATAGAATTAGGACATGTTTTAGGGTAATAGTAATATCATATTTACCCTTAGTTACCCTATTTACTATTAACCGTGGTAAAAAAAAGTAAAAAGTTACTATTCACCAAAAATTATTTTCATCTCATTGAACCACATTTTACTTACTGACATCAACCGTGTCTCTCGGATTTTTGAAATTCCATTCACAGAAGCGGTAAAATTAAGATTTATGAAGAAATTAATTTTTTTAACTACCACTTAGTAGTTTCACTATTCATCAAAAATTGATGTTTTTCAGAACAATGCCAAAATTTCATCCTAAGCTATATTTCATATTCCGAATTCAAAAATGAAGTCTATTTTACCAAATTCATATCATAGAATTTTCATTAATTAATTTTATAATTAAATCCCGCTGTTAAAACAAATAGCGTGTTTTTAAGAAACAATATCTATCAAAAGATTGACACTTGATTATGTCTGGTTTAAATGTGAAATTACATCCAATGACCAACATTGTATTAAATTGTAAAAATATATTCTAAATATACTTTAAAACCACTCAAATTAATAATTTATCACTATTAATTATTTCGATTAAAAAAAGTTGTTTTTAATTATTATATAGTAATTTTCACTATTCATCAGAATATGAAAGTTATCCGAAAAGTACCAAAATTTCACCTTAGGCTAATTTCGATATTCTGAGTCCAAAAATGAAGTCCATTTTGAAAAATAAAATTTATAAAATTTCAAAAAGTGGTTATTACTATTCATAACGGCTAGTTTTAATAATATTTTAATAGCATATCGTTGTTTAGTGAAACTCGGTATTGCGTATTACACACGCTATCGAGGAAGGTCGTGGAAAGTCAAGGATGCATGTTGTGCAAGCTCCTTTTGGTGTAGCGTACAACACAAGACTTTAATAAAATTAAAAAGAATATTTTTTTATAAAATCTTGGGCTGTTACAATGTCTATCTCATGATATATAAAATCTTTACCCAATGCATTGGAGGGAGATATAGGTCCCACAAATCTCATAATGATACCATTCTTATGTGTGCCACAAAATTTTAGACCATACATCATAGCATAACCCATGTAATAAAAATGGGAATCTTAAACATCGTGACATCATAAAACAATTAATATAAGATAAATAAATTCATAAAAATATTTCCATCACAACATAATCAAATCAATGTAATAATAGGGATATAAACATAACCCTATATTATCTTATATGGAAAATAATTTTGATAAAACACTTGAACTCCATTCTTGAGGAAAATATCCTTTCTACTTCAAAAACATTTTTCCTTTCTTAACATGTCTTACAATTTTAAACTAAAAGAAGTTGATTAAAAATAAACTTGAAAACTTTTAAATGAAGATTCATGGAAATAATGTTTTAAAAATACATTCATGTTGTATAAGTTAAAAAAAACATTCTTCTCGTACTTTTGTCGGAAAAGTCAAAAAGTACCTCGTACGAAAAACGACAAAATATTCCTTTCATATCTTTTAATAAAAACTCACCAAAGGGTGAAATTGGATTTAAACAATTTTAGGAGGATATAAATAATATTACATATTGAGGAAACATGGATGTGGATGATAAATATTCACCAGTAAATTCTGAAGTATAAACAATCTCAGATAAAAATTGCGATTGCGAGATTGTCCCTTACCTTAGGACCAATTTGCTTCATACATGTCCGAACCTTCTGTATAATGATTTAAATAATGTTATTTACTTATTCCAGAATCATAATTATTGTTATGATATCATATATGGTCATATTCTTAGCTTCTTATTAGTAATATTTCATTACTACTTGTTATTCGGGTGTTTATTACTTTTTGTTCTTATGCGTGTTTTGTCGAATAAATTCTTATTACTCTTTATAGGATATAGATAAATAATTTACAGAATTTTATTAGTGTAATATATATCATATTAATTCATTCAATTCATTTATATAATCATTATTCAATGAAGATCATATAGAACGAGTCACATCACATTGTGGAGACGGTAGGTTGTATGTACGCACGAGTGATGATATCGTTCCCATGATCGTGGAATTGTATTGGAGTGTATGTATACTATTTCAGAATCAATAAAACTTTAAAATAATAATATATAGTTATTTATTTGCACCATTATACCCATCCAAGTAAGGTGGTGGTGGAAAACAGATTACACCACGGTGTGGAGACGGTATTCCATACGTACGCACAAGCGGTGATTTCATTTTTCGTAGGATGGATAAGAGGTGAAATAGGGTTGTTTAATATTTATAATAACATATCAGTATATTAGGGATAATGATGTTATTACCTCATAATGAAACAACTAAAGAAGATAGAGTAGAAGAATAATGAAACTTGAAGAAAACGGTAGAAGGTATTACCTCTTTCTCGAAGTGCCTCCTTTAAACTTTCTCTTAAGGCACTAGAGTTGGTATTTTGAGAAGACCAGTACCTCTAGTAGGTTTCTAAGGAAGTGGGGAAGTGAAACGGTCAGTTTTTAGCCTAGATTGAAGGCTCAAATTGGTGTGATGAAGAGAGGGAGGAGGTGCCTTTTATAAGGGAGGAGAGGGGCACCTTTGGAAAGTGTGGAAATATTATTTTATTATAAACTTATCTTCGGTTTAAAAAGGTCCAAAAATCATTAAAGATGAAGATAAGATTACTCATGGTTGAAATAAAATCATCCAATCAGAATTGGACATGTTTTGGAAAATATTGTAATCATTATAATCTTATTTATTTAAATCATTTATTAATGAGGTAAATAATTCATCATAATTGTGTCATAAATAATTTAATTTATTTGTTGTCTAAAAATTATAAAAAAAAATATCATTATGTAGGAAATATTTTTAGATTTACAATGAATATTTATAGTCCAAAATATAATTTATATAACCCCTTATAAAAATTAATTACTAAAAGATTTTTGTTAATGTCAATTTTGTCTTTACATTAAATTAATTAATCCAAATTGTCATTGTCACTACCAAGTGGCTTAATGGGGTCCCAAAATCGAGCCAAGGATGCACATGGTCGGCCACTACTCATTCAATAAGGTTAGGACAAGTGTCAATGTAATTTTGAATTATTATAATATTCTTTTAACCTTGAATTATCCTATTTACCTTTAACCGTAGTAAATAAAAATTACCGTAGTTACTATTCATAATATCAAAAAAAATAAAAGTAACATATTAACATAATATGGACCCACTGATTCCAAATATGGAATCCATTTTTCAAAATTCAAAACACAGAAGTTGTAGTACTTAATTTAAAATTAATCCCGTTGTTAAGCAAACGGGTTTTAAAAGTTAAAACATTGCCAAAGATTGAAATGTTTTTACCTATGAATTCAATGAAAAATTAATGATAATGAAATAAATTATATTAAATGGTAAAAATATATTCTATTTATAATTTAAAAACATAAAATATTATAATTTAACCATATAATGTATTACGATGAAAAAAGTTGTTTTTAATTAAAATATAGCATGTTTTTAGTACTCATTAAAATATGAAAGTTATCAGAATAATATGAAAAATTTATCCAAAGTAAATTTTTATATCCTGATTCTAAATAAGAATTTTATTTTGTCAAATTGAACTTATAAACTTGTTACAAACTAGATTTAATGTGGGTGTGCCATCAAAAGGCGGTAAAAATGCATTTTTTGAAAAATACTTCTTTTATCAAAAAAAAACTGATTTTGTTTTTATACCTCATTCTAGAAAATGTATAAGATGAATTAAAATGTTATAAAATTCAAAATTTAGTTAATAATATTCATAACGGCTAGTTTATAATATTATAATATATCGTTGTTTAGTGAAACTCGGTATTGCGTACTACACATGCTATCGAGGAAGGTCGTGATTGCGTGTAACGCAAGCCAAGCTAGTGTTGTGTGTAGTGGAAGATTCCTTTCCGTATAACATATTTCATTAAAAATAAATAATTCTCATAAAATATGAGGGTGTTACATTCTACCCCCCTTAAAAGGAACTTTTCCCTCGAAATTTATCACTTCGTAACAAATAGATGAGGATACCTCTTCCTTATCATATCCTCAAGTTCCCATGTAGCTTCTTCTAATTGGTGGTTCCTCCATAAAACTTTCACCAAGAGAGTGGCCTTGTTCTATAGGACTTTTTCGCTACGATCCAGAATCTCTATTGGCTGTTCTTCATAAGAAAGATCTTGTTCCAGCGGTACAACTTCTGAGCTGAGTACATGTGAAGGATCAGGTATGTACGTTCTCAGGAGAGATACATGGAACACATTGTGAACTTGAGAGAGATTCGGTGGAAGCACCAATTGGTAAGCTACCTTCCCAACACGATCTAGAATTTCAAAAGGACCGATATATCTAGGGCTAAAATTTCCCTTCTTTCCAAATCTCATTACTCTCTTCCAAGGAGATATTCGTAAGAAAACTTTATCACCCACTTCAAACTCTAGGTATTTTCTTTGGTTGTCGGCATAAATTTTTTGTCTAATCTGAGATAATCTTATGTGTTATTGAATAGATCTGACCTTTTCTGCCATTTCATCAACAAGATCAGGTCTTAATAGCTTTCTTTCCCAAACTTCATCCCAGCAAGTTGGAGTCCTGTATTTCTTTCCATAGAGAGATTAATAAGAAGCCATCTGAATACTATAGTGAAATCTATTATTATAATAAAATTCCACCAAAGGTAGGTGTTGATCCCAACCACCTTTGAAATCTATAGAGCAAGCTATCAACATATCTTCTAGAGTTTTAATTGTCCACTTAGACTGATCATCTGTCTGAGGATGATAAGCAGTGCTGAAACTCAAATATGTATCCAGAGTATGCTGAAGACTTCGCCAGAACTTTGAGGTAAACCTCGGATCCCGATCAGATATAATACAAAGTGGTACTCCATGAAATCTTACCACTTCCTTTACATATATCCTGGAAAGCTGATCTAGAGAGAAATCCTCTCTAATAGCAATAAATTGTGCAAACTTTGTAAGACGATCAACTATGACCCAGATAGCATAATTGCCTTTGGATGTTTTAGGAAGCCCAGTGACAAAGTCCATAGTGATGTTTTCCCATTTCCATTCAGGTATGGGTAATAGTTGTAACATCCCCTTAGACTTCTGTCTCTTAGCTTTAACTTGCTAACAAACCAAGCATCGAGAGACATATTAAGCAACATATCTTTTCATTCCATCCCACCAGAAGTACTCTTTAAGGCCCCTATACATCTTCGTGCTTCCAGGATGAATAGAGAATGAAGAACTATGAGACTCATCCAGTAGCTCCTTCTTTAATTCTGTGATGGGAGGAACACAAACTCGATACCTGAACTTTATCACCCCATCACAATCAAGGTTGAATTCAGGAACATTTCTCACCTTCTTTTGTAACTCGACATCTTCTTTCTGCGCCTCTTTAATATTCACATGTATAGATGGTTGAACATTTATTTGAGAAAGATACGATTTTCCCCTTTCATTATAATTCCAGGATCCATCCTTTGTAAATCAATAAATGTTGGTTCTTTTGTGATCCTCATCATGGATAATCTAGCTTGGTCTTGTCGACTTAATGCATCTGCCACCTTGTTTTCTTTCCTAGGGTGGTAATGAATTGAGCAGTCGTAATCCTTAATCAGCTCCAACCATCATCTTTGGCGCATATTCAGCTCCTTTTGTGTGAAAATATACTTTAAACTTTTATGATTAGTATAAATTTCACACTTTTCTCCATAAAGATAATGCCTCCAAATATTTAATGCAAAGATTACCGCAGTTAACTCCAAATCATGAGTTGGGTAATTTTGCTCATGGATTTTCAACTGTTGTGAGGCATAAGTTATCACCACATCATTTTGTATAAGAACACACCCCAACCCCTTCTTGGATGCATCACTGTAGATCACAAACCTTTCTCCACTACAAGGAAGTGTGAGCATAGGTGCACTGGATAACCTTATTTTCAACTCCTTGAAATTCTCTTCACATTCCTCTGTCCACACAAACTTAACTCCTTTTCGAGTCAACCTGGCAAGTGGATTGGATAATCGTGAAAAATCTTTCACAAAACGTCGATAATAACCATCCAAACCAAGAAAACTTCAGATCACAGTTACTATTGTTGGTCTCGACCATCTTTCGATAACCTCTGTTTTTGATGGATCCACAGATATCCCCTCTTTTGAGATTATGTGACCAAAAAATGAAACTTTTTGAAGCCAAAATTCACACTTGGTAAATTTTGCATAAAGCTCCTCCTTTCTCAGGGTCTTTAATACAATTATCAAGTGATCTTCATGTTCCTCCTTCCTCTTTGAATAGACAAGAATGTCATCTATAAAGACTACCACAAACTGATCAAGATAGTCTCTAAAAACTCTATTCATCAGATCCATGAAGATAGCAGGGAAATTAGTAAGACCAAATGGCATCACTATAAATTCATAGTGTCCATACCTTGTACGGAAAGCCGTCTTTGGTATATCCTCCCTTTTGACCCTTAATTGATGATACCCTGAATGAAGATCAATCTTGGAAAAGTATTGAGCTCCGCGTAGTTGTTCAAATAGGTCATCAATGCATGGGAGAGGATATTTGTTCTTGATAGTGATCTTGTTAAGTTCTCGATAATCAATGCAGAGTCTCATTGATCCATCTTTCTTCTTAACAAACAGAACAGGTGCTCCTCAAGGTGACGTACTAGGGCGTATGAATCCTTTATCAAGATTCTCTTGGAGTTGATTCTTCAATTCCTGCAACTCAATTGGGGTCATTCTATAAGGTGTCTTTGAAATAGGCAAAGCACCCGGTACGAGTTCTATTGAAAACTCAACTTCACGATTTGGTGGAAGACCTGGAAATTCCTCCGGAAAGACATCATCAAATTCCCGTACAATGGGCATATTATTAATCGTGAGTTTCTCTCCAACCATTTGAGATAAATAACCTTCATTTAGTGGAATCAAGACCCATAAGAGAGAGAAATTTCCACTGGAAGGTTATGTTCATCCTTGCATCGATAGATAATCATAGATTGATCTGGAATATGAAATGTGACTTCCCTTCTTTGGAAATTGATATGAGCTCCATATAAAAAAATCCAATCCATGCCAAGAATCACATCATATTCCACTATAGGAAGGATCACAAGATTTGCAGGAAGCACTTTCCCACAAACTTCAATCAGAGAAGAATTGTTAACTTTTGATGCGACTATTGTGACATTAGGAGTTTTCACAACCAACTCAACATCTAATTGTTTAGTTAATACGGCGATACCCTTAGAAAATTCTTCAAAAATAAAAGAGTGGGTGGATCCAGAATCAAATAAAACATTTTCTCCTTTAGAGTGGATGGTAAGTGTACCTCTCACCACTTCGTTGTTGTACTCCACATCGCCGATAGTAATTGCATGTGACTTTCCTTTGTCTTTGGCCTTAAGAGTTTTTTGACATCGATCATCATCATTAACCCTTGGATTTGGGAATTGATTGGCATAATGCCCCATCTCCCTGCACTTGAAACATTGAAGTGTAATAGGTTCATTCTGTATATCCCTTCCTTTTTTTCATCATTAGACATCTTATTCCCATTATTTCAACATTCAATTGCCTGATGACCTTCTTTTCCACACTTATAATATTTTCTTGTCCTCTTAAGAAAATTTCCTCCATGTTTCTTTCCACACTTTGAGCATAAGGGAAAACTCATCTTCTTTTCAGTGTGGTCTTTAGATTTTCCTTTGAATTCCATTTTCCTCTTCTTATCAAACCCATGTGACTGATGGGTTACACCAATCTCCATCTCAACCTTGAGAGCACATCGAACAATTTCCTCATAGCTATTGAAGTCCCTTATGGATAACTCCCTTCAAAGACATGGTTTTAAGCCACTAAAGAATCGATCGATCTTACTCTCAGGTTGGATAATAATTCCAGAAGCGTACCTTGCAAGTCTTGTAAAATTTGCTTCGTAGGTACCAACAGATTCATCATCCTTTTTCTTCAGTTCAAGAAACTCCTTCTCCATCTTTGTTCGAAGAATATGAGGGAAATGCTTATTGAAAAATAAGTTCTTGAACTCGTCCCATTCCATGGACTCAATTTCATCCCTTTGCCTCGTAATCTTAATAAGATTCCACCATTGATCAACATCACCTTCCAAACGATACACTACTAAAATGACTTTATCATGTTCAGAACACTGAAGAACTGAAAATATCTTTTCAGTGGTACTGATCCATTGTTCATCCACTAATGGATCAGAAGACCCGCTGAATGAAGGTGGATGCTTCCTCATGAAGGATTCAACAGAATGTTACTCCTTACTTTTCTAATTTGGAAGTCCTGCATGATTCATAGCTTGAGAAGGTGTGTGAGCATGGATACAAGATTTTCCATTCCATCTCCCATAATGTTTGGTTGCTCAGGGGGACAATAATTGCATTGCCCGTCGCATTCCACATTAACACAGTTCCTTCGGGTTCCAGCCATTGACTAAAACCAGGAAGAATAGTGTGAGCAACACTAATTATAATAGGAAAACCACATAATCAAGAATAAAATTCCACACTTAAGGTCTTATCATAGGTTGTTCATGGACATTTCTAAAACACTAAGATTGTGTTCTATGCTTATACATATCCTTAGGTTTCTTACTAAGGCTTTCACATCCTAGTTTCCAAAGGTTGACTATACCTTTCCTCTGATACCAACTATAATGGTCTGGAATTACTTCCAGTGGACTATAATTGATACCTATCAGGGCACTCCATGGGAGGCTTCACCCCCTGGGCGGGACACACCACCATCCCCAGTGGCAGCCATTTCCTCATGAAGCCCTTGGGCGGAGAGCCATGATTCGTCCAACGCTCACATGTGAGAGTTCCCAAGGATCAGATACATTCCTACCTCCTTTGACTTTGATACCAAATATAGCAACCCATACTTTACATACATGGTTAATACTTAAAAATTGAAGCATACTTATTATAACATATAACAAAACCATGAAAGGACCGTATAGGTATAGTGTCTTTAGAAACTGGGAAACATAAACAACTGGTTCATAAAGCATCAACACTGTCTCCCATTTATTTCATCATATCTATAGTCCCTTTTTGGCATATCTTACTTAATAACCTTCTTCCTGACATGGGGAAAGAAAACATACAAAAGGGTGAGCTCAAATGCTCAGTAAGGGTAAACAAAAGAAATATCAATCACATAAAATTCATAAGAACATAACAATTTGGAAATCTTACCCTGCAAAAGAGATCATAATTTCATAACATGGGATAAATCATGGTAGAGAAATGTAATCCCAATAATCATATCTTAAAACATGAAACTTTTTGGCATACACACATAATCATATAGAATCATTTCTTTTTAGTCAAGACTCATTTCCAAGACTATCTTAGTGGACAAAGTCCATTTCTGAACTGAGTTCACTCCTCGTTTCAGTCCTGTTTCACTGAACCAGTTTAACCTGCCATTCCAGCCATGTCTATCTCATGAGATATAAAATCTTTACCCAATGAATTGGATGGATATATAGGTCCCACCCATATCATAATGATACCATTCTTATGTGTGCCACAAAATTATAGACCATACATCATAGCATAACCCATGTAATAAAAATGGGAATCTTAAACATCGTGACATCATAAAACAATTAATATAAGATAAAGAAATTCATAAAAATATTTCCATCACAACATAATCAAATCAATGTAATAATAGGGATATAAATAGAACCCTATATTATCTTGGATGGAAAATAATTTTGATAAAACACTTAAACTCCATTATTGAGGAAAATATCCTTTCTACTTCAAAAACATTTTTCCTTTCTTAACATGTCATACAATTTTAAACTAAAAGAAGTTGATTAAAAATAAAATTGAAAACTTGTAAAGGAAGATTCTTGGAAATAATTTTTTAAAAATCCATTCATGCCGTATAAGTTAAAAAAACATTCTTCCCGTACTTTTGTTAGAAAAGTCAAAAAGTAACTCGTATGAAAAACGACAAAATATTCCTTTCATATCATTTACTAAAAACTCACCGAAGGGTAAAATTGGATTTAAAAAATTTTAGGAGGATATAAATAATATTAAAAATTGAGGAAATATGTATGTGGATGATAAATATTCCCCAATAAATTCTGAAGTATAAACAATCTCGGATAAAAATTGAGATTGCGAGATTGTCCCTTACCTTAGGTCTAATTTGATTCGTAAGTGTCCTAACCTCCTGTATAATGATTTAAATAATGTTATTGACTTATTACAGAATCATAATTATTGTTATGATATCATATATGGTCATATTCTTAGCTTCATATTAGTAATATTTCATTACTACTTGTTATTCGGGTGTTTATCACTTTTTTTTCTTATGCGTGTTTTGTCGAATAAATTCTTATTTATCTTTATAGGATATAGATACATAATTTACAGAATGTTATTAGTGTAATATATATCATATTAATTCATTCAATTAATTTATATAATCATTAATCAATGAAGATCATATAGAACGAGTCGCATCACATCGTGGACACGGTAGGCCGTACGTACGCACGAGCGATGATATCGTTTCCATGACCGTGGAATTGTATTGGAGTGTATGTATACTATTTCAGAATCAAAAACACTTTACAATAATCATATATAGTTATTTATTTGCACCACTATACCCATCCAAGTAAGGTGGTGGTGGAAAACAGATTACACCACGGTGTGGAGACGGTATTCCGTACGTACGCACACACGGTGATTTCATTTTCCGTAGGATGGATAAGAGGTGAAATAGGGTTGTTTCATATTTATAATAACATATCAGTATATGAGGGATACTGATGTTATTACTTCATAATGAAACAACTAAAGAAGAGGGAGTATAAGAAGAATGGAACTTGAAGAAAATGGTAGAAGGTATTACCTCTTTCTCGAAGTGCCTTTTTTAAACTTTCTCTTAAGGAACTAGAGTTTGTCTTTTGACAAGACCAGTACCTCTAGTAGGTTTCTAAGGAATTGGGGAAGTGAAATGGGCAGGGTTTGGCCGAGCTTGAAGGATCAAATTGGTGTGAGGAAGAGAGGGAGGAGGTTCCTTTTATAAGGGAGGAGAGGGGAACCTTTGGAAAGTGTGGAAATATTATTTTATTATAAACTTATCTTCGGTTTCAAAAGGTCCAGAAATCATTAAAGATAAATATAAGATGACTCATGGTCGAAATAAAATCATCCAATCAGAATTGGACATGTTTTGGAAAATATTTTAATCATTATAATCTTATTTATTTAAATCATTTATTAATGAGGTAAATACTTCATCATTATTGTGTCATAAATAATTTAATTTATTTGGTGTCTAAAAATTATAAAACAAATATCATTATGTAGGAAATATATTTATATTTAATATTTATAGTATAAAATATAATTTGTATAACCCCTTATAAAAATTAATTACTAAAAGATTTTTGTTAATGTCAATTTTGTCTTTACATTAAATTAATTAATCCAAATTGTCATTGTCAGTACCAAGTGTCTCAATGGGGTCCCAAAATCGACCCAAGGATGCCCATGGTCGGCCACTACTCATCCAATAAGTTTAGGACAAGTTTCAATGTAATTTTGAATTATTATAATATTCTTTTAACCTTCAATTACCCTATTTACCTTTAACCATAGTAAATAAAAATTACCGTAGTTACTATTCATAATATAAAAAAAATAAAAGTAACCTATTAACATAATTTGGACCCACTGATTCCAAATATGGAATCCATTTTTTAAAATTTAAAACACAGATGTTGCAGTAATTAATTTAAACTTAATCCCGTTTTTAAGCTAACAGGTTTTAAAAGTTAAAACATTGCCAAAGATTGAAATGTTTTTACTTATGAATTTAATGTAAAATTAATGATAATGACATAAATTATATTAAATGGTAAAAATATATTCTATTTATACTTTAAAAACATTCAATATTATAATTTAACCATATAAATTATTGCGATGAAAAAAGTTGTTTTTAATTAAAATATAGCGTGTTTTTTCTATTCATTAAAATATGAAAGTTATCAGAATAATATGAAAAATTTATCCAAAGTAAATTTTTATATCCTGATTCTATAGAAGAATTTTATTTTTTCAAATTAAACTTATAAAATTGTCAAAAACTAGATTTAATGTGGGTGCGCCATCAAAAGCCGGTAAAACTGCATTTTTTTGAAAAATACTTCTTTTATCCAAAAAAACTGATTTTGTTTTCATAACTCATTCTAGAAAATGTATAAGATGAATTAAAATTTTATAAAATTCAAAATCCAGTTAATAATATTCATAACAGCTTGTTTATAATATTATAATATATCTTTGTTTAGTGAAACTTAGTATTAGTACTACACACGCTATCGAGGAAGGTCGTGATTGCATGTAACACAAGCCAAGCTAGTGTTGTGTGTAGTGGAAGATTCCTTTCCGTATAACATATTAAATTAACAAAATACTTCTCATAAAATATCTGGGTGTTACATCTATCTTGACAGATTATGTATTTCTTGGCTAATAAAGAAAAAAGATTTAATTTCATTGAGCACCATAGATACTGAATATATTTTGGCTAATCAACTGTGAACAACATTATTGTGGATAAAACAATAGCTTGATTATATGGGATTTTAAGTGAAGTCTCTAATTGTAATCTATTATGATAATCCAAGTTCTATAAATATTAGAAAAAATCTAGTCAATGACTCATTGACGAAGAACATGGAAATCAAGTTCCATTTTATCAAGGAGAAGGTGGAGCATGGGCTTGTAAAGTTGGAGTATGTACATATAGAACTACATGTTGCAGACATTCGAATGAATGCATTACCCAAAGAGAAATTTGAGTGGAATTGACTAGATCATAGATCTTAGTCGACTCCCCGCACTTGAAAAAGCATGGATCTGTGACTCCCTCTCCCTAAGGTATGGTGTGTTGTTACCTTATGTACAAATATTTTTTATTTACAATATTGTAGTCACAATGAAGTGACTATTTGGTTCTTTGAAAAAATGTGAGAAAATATCTTGATCAAGATAGGGTATAAGCTGATAGGGGGAGCAGTGAAGTAGGGGTTGTTTTTAATCTACTGATATTGAAGCAGTACTTTGAATGAAGATAAATCATGATATAAAATCATGGTATAATTTGTTTTAAATGTATGGATAATGAATGATGTATTCTTGAGATCTAGATGTAGTGTTACAATTGGTACCAAGAAAGTTTTATCATGTGGTGTCAATAAATAAGCGATTCATTGATGAAATTTTCATGATACTCTTGCTTCTCATACTGAGAAAGGCTCATTTGGGATTAAAGTGCGTGTTTAGTAAATCTTTGATTTCTATTTGGAATCATATAAAAAGAATTTTTATGGAATATGAAAGATCACATTGAGTTGTAAACAAATTGTAATTAGAATCTTTAGAGTGGTATAAAATGGTTCATAGTTGTGAAAAAACCCAAAGGGGTAGATTGTTGGAAATAAATACCTCAAGGTTACGTTGTAGTGTTTTTAGGTTGATTGTGTTTGTTGAAAAATTCAGTTGAAAAAATTCTATCATGGTTTTTATCAAAGAAAAGTATTTCGAAGGTGGTGAATTTTACCAATGTGTTCCAAATTTCTAGGCCCCAAAATCATGATTTTTTTGGAAAAGGAATGATTTCCACATAGCATAATTAGAGAAATATAAAGTAGGTATATAGAACTATGAAGAAAGATAGACCAAGTCAACTTTTTTGTATAGAAGCTGCACTATGTGGACTGAAAATGAGGTATGAAGAACTAAAATGGAAGCTAATGTTTTCAGATAGAATCAGTGAATGAAAAAACCCACAACAGAGGTCAGTTCATAATAAGCTTATCATTTGTAGTCAAAGATAATGAATTAAAAGCCTCTGCAAAGGGAAAATCGATTGTGAAGGAATATGGTGACTTAAGGGGATCTATGAATGAATAAATGTGCTATGTGAACCATATAGCAATTTTAGTATGTGGTGAAGGCTTTTTTGTAAAGTATTTTTAAGTAATTATGATTAGCGGGTTCTTCAAATCTATTTTCCTATATAAAGACCCCTAATCAGATCATTAGGTGAGAGTGAATTTTATTAGATAGGATTATCACTGGAAGAATTTGGAAAAGTATGAAGTGGTTCAAAAAGGAGGCATTCTAGGAATGAAGTGATTTACAAAAGAGGTGATTTTAAAAGTAGTCTACAATGGTCTGTTCATGAAGGAGATATTTTACAAAGACAATTTGTAGAAAGGGATAATGGGGCAATGTAGCTCGTAAAGGAAAAGGGGTCATGAATCATAGACCATATATGGGGTGAAGGAAGTCCATGAAGAAAGGATATCCAAGAAGAACTCATGTCACATAGTGCAAGGTAGTTTTGAAAGTGGTTAAGGTAATCCAAAAATTAAGGTGATCTATAAAGCACTGATTCCATGTGGTGAAAGGAAGTTTGTGAAGTGATTTAAGCAGTTCATAAAGGGACTGAATTTTTTTCCAAAGTAATTTTCATAAACCAATAGTATGCGGAAAAGTGTATTTCACCTATGAGGTGAAAAAAGACTTGATGGAACACCCATATATTTGTGAAATAATTATGAGGTTATTTAGAAAAACAAAAGATTCCTCTAAAGATATAGTGAGGACACTTCGATAGAGAGGGTAGTGATCTTTCAAAATGTGATTGGATATAAACTATGAGGGATAATGATTCTACTCTGAACATTGTATTGGAAGTGATATTTAGTTGATTTGGTACATAGGAACATTTCCTATGTATTCTCATAGGATGTAGCCTAGTGAGGGTGAACCAAGTAAAATTGATGTGTCCTATACATTTTTTAATTATCATATTATTCACTACTATATTAAGGAGAGATAAGAGTGTTTTGTTTAATAGAGAAACAAAATCCAATGAGACATTTGTTTTAATATGTCATATCCTGATTCATCCCCCTTCTCATAGTACTTAACCTATGTTGGATAATAGATATCATTTATTTTATCCTATTATATATAAAAAAAACTTGAGTTTTTTATTTATCCCTCCTTTTGATATAATGTAGTTGTTTTCTATGAATAAGAAAAATAGAATAATATATACATACATATGCTACGATTTGGCCCTAAAAACTTATGACATAAATTTTATTTGAAAAACCAGATAAAAAACATGTTAATCCATTAAAGGTCAAGGATCTGATACCACATACGGGTTCATGTATTCATTTAATAAAATTTGTTAGTGGAACAAATCCATGAAATCCCTAATCTATCTTCAACATTATAAACATGAAATATAAATGAACATAAATAATCATACCTTATCTACTGTGAATTACATATTTAACTCTCTAATGTAGTAGGTTTAATGGGTATCTTGATACCAGTAACCAACTACCTCCTACCTCTAAGGGAATATGCTAGCCTTTGGATCCTAATTCATAATTAGAGGATTTCTATCCTTTCAAAGATGTTATCACCTTTAGTGGAGATGTATAGAGACCTTGGATGTAAATAGAGCAAAGAATTATGGAATGAAATCATCAAGTCATACCTAATAGAGGGGGATCACATATATTTTATCAGCACTCTTCATTAAAATAAGGGAGCCTATTCAAGGGAGCATCGACTTCCATCTCATTGTTACAGCCTGTTGGAGTGCTTATTCATTGAAAACTATATCTAATGTATATATATCCATAAATAGACCAATACCATTGATTCATAAACAATAGTAAGTGAAGTAAGATGTGTAAATGATGAATGTAAGTGATATCATATATCATGTGTCCTATTGTATACTATGATAGTAATCTAATCAAAGTCTATAATATAGGAATACATTTTCTTATACTAATATAGTTATGAGATATCATAAAAATATGATATTTTTGATTTTTTACATCTCTTATAAACCTAACCATTAAACCATGATATAATACCATTTTGTAATAATATGACCCGAATACCCAAGCCCTCGACTCAATTTGGATTTCCACATGTCCTCAAGTATATCCCCTAATCACTAGATGATGGTAACTAGTACTGATGGATGAAACATAATAATTGGGGAATGATTTTTCCCTTATTTAAGAACCAATCACATGATATATGAGTGAAATTTTATTTAAAAAACAAAACTAATACTTTAAAACAAACCTTTTAAAGTAAATAAAAAACCTAATAGAGTAAAGTGGAAATAAAATGACACTATGTCAAATATGACATTTCCAACTAAGAAACAATCCCTATAAATCATGGATAGTCCAACACCACATATAATACCTAACAAAACACCATCATTTCCACCATGAATTAAGATTATAATATGAATCAACAATTATAATTAGATCCTTTACCTTTAATAAATCTTAATAAAACACATGCACACACCAATATGTGTGGGTATGGGTGAGTATATGAATACTCAATAGGATTTCCCAATATAACACCCATGTAATCCCATGCTTTATCTTTTAAATATTATGAAATAAATGAAATTAGAAATAGTTTGAAACATTTTTAAGTAAATTAGTTTTTCAAAAAATTATAGATAAACCATATCAACACATATAACTCATGTTATTTTCTCTCCCCAAAAGAAAGGGTAACCCTTCCCAATCACCCAAAAACTTATTCTATCATTAGTGATAATAATTTTAGGAGATATAAGAAATATGAAACATATATAATAAATAACCACTTATGATCATAACATATAACCACTATAGTCATCACCCATCTGATTTTTTTCCTAAAATCATGGCGCTCCCAATTTACAATAAGAAAAAATGGAACTTCTCATCCAACATGATCACCCAACCCTACTTTTCATTCCTAAAACTTCTCGGTCATTACTCATTCCAAATTCATTCAATTTCTCAAACAATTTTTTCTTCCTATTTTTTTCTAAATACTTCCATCAAACCCACATTATCATAAATTTTACCAACTTGAGATATGAAAGTACTTATTTTTAAAAAATTTATACTTTAAAACCAAATCCAATGGTTTAATTAAAAATACCAAAATCTAGGTTTTTTTAGATCTATAAAACATTAATTTTATCAAAATAAATTTACAAAATTATTTGATAAACCCACAATACATACCATCAATATAAAATTACATCAATCACATAATAAACAATTACAATCCACCAAGGAATGAATAGGATCCACCAAACATAGATGAATAATACTTGGAGATCTATGAAACCCCAGGGATGATTTCAATGATCATGATCCAATACTTTGAACAATAAAAACAAGAATATGAGATCATGATTCATTAATTCATGATTTGAAATCCATAATTCTGCCACTTTAGATCTAATATAGTAAGATAAAACTATCTAGATAAAGGGAGATAGAAAAATAGAATGAAAGAGAAATTTCCAAGAATAGTTTATATCTTTGAGAAATAAACTTTTATTTGATACTAATTCAATTGATCATATATAGAAACAAAATTTTCATTAATGTGAAATCCTAAATTTATCTATCAATGAGACATAGGGTCACTCAAATTAATAATTGGGTGTTAATGAGTTTTTTAAAAGGCTAATGATTTTTTTTAAACTATAACTCATATAATCTATTTTGATACACACTATTAAACTCCATGGTATCCTAGACCATTAATCTATCTATGTAGGTTTCCTTGACTAGTTTTTTGGTCACACAGTTTGTTCATATGGTCTTACAAACCATGTGCCTAACCATGATGAATTTATTATTTTGATTTTGTAATTTTATGTATGTCTTTCCATGGGGTGATTAGTAATAAAATTTATAATCCCATTGATATATCATTGTTTCGAATCATCAGTTGTTTTATAAGAAGATCCACTCATTAGTCATTCTTTGAGTTATGTTTCACTTATCATTATTATTTTATTTTTGTTTAATAATTAAAACATTGAAATATGGGTGTAGTTTTATGTATTAATAAATAACAAAGTAGGAGTAAATGAGAGAAATAATTAAGTTTAAACAAAATAAATTTTTTTTAGGAAAATAATTATTAATCCAATGGGTGGGATTACTGGATGGATTCATTGTTTAAAATATATATTCAATTATTATTGAATTATTGGATTATATAATATTACATATATTACATTAAAATATTTAAATCATTATCATGTTCCTATAAAAGTATACTAATAACTTACTTCCTCCTTGTTAAATAAACAAAAACAAACCTCTCTTAAGAGTATTCTCTCACTTAAACCCCTATTCAAATTCCGTAAACTATTGATCTCCCACCATACTCGAATATGACACATGTAGAATGAAATAGAAGAATAGAGGTAAAATTAATATGAAAAATTGAAGAATAAAGGTTATGAATAATTAAATAGATGAGAAATAGAAATTAAATTATACTCTAAACCATTCATAAAAAACATAGATTTGTAATAAAATAGTAATAATGTTGATGTAAAAAAAATTAGGAAGCACATTCACTACCCCTTGGACCAACCTTAAATTAGTGATGAATAAACATTTATTATGATATTTTGATAAAGGAATAACGTAATTAAAGAACAAATAATGATAAATAATGATAACATAAAAACACTATAAGATAAGATAAGTTTCTAAGAAAAATGAAATTCAGTTTCAAAACATGAGGATCAGAGGTCTAGAATGAATATCTGCAGCCCCAACCTTTTCCCTTTTAATAGTTAGCTGATCCCCTCCTCTAAAAAATTAGAGAAAAATGAAATTAAAAGGTTTTGAATTTACAGTACATATCCTCCCTCTACATTGATATTCTTCTTGGATCTCTATGTTTATCTTCAATAACTTACAACAAAATAATATTCAAAAGATAATTCATCAGTGCTTTGTAGTATGAGGGATTTGGGGATTATGAATTAGATATTTTAGTAATACATTTGTATGAGTTCCATCTTCATCTAGTTCTCAAATGTAATTAGTGTGGTATGGATAAAAAATTCTATTATTTCATTGGTACCACACTTCTTAGGCCTAATTTGGGGGGATTTTATAACATTAAATAGGGTTATAACTGGTAGAGTAGGTTTGCATACTAATGTTTGTAATTTCATCAATAATATGGTGTGAATTAGGATGATTTTTTACTTCTAATTGGTTGGTTTCTTCCTAATTTAGATGGTTATATCTTTTCTAGTTACATTTTACGATTTTCTTGTGTTTTTTTGTATTTTTTAGGGTCCACGTTATTGTGGAAATCCCTATTTAATATCCCAAATCAATGGATTGATTATGAAATTTTATGTTTTGTATAGATAAATAATTTTATAATGAAAAAATAAAGTTGATATTTTGATGAAGATTAATATATAGACCCTATCATTTTACACATATTAATACATGATTTTAAGCATAAATGATCATTAAATTACAAGCCACGGATCATAAATCTGAGTGTATTAGGGATTAATTACATAGTTAAACATCATAAAATAAAAAAAATCATTCATTTAATCTTCATAATGATATCCTAACTCCCTTTGAGTCCTTCTATATGCATTGGATAACCTAGGGAATACATGAACAAAAGGGATGAGCTAAAAAGTCCAGTAAGAGATGAAACATAGGAATAAACATAGAACATGGGTTAGAAGATATAATATGATAGAATAAAAGGAAAAAACATGAATAAAAATAAGGAATTATAACATTTATAACATGGAAACATATAATCATGGCATAATAGTAATGTGGAAACAACATATAACATGACTTAAAAATGACTAAAGGATAACTGCCAAGACTATAAAACCTGGTGGAGAAAGTCCCATAAGGAAATCAGGTTCACTCCCTGTACCAAAATGAAATCTCATGAGACTAAACATTAACCAATTCATTGGAGTTCTATCTGGTTTCACCCATCATAACATGTTCATGAACATTTGTTCTATATGATTAATATATATATAAGGGTTACCTATGGAAAGAAATGGGTATCATAATCATGTTACATGAGATAAAAAATGAGCATATCAAAAATGTGTCTATGATTGTATATATTCAAAAAATAAATAGTAATTTAAAAGTTAAAAAATAGGCATATATCATGATAAGTGATGTCTAATTGAATAGGAAATTGGTAAAAGGAGTGTTTAAGAAACTTTAGAAATGAAACAATTTTAGTGTGGTTTAAGGAAAACATTAAAGAACATTTAAAGGGAAATGAATATTTTTTTTCATAAAACCATAAAATAACCAAGATATTTTTTCATGATAAAATAATTTATTTTAGAAAAATAATTGTGGATTAAAATATATTATGGATGGTACTTGAAATTGGGTAAGAAATTGGGAAATTCCCTTTAACCGGGTTTTCTTATCGGGAAGAATTGAGAAGGAAACCTTTCTAAAACACGAATTACCCCATTAAATAGGGATGATATGATATAGATACATAATTTTGGAATATTTACACATAATATATAATAATTATACGAAAATAAAGAAGAATTATAGTGGATTAAAGAGAGAGAGAGAGTAACCCGAAGGAAATAGAGGTTTGGGTAGAATCCCTTACCTTAAGTCTGAAACAGGTCTGAACTAGATTTTAATGTCCTAAATAATCAAATCAAATTAATTAGATAATAATTAAAGAAACTTTTATACATGTAATTTAATTATTATAATTTTATTATGTTCATTTAGGTACTTTTTAATGAGTTATAGTGTTCAATTTCATCGTTTAAGAGTGCTCATTTTCTATGTTTTCATGATCAGTTCGCTTGTATAAGAGTATGGAAGTTCATGTAAAATGGAATTATAAATTGAGAATTTAAGTTATAAGTTATTAATTAATATAAATAATTTTAAATGTTTATATAATTAATTTGGTTATTTTGGGTGACTATGAGTCATCAGAAAAGATGTTAGTGATAATTGTTTGGATTTTTTGGGCGGTTTTCACTCACAGTGAAATTGTTTTTTTATTATTTAAAATCATGTGTATATATTGATTCCAAAAAATTACATAAGATATAATAAATATATTATTATATGTTTAAACCATAAAAATTATTTCATTACCATCCTTGAATATGGTAAAATAGGTTGAAAACCCGTCGTCCTTAAATGTTATAAATTAACACATCACAAACGATGTTTTATTTTTTTTGAAAAAAGGAGAGGGAAAAGAATTGATGATGGATTATTCAATAAAAATAATAAAATTATAGTATATTTAAGGTAATAGAGTTATCATTCCATTTAAATTAGGTGAGGACTGAAGAAAATAAGAAAATAAATAACTTGAAAAGAAATTAAAAGAAAAGGAAAGAGGAATTTACCGCTTCAATTTATCCTTCTTGAGATCCTCCTTAGAGAAAATATTTTGGTCTTTTGATGGGACAAAGAGATCCTAGACATGGGGGAGGGAATTGGGAAGATATTTTAGAATGAATTGGACATGTATCAAAGCTTTATATGTGTGAGGAGAATATTGGTTATGGGTGGAATTTATAGTGGAGTGGAGGATTGTTTTGTCAATATTTTATTCATTAGATTATTAATTTTCATCTAGATAATAAATAGTGATGATTCCATGACTAAATATATTAAATATAAAAGTATGAATTTATATTATTGTGCTTACATTAGTGACGACTCAATTAATAGTGTATATAACTTACAATGTATATATACCATAAATCACTGTATTTTACTATTAAAAAAAATTCAAGTATTTCAAAAAAATTACAAAAATACACCTTAACTATTTTCAATTTTATGATTTTAAAACTGAACTACATTTTATGAAAATAATTTTTTAAATTTGAGAAATTAATTTTTTAATTAAAATCAATATTTTCTTGGGAAATACAGATTTTAAAATTATAACTAATTTTATAACACTTTGAAAAAATATTTAATGTCTCATAAAGTTATCATAAAATAATAAGAAAACAAATTATTAATTTATGAATACATTTTATGATAATAAAATTTCTTTTAAATTATTAAATTAATCATAAAGGTTTAATTAAATTTTTATGACTTACAAAAATACCAACTCTTAGTAAATTTTAAAATATTTATTTACTTATATTATAAAATAATTATATCATATTTCAAATTATAATATGGATAAATTTTATTTATATTTTCATTATTGAGGTTACTATTCAATTGTCCATCCTGCTATTCATAAGGGTCATATTTCTATTCCAAAGGTCAAGTATCTATTTCATCGGTATTAGTTCCGTAAATTCTTGAAATACCTCTAATTTCAATCATTATTCATTTATAATGTTTTTATTGTGTTCTTAATGTGATTTTATGTGGTTTTTACTATATTAAATAATTTTGAGAAGGTAATTTTAAATTGATAAATGTTTGGGTCTTTACATTATTACCCCTTATGAAATTTATCCCTCAATATTTCATTTTACATTGATGGTTGAAAAAATGTGTGTGTACTTCTCATTCATTTATTCCCCAGGTTCCCATGTTGACTCTTCATACATGTGGTTCTTCCATAGTACATTGACTATATGTGTAGTCTTATTTCATATAAATTTATCTCTATAGTCCAAAATCTTCACTCGATGCTCCTCATAAGAGGAAGCATTCTACAATTGTACCACTTTCAAATTCAGAACATGTGAAGGATCTGGTATGTACTTCCTCAAGAGGGATATGTGGAATACATTGTGTACTTGAGACCTTGTTTAGGGAAGTTGTAGTCAGTAGTCCAAGGATCCAAAATGATCAAGAATTTGAAAGGGGATGATGTTCCGAGGACTTAGATTCCCTTTCTTCCAAAATCTCATGATCCTATTCCATGGAGACAAGTATAGTAATACCATGTCTCCCACCTTAAACTCAAGGTCTTTTCAACGATTGTCTACATATCTCTTTTGTAGAATTTGGCCTGCCATGATGTGATGCAAAATGGTTTTAACCTTCTCCACCATTTCTTCAACTATTTATGGTTCCAGGAGCTTATGTTCACCAACTTCATCCCATCATGTCGGTGTTCTACATATCTTTCCATAAAGGACTTACTATAGATCCATTTTGATGCTTGATTAGAATCTATTATTGTAGGATAATTTAACTAGGGGTATATTGTGGTCCCATTCTCCCTTTAAGTCCAGATAACACGCTTTAAACATGTATTCTAGTGTCTAAATAATCTACTCATATTGTCCATCAGTTTGAGGATGATAGGTCGTATTGAAGTTTAGCTTAGTGGTTAGAGAATGTTGGAGACTTTTCCAAAACATGGAGGGGAATCTCTGATCTTAATCGGATATAATCGATAGTGGTACTCCATGTAGCCTTTCAAATTCTCTGATATATATATATATGTGCAAGTTGATGTAGTGAGAATTCCTCTTGAATGGAGATAAAGTGAGATGTCTTTGTAAGACAATCTTCAATGACCCATATAACATTGTTTCCTTTGGATGTCCTTGGAAGTCCATTGAAAAAGTACATGATAATTTTCTCCCACTTACATGTTGGTATGGGTAGTGGTTTCATCATCCTATTAGAATTTTTTCTTTCAACCTTCACTTACTAACATACTCAACACTTTGATATATATTCAATAGTCTTCTTTTTTATATTGTCCCACCAATAGTTCTCTTAGAGATCTCGATACATCTTTGTGATCCCCAGGTGAATAGAGAAGGTTGACCTATGTGAATTGTTTTGAAGCTCCTTAAACATCTCTAGATTATATGGTGGACATATTCATGAATCAAATCTCAAGACTCCTTCATCATCCATTTTGATCTTTGAGTATTTTCCTTTTCTAATGGCTTCCACCTTTTTCTGAATTTCCACATCATTTCTTTGAGAATCATTTATTTTCTCCATGAGGGATGGTTAATGAATAATTTTAGAAAGGATTTATGAGGTTATTCTCTTAATTATTCCTATGTCTATCCTTTTCAAGTCTAAAAATATTGGATCCTTCTCAATTCTCATCATTGATAAAGACACATGATCCTTTTCACTTAGAGAATTTTTTATCTTGTTTGTTTTAGTCGGATATTAGTGGATTGAGCATTTGTAATCCTCAATGAGATATAACCATATTCACGAAAACATATTAAGATCCTTTTGAGTGAATATAAATTTTAGACTCTTGTAATCAGTATATATCTCACACTTCTCCCCATAGAAATAATGGTGCCATGTTTTCAATCCAATGATCATAGCTACTAACTTCTGATCATGAGTATGATAATTTTGCTCATAGATTTTCAACTACGTAGAGGCATCAAATATAACTTTATCATTTTTTAGTACACAACCTAATAACTTATTTGAATCATAATAGTACATCAAAATGAGTTCCCCACTTTTTGGTTGTGTGATCACTAGTGAAATGATAATACTCGTTTTCAACTCCCTAAACAATATTCACATTCACTTGTCTAGACAATCCCTTCCACCTTCCATGTTAGCCTGGTTAGTGGGTTTTAAAATCATGAGAAGTTATTAAAAAATCATTGGTAAAACCAAGACAGATAAAGGAAACTATGGATATTCGTTAAAGATGTTGGCTTGGGCGACTCTTTAATTGCCTTTTACTTAGAAGGGTCTAGATATATCCCTTTTATATTGATAACATTACACAAGAATGATACTTCCTTCATCAAAAACTCACATTTACTATTATTTTTATATAGTTTCACCCTTCAAAAAGTTTTCAAAATAGTATTCAAATGTTCCCCATGTTCCTCCTTACTCTTTGAGTATATCATAATAATGTTAATAAAGAATACAAAAAATTGGTCAATGTAATATCTAAAGACTATATTCATTAAGTCCATGATTTTTTTGGAGCACTAGTGAGTCTAAAGGGAATCTCTATGAACTCATAATTTCCATACCTTATTTGAAAGGTAGTTTTTGGAATATATTTGTTCCTTTCCTTTAATTGGTGACATAATGACTAAAGGTCCATCTTAGAGAAATAACTGGCCCCACATAGCTGATCGAATAAGTCATCTATCTATGGTTGGGGATACTTATTCTTTATCATAATTTTATTAATCTCATGATAATAAATTAAGAGTTTCATTGATATATCCTTCCACTCGAGGAAGAGTACTTGTGCACTCCATGGTGAAGCACTCAGGAATATAAAACCCTTATCCAGAGTCTCCAATAACTACTTCTTCAGTTATTCCAACTCAACGATGGCCATTATACAAGGTGTATTTGATATAGTTAGAGATCAATGAATTATATTAATTGAGAACTCAACATTTTGATCATGATTAAGACTATGAAACTCTTCATGGAATAACTCAGTGTAATCCCTCATGATGGGCATGTCTTCGAGCATGATTTTCTCCTTTTTCTCAATCATTTGAGCAAGATATGCTTTCTCATAAAGAAAAAATATCCACCCATGAGATGATGATTTTGAAGAAGATTCATCCCCCTCCTTACACTTGTAATGAATTTGAGGATGCTTCAGAATGTGAAGAGTGATATCCCATTCCCAATAGTTGATGTTGGCTTTGAATAAATATAGCCAACCCATGCCCAATATAGTATCAAACTCTACCAAAGGTAGTATTACAAGACTTGATGGGAGATTCAGTAAAAAAACATTAACCAGGGAGGAGTTATAAACTTTGGATTTAGTAATTTCCCCATTTTCTATTCTCATAGATAACCCAAACTCTATATTTTGAGGTGGTGTTTGAATAGTTCTATTAAACTTGCGAGATATGAAAGAATGCGTAGAACCTGAATCCAATTGTACATTTTCTATTATTGATTGAATAAACAACATAACTATCACCACATTGTTATCAGGATCCACCTTAGTAGTAGCAATAACATATTCCATTTCTTTTTTACCTTGGATATTCTTTTTTATTTCCTCTGAAAACCCTAGGATTAGGGAATTTGTTTTCAAAATTACCATGTTCCTTGTAGTTGAAACACTGCACTACTAGATGAGTGTTGATATGAACCTTCCTTTATTCTTCTAAATTAGTGGGATTCTTTATGACCCTTTAAAAATTATTAGCCATATAACCTTCTCTTATTCATTTAAAGCATATATTGGTTCCTTCAAATAGTTTCCAGGATGCTACTTCCCACACTTTTGACACGTGGGATGTTAGGACTTTTTTACCTTATAGGATTTATCACCCATATTGAACCCAATTTTCAACTTTTTTAACTAGGTAAATGATACCATTGAGAGTCTCTAATATCCATTTCAATCTTAAGGGAACAACATAAAATATACTCATAACTTTCAAAGTCTCAAATCAACAATTCTTTTTGCAGACTCGACTTTAGTCTACTGAAGATGTGATCCACCGTACTTTTGGTGTTCATAAAAAATCCAATGGTGTATCTTTCAATCCTTGTGATGTTTACTTCATATGAATCGATATAATAATCTTCTTTTTTATATAGTCTGAAAAATTCCTTTTCCATATTGAGATAGAGGGTTTGAGGAAAATAGTTATTGATTTTTTATTGAAATCTTCCCATTCCATGGAATCAATTTCCTCCTTAGACTTTGTGTTATTGATCAGTGTCAACCACTGATCTTCTTCCCCATAAAAATGATAAAATTCCAACATATATTTCTCTTCTTCTGAGCATTTGAGGACAGAGAATATCTTTTCAATGGAGTAAATCCAGTGTTCTATGAGGAGGGTATCAGAAGATCCACCAAACATGGGAGGCATTTTCTACATGACAGATTCAATGAAAAATTTATCTTTCTCATGGGAAGGAGTGTGTCATACATGATTCATATTTTTATTCATAACTTGAGCCAATTGATCATGTGATATCATGATGTTTTGAGCTCCTGTATGAATTATATTTGGAATTTCATTAGGGCAATCATCACATCACCTATCACATTGATTGTTGGAATGTGCTCTTATATTTCCTGCAATTAACTAAGAAACAGAAATAACAATTAGGGGGATTTAATACTTATATAATAAGCATAAAAAGGACAATTTAAACAAAAAAGGATAAAATCATAAAGTAAAAGTAAATCCTAAATCGTGATTCCCTATGTTTCAATCAAGGTTATACATGATATGTTTCCCATCATAAATTAATTATAGTCATTTTCATTGTTATGTTAATAATGGTTCATAATGAGTTTATGAATTGACAAAAGAATATACCCTAGGAGTGTCAAACTAGGTTCCAAGTAAGGCCCATTTTTGTGTAATAGGGTACCTCGATTCAGGCTCGGAACACCTTGTCAGAGTTGTTACTATTAGGTGCATCTATGTCAGAACCATTTCCACTTGTAGTATCTAGACAGAGATGTATTTTTTTGATAAAGAACTTACTCTATAATAACCAAAATTTAGGTATGTTTTCTTATAATTAGTCTTATCCCTAAGGCTTTTAATATATTTTTATAATATTAATCAAAAAAATAACTAGACCTTCCTCTAATACCAATTATACTGACCCTAGCCTTTTACATATATTAATACACGATTTTAAGAATAATTGATCATTAAATTACAAGAAAAGGATCACAAATCCTAGTTTCATAGAGATTAGGTACATAATTAAACATCATGAAATAAAAACATATTTTATTTAATCTTCATAATGAGCTCCTAACACCCATTGAGCACTTATATCTGTATAAGATAACCTGATAAATACATGAACTAAAGGGATGAGCTAAAAATCCCAATAAGGGAATAAACATAGGAATAAACATAGAACAAGGGATAAAAGATATAACATGGTAGATTAAAAGGAACAAAACAAGAATAAAAATAAGTAATTATAAAATTTATGACATGGGAATATATAATCATGGAATAATAGGAATGTGTTAACAATATATAACGTGACATAAACATGAGTCAAGGCTAACTGACAAGACTATATAATCTAGTGGAGAAAGTACCATAAAGGAATCATGTTCACTCCCTGTCCCAACATGATGTATCATGAGACTCAACATTAGCCAATGCATTAAAGCATTATCTGGGTGCATACATCATAATATGTTCATGAATATGTGTTCTACATGAAGAATAAATATAAGGGTTACCCATGTAAATAAATGGGTATCATAATAATGTCACAAGTCATAAAAAATGAGCATATAATAAATGTGTCCTTGAAAGAATGGATTAAAAAAATATATGGACATTCAAAATGGAAATAAAAGGCATATATCATGATAATTTATGTCCAATTGAAGTAGAAACTTGTAAAATGAGGGTTTAAAAAACTTTAGAAATGAAACATTTTAGTGTGGTTTATAGAAAATATTAAAGAGAATTTAAAGTGGAAAAAGAATATTTGTTTTCATAAAACAAGAAATTAACCAAGATATTTTTTCATGATAAAATGTTTGATTTTATAAAAATAATGGTGTATTAAAATATATTATGTATGGTACTTGAAATTGGGTAGGAAATCAGGAAGTTTCCTTTAATCAAGCTTGCTTTTCAGGAAGAATTAAGAAGTGAACCTTTCTAAAACATGTGTAACCCCATAAAAGAGGTATGATATGACCTGGATACATGATTTTTGAAATTATAAACATAATTTATAATAATTATAAAAAAATAAAGAATAAATACATTGGATTAAAGAGATAGGGAGAGAGAGTAACCTAAAGAAAAAATGGAGGTTTAGGTAGAATCCCTTACCTTATGTTCGAAACAGTTATGAAATAGATCTTATTATCCTGAATAATCAAATTAAATTCATTAATTAATAATTTCATAACCCTTTATAAATTTAAATTTTCTATTATAATTTTATTTAGTTCATTTATGGCCTTTTTAAGGAGTTATAGTGCTCGATTTCATCTTTTGGGAGTGCTAGTTTTCTTAGTTTTCATGACCGGTTTTCCTGTATAAGAGTATGGAAGTTCATGTAAAATTGAATTATAAATTCATAATTTAAGTTATAGGTTATCAATGAACATTAAAAAGGTTAAATTTTTATATAATTCATTTTTAATTGGGCGAGGATTAATCATTAGATTAGATGTTTGTGATAATCGTTTGGATTATTTTGGGCAGTTTTCACTCACAATGAACTTGTTTTGTTTTATTATTTAACATCATGTGTATATAATGATTATAGAAAATTACATAAGATATAATGAATATATTATGACCTGATTCAACCCTAATTTTTTTTATCTACCATCCTTGAATATGGTAAAATAAATTGAAAACCCACCATTCTTAAATGTGATAAATTAACACATCACAGATGATGTTTTAATTTTTTTGAAAAAAATTAGAGGGGAAAGAGTTTATGATGGAATATTCAATAAAAATAAAAATATTATATTATATTTAAGGTAATGGATATATCATTCCATTTTTATGAGGGGGGTTGAAAAGAGGGTAAGAAAAGAAAGAACTTGAAATGAAATTAAAAGAAAAGGAAAGACGAAATTACGTCTTGAATTTCTCCTCCTTGAGAGTCTCCTTAGGGAAAAGTTTTTGGTATTTTGATGATACAAAGAGATATTGGACATGGGGTAGGGGGTATTGGGAAGATATTTGAGAAAAATTTGGACATTTATAAAATCTTGATAGTTGTGAGGAGAAGAGGTGGTATTTACAGTGGAGGAGATGAGTGTTTTATCCTTATTTTATTAATTAATTTATTATTTTACCTAATGATAAGAAATAGTGATGATTAAATGAATAAATATAGTAATTAGATAAGGATAAATCAAGATTATATGGTTTTTACAATATAAAACAATTATAAGAAGGGGATTTTCAATTGATAAATGTTTGGTTCATTACATTTATCCCCCTTATGAAATATCACACTCAAAATTTCATTTTACATTATTGGTTGAAAATAGGTGTGGTTACATCTCCTTCATTGCTTCCTCAGGTTCCCATGTTTCCTCTTTGTACTTATGGTTTTTCCATAGTACTTTGACCAGACGTGTATTCTTGTTGTGGACAATATTATCCCAACGGTCCAAGATCTTCACTGGTTGCTCCTCATATGAGAAATCAATCTCCAACTATACCACCTATGAATTTTGTACATGTTAAGGATCTAGTATATACTTCTTCAAGAGGGATACGTGGAATATATCATGTACTTGAGACATTGTTTGTGGAAGTGTTAGTCGATAGGCCACTACTTTAACAAAATCAAGAATCTTGAAGGGGTTGATGTACCTAAGACTTAGCTACCCTTTCTTCACAAATCTCATATCCTCTTCCATTGAGATATGGGGAGGAATACCATGTATCCCAACTTAAAATCAAGTTCTCATTGATGATCTTCTATATAGCTCTTTTGTTGAATTTGGGATACCTTAATGTGTAGCTGAATAGTTTTCACCTTCTCAAACATTTCTTTGACCATTTCAAGTCCAAGTAGCCTACATTCACCGGTTTCATCCCAACATGATAGTATTCTACATCTCTTCCCACAAAGGGATTCATATGAATCCATTTGGATGATCGAGTGGAAACTATTGTTGTAGGAGAATTCTAATAGTGGTAGATATTAATCCTTCCATCCCTTTAATTCCATAAAACATGTTCACAATATGTCTTCTAGTGTTTGAATCATCTAATTGGATTAGCCATCAGTTTGAGGATGATAAGCCATACAAAAGTTCAGATCAGTGCTTAGAACATGTTGGAGACTTTTCCAAAACATGGAGGTGAATCTCAGATCTTAGTCAGATACAATCGATAGTGGTACTCCATAAAACCTTACAACTTGTCGGATATATATCAGTGTAAGTTGATCCAATGAGAAGTCCTCTTGAATTGCGATAAAGTGAGATGTCTTTGTAAGATGATCCACAATGACCCATATACCATGGTTTCCTTTATATGTACTTATAATTCAAGTGAAAAAGTATATGGTAATGTTCTCCCAATTCCATGTTGGTATAGGTAGTGGTTTCATCATCCCCATGAATTTTTTTCTTTCAACCTTCACTTACTGACATACCAGAAAATTAGACGTATAATTAGTGAACTCCATTTTAATATTGTCGCACCAATAGTTCTATAGGATATCTCAATACATCTTTGTGATCCCTAGGTGAATATAGAAGGTTGAGCTATGTGCATCATTTAGAAACTCATTATTTATCTCCAGATTGGATGGTAAACATAGTCATGGACCAAATATCAGAATTTCTTCCTCATCAATTTTGAACTATGAGGATTTTCCTTTTCTCATTTGTTCTACCTTCTTCTGAATTTCCACATCATTTCTTTGATCATCCTTTATTTCCTCCACGAGGTATGGTTAAGAAATCATTTGATAAAATATTGATGATGTTACTCCCTTAATTATTCCCATGTCCATCCTTTGCATGTCTAAGAGGACTGGATCCCTCTCCTTTCTCATCATTGATAAAGATACATGATCCTTTCTACGTAGAGCATCTGCTAACTTGTTTTCTTTACCGGGATGATAGTGGATCGAGAAGTCATAATTCTTAATGAGATCTAACCATATTCACTATAACATATTATGCTCCATTTATGTGAATATATATTTCAGACTCTTGTGATCAGTATATATCTCAAAATTCTCCCCATAAAGATGACACCACTATATTTTCAATGAAAAGATCTCAGATTCTAACTCCATATCAGGCATGGGATAGTTTTTCTCATGGGTTTTCAACTTCCTTGAGTAATAGGCTATCATTTGATAATTTTTCATCTGTACATAGCCTAAACCCTTGTTTGAAGCTTCACTATTTTAACTACCCAAATTTTTGAATAATATTTGTTTCTTAAATTTGTTTATTATTTAATTTTATACTTAACAAAACTATATCCATTAATTAATTAAGTGAGAATAATTAAAATAATACCACTGGGTTTTGACTGTTATATGACCGTTGGTCAATATGACCATTGGTCAATATGACCATTGAAATCTAAATTTTTAATGTTAGGATTATTTTTTATAAATACAAGTGATAATGTTTAATTAATAAATAAAGAAGAGTCAGTGGCCTCATCCAGTAGACTTAGGCCATATGAATCCCATATGTCAAAGCTTGGGAAGGAGGTTTCATCACTAGGATTTTCTCTGGACCAAGCCCAAGCTGAGCTTCAACATGTGAAGCTTGAACGAAATCACTTAAGAGAGATGTTCAAGCTGATAGAAATCACTACTTGGGTAATATTGTCCAAGACACCCCAAGATTATATCACCATAGCACACATTACACTTAGGTCGACTATAGGTGTTATTAGGGGCTATGTAACAAGGCCTTAGTTACTTTGTGTAATAATTTTGTATAAATAAAATTGTTATTTATTCTTATGGTAAAGTTTGTGTATTTTAAATTTACGGATAAATATAGGATGAATTTATTGAAGTTACATATTATTGATGAAATTTGTAAAAAAAGTATTTTAAATATTTTTTACTACTTTAAATAATTAATAATGTAAAATGATTTTCCAAAAATGGTCTTCTACAGTTGTGATCAGTACGAAATCTAGAGTCTAATAAGATCAAATTAACTTTTAGTGAATAGTAAAGTATGAATAGTAATATTACCCTTATGAATAGTAATGTGACCAATGGAATAGTAACCTAACTTCAGAAAGTATAAATATAATTTAGGCATCTTGAATGGTGAAGTGAGATAATGGCATAAGTAAATAACTGTTTCAAAAATTATTAGTTAAGTATTAGTATTTTTTTAGGTAAATAGTGTTTTTATGTAAAAATTAAATACCTCATAATTAGAAAATTATTTTCATAAAATGGATTTTATTTTTGAATTAAGAGCATCAATATTGGGTTCAGGTGAACTTATGAGTTTTTTATAAAATGTTTTGTTTTTCGGTGAATAGTAAAAACACTGTTTTGAGTTTCGGTGTGATTAATGACATCATTAATGATGTAATAATGATGTAATATTTCTGATATACTTGTGAATAGTAAGATATGTTATGAGGTTTCCCATGTTCCCAATACCATGGGAAAATACCATGGTCAAGGCCATGGTTTTGCAAATACCACTGATGATGTGTCCCTTGGAAATTAATATAACATTCCCTAATTTTTTCTATAAATAGAAACCCATTCCTTAATTCCTTTCATTCCCAATTTATCCTCAATGAATCTCTGGTCTTTTACAACCCACAGAGTCCTCCCAAGGTTTCTTCAATCCCCCCAAGGTCCCAACCTTCAGGATTTTGAAGTTACATTTCAAGGTAAGGGAACCTTTCACCCTCCTCTTTTAAGTCTTGACTTCCTTTATGTTATGTCTTATAGTTTCCATATTATTATGTTGGGGTATGTTCTTGTATGTCCTTATTGATTTCCATTTTATTTTTAAATTATGAGATACCCTTTCCACTCTCATCAACTTATTTTTCTGAATTTTAAGCGACATCGTTAGGCTACCAAATTTTTCATAAAAGAAATTACATCTTCTCTTTTCTTTCAAGTTTCATTTTTATTTGGTATGTCATTAAAATGTCCATAACATGTTCTTATTTATTTTTATTCTATACCCATACTATATTATGAGTTATTTATGACTGGGTGACCCTTTTCCCCTCTCCTTTAAATATTTTCTAAAACCATGCTGTATTTCCGTTATGCTGTAGAATTTTTGTCTCAAAATCATTCTTTTTCTCAAGAAATTATCTTATTTTATTTATGTGAATACCCAATAATAGTTAATTTTTAGATGTATTCATAAATACATAAAATTGATATATTTTATTCTATAATTGACATACATATAACCCCCAGTCCCTTTCCATGGGTTATAAATGACATAACGATCAAGTATTTAAGCACTGTTAAAACGTCACAAATTTGAATGAAACACAATTATTTCATTCTTTTTGGGTTATTTATGAAATTTTTGATTATGATATATGTGACTCAAATGAAAATAAAGACATATTAAGGGTGTGCCCTGATAGCACTCCAATGCATTGGGTAAATAATTTAATCTCTAGAGATGACAATTTCACGATACCTTGGTGAATGACCTTGGTAATTTTTATGAAACCTTATGGATGAACATTGGTAATATGTTCATGAATATATAAATTAAATGTTTTTTAGGAAGTTCCTATTGATATCACAAGTAAACTGATTCCCTTGATTTCTTTACTAGGCATTCTACTCACCCTGATTTATTCTCTAGGTTATGAGATGCAGTAATTGTACATAGGATGAACCTTTGATGAATCCTTACAATTATATTAGAAGAATTTTTATTGTTTTCATGTATATTGTTACTGATTTCCAAGACACTAGACTTTAAATATCATCTATTTGTAAAATGTAATGAAACGTTATATAAGAAAAGGCAGGATTCCATAGTTGGTATCAAATGATAGTTTAGTTATTTATGGAAATTAGGCTATGAAAACTTTAGGAATAACCCCATAGAAAAGTATAAATATAGGAAAAATTCCTGTTATTTTGGTGAAATATTAAGTAAGTGGTTTCTGAACAAATAAACCCCTGTCTGGATATAAATAAGAGGATGTGGCTCTAGAACGGATGTACCTAGGAGTGAAAACTATGACAAGGAGTTTCGGTCTTGACTCGGGGTATCTTGGTACATGACAATGGACCTTGCTGCACTCCTAGTTTTACAATCTTGGGGGATATGTTTGTTTAATCATAATATTTTTGTGAATCATTATAAAGGATTTATAGAGAAATGTAATTTTTTAAGCATGATGTTTTAAGACATAAAATCCTTTATAGTTAAAAGATTCATATATGAAATAAGATTCTAACTAAGGTTTTATTCTTTTAATAAATGGTGGGTAATAGGAGGAACTGTGCAAATGGTGACTGAAATGGACCATGCACTAACAACCCTTCGATGGAAGTCAGAATGGAAAATTTCATGATAATGATGAACCAACTGACACAATTTATGATAAATAACTTGAATCAAGATGAGAGACCTATCTCACCATGAAGAGAACAACATTCTATTGATTCCTTTATGCGTCAAGGACCACTAAACTTTAGTGGATCTATCGACCCATTGTTTTCCGAACAGTGGATCAGCACTATCAAGTGGATATTTTATTTTCTCCACTATTCAGAATAAGAGAAGGTCACCCTAGCTGTTTATCGCTTAAAGGGAGAAGCTGATCAGTGGTGGGAGCTGATAAAAAACATGAGTCCAAGAGTTGAGGTTGAAGATATGGAGTGGGAAGAGTTCATAGGGATATTCTTCAATAATTATTCCCCTCGTCCGATGAAAAAGAAATGGAGAAGGAGTTTCTCAAGCTGAAGCAAAAGGAGAATGAATATGTTGGAAGCTACAAGATGAAATTAACTATACTTTCCCGTTACACCTCAAGATTTTTCATAGATCCTAATTTGAAGGATGATAGATTCTTTGGTGGACTGAGACCTCATATGCAGAAGAATCTATCTAACCGATACTATAATAGCTATGCGGAGATCATAAGGAGTGCAATGAAGGTCGAATTGGAGTTTGGTGAGACACAATGGTCTTATAAATACAATTACAAGAAGATATCAATGGAGACAAGATTGGGGAGGAGATTCAATCTTGGAAGAGGTGGCAAGCAAGTGAAACATCCCATGTGTAATAAGTGTGGGAAGAATCATTAAGGTAACTACTTATTAGGGAGCGGGAAGTGATACAAGTGTGGAAGAGATGACCATATTGCGCGAAATTGTCATAGTGGGGTGAAGCCACAACTTCCAAAAACTAACGACAAAGAAAAGATGGTTCATGACCTACCTGATGTCCAATGCTATAAGTGTGGACAACTTGGGAACTTTGAAAATCACTATTCAAATCTGAGGGCAATAGAGGGGAACCACCATCTGCCTCAGAAAAGGCCCAGGGAGCAAGGTCGTTCTTATTCTATCTTGATAGATGATGTTGAAGCTCCGAATGATGTGGTGGAAGTTACTCTTATTATTCTCTCTAATCTAGAAAGTACTTTGTTTGATTTTGGTTCTACTCATTCCTTTATTTCTTGCAAATTTTCTATGAATTTAGAATCAACCCCTAAATTTCTAAAAGTAGAGTTATTATTCAAGACTCCTAGTGGGACTATCCAAGAGTCATCAGTGTTTATAAACTATAGTATTCACTTTAGTGAGAACAATATTATCAAAAATCTAGTAGTCATTCCCATGTTGGAATTCGACATTTTACTAGGGATAGACTGGATCTCAATGTATAATGCTAAGATCAAATGCAGAATCATTGAAATCTCAGTAGTTTTGAATGGAAAACCTATAGTTATCTTCTAAGGAGATATATCTCAACCTGATATTTTTCTAGAAGAACTTCCTATATTCTTCTTTATGGAGTTGATCAGGGAAGAAGAAGAAGGAAATGAGAGTATAAGGATAGAAAATGTCCCCATGATCCAGGAATACATTGACGTATTTCATGAGGAGTTACCCAGACCTCCCCTAGAAAGAGTGGTAGAGTTCTCCATTGAACTCGTACCTAGATGTCATCTGATATCAAAGACCCCATATAGAATGAAAAATGTGGAGTTGGATGAATTAAATAAGAAACTCCAATATCTTTTGGATAAGGGGTTTATCCATCCAAGTGTACCTCATTAGGGATCACCTGTTCTCTTTGTGAAGAATAAGGATGGATAAATACATCTATGCATTGATTATAGAGAACTAAATGGGATCATAGTGAAGAACAAATACCCTCTTCCAATAATTGATGACTTATTTGACCAACTTCGTGGAGATCAATTCTTCTCTAATATTGATAATCATTCTGGTTATCATCAATTGAGGGTAAATAAAGAAGATATTCCAAAAACTACCTTATGATCAAGATATGTGCATTATTAGTTTTTTTGTTATGACCTTCAGACTGACTAATGCACCTGCTATTTTTATGGATTTGATGAATAGAGTCTTTAATGACTACCTTGATAACTTTTTGCTAGTTTTATGGATGATATTATTATATATTAAAAAATTCGTGAGGAGCATGAGGATCTTCTAAGGGTTATTTTTCAAACTATATGGATGGATAGACTTTTTTTTAAAGTTCAGTAAATGTGAATTTTGGTTACAATAAGTTGCTTTATTGGGGCACATTGTAACCAATGAAGGAATCACAGTTGACCCTAAGAAGACAAAGATTGTAGAGGATTGGCCTTATCCTACAATAATAACTGATATTAATAGTTTCCTTTGATTAGCGGGATATTATAGGAGGTTTTTTGAAAAAAAGATCACAACTTTCTAATCCATTAACCAAGTTAACTCGAAAAGGGGTCAAGTTCATCTTGACAAAGAAGTGTGAGGAAATTTTCCAAGAGATGAAGAAGAGATTGGTTAGTTCACCCATGTTAACTCTACCCTCAAGTGGAGAAGGATTTTTAATTTTTAGAGATGAATATATGAAAGGGTTTAGGTGTGTCCTCATTAAAAATGACAAAGTCATTTTCTATGCATCTCGACAGTTGAAGACTCATGAACAGAACTATCCTACGCATGATTTAGAGTGGGATGTGGTTGTTTTTTCTCTGAAGATATGGAGGCACTATCTTTATGGGGAGAAATGTGATATATAAACAGACCATCAAATTTTGAAGTATATTTTCATGCAAAAGGGATTGAACATGGGAGAAAGGTGATGGTTGAAACTTCTTAAAGACTATGATTGTTTAATTCATTATCATCCTGGAAGAGAAAACAATGTCGCTGATGTATTAAGTAGGAAAGAACCAGTTGTTCCTTTCATGATTAAGATTCAAAGAGATCCTTTAATCAATGACCTATTATAGATGGAAATGGGAATTATAAGGGAAGGGAAATTATAAACCCTAACCCAAATGATTTCTCAACCATCATTACTAGAGAAGATAAAGAAATCTTAGATAGACTATCCTTTGTTACAGAAGAAGTATGAGGCTATGATGGATGGGAAGTTTCCTGAGTTTAATAATGATCAAGAAGGTGTACTAAAATTTTGTACAAGACTATGTGTTCCATCTATTCCGAAAATAAAGAAGGATCTAATGGATGAAGCTCATAGCTCTACTTTATCGATACATCCAGAAAGCAAGAAAATGTATAGAGACCTTCGTGATCATTATTGGTGCGATAATATGAAAAGGAAGATTTGTAACTACACTTCAAGGTTCCTAGTATGTCAGCATGTGAAGGTAGAGTGAAAAATTCATAACGGGGTATTGAAACCACTACCCATACCAGCATGGAAGTGGGACAATATCACAATGGACATTGTCACTGGTCTCCTGAGAACATCCAAAGGAAACAATGCGATATGGGTTATTGTGGACCATCTTACCAAGAATGCCCATTTTATCTATATTAGTGGAGATTTATCTCTTGATAAACTTTTCAGGATTTACATAAAAGAAGGGGTAAGGCTGCATGGGGTTCCACTTTCTATCGTATATGATCGTGATCCAAGTTTCACATCAAAATTATGGAGAATTCTTCAACATGATTTGAGTACCAAATTGAATTTCTGTATGGAATATCACCCCCAACTGATGTAAAATATGAAAGGACTATTCATACACTCAAGGACATGCTAAGAACATGATCAATGGAATTTAAAGGTGGATGGGATCAACATATCCAATTAGTTGAGTCCTCTTACAACAATAGCTTCCACTCGGGCATTCAAATGGCACCCTATGAATCTCTTTATGGAAAGTGAACTAGAACTCCTACTTGTTAGGGTGAAGATGGTGAGGGAAAGCTTATTGGGCCTAATCTTGTGCAAGATATGACAGAAAAGATCCATTCCATCCAGAAACACTTTAAGGTTTCTCAGATTCGGCAAAAGAGCTATGCCGACAACAGTCGAAGTGACATGGAGTTTGATGTTAGTGACAAAGTCTTTCTTCTAATATCACCTTGGAAGAGAGTCATGAGGTTTGAGAAGAAAGGAAACCTCATCCCTAGGTATATTGGCCCCATTGAAATCATTGATTGTGCAGGATTATTGGCCTATCATCTTTCACTTCCTCCAAATATAGCACATGTTCTTGATGTCTTCCATGTATCCCTTTTGAGGAAGTACATACCTAACCTTTCATGTGTACTAAATCCAGATGTGGTATATCTGGAATATGACCTCTATTATGAGGAGCAGCTAGTGGAGATCTTGGATTGTAGATACAAGATTCTACGCAACAAGACTACCCACCTTGTTAAGGTTTTGTGGAGGAACAACAAATATGAAGAAGCCACCTGGGAACCAGAGGACTCTATGAGGAAGAAGCACCCATACATTTTCTCTTCTGAGGGTATGAGTTGAAATTTCAGGGACGAAATTTATTAAGGGGTGAATAATGTAATGACCAAAACTTTTGAATAATATTTTTTCTTTGAATTTGTATATTATTTTATTTTATACAAAACAAAACTATAGCCTTTAATTAATGAAGTGAGTATAATTAAAATAATACCACTGGGTTATTACTATTATATGACCATTGGTCAATATGACCGTTGAAAACTAAATTCTTAACAATATGAATATTTTCTATAAATACAAGTGATCATGGTTAATTAAAACAAAAAGAAGAGTCTATGGCCTCATTCAGTAGACTCAGGCCATACGAAGTTCATTTTTTAGAGCTTGGGAAGGAGGTTGCATCACTATGCTTTTCTCGGGACCAAGCCCAAGATGAGCTTCAACATGTAAAGCTTGAAGGAAATATCCTAAGGGAGAAGTTCAAGATGATAGAAATAACCACTCTAGAAATGTTTTCTGAGCCACACCAAGATTATATCACCATATAACAACTTACACTTAGGTCTTATGTAGGTGTTATAAGGAGCTTTGTAACAAGGCCTTAGTTACTTTGTGTAATCCTTTTGTATAAATAAAATTGTTATTTATTCTTTTGGTAAAATTTGTGTATTTCAAATGTCTGGATAAATATAGGATGAATTTATAGAAGTTCAATATTATTGATGAAATTTTGAAAAAAGGGTATTTAAAAATATTTTTTGTATACTTTAAATAATTAATAATATAAAATAATTTTCAAAAAATGGTCTTCTACAGTTGTGATCAGAAAGACATTTAGAGTCTGATAAGATCAAATTAACTTTTAGTGAATAGTAAAGTATCAATAGTAATATTACCCTTATGAATAGCAATGTGACCAATAGAATAGTAACCTCACTTAAGAAAGTATAAATATAATTTAGGCATCTTGAATTGTGAAGTGAGATAATGGTATAAGTAAATAACTGTTTCAAAAATTATTAGTTAAGTATTAGTATTTTTTGGGTAAATAGTGTTTCTACATAAAAATTAAATATCCCATAATTATAAAATTATTTTAAAAAATTGGATTTCATTTTTGAATTCAGATCATCGATATTAGGTTAGGGTGAATTTATGAGACTTTTATAAAAGGTTTTGTTTTTTGGTGAATTGTAAAAATACAGTTTTGAGTTTCGGTGTGATTAATGACATCATTAATGATGTAATATTTCTAGTAGAATTGTGAATAGTAAGATATATTATGAGGCTTCCCAAGTATCCAATACCATGGTCAAGCCCATGGTTTTGGAAATACCACTGATGAGGTGTCCCTTGGAAATTAATAAAATATTCCCTAACTTTTTCTATAAATACCTACCCATTCCTTCATTCCTTTCATTCCCAATTCCCCCTCAACAAAGCTATGGTCTTTTACCTCCCAATTAGTCCTCCCATGGTTCCCTCAAACCCCCCAAGGTCTCAATATTTAAGCATTATGTTTTACTCTTCAAGGTAAAGGAACCTTTTACCCTCCTCTTTTAAGTCATGACTTCCTTTTTGTTATGGATTCTAGTTTCCAACTTATTATGTTGGGGTATGTTTTTATATGTCCTTATTGCTATAAAATTTATGTCCAAATGGTTAGAGACACTTTCTAGTCTCATCAACTTATTTTTCTGAATTTTAAGCGACTCCGTTAGGCTTCTGAATTTTTCGTAAAATAAATTGCATCTTCTATTTTATTTCAAGCTTCCTTTTCATGTGGTATGTCATTCAAATATCCATACCATGTTCTTATTTATTTTTATACTATAACCATACTTTATTATGTGTTATTTATGAGTGGGTGACCCTTTTACCCTCTCTTTTCAATATTTTCTAAAACCATGTTGTATTGCCATTATGCTGTATAATTTTGTCTCAAAATCTCTATCTTTTTCTAAAGAAATTATATTATATTATTTATGTGAATACCCAAACCTATTTCATTTCTAGGTGTATTCATAAATACATAAAATTTATATATTTTATTCTATAATTTACATACATATAGACCTCACTCCCTTTACATGGGTTATAAATGACATAACGATCAAGTTTTTAAGCACTTTTCAAACGCCACGATTTTGAATGAAACATAATTATTTTATTCTTTTTTGGGTTATTTATGAAATGTTTGATTATTATCTCTGTGGATCACATGAAAATAAATACATATTAAGGGTGAGACCTGATATATCTTCAATACATTGGGTAAATAATTTAATCTATAGAGATGACAAGTTTCATGATACCTTGGTGAATAACCTTGGTAATTTTTATGACATCTTGGGGATGAAACATGGTGATATGATCATGAATTTATAAATTAAATACTGAATCCACATATTCAATTTATGATTCATGTTATTTTCATTATTATATACCTATACTTCCATTTCTCATGTCTTCATGTTTTTTATCAAGTTCTTATTGATATCACAAGTAAATTGATTCCCTTACTTTCCATAATGGGCCTTCTGCTCACCCTTTCCTTTAATGTATGTATCCAGGTTATGAAATGTAGTAATTTTACTTAAGATGAACCTTTGATGAATCCTTACAAGTGGATTAGAATAATGTTTAATGGTTTGATATATATTGTTCTTGATTTCCAAGACACTAGACTTTAAAGATCCTATATTTGTAAAATGTAATGAAAAGTTATGTAATAAAAGGCTGGATGTCATATATGTACACCACAAAGAGTTACCCACTTGTTGGTAGTGTGAGAACTAGTGCAGTGATAATCCTATTTTTTAAATCCTTAACACAGTCTTCACATTCACTGGTCTAGAAAAACCTTTCCCCCTTCAGAGTCATCTTGGTTAGTGGGTTCGATAATCATAACAAGTTCATCACAAATTGCTGGTAATACTGAGATAAATAAAGGAAATGATAGATATGCATTATAGATGTGGGATTGAGATACTATTAAATTTCCTTTTCCTTGGAATGGTCCATAGATATCCATTTATTGGTGATAACACACCCTAATAATGATACTTCCTTCATCTAGAACTCACATTTACTATACTCTGCATATAGTTTATACCTTTAAAAAGTCTTCAAAATAGAATTCAAATTATCCTCATGTTCCTACTTTATCTATTCGTATATAAGAATATCATCAATAAATACTACCACAAATTGGTCAAGGTAATCTCTAAATAATCTATTCATTAAGTCCATGAAACATTCTAGAGCATTTGTGAGTCTGAAAAGCATCACTAGGAACTCATAGTTTCCATACCTCGTTCAAAAGGTAGTTTTGGGAATATCTTCCTTCGTCACCTTTAATTGGTGATATACTGTCCGAAGGTCCACCTTAAAGAAATAATTTTCCCCACATAGCTGATGGAACAATTCATATATCTGTGGAAGGGGATACTTGTTCTTTATTATTATTTTATTGAGATTACGATAATCAACACAGGGGTTCATTGATCCATCATTCTTATTGATGAAGAGGGCTGATGCACCCCCTGGTGAAGCACTCGAGCATATAAAAACCTTATCCATAGTCTCATATAACTACTTCTTTAGTTCTTCTAGCTCAATGGTGGCCATTCTATAAGGTGTCTTGGAAATAGGTAGAGATCTAGGAATAAGATCAATTGAGAACTCAACCTCTCCATCATGAGGATGAATATGATACTATTCAGGGAATGCATTTGTGTAATCCCTCACGATGGGAATGTCTTCGAGCATTATTTTCTCCTTTTTCTCAATCATTTGAGCTAGAAATTATTTCTTATAAGGCAATAATTTCCACACTTGAGATAATGATTCTGGATATGATTCATCCTCCTCCTTACACTTGTACAAAATTTGAGAATTCTTTAGAATCTGAAGAGTGATCTCCCTTTCCCGACAGTCGATGTTGGATTTGAATAAGGATATCCACTCCATTACCAACATAGCATCAAAATCTATCAAAGAGAGTATGAAAATATTTTATGGGAGGTTCAGTTAACAAGCATTAGCTGAGGAAGATTTATAAACTTTGGATTCAATAATTTCCCCATTCTATATTCTAACAGATAACTCAACCTAAATATTTTTGAGGTGGTGTTTTAGTATTTATACTAAACTTGTGAGATATAAAATAATGTGTATAACCTGAATTAATTTGTAAATTTACTATTATTGATTGAATAAGTAGTGTATGACTCACCACGTCATCTTCAGGTTCCACCTCAGTAGTTTTGATAGCACATTATCTTCTTTTCTTCCTTTTAGGTTGTTGTTGATTTCCTCTAAATACCCTAGGCTTAGAGAATTGGTTTGAAAAATTCCCATGTTTCTTGTAGTTGAAACAATGAACTAATAGATTAGTGTTGATATGAACCTTCCTTTCTTCTTCCATGTCAGTGGGATTATTTATGTCCCTTTAGAAGTTATTAGCCATATTACCTTCTCTTACACATTTGAATCATCTCTTGGTTCCCTTTAAATAGTTTATAGGATGCTTCTTCCCACACTTTTGACACGTGGGATGATGGGAATTCTTTCCATCATGGGATTTATCTCCCATATTAAAATATATTTTCCTCTTTTTTTAACTAGACCCATGAGACCAATGAGAATATTTGATCTCCATTTCAACCTTAAGGGAACAATAAACAATATCCTCATAGCTTCCAAAGTCTCTAATCACCAATGTTTTTCATAGAATCATATTTAGTAAACTAAATATGTGATCCATCATTCTTTTAGTGTTCATGACATATCAAAATGCATATCTTACTATCCTTGTGAATTTCTATTCATATTCCCTGATAGAATTATTTTTCTTTTCCTATAGTCTGAGGAATTCCCTTTCCGTTTTGAGACAGAGGGTTTGGGGAAAATATTTATTAAAAAATATTTTCTTTAAATCCTCACATTCCATGTAATCAATTTCCTCATTGTACTTTGTGTTCTTGATCAATGTCTACCACTGATATCATTCTCCATAAAAATGATAATCTGACAACATGACTTTATCTTCTACTAAGAACTGGAGAATATATAATATATTCTCAATTGATTTAATCCGTTTTTCTATGAAGATATGATTAGAAGATCTAATTAACATGGGAATCATTTTTTACATAAAGGATTCGATGATAACTTTCTCTTTATTAGGGGATGGAGGGTGTTCCACATGATTCATGTTATTATTCATAACTTGAGCCAGTTGATCCAGTACTATCTTGAAATTTTGATCTCCCATTCCCATAATATCTAGAATTTCATTAGGAAAATCATCACATTACCAATAAAATTGATTATAGGAACATTTTATTCTATTTCCCACCATTAACTAATAAAAATAATGAACAATTAGGGGTCTTAGATACTTAGATAATAAGAATAAAAAAGGAAACTTTAAACATAAAAGGATAAAATCTTAAAGGAAAAGTATATCTTAAATTTTGATTATCTAGGTTTCTATCTAAGTTATCCATGATCTATTTCCTGACATATATTCTTAGGGTAATTTTATTTATTAACTTAATAAAAGTTCATAATGAGCTTATGAATTTACCAAATCATATCCCCTAGGAGTGTCAAACTAGGTGCACATTAAGTCCTGTTGTCATATACTAGGTTACCCTGAGTCAGACATGGAACACGTTGTTACAGTTGTTACTCTTAGGTAAATCTATGCGTGAACCAAGTCCATTTGTAGTATCCAGACATGGATGTATTTGTTTGATAAACCACTTACTCTATACTAACAAATATTTAGGGATGTTTTTCTTATACTTAGTCTTATCCCTAAGGCTTTCCTTAGAGTTTTCTAATCCTAATAAAAAAAATAACTAGTCCTTCATGTCATACCAACAATAATGACCCTATCCTTTGACACATATTAATACGTGATTTTAAGCATAGTTGACAATTAAATTAAAATACAAGGATTGTAAAGCCTAGTGTCTTAGAGAATAGGTACATAATGAAACATCATGAAATAAATACATTTTTTATTTAATCTTCTTAATAAGCTCCTAACTCTATTTGATCCATTATATTAGTAAATAAACTGACCCTAGTTTCCCAAAGCCAATACCTTATTTTATTACATTAGCATATAAACAAGGAAGATGCATCCAAAAGGACTAAATAGTTTAGTAGTTTTTGAAAACCATATTACATATGTGAACTTTAAATTACAACATGAATTGAAATAAAATATATCTACTTACTTTGAATCACACCTAAACTCAAAGATTATCCCTATAGGTCATTCATAATACACATCATCACATCCTAAAAAAAATAAAACATAATAAATGGGTGAGATATGATGCTCAATAAGGGTAACCAATATAATGGAAGTATAAATAAACAATAAGGTGTGGTGAATGACTGAAAACACATTCCCTTATAAGTAAACTAGAGAATAATATGGAATAAATATAAACTGATTAAATAATTCAATAAAAATACTTAAACATTCATATTAGAATAGTCGAATAATCACATGGACTATAAATTACTAGTTTCATAATGAGGTAATGCATAATGAGAGACATCAAAACCATATCATCAAGGCCTCATTCTAAGACCATACATAAACATGAAAAAACCAAAACTAGTTTGTCTCATGATACCTACCAATGCACCAAGGAAATATATTAGGTTCCACCTGACAAATACTAAGTCCAATTCATTCCTCATATGAAAATTTGAAACATAAACAACATTAACATTCATATTGAAAAACTAGCATATGAAATGTGAATACTTCAACCAAAATCTATGAATGGTATCAAATAGCACATCAATAGTAAAAATAATCATAAAACCTTCAATAACATATGATAGATGGTATCATAAGATATAAACCTCAATTAATTTCAAGATTCAACAAAGGTAGTTGACATAGATGGATATACCATTGAAAATTTCTCAAGGAAATTAATATTTAAACATTCAAAAGTATCCCAAACCACTTTGAATCATTCAAATCACAATAACTTATAATATCATGATAATAATGAGACAATTGATATGATATATATATAAGGTACGTATATAAATTACAAACATATGTAATAAGTGGTGAACATGGCATATGTCTCATATAAGTAAAAGTGAGATTAGCAAAAACCAAGTTTACTTTAAAAAGAAGAGTTCTTTTGGAAAATCATTTTTATTTTTCATAAAATAAGATTGTAAACATGTTATCCCATAAAATAAACATTAAGAACATTGAAATTATATTATAATCATAAATTATTTCCCATATAACTGAAATCATGTAAAAATAGTTTTTAATAAACTTTAGAAATACAACATTTTAGTACGGTTTAAGGAAAATATTAAAGAGATTTTAAAGCGGAAAGGAATGTTTGTTTTCCTAAAATCCAAAATTAACCAAGATATATTTTTATGATAAAATTTATGATTTTATAAAAATAATATGTCTAAAAACAGATTATATATTGCACTTGAAAGTGGGTAAGAATTCAAGAAGTTCCCTTGAATCAGGATTGTTTATCAGAATGAATTGAGAAGGGAACCATTTTAAAACATGTATGTCCCCACAAAATAAGGATGATATGATCTGGATATATGATTTAAGAACATATACACTTAATTTTTAATTAATATAAAAAAATAAATAAGTATTACATTTGATTAAAGGTAGAGAAATAGTAACCGGAAGGAAAAATGGGGGTTTGGGTAGAATCCCTTACCACTTTATAATCAATCGAATCATATACCCCAAAATTATAAATCATAAAATGATATATTTAATACCATTAAAATAAATATATTACTTATATGATACATCAATGGTCATTATACATACAATATACATAATAAATAGCGGTGAATAAGGAATGTCTTACAAAAATGGAAGTGAGATGAGAAAACTGTTACCTTATGTCCAAATGTGTTCTGAACTTGACCATAAGGCCCTGAAATATGAGATTAGAGTTATTAATAATTTAATTTATAACCTATTATACATGTATTTATATTATTATAATTTTATTAATTTCATTTATGTCCTTTTTGATAAGTTATAAGATTGAATTCCGTCATTCTGGAGTGTTCATTTCATTGATTTTTCGGATCAATTCGCTTGATTATTAGTAATGGAGTTCATGTAAAATTGGTATAATTATATAGAATTTCAATTTCATATTCTTAATGAAAAAACAGAATTGAAACTGGTATTATTTTTTATTTTTCCCCATATATGGGGATGAATCATTAGATAACATGTTAATGATAATCATTTAGCTTAATTTTTGCGGTTTTTCGATCACAACGAACTAGTTTTGTTTTATTAATTAACATCATGTGTATATAATGGTCCCAAAACATTAAATAAGATATAATACATAATTTATAATCTCTTTCAACCATAATTATGGTTTCATGACCATCCTTGAAGTGGAAATTGAAGAACTAAAGTACGTCATCCATGAAGGTTGTAAATCGACACCTCCCAGACGTGGATTTTGTTTTTAAAATAGAAAGAGAGAGTGAGTGAGGAGATTGATAATGGATATTAAATTAACATGATATAATTATAGTATATAGCTTCTACTAGTGTTATAATGGTAATTTGTATATAGGATTTTAGGAGAGGATAAGAAAATAAAATAAATTGAAATGAAATTAAAAAAAGGAAGATGATTTACCTCTTGAATTCTCCTCTTTGAGAACCTCTTTAAGGCACATTGGTTTGGTATTTTGTTAGGAATAGAACCTCCTAGAAGCAGGGGAGAGACTTGGGAAGAGTAATTGGTAAGTATTTGTAAAATCTTAAAGGCTTATAGGTGTGAGTAGAAGTGGTTCTGAGGGGTGGTATTTATAGTGGAGGAGAGGGGTGATTTTTGAATATTTTATTCATTATTTAATTATTTTTCTCAAGACAAGAAATAACACTGATTCTTGTGACTAATCATATAAATAAGTTCATTTTATTTTGAACCAAGGTTTCTTATACCAATAAGGATGTTAGGTATAGTGTATTTAACTTATAATGTATAAATACTCTAAATTACCATATTTTACTATTCACCAAAAATCAACTATTTTAGAAAAATACCAAATATTCACCCAAACTATTTTTTTGAGGTGTAGAAAAAAATGAACTAAATTTAAAAAAAATAATTTTCTAAATATGAGAAATTTAATTTTCAATATAAACAATAATTTATTTTAAAAATACAGATTTTAAAATTATAACTAATTTTATAATACTTTGAAAAATTAAATATGGTCAGATAAAATTATCTCATAATCATGAGATAAAAACATATTAACTTATGAATACATTTTATGAAAATAATTTTTTTCTTAAATAATTATATTAATTATAAAATTGGAATTAAATATTTATGACTTACAAAAATACCTACACTTAATTAATAATTTTTAAAATATTCATTTACCTATACTATGATATAATTATATCTTACTTTCAATTTTAATGTGCCTAAATTTTATTTATACAAACATGGGTGAGATTACTATTCATTAGAATGATTTATTATTCATAAGGGTTCTATTACTATTCCTAAGGGTAACATTACTATTTCCAAGGGCCAAGTTACAATTCTCAAAAAAATTAAGTCAATTTAATCAGACTCTAAATATCTTACTGATCATAATTGTGTATGTATATTTTTTGAAATTCAACTCATAGAAGCAATATAATTATATCTGAAACATGTTCACCATTATAAGGTAGTAAAACCAGTTTTAGAAAAATATATCCTTTTAATATGTAAAATTGAATTCATTCCTATAAAAACATTTAATAGGATATACGAATTTCATAATACTATTCATTCCCACCAATTTAATTTCTAGGTTATAAGGGTCATTTTAAAATAATGATATTTAATTTTTTATCATTGTTCATTTATGTTTGGTGTTGTGTAAAACCTATGTTGTCAGAGAAATGAAATTTAAGAATGGTTATAACCTAAAATATTAGGGTGTTACATTCTCCCCTTCTTCAATAAATTGGTTTTTTCAATTTAATATTTCACTTTAAAAACAAAGGTTAATTTTTTAAAAAGTCCTTTGTGGAAAACACACATCGAAAATAGGGTTAATAACACATACTCTTAATAAGAGGTAAAGTAGAAATGTGATGGTCACCGCAATATTAGGCTTCCGAATAAGAGAATATTAGTGGGAAGTGAAAACATGGAAATGAAAGAGAAATATGACCATCATGTTCTGAGGGATAATGATAGAGGACATGGTAATTAGAAATTTAATCATCATAAATCCATAAATATTCTGATAGGTTAAAATACCACTAATATCTTAGTAAGAAAAGTTAGCGGATAATGTTTTTATTTCAAAATCCTTTTACTATAGTTGAGAGATTTATTTACTATCTACATAAATACTTGATAAATTAGACTTACTTGATTAATTTATAGGCCATACGAATAATATCATCCTTTGGTTGTGCTTCGATCTATTTTCAATTTGTTACTTATACCTATAAATGAACATTTATGATGAAGTTTTTACACCTGTAGAATTCAAATCAACTTCTACGGATCACATATCCCCCCAAACTATAATTATCTATTCCACCAGTCTTTATACATTAACCAAATTCAAAATGGTTAGGATAGAAATTTAATCTCAAAAATTCAAATCTAAATATCAATTTTCAATATAGATCATTTTCAAGTTACTATCATTCCTAAAAAAGATGTATTCTAGACTACAACCCCAAGATTAGAAGGATTTTCTCATATATTCTTCCAAATGATATCGACAACTCTTTATGTCTTATACAAAAAATTTAATTTCCCCCATCAAATAATCTTCAAGATATTATAACCATTTCCCTAAATTACTTTGATCAACATATGTCCATAATAAACTCATATTTGACTCTAAAATGTAATCCATCATTTATTCCTAAAAATATTCTCTTTACAGAAATCATTTAGGATTCCAAAAATTGCGAATGTATTCTAAAATAAAATTATTCACATAATAACCAAATTAGTTTCCAATCCCAATGTTATATATTTGATAAAACAAAAATTCCCTAAAATTAAAATAATATTTATTCATTATATGTTTCAAACAAAAAAGTTTTGATAACTAGGAATTCAAATAGGCTATTTTTAGGTGTTTCACCCTTATCTCCCATCAGTTGTGGGTTCAAAACCTATGACCTTACCACATGAGACGGGTTGTCACCTGATATGCAATTTATCTTTTTTTTAAAAACATATAACTTCCAAAATAAATATTATGGACGCCCCTAAAATAAGGTCAATCAGTTTACATTATTTTAACTAGGATTTTCATGCCCACAAGCCTATACCCTAGTGGTACAGGCTCCTGCTTGGCATCCAAGGGATCCATGATCGAATCCAAGCAAGGACTAATTTCCAGGTACTATAGCAGGGCACTATAAGAGCTCGGAAACTGTAGCAGTACTATTCAACGAGGGGCCCTTTGGGAAAAAAATGGGCTTTTAAGCCTGGTATTCAGGCCACTTGGCCTTGGGACTTTGGGATATGTAATGGGTCTCCATCTACCCAATATAAATAGGTCTTTGCTTTAAATAATAAAATGAGGCTTCTACCCCAACCTTTAAAAAAACATCTTATATTTATTTCCACATAGGTCCTTCCATAGTCTAGAGGTTATCCTATATAATCGTCCATTGACTCGGGTAATGCATAGGTACCCTAAATTTATGGAAAATGACTATAAATAGATTTTTAGGATTAGTTTTATTTCATTCCATTCCACTCTTCATTTTTCCATGGAAATTCTTTGATTTGTATCCATATTTCCAACACATAAAGCATTTACCCATTCCTTTGAGACACTTTTCTGGGTATCTCCTTCTACATTACTTTCATGATGAAGATCGAGACTTATTTTATATACGGTCTCCACCAGTAGTGCTCTTATAAAATTCCATTATTATCTTTTATGGTGGGTTCATGAGTTGGTTAAGTTATACCTTGTTAATAATATTTTTGGGAAAACTAATTTGGAATGAACACAATAAATTTCAATATTATCAACATCCCATTTGGTTTCTCAACAAGACCACCACCTTTTCTATCATGTTCAATGTTAACATGACTCCTCCATGTCCCATCCATTGAATAAAACTATAATGCATACTGTGAGTAAGAATAATCATAGTGAGAAAAATGTATAATAATTTAAATAATATCATGAAATATTCTTTTCAACCTAAAATACCTTAGGTTTGACCTAGTATTTCCATTTTCAACATATATTCAAATCCTTAATAATAGTTTGTAAAGAAAATATGAATTATCCAATGCATATAACCCAGGAGTGTCAAACCAGGTGCGCAGTAAAGCCCCTTGTCATGTACCAGGTTACCCCGAGTCAGACCCAAGACACCTTATCAAAGTTGTTTCTACTAGGTATCTATTCCAAAACCTTATATACTTGTCGTATCTAGATAGGTATGTATTTCTAGTAATATCCAAATAATCACTACCTTACCAAAATTCTATTATATTCTTGTATTCTTATCCTCAAAGTCTGTCTTAGGGATTTGTTCCCAAATCTATATTTTCTAAATCTAGTTCCCATAGTTTCTAATAAACCTACCTATGATACCAACTATAAAGACCTTGACCCAAGTAGCCTAGTTCCAGTGCTTCATTTTATTACATTTTTATATAAACAAGTAAGACACATCATGAAGGACCAAATAGTTTAGTAGTTTTGGAAAACTAGATTACATATATTAACCTTACATTGAAACATGAATTTAAATACAAAATATCTACTTATTTTAAATCACATAGAAACTCTTAGATTATACCTAAAGGTCATTCATAAGACACATCTTTTCATCTTGGGGAAAAATAAAACATAATAAAGGGGTGAACTCAGATGCTCAGTATGGGCAAGAAATAGAACAGAAGCATAAATAAACAATATGGCATGGTGAATGACTGAAAACACATACCATTAAAAGTAAACTTGATAATAATATGGTAGAAATCTAAAACTACTAAATAATTCCATAAAAATACTTAACCATGGATATTATACTAGTTTAATAATCACATGGACTATCAATTACTAGTTTCATTATGAGGGAATTCATAATACGAGACATCATAACCATACTATCAAGGCCTCATGCTAAGACCATACATAAATTGGTAAAAGTACAAACTAGTTTGTATCATGAGTCCTAAAGATGCAACAAGAGGCTATAGTGGGCCCTGCCTGACACTTACCAAGTCCAATTCATTCCTCATATGAAAGGGTGAAACATAAACAACACAAAAATTCGTATTGAAAAACTAGCTTACGAAATGTGAATACTTCAACCAAAATCTATAAATGGTATAAAATAGAACATACAAAGTCAAAGTAATCATAAATAATTAAAAAAATGGTATATGGTATCATAACAGATAAACCTCAGTGAGGTACACTATTCAACAAATGTAGTTGACATAGATGGAGATACCATCAAAAAATTCTCAAGGAAATTAATCTTTAAACATTCCAAAGTGTCCCATACCACATTGAAACATTCAAATAAAATTACCTTATAATATCATGATAATAATGGGACTCTTGATATGATATATCAAAGGGAATTATATACACCAATAACACAAGTAATAAGTGTTCAATAAGCCATAAATATCACATAAGTAAAAGTGAGATGAGAAAAACCCATTTTACTTTGGAAAGAAGATTTATCTTGTAAAATCATTTGCATTTATCATAAAATTATATTATAAACATGTATATCCCAGAAAAGAAAATTTAATGACATTTAAATTATATTTTATTCATATTTTATGTTCCACTAAAGTGAAATCATGTAAAAATATTTTTAAGAAACTTTAGAAATAAAACATTTTAGTGTGGTTTAAGGAAAATATTAGATAGATTTTCAAGTGGAAATAAATGTTTGTTTTCATAAAACCAGAAATGAACCAATATATTTTTTCATGATAAAATTTGTGATTGTAAAAAAATAACTATGGATTAAAATATATTATATAGTACACTTGAAAAAGGGTATGAATTCGAGAAGTTCCCTTGAATCAGGTTTGTTTATCGGAACGAATTGAGAAGGGAACCATTTGAAAATATGTATATCCCCATCAAATAAGGATGATATGAAATAAATATATTATTTTGGAATATATGAACATATATTAAAATAAATATACAAAAATAAATAAGAATTACATTTGAGTAAAGGTAGATAAAGAGTAATCTGAAGGAAAAACAGAGGGTTGGTTAGAATCTCTTACGACATTGTAATCAATCGAATCATATGTCCCAAAACTAAATATTATCAAATGATTCATATAATAACATGAAAATAAATATATTCATGATATGATACATAGATGTGCAGTATACATATACCATACACAATAAATAGTGGTGAATTAGGAATATCTCACAAAAATGGAAGTGAGATGAGAAAACCATACATTATGTATGAATGTGTTCTGCACTTTACCATAAGGTCATGGAATAAGAAATTATACTCATTAATAATTAAATTAAGAACATATTATACATTTATATAGTTTATTATAAAATTATTAAGTTAATTTATGTCTTTTTTAATAATTTATAAGATTGAATTTTGTCATTCTGTAGTGTTCATTTCATTGATTTTCATGATCGGTTCACTTGATTATTGGTAATATAGTTCATGTAAAATGGGTATAATTCTCAAGAATTAAAATTTAATGTTATTAATGAATAAATATAAGTGAAATTGGTATTATTTCTTATGTAGTTTCCATATATGAGGAGTAATCATTAGATTACATGTTAATGGAAATCGTTTAGCTTAATTTTCGCAATTTTTCGATCACAATGAATTAGTTTTGTTTTATTAATTAACGTAATGTGAATATAATGGTCCCAAAATATTACATGATATACAATACATATTTTATAATCTGGTTCAACTAGAAAAATAGTTTAATGACCATCCTCGAAGGATAAATTGAATATTGAAAGTTTTTCATCCATGAAGGATGTAAATCAGCACCTCCTAGATGATGACTTCATTTTTAAAATAAAGAGAGAGAGAGAGAGTATAGAGATTTATAATGGATATTATACTAACATGATATAATTATATTATATAGATGATAATGGATTTATCAAGATCTGTAACACCCCAAGCTTCCACGGTATACTTCTCTTTGAATAATACAATAGCCTGTGTTGTGCGCAACTTCGAGTTCTAACACACCACAACCAATCAAACTAGCCGTTATGAATAGTAATACCCAATTTTTAAAATTTTATAAAATTTATCATTCAAAATGGAATTCATTTTTGGATTCAGAATATCGAAATTATCATAGGGTAAATTTTTGGTATTTTTCTGAAAACTTTCATTTTTAATGAATAGTGGAAAACAATGAGTTATTGTTTACAACCGAATTTTTATTTCAATAATTATTTATTTAATTTAAATTTATTGTCGGTCAAAATAGACACACAATACATATATAAGTTTAATGTAATTTATTGGGGTCAGTTTATAATAATTTTAGATATATAAAAATTTAATTGAACTTTTTACCCTCTTTTACCCACCTCCTTGGAGCATTTGAATATTAACATAAAACTTAATTTTACTGCTTATATGAGTTGAATATCAAAAATTATAGAGACACAATTGATATAAATAAGTAAAATGTGGTTTAATGAGATGGAAATAATTTTTGATGACCAGTAACTTTTTTACTTTTATTTACCACTGTTAAAAGTAAATAGGGTAATTAAGGGTAAAAATGATATTATTATTACCCTATCACTTGTCCTAATTCTATTGGGTAAGTATAATTCGACCAAAAAAAACCTTAGGAATAAAATATGAACCTCTTTGGTGCACTTGTATTAGATTAGGACATGTATTATTATTTAATTCAAAGAAGAGTTAAAAGAGATAAAATTAATGTTTAATAACTAAATATTTTTTAATATAGGGTTAAACATAAGATAAATTAGACTATAAATATTAATTAGAAATATAACAAATTTTCCTACATAATGGTATTTTATTTATATTTTTTAGAAATTATATAATTTAATTTATTTATGACATAATGATGATGCAGTATTTACCAAATTAATGAATTATTAAAATAATTGATATTATAAATATCCAAATAAATGTAATTTGAGACTTTTTATGATTTTCAATAATTTTATAGGTTAATATAACATGTTAGGGTTGGTTAGATGAATTTTTTTTGAAGTAATAATGATGTTATAAATTTAGAAAAATCAAAAGACCAAATAGTGTCAAAATTGACATAAAAAGGTTTTTAAAACAAATATTATATTATTAATTGATATTATATTCTTAAAAATATATGGTTTGTCCAAATGACTTATATAATGATAGGTGAATCATTAATGAACCACTTGGGGTTCTCGTGGAAGTATATATTTAGTTTATTAACCTTATAATATAAAAACACCAAGATACATGGTAAATGTCATACTATTTAACTAAGAGTTAAATATAAAAGAGAAAGTTAATATATTGACCAAAACCTGTCTAAAACCTATTGGTTGAGTGTTTTTATACCCATAACCACACTATCCTTTAAATAATCCATTTTGGATCCATTAGAAACCTAAAATGATTTTATTATAAAATAATATTTCTAGATTTTCCTAAGGTGCCCCTCACCCCTCTTATAAAAGGGAACTCCCCATTCTCAATAATTCACACCTTTAAAGCCATTTTTATTGGACAAACCCTACCCAAATACCCTCTAAACATTACTCCATTCATCATAGAGGCTTTAATTTATTCATAAATCCAACCTAAGGATCCCTTTTGATCAAATCAAAAGGAAGAACCCAAAGAAGAGGTAAATATTTCATCACCTCTTTCAAGTTCCTTTCTTCTTCCACTTCCTCTTTATTTGTTGTTTCCATTATAAAATAATAACTCCAGTATCTTCTATATACTGTGATGTTATTATAAATATGCTACAACCAAATTCATTATTCTATCCATCCTTTAAATGACATGTCACCATACGTGGGTACGTACGGCTTACCGTCTCCATGTCGTGGTGTAATTGTTATTCAATACATTATTATTTGGATGGGTATAAAAATGATGTGTAATTTATGTAAATAATAAATTTAAAATAATAATGATTCTGTATATATGATATAACATGAAATTATATGTTATTTTAATATCAAAAGAATGATATTGTCGCTCGTGCGTATGTACAAATTACTGTCTCCAGGAATGCGATGAGATTAATTCCCCATCGTATCCATTCAAGACTAATTTTCATTAGATTATTAAAAATAATGATTAAAGAATTTATATCATTATGGATATGAATAAGATACATACCATCCATAAAAAATATGACTCACATAACAAAGAATATAAAGGAAAATGAATCTGTTAACACCCGAAATAACGATAATACTAAGATATTATTAACAAAATAATGTTAAAAAATCATATATGATATCATATTAATGTATATGATTCTTTTATAATTTATTAAAAACTATTTCACCATTATATATGAGGTTAACCTACCCTCGACCAAGGAAAAGTACATGTTAAGGGTTAGTTATACAATCTCTTCATTATCTGAGGTTGTTTATACATAATTATCTACTGGGACCTCTTTATCATCCACATCCATGTTTCTTAAAAATGTATTTCAAAACATTCTTACTATTTTATAGATCATTTTTTAAAGTAATTTATATCCTTTTTTTACTTTTATAATATGTTTATAAAGGAATCTTTCCGTCTTTTTCCAAACAAGGTACCTTTTGGCCTTTTGGAAAAATTTATGGTAATAATGTTTTTTAACTTATACGGAGGGTTCAGCTATTTTCCACCATTATAAAATCATCGTAGATTCCATTAAAAGCTTATAAGAATATTTTCAAATATAAATTTTCTCTTTTATAATTTCATAACTTTTAAATGATTTCAAAATGTAAAGAGATATTTCTCTAAAAAGTTTTGATTTCATCTATGTCAACATCCTTTGATGGATTTTAATCTTATTTGAAGTTGATTTATTGTGATAAAAAACTTCCATATTGTATTGAAGGTTTTGTGATATGTTTGACTGTGAATGTGTTATTTCTATACCATTAATGGTTTATGGATAATGTATTGAAATTTCGTATGCTAGTTTTAATACGAATGTTTATGTTATGTTTAAACCTTTTTATATGAGGAATGCGTTGGACTTAGTAAGTTACGGGTGGAGCCCGCTATAGCTCCTTGATGCATCAGTAGCTCTCATGAGACAAATTAGTGTCTTGGTAAAAGGCCTTGACAATATCTTATTTGTAGTCTTGTCACAAGTCCTCGACTATGTGGTTATGAAAGTCCGACATTATGCATTCCATCATTATGAAAGTGGCTATTGATATTGCATGTGATTATTCAACTAGTAGAATATTCATGTGAGTAAGTAAATGGAATTATTTGATTTTATCTTTTCCATATTACGCTGAAGTTCAAGTTTAAAAGGCTTTTGTTTTAGTCTTATACATTGCCTTAAATTTTTATGCTTATTTATGAAAGTTTCTGCTATATTTTTTTCCTTACTGAGCATCTGAGCTCACCCCTTTCTATGTTTTATTTTTCCCAGGATGTGAAGAAGTATTTTATGATTAACCTGAAAGAATAGTCTGAGGGGATATGAGTGTGGTCTATTAAAACAATGTTGTTTTAGTTTTTCATTTTATGATGTAATGTAAACCTTATGAATGTATCCAGTACTTCCAAGGCTACTAAACTAATCGGTCTTTAGAGATTTGATATTTTGTGATCATGACAATGTTATGTAATAATGCACCGACTCTATGTAACTAGGGTCAGGGCATTAAAGTTGGTATTAGAGGAAGTTTAGTACAATTCTTGGAATCCTGATTTAGATAAACTCTGATTAGAGCACATTACCCTAAGAGAGACTTTGAGGATTAGTATATAAGAAATTCCAGAATTTTGGTATTGTTGAGAATTTGAGAGTTTTCCAAGCAGTACATCCCTGTTTGGATACGAGCAGGTAGAGGAGGCTCTGGCCTAGATGTACCTAGACATAAAACCCAAAAACACTACTTTGAGCTAAACTTGAATGAGAACTGGTTCACGACAATGGGCCTTACTGCACTCTTGGTTACGACACTCCCAGGGGATATTCTTAGAATAATTCTCATTTTCTTTACAAACCATTATGAAGGGTTTATTAGTATATACTTCCTCAAAGAAAACATTTTTTATGAGTATGGATTATATCCATAAACTATTAAATTTATGTTAAATGTTTTACGAGTTTGGAATTATGTATTTCGATTCATAAACTAATCTAGATTATGCCATTGATTTGAAATGGCACCTAGTGGGAGGAATGGAAACCGTATCAATGAACACACTCCATGTAGGGATTTTCCTCCTGCTCAAGATAATTATAGTGGATCTAGTGATACAACTAGTGCTGATCATCTAATCACCATACTGGGACAACTCACTCAGGTTATGAATAATAACCTTACCCATATGGAGCACCCTGATCCACAATGCGGATGATCAATGTTAGATTGCTTCATGAGGCAACAACCACCAATGTTCAATGGTAGTATAAATCCATTAGTAGCTGAGCAATGGATAAATTCATTAGATAAAATATTCCACGCCTTGGGGAGTAGCGATAGGGAAAAAGTTGTCATGGCAGTTTACCACCTCACTAGAGATGCTGATCAATGGTGGTCATTGATTAAAATCAAAAAGGAAGATGATGAAGCATCAAATATGTAATGGAGGTAGTTTAAAGAGATTTTCTTAGAAAAATAATTTCCTCGTGACTATCGAGCAGATATGGAAATACAATTTCTAAGTCTGAGGAAAAAGGATGATGAGAATGTTGCAAATTATGAAGCTAACTTTACAAAGTGAGTGAGACACGCTGTAGATTATATACGTAATCCAAGAAGTAATATTTATCATTTATTTGATGGGTTAAGACCATTTCTCCATTGAGAATTAGTCTCACAATCCTTCTCATTGTATGAGGATATTGTCTCATGTGATAGCAAGACAGAAAAAAAATCTATAAGTCTTACGACTTTAAAGCAATGAAAGAGAAGAAGAGATCAGCCGAACACCCTAGAAATGAAAATAAGGGGAAGAAGGGAAAAGTTGAAAATCCATCCTGTAGTAAATGTGGGAATAAACACCCCAGTACTTTCCTGAAGGGAATGAGAGTCTATTACAAGTGTGGTGAAAAAGGCCACCGAACTTGTGATTTAAAGGGGAAGAAAGATGCTATCGATGTTGAATTCTACAACTGTAGAGAAAGGGGACATTATGAAAATGAATTTCCTAAGCGTCAAGGGAACTTACCCCAGTAAAGTCCAAGGGATCAAGGCCAAGCTTATGCTATCACTACTACTTAGGTTGAAGCTGTAAAAGATGTGGTAGCAGGTAATTTAATTGTTTCCTCAAGTTTATAAAATGATTTATTTGATTCTAGATCATCACATTGTTTCATATCTTCCTAGTTTGATAAGAAAATTAGATATTTACAATTTGATTTAACAAGGGAGTTTTCAGTCAAAAATCCTAAGTGATGTATCATTGCAACAAAGTTTTGTTAATCAGTTCCCATTAGAGCACATAAATGTTCATTATCTGATGATCTCATTTTCATACCCATTATTGAATTTGATATAATCCTTAGTATATATTGGCTTTCAAACCATGATGCGAAGATTTATTGTAAGAAGAATAAGGTTACAATTTTTGATGATGATGATAAAGAACACCTTATCTTTAGAGCAGAATCATCACCACCTGATTCTTATCTAGATCCACTCCCAGTAGCTCAACTAAATTCAATTATTGGGGAGGAAGAGAATGAAATAACTATGGGTGAGGAAATGAATGTTCAAATAGAGGATGTACCTATTTTGAATGAATATGTTGATGTGTTTCTAGAATATTTACCTGGACATCCTCTAGAATGAGAAATTGAGTTTTCCATTGATTTAATTCATGGATCAAGACCCATATAGAAGACCCCTTATAGAATGACCACTATGGAATTAGTGGAATTATGGAAACAACTAGAGGAATTTAGTAATAAGGGATTTATTTACCCTAGTGTTCATCAATGGGGAGCCCCTGTCCTTTTTGTTAAGAAGAAAGATGGATCTATGAGGTTGTGCCTTGACTATAGGGAGATCAATGCTATAATGATAAATAACAAGTATCCCCTACCTCGCATTGATGATTTAATTGACCAACTTCATGGAGCTCAATACTTTTAAAAGATTGGCCTTCAATCTAGATATCATTAGTTGTGTGTGAAGAAGGAAGATATTCCGAAGACAGCATTTCGAACCAGGTACGAGCATTACGAGTTTTCAGTAATGCCTTTTGGATTGAATAATGAACCCTATGTCTTCATGGATCTAATGAATAGAGTTTTCAAGGAATATCTTGATGAATTTGTAGTGGTATTTATTGATGATATCTTGGTATTCTCTAAATGCTACGAATATCATGAAAATCACTTGCGCATTATACTGATGACTCTTAGAATACATGAATTATATGGGAAGTTTAGCAAGTGTGAATTCTGGATTCAAGAGATTTCTTTTCGTGGACATATTGTCTCCAAGGATGGAATCTCTGTTGATCCTTCTAAGACCAAGGAAATCCAGGAATGCCCAACACTGATGAGTATTACTGAGGTACACATTTTTATTGGTTTAGTATGCTATTATCAATGTTTCATCTAGAATTTTTCCCGGTTGGCTAACCCATTAACAAAGATCACACGAAAAGGGGTTAAATTTGTTTGGACAAAAGAGCGTGAAGAATGTTTTGAAAAACTAAAGAGAATATTTGTTAATGCTTTTATCTTGAATCTACCATCATGGAATGATAGGTTTGTTATTTCTAGTGATGCTTCAAAGAAAGGACTTGGTTGTGTTCTTATGCAGAATGATAGGGTTATTGCCTATGCATCAAAACAACCGAAAATTAATGAACAAAACTATCCCAATCATGATCTTGAGTTAACAGCTGTAATCTTTGCTTTGATGATATGGAGACATTATCTCTATGGTAAAAAATGTGAGATATATACTGATCACAAGAGTTTGAAGTATATTTTCTCACAGAAAGAACTCAACATGAGGCAAAGGCGATGGCTTGAACTACTCAAGGATTATGATATCACTATACACTACCACCTAAGGAAGGAAAATAAGGTGGAAGATGCTTTGAGTAAAAAAGATCATGGAGTTTTGAACAAGATGAGAGTTGAAAAGGATCCTATAAACATGGATCTAGTGAAGATGGATATAGAAATCACTATAGAAGGTGAAACATCAATACTTTTTCAAATGGTTGCCAAACCATCTTTACTAGAAAGGATAAAGAGTTATTAGACTGATGATGAAGAGTTTAAAAAGAAGATTAAAGCTATGAATGATGGGAGATTGAGTGACTTTGTGTATGAAGATGGAATTTTGAAATTTGGGAAGATACTTTGTGTTCCCGATATACCTGATCTAAAAAGGGAATTGTTGGATTATGCTCATAGTTCTATTTTCTCTATACACCATGAGAGCACAAAAATGTATAGAGATTTGAAGGAACATTTTCGGTGGGACAACATAAAGAGGGAGATTTCTGATTTCATGTCAAGATGTATGGTTTGTCAACAAGTGAAAGCTGGAAGGCAAGAGCCTGGAGGAGTCTTGCAACCTCTTCCCATACCTGAGTGGAAATGGGATAATATTATGATGGAATTTGTCATGGAACTACCAAATACTCCTAGAACGAATGATGAAATATGGGTCGTTGTTGATTGTCTTACCAATTCAGAACATTTTCTTGCTATAAGAGAAGATTTAACACTTGAACGTCTAGCAATACTATATATTAATGAAGTTGTGAGACTTCATGGAGTACCCCTATCGATTGTTTCTGATCGTTATCCACGTTTTACATCAATATTTTAGAAAATTCTTCAGAAAGCCCTGGATACTGAACTTTGTTTGGGCACAACCTACCACCCTCAAACTGATAGACAATCAAAACAGACTATTAAAACCATAGAAGACATGTTGATGTCATTATCACGTGACTTTCAAGGAATATGGGATCAATATTTACCTCGGGTACAATCTTACTATAACAATAGTTTCCATTCAAGTATTCAGATGGCACCATAAGAAGCGTTATACGGAAAGAGATGTTGTACACCAACCTGTTTGGATGATGTTGGTGAAGGAAAATCCGTAGGCCCAAAACTAGTGGAGGAAACAATGGAAAAGGTAAAGGTAATCTAAAACCACATCAAAGCATCTCAAAGTAGGTAGAGGAGCTATGCCAACAATCAAAGGAAGGATTTGGAATTTTAGGTAGGAGATTATGTTTCCTTGATGGTATCTCCATGGAAGGGTGTTACACCTTTCAGTAAGAAGGGAAAATTGAGTGCCAGGTACATCAGACCTTTCAAAATTCTATAATGAATTGGGGCTGTAGATTACTATTTGGAAATGCTGCCATGTCTCTCCAAAGTTCACAATGTGTTCCACGTATCACTGTTGAGAAAATACATGCCTGACCCAATGCATGTACTCACCTATGAGGAATTATAACTGGAACCCAGTCTTTCTTATTGCGAAGATCCTATAAAGGTTTTTGATATAAGAGAACAAGTGATGAGAAACCGGACGAATATTCTGGTAAAGTTTTATGGAGAAACCATAAGATTGAAGAGGCAACGTGGGAACCCGAGGAACTTATAATGAAGAACCACCCAAGTATTTTTACGCAGTAATACTCTATAAATTTCTAGGATGAAATTATTTGAAGTAGGGGAGAATGTAACACCCCAATCTTCCACGATATTCTTCTCTTTGAATAATACGATAGCGTGTGTTGTGCACAACATCGAGTTCTAACACACCACAACCAATCAAACTAGCCGTTATGAATAGTAATACCCACTTTTTGAAATTTTATAAATTTTATCTTTCAAAATGGACTTCATTTTAGGATTTGGAATATCAAAATTAGCCTAGGGTGAATTTTTGGTATTTTTCTGAAAATTTTCTATTTTTGATGAATAGTGGAAAACACTGAGTTATAGTTTAAAACCAATTTTTTTTAATATTAATTTATTTTATTTAAATTTATTTTTGGTAAAATTAGATACATAATACCTATATAATTTTAATGTAATTCATTGGAGTTAATTTATAATAATTTTAGATATATAAAAATTTTATTGAACTTTTTACCGTCTTTTACCCACCTCCTAGGAGCATTTGCAAATTAACATAAAACTTAATTTTACCACTTCTGTGAGTTTAATTTCAAAAATCCAAGAAACATGGTTGATATCAATAAATAAAATGTGGTTCAATAAGATGAAAATAATTTTTGGGGAATAGTAACTTTTTACTTTTATTTACCATGGTTAAAAGTAAATAAGGTAATTAAAGATAAAAATGATATTATTATTACCATAAAACATGTCAATATTCAATTGGATAAATATAATTCGACCATAAATAACCTTAGGAATAAAATATGAACCTATTTGGTTCACATGGATTAGATTAGGACATTTGTTATTATTTAATTCAAAGAAGAGTAAAAAGAGTTAAAATCAATGTTTAATAACTAAAACATTTTTAATATAGGGTTACACATAAGATAAATTTGACTATAAATATTCATTAGAAAGATAAAAAAATTTAATACATAATGGTATTATATATATATTTTTTAGACATTAAATAATTTAATTTATTTATGACATAATGATGATGCAGTAATTACCTAATTAATGAAATATTAAAATAATTGATATTATAAATATCCAAATAAATGTAATTTGAGACTTTTTATGATTTAAAATAATTTTATAGGTTCATATTACATGGTAGGGTTGGTTAGATGATTTTTTTTCTTAGTAACAATGCTGTTATGAATTTATAAAAAACAAAATACCAAATAGTTTTAAAATTGACATAAAAGAGTTTTAAAAACAAATATTATATTATTAATTAAAATTATATTACTAAAAATATAAGGTTAGGAAAAAGAACTTATATAATTATAGTTTCATCATTCCTTAACCACTTGGGGTTCTATTGGAAGTTTATAGTATGTTTATTAACCATATAATATAAAAATACAAAGGGACATGGTAAATGTCAAACTATTTAACTAAGAGTTAAATATAAAAGATAAAGTTAATATAGTGACCCAAACCTATCTAAAAGTTATTGGATGAGTGTTTTTTGACACATACCCACCTTAGACTTTAAATAATCTATTTTTGAGCCATTAGAAACCAAAATGTATTTTATTATAAAACAATATTTATAGCTTTTCCTAAGGTGCCCCTCACCCCTCTTATAAAAGGGGACTCCCCATTCTCTTTAATTCACAACTTCAATGCCATTTGGATTGGAAATACCCTGCCCAAATACCCTCTCAACTTGCCTCACGTAATCCCATAGGCATTACTTTAGTCAGAAAGCCAACGTAAGGAGCCCTTTTGATCAAATAAAAAGGAAGAACCCGAAGAAGAGGTAAATATTTCATCACCTCTTTCAAATTCCTTTCTTCTTCCACTTCCTCTTTATTTGTTGTTTACATTATAAAATAATAACTCCAGTATATTCTATATAATGTGATGTTATTATAAATATGTTACAACCAAATTCATTATTCTATACATCCTTTGAAAGACATGTCACCATACGTGCGTATGTACGGCTTACCGTATCCACGTCGTGGTGTAATTGTTATTCAATACATTATTATTTGGATGGGTATAATAATGATTTTTAATTGATGTAAATAATAAATATTACATAATAATGATTCTTTATATATGATATACCATCCAATTATATATTATTTTAATATCAAAAGAATGATATTTCCACTCGTGCGTATGTACAGATTACCGTCTCCACGAACGCGATGAGATTCATTCCCCATCATATCCATTCAAGACAAATTTTTATTAGATGATTAAAAATTATGTTTAAAGACTTTATATAATTAGATATATTAATAAGATACATCCCATACATAATAAATATGACTCACATAAAAAATAATATAAAGGAAAACATATCCATTAACACCCGAAACAATGACAATACTAAGATATTATTAACAAAGCAATGTTAGAAGATCACATATGATATCATATTAATGTATATAATTCTTTAATAATTTAATAAAAATTATTTCACCATTATACAAGAGTTTAACCTACCCTTGACCAAGGAAAAGTACAAGGTTAGGGTTAATTTTACAATCTCTTTATTATCCGAGGCTGTTTATACGTAATTATCTACTGGGACCTCTTTATCATCCACATCCATGTTTCTTAAAAATGAATTACAAAACATTCTTACTATTTTATAGAATATGGTTTAAAGTCATTTATACCCCTGTTTTAATTTTATAATATGTTTATAAAGGAATCTTTCCATCATTTTCCAAACAAGGTGCTTTTTGACCTTTTCGACAAATTTAAGGTAAGAATTTTTTTAACTTATACGGATGATGCGACTATTTTACTCCATTATAACATCGTCGAAGATTACCTTACAATATTATAAGAATATTTTAAAATATAAATGTTTTATTTTATAATTAAGTAACTTTTAAATGATTTCAAAATGGAAAGAGATATTTCTCTAAAAAGTTTTGATTTCATCTATGTCAACATCCTTTGATGGATTTTAAGCTTATTTGAAGTTGATTGGTTATGATAATAACATTCCATATCATATTGAAGGTTTTGTGATATGTTTCATTGTGGATGTGTTATTTTTATACCATTCATGGTTTATGGATAAAGTATTGACATTTTGTATGCTAGTTTTAATACGAATGTTTATGTTATGTTTAAACCTTTTCATATGAGGAATGCATTGGACTTAGTAAGTGACAGGTGGAGCCCGCTATATCTCCTCAATGCATCATCAGTAGGTCTCATGAGACAAACTAGTGTCTTGGACCAAGGCTTTGAAAAACTCTTATTTGTAGTCTTGGCACAATGCCTTGACTATGTGGTTATGAAAGTCTGGAATTATGCATTCCATCATTATGAAACTAGCTATTGGTATTGCATGTGATTATTCGACTTTTAGAATATCCATGTGAGTAAGTAAATGGAATTATTTGATTTTATCTTTTCTATATTATTATTAAGTTTAAGTTTAAAAGGATTTTGTTTTAGTCTTATACATTTCCTTAAATGTTTATGCTTATTTATGAAAGTTTCTGCTATATTGTTATCTTTACTGAGCATATAAGATCACCCCTTTCTATGTTTTATTTTTCCTAGGATGCGAAGAAGTAATTTATGACTGACCTAGAGGGATAGTTTGAGGGGATATGAGTGTCTTCTATGGAAACAATGTTTTTTTAGTTTTTCATTTTATGATGTAATGTAAACCTTGTGAATGTATCTATTACTTCCAAAACTACTAAATTAATATGTCTTACAAGACTTGATATTTTGTGATCATGCCAATGTTAAGTAATAATGCACCAAATCTGGGTAACTGGGGTCGGGGAATTACATGATCATTTTGAAATTGTAGGTTATGAGAATATAAGAGAATAAAATAAATTGAAATGAAATTAAAATAAAAAGGAAGATGATTTACCCCTTGAATTTTTCTATTTGAGAACCTCCTTAAGGAACCTTGGTTTGATGTTTTGTTGTGACCAGAACCTCTTGGAAGTGGAAGAGAGACTTTGGAAGAGTACTTGGTTTGAATTTGGACAAGCTTCAAGGCTTATATTTTTTATGGGAAGTGGCGGTGATGGGTTTCATTTATAGTGGATGGGTGGGGTGAATTTTGAATATTTTATTCTTTATTTTATTTTTTTGGTCAATACAAGAAATAATGTTGATTATTGTGAATAATTATAGTAATAAGTTCATGTGAGTTTTATCAAAGGGTTATTACATCATTCATGATGTTTGGAATTGTGTATTTAACTTATAATGTATAAATGCCGTAAATTACCGTATTTTACTATTCACCAAAATTCATCTATTTTAGAATAATCCCAAAAATTATCCCTTATAATTTTTCAATGTGTATAATCCAAAAATGATAAATATTTAATGAAACTAATTTTATAAATATGAGAAATTTAATTTTCAATAAAAATCACAATTTACTTGAAAAATATTGATTTTAAAATTATAATTGATTTTATAACACTTTGAAAAATTATCTAAGGTCTTATAAAATTATATCATAATCAAGATAAAATAAAATATTAACTTATGAACACATTTTAAGAAAATAAATTTCTTTTATATTATTATATTGATTATAAAATTAGAGATAAATATTTATGACTTATAAAAATACCAATACATAATTAATAATTTTTAAAATATTCATTTACCTATACTATGATATAATTATATCAAAATTTCAATTATACGATGCACAAATTTTATTTATACAAAGATGGGTATGGTTACTATTCATTCACCAGATTTACTATTCATAAGGGTCATATTACTATTCCTAAGGGTAACATTACTATTCCCAAGGGTCAAGTTACTATTCACAAAAAATTATGTTGATACTATTTGAATATAAATATCTTACTAATCAAAACCATTTATGTACGTTTTTTGAAGTTCAATTTACAGAAGTGGAAAAAATATGTTGGAAACATTTTCTCCATTATAAGGTGGTAAAACAGCTTTTAGAAAAATATAGCCTTTTAATATGTAAAATTAAAATCATTCTTGTAAAAAAATTTATATAATATATAAATTTCATAATACTATTCATTCCCACCAATTTAATTTATAGGTTATAAAGTTTATTTTAAAATGATGATATTTAAATGTTTATCATTGTTCATTTAAGTTTGGTGTTGTGTGAAAACTACGCCATTAAAGAAATTAAATTTAATAAGGGTCATACCATAAAGTCTCTGGGTGTTACAATATCTGCATTAGATAACCTGGGGAATACATGAACAAAAGGGATGAGCTAAAAATCATAGTAAGGGAATAAACTTTGGAATAAACATAACAGAAGGGTTAAAAGATATAACATGATAGAATAAAAGGCATGAAACATGAATACACATAAGGAATTATAACATTTATAACATGGGAAAATATAATCATGGCTTCATAGGAATGTGGTAACAACATATAACAAGACATAAACAAGAGTCAAGGCTAACTGCCAAGACTATATAACCTTGTGGAAAGAGTCCCATAAAGGAATCAGGTTCACTCGCTATACCAATATGACGTCTCATGAGACTAAACATTACCCAATTAATTGGAGAAATATCTGGTAGAAACCATCATAACAAGTTCATGAATATGTTTTCCATATGACTAATACACATAATGGTTACCCATGGAATGAAATGGATATCATAATCATGTCACAAGGCATAACAAATGAGCATATCATAAATGTGTCCATGAAAGAATGGATTAAAAACATACTTGAAAACTAACAAGGAAAAAATAGGTATATATCCTAATAATTTATGTACAACTGAAGTGGAAACATCTAAAATGAGAGTTTAAGAAAATTTATAAATTAAACATTTTAGTGCGGTTTAAGGAAAACATTAAATAGCATTTAAAGAGGAAAACATATTTGTTTTCATAAAACAAGAAATGTACCAAGATTTTTTTTCAGGATAAAATGAGTTATTTTAGAAAAATAATGGTGGATTAAAAAATATTATGTATGGTACTTGAAATTGGTTAAGAAATTGGGAAGTTCTATTTAATTGGGCTTGCTTATCAGGAAGAATTGAGAAGGGAACCTTTCTAAAACACATATTAACCCATCAAAGATGGATGATATGATCGAGATACATGATTTTGGTTCATATAATGATAATTTAAATGAATTATAGAAAAAATAAATAAGCATTACATTGAATTAAAGAGAGATAGAGAGAGCATAACCTGAAGGGAAAATGGAGGTTCAGGTAAAATACCTTACCTTAGGTGCGAAATGGTACTGCACGTGATATTAATGTTAGGAATAATAAAGTTAAATTCATTTATTAATAATTAAAAAACCTTTTCTATATGTAATTTATTTATTATAATTTTATTAAGTTCGTTTATGGCCTTTTTAATGAGTTATAGTGTTCAATTTCATCGTTCAGAAGTGCTCGTTTTCTTAGTTTTCTTGATCGGTTCGCTTGTGTAATAGTATGGAAGTTCATGTTAAATTAAATTATAAATTAATAATTAAAGTTATAAATTATCAATGAACATACATTAGATTAAATTTTTATATAATTAATTTGGTTATTTTGGGTGAGGATGAATCATTAGATAAAATCTTTGTGATAATCATTTGGATTATTTTGGGTGGTTTTCGCTCACAACGAACTTGTTTTGTTTTATTATTTAACATCACATGTATATAATAATTTTATGAAATTAAATAATATATAATACATATACTATTTTCGGTTTAAAACATAAAAATTGTTTCATTACCATCCTTTAATATTGTAAAATAAATTGAAAACCCATCGTCCTTAACTGTGATAAATTAACACATCACAGATGATGTTTTATTTTTTGAAAAAAATGAGAGGGGAAAGAATTTTTGATGGATTATTCCATTAACATAATAAAATAATAGTATATGTAAGTTATTGGAGTTATTATTCCATTTTGAATAGGGGAGGTAATGATATAATAAGAAAAGAAATAACTTGAAAAGAAACTAAAAGAAAAGGAAAGAGGAAATTACCTCTGCAATTTATCCTCCTTGAGTGTGTCCTTAGGGAAAAGGTTTTTGTATTTTGATGAGAAAAAGAGCTATTTAATTGGAGGGGGGGGGGTGTTTGGGGAGATATTTGATCAGAATTTGGATGAAGCTCAAATCTAGAGAGGTGCGAGGAGAAGAAGTGGTGAGGGGTGGTATTTATAGTGAAGGAGAGGAGTGTTTTCTCAATATTTTATTCATTAGTGTATTATTTTGGATCAGGAAAAGAAATAGTGATGATTGAATGAATAAATATATTAAATAGAGAAGTATAAAATGAGATTATGGTGCTTACATCAACTATGACCCAAGTAATAGTGTATATAACTTATAATGTATATACACCGTAAATTACAATATTTTACTATTCACAAAAATACAAGTATTTCAAAAAAATCCCAAAAATTCACCCTAAACACTTTTAAATTTCTAGAATTCAAAAATGAAACCCATTTTATGAAAATAATTTTCTAAATATGAGAAATTTAATTTTTAATTAAATCCATTATTTACTTTCAAAATATAGATTTTAAAATTATAACTAGTTTTATAACACTTTGAAAAAATAATTTATGTATCATAGAATTATCTTAAAAATCATAATAAAAATATATATAAATTTATCAATATATTTTATGGAAATAAATTTTATTTTAAATTATTAAATTAATCATAAAATTGTAATTAAATTTTTACGACATACAAAAATACCAATACATGATTAATAAATTTTAAAATATTTATTTACTTATACTATGATATAATTATATAATATTATCACTTATAATATGGATAAATTTTATTTATATTTTCATTATTGAGGTTACTATTCAATTTTCTGGTTTACTATTCATAAGGCTCATCTTACTATTCCAAAGGCTAAGTTACTATTTCATCTGTATCAATTCCTTAACTTAAAGAAATTCATTTTATTCCAATAATTATTCATTTATAAAGTTTTTATTATGTTATTAACGTGATTTTATGTGGTTTATACTATATGAATAACTATTAGAACAGAATTTTTAATTTGTAAAAGTTTGGGTTTTTATATTCTTCCACCCTTATGAAATTTTACCCTCAAAATTTTGTTTTATATTCTATGTTTAAAATAGGTATGGGTACTTTTACTTCATTACTTTTTCAGGTTACCATGTCGCCCTTTTGTATTTATGGTTCTTCCACAGTACTTTGACCATATGTGTAGTCTTTTTGTATAGAACATTATCTCTAAGGTCCAATATCTTCACTAGATGCACCTCATAATAGTGATCATTCTCCAACTATACCACCTCCGAATTCAGTGCATGTGAAGGATCTGGTGGGTATTTTCTCAATAGGGATGTATGGAATACATCATGTACTTGAGACTTTGTTGGTGGAAGTGCAAGTCAATAGGTCATAGCTCTAACAAGATCAAGAATATCGATGGGGCCAATGTACCTGGGACTTAGATTCCCTTTATTCCCAAATCTCATGGTCCTATTACATGGGGATATAAAGAGGAATACCATTTCTCCCACTTTAAACTCAATGTCTCATCGATAATTGTATGCATAAATATTTTGGTGAATTTGGGATTCCTTGATGTGATACTGAATGGTTTTCACCTTCTCCTCCATTTCTTCAACCATTTCAGGTCATATCAGCTTACGTTCACCAAATTTATCCCAGCATTCCAATGTTCTACATCTCTTCCCATAAAGGGATTCATGTGGATCCATTTGAATAATTGAGTGGAAACTGTTATTGTTGGACAATTTAGTCAGTGGTAGATGTTGGTCCCATCCTCCCTTGAAGTCCATAGAACACGCTCTCAATATTTCATCAAGTGTCTTAATTATCCTCTCATATTGGCCATCAGTTTGAGGATGATAGGCCGTACTGAATTCCAACTCAGTTCTTAGAGAATGTTAAAGACCTTTCCAGAATTTGGAGGTGAATATTGAATCTCAGTTAGATACAATCAATAGTGGAAATCTAGGTAGCCTTAAAACCTCATTGATATATATCCATGGAAGTTGATCTGATGATAAGTCCTCTAAAATTGAGATAAAGTTATATGTATTTATAAGATGATCCAGAATGACCCATATAACATTTTTTTCCCTGGATGTCATTGGATGTCTTGTGAAAAAGACCATGGTATTGTTCTCCAACTTCCATGTTGGTATAGGTAGTGGTTTTATACCCCACTTAGACATTTGTCTTTCATTATTTATTTTATTACATACCAATAACTTTGATGTATATTCAGTGATATCCTTTTTCATATTGGCCCACCAATAGTTCTCTCGGAGATCTCGATACATCTTTGTACTCCATGGGTGAATAAGAAAGGTTGAGCTATGTGCATCATTCAGAAGCTTCTTCTTTATATTTGGATTGGATGGTACACATAGTCATGATCCAAATATCAGGAATCCTTCCTCATACATTTTGAACTCTGAGGATTTTCCTTTTCTAATGGCTTCCACCTTCTTCTGAATTTCCACATCATTTCTTTGAGAATCCTTTATTTTCTCCATCAGGTATGGTTGAGAAATAATTTGAGAAAGTATTGATGAATTTCATATATTAATGATTCCCATATACATCCTTTGTATGTCTAAGAAGATTGGGTCCTTCTCAATTCTTATCATTTATAAAGACACATGATCATTTCTACATAGTGAATCCACTACCATGTTTGATTTATGAGGATGGTACTGGATTGAGAAGTCATAATCCTTAATGATCTCTAACCATCTTCATTGAAACATATTAATCTCCTTTGTTTGAATATATTTTTTATACTATTGTGAACATTATATATCTCACACTTATCCCCATAGAGTTAATGAAAATAGATTTTCAACACAAAGATCATAGGTTCCCACTCCAAATCAAGTGCAGGATAGTTTTTCTCATGTATTATCAATTTCCTAGAGGCATAGGCTCTTAATTTATCATTTTACATTACTAAATGACCTAATACCTTATTTTAAGAATCACTGTACACCATAAAGAGTTCCCCACATGTTGGTAGTGTGGGAACTAGTGTAGTGATAAGACATTTTTCAACTTCTTGAAGCACTCTCACATTCACTGGTCTAGAAAAACCTTTCTCCCTTCTGAGTCAGATAGGTTAGTGGGTTGTAATACCATGAAAAGTTATTTAAAAATCACTAGTAATACCCATCTTCATCAAGGAAACTATGGATCTCTGTTACAGATGATGAACTATTCCATGATTCAATTGCCTTTGTCTTGGAAGGTTCAAAAGATAACATTTTATTGGTGATAACATGCCCCATGAATAATACTTCCTTCATCTAGAAATCACATTTACTACACCTTGAATATATTTTCTCCCTTTTCAAAGTCTTCAAAATTGTATTCAAATTCTCCTCGTGTTCCTCTTTTCTCTTGGAGTATATCGGAATATTTTTAAAAAAGACTATCACAAATTGGTTAAGGTAATCTCTAAGTAATCTGTTCATTACGTCAATGAAATTTTTTGGAGCATTAGTGAGTCTTATGGGAATAACTGTGAACTCATATTGTCCTTACCTCATTCAAAAGGTAGTCTTTGGAATATCTTACATCCTCACCTTTAATTAGTGATATCCTGACCGAAGGTCCATCTTAGAGAAATAACTGGCCCCACATAGCAGATCGAACAATTCTTATATCCGTGGAAAGGGATAATTGTAATTTATCATGATTTTATTGATGCAATGATAATCAATGTAGATGTGAATTGATCCACCCTTATTCATGATGAAGAGGACTGACACACCCCATGGTGAAGCACTCAGTTTTATAAAACCCTTATCCATATTCTCCTTTAACTGATTCTTTAGCTCGTCGAGCTTAATAGTGGCCATTATATTAGGTTTCTTTGAAATAATTATAGATATAGGAATAACCTCAATTTAAAACTTAACCTCTCAATCAGGAATAATACTAGAAAACTCTTTAGGTAATACATTAGTGTAATCCCTCACAATGGGTATGTATTCAAGCACAATTTTCTCCTTTGTGTCAATCATTTTATCTAGATATGATTTCTCATATGGAAATAATATCCACACTTGAGATGATGATTCTGAATGGGATTCATCCTCCTCCTTACACTTTTACAGAATTTGAGGATGATTTGGAATATGAAGAGTGATGTCCTTTTCCAAGTAGTAGATGTTAGTTTTGTATAAAGATATCCAATCCATGCCCAATATTTCATCAAACATTACGAAATAGAGTATGACATGATTTACTAGGAGGTTCAGTCCACAAATATTAACTACATAGGAATTATAAAATTTGGATGCAGTAAATTCCCCATTCTCTATTCTCACAGATAACTCAACCTCCATATTTTGATGTGGTGTTTTAATAATTCTACAAAACTTGAGATATATGAAGGAATGCATCGAACTAGAATCATATTGTAAGTTATCTATTCTTGAATGAATTACCAACATACCTATCACCATGTCATTGTCAGGATCCACCTCAATAGTAGTGATAAGATATTCCCTTCCTTATTGCTTTTAAGGTTGTTATTGATTTCTGCTGAAAAATCTAGGATTAGGTCATTGGTTTGAAAAATAGAAATGTTCCCTACAGTTGAAACACTACACTATAGGCTTAGAATTGATTTTAACCTTTCTTTATTCATACAAATTAGTGGGATTATTCATGTACTCTTAGAAATTATTATCCATATACCATTTTCTTCTACATGTGAATAATCTATTGGTTCCCTTTAAACAATTTCCAGGATGTTTCTTCCCACAGTCTTGACACGTGGGATGTTGGTACTTCTTTCCATCATAGTATTTATCACCCATATTAAAATTTATTTCCTTCTTTCTTTCACTGGCCCCATGAGACAAATGAGTGTATCTGATATCAATTTCAACCTTAAGTTCATAACGGAAAATCTCATCGTAGCTGTCAAAGTCTCTAATCACCACTTATTTTTATAGACTTGACTTTAGGTTGATAAATAAGTGATCAATCTTACTTTCAGTGTTCATGAAAAATCAAGAGGTGTATCTTGAAATCCATGTGATGTTTTCTTCATACGACCTGGTAAAATAATCTTTATTTTTCTTTATTCTGAGTAATTATCTTTCCATATTGGGATGGAGGGTTTGGGGAAAATATTTATTGAAAAATATCTTATTGCAATATTCCAATTACATGGAATCAATTTCCTCCTTAGACTTTGTGTTGATGATCTGTTTCCACCACTAATCTTCTTCCTTATTAAAATGATAAACTTTAAGAACAAGTTTAGCTTCTTTTGAGCACTGGAGGATTTCGAATATCTTCTCAATAGAGTTAATCCATTGTTTTGTGTGGCTGGGATCGAAATATCCAATAAACATGGGAGGCATTTTCTATATGAAGGATTCGACTACAAATTACTCTTTATTAGGTGAAGGAGTGAGTTCCACATGATTCATTTTATTATTGATAACTTGAGACAGTTGAGTAAGTACTATCATGACGTTTTAAGCTCTAGTTCCCATCATATTTGGCATTTCATTAGGGAAATCATCAGATTTCATATCATAATGATTGTTCGCACATGTTCTTTTAATTCTCTCCACTAACTAAGAAAAATAAAGAACAATTATGAGGCTTTAATACTTAACTAAAAAGCATAAAAAGTAAAATTTAAACTTAAATAGAAAAAATATAGAAGTAAATGTATATCCTAACTTATAATTCCCTAGGTTTCAATCTAGGTTATCCATGATCTATTTCCCAACATATATTATTATGGGAATTTTCTTTATTCACATAATAATGGCTTATAATGAGCTTATGAATTTACCAAAACATACCCCATAAGAGTGTCAAACTTGGTGTGCAGTAAGGCCCATTTTTGTGAACCAGGTTACCTTGAGTCAGGGTCAGAACAACTTGTTGGAGTTGTTACTTTTATGTACATCTATGCCAGAACCATGTCCACTTGTATTATCTAGAAAGGGATTTATTTGATTGATAAACCACTTACTCTATACTAACCAAATTTTTTTGGATGTTTTATTGTACTTAGTATTATCCCTAAGGATTTCACTAGAGTTATCAAATCATAATCCAAAAAATAACTAGACCTTCAAATTATACCAACTATAGTGACCCTATCCTTTTACACATATTGATACATGATTTTAAGCATAATTGGTCATTAAATTAAAAGCTAAGAATCATAAATCCTAGTGTCATGGAGATTAGGTACATAATTAAGCATAATTAAATAAAATATCTTTTATTTAATCTTTATAATGAGATTCTAACTTCCTTTTATCCCTTATATATGCATATGATAACTTGGGGAATACTTGAGAAAATGGAAATACTAAAAATCCCAGTAAGGGAATAAACATAGCACATGGGTTAGAAGATATAACATGGCATAGTAAAAGGCATGAAAAATGAATAAGAATAAGGAATTATAACATATATAACATAGTGAAATATAATCATGGCATCATATGAATGTGGAAACAACATATAACATGGAATAATCATGAGTCAAGGATTACTGCCAAGACTATATAACACGGTGGAAAAATTTCCATAAAGGAATTAGGTTCACTCCCTATCCTACCATGATGTCTCATGAGAATAAAAATTACCAAATTAATTTGAGATCTATATGGGAACACCCATCAAAACATTTTCATAAATATGTGTTCCACATAAAGAATAAACATAAGGGATACCCATGGACAAAATGGGTATCATAATCATGTCACAAGGCATAACAAATGAGAATATCATAATTATTTCCATGAAATAATGAATTAAAAATATACATGGACATTAAAAATGGGGAAAATTGGAATATATAATGACAAGTGATGACCAATTTAAGTGGAAACATGAAAAATAATTGTTTAAGAAACTTTATAAATGAATCATTTTTGTGCGGTTTAAGAAAAACATTAAATAGAATTTAAAATGGAAAAGGAATATTTGTTTTCATAAAACCATAAATTAAACAAGATATTTTTTTATTATAAAATGAGTTATTTTTGGAAAATAATGGTGTCTTAAAATAGATTATATATGGTAATTTAAATTAGGTAAGATTCAGGAAGTTCCCTTTAATCTGGTTTGCTTTTCGAGAATAATTGAAAGAGGAACCTTTCTAAAACTTGTAATACCCAATAAAAGTGGGATGATATGATCTGGATACATGAGTTTGGAAAATATAAATAAAATTTAGAATAATTATACAAAATAAATAACCATTAAATTTTAGTATAGAGAGAGATAGAGAGAGTAACCCGAAGGAAAAATGGAGGTTCGAGTAGAATCCCTTACCTTAAGTATGATACAGTTATACACTTGATCATAATATCCTAAATAATAAAATTAAATTAATTAATTAATAACTAAAAAACAATTTATATATGTAATTGATTTATTATAATTTTATTAAGTTCATTTATGTCATTTTTAATGAGTTATAGTTTTCAATTTCATCATTTAGGAGTGCTTATTTTCTTAGTTTTTAGGATTGGTTCACTTGTATAAGAGTATGGAAGTTCATATAAAAAGGAACTATAAATTCATAATTGATGTTAAAATTTATTAATGAACATAAATATGGTTAAGTGGTTATATAATTTATTTGGTTATTTTGGTTTAGTATGAATCATTAGATAATGTGTTGTTGATAATCGTTTGGATTATTTTGGGCGGTTTTCGCTCACAACTAACTTGTTTTGATTTATTATTTAATATAATGTGTATATAATGATTCAAAAAAATTAAATAATATATAATACATATATTATGTTCTAGTTCAACCATAAAAATGGTTTCATGACCAGCTGTGAATATGGTAAAAGAAATTGAAAACCTATTTTCCTTGAATGTGATAAATTAACACATCACAGACAATATTTTCATTTTTTTTGAAAAAAAGAGAGGGGAAAGAATTAATGATGGATTATTCCATAAAAATAATAAAATTATATTATATTTAAGTTAAAATAGTTTCCATACCATTTTTATGAGGGTATGTGAGGAGAGAATACGAAAATAAAGAACTTTAAAAGAAATTAAAAGAAAATGAAAGAGGAGTTTACCTCTTGAATTTATCTTCCTTGAGAGTCTCCTAAGGGAATAGGTTTTGGTCTTTTTATGATACCAATAGCTCATAGAGGTGGGATATGGATTTGGTAAGTTATTTGAGAGTAATTTAGACATGTATAAATGCCTGAGAGGTGTGAGAAGAAGGGGTGGGGAGTGGTGGTATTTATAATGGCAGAGAGGAGTGTTTTCTCATTATTTTATTGATTACTTTATTATTTTGCCTCAAGAAAAACAATAGTGATGATTACATGACTAAATATAGTAAATATATAAGGAAAAATCAATACTATGGTGCTTATATCAGTGATGAATCAAGAAATAATGTATTTAACTTATAATGTATATATACTGTAAATTACCGTATTTTACTATTTACCAAAAGTTAAAGTATTTTAGAAAAATACCAAAAATTCACCCAAACCGTTTTTAACATGTAGAATTCAAAAAATAACCCCATTTTATGAAAATAATTTTCTAAATATGATAAATTTATTTTTTAATTAAAATAATCATTTACTTAGAAAATACAAGTTTTAAAGTTATAAGGGATTTTATAACACTTTGAAAAAAATAATTAATGCCTCATAAAATTATCTTAAAATCATAAGAAAAAAAATATTTATTTATGAATAAATTTTATGAAAATACATTTTCTTTTAAATTATTAAATTAATCTTAAAATTGTTTTTGATATTTTATGACTTACAAAAATACCAACACTTAAATTAATAATTTTTAAAATATATATTTACTTATACTATGATATAATTATATCATATTGTTACTTATAAGATGGATAAAGTTTATTTATATTTTCATTGTTGAGGTTACTATTCAATTGTCCAGTTTACTATTCATAAGGGTCACATTACTACTCCAAAGGTCTCGTTACTATTTCATCAGTATCAGTTCCATAACTTCTAGAAATACATATTATTTCAATAATTAATTATTTATAAAGTTTTTATTATGTTATTAATGTCATTTTATGTGGTTTATACTATATGAAATTATTATAATAAGGTAATTTTCAATTGATAAATGTTTGGTTAGTTATAATCAAGATTAGGGAACTATAATAAGAAAGAAGAAACAAATAGAGAAATAAGATTTTAATATGCTTCAATCCACATTAGACCAACACACACAACAAGAACACCACCTCCGAACTATTTATTATGAAAAATAAATCTCTAAATATTGGAGACTCAAAATCAATAAATTAACTAGAGAATCTATCTAGGGAAGTGAAATTTTCCTATAGTAGGTGATGTTAATTAAATTCATAACATAGAGTTATCAATACACCTTAATTTGTGGACATACTCTGTGCACGTCAGGCATAAAATGATACATAATATAAACAACAATCGAACTATGAAAGAAAACTAGAAATCAATCATACTACCATGTCTCAATACCACGAACTGGTTATTGCTAGAGTGAAGAATCTGAATCCTTTGAATCCAATATCATGAAAGGACCATTATACTAAAAATTATTAAATTCCCACTATGATTTCCACTAGAACACTACATAGAGAACATGTGGCAAGGATCAATGCATTAACCTTCGAGGGATCAACAATGAAGCTCAGATCACAACATCTCCTCCATATTCTTATAGATATATCTCTCTCAATTAAAACCAAGGGTTTTACTCTCTTTGGATAGCAACTATAATTATGAAATCATTTAAAAACAAAAGGGGGATGCGACATAATCACATTTAGGTGAAGTGATGGGCACTTAGGTAGTGATGTGGGATGAATGATGAGTGGAAGGCGTAGATGAAACAAACCCTTTAAAAATAAAAACCACATAAAATCTAATATGACATATGGTAACATCAAATAGGAAATGAATTAAAACCATGGATTAAGCTATAATATGATATAGAAGAAGAACACCATAGAAGTATAAATAAGAATAATCTAAACCATTTGTTAAAAAAGGTCAATGGTGATAATTTTCCATCCAAAATTATTCTAATACAAATAAAGATGAAAAATATCCATAATATTTCATAGATAAATAAAAATTCCTAAAATGGTTGAAAAAATAGAATGAAAACATGTAAAGGAATATAGTAATACACATAATAATATATAAAGTTAAAAAATAAACAATTTCATTGAAAATAAACGAATCTAAATATATTATAATTCTCCAACTTCTCAACAAAATATATTATGCATGATAGTGTTCTCATAACCAATTATATTTTACCGGGGCTATGTTCATAAAACCTAAACAATGCTAAAAATTCAATAAACAAAAAAAATTAGTAAAAATATTGGTTGGGTTATCATAAGTGTGTATCTTATGAACACACACCACCCTATTCTCAATAACCCAACTAAGAAAATGCAACCTATTATCTATATTCTTTGACCAACCTTGGAAAAAAAATTTATTTATATAATTGTAGGGTTGAATGGTAATCACAAAACAATTTAATATTATCGAAAGATAAATACAATCCCATAATCAAAACTTTCATCTAAATAGTACATTTAATACATTTTGTTAATGAAATTTATTCCACCTTAGTGGTAGATAAGGCAACAAAAAACTTCATTTTTCACTTCAATCAAATAGGTCCACCACATGACAGAAAAACATAACCAATAATATTTTATTATATATTAACATTAGAAGAATAATTATAATCAATAAATCCCATTATATGATTATCAAAATTTATATTATTTCTAAAAAAATATAAATGTTTGAATACATAGGTACATACCTGAAGTTCCATTTCAATGAATTCCAATGGGTTTTCCTTGAGTTTTTCATAAATCTAATCAATGTGAAAAAATCAATATACTATTTATAAGAAATTAGGAAATATATAAGGATACTTACTACATTAACATGCTATTTTTTCTTCTTAAAGGTAACATCATTCTCTCAATTAGAGGATTGTGAAATGGAAAACTTAATTTCTTGGCCCAAATACATACTAACAGGTTTTAGATGCTCAAATATATATTATATTAACACCTAATTAATATAGGCACACTAATAAAAATACAAGAATATAGTCTCAATGTTCCAAATGATTTACATGCCTAATATTTTATTATAATCTTACAAGTCTTTCATTTCTAAATCATTATTTATTTTGACCTTTATATGATTAATCAACATCATTTTCTTATAAATAAGAAGCATTTCATCAACATAAAAAATTAAATAATTTCATTGTTAATAGGATGTAAATAAACACTTGCATTATAATTTCTTATATTCAAAGCATAATTAATAGAAAAAATCAAACAGTTTATACAATTTCCATATGAACTATATAAGTACACATTTTGTTTCAAAATATAAACTTTATAAGGTTTAAAATACTTTTGGAAATCATTCAAGAGGATTTTTGTAAATTATTTCATCAAACATTCCATTGAAAAATGTAGTTTTCACATCCAACTTCTCTATATGAAAATCATAATGGTTAGTAAAGGAATGAAAAAATCTAATAAATAAATGTTTTACAATAGAGGAAAAAAAATTCACTATATTCAATTACTTGAAAATGAAGGAATCCTTTGGTAAATAAACCAACATTTTATTTTACTTTTATCTTCCCAGTGTTGTCCCAATTACATTTTAAAATACACTTTGAATCTATAACTCTCTAATTTTCATTTTTTTATAACTATCAAAGTTAAATTTTTAATAAAGGAATATATTTCATCTTTCATCGCAATAAAAAAAATGCTTAGATTCATTATATTACATATATTGTTTGAAGGTCCTTGGTTCATCACTATTTTTAGCTAGAGAAATTTTTAATGCTTAGTTATCAATGTCTGTGTGATTAAATTGTGAAGGAGGTAAAATTGTTCTGTTAACCCTATCTCACATCAACTAATAATACCTAGGGTCACTATCTCCCTCTACTTCTGATAGGATTCGGAATCTTAATAATCATGAAGCAATTAGTGAGGAACAATGAATGTAGTCTCAGGTTCAAGATAATTTTTAGGTTTTAAGGAAACCTCAACACCCCTAATTTTGGGTGAAATTGTGTAATTATATATTACATGATTCCTATTATACACAACTAACACACAAAATAAAACTTTATGACTAATAATATACTTTAGGTAACTGAGATTATAAATCCACAACCTATAACCCTTAACACCATAAGGATAACCCACAAACACATACTTGATCACCCTAGGACCCATTTTATCACTATGAGAATAAGAGGAACTAACAAAGACCCTAAGGTGTCCCAAACATGGGGGAATACCAATCCATATTTCTTAAATTGTTTTAAAATTGATATAAATAGAATAGAAAAAATTGACCAAATACATTATAGTGATGGTATATTTGGCCCAAAAGGATTGAGGAAAACCTGAGCATGAGAGGATGTTTCTCACTCTCTTTAGGATAGTCTTATTCATATGCTCAGATAAAACATTATATTATGGAATTTCAATAATGTTCTAGTGTCTCAAGACATCTTCATGTTATAGAAGTCAACAAAGTCATTCGATAATTACACTAACCCATTATCACCCCCATATTTTTTTATGTTCACTCCTATCTGATTCTCAACACTATCTTTACATATCTTAAACATTTAGAGTGTATCAAATTTATGTTTTAGTATGTAAATCCATAATTTTCATGAGTAATCAACTATAATGTTCACAAAGTAATTACCTGCACCATGTGATCAAACCATAAATGTACCCCAAAAATCCACTTAGGAATATTCAAGGGGGTATTGGATTTGAACACCAACCCTTTGAAAGTCACATGATTGGGTTTTACAAAATCAAAATCCTCACAAAATGGAAGTTTGTTTGAGTTTATTTTGGTTGAAATCCCTACTTACTTAGTTCATTTACACCCTTGTAACTCACATACCCAAGCCAAAAATTCTAAATCATAGTGTTATTAGAAACTAGGACATTAGTGGCATTAAACTACTTTAAATTAAATCTACTGACTAAGACATATAACCCACTAATAATAGTACCTTTAATAATGGTGATTGATCCCCTAAAAATCCTAATAATTCCTAAATAAGAATGAATGATGTATCCATTTTGGTCCAACATTTCTTGGGAAATGAGTTTTAGTTTATACTTGGGTACCCACCGAACCTCATTTAGAGTTCTCTCCATTCCATTATGAATTTATAAAACAAAAAAACCAATCCCTATAATGAAAAAATCCTATATTTCCCAAGTAAACATCAGCACACAAAAAATAATTCAAATAAAGGAAGCACTATCTCTCCAGAAACATATGGAATGATCATTCAGAATAAAGAACCCACTCTTCATACATGGTACTCAGACACACATTAATAATATAAAAAATATCAAAATTATGCTATACCAATAATGAATTCTCATTGTTTTACTTATAATTGTTCTTCTACTTAGGGGAATTCTTCTCAATATGACTAGGTTTTTTACATTTATAAACATTTAATACCAAATTCATATACTTAGACTAACACTTAGACTTATTGAGACCCCTCTTATTACCCCTACATTAATTTTTAGATCTAAGATTAGGTCCCTAAACCTCTTGTTTTATATAGCCTCACTTCTATATTAATTTATATAATAATGAATATTTAAATTCTTAAAGTATACGATTGTACCTACTATACATCATTAATTCCTTAACAGAGTCATATGAGTCATCTAATGATGTTAATAAAATTAATTAAAGGTCTTCACCATTAATCTTGATATTTATATTCGATAAATCAAAAATGACTTTGAAAAAATATTATATATGTGTCCTAAATATAGTTCTAAGGTGTATATTAGAATTATCCAAAATCATTTTCTTATGAAATATTTATCAAAAGAATTAGTTATATAGATAGAATATAGTTTATACCACATTTTAGTGGTAGTAGACTCACAAAAAACCTCTCAAAGAACATCATCAACTAAATAAAAAAAATGAGATTAAATGATTTATGAAAGAAATTTAAAGACACAAAAACTTTGATAACATACTATCCATTATTGGATACAGTGGTAACTTTATTATTGAGACCACACAATGCATCAATAATCTCATTGTGATCAAAAAGATTAATCATTTTGATCCTCTATAGATGAAAATAATTTCTCCATCAAATTTATCTATATCAAACTTCATTGAACCCATTGTTATGATTCAGTTATAATTGATACCAATTGTTAGTGGCTAAAATTTTGTGATAGTCTTTATTCAACAACTAAGAGATACTAATTTATGATGATGTTTTAAAGTTTATATAGAAAAATAATTTTGTTATGAAAAAATTAAGTAAATATAATTAGGAATATCATGATGTGCATTCTATAGGTATGTTGGTAGAAATAAAGGAAGACAAAATTTTTTAACATGCTTTGGTCTACTTTGGTACCACATGCATAACAAGAACACCATCTCCTAGATCATTATTATGAAAAATAAATAAATATATACAAGAGAGTCAAAAGTAATAAATGGACCATATAATATATTTGGGGAAGTGAAGCCTATATAAACTAAGAAAAAGTCATTAAAATTTTCATTTGGAGTTATAAATCCACCGTATTTGATATATTCATGCGATGAAACTGTAGAATAAAATGATAAAATAGAAAAATATCAACCGAACAATGAAATAAAATAAGAAATGGATTACAATATCAATTTTCAATAAGAGGATTTAATGATGTCTAGAATGGAAAATTTGTACCCTTTAACTCTAATATCATGAAAGGAACATACAAATATAATGGATTGAATGCCTCCTTTAATATCTATCAAAATGATAAACTAAGAACTAGGGTCAAGAATCAGTGCAAAATCCTTTAAGGGAGTAACAACAAGGCTTGGGTCATAAACTATTATCTAGATTCCGCTCAATTTATCTCTGGATGAAAATCAGAGTTTTTTTCTTTTTAGGGAAGAAACAGAATAGAGAACACATATCAAAACCAAAGGGGGATGAGACATCATCATAGTCAGACAAAGTTATAAGAATATAGGCGGTGATGTGGGATATATGATGCATATATAGTAAAAATAAAATGAACCATTAAAAAAACTCAACTGCACGACATATCATGGAAAAAATACAAATAATCCAAGTAAAACCAGACATCAAGCTTACCTTGTGAGAGAATAAACCCACTATAGAACCAAAGATGGGAACATGCCAAACAGTTTAATCAAAATGATCAATAGTGATAATATCCCTTCCAAAACTCCACTAGTAAAAACAAGAACAAAAAATATCCATAATATTTCATGGAGAAATTAAAATTCATATATAGATAGAAAAAATAAAACAATTTCATTGAAAATAAATACAGCTATATATATCAGAGTATCATGGATTTTATGATATTTTCAGGTTCAAGGTGTTGGATGGCATGTCTTCAAGGATGAGAAGGTACACAATAAAAAGAGGAGGTATTAACAGTGGTTTTTTTCTACTGAAGGTAGTTTAAACTACCCCTAAATAATTAGTGGTGGTTACAAAAAATATATTTTTATTTCATAGTCAACAATCATTTAGCGGTGGTCATTCCTTTTAATCTGTGGTTTTTGTATATGTTGTTTTTGGATCATTTAATAGTGGTTTTGATTTTATTTAGTAGTAGTTTTTTTAAAATTAGGATTAAATAAAATAGGAAAAATGAACTCAACCTATAATACATACATTATTAGTATTTATGTTTAGAGATAATGAATATCAATCACCACTAACTAATTTTTTATGAAATTTTTTAGAGGCAGTTATCATAAACCACCACTAAATATATTTCTATTTTTTTTAATTTTTAAAAATATTTATTAAAAAAAAATATAAATATAAAAACCTTAACATAAAATAAAATAAAATAAAATATAAATGCATAATAAACCCATAATACACACACCATCATACATCTATAATCATATATGCATACAACCCCAGTCAACATAACCATAGTCAACTTATAACCTCAACCATCCCATTCCTCAGTCATAAATATATACATATAAAATATTCCCAATAACAATAACCCATGGAAAATATACATCCATACCACAAAATATTCTACATCTATCAATATACACATCTTCTCATAAATTATAATTGATGACATCATCTCAGAAACAATTACAAAAAATAAGATAGAAATTAAAATTGAACATAATAAATCAGAATTACAATAGAATCATTGATAAAATTTAAAAATAAAATATAAACAATAAATCATCATGATTTCCTTTTGAGGAATGCAATGGATTAGAATGATCAAACTTCTACCTACTTCCAGCATCTATCACCTACAAGAAAAACCAAAACATTTATGAAAAGAAATGTGAAAGATAAAAGGCATAGAATATATTCATAATTTTGCACAATTTTTTTTATTTTTTTATTAAAATATAATACATTTTAACATAAAATAAATAATATATCTTGTAGAACACTTTTAAAACATAAACTTATATATTTAAGATATGATTCAACACTTGAAACTGAAAAGGGATAAGTATACAATAATCTAATTAATTTTTCAATCAGTGTATAGTGTGATGAAAATTTACTTAATGTTTTTAAAAAAATTGATATGGAATAATGTACTATATATTTAAAATAATTCAATAGTGGTTTTCCCATGATTTCACACCAATACGAGATCGTTTTCTATGGTTTTTACTATTACACACATGTTTTAGTGTTTTAAAATACTAATTTTTTTGGGAATCCCAATAAAATTATAACTCTAAATGATGTTATATCAATTCTTAAATTTCCAAAATCAATATATAGTAATATTACTATGATTTCATGGAAATACGACATCATTTTACTAGTTTTAATCCCTTGATACATGTTTTTAAAGGCTTTGGTACCTTTTAAAACTATTTACCGAGTCATCCAGACCACATCGTACATCATATTGTCATGTTGTGTGTGTGTACACTTCAAAAATAACTAAAAAATGGATATAACATTATTCCATATTAATCCGAGGTCATATTATATGGTTTTGACCATTACACACATGTTTTAGTCTTTTAGAACATTAAAAACGCATATACAGGCATCCCAAGAAAACTAAAACTAAGAATGATGTGTCATCAGTTATTACATTTTAAAAATAAATATATGGTCATTTTATTATGATTTTATGTAAATACGACATCATTTTCTTGATTTTGAACCCCCATGACACATGTTTTTAAAGGCTTTGGTACTTTTAAAAACTATTGAAAAAATCATTCAGATCATACTGCACATCGGATTGATGTTTTTCCTATGTGTACACATAAAAAATAACTCAATAGTGGTATTACCATGATTTCACATTAATATAATATTTTTTATATGATTTTGAGTGTTAAATATAAGTTTTAGTGTTTTTAAATACTAAAAACATGCTTACAATCATCTCAAGAAAACCCAAACATTGAATTATATGACGGTTACTACATACCAAAAATCAATCTATGGTCATTTTAATATGATTTCATGACCATATGACATTGTTTACTTTGTTTTAACCCCCCAATACATATTTTTTAAGGCTTTGTTACCTTTAAAAACTATTTACTAAGTCATTCTAACCATACCACATGTCAGAGTGACATGTTGTTTACGCATACATGTCAAAAATAACTAAACAGTAGTTATCCCATGATTTCATGTCAATATGAGGCCATTTTATAGGGTTTTAAATATTATAATCATGTTTTAGCCTTTTAAAACACTGAAGACATATTTACATGCATCTTAGGAAAACAATTACGTATAATGATGTGTTGTCAGTTCATACATTTCAAAAATAAATATATGGTCATGGTCCTATGATTTTATGTAAACATGACATTGTTTTCCTGGTTTTGACCTCATGATACACATTTTTAAAGGCTTTGGTGCCATTAAAAACTATTTACTAAGTCATTTCTACTACATCCAATGTTTGATCGATGTATTGTGTGCGCACACATATCAAAAATAATAAAACAATGGTTTTCCTATGATTTTACATCAATATGTGGTCGTTTTTCAATGATTTTGGCTGTTACAAACACACACGCATTTAATTTTTTTAAAACACTAAAAAAATGTTTAAGGGAATATTAGGAAAACTATAATTGAGAATTGTGTTCCTTTAATTACTAAATTTCAAAAATCAATCTATGATCATTAAAATCTAATTTCATGTAAATTTTACATCATTTTCCATGTTTTGACCCTCCAACAAATATTTTTAAAGGTTTTGGTACCTTTATTTTTTTATCGAGTCATTATGACCAAATTTCACATTATACTAATGTTTTCTATGTTAATACACATAAAAAAGAAATCAATAGTTTATGTTCAATGTATTGACATCAATCTAATGTATTTTTATATGGTTTTGACAATTACACACACGTTTTAGTGTTTTAAAACACTAAAAAGTGTTTATGAGAATCCTCATAAACTATCACTTGGAATGATGTTTTTTTATTAATAAATTTCAAAAATAAATATACAGTCATTTTCTTTTGATTTCATGACCATTAGACATCATTTTCTTAGTATTTACCCCTCCACACACATTTTTAAAGGCATTTGTACCTTTAAAAATAGTTTACCGAGTCATTCCAACCACACCACATGTCATATTGAAATATTGTCTACATTTACTTATAAAAAATAACTCAATGGAGGTTTTAGAATGATTTCACATCAATCCGAGGATGTTTTATTTGGTTTGGATCATTATACACACATTTTAGTGTTTTTAAAACACTAAAAACGCATTTATGAGAATCCCAGTAAAACCATAACATAGAATTATGCGATGTCACTTTCTAAATTTCTAAAATTTATATGAAATAAATTTCCTATTATTTAATGGACATAAAATGTTGTTTTCTAGGTTTTTATCCCTCGAAAGTTGTTTTTAAAGGCTTCAGTACCTTTATAAACTGTTTATCAAGTCATTTTGACCACATTGCATGTCAGATTGATGTTTTATCTAATAATACACATAAAAATAACCAAAATAGGGTTTTTACATGATTTAACAATAACAATGGGTCAATTTCTATGGGTTTTAAAATTAAATGTATATTTTTGTGTATTAAAACACTAAAAACATGTTTATGCGCATCCAAATAAATCTTTAACTCAGAATTAAATTATGATGGTTCCCACATTTTAAAAATAAATCTTTAGTCATTTTCCTTTGATTTCATGGTAATATGAATTCATTTTCCTAGATTTAACCCCCTGATAAATTTTTTTAAAGTCTTTGGTACCCTTAAAAACTATTTACCGAGTCATTGCAACTATAACACATGCTGGTTTTATGTTTTGTATACACATACATTTCAAAAATATTTAAATAGCGATTTTACAATTATTTCTTGTAAATATAAGGCTATTTTTAATGTTTTTTACCATTACATTCACATTTTAGTATTTCAAAACACAAAAAACACATTTACATGCATCATAGGAAAATAATAACTCATAATGACATGTATTTGGTTCTTTTATTTCAAAAATCAATATATATTCGTTTTCATCTAGTTTCATGGAAATCCAACATCATTTTCCTAATTTTGACCTCCGAAATTTTTTTAATGGATTTTGTGCCCTTAAAAACCCTTTACTGAGTCAAAACTGAGCAATAAATCTTAGATTGTTTTCAAAATTTTGGACAATGATCCATAATTCATTTTTGATCTATAGGAATCAAACACATTTCAAAATAGCACATGATGAGGTCTTTATGACTCTATGTTATTATTCTTAATATAAAAGTATCATTTTAGTTTTATTTATGGAGTTTGTATGTGTTATTTTAAAATTTGTGAATGATCTATGGAATTTAAATCTTACATCAATGGGATTGGGCTATAAGGTTGAAAATTTCTTCAGGGATGATTCCCAATATCCACTAAAATATAGAAATGAAAACATTTTACATTACCAACCACCAGTGATCACGTGTTTACCTATAAGAGTCTCATTATTGTATTTTTTTTCTTTCAACCTAACAATTTCTATTTTTTATTACCAATCAATGAAACCACTCAAACCCCCACTAGGTATAGTAGCAACTGATGATGATCCTGTATGAATGAAAACTGATGAAGTGGGCCCATAACCCATCCCCGTACACATTCATGATACTCTTTCCCTAAAACGAGTAAAACTACATCATTCTAGGAAATTGATGATGATTCTGAAGGGTTTGCATCACAGACTTCTTTAATTTTAACATATTAATACAAAAATATTATCAGTTATTTTTTAAATTATCTGAAATTCATAATATTATCTCATTAATAAGTTTTTAATTACTATTTATTATTGTCTAATTAATATGAAAACATAATAATAAAAAGAAGATAAGTGGATTCTTACCAAGGGAGGGATGAGAGAAGGAAGACACTCTCTCTCTAAATAGACGGTGGATTAGGGTTCATGGCAGTGAACTTCCCCCATGGACGATTCGACAACCATTGATTTTATAGAATCGGGACCTCCAAGGCTACCGCACCGACTGGGGATGAAGTCGGTGCTTTTGAAAGCGTAGAGAAATCAAATGGGGAGAATGCGACCACAGCTTCTGTGACGGAGCATCATGAGGTGGAATCATTACCTTCTATAAGTGCACGGTATACGGCAGCGGCATCTGAGGCTCGAGATGATTGAGATCTCACAGTGACAGAGTAACTGTATGAGCGAGATTCTTCGATGATAGTGATTGAGGTTTGTGATAATGTAGATAGTGTGACAATGAGTACGGATTATTTGGCGTGACCTCACTCTGTGGGTGAGAAACCTATTTCAACGACCCTCGTGGTTTCTACTTTTAAGGCCCCATCTATATGTATTCAGCATGAAGCAGATGCTAGATAGGATCTATCTTTTGCTGTGGATGCTGGTTATGTAGACTATCTCCGAAAGGCTCTGTCTGGGATGGACAGTGAAGGATTTGCAAGAAACACCAAGTAGCTCTCTAATTCTGACGTAGGACTAGTGAACCAGAAGGCAAGATAGGTTGCTGATGAAAGGATTTCTCTAAATCGAACTTTTTCAGTCTTCAATGGCATGTCTGACTCTTCTATTAGAAGAAAGGGAAACATTGAACACATCAAACCAGATCCCAATGCTATTTCTAAACAGCTTAAAATGGTTGAGTTCTATATTATTGCCCGATTATTCCTTCCTAAAGACTCTCAACCTTTGAAAATTGATGAACTAATGAAGTTTATTTCATCGATATGGGGATTTACCACCTGGAAATGTGTCTTGTTAGGATGAGGATACTTCAATATTCTCTTCCTATAGAAGAAATGAAAGTTAGATCTTGGATCTTTGGTTCCATTTCTCTCAAACTAGGGATTCTTCACCTCTGTTAATGGGATAAAAAATTCAATCCCTTTGAGGTTGGTAACACCACCACACAAATTTGGGTAATAGGGTATATATTGAATTTTATTTTTTTCATCACAAAATATTGTATGATATTTCTATATCAATTGGGATTGCTATCAAAATTGACAAGGAAATGGAAGTGGCTCGTTTTGGTCACTACGCCCGATTCTTAGTTGAGGTTGAATTGGGATCTACCCTGCTTGATAAGGTTATGCTTGCAACTGATGATGACATTATTGAATTGAAGATCATATATGAAAATATGGAAAAGTTTTGTAATGATTGTAAAATTATAGGTCATGACCCGTCTACTTGTAGGCGCTCAATAGTTTGTGACTTCTGTTCTTTACATGGACATGAGAGGAAAAATTTTCATAAAAAGAATAAAAGTACACATGTTCTGAAGACTAATTGTAAGGGTGAGGCTGGACCTGCCATTATTTTTGATAATTAAAAAGTGCAAGGAGAGGTTCCTGAGGATGTTGTCAATACTACAGTTGAGGAGGAGGGTGATCAGGCATGTATCACAACCAATATCAATGCCTCGACTTCTAAGAATACCTCAAAGTATTAGGCTGCCATATTTTCTAATGTGGCAAACTTACAAAATGTTGATACTAATTATCAAGTAAAAGGCACTGGTTTGCAACAAATTCAAATTTATTCATCTTCTCAAATCTCAATTCAAGATTAAATTTATGAATATGGTAAAAAAATGGTTTCTTTGGATATCCAAAAGGTCGAGGAAGTTTTAGAAACTGATCCAATCATTTCTAAACCTTGTCATGCCTCTTTAGAACCTGTTGTGGACAATGAAGGATTTCATCTTGTTTCTTATAAGAAGGAAAAATCTATAGCTGGGTTGATTACAGGTAATCCTTCCTTTGGTCAACATATTGATGATACCACTAAAATGCAGGATACCACTATTGACCCTCCTGATGAGACTCAGAAGATCCTTTCCCAGGCTACTGTAATTGAGGGAGACACTTCTCTTGGAAAAGGCAAAGAGCATGAAGGAAGCTATGATTCTAATAGCACTGATGTTAAGACACTTTTAGAAAGGCTCTAAGCTCTTACTACGAATCGAGGAAGATCAAGAGGTCAGGGGCATGGTCGTGGAATGGATGAATGACATGAAGTTCAAGAAGAAGATAGAAATCTAACTGCTATTTTGATGAAAAATATAGGTAGATAGGAATCAGACTTGGGCTATGACTTGTTTCCCATACTCTTTTTGGATTCTTGCTTTTGATTTATTTTTAATAAAATTCAGAGGCTTTTCTATTCTAAAAAAATAAAAATAAATTATAACAAAAAACTAGTCATAAACTTAATTAATTGTTTCTATCTTGATGGATCAAATGACACCAAACTGGTATTATTTGATCCTTGTATCTGACCCCATTTAATTTGGTTTAAAGATTTTTTTATTATATTATGTTTTTAATTATTATGTTTTTATAGTAATAAAATAACATGAAATTGTAAAGAAATGTACATACTTCGACATCTTTGGTTAGTTTTTTTACAATAATTCAATTAGATTTCCTATAAACCTTTAAACACATCTCTTTTCGACCAATAGAGAGACCTAATTTATTAGACTTTATAAAAAAATATAAATAAGTTATAAAAACCCTTGACCTATAATAAAATTATATAAATAATAATGGATAAAATACAAACTAACATTTTTCTTTTTCTTGAAAAACTACGAGACCCAATGATATGAGGAATGACTTGTTTCTCAAAATTCATAGTATTTTTTAGATAATTCCTAAAAAATATATAAACATTAATAAAAATTATATTTTTTATGTTTATTTTATTAAGATACTATAAAATATGAAATTATTTCATGAGATTCATCTATGTTAACTACGAGAAAGAACATCTATTGCTCATGAGAAATGAGCTAGAATTAAAAAAAGTTATTAACTAAGAGATTTATGAATAGTTAACCAATTTTGTAAGTATATACTCATATTAATATTATTGACATGTAGTTATCTTGTATATATTAAATGTCACACCTTATATCTTCTTTTCTAGATAATGAATGTTGATAATTGAGCTGAAATATGAAATGATTTGATGTTTTTGGCTCAAGGTACTCTTTGGGTGGCTAAGAGATTTGATTCCTATAATATTAACTGTAACGACCCGAGTCTGGAGCCCCTCCACTGGTGCCCCGTACTCAGTTCTCCACATGACCTCAAGAACGTTTCCCCGAATGCTAGAGGCTATCGACTAGCAGTGAGGGCCTTGGTGAGTCGGTGGGGAAACTATGCCCTCATTTAGTAAGCTATAAAGGTAAGAAAACAACAATAAACAATGGAAGTAGAAAACAACATGCATAACAACAGAAACCAAACATCGGAATCAATATAGATATATAACTATGATGAAAATGATGCAGCAGGTACAAGTATCTAAGGAAACCAGAAAACACAACAACGTGCTGAAATACAACCGAAACTAAGTGCAAAAGAAAACAAAGTAAGCTCCTCAGCATCGCGAGCCACGGCTCGGTCCCATGCTCCCCATCTCCTGGTGTAATCAAGATCCTGAAGTAGAAGGGTGCTTGCCCTTGTCTACACCTACAACAACATAGTCTGCTTGGGCCCAAAAGCATGGCCCAAACAGGGTGTGAGATACAATCCCAGTAGGCAATCACCCAAATATTTGTGCCTAACAGTCAATGAATACATGGCAGTAATAAAATAAGAAGCAGTAAAGAGAAAAGAACAAGCAGCTACAATCCATAGTTCTAACAAGTAAAGTACCCAAGTAAGCAACCACCAACAAGAAGAAAACAGGTAACCCTCTGGGTAGCTTTCACAGCCTAACCCCTATGGTTCAACCTATGGTACTAGCAACCCTATGGGAGGCACACATAGTCACACCCCTCTGGTTCAGCTACGTAATTAAGCAGACTCTCTGGGGAAGCACTCACCATCACCCCTATAGTCTTGTATCGTGCTAAAGGCTCTCTAGGGAAGCACTCAATGTCAATTCCCCATGTGGCCCACGTCGAGGATCTACAGACTCTCTGGGGGAAGCACTCAAAGTCAATTCCCCATATAGTCTCTCATCGTAGTTAAAAGACACTCTGGAGAAGCCCTTCCGTCAATTCTCCCTTTGGTCTACTGCTCTAGGTTCTCACAGTCCTGAGTATAACAAAACATGATCAACGCGCATGCATCATCCATGTAAACCTCAAGAACTACTTGGATAACAACTAAGGCTCAATAGTAATAACAAAAGAGACAGTTCCACTATCCTACAACAAGGTATGGGAACTGGAAAAACGCCCAATAGGAAAAACAAGCATGGAAAAGCAACCTGAGCACAAAAACAATTACTCTACTCACAAGTAATAACCTATACTAAAGAAAACAAGAAAAGAATGAAAACAATAGGGGAAAAAAAGGAAACCCACAATACCCCGTTCACGGGTATTGGTGGAATTTGCACATAATATTCATCAACTTTCTACAGAAAGGCACAAATCACCTACCTCGATCTGAGGAGATCGATATACGTGAACCTCAACAACAGATTCCTCTTAGAATAATGAAGATCTGAGAAAACGCACAAAAGTTCATCCCATGATAACATGGAAATGAGGAGAAATCAAGAAACAAGGCTAAGGCAGAAGGAAGAACTCACCGCTGCGATTCCAACGCAATCGACCGTGCTCGAATTGGAGAACAGACGGTGAGGCGGGAGCCCATCGAAGATCCGGCCGTACGGTTGTTGTCGGACGGACAAAAACTGAATAAGAAGAAGTTCTCGGGGGTTAGGCATGACCCCGGCCCGTTTAATGAAAAAAAAGAAAGTACACGACATGTACTTCTTGAGTACACGGCGTGTACATCAATTTTCCGTACGGTGAATTAACCGGACTCCACCTCAGCCTTACACACCGTGTGTCTGGCCTGGACATGGCCAACACACGGCTTCGAGTCGGGGAAGAGTTCACCGCGTGTACTCAGAAAGTACCCGGTGTGTACTTCTGAAATTTCCAAAAAATTCATTTTTCTAAAAAACTCCAGAAAAAGGAAAAAAGTACCTGCAAAGAAGATCCGGGTTCTTACAAACTTCCCCCCTAAAAGAAATTCACCCCCGAATTTCCCTAACGAGTCAGAGAAGAAGAAACCCCGAACAGCTCCGGCCATTACGATCGTACATCGACCTCCCTCTCCCAGGTCTCATCCTTTACTCGCCCATGCTTCCATAGCACCCGTACCAGAGGAACAGACCGGCCGCGGAGAACCTTCGTACTGCGATCGACAATCCAGATAAGATTCTCCTCGAACGATGCATCCGCTTCAAGCTCGACTTCCTCGGGATGAAAGACGTGATATGGGTCTGAAAAGTAACATCGGAGCTGAGAGACGTGGAAGACGTCATGCATGGCCCAATACATCTTAGGTAGCTGCAACTGATAGGCGAACGACCCCACTCTCTTCAAGAAATCAAACAGCACGACGTACCGCGGTGAAAGCTTACCCTGTCTCCAAATCCTCTTGTGTCCCAACCTCGGTACGACACATAGGAAAACATGATCACCGACCTAAAACTCCAAAGGTCGTATCCGCTGATCAGCATAAGACTTCTATCGAGACTGTGCTGTAGCGATCCTCTTCTAAATCAGCTCTATCTGCTCTAAAGTCTTCTGAACAAGACGAGGTACCAGCAAAGCTGCCTCTCTTGTCTCCAGCAAACATAAGGGTGATCGATATGACCTACCATACAAGGCCTCATATGGTGTCATTTTAATGGTCGCATGACAACTATTTTTGTAAGCGAACTCCACCAGAGGAATATGCTTCTCCCAAGAACCGCCAAAGTCAAGGATGTAAACCTAGATCATATCCTCAATCACCTGGATCGTGCGCTCGGACTGGCCATCAGTCTGGGGATGGTAAGCTGTACTCAAATGTACTTGTGTACCCAAGGCCTTCTGAAGTCCCTACCAGAACCGAGAGGTAAAGCGTGCATCTCTTTCTGAAACAATAGAGAGCGGAACTCCATGAAAACGAACGATATCTCTGATGTAAAGTCATCCCAGATCATCGACACTGAAGGTCTCCTTGATCAGAAAGTATTGAGCAACCTTCGTAAGTCTGTAAATGACAACCCAAATAGTATCGTTCCCTCGAGGTGATCTCGGAAACCCGGTAATGAAGTCCATCACAACATCGTTCCACTTCCACTCCGGAATGGGTAACTGCTGTAAAAGGCCTGCTGGTTGCTGATTCTCTGCTTTCACCTGCTGACAAGTAGATCATCTCATGACAAAACCAGCAACATCCTTCTTCATACCTGGCCACCAGTACTGGCGATGAAGATCCCGATACATCTTGGTGACGCCAGGATGAACTGCCCAAACTGAGGAATGAAAATCTCACATCAGCTCCTCGCGTATGTCTACTGGCACCCATACGCGTCCTTGGAAATTCCAGATCTCATCTGCGCCCACTGTCCATCCAAGAAGAGGGTCCCCTCCTGACACACACTCCCGTAGGACTAATACTTCTGAGTCTGATAGATGCCTCATCCGTACCCGATCAAGTAGCATGGAGGTAACAGCTATAGATGATATAAAGGTCTGTCCCCGTCTGTCATGCACCTCCATATGCATCTCAGAGAATAGAGTCATCCACTGCCACTCACTACTGGCCTCCTGAACTGCCTGAATCTGAGTTCTCCTGCTCAACACGTCAGCCACGATGTTACCCTTTCCCGGCGTATAGGCAAGCTCGAAATCAAAAGACTGAAGATACTCGACCCACCTACACTGCCTCAAATTCAGATCACACTGAGAGAAGATATACTTGAGACTCTTGTGGCCAGTGAAGACCACAAAGTGCTCTCCCAGAAGATAGTGTCTCTAACATCGCAATGCATGAACAATAGCTACCAACTCAAGATCGTGCATAGGGTAGTTCCTCTCATGTGGACTCAGCTGCCGAGACCCATATGCAACGACTCCATCTCCCTGTATAAGCATAGCTCCCAGCCCGATACCTGAAGCATCACAATAAACAATGTAGCTCTATCCTGGCTCTGGAAAGACTAGTATCGGTGCTGACGTCAACCTCCCTTTCAGCTCCTGAAAGGCTGAATCACAAGAATCTGACCATAAGAACTTCGCCCCATTCTTGGTCAGACCTGTCAAAGGTGCTTCTAGATGAGAAAAGTCCCGAATGAAGAGTCTGTAGTACCCAGCCAACCCTAGGAAGCTCCGTACCTCAAAAATGTTTTTCGGCTGCTCCCAGAAAACTACAGCTCTCACTTTCTCTGGGTCCACAGATACTCGTTCCTCTGAGATGACGTGACCCAAGAAGTGAATATGATCCATCTAGAAGTGTCACTTCAAGAGTTTAGCATAAAGCCGATGCTCTATTAGTGTACTCAAAACGATCTCAAAATGTGCGACATGGTCGTGTCGAGTGTGAGAGTACACCAAGATATCATCCACGAAGACCATGACGAAGGAGTCTAAGTAAGGATGTAACACTCGGTTCATCAGTGCCATGAAAATTGCAGGTGCGTTCGTGAGTCCAAAAGGCATGAATGTATACTCGTAAAGACCGTACCTGCTCCTGAAGGCTGTCAGAGGTATATCTGATGGTCTAACGCACAACTGATGGTAACCGGACCTCAAGTCGATCTTCGAGAACACCCAGGCTCCTCGAAGCTGACCGAAAAGTACATCGATCCTCAGAAAAGGATATCAGTTCTTGACCGTCAACTGGTTCAGCTTCCGATAATCTATACAAAGCCGAAGGGTACTGTCTGCCTTCTTCGCAAACAGAACAGGTGAACCCCAAGGAGAAGTACTGGGTCGGATGAAACCCTTAGCCTGTAGCTCCTCCAACTGCTTCTTGAGCTCCTGCAACTCAGGTGTGGCCATCTTATAGGGAGGAATGGACACCGGTGCTGCTCCGGGTACTAGCTCAATAAGAAATTCTTCCTCACGCTCCTGAGGAAAACCTGAAAAGTCCTCTGGAATGACACCCCTGAAGTGATACACCACTAGAGGAAAGTCCAACTATGGATTCCCCTGATCATCCAGGTAAAGTCAAGCAATCTGGGCTGTCACCCCTCCTAGCCCAAGATGCTCGAGTCCCGCCCGACTCGCCCGAATGTCCCATTCACCTCTATGAATAAAAGATTCACCTTCTGGTGAGATGAAACTGACTCTGCGGCGATAACAGTCAACGACTTCCTGGAAGGGAATCAACCAGTCCATGCCGAGAATGACATCATAGCCTTTCATCTATAGGACATAGAGATCCCATAAGAAGTGATACCTTTCCACCATGAGAGGGCACTCTCTACACTGGCATACACTTGATGTCCTCATTCCCAAAGGTGTGTCTAGTGTCAATGAGATGATAGGAGAAAAGATGCAGAGTCAAAGTCTCTCGACAACGACAATGGAGATAAATATATGCATAGCACCAGTATCGAAAAGGGCTGAAGATAAAACTGAGGCTACTAAAATCGTACCTCGAATAGTAGAAGGGCCGGGATCTTGCTCATGATAAGTATGCTCCACGGCGAAAGACTGGTCTGCGCCGCAGACCTGTGCCCCTGACTGACCACTCTGAGCTGAACCTCCCTGCTGGTGCTGAGGAACTGGTGGCTGACTGCCATGGCCTCGACCTCCACCTCTGCCCGAACGGCTGGAAGAACTCTAGTTCCCTGACTGGTGAGAGACTGGTGGGGCTTCTCCTGAACGAGGAGTCATGGAAGAATCCCGGTCACCTGCTGCAGGTGAAAAAACCTGGAAGAAATGCTAAAGGTGACCCATCTTGACACAATATCGACACTCCACGAGGTCTCTCTAGCACTGCGGCCTCATGTGCCCTGTCCGGCCACACTGGTAGCATGTCACCTGTATGCCTGATGATGCATCTCGCTTCCTTGAATCACCACGCGTAGGCTCCCTATGATGCTTCTTGCTGTCATCTGAAGGAAAGATAGCTCTGGAAGTAGAACCGCCCTGACTCGCAAGCTCCAGAGTCTCTCAGATTGTGCTCCTCAATCAGTGCCTGGTAGACGATGGAAGTAATGGAAGTCAGCTGGAAGATGTTCACTTGTGATCGGATCTCCCACCTGAGTCCATCCTCAAACTTCCTCGCCAAGAACACCCCACTCCCTTCCCGAAGGGGTGTAAAATGCTATAGCTCAGTGAAATGGGAGGAATACTCCATCACAGATAGAGTACCCTGATCTAATATCATGAACTCCCGGGCTCGATCGGCTCTCAGAGTCTCTGGGTAGAAGTAGTCGTAGAACATGCACTGGAACACGTACCAAGCCATATCCTGCTACTGACCCACCTGTGAGATAACGTCCCACCACCTCTTGGTGGAGTCTCGGAGCATGTAGGTGGCGAGCTTGACCCGCCTCTCTGGAGGCATCTCTAGATGCTCGAATATAATCAGCATGACTTCCAGCCATGACTCTACAGCCTGAGGTCCTCCCTCCCCCGAGAAAGTGGGAGGATGTTGCTGCTGAAAGACCCGCATCAAGTCTGCCATAGATGAGGTAGGAGGCAGTGCTCCCTAGAAGGCCTGAATCATCCTCATGAAACCTTCCCTGAACTACTCATCAGCGCCCACGACTAGTACCACAACCGGTGCCAAGGCTGGCTCGGCTGGGGGATCGACATGAAGTCCCTGATCAGCCCTGTCTGGCGTCTGATCACTGCCTGACGACAAATGTACAACCAGAGGACGTCTCAGAGGCATAGTTCTAAATGATCAAAAGCACACCTTAGATTAGGAAAACAAGGATAGAGAACACAAGAGTATAAAACAGAAACATGGGAAGAAAAACACACAAGATTGAAAAACACGACTGCACGGCGTGTATAAAACTACACGACGTGTCTTCTTAAACCACTGACATGGGAGTGTACTCTCACCCTACAAGTCGTGTACACTTCAAACTACACGGCGTGTTGACCCCCCACACACGGAATGTACTTGAAAACTATTCCCCTGCCTGAGTCTCCTTACGTGGATAACCCACACGGTCCGACTCAACCCGAGACTACACGGCGTGTTCGAAACAAACACGGCGTGCACTAGACAAGGCTTCGACGGTCTGTGTTGTTGAGTACACGGCCATCCACATGGATGGACCTTACTCGGCGTGCTTCAAACAAGCACGACGTGCATAGGAGAAGGTGACACCTTCCCATGTTGTTCGTGACACGACCGGGTACCTGGGTAAGACTACACGGTGTGTTCCGAACAAACACGGCGTGTGGAAAGGAAGGTAACGCTGACCCGTGTTGTTCGTGACATGGCCGGGCACCTGGACAAGACTACATGGCGTGTTCCCTATGGACACGGCGTGTTCCACCCGAGCTTCCCTGGCCCGTGATGTTAGTGACAAGGCCGGGTACACGGCTCCGAACTCACACGGCGTGTACCAATGGTACACAGCGTGTTCCCGAAGTTACTCCCACGACACCGTGTTCTGCTCACATGATCAGTAACTTGGACTGGAAACTACACAACATGTATCTAAAAAGTATATGCCGTGTATTCTGGGTCTTTCTAGGCAGTAGCTCAGAAACTGCGTACAATTCCAGATACACTAAAAACGAGGGAAAAGATGCCAAATTCCGATCTGTGAGGGCCCATAAAACCTCAAGAACCAAATTTGGCGTTCACTTTAAACAAAGAACAAAACAATAGTTTTCTAAAATAGCAGCAGAGAATCTATCAAGCAACTATCACAACAACATGCATAATCTACACAAAATCTATCACAACATCATGCAATCGCTAATGCACCCTAGATGGCATGGCAAGAATGCATGACATGTGATTTCAACAAGTGCCTATATGATGCATGAGATGGAATACCCTCACCTCATTGGGTTGTGACAGAAATAGAACCGAAATATCAAAAAAATAACCGCACAAGTCATGTGAATCACTCTAGGTGAAATCAGATCAACTATAAAATCTCAAAACCAGAAAACTACAATTAATGAGGTAGTATGGCTTTTCCCTGTACACGGGTTAGCTACTCCCGGGCACAACTTAATACCAAGTACCAAATCCGTCCTATCCCTGGCTAAAGTCTCCAAACAGTAAGGCAAGAGAAAATAACTCCTCTAATACCACTTTGTAATGACCCGAGTCTGGAGCCCCTCCACTGGTGCCCCATACCCGGTTCTCCACATGACCTCAAGCACGTTTCCCCAAACGCCAGAGGCTTCCGACTAGCAGCAAGGGCCTTGGTGAGTCGGTGGGTAAACTATTCCCTCATTAATTAAGGTATAAAAGGTAAAAAAACAACAATAAACAGCAGAAGCAGGAAACAACATGCATAACAACAGAAACGAAACAGCGGAAGCAATGTAGATATATAACTATGATGAAAATGATGCAGTAGGTACACATATCTAAGGAAAACAACAAACACAACAACGTGCTGAAATACAACTGAAACCAATTGCAAAAGAAAACAAAGTTATCTCCTCAGCATTGCAAGCCATGGCTCGGTCCCATTCTCCCTAGCTCCTGGTGTAATCAAGATCCTGAAGTAGAAGGGCGCTTTCCCTTATCTATACCTGCAGCAACATAGTCTGCTTGGGCCCAAAAGCATTTCCCAAACAGGGTGTGAGATACAATCCCAGTAGGCAATCACCCAAAGATTTGTGCCTAACAGTCAATGAATACATGGCAGTAATAAAACAAGAAGCAGTAAACATAAAAACACAAGAAGCTACAATCCACAGTTCTAACAAGTAAAGTACACAAGTAAGAAACCAGCAACAAGAAGAAAACAGGTAACCCTCTGGGTAGATCTCACAGCCTAACCCCTATGGTTCAACCTCTGGTACTAGCAGCCCTATGGGAGGCACACACAGTCTCACCCCTCTGGTTCAGCTACGTAATTAAGCAGACTCTCTGGGGAAGCACTCACCGTCAATTCCCCCTATAGTCTCATATCGTGCTAAAGGCTCTCCGGGGAAGCACTCAACGTCAATTCCTCCTATGGCCCATGTCAAGGATCTACAGACTCTCTGGGGAATCAATCAACGTCAATTCCCCCTATAGTCTTGCATCGTAATTAAAAGACACTCTGGAGAAGCCCTTCTGTCAATTCTACCTTTGGTCTACTACTCTAGGTTCTCACAGTCCTGAGTATAACTAAACATGCTCAGCGTGCGTGCATCGTCTAATTAAACCTCAAGAACTACATGGCTAACAACTAAGGCTCAACAGTAATAAGAAAAGAGACAGTTACACTATCCTACAACAAGGTATGACAACTTGAAAAACGCCCAACAGGAAAAACAAGCATGGAAAAGAAACCTGAGCACAAAAACAGTTACTATACTCACAAGCAATAACCTATACTAAAGAAAAAAGCAAAGTATGAAAACAGCAGGGGGAAAATAGGAAACACACAATACCCCATTCATGGGTATTGGTGGAATTTTCACATAATATTCGTCAACTTTCTACAGAAAGGCACAAACCACCTACCTCGATCCGAGAAGATCGATATACGTGAACCTCGATGACAGATTCCTCTTAGAGCAACGTAGATCTGAGAAAACGCACAAAACGTTCATCCCACGATAACTTTGAAATGAGGAGGAATCAAGAAACAAGGCTAAGGAAGAAGGAAGAACTCACTGCTGCGATTCCAACGCAATCGACCGTGCTCGAATCGGAGAACGGATGGCGAGGCGGGAGCCCGTCGAAGATCCAACCATACAGTCGCTCTCGGACAGACGAAAACTGAAGAAGAAGACGTTCTCGGGGGTTAGGCACAATCCCAGTCTGTTTAATGAAAAAAAAATAAAGTACACGACGTGTACTTCTTTAGTATATGACGTGTACTTCAATTTTCCGTACTCCGAATTAACCGGACTCCACCTCAGCCTTACACACCATGTGTGTGGCCCGGACATGGCCATCACATGGATTCGAGCCGGGGAAGAGTACACAGCGTGTACTCAGAAAGTACACGACGTGTACTTCTGAAATTTCAAGAAAATTAATTTTTCTCAAAAACTCCAGAAAAAGGAAAAACGTACCTGAAAAGAAGGTCTGGGTTCTTACATTAACAACATTAGTTTTCATACAATTTATCATGAAAAATTCTTAAAAAGAAAAAAATGGTATATTTACACTTTTATAGGTGGAATACTATGGAAATTGGATTGATATAATCAAACTAAACAATCATGGTCAATTTACAGTTGTCTTATTCAAATTCAAATTGGTCAGCATTGATAGGGGTATAATAAAATATTTGTTACATTTTACTTCTGTCAAATTCTCTCTATTGATTGATATTAAAGAGTATGTAGAGAATGATCTATTTATCTTCACTTAAAAATTTAATATGGGTTATTATGGGGATGATAAATAAATAAAGGTTGGAGTGTTTTTGTATAATTAAAGTAGAGAAACTTGTATGATATGTGTTGATGAAGATTAATTGGTACATTGTGACAGTGAACCTAATCAAACAAAAAACATGGATTTTTTTACTGAAAATATTAAAACAATATAAATTGAAAGAGAGGATCTAAATTAAGTACTTTTCATAATATATGTTGATAATAATTATGATAGTTAATATGAAGATAATTGAATGTATAAATTGGTAATAAAACTATATCATAATTTCTCATTTATAATCATTTAATACATATATACATTTCTCTATTTATTCATTTTTCATAAAAATATTTTACTAATGCATTTTATTTATACATTTAATATATTCCAAACCATTTGAATTATAAGAATGTCCATAAAAAAATTTATGATCCTAGCCAATCAATATCTCAGAGCACACCACCAACAGTGTTAGCTTCGGTGGATTTGAGTTATTACACTCTACCATAGACTTCTAGAGAGCCAATAGTTTCCCTTGATGTTGTTGGTAACCCACCATTCGATGCACCTACAATGATGGATTAGTTGGTCACCCCTCCATTTATGGGATATTGGCGAGTTATCATTACACATATGTATGCCATTGTACAAAAAAACTATATGTTTTATTAAAATTTTAATTAGTTTTTCCAAAATATAAATATAAAAATTGAAGAGATATAAATATGAATACAATAGATGTATAGGACCTGAAAGACTTCAAGATTATCATTCCATTTGATGAGATTGGGGTGCCTACCGATGATTCTTCCAGAATATTTTGACAGCTTCTTGGGCATATTTTATGCAATATGGTGAGTTTTCCCATTAATTATAATGGTTGGAGGCATATTCCCACATTTTGAAAAAATGAAGTATTTGATAAATAGGTAAAGGTAATATTACTTTAATATTCATTGATAAATAATTTAAAAGTCATGAGTAAAATTATTAATATACTTATAAAGTGTTATGTTTTTTCTGTATGTTTTTCTATTTTGATGCACCTGACTCAATTTCATGCCCATAGACTCTGAAACAATTTGGGCAAGAAATAAGGGGATTTTAAAAGCAGATTATGTCATGAATTTAATGACACATATTTGAGATCATGAAATATGTAGTATAAAGTTCTTGAAAGCATTTCTCATGAATAGTGGAAGTTGTTTTTTGATATTAGAAGAGATGCATCTCATGAGTTAATTGCATATTTTACAGTATCTTAATAACATAAACACAATAAAATTATAATTTTTATTAATGTTTATATTTTTTTTATATGAATTATCTAAAATAATACTGTGAATCATGAGAAACAATTTTTTCTTCATATCTCTAGGTCTCAGAGTTTTTTTTGGAAAAAAGAAAGATATCGGTTGTATTTTATCCACTGTTATTTATATTATTTTATTATAATTCAAGGTTTTTTTCTAACTTGTATATATATTTTTTATAAATGATAATGAATTAGGTCACTATATGGGATGAATAAAGATGCTCCTTAAAGTTCATAGGAAACCCGACAACAATTTTGTGAATGGACCTACCAGAGACATTGATGTAAGTACTTTTAATTATTATTTCATGTTATTTAATTACTATAAAAAAATATTAATGGAAAATAAATTATAAAAAAAATGATTTAAACCCAATTAAATGGATATGTCTACATGTATCAAATGATTTTAATTTAGCATATTTTGACCCATGTAGCCATCCCCAATTAATTGACTTTAAGGATTATTTGTTGCTATAATTTGTTTTTCATTATTATGTTTTTATGGTAATGAAATAATAATAAATAGTATTGAAAAATTTATTAATTAGAAAATATTATGAAGTTCATATAATTTTAAAAATAATTGTTATAATTTTCATATTAACAGGTTAAATTCAAGAATACTAGGATGCAAACCCTTCAAAATCACCATCGATTTCCTAGAACAATGTAGCTACACTCATTTTAGGGAAGGAGAATCCCTATAATGTAAAAGGGATGGGTTCTAGGACTACTCTATCAGCTGTATTTTGTAGGTCATCATAATCATTTAATGATACAGTTAGTGGGGGTTTAGGAAATTACATTGATTAAGAGGCACATATAGAAATTTCAAGGTTAAAATATAGAGTGAATGAACATGAAACTTATAGGAAAACACATGATCAACGGTGGTCGGTAATGGAAAATTATTTAATTTCTATATTTCAAAGGATGCTGGCCATGATCCTCTAGAAAATTTCCAGCCTTATTGCTCATCCAGTCAAGGTAAATTCTAAACTCTATAGATCATTCAAAAATTTTAAAATTACGGACACAACTTCCATAAATAAGACTAAAATGATACTTTTATATTAATAACATTCACTTCGAGTCATACCAACCATATCATGTGTGAGATTAACATGTGGTCAATTCTTACTCTTAAAAAATAAATTATGGATCGTTTTAGTAGAGAATAAAAAAAATCCAATCTTATTTGATCATTTTTTAATATGTGATAATCATTTTAAAGTAAAATGAAACATATATTAAAAACATGCACTTTGATTCATACTAATCACTTCATGTGTCTGAATGGGGAGAGATTGATGCATACACATAAAAAATTAATTATAGACCATTTTTCTAAACTTTGAAAACAATCTAGGCTCATTTTCACGTCTTTTACAATATGACATATGATTTAAACAAAAATTAGAGTTTTAAATTAAAACATGAAATTTTATTCATACTAACTACATAATGAGTCAAATTGATGTGAGTTAAATTAATACACATTAAAAATGATTTATGGATCATTTTAGTAATGTTTGAAGATAACCTGAGATCATTTTCAAGATTTTTTCTATGCGATAGATATTTTTAAAGATACCAAGGTCTTTAAAAATGTGTGTAAGGGGGGTCAAAACTAGGAAAACGATGTAGGATGACCATAAAATCATAGGGAAATGACCATATATTTATTTGTGAGATATGAGAACTAATTAAATCTCATTTCAAGCAACAGTTTTCCGAAGATTCCTATAAACACATTTTTAGTATTTTAAGACACTAAAACATGCATGTATGGGTCAAAAGCATAGAAAAGACCTATTATTGATGTAAAGTTCTGGTAAAAACACCATTTAAATATTTTTATGTGGACGTGCTGACATCACGTCAATATGATGTGTGGTGTGCTCAGAATGAATCAATGAACCATTTTTAAAGATATTAAAGACTTTAAAAATGTGTGTTAGGGGGTCAAAATTGGGAAAAAATATCACATGGGCCTGAAATAAATAAAAATTACTGTCAATTTATTTTTTAAATGTAGTTACTGAATAAATATATTTTTGAATAACTATTTTCTCAAAATTCCTTTAAATAGATTTTTAGTGATTTAAAACACCGAAACATACATATAAAGCTAAAAATATATAAAATGACCTCATATTGATGTGAAATAATAGAAAAAACATTTGAATTATTTTTTAAGTGTACTCATATAAATCACATTAATCCTATGTTAATTTTAATCAGAATGACATTATTAATAGTTTTTGAAGATACCGAAGTCTTTGAAAACACATGTCAGCAGCTCAAAACTAGAAAAATGACATCAGATGGCCATGAAATTAGATAAAGATAACCATAAATTAATTTTTTGATATATAATAATCTATGGAACATAATTCTAAGTAATCATTTTCTTGTAATTTCCTTTAAATTATTTTTAGTGTTTTAAAACACAATTTGTTCATGTGAAAGTCAAAACCATAGAAAATGACCTTTTATTTATGTGAAATCTTGGAACAACCACCTTTGAATTATATTTAGTATGTACTAAAATAAATTATGTCAATACAAAATATGGTGTGATCAAAATGACTCAATAAACATTTTTTAAGGATACCAAAGTATTTAAGAATGTGTGTTAGGGGGTCACAACCAGAAAATAAAACATCATATGGCCATGAAAGCTTATAAAAATGACCATAGATTGTTTTTTGAAATATAAGAATATGTTAAATTTCATTCTAAGTAATGGGTTTTCCATAATTCATGTAAAATAATTTTTAGTGTTTTAAAACACTAAAACATGCATGTAACGGTCAAAACCATTGAAAATAACCTCAGATTTACATGAAATCATGGGACATCAAAAGTTGAATAAATTTTGACATGTGTGCATAGAAAAAATGTCTATAACATGTTATGTGTTCTCATAATCATTCAATAAAAAGTTTATAATGTTACTATGGTCTTTAAAAATGTGTGTTAGGGGGTAAAAACTAGGAAAATGATATCGAATGTGATGTTACAGACCCGAATGAAACTCAATAAGTTCCCCATTCCAAGTGGGACACATGGACTCAAGAGTATCTCCTTGAATACCAGATGTTTTCAACTAGCAGTGAGGGTCTAGTGTGTGTCTGTGGGGATACTATTGTAACAACCCAAACTTTTGAATAATATTTGTTTCCTAAATTTGTGTGTTATTTCATTTTATAATCCACAAAACTATATCCTTTAATAAATGAATTGATACCGTTGGGTTTCAACTGTTATATGACTATTGGTCAGTATGAATGTTGGAAAATAAACTCTTAATGTTACAATTATTGTTTATTAATAAAAGTGATCTTGGTTAATTAATACAGAAAAAAGAGTCGATGGCCTCGTCCAGCAGACTTGGGCTGTACGAAGCCTATTTGTTAGTGCTTGGGAAGGAGGTAGTATCTCTGATCTTTTTTCTGGATCAAGCCCTAGATAAGCTTCAATATGTGAAGCATGAATGGAATCACCTAAGGGAGAAGTTCAAGCTGATAGAAATTTTCACTCGGGAAATGTTTCCTGAGTTTCCCCAAGATTCTATCACCATAGCACACCTTACACTTAGGTCCTATGCAGGTGTTATAAAAGACTATGTAACAAGACCTTAGTTATGCTGTGTAATACTTTTGTATAAATAAAATTATTATTTCTTATTATGTTAAATTTTTGATTTTCAAATGTCGAGATAAATGTAGGATGAAGTTCCATATTATTGACGAATTTTGAAAAAAAGGGGTATTTTAAAATATTTTTATATACTTTAAATAATTAATAATGTGAAATTGTTTTAAAAAAATGGTCTTCAACAATTGTGATCAGTAAGAAATTTAGATTCTAATAAGATCTAATTTATTTTTAGTGAATAGTAAAGTATGAATTGTAACATACCCTTGTGAATAGTAATGAATAGTAAATTGGACAAAAAAATATAAACTTCACCCATGAATGTATAAATACAATTTAAACATCTTAAAAGTTGGAAAATGATCATAGTATAAGTTTTGATATTTTTTATGACAAATATTTTATTTACAATTTTCTAATTAATTTATTAATTTAAAATGAAAATGTATTTTCGTAAAATGTAATCATAAATTGCTACTTTATTATCTTATTTTTATACGATAATTTTATTGGACATTGATTACCTTTTCAAGGTGTTATAAAACAAGTTATAGTTTTAGAGTTTTTTTTGAATAAATAATGATTTTATTTAAAAATTAAATTAAAAATATTTAGAAAATTATTTTCATAAAATGGAGTTCATTTTTTAATTTAGAGGATCGATATTAGGTTAGGGTGATTTTTTAGGATTTTTTTGAAATAGTAATCATACACTTTCTGATCATCTAAAATTTCTCAGAAGTCTCCTGAATGAGACGAGGACCTAGTAGGGCTGCCTCACTTAACTCTAGCTAGCACAAGGGTGAATGACATGGCCTACCATATAAGGCCTCAAAAGGAGAAATCTAAATTGGCGTCTAAAATCAGTTATTAAAGGCAAACTTGATGAGAGGGATATGCTCCTCCCCAGAACCATAGCAATCAAGGACACATGCTCAGAGCATATCCTCTAGAACTGGTATTGTAAGTTTTAATTATCCATCGGTTTGAGGGTGAAAAGTTGCGCTTAGAAGAACTTGTGTTCCCATAGCCTGTTGCAATCCTTGCTAGAACCGTGAAGTGAAACTAGCATCCCTATGTGAAACGATAGTACACATGACCCCGTTTAGTCGTATGATCTCACATACATAAAGTCTTCCCAGTTCATTAACTAAGAAAGTCTCCAGAATAGGAATGAAGTGTGATGATTTTGTTAGTCGGTCAATGACTACATAGATAGCATCTCTACCCCTCAGTGAACTAGGTAAGCCGACTATAAAATATATAGAAACATCTTACCATTTCAATTCCAGGATTAGAAGTGGATATAACAAGCCTGCACGTCTCTACTTCTCTACCTTCACCTCCTGATAGGTGGAACACCTAGTGATAAAGCCTGTTATCTGATGTTTCAACTTAGGACACCAATACTGGCATCACATATCTCAATACATCCTTGAGATGCCTGGATGAAATTCACACTGAGGAGAATGAGACTCCTTCATCCACTCCTCTCTAATATATATAGGAACCGAGATATGTCCACATAGATGCAGGACATCCTCTCTATCCATATACAAAACCGGAGGTGGGTTACCTCCCGATATACTATAACGGAGAAAAAATCCTTCAGGATCTGAATACCACCCACTCTTCACCTTATCAAGGTGGAAATATGTAACTATCAAGGCTAAGAGGTAATTATTATCATGACTATCATAAAACTCTATATAAAGTTCCCAAAATAGGTCCATTAACCTCTATTCATCATTGGATTCCCGTAATGCCTATGCTTGAGTTTTCCGACTCAGTGCATCTGTAACCACATTTCCTTTCCCAAGCATATAAAAAAGCTCAAAATCAAAAGATTGTAGATATTTGACCCATCTCCACTATTTGAGGTTCATGTCACACTGTAAAAATATATATTTGAGTCTCCTATAGTCCATGTACACCACAAAGAACTCATTTAAAAAATAATGTATCCAGTAACATAAGGCATAGACAACTTTTCCTAGATCAAGGCCATGCAATAGGTAATTTCTATCATGAGGCCTCAACCGCTGAGATCCTTATTCAATGAATCTGTCTTCCAACATCAGTACACCTCCTAGGACAAGGCCTAATGCCTCACAGAATATGGTATAACCTATACCTGGTTTGGGAAGAATTATAATAGGTGTGGATACATACCACCCTTTCAACCCCTCAAAGGATTTCTCACATGCTTGTGACCATGTGAACTTGACACCCTTATTTTCAAGACCAGTAAGAGGTGAAGAAATATGTGAGATATATTGTATGAAACACATGTATTATCTAGCCATCCCCAAGAAACTTTTTATATAAAACATGTTCTTGGGTTGCTCCCAAGAAACTACAGTACTAACCTTTTCAGGGATAACATATACACCTAATTCTGAGATAATATGACCCAAGAAGTGGACTTTATTGATCCAAAAGTGGAACTTAGCATTCTTGGAATAAAGTTTGTGCCCTCTCAGTGTACTCAGAATGATATCAAGATGTTTGACATGGTCTCTACGAGTGCCAGAATACACCGAGATTTCATCCACAAAGACCATGACAGAAGGGTCCAAATTGGGGTGGAAAACCCTATTTATCAAATCCATGAAAATGGTAGGTGATTTCATAAGAACGAATGGAATAAAAAGTTAATCATATAGACCATACTTTCTAGAGAAAAATATACAAGGTATATATGATGGTCTGACTCACACCTGATGATAACCTAATCTCAGGTTGATCTTAGAGAAGACCTTTCCTCCCCAAAGCTGGTCAAAGAGATCATCTATTTAAGGAAGTGGATATCAGTTCTTAACCATAACCTAGTTCAACATTTTGTAATCCACGCATAGACGTAAGGTTCTATATACCTTCTTGGTGAAAAACACATGAAATCCCCAGAGGATGTACTGGTCCATATAAAACCTTTGGCCTCTAAATCCTCTAACTACCATTTGAGCTCCTGAATCTCTGTAGGTTCCATCCTTTACAGAGGAATGGAAACTTCAGATACTAATAGAAAAAGATCAATTGAAAACTCTTCCTCTATCTTTGGTGGTAAGCTAGAAAAATCATTGAGAAAGATAACCCTAAAACTATCCACTACTATAAGGGAAAAACTTGTAATAAACCTTGATCCTCTATGAAAATATTTTCAATCTGGACGGTTACTCCTCCTAGCCCATGATGCTCTAGTCTAGCTCTACCAGCCTGGACATCCCACTCACCCATATGTAGATAACTGATACCCTCTAGTGATGTAAAAGATACCCTGCAACAATTGAATTATACAAAATCATGATAGTGAATAAACCAATCCATTCTGATAATGTCATCAAATCCCCTCATCTTGATGAAAAAGAGGTTCCATAAGAAAGAGTGACGTCCTACCTTAATGGGAAAATCCATGTACTAGTGTATTCCCTCTATTCGTACTCATAACAGTGTATCTAGGGTCATTACACCCAAGTATAACTATATATCTAGCCCGAGACATTCCACAATTGATACATAGATAAAATAGTTTGAAACACCTATATGAAATGAAGAAGATAATATAGTAGAGGCTACTAGTATAGTACCTAGTACTATAGATGGTCCCACAGCCTAATCCTTGGATATTGGTTGTAGTGCATGAAACTGACATGATCCAAAAACCAGTGCAACATATGGACTACCATGATAAAAACTGCTATGTTTGTGCTGCTAGTGATTAGTGGTCTAGATACCATAGCCATGACCTCCTACTTGGACAAACCAGCGAGTGCTATTCCAACTCCCCACCTGACGCAAAATAAAAAAACTCTCTCCTAAATGTGGAGATTGTATAGATCTATTTCCACTGGAATCTAGTTGAAAGTACCTACAGAAATTCTAAATATGCTCCATATGACCACAATCTCGACACTCCATAGAGTATCTTCCACATTGGGGATTATTCTTCCTTGATCTTTCACATTGATGAAACAACACATAGCTATAAAACTGGATACTCTAGCAACCCCTACCTAGACGAGAAACCTCGTGGGAAAATTTCCTTCCATTGGAAGAACTACTGGCCTGACGCAGCACTGATCCTTTAAACCTGATACTCATGCTCTCCCTCAGGTTACTCTCAATGATAAGGGCATGAAAAACTCTTACAAAAAAAGTAGGTAGGGAAAATAAATTCACCTGAGTTAAGATGGAATATCGGAGCCCATCCTCAAAATTTCTAGCACGCAAAAGCTCATCACTGACTTGAAGAGGTGAAAAACACTGTAAATTAGTGAAATGTTCTGAATATTCCATAACTGACATAGAACCCTACTTGAGATGCACGAAATCTATAGATCTATCAGCTCTCAGCACCTGAGGAATGAAATGATCATAGAAGGATGTCTGGAAATGAACCCATAACATGCCCTGATGATGACCTGCCTGGGTAACCACTTCCCACCAACTCTTGGCTGAATCCTGAAGCATGTGTGTAGAAATCTTGACTCTATGCTCTGGAGGCATTTCCAAAATCTCAATGAGAGACAGTATGGACTCTAGCCAAGACTTAGTAGCCTGAGGACCACCATCCCCTGAAAAGGTAGGAGGATGATGCAACTAATACTCATGAGTTAGATCAGCCATCATGGGTGCAATCCATGGAGCACCATGCATGGACTGTATCAGATGTAGGAAATTGTCACGAACTTGTTAATCAATGCCTAGATCAGGTAAAATAGTTGGTGCCTAAATTGGAACCCCTAGAGGTAATAATGGTGGCTTAAGGACCACCATGTCTGGAGAATGATCATCAACACCTTCCTGGTGAACGACACGAGGACGTCATGGTGGCATTGGTCAACAATTTCCAAGCACACGCCTCAGTACAAGATTAGAAGAAAAAGATAGCATCACTAGTGGAAGATAAACGTAAGAAAATTCACTACCCAAGGAATACTACCCCAAAATAACCTCTTAGATAGCTAGGTATCGTCAAGTGCTCAATTATAAGATTCATTTCACTTTACATTAAATTTCCAGGTTCAATCCTTTACCTTTCATAAACATGGAATGGTTAGATAAATATGTGTAACCAATTTATTTTAGATTTCATGATTCACCTTATAATTGATATCTATTCCTGATGAATCAGTTACCATACACCTATCACCATAAATGAAACCCATTTATTTATAGCATAATCGCTCAACTTGGTAAATTACTCATCCCAACCCTTAAGGGTCCATACACCTTATGAATTGAGACAAGAAATCACTCAATGACAACCAATAGTAATAGATGTAAAAGAAATTATTATAACATCACTCAATAATAAAAATCATATCATGTAATTAAAAGTAGTGAAATGATCCTATATGGCATGGAAATATGCATGACAAGTGAATTTTAGGTGCTTATAATGATACATGTAACAATGCTCCTTTCCCTCAGATCACCAGGCCAAGGATGAAATAAAATACTCAAATAGATAAATAATCTACAACACCACATATTATGTGCATCATCCAATTGTGAAATAATATCAATTTTAATAGGAAAAATCATAAAAACAATTATAATTTAGGAAACTTGGTTTTTACCCTGAAAATGGGTTTGTGATGCCCAAGCACAACTTATGACCAAGTCCCAAGAATTATTATTCTTCAATCTATTATCTCCAAATAGTAAGTCATGAAAAGAAAACTCATATGTTGCCACTTTGTGATGTCCGAGACCCGGATTCCACTCAATAAGTTCCCCGAGCCCGGTGGGCCACATGGCCTCAAGCACATGTCCATGAATGCTAAAGACTGTCGAGTTGCAGCGAGGGATATGTTATGTTCGTGGAGAGACTATTCCCTCATTACCAAAGTGTATCCCAACAGATGGATGTAAACATAGATAAATAGTGTAAGAGATATATATATATATATATATAAATAGAAGGAAAAATGGAAAAGTAGGGACAATAATAATAATATCTGAAACAACTGTAATAACATTCAACAATAGATGATGATATGTCATGTCACTAGAAAACTGGACAACATGGATACAAGAAAACAAGAATAATATGTTCCACAATAGTATAAAGGAAATCAAAGACTATCCCAAGAATCCCGATCTACGGCTCAGTCATCTCCTATCAAGATCCATCCTAAACATCAATCAATCAAGTGTTTGAAGCTGTACACTTCCCTTTGTCAATACCTACAACCATGTAATATACTCTTGGTACCAAATGGTACCTGGAGAGGGTGTGAGATAAATCTCAGTTGTCCACCACCAACAACGTCTATAATATCAGGACCATGTAATGGAATATAGTATTGTGTAGACATGCATATATAATGTGAAGAAAGTAGTACAATATAACTAAATACCAAAGTACCAGCGTCAACCCTTGGTTGGTTTATGAATATGTAACCATTTAATTTTATTAAGAAATTACAATTTAATGTTAATAGGTCATTTGAGGCATAGCCATCACTGGAATCACCTCATGATAGTATAAGTAGTGATGGTTCCAAGACACAACAGGGAAACCAGAAAACTATATCCAGTGAGGGAGTTCCAGGGTAATAACAAAGGTAACATAGATCTCACATAATACTAACTCAGTATTATATGAGTCTAGATAAGGGATATGAGTGTAATCCAAGGATTATAATCCAATTCATTCTATAATAAAGATCCTATGAAGTCCAAGGTGATCAACCAAGGTAAAATGGGGCTATGAAAGGACATAGCCCTATGATATTTGACCATGGAACCTACTAGTAAATGCTGGAACCAAGGAGTGTATCTGAGGTATCATGTAATAATGTAAAGGACACTATGGTAGTATACTGGGCATCCAAAGAATATACAAGAACTAGTGTCATGGTGGGTGTCAAACTAACAAAACCACATCCTTGAATCGGAATTGGGTTCTCGAGTCCCAAGGTATTCTACTATCTGAACCCTAGGAGAGATCGAGTTAGTCCAGTCCTATTTGATATTGTAATCATGTAATCATTTATTAGGTTCAATCCTTGTCTTCCATTAGTGTGGATAGTCTAAGTGGCGTTGCAACCATTTAATCAAGCCTTAGTTGACCATTAAGGCATATGCAATTATTGGGGTTCACTCATCTACCTTCCATAAATATGTAAAGGGGTGCTACAAACATGTAACTTTTATTAAATATCATTTGATATGGCCAAGTTATATACTTAGTATAATTTCCATTTCACATTTCACATTTAATAATCAATTTAAAGAACTTGCCTTAGGAGGATCAAGTGATGAGCAACAATGGGTCATTCCATTATAAAATTATCATTAATAACACATCATTAATTATAGGAAGACTAACTTTTAGGAATTTCAAGCGAAGTCACACCCTAACAGTGGCTCAAATGTGCCAAAACACTAAAACACAAATGTGGCATAACCTTCGACATGGGGTGGATTGAGTTGTGGGTGTAACCGCTAACACCTAATCACATTTTTGGAAAGAGCATAACCATACGATTCTAACATGTATAAACACGACATGTGAATTTAAGAAATGGTGCCCGATGAAATTAGTGGGACCCACACACATATTCCAAAAATCAACAAACTTTATAGATGAGTTATGGACTAACCACCTTAGGTTTATATGACTCTCCTCCTCCGGTATTGGCCATTGATTAGGCTCAGATCAGAGTAGATCTAAGAAAAGGTGAAACAAACTCACATGAAGATATCTAGGTTGATATCTAGAGAGAAGAAGAATGGATAAAAAGGACTCGAGTACTGACCGTTGCGCATCCAATGTAATTAACGGAAGCCTGATCGATTTTCTGATGAAGAATATCTCTTGATCCCTAGATTAGTTCTTTAAAAAGATCTAAATGGGTGAAAAGGGAGGAAAATCCTATTGGTTTATGAGATGGGGTATAAGAGGGTATTGAATAGACCATTAAGGGAATTTTATACTTTTTACCCAAAATTTTAGCCTACGCAAGGTTTTTCCACACGGTTTGTCAAACCGTGTGAAAATATGCGAGATGGTTCTACCTGAAATAACATCCTCTACGAAGTTTGATGAAACCATGTGCATGCCATGCATGAGTACCTGGAAAAAGGGGTGTTCTCATGGTTAGGATGCATGACCGTGTGCCACCCATGTGAGTTGGCTCTGTCCAAAAAAACACAATCTTCATGGTTTTCCAAACCATGTGAAATTCCTGCATGGTTTACTCTAAATCGTGAGCCAAGCCTATTTTTCCCAAAAAGATGGGTTTCGAGCTCAGAACTTTCCCTAGACACCCCTGAGACCTTTTCTAACCTGTTAAGTATCTATATTAGGTCCAAAGTAAAGATTTAGACCAAAAATTAAATGATCGATACTTGAGTGAAAAACCAAGTTCTTACATTGGAAAGCCATGAAATCAGAGGAAAACGACCTTAGATTTATTTTTTAAATAAAGGAACCAAAGACACATCATTCCAATTAATGGTTTTCTAAGGATTCCCATAAACACATTTTTATTATTTTAAAATAATAAAATGTGCATGTAAAAGTAAAAACCATATAAAATGAACTCATTTTAATATAAAATCATGGGAAAACAGCCATTGAATTATTTTCTTATGCATAAACATCACATCAATATAACATTTTATGTGCTCAGAATTACTCAAGAAACAATTTTTAAAGTTACGAATGTCTTTAAAAACATTTTTTAGGGACTGAAACTAGGAAACAATGTCATATGGACATGAAATTAGAGGAAAATGACCATATATTTATTTTTAAAACATAAGAACTAATAGAACATCATTTAGTGTAATGGTTTGCCCAGGATTCCAATAAACTTAGTTTTAGTGTTTTAAAACACTAAAATGTGCATGTAACAGTCAAAATAATAAAAAAAGGCCTTAGATTGACATGAAATCACATGAAAACAACCATTTAATTATTTTATAAATATAGGGAATGCTTCCATATCAATGTCTTTAAAATTGGCTTATTAAGTAAATTTCATGTGCATAACATATCGATTTAAGAATTGATTCGTTTGTTATATATTTATCTCTTTTAAATTTCAAGTGTTGAATCATATCTTAAATAGGCATTTTTTATGTTTTCAATGTGTTATTTATGATAATTAATTTTTTATGCTAAAATTTATACTTTTTTGTTAATAAAATAACAAATGTTATATGGAACATTATGAACATATTCTATGTATATTTTCTTTCACATTTATTTTATTAAATGTTCTTGTTTTTATTATAGGATATTGATGCTGGTAATAGGTATGAGGTTGACCGTTATGATCCAAAAAATTCATCAGAAGGAAATCATGATGGTTTTTAGTTTTTTGGGTATGTTTAAATAATATAAATAATTCTACTATAATTCTGATTTATTATTTTCAATTCTAATTTTTTTCTTCGTATTTTTTCCAGTTGATGAGTTGATGTGGTTAGTTCTAGTTGATGAGATGATGTAGAGGTAGATAGATATGAAAAATGTCATGGGATGGATGTATATTGGCTATGGCTTGCCGATGTTGGACATATTTTATATGTATATATTGATGACTAAGGTATCGGTTTACTGAGGTATGGGTTGACTGAGGTTATGATGACTGAGGTTAAAAATATATGATTATGGATATATCATGATGTATTTATAATGAATTTATTGTAAATTTATGTTTTAGTTTATTGTACCAAATATATATATATATATATATTATTAAATATTTTAATGAAATAATATTTTTTTCAATATATTAATAATAGGTTATCATAAATTGATGGTAAACATAACTGTTGCTATAGTATATAGCGGTAGTTATGTTCATTTCCTATATTTATTTTTGGCTTATTTAAAAAAAACAACCCTCTGAGAAATTAATTGAGAACCTCCACTAAATTATCCCAATATGGAACATATAAGAACCCCTACTAAATAGGAAGAACCACTACTAAATAACTACTGACTATGAAATATACAAAGATCTTCATAACCATTGAAAAAAATATAGTGGAAGTTTAGTCCACAATATATAAGAAAACCCCCCGCTAAGCTATCCCTAATTTTTAGTGTCCCATCCACATGAATTTCATACTTTTATATCCATTAAAAACAATTTTATGACCCACCTAAAATAATAAACATGCCACTCTTCACTCAAGATAATTAATTTAAAGAATTAGAGTTCTCCAAATTCCTAAGAAATGTTAGTTCACCATATGATTTTAGTCTATCTAGTTTTTACACAAAATGAGACAATGGAGATGACAAAATCATGAATGATTCCCAATAAGGTCTACTCAAAGGTTGAGGGTTGGTATTTTAATGTGAAAAACATAGTCTTCAAAGAGGAGGTATAAAAATATAAAGTGAAATGCATGATAAAATTTCAATTATAATGATGGAAACCCAAATCAAATTATCTATAAATAACAATATCAAAAAACCCTTTTCTATTCCTTTGGTTTATGGTTCAAAAGTCAGTAAAATGATATCAATGAAGTAATTTCACCTATTATATATTCTTTTAGGTTTTTTATTTTATTTATTTATACAAATTTTTCATTATATTTTTATATACAAATTTTTTTGATTTCTATTTTTAGGTGGATAATGGGGAAAATATATTACAATGAATGATGAATTTAAACCCTTTATAGATGCCCAAAAAAAAAATTCAACTTTAAAAATTTTCCAATGATAAATGTTATACATCCTATTGAAATGACCTTCCCCATACTTATCTTGAAATAGATCTTGTAATACATGAATATTTTGTTTCAAAAAGGTAAAATAATTAAGAAATATAAATTAAACCTAACCATCCATTCATAGTCTTTTAAGGGATTATCTGTTGGGATCATGACTATATTCCTTTAAAACCACCATAATATTTCCACCCGAACTTATAGAATGTATAAACAAATAACTCATTTGAACTCACACTAAGGTGTTTGAAACTTTGGACAACTCACACAATAATTACCACACTAAAACATACAAACCATTTATAATACCAACAAAAATGTGTATCTAATGAAAAAAATTGAAAGAATACAAGAAAAATGAACTACACAATTTTACATGGTTTGGACATGATTTTTACTCTATTGGGGGAACACAATTTGAATTTTATTAATGAAACAAGGACTATTATAATGGATGAGTCATAATGGTCACCAGTGATCCAATCTACTAATTATAATAGAGTCCATCTGGTGAAACCGATCTATGTATCTATAGACCAATATGAGAGTGCAACCACATATCTCTTATCTTCATGACTATCTCTTCTTTCAGTCAAAGGATCCCACCACCTAAAATGCACTAGATGATACACTGTGTGAGATCCTAAAACACTAATGAGTTTTCTCTTAAATACTTTACACTCCACTTCCATTGACTAAGTCAAGTTGTAATTTCTATTTCATCTACTTGTTATCATCATCCATTCGTCTGAACTATAACTTCTGATGATATAGTCATCATTATCTAATTTTTATATTTTGGTGTGCCATCATCCGAAAACCTGGACCATGGTCACTACCACTCCACCATCACCATATAAAAGAATTATAAATTAGGCCAGTGGAATTTATCCTTCCATGTACACAAAATTCTTAGTTAGAAAATGGATTTTACAGAAGAGCCTAATAATCTACCACTTGAGAATCATTTTCTAGGACTCACTTCCAATTCCCCTATCATCTCTCGTATACCTCCTTTTATCTATCTTACATTGAATTTGAATGGTTCCCTCAACATGATTTAGTTCAAATCTATAGAGAACTAGGCTTTTCATGCATAAATATTACCTCGTTGTTTATAAATGTTAAATACATTACAAAAACACACACTTGAGAACCATAATAGTTCAATACATTTAGAAACATAGAAATACAAAAAACCAGTTCATAGGTAGATAACATCATAATCCACTATGTTATTCATAACTATAAACCATCTTATAAATATCATATATAATATATTTCTTTAAAACCTGAGGAAATTAAACATAAGAAAGGGTGATATCAGATGATCAGTAAGAGTAAACAAGGGTGATATATAAGCATAACATGAGAACAATGGTAAGATAGTATGAGAATAACATTTGGAAACCATAACCTGCATATCAAATATCATAATATTGGGCCATGAAATAAATATTGGTAGTTCATAAGACATGAATCATAAGGAAATTAAAGAATATGAGCCATGAGACCATAACATTGGCATAAAAAATGGAATTTCTGGAATACACATAAGCATAGAAAATCATTTCCATATTATCTAAGGTTCATTTCAAAGAATATTATAGTGGATGAGGTTCACACACTAAACCATTATTGTAGTCAATGTTTACTCCAAATACCATCACAATGGAAAGAGTCTCTTACTAAACTGGGTTCACTCCCTATTCTAGTCGTATTTATCTCATGATATATAAATCTTTACCCAAAGCATTGGAGGGATATATAGGTGCCATACATCTCATAATGAAAAACATATTTATGTATGTGAAAAGATTATAAAACATTTATCATATCATAATCCATGAAATTAAATGGTTTTAATAAAAATCAAAACATATCATATCATGTAGAAAATAGACATGTTTTATAATCATTTTATCATTTAATCAGAGCATAACCCATGGGGGAAAGGATTGGGTTTCATAAGATGTTTATCATGGAATAACCTATAGAAGAGAAATGGGTTTCATAAACATCCTCAAATCATAAAATTAAATCATTTAGAGAAATAATAAAATTTTTATCCTTGTATCATATCCCCAGTAAGTAATATTTAACATCCATTGGTTTAATCTTAGATGGAAAATTATTTTGATCAATCATTTAAAACATTTGTTGAGGAAAATATACTTTATGCTTTGACAGACTTTTTCTAAATCATAAAACATTTTGAAAATAATTTTCTTTGAAAATAGCCTTGAAAAATTATAGTTTAATCTTCAAAAAAATAATAATGGTCATGATGATGGGAGGTTTTTTTATGTTTTACACAATAAAAAAATATTCCTTTAATATTTTTTGTAATACCCATACATGCATTGTTTGGAAAATGACATGGAGATTCCTTTAATTTTTTTTTGTAAAAAGTAAAAAATGGATAGAAATTACTTTTAAGAATCATATGATAATAATAAAACACTTAATTTTTTTTATAAAACATGGTTTTGGAATAAAATAGATTTATGACAGAAGAGATAAATAAATTTGGATTATTTTTTTAAACAATTCTCAATTATTTTATGTAACAAAGAGTGGAAAAATGGTAATATTAATTGAAAAAGTCATGAATAACCATAGGATATTAAAATTAATCAATTTATTATGATATGAATCATAATATTTTATCATCTAAAACATAAACATAAAAAATCTTGATGAATGATGGGATTGTAACATAAAATATTTACCAATTTGGTAGCTTTGAATCATAATACCCATGAAGGAATAACATAAAATTAAACTTAAAATATCATGAGTATAAATAAATTCATGACATTATATTTCAAAAGGGTCTGTATATACACCTATTTATAGAATATAGGGGCATTACAAAATGTACGTCTCAAAGAAGGCAAATTGAGGTAAAAATCCCTTACCACTCTTGTAAATTTTAAATCATAAAAACCAATAAAGAATAAAATCAAATTAAAATTTGAATGTAATTAAAATAAGTATATTAATTATATAACATGTAAAATGAGTAGTATATACACTCAACAAAATAATAGAGTGGTGAATTCGTATATGTTTCCCAAAGATAAAAGAGAGACTAGAAATCCCATACCTTAAGTATTGACTTCCATCATACTCATTAAAAATTCCAATATAATAAATACAAGTTTATTATACATATATTAAATAAAAATATTTATATATATTAAACCATATATGATTTTATTATGACATTTTATTACCCATTTATTAACAATTCCATGTTAAAGTCATGTTTCAGGCCACAACTGCTTTTTTTCATATATGTTTTGATTTGTTATTTTTTTGGTCCTCTTAATTTGATAATATTTTAATAATATACATAATACTAAACATTATATAAATATAATATGTATTCATTATATACTTATTTATATTAATTAATAATATTTAGAGTTAGAAAATGAAATGCACTGTTTATAGAGACTGTAAACCGTATGTACGCAAGAACGCTGTTTCTATTTTCTTATTGGATTGGAAAAAAAGTAAATTATATATATTATAATTATAGAATAATTTTTTTGGACATATATATCACATATATTTATTAATACCATCCTTAATACATTCTATATAAAGTGTGAATAAATCAAATCACTTTGCAAGGTGGTAGTCCATTGTACACATGATCAACGTTATTGTTTTCCCAAAAAATTGAGAGTATGAAGGTATCTATGATATAATAATTATATAATGATAAGAATATAATAAATATAATATAAAATAACAAATCCATCGTTATACCCAACCTGTATATGTGATAATGGGAAAACTAATGACATTAGTTCGGGAGGCGGTAGTCCTTCGTACACACGAATGATGATTTCATAACCCATTTGATGGAAGTAGATATGGATTTAGGTCTTTATATTAACATAAAAACATATAATTATATGAAATATAATGAGGTTATTATATAATAATGATATAATAACAATTTAACGGGGGTTAGGAAGAAATAAAATACAAGCACTCTTTGATGAATGCTACCTCCTCTTCGGGTATCCTCCATAGGTTTTCCCCAAAATCCTTCCTAGTTTAGACTTATGTCCAACATAAGGCTTATAGGATTATAACATGGAATATTGAAGTTAGTTAGATAGGTATTTTATGAACTAAAGGGTTTTGAAGGTGCTAAGAGGAGAGGATAAGGGGTGACCTTTTATAAGTGAGGTGAGTGACATACTTATAATTTTTTGAAAAGAAAGAATCCCACCCAGGTACTTTATCATGTAACAAGGCTAAAAAATAGATTATTATATATAAAATAAGGTATAAGATCTAAATATGGCCATACAATAGGTTTTTGGAATAGTTTTGGGTCATTTTTTACCCTTATAATTTTAGTTTAACCTCTGATAAATCCATTTTTACCTTTTATGCCGTAAATAATTTTTACTATTTTTACGATTCATTTTGGTCAAAAATTAAATTAAACTTATTATATAATATCATTTATGATTAATAAAAATATTAAATCCATTTTTCAAAATTATATTCAGATAATTGGCAAATTTTAATTTAAAAGTAATCCCACAGATGCAATGAGGATGTGAGTTTTTAAAGAGAAAATGTTCCAAAGTTTACAAAGTTTTTATATGAAAATTTAATATTAAAATGATTAAAATGACCTAAATTGGATAAATGTTTGTATTATTGAGATCATATTACTTTAAAACCAAATTATATTAAAATTTAAATTTATAAATAAATTAAATGAAAAGTCATTTTTTCAATTAAAATTCAACATTTTTCACTATTCATCAAAAAATAAAACTTTTCAGAGAAATTCCAAAAACAAACGCTAATTTTTTTTGAAATTATGATTTAAAAATTGAATTTAATTTTATTAATGTAATTTTCTAAAAACTTTTAAAAATAAATTTTATTATTGTTCACAAAAAGGAATGAAAATCATTTTTGGAAAAAATAGTATTTTAGAAACATATAAAGAATTTTATAAGTCTCATGGCTAGGTTATAAGGTTATGTTTAAATAAATATATTAATAAAATATCTTAGTTTTATTAAAACTAAATGTTGTGTGCAACTCAATCTAACCCAGTATCACATTTAGTGCAAGATTAACTTGATGTTTCATGTAACATAAGATTTCAATAAAATTTAATTTATTAAAAAAAATTCAAAAAAACTCATGGTGTTGCATTCTAAACCACTTAAAATGAATTTGACCCTAAAAAATCATTACTATAATATAAAAAATGAATATACTTCTAGAAATAATAGATCTTTTGTGATCCTCATCATGGATAAGATTACATGATACTTTAGACTCAAATAATCATCCACATTGTTCTCTTTCTTAGGGTGGTAATAAATTGAGAAGTCATAATATTTAGTCACCTATAACCATATCCATTTATACATTTTCAGCTCATTATGTGTGAATATATACTTTAAATTTTCTTTATTGGTATATATATCACAATTTTCTCCAAAAAGATAATGCCTCCATATCATTAATGAAAAAAATTACCATAATGAACTCCAAATCACAAGTTGGGTAAGGTTTCTCATGAAACATCAATTATTGTGAGACATAAGCTATAAACATTTAATTATTCATAGGAAAACATCCCAATACATTCTTGGATAAACCAATATATATTAAAAACCCTTATCCACAATAGGGTAATGTAAGCGTAGGTGAATTGACTAATATTATCTTTAGTTCCTTAAAATTTTCTCCCATTCATATTTACGGTGGAATTTTGATCCCTTCCAAATTAACTTTGTGAGTGGATTAGATATTCAAGAGTAATTATCCACAAAATGTCAATAATATCCTTCTAAACCCAGAAAAGTATGGATATCATTCATTGTGGATGGTCTGGGACAACATTTAATAGCCCCTATCTTTGATGAATCTATTAATATACCCTATCCTGAGATTATTTGACCAAAAAATGAAACCTTTTTCATCCAAAATTCAAAATTTATAAATTTTTCATATAGTTTATCCTTCTTTAGGGTCTTTAGTACAATTATAAAGTGGTATTTATTTTCTACCTTTCTATTTGAATAGATAATGATATCATCTATAAAGACTACCACAAACTAATCAAGGTGATATTTAAAGACTATATTCATTAAATCTATGTATATAGAAAGGTAATTAATAGAATTAATATATATTCATAGTTTCCATACCTTTTATATAATTACATATTGGGTATATCCTCCTTGTTGACTCTTAATTGATGGTATCCAGAACAAAGGTCAATCTTGGAAAAGTATAGAGCTCCACATAGTTGATCAAACAATTCATCAATATAAGGAAGAGGATACTTGTTATTGATCATGATATTTTTCATCTTCGGATAATCAATATAGAGTTTAATTGATCCATATTTTTTTAAAAGAATAGATACATTCCTACGTGACACAATTGGATGAATTAATCCCTTTTTGAGGTTTTCTTGGGGTTTATTCTTCAATTCCTGCAACTCTATTAGGGACATTTTATTGGGAGCCTTTAAAATTGATGTGGAAATAAGTAAGAGTTTTTTAAATAAGTAAACATTACTTTTCATTATAATACTAGGAAACTCTTATAGAAATACATCAAAAATTCCCACAAAATAATCATTCCATCATTGTCAAGTTTCTTCACAACCATTTGCGATGAGACCTCTCCTGAATCGGAATTAAGAACCATACAATGGATTTAATATCCATATAATGTTTATAATTATCTTTACATTAATATAAAATCATAGGTTGGTTGGGAATATAAAACATAACCTCCATTCCTCAAAAATTAAGGTGGGATTTATGTTGATAAGGCCAATCCATGCCTAATATGATGTCAAATTCCCCTAGAGGAGGAATTCAAAGATTTTTAGGAAGCACATTCCTGCAAAAATGAACTTAAAGGGAATCATATAATTAAGATGTGATACTTATAACATCAGGGGTTTTCAATGATAATTATAAATCTAATAATTTGTGTGGAATCTTTATACCCTTATAATATTATTCATATATAAAAATATTGTGTAGATATATAGTCAAATAAGACATTATTAGTTCTAGAGTGGATGATAAGTTTACCTTTCACCATGTTGTTATCACACCCCTCATCAGAATGACCACATCATATTTCATTGTGTCCCTTGGCACAAGTGGTTTCTGATTTCAATCAGCATAATTAACCTTCAAATTAGGGAAGTAGTTAGCATAGTACTCATACTTTTTTCATTTGAAACACTGAAGTGTGGGTGGTGCATTCTATGAAGATTTATCAATATCCTCATTTTTAGTTAATTTCTTCCCACCACATAGAAAATAAATTTCTATCTTAACTTCCTTTTTACACATAAAACACTTAATAGTCACTTTAAGACAATTTCCATCATATTTCTTGCCACACTTTAAGCATAATGAAAATCTCATCTTATTATCTCCATGGTTTTTAGATTTTCATTTGAACTCTATACTCCCTTTCTTTTCAAAACCATGAGATTGATACGTAAATCCAACCAAAATTTAGACCATGATAGCACATCAAAAAAATTTATTCATATCGACTAAAGTCTAATATGGATAATTCCCTTTGGAGACTTGGTTTTAAGACACTAAAGAATCAATCAACCTTACCTTCAGGTTAGATGATAACACTAGAAGCATACATCAAAAGTATTGTAAAATATTTCTCATAGGTACCAATAGATTTGTCATTATTTTTCTTTAACTCAACAAACCCCTTATACATTTTCATTTGAATAATATGATGAAAGTACTTATTAAGAAAAAAAGTTCTTGATGTCATCCCAATCCATGGAGTAAATTTCATCATATTGACTCATATTCTTGATAAGATAAAACCATTGATCCACTTCACCTTCAAAATGGTAGATATCCAAAATGAATTTTTCATGTTATAAACACTAGAGAATGTAAAATATCCTTTCATTGGTGCTGATACACTATTCGAACACTAGTGGATTATAAGTCACACTAAAAGAAAGTAGACATTGCCTCATGAAGGACTCAATAGAATTTTGATCCCTATATTGTTCGTTTGGATATCCAATATGATTTATTGATCAAGAAAGGTGTGTGAGCATAGAAATGATATCTTTTTCATTCTATCCTACATAATGTTTTGGTTCTCAAGTGGGAAATCGTTTCATTTCCCATTTCACGCAGAATTAACACTATTCCTCTAGGTTCCATGAATTGAAAAAAATAAAAAATCACAGTGTAAGAAACAATAATCATGATGGAGAACCACATAATCATGAAATATCACTTATAGGATTTTTAAATAATGAAACTTTCTTCAATTTTTGACACCTTTTTCATGACCCGTCCCCCAGGGCCCGCGCCATGACTACCCCAAGCCCGTCTTCTATAGGACAGGGGTTAGCTACTAGCACCAAAAGGTGTATCCCTATAATGGGAAGGTATTGACTTTAAAACTGTACAAACACCCAAACCAAGAACCCTACAAGAAGAAACCATGAAGTAAACTCTTGTTTTAAAAGTGTACTGAAATTAAATGGGTTGGAATACAATCCCAACAGGAAAGTACAAGTACAACTAAGAAGAGAAAAACTGCTCCTCGATCATCCACTAAGGATTCTACATGAAGGGTAGGTACAACCCATCTCTATAGCAAACCATGTCAGCCTTTCCCCTCCATGTAACACTTGGTCCTGGCTCCCTCAAGTATTATCTTAGCTACTCTTCATCTGTACAAGATATAACATGGCGCAGGTGAAGCCCATGCAGGGGTGAGTATAACAATACCTAGTAGGGGACCCCAAGACCCTCAAAGGTCTCCTAGAGTTTCTCAAAGGAAAAAACCACAAAGAAAGACCTCAATCAGAAAGCATGAAGAAGTCATCAAATATACTTAGCTATATTCCCTTATATACACCTAAGTTATCAAAATATACTCATATCATACAAGAGAAAACATAAGGATCCAACTTTTAATCCATTTTCAAAACTGATCCACAAGGAAAGAATACCACAAAGGTAACACCACGAAGGTAACACCACAAAGGTAAAAGTACCAAGAAGGTAACACCACAAAGGTAAAAGTACCACAATGTTAACATAGTGTAGGTAAAAGTAACACAAAGGTAACACTATGAAGGTAACACCATGAAGGAAAACACTCATCTCACACCAGGTTTATAACATAAGTATAGAAGTATAGATAATTAGTCATAAAACTAGATCATCTTATTCTGTTGAGAGGCTCTGCTACTGACCCACAAAAGATCAATAAATGATGACCCACATAGGATTTCTAGGTGCTGACCCACACCAGATCAATGGATACTAACCCACACAGGATCGTGAAGCGCTGACCCACACAGGATCGATAAATTCTGACCCACATAGGATCGATGTTCTTCCTTCATGCTACAACCAACCACAAGATTCCCACACTAAGCACACTTGATTCCAGGAGGATCCGTTCCTCAATCCACCAGTCATACCTAAACCAGAACAATGTTCCACAATGAAGTATCCCAAAGGACCGCCCCATCCAAGGGGTCCAAATGTGACAGACGACGCATCGATCAGACACTCGGTCTGTGAGGTACGAGCACTTTTTTAAAAAGGCCTTAGTTGAATTCAAGTCTAATCGATACCAGGTCACATGTAAAACTCTGTTAAAACTCTCTTAGAGTATCTACAAGTGACCACCTTTCCACACAGGTCCTTATGCCACAGACGGCGCATCGATCGGACGCTTGATCTGTTAGTTACACCCCTTTCTATGAAACGGAGGTAATCACAACTCGGCTTGGACCAGCTTGTTCGGGCCCACCAAAATATGCCAAAGGTACCAATTCTCAAAATGGGTCACAATGCCACTGACAGCATGTCTAACAAACACCTGGTTCGTCAATTACGAGCATTTCTTTATTCGGGTACCTGTTGGGTCTGGGCCCGGTCCGACTCTGTCAGACTGGCTCGACGCAATGGGTCACAGGGTATACCTGACCCCGCTCGGGTCTGGACCACTGGGGGTCGGCCCGGTTCACTGGGACTGGCCCTTCAGGGTTGGAATAGCTTGTTCGTGGGACAGGTTTTCTCTAGGCCCGGCCCATCGGGTGGGGCTCGGCCCACCCGCGCTGGCCTGCTGGGTTGCGGATCTCACCCGAACCGCACTGGCTTGGTCCAATAGAAGGAAGACCGTTGCATCCTACTGGCCCCGTGCTTTTAGGGCCATTCACCAACAGGTGGGGTTCTGCCCCACTGCATTTAACAGTCGACCCTTTGGCCGACCGGGTTTCGCCAACGTGGCACGGTGCCGGCCGTGTTGTACACTCCTGTTATGGCCTACTGGCTGTGGCCACTTCTGCCAGGGTGCCTACGGGTGCCGTCCTTGTCCCGCGTGGCCGGCTCAAGCTAGCCTCCCTTGGCCATCACGGCGCACCATCGCATGTTGCCTTCCACCCCCCCCCCCCATGTCCAGTTGTTGCGGGTCTCCTCTGGCAACCACTGGCCGCCACCGACATGGCACACCGACAGTTTATTCAGCGGGTCGCCGAACGCGCTCTGTGGTCCTTTTTTGATGTCTTCTGCACCTAATGCTCTTCCGGGAGACCACCATCATAGCGTGACCCGCTATTTCGTGTTTCCATCGAGTTGGAAATCGTTCCCTGAAGTTCATATCAAGAATGACGCGGCGGAGGGTCTGTGCCTTGTTGTTTTGGCCCACGCCCTTCACGTTACATGATAACAAGCGAGAGAGAAATTTAATTCATCAAAGAAAACTTCAAAATAAACCCCCTATCTGGAAGATAATTTTTTTGGTGATGATAAATGGATCCTCCTTCATCATTGTCATTGGTTTTTGATTCAGTGGTGCTCGTCACCGCTTTATGAAATCGGTCTCATACTCTAAGTGGTTGGCATCGTGGTACTTTTCTAGATCTTCGTTGTTTGGTGAAGCCGTGCTAAAACCCCTCCCCGAGCTCCATATAAATTGGAGAGGATACGGAGTGTGTCCCACACAAATAATTAATGAGGTTCATTTACTTAATGAACCTACCAAATTCCCAATGGTGCAGTTACAAGTAAAGAAGATTCAATCTATTTAATGGTTTGATATGTCTTTGGTCCCGCCAATGCTGCTCATCAATTGGATAAAATAAAGATAAAATAACAATAAAATTGTTATTTTATTATTCTTTAAAAAGGTCCAAAAGCTAACTTCTTCTCACGAAAAACTGTGGTCAAAGGGAAGCCTTCCTTAAGAAAATCCCAGCACTGCAGATTCAATGGTGCTCTCAGATTTTTGATCCGAGCAATGAGTTAAAAGACAAAAAATTCCACCCACACGTTTATTGAACGTACCTGAAAAAATGTTTAGAAAATTATTAACAGTCACCCTCAACCCACACCAGTCGAGGTTAGGCTCTGAATAGGGGAAACACATCTCAACCAACTCAATGGTACTCTCGTATTTTCAATCCAAGTTACCATTTAGAAGTTAGGGATCTTAACAATAAAATAATTGTTACATAATTATTTTATTTACGACCAATAAAATAACTTCCATAGTTATCCCACACTGGCCAATGTTAGTATCTGGATAAAGAAAGAATACCCTCACGAGCTGAGCGGTGGTCTCATATTTTTATTCTGAGTCACCATTTGAGAGTTATAATCACTTGAAAAATATTATAACTTTATTTAATTATTTTATTTACGGTTATGCCATTTTAGGGTATTCTCATCAGAGGGCTGCGCCGAATAAACTTAAGTCGCACCTAGGGTAAACATACTATCCTAAAAGAAATTCCTCCCTCAGATTTCTGATTCGGGAACCCATTTAAGATTAATTCTATTTTTTTAGGAAAACCACCACTCTCACACAATATTTTAAACTTAATATTTTTTTACAGATCATTACGAGAAATCTGGGCCTCAGAATCACGTGCCATCATATTTATCGGTCTTGAAATAATTCCATATAATAAAAAACATTACATGGAAAATCTGGGTCTTTAAAACTTTAGGGTTATACTAGGTCATTCATGGTTATCATATATTTAAATCCTTCACGAGGGTTCGTAAAGAGTTTATGAATTTCCAAAGAATATCCCCTAGGTGTGTCAAACTAGGTGAGAAACACGACTCGTTTTAATGCACCAGGTAACTATTGAGTCAAGATCAATATGCCCTTTTTGGAGTTATTACCCCTTGGTACCTCTATTTTAGATCCACATCCACTTGTAGTATCTATACATGGATATAATTTCTTGGAAACCACACACTCTATCCTTTACAAAAATTCAAGGACTTTTTCCCATACTTTGGCTTATCCTTAGACTTATCCTTAGACATTACCTTAGGGATCTCACTAAGGTTTTCTCATCCTAGCTTACAATGGTTAACTAAACCTATCCTATGATACCAACTATACTGATCTTGGATTTTCATACATAGATATTATATCATTTCTTTTTGAATGTTCAATACATTACACAAACACATGCCTGAGGACCATAAAAGTTTACTACCTTTGGAAACTTGGAGAAACAAACAATTAGTACATAGGTAGACAATGTCATCTATGAATGTGTTCTTCATAACTAGTACCTATCTTAGAAATATCATACAGAATACATTTCTTCATATCCCAAGGAAAGGAAAAACAAGAAAGGGTGAGATTAGATGCTTAGTAAGGATTAAATAGAGATATATATAACCTTAACATGAGAATAAGTGTATGAGAACATGAAGTTAACATTTGAATACCATAAAGTACATATCAAAGATTATAATCTCAGGTCATGGAATAAATATTGGTAGCTCATAAGACATGAATCATAATAAAATAAAAGAATGTGATCCATGAGAGAATAACATTGTCATAAGACATGGAAGTTTTTGCATACACATAAGTATAGAAAATCATTTCCATTTAAACAAGGATTATTTCCAAGATTATTATAGTGTAATGGGTTCACTTCCTAAAATATTATAGTATCCAAGGTTCAATCCCAATATCATCATAGTAGACAAAGTCCCTTACTTAAATTGGTTCACTCCCCATTATATTACTGTCTATCTCATGAGATATAAATAATTACCCAATTCATTAGAGGGAGATATCGGTCCCACCCATCTCATAATGAAAACAATATTTATGTATGCCATAAGGTCATAGAACATCCATAATATAATATTCCATGAAATGAAATGGGTTTCATAAATATTTCATCATATCATAACCTATATAAAATATATCGATTTTATAATCATTTCATCATTTCATCGTAGAATAACTAGTGTAAAAAAGAGTGTGTTTCAAAATAATTTTATCAAGGTATAACCCGTAAAATATAAAAAGGTTTCATAAAAATCACACCATCATAAAAATAAACCATTAAGAGAAATAATAATAATTTTATCCCTATATTATATCCTTAGTAAGGAATGGGTAATATCAACGAGTGTTTTCTTACATGGAAAATTATTTTTATTCATCATTTAAAACATTTCTTGAAGAAAATATCCTTTTAGCTTTGAAAAAAAACATTCTAAACCATAATTTTTTTGAAAGCATTTTTATTTGAAAATTAACTTGAAAAATTATAATGTAATTTTCAAATAAAATAATGGTCATGATTAGGAGATGTTTTCCATGTTGTATACATTAAAACAACAATCCCATTCATATTTTTGGTAAAATAAAAATAGGAATTGTTTAGAAAATGAAAAGAAGATTCATTTTATTTTTTTAAAAAACTAAAACATGGGTAAAAAAGTAATTTAAGAATCATAGGATAATAATAAAACATTCTTGAAATATTTATTAGAAAACAAGGTTTAGGAAGAACGTGTATTTCCAAATGAAGAGAGAAATAAATTCGTATATTCTTAAAAATCTTTTCCAAATTATTTTAAGTACCAATGGGTAAAAAATGGTACTATTTATTGAAAAAAGAATAAAAAAATAAAGGATATCGAAATTAATTATGTTCTTGAGATATGGATCATAATATTTTATCTTCCAAAACATAATAATAAACAATCCTAATAAATTATGGGATTGAAGCATAAAATATTTACCACTTTAGAAGCTTTGAATCATAGACCTAATGAAAGAATAAAAAGAAATAAAACTTAAAATAAAATGAGGATAAATAAATTAAAGATATTACATGTAAAATGGTCTCTATATACACCTCATTAAAGAATATATGTGAATAACATAACATACATCTCAAATAAGGCCAATTGAGACAAAAATCCCTTACCTCTTTGGTAACTTTTGAACTGTAAAACCCAATAAAGAATAACATAAAATGAAACTTTTAATATCATTAATATTAGGATATTAATGATATAAACTTTCTAAGGGGTAGTATATAATTCAAAAAAATAAACATTTGATGAATTCTCAGAAGTATCCTTAAGATAAAATAGAGTCTAGAAACCCATTACCTTAAGTCTTGACTCCTGTCATAAACATTAAAAAATATTGTAAAATAAATATAATTTTATTATAAATATATTATAAAATAATATTTATATATATCATTCCATATATGATTTTATTATGACATTTTATTACATGTTTATTAACAATTCCATGTTAATGTCACATTTTGGGCAATAACCTCTTTTTTTTCATATATTTTTTTATTTGTAATTTTTTTGTTCCTATTAATTTGATCAGGGTTTAATAATATCCATAATTTCAATGATGATATAAATATAATATAAATTAATTAAATATGTATATAGAGTAATCCATAATATTTAGAGATAGAAAATAAAATGCATCGTTCATGGAGATAGTAGGTCGTACGTACGAATGAATGTTGTTTCCATTTCCTTTTTGGATTGAAAGAAGGAAAATTAAATGATATATATCATCATTATAGAATAGTTTTTATTTCATATATATCACATATTTTTATTAAACCCATCCTTAATAAATTACATGTAAATCATGAAGAAATCACATCACTTTATTAGGTGGTAGTCCTCTGTACACACGAATGATGTTATAGTATTCCCAAAAAATGAAGAGTATGAAGGAATGTTTCATATAATAATTACAGAATCATAGTAGCATAATTTAAATCATATATAAATAAAAAATCCATAATTATAACCATCATTGAGAGGTGTTAATGGGAAAACAAATGACATCGGTTCGCGAAGCGGTAGTCCTTTGTACAAACGAATGAGTACTTTGTAACCCATTTGATGGAAGTGTAGATGGTTATAGATAATTCCATCAACATAAAAAAATATAATTATATGCAAGTTATTGAAGTTATTATATAATCATGGTATAATAATAATTTAATGAGGTTTAGGAAAAAATAAAACAAAACACTTGTTGATGAACGTTACCTCTTCTTTGGGTACCCTCCTTAGGTTTCCACAAAAAGACTTACTAGGTTGGGTTTATGTCCAAAATTTGGCTTATGGGATGATCATGCAGAATTTAATAAGTTATTTTGAAGGTATTTTTTGATCCAAATGGTTTTTATTGTAACACCCCAACCCCAGATGCTCATAGCCAGCTCATTATTTTAACACATTGACATGATTACAAGGAATGAAATCCCAAAGGACTGATCAATTTAGCAGTCTTGGGAAATATATTACATATGAAAATTATATTAAAATTCAAAACATAAAATAAAAAACATGTAATACTTTCATAATTCCATTACTATCCAATATTAACCCTGTATATAAATCATACTACACTTTTTGGCATCTTGGGAAAATGAAACAAAATAAAAGGGTGAGCTCAGATGCCCAGTAAGGTTAAACAATACAGTAGAAGCTTTGATAAATAAGTATAAAAATTTAAGTCAAGGTATAAAATTTTAAAATAAGCCTTTTAAACAAATATTGAGCATAATATGGAAAGAATAAATCAAATAATTACCTATAAACATTCACATGGATATTTTACTTGTCGAATAATCTCATGTAATATGAATAAATAATCTCATAATGAGGGAATGCAGAATTTTAAAAATTTAAAAGATACCATTGAGGTTGCATGCCAAGAATATATTGCTATAAAGTATTTTTTCTAGGAATCTATTAATATCAAGGCTTCATGTTGAGAATCTATTACTATTGAGGCTTCATTCTTAGAATCTAATTAATGGGTAAGGCCTTATCCAAAACCTAGTCTAGTTTGTCTCATGAGACCTACCGATGCATCCAGGGGATATAGTGGGCCCACCAATCACATACTAAGTCCAATACATTCCTCATTTGAAAATTGTTAAACATAAAAAACATAGAAATTTGTATTAAAACTAGTATACGAAATATAAATACGTTAACTATAAACCATGAATGGTATCAAAATAGCACATCCAAAATCAAAATGATCATAAACCATACAATAAAATATGGTAAATGATATCATAATAGATCAACCTCATTTAAGAATAATATACAAAAAATTATGTTGCCATAGGTAAAAATACTCTAATAAAATAATTAATAATCTCTTGAGATAAATACCCCTTTTTTTACTTTGAAATCATTTATTCAAACGCCACACACTTATAAAAGAAGACATTTAAAAAGAAATTTTTGAATCAAAGTATCCCATACCACTTTACAAATTTTTAAAGGAATTAAAAGTTTAAAACATTCTTGTCCATATAAATAAATCCTTAAAACTATTTTGAAAACATCGACATTAATGAGAAATATTTAGAAGAATAAAAGTTTAAACCATTTAGAACGATGTTTTTGTGAAAGAGCCCCTTAAAAGTATTCCTTTTGAAAAAATTTCAATGAAATTAAAAATATAAAAAAATTATTTATAATTCATTATATACATATAAATTAATATAGTTTATAATATTAAGATTATTGAAATGGAGAAAGGATTAATTATTTACACATTTAAAGTGTTACATACCACTTTTGAACATTTAAATAACATGCCCAATATCTTCAAATTAATATTTAAATATCATGAAGAAAAATTTATTAATGATATAAAATATAATAGAGGGAAGTAAATACACCAAATATAATAAATAGGCAGTGAATGTGGATTATATATCACGAAAATTAAAAGTGAGATGGAATTCCCTGACCTCAGGTCTGATACTCTCCACACATGTCCGAAACACATGTATAATATTTTTAAAAATATTTTAAAATAATATCAAAATCATAATAGTATTTATGATATCTCATATGATTCATTTATGGATTTTTATTACCCATTTATTAACAATTCCAAATTAAAACAACATTTCGGTTAATAATCGCTTTGTTTATCATACGCATTTGGACTTTTTATTCTTGATCATATTACTTATATCATGATTTATGTAATTAAAAAATATATGTCATATTTTATATATCATAAATATTCATTATATATATATATAAAAGATATATATATGAAATGGAATACACCATTCATGGAGACGGTAGGCCGTTTGTATGCATGAATATTGTTTTCTTTTTCTTATCATATTGAATTGAAGCAAGTAAATAACTTATATTTATATATATATTATTCCAATAGAATTATAATTTCATCTTTTTAATAATTATTTATCATATATCGTTTTATAAACATTCTATAATGGTTAATTTGGAAGATGAATCTTATCGCGTCGTGGAGACGATAAGCCTTATGTACGCACAAGCGACAATATCATTTCCTTAATGGTAAATGGGTGAGGAAATGGATAATATTTTAACTATAAATAATCCATATATTTTCATATTGATTATTTATATCCATTATATTCATCATTATACCCATTTAAATAATGTAATGATGAAAAAAAATTTACACCACGGCATGGAGACAGATTGTCATACGTATGCACGCATGATGATATTGTTTTTCATATGATGTGTAAAAGGTGGAATATGGTTGTAAAATAATCTTTAAAACATAAAAGAATATAATATATGATTTTTTATTACTTTATTATGATAGAAACTCAAGAAAATGAAGTATAAGAAGAAAAGAACATTGAAAGAGTTGGGAAACCAATTACCTATTCTTCGAGTGTCTCCATTTGATTTTCACAAAAGGACTCCTTAGGTTGGATTTATGACCAAAGTATAACCTCTAAGATAGATTAAAATAAGTTGGGAGGAGAAATGGGTTGATTTTTAAGAAATAAATGTCTTTATATGTTTGAATAAAAGAGAACGTGAGGTTTCCTTTTATAAGAGAGGGGAGGGGCACTTTAGGAAACACCAAAACTATTAATTTATTATAAATTGAATTTCGAATTAAAATAGCTTAAAAGTGAGTTATTTAGAATATAAGATGATTATGAGTCAAAATAATCTCAAAAAATGATTTATATACATGATTAGATCATAAAACTAACCTTATCCTTTGGATTTAACCATTAGTTAAACAATTTAACTTTTACCGTGACAATTTTCATTTTTACACTATAAGGTTAATTTGGTTAGTATAAAATAAAAAATGACCACCAATTGAATAATTTATTAAACTTTTAACACAATTATAGTTAGTTCTACTAACCTTATATTTTTATTAATTTTATATAATTTAAAAAAATATTATTTATTTTAAAATATCATTTAGGTCAATTTTTATTATATTCAATATTTGAATTTTTAAAAATATCAAAACAACATGAAAACTTCCAAAACATAATTCCAATATGTATATATCATTTATAAGTTATCTATAAAATTATTATATGTCATTAATTGAGTCAATTTATATTTATTTTAATATTTTTAATATCATTTATTTGACATCTCAATTAATTAAACAATTACTGCATCACTATTATACAAGCCTTTAATTAAGTTATTTCTTCTCTAAAAATTAAAAATAAATTATTAATATGAAGGTAAATTTATAATATTTAAAATTAATAAGTATATAATAATTTATATTATTTAAAACACCATATTAAAAATTATTTCGTTATTAAAATTTGAATATGAAATTTTTAACTCTTCTTTAAATAAAATATAATAAATATCCTAATATAATAAAAGTGGCTTCAAAATGATCATATTTTCCACCTAAGGTTGATTTGGGTCTAAAATAACTTATCAAATGAAATGAAGACTATTATTAGGGTAACTTTATATTATTATAATATTATATTTATCTTTAATTACCCTATTTACCTTTAATAGTGGTAAATAAAATTCCAAAGTTACTATAAAAATAACTATTTTGATCCCATTAGACCAAAATTTTCATACTGATTAAAAAAATTTATGTTCTTTTTCTTAAATTTAATTCACATAAGTAATAAAATTATGTTTAATTCTAATTCAGTAAATGTGGCTAGAAGGTGTGGTAAAAAAGACCTTCAAAATTTCAATAATTTTTTTTTTCAAATTTTATTATAAAAATATTTAAAATAAACTAAATTGGTTAATATTTTTATTATTTATCTATTATGTGTTTAAAATAAATTTCACATAAAATGATTATTTAAATGAAAATTTGGGTTTTAAAAAAAATGCAGTAATTTCAATATTCATCAAAAATTGAAACTTTTCAGAAAAATACAAAAAATTCACCCTAAGCTAAATTTGATATTAAAAATTTAAAAATTATGTCTATTTTACCAAATTAAATTTCAAATAGAGTCTAAACTTAATTATATTTAATTTATACAAAAGGAAAAAAAGTAATTTCATTAAGAAAATAGTTTTTCTAAACATATAAGTATTTTACTGAAACATATAAATTTCATTATAAATAAGTTTAATTTATTTGAAAAGAATATGAATAACATTTAAAAATTATTTATTAAATTCATATTACTATATTTAATTGATAAGTTATAAATATATGATTTAAATAATTATAATACTAAAGTATTGTTTAAAAAAACTCAATATTACGTGTAACACAAGCCAAGTTGGTGTTCCGTGAAATATATGCTATTTAATTTTAAAAAGATAATGTACTGTGAAATCTTGGGGTGTTACATTATCCCATACTTTAATAAATTTCATTCTCATAATTTTAAATTATTCTTCGAAAATAACAGGTTGATACTAGAAAATACCTTTGTGGAAAACCCACATTGAAAATAGGGATAATAAAATATATTCTTAATAAGAGGGAAAGATAAATGAAAAATTCACCACCATATTAGGATTTTTAATAGAAGAAATTTAGTGGAATGTAGGGATACATACATGGATGAAAAACATAAATATTTATAGGTATTTATTGAAGTCATCAATAACAAACAAGTGAACAACCATTGGAAAATTGAGGGCCTCAAAACCATAAATCTATGATGATTTAAATTCCTATTGGTTCAATAAAAATTAATGTATTAGGATAAAAAAATTATAAATTTTTTCAAAATTGAGGGAATATTTTACTATCTAGAAATTACTCTAGAAAACTTACTTAATTTCATTGCCTATCATAAGTATAATATTATCATTGGGTTGTGCTTTGATATATTTTCACTTCATTCCTTACACATTGAAACGAATATTCAAAATGAATTTTTTATGCCTGAAGCCCTTTTAATAAATCATGAGGCCCACAAGTATTTCCTTTATCCTCTAAATGTTTTTTTGAAACTAAAAAGGTTATCCCAAAGTATCTAATGAATCATACGTTGTCCTTAAACAATAATATTCAATGTTTAATTTACTCCATTCCAACTTAAGACTCGACCAAAACACTTCCATCCAAATTCACTATCCAAAATGTCTCTAAATATCCAAAAGAAAATCTGAACATCAGATTCCCCCAAACAACATAATGTATCTCTTATTGTCACATACCAAATATTTTATCAACTTTAAATCCTTAATGAAAACTATTATGCTTACAAATCCTTAAAATAGAAGTACTGCAGTACAATACTTATATATATCTCATGAATCTTATAAGAACAGAACCATTAATGTATTAATTATTTAATCCAAATACAAAATAACCTTAATAATGTTACTTAACTCTTAAACCATTAACTACACTTCAACATATTATTCGTTAATACCTCATTGATATCATTTTTCTTTTGTATGTTCTTCATTATCAGTAGCATAACCATTACTTGTATAACCTTGTTGGTTCTAACCATTGACCATAACTCAATGAATAATGTGAGAAACACTAATCATAGTGATATATTCATGAAGAATAATTTATAGGATCTCTAAATTATACCATATTATTCTTAATCCATAATTACATAGGATTAATGTATGTTATCCATTACCAAATCTAAAGGATGATATCTTATACGTAGACTTATCCTTAAAGTCATTAAAAGGGTTATGTTTTCTAATCAATGTTTTCTAAATCTAATTTCCAAGATTGTTGCTAAACTTCCTTTGATACCAATAGTAACACCCCAAACCTGGATGTTCATAGCCAATATATTATTTTAACACATTTACATTATTATAAGGAAACAAATACCGAAGGACCGATCAATTTATCAGCTTTGGAAAATAGATTACATATAAACTTTACATTACAATTCAAAAACATAATATAAAACATATATAATACTTTCAAAAAATTCCATTATTATCCATGATTAACCCTATATATAAATCATAACACAATTCTTGGCATCCTAGGAAGATAATACATAACAAAAGTGTGAGATCAAATGTTTAGTAAGGTTAATCAAGACAACATAATATTTCATTAATAAGCATTAACTTTTAAAGAAATGTATAAAACTAAAACCCAATCCTTTCTAACAAATATTGAGAAAAATATGATAAGAATAAATCAAATAATTCCATATAGATATTCACGTGGATATTATACTAGTAGAATAATCTCATGTAATATCGACAACATATCTCATAACGAGGGAATGTATAATTTTAGACATCTAATACATATCATCGAGGCTGCGTGCTAAGAATCTAATTAATGGGTATGGAATCATCCAAAACCTAGTATAGTTTGTCTCATGAGACCTAATAATGAATCGAGGGGCTATAGAGGGCCTAGCCTATCACTTAATAATTCCAATACATTCTTTATATGAAAATGGTGAAACATAAATAACATAATCATTCATATTAAAACCAATATACAAAATATTAAATCATTAACCATAAACCATTAAGGGTATCTAAATATCACACCCACAATCAAATTGATCATAAACTATTTAATAAAATATGGTTAATGATATCATAATAGATAAACCTAAATTAATTATAAGATACAATAAAGGATGTTTACATAGATGAAAGTAATCTAATAAAATCATTAAAAATATCTTGATACAAATACCCTGTTCTACTTTAAAATCATTTATTCAAATGTCACACACATATAAAAGAAGACATTTAAAAATAGATTTTTGGATAAATGTTTCCCATATCAATTTGAAACTTTTTAAGGGAATTAACATTTTAAAATATTCATGTCCATATAAATAAAACCTTAAAAATATTTTAAAAAAATGGACATTGATGAGAAATATTTAGAATAATAAGTCTTTAAAATATTTAAAATGATGTTTTGGTTAAAAATTCCCATAAATTTATTCATTTTAAAAAAAATTAACTAAAATTAAAATATAAATAAAATGTTCTTTATAATCTTATATATATATATATATAAATATGTATGATAATATCAAGATTATTTAAATAGAGAAAGGATGAATTCCATAAACATTCAAAGTGTCCCATGCCATAATAAGACCACTATCTTCATTTTAATATTTGAATACCTTGAATATAAATTTATTCATGATATCAAATATAATAGGGGGAAGTAAATACACCACACATAAGAAATAGGTTGTGTGTGTGGCTTATATCTCATGAATATTAAAAGTGAGATGGAAATTCCCTTACCTTAGGTCTGATACTCTCTATATGTGTCCAACGATAATGTATATTGTATTTAAAAACATTATTAACTTATATTCGAATAATAATAATATGTATGATATAATATATGGTTCTTTTAGGGCTTTATATTACGCATTTATTAATTATTTCAAGTTAAAGCAGTGTTTTGGGTAATAATCGCTTTGTTTATCATATGTGTTTGGACTTGTTATTATTGATCATATTACTTATATCTTGATTTACTTAATTCAATAATGTATAAAATTATTTAAATATCATATATATTCAGTATATATATATATAAATATAAGATTGAAATATGAAATATAAAGCACCGTTCATGGAGATGGTAGGCGGTACACATGCATGAACGTTTTTTTCATTCTCTTATCATATTGAATGAAAGAAAGTAAATAAATTATATATATATATAGATATATTATTAAAGTAGAATTATTATTTCATATATTTCATAATTATTCATTATATATATTTTTATAAACATTCATTAATGGTTAACGTGGAAGATGAATCTCATCACGTAGTAGAGACGGTAAGCCCTACGTAGGCATGGGCAACAATATCATTTTTTTAATGGTAACTGGGTAAGTAAATGGATGGTATTTTAACTATAAAAATAAATATAATGTAATATTTACTATTTATATCCTTTATATTCATCATTATACCCATTTAAATAAAGTATATATGAAAAACAGTTTACACCACGACATGGAGATGGTAAGTTGTACGTACACACACATGGTAATATTGTTTTTTTAGGACAAGTAAAAGGATGAATATGGTTGTCTCATAATCATAAAAACATCTCATAATATAATTTTTATTTATTTATCACTTTTTTATGGAAACAACTTAGTAAAAGGAAGTATAAGAAAAAAATAAATTTGAAAGAGTTGGTAAAACAATTACCACTTTTTCGAGTGTCTCATTTTGGTTTTCACAAAAGGAATTCTTAGGTTGGATTTGTGACCAAATTATGGACTATATGATAAATTTAGGGAATTATGGAGGATAAATGGGTAGTTTTTTTCCAAAATAAATGGATTTTGATGTGTTAATAAATGATAAGGAGATGCTCCCTTTCATAAGAGAGGGGATGTGCACTTTAGGAAACACCCAAACTATAAATTTATTATAAATTTATTTTAGATTTCAAATCGCCCAAAGTGATTTATTTGGATTAAAATATTATTATGGGTGTAAATAATCTCAAAAAATGATTTATAGACCTGTTTAGGTCATGAAAGTAACCTTATCGTCTGGATTTAACCCTTAGTTAAGCAATTCAACATTTACCGTGACAACTTTTCTTTTTTACACTATAGGTTCTATATAGTTACTATAAAATTCTAAAAAACCCCCAATTGGATAATTTATGAAATTTTTAACACAATATTATTTATTTGGATGAACCATATATTTTTATGACTTTTATATCATTTAATAAAATATTATTTATTTTAATGTATCATTTATGTCAATTTTGATACTATTTAATATTTAAAATTTTAAAAATATAAAGAAACATGATAAAATCAAAACAATACTTTCAATTTGTCACTAAAATATCTTAGTTATCTATAAAATTATTTTATATCATTAATTAAGTAAAATTATATTTATTTTAATATTTCTAATATCATTTATTTGATATCTCAATTAATTAAACAATTATTTCATCATTATTATACAAGTATTTAATGAAGTTATTTCTTCCCTAAAAATTAAAAATAAATTATTATGATGATGATAAATGTCTTATATTTAAAATTAATAATTATAGTAGAATTTAACTTATGTATAACGCCATATTAAAAATGATTTAGTTAATAAAAGTTGAATATAAAATTTTAAACTCGTCTTTAACTAAAATATAATAAATTTTATAATCCTACACAATAAGCTTAAAAAAGACCATATTTTCGACCTAATGTTTTTTTTGATAAAAAAACACTTATAAAATTAAATCATGATAACTGATAGGAAAATTTTATATTATTATAATATCATATTTACCTTTAATTACGCTATTTTCCTTTAACCACGATAAATAAAATTTAAAAGTTAATATTCAACAAAAAATGTTTTGATCCTATTAGACCAAATTTTTTTACTAATCAGAACCATATATGTCTTTTTTTAAATTAAATTCACATAAGTGGTAAAATTATGTTTAATGCTAATTCAGTAAATGTGGTTAGAAGGCATGTAAAACAAACGTTCAAATGTTCAATAAATTTTTAAATATAATTTTATTATAAAAATATTTTCAATTAAATACATTGGTTTAATATGTGTATTATTTAAAAATTTTATTTTAATATAAATTTAATATAAAATAATTATTTAATTGAGAAAGTCAGTTTTTAAACTAAAATACAGTAATTTCACTATTCATGAAAATTGAAAGTGATCAGAAATATACCATAAAATAACCCTAAGATAATTTTGAAATTAAAAAATATAAAATGATATCTATTTTACCAAATTCAATTTCGAAGAGTGTCTATAATTAATTTTATTATTGTTCACAAAAGGAAAAAAATAGTTCCATTAAGAAAATAGTATTTCTAAACATATAACTATATTACCAAACCTTATACATTTCAATATAAATATGTTTCATTTATGTGAAAAAATTATTAATAATATTTAAAAACTATTTATTACTATTAATTTTAGTATATTTAATGGATAAGTTATAAATATATCATTTATAAAATTATAATACAAAAGTGTTGTTTCACAGAAATTCAATGTTGCTTGTAACGCGAGCCAAGTTGTTGTTTCATGAAATATAAGCTATTTATTTTTAAAAAGATAATGTACTATGAAATCTTGGGGTGTTACATTGATGGTGCGAATCAGATAGAAGAAGGGGTGGCTATTTTTAAGTGAGGTGAGTGGCATACTTTTAATTTTTTTTAAAAGAAATAATTGCACCCTTGTTATTTTTCATTTAAAAGGATCAAAAATATATTATTATAGATAATATAATGGATAAGGTATAAATATTTCCATCCAATTGGTGTTTTAAAATCTTTGGTTCATTTTTTACCCTTATCTTTTTAGTTTAACCTCCGATAAATCCATTTCTATCATTACTATGGTACATATTTTTTAATATTTTTACTCTTCATTTTGGTAAAATATTTAGTCAACCTTATTATATAATATAATTTATGAATATTAAAAATATGTAATCCATTTAAAAAAATTATATTTATATAAATTTTAAAATTTATTAAAAAATAATCCCACAAACGCGATGAGAAAACATGTTTTTAAATAGAGACTGTTCAAAAGTTTATAAAGTTTTTATATCAAAATTAAACAAAAAATTTACTCCAATAAACAAAATTGGATTAATGGATGAATAATTTGGTTCATTTTACTATTTAAAAAAATTAAAATACAATTTAACTTTATAAATAACTAATGAAAAGGGTAATTTTCCACTAAAATTCAATATTTTCACTATTCATTAAGAAACGAAACTTTGTATAAAAATAACAAAAAATCACCATTATCCATTTTTTATATTCTAATTTAAAAAATATTAAGTTTATTTTATCAAATTATTTTTTAAAATTTATAAAAAATAATTTTATTACTGTTTCCTAAATAAAAATAAGAATTTTTTTGAGAAAATATTATTTTAGAAACATATAAAGACTTTACCAAAAATTATATATTTTATTATCAATATGGGTTATTTATATGAAACCATTGAAATTAATATTTGAAAAACGGTTATTACTATTCACATTAATAATTTAATTACTATGTTATAATGGTCATTTTTAAATATCTATACTAATAATATTTCATTGTTTCATTAAAACTCAGGGTTATGTGAAATGCAAGATAACATAAAGTTACATGTAGAACAAGATTAACTTGATATTGTGTGTAATGAAAGCTATCAAATAAATTTAATTTATTTGAAAAAATATTTCATGAAAAACCAGGGTGTTACAGACTCAGCCCAACTGAGGTGAAAAACTTGCTCAACATATCATGGACAATGTCATTTTTCAGCACATCTATTGGATATTCAGACCCTTATATCATTCATAGATCCAATACTCTATCCTCCAACAACTTCTAGATAAAGTTTTACTTTATCTATTTTTTCTTCATCCTTGAATTAAATGTTATTTTTTTGTAAGTGAATCAAACTTTGTGAGTTCAAAAATAACATCTCATCATCTTACCTCCTTCAAATATATTCCATTATTTCCTTCAACTAGATCAAATACTTTTTAGATTCTATTGAAGAAACATACTATACTTCAATTTTTTAGAGTGAAACTACCAGTTGAAGCTTTAACATCCATCTCACTACCATTTCTCTAAAAAGTGAAAACATATCCGGTGGTTATTTTTTAAGTGGATGAGTCTCCCTCAAATCTGGATTCAAAAAACCCTTGCAAGGAATAATCTTTTTTGAAGAAAAGTTCCAATATTAAAAAAACCATTAAGTATCAGATAATTCTCCTCACATTCTCCTAATTTTATCTTATGGGATTTGACATGTGTCTAATTTTTCTTGTATAATGTTTGATCCAGTTCAGACCATGACATAAATCATGCTTCAAATTTCTGATAAAGAGATAATCTTTCCCATGTACTCTATCTCAATTTCTGTTCATAGTGACTTATCTTTCCTAAATTTGAAATGTTTTTCCAGAGAAGTGGTCACTGGTTTTTCTTCAATCATTCCAAATTATCCCACCACCTTTAAAAATGTAATTTTATTGGATTAGGTACAAACTATAATGACTTCAGTCTCTCAAAATACTCCTCCAAAACATACATTTAGCTAGGATGGGATACATAAAATTGAATCTTCTAGACAATTAAACCTCTATCCTATCAATCATTTCCTTCACTATACTAGGTATAATAATATTATCAACATAGAGAAGCAAGATGATGAAAATCCCATCATTAAACACCTCCCAGTAACAATAACAGTTGGAATTACTTTAGATGAACTTCAACCACACCAAAAAGTCATCAAATATCTTATTCCATTGAAAAAAATGCTTACTTAAAATCATACAGGCTTCCCCTTAGCTTGTAAACAAGGTCCTGATTTTGATTCTCCATGAAACCATACAACCACTCCATGAAGATATCCTCATCTAAGAACCTGTGAAGTATTATTTTCTTCATGAAAAACTATTCTAGATGAAAAATATCCATGGAAACCATAAAATGTACTTTCCATATAGTTATATGTTTTAATACTAGTGAAATAATCCACTTATATTTGTGGAAACCCCATTATGACTTCACAAACCTTGTACCTCTGTCTACGATCTTCTTCCTCCTTCAGTCAACAAACTCATTTATTAAAAAGTAATTTCTTCCCAGTATGAATCTTCATTATCTCCCATGTTTTGGACATAGGGAGTGAATGAATTTCATCCCTCATGGATAAATCATACTAATTTGAGCCTTTTATATTTATGGACTCTTTTAGGATCTAAATTTTTATATCATTCTTTAGATTTAAGTAGTGCATACAAATTTCATACCTATGTACTTGGAACCTTACCCTAGTAGATCTTCATAACCCCCTCTATAACGCATCTCATTCTGGAACTTCAACATCAGGTGATCTATTTACCATATTACTTTTTTTTAAAGCTCCGCCCCACGCCTCTATAGTACTATAGCATTCTGGTACTTCTAGGATTTGAAACAAAATTAAAACTTGACTCTCATCCATTGTAAATTTTGAATAGTTGGTGTTCCCAATACCAACATACAACCTGAATTCTCTTGAAGATATATAATTTATAAATGCACATTTTGTTTAAATTTATCTTTTTATGATACTATAATTTCATTAGAAATTTCTGAAAATCTCTGATGCTTTTACATTATTCCTTTATTGAAGATAAAATTTCCATTTCATGAAACCTTTAAAAGGTTTTTTCCTATAGTGAAAAACCAAAATATTCATCACCATATCCAAGAAAGTAACATTGTTCAGACTTATCCTCAAGCTTCTCTCTATCCTTAGAAACAATGAATATTTAGAATAGTGCTCTGAATAATTTAAAATTGGTGAAGTCATCCATCATTTTTGACCAATAATCTTCTAGTAGATCATGTCTTAATAGAGAAAATGGACTACTGTTGATCTAGTATACCACACAATTTACCACTTCCACCCAGAACACCTTCAAAAATCCCTGATGAATTATTATAATATTTAATTTTTCATCTAATTTCTAGTTAATCCACTATAATAATCAATTATTTTCTAAAGTACATGCTATGATCTTCTCAAATAATATACCCTTCCACTAATAGAATCTCCAAAATTCTCTACTTTCATACTCCTTTCCACTATCAGACTTAAAAAATGAATGATTGCAACCAATATCCTATTACACCATGTATCTCTATCAGATTAATGTTATAAATACCTTAGAATTATTCTTGAGAAAGAACAACCACACTTTCTAAGTCATATTTTTTATGAATACCACATAGAATAGTGACCCTCCATGAGAATGAACCATAGTTTACCTTTATACGTTAGTATGATCTTGTTCAAACATCAAATTCTTTGGTGACTAACATTCAATTTAGAATGACACATTTTACTACTTTACAAATATTAAATCATTCAATGTCCCATACTTCATGATATTGATCTTCAACACATCTTTAGTGGCGAGGTTCTTCATCCCCTTCTCACTCAAGTGTCCCAAATGATCATACCATAACTATAAATAAGTAACTTATTTAGAATGCATCATACCTTTTGATACTCCCTTAAGGTATATAACTTCTTTTACTAATTTTTCCATGATCCTGAAACCACATGAAATTGTCTATGAATTATCCATGAATGTAGTATATAAACTCGCATAATATAAATGTCAATGGAAAATTAAGTTTTTACTTAACTCTACGGTGTAACAAATGATCCTATACTCTAGTATACAAATATTAATTGTTTGAATAGATATGTAACCCTTTACTAAAATCTTGATAGCCAATAATCTATAATATGAACCTTGACACATCTTATTGAAACATACTTATTCATACTAACAGATTCAGATATTGAGTGAAATTAATCTCTAGAGTCAATAATCAAACACTCAAGCTAGGTATCGACACTCAATTTCATACAAATGTTATCTTCTGATACATGATTCAATGATTCACTTCTGTAAGTGAATCTTCTAGATTTTATTCTCTGTTCATTCCATTCCTTATTTAGGTGCCCTTTCTTCCCACAAAGCCAACACATGAGACCGCCTTCCATTGATATAATCCTTCTTTGACTTCTCATTCATTTCCCCTTTCACCGAACCATTCATTCTATCAAATAATCCCTTCCTTATATAATATAATAAATACCAAAATATAACTAGATGTATTTTCAATTAAGTTCCCCATTCAATATCGGGTACCTGACATATACCAAAACATGATGAATCTTACCACTTGAATTGCTCTCCATATTAAACATAGAATCCCAAGACTTAGCGAGAGATGATAGAATCAAAATTTTACACTTTGGATCTCTAAATTTTATATTCACTATGCAACACACCAAAATTTCATCCTATATTATCTTTTTAACGAAACTTGATAGCTTACGTTGCATGTAACCCCGAGTTCAAGCGCAACATGATCTACCAAACTAGCAATTTAAAAAGCAGTTATGAGTAGTATTAACCACATTATAAAATTTATATATTTTATTTTTCTAAATAGACTTTATTTTTGAATTCGGAATATCAAAATTATCTGTGGGTGATTTTTTTTTCTAAAAAGTTTTAATTTTTGATGAATAGTGAAAAATACTGCATTATTGTTAATAACTAACATTTTCATTTAAATAAATATTTTAATTTAAATATATTTTAAAGTCAAAATATATAAATAATACATATATTAATCAAATTTAGTTCATTGGAACTATTTTTATAATAAAATTAGATATAAAAATTTATCGAACTTTTGAACGTCTCTTCACCCGCCTTCTAGACACATTTGGGGAATTAGAATTAAACATAACTTTACAACTTATATGAATTGAATTTAAAAAAATGGACAGAAATGGTTGTAATAATTATGAAAAATTTGGTCCAATAGGATGAAAATCATTTTTGGTGAATAATAACTTTTGTAATTTTATTTACCACAGTTAATGATAAATAGGGTAATTAAAAGTAGAAATAAAATAATGCTATTATATATTTAGCGTAACACTTGTCTTAAATTAATTTGATGAGTTTTTTTTACCAAAACCATCCTTGGGTCAGTTTTCGGACAACTTGGAGCCACTAGGGTGACTTTTATATATTTATAATATTATATTTAATGAAAATCCAATTTTGTTATACTTTTGTTTTTTACAAGAAAAATATTTTTCATATGAGGTTACATAAGTGATATGGTCAACTATAAAAAGTATCTAGAAACCTATAATTTTTATCTAATCTATGGTAAATTATTTATAATTTTTAAAAATAAATCATTAAATTAGATGGTGACACAATTATGAGGTAGTAAGTGATTTATTAAAAGAAGAATCAAATAAATGATATTCATAATACTAATATAAATATAATTGGAGTGAGTTAATGTCATATAAACTTTTTATTGATGAATTTTACATATTAGTAATGTTTTAGAAGTATTGGTTCAAATATATCTTTTTGATTTGATTTTTGTATAAGGAAAAATAATGAAGAGTGTCAAAATTAACATTTAAGATATTTTAAAATAAATAATATTTTATTAAATGATATAAAATTTATAAAAATCTATATTTCGTCCAAATAACCAAGATAATGGTAAAGATATCATAATGATATATTTGGAATCATTTAATGGACATATGTCCATTAAAATGACAAAGATATTGTTAAAATTAAAGAATGTGAAAAAGTGTCACAATCTAATTTCTTATAAGTTCAACAATTTTAATATAGGGATAACCTAGAGATAATGTATGACCCCAAGATTACATGATACGTTTACCTTTGAATAATGTAGTAGATTGCGTTGTATGAAACCTAGAGGTTTAATACACCACGACCAATCAAATTAGCCATTATGAATAGTAATGCCAAATTTTTGAAATTTTATAAATTTTATTTTTCAAAATTGAATTCATTTTTGAATCCAGAATATCGAAATTATCTTAAGGTGAATTTTTGGTATTTTTCTGAAAACTTTCAATTTTTGATGAATAGTGAAAAACACTGTGTTATTAGTTAAAACCAAATTTTTATTTAAATAATTATTTATTTTATTTAAATTTATTTTAGGTTAAAATAGATACAGAATAACTATATATGTTCAATGTAATTCATTTGAGTCATTTTAGAATAAGTTTAGATATATAAAATTTTTATTGAACTTTTTACCGTCTTTTACCCACCTCCTAGGAGCATTTGCAAATTTTCATAAAACTAAATTTTACTGCTTCTGTGAGTTTAATTTCAAAAATCTGAGAGACCCCTTTTATATAAGTAACTAAAATGTAGTTCAATAAGATGAAAATAATTTTTGGTGAATAGTGACGTTTGACTTTTATTTATAACTGTAAAATGTAAATAGGATAATTAAGGGTAAAAATGCTATTATAATTACCCTAAACCATATCCTAATTCTATTGGATACATATAATTTGACCAAAAACTACCTTAGGAATAAAATATGATCCTTTTTGTCCACTTGGATTAGATTAGGACATTTATTATTATTTTATTTAAAGAAGAGTTAAAAGTGTTACATTCAATGTTTAATAACTAAACCATTTTTAATAAAGGGTTATACATAAGATAAATTCGACTATAAATATTCATTAGAAAGATAAAACGATTTAATACATAATGGTATTTTATTTATAATTTTTAGACTTTAAATAATTTAATTTATATATGACACAATGATGATCCAGTAATTATCTTATTAATGAAATATTAAAATAATTGATATTATAAATATCCAAATAAATGGAAAGTGAGACTTATGATGATTTACACTAATTTTATAGGTTAATATGACATGTTAGGGTAGGTTAAATTAATTTTATTCAAAGTTATAAAGTTTTAAATAGTGTCAAAATTGACATAATTGAGTTTTTAAAACAAATACTGTATTATTAATTGATATAATATTTCTAAAAATAAATGGTTCAAAAAAAAGACTTAGATAAGGTTATATATAATAATAATGAACCACATGGGGTTCACTTGGATTTTTATAGTAAGTTTATTAACCATATAATATAAAAATACAAAGAGACATGGGAAATGTCAAACTATTTAACTAAGAGTTAAATCTAAAATATAAGGTTAATATGATGAACTAAACCTCTATAAAACCTATTGGTTGAGAGGTTTTTGACCCATACCCACCTTAGCCTCTAAATAATTCATTTTGGAGACATTAGAAGTTCAAAATGATTTTATTATAAAATAATATTTCAAGCTTTTCCAAAAGTGACCCTCACCTCTCTTATAAAAGGGACCTTTCCCTTTTCTTAATTTCACACCTCCAAAGCCTTTTGGCTCGGCCAACCCCTAACCTTATATCCTCAAAACTTTCCTCCCTTTATCCTAGAGGCCTTCCTTTAGTCAGAAAGCCGACCTAAGAATCCGTTTTGATCAAATCAAAAGGAAGAAACCGAAGAAGAGGTAAATATTTCATCACCTCTTTCAAGTTATTTTCTTATTCCACTAAATCTTTCTTTGTTGATTCCATTCTAAAATAATAAATCCAGTATATTATATATAATAATATTTTATTATAATTATGGAACTACCATATTTGTTATTTTATCCATTCAATAAATGACAACGTCACCATATGTGTGTACGTACGACTTACAGTCTCCATGTCGTGGTGTAGTTTGTTATTGAAACACTTCGTTATTTTGGATGGATATAATAATGAATATAACTGATGTAAATAAAAAATATAACATGTTAATGATTCTCTATAAGTTATATTCCATCCAATTACATACTATTTCACCAACAATATAATGATATTATCGCTCGTGTGTACGTACGGATTACCGTCTCCACGAACATGATGAGATTCATTCCCCATCTTAATCATTCAAGAATATTTTTCATATTATGATTAAAAATAAGGTTTATGAACTTAATATCATTATGTATATGAATCAAATACATCCTATCTGTAAAAAATATGGTTTACGTAACCAAGAATATAAAGGATAACTAACCAGTTAACACCTGAAACGATGATACTACTAAAATATTATTAACAAAGAAATATTAGAGGATCATATATGAAATCATATTTATGTATATGGTTCTTTTATAATTTAATAACAATGATTTAACTATTATACAGGAGGTTAACATACCATTAACTAAGTAAAAGTACAAGGTAATGGTTAATTTCAAAATCTCTTTATTATCCGAGGTTGTTTTTACATGAGTATATACTTGGAAATATTTATTATCCATGTAAATGATTCATAAAAGATTTTTCAAAGGTATTATTTTTAAGGGAATCTTTTACTAAAACATCATTTTAAATGTTTTAAATATTTATTCTTCTAATCCTTTCTCATTAATGTACATGTTTTCAAAATGGGTTTAAGGATTTATTTATTTGGACATGAATGTTTTAAAATGTTAATTCATTTCAAAATTTTCAAAGTGGTATGAGACAGTTTGATTCAAAACTATATTTTAAATGAAATCCTTTATAATTTATGTGACATTTAAATGATTTCATGAAAAAGGGATATTTCTCTTAAAGATTTTTACTCATCATTTTCAACTTTGTCAACATCCTTTATGAGATATTATTCCTCATTGAGGTTAAATTATTATGATACAAATCATCCATCTTGTATTGAAGGGTTTTTAATATGTTTGACTATGGATGTGTAATTTTTTTACCATTCATGGTTTATGGATAAAGTATTGAAAATTTTTATTCTAGTTTTAATATAAATTCTTATGTTATGTTTAAACCTTTTCATATGAGGAATGTATTGGACTTAGTAAGTGATGAGTGGAGCCTGCTATTGATCGTCGATGCATTAGTAGGTCTCATGAGACAAACTAGTGTCTTGGCACAAGGCCTTGACAAAATCTTATTTTTAGTCTTGGGACAAGGCCTTGACTATGTGGTTATGAAGTCTGGCATTATGCATTCCATCATTATGAAAGTGGCTATTGATATTTCATGTGATTATTCAACTAGTAGAATATCCATGTGAATAAGTAAATGGAATTATTTGATTTTATCTTTGACATATTATGCTGAGTTTTGTTGAAAAGGATTTTGTTTTAGTCTTATACATTTCCTTAAATGTTTATACTTATTTAGAAAAGTTTCTGCTATATTGTTATCCTTATTGAGCATCTGATATCACCCCTCTCTTTGTCTTATTTTTACCAGGATGTGAAGAAGTATGTTATGGTTAACCTATAGGGATAGGCTAAAGATATAAGTGTATTAAAAAGGGAAAAAATGTTGTTGATGTTTTTATTTCATGATGTACTTTAAAACTTATGAATGTATCTAGTACTTCCAAGGTTGCTGAACTGATCAGTATTTTAGGACATGATTCCTTGTATCATGCCAATGTTATGTAATAATGCACCGATTCTAGGTAACTGGGGTCGGGGCATTATAGTTGGTATCAAAAGAATGGTCTAGACAACTTTAGAGATTAGATTTTGTCTTTTTAAGAAAATAAAATCTACGTAATAGAGTTTTCATTAGATATTTAAGTCTCCTTAGATATTCATTAATTCTAAAGCTGGAAATTCAGAATTTTTGTAAGTCTGATGAAATAATTTTGAGGGCGCAATTAATTTAGGGGGGGGGGGGAGAATGTAACACCCTAGTTTTAAAAGTAAGATTTATGTTTTGTCAAAATTCCAAAATGAAATAAAATACATAAACTTATGAATTCAAAGATATACTTACTAAGTAATTTATTTACACAAATACCATAATAAAACCTTGACACATAAGAACTAACCCATTAAACCCACTACTATTGATAATAAAACAATTGGAAGACCACTAAAAAACACAATGATGACGATCAGGTAGTTCTCATATTTTTGATCTGATAGAAGTAAAAAAGTTATAGAATGAACAATGACAACTAAACATAGAATAATAGGAACATATAAAATCATTTCCAAAAACAGTGGCATGAGCGTCGTGATATTATTTTTCTGTGCGTTTGAACAACCCTTAAACATTGATATTTATAGAGTTTTTATCCAACCGTTATAAAAACTATCTATTATAAGTTCTAAATTAAAATTGAGAAATGGAATATGATAACTGTTATTATAAAATAAATAAATACACACATAGAAATAATATTGATTTGAATATTATTATGAAATTAACAAAGTTTAAAAATATTTAATAAATTATTCTAAGAGTAAATAATGTTTTAAACATTAAAATACATATATTATAGAAATTTATGAAAATATTACTATTACATATCTAATTAAGATATTAATATGAGGATTATATATATATAATGAAATGATATATTAAGATAATTGTTTTATTTTAAAAAATAAAACTAAAAAATGATAAATTATTGTAATGAAAAGAATGAAAAATGATAAAATAATTTAAAAAATGGGAATGAAAACCTATAATCGGGAATTTGTTTTTTTAGGGTTTGTGACTCGGCATCAGTGGATCTATTCAAGCCGTTTTTGAGGGAGATACCTCGAGGCCTTCAAGGCGAGATCGGGGTGAGCGTAGGTCGAAACTGAGTGGGGATTCGTCTTTGAGAGTCATGGCTGGTGTCGTCGATGACGTACCGTGGTTCGTGAGCTGGATTTGAGTTTTTCTATGTGTGTGTTGATACCGGAGTGATTCCTGACCACTGAAGAGGTTCAATATGTTCTATTTTGAGTGTGTTGAGGTTTTTTTGAGAGATTTAGGGTAAAAACAACCTTTTAATTTTGAGATCTTTTCATTTTTCAGTATCTTGAGGTTAGGTGTTTTTGTGTTTAATTGACTATTATGTCTGAATCTCAATGTGATCTCCTTAATAGTTTATTATTCTGTCAATTTCTCCCACTTTTTTTTCTGTTGGTGTATATAATTTCTTCAATTAATTTTATCATCTGTTGGATTTATCTTCAAATGAAAGTGTTTAGTATATCGATTTTCAACAATTCTGGTTTGTTTATGGTGTGGCTCGATATTATTGCTTTGTGTGTCAGTTTTCCTATTTTTCATTTTATTAAGATTATTATAATCTATGCATAAATAATTTATTGAAAAATTTGGTTTCAAGTTGTTTTCTAAAAACTATTTGATGTTTGCGATAATTTTTCATTCATTGAATCCATTTGTGGTTCTGTTTCTTGATTTATTATATTTTAATATACTGGTATTATGATCTGAAAACGATATGTTCGTCATTTTCTACTTCACTCTATAAGAAAATAGATCATATTATTCTAAATATTGCTTCTTAATTTTTTCTGTGAATGTCCAGTTCTGTCCAAAATTCTTTATTGACACACTAATTTTCTAATAAAAGTCAAATGATATCAATTTTACATCAATCCAAATATCATATTGAATTTTAGAGTCAAATAATTTTATTTATTTATTATTCTTACTTGCATACAAAGCACAATAAGAAACTACTATATAAGAAATACCTTGGTTATCTTTTGAAGGGGAGTGTGTGTGTGAGTTTAGTGTGGCTGTATAAGAGAAAATAAGGGTCTTTATTTTCACTGTCTTCCAAATTTGAAGAACAAGATAAAAAATGTAAGGGATTTCTTAATGTTATTTTGTTAAATCATTTTTCTTTCCTAAAATTATAATTGTGCAAGGGACTATTTATTTTCAAATACTCACTCCGCTATTTTATTTTATTTTTATAAGGGATTTCTTATATCTGTTATGTCAAATTATTTTTATACCCAAATTATATTTGTGAAAAAGATTATTTATTTCATATTTTATTTCATTACATTAAAATTTGATTTTAATGGAGATTTATTCTTCAAAATATATTTAATTTCTAGAAAGGGGATGATGCCTTTAATTATTTATTTCGTTATTCTATACCTTCTTTAGAAATAAAGATATTCATTTATTTTATTTTTTTTGTATATTTATTTGCATGGGTAATCCATCTATTCAAATATTATTACTATGTTATATATATATTATTAAGTGTTATTAAAATTTATCAAATGGTTGGTTTTAAATTTCATTTTAATTGAGTTTATATTCTTAAAAAATTTGAAAGGATGAAAATTACCTCTCGGTTTAATTCGAAATCAACCATGTTATTATATTTGAATTTATCTTTTCAAACTAACATTATATATATATATACTTGCATGATGTTTAAGTATATAATTGTTTGAATAAATTATTAATCAAGTATTAATTCACATATGAATTTATAAATTAGGAATGTCATAATTTAATCATGTTCATGTCATATAGAAATCAAGATTTTTTTCCATATATCAAAGATTTTGATATCATGAAATTTATACATTAATTTATATATATGTACTAAAATTCATGTTCCTTAAAACTTATGTTCACATGAAATTATGATTGTATTTAGTAAAGAAATAATGCTTTGATGATTTTTGTGCACAAAACATAATTATCAATTATTATTAGTTTATTTTAAGAAGATAGAATTATATGTTCACTACTGTGATCAGTTTATACCTTCATGCATAAATGAAATTTAATAAATATTTATTTGAAATTTCAAGTGTGTGGATGTTGATTTAACTTACATGTGTTTATAAAAAGTCATGTATCATGATATTTGATCATAAAAAGTAAAATATATAATTTTTAGTAAATATTAGTATTCATTTGTTTCAAACATGATTATGAATATATTTTCGAAACTAAAACACAAGTCAAAATTATATGTATATAAGGAAAGATAATAATTTTTTTATAAAAACTGGTACACAAACTTTGTAAATATGATAGGGAATTGGATAGTGAATCCATCCCTCAAGTGGGTAGGCCCAAAATAGCCTTCAATGTTCCGAGTGGCTCCAATTGTTTTGTTTTTATGAGTTTACTTATTATTTTCAACCGAATCACTAGATTAGTTTTAAAAGAATTTTTGAAATATAATTAATTTTCAAAGCATTATAGTATTTTATAAAGTTTTTTCTAAAAATTCATTTATAATTGAATTTTCCAAATTCATTTTCAAAAGAATATTTTAATGGGATTTATCAAAGGTTTTCAAAACCCCTTATTGGGAATTTTTTGTACTCACCCTATATTTTGAAATGTTTTTCATAGGTTACCTTGAAATCCAGAGTTGGTCATATTTTTTGTAGCATGTGCAGAAGCATAGTTGATCTTTTATTTTGTTTTAATTTATTATGCAACTCTGATGTTTTCTTAATCATGTATCTTTTCTCCAGAACCTAGACTAGTAAAAGATCATCGTTTATTTATTGTGTTGTGTAATTGTTATGTCACTTTTATAAAAACAATTGCACATAATTTTCAAGAACTGAGTTCATAAAAGCGGGCTCATGGAGTTACAGTAGGTATCAGAGAAATTTTAGTACAAACCTTGGAAACTAGATTTAGAAAAACTCTAATTAGAGAAAACTACCCTAAGATTGATTTTGAGGATTGGTATAGAAGAACTTCGTAGAGTTTTGGTACTGTAGAGATTTTTTTAGTTTTCCAATAAACTCATCCTTATCAAGATACGAGCAGGTCGAGGCGGATCTGGCATAGATGTACCTAGGGGTAAAACCCAAAACACCACTTTGAACTAGACTTGAACGGGAACTGGTGCACGAAAACAGGCCTTGCTGCACTCTTGGTTACAACACTTCCAGGGGATATGCTTAGGATAATTCACATTTTCTTTACAAACCATTATCAAGGATTTATGAGTATATACTTCCTCAAAGAAAACATTTTTAGGATTATAGATTATATCTATAAATATTTCAATTTATGTTAACTATTTTACAAGTTTGGAATTATGTATTGTGATTCATAAACTAATCTAGTGTATTTAATTGTTTAGATATGGAACTTAGTGGAAGGAATGGAAAATTTATCAACACACGTAATCCATGTAGGGATTTCCCTCCTACTCAATATAATTATAGTGGAGCTGGTGAAGCAACTAGTGTTGATTATCTTATCACCACAATAAGACAACTCACTCAGGTTATGAATAATAACCTTATCTGTATGGAGCACCCTGATTCACAACATAGAGGATCAATGTTAGACCGCTTAATGAGGAAAAAACCACAAAAATTATATGGGAGTACAAATATATTAGTATATGAGAAATGAATAAATTCCTTAGAGAAAATATTTCATGCTTTGGGGAGTAGCGAAAGGGAAATTTTTTGTCTTGGCAGTTCATCGCCTCACAGGAGATGAAAATAAATGGTAGTCATTAATCCAAAACAAAAAGGAAGACAAATAAGTATCGAACATGGAATGGAAAGATTTTAAAGATATTTTCCTAGAAAAATACTTTCCTCGTGACCATCAAGTGGATATGGAAAGACAATTTCTGAGTCCAAGGCAAAAGGAGGATGAGAATGTCGCAAAGTATGAGGCTAACTTTACAAGGTTATAAAGGCATGAAAAAGATTATATAAATAACCCAAGGAGTAAGATTGTTCAATTATTTTATGGTTTAAAACCATTTCTTCCTCAAGAATTAGTCTCACTATCCTTCTCATCGTATGAAGATATAGTTTTATGCGCTATCAAGAAAGAAAATGAATTCTCTAAGTATTACGACTTTAAAGAAAAGAAAGAGAAAAATAGATCTGTTGAACAATATGGAAATGAAAATAAAGGGAATAAGGCAAAAGTTGAATATCCATCCTATGGTAAATGTGGGAAGAAACACCCCGGTACTTTTCTGAAGGGAATGAGAATCTATTACAAGTGTGGTGAAAAAAGCCACCAAGCTCATGATTTCAAGGGAAATAAAGAGGCTATCAATGATGAATGCTACAATTGTAGTGAAAAGGGGCATTATTCAAATGAATGTCCTAAGTTCCAAGGGAACTTACCTTAGAAAAGGCCAAGGGAGCAAGACCAAGATTATGCTATCACTACTACTAAGGTTGAAGATCTGAAAGATGTGCTGGCAGATAATTTAATGGTTTCCTCATTTTTAGCCAATTATTTATTTGATTTTAGATCATCACATTGTTTCATATCTTCATAGTTTTCTAATAAAATTAGATATTTTCAATTTGACTTAACATGAGAGTTTTCTGTCAAAAAACCTAAGGTAAGTATCAACGCAACAAAATTTTGTGAATCAGTTTCCATTAGGGAATATAAATTTTCTTTTTCTACTGATCTCATCGTCATACCCATGATTGAATTTGATATAATCCATGGAATGGATTGGATTTCAGACCATGATGTGAAAATTTTTTGTAAGAAGAAGGAGGTTACAATTTTCGATGATGATAAAGAGTGCCTTATCTTTAGAGCAGAAACATCACCACCTGATTCTTATCTAGATACATGCCCAGTAGCTCTACTAAATTCCATTATTGGGGAGGAATAGAATGAAATAATTATGGGTGAGGAAAGGAATATTCAAATAGAGGACATACCTGTTGCACAAGAATATGTTGATGTGTTTCTATAGGATTTACCTGGAAATCCTCTAGAATGAGAAATTTAGTTTTCCATTTATTTAATTCCTGGTTCAAGGCCCATATCAAAAAAACCTTATAGAATGACCACTGTGGAATTATGGGAACTAAATAAACAACTAGGAGAATTGAGTAATAAGGGATTTATTCACCCTAGTGTTTCTCCATGGGGTGCCCATGTTCTTCTGGTTAAGAAGAAAGATGGATCTATGAGGTCACACATTGAATACAGGGAGGTAAATTATATAACAATAAAGAACAAGTATCCCTTAACTCGCATTGATGATTTATTCGATCAACTTCATGGAGCTTAATATTTTTCAAATATTTACCTTCGATCTGGATATCACCAGTTGTGTTTGAAGAAGGAATACATTCCAAAAAATGCATTTCGAACTGTGTATGGGAATTATGAGTTTACAGTACTTCCTTTTGGATTGACTAATGCACCCTCTATTTTCATGGATCTAATGAACAGAGTTTTCAAGGAATATCTTCATGACTTTGTAGTAGTATTTGTTGATGATATCTTGGTATACTCCAAAATATACGAAGATCATGAAAATCACTTGCACATTATCCTAAGGACTCTTAGAAGAAATGAATTATATGGGAAGTTTAGAAAATTTGAATTCTAGCTTAAGGAGATTTATTTTCTTGGATGTATTTCCTCTAAGGATGTAATATCTGTTAATCCTTTAAAGACCAAGGCAATCCAAGAATTTCCAGCACTGACGAGTAAAACTGAGGTATGCAGTTTTATTGGTTTAGCAGGTTATTATCACCATTTTGTCCAGAAATTTGCCCGATTGGCTAACCCATTAACCAAGCTCACACGTGAAGTGGTTAAATTTGTTTGAAAAAAGAGTGTGAAGAATGTTTTGAATAACTAAAGAGAAGATTAGTTAATGATTCTATATTAACTCTACCATCAGGGAAGGATGGGTTAGTTATTTATAATGATGATTCATAGAAAGGATTTGGTTGTGACCTTATGTAGAATGATAGAGTTATTTCCTATGAATTATGAAAACTAAAAATTCATGAAAAACATATCCCATTAATGATATTGAGTTAGCAGCTGTAATATTTAATTTGAAGATATGGAGACACTATCTCTATGGTGAAAAATGTGAGATATATACTGATCACAAGAGTTTGAAGTATGTTTTGTCACAAAAAGAACTCAACATAAGGCAATAAAAATGGATTGAAATAATCAAGGATTATGATTTCACTATACACTACCACCCGGGGAAGGAAAATAAGGTGGAAGATGATTTTAGTAGAAAGGATCATGGAGTTTTGAACACGATGAGAGTTGAAAAGGATCCTATATACATGGATCTAGTAAAGATGGATATGTGAATAACCATGGAAGGTGAAACATCAATGGTTTTTCAAATGGTTGCCAAACCATCTTTACTAGAAAGGATAAAAAGGTCTCAGACTGATGATGAGGAATTTAGAAATAATATTAAAGATGTGAATGATGGGAGATTGAGTGACTTCATATATGAAGATGGAATTTTGAAAATTTGGAAGAGACTTTGTGTTCCTGATATACCTGATCTAAAAAGGTAAATTTTGGATGAAGATCATCACTCCATTTTTTCTCTACACACTGGTAGCACTAAGATGTATAGAATATCAAAAGAACATTTTTGGCGGGATAACACGAAGAGAGAGATTGCTGATTTTATGTCAAGATCTATGGTTTTTCTACAAGTGAAAACTGGAAGGCAATAGCTTGGAGTAGTCATGCAACCTCTTCCCATACCTGAGTGGAAATGGGATGATATTATGATGGAGTTTATCAGGGGACTACCAAAGAATCCAATAAGAAATGATGCAATATGGGTCATTTTTGACAGTCTTACCATGTCAGTACATTTTCTTGCTATAATAGGAGATTTACCACTTGAAAATTTAGAAAGACTGAATATTAATGAAGTTGTAAGAGTTCATGGAGTACCCCTATCAATTGTTTCTGGTCATGATCCCCATTTTACATCAAGATTCTAGAAAAGTCTTCAGAAATCCCTGGATACTAAATGTCATTTGATCACTGCCTACCAACCTCAAAATGATGGATAATCAAAATAGACTATTCAAACCTTAGAAGACATATTGAGATCTTGCTCATTTGACTTTCAAGTTATGTGGGATCAATATTTACCTCTGGTAGAATTTTCCTATAATAATAACTTCTATTCAAGTATTCAAATAGCACCATATGAAGCATTATATGGAAAGAGATGTCTCCCACCAACTTTTCAGGATGAAGTTGGTGAAAGAAGACTCGCAACCAGAACTTGTTGAGGAAACAATGGAAAACATGAAGATTATCTAAACCCACATCAAAGTAGGCCATAGTAGGCACAAGAGCTATGTAGTTAACTGAAGTAAGGATTTGTAATTTCAGCTAGGAGATCATGTTTTCTTGAAGGTATCTCCATGAAAGGGAGTTATACGATTTGGTAAGAAGGGTAAATTAAGTCCCAGGTACATCGGACATTTCAAAATTCTAGAACAAATTGGGGTTGTAGCTTACTATTTGGCAATACTTCCAAGTCTCTCTCAAAGTTCACAATGTGTTCCATGTATCAATCTTGAGAAAATACATGCCTGATCTAACACATGAACTCACCTATGAAGAATTAGAACAGGAACCTGATCAGTCTTGTCGTGAAGAGCCTATCAGAATTATTGATACTAGAGAACAAGTGCGGAGAAATCGGACGACTCGTCTGGTAAAAGTTCTATGGAGTAACCGTAAGATGGAAGAGGCAACGTGGGAACCTGAGGAACTTATGATGAAGAAATATCCAAATATTTTTATTTAGTAATATTATAGAAATTTTGAGGATGAAATTATTTTAAGGAGGGGAGAATGTAACACCCCAAGCTTTCACACTATGTTTCCCTTTGAATAATGTAGTAGCTTGCATTGTACGCAACTTGGAGTTTTAACACACTATGACCAATCAAACTAGCCATTATGAATAGTAATACCAACTTTTTGAAAGTATATAAACATTATTTTAAAAAATGGACTTCATTTTTGAATTTTAAATATCAAAATTAGCTTAAGGTGAATTTTTTTTTTCTAAAAACTTTCAAATTTTGACAAATAGTGAAAAACACTACGTTATTGGTTAAAACCGACTTTTTATATAAATAATTATTTATTTTATTTAAAATTATTTTAGGTCAAAATAGATACATAATACCTATATAAGTTCAATTTAATTCATTGGAGTCATTTTATAAAATTTTTAGATATATAAAAATTTTATTGAACTTTTTACCGCCTTTTACCCACATCCTAAGAGCATTTGAAAATTTGAATAAAACATAATTTTACCGCTTTTGTGAGTTGAATTTCAAAAATTTGAGAGAAACAGTTGATATTAGTAAGTAAAATGTGGTTCAATAAGTTGAAAATAATTTTTGGTGAATAGTAACTTTTGACTTTTATTTAACATTGTTAAAAGTAAATAGGGTAATTAAGAGTAAAAAAATATTATAATTACCCTAAAGCATGTCCTAATTCTATAGGATAAGTGTAATTAGACCAAAAACAACCTTATCAATAAAATAAAATCCTTTTGGTCCACTTGGATTAGATTAGGACATTTATTATTATTTTATTTAAAGAAGAGTTAAAAGTGTTACATTCAATGTTTAAAAACTAAACCATTTTTAATAAAGGGTTATACATAAGATACATTCGAATATAAATATAAATTAGAAATCTAGAAAGATATCCTAAAAAATGGTATTTTATTTATAATTTTTATACATTAAATAATTTAATTTATTTATGACACAATGATGATGCAGTAATTACCTTATTAATGAAATATTAAAATAATTGATATTATAAATATCCAAATAAATGTAAATTGATACTTCTGATGAACTATACTAATTTTATAGGTTAATATGACATGTTAGGGTTGGTTAATTAAATTTTATTTGAATTCATAAAGTTTTTATGGCTTTCAAAAAAATAAAATACTAAATAGGGTCAAACTTTACATAATTGGATTTTAAAAAAAATACTATATTATTAATTGATATAATATTCCCAAAAATCTAAGGATTTACCAAAAAACTTAGATAAGGTTATATATATTAATAATGAACCACATGGGGATTGATTGTCTTGTTATAGTAAGTTTACTGACCACATAATATAAAAATACGAAGAGACATGGTAATTGTCAAACTATTTAACTAAGAGTTAAATATAAAATAGAAGGTTAATATGATAAACTAAAACTATTTAAAACTGATTTTTGAAAGGTTTTAAACCCATACCCACCTTATTCTCGAAATAATTCAATTTACAGCCATTAAAAACAGAAAATTATTTTATTTTAAAATAATATTTCAAGCTTTTACTGAAGTGACACTCACCTCTCTTATAAAAGGGAACTTCCCCTTCTCTTAATTTCACACCTCCAAAGCCTTTTGAATCATCCAAAACCTACCCAATTAACCTTAAAACTTTCCACCCTTCATCCTAGAGGCCTTCCTATGGTCATAAAGATAACCTAAGAATCCCTTTTGATCAAATCAAAAGGAAGAACCCGAAGAAGAGGTAAATATTTCATCACCTCTTTCAAGTTCTTTTCTTCTTCCACTTCCACTTTATTTGTTATTTCCATTCTAAAATAATAAATATAGTATCTGATATATACTGTGATATTATTATAAATATGGCACAACCATATTTTTTATTCTATACATCCTATAAATGACAGTCACTATACGTGCGTACGTACAACTTACAGTCTCCACATCGTGGTGTAGTTTCTTATTCAAACACTTCATTATTTTGGATGTGTATAATAATTAATATAACAGATTTAAATAACAAATATAACATGTTAATTATTTTGTATATGTGATATAACATCCAATTACATACTATTTAACCATCAATATAATAATATTGTCATGCGTGTGTACGTACGGATTACCGTCTCCACGAACACGATGAGATTCATTCCCCATCTTAATCATTCAAGAGTAATTTTCATTTTATGATTAAAAATAATTTTTATAAACATAATATAATTGGGTATATGAATCAAATAAATCCTATCCATAACAAACATGGCTTACGTAACCAAGCATATAAAAGAAAACGAACCATTTAACACTCGAAATGATGATACTACTAAAATATTATTAACAAAGCAATATTATAGGATCATTTATGATATCATATTTATGGGTATGGTTCTTTTATAATTTAATAACTATTTTTAACTATTATATAGGAGTTTAACATACCGCCGACTAAGGAAAAGTACAAGGTGAGGGTTAATTTCACAATCTCTTTATTATCCGAGGTTGTATTTACGTGAGTATCTACTGGGACATATCTATTATCCATGTCCATGATTCATAAAAGTGTTTTCAAATGTATTATTTAAGGGAATATTTTACAAAAACATCATTTTTAATGTTTTAAAGATTTATTCTTCAAATTCTTTCTCATTAATGTACTTGTTTTTAAAATGGTTTTAAGGATTTATTTATATAGAAATGAATTTTATAAAATGTTAATTCATTTCAAAAGTTTCAAAGTGGTATGGGAAAATCTGATTCAAAAATATATTTTAAATGACTTCATTTTTAAATTATGTGACTTTTAAATCATTTCATGAAAAAGGGATATTTCTCTCAAAGATTTTTACTGATCTTTTTCAACTATGTCAACATTATTTATGGGATATTATTCCTAATCAGGGATGATTTATTATGATACAAATCTTCCATATTGTATTAAAGTTTTTGTGATATTTTTGACTGTGGATGTGTTATTTTTATACCATTCATGGTATATAGATAAATTATTGACATTTCATATGCTAGTTTTAATACAAATGTTTATGTTAGTTTTAAAACTTTTCATATGAGGAATGAATTGGACTTAGTAAGTGACGGGTGGAGCCCACTATAGCTCTTCAGTGCATCGGTAGGTCTCCATAGACAAACTAGTGTCTTGGCACAAGGCCTTGACAAAATCTTATTTGTAGTCTTGGGACAAGGCCTGGAATATGTGGTTATGATGTCTAGAATTATGCATTCCATCATTATGAAAGTGGCTATTGATTTGGCATGTGATTATTTGACTAGTAGAATATCCATGTGAATAAGTAAATGGAATTATTTGATTTTATGTTTTCCATATTATGCTGACATTTATATTGAAAAGGATTTTGTTTTAGTCTTATACATTTCCTTAAATGTTTATGCTTATTTATAAAATTTTCTGCTATATTGGTATCCTTACAGAGCATCTGAGCTCACCCATTTCAATGTTTTATTTTTCCCAATATGTGAAGAATTATTTAATGGTTGACCTATAGGGATAGGCTAAGGATATAAGTGTGTTAAAAAGGGTACAAAATGTTGTTGATGTTTTTATTTCATGATGTAATGTAAAAATTATGAATGTATCTAGTACTTGTAAGGCTAATAAACTGATCAGTCTTTCAAGACATGACTCCTTGTATCATTCCAATGTTATGTAATTATGCACCGACTTTAGGTGACTGGGGTCAGGGCGTTACAGATAAATTTGATCATGAATAGTATATGGAAGGGTAAAAGAGTTATCTAAATGATAGTAATTTATTTTATATTTTTAGATACTAAATAATTACAATAAATAATGACACAATAGTGAATAAATAATTATTTTATTAATATAAATATAAAATAAATGATTTTAAAAATATTAAAATAAATAAAATTTCACATAATTCAGGTGATAAACAAATTTTCTAGGTGAATATGAAATTTTAGGAGTGTATTAAATGGTTTGGTTCAAAGATATCTTTTTGTTTGTATTTTATTTAAAGTAAAATTAATGAATTGTGTCAAAATTGACAATATTGATATTTTATAAAAATAATAATTTATTAAATTATTTAAAAATAATAAAAATAATTACAACCATACAAAAATGATATTTATATGGTCAAAAATTCGATAACTTGTCCATTTATGGACAATTGACACCATATATGTAAAAATTTATAACCTTTTAATATTTTAAAATCTATTACCATAAATAAAATTAAAGAGATTAATTAAGGGTAAATCAAAATTATACAGTTTAAAATAAAACCAAAACATGTACAAAAATTATTAGATGAATAAGATTAAATCCTTATCACATTATTTTTTATTTTTTAGTTGTCTAATGGATTCTTTTCAATAAAAATAAATTATATATTATTTAAATAAAAGATAGTTACAAAATATCACTATATTGCATTTTAATATCTTTTTTGTGTCCACATAGGGCCAAAATCAATCTACGGACGAATATAAATGTATATTTTGATATAAATGGAATTATTTTCATTATATGTATAATTATTTTAATTTGTATAAGTTATATAATTACCTTAAAATTATCTTCAATTCAAAAACAATATTTATTTAATTATTATAAAAATAGAATAAATGATTTGAATAATATTAATTTTGATATATATTGGATTAGTTATTGTTTATAATGAATTTAATAGATCTAAAAGATATATTATAGATTATTGGAAGAATTATATTCAAATTAATACATTTTATTATTGTTTTTTAAGTCAAATTAAATGAGTAGTATTAAATTTAAAAATAATGATATCTTATTGAATTAATTTATTATTAAATTATTTAAAAATAAAAAATGTTAAATAATCATAAGGGGATAAGATATGAAAGAAATTGTATTTTAATTTTCATTTATGGTCCATTTGTATGTATTTGGATCTATAATAGTCTTATTATATTTTAATATTTTGAGAGTTTCCTAAAGTGCCCCTCCCCTCTCTTATAAAAGGGCACATCTCCTTCTCTTTTATTCACACCTCTAAAACCCTTTGTCTCGGACAAAACCAACCCATTTACTCTTCCAAATTATATCACATTATACTATATTCTATAAATTGTGATGAAATCCAACCTAAGGAGTCCTTTTTGTGCAAATCAAAAGGAGATACTCAAGGAAGAGGTAATTGTTTTACCAATTCAATTTAATTTATTTTCTTATTGTACTTCATATTACTTTTTTTTCATACTGAAGTAATAAATATAGTATCATATATATTATTAAATGTTATTATGGTTATAGAACAAACATATTCCTCCTTTTACCCATCCTAAGAAAAAAAATATCACCATGCATGTGTACGTACAAATTATCATATCAATGCCACGGTGTAAACTGTTTTCATCTATACATTATTTAAATGGGTATAATGATGAATATAATGGATATAAATAACAAATATTACATAATATAGATTATTTATAATTAAAATACCATCCATTTTCTTACACCTTTTCAATTAAATAAATTACACTATCGCTCGTGCGTACGTACATCTTACCGTCTCAATGATGTGAAGAGATTCATTCTCCACGTTACAAATTAAAGACTTATTATAAAAAAAATATTGAATAAGTATGAAATATATGACATAATAATTCTACTTTAATAATATTTATATACATATATTTCATTTACTTTCTTCCATTCAATACGATAAGAAAACAGAAACAACATTCATGCATACGCTTACAGTCTCCATATACAGTGTATTCTATTCTCTCTCTCTCTCTATATATATATTATATTTTTATATTGTATATGTATGATATATAAATCATTTTTTAAATTCTAGAAGTATGTAAATCATGCTCTATGTAATAAGATCAAGAATAACAATTCAAAAAACGTAAGTCTAACAAAGTGATTATTACCTAAAACATTGCTTTAACATAGAATTATTAATAAACGAGTAATGTAAATTCCTAAATGAATAATAACTGATATGATAAATATTATTATGATTTTGGTATAAGGTAATAATATATCTAAACCATTATATAGGAGTTTCAAACACATACTGAGGGAATCAGACCAACGGTAAGGGTTAAATACATAATCTCATTATTATCTGAGATTGTTTGTATGTAAGTAGTTACTAAGACATATTTCTAATCCATGTCCATGTTTCTTAAAAATATTTTTAAAAGGAATTTTTAATGGTTTTATGCAAGGGACCCTTTATCTAAAAAATCGTTTTAAATTTTTTTAACGATTTATTCTTCTAAATATTTCTCATTAATGTCCATGTTTTCCAAATGGTTATAAGGATTTATTTATTTGGAAATGAATGTGTTAAAATGTTAATTAATTAAAAAAGTTTCATCATGGTATGGGAAAATTTGATTCAAAAATCTATTTTTAAATGTCTTTTATAATTGCACAACTTTTTAATAAATGATATCAATGAAAAAGGGATATTTGTCTCAAGATATTTTTAATGATTTTATTAAATTATTTTCATCAGTGTCAGCATCCTTTTCTAGATTTTAGGTTCAATTAAGGTTGTTTTCTTATGGAAAAATCCACCACATTGTATTTAATGGTTTATTATATTTTTGACTATGGATGTGAAATTTTGATACCATTCATGGAACATGGTTAAAGTATTAACATTTCATATTCTAGTTTTAATATGATTGTTTATACTGGTTATGTTTTAGCCCTTTTATAAGAGGAATAAATTGGACATATTAAGTGATAGGTAGGTCCTATAGGATCTAAGTAGTACATTAAGATTCTCAAATACAAGGGGGGGGGGGTGAATTGTAGGTTTAAAAACTTTCATTTTTAACCATAAGGAAAAAATATGTTTAACAAAGTTAAACAAGGTAAATTCACAAACCCTCTATAGTTCTTAACTATAAAACAAACTTGCTTATGTTTTGGAATTAAGGATCTAGAAAATAAACTAAAGAATATTTTTCTTATAGAAATATTCTACCTTAAAGCTTATAGAATCTTATTTATCAGAGTAAGGAAAAATATTGGAAAGTATAAGAATGTTATGCTTTCTTTCCTTACCAAAATACTACAGAAATAAAAAAAATCAAGTAAACAAGTATGAAACATTTTAACCCAAAGAGTATGGTATCAAAAAAACTTGGATAAATGTCCCTTTATTTATAATTTCAAGAAATTTTATCTTACCCACACCAAGGTAATCCCTCAATAAGAATATCAAAATCTGTCTTGCTATCCCCTCAAGCCCCAGAATATTAAGGTAGTCAGCACCTCTGTCTTCCTATACCCAGAAGCCCTCGAACATTAAGGTAGTCCGAACCTCTATCTTCTAATCCCTATAAGCCCTCAATTTTTCATAGCTATAATCAGAGTCTCGCTAAGAAAGTTGAAAAATATGTTCACGGATAAACAAGATGTTCACAAAATACACAAGGCATGAATGTTTTTCTCTCTCTAGAAATCACTTCACAACATGTAATTTCTAGGATCCTGGAATGATAGATAGATTATCAACTTGTTGAAATGATATCATATTTATGGAAAAACATTCAATGATCACCACCCTCCTCCAATTGTCATATTTTTACTTGAATCGTAGAGGGACCTGTACATGTGTAACTCAACCAACAGTTATTTAAAAACAAATTGTATGACATTGTTTTATATATGAAAATCATGGGAAACATTATCATGATTAATAATTAATAAAATGTAAGGGAAGTAAAGCAGGTTAACCAAAATAAATAATATAAATATAGAAAAAATATAATTCATTTTTTATATATATAAAAAATCGAATTCTAGAAAAATGGATATTCAGATTCTATTTTTCTATGAATTTGCAGTCTGAATTCGGATGAATTCTGAGTCTGAATTCTGAGGAATTCAAATTATTAATTTTGATGAATTCAGAGTCTAAATTATGAGGAATTCAGAGTCTAAATTATAAAAAATTAAGATTCTAAATTATAAGGAATTCAGAGTCTGAATTTCAGAGAATTCGGAGTCTGAATTTCAGATAATTCGGAGTTTGAATTTTAGAGAATTTGGAGTCTGAATTTCAGAGTATTTAGAGTCTGAATTTCTGAGGTTTCAGAGTCTAATTTTTTTTTTAGAATTTGGCGTATTAATTTCAAAGAATTTGGAGTCTGAAAATATAGAGACTTGATATCCATGGAACTATAATATTCCTAGGTTTTAGATGAGGAACCAAACTTTTTGACTTAGTAAAAAAAATTGTTAGACTTGGTTTTGATAAGACATTGGTTAAGACATTGAAAAACATGATATGGATAAAAATCATCTCAGGGAAATAAAATTTTCCTTAAGAAAATAATTCTTAGATAAAGATAAATTTCCTTAATAAAATGTGTTTGTGATTTTATAAACATATAGGAATGGAAAAGTCACAAGGAAACCTTATTTACTCAATAATCTCCCCCTTTTTAGAAAGTACAAAAAACCTTTAGAAAAAGAATATAAGGAATAAGGATTTTTATTTTTTAACTTTAAAATAAATACTTATCTCTATTTACTTATGAATTATGATGAATACAAATGAATCCTCCTTAGGTTTTGAAATCCATAAGGATCATATTATTGTCTTTCATAGAGAATTGAATTTTTCTTTCTTAAGAAAATATTCCTTAAGAGGAATCCCCATTTCTTAGTCCCCCCTTTCTTAGGGAATTATCTTCTTTTTACTTAATATTCTTTTGATCATTCATTTATCCCCCTTTGTGATTTTTAAAAAAGGAATAGAGAGATTGAAAAAAAAATTACCTAAAAGGTTAGTGATATGCAAGAAAAAATAATTGAAGTATAAATTTTTTTCATTATGATAGGAAAAATTGTTATAGGGTAAAAATAAGAGAAAAGGTCAGATTGATAGGAAAATCATCCATCCTTCTTTTCATTCGGCATGATCTTTATTAGTGTAACAATTAACTTCTTCAGATCATTTTTATCATCTTAAAACCTCTTGAGCAACTGATCTTGATCGTGATTCTTCTTTTCTAGAGCCTTAAATTTTCCTTCTTGAAACTTCAAATTTTTTTCCTAATATTTTACTAATTATTCCTAAAGTTTGGAAATTTCTTTAAACTCTATCTTGACTTCCATTTATCTCATTAAATTTAGCGAAACTGAATTCAAATTAACATTCAAATTGTTATCCTCTAGCAGCTGAGCAACTTTCTCATGATTGAACATGTCTAAGTGGTTTCAAATTAAGTTCTTCATAGTGTAATCTGACTGATCAAAATCATCTTTTATAGATTCATGATAATTATCTAAAATATTCACTTTCGAGATTATTGAGTTTGACCTTTTTTTCCTTACTTGATCTCCTATGAGTGTCATATCCAATATGAAAAGTCTTGAAATCTACCTCAAGATTGATAAATATTTCCATGATCATGCTTATCGAATCTATCTTCTGATTGATAGAATGATGGAGAAAATGGAATATTGAATCAATACTAGGAATCAAAGGCATTGTGTTCACTAACTTCTTCAAGGATTGAAAAACAAAATATTGTCCTAAGGAAGATGAAGATTTGGAAGCTGATTCCCTTACTAGTGGGGATAATTTTTCTAGCTCTTCATCTTTCCTCTTAGATGATCCACCAAAATCCTTCTTAGATTTTACAATCACAACCTTCTTAGGCATGTACAAAACCACCTTTTTTCCTTTATTAGCTTTGGAAACAATCTTCTTTGACATCAGAGATTCATGCCCACTATCAAAGAGTTGAACTTCTTCTCTTCATCCACATTTTATTTCTTAGTATATCCATTAACATCATCAGGATGAATGAAATCATGGTTGCTACTCTCATAATCAGTAGGATTTCCAACCTCTTCCTATCCATCATCCTCTTTCCCTTGAGAAACAATTTTGGTTGACTCAACCGGGGATGTTCAGATTGAAATAATCTCTGAAGGAATTTCCTTCTCATGATATTCTTCCACTTGTTTTACCACATATTTACTTTCGTCTCTTTCTTACTCTTTTTATTATTCTACTTATTCTTCTTGAACTATCTCTTATTCCTCAACAGGTTCCAGAATTTAAATTTTCTTTCTCGGAGTTTTAAAGGAACTGTTTCTTGGAGGAGGGATTCTGGTACCCAAATCGTTTTGGATGATATCTCTTTATCCTTAGGAAGAGCTTGAACAATCTCAGCTTCTGACATTTTCTTCTTCAACATATTCTCTTTTTATTTACCTTCAAGTTCTTTAGTAGTTTGTATTTTCACGGCCTTTTCCTCAACAAGATCTATCCAAAAGATTGGGTCTCCCTCCTTCTTCTTCTTTTTGTGCTCTCTCGATTTTTCTACCACTTCCTCAGATAATGTTTTTCTATTTTAGTTTTGGTGCAGTAGACTGAGTTTCTGGGACTAACACTTTTTCTTTTGATTTAGTTTCCTTCTCTTTTCCCTTCTTCCGATTTTTCATGTAAGTTTATCCTACCTCCCCTTTCTTGACTAAAGCTTGAACTTCAAATTCAGAAAAATCATATAATTCTCTTAATTTGGTACTGAAACCAACTTTCATCCTCCTTAGAGTATCATCACTCAACAACATGATCTTGAAGGTTCTAGGTTTAGAACTATAGAGAATTTTAAAATATTCTAAATAAATAACTATGACTTCTGACAAGATCACTAGATACATGATTATCTGAGACTTGAGAGTCTTATTCTTTATGTTAGTGATTGTTAGAAGGATGTACTTCACAAGGTTTACCATCCTCATATTAACCTAAAAGTACAATATAAAGAAATCAATTTTCTTTAAAGAGTCTTTGTCCCCATTTCTTAGAATAAATAACCATATACCCCTAAGTCTATCATTCTAAAATTCATTGAAATATGGTTGTTCTTTAGTGATTTTACTCCCTTGAGTCCAAGTCACTCTATTTCCTTTTTCCTTCTCAAAGAATCCTGAGTTATTAGGAAACTTTTGAGATAAAAAAATTTCCTCACCTACATAAGGAACACTAATAATATTCATAGCCATGTTGAGAGATAAAGAATAGGTTTTCCATACCTCTTGAACGAATTTTTTTCCCTTCCTTATTAATACAAACATACTAAGTCATGAAACTCTATAAGAAGGCCAAGATAAACTAGATCCTAACTCTTTGGCTTAGCAACACATATAATTTCCCATCCATTCATCTTGATATTCTTCATAATCAATTAATTATACTTAGCAAATAAATTCGGGTCAACTAACCTTTCTTTGTAGATTTTCCAATCCTTGATTTCCTTGTTTGAAGTCATTTGATTCTTTGAGGAAATTTCAAGCGACATCCAGAGTGTACGAAAACATGGAAAACTGAATGACAAATTTGTAAAGGATCATATCTTCAGCGCACAAAGATTTGAAAAACTGATATGGGACAAGGATTAGTGGGGAATTTATATAGGCTTTGAGGTGACAGTTCGAATTCCCAATTTGATCCAATGGTTGGAATAAGCATGATCTGATCTGAAGGTTGAGATGAATACTGAAGAAGGATTTGGTAGGTTCCGATCTTTTGAGGTTTTAAGGAAAAATAGGATTTAAATAAAGTGAATCTGATAAGGTTTTCTTAAAACAAGATAAAAATACCAACAAGTAAAAATGAAATTATAAATATTTAAGTAAGAAAACACACCTTCCAGATTACATAGAATAAATTTTCATTGTTGATAAATCTCTAAAAAAAATTAGATTTTGGAAAACTTTATTAAGGAAAATAAACTTTTGGTTTCTAAAAAAAAATTTTGAGAAAGGAAAATTTTTTGTTATTGAAAAAAAATTATTAGAATATTTAGGAACAAAAAAATGTACTCCCCCTATGAAAAGGAGTTTCTTATTGTAAGGAGATAAGAATTAACAAAAAATTAATATGGAAGATTATCTTATGGTTATCATTCCTAACTTTTGTTTAATGTATTTATATCTATTATAGGGTAAATATTTTGTAAAAATATTAGTATGTTGATCTTGCATTCCGATAAATTGAAGAATGATATCTACATTAAGTGTGTTATCCCTAAGAAAATGATGCCTAATATTTTTGTGTTTTGCATGAGAGTGATGTGAAATGTTTTTTCTTTGGTCAATGACACTTGTATTATCACACAATATCTTTGACTTGGTAATACTCATGCCATAGTTTGTGAGTGTGTGTTGAATTCAAAACACTTAAGCAGAACAACTTCTAACTGCTACATATTCATTTTCAACAGTAGAAAGAGCTATTGAGTGTTTTTTCTTGCATAAACAAGAAAATAATGAATATCCTAAGAAATTACAAGTTTTAGAATCACTTTTTCTATCAATTATATAACCACCAATGTTAGCATTAGAATTTTTTATAACAAAATCATTTCTAGAAGAATAAAAAATTCTTAAATCCATAGATCCCATTAAATAGCAAAACATTATTCTTACTGATTTTAAATAAGATTCCTTTTGATTAGATTGATATCTTGAACATAAACATAATGAAAACATTATGTTTGGATGACTAGCTGTTAAGTATAATAAACTTCCAATCATACATCTAAAAGATGATTGATCTACTGGTTTCCCAGCTTAATCAAGATAAAGATAATTTGAGGTACTGATTAAATTACTGATAATTTTAGTGTTGTCATATCTATACTTATTAAAAAGATATTTAATATACTTATTTTGAGATAAATAAGTTCCTTTTGGTTTTTGAGATACTTGAAAACCAAGAATTTTTTTACTCACCCATCATACTCATTTCAAACTCATATTTCCTAAGATTATCAAACGAATTAGTTAAAGATTACTGAGTTGATTCGAATATAATTTCATAAGTATATATTTGAACACTAAAATTTTCTTTCTTATCTTTATTTATAAAAAGATTTGGATCACCAGTTCTCTTGACATGTTTTTTTATAACAAAAATCCTATAAGCGTGTTATACTAGGATCTAGGGGATTTTTTAAGTCCACATAATGATTTGGTAAGTTTGAAAACATTTTTAGGATGTTTTGTGTATTCAAACCAAGAGGGTTTTCAACATAAACTTCCTCTTGAAAATATCCATTAAGGAAGACATACTTACCGTCCATATTAAAAAGTTTGAAATTAAATAATGTTGAAAGGGAAAGTAGAATACAAATAGATTCAAGTCTAGCTACTGGAGAGTAGGTTTTTTCATAGTATATTCCTTTTTGTTTATTATATCCTTTAGAAAATAATCTTTCTTTATTTCTTACTATGATTCCATTTTCATCACATTTATTACTAATGAACCATTTTACTCAAATTAAAGAAGTTTCCTTAGGTCTTTCAACTAAGGTCTAGACATTGTTCCTTTCGAATTCATTTAGCTGTTCTTGTATGGATTTAATCCAATCATCATCACATAAAGCTTCATCAGTGATATTGTTTCTCATTGGAAAAGGAATGATAGATGTTATACTTTATTTATTTAATAACTTATAGTACTTAAAGGTTGACTTACATCACCAATAATACTATCACTGGGATGATTCTTAAGAAACGACTAATTTGGGTTTTGTAAAACTTGTTCATCAACATATGGTAGAAAATATTCTAGGGTAAATACTTCATAAAAATTTTCTTGAGTATTTTAATTATTAGAATAATCTTCCATCAAATGTATAGAATCAGTTTTTGAAAACACATTTGAGGATGTAGGTTGGGGTTGTTTAAAAACAAAAGGATTAGTTTCTTCAAATTTACATGAACTATTTCTTAAATAGTACAAGTATTTTTATTAAAAACTCTATAATCCTTAAAAGTAGTGGTGTAGCCTAGGAAAATTCTTTCATCAGATTTGGGTAAATTTTTTTTTAAGTTATCTTTAGTATTTACGGTGAATACTTTTCATCCAAATACTTTGAAGTAATAAAGTCTAGGTTTTCAACCAGTCCACAATTATTAAGGTTTTTTTTAGAAAAGGTCTGATTAAAACTCTATTTATAGTATAACATGTAGTTTAAATAGCTTTAGGCCAAAAAATTTTAGTAATTGAATATTCACACAATATAGTTCTAGTTATCTCTTAAATAATTTGATTTATTCTTTAAAAAACACCATTCAATTAAGGAGTTCTTGGGGATGAGAAGTTATGAGTAATGACTTTCTTACTACAAAAAGTTTCAAAATTTTAATTTTAAAATTATCCTCTATGATCACTATGAATAGATATCAATGGAAGGTTTTTATCATTTTTAACTTGAGCTATAAAAATTTTAAAATAAGAAAAATCTTCAGATTTGTTTTCTAGAATATAGACCCATGTAAATCTAGTGTAATCATCAACTAAAAAAAATTAATAGTATTTGAGTCCAATACTTCCAATTTGTGTTGGAGAAAAAAGATCTATATGCACTAGATATAATGCATTAGATGTTGATACTTCACCAATTGATTTAAATCTTGACTTATGTTGCTTTCTAAATTAACAAGTATCACAAAATTTTGAATAATCAAATATAAGCTTCAGTAGATCCTTAACGAGTCTTGTTTGAGAGTTTTACTAGTTTCCTAATGTTACAGATTCCAAGTCTTATATTCTATAACCAATATTGATCTTCCATTGCACTAAGGAAAGGTATGTCTAGGATCCAAAGGTCTTCTATGTTAAGCATGTAAACATTCTCATGCCTATGGGCAGAAATAATAAACTCTTCCTTGGAATTGTGTACTAGACATTTATCATTACTAAAATTCACAAGGTAACCTTTATCAGATAATTTTAATATTCTAATGAAGTTGTGATTAAGACCTTTAAAAAATAAAACATTTGAAATTAAATCTTTTCCAAGAATAAAAATGTTACCTATACCAAAAATTTCTCCCTGAGCATTATCTCTGAAAGTTTATTTTCCTCTATTCATATTGATAATCTTTTCAAAGAAGTTTCTATTACCAATCATGATCCAGTAACATCCAATATCCATCTACCATATATTTTTGTTGGTACTTTATTTATTTTCCTAAAAATAAAAGAGTTAGACTTTCAGATTTCAAAATTTCTTGGATCTGGAAATTTCAAAAAGTAAATACTCAAGAATCCAAATTTTCTTAGAAAAATTAAGCTTTATGAAAACCTAAGGATTGAGTTTTATTTAAAGAAAAATTTTCCCCCAATGTCTACCACATAGACACTTACTGAAAAGGGAGAACTTTTGGCAACAAAATAATTATGATTAAAATTGGTTTTGAATGAGTATAACCAATTCATGAACTATTACATAGAGGATGAATTTGGGAATATATTTTATAAAATTTTTTCCTTCCTGAAGTAAAATTTGATAAAAGTTTCATAAAATTATTTTTTATGGATTTTAGTCTAATGACTAAATTCTTATCCTCAAAGTAATTATTCTTAGAACATGAGTTATTATCTAAATTATTTTTCTTATAAATAATATTTTCAAGATCCTTAGAAAGTTCACCCTTCTAAGAATTAACTTCCTTAATGTTTTTAGAAAAACTTTGGAAATTAAATGTTTTCTGATCAAGATCATTAGAAAGATTTTATACTTATTTTGTTAAAAAAACTCTAGAATTTTCATTCTCTAACTTCTTTTTTATCTTACAATTTTCATTTTTATGTAATATAGAAAATATAGAAACTTCTTCAAATGAAGGTAAATTATTATCTTACAATGAAGAATATTCTTTATCTGATGATTCATAATATTCTTTATTAAAAAAATTAGAGTTTAAGGAAATATTGGTTAAGGATTCATCATTGTGTACCTTAGCCACAAGACAATGATTTTCAATAGGTACTCTGAGTGTAAGACCAATATTCATATGACTAGAAGATTTATATTCTGAAGATTCATCTGAAGATTCACCTCCACTGACACTCCATGTGTCATTTTTTTTAAGAATTTCTTTGCCTTATATTTGTAATACTTCTTTTTGTTTCTTTTATAATACTTTTCCTTCATGTATTTTCTCTAAATCATAAGACAATCAGGTCTGATATATCCATCCCTTTTTTATTTATAACAGGTTACTTTAGAATATTTCTTTTCCTTTCTTTATTTTTTCTTATATCTATACTGAAAATATATCTTTCCCAAAATATTTTTCATCATTCGAGAAAGAATGGATATTTCATTCCCAAACTGATCACAATCACTTTATTTGGATATAAAAATATATTTCTTAACTTTAGATCTATATACCCTTTCTAGAGTCTTGGATTTATATGTAGTAGTGAAAGATACACTTTCATCACCATTATTATTTTTGTTTAAATCAGCATCTCTTTTGATTCTTGTTTCATGTTGAAGAAGAGTTCTAAATAACTCATAAAGAGTAATGTTAGATGCTTTTTTATTCTCATCAATAGCTTTCCTTTTTTATTCACATTCATTGGGGATGATATCAATTACCTTATCCATAATAACATCATCATCAATACCTTTCTCTCCCATAGATTGAAGACATTTGAAAAAGGTCATAATTTTTTTTTGTAATTTGAAATTTTGTTCTCCATAAAGATATAAGAATCCATGATATTCATCTCTTAACATAGCTCTTCTAGTTTCTATAACTTTAGAAGTTCCAAAGTGTTTAACTACAAATTTCTTCCAAATGTACTTGGTAGCTTTATAAAGAAGATATCTAACTATATATATTCCTAGTCATTTAACACAACAAAGTATTGCATACCTTGTAATTTAGTTGATATTCTATTTTCTCTTGGTTGGTGAAAGTTCTAACTTCCTTATCTGGAATTTTGTAATCTCCAGTGAGCATGAAAATTTTTTCCACTCCAGTGTTAATGCCAAAATTCTTCATCCTATATCTCTAATACTCATAATCATTACCATAAAAAATTCGTGGTTTGGTAGGATTTGAGTTTTATATAGAACAAACATTCATAACTAACCTTCTATAAGAAAATATCTTCTCCACAAGACTTGTTAATAGAAAATGTTTATAAACAAAGATAAAAGTAGTTAATAAAAACTTGAGAAATAAAAGTTAAGCAAGAAAATATAGAACAAGAAAAAAAATTATCATGAAAACTTATATGTAAGTATAATTATTTTAGAGACCTACTATGATATGAACAGTATGATTAAAATAGAATATGAAGGTTCTCAATTACAATAGGGGTGAATTATATGTTTAAATACTTTCATTTTTAATCTTTAGAAAAAAATATTTTTAACAAAGTTAAATAAGGTAAATTCACAAACCATCTTTAGTTCTTAACTACAAAATAAACTTTATTAGGGTTCGAAAATATGGATCCAGAAAAGAAACTAAAGAATAGTTTTCTTAGAGAAATATTCTACGTTAAAGTGTATATAATCTTATTTATCAGAGTAAGTAAAAGTATAAGAAATTATAATAAAGTTATACTTTATTTCTTTATCAAAATATAGAGGAAATAAATCTTGAGACAAAAATTGAGTAAACAAGTAGGAAATATTTTAACCGAAAGAGTAGGGTATCCAACAACCTTGGATAAAGGTCCCTTGATTTTTAATTTCAAAAAAGACTTCCTTACCTACACCAGGGTAATCCCTTAATAAAAATATCAGAATCTTTCTTACTATCCTTGGAAGACCTAAAACTTTAAGGTAGTTAGAAACTTTGTCTCCCTGTCCCAAGAATCCCTTTAACTTTAAGAATGTCAACACCTCTATCTTCTTATATCTATAATCCCTCGATTTTACACAACAACAATCAGAGTCTCACTAAGAAAATTGAATGAGATGTTCACTGCTGAATGAGATGTTCAAAAAATGCACAAGGCATGAGAGTCTTTATCTCTTTTAAAATCAATTAACAACATGTAATTTATAGGATCTTGAAATGATATATTGATTATGATCTCATATGAATGAGCTCATATTGATAGGAAAAACTTTAATGGTCGATCCCTCCTCCAATGGTCATATATTTCCTTTAATCTTGGAGGGACCTGTACATGTGTCACTCAACCAACGGTTAGTTAGAAATAAATTTTATGACATCGTTTTATGTCAGAAAATATTGGGAAGAATTATCAATATTAAGAATCAAAAAAACGTAAGGAAAATAATGTAGGTTAACCAAAACTAAATAATCGAAATCTATGAAAAATATAATTCAGTGTCTAAATATATAAACAATCTGATTCTAGAAAAATGGATATTCAGATTCTATTTTTCTAAGAATTTGGAGACTAAATTATATTTATTTAAGAGTCTGAATTATGATGAATTTAGAGCCCTAATTCTAAGGAATTAAGAGTATGAATTATAATGAACTTGGAACCAGAATTATAAGGAATCATAGTCTGAATTTTGAGGAATTCAGAGTCAGAATTTCAGAGAATTCAGAGTCTGAATTTTAGTGATTTTGGAGTATCAATTTTAGAGAAATTGGAGTCTAAATTTCATATAATTTAGTGTCTGAATTTCAATGAATTTTGAGTCTGAATTTTAAAGAATTTGGAGTCTGATTTTCAGAGAATTTGGAGCTTGATGTTCTGAGAATTCAGAGTCTAAATTTCATAGAATTCAAAATCTGAATTTTAGAGAATTTAGAGTAAGAATTTTAATGAATTTAGAGTATGAAAACAAAGATACGTGATATTAAAAGAACTACAAGATTACGAGTTTTTAAATGAAGATCTGGATTCATTGTCATGGTAAAAAAATGGTTAGACTTATTTTTGAGAAGACATTGAATAAGACATTGAAAAACATGATAAGGAAAAAACATTTCTTAAAGAAAGAAAATTTTCTTTAAGAAAATAATTATTAGAGAAAGATAACTTTTCTTAAGAAAATGTGTTTGTTATTTTCAAAATATAGAGGAATGGAAAAGTCGTAAGGAAACCTTATTGACTTAATAGGGCCTGGTATATCCCCTCAATGCATTGGTAAGTCTCATGAGACAAAATATTTTGGGTTTTTCATATTTATGTATGGTCTTGGCATGATACCTTGATAGTGTAGTTATGATATATAGAATTATTAATTCCATCATTATAAGATTAGTTATTGAAATTACATGTTACTATTTGACTAGTAGAATACTCGTGTGAATGTTTAAATGGAATTATTTTACTTATTCATTCCATATTTTGCTAAATATTATGTTTAAAAGGATTATTATTCAGTTTCATGCCTTGTATTAAAATTTCATGCTTATTTATGATAGCTTATACTATATTGTTTTCCATTACTGAGCATTAGATCTCACCCCTTTATTATGATTTATTTTCACAGGATGCCAAGATGTGTTTTATGTTTAATATGTAGGGTTAATATTAGATAACAATGGCATTATAAAAGGATTATCTATGTTGTATTTTATGTTTTGAATTTTAATGCATGGTTCATATATGTAATCTATTTTCCAAGAATACTAACCTGATCTGTTCTTCAAGATTTGATTCTTTGTAATCATGCCAATGTATTAAAAGATTGCACTGACTCCAGGATTTTGTGATAGAGGTGTTATAGTTGGTATTGAAGGTAGTATAACAACAAACTTGGAAGCTATATTTTGAAATCAAATATTATAAAACATAACCCTTTGAATTATTTTGAGGATAAGTCTAAGAATAATATATAATCCATTATATTTAGTAATGGATAACCTAGGTTAATCATATGGACTTATGGGTTAAGAATAAGATTCCACTATTTAGATATCCTATAAATGATTCTTCATGACTATATCAATATGATTAGTGTTTCTCACATTATTCTTTGAGTTTTGGTCAATGATTAAAATCATCATGGTTATACATGCAATGGTTATACTTTAGATAATGAAGAGATTACAAAAGGGAAATGTAATGAAGTAGGTAAAAATGAATAAGTGGTTGAAGCATGGTTAATGGTTTAAGAGTGAAGTGGGGTTATTATGGTTCTTTTGTATTAGGATTCAAGAATCATTACATAAATGGATCTATGGTTATAAGATTCATAAGATAAATAAGGATTGTACTGCAGTACTTATTTTTTTAAGTATGTGGAAGAATTAGAGTTTTAATTAAGTATTTAAAGGTGAAAAAATATTTGGTATGTAACAATAAGACCTACATTATGTTGTTTGGTGAATTTTATGTTCTGATTGATTTTTTAAATTTAGAGACTTTTTTGGATAGTGAATTAGGATAGAAGTATTTTGGTCAAGTCTTGAGGTTGGAATAGAGTGAGTTGAACATTGGATATTATTTTTTGAGATTAAAGTATGTTTTCTTAGATACTTTGGCCCAACCTTATTAGTTTCAATAAACATTTAGAGGATGGAGGAAATAATTGCAGGCCTTAAGATTTATCGAAAGTGCATGAGGCATGAAAAATTCATTTTTGATCTTCCATTTCTAGGAGTAAGGGATGAAGTGAAAATAGATCGAAGCACAACCAAAGGATGAGATTATGCTTATGAAATGGAATGAAAAAATTTAATATCTTATATAAATAGTAAAATAAATCTTCAATTCTAGGGAATGGATCTTGAAACCAAAAATTTTATCTCGATACTTTTTTCGATGAATCAAATGGTTCCTTAGATCGTCTCATATTTAAAGCTTTATGAGTGTTAAATTTCACAAAATCATGTTCTCTATCACTCTCTATTAGAACATGATGGTTATATTTTTTTATGTCAATATTTTCGTACATGAAACCCTTGTATGTTTTATCTCTATTAACTTTTGTAATAACCTTTATTTTAAATTAGACCTTTTATCCACCCTTGTTCCAATGTGAGATTTCAATAAAGGAATTTTGAATTGTCAATCCCCATTTATCGAACCCGAATTTAAAAATTGAGAGGATGAAATTTATTGAAGGATGGGATAATGTAACACCCCAAGATTTCATGGTATGTTATCTTTTTAAATAAAATTTATAGCTTCTATTGCATGCAACACCGAGTTCGAGCGCACAATGATCCACCAAACTAGCTATTTAAAAAACAGTTATGAATATTATTAACCAAATTATGAAATTTATAATTTTTTTTTTCAAAATAGGTTTCATTTTGGAATTTGGAATATCAAATTTATCTTAGGTATAATTTTTGGTATTTGTCTAAAATTTTTAAATTTTTGATGAATAGTAAAAAATACAGCATTGTTGTTAGTTACCGACTTTTTCATTTAAATAAAATTTTAATTTAAATTGATTTTAAATTCACAATAGATAAAAAAAATAAATATATTAATCCAATTCAGGTCATTGGAACTATTTTTATAATAAAATTAGATATAAAAATTTATTGAACTTTGGAACGTCTCTTTACCCACCTTCTAGCCACATTTACGAGATTAGTATTAGACATAATTTTACCATTTCTATGAATTGAATTTCAAAAAACAGAAATTCATGGTTGTAATTAGTGTGGAAAATGTGGTCCAATATGATTAAAACACTTTTTGGTGGATAATAATTTTTGTAATTTTATTTACAACAGTTAAAGGTAAATAGAGTAATTAAAGGTAAAAATTATATTATATTGTTTTAAAGTTACAATAACAATTGTTATAATTTAATTTTATGGGTGGTTCATTATGAAAATAATCATTGGGTCGCTTATGAGACAACTTGAAGCCACTTTGATGACTTTAATATATTTATAATATTAAATTTAATGAAAATCCAATTTTGTTTTACTTTCATTTTTAACAAGTAAAATATTTTTAATATGAGGTTTTTAAAGTGATATGGTCAACTATAAATAATAATTAGAAATTTAAAATGATTATATACACTATTTAAATTTATTTATAATTTTAGAAAATAAATAATTAAATTAAATGCGGACAAAATGATTTAGTAGTAATTGTTTTATTAAAAGAAGAATCAAATAAATGATATTCATAATATTAATATAAATATAATTTGAGTGAGTTAATGTCATAAAATATTTTTATTAATTATTTTTACATATAATTAATGTTTTAAAATTCTTGTTTGAATATATCTTCTTGATTTGATTTTTGTATAAGACAAAATAATGAATAGTTTCAAAATTGATATCAAAGATATTTGAAAATAAATAATATTTTATTAAATGATATAAAATTAATACATACCTATATTTCACCAAAATTACTTGGATAATATTAAATATATCATAATGATAGATTTTTATGCATTTAATGGACACTTTTCCCTAAAAATGACATAAATATTGTGAAAATTAAAGAATGTGACAAAGTGTCACACTCTCATTTCTTATATGTTCAATAATTTTAATATAGGGATAACCTAGAGATAAATTAGATCATTAATAGTCTCTATAAGGGTAAAATAATTATCTACATTATATTAATTTATTTATTATTTTTAGAGGCTAAATAATTACCATAAATAATGACATAATAGTGAAGAAGTAATTATTATATTAATAGAAATATCAAATAACTGATTTTAAAAATATTAAAATAAATATAATTTGACATAATTGAGTTGATACATGATCTTTATAGGTGTCTATGACATGTTTGGAGTGTATTCAATGGTTTATTTCAAAGTTATCTCTCTATTCAGATTTTATTTAAAGTTAAACTATTGAATAGTGTTGAAATTGACACTATTGATATTTTATAAAAATAATAATATATTAAATTATTTTAAAATAGTTAAAATCATTAAAAAATACAAAATTATAATTATTTGGTATAAAATGTCATAAAATTTACATTTATAGGCAATTTATACCATATACGTAAAAATTTATAACCTTATAATATTTGAAATGTTATTACCGAAATTAAAATAAAATTGATTAATTAAGGGTAAATCAAAATTATAAAGTTTAAAATAAAACCAAAACATCTAAAAAAATTATTGGATGAAGAATATTTGATCCTTATCACATTATGATCAATTTTTTAGTTGTTTAATGGATACTTGTCCATAAATATAAAATATATATTATTTAAATAAAATATAGCTACAAAATATCACTATATTTCATCTTAATATCTTTTATGTGTCAAAATAGGGCCCAAATCAAGATATGAATGAATATAAATATATATTTTGATATAAATGAAATTATTTTCATTATATAAATTTAATTTCAATTTTTATAAGTAATATAATTAGCTTAAATGTCTCTTCAATTCTAAAACAATATTTATTTAATTAACATAAAAACATAATAATTTTTTTAAATAATATTAATTTTGATATTTTTTGAATTATTCAATATGTATAAAGAATTTCACAGATCTATAAGATATATTATTTAAGTTTGAAAGAATTATATTAGAATTCACACTTTGTCTTATAGTATTTTAAGTTAAGTTAAATTAATAATATTAAATGTGGCAATAATGACATCTTATTGAATTAATTTATTATTAATTTATTTAAAAATAAAAAAATGTTAAATAATCACATGGGTATAGAATATGGTATAAAATGTATTCTAATCTTTAATAATGGTCCATTTTTATGTATTTGGATCTAGAATATTCTTATTATATTTTAATATTTAGATGGTTTCCTAAAGTGCCTGTCTCCTCTCTTGTAAAATGGAACCTCTCATTCTATTTTATTAACACCTTTAAAACTCTTTGGATTTTCCCAAACATACCTATTTTCTCTCCAAACTTCCATAAATTAATCCTAAATCCCATACTTTTGATATAAATCCAACCTAAAGAGTCCTTTAGTGAAAATTAAAAGGAGATACTCAAAGAAGAGGTAATTGTTTTACCAATTAAATTCAATTTATTATCTTCTTCTAATTCCTATTCCTTTGTTGTTTCCATAATAATGTAATAAATACAGTATAATATATATGAAAAACAACATCACTATGCGCGTGTACGTACAACTTACCGTCTCCACACCATGATGTAAACTGTTTTCATCTATACATTATTTCAAAGAATATAATGATGAATATAATAGATATTAATAATAAATATGACATGAAATATATTATTTATAATTATCATACCACCTATTTCCTTGCCTATTTACCATTAATGAAATGATACCATCGCTCGTGCGTACGTACGAATTACCATCTCCATGATGTGATGAGATAATTTTCCACATCAACCATTAAAGAATGATTATAAAAAAATATATAATGAATAAGTATGAAATATATGAAATAACAATTATACTGGAAATATATATATATATACATATAAACATATATTTCATTTACTTTCTTCCATTCAATACGATAAGAAAGTGGAAACAATGTTCATGTGTACGCACGTCCTACCATATCCATGAACGGTGTATTCCATTCCACATATCTATCTTTTATCTATATTTATATACTAAATCTGTATTATATATATATATATCATTATTTACATTCTATAAGTAAATAAATCATTATCTATGTAATAAGATCAAGAAAAACATGTCAAACATGTATGATAAACAAAGAGATTATTACCTAAAACATTGATTTAAAATGGAATTGTTAATAAATAGGTCATGTAAAGTCATAAATGAATCATAAATGATATCATAAATATTATTAAAATTCTATTAAAATTTAATAATATGTTTAAAACCACTATAAATATGTTTATGACACATATGAAGTGAATCGGTCCTGCGGTAAGGGTTAATTTCGTAATATCATTTTTATCTGAGATTGTTTATACGTAAATAGTTACTGCGACATATTTCTAATCCATGTCAATATTTCTTAAAAATATTTTCAAAAGGATTTTTTAAGGTTTTATGTAAGGTAATTTTAACTAAAACTTCATTTTAAATGTTTTAATGATTTATTATTTTAAATCCTTCTCATTAATGTACATGTTTTAAAAATGGTTATAATGATTTATTTATATAGACATGAATTTTTTAAAATTTTAATTCCTTGCAAAAGTTTCAAATTGGTATAGGATAATTTTAGTCAAAAATATATTTTTAAACGTATTTTATATGTTCATGATTTTTAAATAAATGATTTCAATGAAAAAGTGTTATTTGTATCAATATATTTTTAATGATTTTATTAAATTATTTTCATCAATAAATACATCTTTTGTTGGATTTTATGTTTAAATGAGGTTTTTTTCTAATGATATAATCTACCACTTTGTGTTGAATGATTTATGATATGTTTGACTATGGATGTGCTATTTTGATACCACTCAAGGTTTATGGTTAAAGTATTAACATTTCTTATAATAGTTTTAATACGAATATTTATATTAGTTATGTTTTACCTCTTTCATAAGTGGAATGTATTGGACTTAATAAGTGACGGGCAGGTTCCTCTATATCCCTTCGATGCATCAACAGTTCTAATGAGACAAAATAGTTTGGGTTTTTTCCCATTTTTTTATGGTCTTGTCACAAGGCCTTGATAGTGTAGTTATGATGTCCAAAATTATGCATTCCCTCATTATGAGACTATTTGTTGATATTAAATGTGATTATTTGACTATTATAATATCCATATGAATGTTTAAATGACATTATTTGATTTATTATTGCATTTTTTTACTGAATATTATGTTTAAAAGGACTGTGTTTCGGTTTTATACCTTGTCTTAAAAGTTTATGTTTATTTATGATAAATTATACTATATTGTTTACCCCTAATGAGCATCTGAACTCACCATTTTTTTATGTTTTATTTTACAAGGATTCCAAGAAGTGTTTTATGTTTGATATTCAGGGTTAATCATGGATAATAATAGAATTATCAAAAGATTTTCTATGTTTTATTTTATGTTTTGAATTTTAATATAAGTTTCCTATATATAATCTATTTTCAAAGACTACTAAACTGACTGGTCCTTAGAAATTTTATTCCTTATAATCATTCCAATGTATTAAAATAATGCACCAGATCTAGGCTTCTGGGGTCAGGGAATTACACACTAACTCCAACTGAATCTTTGACAAATCAAAGTCGTTGATGTGACCTACCATTGGTTTACCTTAAAAAATCTTCATGATGAACAACCTCTACAAAATGAAAACTGTATTAATTATAATTGGATTTTTATACATGTCAACGAAGGTATTGAAAAGATATGATGTGTTTTTTACTTATTAGATACTATAAGATATATTTTGGGATAATGAAATCTATATTAACTCTAGTAGTTTCTTATATAGTCTCTCTCAATCTCCCTTCTTTATTTCTTATGGATTGTTACCAATCAACTATATAAAAATTTCCTTATATAGTAGAAAATCCTCCATCTGCATTCTATAGAACAAAAAATTCTTGCTATTGAACATATCCAGCAAGATCTTACCCTAATCCAATCCTATTTCATTGAAAATTAATGAACTTACACAAGCTTTGAAACACATTCACTAGGGTCTAGCCATATGAAAATCCATTAAATATCTTATATCACTTGTTGGGATCATGACTGTATTCCAATAATACCATCATAATATATCCACCAAATTATATAGAAGGTGGAAACAAATAATTAATGTTCCCCTATAATAAGGTGTTTAGAACATAGAATACCTCACACCTAAATCACCACACTGTAATACACACATAATTTTAATGGCACATAGTGAAGAGTATCGAAAGAAAATGAGGTTAGTATTGGGCACATGATGGAAGTGTCTGAAGTAAAGAAATTAATATTTTTTCACTCTGAGATCAATGTTATAATATCATCTATGATGGTTCAACACTCAATTATCAATCATAGGATCCCATGTGAATTAATTAAGAATGAAAATAAAATCAAACTATTACCTAATTCTATTTTAATTGAACATGTGTTATAATAATTACTAGAGATCATCACTCAAAGTAACTAAACATGGAACCCTATAGATAATGCACACATGCATCGAATGCATGTTGTCACATCAATTGTCAATTTATGAGTTCTATCACAGATAATTATCTTCACTTCCTACAACAATTTGATTATAGTAGAACCATTTATTAGATCTTGGAAGAAGATATTGTTGGAGTTGGTGGCCTAGAACCAACTACTTTGTACTTTATTCCTTAATAAAAGCCTTATCACATCTTGATTGTTCTTCTGCGTGACTATGCATGTGATAATGTCCTAAGGATGGCTGTTTCATTAAAGGGTCATAGTGGATCCCTTCTATGATGAGAACCCGGAAGTGCCGTAACACTGTTCTTGAATATATGTTCTATGGCCGGATGATATTATTTGAGGGACACAAATAATACAGGCCATTAGGGGTGAGGACTCATAAAACTTTGAGGCACCATCTCATGGTGTGCGCCCTTGGTAATATCCAGGAGGAATTATGAGAATGAGCCCCACCAGTAGGAAATCCACATTTTGAAGTGTCATTGGATGTTCCCATCTGCGGATGTGTGTATTGGTCCTTAGACTTTAAGATTATTATTAATGGGTATTAAAACTCATGCACTTAGATGTATTGACGAAAACTGTGACGACACACTATTCGTAGTGAGGTAGGATATGTTGGGTGCATCACAATTAATACCGCAGTAATAGATAATGCGAGAAAGGATTTGTCCATTCTGGTCCATAATGGAAGTAGATATCTCAGGCCCTTTGATGGAATTGATATAGCCTAAATAAATCGATGTCCATGGTAAGGTATGGGCAGGTTCAATTACGAAAATTCAAATAAAGAATAATCGAGCACATGGGTTGATGACACTAGCATGCAACCCGATTGATTGAAGATATCGAGACAAAAGGGATTATATTACACGGTAAACGTTCGTAGGAGGTTACACATCATTGCAGCGTTAACTTCTTTCTCTATGGGTTCCTTGCCGTGTTTCTAGACGCTATCCTTGGACTTTAGGCAGGCTCCACCTAATTCCACTGAGAAAGAGACCTAGAGGGTCACATACTAAGTGTGTCCATGTATCTCAGTTAAATATTAATTTAACAAGTTAAATAAAGAGTATTCCTGACTGTGGTTTAATAATTATTTAAGAATTCCGAATCGCATTTACTTCGACACTAGTTATTCGAGAGAATATATTGTGGGTGAAATTATATATTTATTAGCGAGTAATGCAGTTAAATTTATTTAATAAATAAATAGCCATTACTCAAGGTCTAATAAATGTGGAGGAGCAGATAAAGAAAAATAGAAAATAAAAGCACACGCCGTGTATATTAAATATACATGCCCTGTAGTTTTGTGGAAAATGAGTACACGCTGTGTATTAATGATTACACACCGTGTAGTTTTCCAGTCAGGATTTTCAGGATATAATATCTTTTATTAAATGATATTAATTATAATCAGCGTGGGCGCATGTCAAGGAATTAATAATTTGACATGGGGGTTTCAATAAGTGTTAATGAAATAAATGAAACAAATAATGTGTTTATTTTTTTGTCATAACTCTGTAAACCTCAAAAAAGATTATATATATCCTCACAACCCAACACTTTTCCATCGATCGTTGTGCACAACAATTCTAGAGAATTCTTTCAAGGCTGAAAGATCTCCTTCCTCCAAGAACGCTCTCATGACCGAGAGACCAAGGAGATCGAAGGTGGACATCACAAGTGAAGGTTCTTCCACTCTAGCACCCGGAGATCTCTTCAGCGACATCCGGAGATACGTGGTACACGTGTGGATCACCACTAGAGGAATCCAACACTTGGATTATATGATGAAACGGCGGATCACAGGATCGTGACTGAAGACATCAACAAATAAAGAATTCCATTGAGGTAATTCTTTTGAATTAATTAAATTAATTATAACCAACATATGATGATCCTATTTCTATGGTTCTGGGATTCTCTCTTAAGTTTTTAGTTCCCCGTTCAATTCCAATGATTTAGTGTTTTATATCGTGACAGATCTCAGATTGAATGTTGTTTAACATTAAAATTAAAGATGGGCTAACCCACCAATGCGCTTCCTCTGCGCCCGGAACCTACAAGTGGTATCAGAGCGGTCATATCGTTGATTATAATTATTTAGTTTTTCATTGATTTTTTACGCATTTAATAATTTAGTTGTTTCAATTCAAGTTTAATCATTCTGGAAATATGAATCTCGAGATCTGTTCCTCCTCCCTCATTTCTCATTCACCTCAATGAAACGAATTTTTCTTTTAATTTTGATTAAAATAAAATAGAGGAACTCATCTGAAGGAGCCAAACGTTTATGGCTGTACAACACCAGAATAAAAGGCGTGTATTCGGAAGTACATGCTGTGTAATCTAGGTTCAATGAATTGACTGATCTTCTAAATCAGGCCGTTTATTGGAGTATACCAATGTAATTTATGACACCATGTGTTGACCAGGAACAGGTGGAACACGGTTTCCGGATTACACACCGTGTGGTCCAACTGAACATGGCATGTAGTCCCTTAGGGTTCGGGTTGGACCGTGTACCCCGTACACAACTTTCCTGGCTGAAAACTGTGTAATGCGGAAACTACACGGCATGTGTCCCACAGAATACGCCATGTAATTTGAAAATTTCTAAAGTACATTAACACGCCCTATCCCCAGGTGTGTACTTTAGATGGACGGTGAAGAAACGTACACACCGTGTATTCAGAACTACACGCCCTGTACTCACCCAAATTATGAAGATTTGTTAAAATTTATTATTATATTATACAAACCCTTGAGACATGTACCATGGTGTAGGCGTAAAGCTGAGGCACAACACGTGATAGGTGTTTTATATATATGTGTTTAATTTAACATCTGCTTAATGAGCGATAATTCACTGAGTTGCCTCCAAGGTATAAGTTACATATAAGGATAATTTTAAATGAATTTATTTGTTTAAAATTATGATGGATGAGAATCTCAAGGAAGTTCAGAAAAGGGTTTAAGAAAAAAGGATTGATTAATTAATGATAATTAACTGATTTGAGCGTGATTTATCTTAAACAAGAATGATTAAAGAATTGAATGCTAGTTTTATTTATGCGTAAATATCGTTGCATGTATGGATGATCATGAGCTGAACCAAGACCTTTGTATGTGAATGGTTTCTTTTAATTATTTAAATTAAATTTGTTGGCATGTGAGCCATCTCTTCATTAATATGTAGGGCCTGCGCGCTCAAGGATTATTTTATGTAAGACCCCATTTTTACCCCTCAACTGCGTGTGAGATAAATGTATATGTAATGGATAGAGCTCCCAAGCTAGTGGAGGCAGCTCAAGTCAGGAGACAAGGTGAAACCAATCCAAGGAGATACAAAGGTGGACAGGTGTAAAGCTGTAAACACGAACCTTAAAGGTTCAAGGTGTTTCTCCCCTAGGTCTTGGGTTAGTTTATAAACTGCTAGATAAACTAACAAATAGAAAAATCTCATGATCATACCATTTATTTTATTTCTATCAGTTTCATGGTTTATTTATTGTGGGGGTGTTGTCACGATCACACAATTAATGAATTAAACGAGCATGCAAGATGGAACTAAAATAAAACTGGATTATACGTAAATGTTATCTTAGACATTTTTAATCACTTAAGTATATCCCACATAATATTAACAAGCATGTAATAAAAGATAATAAATTGGAAATTTACGTATGAGGATAAAAATCCTCAAAAGAAATATTAAGTCGGTATAGCCCTCCATAATCTTGGTTAGAATCGAACCATATTTTAAAGTACTTGACCAACCCTAGTTTGAGTGCTTTAAATTATTGGGGAATTATAATTCAAGGTTTTGGGTTGACTTGACTTGTTTCACATCAGGGGTTGACTGCCACAACAAGACTTGGTGTGACCATGAGGAAAAGGTTGAGGAAATCCAAAATAAAAGGATTTCAGGATTCGGGATTCCACTCAGTGGATCAAGGAGCTGTGAGTTAATGCAGTTGGCATTTGGAATGCCTACCTAAAACCCTTCATGTTTCTTGACCAACTCTAGTTGGGGTAATGCTAAGGGCAATATGGATCCTTGCAACTAGAATATTGAGGGAAAAAAATATTCTGAAGTTAATGGTGAGGGCTATTAGATTTCGATAAAATAGTGGGAGGCTGATAAGTATTAATTTATTTATTTGTCTCAGTTTTGTAATAAAGTACTAAACCTTTTCTCATCTTAATTTTTAGAAACGACAAGAAAATGACTTCAAAAATATCATTTCGAACCATACTCGATAAGGAAAACCTTCTCACCGGCACCAATTTACAAGAGTGGCAGAGGCGTTTACGCTTCATCCTTCGCCATGAATGGAAATTGTATGTGCTGGAAGAGCCTATTTCAATTGTGCCTAGGAAAGAGGCCGGTGATGAGGAATTATCTCTATTTATGAAACACATGGATGATTCCACAAATGTCCAGTGTTTCATGCTATCGACCATGTCTAATGAGCTCTTAAAGCAACATGAAAACATGGACGCGTATAGCATGATGTCTCACCTTAAGGATCTCTACCAAGAAAAGGTGAGATATGTGAGGTATGAGATCTCCAATTCTTTGTTTACAACTAATATTGAAGAGTTTGCGCCAACTGAGCCTCATGTAGTCAAACTTATTGGATACATTGAATGCCTAGACTTCTTAGGGATTAAATTCCAAGATGAGTTGTGTACATATCTCATCCTATCATCATTGCCCAAGACCTTCTCTAGCTTCATCGTAAATTATAACATGAGGGACAATGAGAAGATTCTATCAGAGATTCTGACCTTGATTCTTTAGGTAGACAAGGACATGGGGAATGAAAAACCTGTAGTCCTTATTGTGAACAAGAAAAGGAAGGACAAGACAAAGGGGCCAAAGACTTATAAAAGGTCTGAAGCCCCTGAGCACTGTCCCTCCAAGAAGGGGAAGATCTAGAGGCAGGGCAAGGAACGGGAGACAGTGTGTTTTTATTGTGGCAAGCAAGGCCACTAAAAGAGAAACTGCACCTCGAAGCATGGGGATGCTAAAGGTGCATTTGTTATCGAATGAAATCTTTCTATTTCTACACATTGGGTATTACATACAGCTTGTGGGGCACACATCTGTATTCAAATGTAGAAAAAAAGTATATTTAGAAAGATCACCAGAGGAGAGGTGGACCTTCAAGCTACCAATGGTGCAAGGCTGGCTGCGTTGGCTATTGGCGATTACCACCTCTCATTGCCGACTGGGATGATTTTGGTTTTACGTAACTCTTATTATGTGCCTAGTGTTACCAAGAACATAATTTCTATATCTTGTTTGGATATGGATGGATTTATTTTCAAGTTTGTAAATAAGGGTTGTCTTTTTTTATAAGAACAATGTTTGTTATGGTATGGAACATTTAAATAATGGTTTGTATGTATTAAATTACGAAAACCAAGTGTTGGAAATCGATAACGAAACAAACTCACATGACTCATACATCACCTAGTTGTGGCATCACCGTCTCGGTAATGTAAACGAGAAGCTCTTGACAAAGCTCTACTAAGATGGATATTTAGACTATACTGAGCTAGAACCACTTGATAGATGTCATTCTTGTTTACAAGGAAAAATGAGCAAGCCACCTTTTTGTGGATATGGTGAAAGGGCCACCGAGATTCTATGATTGGTACATACAGATGTGTGTGGACCATTTCCAGTAGAAGCTAGAGGTGGATATTCTTAATTCATTACTTTTACTGATGATTTGAGTAGATATGGCTATGTTTACTTAATGAGGAATAAGTCACAAGCCTTAGGGAAATTTAAGGAATTCAAGAATGAAGTATAGAATCATCATGGTAAGAAGATAAAGAAGCTTCGATCGGATCGAGGTGAAGAATATCTGAACCAAGAGTTCATTGATCTTCTATTAGAGTCTAGGATTATATCTCACCTCACTCCTCCTTATACACCACATTGGAATGGTGTTAGTGAAAGGAGGAACCACACCTTTTTGGACATGGTGAGGTTGATGATGAGTCATGCAGATCTTCCATTATCTTTTTGGGGATATGCATTACAAACTGCGACATACACATTAAACCGAGTACCAACTAAGGCGGAAAATGGAATTCCCTCTGAGTTATGGATTGGAAAGAAACCCATTTTATCACACACACATGTATGGGGATGCGAGGCATTTGTTAAGGCCTCCTCAGGAAACAAACTAGCACCCCAGGGCACGAGGTGTATCTTTATAGGATATCCCAAGGAAACTAAAGGATATTACCTATATAACCCTCAAGACAACAAATTGACTATTGAATGACAAGCCGTCTTTCTTGAGAGGGAGAACATCCTTAAAAAGGATAGTGGGAGAAATATTGACTTCAAAAAAGTTGATGCTAAAGATATACATGAGTTGGTACAGGAACAAGTTCCACAGGTCCCAGTGGAAGAGGTTCTAGAAACACAAGTACTGCGTAGGAGCTCAAGAGAGGTAAGGGAACCAGAGAGATTTGGTTTCGTAGTCACCAAGGATGGTGAATCATTATTTTTGGTCAATGATGAACCTCTCTCCTACAAGGAATAAGTAGAAAGCTCAGAAGCTGTAAGATGGCTAGAAGCTATGAATTCTAAGATGGATTCCATGTATCAGAACCAAGTATGGGTTTTGGTCGATGAGCCAGTTGATGTAAAGCTTGTTGGATGCAAATGGGTATTCAAGAGAAAGCATTACATGGAAGGTCAAGTTAGAACCTATAAAGCAAGGATAGTGGCTAAAGGGTTCAGACAGCGTCAAGGAATTGAATATGATGAAAACCTTTCGCCAGTTTCCATGTTTAAATCCATAAGAATCATACTTGACATAACAACTTACCATGACTAAGAGGTTTGGAAAATGGATGTCAAAATAGCATTCCTTAATAAGAACCTTCAGGAAGATTCCTAATGACACAACCAGAAGGGTTTGTGACACCAAGTGAAGCCAAACGGGTTTGAAAGTTGTAGAAATCCATTTATGGATTGAACCAAGCATCCAGGTCATGGAATTTTCAATTTGATGAAGGCATAATGAAATTTTGTTTCATTAAGAACGAATGTGAGCCATGTGTTTATAAACGGTTTAATGGGACTGCGATCGTTATCCTAGTAGTATATGTTGATGACATATTGCTTATTGGAAACGATGTACCAGTATTACAGTCAGTTAAGGAATGGTTGAAAAAGTGTTTCTCCATGAAAGACTTAGGTAAAGTAGCCTACATTCTAGGGATCAAGATCATTCGTGATAGATCCAAGAGGCTGCTTGGACTAAGTCAGAGTATATACATTGACCAGATACTAAAGAGATTTAGTATGGAACAATCCAAGAGGGGATTGGTTCCAGTGTCACATGGAATATATCTTTCTAAGAAAATGTGTCCTCAGACACAAAAAGAGAAAGATAGAATGAGTAAGATCTCATACGCTTTGGCTATAGGATCCATCATGTATGCCATGTTATGTACCAGGCTTGATGTTGCCTATACACTGATCATGGTAGGTAGATATCAAGTAGATAAATGAGAACCACATTGGACTGCTATTAAGACTATCCTTAAGTATCTGAGAAGAACTAAGGATATGTTCCTGGTTTATGGAGGAGGCGAGGATCTTGTCCTTAGAGGGTGTGTTGATGCTGCTTTTTAGACAGATCAGAGTGATATGAAGTTGCAATCGGGATATGTTTTTTGTCTCAATGGAGGAACTGTGAGCTGGAAGAGTTCGAAGCAGCCAGTTGTCGCTGATTCTATAGAGGAGTCCGAATATATAGAGGCTTCTAATGCAGCCAAAGAAGCCGTCTAGATTCAGAACTTTTTCCAGGAGCTTGATGTGGTGCCTATTATTAGAGATCCCATTACATTGTATTGTGATAATACTGCAATGGTGGCTCTTGAAAAAGAACCAAGGTCACATCAACGGAAAAAGCACATACTCCAGAAGTATCACCTCTTGAGGGATTTCTATAAAAGGGATGATGTTGCAGTGAGTAGAGTGTCCACATAAGAGAAGGTGGAAGACCCCATGACTAAAGGCCTATCTCAGCAGAAGCATGAATATCATGTGAGAGCTAGTGGGTTAAAGGTTGTTAGCAGTTGGCTCTAGTCCAAGTGGGAGTCTGTTTGAGTTGGTGGCCTATAACCAACTAATTTGTACTTTATTCATTAATAAAATCCTTATCACATCTTGATTGTTCTTCTGTGGGACAATGCATGTAATAATGTCCTAAGTATAGTTGTTGTATTAAAGGGTCATATCGGATCCCTGCTATGATGAGAACCCAGAAGTGTCATAACAATGTTCTTGAATATAAGTTCTATGACCGGATGACATTATATGAGGGACAAAAATAATATAGGCCATTAGGGGTGAGGACTCATAAAACTTTGTGGCACCATATCATGGTGTGCGCCCTTGGTAATATCCAGGAGGATATTATGAGAACGAGACCCACCAAAAGGAAATCCACATTTCATAGTGTCATTGGATGTTCTTATCTGCGGACGTGTGTATTGGTTCTTAGACTTTAAGATTATTATTAATGGGCATTACAACTCACGCACTTAGATGTATTGACGAAAACTGTGACGACACAGTATTCACAGTGAGGTAGGATATGTTGGGTGCGTCACAAGTAATACAGCATTAATAGATAATGCGAGAAAGGATTTTTCCCTTTCGTTCCACAACAGAAGTAGATGTCTCAGGCCCTTTGATAGAATTGATATAGCCTAAATAAATCCATGGCCATGGTAAGGTATGGGCGGGTTCAATTCTAGAAAGTCAGAGAAAGAATAATCGAGCACATGGGTTGATGCCACTAGCATGCAACCCTCTTGATTGGAGATATCGAGACAAAGGGATTATATTACACGGTAAATGTTCGTAGGAGGTGACACTTCATTGCGGCATTAAATTCTTTCTCTATGGGTGCCTTGGTGTGTTTCTAGACGCTAACATTGGACTTTATGCAGGCTCCACCTAATGCCACTGAGAAAGAGGCCTAGATGGTCACACACTAAATTTGTCCATGTATCTCAGTTAAATATTAATTTAACAAGTTAAATAAAGATTATTAATGACTGTGGTTTAATAAATATTTAAGAATAACTAATTTCATTTATTTCGACACTAATTATTTGAGAGAATATATTGTGGGGGAAATAATATATTTATTAGTGAGTAATGCAGTTACATTTATTTAAGAAATAAATAGCCATTACTCAAGGTCTAATAAATTTGAATGAGGAGATAAAAAAAATGGAAAATAAAAGTACACGCCGTGTATATTAAATATACACACCATGTAGTTTTGTGGAAAACGAGTACACGCCGTGTATTAATAATTACACGCCATGTAGTTTTCCAGTTAGGATTTTGAGGATATAATATTGTTTATTAATTGATATTAATTATAATCAGTGTGGGCGCATGTCAAGGAATTAATAATTCGACATGGGGGTATCAGTAAGAGTTAATGAAATAAATAAAACGCGTAACACGTTTATTTATTGTCATAACTCTGTAAACCTCAAACCTGATTATAAATATCCTCACAACTCAACACTTTTCCATCGATCCTTGTGCACAACAATTCTAGAGAATTGTTTCAAGGCCGAAAGAACTCCTTCCTCCATTATCGCTCTCAAGACCGAGAGACCAAGGAGATCGAAGGCAGACATCACAAGAGAAGGTTCTTCCGCGCTAGCACCCGGAGATCCCTTCATAGATGTCCAAAGATACAGGGAACATGTGTGGATCACCACTAGAGGAATCTTACACTTGGATTCTACGACGCAACGACGAATCAAAAGATCATGACCGGAGACATCCACGAAGAAAGAATTACACTGAGGTAATTCTTGTGAATTAATTAAATTAATTATAACCAACATATGATGATCCTATTTCTATGGTTCCGAGATTCCCTCTTAAGTTTTTCGTTCCTCGTTCAATTCCAAATATTTAGCGTTTTATATCTTGACAGATCTCAGATTGAACGTTGTTTAACGTTAAAATTAAAGTTCGGATAACCCACCAATGCGCTTTCGCTACGCAAAGAAGCTATTGATATTAGATAGAGGTGATAAAATAACATCTATCTATCTCTAGGAAGTGAGATAGATGGGTAGAATCTATTAAAACTCATGGAATTAATTGTAACATGAATGGTATCTTCCCCTGACTTATATAGGCAGACTAGAAAGTCACAGAATCTACACTTTGTCCCTATGACAAGTTTATGTTTTAAAATAATCCTAAAAAATGTCCCCAATGATACTTTGAAACTATTTTTAAATGTGATATTATTTTAACTCTCACTTGAAATATTAATGTATGTTACATAATTAAATAAAATTCATTAATCAACTAATCTCTCCCAAAAATATTTTAACTAATATTGAGTGTAAAATTATTAATTCATTAGTTATATATTTTTTATTCTTGTATTCACTTAAAACATGTGAATAACTTTCATAAATAAGTTCAATACTTATTATTATAAATAAAAATACTATATTATTTATTTATTTATTATGATCTAGAAAAATCAACCATATCCTGACCCCAGAAATGGGCCCCAACATTTCCTAAACTCCAATTCATTAGAATTGGTTAATATTTAAAATATATTTTGTGTGTGGCCCTCACGACCCTTATCTTTACAAATGTGATTCATACCCATTGATTAAAAATTGTATATAACAACACATAATAAACTCTAAGTTGATAAGGTTTATTAAAAGCAAAAAAAACCTTATATGACCACACACTTTTCAATATTATCTTTTTGAATCACAATGTCTAATAAAACTAGATGCAAAATTTGTCCCATTATTTATTCTTGATTTATTATTTTATTACCTTAATATATGTAAATTCTTTCTTCTACCCTGGCCATGGAATTTATAAAGTTACTACCATCTCATTCAACTATTCTGATGAAATATATTCATTTACCTAAGTGATAAGTACTATTTTGATCATTAAATCATTGTCATACCAACAAATACGTATCTAATGTAATCTAGTTAACCACAATATAAATATTAGGGTTTCCATCTCACATCATAGTACACAAGAAAATGGTTCACATAGATAATTATCTCATGTTGAGAGACTGATATACATGCTCATAAATAGGAACAACTAATGACACCCTAAACATGTGGTGTTCTTATTAGTGGGTCAGTCCTAATTATCTCCTTTACATGAGATCACAAAGTGTAAATTTCAAGAGAAATAGTCTCAATGCTTATGAGTCTCAATCACCTGATAGTCAAATGTCATCTATGTCCATTCTAGATGATGTATCTTGAGCATATATCATATCTTTTGTTATTACTGTCATAGTATCTCAACGTTCTCATTATAGTTGTGAACTGCTATATCCTACTGATATGGAAAATAATATAAGGATATTAACATGTAAATAGTGTGTGTAGAAGTTTCAAAACTACAATTATAAGAATAAATGATGAATAAATCATTATATACATGATATGGTAATATAAAAGCACGGTTAAAGTTAGGTCTAGGTCACCCAATTTCACTAGATCCAACTTGATAACCATTTATATGTCTGCTATCACAAGATAAGACCATTATTCAACTATGTAATAGATTTTTTCATTGTTCGAACCATGTTTTTATATATGGTCACTCTTCTAAATAAGTCTCCCTTACCATCAGTAAAAACCCTCAAGAGATGATAACCATGAGTATATCCCTTTTTCCCTTTTTCATAATCTTGTCATCATATCTATTACATTTGGTATGATTCCATGAAATATAAAAAGTAGTTATGTATTTTATACTAATTCCTTATCTGAATCAAAATAAAAAACATACTCAATATTTTTATATATACAAATGAGTATCTTTAATGAGATAACCTTTCTGATTAATTTAGACTGACAATGATATTAGAATCAGCTGATCCATAGTAAGACTTGTTCATGTATCCTCACTACTAGTGTTCCATCTTTTCTAGGTACTAGGTACACATCCCTTGTACTTTCTCAAGTACTTTTAGATAGCTAAGACTACATCCTATATAGTTCAACAGAATTTACCTGATATTTCCCTACCATAATGTATGGATTGGAAATATCATATCTTATACATATCATAACATATGAAGAAATGCATCACAAAATCATATGACGTTATAATCACCATTATAACATCATATCACATCTTATACATTCCTTCTCTGAGAGATTTATTCCATGTGACATTGGAAACAATTATCTATTGAATTATTAAAAATTGTATTTTTGTAATACTTTTCCAATATATATACTTTAACTTGGTCTAAGAAACCCTTATATCTACCTCAATGGATCTTGGCCCTATAAATTAGGTTTCTACTTTAAGTTCATATCTTTACACTTACTTCTAATACAATATTAACTAACTTTAATAATAGTAACTAATTTCTATATGTTAGCAATATATTTTACTTGGAAAACTATGGCACTCCCATTAAACGCTTATAGACACCTTAGAAACTTTTATTCAAAATAAATATTATATTATCAAAATTATTTCCTTAATCCATAAATGGATATCTAAAATTTGTATTCTTTATTATAATTCAAGGGTATCACTTACCTTTTTTTTCTTACCATATAGACATCTTTTATAAGGTTTCCTTTAATAAAGTTGGTCTTAATATATAATGAATGATATAATGATTATTGGAAGTTAATATGGTAAGTATAATTATAATGGATTGAAGCATGATAATTTGGTATAAACAATAAAGAATTATTTTTACCAAACTTATACCACCCATGTATATTTTTTCTCGAATACCCACTCATGACTTTATATCAATTAGAGAAACTACCAAAATGTTTACTTTATTTTTGGTACATATAATCCATCTTTATAAATTCATATGAAATTTTATATTATATATTATTTCTATTCACTACTTCTATATAATATGAAGATTCATTATTCTTATTGAATAATATATAACCTTGACCTGGTGATCATAAAACTTCCTCCATGGTTTTAAATTTCCTACATAATATATGTATCTATAACATTAAATTTCCAAGAACTCTTATAGAACTAGTTATTATGAAATCCAATAGAGATTTACACCCTTATTATATAAATATAATATTTCCCTTGACTATAAATTTTTATCTTAAGGATTTATTTTACATATCTTGACATTTTAAGGATAATTAATTGAGATGAGTTCTTTTTTTTCTCGATTCAAGTTTGTTTATTGACTTAACCTTGATAAAAACATTTTCAACTTAACACATGTTTTATGAAATAATGGATTTATTTCATACTATAACTCATATAATATATATTTTTCATTATAGTAGGTATATGGTTACGATTTAACACTGATATTTGTGAAACATGTATCAAAAAGACAACGTATGAATTTTTATGACTTATAAGTCTCATAATTGATCCTCCTTACACTTACATCACAATTTATATTTTATATGGAAATGTGAGTTTAGGAATAAATCCACTCTACATTTTCATAAATAATTAATGCTTGTTAAGACATTCTTCGACTCACTATCTTGAAGAATCTCATATCTTCTAGCTAAGAATATCGCTTACTTCAATTATACATTACTTAAATATCATCAATGAAATTCATGAAGTATAAGAATTTAAATTTATATTCTACCTAAAATATTTCACACGTATCTTGTTAAAATAGTTCTAAAATATTTTTTTATTTATCACATTTAATTTCAAAAAGGTGCCTTGGTAAATTTTTAACCTAATAAGAAATCAAGTAAAATACCATGGTGTTTTAGATCATGAATATTCCTTCTTGGTATTTTCTTGAAATTTTGTATTGTATTTACTTAAAAAAAATATACTTGAAAAAAATATGTTTTATTTACTCTTATAGTTTATGTTCATCATTTATTATCAATGATTCAAGTATTACAGAACTATTAGTCAAGTACGAAACACCACAAAAAACATTCATTCCAAAATGAGATAATGTATCATTGTGTCCAATGGACACAAAAGATAAATGTTTTTGTAATACTCAACACTAAATAATAGTTCAACAAAAATCAATAATCTTAAAAAAAAATACAAGTTGTATTATTCTCATTTTTGACATAGGAATCACCCTTACTTAGAATATTGGAAAATTCAACTAATTTCTTATAATACTTTTGAACATATTTGGTTTCTTTATTTGGATGAAAATGATTCACACACATTTTAAATATGATAAAAAATAAATAAAATAGAAACATCACACGAAATACTGAATATGCATGAATATGAAGCCCCTTCTTACTTCTAATTTAATACATTATAGTATCTATTCCATTGGATTTTCTTTCCAAATGAAAAGAAAATAGCCTTATATTTTATGATCCCCATATTTATCTTTGGTTTATTAGAAGGAAATTGTGAAGGTACCATTTGTGGTATACTTTCTATTGGACTTTTTCCTTTTCTTTCTTCTTGTTCTTCATATGAACTAAATATTTATCTTTATTTAAGTTATTATCTTCTTGGTGAACCTTAATCAAAAGATATCAAATCATCTTCTCCATACTATTTATTTTACTTTACTAAAAAAAATTGAAGAAACTTGGTGATTAGGATGATAAAATGAGATTTATTGAAAGATCATTATTCAATATAAATCTTTATTTAAATTCACATGTGTTCAGTGTAATCATAGACTCATTCATTTCATATTTCACATTATCCTTACCATCTTATTATAGATTATATGACCTGGTATTATCATCTATGTCTTGATATTTCTTTCACACCTCACTGTATATTTATGATATAATTATTTTTCACACATCAAATTCATCATTTATGTGTCTCATATAAGATTTATTTTAATCCTAAATTACTTCTTGACGTGGATTAATTGGTAGTGGGGATTTTAGCACACATAATTTCCTTTCATATCAAAGAACTATTCACTAGATCATATACCACTCTAGAAAATTAGTTTTGGTTAGGACATATTCTTTATCCAATTTTAATCATAATAAATTTTTGTTGTTAATAACCATATTTCTATAAATCAAAACATTAGTATATTAGTACTTTTATATTTATGAACAATTATTAAACATAATAAATTTAGTAATATAAAATTTCTAAAACTATTTTATCAAACCCTAGTATCCCAAAATAAAAATATTTAGAATACTCAATTTATTGAGAATTATATTGGAAATTATCCATAAAAACTCTCCTCACAATCCATGATATGTCTTCACCACTTCTCAGAGTGTTTCAAGGTAAGATTTTGTCTGGCCAACTATATTAACCTATGGCTCTTTGATCTCTTTAGTGGAGTAAAATATCCTAAAAAGTGGGACTTTAAGTTATTAAATGATTTGCCTCTAAAATTACGCCAATATAGCTATAAAAATTTCTTTTATGCTAATTTTATTTAAGTATACCAACTAGTTTCATAAGAATTATATAGTAGTAAGTGATACACTTAACTAAGTATGATGAGCACATCAAATGTACATTTTTTTTAAAATTTATGTGATAGAAGGAAATAATGACTTAATATATAAATTTAGGTTTTTAATATATTTCTATGTGAATGAAATCCATTTATATTTATCATATTTACCCTTTGTGATCTAACTCGCAACTTATCCATGATTAAAAGGAAAATATTCACCATGAATGGTCATTTTATCTATTTGTTCTTATATATTAGTTTCTGTGATCACATCTAAACTGTATAAACATTAAAAAAATAAACCATTTATATATAAATAAATATGAAAAGCACATGATCATGAGATTTTATAATTGTTGATCCATTTAGAGAATGATGGACCAACAAAGATCCTAGGGGTTACTCCATGAGTCATATCTATCTCAAGTTGATGTTCTCATACCATCCAATGCATTTGACTATTGTCTACAATTTTTCTAAATCTCACTGTGAATTGCATCTTTTCTCATCCTCTTCATTATACACAAATATAGATTTATAGGTTTGGAGGGCATGGTAATGTTGGATACACATAAATATGATCACTTGTGGACATGCATACCCTTATACATACAATAAGGTGAGAGAGAACACACATATCATCATTTATTTTAATAAAATTTAAAGACATCAAACCGAAAAATATTGAAAATTAATAAATAAATATAAGACAAATATTAGTCCTTCTGAGATCTTGATCAATCTACATGTAATAAATTTGAAAATAAAAATAAATTTTCAATTAGTTATACTCAAGAGAATTAATGATGAATTTCAATAAATTAATATAATTTTAATTTACAAAATACTTATCAAATTGTTCCACAATCAATTTTAAAAATTTGAAAAAATAAATAAATATTTTTTTGATTTTTTTTAAAAATTTCTAGATCTTTGGTATTTATTTTACACCATAGAAAAGGTTCTAGGATCAAACTAGATTAGGTAGGTCAGGAAGGGCTGGCTTAGTAGGGCGACTAGGTTGTAGATAGTGCATGCCCTATAGTCTTGCTGATGCTATTGGAAGGACCCCACTATTGCCTCTATTTTTTTTTAAAAGTTTTTCTTTTTTTATTAGATGAAGTTCCTTACAATTCACATAAAAAAATACCCTAACCCAATCAGCATGGGGTGTGTGTGGGGGGGGGGGAAATGTTTTAAATTGTGGGAAGAAAATCCACCTTCCAAAACATTAATTGTTTTTTCTAACTCCCATATCAATATTGGAGTACCCACCTTTTTTATTTTAATTGTTTTATTTTATTAGGATATATAATAAAATTTGATATTATAATTATGTAAATACATGGAAATCATCTCCCCTCTTACAACCAGCCAAAACTCGTGGGTATAGTTCACCCCTAGTTACTATTTACCCAATCAAAAGAACATATATATAATATATTTTTTTAATATACATTTTTATCCCAATAATAAATTTTTTATATTTGAATGGCCATAACTCGGGCATCCAACCTTGGATCAAAGATAAATTCATGATGTTAGGAAACAATCATCTTCTTATAGTATAATTCTAGCAGAAATAATTTTATTTTTTACTTATTTAATCACTTGTTTTTTATGATACAACTTGTTGGTACTGATCAAATGATGAAATAGTGAAAAGCAGGGAGATTAAAAATTTTCACACCTTGATCAACATCCTAATTTTGTCTCCTATAATGTTCCAATCCATTATGAACTAAGGAACCTATGAAATTTAATTAATCATGAAAATAAAATCAAACCATTACCTCATTTGATTTTAATTGAACATATGTTCCTATCATTTTCATAGATTTTCACTCAAAGGAACCAAATATGTAACCCTATAAATCATCCAATATCACTTCAATAGCCTTATGATATATCAATTGTTATTTATTTGTTGCTAGATAAAATAATAGACGACACTTTCAATTTCCACTCGATTATGGTAGCATCGTTTCTTCCATATGGTAAGAAGATCTTGGTTTAGGGTGATTGGATCACCTCGGTCTCTCTCTAGGAAGAAGAAGAGAAGGAACATAAGCTATATGACTCATGGAATGAATAATCACCAAAATTGGAGACTCCATCATCTTATATAGGCTGACTAGAAACTCACAGAGACTAAACATGGTCCCTCTTACAAGTTTGGGCTTCTAAATAATCCTAAAAAATGTAACCAATGACACTTTGAATCATTTCATAAATGTGATGCTTATTTTATCATTCAATTGTGACATTAAAATATGTTAAATGATAAAATATTAGTCATTAACTCAAATCATATGTCTAAAAAATATTTTAACAAACATTGGATAGAAAAATTATTTGTTCAAAAAAAAATATTTTTTCTTCTCATATTAACTTAAAAATTGTCAATAACTTGGGTAAATAAATTAAATAGTTATTATTATAAAATTGAATAAAATTGAATTTATTTATTTATTAGAATTCATCAAATATTGACATATCCTAGCCCACGATGTGTGGCCCATAATATCATAAACTTCAACTTATTAGAATTGGATATACTTTTGAATATTCTTTATGTGTGACCCTTTGGGCCCTTATATCAATAGAAGCAAGTCATACCAAAATAAAAAGAGTTTTATCAAGGAAAATATATTGTCCTTTTTAAAAGATATTGTTTTTTCAAAGTAGTGACAACCACTTACGAACACATACCAGGAAATATAACCACTTTATCTCAAGACATATCATAAATAAGGATGCACACTTTGTGTCATTATCCCTTTTTTATTTATTATTTTATAACCTTATTGTATGGAATTTATTTCTTCTTCCATAGAAATAGATTTAATAAAAGTAATTCTATCCAGGTTAATTGGTCCCAAGATATCTATTTGATTATGTAAGTGTAAAATCTTATCTTGATCATTCAATCAATTTCATACATCAAATTATGTACCCAATGTAAGCTACATCACCATAACATAACTATCATGGTTTTTATATTACATAAATGTATGTCATAAAATGGTACATAGTGGTAATGATCTCAATTCGAAATACTAATACACAATATCATAAATAGTAATGACCAATTAAACCCTAAACATGTGGTGTTTCTACTAGAGGGTTAGTCATTATGATCACCATTACTTGAGATCACCAAGTGAAAATATAATAATAAGAAATCAAAATATTTATGATTCCATTAAAACATGATATCTAGACATCATATTCATCCTGTCAAGATGATGTATCTAGACCACATGACATATGTTTTACGATTGATTTCATATAATCTCGAGGTTCTCATTATAACTGGGAACTACTATAACCTTTTCACATGACAAAAATCTTAGAAAATTACCATGTAAATAGTGGACATAAAAGTATCAACATTATAATAGTATGAATACATCATGCATAACTCACAATATAAATGATATGGTAGTCAAAAATTAGTTTTCAAGTTGGGTCTATGGCATCCAATTTTACCACAAATTATTGAATGAATGTAGGGAAAAAAAATAACATAATTTTACATTGTTAAAATATGAGCCCTACTCGATAGGGGGGATTCTTCTTTACTTTTATTAATGAAAAAAGGATTATTGAAATGGAAAAGTACACATTGATAACAAGTGGTCCACCCTAATGAATATAGAAAATTATAACTCATGAAATCAGTCCCTATATCTCCTAATAAATCTAGGAGTGTCTCCACTCATGACTATTTATTAGTTTGGTCAAAGGTTCATACTGCCTAAACTCCATTAGATGGTACACTTTGTGAGAGACTAAAACTATCATTAATTTTCCCACAACCTCTTCACACACCACTTATATCGATCGAGTCAAGGGTTAATTCTTGATGCGTCTACATATTTCCGTCATCGGATCAACCATCCTATAACATTTAGTGATACGATCATCATTATCTGGTATGTAACTTTTAGTTTACCATATTTTGGAAATCGAGAATATATTTTATAATGCTCCACCAAATCTACCCAAAACAATGAAAAATAGGCCACTAAAATTTCTATATCTATAGAAACTAATACTTTATCTAGAAAATGGTTTTAAACTTTAAGCCTAAAAATATAAAGGAATGATGTAAATTTTAGTATCATGTGGCCACAATGGACTATATTAAAATAAAATAACTCAATCATATTGTATCATTCTTATGTAATCAAAAATATATTCAAAAAAATAATTAAGACAAGTTTTATTTTACAAATCACACTGGAAGATTATTTTAAGAAAGTGAGGGTATTATAAATAATATTTAAATTTTTTTAGAATACCTTTTAGGATGGGGAAATAATTTGGGCCAGTCACTCGAGGGTTTGGATTTAAATTTTCAATTGAAATTCATGTAATGGAAAATAAAAACTATAGAAAACAAATATATATTAGTAATAATTTTGGCTTAGAGTGTCATTAATAATATTAATTTCCTCATAATTTTCTTAGAGTGAAAAAAATAAATTTTATTAATCATTTAAACTCAAATAAGGTTTGAAAAGAACACATACAAATACTAAAAATATATTTGAATATGACTGAAAATAGGGAATATTTTTTTATATTTTTAAAAGTAAAATATACTATAGACACACCAAAAAAAAGAGGAAACTGAAAAACCCAAAATTAGTTCCTCCCCTTATCACAAATTACACTTTATCATAAATATAACTCAATTAATGTCATATATTATTCAATATAAAATGATAATATAGTACAACATTTGAGAGTTTAAAGGAATGATTTCAACTAACTTCTTTAGTTATCCATGTAAAGTGTTGATAAAATGTGATTCCACATTTTATTAGATTATAATGGTCTTATAGATGGTGTTGAATCCATTTTATAACATGATTTCTATAGAAAAAATAAGAAAAAATTATTTATTTATTAAAGAAATATGAAAAACACTAAACCCTAAATGTAGAAAATTAAAATTATGGGGTTTATTCCCACAAATGTTGAATTTATAGAATATTATAACTGAGTAGTATTGGTGGTCATATAAGGTGTGATTAAAGGTTCGATATAGGTGGTAAGAACCACTACATGTTGTTTTTCATAGTGTCCCTAAGTAGACACCAGTTTTAGAGTACCCTAGAGAAAGATAAAAATAATCCCAACCCTAAATTGATAAAGAAATTAAATTTGAATAAGGGGAAACAAAATAAAGGGTCCTCCATGAATTTTATTATGTCATCCTCAAGTTTTTACTTGTGTTTTTGTTTAGGAAGTAGTGGATTCAACACAGGTACCCCAGGTTCATCAAACACTAACTCCATCTTTTCCTTGATGTTATCTTATCAAAAACCAAGTTGGGATACCACTGAACCATACACCTAAATTGGTTCGTGACATGTCTCTAAGAGATTTACCGATCCCCATGGTCTTGCAACTTGTGACTCGGCATCATATGATATGAATTTTGGAATGGTTTTACCCAAATAAAGATGATATGTCAAGGGTTTTACAGAGAACCCAACCTGACCATTCCATACATTGGTGGGTCATGCACCCAATTAGATATCATGAGTAAAAAACTAAAAAACATGGAATATTAATAATAATATAAATAACAAAAATAATAATAATATAATAATGGAGCATAACATATCTTCCTATTGATATAATTAAATAATAGAAGTATGTCATTTTTAAAAAAATATAAACGGGATAAGATGGTAAGTTGAGTAGGTGATAAAATCTCTAGTATAAACACACCAAACCAAATATGTAAAAACTAATCCACTACTTATCACTATGTGACATGAGGGAATCACCCCACCATATCACCTACACTACCTGAATAAAGTGTGCATGCATACCTACTGTCTCTAAGCGGTTCTATACCCTTACCCATATTAGTTAAAACAAGGTATGCATACACCCATTGGTGTCTTTAGGGTGTGAGAAAAACTATCCCATTTGGATCACCCAAAGGTTCCACATACAACCTTTATTAGAAATAACCAAACACACTATTTTTAAATAAATTTAAGAAATTAGGATTTAATTTTTTTATTAAAATAACAAGAATTATACATATATCTTACCAAGTAAATGATAATGAAATAAACATAAGACATTCCTTTTCATACATTATAGCATGGGATTTTACCCTAGGTTCATTAAGTCTATACCACCTAGAGAATAACTTCACTAGACAACCAGACATATTGATATAAATTACTTCACTAGACAGTGGGGGTTCAACACGAGAAAATTCACTAGTTCGGGTGAAATTACTAACTAATGGAAATGAAATCATCGTAATTTAGGTTAAACTACCCAAGAACTCAGGGTTTCCCATGATGTTTAACTAATACAAATAAATTATCCTTGAACATGGACTTTTATTAATCAAATTAAAAAGTTGTTTTATGTTCTGAAATAAAACATGAATTTTACATATACCGACAACCAAAAGGTAATAAAACTAATAGTTTTATATAAAACTAATAGTTTTATATAAAACAGTCCAAAAATCATTAATAATACACATTTATATCATTTCTAAAATTTTATTTTAAAGGAAATAACCAACGTTTTAACTAACTAAGGGTGAAAATGAAACCACCTACCTTAACCAAATGAAACCACTTTCCATTGGTGTGAATCCAATATAATTTAATGAAGAATACCCTTATAATCCCAAATATATCCCTGACATTAAAATCCACATCCTTTAGCTTTTAGTAGAGAAAACCACAGGTCATTGTGGCTTTAGGTTAGGGATAAATCCAAGAAAAGAATAAGAAAAGAACATGGAAGAAGGGGAATAATCACATAGAAAGTGTTTTATATAAATAATCCTTGAATATCACACACAAGATCAAGACAATAAGGAGATATATAAGGATTCCTCAAGAGGGGATAGTTTTCTGGTTTCATTGTGGATTGAAAATAGGGTTTAGAAACTTAATTATGGTAAAGTTAGTTTGTTATTTTCATTTGTTTAAAATTTCTAGGAAGACTACATGGTTTTTCAAGAAAATGTTTCAAATAACATGACAACATGTAGATGCAACTTGTTTTTACTTGGGTAGCCCCATGATTTGGCTTTATGGTTAGGAAAATCAAACACAAACCATGAAAATAATCTTTAAAATAGACTAAATGTTTTATTTGGTTTCCACATGGTTAGATCTATCAACGCACGAACTATGCCCTGATTTCTATTCCATGTTTTATTAAAATATAGAAATAAAAACACCTATGAAATTAGAGAAATATTAAAAATGAATAAATAATATAATATATACCTAAAAATGACATCATGGGTGTGAAAATTCTCCCCACAATATCACTTTCTACTCAATTTTTTTTCGAAACACTTTGTTTGCGAATTAAAAGGTGAATTTCTACCTCATAAACTCTTCTCACTCCCAATTATTTTTAGATTCATCACCATGGAACCACAAAAAATGAAACAAATGAATTGAATTCACCTAAATAATTTTGAGCTAATATTTAATGATATGAATTGGTTTATCAGTTATAGAGACATATGAATATTACTTGAGTTCCTCCTAATTCATTACATGAGAATGATCTAGTTTGTACCTATTTAGTCGAGAGAGGGAAAACATGTTATTAATGGGAGTCAACTATGGTGTAAAATATATATAGTAAGTGACCTTCCCAATTTCTTAAGAGATATCTAAGGGGCCTACGAACCTTGGGTTAATATTCCCCAGCTTCCCCTATGTTTCCCCAAATAGGGTGATACTTTCAAGAAAGCCTTGTTTCGCAATGAAAATTCTAATTGGCAGTTGAACCAGTCAACATATTATCTTTAGTAAATTTTATCCTTAACCAGATGTGATTTAATAGACTACAATTTTAATTTTTTCTCCTAGAACAGGCTGGCTCCCACTATAAAGGTTTCACCCACCTCAGTCAAACACAAGGGAGAGTTGTACGACCAACCGTAAATAGCATGGAACAGAGCCATCCAAATAGAGGACTAGTAACTAATATTATTATAAATTCATATCAACATAAATGGATTTCCTATAAACCACAAAAATCTAAAACATAGTCTTAAATAAAATTTTCTATAATATGAATAACTTGTTTCTTATGGCCATCAGTTTGTGGGTGGTAGGTTAATGCTCAGCATTGACCCACTGATAAGTAAAGCATTGAAATTTGAAATAAGTTATGTACCAAATAATTTCGATCAACCAATACCAATTACTTATATCATAATATATTTTAGTGATATTGGGATGAAAAACCCACTGAGACCAATGGAATTATTCCATCACTACTTTTATAATGGATAAGGGGACCAAACACTTGTTCTTGAAATAATTAATTCCTTATGAGGAGAGAGATCACTCACTAGTGGTCTCCCCACCATATATAGTTCCTTTAAAATGATATAATTCTTCATATTTAAACTGATCTTGAGAAAAAAAATCAATTAGAGATGGGGTGAGTTACATATTAGTAAGAAACATAATTTCCTTCTCCTATTTTCCATCTAGTTCCTATTTTAAGAAAATACTCACGAGGTTCCACTCTACACTGGATTCCTTAAACTATGGAGAGGGTAATTTTATTATTACATAATTTAAAACATTATTAACTTTACCTTTCATGAATTCCATATCAAAATAATTCATTTGAATATATTCAACCCATCTCTTCTACATGAGGTTTACATCCTTAGAAGAGAAAATATAGCTCATTCTGCTATGATTATCATAAATCATAAAATTCTCACCAAAACGATAATGCCTCCAATACTTAAACACATTCATAAACACTGGTAGTTCAAGGTAGTTCTATCAAAAAACATTCATTCCCATGGGTCGATCCGTTAACCTATTGATTTTTTTGGGGTAAGTAATTTTATAATTAAGACCACATAATTGTGGATCGAAAATGTTCTTGTCCAAAAAACCTAAAACCTAAATGGATATGATCACCTGGTTTCTGTGATTCCTATTAGGTCCATAATATTAATAATCATAAATAGACTAAATATGGATAAAAAATAAATAAATTATGTGCATGATTTTAAAAAATAAATTTATAATAAAATTTAAATTAACTATTTTCCTAAAGACAATGACACATAAGAATATAATGTAATGTTTCTATATTTTCAAATTAATTGAAGAGACCTACCATAAATCTAATTAAGTAATCTTAGGTCTACCTTGACTCCCCCAAACTACTTCCCCGTGATGAATCAATTCACACACACATATATATAAATAACATTTTCTTAATATATTTCTAATTTATTTCAATATTTTATATATTTGGTTTAATTTTAGTGTTCAATTTAGTTTTATTTAGTAATTATAATTTATTAGATTTAAAAAAATTATTCTCAGATATAATTGTTTTAGGTTTGTGGTCTGATCTATGAGTCTTAAGGTCTTGTGTGGGAAAGGCTAGGGCCTTATTTTAAAATTCTTCATTCTACATGGATCATTCCATCCTACTCCATTAATTTTAATGCTCGCATGATCTAACCCATGGGGTGAACCACCTCGCTCTATTCAAGGTAATGGGAATGATAATTCCTATCATGGGGATGGAATTTTTTATATCCATAATACACCACGTGATTTCCGTATATGAGAAAATATCCCAAAATCACACATGATTCCTCACAAAAGACCATATATCGTTGAACTTCATCAGGTGGAATCAAGATGGGAGTTGAGTTCAACCACCTCTTCAGCACCTAGAATGATATTTGAAATTATTAAGTCCATTAAAACTTTATTTCCTTATGAGTGAGTGTGGTCAATGATGATGAAAACCTGGAGAATTCCTTGATAAACACTAACAATAGCAATTTAATATTAAGAATATTCACATATCAGAGATGATTTTGGGTTCCTTCTAAGACATAATAGCTTCCACCTTCTCAAGATAGACCTAATGATTTGTTTAAACACCATATTCCCATGAAGGCAACCTCTTTGATCAAGAAGTAACATTAATATATCTTGGAATATGGTTTATGATCCTAAATAATCACTATGATAATCCTTAGATGTCATTCATGATCCTACTATGATTTAGAATAGACCAGGTTATCGTAAAAAAATTCCACAATGAAGTAATCAAGATATTAATTAAATATACTATTCATTATCACCATGAATAAAACATGGTCATTATTCAAGCCCAATGGAATCATGAGATACTCATAGTGGCCATTCCCATTCTAAATGATAATTTTCAGAATGGATGACTCTCTCACCTTAAGCTGGTGATATCCTAACCAAAGAACAATATGAGAAAAATACCCCACCCTTTATAACTAATAAAATAAATCATTTCTGTGGGGAAAGGGATACATATTCTTGATAATGGATCAACACAGTTTTTAATAACCAACAAAAAACTAGACAGAACCACCCAGATTTATGGAAAAAGAACCAATGTATCCCCTAGAGATACACTTGTGATAATAAACCCCTTGTCCTCTAAGACATCTAGTTATTTATTTAATTATTTCAATTTTTCTAGAGCTATATGATAGTCTACAAATTATATTAGTTATGTTACCAGAACCAAATTTATAGAGAATTTAATCTCACATTTTTATAGAAACCCTATGAAATCATCTAAAAATACCTTAAAGAATTTCCAAACCATGAGAGGTAACACACTATTAGAATTCCCATTTTTAGCCTATAGAATTAATGATAAAACCTAAAATATAAGCCATATGACCTTGGGAAATGGTGGTTATGCCTGAAGATATTGGGGACCCCATTATACTTGAAATAGATAATCTCTCCCATTGGGGTGGTGAATAGAACCCTTTGATGGTAGAAGTCAATATAGGCCTTATGGGTTGTCATCTAGTCAATTCAAAAAATGATATCAAAAAGGTATATCTCAAGTTTTAGAAAATCCTAAGACCATTCCACATTGAACATCGTGATGATGCTGGAGAGACACAGGAAACTGTGACCCCTCTTTTTTCAAATAGGATTCGATATTTCCATGTCATAAGTAATAATAGCAAAGGGAATATTCAAAGATTTAACAATAAGAGTATAAATAAATGATTGAGAAGAACTGGTTTTAATATTTACTTCAATAATAACCATAACTCTCACCATATTTGGTGCCACATTCAATTCCATGGGAGCTTGTCTTACTTCCTGAAGCTTCCTATTCTCTGCCTAAGTCTAAGATCTACCACTAATTTAGGCTCAATTCTCTACTGTCTCTACCCATGACATGATACTAATCTTCTTTCATATTTAATGGAATGATACCCATTTTATTTGAAAGTATCTAACTGCACTTGTGATCCCTAAGGAGATAAAAACATCACACCACTTCTCATTGAAAGATTAGAACTATGGAATCAATGAAGATTCCCCTAGACCCATATAGATGATCATTCTTTGGTGAATCTTGGAAACATGTCTTCATGTGACCTACAAAACTACATTAGTGGTGGATGAGAGAACTAATTACCATAGGGGTAAAAGTAGTTGTATAAGAAGATGGTTGAGGGATATTTCTACTTTCCCTCCTAATATATTTCTAATATATCTTTATATCAGGAAAAATGACCTCACTTCTTCTAAGACTGGTGGATATGTCAAAAAACTCAAAAATCGCAGCATGATCAATCTCGATTATCAAATATTATTCCAAAACCTCTACATAAGATTTAATCTTAAAATGGAATAATGGATACCTAATTTATGGTCAAAGACCCATTTAAAACTGGTGATCATTTAATTCATCATGATACATCAACTCTATAGAAAATAGATCAACTCCAATAACCTATCATCATATTTAATGATGGTTGAATTATCTTGAAAAAGTTTTATACACTCTTGAAATTTATCTAGATCCATATTATCTCTGTAAAAATGTTGAGTAAACATAACATTAAAGTCCTTACATTCAAGGTTCTCACTTAGATTATCCTTAATCACTAATTCTAACTGCTTTATGTCAGGAAAATTAAGAATAATAAAACCAAATTTAATATTAATTTCCTTAGGATTATTAAGAAATTATAAAATTCTCTATCTTATCTATCCAATCATCTGTTTCTTGATGGATGTTATAACCTCAAAAATATGGTTACCTAGATCAGAGATTCTATTAAGCTAAATCATTTTCCTAACTAAGACCTATACCTACATATTGAGGCTTTGGATTGATCTTTTCCCATTAATTTATCTATGGATTTAACTTTCCTCACAACTAATTAAATTAAATATTGACCAATAGGAGGGTTATCCCATGGAAAATTGTCTATAGATCCCTTTGAATGGTTCACTTGGGTTCTTCAAGAATGCATGACACTATATAAAATCAAAAAATAAAAATAAAACTATAGAAAATAATAAATTATTAATAAATATCAAAAAAATAAATAGAATAACCTAGTAAATTATAATCAATAAAACACAACAACCCACATCCTTTTATAAAATATCACCAATGTTCATGGTCTGCAACCCATGCACCCAACCCAAAAGGAAGGGTAAATCCAAATATGGTCCAATATCCCATATAAACTCAAGGATGAGTAATAAATGTTTTGGTTAGATAGTCCTTCATACCCATCACCCGAGACTCTATTGTCTTATCTTAGATCTACCATACTCCCCAGATAACATAACCAAAAACTGGGCTTTGATAAGATTTTTTTCCAAAAACCATCTAGATATTCCCTTGACCCGAACAGTTGAAATAGACCTTGACATGTTTCAAAGGTTGTTCCGAATCCCCAAGAGACAACAACTAGTTCCTAGTAATAATTGTACTAGCCTTTATGAATAATTTATCTCAAATAAATTTGATATCCCAAGGTTTCGACTAAGAACCTGACATGGCCTTTCTATACATTGGTGGTTCATACACTTAATTATATAACACGATTAAGCAAATCAACCAAATGTAATAGTAATAATATTAAAATCACCAGGAATCATAATAGGACATAAAATTAAGATATTGAAATATTAAAAGTATATCATTAGTTAAAAAATAAAAAGGGGATAGAATGAGAAGCTGAGTAGTAGATAAAATATATAGTATTAACATGTTGAAAAACAATGGAAAAAATAATATACCACTCTTCACTATGGGATATAAGGGAATCATCCCACTTATGTTATCTCCAAAACCTGAATGAAGCTAACATGAATACATGAAACCTTTAAGTGAAACCTTTCCCTTACCTAAATTAGGTAAAACAATTTCTTCCTACACCCATTAGTGTATGAAGGGTGTGACCATAACATGTACAATATGATTCCAAGAAGTGTTCCATTTACAAACATTTTTAAAAATAATAAAATCATGCAAGTTTAAAATAAATAAAAGAAATTAAGCTTTATAAGGTTTTTGGAAAATAATAATAATTACACATATCTATTTTTAAAAAATCCCACAAGGCATACTCTTGGTGTTTTTGGGATTTATTGTGTTTGTTTACAAATACAAATGACCTAAAATTAGTATGGTTGGTATTTTCTGAAGTAAGTTTTTAAGGTGGTAGAGTTTCCCAATGTTTCTCAAAATTTTGGGCCTCAAATAACAAGAGTTTTTTTTTTGAAAAAGGAACATTTAAAAAAAAGTTATCATGGTTCACAGATCATGAATGATAGTTTGTGGACTATGAAATGTGGTACCAAATAAGATGAAGGAATTTTGGAAAAGGTGGTTTTCCGCATAGCAGCGCTATGCAGATCGTGTATGAGAGTGCGCAGATTGCTAACTAAAAATGGTTCACAAGGAGGATCATGGTTTTTTAAAAGGATTTTTATTCATAGATGGTCAATGATACATCATATGGATTTTCCTTAGAGGAAAAGAGGTGGTGATTTTAAGAGCTGTGAAGGAAGAGTGTTGGTATGTGGACTATGTAGGGAAGAACAGTTCATGGGAGAAGTAGTACATGATGAAGGCTGTAACACATCATAGATTTGGTAAATCTAGGATTAAAATATTTTGCGTATATATTTACCTATATAATAGAATGATAATACCATTATTAAGGAGTGTGATTTTCATTAGAAAACATTCTCACTCTGAGAAGAAATTCAGCTAAGTTTGAAAGAGTTTGTGTGGAGTCTGCGAAGGAGAAGAGGTTTGTGTGGAGGATTTCATGAAAGAAGTAGGAGATCACAGGAATGGTTTGTAATGGTGTTTTGGGGGGCTATTAAGATCTCAAAATAAGGAGGTCTATGAAGTAGAACATGTTTCATAGAAGAAAAAGTGGTCCACAGGGAGAAGAAGTCCACATAAGCTGAGGTGGTACGCAAAGGTGATACATGATAGGGAAAGAAGAGGCAGTTCATGGGAGAGGTTTTCCTCAAAGTATATGTGCTATGCGGTGTAGCTCAGTTCATAGATAAAGAAAATTTGTTCATGAAGGAACATTAGCAGTTTGTGAAAAAAAACTTTCATCTAACTAACCGTACACGAAAAAGTGGATTTCATCTACGAGTGGAAAATGGACTTCACTAGAACATCCATATAAAGTAGAGGATGTTTTCGTTAATTTAAATGAACGGACATAAAAGTCCATAAATTATGAGTGGATCCTTTCTAAGAGAAGCGAGTGAAGGAAAAAGAGGACAATGATCATTTCCACTGACAGTGATCCAGTGAAAGAGACATAGGGAGTGACAGTTGGGAATACAGTGAACATACCCTAAATCTTGTAAAGTTTGTGAGTCTGGGAATAGAGGTGATCTATCTTGAACCTTGAAATTTTTAAATTATCCTTAATAGATTTGGTACATCGAAAAAATGTTGTTGTATGCTCCTTGGATATAGCCTAGTGAGGGTGAACCAACTAATAGTCATTTTGTCTCATACATGATTTCATTTATATTCATATATTTGTATGGGAAGAAGATAGAAGAGAGTTTTGTTTAATGAAGAAAGAAGATCCAAAGTGGAAGTTGTTTTAATCCTTCGTACCATGATTCACCTCCCCTGTCAAGGTATTTAACCTAATTGGGCTAATAATTGGTATTAGAGTGAAAGGTTGAAAGTCAGTGGTTCTATATAAGTAGAATAAATAGAGGGTTTCAATCACACAGTGATTCTAATATTTGATGGAATCAATTTTCAATTATGGATGAATTAGATGCATCAATACTTATGATAATTAAGAATGGATATCCTTATAGCAGCTATGCATTGAATATCATCCAATATTGATAATTGTTCTTTATCAGAAGCCGATAGTAGGGAATTGGATGCTGATGATAAGGGGATTAATGCTTTAGGGGGATCCCTATCCAATGCAACCTATACTAAGGTGATTTCTTCTAAAATATCACCTTCTATGTGGGAAAATGTGTTTAATATTTATGAGGGTGATTAAAAAGTTAGATAAGAAAATCTATATGTTTTATAGAACAAATATGAGGATCTTATAATGATCTCTAATGAGTCTATTGATACATTATTTGATTAGGTGAATATTATCATGGATGAAATGTGTGGTCCTAGAGAATTTATTAAAGATATAAATATTTCCAAGCGTATCTAGAGAAAACTTCAACCTTGGTTTAATCTGCAGGTTTCTATATTGGAAGATATATATATGAAGAAGCTGACATTGGATAACTTAGTTTCCTATGAAATAAGAAATGATGATAATGATGATGTGGAAAAGGGGAAGTCCAAATAAGTATAATTCAAAGCCATGAAGAAGATATCAGTTGAAGATACTCAGGAGGAATACAATTTGGTTAATGTCATGTCATTTTCCCCTTCAAATCTGCAAAGAGGAAGTGGAAAGTTCAATGGTGAACTTCCACTTTCATGATTTTGATGTGGAAGGATTTGACATTTTGTAGAAAACTACCCTAAGAAGATTGAATATGATGAATAAGAAAATGATGAAATTACCTATAATAAGTATTCATCCAATGTGAAATTAGGATAAGTGGAAAGAGAAATTTCTTCAAAAAGAAGAATATGCTTTCAAAATAAAATGAATGTTCAGAAGAATCTGAGGTAGAAGAGTTGGAGGACTAAAAAAATCATAAAACATATTCTATAGAGGAAGTTCTGGGAAATTCTCAAACAAAGGGAGAAAGAGACAGTGATGAGGGAGAAGTAGATGGAATAGTTTACCTTTAGGCTGAATTATATGATGCTCTTGAAGAGAAATATTCTTGGAGAGCCAAATTAAAATAAATCCAACAAAGTGGTTCATGATGCAAAAACCCTATATTCAGTAGTAGGAAGAAGAGAAGTCTGAGATGAATAAATAAATTGAAAAACTAAATTATTCAATGCTGAAAAAAATCAGAAAAGGTCTTTGAGTACAAAATAAAATTGAATAGAAGAAAAGGGATATTGATAGTCTAACTAATATTGGAAAATATCAGATAAAATGAATCGAAGAACTTGAAGGGAACTTGTCATTATGAGAAGAAAAGTGAAAGATCAGAAGAAACTATTAATTCTATTGAAGTAGATAAAAGAGTGTCAGGAAAAAAAATGATTGATTAGAATGATACTGGTGTTATGGGGCTTGATCACAAAAATAAAGAATTAATGGTTGAATTTATACCACAATGTCCCACTCGAAGATTGAAGTTTGATTTGGGAATGAATCAGAATTTGAAAATTTTGAGAAACTAAGGAGAAGAAGTGGTTCAATATTTACACATGAGAATGCTTCCAACATTATATGTTAGTATTGTGGAAGGATGGGAAACTCACTAAATGTATGTTCCATAGGCAATAGGAACTGAAGGGAACAGAATCAACAGAGGCATCCAAACAGAACTATATTTTCTAGAAGATAATTTAAAGGCCACTATTTCACGTGTGGAAAATTCAGGCACATTGAAAGATATATTCATCAATAATGAATAGAAATGTGGGTAAATAGAATGAATGTGGATATAAGAAGAAATTCAATATATCATAAAGTGATTTGGAAATGAAAAATCATTTTTTAAAATCAGAAGATGAGGATGGTCCATCATACTTTGAGGAAGATCACATTTATAAATCAATACCACGTATAAAGTCAATAAACATCGATGAAAAATAAGAAGATGAACAAGTAGCTATTTTTGAGATTGCTTTTAAAGAATCATATCTCAATGAAATATGGATTATTGATAGTGGATACACCTCTCATATGATAGGTAATAAAGATTCGGTGACCAGAATCAGGTATGATAAGAAAGTTATCGTATGATCTAAAAATAATGAAGGCCTAAAGATTGTTGGCTTGAGAAATGCCAAGTTTGGGGAAAAGACAGAAGACATGCTGATGTCTTAGTTTTTTAAGGTCTCAGTAACAATTTTCTTAGTGTTAGTCCACTTTGTGAATTAGGACATTCCATAATATTTTCAAAGAAATTATGTGTCATCCTAAAAAAATACGGTGCAATTGTTTTGCAGGGAAAGCATGAAAAAGGAAATCTCTACCATGTGAGTGGAGAAAAAATATGTACATTCTGTCTAAGATAGAATAAAATAATCTATAGCATAAACATCTCGTTCAGTTGATCCAAACATACTTGGAAGATCTAGTGAAATATAATGCTGCTCGAGATATCCCTAGATTATCAAGTGACCATACCCATACATGAGATTCCTTCCAATAAGGGAGGATCATTCGAAATACATATAAGGAAAAAGAGAAAACATCAGCAATATTTCTTGATGTGGTTCATATTGATGTGGGTAGACCAATTTCAACAATATATATTGATGGGAAGAGATACAATGTTCTCTTCATTAAATATTTTAGAAGAATGGCATGGGTATTAATCATTACCCACAACTCTAAGGTGATCAGTTACATTACAATATACCGATGGGATATTGAAAAGATGCTAGGTCATAAAATACTAATTATTGGAATAGATAATGGGAACAAGTTCATGAATATAAAAGTGGAGGATTATATCATGAAATGTTGGTTAAGGCATCAAGTTTCAGTAGTGAGAACTCTACAACAAAATGGGGTTGTTTAAAGAAGAAACAGAACTATTAACAACATGGATTGAAAAATTATCATTAAAAAAGGCCTACCATAGATTTTTTGTAAAGAGGCAGTGATGATATCATTTTAAACATAAAATAGTGATTTTTTGTATCCAAAATAATAAAAGACTCCAAATGAGCTATGGTATGGAAATAATCCAACATTGAAGTACTTTCAAGTCATTATAATTAAGTGTTTAATTATTAATAAAGAGAAACACATGAAGTATGAATCTTGTGGAGATGAAGGGATATTTCTTGGCTAATCAAAGAAAATAAAATCATATAAAGACTTCAATAATAGGATGTGAAAGATTTTTGAAATCCATGATGTAACTATAATAGAGAATGAGAAAAATATTCAGAAAATATATGATCATACTTGGGAGGATAGTGATGAATACATAAGAAGATCAGGGGATGATCTAGTTTCATAGGCTAATTCAGAATAATATTTAGTGGATGAAAGGATGATCACAATTTATTATATGCAAAAGGATAGAAGATAAGAGATGAAATTTTTAGACATAATATAATTGTTGATTAGAAAGATCTAGTGTACACAAGGAGGATGAAAAATCTATAACAAGAATAATACTTATCATAGATAAATCAAAAATTATTTAATGAAGTAGCTAGACCTGATAATTGGGTTCAGGCTATGAATGAAGAGCTTGACCAAATTGAGAAGAATCAAACAAGGGAGATTGTTTCGAGGCCAACAAAGAAGAATGTCATCGGGACTAAATGGGTCTTTCATAATAAGATGAGTGAAGATGGTGTCATAATTCGAAAAAAAGAATGACTAGTGTTAAAAGGGCACTCCTAGATAGAGGGTATCAATGTTGATTAAACTTTTTGACCTTTTGCAAGGATAGAGACAACTGGACAATTCTTAGCCATAGAAGTTAAAATAATGTTCAATGTTTTCCCTATGTAAGTCAAGTCATCATTTCTGAATGGGGTTATGGAAGAAGAAGTTTAAATTACATAGACAGATATTTATCGCATTCATGAAGATGAGAACAAAGTTTATTAGTAGAATAAGTCTTTATATGGTTTGAATCAAGCACCAAGGGCATGGTATTCAAGGATATATTAGTTTCTGAGGAAGCCTGGTCTCTAGCATGGTATAGTTGATTACAATATTTATGTCATCAATGAAAGTGATCAAAGGATGAGAGTGCTGATATTTGTCGATAACATAATATTCCATGGATCAGATGAAGCACAGTGAAAATAATTTTCCTAATTCATGAAAAGTGAGTTTGAAATATCAATGATTGGCGAACTAACATTTTACTTGGTTTACAGGTGACATAAGGGAAGAATTACACATTCATTTCTCAATAAAAATATAATAAGGATATTATAAAAATATTTTGAATGGATAATTACAAGGAGATGAAAACTCTTGCCACTACCCAGATGTAAATTACATGGGATGATGAAGTCAATGAAATAAATATCATAGAGTATAGGTAAATAATTGGTAGTCTATTGTACATTATAGTGATAATACCTGATATTGTTTTTTCCACAAGCTATGTAGAATGATATTAAAGCAATACCAAGGAAACCCACTTTATTTTAGTGAAAATAATAATTTGGTATATCAAGGGAATGGTGGATTTTGGTTTGATGTATAATGAAAAATTTTAGTAGGAGTTATTTGAATATATAGATGCATATGGGGCTGGTTCAGTAGATGATAGAAAATTGACATTAGGTGGTGCATTATATCTTGTAAGATTTTGTATTTCTTGGATAAGTAAGAAACAATATTTCATTTCATTGAGCACCATAGAATCTGAATATATTGAAGATACTCAAGCGTATACACCATTATTATGGATAATTTAGCAACTTAAGGATATGGGAATTGAATCGAAGTCTCTAATTGGAGTCCATTGAGATAATTCAAATGCTATAAATCATATAAAAAAACATTCCACCACTCAAAAACAAAGTATATTGAAATAAAATATCATTTCATCAAGGAGAAGGTTGAGAAAAGGTTTGTGAAGTTGGAGTATGTGCCTATAGAACAACATGTTGCAGACATTCTGACAATGGCCCTACCTAAAGAATCATTTTAATGGAATTGACTAGCATTGGGAGTTCAATCGACTCCCCACACTTGAAAAAGGGTGGCTATGAGACCCCCTCTTTCAGAGGTACGATGTATTTTTCCCTAATGTACTGATGTGTGTTCTTTACCCTGCTACATACAATAATAAAGTGACCTTTGGGTTAATTGAAAAAGAGAGAGAATTTTGGATATTACAAGAGAGAAAATGTCTCAATGCAGACACATGGAGACGATACTAGGTCGAGCAGTGAGATAGGGGGAGTTGAAGTTCTTAGGGGGAGTAGTGATGCAGCGAGAGTATTAAATGTAACGATGCCATAAGAGATCAATCAAGGGATGCATATCATGATAGTTGAGGATTGCGATGAAAGAATATGAGTGGTTTTCAAATGGAATGAAATAAATCATTGATGAAATTATCATTATATTTTTTTTCAAGATGGGCAAACCTCATGTGGGCTTAGATTATGTGTTGAGTAAATCCTTGATCGATATCTTAATTGCTAGAAGCAAATGATGGTTAAAGTTGGAAAGAGATTTAATGGTATATCAAAATGTGAAGAGTTGTCAAAAAACCCAAAGGGGGATATTTTTGGGAAAAAATACCTCAAGTTGTCTACATGGTGTGTTTGGGTGTGATTTTGTTTTTTGAAAAAACAAGATGACTGAAAATGAGTATGGTTGATATTTTCTGAAATAGGTTTTTAAGGTTTTGTAATTTCCCAATATATGACAAATTTTTGGGCCACAAAGTCGGCAGTATATTTTTGGAAAAGGAATGTTTTTCACAAAGGGGTTCATGGTTCATAGATCAAAAAGGATAATTAACAGACTTTGAATGGTGTTTTCTAGAATAATGTAATAATTTTAGAAAAGTTAGTTTTCCACATAGCAACACAATGTGGACTGTGAAAGATGGTACATGGACCGCAAACTAAAAATGGTTCGCGGGGAAGATTGTGGTTCAAGTTAAGGCTTGAGGTTCATGGAAGGATAGTGTTACTTGTGATTGACTGACGTTGGCAGAAATGAGGTAGTGATTTTAGGAGATTTGGAGGAAGAGTGGCAGTTCATATACCGCGTAGGGAAGAATAGTTCACCGTAAAAGTGGTATCCGGTGAAGGCTGTACCACATTGAACATTTTCTAAATCTTGTAATAGTGGATTTGACAGATCTATTTTCCTATATAGAGGACCACTAATACTAGTATTAATGAGAGTAATTTTCATTAGAAAACATAGTCACTCCAGGAAGAAATACAGCTAAGTCTGAAAGAGTTCATGGGGAGTCCAAGAAGAAGAATAGGTTCATGAGGAGGATTATGTGAAAGGAGAACGAGGTCATCGGAGCGGTTCACAAAGGGGTTTTGGGGGGCTATAAAGATCGAAAAGAAAATATGTCCACAAAGTAGATAATTATTTTTGGAAGAAGAAGTGGTCTTTAGGGAGAATCAGTCTACAGAAACAGAGGCGGTATGTAGAGGTGGTACACATAAACAGTATATGGAAGTGGTACATGACAGATAAAGTAGAGGTAGTCCGCAGGTGAGGTGGTCTGTGAAGCATATGCACTATGTGGTGTAGCTCATTTCATGGAGTAAACATGGTTGTCCATTAATGGACTTTAATAGTCTGCAAACATAAATTTCTAATATCTAATAATATGTATAAAAGTGGATTTCATCTATGGGTGAGAAAGGGAATTCAATAGAGCATCCATCTATAGTTGAGGATGCATTCTTTCATGAAAATGAAAGGACCTAAAAGTCCATGAAATGTGAGTAGATCGCTTCTAAGAGTAGTGAGTGAAATAAGATAAATATAATGATCCTTTCTACAGGCATTGATCTAGAGAAAGAGACATAGGGATTGACTCTTGGAAATGCAGGGAGAAAACTCAAAATTTTATAAAGCCAATGATCTTGGGAATATATGTGATCAAGCCCAAACCTTGTAATTTGGAAGTGAGCCTTTTTGGATTTTTTGCATCATCACAATGCCATTTTATGCTCTTTAGAAGTAGCCCAGTGAGGGTGAACCAAGAAAAAATTCTTATGTCTCATTCATGATTTCATTTCTATTTGTATATTGTTATGGGAATAAGAGACAAGAGAGTTTTGTTTAATTACAAAACAAGATATGAAGGGGAATTTGGTTTAATCTGTCATACCCTGATTCACCTCCTCTCAAGTTATTTAACCTAAATGGGATAACAATATCTTTTACCATGTAAATACTAATGCAAGAACCATAAGACATGACTTTTTAAACATTAAAACATGGTAGTGTACCATATGAACACTACAACTAGATAACTTGTTGAATAACTTCATTATCCAACTAGCAGATGGGAAATAAATGACTTTACTAGATTGTTGGGATTCCACACCAGATAGTTTATTATTTAGGGTGACATGCATAACTAGTGGAAATATCCTTTTCCTAATTTCGGTTTACCTAGTCAAGCACTTGAGGTCTGCAGTGAAGATTAACTAATAAAAATAAATCATCGTTGAATATGTAATTTTATCAAAAATATAACAAACAGTTTTAAGTTCCCACATAAAACATGACTTTTCTATTTTCAAGCATAAAAAGTTAATAAAATAGAGTGTTTCATATAAATCATTCTAAAATTAAATAAAAATCCATGTTTTTAGAATTTCAAAAAATTTCTTTAAAAATATAAGGATAAAAGGTTTAGCTAACAAAGGGTAAAAATGAAACCACATAACTTAACCAAATTAAACTTATTTTTAGCAGTTTGAATCCACTACAAATAAAAGAATAAGACCCTTTAAATACCAAATGAATACCTAACATTAACATTATCATAATTTATGTTTATGTATAAAAAAACCCTTAGATGATTTGGAATAGGGGTAGAAATAAATCCATGAAAATAATAAGAAGTGAACAAATAAGAAGGGGGTGAATCACTTACCAAGTGTTTTCCATAAATAATTTTTGAATAAGCCATGTAAAAAATAGCCAAGAGGGATAATGGGGAGAAGTTTTCATGAGGGGGAGGTTTCTAGTTTGAGGGAGGAGAGAAAATAGGGTTATGAAATTTAATTCATGTATGGTTAGCTTAGTAATCTAATTTTTTAGATTTTGGTGTTGGCAACATGATTTGGATGAACAATTTTCCAAATAGTGCATCAACAATGTGGATGAAACTAGTTTTTACCTAATTTGTTGAACAGTTATGAAAACTATGCACCAACTTTGAAAATCACCAACAAAAAGTGACTATATATTATACAAATTTTTGCATATTATTATATATTAACTATGAGACAACTATGTTCCAATGACTATTCCCTATTTTTTAAAATTTTTTGAAAAACAAACACTCAATAAATAATGAAAATTATAAAAATAAATAAATAATTGAATCTGTACCTGAAAATGAAATCTTGGGTGTGACACAACTTCTTATTCTTCTTTAATCTATAGATAAATAAATAAATTTTCTAAATCTACCATTTAAATAAAATGGAAATTGGTTTTTAAATTAGTTTCAGTCAAATTAAACCACAATGGGTTTATGTTTTAATCATCTCTTTCAATTGTTTCAACATGAAAATATTTTTCTATAAAAAATGTCTTCGGTAAATATTACCTTTTTTCAGTTTAAATAGTGGACCCTTCAACTTCTCTTCCAAACACATTTCCTCATTTTTTTATTCCCATATAAATCATGTAATAATGGTGTTGTATTTGAAAAGTTAAAATTAAGGGAGTTAGAAATATTTTTAGTTTTACAATAATCAAATATAAATGAGTATAAGGTAAGGAAAAATCCCTTGTGATTTTCAGCCGATAGTGGTTGATCAGATTTTAAGGCCACTGGAAGAAGACTTGAATTATGAAGGAGTGAAGGATTGTGAAATTTTTCTTCAACCTCCTTGATATAATCATTGGAGAAGACTATTGGAAGTGGTCCCTATTATTCTTATTATTATGGTCCCCAATATATGAATTCTTTGAGATTGGAAGAAATCATTTTTATTTACTCCTTTTATCTCCTCAATATTTCTTTGGTTTTAATTATTCTTAGACATTTCCAAGAGTAGATATATAGTATTGAAATCCTATTTATCTTTCTTTCCTGGGGCATGTGACTTTAATTTTAATCGAGATCATTTTTATTGTACAATCCTTTTACCATTCCATTTTTTATACCTTAGGATATTTTAGTTGAAGTGACTAATGAATTTATTGTTTCTTAGGTACCTATAAGAAGATAAAAAAGTGGTTAATATGATGGTTCATAAATGATAATCTGAACCTTACAGTGATTTCATTCCATATATTTTACTGAGTAAATATATTGAGATAGACTATATATTAGTATAAAACCTATCATCCTTATAGTAGTTTCGGAAGAAAATAAATATTGTAAATAAAAAAAGGAAAAAAATAATATAAATAAACATTTAAAAATTGTGAATGAAGAATTAAAAATTTAGTGAAGCCTCAATTTAAATGATGCTAAATTGATGCAATGTATGTCAAGTGGTCCTTGTAAAAAATTTCAAGTTTTTTAAGATTTTCTTATATATGTGTTTTTGTAATGTTTTTCTTTTTAGCAATGGCTCGTGCCTTCCCCGGAAACTGCACCAAAAACTTGATCTAAACTGTCATTGAAGTTGGTCAAAGTTTAAAATTTATATTCCTACTAACTACTGTATTTGTGGAAAGTAGGGTCAAACCCACAGGGAAGGTAAAATTGGCCACTACTATACTAAAAAGTTGGAAAACTCCACTGTTGTCAGCAGCCGAGTGTTATTTTCTAATTTTCACTTTTTATATCTTTATATATTTAAATTTTTATTATGATTTTATGTACTCTAAATTGATACTACACATCTATTGTAAACTTGTTCTACCTATACTAAAGCAGAGTACAGCTGGAAAGAAAAGTGCATCAAAGAAAATAAAATGCTGATAAAGGACAACAGTAAAGATCGCTCAGGGTTAATTCTAGTCTACTAGTTTAAATTGTTTTTCCTTTTCATGTAAAAGTACCTCTTCGTACCACTAAATTAATGAGACTTACTTCCCTCGCCAGGAGTTAAGTTGCGGAAGCTATACAACTTAGAGTTCGCCACTCCAAGAAGTACAACTTTAGAAAAATGAATTAAAAAGAACAACAATACGAACTCGCCATAAGTATTGAAGTTTCATCATAATTTGTTTACTAAAAATATAACTCCACAACCAAACTCGCCAAATGATTATAGAGTTTTGAAATTGTAGTGTTTGTGGTCCACAACAAGAATATATAATTAGAACTGATCTCACCGATCAATTCTAATCACAATAAAATGATAAGTGAAAAGGATGAAAAAGATACCAGTAGAGCTAGAACTCTCCCCGAACTAAAAGACGTAGCTAAATATACTATTCATTATAACTACAGTAATAGGAAACATTACAATAACAGAGTACAAATGTTTAAAATGTGAGGGAGAAGGAACTCCCTAAGAATGCTCTGCACCTGAGTTCCTGGACTGCACTGCTCTGCATCCTCTCTCGATCGTCTCTCCCTGGGTAAGTGTATAAATGCATCCATGAATGAATGTCTCCTCAAGAACACTAATTTCTCTGCTTAAGTAACTTCTTTCATCCACTACATGTCACCGCCACATCTTCCACTGACTTCCAGAGTTCTTCACCCACGCACTGCACACGTGCGCGTTACCCGCGACAGGCACGTCACGCGAATTTTTCCATAGTAACTAACTCCTGATGAGTTAGTTGGATGAACCTGGACATGTTTAAGTCTGTTGAATGAACCTTCAAATAAAATAAAATAGATAAATAAATAAAAGAGATGCAAAGAAAAATAATTATTTTTAATGTAAATTGTTATATTACTCGTTACAAATTATTCTTAGTAAATTGACAATTATTTTCATTTAAATTATTTATAAAATTATTAACAGTGATAAAACATAAGTTATTAAAGAGCGATTAGTTTAATTAAGTTAATAAAATAATCACTAAGTTATTTATTTTAACACTTAAACTATGTTATTAAAAATTAAGAATGTAAATAATTAACTTAATAATTTAAATGAAATTAATAATTTAATTATTACAATAAAAGAAACTTAATCATTAGATTAATTAATTAATTAGTTAATTTTGAAAAATTAATTAAAGTTATTACTTAAGTTTCAAGTATTTTTAATTTATTAAGTATAATTTAAATGTTATTTATAATTATAATTAATTCTAAATTTATACTATTAATAGAAATTAATTAATTATCAAAACTTATTATTAATTTAGTTTTATAATTTTAATTTATAATTTATCAATTTAATATGATATTAATTATATTAATTATTTTTTATTAATTTGAATTTGTTAATGTTTCTTTAACTTTTATGTAAAGTTTTCTTACTTTAACATTACCTTTTGTCTTTTATTTCTTCTTTTACTTTTACTTTAATTTTATTATTATTTTTATCTATTATTATTATATTTTTTTTAGTTTTCTCTCTTTTTTTATCTTTCTCTTCCTCCCCAATTACACGCTGCAAGGGGGAGGGTTTTTTTGTGCTCTGCTTCTTCCCGCAGAGCAGCGGCGCACTCCCTCCTCAGCTCGGCTCCAGCTCCAGCGGCACTCCTCATCTCGGCTCCAGCTCTAGCGGCACTCCTTAAAGGCGGTGCGATGTAGCTGGATCTTTCTTGTATTCACGCAGTTTGGAAACAAGGTCGGACTTTAACTGGTGCAACATCTTCCATCAGCGGCGGATTCAGAGATCTGCGCCGCACTTCACACAGCAGGACAGGACTAGGCGGGTTCATCCCGCTCGAAATATCCTCTCTTCGGTAAGGCGCACCAGCTCGGGTTTGGACTGAACTTCGAACTGCCTGCACCAGTTTCAGGATCGGTCGCGATGATGACAGAAAAGCGTAATCCTAAAATTAGGGTAGGAAACCAAGTTAATTTTAGATCTATTTTGAGTAATGTTTGCTCTGGTTTTGAGAAGAGTTTTGTAAATTGAGTCTTATTTAGGAATCGGGTATGAGTCTGTGTCTGTGGTGGAGAATGATGTTTGAGTCTGGGATTGAGAATGATACAGAAAAACGATGACAAAGAAAGGTTGGAGAGAAAAGGATTCGGTGTGAAGGATCAAAGTGTGTGCGAAATAACGGTGAAATACTGGATGAAAAGGAAACATGATGGAAGGTTTAAATGGTTACATGAAAGATGGGGCAAGAGACTGTCGGTAGCAAGAAGAGGATAGATCAATGTCTAGGAATAAAGTTGCGAGACCGATAGTTACATCAGTAGAATCCAAGAGGGAAAGCACTCACCGATAGAATAAAATAAAAGAACGGTGAGTGCGGATAAAGGGTCTAGTGTGCCCGATAGACCGATGAGGTGTTTAAAAAAAATGTGAAACCGATAGAGGAAATTTCAATTGGTGAGTCCTGACTCACCGAAAATAAGACATCGATAATTATAAAATTGAAGTGCAAACGACGCGACGTGAAACCGATGATGATGTAATGGATCGGTGAGTCGATGACTCACTGATAGATCAAAATAAACGAGACCGAAACCGATGGAAGGATCGGCGCGTCGCAACAACGGTGCGTCATGAGAGACTGATGGTGTTTCGAAGCAATCGGTGAGTCATGACACACCGATAGTTATAAAAAACATCAGTGTGACATAACATCGGTGCGACACTCACTGACAGTTAAAAATTAAAAACATTAACAATAAATATTAATTTACAACAAATTTGAGAATGAAAAACATTAAAAAGGTCAAATTAATTATATTGTAAAAGACTAATTAATTAACTGTAACTAAAAACTAACTAAATTATTTAAACAACGTAAACATAAAAGCGACTAATTATTAACTAAGACTATATATGCTAAGATTAATTCAATATATGTCTAAATAAATGCAGAACTCTTAAAATTAATTAACTACGAACATAAAATTAAAACAATTAGAATTAAATAGAGTTATTAAACGACAAGATTAATTAAATAGATGGCAGAATGAAACTCTAACATTAAAAACAAATTATTTAATTAAACATTAACTTAAACCTATAAACAACTTAAATTAAAATTAGATAACTCTTAAATTAAAAACTAATTAAATAATAGAATACAATTATAAAAAACTCAAATTATAATTACTTAAAGAACAATTACAAGGTAGCATCAGGTGAAAAAGAGAAGCAACAACGACTCTTTATTCCACCGAAAGCTATTATCTACCTCACCGGTAGACAAGAACAATTATAAAATGAATTTAAAAATAAATCTGCATACATAGAATAATAAAATTAATGTTTAAAAACTATTAATTAATTAATTATTTACTATTTGAACTAATAAAATTAACAGCGAACAATTTAATTTAATTAAAAACACATATTATATACTTAAATGATTGGTAGAACACATTAATTAACATGTGAACCTATTCTATCGTAACTAAATTAAATGATAAAATATTAAAATAAGGTCAAAGTTAATTAAATTGAATTACATAGATTAAATAATTGTTTATAATAAATATTAACTATTATAAAGTTAAGCAGATTTAAATTAACCAAACTAAATAAGACAAAATTAGAGTTGAATAGTTTAGTAAGATTAAAATTATTAATTTAAAGACTAAAAACGCATAATTAATTATAAAAAATGATCAATTAACAAATTTAGTGATAAAATTACAAAAGTGCCAATATTAATTAAAAAGTGTCAAAATAATTAATTAAATTGATAAAAATTAAATAAAATATGTGGAAAAACTATGTTAAAATAGAGCCACATCAAATTCCCCCACACTTAAACATTGTTTGTCCTCAAACAATCCCATGTTTTAATTTCTTTGAAAACATAAATTATATTATGATTTCTTCCTCAAAATGTAACATGTCCAGCACTCTAAACAGAGGACAATACCTAACAGTAGACTTTAAGAAAGTTAGTTACTCATATGAATCTTGCCTAAAACAACTACTCACTGGTAATTAAGAACAAAAGGACCATCCATCAAAGAATATGTCATGTCTCATATGTGATACAATTTAGTGACTCAGTTCAATCGAGGCTGAAGTTCTAAATCTAAAAATGACAGAGGACAAAAATTCAATGGAATTAAAACCTTAACCAAGGAACTCTGCACTTTGACTTTTTCACCTAGGTTCCAAAAATAATTTTTTCTTTGAATCACCTCAATGATAAAACCTAAATTATTTCCATATAAACCATTTGATCCCTTCTTCATCTGGCGTTCATTATTCCCCTCACCTTAATGAGCCCATTTTTGACCCTAGACACTTTATTTATTTTTCCCAAGCCATGTATCATGTGATGAGGACTGTGCAATGCACTTATTCAATGTGAAAAGAGGCCTTTTAGTTAACAGAAACACACCCAACATCTAGGGTCTCAGAGACTCACTGTGGGATCCCAGATGCCCAAATTACTCCAATTTCAAAATATTTATATAAAATTTATTTACATTGGCTCATTAAAGAAACTACTTTAATAAATTAAAGAAAAACAAGTCACCTATGATCAGAATCAAACTTCTAGTTCCGATGGTTATAATCATAACTCCATAAACATGTAACCCAAATCACTTCTAGAAGTAGACTCTAAACAAGATTTCCATAAATTCACTAAGAAAGATCACTCAACAATCATCCAAACTCATTAATTTCATATTCAATGCAAATCTTAACTTCCAACAAGATACTTGTCCTAAGGCAAGACCCAATTGAGAAAAAGTGTAAAGCCAAAAATTATGCAAAAATTTTGAAAAAAAGTTAACCGATTTTAACAAAAAGTTTGAATTTGTAGTGGGAATTGATGGGATTTAAATTAATCACAGTTTAGCACAATCAAGAATTGACCCCCTCCCCCACACTTAAAACCCAAATTTGTCCCCAAAGTTGAATTCTAAATATGGAGAAGAACAATTAAGCAATTTAAGTTCAAAACATATTTTCAATTTAGTAGATTGATGACATGTATAATGGGTCTCAATGAAGTTTAAAAAGATTGTTATTTTCCACAATGGTTAAATTAACAGCAGGTTCATTGACAAGTACACCCGTTAACATTGATGTCCAGTGGAAAAGACTTTCATTAAAGTGCAAACATTGCATTTAAGGTGTGGGTGTACAATTAACTGGGTGTAAGCATTTTAAACACTAAGTTCAATAATATGTTCAATACAGTAAACAAAGTTCTTGATAAACACCTCAATGATACAAGTTGATTCAAAACAATATTTTCCAATCTGCATGAACCCCCCACACTTAAATTCAAGAAGTGAGGGAGATTTTATCAATGGGCTACAGATTTTAAAAATGAGTTATAAGCATAATTTTATAATATAAGCAGAATTATTCAATTAGAAAAATTTTATTTGAGAATTAAGGAGAAGAATAATAAATTCAGCGAGTTGAAGTACTTCCCTGAATATATGATGCCTTTACACCTCCATCATGGGGATTCCACTCCTTTATTGACACAAGCAACGACATCATGAAAAACAGAGAATGTAAGCCAATAACTAACTTCCAACAGATATAGAGCATAAGGAAGACAATCAAAGCAGTACTTTATTCAACACTAAAGAGTATAAAAATGAAAACAAAGAAGAAGCATGGGTTGACTCCCATGAAGCACTGAATTTAAATTCTTCAGTCAGAATTTATTTAATTACAAATTATTTTTATTTATTAACAAAACAAAGACCATGGGTTGCCTCCCATGCAGTGCTAGGTTTACAGTCCCCAGCCAGACTTCATTCCAGAATAGTTTTCAAGAACAGTGAAGGCAGGAAAACCCTTTGGTTTCCCCTCAAAATAAAGTTTCAGTCTCTGCCCATTGACCAACATGGGTTTATTTTCTTCACCAGTAATTTCAACATCTCCATTCTTCAACACTCTCACTACAGTAAATGGTCCAGACCACTTGGATTTCATCTTTCCAGGAAAGAGTTTAAGTCTAGAGTTAAAGAGAAGGACCTTCTGTCTAGGTTTGAATTCCTTAGTTTGAATGATAGAATCGTGAGAGATATTAGTCCTCTCTTTATAAATTATTGAGCTATCATAACTCTCTCTTCTAATATCATCTAGTTCACTCAGCTCAAGCAATATCCTCTCACCAGCACTCTTAAAGTCAAAGTTCAGAGCCTTAACTGCCCAATAAGACTTATGTTGCAACTCCACAGGTAAATGAAAACATTTACCAAACAACAGCCTGTAAGGAGACATACCTATTAGGGTCTTGAAAGCAGTTCTATATGCCAATAAAGCTTCATCCAGTTTAAGAGACCAGTATTTTCTAGAGTTTGACACAATTTTTTCAAGAATTTGTTTTAGTTCTCTATTAGAAACTTCCACTTGTCCACTGGACTGTGGATGATAAGGAGTTCCAGTTTTGTGAACACAACCATATTTCTCCATTAAAGCTTTAAACTTTTAATTCTTAAAATGTGTTCCATTATCAGTAATAAAAGCTTTTTGGACTCCAAATATTGTAAAGATATTCTTTTTCACAAATTTTATCACACTATTTGCTTGATTGTTGGGCAGACCTACTGCCTCAACCCACTTTGACACATAATCCACAGAAACTAAGATATTCTCATTCCCATGAGATGATGGAAATGGACCCATGAAATCTAAACCCCAAACATCAAAGATTTCTACCTCCAAAATACCCTTTTGCGGTAACTCCTATTTCCTACCCACATTTCCCAGCCTCTGACACCTGTCACATCCGACCACAAAACTCCTAGCATCCTTAAAAAGGGTAGGCCAATAAAAACTAGATTGTGGGACTTTTTGAGCAGCCCTCTCACCCCCATGGTGACCTCACCAAGGTGAAGAGTGACAACTTTCAAGAATAGACATAATATCTTCATCAGGTACACATCTCCTAAGAATACCATCAGCACACCTCCTAAACAGCAGAGGGTCATCCCAAAGATAATATTTAAGTTTAGAAATGAATTTATTTCTTTGATTATTAGAAAGATTTTTTGGAATGACACCTAATTCCAAGAAGTTGGAAAAATCTGCAAACTAAGTAGATTGCTTGACTGAGACAGTGAGCAGTTTTTCATTAGGAAAGGAAGAATTGATCTCCCTAGGAATTTCAGATTCAGATTGGGAAACGAGAAGCCTAGATAAGTGATCAGCAACTATGTTTTTAGCTCCCTTCTTATCCCTAATCTCTATGTCAAACTCTTGTAACAATAAGATCCATATAATCAGCCTGGTTTTTGTTTCCTTTTTAGACAACAAGTATTTTGAAGCAGAATGATCAGTGAAAATGATGACTTTTGAGCCTAACAAGTACTGTCTAAACTTTTCCAGAGCGAAAAAAATAGCTAAAAACTCTTTTTCAGTGGTGGTATAATTCTTTTGGGCATCATCTAGCAGTCTACTAGCATAGTATACCACATGCAATTTCCTATCCTTCCTCTGTCCAAGGACAACACCTACAGCCATGTCACTAGCATCACACATAAACTCAAATGGTAGTATCTAATCAGGTGTAGTGATGATAGGTGATGTAGTGAGTTTCTCCATAAGCAGATTAAATGATTTCAAGTAGTTTTCATCAAAATTGAAAGGTGCATGCTTGACCAGAAAAGAACACAAGGGCTTTGGGATTTTAGAAAAATCTTTTATGAACCTCTGGTAAAAACCAGCATGCCCTAAGAAACATCTAACACCCTTTACATTAAAAGGAGGAGGCAATTTTTGAATAACTTCTATCTTAGTAGTATCAACTTCTAAACCTCTCTTGGACACCTTATGACCAAGCACAATACCTCCAGTAATCATGAGCTGGCATTTCTCCCAATTAAGAATAAGGATGGTTTCAATGCATCTCTCTAAGACTAACTCAAGATTTCCTAAGCAAGTATCAAAAGCACTCCCCACTATAGAAAAGTCATCCATGAAAACTTCAATGATTCTATCAATAATATCAGAAAAGATAGCCATCATACACCTTTGAAAGGTAGCTAGAGCTCCACACAACCCAAAGGGAATTCGCCAGTAGGCAAATGTTCCAAAGGGGCATGTGAAAGTGGTCTTCTCCTAATCCTCTGGAGCAACATGGATCTGGTTGTAACCAGAATACCCATCCAGAAAATAGAAAAATTCATTTCCAGCAAGCCTCTCAAGAATTTGATCAAGGAAGGGCATAGGAAAATGGTCCTTCCTAGTGGCTGCATTAAGCTTCCTATAATCAATACAGACTCTCCATTTTTTGGCTTTCCTAACTTGGACTTCTTCATTTTTTTCATTTTTAACTATAGTGAAACCTCCCTTCTTGGGGAAAACCTGGACAGGGATGACCCAAGCACTATCCGAGATGGGATATATCATTCCAGTGTCTAGCAATTTAATTACTTCCTCTCTCACAACTTCTTTCATGTTAGGATTTAATCTTCTTTGACATTCTTCACTAGGATTATGATCAGGTTACATATAAATTCTGTGCATACAGAATGAGGGACTAATACCCTTGATATCAGCTATCGTCTAGCCTATGGCAGATTTAAACTTTTTCAAAACATTCAAAAGTTTTTCTTCTTTATTTTCATTTAGTTCAGTAGAGATTATTACAGGTAAAGTAGAGTTATCACCGAAAAATGAATATTTAAGATGGGTAGGGATAGGCTTCATCTCAAGATCAGGTGGTACTATACACGAAGGAAGACTCTTAGGCCTAGGAGGTCCAAGATCTTCAATATATTTCTTATAAGGAGTATTAAAATATGAAATATTTTCAATTTCCAGTTCGGATTCAGAGATAACAGTGCTACTATCCAAGGTAGGCAGTACACTGTCCAGATTTTCCAGATTAGATTTCAGCAGGTTAATCAAAGAACAATCATCTAATTGTCTTAACAGTTCTCCCTTAGTAATATCAAAGTTCTCTGCAAGGTTAGTGTTAACATAAACACCCTCAATTTCACTCATAAAATTCCTAAGTTCAGAAACAGAGGACTTTCCCACAGCAGAAACTGGAAAGTTGTCCAGTTCTGGAAGATTTTCCAGTTTGGTTGTCACAGCAGAATTTTCAACTTCTAGAATAGATTCACAAATATTTTCAGCTTCACTAATGTTTTCTTCAATAGAGGAATGATTTTCATATTTTTCAATAAGATCAAGTTGACTCTTATAAGAGCATTCAGCTTCAAGAGACTCAATTTTTGAACAGTTTGCATAATATGTTGGTTCCTTAATATTTTAAAAAACATTGAACTCTTCTTATTGTTCACCAATTTTGAATATCAGTTGACCCTTATACACATCAATGAAAGCACCACCTGTGGCCAAGAAGGGCCTACCCAAGATGATAGGTACCTCTTGATCGCACTCCATATCTAGAACAAGAAAATCAGCAGGTAAAAGCAATTTTCCGACTCCAACTAGTAAGTCATCTAATCGAACCATAGGATGAGGGAAAGATCTTTCAGCTAATTGTAGCATGACCATGGTGGGTTAAAGATCACCCAACCTCAACTACCGAAACAGTGATTATGGGAGCAGGTAAATGCTAGCACCTAGATCACACAAAAAATTAAGCTGACCTGAATTTCCTAGGGTACAAGGGATGATAAAGCTACCTGGGTCTATCAATTTAGGTGGAATTCTCTTTTGGAGTACAGCACTGCACTCTTCAGTGTGGCTGTAGGTAGAAAATTATTCAAGGGTATTTTTATTTGAAACAATTTTCTTTAAAGATTTCAGATAGGATGGGATTTGAATTAAGACTTGGATAAAAGGGATGTTCACTTGAAGCTTAGAAAGAAGACCAAGGAACTGAAGAAGTTCATCCCTGGTATTACTTTGAGGTTTCTGTTTTTCAGGGAAAGGGATGGGTGGGGCAAAAATTTTCAGAACAATAGGCATATCCCTCACCTCTTCCACAAATTTTTCTTTTCCCTTATTCTTTTGATTTTTAGAATGATTTTTATCTTGATTTCCCGGAGACAGGTTAAGATTCTCATCATTTTCATTATCTTTCTGTGAATTTCCAGATTGTGAACAAAGCATATTTTCATTTCCAGATTTAAACAGTTTCTCATTTTGGGAATTTTTTACAGTTTTTTCAGAAATAGTTTGAGTATTTAGCCCACACCTAGTAACAACAGCCATGATATTCTCCCTAGGATTAAGTTCAGTTGTACTAGGCAACCTACCTTTATCCCTAGAAGTCAAATCTCTAGATAATTGGCCTAGCTATGTTTCTATGTTCTGCATTCTCACATCAGTTTGCATTTTGTCTGTCTCATATTGACTTTGATGCTTGGTTAGCAGATTCAAGATTAGATAAAGCTTAGAAGACATGTTACTGTCATTGTTTCCTTGGGTATTTGATGACTCACCCCTTTGTTGATTATGAAAGTTCAATCTTGATTGGTTCTGATAATTAGGGGTAGTTGGTTGTTTAATGACTCATTAATCCTTCCATGACAAATTTGGATGGTTCCTATAGCCTTGATTGTAATTATTAGAAAATGGATCATCTTTTTGAGGCATCCTAGGACCGTAATTGACAAAGTTTAAATTTTCAGGTTGTTGGGCAGATAGATCAAAATTAGGACAAAAACTTTCAGAGTGCCCAAACATACCACATTGAGTGCACTGTTGCCTAAGATATTGATACTGATTTTGGTTTTCAACTTGGTTAACAGTTTGTTTTGAATTCTGGTTCATTAATGTTTGATGTTGGTTGGTGATTTCAGCAAGTTGGGCTTGAGTATAAGCTCCTGAACCAGTATTAACATTCCTATTGACTCTCTTCCTTCTTGAATTATTATGTTGATAATTAAGGGACAGATTGTTGAAAATTTGTCTCAACTCCTAATTAGTTTTATCATTGTAATTACCCCGAGCATCTTGACCACTAAGTTCTAACCTGAGGAGGAAATCCCTTCATAGAAGGTATCTATGAGGAGATGTGATGGGAGTTGATATGGACACTGCCTAAACAGATCCCTGAATCTATCCCAAGCTTCATGGAAATCTTCTCCATCCTATTGATAAAAACTAGTGATTTTAGTTCTAAGTTCTCTTTTTAATCTTTGGGGATAACATTTCATAATGAAAGAGTTGTAAAATTGATCCCAATTCTAAAAAATGATCTCATCTGGACTTAAAAACCAGTTCCTAGCATTCCATTTAAGGCAAAAGGGAAATACTCTCATCCTAAGTTTATTTTCAGTGAGTCCTAAAAGTGGAAGTTGCTGCACTGTGTTGTAGAAGTCTCTAATGAAGGCTAATGAGTCATCATTAGAGAGCCCATTGAAAGCAGGCAGCTGTGAAATGTGTGATTGTTTCGATTCATAGTTTCTGGCTCTAGGACTTAAACTAATGGATGATGGGTTTCTTGAAACTTGAGGGAGTTGGAACTCCCTCATCCTAGGCTTTTCATGTTCATCTAAGAGTTCTGGATGGTTATTTTGGAAGTTATTATTAGGAACTCTATTTTTTTGGATTTTCCATTTCTGTTTTGGTCTTTCTTCTTAGAGCAGCTAAGTGTTTATCTAATTTAGAGATTAGAGGCTCTAATCTAACAATAGATATTCTTGTGCTCATACACAAAACAATAGACAGTTTAAGCAGTAAAAACTCTGAATGTAAAGTAATAGTTTTTTTATAATGTTTTCAAAAATTTCAATTTTTTTAGATTTTTTTATATATGGGTTTTTTTAAATGTTTGTCTTTTTAGAAATGGCTCGTGCCTTCCCCGGAAATGGTGCCAAAAACTTGACCTAAACTATTTTTGAAGTCGGTCAGAGTTTAAAATTTATATTCCTACTAACTACTTATATTTGGAAAGCATGGTTGAACCCACATGGAAGGTAAAATTGGACACTACTAAACTAAAAACTTGGAAAACTCTACTTTTTTCAGCAGCGGAGTGTTATTTTCTAATTTTCAATTTTTATATCTTTATATATTTTAATTTTTATAATGATTTTATTTACTCTAAATTGATACTACACATCTATTGTAAACTTGTTCTACCTATACTAAGGCAGAGTAAAGCTGGAAAGCACAGTGCATCAAAGAAAATAAAATGCTGATAAAGGACATCAGTAAAGATCGCTCAGGGTTCATTCTAGTATACTGGTTTAAATTGTTTTTCCTTTTCATGTAAAAGTACCACTTCGTACCACTGGATAAATGCGACTTACTTCCCTCACCAGGAGTTAAGTTGCGGAAGCTATACAACTTAGAGTTCGCCACTCCAAGAAGTACAACTTCAAAAAAATGAATTTAAAAGAACAACAATACGAACTCACCATAAGTATTGAAGTTTCATCATAATTTGTTTACTAAAAAGATAAATCCACAACCAAACTCTCCGAATGATTATAGAGTTTTGAAATTGCAGTGTTTGTGGTCCGCAGTAAGAATATATAATTAGAACTGATCTCGCCGATCACTTCTAATCACATTAAAATGATAAGTGAAAAGGATGAAAAAGATACCAGTAGAGATAGAACTCTCCCCGAACAAAAAGACATAGCTAAATATACTATTCATTATAACTACAGTAATAGGAAACATTTAAGTAACAGAGTACAAAAGTTTAAAACATGGGGGAGAAGGAACTCCCTAAGAATGCTCTGCTCCTCAGTTCCTGGACTGTACTGCTCAGCATCCTCTCTCGATCGTCTCTCCCCGGGTAAGTGTATGAAAGCCTCCGTGAATGAATATCTCCTCAAGAATGCTGCTTTCTCTGCAAAAGTAAATTATGTCATCCACTGCATGTCACCGCCACATCTTCCACCGACTTCCAGAGTTCTTCACCCACGAACTACACACGTGCGCGTTACCCGCGACATGCACGTCGCGCGAATTTTTCCATCGTAACTAACTCTCGATGAGTTAGTTGGATGAGCCTGGACATGTTTAAGTCCGTTGAATGAACCTGCAAATAAAATAGAATAGATAAATAAATAAAATAGATGCAAAGAAAAATAATTATTTTTAAAGTAAATTGTTATATTACTCGTTACAAATTATTCTTAGTTAATTGATAATTATTTTCTTTTAAATTATTTATAAAATTGTTAACTGTGATAAAACATAAGTTATTAAAGAGCAATTAGTTTAATTAAGTTAATAAAATAATCACTATGTTATTTATTTTAACACTTAAACTAAGTTATTAAAAATTAAGAGCATAAGTAATTAAGTTAATAATTTAAATGAAATTAATAATTTAATTATTACAATAAAAGAAACTTAATAATTAGATTAATTAATTAATTAGTTAATTTTAACAAAGTAATTCAAGTTATTAATTAAGTTTCAAGTATTTTTAATTTATTAAGTATAATTTAAAGGTTATTTATAATTATAAATAATTCCAAATTTATAATATTAATAGAAATTAATTAATTATCAAAACGTATTATTAATTTAGTTTTATAATTTTAATTTATAATTTATCTATTTAATATTATATTAATTTTAAAAATTATTTTTTATTAATTTGACTTTGTTAAATTTTATTTAACTTTTATGTAAAGTTTGCTTACTTTAACTTTACCTTTTGTCTTTTTTTATTCTTTTACTTTTACTTTAATTTTATTATTATTTTTATCTATTATTATTTTATTTTTTTAACTTTTCTCTCTTTTTTTATCTTTCTCTTCCTCCCCAATTCCACGCTGCAAGTGGGACAGTTTTTTTGTGCTCTGCTTCTTCCCGCAGAGCAGCGGTGCACTCCCTCCTCAGCTCGGCTCTAGCTCCAGCGGCACTCCTCAGCTCGGCTCCAGCTCCGGCGACACTCCTTAAAGGTAGTGCGACGTAGCTGGATCTTTCTCCTCTTCACGCAGTTTGGAAACATGGTCAGACTTCAACTGGTGTAGCATATTCCATCAGCGGCGGATTCAGAGATCTTCGCCGCACTTCACACAACAGCACAGGACTATGCGGGTTCATCCCGCTCGAAATCTCCTCTCTTCGGCAAGGCGCACCAGCTCGGGTTTGGACTAAACTTCCAACAGCCTGCACCGGTTTCGGGATCGGTCGCAGTGATGATAGAAAAGCGTAATCCTGAAATTAGGGTAGGAAACCACATTAATTTTAGATCTATTTTGAGTAATGCTTTCTCAGGTTTTGAGAAGAGTTTTGTAAATTGAGTCTTATTTAGGAATCTGGTATTAGTCTGTGCCTGTGGTGGAGAATGATGTTTGAGTCTGGGATTGAAGACGATACAGAGAAATGATGACAAAGAAAGGTAGGAGAGAAAAGGATTCGGTGTGAAGGATCAAAGTGTGTGAAAAATAACGGTGAAATATTGGATGAAAAGGAAACATGATGGAAGGTTGAAACGGTTCCATGAAAGATGTGGCAAGAGACTGTCAGTAGCAAGAAGAGGATAGATCGGTGTCTGGGAATAAAGTTGTGAGAACGATAGTTACATCAGTAGCATCCAGGAGCGAAAGCACTCACCGATAGAAGAAAATAAAAGAACGGTGAGTGCGGATAAAGGGTATAGTGCGCCCGATAGACCAACGGGGTGATTAAAAAAATGTGAAACCGATAGAGGAAATTTCAATCAGTGAGTCCTAACTCACCGAAAATAAGACACCAATAATTATAAAATTGAAGTGGAAATGGTGTGACGTGAAACCAATGATGATGTAATGGATCAGTGAGTCAATGACTCACCGATAGTTCAAAATAAATTAGACCGAAACCGATGGAAGGATCGGCGCATCGCAACAATGTTGCGTCATGAGAGACTGATGGTGTTTCGAAGCAATTGGTGAGTCACGACTCACCGATAGTTATAAAAGACTTCGGTGTGACATAACATCGGTGCGACACTCACTGACAGTTAAAAATTAAAAACATTAACAATAAATAATAATTTACAAAAAATTTTAGAATGAAAAACATTAAAAATGTCAAATTAATTATATTGTAAAAGACTAATTAATTAACTATAACTAAAAAATAACCAAATTATTTAAACAAAGTAATAATAAAAGCGATTAATTGTTAACTAAGACTATAAATGCTAAGATTAATTCAATATATTTCTAAATAAATGCAGAACTCTTAAAATTAATGAACTGCGAACATAAAATTAAAACAATTAGAATTAACTAGAGTTATTAAATGACAAGATTAATTAAATAGATGGAAGAATAAAACTCTAACATTAAAAACAAATTATTTAATTAAACATTAACTTAAACCTATACACAACTTAAATTATTAATTAGATAACTCTTAAACTAAAAACTATTTAAATAATATAATACAATTATAAAAAACTCCAATTATAATTACTTAAAGAACAATTACAAGGTAGCAGCAGGTGAAAAATAGAAGCCACAGTGACTCTTTATTTCACAGAAAGCTATTATCTACCTCACCGGTAGACCAGAAAAATTATAAAATGAATTTAAAAATCAATCTGCATACATAAAATAATAAAATTAATGTTTAAAAACTATTAATTAAATAATTATTTAACTATTTGAACTAATAAAATTAACAGCGAGAAATTTAATTTAATTAAAAACACATATTATATACTTAAATGATTGGAAGAACACATTAATTAACATGTTAGCCTATTATATCTTAACTAAATTAAATGATAAAATATTAAAATAAGGTCTAAGTTAATTAAATTTAATTACATAGATTAAATAATTGTTTATAATAAATATTAACTATTATAAAGCTAAGAAGATTTAAATTAACCAAACTAAATAAGACATAATTTGAATGGAATAGTTTAGTAAGACTAAAATTATTAATTTAAAGACTAAAAATTCATAATTAATTATAAAAAATGATTAATTAACAAATTTAGTGATAAAATTACAAAAGTGCCAATATTAATTAAAAAGTGTCAAAATAATTTAATTAAATTGATAAAAATTAAATAAAATATGTGGAAAAACTATGTTAAAATAGATCCACATCAAAGAATTAAAAATTTAGTGAAGCCTCAATTTAAATGATGCTAAATTGATGCAAGGTATGTCAAGTGGTCCTTGTCGATAAAATCTATAATCCTAATGATAAATTATAGCGACCAACCGTGGGTTATTACAAAAGGTGATCCACTTAGTATTCATTTTTTGTTTCATTTGTCACTGTTTATTATCTTGTGATTTTTAGTTTAAGTGTAAAAACGTTGAAATAGGGGAGAGGTTTCATGTGTTATAAATTAGAAAATAGTGAATGTGGGAAATTATTAAAATGAAAAAAATATAGACATAGAATAATTAATATTAAGTGTGGTTAGTAGTTTCCTTCAATGTTTAAAATATATATTCTATTCTTATTCAATGATGAGACTATATACCATTCCTCCGATTACCTTAGACAATTTAAAGTGTGAATAATTAGCATCACTAAGAGCCTATAAAAGTACACTAAGATCTCACTTCCTCATTGGATAATTAATAGAAACATGCCTCTCCAAATAACATGATCCCACTCAAACCCTTAGATATATCCAATGTACTATTCATCTCCAACCCCATTAGAATATGAAGAATGTAAAATGAAATGAAATAAGGGAGATAAAATTGATATGAACGACAAAATAAGAAGGGTGTGAATAATTAAAGAGATGATCAATAACCATTGTCTCTTACTCTAAATCATCTATAACTAAAAAATAGAATTAGTACAAAATAGTAATGACATTAATGGAAATAAAACTTAGGCAGTGCACTATCATTCCCATTAGATTAACACTCAATTAGTACTCCATGAAAATGGTGTGTGAGAGGTAGAATTAATAATAAAAATGGCAGAACATATTATAAAAAATAATAATATAAAAAAAATTATAAAATAAGATAAATAGATAATACTAAGAAAATTAGGTTTTAAAATATGATTTCTATATGTCTATCATAAATCTATACAACACCCCCTTTTCCATTTTAATAGTTTTCTGATACCCTTTAATCAAAATTAGTAAAACATGAAATTGTTATGTTTTGTAATTCTAGTAAATTCTCTCTATACACTTGGATATCTAGCTTATCTCCTTGCATTTATCTTAAAAAATTACAATATAATAAACTTAAAAAAGGTAAATATTTTGTTCTACATAGTGTGGGTGATTAAATAATCATTTTCGAGAGCTTCAAGTGATCTAACCACATATGTGATATTTTTTCAAGTTCTTAGATGAAATAAGCATGGTATGGGCAACACATACTAGGACTTGTTTAGTACCTTACTATTTGGATTTGATTTAATGGGATTTAGTGGTACTATAAATGATTATAATTGATAGATCTTTTTTATACATTTCATTGGGGAATTTAACTATGAATCTTGAGCATGATTGGAAGTCGGTTTTGTAATTAAATCATGATAATGTTTGGTTCTATTTCAATAACTTGATGAGTTCTTTTTCTTGATGGATTAGATGATATTTACAGCTTCATGGTGCAGGATGTCACATCTGCAAGGATGAGAAGCTATATGTGAGTGTGCATGGGGAAGTCTTGAGAATGTTGTGAGATTAATACATGATTTTGGATAGATTTGTTCTATGAGAGATGAATCTAGTGTGAAATGTTAAAGATGGTATGAGGATCTATGTAAACTAGTTTTGGGCATGGAGGGATACATTAGGAACTGTGGTATAACATCTTTTAAAGCTGGATATGAACCCAATATTGTGAGTATGGACACTAAAAACTGTTATAAAAATGTGAGAGGTTTAGTTCAAGTGTGTAGGGGTGAATTAGATATAATAAATCTGGTATAAGGTTTCTTTAGTGTGTTGGATCATAGTCTACCTAGGGAAGAATAATGTAACCATTATGGGTTTGGGAATATACTGGATGAATTAGGTTCTTGGGGTTGTGTTAGCTTATCTAGAGTGATGAAATCTATTTTAGTGTTATTTTTTAACTAAGAAAGAAGAAATTTTAAGTATTGTATTATGATTATAAGTGAGGACTTCATAATGTGTTAGGTTTAGGCCAGTTGATCTACATGGTTTGAATGGACTAGAGTGGACTCAAATCTAAAGTATTAATTGAACCATGGATTTGGTTTTGTGAATAATCCACATAGTTGTTATGTTGGGAATAATTATCTATAGCCAAAATAATTGAAAAATATATTTTTAGGTTGATAAAAATTCAAATGTTCATTAAAAAATTACAATAGCCTTAAAATATCACCCTCACAAATCAACATGTAAAAAATGTATTTCACAGAATAAAATATAAAAACCATTAAAATTATATTTGATCTTATCACTAAAATTCCAAATGTATTATTTTCTCATTAAAACCCAAATAAGAATCCAAATTAAAATTATTCACTTGAAACACACGAATTAAATTAACACCAAGTATTTAATATGATTTATGGTAATTTAATTAATGAATTTCAATTCAAATGATATAAAAAAACATATTTTATCATAATCATCATATGGTTTGATCACATGGTTTAAGAGCCTATGAAGTTAACCATGTGCTCTACCCTATTTTTTCAAAAACTCTAAATTTCATCCTATAAACCACAAATGATAAAATACGGATTACTCAACAAGTTAGTGGATTTGAAACTACATTATCTATTCAAGTATAAAATCGATTTTAATAAAAAAATTACCTAAAACTTTGATGATCAATATGAATAGTAAATGTAGAGACCCGAAGCTTAACGTACATGAACATTACATTACTTTTACGGAATACTTAGTACATAATAAAAACACACACACAAGGATCGTAATAGTTTAGTGTCTTTGGAAACTCGGAATAAAATCTTCTAATCGTGGTGAAAGATCTTCAACATCTCCCATAAAGATCTTCCTTTTTTTACCTAAAACCTTTCTTTATATCCTGGGGAAAAGAAAACATAAAAGGGTGAGCTCAAATGCTCAGTAAGGGTAAACAAAAGAAATATCAATCACATCGTATTCATAAGAACATAACATTTTGGAAATCATAACCTGCAAAAGAGAGCATAATTTCATAACATGGGATAAATCATGGTAGTGAAATGTAATCACAATAATCATAACTTAAAACATGAAACTTTTTGGCATTCACACATAATCATAGAGAATAATTTCTTGTTAGTCAAGACTCATTGCCAAGACTATCTTAGTGGACAAAGTCCCTTTCTGAATCGAGTAACCCTCGTTTCATTCCTGTTTCACTAAACCGGTATAACCTACCATTCCAGCCATGTCTATCTCATGAGATATAAAATCTTTACCCAATGCATTGGAGGGAGATATAGGTCCCACCAATCTTATAATGAATCCTTTCTTATGTGTGCCACATAATCATAAACCATACATCATAGCGTAACCCATATAATAAAAATGGGATTCTTAAACAACATGACATCATAAAAAAATTCATATAAGATAAAGGAATTCATAAAAATATTTCCATCACAACATAATCAATCCAATGTAATAATAGGGATAAAAACAGAACCCTTTTATTATCTTAGATGGAAAATAATTTTGATAAAATACTTGAACTCCATTCTTGAGGAAAATATCCTTTCTACTTCAAAAAAACATTTTTCCTTTCATAACATGTCATACGACATTAAAATAAAAGAAGTTGATTAAAAATAAACTTGAAAACTTGTAAAGGATGTTTCTTGGAAATAATGTTTTAAAAATCCATTCATGCCGTATAAGTTAAAAAAAAACATTCTTCGTACTTTTGTCAGAAAAGTCAAAAAGCACCTCGTATGAAAAACGTCAAAATATTCCTTTCATATTTTTTTACTAAAAACTCACCGAAGGGTAAAATTGGATTCAAACAATTTTAGGTGGATGGAAATAATAATACATATTGAGGAAACATGTATGTGGATGATAAAATACACCCCAGTAAATACCAAAGTATAAACAATCTCGGATAAAAATGAGATTGTGATAATTTCCCTTACCTTAGGTACGATTTGCTTCGTATGTGTCCGAACCTCCTGTATAATGATTTAAATAATGTCATTTACTTATTACAGAATCATATTCATTGTTATGATATCATATATGGTTCACTTATGACATTATATTACCCGTTCTTTTGTAAATTCCATGTTAAAGAGCATTTTGGATAAAATTGTTTCATTTGTCGTCCGTGTTTTGACTTGTAATTATTCATATGATTACTTAGATCATGATTACATAATTCCAGAACATAAAACATGATTTATATATATATATATTCAGGATATACATATATATAATAAATCATTAAATGGAAAGAAATACACTGTTCATGGAGACGGTAGTCCGTACGTACGCATGAACGCTGTTTTCGTTTCCTTATTGAATTGAATGGAATTAAGTAGATAACATACATATAAATATATAAATAAATCCAGTATCATTATTATGTCATATATTTCATTAGTACATATTATATATACTTTATAATCATTCATGAATGGTTAATCATTGAGAATGAATCTCATCGCGTCGTGGAGACGGTAGTCCGTACGTACGCACGAGCGATGATATCGTTCCCATGGTCGTGGAATTGTGTTGAAGTGTATGTATACTATTTCAGTATCAATATAAATTTATAATAATAATATATAGTTACTCATTAAACCATTATACCAATTCAATTAAGGTGGTGACGAAAAATATATTACACCACGGCGTGGAGACGGTATTCCGTACGTACGCATGCGCGATGATTTCATTTTTCCGTAGGATGGATAGAAGGTGAATTAGAGTTGTTTCATATTTATAATAACATATAAGTATATAATAAATACTTATGTTATTACTTTATCATGAAACAACTAAATAAGAAGAAGTTGAAGAAGAAAGAAATTGAAAAGATCAGTAATGGATATTACCTCTTCTTTGAAACGCCTCTTTGAATCCTCCACTTAGGGAACTAAGATTGGTCTTTGAAGAAGACCAGGACCTCTAGGATTATTCTAGGGAACTGGAGAAGGGATTTTGGAAGGGTTTGGCCGAGCTTGAGTGCTCAAATTGGTGTGAGGAGGAGGGGGAGGAGGTACCCTTTTATAAGGGAGGAGAGGGGCCCCTTAGGAATATCTCAAAACATTATTTTATATTAAAGTCAGAATCGGTTTATAATGGTTGCAAAGGGTCTTATTTCGAAGCTAAAGTGGGGATGGGTCAAAATCCTATCATCCAATAGGATTTAGACAAGTTTAGGTTTTTATTTTAACCTTATCAATTAGATTTAACACTAAGTTAAATAATTTAACTTTTACCGTGTCTTTTTGTTTTCTTTCACTATATGGTTAATAAACTTACTATAACATGACAAACGAACCCCAAATTGTTTATTATTAATATATACATCCTTATCTAAGTCATTTGGCCGAACCTTAGATTTTTAGGAATAAAATAACAATTAATAATATAATATTTGATTTAAAAACTATTTTGTGTCAATTTTGACACTATTTGATATATGATTTTTGTAAAAGTCATAACAGAATTATATGTTCGAAACAAGTTGATAAAATCAACACTAATATATCATAGTAACCTATAAAATTAGTGGAATTCATAAAAAGTCTCAAATTACATTCATTTGAGCATTTATAACATCAATTATGTTAATATTTCCTTAAAAGGGTAATTACTGCATCATCGTTGTGTCATAAATAAATTAATTTATTTAAAGTCTAAAAATTATAAATAAAATACAATTATGTAGGAAATATTTTTATCTTTCTAATGAATATTTATAGTCGAATTTATCTTATGTATAACCACATATTAAAAATGTTTTAATTATTGAACTTTGATTTAAACTATTTTAACTATTCATTAAATAAAATAATATTAAATGTCATAATCTAATTCAAGTGGACCTAAATGGTCATATTATATTCATAAGGTTGTTTTTGGTCGAATTAAACTTATCCAATAGAATTAGGACATGTGTTAGGGTAATAGTAATATCATATTTACCCTTAGTTACCCTATTCACTATTAACCGTGGTAAAAAATAGTTACTATTCACCAAAAATTATTTTCATCTCATTGAACCACATTTTAGTCCTCGATATTAACCATGTCTGTCGGATTTTCGAAATTCCATTCACAGAAGCGGTAAAATTAAGTTTTATGCAAAATTCAGTTTTTAACCTACCACTTAGTGGTTTCACTATTCATCAAAAATTGAAAGTTTTCAGAAAAACTCCAAAATTTCATCCTAAGCTATATTTCATATTCAGAATTCAAAAATGAAGTCTATTTTACCAAATTCATAACATAGAAATTGCATTAATTAATTTTATAATTAAATCCCGCTGTTAAAACAAATAGCGTGTTTTTAAGAAACAATATCTATCAAAAGATTGACACTTGATTATGACTGGTTTAAATGTGAAATTACATCCAATGACCAACATTGTATTAAATTGTAAAAATATATTCTAAATATACTTTAAAACAACTCAAATTAATAATTTATCACTACTAATTATTTTGATTAAAAAAGTTGTTTTTAATTATAATTTAGCAATTTTCACTATTCATCAGAATATGAAAGTTATCCGAAAAGTACCAAAATTTCACCTTAGGCTAAATTCGATACTCCGAATCCAAAAATGAAGTCCATTTTGAGAGCTAAAATTTCTAAAATTTTAAAAAGTGGTTATTACTATTCATAATGGCTAGTTTTAATAATATTTTAATAGCATATCGTTGTTTCGTGAAACTCAGTATTACGTACTACACACGTTACTGAGGAAGGTTGCGATTGCGTGTAATGCAAGGCAAGTCAAGGATGTGTGTTGTGAAAGCTCCTTTTTGTGTTGCGTACAACACAAGACATTAGTGAAATTAAAAAGAATATTTTTCATAAAATCTTGGGGTGTTACATTCTACCCCCCCTTAAAATGAATTTCTCCCTCAAAATTCATCGGGGTTATAAATGGTTTACTATTCAAAAGTTTCTTTAATAGAAACCCACATCGTAAAAAGGAATAGCAAAACCAATATTTTAAAACAAAAGTATGAAACTTAACGGTTACCCAAATAAACTAATCACCGGGTTTCCACATAGGTGAAAATATGGATATGGAAGAAAAATCTAACCATCATGTTCTGATAGAGAGTGGTAGAGAACATGGCTATGGAAAATCCAACAATCACAAATCCATAAATTTGTGATGATCTAAGGTACCATCTGATTCATCAGGTATAAGATCACTAGGACAACATTTTTGGTTTTCAAGATCATTTCCCTAAAGTTGAAAATTTGAATTAGAATAAATACTTTCTTTATTTTGGTACAATCTCACTGTTGTTCATGCCTTGAACAATTTACACTTCATCTCTTAAATAAATGAAGTTGAATTTGTTATTCGTGAAGTGTTAGCAGATCATGTGATAGAATGACGGGTCATTCCATCTGTCTCAAACAAAAGGTTAGCAAAAATTATATACATAAGTCGATCTATAGTGAGATTAATCACATATGGTTCCTAAAATGGACTTATACTTCATATATCATACTGCTTAATATAATAAAACTAGTTTCTACTAAACAGGGACTTCCTTTAGGCCAGTGGTAGGTGATAAAGGCCAGTCACATTTCGGTTGTGGGTTCGATTCCCACAGCCTTGTCCGAAGCGATGGGCTGTCGCCCGTCCTGCAGGTTGTCCTTTTTCTAAAACTAAATTACTATAACATCCCATCAATAATATCGAAAAAAACTTCTATCCTTAAACAATACTCACTTATGTCCATCATAATCCATTTCAATCTTTAGGCTTATCCATAATACTGCAGTCCACTCTCATAACATAGTGAAAATGATTACCAGAGATTTAATACCATCGTTGATCCCCATATATCATAAGATATGTTTTGTTGGTCACATTCCAAACATTAAAAGTCCTTAATCATGTATTCCCTTGAATAACCATTGAACCTTATTGAAAACATGAATGCAGTTAAACGTTAACACTTTCCACATACCAAAATCATCAAAATTCTATATACTCAAACCATGATATCACTTAGTCCTTATATCAATCATGAGCTCATGAATACTGTCAAGCATTTCATTTTCTCTTTATCACTTCATTATGCGCATATCATCCACTTTACAAAAAATATCTGAATAACCTTTAATTTTTACTCATACCATTCATCATAAACTTTCAAAACTTAAGGAAAGACAACAGTGTAACAATCCTTAGATGTCTTTTTATTCTATAGTACAACATTACACTTGATAAACATGTAATCATTCCACTACCTTCTTAAACCATTGACTGAGCTTCAACCATTCTTTCATCTCACATATCATTTTTAGTCTCTTCATCATCATCAACAAAAATACTACCCATATGACCATACCGATTCTCTTCATGAGACATTCCTTTAGGGCATTGGTTTGCATAATGCCCGTACATTCCACATTTAAAACAATTAACCATTGTTGATGTCATAGCAATACCATTAACCTCATCCATGGTGTTAACTGAAACTTTTCCATTGCACTTACTGGATTTGTGTCCTTCTTTTCCACACCCAAAGCATCTTCCAGTTCCTTTGAAACATTCTCCTTGATGCCTCTTCCCACATGGTTTACATAGGGGAAATTGAACTTTCTTTCCTCTATGATCATCATGAAACTCCATCTTTCTCTTATTAGTTGAGTCAGGAAACTTAACAAATTTTACTTTATTGATCATATTATGAGATTGCTGATTCGGCATAATAATGATGTTTGGACTTACAAATCCCATTTCATTTGATTCCTTATGAAGAATATCATTCCATTGTCCATCATATCCTCCATTATCGTGAATCATCTTGTTTCCAGCCATTTTCTAAAACCCAAAAAGAACAGTGTTAGATGCAAAAATCATAATAAAGGGGGAGTAACTTCAATATCTAACATCTTAGGTTAAATTCTAAGATCATTACCATAGTTCTAGGACTATATCCTATATGTATACTTATCCTTAGGGACATCCCTAGACATACCTTAGAAATATCTCTAGGGATCTCACTAACGTTTTCGCGTCCTAGTTTCCAAAGGTTGACTAAACCTTTCCTCTGATACCAACTATAACGGTCTGGAATTACTTCCAGTGGACTATAATTGATACCTATCAGGGCACTCCATGGGCGGCTACACCCCCTGGGCGGGACACACCACCATCCCCAGTGGCAGCCATTTCCTCATGAAGCCCTTGGGTGGAGAGCCATGCTTCGTCCAACGCTCACATGTGAGAGTTCCCAAGGATCGGATACATTCCTACCTCCTTTGCCTCTGATACCAACTATAGAGACCCGAATCTTGACGTACATGAAAATTACATTACTTTTGCGGAATACTTAGTACATAACAAAAACACACACACAAGGATCGTAATAGTTTAGTGTCTTTGGAAACTCGGAATAAAATCTTCTAATCGTGGTGAAAGATCTTCAACATCTCCTATAAAGATCTTCCTTTTTTTACCTAAAACCTTTATTTATATCCTAGGGAAAAGAAAACATAAAAGGGTGAGCTCAAATGCTCAGTAAGGGTAAACAAAAGAAATATCAATCACATCGTATTCATAAGAACATAACTTTTTGGAAATCATAACCTGCAAAAGAGAGCATAATTTCATAACATGGGATAAATCATGGTAGTGAAATGTAATCACAATAATCATAACTTAAAACATGAAACTTTGTGGCATTCACACATAATCATAGAGAATAATTTCTTGTTAGTCAAGACTCATTGCCAAGACTAACTTAGTGGACAAAGTCCCTTTCTGAATCGAGTAACCCTCGTTTCAGTCCTGTTTCACTGAACCGGTATAACCTACCATTCCAGCCATGTCTATCTCATGAGATATAAAATCTTTACCCAATGCATTGGAGGGAGATATAGGTCCCACCCATCTTATAATGAATCCTTTCTTATGTGTGCCACATAATCATAAACCATATATCATAGCATAACCCATATAATAAAAATGGGATTCTTAAACAACATGACATCATAAAACAATTCATATAAGATAAAGGAATTCATAAAAATATTTCCATCACAACATAATCAATCTAATGTAATAATAGGGATAAAAACAGAACCCTTTTATTATCTTAGATGGAAAATAATTTTGATAAAATACTTGAACTCCATTCTTGAGGAAAATATCCTTTCTACTTCAAAAAAACATTTTTCCTTTCATAACATGTCATACGACATTAAAATAAAAGAAGTTGATTAAAAATAAACTTGAAAACTTGTAAAAGAAGTTTCTTGGAAATAATGTTTTAAAAATCCATTCATGTCGTATAAGTTAAAAAAAACATTCTTCGTACTTTTGTCGGAAAAGTCAAAAAGCACCTCGTATGAAAAACGTCAAAATATTCCTTTCATATTTTTTTACTAAAAACTCACCGAAGGGTAAAATTGGATTCAAACAATTTTAGGTGGATGGAAATAATATTACATATTGAGGAAACATGGATGTGGATGATAAAATACACTCCAGTAAATACCAAAGTATAAACAATCTCGGATAAAAATGAGATTGTGATAATTTCCCTTACCTTAGGTCCGATTTGCTTCGTATGTGTCCGAACCTCCTGTATAATGATTTAAATAATGTCATTTACTTATTACAGAATCATATTCATTGTTATGATATCATATATGGTTCACTTATGACATTATATTACCCGTTCTTTTGTAAATTCCATGTTAAAGAGCATTTTGGGTAAAATTGTTTCATTTGTCGTCCGTGTTTTGACTTGTAATTATTCATATGATTACATAGATCAGGATTACATAATTCCAGAACATAAAACATGATTTATATATATATATTCAGGATATACATATATATAATAAATCATTAAATGGAAAGAAATACACCGTCCATGGAGACGGTAGTCCGTACGTACGCATGAACGCTGTTTTCGTTTCCTTATTGAATTGAATGGAATTAAGTAGATGACATACATATAAATATATAAATAAATCCAGTATCATTATTATGTCATATATTTCATTAGTACATATTATATATACTTTATAATCATTCATGAATGGTTAATCATTGAGAATGAATCTCATCGCATCGTGGAGATGGTAGTCCGTACGTACGCACGAGCGATGATATCGTTCCCATGGTCGTGGAATTGTGTTGAAGTGTATGTATACTATTTCAGTATCAATATAAATTTATAATAATCATATATAGTTACTCATTACACCATTATACCAATTCAGTTAAGGTGGTGACGGAAAATATATTACACCACGGCGTGGAGACGGTATTCAGTACGTACGCATGCGCGGTGATTTCATTTTTCCGTAGGATGGATAGACGGTGAATTAGAGTTGTTTCATATTTATAATAACATATCAGTATATAATAAATACTTATTTTATTACTTTATCATGAAACAACTAATGAAGAAGAAGTTGAATAAGAAAGAAATTGAAAAGATCGGTAATGGATATTACCTCTTCTTTGAAACGCCTCTTTGAATCCTCCACTTAGGGAACTAAGATTGGTTTTTGAAGAAGACCAGGACCTCTAGGATTATTCTAGGGAACTGGAGAAGGGATTTTGGCAGGGGTTGGCCGATCTTGAGTGCTCAAATTGGTGTGAGGAGGAGGGGGAGGAGGTACCCTTTTATAAGGGAGGAGAGGGGCACCTTAGGAATATCTCAAAATATTATTTTATATTAAAGTCAAAATCGGTTTATAATGGTTGAAAAGGGTCTTATTTCGAAGCTAAAGTGGGGATGGGTCAAAATCCTATCATCCAATAGGATTTAGACAAGTTTAGTTTATTATTTTAACCTTATCAATTAGATTTAACTCTAAGTTAAATAATTTAACTTTTACCGCGTCTTTTTGTTTTCTTTCACTATATGGTTAATACACTTACTATAACATGACAAACGAACCTAAAATTGTTTATTATTAATATATATATCCTTATCTAAGTCATTTGGCCGAATGTTATATTTTTAGGAATAAAATAACAATTAATAATATAATATTTGATTTAAAAACTATTTTGTGTCAATTTTGACACTATTTGATATATGATTTTTGTGAAAGTCATAACAGAATTATATGTTCGAAACAAGTTGATTAAATCCACAATAATATATCATAGTAACCTAGAAAATTAGTGTAATTCATAAAAAGTCTCAAATTACATTCATTTGAGAATTTATAACATCAATTATGTTAATATTTCCTTAAAAGGGTAATTACTGCATCATCGTTGTGTCATAAATAAATTAATTTATTTAAAGTCTAAAAATTATAAATAAAATATAATTATGTAGGACATCTTTTTATCTTTCTAATGAATATTTATTGTCGAATTTATCTTATGTATAACCACATATTAAAAATGTTTTAGTTATTAAACATTGATTTTAACTATTTTAACTATTCATTAAATAAAATAATATTAAATGTCATAATCTAATTCAAGTGGACCTAAATGGTCATATTATATTCATAAGGTTGTTTTTGGTCGAATTAAACTTATCCAATAGAATTAGGACATGTGTTAGGGTACTTGTAATATCATATTTACCCTTAGTTACCCTATTTACTATTAACCGTGGTAAAAAAAGTTACTATTCACCAAAAATTATTTTCATCTCATTGAACCACATTTTAGTCCTTGATATTAACCATGTCTGTCGGATTTTCGAAATTCCATTCACAGAAGCGGTAAAATTAAGTTTTATGCAAAATTCAGTTTTTAACCTACCACTTAGTGGTTTCACTATTCATCAAAAATTGAAAGTTTTCAGAAAAACTCCAAAATTTCATCCTAAGCTATATTTCATATTCAGAATTCAAAAATGAAGTCTATTTTACCAAATTCATAACATAGAAATTTCATTAATTAATTTTATAATTAAATCCCGCTGTTAAAACAAATAGCGTGTTTTTAAGAAACAATATCTATCAAAAGATTGACACTTGATTATGTCTGGTTTAAATGTGAAATTACATCCAATGACCAACATTGTATTAAATTGTAAAAATATATTCTAAATATACTTTAAAACAACTCAAATTAATAATTAATCACTACTAATTATTTTGATTAAAAAAGTTGTTTTTAATTATAATTTAGTAATTTTCACTATTCATCAGAATATGAAAGTTATCCGAAAAGTACCAAAATTTCACCTTAGGCTAAATTCGATACTCGGAATCCAAAAATGAAGTCCATTTTGAGTGCTAAAATTTCTAAAATTTTAAAAAGTGGTTATTACTATTCATAATGGTTAGTTTTAATAATATTTTAATAGCATATCGTTGTTTCGTGAAACTCAGTATTACTTACTACACACGTTATTGAGGAAGGTTGCAATTGCGTGTAATGCAAGGCAAGTCAAGGATGCGTTTTGTGAAAGCTCCTTTTTGTGTTGCGTACAACACAAGACATTAGTGAAATTAAAAATAATATTTTTCATAAAATCTTGGGGTGTTACATTCTACCCCCCTTAAAATGAATTTCGCCCTCGAAATTCGTCGGGGTTATAAATGGTTTACTATTCGAAAGTTTCTTTAATAGAAACCCACATCGTAAAAAGGAATAGCAAAACCAATATTTTAAAACAAAAGTATGAAACTTAACGGTTACCCAAATAAACTAATCACCGGGTTTCCACATAGGTGAAAATATGGATATGGAAGAAAAATCTAACCATCATGTTCTGATGGAGAGTGGTAGAGAACATGGCTATGGAAAAGCCAACAATCACAAATCCATAAATTTGTGACGATCTAAGGTACCATCCGATTCATCAGGTATAAGATCACTAGGACAACATTTTTGGTTTTCAAGATCATTTCCCTAAAGTTGAAAATTTGAATTAGAATAAATACTTTCTTTATTTTGGTACAATCTCACTGTTTTTCATGCCTTGAACAATTTCCACTTCATCTCTTAAATAAATGAAGTTGAATTTGTTATTCGTGAAGTTTTAGAAGATCATGTGATAGAATGACGGTTCATTCCATCTGTCTCAAACAAAAGGTTAGCAAAAATTATATAGATAAGTCGATCTATAGTGAGATTAATCACATATGGTTCCTAAAATGGACTTATACTTCATATATCATACTGCTTAATATAATAAAACTAGTTTCTACTAAACATGGACTTCCTGTAGGCCAGTGGTAGGCGATAAAGGCCAGTCGCATTTCGGTTGTGGGTTCGATTCCCACAGCCTTGTCCGAAGCGATGGGCTGTCGCCCGTCCTGCAGGTTGTCCTTTTTCTAAAACCACATTACTATAACATCCCATCAATAATATCGAAAAAAAACTTCTATCCTTAAACAATACTCACTTATGTCCATCATAATCCATTTCAATCTTTAGGCTTATCCATAATACTGCAGTCCACTCTCATAACATAGTGAAAACGATTACCAAGGATTTAATACCATCGTTGATCCCCATATATCATAAGATATGTTTTGTTGGTCACATTCCAAACATTCAAAGTCCTTAATCATGTATTCTCTTGAATAACCATTGAACCTTATTGAAAACATGAATGCAGTTAAACGTTAACACTTTCCACATACCAAAATCCTCAAAATACTATATACTCAAACCATGATATCACTTAGTCCTTATATCAATCATGAGCTCATGAATACTGTCAAGCATTTCATTTTCTCTTTATCACTTCATTATGCGCATATCATCCACTTTCCAAAAAATATCTGAATAACCGTTCATTTTTACTCATACCATTCATCATAAACTTTCAAAACTTAAGGAAAGACAATAGTGTAACAATCCTTAGATGTCTTTTTATTCTATAGTACAACATTACACTTGATAAACATGTAATCATTCCACTACCTTCTTAAACCATTGACTGAGCTTCAACAATTCTTTCATCTCACATATCATTTTTAGTCTCTTCATCATCATCGACAAAAATACTACCCAAACGACCATACCGATTCTCTTCATGAGACATTCCCTTAGGGCATTGGTTTGCATAATGCCCGTACATTCCACATTTAAAACATTTAACCATTGTTGATGTCATAGAAATACCATTAACCTCATCCATGGTGTTAACGGAAACTTTTCCATTGCACTTACTGGCTTTGTGTCCTTCTTTTCCACACCCAAAGCATCTTCCAGTTCCTTTTAAACATTCTCCTTGATGCCTCTTCCCACATGGTTTACATAAGGGAAATTGAACTTTCTTTCCTCTATGATCATCATGAAACTCCATCTTTCTCTTATTAGTTGAGTCAGGAAACTTATCAAATTTTACTTTATTGATCATATTATGAGATTGCTGATTCGGCATAATAATGATGTTTGGACTTACAAATCCCATTTCATTTGATTCCTTATGAAGAATATCATTCCATTGTCCATCATATCCTCCATTATCGTGAATCATCTTGTTTCCAGCCATTTTCTAAAACCCAAAAAGAATAGTGTTAGATGCAAAAATCATAATAAAGGGGGAGTAACTTCAATATCTAACATCTTAGGTTAAATTCTAAGATCGTTACCATAGTTCTAGGACTATATCCTATATGTATACTTATCCTTAGGGACATCCCTAGACATACCTTAGAAATATCACTAGGGATCTCACTAACGTTTTCGCGTCCTAGTTTCCAAAGGTTGACTAAACCTTTCCTCTGATACCAACTATAACGGTCTGGAATTACTTCCAGTGGACTATAATTGATACCTATCAGGGCACTCCATGGGCGGCTACACCCCCTGGGCGGGACACACCACCATCCCCAGTGGCAGCCATTTCCTCATGAAGCCCTTGGGTGGAGAGCCATGCTTCGTCCAACGCTCACATGTGAGAGTTTCCAAGGATCGGATACATTCCTACCTCCTTTGGCTCTGATACCAACTATAGAGACCCGAAGCTTGACGTACATGAACATTACATTACTTTTGCGGAATACTTAGTACATAAAAAAAACACACACACAAGGATCGTAATAGTTTAGTGTCTTTGGAAACTCAGAATAAAATCTTCTAATCGTGGTGAAAGATCTTCAACATCTCCCATAAAGATCTTCCTTTTTTACCTAAAACCTTTCTTTATATCCTGGGGAAAAGAAAACATAAAAGGGTGAGATCAAATGCTCAGTAAGGGTAAACAAAAGAAATATCAATCACATCGTATTCATAAGAACATAACTTTTTGGAAATCATAACCTGCAAAAGAGAGCATAATTTCATAACATGGGATAAATCATGGTAGTGAAATGTAATCACAATAATCATAACTTAAAACATGAAACTTTGTGGCATTCACACATAATCATAGAGAATAATTTCTTGTTAGTCAAGACTCATTTCCTAGACTATCTTAGTGGACAAAGTCCCTTTCTGAATCGAGTAACCCTCGTTTCAGTCCTGTTTCACTGAACCGGTATAACCTACCATTCCAGCCATGTCTATCTCATGAGATATAAAATCTTTACCCAATGCATTGGAGGGAGATATAGGTCCCACCCATCTTATAATGAATCCTTTCTTATGTGTGCCACATAATCATAAACCATACATCATAGCGTAACCCATGTAATAAAAATGGGATTCTTAAACAACATGACATCATAAAACAATTCATATAAGATAAAGGAATTCATAAAAATATTTCCATCACAACATAATCAATCCCATGTAATAATAGGTATAAAAACAGAACCCTTTTATTATCGTAGATGGAAATTTTTTTTGATAAAATACTTGAACTCCATTCTTGAGGAAAATATCCTTTCTACTTCAAAAAAACATTTTTCCTTTCATAACATGTCATACGACATTAAAATAAAAGAAGTTGATTAAAAATAAACATGAAAACTTGTAAAGGAAGTTTCTTGGAAATAATGTTTTAAAAATCCATTCATGCCGTATAAGTTAAAAAAAACATTCTTCGTACTTTTGTCGGAAAAGTCAAAAGGCACCTCGTATGAAAAATGTCAAAATATTCCTTTCATATTTTTTTACTAAAAACTCACCGAAGGGTAAAATTGGATTCAAACAATTTTAGGTGGATGGAAATAATATTACATATTGAGGAAACATGGATGTGGATGATAAAATACACCCCAGTAAATACCAAAGTATAAACAATCTCGGATAAAAATGAGATTGTGATAATTTCCCTTACCTTAGGTCCGATTTGCTTCGTATGTGTCTGAACCTCCTATATAATGATTTAAATAATGTCATTGACTTATTACAGAATAATATTAATTGTTATGATATCATATATGGTTCACTTATGACATTATATTACCCGTTCTTTTGTAAATTCCATGTTAAAGAGCGTTTTGGGTAAAATTGTTTCATTTGTCGTCCGTGTTTTGACTTGTAATTATTCATATGATTACTTAGATCATGATTACATAATTCCATAACATAAAACATGATATATATATATATATATATATTCAGGATATACATATATATAATAAATCATTAAATGGAAAGAAATACACCGTTCATGGAGACGGTAGTCCGTATGTACGCATGAACGCTGTTTTCGTTTCCTTATTGAATTGAATGGAATTAAGTAGGTTACATACATATAAATATATAAATAAATCCAGTATCATTATTATGTCATATATTTCATTAGTACATATTATATATACTTTATAATCATTCATGAATGGTTAATCATTGAGAATGAATCTCATCGCGTCGTGGAGACGGTAGTCCGTACGTACGTACGAGCGATGATATCGTTCCCATGGTCATGGAATTGTGTTGAAGTGTATTTATACTATTTCAGTATCAATATCACTTTATAATAATCATATATAGTTACTCATTACACCATTATACCAATCCAATTAAGGTGGTGACGTAAAATATATTACACCACGGCGTGGAGACGGTATTCCGTACGTACGCACGCTCGGTGATTTCATTTTTCCGTAGGATGGATAGAAGGTGAATTAGAGTTGTTTCATATTTATAATAACATATCAGTATATAAGAAATACTGATGTTATTACTTTATCATGAAACAACTAAAGAAGAAGAAGTTGAAGAAGAAAGAAATTGAAAAGATCGGTAATGGATATTACGTCTTCTTTGAAACGCCTCTTTGAATCCTCCACTTAGGGAACTATGATTGGTCTTTGAAGAAGACCAGGACCTCTAGGATTATTCTAGGGAAGTGGAGAAGGGATTTTGGCAGGGGATGGCCGAGCTTGAGTGCTCAAATTGGTATGAGGAGGAGGGGGAGGAGGTACCCTTTTATAAGGGAGGAGAGGGGCACCTTAGGAATATCTCAAAATATTATTTTATATTAAAGTCAAAATCGGTTTATAATGGTTCCAAAGGGACTTATTTCGAAGATAAAGTGGGGATGGGTCTAAATCCTATCATCCAATAGGATTTAGGCAAGTTTAGGGTATTATTTTAACCTTATCAATTAGATTTAACTCTAAGTTAAATAATTTAACTTTTACCGTGTCTTTTTGTTTTCTTTCACTATATGGTTAATACACTTACTATAACATGCCAAAAGAACCCCAAATTGTTTATTATTAATATATATATCCTTATCTAAGTCATTTGTTCGAACCTTAGATTTTTAGGAATACAATAACAATTAATAATATAATATTTGATTTAAAAACTATTTTGTGTAAATTTTGACACTATTTGATATATGATTTTTGTGAAAGTGATAACAAAATTATATGTTCAAACCAAGTTGATTAAATAAACACTAATATATCATAGTAACCTAGAAAATTATTGTAATTCATAAAAAGTCTCAAATTACATTCATTTGAGCATTTATAACATCAATTATGTTAATATTTCCTTAAAAGGGTAATTACTGCATCATCGTTGTGTCATAAATAAATTAATTTATTTAAAGTCTAAAAATTATAAATAAAATATCATTATGTAGTAAATCTTTTTAGCTTTCTAATTAATATTTATAGTCGAATTTATCTTATGTATAACCCCATATTAAAAATGTTTTAGTTATTAAACTTTGATTTTAACTATTTTAACTATTCATTAAATAAAATAATATTAATTGTCATAATCTAATCCAAGTGGACCTAAATGGTCATATTATATTAATAAGGTTGTTTTTGGTCAAATTACACTTATCCAATAGAATTAGGACATGTGTTAGGGTAATAGTAATATCATATTTACCCTTAGTTACCCTATTTACTATTAACCGTGGTAAAAAACAAAATAAATGGTTACTATTCACCAAAAATTATTTTCTTCTCATTGAACCACATTTTAGTCCTTGATATTAACCGTGTCTATCGGATTTTCTAAATTCCATTCACAGAAGCGGTAAAATTAAGTTTTATGCAAAATTCAGTTTTTAACCTACCACTTAGTGGTTTCACTATTCATCAGAAATTGAAAGTTTTCAGAAAAATGCCAAAATTTCATCCTAAGCTATATTTCATATTCCAAATTCAAAAATGAAGTCTATTTTACCAAATTCATAAAATAGAAATTGCATTAATTAATTTTATAATTAAATCCCGCTGTTAAAACAAATAGCGTGTTTTTAAGAAACAATATCTATCAAAAGATTGACACTTGATTATGTCTGGTTTAAATGTGAAATTACATCCAATGACCAACATTGTATTAAATTGTAAAAATATATTATAAATATACTTTAAAACAACTCAAATTAATAATTTATCACTATTAATTATTTTGATTAAAAAAGTTGTTTTTAATTATAATTTAGTAATTTTCACTATTCATCAGAATATGAAAGTTATCCGAAAAGTACCAAAATTTCACCTTAGGCTAAATTCGATACTGCGAATCCAGAAATGAAGTCCATTTTGAGAGCTAAAATTTCTAAAATTTTAAAAAGTGGTTATTACTATTCATAATGGCTAGTTTTAATAATATTTTAATAGCATATCGTTGTTTCGTGAAACTCAGTATTACGTACTACACACGTTATCGAGGAAGGGTGCGATTGCGTGTAATGCAAGGCAAGTCAAGGATGCGTGTTGTGCAAGATCCTTTTTGTGTTGCGTACAACACAAGACATTAGTGAAATTAAAAAGAATATTATTCATAAAATCTTGGGCTGTTACAGTAAACCTCACATCAAATAAGTAATTCTAAAAATACTTTGAAGTATAAAATTACATGACCAACTTAATGTCATGTGTCTGATAGTTCCTTTAAGGTGGGATTATTTTAAAATACACATAATCTACCACATTTTCTATTAAATAAGTATAAATCCTAACCCTACACCAATTAAATAACAATATACTTCATAACCATATCTCAACTTGAGTAATATAAAAAATTCATTTTTATCTGTCCTTCAGTTTACTTCTTTAAAATCCTTATGTAATTGGTTATTTTATTAAAAAATTTCTCCTTTTTGAGTAAAATTCACTATTTCCAATGAAAATTTCTTGAAATACTAAATAAAAAAATTATGTTAATGAATCCTATAATCAAAAAAACATTTTTGGGCCCTTCCCAAGACATAAAAACCTTAACCTTCTCTAGGTTAAATAATATCCCAATATTAGATACAACATATCCAAATATCTTCACTTTTTGATTCTAAAAGTTATATTTTGAGAATTTAGCATAAAAATGATGTCATTGTATCATTTTCAATACTATATTCAGGTTTATATCATGATTATACATTGAAAGGTACTATATTATAATTCATTCTATGAATAATACCCATGAATAATCCATATATCAGTGTAAATTATATTTTATTAATATCAATAATATCATGGTTGTTTATTCAAGACTAAAAAACATCTCTATAATTTCATAGTGTCTATATAGTTGTATAAAATAATGTTTTATAATATATAACTTTTATATTATGACATATATTTTTTACAAATAAATAATCAAAATAATGTTTTTAACAGGAACTATCTCCACAAGGAGAGAGATATTTATTATGAATGTTTTATTTTATGTGAAAAATATTTTTATAAAAAATATTTTCTAGTTAAGACATGTATCATATATATAAAAAATATTATTATTCATTGTACTGGGTTACAATACATTTCACCAAAGTTAATTTTAAAAGATAAAAATTCAGAAATTTTTTATGATGGGTTCCCCATTTATTGTAATTAAATATAATGAATGTTTTTCATGGGGATTCCATATAAATAATTTATGAGAATATATTATGAGGGATATACTATATATCATAAATGGACATCATATTAGTTACTTTGTTGAACATATTGATAGCCTAGATCTTATCATGAAAAAATTGAGAGCTGTCGAGGTAACTTTTTCTTGCTTTGGAACACTAAAAAATAAAATAAAACATAATTTCGGACTGTTATGGTTTTTTGAAACTTATATATTATTATCCTATCATGTAACTACCATAATTAGTGTTTTGTATATTTTAAACTATTATATTTTAATTCATTATCCACTCCAAGTTGGTTTAAGTCTATGGGATGTAATATTCTTCAAGAATTTCAATGTTTCCTTCTAAAAAGATCACTAAGACCTAAATCTTATTCTTAAACCAGTACTGGAAAATATTCCCAAGTCCACAGAAATATTTCTATGGTTAGTCAAACCATCGTCAAAGGGATACCTATGGCCATGGTTGAATGTGGACTGTGGACGTAGGCCCACTCTCATCAGCCTATAACCATAGTTAATATGGATCATGGTGATAAGTAGGAATGGAAAATTTGCTAGAAACCTAAGAAAGGAATGGTAAATTCATATGACCACGATCCACATAGATTGTGTTCATGTGCCTTTCCCATGAAACCAATGTCTATAGTTTATGTAGATCCTATCTACAGGTTTCAGGATCCATCGTCATTTTTATTTTTTATAAGTATAATAATAATTATTATATAAATTATATATATATATATATATGAATATATATGAATATATCAATACATATAGTTTCTTACATATTAGTTTTAATGACTTATATGGAGTATAAAAGAGGTCTTGAGATCAAATATCACTGATTTGTTTAAAATTTTAAAGTCCAAGACCATATTCCTGAATCGTGGTGATAGATTCCCAGTGGAAACATTCCACCTGTTTCAGTTGAGCCATATGGACACAATTACAAACCGCGACAATATCATATTACCTATTCTATTAATAATAGGGCCCACAGTCTATGTGGACCATAGATATAGACTATAGTCAGGGTCTTAGGGCCTACTTCTATAGTTTTAGCCCATGGAAATAGTGTGATTTTATAGTACTGGATGATCCTTTCATATTTATTATATTATGGATACCCATGACATAGTTATATCCTTGTAAAAAATCGTTAAGGTATAGAAATCCTCATAGTGTGTATGTTCTTATTTCCTCACGATAACTTACATGTACACTGTTTACATAGACATTAAGCATAATATTCAACATTAGACTCCCTCCTCACATGAACATTAAGAAGTAAACACCCTTTTGTAATTTAATCATGTACTAAATCTTCCAATGTACATATTTTTATGATTTTTATATCCTTAAGAAATTAAAATGGGAAGAAAAAGGGATTGATTTTACCAGGGAAAAGTATTTTACAAAATATCATTCTCTTTACTCCACTATTTTTCCCATATGATATATCAAGTCTATCTCTCTAAGAAATAATTTGTTTTTTTCTTAGATGATAATTTTGGATGGCTCCCATGGTCTTAATAAATTAGACAGGTGGGAAGAATACAAGTTTGAAACAATACCCACCCAATGACACCTAATACCATCCAAAACCATCCACACCCACCTATTCCCAAATACATTAACCATGGGAGCTAAGTAAGAAATTCTATACATTCAAAAAGTAAGAAAACCATGGTGTTGGTGGGGTTAGTTCAATAACCATTGATAAGATGAGTAGTAGTTAGAGCATTATTAATTATCCCCCCTCTATCTACAATTCACTAGTATATCTATATAGGTTTATCTTCTCTCAATATAACATATTTTTAATTTTATTTTCCTAGTTTTGGATTATGTGGATCATCACTAATCTCAAAAACTATCAATCGATTACTTAATATATCCAATGATAGTGAATATTTATGTGCTTCATCTGATAATTGTGTATATATTTTTATCATAAATTCAAATCACCATGACTATATAAATAAACTTTGTACTATTTTTGGATGAATTATATCTCTTGGAGAGAAATATTTAACCATAATATCATTTTTCAAGCCTCTAGAATAGTAATATACTCTGTTTCAGTCATAAAAGAGTGATGCATTTCTATATCAATGATTACAAAGATACAATTCCACCTATAAAATATATATTTGAATCATGATGTAAAATTACTTCAGTTGTATATCCCTCTAATAGTGGATCAACTCTTCCTTGGAAAAAATTTATCTTTGATATAACATTAAGATACCTCAGAATTCAATTGATTGTGTACCCATGTTTCTTTCCCAGATTGGAGAGAAATTTACTTGCGGTTACAAATTCTTGGGAAATGTTTGTATTTGTATAATCCATAGTGTACATAAATCTTCCAACCATTAATGATTATGGTATTATCACTATCATTTAAATTTATTCATCATATGATAGAATTTAACTCTTTTTTAACATCAAATGGATGGTAAGAGTAATTATATTTGTTTGGATCCATACATGTTGTAATATTTCATAACATATTCAACACGCTTCTCATAAGATAACCATAACATAATACTCTTCATTTATTGAATGATATTCATTCACAATTTTTTTGAGCATTACCCAAGTATTTCATATCAAAATTATTAGATAAATCCTTCATCAACAGGTTGGTCTTTGTTACATCCTTAATATGATCAACTTATCATCAATAAAAAGTAAGAGTGCAGTTAAATTACCATCCTAAAATCTGTGGATGTAAATACATTATTCCAACTATGTTCACCAATATCCATGACTCTCCATGAATGAGTTAGACTCAATAAACCAATAGTTGGGATCATTTTTCAATTTTTATAAGATTTTATTCAATTTTCACATGCTGGTTTCTGATACAAAAAACTTAAACCACAAAAATTATTTATATTGATCTTATCATTAAGTTCACTGTGGATAAAATCTATCTTCATTTCTATATTCTCGAGATACAGGTCTAAGTTATCCATCAATAAAAAAATTACTTTTATTGATTCTATATTTACTATAGGTGAAGAAATATCATTAAAGTCAACTCCTATCTTCTGAAGTATTCCTTTGATAAGTAACCAAGCTTTGTACTTGATCTCATTTCAACTGCCATACTTCTTTATCCCAAAAAACTATTTTCTTGTTAATGCCTCCTATCATTTGGGTAGTTCCATCGAATCATACATATGGTTCCTCATTAATGATTCTATCTCATCCTTTATTTAAATGATAAAATCTAGTTTTTTGAACCTTGAAATGTTTGTTTTGGGATACACACCATCACTTGAATCATATAATGGTTTTATAACTCCTGATAGAGAAGATTGATCCTCTGCCTTCTCAATATCCTCCTTTAATACCTCCTGATCCACTAATAATAAACCTTATTTCACCTTATCCTCTTCAGTGGTGGGTTATTATAGTATAGATAATATGTTAAGAGTTTATTCATTAGAACATTCTATTTTTTATATTATGATATTTTGAATGTCCTCAGTTATCTAGTACTCGTGGAGCATGATATCCCAACTTTTGATGACTATCTTCTTGTACAAGTCCTAATGCTTATATCAAAACTCTTAATCTCCATAATTGATGATGATACAAGGAGTGTTCATAATATATATATATATATATTATTTATCTATTTGGATACATGTAAAAATAAAAATTTCCTAAACTCTCATAAATGAAAGAAATAGGGATATTTACTAGATCATATCATATATGGAATATCAAAATTCCTAGAAACTGATAGTGATATATTGATAATGTAATATGAAACTTGAACCACTTATCCTAATTATAGATTAGGAATAATTACCAAACTCATCATGCTTCTAACCATGTCCATGATTTTTTGGAAACCCTTTTGATAACTCTATAATATTTTGGGGTGTGTTGGAACATTCTCACTTGTCAAATTCTGTAACTCTTGTAGTAGGAATAAAAATCCCTAGATGTGTACTATTCTATATTATATGAATAAATATACTTCTGTTTATTCCCAATTTAAAATTCACCCATGGAACAGAGAATGTTTAAGTGCTCTAGTACTTAGTCTTATTTACATAATAAGAAAACTTACTTCTTTAAAGAAACATCTTTAATAACGGTTATGAAATATTTTTCTCTCATATAACAGTTCCACATCAATGGAGCACAAACATATGATTAAACTAGACTCAATAACACTGATCTCTTAAAATAATTAGTGTTTAATGAGACTCTATATTATTTCCCATAAAAGTAGTTGTTGTAGGGATCAATTTACATTTTCATTTCAACTCTAAAATACATATTCATTATGAGGTCATATAATTGTCTTTTACTTATGTGTCTAAGTATCCTATGCCAATGATTTCACGATGCATTACCCTCTATCATTTTAAGGATATTTTCACATATCTTCATAATATTTGAGTACAACATAATGCATATGTGACCTCAAGTGATTAAAATGGATCTTTTTTTCATCATCCATCCACCATTATTAAATATGTGTTCATAGAATTATCGGTTAATGGATATACCTGATAAGAGGTTAGCTCAAATAATTTAAACATGAAAACATCCTTATGGGTGATCATGTTTCCAATATTAATATTTAATTTTTTTTATTACCCATTAAAATTATCTTTAATGATTGAGTATTTACCATATTGACTGAACCAAAGTCAACATCTTGATTTGTCAAGAAATACCCATAAATGGATTGATGTGGTATGAAGCGGCAGTATCAAACACCAATTTTATGTATTTTTATATGTGTGAAGATGTGTAAATTCTTTACTATTAGATAAAATTACAACTTTTTTAGTGCTTATCACATGTTCATATCCATTTGTTCATTGCAAGTTACTACCTTATACATTATCTTGTAGTCACTTTTATAAGTTCTTATCATGTGTCCCCCCCATTCCATAATGGTAAAATATATATATTGGCCTCCTTACATATATAGACATTCATATACTCTTCCTTTGTCCCCCGTTTCCTGCTCACCTACCACCTCCTTATTATCTCCCTCACTTCTATGTGTTGAGATATTTTTCTTGATTATAACTCATAACCTTCTATCAAGCCTCCTTATTAAATAACGTATTCCTTACCATTGATAATTTCTCCTTTAGGAAACAAATTTTCAAAGGAGACCACTAGTGTAAAAAAATTAGTAGGATGTGTGAATAGTATGTTATTTTCCCAATCTAAATTAGTCAAATTATCTCCATAGGCCACAAATTTATTCACTTTACATTGAAACTCACTGTTTTGTTTAGTTATAGAATTTCCATTATATAGATGAAAATTACTCAACATATTCAATAAGAGGATATTTTTTCAAGTATTATTTTACGAATAAATATTCTAGAACTTCATATAGAGTTTATATAAACCAATCTCTTGAGAAATATGATGGTACAAGTTGTCATCAGTCCATTAGAAAATTTTAATGATCAACTTATTGTTTAGATTTGTCCACTCTAAATCCTTCATATCATTAGTGTTGAATGTTTATGATTATATGGGAGTCAATTGATCCTTATAATTATATATATATATTCCATTCAAGAAATCCAAATTGTATTGTTACACTAGAAATACTTGAACCAAAATGAGCCAAACTATTGTCCCCAAATATGAAACACAGAGCTGAAAGGTCCATAAGAAACAATGCATCACTAAAAAATGTCTCTAGAATCAGGAATCCATGAAACATATCCACATACCCTTGAACTCATTAACTCCAAAACAACAAGGAGAAACTGACAACCGAAACTCCAAAATGAACATGAATAATGAATGAATGTAAATAAAATAATGTAACATAAGGAATTAATGTGGTTTATATAAATTACAAATCCATAAGAAACAACATGTTCACTAGAGATGTAAAAAAAGAGATTACACCGGAAGATAAATTAGAAAGAATATTCTAATAGAAGCTTAAGATCATGTAATCACTATAATCAACCATGTGTATAAGTTACCCAAACCCCCATATATATAGCATCTATCATATAGTAATACGAAGTCCATCAGCAAAAAATATTTACAGAGGGAACACCTCATGGATCAAATCTTCACGATCATCTAATCACTTAACTATGGGTGGTTTCTACATTAACTAGATCACATGGTGAATAGTGTATAATTCTAAATAATACAAGGAATTATTTTATATATATTCAATATGGACACCCCTATGACATCTTATAAAAGAACACATCCTTCAGGTTCAACAAAAACATCTTTTAGTGGTTGAACAACTACCACTATCAATATTTCCTAGACACTGGTTTTTATGAAGTAAAACCTCTACATCTGGTAGAATAATAAATCATTAGAACTAAAATCTTTATAATGAATTTAATTATAATATTAAAATGACTTATTAATTTAATCCTAATAATATCCCACTTGAGAATCTTATTCAAGCTCCATCAACAAGTCCATTGGGCCACATGAACCATATTTTGTAACTCTCTTCTTCAGCTCACCTCTTCTAGTATAGTGGAGATTCTATGACGCTAAGACCAAAAACTTATCTATGCCCCACTAAAGTTAAAAAAAACATCAAACAATCCTTATCTATAACTTTAGTTTGTATATCTACCAAAATTTGGTTCCCTTTAACCTTTTTTAGTTCCAAAATTCCATCCTCAATAAGATTCTAGATGAAGTAACATTTTAGTTGAATATGATTCATTCAGAAGTGAACATATAGATTCTTAACCTAGTGAATCATGCCCTAGATATCATATTATAACTTATTGAAATGTTACCCCTTTCATATTTTCTCCCAAAATTCATTAAACCACATCAACACCTTCCATTCTTCAATTAACGAAACGTACTCAGCTTTCATGGTTGATAGTGAAACTACAAGTTGTAACCGTGACATCGAGATAATTAAAATACCTATAAAACTAAACATGAAATAGTGGTTCTCTTCCATTAATCAACATAACCTCTAATGTTAGAAACCATAAACCCTTTCAAGAGATCATTTGTTCCAAATTGAGAGAAAAACCATTGAAAATTTGATATTTCCTAAGATCCATGTGACAACCACCCAATGTTCTTTCCTATATCCACTATAAATATACTAACCACAACTATAACATAAGTGATTGTAGGAACTCATAATTGTTCACTAGGAATTATTTTGTCAAATATTTTAGAAGTGTAAAGCCCATATAAAAAATGTTTACATAATTTTCAAGAAGTAGACCTAGAAATTTCATCCTTGATGAAAATGTCTTGGGCTTGGACTCTTTATTTTAAGGGAAAAAATATTTATCCCTTATATTTACCATATTATATATATTTTTACTCTATGTATTTGTGTATTCCTTTAGCCAAAAATTTTTCTATCCAAGCTAAGCAGTTGGCTAGATCATCCAGGGAATATGCTAGAATCACCACAACCATGCTTGGGAGCCAGCACAACTAGACACCCGAATGAATTGGTGTGAGAGAGAATTGAGATCATGAAAGGTATGTATAGGTGGTGTTTAAATTGACCACAAAATTGGATGTAATGTTCGATGATGGTGTGGGTGAAAGTATTATAGGTTCCAACCCTGAAGCTATCTTGATGAATAGATGGTTCAATGAATATTATTAAGCACTTTACAATAAAAAGAAAAACTAATGTGGGACTAAATATTCAATATGGAATATTCCTATAAAAAAATTACAGATAAAACAATGACCATTTTATAAAATCAATCCACTCCATCTAATCATTCCCCAACATCTTCTTTAACATATGCTCATCTATCGTACCCCTTGATTCCACTAGTTTGAGGTCATGAGACACTTGAATTCCACCCAACGCCGGTGTATGATCCATACAATGCTATCATCTCTGAATTTTAATACCTTGATGATGACCTCATGAGGCCAAGAAAAACAATCATTGTCCCCAGTGTTCATCATACCAGACTTTTGATAATCATACAATGATGAAAAAGACTTTCCTAATGTCCATTGGGAATGTATGCTACATCGTTTTTCATGCATGTGATTCTTTGAAGAAAAAATATACCACATGAAGTAGTCATGATATGTACAAATAATCAAGATAATTTCATGAATCCATCAAGATATATTCAACAGATCACAAAAACTACTAGTAGAAAATTATCAAGAAAGTTATACGATCACATGAATCCTTCAAAATATATATAAAGGATCATGTGATTGTTTAAAAGAAAGTCACCAATCCACTTCCTGAACATTGATATTTCATATTCTATCATCATCCTTTGAGGGTTTTCTTCAAAAGAACTCAAGACACCATGTTTTCTTTTGATAAAAATGATATATACAAGGTATAATAAAAAATATCACCACATGATCATGTTAATTAAATCATTTGAACTTCATAAATCCATTATGATAGTTTATAAAGATCTCACAATAAAAAGAAAATGATTATGCATGTTTTTTCCAACATCACATGACTTTTCATAAAAAATAATCCAACTCCTAGTCATGGGAATCCTCCATAATTATTATGTGGATCCCTCCATATCATCAAGTTGGTTCATACAGTGCCTTTAGTATATAAGGAGGTGATATATTTGGACTCCTCCATCCATATAAACCCCTTATCCCCTTGAAAAAGAGGCACAAGGTTAGACAAGGTGAGGGGAAAAGGTGTGTAGGAGAAGAGAAGAGGAGGAGTGGGATATTGGATTTGAATAATATATCCAAGTATTTGCGAGAATCCCATCATGAGGAACTATTGAGGTATCCCACTATAAGATTCCATTCTGTGATCACCTTAAGACCATGAAATTTCATAGAAAAATAAATATCATGCGAGAACTTTGTTATGAAATGCAAGAATGAGGCTTAGATGTATGCCTCCATTTTATTCAAAATTAACATTAAAAACCCTCAGTCTCATGATGTCATCATGTGACTCTGAACATGTTTTCCTAGACATGTAATTCCTTCATGGGACTTCAACCATGTAATGTAAATATCTACAGACAAACACTCCCTTTTTTGTGAAAACACTAGGAGGTGTAGCCTTAAAATGAACCTCATCCATGAACACTCCAATCCTAAAAACCCTTTCCCATGTGAATGAATTTATTCAAGGTAATTATCGATTATGTGACTCATCAATGGTTCCATGACACTATCATGTGGTTGTGCTTTTTCAATTTTGCTTCGATCATGTAAAGCACCTTGGGCATTTCATCCATATCATGCAATATCACCTATCATATATGCTTTAATCAAATGAAGCACCATAAAATTTTCAACCATGATCACATGAAAAGTACTAGACATGTATTATTTGATCACGAAAATAACCCTATACATGTTATCCTTGATCATGCAATGCACCCTAGACATGTCAACCTTGATCATGTGAAAGGACCTGGACATGTCTGTTTTGATCATGCAAAGCACCTTTGACATGTTAGGAAGGAACTAATGACATATCAGGGAGTCACCCTGTACATGTCAAGTAGACACCCAATAAATTCCATCTATACACTTAGGATTTGTCAGTAAGACACCTTGGACATGTCAGGCAGAAACCATGAGATGTCAACCTTGTCCAGTAGACACACTTAGACATACACCATGAAAACCCCCAGCTATGAACCTTTGATTGAGTACCCCCTTTACAAGGGGTGTTCCCTTAATGAGTCATGGTTAACACTCATGCAACCTTATTCATGTAAATCTCTTGAACATTATTATGTGTCTTACCAAAAATATTTGATAAGCCTTTCACTATCAATATCTCTCTTTATCTGTCAGAGGGTAGAGATTTAATATGTAACATGGGAATATATCCTAGTATAAGTCCCTAAAATTATTAAAAACCATAGATAATAAAAATACCTTAAAGTGTAATCACCTATTCCAACCCATCATCAGGTTAGGGATGAACTGATGTCTGAGGACTCTAGTTCTTTTTATAATCAAGATACGGAGGATTCCTTCCTAAGGCTCGAGATCAGATGGAAATCCACCATAGTGTTGGTACTTCAATATCCAAAATATTCTTAAATCATGGGGAAATTTTTTCCCATAAGTATATAATCTTAATTCTCTCTTAGTATACAATAAGTGAGATTATACATGGGAAAATTCTTAGGTGTAAGACCTCGCCATACCCTCAAGCACCTTGAAACAATAAGTGGGTTAAAAAAACTGAACTATGAGGACTCAGATTCCTATTATAAATAATATAGTTAGGATGACTTCATAAGTCATGATATCCATACCATATTCTTCAAGATACTCATAATCATACCTATCTAAGGGATACCATAATGTGTAAGTCCTATATGAATCTTATCCCATAAGAATGTGTCTAATCTTCCGCTATATATTTTTTATCACACTGAGCATGGATCACGTGGTCTTGGAGACTGATGATGATTGAACTAATATCATGATGAAGATGAACCAAGTGTGGGATCTTCATTGTGATATAATCTTGATTACATATCACATTCATTAAATGGGTTATATTTATGATGAGACAATTCAGGGTATCCTTACATGCATAAGTCATACTCAAGGAGTCTATTGTCATATCATTTGTGTGGAGGATTCCTGTAACCAAGATACATAGACTTTGAGTCCTACCCTAATATGATACAACATATGCCTCTTCAAGGACTAAGACCTGTATTTATGTCCTTACCACATGATGTTAAACTAAAAGGTATAGTCCTATCATACGAACTTAAACTATGTCAAATGAACTATATGGGTTTTTATTCCTATTCTCATAGGATATGTTGGATTCCTCATAGAGTTTAATTCTCATATCCAAGACACCAACCACATTCATGTATGGTGATAAAAAATATATATCCCCAACATGGATAGGAATTAGAACATCATAAATAAATGATAGAGTAACACAAAACCTATGGTAAACATAGTTGTTCTCGTTGACACATGGTATTAATCATGTCATTGGCATAGGGGTAGAAATTATAATATAAGTTAATGGGAAGGATTAAGGAACTTATCTTAATTATATAATAGATTCCCAAAGTAGGCAATAATCCCCCTCAAGTGGTGTGATGAGCCCAACCTACCATCCTCTTGACCAATGTGCATTTCTAAACATGGTTGGTTTTGAAATCCCAAATGACTGTTTGCCTTTGGAAATAAGGTCCATGCCTTATTATGTATTTTGGAATCATTTTAATTTTACATTAGATAAAATAATACCCAAATAGATGTAAATTATTGTTAAACCATACTCAAACCTCAACAATCTAGCATCCGTCCAATCCATCTATATTTTATTAGAAAAAAAAATGGTGAACCTGAAGTGAAATCCTTTAACTGTATAAACCCTTTCATGAGTATAAAATGATAAATTTTATAGTTACCATTGGGATATTTTTATTTTCATGTTAAATAAATACAAAATTTTTATCCTAACATGAAATATTTTAACTACGACTCACCTTTCACATGAAAAAAGAATGGACCATCCATTTAATCCTTTAAATATGAAAGTAATTGATTAACCATGCACTTTTATATATGATTCTACACAAATAAAGTGTATATTTTCCTCTAAGAATTATTAGATTCCTTACAATCAAAATAGAGTAATCTAATGTGCCAAAAAAATTTGAGATCTCTAGAAAATCTAGTAATTCTTAAAAAACACCCCAAGAAACTATGAGAAAGCAGTTGGAACTCTGATCATATGCATAATTTTCCATGAAAGCCTTAACTTTGAGTCCCCAATGTATGCTATAACCAAATAAACACCTCTAGTTCTAGTTAGTGAACATCTTGGTTTGGGATTACAATATAAATATCTACATCATGACATTGGATATAGCTTACAAAATCCTATAAAGGATGAATAACCATAGGCTGTCTTTCTCATGGAAGGTCGCATAAGAGGAGGTGGAACTTATTGATAAATTTAACCACTTTGGGAGATAATACATAGAGTGAAACAAAAAATACCTTACCTATATAATGGAGGGGGATGAGAAAAATCACTACATCATCTCCACCACTCAATAGATTCCTATTAGGGATCCTATCTAGTTTGGTCATCATCATTGACATATGAACACAATTCCATAGGGAGTTTTTTAAGAAGTTGTGTCTACCCCAACCTCCCACACAAAGGTATTCAATTGGATAACCCTCATGGTATATTAAAACAATGAAACTATAGAGTAGATCCATATGCCTATTACCTTCAATGTATCTGAGGCCCATCAGTGTATCCTAATAGTGGCCTATAATAAATACCAGATCACCACTATTCAACATCCTCTAACATCATCACAACTAGGATTGGTGACTATGGAATCTAATGGGTATCCCTAGGCTATAGGAATGAGGTAATTGTATCATTTTTAACCCTAGTATCATCTTTAACATGGCCACCGACCCTCAAAATGGTAAAACGGGCACCAACCCCCCAAATAGTATAGTGGAAACCGTCTCTCCAAATAACAAATCGATCACATACCCATTAAATGAAATAATCCATTGAAGAGAAGAGCCTATACACATATTTATTCATAAATATGATATCAATAAAACCTTAGGACTTATCACCCGATCTATATGAGCACAATCCTATTTTTCAAGAATCTAAAGAAGTTGTTATCAACCATTTTATTTTTTCAGAGTGGAATATCGATGCAATATATGGATAATGAAAAGAAAAGATTCAGTCTCCATGGACCATGATTACAATATTTTTATCATCCAATAACCCTACCATTGATATATGAAAGGGTTTTGACTTGAATCTTTGTATGCAGCCCCGTAGGGATGCCAACACAATTTCTACAAAAGAGAAAATCACTCAACTCCAATTAGAGAATGAGTATATAAGAGAAATAATTGTGGAAATTATTCTCAGATACCTTCACCAGAATTACCCATAAACAAATTTATACAGAGGTCCTATTTTCATTGATGTTCCCCATCACATAGGGTTGGGGGAATTTTTATATTCTTCATCCCCTCATTGGGTGAAATCTAGATATTGTTTTATATAACCTCATCCCATAGGGACTGAGGTCATATTCATATTCTCAAGATTCACTTCTCACATGGATAGAGGAATTTAAATATTATCCATCCCCTCATCAGGGGAACCCTGGAAACCATCTATCCTTTGTAGTTTCCACAAAGCCTATAGGAAAGTGGAGTTCCTCTAATCAACGGGAAGGGTCTTCATCGTCTGAGGCCTCAAATGCTTCAGCACTTTCCCCAGAACTAATAAATAACAGGGCCTCCACATCCTGAGTTCCAAAATCAAATATATATCCATTCCAAAAAAGTTATAGGTAACATGCAATGGAAGCCTCATGGTATCCCATATTTTGATGACTGATAGGAAAAGGTTTATTCCTTCAATTCTACACATGTCCCTAGGTACATTGAATATGATATGGAGAATTATTTTGAAAAAAATACCAATAATTAGATAGTCGATTTAGGTGGGGTTTAAATTCCATGATAATCAATTACCCAACCAAAACATCTTGGGTATAAAATAGAGAGTTGTTTTAACATTAAATACCAGATTTAGGAGCAGATAAAGAAGGGGATATTGGAACCACCGACACTTGAATCCCCACTTTAGTCATGTGAAAACTATAAATAGAACACAAAAATTTTGCAGTAGAACATGGGATACATATCTCTCAGTGATGTATGACCATCTATCAGAACTAGATGAAACAAATTCTATTCCTTCCATCCAAAACATGTACCCAGGTACTTTGATAATGCTATGGAGAATGATTTGATATAACTCCCAATAATGAAAAAGCTGAGTGTGGTATAGTTGAGAGTCCATTAAAATAACTTCTCTTTCCACAAAAATATCAGAAACAAAATATAATGTTTCATTAGATTTAAATATTGGCTAGAAAATTAGGAAAATGATGACTTGGTTGTGTTATAGGATCCCAAAACTCATGAAATATGCATAAGAGTCATCTGAGATCCATAAAAAAAATCTTTCCACCTAATAGGTTGTGGCACGAAAACATCCAAGTTTCATGATGTTAAAATTCTTGATAGTATCCTAATTTTATGAAATTAAACTACACGACAATTTCCTAGTCAAATGATGTTAAACACCACAAAAACATACTAGTCTCATGACACTGAACTTCGTGATAATGTCCAAGTCTCATGACTATATGACAATGTCCTTACAGCATGATGCAAAATTGTAGAGAAGAAATCCCGATCAGAGGATGGTAAATTGTGTGACATATCAATCTTTTGTAGAATTCATCATTATTAGTTCAATGTTATAGTGGCTAAGAATATACCACTGATACAATTCAATATCAACCCCAGAAATCTCAAAAAACTGCCAGTGCCCCTTTGTCACATGCAGAGGGAATTACCTGAAAAGCAACCTACCTAGACACTCAGATTTTGGTATCAGGGAAATCTCATTGAATATAGAAAGATATGGAACATATGGAATATAATCATACCCCAAACTCCACTAAAAAATATCATTGACATATTATAGCGGCAACCAGTGAGCGAGGTCTTATTCGTACTTACTCTAGCAATGTCCGCTATCATATTTGATTAGTAAGAACATGAAAGGAATAGATGCACACCCCCATGAAAAATATCAATATCATATTCCAATGAAATTAGGAGAACATAAGTTGGAACACATCCCCACTTCAATAAAAAAACATCAACCATCATATCCTAGAAACTAAGAGCATGCAATCATACATTCCTAAAAATAACCTTATGAAATTTCGATATATTTTATAAGCAACAAAGGAGATCCAATATTATATTCCAATGATGATATAGGGATATGAACACAATCTTATCCTAATAGCTAGAGTATAATACTACCATGATCTATACCAAAATTTGGATACTCCAGATAATGTTCACATTATTGCTCACATCTAGTAGGATTATCAACATATTCTAGTAAATAATTTGGCATAGGACCATGATCATAATCTCATTCTGACTATGGGTCAACAACCTAGTATGGTACAACCCTTATGACAGAAACACATAACTATCAAAGAAAGAAAATGAAATACTCCAAAGGTGTAGGATTGGGTTCATATCCTTTCTCAAATTGAGTTATTTCATCATAGTATGGAATTTACCTTAGGGAAGGCTCACATCCTCGATGATGAAGCTTCTCAAAATATTTCTGTAGCTTACAGGACTAGTCTTGCATCCTTGTTCCCACTGATGAAAGACTACACTAGAATCTTTCAATGGCTATACAAGAGGAGGCTCATATCTCTTCTCCCATTATGGATGTCCATCGAAATATACTAATGGGGAATGCACAATTGAATCAAGCTCATACCCCCATTTTACTAGGATTGACAAACATATTAAAAAAACAACTCACTAGAAGGCACATATCCCAATCAATGATATATAATCTCACTGGAATACTCCATAAGCTCCTCAAAAGTTTTCTTATATCCCTATAAAACAAGATGATCATCAATATATTTCAGAAACCGTTACTCAATAGGATCATATCCCTAATCAATCCCAATAGTTCAGTCGACATATTCAGGTTATGATGCCAAATGAGGCTCATATCCTTGGTATACTCATTACTAGTATCATTGACGATTTACAATGAATATATATAAAAACTCAATGGTTCATTAACTCTTCAATTAAAGCAGAAGGAGATCACTACCTCGATAGTCTTCCTCATGATATTGCAGAGATAGATCATAGGGACTCTACTCCTGATGTTAACCATGGAAAACCTCCCCATGTTAATATCTATCTCGTATAAGAAAATATTTCACTTTAATAGAAAACATCATAAAGAGAGGTGATAAAAAAACTGAGGTTAACCATATATATTTCCCCAAAAACTTTCAGAAATACCTCACCTAAGTCAATAGGTGACCTAGGGAAGTGATCTCTATGGTCTGACCAAGGGGAGGAATATGAATCCAATAGTGAAGAATATGGCATGGATATGTGGAGATTGTTATCTAGAAAAAACATCCAAACCTTGTTCTGTCCCATCAGCACTACTAATTATGATATCTCCGATGAGTTAGAGAAGGAGTTCATGTCTTACTTATGGAAGAATATGTAGGTTACTTATCAGAGGTTAATGGTTAGACACCTCCCTTATCAAGGATGTGAGCGTAACCACTAGATCATAAATGAATTCCATTATCAAATTCACATGGATGTGTTCTCCATGACTTGAGACCCAGGATCTTAAGATAATAATAAAATTTTACGACATGTTTGATTCCAAAATATAATATATCTCTAATGAATGATTTCAAAATTCTCATTAAATGATCATATTCAAGGATGGGGAAGTATGGGGAAATGTAATTTACTGTATCCTAGAGACAAAAAATATCCCCATATATGGAATCCTATAATTTCATAGCAACAGTAAAAATCATTGGGGTAGGTAACACATGGGATAATTGGTTAATATAGTAGAGCACCTCTGCTTTAAGGATTCAAAGACTCCATGAACAGAGAGGGAGAGCTACATGCATACTCATAATCTAGGCCTCTAAAAAATGAGAACACTCCTCAAACATGGAAGATAAAGTCATGGATTACTTTATAGATCATTGTAGGAAGTTATTCCCATCACAAGAATCCATTTCACTAGGACCATGCATGAATGGGATTTCACCAAATTAGGTGAGTCATAATAATATCTACCATGAAATCCATCTAGGATCGAACCTATCCTATAGGGATGGGGGACATTTTTGTTGTTGCCTCCACCCCTAGGATCATTAAATCCCAAGAGGATCTGGAAGAAAATAGTGGAATCTTCAAACCAACTGTATCTCACTTGATTGGGGGAATTTTTATCTTCATCACCACCCCAGGAATAATTGGATCCTCAACAATAGGATCAATGAGTGCCTTCGATGGCTCCAAATCAACCAAAAATTTATGGTCTTGGGGAATTACAATACTAGTTGATTATGGAACCATAACCCCATTCATGAAAGGTTTACTTCTTGCCTAATTCAGGATATTACTTCATTTCCAATTCACTACACATGATCTGGATCTATATAGAAGAATAAAATTCCCACGTCCCAATGTGTGAGTCAGATCTACGTAAGGTATTTTTTCTATTTAAGAACTATATATGGCTTGATTCCCATTATTATAGTATATATAGTGATGCCAATATCCCAAATCTAGGATCCAACCACAATAGAAATGGAAAATTCCCCCTCCCCATGTAAGGTTCAGATCTACAAAGAGAATTTTCCATTTAATAACTTCGTGTGGCTTGATTTATATTATCACATGATACATAGTGATGCCTAAATCTAGAATCTTGGAACTAACCACAATATAAATGGAAAAAACCCTCCCTACATATGGTTCAGAACTGCATATGGAATTTTCATTTTAAGAACTAAACGTGGCTTGATTCCTATTTTCACATGATAAATAGTGACTCAAAGATACAAAATCTTAGTCACAACCACAATATTAATGGAAAAATCCTCCTCTATACATATGGGTCAGACTTGTATAGAGAATTTTCCATCCAGGAACTATATGTGGATTGATTCTTATTATCACAGGATATATAGAGATGTTTGGATCCAAAATCATAGGCCCAATCATGACATATATAAAAATAAACCCCTCCTTGAATAAGGGATGAACCTATATAGGGAACTTCCTCACAATTTCATGTGGCTTGATTTCTATTATCATATAATATTTAGTCACGCCTAGATCCCAAATCTTGGTACCAACTAAAATATGATAAAAATACCCTCTCTTGACACATGAAATTGTATAATAAAGGGAATTTTAAATTTGAGAACTATGTGTGGAATGATTCCTATCATCACAAGATACATAGTGATTCCTAGATACCCAATTTTAGGCCCATCCATGAGTTACAATCACTCAAAATCATTCCCATCCATGAGAATCTAATCCATGTAGAGGATCAAGTCCATATTAAATTGTGAACACCTTGACATATTACTTGTCATGCACTCCCACACAACTTAATTGACTACCCTATTGTCTCTTGTCTCTCACACCGAGCACGAATCATGTGATCTTTGTGAAGGACCCCCGATGCCTTGAGAGGGGAATGGTGAATCAGGGTGTAGAATTTTTCTATTAAACTGATGGATCTTATTCCCACAATGGTAGGAACATGTTAAACCTATCTGATGAGAAAGAGGAGAAAAAAATCAATCAAATTCAAATCCAAGACATAATAATTTTGCATGGTTCACCACAAAGGGAAATGACCAAGGAGCATATGCTGATAGGTTTCCAGATCATACCAAAGTTCACTAATCTTAACTAGTTTTGGATTACAAAAGTTCCGTCATAGTCACTCTATACTAGGAAAAATTTCTTTAAAACTTTTTTTGGGATAGCTCACTACGTCCCTCATATCACTTCCATCGACTCCCCCTAGATAACTACCTTTGGATATGTATTACTCAGTTTATCAACTTGATGGTCTTTAGAATGTATTGATATTAGCTCATGCATCCTCTACTATAAATAGATGCTCTTTTAAAGTCCTTCTTTTACCGACACATGTAACTCACTTTTCGTTGCACTGGTAGTTTGAAAACAGTTCCTATCTTTTCTACCAATCTTCCTCTATGTACTACATAGCTATGTGGACCTCCTTCCGCATAGAGTTTATTTCTGAGAACCATCTTCGCTTTATAGACTGTCTCTGCTTACTCTCCACATACTACATGAGATGTGCAGATTGAGTTATTTCTCCATGTATTGTCTCTCTTATACCGACACATCTTCTTGAAAAAAACATCATAGTTCCCTAAATTTCTCTGAATTTCTAATCAGAACCTCCTTTGTGAGGTTTTATTCCTGTCAACCACTCTATACTTCACCAAAATCCTCCTAGATTTTTAATCTCAATCACCCCTTCTAATGAAGGGATTAGTTCTCCTTATATGGGAAAATTGGTCCAAAAAATCCACTAAACTGAGATTTACTAAATAATCATTGTGGCACCACCTTCACCACACATCACTCATCTCTCGTGAACCATTTTTACAATGTGGTTTTCATACCGCCATTCTCCCTACACAGTGGAACAAATCACTGCCTTATTTCTAAAAAGGGCACCCTACATAGTTCCTCAAAACTCTGCCTTGTTTTCGCGAACGAAACACCATCCTATGAACCATCATGTATTCTACGTACCATGAGCATTCCCACGAACCAGAAGTCTTCACCGTGAACCTCCACTGCTCCATAAACCGTTCCTCCTACACGGGCCGTATAACATTCTCATTTCATGGTTCATGATTCTCCATTCCTCATACCAAAATTGATGATATGAAGATAGTTCAAAAAAATCCAATTTAGTGTACTGCCTTTGTGAAAAACTTCCTTTTCCAAAAAACAGACTCTTGATTTTGAGACCCAAAAATTAGGAAAACACTAGGAAAATGTTCCACCTTAAACACCTACTTTGGCCTATATTGTAAGATCATTTGACTAGAAAACTCCTTTATCACCCCAATAAGGATTGAAGACGAACATAAAAAATACTCCATTTCTAGAAAATAATAGCCTTGGTTCCAACAATATCCCCATTTGGGTTTGTTGGAATTCCATAGAAAAATTAAATGAAGCACCTACAATAATCAAAAATTGGAAATCAATCATTAAAGCCTTAATTAAACAAAATAAGTTACAAGAGTCTAAAGGAAGGAATTTTACATTTATCTATATTGAGAATATTGAGCAAATCATTAGCAACTATGGTCACATGCACACTAGAGGATTCAGGAATACCTTAATTTGAAAGTCAATCAGAAAGAGAGTTGGCTTCACGGTAAACATGTGTAACGATAAATTTCTTTGAGGCAAGAGTGTCAAGACATTTTATCCATTTTAGAGTGAGCTTCCAGGAAGGATGGATCTGATTTCTTCTAAATGCATGTACAATAGTAGAGGAATCACTTTCAAACCAAATATTACCTTAATGTCTTTGATGAACAATCTCCACTACTTTAATAAGTTCCATCATCTTAGCTTCAAGGGTAGTGTCATGAACACAAGTGCCATAAAATCCATCAAGAAAGTCACTATTGTAGTCACTAAAAGCAATACCATATCCAACTGGTCCAGGGTTTCCCTTTTAGGCACCATCAAGGTTTCATTTTATCCAACCCGCAAAAGGGGGAGTCCATAAAATTTCCATAGTGCCCATAGGTTTGGGAAAATTACCTGATAGATGAAGCCTTATCAAGATTGCAAAGTATTTAATAGAGTTTTGACATTGTTCAGTATGGAACTGATTTTCACATAGAGTCATTTCGAGAATATGTGAAATGTAAAATTTATTATTGAAAGTGGAATTGTCATGTTTTCTTTTGTTTCTGCCTCTCTAAAGAGTGTGAAAAGTTTCAGCACAAGCGACAAGGAATAGAGTATGAATCTTCTTGGAAAAAAATTCTGCTGTAATTAAGTGCAGAAAATTTGCAATGTTGTTGGTATGAGGTATCAAAATGCCAAAGAGATCAAATATAATGATCCAGAGTGAAGTAGTGGTTTTACAGGAGAGGAATAAATGATCTAGGTCATCCCAATGTTGGTGGCACAAATCAAATCTTGAGTATAGAGAGATACCAACTTGATGAAGATTCTTATCCACTGGCAGCTTTTGCAAGTTAATTCTTCAGAGAAGTGTAAACCGAGAGGGCTGGACCCATTTTTTGAATTGCTGGACAACACTGGAAGAATTTCCCTATATTAAATGGTTGTAACAGAATTTAGAATCGAGCAGACCATTTACACTTGGTTCCCAAACCATGATATCATCTGAATTAAGGAAGTCATAAGAATTGATGATTTGTACAATGTGGGTAGGCAGATCGCTGGTCTGATCGAGCTAATCACAAATAGAGGCATCTGAATCAACATCCATAGTTTACGCATTTATACTATCAATTAAAGGAGTTCTTGTCTAGTTATCCTTCCAGAATTTCAGCTTGTAGGAGGTATTCACCAACCAATGGGAGTGATTAGTGATCTTTTGAAAAACCTTTTTCAAACTTGACCAAATAGAGGATTTCATATAAGTTAACTTTCCAGCAATCAATCTAGTAAGGATTCTAACTCTGAGAAAATCAAGAGTTCTTGATTTTCCATTAATAAGCCTCCAAATAGATTGATCTTGAAAAGATTGATTAAAGAGCTCAATATTATTAATCCCAAGTCCCCCTATAGAGAGAGGTAAACAACATTATTCCATGAGGCAGTAATAATTTTACTTTCAAGAATGCTTCCACTCCAAGAAAAATTCCTCACAAGGGAATTGAGAGTTTTGATTGTAGAAGCAGTCCATGAGTACACCATGAAAGAGTAAAAAAGTTTGGAAATGACCACATGTTTGACGAATCAAATTCTTCCTGCCATGGATAGATCTTTTCCTTTCCAATTGGAGAGAGTTCTCCTAACTTGACTAACCACATTAGTAAAGTAGGTGGAGTGAGGTTTTCCAAAGAACATTGGGACTCCAAGATATGTGAAGGGAAGGGAACCAACTCTAATACCCAGATTCTAAATCATACATTGTTTCCTAGAATCTGAAATAATTTTCCCAAAGAAAATAACATATTTTTTCCAGATAACCTCTTATCCAGACACTAGCTCATAGTGATGTTGGATGGATTTGAGATTCTGAATATTTCTTTTGTCTCCCTGAGTAAAAATGATAATTTCATCTACAAAAAGGATATTTGAGGGGAAGAGATACCATGGTTAGCTTAAAGAACTTTCAGATTCCAATTTCCAACATTGTGAGTGATCAGTTGACTAAGATAATATTCTACAATGGAAAAGATAATTGCAGACAAATGGTCTCCCTGCCTTACTCCTCTAGAACACTTAAAATATCCTTCAGGTGATCCACTGATAAGGATGGAGATATAAGCTGAGCTAATAAAAGTGTAAGACCATTGTATGAATGTCGGGTGAAACCCACACATATGCATAATGTTATCGATGAAGTCCCAATAAATGGTGTCAAATGCCTTTTTGATATCCAATTTGAGGATAATTCTGCCTCCTCAAGTAGGATTTTGAAGAAGGCTCACATATTCAGATGCATTGAAAATACAGTCTTGAATTCTTCTGCCTTTAACATACCCAAACTGATTTGAGGAAATGATTTTTATCAGAAATGCAGGAAAGCCTATTAGCCAGGATTTTTGTAAGGATTTTCTGTATGGTGTTGATAAGAGAAACATGCCTAAATTGACTGATATCACTAGAATTGTCCACCTTTGGAATTAAGGCAATAAATTGTGCGTTGATTCCATGAATTTGTGATCCATCAGTAAAGAAGTACTTCATAAACCTGCAAACATCTTCTTGGATAATATCCCAAAAAAATTGGAAGAAGTGATTGGTGAATCCATCCGGCCTAGGACAACTATGTTTTTTATGTCTGAGGACAACATTCCTTATTTCAATGTCAGAGGTTACTATTATCAGAATTGAGTAATCATCATCACTAACAAGGGAAGGTATGATTCCATCAAAGAGTTCATCATTTCATTTAGGGCCATTAAAGAGGTTCATATAGAAAGGGACAATGTGGTTCCAGAGACCTTGATAGTCTTGAAGAATAATATATCCATCATTGAGAAGAGAGGGTGGCCTACTAACCTTTTTACTACTTTGTAGGGCATTAAAAAACTTAGTATTTCGATCACTATCCATAAGCCACCTAACATTATATACCTCCTTTTGAATATTGTCTCTGAGGAAGATAAGATTTTTTAGATTTGAGAAGATCTTAGCTTCTTGTCCATCCATGCATGAGAAATCAGTATTGGTCATTGACTGTTGAATGCCATGAAGTGTGTTTTCGAGAGAATAAATTTCCTGATCAAGGAGGCTGAATCTATTTTTGCTCCAATGCTTCATCATAATCTTGAGAGATCAAAGATTAAAAACACAAGATAAAGGGTGATTGTTTTCCCCTGTACACCAAGTATATTTTACCAATGTGGAACATTCAGGAAGGGTAGTCCAAGCATTATTGAACCTAAAGGGGATAGGATGTCTATCAATTATTCCAATAAAATTAGGCATGATTGGATGATTGTCAGAATTATGTTTTTCAAGAGTCACACAAGATATTGTACTACAGTTATCTAGAACTTTGTCATTAATAAAGGCACTATCAATTTTACTATCTCTCATTCCATTAAGATTCTTTTTATACCAGGTGTACTTGGCTCCGAGTAGATTAACCCAAATCATATTTGATCTTTCAACACAGTCTAAAATCATCCATAGCATAAATAGTTGAAGAATGTCCAAGCCTTTAATCCACATTGAGAATGGCATTAAAATCACCTATAATCTTCCAAGAATCATCAATGCTATGTGACAGATTAGAGATGTGTTACCATAAGTTCCTTCTAACCAGATAATTATTAGAAGCATAAACCATTGAGCATAATAAATTTTGAGTCTAGATAGTAAACTTTCAGGTAATAATTTGGTCTTGAACCGAAACAAGAGTGAGATTGACAACCATACTATGCACCAAGATCCATAACCGATCATGATTATCATCATGTACAGAGTTGAAAAATGTGTAACCGATTTTATCAAGAAGAGAGATAGAACTGATATCCTTTGACTTGGGTTCAGCAGGTCCAATGACATCGGGTTTATGTTTAATCAGAAGAATCCAAAGGGAACTCATAGTGACATAGTTGGATATGCCCTGGATGTTCCAGAAGATAATCCTCATTGTCAACTTGGAGTGGGGTTGAACCCCTTTTTCTGTAGGCTTTCACCCACCTTAATTCTTTGGGATATTCTTAGATCAATTATTTTAGGGGCTCATGAAGTAGAATCTCTTTCTGGAGTGATTTCAGCATGATTGGAGGCTATGTTAAGTGAGTCTCCTATGGGGTTTGCTTCTAAATGCAGTTCTGTATAGGTCTGAGAACCATCCTGGATAGAAATATGCTTGGAAAGAAATAATTCATCAACATCTTGTTTGAGATTCTATTCATACAGAGGTGAGACATCTTGCCTACTCAAAAAATGTTCCTTTGGAGATGTGCCCACGTTCACCTGATTGGCTCCATTTTTTAACAGGGAATTGTCAAGAGATTGATCAGAGAAGTGTGAAATATTTCCAATATCAGATTGAAAAATATCCATCACTTTATAGATTCTTGATTTGATCAGATCCGGTGTAAAATCCTCATATTGCAAGTTAAGAACAATTTTGAAAATGTCATTTGAGAACTCATGATTTTCTAGGTGATTGCTTCTGTGATCATGTAATTGCATAGGGTCTCCAAGAGCCAGTCTGTTTTCCAGTGAATCAAGATGGCCTTACACTTCAACATTGATAGCCCAGACCTTGCTGGAACCTACATTCTGTTCAGGTATAACATGCATGACTTTATTGGAGTCCTTTTTGACATAATGTTTAGCAAGGACAAGATCCTTTCTAGGAGCATATTTCAAGGGAAACATTCCTGATGTAGGATTTGTGATCCTTTGAGAAAAACGACACTGATCAATACAATGACCAATTATCCTACACTGATTACAGAACATAGGAATATTTTCAAATTCTAAATGGAGGTCAATAAAATTATTATTAAAATCAAGTAAAACACATTCAAGAGTAAGTGATTCCATATCAATTTCAATTAGAACTCTGGAAAAGAAGCCAATATCCCCATTTATTGTTCTTTGATCAATCTTTAAAGGATTACCAATTCCTAAAGAAATATCATTCAATATTTTTGGGTACTAATAAATCCATGGAAGGCCATGGATCCTTGTCCAGACCTGGGAAATAGACTGCTTCGGTGTATAAGGGTTGAAATGTAGATCCAATTCAGAGAGACAAAAGAATCCAAGTTTCCAATTGAGAGATCCTATATGCCAAACTTAATTCAAGTCATCCCATTTCTAAAAAATAATATGGAATTATCTATTTATAATTGGAAATAAGAGCCAGCAAGATGAATTCCAACAAGTTGAAATTCTCTGTTTGAGATCAGAATAAGACCAAGTCTTAGTTCCCTTTTCATAAGAAATGCGGCCAAGTAGATAAAATTTTCAAACCTTCAAGCATAGCTTGACAGCTTCAGGATCTACAGTAATCATAATTGCACCCTCTCCATCCATTTTGACCATTGGAAGCCTAACCAGGGTTTTTTTAGGATGAGGAGACCCCACAAGGGCTTCTACAAAAGAAATACCCTTATTTGTATGAGCCATCATACCTGAGACATTCTAACTCTTTTTGTGTGGAATAGGGGGTCTCTCCCATTTCTGATTAAACGATTCCATTGAGTGGGATAAAAACTAGAACATGATTTGATGTCCATCTGAGAAGGTTGGATTCGAATCGGTCTTCGCGTGCGCTCCTATAATGTTGAACCACAGAAGGATATTATCTTATATTCTATATTTTAAATTACACTGGACTACATCAAAAATTGATACAAAAGAAACAACCTAACCAACAAAAATATAAGCATAAATGAGCAATGATCATTTTAGAAAACAAGAGGGTAAGAATTAATTAGATTATAATGTCTTGGAATGCATTAAAGATGTCCAAGTAAAATCCAATGGTTTTCTCATAACATCAATTTTTTCTCATTCACCCCCATTGTAAATCATTGAATTTATTCTGTAACTAAAAAAACATTTCATAAAAAAACCATTCTCCTACTTTCTCCATTATCCATTATCTATACTATTTAATTTATCCATACTACCCCATTAGAAATAAACCCAAAGAACCAAATTATAGATTGTAGAGATAAAAGCATACACCCCCTAGATTGTATCTCTATCATATACCTGCATCACTTTCACAAATATATTAAAACAGTTAAAACAACTGGGGATAGGGGAATTTGTAACTTTCTCATGTACAAGGAGGTGGATGAACAATGAGGTTCAACTGATTATTCTCAAACACATGTGATGATAATGGATTGGTCAGTATGTCATCCACTTGATCATTAATTACAACATGATCCATTTTAATAATTCCTTGTTCCACTTTTTCCTTTATGAAGTGATATCTGATTTCAATGTTTTTCATACGAGAATACTAAACACGATTCTTCATAATATCAATTGCACTCATGTTATAAAAGTGATTCACCATTGGCTATTTCACCTCATCACCAATATCAGTTAGTTATTGGTTCATCCAAAGTAATTGAGTAAAATCCTTTGTAGCAAAGATATATTGATCTTTAGCAGTACTGAGAGAAGTTATTTCATATTTCTTACTCAACCAGCCTATACATTTATTGCCAATGATGAATGATCCACCACTTATGTATTTTATATCCACCATATATACATCATTGTTAGCATCGAAAAATGATGAATTATCATTAGCTTTTCTTGTAGTAATGTATAAACCATAATTGTGAGTACCTTGAAAATACATTATCATTATTTTAACTAATGACATATGTTATTCTTTCGGATTACTTTGAAAGTTGTCATTTAATAATGTTTAAAAGAAAATATCTATCCATGTCATAGTTAAGTGAAATAAGCTTCCAATGATTCTTCTATACATTATGGGATCTACAGATGTCCCAACAACATGCTTTCCCAGTTCTGTCCCAATCAGAATCGAAGTCGACATTGGTTAGGAATCATGCATATTTAATTTCTTTAGTAACTCTCTAGCATACTTTTCCTGAGAAATGATAGTGTAGTGTTTCCTCTGAATCACCAGAAGCCCCAATAAGTATGTGAGTAAACCAATCATAGAAATTTCAAATTCTAATTTCATGCGATTGGAAAATTCATCCATTGATCCATGCCTTCTTCCTCAAAATATAATATCATCTATATACATCAGGACCATGAACTAATATTTATGAGAATTTTTCACATAGAGATTGTGATCCAATCCTCCCCTTTTAAATTCAGGCTTCCTTATATAATAATCCTACCGAGTGTACCATTCTAGAGGTTCTTGTTTCATACCATATAAGGCCTTCTTTAATAAGCATTCCTTTATTTCATCATTACTAAGAAGAAATCCCATTGGCTGTTCAATATAGGCATCTTATTAAAGAACACCATTTAAGAAAAATGTCTTAACATCCATTTGAAACACTTTGTATCCTCATTGAATTTCCATGGAAAGAGACTATCTATTTGACTCCAGTCTATCCACTAAAGCAAAAACAATTTCAATACCAACACCTTCAATCTGTGAATAGCCTTTACACACCAGTCATGCATTATTTATGATCACATTTCCCAGCTCATAAAATTTATTTTTGAAAATCCACTTCATACCAATAACATTGTGGGTTTTGGGTCTCTTAACTAGATCTCATGTTTGGTTCTTATCAATCTGATCCAACTCTTCATTCATGAATTTAAACCATGATTCCTCCTTTTAAGCCTCTTCAAATGAGGATGGTACCATAATTTATTGGAATATAAATTTTTCATTATTATCCATTATTCTTGTCCGCATGGTAGTTGTCTAATCCCTAAGGATGTTGGATTGATCAATTTATTCTCTTCAATTTCTCCTGTGAGGTTTAGATGAGATTTCTCTAGCCATGGTTTCCAATTCTGAGTCAACATCATGATGCGATTCCTGAATATTTTTCATGCCTTTCTCTACTTCTGTATTTGGATCTGTTCGATGTCCACATTCTTCTTCATCTTCTACCACATCAACAGATGAAGTTATTGAAGCATTTGTGGTTTTATATTCTATGATATTCCCATCACTAATTTAAAAAATTATCAAAGTCTTTTATTGAAACCATTGTATGATTTTCTACTCATTGAATATATGAGGAATATTTCTTCATCTAAAGCATCACCACACTTTCCTTGTTTTCCTTCTTTGTTTTGGATAAAGCATTTATATCTTAAAATAAAAAAATACTTAAAAGATGGATTCCATCCATGCCATAACTCATAGGGTGTCCTGGTTTCCCCCATATAGATCCACGTTTGGTTTTGGATATAAACTGCATCTTGAACAACCTTTTTCCAATAATGGTGAGAGATATGACCCTCAATTAGCATAGTTCGGTCCATATTATTCACCTATCGATTTCGACACACAACAACACCATTTTTCTGTGGAGTTATCATAGTATCCACCACATATTGTATCCCATGTTTCCATTTCAAATTTTCAAACTCAATGGATGTATGTTCTCCACCATTTTCATACTGTAGAACTTTTATTGTCCATCCAGTATCATTATCATATATTTAGTGATATTTTTCATGAAATAAATCAGTTACCGCTTCTTGTGTATAATAATAACACAATAAATTTTACTATAATCATCAATGAAATGAGAGAAATACCTTTATCCATATATTCCAACAACATTTATCAGACCTCATACATCTATATGAATGAGATCAAGAATATTTGACTCTCTTTTCTTCTTTGGACTATATGAACTGCACACCAACATTCCTCTTATGTAATCATAAGTAGCCTTCTACTGTTCACACTTCATATTAGGAATATCCACGACAATATTTTGTTTAGATATATTTTCCATATCTTTTTTATTTATGTAACCCAAACTCCAGTTCCATAAGTTCTTGTCCTTTTGAACTGTCATGTAAAAAATGTACTCATTATTGTCAACTTGATATAAGTTTACATCTATTCTGGATCCTTTCATGATGGAATTATATGTATTTCCTTAGATAGTACAATTTTTTTATTGAAATTTACTATAATTCATGAGACAAAGAGTTGACTAAAAAAATAAGAGATTATGATGAAATCCTTCCACATAAAAAACTCCATTCTTATTTAGCTCACCATTTTTCAGTTCAGCACTTCCACTACCATTGATCTTTATTGCACCATCATTACCAAACCTAAATATTCCATAAACCTTTTATAGAAATTCGTTAATAGATCTTAATTTCCCAAAATATGGGATGAGCATCCACTATTAGGAACTGAAGTACCTCTATTCTTGGTAGCCTTAAGAGTTACTTCTACAAAGATGGATTTTTCAACATTCTACTTTTCCACCCAAGAAATATCTATTTGAGTGAAGGATAAATATGGTCTTTCAAATCTCATTTCCATGTGCACAGCTTATTCATACTCGTACTCTTCTTATAGATGATAAAACCTGTTTGAAAAAACAACACCGTTTAGTTGATGAGTATTGACTTGTCTCTATGTTATGTATGAATTTATTGCTTTCATTCCTCTTCCTGCAATAAAAAATTTTATGTACAAAGTTAGAGCAATGAAAAAAAATATCCATAGAAAGTTTTTCTTCTATAAGAATTAGGATATGAATTCATTATACTTTTTTAACTTCCTATCTCTTCCCCATTCTAGTATCTCCATGTCTCTTCACTATACTACATGGTATGGCCGAAATAGACATATAATTGACATTTCATAAATGGGAATGTCTTTTCACCAATATTATTTCTCATTTAAATTTATTTTAGAGGGTAGTTTGTCTGAATATCATCTTGGGATGCCTTAGAATAGCTTTTAGTTCTCCATTCAGTTTGAATTGAGTGTTTTTTCTTCATCTCATTAGGAGACTTTTCAAACATTCAAACATTAATCATTCCTTTATTTTGACTCATTTTATTTCCATCATTCGATGTTTTTTCATTACAACCAATTCCACCATTTCCCATTCAAATAGGTCTTTATTCATTTAAAATCTTTTCAACTCCATAAGCACCATGATTAGCTATCTCTAGCAACTTATCATCTGAGAATTTTTCAAATTTTATTTTATTCCTTGTTTCTTTTGAGAATGATTCACATTCAAGTTTACTCCTCAGAGTAACAAATTATTCCTCTAGACCTCCAATAGTCTTTTAATTATCTTATATTCTTGAGGTAAGTTTATTTATAACCTTTCCCTATTATTAAATTCTGTGTTTTAGTTCCATTTCATTTTCTGTGCTTTCAAGGATTGATGACTGTACATTCATAAATTCTTCCAGTTTTTCAATTTCATATTCATACTAATCAACATATTTTGATGATTCTTCCTCAATCTCTCTCCACTTATTGTATCTCTTACATTTATTATAAATCTGACCAAAATAATCCTTAAGATTCATCTTGGGATCTAAAATAGTAGTAAACCGATTATCTCCATATTTATATTTTTATGGTTATGTTTTTTCAGTTATATCCATCATGGAAACAAGGTTTTCAAAATTAAATTCTGATTCTTCTTCCTCAAATAATTCATTGTCATCGTATTCTTTATCATATAAAAAATTCTTATCTTATAGTTTCATTCCATATTTTAGGTCTATCTTTTTGAAAATCCTTTTCTGAGGCTTTTGAATGTCACTAATTTCTTTTTTTATCATAAAAAATTCTTGGGAATTGAGAGGAAATGTGCCTAACTCTTCCACAATTAAAACAAGATAGAGGTAAATTTCCTTCTAATTTACATGTTCCCCTCTTGAATTTATTGGTAGTGAGAGAAAGGATTTATTATTCCTCATTATATTTATTAAAACTATCTCCTAAAATTTCCATTTTTTCCATGGATTGAAATGAAATTTCATTTCTTACATAGGTCATTACATCTTCAAGTATGAATCTCAATTAATAAGCCCCTAGATTACTCAGTTGATCATCCAAATAAATTTTACCAAGATAGATTTCTTCAAGGGATAACTTTTTTACATTGTAAAGATGTTTAATTCTTCTTTGGATTATATTTACAATATAAATATCTTCTATTTCTTCACCAAGTCCTCATATTTCTCCAACAACCATAGTAATTTTACTAATAAACACAAATTCATTTTCATTTGGATGCATTTTATGATCATCGAACTTGTTTTAAAAAACATGGAGTTTTTCTTCCATCACTTTGTTGTCTCCTTCATATATGTTCTTTGGGTTATCCCACAAAAGCTTTTCTTATATATTACTCATCACTTTTAGATATATCTGATCAGAATGATATAAGTGAGAGAATTATATGCTTTAGCATCTACATCAAGAATTTTCCTTCCTGTATCAGTTATAGACATCCCATTTAGACTAGTGACCATTATTCCTTGTGTAGTGGAAAGAAACACTTCCATTCCAAGAGATCTTAGATGAGATCTCATCCTATTATTCCAGATCTGAATGTTTCTTTCATCAAATAGGTGTACTCCTCTAACATTTACCATATTTGCCATTATAGAAATGAACAGAAGATTTAACACTAGAAACCATTATTCTCTGATATAACTTGAAGGACCCCAAAACACCCGTAGATGGGAGGGGTGAATTAGGGTGTAAACATTGTCTTTTAAACTGATGGATCTTATTCACACATTGGTTAGAACTTTTTAAACCTTTCTGATGAGAAATATAAGAAAATAAATCACATTCAAAGTAAAGACACGCCAATTTTACTTGGTTCACTACTAAGGTCTATGTCCAAGGAGCATACACTGACATGTTTTCAGTCGTACCAAAGTCCACTAATCTTTAATAGTTGTGGATTACAAAATTTTGGTCACAGTCACTCTATGCCAGTAACACTGCCTTTACAAAAGTTCAGGGATAGCTCATTGCATCCCTTAGATCACTTCTGTCAACTCCCCCTAGATCACTGCCTTTGGGGAAGTCATACTCAGTTTGTATACTTAAAGGTATCTTAAATGTTTTGGTATTAATTCATGTTTATACTACAATAAATAGATTCTATATTGATTTATGTCTTTTACCCACAGATGTAATTCAATTTTATGCACACTAGTAGTTTGTGAACAATTCCTCTGCATACTACTACTATTCCTTCATGTAATACTTAACTCCACCGCATACTTACCTACTCCACGCACTGTTTTCTTCCTCTATGAACTTCCCTACTCCGCATACTGCAAGATATTTCTCCATGTACTACCTAGATATGTAAATTGCCTTCCATGTCCCATTTCTTTCTGTGAACCATCTTCCCTATGAAGACTATCTTTTCTTACTCTCTGTGTACTACAAGAGATTTATGGAATGAGTTATTACTCAACATACTAGCTCTCCTAAGTGGACATGTCTTCCCGAAAACCTCATAACACTTCACCAACTTTATCTTAATTTATAATGAAAACCTCCTTTGTGAGGTTCTATCCTGAAAAACTAATCTAGACTTCACCGAAATCTTCCAAGATTATTAATCTCATCCCCCCTTCTAGTGAAGGGATTAATGCCCCTAATATGTCCAAATAGATCCAAAAAATCTACTAAACTAAGATTTACCAAATATTCATTCTAGAACCACCTTCACTGCATATCACACTTCTCCCATGAACCATTTTCCTTACGTGGTCCGCATACTACCATTCTCTCTATGCGAGGGCATAAATTACCTCCCCGTTTTTCCAAATGAAACCCTTCATGGTTTCTCAAAACTCCACCTCATTTTTTCAAATGACATTCCATCCTTTGAACCACGACATCTTCTATAAACCGCAATCCTTCATGTGAACCACAAGTCTTCACTACGAACCTCCTTCACATTGCGAACCATTTTTCTTGTGAGGTCTGCATACCTTTCCCACTTCGTGGTTCATGATTCTAAATTCCACAAACCAAATTTTTTGATATGCAAACTGTTACCGAAAATCCCATTCCACGTACTGCATTTTCGAAAAAAATTGCTTTTTCAAATTCAAACTCTTGATTTTGAGGCCCAAAAATTTGGAAAACATTGGGAAACTACACCACCTTAAACACCTTCTTCATCCTTTATTGTTAGATCACTTGACTATAAAACCCCATGATAAACCCAATGAGGATTGACAAGAAACATAAAGCATACTCCATCTATATAAAAGAACAACCCTGGTTCCAACACTTAGGGAACCTATAAAGCTACTCGGACCTGTGTGATCAAGATGTGTTCTATTCCAATATAGGAAATACCATCCTAATATCATGAAGTCAAACTACATGAACACATCCTAGTCACATAATAATAAACTAGATGACCACATCCTAGTACCATTAAATTAATCTTCATGGCCACATCCTAGTCACAAGATTTTAAATTGAATGAAAATATACTAGTCACATGACACTAAAATGCATTACAAATTCCTTGTCACAAGATGCTAAACTACATGAGAAGTGTTCTTCCTGCCAAAAATGAAATCCCCTGTTGATTGTGTATTCAATAATTTCATGTTTTATCCCTTCTCATTGAAAATGTGTTCAATACACATTGGAATAACCTCTAAGACTGATCAAACCCTTATTGAATCTTACATTCCCTATGAACCAACTTCATATATTCAATATCTAAGTTAATACCTACTAATTACTCCAGTAGATATCCTTATCTTAGAAACCCATAGACTTTGGGATTCCCTTCTCTTGGTTTAACCCTATAGAAAATGAGTAACACAGACTAGTTAATCCAATTCGACACCACTAGGGTTTTATGGTGAATAATGTAATGTCACAAAGCTTTAACCTAGTGGGTGTTTTGGTTTCAGAGGAGAGGCCCCCTTAAATCTCAGAGCTATTGTACTAAATACATGGAATATGTTATTCCTCCATTACTAATGATATACCTATACCCATCGATCCTCATCCTCAATTGACTTATATATTATTTGATTATGATTTATATTTCCCATAACCCAAATATTCAAGTGGATTCACATACCCTTGATGTTACTCATATGTGCATATTATCTATCATTGAAGCAAGATTATGACATCACATTCTTGAACACTGACATTTTAGGGCATGTACCCCCTTTGAAGACCTAACTTCATAGAGATTTTGAATCCCTTTATACACCCCCTTATCAAATTAAATACCCCCCATTTCTTCTCAAAAATCACTAGATATCCAGAGCACATATTCACTTCACATTTCATGGAATATTAGTAATAGGGACTAAAAAATCCTAATGAAACCCCACAAGGATTTGCTGGGGAATAAAAAAATCCAACAAGATTGTGCCTAGGGGATGTTTTGGTTCCTTAAAAGACCCCTCTAGGATTCACTGATGAATAAGAAAATGGATAATAAACTATTTCTAGGGAATTTTCTGGTCCCAGAGGATAGGCCCCCTTATCTTGGGAGTTATTTCATTAATGTTATAAAGTTAGTCCCAACAAATAGTGAACAATCATCCATGATTTTGGTACTTAAATACATCATTTCCCTCACCCATTTTCTCCATGTTTAAGAGGGAATAAGAATGACTCTGTGGTTTATGCCTTCGTATTCTATGTCATGTCAGTAAAAATCTAAATTGAATAAAATTTATATCAGAACTACACGTAGCTTGATTCCTATTCCCATAGGATGCATAGTGACGCCCATATATCCAATATTGGGCCAAACCATAAATAAAAGGGAAATTACCCTCCCAAAATATGGGTCATACCTATACAAGGTCATCTCTAATAATAACTACATATGGATTTATTTCCATATTATGTGATATATTGGGATTCTAAGATCCCCTATTTGATGAATAACTGTGAATTTTCATCTCTCTCAACAATGTCCCTCGATGAGAAATTTTTTTGGGGTTTCCCACTTGTACCAAAGAATGAATACTTCTTCATATTCCCTATTATAAACCCTCACATGACTCAAATGACTATTTAATTGTCTCTTGTTTCTTAAAATGAGCATGAATTGTGTGAGATTATATAACCTTCTATGTTTCTCTAAATAACACTATCGAGCAACAGTCTATCCAAATAAAGGGAACCACATCCTAGTGACATGATGTTAAACTGCACAAATATGTCCTAGTCAGAGATAATGTAATATGTAAGACCTCTTGTATGATGTTAAACTGCATGAAAATATAATAGTCTCATGATGTTAAACTCCACAAAAAATTTCTTGTCACATAAAATTAAAATGAAAGAAAATATCCAAGTCACATGTCATTAAGTTGTATAACAACAATATAGTCTCATGACATTAAACTACATGATAACTTCTAAGTTTCATATTGTTAAATTTCATAACAACATCTTTGTTTCATGAATTTAAACTAGTCGACATATGGTATATCCCTCTTGAACTAAAATTGATTAGAGTTGGCTATCTTCTCCATGAATCTATGCTAGGGATGAATCATGCACCACTATACGAGAATGAAATATTAAAATTCCCTTTCCCTATGTATAAGAATGATCAATTTTGATCCACCCTTAGTTGACCATGATGTCAAGGCTCAATAAGGTAAAAAACAAAACCTAACCTAATCCCTTGTATATGAGACCTATTTATATAGAGGGTTATCATTAAAATATTTGACTATGGAATGATTAATTCCTATAAAATATTCATTGGTAAACCCAATGAAACCCACCCATTTATGTTTCATATACCCCAATGCTTGGGTCTATTTTTCATGACCTTAATATGCCCAAATATGGAGGATTTATATAAGACCACTTCATCTATGTATGAATCATATCTGCGTATGGAATTCTTGGGCATGAGATATAACTTCACAATTGGGGCTCCAACACATAGCTACCCACCAATTATCCTACATAAGGATAAAAGACGCCTCTCACATCTAAATTCCCCCTACTAGTGAAAAGTGTCCTTAATAACATCTTGTAAAATTTCCCATCGATTTCAAATTCCTTACCACTTAACTTTAAAACTATAATGAGTAATCCATGTCCCATTATTTCCATCTATGAAGTATATTTTACGGTAAAATTATTTTTTTATTACATAAATCTTTCATTCCAGGATACAAAATTTAACAATACAAAGGATCTTTTGGGGTTTAATGTCTTTGAAATAAGAAAATAATACATCGAAAATAAATAAACATAAATATTCTTGTAGTACACTTGGAATAAATAATAATAGGTTTATCTTATGTTACTTTTACTGCATATCATATCTTTAAAACATATATCAAAGAAAGGGGTGAGCATAAATCATAGGATGTAAATAATCAAATAAGGTACTTATCATTGGAAAAAGAGGCATACCAAAAAGGAATAGTCATATAAACATGAGGAATATCATAATATAAATAAAATAAATCATACATTGGAAATGTGGCTACAACTTTAAAGTGAGACATTTATAAGCATATCACCATGGTTTACCACTAGGGTGTTATAAATCATAATTACCAAGGTTATTCACCAATGTATAATAAAATATGTAATCTATAGATATTAGTTATTTACCAAATTTATTGGAGTGAAATAAGAAAATACCATTAATATGTAATAATTCATGTAAGCAACATTTATAATAACAAATAATTTCATCAATAACCGGTGTAAAATAATGTATGATTTTCATATCAAAATCACTGTGTGAAAATAGTTTAAAGACTTGAAAATGACATCATATTTAACCCAATAAAAGGGAATATAGGTTTCATTTATGTAAATTACCTAATAAATAATACATGTTTATATCTAGATGAATAAAAATGGAAATACTAGACATTTCGTTATTCAAAATATTTCAATTTCTCATTTAGAAAAGAGAAATTCAAGAAATGATTTCTATATCATGAAAGTTTAAAATTTCACTTATAAAAAACAATTATGGGAGGTAAATAAGGTATCCCATTGAAAAAAATAATATTTTTAGTAATTTTAATATAAAAAGTATAAGAGAATAAATTGGACTAAAAATTATAGGGAATACAGAAAAGGGGTACTTGGATAAAAAATGATAAGAGGAGAATTACCATACCTTGAAGATTTGCTTCCTAAAACATGAGTGTGAAACCTTGACACCTAAAGGGAACATTGTAGGGACTAATTTGGAAGGAAAAGACCATAAATTAATTTCCTATGAATTTTTAGTGGATATTGGGGGTGTGAAGAAGGTATTTATACTTTAGTAGGGGCGGCTTTCAGTGAATAAATAATGATTATCCTATATTTAATGATAACAACTAATGGGTGTAATTAATTAAAAAAATCATGGTAGAAAATTAATATTTTAATGGATATTTAAGGTATTATTAAAAATAAAACTCCCATTTAATGTTTTATTTTTTAGGTATTTTAAGCTTTTACATTTAACTTTAACTCACTATATTATTTTACTTTTACTCTGGTAACTTTTTTTTATCATGTTAATTTTTTATGGATAAAAATGAAATTAAAATTATTACTAAATTTAGATCTTATAATTCCAAATATTAAATCCATTTTACTTGATTCAATTTATAAATGTGATAAAAATAAATTCAAAATATGTCACACATATAACTAATAAAAATAGTTTTTCTGAATGGTTAAAAGCATAAATTAAAAAAAATGTCAAGCATGCATTTCTAATTGTAACACATTATGTACTGTTTTATAACTTAAATAATTTTTTCTTAATAATAAGGAATAATTTTTTAAATCTCGATCATATCTTAATAATATCATAAGAGTAATTGTATTTTCGAATAAAATATTTGCACTTTTTAAACAAAAAATCATCTTTTTTTTGAAAATGACAATAAAATTAACCATAAGATAATTTTGATGTGATGAGTTAAAAAAAGATTATTTAATCAATATATTTATACAGGTAAGATAATTTTAACTTTCAAATAAATCATTATTTTAATGAAAACTAACCGTTTAATAAAAAAATAACCATTCTGACAATTATAAAAATTACACAGGGATTCAATATAATATCTAATCATAAAAAAATCATTATTTTTTTATATAATTCCACATTATATTTATTTTAACAGAGTGTGTTTACAGTCTTTGAAAATAATACAATTTTGATTATATCATTTAAAAATCATAGTAATCAATTAAATACATTTACATAACCAACAATAATAATGACCAATCATTTTATTGAATAATGGTCATAATACCAATAAAATATATTAGTTGAAAAAAATTAAGGGTGATGATCATATTTTTCTATAAATAAAATATTATTCTTACTCTTCATCATTCAATTCAATTTGAATCATGTTTCAACAATCTTTGCAAAATGAATTTTGTATTATTAACTCTGTATTTCTCTATTATAATGATGTTTGTGGGTGGAATGGTTCTAGGAGATCAAAGTGACCTATATTTTTAAATTAAAATTTATTAATCCTCTATTTTCTTCCCATTTTAATATTTTTTGTAATATTGGGTGTTATTTTAGAGTAAATGTAACATTCTTAATTATTGAAATAAAGTGTTGATGGGTTCTAGTATGTGTATTATTTCTCAATTCTGAGTTGTACTAGTTTATATAAATACCCAATGATCAAAGTTCGTGTGAAATTTAAAATTTTATAAGTGATTCTATTTTAAAAAATAATAAAACATTATTAGGTGGAAAGAGATACATTAATAAAAGAAGAACATTTTTTGGGTTATTACATTATTCCTCCCTTAAATAAATTTCACCCTTGAAATTTCATTTTTCATAGTAAAGTAAAAAATAGGTGAGGGTATTTCTTCTTCATAAATTCCTATTGTTCTAATATATCTACTTCAAACTTGTGATTTCTCTATAGAACCTTGAAAATTTGTGTTGTCTTGTTCCTATACACATGTTACCTAATGTCAAGGATCTGAATCAGATGCTCTTGATATAAAAAAATCAACTTCCAAATTCACACTATCAATATAAAGTAAATGTGATGGGTTAGACATATAATTTCTTAGTATGGAAATGTGGAAGACTCCATATATATTTCAATAATTTGAAAGTACTGATAATATATAAGAAAACACTCAAACATGAACTAGAATCTCAAATGGTCTAAAGTACCTTAGAATAAATTTCTAATTATTTCCAAATATCATAACTCCCTTACATTGTGATATATTAAAGAATGCATGATTCTAAACCTAGAACTCTAAGTACTTCCTTTATTTTTCAGCTTAATTTTTTGGCCACTTTGAGCGTCCATGATGTGTTTTTGAATTAATTGATTATTTTATATAGTTTCCTTCACAATTTCTATTCCAACAGTTTACACTCACCAACTTAATTCTAACATGTTGTAGTTAAACACTTATTTACATAGAGAGCTTCAAAAGGTTCCATTTTAATTCGGGATGTGAAATTGTTGTTATAGGAGAATTAAAAAAGTGGAAGATGTTGATCCCAACAACCTAGCAAATAATGTGAGCTAGCCTATGAAATATCTTCCAATGTTTGAATAGTTCTCTCATATTTCTTATTAGTTTGAGGATGGTAGGATATGCTCAGGTTTACTTCTGTATTCATAAACATTTAAAGGATTCCGCAGAATTCAGATTTAACTCTTTCATTTTGATAATTAACAATAAACCATGGAACTACCTAGAGTCTCAATACATATGGAATATAGAGGCGATCTAGGTGGTCCTAGGAGAAATCCTCTCTTATGAAAACAAAATGGGATGGTTTTTTCAATCTATCAATGATTTCCCAAATAGAATTTCTACATTTGGATGTCTTTTATTATATAGTGAAAAATTCCCTAGTGATTTTATCCCACTTCCACATAGGTATGGGTAGTGGTTGTAATACCCCATTAGAAAGTTTTCACTCCTCTATTACTTATTAACACAACAAGAACCTTTTAGTGTAATCAATAATATCCATTTTCATATTATCCCACCAATAATGATCACAAATGTTCCTATACATTTTAGTGATTCTAGGGTGTATAGAGAATATAGATCTATGATAGTAATGTATTAGTTCCTTATTTATCTATGGAATTTACATGATACATATCCTTGTACCAAATTTCAGTACACCTTATTGATCAATATTTACTTTAGTAAACTTCCCGTTTTTTATAGCCTGTATCTCATTTTTTATTAATGAATAATGTTGTTTAGATTTCTTGATCTTCTATAGTAATTATGGTTGGGAAATAATTTGAGTTAGGATTGATTATTTTCCTTCTCTTATGATTCCCATTTCCAAACTTATATGGTCCCTGATAAATAGACCTCATTCAATCCTCATTATTTTAATAACACTTGGTTATTTCTTAGTCAATAAATCTAATTTTTTTTCTCTTTCGGGGTGGTAATGAATTAAAAAATGATTGTATTTAAGAAGATCCAACTATCTACTTTGTCTAATGTTCATTTATTTTCATGTGAATATATAATTAAAATTTTTGTGGTTTGTGTATATAACAAAATTTTCCCTATAAAGATAGTGCCTCCATTCTTTAGAGAAACAATTTCTTCTTCTAACTCCAGATCATAGGTGGGATAATTCAATTCATGAGTCTTTAACTTTTTTGATTCATAAGCCATCACATTGTCATTTTTATTGAGTACACATCTAATCCCCTTTAATAATGAATCAATAAAAATGAAAAATCCATCCCTACTAGAAGGTGAAGTTAGAACGTGTTCACTTACCAAACTCTTATTTAGTTCTTCGAAGCTTTCATCACAATCCATTGTCTAGATAAACTTAAATCCCTTTCGAGTTAAATAAGGTTGTAGATTACAAAGTCATGAAAAGTTTTTCACAAACATTATATAATATACTTCTAAACCAAGGAAACTATGAATATTGGTTACATTTATAGTATATATCCACTCCTATATTCAATTTATCTTTGCTAAATCCACTAATATTCCTTCACTGGACATAATGTGCCCCATTAATGAAATTTCTTTTAAATAGAACCCCCATATAATGAATTTATCAAATAAATTATTCTTACTTAGTGTTCATAATATGAACCTTAGATTATTTTCATGATCCTAACAACTTTTGGAATATATCATAATAAAATCAATAAAAACCAACATGAAATTATCAAGGTTGTACTTAAATAATCTATTAATCAAATACAGAAATATGGAAGTATCATTAGTCAATCCTAAAGGAAAAACAAAAATATTCTAGTTTCATTAACTTGTTCAAAATATCTTCATTTGGATATATTTTTTCCTTTACCCTCAATTGATGATACCTAGATCGGAAATCAATCTTAGAGAATAATTGAGCCCCACAAAGCTAGTTAAATAAATCATCAATAGTTGGGAGAGGATACTTATTCTTCATTGTGTTCCCATTTGGTTCTCTATAATCAATTCATAGCCACAGTGATCCATAATTATTCTTTCTAAAGAGATCAAGTCATCACCAAGGAGACACACTAGGTACCATAAAACCCTTCTACCAAATATAATGATGTTTTTTCTTAAATTCCCATAACTCAAAATTGGTTATTATATACAAGTACATTGACATCATCTTGGAACTAGAAATAGGTTTAAGGGAGAAATATAACTCTATTTTTAGAGAATATCCATGTAACTCTTCATCAAATATGTCAATGTATTCATGAATGACTGGGAAATTTTATATCTTTATACTTTCATTTCCTTATCCCTCTTCCCTGATCATATCTATAAATAAGGACATGAGAGGTGATTTTAGACCAATATCAGCATAAGATATCCCTCCTTTGAAAATAACAATAGGTTTTCCTTTCTAGATTACTAAAATTTCATTTCTTCTATAGTTTATCTTACCAATATACTTTGAGAGCTAGTCCATACCAAGTATAGTGTCAAATTACACCATGGGAATGAATACTATATTTTAAATGATACTGTACTTTCCAAAGTTAATAATAGAGTGTCTATACACTAATAATTCTAGGATAATCCCTCCAAGTTCTTTGACTGATAAATCTACTTATAGAAGCTCAAATATTGATTCTTCATTCTTTGGAAACTTGGCTGAAATAAAAGAATACATTGAACTTGAATCAAACAAAGTACTTTTTGTCTTTGAGAGTACAATGAGTTTAAGTGAAACCGCATCATTTGGAGCATCTAATTCTGCCACCATGATTGAAAATTCCCATCCATGATCCCTTATACTATGCCAAGGATAATGATGGGTTCCCTCTATTATCTTACGATTTTCACATTGAAGGGAAAAGTTTCTAAGATATCCACACATAAATCATTGAACTTCCGGATGGGCTTGCACAATTTTCCTTTTTTAATTAGTGCGGAGAAGTAAATAATTTACCTCACAATGATAGTTTTAATATATATGTACATATATTTCAAACATTTATCACCTTCCACTCTAAAGAAAGAAATTCCCCAATTTTTTCTTCCCACATTTTTTTCATATGGGAAGTTTCACATTTTTCCATCTCTTTTGTGATCAAAATTATTCTATGAGACTAGATAAATTAATGTATTCATTTCATTCAATATATATGAACATTTCATATCTAAATACTCAAATTACACCTTCATAGAACTCCACAATATCTTCTCATAACATTCATTTTCTTAATTTGCTAAATTCTTCCACATATGGGGTCTTAGCCTTCTAAATAATCAATTTAACATTCCCTTAGGACCAATAACAAAGATATAGTATTATTAAGAAAGTTTTTTAGAGTTTATTTCATAATTCAAATTGATTGATTTTCCTTCTTATTTATATCTAATAATTCATTAAATATTTTTTTCACATCGAATAGGGAAATTTTTTATTGAAAAATATTCCCCCAAACTCTTCTCACTCAATATAATCAATATCCCATATTGTATTCATATTTTTAATCAGTTCCCAACCCTAATCAACTTTTACTTCTAAGAAGTATAATACTATGGTGACATTCTCTAGCTATGAAAAGTGGAGTATAGAAAATATATTTTTTATAGTGGTAATCCATTATTAAATAATAAATGGATTGGTAAATTCAGTAAATAAGATGGTTGTTGATGCATAAAGGATTCAACTACTAGTATTTCCATCCTCGATGAAGAAAGATTCTACAAGTGGTTTATGTTTTTGTTCACGACTTAAGAAAACTTATTCATCATCATCATTATGGTTTAAATTATAACTCACCCTTTGGGATTTATTCAATACCTTGACTGTTGCATTCATTGTATTAATGAGCCCTTATATTTACTAACATTTTTTTCTATAAGATGAAAAGCTAATTGAGAAATGTGTTACTATTGGAAATTTTATAATAACAATTCTAAATGAAATATTAATCTTAAAATTTTATAATATTATTCTTATAGGATTATATTCTTCAATCTTTATAAAATTTTAACATTATCTTTATATCGATAATAATGGTTTGTATAAGCTTGTGATTAACTAAATCATATACCCAAGGAGTGTCAAACTAGGTTTGCAGAACGACCCATTTTCATGCACCATTTCCCAATCTATTCCATCCCTATATAGTTTTTTGGGTGTTACCCCTAGGTACATCTATTCTAGAGCCACATACACTTGTATTATCTAGGCATGGATGTATTTTCAAGGAAACCACATACTTAGTTATCACCAAAATACCAATTTTTTTTCCTATATTTATACTTATACATATGGTTTTTAGAGATGTTTTTTACACATAATTTTATAAATAACAAAACCATACGTTGATACCAATAATGAATACCCAACTTTTTATTGTATAAATATTTCATTTAAGGATACAACATTTAACAATATAGAAGATCTTTTGGGGTCTAGTGTCTTGTAAATAAGAATATAATACATGAAAAATAAATAAAAACAAAAATTATTCAAATCCACTTGAAATACATATTTATAGGTTCATCTTAAGTTAATTTCACTACATCTCATATCCCAAGGACATAAATCAAAGAAAAGGGTGAGAATAAACTTCAGTAAGGAAATATTAAAAGGAGGTACTTAGCATATGAAAAAGAGGCATATCAATAATTAATGATCATGTAAACATGAGTTATATCACAATATAAAGGACATAAATCATAACATAGATATGTGGATACAATATAAATATGAGACATTAAAAAGAATATCACCATGTTTTATCACCAAGGTTTCATAAATCATAACCACTAAGATAATTCACCATGGTATCATGAATCATGTCATCTCTAGAGATTAGTTATTTAACAAATGTATTGGAGTTCCATCAAGGAAAAACATTCATTTAACTTAATTATTTTGATCCGAATTTATCAAAACAAATAATTTCATCAATAAAATAGGTAAAATAAAGAATCAGTTTTACATCAAAATCATTATCTAGAAAGTGTTTAAATACTTGAACAAAAAAACATCCACCAATTTTTTTTTGAATATTCGTTTCATATATGTAAAACCAAAAATAAATACTAAATTATTAAATCTAGGTGAATACCCATGGAAATATAATAAGTTTGGGTATTCTCAATATAATAATTTCCCTTCTAGAAAATAGAAATTCAAGAAATGAATTCAGCATAAAGACAATATACATTGTGGCTAATGAAAATTAAATAATGGGAGGGAAATAGAATATTCCATTTTTAAAACATAATTATAGAAGTAAGGGTAATCTAAAAATAATAAGAGAATATACTTGATTAACATTTATAAGGTATAAACAAAAGGGTTACTCAGATAAAAAAGGAGAAGTGGAGAATTCCTTTACCTTGGATATTTGTTACGTAAAACTTGAGGGTGGAACCTTGAAGCCTTGAGGGAACCATGGAAGAAATATTTGGGATGGAAAAATAAAATTACTTCATGGCTTATGAATTTTTATTGGTTAGTAGGGTTGAGAAGATGTTATTTTTACTTGAGGAGGGGTGGATTTAAGTGTTAAAATAATTATTATTTTATGTTTAAGGATAACCACTATAGGGTGGAATTAATTAAAAAGATTTTGGTTAAAAATTAATGTTTTAAAGGAAGTTTAAGGTCTTAAAAAACATCATAAACCAATTTAATGTTTTATTTTTAGGTATTTTATGCTTTAAACTTTTATCTTTAAACCGGTACATTATTTTACATATACTGTAGTAACTCTTTTTTTAGCATGGTAATTTTTTCTGTATAAAAATGAAATTCACCTTATTAAAAAAATTGGAATTTATAATTCTGAATATTCAATCCATTTATATTGATTAATATTTTAAAGGTGATAAAAATAAATTCTAAATATGTTACGCATATAACTCATAAAAGAAAATTTTTTGAATGCTTAAAATCACGAGTTTCAAAAATGTTAAGCATGAGTTTCTAAATGAGACATATTTTATACTCTTTTTTTCATTGAATAATTTTCATTTAGAATAAGAATTATTATTTTTAAATATTTATCATATAAAAATTATATCATAATATCTATCATATTTTTTAAATATACTACTTTCACTTTTTAACCCAAAAAACAATTTTTTTGAAATTACCATAAATTCACCCAAAGATAATTTTAATTTTAGGTGTCCCAAAAAATTATTTAATAAAAAGAATTCTCCATGTAAGATAATTTTATCATTTAAATAAATCATTATTTTAATGAAAATTAACTATTTAATAAAAAAATAAACATACTTACCATTATAAAATTTATATAGGACTTCACTAAAATATATTATCATATAAGGAAAAAATTTCATGCTGTAATTTTTTATTTAATTCTCCCACACAAAATTTATTTTCATAGAGTGTGTTTATAGTCTACTAAAATAATACAATTTCGATTATATCATTAAATAATTTGGATGATCAATTAATTGTATCAACGTAACCAAAACCAATAATGACCATCTATTTTGTTGAATAATGGGAATAATAATGATAAACTATATTAGTTAAAACGAATAATGGATGATGATCATATTTCCCTATAAATACACTATCATTATTAATCTCCATCATTCAATTCAATTCAAATAAACGTTCAATATCATTTCCAAAATTAATTTTGTATTACTAACTCTCTGTTCCTCTATTATAGTAATGTTTATGGGTGTAATTATTCTAAGGGACCCAGGCAACCCCAATTTCTATATTTCACTATATTTATCCCGCATTCATATTCCCATTATAATATTTGGTATGATATTGGGTGTGGTTTTAGATTCAACATAAAATTCTAATGAAATAAAGTGTTGACCGTTTCGAGTACGTATTTTATTTTATAGTTTATTAGTCGTACTAGTTCATATAAACACATGATGTTAAAAGTTCTTATGAAATTTAAATGTTTCTCTATGGGATTATATTTTAAAAAATAATAAAAAAATGTTTGTTGGAAAGAGATCCATTTATAAAAGAAGAACGATTTTTGGATCATTACAGAATCATCCCCACTACACGATGCTAAACTATTCAAACCATCATCCATCAACACTCCTTATCAAAGGACTAAAATAGCCTCACCCTCATCAACCATATTTTTAGGTTCATACTCATCTTTCTAAGAACATAAATTCATTGATGAAACTTTAGGTTTTGAGTAACTTGGTCTGCCTCAAAGATTCCATGGCCGTTGGAAAGGAGAAAATATCCCTCTATTTGGCTATGTAAGAGATAAATCATCATAAAATCCTTAAAACCATAAACAATAGAAATATTGACACTATAGTAATGGAATTTTAATCCTTGTGATCACTAACATCATCTTAATATAGATCATCACCATAGAGTGATTCACAATCATCCTCAACATGATTGTCTCATACCATTGCTTAGGACCCAAGAAACTTGATCCATGATTTACAACATTGTCATATTTTTCTGAAAAGGATGTTATAGTAATACTAAATCAGATAACTCGAATTAGTATATTATGTAACACTCTCCTAATACAAGTTCCACACACATCATGACCTTAAACTGCATATAATATGGTCAATGTTGTACAAACTTTAAATTTACTCTCTGAAGATCAAATCACAAGACCCTAAACAACTAGTGAGAGAGACAAAAACATGCCAAGATAAAAACCCTCAAAGGTAGGTTTGACAAAAAATCAACTCTCTACTTTCTAAAATATTCATATAAAGAGTTTAAAAAAAATGTACAGTGTAAAAAAAGGCACAAAGATCATAGGGCCCGTTTGCTGGCCCTAGTAAAATTTGATCTATACTATTTGGAAACCTTTGGTCCAGGAAAATGCTATATAAATGATTTATCAAATTCCATCACTATAATAATGTGTTAATTATGCATAAAAAAACTTTCATGATGGTCAGAATCTTATAGAGCATTACCTTTTCCATAAACCACCTTCATGACATTGAAGTCTGAGCTGAAAAAACAATTCCATAAGTTGATAAACTTTTATCAAAACCCCATAGACTCATGTAATTTCTCTTGTTTATCCTTTTTAGGGTATTGGTATTAGGGAATGGATGATTTTAAAGGTCACCGCTAAGATTTGAGAGTAAATAATACAATTACATAGAGCTTGTTCCTAGAGGATGTTTGGTCTGAGAGGAAGGGCCCAAGGTAAATCCACGATCTATTTCCCAAACTATGTGTGATACTAGTTTCCACCATTACTAATGATTGAACTATACCCACTAGACATAATTTTTATTTGACTAATATATTCCATGATCATGATTTACAATCCCCAAAAACAGACTACTGAAGTGGACTAAACATCCTCGAAATTATGTCACCATGTGTTATACCAATTCTCAGAGAAGGAATGTAATATTGTTTCTCAAACCTCTTTATAGACTTTGTTTCATGACCTAAAACCATTTAATATAGGGTTATATCTCCATGGCTATAAAAAATTACTACCCTTAGAGTGTTACTTACAGGTCCCATCTATAATACCCTAAACTACATCAGTAGTAGGTCTGAGCTAGAGGACCCTAATTACATCTATATAAGGTATGTTCTAGAAGAACCTAAATTACAAAAATATATATCCAAAGCTAAATACAATAAATATATAAATTGACATTATGAATTAAAAGATCCTAAACTACAACTATGGACTGACTTGAATGAACATAAAATAATAAATTTAAAGAGACACAATTTTCTTCAAGTTAAAAACCCTTAAAGTAACCATGGGAAAACTTAGAGCCTCTTCTCATTGGTTGCACACCCTATGTTCTCCAAGAAATATTGAGCACTCATTAAATGAAAAGGGAATAAAAATTTTTAGTATGAAAACTGAAAAAGGGAAGCCTGAGAAAAATCTGAGCCCATGCTCACTAAGCCTCTCCTTTAAGGGAATATGAATAAGTTAGGGATAAAATTAAGAGATAATAATCATGTAGGGAACATTATATATCCCCATAAAAATCATCCTATGATCACTAATTCTGCTAAACTATAAAAAAATTACGGCATAACTCTATTTATCAGGACTCATTTGAAGGGAACTAGTTCTATCATGTATTGAAACAACATGAGATTTGGTCCATCATGCAGGACCTCAAATTTCATAGAGTGGACTACTCTATGTGGCTTGGAATGTTGCATAATATCTAGATCTGTGCAACATCCCCATTGGAACATGGGTCCCTAGACATGATTTTTTTCACAAAGTGATGACATCCCTTTCCCTATGTACAAACTAGATATATGTAGGATCTTTCACCATATCTTTCTTCATCCATAAACCTATTCCTTTCATTCATGAGCTTGATATTCGTAGGATTCTCACATATTAGAACTATTATAAGATTTATTCCCATTATTTTGGGATACACAACGACATCTAAGTTTCTTATTTTGGATCTAGCCATAAATTATTTTCCATCCCAATCCCCTTTCCATCCTAGAATCTATAGACATTATGAAATTCAGGATATCTATGACTGAAGACAATATTCACCCTATGGGAAATAAAATTCACTTAGAAAATTACCCATCTTAAAAATCCATAGGATATCCACTCTAGAAACCCAGAAACCCTGTGTTGAGATTCTCCTATTGGGGGTGATGAAAATAACTCAGTCAATACAACCCTAATAAATTATATAATTGGGATCAATATAAAATCCCATAATTTTTTAAATTATATTGAAATGTGATCTATATTTACCTTATAATTTAACTCATTTCATCCCAAATGAATCCAATTCTAATGGGGTAATTTTGTTGGAACCCATAATTGTGTAGCTGAAACTTTTCCATTGGAGATTTGAGAAGTGTGAATCCCATGAAAGAAATGTTGAAACAATTTTCATAAAGGAGACTTGGAAATGGAATCCTAGGAGAATAAGTAATCGTCTAGGGTTTCTCATTTTAGGGTAACATATATTTGGACCTTATCTTTCCCATTTTAAGTCTTTTATAATTTTATGAATTTTGTGTATTCCCTTAGAAAAAAATTTGTCTAGCCAAGCCAACCTGTCATCCAGATGAATCAGAGAAAATGAAGAAGTCACATCAATAATTCCAGGGATCTTTCACAACTAGAAAACTTATAATAATGGGTTGGATGAGAATAGAGTTCATTGTGAGTGCACACGATTTATGTAGGTAGTGCCTATGTGGGCCATGAAATGACATGGAGTGGTTAGTGGGGGTGTGAGTACAAGTGTTGTGGGTGGTGAATCAACTATCAACTCGATGAATGAATGACACAGTGAATATTATTAAGTTATTTTCAACAAATAGAAACCCCAATGTGGGTAGAATTCAGGACATGAGATGTTCACTCTTAAAAAACTTATGGATAAAATAATGATCGTTTGATCAAATCGATCCACACCATCCAATCATTCCAAAGTAATATCTTCAACCTATAATCATCTGCAACACACCTTAAAACCACTGGATTGAGTCCATGAGACACCTGAAGTTATCTTGACCCCAATTCTTAATCAGTCTAGTAACATCATCTTCAAATTTCCATCCTTTGTTTATGACCACACAAGCCTGAAACAACTAATCCTCGGACCTGGTGTTCTCTATACTAGCCATTCAAAAATCCAACCAGATCAGGGATGATGTTTGACGACATGTATGAAAAAATATTTTACATGTATATGGTGGTTTTAAGAACCAAGACCTCACATGAAACAGTCATGAGATGTATGAAAGTATCTCATGATATTTATGAAATCATCATGAGGTATGAAATAAATCACCTGATTATCTAGTAGAAAATCACCAAAAATATTATGAAATTACATGAAGCCTTCCCAAAGATTTATGAAGGATCCCATTATTTTTTCAAAGACAGAAACCATGATGTAACATGAACATCAATTTTTCATCATCACTCTTCATCCTTTGAGGGGTTTGATTCAAAATATATCGAGGCATAATGTGGTATTTGGATAAACACAACACTTCAAAGTGATGATAAACCAATGAATCATGTGATCAAGTGAATATAATCATGAAGACTACATGAATCCATCATGATAGTTTCCAAATATTTCATGAAAAAAATATGACAATCATACAAATTTATTTTGACATCAATTAGATTTCCATAAAAAAGAACCTAACTCTCATACATGGAAACCCTCCAATATTTTTTCACGTGGTTGTCTCCAATTTCCCAATTAAGTGCACATGGTTCCATAACCATGTAATGTGGTGATATATATGGCCAACTATGCCTACTTAAACCCCTACTCCCATTGAAAAAAAGAGGCACAAGATGAGATGAGAGAGATAGGGAGAAAAGAAGATGTGTAGGAGTAGGGAAGAGGAGGAGTGGGCTACTTCCTTTAGAGAATATATCTAGGTAACCATGAAACTCCAATAATGAGATCCCATTTTGTGATTAAATCACAAGAATATATCTTTTTATCACTTTAAGATCATGAAATAGCTTGAAAAGTGAAGATCATGTGAGCCCTTAGTTATGAGATGCATGCATGTGGCTTGGATATATGCCTCCTTGTCATGTGATATTAACATGAAATACCCTCAGTCTCATGAGGTATTCGTGTGACCCCATACATATCTACCTTGACATGAAATTACCTCATGATCCCTCAACCATGCAATGTGAACATCTATGGACATGAACTCCCTTTACCATGAAAACCATAGGATGTGTGTCCTTGACATGACCCTCGGACACAAACCCCTCTTTTCATGGAAACACATACCAATGTTAAATCATTTATGAAAAAGAATTACGTGATTTCATGACTCCTCACTGGTCTCATGCCACCATCATGAGGCATCCATATAGCATTTCTTCTCTAATCACATGAAGCACCTTATGTTAGCCTTATCATTTGGAATACCTATGACATGTATTCTTTAATTATGTGAAGCACCTTGGACATGTCAACATTGATAAAAAAGGCCTTGTAAATTTATTATTTGACCATGTGTAAAACCCTGGACATATATGAAATGATAATGCCATGCAACCTAGACATATCATCCATGATCACATGAATGTACTTAGACATTTTTACTTTTATCATGTGAAGCACTTTAGACATTTTAAGTAGAAACACAATACATGTTAGGAAGACATCCTAGAGATGTCAGGAATACACCTAGGACATGTCATCATAACACTCAGGAAACATCTGGAAGACACCATGTACTTGTTAGGTAGACACCTTGGACATTTTATGTAGATACCATAGTACATTTCAACTTTTTTGAAAAGACACACTTGGAAATATAACATGTAAACCCCCTTCCATAAACCTTTATTTGAGTACCCCATTTACAAGGTGAGTGACCTTAATGAGTTAGTATTATATAATCAGGAAAAACTACTCATGTAAATATATTAAATAGACCTCCATGTCATACAAAAAATATTCGATCGAAATTTCATGTTCATCATCTCTCTTTATCCGTTAGAGGATACAGAATAAATTTGTAACATGGGAATCCATCCAGGTATAAATTCCTGTATTTCCTAAACCCCAAAGATAATAATAATCCCTTGTAGTGTAATCACTTATCCCAAACCATCAGTGGGTTAGGGATGAACTAAATTATATGGACTATGATTCCAATTATACTTAGGATATGTAGGATTCCTCACAAAGGCCAGATATCTAATAGGCTTCCACCTTGGTTTAAGTCCCTCCATATCCCAAATATTCTTAACTGATGGGACCCAATTATCCCATAATTCTATCATCCTTAATTTTACATTATCATACATGAAGTGGGATTATTCATGGGAATCTTTTGAGGTGTAAGCCCCAACCGTGCCATCATGTACATTGAACACGTTAGTGGTTTAAAGATGATTTGAACTATGATGACTCTGATTCCTATTATAAACAAGGTACATAGGAAGCCTTTCTATGTATTGAGCTTCATTTCGTATTCTACATGACACAGGTAATAATACCCCTCTAAGGGAAAACATAATGTATAATCCCCATATAAATTCTCTCACAAGAGAATGTGTCCAATATTCCACTATCTCTTGTTTCTCACACTGATCATGACTCACACGGGCTTAGAGATCTATGATTATTATACCAATAACATAACAGTGAATCCCCCAGTAACACCCCGAGATTTTATGAAAAATATTATTTTAATTTCATTGATGTCTTGTGTTGTATGATACACCAAAATTATCTTGTGTTATATGCAACATTGAATTAGCTTATATTATTCGCAAACACTATTCTTGGCCTGTGTTGCACGCAAGAGTAACCTTCCTCAATAGCGTGTGTTGTACGCAATACTGAGTTTCACTAAACAATGCTATATTATTATAATATTATGAACTAGATGATATGAATAGTATTAAATACATTTTTAATTTTATAACATTATAATTCATCTTAAACATTTTATAGAACATGGTATGAGAACAAAATAAATTTTTCGGGTAAAATAAGTATTTTTAAAAAAATGCAGTTTTTCCGCCTTTTGATAACACACCAACATTAAATTTATTTTTTGACATGTTTATAAGTTAAATTAGACAAAATAAAACTCTTCTTTTGAATCAGGATATAAAAATTTACTTTGTATAAATTTTTTGATATTTTTCTGATAAGTTTCTTATTTTGATGAATAGTAAAAATACACTAAATTTTAATTAAAAAAAAACTTTTTTCATTGAGATAATTTATATTGTTAAATTATCATATTGAATATTTTTAAAGTATAAATAGATTATATTTTTACCATTTAATATAATTTAAGTCATTAGCATTAATTTTACACTGAATTCATAAGTAAAAGCATTTCAATCTTTTGCAACGTTTTAACTTTTAAAATCGGTTTTCACAACAGAGGGATTAATTTTAAATTAATTTATGAAACTTATGTGATTTGAATTTGGAAAAATGGATTCCATATTTGTAATCAGTTGGTCCAAATTATGTTAATAGGATACTTTTTATTTTTGGACACTGTGAATGGTAACTACGGTAAATTTTCTTTACCATAGTTATAGGTAAATCGGGTAATTAAGGGTAAATATAATGTTATAAAATTAACCTAACACTTGTATTAATATAATTGGATGATTATATGTATTCCTAAGTAATATTTGGGTGTAAATGGAATCCATTAGAACCCACTTGGATGTGATTAAGACCATTATTTTATTTTATTTTAAAGAAAGTGAAATATGTCTCACTCAAGCATTAATAATTAGAATATTTTTAATATAAGATTATAGAGAATATAAATTATATTATAAATACTCATTTGAAATATAATATGTGTCTATTTATCATGATAATTTATTTGTAATTTTTAAGAAATATTTAATTACCTTAATAGCTTATACATTAATGATGAAGAAATTACTTATTTAGCGAAAAATCAATAATATATTTTTTATTAAAATAACAATACCTCTAAAAAGGACCTGAAACTTGACCAAACATTATTGTTCGAGTATCTATATACTCTAATCATCAAAGGGACGATCTTTGGACAATTGGTAGACTTATAAAACCGATTAGGACATTTATATTATTTTATTTTAAATGATGTCCAAGATGTCACCTTCATAATTTAGTAAATATAAAAATATATATTTTGGGATTTTAAGATGATAAATTCGAGTGAAAATATTATTATGAAAGGTATTATATTTATCTTTAACATAGAATTTTATCTTAAAATTATATACAACAATAAGTATATTAAATAATTATACAAAAGTTTTGAAGTAATTATTTTATTAAGAGGTATACCAAATAAATGGTTTTAAAAATATTACAAATAAATAATATATGAAAAATTAATTTTCCCCATGAATTTTTTGATGAATATGAAATTTTAGGAATCTATAATATATTTTGGTTTGAACATATATTATGTGTGGTTTATATTTAAATTCAAATAATGAATAGTGTCAAAATTGACACGATTTTTATTTTATAAAAATAACATATTATTAAATTATTTAAAAATCACAAAAAAATTTTAAAAACTAAAAATTGATAATAATATGACCTAAAAGGTTATAAAGTATCCAATTATGGTAAATTTACAACATTTAAGAATGTATTTATAACAATTTAAATTTTATAATTTTATTACCACAAATAAAATTAAATAGATTAAATAATGATAAATCAAGTTGATAAGGATTAAAATAAATTTCCAACATGTCTAAATTTTATTTGATGATGATATTAAAACCTTAGATCATCTAAAATTATAATGGAGTCATTTTTGGAGGTTTTTATGTGGGTTGTGAATTTATTATAAATTAATATTTCTTATGTTTCCAAAGGTGCCTCTCTCCTCCCTTATAAAAGGCACCTCCTACATCTCCTCTTCACAACACTTTGAGCCTTCAAGATCGGAAAAACCCTTCCCATTTCTCTTCTACACTTCCATATAAGAATTCTAGACGTTCTGGTCTTCTCAAAAGACCAACTCTAGTCCCTAAAGGGGAAGCTTAAAAGTGGTGAGTTGAAGAAATGGTAATCTCTTCTACCGATTCTTTCAAGATTCTTTCTTTTTAAACTTCTTCATCTTTAGTTTTTTCATTATAAAGTAATAAAATAAGTATCATTAATATAAATATATGTTAATATAAATATGAAACAACCCCATTTCACCTTCTATCCATCCTACGGAAAATGAAATCACCGCGCGTGCATACGTACAGAATACCGTCTCCACGCTGTAGTGTAATCTATTTTTCCACCACCACCTTACATGGATGGGTATAATGGTGTAAAGAATAACTATATATGGTTATTATAACATTATATGGATTATGAGACATTATATCATCCACTCCAATTCCATTTAATAATTATGGGAATGATATCATCGCTCGTGCGTACGTACGGATTACCGTCTCCATGACGCGATGAGATTCATTCTCCATGTTAACCATTAAAGAATGATTATAAAGTATATATAATTAATAATAATGGTATATATAACATAATAATGCTATTTTATATATATATATATATATATATTTCATCTACTTACTTCGATTCAAGTCAATAAGGAAAGGGAAACATCGTTCATGCGTATGTACGGCCTACCGTCTCCATGAACCTTGTGTTTCATTTCATTTATCTATATATTATATATATAAATGATGAATATATATGATATATAAATCATGTTTTATAATCTGGAATTAATTAAATCAGGGTATAAGTAATAATATCATGAACAACAAGTCAGAACACGTATGATAAATGAAACGATTTTACCCAAAACACTGCTTTAATATGGAATTTACAAATGAACGGGTAATATAAAGTCATAAGTGAACGGTATATTATATCATAACAATGAATATAATTCTGTAATAAGTCAATGAAATTATTTAAATCATTATACAGGAGGTTCAGATACATATGAATCATATAGGACATAAGGTAAGAGATAATTATTTAAATCTCGTTTTTATACGAGATTGTTTATTTCTAAGTATTTACTGCGGTTATATTTATAAAAAATGTCCCTGTTTTCTAAAAATGGTTTCATGTATGTTTAAATTAATTTTTTCCCATTTTTTACTTTTACTACATGGTATGTAAGGAATCTTTCTTTTGTTTACCATACGAGGTACTTTTTGACTTTTTCGGCAAAATACGAGAAGAATGTTGTTTTAACATATACGGCATGAACTGATTTTTATGGTTTCATGATGCCTAATTTTCATGAAGATTCCTCCACAAAATTTCACGATTATTTTCAAAAAAATCATTTTCTTTTAAAATTTCATGGTATTTTATGAAAAGAAAATGATTTTGAAGAAGAAAGGATATTTTCCTCAAGAATTTATTTCAAGTGTTTTGTCAAAACTATTTTCCATATAAGATGAAATTATTTATTATGATTATGTTTCAATTATAATGTCTCTAGGATTTACATGGTTTCACTTTTATTATGAGGAAATGACATCCATTTGTTTTATATGGATTATGTTATGATGGGATGATGTTTATGAAACCCATTTTATTCTTTGGGTTATAATGAATGATTTATGTTTATGTTGTGGCATACGTAAGAATGATTTCATTATGAGATGGGTGGGACCTATATCTCCCTCAAATGAATTGGGTAGAGATTTATATCTCATGAGATAGAGATACCTGTAATAGAAAGTTAATCCGGTTCAGTGATACAGGACTGGAATGAGGAGTGAACTCGATTCAGTAAGGGACTTTGTCCACTATGATGGTCTTAGCAGCAATGCCTTGTCTACTATGGAAATCATATCAAGTTATTAATGGTTTTCCATAGTTACATGTTTTATTCCCATGCTATTTTATCATGATTGATGTTCCATTATGATCTATTCCTTATGTACTACCATGTTTTATGTCATTGCTCAAGATTTTGATGTTTAAACATTATGTTCATGTTTTTAAGTTCAAATGTATATGGTTTGTTTTATTTTCTCCATGCTTACCCTTTCTAAGAATTTGAGCTCACCCTTTATATTTTTTCTTTTCCCTAGGATATAAATAAAGGTTTTAGGTAAGAAAACAAAAGGGGAAGATCTTTATGGGAGATGTTGAAGATTTTTCCCCATGATTAGAAGATTATGTTCTGAGTTTCCAAAGACACTAAACTATTATGATCCTTGAGTGTCGGTTTTTGTTATATATTAAGTATTCCGCAAAAGTAATGTAATTTCCACGTAAATCAAGCTTCGGGTCTCTACATTTGGTATCAGAGGAAAGGTTTAGTTAACCTTTGGAAACTAGGATGCGAAAACTTTAGTGAGATCCCAAGATATATTTCTAAGGTATGTCTAGGGATGTCCCTAAGATTAAGTATAAGTATATGTTATAGTCCTATAATTATGGTAACGATCGTAGAATTAAACCTAAGATTTTATAGATTGAAAGTACCCCCAACCCTTGATTATGTTGTTTTTCTAGTATGAGTTTTTCCTCTCATACTATTCTTTTTGGGTTTTAAGAAATGGCAGGAAACTGGAGGATTCATGTTAATGGAGAGTATGATGGAAAATGGAATGATATTATTCTTGAGCAACCAAATGAAATAGGATTTGGATTTCCAAACATCGTTATTATGCCTAATCAGCAATCTCATAATATAATCAATAATATCAACTTTGGTAAGTTTCCTAACTCGACTAATAAGAGAAATATGGAGCTTCATGATGATCATAGAGGAACGAAAGTTCAATTTCCCTCATGTAAATCATGTGGGAAGAGGCATCCAGGAAAATGTTTCAAAGGAACTGGAAGATGCTTTGGGTGTGGAAAATAAGGACACAGAGCTAGTAATTGCAAAGGAAAAGGTTCATTTAACTCCATGGACAAGGATAATGGAATTGCTAAGACATCCACAACGGTTAACTGTTTTAAATGTGGAATGTATGGGCATTATGCAAACAAATGCTCTAAGAGAAAATTTTATGAAGAAAATCAGCATGTTCATATGGGTAGTATTTATGTTGATGATGATGAAGAAACTACAAATGATATATGAGATGAAAGAAGTTCTGAGGAATAAAATGATGAAGCTCAGTCAATGATTTAAGAAGAAAGTGGAATGATTGTATGTTTATCAAGAGTTATATTATATAGGCAATTTAATGGTACTATGGAATAGAGAAACATCTAAGGATTGATACACTATTGTTTTTTCTAAAGTATTTGAAAGTATATGTTGAATGGTACTGGTAACCATGAAAGGTTTTTCAGATATTTTTGGAAAGAAGATGATATGCACATAATGAGGGGATAAAGAGATAATGAAATGTTTGATAGTATTAATGAGCTTGTGTATGATATAAGGACAAAGTGATATTATGGTTTGAGTATATAGGAATTTTGGGATTTTGGTATGTGGAAAGAGTTAACTTTTGACTGCATTCATGATTTCAATAAGGTTCAATGTGTATTCATTTTTTTCAAGAGAATACATGATTATGGTATTCACATGTTTGGAATGTGACCAACAAGATATATCATTTGATATATGGGGGATAAATGATGGTATTCACATGCTCGGTAGATGACATTTCTAGTAATTGTTTTCTTTATACTATGAGCTTGGACAGAAGTATTTTAGATAAGCCTAAAGATTGGAATGTATTATATTGGGAAAAAAGTTAGTATTGTTTAAGGATATAACTTTTTTCGATATTATTGATGGGATGTTATAATAATGTAGTTTTAGAAAAAGGAAAACCTCCAGGACAGGCGACAACCCGTCGCATCGGACAAAGCTGTGGGAATCGAACCCACAACCAAAGTGCGACAAGCCTTTATCACCTACCACTGGCCTACAAGAAGTCCCTCATTAGTAGAGACTAGTTTTATTTTATTAATCAGTATGATAGATGAATTATAAGTCCATTTTTGGAATCATATACGATTAACCTCACCATAAACGGACTTATGTATATTTGATAACTTTTTCTAACCTTTTGTTTGAGACAGATGGAATGACCATCATTCTATCACATGATCTGCTTACACTTAAAGAATGAAAAATTCAACTTCATTTCTTTAAGAGATGAAGGGGAAATTTTTCAAGTCACAAACAACGGTGAGATTGTACCGAAATAATGTAATTATTTCTTCTAATTAAAATTCTTTAACTTTAGGGAAATGATCTTGAAAACCAAAAATGTTGTCCTAGTGTCCTCTATTCGATGAATCAAATGGTACCTTAGATCATCACAAATTTATTTCTTTTTGATTTTTGGATTTTTCAAAGATATGTTCTCTACCACTCTCTATAAGAACTTGATGGTTAGATTTCTCTTCCATATCCAAATTTTCACTTACGTTCTCCTATGTGGAAACCCAGTAATGAGTTAATTTGGGTAAACGTTACGTTTCATAATTTAGTATTTAAAGTAAATATTTTGTATTCCTTTTTTACAATGTGTATTTATATTAAAGAAACTTTCAAGTAGTAAACCATTTATAACCCTGATGAATTTCGAGGGAGAAATTCATTTTAAGGGGGGTAGAATGTAACACCCCGAGATTTTATGAAAAATATTTTTTTAATTTCATTGATGTCTTGTGTTGTACACTACACCAAAATTATCTTTTTCTATATGCAACACCGAATTAGCTTATATTATTCGCAAACATGATTGTTGGCCTGTGTTTCACGCAAGATCAATCATCCTCAATAGCGTGTGTTGTGCGAAATATTGAGTTTCACTAAACAATGATATATTATTATAATATTATGAACTATACGTTATGAATACTATTAACTAAATTTTTAAGTTTATAAAATTATAATTCATCGTACACATTTTATAGAACACGGTATGAGAACAAAATAAATTTTTCGGGTAAAATAAGTAATTTTAAAAAAAAAATGCAGTTTTGCCGCATTTTGATGGAACACCCAAATTAAATTTATTTTTTGACATGTTTATAAGTTCAATTAGACAAAGTAAAATTCTTATTTTGAATCAGGATATAAAAATTTACTTTGGATAATTTTTTGATATTTTTCTGATACGTTTCTTATTTTAATGAATTGTAAAAATATGCTAAATTTTAATTAAAAAAAACTTTTTTCATCAAGATAATTTATATGTTTAAATTATAATATTTAATGGTTTTAAATTATAAATAGAATATATTTTTACCATTTAATATAATTTAAGTCATTATCATTAATTTTACACTGAATTCATAAGTAAAAACATTTCAATCTTTTGCAACGTTTTTACTTTTAAAACCCGCTTTCTCAAGAGATGGATTAATTTTAAATTAATTTCTAAAAAAATATTAATTTGAATTTGAAAAAATGGATTACATATTTAGAATCAGTGGGTCCAAATTATTTTAATAGGATAATCTTTATTTTTGGGCACTATGAATAGAAACTACGGTAAATCTTATTTACCATAGTTAAAGGTAAATCGGGTAATTAAGGGTAAATATAATATTGTAAAATTACCATAAAACTTGTCTTAATATAATTGGATGATTATATTTCGTCCTAAGTAATATTTGGGTCGAAATGGAATCCATTGGAACCCACTTGGATGTGATTAAGACCATTAATTTATTTTATTTTAAAGAAAGTGAAATATGTCTCGCTCAAACTTTAATTATTAGATTATTTTTAATATAAGGTTATACAGAATATAAATTCGATTATAAAAACTAATTTTAAAGATAAAATGTTTTTACTTATCATGGTAATTTATTTTTAATTTTTAAGGAATATTTAATTACCTTAATAGCTTATACATTAATGATGAAGAAATTATTTATTTAATGAAAAATCCATAATATAGTTTTTATTAAAATAACAATACCTATCAAAAGGACCCTAAACTTGACCAAACATTATTTTTAGAGTATATATATACCCTAATAATCCCAGGGTATATTTTTGGACCATTTGGAGCCTTATAAAACCAATTAGGACATTTATATTATTTTATTTTAAATGATGTCCAAGATGTAACCTTCATAATTTAATAAATATGACAATTTATATTTTGTGATTATAAGATGATAAATTAGAGAAAAAATATTATTATGAAAGGTATTATATTTATATTCATCATAGGATTTTATTTTTAACTTTTATTTAATAAATACATATATTAAATAATTATAGAAAAATGTTGTAGTAATTATTTTATTAAGAGATATACCAAATAAATGGTTTTAAAATTATTATAATAAATAATATATGAACTAATTATTCTTCCCCATGAATTTTTTTGACGAATATGAAATGTTATGAATCTATTATATTTTTTTTGAACATATCTTCTATGTGGTTTTTATTTAAATTCAAATAATGAATAGTGTAAAAATTGACACTATTGATATTTTATAAAAATAACATATTATTAAATTATTTAAAAATCACAAAAATATTTAAAAACTAAAAATTGAAAATTATATGGTCTAAAAGGTTATAAAGTATCCAATTATAGAAAATTTACAACATTTAAGTATGTATTTATAACAATTAAAATTTTAGAATTTTATTACCACAAATAAACTTAAATCGATTAAATAATGATAAATGAAGTTGATAAGGTATAAAATAAATTCCCAACATGTCTAAATTTTATTGGATGATGATATTACAACATTATATCATATAATATTATAAATGAGTCATTTATGGAGGTTTTTAAGTGGGCATTGAATTTATTATAAATTAATATTTCTTATGTTTCCATAGGTGCCCCTCTCCTCCCATATAAAAGGGCACCTCCTCCCTCTCCTATTCACAACACATTGAGCCTTCAAGTTCGACCAAACCCTTCCCATTTATCTTATCCACTTCTCTATCAACATTCTGGAGGTTATGGTCTTCTCAAAATACCAACTCTAGTCCCTTTAAGAGGAAGCTTAAAAGAGGTGCGTCGAAGAAGAGGTAATCTCTTCTACCGATTCTATCAAGTTTCTTTCTTTTACAACTTATTATTCTGTATTTGTTTCATTATAAAGTAATTAAAAAAGTATCACTAATATCCTGATATGTTATTTTAAATATTAAACAACCCCATTTCACCTTCTATCCATCCTATGGAAAACAAAATCACCACGCGTGCGTACGTACAGAATACCATCTCCACGCTGTGGTGTAATCTGTTTTTCCACCACAACCTTACTTGGATGGGTATAATGGTGTAAATAATAACTATATATGTTTATTATAAAATCATAATAATTCTGAGATATTATATCATCTACTCTAATTCCATTCAATAATTATGGTAATGGTATCATCTCTCGTGCGTACGTACGGATTACCATCTCCACGACGCGATGAGATTCATTCTCCATGTTAACTATTAAAGAATGATTATAAAGTATATATAATGAATAATAATGGTATATATAACATAATAATTCTACTGTATTTATGTATATATATATATATACCATCTACTTACTTTGATTCAAGTCAATAAGGAAGGGAAAACAACGTTCATGCGTACGTACGACCTACTGTCTCCATGAATGGTGTGATTCATTTCATTTATATACCTATTATATATATATATATAAACTAAATATATATGATATATAAATCATTTTTTACATTCTGGAATTAAGTAAATCAGGGTATTATTAATAATATCAAGAACAATAAGTCGGAACATGTACGATAAATGAAACAATTTTACCCAAAACACTGCTTTAACATGGAATTTACAAAACAACGGGTAATATAAAGTCATAAGTGAACCATATATGATGTCATGACAATTAATATGATTCTTTAGTAAGTCAATGACAATATTTAAATCATTATACATGATTTTCAGATACATACGAAGCATATAAGATATAAGGTTAGGGATAATTATTCCAATCTCTTTTTTATCTGAGATTGTTTATTCTTAAGTATTTACTGGGGTTATATTTATCATCAATCTCTCTATTTTCTAAAAATGGTTTCATGTATGTTTAAATTCCTTTTTACCAGTGTTTTATTTTTACTACATGGTATGTAGGGAATCTTTTTTTTTACCATACAAGGTACTTTTTGACTTTTTCGGCAAAAGTACGAGAAGAATATTTTTTTAATTTATATGGCATGAACGGATTTTTACAGTTTCATAATGCCTAATTTTCATGAAGAATCCTCTACAATATTTCATAATTATTTTCAAAAAAATCATTTTCTTTTAAAATTTCATGTCATTTTTTGAAAATAAAATGATTTGGAAGAAGAAAGGATATTTTTCTCAAGAATTCATTTCAAGTGTTTTTTAAAAACTATTTTCCATATAAGATGACGTTATTTAGTATGATTATGCTTCAAGTATAATGTCTCTAAGATTTAGATGGTTTCAGTTTTCTTATTATGAAATGTTATCTATTTGTTTTATATGGATTATGTTATGATGGGATGATTTTTATGAAACCCATTTTATTCTTTGGGTTATTATGAATGATTTATGTTTATGTTGTGGCACACGTAAGAATGATTTAATTGTGAGATGGGTTAGAACTATATATCCCACCAATTCATTGGGTAAAAATTTATATCTCATGAGATAGACATGGCTGGAATGACAAGTTAACCTAGTTCAGTGATACAGGAATGGAACAAGGGGTGGACTTGATTTAGTAAGGGACTTTGTCCACTATGATGGTCTTGGCAGTAATGCCTTGGATAATATGGAAATCATATCAAGTGTTTAATGGTTTTCCACAATTACATGTTTTATTACCATTCTATTTTATCATGATTGATTTTACATTAAGATCTATGCCTTATGTACTGCCATGTTTTATGTCATTTCTCAAGATTTTGACGTTTAAACATCATGTTCATGTTTTTAAGTTCAAATGTATATGGTTTGTTTTATTTTCTACATTCTTACACTTACTGAGCATTTTATCTCACCCTTTATATGTTTTATTTTCCATATGATATAAAGATAGGTTTTAGGTATGAAAACAATAGGGGAAGATCTTTATTGGAGATGTTGAAGATCTTTCACCATGATTAGAAGATTATGTTCTGAGTTTCCAAAGACACTAAACTATTACGATCCTTGATTTTTGTTTTTTATATATTATGTATTCCACAAAATTATTGTAATGTACATGTACGTCAAGAATTGGGTCTCTACACCCCCAATGGGGAACCTTCATTGAGATGTAATCCTTATTACATATCACTTTCACTCAAAGGGTCAAACTCTCAATGAGGTGGTTTAGGTCATCCTTACATGTATAAGTATGACTCAAGGCCTCTGTTGTTGCATCCTTTATGACACATATTACACTAAATGAACTATGTGTAATACTATTCTTTATTTAATATTATATATAGGATTCCTCCACAAATATTGATCCCTATATTTACATCTTTACCATATGATGTTAAACGGTAAGGTATAGTGCTATCATACAACCCTAAAATACAAAAATATAACAATTCATGGTTTTAATGTTGTTCTTATAGGATACATAGGATTCCTTATAGAGGTTCAATCCTATAAACAGGACATCATGTGCCTTCCCTAATTACAATAAACTCTAAAGATCCCGAACATGGCTTGAAACTAGAGAATCAAAAAAAGATGAGAGAATAATTGTGAACTTGTGGAACACATATTCTTTCCCATCAACACATGGTCTTGATGATGTTATTGGTACTAGGGTAACTATTCAGGTATAGGGTATTGAGAAGGATTCAAAAACATATCTTAAATATATAATAATGTTCTATAATGGGAAATAATTCCACCTAAAAGGGTGCATTGAAACAGACCTCCCATCGTCTCAACTAGATTGCATTTCTAAGCATCGTTGGGTTTGAAACCCAAAATGGACTCCTGACATTAGAAATTAGGTCTATTATATGTTATAGATGTGAGAACTATTAGAAGTTTCTATAAGAGAAAAAATGGTGAACCAGATAAAAATGATTATGAAATCACACTCAACTTCCCATATAGTAAAGTGTTAGCCCAAAACATCCACATTTGTTGAGAAACAATGATATCAAAAAAATTAAAAACCATAATGTACATCTAGATTCTCAAAAATAATTAATATATAACTATATAGATGTACCCTAAATATTCATTAATATTTGATGAATTCTCCTTTCAAATATTTAAATGTTTAATGAATGGAGTACTCACAGGCTTAGAGTCAGTCCTTAGAAATCTATCGAGTACTTTATGGTTATATTTTAACTGAGAGAGGAACAATGTTCCACAAATACTGTGGCTTTTTATTCTCATCCCCAAAATCATCTTAATAGAACCAAGATATTTTATCTATAAAATTATAGAAAAATTGTACTTCAAATCTTCTATCCTTACCATTACAAGACTGATCAAGAGTAATTTATTAACATAGTGAAGAACTATGATGAAACCCCCATTATCATACACCTTACATAAATAGAAATGGTCCATATTTCACTAGATTAACCCACATTTTTTTTGTGAAATTGTCAAACTTTGAATTACACTACGTTATTGTCTACTTAATCCCATACATTATTCTCTCAAACTTGTACAATAGTCCCTCATTTCATTTTAGTACAAAACCATATGATAACTCCATGTAGATTTATTCTTCTAAATCTCTAGGAATGAAAATTATCTTGACTTAGAGTTTTTCAATATATTAACCTTCCATGGAAAACATGATGAGAACCATCCAAATTGTTGTGTGCTTCAAAACAAGAGAGAAAATGTCACTGAAATAAACTTATGATTATGGGAACCCCTTCACAACTATCCACACCTTGTACATAAATCTTCCATCCACTTCCTCCTTTAGAAGATAAACCCACTTGTTATATAGTTCCCTATTACATTTTGAATGATATGTTATCTACCATATGTAAGAAATATACTAGGAATATAACCCTTACTTATTTTATAAATCTTACTAAAATGAATCACAATGACTTCTAACTAGTCATGAAAAAACATGAGATATCCCTCCATTGCACAATTAATCCAGCTCGAAAAATAGCCAAGGCATGTTCTTAGTCACTGTGATCTAGAGAAAAATACTAAAGATATAAAATTTAATTAGTGTAAAAAATTTAAACCAATAAATAAATTAATCATTCAATAAATAAATAGACATGAACTCTTCGTAAGGCAGAGGTCCATGAACCAAAAAATGAAACACTATAATATAGAGAACTAAAACCTTTTTAAATAACTAAATCCCCCACTCACCCCTAACACCCTTCCTAAAAACCGTATTTGAGTCCCATTATGACCTATATAGATATAATATGACACAAATAATGAAGAATGAAATCAATAAAGGCCCATTTTTTCAGTGTGACAAAGAAAGATAAATAAAACCAAAACGATCAATATACCTCCATTTGACTGCATGATTCACCTTCTAACAACAATCAAATCAATGCTCAAAGAGTGGTTAGGAGAAGAAATAGAAACTGTGATGAAATTATAAATATAAGCATGATAAAAAGTTCTATATAGGAATTACAAATGAATAATATCCCAAGTAATGTATTTAAAAAAATATCCTTTACATGCATGTTTAAAATACAATATATAAAATATATTTTTTTAAATGAGCACATAAAGAGACAATATCAATTTGTAAACTTTATTTTTTTATTTTCTTTAAATGAAAAGAATCAATTATATTTTTTTTCTGTTAGACCATGTTATTTTTATTTGAAGACCCATTTTAAATCCACTTTGAAAATAAATTTTAGAAACATTATTGTGATCAAATATTTTTAATGTTTTAAGAATCAAGAAGGAAAATATTATAATTTAAAAATTTACGAAAAACATAAAAAGTACCACACTTTAACAATTTTATAGAATAAAGGAGTTTACCATAAAATTAGCATTCCATAAATAAGAAACATGGTGAAATTACTTAGGTCATCTATGTTTGCAGGGAACCCTAGATCATTATGTTGTCTCATGATCATATTGGTTAATATATATTGAACACTTTAAGCTATAAAGAGAACATGTCATGGACCAGAGGCACAATGACTTATGTCCATGACACCGCATCTATACACCACTACAGAGTACATTCCTTGGTCTAGTAGTGTGGTGAAACCCATCTATAACACCATGTACTTTATCCAAGTATAAGTGTTTAGTTAGTGTGGGGAATTATAAATTGATATTTAATGTTATATTAACTCTAAGATACTTGTCTATCTAGGTTATTTACACACTTAAAATAAATTAGTTTTCATTTAAGATAAAGGTTCATTTCATTAACCCATCACATTCCATTTCATTTTTCAATGCATAAATTCCTCTATAAATTTTTTTTCACAAAATCGGGAGAAATCATTTTAAATACACAATATCTAGGTATAATAAATCATAAAAAACATAATATCATGGATTTATTTAATTAAAAAGTCCATTAAAAATAATAATCAAAGGAGGTCATTCCAAAAGGGAATTTATGATTCCTTTTAAAGAACCCTCATAAAATCCAATTAAAATTAAAAATAATTTGAGAACTATCTTAACAATTTCAAATGGTACTGATCATTCCATTTTTTAAAAATTTATTTCAATGAAACTTTTTGAACAAAGGAATATTTGAAGAGACTAATTCTAAATTATTATGGCCTCACTCCCATTATACCCATATATAATTTTGCCTACATATATGTCTCACATAATACACCAATTTCCAATTTCCTATGTGAATTTTCAAATGCAGACACTCACATATATATATAAATACCCATTTATATGTTCCTAACAAAAAAGGTACATAAAAATTCATTTTCAAAGCCTCACAATTTTATTAAAAACCAATTTAAAACACAGTTTCAAAACCTAGAATTTCAAATTGTTACATGAAATTCCAAGTGAATCTTGAGGAACAAAAGATAATTCACTTTATAAATCCATAACACCTATTATAACATTGAAAAAAACTAACAAAGTTCATTAAATAATTTATCAAACACATGTTGTACAAGGTAGAGGTTAAATAATTTAAAACTGTGAACTTTTCATGAAAAACTCTTTCACATTTTATAGAATGAAATAAAAACATGGTTATCCTTTTTTAATAAGATTATAATAACATGTAATTAATTATTGGTCATAAAAACATTGATAAAAATAAAAATTAGTTAAGGATTATAATATTCAAATTATTAAACATGGGTTATCATGCCTGGTATCAAGAAGAAAGTCAACATCTTTGAGGAACACCACAAAGAGGGGACCTAAGAAAACATTCATGGGCCTTAGAATACAAGAAAATAAAAATCAAACAAACCTATAACCCCACACCCTAATATTTTTCTAACATGAACTGCATGTAAGAGGAATAAGAAAAAACATGGAAAGAGGGAGAAGAGGACCATGTTAAAGAAGAGGATACCCTTACCCAATGATTCGATGAAGAACACGTTGAAGGTCCCTCCTGAATCAATCTAAGGATAGGGGTAGAAGTGGGTGTCACATGAAAGTGGGAGTACCCTAGGATAGTTACATGTGAACCAGGAGAGGTTTGGGGGGGGGGGGTAGGATGGTTCATGTTAAGAAAAAATAGAGGAGGTATTTTTGTAGTAATTTACAGAATTTTAAAATTATTGGGAACTACATATAGTTTGGATGATTGGTTAGAAAAACTGTGTCCCCCCCATGAGTTCCCTACTAGTGGATTTGAAGAACCCTGAATAGATGAAAAAATATTTTGAAAAACCTTGAATCAAGAATATGTTTGGATTTATTAAATGTTATACAAAAAATGTATGTTTACTGCATGATTTCTACTATCCATGCGCCAACCATGAACATGTGCTAAAAACCAAAACTTCAAAGATTTAAATCAATTTAGACATAATTTCAAGGAAATAGTTAAAAATAATTAATAAATATAATAAAAGAGGGAAAATAGTGTTTAGGGTGCGATATCACCTCACTCAAGATTTCAGGTTCCCCATTATCTATGAGAATTAGAAAGTGCATTTGAAAAGAATTGGTCTCTTATCCATAGTAGATCACCTCAAATTTAGAAGTTATTCTCTTTCTAGGAATCATGCTTCCAAAAATCTATGGAGAGTTTTCACTATCCTCAATCAATCTGGTACATCATGTCTTGGTAAATTCAAAACATCATCAGTGTGTCTACTTTTGAAACTTGGTTGCACCTCTTAGTCTCTATATTCTTTTCTTAATAAACATCCTAACACCACCCAACCTCTCGACCACTGAACATTGGCCTACTCAATTAGTTCCTTGTTTCCAAGGAAATCTCATTCTAGGATTCATTCCTTATAAAGTATCTTTTCAATGAATAAGACATTCTATAATTTGATAAATTTCCATTGGATGTTATTCGAGAGTATAAATCCAAAATTTTTATCATTATATTCTATAAAGAATGTTTGAGACTTAGATACCATCTTGTAATTATTCTTCGAATCAAAATTGGAGTATAAAATACAAATGAAAAATCTTTTTTATGTAAATTCAACATTCCGATAAGACCAGATTTCAATCCAAATTTTTTGTGGAAACAGTTCAAAAGGACTCTGATCTATGACATGAGCCTCAAAATTAACTTCTTTGACTCAAAAAATTCTTTAATAATTAGAAAATAACCTCATGATTCCATATCTCTCATTCAGAATCTAATTAATCAAATTTTCAACACTATTCTACTTAATTTTACCAAGAATATTATTTTCTATCTGGATTCCAATCATCCAACAATACTTCTAGAAATCCCTTCCTCCATACTCACTTCCACAAAATAGGACAAATGAATCACTAACCTTTATCAGTGCTAAGTGAAAAGTCATGATAAAGGGGTGGGCCTTTATCAGCACTAGCTAAAAGCGATGATAAATGTGGACTTTATCAGTACTAAAATAAGTGTTGATATATGTGTACCCTTTATTAACAATTTTTTATCACCAATAAAGTATACATTTATTAGCTCTATTATTTTCAATGATAAAAGTTTTTATTATGAATTTATAAAAAATTATTATATTTATATTAAAAAATAATTTTTATCAGAGATTTAATAGATTTAATAGATTATTTCATTTTATTTATAATATTTTTTATATTTAATATATTTAATATATTTATTTTATTTTTAAATATATAATACCTTTTATTATATATATAATTAAAAAGGATTGCTGAAATAATTATTTATCAGCGCTCTAATTTTTCCACTGATAAATATTTGTTTTACCAGCACTTTTTGAGCACTGATAAAGATATGCCTTTATCAGCACTAAAAATGTGCTGATAAAATACTTATTTATCAGCGCTAACATTTTAGCACTGATAAAGGTATATTTTATCATTGCTTTTGTTTTAGCACTGATAAAACATACATTTATCAGTTCTTTTACCTAGAATAGATAAATGTTGCAGTGTTTTTGATAAAATAACCCTAATAGGACCCCCCTCTGTCACACAAGTTCAAGCCTTCATGGAAGCTGAACCCTGCGCCGTGACTCCTCTTCCTCCTCCTCCTCCTCCTCCAGTGCCGCTACTGCTGACTTGTCCTCCTTCTACGCTGTGACCTTCCTCCTCCTCCTCTGCCACCGTTTCCTTCTCCTCTTACTCCTCCATGATCCCTCCTCTACAACAAATATCCTCCTTCTCTACCACTACTATCCCTCCTTTGCCGCGACCCTGGTTCTTCTCGTCCTCCGCCTTCACTGCATCATCCTCCACCTCCGGCTGCCAAATCATCCTCTTCCATGTTGAGGTTGATGGTTTCAAACCATTACCAATGTTTTATGTATTGTTTCATGCATTGTGATATGATTTTTTATGGTAAGAGGCTTATACTTGTGGTTGAGTTGGGTGGGGTGATTCAGGATGCTTCAATTGACTGCATAAGGGTGATCCCTAAGTAGGATAACTCTTAGAGGAATTCATTTTATGAGTTTTATCATTAGATCATATTTAATTATGAGGTAAATATCCCTAATTATAAGATAGAGATATGGTTAGTGTATTTTTATATTTGTTTTATTTTTATTCATTATATAAAAGAACATTGGATTACATTTTTTATTATCTTGTTTCTAGTAGCTATTCATTAGGGATGGATATTGTTTCTTGGTGATTATGAGGATCCATAAATTTCATGGGAGATGTTTTGTAGTCAATCATTGGATAATTTAATTTATTTGGAATTGAAGGAGAAACAATGACATGTGTTGTTTTCTATCTAACATGGGAGATCCAATATATGATATTTTGGAGTTTATTTTAAGAATATTATTTTCCATATGTATAACATTATTCTTTAAAAGGATTCTAGTGTGTGGTATTTTTATTAGGAGATGTAACTAGAGATCAAACATAGACTCACCCCATTAACTATTCCAATGTATTGTTTGTTTTATAAAAGAATAAGGTAATAGATATTATTCTAGTGTAAAAAGAATCATCTCAAGAGTGAATCCATAAAAAATTATTGAAGGGAAAGTATATGGATGGGCTTCCTCAATTGTAAAAGTAGTTCATGTTTTGTCTAGTAGGGAGTTTGTCTCAACTCCCTTTTTCTAATTTCCCAAGATATAAAAGTTCATGGGCCTTAATCAATAACTCTATAATTGTTTTTCCCTTGTGAAAATCTTGTTCATTATCTCTTCCAATGAAAACCTTTCAAATTGGTCATCATAGATCTTCCCACCCAATTCAGGTTTAATAATTGAAATAGTTTAATCTAATGAATTATGATTTTTAACATGGTGATCATTTTTTTGGGAGGTAGAAAGATTATTGTGTTGGTGGAGGATATTAACCCTTAGGTGAATTAGGTGATGTGTATCCATGTAAAAAATATTAACAATATTGAGAAATCATCAATAATCAGTAATGATCTATGAGAGAAAATCATAGCCTTAGTAATGCAGATAAAAATAAGTTTATAATCCCTTCACACTACGCCAACCTCCCCCTCCTCCCCTCTTGGGTGGTTATCCCTCACCCGATGTATGTTTCATCTTTCATCACATGTATTAGAGAGCCTAGTATAATTTTTACCTCTCTTATTCCTTCAATAGATTAGTGTCTGACCCCCCAAATCCTATATTTAAATTGACATGGGTCAATTATAATTGGAAATATTATGATACGGCCTAGACTGGTATCATAACCAACAACTAACCTGACTTTCCACTAACCTAAGAGGCGTTCATGATCCCTATGGGATAAAAAATAACCCCTGGGAAAAAATAAAATTAATTTGGAATATTTTACCCCTAAATATAAGTAAATTAAAAATAATCTTTCTCCAGAAAAGGAGACATGTCCCATTCATAAGTTGAACATCTAGGAAAATAGTAAATACAAAATAAATAAATAAACAGGAAGAAGATATCATATATAGAAAATAAAATCCCACTCTTTACCAATAATATTGTTTAACATGTGAGTTCTCATTTTATGTTTTCTTTTCAGTTGGAAATATCCTCTGACGTGCGCCTCTCCTCTTCCACGAACACACCTCTGTTGTGTGCTGAACGACACCTTTATGGTGATTTTTATCCTTTTACTCATTGGTTTCCTCTTGTTTGCATGTTATTGCTGTTTGATATTGATGGTTATGTTCTGAAATGTACGGGCTAAACTCCCTACTGATAATCGTGGCCATTGGTGGTCCTTGTTTGCACAATAAATGAATTGTATGTTGGTTGGTTCCTATTGAACATTTGAATATAAAAAATGGTAATTTACATATACTGACTAATGAATGAATTCCCCAGGATGATAAAACTTTTGTGATAACCCTTGAATTAACAAACGGAATTGAATAAGGGATGATTTGTAAAATTTTAAATTGTGATTGTTCAGTTTTTATGGTCTTGTGATTGGGAGTACTATTGTCTGTTTGTATGGTGTTTCAGTTGTTGGAATGATTGGTATGCCATTTTTTTCCATGTTGTAGTTCTTACAACATTTAATATCAATCCATTCTTTACCCATTTTAATGGTACCATAACTTTTTTACAACTTCAATTCAACTGAATCATAGAAAATCACATCACTAGAGGACACTATGAGACACTTTAGGGACACCCTAGTCAAATAACCATTACAACACAAGTAATAAATCCTTACACCCACAAGAAATCTATTGAAAAGAAAATTAAAAATTATAGACTTTTATTAATACCAACAATGTTGGGGAAAAACTCTACAATTTAATCATATCAACTATTTTTTTTTCTTTCATTACTTATTCCTTTTTGTGTTTATAGGCAGCATTAGATGCTGATTGTAGTCAATTTGGATACTCCAAAGATTTATTTTCTGGATTTAATGCATGGATATACAACAAAACGACCACACATGATGGAATTTGTTATTTTGTAATATACTAGATCAAACATTTTAGAACTAAACATCTATTTATATAATTTATATTATCTTTCAATGGGGATTCTATTATGATATGACAGTGTATCAATATAGTCTATTTTATGGAATGAATCCAGGGCCTAAGGAAAAGAACGCCTATAAGATCTACAACAAGAAAAGTATCCTAGTATATATAATAACATTGCACTATCCAAACACATATCAAAACATATTACTTATTTTTATCAATTTTTCTGCAGTTTCCAAAAAAAACAAAAAGGACTGTGGTTATTATGTTTGTATATTTATAAAATAGATCTTATTTATTCAAAAAACTAGAATCCCAAAAGAGGTATTTTTGAAAATAATTATGATTTCATTTAAAATATTTATTAATCCATTTTGTATTTATATTTTTTCACTACTACCATGACTGTCACGAAAACTCATATTCACAAGATGATATGGATGTGTTTAAAAACAAATGGGAAACATACCTGTTGGAAGATTGTACAAAAATAAGATGAAGGTGAATTCCTACTACTTCTGTTATCCTTATATGATCATTGATATCTCCCTTTTTTACACTTATTGAGCATATATGTAACACCCCGAGCTTCCACGATACGCTTCTCATTCAATAATGCAATAGATTGCATTGTACGCAACTTCGAGTTCTAAAACACCGCGACTAATCAAAGTAGCCGTTATGAATAGTAATAACCACTTTTTAAAATTATAGACATTTTATATATCAAAATGGACTTCATTTTTGGATTCGGAATATCAAAATTATCCTTTGTTGAATTTTTGGTATTTTTCTGAGAACTTCTAATTTTTTATGAATAGTGAAAAATACTTAAAAACAACTTTTTCAATCAAAATAATTTATAGTGATAAGTTATACTAATGAGTGGTTTTAAAGTATAATTATAATATATTTTTACCATTTTATCCAATGGTGGTCATTATAATTAATTTAACATTGAAATTCGACAAAATCAATTATCAATCTTTTGATATAAATTGTTTCTTAAAAACACGCTATCTGTTGGGACAGCGGGAATTAATTATAAAATTAATTAATGAAACTTATATGTTTGGAATTTTGTGAAATAGAAATTATTTTTGAATTCGGAATATCAATTATATCTTAGGGTGAAATTTTGGCACTGTTCTGAAAAACTTCAATTTTTGATGAATAGTGAAACCACTAAGTGGTAGTTAAATAACTGATTTTTCATTTAAATCAAATATTACCACTTACGTGTTTTGATTTTCAGAAATCCAACATACATGGTTGTCATTAAGAAGTAAAATGTGGTTCAATGAGATTAAAATAATTTTTGGTGAATAGTAACTTTTAAGTTCTTAATCGCGATTAGAGGTAATTAGTGTAGTTTAAGGTAAAAATAATGTTTTAACAATATGAGATGAGCTTGAAACATGTCATAACCTCATTGGATGTTCCATGGACGACCAATAAAATACATGGGTCAACTTGGGGACCCCATGTATCCACTTTAGTTGGAAAATGACATAAATACCTTTTATTTAATGTTAAAGTAAAAAATGACAGAAACATGAAATGTTTTACTAAAACAATTTTTACATGGTGTTATACAAGTCCTATTTTTGACTATAAATACTCATTGGAAAGATAAAAAGATTTCCTACATCATAGTATTTTTTTATAATTTTTAGACATTAAATAAATTAAATTATTTATGACATCATTATGATGCAACGATGACCTCATTATTTAACAATTTTAATAAAATGAAAAGATAATGTAAAATCCAAGGAATACACTTGTCAAAAGGCTATTGGATGGGTATATGTAGAACCCCTATCACCTTATCCATGAATTATATAAGTCTGGGACCTTTATAATCCGAAAAGAATTGTATAATAATGTAAAATTTCCTTACTTTCCAAGAGTGCCCCTCCTCTCCTCTTATAAATGGCCCCCACCTCTACCACCTCCTTCACACTTTCCAGCCATTTGGCTTGGCCAAACTCTGCCCAACTAATCTCCCAACTTTCCCCCCTTACTCCTAGAAGCATCACTTTGGGCATAATTCTTCCCAAGGAAGCCTTTGGCTCAAATCAAAAGAGTTACCCGATTTTAAGGTAATATCTTCTCTTATGTTATTTTGTTTTATTTTGCTTCTACAACCCCTTAAACTCTTTTTATTCCTTTATTTTGTAACAAAACCAGTATCCTCAATATACTAGGATGTTGTTATAAAAAGGATTCGAGTTACACTTATACACACCTACATCTAATGGTCAAAGAACATACGGTTTCTGTGGATGGCGAATTTCTGCCTCACGAAACGTTGATTTTTCAACACTCATATAACACCTTCAAAGGTGGCCATTAAGATGTCACTATATTTATATATGATATATAATATGTTTATGTTTTCCTTATTCTTCTGTATTTCTCATTTATGGAATACTTTATGATTTCCATTATGGGTAAACGCGATATTTTCATTTTAGGAAGTGCGGACTACCGCCCCCTCAAAGTGATGTGAATCGTTAATACCATATGTGGGATGTGTAAAGGATGGAGTAAATGATATTATATATGATATTATACTGGAACTATACTATACCTTTATATAATTATGATTTCATTCCATTAAATACGAAATATAAATGAAAGTAGCGTTCATGCGTACGTACGGCTTACCGTCTCCATGAACGGTGCATTTCATTTCTTACCTCTAAATGTTACGTAATATTATGAATGAATGTATATACTAGATATATATGATATATATGATAACTACATCATGAATATAATTCTGGATATAATGGATATTTCACCACATGAACAACTTGTAATTATAAGAAGTTTATTGTTGACTCAAGTACCAAAGATCGACAAAACGACCACTATTAACTTAAATAATTACATAATGTTCATAACATTGTAATAAGTGATATAAAAAGGATAATGAAATTGAAAATGGTTTTTAATAAGGTAGATATTAACTCTAGTTTATTATTCAGGAGGTTAAAGAACGGTTGAGTCATGTCGGACACAAGGTAAGGGAACTTCTTAACCCAATTTCCATTCTTTGGGTTAATCTCCTATTTTCAAATTATGTCATGATATTATTATGTAATATCTTGTATTTGTACTTTATTTATGTGTAATTATAGTGAACACACATAATAGATGTATTTTATTTTAGAAAATAATGATCTTTGTATGGGATTTCGTCTCAATCTCCTTTCATTGAGGCATATTTTGTTTTATACACAACTTTATTTTATACGGTGTATAAACCCCCTTTGACTTTTACGTTTATTAAAAAGGTTTTATTTTATAATTATGTGATTTTTAAATTATTTCAAAAAAAGAGATATTTCTCTCAAATATATGGAAATCCAGTGAAAATGTATATGTATTTAACGCAAGCTTAAAAATGTTTTTAGAAAACCCGACTCTCGAGTGTGGTAGACATGAAGGGATTGGGAGTGGACCCGTCATGGCCTGTTATTAGTCGAGCAGTCTCAGAATTAGTTATTTTGTTTTTAGAAGCTTTCATAATGTTTTCAGAAAAACACTGGAGTATATTTGATCAATTTTAAAAGTAAGTATCTTCAAAAAAATTGCATCGGTAGGTATCATGAGACAACTAGACGTGGAATTGGCTTCAGCCCTTTCCCAATTTGATTTATGGTTTTGGACGAGGCCTTAATCATTTTAGACGTCTTGGCCGAGGCCTTGACAAAATGTTTCAGAATGTCTGGAATTATACATTCCCTCACTATGAAGGTGGTTATTGATATTGCATGTGATTATTCGACCAGTATAATATCCATGTGAAGAAGTGAATGGAATTATCTCATTTTACTTTTGCCATATTATGTTGATGTTCAAGTTTAAAAGTCTTTTGTTTTAGTTATACATTGCCTTAAATTTTTATGTTTATTTATGAAAGCTTCCGCAATATTGTTATCCTTACTGAGCATCTGAGCTCACCCCTTTCAATGTTTTAATATTTTCCAGGATGTGAAGAAGTATTTTATGAATGACCTGCAGGGATAGTCAGAAGAGGATATGAGTGTGGACTATGAATACTTTGTTATTAGTTTTTCACTTTATGATGTAATGTAACATTTATGAATGTATCTAGTGTTTCCAAGGCTACTAAACTAATCGGTCTTTTGAGAGTTGATCTTTTGTGATCATGCCAATGTTACGAAGTAATGCACCGACTCTGGGTAGCTGGGGTCGGGGAGTTACAGTTGGTATCAGAGGTAGTTTAGTACTAACCTTGGAAGCTAGATTTAGATAAACTCTGATTAGAGCACATAGCCCGAAGATAGACTTTAAGGATTAGTATATAAGAACTTCCTAGAATTTTGGTATTGTAGAGATGTTGTGAGTTTTCCGAGCAATACATTCGTGTCTGGATACGAGCAGGTAGAGGCGGCTCTGGCACAGATGTACCTAGGGGTAAAACCTGAAAACACCGCATTGAGCTAGACTCGAACGGTAACTGGTGCACGACAACGGGCCTTGCTGCACTCTTGGTTACGACACTCCCGAGGGATATGCTTAGGATAATTATCATTTCTTTACAAACCACTATGAAGGGTTATGAGTATATACTTCCTCAAAGAAAACTTTTTTTTATGATTATGGATTATATCCATAAAATAGTTCAATTAGTGTTAAGTGTTTTACAAGTACGGAATTATGTATTTTGATTCATAAACTAATCTACTTTATTCCATTGTTTAGAAATGGCGCCTAGTGGAAGGAATGGAAACCGTATCAATGCACGCACTCCGTGTAGGGATTGCCCTCCTGCTCAAGATAATTATTGTGGAGCTGGAGATACAACTGGTGCTGATCAACTTATTACCATACTGGGACAACTCACTCAGGTTATGAGTAATAACCTTACTCGTATGGAGCACCCTGATCCGCAACATGGAGGATCAATGTTATACCGCTTCATGAGGCAACAACCACCAACATTTAATGGGGTTATAAATACATTAGTAGCTGAGCAATGGATAAACTCCTTAGAGAAAATATTCCATGCCTTGGGGAGTAGCGAAAGGGAAAAGGTTGTCATGGTAGTTTACCGCCTCACTGGAGATGCCGATCAATGGTGGTCGCTGATTCAAAACACAAAGGAAGATGATGACGTATCGAATATGGAATGGAGGGACTTCAAAGATCTTTTCTTAGAAAAATACTTTCCTCGTGACCATCGAGCAGATATGGAAAGGCAATTTCTGAGTCTGAGGCAGAAGGAGGATGAGAATGTCGCAAAGTATGAGGCCAACTTTACAAGGTTAGAGAGGTATGCTGCAGATTATATATGTAACCCAAGGAGTAAGATTGATCGTTTCTTTGATGGGTTAAAACCATTTCTCCGTCGAGCTTTAGTACCACAATCAAGGACAATCTTATGCTATTACTACAGTTGAAGCAGAATAACTAATGTAATGGTGCTTTTGGACTCATGGATTATATTTTGGTTATTAGAATAATGTGATATATATATAAGGATTGTACTGCAGTACTTGTTGATTTCAGTATGGTTTTAATATGATGAAGGTAATAATTTTTTTAGTATGTGACAATAAGAGAAACTTTACATTGTTTGGGGAATGTGATAAATTGATTTTGGAATTAAGAGACCTTTTAGAGAAAGTCTGGACAGAGGTATATTGGATAATTATAAAGGTTGGAGTGGATTAAGTTGATCTTTGGATAGTATTGTTTAAGGTAAAAAAAATTATGAAGATTATTTTTGGAATATTATGATACTATAGTTTTAGGAAAAGGACAACCTGCAGGGTGGGGCATAACCGTCACGTCGGACAAAGCTGCAGGAATCGAACCCACAACCATAGTGCGACAGGCCTTTATTTCCTACCACTAGCCTACAGGAAGTCCCTGTTTATTACAAAATAATTATACTAATCTAAATGGTATGTGTTAACATTTGGAACCTTATACAATTAGGATAAATAGAATATTTTTGAGTTCTATGACCTTTTAGAGTGAAAGATGGGTTTTTGGTAAAAATTTATTAAAGAATGAAAGTATACATGACAAGTATGTATATTCCCTTACGTTCTTATTAAATCTCCTAAATAAATTCTTTAACTTTATAAAAGGTAACTTAAAACGAAAACGTTGCCGGTTAACTTTTCCAACTGGGGATTCAATGACCGTTTAACCAATCACAAGTTTGTGATTTTCTTATTGTTAACTTTCTCCTAATCCAGTTTTCTACAACTCTCCATCAGACCTTGATGGTTTGTTTTTCTTCCATATCCATATTTTCATAGAATCCTAGTATGGGCTATCTCGGGTGACCTTTGTACTTATCTTTCATTCTTTTAAAGTTATATTTTTATTAACCTTATTTCTGATGTGGGTTTTCTACAAAGGTATTTTCTATTTTCAACTGTTTATTTTCCAAGAAAAATTTCAAATTGCGAGGACGCAATTTATTGAAGGAGGGGAGAATGTAACACCCCGAGCTTCCATGATACGCTTCTCATTCAATAATGCAATAGCTTGCATTGTACGCAACTTCGAGTTCTAAAACACTGCGACTAATCAAAGTAGCCATTATGAATAGTAATAACCACTTTTTAAAATTATAGAAATTTTATATTTCAAAATGGACTTCATTTTTGGATTTGGATTATCAAAATTAGCCTATGTTGAATTTTTGGTATTTTTCTGAGAACTTCTAATTTTTTATGAATAGTGAAAAATACTTAAAAACAACTTTTTTAATCAAAATAATTTATAGTGATAAGTTATACTACTGAGTGGTTTTAAAGTATAATTAGAATATATTTTTACCATTTTATACAATGGTGGTCATTAGAATTAATTTAACATTGAAATTGGACATAAACAATTATCAATCTTTTGATATAAATTGTTTCTTAAAAACACGCTATTTGTTGTGACAACGGGAATTAATTATAAAATTAATTAATGCAACTTATATGTTTGGAATTTTGTAAAATAGACATCATTTTTGAATTCGGAATATCAATTATAGCTTAGGGTGAAATTTTGGCATTGTTCTGAAAAACTTCAATTTTTGATGAATAGTGAAACCACTAAGTGGTAGTTAAATAACTGATTTTTCGTTTAAATGAAATATTACCACTTCTGTGTTTTGATTTTCAAAAATCCGACATACATGGTTGCCATTAAGAAGTAAAATTTGGTTCAATGAGATTAAAATAATTTTTGGTGAATAGTAACTTTTAAGTTCTTAATCGCGATTAGAGGTAATTAGTGTAGTTTAAGGTAAAAATAATGTTTTAAGAAGATGAGATGAGCTTTACACATGTCCTACCCTCATTGGATGTTCCATGGCCGACCAAGACAATACATGGGTCAACTTGGGGACCCCATGGAGCCACTTTAGTTGGAAAATGACATAAATACCTTTTATTTAATGTTAAAGTAAAAAATGACACAAACATGAAATGTTTTACTAAAACAATTTTTACATGGGGTTATACAAGTCATATTTTTGACTATAAATAGTCATTGGAAAGCTAAAACGATTTCCTACATCATCGTATTTGTTTTATAATTTTTAGACATTAAATAAATTAAATTATTTATGACATCATTATGATGCAGCGATGACCTCATTATTTAACGATTTTAATAAAATGAAATGATAATGTAAAATCCAAGGCTTACACTTGTCCAAAGACTATTGGATGGGTATATATCGAACCCTTATCACCTTATCCACGAATTATATAAGTGTTGAACCTTTATAATCCGAAAATCATTGTATAATAATGTAAAATGTCCTTACTTTCCAAGAGTGCCCCTTCTCTCCTCTTATAAAAGGCCCCCACCTCTACCACCTCCTTCACACATTCCAGCCATTTGGATCGGCCAAACTCTGCCAAAATACTCTCCCAACTTTCCCCCCTTACTCCTAGAAGCCTCACTTTGGGCATAATTCTTCCCAAGGAAGCCTTTGGCTCAAATCAAAATAGTTACCCAATTTTAAGGTAATATCTTCTCTTATGTTATTTTGTTTTATTTTGCTTCTCCAACCCCTTAAACTCATTTTATTCCTTTATTTTGTAACAAAAACAGTATCCTCAATATACTAGGATGTTGTTATAAAAATGATTCGAGCTAAACTTACACACACCTACATCTAATGGTTAAAGAACATACGGTTTCTGTGGATGGCGAATTTCTGCCTCACGAAACGATGATTGTTCAACACTCATATAACACCTTCAAAGGTGGCCATTAAGATGTCACTATATTTATATATGATATATAATATGTTTATGTTTTCCTTATGCTTCTGTATTTCTCATTTATGGAATACTTTATGATTTCCATTTTGGGTAAACGCGATATTTTCATTTTAGGAAGTGCGGACTACCGCCCCCTCAAAGTGATGTGAATCATTAATACCATATGTGGGATGTGTAAAGGATGGAGTAAATGATATTATATATGATATTATACTGGAACTATACTATACCTTTATATAATTATGATTTCATTCCATTAAATACGAAATAGAAATGAAAGTAGCGTTCATGCGTACGTACGGCTTACCGTCTCCATGAACGGTGCATTTCATTTCTTACCTCTAAATGTTACGCAATATTATGAATGAATGTATATACTGGATATATATGATATATATGATAACTAAATCATGAATATAATTCTGGATATAATGGATATTTCACCACATGAACAACTTGTAATTATAAGAAGTTTATTGTTTACTCAAGTACCAAAGATCAACAAAATGACCGTTATTAACTTAAATAATTACATAATGTTCATAACATTGTACTAAGTGATATAAAAAGGATAATGAAATTGAAAATGGTTATTAATAAGGTAGATATTAACTCTAGTTTATTATTCAGGAGGTTAAAGAACGGTTGAGTCAAGTCGGACACAAGGTAAGGGAACTTCTTAACCCAATTTCCATTCTTTGGGTTAATCTGCTATTTTCAAATTATGTCATGATATTATTATGTAATATCTTGTATTTGTACTTTATTTATGTGTAATTATAGTGAACACACATAATAGATCTATTTTATTTTAGAAAAAAATAATCTTTGTATGGGACTTCGTCTCAATCTCCTTTCATTGAGGCATATTTTGTTTTATACACAACTTTCTTTTATACGGTGTATAAACCCCCTTTGACTTTTACGTTTATTCAAAAGGTTTTATTTTATAATTATGTGATTTTTAAATGATTTCAAAAAAAGAGATATTTCTCTCAAATATATGGAAATCTAGTGAAAATGTATATGTATTTAACGCAAGCTTAAAAATGTTTTTAGAAAACCCGACTCTCGAGTGTGGTAGACAGTAAGGGATTGGGAGTGGACCCATCATGGCCTGTTATTAGTTGAGCAGTCTCAGAATTAGTTATTTTGTTTTTAGAAGCTTGCATAATGTTTTCAGAAAAACACTGGAGTATATTTGATCAATTTTAAACGTAAGTATCTTCAAAAAAATTGCATCGGTAGGTCTCATGAGACAACTAGACGTGGAATTGGCCGAGGCCCTTTCCCAATTTGATTTATGGTTTTGGCCAAGGCATTAATCATTTTAGACGTCTTGGATGAGGCCTTGACAAAATGTTTCAGAATGTCTGGAATTATACATTCCCTCACTATGAAAGTGGTTATTGATATTGCATGTGATTATTCGACCAGTAGAATATCCATGTGAAGAAGTGAATGGCATTATCTCATTTTACCTTTTCCATATTATGTTGATGTTCAAGTTTAAAAGGCTTTTGTTTTAGTTATACATTGCCTTAAATTTTTATGTTTATTTATGAAAGCTTCCGCAATATTGTTATCCTTACTGAGCATCTGATCTCACCCCTTTCAATGTTTTAATATTTTCCAGGATGTGAAGAAGTATTTTATGAATGACCTTCATGGATAGTCAGAAGAGGATATGAGTGTGGACTATGAAGACTTTGTTATTAGTTTTTCACTTTATGATGTAATGTAACATTTATGAATGTATCTAGTGATTCCAAGGCTACTAAACTAATCGGTCTTTCGAGACTTGATCTTTTGTGATCATGCCAATGTTACGAAGTAATGCATCGACTCTGGGTAGCTGGGGTCGGGGCGTTACAATATATGGTCACCATCTATTATGTTTTATATCCTTAGGTTATGAAGAATGTTTTTCGAAATGAATTTCATTTATAGTAAAGCATAACCTAATGAGTGACTCTTAAGAACTAGTTCTTTATGTTTCCATGTTTCCAAAAGAACTTGACCTAAACTATTATGGAATGGAACATTTCTATTCTGTATTTTGGTCATTTATGTAGTTGTTTCTTCTGATGTAGTGTGTTGGAAGAATATTGGTTGTGTACCACTCACAAATTTAATAACAAAACTAAGGATTCTTCACTAATGTTGGTTTATTTACTTCTTAACATAGCATCTGATCTGAACTTCTGATCTGGGGTCCCCATGATGCTCTCATTTGACACAATCTCTATGATATCATCATTCTTTATTTACATTTCCTTATCTTTCTACACCCATTTACTAGGTAAATTAGTAAAGGAAGATAAGGAAAAGTAAATGGTGAATGATGATATCCTAGAGATGGTGTCAGATGAGATCATCATGGGGATGCCAGATTGGAAGTTTAGATCATATGCTATGCTAAGCGGTAGTTAACCAATAGTATTAAAGTGCACAAAGAATCATCAGTTCTATTATTAACTTATATTTGGACCAAATAAACCATTTGGAAAGATGTAAAGGTAGTGTTACGATATAATATGTCTATTGTAATGAAAAATTATATAATGAAATTTTTATTTTATTTTCATTATTCCTTGCAGGGATAGTTTATTTTAGAAGATTTCTCTTCATGTGACATGGCTTTATAGGAATAGCAATGATGCTATGTATACTCAATCACAGTGGTTATGTTGATGTTTTCACATTAAAATCATTTTCCATGGATCTTGAATCTCAACAATTTCTCAAATAAACCCGCATCATATATACACATGCATTCATATCAAAATCTGGGTGCCTACACACCTCATATAGAACCAGCATCACATCAACGCCCAAATCCATACACACCTCACATAAAAATTCTAGAAGAAGAAAAAAGGACTTTTTTATAAGGAAGTTAATACCCGACTAATTCCTAGGGCCTTCTATTTTTATTTTAGTATTTTAAGATACTCTTGGAATTCCATGAAATTTATTATAGATAAGATAGTAATGGGAAATATATTTCACTAATGACTCAATAGTTCATATGTACACAAGAAATCCTAGGTTTTTTCTCTACTTCACATAAGCCCCTTCATGTGATCATGTCACATAAGCTCCTTTGTATGAATGCTTCATGTGAACTAATTGTGTGATTTCATCACATGATAAAATCACATAAACAAATCACATAATAAAATTAATTAACATGAACCATGATTCATGTATTCTTGTCTTATTTACATGACCGCATAAAGATTAAAGGGTTGTGTAATCCTATATATCTCCCAGGTTTATTTAATCACGTGATCCTATAATGGTCATGTGATCACATGACTTTGAACAAGTCATGCACTTAATTTTGAAGCCTATGTGGATTGATTTTAATGGGTTCTAAAATGACATTGAGCTTAAACCCCATATTTAGAGATAAAAAATTTAGAATTATATATCAAATTAGATGTTTGGGTGGTTATTTGGCTGGGATATTCGATCAGGTGGAAACTTTGGGATGAACCGGGGTTTTCCCTTACTGGTTCAGTGTACTACCACAAATTTTGTGGTTGAACTGAAAAAGATATGATTTTTTGAATATATTTAGGCTTACAAAAGCTTTACTTATTGCAAAAAAAATCTGATGTTAGACTATTTCAGTTTATAGAGTCAATACATGAACACATTTCATTTTATGAATGGTGAGTTCGACCTTAGTATATGGAACATTATTATGATAAATGGTGCGATGATATTTAGATACAAGTATGATGAGTAAATTCAGCCCCCTATAACTATGATGGGGTTTGATGGGGGCCCACATTGGTGGATATGAGTTACTTAATAATCAAAAAATTCCAAGTCACTAGCTCAAAAAATTTATATGGTGCTATGATATTATCCACTTGGATTAACTAATGAGTGGTATGTGTCATACCACTTTGGGAGATAGTTCCGTGCATTCATATAAAATTCCCCACTCCTCCCCTACACAGGGGTTCTAGAATCATCAAAAAGATAGATTCTAGACAAAAAAATCTTCTAGAAGACCCACAGATCATGAGATGTTATAGAAGAAAATGAGGCACTTAGATCCAACACCATCAACACCGAGGGTGCCAACTGATTTTGTAATAATGTATGGGGTTACAGTGAAAGAATTTCCAATCGATGGGGGATCTGGTATAATTATGGTGGTGTTTCTAATCACATTCCAATACTGGGGCAACAAGAGGAGGAATACCTTTACCATAGAGGTCTGGAGAGTGTTGTGTCACGTGGAAATAGAGCCCGAGGGATTTAGGAGTGTGATCGCTCCCAAAAGAATCTTTTATGAACAACAACCCATTAAAGTCAAATCACTTCTCCAAGAACATAGTGTGGTGATTCATTATATCAAAGTCCAAGACCATTACACACCCCTAGCATAGATAATGATAAATTCTTACAATATTCTCATTTTAGGTGTTGCGCCGAAGGAATTTTTCAATCATTTCTTCCCTAGAGTGGAATACGAGCTTCAGGAACTCCCCTGCCTCTTCTTCCATAACATTTGGTTCTCTGCTTGGATCACCAATTTCACTGTCTTGTAGGTCTTTTCTTTCCTTTCTCCCACCTTTCTTGGATGACCTGGTTTCCATTAGTTTGGGAAAGTAAGGATAGTCTTTATGTTCCTTGGGGTTTTCCCCTGGACGACAATACATTTCCTAGGGTCACGCTTCACTTTTAGTCCCTTATTCATTCTAGGGCTGTTAGGATTGTTCACATAGAAATGGTCCCAACTATCCACTAAGAGTTGTTTATAACTAAAATCACTTGAATCAACCTCTTCACGAGACACAACGTGATCTTGAATAGCTAGACTATCATAATGGTTTCTCAACTCAACCCCTAGGCCTTCCGTGGGGGGCCTAGATGCAAAACAGTTGCCCAAGTCACTGGGGCTCTGCCTATTCTTCCCCATACACACAATCCTCAGATAGTATGGGAGTTTTGAACAAAAAATGTTTGGGTCCAAGGGGCCCAAGACACTCCCCTTATACTGACTCCCTTTGACAGGTTGAGACACTGCTGTAGATTACTGGTGCACCTCCTGCATTCTAGGAGGATCAGCCACACTCCCATCTACAAGCCTCCCTTTGTTATGTGGAGGCACTGCATCAGTCAGGAAGTCCACCTCCTACAATATGTTCCTCGGCGGTTCCGCCTCCTCTTTGTGAAACATCATTGTAGCGTCCATGTGGAACTCCTTCTCTATGATACCAAAGATGTCTTTGGAACCATGAATTCTTCACATGGAGGCTCATAAACAGGAGATACAATGTGTTTCACAACTAAATTAAGATTTCTATCTAGTTGGACATCCCCACCTTGAGAGTATGACTGAGAGTCCGAGCTATCCACACCAAAATTAAGGTTAGAACCACAGGAATATCCATCCCTTGAAGCCCTTACAGCACACTAAAACACCTCAGTGCTGATAGGGCTCCCCACTCCTTGCTTGGACACCCCCTGCCCACTTCTTGTAAATATATACTCCTGGTACCCTGGAAGTGAGGTTGATCAGAAGTATCCAATTTCCCCTCAGCATTTTGGCCAATTAAATAGACCCTCGAGGGGATATCACGAACAATAACCTCACCTAAGACCATATTCTTCTTAGCAAAAATCCAGTGTACAGAACCACATTTACATGTCACCGACGACTGTCCCAAATGCTTGCAACCGAAACGAAGTCATCCCATGACTCATACACAACCTGCTATCTACACTGATATTCTTCTCCTATGGTAATCCAAAAAAACTTAGAAGGCTTCCTTGGGGCATCAACTTCCATACACACACAGGGATTAACCGGATGGCACACAGTATCAGTTCGGTGATCAGAGGATGATGACCAGGGTTGTCCAAGTCAAATGAAGCTCATGGATGTGGTTGTTTCTGAACCAAAGGAAACCCCATTTGTGCCTCCATCTGCACCACCTTTGGCACCTCAAGTTATCTTTTTTATGTTCCTTCCTCTAATAATACTATGAAGAGAAAGTGGGAAATTCCATACACTAAGAAACCTCTGAAAATCATTAATTTTAGTACTTTGTGGACTTTTTTTATTTTAATTACTCTAGTAGCTTATAATGGCCACTTACCAACCCATATCAAGGTCAAGTATCAAGTATCATCAAGTCTTATGGCCCCTACCTACCCAAATGTGTCGATTTTATTAAAAATTGACATTTTATTAATGTATTATTTCATATTAATCATCAATTTATTTCATTATTGTATTATTAACATAATATGTGTTTTCCTATATTGGTGGAATTTTTTTCTTGAGTTCGGTTGCTTTGTTCGGCATCTAATACCATGGATGACAATTTTTGAGAGGGGATCAAGGATGCAAAAAGTATGAAACATTAATGTTTTTAACTGTTTGTTGGTTAATTGTAATTGTAACAATATAAAACATTGTATGAAATATATATAGAAGTTTGTTTTTTTGTATTCATGATTTCAAGTAAATGTATATATCATTGTTTGTGAAACTCTTGAGCTAGTTGTTTTTTTTCTATGCCATGTTTGTGTGTAGGGTGTTGTTTTGTGCAGCTATTTTGTGTGCAGGTGCTGTTTGGTGCTATATGTGCAGGTTCTGTATTAGGTTTGCAGGTTCTATGTAGGTTCTGGGTTTGTTTAGGAAACATGGCCTTTATCAGCACTCAAAATAGCACTAATAAAGGTGTCCTTTATCAGCGTCAGCGTTCAAAATATCACTGATAAAGAGGACCTTTATTAGCGCTAAAAAAACGATGATAAAGGACCCCTTTATCCATGATAACAATGAAATGATAAAAGGGGACCTTTATCAGCACTTTTTTAGAGCGAATAAAGGGAACCTTTTATCAGCGATTTTTTAGCGCTGTTAAAGGGGAACCCCCCTTTATCTTCGCCATAATTAACTGTTCTTTTCTAGTGCTGTTAAAGGTGGTTTTTAGTGCTTTTAAAATCTCTATTTGTAGTAGTGACTCACCAAGATTGTAAGACCAAAGGCATTTCAACATCATTGTAGTCTTATCATAAATCATGGATATTCATATAAAGGAAGTCAAAAATACATTGATATTGTTTTCAATAAAACACACACACACCTTCCATGTGGAATAATTTATGATGTTAAAGTTATATAGTGCACCCTTGTTAGATCAAACTAGGGTTTGTCCCTATAAATTTATATGAACCATTCCATTCTTTGGATACTTTGGTGTTCTCCCATGAAATGAATGAAACCTTTTGCTGAATTCCTTAAATGAAAACCTCGTATATACTAAAATTCCCACAATCATGTTTTAGCACAACCTCAGTAGCTAAGTTCCATATACATTTCTAAAAAATGTGACTAAAGAGACCATGAAATGACTTTACAAACCCAAAATATATTCCAGAAGTTATTTTTACAGTATGGATGATACCTTCCAAAAAAATGATCAGGTAGAATATTGAGTATCTTACATCATGGTCCACCACTAGGGATCCTTTTGTGGTCTTCCACACACCATCCATAAACACAGTGAAAACACTCACATCATCAAGATAATTAAGGGAATTAAGGCTCTTTCAATGTCCTGGGATAAGTTGGATTCCATGGAAATACAATTGAAATCATTTCTTCATTATCCTTCTCACATATAATTTTTATAAAATTTTTAAGAACATATTTATCCATATGGTAAACCATTATAATGATTCTAGACACATAATTCCACATGAGACAAATTTATTAAGTTTAGTAAAACGAAGCTCTTGAATCATGTATCCGCAACTCCATGGAACTCATAACACTTATAACCAAATATCCATCATTCCCTTTAGCTATAGTGATTAAGGATTTTCTGGATGAAAATTGTATGTTGTTTACCCACCTCTCAAAAAAAATTCTTATTTAAGTATCTCTTCATTCCCTAGAGCTAATATGTGGAGACAACAAGAATTAAAAATTTCACATGACTTTCTCCCTTACATTTCTTCCTTCCATATTATGACTCCATTGATAAGAGAATACCCTATATTATAAATAACTAAACACACTTCAAATAATTTATGAAACTTAATTCCACTAGATCGCTTCATACTAGATCAATTCACATATTTCCTCAAGGAATGAGTCATTATTTCCACTAGAGTTACTCAAAATAATCACCATCTCAACCAATGATTCCAGAGATAACGAAAAAAGAATCAATTCCCACATAACTTCAGTGAAATTAACTCCTGAAGACTCTAGTTGACTCCAAATCACATTGAATTCAACTAGATGATCAAATATTTATTTTTTGACATCATTGTGAAAAAAAGTCAATACAATATAAATACTTTGTTAATTAGATAGGTAATCTCATACATGTGAGAAATCTTATGCATCAAATTTATAGTTTTTCCAATATTAGAGATATTTAAAGACAAATTCTAAGATAACATCATCAAGAAAACTCCAAGTTACTTCTTTTCAATTTATTCACATTACATTTTCTCTAGTTATTTTGGCTCAGTCCCAACCGATAAGAGATCGAGGTTCTTCTATAACAAGTAGTATTCAACTATATTCTCAAGAATCTATTGTTTTTACCATAACAATTATACAAACTATACTTCATCTCTTCAAAAAACATATTATAAAGATATAAAAATAACACTAAATTTGAAGAGGGTAAAGATAAAGTTCCACATGATTTTTGGAATTTACCTTTTGAAATTCCATTATAAATTCCAAAATAATATATGATACCATTTGTTGCACCCGATGGACTTCCATTAAAATGAGCCAAACATTGGTCCTCAAATCTGTATAAGGAAATATAAGTTTTATAATAAACAAAGAACCACTATAATATGTCTTTAAAATTTGGAATCCATGAAATAAAACCACACACCCATTACCTCACACCCCTTGAAAAATTGAAGAGACACTCACAAGTAACACTAAAAGTAGAACATGAAAAAATGAATAGATGTAAATATAAATGATGGAACACAAGTAATTTACATGGTTTGGAAAAATTTTAAATCCTTGTGAAAAAATTTATTTATTAGAGAGTAAATAAGAGATATTAAAATATAATATAAACTCTAAAGAATAATATTGAAGAAGATTAAGATTGAGTAATCACTCTTATCCCCCTCACATAAAAGTGAAACCATCCCATATATATAAAAACTATTGTATTGTAATCCCAGTTCCATCACAAAATGATCACTATAAAGGTAACACCTTACGACTCTAAACATTATAGTCATCAAATCACTCGACCAATAGAAAACACCAGCTTCACTGGATCACTTGATGAATATTTCATACTAATAGATACTATAAAGAATACCTTTATATCTCATCCGCATCAGTGCCTACCTATTCCAGATTCTAGAAGAACACAACCTCAAGATTTAACACCAGTAAATTCCAAAACATGAACCATTGATGCTTCTACTATGTTTTGGACACTTGGTTTTGAGAAATAATTTCTCTACATCTGGTATAACAACAGAGAATCAAAATTTATACCTTTTTGATGACGTTAATAATTATCTAGAATATTAATTATCACATAAATTTTAATTGGATCAGTTTAAATAAGTTAACATGATCATCACTCCTATGGATGATCCCTCTATTTAATTTATATTCACTAAAAATCTGAGTATAATATAAAAAATGGATCCTATCATTGTTTTTGAAGTAACAAAAAATGGTGGATTTTACTATTTATTTATCAAAATCTGTGTTTTCTAAATCCACCATGGGTTGAAATACTAAAATGAAATATTTTTAAAAATATGGTCTACAGTATAAATATCATAAATAAGGGGGTTGTTTTGAAATTACTAAAAGTATAAGGGTTTATTTTTAATTTATAGAAACTTTGGGGGACCATTTTACAATTTTCAAATTTTTGGTATTGATGTGGTGTCTTGCTAACATAACATTTAGGTGGTTACCTGATGATGTGATAGTGATTTATTAATGATAATAATTTCATGTTGAAGTGGTGGTGATGTTAGATCATATTCAACAACTCCATACCAAGAAAGTCAGTTAAGAAATCATTTGATATATTTATTTAGATAATTTCACCTCTTAATGATGCACCATTTTTTTCATTGAACTTACAATTTTTATCTATTTAAATATGAAAAGTGTAATATCTTATCTGAGATATTGGAAAATAATAGCATCATAATCTTGAATCCCACATATCACCAAATTTACATTAATCTAATAATTAAATAATTATCCAATATCACTTATTGGGATCATTATTCTAACTAATAATTTTTATCCCCAATACATAAGTTCAACTAATATTCCATCCTAAAACCAATTGGTTATAAGATTACATTACCATCTAAGATTATATGTTATCAAACAATCCTCTCCTAAAAGAATACATTATTGGGTTTACACCCAACACATATTACTTCTACACAAATTTATTGTGTTCTTCCTCTATCTTCTATTGAAACTCCACAAATTCATATAACATATTTTTAGTTCATAAAAATATATTGTAATGATTTTACTTAGTTATATATTTATATAATAACGAACACTAATTATAAAGAGGCCCCACATTTATTATTCACTAAGAGTGGGGGTAAATCAATGAATATAAATATTTTATGATTCTTCAATAACTAACCTTCATCAACAATTAAGTTGATTAAAAAGAAGTTGTTTTACAAATAACATATTCAGTATTGAAATTTATGAATTTAATCAATTTAGTTAATTAATTTTTTACACATACAAAAAACTAAAGAGAATAAAATGACGTATAAGGATAACTATTATTCCTCAAAACCGTTCAAATGGATCTGATTCAAAAAATACACTCTTTACATACTGGATTTGATACCAGCTGAAGTGAACCAAACATAAACATCCATAATCACAATTTCAATAAAAAAATTGAGTCAATTACATACCTAATACCTTTTAGGTTTATAGTTTTGTAGAATTAGGGAGAACATTACCTAACAAAACTCATATCTTTCACAACCAACAGACATTTTTTCCATTATAACTAGATTTTATTATTCTATAATAGGCTATAAAAAATCTCCCATTTTTTTCACACATGATGCTTTTCTAAACATATCATATTTAATAGTATTCTTCATAAATTGGGGAAATGAGAACATAGAAATGTTGAACTCAAATGCACATTAAGGGTAAACATGGACGATATCAATATAAGATTATAAGTGAGCATAAGATAATAATAATTATCACATAAAAAACCAACTCATTATAAATAGTAATCATATTCAGAGTGACTTGAAATTAGGTGTGCCTCCCCATAAGCTAGACACTTCTTACTAGCTTCAAGACTCTAAGGTAGTACCATGGAGAGACTATACCCACATATAAGAGTGTATAATAATAAATAAACAACCAAACATAATCCATAAAAATTAATACCAGAGTATATAGAAAATTAAATAAACAAAAATTCTAGATAAAAGTAACTAAGGAATAATAAAATCATATATAGTCACTATCCACCCACCGGGTATACCTCTTATACCTAGTATATAGAAGAAAAAAATGATGTATACATGGACAACAACCATCCCCAAGTCGTACCTAAATCACCAGTCTACAAAACCCTAACGTGTTTCTCTAAGATGATCATGAAAACCTAAAAATCATGGCCTCTTTATGATAAACTATAATTCATGTAGACAATATGATATTAGACATACAATATAAATTAACACAAATGTGACTATACATGGGGTGAGAAATAAATACTTAGCAGGCAACCCAATGGTGAAACGATCATTTTTATCAAAAGCATGTGACTATGAAAATAATATGCTCATTATAAAAAATTAATACCTAAAATAAAATAAATAAATAAATCAAAACCAATCTTTAGGTTTAATTACGAGCCTCGATTGACAAGAACTTTCTTCATACAATGCTAGCGTGTCTTTGAATATATCATGTAACTGCGCCATACAATGTAACCACCTTAGGGATGACCCCCCCTCGGTATGCATGAGATAAAGATCCAATAGCTGACCCACCCTAGTATAAAGAAGATAAAAACATAGTGGATAAACCACTACATATATAAAAGATAACTAGTTGGGGGTTGACAACCCCAGCATACAGATGATAACCACTCAGTGGATGACCCACTCTGTATATAAGATATAAAAAACTGAGTGATTAGCCACCCAGTATAAAGAAGATAAACACTTGAATGATGACCCACCTAATATATAGAAGATAAATAAATGATACTAACCCACATTGTATACATAAGATATTCCATGTAGATATGACCCACTTGGTATATATAATATAAACACCATGGGGTTGACCCACAAGGTATACAAGATCAATGGACAATTCCCAATAAGGGGAGTCCATATAACTCAAATCTATATGCGGGGTCACATCCCATACCCATGGATCTTGGGAAATGTCGAAATCATCCCAATATATGTGTAAATACATCTTATAGGGTAGTACACCCTCCCATAATATCTCATCATGGTGATCCATCTGCGTAATCCAGTATCATATAAACAAGGATGACCTTTCAAGTGCAAGACCTATAACCATCAAAGCCATAATAGGTCCAAAAATAAATTTGGGTTATAATACGACACCCACAACCATCACTACATATTTTTTCAAATACAACCTATATTGTATTATAATATTACTAGAACACTCACTAGGAGTCCTGTTAGTCTCATCATTAATAGGAAACCCCATATGGGTCCCTCAATTTCAACCTCATCTCTCAGGTCAATAAGAATTACATAAATGGAATGATTTCCCTTAGTTTCATCATCATTTTATGATGGTCTCACTAGACTCATAGAAAAATCCACAAATACATCAGTCTACAGAGATGAAACAAACCCATCTCATGTCATTAATCATCCTAGGACAACCCTCATATACCAAGCCTATAAATATCATCAAGTAATAAACCAACCCTATAAACTTGGTTTAGTCCCATTTTATCATAACCCAAGTTCCCTGGAGATCTTATTCCAAGTCTTCCCTTTATTATCCTAACCCTCACTAGGGTCACATATCACATCTCCAATAGTATACCTCTAGGTTTAATCAATGAAGAAAGTTCATTTCCATCAGAACGTGATAAAAATAAAACATATAGTGAAATTAATTGAATGTATCATCCTAATACATTATCATATTTTCTTTTTAGAATAAATTAATTTTTTTATATCTTTCAAAACATGAAATACATAGTATTTTTCAATGCACGCAACACTAATTTAAACAAAACACTATTTGGCCACGTTTTTTACAGTCAATAAAATTATAACACTCTAAGATAATTTATATAGTAAATTTATATTTTATATATCTAATAATTTTTCACATTCATTAAATATATTTTATAGTTATAAGATAAGAACAAACCCAGTATTACAAATAAAAAGTTATATTTTTATAAAGGCACTTTTACCCCTTTTAAGGGTGACCGCATTTTAAATCCAATTTTTTGAATTTTTAGAAATTTTATATGTCAAAAAAATCTCAATTTTTGAAATAGGAGCATCAAAATTATCTTAGGTTGAATTTTTGGAATATTTCTACGAGGTTTTATTTTTTGATGAATAATGAAAAATGCTGATTTTTAATTCAAAACTGCTTTTTCAGCTAATTTATTTATATAGTTAAATTATATTTTTATTTTGTTTTAAATTATAATTAGAAAAATATTATATAATTTAACCAAATTTATTTCCTTATAATCAATTTCACCTTTTAATTTCATATAAAAAGATAGAAAATTTTTAAAAGTTTTTACTTCAAAAACAAGCATTGTCGTCCCGTCTGCGTGATTAATTTTAAATTAATTTCTACCACTAATATGATTAGAATTTTAAAAAATTGAATAAATATTTTTAATAATTACAATTTATGATATATAATAATTTTAACTTTTTATTTTACTAAAAATATTAGGTAAAGTGATTAAAATTAATTACAATGATTAAGTAAAAAATTAGCTTAACAAAGGAGTAAACCATAGACTTAAGAGACAGATGACCTAGAGACCTGTCCAAAATCCATTGGATATTAATATTTATACCCTATAGTTTATTTTATTTTATTTTTACAAATATTATATTCCCTTGGCATGAGAAAAATGTTGGTTGAATTCCCTTTTCAAAAATTTACAAGAATACCACTCATCCTCAACTATAAAAAGGTAATCACCTCCCCAATTATTCACCCAAATAAAGCCATTTTTATAACCAAAACTCTAATGAAATAAGCTACCAACATCCCTCCCCTAATTCTAGAATCCTCACCTTGGTAATAAATTCATACAAGTAAGTATTTTGGTATAAACCAAATGGAGTTAATTGAAAAAAGGTAACATTCTCCAATGATTGATTTCGTTTCATTTCTTTATCCACCACTTAAATTTTTCTTATATATTTACTATATAATAACCTCATTATATTAAATATTATGATATTTTTAACCAATTATTTTTACCTACAATTTCACATACGTCCATCAAATGGGCAACAAACATACTGTTAGTGTATACGACGAACTACCGCTTCAAAAAACGATGTCGTTCATCATTTCCTTTACCACCTATCATGGTTGGGGTTTATTATGTAAACCCTATTTATATATGATATATGTTATATTTATGTTTTCTTGATAATTATTAAAATTTATTATTGTAGATACCTCATTGCTTTCCATTTTTGGTAAATACGATAACATCCTTTGTGGATGTGTGGACCACCGCCTCCTTAAAGCGATGTGATTCGTTCATGTCATACATAAAATGTATAGAAGATGAATTTAATTAAAATATGAGATATATATATGATAAAATCATAACACTTGAAATTTAATATACATATAAATATATATCATTTCATTTTAATTCTTTTAAATATGATAAGGAAATGAAAGTTGAGTTCATGCGTACATACAACCTATCATCTACATGAATGATGCATTTCATTTCTAATCTAATTTTTTTATGAATTGTTATAAATATAAATATAATGAATATATATTATATTTAAATCATGTTTTACATTAATTATTTGAATAAATAATGATCTAATTAATATGAACAGTAAGTAACAAGTCAAAACATATATAAAAAACTAGGCAATTAACACCCGAAACAGTGAAAATAATGAACCATTGTTAACAATAGGGTAATAAGATATTATAAGAAGATAACATATGATATTATAAATATGATTATGGTTATTCTATAAGTTAATATAATTGTTAAAACCATTATACATGAGGTTGAAGGATATCAACCCAATAGAAAACACGAGTAAGAGATTTCGTCTCAATTTACATTCTATTGAGACTTATTAATTGTTATGAATCAATTAAATTTAATTTGATATATATAGTTTCAAATTGAATTTTAATATATTTCTTTTATCATATTTCATTTTACTTTTAATTTCACATTGAATTATCTCACCCAAGGGGTTTAGCTTGAAAATTACCAAGTGGTAATGTTATCTTTGTAATATCACTTTATTTTGCAATTGTTAACTTTATATTGAAAAAATAACATTATTCTAATCATTTTTTAGTGTAAACGTCTTTATATATACACATTATTGGGTGGTGGATGTTATTATTTCCTAAACCATATACCATTTTTTCATATGGTGTTTACTTTGATATTTATTTAATTTTATGGGGAAATATTGAGAAATCCATATCTTTTATTCAATATGAATACTTGGAAAGGCATATTTTTTTATTAATTGAATCAAGTACTTGATATGAGGATTGATTTTTATAGGCGGTGATGGTTTGGGACCAAAATTTATATTTCCCCTCGATATATTTATAGGTTCTTAAGAGATAAATAAATTTTAAAAGTTAAATGAGTTTCTACCTGTAGTTTTAAGACGTCTTGTGAAAGGTCTTGATGGTATAGGGTTTCATGTGACTCAAACATGAGGTATAGTAATTCAGAATTTAATTTATATATATCTAAGTTATTATTATTATTACCCATGATATATTCATATGATAAAATCTATGGATCAATTTCATTCTCAATTTTTTGATCAAATGGAATGGGTTTTATTAATTTAAATTTCTATATTGATTATTCCTTATCGAGTTATTTAAATGGAACGTGTTATTAGTTATTTAAATTTCAATGTTGACTTATTCTTATTGATTTATTATTGATTTTATTTTAATTTCCCTGACTAATAATTATATATCATCATTATTTTGTTTCCTTTCCCCATTTTATGAAGAGGAATCCTTTGAATGAGTTTCAAGGATGCTGAGATTTTACTTATTTTATGCTTTATTTTTTTCCCAATGTATTATGGTTATCATATATGTAAACTAGTTTTCCAAAACTACTAAACCTTTTTGTAATTCAATATTTCATTCATTCTAATCATTAAAATGTAATAAAATAATGCATCAGCTCTCAATTTCTTGGGCTAGGGCATTATAGTTGGAATTAGTGGATGTTTAGCAGCAACCGTGGAAACTTGATTTAGAAAACTTATATTTTGGAAAATAACCCTAAGAATGATTTGGAGGATAATAATAGAATAACATCATAGAATAATGGTAAGGTTGAGATTATGTTGGTATTATTAGAAATACATCCCTATCTAGATACTACATGTGGACATGGTTCTAGCATAGATGTACCTAGGAGTAACAACTCCAAAAAGGTGCGTCAAGCTTGAATTGAGCATAGATTAGTATATGAAAACATTACTTACTATGAAACTAGTTAGACATTCCTGGGGTATACATTTAGGACAATTCACATGTTATTTACAAACCATTATAAAGGATTTAAAATTAAATATGTCCCCAAAGAAGCCAAATTTTATAATCTTGTGATTTACAATGCATATAATTATTTTATTTGATATTTTTAATTACAAGATATGATTTTTTAAACAATCCATTACATGCCATTGTTTAGAATTGGTTCATGGAAGAACAAATGACATCAATACTTGTGGAAAATCTAGAGAATTCCCTGTCAAGGAAACCAATACATCTATTATTGGAATAGAGAAAATTATAGAAATATTAGGTAAACCCAATGAGGTTATAAAAAATAAATTTTTTAAAATGGAACATCCAATTCCAAAGACAGAATACCCTATTCTAGATCTCTTTATTGAACTGAATTCCCCATAATTTAGTGGGACTACTAATCCAATTATAGTTTATCAATGGATGAAGTATTTAGAGAACATATTTACAGCTTTGGGATGTACTAAAATGGAAAAGGTTACACTTAATGTCTATTTTCTCAATGGTGATGTAGATCAATTATGGTCTTTGATCCAAAATACGAGGTAGGAAGAAGAAATAGAAGTTATAGAAAAGAGGACTTTTAAGGTGAAATTCTTCCATAAATACATCCTTCATGATCAAAAAAGTTTGATGAATAGAAAGTTATTTAGATTAATGAAAAATTAATAAGAGAGTATTTCAGATTATGAAGGTAACTTTAAAATATTATCCAGGTGTTCTATGAATTGCACAAACAACACATACAAAAATATTGATCACTTTTTTGAGGGGATTAATCCAAGCCTCTAAAACGCACTGGTCTCGCAAAATTTTTCATCATATGATGAAATAGTATTACGTGTCATAAAGATGAAGAAATTTTTTATTGAATAAATATATTCAAGTTAAAATAAGAAAATAAGATACCATATAAGCTCTATGAAAATGGGAATTCATCAAAGAAGAATAAAAAATTGATAGATTTCCATCTTTTGAATACTTTGGAGAAAAGTACCCTAGGAAATTTTTGAAGGGATTGTGATTTTTTTATAAGTGTAGAGATAGGGGTCACCGGGCTAATGAAGGTAGAAGAAGAATTAAATCAATTATTTTAAATGATATAATTGAAAGGATATGGACAAATATGCAAGAGAATTCCATAAACATCAATGGAATATACCACAGAAGAGGAGAATGTGATATTTCCAAGTTTATCCAATTACGACAATTGATGTAGAAGTACCCAATGACATGACGGTAGGTACATTAATCCTATCGTGAAATTTAGGCAATTCCTTATTTTTTATGGATCACCACACTCATCTATATCTATCGAGTTTTCCAAGAAAATTAGACATTTCCCTTTTGATTTAATAAAAGAGTTATCAGTCAAAACTCCTAAGGGATATATCATCACAACAAAGATGTGTCGGGAAGTTCCCATTATGACACATAAATGTTCATTTTTTTCGGAACATATTATCTTACCAATGGATGAATTTGATATATTCCTCGGCATGGACTGGATCTCAAAATATTATGCATAAATTTATTAAAATAGGATATAGATTATGATCTGTGTGTAAGATGTAGAATTATTTATATTTAGAGAAGAAGATTCCTCACCCGATTCATATTTAGATCCACACTAATAGATTTACTGAAAAAAATTATTGGGTAAGAAGAGAAAACAACATCTAGTGATGTAGAAGTTAATCTTAAAAATGAGGATATATCTATTACACATTAATGCATTGATGTATTTTCTGATTAATTACATAGAAATCCACCAGAGTGTGAAGTTGAATTTTCTATTGATTCAATCCCCAATGCAAGGAGAATATCAAAGACTCCCTATACAATGTCCACTATGGAATTCATGAAGTTGAAGAAAAAACTATAGGATTTGGATAAAAAGGGATTTATTCACTATAGTGGTTCGCCCTGGGGAGCCCATGTCTTATTTGTTATGAGGAAATATGGATCCATGTGGTTGTACATTGATTATTGAGAAATAAAATCTATTAGAATAAATAAAAAATACCATTTGACTCACATTTATTACTTTTTGGATCAACTTCGTGGAGCCCAATATTTTTTCAAATTTTTATATTCATTTCGGGTATCAACAATTAAGATTAAAGAAGGAAGAAATTTAGAAATCATATTTTCATATGAGGTATGTATATTATGAGTTTACAGTAATATATTATGGATTAACTAATGCACACTCTATTTTTATGGACCTAATAAATAGATTATTCAATAATATCTTGATGATTTTTTATGGTGTTCATTTATGATATTATAGTGTATTAAAAAATCATTGAGGACCATGAGAATCACTTTTGGATCCTTATTAAGACTCTTATAAGGGAAGAGTTATATGGGAAATTTAGTATGTGTGATTTATGGCTTCAATAAGTTTCTTATCTTGGCCATATTTTCTCAATGGATGGAAAAATAGTTGATCATACAAAGACAATTACAGTCAGATATTATCCAAAACCAAAAAACATAATTGAGGTATGTAGTTTAATTTTTTAAGTAGGATATTTTTGGTTATTTGTTCATAATATTTCCTAATTCGATAACCCATTATCCAAGATTATACATAAGGGTTTTAAGTTTTTTTGGACAAAAGAATGAAAATTATTCTTTGATGATCTAAGAAGAAGATTAGTTAATGCATCAAATTTGAATCTACCATCTGAAAGTGATGGGTCTTTTATATATAGTGATTCATTTAAGAAGGGAATTGGTTGTGTCCTAATAAAAAAAATGATAAAATTATTTCATATGAATTGAGTAAATTGAAGACTCATGAATAAAACTATCCAAACCCTGATCTTGAGTTAGCGGCTGTAATATTAACTTTAAAAATATGGATATATTATATCTATGGTGAATGTTCTGAGATATACACGGTTAATAAAATCCTAAAATACACACTCTCATAAAAATATCTCAACATGAGACATTGATAATGGCTTGATCTAGTAATGGATTATGATTTCTCAATACACTACCACCCTAAGAAAGCAAATATGGTAGCAGATGAATTGAGTATGAACTATCATGTATAACTAACCAAAATGATTATTATGAAGGATATAATATCCATATATATCATTCTTATAAATATAGATATAAAATTTCTAAGTAAGGTTAGACATCAATCATTTTCCAAATGATTGAAAACCATCTTTATTAGAGATGATAAATAATTATCAATTTGATGATGAGAACTTTTATAAGAAAATTAAATATTTGAATGAAGTAAAATTAGAAAATTTTATTTAAGAAAATGGTGTTCTATATTTTTGAAAGAGGTTATTTGTCTTATATATACATGAGCTAAAAAAGGAACTTTTTTATTATTCACATAGCTCAAATTTCTTATACACCCTAGTAGCACAAAGATTCATAGGGACCTGAAGTAATATGTTTTATGGGATAACATAAAGTGGGAAATTACTGATTATGTGTCCATGTGCTTCATTTTTCAACAATTGAAAGATGTGAGACAATGTCCTAAAGGACTCATACAACCTATCCCTATTCTTGGGTGGAAATGGGATGAAATTACTGTGGAATTTTTCATAATACTACCAAAGAATCACAGAAAGAATGCCATAATATGGATTATTATTGATCACTCAACCAATATTTACATTTCCTTGCTATAAGATAAGACCAGCCTCTCATGTGACTCAAAATGATCTATATTAATGTATTTTTAAGACTTCATAGAAAACCTATATCAATTTTTTCTGATTAAGATCCCCTATTTACGATGAAATCATGGACGAGTCTTCATATGGCTCTTGATACTGAGCTTCATTTGAGAATGAACTACCATCCTCTGACTAAGGTATAGTCTGAAAGAACAATTAAAACAATGGAAGAAATGTTGAGTTCTTTCTCACTCAACATTAAAGGTATGTGGAATTAGTACCAACCTTTTTTAGAGATTTCCTATAATGATAGTTTCCATTCATGTATTCAAATGGAACCATATGAAGAATTATATATAAAGAGGAACCATACTCTAAATTGTTAGGATGGATTTGGTGAAAGGAAACACATAATCCCATAAATTGTTTAAGAAATAAAGAAAATGTTAAAGGCCATTCAGGATCATATTAAATAAAATCAATTTAGTATTAAGAGTTATTCTAATAATCAGAGGAATGATTTTGATTTCCATGTGTGGGATCATGTTCTCAGGAAGTTATCTCTATGGAAGGGTGTTATAAGGTTTGGTAAGAAAGGTAAACTAAGTCCAATGTAAATAAACCTCGTTGATATTCTTTAAATAGTTATATTTAACTCTCATAATTAGAAAATTACACCAAATATTTCAAAGGTACAAGATGTTTTCCATATATCTATGATATAGAAGTACATTCTAGACCCAATGTTTGTGCTCATCTCTGATGAAATTGAGTTGGATCCTGACCTTTCATACTGTGAAGAACCCATCCATATTCTTGATACCAAAGTGCATGTTTTGAGGAAATGGATGACTCTTCTGGTAAAGTTAAAATGGAGAAACCACAAAATGGAAGAAGCAATGTGAGTACCATAGGATTCTATGAAGGAGAACCACCCACATCGTTTTAGAAAGTAATGCCCCTATAATTTTATGGATGAAATTTTTATAGGAGGGAAGAATGAATCACACCAATAATTTTCCATAATTTTTTTATAATTATTTTTCAATATATTACAAAACACGCAATATTGAGTTATATTTCAATGCATGCAATACCCGATATAAACAAAACATTATTTGGTCATGTTCTGCACGGTCAATTAAATTATAACAATAATAGAGAATTTATATTGTAGATTTCAATTTTATATATCCAATGAAATATTTTTAAATTATTAAATATATTTTATAGGCATAAGATAAGAACAAACCCAATTTTATACATAAATAGTTATATTTTTATAAAGGTACAGTTACCGCCTTTTAATGGAAAACAAATTTTAAATACAATTATTGTATCTTTTATAAATTTTATAAGTCAAAATAGACTTCATTTTTGAAATAGAAGAATCAAAATTATCATTGGGTGAGTGTATGGTATTTTTCATTGAGGTTTCATTTTTTTTATGAATAGTGAAAACTACTAAATTTTAATTCAAAACTGATTTTTTGAATAATTTATTTATATAGTTAAATTATGTTCTGATTTTGTTTTAAAATATAATAATACAAATTTTATATCATTTAATTTATTTTTGTTTATTGTAATAAATTTCACTTTTAAATTGGATATAAAAACTTAGCAATCTTTTGAAAGTTTTTACTTTAAAAACTTGTATTATAATCCCATCTTTTTGATTAATTTTAAATTAATTTCTGCCACTTTTGTCATTGGAATTTTGAAAAATTAATTTCATATTTTTAATAATTATAATTTATAATTCCTCCAAATTTATCTTTGCTTTCTACCAAAATCATATGTGAAAGTGACTAAAATAAATTATAGTGATTAAGGGAAAATTAGCATAAGAAAGGACTAAACCTTAAAATTAAGAGCCAAAATGACCTAGAAAATTTCCCAAAATCCATTTGGTATTCCTATTTAGATCCTATAATCCATTTTATTAAACATTTACAATTATTTTATCCACATGAAATGAAAAAATGTGGATGGAATTCCCTTTTCAAATATTTACTAAAATTTCACTCCACCTCCACTATAAAAAGGAACTCACCCCTACCACATACTCAAATCTTTGAAGCCATTTTTCTCAAAATAATTATGATAAAATAATCTCTGAAAATACCTCCAATTAACCTATAAGCATCAACTTTGGAATAAATCCACACAAGGAAGTCTTTTGGTATAAATCAAAAGGAGTTACCCAAAAAAGAGGTAACAATCTCCAATAATAACTTTCGTTTCATTGCTTTATACATGACTAAATTTATTATTATGTCATTCCTATATAGTAAAATCAGTATATTATATATTATTAGATGTTTTTATGCGAATTTTTATACCTAAAATTTCACATAATTCCATTAAATGTGTAACAGACATACATTATTTTTGTACAACAAACTACTGCCTCGCAAAATGATGCCCTTAATTTTTTCCTTTACCACCTATCATTGATGGGAATTATGATGGAAACTCTATTTTTAAATTATATATGTGATATTTATATTGTATTAATAAATTTTTAATTTTAATATAACACATACCTTAATGATTTCCATTTTTTGTAAACATGATAACATCGTTTGTGGATGTGTAGACTACCGCCTCCACAAAGCGATGTGATTCGTTCACTCTATACATGGAATGTATAAAGAATGAATTTAATTAACATATGTGATATACATTATAAAATTATCATACTTTAATTTTGATATAAATATACATATATATCATTTACTTTTCATTATATTAAATAGGACAAGGAAATGGAAGTAATGTTCATTCGTACGTACGACCTACCGTCTCCATGAACAATGATATTCATGATTTTTCTATGGGTGTTATTGGTTTTTTGTATCTGGATCCACTTTGGAGATTCTCATAGTTGATTTTGGCATTTTTTTTGGGCTTTGTTCGAAGATTATGGAGGTAGTGAAGGTTTGATGTTGCGAATCCATGGTGGTTCTCATTCTACGGTTGGTTTGCTTTTGGTTTAGCCTCGTGGTTTATGGTTCAAAGGATTCTGAAATTAGATCATCTACATGAGGTAGATCAAGATGAGGTTTAGGGAAAGAAGTTTCCACTGTACCTCATATTTTTGAAATTGGATGTCTGAGAGTGTATGGCTATGGCCATGGGTACCAGGCCTGTGTTTTTTTTTCACAGGATAGCTAGCCGATCAGCGGTGGAAGGTGGAAGATGGATTTTATGGTTTTTGATGCCGGGAGGAGATTACTTCATGTAGTGTGGGTTTTTTGGTCTTAAAATCTTGGACCACTGGGGGTTTTTAGCTTGTTTATGTCTTTTATATCTTGCATTTCCCCCTTTCTCCTTAAAAGTGGGGTTATCTTATCTTAATAAAAAATTAATTTTCAGTCAGTCGGTCTATGAACAATGCATTTCATTTACTATCTCCAAATCATGAATTATTATAAATAGATATATAGTTAATATTTATTATATTAAAATCATGTTTTATATTTTGGATGTTATTAAATCATGATCTAATTAATAACAACAACAAGTAAAAGTCAAAACATACTCAAAAAACTGGTTAATTAACACAAAAAACAGTGAAAATAATGAATGATTGTTAACAAATAGGTAAAAGATATTATACTAATATAGTATATGATATTATTAATATTAATATTTCTCTTTTATAGTTTAATAAATTTTTTAAAATCATTATACTATAAGTTAAAGGTCTTTAACCCAAAAGAAAACACAAGTCATGTGATTTTGTCTCAATTTACATTATATTGAGACTTAACTATTTTTATTTACTAATTAACTTTAATGTGGTGTATATACTTACCATATATCATTTAATATGATTATTATCTCACAAATCATTGTATTTTAATTTTCACTTCGAATTATCTCACCCAAAGGGTTTAGATTTAAAATTACCATTTGGTAAAAGTTATCCTTGAAATATCACATTATTTTGTGAATGTTAACTTTCTATTGAATAAATAAATTTATTGTAATAAATTTTAAATCTAAATTTAATTAAATATATACAATATTGGGTGGTGGATATTATTATTTCATAAAATTAATAAACCATTTTTACATATGGTTTTTACATTGATAGTTATTTGATTTTCGATAGAAATATTGATAAATATATATCATTTATTCAATAAGAATATTTAATAAAATATATTATTTATTAATGGAATAGATTACTCAATATGAGGAACTAATTGGAAAATATATGATAGGTTGGGCCCATACTTTATATATCCCCTTGATGCATCGACAAGTTCTCATTAAACAAATAAGTTGTCCAAATTAAAGAGGTTTCTACCCATAGTTTTAAACTGTCTTATGGAAGGTCATGATAGTATGGGTTTTCATGTGTCTTAGCCATGATATCAATTAATTAATCATTTCCTTAATAGATATTTCATTTATTATTTTTATTATACATGATATTTTCAAATAATAAAATCTCTGGATTCATTTCATTCTCTGTTTATTGATTAAATGACATGCATTTCATTTATTTACCTTTTCCATATTGATTATGCATTATCGAATTATTGAAATGAAATTTGTTCTTAGTTATTTAACATTACATTTTTACTTATTCTTATTGATTTATTATTTCTTCTATTTTAATTTCCCTTACTGATCATTAGATATCACCATTATTATGTTTCCTTCCCTCATGTTATGAAGAGGAATACTTTAAATGAGTTTCAAGGATTCAGAGCTTTTACTTATGTTATGATTTATTCTATTTTTCCAATCTATTATAGGTATCATGTATGTAATATTGTTTTCCAAAACTACTAAACTATTTAGTCCTTCTATATTTGATTCTTAATAATCACGCCAATGTAATAAAATAATGCATCAGATTTGGGCTTCTGGGTCGAGGTGTTACATTGAATCTCTAAATGAATCCCACCATCATGTTCTAGATTAAAAAATAGTTAGAATGGACTCATCTTGAATATATTTTCATATTATGGTTGAAAATAAATGAACAAATCTCAAAGGGAATAATACACAACATATACATTTGGGTACATTGTGTGTACCATTTTTAATCCCACCTAGATGTGTATCTCAACCAGACTTGGTGTGTATGATCCAGGTACATTGTATGTATCAGTGGTATCTGATGTGTAACCCACATGGGGTACCTAGTTGTGTATATAAAATGGTCTATGGAAAAATACTATACCTGAACTCTAGACATTTACCATACATAGGGTTTGGCCATGCATTTAAATGACCATGTACCCTCACATGGGGTGTCTAGATAAACACACGGCCACACCCTATGTCTACCTAAATGTGGTTTCTACAAGTAATACATGATAAATAATCATCATCTTTAAACCTCAACCAAAATTAAGAACACATGATGTGTGTTCTTGAAATCCATTTTCTTTGTCTTTAGGTTTCCTAAATTGAAACCCCTTACGATCTCCTCAAAACCCCTTTTTATCCCCAAATCATCTCACAATGACCATCATGATGTCCCCTGGAGTGCATAAATTTTTTTAAAAACTAAAAACTATGGATTAAAAAGTGAAAATGGAGAAATATTTAAATACAACCTACCTCATGGGTAAAACACTGAATCATTGGGTTTAAATCCATTCCCTAATGATAGTGTACCCCAATCTATTATTGATCACCACTATAAATAAATTCAGATGACACTTCTCCCCATTCTCCTCTTGGTTTGACCATTGCATGAGAGAGAGAAGCCCCCTTTTCCTGAATAGAATGAAAATGTGGTGTGGTGGAGAAAAATTATGTTTAAATTAATTTAATTTAATTAAAAACTCCTATTAAACACTCATCTCGAGTCCAAGAACCCAAAGTGAGTTTACACATTTCCTAGAAAAAACCCATCTTTTTGGACTCAACCACGAATTCATAATTTCAATATGATACTCCATTAAAAATATATATCTATTTACATATGTGGAATAATTAATATTTATTGAGAAAATATAAATATATTCTAAGATATATAACTTATTTAATATCTTACCAAATTCCATACATAGTGTAAAAACCCATTTTGAAATTATTAAAAACATCATAAAAATAATTTTAGGATTGTATTCTAGTGGAAAATAATCATTTTATTCCTTATACGCATATGAATACAAAAAATAAATCAAAAATTGATTTCAATATCCAAAAAAGTAAATGAATATAAAACCACCACACCATAGTATTTATTGTCCTTGAGAAGTATCTAGGGTCATCCAGCCACAAATCTCAACCTATTCTGGTTGTCACTTCATAACTAACTTTTTGTGTTCTACTCTGAAATGACAACCAAGATTCCACTATGTAACTCCAAAAATTAGACATACTTTCATTTAAAAATTATCCAATACTCATAAAAAACTACTAGATCACCTAGATAGTGATCACCCACACCCATATAACCTAATACACTATAGTTTCATTAACCAACTATCATCATGCTCAATTTAATCCCCACTATAAACCTTTTACCAGGGTCAATTCTGATTATTTTAGCTCCCCACTATCATAATCACCTTTCAAAACAAAATTTCAATGGTCTAATAACTATACTCATGTAGTTTCCATCACACCACACCCAATCATACATAAAAACACCATTCAAATCTCCTCTAGATGACCTACTTCAATGATGCCCAACTGCACCCACCGATGCATTATCAATCATCTGATCACGATGCCTTAAATTCTAGAGGTAACATGTGATCCACAAAACAATACCACTAAAGTCCAAACTTGGCTCCTAATGTGAATTATATGGTTGGATCCTCAACTAACCATTTATTACATCATGCTATAATTTAAGAATCATTGTAATTCTAATCTAAATAACCTCAGATCATCTCAAATTTATCCTGAACCTGATTCCGACATCTGAACTCGATCAAACATCACATCTAAAACTACACATATATTATTCAACATACAATTAAAAATTAAATGAATTTACACCCATACTAGAATCCAATGTCTTCCCAACCATCTAATAACCTGTCTCACATTTCCATGACCCTTACCACATGTGGTTATGCCTCCATGGCTCACAATCTATCCATTACTGAATATATTTGATGGAAATGGTCATCTTGATTATAATGGAGAATCAAACATAAATCATCTAATTATACCCATTTTCAAATCCTGAAAACATCAGAATCAAAATTTTCATAATTCTATACATAATGAGGGTTATACCCTTTAACAGCCAATGGTGAAATTTCCATCCTATGAATAAGCTTATAATGATCCTCGAGTACAACCTCAACAAGTTACAATACCAAAACCTATTGGTCCTCCCAATACATTCATACCTAATATATTTTACCCCTATAATATCTAAAAATAATAGTTGTGTTCTCCCATACACCCAATAACATTACCCAAATCACACTCCCACAAATCAAATCTCATCATAACTAGGCTCAAATTATTAACAAACTGACCACTCTACTTGGAATGTCAGTATCATCTAAACCAAATCAACCTCAAAAATTAACTTCAAAATTAGACTTCTGACCCATTCCATGGTCTATATAACAATCACCCAATATATGGGAATCATTTTAAATCCACAAGTGTCTATCAACACACTAACCACACTATTGAAAAAAAATCCAAAAATATGCAGGGATATGTATCCTATTGATCCTACCTCAAACCAAAATTTGATACTACAAGAAAAAATATCTCACAGTGATTTAATACTAAAAATATAGATTAATATTTCTCACTCCATATCCTCAGTAGCACCTCATGTGCACTAATCTCATGGAGATGCACTTACATCTTCTTTCCAAATTCACAACCTCTAAGGAAATAATGTGCATATATCCCATATCTAGTTTCACATCATATACCTCGATATCATCCTAGTGAATATATCCATGATTTACATATATAATGAACTCACAAGCATGAGATAACCCATCACTCAATATACCCTCACACACATCACAACTCATTGGTAACACACCTATATTCCCACTTCAGAGGTCACACACCACTCATGACTAAACATACCACTCTAGGGTATCACATATATAAATGTTATAAATTACATGAAAAATTTACTTCCCATTTCTAGGGGATTCACCCTCTAGGAGTATCTTCATATCAAACTACTCTCTATAGAATCAGGTCTCATCCACACATATATAGTGGAATCATCTAATGAAAATCAAAGTAAAAAATATTAGTTAGGTAGAATAACATTCCAATATATATGGTAAACTACCATATAGGTCATTACTGACATTTTATGTTACTGAACTAACCTAGAGACCACCCATAATGGGTCTTTCATCAAGGAATATACTAAACATACCAACCTACTAGGGGTCTCTATGCATCCCAGGCAATGGGGGAATTCATATTCATCATCATCAAGAATCCCACCATAAATATACAAGACCTATAATTAGAAAGAAATATATTTCATAACTACTGAGAATAATGTCACCATTAAATTATATGAAAAAACATATGATTTATTATTAAAACTTTAAAAAAATAGACTTTGTATCATCAGTGATATCAATCACACACATTCATGAAAATTTTATGTTAATCTTATGTTCCAAATACGATGCATGAATACTAACCTATTTCCATCAGGCCAAGAGGAAAAAAATACAATAATTGACCTCTTGGTAAGAGTACAAGAGCCTAAAATACATGAATTAGAAATCATAAATCTCCAAACCTGTGTGAATTACATTATTTACAAATCATACAATCATAAAACAAAAAATATAAATCCCATATTCCAAGTAACCTAGACTTCTTATTAGAAAGTTGTTCACAATACACTAGTATGATATCCATCACAATCTCCAATGCATCCCTATGTCATCATTCTACCAACTCCTCAAATGGAAAGACAAAAGAAACTCTGACAAACCTATGATATCAAAAACATAAATTCTCTAAAACCACATTCTCACGTCCTAACTAACTCATTATGAATAGTAATCGGATCAAGGGTGATTGGACCTCAAGTGTGCCTCCACATACATGAAAGTATTCTGAAAACATATGAGGGTTCTAGGGGTGGTACCATGGGGAGAATATATCCCCATGTTAGAGTGCACAATAATAAAGTAATAATAAAAATGATCTGCCATAATAAACATTAGAGTACATAAAAACAATAAATAAACAAAAATACTATATCAAATGTTATTTAGAAGTTTACAACCATATAGAATCACTTAATTCCCATTAGTTCGACAACATTTTTATGGTAAATAGAATCAAAAATAAATGTATAAAAATCCCTAACACCATTAATGGAGCATACCTAAATCACTAGTCTCCAAAACCATACCAAGATACTCCAGCTCGACCAAGAAGTACTACAAAACTAAGCATCTACCGGATCCACTATACGCCTCATGCACAACATGGAATTAGATATAAGGTTTTTACATGAACCAAGTACCTATGTAGGGTGTGGTGAATAAATTCTCATAAGGCCACCCCCAAAATATAATCTATCATATATTATCATAAACAAGTGCCTACACATGTGATATGCATATCATAATTGATTTATATCTAAATTTAAATAAATAAACAAAATCACCATTTATCCTTAGGTTCTATCATAAACCTCGATCCACCTAAACCTGCTTCGATCAATGAAGGAGTGTCTCTATGTATAAGACACCCTATTTTATGAGTTATGTATCCTATAATTTCTATTTTAAACCCTTTTTTAATCTTTATAAATCGACCCTATGGTCTACAGAAGAAATCGGGAGTTTCAGGGTCTAGTTTGGAGCCCAAGACTCTATGTTTCCTAGAAATTAAACCAGGTGAATGGTTTTCCTTAACCATGAACCTAAGGCCATATGGTTTTGTAAAACTATGTGGGGGTGATTCAAGGCTCTACAAAGGTATGTTTATGGGTTTGGAATGATTTGTCTATCCATGAATTACATTCTATGCGAGGTGTGTCCCCTGGTATGAGGGGAGCACATAAGAAGAGCCTGATTAGAAAAACCATGAACCCCACCCACATGGACCACCTGGATTAGATAGTAGATGGTGTACAATTGGAACATGTTTTGGCCAAATGTGTGGGAAAACCATGAAAATCTATAATTTTGGGTGTTTTTATGATTCTTCCCTTTGTCCTTCTAAAAAGGATTAACCCCCTTCTTTCCTCCCTTATTTCCCGGGGAACACACTAGAGCTCCCCTCCTCCATTTGAGGATCCTCTCAAGCCTAGACCAGGATTTGAAACCTTTATTCCATTTAACCTCTAATAAAAGTGTAATTTTTTATCTTGGATCGCTACCAATAATCTCTACATTCTTTTAATATCCTTTTTTCATTCATCTTACTATTGAATAATTTATTTTGGTGTGATATCATATTCCCTATTTCTAGATAATTTGTTTATTTTCCCATTTTTTCGATTTGGACCAAACCAAAGGTTAATACTAGATGAGTGTTCCTCTATTGGAATAAGGTAGGTGGTATATACCTCTTCCCAATGGGTTTTTCTCTATTTAATTACCTCCATTGTGGATCATGATGGAACTTCCTGGAATTGATCATAAAATTGATTAAATGTCTTTATTAATTTTTTGGGACCATAATGTGTTTCCTTTTTACCATATTGAAATGGTTGGAGGTTGTCGACAAAAACCTGAGAAACATATAAGGTGAGTTCTTTAATATTCTACAGTATAGAACCATGCTTTTTGGTGTGTGACCTTGCCACCTTTTAGTGGGATACCTTTAATAAATTTTATGTTATGATTGGAGATTCAAATGTCTCCTTTCTAAGATATTACATGACATTAAAATTATTAAATGGATGTTTTTAATGAGATGGATATTCTCTTGGAACTAAGATTTTATATCAATAATTATAATTGGAAATGGACACTAACATATCCCTTGTATTTTTTATATTACATTCTTGATGTTGGACATCTCGGTATGGCATCGAACTATTATGAAGGTTTGACACCTACTGTATTGGTATGGAATTGACTAGGGAATAGAGGTATGACACCAAAAACCCTTAGGTATGATAAATGACTATATATAACAGACTAGGGGATCATGGTAGGATACCTAAAACCCCTAGGTATGATTAATTATTGTATGGAAATGATGGGGAGGATCAAGGTATTTCACCTATAACTTTGGTATAAATTCATATTTTCTGATATAGGTCTCCCTAGTAATATTCCATAAGACATGGACCATGTAGGTCTATTACTATTTTCACATGTGGTGTATATTGATATGTTAGTTACCTACAGTTGAAACTTCATATATATATTTATGCTCACCTATTATAGCATACAATTATTATAGTTTTTACTCATAGACATTTCATAACATCAATTCACTTTATATATTTTAATCATATACCTACACACAATTATAATTTATATATATAGGCTTAATTTTTTATAGATTCCATTGGTTTCAGCCTATTGATTATATCTCATACCCTATTTGGGCCATTGATTGGTACCTAGAAATATGTCATGGATACATGCAGGGATAAGGTCAAGAACCTAGTTTTTGATGTTGGATTAATTGTAGCATGGGAGTGTGGATGAACAAGACCGAGCTATGGTTCTTTATGCTATATAGAGATAGTATTTTGGTCTTTTTGGTTCTTTTTATATAATCAAATTCATGCATGTTTTTTTCCATGCCACCAATTTCTTTTGTTTAGATACATTACATTACATCATTTTGTAATAGTACTAAAAATTTATAATAATTTCTACCTGTTTAATCCGGATGATTTATCTTCTACTATTAGTTTATATTATTTATATTCTATTTACCCATTTACTAAAATTCTATTACACTCTAATCATGAGGGTACAATCACCCCATTATACCACCTTACAACATTAATGATTGTCGGTAGACTTTGTTATACGAGGAGGCATTCTTGAGGCCTTGTGGAAAACTAGGTTCAGTGACTAATGAGTAAACCAGGTCCAGGACATTAAAATTGGTATCATTGATTTTTTTATTGTCCATACTATTTTGGTATGGTAGAAAGAGGATAATATGTGTCAGAATTTGGTAATGATCTTGTGCCTAGGAGTTAAAAACCCACATATGGGGGAAAATCAAAATTACTTTGGATGGGATATGATGTTTGGGATTATTCATGTTATAGTGTCACTGATTTCACCATTGGATGATCCCCATGGACTATGGTTTTCATTATTATTGTGAAATCTATATTTTTACCCTTGGACTTATAGAGAAAGGATCTAGTGCCTCACTCATCATTACGGGAACCTTTGATAATCACATGACATGCATTATTCATTTCTATGTTTACTTATTACATGAATTATTGCTTCATATTCCTTGTACTATGATTTTTATATTTGAAATTATTCTCAAATTTCGTAAAAGGAAAAATAATTGGGATAATTAAAGTGTCTACATCAACCTAAATGGTTATTTCCCATATATAGTGATAATAAGACCTTAATTAGTCAATTATAATGAGTTTGATCCGTGAACCATTGGTTACATGAGCTGATGCATTACTTATTTTCATTTATATTCACGCCAATTGTAATTTAATGAATGTGTGTGCCTGTTTAAATTTAGAATGGTGATCCATCTTATTGAACCATCTTGATAATCAAATTTTAGTTACATGTAGTTACTTTTTTAATATATAAAAAGTAGTATATTATAACATGTGAATGATATATTCATTGAGCTCAACCTTGATATATACATATATGAATATAAATAATGGAATATCTAAGAACCATTGAGTTATAAGTTTAAAAAAATGGTTTCCTTAAATTATTGATTCCAATTTAAATTTATAGGGTGCACTCCTTTATAACATTCAATTGAAACAACATATACTAGAACCTAGATATGAAACACAGATCTTGAACTAGACCCAACCTTAGTAGTGTGAAGTAGGTAGTGTCTCTTGTGTTCTTATGATCATTCTTATCACCCTGACATGGATTTAGGAGCCGGTGGAGTGGTGAGACTCTTTTATAGTAAGACTTATTCTTATCTTGTTATCATGTTGTAATATCCCCATTATAAAATCCTATATGAGACTTGTTCTTGTAATTTTTAGAGCTATGCCACCATGATGTACTCAATTCATGCACTATGAGAGTGCTAATAAATGTGATCTAGAGGTGATAGGACCTATTCCTCCAGTGTTACGTTTAGTAGTTCCACATGTGGAACCTCCTAATTGTATTGATGCAGGTGATGATTCCTTTTTTTGAGGGGAATTTTTGTAGCTTATAAATACAGTACAAGGACCTCTATGACCATAATATTCTAGGAAGAAGTTGATGTGATAGTTTGAATAGTAGAATCCATATAAATCTTCTGGGGATAGTGGCACTTAGGATGTAGAGTTATGGATTGAGACTGTTTTATATATATTCTTGCACCTAGAGATTCTTCCTAATAGGAGATTCAAGCTCGCGATGTGTATGCTTTGAGGATCATCCATAAATTGGGGGGATATTATGAACCAAAAAGATCATCACCGGTGATTGATTTATAGGTATTTCCAATTTAACTTTTACGACTAATTTTTACCTGATACCTTGAGGGATGATCATAAAATAGAGTTCATTAACATGAAATAATGTTCTATATATGTTATGAATTACTCATTTTAATAGATAAATTCAATGATTTTGTGGCTATCTATACTAATTATGAGACAACAAGATTTAGACAGTTTGAGGATAGGATCAAGCATCCTATTTTATCTAAGGTGAATTCTTTTGGTGGACCATCGTGAAAAATATAATAAATCAATATCTTATTACTAAACATAACCTGAGAAAAGATCAAGTTCCGAATCAGGGTGGACCTTCTACTCAACCTAGTAGTGTAGTATTTGGTGTTGGGAAGCATCACTTAAAGACCTTTCATGTGGGAAATACCAATCCGAACACAAGTAATGAATGTTTTGTAGTCTATAATTTGAGTGGGAATTAGGGGCATGTGAATCCTTAGTGTCAGAGATCCATAGTTTAGCACTGACCCTATGGTAGGATGAGCCATTTAAAATGGGTTTGTATAAAATTCTATCCTTTGTACAGTGAGAGAGGATTAACACTAACTTCGGATCCTAGACCAAGATTAGAAACTCTATGTTAGTCATGGATCTAGAGTGGTACCAGTCGGTTAGGCCAAAGAGGTGGTCATGGATAGGGGAGTAAGACACCAGTTGCACCACATCAGCAGAGTGGTCCTGGTCAAGGTAGTCATGGTGTATCTCATGGATAGAAAACATGATAGGTTTATGCTATGAAGAATGTGAAAAGGGAGTAGAGTCCTAAACCTTATACAGTTAGAGGTATGATTCTAGTAGCATATACCTTGGTATATATTTTATTTTTTATAGGGGATTCAAATACATCTACCTATTTGGATATCATGGAAATAATAACATTTTAAATTCACTATTTTTATGGTTTGGTGACCCTTGATACTCATTTGAGAACCCAACTAGAGAGTGTATTCCAATGTAAGGAGTTACCCCTTGAGATAAGTGGATATTGTTTCCTATGAGACCTCTTCACCCTTGAGATGTTTTGTTTCAGCCTTATTATTGGAATAAAATATTTATTTCTTTATCATTACTATGTGGATTTCCATCACTGGAGGGTATCCATCACATCACTGGATAATGGTAATTATTTTCACAAGGGTGAATGGGATTTTCCAGAATAACGGGAAATACCAAAGTATCATGGGATGGGTGGAGTGATATCCTAGATTCTTAGACATTATATAGATGACTAGTCCATACATCAGGATGAATTCACTTCTATAGTTGACCATTTCAGAGATGTATTCCCAAAAAAAATTTCTATGTTATCACCTAAGAGAGAGGTAGAGTTCCTTATTGAGTTGGTTCCAGGAGTTGCACCAGTGTCCATTAATCCTCACAAGATGGCCACTAGTGAGTTTTAAGAGCTCAAGATACAACTAGGGAACTTAGCGATAAGGTATTTTTATGACCTAGTACATCTCACTAGGGTTTTGCTATCCTTTTCTCCAGGAATATGAATCAGATATTCAGGTTTTATGTGAATTATTAGAAATTGAATCATATTAATTTGAATAACTGATATAATTTTCCTCATATTGATGACCTATTTGACCATATATAAGGATAAATAGATTTATCAATGCATTATTTGAGATCAATATATCACTAGATATGTGTTTTTGCTTCATACATACCTCATACAATGTTTTATAGAAGGTATGGTCTTTATGAGTATTTTTTATGTCGTTAGTTGTCACAAACACACAATCATTTTTCAGGGATTAGAAAAAATGTGTTTCCCACTCATATTTATATTCTGTTTTGATAGTCTTTATGGATGATATCCTTAGGGTATTCTCATACTCGACATGAACATGTAAAATATATTGAGATAATGCAAAATTCACTAAGAGATAATAGGTTATATTCTAAGATCACTGAATTCCACTTTTATATCTATAAGGATAACTCCTTATGTCATGTTATTTGAGAAGTAGGAGTGTTTTTTACCCATATAAGGTGTGTATTATGGGTTTTTTAGAGGAATCTTAGAATTAATTTGACATAAAGAGTTTATTGGGGTTGGATAGATATTACACATGATTTATTCAGGACTTTTAATTTATATAATCACCACTTATGATCTTGACTAAAAAGAGTGCGATGTTCTTGTGCTTAGAATCCTCTCAGATATCCATTCAGGAGACGAATGGGATACTGACTTCATCACCAATCCTAATCACACTAGATCTTAGGAGAGGTAATAAGGTTTATTGTGATTCACCAAGAATCAAGATACAATATTTCTGTTATAGGATTATAAATTCATGTTATAAGAGTCTTATCAGTTGAGTCTACATTATAGGAACTACCCAACACACATTTTCAAGTTACCCACTATTGTTCACAACTTTCTCTGTTATAATCATTAATTATTTGGGGAGAATTTTGTAGTGTATACAGACCAAAAAACCCTCAAGTATATATTTACAAAGTGTGACTTGAATCTAATCCAATGAAGGTGGGTTGAATACCTATAGTATTTTTAACTTAATATTTTCTGTACACATGGTAATGGAAATGTAGTTTTCAATGCTCGAGTAGAAGACTTAGACATAGGCAGTTAAAGAGGCTAGTAGTGAGTGGAAGATTATGTATTTGTTTTCTAAGATGCATTGGATGTTGAAGACCATCATATATAGTTTTTTACATGCATCTTTATTAGTGAAATCATAACATCTAGAGAGAGTAAACCTGAGATAACTATCAAATCCCGAAGGATTGTTCATATGAGATAGTATTGAAGGTGAAGAACCACCACCATGTTGGGTCATTGATGAGAATGAGATCTTGTGCATTCATAGATGCATATGGATTCCTACACATGTGTGAGAGGAATTTGATGAAAGGTATCATTCCACTATATGGGAAGTACATCCTGGTCTTACCAAGATGTATCATGACGTACTCCACCAATACTAGTGTTTATGAATGAAAAGGGAGATTTTTGGGTTTATTACATGGTGTTACACCTTTCATCAGGTTATGAAAGAACAATAGAGACATGAGATGATTTTATAGCCATTACCTATTCCTAAGTATAAGTGGGATTGCGTCACCATATATTTCATGATGGGATTGCTTATATCACCAAGGGGTATTAACACCGTATGGGTGATCTTAGACAATTTGAAAAGGTCACACATTTTTTACTATTCAAGAGTCCCTTTTAGTGGATGAGATCAAGAGGGTCAACATTCATGAGTTAATACGACTCTAGGGAGTTACTTGTTCTATTGGATTAGACACAGACACTTGATTCACATCAATGTTCTAGAAGGGGTTGTAGAAGGGAACTGGGTTCATAGCTACTTTTGAGTACAGCCTATCACCCACAGACCAAAATTCAATCCAAGCATATTATAGGGATTTTTGAGGAAATTATTTGAGCACATCTCTTAGATTTTTGAGGTTAATGGGAGAAAAAAGTATCTCTTATCGAGTTCTCTTACAACAAATTCTTCTTTTAGATGATACATATGGATATTTATAAGGGTTTATAATGTAATATGCATCGTTTAACCATATTCTAGTTAGATGCAAGAGAGATATTGCTACTGGGTCCTCATCTCATTTAGGATACTTCAATGTAGGTTCAGCTTATCAGGAAGAATATATATAAAAACTTGTATAGGCATAATTCATACGCTGATCATCACCATCAAACACTAGAGTTTGAGGCTGGGAGTGAGGTTCTATTCTGTGTCCTACCCAAACCGATGCAAAAGTGGATTCAGAAAAAATGGAATCTATCACCTAATTAAATTTAGAACTTCAAGATTTTAGAGAGAGTAGGGCTAGTATCCTATCAGTTGTAGTTACCTTAGAGGTATTGAGACATTAATTATATCTTTTATATATATCAAATTCACCAATATCATTAAAATATTCTTTATATTATTTAGTTCGAGGAGGTTGAATTAGAGCTTGATGCATCATTTGAGGAGCCCCAAATTCAAATTATGGACCAGACTGTGAAGGTTATTTTAAGTAGGTCAGAACCTCTGTTATGGTTGATATGGAAGTATAAAAATGTACAAGATGAGACCTGTGATAAATATTCCAATGTATGTTCTTAGAGGCCATATTTATTTTCAGATTATGTTTTACCACCCATTGAAGGGAAACTTAGGGACTTGTTTCTTTAAGGGGTGACACTATAAGATACTGATTTTTTCTATGTGATATTTATCCTTTAATTTCTACTTTAAACCCAATTTTTATCTTTATAAATGTCCTATATGGTCTATGGAATGAATCAAGTGTGTCTAGGGCTTGTTTAGAGCTTATAACATGGTGTTTTGGAGAAAATAGACCAGACACTATTTTCCTTTACTGTACACCTGAGGCTGCATGATTTTCCCAAACCTTGAGGGGGTGTTTTAGGACTCCAAAAAGGGGAGTCCATGGGATAAGAATAGTTTATATAATCATGTAATACAATTTGTGAGGGGGTGTCCCCTGTCCAGATAATAGTGCATGGGTAGAACATGGTCAGACAAATTGTGCTCACCAACTATGTGGGCCACTATCCATAGATAGCAACTGATGCATAGTTGGTGCAGATTTTGGCCAACTCTGCATCCAAACCATGTGCCTCTTTAATTTTGGAAGATTTTAAATTTTTTACCTATAAAAATTTATGAAGGGATAAACCCATTTCATACCACCATTATTTCTAGCGAACCACAAAGTATCCCTCCTCTTCTCATTGAATCCCCTCTCAGGTCTATCATGGGATTTGAATCCATTATTCTGTGTGACCTCTGATTCAAGTTCCACCTATCTCATTTGATTCACACTAGTAGGCTCTCAATTCCTTTATCTCCTTTTATCATTCATATTTCTATTGATAGAGTTATTTTGGTAAAATATTATATTCCTTATTTCTATGGTGTTTGTATGTTTTTATATTTTCTTTAATTTTTTATACTTATTCAAAAGTGTTTGTATGGTCATATATTTTAAACAAATAATTAGAATGATATTTTTTCACCATGGTTGATTTTTTATTAGAGGGATTTTACTAGGTGGGGAATACACCATTCGAGGGTGCTTGGGATGGGCCATAGACCCTTTTATTTTCCTTTTATTTTTATTTTTTTGTCCCCTTTTGTATTTTTTGGTTTTCTTTTCTCCACTCCCCCAAATTAAATTCCCATAAACAAACCTTTTTTATTTAGTGTGGCATATCCAAAATAGGTAGAGGGATAGGGAGAGGGATAAGAGAGTTATAGGGAGTAGGAGTCACTAGGGGTCCATCTGAGACACAAATCAGAGCGCGACAACTATAGGTGGAAGACTCAATATGATGATTTGGAGTTTTGTACCCATAGGTGGATATGTTTTTAATTTCTTCCCATAAATCTCTATATTTCATCCATTTTTATTTTTTAATTCTTTTAATTGGGGTGGTAGGGACCCTGTGGGGGTTGACCTATGACATTTGGGGACAAATCATGCATTTCAAGATGTTTTGGGGGTTTTACTTCTAGGAAACCCCATGTAAACAACATTTGGATCAGTGAACAACTTCCATGTGATATTCCAATTTAGGGAAGAAGATTTTTTAAAAGTAAATTACATTTACTTTATGTACAAATCGTTTAGTAGTACTTGGACATGTACAAAACCATGTGGTTAGGTAAATAGGTATACATAGTTTTGGGAAGTATATACAGTGTACTCTAGGTACTAACCATGTAGTGGGAAATAGCCATAGGGCATTGTACTTGGGACGAGACCCCATGTGAGGGTTACATTATAATGTATTGGTACATGGGTTGAACCCATGTATACCCAATCTATGTAATAGTACACATCCAGATCCTATTTCTTCCCTATCCATGTAAAACTATAATGCTAGTTGTAGATTAGGAAGCACACACAATTTAATCGGAAGTTTATGTTGTGATTTTTTTTTCTAAATGGTCATTTTGGGTTTTTTGTGCCCCGGGTTCATAATTGGACTCATGGGTATTCCATTATAAATTATTTTCTATGATGATCATGAGATAAGAATATTTTTAAATTTTAGAGGCCCATTGAATGATGTTTTGGGCTGATGGACTTCAGTAGGAGTATTTCATTGATGTTTGGTTTTAGAATCCTCATAATGGTTGGGTTGTGAGCTATGAGTACTGAGTGAGGGTTTTTAGGTCAATGATTGGTTTGGATTGAGTGTTCTTTGGTAAATATTTTGAGGTTCATGGGTTTGATCTCAGAAGGTGAGATCATATATTATCTCTGAGGTTATATTGGGTTTCCCCTGTGTGATGAGATTAATTTCTAAAGGCTAGAGTAGTTGAGGTTTGGATAATGTACTTAAATATTATAGATTTTAGAGCCTTCAGGATGGTTTGATGTTGTGGGGTGGTGGTTATGGATGGGTGCTATTTAAATATTGAAAAGTGTCTAAGAGGCTCATGAGGATTCCCTTGTGGGTTGGTTTCTGATTTAGTGATCAGTGGTAACCTTAGTTATTAGTTGATAAATCTCATATGGTACGGTTAGGATTTTTTCAAGGATCCCTTTGAAGGGTCCTTCTTTTGAGGTTTTCATAAGGAATGTTGTGAACTCCCTTGAAATCATGTCATACTATTAGATTCCCATTTGGATTTTTTTTGATCAAGGATTAATTAGAGGCCCTTGATGCCTATTTGGGTTATTTCTATACTGGGTGTGTCCCATTCTTTGGATGATCTTGAGGAAACCCTTATAGAGAGACCTTAGATTATTGTATCATGTTTGTCTATTTGAGGGTCCATTGAAGAGTTTGGAACACGATATTGGTTGAATAAGGGGAGTACCTAATTGGATGTATCTTTATACTAAGACTCCAAAGGTTATGGTATCTCTAATTTATGGTTTTGGCACTAGGGTTGGTTATTGAGAGCCTATGGTGGCTGTTTTGTGGGATTATGAGATCTAGGGGACCATTGAGAGGCCCCTTGCTTAGTTAGATAATATTTGATCAACACTATTAGTTTAGATTTTGGGATGGAGGGTTTGAGGGTTGTATCATACCACATTTAGTTGGACCTTTTTCTTATTGTTTGAGAAATTTTCTGCTTAGGAATTTCGTTTTAGGGGGGATACCTTTTGGAAATTTTGGATCATGAATTGGCCCTGAGATTGATTTGGTTCCCTTATCTATATGTTGGATATTGTTAGACAGTATTAGAGAGGTAATGGATGATTTGGAAGTGGTCTTCCCCCTATATTTGAGTGCTCATCTTGGCTAGTGTGGTTATAGGCTCATGAGGGGTCAAGGTACTTAGAATGTGGTTTTTTCCACCATGGATGCTGATGTGCTCTAAACCCTAGGGATTTTTGACACTCTAAGGTTTATGTATAGATCCCACCTATTGTGGGGTCCATAGATGGTTACTGATTTGTTTTGTAGGATTTTAGTGATAGGTAAGTTCGCTAGTTATTTCAACCAAGATGTTCCTATTTCCAGCTCAGATAATGCTATTGGAGTCCTTATGCCTGGTATATGTGATTTATAATGTGGATACCTATGGTTACTCCCTATGGTCTGACATTAATTCATTTTCATTTATATATCTTAGATATACTATATATATCTTTCAAACACACTTTTTTCATGGGGATGGGTGAGCCAAGTGTTATAAATCCTCGTGAGGAGGCTAGAGAGGGGGTAAACATACATTAGATATTATACTAGAACTTGTGCTTGGGTATTTTACTGATTTTTTTAAAACTCATTTTGATGAATTTTTTTCCATTATACTAGTTGTAATTAGTTTTGAACTAGTATAGTAGTATAATTTTTTAATTCACTTGTTATGAGAGTAGATTATGTGTTCACCATTGTGGGTGGCCTACTGAGATTTATTTATCACCCCAATATATGTACCTTGATGTGTTTGTAGACCGGATTTCTGATTTCATGTTGGATCACAGGATGTTAAGAGGATTGGGACAAGGCCCAGTGTTTTTGGATTATGTGAAGCCCCTAGTTTAGTGTCTCAGGATCGGGCTAGAGTAGCTCGAGCATCATGGATACCAGGTATATGGTTCAGCTCAGAGTTGGTAGTAGAGCATGATGTATTTTTTTAGTTTCTTTATTTTGTATTTGTGAAAATCTCACTTTGTGATCCATTATTTTTTTTATAAGATTTGAGTTTATATGAAATTATTCTATATTTCATTTTTTATAGAATACTTCTATTTTATTTATTTATTATATGTACTTTTATTTTATCCTTATGGATGTTTTATTTATTTTTCACTTTAATATAACGTTTACCGTAGATTATATTCTAACTACATGCTTTTAGATCCCAATCGCTAGTTGTTAGCCTTTATTATTCCGGGAGCTGTGCTTGAGGATTTTTGGTTGGATGGATTGTGTAATTTTTTAGGTCCACCTGGGATTATTAATTACAAAATGGTATCATAGATGATTAGTTTTGTGATATGGTTAGTTAGTAGATCAGTGGGCTAGGAATGTGTTGATCTTGTGATGGATATCCGACTATTAGGTTACTAAAACCTTTGCTGATAGGAATTCCATGTTTCTGGGGATTGGGCTTGCTATTATTGGTTTTCATTTTTATGTTTGTGTGATTTCACCTAGTGTGTTGTACATGGGTTTGTGGATTTATAGTTTATATTTATTTTTTTCCTCCTAGAATGTGAGAAAGAGGCTAGTGTTCCTGGATCATTCTAGGAACAACAGATTCACATTTTGTATTAATATATGTTTTGTTTTATTAACAATTGAGTTTTAGTTGTTTAAACTGTCAGAAAATTCTCATACATGTTGTAATTCTACACAACTAAAAAACATGTGTATATTTTCTTCTAATGATAGATAATATGGAACTTATGGTAAGAAACCTTCTAGTGATGGAGATGCAATACCTTTATTGAGGGAAGCATGGAGACCCTTGTGGGTCTATAATGAGCCCTGAGTTTCTTGTTGGTGGCTAGATGATGGTAAGGACACCTGGGGGATCATTGGATTGAGCTCAAGTTTTCTTGAAGTGGTAGTTCCTTATAAGTCTCAAGTTAATGTTCCTTGGGGGGTGGGGGTATTATTTCCACATGTTGTTTGTTGAGTCATGCAATGGGGACCGTGTTCCTGTTATCACTGATATCTTGGGTGGGTGTGGTTTTACTTCATTAGTGGGATCATTTAGCTATGCATTCACCAAGGCATAGTTAGGCATGAGGATGCTTTTTTGGGAAATGGGGAATTGAGAGTTCTCCCTATATCATGGATGTCTTGAGAGGGCGGGATTGGTTTGTCCCACAACACTACTTGTTTTGGTTTCACCTTGGGTAACATAGTGAGAGCATGTTGGGACACTTGTATATTTGATTCAAAACACGAGTCTAGGTTTTTCATGTGGTTGATTTTTCATGAGGGGGATTCTACTATACTAAAGAGGAGTGTTTAGGGGGATCTGGTTTGTTATAACTGGAATGCGTGAGGACTATGGTTAGTGGTTTTAGGCATGTTAACCTAGATTTATTGGGACTTTTCTTATGTGAGCATCAGTCCTATTACTCATTCAATAGAAATTTAATGAAATACTTATATTGATTACTACACCATAGTTTTTTAAAATTCATGAAACTAATTTTATGTGATTTTTTGGGCATTAAGGTTTCTATATCTGGTAGGGTAGGGGTGACCATTAGTTATTCTTATTTTCTTACTACGGCTCATGTATGAGTGGTTTGGACTCTTCTATCCATTGTGTTCAGTGCTGGACATAACATTGACTGTGTGGTTTATTGTTGGGATACCGAGGTTATTATAAAGACAGAATTTTGGTGGGGAGAATTATATTGAGCACAGTTAAATTTCCATCATGTTGGGAGTGATTTGTGGACACTGTAAGACCATGCATTGGATGTTTGAGGTCGTATAGACTATGATAGTGTTTGAAGGAGATCATGAATTATTTTTGACCAATTTGGACTCTAGAGGTTAAGAAACATTTTTAGAGGGTAGTTTGTGATGATTCGTGTCATCATAGTTTATTAAAATTAGGAAACATTTTAATTTTTTCCCTATAAGTGTCTTAATGGTAAATGCTAAATTATCTATAAGATGATATCTGATAATTTTTACAATCGGTTTATTGGTCCCTAAATAGGGTATTTACCTTAAGAAAGGGGTTTTGTGGAAATTTGAGCCACATAAATTATTATCGAATATTTAATATTTAGTTAATAAAATATTAATTTATTCTGATGTGTTTGTTTGACCATATCTTTAAATGGATTGATGGATTGATATTTCATCTCTTTGAATGAGTTTAAAACATGGGTTTCTCCTAAGAGAGACATAAACCCATCATGGGTGTCGGGGATGAGATCAAACCCCTTATATTTTCTTTTTCTTTTTTATTTTTCGACCCATTTTATTTTTCCCCCTTTTCTTTTCCCCTTTCTACCCTTTGGATTCCCATCCATTCCCCTTGGGGATTTTTCATTGTAAAAATTAGATAATGAGAGGGAGAGGGAGAGGATAAAGAGAGATAGAAAGGAGGCATCATTGGGGATTCATCTGAGGCATGCATCAAAGTGCAGTGAGCGTGGATGGAATATTTGGTGTGAATATTTGGTAGTTTTCACCCAGGGGTATGCCTGTTTTATTTGTTTTTCTTTATAAATCCCCTTTTTAGTTGTTTTTTAGTTTTTAATGTCTTTAATGGGTTATTGGTGACCCTGTGGGGGTCGATCTGCAACTTTTAGGGGGGAATCATGTGCTTTGGGCCATTTTGGTTGTTTTTCATTCAAGAAAACCCATGTACACGATGCGTGGTTCAGAGGAAAAATTCCATGTATTATCCCTATTTGGGGAAGATAATTTTTTATAAGTACACTCCATATTATTTTAGTACACACAATGTAGTAGTACTTGGCTATGTACCTGGTAATGTGGGGAGTACATGGGTAGAAACGTTTTTGGGAAGTACTCAACATGTACTCTGGGTACATGGTGAGTAGTGGGACACGACCATATGACATTGTACATGAAAATACACCATACATGAGGGGTAAATATCCATATAGTAGTACATGGGTAGACCCCATATACTCCTCGGTTGTGACTAGTACATAGCTAGAACCCATGCCTTATTGGGTCCAGAATAAGTAGATGTACATATAAATATTTGTGAGTACACATCATGTACTCAAAAGTATGTGCCATGAAATTTTTACTCAAGGGGGTTTTGGGTGTGTTGTTCCCTAGAGTCAGAATTAGACTTGGGAGTAGTAAGTTATAATTATTTATCCACATAGATCATGATGGATGAATCCTTTCAACATTTATATTCCTTTTGGATGAATTTTGGATTGAGAGAGTTAATTAGAAGGATTTATATATGATTTTTTAGAATTTTCCTAGGGGATGGGTTGTAAGATATGAGGATTGAGTGAGGGTTGTAAGCTTGGTTATCATCCTGGATCAAGTGTTTCATTGAAATTTGTTTGATTTTCTTTGGATGGATCTCAGAATTTTGGATTGTATAGTATCTATAAGGTGATATTGGTTTGTCCTTCTATGATGGGACTGATTGCTGATGGTTACAATAGTTGAGTTTTGGATCCATAGTTTGAGGATCAGAGATACTGGATCCTTCATTCTAGGTTGACTCCATGGGATGGTAGTTACATCAATCTATTGTTGAGATGTTGATATGAGTCTAAGGGAATCTTGAGGGTTTCCTTGAAGGATGTTCGCTGGTCAAATGATTTGTGGTTTCTATATTGGGTGGCTGAAATGACCATGTTGAATTTTTTGGATTTTTCTAAAGAACCCTATCAGGGCCCTAATTTTAAGTTGGTCCCAAGGACCGTTGTGAACACCCTTATTGGAACACTAAACTTTTTTAAAGCCTGAATAGAGTTTTTTTATCAAGGATTAGTTTAAGGCCACTGAGATCCATTTGGGTTGTTTTTATACATGTTGGGATCCCTAATTTTGTTGATATAGAGGAACCACTTATAGGGTGTCCGACAACGGTTGAGTACATTTTTTTAAATTTGAGGATCTTTTGATGGGCATGGCTTAAAATATTGGGTGCAATAGGGGATTTCCTAGTAGGACATCACAATTTTCTATGAACCTAGAGACCATGGTATACACAAGTTATGGTTTGGGCCCTACTGTGGGACATTGAGATCCAATGGTGGCTGTTTTGTTGGATATAGTGATCTTGGGGACCATGGGGGGGGGTTCTTAGATGTCCAAGAGTTGATTGGAATTTCTAGTTCAACTATTACGATGGTGGGTTTGAGGTATAGATTGTCCCATGTCCTATTGACATTTAACCTATTTTTTGAGATAGTTTTTTCTCAAAACTTTGGTTTCAGGAGGAGACCCTTGGGATATCTTAAATCAGGAATTGAAACTGAGTTTCATATGGTTATCTCCTCCATTAGATGGATGGTTTTAGAAGGTACTAGGGAGTTAATAGATGATATTTATGAGTGAAACCCCCTATTGTTTACAATTCACTCAATCTTGACTGGATTTAGGCTTGTAAGGTGATAAGTAACTCATAGAGTGGGTTTAATCCTCTGTGGATGCGGATGGGACCTCAGACCCATGGATGTTGTGCTATCCAATTTCTATATATAGATCCAAATTATTTTTGGTTCCATATATGGTGCTCAATTCATTCTTTAGGACCTCCCAGACTGAAATTTTTTTTAGTTGTGTCGACCTAGAAGTTATTTCTTCCATTTAAGATGATTCTTTTGGAGTCCTAGATCTTGATATATGGTTTGTTTCATGTAGATTACTATGGTTATTCCCAAGGGTTCAATTTTTATTCCTTTACATTTATAAATCTTGAATCTCCTATTTAGATCTAGGGTACACGCCTTATGTCATGTGGCTAGGTGATCCACATGACGAAAATCCTCTGATGGGGGCCAGAATGGGTGTAAACAAACCATGGGTGTCATACAAGAAACCCATGAATAGTTGGTTTCCTAGTTTTTTATCCCCCTTTGAATGCTATTATTTCTTCTATTTCAAGTATTATTAGTTGTGAAATATAATGGGCATATCACATGTGCATGAATTTATTATGAGATCAGATTCTATTGTCACGACCTGTCCTAGTGGGGCCCACGCCGTGACTCCCCAAACCCGCCTCTAATAGGCCAGGGGCTGGTGACTAGCACCGAGTAGGCATATTACTACCATGGGAGGCATTGCCTATATAACTGTACACACACACACAAAAATATCCAAGACCATAAAGTTGAAATGAAAAACAAACACTAAGGAACAAAAATGCTTGCATACAACTACACTCAACCAACAAAGTACGACGAAAGGTAGAGTACTAAAAAGTAAACCGGGCCTGAATACAAGCTCACCAAAAACAAGAGTCTGAAAACTGTAAAGTACAACCTGTAAACACAAAAGGTACTGGGACTGCTGCTCATAGCCATAGGAACACCTCAGCCTGTAGGGAACTTAGAAATCTCGGTCCTGTCTTGGTCCGCCGTGGACCCTGTCAAAATGATGCTTGTCTGCACAAGACACCAGACGTGCGGGCAAGGCCCGTGAAGGGGTGAGTATAAAAATACTCATTAGAGGACCCCGAAAACCACAAAGCAATACATATGTAAAGGTACAGTCATCTATGCACAATATATGTCTACAGAACATATAGAACAAACCAGATATACCCAAAACCCAGACCTGTAGTATAGAGACAAGTCTCACAACTGCATAACGCCGTTAGGTATTCTGTTCAAGGATTCTGTAATGCACTCGTTCCGGGAGAACACACTCCACGTGTCTTATAGCTCCGATGACGTCTGTCCGAGAAGTGATGTTCATGGGGAACCGTCATTAGAGGTTGCAACACTCATTACGGGAGACACAATCTTGAGTGGGAAGGTTACGGTAGATAGAAAGCACTCATTATGGGAGACACACTCCTGAGTGGGAAATATCTGATACACAGATGAGGATCACTGCCAGGGCCATGGCGGATACCGTGACTCATCCAGATTCACCAGTTAGGTGATACACTAGCTAGGTATATGATCAAAACCCGGTAAAGTTGGTCACATCAATGCTTGACTCTACCTAGGGTCACGAATGGATAGAGGATCTCGATCCGGGCCTCTTGGATGGATGCCTGACTCTATCACAAAAATTCTTGCTGAAGGGATCATACTCTTGTGTGGGGAAATGATGCATGAACTTCAGGGGAACGAGAAGAAGGGGCACTAACCCAAATGAAAGATGTCCAAGATACAGTGAACAAGAGGACCATGTCGTTTTCCAAAAAGTAAACGGCATGTAGAAAGGTTAATCATCGTGTGGTATGGCCCCGGGTACTGCCCGTGGGCAACAGCCCGTGTCGTAAAGCTGGTTCCATAGAAAAAAAATGAGTACACGACATGTAGTATGGTGTACACGCCGTGTCCGAGTGACTGGGGTTGGCTACGTGTACCCTGTCCACGTTCCCAAACACGGTCTTCAACCCGTGTGTTTCAACCCGTGTCTGTGTATCCCTGAGATACACGCCGAGTCCCACGTAGCTGCTTCTGTCATGATGTACACGTCGTGCTGCCTGAAGCTGTGTAGATCATCCCATGTCCATGTATTTCCCGAAGTACATGACGAGTCTTTGGGGAAAGTCCAACATGCCGTGTGACCGGGGTCACACACCGTGTGATTCTTCTCTGACCCCTAAAACCCTAGCTACCGCTGCTAGTACTACACGATGTGTTCTTAGGAAGTACACACCGTGTATTCTGGAAATTTCCAGAAACACGGAATTCCGCAGTCACGCCTCTGGTGATGATTCGTTCGTCTATTCGGCCGCCCGATCGCCACTAAACCTTTAGGGGTTGGTCACCCCGACACTACGAAGCCGCTTACAGTGTTTTCAGACCACTGATCGGCTCCGAAAACATGATTTGATCTTCCCATGTGAAGAACGCTCGAAGAACTCCATTTTCTGATCCAAATTGATTTTTCGTCTGCCATCATCGTCACACATCTACAATGTCGTTGCGGTGTCGAACCTTTGATTTGGGATCATTGCGTCACGAAACGGTTGCGCAACGATCCGTTGTTCATCGCCCCGCAGAGAACACAAAGAACGCGTGAGAAAATAAAAGGGGGAGAAATCCAATAAAGAAATTGAGGAACGAACCCCTGCTATCGTTCGTCATGGCGTTGATACTCTCCCATTAGCAGGCTTAAACGGATCATGGATCAGCAACAGTAAATAGCATGGATTACTTCCCCATAAACGTCCAAAAGAAAATTCCCCCCCGCAAGATCATACGAATCCATGGATCAACTTGTTTGTGGTTGATCTGTGTTCGTCGTTTAAATCAAGAACGGGGAAAGAGTAATGAAATAACAACACCTACCTTTAGAAAGGATTGATCGTTGATGAAGGCATCGCGCTACTGTCGTCGTCGAGATCCTTGAATTTCGTTAGCGCTGCGAATCTCAACTTTGATCCGTCGTCATTCGTCGCTGAGAGTTTTGCTCCAACGTCCCGCGGATTTTGCAGAGGTTATTCTCAATCGTCCCCAATGAGCATCATTTGATTATCCCCATAAAAAGGAAAACATGTTTGGAATATAATTGCGTGGCTATATTAATTAGTCCAACTTTCCATTTCTTCATAATTTTGACGCATCATTAATTCACAAAACAGCTGCGCCATTTACCGTGCTGCAGCGGATGTTTCCATAAAAGAAATAAAATAAACTTGTGAATTTATTTTATTTCATTTTACTTTAAAACTTCCAAAAATAAAGTTTTCCCTCGACCTGTGCCGGTCAAGGTTAGACTTATTCCTGGGTAAATTCATCATCCCAGACACAATGGTGCCCTCAGATTTTTAATCCGGGCATCCGTTTGGAAGCTGCCATAACCGCGCACAATCGCAGACTCACTTAACATAAAAAAAGTACAAACCACCATTTCAGGCTCACTGGACCTCAGAATAATGTGTCGTCATTATGTTGGGTCTTGAAATAATTCTACATAATATTTAAAAATAATACACGGAAAATATGAGACATTACATTCTCCCCACCTTGGGGATTTACGTCCCTGAAAAGCCAAAACAAAGGCTACTCAAAAAGATGTTGGTACTGGGCACGAATTTGGGCCTCCCGCTCCCACGTGATCTCATGAAGATTCTCATGCTGCCAACAGAAGTGAACCAAGGGAATCGATCTCCCATGAATGATCCTCTCCTTCCGATCCTTGATCTCCACCGGGTACTCAGCAAAGGTCACTCCATCCTCAATTTCCCGCTTGCCCCAGTTGATGACGTGCAACGGGTCGGGCACGTACCTCCTCAGCTGTGACATGTGGAAGACATCATGTAACCGATGAAACTGTGGCGGTAGAGCTAGATGGTATGCCACCTATCCAACTCGGCACAGTATCTAGAAGGTTCTGATGAACCTCAGAGATATCTTGCCGCCTCTACCAAATCTCCATAATCCTCATCGATGTGAGACTCGAAGAAAGATGTGGTCTCCCTATTCAAACTCCAGAGGTCTCTATCGTCTATTAGAATAAGACTTCTACCAGCCCTGTGCAGTCTTCATATGCTCCTGGATGATCTGAACCTTTTCTGTGGTAGCTTGCACCAACTCTGGACCCATGAGTGCTGACTCTCCGGGATCAGTCCACCAAAGCGGTGACCGGAAGGGTCTCCTATAAAAGGCCTCGAACGGTGCCATACCAATGGTGGAGTGGTAGATTTTGTTGTATGAAAACTCCACCAGTGGTTGGTGGTCCTCCCAACTGCAACCAAAGTCCATGATACAGGCCCACAACATATCCTCCAAAATCTGAATGGTCATCTCCGTCTGACCATCTGTCTGGGGATGAAACGCTGTGCTCAAGCGTAGCTGAGTACCAAAAGCCTCCTGCAATCCCTTCCACAACCAGGATGTGAAGTAGACATCTTGATCTGAGACTATTGTCAAGGGGATTCCATGAATCCGAAATATCTCCTGCATGTAGGGGAGTCCCAAGCTCTCTACAGAACTCTGCTCCCTGATAGCTAGGAAGTGGGCCGACAGGGTGAGTCGATCAATAGTCACCTAGATGGAATCATTCCCTTGGTCATCTTTGGTAAGCCTGTCATGAATTCCATCGATATTCCATCCCACTTCCACTCTAAAACATTCAAGGGGTGAGTTAATCCCGCTAGAACCTCGTGCTCAACCTTTACTTGCTGGAATGTGAGGCATCGAGAAATGAAATCCACTACTGCCTTCTTCATGCCTGACCACCAGAATTGTCGTCAGAGATCCTGGTACATCATTGAAAGTCCAGGATGTACCTCCAATGGGGATGTATGAAACTCCCTTAGGACCTCCTCCTGCTACACCACTGGTACAACAGTGTGCCCTCTGAAAAAAGTACATGCTCCCCACCTTGTGAATATCCATCAGGAGTATGTCCTATGGATAACTGATCATGTAAAGCCACACCGTCGACATCCCCAATCTATGCCTCCCTAACTTGCTGTAAGAGTGGAGGGGTGACAACCATCAACTATAGGTAAGCTGCATCTTCTCCACCCACGAAGGATAACTGAAACGCGGCTAACTGTTGTGTCGCCTCACTCAACAGCTGTGAGCTCGACCTTCTGCTAAGAACAACCGCCACCTTATTCCTCTTCCCAAGAGTTTAGATGATCTCAAAATCATAATCCTGGAGGAACTCTATCTAATTCCTCTACCCCAGATTCAGATCTCTCTGTGATAAGATGTACTTGAGACTCTTGTGGTCAGATTAGACTATAAACCGCTCGCCCATAAGGTAGTGTCACCACATCTTCAATACGAAGACCACCACTGGAAACTCGAGATCATGGGTCACATAGTTCTTCACATGTGTCCTAAGTTGGAACGAACCATAAGTAATCACCGCATGCTGCTGCATCAGGACACAACCGAGCCTGGTCCCTGATGTGTTGCAGAAAACTACGTACTCGACACCCTCCTTTAGAAATCTCAAGACTGGGGAGATCGTCAAACTCTGTCTCAACTACACAAAAGCATGTTGGCACTTCTCTATCCATAAGAAGGGATCCCCCTTCTTAGTCAAGGCCTTCATCGGTGCTGATATCTGGGAGAAATCAGGAATGAGTCTCCGGTAATATCCTGCTAACCCAAGGAAGCTCCGCACCTCAGTCACGCTTTGAGGCGGCTCTCATGCTAAAATAGCCTCCACCATGGTTGGATCTATAGCTACCCCATCTGCTGAGATGAAATGTCTCAGAAATTGGCCTTCCTAAATCCATAACTTGCAGTTTGAGAGCTTCCCATAAAGCTAGTGCTCTCAGAGTACGTCCAGAACCATCCGTAGGGGTCTCGTGTGATCCTCCTCTGACGCCGAGTACACGAGGATGTCATCGATGAAGACCACCACGAACCGGTCCAAGTAAGGATGGAAGATCTGGTTCATCAGCCACATGACCACTGCTGGGGAGTTCGTCATTCCAAAAGGCATCAACAAGTAATCATAGTGACCGTAGCCGCATCTGAAATCTGTCTTCGGTATATCCTCGTCCCTCACTCGTAGTTGGTGATAGCCTGATCGAAGGTCAATCTTAAAGAAACATTGTTCCCCTCTTAGCCGATCGAATAGGTCATCGATTCTCACGAGTGGATATTTGTTCTTCACCATCACCTAGTTCAGGCGCCAGTAATCCACGCACAACCTCATACTCTCGTATGCCTTCTTGGAAAACAAGACTGGGGCCGCCCATGGTAAGACGCCGGGTCTTACAAAACCCTTACTCTGCAAATCCTCCAACTTCACCCTCATCTCCCGAAGCTCTGTGGGAGCCATCCAATATGCTGATGAGGAAATCGGTGTCATACCATGGTGTAAGTTGATGCAGAAGTCAATTTCCCGGTGGGTAGGTAGTCTTGGAACATCTTCGGGAGAGACGTCCTCGTACTCTACCACTACTGCTGGGAACTGGGAGCTCACAACATCTACTGCTCTGAGGGTAAGGCTAGTCATATCATGAGTGATCGGCTGCACCCTCCTATGTATGAGCCCATTTTGCACTGCCCGAGTCTCCCTTTATCCGATAAAGGAAAACCTCATTCCATCACAGCGGACACACTGCACTCTTCGCCTAAAACAGTCAATCTGGGCATGGACCGAAGATAACCAATCCATACTAATAATGACGTCATAAGGCCTCGATGCTACCAACAAGAGGTTCCAATCGAAACTCTCACCTCCAAGTGTAAGTTCACACTGTCTTCAAAGGTGTGTGGTTGTTGAGTCTCCTCCCGTAGGTGTCTCTAAGAATAATGATCGAGTCAACGGTTCTACCAGAATCTTGTGGTTTTGTACAAGACAAGTGGCTATAATAGAATAACTGGAACCTGTGTCTATTAGTACGGAAGCTAAGGTAGAAAAGACACAGATCATTCCTCAAATCATCCCTGGAGCCCCTGGGTCGTATGCCTCAACCACATGCAGTTGTCCCCGCCCTTGTCCCCCAGCTCCCTGAGCCTGGTGCGGACCTCCTGGGGGTGGTGGTGGAAGTAAGTTGAAGCATCTACCACCACCTATAGCTATCCCTACTCCTCTACCACATCTGCTGCCTGGAGGGTCTACTTGTTCTGTTCTCTTCCTCTGCCTCGGTCGTCTATCCACTGGTTCCCTGTCAGCGGCTCAACGGGTTGGGAAATCTCTAGCGAGATGTCCCCTACCATCGCATGCGTAGCATCACTTCCCCGCTAGGCTGACTAGATCTAGCCTGAGAGCCCTGGACTGTCGATCCCATATCCTTGGTCCTCCTCCAACATCTCTCATATCTTGATCCCTGCGTCTGACGCCGGCTCCCTGCCACTGAGGTCTCCGTACCTATCTGCCCGCTGCTGACTGTCGGCGGCTATCTCTGCTCCACCAAGAAACTCTCGATCACCAAGGCCCACTCGAGCACTCTAGCATAAGTAAATTTTCATAGAGGCATGACACTAGCTTGGATGTCACATCGTAGACCTCACTCAGAGGTCCGAGATATAAAGTAATGATCCCTGACCATATCCATCAAGTACCTGGTAAGGTTGGTGAACCTCGATGAATAGTCAGCTACGGTCATACTGCCCTGCTGAAGCTGAAGAGGCTCCTGGATGTGTAAAAATCTCCGGGTAGCTGGAGAGAACTCCTCCATGAATAGTCACTCAAAATACATCCACAAAAGAGTCTCCTTATCATTATTCCATGTGGTCAGACTCCACCATCGTCCCACTGAACCCTAAAGAGGGCTCACTCCTAAGATCACCATCTGGTCGGCTAGTGTTCTCACTAGACGGAAAACTCTGGTCACCGTCCCAAGACTATCCTCAGCCGCCTGAGGTTTGGGCTCGCCTCAGAACCTGAGGGGTCTCTGTCTCTGGAACTCATGGAACGCGCTAAGCCCGCGCTCCTCACCGGTCGGTACTGCAGGTACCACTGGATGCTCCACTGGGGGTGGTACAGTGGGTGCTCCACCTGGTGGTAACGCCTGGGTAACTGGTCCCTGTATCGATGCCTCATCACTGAGGGGGTCATCCTCGTGATCGTTCTGCGGAATCATAGGAGGTATGCATCATGGAGGCATCCTATAAAGAAAGAAGATGTACCATGGTTAATGAGTATATCTGGATAGATGACAAAAAGGACATGGAAAATACAATCCATTCTTATATGATGAATTTACCTTTTTATTTCCCCGAAACTAGTGTTTTCATGTACTGAGTCGAAAAGAAGGTTATCAGAGTCATGTTGTATGGATATGTCGGCAACCACACCAACACTGGAGTCTCTGGCCTGAAAGTTAAACCCGAAACACTTAACACTGTTTCCCCAAACCAAACTCACAGACTCTTGGTCCTAATGTTGAACCGACCACCTCTGATACCACACTTTCACGATCCGTCCCAGTGGGGCCCATGCTGTGACTCCCCAAGCCCGCCTCCAATAGGCCAGCGGCTAGTGACTAGCACCGAGTAGGCATATTACTACCATGGGAGGCATTGCCTATACACCTGTACACACACACACCTCCAATCCTACAAAGCTGAAATGAAAAAAACACTAAGGAACAAAAATGCATGAATACAACTAAACCCAACCGACAGAGTACGATGAAAGGTAGAGTACTAAAAAGTAAATTGGGCCGGAATACAATCCCACCAAAAACAAGAGTCTGAAAACTGTAAAGTCCAACCTGTAAACACAAAAGGTACTGGGACTGTTGCTCGTATCTGTAGGAACACCTCATCCTATAGATAACTTAGAAATCTTGGTCCTGTCCTAGTCTTCCCTGGACTCTGTCAAAAGGCGGCTTGTCTTCACAAGATGCCAGACGTGCAGGAAAGGCCCATGCAGGGGTGAGTATAACAATACTCAGTAGGGGACCCTGAAAACCACAAAGCAGTACATAAGTAAAGGTATAGTCAGCTATGCACAGTATATGTCTACAGAAAATATAGAATAAACCAGATATACCCAAAACCCAGACCCGTGGTCTAGAGATAAGTCTCACATCCGCATAACGCCGTTAGGGATTCTGTTTGAATATTCTGTGATGCACTCGTTCTGGGAGAACACACTCCACGAGTCTTATAGCTCTGATGGCGTCCGTCCGAGAAGTGTTGTTAGTCGGGAACCATTACGAGAGGTAGCTACCCTCATTACGGGAGACAAACTCTTGAGTGAGAAGGTTATGGTAGATAGAAATCACTCATTACGGGAGACACACTCATGAGTGGGAAAGATTCGATACACAGATGAGGATCACTACCAGGGCTATGGCGGATACCGCCACTCATTCGGATTCACTAGTTAGGTGATACACTAGCTAGGTAGAGGATAAACGCCTGGTAGAGTTGGTCACGTCAATGCTTGACTCTACCTAGGGTCAGGAATGGATAGAGTACATCGATCCGGGCCTCTCGGATGGATGTCTGACCCTATCACAGAATGTCCTGCTAAAGGGATCATATTCCTGTGTGAGGAAATGATGCCTGGACATTAGGGGAATGAGAAGAAGGGGCACTAACCCAAATGAAATATGTCCAAGATACGGTGAACAAGAGGACCATGCCATTTTACAAAAAGTAAACAGTGTGTAGAAAGGTTACATGCCATGTGGTCTGACCCTAGGTACTGCCCTTGTGCAACGGCCCGTGTCATAATGTTGGTCGTGTAGAAAAAAACTGAATACACGGCATGTAGTATGATGTACACACCGTGTCCAAGTGACCGGGGTTGGCTCCGTGTATCTTGGCCACGTTCCCATACACAGTCTTCAACCCATGTGTTTCAACCCGTGTCCGTGTATCTCTGGGCTACATGCCGAGACCCGCGTAGCTGCTTCTGCCATGATGTACATGTCATGCCGCCTGAAGCCATGTAGATCATCCTGTGTCCGTGTATTTCCCAAATTACACACCGAGTCTTTGGGGAAATTCCAACACGCCGTGTGACTGGGGTAACACACCGTGTGATTATTCATTAACCCCTGAAACCCAAGCCGTTGCCACCAGTACTACACAGTGTGTTCTTAGGAATTACACGTCGTGTATTCTAGAAATTTCCAAAAACATGGACTTCTGCTATCGTGCCTCCAATGATGATTCGTTCATCAATTTGGCCGCCCGATCGCCATGAAACCTTTAGGTTTTGGTCGCACCAACACCATGAAGCTGCTTCCATTGTTTTCGGACCTCTAATCGGCTCCGAAAACATGATTTGATCTTCTCACGCGAAGAACGCTCGAAGAATGCCCTTTTCTGATCAGGTCCGATTTGTTGTCCGCCATCGTTGTCACACCTCTACATGGTCGTTGCGGTGTCAAACCTTCGATTTGGGATCATTGCGGTGTGAAACAGTTGCGCAATGATCTGTTTTGTGTTTCCCCACGGAGAATACAAAGAACGCGCTAGAAAAAAAATAGGGAGAAATCCAGTAATCAATGTGAGGGTCGAAACCCCGCCATCGTTCATCATGGTGTTGATCTGCTCCCGTGAGCAGGCTGAAATGGAGCAAGGATCAATAATAGTAAATAGCATGTATTAATTCCCCACAAAACAACCGAAGAAAAATCCTTCCTGTAAGAACGTATGAATCCGCGGATCAACTTGTTTGTGGTTGATCTGCATTCGTTGTTTAAATCAAGAACAGGGAAAGAGGAATGAAATAAAAACCCAAACTATTAGAAATTATTGATCGTTGATGAAGGCATCGAATTGCCATCGTCATTGAGATCCTTGAATTTCATTGGCACTGCGAAACTCAACTTCGATCTGTCTTCGTTCTTTGCCGAGAGTTTTGCTCCAACGTCCCGCAGATTCTGCAGAGGTTCTTCTCAATCGTCGCCAATGAGAAACATTTGATTATCCCCATTAAAAGGGAAACATGTTTTGCGTGGCCATATTAATGATTCCAACTTTCCATTTCTACGTAATTATGATGCGTCATTAATTTAGGAAATAGCTGTACTGTTTACCACGCTACAATGGATGTTTCCTTAAAAAAAATAAAATAAACTTGTGAATTTATTTTATTTCATTTTACTTTAAAATGTCCAAAAATCAAATTTTTCCCGTGACTCGCGCTGGTCGAGGTTAGACTCGTTGTTGTGTAAATGTTTTGTCCCGGACGTAATGGTGCCCTCAGATTTTTAATTCGGGCATCCATTTGGAAACTGCCACAACCGCACCCAATCGCCGACTCACTTAACTTAAAAAAAGGTCAAACCACCATTTTGGGCTCACTGGACCTCAGAATGATGTGTCGTCTTCATGCCGGGTGTCAAAATAATTCCATATAAAATTTAAAAATAATACATGGAAAATCTGAGACATTACATCTAGGCTCACCATTGGGGTGGCCTACTGATATTTATTTTCCACCCCTTATATGTGAACCTTAGAGTGTATAAAGAGACGGTGTCTAATTTTTTGTTGGAGCACAGGTTGCACAGTGTATGGGGTCGAGGCCTAGTTTTTTATGATCGAGTGGTGCCCCTCATGTGGAGTCTCTAGATCAGGCTTTTACTACTCAGGTGTTGTGGATATTGGGTATGAGGTTTTGATCATACTCTTCAGTACACTATTATATATCTCTTTAATATTTTTCATTTTTTATATGTGGTGGGACCAATGGGTGACAAGTTATTTGTTGTGCATTCTTTGAGTCTATATGAATATGTGCCATATTTTATTTTTTATAACATTTTTATATTTTATTTATTTATTATACGTATATGTTTTGGCTAGTTTCCACTATTATTGTACTATAAAAAAAGGTCAAAGTCTACCCATTATACCTTTTAGATCCTCATATCTTTTATATAGCCTCTAATATTTGCGGAGGTGTTCTTGAGGCCTTATGGCGAGCCAGATCGAATTATGTGTTATGTCAACACGACCAAGTTCATATCAAATTTATAGTAGTCACTGTATATTATATTTTCATATATTCCATGAGCAATGTAGAGTATGATTATAATTTGTTTAATTTTTTGAAGAAACTAATAAATGATTAAATGTCTTACAAGATTAGAAAGTAAGGATTTTTACTGCAAGAAGTATCATTCTTAGGTCATGTAATCACTAGTAAGAGCATATCTGCATATCCTTAAAAGATGAAAGTTATCAATAAATGTACCATAATGACTATAATAATCAATATCCATAATTTTCACAGCATATTTGGATATTATAGATTCTTTTTGAGTAATTTATCATGACTATAAAATCTACTAACCATGTTAACACCTAAGGAAGTAAATTTCATTTAGATAGAGGAATGTGAAGAATGTTTCAAGGAACTAAAGAAGTGGTTGTTAACTACACCAGTAATTACATTACCCTACCATGGGGAAGTGTTTCTAATATACTATGATTCTTCAAAAAATGGATTAGGAGGAATCCTTATGAAAAATGATAAGGTATTTTTTAGGACTCACATCAATAAATTTGCACTATAAAAATTTCAAAATGCATAATTTGGAGTTAGAAATAATGATATTTGTATTAAATATTTGGAGGTATTATATCGATCATGAAAATTGGGATATACACACCGAATACAAGATTTTGAAACATATATTCACAAATAAGAAGTTAAAAAAGAACCACGATAGATGGTTGGAGCTGATAAAAAATTATGACATCTCATTACACTACCACCGGAGGAAGGAAATAATGGTAAATGATTCACTAATAAAGAGATATATTTCTATATTATCAATGATGATGATTTAAAAAGATATAATAATCAATGATTTGAAACAAATGAATTTTCAAATTATAAGGGAAGGAGAGAAATCATATCTTTCCTAAATGAATTTTCAACCATCCATCCATGTGATGATCAAGGAATCCTATAAATATGATGTAGAGATACATAAAAAAGTAACAAGTATTTTTGAGTTCAAATTTGATAAAAATGGAGTTATAATTTTTGGTAACCAAATATGTTTCATATAAAAACACTAACTTAATCAGGATATTTTGGATGATACTCATAACTCATCCTTATCTATTTATCTAGGTATCTCAAAGATGCATAGAGATATGAAGGAAGTTTTTTTCAAGATAACATGAAGAAAAATATCGCATAATTCATATCGGAATTCTTGGTATGCAAAAACATTAAGTCAAAATGACAGAAGTATAAAATTATGATTAAAATATTACCTATACCAGTATGAAAATCAGAGAAAATTGCCATATGTTTCGTTTTATGACTCCCTAGGATATCCAATAGCAACAATTCCATTTGGGTTATAGTCGATCACCTCAAAAAATCAGAAACATTTATTTCCATAAAATAAAATTAATCTCTTACATAACTCACCATGATATATATAAGATATGTTTAAAGGTTTCATGGTGTACCACTATCCTTTTCATATAATTAGGATCTGTGGTATACCATATGGGTATTGATAATATTTTAGAAATAATTGGAGAAGGAGTTGTGTTTCAATACTTCCTATCACCATAAAAAATAGTCAATTTGATAGGACTACTCAGATTCTGAAGGATATAATCTGATTTTTTTTCAATGGAATTCCAAGGATGTTTGGATCAAAACCCCTGGTATATTTCCCATATAAAAATAGTTTACATTTTAGAATTAAAATGGAACCACTTGAGGTTCTATATAAGAAGACATATAGGACACCAACATGAATGGATGAAGTAGGAGAGATGAAGATTATAGGCTCTGAAAAATTATATGAAATGATAGAGAAGGTTCAAATTATTCAGTGTCTGTAATGAGCCGAAATTTTTAATAATTTTAGTTTCCTTATTTTTGTGTGTTATTTTATTTTATAATCAATAAAACTATTTCATTTAATTAAATGAATGAGATCGTTGGATTTTGACGGTTATATGACTGTTGGTCAATATGACCGTTGGAAACTAAACGTTGTGACTGTTGTTTCTAAATACAAGTGATCTTGGTTAATTAATACAAAAAGGAGATATGATGGCCTCATCCAGTAGTCTCGGGCTGATCAAAGCCCATCTGATGGAACTTGGGAAGGAGGTAGCACCATTGGGATTTGCTCTAGACCAAACCCAAGCCGAACATCACTGTGTGAAGCTGGAATGGAATCGCCTTCGGGATAAGTTAAAGATTATAGAACTCAATATTTGGGAAATGTTGGTCGAGCCACCCTCAAGTTCTCTCACCTTAGCACACCTTACACTTGGGTCCTATGCTGGGGTTATAAGGGGCTATGTAACGATACTGTCACTACTTTGTGTAATCCTTTGAGATAAATAAAATTGTGATTTCTTCCTTTGGTGAAGTTTGTGATTTTTCATATGTTCGAATAAATATAGGATGTATGTTGATGAATTTTTAAGAAAGGGATATTTTAAAATATTTATGTAAACCTTAAATAATTAATGATGTGTAAGGATTTTCAAAAAATGGTCTTCTGAAAATGTGTTCAGTAAGAAATTTTGAGTCTAATAAGATAAACTTAATTTTTGGTGAATAGTAAATTTTTAATAGTGATTTTACACTTAGTATTAGAAATGTGACCAAATGGATTAGTAATCTCTCTTAAAGAAAGTATTAATATAATTTAGGCACCTTGATTAAGTAAAGCGATTCAATAAAATAGGTAAATAACTGTTTCAGAAATTGTTAGTCAAGTATTAGTTTTTTCAGGTGAATAGTGTTTTTTTATTAAAAATTAAATTAAAAATATTTTAAAAAATATTTTTATAAAATGGATTTCATTTTTGAATTCTAAGCATCAATATTTGGTTAAGGTGAATTTTTGGGTTTTTTCATAAAAAAAGGAATTTTTGGTGAATGGTGAAAATATAGTTTTGAGTTTCGGGTGTTTAATGACATCATTAAGGATGTAATAATTATGAAATAATTCTGGTCAACTTATAAATAGTAAGATAATTTATGAGGTGTCCCAAGTGGTCAATACCATGGGCAAGCCCATGGATTTTCCAATACCACCGATGAGGTCTCCCTTGGCCATTAATGCCTTGTCCCCTCACTTCACCTATAAATACAAAGACATTCTATCATCCTTTCCATTCAAAAATACTCCTCAACAAATTTCTGGTCTCATAACCTCCCAAGGAGTCCTCCCAAGGTGCCCTCAAGCCTCCCAAGGTCCCAAAATTTATGATTTTGACGTTACTCTTTGAGGTAAGGGATTCTTCCACTCTTCCCATTTTCAAAGTTCTACATTCATGTCAAGTCTTTCAAGTTCCTTTTTTCCATGTTGGGGTATGATATATATGTTCATAATACATTCCTTTTATGTTCACATGATGAGAGACCCTATTTAATATCATCAATTTATTTTTTTAAGTTTTAAGTGACGCCGTTAGGCTGCCGAGTTTTTCATAAGAGAAATATTATTTTTGTATTCCTTTCATGTTTTTCATTTCATTTGGTATGTCCTTAAAATATAATTAAAATGTTATTATATCATTTATATTCTGTCCCTATACAATTTTACGGATCATTTATGAGTGGGTTACCCATGTCCGCTCTCTTTTCAATGTTTTCTAAAACCCTACAACATAGCCGTTATGCTGCCGAATTTTTGTCTCAAAATGTCTCTCTATTTTTCTCAAATTGTTTTATTTTATTAAGTGATACTCAAAACTCTTTATTCTATAGGGGTATTAACATATATATAAAAAAGTTCTATTTTAAATTCTGCGATCTACATACATGAGACCCACTTTTCTTTTTCTGTGGGTTTAAAGTGACATAAAGATCACGTCTTTAAAGCAGGTTTTATAATGTTATGACTATGAAATGAAACCAATTTATTTTATGATATATGGGTTATTTATGAAATTATTAATGATGATATATGTGGCTCACATGAAAATAAATAAAAATTAAGGCTGCACCTTGATAGCTCTCTAATGCATTGGGTAAAGACAAAATCTATAGAGATGACCATTTTAACGATACCTTAGTGAATAACCTTGATAATTTTTTAATGACACCTTGGGGATGGACCTTGGTGATACAGAAATTATTGTCTAAGTTAAATGTTGTATCCACATCTTCATGTTATGAAACACATTATTTTTATTATGACATGCCTCATGATCTATTTCTCATGCCTTAAAGTTATTTATCATGACTTTATTGATGTATCTCAAGTTCACATGTAAAATGTTTCTCTTGATTCCCTTACTGGGCCCTCTTCTCACCCTTTCCTTTGATGTATGCTCCCAGGTTATGACATGCTGTAATGAACTTAGGATGAACAATGAAGAATCCTTTAAAGTGTTTATGAAGAATGTTTTATGTCGTTTTCATGTTTTATGTCCATGATTTCCAAGACACTAGACTTTAAATATCTTCTGTTTGTAAAATGTATTGAAATGTTATGTTATAAAAAGGCAGGATTCCAAAGTTGGTATCAAAGGACGGATTAGTTATTTATGGAAATTAGGCTATGAAAATTTTAGGAAGAACCCAATAGAAAAGTTTAAATATAAGGAAATCTTCCTTGTATTTTGGTGAGTATTGAGTAAGTGGTTTATCAAACAAATGCATCCTTGTCTGTATATGAGTAGGTAGAGGCAGCTCTGGCACAGATGTACATTGGGGTAAACCCTGAAAACACCGCTTTGAGATAGACTCGAACGGGAACTGGTGAAAGACAACGGTCCTTGCTGCACTCTTGGTTATAAAACTCCCATGGGATATATTTGGTTAATTTCAAGTTTTTTATGAATCATTATGAAAGAATTATAGAGAAATATAATTGTTTAGGAATAAAGGTTTAAGACGTAGAGTACATTATAGTTAAAAGATTCATAAATGAAACAAGTTTCTAACTAAGATTTTATTCTTTTAGAAAATGGCAGCCAAAAGGAGGAACCGTGCAATTGGTGTCCGCAATGGACCATGCGCTGACGACCCTCTGATGGAAGCCAGAATGGAAACATTCATGCGAATGATGAACCAACTGACTCAAGTTATGATTAATAACTTGAATCAAGCTGAGAGGCCGATCTCACCACGAAGGGAACAAAATTCTGTTGAGTCCTTTATGCACCAACAACCACCAACCTTCAGTGGAGCTACTGACCCATTGGTTGCAGAATAATGGATAATCTCCATTGAAAACATATTTTCTGTACTTCATTGTTCGGAACAAGAAAAAGTCACCCTTACTGTTTACCGCCTAGAGGGAGAAGTTGGTCAGTGGTGGTCACTGATCAAAAACACGAAGCCAAGTGGAGAGATGGAAGCTATGGAATGGTAAGAGTTTAGGGGAATATTCTTTAATAAGTATTTCCCTCATTCGAGAAGAACGAGAATGAAGCAAGAATTTCTCGAGCTGAAGCAGAAGGAGAATGAATCCGTTGGAATCTATGAGACGAACTTCAAAAGGCTTTCCCGTTATACCTCAATCTTTGTAATGGACCCTAATGGGAAGGTCGATAGATTCTTTGGTGGACTACGACCTCATCTGTGAAAGAGTCTAGCCTACAGGGACAATGATAGCTATGGAGAAATAGTTCGAAGTGCTATGAAAGTAGAACTGGTGTTTGGTGATACAAATTGGTCTAAAAAATCTAATAAGAAGAAGAGAGCTCTAGAACCAATCCTGTGAACAAGATTTGGTTAGGAAAGAGGTGGAAAGAAAATAAAACTTTCCACATGCAATAAATGTGGGAAGAAGCATTCAGGTCATTGCTTGATTCAACGTGGCAAGTGATACAAGTGTGGAAGAGAAGGCCATATTGCTCGGAGTTGTCGTATTGAGGTGAAGCCTCAACTCCCCAACACTAATGACAAAGTAAAGATGGTTCTGGCCCTACCCGAAGTCCAATGCTTAAAGTGTGGACAACTTGGTAACTTTGCTAATCAATGTCCAAATCTAAGGGTAGTGGAGGGGAATATCCATCAACCTCAGCAAAGGCCAAGGGTGAAAGGTCGTGCTTTTTCTATCACAAAAATTGACGTTGAAGCTCTGAATGACGTGGTATCAGGTAATATTTGTTTCTTCTCAAAACTTGCAAGTACTTTGATCGATTATGGTTCTACGCATTCCTTTATTTCCTCCAAGTTTGAAAATAATATAGAATCATTCCCCAATCTTCTAGAGGTAGAGTTGTTAGTCAAGACTCCAAGTGGGATTATACATGCATCAACGGTGATTAGAGACTCTAGTGTTTACTTTAGTGAGAACAATTTTATCACAGATCTAGTAGTCATTCCCATGATGTAATTAGACGTTATACTAGGTATGGACTGGCTCTCAAAGTATAATACTAAGATCAAATAAAGAAGTAAGGAAATCTCAGTAGTCTTGAATGAACGACCTACAATTATCTTCCATGGAGAGATATCCCGACCTGATCTTTGTCTAGAGGAACCTTCTATAGACTTATCTGTGGATTTAATTAGTGAGGATGAATAAGGAAAAGGGAGTATACAAATAGAAGATGTCCCGATTTTTTAGGAATACATTGATGTATTTCCGGAGGAGTTTCCTTGACCTCCCCAAAAAAGAGAGGTAGTATTCTCCATCGAACTCATACCTAGATCTCATGTGATATCAAAGACCCCATATAGGATGGAAAATGTGGAGCTGGAGGAATTAAAGAAACAACTCCATGATATTTTGGAGAAAGGGTTTATCTCACCGAGTGTGTCTCCTTGGGGAGCACCAGTTCTCTTAGTAAAGAAGAAGGATGGATCGATGCAGATATGAATTGATTATAGAGAACTGAATGGGATCGCAATGAATATCAAATACCCTCTTCCAAGAATTGATGACTTTCTTGGGGCTCAATTCTTCTCTAAGATTGATCTTCGATCTGGTTATCATCAAGTGAGGGTGAAGAAGGAAGATATTCAAAAGACTTCCTTCCGATCAAGATATGGGCATTATGAGTTTTCTGTTATTCCCTTCAGCTTGACTAATGATTCTTCTATTTTTGTGTATTTGATGAATATATTCTTTAAGGACTACCTTGATAACTTTTTGGTAGTTATTATTGATGATATTTTGATATATTCAAAAAGTCATGAGGATCATAAAGATCATCTAAGGGTTATTTTTCAAACTTTGCGGAAGGAGAGGCTCTTTGGAAAGTTCAGAAAGTGTGATTTTTGGTTACAATAAGTGGCTTTCTTGGGGCACATCGTAACCAATGAAGGAATCTCGGTTGACCATGTAAAGACAATGGTTGTGGAGGAGTGGCCTCAACCCACAACAGTAACTGAGATTTGTAGTTTCCTTGGTTTAGCAGGATATTATAGGAGGTTTGTGAAAAACTTTTCACGGCTTTATAATCCACTAACCAAGTTGACTCAAAAAGGGTTTAAGTTTATCTGGACAAACTAATGCGAGGAAAGATTCCAAGAGCTAAAGATGAGATTGGTTAATGCACCTGTGTTAACACTATTCTTTATTAGATAAGGATTCATTATTTTTAGCGATGCATCTCTAAAAGGGCTTGGGTGCGTCCTCATGAAAAATGAAAAGGTAATGGCTTATGCATCTCTACAGTTGAAGATCCAGGAGCAGAATAATCTTATGCATGATCTGGAGCTGGCTGCGGTCGTTTTTTCTCTAAAGATTTGGAGGAACTATCTTTATGCAGAGAAATGTGATATATACACCAACCAAAAAAGTTTAATGTATATTTTCCTACGGATAGAATTGAACATGAGACAAAGGAGATGGTTGGAGCTTATTAAAGACTATGATTTTTCAATTCATTATCACCCTGGAAGAGCAAACAATGTCACAGATGTGTTATGTTGAAAAGACCATGTTGTTCTGGAAACAATGAGGATCCTAGGAGATCTGTTGATTAAGGATATAGTAAAACTGGACATGAGAATTGTAAGGGAAGGGATATCATCAACCCTATCCCAAATGATTTCTCAACCTTCATTACTAGATAAGATCAAGAAGGTTCAAAAATAATATCTTTTTTTTGCGGGATAATTTTGAGGCTATGAAGGATGTGAAGTTTCCGGATTTCAATATTGATCAAGATGGTGTATTGCAATTTCATAAAAGACTATGTGTTCCATCTATTCTGTTGATAATGAAAGAACTTATGGATGAAGCTCCTAGTTATACATTCTCTATACAACTGGGAAGAACTAAAATGTATAGAGACCTTCGTAATCATTATTAGTGGGATAACATGAAGAGGGAGATTGATGATTACACTACAAGGTGCCTAGTGTGTCAACAAGTAAAGGCAGAATGACAACTTCCTAAGGGGGTATTACAACTACTACCCATACCAGCATGGAAGTGGGATAATATCACTATGGACTTTGTCATTAGTCTCCTGAAAACATACAAATAGAACAATGCGATATGGGTTATAGTGGACCGTCTCACCAAGACTGCCCATTTTATCTCTATTCGGGAAGATTTCCCTCTTGATCAACTTGCCAGGATTTACGTGAAGGAAGCGGTAAGGCTGCATGGAGTTCCACTTTCTATCATATCTGATCATGATCCAAGGTTCACAGCAATATTCTAGAGAAGTCTTCAACATGCTCTGAGCACTAAATTGAATTTGATTACAGACTATCACCCCCAAACTGATGGCCAATTTGAAAGGACTATTCAAACACTCGAGGACATGCTGAGAACATGCTCAATGGAATTTAAAGGTGGATGGGTTCAACATATCCCTTTAGTTGAGTTCTCTTACAACAACAGCTTCCACTCGAGCATTCAAATGTCACCCTATAAATCTCTGTATGGAAAGCGATGTAGTACTCCTACTTGTTGGGATGAAGCTGGTGAGAGAAAGCTTCTTGGGCCTGATCTTGTGCAAGAGATGACAGAAAAAGTCTATTCCATCCAAAAACACATTAAGGCTGCTCGGAGTTGACAAAAGAGCTATGCTGACAACCTTCAAAGGGACTTGGAGTTTGATGTCGATGAAAAGTTTTTTCTTTAAATTTCACCTTAGAAGAGAGTCGTGAGGTTTAAGAAGAAATGGAAGCTTAACCCTAGGTACATTGGACCCTATGAAATCCTTGATCACGTGGGAGCACTGGCCTATCAGCTTTCACTTCCTCCAAATCTATCACAAGTTCATGATGTCTTCCATGTATCGCTCTTGAGGAAGAACATACCTGACCCTTCAAATGTACTAAAACCAGAGGTGTTACAACTCGAACATGACCTCTCTTATGAGGAGCAGGTAATGGAGATCTTGGATCATAGAGACAAGGTTCTATGCAACATGACTACCCACCTTGTTAAGGTGTTATAGAGGAACAAAAAATATGAAGAATCAATGTGGGAACCATAGGAGTCTATGAGGCAGAATTTCCCACACTTGTTCTCCCCTGAGGGTATGAGTTAAAATTTCGGGGACGAAATTTCATAAGTGGGGAAGAATGTAATGACCCAAAATTATTAATAATTTTTGTTTCCTTATAATTGTGTGTTATTTTATTTTATACTCAACAAAGCTATTTCATTTCATGAAATTAATGAGACTATTGGGTTTCGACGGTTATATGACCATTGGTCAATATGACCATTGGAAACTAAACATTGTGACTGTTGTCTCTAAATACAAGTGATCTTGGTTAATTAATACAGAAAGGAGATATGATGGCCTCATCCAGTAGTCTCTGGCCAATCGAAGCCCATCAGATGGAACTTGGGAAGGAGGTAGCACCACTTGGCTTTGCTCTAGACCAAACCCAATCCGAACTTCACCGTGTGATGCTAGAACAGAATCACCTTTGGGAGAAGTTCAAGCTTATAGAAATTACTACTTGGGAAATGTTGGTTGAGCCGTCCTCGGATTCTCTCACCCTAGAACACCTTACACTTAGGTTCTATGCTGGGTTTATAAGGGGCTATGTAACGAGACCGTAGCTAATTTGTGTAATCCTTTGAGATAAATAAAATTGTGATTTCTTCCTTTGGTGAAGTTTGTGATTTTTCAGATTTTTGAATAAATATAGGATTTATATTAATGAATTTTTAAAAAAGGGATATTTTAAAATATTTATGTAAACCATAAATAATTAATGATGTGTAAGGATTTTCAAAAAATGGTCTTCTACAAATGTATTCAGTAAGAAATTTAGAGTCTAATAAGATTAACATAAATTTTGGTGAATAGTAAATTATGAATAGTGATATTACGCTTAGGATTAGTAATGTGACAAAATTTATTAGTAATCTCTCTTAAAGAAAGTATTAATATAATTTGGGCACCTTGATTAAGTAATGTGATTCAACAAAATAGGTAAATAACTGTTTCAGAAATTGTTAGTCAAGTATTAGTTTTTTCAAGTGAATAGGGTTTTCTAATTAAAAATTAAAGTGAAAATATTTAAAAAATTATTTTTATAAAATGGAGTTCATTTGTGAATTCAGAGTATCAATATTTGGTAAAAGTGATTTTTTGGGATTTTTCTGAAAAAATGAATTTTTGCTGAATAGTGAAAATATAGTTTTTAGTTTCGGGTGTTTAATGACATCATTAAGGATGTAATAATTATGCAATAAGTATGGTTGACTTATTAATAGTAAGATAAGCTATAAGGTGTCCCAAGTGGCCAATACCATTGGCAAGCCCATGGATTTTCCAATACCACTGATGAGGTGTCCCTTGGCCATTAATGCCTTTTCCCCTCACTCCCCCTATAAATACCAAGTCATTCTCTCATCCTTTCCATTAAAAAATACTCCTAAACGAAGTTCTAGTCTCCTTACCTCTCAAGGAGTCCTCCCAAGGTGCCCTCAATGTAACGGCCCGAAATTTTGAATAAATCTTGTTTCCTAATTTCATGTGTTATATTATTTTATTTTTATACTCAACAAATGTTTTATTTGATAAACATGATTATAATTAGAATGAGACCCCTGGGTTTTGACTGTTATATGACCATCGGTCAATATGACCGCTGTGAACAAAATGTTTTGATTATTGTCTATAAATATAAGTAATCTTGGTTGATTATTATAGAAAGAAGATTCGATGGCCTCACCTAGTAGTCTTGGACCGATCGAAGCCCATCTAACAGAGCTTGGGAAGGATGTAGCACCATTGGGCTTTGCTCTGGACCAAACCCAAACCGAACTTCATCATGTGAAGCTAGAACAGAATCGCCTTCGCGAGAAGTTCAAACTGATAGAAATTACTACTCGGGCAATGTTGACCGAGCCGCCCCAAGATTCTATCACCCTAGCACACCTTACTCTTAGGTCCTATGCTGGTATTATAAGGGGCTATGTAAGGAGACCGTAACTGCCTTATGTAATCCTTGTTTTAAATAAAAATTGGGATTTCTTCTTATGATGAAATTTATGAATTTTCAAATGACCGGATAAAAATAGTATGCATATTTTTGATGAAATTTCAAAAGAATATTTTCAAAGAAATGTTTATGTAAACCTTAAATAATTTAAAATGTGTAATGATTTTCAAAAAATGGTCTTCTACAATTATGTTCAGTACGAAATTTGGAGTCTAATAAGATCAACTTGATTTTTGATGAATAGTAAATTATGAATAGTGATTTTATGATTAGGATTAGTAATATGACCAAATTGATTAGTAATCTAACATAAAGATAGTTTTAAAATAATCTAGGCACCTTGATTAAGTAATGTGATTCAATATAATGGTTAAATAATGGTTTCATAAATTTTTATTCAAGTATTAGTTTTTTTGGGTGAATAGTGTTTTTTAATTAAAAATTAAATTAAAAATATTTAGAAAATTATTTTTATAAAATGGATTTCATTTTTGAACTCAGAACACCGATATTATGTTATGGTAATTTTTGGGGTTTTTTCTGAAAAAAATGAATTTTCGATGAATAGTGTATTTATTTAAAAATTAAATTAAAAATATTTAGAAAATTATTTTTATAAAATGGAGTTCATTTTTGAAATCAGAGCATTGATATTTGATTATGGTGAAATTTTGGGATCTTTCTGAGAAAGTTGAATTTTCAGTGAATAGTAAAAATGCAGTTTTAGGGTTTCGGTATGTTTAATGACATCATAGCTGTGTCATGATGATGTCAGGAGTTATTTTAAGGGTTGGCCGGCCAAGGGTGATGAATTATTGTTTTTGGGGCCCCATGTGGCCTAACTCCATGGTAAATTCCAAGGGAGAGCACATGGGTTTGAGAAAAGCACATGTGAGGTGTCCTTTGGCCATTAATGCCTTGTCACTCACTTTCCCTATAAATACCAAGCCCTACTCTCATCCATTCGACTCCCCACTCTTCCCCAACGAAGTTCTGATCTCATTACCTCCCAAGAAGTCCTCCCAAGGTGCCCCCAATCCCTCAAGGTCCAAACCTTTGAGTTTTAAGAGTTACGTTTTAAGGTAAGGGATCCGACCTCTCTCTTTCTTTTCAAGTAATCTCTTTTATGTCATTTCTTTTATACTCCATGTTCTTATGTTGTAGGATGTTCTTTTATATTCATCCTACTTCCCATTTCATGTTCATATGATTAGAGACCCCCCTTTCTCTCATCAATTCGTTTTACGAATGTTTAAGTGGCGCCGTTAGGCTGCTGAATTTTTAAGGGATTCTTCCACCTTCCTCGTTTTCAAGTTCTATTTTCATTCAAGTATTTCATGTTTCTTTTTATTATGTTGGGGCATGATCTCTAAATTTATCATAATGATCTTTTATTATCACATGATGAGAGACCCCATTTAATCTCTTCAATTCATTTTTTTGAAGTTTTAAGTGGCGCCGTTAGGCTGCCGAATTTTTGACGGATTCTTTCACCCTTCTCTTTTTCAAAGTTCTACTTTCATGTCAAGTATTTCAAGTTAATTTCTATTATGTTGGGGTATTATCTCTATATATATCATACTGGACTCTTATGTTCATATGATTAAAGACCCCATTTTATCTCTTCAATTCAGTATTTTGAAGTTTTAAGTGGCGCCGTTAGGCTACCGAATTTTTAAGTGGTTCTTCACCCTTCTCATTTTGAAGTTCTACTTTCATGTCAATTCTTTCAAGTTCCTTTTTGTTATGTTGGGGAATTATCTCTATATCTATCATACTTAACTCTTATGTTCACATGATGAGAGACCCTATTTGATCTTTTCAAATCATTTTTGTTGATGTTTAAGTAACGCCGTTAGGCTGGCGAGCTTTCATAAGAGAAATCTAATTTTTTTCTTCCTTCCATGTTTTTCATTTCAAATGGTATGTCCTTGAAGTTTCATTACCATGATCATGTATCCTTCTTATTCTGTCCATGTACTATTTTATGGGTCATTTATGAATGTTTGACCCATTTTACCTCTCTTTTAATGTCTTCTAAAACCTCGGAACATTGCCGTTATGCTGTAGAATTTCTGTCTCAAAATGTCTATCTCTTTTTCTAAAGTTCTTTTATTTTACTAAGTGAATACTCAAAGCTCTTTCATCTAAAGGGGTATGCATATATATACCAAAATGTTCTATTTTAAATTCTAGGATTTACATACATGAGACCCACCTTCCTTTTCTGTGGGTTTTAAAGTGATATAAAGATCATGTCTTTAAAGCAATTTTTAAAAAGTTATGATTATGAAATGAAACCCATTTCCTTTATGCTATATGGGTTATTTATGAAATGTTTGATGAAGATATATGTGGATCACATGATAATAAAGGCAAATTTAAGGGTCCGCCCTGATAGCGCTCCAATGCATTGGGTAATGATGTAACCACTAGAGATTACAATTTTCACGATACCTTGGTGAATAACCTTGGTAATTTTCAAATGACACCTTGGGTATGGACCTTGGTGATATTTTCATGATTTTCTATGTTAAATGATGTAGCCACATCTTCAAGTTATGAAAAATGTTATTTTTATTATGAAATGCCTCATGATTTCTTTCTCATGCCTTAAAGTTCTTTTCATGTCCTTATTGAAGTATATCAAGTTCACATGTAAAATGATCCTCTTGTTTCCCTTACTGGGCCTTATGCTTACCCTTTATTTTGATGTATTTCCCCAGGTTATGAGATGCAATAATGAACCTAGGATGAACATAAGGAGAAGCCTTTCAAGTGTTTAAGAAGAATTTTTTTTTTGTTTCATGTATTAAGTTCCTGGTTTCCAAGACACTAAACCTTAAAGATCCTCGGTTTTTTAAAATGTAATGAATGTTTATGTGATAAAAAGGCGGGATGCTATAGTTGGTATCAAAGGATGGTTTAGTTATTTGAGGAAATTAGGATATGAAAACTTTAGGAAGAACCCTATCGAAAAGTTTAAATATAGGAAATATTCCTGGTATTTTTGTGAGTATTGAGTAAGGGGTTTCCAAGCAAATACATCCCGGTCTGGGTACGAGCAGGTAGAGGTGGCTCTGGCACAGATGTACATAGGGGTAAAACCTGAAAACACCGCTTTGAGGTATACTCGAATGGGAACTGGTACACGACAAGTGGCCTTGCTGCACTCTTGGTTACGACACTCCCGGGGGATATGCTTTGGTAAATTCATAAGATTAGTATGAACCATTGTTAAAGGAACAAAAGATTCAAGTAAGAATATATGATCATGGATAACCTAGATTGGAACCTAGGGGATCACATGTTAGGGTATACTTTTCTTCTACAAGTTATCCTTATATGATTTAATCTCCTTTTCATGATTATTGGTTAAGTATTTAAGCCTCTAATTATATTTTCTCTTCTTAGTTAATGGTGGGAGATGGAAGAACATGTCCCAATAAACAATGTGATAGGAAATGCAATGATTTCCATATTAATATGAAAGAGATGATTAGGGGATTAAAAGCTGATTATTATTTTGGAAAACGTTCAGTATTTTAGGGAACCATATTTGATCGAGGTAAGTAGATTACTACGGTATTTTCATTGAGGAGTAAGGTTGACTTATATTTTGAAGAATCGGTGAATTTAAGGTGGACTTATAGTAATTTAGGTTACTTACGGGAATGATTAACCTATCTTGGGTGAAATATGTTTAGGTTAGCTAATTTTGTTATAAGATGTTAGGAGTGGTTGATGTTGTTTGGAGATGAACAATGAATTTTATTTTGGAAGACTATGTTATCAAATCTTTCTTGTATTTGGATTTCAATCTTAGTTTGGTTTATTTTGAGGAATATTAAGGACCATTATTTACGGAATGGTCTATGATGAACTTTGGGTAGTACCATGGAACTTTGAAGATTTAAAAGTAGTTTCCATTCCTATGGGATTCTTTTTGAAGAGTTGTTTTACCTTACCCTTTCTATTTTTGGGATAATGTTTAAAGATAGAAGAAATAGATAGTTGATATTTTGTGGATTATGTGATTCTCTAGAAGATGATTCTTTTGTTTTGACGAGACCAAGTAGTTTTGAATGCTCATCATTTGGAGAAAAGATTAGTTTTGCTAGAAACATATTAATGTATGAAACTCTACATGAAGATTGATATATTTCCTTATGTTTTTGTTCTATGTTGTAAATGAATTCCTAAAAGTTATGAAAAGGAACGTAAAACAAAAACGTTGTTGGTTTACGTTTCCTATTAGGTAATCAAAGACCACTTACACAAATCATAATTTTGGGATTTTCTGGTGGTTAACTTCCTCCTAATCATGTTTTCTATCACTCTCCTTTAGGACGTGACCCTTTGTTTTCTCCTCCATGTCCATTTTTCCTACATGGAATCCTAGTATGAGTAAACTCGGGTGGCCTTTGTACTTCCTTTTCTTTCCTTTAAAGTAATGGTGTTACTGACTCTTTTCCGATGTGGGACATTCAATGAAATTTCAAAACCCAATTTTTAAAAATTGCGAGGACGCAATTTCTTAAGGGGGGATGATTGTAACGGCCCGAAATTTTGAATAAATCTTTTTTCCTAATTTCATGTGTTATATTATTTTATTTTTATACTCAACAAATGTTTTATTTGATAAACATGATTATAATTAGAATGAGACCACTGGGTTTTGACTGTTATATGACCATCGGTCAATATGACCGCTGTGAACAAAATGTTTTGATTATTGTCTATAAATATAAGTAATCTTGTTTGATTATTATAGAATGAAGATTCGATGGCCTCACCTAGTAGTCTTGGACCGATCGAAGCCCATCTAACAGAGCTTGGGAAGGATGTAGCACCATTGGGCTTTGCTCTGGACCAAACCCAAACCGAACTTCATCATGTGAAGCTAGAACAGAATCGCCTTCGCGAGAAGTTCAAACTGATAGAAATTACTACTCGGGCAATGTTGACCGAGCCGCCCCAAGATTCTATCACCCTAGCACACCTTACTCTTAGGTCCTATGCTGGTATTATAAGGGGCTATGTAAGGAGACCGTAACTACCTTATGTAATCCTTGTTTTAAATAAAAATTGGGATTTCTTCTTATGATGAAGTTTATGAATTTTCAAATGACCGGATAAAAATAGTATGCATATTTTTGATGAAATTTCAAAAGAATATTTTCAAAAAAATGTTTATGTAAACCATAAATAATTTAAAATGTGTAATGATTTTCAAAAAATGGTCTTCTACAATTATGTTCAGTACGAAATTTGGAGTCTAATAAGATCAACTTGATTTTTGATGAATAGTAAATTATGAATAGTGATTTTATGATTAGGATTAGTAATATGACCAAATTGATTAGTAATCTAACATAAAGATAGTTTTAAAATAATCTAGGCACCTTGATTAAGTAATGTGATTCAATATAATGGTTAAATAATGGTTTCATAAATTTTTATTCAAGTATTAGTTTTTTTGGGTGAATAGTGTTTTTTAATTAAAAATTAAATTAAAAATATTTAGAAAATTATTTTTATAAAATGGATTTCATTTTTGAACTCAGAACACCGATATTATGTTATGGTAATTTTTGGGGTTTTTTCTGAAAAAAATGAATTTTCGATGAATAGTGTATTTATTTAAAAATTAAATTAAAAATATTTAGAAAATTATTTTTATAAAATGGATTTCATTTTTGAAATCAGAGCATTGATATTTGATTATGGTGAAATTTTGGGATCTTTCTGAGAAAGTTGAATTTTCAGTGAATAGTAAAAATGCAGTTTTAGGGTTTCAGTATGTTTAATGACATCATAGCTGTGTCATGATGATGTCATGAGTTATTTTAAGGGTTGGCCGGCCAAGGGTGATGAATTATTGTTTTTGGGGCCCCATGTGGCCTAACTCCATGGTAAATTCCAAGGGAGAGCACATGGGTTTGAGAAAAGCACATGTGAGGTGTCCTTTGGCCATTAATGCCTTGTCACTCACTTTCCCTATAAATACCAAGCCCTACTCTTATCCATTCGACTCCCCACTCTTCCCCAACGAAGTTCTGATCTCATTACCTCCCAAGAAGTCCTCCCAAGGTGCCCCCAATCCCTCAAGGTCCAAACCTTTGAGTTTTAAGAGTTACGTTTTAAGGTAAGGGATCCGACCTCTCTCTTTCTTTTCAAGTAATCTCTTTTATGTCATTTCTTTTATACTCCATGTTCTTATGTTGGGGGATGTTCTTTTATATTCATCCTACTTCCCATTTCATGTTCATATGATTAGAGACCCCCCTTTCTCTCATCAATTCGTTTTACGAATGTTTAAGTGGCGCCGTTAGGCTGCTGAATTTTTAAGGGATTCTTCCACCTTCCTCGTTTTCAAGTTCTATTTTCATTCAAGTATTTCATGTTTCTTTTTATTATGTTGGGGCATGATCTCTAAATTTATCATAATGATCTTTTATTATCACATGATGAGAGACCCCATTTAATCTCTTCAATTCATTTTTTTGAAGTTTTAAGTGGCGCCGTTAGGCTGCCGAATTTTTGACGGATTCTTTCACCCTTCTCTTTTTCAAAGTTCTACTTTCATTTCAAGTATTTCAAGTTAATTTCTATTATGTTGGGGTATTATCTCTATATATATCATACTGGACTCTTATGCTCATATGATGAAAGGCCCCATTTGATCTCTTCAATTCAGTATTTTGAAGTTTTAAGTGGCGCCGTTAGGCTGCCGAATTTTTAAGTGGTTCTTCACCCTTCTCATTTTGAAGTTCTACTTTCATGTCAATTCTTTCAAGTTCCTTTTTGTTATGTTGGGGAATTATCTCTATATCTATCATACTGAACTCTTATGTTCACATGATGAGAGACCCTATTTGATCTTTTCAAATCATTTTTGTTGATGTTTAAGTAACGCCATTAGGCTGCCGAGCTTTCATAAGAGAAATCTAATTTTTTTCTTCCTTCCATGTTTTTCATTTCAAATGGTATGTCCTTGAAGTATCATTACCATGATCATGTATCCTTCTTATTCTGTCCATGTACTATTTTATGGGTCATTTATGAATGTTTGACCCATTTTACCTCTCTTTTAATGTCTTCTAAAACCTCGGAACCTTGCCGTTATGCTGCAGGATTTCTGTCTCAAAATGTCTATCTCTTTTTCTAAAGTTCTTTTATTTTATTAAGTGAATACTCAAAGATCTTTCTTCTAAAGGGGTATTCACATATATACCAAAATTTTCTATTTTAAATTCTGGGATTTACATACATGAGACCCACCTTCCTTTTCTGTGGGTTTTAAAGTGATATAAAGATCATGTATTTAAAGCAGTTTTTAAAAAGTTATGATTATGAAATGAAACCCATTTCCTTTATGATATATGGGTTATTTATGAAATTTTTGATGAAGATATATGTGGCTCACATGATAATAAAGGAAAATTTAAGGGTGCACCCTGATAGCGCTCCAATGCCTTGGGTAATGATGTAACCACTAGAGATTACAATTTTCACGATACCTTGGTGAATAACCTTGGTAATTTTCAAATGACACCTTGGGGATGGACCTTGGTGATATTTTCATGATTGTCTATGTTAAATGATGTAGCCACATCTTCAAGTTATGAAAAATGTTATTTTTATTATGAAATGCCTCATGATTTCTTTCTCATTCCTTAAAGTTCTTTTCATGTCCTTATTGAAGTATATCAAGTTCACATGTAAAATGTTCCTCTTGTTTCTCTTACTGGGCCTTATGCTTACCCTTTCTTTTGATGTATTTCCCCAGGTTATGAGACGCAATAATGAACCTAGGATGAACATAAGGAGAAGCCTTTCAAGTGTTTAAGAAGAATTTTTTTTTGTTTCATGTATTAAGTTCCTGGTTTCCAAGACACTAAACCTTAAAGATCCTCGGTTTTGTAAAATGTAATGAAAGTTTATGTGATAAAAAGGCGGGATGCTATACTCAAGCCCCCCAAGGTCCCAAACATCAAAATTTCGAAGTTACTCTTCAAGGTAAGGGATTCTTCCACTCTTTCCATTTTCAAAGTTCTACTTTCCTGTCAAGTCTTTAAAGTTTCTTTTTTCCATGTTGGGGTATGATATCTATGTTCATAATACTTTCCTTTTATGTTAAAATAATGAGAGACCCTGTTTAACCTCATCAATTCATTTTTTTATGTTTTAAGTGACGCCGTTAGGTTGCCGAATTTTTCATAAAAGAAATCTTATTTTTGTCTTCCATTCATGTTTTTCATTTCTTATGGCATGTCATTCATATTTCATTACCATGTTTTTATATCCTTTATATTCTGTACCTATACTATTTTATGTATCATTTATGAGTGGGTGACCCATTTCCCCTCTCTTTTCAATGTTTTCTAAAACCCTGCAACATTGTCGTTAGGCTGCCGAATTTTCGTCTCAAAATGTCTCTATCTTTTTCTAAAACTCTTTTATTTTATTAAGTGAATACTAAAAAATCTTTATTCTACAAGGGTATTAAAATATATATAAAAATTTTATATTTTAAATTCTTGGATCTACATACATGAGACCTTCTTTTTCTGTGGGTTTAAAGTGACATAAAGATCACGTCTCTAAAGTAGTTTTTATAATGTTATGACTATGAAATGAAACCCATTTATTTTATGCTATATGGGTTATTTATAAAATGATAGATGATGATATATGTGGCTCACATGATAATAAATACAAATTATGGGTGCACCCTGATAGAACTCTAATGCATTGGGTAAAGACTTAATCTCTAGAGATGACCATTTTAACGATACCTTGGTGAAAAACCTTGGAAACTTTTTAATGACACCTTGGGGATGGACCTTGGTGATACAGAAATGATTGTCTAAATTAAATGTTGTAGCCACATCTTCAAGTTATGAAACATGATATTTTTATTATGATATGCCTCATGATCTCTTTCTCATGCCATAACGTTATTTATCATGACTTTATTGATGTATCTCAAGTTCACATGTAAAATGTTTCTCTTGTTTCCCTTACTGGGACCTCTGCTCATCCTTTCCTTTGATGTATGCTCCCTGGTTATGAGATGTTGTAATGAACTTAGGATGAACAATGAAGAATCCTTTCAAGCATTTATGAATATAGTTTTATGTCGTTTTGATGTTTATGTCCCTGATTTCCAAGACTCTAGACTTTAAAGATCCTCTATTTGTAAAATGCATTGAAATGTTATGTTATAAAAAGGCGGGATGACATAGTGTCATATTAAATAAAAACAATGTTAACAAGAAGATTTATACAAATAATTGTCGTTGATAAATAGATTTTGAAGGTGGTGACAAGGTGTTTCTCTAGATATCTACATAGAAGTAGCTTATTTGATTATTAATTAAAGAGTTTTTTTCCTTAGTACATTTATCCCTTTAAGATTATTGATTATGTTGGTGCAGTAGACTATCACTAAGCATTCACTACATACCACCCCCTAGTATATGATGTTTTCCATGTATTAATTTTAATGAAGTAAATATCAGAACCTTAAAATGATCTAAACTCAGAATTAACGCAATTGTAAAATGATATCTCATATAAGGAACAACCAGTGAAGATATTTGATCAATGAGATAATTTTTTGTGGAACAAGACCTCTTATCTAGTCAATTTCTATGGAGGAATCACAAGTTTAAGAGAGCTAAAAAGGAAACTGAGGATTTAATGATATAAAATCACCCTCAATTTTTTAATTTGTGTAATGAAATTTCAAGTAAAAATTATTTTTTAATGTGGTTATAATTTAACACCTCATTATTTTACTAAATAATTTTCTTTGATTAAATATCTTGTGAGTATCTTTTCATTCACAGAACATTGAACTAATATAAAAACCATGTTACCATAATAAAATTATTCAATATTACCATGAACTTATATCCATTTAATTATATGGTATAAATTTAAGTATAAAATTTATAAAAGCTATATAAAAAGGTATAACAAAACAATTTTTATTTTATGCTTAGAGATACACTAAAAAATGGTTTTCTCGCATTAAGTGTGCTAATATAAAAGTAATATTTTAATGACCTTTAAAAATATTATTTTTAAAAATAAATCACATATTTGGAATTATTAGGTTAATTTTTGAAAATTCTCATATTAGTAATAAATATAAGATCACTAAGATTGAAGTTAATTAGAGTGATAATGGTGAAACTGTGAATTTCAAATGTTTGTTTTATTAATTTGTGTTATTTTCATCTAATAAATTCAATAAATTTATGATAAATAATTACACTAATATGATTTTTCAACACATATATATTTATAATAATATTAAATTAATTTATAATATATTATAAATAATATTAATAATTCATAATTGTTAAAACATCACTTTTCTAGAAAAATACCTTTTCCATTTATAAATTATTTTAGATTAAATGTTAGATTTTTATTATTTAGAAATTTCATTAGATTTAATGGATAATAAATTTATCTTAATCACACCACTATTTTTTGTGATGTGTTTTTTTATTAGTAAAACATAATTTACTTGGGTTAAAACTAGTTACCTCGGTAAAAGAAAAAATTGTAAAAGTAAAAATATAAGAGTTAATATCTCCAAACATGTTAAAAAATGTATAAAAACTAATAGATGGGGATTTATCAACCCTAAATAGACCAAAAATCTATTTTTTTATAATTTTTTGATTCACTTAATCTTGAATATTGTAACTATATCATGGAAAATTAACGGGTATTCACAAAAGTTTTCTTTTTCTTCACTTATAAAAGGGGATCACTTCCACCCTTTCAATGCTCCACTTTACCTTAAACTTTTCTCTTAAAACTAACCCAAATTACATCTATAATAAGTAAAATGATCTTACCTATTCTTCTATATATGGACCTATTATTTTAAAAGATAAATATTCTTGATAGCATATACAACAGACAACACTAATATTAAACAAACCATGATATATTATTAAAATATTATTTTTTAAACATGATCGTTACAACCTACCCATTAAAATTAGTGGCATGAATAAGAATAAAAATATTATTATAAATATATATAAAGGATTTATATAATCTAAAATTATATATTAATTAAAAATAATAAGTACTCAAATTTTAGTAAATTCATTTTATGCTTCACAAATACGTTTTCCTTAAAAAATGATTTCTATTTTTTTTCTAAAAAATATTATAATTGTTTTTTGATCATTTAAAAAAATTTATTATATAAAATTAAAATAATTTTATAACTCATCGTATAAATATTTACATGGGGTGAAATTTTGGTATTTTTATGAAAAAATGGATTTTTTTTCAGTAAATAATGAAAAATATCAATTTTTCAAATACAACAATTTCAATACATTAAATCATGTAATTTAAAAGTAACATTATATTTTTGATTTGAGAATAATGTAAAATATGAAAAATAAATACTTATAATAATATAATTAATTTCATTTGAATCCTAATTATTTAAGATTTTGGTATAAGTTTATTTTTATGCTTAAAAACAAGATTTTTTGAAAACATTTTTTAAATGTATAATGTTTGTTCATTATAATTATTTAATATAAAAACTATTAATGAAATATTAAATTTAAATTCATATATTATACATATATTTATATTAATTTAGTTTCATATTATAATTATTTATATTCTTAGAGTTAATATAATATCATTTATTTCTTGAAAAATGAATTTTTTAAAACTTGTTTTTTGACATGTTTTGAGGGATTAATATTAAATTTAAAATTTAGATTTTCTATGAATTTAATTTAATAAAATTAATTTAATATTTTTTATCATTATATTTAATATTATATATTATTTTACACTAATTTTTTTGTCATAATGAATAGTAAAAACTAAAAAAATCGATTACCAGAGTTAATGTTATAACCGGTTTATCAGGGGGTTAAACTAAAGAGGTAAACGTAGTAACATTTTTTAAAAAAATTAATTTTTAATGGAGGATATTTTACTAAACAATATTACATATAAAATCTATTATTTATCATTTTTGGAGCCACTTATATTGAGAGTGACTTCCCAATATAGAATTGTTTTGGGTATTTACAAAAAATGCCACTCCACTTCAATTATAAAAGGGACACCCTACCCTAACTTATTCAGACATCTCAAAACATTTTTATTGAACAATTTTTTTAAAATATATCATATAATCATTATTCACATTCTATATATTCTAGTCTTCCCAAAATTCCAACCTTTGGTTCCTTAATAAGAGATCTAAAGGGGGTTCTTCTAAGTGATGGTAATCTTCCTCACTGAGCTCCTTTTTTTACTTCTACATTTTACAGATTAAATTATGTATTAAAAATTACAATATAATAAAAACAATTTATCCCGTATATTGAAATTTAATTATGTTCATGGAATGATATTTACCAATCTCCTCTTCCATCAAATGGGAAACGAAACAATCGTTCCTGTGCATGGAGGACTACTGTCTCACGAACCGATGTAATTCATTTTCCATAATCACCTCTAGTGACTATATATGTTGATGGATTTACTATTTATATATGATATTAATGAAATATTAATCATTCTATAAATTCAACATACCATATACCTTCTTACATTAACATCCATTAAAAATGATAACATCATTCTTGTGTACAGTGGAATACAACCTCATTAAGCAATGTGATTCATTTTTAATTAACACATAAAATGGATGGTAAATAAATGATTATTTAATGAAATAATAGGATATTAATGATATAATTATAATTATGTAAAAATAAAAAAACAATTACCTTATTTCTATCATGATCATTAAAAAATTGAAACTCTACTCATGCGTGTGTAAGACCTACCATCTCCATGATTGTATTGTACTTCATTTATCAAAACCATATTTATTGATTGATTTTAGAATTATAATTTATGTAACAAAATTTTAATTATTTCATGATTATTATTCTATATAATATTTAACAATTTTCCCTTTTACCTCAATCAACACACCGATACAGTTTTAAAATTATAAACCGATCGTCCTTAAGACACCCGATGTAGATATAACTAAACATGTAATTAAATATGTCACTAAAATAAATGAAGTAAAAGGTTTAAGCGTAATGGATTAAACTTGTAAATTTAATTAACAAAAAAATAATCTATATATGTTAATTATACATGAGATAAATTATATACATGAAAATTCTTGACTTGAGGTAAGGGTTTCATTCCCAAATTTTTTTCATTGAGACACGTGTTCTGTTATGCATATAATTTATTTAAAATGGTGTATATACCATCCCTTTTAAAATTATATCTTGAATACTTCATACTTCATGATATTTTATGTTATAATTCATTTATTACAATTGTCACAACCCCACCCCCCCAAAGATTACCCCTCCTAGGCTGACAATGATAGAAGGGAGGTCACTTCCTAAGTGCTGCCTCCAATAGGCCCTAGGTTGGAGACTAACAGAGAGGGTATAATTAATACAAAATTTAAATAATTAACCTTTAATAGAACATGAAAAAGATAGATATAAGATATATATTCCAATAACAACTTTATTAGATATATAATATAATCCCAAGTGTATACATGGAATGTAGTATAGTACTAAAACAAATGAGAGAAAAACTAAAAGTAACAAAAAGTAAATACGACAATAACCACAAAGCCAAAAAAACTCATAAAAAACAACAATATTGTAATATACCGCCTGATCTATAACATATTACTATTGAAATAAAAATATTTTATATATATATATGTGGGGTGAGCATAATGGTATACTTATTAGGATCCCTAGTGGAGTCTCTCATGAAAAAATAATGTAAGAATACTAAATCCTAGTGAACAAAATAGTGAAACTAACACATTAATTAAATTGGTATACAATTCTCCCATCCCTACCATGGTTATCTCTCACCAAGTATTTTATACAAGTAATAATGTCTTATAATAATAAATTTACAAGGGAACCCCATTTCTGCTTCCTTATTGGTTTTCCACTCTTCCCCAATGTCACATGTTCTGAACCATTTCACATAAAATTATTCCATCCCATAAACACCTAGGATAAGTATTACAATATGAAAATCATGAATCAAAACATCACATAATCCCATATTGAATCTCTATATAGTAACCGATTAGTTTCCAAGATCCACTACAACCTGTATGACATGTATCACACACCGGGTATTATACCTCAAGCCATCACAGCCGACACATCGAGTAAAGTACCTTGATCCATCATAACCCATATATGTCATACCTATAATAATCTTTTTAATATAATATACAAAGATACTCCTGTGTGAAATAAACACAAGACACTAATCACAGATATATGGAAAACTAAACACTATGCATACTAGCACATGAATATATAAAGAGATGATATTAGAGTTAGAGGGGCCAGTCAACCATCCCCCTCCCATTAAGATATAAGGGAAAAACCCCTCCTAGAGTCTACTAGGTTTTAGTTTCCCTAACCAAAATAGTGGGGTAGCATATGAGATTACAAAATATACATAATAAAATATAGCTCACAACCATACTATGGGAATAACCAAATTCTATGATCATCTATAACTAATGTATCTCATACACCCAATTGCCACTACTTGGGACACAATTTCCTATAAGAACACAACCATTTTAAGTAGATATATTAAGTTAATTCCTTTTTAAAGTTATCATATTGTTAATTAATTCATTATCCATTAATTAAAAATAATCATTATTCCAAATTATGTTATATTAATCATCAAAGTGAATTATATTCCCTCTAAGAATATTCCAAACCGAGTCCATGATTTCTGAAGATCATCTATTACATATTTCACCAACAACCAACCCCTTAGGTTAAACATGTATTAAACATTATTAACCATTCCATATTTATAGGAAATATTGAAAAAACATCCTAAGATAACACTAAATGAAATGAAAATAAGGAAATCCAGCTGCCTCGAGTAGTGGGGAATGTAATATAGATAATAAGGAACTCATACACTACCCATAATCAATTAAACATATTCATATAAAAGAGTATAAATATTAATCCCATCAATGCATAATCCCAAATTCAACCCATTACATCATCTCTAATTTCATCCCTCAGACCTTCATGCTTATCTGGATGCATCACAATGACACATGCATCAACTAACACCACATCATCTAGGCCTCCCTTCCCATGTCTCATCATCCATCCCAGGATCATATCACACATGGAGGTCACATCCATAAAACATCCCAACCTTGCAAGAAAAAATCTGAAATAAATGAAAAATCTAGGAACTAAAGAATTAAATTCAACCTTCACATGAAAATAATATCCCAAGACTCCAAATAAAGGGAATTTAGCCTTTATAACAAAATGGGCACTCTTGGACCCAAAAATTATCCTAACTAAAAAAACCCATTTTAATTTCATCTTGAATGACTACTACAAATATGAGAATTAACAGCGCTAAAAATGGGCATTAATAGCGCTAAAAAAGCGCTGTAAATTTCGGTGCTGATAAAGGTAGACATTATCAACACTAAAAGAGCGCTGATAAAACAACCCTTTATCAGCGCTAAACGAGTGCTAATAAATGAGTGTTTTGTCAATGCTCCTTTAGTGCTGATAAACTCAGCTTTTATCAGTGATTTTTAGTGCTGATAAAAGTGTAGTTTATCCGCTCTTTTTTAGCACTTATAAAAGCACAATTTATCAGTGCTAAAAGAGCACTGATAAATGCCCTCTCTACTGCTACAATAAATCTGCAGTAGCACACCCGAACACCTGCAAAAAAATCAGCATCTCAATAATCTAATTAAAGCAAGTATACCCATACAAAATTAACTCATAAATAATAAGCTAATTAGACCATGTATACCCATTCAACAGGTATACCCGTACACCATTAACACATAATTCATAAGTTAATTAAGTACATAAAGAATTCAATTCATAATTCAGCGGGTTTGGGGGCTGTTCAAGGGTTTGGGTGGCTGTCCACGGGGGGTAGGGGTGTCCTGGGGGTTTTCCAAGGGGGTGGGCTGGTGTCCACAGTGTCGGGGGGGGGGGGGGGTGGTTTACAGGGGGTGGGGGTGTCCAGGGGTGGATTGGTGTCCAGGGGGGTGGATTGGTGTCCAAGGATACAATACAGTCCTATTAGAGTGCACAATAAAAATAAAATGACCATTCATCGTACACAATAGAGTAAATAGAATAATTAAACTAAACATACTATAATTTAATGAAATTTCAGATACAACTCAAATGGTCATTCTATACACATCAATTAGACATCCACCAGGTCAAAAACACATACATGAATGAATAAAATAAATAAAAGTAAAATAATACTAAAAAAATGATCTTTACAATATAACCATTCTCTAAAAGATTATAATCCTACTTCAGTTCAATCCTAAGGCTCCACATGGGTGTGTTTTATCAATACATAAATCTTTGGACTTTTCTCTATCCACTATGCATCATGTTCTCAACCTCAAAGAAGTTATAGAGTTTGTACACACACTGAGGTGCACATACTGGGGGGGGGGGGGTGAATCTCATTCATAAACCCCCAATATTAAACCTACAATAGGGTATTGTAAGTGCATGATCAGAAAATATGCACAACCTAGTAGAGAAATAACTGGAATAAAACTAACAAAAAAATCATCATTGATCCTCAAATCCATGACTATGGTTAAACCAAAATTAATTTTTCAAGTGCTGAACTTTTACCAAGCATGTCACAAGGATCATGTTGACATTATAAAAATATAGTTTGACCTAGTCCTACCCTATCTACATCAAGACACATCAATCCTCAAGTATTAAATCTTGATCAACCATACCTACTTCATCCAATATAGGGTTTCTCTGAGTACATCATAGGAACAACACAAAACATATAATATACCATGGTCTCCCCACTATATGAATAATTATCATTGACCTCCAATATGTGAGTTTTATTTATACTCCATCATGGAAATCAACTTATGGGTGTTTTCTCATCCAGGGAATACCCTCAATAGTATCTCAGACCACCCATATGTGTTCTTCCAATTCTAAGGCATAAGACCTACAAGAATCTCATCCCTATACTATGGGAGTACCCTTATTCAGGGAATAATAATAAGAATCATATATTATTTACCATATGAGAGTATTTTCATCCAAATAATAATCCCTAGAAGCATATCAACCCTCCAATATGGGTGTATTCTCATTTGAGGCATAATCTATATAATCATCTCAGCCCTCCCCTATGAGATTATTTCCATTTAGTGAATATTCCCGATAAGAATCTCATACCACTCCTATGGTTGTATTCTCATCTGGGGAATAATACCTATATACATCTCATCCCTCCCCTTTGAGAGTATTCTCATTTTAGTAATAAGAACCATAATCATATCCACCCTCCCATATTGGAGTATTTTCATCCAGATATAAGCCCATAAGTATCATAGACCCAAACACATGATCACCCTAGTATACTAGGCCAACCATGACTTGATATATATGAGGCCCCTGATAGATCACATTCCATGAACCCCCATTTAAATACCCTTTATAAGATATCACATAAAGAATCACTGTAAAAAAAATTACTCAAACACATATAAACCTATAAAAAAATCACTAATAATCCATGATAATTTCCATTAATTCATAAAAAATCATATCCATTACTATATAACAATCATATATATATATATATATAAAAATTATTATGAGTGTTCAATGAAAAATCCACCCTGACAACTTGGATAGACTCTCAAGAGTGTGACCCATGTGTTTATAACCCTAACAAGCTCAACACATTGACTATGGTACCTATTAAATACCCGTAACTGAATTTACCCATTCCCATGGATGCATTCTTACTAGGGAAAACAAGATATTATTGAACCTACTAGGGTCCCCTAAGTCATCATATAACAAGTCACCCCATTTGGGATCCTTGATCATAGTAATAACCCTTGGGCCAACATCAATATCTTGGTGGTAAAACACCCCACAACCCAATCTCTAATATATCCTATCCTCACAAGCCAAATATGGATATTATCATAAGGGAGATGACCTCAAGTCCATTTCCTTCATAAGTTACTCTAAGTTGAATTGAACACCCAACCTATCTACCTCCTCAAGTCACAACCTAGTCCCTTTTTCTTGGGGTTGTCCCAAGATACTCCATTAGAGGAACTTAGAAATACAATTCCATTTCCTCCAACCATTCTCATGAACCTCTTCTAGTTCTAATACCAACTCTCAATCCTAGGATACCATCATATTTAATTAACAGAGGAAAAAGTCTCTATCATAAATTGATTCCCTTGAATCACCTCTTAAAAGTACTAAAAATACTTTAATGATTTACACCATCATGATCTACATAGATAAATACTAAATATAAACACAAATTTCTCAGAATTATGAATCTAAGGTGAAAAATCACCCTGAATCCTCAAATGTGTAATAAGGGAAAGGTACAGGACATGTACCTTGAGTAAACAGTGTATACTCCAATATATCCAGCCAATATATATACTTTAACATAACATATGTACAATAACGTTCTATTCATGTACTACTACATGAAAATAGAAGAAAAATGGGGTCTGACTATGTATTAATATATGGCCAGCACATATATGGTTCTTATAAAAGATCAAGGAAATCCGAATGCGTTTGGTCGGATTTCCGTAGGTCAATTGTTGTTTTAACTTAAAATCATGTCCATTTTAAACAAAAGAGAGACCCTTTTAGTGATAGAGGTCACAACATACCTCGGATTGATGGGGGGATGACTCTTACATGTCACCAAGGTCCCTTGGATCGGTCTTATAAAAGATCAAGGCAATCCAAAGGCGTTTGGTCAGATATCCGTAGGGCAGTTGTTGTTTTAACTTAAAATCGTGTCCATTTTAAACAAAAGAGTGACCCTTTGAGTTATATCGGTCACACTGTGCCTCAGATTGAGGATGGGATGACTCATACATGTCACCAGGGACCCTTGGATCGTTCTTATAAATGTTCAAGTCAATCCGAATGTGTTTGGCTAGATTTCCGTAGGTCAGTTGTTGTTTTCACATAAAATCGTGTCCATTTTAAACAAAAGAGAGACCCTTTGAGTATTACCGGACACACAATGCCTCAGATTGAAGCGTGGATGACACATACACATCACCAAGGACCTTTGGATCGTTCTTATAAAATATCAAGTTAATATTAATGTGTTTGGTTGGATTTCAGTAGGTCAGTTGTTGTTTCCACTTAAAATCGTGTCCATTTTAAACAAAAGTGAGACCCTTTGAGTGGTAGCGGTCACACCTTGCCTTGAATTGAGGTGGGGATGACTCGTACACATCACCAAGGATCCTTGGATTTTTCTTAAAAAAGATAAAGGCAATCCGAATGTGTTTGGTTGGATTTCTGTAGGTCAGTTGTTGTATTCACTTAAAATCGTGTCCATTTTAAACAAAAGAGAGACCTGTGAGTGATAGCAGTCACACCGTGCCACATATTGAGGCGGGGATGACTCTTACACGTCAACAAGGACACTTGGATCGTTCTTATAAAATATCAAGGGAATCCAAATGCATTTGGTCAGATTTTCATATGTTAGTTGTTGTCTTCAATTAAAATTGTGTCCATTTTAAACAAAAGAGAGACCCTTTGAGTGGTTCAGCGTTCTTGCATGTTGCTGGTGCATATCATCTGTTAAAATGGGAAAATGACTCATTGGAGAGAATATGTTTTATTTAATAACAATTACAATTCTCCTATGAACATTTACATACAAAAATGTTTCATCTTTTTATCCCCCTATCCCCTCTAATAATTGACCACCAATTGTACATGTCCCCAAGTCAGATCTTCATTGTATTTGTGTACAATCTACCATCAGGTATGCGAACCACTCGTTTCTGAACACATCTATATCATCTTGTGAGTATGAGGCTTTTCGGCAGTCATAGTAGTACTTCAAAATAAAAAAAATTATGAATTAATAAATAACTTAAACGAACTAGTAGTTGTTTTTGAAAATACCTCTTTAGGGATGCTAGTTTTCTGATGAAAAACGATCTATTTTATAAATTTACAAACATAATAACCACAATCATTATCATTATTTTGTTTTGGGCACTGCAAAATAATTGATCATTAAGAGAATAACTAACTTGTGTTGAGATGTGTTTGGATAGTGAAATTTTATTATATATACCCTGATGTTTGTCCAGACGTAGTACTTTCTCGCCTCCCTATTCTTAGCTCCTGTCCTCATTCCTTTTTTTAGATGATAATGATACACCACCCTATCATAAAAGAATCCTCAGTAAAAGATAATATAAATTATATTACTTGATGTTTAGACCTAAAACATAAGATTTAGTGTCTTACAGATTCAAAAACTCCATCATGTGTGGTCAGTTTGATGGATATCCTTGCTTTGAATCCAGAAAATAAATATTCAGAGTATCCAATTTCACCGCAATTAGCAACCAATGTTTCCTAAAAACACAAAAAGGAATAAGTAATAAAAGAAGTGAAAATATAATTTATATGCTTTAATCGTAGAGCATTACCCTTTCATGGTTGGTATTAAGAAAATTCTGTTATCTGTAATCTTGCGTTCAAATGTTTTCAGCAAGCTGTTCACTATTGAACCTCTTTTTTAGGACTCTATTTTTGTTAGGTGTGTTGATGTGATATGAGGACTAACCAGTCCAAATCTTGGCTCATGGGAAAAATCCTTCAACTGTTTTTCATAAATGCGTCTGTCAATAATATAGAATGCATTTAGACATAATTTTCACATTAGATCAGCTTTTAGAAAATCAATTCATGGAAACATACCTCATATATACATTTACAACTGTGATGCCTAGCCAACCGTTTTCAAGGATTTCATTTACATTTTTAGCAAAAATAAAATCTTGACTTTACTCTCCGTATATATTCTCTTCGAAAACCATTATATGACTATTACCATCTGTTAGCTTCATATCCACACGAGTCATCAATGCTAGTAAATGTGGATAGAGAAAAGGTGGTGTAATTGTGCTTTCAGTAGCTCCTTGGGATCAGTTAGTCGATCCTTTAGATGGTTTTGATTCAATGTTTGTCACCCCCTTCCCTTTCTCCGTAAATAACAACAATCATTGGTTCAAACCCTTTTTTTCATTAATTTTTAAGGGTTTAGCTTGAAAATAAAATGAAATAAATACCTCTTTGTCCGCATGTACTCTTACAAGTTGTGACGACCACACAATGAATGTCCCAATATCCTTTTCGACCGTATGAATATCATCGTCATCAAGTGGAATAGGTAGCTCTGCATTTTGCTCATGAGCTATAGTAATCATCACTTTCAGATGATCTTCGGAAGTGGTCTATTATGCAGTGTGGCATCTGGGATATTGAAAACTGTAGCCCTCGCTACAAGGTGATAGGTGGGTGTTGATAGATATAAATCACAATCATTATCATCTTGTAGAAGATCAGTACAAAAAAATTATCAGTGTTTGTCTGATTCATATTTCATGGGAACAATTATTATAATATTGATTACCACTACTATGAAAGTTTTTTGAGGCGAATGTCTCGCCTCAAAGCTGGCGGGGGGTGGGGCGGGATGTTCATGCAGCGGTTGTTCCTGAGTTGTGTCTTCCCTTTGCTTCACACCCATAAAAGTTGCTAGTAACTCCCCCTTCCATTGCAATCATTCTTCAAGGGTTTCTATTTTTCAATCATTTGTTCCAATTTTTCATCTGTATCATCCATTTTTTTTCTTCTTCTCAAAATATACTCTGGGTGTGACCCCAAACCCTACACCTCTGACACGACCATATTTTTATGGCTACTTCAAAGCTGTCGATAATAGGTCTGTATCAGCTACAAGAGTATCTAATTCCTTTTACTATCGGATATAAGAAAATATCTAATTATTTTTATGTAATATAAATTTTGAACTAATTTTTTTATCGTCGTGTCATACTTACACATCTTTCCCACACTTTCTGTGTGCTTTCATCTACTAACTTCCCTTCTTTGTTCACACATGCCTCCTTCCATAGCACATGATGTGGGATGGTCGTGCATTTGGTTTTAGACTCATCAAAATACACATAAACATAGAAAGATAATTGTGATGTTGTTTATTGGCACCTAACAATATTACTGTAAATTTAAAATATGTACCATTTTATTTTATAATGAAGCATACCCCATCCTTGCTTTACGATAGGGGTATGTTGGTTTTGATGTACATTCCTTATTTTCATTATAGAGTTTCTGTTTCATAAAAAAAATATTGACAAACAAATTGATGAATACAGGAATCCTTAAACAATGTATTATCACCCACAATATACCTGGAACTTCTCATCCCCACGACGGCCAATAAATTCATCCCATGCTTCTTGGGATATTAGGTGAGCATAGACAATGGGTGGGTGTGGCTTTATTTTACCTTTAAAATCTTTCAGGTGGAATCTTGTTAAAATATTGCGAAAACCTCGATGAATCTTTCTCGCAAGCCTTAGTACATAATACTTGTGTGAATCGTCTACTATAAATGCAATCTACAAGAGATTGAGAAGAGTAAGACATTGTTTCATTATTTTATTTGCTAGTAAATTAAAGAAATAAATTGATAATGTTTCTGTAATTTCTTCCCAGATCAAATCCTTCAACCCATACACAACATGGTTCCATGAATCTATGTCAATCAGCATGCATTGCCGAGTGACAAATCCAATGTAGATGCTAAAAATTTCCTTGTTGGGATTCACATGTTGGCCTCGTGCATTCCATCCAAATTAAAATTTGATTCCTTTACTTTTCTCCTTAAGAATTTTGGCTAACACCATCAAACTCCGACACACCTGTGTTTTCTGCGACGCCGGTCCATCATTCCCGACAATTTCATCGATATCAACATCATCTATATGTTCATATAGAATGGTATCAATGGCATGTTCTGATGGTTGTTGGACCTCAACACTAAGAGAAGTAGGAGTCGCAGCAGAAGGAGGAGCAGCAGGAGCACCAGGAGCCACAACAGGAGGAGCAGCAGTAGCAGCAGGAGCAACAGCAGCAGCAGCATGAGCTGTAGGAGCAGCAGGAGCAGCAGCAGCCACAACAACAACTTCTTGAGAGACTTGTTCAGCCTCAAGGTTAGGAGAAACAGAATGTAAAGAAGTCATTATCTGCAAAAGTGGTTGAACAGTTAATTTAGATTACATAAATTCAGTAATGATGAGATAATAACATGAGATAACAAGATCTATATTACAAACAAAATATAACCTGTTTACTGAACTTTATTTTTTTTTCAAAGGTTGAAGGGATTTGAAACCTCTATCGACTATCCAAATCCCTTCATTGTGGTCTCCTATAACATACAAAACATCAACTGCATCGGGACCACTACGAAATGATTGCGATGTACCACTAAAAGGATCAACCTCAACTGAATTTTCATCGGAACCTTCAGTAGTTTTGGATGATAACAGAACAATCGACCACTTTAGGTTTGTGAGATCTGGAACATAAAAAACATGTTCCACTTGTGATTCCATTATAAACTGTTCGTCTTTGTACTCTTCTTTACTAAAATCAACTTTCACAAATCCCCATTCATCTATTTTAACACCACTATTTTTATCAATCCATTTGCATTGAAAAATCGGCAATTAGAATGTCGTATAATCCAACTCCCATATTAGTTTGATAATGCCAAAGAATAACATATTTTCATAAATTGGATTTCTATCCTTACTACCAGAAACATGCATCGCTTCAGCCACTAGTGTAACTCCACTATTTTGTATGGTACTATCTTCATCATGTTCATCTGTATAGAATGTATAACCATTAATTACATAACCACTGTAAGATAATACATACACACTTGGTCCAACGACTAGCCATCGAAGTCGTTTTGAAATTGAATTCGGATTTTCATCCAACTGCTTAAATATATGGTCCTGAAACCATCCTATAAACTTGTGATTATGTGTATCTGATAACCATTTTTCATCCCTCGATGGATTCAACTGCTTAAGAATTTCTTTGTGAGTTTCAATATATGGAGTAACCTCCCTACTGTTATGCAAAACATAAAGATGAGCCTGCTCTCGATCTGTAATACTGATTGTCACAACTTCTCTTCCAGAAATTCCCTCACCCTCAATGCATCCAATGCGACGAGATTTCAGGAGACCAATGCTTTCCACATCAGATAAGTATTCATTACAAAACTCAATGGCTTCCCCAACAATATATCTCTACACTATAAAACTCTCTGGCCGACTATGATTTTTGACATACCCTTTCAAAATCTTCATATACCGTTCAACAGGATACATCCATATATAGTGCACATGACAACAAAGTCAAATCTCTCTCACCAATCCAATCATCAAATGAACAATCATATCAATGAATTTTGGCGGAAAGAACATTTCTAATTCACATAATATTTTGATAATTTCTTTTTCCATAGCTGGAAATTTCCCCAGGTCTAAAACATTGCTACATATATCTTTGAAAAAGAAACAACGTTTGGTTAACATATGATGAACATTCTTGAGAAAAATGCAATGTAAATCTATAGGAATTTGATCTTGCATCAAAACATTCCAATCATGTAATTTCAAACCTTTTAACTTCAAATCATTCATTGACACAATGTTCATGATATTTGATGAGTACCCCTCTGGAACCCTTACATCATTGAAGAAGTTACAAAACTGATATCTCTCTGCCCTAGAAAGAGTATAAGCAGGTGAAGGGAGAAATATTCTATTTTCACCCTTCATGGGAGCCAACTCTTATTGTATTCCCATGTCAACCATGTCCAACCTTGCCTTAATTCCATCTTTTGTTTTTCCAGGGGCATTTAGCAATGTTCCGATAACACTGTCACATACATTTTTTTTCCACATGCATCATATCAAGAAAATTTCTGACGTACAAACAATTCAAGTATGGTAATTATAAAAAAAAACTAATCTCTTTTTCCAACCAGTTTTCATACGTTTTTTCAAAAATGGTTTACCAAAAACAGTGTTCAGATATTTTACTTTCTCAAACAGCTGATCACCTATTAGTGGAGACGGTGTTGCATGTTTTTATGAACTTCCATTGAATGATGTCATCCAAGATCGGTACTTATGCCGACGAGGTAGAAATCTACGATGTCCTAGAAACATAGATTTCGATGAATGTTTCCACCTAATTGATTTTGTATCTTCTTCACACACGGTACACCCTTGAGTTCTTTTAATTATATAGCCTGAAAAATTTCCATAAGCAGGGAAATCATTTATTGTCCCTTACAACATCTCTCTCAACGTGAAGTATTCACTTTTATAAGCATCATACAACATTACACATGAGTCCCACAATAACTTCAAATACTCGATCAAAGGAGCCATATAAACATCAATATCGTTACCTGGTTGTCTTGGTCCTAATATAAGCATAGATAACATGATGAATTTCCACTTCATGCATAACCAGGGTGGCAAGTTATAATTTACCAACATAACAGGCCATGTACTATGAGTGGTGGTTTGAAAACCAAAAGGATTCACTCCATCTGTAGATAACTCAAGATGAAGGTTTCTCGAATCTTTTCCAAATTCAGGATACTCATGATCAATTTTATTCCATTAAGGAAAGTTGGCTTGATGACGTAATAACCCATATTTATTTCTTTTATCTGCATACCATGAAAATTGTCTTGCAGTTTCTTCACTTCCATATAGACGCCTAATCCTTGGAATGATTGGAAAGTACAATACAACATTCGTAGTATTGGATTTATCTTTCTTGTATCGAGAAGTACCACACTTTGGGAATTATTTAATTGACTTGTTCTCCTTGAGAAACAATATACAGTCTTTCAGTTAGGCATGTACTCTTTCAAAAATTATTCCCATCGAGCATAGCATTCGTCTATCTTCATATGTCTAGATTGGGAGGTCATTATCTTCCGGGAGAATGTCATTCAAGAGAGAATGTAGTTCCGTAAAACTGACATCAATCTATCAGTTTCCTGCTTTCAATTTATACAACTTCAGTACAGCTAAAAATGTTGTATACTTAGTGCAAGCAGCATACAATGGCGTCTTTTCAGAACTCTTTAACTTCTCAAACAATTTTGGGCAATCACGGAGTTCATCTTGAATTGTCTTTGTCATTTCCTCAATACGATCTTCATCATCATTGACATCTGTAATCACATACTCCATACAATCTTCTTCATTATCCATATTTGTATTCATATCTGACGATCCATAAAACATAGTTTTATCCTAGCCAGTAGCAACATTCACTTTTTCTCCGTGTTTATTCCAAGTACTCAAGATCTACATCTGTTTCAAATCAAGAAGTCCAGATCAGCAAAGAATAACACTCAGAGCACTTATGAACCCATCTCCATGTTTTTGCTCTGTTTTGTATCTGTTTATTAACTTTCGAGAATAGTGCGTATCTTTAGAACAACACACTCTGTCTCCTGCATTAAACTTAAGGATATAAGATATCCTTACTCAAACCTCTATTTTCTTTTTGATACCCACTAAATGCTGTGGAAGAGTTCCCTGTGTGTCCTGGTTATTTATTCCCATGAAAACTGTGGAAGAGTTCCATGTGTGACCTGGACAGTTTGGGTACAGTTGTTAACAACGATATAGGGTGTGGATCAAGGTTTATTTATATAAACTGCTTGATGGCAGGTGATCACCAAGTGGAGTGGAGTAGGTCTCAGATTGAGACTGAACCACTTGTTTCCTATCTGTTGTTCTGCTTAAATTAGTCTTCTCTGATTTATTTATTTTCTTTATAATTTAGAAATCTCTAATATCACTTTGATAGTTAGTCTTCAAAAAAAATTATAACTGGCTTGTCTTAGTAGAATAACTTCAAAATTAATATTAATAACACAAATTAAGATTACTCAGAATTAAGAAGTCTTCTAAATAGTTACTTAAATAGTAAATATTTTATAATAGTATAACCTTGATTAACTGGGATGTATTTAATATTAGGGGAATCCTTTTTAGAAATATTTTTTATAGAAATTTTTATAGTTACTCAATTAATCCCTCCCCTCTTGAGTAATCTACTCCGACCAACATTTGGTTTCAAAGGTTGTTTACTAGGACTCAGTGTAATCTTATTCAATTATGATTGTTGTAGTACCTTAAAGATCTATAAATTTCTGTTAATTCTAAATTTCTAGCTCTTTTAAAGTAATACTTCACTATGGATAATAGATTGGAAGGTGCTGCAACCAAAAAACCACCATTCTTTAATGGAACCAACTATTCTCAATGGAAAATTAAATTGAAAAATCATTTAGAGAGTATGAGTTTTGAAATTTGATCATCCATTATAGATGAATACAAAATTCTTGATAATAATAGAATCACATGGGATGAACCTACCAAAATTGCCTACAATAAAAATTTCAAAGCTATGAATGCTTTATACTAATCTATAGAAGAAGAAGAGTATAAAAAAATTTCTTCTTGTAAAACTTCCCATGAAATTTTGGATACCCTGTCTGTCTCACATGAAGGAACATCTAGTGTAAAATAAATGAGAATTAATACTTATACAATCAAATATGAAAATTTCAAAATGAAACCTGATGATACTATTTATGACATGTAACTTAGGTTCAATGAGATTTTCAACACAATTATTTCTCTTGGAAGAAAAGTAACTACCAAGGAACAGATCATGAGAATTCTTATATGTCTACCTGATAGATGGAGGGGAACCTCTGTCTCTATTAAAGAATCGTGCGACATCCGCAAGCTACCTCTAAAAGAACTCATTGGGAAACTCATGATGTATGAAGAAGATATGAAAGTCAATAAGGAAGACGAGGATGAACCAAAGAGGAAATATATTGCATTGAAGACCACCACCTCTAAGCACAAAGACAAAGGGAAAATTGAAGCTTCTTTAGGAAGCTCCCCCTGTGAACAATAATAACCTCACAGTGATAAGGAGATGGCTCAACTAGCCCAAATATTCAAACGATTATACAAAAAGAAGAACTTTTTTAGAAAGCCTAACATCAAGGGAAAATATGACCAAAAAGGAAACTTGAAGGACTGTAAAAGAAGTGACAAAACCAAGGAAACTGTCTCCTATGAACGTAATAAAAAAGGACATATCAAGAATGACTATCCAAATATCAAGTACAAAACAATTATGTGGAGAAGGACATGAAGTATAAAAAGGAAATGAAAGCAACCTGGAGTGCTTCTGAGGACAGTTCAAGAAACCCCAAGACATCACATGATGAAAATGATAACAAATCCAATACGTGTTTTATGAAAAAAAAATCCGAGGTAACACTGGACTCTTCTATACATAATTCATACTATTCTTAAGATGAAAGTAACTCTGAAAAAATGACAAATGAAGAAATGTTTGAATATTGTAACATGATTGAGGAAACATGAAATGAACTAAAAGACAAATATAAATCATTGAAGAAACAACATGCTCTTATTGTGGCTATTAAATCTGAACTCACAACTGAAAAGGAGAAAAATTTTCAACTAGTCAATGAAAACAATGAATTAAAAATATCTAATGAGCAATTAGAGATTGACTTATAAAATTTTACTAATGGAAAAAATACACTTTCCCAAATGCTAGGAAGACAAATTGCCCTTAAATAAAACACTGGCATTGGTTATCAACATGATAAAAGAGACCTTGGAAGAATAAATTTTGTTTCAAAATCTAGGACATACAGTTTTACTCCTAGTTCTGGACAGAAATCATCTAGTACAAATCATGATACATATTATATTGTTTCAAGTTTTTGTGGACCAAATAGAGTCTATCTTTCAAATACTCTACATAACACTTATAGAAAATGTATGAGTCAAATATGGGTTTCTATGGAACTTATTACTAATATTACTAGACCCAAACAAGTATGGGTACCAAAATCGGTTTTTGTTTAATGTTTTTGAAGGATAGATGATTAAAGAGCTCCTGCAAAAGTGTATGGTACTTGGACAGTGGATTTTTAAGGCACATGGAAAGAGACTACTCATGCTTCAAGAACCTGATAAAGGTATATGGAGGACATGTCATATTTGGTGACAATGCAAAGGGAAAGATTATTGGCCTCGGTCAAATCAGTAAATCTAACTCAGTTTAAATTTCTAATTTTCGGTTTTTTGATGGTTTAAAATATAATCAGCTTAGTATCTCACAATTAGGTGATGATGGATTTCATGTTAGATTTGAAAATAATTCTTGTAATGTCTTTAATTATAAAGATGAATTATTATTTTCTACATTTAGAAATGAAGATGTTTATTTTGTTAATTTAGATTATTTAGCTTCTCAAAATGCTTCATGATTAAGTGTATTTCATAAAGAATATTTTATCTAGAATAAGATATTAGGAAACTATAATGTTCAATCTCATATAAATATAACTAGAGAAAGCCTAGTTAAAGACTTACCAAATCTTGAGATTCCAAATGATAAAGTGTTTAATCCCTATCAAAAAGGAAACAAAACAAAGTTTCTTTCAAACCAAAGAAAGAAGTGTAAACTTCTCAACCTCTCGAACTGGTTTACATGGATTTGTTTGGATTATCTAGAGTTTCTAGTTTAAATGGTAATCACTATGTTTATGTTCCTATAGATGACTTTTCTAGATCTACATAGACCTTCTTTATGGCTCACAAAATTGAAGCCTGCTCTTATTTTACTAAATATACCAAGTCTGTAGAAAATCTTAGTGGACATAGAATTAAATACTTAAGAAGTGATCATGTCCCTGAGTTTGAAAATCAATATTTTTAATCCTTTTGCTCACAAAATGGTTATAGTCACAATTTCTCTACCCCTAGAACACCTCAACAGAATGGAGTTGTAGAGAGAAGAAATAGAACCCTGCAATAAATTTCTAGAACAATTCTTAGTGAATATGACCTACCTATTTATTTTTGGGATGAAGTTGTCAATAGAGAATTCTACATAATCAATAGAGTATCGAACATACCTATTCTTAAGAGGACTCTTTATGAATTCTGGTACAATAGAAAACCCAAGCTTAGCTACTTCAATGTTTTTGGTTGCAAAGTATATGTTCTTAATACCAAATAAAATCTTGACAAATTTTCATCCAAAAGTGATGAAGGTATCTTTTTAAGATATTCCATGTCCAGTAAATACTATAGAGTGTCCAATAAACGAACTAAATGTGTGGAAGAATCTGTTCATGTCAAATTTGATGAAATAGATCCACATGAGCCTAAAACCATCATAGAGAATCTAGAGGATGATGTATCAAATCTGAACATCAATTCAGAATCCTAAAATTCTCTTGTGAAAGAATCTGTGAAAACATCCAGCTTTAGAAATTCCTTAGAATCAAATCACAATGAACCTGATTCTGTTGATGAACCTCAAATCTCTAGTCCCTCTTTTTGTAAAACTGTTAGAACCCTTAAAAACCATCCCTTAGATGTTGTTGTATGAGACTTAGACAAAGGAACTCAAACTAGAGCTTCTATTAGAAATAAGGTTTAACATCAAGTATTCTTGTCATAACATGAACCTAAAAACTTTAATGATTCTATAAATGATGAATTTTTGGTTATGGATAGGCAAGAAGAACTTAATTAGTTTGAAAGGGAAAAATTTTGGAAACTTATTGAAAGACCCAATGACACATTCACCATAGGAACTAAATGGGTGTTTAGAAATAAGGTAGATGAAGTTGGTAACAAAGTTAGAAATAAGGCTAGATTAGTTGCACAAGGATATAGTCAAGAAGAAGGAATTGACTATAAGGAGACCTTTTCACCAGTAGCCAGACTTCAATCCATCAGAATACTTCATGCCTATGCTGCACATCTAAATTTCAAACTATATCAAATGGATCTTAAGAGTGCATTCTTAAATGGGTATATAACTAAGGATGTTTCTGTTGAACAACCCCCTGGATTAACAAACCCCCATTTTCCAAGTCATATTTTTAAACTATAAAAAGCTTTATATGGTTTGAAGCAAGCTCCAAGAGCTTGGTATGATAGATTAATTACTTTTCTTACCTCCAAAGGTTTTAAAAAAGGAATAGTTGATCCTACCATTTTTATAAAATGAATTTCTAATGATGTTTTAGGTATTCAAATATATTTTGATGACATTATTTTTGGATCCTAGAAGAATTTTTTATGTGTCAATTTTTCTAAAATGATGAAAAACAAATTTGAAATGAGTTTAATAGGTGAACTAAAATTCTTTGTTGGATTTCAAATCTTTCAAAATAATGATGGAATTGTTTTAACTCAAAGTAATTATACTAGAGTTATTATAAAACATTTTGGATTGGATAACACTAAAAGTAGTGACACACCCATGAGTACCACTTGTAAGTTGGATATTAATGAATATAAAAAATCTATTGATCAAACCACTTATAGAAGAATTATTGGAAGTTTACTCTACTTAACTGCTAGTCATCTAGACATTATGTTTAGTGTGTGTATGTGTGATCATTTTCAAGAAAATTCTAAGGATTCTCATTTAAATGTTGTAAAGATAATTTTCAAATACCCCTTGCATACACCCAATCTAGGACTATTTTATCCCAGAGGACAATCATTTTATTAGTTAGTTATTCTGATGCTAACTTCAGTGGCTATAAGTTAGATAGAAAAAGAACCTCTAGAACATGTCGCCTTTTAGGCAAGTCACTAGTATCATGGTGTAGTAAGAAACAAAAATCTGTTACGTTATCTACTGCAGAAGCTGAATATATAGCTGCTGGTAGTTGTTCTGTACTAATTTTGTGGATGAAACACACATTACTATATTATAGATATCAATTCATACATGTACCTATAAATTGTGACAACACAAGTGCTATTAACATCTCAAAAAATCTTGTTTCACATTCTAGGAAAAAGCAAAGTGATGTAAGATATCACGTTTTGAGGGATCAATATAAAAAAAGTGATATCACTTTGGAATTCATTGGTACTGAATATCAACTTGCTGATATATTCACCAAACCATTAAATTCTGATAGAATAGACTACATCATACATGAACTAGGCATGATAAATCTCAAATACATATCTTTCTGTTTACTGATTCATGTTTATGGTCTCACAGTTAGTATTTTTGTGATTACTGTCTGATAGTCACTGTCTCACTGTGAAGTTCATTCACATTATCACTGTGAATCTCATTCATTGTCTCACTGTAACATGCATTTAGTGTCTCAACATAATGACCATACACGGTCTCACCGTAAAAATTATTTATAATTTTTTTTGTGAAAAACCGTATCACGATAATTATTCTTTTACCTTATTTACTTTCCTACATTTTTATTTTTGCGACGTTTGGTATTCCTAAATGATAATATAAAGAGAGTATCACTTTAGTCTTCACTCGGGGTTTCTTATACTTACTATTTTTGAACCCCTCTTCATCCTTGCAATACTTCTCTCTCTAGAACCTTCATGAATGCCAAGGATGAAACATACTTCATCGTCAACACCTAAGAAGCGCAGCTCAAAGAAGAAGAAGTTTTCACCTAATCTAACACCCGAAGGACCTTTAAATCTGAATCTGGTAAAAGGCATTGTTGTAACTGAGAAAGAGATTTACCCCAACTGGCTTCTGTATAGTAAGTCTCTGGTATTGAAAGTGTTAGAATAGAAAGGCTGGTTAGTGTGGTTCTCGAAGGAAGATAGACCAATCTACCCTAAGTTAGTGGCCCAGTTTTACAAGTATGTACAGTACTATTTTGATTCTTGTGATAGTTATGTTGTAACAAGATGGGTGAATGGCTAGAGATGCTCAATCTCTTCGAGGCTATGGGATACATGCCTTAGGAAACTTCATGAAGGCATCTGTTATGATTATCATAGAGAACCTCTACCTTCAACCAAATTCATTGATTTGGAAGATGCTCTGAAAATATTAACTAGAAATGGAACCAAGAGGAGGGCCATTGTGACTGAACTAGATGGAGAATCAAGGATCCTGTTCAAGTTTATTCAGAATCTGGTTAGCCCCAAAAATGGAGATTTTTCTATTATAAAATATTAATATGTGTTTATGATCCACCTTATGAAAAAATGGGAGTAAAATCAACCTCTTCAAGTATATCATTCATCATATGTGTGAGCTGATAAAATCCACATCCAAGTCAACTTCTCTATTATACTCTCGGCTTATCTCAGCAATATCTCCCACCAATGGTTTGGTTCGACCTAATGAGGAAGTTATAAAGGACTGTGAGTACTTCCCTTTAAAAGTAACCATCATGAGGATGAAAATAAATTGGAATCCTTGGGAAAATGAATGGGTTGAAGACAATGATAGAGTTTATGATAAATTCAATCATGTGGATTATCCCTCAAGACCAAGAGACATTTCTGATCCTGGTTTGGAACCAGGTGAGATTGTTGAGTATCTTGAAGAAGAGGAAGAAGAGGCTGAAGTGCCACCTAGGGAAGCTATTTTTGTTGAGGAAGAAAAGAATACTGTTCCTCATGATGTTCTTGAAGAAGAATTCCATGCTCTTAAAGAAGATGTTAATCTAGAAACTTAACCCAAGGCTGAAACAGAATCAGTTGCCAAATAATCTAAAAAGCCTGACATGGAAGAACCTATAGTGGAAGAGCTACCTATTATGAAAGAATCCAATCTTGAGAAACTCGTAGTTGGAAAATATGTTCCGGAAATCTTCCCTTTGGCTGAAGAACAGATGGATCTATCTTTTCAGCTAGCTATACAGGAAATGAGTGAATAACATATAGCAGAATCTGTGGAATTAGACCGATATCCTACACTTATCAGCCCTGAGAAGGAGGTGTCTGTTGAGGGGGATCAAACCCCAAATGTAGAGTCTATTTAATCTTAACATCCGACTGAGTCAAGTCCTATATTCACTCAGTATAAGTTCCCCATTTTCTATGATGTCGATGTCTCTTAGAAGGTTTCAGAAACCGGCCTTGATGTTTCCTCTATATTCCAATTGAAATCAGTCTCCAATATCACACCTGAGAAGGAACATAATCCTAAACTAGTCCCTATTCCTGAACCTTTATCTGAACAACCATATTTTGTGAGTATAGACGATCTGAAGGAATTTGGTGCTACCCAATTGTCTGGAGTTGAGAAACTCATGAATACCCAACCTCTTCCCGTGACCAATTTATGTGGGAAAGATGCCTCACTATTATTGGAGAAACTTATTTTTCAAACACAACAAAAAATGATTAATGAGATTTAGGAAGTGAGAGTTCAAAATAAGCTACTCAGTAATGAATTGAAGACCCTAAGAAGTATGGTTGAAGACATGTATAGAGAGCTGCATTCGAGATCTGAGATTGTTTCTCCTCCTGTAGAACTCGTTGTTCCTCAAATACCATAGGTTGTTGTGTCTTAGATTAAACCTCATATAGTTTTCTTAGATAAAATCACTGATGAGAATACCAGGTGTCTTCAAAAGGTGCTAAATCAAATCAAATATCTGACCACAACTGCCAATGCCTCTAAGGCATCCGGTCAATCCTCTAAACCCTCCTTAGACAATGATCTGATCAGAACTGTAGTCAAAGAGGAGCTTCAAAATTTACTTAGTGGTTTCAATATGGCTTCTCTATCTGAAGTTGTCAAGAACAGTGATAGAGTTCTTAACCTAGTCCAAATCCACTCAAATATTTCTAATTATACTCAGCAAGAGATCGCCAAGAATGTGGATTTCTACTTCAACAGAATATTCTCTAAGACCTATATGAAAAATCATTTCAAGTATCTTGTAGAAAATCTGTGGATCCATCTTCTGACTCAATATTTCAAGACCCAAGTCCAAAATCTCATAGAGTATACTCGATTATTGGACAAGCTTAGAGAGAACAAGGATGATTTTTAGAAATCCATGAAGTATGGTGGAGAGATCATTATAGATTTCATCAAACTCCTCAATCCCTATCATCATGTCCAGAGTACAACCATTGTTTCTCCGGTGACTACACCTCCAAGACCTGGGATGCCTACCTTCCCTTATACCATAGCCTCCACTACTCTGTCTTTCAGCCAAGCCCAGAGTCAGATCAGGCATGTGATCCCCGATCAACCATTGCCTTGATCTTCTACTACTCCTACTTTGGCTCCATCAGTCTTTGAAGGCCATATTTTACCCTCTTTATCAACCACCTCGCTCCCTTCTTCTACCTCAACCTCTACTCCTATGGCTTCATCTTCTGCCACTGATGTTAAAGGCAATGAGAAGGCTAGCCCTGAAGAAGAACAATGATTACTTATTTTTGATAGGAATGATATTGCTTTTTTATTTCTCTTTTCTATTGTACTGGACCTTAAGTGATATTAATGGAATGTGCATTTTCTGACTTCTCTTATTCCATTTTTTCATAATCCCAAAAGTGGGAGAAATATATATATGTTATCCATTTATCTCTATAGTTTAATCCAACATACACTTTAACTTTACATGATTTGTGATCATTAAAAGGTGGGATATTGTTGGACTCCTCATATATTAATCGTGTTTTAATGATCACAAATCCTGTTAAACCTAGTTAACTCCTGTCAATTATATCACAATCATAGGTATTCATGTTTATTATTGTTCAAGTAATCTCATGCTTTAAAAAGTTACATTCAAGATTTTAATTGCTCTAAATTCAGTTTACTTACTTTATACTCTATTTGATCTACTCTCATAATACCCTCTTTGAAAAATACTGAAGTCTAATCCATTCTATTATCATCATTGCTTAAGTCTGAATACAATTACTTTTAAAATATTGAGACACCATAAGTCTGCTACTGGTTATGTCTTTCTGACACCGTGAAGCAGACACCATGAACAAGATACCTTGTGAAGAAGACACCGTGAACAAGACACCGTGAAGCAGACACCATGAACAAGACACCGCGTGAATCAGACACCGTGAACAAGACACCGTGTGAAGGATACACCGTGACCACAAGACACCATGATCAATCTAGACACTGTGTGAAGGAGACATATTTTCCATGACTTACTGTGACACCGTTTCTTAAAATATATTGATATTTTTCAATTTAATCTCTAATGGTCATATTTGAAGATTTTAAATGCACTGACATAATTAATGTTTCTTTTTAGACATATTGTATGACAGTACGAGGTATGATGTGCGGTATCCATGCAACATGTCGGCTCCAACACATGCATTCCAAGATAAAAGCAAAGTGTGCCCATGAATCAAGGTGTGCGATACAAAATGAAAAACTAGGCTGTGAGCACAATAATGAAGAACAATGAGGTAATTTGATAAGGAAGGATTGCCACATGCATGCAACCCGACTCTACTGAAGAACATATGAAGTATAATGGAATTTAGAGAACATATTCTCATTGTTGAACCTCAAAAAGAACCCAAGATGAATCAAGAAACTCTGTTTTACTAGTGAGGACTTGAGATCTACATCTGTTTCATCTCAAGAATTCCAGAACAGTAAAGACTAACACTTAGAGAACTTCTGAACCTATCTCTATATTTCTGTACTATTGTGTATCTGTTTATTACCTTTTGAGTAGAGTGTGTACCTAGAGAACAACACACTTTTTCTCATCTATTGAACTGAATGATGTAATATATCTTTACTCAAACAACTATTTACTCTTGAATACCCCTTAAAAACTATGGAAGAGGTCCCTGTGTGGCCTGATTATTTATACCCATGAAAACTGTGGAAGAGGTCCCTGTGTGACCTGGACAGTCTGTGTACTGATGTTAACTCTGATCCAGGGTGTGGAACAAAGTTTATTTATATAAACTTCTTGATGGCAGGTGATCACCAAGTGGAGTGGAGTAGGTCACAACTTGAGACTGAACCACTTGTTTCATATCCACTGTTCTGCTTATATTATTCTTCTCTACTTTATTGCTTTACTATATAATTTATAAATCTATAATTTCACTTTGATAGTTAGTCTTGTAAAGAAGTTATTAATGGATTGTCTTAGTATAATAACTTCAAAAGTAATATTAATAACACAGACTAATATTACTAAGAATTAATCAATCTTCTAAGAAGTTACTTAAACAGTCAAATGTTTATAACAATATAACCTTGATTAATTGGGCTATATTTAACTTAGGGGAAACCTTTTTAGAAATATTTTTTATAAAATTTTTTATAGTTACTCAATTCACCCCTCTCCTCTTGATTAATCTACTCCGACCATCATGGTTTACTCATACCATTATTGTCTTAGATCTGAATTCATGTAGAGTGACTTGAATATGAGAAAGAGGAATTGGTTGGAGTTCCTAAAACATTATGACTTCGAGATAGTCTGTACTCCAATGAAGGGAAACATGGTAGTAGATTCCCTTTATAAGAATACCAAATCCATTTAGTGTATGGGTCATCTCAGTAGTTGGATTCCTTATAACTGAACAATGATGACCAAAAGGGTGAATCTTTTCTTCAGTCAATGGTGTCAATTCCTCAACTCCGTCAACATGTAAGAGAATACCAATTTGAAGATATTTAATATGAGGTATTGTTGGAACAAATATATTCAAGAGATTAAACATATGAATTTCACAAAGGAGGTAATCGTTCCATCCTTTTCCTGGGAAGGATAGTTGTCCTAGTCATGATGTGAGAGGAAGTGATGAAGGAGTTCCATACATCTTCTTTGTATGTAAATCCCGATTTGGGGAAGATTTACTGAGAACTTCTGAAAAAGTTTCTGTGGTATGACATGAGACAATGCATGGCTGAGTTCATCTCATGGTCCCTCACCTATCAATAGGTGAAGGATAAGAACCAAGTTACGACAGGTTTATTGCATCTCCTTAGGATCAAAAAGAGGAAATTGGATATAATATCCTAGGAATTTTTTATGAGGAGTCCACAAATATTGAGAGGCTACAATTCCATCTGGGTGATAGTTGATAAACACACGATGCTGAAACAAATCCATATTATAAAAAAGCAGAGATCAATTGAGAGTTTTAGGTAGTAGTTTGAATGAGATATTATTTTCCTTCCTAGGGTTCCCTTAAATATTCTCTCTGATCGTGATCTTATATTCATTTCATGGTTCAGGAGAGGCCTACATAAGGAATTCAAGACCTAGATGTGGATTGTTATAACCTTCTTCCAATAGATTGATGGGCATATAGAGCACACTATCCAGGTTCTAAAAGATATACCAAGGGCTTTAATGTTAGACATTTTCCAAAGTTTGGAGGATCGCTTTCCCTTGGTAGAGTTTTCATAAAACAATAACAACCAATCTACTATAATAATTACACCTTTTTAAGACCTATAAGGGAGAAACTATAGGTCACCCTTGTGTGGGAAAAATATCAACAAGGCATCTCTTGTTGGAAAAAATATGGTGCATGTGATAGAAGAGATGGTATAGGTCACCCAAGAGCCAATGAGGGAAAAAATAGTAGAGAGAAATCTTATACATATCTATATCATAGTCCCTTAGAGTTCAATAAGAGAGACCATTTTTTCTAAGAGTCCCCCCACAATAAGGATTGTAGATATTTTTCTGGGGAGGCATGTTATCCCCAAGGAACATTGGGTCATTCTAGATCTTAGATAGGGTTAGAGAGGTTTTGTTACAACCTCATCATACCCCCTAGTTGGAGTGGGTGCATGATGTCTTCCATGTGTCACAGATGAGGAGATACATGGATGAAAATTCACATGTTATCAATTAGGGAGAACAAAACATCTAGGATGAAGAATATCTTATGGAGAACCTAGCGGCAACTGAGGATTGATATGAGAGGAACCTTCATAGACCGACCATTCCCTTGGTTCATGTGTAGTGGTAGCATAGACGCATGCCATAAAACTCATGGGAGTGGGAGAGAAAAATGTGGGCTTAAAATTAGGATATTTTTTTAGTTTTTTCTTTTTGGTGATGGAAATTTTAATGGAGGGAATAATGTAGGGTCCTTGTTTTTTTCATTGAAATTTTTTTTTATCTCTAGAAATATTTTCAAGTCCACGAACTAAGACGTTGCATGATTCCCACATCTGGGGTGCCCAGAATTAATATTGTAAAAACATTGAATATATTTTATATTACACATGATCATTTTATTAATGAAATTGGGATATCTCTTAAATTGAATCTTGGATCAAAAATTTGAGACAACAGTTGAATCCGAAATGTGAGGATTACCTAGGTGTGACCTAAAATGGGTTGCCATGTGAAGTTCAGATAAAATGGTCATTGGTGGTACATTTAGAAGGTTTATTAAATAATTAATTTAATTAATTTGTTGATTAACCTAATTCTTAATCCCTCTATAATTATTCCATTATTTCATGATCTCTAGGGTTAGTTACATAACCCTAGGTTCATTGAGAGACATTCTTCCACCCTCTCTTTGGAGAATCAGAATCCAACAATGAAGAAACTATAGATTCAAGAAGGTCAAGGCATAACATATTCAGTGACTAAAATTCTTTATTGGTGAGTGAATTCTTCATCAAGGAACAATAAATTTTGAGGTTGGACTTGTAAATTGGTGGATTCTTCCCCAATTGATTAAATATTTTGAGGGTGATCATACTATTTCTTTGATCTGGGTCAATTACAATACTTTGCATGTTTTTATGTAGAGATATTAATTGATTATTTAGTTTTTTCTCCCTAGGAATCCCAATATATGTTCGTTGGCCAATAATTATTGGCGAATTATCTTTGAACCCTTTTTTATTATGCATTTCTCTTCAATATTTCTTCATGTTCTTCACAGATTAGTCCACGAGGTCTTGGTTAGACATTTCAAAGAGGGACTGACACAGATTAGACCCCCAAACTCATGTAAGAATCACATTAGAGGAATGTAAAAATGATCATAGAAGAATTTGGGATGATTTTTGGTATACATAAGACATTCCTTGTGGATATAGGATCCGAGATTGAGATGGTAACATGTCGGAGGCACCATGCATGACTGGCAGTTAACGAGTTCCATATGGGTGGACCAAAACACCAATTATTAACCATATGAGGGCCAAAATTACTTTACAAAGGTAAATAAAATTAAAAATGGGAAGAAGTTGGATGGATTTCATGGTGATAGAGCGATATCAGAGATACAAGGAATAGATCTATGTTTCTAAAAAAAACAAGATAACAGACTATTTAGTATAACAATCACATGTCGCGTAGTTCAGTTTATTTAGAGGCTAGGGTTTTTCTAGAAGATAAATAAGACATGTCTTATGGCGGTACCACACACTATGCACCCCTAGCTGACTAGATAAACATGTATAGAGGGTACACACCTAGTATCCAATGTGGCACCAAACACCATGTATGGTGGGAGGCATAATGTTTTCATTGAATAGTACATGGACTTGAGTATGCGACACATTATGAGTGCTATCCTAAACCTTACAGACCATGTACCAAAGTACAAGAACAATGAAAAATGTACACAGACATAGCCAGGATCATGGGTAGGACCCCGACTTGCTAAGGCATGGCATTTAGTTCACCTAAACACCATGTAGTAATACATAGTCAATGAGTCATGTGAATTTTGGGATAGAATGGGGAATAATAATCAAAATACATACCATGTGGGTCACCTTAAACATCTTGTAACCCCTCTTAATTTTTGTGGAACCTTCTAACTCTTGTATCTCCTTTGTTTGGACTCAGATTTTGGCTCGGGGGTATCCTATCCAGAGTTTTTTTCCTATTAGAATATGATTGTGACTATAGTAGTGGATCTTGAGATACAATGAGATATTTTATGGGTGTGACACTTCTTTAAGAGATTATCTATGATGGAAGTTATAGGGCAGGATCTCCAGAGATATCAGAGTGACACCTCTTGCAGGGCAGGGCATGAGTCATCTATCTATCCACCAAGTGGAACCATCCTACTCGGAATGTCATGGTTCCTTGATCAATTATTATAGTGGAATACACTTATTGGGTAGGGTATGGGTCCACCATATTCCATATGAGTGGATCCCTCATAAAAGGAATGGAATATGTCTTCTATCCTCTATCTAAATTTAACCCTCCATTTGGGCATGGCATGATTCCTATACTGACCACTAGAGTGGAACCCTCTAACTGGACTAAGAATGGGTTGTCTCCATATGATTAGAGTGGAACCCTCCATATAGGAAGGTGATGGGTACACTATGAACCATTTGAGTGGAACCCTCCTACAGGGACATGGTATGAGTCCTCTCTCTAGATATTGTTCCCCTTGACTTTGAGGCATAGTGAAAAGGTGTGGCTTGACTTGGATGTTTCTACAAAAAAGACACGTGAGATTCATGGAATCATCGATGGTATCATGGAAAAATTGGAAATATTTTCATAGAATAGGCTATGATATGGTGAACTCATTTCTCTCTAAGTTGGAATTATTTTTTAAGAATATATATATATATATCTATATCCTTGCTGTTAGATTTTGGTACCCTGTTTATCTGTGTTGATACATATATCTATTTTTATCTTGTATATTACTTCCCCTCCTTCATATTTTTATGCATCCAACTATGTATGTATATAAACAACCCTATATGATATTTTCATACACATTTCATGCCTTACGTAGAAGTAAAATAGACTGGAAGTGATTATAGAGGAGCATAGGGATACCCTGGTGCTCTAGACCATGTACAGTGGTTGGATCTTGGAGATGTATAGACGGGCTCTCTAAAAACATTTAGTTTTCCAATTTTGTCAATTTGGGACATATTTTTGGTTATTCATGTATTTTTTTCCTTTAATTTTTAGTTTACACTATCATACTCTTTGTATCCCTTATAGGTTTTTCATGCATGGTTATTACGATAGATGTTGAATATTTCTATTTATTATTCTACACTTTTACAATGAGATGTTCAGGTGTGTGCTTATTGGTACATTAGGAAAAGGCCTCATATACTAGTTATACCTTTAAATAATTGTCTGTTTCCCCTAGCCTATGGAGGCATTCTTGGGGTATTTGTGGATTGAGCCCCATTGGGTTAGGTCATAACACATTCTTTCAAGATTCAACCTATATTAAAAAAACTTTGGGAAGAAAAATTCCCATTTAACATGAATTATTATTATTATAATTAACTAAAATTAACATGATACACATTATTTAACAATTGAATCAACACATAGAATATCAGATTCATTTAAACATGAACATTTAATCCATTTGAATTACTATCAAATAACAAGTAACACCACATTACAAACATGCCTCTTATTTAATTCATAATCCAATTAATAAATTAATTATAAATTTATATTAATTAACATTTTAAAATGATATTAACACGATAAAATGAGCAAAAAAAACGTACTATATGATCACATTATATATATAACACTATCTAGAAAATCATGAGGTAAACCTTTATCACAGTTTAATATATCAACATGTGATTACTAACCAATTTCATATTTAATCCAATTAATTCATTATTAGGTTAATTTTAATTTCATTCAAAGGGAATAACCATAATATATTTATGATTTCACATGAATTAAAGAAAATAAATTAACCCCTCACTCAGAAGAGTCTATATTCATTACATGAGAACATACCAATGTTATAGATCTTGATCACTTCTCCTCCAAGAAACCACATCCCTCCAAGGATTTCATACCATAACCATTACTACAAAAAACCAAAACATCATAAGTATATGAAGAGGAACCACCATATCATGGAAATGAAACATGGTAGGAACCTGAACAATGAACTGTAAGAGAAGAGGTAGAACACACCTTAGATCACTACATATCAAATATGGTAGTAAAGAATCAATCTCCTTTGATGGGATCCCGAAATGCTTGACGAGACACCACTATCTTCATAGAGCTTTGGGAATGAATGCATAGGTTTTTAGAAAAACTTTTTTTATAGGTAAAAAATCATTTCATGCAATGGGTATTTGTGATGTAAACCCATATTTTATGTTTTAAACACATCAAAAATTATGTTTCCACAAAAAAAGAATCACAAAAAACCTGATAGATGATATTTAATGTTTTTCATAAATTTTATCTGCATAAATTCCATTATCATTTCCATAAAATACCTAAAAACTTTTAGTTAATAAGATGATTATATTCCGTAAAACGCACTTACAATGTAAACCCCTTAATTTGATTTGAATTCTCCCTACTTCAATATTTTAGAACCCAAACACCACTAGAATTCCACTAAGACTCTTCTTGTATCCATATTATTCAAAAACATGTAATGGGATATGTTAGATAGTCATGGGACCTTAAATTAGATACCTCTCAAATAATTTCCATTCTAGAGAATCTAAAATCATACCCAAAGAGAAATCTACAGGGTCCTTTGAACAACCTCCCTGTGAGATACCTCTAATGGATCTCACCATCACAGGAGCCCAAACAACTCATTAGAGGAACAATGTGAAAAACACCCAACCATAGAAACCTACGCTTAAAAATATTCTGAGGTAGATACCTCTCAAATGAGAGAAAGGTCCCAATAAATTACAATGTAAAACCATATCATAACGTAGAAATGGTTAAATAACAAAAAAAATAATTACAATAAGATAATATTTAGATAAAAAAATGATTGGGGTACTGAGTGAATATCTATGAATGATGTTCCGAGTTACTCTCTTTCACATCATAATTATACGAAAATACATAAAACAAGAGAATAACATGCTTTTGAAACACATTCTCTAGGAGGTTTGGGATCTATACGTGCTTCTCCTTGAAGGTTTTATCATCATCAATATTGATCTCACCATAATCAATAACAAGTAAGTCACCATGGAGGTAATGGAAGATCTATTACATGTGAAAAAACATCATATATCGAACTCATATATGGGGGAAGTTATATTTGATATTCCACAACTCCAATGAAATCCAACACCATGAAAGGCCTTACAATCTAGGGACAAAGATTACTCCTATGACCAAACCTTTTCTTCCCATGATGAGGAATCAAATTAAAGAATATATGATCTTTACTATCAAACTCCATAGGTATCCTCTTACCACCAGCATAGGATTTCTATCAATCTGCCATTGCTTTCATCCATTTGTGTATCATCTATACCATGTCTGTTCTATTTTTCACTATATTTGAGCTAATAATTGGTTCCACTATGAACCCAATCTATAACAAAGGATAATAGAGTGATTGGATATATAAATCCTAAAATGGTGATATAAAAATGGTGGAGTGAAAAATATTATTGTAAGAAAACTCAACCAAGGGCAGGTGTTTCATCCACCAACCATCAAAATCTAGGACACAAGAATGAAAAATATTTTCAATTTGTCTAGATGGTCCATTTTTTATGACTATCTATATGTGGATCAAAAGATGTGCTAAGGCATAACTGACATCCAAAATCATGTTGGAGACCTCTCTACAAGATTTATGTAAAATGATGATTTTAGTTAGATATGATCATCCTTAGGACTCTATGGGGTCTCACCACCACCTCTAGATATTTCCAAAAAAAATACCACTGAGCTTGACTCCATACTCAATATAAAGTGGAAATAATTCATAAAATGATCCACTGTATACAATATAGTGCTGAGAACTCCCAGATTGTGAGGTAATATTTTAAATAATCAAATAGAGTTGTCCACCCACATCCACTAGGAAATATCTAATGGATGGAGAGACCCAAGGGAAACACACTGCTCAACTTTCACCCTTAGGAAGACCAAAAACCATGTAAAAAACTATAAAACTACATGCATTAACCTAGGACACCAAAAATTACCTCTCAAAGATGTTCACATATTAGTCACAACGAGATGAACTACTAGGTGTGAGATATTGAACCCACAGAGATCTTTCCCACCCATCATCGAAGGGATGAAAAGACTTACCATAAAAGACACCATATATTGTTTATCCTAAGACCTACCATAAGGGGAATCACCAAAAACAACAAGGTCTTACCATAAATCTACCTCATAATCCTCTACATGGGACTCGTCCACTCACAACACTAAAATGGATGCACCATCATCTGGAAAATACAACCTCTAACTCCAAAATACCCCCATGATTTATCACTTTTTCATTTAAAGTTTTTTAAATAAATAAAATAAAATTTTATGTCATAATTCATGATTAGATGATCATCCAAAACATTCCCATTTCCTAGTGTATATGAAATCTTGAAGTCATAGTCCTTAATGAATTCTATCCAACTTCACTATTTCATGTTCATGTAATGTTGGGATAATAAATACCTCAGGATCTTATGATTAGTGAAACCCACAAAATTCATAGTGATGAGTTAATTTAAAAAAAAACTTCAATGTGAACACCACTATTGCCAACTGGATATCATGGGTTTCTTAGTTACGTTTGTGGGGGTGCAACTATTAAGAAACATAAGAAATAACTGATCTTTGTTTCATCAGAAACCATCCTAAACCAAGACTCAATTCATCATAGAAAACATTAAAATGATGTCCCTCTGTGGAAAAAATAAATGGTGCAATGAAAAAATTCTCCTTCAAGTACTTCAAATATGTCTGACACAAGTCAGTCCACAAGAATGAATGATCCTTCCTAGTCAAGGTTGTCGGAGGATTTTAAACCCATGATAAATCAAATAAGAAGCTACTATAATATCTTCTAAGACCAAGGAAAGTTCGTACCTCTCCCACCGTATTGGGGGATACCTAGAAACCAATGAATCAATGTAACACCCCAATCCTCCACAGTATGTTTCCCTTTGAATAATGTCATAGCTTGCGTTGTATGGAAGTTGGAGTTTTAACACACCACAACCAATCAAACTAGCTGTTATGAATAGTAAAACCCACTTTTCGAAATTTTATAAATTTTATTTTTCAAAATGGACTTCATTTTTGAATTTTTAATATCGAAATTAGCTAAGGGTGAATTTTTGGTATTTTTCAAAAAACGTTCAATTTTTGTTGAATAGTGAAAAACACTACGTTATTAGTTAAAACTGACTTTATATATAAATAATTATTTATTTTATTTAAAATTTATTTTAGGTCAAAATAGATACATAATACCTATATATGTTCAATTTAATTCATTGGAGTCATTTTATAATAAGTTTAGATATATAAACATTTTATTGAACTCTTTATCATCTTTTACCCACCTCCTAGGAGCATTCACAAATTTGCATAAAACTTAATGTTATCATTTCTGTGAGTTGAATTTTAAAAATCCGAGAGAAACAGTTGATATCAGTAAGTAAAATGTGGTTCAACAAGGTGAAAATAAATTTTGGTGAATAGTAACTTTTGACTTTTATTTACCATGGTTAAAATTAAATAGGGTAATTAATGGTAAAATAATATCATAATTACCCTAAAACATGTCCTAATTCTATTTTATAAGTGTAATTCGACCAAAAACAACCTTTGTAATAAAATTATGATCCCCTTTGGTCCACTTAGATTAGATTAGGACATCTATTATTATTTTATTTAAAGAAGAGTTAAAAGAGTTAAATTCAAAGTTTAATAACTAATCCATTTTTAATATAGGGTTACACACTATATAAATTAGACTATAAATATTCATTATTAATATAAAAATATTTCCCACATAATGTAATTTTATTTATAATTTTTAGACATTAAATAATTTAATTTATTTATGACACAATGATGATGAAATAATTACCTTATTAATGAAATATTAAAATAATTGATATTATAAATATCCAATTAAATGTAAATTGAGACTTATGATGAATTAGACTAAAATTATTGGTTAATATTACATATTATTATTGTTTAAATATATTTTATTCTAAGTGATAATGTTTTTATCGCTTTCAAAATAAATCAAATACTAAATAGTGTCAAAATTGACATAATTGAGTTTTTAAAACAAATACTATATTATTAACTGATATAATATTTTTAAAAATATAAGGTTCTTACAAAATAATTATATAAGGTTATATATATTAATAATGAACTACTTGGGGTTAGCGTGGCTTTTTATAGTACGATTACTAACAATATAATATAAAAATAAAAAGAGACATGGTAAATGTCAAACTATTTAACTAAGAGTTAAATATAAAATATAAGGTTTATATGATGTCCTAAACCTATCTAAAACCAACTATTTGAGGGGTTTTAGACCCATAATCACCTTATTTTATAAATAATTTATTTTTGAGCCATTTGAAACCAAAAATGATTTTTTTATAAAATAATATTTCAAGCTATTCGTAATGATACCCTCAACTCTCTTATTAAAGGGTAAATCCCCTTCTCTTATTTTCACACCTCCAAAGACTTTTGGCTCGGACAACCCCTGACCAATTATCCTTCCAACTTCCCTCCCTTCATCTTAGAGGCCTCAATTTTGTCATAAATCCAATGTAAGGATCCCTTTTTATCAAATCAAAAGGAAGAACCCGAAGAAGGTGTAAATATTTAATCACATCTTTCAAGTTATTTTCTTCTTCCACTCCAACTTTCTTTATTATTTACATTCTAAAATAATATCTCCAGTATATACTATTTAATATAATTTTATTTTAAAAATTTTACAAGAAATTTCATTATTCTATCCATCATATGAATGACAAAGTCACCATACGTGCGAATGTTTGTCTTACCGTCTCCACGTCGTGGTGTAGTTTGTTATTCAAACACTTCATTATTTTGATTGGTATAATAATTAGTATAACTTATTTAAATAATAAACATAACATGTTATTTATTTTTTATATATTATATACCATCCAATTACATACAATTTCACCATAAATATAATGATATTTTCGCTTGTGGGTACATACGGATTACCGTCTCCACGAACGCGATGAAATTCATTTCCCCATCGTAACCATTGAAGAATAATTTTCATTTGATGATTAAAAATAATTTTTATGAACTTAATATCATTATTTATATGAATCAATTACATCCTATCCATAATAAACATGGCATATGTAACCAATCATATAAAGGAAAATGAAGCAGTTAACACACGAAATGATGATACAACTAGAATATTATTAACAAAGAAATATTAGAGGATCATATATGATATAATATTTATGTATATGGTTCCATTATAATTTAATAACAATTTTCTAACTATTATACAGGATGTTAAAATACCATCAACTAAGTAAAAGTACAAGGTAAGGGTTAATTTTACAATTTCATTATTATTCGAGGTTGTTTTTATGTAAGTATCTACTAGGACCTCTTTACCATCCACATCCATGTTTCTTAAAAATGTATTTACTTTTTTTTACTATTTACTAGACTATGAGTTAAATTCATTTATACCATTGTTTTAATTTTTATAAAATGGTTTGAAAGGAATCTTTCTGTCATTTTCTAAACAAGGTACTTTATGACCTTTTCGACAAAATTAAGGTAAGAATGTCTTTTTTTAACTTATAAGGCTAGTGTGGATATTTTCAACCATTATAACATTTTCTAAGCTTACCATACATGCTTATAAGAATATTTTCAAAATAAATGATTTATTTTATAATTACATGACTTCTAAAGGATTTCAAAATAGAAAGAGATATTTCTTTAAAAAAAAGTTTTGATTTCATCTATGTCAACATCATTTGATCGATTATAAGATTTTTTGAAGTTGACTAATTATGATAAAAACTTCCATATTGTATTGAAGGTTTTTTGATATGTTTGACTATGGATGTTGTATTTTTACACCATTCATGGATTATGGATAATGTATTGACATTTCATATGATAGTTTTAATACAAATGTTTATGTTATGTTTAAACCTTTTCATATGAGGAATACATTGGAATTTGTAAGTGACAGGTAGAGCCCACTATAGATCCTTGATGCATAGGTAGGTCAAATAAGACAAACTAGTATCTTGGAACAAGGCCTTTAGAAAATATTATTTGTAGTCTTGGCACAAGGCCTTGACTATGTGGTTATGAAGTATGACATTATGCATTCCATCATTATGAAAGTGGCTATTGATATTGCGTGTGATTATTCGACTAGTATAATATCTATGTGAATAAGTAAATGGAATTTTTTGATTTTATCTTTTTCATATTATGCTGAAGTTTATGTTGAAAAGGATGTTTTTAGTCTTATACATTACCTTAAATGTTTATAATTATTTATGAATGTTTCCACTATATTGTTATCTTTACTGAGCATCTGAGCTCACCCCTTTATTTGTTTTATTTTTTCTAGGATGTAAAGAAGTATTTTACTGTTCACCTACAATTATGGAGTAAGGATATAAGTTTGTTCAAAAGGGGACAAAATGTTTTTGATATTTTTATTTCATGATGTAATTTAATACTTATGAATGTATCTAGTACCTCCAAGGTTACTAAACTAATCGGTATTTCGGGATTGGATTGCTTGTGATCATGACAATAATATGTAATAATGCACCATCTCTAGGTAACTGGGGTCAGGGCATTATAGTTGGTATTAGAGGAAGTTTTGTACAAATCATGAAAATAATATTTAGAAAAACTATGATTATAGAACACTACCCTAAGATAGACATTGAGGATTAGTATAGAAGAACATCCTAGAATTTTGGTAATGTAGAGATTTTGTGTGTTTTCCAAGAAATACATACCAATATATATATTATTAGGTTGAGGAGGCTCTGGCACAGATGTACCTAGGGGTAAAACCCGAAAACACCACTTTAAGATAGACTAGAACGGGAACTAGTGCATGACAACGGGCCATGTTGCACTCTTTGTTACGACTCTCTCAGGGGATATACATAGGAGAATTCACATTTTTATTACAAACCTTTATGAAGGATTTATGAGTATATTCCTCCTAAAAGAAAACATTTTTTAGGATTATGGATTATATCCATAAACTGTTCAATTTAGGTTAACTATTTTACATGTTTAGAATTATGTACTGAGATTCATAAACTAATCTATTGTATTCCATATAAATGGAGCCTAGTGGAAGGAATGTAAACCCTATCAATGCACATAATCCTTGTAGGGATTTCCCTCCTACTCAAAAAAATTATAGTGGAGCTGGTGATGCAACTGGTGCGGATCATCCTATCACCATACTGGGACAACTCACTTGGGTTATGAATAATAACCTTACCCGTATGGAGCACCCTTATCCACAATGTGGTGGATCAATGTTAGATAGATTCATGAGGCAACATTCACCAACAATCAATAAGACTACAAATCCATTTGTAGCCAAGAAATGGATAAGTTACTTAGAGAAAATATTTCATTATTTGGGGAGTAGCGAAAGAGGAAAAGTTGTCATGATAGTTTATTGCCTCACGTGAGATGTAGATCAATGGTGGTCATTAATCCATAATTAAAAGGAAGAAGAAGAAGTATCAAACATGGAATGGAGGGATTTTAAATATGTTTTCATAGAAAAATACTTTCCGCATAACTATCGAGCTGATATGGAAAAAAATTTATGAGTCTGAGGCAAAAGGTGGATGAGAATGTCGCAAAGTGTAAGGCCAACATTACAAGCCTAGAAAGACATGCAAAGTATTATATACGTAACCCAAGAAGTAATATTGGTCGCTTATTTAAAGGGTTAAATCCATTTATCCATCGAGCATTAGTCTCACAATCCTTCTCATCATATGAAGATATTATCCCGTGTCCTATCAAGATAGAAAAGGAATTCTCAATGTCTTATGAATTTAAAGAAAAGAAAGAGAAAAAGAGATCTCCTGAACACTCTTGAAATGGAAATGAGGGGAAAAAGGGAAAATTTGAAAATCTATCTTGCAGTAAATGTGGGAAGAAACACCCTAGTACTTGACTGAATGGAATGGGAGTCTATTACATGTGTGGTGAAAAAGGCCACCAAGATCGTGATTGCAAGGGGAAGAAAGTGGTTGTCAATGTAGAATTCTACGATTGTAAAGAAAAGGGGCACTATGCAAATTAATATCTTAAGTACCAAGGTAACTTACCTTATAAAAGTCTGAGGGAGAAAGGCTAAGCTTATACGATCACTACTATTGTGGTTGAAGCTCTGAAAGACGTTGTGGATGGTAATATAATGATTTCCTTAAGTTTATCCAATTCTTTATTTGATTCTGGATCATTTCATTGTTTCATATCTTCCCAATTTTCTATATAAATTAGATATTTTCAATTTAACTTAATAAGGGAGTTGTCATTCAAAACACCTAAGGGAAGTATCATCGCAATAAAGGTTTGTAAATCAGTTCCCATTTGGGAATATAAATGTTCTTTATCTGCTAATCTCATAATCATACCCATGATTTAATTTGATATAATCTTAAGAATGGATTGGTTTTCAGACCATGATACAAAAAATTATTGTAAGAAGAAGGAGGTTAAAATTTTCGATGATGATAAGGAGTAGCTTATCTTCAGAGTAGAAAATTTCACCACCTGATTCTTTTCTAGATCCACCCTCATTAGCTCTACTAAATTCAATTATTGGGGATGAAGAGAATTAAATAACTATGGGTGAGGCATGGAATGTTCAAATATTGGATGTACCTTTTGTGAAAGAATATGTTGATCTATTTTTGGACGATTTACCTAGACATCCTCTAGAACGAGAAATTGAGTTTTCCATTGATTTAATTTCTAGTTCATGGCCGATATCGAAGACCCCTTATAGAATGTACACTATGGAATTAGTGTAACTAAAGAAACAACTCAAGGAATTGAGTAATAAGGTATTTATTCGCCCTAGTGTTTCTCAATGGGGAGCTCCAATTCTTTTTCTTATAAAGAAAGATGAATCTATGAGGTTTCACATTGACTATAGGGAGATAAATTCTATAACAATAAAGAACAAGTATCCCCTACCTTTCATTGATGATTTATTCGATCAAATTCATGGAACACAACATTTTCAAAGATTGACCTTCGATCTAGATATCACCAGTTGTTTGTGAAGAAGGAGGACATTCTGAAAACCACATTTCAAACCAGGTATGGGAATTATGAGTTTACATTAATTCCTTTTGGATTGACTAATGCACCCCTTATTTTCATGGATCTAATGAATAGAGTTTTCAAAGTGTATCTTGATGAATTTATAGTGGTATTTATTGATGATATCTTAATATACTCTAAAAGAAAATAAGATCATGAAAATCACTTTTGCATTATCCTAAGGATTCTTAGAAGAAATGAATTATATGGGAAGTTTAGAAAATGCAAATTCTGTCTTAAAGATATTTTTTTCATTGGCCATATTGACTCTAAGGATGGACTCTCTATTGATTCTTCAAAGACCAAGGCAATACAAGAATGGCTTGCACCGACGAGTATAACTAAGGTACATAGTTTTATTAGTTTAGCAGGTTATTATCGGCCTTTTTCTATAATTTTTCATGATTAGATAATCCATTAACCAAGATCACATGTAAAGGGGTTAAATTTGTTTGGATAAAAGAGTGTGATGAATGTTTTGAAGAACTGAAGATAAGATTATTTAATGATCTTATCTTGATTCTACCATTCGGGAAAGATGGATTTGTTATTTATAGTGATTCCTCAAACAATGGACTCAATTGTGTCCTTATACCGAATGATAGAGTTATTGCCTATGCATCACGACAACTAAAAATTCATGGGAAAAACTATCCCACTCATGATCTTGAGTTATCATATGTAATATTTTCTTTGAAAATATGTATACACTATCTCTATGGTAGAAAATATGATATTTATACTAATCAAAAGAGTTTAAAATATATTTTCTCACAGAAAGAACTTAACATGAGGCAACGAAGATGGATTTAACTACTCAAGGATTATGATGGAACTATACAAAACTACTTGGGGAAGGAAAATAACATGGAAGATGATTTGATTAGAAAGGATCATGGAGTTTTGAACAAGATGAGAGTTGAAAAGAATCCTATATACATGGATCTATTAAAGATGGATATGGGAATTACCTTGGAAGGTAAAAAATCAATGCTTTTTCAAATGGTGGACAAACCATCTTTACTAGAAAGGATAAAAAGTTCTCAGACTGATGATGAGAAATTTCAATAGAAGATTAAAGCTGTGAATGATGGGAGATTGAGTGACTTCATATATGAAGATGGAATTCTGAAATTTGGGATGATACTTTGTGTTCCCGTTATACCTGATCTAAAAAGGGAATTGTTTGATGATGCTCATAGCTCCAATTTCTCTATAATCCCTGGTATCACTAAGATGTATAGATATTTGAAAGAAAATTATTGGTGGGACAACATGAAGCGGGAGATTGCTTATTTTTTGTCAAGATGTATGGTTTTTCAAGAAGCGAAAGCTATAAGGCTACAGCCTAGCGGAGTCATGAAACCCCTTACCATACCTGAGTGGAAATGGGAAGAAATTATGATTGACTTTGTCATGGGACTACCAAATAATCATAGAAGAAATAATTCAATATGGGTCATTATTGATCGTCTTACCAAGTAAGCACATTTTCTTACTATAAGATATGTTTTATCACTTGAACATTTAGTAGGACTATATATTAATGAAGTTGTAAGACTTCATGAAGTACCCCTATCAAAGTTTTCTGATCATGATCCCCTTTTTACATCAAGATTCTGGAAAAGTCTTCAGAAAGACCTGGATACTAAATATCATTTGAGAACTGCCTACCACCCTCAAACTGATGGACAATTAGAACAAACTATTCAAACCTTAGAAAACATGTTTAGATCTTTCTCACATAACTTTCAAGGTACGTGGAATCAATATTTACCTCAGGTAGAATTTTACTATAACAATAGCTTCCACTCAAGTATTCAAATGGCACCATATGAAGTGTTATATAGAAAGATATGTCACACACCAACTTTTTCAGATGATGTTGGTGAAAGAAAACTCATAGGACTAGAACATGTTGAGGAAATAAGGGAAAAAGTGAAGATTATCCAAACCCACATCAAAGCATCCCAAAGATGGAAAAAGAACATTGTCGATAACTGAAGGAAGGATTTAGAATTTTAGGTAGGAGATCATGTTTTCTTGAAGGTATCTCTAAGGAAGGGAGTTATACAATTTGCTAAGAAGGGTAAATGAAGTCGTAGGTACATCATACCTTTCGAAATTATAGAACGAATTGGGGTTGTAGATTACCATTTGGAAATGCTGCCAAGTCTCTCCAATGTTCACAATGTGTTCCACATATCACTCTTGAGAAAATACATGACTGACCCAATGCATGTACTCACCTATGAAGAATTAGAACTAGAACTCAATCTGTCTTATCGTGAAGAGCCTAACAAAATTCTTGATATAAGAGAACAAGTGCTGAGAAACCAGAAGACTCGTCTGGTAAAAGTTTTATGGAGAAACCATATGATAGAAGAGGCAACGTGGGAACCCGAGGAACTTATGATGAAGAACCACTCGAATATTTTTATCCAGTAATATTATAGAAATTTTTAGGATGAAATTATTTTAAGGAGGGGATAATGTAACACCCCAAGCTTCTATGGTACATTTCCCTTTGAATAATGCAGTAGCTTGCGTTGTACGCAACTTGGAGTTTTAACACACCATGAAAAATCAAACTAGACTTTATGATTATTAATACCCACTTTTTGAAATTTTATAAATTTTATTTTTCAAAATGGACTTAATTTTTGAATTCGGAATATCGAAATTAGCTTAGGGTAAATTTTTGGTATTTTTCTAAAAGCTTTCAATTTTTGATGAATAGTGAAAAACACTGCATTTTTGGTTAAAACCTACTTTTTATTTAAATAATTTTTTATTTTATTAAAATTTATTTTAGGTCAAAATAGATACATAATACCTAAATAAGTTCAATGTAATTCATTGTAGTCATTTTATAATAAGTTTAGTTATATAAAAATTTTATTGAATGTTTAACCGCCTTTTACCCACCTCCTTGGAGCATTTGCAAATTTGCATAAAACATAATTTTACCGCTACTGTGAGTAGAATTTAAAAAATCCAAGAGACATGGTTGATATCAGTAAGTAAAATGTGGTTCAATAAGATGAAAATAATTTATGGTGAATAGTAACTTTTGACTTTTATTTACTATAGTTAAAATTAAATAGGGTAATTAAGGGTAAAAATGATGTCCCAATTACCCTAAAACATGCCCTAATTCTATTGTATAAGTTTAATTAGACCAAAAAAACCATAGGAATAAAATATGATCCCCTTTGGTCCACTTGGATTATATTAGGACATTTATTATTATTTTATTTAAAGAAGAGTTAAAAGAGTTAAATTCAATGTTTAATAACTAGACCCTTTTTAATATAGCGTTACACACAATATAAATTCGACTATAAATATTCATTGGAAATATAAAAATATTTCATACATAATGGTATTTTCATTATAATTTTTAGACATTAAATAATATAATTTATTTATGACACAATGATGATGCAATAATTGCATTATTAATGAAATATTAAAATAATTGATATTATAAATATCCAAATAAATATAAATTGAAACATATGATAAATTACACTAATTTTATAGGTTAATATGACATTTTAGGATTGGTTAAATAAATTTTATTCTAATTGATAAAGTTTTTATAGCTTTCAAAAAAAAATCAAATACTATATAGTGTCAAAATTAAAATAATTGATTTTTAAAAAAAATACTATATTATTAATTGATATAGTATTCCTAAAAATATAATTATTGGCCAAAAAACATAGATAAGGTTATATATATTTATAATTAACCACTTGGGGTTATCATGGATTGTTATAGTAAGATTATTAACTATATAATATAAAAATACAAATAGACATGGAAAATGTCAAACTATTTAACTAAGAGTTAAATCTAAAATATAAGGTTGATATGATGTACTATACTTGTCTAAAACCTATTTTTTGAGAGATTTTCGACCCATACCCACCTTATCCCAGAAAGAATTCATTTTGGAGCCATTAAAAACATAAAATTATTTTATAATAAAATAATATTTCAAGATTTTCCTAAAGTGACCCTCACCTCTCTTATAAAAGGGAACTTCCCCTTCTCTAAATTTCACACTTACAAATCCTTTTGGCTTGGACAAAACCTACCAAATTATCCTACCATGTTTCTTAACTTAATCCTAGAGGCTTTTATTTGGTCAGAAAGCCATCCTAAAGCGCCCTTTTGATCAAATAAAATGGAAGAACCCGGAGAAGAGGTAAATATTTCCTCACATATTTCAAGTTCTTTTCTTCTTCCACTTCCTCTTTCTTTGTTGTTTCAATTCTAAAATAATAAATATAGTATCTTCTATATTTTGTGATGTTATTAAAAAAATGTTACAACCATATTCATTATTCTATCCATCATAATAATGACAAAGCCACCATACGTGCGTATGTACGGATTACCGTCTCCACATCGTGGTGTAGTTTGTTATTCAAACACTTTATTATTGGGATGAGTATAATAATGAGTATAACTGATGTAAATTACAAATATAACAATTTAATTATTTTTTATATATGATATACCATCCAATTACATATGATTTCTCCATCAATATAATGATATTATCGCTCGTGCGTACATACGGATTACCGTCTCCACGAACTCGAGGAGATTTATTTCCCCATCGCAACCGTTAAAGAATAAATTTCATTTGATGATTAAAAATAATTTTTAAGAACTTAATATCATTCTATATATGAATAAAATACATCCTATTCATAACAAACATGGATTACGTAACCAAGCATATAAAGGAAAATGAATCTGTTAACACCTGAACGATGATACTACTAAAATATTATTAACAAATAAATATTATAGGATCATATATGATATCATATTTATGTATATAATTCTTGTATAATTTAATAACAATGTTTTAACTATTATACATGAGGTTAACATACCATTTACTAAGGAAAAGTAAAATTGAAGGGTTTATTTCACAATCTCTTTATTATTCGAGGTTGTTTTTATATAAGTATCTACTAGGACCTCTTTATCATCCACATCTATGTTACATAAAAATGTATTTCAAAACATTTTTACTATTTACTAGACTTTGGGTTAAATTCATTTATACACTAGTTTTAATTTTTATAAAATGGTTTGAATGGAATCTTTCTGTCGTTTCCCAAATAATGTGCTTTATCAGCTTTTCAAGAAAACTAAGATAAGAAAGTCTTTTTTAACTTATACGGTGGGTGTATCTATTTTCTGCCATTATAACATCATCAAAGCTTCCTGTACAAGCTTATAATAATATTTCCAAAATAAATGTTTTCTTTTATAATTATATGAAATTTAAATTATTTCAAAATAGAAAGTGATATTTCTCTATAAAAAGTTTTGATTTCATCTATGTCAACATACACTACTAGAATTTGTGCTATTTGCAACATCTATTTGCGATGGGATCCCGTCGCAAATAAGATTTAGCTATGGGGTCCCATCGTAAATATCCCTTTGTAGAAAACAACATCGCAAATAACTTTTTTATGATGGTCCCGTCACAAAAAATGTTTTCCGCAACGGGGAACTTCTCAGTTGCAAATAAGTCTATGATTATATAAATTATATATAATTAAACTTTTTGCGATGATACCATCGCAAATACTATTTGATAAGGGGATGTTCCCCATCACAAATAAGTCTATGATTATAAACATCATATATAATTAATCCTTTTGTGACGGACTGGTTGCAAATACTATTTGCGACGGGCCCTTGGTGTTGCTGTAAATAGTATTTAAAAATATATATTTAAACTTTTTGCGACGGGAACCCATCGCAACAGGTCCTGTCGCAAATAATAACCAAAAAAATATATATTTAATATAATTATAATTAATGAAAATATAATATTAATATTATAAAAAAAAAATTAAAATTCTCAATATTCTCAAAAATATATCGAAAATTCATAAAATATTATTATTATTATTATTAGTAAAATAAATAAACATTAAAAATATAATACTAGAAAAATATATTTAATAACATTTGATTCATTAAAAAAATAATATTAATATAATTAATAAAATATTAAAATATTAAAATTATCAATTTTCACAAAAAAATATTACAAATCATAAAATATTATTATTATTAGTAAAAGAAAAAAACATTAAAAAATATAATAGTAATAATAAATAATAAAATATTAATAAAAATTAAATTATGCAATATTCGCACCAGTATAAAAGACAGAAACTGAAAATAGTTCATATTACAAAAAATCTTGAATTAAAATGTTTTTAACATAAAAAATCACTAGGGGTCATCATCTGGAGGAGGTAGAGTAGATGGAGGAGATGATGGAGAAAACTCCATCCCTAAACTACGAGTGAGACGACAAATTTACTCCATTTTCTCGTGCTACTACTGCTGCCATTGATGCATCTCCTCATCGTGATGTTGCAGCTACAACTGCTACTTCTACTGCTGACACATCTCTTCAGGATGCTTCTATGAACTCTCTATAAGCTCTGCTTGAGTTCAAAACTTCTCCTGACACTGTGAGGGAGAAGATGATGCCTCTCTATGAGCTCCTCTCGAGCTTGACGCAGACATCACAGCAGTACCATAATAAGTACCAGGAGTCTCATGAGAGCTGATACCAACTACTAGACCCTTCTCAAATCCATATTGAGTCGCCTGCACCGATGCCACCTCATCGAAATCGTGGGCATTGGTTTGATCAGTCGCCTCTTCTTGAGTCCCAGTCTATATCTGGGAGGTCACATCCTCATATGAATCCTTCAATTCCAATTTAAAATTGAAATTTTGAAAATATTATATGCAGTTAATTTTCAAACTGATAAAAATAATACTAACCACAATCCAACGATGGAGATCACCTCTAATCTCCCTTGTGACTGGATCACTGTACATCCTCCGATAAATGTCGTACTCCGTAATATTGAGATGCTCGACTGCCTATAAAATTATAAAATAAATTGTTTATATTTATAGTTATATAAAATATTTAAAAAAGATACTTATCAGATGCTCTCTATGCATACCGAATGTATGGCTACCAACTCGATGCATCACCTCTGTCTACCCCGGTTCTTCTGAGCCACTGAAGACCTCCTCTAAAATCCATCACCCAAACAATGTAAACATAATCCATCCCAAACCTGAGATTAAATGTACTCAGGTTAGTGGGCTCTACATAACTCATCAAAATCTATCACTCCTGCTTTCTTAATGGTTGTCCTTATCAAATTGTGCAAAAACTGTTGAAAACGGTCACACATAGATGCCTTTCATACCGTGTGGATAGCGTCACACATGATATAATCGATGGGATACCATAAAACCAAAAATTAATTTATAATATCATGTTTTTAATAAAATAAATTTCAAAATAAATATTATTTATTTATGTACTAGTCAATGATTGAACATGTCGAGCTGCATATCAATGATAATCTGTTCCCATATGATCCATGGATAAGAAAAATAATTGCGCAAGATAGCACTCCCATGTCCAACATCTACATGTGAAAAAATGTGAAAAAAGAATAAATACTCAAAAAATTAGTATATTTATAAATAAATTAATGAATGCTAAGTAAAATATAAAGGTTACCATACCTCTGTGTGCATAAATCAAAGCCAATATGTGTACGTCACTCGGGGATAGGGTCAGAAATCATCAGTCATGCAAGACAGCGCCCCCTTCCACGTACCCCCTGAACTGCCAGTAGTCTATGGGTCAGAAGATCCCAAATCCACCTCATCCAAAGGTATCTCAGCCCCTTGTAACTCATGAAGTAGATCATGGTCCATCTGATGTAGCATAGTACTTTGTGTAATATATTTGATGTGCCTGTTGAGCTAGCAAAAATGGTTCATTTACTACCAGAAGACTTTTATATTTAATATCGATGATTTCATAAGTCGGATGAACACACAAGCCTCTCTCAGTATCCAACCACCAACATTTAAACATCATTATGTAATTTTGTACGAGATAACATAGCTCAATAATTTCATCCATAATGCCATAAAAGTCAACTTCAGTTTCTCTATGATGTGATATTCTCAAACAAACTCCATTGTTCATTGTTTTTTTCCCCATTTGCACGTGTATGAAATCAAAAACCATTCACCACATATGCATTTTAAGATTTAACCATTTTAGATGGTGGGTTACTCAATATAAACCGTCACTTATCAATCTTATCAGCATATTGAGACCCCTGAATATTTTTAAAACAATTATCAATAAAATAAATAGTAAACCAAATTGATATTAAACCATCAAAAATTTATGTTACTAGTTTTTTAATCCATTAATAATTTTTTTGTCTGCATTCTTCAAGAGAGGCTACTGTAATTTGTGGAAGGTTTTTCTTGATACGATTATCATATAACATACAGATAAAATAAGTTTATATACTGTAACATAAATTATAGAATAAGTGATATAAGAACTCACAATTCAAATGAGGTCATTTCGTCACAGTTGAGAAGAACATATGTATGAGTTCTGTGATGTTCATCATCTGAAATCTATCATTCTTGAACTCAAATGAAGCCAAGATTTAGTTAATTAAAAACTAATAATTGATTGTCCATTTTTTCATTAACATTTCTTTCATTCCATCCCATGGAGTTGTGTTTTGAGGGATATTCAGATTCAAAATATTGAGAGCATAAAAAAAGCAATTTCCCCTTGCAAATAAGCTTCAGCAATTGAGCCTTCAATTGATGATTATTACGTACTTTTTTCTTCAATTTCTGCATGCATCTCTCGAATGGGTGCATCCATCAAAACTGTACTCGACCTCCACATTTAGCTTCATGTGGAAAATGTAATATCAGATGTTACATTGAGCCAAAGAAAGCTGGTGGAAATATTTTTTCCAGTTTACATATAATTACAACAACATCTTCTTCCAGTTTTCATAGTGCATCGTAGTCTGTGGTCGCTGCAAAAATGTCTTGAAAAAATATGATATGTCTATTATCAAATCCCAAATCATAGAATTCAACAAACCTCTGAATCTAATTTGGATAATTCTTTCCATTATAACATGATAATGCTGACTTTTTAATCCTGTAATATGATCATTCTTAATACATCTTCCCAAATTGGAAGCATTGCCATCTGAAAGTATCAAATCTGCAATCCATTGAAAAAATAATAAGAGACTCTCTTTGTATTTTTTATAAGCTTATTTTGGATTCATTAACATATATGATCAGACATTTTCAAATAATTCAAGTTTTGGTTGCCTGCAAATTTGGGCAAGATCTAATCGTGCTTTTATAGTATCGTTGGTCTTGCCTAGTGTATCCAAAACTATATGAAATAAATTATCAAAATAGTTTTCTCAATATTCATGACATCCACTATGTGGTAGACCAACTAATCAAACCAATATGTAAGATCCACAAAAATGCTTTATTTTAGACAATTATTTTCTTCCCAATGCCATGAATTTTCTATTGGTTTAATGTTGGACAGAATGTGATAGGAGGTAAAGAAAATACAACTGATTTTAACTCTATACCATAGATCATTATTGGAGGTTCATCCTTTCAATTGTGCCTTTTCTGAAATGAAATTTGTTCCTTAAAAAGGATGATCGATTGGAAGAAATCTGCGATTATAGCCAAAATAGAAAGGTTTTTTTTCATTAATGAGCATAAAGGCTTTGTTGTCTTTCATACATTAAGCACAAGTTTTCAGACCATGTGTACTGTAACCAGATAACATGCCATATGCTGGAAAGTCACTAATCGTCCACATCAATGTTGCTTTTAATATGAAATTTTGTTTTTCAGCAACATCATATGTACTAAAACCATTACTCTATAATGAATTTAACTCATCAATCAATGGTGTCAAATAAACATCAATATTCTTTTTTAGATTCCCTGGGAATAATAAGGTTAAAAAGATATAGGGATCCTACATGAACATCCATGGAGGTAAACTGTATTAAGTTATAAAGACAGGCCAACATGAATACTAACTACTATAAGAACCAAACTGATAGAAATTGTTAGTAGAAAGATCCAATCGCATGTTTCAGGATTCAAAAGAAAAAGTTGGATCCAGATGGTCAAAATGTTTCCATGAATCACCATCAGATGGATGATTCAAGATTTTATCGGTTGAAATATTGGTTTTGTGCCCTGACATGATTGATGCTGTGTTTTGAGACATAAATAAATGTTGCAGCCTGGGTGTAAGGGGAGAATATCTCAACTATTTTACACGAATCGATCTGGACTTCCCTGGCTGGGCTTCTTTATACCTTGATTTTCCAAATGTGGGACAACTATCCAATGACCCATTTTCACCAGAATATAATATGTAATCATTTTCACATGCATGAATCTTCCGATAACTAAGGCCCAGATTATGAACCAACCTCTTACTGTCATAGTAATTTTCGGCAACACATTTCTTTTAGGTAATAGTGATTTTACCAAATAAAATATCTGAAAAAAAAAGTTTTTTGACATTGCATTATCTAATTTAATAGCCATAAATTATTCAATCGCTTCTAATTTTCCTATCATGCAACTAGGATATAATGCATCCCTAGAAGACCTCAACAAATCATAAAATTCGAATGGTGCCAACTGAGGACTTAAAAAAATATCATCTCGAGTTTAAATTTGATAAATATATGGACCTAAAAAATTATGTACTAAATTTTGAAACCGTGATGGATCCAGAATTAAGTTATTAGTATCTTCTCTAAACTACGTACACCGTGGTCATACCAAAATACATAATCTTGTTGAAAACCAAACAGCAAGAGATGCCCCCCAACCTTGTTAAATGTGTCAAACGTTCTTAGAGCACATTTTTTACAAGGACACTTAATCGTGCCTACAGAAATATATTTTGGTTTTGATGATGCAAATTATAATAAATCATTAACACCATCAATATATACAGAATTTAGATCATAACTGTTTGGATTTATGCACTGATTTATCTAAGCCCGGCCATCGAATAATGACTGATGTTGATTTCCTTATTCTATATTTTTATACAAAATATAAAATCATCACTGTTTTTGAATAATTTGAAATTATAAAAACACTATCTGAAAAAAAGAAGATAAATAATTATAACTTCTTCTTAATAATTACCATTAATTTTGGGAAACACAATTTTTGGTGGATTGACAACTACTTTTTTTTCTAATAACTCATTTAATTGTATATTAATCACACTAAAATCACAATGATGAATCTCCTCAAAGATATGCATATTCATTCTCATGCATATGAGAATGTATAAGCATACCTCCGAGAAGATTTTTCACTGTGATCTCAGTGTGAGAAAAAATTCAAGTAAATGAGTCATCGGACAAAAGATCCCCCTTTTCATTGATGAATCATCTTCTTGTAACTATCACTGCCTGAAAACATTATAAAAATGTGGTCCTACTAATGCATATTCAAACTCATGCATATGAGAATTGATATGAATACGTAGAATCAAACTTTTTATAATGTTTTATGTTGGTGAATGTTGAAAGAAGAAGAGTCATTGAGCAAAAGGAGTGTCGTCAATCCACTAGAAATTGTGCCAAGATATTACAAGTTATCACAATTTATTACAATTTATATTATTCCTAAGTATTCCTAATTATTCTTAATTATTCCTAATTATTCCTAATTATTCCTAATTATTCCTAATTATTCCTAATTACTCCTAATTATTCTAAATTATTCTTAATTATTACTAACAATTCCGCATTATTCCTAATTATTCATATTTATTAATATTTATTCTAATTTATTCATAATTATTCCTATTTATTCCTATTTATTCCGATTTAGTCTTATTTATTATAATTTATTCCTATTTATTCCTAATTATTACAAATTATTCCTAATTATTCCAAATTATTCAAATTATTCCCATTTCTTCCTATTTATTCATATTTAGTCCTATTTAATCCTAATTATTCCTAATTATTACTAATTATTACAATTTATTACTAACTATTACTAATTATTACTAATTATTACTATTTATTAAAAATTTATTTCTATTTATTACTAATTATTACTAATTATTACTAATTATTACTAATTATTACAAATTAATACAATTTATTACTACATATTACTAATTATTACTAATTATTCTAAATTATTCATATTTATTCCTATTTATTTCTATTTATACCTATTTATACCTATTTATTTCTATTTATTCTTATTTATTCCTATTTATTTTTATTTATTCCTATTTATTACTATTTATTCTTATTTTTTCGTTTTTATTACTATTTATCTTTTTTAGAAATATTTATTACAATTTATTAATATTTATTACTTTTTATTACTATTTATTACCATTTATTACTTTTTATTACTTTTTATTACTAATTTTTACTAAATATTACTAAATATTACTGATTATTACTAATTATTTCTAAATTTTACAAAATATTACTAAATGTTACTAAATATTACTAAATAACACTAAATATTACTAAATATTACTAATTATTACTAATTATTACTAATTATTACTAAATATTACAAATTATTAAAAATTATTACTAATTAGTCCTAATTATTTTTATTTATTCCTAATTGTTCCTAATTGTTCCTAATTCTTCCAATTTATTAATAATTCTTTTTATTTATTCTTATTTATTGCTAATTATTTCTATTTATTACTAATTATTCATATTTATTCCTATTTATTAATAATATTTCCTAATTATTCCTATTTATTCCTAATTATTTATAATTATTGATAATTATTGCTAATTATTGCTAATTATGGCTAATTATTCGTATTTATTCTTATTTATTTGTATTGATTTTTATTTATTAATATTTATTCCTTTTTATTCGTATTTATTCGTAATTATTGATAATTATTACTATTTATTTTTATTTATTACTATTTATTTCTATTTATTACTATTTATTCTTATTTATAACTATTTATTCCTAATTATTAATAACTATAACTATTTATTACTAATTATTCCTATTTATTACTAATTATTCTTATTTATTACTAATTATTCTTATTTATTACTAATTATTTCTATTCATTACTATTTATTCCTATTTATTACTATATCCTCCTAATTATTTCTAATTATTCCTAATTATTCCTAATTTCTTCTAATTATTCTTATTTATGTCTAATTAATCCTATTTATTGTTAGTTATTCCTATTTATTCCTATTCATTACTAATTATTCCTATTTATTAATAATTATTTTTATTTATTACTAATTATTCATATTTATTACTACTTATACCCAATTATTCCTATTTATTACGAATTATTCTTATTTATTCCTAATTATTTCTATTTATTTCTAATTATTCCTATTTATTTTTAATTAATCCTATTTATTTCTAATTATTTCTATTTATCTATAATTATTCATATTTATTACTGTTTATTACTAATTATTCCTATTTATTACTAATTATTCCTATTTATTACTAATTATTCATATTTATTACTAATTATTCCTATTTATTACTAATTATTCCTATTTATTTCTGATTATTCTAAATTAGTTCTAATATGTTAAATTTATTATTACAAATAAATACTGATAACAAAACAATTTAAATCTAATTTAATTACAAATAATAAAAAATAATTAAAATTTAAATAAAAAATGAAATAAATACTAAATTAAATAAAATAGAAACACCTTCAAACTTGATCTCCTATTGATGTAGACGACTTCAGAACATTTTTTGTGAAAAAAAATAACTCGCACAAAATTTCATTCTGAAAATAGAGTTCAGAGAGAGAGAGAGTGCGTGAGAATTAAGAGGAGGATTTCAAAAAATGGATGGGGATATATATAGGATGGATTAGTTGCGTAGGGACTATTTGCAATGGGTATCCCGTCGCAAGTAGCATTGGTTGCGATGAGACCCGTCTGAAAAACCTTCGTCCGCATTAATTGTAGTCAGCAGTTAAAAGAGTATTTGGGACGGAACCCGTCGCCAAAGGTATCTGCCGACACACTTTTTACGACGGGACAACATCTCGTTGCAATACCCTATTTACCACCGCCGGTTATTTGCGGAGGGTGCCGTCACAAATACCCTCTGACCGACACACTATTTTTGATGGGGGAATCTCCCCGTCCCAAATAACCTTTCCACGGATTAACGCCCAAACCGCGCCAAACTTTTTGCGACGGGCAGAATCCCCTGTCGAAAATACTCTCTAGGACAGGCTATTTACGACGAGATTAATTCTTATCACAAATAGCCCAATGCAAAAAGCTATTTTTCCTTTAGTAATCCTTTAATGGATTTTAAGCTTGTTTGAAGTTGATTTATTATGATACAAAACATCCATATTATATTGAAGGTTTTGTGATATGTTTGACTGTGGATGTGTTATTTTTACACCATTCATGGTTTATGGATAAAGTATTGACATTTCGTTTGCTAGTTTTAGCACGAATGTTTATGTTATGTTTAAGCCTTTTCATATGAGGAATGCATTGGACTTAGTAAGTGACGGGTGGAGCCTGCTACAGCTGCTCGATACATCGGTAGGTCTCATGAGATAAATTAGTGTCTTGGCACAAGGCCTTAAAAAATCTTATTTGTAGTCTTGGCACAAGGCCTTGACTACGTGGTTACGAAGTCTGGAATTATGCATTCCATCATTATGAAAGTGGATATTGATATTGAATGTGATTATTCGACTAGTAGAATATCAGTGTTAATTAGTAAAAGGAATTATTTGATTTTATCTTTGTCATATTATGTTGAAGTTTATGTTCAAAAGACATTTGTTTTTGTCTTATACACTGACTTAAATGTTTATGCTTATTTATGGAAGTTTCCGCTATATTGTTATCCATACTGAGCATCTGAGCTCACCCCTTTCTTTGTTTTATTTTTCCTAGGATGTGAAGAAGTATTTTATGGTTGAATTGTAAGGATATTCTAAGAATATAAGTGTGTTCAAAAGGGGGAAAATGTTGTTGATGTTTTTGTTTCATGATGTAATGTAAAACATATGAATGTATCTAGTACTTCAAAGGCTTCTAAACTGATTGGTCTTTCATGATTTTATTCCTTTTGATCATGCCATTGTTATGTAATAATGCACTGACTCTCAGTAACTAGGGTAAGGGCGTTACACTCAACATTTGAAGGATCCATAGCAACTTCATACTGGGTTATGACATGCCCCATGAAACAAACTTCCCAAGCCTAGAACTCACACTTCGACAACTTACTAAATAGATACCAACATTGACGAACTGCTTAATTGTAATCAATATTATCTGATTTTTACTCCTTAGATGTGGAGTGCACACGGATGTTGTTGATGAAAACATCCATGAACTTATCTAGGAAATATCTAAACATTTTATTCATCAACCCCATGAAAATGTATGGAGTGTTTACCACATCTACTATAATTAAAAAACATGTAATGTCCATGATGAGAATGGATGGAGGTATTCTAAATATCCTCATATTTTACCCATATATGATGATATCCTAACCAAAGATAAATATTGGAGAACCGACTTTATCCCTTTATTTGACTGAATAAGTCATCAATCCATGTAATAGGATATAGGTTCTTCACTATCACAAGATTCAAGTGATGATGATTGATAGAGCGATGAAAAATTTTATCATCCTTTTTTAAAAACAAAATTTGTTCACCCAAAGGAAAAAAACATGGATAGAAAATCATCACTGAAAAATATTGTTGAGTTTTACATACATATCTTGTAACTCAGAAGCCATCATCCTATATGGAGACATCAAGATATAAGAAATGCATTCTTTTAGATCAATCAGAAACTCGATCCTTGTTGAGAGGGTAATGCTACTTCCACCTCAAGAAACACATCTAGGTAATCTTATAAAAATATAGGAAACACCAATTAATGAAACTATGATGAGCTCATCATATGATTCTATATCAAAAAAGAAAAGGATGAAACATTCCTCTGACATATCTTAGGGTCTCACTCACTAAAAAACATCACTGTTCTCACATCATATAACACAACCCGCCTCTTGAAGTAATCCAAGATATATTGCACCAAATACAACCATTCCATGATAAGGATGATTCCAGAAGGATATATCCATAAATGTAGTAAGTATCTAAAAGTTATGTTCTTCTATAACACTAGCTCACAGTTTATAAATACTTTATACAGATAATCTCAAACTAAAATTGGTGTAGTAAATTATAAGGAAACCCGAAGACTCTCCACCTCATGTCCCAAATTATGGACACATAGAGTTTATATGAATGAGTGTGTATCCCTTGAATCCATCAAAACATACACCCATGTATAACATAAGAAAATATAACCCAAAAATATGTTTGGATTTTCTGGTGATGGAAATACTAAAGCATATATCTGGACACAAACATCTCCATGTTCTCTCTAAAAATTATATTAAACACCTCCATTGCAATTATATACTATATATGGATGAGGAACATCTCAAGGATCCCCAATTCCTATTCCATATCCTCTTTTTTGATCCCATGTTAGAACACCATACTACAATTACCTTTGATAAAACACCCCCAATGGAGGAACCTGAACCAGAACAAATCATGAATACTAACTGGTTATAAAGTTAAGACACTCTCACCACCAATTACCTATGAATATATAAGAAATTCATAAATATGATCCCTTGGAAAAAGTTTGAGAGCCAAACCCCCTATAGAAATGAGATGATGATTGATGCGACCTACCCCCTGCAGACTGAAAGCTCTTTTTTCTAGGAATCTAAGAACCCCACACCATAACTCTATATCTCCAATAATATTGAATAATACTGTATCGTTTTGTTCCTTTTTTTTCTAGTATTCTCTATGAAACCTCCTATATCCCCATTACCTTGATATGTGATTACAATATTAATGGGGTTACCTGGAGATGAATATTTGGACACAAAACCTCTTAAAAATTCCCCTCCCTAGTATCCTAATCTATAAATAGGTATGAAGCATTTCGTATATGGGTCTTGAATCATATTATTAGCTATCAAAAAATTGAAGTGCACTATTGAAGGGTAATAGGCTCTTGATGGTTGTGAATAATCATGGTTGAATAAAGAAACTCTACTTAGAACTAGTCTTAGAACTTCTCCAATGAGACTACTAACTCATCACAATTCCCAAGGTGCAAGATCCACAATGGAATCACTACCCCCCTAAGCATTTTCACAGCTAACCTAACCTGAAAATTATATTTTTATTTGATTTTGAAAACCGCTTTTTGGGTGAGCGAGAACCATACATGGGATTAGCAGACCACTAAAATCCAGAAACCGCGTAGACAAAAATTACATTTGATTCAAAATTCAAAAAAGGGCTAGCACACCACCTCGGGACACGGATCACTCAAGCCGCACCCCTAAGGCCATCATCACCGTCGTACCATCAGCACAATTAGCGGAACATCGAAAGCATCAACACTATGGAAATTGTTGTCGTCGCCGCCCATCGTCGGAGCTGGTCACCGGAACAAAAAAACCATAGAAGAACGATTCAAACTCAGTGAGCTCCTTCGTCGATGTAGCCCTTTTACCGGACTCATTCAACCAATTTAGTGTGTTCATCCAACAACTTCACCATTTAAAAGAAAAAAAACGTAATTGACAAAAAACACCAAAATCAGGTCTGCGATGAAACCTGCACAAATTGAACCTCCTCCATCCATACTGAAAAAACTCAGTGAAGCCGATAAATCCTTCACACTGCACCCTTGACAGAATCACCAAATCCTATAATAAATCAAAATTAGTCACGAAGACCACGCCGCCGCCGTAGTGTCAAAGAAAACCCACCGCAGAACACGAAATCAAATCCAAACCACAACTAACATCACATCCAAATCACCCTACAAGAAACCCAAAATCACAAAAGGAGATAAAGAAAAACCACCATAAATCTAAACTGCAATCCCACCGCTGCCTTTAGGCCCACACACAGTGACCAAATCTTCCAAACGCAACCATACAACATGGAACCAGGACACCATCCTCACCACAGCAGCGGAGAACTAAATCTTTGGACCGTCACCATGCCGTCGAAGCCCTGTCCAACATAGGGAGAGAAGAAGGACAGAAAATAGTTATATCGTCGTGATGTTTGAGAGGACGCCGCCACAGGAGAGACCGCATACCATGTACCCACTAATAGAAGCATCTAAGGGGAGCTGGGCTGCACTTGGGGAGAGGAAGACGACAGCAGGGGGAAACCCTACGCAGAGCCATTGTCAAAGCTAACAAAACCCAGTGTTCCTTATGATATTGGATAAAACCAAAATCCATCTCCACCTCCCCAACTAGTCTTATATGACTAAATATTAAATATATCCCTCATACATCAATAAACTCTAGAAATGAAACTCTTTGAGTTTCCTGTTCCATGTATTTTCCTCTTGGACCCCTAGTCTGTAGCGATCTTTTAGCACATCCTTTTGAACATATTCAATGAAGATCTGATAAGGATGTAGAACTTAGTCCAAAATAACAAATGGTTAGACTCCCAAACATGGAATTTAGAATTCTTAACATTAGTTTAATAATTTATTAATTTTACTCTTGTATGCTTCAACCAGTCATAAGGTCTACCCATTTCAGAAATTGGTGAAACGATGAATGATTCATGACTTTTTTTTGTATCTACCGTACAAACAATATAATTTCATTTATTAGGATATATAACCTTAAATTTATATGTGTTAGATCATAGGGTACCATAAAAACTCATGTCTGAGATGGTATCACATGTTTAAATCACTTAATAAACTTATCTATCCCAATTATGCTACCAACCCATGAAATACTCACTTGTTCTTAACTCCAAACTCCATCTTACCCATGAAACTAAACCATTGATACCACTCTGTGATAACCTCTTCCCACTAATTAGTATACCTCAAGGGATAAAAATGAGAGAAGATAGATTGTGATTTACCGAGTGCCACCTTCACCGGGCCCCATGATGGACACTAGCACTGAGGGGTGCAGTAAACATAAAATGGGATGCATTAAACTCTAATAGTACATGAAGAAGAGAGATATAAGAAAGATACACCAATTAATGCCTTCTTAGATATATTAAATAACTATATGCATACATGTAATTTCAAATATTACTAAAAAGATGAAAAGAAAACAACATGTACCCAAATGTAAAAACGATAGTGACCTTGAATCCCAAATAGTTCTTACAAAACTGTCAGCCAGTAATATATAGACCAATCAATTATCTGCTATTACAAACCAAAATATTATATATATATATATATATATTCTTATGATGAGAATATAATTATACATCATAGGATCCTCTCTAGATCCTCTCATCCTACAGATATAGAAATCATACTAAATCCCAACGAAAAAAGTGAAACTAACTCATCACCTAAACATGTATAATTTGTTCACAGTCTCACTATTGCTATTTCTCATCAATTATAACATAAAATGAATCATGTATTATAATAATAAATAAAAAAGGGTACCTTTATACTGCTTTACCATGGGTTTTCTTCTTTTCTAAAATGTCACACGTCCTGATCCATCTTTCTCCAAATGTAAGTCAGCCCGCAAACACATAGTCTAAGTATCACAATATGTACCTTTTTCTTCACATCATCACATCATTCCATTAAATAACTCCACATAGTATCCAATTATTTTTTGGGTTCCACCACTTCCCATATGGAATCTATCATACATCAGTTATTATACCTCAATCCATCACAACCCATACACCAATTAAGGTACGTTGAACCATCACATCCCACAAAAATCATACCTATAATAATCCTTTGGAGAATATATATAGATAAATGTGCTTGAAATAACCATAATAAATTACAAACCTCTTCACACATATAAGGAAAACTAACTATTGTGCATACGAAAACTTTAATCTACTAAGAGAAAATAATGGGGCCAGAGGGGGCAGCCAACAATCTAACCCCTCACTGGGATGTCAGGGAAAATGCCCCCTACTGTCCATTGGGTACCAATTTCCCTGACGTAAATTAGTCAGGTAGCATATGAAATAAAAAATATACATAATATAATATATATCACAACCTCACTATGCATATAACCTAGTCCTAATATAAATTGAATCTAACGTCTCCCAGACCCCCGACTGGCACTACCTACACTAGATATGATTAAAAAACCACATTAAATAGACACATTAAGTCCCTTACTTATTTTTATAGTTATACATTCACTAATAAACTCATTATCCATCAAATTAACCATCAATATAATTCCTTATTTTTTTAACAATCATTAGAGTAAAGTCCATTACCTATATGCATATTCCAAACCTTGTGTATAGTTTTTAAATATTATCTTTTTTGTATTCCGGTAATAGCCAAATCCATGGTATAAACATTTATTAATCATTATTCACCATTCTATATTTATAGGCACTCTTGAAAAATCATCATAATCTACCACTTTTAGATATGAAACAAAGCATTTCCAACAACCTTGAGTTGTGGGGAAAGGAATAAAGATAACATGAAACCCAAATATGGACTATTGAACATATTAACATCAAGAAATCTTCCAAAAATATAAAATTAATGAGTAATCATAGATTAAACCTATTCAATCATCTCTAGTGACATCTTTAACACCCTCGTGCCTATCCCAATGAATATCACCGTCATAGTCGTCAACTATTTCTACATCATCCAGGCCTCCCCGCCCACATCTTATCATCCATCAGAGGCTCATCCATTATAGGATTATATCACAATATGAGATCACATATATAAAATATTATACGGTATAAATAAAACAAGAATGGTCAATAGGGAAAACTAGGGACTAAAATAATACATTTTTCTCTCACACGAAAACAAGCTATCATAGCTCATAATAAAAATCATTCAAATTTTATATAAAAACATACACTCTCATCCCAAATAATTTTCTTTAACAAAAAACAATATTATATTCCATATTCAATTTACAGATTCATTATCCATAGGTTCAAACAATTGTAATCTAAAGGAATTATCCATAATATGTTTTGAAACTAGTAAACATGCTCTCAAGAATCAAACCTGGTAGTTATTTAATTATTTGGGTAAATAATTAGTCTCATGAGGAATCATGTGTGGGATTAGGGAGTGAAACTAATCCATTATGGGACATTTTCCTCCATGTGATATTATCCTGGAAGTTATCCTTAACTCATGTTTATTTCATGTAATATATTCCTAGAACATATCATATGATTCCATGATCTTATGATAACATTTTCTTTATTTTATTCTTCCATGTGATTTGTCTTCAGACTTCATTTTCATGATATCATGTTACACCTTTAACTCACACTATATAATTCCTTATCATGTTTATTCCCATACTGGGATTTTTATCTCACCACTTTAATCTATGCATTTATTAGGTTATCACATTCAATTTTAGGAGATACAAAATTTTTAGGAGATCATTATGGATATTAATATAAATATGTTTCATTTTAGTGTAACTTTTATATATTATGAACCTAGTCCCCCAAATTAATTAGGCCTCATGATCTTTGGGTTGTAATTAATGGATGTTTATGTTCAAAATATTTCAATAATATGTGTAAAAGGCATGTGTTACTACAATTGGTATAATATGAAAGATTTAGTTAAAAATTGGAAACTAGGATGAAAAAAATTAGTAATAACCCTAGGAAAAAATCTTAAGATAATTCGAAGGATAAGTCTAAGTATTTGAAAATATATTGGAATTATGGTTAATGATATAGTGAGTGGTTTATGAGTAATTAAATCATTATTTTCATAATAAAAGTGGATGGGGATTTGGAATAATTATAACTAGGGTTAAAAAATCCAAAAAATTTACTTTGATCTAGAATAAATAGTCATCTGGTGCATGAAAACAGGCCTTGCTGCACACTTTGTTTAAGACTACCTTGGGATATGCTTCGAAAAATCACGAAAATCTTTATGAACTATTATAAAGGGATTGAAAAAAAATTTAAGTTATAAAACCCAATAAAAAATATTATAATAGATAACCTAGATTTAATCTTAAGGACTCATAGGTCATCATTTACTTATCTTTTGTAAGTTATTTCTTATAGGTTTATATGTATCTTCTTTTCCATGTTAATTTATTCTCATATTGTTTCTTTTATTTTTTTAGTTAATGGATAGAAATATAGGAAATAATTCCAACATCCAATGTGATTGGATATAAAATTATTTCCCTATCGATATGCGTAACAAAAGAGGGATAATAGTTAGACATATTGTAATCATGAAAAACTAACATCACAAATTACAATTAACAATAATAAGAAATTTTAATTCATAAACACATCAATGAAGATAAGGATAGTACCTCATAGATGTTCAAGTGTTAAAGGTGAAAAATAAAATAAAATTCAATTTATTATATGTCATATTGTGGGAAGAGGAACCAAATAAATTGGATTTAAAAAACAATAATATTCCTTATATATGGAAGAAAAGGTCATAAAGCAGCTAATTTCTAAATACAAATGAAGATTATGGTTAACAAGATATAGAGAAATAATGTTCAACCTACGATACCACTAATAGTTCAATTTAATAGATGTGGATAACTTGATAATTACTTGAGTAAATTCCCAATTACAAGGATTAATTTCTATGGGACTACATTATGAAAATCATGATAGTGGAATGATTGAAGTGTTTGGGTTTTGGAATTTTAGAATCATGTTGTTGATGTATTTTTATTAATGGTATTATAGTTATAAGAATCTTGAAACTTATAAGGATCATAATATAGTAGTATTCTTTATAAATTTTCAAGAATATGTTGAATGATATTAATGACATAGAAAGAAGATTTAACAGTAAGGTAGCATTTCATGGAAAACACATGATTGAGAAAAAGAGAATAATTTACATTTCAATTATTTTTGGGTAATTATAGTGAATTAAAATTATTTGATTTTATAAAAAATAATTAGCAGGATAAAAAACAAAGTTGTTACAAAATATGATTTGAGAAATAAAGTTATTTTTGATTATGTTCATCATATTATGGATAATGTTATATGATCAAGTTGAATTATGAATATGATTATCACTTTTTTCCATATTTTTAGAAAAAGGACAACCTAAAAGCATGGTGAAAACTCATTACATCATGCAAGGCTATGGTGATTGAACCAACAATTTAAGGGAGACAAGGATGTAGTGCCTAGAACTGGTATACATGATGTACTAGTTTTTATGAAATTTTTTATACATAACATATTTTTTGGATAAATATTATGTTTATTATGGGAATCATATTATAGGATCAATTTTTTTTTGAATTTATAGGATTTTTTTTATTTATGATATATATTTTTTTAGTTTGAGATATATATAACCCTAATGTTTAATATAATTTATTATTTGAGAAGAATGCTATTATGATTTTTCAGGATGAAATTTTAATGGTTTTATATAAACTTTTAGGTTAAAACTTATTTATTATTGAGTTTGTTGAGGTTATTTGGGTTAGAATTTAATTTATTTATGGAATGAGGTATATGAAACCTTTGGTTTTATTTTTTCATTTTAAAGATTAATATATTCATATTCATTTTAGATATTACCTAACTTTGTGTTACCCATTTCAGGTATAATACATATAGGGGTAATAGATTGTTCCTCTTTTATGGATCTTATGATTTGTTAAAAGATAAATTCAATGATTTAGGTATAAAATAATTCATATTAGATATTCATTCCATATACTGAGAGATGAAGTTTAATGTGATCAAATCATAATAAAAGGATGAAATTTTGTTTATGAAACAGAATGATATCAAGTGAGTGTATTTTATGGTGTTATTTATATTAAGATTAAAAGAATCCCTTAACTCTAAGAAAATGATCTTGAAAAAATTTCATCCTGTTACCATCATTTCCATTGAATTAATGGCATTTTAACTCATAAAAAAATCATGGTTTTGTAGTCATTAACTTTCTATTGATCATTCGGTTTCTCTTGATCAATGATCTATATAACTCTCCAAATATATTTATTCTTTTCTTCCATGTCCATATTTTTTACATCCCACTAATGTTATCCTACTTGGAAACAATGTTATGTGATATTCCATATGACCTTTATATTTCCCTTTTCCTCTTTCAAGAGGAATTTTTATCTAACCATTTTATGTTGTGGGTTTCACATAAAAGAATTTTCAAATTTCAAACTGTAAACAAGTTCAAATAAAGAAGACAAAATTTATTTAAGGGGAAGAATGTAAAACGTCAATATTTTAAAATAAATTTTTTTAAATATTTTATACAACACACAACACTAAGATTAAATGAACCCTGATATATTATTAATATATTTTTCTATAAACATGAAATTTATAAACAAGTTGTTAAAATATGCGATATGAATAAGAATTACAAAATTATGAAAAATATATCTAAAGGTTTTATATAATCCAAATTTTATTATTAATTTATAATAATAAATACAAATTTTTTTAAATTAATTTTCATGTTGAAAAATAAGATTTCTTCAAAAATTATTTTTATTAAGTTATGTGAGAAAATTTTAAATTTAAATTTTCGAACATTTAAAAATGTTTTTTCATAAAATCAAGATAATTCTAAAATCATATAATCAATAACCACTTAGGGTGAAATTTGAGTATATATCTAAAAGGTTGTAATTTATTTAAATAGTGGGAATTATCGATTTTCTAAATATAGTTATTTCTTTTCATAAAATCAAGTAATTTAAAAGTTCAATTATAATTGTAATTTTAAAATAAATTAAAATATGAAAAATTTAATTTATATTTGTCAAATTAATTTCATTTGAATCATAAAATTTCATGATATGGGTATAAGTTTATTAATTTCGTTTTCTAAAAATGTTTTTAAAATGCATAAAGTTTATCCATTTTAATAAAATAAAATTAATTATACTAAAAACATATTTAAATTAAATTTATATATTATACATCTATTTATATTAATTTAAATTAATCTAATGATTTTTATATTCATAGTGTTAACATAAGATCATCTATTACTTTAAAAAATGCCTTTCTTAAAAAATAGTTTTCGACAGGTTTTGTGTGTTTAATTTAAAATTTATTTTTGGAAATTATATGAATTAAATTTTATAAAAAGTAGTTAAAATTTATAATCATACTAATTAATTTTATGTAATTAGTTTAAATTAATTTTTTTCAAAATGAATAGTGAAAATAGTAAAAAACTATCACTACGGTTAATGCTAAGACCATTTTACCACATGGGGGGTTAAATTATGAGATAAAGGGAGTAACATGCATAAAAAAGTTTAATTTTTAATTATGGAGTTTGGATCGATCATATAACCCCTAAAATCCATTATTTATCAATTTTTTAGTCACTTGGATTGAGAGTGACTTCCCATTATTGAATAGTTTTGGGTATTTACAAAAATGCCACTCCTCCCCAATTATAATTGGAAACCCCCTACCCTCACTTATTCACCCCTATCAAGATATTTTACTCAAATAACCCATATAAAAAATATCTAAACTACATCCTTATTCCCACTTGTTCCCAAAACCCCAGCCTTAGTGTCCATAATAAGAGATCTAATGGAGGTTATTCCAAGCACATGTAATCATCATCACTGAGCTCCTTCTTTTTAATTTTTCTTTTTACACATTAAATTATGTATAAAAAATTACAATATAATAACACTAGTATATATTAAATAATGATACGTTATTATGTATATGGTGAAATATTTAACCATTACCTCTTCTATAAAATGGGGAACAAAACCATCATTCTTGTGTGTGATTGACTTCCATCTTAGAAACCAATGTAGTTGATTTTCTATAATCTTTTATCATATCAACTAATGATTATGGATTTAATGTTTATATATTATATTCATGAAATGTTAATTATTCTATAAAATTAAAATATCATATAGCTTCCTACCTTACCATCTATTTAAAAATGATATCATTATCAGTGTGTATGGAAGTCTACTGCCTCTTGAATCAATGTGATTTGGTTTTTATTACCACATAATATTGTTGGTATATGTAAGTGTATTTAAAGAAATAGTATTATATTTATGATATAATTATCATTTTTAAAGATAAAATAACACTTACCTTCTTTTGATCATGATCATTTAAAAATGGAAATGTTACTCAAGCGTACGTATGACCTATCGTCTCCGTGATTGTAACATATTTCATTAACATAATTCAGGGATTATTTCTAAATGATTAATTTATTTATAAATATTATAATTACTCCATGATTATTATTCTATATATAATGGAATAATTTCCCCATTGTCTAGGTTTGACACACAAATTTGTTTTGAAATTATGAATGATGCATCCTCAAAACACTTGATGTGGACATAAATAAATATATAATTAAAGTTATCATAAAAATAAATGAATTAAATGGTTTAAGTATAAATTATTAAAAAGGAATTTTTTTTATGTAAATAAGTAATTGATATAAGTTTTTTATATAGGAGATAAAATACATGCACAACAAGTTTGTACTTAAGATAATGGGTTCGTCTCGAAGCTTCATTCTCTGAGACACATGTTCTTTGATGGACCTAATTTATTTAAAATGGTGCATATAATACCCCTTTACATATTATATCACAAATACTTCATAAGTTCAGACATTTTATGTTATAATTCATTTACTTAGTTGATGGGATTTATGATTCAAAAGTTAACAGTGGAGAAATGTTTTATATTTCAAAGTAATTTTAATTAGGATTTTTTATGCTCGAATTTATGTCATAAAAAATTATTTGATAATTTTATAATAAAACAATTTAATTTTACTATAATATATTCATTAATTAAAAATTCATGTATTATTATCATTATATCCTATTTGGTACTTAAAATTATTGAGATTATTTTAAGAAAATATGACTTCATTTCTCTATTCGGTCGAAAATCCTTTTTCTTAAATATATGTGTTTTCTAAAAATATTTTCATTAATATTTTTAAATTTAACAAAAATATTTTCTAAATTAATTTTTAAATTTTATTTAATTTTTAAATTTTTTTAAATGAATATTTACATATTGTTATGAACAAGTTACTTTTTAACCTTTATATAATGGGGTGAATGAAATGTTTTTTAACTTATTCAGAATGTATACAAATATATATCATAAAGATGAATAATTTCTTTCAATCTTAATTTGTATGTTTTCATGGTTATTTTAAAAAAATGTGCTTCTAATATTTAAGAATATTTTATATTTTGAAGAAGTGATTTCATAGTGAAATTGAATTTTTTTTAAGAAATATTCCATGTAATATTTCAAAGAAATTTTTGTCAAGGATGAAAAATATTAATGTTATGGAATACATATAAATTATATATATTTATCTCAAAAATATACCAAGATAATTCACCCTCACTTTAATGGGGTAAGACATGCCTTATTTTCATATCTCAAATGCTTTCATTATAAAATTTAATTAGATTATGATACAAGACTAGATTATAAAACCCATTTTATTTCTAGGAGAAATTATTATGTTCATGACAAATTATTGATTTCAATTTTGTGAAACTCATAATCTTGAATATTATATGATGGGTGCTCCCAAATAGTGCTTCAATGTATTGCGTAAAACATTAATTTCATGAGGCGTCATGTATGAGATTAGGGAGTAAACCTAATCTAATAGGGGACATTGTACACCATGTGATATTGTATTGAAAGTTATCATGGAATCTTATTAATGTCATGTTATATGTTTCATCCAAATTTCATTTGATTACTTGATATTATGATACCATGTTATTTATGTTATGATCCCACACGATTACTCTTGATCCTTCTTGTTCAGGATGTCATATTATATCATTGTCTCTCATGTTATTATTTTCATCAAGTTTATTCTCTTAGATTAAAAATTATCTCAAAATTTTATCTATGTTTGTCCTAGGTTATGCCATTTTGTATTAGGAGATCAAAATTAATTAGGAGCTCGTGATGGAAATTAAAATAAAGAATTTTTATTTTAGTTTTAGTTTAATGTATTATGAACCTATTCTAAATATACATTATGGATCCTGGTCGCTGTGTTATAATTAATGGGTTTTTAGAATAATTTAATAATATTTGTAAATATCTTGGGTTGTTATACCATGTTCACCAGATGTTATCCAAATACCATTATTTATAAGGATACATTCAAGAGAAAGTTCAAGGTTCTAATGTGAGTATTACATAATCCTTATCCTTTTATTCTGATTCTACTCCTTGAAAACCTATAAATACCATAAATATATAACTACCTTAGTATAATTTCTATATTTAAGATTCATTATATTAATAAAAAACCATTACTTATTTCTTTACATTAACTTAGAATAATATAAGAACATCGATCATGAGTCTCTCCGAACTACAACCTTCATGAAGCAACATCTTTCATTTCCCACCACCACCTCTATTAAATGGTTATAAGGATTAAATTGAAGAAATAATATGAATTATATTATATTATTATTCTTATGAATAGGAAAATTATAATACATATTATTTCCATATCATTCATTGATAAATGAAAACATTAACTGTGTGTTGTGCATGCTACAACCTCCATGAAGAAACGTATCTCAGTTTACATCTAGTTTCCTTATTATTTTTTATAATTTATTAAAATATGATTTAAAAACATGAAAAAATTTAATTAATATCAGTATTATAATTTATTAATGATATTCTTCCAAAATGACCACATTTATCACCGTACTCATCAATTAATTATGGTATATTCATTTTTTTGTCAGTTTAACCACCAAAATGAAAAATTAAATAAAACTATATCATGGATTAATATGGGTAAATAAATAAAATTTTTATTATAATTGAATAAAAAAATAATTAATTTTTAATAGTTATGGAAATTTTATGTTAAATATTTAACTTATTATTAAAATATCATGCTCAATAGCTAAAATTACTAAAATAAGCTGACACTGATTCCATTTTCACACAACATAAATAAAAAACATATGGAATCAGATAATATATTTCCAAATAAATTTAAATTATATATTATTGTACCTTATATTATCTAGGAATGATAAACATGGTATTAAATAATGTGTAACAAAATTAACATAAAAAATCATGCCCTAAACAATTAATGTTATGAACATTAGATGGTAAAAATCCGTGGTGACATACAAATATATTAATAATATATGATCAAAATAATGTATATAAAATTAAATTTATACAAATATGGTTATGAAATATAATATTAAGATAGTTATTTTTATTTTAAAGGATTCCAGAACATATTTGACCAAGCGGGAATAAATGTAAGTTGTTTTTTTGAATCAGTTGTTTTCTTTCCATCACAATGACACCTATTTTGTTATGATTACTAAAGATTGGTTTATTATATATTATTATGAAATTTTTATATATATACACCATTTATTCTGGGTATATACTATCTAAAATCAATGTATTCTTCATTGAATAATCTATTATTTCATAAAAATGTAACTTTATTAAGAATGATTCCCATCTCTTATAAATGGATTTTTCTTATATACCCAAGTTTCTACATCCCAACAATGTTTTAATTCAATTATTAGTAACTCAAATAGGATTTATATCCTATGATTCTTATATTAACCATTATTAATTTTAAAATAATGGTTTTGTTATCATTTAAATAATGTGCTTATTCACCAATGGTATTTTTAAGTATTTAAAATGATTTCAATTTTTATGATCTAATGTTTTTATTTTATATTTCACATATTTACATAGAAATTATTTATTTTCAAGCTTAAATTTTTAAAAACTATTTTTAATAAATTTTTTAATAACTATTATCTTTATATTTAAAAATTATTTTAGGAAAGTAACTCAAAAACATTTCTATTAATAATTTTATTTATAATTTTTTTTCCAATCGAGTAATGTTTCATAAACCACTCAATATGTGCTCTTTTTAAAAACGTATTTGGGGATGATCATGTTTTTTGTATTAATATATCAGGTTTTTGAGTGTTAAATTTTTGTGATTCCATACAGAAATGATATGTAACTCAATTTATTCCCATCAATTCCCTATAATCAGATAGATGATTTTACTTTTAACTAGAACTATTATTTATGGATTGTGATGTGTTTGGGGATTCTATATCATCCTTAAATGCATTGGTTAAGGTTTTATATCTCATGAGATAATTTTTCTTGGACATACTAGGTTTTTTTTCAAAATCTAAATGGTGAACAAACTTGGATTTTTTCAAAATTTAATGGGTGGACATACTTGTATTTGTTCACAACATAAACGGTGAGTACTATTGAGTTTTACCCCATTGTTTTCCTATTATTATATTTTCTAAAATTCTATAAAATGAAACTTATTTCCACGATAAGTAAATTTTTTATGATTTTCCAAGTTTTAAATATATTCCACTTTCTTATGTTATAATTTCATGTTCTCTTTTGATTTCTTATTATATACTTATAATATATTATTTTCAGGATCTTTCTTTAGTCTTATATTACTAGGCTATTATACCTAATTATCAATAATATTTTATTATTTTAATTTATATTTAAATAATATTTTTAATAAATTTCTCATTTTTCATTATTTTTCTCTTGTATTTGATCCAACTAATTTTTTTTTTGATTTTCTCCCTTACTAGGAACTTAAGATCATCCCTTTATTATGTTTTTATTCCAAAATTTTGATTATGGGTATTACATGTAAAATGTTTACATGGGGGTTTAGAGTTGAGAGGTTTTGAATAAATGTTTATGATTATTGTGAAATAACTTATTTTGTAGCTAATATCCCAAACACAATGCCTTGATTCTATGGTTTATGAGACTATTTATAAGATGGAAAGTTTATTCATGTAAAATAACAAAAGATGTGTTTATTTGATTGGGTAACTTCACGGTACATGGTTGTGTACTTTACTAGCCCTCTATCCAAATACTATAGATTACCTCTAAGTGTGTATTATACATGAGTTCTAGCCCTGTACTATACACAGCCATATACCCTCACATGGGGTGTATGAACGAGCACTCATCCACACCTTGAGTTTTCTTATAAGGCGTTTCTATAAGTACTACATGATTTTTAGTCATTATATTCAATCCTTACCCCCAATTAATAGCACAAAGTGTGTTTTCTTGAAAACCACATGTTGTGAAGTCGAGTTTTCCAACTGGAAACCCGTTTAAATATTCCTAAAACCCATATTTCCCCCAAATTATCCCACAAGGACCATCAAGGGGTCCCCAACAACACAAATTAGGATTTATAAACTAAAAATTGTGGATTGAAATTTCAAATGGTGAAATAATCAAATAAGAACCACCTCATGATGAAAATACGAAGATTCATGTCCAAATGCACACCCCTTAGCTATTGCACCTTGATTTGATCTTGATCTCCACTATTAATGAAGTTCACTAAAACCTATCCATCTTATCCCCTCATTCCAGAAATCACATGAGGGAGAGAATCCCTCTACCTTATATCATGCATGAGAATTAAATGGGAGTTATTACAATTAAAATAAAATTATTTTTAATTAATTTGGTTTAATTAAAACACACATTTAAATTTTAATATAGAGTCTTGTAACTAAAAGTGAGTTTACACCTTTCCTAGGATAAACCCTTGTTTCCATACTCGACCACGGAGTTGGAATTTCAATATAAAACTCTATTCAAAAGATATCACTATTTCTATATGTGGAATAACTAATATTTATTTAATGAATATTAATATATTCTAAAAAAATCAAATGGCTCATAATCTCACCCAATTCCATCCCTTTGGTAAACACCCTATTTTTCATGCCACTAAATCATTAGAAAATAATTTTGGGATCATCTTTTTGAGGAAAATAATTATTTTACCTCTGATATACATCAAGAACCAAAAATATAAATTCATACAGAATTTCAAAACATGTAGATTTTTTTGTATTTATAATAATGGTATGAAAAAATGATCATTAATTTTTAAAATAACATATTTTATTTCATAGATCATAAATCAAAATTCATGGAATAATGTTTTTTGATAATCAAATATAAGGGTCATAAGAGTGTAGAATCATAAATAATTAATCACGAGCCATGAGAGCATATCATAAGTATAATACCACGACATAATAGTGTGGTATAAAAGTGTGGTATAAGAGTAATCATAGAAATAATATATCATAGATTCTGAATAAGACATTCATCACATATTAGGCTTGGGATAACCACCAGTATACATTCTTGGGCTTGGTCTAACCACCTATGTACCCTCTTAGGCTTGATCTTACAACCCATTTCTCCTTTTATATCATAGAATATAAAATAATACCTAATTAGTTTTAGGGATTCAACATCCCCACCCATAAAATACCAATAACTCATACATATATATTCCTCAAAGAAATAATATCATTCATAATTCCTTTATAGATTAATTAGTAAAGAAATTCGTTTCATGTAAATTTCCTCAAAATATCATCATAATACATATAGATAATGAAATTATACTATTTAATTAGATCATATACAAAATAATTAATAATAATTATTAAATTATACTAAAAGAAATAAAAAACACTTTTATAAAATATTTAAAATTATTTTTTGAAAAAGAAGAAAAAAACATTTTCTTTTGGTAACATTAAAAAGACCAAAAAATACAAAACAAATGTTTATAATATTTTCTTTTAAAAATGATAGAAACTTGAAATAGAGTATTCATAATGAATAGTTTTTATGATGATTAAAAAATGTGTTAAAGTAGTAAATGATATAAGAATTTTTTGAAACCTTTAAAAAGAAAGTAAAAATAACATGTCCAAAAAAATAGAAAATATTTATTTTGAAGTATTTTTAAATAAAATAAAATATAGATGATAAATTAAATATATAATCATTAAAAAATAGACCGAACAATTATTTAAACAAAATAATTTATATTGGTATGGAAGAAAAATATTCTTGACCTAAAACAAGAAATAAGGCTGACTTTTCTTAAAATCATTATTTATATATTTTGAGTATTAAATAAGGTGAAATTGGAAATGATACATGAAAAAACATGAAATAATCATAGTAGAAGAAAATATACGATGTTTATGATATAAATAACATAACATTTCCTATATAGAAAATTGGAAAAAAATAATCTTAATAAAAAGTGATATTATAACTCTAACCCTTACCTCAATATTCTTCTTAGATGAGCATTATCTAATATTTTATATAATAAATATAAATATATTATTAATATATTTTATTACTATATTTATATTTATATTTTCATATAAAATTCACTTATAATTTATTATCACTTATTTATTAAAATTCTTTTTTAAAATAAATATTTTGGGATTAACTATTTGGTTATCCATTCATGTTTTTTTAAAAGCTCCAGTCCTTTTACATTTTCAAGGATTTAAATGTCACGACCTGTCCTCGGGGCCCGTGCCGTGACTACCGCAAGACCGCTTTCCATAGGCCAGGGGCCGGCGACTAGCACCCAAGGCATAAGTCTCAAAGAAGGGAATGCATTGCCTTTATGAAGTAACATACACAACAGAGTACGCAAGTAAAGTAAGCACTAAGAAAGACTGGGTACAGGATAAGTACTGAAAAAGTAAAATGGGCCAGTATACAAACCCAACTGAAATTACAGTACAACTGAAAGTGAATGTACAACAGCAGTAAGTAAACAGCAACACCGAGTCGTCCTCCAGAAGTCCCACTTGAAGGGTGGGTACAGATAGCCTCCTCAGCTCCTCAGGTCCGGTCGTCCGCTACGTATATATCCCACCAAGTAGTCCACCTTCGGGTACCGTCCAGCTCCACAAGCCTCCCCCCCGATCAGTTTTTTCCGTCGTCTGCATCCAAAACAATGTAGTGCGGGCATAGCCCATGCAGGGGTGAGTATACGATACTCAGTAGGGACCCCGAGACCCCTGAAGGTCTCTCAGAATCCACGTAGGATAAACCAAAATGGATAGATATAATAACGAAGTATCAAATTAATATACTTAGGTATATGCCCATACATATACCTAATTCATTAGTTACAGTTCGACTCCAACTCACGATCCCAAGCACAACCCAGTGCACATAGGAAAGTACAACCCAGTCCACACAAGAAAGAATAACCCAATCAACACAGGAAAAGAAAGTCAACCACATCATTGATAATGATTGAGAATCAAGACTCATCTCACACATGTATACACTTTTTAAGGTGATAGAGATGATCAGATGTAGCCAATGATTCATCTAAGTTGTCAGACCCACATAGGATACAAGACTAGCTAAGCTGTCGGACCCACAAAGGATACAAGACCAGCTACTCTGTCGGACCCACATAGGATACAAGTTCAGAGTCAAATACTACCAGAACCACATAGGATACAAGAAAAATTGTCATTGTCGTCGAACCCACGGAGGATTACAGTATGGTCGTTGGCGCTGCCGAACCCACGGAGGATCCAAGTACAGTCGTCCTCGCTGCCGAACCCACTGAAGATCCAAGTGCAGTCGTCATCGTCGCAGTCGCAGCCAGCTCTAGGGTTCCCGCACACAACATGCTCGATTATGGGAGGGTCTGCTCCTCGAGAAAGAGAGAGATATTTGATACATCAACTGTCACAAAGTCCAGATATGATGTATCCAAAAGTTTCATCTCGTCAAAAGAAACCTGACATGACAGACGGTGTGTCAATCAGACGCCCGGTCTGAGAGTTATTGGCTTTTCCATTCCAGGGCCCAGTTCGTTTTTATGCTAAAACCAACACGACCGTACTCCCACTACGTACAAACCTCAAGCGGAGTAAGCCAAAGGGACCTTCACAACAAAAGAATCCCAACGCAATTGACGGAACTTCAATCGGATGTCCGGTCCATGAGATATAAGCGTTTCCACTCCAAGGGCCCGGTTGGTTTTGAGTGCGAACCAACTCGGCCATACCCAAAATTTGCCGAAACCTAAAGTATAATATACCTAAACAACCATCTTGATCCAAGGATTCATACACAACCTATGATGTGTTGATCGGAGGTCCATATCACAAGTTATGAGCAAAAGACCAAAAGCGGTCTGATGTGGGGGGTCTGGGCCCGGTCCGACCCGGCCCGACCCCGCGGGTCGTGGGGCGGCCCGGCCGGGCGAGGCCCGGTACGACAGGGCATGGCTTGGCCTGGTCTGCGTGACCTGCCCCGGTCGGCCGTGGGGGTGCGCTGGCTCGGCCAGAGGGCCGAGCAGGGGGGGGGGGACGCGGTCCCCCCTCCCTTTGCGCTCCGCGGACACGGCAGGCATCGCGCCTCCTCTGGATCCCACGCGGCCGTGTGATTTGGCCGCCTGCCGTCGCGGCTTCAGTTGCAGCGGCTCCTACCAGTGGCGCGCTGGGGCGCTGCCGCCTATGGGCGGATGGCCAGTGCCTGCCACCGGGGCAGCCACGCCGGCGACCCGTGCCGCCACGCCGGTGACCCGCGCCGCCGGAGGTGTCCGCGGGCCACCGAAGTCATTTCGGTGGTCCGTTCTTGCTCATGTCTGTGCCTGCGGTCGTCTCGAACCCGTAATTTATTGCGACGACCTCTAATTGGAAAATCGTTCCTGTTTCATCGTCGCTAATTATTCCACGCATCAGGAACAAAACATCGGTGGGTTCGGGCATGTTCGTTAGCCCGCACCCACCGAGTTAGTGGTTTTAAGAAAACACCATAAATAAAACACACCATGCTGAGGGTATAGAAATAACAGATGAAGAAATTATTCCAAAAACCCATACCTCAACCAGGAAGACGATCGATGGCATCACGGTACACGACGTCGCGGAGAAGAGGATTGTAGGCGTCATCAGGGCGCACCGAGGAGGAACCAACATCTCCTCTCTGACCACGGGGAAGAGGATTGGTGGCACGTCATCAATCTCTGAGGAACCGGAGTTCTTCGTTGTTCTTCATCGGAGGCCGACCTCGTTGGTGTTTCATCATAGCTTCCTCCCACAGTTTCTCAATTACTTTTCCAAAGGGTTGATTAATAAAATAATTAATCCTCAGGTTGTGTTCATTATTATGATTCATTAATGAACCTTAATTAATGAACCTATTAAACACATAGGTGTTTCTGTTACAAAACCAAAGGGGTGATTCAATAAATGGACCCCATTTATTGATCATCATTACACTTCTATTCTTCCAACTGTCGCTCAATGGAGGAAAAAATGAATAAAATAACTTATAGTTATTTTATAATATACAATTCTTTTTCTGAAAGTCTAAAAACCGAACTTTTTCATCTGACCCTTGTTAGTCGAAGTTAAGATTTTCCTAAGAGAATCCCGGCACTAAGAATTCATCGGTGCCCTCGTATTTTAATTCTGAGAACCTGTTCAAAAGTTAGAAAAACCCGCTCCTTCATTCACTAAACGTACCCGAGCTAAACTTAAAAAATTGATTTCGAGCACACCGGGCCTCAGAATCAAGCACCGTCAGAAACTGCATACTCGTAAAATCCCAAATAATTTTAAAAAAAAATTCCCTGAAATTTACGGGTCTTTACATTACTCCTACCTTAGGGATTTACGTCCCCGTAAAGCTACACCACAAACTAGGGAAACAAATGAGGGTACTGAGTACACATCTGAGCCTCTCGCTCCCATGTGCTCTCATGGAGGTTCCCGTGATGCCACCTGATGTGCACTAGAGGAATCAGCCATCCACGTAGGACCCACTCCTGTCGATCCTCGATCTCCACCGGGACCTTCGGAAAATTCACTCCGTCATTGATGTCCCGATCCCAATGATCGATGATATGTGTCGGGTCGTGCATGTATCTCCTCAGCTGAGATACGTGGAAGACGTCATGCACCCGGTTCAACTGAGGTGGAAGATCCAGGAGATAAGCCACCTCGCCTATCCTGCTGAGATCCTGGAATGGTCTGATGAAGAGTGGAGATAACTTGTCTCCCCAGCCAAATCTCTGTAATCCACTACGGTGTGAGACCGGTAAGAAAACGTGGTCGCCAACCTCAAACTCTAGTGGTCTCCGCCTCTTGTCAGCAAAGGACTTCTGTCGGCTCTGAGCAGTCCTCATCCGCTCTTGGATGATCTGTACCTTCTCTGTCATTGCCTGGACCATCTCTGGTCCTACATGTGCCGACTCCCTAGGGTCTGTCCATCATAGAGGTGACCTGCAAGGTCGGCCGCACAAGGCCTTGTATAGTGCCATCCCGATGGTGGAGTGGTAGCTGTTGTTGTACGCAAACTCCACCAAGGGTAGGTAGTCCTTCCAGCTACGACCAAAGTCGAGGACACATGCACGGAGCATGTCCTAGAGTGTCTGAATGGTCTTCTCTGTCTGACCATCCGTCAGAGGGTGAAAGGCGGTGCTCAGGTGTAGATGCGTCCTAAATGCCTTCTACAACCCCTTACAGATCCAGGAAGTAAATCAAGCATCTCGATCAGAGACGATAGATGACGGTACACCATGAAGCCTTATGATCTCCTGAATGTAGAGGCGTCCTAAGATCTCCACTAAGCCCTGCTCTCTAATAGGTAGAAAGTGGGCCGACTTGGTGAGTCGGTCTACAATCACCCAAATGGAGTCATGTCCTTTGGAAGTATGTGAAAGCCCGATCACAAAATCCATAGATATAACATCCCACTTCCACTCCGGTACCTCCAAGTGCTTTACCAAGCCTGTTGGTACCTGGTGCTTCGCCTTCACTTTCTAGAAAGTGAGGCATCAAGAAATGAACTATTCCACAACCTTCTTTATACCCGGACACTAGTACTATCGTCTGAGGTCCTGATATATATTCGCTACTCCAGGATGTACTTCTTGAGGGGAAGTGTGGAACTCCCTCAGCACCTCCTCCAGTAGAGCAGCTGGTACCATGGTACTTCCTCTAAAAAGAACGTTGTGCTCTCCTACTACAGAGAATCCATTAGGTGCATGTCCTGAGGAAATTTGTTCACGACATGTCTCACAGTCAACATCCCCATGTTGTGCCTCTCGGACTTGGTGAAGAAGTGGAGGAGTGACTCTGAGAAACTCAAGAAAGGATTCCCCATCTCTATCCATGAAGGATATCTACAACGCGACTTGCTTCTTCATTGCCTCTCCAAGTAGGTGGATGCCCGACCTCCTACTGAGAGCATCAAATACCACGTTCACCTTCCCAAGAGTGTAGACTATCTCAAAGTCATAATCCTAGAGGAATTCAAGCCATCGACGCTGTCTCAGGTTCAGATCCTTCTATGAGAAGATGTACCTGAGACTCTAGTGGTCGGAGTAACCTATAAAGCACTCTCCCATCAGATAGTGCCACCACATCTTCAAGGCGAAGACCACTGCTGCTAACTCCAGGTCATGTGTAGTGTAGTTCTGCTCATGCTGCCTTAACTGGCATGAGCCATAAGAGATCACTGCTCGATTCTGCATCAGGACACACCTGATTCTAGTCCTTGATGCTTCATAGTAAACTACGTACCCTATGCCCTCCTCTGGTAGCCTCGAGATGGGTGCCCTGGTCAATTTATGTCTCAGCTCCTGGAAGCTCTTATGACATCTATCTAACCACACGAAGGGTTTCCTCTTCTTCTTAAAAGATGAAAGTGGTGCTACAACTCTGGAGAAGTCTGGCACAAATCTCCAATAGTACCCAACCAGACCTAGGAAACTCCACACCTCTGCCATGCTCCTGGGTGGCTCCCAAGAAAGTACCGCCTCGACCTTCCCGGGATCCACTGCAACTCCCGCCTCTGAGATGACGTGCCCCAAGAAGTGGACCTCTCGAATCCATAACTAGCACTTCGAGAGCTTACCATAAATCTGGTGCTCTCGGAGTGTATCCAGTACAACCCGTAAGTGGTAGGTGTGCTCTTCCTCAGTAGTCGAGTAAATCAGTATGTCGTCAATGAAGACTACGACAAACCAATCGAGGTAGGGCTGAAAGATCCTGTTCATGAGACTCATGAACACTGCTGGAGTGTTGGTCACACCGAAGGGCTGACCAAGAACTCATAGTGGTCGTACTGACACCTGATGGTCGTCTTCGGCACATCCTCGTCCCAAACTCGGAGATGATGATAGCTTGACCTGAGGTCTATCTTTGAGAACCAACGTGCTCCATTGAGCTAATCAAAGAGGTCATCAATCCTCAGTAGCGGATACTTGTTCCTCACGGTCACCTGGTTCAGGCGATGGTAGTCTACACACAGTCGCAAGCCCCCATCCACCTTCTTAGAGAATAGAACCAGAGAAGCCCAGGGTGAAACACTAGGTCAGATGAAACCTTTCCCCTATAAGTCCTCCACCTATACCCGCAGCTCACGAAGCTTGGAGGGAGCCATACGATATGCTAGAGTGGATATCAGTGATGTCTCGGGGTATAGGTCTATATAGAAATCTACCTCCCTGCGAGGAGGTAGTCCTAGAACATCGTCAGGAAAAACGTCCGCATACTGCTCCACCACTACAGGAAAAATCGGACTCCGCACATCAACTGCTCTGAGGATGAGGCTAGCCAACTGATGTGTTTGGCTACCATATCCGCTGTGTGAGTCCATCCTGTGCTGCGAAGGTTCCCTTCTCACCGTTGAAGGTGAACCTTGTCCCATCCGAGAAGACACACCGCACCATGAACCTAATATAGTGGATCTGAAAATGGAATGTAGATAACCAGTCCATGCCCAAGATGACGTCGTAAGGCCTCGACACTGATACAAGAAGATCCCAGCCGAAGCTCTCACCTCCTAGATTAAGCTCACACTGCCGGCACCAATGCGTAATCGTCGATTCTGCTCTTGTAGGATTCTCTAGCTGCAAGGATCGAGCCAACGGCTCCGTCAGAATCTCTGAGCTCCAAACAAGGGCAACGACAATAAAAGAATGACTTTAACCTGTGTCTATAAGAAATGTAGCAAGGGTGGAGTAGACACAGATAGTACCTCGAATCATCTCGGGTGTGTCGTGGTCATAAGCCTCCACTTCCTGAAGCTGAGCCTGCCTCTGCCCGCCAGCTCCTGTGGTCGGGGTGGACCTCCTGGGGGTGGTGGTGGTAGAGCCTCGAAGCGTCGTCCACCACCCGCTACTCGGCCAACTCCTCTGCCTCATCCGCCTACTCCCTACGGACCACCATGGTCGAACCTCTGCCTCTGCCTCGGTGGTCCCTCCACTGTGTGCTGCTCGTCTGCATGGCGGTTCGGGCATCCATGAACCTTGTGTCCCTGACCGCCACATGAATAACATTGTCTTCTCCTCAGAAGGTTGGCTCTACGCCGTGTTCCCCGCAAAGCCGAACCCGTGTCCTGAGGTCGCTCACCAGACGGCCCCGTCCGCTTGGACCCCTACGTCATCTGTTGACTGCCACCTGCAGAAGACTCCGCTCTATGTCATCCTGTGGTGGGTCTCACTGCTGATGGCTGCTTGGAGAGAAAGATCTCCACTAGCAGGGCACGCTCCAGCACCCAGGCCTGGGTCAGGATGCTGAGTGGAATCTTCGAAGCTCTGATATCATGCCTCAGCCCCTGATCAAGGGTCCGAGCTCGAAATAATGGTTCTCATACCATGTCTGTGGAGTAGCACGAGAGGTATGCAAATCTCACAGAGTACTGGGCTACCGACATGCTGCCCTACCGCAGCTGTAATAACTCCTGGATGCACACCGCACGGTGGGTGGATGGAACAAACTTCGAACGAAATAGGCTCTCGAAGTACGTCCATAGAAGAGATGCCTCATCATGCACCTAAAGCATTAGGCTCCACCATCTACCTGCTGCTGCGTGCAGGAGACTCATGGAAAGGATCACCATGAGGTCTGCTGGGGTCCCTACCAACCTGAAGACTCTAACGACAGCCTCCATCTAATCCTCGGCTACCTGAGGATCCATCTCCCCACAGAACCTAGGAGGCCTCTGCCTCTTAAACTCATACAACGCACTCAGGCAGTATGCACTCTCCACCGCTGGGGCTGGTAGCATCAGTGGCTCAGCGGGTAGAGGTACCGCCGGTGCCTCCGCAGTAATGGGGCCCTACACTGAGGCCTTGTCGCTCAGTGGGCTGCCATCTCTCACAAAGCTCGGAACCCTAGCTGGATGCCGTCGTGGGGCCATCTTGAAAAGAAACAGGTGCTCCACAGTTAATACAGTATACCTGGTGAGCTGACACAAAGTAATAACAAATAAAACTTTTAAAAATTAAACACACATGCAATTAGTGTTTTCATGCACTGAGTCGGAAATCATGAGTCAGGGTCCTGGTGTATGGATACGTCGGCCGCCGCACCAACACTAGACTCCCTGGACTGAAAACCACACTCAAAACTCTTTTCACTATTGCTCTGTAGAGAATGAATTATCAGAGTCTTGAGTTCTGCGGTAGAACCGACTCCTCTAATACAAATTTGTTACGACCCGTCCATGGGGCCCGTGCCGTGACTACCCCAAGCCCACCTTCTATAGGCCAGGGGCTGGCGACGAGCACCAAATATGTAAGTATCAAAGAAGGGATGGTATTTCCTTTATGAAGTAACATACACAACATAGTAGACAAGTGAAGTAAGCACTAAAAAAAACTGGGTACATGATAAGTACTGAAAAAGTAAAATGGGCTAGTATACAAACCCAACTGAAAGTACAGTAAATTGAAAGTGAAAGTACAACAGTAGTAAGTAAACAGCAACACTGAGTCGTCCAACGGAAGTTCTACATGAAGCGTGGTTACAGATAGCCTCCTCAGCTCCTCGGGTCCGGTGGTCCGCTCCATATACGTCCCACCAAGTAGTCCACCTCCGGGTACCATCAAGCTCCACAAGCCTCTACCCCGATCATTGTTGTTCGTCATCTTCATCCAACACAACGTAGTGCGAGCATAGCCCATGTAGGGGTGAGTATACGATACTCAGTAGGGACCCCGAGACCCCCAAAGGTCTCTCAGAATCCACGCAAGATAAACCACAAAGGATAGATACAATCACGATGTATCAAAAAAATCCACTTAGATATATTCCCATACATATACCTAAGTCATCAGTTATAGTTAAGCTCCAACTCTCGATCCCAAGCACAACCCAGTCCACATAGGAAACTACAACCCAGTCCACACAAGAAAGCACAACCCAATCCACACAGGAAAAGCAAGTCAACCACATCATTGATAATGATTGAGAATCAAGACTCACCTCACACAGGTATACACTTCGTAAGGAGATAGAGATGATCAGATGTAGCCACTGATTCATCTATGCTGTCGTACCCACATAGGATACAATACTACCTAAGTTATCGGACCCACAAAAGATACAAGACTAGCTACTCTGCTAGAACCACATAGGATACAAGTACAAAGTGAAATACTGTCGGACCCACATAGTATACAAGAACAGTAGTAATCGCCACCGAACCCATGGAGGATTCCAGTACGGTCGTAATCACTGCCGAACCCACAGAGGATCCAAGTAAGGTCATCCTCACTGCCGAACCCACGGAGGATCCAAGTGTAGTTGTCATCATCGTAGTCGCAACTAGCTCTAGGGTTCCCGCACACAGCATGCTCGATTCCGGGAGGGTCCACTACTCGATAAAGAGAGAGAGTCGATACATAAACTATCATGAAGTCCAGAGTTTATGTATCCAAAAGTTTCGTCTCGTCAAAATAAACCCGACGCGATAGACGGTGCGTCAATCGGACGCCCGGTCTGAGAGTTATTGGCTTTTCTCTTCCAGGGGCCTGGTTGGTTTTTAACCTAAAACCAACCCGACCATACTCCCATTGCATCTAAACCTCAATAGGAGTAATCTAAAAGGACATTCTCAATAAAATAATCCCAACGCAATTGACGACACATCAATTGGATGTCCGGTCCTTGAGATATAAGCATTTCCGCTCCAAGGGACCGGTTGGTTTCAAGTTTGAACCAACCCACATGTACCCAAACTCTTACAAAACATCAAGTGTAACATACCAAAACTACCGTCTTGATCCAAGGATTCATACGCAATTGACAGTGCATCGATCGAAGGTCCGTAGCACAAGTTATGAGCAAAAGATCGAGAGCTGTCCGAAGTGGGGGGTCTGGGCCCGGTCCGACCCGGCCCAACCCCCCTGGGTCGGCCAGAACTTGGAAGACCCGACCTAGGTCCGAGTCCGGACCGGTAAAGGGTGGCCCGACCCTGCCGGGCGTGACCAGGCTCGGGCCGCGCGACCCGCCCCGGCCCGGCCGGGGGGGTGTGCGCGGGCGCGGCCAGCTGGCCGAGCAGGGGGGGGGGGACGCGGTCCCCCCTCCGTTGGCGCTCCGCGGACGTGGCGGGAGCCACACCGGGGCACCGCCGTGCTGGAGACCTGCACCGCCGGAGGTGTCTGTGGGCCCCCGAGTGATTTTGGTGGTCCGTTCTTGCTCACGTCTATGCCTGCGGTCGTCTCAGAACCCGTACTTTTCTGCTACACCCTCTGATCGCCAAATTGGTCTCGTTTAGTCATCGCTAATTATTCCATGCATCGGGAACAAAACAGTGGTGGGTTCGGGCTTGTTCGTTAGCCCGCACCCACCGTGTTAGTGGTTTTAAGAAAACACCATTAATAAAACACTCCATGCCGAGGGTATAAAAATAACACATGATGAAATTATTCCAAAAACCCTACCTCAACCCGGAAGACAATCGTCGGTGTCTCGGTACACGACATCGTGGAGAAGAGGATCATAGGCATCGTCGTGGCACGCCGAGGAGGAAGCGGCGTCTCCTCTCTGACCGCGGGGAAGAGGTTTGCTGGCGCGTCATCAATCTCCGAGAAACCGGCATTCTTCATCGTTCTTCATCAAAGGCCAGTGTCGTTGGAATTTCATCAGAGCTTCCTCCCGCGGTTTCTCAATTCGTTTTCCAAAGGGTTGATTAATAAAATAATTAATCCTCACATCATGTTCATTATTATGGTTCATTAATGAACCTTAATTAATGAACCTATTAAACACATGGGCGTTGTTGTTACACAACCAAAGGGGCGAGTCATTAAATGGCCCCTATTTATTGATCGTCATTACACTGCGATTCCGCCAACTATCTTTCAATGGAGGAAGAAAAGAATAAAATAAATTATAGTTATTTTATTATATACAATTATTTTTCTGAAAGTCTAAAAAATTAACTTTTTCGTCCGAATATTGTGGGTTGAAGTTAAGCTTCGCCTAAGAAAATCCCAGCACTGTGAATTCATCAGTTCCCTTAGATTTTAATTCCAAGCACCGGTTCAAAAGTTAAAAAAACCCACTCTTTCGTTCACTGAACGTACCTGAGCTAAACTTTGAAAATTGATTCCAGGCACACCGGGCCTCAGAATCAAGCACCGTCAGAAACTGCAAACTCGTAAAATCCCAAAGAATTTAAAAAAATTTCCTTGAAATTTATGGGTCTTTAGATTAAAAATACTAATAATTTAAAAAATATTATATTTATTTATTATATTCACCTTTATAATAATATTTTTAATGAGTTCATCAGAAATGGTACACATCGCTTTGTTGTGGCATTAGTGCACGCATATGCACAAGAAATGTTTTCATTTTTCAATGGGTGGATAGAAATAGAGGTCAAAAATAAATTACCTTTGAAAAATAATAATTATTTCATAGATATAATATTTATTTATTAAATTTATTTCTATAAAAATCAATGTGATGAATTGATAAAAAATTAAATGCATCGCTTTTTGGAGGTGGAAGTCTGCATTAATTCATAAGCGTTGTTTTCATTTTTCAATGGATGGAATAAAAGGAAGGTAGACAATAATTTATATTTTTGAAGTAATAATTATTTCATAAATATAATATTTATTTATTAAATCTATATATATATAATCAACCATGTGATGCGGTAAAGAAAAATAAAATACCTTGCTTCATAGATGCTCTAATATTCATGTATGCACGAGTGATGTTTTTCATTTCCATTAGATGGATATGTGGAAGATAATGGTTGTTAAATCAATATAAAAAACTTAAATATACTAATTATAATTATATAATTTATTTTAGGTGGTTATAGAATATTTGGAGTAGGATTAAGAATATTGAAACTTGAAATAACTTGGTCAAGTCAATAAACTATTCTATGGGTATCCACCATTTTATGTCGTCTTAATCCTTCTTCGGTTAGTATTTCGGTGATAAAAAAATTTATAAGAAATGGATAAGGTTTTTAAAATTCATTTCTGTAGATATTTATTGAGATAATGTTCTCCAAGTGGGTGGATAAGTGAGAAGATGAGGGTTCCTTTTATAAGAAAGGGGAGTGACATTCAAGAAAATACTCTTTGATTTAAACTAATATAAAATCTTTTTGAAAGGAAAGTGAAACTAAATATATAATGTTTCTATGATACGATACTTTTAGGTCCAAATTCACTCTTCCAATAAAATTTAATCAATTTTGGGAAATATTTTAAGCCTTATCACTTAAATTAATTTATTATATATATCCCTTTTAACCCTTTATGTTGTGAGAAATTTTTACTATGGTAACAAAATTTTATGTCTAAAAATGAAATATTTATTATTATATAATTTAAATATCGTAACGAGAAATATGAATCCATTTTAAAATATTAAATTTTTATATGTGGTAAAATTAATATTAATATAATTATTCAAAATTCAAATAATTTTTTTTAGAAAAATAAAATTTTAAGCATAAATGTTTTTACAAAAAAATCATGTGATTGATCACTATGGAAATTTATTGGTTTATGAATAAAATAGGATATTTAATTTAAATTAAAACAATTCCAAAACCGAATTTATCCTTACAATGACTTAATTAAATGAAAGGACAAAAAATAATTCTTTTATTAGAATAAAACTTCACTTGGGTTTTAAAATTTGAAACATAGGTTTCTAATTTCAGCATAATATTTTTTAATTTTTCACTTGAATACCTTAAACATAATTTTCCTATAAAATATGATTCAAAAAATATTAAACAGTTATTATATGATAATTATGTAATGAAAGTGATAGTATTTGTAATAACTATTTTTTAACTGTTGACTAAAAAGCCAACCATTTCAGAAGAACACTAAAAATACACCCTAATATAATTTTAAAATTATAATTAAAAAACCCTTTATTTATATAAAATTAAATTTATATTACTCATAAATTTATATTTTTTCACACTATATCTTGGTTTCCATTTATTTATTTATTCTTGTTTCTTAGTGTTTCATCTTTTAGTTGAGGTTTCAGTTGAGTTCCTAGTGATATTTTTTTGGTTTTGTAGGTTTAGGGTTGTTTTTGGACCTGTGTAGGATTAGTGTGCACTATTTGGGGAGAAACCATGTGTCTAGTGGAGATGAATGGTATTTAAAATACATTTTTTTAATGGGTTATCTTGCATAGTATACCCATGGGATGAGCCAAACAATGGGAGGAAAAGAAGTGATCAGGTGGTTTTTTGGTAGTGTATCATACATGGAACATGAATTTCAAATGATTAGAGGGAATAATATTGGAAATAATATGATATACTATATCATATTTATAGAACCAATTTTCATGGTTGGTATACGGTTTCTCAAACCATACGGAAAGCCATGCAGGTGTCCACTCTTTCTAGTTGGGTGTGCACGGTTGGCGTACAATTTGTCGAACCGTGTGGCCAAACATTGTGAATTACCCATAATATTAAAAAGATAATTTTACAAGTTTCCCGTGTTATGTTTTAACCCCATTTCGGGTGTCTCCTCCCTCACTTGACCTTGGAACATGAAGGGGATCACAAACCCCACCTCCTTTGGCTCTCCTTGGATCTTTAGGGCCCCTCCTTCCAATCTAAGTGTGTTTCTCTTAATTTTGGAAATGTTTCTCATTTTATTCACTTTAACAATTTTTATTCTTATTTATATTACCCTTTATCCATTTTGTCTAAACCATAGGATGGGTATATTCTATTTTGAGTTGATTATTTTTATGTTAGATTATGTAGTTTTTTCGTTAGACTGGGTTGTTCCTACTCTAGATGTTTCATTGCATTCACACATCATTAAGGTAGGTGTTTCCATCCATTTACATTATAGAAAATAAAATTTGTTAGTTTATATTTATTAAATTTTATTCTAAACGTGTTATTCATAATTTTGATGGTTTAGTTTGATTTATTATGGTGTTTCCATATTGAAAAATTCATGAGAATGGGGTTTTAAAGGACATTATTAGTTATAACTACATGTATATGTATAAAATGTGTTTGATAAAATACCAAGTGGTTTTTTAAAATTAAATTTATTACATTGGGATTTTTTTAGACATTTATTGGGTTTTTTATCTTGGTTTTCATGCGAAATTGAGGTTTGTGTGTGGGTATGATACCTCTTTATGGTTTGATACTTACGTGTAAATCCATATGATGGGTTGTGGTGTTACATGAGGATATTTAATTGGAACATTGGGTATTTTTAGGGTTTTAAATATATATTTTTGTAAATATGGGAATATATATATTTTTATGGAATTAATATATAGATTGAATGATAGATATAAATGGTTGTCCATCTTGGTTTTCAAAAATGCTCTTCTTATCCTCTCTTTTATTTTCCACTTTTTCTCCAAATGGTCTTCCAAAACTCTAAATGTTTTCCAAATGGACATTTTGTCATCAAATGAATCTAAATGATATTTATAAATGTATTTCTTAAATATTGGCCTTTTTGGTTCCTTGGATGTTAGATTTGAAAAACAACATGACTCAAAGGCCCATTAGGATTCTTGCGAGCATGAATAAAATTTTAAACTTGGTTTTAGAAATGGTTTGGATTTCTAAATGCTGAGACCTGGTTGATAGGTTGTGATGTTCTGAAAATTAGTTTTAAATTAATATGAAGTAGAGGATTGGTTGGAACCTTCGAAAGGTCCTGTGTTTTTCAGCCACCACTATGGTATTCCTTCCTATGAGAGGGTATTCATATAGTTGCTGTTGAGGTTTGGGAATGGCATGTACAGTTGTATATGTGAGTTATGTTTAATTACATGCATGTGATGACATCCTCATTCCACTTTATACTCTTATCATGAGATTCCTGGATAAAATATTTTGGGATGAGTGATTATTTATTTCTATTCTTGATTAGATAGATTAGAACCCCTTGGATAGTGGATAGGCCAGGTAGGATTTTCCACTTGTGAAGCTAGTTTAGATAAACCAGGTTGGTTATTAACTATGGAGATGCAACATATGTATAAAGGTGGGTGCTAATTTAGTATATCAAGGGATTTTTTCTAGGTATGTCTATGAAATTCCCACGATGACATATGTGTATGTTCTTATCTTATTTTGAAGAACTTTGGTTAAATTCTTTATTAGTATATCAATTCTTGAACTTGTATTATTTCTTTCATTTATAGGTTTGTTTTAAATAGAGTTCTACTTATTCTTAGTTTATATTTCCCTTTTCATTGATGCATTATTTGGGTTATTTTATCATACTTGGATTTTTGGGATTTCATGCTTTATTTTAAAAGAAAATATGTGTTTATCTCAAAAAATGATAAAAACCATAATTTCATTAAATATATTCAAAAGTAGAATAGATGTATTGTTTTGATAAATTAAATGTATTAATTAAGTGGTTCATGTTTTATTCTCACACCCTACTTATTCCACTCAATGTAGGCAAACTTTAGCTACTTTGAAGGTTAAATAGTGTCCAAGTATGCCTATAGAATGAGCTATTTTAATGGATGGTGGTGACCAAGAAGTCACTTGGAGATCAGGTGTAGTTCTAATTTGGTTTAATTTTTTAGTCTTATATATTGGTTCTCTACTGTTGTATATGTATCTTATTAATGTATTTACTTTTATCCAGAGTTTTAGTTCCTCCTGTTTATGTTACACACTTCTTCTAGTTTTATTTATTGGTTCTTCATATGATAAATCATTCCCAATTGTATTCTATTTGATGTATGAAACTAGTTTCTAGCACGATAGGATCAATAATACCTCCCTCTATATGTTGTGAGCTCGATCAGGTGACCAGTTCGAGGTTGAATCATGTTGGTTCATGAAAAAATGGTATCATAGGAGACCTTTCTATTTGGGGCATCAAGTAGATTGGATATATTATTGTCAAAACTCATGAGGTAGGTATGAGAAGAATGACACAAAATCTTACTCATCATAATCCTCGAGTTCTAAGGGGTTATCCAAGACTTGAGTCATTTATTTTGAATTATGTTTTTTTCTTTTGGTGAATTATTGGTTTGCATGGTTTGGAGAATGATAAGGGAAGTGAACCAGTATGATGCAAGGATGTTTCATAGAGTAGAAACGCATGTGGAGACTAAGTGCATGGTTCAAGATAATTCCATTGGTTAGTTTTTTCTTGGTTCATGGTATGATAAACCATGTGGTTAGGTTATACATTTCCACTAGCTCCCTATTCCATGAGATTTATTGTGAGTTATTCTTTAGATTATATTTGGTTTACATGAGTGGATTTTGAATGAAAAAATGGTTTTTGATAAACTATATTTCAAAAGTAAAAAGATTTTGGGACATGAGATTATTTTAAATATGGGATTTAGTGTTTATATTGTTTTTATAAGTGGGATCCAATATTTCAAATGTTTCCTTGAAATTGAGTGGTTAGGAATTTTGAATAGAAATGTTGGTTTTTAAAATAAGAATTATGTTTTTTTTGTGATTTATGGTTTATGAGCTTGGTGTTTTGGTTTGGAATGTACCTTTATGGTTAAATTTTGCATTGAGTTGCACTTTTTGTGTTTATATCTTTATTTAGATTATAATGCCCCGAAATGTCCCAAATGTATCAAGTGAGTATCATCTAGTATTTGGCCCTCCACATAATTCTAGAGGGGTGGTGAGTTGACTTCTTCTCTACAATTGTTATTTTTCTATGATGATCATGGTCTGTTAGATGCTTTAGAGTGACTTGAGGATGTCTAATGTGTATTAACATGTTTGGTAACTCTTGAATCCTAAGGGTGTGTGACATTTTGGGTTCATTTTAGGGTATATGTTTGGATCAATGGAAGGTGATCGTTCCATTATCATTATAATATGATATTTTTTTAAGACAACTTTCATTAAATTTTTTATAACCAAAGAGGTGAAGATGAGGAATGTGGTAGAGATATGGTATATTTATCAAGGTTAATAAACTATAAAGGCCTATGTTGATCACTTCGAAGAGCTAGTTTCTTTTTATTTTGAGATAGAATAAAATAATCAGATGAAGTGCAACCTATTAGTCTATGGTATTCATTAGATGATTAATGATCGTATTCACTCATTAAATGAAATCCTAATCTGTAAGATAGTATATTATGTGTTTCTATCCATGATGGGTCCTAAATCATAGTATATATCCATTGGATATCTAATTTATCTTGGATCATGAGAAGGTTCTACATATCTTGAGAATTGTGTACTAGGGGATCCTATTTTTGAGAAGTCTTCTTTGTTAGTTCCTATCTCTAGTGCATTGTGCCACTTTATTAGATGCTTTTAGTGTGGTTGGTTTGGGAGTTAAAAGTATTTTTTCCTTAATCCACTAAATACTTTATGATGATGTTCCCACTTGGTTCATTTAGAAATTTTGTCGAGTTTTTTCACCTAAAGATAATGTCTTGATTAGAGGATATTAGCTCATAATTATTGCAGAATAAATACTTCAATACACCAGGGCCCCAACAATATGTCCCCAAGAAAATTGATTCATACAGTTAGGAATTTATTGATGTGGTAGGGGTTGTTGGCCCAACTTTTGTGTCTAATGATGGAGGGGGGATGGTTTAAGTCACACCAATGTAGTTATATTTTTTTTAAATGCCTCTATTTTCTATGAATGAATTGGTGGCATATTTTTATTATATTTTTTTTATTGTGCATTGCGTTATGAAACATGTGTGCATAGACCTTGTGTATCAATTTTGGTTTTGGGTTGTTCTTGTTTGGGATATTTTTGTTCCTTGTGGAAATGATGAATCATATTTTAGTTCAGTGTTATGTTTGATATTCTTTCATTGGGTACCCCTCGTGTTGGGATTTCTAGTCATGGTTTTATAGTACTAGTTGATTTATAAGTGGTGTATAGGACCCTTTCTTCCCCCTATGCATTTTTTTATTGTGTTTTCCTCTAGTATTGTTCATGTGTGGATTTTGGAATTTAAAGGTCACATCATGGTTTGTGGTTACATTTTGGACTCATTTAGTTTCGAGTTCAATTTTTGTTCCCTATATGGCTGGATATATTTATGTGGGCATAAAGTTTTTGTGGTGGGGAGAATTGTCACACCCTAACATAAATTTTATTTTATTTGTTTTCTTTCAATTTGTTTCTTCATATTTTATGTTTTATTTTATATTTTTTTTGAGTTCCCGATGATAATTTTTTTGAGTTCAAGAGGTTTTGGTTTGTTTTTTGTGTTGCTCATGGTTAGTGTATAGAGTTTGGGGAGAAACTGTGAATCTGATGGACGTGAAGGGTGTTTCTAGTTCATTTAGTTCTAATATCGTTTTTATTTCATGGTCTAGACATGGTTTGGCCCAAACTATGTGAGGTGACGGAGTGACCGTGCAACTTGTTGATGGTGTTTGGGACCTAGTGTAAGGATTGTGAATAGTTAGAGGGAATCATATATAAAGCATGCTAGAGGATTTATCATTTTGATAAAACCAATTTTCATGGTTGGCACATGGTTTCTAAAATTGTGAAGTTATCCCATATGGATATCCCCTCATTCCATTATGGGGCGAACAGTTGGTTCAGGGTTTCTCAAACCGTGTGTATAAATCATGCGACACACATAGAATATTTAAAACATGATTTTCTATGTTTAAAATCTTATTTTTTAGCCTCATTTTGGTTTTCCCCTCCCCACTCTACCAAAGTTCATGAAGGGGCTCCCAAACCCCTTTTCATTTGGCACTCCTTGGATCCTTGGTGATCCTCCTTCAATACTAGGTGAGTTTATCTTTATTTTTATTCATTTTTGTCTTATTAATCACTTCCTCTACTCTTATTATTATATCTATTCCCTTTTATCCCTCTTTGTAAAACCCTTGGGTGAGGATTGAATTATTTTAGATGATTATTTTTATGTTAGGGTGTGTGGTTTGTTTCTTTGATCTTGGTTCTTCCTACTCTTGAAGTTTCATCACATTCATAAATCATTGAGGTAAGAGTTTACATCTATTTCCTTTACCTAACATTCCATTTGATTCTTTATCTTTCTTAGATAATTTTTTAATTTGATCTTCATATTTTTGATGTCATATTTTGATTTTTTATGATGTTTCCATGTTGGAAAATAGATGAAAATGAGTTATAAAAGGTATTTTTTAGTTATGCCTATATGTATATGTATAAAATTTGTATGGTAAAATTTCATGTGCTCTTTTAAAATTAAATTGAGTTTATTGGGATTGTTTTAGTTTTTGTAGCTTTTTGTTCATCTAAAATTGAGATTTGTGTTTGGGTTTGGTACTTTTTTATGATATGGTGCTTATGTGTGGATCAATGTGATGGGTTGTGATGTTACATATGGTTCTATAATTGGAATATTAGGCATTGTTATGGTTTTCAATATATGATGGTTAATATGAGAATATACATACATGTATCATAATCACATATATATTGTCTCATAAATATAAATGGTATTTTATAAAAATATCCATCTCTGTTTTCAAAAACACTATTCTTACCCTCTCATATATTTTCCCCTTTTTCTCTATATGTTCTTCTAAAACTGTAAATGATTTCCAAATGGAATTTGTGTCCTCAATTGAATTTAAATCTGATTTCAAAATGTGCTTATTAAATCATGTATTATTTGGTACCTTAGGTGTAAGATTTAATGAAAATATTGACTCAGTGGCCCATTTGGCATCTTTCAAGCATGGATAATGTTTTCAATTTTGTTTTAAAAATGGTTTTGGATTTGTAAATATTGAGGCCTAGTTGGTAACATATGATGTTTTCAATTTTTCATTTAAATTAATATGATTTATTGGTTTGGATTGAGCCTTTGAAAGGTCCTATGTGTGAGGGGAACCCCTATGGCCATATTTTCGATCATAGGGTCTCTACATAGTCGATGTTGGGATTTGGGAAAAGAATAATTGGTGGAATGTGAAATTTATGTTTAATTCTATCCATGTAATGACCTCCTCATTCCCTTTTATACTCCTATCATGGGATTCTTGCTCATCATATATAGCTTCAAGTGATGATTTTTTCTAGCCTCGATTAGACAAATTATAACCCCCAACATAGAGGATAGTCTAGGTGGTATTTCCACTCATGATGCTATTTTAGAGTAGCAATGTTGTTTATTGAATTTAGATATTTACAATATACTAACATGTGGTTTCAAACCAGGTACATCCAGATATTTCTTCTAAGGATGTTTGTAAATGACCATGATTAAATATGTGTATGTTCTTGTATTTTTTACAGCACTTTATTTACCTGCTTTATTAATATTTCACTACTATTACATGTACTATTTACTTCATTTATGCATTTCTTTAACATACCCTCCTAATTTTTCATAGTTTAAATTTTCCTTTTATTTCTTTTATTATTTGATATGTTCATCCTACTTGGATTTTTATAAAAAATCTTTAAAATGGAAACATTTTTTGGATCCTTAAATGATAAAAAACTTATTTTCATTAAATGTATTTCAAACTAGCATAATTTTACTATTTTAGGAATTGTAATGTATGAATATTTTGGTTTTTATAGACCAAGTATTTATATGCTCACACCCTACTTGGGCCACTCGACATCAATAGACCCTAACTATTTTGTAGTTTTAATCTTGTTCACATAGGACCATGTAGAGGGTTGGTTTTATTGATGGTGGTGACCAGGAGGTCACATTGAGATCATGTCTAACTCAGGTTTGGTTTCAATTTTGTTTCCATTCATATATTTGTTACTTCTACTATTGTGTTTGTATTTTTTCTATATATTTAGTTTAATCAAGAGTTTTGGTTCCTTCTTTTTAGGTAGTGCATGCTATATTTTTTAATGGTTATTCAGGGGATAAATCATTCCCATGTGTATGATATTTGATGATATACAGTAGTTTCTAGCCTAGGAGGATTGATAATGCCTCTTGGTTCATGTCGTGGGCTGGCTCGGGTGATCGGTTGAGGCTGGGCTGAGGTTGATTCATGATAGATTTTAAATGATAATAAAAAATTATAAACAAAAAATGCTTTTATTTTAAAATGAAACATTAAAAGATCACGTGTTCATAATATTATTTCATATCTATTTTTAATTATTGATTGTTAATCTATTATTTTATACATTGATTTATTACTTATCATATTTTAAAGGTGATCAATTAAATTTATTAATATGAAATAAACAACCCTTTAAAAAATATCCCTTTCAACATTTAATCGTATCACATTAATTATTTTTCTTCTAATTCTTAAATTTATTAAATAATAATAATATTCAATGAATAAATTAATGATCATATTTTATTTAGTTTTTGGTTCTACATTTTTTTTAATTTTATAATAATGTTTCATATTTTATTTTTATAATGTATTGTAATAAAATATATAATGACATATTTTAGTTCATTGTTTAATATAGCATAAGTACCCTTCTCTTTATTAAAAATTATTTCATAATTTATTATAAAATATTACACTTAATAAAAGACTAAATATTGAGAAGTCTAATTTCTTTGGGAATTAGGTAAATTAGATAACAATTTAAAATATTAATAAACACCATATTTATTGAAAACTTCATTAACATGCTCGCACTTAAAGGTGCATGGGATAACCTGGGGACAAACATAATAAAGGGGTGATCTATAAATCCCCAAAAAGGAATAAAAATGAAATAAGGAAATAAATGTTATACAATAGTTCTTTCAATGGTGGGAAAAGGAATATGAATAATAGTGCATGATATAGAATGATAATCATAACATGGGAAATGTAGCAACAATGTAAAACACTACATCATAAACACATATCAAGTCTAACTGCTAATACCTCATGATAGATAAATTCCCATAAAATAATCAGGTCCACTCCCAATACCAACGTGATGTACCCTAAGAATAATCATTATCCAATGTATTGGAGTGCTATATAATTTCTGGCACACCCATCCCATTTATTTCATTCTCACGATTAAGTATACCACACAGATCATAAAACATAGAATCATTTATCATAAAATTATATTTCATAAACATGGAGTGTGGAATAAATAAATGTAATTCCAAATTCAAATATATATAATTGTATAAAGGTGAACACCCTTGATAGGAAATGGGTATGGTTTTCAATACATAATTGTTGTGGCATGGAATATCACAGTGAAATTTCGATAGCATAACGCTGTCACATAAAAATTAAAAAAATGGGTTGGTGATAGAGAAATGGGTATATCATAATTTGAACATAAAATTTGTTGTAATAGGGAAATTGAAGACATGTACCAACATTAGGAATTGGATATAGAAGGCATTAGATAATAACGAAACGTGAATAAAAAAGAGAAGGTGAGGATCCCTTACTTGAGGGTGTAATTCAAAATGCTTGGGAGGAGAATATTGAGAGCTTAGGGAATCCTTTTGAGGTCACTTGAGATTATGTGAATGATTAAATATGTGCTATATGTATTTTTAGGGGTGATAAATTTGAGTTTGGGTGGGTTTATATAGGAACAAGTGGAGATCAATTTATTTTTCTCAAACATTGGTTTGGGACTCTATATAAAAAAATAACAAAAAAAACCTTCCTAATGTTTTTCCCATGGTTTTGGCCAAATAGAAGTGGATTCTGTTATTTTATAAGACTAAGGGCCGAACATAATACAATAATATCCTTGATTATGTAGAATCAATTCATACTCTTATTGAAATGATTTTAAACACTTAAAATATATTAATGGGTTTGGAGGATTCAAAAAGGCTTTATAAGATTAATCAAATGAACATAAAATCAAATTATTTTAAATAAAAATAATAGATTTGTTCATTGATAGAATTTATAGTATTTATTACACCATGTTCGAGATATTGTCAAGTCATAATCCAAAAGTGTATTTATACGATATTTAATTTTTACCAAAAAAGTTGACTATCTTGAAATTATAAAAAATTGACTATTGGACAATTTTTAAATTCTGATTTAAAAAAATAATGTTAATCTTATCAATGTAATTTTATAAATATTTTTATTTTCACTTTTAAAAAATAATATATATTTATTGAGAATTAATGGATTTTTTTAAAATAAAATTTTTTGAACCCTTATAAAAATTATATTTGATATCATAAAAATTATATGATAATTTATTTTTAATAAATATTACTTAATAATAATATTTTATTAAAATATTATTTATTTAATAATTCCATCAATTAATCAAAAATTAATTCCTTAATAGAATTTGAATATTACCCAAAATACTCTTTTTATTTTATTATATCAAAATAAAAATAATTTATAATGTCATAATAATAAAATGAAAATATATTTATATTATATAACGAATAATGTACATACTCTTATAGCTAGGGTATTGTTACATATCCCTTTAATACACTAGTGAACACCCCAAGATTAAGGTGCATGACAGTGAGTCTTTCATGGGGTTTTTTGACATACATGGTTTGGGACATGACCTTGATGAGCTTGAACTTATATCATAAAGAGTTATTCTCATTCTTATGTTATTGGATATCAACATGGGTTTGGTCAAGGGAAAATACCACTGAGGATAGGTACCTCAAAAGCTCTGATAAATGGGCTTCATAGTGTATGATCCAACTGGTTATGGCCACCACTTCATTTGTTTGCGTTAATTTTATTGTAAAAAACCCTATATTTATACTAATCATTTGATCAATATTGAATATTTATTTTATTAATGGTAAATATTATTAATGTTCATTTAAATATGATAAGACATAATAAAACCAAATGAGTGAATTTGTTTTTTATAACCATATTACATAATAAGATATGTAATTAAATGAAAGGGTGGATTTTATTTATAATAGTTTATGTTACTAAAATCTTCACCCCTAAAGAAATTCCACCCTCAAAATTTTAGTTTCCCACACTAAAATAGATGAGGATAAGTTAGTTTCAAAACTTATTCTGGTTCCAAAATATCTTCTTCAATCATTTGGTTTCTCTACAACACTTTGACAATGTTAATTTTATTATTTCATAAAGAATTTTCTCTGCAATCAAAATTTTCACCGTCTCCTCTTCATAGGAAAGATCATCCTTCAACCTTACCACCTCTAGATTGAGTACATTTGAGGGTTATGGTATGTAATTTTAAAATAGGGATACATGGAATTCATTATGTACTTGGGATAGGTTAGGTGGGAGTTCTATTCTATAGGCCATCTCTCCGATTTGATCAATAATCTCAAAGGGGATGAAGTATCTTGGACTAAGATTTTCCTTCTTAAAAAATATCATCACTTAATTCCATGGATATATCCAGAGGAATACCATATATCCAAACTCAACCTTTAGGTCTCATAAATGATTATTATGACAATTCATCTATCAAATATGAGTATCCATGATGTGATACGGAATGGTATTAACCTCTTCCACCATTTCCTCATCTATTTCATGACCTAGAAGTTTTCATTCCCCAATTTCATCATAACATGATGGTGTTATAAGCCTCTTCCCCTAAAGGGATTTATAGGCAGCCTTTTGGATGCTTGATTGTAATCTGTTATTTTATGAGAACTCTACTAGAGAAAGATATTGATCCCATCCTCCTTCCAAGTCAATTAGGAATGCTCCCAACATATCCTCATGTCTCTGGATACTATGCTTATATAGTCCATCATTTTGGGTGAGATAAGTTGTACGGAAGTTCAACTCAGCATTCAGATCATGTTGGTGACTCTTTAAGAACATAGAGGTGAATCTAGGATCTTGATTGGATAAAATTGATGGTGGTACCCCATGAAACCTCACCACTTCTCTAATGTATATCCTTGCAAGATGACCAAGTGATAAATCCTCTCTAATTGCAATTATGTGTGTAGTCTTTGTAAAACAACCTACCACAACCCATATACAATTATTCCCACTTGAAATCTTCGGAAGGCCAATGAAATAGTTCAGGGTGATGTTTTCCCATTTTCATGTAGGTATGGGCGATGGTAGCAACTTAAAATTATATTTCTACCTTTTCGCCTTCACTTACTGAAACAAAAGACATATTGATGCATATTCCACAATTTCCTTCTTCATATTGTCCTATCAATAGTGTTATCAATGATCTTGATATATCATGTTAATTTTTGGGTGGATGTGGAAGTTTGAGCTACGTGAATCATCCAAGAGCTACTTCTTTAATTCAAGATTTGATGGAGCACACAGTGTCATAGATCATACCTCCTTGGTCCAATACTTTCTCAAAATACAATGTTTTGGGTGTTCTAGAAGGAATCAATAGATTATTTCAATAGTTATCCAAAATTATAGTTTTTATAATGGCATGAAACATCAATGAGTTAGGGCATCAGTAGGTCAGGGCGTTGGTGATTCCGGGCATCAATAGGTCAAGGCATAGGTTGGTCAATCATCAGTGAGTCAAGTGTCAATGACTCAGGTGTTGGTGAGTCGTTCCAGTGACATGCTGTCACCGAGTCGTGTTAGTGGATCAGCATTGATGTATCATCCATTGGTGGCTCAACATCGGTGTATCACTCATATATTTGACTCACTATCGGTGACTCACATCAGCGACTCACCGATGAGTGAGTCATTTCTAGTTTTTCTATGTTTTTACAGTTTCTCCACTTTGACATTTGCTTTAACGTTAAATGAGTTAAATGACATATTTAATGATTTTTTGGGCCGTTTCAAAAGGTATCTATTTACTAAAAACCTAAATATTACTTTTAATCCTAAATTGCAGGGTCTTGATCGTGATCTGGCTTTAATGGACCTTACAACAGTTTCCCCTATATATTTAGGATCTAGCCTTTATAAATTGAAAATCCTCTCTCCCTTTAAACCATTCCATTTTCTCTTGGTGCACCGAGAAGATTTCCACTCTGAGGAGTAGTGCATCTATGTTTTATAAGTCTATTCATTTTTCCATTGGAGTCATTCATGATGCTCTCCTAACCCCCTGTTTTGGAACAAAGAGGAATTTTTAATCATCTATTGTTCCATGTAGGGATCCCTTCATCTTTATTTTTTTTGTATTGTGTGAGGCTAGGTGTATTGATATGTTCTTATGGTTATGGTTGAAACCAATTTAATAGAGATCATAATAAGTAATAAACAAGGGTCTAGTAAGACAATGATCACTTCATTTTATATGTTGTCCTTGATTCATGTTGTGTTTTTTATGGTTGTATGACTTTGGAAAATAATTATCATTAGTGGCCTCTATTTACATACCTACATTGCTAGAGAATATTTTTTATTATTCCTTGTTTAATGGATGAAATGTGGACATTTGACTAATCACATATATTGAGTTAAATATATTGATTCCCTAGGATCAAAATTTTTCTATGATCACCCCCGAATAATGAAATTTTAATTAAAGAAAGAGCACTACTAAATCTGAATACACCTTGTTGTTTAGTTTGGTCATGTACTGTGTATGGATCTATCTGACCGTGGGTTTTGTGGTGTTCGTGTAGTGTTGTGGTTGGGAGTGTGGTTGTGTGTATTCAGTGGTAAGGGTGGTGTGATGATATCTCAAGATAATAGAGATTTATTTATTGCGGAATGGATGAACTTTTTATGCAAGGAGACTGCATCTCGGTAGTGGTTGGGTAGCAGGGTGGCAGATTCGGGTTGTGTTATTTTTTTATTACAAGGTGCGATGGGTGTGTTGTTGTTATTATGTAGAGGGGATTTTGAGTGTGTTATGATGAGGTGTGTTGGGGGTTTTTTCATTGAGAGGATGGAAAAAAAGGTATTAATTTAAAGAATTATTGTGGCAGTGATTGAATGGGTGTTCAAGAAAGTGGAGTGTGCCGTGGGACTAAAAAATAGTTTAATTTTTTTTTTGTTTTTATAGATGTAGTTCTTTGCGTGTAGTGGGGATGTTGAGGATGGTTAAGAGGGATAATTTTGAAAAAGTATGTGGTTACCTTGCGTGGGCCTTTTACCTGGATATTAAGGAATTTTTTGAAGTGGGTGTGGGTTATGATATTACTTGTGTTGGGGTGTGTTTTGTAGTTTCCCAGGTATGGATGGAATATCTTGTAAATACATAACATCATCAAGTGATTAAATTATAGGTCGTCTCCATTTTATCCTTATATAGGCGAACTTCATTCGTAGTGATGCATGCATATAGGGTTCACAGCAAGGGAAGTTTTGTGTGGGAAGGTTATTTGTTTAGAAAACCCATAGTTTGGGCTGAGTGTTTCGTACCTATATATATACAAGTAGATCCTTGTGTTTTCTATATAAACCACACCCATGTTGAGCACTATGTGCTGAACACCCCCATCATTATGGTGGAGGGTGTCCATTACCAACATCTCAGTGGGAGGATGGATGGCTGGTTCTTGGCTCTTATCTACTCCCTATTATGGGCATTGGTAGCCCAAGACTCTTCGGGTAGGTTGTGGTGCAGTTTCAAGTCACAAGTGTGTGAGGGCAAGGTGCACTATACCAGGTGTCTTTGGGATGAGGCCCAGGTGTCTGCAGGTACACGGCGTCGCGGAGAAGAGGATCATAGGCGTCGTCGTGGCACGCCAAGGAGGAAGCGACGTCTCCTCTCTGACCGCGGGGAAGAGGTTTGCTGGCGCGTCATCAATCTCCGAGAAACCGGCATTCTTCATCATTCTTCATCAAAGGCCAGTGTCGTTGGCATTTCATCAGAGCTTCCTCCCGCGGTTTCTCAATTCATTTTCCAAAGGGTTGATTGATAAAATAATTAATCCTCAGATCATGTTCATTATTATGGTTCATTAATGAACCTTAATTAATGAACCTATTAAACACACGGGCGTTGCTGTTACACAACCAAAGGGGCGAGTCATTAAATGGCCCCTCTTTATTGATCGTCGTTACACTGCGATTCCACCAACTGTCGCTCAATGGAGGAAGAAATGAATAAAATAAATTATAGTTATTTTATTATATACAATTATTTTTATGAAAGTCTAAAAAATTAACTTTTTCGTCCGAATCTTGTCGGTTGAAGTTAAGCTTCACCTAAGAAAATCCTAGCACTGTGAATTCATCGGTTCCCTCAGATTTTAATTCCAAGCACCGGTTAAAAAGTTAAGAAAACCCGCTCGTTCGTTCACTAAACGTACCCGAGCTAAAATTTGAAAATTGACTCCGGGCACACCGGGCCTCAGAATCAAGCGCCGTTAGAAACTGCAAACTCGTAAAATCCCAAAGAATTTTAAAAAAAATTCCATGAAATTTAAGGGTCTTTATATTAAAAATACTGATAATTTCAAAAATATTATATTTATTTATTATATTCACCTTTATAATAATATTTTTTATGAGTTCACGAGAAATGGTATACATCGCTTTGTTGAGGCAGTGGTGCACGCATATGCACAAGAAATGTTTTCATTTTTCAATGGGTGGATAGAAATAGAGGTTAAAAATAAATTTCCTTTGAAAAATAATAATTATTTCATAGATATAATATTTATTTATTAAATTTATTTCTATAAAAATCAATGTTAGGAATTGATGAAAAATGAAATGCATCTCTTTATGGAGGCGGTAGTCTGCATTAATTCATAAGCGTTGTTTTCATTTTTCAATGGATGGAATAAAAGGAAGGTAGACAATAATTTATATTTTTGAAGTTATAATTATTTCATAAATATAATATATATTTATCAAATCTATATATATAAGCATCCATGTGATGCGGTAAAGAAAAATAAAATACCTTCCTTTATAGATGCTCTAATATGCATGTATGCACGAGCAATGTTTTTTATTTCCATTAGATGGATATGTGGAAGATAATGGTTGTTAAATCAATATAAAAAACTTAAATATACTAATTATAATTATATAATTTATTTTAGGTGGTTATAGAATATTTGGAGTAGGATTAAGAATATTGAAACTTGAAATAACTTGGTAAAGTCAATAAACAATTCTATGGGTATCCACCATTGTATGTCATCTTAATCCTTCTTCGGTTAGTATTTCGGTGATAAAACTTTTTATAAGAAATGGATAAGGTTTTTAAAATTCATTTTTGTAGATATTTTTTGAGAAAAAGTTCTCCAAGTGGGTGGATAAGTGAGAAGATGAGGGTTCCTTTTATAATAAAGGGGAGTGACATTCAAGAAAATACTCTTTGATTTAAATTAATATAAAATCATTTTGAAAGGAAAGTGAAACAAAATATATAATGTTTCTATGATACGATAATTTTAGGTCAAAATTCACTCTTCCAATAAAATTTAATTAATTTTGGGTGATATTTTAAGCCTTATCAGTTAAATTAATTTATTATATATATCCCGTTTAACCCTTTATGTTGTGAGAAATTTTTACTATGGTAACAAAATTTTATGTCTAAAAATGATATAGTTATTATTAAATAATTTAAATATCATAATGAGAAATATGAATCCATTTTAAAATATTAAATTTTTATATGTGGTAAAATTAATATTAATGTATGTATTCAAAATTCAAATAATTTTTTTTAGAAAAATAAAATTTTAAGCATAAATGTTTTTACAAAAAAATCATGTGATTGATCACTATGGGAATTTATTGGTTTATGAATAAAATAGGATATTTAATTTAAATTAAAACAATTCCAAAACCGAATTTATCCTTACAATGACTTAATTAAATGAAAGGACATAAAATAATTCTTTTATTAGAATAAAACTTCACTTGGGTTTTAAAATTTGAAACATAGGCTTCTAATTTCAGCATAATATTTTTTAATTTTTCACTTTAATACCTTAAACATAATTTTCTTATAAAATAGGATTCAAAAAATATTAAACAGTTATTATATGATAATGATGTAATGAAAGTGATAGTATTTGTAATAACTATTTTTTAACTATTGACTATAAAGCCAACCATTTCAGAAGAACACTAAAAATACACCCTAATATAATTTTAAATTTATAATTAAAAACCCTTTATTTATATAAAATTAAATTTATAGTACTCATAAATTTATATTTTTTCACACTATATCATGGTTTCCTTTTATTTATTTATTCTTGTTTCTTAGTGTTTGATATTTTAGTTGAGGTTTGAGTTGAGTTCCTAGTGAGATTTTTTCGGTTTTGTAGGTTTAGGGTTGTTTTTGGACCTGTGTAGGATTAGTGTGCACTATTTGGGGAGAAACCATGTGTCTAGTGGAGATGAATGGTATTTAAAATACATTTTTTTCTTTAATGGGTTATCTTGCATAGTATACCCATGGGATGAGCCAAACAATGGGATGAAAAGAAGTGATCAGGTGGTTTTTTGGTAGTGTATCATACATGGAACATGAATTTCAAATGATTAGAGAGAATAATTTTGGAAATAATATGATAGACTATATCATATTTATAGAACCAATTTTCATGGTTGGTATACGGTTTCTCAAACCATACGGTAAGCCATGCAGGTGTCCACTCCTTCTAGTTGGGTGTGCATGGTTGGCGTACAATTTGTCGAACCGTGTGGCCAAACAGTGTGAATTAACCATAATATTTAAAGGTAATTTTACAAGTTTCCCGTGTTATGTTTTAAACCCATTTCGGGTGTCTCCTCCCACACTTGACCTTGGAACATGGAGGGGATCACAAACCCCACCTCCTTTGGCTCTCCTTGGATCTTTAGGGCCCCTCCTTCCAATCTAAGTGTGTTTCTTTTAATTTTGGAAATGTTTCTCATTTTATTCACTTTATCTATTTTTATTATTATTTATATTACCCTTTATCCATTTTTTCTAAACCATAGGATGGGGATTTTCTTTTTTGAGTTGATTCTTTTGATGTTAGCTTGTGTAGTTTTTTCCTTAGACTGGGTTGTTCCTACTCTAGATGTTTCATTACATTCACACATCATTAAGGTATGTGTTTCCATCCATTTACTTTATAGAAAATAAAATTTGATAGTTTATATTTATTAAATTTTATTCTAAACGTGTTATTGATAATTTTGATGGTTTAGTTTGATTTATTATGGTGTTTCCATGTTGAAAAATTCATGAGAATGGGGTTTTAAAGGACATTATTAGTTATAACTACACGTATATGTATAAAAGGTGTTTGAAAAAATACCAAGTGGTTTTTTAAAATTAAATTTATTACATTGGGATTTTTTTTAGACATTTATTGGGTTTTTTATCTTGGTTTTCATGCAAAATTGTGGTTTGTGTGTGGGTATGATACCTCTTTATGGTTTGATACTTATGTGTAAATCAATATGATGGGTTGTGATGTTACATGATGATATTTAATTAGAACATTGGGTATTTTTAGGGTTTTAAATATGTATTTTGGTAAATATGGGAATATATATATTTTTATGGAATTAATATATAGATTGAATCATAGATATAAATGGTTGTCCATCTTGGTTTTCAAAAATGATCTTCTTATCCTCTCTTTTATTTTCCTCTTTTTGTCCAAATGGTCTTCCAAAACTCTAAATGTTTTCCAAATGGACATTTTGTCATCAAATGAATCCAAATGATATTTATAAATGTATTTCTCAAATATTGGCCTTTTTGGTTCCTTGGATGTTATATTTGAAAAACAACATGACACAAAGGCCCATTAGGATTCTTGCGAGCATGAATAAAATTTTAAACTCGGTTTTAGAAATGGTTTGGATTTCTAAATGCTGAGACCTGGTTGATAGGTTGTGATGTTCTAAAAATTATTTTTCAATTCATATGAAGTGGAGGATTGGTTGGAACCTTCGAAAGGTCCTATGTTTTTCAGCCACCACTATGGTATTCCTTCCTATGAGAGGGTATTCATATAGTGGCTGTTGAGGTTTGGGAATGACATGTATAGTTGTATATGTGAGTTATGTTTAATTACATGCATGTGATGACATCCTCATTCCACTTTATACTCTTATCATGAGATTCCTGGATAAAATATTTTGGGATGAGTGATTATTTATTTCTACTCTTGATTAGATAGATTAGAACCCCTTGGATAGTGGATAGGCCAGGTTGGATTTTCCACTTGTGAAGCTAGTTTAGATAAACCAGGTTGGTTATTAACTATGGAGATGCAACATATGTAGACAAGTGGGTGCTAATTGAGTATATCAAGGGATTTTTTCTAGGTATGTCTATGAAATTCCCATGATGACATATGTGTATGTTCTTATCTTATTTTGAATAACTTTAGTTAAATTCTTTATTATTATGTCAATTCTTGAACTTGTATTATTTCCATCATTTATAGGTTTGTTTTAAATAGACTTCTACTTATTCTTAGTTTATATTTCCCTTTTCATTGATGTATTATTTGGGTTTTTTTATCATACTTGTATTTTTGGGTTTTCATGCATTATTTTAAAAGAAAATATGTGTTTATCTCAAAAAATGATAAAAACAATAATTTCATTAAATATATTCCAAACTAGAATAGATGTATAGTTTTGAGAAATGAAATGTATTAATTATGTGGTTCTTACCTACTGATATGTTTTATTCTCACACCCTACTTATTCCAATCAATGTAGGCAGACTTTAGCTATTTTGATGGTTAAATAGTGTCCAGGTATGCCTATAGAATGAGCTATTTTAATGGATGGTGGTGAACAAGAAGTCACTTGGAGATAATGTGTAGTTCTAATTTGGTTTCATTTTTTAGTCTTATATGTTGGTTCTCTACTGTTGTATATGTATCTTTTTAATGTATTTACTTTTATCCAGAGTTTTAGTTCCTTCTGTTTATGTTACACACTTTTTCTAGTTTTATTTATTGGTTCTTCATATGATAAATCATTCCCAATTGTATTCTATTTGATGTATGAAACCAGTTTCTAGCACGGTAGGATCAATAATACCTCCCTCTATATGTTGTGAGCTCGATCAGGTGACCATTTCGAGGTTGAATCTTGTTGGTTCATGAAAAAATGGTATCATAGGAGACCATTCTATTTGGGGCATCAAGTAGATTGGATATATTATTGTCAGAACTCATGAGGTAGGTATGAGAAGAATGACACAAAATCTTACTCATCATAATCCTTGAGTTCTAAGGGGTTATCCAAGACTTGAGTCTTTTATTTTGAATTATGTTTTTTTTCTGTTGGTGAATTATTGGTTTGCATGGTTTGGAGAATGATAAGGGAAGTGAACCAGTATGATGCAAGGATGTTTCATAGATTATAGAACCATGTGGATAGTAAGTTCATGGTTCAAGATAATTCCATTGGTTAGTTTTTTCATGGTGCATGGTATGATAAACCATGTGGTTAGGTTATACATTTCCACTAGATCCCTATTCCATGAGTTTTATTGTGAGTTATTCTTTGGATTATATTTGGTTTACATGCGTGGATTTTGAATGGAAAAATGGGTTTTGATAAACTATATTTCAAAAGGAAATGATTTTGGGACATGAGATTATTTTAAATATGGGGTTTAGTGTTTGTATTGTTTTTATAAGTGGGATCCAATATTTCAAATGTTTCCTTGAAATTGAGTGGTTATGAATTTTGAATAGAAATGTTGGTTTTTAAAATAAGATTTATGTTTTTTTGTGATTTATGGTTTATGAGCTTGGTGTTTTGGTTTGGAATGTACTTTTATGGTTAAATTTTGCGTTGAGTTTCATTTTTTATGTTTATAATTTTATTTAGATTATAATGACCCGAAATGTCCCAAATGTATCAAGTGAGTATCTTCTAGTATTTGGCCCTCCACATAATTCTAGAGGAGTGGCCGAGTTGACTTCTTCTCTACTATTGTTGTTTTTCTATGATGATCATGGCATGTTAGATGCTTTAGAGTGACTTGAGGATGTCTAATGTGTATTAACATGTTTGGTAACTCTTGAATCCTAAGGGTGTGAGACATTTTGGGTTCATTTTAGGGTATATGTTTGGATCAATGGAAGGTGATCGTTCCATTATCATTATAATATGAGATTTTTTAAGACAACTTTCATTAAATTTTTTATAACCAAAGAGGTGAAGGTGAGGAAAGTGGTAGAGATATGGGATATTTATCAAGGTTAATAAACTATGAAGTCCTATGTTAATCACTTCGAAGATCTAGTTTCTTTTTCTTTTGAGATAGAATAAAATAATCAGATGAAGTGCAATCTATTAGTCTGTGGTATTCATTAGATGATTAATGATCGTATTCACTCATTAAATGAAATCCTAATCGGTAAGATAGTATATGATGTGTTTCTAGCCATGCTGGGTCCTAAATCATAGTATATAGCCATTGGATATCTAATTTATCTTGGATCATGAGAAGGTTCTACATATCTTGAGAATTGTGTACTAGGGGATCCTATTTTTGAGAAGTCTTCTTTGTTAGTTCCTATCTCTAGTGCATTGGGCCACTTTATTAGATGCTTTTAGTTTGGTTGGTTTGGGAGTTAAAAGTATTTTTTACTCAATCCACTAAATACTTTATGATGATGTTCCCTCTTGGTTCATTTAGAAACTTTATCAAGTTTTTTAACCTAAATAGAATGTCTTGATCAGAGGATATTAGCTCATAATTATGGCAAAATAAATACTTCAATACACAAGGGCTCCAACAATATGTCCCCAAGAAAATTGATTCATGCAGTTAGGAATTTATTGATGTGGTAGGGGTTATTGCCCCAACTTTTGTCTCTAATGATGGAGGGGGGATGGTTTAAGTCACACCAATGTAGTTATATTTGTTTTTGAATGCCTCTATTTTCTATGAATGAATTGGTGGCATATTTTTATTATTATTTTTATTGTGAATTGCGTTATGAAACATGTGTGCATAGACCTTTTGTTTCAATTTTGGTGTTGGGTTGTTCTTGTTTGGGATATTTTTGTTCCTTGTGGAAATGATGAATCATATTTTAGTTTAGTGTTTTGTTTGATATTCTTTCATTGGGTACCCCTCGTGTTGGGATTTATAGTCATGGTTTTATAGTACTAGTTGATTTATAAGTGGTGTATAGGACCCTTTATTCCCCCTATGCATTTTCCTTATTTTGGTTTCCTCTAGCATTGTTCATGTGTGGATTTTGGAATTTAAAGGTCACATCATGGTTTGTGGTTACATTTTGGACTCATTTAGTTTCGAGTTCAATTTCTGTTCCCTATATGGCTGGATATATTTATGTGGGCATAAAGTTTTTGTGGTGGGGAGAATTGTCACACCCTAACATAAATTTTATTTTATTTGGTTTCTTTCAATTTGTTTCTTCATATTTTATCTTTTATTTTATGTTTTTTTGAGTTCCCGATGATAATTTTTTTGAGTTCAGGAGGTTTTGGGTTGTTTTTTGTGTTGCTCATGGTTAGTGTATAGAGTTTTGGGAGAAAATATGAATCTGATGGACGTGAAGGGTGTTTCTAGTTCATTTAGTTATAATATGGTTTATCTTTCATGGTCTACACATGGTTTGGCCCAAACTGTGTGAGGTGACGGAGTGACCATGCAACTTGTTGATAGTGTTTGGGACCTAGTCTAAGGATTGTGAATAGTTAGAGGGAATAATATATAAATCATGATTGAGGATTTATCATTTTGATAAAACCAATTTTCATGGTTGGCACATGGTTTCTAAAATTGTGAGGTTATCCCATATGGATATCCCCTCATTCCATTATGGGGCGAACAGTGGTTTCAGGGTTTCTCAAACCGTGTGTCTAAATCACGTGACACACATAGAATATTTAAAACATGATTTTCTATGTTTAAACTCTTATTTTTTAGCCTCATTTTGGTTTTCCCCTCCCCCACTCTACCAAAGTTCATGAAGGGGCTCCCAAACCCCTTTTCTTTTGGCACTCCTTGGATCCTTGGTGATCCTCCTTCAATACTAGGTGTGTTTATCTTTATTTTTATTCATTTTTGTCTTATTAATCGCTTCCTCTACTCTTATTATTATTTATATTGCCTTGTATCCCTCTTTGGGAAACCCTTGGGTGAGGATTGAATTATTTTAGATGATTATATTTATGTTAGGTTGTGTGGTTTGTTTCTTTGGTCTTGGTTCTTCCAACTCTTGATGTTTCATCACATTCATAAATCATTGAGGTAGGAGATTACATCTATTTCCTTTACCTAACATTCCATTTGATTCTTTATATTTCTTAGATAATTTTTTTATTTGATCTTCATATTTTTGATGTGATATTTTGATTTTTTATGATGTTTCCATGTTGGAAAATAGATTAAAATGAGTTATCAAAGGTATTTTTAGTTATGCCTATATGTATATGTATACAATTTGTATGGTAAAATTTCATGTGCTCTTTTAAAATGAAATTGAGTTCATTGGGATTGTTTGAGTCTTCGTAGCTTTGTGTTCATCTAAAATTGAGATTTGTGTTTGGGTTTGGTACTTTTTTATGATATGGGGCTTATGTATGGATCCATGTGATGTGTTGTGATGTTACATGTGGTTCTATAATTGGAAGATTAGGCATTGTTATGGTTTTCAATATATGATGGTTAATATGGGAATATACAAACCTGTATCATAATCACATATATATTGTCTCATAAATATAAATGGTATTTTATAAAAATATCCATCTCTGTTTTCAAAAACACTATTCTTACCCTCTCATATATTTTCCTCTTTTTCTCTATATATTCTTCTAAAACTATAAATGTTTTCCAAATGGAAGTTGTGTCCTCAATTGAATTTAAATATGATTTCCAAATGTGTTTACTAAATCATGGATTATTTGGTACCTTAGGTGTAAGATTTAATGAAAAAATTGACTCAGTGGCCCATTTGGCATCTTTCAAGCATGGATAATGTTTTCAATTTTGTTTTAAAAATGGTTTTGGATTTGTAAATCTTGAGGCATGGTTGGTAACTTATGATGTTTTCAATTTTTCATTTAAATTAATATGATTGATTGGTTTGGATTGAGCCTTTGAAAGGTCCTATGTGTGAGGGGAACCCCTATGTCCATCTTTTCAATCATAGGTTCTCTACATAGTCGATGTTGGGATTTGGGAAAGGAATAATTGGAGGAATGTGAAATTTATGTTTAATTCTATCCATGTAATGACCTCCTCATTCCCTTTTAAACTCCTATCATGGGATTCTTGGTCATCATATATAGCTTCAAGTGATGATTTTTTCTAGTCTCGATTAGCAAATTATAACCCCCAAGATAGAGGATAGTCCAGGTGGTATTTCCACTCGTGATGCTATTTTAGAGTAGAAATGTTGTTTATTGAATTTAGATATTTCCAATATACTAACATGTGGTTTCAAACCAGGTACATCCAGATATTTCCTCTAAGAATGTTTGTAAATGACCATGATTAAATATGTGTATGTTCTTGTATTTTTTACATCACTTTGTTTACCTGCTTTATTAATATTTCACTACTATTACATGTACTATTTACTTCATTTTTGGATTTCTTTAACATACCCTCCTAATTTTTCTTAGTTTAAATTTTCCTTTTATTTATTTTATTATTTGATATGTGCATCCTACTTGGATTTTTATTAAAAATATTTTAAATGGAAACATTTTTTGAATCCTTAAATGATAAAAAACATATTTTCATTCAATGTATTACAAACTAGCATAATTTTACTATTTTAGGAATTGTAATGTATGAATTTTTTGGTTCTTATAGACCAAGTATTTATATGCTCACACCCTACGTGGGCCACTCGACATCAATAGACCCTAACTATTTTGCAGTTTTAATCTTGTTCATATAGGACCATGTAGAGGGATGGTTTTATTGATGGTGGTGACCAGGAGGTCACATTGAGATCATTTCTAACTCATGTTTGGTTTCAATTTTGTTTCCATTCTTATATTTGTTACTTCTACTATTGTATTTGTATTTTTATATATATTTAGTTTAATCAAGAGTTTTGGTTCCTTCTTTTTAGGTAGTGCATGCTATATTTTTTAATGGTTATTCAGGGGATAAATCATTCCCATGTGTATGATATTTGATGATATACAGTAGTTTCTAGCCTAGGAGGATTGATAATGCCTCTTGGTTCATGTTGTGGGCTGGCTCGGGTGATCGGTTGAGGCTGGACTGAGGTTGATTCATGATAGATTTTAAATGATAATAAAAAATTATAAAAAAATGCTTTTATTTTAAAATGAACCTTTAAAAGATGAAGTGTTCATAATATTATTTCATATCTATTTTTAATTATTGATTGTTAATCTATTATTTTATACATTGATTTATTACTACCATATTTTAAAGGTGATCAATTAAATTTATTAATATGAAATAAACAACCCTTTAAAAAATATCCCTTTCAACATTTAATCATATCAAATTAATTATTTTTCTTCTAATTCTTAAATTTATTAAATAATAATAATATTCAATGAATATATTAATGATCATATTTTATTTAGTTTTTGGTTCTACATTTTTTTAATTTTATAATAATGTTTCATATTTTATTTTTATAATGTATTGTAATAAAATATATAATGACATATTTTAGTTCATTGTTTAATATATCATAACTACCCTTCTCTTTATTAAAAATTAATTCATAATTTATTATAAAATATTACACTTAATAAAAGACTAAATATTGAGAAGTCTGATTTCTTTGGGAATTAGGTACATTAGATAACAATTTAAAATATTAATAAACACCATATTTATTGAAAACTTCATTAACATGCTCGCACTTAAAGGTGCATGGGATAACCTAGGGACAAACATAATAAAGGGGTGATCTATAAATCCCCAAAAAGGAATAAAAATGAAATAAGGCAATAAATGTTATACAATAGTTCTTTCAATGGTGGGAAAAGGAATATGAATAATAGTGCATGATATAGAATGATAATCATAACATCGGAAATGTAGCAACAATGTAAAACACTACATCATAAACACATATCAAGTCTAACTGCTAATACCTCATGATAGAAAAATTCCCATAAAATAATCAGGTTCACTCCCAATACCAACATGATGTACCCTAAGAATAATCATTATCCAATGTATTGGAGTGCTATATAATTTCTGGCACACCCATCCCATTTATTTCATTCTCACGATTAAGTATACCACACAGATCATAAAACATAGAATCATTTATCATAAAATTATATTTCATAAACATGGAGTGTGGAATAAATACATGTAATTCAAAATTCAAATATATATAATTGTATAAAGGTGAACACCCTTGATAGGAAATGGGTATGGTATTCAATACATAATTGTTGTGGCATGGAATATCACAGTGAAATTTCGATAGCATAACACTGTCACATAAAAATTAAAAAAATGGGTTGGAGAATAAGAAATGGGTATATCATAATTTGAACATAAAATTTGTTGTAATAGGGAAATTGAAGACATGTACCAACATTATGAATTGGATATATAAGGCATTAGATAATAAAGAAACGTGAATAAAAAAGAGAAGGTGAGGATCCCTTACTTGAGGGTGTAATTCAAAATGCTTGGGAGGAGAATATTGAGAGCTTAGGGAATCCTTTTGAGGTCACTTGAGATTATGTGAATGATTAAGGATGTGCTATATGTATTTTTAGGGGTGATAAATTTGAGTTTGGGTGGGTTTATATAGGAACAAGGGGAGATCAATTTATTTTTCTCAAACATTGGTTTGGGACTCTATATAAAAAAATAACAAAAAAAACCTTCCTAATGTTTTTCCCATGGTTTTGGCCAAATAGAAGTGGATTCTGTTATTTTATAAGACTAAGGGCTGAACATAATACAATAATATTCTTGATTATGTAGAATCAAGTCATACTCTTATTGAAATGATTTTAAACACTTAAAATATATTAATGGGTTTGGAGGATTCAAAAAGGCTTTATAAGATTAATCAAATGAACATAAAATCAAATTATTTTAAATAGAAATAATAGATTTGTTCATTGATAAAATTTATAGTATTTATTACACCATGTTCGAGATATTGTCAAGTCATAATCCAAAAGTGTATTTATACGATATTTAATTTTTACCAAAAAAGTTGACTATCATGAAATTATGAAAAACTAACTATTGGAAAATTTTTAAATTCTGATTTAAAAAAATAATTTTAATCTTATCAATTTAATTTTATAAATATTTTTATTTTCACTTTAAAAAAATAATATATATTTATTGAGAATTAATGAATTTTTTTAAAATAAAATTTTTCGAACCCTTATAAAAATTATATTTGATATCATAAAAATTATATGATAATTTATTTTTAATAAATATTACTTAATAATAATATTTTATTAAAATATTATTTATTTAAGAATTCCATCAATTAATCAAAAATTAATTCCTTAATAGAATTTGAATATTACCCAAAATACTCTTTTTATTTTATTATATCAAAATAAAAAGAATTTATAATGTCATAATAATAAGATGAAAATATATTTATATTATATAACGAATAATTTACATACTCTTATAGCTAGTGTATTGTTACATATCCCTTTAATACACTAGTGAACACCCTAAGATTAAGGTGCATGACAGTGAGTCTTTCATGGGGTTTTTTTACATACATGGTTTGGGCCATGACCTTGATGAGCTTGAACATATATCATAAAGAGTTATTCTCATTCTTATATTATTGGATATCAACATGGGTTTGGTCAAGGGAAAATACCACTGAGGATAGGTACCTCAAAATCTCTGATAAATGGGCTTCATAGGGTATGATCCAACTGGTTAAGGCCACCACTTCATTTGTTTCTGTTAATTTTATTGTAAAAAACCCTATATTTATACTAATCATTTGATCAATATTGAATATTTATTTTATTAATGGTAAAGATTATTAATGTTCATTTAAATATGATAAGATATAATAAAACAAAATGAGTGAATGTGTTTTTTATAACCATATTACATAATAAGATATGTAATTAAATAAAAGGGTGGATTTTATTTATAATAGTTTAGGTTGCTAAAATCTTCTCCCCTAAAGAAATTCCACCCTCAAAATTTTTGTTTCCCACACTAAAATAGATGAGGATAAGTAAGTTTCTAAACATATTCTGGTTCCAAAATATCTTCTTCAATCATTTGGTTTCTCTACAACACTTTGACAATGTAAATTTTATTATTTCATAAAGAATTTTCTCTTCAATCAAAAATTTTCACCGTCTCCTCTTCATAGGAAAGATCATCCTTCAACCGTACCACCTCTAGATTGAGTACATTTGAGGGTTATGGTATGTAATTTTAAAATAGGGAAACATGGAATACATTATGTACTTAGGATAGGTTAGGTGGGAGTTCTATTCTATAGGCCATCGCTCCGATGTGATCAAGAATCTCAAAGGGGATGAAGTATCTTGGACTAAGATTTTCCTTCTTCTAAAATATCATCACTTAATTCCATGGATATATCCAGAGGAATACCATATATCCAAACTCAACCTTTAGGTCTCATAAATGATTATTATGACAGTTCATCTATCAACTCTGAGTATCCATGATGTTCTACGGAATGGTCATAACCTTTTCCACCATGTCCCCATCTATTTCATGACCTAGAAGTTTTCATTCCCCAATTTCATCATAATATGCTGGTGTTATACACCACTTCCCCTAAAGGGATTTATAGGAAGCCTTTTGGATGCTGGATTGGAATCTGTTATTTTATGAGAACTCTACTAGAGAAAGATATCGATCCCATCCTCCTTCCAAGTCAATTAGGAATGCTCCCAACATATCCTCATGTCTCTGGATACTGTGCTTATATAGTCCATCATTTTGGGTGAGATAAGTTGTACGGAAGTTCAACTCAGCATTCAGATCATGTTGGTGACTCTTTAAGAACATAGAGGTGAATCTTGGATCTTGATTGGATAAAATTTATGGTGGTACCCCATGAAACCTCACCACTTCTCTGATGTATATCCTTGCAAGTTGACCAAGTGATAAATTCTCTCTAATTGCAATTATGTGTGTAGTATTTGTAAAACAACCTACCACAACCCATATACAATTATTCCCACTTGAAATCATCGGAAGGCCAATGACATAGTTCATGGTGATGTTTTCCCATTTTCATGTAGGTATAGGCAATGGTTGCAACTTCAAATTAGATTTCTACCTTTTCACCTTCACTTACTGAAACAAAAGACATATTGATGCATATTCCACAATTTCCTTCTTCATATTGTCCTATCAATAGTGTTATCAATGATCTTGATATATCATGTTAATTTTTGGGTGGATGTGGATGTTTGAGATATGTGAATCATCCAAGATCTACTTCTTTAATTCAGGATTTGATGGAGCACATAGTGTCATAGATCAGACCTCCTTGGTCCAATACTTTCTCAAAATACAATGTTTTGGGTGTTCTAGAAGGAATCGGTATATTATTTCAATAGTTTTCCAAAATTCTAGTTTTTATAATGGCATGAAACATCAATGAGTCAGGGAATCAGTAAGTCAGGGCGTTGATGATTCCGGGCATCAATAGGTCAAGGCATTGGTTGGTCAATCATCAGTGAGTCAAGTGTCAATGACTCAGGTGTTGGTGAGTCGTTCCAGTGACATGCTATCACCGAGTCCTGTTAGTGGATCAGCATTGATGTATCATCCATTGGTGGCTCAACATCGGTGTATCACTCATATATTTGACTCACTATCGGTGACTCACATCAGCGACTCACTGATGAGTGAGTCATTTCTAGTTTTTCTATGTTTTTACAGTTTCTCCACTTTGACATTTCCTTTAACGTTAAATGAGTTAAATGACATATTTAATGATTTTTTGGGCCGTTTAAAATGGTATCTATTTACTAAAAACCTAAATATTACTTTTAATCCTAAATTTCAGGGTCTTGATCGTGATCTGGCTTTAATGGCCCTTACAAAAGTTTCCCCTATATATTTAGGATCTGGCCTTTATAAATTAAAAATCCTCTCTCCCTTTAAACCATTCCATTTTCTCTTGGTGCACCGAGAAGATTTCCACTCTGAGGAGTAGTGCATCTATGTTTTAAAAGTCTATTCATTATTCCCTTGGAGTCATTCCTGATGCTCTCCTAACCCCCTGTTTTGGAACAAAGAGGAATTTTTAATCATCTATTGTTCCATGTAGGGATCCCTTCATCTTTATTTTGTTTTTTTATTGTGTGAGGATGGGTGTATTGATATGTTCTTATGGTTATGGATGAAACCAATTTAATAGAGATAATAATAAGTAATAAACAAGGGTCTAGTAAGACAATGATCACTTCATTTTATATGTTATCCTTGATTCATGCTGTGTTTTTTATGGTTGTATGACTTTAGAAAATAATTATCATTGGTGGCCTATATTTACATACCTACATTTCTAGAGAATATTTTTTTATTATTCCTTGTTTAATGGATGAAATGTGGACATTTGACTAATCACATATATTCAGTTAAATATATTGATTCCCTAGGATCAAAATTTTTCTATGATCACCCCTGAATAATGAAATTTGAATTAAAGAAAGAGCACTACTAAATCAGAATACACCTTGATGTTTAGTTTGGTCATGTGATGTGTATGGATCTATCTGACTGTGTGTTCTGTGGTGTTCATGTAGTGTTGTGGTTGGGAGTGTGGTTGTGTGTATGGAGTGGTAAGGGTGGTGTGATGATATCTCAAGATAATAGAGATTTATTTATTGTGGAATTGATGAACCTTTTATGGAGGGGGACTGCATCTCGGTAGTGGTTGGGTAGCAGGGTGGCAGATTCATGTTGTGTTATGTTTTTATTACAAGGTGTGGTGGGTGTGTTGTTGTTATTATTTAGAGGGGATGTTGAGTGTGTTATGATGAGGTGTGTTGGGGGTTTTATTATTGAGAGGATAGAAAAAGAGGTATTACTTGGAAGAATTATTGTGGCAGTGATTGAATGGGTGTTCAAGAAAGTGGAGTGTGCCATGGGACTGAAATATAGTTTAATTTTTTTTGTTTTTATAGATGTAGTGCTTTGCGTGTAGTGGGGATGTTGAGGATGGTTAAGAGGGATAATTTTGAAAATGTATCTGGTTACCTTGCGTGGGCCTTTTATCTGGATATTAAGGAATTTTTTGAAGTGGGTGTGGGATATGATATTACTTGTGTTGGGGTGTGTTTTGTAGTTTCCCAGGTATGGATAGAATATCTTGTAAATACATAACAGCGTCAAGTGATTAAATTATAGGTCGTCTCCATTTTATCCTTATAGAGGTGAACTTCATTCGTAGTGATGCATGCATATAGGGTTCATAGCAAGGGAAGTTTTGTGTGGGAAGGTTATTTGTTTAGAAAACCCATAGGTTGGGCTGAGTGTTTCGTACCTATATATATACAAGTAGATCCTTGTGTTTTCTATATACACCACACCCATGTTGAGCACTATGTGCTGAACACCCCCATCATTACGGTGGAGGGTGTCCTTTACCAACATCTCAGTGGGAGGATGGATGGCTGGTTCTTGGCTCTTATCTACTCCCTATTCTGGGCATTGGTAGCCCAAGACTCTTCGGGTAGGTTGTGGTGCAGTTTCAAGTCCCAAGTGTGTGAGGGCCAGGTGCACTTTACCAGGTGTCTTTGGGATGAGGCCCAGGTGTCTGCAGGCATGAATGTGGTGTGGTTTGTGGTTTAGGTCTGTGCAAGAAGTTTGTGATTATGTGGATTGTGGAAGACCATGGTAGTGTTAGGATGTTCACCATTATGGATGAGTACTTAACTAGTGGGATGTGGTGTGGGGTGCCGAAATATCAATGTTCATACTAATTTAATTTACTTGAATTTCATTATTTGGTGAGCGTTCCTTGGTGAGGTTCGTGTGGATAGTATACCTTGTTAGGTGATTTTGATTTTCTGTTGTTTTTTTCATAGGGGAATTAGTATGATTTTCCAACTTATATATTAGTGACATTGGATTTTATAATACATATACTTTTATGATCAAACTAAGTATATAAAATATTATTCAGGTTTCTAGGTAGATTATGTGGACCATGTTAGACCTTACTATCTTAGACTTTAAGAACAATCATTGTGTCGTGACTTAGTTTTATTTTTTATTTACTTTGGAGTTTTATTTTTATTTCTAGAATTTTTACTTTAAACATGCATGTGGGATGGATTTTGGATTATTTTATATATTTTTTATGGGGTTTTTTTAAGGTTGATACATCTAATCTCCCGATCTTTGTTACTATATAAAGATGAATTCATTTCTTGTTTGTGAGACTATGTACCCTTGGTGTCGGTTGCCTCCCTAATGCCTATTGGAGGTGGGATGCGAGGGTCCTTATCTTTCATTTATCTTGAGGAAGAAAGTTCATGGCACTTTTATATCCCTTCCCACATCTTGAAGAAGGTGGTTCATGATAGAATTATATCAGAGGCTAATGGATGAGAGATAGGTTGGATTTTGGAGTTAGGCATAGTGAGGATTTCATGGGGTGGTAGGGAAAAAGTGGTAGGTGATCTTGGTCCCTAAAATAGTCTAGGGAAGACTAGCTAGGACACAAGATTTTAGCCCCCTCGGTGATCTGAATCAAGGAATATGAGTTTACTGATTGACCAAGTAAGGCTGCATCGTTTTTAGGGTAGAGGCCCTAAGAAAGGTACATGCATCATAATGACTTGTGTTCTTGTTTGTTTTTGGAATTTTTTAGAAATTAAAATAAAAATGTGTTAAAATGAATCATAAATAAATTAAATAATACACAGAAATTGGAGTTCTATGTTTTTATTTCAAGTATGTCTCTCGGACATCGCTGACGTGTGGTACGAGTAATGGAGGCTCAGTAGGATGATCTGGATGATTGGTGGAGAGTTGATCTAGAGGCGGAGGACAACCAATGGTAGAAGAAGATTTCTTGTTTCTAGCTATAGACTCTAAGAAAGTAAAAAGGAATCATTTTAGATATAGAGATGGAGAGTTTTCGTGAGGAGCTGGCGATCACCTCCACCTTGATCTGGGATCCGACAGAGTACTCAGTTCCTCTAGTGGTGAGCCATATGAGGGGAGTAGCATGTCAGTGGTGGACGCTTTATCTCAAGGAGAGGCAGGAGAACTGTAACACGCCGATGTTTATAATGAAAATTCCCTTCTTATAAATATGCCAGAAAATCAAATAATAATGAACTACTAAGTGATAAGTTACCTTTAAACATAATTTTTCACTTTTGTGTTTGAAATTTTTAAAATATGACACACACGGTTGTGTTCAAGATGTTTTTTGGAGTCTAATAAAACAAAAATATTTTTTTGGTGAATAGTAACCTACCCTAATGAATAGTAACATACCCTTATGAATAGTGATATACCCTAATGAATAGTAACCTCACCTATGATAGTATAAAAATAATATTCAAGTTGGATGTATAGTATACCTATGTTTTAGAATGAGTTAATGCATGTTTTTAAATATGGTTTTGTATAATAAATTATGATTTTAATTAAATATTAAAATAATCATATTTAGAAAATTATTTTTGAAAAATGGACTTTATTTTTGGATTCTAAATGTTGAAAAATGCTTATGGTGAATTTTTGAGATTTTTCTGAAATACGTGAATTTTTTATGAATAGTAAAATATGGCAATTTGCCGTATATATACATTATAAGATAAATAATCTATTCCTAGCATCATGTCTGATGTCACCACCCATGGTTCGAATTAACATGATCCATTTAATAGTCTTGGTCATGGAATACTTACTATTCATTATCTTGCGAAGAAATAATATATTAAGGATTATAATATCATTAAATCCCTCCTCTCCTCCACTATAAAACCCCCCTTCACTCCCTCTTCTCTCCACTCCTCTCAAGCTCTAAGACTTCACTAAATTCAACCCAAATCTCTCCCCAAGGTCCTCTTCCACGTCTAAAATCTCTCAGCTTCCTCAATATACCAAAACCTCTACCCATAAGAGGTTCTCAAAGGAAGAAGTCTAAAGAGGTAAATTCCTCTTCCCATTTTTATTCTTTTCTTTAATGTTATTTTCTCTTTAATTTCATTCCTCACCTCCCTTCCACATAATAGTATGATAAATCTAGTAGCATACATGTACTGTAATGTCTTAATGCTAGTGGTAAATTTAATTGTCTTCTTTCCCCACCCTTTTATTTGAATGAAATGAAAGAGATGTGCTAATTTAGCACATTTGAGGACAATAATTTATCAATTTTTGTTATTAACTTTAATTATAGTCATGAAACCATTTGTGCTATGGTTGAACCAGATTATTATATATGTAATATATCCTATTTTTTGTTCTTTAATCTTTTGGTAGAAATGGAATTAAGTTATAATGAAAAACACATTCTTTGTAATCAAATCCACCGATTAACAAAAACGGTTATCACTAAGGTAATATATATAATAATTCATTATCACTCTAAGTAACCTAATTAAAATTAAAACCATGTAATCTTCTGTATATTAACTAAACAATGTAACTTCAATTCTGGACAACCACTTTCATCTTGCATATAATCCAAACTTGAATATAAGTGAACCGATCTTTTAAAGCCAAGTAAACAAATGAGCCCGAACAATGAAATTGAACATTATAACTAATCAAAAAGAATTTGAATGAACTAAAAATGGTTATAAAAAATAAATTACATATAGAAGAGGTTATTTACTTATGAATTAATTATATTAATTTGTTTATTCAGGTCATTAACAACAAGTGTAGAACACCACCGGATTTAAGGTAAGGGATCCTCTCCTTTTCTCTCTTAATCAAGATTGTCCTCTATACTATGCATTTATATGTGTACTATAAAACTATGGGGGTATGTTTAATAACCTCCCCATACATCCGTCTGGATTTATAAGTGATTATAAACCCCATATCTCTCTCATAAATCCCTCTTGGTCACACCCGACACCATGCCGATATAATCGTAACAAATTCTACCTGAACCTTCTTTGTTCTTTCGGGTTGACTTGTATTTATTTAAAAAAGGTGTTATATTATATATCAATGTGAGTCTTATGAGTTCTGGTTATTTTTACAAGATTCTTATATCATTACCCATTCATCACATTCTTTTGGGGATATACCTGATTTTGAAAGATTCCCTCCTTATAACTTTCTGATAAGACAACCTGTTTTAAGATGAATTCCCAAATTTTTACCCAAATTTCAAGTGCACTATGTCCTATTTTTTAAAACACCATTATTAGTATAAAATCAGTATTTTTATTATGAAAATATTATTGGTTCAATTCTGGTTTTATATAAAATAATGTCCTCTTTTCTGTTTGAAAATCTCTGGAGTGTTTTCCTTAAAACCGCACAAAAATGTTTTAATGCTAATGTTTCTAAAATACATTTTTTATATGTTGTCACTTATGTTTGACACCGCTTTACATGTTATATGCCTATTTTATCCTATTAACATCCATTTATTTGCTAATCCTTTCCTTTCATGGACACTTTCATGATATGCCCATTGGATATGTTTTATGTCATGATGGTGGCACCCAATTCTTTACATGGGTATGATTAAGTTTATTTATGGTTGATTATGTATGATTATTTATGTGTCATGAATATTCATGAATATGTTGAGATGGGTGCGCCCATATAGCACTCCAATGCATTGGGTAAGGTTAAGTCTCATGATATGTGATGTGAAATGGGATTGGCGGTTAGCCTTGACCCATACTGAAATGGGAAACATGATTGGTGGTTAGCCATGACCCGTACTGAAATGTGAAACGGGATTGGCAGTTAGACTTGACCCATACTAAAGAAATGTTTTATGATTCTGACATATTTATATGATTCCATTTTTATATGATTTCATGCTTATACTAAATGATTTTATAAGTTACATGATTTTGATATCATTATGTCATGTCTCTTAACTCATGTGCTTGAGATGTATCCTTGTGTTAATTCCCTTGCTGGGATTTTTAGCTCATCCCTTTGTTCATGTGTTCCCCAGGGTACCCTATGCAGATTTAAGGGCTCAAAAGAATTTGGGAGCTCATTATGGAGATTAAATAAAGAATTTTTTTAGCCCCATGTTTTGTGTTGTATGTACCTAGTCTTCCAAGACACTAGACTTAACGATCCTTGACATGTACTCTAATGATGAATTATGGTTAAAATCATGAAATGTTATATGTAAAAGGCGCAGGTCACTATAAGATCGATTTTTCATTGGTTAACTTTGTGAAGGATTTCTAGGTATAATTCATTTCGTTGATAATGAAGTTAGAGAAGAGTAAATAGATACTCTCCCTCCACCATGAGAGAATGTTAGTGAGGGAAATGGGGATCATGTTTAAGGATATACTTCACATTCCTCTTATCCTCCTTCAAGATGAGGAGTCTCAGGCCAGACACTTGGTGGAGGCATTCTGTCCTTCTCGCTAGTACATAATTACTCCATTCACCTTACCAACAGACCTAGAGGTTCAGAAGAAGGATGAGGTAGTGGAAAGGATTCAATAATTAGAATGTTTACTATGATAGGTGATCCAGCCGAGTTATTCAAAGGGAAATTATATTAGTTGTAGGTCTGCAGTGTTAGGACCTTACAGGTTTTAGCCAATGGGGAGCTGACCCCCGCCATTTCAGTTCTAAACTTATGGACCCCATTCTTTTCTCATACTCTTGGAACTGAGTTATTTTTATTTTGGAGGTTATGAGAACCTTGAAATTCAGTGCACAATTAGAGATTAGTATGGTAGAGGTGGGCAGGTTCAGCAACCACCGCAAGAGTAGTTGCGGGCCGGGATATTTAGGAATCAGGGACAATAGGCTCTTGCTCCACTAAGGGGAGAGAGAGAAGGATGAGGATGACCTTAGGGTGTTCCTCATGTACCTTAACCTGGGCATGGCCGAGGAGGAGGTCAACAGAAGTGGGATAGAGGAGCTGGGAATGGTCAGTTGCACACTGCCGAGGTTGCAGTTCAAGAAGGGTCGGATATCATTTGAGGTATGGTCATCTTGGTTAGTACTCTTGTTTGGGTCTTGTTTGATTTGGGAGATTCTTACTCTTTTGTTGAATCCATTCTAGCCCATTCTCTGGGACTTGAAAGAGAGATAATTTCTATTCCCCTCGTGTTGGGTACACCATTCGGATGGTAGGCCTACATTTTTTCATATTTTCTGGGGATGTAGACTGATGTTGGGGCTACATCAGTCCAGTGGGGACCTCATTCTGCTATATATTCATCCATATATTGTTATCCTTGGTATCTACTAGTTGTAATATGTTCATTCTATTATAATTTTTTTTGGAGAAGAGTCATGTTTTCATACATGGATGGACAATCTGTGTCTCTCATTGGCGAGTAGAGTTGTTTGATGGGAAGTCAATGTGTAAATCCATTTCTTTCATTATTGTCCAAACAGCTAGTTGAATTGGTGGATGTTAGGATGGTGGGGGTTCCCAAAGTTTTTTGGAAAAATCATGGATGTTTTTTCTGAAGAGGTTGTGACTATACCCCCTTGACATGACGTTGTGTTTGTGATAGACTTACAAACCAGTTCTAGTCCAATTTCTATGGCTCCTTATTATATGTCACATTCTAAGATGTGGAAGTTGTGGATCACGATTGATGATCTAATGAAGAAGGGGTTTAACTGGAATAGTGTGTCCCTGTAGGGTGCTTCGGTCTTGTTCACAAAGAAGGAAGGTGGTGGTATGTGTTTGTGCATAGACTACCAAAGGTTGAATCAGGTGATAGTCAAGAACTGATACCCTCTCCTCAGGATGGATGGTATTTTTGACCTAATGAGGGGATAAAGTTTGTTTTCTAAGATCGATCAGCAGTTTGGGTATCACCAGTTGAGGGCTTAGAAGGGTGACATCCCAAAGACATATTTTAGATGCAAGTATATGCATATCATGTTAGTGGTTATGTTGTTCGGTGTTACGAACACACCGACCATGTTCATGGGACTTATGAACTCTTTCTTTCATGAGTTCCTGGACTGGTACATCATCGTTTTCATCAATTACATTCTGATCTAATCGATGTCTGATGAGGAGAATAATAATCAACTCAAGAATATCATGAAATACCTTTGATACCAACAGATCTATAGAAAGTTGTCTAAGTGAATGTTTTGGACAATTAAGGTCCACTTCCTTGGACATGTGGTGTCTCATAAGGGTGTAATAGTGGATTCATCAAAATCTGAGGAAGTAGTTTTTTGGTAAGTTTCCCAGAATGTGGTAGAGCTTCATATTTTTCAAAATCTGGAAAGATATTACCAGAGATTTATACTCAAATTATCTTGAGTATCATCTCCATTGATGGCTCTAACCTAAAAAGGTCAAGATTATTTGTGTAGAAAGAACTTCTAGGAATTGTTAAAATTTCTTAAAGGTATGTTTGTTAGTGATCTAATGCTTAGGTTTCCAGAGGAAGGGGTAATGTTTAACGAATTTTGCGATAATTCCCATTTATTATGGGGTGTGTGGTGATGCAGAAATTGGGAGTGATCTCTTATGGGTCTAGGAAGTTACATCCCCATGAACATAAATACTTCACCCATTATCTAGAGCTAGCAGCAGTTATGTTTTCACTGAAGTTGTGCCAGCATTACTTTATTAGAAAGCGCTTTGTGGTATTCACAGATCATAACAACCTGAGGTATATCTTTCTATAAATATCTAAACATACAAAAGAAGAGGTGGATAATGTTTTCCAGGATTATGACATTGAGAACATTAAACCCTAGGAAAGTGGAATTTTGTGGATTATTCCTTGAGCAGGAAGTCACAGAAATGTGTTTTATGGGAATATGTTGACGCTTGGAAGGTGATGGAGTAGATTTCTTCTTTGTACATAGATGTAGGTATGGATGGTGGTAGAGGCTGTCTATTTTAGATAATGGTATTTTAAACTCTGAGGCATTAGGTGGAAGAGTCTCAGTGGGGAGACTCAGAGGTGGAGGTGAAGCATGATCACATTTACCATGGTGGTTCTTTAGAGGGTTGGTCAAAGGATGGTAAAAATCATATGTTGTTCTGTGAGAAGCTGTTTATTGTAGTGGTGATGTGAGTGGGAGTTCTATATGAGTTTCATAGATCACCCATAGCGGTACACCCATGAGTTTCCAATATGTACCATGGTTGAGGATATAGTTTTTATGGCCCAGTATGAAGAAAACTATGGTGGTGTTTGTAGTGATGTGCTAGGTGTGCTAGTAGTTGAAGGTTGAGCACCGTGTTCTTGGTGGTTTGTTATGGCCCGTAGATGTCCCCGAGTTGAATTGGTATGTAGTATGAATTTATTTCTTCATAAGGCTACCTGGGGATCATGGAGGATGTGATGCTATCTTAGGTGTAGTGGATGGGATGAAATAATCATCTCACTTCTTAGTGATTATGGAGCCGAGTGTTGTAAATGACTTATCGGGAAGGTATGTGGATGAAGTGGTACGACTGTATAGGGTTCTGATATCCATCGTCTTAGGCTGCGATACACATTTTACCATGAGAGTCCAGATGGGATTACGACATTCCTTTTGCTCTCAATAACACCTTAGTACTGCTTTCTAGCACTAGAAAAATGGACATACAGAGAAGGTCATCTAGAAATTGGAGAACATGTTACAGACATGTGTTCTGGAATTCGGTGGGTCCTGGGTGTGACACATGGTTTTGGTAGAGTTTTCATAAAATAATATTCATCACCTTCCATTGACTTGGCTCCATTCGAATCCCTGTATGGGAGACCATTTTGTTCACCTTTGTGCTGAATAGTATTTGGGGAGGCAGATGTTCTTTTTCTGAAAATGGTTCAGGGTATGAATGAGAAGATGCATCTTGTCCATGAGAGGATGAAGGCAACATTGGACCAGTATAAATAATATGTCGATCATAGGAGGAGGCCCTTGGAGTTCGAGGTCAGAGACCATGTGTTCTAAAAGGTTTCACCTAAACAAGGGAAACATATGTTCAATAGAGGGGGAAAACATTCTCCTGGGTACATTGGATCTTTCGATGTACTTGAGTTAGTTGGTGAGGTGGTATACTAGTTTGCATTACCACTGTAGTTGGATAAGGTCCATGGCGTCTTTCACGTTTCTCAGCTTCATTGGTATCACCACAATGTCTCCCATGTCATTGATTGGGGAGAGTTGGATATCGAGGATTAAATAATGTTTAGGGAGCGATGAGTGGAGATCAAGGATTGTCTAAAAAAGGTGATGTGTGGGTCAACCATTTTCTTGGTTCATGTGTTGTGAAGGCATAGTGGTCTAGAGGAGAAAACTTGGGAAAGTGAGAGGAATATGAGTTCCCAGTACCAAGATTTGTTTTGAGTTTTCCTTGGGTGATTTTCTTTGTGATGTAGTTCTTGAACCTTTTTTTTCTATGAAATGAGTTTTTTCCTTGTTTTATAATGTGATATAAATTCCTAACATGTGAAAAATTGGGAGGCGAAATTCCTAATGAATTCTGATTAATTTATATGTGATTAAACCCATATGGGAGAGTTAGAGCCACCTATAACGGATAGTATCGTTACATGGAGGAATGAATTCCTAGATTCATGTGTCCGGAAAGTTGTTTCTTATGCGGGGTATCATGTGAATGTTTTTGTTAGCAAGTGTGGGAGGATGTGTTCTTGGATGTGGAGGTCTCACTCCATCTTTCAGAATAAACGTGTGGTTTATCCTTGAGAGGTATCTTACGGGGTGGTTGTTCTGACCCATCTTCCTTCTAGGTTTGGTATTGAATTCTAGAGGGAGAGAATAGTTTGATAGGTATCTTATGTAATTGTCTAGACATACCCAGTAAATTAATTTTCCTAAATCCAATGTTTGGAGTGTTATGGGAGGCATCGGTATCTCATTTAATGAGTTTTAAAAAATTCTAGTTTTTCTAATGGTAGGATGCGTCTGTGAATCAGCATCGGTGATTCAGGGTGCCGGTAGTTCAGGGCATTGGTGAGATAGGGCATTAGTAGGTTAGGTAAATAGTGAGTGAGGGAATTAGTAGGAAAGGGCATCAGTGAGTCAGGGTATCAGTTGGTCGTGACATCAGTAGGTCGAGCGTTGCTGAGTCAGGCATCGGTGGGTCGCATCAGCGAATCATTGTCGATGAGTCACGTTGGTGGATTATCATTAGTAGGTCATACATTGATGGATCAAAATCAGTGGCTCAATCATGTTGATGACTCAATGTTAGTGACTCAAATCGGTGACTCACCCATCAGTGAGTCATTTCTAGTTTTTCGTAGTTTTTCCAGTTTTTCCCATTTCACATTTCCTTTGATGTTAAATGAGTTAAATGCCATATTTAATGCGTTTTTGGGCCATTTCAGATGGTATCTATCTCTTAAAAATCTAAATACTCCTTTTAAATATAAATAATGTAGTCTTGATAGTGATATAAATTTAATGGACCCTGAAACAGTTTCCCCTGTAGATTTATGATATTGCCTCTCTAAAGTTGAAATCCTCGCTACCATTTAACCGTTTCATTTTATCTTGGTGTGTCAAGAAAATTTATTCCCTGAGGATTTGTGACCATGATCTTTATTATTATATTTGTATTACCCATGGAGTCTTTCCTTCTACTCATGTGACCACCTATTTTGGCGTAAGGGGGAATTGTTAATCGTCTGTTGTTCTAAGTAGGGATCCCATTATCTCTCTTTTATTTTTGATTTGTTTAGGGTGGGTGTTAAAATATATTCCTATGGTTATGTTTGAAACCATTTTAAAGAATATATTAAGAATTATTAAATTAGGGGCTATAAAGATGATGATCCCTTTGTTTTATATATTATCCTTGATCCATGTTATGTTTTTTAATGGTTGTACGCCTTTTGAAAATCATGGTCGTTGGTGGCCTCTATTTGTGCACTTGCATGACTTGCGAATATTTTTCATTTTATTCTTTTTGAATGACTAAAATTAGGTAATTTGATTAACCAAATATATTTTTTAAAATATATGGATTCCCTAGGATCAATCTTGTTATGTGATCATCACAAAATAATGGAAGTGTTATTAAAGAAAGAGTGCTGCTAAATCTGAATACACCTTACTGTTCGGTGTGGAAGTGTGTTGTGTATGGATCTGTTAGACCGTGTGTTTATTTTCGGTCATGTGGTGATGTGGTTATGAGTGTGGTTGTGTGTATGGGGTGGTAAGGGTAGTGTGACGGTATCTTAGGATGAGATATTGATTGATTGTGGAATAGATGAACTTGTTATAAAGTGGGAATGCATATGGGAAGTGGCTGGATAATGGGGATGCAGATGTAGGTTGTGTTATGTTATTATTACTGGGTGTGATGGGTTTGGTATGGTTTTTATACAGCGGTGCTATAGAGAGTGGTTGTGATGAGGTGTTGGGGGGGGGGGTTTCATGTAAAAAAGATGGATAGAGAAACATTACATTGAAGAATGATGGTATAAGTGGTTAAATGAGTGTTCAATAAAGGGGAGTGTGATTTGGTACTAAAACCTTGTTGAGTTTTTTTTTGTTTTTCTGGATTTAGTGCTTTTCGTGCAATGGGGATGCTTAGGATGGTTTAGGAGGGATAATTTTGAAGAAGTATGTTATTACACTACATGGGCCTTTCGCTCAGAGTTTTTGAACTTTTGTGAAGTGGGTGTGGGTTATGATGTTACATGTGGGGTGGTTTTTTTGGTAGTTTCCTGGATAGGTATGAAATAAATGGTAAATTCATAATATCATCATGTGATAAAATGATATACGGTCTCTTTTTTATCATTACGAAAGTGGTCGTTGTTTGTGGTGATGCGTACATATAGGGTTGACAAAAAAGAATTTTTTTGTGGGTTAGTTGTTTGTTTTGAAAACCCATAGGTTAGACTATGTTTTTGGTACCTATATATATATATAGTTCCTTTATTATTCAATAAGCACCCAACCCGTGTTGAGCACTATGTGACGAACACCCCTATCATTATAGGAGAAAGATTCCTTTCCCAACATCCTGGTGGGAGGATGGATGGATTGTTATTGGATCTTCTCTGCTCCCTCTTCTAGGAATTATTATTCTAAGACTATTTTGGAAGGTTTTGGTGCTGTTTCAAGGCCAAGGTGTGTACGGGTGAGGTTTTCATTCCTATGTGTCTTCAAGATGAGACCCATGTTTTTCCGGTAGGAATGAGGTGTGGTTTGTTGCCCAGGAGTTTACAAGCAGGTTGTGATAGTGGGGTTTGTGGAAGAGTGTAGTAGAATTATGTTGTTCTCCATTAGGGATGATAAGTTAACTAGTAGGAAGTTGTTCGAGGCACCTAAATATGGATGTTCTTATTACATTACATCAATTGATTTGCGTTATTTGGTGAGTGTGCCTTAGTAAGGTTGTGAAAGATAGTATACCTTGTTAGTTTCGTTTGAGTTTCTTTTTTTCTCATAGGGGAATTAGTATGCTTCTCCCACATGTGAACGTGTGACTTTGGTTATTCTACTGAGTATACTTGTATGCTCACCCTGTGAATATAAAATTGTTTCTAGGTTTCTAGGGAGATTGCGCAGACTGTGCTGGACCTTACTAAGTACATTGGGGGTAGTCACTGTGTCACTGCTTAATTTTATTTGGGTATTAACATTGGATTTTTGTTCTGTATTTATAATAGTTTTACAATGAAAATGCTTGTGGGATGGATTTTGTATTATTTTATATATATGTCATGTAGTTTTTTGAGGTCGATACATCTTATCTCCAAATCTTGGTTACTTTAAAAAGGGGAATGCCTTCCATGTTTGCGAGACTGTGTATCCTTTGTGCTGGTTTCCACCCTGAGACCTATTGGAGGTGGGACTCAGGGGGTCATTATCTATCCTTCACTGTGAATAAGGAATGTCTTGGCACTTTTCTATCATTTCCCTCATATTGATGAAGGTGGTCGTGACACATAGTATTGACCCAAATCTCACAACATCTTCTTTATTAACATTAATCATTGAAGATTTATTTTTCATTATGGTTTCCACATTCTTCTAAATTCCCACTATATTTATTTGACCATCATTTAACCCTTTTATAAGAGATAGTTCAGTAGTCATTTTTGAAATTATTGATAATTTTTCTTCCTTTATGATTCATATGTCCATCCTTTACAAATCTTAGAAGATAAAATCCCACAAAATTCTCATCAATGATATAATTGCTGGATTATTTCTACTTTGATAATCTTGCACTTTATTCTCTTAACCATGATGGTTGTGGATTGATCATTAATATTCCTTGATAAGCTATAACCATATTCATTGATGCATATATAGTTCTTTCTATGTGAATATATATTTAGAATTTTTTATCCATATATATTTTACAATTATCCTCAAGAGACAATGTTTCCTTATTTTACAAACTAATATTCTTACAACCAACTATAGATCATGTGATGGGTAGTTTTATTCATGAACATTCATCTTAAGTCATAAACTATTAATTTTTTATTCTGTATTATCACACAACCCAATCCCTTATTTGAAAAATTACTGAATATCCTAAAAAGTTATCCACTTGTGGGTAGTGTAATCACAGGTGTAGTGATAAGCCTACTTTTTATCTCCTTGAATCACTATTTACATTAAATATTCCAGAAAAAATTGATTCCCTTCATATTTACCTTGCTATGAGGGGTTGAAAATCATGATCAATTTCTCAAAAATTGAAGATAATACCCAGTTTACCTAAGGAGACTATAGATATCTGTCACAGATTATGGCCTCATCCATCCTTCAATTTTTTCTGTCTTTGATGGATCCACATATATTCCATTTCATGTGATGATATTACCTAAGAATGAGAATTCCTTCAACCAAAACTCACATTTGTTGTCTTTGGAATAAAGATTCTCCTTTATAAAGGTATCTAGTATAGCTCTCATATTTGTCTCATACTCCTCCTTGGTCTTGGAGAATACTATAATACCATCTATAAAGATAACCATAAAAAATTCAAGGTAATATTTAAATAATATATTCATCAAATCCATAATGTTATAATGAGAATTAGTGAGTACAAACGACATTACAATGAATTCATAGTGCATTTACCTTGTTTGAAAAGTAGACTTGGGGATATCCTTCTTCTTCACCCTAACATGGAAATATGCTGACCATAGATCCACCTTAGAGAAGTATTGTTCTCCATACAGATGATAGAAAAATTCATCATTCCATTGAAGAGGATACATTTACTTTATCTTAATATTGTTGAGATTGTGATAATCAATGCATAGGCACATTGACCCAACCTTTTTTTGATGAAGAGGACTGGTTCACCCCATAGTGAAGTAGTTGGGTGTATGAACCCTTTATCTAGATTCTCTTATAATTTTTTCTTCAACTCATCATGATACACAAAAACCAATATATATTAAGTGTTGGATTATATTAATTCCTAAGGTATAAGATCTATTGAAAACTCAACCTCTCAGCTAGGAGGTAGAATGGGAAATTATTCAAGATACACATATGTGTATTCCCTCATAATGGGCATGTATTCAAGGATGATTCTTTCCTTAGACTTAATCATTTGAGCTAGATAATCTTTCTCATATGGAAAAAACTTAAATTCTTGAGATATTTGTGCTAAATAAGATGTAACCACCACCGTTCACTTATAAAGAATATGAAGATGATTCATGATATAGAGAGTGATTTTCAACCCATAGAAATTTATGTTAGATCTATATAGGGAAAACCAATCCGTGCCAATAATTGCATCAAATTCCACCAAAGGGAGTATGATAAGGATTTATGGGAAGTTTATCCCACAAATGTTTCTAGGTTAGGAGTTATATACTTCAGATGAAATAATTTCCCAATTTTTCATTTTCACATACACATCTACTTACATGATTTATAGTGGTGTATGAATAGTTCTACTAATATTTTGTGAAATTAAGGAATGTGTTGAAATAGAATAAAAATGTACATTATATATTATTTAATGAAAAAATGGAAAACTTATTAACAATTCATTTTCAGAATCCACCTTTACATTGTGATAAAAAAACCCACCCTTTCTGCCTCAGAGGTTGTTGGTTGTATCTAAAAACCCTTATCTTAGTGCATTGGATTGGAAAGTTCCATGGTTAATGGAAGTTGAAGTAATGAACAATGTGTTCAGGGTTGGTAATAGAATTTGTTTCCTCCAACACATTTGAGGGTTTCTCTTATTGGAAATCTTTCACTAGGAATCCTTCTTTCATACACATAATTCATTTCCTCGCCCCCATAGGAAAATCCTGGGGTGGTTCTTTCCACATATTTGAAAAGTGGGAGTTTCAAATTTCTTAGCACTGTTAGAGTTATACATAAGAATTATATAATTAAACTTGAAATTCTATTTCTTCTCCCCATGATACCCTTGACATTCACGGATCTCTATTTTTTACATTGAGTTAACATCGAAAAATTTCCTCATAGCTATAAATGTCACTGTTCGCTATGGATTTTTATAGACTAGGGCTTATCCCACCCAATAGGTGACGAATCTTGAATTTAGGGGTAATTTAATATCTGAAATAATATCATGAAAGTATTGTGAATCATTCCTCGTGTGATTTGATAGATTACACATACTTTTTTTGAAGGAAAGATAACCCCTTTCAATTTTAAGTCAGAGAGTTCAATGAAAGTATTTATAAAAAATTATTTTTGAAAATTCCATACACTCCATCGCTTTGATATATTACTCAATTTATGTATTCTTGATCAATTTATACCATTGATCAAGTTCTCCCTAAAAAGGATAAACAGAAAGTAGAACCTTCTCTTGTTTAGAAAATTAAAGGACGAAGAAGATCTTATCAGTGGAGTTGATCCATTGTTCTGTGATAAAGGTATCATATGATCCATTTAATGATGGATGATTTTGTTTCATAAAGGACTCAATTTAATCTTGTTATTTCTTGGGGGAATTTGGGTGCTCCTCCTAATCCAGGTTTCTATTTAGATCCCAATTCACCTGAGAGTGTGTCATCACATATTTTGTGGTTCTCTCTCCCAATAGGTTGGGAATCTCATTGAGGTATTAATCACATTTCCCTTTATATTGGTTGTTTACCAGATTCCTCTTATTTTAACCATTTAATAGAATAAAGGAAAAATTAGGGATCATTCCTTTTAAACTATTAGATACAAAAATGAGAATGTAATGACATTAAAGTGGTAAATTATAACATAAATTTATTTTTCCTCAAGTTATGAATTTCTAGGATTCAATGTGTGTTATTCATGATATATTTCATAACATATATTCATATTGGAATTTTTTAATTCCCGTAATAATGGTTCTTAATGATATTGTGATTTTACTAAAGTATAACCCCCAGAGTGTTAAACTAGATTCACAATAAGACCCATTATTGTGTACAAGGTTACGCCAACTCATGCCCACCACACCTTGTCGGAGTTGTTACCCCTAGGTACAACTGTTGTAGAACCACTTCCACATATAATATCAAGAAATGTATTTATTTTCATGATAAAACACTTAATATATACTTAATAAAATTACCGTTTTTTTATTATACATAGTCTTAACCATAAGGCTTTAACTAGAGTTTTCTAATCATAATCCAAACAATCACTAAACTTTTCCATTGATTCCAACTATAACATACATGATCATTATTACACATTAATTCATGATTTATTACATAATATTATATTTAATATATTATGGAAGATCAATATGTCTAGTATATTTTGTAATTTGCTGAATTAAAAAAAAATTTAAAATATAAAAAATCATCTTCTTTATTGAAATCTTCCTCAACATCCTCTCACTTAAACCCTGATTGGATAATCTGGGGACATATATAAGAAAGGGGTGAGCAATAAATAACAATAAGGCAATAAAAATTGAATAATTTAATACATGTTATAAAATAAGAATATAAATTATGAATAAAAAGAACATGAATAATAAGTCATGATATAACATGACAATCATAACTTGAGAAATGTGACAACAACTTAAAACACTGCATCATAAACATAGGTCAAGACTAACTTCCAAGACCACATAATGGAAAAAGGTTGAAAAAGAACTCAGTTTAACTACCTATACCAACATGAAATCTCATGAGACTAAACACTACCCAATATATTTTAGCGGTATATAATTTTGGACCTACCCATAACATCCATTTCATTCTCATGCTTAAGTGTGTCACATAGATCAAAAAAAAGAATCATTTATTATCAAATTTTACTCTAAAAATATGGATTACAAAATAAATAAATGTATTTCCCAAATCAAAATTTTTTAAGTGTATATAGGTGAAAAACCTTAATAGTAAATGGATATGGTATTCACTATAAAATTGTTTTGGCATGGAAAATCATGGTAAAATTTCAGTTTCATAACGATATCACATAAAAATTTATAAAAATTGGTTAATGAGAGAGAATATTTCACTCATAATTTTTAAATAAAATGTGTGGTGATAGGGTTATGCAAAGACATTTACCAACATTAGGAACTGTATATATAAGGAACATGATAATAAATAAACTTGAATAATGAAGAGAATGTGAGTATCCCTTACATGAGTGTATGGCACCAAATGCTTGGGAGGATCTTTGTAAGAGCTTGGGGGATCCTTGAGAGGAAATTGGGGAGGGGATCGAAGATTAAATATATTGTAAAATGATTTTGAGTGAAGATAAATGGGATATTGAGTGACTTAATATAGGAAAAGTGTGGGGATTTCATTATTATTTCTGAATTTTAGGTTTTGGACTCTATATAAAAAAATAACCAAAACCACATACATTACCATAATTTTTATCCATGGTTTCTTCCAAATGAGAGTGTTTTCTATTAATTATTAAGTGCATGTGATGAAATTAATAAAATAATAACTTTTATTATGTAGAAGTGAGACATAAAATTAATTAAATGATTTTAAACCCTTAAAATATATTAATGGTTTTGGTGGATTCACAAAGGATTTACAAAATTAATGAAATAAAAATAAAATCACTTTATTTTTAGGGTAACAAATATATTTGGTCACAGATCCCATTTATTGTATTTGTTACATCACTTTAGGGTAATTATGATGTCACAATACATAATCTATATTTATATGATATTTAATCTTTCTCAGAATTTTATCTTTCTGAGAAAAGAATAATAATTCATCATTGGATAATTTCAAAATTATAATTAAAAAAATAATATTCATTTTATCTAACTAATTTTATAAATATTTATTTTTTTACTTTTAAAATAGGAATAAACATTTATTTATAAATGATAGATTTTGTTGACAACAACGATTTTGAATCCCTTATAAAAATTACATTAGACTTAATAAATTTTTTTATGATAATTTTATTTAATAAAAATTATTTAATAAAACTATTTTATTAAAATATTATTCTTTTAAAAAATCCATTAATTCATCAAAATAAATTCTTTAATTGAATATGAATGTTACCCAAAATATTATTTGTATTTTTTTGTATCAAAATAAAAAGAATTTATAATGTAACACAAATAAGATGAAAATATATTCGAAATCAATAAAAAATAACATACATAATCATATAACAAGGGTCTTGATACATATCCCTTTAATACACCAGAAAAATACCTAAGAATAAGGTGCACAATTGTGAGACTTTAATTGGGTGGTTCGACGTACATGGTTTGGGTTGTGATCTCGGTGACCTTGAAATTCACTCGTAAATGGTTTCTATAATTCTTATGTTGATGAATATTAGCTTGGTATTGGTTAAGGTAAAGGCCAAATTTTTCTATATCCCTTATATTCTTTGATAAATGGGATTTATAGGGTCTGATCCAACGGGTTGAGGCCAACGCTTCCTTTGTCTATGTCAATTAGATTTGTTAAAACCCTATATTTATACTAACCATGTGTTCACTGTTCAATGAGTATTTAATCAATAGTAAATATGATTAATGGTCAATCAAATATTAATGTATATAATAAAACCAAAGGAGTTCATGTGTTTTCTATAACCCTATTACATAATAATACATTTAATTAAATTAAAAGGGGAATTTTATTTATAATAGCATGGGTCATTACACATATAAGAATCTATCAAACATGGTATTAGTAAAAAGGGAATTACATATTGAAATATTGTGGTGTTAATTTACACCCATTAAATAAATTTTAAACACCATAATTTAAATTTTATCTTGAAAAATGAATGTATAATGACATATTAATAATCATATATTTGGATTTTATCATGATAAGTAATTTCCATGTTACCTATAAGAAAATTAATATTCCAAAATTATTTGTTTCTAAAACAATTTATATTCCATTTTAAGGATCATAAATATAAATGAGTCTCCAAAATAATATCTTTATAGTTGAGAGATATATTAAAAATAATATTTTATATATTTATCATCCTCATTTCTATTTAGGTTTTTTACTATCTCAATAGAGAATGCGAGAAAATACACTTACATGATTTTCTTCTATTCCATCAGCTAACTTTTATTATATGGTTAGGTTTCAAGAGTCTTCCCACCAAATCTTCTTCTCATATTCTATGTTACAAATACTATGATGATTTTTCATTCCATATGAAATAAATATAAATTTTAACAGATCATAATTTTCACAAAAGGGATGAGAAGTTATTACTCATGTCTCTATACATTTTCCAAAACCAAAAATGGTTTGCACGAGTAATGATAATAACCAATGAAATATGATTAATAATTTATATGAATAAACAATACATTATTCTCCAAATCCTCAATAATAATAACCAAATTCCAACTTAAATCAGTTATATATACTTAACCATAAAACACTTCATATTATTTTTGGCCAAAATGAAAAAAATAGATTGGATTATATATTCATATAAAATCAACTTAACATTAATTTCCAAACCACTCTAAAAACAAAAAAATCACATACTAAAAATGTGTATGCACTAATAATATATTCTTTAAAATATACTAATACTTTTCTAAAATAACTTGAATCCCATGAAAAACATAAAAAATTCGTATATTCTTCCACAAGTTAAATCAATATTTATCCCAATTGACCATAATTACCTCAACGTCAAAGAAAATATTAACCATAAATTTTATCTTTACATTATAGATTTTATCCCCAATATAATAAAATTTTTACCAAAAAAACTTTATAGTAAATCACATGATAAAACTAAGCGTGATATGTTACTCAATATTATATTTATCAAAAAACCCAATAAATATATCCCAAAATATAACCAGTCAACAAAAAATACACAAACATATAATCTCAAAAGTTATCTTTTCCATTAAATCTCAATCTTATTACACATTTATTATAATAATATATTAGAAATTATCCTCAACTGATAATTTTCTAACCTCTAGAGTAATCAAAATCATTCTTAACTACCAATTATAACATCTCATACCCATAGAACACGATCCTATCCTAAAAAGATACCGTTTACATACATTGGTTTATACCAACCTAAATGATACAAACTTAAATTTCAATAATCAAAATTCAAATAACAAAAATTGAGTCACTTACATACTCATGTATGTTTTGGATAAGAGTTTTAGAGAATTAAAAAAATAATACTTAAAAACCATATCTTTCTCTCACAATAGAAAATTTTCCAACTATTACCATATTTTCTTATTCCATAACAAGTCTTAAAAATTATCTTATAAAATTATCTACACATGATACTCTACTAAAATTATCATATGTGATACTCTTCTTCAAAAATGTGGGAAATAGAAATACAATAAGGGTGAGCTCATATTCTCAATGAGGGTAAATATGGAGGATCACAAATGATCATATGATAATAATAAGTGTATAAGAACATGATAATTATTTTGAAAAATCATACCAAATAAGTCATATATCATAAATAATGAGTCATTCCAAAATGCAGTCTCCTAACAAAAGGATTGAGTAAAAAGAGTGAATAATCATCAATAATAAATCATTATTCTTGATAACATATCATAAGCATGAGAATATGGAATAAGAGTGTCGAATAAAATTGCAACATAAAAATAATCATAAAAATAATACGTCAAGGATACCCACCATGAAATTCATAACATAGTTGGACTGGGATATCCATCAGTGTACCTTTTTAGGCTGGGGTTAACTGCCCATGTACCCAATTGGGATCGGCTAAACCACACATATCCCCTTTGATCCCATGCTATATAAAACATTAGAAAATTCATTGGAGGTACATAATGGAGCCCCACATCACATAATAATAAAACATAAATATGTATTCATTATGAACAAAATAACATTCATCATTTCTTCAAAGCATAATTAAATTATTGAAAATAAATAGGTTTCATGAATTTTGATTTCAAAATATCATAAAAATCTACCAAAAAATATGTTCGGTGGTATTATTAGAAAATATATCCATTGAATCATAATAATTATCAAAGGATATTTTCACAAATAAAAGATATTTTTATAAATGAATTAAAAATATTTTTTAAAAATGAGAAAAAGAAATAATTTTCTTTTATAAATATTTTATAAAATATATCCTAGAATATTTGGTATCTGATTTTGTTTGAAAATCCATGGAATATTAGAAAGGAAGATTCATAATGAATAAAAAAACCTGATGTTAAAAAATTGTGGTTAATTTTTAATCATTAAAAACATACTTTTCACATTTTTTCAATGAAAGTAAAACTATCCCATGTTGAAAATGTGAAAAATATTCATTTTCAAAACATTGTAAACAAGGTCATAGATAGTTAATAATGATCTTAAAAATCATTAAATCATATTTAAGAAAATTATTAAGACAAAACAATGAATATTGATATGGAATAAAAATATTCTATACCAATTAAAAAAATAAGTTTGTCTTTGTATAAAAACATTATTTAAATATTTTTGAGTTACAAAGAAGAGTAAAATAGAAAAAACAATTGATAAACCAATAAATAACCATTGGAGAATAAAATATATGATGTTTAAGATATGAATAACATATAATTTTGTATAAAATATAATTTATGAATTAAATAACATATAAGAAAGTTATATAATTTCGTTTAACATATAATTTAAATGTTAATAATCATAATTATGTAATATATATATATAAGTATTACATAATTATGATTATTTATTTTTATAATATATGTTATTATAAAATTTCGTATAACATAAAATTTAAATGTAAATGTAAATTATAATATATATATATATAATATTTTTCATTATATCAAACTTTATAAACATCCATGTGAGGGAGTGATGAAAAATCAAATACATCACATCATGGAGGTTGTAGTCCACACATACACACGAGCGATGTTTACATTTTCCATTAGATGGAAAAAAGGTAGATAATTATTTTTACATATACCTAATAAAATTTTGGAATAATAATTATAAAAATTAAATTTATTTTTAGGTATTAATATAATATTTTTAGCCGGTGGAAGAAGAATGAATCTTGAATCAACTCGATTAAGTCGATTAGCTATTGCTTCGGTATCCTCCATTGTATGTCTTCTTATGAATTATTTGGTTGGTATGTTGGTAATAATTAAAGCTCAATGTAATTTTTAAGGGTTTATAGAAGTTATTTGGTAAAATATTTGTTGAGATAATGTTCTCAATATTCTTGGACAAGGTAGAAGAGTAAGTGTCTTTTTTAAATTAGGGGAGGGGTAGTCTAGTAAACACTAATTACTTTAAAATAATATATTGTCATTTTCATGGGATAGAGTAAAAAAAATTATAAATTTTATAAGCTACGATAATTCATAGTTTAAATCCAATCTTACAATAAAATTTAGAAAAGTTTTAGAGATATTTTATTTATTATCCATTTGATTAACCCCCTCTTTAACCCTTTTAACTATTACCGCAGTGAATAATTTATAATATGATAACTTGATTTTAAGGCTTCATATAAAATGGGTATAATTAAATAATTTGAATATAATTATTCCAAATATTTAATCCATTTTATAATATTTAACATATATAGGTAGTAAAATTACTATTAATATAAGTGTGGAAGACACAATGAAAAATAATTGTTTTAGAAAAATTTATTTTAAGAATAAAAAAGATTTTATACCAAAATCTTGTGAATAATTTATACCTATAAACTTATTTATTTATTATTATAAGAATTATAGTTATGTGAATTTAAAATCAATCCAAAACCGAATGTAAACTTATAAATACTAAATTAAAGAAAATGATTAAAAATAGTTCTTTTATTATAATAAAACATCACTTAGGTTTCAAAATGTCAAACATAGGTTTCTAATTTCAGCACAATATTTTTAAATGTTTTATTTTAATTCTTGAAAAAATATTTATCCTATTCAATTGGTTTTATACACTTTTAATTCATTCTTATATCATTGTGATCTCAAAAGAGTGACAATATTCATAAGAACGTTTTTTTACTATTCACATAAAAATCAAAAAATTTAGAAAAAATCTAAAAAATAACCCTAATATAATTTTGAAATGATTAATTATTAAATTAATTTAGTTTTAAAAAAATAAAATGTTAAAATTCAAAAAATTATTTTTTAAATGAAAATAATAATTATAAATAAAATCCACTATTATAGATAAATATCTTTTTTAAACAACGTGTGTTCTTAATATTATTTCATATAAATCTCTAATTATTTGAATATAAATATATTAAATTATAAATTTAAATTTTAAAAGACATCTTTTAAAGGTGTTCAACTTAATTTATTATGTTGAAATAGACAACACTTAAAAAAATACCCCTTTTGTCATTTTATTATATCAAATTAATTATTTATCATATAATAAATAAATCAACACAAAAAAAACTACAACCGCAACAATAATAATATGTATTGAATAAATTATTTATCATATTTTTTAACTTTAGTTTTCATGATTCATGTAATTTTATAATGAAGTTTCACTTTTTATTCACATAAATTATTGTAATAAAATATATAGTGATTCATTTTAGTTTGTTGTTGTGTGTAATATAATATATCAGTAATTGTTCTACTAAAAGGAGAAATACATATTTAAATATTATATTGTTACACTCAATATTTAAAATAAATTACTACATCCTTATCATGACATGGTATTTCCCATTTTAATGGTATTCACTAGTATAATCCAATGGGTTCTAATTATAAGGAATTATACTTGAACAAATATGTGTACAAATATCTCCTAAAAAGTATGTTTTACTCCCATACACTATAATATAACTCTTTAATATATATAATTTCAGGGTATTTCATTTTTAATGGGAGTATCCAATTTTTTTAATATATTATCAATTTAGCTTCTCTCTTCAAACATGAATACTTTTAAGTTTCGTGATGGAAATCCGATTCAAAACCACATGAAACTTTTCTTCTTGTTCAACTAATATATTTTATTTTATATAATAATATTTAAACATAAAACAAAATAAATAAACTTAGTAGTACCTTGAAAAACCATAATCATCTATATTTTCTTAATATATATCTTGAGTCTTTAATTTCTAATAATTCATCCTCAATAATTATTTTGAATGAAAAGAAGTACTAAATATTCATGTTCCTCTAAATTATTCAATAAAAATTATCCTTAATTCATGTTTCACTTGATAAAAAAACATATATTTCATTATGATTTCAATTTTAGATTTAAAATATAATAAATAACTCATTTTTAACTAAATCCCCTTATTTTGTAGTCATTGGATCTATTTTAACTTTCAAATCAACTTCAATTTCTTAAAAAACATTTAGGATCAAGAAATTATTAATCCACATTAAACACACCATAAAAAATAACAAAAAAACTAATAAACTAGAACCTTTATAAATAAAAATATAATAAAATTCATTATGACGTAATGAATATAGCTACCAAGTGGTTTCTCTCAACTGCATTTCTAAAATATTCATCAAACTGATGTATCGTGGTGTAATTTGTAGAGTAATCTTTTTAAATCAACTTTTTCACATCACTGTGATTATGTATGAATTATTTCATGAGGACCAATTTGTCACTAATTTCTCACACCCAAACATTTTTGTGTAGAAGGAGGCTAATAAACCAACTAGTTCTTTTATGACATCATCTATTGTCTATAAAAACTATCTTGAACGCATGAAAATTAAATCCTCTCTATTATGAAAGGAAACATATAATTTGAAAACCATTTCATATATTATCACCACTATAAATAAATAAACGTGTGATAAATTAATACGGTTTCCTAATCTTAATGATTTCTATTTACTATTGAAATAAATGAAAATAATTTAAATATATCTCCTCAAGTTTTAGTGAGGTTCATTTTATAGAAAAGGTTTTGGCCAAAACATTACTCAAACTCTTCCCAATAGATCCAAACCACATTAAGATCAACTTCAATTCATTATTAAAGTAACCTAAACACCTTAAAGGATCAGAATCACCAAATTTATTATTTAATTATTTGATTAAAAAATCCAACACTAATATTTCCAAACATTTCCACTCCAAAATTGTTTAGTAAATAACTCCCCTCATAGTAAATAAAACATCTCCTGGGGAAGAAAACATTCATCAACCACCTTACTAGTCAATAAAATCTCTTCCTTAGTATTTTGGAAACCAATTAACATAAATTTCCCTCAAAATTATCAATGAATCACCAATCAATCATTTTAATACTTCACAAGTTATCTCAATGTAGGGAATAATAATTATAAATATACAGTTCAAATATATACACATTATTAACACACATTCTCACTCACTCTTCACTTTTCATAAAAAAACTATCCTAATATATACTCTAATCAAATTTATTACCCATGTACGCAATATATTAGTTATAAATGTTCATAAATTTATCACACTCACATGTTAATGTCATATATTTACACTTAAATAACCATATGTGTACGTTGATTTCATAACACTTCCCTTCTGAAAAAACTACCCCTAAATATATACCACCCATAATAAGATATTTTACCCTAATAGAAAAACATAGATCTTTTAATTTATGTTGATATATTAATTTAAATTTGAAAAAAACAATCCAAAGGAAACGTGAGAAAGGGGATGAAAATCCATCCATAGCCTTTATAATGTTGATGTTGAACTCCCATGATTAACCTCATTTTATGGAACACATACTTATGCAGCTGTTTGGTAAAAATATAAACCATTTGTTTCTTTATAAGAGATCAATCAATCTTTAAAATATCATATTCCACTTCATCCTTGATAAAATAGTAAATGATAGAAATTTTCTTTAATAAATAATGTTGATCTAGATATATTAAGGATGATAAAATTTTGAATGTGTTATTATAGTATTTTATTATTATCTTGTGTTATGTCATGATGACATCATCAGGTTGGTCTCTTTTAGTCTTCATATCCACTTTATTATTTTCAAGTTGTGTCTTTATCTATATTAATTGAAATATAATTTTTTAGAGACATCATATTATAATTATTTTACATCCAATTTAATGAAATTATTATTCTTGGTAAACTATTTAATAAACCATTCTCCCATTAAAAACACTCTCCCTGATGTGGGATTTTAATAGTCAAAACCTCATGTAAAATCTATAATAGTGTAACCAAATAGATATATCTTTACTTTAATAAAATATAATAAACCATAATTTAAAATTCATGTAATTTAGCTTATAGTCTTATTTTATTCTAGGAAATGTGATTCATTAGGTTCACTTTGATACCTTTCACACAATGTAATAACATATAAAATACCTAGTCTCAAAACTTCCATGTAGAGAAAACTACCAGTATTTATTTAAACATGTTTTCATGAACATCCTGTAAATATTAATATTTTGAAAAACAAAATTCCATTTAAATTGTGGTTTAAAATGTATTATCAAACTCCATTCCAAACTTATTCAATAATTATAGGGTGTAATTCTATTAAGAAATAAATATATGATTATTTACCTTAGATATTTTAATTCCCAATAAATTTTTTTCTCTCAAAGAATTAATATCACAAATATTTGCTTCACATGATTGGTAAATTTCTTGAAATAACCTTCATAATTTATAAAAAGGATGATATCATTAATATATATGATAACTACATGAGATACCAACTTTCTTTATTTAATTTGGAGGTTAGTTTCTACTATTTCTTTTTCTGAAAAATAATAACTTAATGCATTATTCAATCCCCAGATACCAAGCCCTTAAATATTCTTTTAACCTATAAAATTATTTATTGAACTTAAAACACATCATTTATCATATTCAAGTATAAATATTTTGGATGGTTCAATGTAAATTACCTCTCTAATCGTTCTTTTAAGAATGGATTACATGATACCCATTTTGAAAATATTGTATCTCCTCTGAGTATGATATAAAACATAAACTTTTGTTTTGATCCATGAAACTGGTGAAAATGTCTTATAAAATTAAATACGTTATATATGAGAATATCATTTTCATACAATCCTTACTATCTTTCTTATCACTTCACCCTTTTTAATTAATATGTTATAAAATACCCACTTTATTCCAATATCATTATCATTTGTTACCATAGAAACCAAATACCTATTGTTTTGATTCTAAATATAATATAATTATTCATTAATGGAATTAATCAAAACATTAAACTTCAATAATTCATTCACAATCATTGGTTCTTCTTGAAAAATCAATGATGTATATGATTTTTACCTCAAAGATATCATATTTTTAACTAATTTTCTATAATAAATAATGATAATATAGAACTACACTAGTTTTCATAATATTAGATAAAATAAATTTATTCATTATACATTATTCAAAGAGGTTAACTCAACATGAAATTCCTAAAATCTTCTACAATTCTAAAAATTTCTTCTTTCATCCCAATAAATTCTTAATCTTCTTCATCATATATAGAAAGTATTATTTACTGTTCAAAATCATCAAATGTGTGATTTAAGTAGTTATATATCTTTTATTTTCTAGTATATCCATGTTATATTCCATTAAAACTTCATTTCTGAAACATTATCATATTTGAACAATTAAATTAATGATGTAAGGGATTGCAAACAAACTTAAATACTTTATGGTATTTGTTTTCATGTACCACATCTTATAAAGTAACATAATAGATTTTGGATGATATAAACATCTATTTTGAATGCTTACTACTATTACAATAAGTAGACTCTAAAATTAATGATAAATCAGATGTCCCACCTACATGGTTTGAGTCGTCTCAATCATGTTTTGATTCATCATCTCAATAAGACAATTTTTATAGGGAAAATGGTGCACTGTACTCATGATTCATTCTTTTATTCTACATATATATTCTAAAATATTCACTTATATAACAGACTCTATTATTTTAATAAAACTTCATTAAATAAGACACATTCCTTTTCAACACTTCTCTTAAAAATATTGAACATTATTGATTCTTTGTATTTTTAATTCCAGAACATGATCTATGTGATGGAAGCAAGTCCGTAAATGAATGACATAAAATATTTATCACTATATATTGATGTCTTATTAATCAGTACATAAATATATAATTAAAAAAGTTCTATAGGATGTGTAATATGAGTATACACTCTTTAATAGAAATAGTTAAAAAAATATTTCCATTTTCGTATGTAAATTTTTCTCATTTTGTTTAGTACTTTATAAATAAAACATCACAAAAATTATATCATTGAGTCAAATAGTATATTATCATTTGACTAATTTGAATAATTCATCTATTCTCTAACTCATACTTATCCTACACTCTTCTCTTACTTGAAATAGGCTTATTTAGAGTTTTATACATGACTTACAACACATCCATTTTTCAAAATTTTCACTAAAAACTCATCTTTTTGAATGATCACATCATTTCCTTTATTACATAGCTATCAAACACTTCATAGGTTATCAATAAAACAATAAAATTATACTATTTAATTAAAAAAATTTATCCAATTTCTATCACTCCAACTCCTTTTACTTTGAATGATCCATCATTACTAAATGTAATTGATCATTTTTTAGTTATAAAAACAATAAATATGCCTCATATCATCTATAATATGTGATGTAAACAAGATATCAAGTATCTATATGAGAATCGTTTGAGATTATTTCAATGAATCATTATACATGAGAGTTTTCTCTATTTAATTTTTTATTCATATGAAATATTTTAGAATTATTCAAGCTCAATTAAACTAGGAAAAATATTTGGAATATATCTTACAAGTGACCTTGTTAATAAAATTTAACATAAAATCCCAATTCATACTTCTACTAGTCACCCAAACCAGATCATGAAAAACCCTAGGGGAATCTTTAACCCCCATGGGCCGAGAGTAAGAATCAAAGGAATCTCAAGAAAACATTAGGGAGGATTCAGAATAGTATATAATATTAAATTGCATCTGAATTTATCCATAAATATGGGTAATATATTTCAAGTCATAATATATCCATGATATGGAAAAAGAATATAAATATATAAAAATAGAATAAAATATTTAAATTCAATATAACTAGAATACAAACTCAATTGAACATAAGAGAATAAATATAGTATAACCAAGCATGATTAAAGGTTCAGGAGTCCGCTTGGGTTGATACATATATAATAGGTAATTAAAACTAATACAAGGCTCATGACACAACACATAATTCAATTTTACACTAGGACACTATCCATATCCAATACTACTCACTATATTAGTGATCTAAAAATGATCCTTGATCCAACCAAAAAACCCAGATCAAATAATTCTAAGCAAAAAAGTAGGGTTTGAGCACAATAGAGATCAATAGGTAACCAATAGAGATTACAGGTATTTAATTTTATAATATATAAAATCAATTAAAGGTTGACATATAGATAAAATATACATTTATTATTTTAAGAAAAATATCATGATATTTTCCAAACAACCCATCTTCAAAAGTGAAACATGTCTACTAAAAAATTTAAAATCATTCGATATCATCTCTTTTTAAATACACCTTTTTAAAATTTTATTTTAAAAACCCTCATCTCACACCAAAGAAACTAAATAATTAAAACATTCTAATAGAATTATAAACACAATATAAAAGCATAAAAAGTGGGATAACTCAAAGATAGAGCATAAAACAAGGAATTAACTTTGTATCAAAAAAATTACGAAAACATTAAGAATATTTAATCATAATAAATTTATAGAAATCCCATTACTAGACCCTATATTAACTTCGGTAGAAATATTTTTGGGCATATTGATGAAACAGTATGTCAATAATGAACTAGCATGTCCTCAACTAGCCCCACTAGTAGCACTCCCCCATGGTCTCTCAAACCATAAAGGATCTAGTATGTATAATCGATACTTAGTAGTGACTATCTCTTGACCCTCAATAAGAATCTTATGTTCCTATGAAATGAGTAACATTGGAAGATAGGGTATCCAACACATTAGACATATCTATTGAGGATCTTCATAATCCAAATAACATAATCAGCCTATCTTCCTACAACCATGTATGTGAGGTCCATTTGTAATAGATATGGATTTTATGGGGGTGACTAATTTTATGGAATTTTTTTTAATGTTCATAATAAGAGTCACACATTTTAATATACTATTATGTTATAGAGTTATCCTTAAACACTATTGGAAATCCAATTTCAACCTAAAACTCTATTTAATGTGCCAAATGGGTCTATGGTTTTCTTGTGGAAGTTTTATTTGGAAATCACTTTTACGGTCTCCTAAAAAAATTGAAAGATTAAGATTAAATCAAATCATCCTGTGAAATGATTTATATATATCCATAAACCTATATAAGAATTCATATGAACATATATATATAAATTCTTAACCACCTGAATATATATATATATATATGTATATATATTCATTAGATGCAACAAGGTTTCCAATGAGAAAACCTAATTAAAAACATTAATCTAAACCAAAGGGTTTAATAAGTTAAATCCCTAAAAGTACACAATATTTATGACACCAAGAAAAAATATACCTCAAACCCATAATTAAATCTCATGCAATCATTGTATGTTAAAAAAAATATAAAATCAATTTTCAATTAAAAATCAACTTAAGAATTTAATATAACACATGGAGCACATTTAATATCTTTTAAATCAAGAAAAATATATTATTTAACAATTATTTGAAAATCCCATAAACAATAATAATAAAACATTAATTTTAGGAAAAAATAATTCAAAAAGGCCAAAAATTATATAATGTTATATAAAAATGTAATGGTACAGAACCACCTATTTCAAGTCATGCGCAGTATCAATGAAACCTTTGAAGTTGTGAAGAATATGACTATATAAATGATCCACATACTATAACATCATGAAATTAATAAAATTATGTCATAATATTTCCTCAAGGTTTATCTAAGATGAATATAGGTAAACAAGGGAGTGGAAATAAGAGAAATAAGAAAGTATAATAATAATGGCGGGGATACCTTATAAATTACACTAATAATCAAAGAGAGAAGCCTAAAAAATAGAGGGGGAAGAAATTAGTAGGGATCACTATATTCTATTTATTTATATTACTAAAGAGGGAGGTAAAATCCATATAGGGTTATAAAACTAAATGGGTAATTTGGGAACACATAAAAATTTCATTTTTTGGCTAAGTAGACAGATTAAAAAACATTGCACCCTAACTAGAGAGTAACTGGGAACCAAGTAGTTGGGTCACATGGTTTTAAAAACTATGTGCCTAATATTCTAAGTAGATCTATTAAGATTCCAAAAATACTTTAATGGTTGATGCATAATTTATTCTATACTATGCAGGATAACCATGAACCCAATACAAAAGTATCCAAAATATAAAAATTTAAAGTAACTCAACTTGAAAATCACGAAAAATAGAAAATAGAAGAAAAAAACATAAAACAATAAGGTTGGGAGAGGTTTGTGTGTGAAACAATCACCACCATATCACTTTATACCCTTGAAAATCCACTAGATTTTGATGAAATAGAAACAGGCCTGAGGTTATAACAGAAAGAAGAAAGGATCCACTAATAGAATCACTAAAAAATAATCAAATAAAAAAACTGTTAGAAAAATTATATCTCTAAATACACTCACACATGAATGAACCAAAAAAGAGAAAAATAAAATAGTGATCCATAATGGTTCTCCTCTCCATTTAGAAGTTCATTAACATAGAGGATCAACTCAAAAAATAAGAGGTGCAAGAGAACATAATAGATAGGAAATTTTATAAATTCTGAAAAGAAAATTTCTCATTGTCCAAATGAGAACAGGACACCAAAAAAACAAATGAGCAATATATTACAACTACAGGTAAAAAGTGCAACAAAAAGAGGAAAAGGGGAAATACCTAAAAAGTTTTCTGAACCATTCTTAAGATCATAATGTTAACAAATGAATTTCTCTTGGTGATTCTTATTCGTATAGAACTTTTGATTTTTTCCCAACTATACTCAATAATGATAGGTCTTTAAAGTATCCAAGAAAGAGGGATTAAAATTCCCAAACTGACAATACAAGAAACATACAAGGGAGTGATTCAGATTTTAGTAAGTACTAACCAAAAAAGTGTACTCTCCCCAAATATGTTCATATGGTCTCTTCTCCTCACCGGATGGGGAAAATGTCAAGATCTGAAAGAGATAGGGATACCACCCATTATGGTTTTACCTCCCAAATCTAGCCCCACTAGATACGTTTCATCTACAATGACTTTAAACTGAATGAGTCTAGTGGAAATAAATCAAGCACTAAGATCCAAATAAAGACCCTTGACGAATAGATGATACTTTAAAGAATAACATGACATGATATTATAAGAAAAAGGAAGAAAATCATTAAAATTGTCATAGAAATCATTTTCTCTACATCTTAATCTCCTAAAGAATAAACCACTAATAGAATGTGGATTCAAATGATTCCCACATTATCCAAACTTGAAACTAAGATGAGATTATTATCTTTCACTAATCTGTACTATTCACTTAAAATACACCCACGATAGCTTTAACCCTTATATTTTAAGGAATTCCCAATGATCAAAATAAATCCTAATATTTTCCAATGAACTCCCTAGATTCTAACATATCTTTATCACATAGAATGATAGAAAAATTCTGAGAGGAAACTGGTTGGACCACTCCATCACGAGTCAATGTGATGTCTCTCATTGACCCTGATACACTAAAATCCTTATAATGTTTTGTAAAACATATGAGAGGAATTTTTTTTATTCAAAGAAAATGTATAATACAATAAATAAAAAATAAAACTCAATCATACTTAGATAAAAAAATTAATTCAAAATAATAAAGAAAGACCAAAATTTTATTAGCAAATATAATTTGAAAATACACCCTTTAATATATTTGAAATAATTACATTTTGAATTTTAAAATTCTAAAGCATCACTTGAAATACATCACGAACTCTAAGCCTAAACATGAAAATAGAGATTTTACCTACTTAAACTAAATTTAAAACCGTAAATGTACTTTATTTAATACACACATACTCCCTTATCACCAAATTATTTCTATTTCATTTCAAAATAAACCTTAAATTTTTAAAACACCAACCTCTACTACTTGAAAATAAAGAATGAATTGTTTTTTTAAAAAAAAAACCCTTTTTATCAAAAATCATTGATAATAACCTTTAAATCATCTTAACAACATCCACATATAACCTATAATGAAATTGAATTAAAAGGAGTTAAATGTTAAAATTCAATGGAAGGCTAGTGGATATATATAATTTGGACACAAGGTTTTCAGAACCATGTGACAACATTGAAATTTAAACTAGAAGGAAATAAAACTATTTTGATGGTCACTAGATGGTTTTCTAGATCCTTTGAGGTAATCATTTTCCTCTAATTATCTCTTCATGTTCACCTAAAAACATGTAAAACCTCCAAAAAACCATAAAAATCAATATAACTTTAAATACCATCAACATGAGCTAAATTAACTAGGATAAAATAATTAAGGATTAAACATATAGTCTCAGTTCCCAAAACCCATTGAAACATGAGGCTCAGGACAATATAGTGCTCATAAAAATATTTTCCTGACTATATCCCTCGATTTATGGTAGTCTTAATCTCTAATATTCCAAAAATATCAAATGATAGTGGGTATTATAAAAACCTAATTATATATTAAACCTAGACTATAATACCATTTTTTCACGAACCGCCCCAGGTCACCCTTCCATAGAACACCCAAATTCGCATGGGATATACCACAGGGGTTTCCCCAACCCCCCCCCCCCCCCCCCCCGAGTAAATAATAAACATTAATGGAATCCCAAATAATCATTAGGAATTATTTATCAAAGAATATAAAATTTAACAAAAACATAATTTATTTTGAATTTATGGAATGAAAGATTGAGACATTGGACATCTATGGCCAATCAAAAAAATAAATAAAGTTATAAATATAATATTACTATGTGACATAGCATAACCAGAATACAAAATGAATTAAACATAAATGGATAAATACAATGGAATAAAGTATGATGAATGGTACATGAGCCCACCTGGGTCGATACATCTATGATAAAAAATAAAAAATTAGATGAGAATAGGTACCCAATTCAATATCTTTTGACCGGTGTGTCAACATCTATCCATAATACTACATACTCTATGAGTGATCCAAAAATGATGGCTGAACATTTAAAAAAATCATGGTTCTACCAATGTCGAGTGACACTAGTTGGGTTCAAGTATAATATATCTCAGCATTAAGTCACCATAGATTCTATGTGTTTCCTTTTCTAAAAATTACCATCAATTCTATTTTGAAATATATATAAAAGATTCATTTTAATATTTTATGAAAAACCAATCATGATCTTTTCCAAACAACCCATCATTAAAACCAAAAAAAATTTTGATGAAAAATTTAAATCTATTCCAAAATCATATCATTTTGAATACACTTACTAAAAACCATATTGAAAAAAACCCAAATCACACTCAAAGAACCAAATAATTAAAACAAGATATATAATCACGAACAAAACATAAAATCAAAACTAGTTAGATAAGTCATAAAAAGAGAATAAAGTAAGGAAGCAATGATGTATCCTAATATAATAAGTAGGAAAACATAAGTAATAGATATTCAGGGGAAATTTAAAATCATTTTGATAGGATACCCTAGGCTTACTCAGGTGAAATGATATGTACAAATATCGATGCATCCATATGTTAATAACCAATCATCTTACATTTGACTAACCTCATCGTTGGAACTACCATATGGCCACTACCACCACATATTTTCTAGACCTTTCAATTAGAACTAGGTAGTAAAAATATATCAACCCTCAATAATTAACCTAATATCCCATGACAATAGTACCTATGGGAGATATTCTATACAATTCATCAAACATATCCATTGAATATATGCATAAGAAAAATACTATGCTTATCATATGTCCCTACACCCATGCATGTGATTTCCATCTCTAAGTAATTGAGATTACATGGGGTATAATTTTAATCAAAGTTTTTCAAAATTTTAACTATGAATCAAACATTTAAAGGTAACAAAAAAATTCTATAAATCATTTAGAAAACATTTGAAATCCAATGTAACTCAAAACACTTTTAAAAGTGACGAACAAAAATAATCTATTATTTTAATATTTTTATTTAGAAATAACATTTTAAGATATCTTTGAAAACCCAAAGTCATTTTGAAACACCTAAATTAAAGGAAATAATGCTAAGAAATCAAGTGTATATTTATATATATCCATACACCTATATGCTTAGACAGACACGTACATATGTATTCTTAATCACATAAATATCGATACATATATTTATATAAGTCACCATGTTTTCCAAAGAAAAAACCTAATTTAAACCATTTATTAAAACTAGAGGGTTCAATAAAGTTAATCTGCAAAATTCCGCAAGAAGCATGAAACTAAGACAAACCATACCTCAAACCCATAACCAATAATATTGGAGCAATATTAATTTAGTATAATAATTATGAAATCAAAATTCACTTAAAACCCCACTTATTCATTTTGTAGAAAATGTGGTATAAACCTAAAATATTTGAAATCAATCCAAAAAACAAATTATATATTTTTTTATAATCCCATGTTAAATCATTAAAAAACATAAAATTTAGGGGAAAATTATTTTAAAATTCCAAAGCATCCATGGTGTTCAATAAAAAGGAAATTATATCGAACCACCTACCTCAAATCATGTGTAGATTCATTGAAACCTTTATAAATGGGAATAAAAATACCCAAGACCTGACATACACACCCTAACATTAATAAAATAATAACATCTGGTCAAAATACATCTTTAGAGTTAAACCAATATAAATAATGGGAAATAAAGTAATTTAAAATATAGAAATAGGGAAGGAGAATAAGAATAGTGGCTATACCTTTAATTTTACACCAATAATTTAAGAGAGAAGATTAAAAAATATGGAAAATAAAGGATGAGGATAAACATAATCTCCATCACATTCAATGTCTAAATGGGGGGGGGGGGAAACCACCGTATTTGGTGTCTTACACTTGAAGGGGTAATTCAAGAAGACCAAAATTTTTAATTTTTTTTGGTAACCCACATGGAATACAAAACCATGAACCAACCATTCATGCCTAATTGAAGAGTAATTGGGAACCACATTGTTGGGAAACATGGTTTGGAAAACCATTTCAAAACCATGAAAAAAGGATTTATTAATATTGCAGACCCACAAACATGGTTCCAATATGGTTTGTACTGACAATGCAGGCTAACTATGCACCCCACACAATGATACCAAAAAATAAAAATGTGAACTAGTTCGATCAGGAAATTTATAAAAATACTAAGAAATTAAAAATTAAAAACATTATATCTTAGAGAGATTAGGGTTTTACATCAAATATTCTATATATTCCATTTAGAACCATAAAACTAAATTTTCACTTGAACTCCTAGTGTAGTATCTTCATTTTATTTCTCCCCCTCCTCAGACCACTATAAATTATATTATTTGGAAAATTTATCTCCTAATTAAATATAGATGTTCAAAAATTATATAATTGTTAAAATATCTTGAATTGAACTAGGAATCCATTTTTACATGACTACAGACACTAAAACACAAATAGAATGCAACAAATACAAATAACCAAAAATAGTATTTCTTATTCAGACTATAACACTTACTTTTATTCAAATTTTAGTAATGTAATTTCACATTATTTTGTAAACTATAATTAGTTTTGGTTTCTAAAATATCATACTTCATATAAAATATTTTTATTTATTTCCATATTTCTATTTTTATCATATTTCATTTTCAAGTCACTACTTCTAAATTTTAATAAAAATGAAATTCAATTTATTAAAAATATTTCATATTCTTTGGTTAATATTTTCATTAGGTTCAATCTTCACATTAACATCATAACTTTGTGAATCCATAGAATGAGTTTTTTTGTTTTTAGAGTGACCAGTAATATTCTTAGATATTTCAAAAGTCTTATCAAAACTGTATAAACATTCAGTAATATTAAACTAATAACTTTTAAAATAAAAATTGAAATTGTTCAATTGTTAATCACCCTCTAAAAAATTTCACTAACAATAAACATGTTATTTTTTTATTTTATGTTGTATTTTATTTGATCATTTATCTTCATCTCTCTATTAAGTGAGAAATTTAAAGTTTTAATTATTTCCCCAATGAAACCTCCCTATCACCTTGGGCTTTCTCAAAATCATTTAAAATTTGGGGGACCTTTACCAACATTATTTTCTCCATATCATGTTAATATATTTTAATGATAAATTACATACATTCATACATTAACATGAAATCATTGTGCGTTTCTTCATTATATCATTTTCAATAAAACTCTTCTTCATTCCCCTTGGTAAACAATAATTTTTATCCATTTTCATTACTCCACCTTATACATTAATATATAATTATCTTTCAAATAAAAATATTTATTATAGCTTATTGTACATGAAATAACATTCTAAAATGAATCACTATATATTTTATTAAAATACATTATATGAGTACAATATAAAACATAATTATGAATTTAAAAGTGGTGTATAACCTCAATGTAAATAAAAATATGATAATTAATTTATTCAATAAATATTAATATAATTTATTTATGAAATTTAATTATTATTGGATAAATAATTAATGTGTTGTGGTTAAATTTATTCAATATTAAAGGAGTTATTTTTCGAAGAACTATTTTTAAAGTGATCCATATTTTATCTTAATAAATAAAAATTTTCACTTTAAAATATGGAATATATTATTTAAATGTATAAACTAATATATAATCTATAAACTAATTTGAAATTGATATGAAATAATATGAAAAAGTTTGATGTCTACATGGTTCATTTTATAATAAAAAAATTTAATTTATCATTTAACATTTCTTTTAAAATAAGAATTTAATAATTTTAGAAATTAAATTTGAAAAAAAATGTTATTTTAAAAGTTACCATTACATTATTTACCTCATTTACATATAATGGAAAATGAAAATTTCACTCATGCATACATGCGAACAAATGTCTCTAGGGAGAAATGTATTTAATTTTTCATCATCGACTAAAATGGAATGTAATAAAGATGGATTTAATGAACAAAATACTATATATATGAAATAATAATTTTTATTTTAAGATAAATTATATTTTTAACTTCCATTATTTTTATCTATTGAAAAATGAAAACATCGCTCGTGCATACGTGCAGACTACCACCTCCATGAAGTGATGTATTGATTTTTTCATTAATTACTTAAATAAATGGTTATAAAAGTTTACAATGTAAATATATACGATTTTTAGGACAATATTATAGTTCTATAATGGTTATATATATATTTTTATTCACTAATTAAATTAGTTTTTAATGTAATTGAAATTTATTAAAAACATGTTTTTAATATTTCCATGAAAATCATCACCATGGGTTTCATAAATTTTCCATGAAACTATATAAATTTATAAAAAAAAAATAATATATAACTTTATTAACATTATAGATATGATGAAAATATGGCCAATATGCAATTAGCATATCATCTAAATCAAAACACACATGGAAAACTAAATAGTTAAAAAAATATTTATTTTAATAATAAAATATTACTAAGTAGGTAATACAAAATTATAAAGGAATAATATATTAAAAGATAAATATAAACATAGTTATGATATATATTTATAATAAATATAAATTTATTATATATGGATGGTATACCATGTATGACTAAGATTAAATCCAATATAATGTGGCTCTTAACTTAATTTCCTTCCACTGGGTTATATCAAATCTCTATTGAAAATGTTATACCAAGAGTGTGCGTATTATGACATATGATTATTTTATGTTTGATTACCACTCGTTTTTTTTTGGATTCTAATTTTTTCCACATAATCACATTATTGATTGATCCTTAGTTCAAAGGTTATGATCTTTGTAAAGGTTCCTCATCTCAATCTTTTTTCTTCGAGTCGTGTTTTGAATTATGAATTTATTTTCATCATATGGTGTATAATTTTCCAATTTGAAATTTTATATCATGATATAAAAACTTTAAATAAAAATTTATCCCTTTTAATAGGATTTTATTTATGTGTTATAAAATCTATAAGGTCTTATTTTACAATCTTAGATTTATTAGGATTATTTATGTTTCAATTTTTATTGAGGGAAATTGTATATTTTTCTCCCATAAATACCATATATTGTATTTTCCTATGGTTATTTATGTTATTTTTAGGTATTATTTCAATTTTAATCTCAATAGTACTCAAATTGACAGAATTTTTTTTAAAGAAAAACGGACTTCATTTATATTTTGGGCTAGTAATCTTTTTCTTCTATATGAATATTGTTTATTTTTCTTCTACAATATAATTTTCTTGAAAAAATTAGTGGTAAATTTCTTTTTATATAAACTTTTAATTTATTTTCAAAACATAAAATGAATATTTTAACATTATCTATATAATAAATTATTGAATTTCTTCTCAAAAGTTTGAAAATAATAAATTTTTTATCATTTTCCAACTGGATGGATTTTTCCACCCACATGATCATTCCTCATTATTTAGATTCCTTTATAAAATTTTATACTTTTCAAAAAAAAATATATATTCCAATTATTTTGAATAATTTTCAAAATAAAAGGGTATTATATTCTTAAATGTTTTTAGAGGGGTTTCATTCCACTTATGTATATATATTTTTTCAACCACTCCACATTTATTAAATTAGTTTATTTTATATTAAATATTATCTTGTTGTAAAATATTTTATTGATAATTTTTACAAGTTTACCTAAAATTAATAAAAATAGTTTTGGAAGTGACTTTCATTTTTAGCAAGGTTGTAAAATATTTAAGGAAAATTATTCCTAAAACATTCACTTCAATTGTCCTCTATATCTCCCAAAATACTCGTCTTTACTAATATCACCTTAATATTGGATGGATTTATGGTCTCATTCATCATAGATATATTCTAGATAATTTATCATAATGAGTTTACTATATAATCCTTAAGAAATATGATGTAAACCCCATATTTAAAATAAATTATATTGGGGTTGTTTGGAATGAATGATAGTTCATTTATTTTTTCAAGAGAAATTTAAAACCCAAAAACTTGTTATTAATATATAGATGAATACTGACCAATAAGGATGGTTGATTATGTACTAGGACACATTTATAGTCTATTATTTCAAAAAAAATTATTATTGACTATAATTAAAATTTTATTAGATACTATATTGTTATTCATTTATTTTATATGATGAACGAATTAGAATTAGCATGTGAAAGGTAGGGATTTATATTAGATATCCCCTTCATGGATCAGTAGGTATCATGATGGAATATTTATTATATACTTGGTGTATATCTATACCCTTATTTATGATGACTTGTATGTGGACTTGACGACATGTATGTTGTCTTGGATGAAGAATTTATGGTAATATTATTATATCTGACATTATGAATTACATTATTATGAACTAATTTATTATTTTTCATGTGATCATCTAGGTTGTTATGTTATCCATGTAAATAATTCATTATCATATTGTAAGTTAAATAATATTTTCCATTATTACATAACCTAACCATATTATTATGCATTGTTTATTCTATTATAGCTTGTGGTATGAACTTTTACTTACTTAGTGTTTGAACTCACCCTTCTATGATTCCATTTAGCATGGTCATGAATAAGATTATAACATATGATATGTCTATAATGGTATCATGTGTGTATATTTTTTTGGGATATGTTGAAGAATTATTATGGAATATGTTAATCTAGGAATAATGGGAAAACATTAATTGGATAGGAAAAACCATGTTTTTGTTATGTAAAGGGTTTTACTTATTCTTTAAATATCTAAACCATTAAAAATTATTGGGTATATATGTGACTTGATCATTTCATTTGATGATGTAATTGTGGGTGTTTCAAATTGGATCACATGAGATGAAATAAAATCCAATATAACAAGATTTTTTTATCTCTAGATTAGGGTGTATGTGTCTAGGATTTTAGGGATGGTATCATTGAAAAGTTTAGATAAATTTATAAGTTATAATTTTATCAGATGAATATATTGTAAGACTTTTGGATAATATCATGGGATAAATTTTTTTATTTTAACACATTGTTTGAATGTATAAACATCCTTTTAAGGTCTTATGTGACATTATTTTAAGATGATTAATGATATTTTGGGAGAACTTTATTTGTTTTTAACATATGTTTGATATATATTAAACCCTTAGGTATAACAAAAGATTTAGCATGAAGGTTATTTTTGAGAATGTTATTATATTTTTTTGGGGGAATAAATTGATAGTTATTGATAACCTTTAGGGTTAATACATTATTTTATGTTGAAGTAATTATAGTTAATTGGGATAAATGGTTACTATATTTTTAGGAATTTCCTTTGATTAAGGTGAATATAAAATTATTTTCTAGAATAGGATTTTATGTTAAAGAAGTTTTTATTTATAGAATAAATATTGAACTAAATTTTGTAAGAATATATGATTTTATTATGCGGATTCAAGTTATTTTGAGAAAAAAATATTATATTTCGGAGAATATATCATATGGGTATATACATTTTACGTATGTGAATGATGAACATATATTTTCATGTAATGAAATAAACATTTTATAAGGATTTTTATAGTTTCAAATTATTATTCTCATTTAATTAACTATATTGTTAAAATGAGGGAAATTGTAATTGATTAAATAATGTAAATCAAAATATAAGAAAAAATGATGAAATTTGAGTTTGAACTAATTTATGATATTATATTAAATTTTAATAATGATTTTTTATTTTTTTATCATGTTAAAAAAATTAGTCCAACATAGTTGTCCTACAACCAACAAAGATCCAATCAATTTTTCCATCCCTATAAAGGTAATTCCAACCAGGGTGGTCCTATGTGAAGGTCTAAGAAAGTATAGATGGTGTTAGGATACACAGGGAAGATCCACTGTAGAAATTTTTCCAAAGACCATAAGATCCCACGAGTGTCATCATGGGATCATATGTGGGTCTATAGTGTAACATGATCCCATCCCTTAAGTATGCTTGTAAGATAATGGATGCTACATTTTTCATATATATAAGTTCCAACCACATTGAACTTCTGATGTGGGAAAAATTCTCCCTGTTATTGTTCCTCGCATATAAAAATGATGTATTCCCACCTTATTTCTGTTATCACGGATCTTGGATAGATCCCTTTATTTCTCTCTACTACCTACCAATGATTATCTATGACTGACTCTATTTTAACGTATCGAAAATGCCCTGTAAAACATATTTTTAGCTTTATCATGAGATAGATAATCCCTTTTGGGGTTCCGTACCATCATAAATTATGTCTAAACCCTCAGGTGACCTCAATGATTCCATTTGAAGAGGAAGAAAGCCCTACATAGATTAAGATATTGATCCGAACACAATGATAGATGTATTTACTTGGAAATGAATCCATTAGTTTTGTGAAAGTTATAGCAACATTTTTATTTCCACATAGGTTAGTTTTCCCCACAACCATGCACAAAAGATTGAGTCCACATACTAGAAAAAGAGAGGAGGTTGGATGCTACTACAAGGAAGGAGATACGATGGTATTACCATGGAGGAACTGACGGTAGATGTGTTTTACCATTTTGGTCATGGTTAATGAGGAACTAACCCTATCTGAGACACCTGATGATATGAATGGTAGTACCATTGTGGAATGGTTGATGATGCTACCATTTTGGGAATAGTAGATGTGTCATAGTGGAGGAGAACTCACAAAATTACCGTGATGAAGGATAAAATTGATCAAGAATCGATTGTAGATTATATACAATGATAGAGGGATCCATGGTAGTACCATGGATACACCCATGTAGTTTATGCTATATTCTACCATTTATTAATGGAAGATCAAAGGTGATAATAGATGTGATACCATTTGAGAAGGCCTCAAAATATCACTCATGCTAGATAATGAACTATTATTATTCAAAGAAATAATTGTTGGAATGGTAACACATGTTGTACTAATGTGAGGTTAGAATGTTGGATCATGGAAGTTGATGTACCATGGAGGTGCACAATTTTAGATTCCAAATATTAGATGTTGGTATGGTAACATTGGAATATGAGGAAATGCTAAAATTTTGAAACCCGAAATATATCTAGAGATTTATTTCAGTAAATATTTAAAAAAGGTACATCAAAATAAATACCAAGATAAATAAAGATATTGGAGATAATAACAATGGGGATTTCTCCCTCAAAAAATAATAGGGGTTGGATGACACAAAAAAAGGATAAGAAGAAAAGGATCATTGTTACTACTCCACTTTTTGTTGAAATTGTTTTATTCTATTTCCACCATGTTGCCTACCCCTCTCACTCCCATTAATTATATTATAATATACATGTATAATTACACAGTTGTTGGTTTAATGGGATGTTATTATAATCTATTCTGATTTATTCAAATTAATTTTATTCAAATACACTGATATATTTTTTATTTAAATGGTTTTAAATTCTAAATTAGAGAATTATGATTTTATTTGTATTCTATTATGAATTTTGAAAATTTTCTTGATTTACGAAATAATTACTCTCTTTACTAAGTTTTTCATAACACTAATGGTTTATTTATAGTCATGTATAGAAGTGATTAATGGTTATTAAACACATTAGGAAGTAACAATGGCCTGATTTGGATGATCAATAATTTTAATACTCTATTTGGTATTTACTAAAAATTTCAATAAAGGATCATTGTTTTTTACACATTTGAATAAGAATAATATAGTAATGGAAATTGTGAGGATTATTCTCATTAACCTCAAACACAATTAAGGGTGAAAAAATAATAAAATGATTCTTAATTTTTTCATTTAATAAATTAGTAAAATCAATAGAATAATTTAAAAGGGTCTATGATGGAATTAAAAATCGGGAACCCAAACTAAAACCCCAATCACTTATCTCCCGTGTTTTTATTTTCAAATCACATGTTCCCTTTCTTGATATTTCAAGATATTTCATTAATATATATTTCTTTAACACCATGATAATAAGATTAAAATCACTGCTCCTAGAAGATTAATTTTTTACAACTAATAAAACCCCTCGGGGTAATTAAATAGATTTTTCCATAACCCATTAGATGGGAGTGTCAAAAATAGTCTCTATTTAAAGGTACATATGTGCTAAACTAAACTAAAAAATATATTACAAGGACCTACAATGAAGGATTATTTCCTTTTAATCATGAGAAATAAAATAATGTTATATCCATACATAGTAATATTAATCTAGAAAATAAATTTTATGAAATTAATTTTTAAGACTCGATTGAAAGCCCATATAATCACTCTTAGCCTACCATAAGGACCATTATCCCAAAAAACCCCCTAAGGGACTTGTGTTCCCCATAGTTTTCCTATATAAAAATAGTTAACTATTCATTATTTAAAAAGTTATTTTTCATTACCTATTAATAGGAATATCATACTAATTAAATTTCATGTAATTTTATGAGAATATCAAAAATGAAAAATTTGAGAGGAGTAACTAAAGAACAATTCAAATGGAGGATATTCCCTATTTTACTCAAGGGAGCTTACAGGGAGTGGTTGTACAACCTAAAACATAGATAGACCTATGGATTCAATAAACATAAAGAAAATTCATGGATATCTTCTTATTATCTTCCCAAATCACATTAATGAGGAAAAAAGTATACACCATTTTACAAGTTACTAAAGCGACCCTCTATGAGTACTAGGATCTATTCAAGGAGATTTTGGAATACTCCATCACAATGTGGTGGGAGAGATCCAATCCCTAGTATTATTATATCAAGGAATATTAGAAAATAAGTGGAACCTTTTGGATGGATCATATGGGGGGATTTAATTAAAAAACTACCCAAGGAATCTATGAGAATAATAAAAAAGATATCACATAATTCATAATAGTTTGGAATAATAAGTACAATAATAGAAGGTATTTAAAAGTTAAACACATACGACTCATCACATTTACTTAAAACCAATCTTGAAGAATTTAAAAACATAATTAGACATATGGATGTGAAAAAAGTGATTGAAAAACTTTCCTTACCTCAAGTATGTGTATTTTGTTCATAACCCCATCACTTCACTAAACAATGTGCTGATATACATGGTATGGAGAGCTACAAAGCCAGATTCCCACTGTGTAAATTTGAAAAAAAATTAATCATGGAGAGAAGGGAGGGCCCGATAGGGATTTGGAATTAAAAAAATCTAGGCCAGGAATCCCTTTCATCCAAATTTGCAGTAGAAATTCCATAATCCACCATCTTTCCAACAACCATATAAGAAAAAATACCAACAAATCATATCAACATCCACCTTTTAATAGAAATTCTATGGAAAACCCTATTTAAGTGAACCAATAGACTAAACATGATAGGGAATATAGATTGAGGAGCTAAAAAATATTGTGAAAGATTTCTCATCTAAATTTCAGAATATTAAGGAAATGCTATGTCACGACCTAAACCAAGTTGGGGCTTGAGCTGCAACTACTCCAAGCCCTTATACATAGTCCATGGGTTGAATAATGTTCCAATGTCACACATATCTCATATATCCCTTTGCCTATGTACCTTTATTCACACACAAAACCATCACGATGCAAAAATGTATAAGGAATGGGTCAAAGAAGCAACACAATAAGAAAATAAACCAAGCATGCATAACCTCTAGGGTGTACAAGAGTACAACATTGAAAACATAAAAGTAAAAGGAAAAACAAATACCTACCCAGTTTTTGTTTTCAACACAAAAAAAACATGAAAATTAATCTTTTGAGTGATCCTATATCCTATACTCCAAGCTATGACCACTGTATGTAGTCCAAGTACCTAGTATCTCTAAGATCCACCAAAGTCACTGCTGACCTATCCGTTGACTTCATATGACATGAAACCTATGGGAAGAACCCATTCAATTGTAGTATATATATTCCTAGTTGGATTCCCTAAATGATGAAGGGAGAGTAGTAAGAGATAAAAAAAGAATAGAAAGACAGTACATGTAAGAAACAGTCAAAGTGAACAACTCAACCCAAACCAAGAGTGAAAGTAACATCTTCCAAACAAAAGGGTCTTAGAATGTTATGTATATTAACTAAACATTGATTCTTCTCCACCTATATTAGTAGAGTAGACTCATCCAAACATCAAAATATAGACATAGAAAGGCACATCGCATATCCCTCGCATCTTTTCCTATCTCAGAAAGAGAGTAACCATATTTAAAGGAGTGGGTACAAAAAAATAAATATATTCTAAATAAAAAGAAACCCAAATGAGAGAGTAAGGGGATATCCATCTCATTGATCAGACTAGGAACTAGAGTACCCAATAGTTCAAAATTCGGTTAATGATGCCCATCATCTCACTCATCTTCCAATAAGTATCCTTCAAAGTCGACCAGGCATCATCACTGAGTCAAACAGTTGAGGTACCACAAACATGAAGTATATGACCCAAAAATATTTTATCAAGGGGTTCCACTCTAAATTTATTCATAGAGGACATGTTCCCTAGTAAATCAAGTGGGTTCCACTCTGGTGTCACGAGGACCCACACTCTATCTGATAGGGGGTTCCACATGGTAGGTAGGGTATTAACAACCAATATGAAGCGGGGTTCCACTCAAAAGGTCAATGAACTGTTCCTTGTTGAGTCAAGGGTTCTAGTCTAGTAACTGAGGACCTGTACCCTATTCGAAATGGAGATTCCATTGAGTAAAAATCTACAGAGGACCCACTTTCATGATGACGGTGGTTTCTACTCTAATGGTTAAGGACTCACACCCTAGGGTGCTAGGGTGGTTCAAAATTGATCATTGTGGACCCGTGCACAATATAATATGGTTTTTAAAATATTAATCATGGAATCATTCCCATGTTTTTGGGCATTTCCACTCAAGAGGTATATGTAGAGGACATTCACCCAAGGCGATGGTGGGGGGGGGGGTCCACTCTATAAAAAGCCTCTAGTGATCTCTCTATATCACTATAGTCATCAGGTGTCACCTCATAAAAGAAATATTCATTAAAAATTATATATCATATATTGAAATACATAATGGATGGAACCATCATGTTCTATGTGGAAAAAATCTCAGTATAAGCTACTCATGGGCCAAAATCCAAGTCCAAATAAAGCAGATACAGATGATTGATGTTTCCTAAAAACAGTCCAAGGGGTAAACGATGTGTGAGGGGACCCAAAAGTTGTGTGGCCTCACTGATACACCCACTTATTTCCTTATAGGTACATGAATCACAATCCATGTAGAATTAAATCTTGTTCCATTGGACTACATGGTGTGTCCATGCTACCTGGGACCGGGTTGTGTCCTTTTGGCCATGTCTGTGTACTGACCCCATATCTATGTACTGACACCATGTCTGTATACCTGAGTACATGCTGTGTAGGGGGCTATGTACTTTCACATGGTATCCCACCCATTCAATCCATCACATAGGTTTCCCATCTGAGGAAGGGGTATACAATGTGCAGGAGGGCTACATGCCATTCCATCCATTAAATTTTCCAAAACCCTAAGCACCACACTAATAAGGATATACACGATGTGTTAATCCCTATACACGGCCTGTAGTTGGGTTTTCTATAGAAATTAAAATTCAGTATCATTGTGTTATATTTGTCTATTTATATTCATTTATCTATATATATAACATCAAAACCTCTAAAAAAATAGAAACTTGGACCAAATCTATTGTTTCTAGCCATTATTCTCTAGAAATCAGTCACCAATTGTTCTTTAGAGGTCCATTAATCATTCTTCATTACTATGCACCTTCCACCACCATGGATTCAATATGTCTTTGTTAATTTGATTTACCAAGAAACACAAAAATCTGATATTTTCCCTTGTTACATCAATTCATTCATTTCACATTGATCTGTCCAAAATCTGAGGGTCCAAAGGTTCTTGGTAGCGCCTAGAAAGGTTGAACTTGGATTGTGTGGTCCTATTATTGAAGAATTAATGGTAAATTTGGGATAAAGGCACCAAAACAAGGGCTTTAATAATAACTTCCAAGAGTTATTGTCCAATGATCATGAACGTGTATCCAGGGTTATAAAACATCGAATAATCAATTAATATATCAATACAACGATTCATGATAAATAAAAAATTGGTGAAGATCGATGAAAGGGATTGATCCAAACAAACAAGTTAATAAAAAGGTTATAAATCATTAAATTTTTGAGTTTTACTTGGATATCGCATCATTATTCATTTAAGAACACACTCGCCAACTATTAAAGTAAGCCGCTGTGTTTGCTACATTTAGATCTCCACTGATTTGGTGATTCATTATCGTCTGATGTGATCTGCCAATGGGATGAGGGAGGGAATTGTTGGAGATTCAAGTATTGTGAGGATAACCCTAACCAATTCTCTATGGATATTTATTTTTAGGAATATTTTAGGTCAAATGATATTAATTAATTTAACAAATTAATTAAAACTACTAAATGTACTACCAACAGGTGAGGAGTCTGCACGCCTTGTGCCAACTAATTTTATGTCACACATAGGGAAAACACTACATTCCAGACCCAATGGTTGTATTGGATTTATTATAAGAGATTATGTTTAATACTTATCTCATTTTCTTTAATGAGATGTGGTTAGAATATAATGTATATTTAATATTTTTATAAAATTAATTCTTGGCACACCAGGCCTCAAAACCGCACACTGTCTCAATACCTCACTCTGTAAATATATATATAAATATTTTAATGTATTTCAATGAATAAAAATTGTTTCTACATCATTACCTACATCAATATTTTCACCAATGAAAACAGAAAATAAACAAAAACCTTAGGATATATGGCCTTCTTATGGCTCTCCTGGTCCCAAGAACTCCCTACCGTGTTACCATGCTTCCACAACACATGAACCAAAGGGATGGTACATCCACAATGGTTGATGTCCTAATGATCCTCAATCACCACCTACTGCTCCATTAGTGTAGATCCATCCTTGATATCTTTCTCGACGCAGTCAATGATGCTCTTGGAGTCAAGCACATATCTCCTCAGATATGACACATGGACAATGTTGTGTACACAATCTAGATATGGGGGTTGGGAAAGGTGATAAGAAACCTCGCCATCTCTACCTGATCTCAAACTGCTCAATGAACCTCATAGATAGATTCCCCCCCCCCCCAATCAAACCTCTATAATCTTCATAATTGGGAGATTCTCAGGAAAATTTGGTCTCTATACTCAAATTAAAAGGTCATACAATGATGATCTTTATAAGATTTTTTTTGTCGGGTCCATCCTCATCCAATCATGGATGACCCAAATTTTTTTGTCTTCTCCTACACCATATATGGACCCATAAGAGATGTCTCACTAATCTCTATCTAGTACAAGGGTGACCTGTAGGGTTTCTAGTACATGGCCTTAAATGGTTCCATATTGACGGTAGAGTGGTAAATATTTGTGTATACAAACTCTAAAAAATGAATCTGATATTCCCAGCCCCAAATAAAGTCAAACACACAATCCCTCACCCTATCCTCCAACACCTGAATAGTGAACCTGGTCTACCCATTATTCTTGGGGTGAAAAGATATAGTCATCCTCATTTGGGTCCTAAATGCCTCATATAGGCCTCTCCACAATCGTTATGTAAACCATACATCAAGATCCGAGACAATCATCGAGGGAACCCCATGATGGTGAACAATCTCCCATATATACCACTACCCCAAAATCTCCACTGAACTTTACTCCCTGGTAGAAATTTAGTGTATTGACATCGTGAGTCATTCAACTATCACCCATATGGAAACATGGATCTTGAATGTACATCGAATCACTATCACAAAGTCCATATATATGTTATCCTATATCCACTCTAGGATATCAAGGGGCTACAAAAAATCATGTTAGAACATAGTGCCCAGCCTTCACCCGCTGACAGGTGAGGCACTGAGAGACAAAATTATATTTGAACTATCTCATGAAAGACCACTAATACTTTTGATGAAGGTATCTATAAATATTTCCAACACTGATATGTACAACTATGGGAGAAGTTTTTAACTCTCACATCACCTCCTCCCACATCATTACTGGAACCACTGTCCATCCCTAGAAAAAAGATGACATGATTCCCACTTTAGAATATCTATATGGTGAGTCGCCTATAGATATATGATCATGTTGGACCTCACGGTCTATTTCACCTAGTTGGGACTCTCTCACATAATTTAGAAGTAGAGGAGTCAACAACAATGACTGCAAAAAATTTGCACTCTCCTGCTCCATCAGGATCAGTGGAAAGGAAGAAAACTGCTCTGAATCGTCCTACATCAAGAGAGTTTATGACCTCCTTATAAGAGAATGTTTTACGAAATTTTCATTTATTTAAGTATAGACTATCTCAAAGTCATTTTCCTGTAGAAACTGTGACCAGTGAAACAATATTAGGTTCTAGTCTCTCTATGTAAATAAATACCTAAGACTCTGATTGTCCAAGTAAACCAAAAAGTGATTCCTCAGAAGATACTTCCTCTTAATCATCAAATAAAAAACTAACTCTACCATCTCTAGGTTATTATTAGAGTAATTATTCTCATGGGGTCTCAACTGCCTCAACCTATATTAAGTAACTTCTTACTACTGCATCAACACATAGCTGAGCCTAGCTCTCGAGGAATCACAATACACTACGTACTCTATGACCTCCTTCAGTAGTATCAACATAGCAGCACTCATCTGACTCAGCCTAAACTCCGTAAAGGATCTCCAAAACTAAAAACTAAGTAAAAAACTTCCCATTACGGGTTATAGTGGTCAAAGGGGCTATGTTCTTAGGGAAGTCTTCCACAAACCCCCTGTAGTACCCTGCCAATCCAATAATGATCTGCACATTTGAAAGGATCTTGCATGGCTCCCAGGAAAGAACAATATCGATCATTACTGGGTCCATTAATAAACCATGCTCATAAATGACATTTAATAGAAAGTGAACCTCATGTATCCATAATTGGTGCTTTGAGAGTTTCCTATAAATTTGGTTCTCTCAAAGAAAATATAGAACCATCCATAAGTGATCTACATGCCCCTACTATAAAGTAGAGTTGAAAAGTATGTCGTCAATGAAAATGAAGAAAAATTTGTCAAAGTACACCTGGAAGAATTGGTTTATCAAATCCGTTAACATGGAAAGAAAATTCATCACACTAAAGAAAATCACTAGGAAGTCATAGTGTCTGTAGAGACATCAGAATGCCTACATTGAAATATCAGCCTCAAGAACCCTCAACCGATGATAGATGGACCTAAAATCAATTTTTTTGAACCATATCACACCTCAAAACTAATAAAAGTTGTCTTCATTCCTCTAAAATGGGTATTTTATATTTATTGTGGCCTGGTTTAGGTGATGGTAATCCATGAAAAACTATAATCTCCCATCATCTTTTTTCATGAACAATATTGAAGCTTCCCATGGGAACACACTTAGCCTAATGAAACCCTGCTCTTGAAGGTACTCTAACTACAACCACAACTCTTAGATCTTGGAAGGGGCCATTCGATATGATGATGAAGATATTAGAGTAGTATTAGAATGAATGTAGATGCCAAACTACATCTACCACCTCAAATATAGTCCCAAAACATTCTCAAAGAAGACATCCATATAATCCTCTAGAACTGAAGGAATCTAGATTTTGGATGATATTTCTGTTCTAAGGGATAAAATCTTCAACTAATCGGTGATGGCTTGTATCCTCATGCTTGCAGAACCCACTTGCCCCGCCATGAGATCTCTCTTGCTAGAAAATGAGAATCTCATCCCATTAGTGTGAAGGAAGCTATCTTGTCTGCGATGATAGTCAATATAGTCTTAGAAAATGAAAAAACAATCCTTACCAAAGATTACATCATAGTGTTACATCATGATGAATAGAAGGTACCATGTGAACCTCTTTAATCTAAGAGATAACTCACACTGCTGAAAGATAACATATACAGAATAAGCATTCCCTATAGGAACCTCAAGACAAATATGTTGTAGAAGCACCTCAACTGGGAGCTACAAATCTGAAAAATATGTAAATACATATAGGAATGAATATAACATGTATCCACTAACACTCAATAATGATTATAAAACATACAGATCGTACCTTGAATCATTTCGTGTGCTTTTGGGTTATAAGCCTCCATAAAGTGTAGCTATACATGACCCTGAATACCATCTCCCTAAACCTAACATGGGATAATTGTTGGTGGTTGTTGAAGGATATCATAGATTCATACCCCACTCATACCTTATCATTCACCTCTTCCATCTCTTCCACCCTGAGGACCACCCTAATCCGAACACTACCTTTATCATGGTGGTCCATCTGTTATCTTCCCTTTCTACTTGGCATGTCTGGTAAAGTAGTATCATGTCATGTGACCTCACTCATCATAAGAAATGAACCTCACCTTTTATGATATCTTATTCATCTACACTAGACCTGACCTCATGCCCTAGTCTATTCACACGGAGGTGTCATGTGTTGGGATCCTGATGCTTAGTGTCTTCTAGCTATGAAAGATGATTCAGCCTTGTGTTTCTCACTTCCAGCTCCAAATATCTAACATCCCTTTGACATAAATATCTTTTTTAATAGTTTACTCTTCAGCACTACTACATATATGGGGATGAAAATGGGAAAAATGATGTCTTGGATCTCTTTGAAGAGTCCCTACTCAAAATTTCATGCCCTGAAGTAGCTATCCTGGATAATGCCAAGAGAGTACCATGTAAGGTCTATGAACATTGATGCATTGTAAGCCCCCATAATTCGTATCCTGTTTAGTTAGGAACCTCCTAAATCCATACTGATCACATGAATGAGGGGAAATACTCCTCACAAAACAACTAATGTAATTTGGTCTATGAGAGTACTGAATCATCATGGATTTGAATAATAAGGATCCACCAGTTCCCAGTTTTTCATTAGAAAAAGACAGATTCCAATGCAAACACATGATCCATTAGGGTCCATAAAATCCAAAATATACTAACCACAAAATATATCCAATCCTCTACTACATGAGGAACTTTCTCTTCACATAATCATAGTGGCCTATGACACTAGAACTCACAGAGCACACTAAGCCTGTACACATATTATGCCTTCTTTGTTGGGATTATCTATTTCTTGATATGTGTAAGTAACAATACCTACCCACATAAAGTAAGAACCTAATGAGATGGATGTTGAACTGAGGTCTCATCACTCATCAGATCGTCTTCATGATCTTTAACTGGTATTCTAGATGGATGTCATCGTAGAGGAATCATGAGCTTTATCAAGGATTACCATAGTCATATGAGCATATATATATATATAACAACAATGGGGTTTTGAAACAATAAAAACAATAAAATACTCAATCCTATATGATGTAGGTAAAATTTATCCCTATAAAAAATGTCTCATTATGATGAGTCTACAAGTAGCTAGTCTTGGTCCTGGTGAATAGATACATTGTCCACCTGTACCATCACTAGATTTTCTATTCTAAGAGACACACTCGTTACAATTTGACTCTGTTTAGCTAAAACCAACCAAATACTTTTCAGGGGATTAGTCTAAATAAAATCCAAAGGAATGAACTTCCTTTTATACCAATCTATCACAACCTGAACCAATCTGGTGATTGATCTAGAACATCCCCCAGCCCATATCCATAGGCCACGGGGTTGAGAAAAGAACCAATGGAACAAATTACATAGGGATGGATTTTTTCTATGGACCTTTATGCACACACACAATAACCTCAATGAAAAATTTTATGGATAAAGAGTAAAAGATCTTGTGTAGTTGGAAGTTAATCCAAACAAGCATAACCTCTAGGGTGTACAAGAGTACAATAGTGTGAAATGAAAAGTAAAGGGGGAAAATACATGCCCAACTAGAAATATTTCCCAACATGAAAAAACATGGAATGTAATTTTTTTAGAGATCTTATATACTAAACACTATACTACGACCACTATATGTGGTCCAAGTACCAGGAATCCCTTTGCTCCTTTGAAGTCCCCAAAAATCTATCCATTGCCTAAAAAAAGGCAAGACATGTGCAGGAAAATCCCATGAAGGGGTGAGTATATATATAACCTACAGGACTCCCAAATAGATAAAGGGGTGTAGTAAGATATAAAATAGTAATAGAAATACAAATGATACATGATACAGTTAAAAAAATAGATCAACCCAATCCTAGAGTCAATATAACCTATCCCAAAAATAAGGGGCTTGACATAGTGAGTAAATAGACTATCTGTTGATTCCTCTACACATATAGATGGAGAGTAGACTCATCCTTCCACGAAAATCAAAACAAAGAAACCACATGGTATACTATACGTGTATTCACCTCTCCAGAAAGTAGAGTAACCAAATCCAAATGTATAGATATTGAAGAATATATATATGCTCATTTTAAAGAAGTCCAAATGAGAGATTAAGGGGATATCCATCTCATAGATCATTCCAAGAAGAATAATATCCAATAGTTTTAAAAGTTTATCAATGATGCCCAAAATCTCACACGTCTGCCCAGATGCATCCTTCCAAGTCATCCACACCTTGTCACTATGATGTAAAGTCAAAGGGACACAAAATCAATGTATAGGACCCACACCCAAGTGTTTTAGGGGGTTTCACTTTGATAGTATCCAAATAGGATCCGTTCTCTAGTATATTATGTGGTTCTGATTTCGTTTCATGAGGACCCACACACTATCTAATAGGGGGTTCCGCTCGGTAGGTAGAGGACCCACACCAAAGCTGATGTTGGGGGGTGGGTCTACTATATAGGTCGATTTTATACACCCATGATGATTCAGGGGAGTTCCACTCTAGTCATCGAGGACCCACACCCTATCAGATATGGATCTCTACTCGGTAAAAAGTTGTAGAGGACCCATGCCCATGCTGATGGGGGGGGGGGGGTCTAATCTAGTGGTTAAGGACCCGAACCATCTTTCAATAAGGGGGATCCTCTCTAGTCATCGATGACTCATGCCATATCTGATAGGGGTTCCACTCCATTTACTAAGGACCCAAACCCATGATAATGAGGGGTTACACTTATAAGGAATCTATTGAGGACCTAAACCCTTGCTGGTGGTGGGGGGGGGGGGTCCACACTATAAGAAGCCTATAATGATCTTGCCTGATCAGTACAGTTGTCATGAATCACCTTAGGCAAGCATTGTGCCCAAGACATTCCACATAATATATCTAAATCCAAATACAATGTAAATATTTCATTCTACATGAAGGAAAACCATATCGATTAATTGGAGGCCAAAATCTAAGTCCAAAATAAGGAGATATGAAAGATTAAAGTTTCCTCGAAATAGTAAAAGGGTACACGACATGTGAGGGGACCCACACAACTTGTGTCCCCTCTCTCTCACCTGGTTTTGTCCATAGAGGTACATTGATCACAATTCATGTAGAATTACATGCTATATAGGTTGAATAAATGGTGTTTACAAGCTAATCAGGACTGAGATTTGTTATTTTGTTTGTCTTTTTGTAATAACCCTGAGTCCGTAAATTGACACCATGTCTGTGTTCTCTGGAACACACCATGTAAGTGGTAGTGTGTTTCCACATAGGATCCCACCTTTTTGATTCATCACATGGGTTTCCAATATGAGTAATGGGTACATGGAATATATGATGGCTACATGATTTTCTATGCTTAACTTTTTCCAAAACCCTAACCACCGTACTCATGGGGCTACACACTATATGTCCATCCCTATACACAACATTTTGTAAGGTTTTCTCCAAAAAACCAAATCTATGATCCACATGTTAGATTGGTATGTTTCTATTTTTTCACCATATATATTTCCTCAAACCACCCAAAACTAGATATGGACTGGATTTATCATTTTTGGTCTATGTTCATCGAAAATCAGTCACATGTTTTTCTTTAGAGATTCGTTGGGAATTCTGCCTGCCTTTTCTCCTTCTAACTCAATCAATTTGATATGTGTTTTTCAATGTGATAAACCAGGCCTTGAAAACATCCTAGATTATTCCTTTTTATGTTGATCCATACCTTTCTCTTCAATCCACCATGAATCTGGGGGTTTGAGCAGGCATAGTACCACCTGAAAAGGTAGAAACGGGACCACAAGGTCATACTAGTGAAGAGCGCGAAGACAATTTTAGATAATGGAAAAAAAGTATTTAACTATTGTTTACATGATTTATTGTCCAATGATCTATAATAGGCATATGAGCATAAAAAAAATTGAATAATCAATTTTGATTTCTATACACAAGCTTGTGGTCCATCCATAATTGTCGGTGATCGATAGATGGGATCAATCGTCTAAAACAATTAATCAAAGGGGTGTAAATCACAAAATTTATGAGTCCTACCAAGATATTTGATCTTTAATAGTTTAATAACATGCTCTCCAATGATCAAAGGAAGTCATTTTGTTTGATATATCTCAATCTTCTATGATATGGAGTTTTATCATCCTCTAATGTAATCTTTCAATAGAAGGGGGAGGAAGAGTGTTGTTGGTGATTCCAGAATTATGAGGATAACCTTGGAAAATTTTCCATGGATATTAATTTTTATGAATGTCTTAGGTAAAATGATATTAATTAATTAATTTAGTAAATTAATTAAAACCACTGAACGTACCGCCCTGGAGTAAGGAATCTAAAATCCCCATTTCGACACATTTTATGTCACACTGTTTCCCTCTGGAATTGGGGATGATCTCATTGATTTAAGATTCAAACATTCCAAGAAGTTTCTAGCGGGTTTGTTCGTAGAACCGGAAAAATCCAATGATTCCATATCCATTTAAACCTACTTTGAAAAGGTAGGCCCTCATTAGTTGTGGACTGATGAGGCTTAGGAATTTTCATTGGTCGAGAGGATGGAAGGTCGGACTCATCACTCCTTTTTAGGGGAAGTATTTCCTATTCCAAGACTCTCTTTATAGATTTAAGTTCTATTCATGAATCCTTATTACATTACCAAGTATAAAATGAGTTTTCCTTTAGATATGACAATCAATGATTGATATGTAAGAAATTTATAGAATCTTTTATATGTATTTGAGGTTCTTCATGGATAGAGAATCATCAGTATTTGTTATAGATTCTTATTCAATGGTATCCTTCGATACATAAAGGTCTCTTGGTCATTATGATGACCATACTAGTTTTAAAGCCACTTAGTGGGGTACATGATGTTTATTTTCATTCAAAAGAACATGAATTATTTCAAAGTTGGGATCATACCCGCATATAGGCTTACTACGTATCCTTTATTTGGGAAAAGGAATCAGAACCCTTGTAGTTCAATTAAGGGAGTATGATGTTTATGATTTATGGCTCAATGAAAGTTTTCATAATTACTTTTACACTCTAAGCTCACGTGAGTCATGCTCGGTGTGAGAAACAAGAGGTATTGGTAAAGCCAGACAATTGTTTCATGAAAGATTCAATCATAAGAAATGTGGATTAAAATTTGCTTCAGGGAAGAAATCCAGGAATAGGTTTCATAAAGGTATATGTGCTTCATGGAGATTTGGATACTCTAATCTTGGGGCTTACTCCTAAGGAAGATGCCCAAGTTATGGGGGGACTTATGATTGGGTTTTATTCTTGAGAAGGAAGTCCAGATCAAAATTAAATTAGGACTGGTTAAGGGACTTGGGCCTTACTCCTAAGGAGGATTCCCGTATTTGAGACTGGGGCTTATTCTTGAAAAGGAGGCCCAGGTTAATGAGGACTTGGGACACACTCTTGAAAAGGAGGCCTAGGTTAATGAGGAATTGGGACTTACTTCTGAAAAGGAGGCCCAGGTTAATGAAGACATGGGACTTAATCCTGAAAAGGAGGCCCAAGTTAATGAGGACTCAGGACTTACTCATGAAAAGGAGGCCTAGGTTAATGAGGACTTTGGGCTTATTCCTAAAGAGGATGCCCAGTCTTGAGAATTATTACTGGGGCTTATTCATGAAAAGGAGGCCCAGGTTAAGGGGTTCTCTCATCTTAAAGGATGATATTGAATGAATGAAATCTCAATATTTCGTGACATAAATATGTGTAAATCACTAGGTTTTGAGAGATATTCCACAGAATTCCTTTCAGATAATGAAGTTAATCAAGAAAACATTCCATAAATGGATTTTAAGAGTGTCATGAAGATTGAATCTTGAATAGGAGAGGTGGAATGGTATAAGAGGGGTTAAATAGGAAAGAAGGGCACCGAAAAAGGAAGGGGCGCGCAAGTCCTGGCAGGCGCACAGGTATTGTGTGGGCGCGCAAGTCCTGTTCGTGTAGGTATACCTGTGTGACACATGGATACTTGAGCGATTGTTAACTAGTAGGGTAACACTTGGGTGATCCTTGACAATATCCTTTATAATTATCCTGAGGTACTTCCAGAAGAGAGGCGCGCAAGTTTTAGTGAAGATGTAGGGCGGCGCGCAACTATGTTCATTTCCCTTAAGGGTAAAACACCTTAGGCGCGCAAGTGTTAGTGAATTCTAACACATAGACCTTATTCCTCTTGTTTAGACCTTCCATTCTAGGTAAAGAATTACCTTAGAAGTGTTCGGAAGACCTGAAGAAGAGGCTTGGGCGTTCAGAGCTCTATATCTGAATTCTGGAAAAAATTCCTCCTAAATGGGGGGCCCACTGGGGGTATTTATAGGCTAGAGAATACCCTGGGCGGTTTTCAAAGAGGGCGCACAAGTCACTTCTACGACCATTATGCGGTGTGCAAGTGTACTTGCGCGACCATGAGGGAACTTGTGCGACCCAAGGTCATTTTACTCATTTTTAATTCCTTTGCCGATTTTGGGTGTTTTCTACAAAGGATGAATCAATTTGGCTTCAAGGTATTTCCCTTTACATTCCTTTAGACTTTGTGGCGAAAAGGAGCGTCAACAAAAGTCCCCCCTCAGAGTTGGATCCGAAAGAAATGAGGATGTGACTCTGAGGAAAAGAAGAAAACCAAAGGAAAGGTGGCACACAAGTGTTGATGACGCAGAGGGCAGCACAAAAGTGTTGAGCGTGTAGGCATTGGCGCACAAGGGTTCAACCTGGACTATAAATATGGGGCCCCATTTCCGTACAGAGCATCTAGATTTCAAAATTTCGAGCTCTCTCGGCGCAAGTTCCCTTCACTATGCAAGTTGATCTATTTTCAGATGTTTTTTTGTTGTCATGCTATGGTATAGGTATTTGGACATTCATGGTGATACTTGCGCGCCAAAAACATGCGTGTCACAACCATACTTGCACGTCAAAATTAGACTTGAACGCCTTAATGCCTGAGCCATTTTTTTCAAATTCCTTCACAAATTTTATGAAAAATTAACTTACATTAAGAGTTAATTACTCAACTTTTGTGCATATCCAATGGATCCCAAGAGAATTTGAATGGCTGATGAATTGGATAGCAAGTGGATAGATGAAATAATGAATATTGTTGGACATGATTACTATGATATCTGTGACAACACCCTTCCAGATTTTTCTAAGTACTTGAAAAAATATCATCTTAACTTCCCACACAGCATCTATCTACCCCTGTATGGTCATGGTAATATTCAAGGAGTCAATGTTCCAGATGCAAAGAACTATATTCCTGAGATGAAGCTGCACTACTACTCTTCTATTTCTCTTATGCTGTGCATTAAGAGCAACAACATTGGCATGAACTTTCAAATTTTTCCTGCATGCCTTTTCCTTGCAGATATGAAAATGGAAAACCCATGGGTTGAAATGTTTTCCACTACCGGTTGGTGGAGAGAAGACAAATATGGTATTAAAACAATATCTGAAAAGAGTACTCTCTCCAAATTGCTCTTTACTTCTAATTCTTCATTCTCAAATCCACGTATCCATCTTCAAAGTCTTTTGGACAGAAACAGAGTCACTATTTGATCAGCAGAAAATTTTCTCAAACCGCACCCAAGAACATTCTTTTGTAATTGTTCCAAGAAGAGCTGCTATCACTGCATCTATTATGGTATCCAGTTGAATGAATTAATTCCATGTGGCTGCTGATGAAGCTTGGGATGCCGTAAATCAAATGAAGAGTTATGTTGAAAGTCTTGTAATTCCTGAAAAAGAGAAGAGACTCCAGTCTGTGGATGTCCTTCTAACTATTGGGCATCAATGAAAAACACTTTCACCTTCAATCATTTGTACCTTCATTCTCTTTTCCTATCTTCATTAAATTTACTTAAGCCAATGGGCCTAGTAGGAATAGTTTGATTTTTACTAGGATTATTATAAATAACCCTACAAACATTGAATCTCTTAATTTCTCAATATTAACTAAATCCTACAAAATGTATTTTTAGTGAGCTAGAACATGACTTTTATTCAAATTTCCTTTGTCTTTTGTGGCCAGTTTAAAGCCATGCACGTTGGACATAAAGAGGCTAATTTTTATGGTCAAAATAGCTTTGACCGAATGAATTAGAATTGACTCAATTCCTTGACAATTCATCTGAAAACATACTACCATAATCAAGTATGAGGGAAAATATGTAAACTATGACTTAAGAATATTTTAATCTGTGTAATGATATGAAAAGGATCTAAAAGGCATTAGAAGAAGTAGTTCACAAGAATGAAGTTACCATTATTTAACAAAACCGTTAGGGGGTTGAATTATGCAGGGCCACCAAAGGGCATTAGCTACATAGTCAAATAAATAGCATCTTTTGGCTGACAGGTCCGTTATGTAGACTACTTATGCAAGGACACCTAAGGGCACGTGCTGCATAGTCAGGCAAAAGAACTCTCAGAAATTTAATTTCCTAGTGTTAGAAATCCAGTGAATGTTTATGGAGATTCAAATTTTCCAAAGTATAGATTTTTCTGTATGGAAAGAGTTACTTGAATATGGAAAAGATATTTCCAAACAAGATTATCAAAGAACTGGATGGATATCACTCCAACAATGGTCTGACCCAAACGCAAGGAAGGAGAATATAATCCATAGACTTGAATACTTTCAGATCATGAAAAAGGATATGGGACAAGTACGTTAAGGATGGCTATTTTTGCGGATCCCTACATATTTCCATTTAAGAAAAATAAGGACAAAAGAGGCTTGCTTCCCATGGATGAAGTTACCAGTATCCAAAAAACCCATTAGGGGGTTGAATTATGCAGTGCAACCTTAGGGCATTGGCTGCATAGTCAAATAATAGCATCTTTTGGCTGACAGGTCTATTATGGAGACTGTTTATGCAAGGCCGCCTAAAACCATGTACTGCATAGTCAGGAAAAAAAATTCTCAGAAGTTTAACCTTTTTGTGACTAGAAGTCAAGAAAAGGGTTAGGAATATTTTAAAATATTTAAGGTTAGGATTATGACACATAAAGGTGGGTATTTTCCAATGTATACTGAGATACAAAAATCAATACTAACCATAATCATGTTGTGGCTGGGTCCTGAATGGAAATGTTGGAGTTCACTACATATCCCATAAGGATGAGAATCAAGCCCACCTAGTTCTTGAAATACAGTATAACGTCAAGTGGGAAAAAGGATTGGAGATCTTAGTTTAATGTCATAGAGCTTGGACCATTATAAGAAATACACAGTGTGTGTTTTCATGGGGACTTTTCTGCCAGGGGAATGAAAGAGGAATTTGGGTTTAGGACCAAAAGACTTGGGGTTGGATTCGAGGGACACTCGAATGTTCCTACGTATCCCATAAATATGGGAATAAAGCCCACATAGTTCTAGAACTACCCTCTATACAAATTTGGTTCGTACATGTGAAGGGTGAATGGGGACCTTAGTGTAATGATGGTTTGGCCCAAGATAAAAGATTCGGGAGTTGCCATGTATTCTCATAGTCTTTGAAATTAATCATGATTGAAAATCAATGTAAATAATGATTCCCTCTCAGGTGAGGGTATCAAAGAATATTGTAGTTTATTGTCATACTGGACAAAAGTGTTGTATAGTTTAACATCGTATAGAAAGGATGAAAGTGAACCAATGTAAAAATATTGATTCTATGGGCGGTTTCACGAATCAACATTTTATGAGATGGAGGTGAACCGATGTGAAGAGATTGGTTTTGGGCTTGAACTTTGGGAGGTTGCCTACGTACCCAGACTAGAAGGAAAGGATCAAAGTCAGTATAGTTCAATTAAATAATGAATTAGTGATCATGTTGTTCTTGGGGACAACGATCTAAAAAATAGCATTGGGACTTACACATGGTTAATAGCCCAAAGAGATTGTTATGGTTGAAGTTTTCTCTAATCTCACATGAGTCATACTCAGTGTGAGAAATAAGAGGTATCAACAACCTTAACGATGCACAGTTTAATGTCATGTAGGACATATGAAGGGACTATGTAGTTTAAAGTCTTGCAGTTAGGACTATTGGTGCTACACAGTTTAGTGTCGTGTAGCAGGGACAAAATATAGTTTAACGTCATGTTGGACGTATTAAAGGACATTATGTACAGTTTAGCGTCATGTAGTTAGGATGATGGGGACAATACAGTTTAATGTCATGTTGCACAAAAATAGGACTGTGCAGTTTAATGTCATGCAATGAGGACAAAAGAGTACACCATTTAACGTCATGTTGGACGTATTAGGGATTTTTTCACAGTTTAACGTCATGTTGGATGAAAAAGGGACGATACAGTTTAGCGTCATGTTGTACGTAAGTGCCAATAGTTTAAGTTCACATGCATGGACCGTTGGATGATGCAGTTTAACTTCATTATGGATGTAAGGGACGTGCAAATAGTTTAAGGTCGTATGCATGGACCGTTGCTGTATAGTTTAATGTCATATAGCAAGGACAATGAAAGGGATACAGTTTAATGTCATGTTGTCTGGACATGATGAGCAGTTTTAATGTCATGCAGGATGGTGGTGTAGTTTAAGTTCATACCAGACCAATGATGATATATTTTGTGTTTATAAAAAATACTTCTTCAAAAATCTGGCATTGGTTTGAGTAGTGATGAGTTCTCCATCCATCGCGATTAATGAAAAAGATCCATTGGAGTAGACCCTATTTATTGAGTAAGGTCCTTCCCATTTTGGCTCAGGCTTGGGAAGTTTATTTCTTAGTATCATTGGTGTTCTGAGAACTAATACCAATTCTCCCTGATTGAATGAACGAAGGTGAACTTTTTTGTTGAAAGCTCGTGCTATTTGATTCTGATAGACTTCCAAGTGGTTCAAAGTGCACAATATTTTGTCATCTAACAGTTCCAATTCATTCAATCGCATTTGATATTGTTCTTCTGTAGATGACTGATCAAAAATAGCTACTCTGAGTGAGGGTAGTTGAACTTCAATGGGAAAGATGGATTCTATTCCATATACCAGTTAATATGGAGTTGACCGCGTTGGAGTGCGGGTGGTAGTCCAACAATCCCATAAAGCATGAAAGAGGTTATCAGGCCATGATTTCTTATCATTATCCACCATCTTTTGCAGTATATTTGAAAGAGTCTTATTAAAGGCTTATATCTGGCAATTGTCCACTGCAAGATACCAAGATGAATGATTGGATTTGATGTAGTATTCTTGATACAACTTCTTCCCCTCATATGAACAAAAGTTGGTGCCATTTTCTGTCAATATAGTATAAGGGACACCAAATCTGATAATAATGTTAGGCTTGATGAAGCTAAAAATGCATTTAGAACTGACTTTTTTAAGAGGTATTGCCTCAGCCCATTTGGAAAAGAAATCAGTAGCAGTAAGAATATACTTAAACTGCTTGGCCGTAGCTGAAGGATAAGGTCCCACCACATCCATTCCCCATGTGGAAAATGGCCATGAGTATTTAGCTCTATGAAGAAACTCTGGAGTTTGATGAATGATGTTGGCATGTACATGGAATGAATGACACTTCTTTGTGAAATCAACATAATCTTGTATCATTGAAGGCCAAAAGTATCAATGCCTTCGAATTTGATCAGACAGTCTATGTCCAGATTGGTGGGAAACACAGACTCCTACATGTACATCTTTCATGACAGCCATTGTCTCTTCACCATCAATGCATCTTAAGAGAACTCCATCAAAACCACATTTGTAGAGAGTTTTATCTAGGTGATATGGACTATCATAAAGAGTAAAATTTACCACATGTTTCTGGATTTGTTCTTTATCGTCTCTATCAGGTGGAAGTGTTCCATTTTGAAGTTATTCCCTGATAGGTGACATCCATCCTATAGTATGACCATATAATTCAAGAATTTCACTAATTTCATTAATTTACTATGTTCTGTTCGATCATAAGGTGAAATTGCATAATGGTGGGCAATACTGATGATTGTCTCATCCCGATTTGGATCTTCCAGAGCTGTGGCTATATTATCCAGTGCATCAGCTTGAGCATTTTGTGATATTGGGACATAAGAAAATGTCAGTTCCGAAGGGAATTCTACCATTAATTCTCTGATGTAATCATACAAAGGGGTTATTTCTTCTTTTCGGATGGCATAATCCCAATTGACTTGTTTAATTACTAGGTCTGAATCACCTTTCACCTTTAAGTGATTCACTTGTGCTTGAAGCGCCAATTCCAAGCCTGTGATGAGATCTTGGTATTTTGCTTCATTATTGGTACCGCATTCCCATAATAAGAAAGAACAAGGTAACAATGCCTTTTTTTGGAGAAATGAGCACAATTCCTAAGCCAACTTTGTTGAATTTAGGATTTTCCATTTTCCTCCCTATTGGACTTCTAGAAGAACCATCAAAATACATTTCCCATGCCTGAGGACTTTCTTTAATAGAGAAGAATTCCTCATCAGGGAGTTCAATATCTGAGGATGTGTCTTCCACTGAAGGGTGTTCACCTAGGAAATCAGTCAGAGCTTGTCCCTTTATTTCCTTTTGAGACACATACTGAATGTCGAATTGCTTTAAAATAACTTCCCACCTTTCCAGACATCCTGTAAGCATTGGATGACTAAGGATGGATTTGAGCAGGTTATTGTAAGATACCAATTGGACCTCGTGATGTTTCAGGTAGTGTCTCAACTTCTGAACTGCAAAGATTAATACCAGGAAGCACTTCTCAATACTTGAATACCAGGTTTCTGCTTCAAGCATAGTCCGACTGAGGTAATAGAGGCTGTTTTCATTCCTAGCGTCATTTTTCTGAGCAAGAGAGGCACCCAATGATCGCCCTAAAGCTGTCATATAGAGGATAAGTGGTCTTCCTTCAATAGGTTGCATGAGTACTGGTGGAATCAAGAGGTATTTCTTGAGAATATTAAATGATTCTTGACATTCTTCAGTCCACTGGTATGTGACTCCCTTCTTTATCAATTTGGTGAAGGGTAAAATTTTGCCTGCCAAATTGGCGATGAAATGCCGAATATAGGCTAAGTTTCCTTGAAGTCCTCTTAATTATTTCAAATTTTTTGGTGGTGACATAACAAGGATTGACTTTTTCTTCTCAGGATCGACTTCATTACCACGATGGCATACAACAAAGCCGAGAAATTTTCCTAAGGTTACCCCAAAAGCACATTTTAATGGGTTCATCTTCAAATTATGTTGCCGAAGTTTGCAGAATATGACTTCTAAATCAGCCAAGTGATTAGAACGTTGTTTGGATTTGACCACCAAATCATCCACATAACATTCAAAAAACTTCCCTAAACAGGTCTTGAAGATACGATGCATAGCATCCTAATATGTTGCGTCTGCATTCTTTAAGCCAAAGGGCATTACCCAGTAGAAAAACACACCTTGAGGGGCTCTGAAGGATATGGATTTCTCATCTTCTAGAGCCATTCGAATTTTATTATATCCGAAATATCCACCCATTAAGGAAAGTGCTTCATAGGCAGCTTCTGCATCAATTAAAAGTTCTGTAATTGGAATTGGGAAATAATCCTTAGGAAAATTCCGATTAAGATCTCTAAAATCGATGAAAACTCTAATTTTTCCGTTATTATTCTTCACTGGGAAAATATTGGCTAACCACTTGGGATATTGAACTTCTCTGACGAAGTTATCTTTGATAAGCTTATCCACTTCTGCTTCAATTTTGGAAGCATAAGTTGGGTGTGTTCTTCTCACGGCTTTCTTAAATCCTCGACGTTCTTATGGTAAAACCAAATGATGAGTAGAAACATCAGGATCAATCCCAGGCATCTCTATATAGTTCCAAGAAAATATATCTCGATTTTTCATTAAAAAGGAAATATACATCTCTTGTTCTTCAAGATTCATGGCCGCACTGATTAAAGTGGGGAGTGGATCTTCTTTTGTACCCATATTTATTTCTCTAAGTTCATCCATAGTGGCAGAGATACCCTCTTCAAATGCTGGAGGAGAATCTCTGAGATCTTCTTCTTCTTCTTCATCATGTGTTATTTTTTCCATTTCTACTAGCATAGTAGATTATAAAGAAAAATTTCCATGATCAGAAGAGATGTTAAAATTTGAACATCTTAAAGAAGAAGCTTCCATTTCTGACCTGATTGATGATGAAGGGTCTTCCTTGGGAAATAAAGAGGAGATGATGGATTGAGAATAGACATCATTGTTCACCTCCGATGTTGCTATAACTTCTTCTAGCCTGATTTGCAAAGTATAGTCTTTTTGGATTTCAGTAGATGAAATGAAGACGTCACTCTTTGGGCATTCATCACTTCTTGGTGGGTTACCAATTTCTCCCATGTTGTCTGGCTTGATTTCCATAATTGAAATTATGGATCTTTCCATAATAGTGTTTTGATTTGGGTCTATCTTGTCAATTTGACTGATAGGAAACACATAATATATACACACATGTGTAAATGGATTTACTAGAATCTTCTACAAAACATATGGAGCGTTAACTTTGGTAAGCTCCCTTGTTTTGGATTTATCATTTCCCTTCATGTGATAGAATTCTGCCTCAATGTATTGAGACTCACATGACTTGAACGGGGACTTATCACCATAAAATGTCCCAATATGAACATCGAAACAATATTTGAGACATTGATGGTATGATGAAGGGATAACCGCATGTTGATGTAGCTAGGGTCTTCCTAGCAAGATGTTGAAGGCTGAGTATTGATCAATAACCATGAAATCTGAATTAGATACAAGATCTCCAAACGGAGTTCTAAGTGTAACCTCACCCAGTGGTTCTTGTTCATTTTTATCATATCCTTGTAACATCATGGTAGAAGGAGATAAATTAGATTCTGTGAGGCCCAATCGATGAAGTGTACGAATGGGCATGAGGTTGACTCCTGAACCATTATCAATGAAAGCTCATCAGACATCTATGCCGTTGACCTTGCTAGATAAGTACAAAGGTCTAATATTTCCATGCATGAAATCATCTTCATCTTCATCAGTAAAAGATATTACTGCATGTCATTCTGTAGGATTATTCTCTATGTGATAGACTTCAGCTACATCAATTTTAGTTTCAAACTCTTGAGGACTTGAAAAAGCCTCGATCAGTGCCTACTGAAGATCTTTTGATAGATTCAAAGCATCCAGAATTGATAACATGGCTCGTACTTGGGCCATGTGTTTCAATATATCATACTTTTTATCCAGAGGTCTACGTTTCCCAACAAGAACATGTGGTTTATTAAGTGCCTTGCAAGTTAATTCTTTGGAGGTTGATGCATCTCGTATCGGGATAGGAGTTGGAAATATTCCTGGATTTGGAAGATTAGACTGATTAGATCCATTTACATGCTGAGAGGAAGAAGATGGAACCTTCAACCGGACTTCTAGAATAATTGTGTCAGGATTGAATTTTCTATTGCTGGAAGAACTTGCTTGTTCTTGCTGAGCTCGCTGAAGGGATCTACCATGAGTTTCTGCTGCGTACACAGTTCTAGTAGGGGTAGAATTGGAATAGTGGCTTCTGGGATATCCACATCTTCCTCTGTATCTTAGACCCCTAGAGCTCCCTCTGATTACTCTATTTGTTATAGGGAATTTGGGCTCATCAAAATCAAAACAGCAACTGCCCTAAGGATCTGTTAAGTGAATCATATTAACAGAACCAAAGATGAACTCTTCATCTAAGGAAGACTCTTCCTGACTAGCCAATATAAGCTCTGCCATTTGGTGGGGCGGTGCCTGTTTCTTCAAAGTAGATGGCATGAAATCTGATAGATTCAAATACAGCTTAGGCTTTGACACATACTCATCTTCTTCTAACTGTTTCTCCTTGGAATTGTTTCCTTTATTTTTAGGATTTTCTCTCTGATGAAGAGGGTTTTGCTGCGGAATTCATGGCATAAGGCACACTTGGTTTCTTCAATTGTGTTCGCAAAATAGCATGAGTTCAGTTGATCATCTTTCTGACCATCCAATCATCATATTTTTGTCCATTTTTGCTTTTAACTTCTTGGAACTCGCCTTCGTCCTCTGGAACTGTAGCACTAACACATGTTACCTGAGCTAAAGAACCTTTCAGTTTAACTTGTCCCAAATCAACCATTTTTTGAAGGAGGTCCTTAAAAACAAAACACTCTTGAATGGGATGCCCCAACATTTGATGAAACTGTAAATAGTTGGGACAGTCTTCATCTTCTTCCTTGTTTGGCCTCTTAGGCATTGGCAATTGAACCAAATTATTTTCGAGAGCTGAAATGAAATAACCAGGAACATGTTAATTTCAGAAAGACTAAAATTTTCTTTTCAAATCCTAAAATTTTTTTTGTCTTTGATATCATTGATTAACTTGACTAAACGGCCTCTTTTGTTGGTGCTCAGAGGGTGGAGCCCTTCGGGAAGATAAAGGTTTTTAAGTAGAAGATGGTACAGGTGCTTTCTTAAGCATAATTGTAGCAGTCTCTACTTTACCCATTCTCCTTCCTGGAGCTGATGGAATTACACGAGATTTAGCCTTAGTCTGTATAAGAGAATCTTCAATCTGTTGAGAGATTTAAGTAAGGTCTCGAAACCCTCCTTCATATTTCACAGGGATCAATGGCGTGCGTAATTTGTCACACAGATTTTCCACACATATTGGCACTAGTTCCTCTTGAGGAAGTGCTAAGCTTAGGGAATATGTTAATCACATCCAGCGAGCAATGAAATATAATACCCTTTCATTATCCATTTTCATACAGTTTGTAAGATCGAAAACTGTTGTCTTTGGAAAAGTTGATCTGAATTGAAGAACAAATCATTGACAGAGATATTACCATTCGGTAATTGACCAGGATTGAAAGCTTGTGTACCAGATAAAGGCTGGTCCTTGCAAGGTTTGCATGAAGCATTTGAGTTTCACTACATATTTCTGCTCTGGAGTTCCCATCATAGGATCACAACAAGACATTTAATGCGTCCAATGCTGTTCAGGATCACCTGATCCATTCAAAATAGGGAATACAGGGTTCCCTAAACACGATGGGGGGAGAGATTGAATCTACCCATTCAGGGTAAGCTTTATTTTCTGGTTGAACCTGCGCACACTTCCCTTCCATAGTCTCTAACCGATATGTTAATGACTTAATGGTAGTTATTAACTTTTGAGAAACATCTGGTTGAACTTGGACTTGGGCAGGTGCAATGACTGGAGTTTGGACAGGTATGGCAGCTGGTGCTGCAAATGATGGTAGCACTGTCAATTGTTGTTGCACTTGACCCATAGTATTAGACCTGTGAGGGTGTACTGATAAAGGAGGATATTTATGATCCATCTTAGTAGCTGCAACAAACTCCCTTGGCTGACTGACTCCAGCACGCTTATGAAGAAGACTACCCTGAAGTCGTTTTGCATTCAACCTCCTCAATTCCTTCATTTCTTCCTCCTGTTGTGCAATCCTTTGCTCTAGTGAAAGCGATTTACCTTCTCCAGAGGAAGGATATGTAACCTGATTCTTTCCCTTCCCCTTGTTTGATCTCTTTAGAAGAGGGGAAAGTGGGTTACTTGAAGGATTACCTAGGTTCTGAGTAATCATTTGATTTCGTGTATGCACTCCTACTTAATTTGTGTCTGCACATACATCTTCTTGAGAATGAACCTATTCATCTGAATCCCCTGAGTGAGCCTCATCTGGTGGATCAGTAACAACAGCATTGATGACATTTATTGATGCATAATGCATCACATCCCTTCTATCAGCATTTCTGTGATATTGTCTTCTTCCATGTCTTTGATGAGACATTGCCTTTTGTTGATTTGGTCCCTCAGGAACTTCTTGACGAACCATAATTTGGAGGGAATCTCCTGATAATTTGGCTCTATGTTCCTCATCTGGCTTCTTCCCCAATCAAGAGAAGACCAACTTTTACTTAAGAGGGGATTGATGATTTGAAAAATTCCTCAGTCTGGTGGATTGGGGCTGTTCCTGTTGTCTTTTCTCAACTCCTCGAATCCTATTTTTTGATTCTGAGGGTTGGTTTAAAAGAGTCCCCAGTCTGGAAAGCTGGGGTGGCTCTTGAAATGCTATGTATGAGACATTATTAAAATCTCTCCTGATCTTGTGGACCTTAGTCCTGAAATTAGCTGGATGCATCAACCTACATCAACTTTTATCACCCATTTCAAAAGACTGTTGGATTATTTCTGAAACTTCTATCACTTGGTGATGTGCTCTCTCCCTACTAGAGGCTTGTTAAATATTATCTTTTTCATGATCCGGGAGAAATTCAACAACATTTTCTCTGTATTCTTGATTTTGAGAGGAACTAGTTGAAGCCTGTTCTTGGGAAAGCTTTTGATTACAAACAAATCCAGGTATTTGTGGCCGGACATGGGCAATAACATTGCATGAGACCATTTTCGGTGGGCTTTGCTGACTAGAGAGCATAGTGAAATGTAGTGCTCCATGAACACCCCATCCTCTGACATGAATACCAGATGAGGCATTGGCAATTAACTGGTGCAATCTTCTTAGTGTGCCAAGGCATGAATGTTGAAGGTCTGTATGCTGCTTTTCAGCCTTCAGATATCGAGAGACTGATAGAGATGCCAAGTCAATTTGATGTTGTAACCCTTCTATTATCTTAACATGATTTTCATATTCATCATAAGATAATACTTTCTTTTTCAACTGACAAAAAGTTTTCCATATACTAAGACGAATATCATGAATTCCATCTTCCGTCAAAATCTATGGAATGCCAAACCGAGAGTCAGCCAGAGGACAAAACATGACTGGCACATCACCTTTTTCCAGTTTTTTCTCATGTTTAGCATTTCCTCTTTATCATTCAATGAAAATTCTTCTACCTGATTTGACCAGAGTTGGTGCTTCCTTTTTTCTTCATCAGATTCAACAAGATTGGTAGAGAGAATCACTGATTAAACTAGAAGATTCATGACTTAGGGGTGGTTTGGAGAATGACCTACACCCTGGGCTATCTTACGATTGAGAAAGTATTTCACCTGCTAGCGATAAATCATCAGACATGACTGGTTTCGAATATGAAAGTGCCTCAAGATAAGAGGGATTTCTCGGCACTACATTGTCCACTGGAGCATTTTCCGGGAAATGTGCATCACTACTACAGAGAGGACTTTCGTAGCGAAATTCATCATCACGGGGAGGACCACCATGGTGGGTTACAACAAAAGATGAGATCTCTTTCTCCTTGGTCTTCTGACCACACAGAGGGTTTATGTGGCTCTAATCTGAAGATGAAACATCGAGATAGACCTAATTGTCATGAAGCAAGCCGTCATAAGGAAATGTCTGTTGAAAACCTTCAGAATTAATGTTCCCACTATTGGGAAATGAGGGAGTAAAATCTTTCATTCCAACACATAACTGTCTGAGGGCTTCATGAACTCTAACATTGAGCAAGGCCTTGTTACAGATTGGCTCTTGATTTCTTGAATGTGTTGGGCGGGTCTTTTTCTTAGAAGCCTTCTTACTCAATTTAGCAGGTGTGTGTGTCTGCTTAGGAGAAATGATCAGGTTAGTATGATTATCTCCACTCAAACCAGGTGTATGTGCCTGACTTGGTTATCCGTATGATATGGGGGAGTACACCCCACAACCCTCTTGGACTGGAAAAGATGTGTGTGTCTATTCTGGAGTGAACTGTTGATGTGTCACTCCATTGGTAGGGATGGATTTATGTGTCTTTCCCTAAGATGTTACTGAAGCTGTTATAATATCCTGGAATGCAACCAGAATATGAGCAGGGATTTGCTTATGCTCTTTCACCATTGATTGAATATGCATGGTGACTTCAGCTGCCGGAACAAGGATATACATCCATTCTGTGCTTGGAGTAGGTGTATGTGCCTACTCCTGTCCTCCTTTTCCTGTCAGTGAATCTTGACAGTACTCAAGTGTGGGGGCAGAGAATTGAGTCTGCCTCTTGTTTGTCGCCTGATCATTCCGACTAACTTCTCCGTGTGCTACCAAGTGATACTATTGGTAGAATTGATTAATACTAGCAGGTGTATGTGCCTACTGATCGCACTTTGCCAAACGTGGTTGATGAGATCCATTATATGTAGTCAAATGAGCCTGCTGACTAGCTGATGACGTATAAACAAGTATATGTTCCTATCTATAATACTCCACAAGAATTTCCTGGAGGGATTGGAATGATGCTTCCAGATGAGTCTGCTGGATAGCGGAATTAAAATGGGCAGGTGTGTGTGCCCGCTTGTTGCTTTCCACCAAGTTAGGTTGGTGGACTTCTCTGGAGATGGAAGATATGAGAACCTACTCATTGTTTACCGGATTTTGCCTCTGGAAATTCGTCTTGCCTGCTCGGGTTCAAGGAACCTGAGCCAAACGCCTGGAGTTGGTACCCTCATCATGTTGAGGGCGCACTACCGCACGAGTCTCGCGACGATTGTTAATGGGAGCCTTCGGGAAGGACTCTTGTCTCTTTGAATTAAGTCCCTGAGGGACCTTCTCATTCACCTCCTTAGAATATGGGAGTGAATGGTGATTGCGTTCTGGGGATAACGACCCGAAACGGTTGGAGACGATGGTTAGGACCACCTTCTTCTTGATCACTGGTCATCGCTGTCCGGACAACCCGGGTGAATTGTTTACTTGGAGGGCTTTTCGGGCAGCCTCCAGAGTTGGAATAGTATCATTTTAACGGTACTCCTTAACCAGTACATTTGATAAACAACATTGAAGATGATGAGTAGGTGATATCATCCTCAGAGCGGACGATGATCCAGCAGGAGTAGCATTAGTGGCATTTGCAGCAGAAGTTTTAACAACAGACGTATTCACAGATGTGACCTTAAGAGAATCCATCCGGGAAATGCAGAAGATCTTCGAAAAGAGTGCCTATTTGATATAACAGATGTAATCAAGATAAATTCAGCCATTACATATTTTGGATGAGCACATATGTCAATGATTTTTTTTATTGGCCCTCTCATTGAGTTTTAAATAGGGGCCTACCAAATAAGCAAAACATCATTTTTACTTGGTTAAGGATTCACGCCCGGTTCACCATTTTTTGCTTCCCTTTGGAATTGGGTATGATCTCATTTATTTAAGATTCAAACATTCCAAGCAGTTTCTAGAGGGTTTGTTCGTAGAACCGGAAATATCCAATGATTCCATATACATTTGAACCTACTTTCCAAAGGTAGGCGCTCATTAGTTGTGGACTGATGAGCCTTAGGAATTTTTATTGGTCGAGAGGATGGGAGGTCAGACTCATCACACCTTTTTTAGGGGAATTATTGTCTACTAAGTGACTCTATTTATAGATTTAAGTTATGTTCGTGAATCCTTATTACATTACAAAGTATAAAATGAGTTTTCCATTAGATCTGACAAACAATGATTGATTTGTAAGAAATTTAGAGAATATTTTATATGTATTTGAGGTTCTTCATTGATAGAGAATCATCTGTATTTGTTAGAGATTCTTAGTCAATGGTATCCTTTGATACATAAAAGTATCTGGGTCATTATGATGACCATACTAGTTTTAAAGCCACTCAGTGGGGCACTTGAAGTTTATTTTCATTCAGAGGGACATGAATTATTTAAAAGTTGGGATCGTACCCACAGATGGGCTGCCAACGTATCGTTTATTTTGGAAAAGGAATCAGAACCCACAGAGTTCAATTAAGGGAGTATGATGTTTATGATTTAAGGCTCAAAGAAAGATGTCATAATTACTTTTACACTCTAAGCTCAGGTGAGTCATGCTCGGTGTGAGAAACAAAAGGTATTGGTAAAGCCAGGAAATTGTGTCATGAAAGATTAAATCATAAGAAATGAGGATTAATATTTACTTCAGGGAAGAAATCCAGGAACATGGTCCATAAAGGTATATGTGCCTCATGGAGATTTGGATTCTCTAATCTTGGGGCTTACTCCTAAGGAAGATTCCCAAGTTAGGAGGGGATTATGATTGGGATTTATTCCTGAGAAGGAAGTCCAGATAAAAAGTAAATTATGACTGTTTAAGGGACTTGGGGCTTACTCTTAAAGAGGATGCCCATATTTGAGACTGGGGCTTATTCCTGAAAAGGAGGACCAGGTTAATGAGGAATTGGGACTTACTCCTGAAAAAGAGGCCCAGGTTAATGAGGAATTGGGACTTAATCCTGAAACAAATGCACAGGTTAATGAGGACTTGGGACTTAATCCTAAAAAGGAGGCCTAGGTTAATGCGAACTTAGGACTTACACCTGAAAAGGAGGCCCAGGTTAATGAGGACTTGGGGCTTATTCCTACGGAGGATTCCCAGTCTTGAGAATTATTACTGGGGCTTATTCCTGAAAAGGAGGCACATGTTAAGGGGTTCTCTAATCTTAAAGGATGAGGTTGAATGAATGAAATATCAATATTTAGTGACATAAAGATGTGTAAATCACTAAGTTTTGAGAGATATTACACAGAATTCCTTTCAGATAAGGACGTTAATCAAGAAAACATGCCATAAATGGGATTGGAGAATGTATTGAAGACTGAATATTGAATAGGAGAGGTGGAATGGTATAAGAGGGGTTAAATGGGAAAGAAGGGCACCCAAAAAGACAGGGGCGCGCAAGTCCTGATAGGCGCACAGGTACTACGTGGGATCGCAGGTCCTGGTCGTGCAGGTATACCTGCGCGACACATGGTTACTTGCGTGATTGTTAACCAGTAGTGTAACACTTGGGGGATCCTTTACCAAAGCCTTTATAATTATCCTGAGGTACTTCCAGAAGAGAGGCGCACAAGTATTGGTGAAGAAGTAGGGTGGCACGCAAGTATGTTCATTTACCTTAAGGGTAAAACATGTTAGGCGCGCAAGTGTTAGTGAATTCTAACACTTAGACCTTACTTCTCTTGTTTAGACCTTCCATTATTGGTAATGAATTACCTTAAAAGTGTTCATAAGACCTGAAGAAGAGACTTGGGCATTCAGAGCTCTATATCTGAATTCTGGAAAAAATTCCTCCTAAATGGGGGCCACCGGGGGTATTTATAGGTTGGAGAAGACCCCGAGCGGTTTTCAAAGAGGGTGCGCAAGTCACTTGCATGACCATTATGTGGCGCGCAAGTGTACTTGCGTGACCATGAGAGAACTTGCACGACCCAAGGTCCATTGACTCCTTTTTCTTTCCTTTGTCGATTTTTGGTGTTTTCTTAAAAGGATGAATTAATTTGGTTTAAAGGTATTTCCCTTTACATTCCTTTGGACTATGTGACGAAATGGAGCATCAACACATACCTAGGGTAAAAAAAGTGTTATGGACACTACTATGGTCTCAGATTTTGGATCTAATATTCCATTTAAGATTTATCCCATTTTCTTTGATTTTTTTTCATATAATAAAATTATAATTAATATTTTTATAAAATTAACACTGAGAACACCGGACCTTGGAATCTCATTCCATCTCATTACCTAGATATGGAAATATAAATATAAAATTTTCAACATCTTAAAAAAATGAGTATCTACATGATATATGAAGAACCTGGAACAATACCAACTCAATCAATCACAAAACTAGAGGAGAGCGTGAGCATGATCATCTTAATGAGTGGAGAAGAAATCCAACCAAAATGTCCTAACTAAGTTCAAGATGAACCATAAGAAGGAAAGTCTCAAAATTCTCAACAAACTCTAGAAGAAGAACCCACTCCACCAAAAGAATAAGAAAAAATGAAGGAAGAAGAACCCTAGATAATATTTGGATATGAAATTCCTGAAACTCCATTACAAATGTTGAAAATAGAGAAGAAGGATATTAACCTTCCATTCTATTATATATTTACAGAAAAAAAAATAGAGGAAGAGAAATATTAAAGAGAGATATAAGAGAAATTTAAAAAGGATGAAATTAACACACATCTCATGGATGATATCCAAATAAATTCCAAAAAATACTGAATTTCACAAGTATGTTTTTAGAAAAAGAAAGAGGATTGATAGAAATGAGATGACTAGCTAAGGAAGGAGTGTCTCATATATGATCACCCCAATATTGACAAAAAATTAACATCCTAGGAAATTTTATATTCCCTACTCCATTGGTTCATTGAAATTTTATTATGATTTTTGTGATAATTGTTCTCCCATTAATGTACTATCTCATTATATTTTTTAATCTGTTAAAATTGGGTAATTGAATCCCACAAGAGTGGTAGTCCAAATATAAAATAGATCAAGTATTTTCTACTAGGAGTGCCAGATGATGTACTTAATGAAATATAATGACTAATTTTTCCAATAATATTCAATATACTCACCATGGAAGAACATAAATCACCAGTCCATTCACCCATCATAGTGGGAAGAATATTATTGAAAACAACCAAGAATACCATAAATGCACATGAAGGAACACTTTTAAGGGTGCTTGGATACATCAAAGTGAACTTCAAAAAGCCTTTAATCCCTGAAGGTTCATTCACGAAACCACTCCCCCTTTTCAGTCACTCATGAGGAAGGTATTTATACCATTGAAGACTCAGGTATTGTCATATAATTGTTATCCTTCAGATATCACTTTTCTACTAAAATAACTAAAGAAAAAGTGAATACCCAAAAATCTAGAAACATTATTAGAAAATATCAAGAATAAATTAGTTTTAATTTTGTTGATAATTTATTCGAAGATGTTGGCATAATACCGTTTATATAGAAAATTCATGCTTTGGAATTAGGGGGTTTTAATTCAATCTCATCTATAAGAAAACCCCCCGAATATGGAATTTAAGCCTCCCCCACATTATTTAAAATATATTTTTGTTATGGAAGGATATAAATTACAAGTAATAATAGAAACAAAAATATCAAAAAAATCAATAGAAAACATTAGTTGACCTTTTAAAAAGGAACATCAGAGACATAGGGTGGTTTATAGGAGACATACAAAGAATTAAACCCATGCTATGATTTTGTAAAATAATTCTAAAGGGTGACTCCTGGCCTCTTAGTCATCCCCAAATGAGACTAAACCCTTCCATTATGAATGTACTATATATATATATATATTGTTGGTAACAGACATAATTTACCAAAATTCTTACTAACAATGGATCATCCCCATTCATTTGGTTCCCAAAAATACTATCTTTAAAATTTTGAAAAGTGATAATAATGAATTAATTATTATGAGAGTTCAGAATAGTTAGAGTGTATGCATTGAATATAGGAAGATGAATCAAGTACACATAAAAGACAAACTCCCTATACCATTCATTGACTAAATTATGTAATGTTTAGCAGGCAATAAAAATTATAATTTCTTAGATTTCTTTTCAAGAACCAATTTACCCATAAGACCAAGAGAAGAAAAAAATAACCTATCCTTTTTGGGTATTTTCATTAAAGACGATTCTTTTTGGGATATGTAACACCGTAGTCACATGTTAGGGATATATGGTATGAATATTAATAAATCATATTGAGGTCTACATAGAGGTATTTCTTGATCACATCACTATTAAATATTCCTTTAATTATTTATTAAGAAATCCAGAAATAGTATTGATAACATGCATTGAGAAAAAAATAATTTTGAACATTGATAAGTGAAGCATTATGATTGAAAACGGAATAGTGATATTTTATATCATTTTACAAAAAGGCATTGAGTTAGAAATTATATAGTTGAATTGATCTATTTTTTCCATATCAAACATGTGTAAAACATATTAGATGATTCTTGGGTCATGTGTGATTATACAGAAGGTTCATCTAAGAATTCAGTAAGATTGATCTTCCTCTTTTTATATTTATTTTAAATGAGTAAAAATATGAATTTAGTGATTATTATAAGTATTAATTTTATGAGATGAAGAAGAAACTGATCACCCCTCCAATTGTGAAGCCCCGAAATTTGTAGCACCCATTTGAAATATTTTTTGATGCATAAAACCATGTTTTGGTAGTAGTAATTTACCAAAGAACATAAGGAAAAATAAAAGTCATAAATTATGAATTAAGAACCTTGGATTCAACATAGATCAATTATAGAAATAATAAAATAGATTTCCTGAATGTTTTATTTTATTTAGATAAATTTAGATATTATCTTTTTTGAACTAAAGTGGTTGTATTTTCTATTCATGCATAACATAGGTATTTAATAAATAATGATGATTCCAAGCCATTTTTGGTAAGATAGATTCTAATCATTCAAGTGTTAAATATAGAGAACAATGCTAAAAAATGAGATAAAAATCATATGGAAAATCATCTTATTAGACTTCCTTGCACTGCTAAAACATAAATCCAAGAACTAAACCTACTTAATGATGACATACCAGGAGAAAAAATCCACATCATGAAAGGTGAAGTACCCTAACATGATAATATAGTAAATTCTTTAGCCACATATTAGATACCATGTCATATTAAATCTCATCAAAAAAACAACTCAATACTGAAGCTAGATTCTATATTTGGGTGGATCCATATATGTAGAAAATATGTAATGTTAAGTCATAAAAAGGTGATTAACACAAAATGAAATAAATTTTTTATTTGAATTTTTCCATAAAATTGCTTATGGTGGACACTATATGCCTCAAAGAACAGTTATAATAGTCTTAGAATCTTGAATTTATTTTCTAAACTTGTATAAATATGATCATTTGAATTGTATGAAATGTGAGAAGTGTCATTATTCTAGAAATATTATGAAAATATAGGTGATGACTCAAAAAACTATCATTTTTTTGTGAAATTTTGATGTATGGGGTATGGATTTTATGAGACCCATTCCTATATATTTTGGGAAATCATACATTTTAATTTATATATATTATGTACTTAAATTGGATTAAGATAAGGCCACCAAGACTAATGATTCCAAGGTTTCATGTCAATTTTCTTGGTAGAACATATTTTGTAGGTTTGGAGTACCAAGGGCCATCATTAGTTAGTAAGGGAATCATTTTTATAATAAAAATTCACAGGATATGATTAAAGGTTATGGGGTTTATCACAAGAAATATACACCCTTCCAACCTCATAAAAATTGCCAAATCGTTATGTCTAATCAGAAGATAAAAGGTATCTTAGAGAAAATGGTTAAACCCAAATTGAAGGATTGGATCCAAAGACATGAATATACCTTATGAGAATACTATAAATCATAAAATACACCCTTCTGTATGAGACGATACCATTTTATTTATAGATAAAATTCTCTTCTTCTAGTGGAGTTGGAGTACAAAACATATTAGGCTGCCAAAATGATGAATTTTGATTTGGTGAGTACCTAAAAAAAGAAACAACGAGTTATAAGAGATTGAATTAATAAAGATAGAGACTTTTGAAAACATTATAATTTAAAAATAATTAACCTCAGTAGCACATAAAAAACTGATTTAGAAAAACAACTTCCAACCATTAGATCACGTTCTTCTATACAGTTCGATACTGAAGTTAATGTTGTGAAATATTCATTCATGGTGGGAAAGACCTTTTATTTGTTCTCAAGTATGTCCCATTAATTCCATTTATTTCAATAAAGAAAGAAAAATAAAACCATTTAATATAAATGGGAAAATTATAAAAATGTTTCATTGGAGTCTACAATAATAACTAGTGGAGGAGCTCAAATGTCTCTATCAAATCTATTGATTTCTTCATATGAGGTTATATCAAGCAAACAAAATTATCCAAAGTTCCTTTAAAGATGAAACTTGAGATTTATTGTTTTCTTAATATTTAGAAGTTTATTATAAAGACACTTCTTCCTTTAACCACATTCATCATTAATATATTGGTTCTTACTCGGGTATGAGTTGTTTTATAGGACCACCATAAATTAAGGTACCAGACAAACCCAAACAATGAGAAGGAAAAGGAGAAAAAAATCAAATGAAAAATGAGTTTATTAATTAATTCTTTATGTTTTAAACTCCCTGAATCCTTATGATTTTTTTTAAATTTAAAATATCAAAAAAAAATGTTAAACTAGAAATTGCATGCCTACATTAAGAATCATGATTTACTTCACTTATAAAGGAGACTTGAGTTTGTTACTAAATCCTTTTATGTAATATTGAAGATTTAAATGATAAGTATATTAAATTAGTATGATTAAAATCTATATTATTTAAGTGATGCATTAATATTAAAATGATGACTCATCATTTTAGGGAATTGGTTGATTCAGGTTGATAAAATTTATCTATTTTTTCATTCCTTTAATTTATAAAATTAATGTAGATTTTTTTTATCAGTTGTGATGTGAGTGATTTTCCTATTCCATATGTGAACTCTTTATAGGATTTCTAGACCAAATATTTTCTATTATATGTTTATTAAATTTCATGAGTGAACTTGTGACATATCACCTTATAGAACATTCATTATAACTTGTCAATGATATATATATGAATAAACACATTTAATATTAATATGTAATATTTATTAATAATGAAATATCCATGAGACCACCCTATAAATTCATCATTGTTTATCCCATAGAGACCATGAATTACCTGGATTGGAATGATCTATATTTAAATACATTTATATCCATTAATATTCACCTCTTAGTATTTTTCATGATAATTTAAATATGAATTTTGTGGGTGAGGGAAGTCATGGTGGATGAATGCACTACATTGTGAATAAAAAGTGTAGGGGTTATAATTTAGGTATTGAGGACGGTTTTTTATTCATAAATTATACTTTAATTGTTTCCTTTCCTGAAAAAAACTTAAAAAATGGGTTGTAACATAGAATAATTAAAAAGGACCATTACTAAACTGTAAGTTTTATCATATTTATTTAGGTGGTGGATTTGAGGTTTATTACAATAATCAATTTCATAAAATAATTTTTTTGAAAAAATTATTTGAAAAAAAAGTAACAAAAAAACTAAATAAAAATTCAAGAAGGAGAAATTTATTCTTTATGATATCATTGATCATTATCATACTTTATGTTTAGGAATAGGGAGGTTTCACTTTGAAGGTGAGATTTTCATTATGATTTAGATTTTGAAATCATGCATTATACTTCAAGATATCAACCACCTCCTTTATCCCAAATGTTTTCATATCAATTACTACAATCATTTAGCCTCTGATTTATTATAACCATAATTTAAAGGACCCCTTGATTTCATTTTTTATTTTTTTATTTATATAGTGGTGAAATTAGTACCATTACAAGACTATAGAAAATGAAAAAAAAATTATGATAAGTTGATAAATCTACATGAATTTGAATCATATGTGATGAGTAAAAATAATTAAAAAATGAGGTAAATAATGAATTTGATGTTTAATAGAAATAAACTGAGAAACATGAATTAATTATATGAGAAGAAACATCATTTTTATAGGAAAAATTAAAATTATTGGACTGATTAATATTTTTAAAAATGGTAAATTAAACTGATGTCTTAAATTGAAGCTGATTTTTTTAAAAATGGATAATTTTTTAATTTATCTACTTTTATATTCTAATATTGGTATCATGGTATTTATCATTAATTAAATATTTAGATTTTATACTTGAGAATAATAATAGTTTATGTTTTTGGGTATTTTATGAACTTATATTTTCATGTAATAATTTGAACATTATATAAGGATTGTTAATGGTTTTTTATTACTCCCATTTAATTCACTTATTTTTAAATTTGGGAAATTTTAATATAGTAAATAATGTAAATGAAAAAAAATGAAAAATTATGAAATTTGGGTTTGAACTTATCTTTTATATTCCGTGAACTTTTAACCAAATTTAAAAAAAATCATGTAAAAAAATTATGCCAACATATCTGGACAAAAAAAAATAAGGATCTAATCCACTTAGCCATACCTACACTGGGTCGTTTGACTAAGGAGTTCCTATGGGAAGTCCTTTTATGTGGCAGGGGTGCGAGGCAACATGGGGAGGAGACTATACAATGTTTAGTCTAAATATCACCGGGGACCGTGTGAATTGACATAGGCTTGGATGTGTGTGTATGGTGTGTTGGGGGACCATCCCCAGAGCATGCTTTTGATCCAAAAATTTGATGATTTTTCTTATGTGTAAGAGTTATCCATTCTGAACTTTTTATGAGGGATCATTTCTGTATGGTACCATTCTTCAAATATAAAAATAATGTCGTACCACTTTATTTTGGTGGTCTCTATGATCCGACCAATCCCACTTCCACTCTCGGCTGCTGATTGCCTCTCGTCTACAACCTCCATCATCTTCACTGATCAAAAACACTATGTTCGACCACTTGGGATCTTGATCTAGAGTTGTATATGACCAACCAAGACCCTTTACCATCATAAATAACATATTATCCCTTTGGTGACCTCAGTGATGCCTTTCTGAAAAGGAAGAAATGACCTATATGAAATAAGATCTTGATACGAACATTATTATGGAAAACATTATTTGAGGAGAATCTATCAAATATGTTAATATCATAGCCACAAATACTATTCCATTGAGGATCATTTTTACCATAACCATGCATAAAATAAGTAGGTAGCATGCTGGATAGAGAGAGGAGGCTAGATGATAATACAATAGATGAGATGGGATAATAGTACCATAGTGGAAAAACACGGTCGAAGTGTTTTATAGTTGTGGCCATGTTTGATGATGAACTACCCATTAGGGTCTAATGTATTATATAAACTATAATACATTAGGGGAATGATTGGTACTTCTACAATTGTGGAAATAAAAAAAATTTCACAGTGGTGGAGGACTCATGGAAGTACTAAAAAGATGTCAAAGGTTGATGGATAACTGATGGTATATTATAAACAATAATATATGGTGGTACAATATTACCATAGCGATACACTAGTAGTTTAAGTTGTATTCCACCTTTTAGGAATGATAAATCAAAGGATAAAATAGATGTGCTACTATTGGAGAAGGCCATAGAAGAACAATCATGGTATATGATGAACTACTATTATTGATAAGTGGTAGTATATGGAATGGTATCACATGTTGCACTACTATTAGGTCATAATGGAAGATCATGAAAAAAGAAGTACCCTGGTGACTCACAATGGTATATTCCCAATGATAGATTTTGATAAGTGATAATAGATGGAAGAGTACCAATGTTTTTCTACCAGGAGTTTATAGTGGTTGATCATGATAATGGATGCACCATGGAGATTTCAACTGGTAGATTCTCAATGGTATATTCTTCTACCGTCAATGTGGAACACAAGTAAACACTCAAAATTGGAAACACCCGATATATCTAGAGATTTAATGCTGTGAATCTTTGAAAAATATATATTTAAACAATGATTAATAAAAATAAATATATTAGAGATATGATAAAAAGGTATTCTTCCATTTATAAATAAAAGGGTTGACTCTATTAAAAAAAGATCAAAATAAAAGGATCATTGCTACTACTCCATTTTCTGTTCAATTTATTTTTTTAATTTTTATAACATTTTGTATACCCCTGTCACACAAATTAATTATTTTAGAATGGAGTTTCGGTGAAGGAGAGGTGATCCAAATTGTTAATTCTTGAATCTTGTTAAATTTATTTAAACACCCTGATTAGTTTTCTTTATTTAAATGGTTTTCAATTCTATAATCTCAAATTTTTATTGTTTTTATATATAATTTTGTATTTTTTACTATTTTCTTGATTATAGAAATACTTTACCTCTCTTATTGTTTTTTGATCCCACCCTTGGTTGAGCAATGGTAAAATAAAGAAGGGTTTTATTATTACTAAATATTTCAGGAAGTAATAATGGTCTATTTGGTACTCAAATCAATCAAAAGATTGTTAATAAGAAAAAATGACCTTATTTATCTTTTTGGCGTGGAATACTTTTCCCTAATATCAATACTATTTATTTTTTATTCAATAATGTATTTATATAATATTAAATAATTACTAATGGTAATTTTCTCTTAAATTTGACATTATTTTCAAAATTTAAAAGAAACCTTTTTAATTTTTTTATACAATTATTTTTTGAATTTCATTACCAAAGTGTGAAAAGAATTTATTTTTAACATTTTTAGGAATTTATTTTCCCACCATTAAGACCAATATTGATTATTTAGCTTCATTTCTAACATTTTTTGGTTTTAGAAAGCATTTGGTATTTTTGTTTTGAAATTTTCAAAATTAAAGGATACTATTTTGTAAAATGTTTTTAAAAGTGATTCCATTCCTCTTATGTATATTTTTATCCCCCAAATCATATTTTAGTAATTTTATATAGAATATATTTAGTATTTAATTATTATAAATTATTTTAAAAATATATTTTTTTAAATTATGCTTGAAATATTTAGAAAATATTTTTTGGAGGGACTCCTATTTTCTAAAAAACTTATGAAATATATTATGAAAATTATTTTCAAAAGTTTCTATTGATTTTTCTCTCAATATATCAAAATAATTATATTTACTACAATTACTTCATTTTTAATGAATTAATGGTTTCCTTCATCATGGATGTATTTTAAATTATTTATTGTATTGACTTAACTATATACTAATCAAGAAATATATTGTAAACACCCTATTTAAAATAAATCAGATTGGGGGTGTCAATTAAAAGATAAATTATTTATTGACTAGGGAAACATTGTTAATTCATAAAATTTTTAGTTACACATAGATGATTATTGATTTCAATTATAGGATTATTATAAAATGGAAAGCATTGGAAATATATTGTTTTAATAGAGATGATTATTTATTATCAAGGAAGGTGGATGATGAATTTTATTTTTTTATTCATTTTCTTCATATGAAAAAAGAATTAGAATTATTATGTGATGGGTATGGGATAATATTAGATATTCCCTTGATGCATCAATAGGTTGATGATACTAAATAGCTGGGGTTTTCAATGTATGCATTCTAAATAATTTATGATTTCTTGATTAAGGCCTTGAAAGTATGAATAATGCCTTGACGAAGGCCTTGATGGTATAATTGTGATGTCTGATATTATGCATTACATAATTATGAAATTAGTTATTATTTTCCATGTGATCATTTATGTAGTTATGTTATCCGTTGAAATAATTCATTGTTATGCTGTAAGATAAATAGATTGCTTCATTATTAATAAATTCTTCCATATTGGTCATTCCTTATTTATTGTATGATATATTTCTCTATATTATTTACCTTACCACCATTTGAGATCACCCTTCTTATGTTTCCATTTACCATGGTTATATTGAAGAGTATTACATATGATGTTTCTAGAAGGGTATCATGTGATTTTATTTTATGAGAGATATTGAAGACTTATTATTCAATTAGAAAATCTATTTATAATCGAAAAAATATCCATTGGATATATAAGACAAGATTTTTGTGATGTAATGTTTTTTCTTAATTATATAGAGCTTTAAAACTAAAAGTCGCCTTCGGAATATATGTGACTCAACCATTTATTTTGATATGTTGTATTTATGTATGTTTAAAATTGGGTCACATGAGTTTTTATTAAATAAAATATGAAAATACTATATTCTTATCTCCTAATTTGGGTGTACGGTCTAGGATATTACAGACACTATTGGATGAATCTTTTTCACTATCACTATCATCACATTACTATTCTTCAATTATAAAAAACAAAATATTGTTTTTAAATTTTAAAAATTTCATCTCTTTTACCTTTGAATTAGTATTATTCTTATTTAATTTTAAATCTTATTCTAGAAGAAATTATTTGATGTCCCCTATTCATCTTTAGTCACATCCTCCATGAAATTTTAATAATGTATAGAAAAATTTGTAATAACTTCACAGATAAAACAATTACATGGTTGTTTACCATGATATATATCTACCCCTTTTTAATAATTTCTTGAGAAAAGTGACATGATCAAGTGGGTTCCACATGACCTCATGAACTCATCATTGTATTACATAGGTCTTCAATTCATTGTATGGGTTTATACATGATTAGTAGGGATATTATAACCTTCGAATAAAGTAACCATAAATCATTGTGAAGGTAAGATAAATAATCAATCATATGAACATCATAACATAGAAATTAATGTATAAGGAAAACCATTTCTAAATAACCATGACATTCCATAAAAAATGAACTATATTATAATGTAATAAATCATACTAAAAGAGTATAATCACATATGGTCCAATAATATATAAGCTATCTTGAAGAAAAAATATAATGAATACTATTATAAAACTATGTTTGATCCTATAACTAGTCCAATATCACACTTAAACAATTTATACATCTCACCCATCAATAAAAGTTCCCATTACCTTACCATCATCTTGAATAATGAATTTTTCACACACACCAATATTCCCAAGTATGGTGTGAGTAAAGATATATTAGAAACCACCAACGGTGTCACTAAACAAATCCAAAAAATATAAGTTCATGATTAATATGAAATTTTATTAAAGAACCTAGAATATGATTTTGGTGTTATAAAAATATCAAAAAAAAATCCCATAAATGACCATACATACCTTAGATAGTGTCTAAATGGTACGAATTACCCCTATTCTAAAATCAACCCTAGGAAGAATAATCTATAACCAATCATCTCATAAATCAAGGTAAACGAGCTATCACCATACCCATATATCCAAGGTGAATGATAAATCACCATCACATACCCCCAGTGAATGGTATACCACAATTTCATACACCGGTGAATAATATTTTACCATCATATACACTTATTGACTGATACATCATCATTATGCACCCTTAATGAATGATTCAACACCATCATATTCCCTAGTAAAAGATATATCAACATGTCATACCTTAGTGAATGATATATAAATATCCTAGAAGTAATGGTAAACAAGATATATTCTGGTGAATGATGTATTATCACCATAAAACCCCAAGGTGAACAATACATTACCATCACATTACACTGATGAATGAATCAACATAATTATATCACCCTGATGAATGTTAAATCACTGTCACATATGCTAATTGAATGATAAATCACTATCACATACCCTCGATGAATAATACATCACCATCATATACCCCTAGTAAATGATAGAATACTATCTAGAGGATCCAAGGGTGGATGGGATACAACCAAATTATACCCTAATGTGTAAAATATACCACCACAACAATATTACATGGTTAATGAGTCATAAATTAATTCACAATAGAGTGGTTGGCATAACATGGTAACAAACATCATGGTGAATAAGTCATTACCCTGTTTCCAAGTCCTGTAAATTTATAGTGTCACCATTTCCCAGAAGGGTTGATCTTATAAGGCCACTAACCCATCTCAATATTCCATCACAAGTCCGATTCATTCATTTTATAACTGATTCTCAAGATTTCCTTTCCAATGGAATGTTCTACGACACCATAAAAATATATTAAGGCCACATCATAAGACACTACCAAAAAACTATACATGGACGGTGCTTGCCTTTATCAGCGCAAACAGAAAAGTGCTAATAAAGGGGTAGGACTTTATCAGCACTTTAAATATCCCTTTATCAGTGCTTTTCTTAGAGCTGATAAAGGTTACATTTATCACCACTTTTCTTAGAGCTGATAATGTTTATTGTATACATTAAATAAAAAACACATGTTATAACAATATATATATATATATAATAAAATAATTATAAGATTAATAATAAATATATTTATTACATTTATTAGATTTATTAATTCATTATATTTAATATATATATTTATTATATTTGTTTATATTTAATGTATTTGTTTTATTTATGAATATATAATACTTTTTAATATATATGTATAATTAAAATTATTGAATATATATGTGTTTTCCAATGAATTGTGGTCAATGAATATATCATTCGTATTTATATGTGCATGAATAATGTTGATTTATAGATTATAATTAGATATCCTGTTGATGTGTTATTGACTTATAATTCATTATGTTACCCATATAATATATATGTTCTAAAAAATGTACACTTATAATTAAAATTACATTATATTTAAAAAAGAAATAAATATTTTATTATATTTTCAAAGATATGTATATATAAATATACCTTTAAAATAATTTTATAAGTATGAAAATAGATATATTTATTTTGAGTTATAATTATTAATAAATATAAATATATATATTTATTATAAATATCATTTTAAATATAAATATAATAAGAGAAACAAATTATTAAATTTATACATTTATCAGTGCTTTTATTTACACTTATAAAGGGGGTCTTTATCAGTGCTAAAATGAAAAGCGCTGATAAATCCACCATTTATCAGCGCTTTTCATTTTAACAGTGATAAAGACCCCCTTTATCAGAACTTTTTACTAGAACTGATAAAGATCCACACGGGATTTATAAAATCCACTGAGTCCTCCTCCTCCTCCCCTCACCCTATCAAGCTTTCATAGAAGCCCTACCCTGCACCGCTGCCTCCTCTCAGCCACTGCCTCCTATCTGTCGTGGCCACCGCCTCCTTCTCCTCCTCATCCTCTGCGACTGACACCACCACCACCTCCTCCGGCGCCTACTTCTCCTCCTCCTCCTCTACCGCAGCTCCTCCTCCTCCTCCTCCACCACCACTAATGCTCCTCCTCCTCCTCCATTGGAGCCTCCTCCTCCTCCTCCTCCTCCTCCTCCTCCTCTGTCTACTCCGCTACCTCTACTGCCTCCGCTGCCTCAGAGCTGACTCTGCTGCCTCTGCGCTGCCTTCGTGCTGCCTCTGCTGCCTCCGCTACCTCCGTTTCCTCCACTGTTGACGCCTCCTCCTACGCCGACACCAGGTACTCCTCTTTAAGGTGAGTAAAATTTAATTTGAATGAATTAATTATGTTTACATTTATTTTCAATATTGAGATTAATTATGATTTGGCATGATTCTTGTGTGTGATGCTTGTGTGTGTGACTTTTCATCAGGATTTGGGGTGTATACCATATGACTATTACCTTTATAGAATCCTGAATGAGCAGTGTAATTTGATTACTGGGATAGAACAAATGTGAGGAAATATTTATGAAAGCTTATAGAGGATGACATACTATGTGGTATAGTGTTTTTAATGGATCACGTCATTACAAGGTGTTGCAGTTGGTATGTTTTTAACCATTGATAACCTTGGAGTAAGGGGTGTATTTATATTTTATATATGGATTTGATTAATACAACCTAAAATAACATATCTTGGTGTTTTTACAGTTTCATGGAAGTAATTTTAATAGTTTTAAGTGACCAATTAGAAAATGTACCTGGTGGTAATTTGAATTTGAAAAAATATAGATACCCCCATGTACCTAGTAGTGGATTATTCGGTTCCAAGGGTGTTGGTGGAGTTTTTAAATCCCATGTTGTGCAGCATATGGATAATATATAATGAATAAGATACTAGTGGACCACTGGGTACCTTGTGGTTAATGTATAATTTTTTTAAAAACTAATGTTAATTTATTTTACAATTAAAAATATTGTAAATTTACAACCCTCTATGTGGCATGACTCTACCCAACTAATATATCCACATTCCCATTTCTCAATTCTCCCTCCACATTTCAATGATAACATATTTTTTCTAAATGTCATGACAAATAGTATTGCAATGAAATTGGGTGTTTAGGGTAATGTCTAATTTAATCTATTTATCCTTGACATCAGTTCACTAATCTAACGTATGGTCAACCATAAATCAATAAATAACACCCCCTTGATAGATTCTATGATTTAAAATGAATGGGGAAGAATTGAACCTTATTAACATATGGGTAAATTATATTTTCAATAAACGTAGGTTTTTCCTTTAATATCATGCTATATATTACATTTTTTGTTGTATTTATTTGTGTGTTTAAGGAGGATCGTCTTAATGTGACCTATATTGTGGATTATGGGATTATAATTTTTGAACATGATTAGGTAGAGTCAAATATAACATGAATATATATTCTTCTATATATTTTTTTACCTTTATTATCCAATGGTGAATATTTCATCAAGGGTTGTGGGAAATAAATAGGTGTTTCAAAACTCAAATAGGTAATTATTCCTAGAAGAAATTATGATTATCCAATGATTTATTCTATTAATAAATTATAAGTTTTGTCAAATGATTATTAAATTCAATAATTGATGATATGTTTTAGTTTTTATTGTATGTTCTTGGGAAAAAAATTTAAATGAAGATTGGAAGGTTTCATATTACGTCGAGTGGTGTATTTCCTCCATATCTTATTATAAATTCTACAAGAGGTCCACTTGAGAGATTTGGTTGGTTAATGATAAAAGATAGTTTTGCCTCATGGGTTTTATTAATGGATGAGTAAAAGTATATGGTTCAAGAGATAGATGATCTATTTAGAGGTACATCCTATGATCCATAAGGGATAAGACTTAAGTTAATGGCTTATATAGGTCGGTTGAGGGTCCATTGGGATATTTAAGTGCCCTTGATGGTTTGGGGTAATTAATGAGTTTTGTGGTTTGAAGAAGCCCCTCTATAAGTGAATTGAAAAGGGTGATATGCAATTTGATCTTAGTAAAGTAATGATCATAGTGTAATTTTTATTACACTAAGAGTAGGAGTATTCCCACCAAACATTCTTCAATTTGGTATGGTGAGTAGATTGAGTAAAAATTAGAAGCATATTATTACTAGATTCAAAAGGAAATTTAGTCAAGGGTTTTAGATGTATTTTACCCATATATTTATTGATAAAATTCTCATATATGAGTTAGAGGATCATTAAAGGTGATAAAATATGAAAAATTTATGTTTTTCTTGGAAAACAAGTGTCCCAAAACAAGGAGGACGTGATTACACTTTTATGGGAGTGTTCCAAATGACGATGTTCACTCTAGTGTAAGATATCACACCATAGTAGGTCTGGTGTAACTATGAAGGGTCTGAGATGTAGGAGAGACATATTGTAATATGGAACATTTAGCTATAATGGATGTCTCTAAGAGAATATTAAGAGATAATTTCTTTGGGATACCTAGCTCATGAAAATAAATGTCGCACTGGTTTGGGGGTCCAATGGTATCAGTATGTAATGAAAAGGATCATGCTATAATAGTGTTATTTCATACTATAGTATATTTTTCATTATTAATTGGTGTATCATTGTTTAAAGGGAGGTTTCAGACCATGTCACAACTATAAGGGTAACACCAAGAATGGTATTCTATAGATATTGGTAAATATGAGCAAACATGAATCACATTTCAGGATATGTTATGTTAGGCCATAAAGGTGGTGAAGGATCTTTGGGATTTAGTTACTAAGTCATTTGGAATTAAGATTCATTCCCTATGTAAATAATTCACATAAAAGAACATTTAATATCGATAAATATAGTGTCACATGACTCGAATCAATGATTGGGTTTTAATGATGAATCCTTCAGTTAACTACTATTCAATCCATGGATTGTTCCAATGATGGTTTAGTTAACATTTGAGGTGAATAATAGGGTTTCACACATAATCCAAATTCTATATTCACTTGTGGTTGACGAATGGTAAATCGATGAACTTATAGATTTAGATAACTATATTGCGTACATGAGACTATATGGTTATATCCTTACTCCATTAATTATTCTTATTGATAATAAACCAAGAATAAGATTCAGGACATCATGAACACTAAGGATAAGAAAATTTATAACAAGATTCTGTGAACCATGTAATTATCACTTGATCCATGTGAGTTCTTTCATTGAATTACTAACACCATTTTACCATCACTATCAAGATCCTTTTTTCACTAATCAGTATTCGGAAAGGAGTTTAGATTATGATTTTTTCGTAACCATTGATTCACCCCCATCTTTAAGTAGTTTTCTACTATCACCTAGTTTATTACCTTGTATGTGTGGGTAACTATCCTTCACAGTTGTATTTGGGTGGTTAGAATTATTATGTGTTCACCATTATTACTTGGTCATTATTTTTTTTGTGAAATAATCATAGGGTATATTGGTCATAATAAAAGTGATAGTATTTAGAAGGTGGAATTTGAAGTGTTTTATTGAGAGAAAATTAGGTAATGCTTATGGGATATGACATTATAAAATAGATGATGGATATGGGTGGACATCCACAAGTAAAAACCCGATAGATTTTAGAGGGAAGAATGTGGAATTCATTCCCATTAATGTGATGAGATTTTTGATCATTTCAGTTTAACTAGTTTGTTTTTTTTTGTTTTATAGTGGCGATGGAATATATGGATTAGTAAGTGCTCAGTTGTGTTTTATAAATAAAGGTATATTTCATGAGTGACTATATTATAGTGCATGGGTCTAAAAACAATAAAAATAAGATTAAAAAATTCTAGTGGAGATATAGGAAAGGGTTTGTGTATGTCTTATATGTGTGATGGTTTTTCATCAGTCCATGATAACACAACAAGCTTATAAGGTATCATTTATCTATTTAAGTGGGGTCATATTCTAGGGGATAATAGTGATCCATGTTCCCGTTATATGTACACTACAATCATGGATTATACCAATGGTGACCATTTTATTGGAATATTAGAGGTATAGACTTGATTCATAGTGAAAATGGTATTGGTATGTTTGGGTCACAAACTAGATCCATGGTTCCCAATGTTTCAGTATGTTTGGAGACATGAAAGGATCCATGGGGACTGAGGTGTCTATATTTTAGGTGTCTAGATAAGATCCATGGTTTTCATGTTATGGGTTTTTAGATTCCTAAATAGGATTCGTGGTTCATGTGTATCAGTTTCTTATCAGCCCAAATAAGATGCATAGTTCCCAAGGTTTGGGTATGTTTGGGTTTTAGAAAATATCTGTGATGTATGTGGTATGATTTTATTAGGAGATAAGATTGTTTTTTGGAACCCATGGTTTAATGTATTGATTCTTGCTAAATATAGTGTTATTTGTTTTTTTTTGTTTTTTTAGATACCACACAACAATCTTACATTATTTCCTTTATAATGTGTGTTGATTATTTATTTGCATTCATATAGATAAACCTAGTATATTAGGAATTATATTAGGTTCCCCATTATTGGTGTCCTACTAATATTTTATCATTCAACCTACATAAGATAATTAGTGTATGTATGGACCTTATATAAGATTAATGATTATTACCAAATATTATAAGTGATCATACAAGAGTATGTTGATGGTATTATGTATAAAATTCCTAGGTGGGCCTTTTATACCCTATGCTAAGTCATACAGACTATTAATGAGCATGACCCCCACCATTTTTGAAGTATCTAGTTTTTTATCTAAATTGTTCTCATATTCCTTCTCCCATAACCTATATACCCATCCTTTGTATTTCAAATAGGATAAATATAAATAAAGAATGGATGAATTCCAATCAGTTGACAAAAGAGTATGAAGAAGGCATGGAAGAGTTTATCAGGTTCGCAAAAGATCATGCATATGACACTTCTCAAATCTTTTGTCCGTGTTTACGCTGTTGTTATTAAAAACAAATTTGTCCAGAGGAGTTGGAAGAACACTTGAACTATCACGGAATAGATCAGAGTTATAAATGTTGGAATAAACATGGGGAAACAATGAATGTAGGTAGTGGCTGAGATAAAACTACGTTTTATGGATCATCTGATATGATTACAAGTATGAATAATGAAGATGACAGTATGGAGGATGTGATTACAGATGTGAATAATGATGAAGATCATATTGAGGAAATGAGAAGGACCATTGAAGATGAACTTCGTGATTGCCCAAAATTGTTTGAGAAGTAAAAAAGTTGTGAAAAGATGCCATTGTATGTTGGTTACACTAAATATATAGCACGGTCATCCCTACTGAAGCTATATAATTTTAAAGAAAACAACGGGTGGAGTGACACCAGTTTTTCCGAACTACTTTCTCTCCTGAATGACATTCTCCCAGAAGATAATGAGCTCTTGAGCCAAACATACGACGCTAAATGAATGTTACACTCGATGGTTATGATATCTGAAAGAATACACGCCTGCCTAAATGACTGTATACTATTTCTCAAGGACCAAAAATCAATTAAATAATTCCCAAAGTGTGGTGCTTCTCAATACATGAAATATTAATCTAGTCCTACTAAAGTTTTATGGTACTATCCAATCATTCCAAGGTTTAGGTGCTTATATGGAAGTGAATATACTGCAGGAAAATTGACATGGCATGAAAATACAAGAATTAGAGATGAGATACTACGTCACCTGGAAGACTCTTCTCATTGGAAGAGAATTGATCATGAGTATCCAAAATTTGGAAACGAGTCGAGAAACCTTCGTCTTGCATTATCTACAAATGGACTGAATCCTTTTGGTTTTCAAAGCAACGGTCACAGTACATGGCCTGTTTTGTTGGTAATTTATAACATACCACAGTGGTTATGCATGAAACGAAAATACATCATGTAATCTATGCTAATATCAGGACTAAAACAACCGGGTAATGATATTGATGTTTATTTATCTCCATTGATTGAAGATTTGAAATTATTGTGGGATTCAGGTGTTACACTGTATGATGCTTACAAGAAGGGAGATTTCACTTTGAGAGCCATGTTGTACAGAACGATAAATGACTTCCCTGTTTATGGAAATTTTTTAGGATATAGAATTAAAGGAACTCAAGTGTGTCTCATTTGTGAACAAGGTACACAATCAATTATGTTGAAACATTCATCGAAAACAATGTTTCTAGGAAATTTCAAATTTCTACCCTGACTAGAAAAGTACTGATCTTGGACGACATCACTTAATGGAAGTTCTGAAGAATGTACAGCACCGTCTCCACTAATAGGAAATCAATTATTTGAGAAAGTAAAAAATGTGGACACTACTTTTGCTAAAATAGCTTCGAAAAACCTTACAAAAATCGGTTGGAAAAAGAGATTAGTTTTTTTGAATTATCAAACTAGAATTTTCTATATGTCAGACATTTTCTTGATGTTATCCATGTAGAAGAAAATGTATTTGATAGTGTCATCGACACATTTCTAAATATACCTGGAAAAACAAAATACGAAATTAATGCTAGGTTGGACATGTTTGAGATGGGAATACAAGAATAGTTGGCACCAGTGAAGGGTGAAAAATGAACATTTCTTCCTCCGGCTGCTTACACTCTTTCTAGGCAGGAGAGATTTCAGTTTTGCAACTTCTTGAATGACTTCAGAGGGGTATTTGTAAAATATCCCGAACCTCGTGTCAAAGAACGATTTGAAGTTAAAAGTTTGAAATCACATGACTTCCATGTTTTGATTCAAGACCTCATTCCAATTGATTTACGTTGCATTTTTTCCTAGAATGTCTGAAATACATTAATGAAACTGTGTTTCTTCTTCAAAGCTATATGCAACAAAGTTATAGACCCGAAGAAATTTGCAACTATGGAAAGAGAAATTTCTATCATATTATGTGAATTAGAAATGTTCTTCCTGCATTCATTTTTTGATATGATGGTTCATTTGATGGTCCAATTGGTGAGAGATATTAAACTATGTGGTCCTGTATATTACAGATAGATGTACCCCATTGAATGGTATATGAAAATTTTGAAAGCGTATTTCAAAAATCGAAGTCGGATAGAGGGTTGTATTGCAGAGCGATATATTGTTGAGTAAGCCGTTGAATTCTGTACCGAATACCTGCCTGGTGTGGAAATCATTGGCCTACCAAAATCTCATCGCATTGGGTGGCTTGAGGGTGAAGGAATTTCTGGAAGACAGGTTGTCACAATCAATATTACAGATCGGGAGCAGGCCCACCTTTATGTTTTTCATAACAATTTCGACGTTGACCCATATGTTTAAACCCACAAAAAATTTATTAGTCATTTGAATCCATATAAGGCTGAAAAATTGATATCAGATACACATAATGGATAGTTTATAGGATGGTTTTGGGACCATATTTTTATGAAGCCAGATGAAAATCCAGAGTCAATTTCAGACCGAATTCGATGGCTAGACGGAGGACCAAGTGTGTATGTATTATCTGACAATGCTTATGTAGTTAATGGTTATACATTTTATACTAATTAACATGATAAAGATAGTACCATGTAGAATAGTTGGGTTACACTTGTGGATAAAGCGATGCATGTTTCTGGTGCTCAGGAAAGAAATCCAATTTATGAAAATATGTCATACTTTGGCATCATCTAAAAAATATGGGATTTGGAATATATGGAATTCCATGTTCTGATTTTTTAATGCAAGTGGGTTGATAATAGGAGTGCTGTTAAAATAGATGAATAGGGATTCGTGAATGTTTATTTCAGTAAGGAAGTGGGAAAGGCGAACCGTTTATAATGGCATCATAGGTAGTGCAAGTATTTTATGTTCCAGATCCCGCAAACCGAAACCGGTCAATTGTTCTATTATCGACCAAAACAACTAAAGGGTCAGATTAAAATTAAATGGAGGATGACCCTTTCATTGGGACTTTGCAATCATTTCACTATGGTCCCAATGTAGACGATGTTTTTTATGTCATAGGAGACCACAGTGAAGGGATATGGATAGTTGATAGAGGGGTCAAATCCCTTCGTCCTTTAAAAAAAAGAGAGTTCAATAATCATGTTATATTTTTTATTGTAATATTGATTATGTTACATTATGTTATTATCTGTTCGCAGCTACTTTTATGTGATCTAAATTAAATGTTAAACCACTTTTGCAGATAATGACTTCTACACCTGCTGATGCACCCAATACAGAGACACAACAGGTTTCTCAACATGTTACAGCTGGTCACACTACTAAGGTACAACAAGTCTCTCAACCTGTTGCAGCTGGTTCCACTACTAAGGTACAACAGGTTATTCAACGTGTTGCTGCTGGTCCCACTAGTGAGGTACAACAGGTTTCTCAACCTATTGTTGCTGGTCCCAGTGCCGATGCTAGCGCTTCAGAGGAACATAATGATGATTCAGAAATCGAGGAAATGGTAGGCAATGAAACCCCAACGGCACAAAAAAACAGGTGCGCCGTAGTTTGATAGTTTTAGCCAAAATCTTTAAGGCAAAAGAAAAAGGCATCAAATATGAGGTGGGATGGAATAAGCGAGGCCAGTATATAAACCCCAACAAATCCATGTTTAGAAACTACATTGGAATCGTCACATTAAAACAGGTGCCGATTGATATAGAGTCGTGACACTATGTTGTCAGCAGGTTGAAAAAATTAATGTGGGAAGAGATTACAGTAACATTACGATATAATTTATTTAATTTATTAAAATAAAATAAAACAAAATACTTAAATATTGACTAACTCTATATCATATCTTGTAGAGTACATTTATAGTAGATGTCTCACAAAAATAATATGTATTAAGACTAGTAGGAAGGGTTCATAGAGGCTTTCGCACCATTTTAACAAAATGCCATATGAAATATGCTGAAGGGAAAATCAAGCTACACCCTCCTCCTCTTTATGCACACTTGATATCCCAAGAAGCACATGATATGTTTTGAAACTGTTGTGCGGAGAAATCATTTCAGGTACATTGTGTCTGGTAACACATTGTTTAATGTTGCTTTTATTCATCACTTTGAATGAAAGTTTTTTATTTATGAAACAACTACTAAGTTCTGAAAATAAATAAGGGGCAGAAAAACCAGCGTACCCCTACCGTAAAGCAAGTCTGTGGTACGCTTCAATTGAAAAACAATTGGAACTTATTTAAAAAGTATTGTAATACTTTTATGTGACATAAAACAACACTGTAACCATGTTTCTCTGTTTATATGAAGATTTATTAATCAAAATCCCAAGCCACTTCCATCCCATGCCATGTGTTATGGAAGGAGGCATGTATTAATAAAGAGGGGAAACCGGTCGATAAAAAACCACAAAATGTGTGGAAAAGATGTGTAAGTATGAAATAATATAATTTTTTTTTGTTTTAAATCACTATTACATCACGATGATTACTTATTTTCCCATATTTTCTATTTTAAATAGTCACAAGAATCAACAACACCTGCACTGGATGCGGAAATACATTCAACGGCCTTGAAACAAACAGATTGGTATGGCCGCGTCAGAGGTGCGGGTTTTGGGGTGACATGCTGGACATATTTTTAGAAAAAAAACAAGAGGAAGAAAATAAAGAAATGAAAATGAAGAGAGATAGAATTACTACCCTTGAAGAAAAATTACAATGTCATGGAGAGTTGCTAGAAACTATGATGGGGGAGAGGAGAAGAGAAAAAACAACTCAAGAACCACCCGCCCCACCCCCCGCCAGCTTTGAGGCGAGCCATTCCCATCAAAGACCTGAATTAACTGAGATAATCAATGTTATAATATTTGTTTCCATGAAATTTGATTCACATAGACCCTAATACCTTTCTTATAATGATATTCTACAGGGTGAAAATGGCTGTGATTTATATCTGTCAACTCCCACCCATCTCCTTGTAGCGAGGGCTATGGTGGTCAATATGCAGAATGACACGCTACTCTCTCGACCACTTCCAATCGGTCATGTCAAAGTGTTGATTAACATATCTCATGATCTGAGTGCCGAGCTACCCATTCCATATGACGATGACGACATTCATACACTGGAAAAAGCTGTTGGAATATTCATTGCATGGCCGTCGAATCTTGTAAAAAAACATGTCGACCAGGAGGTATTAATTTCAAACTCACTTTTCGAGAAGAACCATTAACATTTAATTAGAAAAGGGATGAACCGATGAAAGTTATTACAGAAGGACAAAAGGAAGGATCTAAAATGAAATAAAGGCTTAAAATAATCAGCTAACCAATCAAAACGATCTACTCACGGCACCTTCAACCCACCCATTCTATATCCACATTTAATATCATTGCAATCTCATGTGGATACGAAAATGAAAGGTGGGAATAATCACACAGTTGTTTGTAAAAAAGATATGTATAGAGAGGAAACATTAGATTTAGTTAGTGCTGACATTGTAGCTGAAATCATCACATACGACTGGCTAGCCGCCTCAGTTATAAATGTATATTTGAGGTATGTTTTCATGATTTGATTTTATAGAAGCTGATATACTATGATAATTATGGATAAATAAATTTCATACTTTTCGCAGGAGTATATATGAAAAACAATTTAAGGTATTTCCCCATGAATACAATTTTGGATTCATTAGTCCTCACACTATGTCTATACAACAAAACAAAATAGATTCCGATTTTCAGGCTGAATTAATGTCAATCCAGCTTAGAACGTTTCAATGAAAAATTATGATTGACATGCGCTTTTTAATACCAACATTCCAGGGGTAAATCTCTATATTTTAATCATATCGATTATATTTTCATTTCTATCATTACTTATTCCTTTTTGTATTTCTAGGCAGCATTGGATGCTCATTGCAGTCAATTTGGATACTCTAGAGATTTATTTTCTGGATTCACTGCATGGATATCCAACAAACCGACCACAAATGATGGTGATTGTCAATTTTTAAAACACTATATCCAACATTTTAGAACTAAATATCTAGTTATTTAATTTATATTATCTTGTAATTAGGATTCTGTTATGATAGGGAGGTGTATGAATATCGTCTAAATGCTGGAATGAATCTAAGGTCTTAAGATGACAAGGTGCACGAGATCTACAAATGGAAAAGTATCAGGATATATATAATTATAATGCACTATAAAAATACATATCAAAATAGATTACTTATTTTTATTGTTGTTTCTGTAGTGTCTGAAACAATCAAATGGAAAGGACTATAGTTATTATGTTTGTAAATTTATGTAGGAGATCATATTTCATGAACAAACTAGCATCCCTGAAGAGGTATTTTTGAAAATAATTACTAGTTGATTTAAAATATTTATAAATCCTTTTTGTATTTATATTTTTTCAGTACAACTATGACCGTCGCAATAACTCATATTCACAAGATGATATAGATGTGTTTAGAAACTAATGGGCAGTGCACCTGATGGAAGAATGTAAACAAATAGTACAATTATGGTGAATTCCTACTACTTTTTTTATATTTATATGATCATTGATATATCCCTTGTTTAAACTAATTGAGAATCTATGGTCACCCTTTCTTATGTTTCATATCCATAGATTATGAAAAATGGTTTTAGAAATGATTTGAGTTGCTAATAAAGAATAACATAACGAGAGACTATTATGAATTACTGACATACGTATAAATGAGAAAACACATTCGGATTGTTTTTATACATTAGGAAAACTATCAATGAGTTATTTGTGATGTGTACGAATCGACTTCACCTCAATCCGATGCACGGTGTGACCTGTATGACTAAAAGTGTCTAATATCAGTTTGAAATTGACATTAACATTAGAAAACAACACATGTGACATACAAAAAACTGATAAAAAACGTTCGGATTGTTTTGATACTTTAGGAAAATGATCTATGAGTCATTTGAGATGTGTACGAATCAACCACACCTCAATATGATGCAAGGTGTGACCGGTATGGATAAAAGTGTCTGATATCGGTTTGAAATTGACATAAAATTTAGAAAACAATACAAGTTACATATGGAAAACAGAGCAAACGCCTTTGGATGGTTTTGATACTTTAGGAAAACGATCTATGTGTCATTTGTGACTTGTACGAATCAACTATAGCTCAATTTGACACACGGTGTGACCCGTATGGCTAAAAGTGTCTAATATCAGTTTGAAATTGACATTAACTTTAGAAAACAACACTACTGACATGCGGAATACTATGAAAATGCATCCAGATTGTTTTTATACTTTAGGACAATGATCCATGAGTCATTTGTGATGCGTAAAAATCAACCAAACCACAATCCAACACACGGTGTGATCGGTATGGCTAAAAGTGTCTGATATCAGTTTCAAATTGACATAAACTTTATAAAACAACACTACTGACATACAGAATACCGAACAAATGCGTTCAGATTGTTTTGATACTTTAGGACAATGATCTATGAGTCATTTTTGATGTGTCTGAATTGACCTCACCTCAATCTGACACACGGTGTGACCGGTATGGATAATAGTGTCTGATATCAATTTTAAATTGACATAAACATTAGAAAACAACACAAGTGACATATGGGAAACTACGAAAACTCCTTCGGATTGTTTTGATATGTTAGGAAAATTATCCATGATTCATTTTTGACATGTAAGAACCAACCGCACCTCAATCTGTTGCATGGTGTGATCGGTATGGCTAAAAGTGTCTGATATCAGTTTGAAATCGACATTAACTTTAGAAAGCAACAATAATGACATACAGAATACTAAGAAAATGCATTCAGATTGTTTTGATACTTTTGGAAAAAAATCCATGAGTCATTTTTGACGTGTACGAATCAACCACACATCAATCTGACCAATGGTGTGAAAAGTATGGCTAAAAATGTCTGATATTAGTTTCAAAATGACATAAGCGTTAGAAAAAAACACTACTAACATACTAAATAGGGAGAAAACGAGTTCGGATTGTTTTTATACTTTAGGAAAACAATCCAGGAGTCATTTGTGATGTGTAAGAATCGACCACACCTTAATCTGACGCACGGTGTGACCGGTATGACTAAAAGTGTTTGATATCAGTTTCAAATTGACATAAACATTATAAAACAACACAAGTGACATATGGAAAACTGATCAAACACATTCTTATTGTTTTGATACTTTAGGAAAATGATCCATGAGTCATTTGTGACATGTAAAACTCAACCTCCCCTCAATCCGATGCACAGTGTGATCGGTATGGCTAAAAGTGGCCGATATCAGTTTGAAATTGATATTAACTTTAGAAAACAACACTACTCACATACGGAATACCGAGAAAATTCATTCGGATTGTTTTGATACTTTAGTAAAACGATCCATGAGTCATTTTTGATGTGTACGAATTGACCACACCTCAATCCGATGCACAGTGTGACCGGTATGGCTAAAAGTGTATGATATCAACTTGAAATTGACCTTAACCTTAGAAAACAACACAAGTGACATACGAAATACCAAGAAAACGCATTAGGATTGTTTTTATAGTTTATGAAAATGATCAATGAGTCATTTATGAGGTGTACGAATCGACCGAACCTTAATCTGACCCACGGTGTGACCGGTATGGCTAAATGTTTTTGATATCAGTTTCAAATTGACGTTATCTTTAGAAAACAACACATGTGACCAATGGAAAACTGAGAAAAAGTGTTTGGATTGTTTTTATACTTTACAAAAACGATACATGAGTGATTTGCGATGTGTAAGAATCGACCACACCTCAATCCAATGCACGGTGTGACCTGTATGGCTGAAAGTTTATGATATCAGTTTCAAATTGACATAAAATTTAGAAAACAACACTACTGACATACGGATTACTGAAAAAACGCATCATGTTTTTTTGATACTTTAGGATAATGATCTATGAGTCATTTGTGATGTTTAAAAATCAACCACACCACAATCCAACACACGGTGGGACCGGTATGGCTAAAAGTGTCTGATATTAGTTTCAAATTTACATAAACTTTTGAAAACAACACAAGTGACATATGTAAAACGGAGTAAATGTGTTCGTATGGTTTTGATACTTTAGGAAAATTATCCATGAGTCATTTTTGATGTGTAAGAATCAACCGCACCTCAATCCTATGCACGGTGTGACCGGTATGGCTAAAAGTCTAATATCAGTTTGAAATTGACATTAACTATAGAAAACAACACTAATGACATACGGAATACTGAGGAAATTCATAAGGAATGTTTTGATACTTTAGGAAAAAAATCCATGAGTCATTTTTGATGTGTAAGAATCAACCACACCTCAATCCGACATACGGTGTGTCCGGTATGGCTAGAAGTGTCTGATGTCAGTTTGAAATTGACATTAACTTTAGAAAACAATACTACTGACATACTAAATACCAAGAAAATGCATTTAGATTGTTTTGATACTTTAGGAAAATGATTCATGAGTCATTTTTTATGTGTACGAATCAACCACACATCAATTTGATGCATGGTGTGACCGGTATAGCTAAAAGTGTTTGATATCAGTTTCAAATTGACATAAACTTTAGAAAATAACACTACTGACATATAGAATCCCGAGAAAATGCATTCAGATTGTTTTTATACATTAATAAAATGATCTATGAGTCATTTATGATGTTTATGAATCGACTGCACCTCAATCCAACACACGGTGTGACGGGTATGGCAAAAAGTGTCTGATATCAGTTTCAATTTGACATTAACTTTAGAAAACAACACTACTGACATACAGAATACCGGGAAAACGTGTTCGGATTGTTTTGATAATTTAGGACAACGATCCATGAGTCATTTTTTGACGTGTAAGAATTGACCACACCTCAATCCGATGCATGGTGTGACCAGTAATTCTTTTCATTAGATAAAGAATCAATATTTTTTAAATTAGATAAATCATCCAAAAACATATTGATTTTACATTATTCCTTTTCATTGTTATCAGAATGAAAATATTTGAGATTATCATTTCCATATTTTTGTTTCACATTTCTATATTAATGTATTCTTACATATTAAGGTTTTGATTTTTTATCATTATTGTATTACTAACATAATATTTGTTTTCTTTTATAGGTGAATTTTTTTCCTTGAGTTTGGATGCTTTATTCGGCAACAAATACTATGGACAACAATTTTTGAGAGAGGATCATGGATATCAAAGGATGAAACATTAATGTTTATAAATTTTGTTGGATAGTTGTAATTTTAACCATGTAAAACATTGTTTGAAATGTATACATTAGTGTGTTTTTTTATTCATGATGTTAAGTAAATGTATATAACATTGTCTGTCAAAATATTGTGTGCGGGAGCTATTTTTGATCAGGTGTGCAGGTGCAATTTTGTGAAGGTGTGCTAGTTTGTGTAGGTGTGCTGGTTTGTGCAGGTGTTTCAGTGTGCAGGTGCTGGACGTGCAGGTGCAGGGGAAGGTTCCTTTATCAGTTCTTTTTTGAACGCTGATAAAGGAACCCCTTTATCAGTGTGATAAAAGCACTATTAATGTCAGCATAGATACGAGGGGGGGGGGGGGGGGTCCCCTGTATCAGCACTCTGAAAAGCGCAGATAAAGGAGACCTTTATCAGTGCTAAAAAAGCGCTGATAAAGGGGGTCCTTTATCAGTGCTTTCCAGAGCGCTGATACCGGGGACCCCCCATTTATCTATGCTAGCATTAACAGTGCTTTTCTAGTGCTGTTAATGTTGGTTTTTAGTTATGATTAAATTACAAGTTGTAGTAGTGAGAATAATCATCATTTATAGGTTCTATGTAACATTTTCATGTAATTTTCAGTAGGGTATATGGTTATAAACATCCATAGTACCCGTAAACACTTTTGAGATGAGTAAAAACCACCCAAAATAACCATATGTGTATATTAGGGAAAAAATTAAACAATTTATTTCCAACTATAGTAAATTAACACACTGAAAATACAGACCACATATCAGCGAAAAGACAAAAATCATAAAAATTAATGCAAAAATTTAGGCAAATTACACATAATCTTAGAAAATCCCTTCCCAATGAATATTTTTTTGATGATTTTTTTATTGATGGAATTAATTATAAAACCTATAATAACCTTTATATCAGGTAGTAATTGGAAAAGAACAACAAAACATGCAGGGAGATTCTGTTGAGATGGGATAAAGGTCTTACCATTCCTGTTGGTGATCCTTTTGGATTGAATGAACTTCAATCATACCATTAATGAGGGAGAATCCATTTATAAGAGGAAGAATCAAATAGAGAGAAGGTGTGTAGGGACTATGGTTATGAGATAGAAATTGGGGGGGGGGGGTTAGTTCATTTAATAAATCTCAATATTTAAATTAAATTAATTAGATAAAAATAGCCCTAGAAACCATCAAGTGTCTAGTCATCCCACACCAGGAACCTAGTTCTTTTTCAAGTAACAAATCTTGGGACACCAGGTGATTGGTGGAACTTCAGGGCCTCCTCCCATTCAACCTAGATCTAGTGAGTACTCATTCCATTGTATCGAATATATGTTACCATTTATTATTTAATTAATGATGTCTTGAATTGAGGAAACTCCTCTAAAAACCCACAAGACTTTAAAAAATAATTCAATAACACAAAACCATCAAAATATATGTGGTCTAAAGAAAATTTAAATAATTTTTTACCTTGAGATATGATTGGTTTTACAACATACCCACCATATGGTAGCTCACCATCATGTTGTGTCTCTATGTGTTGTTGGTGAGAACATTCAACAACACTTGTCGCATATTGAATTATTATTCCAATGTCCCCTATTGGATATAGTTATACCTCCACTACATTAGTACCGGAGAAATTGACAAACATCTTAGGATATTTTTCCATTGATATTATATATGATCCAGTTGTTCCCTGAACAATACATTCGACTCTAGAATGACGTCATTGATATAGATCACATAATAATGGTTGATATGGGATCTAAAGATCTATGATATATGGGAATACATGGAATACATAATACATAATACTCTATCATTGAGAATGTGAAAGTTGCAACACCATGATACCGATCCCCCTAGAAACGTTTAATAGACCTATAAACCTAGGTGAAAGCATCATTTTCACCCGAATCATTCCATACCCTGAACTAGGAAATAATCTCAAGAATTAATGATCATGTATGACAAATTATAAATTGTATATATCACGCTAGTTTTTGACATTTAACCCTTTCTTTAACCTTTTATGTATATAAAGTATAAGGGTGATGTTTGGGAGAATTTAGAGAACCTTTGGAGAGTTTTTGGGGATTTCTTATAGGTGAATCAGTGGTTCATGGGTTATGGTAACTATACAACAATTGCAAGAAATTTTGCACAATAAAACTTGGGCTATAGGGAATGTCCATGGACTTCTCATGGTTTTTCTAAACTATATGGAAACCTATGGGAAACCATTCCATGTTGTATATATTTTTGTACAATTATATTTGGTGTAGTTGGTGCACAATTTAGTGACTGTGTGAGACATCCATGTGAGGGCCATCCTTTAGACAGTGGCAAATGCATGATTAGTGCATGGTTTTCTTAACCGTGTCACTGAACCGTTCATGGAAGGAAACCACCTCCTAAAAAGTGGATCTCACTCGGTTTTCCTTTTAAGTCACTCTGGATTACACCTATGCAACCCTATCTTAGATTTTGTCTTCCTAAAGTCCATAGAATGTTCTCCCACCAATCCAAAGGTGATTCTAAGGCTTCCCTTGGGAGTTACAAGTCTATTCCTCACAGTAAGTGATCATTCTTGGCCGTTGTTGGTGCTTTTATTAGATATAACTCACCCTATATTTTTTTCTTATAACTACACTCATTGTCAGTAGATCAAAGGTTGTGGATGCCAAATATGATTATATTTGGTTTTTTATGTTTCTGTAAGAGATCTAAGGCAGTTTCATAGAGATTCAACCTAGGTTTGTGATGTTTTTCAACACATTCTTAATTTTTTCCATAAAACTCAAGGTAGTTGGCTTCACTTTTGAGTAGTCTTTATAGAACTGAGGGGATTTGTATCAAATTGATTTAATTGATTTAAATTGATTGTCACATTTTGGTGAAAATCCAGATATAAATCTTCTTTACAGATGATTTATGGCTTTTGGTTAAGTTGTTGAATTGTGGTAATTTTTAGTGCAATGTGATTTGGTTTCATGATTTTAAAATGTAAAATTAAAATATGGATTTGTTGGAATTTTTGGAATTTATTTTTGGAAAAAGGATTTAAAATAAAAGTGCCATTTTATTGAAAGAGTTTTGGCTTGTTTTCATTGGAATGCTTTTTTGTCAAACATGGTGTGTGCATTCATATTGAATTTTTGAGGATTGGTTGAAATATGAAATTTTTATCAAAGGCAAAGGCGTAACATAACATTGGATGTAATTAACTTGTGGTGAATTGGTTTTCTGAAGAGAGACCTCTAATTAGTATGGAACTATCCTAAGGTTGCATGCATGTTTATTAGTGTGGACATGTGAAATGGAATGGTAATGCTAAATGGAACTTTGGAAAAGGTTTTAAGGAATTGTTTGATTTTTTCACTGAAAAATAGATATGGTTGGAAATCTAGTTGATATTACATTGGATTGTATTTAGTTATAAACAGGTTCAAAAATTGTTTTGTATAAATAGATTTATATAAATGTTTCTAAATTTTCTATCCTGGTTGCATGAGTAGGGATGTCCTTGGGGGGAAACCTAGTGAGTTTTAGTACTCATCCTTACTTTGTAACCATGGTGCCTTGGAATATGTCATCTACTGGGATATGAGAAAAGGTAAATTATCACACATATTTAGAACTACTCGATGATACTTTGGGGTTTTGGTGATGTTGGAGCATGGATCTTGTGAATCATGGAGTCCTATGGTTGTCTTGGAGTTTTATTAGTTGTCTCACACTATTTACTTTGATATTTTAGTCTTTTGTTGTGACATTTGAATTTGGTATGATTTTGATGAATGAAATATTGATTTTTAATTCATTATTATCAAGAATCATATAATGGTTTTTTGGTTAGTGGGTTTATTATTAAAGAGAAAATCATCCCCCACTTGTATTGAATCCCTTCAACATTTATTTCTAACCTTTGACATCTTGGGGATGTCTCTTAAGGACAAGTTTCATTCTATTTCCTTCAGAATCCAATGGGATTGGGTGAGACATTACAAATGTTATTCATTTTTTCCAGTCCAAAAAAATCTATGAGACAATTGGTATCATCTTGGATAATTTATTTGGAAAGTGTAGTAACTAGTTCTTTTGGTTTTGGAGTTTAATCTCATTCTTCTATATTACTTTATCTAGGATCATAGAAAGTAGTAGGATTTGCAGGACCTGAAATTTAGAGCATAAAAAGATATATCTAACCTTCTTATGCTGAACTTCAAGTTACCAGGGTGTGGGGACATAAGTGTTTTAGAGACACACATAGGATTTTGAAATCCCATTGTTATGAGTTTAGCCAATTATATGAGAACGACACACATTAGATGAATGTATTCCCACTATGATTTCATATTTCATTTTGAGTAATGATATGAGACTTGGTCTCATGATTTGATATTTGAAAGATGTTGAAATTGTTTAAATATTAATGACTGTGAAAATGGTAGATTTTGGAATGTAATTTTGTGATAATTTATGTGATAGAATTTGAAATTCCAAGTCTTCAGTTGCTCGAGAGTGGGACTTATGTTGTTTGAGGTTTGTTTAGATAATGGAACTTGGTAGGAATTATAGAAACCAATAGGAAGAAGCTATGGATAATGTGGTAACACCTCAACGACTTGTGAAAATAATACTAGTTTAGAGTATTGTCCAAGAATTTCAAGCCCTGGACACAGGGAACCGAAGGGATGAGACAATAAAATTGGATCATTCTGTCTATTTCTATAAGTAAAATCCAACCATCTTATAAGGTGATTCAGAACTAGAAAAGGATGATGTGTGGATGAATATGATGAATCATATATTTGATTTCATCTTCACATCAGTATATCTGAAAGTCATGATGGTGATTTATAGATAGGAGTATATTCCATGCCAGTGGTGGGATCTTTCAGTACATGCTAATGTGTATCAAGGCCTTGGTCAGAAGGATTTTGAGAAACTATTCAACAAAAAATTCTATCCTCACTTGTTCATGATTCAAAGGAAAGCTAAATTCTTCATCTTAAAGTAGGAAAATTTAGCTGTCACTGAGTATGTAGCCAAATTAATTAATTTTGGGCACTTATCACCCAAAGTTATTATTATTACATTTTTGATGGAAATCATCTTTGTATCTGGGATGAGACAGAAGATTCACTCGAATAATATTGTACTCTGTATTAGTGACTATAAAAATATTGCTTATAGAGAAATAGTGGCTAAAAGAGATATATCGAGAGCTATGGGAGGAGAAAGTATTTTGATACCCCAGGGAACTAGTGGGAACTCTAATTTTGGGTGTATGAAAAAGAGGCACACATACTTCAAAGGTGGAAGCGTGAAGTAAAATCAGACAGTAGGATTAATAAACCTTATTCCAAGACCAATGATAAATGATTTATTTTTCCAATGGGGTTTGTTCAACCAAATTAAGAGTGAGTGAACAACACCATAATGATCAAACCATAATTATAATGAAGTGGGACATCTTTTTCACTAATATTGCAGTGCTCTGAAGTCAGGTTCGTTGGAAAATTTTCATGTATTGCTAGAATTGTATGCTTCTATGGCATGAGGCCAACAGAATCAATCTCATCAGAAGAGTAGATAATGCCATGGGGAATCAAAAAATACCATGAATACTCATCAAGGGAAATGTATATAGGGAAGTAAATAAAAAAGTTTTGCGATGAAGCAATTAAATGGAGTCAACCAGGTGATTCTCGACCATTAAGATTGACCATATATGGTGAGAGGTATGATTCTTTTGAATTATATCCTTATGCAAGTACTAATAAATATTGGTTCATTGTATTCCATTATTTCTTATTGTACTATTCAATTGTTGAGTTTAGAACTTATGATTATTTCCTCTATCCTAATACATCAAACTCTTATTAGGTAAAGATAATATTAAGCCTTTGTGTGTAGATCATGTTCTATAATCATTGATGGAGATGAGATGAAATGGAATTTATCTACACTAGACATGGATTAATATGATGTAATATTGGGTATGGATTGGCTGAAGACATTCAAGGATCACATCAACAATTATACTAGAATGGTCAGTTTCACAACTAAAGTTGGTTTTTATCATTTCATTCAAGGAGAACCGAGTTTAAATACCGGTCCGATGAGAGTTTTGGCACCTATATTTGGAACTATATCTTACCAATTAGTGGTGTTGTCTTTTCTATCGATGGAATATATTGAAATTAATAGTTTTCCAGGTGTGGTAGACTAGTTTCTGGATGTGTTTCCAAAAATTTAAATGGGTTACAACTGATATGGGATGTTAATTTTGGGATTGATCTCCTCCTAAGGACTAGTCCGATCTCACATCCATCATATTGGATGGAAAAAATAGAATTAAGGGAACTAAAAGTGCAGTTTGATGAACTGGAAACCAATGGTTTCATTTAGATGAGCATGTCTCTAGGAGAAACACAAGTCATGTTCATGAATAAAGCTGATGGAACTATGAGGTTGTGTATGGATTATCATAATCCTAACAATGATACAATAAATAATAGGTATTCAGTTTCATTCATTGATTATTTTTTCAATAAATTGATTGGAGCTTATTGGTTCTCTAAGATTGACTTGTGTTTAGGGTATCACCAATTGTGAGTTCAGAAGGAGGATATTCTGAAGACAACTTCAGAAGTAAATATTGCTATTATGAATACATGGTAATGACTTTTGGACTTAAAAATACACTGGTAGTCCTTATGGGATCGTTGAGTCAGATATTTTAGTGATATCTAGATTCTTTTTTTTGTTTTGTTTGTGTATTCCATATTGGTGTTTCAAGGACATGGTATGAGCAATGGAAACACTTGGAAATATTGTTGGGAATATTTAGAGATAAAATTATATATTCCAAATTATCAATGTGTGATTTTAGGATACAATAGGTACAAACGTTTTAGCCATGTGATTTATAAAAGTGGTGTTTCATTGGATCCAGAAAATATTGAAGTTGTTATCTCTTGGAAACCGCTAAAGAAGTACATTTAGATACAATGTTTTTTTGGTCTATCTAGTTATTACCAATGATTTTTTCATGAATTCTCGTTAATTTCTTCATATATGATAGATTTTTCAAATAATAATGTTCCGTTTTATTTTAATGAAGAATAATAGAAATCGTTCTAAGATCTAAAGGTTCTCCATACATCAACACCTATATTGATATTTCCAGAACCATATAAAGTGTATGTGGTGTATTAAAATGTATCAAGATCATGGATGGGGTGCGTTCTCTTGAAATGGTATTAGGTTGTTGGGTATGGACCACATCATTTTATGTTTCTTGAGATGAAATACCCGACAAATGATTAGGAGTTAGTGATGTCGGTTCATAATTTGAAAACATAATGTATCTTTCTATTCAGTGAGAGATTCATGTCGTATACTGATCCTAAGAGTCTAAAGAATATTTTATCACAAATATATTTGAATTTGAGGAAAATGAGATTGATGGAGTACCTCCATATGATTGAATTTTACTTAATGTAAACACCAGGTAAGGGTAGTTCAGTGACAGATGCATTAAGAAGAAAGTAATATGATCATGTGGAGAAAGAGGCATCAGAGGAGGGGAAGTTGATACCAATTATATCTGAAAGGAGGATGGAATGTAAAAACTAGGGTGATATAGCCATTTCATTTTTGGCCTCATTATTTCCTGGCTTGGGTGGTTTGGTTAAACACGAGAAGATTTTTGATTTAGAGTGTGTGTATATGAGGTCAAAAATTAATGGTAGGGAGACCCTTGATGGTTGAAAACAGAATGAAAATTTAGTTTTGTGTTTTCCGAAGTGGATGGTTGTACCTATAGATTGTCAGAACCAAAATCTTGGTACTTATTATCATTCTAGATGGGTTTTCCATCATAAAATGTCTAAGTTTTAGAAAGAGAAGTTTCAGTGGGTTGGTATAAAAAGAAATGTTTCTTTGTTTTTAAAGATACATAACTTTTAAGTATGTTAAGGAAAAACATCATCGACTGGTAGGTATGTTACAATCATTACATATCCTAGTATAGAAATGGTAGCAGATAGAAATGGATTTTGTAACAGGTCTCCCAAGAATAGTTCAGAAACATGATTCCATATTGGTGATGGTTGATCAACTCACAAAGTCAGACCATTTCATCCCTATGCATGAAACTCTTAGAGTGGATGAACTATTTGAAATATATATATTTGAGAAGTGGTAAAGAGTCATGAAATACCTATTTAAGTTGTATCAGACAAAGATCCAATTTTTACGCCTCATTTTTGAAAATCCATACAGAAATCCCTTGGGACTCAGTTGTCTATGTATACGGAGTATCATTATTAGATGGATTAAAATCCAAAAGGATGATACAAACATTGGAAGATTTGTTACATGAATCCTTAATAGATTTTGGTGGCTCCTAGGATGAGATAATTCCAATAATGGATTTCTCATATTAAAATATCTATAAGGAATCAATATGCATGGATCATTTTGAAGCATTATATAGGTTTTTATTTAATTATTCACTTTTTTGGGAGGAAATAAGTGATACTTCACTTGTTGGGCCAAGACTTGTCCAAGAAACAATAGAGAAAATTTAGTTGATCAAAAAGTGGATTGAGATGTCTTAGAGTCATCATAAATTGTTTGCAGATCAGTACTGATGATCGTTATCCATCATAGTGAGTGATCACATGTTCTTAGGTATTTATATAAGGCTTGTACACAATCATTTTTGAAAGCAGGTCAAGTTATATCCTCGATACGTATTTCCTTTTGAGATAATGTAATGAGCTGGAGAGGTGTCATATCGGCTAAAATTTCCACCACGTTTCAGTGCGATGCATAATTTGTTACACATATCTCTATTTAGAAAGTATCAGCCTGATCGTGACCAAGTCATTCGATGGGATCACATTGACCTAAAGACAGATTCTTTGTTGGTACATATCATTGTGTAGATTGTACATTGTTAAGATAAAGTCTAACATAGAAAAAAGCCTCTGTCAGGTGTTGGTTTTGGGGAAACATGGTTAGATCAAGGAAGAAATGTTCTAACACAAGAAGGAAACGAAAGAGAAATGACTGGAACTCTTTCAGGGAAACATTGGTTTACTAAATTCTACGGTAAGAAAGGGTAATGGTTGGGATAATGTAGAAATCCTATTTTTTGGTATGTAACCCTTTATTTATTCTTTTTATGTATATAAAGTATAAGGGTGATGTTTGGGATGTTTGGAGAACTTTTTGAGAGTTTTTGGGGATTATTATATAGGTACATCGGTGGTTCACAGGTTGTGGAGACCATTCAACACATCCAAGAAACTACGAACAATGAAACTGGGGCTTGGGGGAAGGTGCATGGGTTGTGCACAGTTTTTTTAAACTATGTGGATGCCTAGGAGAAACCTTTCCATGTTGTGAATATGTTGGAAAATGAGATTTTACAATGTTGGTGAATAGTTTGGTAAGCGTATGAGCCAACCGTACAAGGTTCATCCTAAAGGAAATGACTAATTCCTTTTTAGAGAATGGTTTACCTAACTGTGTGACTAAACCATGCGCGGCAAGAAACTACCTCCTTAAAAAGTTGATATCACTTGCTTCTCCCATTAACTTACCAGTTTTTCCAATGAGGAATCCTTATCTCGGGATTTTGTCTTCTCAACGGTCAAGGAAGGTTCTCCAATCAATCTGGAGATGATTTGAAGTCTTCCCTTAGTGATTAGAAGCTGATTCCTCATGGTATGTGATTATTTATGGTCGTTCATAGCGTTTTTCTAAGATCTACTTCACCCTATCTCACTAATTTTCATAGATCTACACTCCCTATGGGTATATCTATGGGTTTTTATGTAAAATATGATTTGATATGGATTGTATTATGTTATGGGAATAGATCTAACTTATGTTCATTAAGATTCGACCAAATTTTGTGACGTTTTTCATCTTGTTTTTCATTTTTGCCCAAAAATCGAGGTAGGTGGTTTTAATTTTGACTCATATTGAAAGAATTGATTATATTTTTATCAAATTGAAATAATTGATTGACATATATTTATCATTTTTTGGTGAAAATAATGATATAAATCCTTTTTGTGATGATTTATGGTTTTTGGTTAAAATGTTAAACTGTGGTAATTTTTTGTTCAAAGTTCATTGGTTGCATGATTATAAAAAGATGATCATCATATATGGATATGATGGGTTTTTAAATGGTTTATTGGAAAATGGTTTTCAATCAGAAGGTTTGTTTTATTGAATGGGTTTTTGTATGTTTGGATTGGAAGTTTTTTGGACATACTTGGTGTGTGTGTTCATATTTCATTTATGATTCTTGGTTAAAATATAACATTGTGATTGGTGAAAAAAAGTGTAATGGAACATGGGATATAATTACCTTGTGATGACTTGGTAGATCGATGAGAGACCTCTCATGATTATTAAACTTTTATAATGATGTATTCATGGTTGGTAGTGTGGATATGTGGAATGGAATGGTAATTACAAAAAGAACTTGTGAAATAGATTTAAAGCATTGTTTGGTAGTTTTATTTGAAATTTTTTTTTGGAAAACTGGTTGATATGAAATTTGTTTATATTTAGTTACAAATGGTTTTAGATTTTCTTTAATAAAAATTATTTTATATAAATAATTCCATCTTTTCTATCATAGTGGTGTGGGAAGGGATGTATTTGGGGAAAACCTACTGAGTTTTAGTACTCACCCTTACTTCGGCACCTTGGTGCTTTTACAGATGTCATCTACCAGGATCTGGGAAAAGGTAAATTATCACATTATTTATCATTACTTCATGGTAATATGGATATTTGGTGATTTTGGATCGTATTTCTTATGTATTTTTGGGTGTTTTAGTTATCTTGGAGTTTTAGGAGTTTTCCCCTACTATTTACATTGATATTTTAGTCTTTCTCAATGACACTTGAATTTGGTATAATTTTGATTAATGAAATGTGGAGTTATCTTTAATAGTTATCAAATATTATATAATAGTTTTTTGTTTATGATTGTTTGGTTTGAAATGTTATTCATAAAGGGAAAATCACTATCCACGTGTATTGATTTCCTTCGACATTTGTTCCCGACCTTTGGCATCTTGGGGGTGTTGCTTAAGGCCTCGTAACATCTCACTACCCTCTCAAGCCAATAGGAAGGGGAATGACATTATAGGATAAAATATCCAATTTATATATGAGTAAAACCTATATTTAGTAGTATCAATCCTCCCATTGATCAGACAAATATGATTAGGGATATCTTATATGAGGCTCAACCTAAAAATAGAAGATTCTCAAGACTCTTATCAATATAGTGTTGATCGACATGAAATTCCATAAAATCATTCAATGAGCCATCTAAACTGATTTTTGATAAAAAAAATTATTTTAAAACATAGCTTATGTGAGATGAATTTCCCATAAACTATTTAAGTCTAGGACACATTCCCTCATTATTTCATCCAACACCCAGAGAGTATACTCAAACAACATGTCATTCAGTGGATAGTATGTTATTCTCAAATACACTAGGTATCCAAAACCATTTTTAATACCTAACAAAATTTTTATTTCAATCGGGTGGATTGATATAATACGATACTCATAGGAACATCTTAATACCTTACTATCACCCAAACATGAAATTTTCAAAGATCATTGAATGATACATCTTCTTGATTAATAGGGAATGTATGACCTTTATCAATCATTCCATAGTTATTCATACCATAATACTTCTTCACAGTGATGTCAATCTCATCAAAAATTTCATCATCACATCATCTGATTTTCACATGGGAATGTATAGAGGTTAATGGATACCTTTGCATCACTAATACTCATCCTTCATCCATTGGTAAGTGAAACACATTGAAAAAACCCCACAATGTCTATCTTCATCCTGTGCAACCATTAATTCATGTGGATGTTGTGATGAATATTAGTAATTCCTTATTGAACAACGCATTTCTTATCATGTGAATCCCATATCGTCTCCACATGCATTTTCATAGGGAATAAAATACAACCTTTAACACATAACATCCCTTTGATGTTATAGGAACAATATGGTAGATAATACTCACCATATATGGATTCTCTCATAAATTGACAATCTGACTAAGAAAATTGAATATCATTTACTCTATCAATGAGAAAAGAGGTAATACTCCATGTGGTGAGAATAAATCAACACTAAAACTCTAAGATATTTTGATGAATCTTAGTAAATAGGAAATTAGTTTCCACTCACTGATAGCATCCTTCACCATAAAAACCATATTATTCTTACTCAACTCATTAACCATGACATTCCACATTATAGAGCTATATGAAACCTTGAAATTTAATGAATTGAGGTAATAAATGCACATCCACATCTGAATATTTAAGACTTACTGAAAAAATATATACATTAGGATTTTTTGGTTGGTATAAATGTCAAACCTCTCCTCCAACATGCAATGATTCCAACACCTCAAGACATTCACAACTATAACTATCTCTAGATCATGCATCGAGTAGTTTTACTAGTGTAGGATTAGATATAAATATCCATAAGAAACTAATCACCCTTCTTATATCATAACATCTCAAAATATCAGACATGTTGCATCAAAGTATGTAGTATAATACTTACCCAACTCGAGTAAGGTTAGGATAGGTCTATAGGTCAACCATCCTTTTAGATTCTGTAAGACTCCCTCAAAAGGATTGGAATACACAAACATAAAAAATTTCATTGTTAGGGTCAACATAAGTGATTCTAACATGGATAATTTATTAATGAATCTCCTATAATAGCCTACCAAACACAAAAAGAATCATATATAAAAAATATCATAGGATAATACCATGAAAGTATAACCTCAACCTTCCAAAACTCCACTAATATTCTAAAATTTTATATCACATACTATAAGATGAAAACCTCTTTTATATGGAACTGACACTTCAAGAGTTTTACACATAATAAATACTCTCTTTTTTGTGCTCAAAATAATCCCTAGAGACTAAGACTGATTCTCCCATTATAGAGACTACACATGAATATCATAAATAATAATGACCATGAATAAATCAAAATATGTATGAGATATCTTATGCATTAGGTACATGAATATAGTAATCATATTCACCAAACTGAACAAAATCAAAATATACTCATACTATCCACACATCATCCATAAAAAATTAATAGGAATACTATATGATCTTACATGAAACCGATGACATCCGAAATCGGATTTCATACATAGAGAGCCACATAGAGCCCCTCTAATAATGAAGAAAATTATTTATATGAGGTAGTGGATAATATTTCCTAATCATAACTTGGTTAAACATTCATAATTCTTCACATAAGTGTAATGAACCATATTATTTCCTAAAGAACATCATGGGAGAACCCGAACGATGAATTCTCCAAAAAATAAATCCCTTCACCTTGAGTACTTTTAAAATGAAATTTATATCTATAATCACTAAAAGATACATATTTTATGTTAGAATATATATTTTCCCTTCACCAGGAATATACATGATTCTAAACATACCCTTTCACTCAGGTAAAACACTAGAAATTCATTATGAAAATATTCACAGAATTGATCAATTACTAGAGGTAATATCAATTGTTTTATTTCTTATTCTCATTAAAAAAATCCTGAAAATTGAACTTATATTTTTTCCCACTACTGATGCTTAGGTCCTGAATGATTTACTTGTAAATAAAACTCCCTGATTATAGTATTTTATATTTATTTGATAGCGCATAAACTAATCCATTCATAGGATTGCATCGTTATTATTCACTTTTAATATAAAGAAATAATCATGAATCTTACACCTGTTGATCATGATAGAACACTATGAACATATAAAAATGAAAATGGTTCAAAACCTTAATGGTATATCGATATACATTACCCTCTATAGACATTCGATCACTATCCCAGTATAATTGAAAAAACAAGTAGGTATAATATAGTATGTTACACCGATATCATATAAAACAGATTCTAGTGTTGATCCTACTAGAATCATACCTCAAATAGTAGATAAACTCTCACACAAATTAATAGAATTATACTCAATATCCAAAAGTTGTTCTAAGATATGGACTTGAGCTCCTATTACCTTACTCCCTCAAGGAATATCACTCCGATGACACAACATCCCCTACCCCTGAGCACTTTGTCCAAATCTATGCCCTGAATGGATGAAGGAACCCCAAACTCTAGACTAAAAGGGAACTTATAAACCTACTCAAAAACCTCAGATTTAACTAGATTCATACCAAAAAAAATGATCATGTGCTATAAAAAACCTCTAAATATGAACCATCTCTATATAATAATGACACTCCATCGATGACCTATCAAAATCAGATTGAATATTCCATCACATTCCCATTAGTTTCACTCAATTGAATCCCATCTAAACAAATGACAAGATAGAAAATTTTCCCGACTAGTATGTCTATCAATAACTTTATGTGACTCCTAATATATATACTTCCTCCTATATGATGAATTTTCCTTGGTCATTGAAGAAGAATAAAACATCCCCTATAATCAAAACTTAATCACATTACTCGAATAAATGAGGGCCCAGTTCACAACCTAGAATATTGAAGATAGGAAAAAATGTTCAATTATAATAGAATAGAATATCTCACGACATTCTCAAAACATCTGACCTTACTAGTTTCACCATCTTCTAATATGAGTGGGACCCAAAAAAAAATTCAAAATAAGATGCATAATCCATCACTTACATGCCTCTTTAATCATTGTGAAAAACTCTCTAGACCCATCATCCATTTGAGTCTCATTAAAATAATACTTTAATAAATGAACCTAGAAAACCTTCGAAGATATCCTAGCATACATATTATCCTAAACAAGGACATACCACCAGTACATGGATAGTTTATAAAGTATATCTTTATCCAAATTCACCCTCCTTTATTGGGATATCTCAAGATGATAAAATATTATATATATATATATATAGTCTCGATCTAATACATGGTATCATAAGGTTTACCCACCCCTATAAAGAGAGGTGGTTGCTACCACTAGAAAACTTTATTTAAATCCTATATAGTCAGTCCAACTCTTACTACACTATATCCCATAAACTGCAAAACATGTAGCATGATCTCTCAACTAAACAGATCTATAGAATTTAATGGTATAATATGTGTCTCTAGCACCACTTCTTATGGGTAATTCTTATACCCTCCCTCTTAGTAATCGATCGGAGTTCTAAATGGCGGAATGTCTCAATAATTTCAAGCACCCAACTCATCACACATTTATATCATATCTATTGACATCATTGTATAACAAAACTAGTAATTGGAAACATTCCCTACTAATTTATTCACAAACCAAACTATATAAGGATTTTACAAACTATGAATCCATTATAACCCATGTTACCCACTCCCATGTTAGGAAAAATCACAAATAGATCCACAAAAGTAATCATCATATGTTAGAAAATGAACCAGTAAACATTTATTAGTCATGTACAGTTCTACAATATATTTATATTGGAAACCCTATTTATGTTTTTGTTAACATGTAAAATAACCTTACCTGATATCACAACCATGGATCTCCATTCAATGTAAGCACATATTTATCATATAAATCCTACATTCCAAATATAATACATAAATATACTCCTATTTTTTCACAAGTCCAAGATATAAATAATAAATAATGAAACATATATTATATTCCTTGTAAATATTGAAACTGTAATAATCCAAAGCTAATAAAAATATTCCTACCCCTAGTCACTTTAAATTTAACTACATATGGGCCAGATAACCCTTGATTGAAGGTCTATCCTAAGTCCTAAAAACATCCCATATCGAACTACCATGGACAAGCTATAAGTTAAAAAGTAATTAGTCACTCATATCACTTTGTAAAATTCCTGACCCGATCATCCTAAATTGCCCCATGTTGGAGGGCACCACATGATATCCAGAAAATATCACTAGAGGCTAGAGGCTATGAATAGTAGCAAGGCTTGATATAGTATTAGAGGGAATAAAAAACCATATGGATTAGATAAACATAAATCATAGTATAATAACCCATTAATCATATAAACAGTATAACATGAACATTATAGTGGCATATTAACCATGGATAAATGACCAACACATTTAATACCAAAAATAATTTCTTATAACTTCATATAAATATATGTCAAGTGAGGGATTTCTCTTGGATTAACCATATAAAATATAACCAAAATTTCAAAAAATACAACAATATAAAATTTTTTTTGAGTTACTTCCCAATATAATCTCCCATTTTACACATTAATCTATCTCACCAATTGATAGGAGTTTCTGTTCCTTTAAGAATATCTTAAATCAGGAAAATTTTATGTTTACTATGATTCCCAAGTAGTGTGTGAGTAAAAATTAATAGAAAAAACCAATAATTTGGATAAAAAATCTAAATTTTATGATTGTGTAATAACCTAATTAGTTATTTTTTTTAGAGTTATAAATGAACCAGGTTCCAAAGTTATACGAAAAAGAAATTATTTGAAATTTTCATATATATATCTGGAATTGTTGTTTTGTAAAATATTTTAGATTTATAAATGTAGTTTATCATGGAGGTTTCTTTAGTAGAGGAGGCCTGAGTTGACTTCTGGGGGTTTGGGAGAATAAAAAGGGTAGGTGGGTGGATTTAACAAAAAATTTGGTACCCAGTTTAGCTGTAGTAGAAATTTGATGAGAAACCAATGGAGGGGTGTCCTCTTCCAAGGGTAACCAAGTGACCTGGGATGGGTGATCATTTACTAAATGTATTCTAAACCCAATTTCTTAATGGGTAAGGAGAGTTTTAAGGAGTTTTTATTTTAAAACCATTATGGGGATCCTCTTTCCCTAGAAAATAAATAAAAGGGATTCATCCACCCTTGTCCCCTCTACTTTTTCTCATTTTCTCCACTAACTAGGTAGTGTTAAAACTGTTGGAACGAAGGTTATCCTTTGATTTAAATGGTGCATGGTTTTTTTATTTAAATCCTCACATGGAAGATCATGGTTTTATCATATAAAGTGTTCTTATAGTACAAATAGTCAATAGTATTAAAGGCAGAGTTATTTCCCAGTGTTTTCCAAATTTTTATGTCCAAAAAGTGGAGAATGGAGAAACATGTTTTTGAAAATGGAGTTATGCACCATTATTAAAGAGGGTACAAATGTTTTTTTCTAGTCATTTTTCAAGACTAGTTCATCAAATATATTTCAATGGATGGCAGGGGGAACAAGTTATAGTTGGGCGTGCAAGGTGAGTTACGCGATAGAGACTAAGGAGGTCGAGGCTTGCATGATTATTGGATAGTTTTGTGCCTCATGCTGAGGGTAACCAAAATACCGATAAATAGGTGAGTACCCCCACTCAAGAATTAAAGAATTTTTTCTAACTAAGACCGTTTTTCTTGTAACATAAGAGAGTTTCCCATGAATGGATTGTGTAGAGTAAAATTTCCCACATGTGTTTCATTTTTCTCTAAAAGACTGAGTGAATCATATGGTGTAGCTACGTGATAGATAAGGGTTTCATGAAAGAGATGGGTTGTGTGAAATGTAAGGGTTGTGAAAAAGTTATCTTGCACAATAATCCCCATAATTTCACTCTAGAAGTGATGTTTCATACATGTGAAGTGTTGAGATTATAATAAGATTCATTTATCTGGTTTGTTCATTCAGTGCATTCAAGTGAATCTATTTAGTACTTCAATGTGATCAGAGTCTCATGCTGGATAGAGAAAATACATCAATTCAAATCATTTGAAGAGACCATCAAGTTGATAAACTGTGTGAGACTTCACACAGGGGTGTGAGAAAGGCGGAGTAAATGGATGTTCTCCAAGGTATGCAGTGTGCTATTACTAAAATATTGTAAAGGAAATGTTCCTAGAACAGATTTAATGTGTCCAAATATTTATAAACCACAACAAGTGAAGATGATTGGAATTTGGAATTAATGAAACACTATTAGCATTTTCTCCATGGATTAGCCCTTAGTGATGAACCGAGTAAAATTTCTTTTTCATATCTTTTCATGTGATTGTTTTTGGATATTTCTCATTAGTAAGGCTTAACATGTTCCTAAAAACATGGGAACATGATACTTCATTTTGGAATAAAATTTTGACACCCTAATTCACCCATAGTATCTTAGGATGTTCATAGGTCCTTCATAAATTTGATTATTTGGGTGATTTGAGGTATGTTCTAGGTTCATATTCGTCATATTATCTTCTCTATTTCTTCCCATATATGTTGGTGGTTTGGATTTAGGTATTATAATGAAATTCCACCAAATAATAGTGGAATCATCCTAGTATATGAGGTATTTTTTATGGGAATAGTGGAGGAAGATTTTAGAGGAAGAGTACTCAAGGTTTCATGTTGATTCATTTGAGGTATGGTGGTATCATGATTTATCATTGTATTTTTCATAAGTTGGGAGATATTAATTGCATATTTAACATTTATTGTTGTGAATATAGTAAATAATGGGACATGGGTGGTCATGGAAGTGATCTTTATAACTTTCCTTGAAGCTTAAGACATGGGATTCTATCCAGTATATCATTCCTTGGTTATTCCTAATTAAACATTATTCAATTAATTAATAACTAATTATAATTTATTTATAATTAGTTAAAGATATGGTTTATTGTATTATGGATTTGTAATAACGGACAATAGTTATTTGATCTTGGATGATGATAGTAGAATGGATTTTCTAAGGAAGTTAATTTTGTTTTAGGTAGGTGGTACCTAATTATTTTTGCTAATAGTTTATAAATTTTCCAATGTAACATGTGATATAGTTTCTCAACACTTCTGTGAATTCAACCTAAAATAATCAATTCTATTATGTTTTCCTATATAAATTGAATGAGGATATTAAGGCCAAAAGGGACCATTGATCACTATGACTTAAAACCTCAATTTCCAAAGGCAATGGACATCATTTTAGACCAGATATGAGTTTCCCAACAGGTGTGTTATTTTTTGACATTAGACGTAGTTTAAGCATCATGTTTTCATTAAGACACTTGTATTTTCTGACTAATATATTCATTGATTGTTCCGTTTACATTAGTATGTGAGTTATGAATGAGAATAACTTGATATCGACTTTTATATATAAGTTGGGCATAGGAGGACCGAATTAGTGAGACATTGGGAGTATGATGGAATTCATGACTTGCCTTGTAAGGATATCTTCGATTTTATTTTAAATACCATTCACTACATCAAAATGTGAGTGAGGCTGTGTTTCAGGGGTGTTATTCACATTGAATTGTGATCCCTAACCACAATGTTTAAAAATGCACTAAGAGATCACATAATGGGCATCTCAGTTATGATGGGACTTAGTATACCATATATGAACCTCGATCTTGTTATGTAAACTAAGAGAATGGTGTAATTAGGATAACATCGTAATACACTTGAAGGAAATATTAGTGGAAGTGGGATGAGTTTTTGAGAGAATAATACCAAATTGGTTTGTGTTTCATTACTCTTCTAGTTTTCAACCTACATGCCGCTTACGATAAATATATTTTTATGAAATTATTATATTCAATTTGTGTTTAATTAAAAAATAGTTTTTTGAGTTAATAATTATGTTCGGTATGAAAAATGGTGAGGGAAGTGATATTATTTGCGGGTCATGCCCACCATGGACAGTTATTAGATGTGTGTAGGGAGTTGATGCAAACCATGGATGTGTCCATCATGATAGAATGATTATGTGTAATGGTTTAGGAAAAAAGTCTAACCACGAAGACATGTGATGATATGGAATAGATTATCTTAGAAGTTCAATTTCATTCCAATAATTATCTTATTTTGAAATAGGTTTTGTTGTGATTCCAACCATGTATGTGCATGTTGTACTAAGATGGAAAATGATATGAGTTAGAGATCATGAAAGCTGTGGGAATATTGTGATAGAGGTTAGTGTATATGCCAACTCTGGATTGGATTTTATGATTTCAGATATGGTTTGGATGAAATTCCAACCAGTGATGGACTAGTACGGGATATATTGTGTGTGTTATGAGGGATGATCTTGTGAGTTGGATGTGATTCCTCTCATGTTGGTTTTCATATTATGGGTTAGGCCTGACTTATCAAAAGGGACTATAATATTGGTTGGACATGTTTCCTCTCATGATGTTTGTTATATATTTTTTGATATGTTATTCTATATGATATGTCTTGGGATTCCAGAACTAATCGATAGTATTATGACATATTCATTGAAATTTTGACAGTGTATGAAGCATGTATGGAAACTAATAAGGGTCTTAGATAGAACTAAAAATCAATATAGGTATTATTTTTATAGATTTTTATTATTTTTTATGAAAATATCTATTTATTCATGAACTATATATATACTATAGTTTCTAGAGACACCACTGGTGGAGGACTATTGAGTTGTACTCACACCCTTTTTTGGTATCCCTATAACATCGGAACCCGATCATAAAACATGATTATAGGGAAAAGTAGGAAAATGGAATGTGGCTAGATGTTGAGTTGGATATCTTTGTTGTAGTTAGGAAATGGGATCAGGTTCTCACTTGAGAATAGGTTATATTTTTTCTAGATTTATTTAATATAATCTAGGATATATATTAATTTACCATGGGAAAACTTATGGGTCTCTACCTCAGACGTGTGTATTTAAACTAGCTCATTAATTGTATTAGAGGGATTTTTATTTACTTTTGGTCTGATCATTGTGTAATGGTATTTTTATCATATTTATATTGTGATAACTGATTGCATATTAATATACTCTATTTAATGGTTTCTAGTGGAAAAGATTATTGTATCCCCACAATAACAAAATAAACCATTATTACTATTTAAAAACCTATAAAATATATGGAGGCAACATTATGGTTATGTGGAACTGTAGGTTATTTACTATTTATTGATATAGTTCATATTTTTAGAATGTCGAATCAATGATTTTTTAATATTTTCTTACTATTTTTGATACAGTATATATAAGATAGGAATGGACAAGAAATATGATGGACTTTTTATTTGTTCCAACACCAGCCTAAGATAAAGTACAAGTTTTCAATGATTTGGTTTTGATGTTATATATATTTTATATTACCACTGATTTGACTATTTATAAGTATGATGTTTTGGATTTATGTTTTATGGGTTTTCTTCTTGACCTAGGGTGGGAAGAGAGTGTGTGTTTATGAATCATATCAGGAACATTGGTTTACAAGAAATGTGGATACTTATATGTGATTTTTATGTTTAATATTAAAAAGTAAATATATTTTGAGTGTATAAAGTGTTAATTATAACATTTTTTTCTTTTTATTGATTAACTTATTATAGTTATTTTATATAATAAAACAAGATGTATATTATTTTATAAATTCAGATCATAAAGAGTGATTTCATTTATATATGTTCATGTATGGGTTTTTTATGTATGCGGAGGTAGACCAATGTGTGGATTTCTTTTGTGGATTCGTAAACAAGATTGTTTAATGGATTCGGTATAGGATTCTTGATACACATGAGAAACCTAGAGTGGGTGTGCCGACCTATGAGTTTCCTTAGGGTATCTTTGATAGAGTGTGGATAATATTTCTTGAGTTTCGACCTAAGTGGAATATGACATAAAAACACGGTGGGGGAGATTAGTGATGTTGAGATGTAACATAAGATATTAGCAAGTCTAGTTATGTAGTGGCACTGCAAGGTTATTTATTATTATTAAATGAGATGAGTTATAATATATGAGGTCAAACCAAGAGAGAATTTAGCTCATTAATTTGGATTCCTTAAGGTGTGTAATGAATGTTTAGATTCTTTGGGTTGTAGATATGATAAATTGGTGGTGTGTGATTGTGTGTCTAGGAGGGTATGAGGATTTCTTAGGTACTGATAATGTAAGAATATTGGTTGTATTTTTTTGTAATAGGTCAAAAATGCATGAGTGTCAGAATTAACTAAATAATTATGGGGGATACCCTAGAATTTAATATATGTGATTCATTAAAATTTGAACCATATTTTGTAGCCGGGTGTCACTAGTGTTCACACCTTATCAAAGAGATAATGGTTTGACAATGGTGTCTCTGATGCATTATTGTGAGTGGATTTTGATATGGTCTCTTTCCTTGTGATAATAGAGTGAGTTTTCACATTTCCAGTATGATTTGTGGTTTGAGGTGACCTAATAATAAATATAGTAAGGTAATCATTGAGGTAATTTATGCATGATCATCCATAGAAGACATTTGGGGCATGTTTATGGTTGGGTATCAAGAGATATCTAAGATAATGATATTGATCTATGAATGACATGTGACTTTTGGGGGAAAGGTCATAATGATCGATGAAATTTCTTGGTGGTATTATGTGATTAATTCCAATTGATTTGTATCAAATTTTTTGGGATGTTTTGTTTAGTACCTTCAGACATGTGTGGGGGTAGTACCTTAAGGGATTCCTTTTTGTTGTGTTAGGGTCATGGAATCCTTATTTTCTATATGTTCTTAGTTCAAGAGTTTTCAATTAGTTTTGTGGATGGTCACATGATGATTGTGATTAAATATGATACAATAGTGTAAAGGTGTGAGACATTTTTTTGTGATAGAGGAACAGAAAAAGGGTGTTGGTCCATGACACTATATTATACTTTAGTTAGAGTATGGAAAAATATGGGGGATGGTTAGGTGGAAATAACGAGTGAAAACTAGTGTATTATGATAGGTATGGTGAATGATAAGATATTTATGTGTATTGATAGTGAAATATCCTAAGATCATAAGATTATGGATACACAAATGTGTTTATCTCATGTGAGAGAGGATCTACATTATTTTTTGAAATATGAAACGAGGTATGACGACCGTTGAGTCTGGATCGGCACCTAGGGGATGAGTGGATTGATTTGATGGCATATAAATTAGAATAGTACATCATCTATGTTTTGTGGGGAACTAATGATATGAAATATTGTTAAAAATATGAAGTAATTTCCAAAACATATTGAAATAAAAGAGTCATGTCATAATAATCTAGGTCATGAATCTGATGTAATATTCTTTAGGACCAGGTGTTATGGTGATGGATTATCAGTAGTGTAGGGATTCATTTGTGTGGGGTGTTGTGGTATCCTTGGAAAAATGATATGGGATTAGGATGCGGATCTGTTTAATATATATGAGTAGTTCTTGTGAAAGTTGGTGTTCATATGTTGGGGGTATCAGTTATGATAATTTTTGTTGATTGAAGATAATGGAAATATTATTTTGGGTAGTGAACCATAAATTATTAGATCATGTGATACTCATTTGAGGTATTTTGTGGTAAAAGTTTGGGGTTACATATTAGTGGTCCCAACCCATAGGTGGTGGTAGATATTTTGTTGACACATGGATATTAGCTACTAGGTTATGAAAAGTAACTATGAAATAAAAATATATATGTATTTAATAATCATTATTGGTTAATTTTAGTACATTTGGGTGACCAATGAGTATGAATTTAAGGATATAGTTTAAAGGATAACATAATATATGTTTTTTAGAAGATACAAATAGGTTTATAGGATCTGTGAATTTTTTTGTACTGCCAAGAGAGTTTGATCATTGCTAATTTGAATTAGATATTATCATTGTGGATATGATATTATGAATTAGACTAATTGTTTTATGATAATGTTCAGGTGATGCTTGTGTTTGATACCAAGTAAATTGTGGGTTGATATTTACTTTCTATATCAACCAATGGTGTATGGATTTAATGACTCAAAAATTTTGGAATATGACACATTCATGTTAATAAAATATTAAAAAATAATATAATTATGAGTTATTTTAAAACATTTGTATTTTTAAATTTATAATTTATATTTTTTAATAATTTTTTATCGATTTCCTAACTACAACACATTTAGTAGTAATCATTTTATGCTACAAATATGTAAGGACTTACTTGAGTGAAAGATGCACAATCAGCGCATAATTAGAAATAAATGGCTGAGAAAAATTATATTTAGGAGTAAACCCTACAAGATACACTTACTTATGTATGATATTTTACTTGTAACATGTGATCATATGGATAATAATTTTTAAAAGGGAAATCATTTGAGTGTTTCTTTTGTATAGATATTCCTTGTAGTTCAAGTTATGTGCACAATTTTGAATAAAACATATTAGTTTCAATAGAAACTATGTAAGTTATTCTTACATATGGTGTATTAATTCAACATATTATTCCCAAATTACACATGATTTGGATAAACATTATAGTGATGTAACATGACTGTAGTGCAGGTTTCATGGTCTGTGCACCAATGTTTCTATACCATAAGAGCTACCAAGAACTTTATGTGGTTAATTTACCAATCTACCCAAAATGATTTAACTTATTTTCACCATTATCATCTCATCACATTATTTGGATGAATATATGAGGAGTACAAGGGTGATTCCATTGTTTTTGTCCATATATCCAAGCATGTTCTATAAATATTTCCATTGGATTCAGAAGATAATGATACTCTTTTAGCTACCTTCTTTCATTTACTATTGGTTACATAGTCTATAATGAAACCTAGTGGACATGTTGGATAAACCAAGGTTTTATTATTGAATTATTTTTGGTATTTTGAAGTCTAGGGTTTATAGAGGTCATCTTAATCCTTGGTTTATATTTTCTTGTTGAAGGTGAGTTTTTTCTTTCAATTGAGGTATGTTTTGTGAGAAATTACTTTATTTTTTATATCATGTGATATTTAGTTTTATCTATTTTTCTTATCATGTTACACCTTTATGTGATACCCTTTATGGGTTATTAAAGTCTTTTTAATGTTTTCTATAGTTGTAATAAAGGGATTTCCAATTCTTTGTTTTTAAAACTATTTTCTTATGCAGGTTATGTGCTTGTGTAAATTCTAAAGAGGCTCTTTTAAATTGAATTTGAAATTGTAGGTGTTTATAAGATAAATTTTGTTTTTAAATCGGGAAGTGTTGTTTTTTAAATATTTTATCATGGTTGTTTCCATGGTTTAGTTTTCAAAGGGGGTTTTATAATTTGGGTTTCCATGTTGTATCAAAATATCTATTAGGTAGTTCATAAAAAGTTATCCATGTTGTATATAATAGGTATATTTTTAAATCATTAAATTCCATGTTCAATTTAAAAAACATGGTTTTCACCATATACAATTATTTTATTAATGATCGTGATACCCTTATTTTAAAGCCATTGTGTTATGTCTTGTATAAAATTTTTCATGATAAGGGATGATGTGCATTATTTTTTAATGCTTATGAAAATGTGAAAGGGGTAGTTCCTTGATACCAAATTAATGGCGTGATGAGATTTATTATTATTATTTATGATTGATATATACAACGATCACATGAATTTGTTTTTTCTCACCTCCACTTTGTTTATGTACTGGTAACCCTGGGATAATAAGTGAGATATCTTGATGTGTGCTACACTAGTTTATATTATTCATTGGAAACTGTCCCATAGTGTATGATATCCCATGTTAAGGGAGCTACATAGATTATTATTTATCGAGTAAGTTTGGTGGTAATTTCTTAAGGAATGATACACGGGTCGATCATCGGTTCAAATTGAGTATTTTATGGGCATATATTGTTAGGTCTTAATGAGTTTCCCATTATACTTCTTCCATATGAGATGAAATTATTTGGGAATTTCAAATTTTCACATTATTTATATCCCCTTGTTCCCAACATGGATTTTTTTACCACTTTTGTTATGGTTGATTCATACACTACTTATTTATCATGATGATTCCAATTAATTTCATGGTTAATTTTAGTCTTGTTTTAGTTTACTTTAAAATTTTTCTAAAAATGATGATTTTTTGAAATGTTTTGAATGTAGAAAATGATTTATTTTTGTTTTCATGATAATGGATGTTATCATAAATATAATAAATTGGTTTTGTTTTTAAAGTGGTGATTCCTCCTTAACATTGTAAAAATGGGGTTGAAAAAAATATTTCAAAAGGATGGTTGTTTCATATTTATAATTTTTTAATTATCATTTTCAAACACACATATTATTTTGTTTTTATAAAGAGGTTTCAACCTTTGGATGGATAGAATATGTAAATTTATCTTCAGGGAATAATATGATATTTTTTAATTATTCTTTCCCAATTTAAATCTTATTTCCTAAATGATTTTTAAACTAATATTTTTGAGATAGTTTATAAAAGGAACTGCATAGACTCTTTAGTGAAATATTAATGAACCTATTTCGATCACACTCTATATGACCACATAAATTTGTTTGTAGATATTATGATTCCATTAAGATTTCAATGTTGTGGTATATTATTTGTGATGTTCATGTTGTTCCACTGGTGGATTTAGGGTTATGGTGGTGACCCTAGGTCACATGGAGGTTGTTTTGTAATTATTCATGTTGGTGTGGGATGTTGATATATTATCCCATTTTGATAGATTTATTTAATTCAGGACATTTCGTTTTTTGGTTCTTCAAATGTATTTGTATTTATTGATTTCTTAATAGTGATTTGGTTCATCAATATATTTCAATTTAAAATAATGGTTTTTTAAGGTCTAATTAATTTATTTAATTTATTCATTGGGTTTGATACCTTTGGTTTATATTTTGAAAATTCTATTTTATTTATCTATCCTGAATTGGTTGATTTTATGTTTTTTATTTCTAATATGAATTTTTCAAATTTATCAATGCTATGTAGAAAATATATCACTAAGGATGATCCTCATAGTGACTCCTCTTGTCATATAGGTGTTATCCTTATAATTAATAACTTTTCCAAGGCTTTGATTAGAGGGAATGAGTAATAAATTTCATTACTCTTATACTATATCTAATAATTTTGGATTAAGTGACCATTATATTACCACAAATATAAAATTTTTTCTTTAGTCAATGTAGTTGTTAAATAGGAATGATGAAATCATTGATTATTTGAAATCTACTCAAGACATAAAGCTTAATGTTGTTTTAGGCTTGTTTGAAGTACCAATAACTATGTGGTGGGAGACCGCTATCCCATATCAACTTTAAAAGTTCATTTCTTGAGAATTTCAAAACTTCATGTTTACTTAGTGTAATTATCCAAAAGGTTTTAAAAGTGGAAAAAATCCATTAAATTCTTGAGTTTTTATTAAGGCGAGCTAATGAGGAAGGATCACGTTGGTTACATCCCCAAGATGGTGTTCTTATATATTGATCTGGTTTCTAATGTATCATAAAAATCATGATTATTTAAGAGTAATTTTTATTGAACTTGGATAAATTATATCCGTGTTTATACTAACTTCTTATAAGAAAGTGCTTTAAAGGGTCTATATAGTAGAATATAATAAAAACAATTTACTTGAGATGAGAGATATCTCATTTTTTGGTTTTTTTGTGAGAAGAATTCATATTAGGTGTAGCACATATTAAATTGATTTTATATTTAGGATTCATTATTATTAGGTTTATATTGAGTTTAATATTTTTTTGGTAATTCTTACTTGGTTTATTATTTGGGAATATTCTTTGTGTTTGTAATATGAGATGTTATTTAATATTGGTTGTGCACATTCCTTGTGGATTTGTTAAGATATTTTATGATTATATACGGTGTGGTCTATATTATGAGGTTTAGTTTTAGTGATTTGAACATTGTAAGCCTAAGACACATTCTTGGGTAACTAAGGCGAGTGTTACACCCATTTAGATTATACACTAGCTAATGACTATTTTGGATTTTGTTCTGTTTATTGTGGGTTGGTGTTCCATAATCTAGATCCCATGTTAGCATGAATTTTATCTTTGTTTCCCAAGGTTATATCCCTTATATTTAATGTTGAGTCATGTTTCAAATTGATTTATCTTTCCCATTACTATTTATTGGAATTTTATGGATTTTTACACTATTTTATGGTATTTTTGGTATTATTTTTGGGATTCATTCCCTTTTATAATGTAGAGCTAGTTTTCTAGAGGTTTTTTTGTGATTAGTTACTGATTATAATTTACTTGGTATTCTATGGATATATGTTTTTTGGTGATAATTTTATGAAAGTAATATCTCTCCTATATTTTATTATTTTATGATAAATTATAATTAGTGGGGAGAACTTTTACCGGTCTCTATGTTATATTGGATTCATGTTTCTTTGTTTTTTGGTTATTCATAAAATAATCATATGTTGTTTGAGTATTTGGTCCATCAATTTTGAGGAATTTTGTTGTTATTCAATGCTATTTTGTTACCGAACCTATATAATTTTTCACTAGCCCACCAACAACATGTATTTGGGTAAAGGGGTGGTTATATGGGATTGTTTTTATATCAAATGGTATGTATAAAATGGATAAAATATTTTTTCATGAGATAAAACATTTATATACACTTACCATTTATATTCTCTTCATATACCATTGAACCTCTATTTTTTTGAAGTGGTTTTCCTCCCCATTGCTTTCTACCATTAATGATTACATTCTGGTGATAAAAAGTGGAGTGGTTTGGATAATTGTGACATCCACATTTCAATATATAATAAAATATTAAATAATTATATATTTTTTTTAATTGTTTTGAATTTTTGAATTTGAAATTTGAAATTTTTACGAATTATTATATCTTGTATGGTCACCACACAGCTAAAAAACCTTTAGTAGTGACCATTTAAACCAATTAATATATAAGTATTTGATTCTGTGAAAAATTTATAATTTGTACATGGCTAGTAATTATATTTTGAAAAAAACATATGATTTGTGGTAAAACATGTGAGTTACTCTAATGTATGAGTTTTCCATATGGATCATAGTTATTTCATGATCATGGGGATAATACATGTGCATGGGGAAATAAAGTGAGTTTTCATTATATATTGTTATTCCTTATGGTTCATGGTCAAAAAATAGTATTAATTACACATTTAATATTTTATTAGAAATATTTCACATTATTGTTATGTATGGGGAATTCCTTTAGTGTCTTATACATGAATTTATTGAGGGTTAGAGAACCGTGCAAGGAAACTATGAGAGATTCCCTCTTCTTTCAATCTACCCATATAAGCTACTAAAAAATTTATTTTATGAATTAACCTATCTACCTGTTCTCAGTTTTAAAATCATTTGGCTATCCCCCATCCTTGCTTCATTCATATAACCCTATGAAGAGATCGATATAGCATCCCTCTTCTTCATCCCTCTATGCAAACCCATTCTATAAGGATACCATGTGGATTAATAAGGAAAAACTACTATTTCTTTCTCCATATTTTATTTCCTCTTATTTACATCATGAAAACCCTAATTAATAGTGATAATCCCCAGGGGTGAATCATTGTTTTAATTAATTTTTTTGTTTGTTATTTTGAAGTAACATTTTCCACCTATTAAATATTTAAAACTAATTACTATAAACACATAAAACAAATATATTATTTAAAATTTTAATCTTATTATGTCTTTCATTGAATCAAAAATTCCATTTTCTGTTTTATAACCATGAATTAATAACTTTATTACCGACTAAAATAAATTTTTTTCATTAAAAAATTTATTCTATAAATTCATTTTTTTATCTTCACTGTACTCAAATTTCTCTTTGTGTTGACTAATTCCCCACATAAAATGACCTGTATATTGAATCAAAAGATCCATATACAATCCTGAATGAATTTTATAAATACATAATGACTCAATACTACATTAAAGGACTCATACACAAAGTGGATGACTCATGTTCTAGATAAAACGACTCATAGATAGTGATAATTACTCGTATGAAGATCTAAAATGACATATACATATTTATTTAATGGATCATACATTTATACCAATAAATCATATTTAATCCAAATATAGCCAAATTTTAGTCAATCATATTATCCTATATGTGAATGAATAAAATATGACATATGAAGATGACTCATACATTAATAATTTCCTCTAAAATGACTCGTACATTGTTGGAGAATGGAAGTTATGAAAACTAGGGCTTATTAAGATTTTAAGTCATGTGAAATCCTACAAATCTCTCATTTTGAACAATAGGTCCTCAAATCCTTCACTATGCCCCTTCGATTAAATACAATGAACTTAAAACCTTGTCCATATAATTAAAAACATAAAAAACCATTTCCTCATATATTATGAATTATTTTTTTGAAAATTTGAATTTTATTTGTGTCTTTACAAAAAAATTAATATAATAAAAATTTACACTTAAACACTTCAAATTATTATTCTCAATATATAATATCAAATGTTACATGATTCTTATTTTATCTAATAACACCCAAAATACTAAATAACTTTCAAATATTTCAGGGACTCAATAATATATCCCATGGGATTTTGATGGAAACGAAGGAACATAACTCAACTTCAAACTAAAACAACTTAGTATTGAATCATCATTCAATAATTATAGGATTAAATGTGTGAACTCAGTGTAATAAGAATGAATATTGAATAATAATAATACCATTCTATACAAAAAAAACATTTTCATTCATACCTCCATTTCCCTTGATCCTCTTGATACCATTTGAGAATCCTTGCTTATTTAACTTAATAAATACATCATTTTACAACAAATCTGGTACAAATACATACATAAACATATTCCTACACATCCCTACACATATTAGAACAAAAAATATTCAAATGATTCACAAAGATCCACTAACTTTATACTTCCCATAGCAACTTTGCACATTTTATATCACTATATAAATATATGTTTCCCCAAAATAAGAGACCTCCCCCATTTCGAAAACACATATAAATGAATTATATTTAAAATAATTAACTTCCCCATTGTAAATAAAATTTTAAAATAAATAAATTATTAAACTATAGAGATTTATTTTGACATTTTTATCCACCTTTTAAAATACGAATCTAAAAAAAATATGAAATAGGGGAACGAATCAACATACATTTGCAATGAGAGAAATTATTTTTAACTCCTATCATTAAACTTAAACTATTAAAATCATCATTTGGAAATGGTTTAATGAAAATATAAGAAATATTATCCACTATTGGAGTAAATTAAAAATTTAACATATTTCATTTCAGAATATCATTAATTAATATATAATATTTATAAATGTTCTTTCATATTGAATGTTAAACAATTTTTCTTGAAAAAGTTAAAGTACTTTGTTTATCACCTCTAACATGTAGTGGAAATATCACATAAATAGTGATATCTTCCAACTCTGTTATCATCTGCATCAATTGAATTGTGCCTTGAGTTACAACCACATAATCTAATTCTACAATTCTCAAGGTGATAAAACATTTTTTCTATGTTTACTAGTATACACACTTATATCCTAGAATAAAAACTCCACCAGATATCAACATTATATAATCAAAATTTCATACCAAATCTGTATCTTTATAACCAAATAGATTAATCAATAATTTGTTATCATTTTTCAGTCCAAAATATTATGGGCAACTAATGTACTTGAGATTTCAATTTCTATCAATGAAATAAGAATCCCTTATTACACATTGATACCTAACACAAAGTTTAAAAACATATATAATATTTAGACTTAAATCTTTTGACTATAATAACCATCTTACAATCCCCCATCCTTCCATTTTTTCTACTTTATTTCATTCACTATCTTTAGAAATCACGGTTATAACTAAAATTAAAGTGGAGGTTTTATTTTAATCCTACATTAAAAACTTCCTTATAATCTCTTCAGAATATATATCTTGAGAAATAATGATGTGATATTACTTTTTAGAGGTTTCTAACCACAAAAAATATGTCATCTCACTATGGGTGGATATTTGATATATAATAAAAGGCACCTATTTGTTAAAAAACTATTCTTCATTTCCAGAAACTATAATAACATCTATGTAAACAATAATAATGAGAGATTAATCATTGTTATATTTGTTATAGATATTTTTATCCACTCTTATTTTCTTAAATTTCATCTTCTTTAAACATGGATCTTGCTTGGATTACTAAGTTCTTAGAGCAAGTCTGAACCTATATAGTGAATTATTTATATTTAAAAAATATAATATTATTTACTAAATAAAAAACCACATGGTAATTCAATATAAACATATACTTCCAATTAAAAATTTAATAGGAAAATCATGAAATCCATTTGAAAAATATTTTATTGCCTTTATACCAAAATAGTGAGAAAATTTATAATGGTTTCTATAATTGACAATGATATAAATGTATCACTAAAATAAAATACTTCATTATGAGAATAAAATTTATACACAAGTATTTTATTATTTCTAAAAAAATCTCCGCTCTGATTCAACTTTTTCAATAATACATATTTAGTTCTAATAAACTGTCTTATTCCCTTGAAGACTCGGTAAGGGGGGATCCCCTGTTGCAGGTATCTAAGTTATCCTAGAAGTTATTTAGAGACACCGTTTCTGGTAGAGTTCAACTGATTTTCAATTACTCTTTTTTACTTATTTCATATCTTTGATTTGTTGAGTCACTGGCTTGGTTGTGTGAGGAATTGTTGGAGGTTCAGCTTGACCAGTTGGGCTAGAGAATGATTTTTTCCCCTCTACAGGTCATTTGGGATGTGGTAGATACAGAGGGGTGGCTTGCCATCGAGAGGGACCATGCTTGCATGGGATCATCGAGTGGCCTTATTTGGGGTGAACGGTAGCTGCTTATGCTTGGAAGAGGTTTTTTTGTCTAATTTTATGTTTGTTGATGTTTGGTAAGTGTTGTAACGTTCGGTTTCTCACTTTTACCTTAAAAGTTCCTTTTAATAAAAAAATAATTTTCAGTCAGTTAGTTCTAATAAAGTTATTATTTTCCCTATTGGTTTCCAACTCACATTTCTCATTATTCTCTGTCTAGTAAAATTATTCATTTATGGAGTTAGACCACTCTTTTTTCTTCAAATAGTTATAATCATTTTTTAGTTCAACTTGAGAAAATAGTGTGGTATGTGTTTTTTCCCCATAGTTCATCTTGGTTGGATCTTTTTCGTTCATATATAATGAATTTTGGAAATACATTTTGTTTCTGACCTTTAATTATGTGAAAAAACTCTTTATCACATGAAATTACTATATAATATTCTCTAACATTTAAATCTTATAAATTTTCATCATATTTAGAAATCTCATCCTAGAACATTATAAAAATGGGTTCATCATCACTTTTAGAACTTTTTTTGAAGTGTGACTTATTTTTTTATGTTCCCAAACCTTCACATAAAAAGAAGCAATAAAATTTCATATATTGTTTTTGTAGTTATTAATTCCTCTTCAATTTATATGGAAACTAAGTAATATTCTATCAACACCTTCCTATTCAATCATTCACAAAAGTTAACCATTAACTATGATAATATTGGGGCTTTTAATCAGTATCAGTTACTTAAACCTGGTATACCTTTTTAACACATCTCAAATGGGGATATATCTAGTTTATTATTATATATGCATCAATTTTTAATATGAAACCCTTCACAAATACCTTTTCTCAAAAAAATATCAAGATGTACCATACTCTATCAACATATTTTGATCCATCTCCATTAAGGTTTTATTCATCCATTCTATAAAACCATTTATTTATGTTGTTTGTGGTGTACTAAAACATAAAGAATACCATGCTTCTCAAGATAATAATTAAATATTCCACTTAAATATTCAGCACTATTTTCTCTCTGGATCTTATTTACATATAATCCACACCACTCTATATATATTCTGAAACTTTTGAACTTGTTTAGAGTCTCTAAGTTGGGATCCCTAAACATTATAAAAGTAATTTTAGAAAATTCATTATTAAAATACATATAATAACTATATACATTTTAATATTTATTCCACTTAGGCCCATAAAAGTCATAGTGGATATGCTCAAAATGATGTGTAGATTGAATATCTACATTCTAATGTGAGTAAGTCAAAAATTTTCCTTTTTTTAATATGGACAACGTATCCCAAATTTCTTTTTTTAAGATAGGAAAATTTTAAAAATTATCTCCTTGGTTAAGTTTACTCTTGTTATTTTGTACTAAATGACTAAGACATCAATGGAAAAATTGATTTTAATATTTCATTCTTAAATAACAATTTTTTTTATAATTTAAAAAATGACAAAAATTTCCCCATGTCCATTTTCCTATTGTTAATATATATATATATTTCAATATTTCTACCAAGAATATATCCTTTTAAAATATCACTTTATTTCCTTCAACAAATAATGGAGACACACTAAACATATTATGTTACAGTTCTTCAATATATAAAATATTATTTGATTTCAATTTATCTTTCCTAATCACAACTGATCCAACTCCTTATATTTTTAGTGACCCATCAATACCAAAATTTAAGGATCCCTCCTTTCACATGTCAATATTTTTTGAGAATTTTAAATCCCCTTTTATATGTGATGAACATCCACTATCAAAAAATATATAGATTATCCTTTCTGATAATTTTAGTTCCAATTCAACAACCAGCTATTTATTCTAACCGTTAATTGTAAAATTATAATTATATTTTTGTATTGTAACTTATTTTTTTACAGGTAGAAGGATGAGGCATTGATTTTCATGTTGACCTAGTAGGTTACATCTTCTATAGACTACCTTAATCACTAAAGCATATTCTTTGATATCTATCCAAAAATTTTAATATATTTATAGACATTAATCTTTTGAGAGGTTTGATTCCCCCTAAAAAATTTCCTCAAAAAATTTCTATTATCATTTTCATTTAATAATTTAACCATGAAATTCTTTTTTAGTGCGCAAATACTCCACAGTTCTAATAATATCCAAAGAAATCATACTTTCATCTATAGACTAACTTCTGTCTAGATGGTGAAACTAATTCCCTATATTTCTTTGAGTAACCAATAATTAATACCTTTTCAGAGTTAAAATTATTATATAAACCCAAAAACATATTGTTTGATGTAGTGATATTTTTATCCTCTTTGGTTTAACAAATTTTAAAAGTATTTATCTTAAATTTTTTGTTACCATAATTTATATATTTTTGATATTCACTTGATTTTTCAACACATTTATCCAAATAAACTTGTTTCCTTTTGTAAGCCTCTCAAAAATAATTTTTTATATCATTTAGATCCTATGTATGAGATATTTAATAGTTAACATGTTTCTAATCAATCTTTTGAATCTTTATCAACCACTTCTTCATTAGAGATTTCTGTAACATCTTGGACAAAATTTTTAATGTTAAATTTGAAATTGTTCAATTATTTTTCATTATCTATAAATTTTTGTTGAAAAAAATAAATATACTTTTAATTATCTTTAACTCTTTCATCCATATTGATTTTTATGGTCTTATCATGATATAAAATTTCATAAAATCACAAATTTATTTTATAAATTTTTATTTTTTTAATCATTAGCAGATTCATTACTATTAGAATATTGATTTTTGTTATTCAAGTTTTTAATCTTCTTATCCAACATTGACTAAAATTAGATACACTCTTTGAGTTCTATTTTAATCAAAAATTCCATCTCAACATCTTCCTCACCACTTCCATAATTAAAGATTTCATCACTGGTGAAATTTTTATAATTTACCTCAGAATGCTTCAATGTTCTATTTATCTTCACTGAAATCACTGTCATTATACTTTAGTAAGAATTATTATGTTTATATTTATACAAATTACAAATAATCTATACGAAATTATGAATTTAATTTTCAACCTTATTCTACAACAATATTCTTGGCCTTTATTTATCATCATCATTGTATTTTTTATATTTCAATTTCAGATAGTTTACTATAAAGTGTCTAATAGATCCACACTTGATGAATTTTGGTGGAAGATTACCCTTTTATATTCTTATGCCTCAACTCACCTTTCACGATAAAAATGACATATTTGTTTTCTTAAAATTTATTATTTTTATATAAATATGAATAAATAACATTATCATCTTTAACATATATCTTACTTTTCAACTTCTTTGAGGATTTAAAAAAATTATTTTTTAGCCTTATAATTATATTTAGTAAAATTTTCCTTCATCATATTATAATATATGATAATCATTTTGAATTTATCAAGAGGAAGTGTACCCAGGTATCTATCTTCAGGGTTGGATAATTTCACCTCCAATATTTTAGGTAGGATATATAAGATCGTCGTAACCCTTGGGAAATCATCCAATTTATCAACAATGATTCTAACTATGATAAAAATGTCATTTACCCAATTATAAAATTCATTAACATATTCATCATCCATCATCTTAAAAACATGATATTTTAATATTTAAATCTCTAAATTTTCTTGATTCACTTTTTTATTTCCTTTATAGATATTTTCATGTTTTTCCACAAGACTTTAGTTATTTTGATTCTTTTTCATTTCATAAATTCTTTACCTAAAAGGGGGGAAATTTTATAATTTTTTGAATATCAAAAATTATAAATATTCTTTCTATATACATATATTATGGTAGTATACTATAAATGAGGTTAAAATCCATTAGTAAAAAGCTTTGAGAAATCCAAACTAATAGACAATAGATAGGGCATCATATATTCTTTTCAAATATGGTAAATCTTCCCAATAAACATAGGATTACTCTTGTTATCCACTGAATTGAAATTATACATAATTAAAGTTATAGAACTTAGGGACATAATCTTAAATTAGGGAGAAATACCTTTCCTTTAAATATAAATATAATTTCATAAATAAAGGGAACCATAACTCAAATACCACATAAATGTATGCTAAAGAACATTGAGAAAAATTGGGGGTAATCAAAGTTTCAATTCCATTTTAAGTTTTATATTTTTAAAAAACCATCATCACTTATTAAATTATTCAACCGAATTGTTTTAAATACATATAATAACACACTCAAAGCCCAAATAATATTTACAATGTTCTCCTATAAAAATTAGAAGGTTAGTAATTGACATGATCTTGATATAACTGATTCTATAAGACCCACTAGTATGAACATTTAATTTACATTAAGCATGGAATACCTATGTAATACTATGACATAAGTCCACTGAAAATGTTGAGTTCTTCCTACAATGTTACAAATATAAATGAATTCTTTCAACTACAAGAAATACTTCAATAAAATTAGAATTCGAAAGTGTTGTTATAGTGAAACTTCTCTTCTTCTTCTTCAACCTGTTTAATCACAAGTTTCTATTTCTCTTAAAATGTAATCTGCATAGTATTTTTTTGTTCTTATTTTTCTTATTCGTTTTACTCTTTTTATTATTTAATCGTTAAAAAATATTCTCAATATATCTTTAGAGTTAATGTAACATTATTATTCATACATGTATGAATCTTTTAATATTATCATTTATAAGTTGTAGAATGTATTATTTGGTTTTTAATTTTAATATAAAAATTAAATAACAACTTCTTATTAACTATTTCTCAATTTATTATTCTTCATATCACAACTTACTTATTATTTTTTGAATTTTGGTCTAGGTCATCACATTGCAACAAGAATGTTATAGGGTAACCAAGTTGTTATTTAGTAACTACTCTTATTTAATTTATGACACCTATATTATTCATGTTTTTAATCCAATAATATCTTTCCTTAAATAAACAATTTAATTTTATGATATTTAATACATGAAAATACACCTTGTGTGTCGGAAAAAATAAGTATTTTTATCTTAATATTAATTATGAATTTTTCCCATTTTAATGATACTTAAAAAATTTCTATGTGTTGACTAAAAAACATAAAAAAATGACTCATAGACTTTATCAAATTAATTGTAAAAACTATTGAATGACTCATACATAGAATGAATAGATCATATTGTTGAACCAATGATTTGTATATAGAGTGAATTAATAATATTCTGGATAAAATTATATATATATATATATATAGTGTGTGGAATGGCTCATATGAATATCCAAAATGAACTGAACACAAGCCTCTAATGACTTATATGTTTCTACCAATTACTTATTTATAGTACATACCAAGTTGCTTTTTAGTCAACCATATAATCTTATAATTGAATAAATATTATTCTACAAAAGGAAAAATACATGATCATATCCTTTTCCTCTAAAATGGATTATATAATGTTCAATAATGATTCATACATTAATTGTGAAATATTCATATTTTAAGTCACAAGAAATTATAAAATTCACTCAATTAAAACTAGATATCCGCTAATATTTCTCTAAAAATTCGCCACAAACTCTAATTATATTTAGTCCTCATTTATATATATCCAAACATAGAAAACCTTTCACATCACATGTTATTTTTTATTTTTATGTGATTTTTAATACGATTTATTTATTTTAAATAGACGTGAATACAATAAAAATTCTTCTTTTCTAGATATAATACCAAATGATAGGGGATTCTTCTTGTTTCAAAAAACACCTGAAATATTCATAAACTTCTAAATATATACTAATCATATTAATTATTCTCTCATGAACCCTTATGGTATTGATGTTTGAACTTAGGATTTGAGATGGAATTATTTTGGGCATTTAAATGTCTAAGTGTTTTAAATGTAATTCTCATCCTTATTTTCCTTTTTTCTCTTAACAGTGAGTTTTTTTATTAAAGTATGTGTTTTTTTTAATGTTCCTTTATTTATAATATCATGTGATGATATAGTTTTTTAAATTATTTTTTATCATTTTATTCATATATATGACACCTTTTAATTGTAATTAAAATGGTTTCAATGATCTAAACAATAGATATGAAGGTATTTCTAGATAATAATAGTTCTTAGTTTATAAAAACACTTTTCATATATAAGTAAAGTGTTTATATGAATTATTGAGAACACTTTTCAAAATAATATAAAGATGAAGGGGTTTTTTTAATTTTTTTTTATTTTAAATAGGGATGTGAAAGTTTTATAAATGGTTTATCAAGGTAATTTCTATGTTCTACTTTTTAAAAGTTTCTTTCAACATTGTTTCCCATGTTGAATGAAAATGAATTTTTGGAACATGATAAAAATACATCCCTGATGTGTATGACATGAATGTTTTTATCCAATGTATTTTATATTGTATCATTTCAATTCCTTTGTTTAAACCTTAAAAGAAGTTATTATTGAATATTTTTATCTCTTGTTGGATCCTTTTTGTATTGTGGTCCTGTATAAAATTTGACTTGATGGTGGATGTTGTCGATTATTATTTAATTCTTATGAAAATGTGGTAGGGGATGTTTCATGATAGGGTGTTAGAGGTAATACTAGATTTCTGTATTATGATTTATTAATGATCTATATGATTTTCAAATAACTTTATTATTTTCTCTCCTCTAATTTTCTTATTTCATGGGAATACTAGGTAGCTAAGTGATAGATCATCATTTTTTCTACACTAGTTTAGATTATGTATTGGATAGTGTCACTCTGTGAATTATATACCCTAGTAAGAACCCCCCTTCTGAGGCTAGAGAGAGTAACTAGGGTGTTTACTTTATTATTAATGCAACATAAGATGATTTTTTTATAATTGAGTATTTTTAGGATTTTCTCATAGTAGGACCTAGTGAGTTTACCATGATTATTATTCTATTTGTGGTGACATTATTTTGTATTCCCACTTCTCATATTATTTATATATCATTTATCTAATCTTTTTTTTACCACATTTTTTTTAATTGATTCATATTTTTCTTCTTTATTTTAATGGTTCCCCCTTGATTGAGTTGTTACTTATAGATTACTTTTGAACTTTTTTAAAAAAATTATGATTTTATGAAATGTTTTTAATGGAAGAAATGGTATTATTTTTTATTTAAGAACTTTTATGTTCTCATTAAGTGTGTCAATGTCGGGTTTTATATGTTTTTATTTCTATTATATTAATAAAAATTTGTTTGATAATTTTATTTGAAAAGAAAAGTTTTTTCAACATTAAATGTTTTTAAATTATCAATATCAAGCCTCAAATTGATATTGTTTTTTCAATGATGTTTCTGCCTTTGGATATATAAAATTAGGAATGTATTCTTTAAGAATAATTAAATTACTTGTTTCTTTTTTTCCTTTTCATTTGAAAAACTATTACCTAAATGATATTCAAACCAACATTTATGATATGTTTTATAAAATGGAATTTCATAAACAGCATGGAGGAATCTTACTAGGTTTTCTTATCTCACACCCTATATAAACACATAAGTTTTTAGGTATATCTTATGTTTTAATTAAAGTTTCCATGTTGTGATATCTTATTGAATGATGTTTTTGTTGGTTTGTTAATGGAAATAGGGTTGTAGTGGTTACCATGGGATATATAGATGATTTTTTAGTTTCTAAAATTTATGATTTTTAATGGGATATTGATGTATCGATTAATTTATCCATTTTTATCTTATACTTCTTCTTTCCTATTTTAATTATTTTTCTAAATAAATAATTGTTTTATATTAAAAATTAATTTTTTGAGTAATATTATTTATTTCATGTTTCTAGTTCTATTTATTTTTAATTTTATATTTTCTATGCATGAATTTCAAATGTACAAGTGGACCATGATGGATTATTGATTTGTTTCCAATGCTTATTTAATGTTTTAAGATGTATAAATTCTTCCCACTTGGGTTGTATTATGATTTTATAGTTCTTTTTGAAATAATTTGCAGATTTGGAATGCACTTTGGTCCTTTTGAAGGGCTGTTGTGGGAGACATGGTAGGTTTAATTGGTCTATATGTAACAATTAATATCATTGGGAGAGGGTATCATTGTGATGTTAGGGGAACTAATCAGGATTATGATGCAGGGGATGGAAGGGTTTTTGGATTATTTTGTGTGGTCAGGTACCATATAGGGTGTTTTTCATGCTATCAATCATGATAAGATATATGAGAAACCAAATGAATCATCTAGGGGATGAATACTGATTATGATGGTTTAGAGTGAGAGACATTTGAACAATTGGATAATTTATTGGTTTGAGTTCAGTGTGTGCCCGAACAAAATTTATGGTCTTTTGGAATTTTAGTGTGCATAATATCCAATTAATTCTATGGGAGATTCACATTGAGACTTATTGGGGATGATTACAATTATGGTGTAGAGGTTATAACAACACAATCATATTCGGGTTGGTGGTGGTAGAAATCAACTTGGTTCTAGAGGGAATAGAACCAAAACTGATTTTAGTTTTTATATTGGGATCAATTTCTGGAATTTATGAACACATATAAGATCTATAAATAGAGTTTTATAAGGGTTTTTATCATGTATAGGTGGTCTGTGATGAGTTTTAGGGGTTAGGAGAAGAAAAATGTCTTATAAGTGGCAATAGTAGGGAACTTGGCACCTAGTTTGGTGGTATCACATACTCAGTGAGGACCAAGGGGAAGCCTTTTGTAACGAACTAGCAAGAGATAACCTAGAACATCACCTAACCTAGCCCTCCACTAGGCTCGTAGGGCATTCTTAATTTCCCATGGGCGGAAAACTAGTTCTTGGGTCTCAATAATTCATACTAGGGAAATGTTTCACCCTTTATATATGATATAATTAAACAATAGAAACTGTCCTAAACTTTGTACGACCATTCCATACATTGGATTCTCACACATATAAATAAATTGTTATGAACAAAATAAATGTTCAAAACGTGGCATAAATAAAATAACCATTGACTGTAAGGCATAATAAAAATATGTGCAAACTCATTTAGAATCCAAAAATTCATATGATATAACATCTCAATGATAAAAAGTTATGACATCAATACATATAGTAGAAACAAAAATCAATAAAAACACTATACTGAATTAGCCAATACTTAACCAAACTATGAAAAAATAAAACCAAAACCAAATCACTACTTTATGATCAGTGTGTAACCCATAGTAATTGACCACATCCCAAATAATCCATTATTGAACCATCCTGAACATGAATTTGAAAATAGACTACATACTAGACACCTAGAATAAATCATGAGAGGTATATAAACCCAATGGTATACATAGAGTGTGATCTAAACATTCCCATTAGGACTTCACCAATGAGTTTGTTTAAATTACTTTAAAAATAACTTTTTTAAATCTAGTATTAATTATAAATAGTAATAGATTTTTCACATGTGGGTAAGATAAAGCTAAATAACATGAAATAATCACTTTTAGAAAGCATCCCCCTTATCATATTATGAAAGGGAAGAACCAAAACCATTTTTTTAAAACACTTTTTAAACATAAGAATGAGGATACACTAAAAAATATTAAAAAAGATTAAATACCCTTCCACATTCGATAATTTTGAAAACTAAATTTTATAAAACATATTTATATAACATTGATTTTTAAATCCAGCATCAAAAACCATTTTTAAATAAATTTTAATGTAAACAATATCTATAAATTAAATGTAAAATAAACACATGCGAGCACCAAGACATCAATATAACGTAATTTTACAAAAAAACAAGTAATGGTTCCACTCAAACAAATCAAAATATAGGGGATATAAATATTGTATATAATAGGATTACTTAAAATAATTATCAATACAAACAAGAAATCATTAGAAACTCACTTGTAATTAATTAATATAGACTTAAATTAGAAACTAGAACCCTAGGCTAACCTAAAAGAACCCATTTATGTAGTCTCTCATCCCGTTAGACTACCATTGATATATAATCCTTCAGAGGAGTAGTCATGCTACCCAGGTCAAAATCAGTCCCATTATTTGACTCAGTATGACCAATAAACATTATATTGTGTGGGTATAAACTAATCATGTTCATACACTCATCCTGAAGTTCTACTATGTTCCTTGTATTCCTATGATAGTTCTCAAATCTAAGGTATCATTCAAAAAATAAAAAAAATCATCACTTGATCAATAATAAATCATAATTAATAGACCACATACCTCACCTCCAAGACCCTCAAACAAAATTGCCTAATTTTACATACATAAGAACAAACACATCTAACAAGTATATACAACATCCCCCTAAGAGAAAAAAATATATCAAGTGTATAAAAATTAGGTGTTTTAATGGATATTCACACATATATAATGACAAAATCATTATAAATTTTCAACCAAACCTTTATTTTAAGACATTCTCAGAATGATAATCCGTTTTAGACAATTTTTGGATTCCTTTTTGAGGTATTAATTGTAATAAAATCATGGAAAACCATTCATAAAACTATTTATATGAAAAAATAATTAGTTAAAAACATTTTATAGAAACTAACTAAAATATTTTCATTCAAATATTTCTACATAAAATCAAACATATCCCTCTTTCATGACCCAGATGGGTCAGAAGCCTTTAATCATCAAATTAAATTTAAACAATACTTTATTAATCTTTCAGAAACCATGATATCGAAATCATTAATTTATTAATACATGATACCATTAAAAACAATTATTCAATGTGACCCAACCCTTAAAAAATTTATTAAATCCATCATATCTATCACATATAGTTTTAATTTTTAAAAAATACAATTAAAAACCATCATGAATTTTATTAAGTAAAATTTAAAGGATATATACTAAAACATATTCCATAATGAATCCAAAACCAAGTTGAAACATTTCACCTTCAAAAAAAATTCCCAACCATGTAATGTAACATCCTCTACCTATTTTATAAAACAAAAATCCATAATTTAGAACCACCTTAAACCCTAATCTCAACCACCACATTCCTTATAGTTATTGGGAAATAACTGGATTAAATATAAATGGTTATAAGAAATATAAGAATATGGTAAAAAGTATAAAATGATATTTTACCTCAAGATTCAACTTGAAAATATAGGTTAAGGGGATCAAAATTAACAAGGATGGTGGTGGAGGTCCCACAGTTGTTCCATGAGGTCATTTAATTGAGTAAGTGATTATATGAGCTCTAGAACCCTCAAAATATATTTTTCCATATCCATATAATGACTTTTAAGTGATTCAAGGAAGCTTTTATGGTTAGGCCAGAAGATTTACTAAATCACACTCAGACCATGTGAGAGTCACTTGAAGGAAATGAAAACACTATGTATGGTTTCCCCTTATTTTTATTCTAATAAGGAAAATACATGCATAAATACCCTAATAGAAAAGGTATCACATGGTTGTCAAATAAAATCCCATGGTTTTGGCCAAACCATGAGATACATGTGTTCTAAAAAAATGAACTAGAAAAACCTACTGTATTAGTCTTATACACCGAATCCTCTAACCCATTCTTACTAACCATGAATCAGGGGGAAGATTATATAAAATATAACGTTTCAAGACAAAAAATTCCAAAAATTAAAATTTCACCATAATATAATAAAATTTAAACAATTATGACATGGGGGTGTCACTATTATCTACATAATGTCACTTTATTTCCCCTGATAGTCACTGAATAATGTGGAAGAAAATTAAAAAACAAAAAACCACAACAACTTAATATGAGGTGGGATGTCTAGGAATCCTTATATGGTTCAGTGAGAAGGGAGAACTGGAAGAACATAAAACTCTAAAAAACAAAAAATTAAATCCTTGATCATAAATAAATATCTCTGGGAATAAACCAACCCATAACCCCTAGATGTAAATATCTAGGTAGATAAAGACCTTTTATAGTTCTCCAATCATCTATAATTACCTTGAATTGGTAAGATATGAAACAAAAAATCTATCCATGGAATAACTATCAAAGGAAACAATTTGTCAATAAGAACACAATTCAAACAATAATCAATCATAAAACACAATAAAAATTTAAAAAATAAACTCATATCCCCATATTATACCCAACATAAAGATCATATAAATTATCATTATATAAGGTCACCCAAGTCCATCACATCCCATATTATTAAAAATAAAAAATATACCAAAAAATTACCTATAAAGAAAAAATGTTTCAAAACCTAGTTTAAAAAAACTAAGTGAAATGGGTGATCTAGGAACTCATATTGGAATAAATATTTCTCAATGAACCCAATAAGATATAAAAAAATCTAATTGGTACTTAATATCAAATAGTTTATAGAGTTTCCTTGTCACATAAAACAAACCAAAGGCCTTCCCATGTCCATTCCATCAGAACCCAACCATATAATGTGCCTCACACTAACCTCAAGAAATAAGATCAAACATCGATGCATAAGAAAAGCCATAATATTAAAAAAATCATAAACTAGAAATCAAAAAAATAACAAGGGAATATACTAGTGTAAATCAACTCAAGATCACCAACTCACTCTAAACTGAATAAGCACAATCCAAAAATAAACAATCTCTATGATCCATATTATACACAAGACTACAAAATATAATTGAACATAAATAATTTCTAAAAACAATCCAGTAATTCATTTCATGAAAAGGATGTATATTATTATAGAAGGATGGATAGATACTCAAGTGGTCCCAAATAGATGATTATCCCAACTCCACCACAAAAGATCATACATTAAACCATGAAACCTAGTTTTCAAATCCAAAAACCATATCAAAATCCTATTTTTAATTGAAAATAAATCTTCCAAATAAAAATTAAAAATTTTGTAACAACCTGGACTTGGATGCCACTATATGGTGCCCCAATCTCGGTTTCCCACACAGACTGAAGCACATCTCCCCAAATGCTGGAGGCTGTTGAGTAGTAGCGAGGTCCATAGTGAGTCCTTGGGGAGACTATGTCCTCATTACCAAAGTTTCACAGTAGAAGTCGAATATATAATAAATAGAGTTAGAGAAATAACCAACAAAAAACTGAGAGTAAGAAAATGCATAAATACATATAAATAACCAAAAGTGTCTCATATATAATATGATGCAGATGGTACAAGTATATAGAAAGCTTCCAAAATAGTATATAGCAATAAAATACAATATATGTATCTAAAAAATGACAAAAGACCCAAAATTTTTCCAAACATCGCAAGCCTCAACCATGTCCTATGCTCCCCTGCTCCAAAGACATAGTCAACAACCTGTAATAGGGTTATTTCCCATATCGTCACCGACAACCATATAATCATTTTGGGTCCATAAGGAGGCCCAAATAGGCTGTGAGATAACCATCCTAGTAGGAAACAATTAAGGTCTATATAGTTCTAACAAAAATTCTACAAAAGTTCTAGAAATTGTAAACAACTGGTAAGGTAAAGTGTGTATTTCCATTGAATATGTCAATAGTTGTAAGTAAAACAAACCATCCTTCAAAGAAACCTAAAAAAGAGTCATCTCCTAACAAGGCAGCTAAAAGAAAAGTAAACAAGTTACACAACCAAGCAGTACATCCATCAGTATCATGAAACCACAACCACACTATTTAAATAAGTCATGTATCCCATAAACACACCATATAGTGAAGTCAAATATCCCAGGACCACACCATATTGTGAAGTCAAATATCCCACAGTCATGCTGTATAGAGATATATAGACAGAAAGGTCCAGATCCAAGGTGTTAGTAGACCAAGGCATCAATGTAAAATATCTATACCACAGATGGATGGATTCATGTAGCTTGTCCACGAAATATCATCGAGTCCCATGGGATCCCTAGTGGAAACTTAGTTAGGCACTAGTTGGGGTCCAAGGAGAATTGAAATATCATGTCCTACTCGAGCCAAAGAAATCCATATCCAAGGGGTATTAGGGCCCGAGGCATCCCATTGAATCAAGAGTCATAGAGCAGAGTCAGCCCAAGGTGTCCACTACTGCATTGTAAATCCATGGATAGTAGTCACAACATCGATCAAACATTCATTAAAGAATTCAATCATTCAAATGAAACATTCATTCCATGTGAGTTTACCAACTCACACTGACCTACACAAGCCATGAGCATACCCACTCATGAAAACCATTTATCAAAAAAGTATATGGGGCTACCTTCCCTTATAAACCGTTTAAAATTTCCTTAATCTTTTCATATCATTATAAACACCCATATAATTCATTAACATGCAAAACTATCAAAATAGACGAGGAATAACATGATATTCATTAAGCAAAGAGGTAGTACATCCCCTAAGAAATTTATTCAAGTAATCAAAGCATCAACAGTCTCCCTCTGACAAGAAAATCACAAGAACACACCCCTTGGGTGGTTTAAATATGAATAAATAGGTAATTTATTTAAGGATCACCCTTGGGGGGACCATTAATCATGTAGAAAGTTCCAAAGCACCAAAATAGAACCTACAGGAATCCTCACTAGGTCTTACTAAGCCTACATCAAGCAACTTGCTCAAGAATGATTCCTCACCAGAATGTTTTACGGGAGACATATTGTCCAAATGTCCGAAAATCACAATAAAATCCAAATAAAGTATGTAACACCTACCTCTCCTCGATAGTAGATAGCTTGTCTAGTATCAAGTCCTGACTCATCCAGGTTTGGAAGAAATCTTAAGAATGGACGAAGAATGGAATATTAGGACATATGAGCCTAAATCAAAATAGAGCAATCATTGTTCCAACGAATCAAGAATGAATAAAAAGGAATCGTGTACTTACCAATGTCGTTCCAACATAATTGGCGGTTCTTTAATCGACATTCAAATGACATCAAAATCATAAAAACTATTTTAGAGGGGTTTTGGGTTCAAAATTGGGAGAAAAAAATTCTCTCCTTTAAAATTTAGGCTACTGGCTCTTTTATAAAAAACCCCATTGGGAATGTACAATATGTGTATCTCAAGAACATGGTTTGTACTATGCTTTTATTTTTTCAGAAACATACAGGTTTGACACTATGGTGGGCCAGTTCACGACGTGTATTGGAAGAACATGGACTATAGACCAAGTACATGACTTATACCTGTGCTACAGCAATATTTCATACTATTTTCCTTTTTCTTTCCCCAAAATAAACGAACCATCCCATAGTCTTTCTTAGGGTTTATTCAAAAACGGAATGAAAACAAATTAAACATAAAAATAAAGATCATTACCTCAAAAAATCTAGGATCTTACAATCTTCCCCGCTTATAGAAATTCATCCCTGAATTAATCTCTAAAGGGAGGTCAAGATTCGTCTAAAAAAAACTTCATCCATTGAGTATATATGTCGACATCCCTCTCCCATGAATTTACTTATAAATAGTGATGATTCCATATCACCTGTACTAGAGGAATTGACTGTTCTAGGAGAACCTTCATGCTCCTATCAACTATACGAATCAGATTATCCTTAAAGGATGCATCAAAATAAATCTCAATACCCTCGAGATGAAAAACATGAGATGGTTTTGAGTGATAGAGGCATAAGAGAGTTACATGGAAGACATCTTGCATGGCTTGGTACCTCTGAGATAACTACACTTGATAGGAAATAGACCCGAATCTCTCCAGACACTCAATCAGACTGACATATCTTGGAAAAATCATACCTTGTCTCATAATCCACCTGTGTCCCAACCTTAATGAAATGCACAAGAAAACCCGACCCCCAACATTGAACAATATAGGTCATCTTCGGCGTTCGAAATATGATTTCTGAAGAGACTGTGTAGTAGCCATTCCACTTCTGAATGATTTTAATCTGGTCAGAAGTCTCCTACTCAAGATGCGGTCCTAGTAAATATGCCTTCCCTTCCTATAACTAGTATAGGGGAGAAATACATGGACTACCATATAATTCCTCATAAGGTTCCATCTGTATCGTCACCTGATAACTATTATTATTGGTGAAATCAAACAGGGTATTGTGCCTCTCCCATTATCCCCCAAAATCCATTACGTATGCTCAAAGCATGTCCTTAGGAATATGTATCGTATGCTCTAACTAGCGATTAGTATGAGGGGTGGACTGTTGTTCTTAGAAGCACCTATGTACCCTGCACCCTCTGAAAACTCTTCCCGGAATGAGACATAAAGCAGGAATCCCTATATGAAATGATAGTGCTTGGGACCCCATGAAGTCATACCACCTCTCGTATGTACAACTTTCCTTGATCATCAACACTGAAGATCTCTTGGATTATAAAAAAATGTGTGACCTTCGTAATCCTATCAACAACACCCCATACATCATCATTACCTCAAGGAAACCTCGGAAAACCCATCACGAAATCCATTGCAACATCATCCAATTTTCACTCTGGAATAGGTAACTACTGTAAAATCCCATCTTTTCACTGATGTTCCACCTTCACTAGCTTATAGGTGGAACACGTAATAACAAAACCATCTAATTCATGCTTTATTCCTAACCACTAGTATTGTAGTTTCAAGTCACAATACATCTTGGTTTCTCTAGGATGAACTTCAAAAGATGAAGCATGAAACTCCCACATCAACTCCTCATGTAGGTCCTATGAAACCTAGAAACATCCATTGATACATTAGATATCATCATCTACTACAGTACAACCAAGAGGAGGGTCCTCACCTGTCACACATTCCTGTAGAACTGGGACTTTAGAATCTGATAGATGCGTCATCATTACTATGTACAATAGGTTAGATATCACAGCTATGGAAGCAAGAAAAATCTCCCCCTATCTGTCGTGCACCTCATGATGCGTCTTAGAAAACAACACAATGAGATTCCACTCTCAAATGGCCTATTACACTGCCTGTTTTTAAGTCCTCGTGTTCAGTTCATGAGCTACTACATTAACATTTCAAGGTGTGTAGGCCAACTCAATGTCAAAGGATTATAGGTACCCTGTCCACCTTTACTGCCTCAAATTCAGATCACATTGTGTAAAGATATACATGAGGATTTTGTGGTATGTGTACACCATAGAAAACTATCCTAGTAAATAGTCCCTCCAACAGCGCAACATGTGAACAACTGCAGCTAGATTGAGACCGTGCATACAGTAGTTCTTCTCATGAGGCCTCAACTATCGGGACCCATAAGCCACTACATGATCCCCCTACATCTGTACTTCCCATATCCCAATACGTGAAGTGTCATAGTATACTATGTAGATCATTCCCTGCTCTGGCAGTATCAGGACTGGTGCTAACATCAACCTCCCTTTCAGCTCCTAAAAGGCTATCTCACAAGATTACAATCCCACAATCTTCACACCCTTCTTATTCAATCCCATCAGTGGCACTTCTAAGGGTGATAAGTATTGTATAAAAATCTTTTAGTAACTAGCTGGCCCCATGAAACTTCGTATGTCAAAAACATTCTTGGGTTGTTCCTAGGAAACTACATATCTCACATTCTATGGGTCCACTAACATGCCTATCTCAGAGATCATGTGACCCATTATGTGAATATGATCTATCCAAAAAGTTTCACTTTGCAATCTTATCATATAATTGATTCTCACTCAGTGTATTCAAAAATATCTCAAGATTGTTGGGTTGGTTGTGTTGATTATGAGAATACACCAATATATCATCCAAGAAAACCACATAAAAGGTATCCATGTAATGATTGAACACATAGTTCATTAACTCCAGGAAAACCATTGGAACATTTGTGAAACAGAATCACATAACTAGATAATCATATAACTCATACCTACTATGAAAGGATATACGAGGCATGTCTATAGGTCAAACGCACACATGTTTCTATCCTGACCTCAAGTCAATATTTGAGAACACTTGATATCCTCGAAGATGATCAAATAGGTCATCTATCTATAGAAAAGGATAATAGTTTTAACCATCAGATAGTTAAATTTATGATAATCCACACAGAGCATAAAAGTTATGTCCGATGTTTTCGTAAAAAGGATCATTAAACCGCATGGGGAAGTATTGGGTTTAATAAACCCTTTCACGTCTAAATCCTCAAGCCACCTCTTGAGCTCTTGTAACTCCTATATAGACATACAATGAGGAGGAATGGATACAGATAGAGATCATGGAAATATAACAATTTTATAACTCCACCTATCTTTCAGGAGGTAAAATAGAAAATTAATTGGTAAAGACATCCCTGAATTTATCTACCACTAGAGGAAAATATTCCTAAATCTATCCTTGAACATCCAGTAACAAACTAGAAATTTGGGTTACCATCATGCCAAGCCCACAACACTCGGGTCAAGCATTGCATGCCTAGACATCTCATTTAACCTTGTGAATAAACACTACACCCTATGTTGATGTGAATGTTACCCTCTAGTGATAGGAATCAACATACGCTTGACAAGCCACAAGACAATCCATTCTGAGAATGACGTAAAACCCTATCATCTACAGAACATATAAACCCCAATGTAAGTGGAACCCAACAACCTCAAGGGAACATTCCATAAACTAGAACACATCTTCCATTCTAACTCCCAATGGTGTGTCTAACCTCAAAATGCTCTCAGAAAGAAAATCTACAAGAATATGTTTTTTACCACACATATTGACATAAAACTGTGAGAGGAACCTATATAAAAAGGAGTAGATGTAATAATAAGAAGATACTAAGATCATACCTCTCACTGTAGATGGTCCGATATCCTGCTTCTATTAGGTCTATTGCACCGCATAAGTGTGAAATGTACCATAACCTTATAACCCTTCCTAGTTACCCTAAGATGATCCACCCTACTATCTCTGAGAACCCGAGGTCTAGATACCACAATCACGACCACCACTACCCTGGTCTGACTTTCCTAGACTGCTCTAGCTCCCATCCAGATGCAAAGTTGATGAACCTTCTTATAATCCCAATATAGGAACCGACCCCTTACCACTCATAGTCGGAGGGATGGTCCTGCAAGACCACTGCAGGTTCCCCATCCTGCCGCAAGCTCGACACTCAACTGGGTCATGGTCACACTAATTTTTCATGTGGCCTCACCTACCACAATGATGGAAATATTCCATATTTCTAGTATCCACAACCTGACTATCACTCACATTTTGGGAAGCCAAAAAATGACACTTCCTTCCTGAAGACATAGACCATTGGGGTGGGAGAAAAATCTCCCCTCTTATATACCCCCATCATCACTCAGGTTCCACTATGTAATCAGTGCATGATTCACAATCTTAGTAATAGAATGAAACCTAAACAAATTGACCTCAGATTTGATAGCATGTGTGATAACTTCCTTGATGCACCTCTCCCTTGACTGATCATCAGAAAGATACATCGACACAATATTTTGCAGCACTATAAATTGTTCTGAGGATTCCATAATAGTCATAACACTCTGCTCTAGACACTTAAACTTAGAAGCCCAATATTCTTGTAGAGGCACGAGGTTGAAGTAATCGTAAAAGTGTGTTTGGAATTCATCCCAACGCATATTCCACAACCCATCAACCTGGTTCAAAATGCCTTACCATCTCTTACACACTTCACATAGTATGTAAGTCTCATGTTTGACCCTCCACTCCAGAGGCATCTCTAGATTCTCAAAAATTTCTAATGTGGTCTATACCTATAGCTCTACATCTTGTGGTCCACCATTCTCTAAACATGTAGGAGGTTTTTGCTACTGGAACACCAATATCAGCTCAGTCATTGTCAAGGATAGTTGCAGTGCTCCCTGGAAAGTCTACATATACCGAAAACACCCTCGTAGAACTGTGCCTCAGCACCTATGTCCGAAAAATCATTGGGTTCCTTAGTTGGAACTATAGTAGAATAAACTGGTACCTTATGGACCACCGTCTCCAAAGTATGTTCATCACCTATTTTGTAGCATACCACTAGATGTTGTCGTGGTGGCATGTCTCGAAAATTCCAAACACATGCCTCAAAAACGTACAACATAAAATAACATGCTCAAAGAATAGGATAGGTCAAAACCCTCTTAGAAACCAAATCAAACCCATAGAATTCTCTTAAATCCAAGACATTATAAAGAAAAACCAATGAGCCACTAGAATGTTTTCCTCTCTCCCACTCAAATTATGGGTCTATGTCAAGTCTCTATATACCATTCAAGTTTCCATTTCCATTTCACATTCATATATTCCGGAAATTCCACAAAGAGTTTACAAATTTCCAAATCCATGAGGGCCCATAACGCCTCATGAACCCAAAACTTGGTTCCCATTTAGACCATACATGTAAAAAGTTCAATTAAAATTTATAGTCCATAGTTGCGTCATTTTCCAATTCCGAGGGGCCCATAAAACCTCAAGGATTGAAATATGAAATCACACCATTATCTACTACACCCATCTAGCACAACAGCAGGCACACCTGTCACATCACTATCACAATAATATGTAATACCTAATGTATCCTAGATGGCATGGAATATTGCATGGCATGTGATTATAACATATTTCTATATGATGCATGAGATGGAACATCATCATCTCATTGGCTTTCAACAGAAATATGACCCAAAATTTCATTAATAATTATATCATAAATCAAGTCTTTCACCCAATGGTGAAATAAAATCAACTATAATAGTCAAAATCTAGAAAATAAGAACTCTATTTGAGGCAATTTGTATTTTCCTTATACATGGGGTAGTTACACCCAAGCACAATTTATTACCAATCTCCATTTCCTTATTATACTAGTATAATGTCAACAAACAGAAAGTCAAACCATAAAAACTCCTTTGATACCACTTGGTAATTTCCTCGACCAAGATTCTACCAAATGGTTCTCTAATACCAGTTGACCACATGTCCTAAAGAACATCTCCCTAAATACACTAGGATACCAACTAGTAGTGACGTCCTAGGTGAGTCAGTGGGGAGAGAATGCCCTCATTAACAAAGTATCATTACAGAAGTCGAAAATATAATAAATAGAGGAAGAAAGATAACCAATATACAATTGAAATTAAAAAAAGACAAGAATACATATCAATAATCAGAAGTGTGTCATATACAAAATGATTCATATGGTACAAGTTTGTAGAAAGAATGAAGAATAGTACATAGAAATACTAAACAATATAAGTATCCCAAAAAGGAAAAGGTCCAAAAAGGTATTCATACATCGCACACCTCATATTGGTCCTATTCTCCCCTACTCCAAATCCATAGTCAATAACATGTACTAGGTCATTTCCCCTAACCTCAAATGCAACCATATAATCATTTTGGGTCCCTAGGGAGGCCCAAATATGGCGTAAGATAGTCATCCCAATAAGAAACCACCAACATCTCTAGAGTTCTAACTGCAATTCTACAAACTTTCTATATTGTTTAAACAAATAATAAGGTAAAGTGCATATGCCCATGGAATAAGTCTATAGTTTTAAGTAAAACCAACCATCCCTCAAGACTACTTGCAAAAGAGTCAAATCCTAATAAGGTCACTAAATGAAATTAAACATGTCACTCAACCACTCCGTACATCCATATATATCATGCAACAACATCCACGTTGTATAAATAGTTCATGTATCCCATGACCACACCATATAGTGAAGTCTAATATTCCATATCCATGCCATATAGTGAAGTGAATTATATAGAGACCATGCTATACAGAGAAAAATAGACCACAAGGGATGAATCCAAGGTGTCAGTAGACTAATTCACCCATGAAAAATATGTAGGCCATGGAGGGATAAATCTAAGGAGCTCTTCCAAGGCATGTAATCGAGTCTCATGTTAGTCCTTGGTGGAAACTCAGTTAGGAATTGGTTTGGGTCCTTGGATTATTGAAATGGAAAGTACTGCACGATCCAAATAAAGCTGGATCCAAGGTGTAACAAGGCCCGAGGAATCCAATGAAATAAAGATCCAAGGGGTAGAGTTAACCCAAGCCATCCACTACTGTGTTCAAGATCCATGGAGTGTAGTCTATGGCATTGATTAACCATTAATTCTATAATTCATGCATTCAAATTTAACAATAATTCCATTTGAGTATACCCACTCACATCAACCTACACAAGAAATGTGTATACCCACTCATGAAAAACATTTATAAAAAAATAATATGGGCCTACCCACTCATATAAACCATTTAACATTCCATTAATCATTTCATATTGGCATAACCACCCATATCAATCATATAACATGACAAACTATTAAAATAGACAAGGCATAACATGATATTTATTAAGTAATGGGGAATTAAATCTCTTAAGAAGTCTATTCATGCTATCAAAGCATCAAAAAGCTCCCTATAACTAGGAAATCACAAGAACACACCCCCAGGTGGTTTAAACTAGAACAAATAGGTAATTTCATAAAGGTTCACCCCTTGGGTGACCTTGTATCAAGTAATGGGTGCCAAAGCACCTAAATTGAATCTATAGACATCCTCATTTGGTCTGACTAAGCATACAACAAGAAAATCACTCAAGAATGTGGCCTCACCGAAATGTATGACGAGCGAAATATAGGCCAATCACCTGAAAAGAAAAAGAAAATCCAAAAGAAAGAATAGAACACCTACCTCACCTCGATAGTAGAAAACTCATCATGTATTAAGTCCCAAATCATCCTTGTTTGGATGAAATCTAAAGAATAGATGATGAATGATATATTAGGGCATATGATACTAAATCCAAATAGTACAGTCATTGTTCCATAGAATAAATAATGACTAAAAAAGAATTGATTAGTTACCAATTTGGATTCAACATGAGAGAAAACACTTTAATCGGAGTACAAAAAGCTTCAAAATCAAAAAATCTAGTTTAGAGGGGTTTTGGGTTAAACAATAAGAGAAAAATATTATGTCCGTCAAAATTGAGGCTACTACCTCTTTTATAAAAAACCCTAACTGGGAAAGTACACGACGTGTACCTCAAGTACATGATGTATACTACCATTAAATTTCTTTTAAACCAGATAGGCTACAAATCATGACAGGACAATTCACTACATGTACTGAAAGTACATGGTGTGTAGACCAACTACATGATGTGTACCTAGCCTGTAGCTAGATTTCAAAAAGTTTCCCCCTTTTTTTCCAAAAAACAAATGAACCGTTCCACAACCTAGTTTAGGTTTTAAGCCAAAAAAGAATGTAATCACATTTAACTCAAAAATGAAGATCCATACCTCAAGAAAAACCTAGGATCTTATATATTATTAATAATCACTTTTAAAACATTTTAAAATAAAAATAATTTTTAATCATACCACAAAACAAGATTCATAAACAATCACCCCATAAGATCTCATTTTCCATCCAAAAATTAGTTTTCACAAACACAAAAGAAAATTTTAAAATCAAATATACAATCAATAAGGAACAATAAATTAACAATACATCCCTAAATAAAATAGACCCACTATAAAACTCCATTAATTAATCCCACACCAATAGTAAGTACCATTGGAATCAATTCAGAATGCAAATAATACAAAACAACACATTCGGGGAAAAATTAAATTGTGCATAGTTTGGAAACATGGGATGTAAAACCATATAGAAACCATGAAAAACCTCTTAAATGGTCTACCAACACATCTATATTGGTTTCACATGGTTTTCTATAAATACAAATCTAATCATTAAACTGTGGTTATTCCTCCATTTTTACCCCAAAATCATAGGGAGACTCCCAAAATCACTAGTATACCCATTAGGGGATCAAAATAGAACAATATAATATCAAAAAATATAATAAATAATCAATAATGGACTAAAATGCTTGGTTAGAATCCTAAAAACCCATGGTAAATCAAGTATTTGGATGAGAAGGGGATTTAAAGACTCTCATCACACCTACCTCTCTGTTCCCACCATTCCAACATCCATACTAACATACTTCCAAAATAACAAGAGGTCTCTTCAAGAACCTAATAATTCATTAAAACATATCTATGCTACTATTTGTAATGAAATATCCACGGTTTTCATAATATGTAACTCGAATAAACCCACAATTAGGCCCATAGGTAATTCCTAATACCCAGAGGCATGTAACTAGGTCATGGGTCTCAATAATTGACACTTTATAATGGTTTAAACCTCTATATATGAGATATAAAGAATAACACTACCAATAATATGACATAACAAACCAATACATTGGATTACCTTGCATATTAATAAATAGATATGAACTAATGAGGCAAGACCAACGTAGAATATACCCAATAAGCATAAAAAAGATACAAAATAAATAAATGTAATCGTTATAATTTGGAATCTAAAATTGTTAATGATATAAATCATAAATAATAAACAAACAATGAGATAAATACATAAAGTGAAATAGAATGTAATAGAAACACCATGATTATTTGGATTATACAAAACCAACCTAAAAAATGAAAACCAAACCACAACATGAAGATCTCCATGTGACCCATAGTCACTCACCACAACCCATACCATCCATAATTAGACCATTGCAAACATGAATCTAAAAATATATCATAATTTATACACCTAAATGAAAAAATGAGAGCTATATAAACCCATATATGTATGAAGGGTGTGATCTAAATAAGATTATTATGAATTCAAAAAAATGTGTAATTTCATTAGAAAAGATAATTTCATTAATTTAACAACTTTTTTTCCCTGGATAATTATTTTGAATATATATATATACATATATATGGGTTTTCCATGGAGTTAGGAGGTGTTGGGGCACTGTAGGATCCCAAAATTAATATATTAATATATATATATATATATATATTAAATAATTCACCTATATAATTTCAGGATAAATGTTTTTCCCAATGACGGAGAAATCATAGGGGAAATATGGGACCATAGTTTTATGGTACATTATCTATACCCTAAACCCGATAAAAATTTGGTCGATGTTGGGTGTTCAATGGAAGGAGACCATTGGTGTAAACATTAATTAAATAAATAAATAATGTTATTTATTTAATTAAAAGGGATAAAATATCCCAATTCCATTTGTTTTATTTCATATAGAATGAAGGAGAGGGTTTCTCTAATCAGTGACAAGAAAAATGAGAGAGATTAGAGGTGTCTTCATACATCATCCTTGACTGAGATCGATACCAGATCGAGGTGAAACAACTTCTAGGCATGGTTTTAGACCCACAACATTGGATTTTTCAGTATGAGGTAGGCAGTTTTTAATTTTTACATATAAATATCCATAGATGTGTTGTTTAATAATTTTAGGGCCATTTATGGCTACTAAGGACCCATTGGAGGTCGATCTATGCTTTATATAGAAACAATGGGCCATATAAGGTGGTTTGTATGCATTTACCATTCAAAAATTATGATCATAGAGTGTGTAGTTTAGAAGAAAACTCGATGTGTTCTTCTCATTAGGGGAAAGAAAAGGTTTGAGGACCGTATATCATGTACTTATATTATACACCATGTAGTGGCAGATGGACGTGCGACCGAGTACATGGGAAGGCACCTAGTGTAATGGGTGCATAGAAAAGATGTAGTACCTTGCCAAGACCCAGTGTACATGGTAAATAACATGGAAAGGTACATGGGAAAAAACTAGAAAACATGGGATTTTGCTGACTTTGAAAATACAAACCTTTTACTCCATGTACATGTTGTGTGGGACAACATGGCCAGTCAGGCTGTGCATGGGAAAGGAACACCCAAATTTTTAAGAGAGGATACATGTTGTTTAATCCCCAAATATGTAAATTTTTATAAAAAAAGACTTATGAAAGATAGAAAACATATAGGTGGTCAAACATGATCACATGTTATGTGAGCCCATGTACATTTCATGTACCCTTTTTTATGAGAGTTATGTCTTGTGTATCCTCTTCTTTGGGACTCAGATTTATTCCCAAAAGATTTCTATCCTATGTGGGTTTCCATATATAATGTTATGGTAGCCTCAATTTCATTAGAATAGATATGTTGTGAGGTGATGATAGAGGAATCATTCTTTCATTGAATCTTATATAGTTGTAGTATTTAATTTGATCATCTGAGTATTTTCAAGGTTAACAATTCCCCAGTCACACTAACGAATTGGTTCCCAATAATCTTTACATAGGAAGGGTTAGTGGTCCCCCATAATTTATTGGGGGAAGGTCCAATATTAGTAAATTGGTACTCTTAAACCATCTTGCTCTGATACGGAGTGGGTCCTCTATTAAAGATAGTGCCCCTCGACTGTAGAGTATAGTGGTGTGTTTCAGGTCCTCCACACTCATTCTAAAGAGGTTACATGAGATTCTTGGACTCAAGACAACACCGCATATGTTATATAATATAGTATAGAGGATAATTACATCCCTTTTGAATCGTGTATTGTTACATGGGATCTCCACATGAGATAGCACCCCCTCAGTTTTGGAGTGAATTAGAAAGGTGTGGGTCATCCACACTGATTCTGGAGAGGTTATATATGGATTCTGGCGTCGAAGATAGACCATTGGATTTTCATGATGAATCATCATTCACAGCTTGGTTGTATTGATGGATATCCCCTTTATCTCTTCATTTGGGGTTCTTGTTGAGTATATCCAGTTTAGTATGGTTTTGTATCATATTCAAATTGAAATTTCTTCATGGTGTTGAAATTAAATCTCTCTTCATTATGCTTTGGGTTTGGTGAATTTGGGGCACTTACTGGGTATGTATATACTCTAAACGACATGGTATTATCTCATACATGTTTTGTTGTATGTACATGGTAGGTAGATGAGGGGGTTATTAGTGGACCATGTTTTGGGTGAACATAGTGCATCTTGATATTGACCATGTTTAGTGGTCATCCTGGGAAATTGTGAGATATAATCTCTTTAGTTTTCCATATTCTAGTTGTTGTCGGGTAGGGACTTCATTTTAGGCTGGGAAACTATTTTCCCCTTTGTAAATTTAAATTAATCTATTGTAATATATTGATTTCTAAGAGGTTGTTTAATGAATGATTTAAACTATAGAAGTTAAATAATTTATTTTATATCTACATTTTCATGGATCTGAATGTGTGCATGTGTATAGGTACATAGGATAAGGCCTACCATTTCATCATTTCCTAATCGAAAATTGTTTCCATCCATTGTCTTATTGGTGATGGTATTGTGGTTTCTCTCTTAGCATAATGCTAGACATTAGGGCCCTAGTCGGTTGGGTTAGGAAAGAGTGGTATCCAAGCTAGTATTTTCACATTTCAGTGTCTGAAATTGGGATTTGTGATTAGGATTGGTTTGGGAACTTAGGAAAAAAATTTCAGAGTGTATTGAGTTCAGATCTCAGGCTAGAGATCTTAGTGTTGGTGGGACATCAAATATATCCATATACTTGAACTCTAACTACCTGTATGTTATCTTATCTTTCTGATATATTTATTTAAAATAACCAATAGTGTATGCATCATATAAAATTAAATTTCTTTACTTTCATGTACTTATCGATTTAGAACCCTAGATATTCACATTGACCATAGAAATTTATGATATCTTTCAAGATTCGTCTACTGTGATAGCCAATTGGAATTTCAAGATATTATTTTGAGGAAAATAATTTGAGTGGTGAGGCCACAGTTTAAGAACCCATTCGTGGGGTGTTTCTTCTATGTGAGAATAGAGTATTTCTACCAACTGTTGAGAAGTGAACAAACCCACTTCCATTGGACCATATGGTTGATCAATTATATACTGGGGAAATGATATCCCTAACAAGTTGTGAATTTTATACCCAAATAGTTAGTGCATTAAAAAAATTCTTGATATATATTTCTATGGATTCATGACATTCCATAACCTCAACATTTGATGATTCACTCAATGAATTGGTTTGGGTTTTCTTTCTTGTGAAGAACCTAACCGATCGAGTAGTTATTATCGCAATAAGTATTATTCATTGGTATGTAGTTTGTTCCATTGGTATTTGTATACGATGCAACTATATTGAGAGTACAACATGATTTTTAAAGATAGATTTCACCAAGGTTTCATGGTGGGATAAAACTGATTATTCTATGGTAGAGGGATGGTTTAAGCATGTGGTGTGAGTGTCCTACTTGGTGAGGTCCAATCTTGGTGGTTGTTCTGGAAGTGAGACTTCTACATGAAAATATAGGGTGTCATAAGAGACTTTAATTAATGTCTTTCTATGTGGATTTAGACATTAAAGGAAGTGGGACATTTCTAAAAAAATCCTTATTATGATGTAAATTAAAACCATGAGAGTGAGTATGTGCGGCCCAAGGAAGATAGTATCGAGGTGTGGTGATCTATTTCATTTGAATTTAATATTTGGGTTTGTTTGATGAATTATGGTTTTAGAGAAAGAAAGAGTTGTCACGATGAGAAGGTATAAGTGATGGATAACTTTAGGTAGTAGGGGGATTATGGATTAAAGGAACATGGTTTGATTTTGGGAATTACATGTGGCTTATAATCCCTCAGTTTAATATTTATTATGTAGACATGATCCTTTCCCTTGAATAAAATACTTGAATTTTACCTACGGGTTCTAGTAGAGCTGTGTTTTCTCAAACATTTTACTTGGAGATCTTGTTGAGGAGGATCCCTGATTATACACTTTTATCAAAAATATGACCTTACTCTAAGAGGAGATTGATCCTCACATGTAATATTTCCATAGCTTGTGGTGAGGCCATATGATTTTTTTCCTTGGTATGGAATTGTTTCCTACTATCTATTATCATCTTGACTATTACCAATAAGTGTAGGTGTGTACCGAAGTTAGAGGGATGTAATTTTATTTCATGGCTAAGAAGAAATCACTGGAAGAGTTAGATGAGATCATTTATAAGAGGATACAATTGATTTTTTTTATTTTCCAGTATGACCTTTGGATCTATGGATGCTATGAAATTTCATTTTTCAATGGTGTTGGATAAGTATGGGGAAATATTCATTGATTATTTTCTAAAATTACCGCCCTATATATAGATTTTTTCTATATTGACCAGCACCTAGGGATGGGCTGATATATGCACTACCATATCAGATGACCCCATGTCATCTTTCAAGAGAATGGTGTAGTTGGATAACATATATAACAAGGGATTTTTTTGAACCATTGTGTTCTACTAGTTAGCCGAGTGTTATATTACTTGATGGCTAATGAAAGGCTGAGTTTAGAAAAGGGAAAATGAAACCTAAACCAAGTGTCTTTCTAGAAGGATTAACCATCCACTAGAACTGAATATTTACTCAATTAGTGGTTTGGGTAGAGGTGGTTCTCAAAGATTGAACACATAGAGATTTATCACCAGCTTCAAGTTCAACTGGATGATATACCAAGTATGGATTTCTAAATCTACTATGGTTTCCTTGAGTTCATGAGGATACATATTGTAATTCTAAATGTCACTTTAGTGGTTTTAATACATATATAAATTTTCTATCAACCCTAATTAAATTAATTCATGGTAGTCTTTATCAATGATATACTTATGTAATTGGAATCACAGGTGGAGAATGTGAGACACTTGTGGATGGTTGTAGACATTATTTGATAGAATCCCCTTTATGTGAAGTTCTCAAAGAATCAGTTATGGTATCTAGAGGTTCATATCTTGGGATATGTATTCTTAGGCATGGGTTTGATACTGCATCCAACAAATGTTGGTGCAGTTATTTCTTGGGAACTACCCAAGTGCATGATAAATGTGCAAAGTTTTCATGGATTGGAAGGGTTTTATTGGTGGTTTTTAGAATATGTTTCTTGGATAACTACCCATAAAAATACCTTAATATGGAATGGATATTTATTTACTAATATTTAGTAGTGTTAGGTAGTATTCAATGAGTTTAGGATAATGTTTATTAGTTCATTAGTGTTGAGAATATATGTGGAGGGAGTCGAGTGAATAGTATTTTGTGTTGCCTATAGACATGGGATCATATATGTGTTGACCTGGATATAGGAAGTGTTTTCGTATGGGTCAGGGAAAATGAGACCAAATGAGAAGGATTAAATGATTGACTTAGTTTTGGAATTGACAGTCATCACCTTAGTGATGTGGATTTGTTACCGTCTTGTTAATGTTTTAACTATTTTATCTGAACCACAATGTTTTAGATACATCTTCATTCATAGAGACCTCAACAGAATAAAGATTCTTTGGTTGGGGTTTCTATAAGACTATGAATATGATATAGTCAATACTAATGGGAAGCGAACTATGGTAGTAAATTCCATTAATAGGAAGTCTTATTACCACTTAGTGGAGGAGGTTTTTGAGTAGTTATATTCTTTATATCTAACATTGTATGAGGAGAGAGGTGAATCTTATCTTTGGTTGAAGATGGTGACTTCCCTGATTCTTTAGTGCCTGAGAGTGGATCTATTGGGAGACATCAACTGTGAGGTTCTACAAGAGTAAATATCCTTAAAAGATATGCAAGATGTAATTTTAAGGAGTGGATCACATTATCCTTTTCTTGGGATAGACGGTGGTTCCAGTCATTTTACATGGGGAGGTGTTGGGAATGTTTCTCACTTATCACATGGACAGAAAAGATGTACATGGATCATTAGATAGAGTTTTGGTGGTTTGGTGAAGTGAGGAAGATTTTCACCAACTGAGCATTCAAGGATCTAGTGCTCTACTAATGTTTATAGCGACACATGGGTCAAATTATTGGTGATGATACTTTTTAATATTTAATTGTATTTAATTTATTGTAATTTGATATGGGGTGGTTTTTTGTAAAACTAAAATGAAATGATTGATTGAGGTAGGTTTATTTAACATTTTGATAAATATTTGGGTGATTTTATTATTAGAGATTTAAGATTATGATATCATTTACCTTTTCCTTATATTGCATTAAATAAACACCCACATAACAAGATAACTTTGATCAGAATTACCAAGTTTCAAGTCTTTAATACAATCCTTAATAAAGTTAGGGATCTAATCTAAATCACAACATGTTTATGGATGTTTATTTTTGGTTCCAATAATCTATAGAATCAAATCCTTAAAAGAATCATTTCATTAATCCATGACATTTAAAGTTCAACATACCCAATATTAATTTAATGAATATTCATCAAGATAAAGATCTTAATCACTTAGTATCCCCAAATTATGACTCACCCAAATGGGAGATTTACTCATACATTTAAGTGGTTAATAATCTGGTTGAAATATTTATGCTAATGGGTTAAAAATAAATTAAAAATAATGGGACAAGAAAAGAGTGGTGCGTCGAACACACACACATTAAATATGAAGATATGTAATAACACAAATTTGTTTGAATGAGGAAGTGAATGAATAGAATGGTTTTAAACATATTTAAACTATTTAAGAACATTTACATTAAACTATATAAGGTAAATGAGAACTAGATATTATGAATAAAATTTCATTAATATTGAAATAAAAGTACAAAAAAAACATTTAGAAAATCACACAAGAAATTGAATGAAAGAGAACATGAAAACAAAGAGAATAGAAAGGGTATGTCATGTCAAAAACTGTGTTTTTAGGTAGTCCCAGGCCCTTTTCTGGGCTCTGAGCATGAAAATTTATATTCTTCTCTTCTAAAATGCCAACTCCATGCAAGGAGAAGAGGGGGATGCTTTTATTTCCTAAGGCATTGAATTGTATTTATTCTAAATATGACCCTACACATGGCTCACAGATATTTCCAACCATAAAACTAAATCATGAGACATAATCTTTTTAAAAGTTTTATATATTTATTTTCTCTATCTACTATGAATGTTTGTCTCCCATTGGACTTATGTAGCCAATGTTATGGGTTTTTTACTAAACATTTTCCATATGTATATTTTTATCCCCACTTATTCAAATACTAGAATGTGAATGTACTTTCAAATTGCAAGATGACCTCAAATCCAAACACTTTATTCTACAAAGTCTGCCACCTATATATTCTATTTCAAACTAAAAAAATATCATCCCTAATGGATGTATGTATCATGATGAAAAACAATAATAGTTTGGAGATTTCTATTCCCAGACAGAATGGTGGGCCGGATTTCACTACTTAAGTTGGGACCCTTATCGTGGATTTGGGACTTCAAATTTTTATTCAGGATTAATTTTATAGGCCCGTAATTTTGGTGTAGAAAAAAATGATTTGTAATTATAGATTGATCTAAAAAAATTCAATATTCATCGTCGGTCCTGTTTATTTATAGATGGTTTGGGCCCTCATGTGTGGATCATATGACCCCTCAACTAGCCGAATTGTCCAAGGCTTCCTTATAGTGATATACTAGCTATTGAATAAGGAACCTAAAATAATAAGAATCATACAATTTTGATAGGTAGGGTAAGATTTATGATTAAAAAATTATACTAAATTGAATATGGATTAATTTAACTAATGCTAAAAAATTATATTTCATATTAAAACTTGAATATTTTACACCAATTATGCACTTTTCAAAGAAAATCAGTAAATGGAGTAAATAAAAAGTAATGAATTATTTAATAACTTCAAATACCCCACACATAGTCTTGTGTATATCATTTTGGGAAAAAATATAAAAAACATAACAAAATAATTCCCACTCTCCAACAAATATTAAAATATTGTCCACAATCAAGGGCGGGTTAGACCATTTTAATCATTCGTATTGAATTCCACCAAAAATTGTTATAGAAACGATATTTCAAAAAATTTCATTTTTCATTCCCAAATTTTGAAATTGAAAATGGGGGTACTCAAAACAAAGTCCTATGAAGATGATAAAAGTTTTGTGGTGGGTCACTCATTAACCAACCAAACGTGAAAATTTTAGCGTTTGAAATAGATATCATCATTCATTCCCTGTCCTAATGTATATAGGAATCATGAGGCCTTTTATGGGGGTTTTCTGTGGAAATGGTATGCTAAGAATTTAATTTGAATAAGAAAGGAAAAGAGGGGTAAAACACCAACATGGGAAAAATAATGCATCATTTTTCTGAAATAAAACATGGAAGGAAAAGGGAACACATATTTAGAAGGGAAATATTGTGTGAAGAAAGACACAAAGTGGGGAGAAAATTTGAAGTGGATGAGAAGATGAAATATTTACAAAACATAAAACTTATATCAATGGAATTAGTGTTTTTTCTTCATTTTTTTTCTTTTTCTTTTCATTTTTATTGAAATTTGAACTTGAAAAAGATCTCACACTCATATCCCAACCCATGTTTGATCTCTTGAAAACACTAATTGTAATAGTTATAACAAGATCAAAGGTTGACGAAGGGTGATTTTTTACCTACCCAAGACACAATGTTATTTTTTGTTTTTTATTTTTGATTTCAATTTTTCTGAACACTTTTCAATATCATTATGAAAACTACATAAATTTAAATACGTTCCCTAAACTCACTAAATGACAACAACTCTTCCAGAATAAAATGGATTCTTTTCCTCAAGTATTTGTCAACACATGGAAAATCAAGGAAATAACACCCAAAATTAAATCCATTCCCCTCAAAAGAAAATTTAAATAAATTATGCAATACAATTCCCTGTAGATGTTGGGTGGGAAAAGGTATTTGGTTTATAATGTGACTATCTAAGAAAATGTTTTCATATGATTGAAGGGGCCTTAAAAAGAGGATTAATGTATGGTTAATGGGATCCTATATGGCTATTTTGATTCTCACGGGGTTCATAAAATTCCTCTATTATAATCAAGCACTACAAACTAAGAAATTAAACTTTAAGGTACCCAAAATCAAGACTCACAATCGGGGGTGAAAAACAAAGAAAATGAAAAGATTTCTCAAGGTGACCTTTGAATGAATGCTAATTTTGTTCCTTACGGTTGGGGAAGAATCATTTTAAAAATCTAAAACTATGAATTTAATATTTATTATTCTTGACAAAAAAATTATTTATCTAAATTCATGATGAAAAAAATTAAAATGAAAACATGTATTTTTGACTCCCCTATATAGGGGGACAAAAATATCAAAAGTTGATGGTGAGTAAGTATGCCACTTTTTTTAACATTTTAATTTTTTTTAATTTTTTTACTGTTTTTAAAATAGACACCTACACATAATATAAAGATAAAAATAAATATTAGATGATGAAAGTGGTAGAAAATGAAAGAGAGAGGAAAAAGAAGAATGTGGGAGAGAGTGGAAGAGAGGCAGAGAGGGAGAGATAGAGAGAGTTAAAGGGAATTAGGTGCCAATGGTTTGGATTTAATGGGTCTTTATCTCTATCTAGTGGTGGGACAACTATAAAATTTAGGGATGTGATGGATGTTGATGTGGTTTCGGAGATGTGTTTTCTATCATGGTGATGCTTTAACCAATTTTCATTAACTGTGAATTTTCTTTTAGAAGTGGGGTCTTGGACTTGCACTACACCAAATGGGTAAACATTAGTAATAATAAAAGGACCTTCCCAATGGGAATTAAGCTTGCCTAGGTGAAGTAGAAATCAATAATTGAAGAGAATTACCTTTTCACGTTAATGAAATACCTTTTGTAGAATGTGTTTGTTTGGAAGTACCTTGGCCTTTTCTTTATAGAGATTGGAATTATCATAAGAATCTAGTCAAAGATCCTCCAAATTAGTGAACTAAAAAAATAGTTATTCTCTATATTTTTTCACAAAAATAATTAAATGTTTTCATAGCCCAAAATGACTTATGTTGGATTTCAACTGGTAAATGACACACTTTACAAAAAAACTAGCCTAAATGGAGACATCTCAATAAGTGTTTTACAGGCAGTTAGATAAGGCCAAAGTGCTTCCACATGACAATCAGGACAGTATTTTCTGGTGGGATTTAAAATTCTCTCAAGTGCTCTTTTCACTTCTCTTTTAGAAATTTCAGTCATGAAATTTTTTTGGGAGTGATATGTAGTTAATGTTTTATGCATAACCCCATTATTTTTCAAAGGAGATTCTATTCCCAATTATAGAAGTGAGTTCCTAAATAAATTATCTATGCACGTGGTGTTCCAAATCAATGGAAAATATGTATTTCTAGGAACTCACTAACAGGATGTGCATCATCCTTCATAGTGGGTTTGGGATCGAACGACTTAGAAACATAATCGGTTGCAAATACCCCATCACAAAAGACTATTTTCCACAAGGGGGGGTTGTTCGTTGAAAATAGTGTCTCAGTCGGAGTGTATTTGTGATGGGTCTCGTTGCAAATACCGGCGGTGGTAAATGAGTTTTCGTGACGGGATCCTTTTCCATCGCAAAATGTGTGTTGGCAGGTCACTTTTTGCGATAAGCCCCGTCGCAAATAACCTTTTGACCGCTGCCCATAATTAATGTGGTCGAAGGTATTTGCGATGGGTCCCGTCGCAAAAAGTACATTCTACGATGGGAATCCCGTCGCAAATGGACCAGTCACAAATACTCTAACCTATTTGTTTCCTCTCCATTTTTCTTCCCTTCCTCTCATTTCTCACTTCCTCTTTCTCACTAAACTCGAATTTTAGAGTGAAAATTGCACTCAGTTAAAATTTTTTTACAGAGAAGTTATGAAGGCGTTTACATCAATAGGAAATCAAGTTTAAAGGTATTTATATTTTATTTAATTTAGTATTTAATTAATTTTTTTATGTTAATTTTTTTTATTGTGGATTAGTTGTAATTAAATTAGATTTAAATTGTATTGTTATCTGTATTTTAGAAATAAATAGTAATAAATAGTAATAATTTGTATTAATTGATGATAATTAGTACTAATTAGTAGTAATTGATGGTAATTAGTACTATTGGTAATCAGTACTAGTTAGTAGTAATAGGTCGTAATTAGTAATAAATAGTAATAAATAGAACTAAATAGTAGTAATTAGTAATAAATAGTAACAATTAGGAATAAATTGGAATAAATAGGATTAATTAGTAATAAATATTAATAATTAGTAATAAATAAGAATAATTAGTAATAAATAAGAATAAATAGGAATAAATAGGAATAAATACGAATAAATTGGAATAATTAGGAATAATTAGTAATAAATTGGAATATATAGGAATAATTTGTAATAAATAGGAATAAATAAGAATAAATGGGAATAAATAGGTGTAAATAGTAATAATTAGTAATAATTAGTAATAAATATGAATAAATATGAATAAATAGGAATAAATAAGAATAAATAGTAATAAATAGTAATAAATAGTAATAAATAGTAATAAAAAGAAATAAAAAGTAATAATTAGGAATAATTAGGAATAATTAGAAATAAGTAGGAATAAATAGGAATAAATAAGAATAAATAGGAATAAATATAAATAAATAGTAATAATTAGTAATAAATAAGACTAAATAGTAATAAATAGTAATAATTATTAATAATTAGTAATAATTAGTAATAATTAGTAATAAATAAAAATAAATAGGAATAAATAGGAATACATAAGAATAAGTACGAATAAATAGTAATAAATAGGAATAACTAGGAATAAATTGGAATAAATAAGAATAAATTGGAATAAATTGGAATAAATAGGAATAAATAGGAATAAATAGGAATAAATAGTAATAAATAGGAATAAATTGTAATAATTAGGAATAATTGGAAATAATTAGTAAATATTAGTAATAATTACTAACAATTGGTAATAATTAGTAATAATTATTAATAATTATTAATAATTAGTAATATATAGTAATAATTAGTAATAATTAGAAATAATTCGTACTAATTAGAAATAATTAGTAATAATTAGGAATAATTAGGAATAATTAGGCATATTATAAATAATTAGGAATAATTAGTAATAATTAGGAATAATTAGAATGAATTGGAAATAATTAGTAATAATTAAGAATAATTATGAATAATTAGTAATAATTCAGAATAATTTGTAATAATGATCAACTATTAGGAATAATTAGAAATAATTAGTAATAATTAAGGATAATTAGGAATAATTAGGAATAATTAGTAATAATTAAGAATAATTAGGAATAATTTGGAATAATTATGAATAATTAGGATTTTTTTTAATAAATAGGAATAAATAGGAATAAATAGGAATAAATAGGAATAAATAGGAATAAATAGCAATAAATAGGAATTAATAGCCATAATTAAGAATAAATAGCCATAAAAAGCCATAAATAGCCACAAATAGCCACAAATAGCCACAAATAGACACAAATAGCCAAAAATAGCCATATATAGGAATAAATATGAATAAATTGTAATAAATTGGAATAAATAGGAATAAAAAGAAATAATTAAAAATAAATAGGAATAAATAACAATACATAGGAATAACTAAAATAACTAATAATAAGTAATAATAACTAATAATAACTTGTAATAACTAGTAATAACTAGTAATAAATTGTAATAACTAGTAATAACTAGAAATAAATAGGCAGAAATATGAAGAAATAACAATAAATAGGAACAAATAGCAGTAAATAGGATGAAATAACAATAAATAAGAAGAAATAACAATAAATAGTAAGAAATAACAATAAATAAGAAAAAATAGCAATAAATAGGAATAAAATAAAAAAATAGCAATAAATAAGAAAAAATAGTAAAAAATAGTAAAAGTAATAACTTTAAATAACTTGGCACAATTTTCAGTGAACTGACGACACTCGTTCTGCTCGATGACTCTTCTCCTTTAAACTTTCACCGAATCAAAACATAATGAAAAGTATGCTTCTACGTATGCACGAGTTTGAATATGCATTCGTAGGACCAAATTTTTCATATTGTGTTCAGGCGGTGATAGTTGCAAGAAAATGATTCATCAACAAGAAGGGTGCTCTTTTGTCCGACGACTCATTTACGTGCAAGTTTCTCACACAGAAATCACAATGATGAATCTGCTCGGAGGTATGAAAATACATTCTCATATGAACAAGAATGAATATGCATACCTATGAGAGGATTCTTCATTGTGATATTAGTGAGAGAAATTTATAAGGAAATGAGCAGTCGGAAAAAGAGAAGTTTTTCATCCACTAAAAATTGTTTCGCGCAAAATTAGTATTTGCAACGGGACCTTTTGCAACGGTATCCCTTCACAATTAATCTAAATATAAGTTTTTATTAATACTATTTTCAATGGGCCTATCACAAATACTATTTGATATGTGCCCGTCATAAAATAGTTTATATATATATAATGTATACAATCTATGGCATAGTTGTGATGGGGATGTTTCTCGTCAAAAATAGTATCTGTGATGGGCCATCACAAAAGGTTTATTTATATATATAATTTATATAAACAGAGGGTTATTTGAGATGAGGAACTTTCCCATTGGAAATACTTTTTTTGTGATGGGCTCGTCACAAAAAGTAATATTTGCGATGCCATTTTCTGTAATGGACAATTTGCGACGTGGCCCCATCACTAAAGACTATTTTCAGTGGGATCCCGTTACAACTAGCCCATAAAGAATACCTCTAATTCTAGTTGTGTGTCAATTGGAGCATATAATGGTAACATTAGAGTGACAGATAAGTGGTTCTCAGTATGATGTTTTGGATCAATGTTTCCAGAATGAGAAGAATTAAAAATTCTACTCCGGTGATCAGCCATAAGGTTTTATTTTCCATATCTACCTTAAATCAAAATGTGAAACTCTTTTAGCATCAAGATTTATCTTATTTTCCCCAGTTTGGAGTCAATTTTCTTGAGTAAGAACTTCATAGTATAACGGTTTGTGAAGATGATGATTTTGGAAGGTAAGAGATATGTCTAGAATTTATCTAAGCATAAATCCACTACTAAAAGTTTCTTTTCATAAAAAGTGTAGTAATATTTAGTTTCATCAAATGTTTTTGAAGAATAGTAGATGACATGAAGAATATTTTCCCTTCTTTGACCAAGTACGACCCTATCAGAAGAACCACACATCAATTTAAAGGGTAAGGACCAGTCTAGGGGTTGGATTATCGGGGCTTATGTAAGAAAAAATTTGAGTTCAATGAAGGATATCATAAAAGAATCATAAAAGTGGAATGTGGAATAATTTTGGAGTAATCGAGTGAGTGAGAGAGAAATCATACTGAAGTTATGGATGAATCTTAGATAGAAACTAGCACGACCAAGGAATGAATGGATGTGTCAAAATATTGTGGGTTCAGGAAGAGATTGGATCACCTCGATTTTTGCAGGATCAACTTGAATACCATCTTGTGAAATAGTATTTCCTAGAACAGTCCCATTAGTAACCATGAAGTGAAAGTTTTCATAATTCAACTGAATATTACATTTTACACATTTTTTATGGACTATAGTGATTGAATGAAAGTGTAATTCAATGGACTCACCCTTAATGGTAAGTTCATCCATGAATACCTCCATAAAATGGTCAATGAATTTAGACAAGATACTCATCATACACCTCTGGAATATTGTGGGAGCATTTTAAGGGTCAAATGTTGTTATCCTATATATATATGTTCCAAAAGGGCTCATAAATGTAGTCTTTTCTTGTTCATCATGAGCTATTGGGATTTGGAAGTATCCAGTGAATCCATTAAAAAAGCAATAACGTGACTTCCTAGCTAATTATTCTATTATTTGAACAAGGAAGGGAAGAGGGTTGTGATATTTTCATGTTTCAACATTCAATATCCAATAATCGATGCATACACGCCATTTGTGTTTCACACCAGTTGTGACTACCTCTCCATGATCATTTGTGAAAACAGTTATCCCAACATTCTTAGGTACCACTTGAAATGGACTAAATCATTCACTATTGTAAATTGGGTATATAATAACTGCTTAGAGACGTTTGGTAATCTCTTCCCTAACTACATCACGAATATGTGGAGTGAGTCTGCTTTAGGGTTGTCTAATTGGTTTGGATTATTCCTCAAGATGAATTTGATGCATGAAAATTGAAGTTTTTATTCTTGGTAAGCCAACATGGTTCCAACCTAAGGAATTTTTTTCCTATAACACCTGAAATTTTTTGGACTCCTCAGTTTTAGTAAGTTTGGTAGAGACAATGATAGAATAATAGTGATCTTGGAAAAGGAATGCATATTTTAGGTGTGTAGAAAGAAGTTTCATAATAGTCACACATTTCATTTGTGGGATATAAAACTCAAGAATGGAGGGTGGCATTTTAGTTGGTTTTGATTCATTTTCCTCAATACTGTCCAAGGTGGAACAATAGAGAATAGATTTGAGATGTGATTCGAGAGAGTTTTTAAGATCCTCTATATTGATGAAGTCTATAAATTGTAGGTGAACATCAACTTCACCATTTATGGCTTTGTTAATCATGGTACAAATATCACAATATACTCTCTCATTAGAACTTGATGAAAATAATGGAATGGGGTTAAATTGACTCTTAAAAGCTTCCTCAGAAGCATGGATTGAGAATGAAGAGTTATCCTCTGATGGGTATCACAAGGATTCAAAGATATTGAGCATTTCCAGCTGGTAAATTTTTATTTATAGATTGGATGGATGCATGGACATAAATTTTAGATCTTGATTTTAAGAGGAATTGTATTCCTAGAATTCAGGGAGATCGAGAAGAGGTTGTCTCACCTCTTATGTCAAAGACATTGAAATCTGCTAGGATGATAAGATCATTAACTCATATAAGAACATCCTTAATTATTCTATCAGGACTAGTTACGCTTCAATTTTCTAATTAGATAACAACACTTGTTGGGTTCAAGGGACCTAGATGAAGGTTAGAGAATATGTATTTAGTCAAGACATTTATCTTGGATCATAGGTATATGAGTGCATCATTGATGGTTGAACATCCTATTTTGCATTGAACTATAAAGGTACCCAGATATTTTCACTTTATAGGTTTGGACTATTTTTTGAAACATTTTCAATGGTTCTATGTTGTCTCTTATGAGAGAAAAGTTACATATGGAACACTGAATTCATAGGAATTTTTTTGATGGAAGATAATATTGGAATTTTAACTTCAACCCATCTATAAATGTTGAGCATTTTAGGATCAAGTTTAAAGGGTTACCTTGGATTAGAAATGGCTTGTGGAAAAAATAATTGGGTTCCTTAGAAGGATGGAAGGAGGTGAGGATGTTGTTTCAGGTTCATTTTCTGGATTTGTTTTCTTTTCATTTTCATGATCAACAGCCATAGGATCATTTGAGGATCCATCATGAGTCTTGGAAATTTGCTTTCCTAATCTTCATTGAATTTTTGTTATATTACCCTTGCGGGTATGGAACTGTTGAGCTTGGAATGCGGAAGAATTAGGTGGTTGCTGCTAGCTAATGTGGGATGCAAGTTGACTAATTTGGTTTTCAATGTTTTTGAGGCTAGAATGGGTGAAGGAGATAAGATACTTCATTGTGTTTTCCCACGGTTACTTGGAATAAGAGGCATGTCCCACATTAGGATTACCTTGATTTTGGTTCTTAGGAAAGTTCTTCTCTTAGGTTGGTATTTGAGAAGGATCATTAAGATTGTGGAATCCATTTGGTGAAAGATGAGGATTGATCCGTTGAGGTTGAGGAAAAAAGGATAAGGGTTTTGGAATTTATCACCACCTTCACCAAATTGATTTTTTTTTTGGATTTTGAGGATGTAACTGAGGGGGATGATAAATGGGATTAACAAACCTCAAGCCTTGGTTAAAGGTCGAAGAGAAGGGCTCAGGGTGCGGTTTGTTGAAGTTTCTAACGAACTGACCTTATTTTTTATAGTTGGTGTTCCTCTGAGCATATGTTTCATTGAGCTCCATTGGTCTAGTTGTATTAGATGGATTATCTTAAATCAGTTGACATGTGTTAGATGAATGAGCTGGTGAGCTATAGATTCTATAATTTTTTATAGGTGTAGGGAATAGAGATGGTAGAGAAGATGAGGTTGGGGATTTGGCAGCCATCGCTAGTTGTCTCACATGTCCAGTAAGTTCACTCATCCCCTCAATCATCTTTTTTGACTCTATGGATAGATTCTATTGGACTTTTTTGACTTGAGAATGTTCTTGACTATTGAATTAAAACTTGTTTTAATTTATTTTTCTTATGAGGTATCGTGAAGTTGCAAAAGTTTTTTCAATAAGAGTACCGCCAGTTGAGGCATCAATTCAAGTTCTCTCCATAAACAATAACTCATCATAGATGTATTGGATCAAGAGTTGGACCAATATTTAGTGATGTGAGAAGGATTCCATAAGCTATTTGAACCTCTCACAATACTCATAGAGCGATTTATTAGGGAATCGATGGATACCACTTATTTCCTTTCTTATAGAGGCACTATGAGATGCAAGAATGAATTTATCTATGAAGATTTGTTTCATGTTATTACATGTGGTTATAGAACTAGGAGTGAGGTAGTAGAGCCATGACATGGAATATTCATCTAGGGAGAAAGGTATTTCTCGAAGTTTGATTTTATCAGTAGATCACACAACTTGGAACTCATTGATTTAAGTACAAGGATCCCCCCGTCTAGCACAGGGAAAAGTTGTTGAAGATGAATCAATATCGATTTGAGTTCAAAATTAGACTCAATATATGGATATTGAATACCAAGGGGTTGTTATTTCATATCAAGGGTAGTAATTTCTTTAATGGGGGTTTCCCTATGATTATCCATTTTTGGAACAATTGTTTGAACAATGATTGGTTCCATAATGATTTGATTATCACTAATATCCGTTCTAATTCAGCAAAGATTTTGATCGAATTCCAAGTCAAAAAATCTAATTAAATGTTAGGTAGGATACTAGTAATTTCGGGATATTTGGGAAGGATGAGGATGATGAGTTTTAATTTGTGGCTTATTCCATTTATGATTTTAATGAGAATGCTGGTTTTTCTTTGGGTTTTTTTCTTAAACATTTCTTGATTATTTTTTTCCCTTTTTTACAAAATCAAAAACAACCAAATACAAATAGTACCATCCCCACAATGATTCTATTTTAAGAGATGATTGTTATATCCTATCGACCATTCAGAGGTGCAGTTCTCTAAAAATGTGTATAGCGACACTCATGTAAAAATACTTGATGATGATACTTTTTAATAGTAAATTGTTTCTAATTAATTTTAATTTGATTGGGGGGGGGAGGGAGTTACAGAGATAGAATGAAAGGATTGATTTATTTATATTTAATTAAAAATTTGATAAATATTGGGGTGATTTCATTATTGGGGATTTAATCTGATGATATAATTGAGATTTTCTTTATAATCAATTAAATTGGAACCCACTTCATAAGATGACATTGATCGGAATTCTGAAGTGTCAAGGGTTTAATTCATACCTTATCATAATATAGGGTTCTAATCTAAATAATAACATGTTTATGGCATTGTATTTTTGGTTAAAATAATCCATTGAATCCACTCATTAAACAAATCATGCCATTAATCCATAACATTTAACGTTCAACACAACAATGTTAATTTAAAGAATATTCATCGTGCAAAGGATCTCAATGACATAATTTCCCCAAATTATGACTCACCCCAATGGAAGAATCTTTCATCCATTTAGGTGTTAATAACTTGGTTTTAATTTTTATGGTGATGGGTTAAAAATAAAATAAATAGAATGGGATAAGAAAATAACATTACGCCGAACAGACACACATGAAATATGAAGAGATGTAAAAACACACATTAGTTTGAATAGGAAAGTGAAAGAAGAGAATGGTTTTAAACATGATTAAAAATATTTTACAAAAATTAACATTAAAAATTATAAGGTATATTATTATAAGAGATTATGATGAAGCATTCCTTTATATTGAAACAAAATTACCACAAAACACACACAAAATCACAATGTAAAATGAACAAATGAGAATATGAATATAAAGAGAGGAAGAAAGGTATCTGTAGTCAAAAAATGAGTTTGGAAGGTTCTAATAAGACTTTATCAAGGGTTTTGTCATTCTAATTTATAATCTTCTATTTTGAAATGAAAACCCCATGCAAGATGAATAGGGGAATGTATTTATATCCTATGGTGGTGGTCTGTTTGCATTCCAAATATTACCATCCACTTGGATCTCCATTTTGGCCAAACATACAACTAAATAATTAGATTTGATCTTCTTAGAAGTTTTTGATAATCAGGTTGTCTATCTACTCAGAATTTTTTTGCCACTGGACATATGTATCCAATGTTATGGATTTTTTACTGAAACATTTTCATTAGTCTATTTTGATCACCAGTTTTTCAAAGGATGGAAAATGATTTGGTTTTTAAATAAAAATATACCCTAAAATATGAAAACATTATTCTATAAAGTACGCCACCTATATATTCTATTTCAAATTAAGAAATACCTGCTATAATGGATTCGTCGATCAAGAGAAAAATCAATAATGGTGTGCTGATTTCAATTCCCAGACAGAATGGTGGGATGGAGTTGAAAACTTCAGTTGGGCCCCTTTTTCATGGAATTGGGACATGAAAATTTTATCCAAGATGCATTTTATTGGACCATAAATTTTAATGGAGAATAAAATGAAGTGGAATTATATATTGAGCCCATAAATTCAATCTTTATGGTTGGTTCAGTTTCTTTATAGATTCTCTAGGCCTTCTTGTGTTGATCATATAACCCATCAACTGGCCGAATTGGAAATTTATTCCTTATAATGATATGTGGGATATTGAATAAGGACCCATAAAAATAGAAATCATACCATTTGGATATGTTGGTAGATATTTATTATTAAAAATTTAAAATGACTTGAATCTAGATTAATTCACTTATTGCTCAAAAGTTATATTCAATATTACAACATGATTTTTTTACAAAAATTATGCACTTTTCAATGAAAATCAGTTAAGAGAGTAAATAAAAAGATATTAATAAGTTAATAACATTAGTTCGAATGAGGTAGATCATTTTCGAGTGTGTGTTATAGTACCCCACATTTTATTTGGTAAAGGATTAACTTCATTTTCTAGATGTTTTGACCAAACCTATTGAGATCCCAGAATGGAAGTGGGATGTAATATTGGTTGATTATTTTTAATGGATATTCCATGGAAAATGAGTGGCTTTGATATAGTTTGGGTTATTGTTGGCTGACTCACTAATTCATCACAATTCATTTCAATCAAGGATTATATATTTCTTAATAGTTTTTGATAAATTGTTGTGCAGAATATCATTCGACTTTATAGGGTATCCAAAATGATCATCTCTGATATTTATTCGTATTTTACATCATGTTTGTGTAGGGGACTATAAGCGAATTTTGGGACGCAGTTATGGATGAGCATAACGTTTCACCACCAAATGGATAGGCAGGCGAAGTTGAAAATCCATGTGTTGGAGGATATGCTGAGAGCTTATGTGTTTGATATTGGCTGGAGTTGGGAGCATAACATCTCATTAGTAGAGTTCACTTATAAAAAAATTCATCACTTTAATATAGTAAGGAATCCTTTTGAGTCCTTATTTAGGAGACCAGGTAGGACACCATTGTGCAAGAATACGATTGGAGAGGAATCTTTTTTTGGGATACAGATCATGAAGGGTCATGGAAGGGATAGTTTATGTGATCCAAATGTTTATGAGAACAACTTATGGAAAACATAAATGTTACAATGATGGACATTTTAAGACATTGGAGTTCGAGTAGGGAGACCATGTTTTACTGAGAATTTCCCCATGAAGAGGGTTGCAGATATTTTTTTAGGGAAGAAATATATTCTTGAGGTTCAACATACCATAGCAGATTCTACAGAAGGTTGGTGAGTATGTTTACCACATAGACTAAGCCCCACATTTTAATTGAGTGCATGATGTCTTCCATGTGTCACAGCTGAAGAGCTATGTCCATTACTAGAAACAAATTATTAATTGGGGTGATTTGTACATTGAGGATGGTTCCACCTTTATAGAGTATCCAATATTGATCAGGGTAGGATATATAAGGGCAATACATGGGTGGTATATCCCTTTGGTTTGAGTTTGTTAGTAGTTCAAGAGCATGTTGAATATATCATGGGAGTGTAAGAGTCAAATTCAGTCTCATTACACCTACATCTATTTGTAGCTTGATCTTTTTAGGGTGAAATACGTTGATGGAGGGGAGAATGTAGTGACACTAATTTCACCAGATCAATCCTTTGAACATTTCTATATATATCTATATATTTTTCCCCATAATAGGTTCTATGAATGGAAATTTTGGGAATTCAAAATTCAAATATTAAAAAATTATATATATATATATATATTAAATCACACACACACACGTACACATTTTCTGAAAAAATGTTTGTACAATAGTTTGGGAACTCAGAATAGAAATATGGGGACACAATTGTATCTTGGATGTAGGGTTTACCCAAGTCAGGGAATAAAATTAGTCATCATTGAGTGTTTAGTGGAAGGAGACCATTAGTATACATGATAATTAATTAATTAAATTTATTTATTTAAGAGAGGTAAAATATCCCACCACACATATGGATTCTTACAAATGGAAGATGGGATAGGGATTCCCCTACAAGAATATGATAAAAATAAGATGGAAAAGATGTGTTATCAAACATAATCCTTGATGGTGATCCAGATTAGATCATGGTGCATTAACTTATGGGCATGGTTTTGGACTTGAATCTTTGATGTTTTCATGACAAGGAATGATATTTTTGAATTTTACATCCCTATATCCATATATTTTTTAAGAGTTTTTAATACCATTTATGATTGATAAGGACCCCCATGTTTTTTCTAGGCTTAATTGAGAAAAATATGTTTTTTAGAGGTTCATATGGATTTCCAATTCAAAAATCCCAATCACATGGAATGTATTTTAGGAGAACATGTCATGTTATATTCCCTTTTAGGGAATAAAGAATTTATAAAGAGAATAAGCTATGTACATAGATTAAATGCCATGTAATAGGACATGTCCATGTAGTCTAGTACATGGAAATACGACCCATGTAAAGGGATATGGTCATGTACTAGTATAGAAATTGTCCTCGTTGTACAAGGTAACATACATGGAAAAGTATATGGGTTTGAGAAGGAAGGACCAAGCTCAGGCTGGGTAGACTGTACATGCCCTATACTCTCTATACACACTATATAGAACCACATGGATAACTAGGTACTATGTGGTAAATAACACACACAAGTGTCTTGGTGAGGTTACACATCGAGTACTTCATATTTTAACTATGTTAATCTACATGTCCAACCATGAAGTGTGTAGAAGGGGACCTTCCCAGGTGTCCAGGAAGGGTCGCATGCTGTGTGAACCCATGTAAACACCATGTACCATTTTTTCATGAGACTTATCTCATATGTATATTCTTCTTCAGGATGTGAATTGTTTCTCATTAGTATCCCATCCTATGTTATTTTCTACATATAATGTGATAGTGGAATGTGAATCGGAATCAAAGATATGATGAGAGGTTACACCATGAAGAAGATTCTCCCAGGGATTCTTAGCCAGTGGTAGTGACTGGGTTTGATCATCATTGTGTTATCAAGGTTGGAAACCCCTAATATCACTAGGCTGTGGGTTCCCCATACTAATCCCATAAGTAGAGTTAGTACCCTCTGATAATTCAAAGGGTGGGTGTCTTCTAAATATATAGATTGGTACTCCACCATCATTGAGATTTGGTGGGGAGAGATTTATCCACTGGAAATAGTTCCCCCTCACCTGTGGAGCACATTTGTGTGGTGTGGTTACCCCACACTCATTCATTATAGGTTACAGAAGATGTATGTCTTGGAGATATCACTCTATAGTATATTTATCCCAATGGAGATTAATCGGAACTATAATCTATATTTTATGTGGTTATTAAATACCTCCACTAGAGAAAGCTCCCCCTTGGTTATGGATTGAAGGGGTGAGGTGTGGGCCCTCCATATGGATTTTGGAGAGGTTTTAAAAGGTTTTAGACATCATATATAAACCTTTGGATCTTCTATCTGACTCATTAGTATTATATTGGTTTTGGAGATATAGATCCCATTTCTCTCTTTGTTAGGGATTCTAGTTGAGAATATATGGGTTCTTATGGTTTTGTATCATATTCTAATTAATATTACATCATGGTTTTAAGATGAATAATCTCTCATTTATGATTTGTATTTGGTGATTCTATAGTTTTTATTGGGTATGTATATGCTATACCCTTCATGGGATTTACCCGCACGCCTTATGTCTTATGAAGATGACATGAATATCAGTGGTGATGTTAGTGGAAATAATTTCCAAGGAGAATAGTGGATCATATCAATGATCATGTTTGATAGTCATCCATGGATATTTCAAGATTAGATATCTTCAATTTTTATCTATTCTAATCATTTTAGGTTGGTACTTCATTTTCTGGTTGAGCGTGTATTTTTACACTTTCTAATTTTTTACTACATTTCTATAATCATATTCTTTCTTAGTGGTTGTTTCATGCATGGTTTACACTCTATATGTTCATTAAATTAATTTATCTCTACATTGTTGAATGTATCTTCATGTACTTGTGCATATGTATACTTAAGACAAGGTATCATATTTTATCATTCGACTAATGACCTATTGTTGATGATCTTTGGGTGTCTCACTTAGCGTGCCACCGACCAGGGTATCCACGATAGGATGGGTCATGATAAAATTTTTTATTTTAATTATAAATACAAAATATGTTCTTCCCATGCTAATAAGATGAAAGAAAATAACATTACATGTTAACTTTTATAGAAAACCCCCTTCTTGGAGTATAAAAGGAAAAGGCCAATTTTTTTTTATTAAAACACTTTCCATGCCAAAAAATGAGTATAAATTAATAATATTATGAAAATAATCTAAAATCCATTTAATCATTAATTTTTTTTATTTAAATCAATTTTATGCTATATATATATATATATCACATTTCATTTAAATCCCACTATCCAAAATTTTTTGGGAGTTTATTGGAAAGTAATCTATAACCATAACTCAAATAAAAATTAAACACATGTAGTTTCCAAGAGAAAAAATAAAACATAAAAAATAAACCCAAGTAATAGTTCTAGTGAAACTAATAAAAATATAGCTGAAACAAATAAATAATCCAATAGGATTCGTAAAAATAATTCTCTATAGGAAAAATGAATCTTGGTATAATTCTTACAACCAATGTAGTACAGACCTAAAATGGAAAGTAGAAACCTATGTTGACATAAAATAACCCATCTATAGTCTTGTAAGTCTCATGAAACATTCTAAGACACATTATCCATCTCATGGGCACATAATATACCACAAGGAAAAATTTAAACAATTAACTCACTATGTTTAACCAAGAAACATCCCTTGTAAGACCATAATCCACACTATGGATTTCACTCATCCAGGTCATCAACTATATTCCTAGGGTTCTCATGATAAATATTAAATGGAGGTTATCATATATCAAGCTAAATAATAATCACAAAATCAATAACAACAAAAAATAAATGGATCTCACACGAATCCTCCAACACCCTCACGCAAAACAACTGCTTTTTTACATGAATATGCTTTAATAAATATAATTATGATGAAATACAACCCACTTGGAGACCAAAATTTATATAAAGAGGTAAAAATATAATAATAATCGATGTAGGGTCATACAAATATCATGAAAGACTCTTTTTAATGTTCCAACATAGACTTTTTTTCAAAAATATATTGGAATTCCAATCTGTTTCCCACTATTTTAGAAGCACTATTTTATAACAATCCTTGAAATCAAATCATGGAAACCCATTCATAAGAAATTTATTACTAACAACACTGCAATTAACATTATTTAATAAATTTAACCCCTTAATTTCATTGAATAAATACCATATAAAATCATCCCTATCTCTTTTTCCAGGCCCAAATGGGTTCAAAAGCATTTGATAATCAAATTCACGTTAATAAATACTCTTAAACATCATTTTAAACATTTTTAATCAAAATATAAAATTTAGGAATATAGGAACCATTTACCTCAATTATGTCAAGTGTCCAAACACTTAAATCCTTTATGAAATCCATAATAACTATCGTATATAGTTTTAATTGAACAATACAAAAAGAAATCCAGAATTTTATGAAATTAAATATAAATGACATGAAAAACCCCTATATTAAATCATATGGAACCAAGTAAAAAAATCATTTTATTTAATGGAGAATTCATAACCTAGAAAATGGGAATCCTTTATGTAACACCCCAGGTAAATAAAGAGTATGAAATTTTCACATTTATCCCTATTTTTGAATAAAATATTAATATAACTTTAAAGGGGACGCTATGCTCGATGGCGTACCCAACACTCAACAATGAGTTTCTTGGGAATCTTACATTGCACTCTAATAATAAAATAATATTATTTTAAATGGTAGTTAACGCCTAGCTGTTGTGATGGTGGGAATGAATAGAACTAACTACAAAATGATTATATATGTTTGTCAAATATTTTTACTTTTTACAATAAATGTTAGAGGATTAAAAATACGAATGAATCCAATTTTAAGCGTAAACGTTCTAATATTCTTTAAAAGGTCGATTAACCGCCTTTTGATGGCAAACCTCTTTAAAATCCAGTATTTGATAATTTTATGTGTTATATTTGACAAAATAAAATTCTTCTTTTGAATCGGGACATCAAAATTTACTTTCAGTAAATTTTTGGTATTTTTCCGATAAAGTACATTTTTAATGAATAGTGAAAATGTTGTATTTTAATTCAAAAACTCTTTTAAATATAATTTATTTATATGATTATATTATCTTTTAAATTTGTTTTAAAGTGAAATTAGAATATATTTTTACGATTGAATCCAATGGTGTTCATTGAAATTAATTTCACTTTCAAATTGGACTTAAACTAGTGTCAATCTTTTAATAGATATTGTTTCTTAAAAACACGCTATTTGTTTTGACAGCAGGAATTAATTATTAAATTAATTAATGCAAATTATATGTTTTTAATTTTGTAAAATAGACATAATTTTTGAATTCGGAATATCAAATATAGCCTAGGGTGAATTTTTGGTAATTTTCGGAAAAACTTCAATTTTTGATGAATAGTGAAACCACTAAGTGGTACTTATAATAACTGATTTTCCGTTTAAATGAAAATTCTCCACCTTTGTGTTTTGAATTTTAAAAATACAAAATACATGGTTTTCATTAAGATGTAACATGTGTTTCAATGGGATAAAAATAATTTTTTGATGAATAGTAACTTATTAAGTTTTTACTCACGATTAGAGGTAATTAGTGTAGTATAAGGTAAAAATAATGTTTTAATAATATTAAATGACCTAGACACATGTCCTACCCTCATTGGATGATTCATGGACGACCAAGACAATCCATGGGTCAACTTGGGGACCCCATGTAGCCACTTCGGTTGGAAAATGACATAAATACCTTTTTATTTAATGTTAAAATTAAAATGACACAAACAAGAGTTGTTTTACTAAAATAATTTTTAAATGGATTTATACAAGTCAAATGTTTGACTATAAATAGTAATTAGAAAGATAAAAAAATTTCATACATCATAGTATATTTCTTATAATTTTTAGACATTAAATAAATTAAATTATTTATGACATCATGATGATGCAGCGATGACCTCATTATTTAACGATTTAAATAAAATGGAAAGATAATGGAAAATCTAAGACCTACAAATGTCCAAATCCTATTGGATGGGTGGATTTCGAACCCTTATCACCTTATCCTGGAAACACACCAATGTGGGACCATTAAAATCCGAAACTCATTCAAAAATAAAGTAACATTTCTTTACTTTCCAAGAGTGCCTATCCTCTCCTCTTATAAAATGCCCTCACCTCTACCTTCTTACCCACACTTCAAAAGCCTTTGGATCGGCCAACCCTAGACCATTTTTTCTCTCCATATCCATCTATAACTCTTAGAATCCTCACTTTGGTCACAAGTCTTCCCAAGGAAGCCTTTGAGCTCAAACCAAAGGGAGTTACCCGATTTTACGATAATGTCTTCACTTGAGTCCTTTTGTTTTATTTTGCTTCTCCACCAACTAAACTCTTTTTATTCCTTTCTTTTGTAACAACACCAGTATATTCAATATAATTGGATGTTGTTATGTTAAGGATTCGAGATACACTTACACATACATTCGTCTAATGGTTAAGGAACATACTGTTTCTGTGGATGGCGAATTACTGCCTCACGAAACGATGATTGTTCAATCATTTTTTAACACCTTTCATGGTGGCCATTATTTTGTCACTACATTTATATATGATATATAATATGTTTATGTTTTCCTTAAGCTTATGTATTTTTCATTTATGGCATACCTTTATGGCTTCCATTATAGGTATACGCGATATCTTCATTTTAGGAAGTGCGGACTACCTTCCCCTCAAAGTGATTTGATTCGTTAATACCATATGTGGTACGTATAAAGGATATATTTAATTATATTATATATGATACCATACTAGAATTAAAATAATATTATGTATCATTATGTTTTAATTCCATTAAATATGAAATAGAAATGGAAGTAGCGTTCATGCATACGTACGACTTACTGTCTCAATGAACGGTGCATTTCATTTCTTAACTCTAAATGTTATGTAATATTATAAATGCATGAATATACCAGATATATATGATATATATGATATCTACATAATGAATACAATTCTGGATATAATGGATATTTTACCACATGAACAACTTGTAATTATAAAGAGTTTATTTTTTTTGGACTCAAGTACAAATGATCGTTAAAACGACCATTATTAACATAAATAACAACATAGTGTTCATGGCATGGTTATAAGTGATATAAAAGGAATAGTGAACTTTAAAAAGGTTCTTAAGGATGTATAAATTAACTCATGTTTATTATTCATGAGATTAAAGAACGATCGAGTCAAGTCGGACCCGAGGTAAGGGATCCTACCCCTCTCTTTCTTTTTAAGTACGCTCGTTTATGTAATTCCTTTTAAGTTCATATTTATTATGATTGGGATGTTCTTTTATATTACTCTTACTGTACGTTTTATGTTAATATTATGAGAGACCCTATTTTCTTTCATCAATCCATTTTGGAAGTTTTAAGTGGCGCTGTTAGGCTGTCGAGTTTTCGTTAGGGATTTTTCATCTCACTTTTAGTCCCGTAAGATTTATGCTACATTCTCCACCATTTCCTTTGAGTGGGTTATTTACTTCCCATTATTATACTCTTTGTGTAATATAATTTCATTTATGTGAATTTACATATTTATTGTATGACCCTTCTTCAATGGGGTGTACATTTCGAAAGTTACCAGAGTCGGTAAGGGAACCTTTCACCCTCCTCTTTTTAAAAGACTTATTTTGTTATGTCTTTTAGTTCACAAAATATTATGTTGGGATATGTACTTATATATCCTTATTGATGTAAATTTTATGAACAAGTTATGAGATACCGTTTTTATCTCTCATCAACTCTTTTTATGAATTTTGAAGTGACGCCGTTAGGCTGTCGAATTTTTGCAAGGGAACTTCTTAACCCAATTTTGATTCTTTGGGATAAACTTGTACATCTTGAATATATCATTATATGATTATGTGTGAATGTCCTATGAATTTTTTATACTTAATACCCACTTATATTTGGTGTATTCGTTTGTCACACATAATTATGTAACTGATTTATTCTTAATCCAAGGATACCGTCTTTGTATGGGACTTCGTCTCAATCTCCTTTCATTAAGGCATATTTTATTTTATAAACAACCTTCTTTTATATGGTGTATAAACCCCTTTGACTTTTACGTTAATACAAAAGGAATCTTTTTTATACCAATCATTTTACTAAATGACAAAAGGGAATGTTTTTGTCGTACGTATGCGGCAACAACGACTTCTCTGCCGCCATGACCATTATTTGAGTTTCGGATTCCTTTACAAGCCATACCTTTTTTTAAAAGAAAAATAAATACCATGTTTTAATTTTCTTTTATTTTTGTATTAAAAATGGTTTTTATAATGTTTTTATTATATCACTATGTTATTTATATCTTGTGATTGAAATGTGTAAATGTTATGTTTCCTTTATGCATCTTTTATGTGATACGATTATGTTATGGTTCTTGGGCATTGTTATGAAGACAAGTGGTTCCGTGATAAAATAAGGGCGGGTGATCCCGATATATCTCTCCAATGAATTGGTTAATGCAAAGGAGTGAAATGTTAAGGTTTCTCCGAAGAGATTTAGGGAATATACTATGGTGGGTATTCCAAACGTAACCACGAGGGTTACTCCCTACGTAAGAATGTTATGAATGTCTCAAGTTACCTTTTATGTCTTATGATTTGTATGATTTATTCATGATTTGATATGTCTATGTTTTATGGGTAAATTATGATTCCATTCTTATGTATATATGAACACATGTTTCCTTTCCATATTTTTTATAACCCTTACTAAGATTTTTATGCTCATCCCTTTTTTTTGAAATGTTTTTCACAGGTCAAGGGAAAGGTACATGATATGATGATAGTGTCAAGGAAGTGTCAAGAAAGAATTCATGATTTATTTTTTTAAATATGTTTCCGTTGATGGGAAAAATGAATATTATCTTTTATGTAACCACTTTGTTTAAATGTGGAATGTAATGCAAGTTGTATGATCTAATTCTCTAAAACTCTAAACCTGAAAAGATCCTCAATGAGTAATCTTGTAATAACTCAAAATTAAGTAAGGTTTAAGGCTGGGGCCTTATAGTTGGTATCAATGGTCGGTTTAGATAACTTTAGAGGTTAGGGTATTCTTTAAGCATAAGTGACATTACCATAATTGTTATGATTTCAGAGAGTCCTAGTTTTAGATAAAGTGAACGAGTAAGTATATCTTAGTGTTTATCATCCTCATTAGTAAATGATGGTTTTGTTGATATACTCACACTGACCTTTTTGGTTTTAGTAAATGGATGGATCTACCAGGCACCAAAGTGACAATGGATGTGAAGGAAACTTTGACCATTTTTTGAGAAAGAAACTGAATGATATGGGAGCTGCAATGAGAACTCTTGTGTTTATCCTCAACCAAATATCTGGAGTCATGATTTACCACCTAAACCTTGGTGATTTCTCTAAGGCATCATATATTCAAGAAACAAATACCTACGGAACTATAGGTAATAATCATAAAGGTAAGTGTGTTCCAAAACCTATGTGTCAAAGATGTGGAAAGAAACACCTAGGAAAATGTTTCAAAGGGACATAAATATGCTATAGATGTGGAAATAAAGGACATAAAGCAAGAACCTGCCATGGAAAAAGGAAGCATCCAGTTCACTCGAGGAAATGGAAAGAAGTTCTTTATGAGGGATCAATTGAATTCTTTAAATGTGGTGTGCATGATCATTATGAAAACACATGTCCTATGAAGATGTTTTGTGAATGTGATCACCATGATCGTACAAATATTCGTTTACCAATACCTAATGCCATTCCGATTGAGGATGAAGAAACTGACAATGACCAATCAAAGTTATGGATTATTTCATAACTTTTGTTTTCCTATTTTGGAATCTTACTATATGATTCATGATTTTGTTTGTAGGAAAGAATTATTTCAGAATAAGTTGGAAAGGAATGGTTAATGGATCCTGAAGAATGTTTAATGAGTAACAAGTCAACATATAAGGGCTTCAAGAGTTATGGTGATATTCTTAAGAGTATTAAGTCTCTTTTGATGATGGGGTTACATTAGAAGACTTTTTATAGTATGTGTAACCCTGATGTTTAATATATGAAAATTTTATTCAAGGAATAGTTATATGTTCTTTTGTGGACATAGTTATAAAGAACCATTTGTGTTTATATGATCCTTACTTTTGAGGTAATTATGGGTTACTATATGTTATGATGCAAGTGAAAGGCATTAGATAAAATTGAAGTTAAGTTATGTTATGGTTATTTTTGATGATTTTATTTCTTTTTGGGGAATGATTTGAGAATTATATAGTTTTGGAAAAAGGACGACATGCAGACCGTGTGACAACCTGTCACGCCAGACAAAGCTGTGGGAATCAAACCCACAACCAAAGTGCAACTGGTATTTATCGCCTACCATTGGACTACATGAAGTCCGTGCTTAGTATGACTTATTCTTTTTAGTTAGGTGACTTTATGAATTAATAATAAGTTGATTTTGTGTTATTTATGAAAATGATTAACCTATCATGGAGGATATGTGATTAGGTTAATTACTTTTCAATACGAGACTTTAGGAGCAACTGATGTTGTTTGGAGATAAATGTTATGATTTAATTTTGAAGACTATGTGACTAAATCCTTCAAATATTTGGGTTTCAATCATAGATTGGTTTACTTTGAATAATTTTATGGACAAATTTTTTATCGAATGGTCCTCGTTGAACTCTGGGTTTTGTTGGACAAATTTTGGAGATTAAGAATAGATTTTCTTTTTATAAAGGGTTATCCTTTTCTGGATTATCTGATATTGTACTAACCTTTTTGGTTTTGGTTTTGGTTAAGGTCTAAATATATGAGAAGTATATAGTTCTCCTTTGTGTATTAGGTGATTCTCTAGAAGTTGATTATAGTACTATTAATGTGAACAAGTCTTCCTAAATACTCATATTTTGGGGAAAGTATGAGTCTGTGTAAAAAATCCAGTAAAAGTTGAAAGTCAACATGACAAGTAAGTATTTTTCCTTAAGACCAAAAATAAATTCCTTAATGAAGAGTATCTTAAAACAAAAGTGTTGTCTGTTAACTTTTCCTACAGGGGAATCAAATACCGTTTAACCCATCACATGTTTTTGATTTTCTTATGGATAACTTTCTCTTAGACATGTTTACTATCACTCTCCATCAGAACATGACCCTTTGTTTTTTCCTCCATGTACATATTTTCATACATGGAATCCTAGTATGGGTTATCTCGGGTGACCTTTGTACTTATCTTTCTTTATTTTAAAGTTATTCTTTTATTGACTCTTGTTCCGATGTGGGATTTTCAATGAAGTTTCCAAGCCTAATTTTAAAATTGCGAGGACGCAATTCCCAAAAGGGGGGAAGGATGTAACACCCCAAGGAAATAAAGAGTATGAAAATTTCACATTTCTCCATATTTTTGAATAAAATATTAATATAACTTTAAAGGGGACGCTATGCTCGATAGCGTACCCAACACCCAACTACGAGTTTCTTGGGAATCTTACGTTGCACTCTAATAATAAAATAATATTATTTTAAATGGTAGGTAACGCCTAGATATTGTGATGGTGGGAATGAATAGAACTAACTAAAAAAATGATTATATATGTTTGTCAAATATTTTTACTTTTTACAATAAATGTTAGCGGATTAAAAATGCGAATGAATCCATTTTTAAGCATAAACATTCTAATATTCTTTAAAAGGTCTATTAATTGCCTTTTGATGGAGAACCTCTTTTAAATCCACTTTTTGATAATTTTATGTGTTATATTTGACAAAATAAAATTCTTCTTTATAATTGGGACATAAAAATTTACTTTTTGTAAATTTTTGGTATTTTTCCGATAAAGTACATTTTTAATGAATACTGAAAAATGTTGTATTTTAATTCAAAACCTCTTTTAAATCTAATTTATTTATATGATTATATTATCTTTTAAATTAGTTTTAAAGTGAAATTAGAATATATTTTTACCATTAAATCCAATGGTGGTCATTGGAATTAATTTCACTTTGAAATTGGACTTAAACTAGTGTCAATCTTTTAATAGATATTGTTTCTTAAAAACACGCTATTTGTTTTGACAGCGGGAATTAATTATTAAATTAATTAATGCAACTTATATGTTTTGATTTTTTTAAAATAGACCTAATTTTTGAATTCGGAATAACAAATATATCCTAGGGTGAATTTTTGGTAATTTTCTGAAAAACATCAATTTTTGATGAATAGTGAAACCACTAAGTGGTACTTATAAAAACTGATATTCCATTTAAATGAAATTTTTCCACCTTTGTGTTTTGAATTTCAAAAATCTGAAATAAATGGTTGTCATTGTGATTTAAAATGTGGTTCAATGGGATTAAAATAATTTTTTGGTGAATAATAACTTATTAAGTTTGTAATCACGATTAGAGGTAATTAGTGTAGTCTAAGGTAAAAATAATGTTTTAATAATATGAAATGACCTAGAAACATGTCCTACCCTCATTGGATGAGTCATGTCCGACCAAGACAATCCATGTGTTAACTTGGGGACCCCATAGAGCCACTTAGGTTGGAAAATGACATAAATAACTTTTAATTTAATGTTAAAATTAAAATGACACAAACATGAGTTGTTTTAGTAAAACAATTTTCAAATGTGTTTATACAAGTCAGATGTTGGACTATAAATATTAATTGGAAAGCTAAAAATATTTTCTACATTATAGTATTTTTATTATAATTTTTAGACATTAAATAAATTAAATTATTTATGACATCATGATGATGCAGCGATGACCTCATTATTTAACGATTTAAATAAAATGGAAAGATAGTGTAAAATATAAGACCTACACATGTCCAAAACCTATTGTATTGGTGGATTTCTAACCCTTATCACCTTATCCTAGACACACATCAATGTGGGACCATTAAAATCCGAAACTCATTCTAAAATAATGTATCATTTCTTTACTTTCCAAGATGGTCCCTCCTCTCCTCTTATAAAAGGCCCCCACCTCTACCTCCTTACCCACACTTACAAAGCCTTTGGATTGGCCAACCCCTGCCCATTTTGTCTCTCTATATCCATATATAACTCTTAGAAGCCTCACTTTAGTCATAAGTCTTCCCAAGGAAGCCTTTGAGCTCTAACCAAAGGGAGTTACACGATTTTAAGGTAATGTCTTCACTTGAGTCCTATTGTTTTATTTTGCTTCTCTACCCCCTAAACTCTTTTTATTCTTTTATTTTGTAACAAAACCAGTATATTCAATATAATATGATTTTTTTATGTTATGTATTCCAGCTACACTTACACACACCTTCATCTAATGGTTAAAGAACATACTGTTTCTGTGGATGGAGAATTACTGCCTTACGAAACGATGATTGTTCAATCTTCTCTTAACACCTTTCATGGTGGCCATTATGATGTCACTACATTTATATATGATATATAAAATGTTTATGTTTTCCTTAAGCTTCTGTATTTTTTATTTATGGCATACCTTTATGGCTTCTATTATGGTTATACGCGATATCTTAATTTTAGGAAGTGCGGACTACCTTCCCCTCAAAGTGATTTGATTCGTTAATACCATATGTGGTACGTATAAAGGATATATTTAATTATATTATATATTATACCATACTGGAATTAAAATAATATTATGTATCATTATTTTTTAATTCTATTAAATATGAAATAGAAATTGAAGTAGCGTTCATGCGTACGTACGGCTTACCGTCTCCATGAACGGTGCATTTCATTTCTTAACTCTAAATGTTATGTAATATTATAAATTCATGAATATACTAGATATATATGATATATATGATAGATAAATCATGAATAAAATTCTGGATATAATGGATATTTTACCACATGAACAACTTCTAATTATAAAGAGTTTATTTTTTTTGACTCAAGTACCAATGATCCTTAAAACGACCATTATTAACTTAAATAATAACATAGTGTTCCTGACATGGTAATACGTGATATAAAAGGAATAATGAACTTGAAAAAGGTTCTTAAGGAATTATCAATTAACCCAAGTTTATTATTCATGATATTAAAGAATGATCGAGTCAAGTCGGACCTGAGGTAAGGGATCCTACCCCTCTCTTTCTTTTTAAGTATACTCTTTTATGTCATTCCTTTTATGATCATATTTCTTATGATTGGGATGTTCTTTTATATTACTCTTACTGTAATTTTTATGTTCATATGATGATAGACCCTATTTTCTCTCATCAATCCATTTTGGATGGTTTAAGTGGTGCCGTTAGGCAGTCGAGTTTTCATAAGGGATTTTTCATCTCACTTTTAATCCCGGGAGATTTATGCTACATTTGCCACCATTTCCATTGAGTGGTGTATGTACATCCCATTATTATACTCTTTTTTAATATAATCTCATTTATGGGTATTTATATATTTATTGTATGACCCTTCTTCAATGGGGTGTACATTTCGAAAGTTACCAAAGTCGGTAAGGGAACCTTTCACCCTCCTCTTTTTAAAAGAATTATTTTGTTATGTCTTTTAATTCACATAATATTATGTTGGGATATGTTTTTATATATCCTTATTGATGTAAATATTATGACCAAGTGATGTGATACCCTTTTTATCTCTCATAAACTCTTTTTCTGAATTTGGAAGTGACGTCGTTAGGCTGTCGAATTTTTGCAAGGGAACTTCTTAACCCAATTTTGATTCTTTGGGATAAACTTATACACCTTGAATATATAGTTCTATGATTATGTGTGAATGTCCTATGATTGTTTTACACTTAATACCCACTTATATTTCATGTATTCGTTTGTCACACATAATTATGTAACTGATTTATCCTTAATCCAAGGATACCGTCATTGTATGGGACTTCGTCTCAATCTCCTTTCATTGAGGCATATTTTATTTTATAAACAACCTTCTTTTTTACGGTGTATAAACCCCTTTGACTTTTACATTTATCCAAAAGGAATATTTTTTATACCAAGCATTTTACTAAATGACAAATGAGAATGTTTTTGTCGTACGTATGCGGCGACAATGACTTCTCCACCACCGTGACCATTATTTGAGTTTCGGCTTCCTCTACAAGCCATTCCTTTTTTTTAAAGAAAAATAAATAACATGTTTTACTTTTCTTTTATTTTGGTATTAAAAATGGTTTTTATAATATTTTTATTATATCACTTTGTTATTGATATCTTCTGATTGAAATGTGGAAATGTTATGTTTCCTTTATGCATGTTTTATGTGATATGATTATGTTAGGGTTCTTGGGAATTGTTATGAAGACGGGTGGTTCCGTGATAAAATAAGGGTAGGTGAGCCTGATATATCTCTCCAACGCATTGGGTAACGCGAAGGAGTGAAACGTTAAGGTTTCTTCGAAGAGATTTAGGGACTATACTGTGGTGGGTATTCAAAACGTAACCAAGAGGGTTACTCCCTACGTAAGAATGTTATAAATGCCTCAAGTTACCTTTTATGTCTTATGATTTCTATGATTTATTCATGATTTGATATGCCTATGTTTTATGGGTAAATTATTATTTCATTCTTATGTATATATGAACTCATGTTTCCTTTCCATATTTTTTATAACCCTTACTGAGCTTTTTATGCTCATCCCAAGTTTTTTTTGAAATGTTTTTCACAAGTCAAGGGAAAGGTACATGATATGATGATAGTGTCAAAGAAGTGTCAAGAAAGAATCCATGATTTATTTTTTAAATATGTTTCTGTTGATGGTAAAAAATGAATACTATATTTTATGTAACCACTTTGTTTAAATGTTGAATGTAATGAAATTTTTATGATCTAATTCTCTAAAACTCTAAACCTGAAAAGATCCTCAATGTGTAATCTTGTAATAACTCAAGATTAAGTAAGGATTAAGGCTGGGGCCTTTTAGTTGGTATCAATGGTCGGTTTAGATAACTTTAGAGGTTAGCGTGTTCTTTAAGCATAAGTGGAATTACTATAATGGTTAAAATTTCAGAGAGTACTAGTTTTTGATAAATTGAATGAGTAAGTATTTCTTAGTGTTTATCTTCCTCATTAGTACATGATGGTTTTGTTGATATACTCACACTGACCTTTTTGGTTTTAGTAAGTGGCTGGACCTAGCAGGCACTGAAGTAACAATGGATGTGAAGGAAACTGTGACCGTTTTTTGAGCATGAAACTGAATGATATGGGAGCTGCACTGAGAACTCTTGTGTTTATCCTCAACCAACTATCTGGAGTCTTGATTTACCACCTAAACCTTCTTGATTTCTCTAAGGAATCATATATGCGAGAAACAAATCCCTACGGAACTGCAGGTAATAATCATAAAGGTAAGTTTGTTCAAAAACCTATGTGTCAAAGATGTGGAAAGAAACACCTAGGAAAATGTTTCAAAGGGACAGAAATATGCTATAGATGTGGAAATAAATTTCATAAAGCAAGAACCTGCCATGGAAAAAGGAAGCATCCAGTTGACTCGAGGAAAGGGAATGAAGTTCTTTCTGAGGGATCAATTGAATGTTTTAAATGTGGTGTGCATGATCATTATGCAAACACATGTCCTATGAAGATGTTTTGTGAATGGGATCACCATGATCATACAAATATTCTTTTACCAATACCTAATGCCATTCCGATTGAGGATGAAGAAACTGACAATGACCAATCAAAGGTATGGATTATTTCATAACTTTTGTTTTCCTATTTTGGAATCTTAGGATATGATTCATGATTTTGTTTGTAGGAAAGATGTATTTCAGAATAAGTTGTAAAGGAATGGTTAATGGGTCATGAAGAATGTTGAATGAGTAATAAGTCAACATATAAGGGCTTCAAGAGTTATGGTGAAATTCATAAGAGTATTAAGTCTCTTTTGATGATGGGGTTACATTAGAAGACTTTTTATAGTATGTGTAACCCTGATGTTTAATATATGAAAATTTTATTCAAGGAATAGTTATCTGTTCTTTTGTGGACATAGTTATAAAGAACCATTTGGGTTTATGTGATCCCTACTTTTGAGGTAATTATGGGTTACTATATGTTATGATGGAAGTGAAAGGCATGAGATAAAATTGAGGTTAAGTTATGTTATGGTTATTTTTGATGATTTTATCTCTTTTTGGGGAATGATTTGAGAATTATATAGTTTTGGAAAAAGGAAAACACACAGACCTTGTGACAACCTGTCGCGCCAGACAAAGCTGTGGGAATCAAACCCACAACCAAACTGCAACTGGTATTTATCGCCTACCACTGGAATACATAAAGTACCTGCTTATTATGACTTATTATTTTTAGTTAGGTGAATTTATGAATTAAGGGTAAGTTTATTTTGGGTTATTTATGAAAATGATTAACCTATCATTGAGGATATGTGATTAGTTTAATTACTTTTCAATACGAGACTTTAGGAGCAACTGATGTTGTTTGGAGATAAATGTTACGATTTAACTTGGAAGACTATGTGACTAAATCCTTCAAATAATTGGGTTTCAATATTATTTTGGTTTACGTTGAATAATTTTATGGACAAATTGTTTATCGAATGGTCCTCTTTGAACTCTGGGTTTTGTTGGACAAATTTTGGAGATTAAGAATAGATTTTCTTTTTATAAAGGGTTATCCTTTTCTGGATTATCTGATCTTGTAATAACTTTTTTGGTTTTGATTTTGGTTAAGGTCTAAAGATATAGGAAATATATAGTTCTCCTTTGTGGATTAGGTGATTCTCTAGAAGTTGATTATAGTACTCTTAATGTGAACAAGTCTTCCTAAATACTCGTCTTTTGGGGAAAGTATGAGTCTGTGTATAAAATCTAGTAAAAGTTGAAAGTCAACATGACAAGTAAGTATGTTTCCTTAAGATCAAAAATAATTTCCTCAATGAAGAGTAACTTAAAACAAAAGTGTTGTCTATTAACTTTTCCTACTGGGGAATCAAATACCGTTTAACCCATCACAAGTTTGTGATTTTCTTATGGGTAACTTTCTCCTATACATGTTTACTATCCCTCTCCATCAGAACATGACCCTTTGTTTTTTCCTCCATGTCCATATTTTTATACATGGAATCCTAGTATGGGTTATCTCGGGTGACCTTTGTACTTATCTTTCTTTATTTTAAAGTGATTGTTTTACTGACTCTTGTTCCGATGTAGGATTTTCAATGAAGTTTCCAAGACCAATTTTAAAATTGTGAGGACGCAATTCCCAAAAGGGGGGAAGGATGTAACACCCCAGGTAAATAAAGAGTATGAAATTTTCACATTTATCCATATTTGTGAATAAAAAATTAATATAACTTTAAATGGGACGCAATGCTCGATGGCGTACCCAACACGCAACAATGAGTTTCTTGGGAATCTTACGTTGCACTGTAATAATAAAATAATATTATTTTAAACGGTAGTTAACGCCTAGCTATTGTGATGGTGGGAATGAATAGAAATAACTAAAAAATTATTATATATGTATGTCAAATATTTTTACTTTTTACAATAAATGTTAGAGGAATAAAAATGCGAATGAATCCAATTTTAAGCGTAAACATTATAATATTCTTTAAAAGGTTGATTAACTGCCTTTTGACGGAGAACCTATTTTAAATCCACTATTTGATAATTTTATGTGTTATATTTGACAAAATAAAATTCTTCTTTAGAATCGGGACATCAAAATTTACATTGTGTAATTTTTTGGTATTTTTCCGATAAAGTACATTTTTAATGAATAGTGAAAAATGTTGTATTTTAATTCAAAACCTCTTTTAAATATAATTTATTTATATGATTAGATTATATTTTAAATTGGTTTTAAAGTAAAATTAGAATATATTTTTACCATTAAATCCAATGGTGGTCATTGGAATTAATTTCACTTTGAAATTGGACTTAAACTAGTGTCAATCTTTTAATAGATATTGTTTCTTAAAAACACGCTATTTGTTTTGACAGCGGGAATTAATTATTAAATTAATTAATGAAACTTATATGTTATGAATTTTTTAAAATGGAAATCTTTTTTGAATTCGGAATATCAAATATACCCTATGGTGAATTTTTGATAATTTTTCGAAAAACTTCAATTCTTGATGAATAGTGAAACCACTAAGTGATACTTATAAAAACTGATTTTCCGTTTCAATGATATTTTTCCACCTTTGTGTTTTGAATTTAAAAAATCCGAAATACATGGTTGTCATTAAGAAGTAAAATATGGTTCAATGGGATTAAAAGAATTTTTTGGTGAATAGTAACTTATTAAGTTTTTCCCCGCGATTAGAGGTAATTAGTGTAGTTTAAGGTATAAATAATGTTTTAAAAATATGAAATGACCTAGACACATGTCCTAACCTCATTGGATGAGTCATGGCCGACCAAGACAATCCATGGGTCAACTTGGGGACCCCATGGAGCCACTTTGGTTGGAAAATGACATAAATACCTTTTTATTTAATGTAAAAATTAAAATGGCACAAACATGAGTTGTTTTATTAAAACAATTTTGAAATTGGGTTATACAAGTCCGATGTTTGACTATAAATAGTCATTGGAAAGATAAAAAGATTTCCTACATCATAGTTTTTTTATTATAATTGTTAGACCTTAAATAAATTAAATTATTTATGACATCATGATGATGCAGCGATGACCTCATTATTTAACGATTTAAATAAAATGGAAAGATAATGTAAACTCTAAGACCTAAAAATGTCCAAAACCTATTGGATGGGTGTATTTAGAACCCTTATCACCTTATACACGAATCAAATCAATGTGGGACCATTAAAATCCGAAACTCATTCTAAAATAAAGTAACATTTCTTTACTTTCCAAGAGTGTCCCTCCTCTCCTCTTATAAAAGGCCCCCACCTCTACCTCCTTACCCACACATCAAAAGCCTTTGGCTCGGCCAACCCCTGCCCATTTTGTCTCTAAACATCCATATATAACTCTTAGAAGCCTCAATTTGGTCATAAGTCTTCCCAAGGAAGCCTTTGAGCTCAAACCAAAGGGAGTTACCCAATTTTAAGGTAATGTCTTCACTTGAGTCCTTTTGTTTTATTTTTTTCCTCCACCACATAAACTCTTATTATTCGTTTCTTTTGTAACAACACCAGAATATTAAATATAATAGGATGTTGTTATGTTAAGGATTAGAGCTAAACTTACACACACCTTCGTCTAATGGTTAAAGAACATACTGTTTCTGTGGATGGCGAATTATTGCCTCACGAAATGATGATTGTTCAATCTTCTCTTAACACCTTTCATGGTGGCCATTATTATGTAACTACATTTATAAATGATATATAATATGTTTATGTTTTCCTTAAGCTTCTGTATGTTTCATTTATGTCATACCTTTATGGCTTCCATTAAGGGTATACGCGATATCTTCATTTTAGGAAGTGTGGACTACCGCCCCCTCAAAGTGATTTGATTCGTTAATACCATATGTGGTATGTATAAAGGATATATTTAATTATATTATATATGATACCATACTGGAATTAAAATAATATTATGTATCATTATGTTTTAATTCCATTAAATATGAAATAGAAATGGAAGTAGCGTTCATGCGTACGTACGGCTTACCGTCTCTATGAACGGTGCATTTAATTTCTTAACTCTAAATGTTATGTAATTTTATAAATGAATGAATATACTGGATATATATGATATATATGATATCTACATCATGAATACTATTCTGGATATAATGGATATTTTACCACATGAACAACTTGTAATTATAAAGAGTTTATTTTTTTTGACTCAAGTACCAATGACCATTAAAACGACCATTATTAACTTAAATAATAACATAGTGTTCATGACATGGTAATAAGTGATATAAAAGGAATAATGAAATTGAAAAATGTTCTTTAGGAAGTAGAAATTAACGCAAGTTTATTATTCAGGAGATTAAAGAAAGATCGAGTCACGTCGGACCCGAGGTAAGGGATCCTACCCCTCTCTTTCTTTTTAAGTACGCTCTTTTATGTCATTCATTTTAGGCTCATATTTCTTATTATTGGGATGTTATTTTATATTACTCTTACTGTAATTTTTATGTTCATATGATGAGAGACCCTATTTTCTCTCATCAATCCATTTTGGAAGTTTTAAGTGGCGTCGTTTGGCTGTCGAGTTTTCGTAAGGGATTTTTCATTTCACTTTTAGTCCCGTAAGATTTATGCTACATTTTCCACCATTTCCTTTGAGTGGTGTATGTACTTCCCATTATTATACTCTTTTTGTAACATAATTTCATTTATGGGTATTTACATATTTATTTTATGACCCTTCTTCAATGGGCTGTACATTTCGAAAGTTATCCAAGTCTGTAAGGGAACCTTTCACCCTTCTCTTTTTAAAAGACTTATTTTGTTATGTATTTTAATTCACATAATATTATGTTGGGATATGTTCTTATATATCCTTATTGATTTAAATTTTATGACCAAGTGATGAGATACCCTTTTTATCTCTCATCGACTCTTTTTCTGAATTTGGAAGTGATACCGTTAGGCTGTCAAAATTTTGCAAGGGAACTTCTTAACCCAATTTTGATTCTTTGGGATAAACTTGTACACCATGAATATATCATTATATGATTATGTGTGAATTTCCTCTTATTGTTTTACACTTAATACCCACTTATATTTCTTGTATTCGTTTGTCACACAGAATTATGTAACTAATTTATCCTTAATCCAAGGATACCGTCTTTGTATGGGACTTTGTCTCAATCTCATTTCATTGAGGCATATTTTATTTTACAAACAACCTTCTTTTATACGGTGTATAAACCCCTTTGACTTTTACGTTTATCCAAAGGAATATTTTTTATACCAATCGTTTTACTAAACGATAAAAGAGAATGTTTTTGTCGTACGTATGTGGCGACAACGACTTCTCCGCCGCCGTGACCATTATTTGAGTTTCAGCTTCCTCTACAAGCCATACCTTTTTTTAAAAGAAAAATAAATACCATGTTTTACTTTTCTCGTATTTTGGTATTAAAAATGGTTTTTATAATGTTTTTATTATATCACTGTGTTATTGATATCTTGTGATTGAAATGTGGAAATGTTATGTTTCCATTATGCATGTTTTATGTGATACGATTATGTTATGGTTCTTGGGCATTGTTATGAAGACAGGTGGTTCCGTGATATACTAAGGGCGGGTGAGCCCGATATAGCTCTCCAATTCATTGGGTAATGCGAAGGAGTGAAATGTTAAGGTTTCTCAGAAGAGATTTAGGGAATATACTGTGGTGGGTATTCCAAACGTAACCAAGAGGGTTACTCCCTACGTAAGAATGTTATGAATGCCTCAAGTTACCTATTATGTCTTATGATTTCTATGATTTATTCATGATTTGATATGCCTATTTTTTATGGGTAAAGTATGATTTCATTCTTATGTATATATGAACTCATGTTTCCTTTCCATATTTTTTATAACCCTTACTGAGCTTTTTATGCTCATCCCAAGTTTGTTTTGAAATGTTTTTCACAGGTCAAGGAAATGGTACATGATATGATGATAGTGGCAAGGAAGTGTCAAGAAATAATCCATGCTTTATTTTTTTAAATATTTTTCCGTTGATGGGAAAAAATGAATATTATCTTTTTTGTAACCACTTTGTTTAAATGTGGAATGTAATGCACGTTTTATGATATAATTCTCTAAAACTCTAAACCTGAAAAGATCCTCAATGTGTAATCTTTTAATAACTCAAGATTAAGTAAGGTTTAAGGCTGGGGCCTTAAAATTTACAAGTCTTCGACACCCAAAATCCAAAAAATAGAACCACATGAAACCCTAATCTAGTCTACTAAATACCCATGTATTCATGAGAGATAACTATACCCAAGAGGAATGATTATAAGGAAGAGGATTAAAAAGTAACTAGAATAAAATGAGAGTTTACCCTAATATTTGTCTTTAAATTAGTATTGTAAGGGATTAAAATCCTCAAATGATGGAGGGAGAGATCCCTAGGATGTTCCATAAGTCCAGTAGAATCAGTGAGGTTGGATAGGGGTAAAAAACAATGAACCACTGATATAGGTATAAATGGAAAATAAATTTTAGGTCATTCTTATCACATGGTTAGGTTTCATGGTTTACCCAACAATGCTCTCACCAAATGGGAGACATTGGAAGGAACCTCATGTACTATGCAGGGTTACCTCACATAGATTCCCATAATTATGCACAACCCATGAACTAACACCATAAGAAAACTATTAATCACATGTTTAACACTAAAAATCACATGGTTTGGAAAAAAACCACATGAAAAGCATACACAAATAACCATATGCTAACATTATGAATTAGATAACACCTTCTGTAATATTTCCCTTAGGGTTTCTGCAAACACATGTTCACTAACCATGAAATAGTTGTGTAATTATATAGTTTAAAAATTCTCAAGATTGAAACATCATAAAATTCAAATTACTCAGTAGTAATAGAAAATCTTAAAAAAGTGACATGTTTTTGTGACATGTTTACTTTTTATGGAGATTTTCGATGGTTGGGTACCCAATACAACTGAAACACTTTTCATAACATGTTAAATTTCTTCTTTTGGAGGGATTTTAAAACCTTTTATTGGCTTTACTTCTCCCAAACTTAATTTAAGAGGGAACCATCCATTATTTTCCTCCATACTACCCCATTTTTTATTCTCGGAACTAGAAGTGTTGGATATCAATTCATTAGTGATTTAAGGTAAGTTATTTTAACATGTACCATATATTTTCTTATCCATTAATTACCATTTATTTTTAGTGGTTTAAATTAAAATATTTTGATATTATTCCACTTGATAATGGGAAAAACATCCTATTATAATATGTATTTTACATAAAAGGGTGGAGGAAGCTTCAAGAGGATGGACACACTAGAGTTCATGTAGTTTATTTGAGGTATTCCATTTCCATGATTTATATTTTTTTCCATTTATATGGGATAGAATTAATTAATTATTTGATGTTTAATGTTGGGGATTTTATTTACAATAAATTGGTGCAGTTTTGTGATTTATCCATACCCCATTTATTAAGGTTTAGGCTATAAGATACTAACTGGTGAGTTATTTATTGGTTATTTCAAATTAAATAATTATGAAAATAATTTTTAAATATTTTTAATTAGTTTTTATTAATTAAATTAGTAGTCTGATGAAATTAGTTTATTGAATTAATTGATGATAGCTATTGGATATTGGTTAATGATTTTGGATGTGCATTGCTAAGGAAATGAATTCAATTTGAGTTAAGTGGCCCCTAATTATTTTCCATGATGGTTTTTAAAATTTTGTCATAAAGCATGTGATATATCTTATCTCTACTTATGTGTGGTTGACTTAAATTAATTGATTCACTTCCTTTATACCATATATGTTGAATTCAAATATTCAGTCCTTGAGGGACCATTGATCATTTTTCCTTAAAATATTGGTCACTAATGGTCATGTGATTGATTTTAGATGTTTGATGGGTAACCCAAGAGGGGTGTTCTTGAGTGAGTTTTGACATAGTGGAAATGTTATGTTTCCTTGAATCCTCATATTTTGTTTGACTAGAATATGTGTTTAGTGCTCCACTCCCCTTTGTTCATTGTTTAGGGATGGGAATACCTAGACATGGAATTTTATATATGTGTTGGGTGTGAGAGGACAGAAATACAGGGACATTAGGAGTTAGATGGACCTTATTCCATCCCTTATAGGGCTTTCCATGATTAATATAATATTTAGTTTCTCCATGTTATATTTTTTGATTGGTTATGTTTTAGGGTTTTTAATCCCATTGAGAAATAATAATTGACCCTAATTTTTTAATATATAATGAGGGAACCCATGAGAGGTTTCCCGATTATGATGAGACTTAGTGTAACTTGTGTAAAACATAATATAATATTAGAAATTGTGGGAAAAATTAGATTAGGATAACATATAAATAAATATGAATAAATTATAAGTAGAAGTTAGCTGAGTGTTTGATAGAACAACACAAATTTAATTATGTTTTAATGTTGGGTGAGTTTATAATTTACATGACCCTTTTGATAAAATATGGTCACCTAATTGTTCAAAATTTTCTGTGATTCATTAAAAATGGTTTATTTCTTATGAGTAATGAATTTTTGTTTGTAAAAATGGAAATGGATGTGATATAATATGGGTTTCATGCTAATTGTCAAAAGTTTTGAGAAGTGGAATGGTTTTTTTATTGAATTGATGTTTGGGTTGGGTGTTTATTCCAACCATGGATGCATTCACCACTATAAAATGATTATGTGTAATGGGATGGAAGATAATTCAAACCATATATACACATAATTATTTGAAATAGATTATTATATGGATTGGGTGATATACTAAACATGGGTATATTGCGATATGGGTTGGGTGGTCTTTTCATCCATGTACATGCTTGTTGTTATGATAAAAACCATTATATTGGTTGGAAATAATGAAAACCATTGAAAAATTGTAATATAGATTGGACTACATATCAACTATTGATAGAATTTGAGGATTTTTTATTTGGCTTGGAAAATCATCTACTTACTGATGGAATTTTACATGATATATTTGTTGTGATATGGTGGATGATCTGGAAAGTTGGATGTGATGACTCCAAAGTTAGTTGTGATATTTTAGATATTATGTTATACTTAATGAGAAATTGTGATGTATTTTATACAAGATAAATCTTAGGATATCGATCACTTATGTTCTTAGATGTTATCATGTATGATATAGATTAGAATTGTATTCCCAGTTAGTAGTTTCGAGACATATTCTGAGATAGCATAACATTGGTCCAAAAAGTCATGGTCACTCTAGGGATTCATGGGTATCACATGAGGTTATTAATGTTATTTTTTATAGTTTTTTTAAAATTTATTATGTAAAAATGACATTTACAATTAATTATATATATTTGGAATGTTAGGGATACCATTGGTGGTGTAATATTCAATAATAAGAACACCATTATCGAGTTGTTTGGAAACTTTTTTATATAAGTAGACCTACTGATTATATAAATAGTTAGAGAAAATGACAACAGATAGATTCTCAGCTCGATAGATTGACTAAAGTTTAGATATGGAATCGGTTTGGGATTTAAAACTAGGTTGTGGTTATTTTTTTTCCAAATTTTTTTTACTTTAGTATAGGTTACTCACATTATATTTTATTGGTGTCTACATGAATCATGTGACTTTTAGTTAGCTCATAATTTTAAACATGTGTCTTATTTTATTTGGTTTTATCGTTTCTGAATGATGTCTTTTATCCTATTTATTCTTTGATAACTAATTTTATTTCACTTATTCCTGGTTTTATAGTTTTCTATACCATAGCATATAGTCTCCCCACAGAATAATTATAGACCATCCCTACTAGTTGAAAACCACTTTCATAAATGGAGACAAGCTTGCAATCATGTGGAACTCTATTCTGGTTACTATTGACTTGAGATGATCCATGATGTTACAAAGTGATTTGTAAATATGAGATCATAATAAACCAAAAATAAAATATAATATTCATGATATAAATTTCTTATCATCCAAGAATATAGTTGACCATAGAAACCTCATCCTATGCCAAAATGGTATTAAACACCCACAACCTCAACAAAACCTATGGGAGAATAGTCCATCACTAGTCATCTCATAAATAAAAACTGAACACGTTATCACCTTGTCTATATCTACAAGGTGAATGATACATCACCATCACATTTCCTCAGTGGATGAAACATCAACATCATATCCCCTAGTAAAGAAAACATGACCTTCACATAGGCTCGATGAATGATACATCACCACTACAAATCCATGGTAATTTATACATCAAAATCACATTCCCCAATGAATAATACATCATTCTTAGATACCCTGATTAATTATAAACAAATTTACAAAAATAATGGAGAATGAGATATTTCCCGGTGAATGATATATCACTACTAGAAAACCCCATGGAGAATTATGCATCACCCTTACATAAACCTAGTAGATAAAACCCCACATTCAAACCCAATGGGGAATGGTACATCACTATAACGTACCACTGATGAATAAATTATCACCATTATATACCCCTGGTGAATGGTACATCACCATCAGAAGACCCAAATGGAGGATGAGATAGCACCAAAGAATACAACATAGTGGATAATTTACCATCGCATAAATATCCCAAGGTGAATGATTCAACACCTAAACCGCACGGAAGTGGTTTACATACCATGGTAATGAACATCATAGTGAAAAAATCATCACACCATTTCAATTTTTTATAAATTCAGTAACTACCTGTTTGACAGAAGGGTCAAGCCTACAAGGATACTTTCTTATCTCAAAGGTCAATCTAAAGAACAATCATCACTATCCTAATTCATTTTCATTTTATACTTTTACAAGGAATTTCATAGGACACCCTAAAATGATAATAAAGATACATATTAAGAAAAAACACACTTAATGGGATCAAATTTACATTTCAATAGAATTTTGAATATGTAACATGGTAATTGATAACCATGTTATTAGTTAAAAACCTTGATAAGAACACTTAATACTCTAAATAACCATAATTGTGTGTTGGTGAAGGAAGAAAACAATTTAACAACAATTACATTGGTTATACACATGTTCAGTTTAACCCTCATATAACACATGGCATGAAACTAATATAAATCGATGGGAAATTTTAGTCACTACCTACCTCATATTAGTATAGAACTTCCCATTGAATATAATTTCTATATTTGGACTCAAATAGGAGAAATAATAAAATCTAGAATAACAATTATCTCATGTCCTGGCCAATATCTATTTAATAATAGTAATTAGAGCGGGTGGATACAAGGCCTCATGAACACCTCCATGCATGGCATCAAAATAGTAGAGAGGGTTTAAAAGTGGTACAATGGGGATAATATACCCTCTAGTTCAATAAAATATATAGTTAAAATAAGAAAAACAAGGGCATCAAAATATAATAATAACTAACAAGTAATAAAAAACATCCCACATGACAAATCAAATAAACCAACAAATCATGGACATGCTGATTCATAATACAAGTAGTTAATAAAAAACATATAGTAGATAAAAAATACTAGATGTAAAATAGAATAAACAGATAATTTCCCCACACCAGTAGGTATCCTAAGTACAAGATTGGTGCCCATGTTCAATTTTAAGACCCAGTCCTTAGTAAAACAACAAACAAGAAGCAAAATCCAAGATCCTCACCTATATCCATGAGATTTTTCTGCGTACCCAATGAAAGAATGATCATAGTGTGAGTATAAATGAGTAGGCCATGATCAATGGTGTCTAATTAAAATATATCCTATCAATTTTAAAAGTAATAGCGTACATGTATAATAATAAAATGAAAAGAAAAAATGTAAATGTAACCATGTCATTCTTAGGATCCTTGTGGGACACCTGATCAAACATACGTTCTTTTTCCTATGTCAGATATCCTCTTAGAACCACTCATTTTGAATTTATATTTATAATACCCAGACCTAAGGAACATAACAATGGAATCCATATATAGTTGTAACCATGTTGGTATCTTTAATTTCCATGGATTTTATGTTTTATAATTTTGGTGAAGTCCATAGGGGTGTACCCTTAGAAATTCACCATAAAAGGGAAGTTATACCCAAGACCATGGAGAATTTCCTATGTAAACTCAGTGTGAGACTTGAAAGGAGCCTAATTAATAATAAAATTTATCTTTTAACAACAATCCAAATCTATATAGAATCATCCAAGACATTCAATTTAATTTTGAGAAATATATGGAACCCTCGATGATCAGTTGGGGAATTCAAAATTAAAATAATTTCCAAATACAAGTGTGGTATTTCAATTTTTAGATACATCAATATATCAGTTTTATATACCATGAGTATGTCTATGGAAAACCACAAAGGTAGTCCAAGTATCTCTTAGGGCATGCCACACCTTTTAATAAATTTAATTATGTGACCATAATCAAGCATGATATAAAAGTACATATGGCCTTGTGAATTCAAATTCCATTCATCAATTAAATTCATTAATCTATATGCTTAAAATCGATATATAACGTGACATGATAGTTTCCATTCCATTCATCAAATGAAATATAATAAATAAGCACAAACTTAGAGATTATCCATCTCATTTCACAATCACCATTAATTCCATTTAATTTTTATTTATATTTATTAATAATTATTTTCGAAAGTGGTATTAAAACTTTTTAAAAATTCATTTAATTCTCTTACATGTGTCCCTAACAAGTGGACATCTCAACGAACCTAAAAGTGTGTCTTAGTAATAGAAATAAAATGAAAATTAAGAACATATAGTCAAATATAAATTAATTGGTAGTTCTAATTGAGGTTATTAACCTCAAATAATTTAAAAGGGTATATTTAACAAAACCGTTTTTGTTTAAGAAATTAAAATCATTGATTAATCATTTTTGGAGTAATGCACAGAAGTTATGATGTACGGTGTTTCAACAAAAAGTTGTAACTGATGAGACTTTGAGTAAAAAGTCATAGACCACCTACCTCATGCTTAAGAAAACTCACTCATACCTTAAAATGTTTTAACTAAATAAAAAAATTAGATATATCATAAGAGGAGAAAAAATCCCCCAAAATAGGGTATATGGGATCACATGGAAATATCATCATTTTTTAATGAAAACAAGATAATATGTAAGGGGATCGACAGAAAAACAATAGGTGATGCAAAAAACTAACAGTGATCAATTCCATTCTCATGTGAGGAAGATCTATCAAATAATGGGCGGAGAAGAGAATGAGATCTCATTTTAGAGATAATATCTGAAAATGTGGAGAAATAAAGGATGGATTTTGGATGGAAAAATGAATGGTGAAATTCTAATTTCATTATTTTTAAAGGGGAACATGGTTTGGTCACACGGTTAGGCTAACCATGTCATAAATGTGTTCTACCACTGGTCAATAGCACATTGGATGGCATGACTGGGTTCGAGGATTAATAAACCATCCATATCTTGAGTGGAGTTACTATACAAGAATCACACCCCCATGCATTGTTCGGCACACATTTAGACAAATCATGCACATCCTGTGTGATTCATCTATCTAATCCTCTATAGATTTTCACACGCCCATATTCCCTGAGGTGAATTGTTGGAAAAAAAGTTTGATACCCATAAATAGATGAATGGTTTTAATTCGTTATTATAAACAACCACTTGCTAATAGTGCGCCTCTTTCACAAACCATATCAGGTACCCTGGTAACCCGATAATTGATCCAACCCTGACATAGCCTGAAAGGCATTCCTGATCCCCATGGGTTGGAGACAATAACCTAGCATCATATAACATGAATGTATGAATTATTTTTCCACTAATAATTTATAAGTAAAAGAATAAATACAATATGCATATAAAAAGAAAAATCCATTGGGAGTAAAGTACCAGAATACAATAATGCATTAACAAGAACAAATTACAACAACCCAGGTACTAAAATAAGGAATAAAAATCCCTAGTCTCTATGTACACATCTCACTAATACCATGTTTTAGTAGCTGGATCCACCTCCATGGGATCCTTTCCCGTTGCTCAAACCTAGAATAAGATAAACTACAAACACCCAAAGGAAAAATTTGGTAATGATCTAAACATCCTAGTAGGGTCTTACCATATATTCTATAATAGATACCAACAATTGATTAACCCAAGAAATGGTTTCAAATTTTATAGGTAAATAGGTATGGAATTTTAAATCATAATTGTAACATCCCCGAATGAGAAAGGGTTAAATGACTAAATGATATGACTCATGTAAACAAGGTGCATCTTCTTTTTTGGGAGCCTGTCTGATTAGAACTCCACAGTTAAGCATGCTGGGCTTGGAGTAGTGATCAGGATGGGTAACCTCCTACGAAGTTTTTTAGGGAGTGTGTGAGTGAGGAAAAGATACACTAGAAAGGACTTGTGTTGGATTGGGGGGATTATCATTAGTCAGATATCCCGTTCGGGCACATGGGTGGGACCTAGGGTGGGGCCCATGTGTCTGCAGGGCAACTGGTGGGCAGGGCCCAGTTGTCACATTTGGTATTAGAGGTGGTACCCAGCCTTAAGTGTGGTGCACTGCATGGGTTGAGATGTAGGGCCCACAACGAGAACGTTGTGCTTAAAGGGGGGGGGGGGGTGATTGTAACACCCCCGAATGAGAAAGGGTTAAATGACTAAATGATATGACTCATGTCAATAAGGTGCACCTTCCTTTTTGGGAGACTGTCTATTATAAACTGCAAAAATAAGCGTCCTTGGCTTGGAGTAGTGATCAGGATGGGTGACCTCCTGTGAAGCTTCTCAGGGTGTGTGTGAGTGAGGATAAAACACACTAGAAAGGACATTTGTAGGCCTGTGGGGACTGTCATTAGTCAGATAACCCATTCAGGCACGTGGGTGGGACCTAGGGTGGGGCCCACGTGTCTATGGGGAAACTGGTGGGTGGGGCCCAGTTTACAACATTGTCATGACCCATCCCCCGGGGCCCGTGTTGTAACTACCCCAAGCCCGCCTTCCATAGGTCAGGGGCTGGCGACTGGCACCAAAAGCATAAATCCCTATAACTGGGAAGACATTGCCTTTATAAAACATAAACATACTCACAACCAGAGTATTAGTGGAAGCAAACACTAAGTAAAGCAGTATAACAAGTGATGAAAGTACAAAGGGGCTGGAAATACATTCCCAACAGAAAGGTACAACTACAATAGAACGACAGTACAACTGAAAAGACAATCAGCTGAATGGTGAAGCAACTCCTGGACCATCCTCCGGGTTCCTACCTAAAGGGTAGGTACAGATGTCCTCCTCAACACTCCGCATCTATCGGTCCTCTCCGTGTACCATCATGCTGAGTGTCCACCTCCGGGTACTGTCCAACCCTCGTACACTCTACCTTGACCAGCGCTGTCCATCGTCTGCATCCAACACAACGAGTGTGGGCGTATCCTTTGCAGGGGTGAGTATAACGATACTCAGTAGGGACCCAGAGACCCTCAAGGTCTCACTAAATCCAACAATGATAAAGCACAAAGAAATATATCAAGATATAACAATTACATAGGTATATGACCATACATATACCTAAGTTATCAAGTAACCCATCTCAATCATGAGGAAAATATAAAGGTCATTGACTCAACTCAAACGAGGATTTTAATTCATGATGTCGAAACCACAGCTGTTGGAGAACTCCTCCTCTGTCGAGCACAATAGTCCTATTGCTACTCCGAGGTGCTACTCACTAACCTTAGACAGCTGAGGTACTTCTCCTGTCGAGTACCATAGATCTGCCGCCCCAACATTGTAGCGCTCCCCGCCATGGGTCTATCGCCCCAACACAGTAGTGCTCCCCCTAATAGCCTACAGAGGTAATCCTCCTGTCGAGTACCGAAAGTCTGATTCCCCAACACAGTAGCGGTCCTCCGCCGTGGGTCTTCCACCCCAACACAGTAGTGCACCCCACTGGGCTAGTCAAGTCACTCCGAAACGAATCGAACAAGCAGTCATCAGGTCTCAGCCAGCTACCAGGTCTCCGTACTCCGTACGCTCGTTTCCAGGAGGATCCAATACACAAGCTACTGATCGATACCCCAAGTGTCACGTAATCTCATGTGTAAGTATCTCAATTGACTTCCTCCTTATAGGGGTCTCAACTCAACAGACAACGCGTCAATCGGACACCCGGTCTGTGATTTATTAACATTTCCGTTCCAGGGGCACGATTGGATTTCAGGTACAATCCAACACAAACATGCTCAAACCACATCCGAATCCTGTTTAGAGTATACCAAAAGAACATTCTCATTAGAGGAATCCAAAATAATCGATGGAATGTCAATCGGATGTCTGGTACTTAAGTTATAAGCATTTCCGCTCTGAGGGCTCGGTTGGAATTACGTTCGTTCCAAACCTGGCCATTTTCCAAAGATGTCGAAAAATCACTTAGAATATCACAAAAGGACCGCCTCATCATGAGGGTCCCAGTTCCATATACAGTGCATCGATCAGATGCATGATCGTTAATATATTCGCATTTAAGCGTACAGGCCCGGCTCGTTAGGCCTAGAGGGTTGGTCGGTCGGTCCGACCTAGTATGGTGGGTCCAACCCGGCATGGGGTGTTGGTCTGGCCTAATGAAACATGACCCAGAAAGGTGGAAGGCATGGCCCATCCCGAAAGCAAGCATGGCCCGACCTGAAGGCAAGCCCGGCCAGGCCCGAAAGGGAGCGGCGCGGCGCGGCCTGAGAGGGCGCGACCCAGCGCGGTGCGACACAGACCTGCGCGGCTCGGCCTGAAGGGGGCCGAGCAGTCTGTGGTGGTGGTGGGGGGGGGGGGTGGCGTGGCCCCCGACATTCCAAACCGGGGGGCGCCAAGCAGCGCCACCCTCCCTAACCGGCCAGCCAAAGCTGGCCGCTCTTCATGGCGCAAGCGGCCCGCTTCGGCAAGCCACGGTTCATCTAGCATGGTGCGCTCCTGGCACCGTGGTGCTGCTCAGCCCAGCCGGTTCGCCCGAAGAGGGGCCTGCGGAATTCGGGCTGTAGTATTCCGCAGAGCGGCGCCCCTTGTGGCACTGTGGTCATCCTTCGGTCTGGTTGAATTTAGCTGGCTGGTTCTTTGTCGGTCGTGTGTGCCGGAGTTGCGGGCCGCAATTCCTCTCCACACGACCAACATACGACCCCTGCTTTTTCTCCGGTCGTCGCCATCCCTTATGTCACCATCGCTATTGAAAAAGAACAAAGATCAATAGAGGGTCATCGAGCCGTGTTCGTTCGGCCCGTTCCCTCTGCGTTAGGTGGTATCACATGGCCAATAACAATCCACGGTTTCAATGAAGGATGAAGCACAATTTTTAAACAATTAAAAATTGAAACAAACCCCTACCTAAATTTCCAGAGCTGAGTCGTGGAAAGAGGAATTGAAGATGACGTTGAGGTGTCTCCAAGTAGGAAGCGACATCTCCACACTTGTTGCGGTGAAGAGGAAGGAAGGCACGTCGTTGTTCTTCGTGGAAGGATGATGTTCTTCGTCGTAAGAAGAACTCTCCTCCAAATTCTCTAGAGGTTTTGCCCACCCAAAATATTTTCCAACCAAAAATATAATAAGGCCCTACCATTATATAACATTTCCATGTATTTTCAAATTTATTCAAAATGTAAATTGAATCAATTATTGAATTAGGGTTGGCAATATAAATGGATGGGATATGGAGAGCCTCCATAAATTATTTTAGGGGAGAGTTAACAAACTTAATGAAAGAGGGTGTTAATGGGGGAGTTCAAGGGAGTTATGGGGAGATGAAAATTTTAGGGAACATGTGGGCCCCACCCCAGAAATATCCTCTCATGGGATGTTATTTGGGTGCGGGCCCCACATCTAAATCCCCTTGGAAGGAAATAACAAACATAGATAAAATAAAATTGTGTTCCACAATTTTATTTAACCTTTTCTAATTCCCCCAAAAATTTACTCTCATCTTGCATAAAAAACAACTACTGTAAAGGTCCCCTTAATAAAATACCAGCACTGCGAGTTAATCGGTGCCCTCAGATTTAAATTCCGAGCCCCAGTTCAAAAGATATAAAATTCCAAATGTACGTTTACTGAACGTACCTGAAAAAAAGTTTAGAAATTTATTATCAATCACCATCAACCCAAGCCGGTCAAGGTTCGGCTCTGCCTAAGTAAAGAACACCCCAAAAATCCCATAGATACTCTCGGATTTTCAATCCAAGTTACCGTTTAGAAGTTATAAATTTTACAGTAAAATAAATGTCACTTAATTATTTTATTTGCGGCGAAAAAATAACCTTTTCTGGTGGCCCACGCTGGCCAAAGTTAGTATATGCTTAAATAAAGCATGCTTTCATGAGTTCAGCGGTGGTATCATATTTTTAATCCGAGCTACCATTTTTGAGTTATAATAATTTGAAAAATAAAATAATTAATTTAATTATTTTATTTACGGTTATGCCATTTTTGGGATTTCTCAAAGGTGGCCCGCACTGACTAAAATTAAGTCGCGCCTAGGGTAAAACCGCCATCCTGAGCGCAACAGTGCCCCCAAATTTTTGATCCGAGTAACCATTTAAGAGTTATTCAACTTTTTTATTAAAACTATTTAGGAGCGTTAATTTATACTTAACAAAATGTCAAAAAATTATTCAGGGCACACCGGGCCTCGGAATCAGGTCCCGTCAGAAATTGCAGACTCGTAAAATTCCAAAGAATTTATGAAAAAAAATTCCTTGAAATATACGGTTCTTTACATTACCCCTACCTCAGGGTTTTACATCCCCGTAATGCTACAACACATGCTATGGAAACAAATGACAATACTGAGCATGCATCTGAGCCTCCCGCTCCCATGTGATCTTCTGGAGGTTCCTGTGTTGCCAAAAATGTGCCCTTGAAGAATCGACTGTCCACATTGGACCCTCTCCTGTCAATCCTCGATCTCCACCAGAACCTCTGAGAATGTTGGCTCGTCGTCGATGTATAGCTCCCCATGGTCGATGATGACGGATAGGTCATGCACGCATCTTCTCAGCTGAGATACATGGATGACGTCGTGCACCCGGTGCAACTGAGGTGGAAGGGCCATGTGGTAATCCACCTTGCCTACTATGCTGATGAATAAGGAGGAGTGACTGTAAGAGAATGAAGTTAGGCTACACCATCTCTATCCACAAAGGATATATGTAAGGCAGCCAGCTGCTCTGTCACCTCTCCTAGCAGCTGAATACCAGTCCTCCTGCTGAGCGCATCCACAAAAACATTCCCCTTCCCAGAAGTATATACTATCTCGAAGTCATAGTCCTGGAGCAACTAAATAATCAAAACTCTTGGTGGCACGAGGGTAAAGTTGGCCGACTCAAGAGTTATCGACCGCACCCTCCTAAGCATGAGTTTATCTTGTGCTGCATGGGATTACCTTTTCACTGACCAAGGCAAAACACCATCCCAACGTTGTAGATAAACCACAACATTTTTTCCTAATACATTCAATCTGTGTATGAACTGTGGTGGCCCAATTCATACACAAACGAATCTTGTAGGGCCTCGACGCTGCCACCAAGATATTCCAATCGAAACTCTTGCCTCAAGGGTCAGATCACACCATCGGCGTAATGGTGATTAACGAGTCTCCTCCCAAAGGTATCTCTAGACGTGAGGGTCAAGTCAACAGTTTTAACCAAAAAATCTTGGTCTGGGACAAGATTAAAGGAAGGGAGGAATGATTGGTACCTATGTCTATTGATACGGCAGATCATTGTAGACACAGACCATACCCCGAATCATTCTTAGTGTCCATGTGTCACACTTCCTGACCGTACGCAACTATTTTCTTCTCATACCCTCCAGCTCCCTGAGCCTGGTGGGGAAAAAAGGCGGGTGGTTGTAACATGTCGAAATATACACCACCACATTCTACACTCCTAGCTCTGCTTCCGCGTCTGGTGCTCTGCAAATTCATCTGTCCTCATCACTTCCTCTTCTTGAAACATTTTACAAGCCCATGTCTCTGAGACTTGTGCCAGTTCCCTGATATCCCACTGTTAACATTCTCTAGTTGTATCCATTCATCCAAAGAACATTCAACCACAAAGGTTATCTCTAGCATCCTTTCCTAAGTAGGAATGTATAGAGGAAAAGTGTTGGATAAAATTTCCTTAAAACACACCTCTCTATGAGTTCTGAGCTCTAAAGCACAGATATAATCGTAGTAATCAAGTACTTGGACCGATCGATATGCCTCGATGAATACTCAACTACCGACATGTAATCCTGCTGAAGCTGTATAAGCACTAGAAAACTCTCATTCACCTTCTCAAGCCAGTCCTCAGCTGCCTGTGAGTCGGGCTCGCCTCAAAACATGAGGGGTATCTATTGCTGAAACACGTGTAAGGCACTAAGTCTACATGTGTCATCTACCGGTACTATTGGTTGGAACTTCTGACCAATAGGTAGTGATATAGCTGGAACACTACCCGAAGGTACTATCTCAGGTATCAGTCCACGTATCGAAGCCTCATCACTATGCGGACCAACCTCATGGTCACTCACTAGAAAACACCAGTAGCTGAGATCACATTCTGCTCTACTAGTGTCTAAACTAGGTGTAGAACTCTAGAAATCGCCTCCAGCTAGTCCACTGCTGCCTGGGAATCCGCCTCGCCACATAACCATGGAGGCATCTGCTGTTGGAACTCGTGCAATGCACTCAGTCGGCGTGCACCGTCTGCCAGTGTGGCTGGTGGCATCTACAACCCAACGGGTGGTGGTGCTGCTGTTACACCACCCAAAGGTGCCAACATAGTAAGAGTGTCCTGCACCATAGCCTCATCACTCGATGGGCCGTCATCGGGTACTCTATCGGAACTCCAATTTACGGTCTTCCTGGAGACATCCTGAACAGATGTGACATGGTCAAACGATCTAAACCTGGTGAGCTGACCTGGTTAAGCTGACATAAAGAAACTTTTGAAAACAAACATGCAATTAGTGTTTTCATGAACTGAGTCAGAAATCAGTAGTCAGGGTCTTTGTGTATGGATATGTGGACCACTGCACAAACCCTGGACTCCCAGAACTGAAAACCACACTCGGTACCCTTAACACTATTGCTTCACAGAATGAAAATATCAGATTCCTAAGTTATGCTGTATAAATGACTCCTCTGATAACAATTTTTCACAAAACCTCCCCCGGGGCCTGTATCATAACTACCATAATCCCGCCTTCCACAGACCAGGGGCTGGCGACTAGCACCAAAGGCATAAATCCTTATAACTGGGAAGGAATTTCCTTTATTAAACGTAAGCACACTCACAACCAGAGTACAAGAAGAAGAAAACACTAAGTAAGGTAGTATAACAAGTGCTGAAAGTACAAAGGGGCTGGAAATACAAGCCCAACAGAAAGGTACAACTACAACTGAAAGAAAGTACAACTGAAAAGACAAACATCTGAATGGTGTAGCAGCTCCGGGATCATCCTCCGGGTTCCTACCTGAAGGGTAGGTACATATGTCCTCCTCATCACTCCGTGTCTATCAGTCCGCTTCGTGTGTTGTCACACTAAGTGTCCACCTCCGGGTACCATCCAGTCCTCGTACACTCTGCCTCGGTCAGCGTTGTCTGTCATCTGCATCCAACACATCAAGGTAATGGCGTAGCCCTTGTAGGGGTGAGTATAACGATACTCAGTAGGGACCCGAGACCCTCATGGTCTCACTAAATCCAACAAGGAAAAACCACACAAAAAGACATCAATAGATAACCTTTACTTAGGTATATGCCCATACAAATACCTATGTTATCAAGTAACCCGTCTCAATCATGCGGAAAACACAATGGTCATTGACTCAGCTCAAACCAGGATTTTAATTCATGATGTCAAAACCACGACTGCTGGAGAACTCCTCCTCTGTTGAAAACAGTAGTCTTGCCATGACTCTGAGGTTCTACTCACTAACCATAGACGGCTGAGGTACTCCTCCTGTCGAGTACCTCGGATCTGCCGCCCCAACATAGTAGCACTCCCCCAAATAGCCTACAGAGGTAGTCCTCCTGTCGAGTACAGCGGTTCTGCCTCCCCAACATAGTAGTCTTCCTCCACCGTGGGTCTGCCACCCCAACACAGTATTTCTCCCCACTGGGCAAGTAATGTCACTCCGAAATTAATCGAACAAGCAGTCATCAGGTCTCAACCAGCTACTAGGTCTCCGTACTCTGTACGCTCATCTCCGGGAGGATCCGCTCCATGAGCTACTGATCAATACCCCAAGTGTCAAGTAATATCACATGTAAGTATCTCAAAGAATAGCCTCATCATTGGGGTCTCAACGCAATAGACGACGCGTCAATCGGACGCCCGGTCTGTGTGTTATTAGCATTTCCATTCCAGGGGCCCAGTTGGATTTCGGGTACAATCCAACCTGACCATGCTCAAACCACATCCAAATCATGTGTAGAGTATACCAAAAGAATTGTCTCATAAAGAGGAATCTAACAAAATCGATGGATCCTCAATCAGACCTCTGGTCCTTAAGTTATAAGTGTTTCCGCTCCGAGGGCCCTGTTGGGATTACGTTCGTTCCAAACCCGTACGTTTTCCAAAGTTGTCCAAAACACACTTAGAGAATCTCAAAAGGACCACCTCATCGCGAGGGTCCCAGTGCTGTAGACGGTGCGTCGATCGGACGCACGGTCGTTAAGATATTTTCATTTAAGCGTACGAGCCCGACCCGTTAGGTTCTATGGGCTGGTGGGTCGGTCTGACCTAGTACGACGGGTCCAACCCGGCATGGGGTGTTGGCCTGGCCTAAAGAAACGCGACCCAGCTCAGTGGCAGGAGTGGCCCAGCCCAAAGGCAAGATCGGCCCGGCCCGAAGGAAATATCATGCCGGCCTGAAGGCAAGCGCGGCCCGGCCCGGCCTGAGCGGGCGCAGCTCGGCCCAACCCGAGATGGCGCTGCCCGGCCGGAGAGGGCGCAGCCCGGCACGACTCGGCCAGCCGGCCAAGCAGCTCGGCCCGAAGGGGTCCTAGTGGTCTGTGGCAGGGGGGGCGTGGCCCCCTGACTGTCCGAACCATTGGGGCCAAGCGGCACCGCCCTCCAGAACCTATCGGTCGAAGCCGACTGATCTTCATGGTGCAAGCGGCCCGCTTCGGCGGACGGCGGTTCATCTAGCGTGATGCCCTCCTGGCACATTGTTCCTTCTTTGCCCGACCGACCGCCTACCGGCTGGTTCGCCACCGAGCATCCCATGGAACACGGGCCGTGGTATTCCGCAGCGCGGCGCCCCTAGTGGCGTCGTGATTCCTCCTTTGGTCGGGCCGGCTTTAGCAGTCCAGTTCTTTGTCGGTCGAGTGACCCGTAGTTGAGGGCCACGATTCCTCTATACGTGGTCGTCATACGGCCACCACTTTTTCTCCGGTCGCTTCCATCCCTTCTGTCACCGTCACCATTAAAAAAGAACAAGGATCAACGAAAGGTCATCAGCCCATGTTTGTTCGGCCCGTGCCCTACACATTGGGCGGTATGACATGGCCAAAAACAATCCACAATTTCAGTGAAGGATAAAGAAACATTTTTAAACAATTTAAAATTGAAAGAAACCCCATACCTCAGTTTCAAGAGCGTAGTCACGAAAAGAGGATTTGAAGACAACATCGGAGTGCATCCGAGGAGTAAGCGGCATCTCCTCACTTGTTGTGATGAAGAGGAAGGAAGGCACGTCATCGTTCTTCATGGAAGGATGATATTCTTCATCATAAGAAGAACTCTCCTCCTAATTCTCCAGAGGTTTTCCCCACCCAAAATATTTGCTAACGAAAAATATAATAAGGCCCCCCATTATATAACATTGCCATGTATTTTAAAATTAATTCAAAATGTAAATTGAATTAATTATGGCATTAGGGTTGGCAACACAAATGGATGGGAGATGGAGAGGTTCCACAAATTAATTAAGGGGAGAGTTAACAAATTTAATGAAAGAGGGTGTTAATGGGGGAGTCCAAGGGAGTAATGTGGAGATGAAAATTTTAGGGCATGTGTGGGCCCCACCCCATAAATATCCTCTCATGGGAGGTTATGTGGGTGTGGGCCCCACCTCTAATTCCCCTTGGGAGGAAATAACTAACACAAATAACATAAAATAGTGTTCCACAATTTTATTTAACATATTCTAATTCCCCCAAAATTAACTCGCAACCTGCATAAAACGCAACCGCGGTAAAGGTCCCCTTACACAAATACTGGTGTTGTGAGTTCATCGGTGCCCGCCGATTTCAATTCTGAGCACCGGTTTAAAAGATATAAAATTCTGATGTACATTTACAGAACTTACCAACAAAAAGTTCAAAAAATTATTATCAGTCACCCTCGACCCGCGCCGGTCGAGGTTATGCTCTGACTAAGCAAAACACGCCCCAAAACACCCATCGATACTCTTGGATTTTCAATCCGAGTTACTGTTTAGAAGTTATAAATTTTAAAATAAAATAATTGTCACTTAATTATTTTATTTGCAGCCAAAAACTAACTTTCTCTGGTGGCCCACGCCAGCCAATGTTAGTATCTTCTTAAATAAAGCATGTCCCCATGAGTTTAGTGGGGGCATCATATTTTTAATCCAAGCTAACCATTGTGAGTTATAAGATTTTGAAATATAAAATAATTTATTTAATTATTTTATTTACTGTTGTGACATTTTTGGAATTTCTTACAGGAGGCCCGCAACGACAAAAATTAAGTTGCGCCAAGGGTAAACCCACAATCCTGAGTGCAACAATGCCCTCATATTTTTGATCCATGTAACCGTTTAAGAGTTATTCCACTTTTTCGGTAAATTTTCTTATGTGCGTTAATTAACGCTTAACAAAACTTCAAAAAATTATTCCGGGCACATCGGACCTTAGAATCAGGTGCCGTCAGTAACTGCGGACACGTAAAATTACAAAGAATTTAAGAAATAAATTTCTTTGAAATTTATAGGTCTTTACAATAATTAAAAAAAAATCATTCTATACAATTCAAATTATTGAAGAATACTTTAATAAAATGATTTAAAAATGATGGAATATTCCTAAAAAATGGCTTAAATAAAATAGTTACATAAAATAGTTTATGTAAATTCAGAAAGCATGTAAAGTAGTTCAAAAGAATTGACATACATTTATATCTTAAATATAAATAATATGAAAGCAACATGGTCATCTGAAAACTATGTAAGATGGTATTTACTACTATAGGACTCTACAATATGTAATTGATCATGACAATATGTGTACACATACGTCCTCTGTGCACTGGTCAGAGAGGTCTCGTCCCCATCACCTAAGGGATGTGACCTGATGGATGTATGTTTTAGAACGTTGTAATAGAATAGAGGGTTTCCAAATTACTCACCAACTACAAAAGGCTTGCATGTGTCCTGAAAAAATAAATTATAGGAAATTTATTTTAAAACTCCTTCAAATACAATTATGTCCCATTCTTCCATTTCAATTCCAATTTTCCTTTTAAAACAAAAAGGGTTTTAATAAAAAAAATATTCCTCTTGAACAAGATAAAACCACTAGGTTTATATCAAAACATTTAAACTAATTTCACCTGTTATAAATCTAGTAGAAACCAATTCCATTAATTTTCAATTAATTTCCACAATTAAAATAAACAATTTAATTGAAATAATTTCCCTCAAATCCACAATTTAAATTGAATAATTTAAATTTTCAAATTTCCATAAACACACCCCAATTCAATGGAATTGTGGAGTTTTTGTATCTCATGCCAAATCCATTTCAAATTTCCCCATACACTAAATCATATTTTGTTAAATCAATTGAAACGGATTTTAAGCACCACAATTTAAATCAACTATTGAAATAAATCAACTAATTCATAGTTAATCAATTTGATTAATCGGGAAAAATCCACATACTTCAAGGTTTCCGATGTATATGGTAATTATAAACCACCATATGTGTTTTAATATACCTCATCAAAAACATATTAATTCAAGCATTGACACACCACAGGTCGACGTTCTTAAAGGGTTCCTAGAACAATATAATGTTATTTTATTTGAAAAAGAAATAAAATTTCAAATAAGATGATACGTTCTCCCTCCAGTATAATTTCAAAATTATCAATTAAATTATTACATGTGATAATATTTTATCTCTCATGAATAATTTATAATTATCAATTAAAATATTACATGTGATAATATTTTATCTCTCATGGATAATTTCAAATTATCCCTTAAAATATTACATACGATAATATTTAATCTCTTAGGCATAATTTCAAATTATTGATTATAATATTAAATGGGATAATATTTTGTCTCTCTTGGATAATATTTGGATTATCATTTAATGTAAGCGCATATGTTTGAATCTATACTTCAATATTTCATGCAAGTACATGTTGATAATTTTATATTTAATAAAATTGTCCTCAACATCTAAAGTAATTCTCAAAAATATATATCTAACTATATGTTTATATATATATATATATATATATCTTTCGATCATAAAAATAAATAACATTAGATAATTCTAATAAATTATCCAATGTGTTTTTATCAATATATATACACATATATATATATTGAATTTTTTTTATCATTTGATAATCTAAATAATTATCATTTGATAATTTTAAACAATTTTCAGTTCAAATTTTTTTATGATAATTATTTTTGATAAAATATGTCATTGTCCAGTGATAATTCAAATCAATTATTATATGAAATTTTTTAAATTATATCTCGATAAAATAAATATATTTTCCTTAGATAAAACTATTTAATAATTATCCCCAATTATTTCATTAAAATAATTATTTGATAAGTTTTCGCAACTAGAATTAGATAATTCTTAACAATTATCTTTTGATAAATTTATATAGAAAGAACAATTTAAAATGAGGGAGAGAATATAGAATAATACATAGCTACCTTCAAAACAAAAATACAATTCACATTATTGTTGTCAAGATCAGTCCAATAACACCAACAATTCGTAATTCCAATCAATAACGTAGAAGCTAATGAAATTTATAAGATTGGAATAAAAATAAAAAATATAATTTATGAATTAATTAATTAATAAAAACCTCATCCTAAGGTGGTTCACACAATGGAATTAAGCATGGAAGGGGTCGACACGCCAAAGGTAAATTAGAAGACCGATCACCCTCCACCGAAGATCATACGACCTTCCCCGATCACATTTAGAATAGTTTTGTGGTCGTCTAACAAAATCATCCAACACCAATGCTCAAATGGTTAGGATATTTAAAACCCAAGAAACACAGCCTTGAAAACCCAACATTCACCCAACAATTAATACTCTAATTTAATATATTATTTCAACTAAATCATGATGATGGGGGGTTTTAATTCATCCCATTAGTGTGCTAGTGATGGAAATGGTTAAAAATAGGTAAAAATTGATAGTTTTTAAAACATGCGTCATTAAAAAAGGATTTTCGACAAGGGTAAGAGAATGTGAATAGTAAAATTATTTTTTAATTAATTTATTAAATAAATTATTAAATAACTTAATTTAAAAACTAGATATACCAAAGGTCCATTGATGATGAAAGTTATACCCAATCTAGGGTAAAAACCCTATTCCGGACAGAACAATGGTGTTAGATGTTTCAAATGATCTACCATTTGAGAGATATTAATTTTTTATTGGTTAAAAATTGGAATAATTAATTAATTAAAGTAAAAAAGGTTTTTTTTGTGAATGATGTTTCCAAATTCCTAATGCTAACAAATGTTATTCCTCATCTAGGGTAAAAATCCAATTTTGGACACTTCAGTTGCCTCAGATTCCCCATATGACACGCCATTTGATATATATTTAATTATTTTCAATAAATAATATATTAAATATTATTTAATAACTTTATCTCATGAGAAAGACATCCAAATTTATTGTGCATTCGAATGTTGTACCCCTCCTAAGGTAAACATCATATTTCAGACATCATAGTGGTCTCAGATTTCTCAAACGACACACCATTTTGGAGTTATTCAATTATTTTATATAAAAAGTGTGTTCATAATATATTATATTTAGTAATTTTATTCCATCTTCGCTGAACCTTTTTGGGTATCAAAATCATGCATCAACTCAGTATCAAACCCCAAAAATATTCATTTAAATATTCCAAGATGTTAACTAGTATTAAAGTCCTTTAATACATGTGTCAAAATTTTGTTGATAAAACATTATTTTAACACTTAAGATATTAATAATTTTACACAAGAGAGTTTATCAATACATTAATGTGTAAAGTGATGTTACATCCTCCCCACCATAGGAACATTCCATCCCCAAAAATCCTATAAAGAAGCCTCTATGTCAAAAAGATGAGGCCACTTCTCTAGCATCAGTGCCTCCCTCTCCCAGGTCTCATAAAAATTAGAACCATGGTGCCATAACATTCGGACCAAAGGTATCATCCCCCCATGAAGTACCATGGTCTAAAAATCAAAAACCCTGACTCACTATTCATTCATAAATAAACCATGTTCTACATCAAGATATTGCCAACTCAGAACATGATATGGATCAGATACATACATTCAAGTTGAGATAAACAAAACACATTATGTATTAGTGTCAGCTATAGTGGTAGTGAAAAATGATATACAACTTTACCCACCTAATAAACAACATAGAAAAGTCCCAAAATACAAGAATAAAGTTTCCCTTGCCTCCCATGTTTTTGATGACCCAACCAGGGTGAATCCTTCAAGAAAACATAGTCAACAACTGATGATTCCAAATAACTATGACGATGATCAGTGTAAGACTTATACCGACTATGTACTATCCACAATCATTGATGAATAAACTGAATTTTAGTTGTAGTCTATTGGACTAATCTTGGTCCGACCAAGGAACATTCACAAAACTCTGACCAACACAATGGAGATTTATATGATCGACAATAAAAGTCCTCAAAATGAGTCATTATGATCATGGATTGGTAACTATTTTATATGAAAAATAAAATATCCCCAAATGAACACCCCATTACCCACCAAATTTGAGAACACAAGAGTGAAGCATATCTCCCTGCAAAAAATCCAACTAGGATATTAAATCTTTCAGTTTAGCTAGAGTCATGTGGTAAGAGTGAATGGAAACTGGTTGCATACGATGTGTTAAGTCAATAGAAAACTCAAACTCCCTTACCAGTAGAAAAATATATATGTCATAAGTAAACACTTTGGGAAACTCGATGACGAATGGAAAGAGATCACCACTCATTGAATATCACTCCTGATCAAAAGAAAACACTAATATAACTTTTCCCCACCTCTGGATAAGAAGTTCCCACTAAGATCAACCTTAGGCCTCACTCTCCTTGAAATAAAAGTGGCATAATGGGTGTAGTAAGGTAGTCCAGTAAAAAAAATTATCTTAGCATTATTACCAATGATAAAATCCATCCCGAATACGACATCAAGAGATTACATGTCAAGAAACAGAAAAATCTAAGCATGCAAGGAATCTAATAGGGAGAAGATATAAGTGGGAGTAAAGAAAACCTACTCTCTATTCACACCAAGTGGTGTAATAATATAGATTCCACAAGATAAAATATCCATAGGAAGATTAATAATATTAACAATACATGTTGAAAAGAATAAGTGAGATGCACCGGTATCAAATAGAGCGGTCACTAATGACGAATCTATAATAATGGTACATCTAATGGTTGTTGGACCATTATCTGCTTTCTTTAGAGACTCTTCCACTAATTGATGAAGCTTCATTATGGATTCCTATATCTAGCACACGTTTTGTACATTAAGCATTTGACTTCCGTATAGTTTTCTTTGAGGTGCTGATGATCTCTTTCCACTATGTATAGTGGAAAAGTAATGGAATAACTTATGAAATTTCCCTAAATATCCTCAAGATCCATAGTTTTGTCGGCCTACTCTAGCATAAAAAACATCATATCCTTGGCCAACACCATTAACCAACGATAAAAGTAGTCATCAAAAATAACCATGAAGTCCTTCCACTATAATCCCTCATGATTCTTTATCATCACTCTTTTTCCCCACAATCTCTTTCCTAGTCCCTCCAATACGAAGGTGGAACACTTCTCCCTGATCATGTATGGTATCTCCATGTACTCAATAATACGTTCTATCCTGCACAAACATTCCTCAGTAAGTTGAGGTTCGATGGATCCCTTGAAAATGGTTGTTTACTAGTGAATAAAATATTGAGAACACTATTGAAGAACATCCCCCTAAGGATCCACTGCTGGAGCCTAAATAGGGACTGGTGGTGGTGCTTTCCCCAAAGCCTGAACAATACGCATGATCACCTCAACTAGATTTAGATCCACAACATGATTTGCTCACAGAGGATCAACCACAACATCGGCCTAGATATGATTCGAACATGTTATTGGAAGAATGATGTTACACAACATCGTCATACAACATTGAAGACATTAGGTATTTATCAAATAGAGAAATGAGAGAAATTAATCCCAATGGAAAGAGAAAACATGATTTGGATTTCACTATACCCAAATCAAAATAGAGAAAAGAATAGAACTAATCCATAAGATGTATTTCCCTAACCACCCATGGTGACAAAAGGTTCATTATAGTGATATATGTCCATACAATCAATCACAACTACCTCCTATGTCCCAAAAAGATTTCAAAATTCTATACTGACTTCAAGACAAATGTTCAACCTCATTTGATACCATTTTGTCACGAATCATCATGGGTACCCTGGTAACCCGATAATCAAGCTAGCCCTAACATAGACTGAAGGGTGTTCCTGATCCCCACAGGTTGGCGAATAGCACCTGGTCTAATACAACATGAAAGTGGGAATGTTTTTTCCACTAACAGTGATTAATTAAAAGAAGCAAGACATTGTGCATATAAAAAGAAAACTCCACTGGAGGTAAAGTACTAGAATTCAATAAGGCATAAACAATCCAAAATTACTATAACCCAGGTACTAAAATAGGTAATACAATACCTATGACCATAAGGTTGCATCTCATTAAGAACATGGTTTATTATCTTGATCCAACTCTAAGTGATACTTTCCCTTCGCTCAAACCTGGAAGAAGATAAACTAAAAACACCCAATGACACAAGTAGTTTGTGAGCTAAAACTCTGAGTATGGTATCACTATGGATTCCATAAGAGATTCCAAAAATCATTTAACCAAAGGAATACCTTCAATTTTCAAAGATAAACAAGTTTAAAATCTTATAGAATAATTAAATAAAATCATACTATACTTTTCAAATGATGAAAAAATAATTTATGAAAAAGCCTCACAAATGTTGGAATATTTCTAAAACAATGGCTTAAATAAAACAGGAACATAAAATTGTATATGTTAATTCAGTATGCATGTAAAGAAGTTAAAAATAATTTACATACATTTATATCTCAAATATAAATAACAAGCGATAAAAATGGTCATTTTCTAATGAGGTACGATATAATTTTTGACTATAGGACTCCAAAAACTCTAAGTGATTGTAGAAATATGTATACTCATAAGTCTTCCGAACACATGTCATAGAGGACGTGTCACTATATCCTAAGGGAAGTGACCTACTACATGTAAATCTTAGAATGTTGTAATAGTATATAGTGTGTCCAAATAACAAACCAAATACCTAAGGCGTGTATGTCCTCTAATAAAATTAATGATGTGAAATTTATTTTAAGACTAATTAAATTGCAATAAATTTTAATTCTCCTATTTCAATGTATTTTTCTTCTAAATACAAAATAGGTTTTAATCAAAAACATATTTCTTTAACAAGATAAAACCACTGGGTTTCTATAAAAACATTTTAAGCCAATTTCACCAGTTTGAAACTCATTCAAAACTAGTTACATCATTTCAAAATTCTTTTCCAAAATTAAATTAAACAATTTAATTGAAATAATTTCCATCAAATCCATAAATAAAATTGAGCAATTTAACTTAACAAATTTCCATAAGAACAACCGAATTCAATAGAATTGGGAGTTTTTAAAATATCATGCCCAATTCATTTCAAATTTCCCAAATAACTTAATCATATTTTATTACATCAGTTGAAATCAAGTTTAAGAAATAGAATTTAAATCAACTAATGAAATAAATCAAAAAATGCAGAGTTAATGAATTTGGTTAATCAGGATGGAACCACCTACCTCAAGGTCACAAATGTCTGCGGAAATGATAAACCACTGTTTGTGTTTCAATACACCTCCTCACAGTCTTATTATCATAAGTGTTTACACACCTCTGGTCGACATTCATCAATGGTTCCTAGAAATGAAACATGTGATTTTATTTCAGAAATACATAATATATCACATGCGTAGATAAGTTCTCTCTCATGTATTATTTTAAAAATATAGATTAAAATGTTACATGTGCTAATACATTATCTCTAATGGAAAATTTATAATTATCGATTAAAATATTAACTATGCTATTATTTTATCTCCCATGGATATTTTCAAATTTTCGAATAAAATATTACATGTGATAATATTTTATCTCTCATTGATAATTTCAAATTATCGATTAAAATATTACATGGGAGAATATTTTTATCTTTCTTAGATAATATATGGATTCTCATTTGTTGTCAGCACATGTGTTTGAAACTATACTTCAATATTTCATGCATCTACACAATGATAATTTTATATTTAATAAAATTATCCTTAACATCCAAAGTAATTATCAAAAATATATATTTAACATTTTTGTCTATATATATATATTTCGATAATAAAAATAAATAAAAATAGATAATTTTAATAAACTATCCCAATCATGTACACATAATATAATATATTTAATAATTTTATTTTGTATTCTCCAATCCTTTGTGGGTCTCCAAATCATTCATCAACTCAGAATCAAACCCCAAAAATATTCAATTGAATATTCCAAGATGTTAATCGGTAGTTAAGGCCTTTAAAACATTTATAAAAACATTGCAGATAAGACATTATTTTCCCACATAAGATATTAATAATTTAAATAAAGGGATCTTATCGATACATTAATGAGTAATGGGATGTTACAAACTCCCATTTTCTTTCTAAAAACTAGGATTTCAAAGACTGATGATTTTGAAACTCATAGAGACACCCGATACACCTCTCAGCCTTCAAAACCCATCTGAAAACAATAGTTTTAAGTGTTCCAAATGTCATAATTAAATTTCGAAGGTAAGTTTAAAATATTCCCCATAAACCAAATGACAATTTGAAATCATTCATAATTTTTGAACTCAATAAAAAACATTGGATCTAATAACCTCCCACCATAGAAAATCCTATCCCAAAGACACCTTTGGAAATAATAAAAACTCCACCCAACCTACTCGGGTCATCAATCTCCTACTAAAATGTCCACAAGGCATTTTTAGATTATTAGAATGCCTTAATGAACCACATTAATCAAATGATGCTTAAAATCACCCAAACCAAATCCAACACTCATGACCATCAATGAAATTTTAAGACAATGCTTACCTGAGTCTGTCTAACCCGATAAATAATCCTTTCATCATCTCATTTACCAATAGGCCTATGGTGATTACCCACCATAGATTAATGCTTTAAATGGAAAATATCAATTCGCCATACTCCAACTGTTATAATTTTCTTTTGAGGCACACCGTTAGAATCCTAACAAAGGTGGTATCATGTTTCTTAATTTGATTGAATGGTCAAATTCGAATTAATCCAAGATAGACTAAGCATGTCGTCTTTTTCTCTAAAATATCCCAAGATCTATTAGAGTACCCCATATAATCCCAATAGCATGGATTATGTGTTTCTCCATCAACCACATTTAACTCACAATATAATGAAATTCAATCCACTTCAGGCTAAAAATTTATAAAAATTTTACGGATTTAACAACCGATGAAATATATAAACCAGATCTTGTTGTACCTAATCCAAGGGCCATTGAGATCATTTCAATCACGATCACTAAATACCATAACTAACTTCAAATTTAATCTCTTGGTGAAAAATATTTTGTTCAAAAATGTTGGTGTGTCACCAAATTATATCTAACACACCGCCAATCCCAAAACCCTTGGATCGTGACAATCCAACACTTTCATGAATCTCAATCTGTGACTACACCCAAGAACAAGATTGACCATGTACCTGGAATATAATAATAAATTTATTCATACATTGTCACATTTATCCAATGGAGTCCAAAAAATTAAAACGACCATCCAATAACTAGTCTAATGTTTGTCTGACACTTCTGAGTTGAGTGCCACCACCAACAACTAATTCCCTTCTCAACACATTTATAGCATCCTTGTTATCACACCAACAATTTTTTTTTACTAAAACCACATCCCTTTCCCCACGCATCCTTTTACATCACAACTGGTATAGATAATAACTGTATCATCACAATTTCTATCATATGCATCACTAATTTCTTTTTTTTTGTTGACGAGAATTTTTCTCATGGAGTTCATCAAGTTTCAACAAAAAAAAGGTTGCACACTCTTAAAAAATAATAGTTTACTCCCCACCTTAAAAATTTCCTTAATCTTATCCTAGAGAAGAAATACTAAATAATCCATCTAAATAATGAGAAAATATATTTAGGTAGGTCATCATATAGCCGATGTTCTACCGAAATACTCAAGACAATGTCAAGATATGGGGATAAATGGCCTCTAAACAAGGATTATTTTAATATTAAATAAATATAAATATATATATCTCCCGAAGAAGTCATTATAAAAAAATTATATATACATTCTTTAAGAAACCCATGACACCACATCTCCTAACAGTGTGTGTCATGGTCCACCAATGGCCCAGCTTCTACATGACACCGCATTTGTTCCTCAGGAATCACTCATCAATGAAACTAAAAAAACATGCTAAACATTCCTCTAAAGGAATTAATTCAATCTTGAGACACTTCTAGGATAACCTAAATGAATTTATATCACTATTTATAACCAAACACATTCAACTATATGTAGATAAGACCATCAAACCACTTGTTGCTGACTAAAAATGGAAACACTCATATACAAACGCCGACACATCATCACTAATTAGTCAAGAGGTCATCACTATTTGAGGAATGTCCTATGATCATTGAAGAATTAATTTGGTGGCTCATACCTTGTTCATAGTGAAGAATCTATATTTTGAATCCCAAAAATTTATTAAAATTTACCATGGTTGATCACTAGCTATCAAATATGATTACTATGTACCAATGACAATGTTTTTAAGGGTCAAAAAAAACATACCCATTATATTTATTATAATGCATAATGTTAGTATCAATGTACCATTTATACTATCATTCCAAAAATTTCAGTCAATACACTCTAGGATAACATATTAAATTGCTTTACAACTGCACAACCGATATCTCTATTTAGGCGCAAACACATTACCTTTAGTGCCAAAGGTATCTATTAATTTTAAGGTAAACCAACAGAATATCAACCTTTACTCTCTGTGTTCATCATCGGTTGGGTTCATGACCAACCATCTCACCATCACACTTACTTAAATAAAACTTTTACAACCAATGCGATATCCCCACATTATAAGTGCCCAAATTGATGCCTTACTGAGATGGGAAACTCATCCCATGTCACACACACCATTGGCCACCAAACACAATTTCTGTACATGTCAATCTAACATATACTAATCTGATAATGAAATTAAAGAGAAAATAACCATTTATAAGTGTCCTTAATATAGTTCAACTTTAGACTTATGTGTGACACTATCCCTGAGTCATGCTCACATGCATCCCCAAAATAGGATATAAAATCCGAACTGACTCTGATAGGTGGTGATACAACACATAATCCTTTTTATAATGTCATCCCAATAACTAGGATAAATCAACATTCCATTTAATGATCAAGGCTATCCTAATTTCAACTAGCCCTACATACCTAGGTCACTCTACTATAGTAAGGACCTGTGAACATTGCCTTTACGTAGCCAGGAGCGTTTTCAAGCAGTTATAAAGGTACACAGTTTTATGGTGTTATGTGACCTTATCGCTCAAACTGGATGAATAAAAACCATCACAAAACTACATACAGTTCACTTCATTACTTGTTAATTGATGGCCACCATGTATAACTATACATTCTTCCTCAAAATCACAAAACTGAATAGGATCACCCATTCTATTTTAATTGTAAGGGCTAATGAGTCCATGCATTCTAGTATGTTATTTCCTAGAAAATTAGTATACCCAGAGTCATACAACCCTATATGACTATTAAGCCAGATGATGACCTTCCAAGTCATCCTTGCAAAAAGATGAAAGATTATATAATTAATAAGTGTCTGACAATGCCCTTGGATTGTCTATCCTATTTATATTGATCATTACATGATGATCATGCACCAAACTAGGTTTAACGTACTGACCGACCACCCATCTACCAGAGGTGTAGCATTATTATCTAAGAATAAAACTTGTGAAAAATATTACCTGAGTAGAATGTATGACAAAAAAAAATATATTAATTTATTAACACTTTTATGTATGAGGGAACTACCACAACAAGCTAAGCCCCCTTACATAAATAATTCATTTAAAGAAAATATAGGTAACACATAAGTGGTCACTTGTATCTATTATATATCTGTTAGGTCCAACAAAACTTAATAAGTGAATCGAGATTCAAGGGAATCGTTCACATTCCAATCAAAGATAACATTAAAGGAAACATTATAACTAACCCTTACTTGAGGGTTTGAGTTATTAGAACCACTATATTGTGTATTTAATTATTTTCAAATCTTCACATTTATTAACATTAAAGATCCTTAGATATAGGAAACTTTATGTTCCAAATATTAAGTAAAACTTTTTAAAATATGTAATTGGAAAATTATTTAGTTGATTCCTTATAGAGTCCTAGAATAAATATCACATAGTTTTATTTAAAACCATCTCCTTTATCCATAATTTTTCACAAATGGACTTAGTTAAAGAAAAAATCATTCACAAGCTATAGAAGAAAACAATTTATATGTTATAACCAATGTTTTAATTAACTAATTCGTTATATTTGAAAATCTCAAAAAATTAAAAGCTCATTTCTCATTTAAGGGTGTAGGTTAAGTAAGATAACATCATAATTTTATACAGAAAACTATATAATTAGTTGGTTACACTTTAAATAAACATTCCTCTTTATCCTAATCATACTCCAAATTGGTTATGTACCGAGTTATATAAAGATAATGGTGACCTATGAGGGTCATATCATTTCAAACTAGGTCCAATTATGTTGGAAGTCATTAATAACTAATGGATCCAATAATCTAACACTTAGAATTTGCATCAAATTTATCTGAAATCTAATAATAAATTATTTATTAATGATTTTCCGCACCCTAAGTGGTTTTATCTCATAGGCATAAAATTATTAAACTCACCTACGTGTCCTGAGTGAAAAATAAGGGGACTCAATTATAAGGGTCTTCATCCCCAATTTATGACGATAAAATACATTATAAATTATAATTGACTCAAAATTTCACTAAAATATATAACAAATAACTTGAATTTATTGGAAAAAAAATTTCATTTTGATTTGATGATTGAAATTTAAAATAATTTAATTTCCTTAATCAATTTCCGTTTAGTTTGTTAAATTTCCATCATCAAGCCTTGTATGAAAACATAATATTGGTTGATATAGACACTATATTTAACCAGCCGCATACTAAATCCAAAACATAGATATTTATGATGTAATAAAGCAATATATATAGACATGGAAATAATCATAGAATTTTAGAATATATATGAGCATGGTAAATAATAGAAAAATCATGGAATACAAATAAGTATATAATATAATCACATAATCAGAGTATATATATAAGAAAGATAATAAAAAGATAATCCTATACACCTAACATGATGAATTAACACACCTCATCTCCATTCATACCGAGAAAAGAGATAAATCCCATAAATTAGAAACGAGCATAAATACATCAACCAAATTAGGTGAAATGATAATGAACTCCAACAACTAACCTCATGAACAGTAGTCCCATACCTAGTAACTTGATATTTCACCAATACATTGGATTTTTATTCCTAGAAAAGAGCTATTTACCATGTTTTAAAAAATTCCTAATATCCAGTCTACTACGCCAAAATATTAAGAATTATTAAATAATCTAATGATACAACTTTTTGACATCCCATTATAGTTAACTCTAATAAGTGTAATTATATTGGTTGGAAAGAAGGCCTCAATAATGCCTCCCAATATAGTAGAGGTTGTGGAATAGAAGAATAGGTATGAAGGTGGTACAGTAAGGAAACTATACCCTCTAGATCATTACTAAATTTAGAGGGATCTTTAATAAATAAAGGACCGAGAAGATAATAATAATAGATAAGTAATGATAAATATCCCACCTAGAAAATAAAATAAACCAACCATGCCTAAATATGTAGAGTCGTAATATTAGATATAAATAAATAGAAGGCAATACATTCTACAAGAGTAGACTGTAAAAGGAATAAATTAATAGAAGTCCCACTCTAGTCTGCAGCCTGAGTACATGCTTGGTCACCAGTTCCTATGTCATGTTCTAGTCCATAGTAAAGATACAATAAAGAAGCACAATCTATGATCCTGACCTATAACAATGAGATCCTTCCAGGTACACAATAGAGACCTAGAAAGGGTGTAACTAAAACTAAGTAGGCCAACAACAACAATGTATAATGAAAATAAATTTTCTTAATATAAAATTTAATAATGTGCAAGTGTAATAATAAATCAAAAAGATACAAGGTAAATATAACAATGGCGAGCTCAATTTCCTCATGGGGCAATTGGATGACCATGCCTACTTCAGCCTATAATGTATCATCTATAAGCACCATCGATTTTAAATTTATATTTATAATATATCTACCAATGCAAAAAACCTAGGTAATCATGTATGGTTCTTACATTTGTATGTCTTTTAAGTATTAGAATCATGGTGAAATCCATAGGTGTGTACCCTTTGAAATTCACCCTAATTGGGAAGTCCTTCCCGTGCCATAGGAACAGGTCCTAAGAGCCTTAGTGTGAGACTTGAATGGATCAAAATGAAAAATACCTGATGTTATTTAACATAAAGATGAATACAAGGAGAATCATCCAAGGGATTCAATTTAATTTCTATAATTATAGGGAACCCTCATTTCTATGTTGGGGAATTCATATTCTAATAAAAATACAGAATCCAAGTGTGGCCATTCACATAAGAGATGCATCAATGAATTGGATGGAATCACATGATCCCATCTAAAGAAATACACAATTAAAATCTATGTATTTCTTAGGATATTCCAAACATTTGAAAAAAATTACTGTCCACACCCTTAATCTAGAAAGATATAAAAATACATAAGTCCATGGTAATTTCCATTCCATTCATCAATTCAATTTATTAATCCACTTGCTTACAATTTATAATAAAATTTAATGATAGTGTTAATGTTATTCATCAATTAAAATTTAACAAATAATCTTAAACCAAGAGATTACCCATATAATTTTAAAGTTCCCATTAATTTCATTTAATTTTCATTTCTGTTAATTAATATGTAAAGGATAAATAGGTATTTATGTTTTTAAAAAATAATTTAATTCTCATAAATATTCCTCCAATAAGTTAAAAGCTCAAAAAACACAAAGTGGTGGATTGGTCATTAGAATAAAACAATAATAATAATCATATATCCAAACTCAAATTAATTGATGGTTCTAATTATGTTTATTAACCTATAACCATGTCAAAGGATCTATTGAACATTACAGTTATAGTCTAAGAAATTTAAATCATAGACTAAACACTTTTTGACCAATATATGAATGGTATAAAATGAAAAAAAATTATGAAAAGTTATAAATGATGAGAATTTGAGAAGAAATTCAGGGACTACATACCACATTCTTTGTAACACACAGATATTTTTTTGAAATTTTCTTGAATTAATTTAATCTTTTGGATATTTTTCTTTTTACACAACTATAAATATAGATTATGTTATATTAAAGATGTATGTTTAGATTGAATTTAATGAGACATCATGTTAAGGTTGAACTTCATGAAACACATATATGATCAATCTTTACACACAAAAATATGTTTTTTGTTGTGAAAAAAACATTTCTCAGTTCCAATGATATCTTACATTACTAGCAAGACCTAGTTTTACCAAAATAAAACATATTAATAATATATTTATTTAAATATCATTATAGTTACCACCTATCTATTGGAAAGGGAGTTAGGAATATTATTAATTTAATTATGAAAATAAGGTTTACACATTTATATAAAATGAATCATTTTGTTATCAATTAGTTAAAAATGAATGTAAGAACTATTTGAAAACAATGGAATTTTTTTTCTAAGAAAACTACATAAAAACACCATGTTATCTCAATAAATTAAAAAACACTATTCATGATTGTTTTTAATAAAATTTATTTATTATATATTCAATTAAATTTATTGAAAATCATCAGATTATTTTAATAGAAATATGATAAGTAGAAATACAATTTCATTAATAAAAAGTTGTATATTGCAGAAAGGTAATTTTACCTCCTTAAAATGGAGAACCAAATTTTAATAAATTTTTTGACACTTTTTAACGTTTTATTTAAAAACATAAACTTCATTTTTGAACATGGGATATGAAAATATACTTTGGGTGAATTCTTGGTAATTTTAATAGAAGTTTTATATTCTGATGACTTGTGAAAAATCGTTGAATTTTAATTGAAAACTATTTTTTCAAATAATTTATTTATGTTGTAAAATACTTTTTTAAATTGGTTTTAAATTATCTTAATGTCCACTATACATAAATTAATATAATTTTGTTCATTTTAACCAATTTTACATAGAAATTGGATATATAAACATTTCAATATTTTGAACTTTGTTACATCAAAAACCCACTTTCCCATCACCTCGATGAGTTTAATATACGCCACTTCTATGATAGGAATTTGGAATAATTGATTCCAAATTTAGAATCAGAATAATTTAAAATCTCCGATATGGTTAACATATTTTTGACTAAAAATATTAGTGTAATTAATTAAAATTAATTAAAACATTTAAGGTAAAAAAAAGTTTATATAGTGGTTATATTTTAACATAAGTGGAAAAATAATAAAATTTCATGTCCAAATTCCATTTTATATAAATATTTTTATAAATTACCTTATTTTATATAATGTGAAAAATTATTTGATTCACATGATTTTAGAGAGACCTCTTAATAGTGTTTACCTTTTAATATTTAATGAATGTAACTCCTCCCCTATAAAAGTAAACTCACCGCCTCACTTCTTCACACCTTTCAAGCACTTTGGCTCACCCATAAACTATCCAAACAATATCCCAACATAAATCCCATAATGTAATAGACCTAAATTATGAAATAAATCTAATTAAGGAATGACTTTGGCGAAAACCTAAAGGAGTAACCCAAAAAAGAGGTGTCTTTATTCAGTGTGTATTTATATTTTATTTATTTCTCCACCAATTTTACTGTCATTATTAGGTTTTTATATAATAAAATTATTTTCATAAATATACATATGTGTATTTTATTATAAGGTTTTACCTACATCTACACTCACTTCAATGAAATTGGTAACTAACTTACCATTCATGTGTACAACGGACTACCGCCTCGTAAAACGATGTCGTTCATATTTACTTTAAAACCAATAATGGTTGGGAATTATGATGGACATACAATTTTTTTTTGATAAATATTATATTTACGATATAATTATTATTATTTAATTATTATATAAAATATAACTTAATTATTTCAATTTTCTGTAAATATATTAACTTTATTTGTGGATGTATGGACACTCGCCTCCTCAAATAGGTGTGATTCAATCAATCTTTACATGGAATTTATAAAGGATGAGTTTAGTAATATTATATGATTTATATGAAATAATAATTATTCTATAATGTTAATATATATATTCATATATGTCATTTAATTTTTTTATATCAATAGGGCAATAAAACAAAATCAATATTCATGCATACATACTACCCACCGTCTCCAAGAACGATGTATTCCATTTCAAATAAATATATTTTATATATTAGTATAAATATTTATATACAAAATAAATATTATATTTACTTCATGTTTCACATTATTTAATTAAATAAATAATGATCTATGTAAGGGGATCAATAATTACAAGTCAAAACATATGAGAAAAAATTCAGATACTACACAAAACATAACATTAACATGATACTGTTAATAAATGGGTAATGTGAATTCATAATAAAACTATATATGATATGATATATAATAATATTATTGATTTTTATATTTATAATATAAATTATTTTCATTATCCACAAGGTTTGAATGGATAAAATGATTATCAAGACATAAGGTAAGTGTTTTCTCATCTCACTTTTATTTTTGTAAGAATTATGCCTTATTAAAAAATCATTTATTTTGTCTGGTGTATATACTTCCCATGAATGTATTCCATTATTATTATTATTAAATTTATTTTTATTCACATATCAATTTCATTATCTTTCTTTCATTGGGTTTATGGTTCAAATGTTTCCAAATTGGTAAAGTATTTTTTTAAACAATTTTCCTTCTTCGTGACACATATTAGGTTACACACCTATATTTATTTATACGGTGTATATACTGAATTATTCCTTGTTTAATAATGAATATAATTATTTTCATGATATTTTTAACTTTAGTTAATTTTATTATATCTATGGGATTATGATTCAAAGTTACCAAAGTGGTAATAGTTTATTATTACAATCTCAACATTTATTAAGATTGTTTATGATGATTCTTCAATTCATGAAATAATATGATCCATCTATCAATATCTACCATGAAATTTATTCCCCCTTGGTTATTAATGATATATTTATGTAATGTTACAATCTTATAGTATTTTTTAATTAATAAAATTAATAATGTGTTTTATGAAAATATAAATTTATCTCTCTCTTCGGTTGGAAATATGTTTTCCTTCAAAACCATATTTTATTTTTTTAAAACAAATTGTTATACTATTATCCCATGATTTTCAAAGTACTTTTATACCCATTTTGTACCTTTTAAAAAATGTGTTTAAAAGTAATATTCATATTATTTTTCGATCAAGTTACTTTTCTCTATATTTTATGTTGCAAAATGAATGTTCTATATGTACAGATTTACTCGTAGTCATAACATTCCTTTCCTTAAAGCTTGATTTTCAATTTGATAAGGTTATTTTTTAAAAGACATATTTGTACTAATATTTTAGTAATTCATTTTTTTATTGTGGTTTTCAAAGAATGAAATTTTCATGTTTTTATTATAATGGTTCAAAGTATTTTAAAAAATGTTTTCTAAAGGTTTTCAAGATTTAGTTATATGTTTTCAAATATATTTTCAAAGAAAATGGTTTTTAAATAAATTTATGTTTTTAAAACATATTTACCTCGAAGTGAAAAATATATCTTCCTCAAGAAATGTTTTAAATTATAATTGAAATAATTTATTAAAAGAAATAATTTTTTTAAAAAATGTTTTATGAATGGGAATTTGAAAGAAAGGAAATTTTCATTAAGAAATGTTACAAGTGATCTTTAAAAATTATTTTCCACGTAACATGAAATACTTTGATATAGTTTATTATTTAATAGGGATATTATCTAATGATACATCCATATTATTTCTCGGAATGGTTTATGTTTTTATGGCATGATGTTTATGAAACTCATTTCTCTTCCACTAGTTATACCATGGAAAATTCTTATAAAACCATATTAATTTCATGGGTTATTCTTGGATGAAATAATTATGAAACCTATCTATTTTTAATAGGTTATGATATGATGAAATATTTATAATACATATTTCATTTGATGGGTTAGGATATGATGTATATGAAGCCCATCTCTTCTTATGGGTCATGATATAGTGAATATTTTTTTTCCTTGTGGCACACGAATGTATGATTTAATTATGTGATGGGTGGGAAATATATCTCCCTCTAATGAATTGGGTAACAATTAATGTTTTATGATCTTAGAGGATACATTTGTTTTATTTGAATCCAAAAACAGTAGGGTACAAAAGAGGGAATCCCATGCCCAAAACTGGAGGGTACATGAGAGGGAATCCGAAGCCCCAAACAAGAGGGTACTCAAGAGGGAATATGAAGCCATAAATAAGAGGGTACATAAGAGGGAAACCCATGAACAAAATAAGAGGGTAAATGGGAGGGAATCTAAATCCTATTATTGGAACCGATGCTGTTTGATGATAATAATGTTGTTTGGTTTGTGTTTATTGTCAATATGTAGATGGATGACTAGGGAGTTTGCAAGGAATGAGGTCATATGATTGATGTTGAAAGCAGTATTAATGGTGGTGTAGTTTTTCAATGTTTTCCATATTTTTGGGACTAAAAAATCATAATTTTGGAAATCATATGCATTGAAGGTGGACGATAAGTGGTGAAGGCATGCAGTACCCAGTGAAGGAACACGGTATGTGGTGAAGGGGCACGGTATGCGATGGAGGCCATGAGAATGGTACATGGAAATCAGCATGTAAATGAAAATAGTTCGTAACAATGGTATGTAGTGAGGAAATTTGGTACACGGAATGCTAGAGTTTGAAACGAAAAATGTTTCGCAACGATGGTACACAGTGAGGGAAGGCGGTATGCAGAATAATGACGAGTGGTGGGATTTCTACGGTTCGCGGAATAGGAGACGTACATGGTGGAGGCTAACCATAGGAAAATGAAGGTAAGATTGTCACACATTGAATGTTTGGGTTAAATGGTTTGGCAAAATTTATGGAGTTATGTGCCTATTTAAGGAACATTAATCCTGTTTTTCAATTAAGAAGATTGGAGATTAAAATTTCAGGAAGAAATTTGGTGAATTATGATGTTGTACATGGTGGAGTAGATAGAACACAGAGAGAATCAATGACATAAAGAAAACATTATGTGGAAGCGGGTGTGGTTGGTCCAGGTACCTCTCTCATTATGTAGCGGAGCAAGGCAGTACGCAGAGCCGGACGATATGCGGAGGATTGCAGCGGTATGCAGAGTTTGGTAGTATACCAAGAAGGGTAGTTCATGGAAGAGATTAATGATATACATAAGAGATATATGGTATGTGGAGGAGATGGATGATACATGAAAATAGTAGTGGTACGTAGAAACAACAGAAGTACGTGGAACACCAAAGGAAGCATGAAAATTTGCCCAAATTAGTTTGCGAAATTAATTTCCATAACACATAAATGTAAGAGAAAATAAATTAATTCTATTGGTGATTATGGGACTTCAATACATCATCCATTTACAGTTGAGGATGCATGATTTAATGCTAAATAATTTAAGTGACCTTCAAGTTAATAAACTGAGTGAATTTTCTTCCAATGTAGTGAGCAAGAGGGAGTTAGCAGAAGTGACCTGAGGGGTGTATTGTGCCATCCCTGAACCTTGTAATGGTAGTACTCTTAGTAGAGAGTTACTGTGCTAAAAAATTTAAATGCACAACCTTGGATGATTATTGGTTTTTGGTACAGCCGACACATTTTTAGCATATGCTCTATGGACCAATCCCTTAGTGGTGAACCAAGTAAAATTTTTGTGTCTTTGTATTGAATGTGATTGTTTATTTTCTACACTTCCTCTTCTAATAGGATTAATAGGTTCCTATCAATGTGGTAATATGATCCATCAGTTTAAAAGAAAAAAATTTGGCAGCATGATTCCCCCTCCCCTCTCAGGGAGTTCCAAGGTCTTTCAAGTGGTAAAGAAGTGTAAAGTTTGTTGGTGCTTAATTGGTTTATCGTAGAGATTCCAATAAACATTAGGGGATTTACCCTTTTCGATGGAATTAATTTTCATATATGAAAACACAAGATGATATATCAACTATGATTTCTTGGAATGAAAGTATTATATTCTACTACATAGTGTATACAAGTCACCGATCCTACATGACTTTCGATGACAGATACATAAAAGAAATTTATTGATGCTGATGAAAAAGCACAGAATGCTACCACTACAACCCTTTCTGATCAAATTTATCTTATGGTAATTATTTTCACATCATCCATGTCAATGTGGGATAAATGGGAGAATATTTATCAAGGTGATATCAAAGTGAAGGAGGAAAAGCTTCATGTTCTACACAACAGGTTTGATGATCTGAATATGTACCAAGATGAGAATGCAGACTCCTTTTTTAATTTAATTACTGATGTTGTAGGTGGAATCTGAGGTCGGGGTGAGGAAATCAACGACATTGTCATAGTGAAGAAAATCTTGAGAAGACTACCACCCCTTTAAAATGCACATGTGTCAGCCCTTGAGTAAATAGATCTCTGCAAAATCTCACTGGATGGTCTTATGAGTAATCAATCATCTTATGAAATTAGAATCAAACCAGATGAAGCTATATCTCAAGTGAGAAAGGAAATGGCATTCAAAGCCATGAAAAAACAAAATTTTTCAGTTGATATCGGTGATGAAGATGATGAGGAAAATGAAACTCTTTCTATCAAATCCAAGAAGCACAATATGGGAACAAGGAAATTTGAAGTCAAGCTACCTCAGGGTTGTTTTTTCTATGGAAGAGTTGGGAAAATTTCCTTTAAGTGCTCAATAAAATTTTATAATAAAGAGAGTGAAGTTGAAAACAGGGAAAAGCCTCAGAATTTATTATTCAAAAAGGGAATATTCAAATTTTCAAATAAATTTTTTAAGAAGAGTTTTGTCTGTATAGAAGAAGATAGTGATAATGAATTCTGTAAGGAAGAAGAAAAATTATTTAAGAATGGAATCCATGCCCCTATGATGTATAACATAGAAAAGTTAGAACCATTATCAGATAAAGATAGATATAATTTATTGGATACTGATTCTGATCTCATGTTGAAACTTAAGGATTAATTTGGTAATATAGAGAATAAATGTTAGAGATGTAATAAGTAGAAAGAAATGGTGGAGGAATCATTAGGATATATTGATCTTCTGGAAGTAGAGATTGAATGACTGGAAGAATTGGTGAAATTACAGTCATCAATCCTTTAATTAACTAAAGATATTATGGAACTAAAACTCTGAATTCAACAACAAGAAATGGTCATTAACGACCTTACCTCTAGACTAGAAGAGAAGTCCAAGACTGTTGAAAGACTTGAAGAAGAAGTTGTTACTCTGACACAGAGTGACTATGGTAAAACCTTGTAATCCATGACTTGTGAAGATTAGTAGTTATTGGTACTCCTAAAACACTATCAGCGTATACTCAATGGAAGTATCCCTTAGTGGTGAACCACGTAAAATTTTTGTTTCTTTACTTTGCATGTGATTGCTTATTTTCTACACTTCCTATTCAAACATGTTTAACATGTTCCTATCAATGTGGTAACAAGATCCATTAGTTTAAAAAAAAAATTGACACCCTAATTCACCCTCCCCTCTTAGTGTTTTTCGGGGTCCTTCACCTAAAACAATAGGGTACACGGGAGGTCATCCCAACCTTGAAATAAGAGGGTACATGAGAAGGCATCTTAAGACCGAAACAAGTTGGTACACATAAGGGAATCCCATGATTTAAATATGAGGGTACATGGGAGGGATTTTCAATCCAAATAAAAAGGGTATATAGGAGGTGATACTAATAGATAAATAAGATGGTACATTAGAGGGTATCCCAAGACCAAAATAGGAGGGTATAAGAGAGGGAATCCCACATACTAAGTAGGTACACATGTGATATCCCCATCCTAACATGTTATGATGGTATTTGTTGGTAGACTTGACTTTTTATTTTCTATGATTATGAGTATAAAAAAATTACATTTCTTATTCATCTATTATTCTCTCATGGATTATTTTTTTGATTCCCTTATGATTCATGTCTTATAAACTACCAGGATTTCTTCCATGACTATTGATTAAAATCATTGATATGTAGGGTATGATATTTTAATATTATAATCATGGTATCATACCCTTATTTTCGTGTAATAATTATGTATCTCCCTTTTTACCCTTACAAAGTTTTTGATCTAACCTATTTCTTATGTTTCATATCCCTAGGTTTCTGAAGAATGGTTTTAATTTGGAGTAATAAAAGGGGAGTATTACATAGAGATATGTTTAAAATATTTCACCCATATAGACGAATATGTTCCCATATTTCCAAATACACTAAAAAATTATGGTCCCTATGTAATTATTTTTGTTATTCTCTGAGTATTGATCTAAAATGATGAAATATACATGTATGTAAAGCCCGGTTTTCTATATTTTGTATCAAATTAGAGGTTTAATTATAATTTTGAAACTAGGATGATAAAAAATTAGTGAGATCCCTAGGGATATTTACAAGGATATATCTTGGTATCTATTAAAGGACAAACCTATAGTGCCATAGATTTAAAGGTATGTTTCATTATTTAGACATCCAACAAATTAATTTTTCCTAATTATGATCATTTTTACTATAAATATTGCTCACACTAAAATTTATTGTCTTATTAAATATTAAGAACAATAAGGAACTCGGCTAACTTTGAATGTTTCAGATGTGGAAGGTATCTGCCTTATGAAAATAAAGGGACTAAGTTGAATTTCATTAAGAGAATCATTAATGTGCTATGAGTATTGGATACATTACGAAAGATAAAGAGTACACAAGTGTCATATAAAAGGTATGGGATATTCAAATAGTATTGTTTGCGTTAACCATATGAAGAATGAATAAATTTAGGTTTAGAAACATTAGAGATGATTCATACTACATATTCGAGGATAGGGGTGATAAGGAATAAGATGATGAAGCCTCTGTAATCGTTTATGAATAATATTGGATATTAATGTGTATATGTATACTAATTCAAAAATTATTAATCTTGAAGTATATGATTTATATTAAGGATTTGAAAAAATATATTGGATGTTATTGATGAACTAGAAAAGGTATAAAATATAAATGCTAAATTTTGATTTAGTGAAGGAAACCCTTAAGGTGTTGCTAATGTTGAGAAAATTGTGTTTATCTTGGATAATGAAATGACTGATATGGAAAAAGGAATTTGATAGAACTAATTACCTAGGAACTCATTAGTGATTTGTATACAAAGTGGTATGTGTTATCATGGATGAAGTTTAAAACCATTTTTTTTGGATTTAACAAATATATCAAATAATATTTTTCATAATAAAGAATGCATGTTTTTAATATGGTTTTATGTTAATTCAGGTTATTACCATGTTTCAAGAGAATACATGAAAAAGGTATTGACATATTTAGAATGTAGAGCCATGAGATAGTTTATGATATATTAGGATCAATGTTAATATAATTTTGATAAATATAGAGAACTAATTCGTAATGTTTTTTATTTTCATATTTTGGAAGGATTAAAAGGTTATCAATTTAGGGAATACTTAAGTTAAACTTCAGAAGAAGTTTGTGAGATGAACGTATTATGTCACCATATGTGGATTCATGCATGTTGGATAACATCTAATGACCATTTTTCAGTGATGTTAAATAACTAAAGATGGAATGTCTTATAAATATACCCCATAATCTATTATTACCTCATAAAAAAATCACCTTTATTATATGAAGTAAAAGATGAAGTGGAAATCAAGAAAGGCATAACCATGTAGTGGGATTTTTCATATGAAAAGAAATAAAATCAGGTAAGTTTATTTCAATATGTTATTAGACAGTAAAAAAATTATTAAACTCTTGGAAAATGATATTCACGAAGTTATATCCTAATAACTTCATTTCTACTGAACTGATGGTCTTATAAATCATCATAGGATTCTGGTTTTGAGGTCCACAACATTCCATTAATCATTCATTTAATGGCGATCAGTGATATTTCTCAATATCTATAATTATTTATTACTTTCCTCAATGTACAATCATCACTCCAAACCTATTTTGACTTATGCGTAAACCTAGTTTTGTGTTACATTGGGTAACCGTTATAGTTCCAACATTCTGAAGTTTCAGTATTCATCTTTATGATGTGGGTTTCTAGGAAAGAAACTTTGGGGTATTATAAATTTGTTAACCAAAACTAATTTCAAGGGTGAAATTTATGTTTAATGGGTGTATAATGTAACAACATGATTTTTTTAATTTTTTGGAATTAATATAAATTTTTTGAGATTTTTTATTTCACGCAACCATAAATATATTGTGTAATATAAGAAAACGCAATGTTTGGATTGTGTTTCCTGAAACACCAAGTTATGATTTCTCTTTCTGAAACTCTTAGATAAATTTTGTTACAAAAAAACACTAATTTTTTTCTTGGGTTACACACAATTTTGAGTTCCTTGGATAGCTTGTGTTACACCCAAGGCTATGTTTTACCTAAATAAAATATACTATTAATATAATTATTAAAATAACAATATATTTAACACCATTAAATTGGAATAAGAGTTATTAATATGATTAATTTAATTATTAAAATAAGGTATATAGATGCATACAAAATGAATCATTTGGTTATTAATTAGTTAGAAATTAAAGTTGAGACTACTTGAAAACAATGAAATTCCTTTCCTAAGAAAATTGTGTACAAAAACCATTTTATCTCAATAGAACAAACACAACAATATTTGTGAATGATTATAATAAAATTTATATATTATAAATTTCAACATTTTTTTGACAGTCAAACAATAGTTTTTATAGGCATAAGATAATAACAAATCCAATTTTATGAATAAAAATATGTATATTTCTAAGAGTTATTTTTATCACCTTTTAATGGTGAACCCATTTTAAATTTATTTTTTTGAAAAATTTATAATTTTTATTGGAAAACATGAAAATCTTTTTTTAAATAGGGATATCAAAATTTACTTCGGGAAAATGTTTTTTATTTTTCAAAGAAGTTTTATATTTTGATAAATATTGAGAAAACACTGAATTTTAATTGGAAACTACTCTTTCATATAATTTATTTTTATATATATATTATATTTTATTTTTTAAAGTATATTTATACGAATATAAAATATTTAACAAAATTTAGGTCATTATAACCAATCATACATTGGAATTGGATATAAAAACATTTCAAGCTGCTGAACGTTTTACATTAAAACCCCGCATTCCTGTCATGTCTGTGAGATTAATATTAAATTAATTTATACCAATTATATTATTTTAATTCTTAAAAATTTGATCCATATTTGTAGTCATAACAATTTAAACTTTATAATAAGATAAAAATAGTTTTGACCAAAAATATTAGTGAGTGTAATTAAAATTAATTACATTGATCAAGGTAGAAAACGAGTTTACTTAGTGTTTAAACTTTATCAAAAGTAAAAAAATATCCTAGAAAGATCTCCCAAAGAGATTTTATGGAAATATTTAGATAAATTGACCTATTTTGTCTAAAATAAAAAATTATTGGAGTCACATGATGTATGCTATACAAATCAATAGTGTTTACCATTTTATATTTACAAGAATGCCACTCTTCATCCACTATAAAAGAGAACCCACCCACTCACTTCTACACATCTATAAATACCATTGGCTATTTGAATCCATATAAAAATAAACCCATAATATAAATGTTCACATCCTATAATCCTAATGTTTGGGTGAAATATAACCACATAATCCCTTTTGTACAAACCAGAAGGAGTTACCAGAACAATATGTAACGTTCTTCAATGTGAACTTTGATTTTACTTTTTCTCTACCAATTCAGTTTTTATAATAACATGATTATATAATAATATAAGTGTCCAAAATATACTTATATTTTTTTAATCAATTTTTTTTACCTAAACCTACAAAAACGTCTATGAAATGGTCAATTGACTTATCATTCATGTGTGTGGTGGATTGCCACCTCACGAAACGATATTGTTTGTTTTTTCTTTTCAACCACTCATAGTTGGGAATTATGATTATAATACTATTTTTACATTTTAAATATGATATTTATTATTTATTTATGCTTATATAATTATTATATAAATCACACATTCAGGCTTTCCATTTTTTTCATATAGGATAACTTTATTTATGGACATGTTGACTATCACATCCTCAAAGCGATGTGATTCGTTAATACATTACATGTAATGTATTAAGGATGGGTTTAGTAAAACTATATTATATATATGAAATATAATTATAATATAATTTTAATATATATCTTTATATATATTTACATATATGTCATTTACTATATTTCTTTCAATTCAACAATAAATAGAAACAACGTTCATGCATACATACGACCTACCATCATAATGAACAGTGTATTCCATTTCAAATTCCTATATTTCATTGATTAGTATAATTACTAATATAATGGAAAAAATATCATATTTACATCTTGATTGAAATTATTTAAATAAGTGAATAATAATATATGTATGAATATCAAGAATAAAAAGTTAAAAATTATTTGAAAAACAAAGTAGATATTACTCGAACCATAACATTAAAATGAAATTAATAATAAAAAGGTAATATAATGTCATAATAAAATAATATATGGTATGATATATATGAATAAGGTTATTTGGTACATGTATAAAAAACTGATGTTTTTTATATAGTTGGTTTGTTTTGGTAAAAAGTAATTAAAGACTTAAGGTATGGGTTTTCACCTATCACTTTTATTTATGTGTGACTTATACTTGATTCACCACTCATTTATTTTATATGGTGTATATAATGAACAACAATGTATTCTATGATTATTATAAATAAATTTATAGGTATTTAAATATACATTTTATGATCTTTATTTACATAGTTGTATGGATATATTTTTTCCAAATTGATAAAGTAATTTTATCTCAATTTTAATTCATTGAGACACAAGTAATGTTATGCACCTATAATCTATTATAAGGTCTATATAATTCCCTCTGACATATTTTATCATGAGTATATTTATTTTAATTATATATAAAGATCAATGTAACATTATTATCTAATATTTATTATGATTTAAATTTTCCAAAGTGCTAATATTTTATTGTTGCAATCTCATAATTAATTGGGATTTTAATGATTATGCTTCAATTGTTGAAATATTATTATCTATCTCTGAAATCACTCATGAATTTTCTTATCCTCTATTTATTAGTGATATATTCAGGTAATGGTACCATTTTACACTATTTGGTATTTATGTTAATTAATAAAATATTTCCTATGAAAATTTGGATTTCTCTCTCTCTAGTTGGAAATACGTTTTCCCTCAAAACCATGTTTTCTGAAAATGGGTTAAAAAATGTTATTTAATTATACGATTATTTTTAAAAGAAATTTCTACCCATATTTTTCCTTTTTTCCATTTTTTAAAAGGAATGATCTTGTCATTTTCCAATCAAGGAACTTTTATATACATTTTATAGGGAAAAAGGAATGTTTGGCATGTACTGATTTACCCGCCATCATGACTATCATTTCATTAAAGAATAATTTACAAGTTTATAAGGTTTTTATAAAGAAAATATTTTTAATAATATTCTGTATTTTTTTTTAATTTTATTCTATTATAATTTTTTTTCAATATGTTTTCATGTGTTCCTTATTAATTTTAAAGTATTTTTAAAGGAAAATATTTTCTGAATGTTTTCAAGATTTTATAAAAAAAATATATATTTTCAATGAAAAATGTTTTCAAAATGATTTTTGTTTTAAAAGAAGTTTTCGAATTTGGAAAATTAATTTTCCTCAAGAATTTTTTTAAATTATAATTCAAATATTTCATTATAATAATTGGGTTTTATGAAAATAATTTATTATAAGGATATTGAAATAAAGGCTATTTTTCTTAAGAAATGATCAAGTGACATTTCCAAATTATTTCTTATATTAGATGGGATTATTTGATATAGTTTATGATTTAATGTATATATGATCTAAGGATACAATTCATATTATTTATCTAAATGAAATATTTTTTATTTAATGTCATTTATGAATCTCTTGGATCTTCCACGGGTTATGCCATGATAAATTATTATGGAAACCTCTTAAATTTATGGGTTAGTCTTGGATTAAATGATTATAAAACCTATATATTTTCAATAAGTTATTGTTTGATTAAACTGTTAAGATACCCATTTCATTTCATGGGTTATGATATGATGTTTATGAAACACATATATTCTTATGGGTCATGATATAATGATTGTATTGTTATCTTATGGAAAAAACATGAAAGATTTAATTATGTGACGGGTGGTAACTATATATACTTCAAAATTAGTATCTAATGATAAATGTCATATGAGATCAAAGGGTACATGGACTGTATCCGAATCCTGAAACAAGGGGGAACACGGGAGGGAATCCGAATCCCAAAATAAGGGGGTACATAAAAGGACATCCCAATCCTGAAACACGACAGTATACAGGAGGTCATACCAAGCTTGAATCAAGAGGGTATACAAGAGGAAATTCCAAGCATGAAACAAGAGGGTACATGGGAGGTAATCTCAATCATAAAACATGAGTATATACATGATAACATCCCAATCATGGAATAAGAGTTTACATAGGAAGGAATACTAAGCCTAAAATAAGAGGGTATATGGGAGGTTATCCCAATAACAAAATAAGGGGGAACATACGAGGACACCCCAAGCCCGAAACAAGAGGGTACATGAGAGAGCATCCCAATATAAAAATAAGAGGGTATATTGGAGGGAATACCAAGACCAAAGTAGGCACACAAGTGATTATCCCGAGCCTTCCATGTTAGGATGGCCTTGATAGGATTCCTTGACATATAATTTTGTATTACAATGTGTATTCAACAATTCCATGCCTTATTACTCTATTATTCTTTCATGGATTACGCTCTTGATTCCATTATGATTCATGTCTTATAATGTGCCAATATTTATTCCACAACTTTTGAATATGGTCTTTGATAAACATGGTGTGATATTATAAATTTATTATCATTTTCTCATACCCTTATGTTCATGTTATGATTACATATCTCCCTTCATTGAACTTAATGAGTATATGATATAACCCATTTCTTTCGTTTCCATTCCTATGGTTAAGAATAATGGTTTTAAACTCATGTACTAAATGGGTAATATCTTTAAGGGAGATGTTGAAGATCATTCCCTAATATAGAATATTATGTTTCCATGTTTCCTAAGACACTAAATGATTATGGTCCTTAGGCATGTATTTTTGTAATGTGATGAATATTCATCTAAAATGATGTAATATACTTGTTTGTTAAGCTTAGGTCTCTATACACATTATAAAAAATACTCATCCCTTATTTGGATTTGAATTGAGATGAATTGAGAGAAATGAGAATAGTTGAAAAACACCATGAAAGTAGTGCATATGATCTCCCATGGAAATAACATCCAATACTGTGAAAGAAAATTATATATGAAAACGTGGATAAATAGGCTAACTGAGGGTGACATAATGTGACTGAATACAATTGATTCTGAGATCATATAAGGGATATCCATTCAATCTAAGAGGATTGGACAAAGTGGTATCCCTTAGGAGATGATATAAAAAATGGGGAGAAGGAATGGGTGGACATACCTTAGATGAAAGAATGTTTTAATTTTAAATTCACCCATTTTAAAGGGGTGCATAATTTTTTCACATTATAAAACTAACCGTGCATCAACTATGTGACCAAACTGTCCAAAGGAACCTGGAATTTCATGGTTAGCCACAAAGTTTACAAATCACGTGTAACCTATATAGAGAAACTATCCATGAACCTCACCCCTACACATGGCCAATGCACACAGTTAGACAGGCCATGTGTCACCTGTGTGATTCACCTCTTCAATCCTATGTAGTTTGTTTGGATGCACTTGTTGAATCTGTTTTAGTATTTTATTATTTTTGTGACACCACTACATTTATACATGTTTTTTTCAATAGTTTCCACTAACCATGTACTAACTATGTGCCATCCAAATTTATTCCAAAAATAGGTCTTTTAAAGTATGATGCTCTCAAAACTCATCCGAACACCCAAGTCTCCTATCATAATTTAGATCCCACCTAAAAAAATTTAATCATTTTAACTCCCATAATTACATTCCAAACATCGGTTTGAAATTTATCCCACTCCCCAAATAAAAATTCATATTCTTTTACAATTTTAAAACTCAATCCAAACATGGGATCTTACAACCCAGGTTAGGGAATAACCATTAATGAACAAAAAAATTGGGAGAGGTATCTATTATGGGGAATAAAATTCATATTCACAGTTATGATGGTCCTTTTGGGATCAATATAAATTTTATTAGACCATAAATGAGAGAGAATCAACTTTGAAAAGGAAGGAGTAAAGGGAAAGAATAAGAGAAGTGTGTATAAATATGAGGGAGGAATGAATTGTTGAGTTCATTTAAAATATTTTAACATTTAAATTAAAATTATAAATAATTTATATAAAATAGTCTTGGTAACCATTCTCTAAAAAATTAGACAAAATCATATATCTAGTCCCCAACCAGGTACCTACCCAAGGGCCTATTGGTGGCCAGTGGTCCTCTAGATCCCCCCCTTTCATCATGGCACTACTAGGTACCTAATCCACTACACTAAGTACTCGATGCCAACATTCATCAATGATAGATATCTCACATTAGTACCAAATCCTTGAAACCAACCCCAAGATCTTCACCAACTAATCCAATAAAAATTAACCATAAAAATATGATTGGTTCTGAAAAGATATATAAAAGAAATCACACCTAAAAATTTTCAGGGTGTTACAATTAACATCAACATCCATATTTTAATTAGAATCTAAATTTTATTCCTAGTATATTTTAATGTATTTTCAATATTTCAGGTATTTGAAAGTGATTAAAATATTTCCATTACTTATTTTATTAATTTAATAATCTTTTTACATCTCATACACAACCAACACACTATGAGTGTTATATAGTGAAATAGTATTTAGATCATGATATTCAATAGATGAAGCTTTAGGATCTAATTTATTTGGTAATGCATGAAGTATCATATTTAAAATATTTTAATCATTTAGTGATTCTGTAAAACTTATAATAGTGATCACAACCAGATTTACTATTGTAAAGATATCATTATATTTGATTCTCCAAAAATACAAATGTATTCAAATTAGTCATTCAAATTTGATGTTTTTACTCTTTCCCTCTAACATTCCTATCAAAAATATTTTATAGGTTATCATAAATTATATTTTATTCCTTGATCCCAAAAACAACTAGTAATTCCATCTCTTAAATTAAGTATATGATTCAATTTTTTTTATCAATCAATTTTAAATATTATTATTATTATTATAAATAGCTATTACTTTACACTACATGATCAGAGTAAACCATTTTTTACAATGTTAAAAACTTTTAAAATCAACTAGAAAATTAATAGAAACATTATTTCCTTAAAAAAATTATAAATTTCGATATCAAAAGTCTTAAATACTTTTTTTATTTAATTGTTATGATACTTAGAGTATATAAAATTTTTTACTGAAAATTAAGTAACAAAATAGAGAAAACTCAAAACATCAACTGAAAATAACCTTGTTGTCTTTAATGGAAACCCAAAAATTTATCTAATACATAATAATGAATCAATAAAAAATTGTAGTAATGTCCCCAACTTATTATTTATTAATCAGGTGGAAAATTTTAATTATAAATCATATGTGATTCTTTACTAATCAACCTTTATCACATATTTCGATGAATAGAGAAAAAAAACTTTGTAATTTATTCTTCAAAATCAATATTTATGATGATGGTCAATTTAATCCAATGATTTAATTTTTACAACCACAAAAACAAACAAAACAAAAAAAATTAAATGGTCCACCATTCAAAACAAATAGTTACATTATGGACAATTAATTGTAATATCAATATCCATATAACTCACTGGTGTAATATAATTGATTTCTATGATTAGGGTTTTCCCTTATACTCATGAGTATTAAAAATTCAACCAGTAATTACGATAATCTCCCATAAAATAAAAGACAAGAATGGAAGATGTAAAATAATTTTGATCCTTAAATGTTTTATTATAGTCTCTATAATTATGACAATAGAGTATCATATTAGTTTTTCTCATAAAACAATGAAGATATGAAATTTATTGAATGACACCCTTTTCAGGGCCACCCATATATTAATTTTTATTAAAATGAGATATCATTATTTTTAAACTATTAATTAATCATCAAACAATATAAAGAAACAAAATACCACACATCATAACCATAATTATCCACCTTTTCATTAAGTATGTCTTCAATATTTGAATTCTTTGAATTCCACTCTCATATTTTTTTGGCATATAAAGTAACACACAATCTTAACTTATTAATTTTCTTTACTCTTACTTTATCCTCATTTTCCATATATAATTATTCTTTAAGTTAAGATCCACTCTATCTAAGCAACACACATAGTCTCTTTCATTAAATTTTGAATTAAAAATTAAAAATTCAATAGGACATTGAGGAACGATAATGAATGGATCCATGTGGATAAAAAATGACACATCACCAAAATAACTAAAAATATAGAAAATTTAGAAATCACAGCAAAATATAATCCCTTATGGATTAATGAATTTAGTTATCATACTGTTTCACTCAATTTATTCACAAAGATATTCTTTTAATTAAAGTATTGTAGTGTAATAATAAGACATTATTGCATAATCCTCCTTACTCTAGTCATAGAATAGAAAATATGTCACATGAGTCAAGTCGTCATTAATTTTTTTATACGTATATATTATGGAATAATAATGAGGCTTATGATGCAACCACTACTTTCATGGTGTAATCATTTTCCTGCAATAGCCAGATTGAAGACATCTAATTCACATCCTCTCCATTATAGCTTGGAACATATATTTTGAAGACTAATACATGGATTAATACCCTTAATAATAAATTTTTGGATTTATATTTTTATATTGAATCCTAACATGATTAATTTATATTTTTTAATATAAATATATATTGATCATTGTGGATTAAAACCACATGTTGTGTAATGGATTCTTCTACTACACAAATTCACCACCAAGAAATTCCGAAACATTTCTAAACTAATCCAAACCACTTTAGGATCATCATTAATGAATTCTTTAATTAATCTAGACAACTATACATACTTTAACCAATTAATTTATTTTTAATTGGTTGATAATAAATTCCAACACTAGAAATAAAAACATGTGAACAAAAAGATATTTTTTATAACAATATTCTCCTTAATAAATCGAAATAGTTGTTAGTGTAAAGATATATCCACAATCACCACTAGGTCCATGAAATTATTCTAATCTATTTTTTGTTATCCATTACATTGAAACTATGAGAACAAAATAAATCTATAACATCACCTCGATGCATTGAATGTATCTTCATCTATATGGTATGGTAGTGTATAGAATTTTAAATTTCTCATCAATGAACAATAATGAAGTAACAAACATACATTTTCTGTGATAATTATGTTTTTTTGATAAAATAATATTCTCAATTTGAACACTCAATACAATGGTGTATAACTTCCTCCTTCACCATTCTTCTAAGGCTTGGTCGACTCTCGGATAATTTTCAGTGATCATTCCAGTATGCATGATTAACTAAAATACAATCTAAACCACATAAAGACCAATATTAATTGAATTATCAAGGAGATGGGATGATTTTGAAACACTAAATGATTGAATCCCTCCATAAAGGGGTAAAATAGAGTAAATATTAAGGATGAATTAGGATAGAATTAGTCAACATATAATGCTTCATGAAAGGCTGTTCGTGGCTTCATATTATACAGTGATCAACTATGGTTGGAGTCTCACTATTTGTAAACTACATATAAATACAAGGACTATAGAAGAAGTGAAAATTGTAGGAGGAATTGTAATATCATGGATATTATAGAAGGTTATATGGTTGAATAGAGTATTTTGAAATACTACTCAGCGAAGAGAAGTTTTGTCTACATAATTGGGACTTTGCACTACTGCAGAAAAAAATTTCACGTCACCATTTTTAATGTCAGTTATATATCACATATGTGAAAATCTGTGATACATGGTTTTTTACATTGGTTATTTTTTAAAAGACATCAAAAATACGGAGAGTAAATTTTTTAGGTCAGTTCTTTTAATAACCAAGGTCAAAAATTCTGCGCTTTGGTTTCTTACGTCGGTTATAAATTAACCGACGTAAGAAACCAAAGGGCATAATTATTTACGTCCGTTATTTGATAACCGACGTAAAAAATGAGGTATCTATGAATTTTTTACTTCGATTATTTTATAACTGACGTAAAAAGGCGTTATCTGAGGTCGTTTTCATCTCAGTTATCAAATAACCGACGTAAAAACCCAACCAGCTTATTTTTTAACGTCGATTATATTATAACCGATGTAAAAAACCAACACCTTGAAATTTTTACGCCAGTTATAAAATAACCGACCTAAAACTATGATTTATGATGTGTTTTTTACGTCGGTTATAGAATAACCGATGTAAAAAAACAAACACATGGCTTTTTTTACATCCGTTATAAAATAACCAATGTAAAAAATGCAGTATCTGATACATTTATAATGTTGGTTATTATGATAACCTATGTTATAAATGTAATAAAAATAGTTTATAACGTCGGTTAATAAATAACTGACATTATAAAACATTTACAAAAATAACACGCCCCGTGGATTGTCATTTATGATTTTTCGATCGACAGACCAGCGACTCGTCTCTCTCGCGTGGAAAACCATAACCGGCTCTTCAATCTCATTTCGTTAAATTCATTTTTCCATCATCTATTATCATCTTTACTCTCCTCAGATCTATCATATCCACTCGCAACACTCAGGTAAGCCTCCCACGACTTTATTTCGTTCGTTTTTTTCCCGGATAGTCTGTATTTACATTTTTGCGATTTTTTTGTTTAAACTAGGTAAGATACTTCGATTTCGAACCCTCATACCTAGTTTTTTAATAATCATCTTATTTATTATCACCAAACCTATTAGATCGACTCGTAATATTCATGTAAGCCTCACCTACTTCTATTTTGTTTGTTTTTGTTTCGCGGATGCCCGACATTGATGGTAATTTTTGTTGTCATTGAAAACTAATGATCTCATTCACCTATATACTACAATTTATATGTAAACCATTATGATACACCCATTTCATGAACCAGTGTGATTTAATTTAAAAGTATATATGGTTTTTCATGGTGGAATGTTTGTTTTGGATCCTTGGTTGTTTCTATTTTGGGTATCACTTTTTGTTGTTCCATAATCTATTTACGTCGCTTATTTTTGTGGACTATTATAAGTCTTCATATGCTATTAAATCCTGATTCATTAAACAATATAGAATTTTAGACTAGTAGAAGATACAGTTAATGGTTCTAATTTTTAATAATGGCATGATACCAAAACTAGTAACTTGAGGTTAAACTCCCTAGATATGCCAAAACTAGTAGCCTGAAGTGAAAATAACATGGTTCTGGGGGCTGTCAAGAGGGATTGTGGCTGTTTAGGGGGTTGGGGGCTGTCAAATGGGTTAGGATCTATCCAGGGTGTCCATAGAGGTGGGGGGGGGGGGTCCAAGGGTGTGGGGGTGTCGAAGGGGGTGAGGGGGCTATCCAAGGGGTGGGTGGGGGGGGGGTGTCCAAGGGGTGGGGTCCTATTCAGAGGGTTTGGGGGGTTTTATGGGGCTGGAGGGCTGTCCAGAGGGTTGGGGTGTCTAGGGGGGGTGTCCAGGGGGGTGTGTAAGGGGGTAGGTGGTGGGGGTGGTGTCTAGGAAGGGTGGGGGGTGCTGTCTAGAGGGGTGGGGGATGTCCAGGCGGTGGGGGGCTTTCCAGAGGTGTGGGGGCTGTCCAAAGGGGTGGTGGTGTCCAGGGGGTGTCCATGGGGGTGCAGGTGATGTTTAGAGGGTTCAGGGGGCTGTCCATAGGGTTGGGGGGTGTCCAAGGTTTCCATGGAGGTGGGGGGGGGGGCATTCTAGGGGTGTGGGGGGGGGGGGGGGGGGTCCTAGGGGGTGGGGGATGTCTAAGGGTGTTGGGCCTGTTCAGAGGTTTTGGGGGTTGTTTGGGGGGGGGGGCTGTCCAGAGGGTTGGGTGTTGTCCAGGGGATTGTCCAAGGGGGTAAAAGGTGGGTGGTGGTGTCTAGGAGGGGTGGGGGTGTCCAGGAGTGGTGGGGGTGATGTCCATGGGTGTGGTGGTGTCCAGGGGGTGTCCAGGAGGGGGGGGGGGGGGTTGTTTCTAGGGGTGGGGGGATTTCCAATGGGGTGGTGGTGTCTAGGGGGTGTCCATGGGGTGGGGGATAAGTGTCAGTTGGGATTGACTACTGCATCGTGGTTTGTGAGATTATGACATGATGATTATATTGTTTCATGGATATTAGTGTTTCAATATGATTCAATTTAGTTATATATATTTTGACCATTCATCTAATATGAGAAAATTATGGGTTATGGGGGAGACCATGTCATGGTTTTCAAATATACGTAGTTATTCTAACCCCATTGTGCCCTGATGATTGGCTTTACATAGTGATTTTTCTATCTGAGTTTTTATTCTAAATTTTATATGATTATCAGGTTTACTCCATTTTCTACAATTTTCTATCAACCATTGGAGGCCCCATGGTTTCCTTTGATTCAATGGAATTCAAAAATGTAATATCTAACTATATTTTCTTTTTAAAATCATATTCAATAATATTTTTTCAATTACACATAGATTTGTTTTATATTTCAAAATTGTTTTACATTCAAATTATGATTTTTTTCATATAAACATATATTTGTATTGTCTTAAAAATATGTATAATTTTGATATTTGTTATTGGTAATAATGAGTTGAAATTAGATTACGGAACATTGATTGAGCAATGAATATAAGGAAGGTGTTGATTCCTTTTTGGAATTTCCTAAAAGAAAGGTTCCAAGTAGTAACATTTTTTTCTGTCTATGCCTGAAATATTTGAATATGAAGAAGTTGAAAAGTTGAGATATAAAAGTTCATCTTATTTTTCATGGTTTTAAATCCAGTTATAGCCCTTGGATTTGGCATTGTGAAACTAGACAGAAAGTCACTGATGAGGTTGATTCGCAAGATGGTAACTCCGATTGAATTGAAGAAATGATTCGTGATATTACAGTAGAACAAATTGAGATAGAACTGACAGTTGCGCGTCTATGTGGTGATGCTGAAAAACCATTATATCCTGGTTGTATAGATTTTATGGTTTTTTTCGCGGTGTTAAGATTGATTAACCTGATGGTGAAATATGGATGGAGTGATAGAAGTTTTACATAGCTGCTACAATTGATGAAATACATTCTTCCAAAAGATAACGATCTTCCAGATTCACATTATAAGGCCAAGAAAATATTATGGCCAATGGGATTGGGATACAAGAAAATACATGCCTATCCGAATGACTATATTATATATAGGAAGGAATATGAATTTCTGTCAGAGTGTCCTAAATGCGGGACATCACGGTATAAGGTGAAAGAAAAATCATTGGCTGATGTAGAGATTACAAAGATCCCTTCAAAGGTATTTTGGTTTCTTCCTATAATTCATCATTTCAAACATTTATAAGCTAATTCACATGATGAAAAAAGGATAAGATGACATTATCATGAGTGGTTATGTGATGGAAAAATACGTCATCCAGCTGATTTTCCACAATGGAAGAAAATTAATGAGCATTATTCAACATTTGGAAATGAAATTAGAAATATCAGACTAGGGTTGTGCACAGATGGAATGAATCCATACCTAACCCTCAGTAGAACACATAGTTCATGTCCTATTTTATTGGTAATTTAAAATCTCTCTCCTGAAGTTTGTATAAAGTGAAAATATGTTATGTTGAGTATAATGATCTATGGTCCAAAGAAACCCAGCAATGATATTGGTGTTTACTTGTCACCGTTGATTGATTATTTGAAACTTTTATGAGCTGATGGTATTAGGGTGTATGATTCTTACAAAATGGAATATTTTGAACTGAATATAGTGCTTTTGTTCACTATTAATGACTTCCCATCATATGTAAATTTTTCTGGATACAATGTTAAAGGGCATAAATCATGTCCAATTTTCGAACAATAGACGTCATATTGTCAATTGCATCATGGGAGGAAAACAGTGTACATGGGTCATCAAATGTTTTTGCCTATGGATCACCCTTATAGAAGACTAAAAAAGGAATTCAACAGCTCACAAGAATTTGATATTTCTCCAAAACCTTTATCCCCTGATCTGTATTTTGAGAGGGTGAAAACCCTTGATGTGACATTGGGAAAGACACAAAAATCTGGTAATGATAGACATATTTGGTAGAAAAGGTCAATATTTTTTGAGATACCATATTGGAGATATCATGAAGTTAAACATAATATTGATGTCATGAACGTGGAGAAGAATATCTGTGATTGTTTCATTGGAACATTGTTAGATATTAAAGGAAAGACACCAGATTGGTTGAATGCAATATTAGACTTACTATCAATGGGAATACGTTTGGAGTTAGCTCCCACTCCTAAAGGAAGGCAACCATTTCTTCCCCTGGCTTGTCATAAATTATAGAATCCTTGGAGGCTGAAGTTCATAATATCAATGCAACGGTGGAGGAAAATATTAGAGCGTCGGTATAGTCTATGTTTGCAGACATGAAACGATAATTTTAGACTGCAACTCCCACTCCTCCACCTCCCCCTGCAGACCCCATTATTTATCCTCCACCTCCGCCAGTAGCTCCCACTACCCCACCTCAGCCTGCAGACCCCATATTTTATCCTACTCCTCCTCTGTAGCTCCTACTTATTGTGATTTGTATGTTGATGATCCTCAACATCATATAGTTTCATATGGGTTGGTATATTTTATAAGCGATACATTTCAACATCAAAAATTAGAGGTAGATAATCAGAGGGTCACTGTACAGGATATTATAGATAGATCAGATTGAGTACCATTACCTACAGATGAGGTGACGACGGTTGGACATAGTATCGACTATTTTTTAATTTGGCCATCCAGACTTTTTCGACTCATTACCATAGAGGTATGAATGTTATTTATTTTATTTTATTTTTTTATTAAAGTTGTTTTATCATTAAAAAACTAATATATTTTTCTATTTACTTTTACAGGAATACTTCAAAGGTAAATAAATACTGTATAGATAACAAAAAATCCAAATGGCTATGAAATCAGATACAGATTATAGTAGTCTTGACAGATTGTCAAGATATTCAAATTTGTTGGTGGGACATTATGAGGATCCAATGGAAGCTCATGTTTCTGGACATGAAATAACTGTGGGGATTATAAAAACTGATATCATGTAGCTTGTTACTTCCATGTAAGTCTTAACACCTTTTCCCTACGTTATATTTATTAAAAATGTATACTTATGTCTGTTTTTTTATTAGGTATCATTATAACATTTGTGAGAGGAATGAGCTGACAGAAGTATATGGATTCATCGAACCGTAATTGATCTCCCCTAAATAATGTGCATTCGATAAGGAACAAATAATTCTTTATATTGCTGAATGACCTGAACAGAATATAGTCACACAATGGTGGATGAGGACTTTTTGTGAGAGGTATGAAACACATCTCTCTCAAAGAGTTCATTATCTTTTAATGTAAAAAACCACTAAACTTAATTTTTTTTTATCAGGGATCATCCGATGTGAGGGGTTTTTTTCCCAAGGGAGAAAACACTTTATTGGATATTCTCTATCCATGATGATGTGTGGGAATGTTTTAAGAATATATTGGAAAAGTAATTTTCAATTTCTCAATAGTTTTATATATTATAATGAATTTTAAATTTACCCCATTCGTATTATTTTCTAACAGTGCATGGGTCTACTTTCAAAAAAAAACAAAAATAAAAGGAGTGGAAAGGTTAAATATGTAAATGTGAAGTTAAATATCCATTTATAATTTTTTACTTATTGATTTGTTACATAAAAATAATACATTGAATTTACACTCATTCAAACAGAATTGTCATGAACAACAAGGCTTCATCGAATGTAGATATTATATGTTAAGATTTATGTATGAAATAAAAACAACTGGGATAGTTGTGAACTTTGACCTGGTAAGATTTCCTTTTAAACATTTCAATAATATTTCAATTTGATTTATTCATTATACACATTAACTACTATCCTGTTCATTTATAGCTATTTGATGACCCTCATCCCTATACTACTCAAGACATCAAACACTTATAAGTGGAGTGGTGAAATTATTTTATTGGCTTGATTGAATTTTAGTTGTTTGTAGTGTAAAATGTAATTTTGAATATTGTCATTGTAATTTTGTAGTTGGTATTCGTTTAGGATGGATTTAGTTTTTTTGAAGTTGACAGTGTAATTTTTGAATGTTATATATGTGAATGTTTAATTTTGCTCTAAATCTTGTTTTGGTCTACTTATAATGGGTTTCTAGTATGGATTCGGGTCTGGGGGGGAATGGTTCCAAGGGTGTGGGGGGTGTTCAGTGGGATGGGGGGGGGGTGTCCAGGGGTGTGGGAGGGCTGTCCGGTGGGGTGGGGGTAGTCTAGGGGGTGGGAGTGTTTCCAGGAGGGTGGAAGGGTTGTTCAGGGGAGTGGGAGGCTGTCCAAGGGGTGTCCAGGGGTGTGGGGGTGTCTTGTGGGGTGAGGGGGGTTTCCAGGGGTGTGGGAGGGCTGTCCAGTGGGGGGTGGGTCCAGGGTGTCCATGGTGATGGGGGGGGGAGTCCAGGGCGTGGGAGAGGAGGGGCCGCTATCCCTTGGGGGGCTGAATTCCACTGGAAGGTAGTAATCACTCCCGCATGTGAAACATTTTGAGGGCTCGACCTTCACATGTAGGAGTGATGAGTACCTTCCAGAGGCATTCCCCCTGAGGGGGTGTCCAGGAGGGTGTCTAGGAGGGTGGTGTAACACATCAGGAAAATATAGAATATGACATTTTCACATTTATCCATATTTGTGAGTAAAATATTAATATGACTTGAAAGGGGACGATATGCTCGATGGCGTACCCAACATGCAACAACGTGTTTCTTGGGAATCTTACGTTGCACTCTAATAATAAAATAATATTATTTTAAATAGTAGTTAACGCCTAGCCGTTGTAACGACGGGAATGAACAGAACTAACTAAAAAATGATTATATATGTTTGTCAAATATTTTTACTTTTTACAATAAATGTTAGAGGATTAAAAATGCGAATGAATCCAATTTTAAGCGTAAACATTCTAATATTCTTTAAAAGGTCGATTAACCGCCTTTTGAGGGAGAAAATCTTTTAAATCCACTTTTTGACAATTTTATGTGTTATATATGACAAGATAAAATTCTTCTTTAGAATCGGGACATCAAAATTTACTTTGTGTAAAGTTTTGGTATTTTTCTGAAAAAGTTCAATTTTTAATGAATAGTGAAAAATGTTGTATTTTAATTCAAAAATTCTTTTTAATCTAATTTATTTATATGATTAGATTATCTTTTGAATTGTTTTTAAAGTGAAATTAGAGTATATTTCTACCATCTAATCCAATAGTGGTCGTTGGAATTAATCTCACTTTGAAATCGTACTTAAACTAGTGTCAATCTTTTGATACATTTTGTTTCATAAAAACACGCTATTTGTTTTGACAACGGGAATTAATTATTAAATTAATTAATGCAACTTATATGTTTTTAATTTTTTAAAATAGACATCATTTTTGAATTCGGAATATCAAATATAGCTTAGGGTGAATTTTCGGTAATTTTCTGAAAAACTTCAATTTTTGATGAATAGTGAAACCACTAAGTGGTACTTATAAAAACTGATTTTCCGTTTAAATGAAAATTTTACATCATTGGGTTTTGAATTTTAAAAATCCGACATACATGGTTGTCATGAAGAAGTAAAATGTGGTTCAAGGGGATTAGAATAATTTTTTGGTGAATAGTAACTTATTAAGTTTTTAATCATGATTAGAGGTAATTAGTGTAGTTTAAGGTAAGAATATTGTTTTAATAAACTAAAATGTCCTAGAAACATGTCCTACCCTCATTTTATGTGTCATGGCCGACAAATAAAATCCATGGGTCAACTTGGGGACCCCATGGAGCCACTTTGGTTGGAAAATTACATAAATACCTTTTTATTTAATGCTAAAGTAAAAATGACACAAACATGAGATGATTTACTAAAACAATTTTAACATGGGGTTATACAAGTCAGATTTATTGACTATAAATATTAATTGGAAAGATAAAAATATTTACTCCATCATAGTAGTTTTTTTATAATTTTTAGACATTAAATAAATTAAATTATTTATGACATCATGATGATGTAGAGATGACCTCATTATTTAACGAATTAAATAAAATGGAAAGAGCATGTAAAATCTAAAACCTAAACATGTCCAAAACCTATTGTATGAGTGTATTTCGAACCCTTATCACCTTATACTCGAAAAAAAATCAATTTGGGACCATTAAAATCCGAAACTCATTCTAAAATAAATTAACATTTCTTTACTTTCCAAGAGTGCCCCTCCTCTCCTCTTATAAAAGTCCCCCAGCTCTACCTCCTTACCCACAATTCCAAAGCCTTTGGATCGGCCAACCCCTGCCCATTTTGTCTCTCCAAATCCCTCTATAACTCCCTAAAGCCTCAATTTGGGCAGAAGTCTTCCAAATGAAGCCTTGGAGCTCAAACCAAAGGGAGTTACCCGATTTTATGGTAATGTTTTCACTTGAGTCCTTTTGGTTTATTTTTCTTCTCCAACCCCCTAAAATCTTTTATTAATTTCTTTTGTAACAACTCCAGTATCTTCAATATACTAGGATGTTGTTATAAGAAGCATTCTAGCTACACTTACACACACCTACATCAAATGGTTAAAGAACATACTGTTTCTGTGGATGGCGAATTTCTGCCTCACGAAACGATGATTGTTCAACACTCATATAACACCTTAAAAGGTGGACATTAAGATGTCACTATATTTATATATTATATATAATATGTTTATGTTTTACTTAAGCTTCTGTATATTTCATTTATGGCATACCTTTCTGGTTTCCATTATGGGTAAACGTGATATCTTCATTTAAGGAAGTACGGACTACCGCCCCCTAAAAGTGATTTGATTCGTTAATACCATATGTGGTATGTATAAAAGATATATTTAATGATATTATATATGATACCATAATTTAATTAAAATACTATTATGTATCATTATGTTTCAATTCTATTAAATATGAAATAGAAATGGAAGTAGCGTTCATGCGTACGTAAGGCTTACCATCTCCATGAACGGTACATTTCATTTCTTATCTCAAAATGTTATGTACTATTATAAGTACATATATATAATCAATATATATGTAATATATTACATGTAAATTATGGATATAATTCTGGAATTATAACATATATATATATATCTCATTTTGTTTTAATTCCATTAATATGACAAAAAATGAAAGTAGCGTTCATGCGTACGTACGGCCTACCGTCTCCATGAACGATGCTTTTAATTTTTATCTCCAAATGCTATGTAATATTATAAATTGGATATATTCTGGATATATATGATATTTAAAACATAAATACTATTAATGATATAATGTACCTATAACTACATGGAAAATTATTTTCCAACAAGTTCAATTTTTGACTCATGTACCAAACATCAACAAAAACGTCTGATACGAACTCATATTATTAACCAATTATTATAACATTAATATATGTGATATGAACTGAATAATAATCTTTATTGGAGGTACTTAAGGAATTATAAATTTACCGAAGTTTATTATTCAGGAATATAACGAAACGAATAAGACAAGTTGGACTTGAGGTAAGGGATCCTACTCCTCTCTTTCTTTTTAAGTACACTCTTTTATGTCATTCCTTTTAAAGCTAATCTTTCTTGTTATTGGGATGTTTTTTATATTAATATTACTGTAATTTTTATGTTCATATGATGATAGATCCTATTCTCTCTCATCAATACATTTTGAATGTTTTGAGTGGCGCCTTTAGGCTGCCGAATTTTCGTAAGAGATCTATCCCCTCTCTTTCTTTTTAAGTACTCTCCTTTATGTCACTTATTTTAAGCTCATCTTTGTTATGTTGGGGGTATGTTATTTTATATTACTCTTTCTGTAAAATTTATGTTAATATGATGAGAGACCCTATTTTATCTCATCAATTCATTTTTGTACGTTCTAAGTGGCTCCGTTAGGCTGCCGAGTTTTCATAAGGGATTTTTCATATCACTTTTATTCCGATGAGATTTATTCTACATTTGCCACAATTTCCTTTGAGTGGTGTATGTACTGACCATTATTTTACTCATTGTGTAATATAATTTCATTTATGAGTATTTACATCAATGTTGTATTGTCCTTCTTTCATGGGGTGCATGTCTTGAATGATTCCCATGTCGGTAATGGAACATTTCATCCACCTCTTTTAAAAAGACTTCTTTTGTTATGTCTTTTAATTCACATACTATTATGTTGGGATATTTTCTTATATATCCTTATTGATTTAAATTTGATGTCCATGTGATGAGATACCCTTTTTATCTCTCATCAACTCATTTTCTGAGTTTTGTAGTGACGCCATTAGGCTGTCAAATTTTTGCAAGGGAACATCTTAACCCAAATTTGATTCTTTAGGATAAACATGTACTCCTTGAATATGTCGTTCTATGAATTTGTGTGAATAAAATCTGATTGTTTTACACTTAATATCCACTTATATTTGGTGTATTCGTTTGTCAATCATAATTATGTAATTGATTTATCCTTAAGCCATGGATACCTTCTTTGTATGGGACTTCATCTCAATCTCCTTTCATTGAGGCATATTTTGTTTTATACGCAACCTTCTGTTATATGGAGTATAAACCCCTTTGACATTTACATTTATTCAAAAGGAATCTATTTTATACGAAGCGTTTACTAAATGACAAAAGGGAATGTTTTTGTCGTACGTATGCGGCGACAACGACTTCTCTGCCACCGTAACCATTATATGAGTTTCGACTTCCTCTACAGGCCATACAGTTTTTTAAAAGAAAAATAAATACCATGTTTTAATTTTCTTTTATTTTGGTATTGAAAATGGTTTTCATAATGTTTTTATATCAATGTGTTGTATTGATATCTTGTGATTGAAATGTTGAAATGTTATGTTTTCTTTTATGGATGTTTTTTGTGATATGATTATGTTATGGTTCGTGGGCATTATTATGAAGACGGGTGATTCCGTGATAATCTAAGGGCGGGTGAGCCCGATATAGCTCTCCAATTCATTGGGTAACGCGAAGGAGTGAAACGTTAAGGTTTCTCCAAAGAGGTTTAGGGAATATACTGTGGTGGGTATTCCAAACGTAACAAAGAGGGTTACTCCCTACGTAAGAATGTTATGAATGCCTCAAGTTACATTTTATCTCTTATGATTTTTATTATTTATTCCTGATTTGATGTGGTATGTTAAAGTGCCTATGTTTTATGGGTAAAGTATGATTTCATTCTTATGTATATATGAACTCATGTTTCCTTTCAATATTTTTTATAACCGCTACTGAGCTTTTTATGCTCATCCCAAGTTTTTTGAATTTTTATTCACAGGTCAAGGGAAAGGTACATGATATGATTATAGTGTCAAGGAATTGTCAAGAAAGAATCCATGTTTTATTTTAAATATGTTTCCATTGATGGGAAAAATTAATACTGTCTTTTATGTAACCACTTTTTTTAAATGTGGAATGTAATGCAAGTTTCATGATCTAATTCTCTAAAACTCTAAACCTGAAAAGATCCTCAATGTGTAATCTTGTAATAACTCAAGATTAAGTAAGGTTTAAGGCTGGGGCCTTATAGTTAGTATCAGAGGTCGATTTAGATAACTTTAGAGGTTGGGGTATTCTCTAAGCATAAGTGACATTACCATAATGGTTATGATTTCAGAAAGAGTCCTAGTTTTAGATAAAGTGAATGAGTAAGTATATCTTAGTGTTTATCTTCCTCATTAGTACATGATGATTTTGTTGATATACACACACTGACATTTCTATTTTTAGTGAATGGATGGATCTAGCAGGAACCAAAGAGACAACAGGTTTAAAGGAAACTGTGGTTGTTCTCTGATTAGGATACTAGATAAAATGGGGGATTCAATGAGGAAACTCGTGATTGTTCTAAAACAACTATCAAGGAGTCATGATCAACCACTTGAACCTTGGTATGTTCTGTAATGCATCATGAATGATATGACCAATCGATGTGGAAGTTCTGGTAATAATTATAAAGGTAACCATTAGAGTTTATATGATCCTTACTTTTGAGGTAATTATGGGTTTTTATATGTTATGATGGAAAATGAAAGGCATGAGATAAACTTGAGTTTAAAATATGTTATTATTATTTTTGATGATTTTATCACGTTTTGGGGAATGTTTTAATAATTATATAGTTTTGGAAAAAGGAAAACACGCAGACCATGTGACAACCCGTCGCGTTGGACAAAGCTACAGGAATCGAACCCACAACCAAAGTGCGACTGGTATTTATCGCCTACCATTGGACTACGTGAAGTGCCAGGTTAGTTTGATTGATTCTTTTTAGTTAGATGATTTCATGAATTAAGAGTAAGTTGATTTTGGGTTATCTATGGAAATTTATTAACCTATCATGGAGGATATGTGATTAGGTTAATTACTTTTCAATACGAGACATTAAGAGAAACTGATGTTGTTTATAGATAAATGTTACGATTTAACTTGGAAGACTATGTGACTAAATCCTTCAAATATTTGGGTGTCCATCTTAGATTGGTTTACTTTGAAGAATTTTATGGACAAATTGTTTATCGGATGGTCCTCGTTGAACTTTGGGTTTTGTTGGACAAATTTTGGAGATTAAGAATAGATTTTCTTTTTATAAAGGGTTATCCTTTTCTGGATAAACTGATCTTGTACTAACCTTTTTGGTTTTGGTTTAGGTTAAAGTCTAAAGACATGGGAAGTATATAATTCTCTTTTTTGGATTAGGTGATTCTCTAGAAGTTGATTATATTACTCTTAATGTGAACAAGTCTTCCTAAATACTCGTCTTTTGGAGAAAATATGAGGTTGTGTAAGGAATCTAACAAAAGTTGAAAGTCAAAATGATAAGTGATTATGTTTCCTTAAGAATAAATTCCTCAATAAAAAGTAACTAACAACAAAAATGTTTTCTATTAACTTTTCCTACTGGGGAATCGAATACCGTTTAACCCATCACATTTTTTTGATTTTCTTGTGGTTAACTTTCTCCTAAACATGTTTTCTATCACTCTCCATCAGAACATGACCCTATGTTTTCTCCTCCATGTCCATGTTTTCTTACATGGAATCCTAGTATGGGTTAACTCGGGTGACCTCTGTACTTATCTTTCTTTATTTTAAAGTGATTTTTTTACCGACTCTTGTTCCGATGTGAGACTTTCAAGGTTGTTTCCATGATCAATTTTAAAATTGCGAGGAAACAATTCCCAAAAGGGGAGAAGGTTGTAACACCCCAGTTAAATAAAGAATATTACATTTTCACATTTATCCATATTTGTAAATAAAATATTAATATGAAATTAAAGGAGACGCTATGCTCGATGGAATACCCAACTAGCAACAACGAGTTTCTTGGGAATCTTACGTTGCACTCTAATAATAAAATAATATTATCTTAAATAGTAGTTAACGCCTAGCCGTTGTAATGGCGGGAATGAACAGAACTAACTACAAAATGAATATATATGTTTTTCAAATATTTTTACTTTTTATAATAAATGTTAGAGGATTAAAAATGCGAATTAATCCAATTTTAGGCGTAAACATTCTAATATTTTTTAAAAGGTCGATTAACCGCCTTTTGAAGAAGAACCTCTTTTAAATCCACTTTTTGACAATTTTATGTGTTATAATTGACAAGATAAAATTATTCTTTAGAATAGGGACATCAAAATTTACTTTGTTTAAATTTTTGGTATTTTTCTTAAAAAGTTCAATTCTTAATGAATAGTGAAAAATGTTGTATTTTAATTCAAAACCTCTTTTTAATCTAATTTATTTATATGATTAGATTATCTTTTGAATTGGTTTTAAAGTTAAATTAGAATATATTTTTACCATTTAATCTAATAGTGGTCGTTGAAATTAATTTCACTTTGAAATCGGACTTAAACTAGTGTCAATCTTTTGATACATTTTGTTCCATAAAAACACGCTATTTGTTTTGACAGCGGGAATTAATTATTAAATTAATTAATGCAACTTATATGTTTTAAATTTTGTAAAATAGACATCATTTTTGAATTCGGAATATCAAATATAGCTTAGGGTGAATGTTTGGTAATTTTCTGAAAAGCATCAATTTTAGATGAATAGTTAAACCACTAAGTGGTACTTATAAAAACTGATTTTCCGTTTATATGAAAATTTTCCATCTTTGTGTTTTGAATTTCAAAAATCCGACATACATGGTTGTCATGAAGAAGTAAAATGTGGTTCAATGGGATTAGAATAATTTTTTGATGAATAGTAACTTGTTAAGTTTTTAATCGCGATTAGAGGTAATTAGTGTAGTTTAAGGTAAGAATAATGTTTTAATAAATTAAAATGACCTAGACACATGTCCTACCCTCATTGGATGTGGCATGGCCGACCAATAAAATCCATGGGTCAACTTGGGGACCCCATGGAGCCACTTTGGTTGGAAAATGACATAAATACCTTTTTATTTAATGTTAAAGTAAAAATGACACAAACATGAAATGTTTTACTAAAAAAATTTTTACATGGGGTTATACAAGTCATATTTTTGACTATAAATAGTCATTTTAAATATAATAATATTTCCTACATCATAGTATTTGTTTTATAATTTTTAGACATTACATAAATTAAATTATTTATGACATCATGATGATGCAGCGATGACCTCATTATTTAACGATTTAAATAAAATGGAACGATAAGGTACAATCTAAGACCTACACATGTCCAAAACCTATTGTATGGGTGGATTTAGAACCCTTATCACCTTATTATTGAAACACATCAATGTGGGACAATTAAAATCCTAAACTCATTCTAAAATAAAGTAAAATTTATTTACTTTCCAAGAGTGCCCCTCCTCTCCTCTTATAAAAGGCCCCCACCTCTACCACCTTACCCACACTTCAAAAGCCTTTGGCTTGGCCAAACCCTTCCCATTTGGTGTCTCCATAACCATATCTAACTCCTTGAAGCCTCACTTTGGGAATAAGTCTTCTAAATGAAGACTTTGAGCTCAAACCAAAGGGAGTTACCCAATTTTAAGGTAATGTCTTCACTTGAGTCCTTTTGTTTTATTTTGCTTCTCCAACACCCTAAAATATTTTATTCATTTCATTTGTAACAACTCCAGTATGTTCAACATACTAGGATGTTGTTATAATAAGAATTCGAGCTACACTTACACACACCTAAATCAAATGGTTAATGAACATACTGTTTTTGTGGATGGCGAATTTCTGCCTCACGAAACGATGATTGTTCAACACTCATATAACACCTTAAAAGGTGGCCATTAAGATGTCACTATATTTATATATTATATATAATATGTTTATTTTTTACTTAAGCTTCTGTATATTTCATTTATGGCATACCTTTATGGTTTCCATTATTGGTAAACACGATATCTTCATTTAAGGAAGTGCGGACTACCACCCCCTCAAAGTGATTTGATTCGGTAATACCATATGTTGTACGTATAAAGGATATATTTAATGATATTATATATGATACCATACTGGAATTAAAATACTATTATGTATTATTATGTTTTAATTCAATTAAATATTAAATATAAATGGAAGTAGCGTTCATGCGTACATACGGCTTACCGTCTCCATGAACGGTACATTTCATTTTTTATCTCAAAATGTTATGTACTATTATAAGTATATATATATAATGGATATAAATGTAATATATTAAATCTAAATTACGGATATAATTATGGAATTATAACATATATATCTCTCTCTCAATTTGTTTTAATTCCATTAATATGACAAAAAATGAAAGTAGCGTTCATGCGTACGTACGGCCTACCGTCACCATGAACGGTGCTTTTAATTTTTATCTCCAAATGCTATGGAATAGTATAAAATGAATATATACTGGATATATATGATATTTAAAACATCAATACTTTTCTGGATATGATGAACCTATAACTACATGGATAATTATTTTCCAACAAGTTCAATTTTTGACTCATGTACCAAACATCGACAAAAAAGTCTGATATGAACTCATATTATTAACCAATTATTATATAATTAAAATATGTGATATTAACTGAATAATAATGTTTATAGGAGGTCCTTAAGAAATTATAAATTGACCAAAGTTTATTATTCAGGAATATAAAGAAACGAACAAGACAAGTTGGACTTGAGGTAAGGGATCCTACTCCTCTCTTTCTTTTTAAGTACACTCTTTTATGTCATTCCTTTTAAAGCTCATCTTTCTTGATATTGGGATGATATTTTATATTAATCATACTGTAATTTTTATTTTCATATGATGAGAGACCCTATTCTCTCTCATCAATCCATTTTGAATGTTTTGAGTGGCGCCGTTAGGCTGCCGAATTTTCGTAAGAGATCTAACCTCTCTCTTTCTTTTTAAGTACTCTCCTTTATGTCACTTGTTTTAAGATCATCTTTGTTATGTTGGTGGGATGTTATTTTATATTCCTCTTTCTTTAATATTTTTTTTAATATGATTAGAGACCCTATTTGATCTCATCAATCCATTTTTGTAAGTTTTAAGTGGCGCCGTTAGGCTGCCGAGTTTTCGTAAGGGATTTTTCATCTCACTTTTATTCCGGTGAGATTTATGCTACATTTGCCACAATTTACATTGAGTGGTGTATGTACTCACCATTATTTTACTCATTTTGTAATATAATTTTATTTATGAGTATTTACATCAATGTTGTATTGTCCTTCTTCCACGGGGTGCATGTCTTGAAAGATACCCATGTCGGTAAGGGAACCTTTCACCCTCCTCTTTTTAAAAGACTTCTTTTGTTATGTATTTTAATTCATATACTATTATGTTGGGATATGTTCTTCTATATCCTTATTGATTTAAATTTTATGTCCATGTGACGAGATACCCTTTTTATCTCTCATCAACTCATTTTCTAAATTTTGTAGTGACGCCGTTAGGCTGTCAAATTTTTGCAAGGGAACTTCTTAACCAAAATTTGATTCTTTGGGATAATCTTGTACTCCATGAATATGTCGTTCTATGAATATGTTTGAATAACCTCTGATTGTTTTACACTTAATATCCACTTATATTTGGTGTATTAGTTTGTCACACATAATTATGTAATTGATTTATCCTTAAACCAAGGATACCGTCTTTGTATGGGACTTCGTATCATTCTCCTTTCATTGAGGAATATTTTGTTTTATACGAAACCTTATTTTATAGGGCGTATAAACCCCTTTGAATTTTATATTTATTCAAAAGGAATATTTTTTATATGAAGAATTTACTAAACAAAAAAAGGGAATGTTTTTGTCGTACGTATGCGGCGACAACGACGTCTCCACCGCCACTACCATTATTTGAGTTTCGGCTTCCTCTACAAGCCATACCGTTTTTAAAAGAAAAATAAATACCATGTTTTAAATTTGTTTTATTTTGGTATTGAAAATGGTTTTAATAATGTTTTTATATCAAAGTGTTGTATTGATATTTGGTGATTGAAATGCGAAAATGTTATGTTCCTTTTATGTATGTTTTATGTGATGCGATTATGTTATGGTTCTTCGGAATTATTATGATGACGGGTGGTTCCGTGATACACTAAGGGCGGGTGAGCCCGATATAGCTCTCCAATTCATTGGGTAACGCGAAGGAGTGAAATATTATGGTTTCTCTGAAGAGATTTAGGGAATATACTGTGGTGGGTATTTCAAACGTAACCAAGAGGGTTACTCCCTACGTAAGAATGTTATGATTGCCTCAAGTTACCTTTTATGTCTTATGATTTTTATGATTTATTCATGATTTGATGAGGTATTCTGAAGTGCCTATGTTTTATGGGTAAATTATGATTTCATTCTTATGTATATATGTACTCATGTTTCCTTTCCATTTTTTTTATAAACCTTACTGAGATTTTTATGCTCATCCCTTATTTTTTGAAATGTTTTTCATAGTTCAAGGGAAAGGTACATGATATGATTATAGTGTCACGGAAGTTTCAAGAAAGAATCCATGTTTTATTTTAAATATGTTTCCGTTGATGGAAAAATGAATACTGTCTTTTATGTAACCACTTTGTTTAAATATGGAATGTAATGCATGTTTCATGATCTAATTATCTAAAACTCTAAACCTGAAAAGATCCTCAATGTGTAATCTTGTAATAACTCAAGATTAAGTAAGGTTTAAGGCTGGGGCCTTATATGTGGGGTGTTCAGTGTGTGTCTATGAGGGTGGGTGGGGGGGTTGTCCAGGGGTGTGGGGGGTTTTCCAGGGGTGTGGGAGGCTGTACAAGGGTAGGTGAGGATGTCCAGTGGTGTGGGGGCTGTCCAAGGGGTCGGGGGTAGTCTAGGGGTGTGGGAGGGGGGTGTCCAGGGGTGTGGTGGGGGAAACCTAGTGGGGTGAGGGGGCTGTTGAGGGGGTGGTGGGGCATTCTAAGAGGGTGGGGGTGTCTAGGGGTGTGGGGGCTGTCCAGGGGGTTGTGGGGAAGTCCATGGGTTGGGGGGGGGGGTGTCTAGGGGGTGGGGGTTGTTAAGGGTTGTTAGGGGATGTCTAGGGGTGGGGGGAGTCTAGGGGTGCGGGGGGTGTCCAGTGGGTTGAGGGGGCTCAGGTATATTTTTGGTAACTTTATGGTCTGTTTCAGGGGTGTGGGAGGGCTGTCTAGGGGTGTGGGAGTGCTTTCCAGGGGGTGGGGTGTATACAGGAGGGTGGGGGGATGTCCAAGTGGTGGTGTTGATGTCCAGGTGTGTGTGTGTGGGGGGGGGGGGTGTCCAGGGGTGTGGTGGGGGCTGTCCAGTGGGTTGAGGGGGTTCTAGTCTGTTTTTGGTAACTATTAGGTCTGTTTCAGGGGTGTGGGAGGGCTGTCCAGGGGTGTGGGAGTGCTGTACAGGTGGTGGGGGGTATAAAAAAGGGTGGGGGTGTCCAGGGGGTGGTGGTGAGGTCCAGGGGTGTGGGGCGTGTCCAGGGGTGTGGTGGGGGTTGTCCAGTGGGGTGATGGGGTTATGGTTTGTTTTTGGTAACTTTTTGGTCTGTTTCAGGGGTGTGGGAGGGATGTCCAGGGGTGTGGGAGTGTTTTCCAGGGGGTGGGGGGTATACATGAGGGTGGTGGTGGGGGGGGGGGGGGGGTTGTCTAGAGGTGTTTGGGGTTGTCCAGGGGGTCATGGGGCAGTCCAGGGGTGTGGTGGGGGATGTCCAGTGGTGGGAGGGGGGGGGGTGGGAGGGATGTCCAGGGATGTTGGAGTGCTGCCCAGGGTGTGGGGGTATAGATGAGGGTGGGGGGGGGGTTTACTGGGGTGTTTGGGGCTGTCCAGGGGGTCAGGGGGCAGTCCAGGGGTGTGGTGGGGGCTGTCCAGTGGGGTGAGTGGGCGAAGGCTGTTCAGGGGGTGGTGGGGTGCTATCTAGTGGGGTAAGTTTTAAATGTTATCAATGTAAATGCTTCATTTTTCATTGGTTCTTGTTTTGGTCAACTTCTGTTTTTGTGGTATGAATTCTTGATTTGGTTTCTAGTTGTTTCTGGGGAGATTAGAGGAATGCATTCAATATAAAAAATATTGTTCTTCCACATTGGTTATTTTATAACCGTCATGATAATGGAATGGGGAAGGGTTTATTATGTCGGTTATTTGAATAACTGACGTGGTAAACACCTTTGGAATGGTTTATCGCGTCGGTTATTTAATAACAGATGGGATAAACATCACTCGCACTGTTTTATCACATCAATTATATAATAACCAACGTGATAAACCCCCCAGTTTATCTCATTGGTTATGTAATAATCAATGTGATAAATGCCTGGGAAATGGTTTTTCACGTCTGTTATTATATAACCGATGTGATAAACACTCCCGCACCATTTTATCACGTCTGTTAATTAATAACCGACGTGATAAGCCCTCCCCATGGTTTTTGCACGTCGGTTGATTTATAACCGATGTGATAAACACCGCAATGTTATGTTTTTTACAAAGGTTTTTAAATAACTGATGTAAAAAACAGTATTTATAATGTTGTCCGTATTAACGTTGGCTAAAAATAAAGTAAAAAATGAAAAATAACCGACATAAAAAATGTTTTCTGCACTAGTGTTGGTCCAAATAGATTACTTTCAATCTACATGGAATTTGGGCCATCAAAATTATAAAGGCCCTAGGGGTTAATTCTAATCCTTATTGGGAGGGATGAGGCTTGAATTACTAGGGTACCGTGGGTGTGTGTTTATTTGTGGTTTATAATATCTTCTACAAAAATAAAGATCAATATATTTTTATGTGTTATACAAATTAAATATATAATATAAATAAAAACCACATATATATAGACACAAACAAATACACATATTCACATAATCATTTTTAAATCAAACAATAAATAGGTACATGCTTCGACAATTTGCTAATAATGTTTTGGGTATTTCGATGAGGATTTAAAATTTATTAAATTAAAATAACTTTCCAAATTTACCTTTTCATATCAATAAAATCCTTAAATTACCCAAATATACATTTCACCATAAAATGAATATACCACTACATTTAATTGTAAATTTTAACATTTATTAACCCAACAAAATGGATTGAAAATGATGATAAAAAATATTATAATCACATAATCCCACACTTAAATCATTCTTATTGACAAAAAAATAACTCCAATAATTATTCACATATAACATCACGTTATTGTAATTGTAAACATCATTTTAATTGACACTAAAAGACATGTTATGTTAGGATGAATTTTTTATGAAAAAATTGATGAAATTATTTTATTCCAATACTAGTTAAATAAAGGTGATATATAAAATATAATCTAAAACAATACCAAATTATATAACTATTTTTAAAAAAACAACTAATTCAAATTCTCCAATTGACAAATATAACTCACACATCCTCTATTCCTTCATAAAATTATACATACACACATCGTACTCTATGTTTTTTTAAATAGTCAATTTTTCATTATGTTCTGGGATTAATAATATCACAAAAAATGACTCTAACCATCAATTTAAACTGAAATAAATATTGTAGTAGAAGAAATAATTTAATGGGTCATATGAAATTATTTTTAAATATAGAAAACAATTAATGAAAACTAAATAATCCAATTCGAATCATCCCTTGAGACTATTTTTAATATTTAATATATGAATGTTACATAAATTACTAGATTTTATTTTATTTATTAATTTTATTAAATTTATATGTACACACACACACATATATATTTCATAATTTATATTTGAATATTTAAAATTATGATCATTATACCCACACTCTACAATGAGTAATTATCACATTGATTTAAAAATTATAATGGAATTATGAAATAGTTCACTTGTAAACACTCAATGACACATCAAAATAATGAATTATCAATCACTCATATCATGCTCCTAAAGCAATCAATTAATGAAATATTAAATTAATTTTTTATAAATATGATTGTTAAAATAATGAATTATGTGAATTCTAAGAAAAACATGCCTTTTAGGTCAAAATGTCTTAAATAATTTAATGTATTCTCGTTTACATTCAACAATAAATAGCCAAAAACATAATATCTATGTTTTAAATAATATCAATAATTCTGAAGTATAATTTTAATTATTTTATATACAATTTAGAGTAAAAAACAAAACATTAAAGAAAATTAGTGTGAATCATCTCTTCTTATGGCCTGTAGGAAGGGTTCATCCACTATAACATGAAGGATTTCTTAAAATAATGAGTTATTTAATAATATGGGTGTTGTTTATTTTTAAAACATAATTAAACTAGACAAAATAGTAATTATGTAAATAAAAAAATATAAAATAAAAAGAGAAGAATACTCGATAAATTTTCCTAGTTTCCCTTCCAAGTAGAAATGAATTTAATGACTTGAGTTATACATCATCTAAAAATATTTCCATATTAAAAAGGTGACACATACTTATAATAAACCACTATATTATTCTTTTCTCAATAATCTTTTGTATTAAAACATTATCATTTATTCAAGATTCCATTTGGATGAATCCTATTCTCAAAAATGGTATATATCTATAGAGTTACCCCTTAAAAGATAAATATTTGAGTTTTTCCACATCATTTTCTACATATAAAATATTATTTGAACTTTTTATAGGAGGAGAATATATTAGGGTTCCTCCTTATGGTTAGAGATCATTTCACTATAAACCATATCTTCTATGGAAGCAACTTTATCTTTAAAAAAAATTTCAATGGATAATTAATCCTTTAAAGATATTAAAAAATATTCATATCAATATCCTTAATCATATACTCAACTAGTGGTTGGATACACTCTATTATATGCATGTGGATAATGTAGTTTCTTTTTGTTTTCAAGGGAGAGTACACTTAATTTCTTGTACTTATAATTCTTCAATGACCTTTCCAAATTGTGTTATATGACCATGATTATTTTTATTGTATTTATAGATTATTCTAATTAAGTTGATTTTAACATTTTACAATAGGTCATTATATAAAAACATTCCCCCTAAAAATGATTCACTGGACTCAATCCACTTAATAATATTATAAATAATATATGCATACTCTATTTGAACTCGTTTCAAATTTTTACAAAAATAGTGCACCCAAAGTACCATGGAATCCTTTGTACCATCATATTCTTTTATAATATGACTTAGAATATATTCCATTTCTATATAAGAATAAATTCAAAATTATAAGCAATTATTTGGTAGTGGTATTAAATTAATAGAAAATAATATTTCATACTGATGTCCTTCTTAAAATATGAATTAATTTGAAAAAATATAAGAATGATAAAATAGTAAATTTCTTAACATTTTCTAATTTTTTTATGAATTTACCAAAATTATAAATTTTAAATTTTCTCTGATTTTTTAAAAATTAAAATGAAACTTGTGAGATTTTTTCAATTATTTTCTTTTCATTTTTTATTCTTTTCCATTCTAAAAACATAATTGGTTACATTTTGTTTTTTTTGAAATTTTTCCTAATAAACAATTATAACATCAATTAACCATACCTAAAAATGTCACTAAAAACATTCTTGATTGTATATTATACCACATAAGTGTACATTCCTAATTACAGCAAAAAATAACTAATGAGCAATGGTTTTAATATAAAAGGATAAGTGTTTAATTTATATTTTGTTTCATTGTTTTTAATAGAAATAATATAGAAAAAAGATAGATATTTTTTTTACCAAACTAGATACACAAAAAAGGAAAAAAGCAACAATAATAAAAATAAATTCACTACCAAGGGAATCTAGGTTCTATGGAGTGACTTTCTATAGTAAGTATATTATGAAATTAATTGATGAATCAAAACCTATTATCTAATCAAGGTATTGATAGGAGTAATGATCACTTGTTCTTTCAAATGTTCCATTAATTCATTTGCGATTTTCATATACAAAATAAAAGTACTTTTATAGATTCTTATAATTTTTATTTAATCGTGACATTAGTCTTTTAAATTAGTGATACATGACATTAAACATCCCCTTTAAGGACTCTCTCTCCTCAAGTCACGGGTTTCTAGATTTATATTTCATAGTATGGGATTCCAACCTTATAAAAAAACTAGATTTATTATTCTTTATAAGGTCTATAATTTTACATGTATTCTTTTTGGATATTATATAGATAATTTTAAAGAAGAGCCACTAAGACGAAATATGATTTTAAGGCCCAGTGTGACCAGAATAAATATTCTAAACACATTAAATATATTTAATAAAATGTGTTCAATTTTTCCCTGAAAAAGATGAATAACTACCGAATGTGGGTAAATATCAAAAATATGAGGGAACTATTATGTTTGGAATGTAGGTTTTACCATAGGTGTGGAAAATTATTTTCCCATGTGGACTATTTTTGAAATTGTAATCACATGAGTAAATAAATAAATAAAATAAATAATTTATTTTTTTGTTATTTTTAAGGCAAAGACCTTTTTTCTCTTTAAAATAAATAGTTATTAATTTTATCATATGGTATATCGCTAATCCCAGGTGACCTAGAAGCAGTTGTATGAGATAATTCCAGACGGATGATGATGCATTGGTAATCGATCAAGGATTTTTTCACCCAACAAGATCATTGATCTTGTCAATGATGACAACACAACCATTATCCATAAAATATTGATATGAACTATAACTAGGATTTTTTTCTCTGTTATTTACTACCTATTTCTTAATCTTATGAATGTGGATCAATTCGAATAATAGAATTGATATATTCATATTTAGTATAATTTAATTGATGGAATTATGATTTTTTCATTCTAATTATTTCCTCTTCATTTGAAATCTTTTAGGACAATAGAACGATTCCTAAAAAATTGTTGAAGTGGTTTTTTCTTCATTTTTTGGATTCTATTTTCTCCCCAATTTATTTGTTCGATCATCGTTGGTATTTATTTTGGCGAACAATTTGACAAATTCCTAATTTTGATCATTCCATGACTGTTATTCAGCGTAATAGAGCGAAACCATGGGTGAGAAATGTTATGGTGGTTTCAGCTCAAGGATAGAAGATTATGGTGGAAAAATCCAGGAACAAAGAGACCAAATCAAGGGATTATTCTTCCTCATAGGTGGAACATTACAATTTTTATTGTATAGGTAGCTTCTTAGTGAAATTTAATGGCCAGATACTGGTGAACAAACAATGCTGAGGATGGTCAACCCAAGATCCATGATCTGTGGTGATATTTCTAGCAAAAACCAAAGTGGACAAATTTAATGAGGGAGAACAGAGGAGAAACCCAGGAATATGGAAATTCTGAAGTAACATGGTCTATAAATAAAGTTTACATGCCAAGTGGGGCCCATGTAATGGTGGCTAGGGTATTATGACGAATATAAGGATCTCATGGTGTTTGATCCCCTACCTTGTTGATTGGAATGTACTATGAGGAGTACATGATCTTTGAAAAAAGTGAACAACCATATGTCATATAATTTAAATGAACACAGACATGACTTTGTGTACACGGATCAGAACACATACATGACCACTATACACAAACATGAAAAGAGACATAATTAGGATACAATGTGTCTCTACACTCTGTGTACTTCTTCTACAATCCATGTTTATGGATACATACATGGAGTGTGAGGCACTTCTACATGAGATATCATGGGGATAATTGGACATGAAAGGTTCCCCCTATGATATGTCAGGTACCCATTATAAGAGTGTTTGTAGCTAATAATTTTCTTAGTTTGGAACTATATATGTTGAGTGTGTTCCTATGGTCCATTCCCTTGAGGGTACATTGAGACATTATGTCCATATCCTAGGATTTTTATCTGATTTAGTGGTCGAGTCGTAGATAGAGATGTGTTGTTCTTCTATGAGACTACAATGCGATCCTTTATCACTATTTTACAGAGGTGGGGTTTGTGGACTATTTTTTAACTCCTTGATGAGGGATTATATCCACTATTTATGAGACCATATCATTATAGATTATGGTATCATTGAAATATGATCCCATATGTAGCACTTTAATCTAGATTTGGGTTTGTAGTTCGGTTCTGGGAATGAAACCCTATTTGTGTATTAGCGACTTCATAGACCAGTGATGTTTTTTGTGTGCGACCTAATGACCTAGACCTCTTCATCGAGTTTCTCCAAAGGTAAAATGGTTTATGGAGTGGATTCTCCTAGAATGAGTGTTTCTACAAAGAGAATCCAATGTATGACAGTTGATTGTCACCACATGGTGGCATGTTGTCTTTCATGAGTATATTTGAGTGTTTTTGTTAAAATTTATTGATTATAACTTTTATTGAGCCAACTATACTAGGTTATTTATGTTTATTTTTTTAGGGTGTTCTATTGAGTATTTTTATAACGACCCTTACATGGGATTTTCTAGTACGTGTTGTGTCTTATGTAGTCAAGATCCCTTTTAACACGGTCCTGGGAGGACAACGAGTGGGTGGAGAATATCTAGGTCTTGTAAGACCAAGGTGTTTATTTGGTACTTTAATTTTAATGTTTCATAATTTTTGGGAATTTTATTACTCCTTTTGGTTTTGGTTGGGATTGTATTTGGACCACTTTCATCTTTCAGTAATTTACAATCATACTTTATTGTCAGATCATAGATGTATGCATAAATTGTTTATGTTGTTTTACATTTCATCATTTTGTCTGCTTCAAGATGTACACGTGTGTAGAGGTACTGTAGTATAATTCCTCCCATTCCTGAAATATATCTACTCAATACATGTTTTCATCCCCTGGCTTATTATAGGTGGAATTGGGGTTGTCACGGACCGGACCTCGGTCGGTTGATTTGTGGCATGCTGAATATGAATAACAATTAAATTATAGAATGAAGCTAATGTAGGGGAAAAATATTATGGAATATGGTAAACTAATTTTATTTCACCTCACATCATTTTGGTATTCCTTCATTATTTTAGAGTTCCTAAAAGTCATTTTACACAGTAAAACTTTTAATATAAAATTTCTTTTGAGAACTTTTTCTCCCTCTAGAAAATTCTCTCCCTATGTTTCAATACTATAAATAGTTTTTTTTATTTTTAATAATTATTAAATGATTTTTTTTAGAAAAACCATTATGATCTACATAGAGATATGATATTTACATAATAATTTACAAAAAATATTTTCTTTCCACATGGATTCAAAAATATGCTATTATTTCACCTAATGTGATCAAGGTGTGTTCACTATGATAATAAATTTCCTAGTGATGAAATAATTACATTAAATAAATTCATAAAATAATATAATTATAATTTTCCCATGATTTAATATTCTTTATCTTTTCTCTCATTTTATGGGATCTCACCATTCATCCCATAGTTACATTAAACCATATTAAAAATCCTTAATTGCATTAATAAATGATTCTATAAAAATTTATAATAGTACTAAATGTATTTATATAGTTTACTCCTTATTTAATACAAATTATTATGGTGAACCATCACTTATTTGGATTTTATATCATTTAATATTGAAAAATATATCATTGGACACTACCTCTTTAATATATCATTATAAACCCACTGTTTACTTCTATTTATTCTGTTTTTTTGTATATTTTTCATGGGATTATGCATGTCACTACTTAGAGAATTCACACTAATATACTATGATAGTGATTTATGTGGTGAGTGTGGTGTTAGGGATTTATTTTGTGTGAGGGAGACGGTGATATTGGATTGAGGTTTTGATAGAGGACAATGATGGCGTTGATGTGCATTGTTGTATGAGGGAGACCATGATATTGGATTGAGGTTTTGTTAAACATTATTTTTTGTTAAATACCTTGATAGATTTATTTCCATATGAAATTACATTAATTTAATTACCTCCTATTATATTGTGTGTTTTATCTTCTATATGATCACTCACATGTTCTCTCTTTGTATAGAATTTGACATCAATTCATTTCATTCTTATACCCAGTCACATGAAAATTAATAATTAGGAACCCTTTTATAACTAAATCAAATAAAACTGATTTTTTACTACATATATATCACTTCAATTCAATAATAGTAATGCTTGAAAATATAGAGGGGAAAATGGGGTATTTTTTTATCACCTGTGATGGTCACCATATTCATTATTTTTTTCTTTTAAACCCATGCACCCCCACCCAAACAAAACCTTATCCATGTTTTCTTCCACTCTACATATAAACATATTCTCAAATTATGTCCAATAATATCCTAACCCACATTACCTTTTCTTAACCATATTCACCTCACATTTCATTTCCTCTTATAAGATCTAATCCCTTGAATTACTGACTCTCATTCCCTATCCATTATTGCCTCACTTCAACTCACATCACAACCACTCCTCTCAAATATCTCTCCCAACCTCGCCCCAATATCTACACCTCACTTCACCATGTCATTGATTCATTACTCACATTTACTCACCATCAGTAACACACCATCACATCATGATTCGCCTTCTCTTATCATCATCGAATCACTTTTTCATGTTATCAGCACCTCCCATTCAATCATTATCAGCATCTCCCGTTCACTCACTATCGTCAACTTGCCTCTTCCACCCTATATCTTATACCCCACCTCCCCACATCCATAGATATTTAATCCAACCTCATATCATTACCTCTATCATCATGAATCCTTGTCTCTAACCTTCCCTCTGTACATCATTACCTACACTGCCCCATGTTCCCCCACTATTTTCTAACCTTTTTATAAACTTTTTTAAAATACTCCGTGACATATTATGGCTTTATCCCATACTAATTAGTTACCCAACCTAAAATGAATTAAATAAATGATCATGTGGAAGTTATCAATACCCATTTATGGACTCTTTTAGTAGTCAAAATTACCAACTATTTTATTAGTGAAAAAAATCTATTTTCATGTTGTGTGCTTCCCATTTTTTCTATTGCATATTAAAAAACTCATATAACATATTATTTGTTTATTATTATAAATTTTATGAGATTTATTTTGTTATGTCACATACTTAATTTTTTATCATCACTTTTGTGATTCTTTGAGTTTAAAATCAATTTGTATTAGTGTATAATTGTGTTGAAAATATATTCAACAACATGGGGTGGTAGTGACTAAAACCTATCATGACTTATATATGAATAACTCTATAATAACATAATTGTTTCTTAAACACATTTAAACTAAATTAAATTTGGGTTTAGAATAATATTCTTTATTTAAAAACTCAATGAAATAGGGTATATCTTCTTCTGTATTTCTAGCAGGTTTCCATCAACTCCCAAATTATGTTCAATGATTCTTCTACTGGATTCCATTAATTAGAAGATCTCATCTATTACTTTGATTCCATCAAGATAGAAATTCCATGAAAAAGTCAATTAAAAAACTAAATTAAATTGAAATTAATGACATTCACCAATTATCTAACATCCATTGCAGAGGTGAAGCATTCAATTACTTTTTTCCTCATATAATAATCTCATGATACACCACATAAAATTTATATACTAAATTAACTAAACTTATATATAAGGATAAATAATTATTTTCTAGGGTTAATGGGAGGTAAATATCCATTTAAAAATCATTAATTGTACTTTCATATTAGTTTTTAAACATTGAAGATTCATTCATTGTTGGTTAATAAATATTGAATACTCCCCCTCTAATTATCCTCTTGTATTAAGAGTATTAAGAGTACTTAAGATGATGATAGGGGATATTGATGAGTCCTCATGAATATACTTAAAAATAGGGGATATATGAATACATAAATTTAGATATGTTCAATCTTTTATTAATATTTATATCGAGAGATGGAGATCTGTCCAAAAAATTAATCTACCCTATGGTGTAGTGTTTAGATAAGATTTGACATGTTTTTGGAGATGAATTATTCTTAATTTTTGATAATGGTTTGATGTATTATTATTTTTTAAATGGGACATAGATGATTATTAGATTTATTTTAACTATACATAATTAGGGTAATAAGGATATCTAATTTTTATAAAAAAGTGTTGTGATATGGGGTTCATTATGTCATAATGACTTAAAGGAAAAAAGTTAAATTCACAGACAGGAATATCATATTATAATATAATTTTGTTAAATCATGATGAAAATTTGTCAATTATAGAATATATAATATTAAATTTTCTTTCTATAATGTCGGAAAATGAATATTGTAATCTAATAGAGATTAATATGTGTAAATGAATATTTGTTGTTGTGATGTCTTGAACCTGAATTCCTGGAATCTAGTTCCAATAAACACATAAAACATGTACCATAAATAAAAATCATGTTAATAACATGATAATAATATATTTATATATATATATAAATAATGACTATGAAATTATTAAATCATTTATCAATTGAATCAAAATATGTTTGAAGTATGTTGACATTGATTGAAAACACCTTCATAATAAGTATGATTTGAATGATATCAAATTAGAAGGGTTTGAGAAATATTTTTTTTGATACAATGAGTCTAATCCACCAAAATAAAAATATTATAATATAATTTAAATGGATATTCATTAAAAAATACTCTATATGATATTGATATTTCAGATTTTGAGTAGGGAAAATGGAATTAAAATCCTAGATATAGATTTCACAATATATCATATCATTTATATAGAATGGTTGTTTTACCACACACTTTAAGAAAAATTCAATAAGGTTCTAGAAAAACCATTATAATTTATTTTATAAATAAGTCCCAATAATGGAAACATGAAAAAAAAATCATGATTAAATAAAAAAAATTTGGAGTGGGTGTTAAAATACATGAATGTGAACGTATAATGATTTTTGATATTTTAAAATACCTTTACTGAAACCAACTAAAAAATTATAGTAACAAAAATACCTATTGAAAAGTGAAAATGTTAAATAAGAAGAATACATGAGATAATATTTATTTAGTTTTCCAAAATAAGAAATGAAAATAGTTTTTTGAAGAAAGAATATGTATATGGATGAGAATCAACTATTAAATATGATGAGGAGGATTCTCATTAACATTTCATTTTTATGAATAATTAAATCCCTCAAAGAATAAGAATTGATATAACAGTACATTGAAGATGAGTTAATTAGAATAAATTTTAAATTAACAAAAAAATAAAGTGTAAGTATAATATAATTCAATCCTATGGTAGTACATACCCAAATTATATGAATAAAGTTCAATAATAATAATCATAACTCAACAAATGAATATTAAAATAGAAAAACACTTACATCATTAATAATAGATGATTTGAGACCCCCTAAAAAGATAATTTGTGAGGGATTTTTAAATAAATTTAATTAAATTAAAGGAATGATAAAATTAATTAATATTGTATTTTAAATACCACACAAATCAAAACAATTGGTTAATATGAAATCTATCTCAAATATAAATAATTGAGACAAGAAACCCCTAATTTAACACTTTATTTCCAAAAATTTTCTTTAACCTCCAACATAATAAATGAAACTAAATTAATAACATTATTGCAATCCATTTTCATTTATATTAACCCTAAAACATATACTTATAATCTTTAATTATATATTACTCAATTAGGTTTTTTTTATTTTCATCATCGAATGTTAGTTCCATTGATTGTTTTGAATATGTTTCATAATAAAAATATAGATATTCATTTTTTATACAAGTCTAATTATTCCACTATTAGTCTGAGATCTAGAATAAATTTTAAATAATTATTTATGAAGTTATATTTTATTTACATGAGATATTTTTTTATGATTTGCGAGGATGAAAATGACAATGAGATAGTTTCAGAAATTTTTAATGAATGAAAAGTGGTATATTAATTAAATAGTTAAATATTTACACATTCTTTCCAAAAAATTATATATAAATAATAATACAATATTTATTCATTAAGAAATTATTTTATGCACCCATGTTGATGTTTATGAAAATGAACTACATTGTCTCATAGGGGTAGTAATCCATATGAACAAACAAATGAAGTTTTCTTTTATCATAGAACTGAATGAAAAGATGGTAGAAAATGATATATCATTTAAAATACTAAATTTATCATAGATATAAAATTTATTAATTAAACACATTCTTAAAACCTTCCATTTAAGGTAGTCTTGAAAAATAAAAGATGTCGTTCATGGAGGTAGTAGACCGCACGTAACATAAACAACATTATTATTATTCTAAGGAAATGGGTAAAATAAGTGAATGATTATCTATTAATACAAAAAATTTATGTATATAACTAATAATTAATTTTTATATTATAATTGGTAGTAAATGTTTTTAGGGGAATTATATAGATGAAAAAGGTTAGGGAGTGATCGATGCTCACATTGAGAACTTAAACCTTCACTTTGTGGACCTAAAGGAAATGATGGAGTTAGGATATTCTCTCGTAATGAAGGAAATGAGAAAGGTGAATTTGGATCTAGTATATGTAAAATGGATATGGTTTTAATATAATATTTAATGAGAGGTTTGTATTGACGTTGGCAGAAGTGAGATCTTTTTTAGGTGAAAAAGTAGAATGTTTCATTGGAAATGAGTAGTAGGGGTGGGGTAATGATGGAATCACATGGTATTTAGTTGAGTTATGTTTTGAAATGTGGATGAGACATGTGGGTGTGAATTTACAACCTAAATAAGGTCATATATTTGGTGTAAGTGACATATAAAATGCTAAAAAATTTTCCAACCTTATATTACCAATTTTTACCCAAATGATGTTTGATTTAAATTTTACCATGGTAATTATTTTTTTAAAAAAAAATATAATATGAACATTACATCCTAATTTAAATGTGAAAAATCCAAATTTGGAATATTTTCAATCTAATTAAAATTATAAACAGGATAAAATTCACTTTTAAATTAAAACATATAATATATAAACAAATGAATTTTATATAAAAATGTATCTTTTAATCCTTATGCGTTCATATCCTAATTTCATATAAAATAACTAATTAAATGATTTTTAATATATATATATATGTATATATATTAAAATTTATCAATTATTTAAAATATATAAATTTAATTTATATTGACAAAAATTAAATTGTTTTTATAATACAAAATCTATGAAAAATAACACTTTTACGATGGTAAATATTTCCATTTTATGTAACTCATAATTATATTTAATATAAGAATAAAATTATTACAAATTCTGGGTATGATGATTAAAATATTATTTTTTAATAAATTTATTTTCTACTGTTGATTAATTTTAATATAAGATACCATAATTCATAAAATGAAATTTTTAGTAAATCATAATTTTAATCAAAGATATGATTTTCTTAGTTATTTAGCTATATTAATTTAATTTTATTAATACATTTGTATTGAAAATAAAATATCTTTTTATTCAAATGTATAAATATTAAATTTATAAAAATAATCATGATATATTTTATGACATTATATTTATATCATCATAACACTTACTTTTGCTATTGATTTCATAATAAGGTTAATTGTATTTATACTCACCAATTCAATGGTTATGTTACAACGAACATAGTTTAATTATAAAATGGTTTACTTTCATTTAGTTTTATGTCTAAAATAAGCCAAAATTTTTTAGGAGAGTATCTAGAGTGTTACATTCTACCCCCTTAAATAAAGTAAATTATCAAAATTTTAATCATCATTCACAAAATTTCATGATCTTGTTTCATAGAAAATAATACAACTATAATGAGTATGATTATTTCCAAAAAAATAATATTAAGTTATCATGGGTATATTAAAATGTAATAGTAATATGTCTTCTCCTTTTGTACCCTCATTTCAACCTATGGTACTCTATGTTTAACAATGATAAAATTGAATCAACTTATAACTCCTTCAATTTATCCTAGGTTATTCATGGCCATTTTATTATATGTTTTACTAAACTAACTAGATATATATCATATCATAAAATATAAATCCTTTATTATCGTTCATAAAGATAATTTAAATTAATAAAATCATATCCCCATGATTTTAAAACTAGGTGTCTATTTATGCCTCTTTTTTGTGCACTAGGGTAAGATTATGTTAATACTCAACTAACATTTTTAGGGTTATAAACCCAAGGTGAGTTGGTTAGAGAGACATTATCCACCAAATTTTATATATATAGGTATTAATATATATGAAACCACACAATCTGTACTTAACCCAAATTTTAGATTATTTTTCCTTTATTAAGTATTATCCATAATTTTTTTTTTCAGTAATATATTATAGTTACAATTTTTTAATAATAATTAAATAAAGATATTATTTAGTATAACATATACCCAAAAATCATAGAAACCTATTCTCATAGAATTTAACATAACCCTTATGAAAAACAACATAAAGTAACATACCAACCAATATATACCTTAATCATGCAAAACCCTAAAATTTATTAATATTTTACAAAAATAACCTGAATTTATTTGACTTTAACTCACATACCAACCCTAAGGGAAACCAAATCCTTCTTCATAACCTTATCTGAACATCAAATGTTTTATAAACCATAATGTGATAAAAATGTGATACTACAAACCTGAACTTATAGAATCGGGTGACTATAAAGACATATGTTACATATCAACTATGAAATAAAATAAAGAGTTCTCAACCTAAAAATCCATAATAACAAATTCAATAATAAATATAGAGTCTCTTACACAATAAGAAAATCTTAAGATTAGTCTTTTAGATAGTTAGAAAAAATAGTTGACTAACAAAAATAAATTTTTTAGGATCCAATATACATTTTTCTATTATATCAATAATTTATTATTTTACACTATATATTCAATATATCTGAAAATATTCACCACAAAAAACACCCATCCAAAAAATTCACAGACAATTCTCAACATCATAATATTGAAAAATGGAAATATAAGAAGGGTGATCTCAAATTCTATATAAGGGGTAGTATATATTATAATTTAAAAAATAAAAATCACTGAATAAATAAATCTCTACGAAGTTAATAAGAATATAGAAATTCTATTTAACAAATAACATGCACTTTAAACAAATCAATGGATTACATAAAAATTTAATTAATTACTTGGATAAGAATAATTAATTTCATTGTGGTGAAATATATAATAAAATAAATAGTAATATTATAATAAAGTCCTTAATTAAGAAAACTTACATAACACCAAGTCCTTAACTAAGAAATATTACATAACCCCAAGTCCTTAAAAAAGACATCATATGTACCATCTAGGTTATAGCTAAGACATTAAATAAATTTATAGGCATACACCAAACATCCCAACTAGTTTATCTAGTGAGACATACAAATGCATCAATGAGATATATTACTCTATACTCGACCCCTCACATAATTAATCCCAATGTGTATCCAAATGAAATGAGTTATTAACAACACATAATAAACATTCCATAGAAATCAAATAACATTATTATTAAAATAACATATATATGAGATGTCAATACTTTCCCAATGAATGAATATAATAATAAGATCATAATTTATCTAAAAAAATAAATTGTATGGTATTACGAAATCATATCATATATTAATCATAGTAAATTTGATTCATTCTGACATTGATGAAACATTCCTTTAGAAGAAGTAGGATTAAAATGGTTTCATATAATAAGGGATGAAGAATTAGATTTATTGATACTGTGAATTTAATCCCAAAAAATAAAAATAGAATACTAGATTTTAGATCATAATTCCTAAAACAATAATCCATATGAGATATATATTTTTGTTTTTTATGATGAAAAATGAAATGTAAATAATATAAAAATATTTCATAAGATATCATAGGTTTTTATTAAAAATATAATGTCACAGTCCACTTTCAAACAATAATTTTCATGAAGGTTCAATTTTTTTTTAAAATTACTAAGAAATAATTCCTAATGGTGTAAAAATGAAATTAAATCAGGATTAAGTCATAAAATGTTCATTGTAAGATAAAATATATGAATTTTAAAGGAAAATACTTTTGAATATTTTAAAATAATTTTACCGAAACCCAGATCGTAAACAATATAATAAATTAACCATTTAAAATGTTTTAAAGAAAAATAAGAAGAAAAAAATGAGATATGACATATTTGTGTTTCCAAAATAAGAAATGATTTTTTTTAAAATTAAATAAATTGTATTTGTAAGAGAAAATTTCATTAAATAGGATTTGAATTATTCTCAACAAAATTAAATGTTTATGAATAAAGAACCCCATAAATGGAAAATAATTGATATAACAATTCATCAAAAGGAGTTCATTAGAAATAATTTTAAATCCATAAAAATGTGAAATTATAATATAATTATATAATGACATATATTGATCCCAAATTAAGTAAATATAGTTCGAGGAGAATGATCATAACTTAGTGAAACAAATTACGTTATAAAAACACTTATATATATATTACCACTTGATTCCAAAGCCAATTAAAACGATAAATTGTAATATAATTGTAAATACATTAAATATTGGTAAAGGTATGATGTAATTCATCAATAAGGTAGTATATAAACCACAAAAAATAAAATAAGTGGTGAATATGGGATATGTATCAATAAATGAAAACTAAGACAATAAACCCTTACCTCAACTATAAATTTATATGAATGTTATTTAAACAGTTGTTTAACAAAAATATTCATATTAACAACTTTTTTTAAAACTATTTTAAAATAAATAAATGTTTAATCTATTTAATTATAATAATTCCTTATAAATCCATTTATTAGTTGTTGTCTATTTTCATCATCAGATGCAAAAATCCATGATTTTTCTGTATACGTTTCATAATGTTAATGATTATATATAATCTGTGATAAAATTTTCATCATTAAAATAAAATTCAATGTACTAGAATAATTTTTTCCTAAAAATATATAATGTCTTAGTCTAATTCCATTATATCATTAGTTCTGATTTTTTATGATGATATCAAGGATGAGCTAGTATCTGTAATTTTTATTAAGGGAAAGATGATATCGTAATCAATGAGTTAAATATAAATGTAAAATTTTATGAAAATTATTTACATAATAATATAATATTAATTAATTAATTACATTCTTAGATACATCCATATAATGTGGTGATGAAAAATGAACTGCGCCATTTTATGGAGCATCTAACACACATCTACACACAAATTATGTTTTCATTTTTATTTTAATGGGAGGAAGGTAGAAAAGGGTTTATATTTTTATTATATAAATAATTTTATATAAAATATTTTTTCATTAAATTCAATTTTAAAACTATCCATTTTTGTCTGTGATTAAAAATGAAACATTTCATCCATGAAGGCTATGTACGTGCGAGCAACATTTTTATTTTTCAATGGATTGTATGAAAAGAAGGTAAAAAATGATTTATCTCTATAGAATCATAATAGATTAATATATATAATATTTATCTTCAAATACATTCTTATAACAATTCATGTAAGGAAGTTATGAAAAATGAAAAATGTCATTCGTGGAGTTGGTATTCCTCACATAACACGAACGACGTTATAATTTTTCTAAGGAATGGGGGAAATGTATAGAATGGTTATTAAATTAACATAAAAATAGTTTTTTATATAAAAAATAATTATTTAATTTTTTTATAATGATTAATATGGATTTATATTATGCACATATGTAATAAAATGGTTCGGCATTCATTAGTACTTATGTTGAGAACATGAACCATCTCTTAGAGGGCCTCATAGATGTTGTAATCCTAGGTAATATTCATCATACCAGAGAATAATAAAATTATAATAGGACACTAATATATATAAAATGCGTTGGTTTCCGATATAATTTCTCATGAGAGGTGTGTCTTGAAGCTTTTGGAAGTGTTCTCTTTTTATAATTGAAAAGATGAACCTTTCCTAGAAAATGAATTGTAGGTGAGGGGTAAATATGAAATCAATTGAGATTTAGGTGAAGAAAGTTTTGATGATACATTTTGTATTACTTTAGAACATATAAAAGTTATTATAGAAGATATATGTGACATTTAAACACAAAAAAATTAGATCTACTAATGTTAACCATTTAACCTTAATTAACCTTGATTATATTTTTACAATGTTAGTTATTTTTTTATAAATTTATTTGATAAAATATTTTATGGAATTTAACAATTATAAATCATAATTTTGATTCAATTAAATATTAATGAATTTCTAAATAATATAAAATGAACTTTGAAAATAAAAATATAATATATAGAAAAACTGTTTATAGGAAAATATATTTTTTGATATTTTTTTATCCTAATTTGAAATAAGTCAAAAATTAAGAATTTTAATATATTATTATATATGAAAACATTATAATAGAGTAATTATCTAAAATTTATCAATTTAATTTATATAGATATTTATTAAAAAACACCTATAAGAAAAAAGTAATTTAAAAAATAACTACTTTACTATGGTAAATAATACAATCTCTAGTAATTAATTTTTATGATAATAATAAGAATAAACTTGTTAACAAATTTTTATATTCAAATTAAAATATAATAAAATTTTACTTTATTACATTAGTTTATTTTTCTATATGAGTTCTTAATGTATAATATTAATTTTTTAGTAAATTACATTTTTAATCATTAAAAGAATTTTTTAGTTATTTAGATATATTAATTGAATTTTATTGATAAAATTGTTTTAAAAATAAAAATTATTATTATTTAAATTTAGAAATGTAAAAATTATCAAAATAAATGTGATATATTTTTATATATTCTATTTTTATAATCCAAACCTCTACTGGTGGTATTGATTTCATAATATGGTTAATTTTATTTATACACACTAATTTAACAACCGTGTTAAAACGGTCATACTTTGATTATAACATGGTTAACTTTTATTTAAAATTTCATTTAAAATATGCTATAATAATTTTATATTACAATAAATTATTACATGATATAGTTTAAGGTTTTCTGTGATGCCAAAAACTAGAGGACTACACCATAAAGGTTGATTTCACACTTGAATGTATCTAGTTAAAACAATTATTTCAATACTAGAATTAAGGATCTATATTTTAAATAGAACCTTTTTCTGGTCTTTTATAGTGAATTCATTATTCTTTCAAATGATATAGTTGATTAATGAAAATTAACTATGATATAAAGCATCATGCCATGATTATGTAATATTATTTGGGTTTTTTTATCTTAGTAATGCATTGAGCGCATTTTATAATATATTTAATCTATAATTTTTAGATATAAAGATTAATAACATATTATTCCATAATTATTATTGTTACATTATTATTTTTAATGGTTTATTAAAAATATTATATTCTTCAAGAGAAGTGTGATGAATCAAAGTGATATCTGACCTAATATTCCAAGTATTTTTCAATGAATTTTATGACTAGTTTTTAGGGGAATGGAAAACACAGACACATGATCTAACGTTGGAAGAAAATTATAAATATTTGGAATATTATCCAATTTTTTTTTAACTTTTTAACATCTTTTAGTTTATAGTTCAATAAAATCATCATACATGATACATCTCTCTATTGGTGATAATAAGATATGTACATGGGTAGTGGGACTATAACCACTGAACTATAAAGACTATAAAATTGATTAAAACTATTATTAAACATTGTAAATAATCTCTTCTGTAATCTTAATTATCTATCTTTATATCTATTCATAAATCATAATATTTTCTTGGTTTTTTACATTTATTATAATATTTCAATGGAATATGGATAATATTTTGGGAATTTGTGTTTTTTCGTGACCAATGATTCATTTTTCAATTCAGTTATTATTCATATTTCACCTAGGCATCTCAATTGGTATTAGAGAATAAGATAAAATAATATATATTTAATTTTATTAGTTTTAGATTAGAAGTTATTGATTTTAATAAATTATTATTATTATTATTTATTTCTCACGTCATCAGTTTGAATAATTGAATGGAGGGTATAAATTCAATTTAGAACAAGGAGGTTTATATATTTGATGGAGATAGTATTTATATTGGGAGAAAGTTGATTTTTATCTTACGTTAATAACTTGGTTTTTAAATTCTTGATATCATTGAGAATAGTGAACATATTCCCAAAATTGGGAAACAATTATTTAATAAGGAAATTAGAATATTGAATAGAAGGGAGAGTGTGTAATGAATTTCTCTAATTTCTCTTGGTGAATTATATGACACGATTGATGGGTTTCAAACTAGTGAACAAAAATTTAATAAATATTAATAAAATAAATGAAGGATATATAAAGGTCATCGAGTAATGTTTACAAAAAAATTATTACTCAATTTGAGGAAATATAAATGGTAGAAGACAAGTTAGTGGATGAGTTCATCAATACCATGAACAAAATTTCTTATTTTTTCAAATGAAATAGACAAGTTCATGAAGCATTTTGGGGTATGTTTTACCCAAAATAAAATAAATTTTGAAATATAAATTACTTATGAGATTATTTTTTAATATCATTAACAAAATTGGTTTTATTTTTATTTGAGATAGAAATTACTCTCCTGAGTGTTAAATAATATATAAATCGAATAATATAGAGAAGTAAAAACTTATAAAACACCTGGTACAATTTTATCCATGGATGAAACATGAATTAATATATATTGAAATAATTTTGAAGGCTTGTTGGAATCATAATATACATGAGAATGTTAAGGTCAAACATTGTGTTTTTTATTATTTTATGGGATTGATTTGAAATAAATAAACAGGAGTAACATATTATAGAAGAAAAATATATATTATATTATGTTAAAAGAACTATATGTTATGGTTTAATGTATGGCAATGAAACATATTTACATCTTTAAGGATTCTTTGCTAATAATTAGTTTGGTGAAATTTTTTATCAACATTTTATATATGAAGGTGTAATATTATTTATAGGAAGTCGAATTTCTTGTCACTATAAGAAGAAAAACTAATCCAAATTGAGTATAATGGAAATGGAATATACTGTGACATCATAATCCAAAACTCAACTTATGTGGATGAATATATAAGTTAAATATATTTGAGTGAAAATATCACAAACATTAATAATTGGTTGTGAACATCAAAGTGAAATAAATTTATCAAACAATATTATGAAATATTCAAGGTAATATCATATTTTAAATAGGTACAAATTCCCCATGTATAAGGTGTAACATAGAGTGCTCAATTAAGAATATGATTTATCAAAGGATAAACTAAAATATATCTTGATTAATTTCATAATGAAGGATTCCATGTAGAATATGTGATAGTTGTTATGAATAGATTCTCTCCCAAAACCCAACTGTCTTATTTGCTTTATTTTTTTTCATTTATTCCTAAAAATTTGAAAATTAACAGGGGGAATATAATGGGGCCACTTATAACAAATGTGAGAAAATCTTATTACTTAGGGGATTATTTGAAGTTGGATAAGTGAAAAGGATTTTTCCTTATAGGGGATGCATGAGGTTATTTTTTGTTGTATGTTTTTTTGGATCCTAAATGTATATATAATGACTCTAGTAAATACAAAGGGGGGTATTGAATATCAATTACCTTGAATATGGGGGATATTGAAGATCACTTTAGAATTAAATTTAAAAGGGAAAACTAATATGACTTAAATTGAGAAATGACCAATTTAGTATCAATATTTACACCTATAGTTTGATTATTATTAAAAAAATAGTTTACCCTATAATATGATAATATATAACTCTAATATTGATACATCTCTATGAAAATATTCTCAATATGATTAGTTAATTAATTTAGATAATGATTTTATGTTGTATTTATTTTCAACATGCACTTGTATGAGTTAGAGGTGTACTGGAGCTATGTTAAAGAATAGGAATGAACATTTCTTGAATTTGATAAAATAATAGTGTGATATGGGTTTCATTATGCCAAAATGAACAAAAATAAAATCAAAATATTTCACATATTGTGAAATCAAGCTTTAATTCACATATATTGTATTATGATGACTTATTTATGGGTTATGTCCTCACTCATATATCAGTATCATGTCATAATGAATATATGTGATTTTTTTTCAGGCTAATAGATATGAGAAAGTGTGAAAGAATATTTTTTATGAATTTTTTATCAACTCGGAATTTTAAAAACTACACAATAAAAGTTTATTTCACTGTAAAATGTTATATACTCCAAATATTTTAATAATTATAGGAAGTAATGGGAGAAAAGATACACCAAAAATTTATTTTGGTCACATTTTAGGGGGTTCAACATAGTTTCATATATTTTAGCTAACCGAAAGTGTTATTCCATAGTGTAAGCTTCACCCTATAGGGAATTAAACATATATGAAACTTTCATTGATCTGGGTGAATATTTGATGGAGACTTAAATTTGATTTCATCTATAACTATCAACTATAAGGTTGAAATATAAACAATGTTTCAATGGATGGAGTCACACTTTCATTTTCTAAGGGTATTTAAATTGTGTATATTTTCATGAAGAAGTGTAATGAAATTATGTGATATTTGAATAAACATTATATGAGTAATTTTTAATAAAATACGGTTATATTTGAGGATAATTTTGAAGGTAAACACATGAACCAACTTTAGAATAAACTAACAAATATTTTCAAATATTTTTTGATATTTTTTGAATGTGTTTTTTATATTATGTATAATTTGGGTTTAGGAATTTATTCCTACTATATTTATCTATTCGTAATTGATAATATGATAAGAAAATGTGTAGCAAGATAAAACACACTATACAAAAAGCTCTAACTACTCAATAAAAATAATAATTTAACACTATAAACTATCTATTATGTCATTTAAATTAATTCATACTTTCTATCTGTCATCTACACTACATGGTTTTCCTTATTTATCTTACACTATAACCAAAAAATGGAATATTTCTTTAAAACATATATTTTTGGGGAACACTAATTCAACCCCTATATTTTATAACGTATCATTCACCTAGGACTTACATAGTGGCCCCTATAATTTACCCATCATGGAAAATTTGGTTAAAATATAGAAATATAGTATTACAAAAAAACATCCATATTATATCTTATAAGAATCATTTAAATCATATCTACCTCGTTTCCATTATTATGTATTTTGTTAATTTTAAACATTTTATCTTTCATTACATTATTATTTTAGAGGTATCTAATGTTGATGCATCTAGATATTGAATAAAATATTGGATTCTAATTGATATTAATAGAAATATGTCTTTAAAAATTGATAATAAATTTTTCTTTTTTTCCCCAATAATTTTATAATGTTATATATAAATAATATCTCTTTGAAAACATCAGTAATTGTAGTATAGTCTCCTTTTTAGATTAAAATGAAACAATTTTAGGTAAAAATTATTTCCATGAGGCAACCCTACTTTTAAATTTTGTCAAGTACCTAGATATATATATTTTATCAATATATCAATTCATATATGTATCTATATATAATTTTAATTTTTTTTGTCATTTATGATACATAAATAATTTTAGGATGTACCTCTTAGATACCTTAATATCCATTTGAAAAGTGTGAAAATACCGTCTTGGGATTCAATTTTTTTATCCCAACACAATTAGTGTATGCTATATCTATTTAAGTTAACAACATAAAATATATGGGACTACCAATTTAAAACTATTATGGAACATATGTTATATCTTTTTTCACCTATTAATTTTAAATAATCTAGATTTTTATGATCCCTAAATTAATTGTAAATAGTTTACTAATTGGTTTTTCCTTAATCATTATAAATATTTCAAGAACCTTCTCAATTTGTCATTTTTTTGATAGAATAATCCTATAAATCTTTCTATCATGGGTAATTTTCCTACAAAGAATCATCATGGATTCTTCGAAGTATGTCATTTAAATAGACCTTTTCAAATCATTTTTATCATAGTAATCTTCATAATGTATTTCTTAACAATCAATATTTCATAACATTGTGTAATAAAATAATTAAATGACCATTATAAATACTTTTGATGAAGATACAGTGATCAACATCTGCTATGTTTCCCTCATTTATCTCTATAAATGGGTCAAATTTAATATTCCATTTTCATGTTGAGTGTTTCAACCAATATAAAATATACTATTTTTTCTTTACTTTTCACTAAAAATACTTTATGATTCTACATATATGTCTTCTCATCAAACGTAATGTCAAAAAATAGTCTTTAATTAATGTTTTCTCCTCCAAGTTGATCCTATATTCCAATCCAAAAAAAAACCCGATGGAAGTTATTTTTACCATAAGATAAAAAATTTCATAAAAGTTAACACCTTTCTCTTTTTCACCAGTCCCTTCAGAATAATTCTAGAACTGTATCATTGTTTTGAGCTTACATATTCTCCTTTGATTATGTATACCCTTTTTAGTGATTTCTTTCCTAGTGGAAACTCTACAATAAGGATTCTGAAATTATAATATAAAGACATCGTCTCATTTTTCGTGAAGTTTTTACAATCCATATTGTATTAAATTATAATCACATCATAATACCTATCTGGTTCACCCTCATTGGTGATAATCACATACTCATGACCAGAGAAACTATTACTCAACTATCACCTCCTTGTGGACCTACTCAATTGGGTTTGTGGTGGTATCATCTATGTAATATCCAATAAAAAATACATACCAACATATAAATATATATAACAAATGGTAATGTATCATAAATTTTGAGATCCTCTCACCCATTAGTTAAACCTAATTATTGTGATACTATTACCATATTTACTTGAATTTCTTTTCATAATAGATCTTATAGATTTTAAAAATCATCAAATCTAAAATATTTATGAAATGTACCATTTCTTATTCGGATCAATATCATTTTATAGGATTCTAGAGTCTATCTTTGATGGGGTTTGGATAGCTAAAAATGTTTCATATAAACAATTGAGTGTTTTTGGATTTATGGAATTTGTACACATTCTAAGAAAATAATGAATATGTATGAAAATATGGAAACAAATTACCTTTAGGGGATTTATTATTAGTCTCATGAACCCATCCCATATTACTAGAGATGATTTGTTATTAGGGTAGATTTATATTGACTAAAATTTCATAACATTGTGACTCCTCTAGATTTTAGAAATCATAATTTGTATTATCTTCTAGAAATATTAGATATAAAATTATAATGATAAAGTTATTAATAGTATCCCAGAGAATATATCTGAACTCCTCTTGAGAATATCCCATAAAGGAACACTTCTATCCATCACTGAGAATGTGAAAAAATACCCTAATAACAACGAATATATATTAATTATATGAAACATATTTAATTGTTTGAATGATATTTGGTATTTCATAGTTTAGTATAATTTATATATAAAGGTTAATCACAAATTTTTAGTCCATATTTTCTTCCCCTAAAAGGATTTTGGTTGATTATTATTTTCTAGCTTACACCTGACTCTCTCATAAATTGTTGTCTTTATCCTCTCCACTCTACTAATATACAGAGGATCCCATGGTGCTAATTTGTCTAAAAAAATTATTTTATATTATTCATATTTACAAAAAAATTCCTCCATTTAATGTAATCACAAAATTTAACCACCTTATTGTTTCTTTTTTAAACCTCACATAAATATTATTTAAACTACTCGAATCCTGATCATTATTTTCTAATAAAAATTTAATTATTTTTCTAGAATTACCATTGATAAAAGGGATAAAATAAATATCACCTATTATTATATTGGTCCTCACCATATGTTAACATATGTGTATCATTTATTCAATATATTATTTTATAGATGGTCAATAACCATGAAAATTTTAACTGTATTCTTCTAATATGGTAAAAAGTAAATAATTATCCTAATGTGTCCCATTGTTTCTTTTAAATATGTCCTTAATGTAATTATTTATGATTTTCTCTTCACTCATATGGCTAAGTCATTTATTCTACACTTCAGCAAATACCTTCTTTCAATTTAAATTGATTTCTAAAATACATGGTTGTTTATGGATCATCCCACATTGTAAAGTTTTAATGGATCCAAAAAAGTTCATGTTTTGTATGATTAGAGTCAAAATAGTTTTGAATTTTTAGGAATACATACTGGTAGAAGTACGTTTTATGAATATTTTTAAATGCGGAATGGTACCTAATGTGAATTTACGGGTTTCTAATATGTGATAAAGAAATGTAAGTTATTACTAGGTACCACTAAGTATCCATTCAAGTACCATTAGGTGGATTATCGGACTCCATTAGGTTTTCATTAGGGTTATAGGTTATTGGAAAATATCCATTGAGTCTGGGTATTCCCAGTGGCCCTTTATAAAATGTATGGGAATAATGAACTTTTCACAATCACCCTACACATTATTATAGTTTAGAAGGACACCTTGGAGAGAAATTTGGGTTGTACTCCCCATATATTCCCAATAGTTCAGTCTTTTGTTACAGGATGAATTAGAGTAATTTTTTGCATCAAATATTGTTACGTTTTCACATCTAATTCCTTTTTTCATCTTATTCTAGGTTTTACATTGACATATGATAATTTTATTTAGGTACATCATCATGGATTACACTACATCATGGTGAAATATATCCTGAATGTTGGATAAGATTTGAGGTGTGTGTAATGTATGATAAAATATTAATAATTCACTACATATCTCATAGTTTTAGTAAATTTAAATCACCTAGTAAAATTTTCAAAAACTTATAAATTTTAGTTTCTTATTTTAAAATAGATATACTTTTAACTGGAATGGTTTGAACTTGTAAAATTTTACTATAATCAATGAAAGGAATTCAAAAAATTAGTAAGTTTCAAAAGATATCACCTAAATGATTTGGACACCAAGATAAATATATATTCAATAAAGTTAAAAAAATATACAAAAATATAGAGAAACAAGTAATCATTGACTTTGAGCCATGTGATTTTAGAACACATTGATATATATTCCAAGAAGAGGTTCGTAACCTTCTGCCTTGTGAAGCCAGCAAATGTTATGTCTCCAAATACCTCTTAACAGGAGATTAGCCACCCTCACCATTGGGAAACCATAATCAATATATTACTACCATGATAAAGAATTTATAAAGAGAACACTATCATAATAAAATCACCCATCATCCTCTAAAAACAATAATTATGATCATCACACTAATAATAAAAACCAAAATACACGAATTCCCAATGAGAACTGGAATGAGTAACCATGTCACTATCAACACCCTCAACATAATAGACCAAGTCACACCCTGAAATTAAAATAATGACAATGAAAAATTAATAAATGACACACTTCAAATAATTAAACATTATGTCTATAACACACTCTGGTCATTTAAGAGTAGGTAATGCACCCTTGAACCAATATCTACAAAAAACATAATCTCCATTAGAGTTGGAGAACTAAATCCAAGCCAAGTCAGAAGAGACCACCAAACCAATTAACAAAAATTAAACAATAATACAAAACATAATACTTGATCATATGTATACCATAGGGTGTAGTTTGGGTGTCACCATGAACATAATAGGTTTTTCATGGTTTACACATAAATTAATAATTACGGTAAATTAATTATAATTGTTTATAATTAGTGACGTGGGGATTGTTTTTGGAAAGAGTTATGGTGATAAATATTGACCTAAGAAAGATTTTATGTTGATGATATGACACAAATATTGGATGAGTAACATATGTAATGATATATGTGGTACCTCAAATATTAATATATATAATTCATGTTTATTGTGGGATGATATTTTATTTCATGGGGATAATTTTTGAGAAGTTAAATATGTATTTATATTTTTTATAATTTTGAAATCATTTAGTTAAATCTAATCATGAACAATCCTAGGCTATCCAAGCACAAAACTCAATTTGGCTTGTGGTAATGCCTAAAGGGAATTCCAAATCCCCAAAGGATAGAAACTAGTTCTTGGAGGTTAAAGAGACTCTCTTGGGAATTTTTTAATATATATAATTAATAATTCAAAATAAAATTTATACCAAAAATCTATTATGGTGTGTATGTAAATTGGAAATCCATGAAAATAAAAATAACTAAAATATAAATAAAACTAGTCACTAAATAAATAAAAAATACACATATTTCCCACATTATTATATAATTTAAATAGTAAAAAGTGTGATAAAAATAAACTAGGATCTCAATGTAAAGGAAAGGATGAATTGAATGATATATATATCAAATAAAAAATGAAAAATACAAAAAATACAAAGCCAATAATCTCTTCATAAACCAAGGTCAACATCCAACACCATCTCCAAAAACAATATCTATTAGAAACCCAAGATAAAAATTCCATTAAATAAAACTTCTAAAAAACCTAAACCCAACAAAGAAATCTACAGAGTATATAGGTAATGAATGGTATAAGTTGGGTTTGAGCAAAACAGCCGATTCAAATTTCACCAAATATTTCATGGATTTACTTTTATAAAAATTAAATAAATTCTATTTTTTGATAAAATAAATGAGATTATAAATTTAACTCATTAATGAAAAAAATTAATATATTATCAAATCCTTTTTAAAACATGATCTATTCTAAAATCCTAATAATTAGCATTACATTAGAAAATCCATTTTAAAACTAACATTCTAAAACCATTCCAAAACCACTTTTTAAAATATAATATAAATCTCTCAAAATACAAAAAAAAACCTCAAATGAATAAGTATATCTAAAAATAAGGATACCTAAATGGGTATTATAGTAGGCCAAGATCAAATGTAGTTGTAAAAATCATTTTAATAAGTAATTACTAATACTAAAAATAAAGAATGCATTTGAATCAACCCATAAAAGTGAAAAAGAAAAATAACATATATAATGATAGAATAATAAATTAAAATTAAAGTGGAAACATAATCATGTTAATTAGAATGGAATTCAAAGTGAATTATAAATAATCATGTGAAACTTTTATATATCTAGTGTGACTATAATAGATATACTTGGGAAGATCCATCTCTCAACCTATCAATGAGTTCCTAGAGAACAATTTCTCCAATATCCATAAGAATCATTATTTGTTGAAAACCCCATTGTAAATAGTTAGAATATACTAGAGAATATTAGTAAATATATAAAAATAATGAGTAGAAAAACAACCTCTCAATCTCCCACTTAGATACTTAGGGTTATGCTGAATTTTTTCACTAGTGGTGGGGTAAAATTGTTACATATCATTAAATTTTCCTATCATAGATCCCATATAAAAAAAATTAAAATATCATATCTTATCACAAATATATAAACCATTCTTTTTAATTACTTATTAACACATCACATAACATCAATAAATGATCACAATAATTTTATAGTTTCAAAAAACTAAAATGAAACATGGTTTCATTGTGGCTTTATCATACGGTGTAACCCATTAAATAAAAAATATTTGTATAAGGATTCAAAGGGGATTATAATTTTTGGATGATTATAATATTTATATAACCACCGTTGAATTTTTTTGAATGAAATTTCATTGTGAGAACCTTTTATTGAAACATTTAACCTCCCATTAAATCCAAATATTCTAATATATATTAAATAAAAAAAACAAAAATATCTTTATAAAACTTAGTTAACACCATAAACAAATATCATCTATAAGAAATATAATAACATATCCAAAAAACCTCATCAAATTCCAATAATAAGAAGTAATATCCAAAAAATACCTAAAAACCACATATCAACCCGTGTGAAATAATTTTAAAGTATAATCCATCATTTAAAACACAATATAAATTGAGTAAAATACTCTTAAGAAATTTAACAAATGCATTACATAAATAAATTTTAATTACATAAATATATAATGGAAATTCACTAAAACCCTATTCATTTTAAAACATTAAATTAAAAAAATCTATTAAAAATAACCATATATTCTTTATAGATTAAGAGAAATAATTTTAATGAAACAAGAGTTTAGAAAAGTTATGGATAACAAGGTTTTCAATGAAAAAGGGAATGACATGGAAACACTTTCCTAGGATTAGATAAAATGAAACAAATCCTTTAATGATGATAGGAATGAAGAATAAATAATAATATACACACACTAACATTAAAACCCCACAAGGGTTTATAAAAACATCAACTTTGGGTTATACTAATCTGATCCCATAGTGAGAGGAAGTAGATTATGAGGGAAAAAATAAATAAGAAAGGATAAATTAGGACCCCAAATTTAATAATCCACAATAATTTATGAAGTAAGTTCAAGAATACATGAATGAAGATTAGAGATATTCTACAAGGGAACTCATGGTCCAAAAACATGTGAGGGATGTGAAAGGAAGCAATCAAGACTTAAATTTAGTTGGAGAAAAAGGATAAACTCACAAAATTTCAAATATTTTCAAGATTTATGGTATGGAAAAATGGTTTACCAACCTATATACAAAATATGAAAATTGAAATGGATAAACTTGGATGATCCACAAGGTGTGCGTGTATAGTTCTATAAACAATGTTCCAACTATGTGAAAACCTCTATAATATGATACATACCTTTGTATTACTAGATTTCACTGTTTTTTTATAATTCACAGAGTAAAATATCTATAACCTTCCCCACTTAATTTTAGTTTTAGATAAATTAAATATTTAAATAATGAATAAAAATATAAATAAACAAATAATCATAATATCATTGAATATATAGGATGGTGTGTGACGATTCTCCCCGTCGATTCACTTTATGACCCAAAAAAGTCACACTGAAGTATAAAGAAAATAAATGATCATCCTCACACATAATATAATTAAATATTTACTAGGGGTGAAAATTAACGTTCTGTGATATGATTTCTATAGTACTCATACTCGAGAGAAAAAATACAACTAAACACCTCCATAAATATATAAGTGATACTCAAAATCCAAAGAAAAAATTAAAACCAAGAAAGAGAAACTCAAAATAAATTATCCAAGAGACTAGACCTATCATATGTATCCCCGCTATATAATATTTCTTATTAACATGGTGGATCAAATGAAACTAAAGGTTCTAGGGAAATCACTAAATTCAATTCCTCCATTTTTTAACCAAGGAGGATAAACAGAACAATAATTCTAATGATGAATCAATAATCACATCAAAAAAATATAGGTTTCTTCAAAATAGAATTTTTTTTAAAAAAACCCAAGGAAGAGGGAATTCATCAACGAACTAGTTGAATTGAAAGGAATAAAATTGAAATAAATAAGGGTATACCTCAGACATGATCCTATAGAAATTTACTCAAATATGGGTTAAGAAAATTATTTCTCTATCATTAGTATTCAACTCCACATAATTTATTAATAACTAAAAACTAATTCCATATAAAAAATGACTTCTGAGCACTCAAATATATGGCCAGAATAACCATATTGATGACACATAAGGGAACACTTCTTCATTGGAGGAATGAATGTAGTATGACATGATTCGACCAAATCATTATGATTCCTTAACTCAGGATAATCTAGATTATACTTATCAAAAGATATACGACCTTAAAAAACATAAAAATGTTACCACCCTTGTCATGTTTCCCCTTAGAAATCAGATCTACCACAATAGCCTTATTGAACACATACTATAAAGGATTTAGATTATACAAATTCACTCTAGAGAAATGATTTATATGTATTCCCGTAAATAATAGATTAACATTAGATGTTTACTTGAATAGAAACATATGGGATAAGGTAACAAACTCATTAAAAATGGTGATATACTCCTTCCCTAATCATTTAACCTATTGGAAACTCAAAAGATCCATCACCTTCTCTAATTTTAAATTTATATGGTAATTAAACTAAATGAATATTGATTAAAATAATTTATATGACACAATACACCGGAGTTGATGAAAAATTGTAGCCTCCCTATACTGAAGGCTTGGTCCCTCAAAAAACTATTAGGTGATTTTTACTCATGAGTTTTCAAGAGATTTACTGAATTTATGACACCCTCAATATTCTCTAGTTACTCCTTATACAATTGATGTGTTTATAAACAAGAACATTTGAGAGAATACTATGATAATTTCATCTCTTCCACTCTATATGGAGCATGGGTAGAGTCATTAAATTAAAACTAAAAATCCAAGCCCTGATATATATTAATTTGGGTAACGGCCCATGATATATAATTTCCATGATTCATTGAGACATTTTTATGATTCATACACTAGATAGAAAATGAATCATGTGGCTCAATTAGAGACTCTTAATATTCAAATTATGTAAGAAAAAATATTCCCCAAGTCAAAAATAATAACTAATATGTTTGGAAAAAACATTTAAAATCATTACAACAAACAAAATTTAAATTATATTGCAAGACTTATAAAAATCAAGCTCATGATGAACCACATAATTTTTACAATCTTGAAATTTCACATTAATGTATGTTTTCCATTTCACAATTCCATCATTGAAATCATTTTCATGACCCAAAACATCAATCCATTTTTAATAAATTTTATTAGACGACTTTTATTATTTAATAACCAATCCTTATCCATTTAAATCATTTTTATCATTAAAATCAATGTATTCCACTATAAAATATCAATAAGAACAAAAAAATAACATAAAAATCTATAAACACTGTCCAAAAACCATAAAAATAGTAAATGACCATAAAAAATTTAAAGCAAATCAAGTGGGAATTCGATAAAATATTTAAAGAGGTTATATATTATTCATGGGTTGGACACACATTTTGGAAGACCATTTTCCAGTGATTTAATTTCTAATGGGGGATTCTCAAAACTACAAACATGGGGTTTGAATGTATTTTTAGACCCTATCAATTAATATTGAACCTCTAGTTCAACAACCATTTCACACTAAATAATGGAAAACCTCTAATTTACCCATGTAACATTAATTTAATTTAAAATAACCTCAATATATATCAAATTGAATAAAAAATATATTTAGATTGAATTTAAAATTTATGAATCATAATACAACTTCCTATGGTTACTGAAGACTTCAAGTGAGAAAGAGAAATCTAAAATCTCCCCTCACAAACCTCTCAAGTACTTAAGCACTTATCTCAAATATATTATAACACCCTAATCAATAATGTTTCTCTAATATCATTTTATCTTCAACCAAACTAGGATATCCTTTCTTGACACATGAGGTGACATGTCAAAAGGCCCGAAGATAATTCCTGATCCCCAAGGGTTGATAACTAGGGCATGTCTATTAATGAAACACTCTTTTGAACCTCTTCACCCAATAAATAATGAATAACATTTTGAATAATTCATAATGAAAAAACAAAATTACGAATCCATCAATTGGACTTTTATAGAAATCAATTAATTTTTTTTAAAATACAATTCAACCTAGACATGGAATAACTCAAAATAAGAATCAATCTAACATTTTGACACAACATAAATATTGAAACATAAATCAAAATTAACTACGATATTAAAGTAAAAGAAATTTAAAATTGTCCAGTCCAGTCATGGTATGAACAAGCAATAAAGACCTAGAAATTCTAATCAAATGATCTCCCCATGATCTAAGGTCACCATAAAAAGACATAATAGAAAATCTACCCCATGATGAACCCTTGGAAAAAATTCTATAATATAGTGATTCTGGAGAATCTAAACACGAACCTATAAATCCACTCAGACTATATAAAATGAATGTTACGAGATGGGTGTGATCTAAATAGACCAATATGATTTCACAAAGGATTCCATGTATTTTCTATTTCAGAATATTCCATCGACACCAGTTTGAAATAAAATAGTTGAATGTATGAAATTAACACATTTGAAAAAACAAACTAATATGTATTTCTCAAATACTTTTTAAAGCAGATGCTAAATAATAAACAAATCTATTATATTTTCTTTAGAAAATCCATTTGAAAACATATTTTCTAAGACAATTATCAAATAACTTGTATAAAATACTCTTGAAATTTCTCTAATTACCAAAATAATACATGAAATGAATAAATACATATAAGTAAAAAGGTAAAAATGGAAATCTATGTGGATATAGATCAAAATATTTTGTAAAAATAGTTTTTCCTTAATAAGGTTGCGATAAATACTCATAAGATTCGAGAAAGTGTTCCAACCAAGGTTTTTTAGTTAAGAATTAGTCTGTGACTTTGTCACCAAATGGAATGTGTATTAGTTTCATGAAATGGTCTCCTAAATTATCCCTGAGATTATAATAAATTATAAATAGTCCAAATTGTTATTATTTATTATAGTATGAGATATCGAGTGGGATTTTTCTTTTGCTTGACTAATAAGGTTATTGTTGGATGACTATTTTCTTTGTGAATTTAACTATTAAGGGATAATTAGGGTACTATATTAGAATTGGGTAGGGAAATACTTTTAATTCATAGTATAATATTATTAATAGGTCAATCTATTATGTCTTAGTGGGCTATTTTTTGATGATGGTCCCACATTAGAGACATTATCAATACATGACTGGGAAAAGTAGTTATAATGATATGAGATTCCATAATAAATAAAGCCAATTAGCCTTAGAGAATGAAACATAAGAGAGTATCTCATATGGGTTGGATTAATTGAGTGAGTTCCCTATTTATGGATAGGATGTGAGTCATGTCTTATAATGGGTTATACAATATTCCCAATGCATTTTTTAAAGAGTAAATTTTCCTCGATGAATATGAACATTATGTTAAGGTCAAAAATAGGGATTGAGAGTTTGGTAGGGTTATCGATACATGAGTGGGTAAGTCCAATTGGATACGAAATAACAATTTGGATGATTGGTATGGTGTGCTAACATTGAGTAAGTACTCAGGATAAGTTCTATAGGAATTGAGTGTCATGTTTTCCTCTAATCTAGAGGGGTAAGCTTATCAATTACGATTGTAATATTTTATAAGTCATGGAATGGTGTGAAAGTGATGTTATATTATTATTTTTATAAAAAATGTTTTGATATAGGTATTTTGGATAGTTCTAGTGCAACTAGATACAATATTGTGGGTTAAGATATTGGATCACTAGATTTATAAGATACAATACTCAAAAAAAAAATATAAAAATAGTTTCAAACCATTGGTATAGTTCTATAAACCTTATGTATGGCCTATAAAAACCATTTTTAGGGTCTTTGGCTATTATGGAGTTGGTATAGATCTATACAAATAGTTTTGGGAAAACTATTGGTATATGTTATATTGAAATAAAACCCAGTATGGTTTTGATCTCAGATCCTCCCATTTATAATACAACGACCTAACCACTATCGTATGAATACATTTATGAATATAATTTCTGAATTTTTTATATGTATATTTTCATGTATTTAAACATTTTATGTATTTAATGTTATTTTACAATAGAATCTATAAAATATATGGGTACTTATAGGAAATGTTTCGGAAAACCGTTGGTATAGGTACCATGAATTTTTAGCTATAACAATGTTTTTAACAATATCATTGGCATAGGGTGGACCTATAACAACTATATTTTCCAAAACCATTTGTATAGGTCCATATAAGTGACCTATACCAACAGGTTTCCACGCCATTTGTAAACGCCTATTTGTATAGATCTAATTTCTGGTAGTGATATTATCACAGGGATAGGTATCAGGATGTGTATCTATTATAATTTTTTTCTTAATGTTATTAATTGGGTGTGATAAAGTACACGTGTGACGTGACAATGATTATTTGTAGTGACTATTTTTGATTACAAGGGATGATTAACATTTCATTGACTATTGTGTGGTTTTTTTATAAGGGTTAGTATATGTTAGGACCCTCTCATATTTGGTTGTATTGTGACCTAGAAACAAGTCTCATGGGATAATGATTTAATAAATGAAATTTATTTCATAGGTTGATTAATTTAACATAGAATCATGTTCTATGAGGTCATCATATGTGATATGAAAATGTGTTCTAGACTGCGATGTTTTTGGAGCTGGTGATATATTTTTGAGGGTTATATTTGTATGACATGGATTAATTCTATAGAGGGTGAGAGTTATGAATCGAATCCAAAGTTATATAAATGAGTGAATCATGTAACTCTCTAGAGTTTGATAAATTGGGTAGGATTACGCGTTTTAGTGTACCAGTTATCACAAAATTACAAAAAATGATAGATTTTGTATTGTTTGTTACACATTTATTTTCTCATGTAGACATTCATATATTGTTGAGTAAATTAGGGGAATTGTTAATGGTTTATTACTATTACTTATTCTCACTCTATAAATGAAACTCCATGGACATGAAAATATTACGTATGATATACAAGTTTGATCATATATTTTATAAGTGATCAGGATAGATTAGTTTATGAGTTTGAGGAGAGGATAGCGGGTTTTTTGTACGTACTCTATGTATTTTTTTGTTTATATATACATACATGGTTGTCCCAATGGTTGGAACTTGTGATGTTTGTGACATATGAATTATACAGTCTATTTTTATTTCATGGGTTTTTGTAAATATTTATTAGGGTCAACTAGTTGTTGTAATTCCATATTTCTTCCAAAATATTATATCATGGGTTATTTTTTGTTATTTTTTGTTATTGAATTCTATGATATTGAGATAATAGACGACCAAATATTCATTAGATAAAATCACTACTAGTTTGTAGCCTCTGTGATACACATAGGAATACTAGAGGTGGGAGTGAATCTCTATCTCAATTATTATTCAGGTGAACTAGTTTGGGGAGTTACAAATAGTATCAAATCCCCAATTTTTATTTTCTAGGAATTTTATAAGATTATATAGAGATATAAATGGTTAGAAGACGCGTATAAAACAAAATGTTTGTGTTAAGAACACCTTTATAGTGGAGTTCCATGTTACTATAATTGTGGAATTGCAGTTATTACATATTTCTTATTATAGTTGGTATATTTTTTTAATGGTAATTTTTTATTTTAAATTTTGTTTTACATCTATAATGTGAAATAATAGGGTGTTTATTCATGCATATTACAATGTATATAGATTGTAATGACATTCACATGTTTATATGGGTTTGGAAAAGGGTGTTTTAAAAATTATTTTCAGAAAAAAAAATATTTAAAGAGTAAGTGTTATTGAACAAATATTTTGAAATTTTAGTCTGGATAGTAGAATATAAATTTTCTTATTACACTTAATAACTTAAATGGTTCATACTAAAAAAACCATTGGAAAATGCATTTTGGGTGAACAACTTGTTGATTAATAATTGAATGCACATGTGGGGTGATAACAATGCTCTGAATGGAATTTTATTCCTTGGGAATGGTTTAGTAATGGTAGATATGCCTTGTGTAAGGATTCATATGGACCATATAGGCTTGGATATAGTATAATACAAGAATGGGTTTGAAAATAGGCTGGAGACCTTGAGTGGGTGTACATAGTAATGTTGGGATCCACATATATATTGGGAATGGATACAAAGTGAGTTCATCCCAGAATATTTGTATAGTATGGGATAAGTAGGATTTTCTGTGTCCTAACAGGGTTATTTAGATGGGTTATCCTAGTTATATTATGATAGAACCGATAATAGTATAAATTATATAGGATTTTAGGGTATTTAAGAATCATATAATCACATGCGAAAGAGATAAATATATTTTGAATCAATATTGGTTAGTTAGTTCTCTTCCCCTATGATTATAAGTGGTTGGGAATTCAGGTATCATACATCATGTAAGGATGAGACGTGGGATGATGGAGAAAATGATAGTTATAGGTTCCCTCTTACCTTAAGGGAATGACAGTGTGGGGTTGTAAAAAGTATGGGGGTACACAAGACGATTCATAGTGAACTCAACCTTGTGATGATGTTCTATGTGATTGTCATTATTGATAAACAATATAAAAGTGGGAAAATATATATTTCGTATGATCTTTCTAGACTAGGATGCAGTAATTTATCCTTAGGATAGAGAAAAGGATATTGTTATAGAAAATAATTTACAAACTATGTGAAGCATTGGTGGTTTAAAATTTAAAATTAAGGAACATTCTTAAGATACATGTCCAGACTACTAGATGATTTCTAGATAGAAGGCTTCATGGAACCTTGGGTTTTGGATGATTGATGTTGTAAGGGAGTAATGGATGCATTGTTGATATAGAAACATAACTTGATTAGTCTATCTTCTATGAGTTATGTTGGTTGGTAGTATTTTTTGAAATATTAATTGTGAAAAGGGAGTGTTTACAATGAGTATTACCCCACTATAACTACCCATAGAGCACAAATGTTTTGAATTGTCGGAGGTTTCATGAAGGTAGAGACAAGGTGGTTAGTGTTATTTGAGTTTTCAAGTGCTAGCCTTCCATATCCTAGGGGAATTATGGAATAATTGAATGAGATAAAATTATTAAATCTCAAATTGAGTGGATGGAACTTGTGAAGTAAATGGTAGTGGTGTGGGTTGTCAGTAAATAGGGACTAATAATTTTGTGTGGGGAAGGACCATAAAACTATAAAAATATATATGAAATGCATTAAATAAGTGAATTGGGAAATCATTATTGTTTTTAGGAATTTCTATTAGGAGGTATAGATTTGTCAATATGTTTTTTATGATAAATAAGAATTAGTGATTGAGGGTCACATATTGAGACTTGATTGGGTGATATATAAGAAATCATATGTGTTTTAGGGGACTTGAGTAGGGAAATAGTTGATATTGAAAACCAATGGTAGAAAATGAAAACTAAGGGGTGTATGAAATCCAAGATATCACAAGACCTAGAAGCATGGATATCATGTCAAAATTTAATGATTTGTAGAGGGGATCATGATATGTGGCTATTATATATGTTTATTCTTATGTGAGGAGGTGTCAACTAGATGAATACACGAGGAATCCTATGGTGTTGAGCACCCTATTAGTCTACTAAGTAACAAACTATAATGATATGTTAACAAAACAACCAAATTATTCTAAATTATGGAATATATATTGGTTTTAGGTGTTGTGACAGTTGTAGAGGATAGCTAAGAATGAACCACATTTGGGAAGTTACTAGAGATTCTGGTGTTAGGCAAGTGCGTGTATGTTATGAGAGGTAGTTATCAATGAAAAAATAAAATATAGATCATGTTATCAAATGATCTTATTTATAAATAAAATATGATAGTGGGATCATGGAATTTATATTTTTTCAATGGAAAACCTTTTTTTATAAATATATAATTGGTCCACAAGGGATGAAAAATAAACATGGGTTATGTGTCTCAGCTAATGTAATAGATTTACATAGACTAAAAATATAAACCTTTGGAGTTTAATATTAGTGAATAAATTATTGAAGGGACACTTCCAAGGGGGATACATTATTGAATGAATAAGTATTGATGTTTTGTTCCCTGATTTTTGTGTCAAGTGTGATTTCCAAAGTAATAAATATATTTGGGGTGTTAACAGGTGCATTATGCAAGTAATTAGAGGTGATGAGGTAGAATTAGAGTAAAAAATATTATATAAAACATGATTAGTAAATTAAATAAAATGAGTTTCAAGGTCTTTAAATAAATTATAACATAAGGTTCTGGTTTAGTGATGACATGCCTAAGCCTATGATGAACATAGAGGTGAAAAACTGACCTTACATATATATAGATTTGAGTGGATCATGGTTGATGCATGGGGATTATTCATGGGGATGAAAAGTTAAGTGATGGAGAGTTTTTATGGATTAGAGTAACTAATTTTTAGTAGAATAAACAAAGGATGGGTGTTGGAGGAAGAAGATCAAAGTGATTTTTATCTTTGCAGGATTAATAATTGAGTAATTAAGTTTTAGACTTTTTTACATATTGAAAGAACTGTTTTTGAGGTGCATTGTTTGGTAGAAAATATCCAATTGAATATTATAGTGTTTTTTAAGTGAGGATAAAAAGAGAGTGTTATCAAGAGACACTGGGTACAAGATATGGTACCTTTGGGTATCCTATAAGAGGGCATGTGGTGTTGCAACACTAGATTGGATATCAGCTGGCTAGTGGGGTTCCCCCAATAACCAAGTGAGGTTAAATGTTATAAGTTGAGACCAACAGTGAACCCAATACGCATGGATGACATTTTTAAGAAGGAATTACATGCCTATATTTTCCTTAACCACCATTATTTGGTAAAGAAAATAAATTGGGGGAGGCCATTTTAGCCATCCTTTTTTACCATCCCATAACCATTGTTCCCTACGTTGATTTGGGTTGATTTAGTATGTGTTGGTCACCTAGATTGTTATAAGTTTTCTCATTGATATTACTCTATTATTATTATTCTATTTTTTCCTTTAGTTTAGTGTTATTTTAGTTAGGGATGTCATGATATATTTTATGAGATCATTGTGAAATCCACCCAGAATGATAGGGATTATTAGTATCATTTATATAAGACACCAAAAGTGAAAGAAAACTCCTTATCACTCACCATTACATTAAAGGTAAATTACCATTTGAATTTCCATTATATTTTTACATTTATGTTTTAAATTAGGTGTTAATTTAGGTTCAAATCATATGGGTATTTTAATAGGTGGTTGGGGGTACAAAAAGTTTAGATATTTCCTAAACCCATTATAAAAATTATAACCCGATGAAATTCAATATAGTAGTCCTCAAGGTTTGATCTCAAGAAGGTTGCAGGATAAGTTCAAAAATTTCACTATTTGTATATTATTTTTTTTAATAAGAATAAATTTATATATTTAGTGGTTATTACATCAAATGTCAACGAAAAAATGGAATAAATAATTAAATGAAAAAGGATATTTTTTCTAAATGTGAATATTGGATATAAAATAAACACGAAACCATATTTACAATAACAGTAATGGAAAGGTTTCAAACCTTTGGAAGAATCCCTTTTACATTTATAAAAGTGGTACCTAATTTTATTTCTCAATGAATAATTTCATACCTCAATGTGTGCACAAAAATATACCTAAGAACCAAACAGATTCCTTACTAAGGGTGTTGATCCTACTATTAATATGATTTGATTATAAAAATACATTTGATTAATAAAACATGATTGAACTTACTATACTTATATTTAAGTCCTTTTAAAAGAAAATTAATTAGTAAGAACAAAAAGATTACATTTAGAAATTGAAGACTAATCTAGAACATTTTTTTTAAAATGTGTATTTAAAAATAGAAGCAACTAGATTATTTTGAGAATATAATTTATATATAAATTAAAAAGTTTATAAAACATTATAAGAGTAAAAATGTAAATATAGATGGGTATCCACTATCCGTACATTATATGAGTTTTTTAGGGCATGGATGGATCACTAGCATTTTAATTTTTCCTCCCCCTCTCAATTCATATACCTAGAATTAATCTAACCCTAATGCATCCATGGGTTACTTCTTTCCTTTTATATCTTTTTAAACTAAATCTAATTTGTTTCAAATTTTACCCATGGTGGAGGGAAAAATAATTTCATTGTGATAACAATATTCATGTTTCTCTTTGGGAAATTTTTTCATGATAAATCTATACATGATTATCTTCCAGGTGGCAGTAACAACAATTATCACTTCATGTAGATGGGATGAAAACATGTATGTACACGGAGTAACTCTAGTGTGATACTAACTTTAATCATACTTAAATTATCCAATGAACTTTAACTATTCATATCCTCTTTAAATTAAGTTACATGGATAATATATTGGGTTTAAATAAATATCATTAGGTCATCCTACATATGAACCTTGATCCATCTTATATCTAAAAAGAAAATATATTTACTTGAGAATATCTATATATCCCATAATAATTTTATCCCTTTAGAAATACATTGAAAACAAAAGACTCAAAGTTGATTTATAATCTATAATTATTAATACTTTTCATGGATTTAATAAGGGCTTCATGTATTTAGTATGGGATTTACTCATTTCATAATACTTTCATGACAAAATAAAAAATAATTCTTGAAAATATATGTTTTTATTCCCAAAAACATATGACCTTTATCATAGAAAAAATTTGTAGTATGTTTCTTTTTTTAGAAATTTGTATGAATTTTTTATCCCAAACATAAGACTTTGGAATCATGTTATTCTTTTCTATTGTGTAAATTTTATGCTACAGTACATTTTAGAAAAAAAACATATGAAATCATTTCAAAACATGTATTCCTTTTCCCTTCAAAAATTTCTCACTCATTCCCTAAACATTTACAAAAACCAAAATTTAAACAAAGAATTCCCAATATATTATATGAATTAATATAAAAACTAGAGAAACATGAATTGATTCATTTTTAAAACTAAATCCAAACCATTCCACAAAATAAAATAAATTCAATTCCACTCAAATTGTAAAAATTGTGAGGATTTATTCATTGATATAAAAAAGTAAAAATATTGAAAATATGATCTCAATAAATTCCCCGACTATTAAGACTTTTAATATAATAATAGAAATATTAGAAACAAATAACAAAGTTAATTAAAAACAAGAACAAAAATAGAGTTTTTGGATTTAATAAACAGAGAACTGGAATATATTATGCCTCTTTAATAACCTTAATTTCAGAATCTCTATTAGCTTCATTCAACCCATTCAATTTTTTTTTATTTTCTTATTCAAAAAACACTTAAATCACTAAAACATTTCTCTAATAATAAGAATATTAATTTAAAAAATCTTTTATTGATTAAATATGTTCATGGGTCACCATAAGTATGATGAGTTCCTAAATATCCAACAATTGAGTTATAGAATTGTGTTCATCATGGGAAATTCTAAGGTTTTTTTATTGTTTGAAGGTTGGTATATCTCAAATGTCAAATATTCTAAGGCATAATAATGAGATTTGATTATTTTTTAAATATTATTCATCTATTTTTATACAATAATGGTTTTCTCTTGTTATCATTTTTATGAAATGACACCCAACAACCTGAATGTTTTTAAGGAATGTCCACATGATATTTTTTTATAAATAGTTTTTTTCCTCATAACATCATATACAGATTTTATGATCTATTATTTTGTTCCAAATTCTATCTAGAATTATAGTTTTGATGGTAGAGGGGATTTATTTGAAATTTAGAAAATTATTTGAATTTATGAGATTAGTTTTTGGGTGATAAATAATTTTTTAAAATTTACCAAACAACAATATTTTATTGAAATCACAATAATATTTAATAATAATATTATATTAAGAATTTAATATTCATAACTCTTCTCTAAAAACCTTCAATCAACCTAAAATCCGAAAAAATACTTTTGTATTTATCTTCACCACAAATCTATCCCAAATTATACAACAAACCATAAAAAATCCCCCCACAGTTTTGTTTAATTGAAATCATGAAATTTAATTATAGAGTTTTTTGGGATAGATATTTAGGATTTATATAAGGATTAACAATAAGTTATTATTTTGTATTAATGGATCACCACTTTCAAACTAAATGTTTATATATAATAATAGGTTCCTTTAATGAAATGGTTTTTTAAAAATTAAAAAAAATTATCTCAATAATCTCCAACACAATAAACTTAATGCATCAATGATTTAATATAAAAATTTTAAATTCATGTTAATCAGGATATGTTCAGTTCACTCAATAAATGAGATTATTGTGAAGAAATTTTAAAAGTTTTAGAGTCCTCATGGGTATGTGATTTCATAATCTAGATAGTTAGTTAGGGCTTATGATTTAAAATTTTAGAGGCATTTTCATGAATCTACAAAAATTTTTAATCTAAAACAATGTTTATTTCAATAATTTTTTAAATTTATTTCCACTGGTTGAATTAGTTCACTAATTTTCAATGGATTAAAAAACTAAAAAGGAATTAAATTTTATATAATATATTTAATGGAAATCCAAGAAATAAAAAAGGTGCACACTAAAATGAAATAATAAATATTTAGGTGAATAGAAAATAGAATATAATAAAGTAAAAAATTAATGTCCTACTCTAACCAAGGATGACCCAAAAAAACTTATTCTATGTATTATAATAATTGTTAAATAATTAAAAGAGATATTATAATAAATAATTATGGACATATATAGAAAAATTAATAAGGAAGGAACAAAATTTCTGTAGTTGTATTTACTAGCTTTATAAGAACCAGTTTTTACCCTGAGTAATAGATTAATTTAATTTTGGTCTAATTTTATTTCAAATAAATAATTTGGATATCTACTTATTTCATGAGGGTGTAAAGTCCTCTCATGTCCTGTTTGATGCCTGGAACCTAAATTTATGGGGAAACAAATTCTATATATCATAGTTAAATGAAACTGGGTGGTGTAGGGTTTATAGTTAGTTTAATCCATGTGATGTTGGATGGTGGGATGAAATTGGGTGAACAGTTCCCCCAAACCATGTTATAGGGGTTTCATGTCCATGAAAAAACTATAGAAAAAATTGCAGAGGTGTTTTTCATGGTTGACACATGGTTTCCCTTATCCTGTATCCAAACCATGACAGTACCCCCTTCCTATAGACGACCATGCATGGTTGGCACATGGTTTGGAAAAATATGTTCTCAAACCATGTGAAGGAAAATTTTGGCTTATTTTAGTGTTTCCCACAGAATGACATAATTGAACCTCATTCCTCTTATGTTTTTCATTTCCAACATAGGAAACCTCCTTTTCCATCTTTCGATCCCTTTGAGGGCCTATCCTCGTAATTGAAGGAACTCCTCTGTCTGATGTTCGATCAAACATCCATTCATCTCATTGGATTACTCTCGGTACATTCTCAATTTATTTCTAATCATTATTCATTATTATTCATCCAGAAAAAGATATATAGGTGTGAGATTATATTCCCCAAATTTGGGGTGTTGATATTTTCTTTTCATCTCTTCCAATCTACTGAAAATGGTAGGATGATACTTTACGAGGTTAGTTGTACGAGTGTAAGGTATGTGATATACGATTTACTCCTCATGATTCTCATTTTATAATTTCTCTTTTGGCCGCACCGATTTCATCAGGAATTGTCTATTTAATTTATATGCCTTTCTTATTGTCATTAAAAATGTGTTATAAGATCCATTTTATATTTTTTTTATCCATTATTGGTGGTTTTATGCACCAATTCGACCACCCCATGTATCGTGATTCAAAATTTTTGATTTTAGTGGCTTATTTTGACATATTGATTATTATGACCTTTTAGCTCCACCGTTTGGGTTTTTTGGATTTACTCTGTTAATGGTAAGACATTATAATTATATGAATTGTGAATTGATAAATATATATTACCATGTTTACTTTCCACTTGAGCTTCATAAGGTAAGTTCATAAAATTGATAAATCAATGTTAAATTTAATTTAAAAGTACACTAAGTGTATGACTTGGACTTATTTAATGTAAAGGAATGTTTTGTTTCAGGTCTATATCACCCCTTTCCACTTATGTTTTTAGGTAGAATACTAAACCAAATTAAATTATTATGAATTATATTATATGAATTAAAAAATAATTTCTTGTCCCTTGTCATTTCCATACTTATAAATGGAATGGATTATACTAAATGAACTAATTAAATGATATTAATAATATTTGGCCTAATTAATTAGGGGAATAAATTTTAAAGTTCTTAATTTTATGTTGACCTTGGAATCATTATAGGAGTGGTTAGACTCGAATTAGATTTTGGATTCCTGAGGTAATGCCTTGAGCATTCATGGACAGCATTCCGATTCATGGATATCGACTGCCAAGTGTGAGACCAACATTGGAACTCGATCTTTGTTTGTTTGTTGATTCCTTGTATGAAACCATATGAACCATCATTTAATATTATATAATGATTTGGATACACTCATTAGATGTAGAATGGTTTCTAAGGTTCTGATATGCCTTGGTAACATCCTTGGGTCTGGCCAGTTCATATAAAATTTTACCAAGGATGTAATCCTTAGACTAAGTTAGATCACACTATTATGGAATTATATAGATAATTTTACATGGATTACACTATTAACCCTTTTCTAGGCTGCAATTATAATTTATTTTGAAACCCTTGCAGTCAAGGATTCCTTGGTTATTACCTTCAAACCTCTTCATCATTATGATAATAAATTTCTTGGTAATATCTTGGAACAAACACTATACTATCTTGAGGTGATGTCAATGATGGTTATATAACAAAAAAAAATTATTATATAAATTAGAACTTAATTTATTAATAAAATATTTACATTTTTAGACACTAGCCAGTGGATGAAGCATGTACTCTATAATTTACATTACTGTACTTATTTACTTTTATATATATGAATGCCTGCACATTATTTTAGTTTATATTACATGGAGAAGATGTAATAAAATCTATTCGTGGGGGAAAATTAAGATTTATCTAACACCCTATATAGGTTCCATTAGTACCTGGGAATACTTCATGTTTTTGGTGTTTAGAAATGGAGGTGTGTCGCTTAAGAAACATGATTGCTTACTTTATTAGGATAGAGCTAGTTGCAGATTATTGAGCTATAACTCAGGATATCACGAATAGGTATTGGATTCCAATTTTCTACTATTGTATAGCCTGTGTTGTCTTTTTTTGTACCCATGTTTTCCTTATTATTAGACACATGAAATCTCATCATCAGAATTTGTATATATGTTTCAATTTTTTAGTTAATTATTACTCTATACTAATTCTACGGTGTAATATGTTGTTATAATACATCTTACATTTAACTTATTTTGGTATTAAATTTAGCTATTGTTATAAACTCCAATAATGGGGGCACAGTCTCCCTATAAACAAACCCTAGGCCCTCACTCCTAGTCTACATCATCTAGTGTTTGGGGAGATGGGCTTGAGGCCATGTAGCCAACTGGGATCGGGGTGCATTAAGTGGCATCTGGTTCTAAGACATTGAAAAGTGGTATCTGAGTAGATTTATTTTATTAGAGTAAAATTTGTAGATTTTAGTCCTGAGATTAAGAACACTTGAAACTTGGTTATAATCTATTCATGGGAATAACTATACCATGTTTCGGGTAAATGCCAATTTTATTAAATTATAAATTTTGATCTGGGTTTTCCTATTATAATTGTTATCGTTTCACCATTGGGTGATGCACATTATATGTGGTGTTGTTAATTTTTATTTTGTTAGAATATCTTATATAATCCTTGGTCTGATGATATGAGGGGAATGATAATTTTTACCTGAATTATTGTATGCACCTATAATTCACACTCCATGAATATTTCCAAGCCATATAGGTGCATTTCACTACGAACATGTCTCGATATGCCTCTTATTGTTGAGTGATGTTGATGTATCTATACAATGCCTATGATTTTTCTTGGTTGTGATTGAGTTATTTCTAGTTTCAAATCATGTGGTGTTATGGGACTTCATGAGTTTGAATGTGTAATTTACCGATTCGATCCATTTTCTAATGTACCCAACCTAGAAGCCACTATACCATTGGCCCAAGTCGAGTGACCACATGTCCTCAAGTTCTCCTCCCCATATTCTAGAGGTTTCTGAAAAGAAAAAAGGGTCTAATATTATATGTCGAGAGACTATACCCTATCTAAAAGATTAAGGAATGAAAAAAAATATTTTAAATTGAAGAAACAATAGGGAACAATCAATAATATGCATAAATAACCATTTCCAAAACATGGTATAACCACATACAATAGTAAATATATCATTCCATGTGATAGTGTTAAAAGAAAAAAATCCCAAAAGAAGAGAAAACATTGTATCTCCAAAATGGTCTGGAATCCATGTCTGGAACCTCACCGGTATGTGTACATTGTCCAACTAAACTCCCCAGCATAGGGCCCTTGCCCCTACACTGACCTGGAAGCATGAAATCTGTTCGGGTACCCAATAATGGTAAGAGTAGGGTGTGAGTATAACATAGTAGGACACCACCAGTGGTGTCTAAAAAATATCTGGAAAATGTATATAGTTCATGAAAGTGATAATAAATGGAAAATAAAGGTAAATAGTTTAGTATAACATTATATAAAATGCTCATTTAAATTATACTACCATTGAAACGAGGTTCACTACATAGACATTTCCTGGTTTAATCTACCTTTTCCAGTGTTCAACGGATTAGGCATGTTCAATATTCTCAATCATATGGGAATAAAAATCAAGTCCTATCTCATTAGGAATCACATTATAAAAACCTCATAATTCTCACTTAAATGCCCCAATATGAGTGGAATGAAATGGACAGGGGAATAAAACTCTGTCCCTTTCCCTAACCCATGCATATGATGGTTGATCTAGAACCTTAGTCCAGCTCGACCCATGGGCGAAGAACCTAAATTCAATACCCCACTATACCAAGACATGTGCACATGCTTATGTATCATTCAAAATTATTAACCATATCAGAATAAGAATAGCCAATATCATTCCCAATATTAGAACAATATTAGTAAATGGAAAATTAAAATTTTTAGTCAATCAATTAACACATTCATCATTTATGTTACATAACACTTTATCCACATTCCCATTTCTGATGCCTATCTCACTAAGAATATTCAAGTATAAACATGATTCGTTATCATATTCCCATTTTCCCCATTTAACCTTCTTAAATTTAATCCAAAAAATCACTTATCCTTTAAACACATTATACACAAATAACCGCCATTCATTATAACACATTAAATAAACCAATTAACCTTCTGGTTAAGTCTCTATATTATTATGTGTCAATTTCAGACCTTATATTTTGGTTATCCCAATCCGAAGGGATGAAACACCCCATAGGTTTCCCTAAATTTGGTCAATCAAACCTCCTTAAATACCATGGGGGTCAGGAGGGGTTGAATTAATTATTTAGAAACCAAATACACCACATCTCATTAATGGAATCAAGAACACATCAAGAAGGGAAACAAGAATGAAACCCTACATGAAACAATCTATGATGAAACTATGATATATAGCCTGTAGAACACCTTCCTTGAATATATTAGAGAAGACACTCTAAATCAAGGACTTAAAAATTGATTCAAGAAACCCTGGGAGGCTCATCCAAATTCTCACTAGAAAGAAGGGGTTTTAGAGCTTCAAAAAGAGATGGAGAAAAGGTGTGAACCCTACCCCAATAAGAGAAATAAAAATGAGACTAGACATACCAGGATCTTCAATCCATAGATGAAGACCTCTAAACAGCCTTGATTTTGAGGAGAATAACTCTTTGGGGATCTTGGGAGCTTTGGTTCATTCCTAGGGCTACAAGAGAGAAGGAGGAGGAAAATAATTAGTGGAACATAAAAACCCCATAATTGAAATTTTGTAATTTTTAACTATTTCTATGCCGCACAGTTTACCCCCATCATTTTCTAAACTGTTTGTAAATCGTTTGGATACTATTATCACAAAACAAACACCTTGCATGATTTTCGGGGATTTCTTCATGGTTTTCACTAACCATGTGCTAACCGTGCCACATGCCCAAACCCCACCTTTTTCTTCCTCTTTCAGCTTCTGAACCCCCAGAATACCCACGGGTCGTCACCTGGACATGTAAAAATACTTATTAAACAAAAAGAAGGATTAAAACTGAAAGGTAAGTAAGACATACCTTAAAGAGAAATCCAGGATCTTACAACCTATCCACCTTAGAACGGCTCATCCCCGATCCGCTCTCCCTATGCATCATTAAGTTCCCAAAGAAAAAAGAACGAACAACTGGACCCACATATCATATTATCTCTCCAACATCTCTTCTTGAACATTTCCATGTTTCTATTGAATATAAACTAAAATCACCACCCATACCTACAAGACCATTATATTATGATCCAAAATACGAAGCAGGTGCTCCTCAAAGGATGCATCAACCTCATGCTCGACATCCTCAGCATTTATCACGTGGGATGGATCTGGATGATACTTTTGGAGTTGTGAAACATAGAAAAAGTAATGAATCCCACAATACTACTATGGAAGAGCCAATCACTAAGCCACAAGTCTGGTCATTTTCATAATCTCAAATGGCCTCACATACTAATGTGACAACATTCTTTTTTTCGATATATAGAGGTGAACCAACCGTGACAACAATTGAAGAAATTCCCAATCACACACCTTAACTCATTTGTTCTATGACATCGATCATAATATTGTTTTTTCATACATTGAGCTATTTCCATATGCTTCTAAATCAATCGAACCTTCTCTGACATCTCCGGTACCAAACTCGGTCCAAACATCTCAGACTCCCCAGCCTCTCACTATCACAGTAGAGATCTACATAGTCTAACATAGAGTTTATAAAGTGGATCCATCTGAACAGTATCCTAAAATCTATTGTTGTATGAAAACAAGACAAGTGACAAGTTATTTTCCCACAAACCACTGAATTCCAAATCACATGCTCTCAACATGTCTTCAAATACCTGAATGGTATACACTAACTTCCCATCAGTCTATGGGTGATAAACCATACTCAATAGAACTTGGGTACCAAGAGACTTTTTTAGTCCATTCTTGAAGCATGGGGAGAAATGTGGATCATGATCCAAAACTATAGTTTTCATCACAACATACAATCATACTATTTCTCAAACATACAATTTTTTTAACTGGTCGACTGTATAGGTCTCCTAGACTATCAATAATTGAGCCACAATGGTTAGCCGATCTACCACTACTTAAATGGAATCATAATTCTAAGGCATCCTCAAAAGACCCACTATGAAGTCCATAATGATATCATTCCACTTCCACTCTAGAATAAGCAATGAATGTAATAACCCAACTTGATGTTGATGTTCAGCCTTCACTTAATGATATGTAAGGCATCGTGCCAGAAAACACACAACTTCTACCTTCATTCTTGGCCAGAAAAACTACCTACAAATATAACAATATATCTTCTTCAATCCTAGATGCACTTCCCACTTTGATGTGTGAAACACTCACATCAACTCCTCCTATACATCTGCGACACAACAAAATGAACATGAACGTAAGAAACCCAATCAACACCAAATGTCCAACCAGAAGTTGAATCCCCACCTTTAAGGATTCCCTTCACAACCAAAAACTCTGGGTCTATCATAGGACTATTTATATATCAGCTCAAAACTGAGGAATCAACTATTATAGATGAATGTTTCATCTTCCTACGACCATCCTGTGCCTCCGATTGAATTTCGGAAATAAATGAAATCATCTTCCACTTTGAAGTGGATTCTTTTACCACTTGATTCTGAGTCTTTCATCTTAGAGCATCATTGACACTATTACCAGTCCCTAGTGTGCACACAAACTCAAAATCAAAAGACCACAGGTACTCAACCCACCATCACTATCAATGATTCAAATCCCGCTAAGAGAGTATGTATTTGAGAATTTCATGGTTCGTAAACACTACGAAGGGTTCTCCCAACAAGTAATGACTCAAAAAATTATGGCCTGAACCAAAGTAGCAAGCTCCATGTCATGAATAGGATAATTTTTCTCATGTATACATAACTATCTTGACCCATAAGCTATAACCCGATCTTTCTTCCTCAACATTGCCCTATGTCCAATGCCGAACACATCACAGAATAAGGATCACATCATACCTGGTTCTCGTAAGAAAAAAATATATACATTAGTCAATCACTTCTTCATCTCTTGAAAAGCGTTCTCACATACCTATGAACAATCAAGCATAACCCCCTTCTTGGTTAGTCTTGTGAGCGACACATCCCAATGAGAGAAATCTCTATAAAACCATCGGTAATAACGAACCAAACCAAGAAACCTCTTAACATTAGAGATGTTTTTGGGATACTACCAAGAAACCCAAACCTACACCATTTCTAGATCCACCGACACACCTGACTCATAAATGATGTGTCCTAGAAAGTGCACCTCATCAATCCAAAACTAAAATTTTGAAATCTTGTCATAAATACTATGCTTTATTAGTGTACTCTAGATGATGCAATAATATTTGGCATGATTGTAATGAGTTATGGGGTATACCAAGACGTCATCAAATAAGACAACTATGAACTGATCAAGATACGGGTGATATATCGGGTTCATTTAGGCCATGAACACTACCAGTGCATTGGTCAATCCAATCAACATCACCATAAAATCATAAAACCCATACATGCTTCCGAAATATATCCGGGTTATGACATAAGGAATCACCCTCAAATGATGGTATCCCGATCTCAAATCGATCTTAGAAAACACTGATACACCTATGAGATAATAAAACATTTCATCGATTCTAGGAAGAGGATATTAGTTCTTAACTATCATCTGGTTTGTCTTCCTAAAATTGACACATAGCCATAGTGATCCATCATTCTTCAAAGAAACTAATACCGAAGATCCCCATGGTGATGTACTAGGATATATAAACCCATTAATCTCCAATTACTCTAACATATCCTTCTGTTCTTAGAGAATTGGTAGATCCATTATATATGGTGGAATGGATACTACATCCTCTCTTGGAAACAATTCAATCATAAAATCCACATCACTCTTGGGTGCTAACCCTTGAGAAGCCCCGAGGAAACACATCCTGAAACAGTTCCACAAAAAAGGGAAGACTTTCTTTCCTTTATCATAATAATATAACATAAGGCATTCCACATGGGTTGTGAGTTCTCCCAACTACTAGAATAATTTCACTATGCATCTCGCTTGAGTATCCCACTCACCATGAATGAATTATGTGTTTCCATCAGGAGATGTGAAATCTAACTGGCATCGGTAATAGTTGACATGGGCTTGATATAACACAAACCAATAAATTCCAATGATTAGGACCAAATATGACATATGTAGGATTGACAAACCCCACAGAAAATGTTACCCACCAATCTACCAAGAACATCCCCTACACTACCTGATGTCCTCAACTCATACCCCTAGCAGAGTATCAAGCGACATTACCCCACATGAAATCTCTATAGCTAAGCCCAACACATCTACGAACTGAGAAGAAATAGATAATGTATAAAACCTATATCAAATAAAGAACTAGAAAGAATAAAATCTATAATAATTGTAACTCGAATGGTAGATGGTCCCACCTCACCACCTTATGGTGTAGTCTGAGCTGAAGGGTGATGAGCTGTCCCTTTCCCCTTGTCTTTGGCCTGAGTACCCTACACTACACTACCCAGTTGATAAGGATGATCTCGTTTCAAAGATCCACATCAACCACCTCTATAAGTACAACCTATTGATAATTAACTACCTAACTGATACAGTGTAACAAACCCCTTTCCCACACTAGGAATCTGCCTATGAACTTCATTATTCATGAATTATCTTGAGTTCTTGAAGAAACTGTGCACATGGACTAACATGCCGCAAGATCATCCCTCGACCGGTGGGTGGGGACACTGGTAACGCTTGTTCCCCGACCTTCCACATGGATAACAGAGTTCCTGGTCATCGCCTTGGGAAGATGACCCCATCTTATGACTGCTTTTTGTGCTTCTACCCAGATGAAAGATTCCAAATCAGTGCTTCCAACAATCAGAAGCTGCACCACTTGATCACCTAGCTGGCGCAACAAGTTCACTACCTGATGATCCCTTCAGGTTCCCCTAAATCATAAGGGAATGATTCACCACTACAACGAACCTTTTTAGATGAAATATATTTAATTGAGACCAGATCTTGTGTCTTATCCCATTCTGGATGAATTTCTCCATACCTGCCTCATCTACTATCAACATAAAAACAAAGCGTCTTTAATTTGTGAAATGACTAGGATAGTCAATTAACAAAATTTTCCCAAGAATCAACCTCATAAAATCCTCATCCATTTCCTACCTCAAGGTTTCTGGGTAGAAGTGATCATGAAACTACTCTGGATAATCGTTCCACATAATTTCATCAGCCTGCTCCTTCAGAACCATGATGTTCTACCAACGCTTTGCCTAACCTATCAACATATTGGATTCTAACTTGACTCGCTCCTCGAGAGGAGTCTGTAGATGGTGAAGAATAGTTTGGTTGGAATCTATCTAGAACTCCACTACATCTATCCCACCCTCTCTGGTAAAGGTCGGGGGGTGCTACAGCTGAAGCTTCCTGGTCAGCTCAAGCATAATTGGTGTAGCCCTCCCTGGGTCTTGATCCTTCATTTTCTTTAAATGAGGAATGTTCTCATGGAACTGTTCTTACCTTTCTTCTTTGATCACCACATTATCATACTCTACTACTAGAGGAGAGTTCATGGAAATGTCTTCCTATCATCCAACTAGAACACATCTTCAAGGTTACATTTCTCTACAATTCCAAACATTTTCTTTAGAATGCATCAATAACACTTTTATGATAAGGAAAGAGATATAGGTAGGCTCATCACTTTACACAACCGAACCAGTTTCCATACACTACCCAAAAAAGACCACTCTAAACCAAATCACTACCCTTGTCCATCTCTCATAATGCCACGAATAACACAAGTATCTAATTCACACAATTACAAGACTTATCTTTTACCCAAGTCAAAATAGTTTCTATATTCCAATTTACTCTTAAAACATGTTTATCCACCTTTTCTTCATGGTTAAGAACCATTTTTTAGTTACTAATTACCCATTTCCCTTTCATGTTTACCCATTAATACCATCCCCTTAGGTATAATTTCATCACTTTTTAAGAAAAAAAATGCATCCTAGCCATTATATACCACAGAACAAAATCGTTTGTGAGCCTACCATGATGTATGTCACTTACCTACATATTTGTCTTGAATGATGCAAGAATTCATAGCCTCGCACCCATTTTTGGCCATGATAGAAAGATAACAAAACTGTTAAGTCACAGAATAAGTGCATAACCCAATGGTGAAATATCATCCTATATAACAACACACAACAAGAACAACAATCCCCTCTTAGGGTAACTTGGGTTTTCCCTCATACATGGGTTATCTAATCCCAAGAAAAATCCTATTAACATGTCCCAAAACATTCCAAAAATCATTTCTACCATTCCCTAAATAGAAAGTAAAAGAAAAGAACTCAGCTGATACCAATTTGTAATGTCCTCATCCCAGAAACCACAAAACTGGTGCCTCGGGCTGAGTCACCACATGACCTCAAGCATGCCTCCCCACACTCTATATGTTTTCGACTAGTATAAAGGGTCTAATAGGATATGTCGGGATACTATACCCTCTCTACAATAGTAATCCAAAATAGTGTATAGTTTAAATAATATAAAAAATAGGGAACATTCAATAACATGCGTAAATAACCAATTCTCAAACTGGGAACAACCGTATACAACAGTATAAATGTCATGCCATGCTACCATGCTAAGAGAAAAAAAACCCCAATAGTAGGAAAAAACATAGGGTCCTATAAATGGTCGTGTCTCTTTGTCTGGAACCTCACCCGTACATGTCCCATGCCTAACTCAACTCCCTAGCATAGGGCCCTTTCCCTTTCCCTTGCCCGTAGGATTGAAATCTACATGGGAACCCAATAGAGGCTTGAGCTGGGTGTGAGAATAACTCATTAGGACACCACCAACTATGTCTAAAAAATATACAACAAAATTAGATAGTGAATTTAAGTGATAAATAATGGAAAATAAATGTAAATAGTTTAATAGGCCATTCTAGATTTTTATCCTTGAAATTTTAATACCATTGAATCTAGGATCACTACTTATATATTTATTATTTTGATCTACCTTTTCATGTGTCTAATGGATTGGGAATGTTTATTATTATCAAGAATATGTGAATAAAAATCAAGTCCTATCACACTAGGCATCATATTATAAATACCTCATAATCCTCACATCAAAGCCTCAGTCTGGGTGGAATGCAACCATTATAGTAATATTACTCTATCCCATTACCTAACCAGTGCATTTGGTAGTGGAGAATTAACCTTGGTCAAACTCATCCCATGGGCGAAGAAGCACAAGTCTATACCCCACCCTACCAAGACATGTGCATATGCTTATTTATCATTCATCACAATTAACCATATGAAAAAAGCATATCCAATATCATTTAGATCATCACAACAATATCAGTAAATTTTAAATTAAAAATTTTCTCAATCCATTAACACATTCATCATTTATTTTAATTAACCCTTCAGCCCCATTCCCATATCCCATGCCTATTTCACAAGGCATATTCAAGTGTAAACATGATTCCTTATCATATTCCCATTTTTCCCATTAAACCCATTTTAATGTCAAACAAAAAATCCCTTAGATTTTAACCATATTATAGAGAACTAACTACCATCCATTAAATATCATTACAGAAACACATTATCCTCCTCGTTAAGTCTCTATATTATAATGAGTCAATTTCCCACATTACATTTTTGTTAGCCCAATCGGAAGGGCCATCACACCCATTGGGTGGCCCAAATTTGGTCAATCCATACTTCTTTCATCCCATGGGGGTAAATATGGGTTCAATTAATTATATTGACACAAAATAACCTACATATCATTAATGTAATGAAGAACACATCATGAAGGGAAACAAGAATGAATCCCTTCGAGCACAAATATATGATGAAATTATGAGATATAACTTGTAGACCTCCTACCTTGAATCCGATGGTGAACACACTCCAAATAGAGGAATTAGATATCAATTAAACCAACCATTGGATCCTCATCCTAAATCTGTCCAGAAATAAGGGGTTTTAGATCATCCGAAGGAGATGGATAAACGGTGTGAACCCTAACCCAATAAGAGAAATAAGGAACTTATTAGACTTACCCGGATTTTCAATCCACAACTGACTGCACTCAAAATGGAGTATGATTGATGGAGAATAACTCTAGGGAGATATTGGGATATTTGGTTCATTCATAGGGTTGAAAGAGGGGAGGAGGGGGAAAATCCCAAATAGAACATAAAAACCGTATATTGGAATTTTTGTAATTTATTAAAGATTATGGGCCACATAGTTTAACCACATAGTATTCAAAACTGTGAAAAAAACCATGGAGATGCTACTATCCAAAAACAACCCCCGGATATGTTTTTTTTGGAATTTCAGCATAGTTTTCTCTAACTGCGTGTAAACCTTTCAGTATGCCTAGAAACCCCATTTTTCTTCCACTTTCATGATCCAAAACCCCCAAACACCCCCTATGTCTTCACATAAACTAGAGAAAACACTTTTTCATCCAAAATGGAATACTTAAAACTGAAATGTATTTAAGGCATACCATACAGAGAAATCCAAGTTCTTACACATTTGAATAAAATTGAATGGACATTAATTTCATTGATAAGGTGTGTTATCCAGGATTCACTAGGAATAGAGATCCATTATAAATGAATCATGATATATAAAAATAAGAAAGTGAAACATTAAAAGAAAATATTAACATATAAAATGAAAGTGTTTTGAGTAAATAATGTGGAAATGTGTATTTAAGACTTCATCTAATGAAACCCCTATAATTTAAACTGGGTAACTTGTTGATACCTAGCCTTCTAAATGGGTAGTTGGGATAGTATAACAAGGATTGTGCCCCATTAATTTTGTATTCTTTTGTTAATGGTGTCATCTATATACTACTAGATTGTTAAGAGGCATGTTCTTAGAATTTTTTGACCAATTCTACCATGATGTCCTCATGTCGTGCTCCCTATGGGTGGTGATGACCATGCTGCAGACGTGGTGGGCCCAGAGCCATCAGTCTTACCAAAACGAGTTCCACTTGAGGTAACACATGTTGTACCTAGTCTGGGAACTAAATTTGAGAGTCGTGATATTTTTATTTGTCTAATTAATTACATGGGAGGTTTTCTATACCCACACCTAGGATAGATGATCTGACCCATGTGTTATAGTTGTAGAATCATCATAACTTCTCCAGGGGATGGCGGTCCACATGCTCTGAATTCTTTCTTAAGGACCACCATGTCTATCTTATAGAATCTGGATATGCCTCCAGAGTTGAGTTCAAGATTTCTATGTACATGTTGTGTGATTCGGCCAAACACTGGTGGGATATGGTTACCCAAGATGGTCTCCATTAGGTACTCATATAGGGTAATTTCTAAAATTTCTTCTATGATAGGTTTTTTCATCTAACACTAAGATATAACCAATATAGAGATTTCATAAATCTGGAGAAGGGTTATATTTCATTTATGGAGTATTCAGCATGGTTCACTTAGTTATAGCACTTTTCAATGCTCCTAGTCAGTGATGAGTTCATATGTGCTTGATGATTTTTGGGTGGAATTCACTATGCTAACCATACCCAAGTGAATTTATTTTCCCCAACTAAACTTTCTAAAATAGTTTACCAGGCTTTCATCACTGAGAAAAACTTGATGTATTGTGATAGTACCAAGAAAATAAGTTTAGTGATGACTGATACTATAATGTTATTCTGAAATTAGAATGAAATACCTTGAGGTTTATCATTAGGGATGTGTCAGTTGGAGTATCCATATTGGTAGATCTATGTTGTTTCTTCACTATGGAAGACATGGGAACCTGAAACCTTTGTGTGATATAGGCTCCCTAGAGTGCCGATCTTGCATCTATATGGGGAATGCTCGTTGATTATCTCTGGCATTTCCATTATCTTCTAGTGGAAGAGGTTTTACACCAGCTCCACCTTCAGGGGAAGATTATTTTACCCCCATCAAGTAGGGATTTGGAGTATCATTGGAATGATTTATAGAGGAGGAGGTCATGGGCCTGGTAGATAGAATTTGGATCACTACCAGCACTAGCAAGGTGATCTTGATCTTGGTAGCACAACTATTTCACATGATCATGGATCCGGTCAATTGCATGCACAACATCCTATACCTAAGGATTAGACTACAAAGACCATTACCAATACATGGTACTATTCTAGTGAACTCCAATATGGTATCTTCTTTACATGATATAGATTTATTTATAACCCTTCATCTCCTTATCTATCACGGAATGTTTTATAATGTAAATATAGTATGAGTGTGGTGTAATGACCATGGATACACTTTTCGGAGTATAGTCTTAGATAATATGGTAATGCATGGATAACCCACTTGTGGTAGGTACTTATCCCGTCACGTGGGACCTCATTGTTCTCGAGATGATATGATTCAATTTCATTTTTTGGTATGGATTGGTTGGTTATGTGTCATGCCTATGTAGACTACTATAACTGTAGGGAATCATTTACATCACCATCAAAAAGCATTTATCTATACAAAGGTGAGTGGGATATCCTGTATAGTAGATATGGACCAGATACTCATGGGATAGGTGGAATAATTGCCTATATTTCATATCTCTTCATAGAAGATCAGTGGTTACATCATGCTTAATTACCTCTTGTAGGAGATCATTGTATGGATGGTTTTCCAAATAATTTTTATAGTTTAACTCTTGAGAGAGAGGTAGAGTTTACAATTGAGCTTTGACAAGAGAACATTCAATGTTCATTCCTCTAAATAAGATGAAACCTACTTATCTCTATGATCTTAAGTGACAATTAAAGGACTCTGAGACCAAAGGTTTCATATAGACCATTACGTCCTATTGGGGTTCTATCAGTCATTTTTCCTAGAATTTAGATGAGAAAATATGGATTATAGATGGTTGATGCAGATTATGGTAAATAACTGGTATCCAATGCGTTGTATAGATGATATCTTTGAAAAACATTAAAGAGATTTAGTGTTTTCTATGATCAACAAGAGATCAGGATATTTTCAGGTATGGTTTAGTCCATCAGTCATACCTTATACAACTTTTCATATATAGAATGGTTTGTATGATTACCTCATCATGCTATTCATTCTTATGAACTCACCCAGTGTTTTCATGTATATGAGGAATGGGGTGTTCCACCCCTCTCTAGATTCTTTCATCATGGTATTTTTAGAAGACATATTGGTGTATTATCAGACTTGTAGAAACCATTATCATCACCTTGATATAATTATTAGTACCTAGAGAGACCTTACCCTTATTCCAATAATGATTATTGCCACATCTAGATAAAAAATGTTCACTTCTTAGGGTATATTATCTCAGAATCAAAAGTATATATTGACCAGGATAAGGTGAGTGTTGTGGTTTCCTAGGAGTATACCAAGAATGTGTTTGATATATAGATTTTATTAGGGATGGATGGATATTATAGGAATTTCATATAAGACCTCTCACGCCATTTTCAATATTTTAATAATCTTACAAAAAGGTCATTATGTTTCCATGGTCATAAACATGCAAGAAATCCTTTCATCAGACAAAATTGAGGATTTTCATGGCCTGTATTATGATTCTTCCTGATCCAGGAAGAGGATATAAATTATTCAATGATGCATTAGGAGTTTTCTATGGAGATTTCATGATATCCAATGATAGAGTTGTTTATACAGATCTCGATAGTTGAGTCCTCATGAGATATATTACCTGATGCACAACCTTGAGTAGGTATCTCTATTCGAAGACTTATGTTTACAGAGACACTATCTGATAGGTGATGGATGTGTGGGCTATATTGACCACAAGATCCTAAAATTTATATTTACACAACATTACATGAATCTAAGACAATAAAGATGAATAAAATATATTATTACCCTTCAATTTGGATATTGGCTGTACACCGATAAATTGCAATTCTATTACAGATGCCCTGAGTCAGAAAACTCAAACACATGTCATACCGGAAGCTAATGACGAAATGAAATTGATGGCCCTCTTCTCCAAGAAAAATCTAGAGATTCATGAGATTCATGATATGTCTTATCTATCACCATTGACATCTACTTATTACCTCTTTGAGATGGTAAAGAGAAGGAAATTTTCATATCCTGAACGTTTGGTTCCATATGAGAATGTTTCAGGAATTGAATAACCTCTTGATTGGTTTGTGGATAGAGATAACATCCTCCATATACATGTACGTTAATCAGTTTCTACAGATATGGGAGAGGAGTTTACGTGAGTGTACCATACTCCTTAGTGGGAAGTTTATCTAGGAATCTCTAAAATTTATTGAGATATGAGACACCCGTATTGGTGGCATGGCATGAAATGTCAAATATCAGGATTTATTACAAGGTGTTCTTCTTGTCAGTAGGTGAAATCGAAAGACTAGAGACCTTCAATTTTGTTATATAATCTTCTATTCCCAAAATGTAAATGGGAAAATGTCTACATGGACTTTGTAATCAGCTTATATAGTGTACTTAGAGTTAGTGACACAATATCAGAAGTTTTTGACAAGTTGATTAAATTATCCCCTCTTTAATATCTTATAGAATTTCTATATTGATGAGTTGGGATGGTTGTATTTCATTGAGATCATCCATATTAATGTGGTCCCTTATATTAATGTTTCAGATAGTGACACTTTTTTCATTTCATGTTTCAGGGAAGGGTAGCAAAAGGCTATGGGTATATAGTTACTTCTAAGCACACCATTTGAGCCTCAGACCAATGGAATGTATAAAATGAGGATATATATTCTAGTGAACATTCTATGAACATGATACCTTGATTTTGGTGGTTCTTGGTAGAAGAATATCAATCTTGTCAAGTTTTTATACAATAATAGATTTAGGAAGACAGTTCAGATGGCTTCTTTGAGGCCTTGTACCGTAGGACAATCTGTTCATCCCTTTGCTAGTTAGATGAAGCCACATCCCTAGTTATCATTAGAAACATACGAAGGTCTCATTGAAATCCTAATAAAATCCTCACTATAATAGGTCAAAAGAGATAGAAACATGCACATCTCACATTCCATGTCAATCCTAGGTCAGTTCTGATATACCAAGCATAACAAAAAATCTATCCCAGGGAATACCCACATAGGTTCTCACATATTATAGGGGGATGACCAATCACCCCATGATCATATTAGAAATCCCAAAAACCTCAATGTATCTCATGGTTATATCACAACCCACTATAACTAATTGTTCACAATCTAACACACCCCTCTAAAAGGGGGTCTAAGGGAACCTAAAATAGCACTATAATATCTCACTCATCTCAGTTATACCCCTATAGGGTTCATGTTTCTCAATTCATAAAATTAAACTTATTCTCTCAACCATTAGAAGTTGATACATACAACCAATGCACAAGGGTCAATCGTGGCACTTGTCACATTAGAAATTTAATTCATAAGACTTATATTTTAAATGAACAATTTTATTAATTATAATGTGTATATTTATAGAGATGGTGAAACATAATATATCACATTATATAAAAATTACACATAATATAATAATGAATATTTATAAGGAAACTAATCTCATTTTTGATGACTTTTCTATAAGTCATAGCCCATCCACTATATCCCAAGCCGGTCTATTTCCAACAGACCATATCCAAAAATCAATAGGTCCTAAATCAAAAAGAAAATTAATTAATTTAAATCAAATCATAATTAATTAAAAAATTTATAATTGAATTTATTTATAGTTATTCAGAATAATCATCAAATAACTCATCAAGTGAACTGGTTACACCAAAACCTTAACGAGCCATCCATGAGTGGTCTATGACATAATCTTGATACCATCTCAAGAAAAATTCCTAATGCATGACACCATGTAAATATATAATTTATATAATTTGGTAAAAACCTAGATAAATTCAAATTTTTTCATTCTTTCACCAAAATGGCACGCGAAAATGTGTTAGAATTTTCTCATGAATTCCTCTTGCCAAGATACAGTTAATCCCCATCATATCTGAATGATTTTACATTGATATGATGGAATAATTAATGAAACCAAATTTAGGGTCTCCCAAATTAGTGGGAAACTCAAGAGTATGAACAATGGGGTGCAAGAGGAGAGTAAGGGGAGAGTCTCACATTGAAATTCTATAAACATTACAAAGAAACCATCCTAGAATGAGTGTAATAAAAGGAGGGAAAGATGGGTCACCCCATGGTTCAAACTTTTGGGAGGTATAAAGAAAGAGGGGAGAGGGTTTGATAATTGAGATTTTATTCATTGGGTATTTTACACTTTTAATGAAATCCAAAAAGGCATTTAGTTTGACAGAAAATTTTTTCAAACTACGTGGCAACTGTGAAACCTTCATTATATAAGGTCACATTTCACACATTATTTGGATCCATGATTTATAAAATCAAATAATAACGATAAAAAATAAAAAAACATGAATATAATGTTTCATATGGTTTTTTAATCCATTCACCAATCACTAATCCAAATCCACCTCACCCTTTTACCCTGCATGGTTTCCCCTAACTATGTGGAAAATATGAATAGTGAATAAACCTTCCAAATATTCAAAAATATAACCTAAAGCTCCAAATAATTCACCAAGAACATGAATCATCTCTCAGTCTTGGATACATATATTAAAACACAATCTGAGGTTTCTCCATCCCATAGAATTCTATTTCTAATCTCAATTTTAAAATGACCCCTACCATAGAAGTCTAAAAATCGAATTTCCCATTGGAATTTTAAACATGAAAGGTAATTAGGTTTTAAAAACAACCCACCATAGAACATCAGTCCAAAAAATGTTTCAAAGTCTTTCAACCGTTTGTCTCAACCTATATAGATCACAAAATCAATCATAATTCACTACAATCTACCATGTAATACCTAACGTGCTTCAGCTGAAAAACTCTAAATACAGGAGAAACTATACATAAAAACAGAAATCTAATCTCTATCATATCTAAAACACTAAAATGGTGTTTAAAAATTCATTTATATCTCTAAACACTAATGTTTTAATGACCAATTAATCATTAGGATTATGGTGCTCCCAACAACAAGGATTATATTATAATGGCTGATTTCGAGCAACGATGATATTCGAAATCATAATTTCCTATGAATAAATCACGTCTAGTGGTCCAATTAAAATTCCATTGTGGTTTCCAACTCACCACAACAAATAAAACTTGAGAACACCAATTAAAGATTCCTTGTACCGCTATCCTAAAAATACATGGCCACACCAACCATTGCATAATCACATTACCCAATCACAATACCCGAATCCATGTAGGAATAATGAGATCCTACCAACAACAACAACAATGTTCAAACCCAAACTTTAGTGAAAATATATGGTTATATCCTTGACTAATAAAAACAACCTCTATGCTCTCACCCCAATCACTCATATATCCTCAAGCTGATACACACTCAGATAATACCAATGCCATTCTTGGCCTAATGAAAACACAAGAATTCTAGTCCACATCCCATATGTACCTGAAATATTTTTTTCCAAATGAAACTAGATAAATTATCTTTATCCACTCACCAATATCCATGTTTCATCTCGATTTTACAATTTCTAGTCTCATGAACCAATCACTCTACAATCACAATGGTCATACCGACATAATAAAGACTCAATTTATTACAATACATAATGATTGGATATGAACTTAAAACTTTTAAATCATTGCTAATGAAAATATAAATTTATAACCAATCCTAACTCACTAACAACATCATTTTTCATCAACCATAAAAATTCATCAATAATGAGGGTCACACCCTCTACTAGGCTATGGTTTACTCCCCACCATTTAAATTTCCGTATATTTGTCTTTGAGTGACAACACAAATTTGGTTTCTATAATTACATTCATGTTTATCCTTATTATCCATACTCATCATCAAGAATATAAATTCCAATAACTTCACCATCCACGATGTCACTGTCATCACAAAGGGATGTGTCCTAATTTCATCAAACCATAGGTCAATAGATCCTATATGAATTTAATCAACACTATCCATATAACAACCCTTATGTTTATTAAAAAACAATACATGATTTAATTACATACAATTACACATAATAAAATTGGAAGATCAAGACGTCTATTATGTTTGGGAATTATGTACATTAAATTACAACATTGAACATGAATTACAACATCTTTATTCAAAACCTTTTTAACATGATTGAGATTAAAACTACTTTGACTATCCTATGAAAATATACATGAAAGGGGTGATCCATAAAGCCCAGTAAGGGAATAAAATTGGAATAAAATAAAGATAATTATACATGTTATAAAAGGAAAATCAATGACATGTAGAGGAATATGAATAATAAGGAATGATATTGCGTGAGAATCATAACATGGGAAATGTGAAAACAACATCAAACACTTACTCATAAACACTGCTAAAGGAAAATCTACTAATACATAATTGTGGAAAAATTACCACAAATTAATTAGGTATACCCATTTCCCAACATGACATATAGTGATACTAAACATTACCCAATGCATTGGACCTTTAAATAGTTCAGGGTACACCCGTCAATTTCATTTCATTCTCATGATTAACCATGCCACATAAATTATCAAACAACGATTCATTCTTCATAATAATTTATTTAGAGATACAAGTGTGTATAATAAATACATGTAATTAATAAATAAATGTTTTTATGTGAATAAAAGTGAACACTAATTACTAGAAATTGGCATGGTCTTCATAACACGATTGGTTTGGCATGGAAAATCAAGGTGAAAATTCAGCAGCATAATGACGTCACTAAAAAGTTCATAAAAATGGTTGATAAAAGAAAATGGGTATATAATAATTTTAACCTTAATTGAACATTATTTGGGACATAGAGTGACATGTCCACACATATATATTTAGAAAATCAAGGCATATTATAATTTATGATCTTGTAAAAAATAAAAGGGAAAGGATGCTTATGAAATTTCAGCATTGTAATAGGTGTACAAGGGGGGGGGGGTAATGAGAGATAAAGGTGTCTCAATGAATGTATAAATAATAAGGGAATTATGGGGAGGTGATATATCAAACCCCATAATTAGTAATTGAAAATTAAATGGCATAACAAGATAAAGAAACCACGATAATGATGATAAAGGAAAGATCCCTTAGTTGAGTGTGTGACTAAAAAAGCTTGAAAAGGGGATAGATGAGAGAATGGGGTGCCTTGGGAGGATTATTAAGAGATAAGGAATGTGTAAGGACATGTATCAAGGATTTTTAGTGAATAGAAATGGGATATTGGGTGAGAATATATTGGAAAATAATAGAATTTCTATAATATTTATGTTTTGGACACTACAAAATGAAATATTCAAAACCACAAACCATACCATGGTTTTTGCACATGGTATCTGAAAAAAGGTAGTGTTTATTATTATTTTATTAATACATGGAACAAAAATATTAAAATATTTCCCATTATTATGTATAGTTGAGTCACTCTTTCAATGAAATGAATTTAAAATCATAAAATATATTATATATTTTGGGGGATTAATAAAGGCCTTAAAAAAATAATAAAATAAAAACAAAATCACTTTATTTTAATGGGGAACATATATTTTTAAAAGTATACCCATTATAGTATTTTTTATATCATTTTTCGGTCATTATTATTTCCTAAAACAGACAATATATTTATACAGTATTTAGTTTTTACTTGAAAATTTGTCAATTTCATAAAATTATGAAAAATTAACGATTTCATAAATTTGACATTCTGGCTCAAAAAATAATATTCCTTTTATCCAAATAATTTTATTAATATGTTTATTTTCACTTTTAAAATAATATTCATCATCTATTGAAAAAATGATGAGTATTTTTTGATAATAATAGTTTGTGATCCCTTATAAAACGTACATTTCACTGCATAAAAATTATATGACCACATATATTTTATAGACCTTATTTAATAATAATATTTTATTAAAATTCTATTTATTTTCAAAATAAAATAATTTATCTGCATAAATCCATTAATTGAATTTGAATATTACCTAAATATATAATTTCTATTTAATTAAATCAATATCAAAGTCATTTACAAAGTAAAAATAAAAAAAATAAAATTATTTTTATATAAAACATAAATATTCTAATTATGAAGGTCTTGATACATAGCCATTTATTGAACTAGCGTATACCCTAACAGTAACGTGCATTCCATTGAGACTTTCACGGGGCTATTCGACCATGTTGGTTTGGGCCGTGATCTCGATGATCTTGAACATATCCCCTAAATGTTTTTTTCTCAAGCTTATATTGTTGGATTTAAGATTTCTCATCGTCAAGGTAAAATACCAGTGATGATGCCTCCCTTAAAATCTTCGATAAATTGGATTCAAGGGGTACAATCCTATTGGATGAGGCCATCAATTCATTTTTTTGTGTTAATTGAATTTTTTAAAACTCTATATTTATACTAGTCATGTTATTACTATTTAATGAAAATTTTATCAATTGAAAGGATTTTTAATGGTCTTATCAAGGAAATTATATATAATAAAACAAAATAAGATCATTTTTTTATATAACAATATTACATAAAAAAATATTTAATCATAAGGCCATTTATTTTATAATAGTTCGGGTTATTACAATATTCTTCCCTTGAGAAATTTCGGCATCTAAATTTTCATTTGATGCCTTAAAACAAATTATAGTAATTCTAAGTCATCGCTATGTTTGGTTCCCACATTGCTTCTTTAAACTTGTGGTTTCTCCAAAACACTTTGACATGGTGTATTGTCTGATTTAGTAGAAAATTGTCTATATGATCTATAATATTCACATCATTCTCAAATGGTACCACCTATAGGTTGATTACATGTGACAGGTCAGGTATGTACATACATAAGAGTGGTACATAGAATACGTCATTAACTCGAGATAGGTTATGTGGGAGTGAAATTTGATAGGCCACCACTCTGATGTGATCAAGGATCTCAACTGGATTTATGAATCTTGGAATAGGATTACCCTTCTTCCAAATCACATCAGTTGCTTACATGGAGATATGAGAAGGAATACCGTGTCTCCAACATCAAACTCTAGGCCTTGTCAACAATAGTCATGTATATCTCTTTTGTCAGATCATTGAAGTCTTGATGCGTTACATAATTGTCTTATCATTTTCCACCATTTCCTCAACCATTTCCGGACCTAGACATTTTCATTTCCCAACATCACCCCAGTGTGAAAGTGTTATGAACCTCTTCCCATAAAGGGATTCAAAGGAATCCATTTGGATGATCGAGTTGAAACTGTTGATGGTAGAAGAACTCAACCAGAAGGAGATGCTGGTCCCATCCACCTTTGATCTCCATTGATTATTCTATCAACATACCCTCATGTGTATAGAGAGTATTCTAATATTGGACATCAATTTGAGGGTGATTGGCCATGCAGATGTTTAACACAGTAATTAAATCATGCTAGAGACTCATCCAAAACCTCGGGGTAAATCTAAGATCTCTATCGGATACAATAGATAATGGTACTCCATGAAACCTCACCACATCCAAGATTTATATATGTGAAAGTAGATATAGTGAGAAATCATATCATATCTCAAAGAGTGTATAGTATTTATAAGAATATCCAACACTACCCATATAGTATTATCCCCTCTTGATGACTTCGAAGGGTCAGTGAAAAAGTCCATGGTGATGTTTTACTAGTTCCATGTAAGAATGGGTAATGGTTGCATTATCCCCTTGGGTTTTTACCTTTCCACTTCCACATGATGACATATAATACATCTTGATGTTTAATATGTGATATCATTATTCATATTGTCCCACCAATAGTGTTCTTGAAGATCTCGATACATCATTTTCTTTTCTATGTGGATGGATAAGGTTGAGGTATGTGCATCATAAAAAAACTCATTTAGCTCAGGAATTGAAGGTACACAAATTCATGAGTCATATCAGAAAACACTTTTATAAAAACATTAACCTTAAATGAACTCTATTTCCACATAGCATTCAATTTCTTCTAAATTTCCACATCAAATTTTTGAGTATCCTTTACCCTCACCATAAGAGATGGTTGATAAAACATTTGTGAAAGGATTTCAGATGCTCTTTCATTTATGATTCCGATGTAAATTCATTCCAAATATAAGAAGATCAAATACCTCTCAATTATCCTCAATGATAGATTTTTAAGATCCTTGATACATACATAATCATCCACTTTATTCTATTTCCCAGGATGATGTTGGATTTTGCAGTCGTAGTCTTTGATCAAATATAACTAGCTTCACTGGTGTGTATTAATCTTTTTTTGTTTGAATATATACTTGATAATCATCTATTTCTTATATATTTCTAAATTATCCCCAAAGATATAATGCCACCAAATTTTCAAATCAAATATAACTACATCTAAATACACATCATATGTTGGGTATTTATGTTTGTGAAAATTAAACTACGTTGAAGAATATTCTATGACTTTTTCATATTGCATCAAAACATAGCCCATTACCTTCTTCAAAGAAACATTGAATACCAAAAGAATTTTTCAACTTGAGGTTAGTGTAAGTATTGGGGAAGTGATAGTCCTCCCTTTCAACTTGTTAAAGATATCTTCACATTCATCATTCTAGGAAAACATGATTCCCTTCCGATTGATCTTTTTGAGAGGCTTTGAAAATCCTTATAAATTTCTCATCAAATGTTGATAATACCCATCCTACCCAAAGAAACTATGGATATCAATAATAAATTCTTGCCTCATATATCCTTCAACTTCATTTATTTTTTATGTGTATATAGATATCACATTGTTTGTGATGATAAGTCCCATTAATGATACTTCCTTCGACCAGAACTCAAATTTTCTATACTTTTCATAAATCTTCTCTTTTCTCAATGTTTTAAGCATAGTGATCCAATGTTTCTCATGCTCATCCTTAATTTTGGATTATATTAGAATATAATTTATGGATACAACCAAAAATTAGTTGAGGTAATCCCTAATGTCTCTTTTCATCAAGTCCATGAAGATTTATGGAGCATTAATGATTCCAAAAGGAATAAATATGAAATCATAGTGTCCATAACATGTACAAAAAGTAAAGTTTGGGGTATCCTAATTCTTCACCAAAACTTGGTAATATCCTAACCATAGATCCACCTTGGAGAATTATTGTGCTTCACATAGTTGATCGAACATGTACTAAATCTGACGAAGATGATACTTGTTCTTTATCATGATATTTTTCATTATCTCGACATTTTTGAGCTCCTGATAATCGATGGAAAGGCGCATTGACCCATCTTTATTCTTGAAGAAGAGGACTAGTTCAACCCATGGGGAAGAACTTTGGAATATGATACCTTCATATAGATTCTCATATAGTTATTTCATTAGCACATAAACATCCCAAACAACAATTCTATGTGAATACTTTGATAATGGTGATGCCCCAAGTATAAAAATCTTTGCAAATTCAACATATTAGCTTGGAGTAAGATCAGGGAATTTCTCAAGAAATACATTAGGGTATTCACTCCCAATGGTAATGATTTAAAGGATGATTTTGTCCTTAGAATCAATAATTTGAGATATACATGCTTTCTCATAGTGAAATAATAATTATTCTTGAGATGATGGTACTAAAGAAGATTCATCCTTCTCATTGAATTTTTATAGAATATGAGAAAAATTCACAATATGGAGATTGACTTTATTCTCATATAAATTTATGTTGTATCTATATCAAGAAGTCTAATCCATGCCCATAATTGCATCAAATTACACCAAATGGAGTGTAAAAAGGTTTTCTGGGAAATTTATCCCACAAAAATTTACAAGAGAGGAGTTATATAATTGGGATGTAATAATTTTCTCATTTCCAATTTTCACCAACATCTATAATTCCTTGATTTGGGGTGGATTTTGAATAGTTATTCTAAATTTTCATGATATAAAGAATGAAGATAAATAGAATCAAAAAGTATGATCGCTATTATTGAATGGATTACTAGCATACCTGTATCCACTTTGAGGTCAGGATTCACTTTGGAGGTAGTGATAGAGAAATATAACCCTTGTTGTGTTGAATGTTATTTGTTTTCTCCATAAACCCTTGTCTTAGTTCATTTTTTCTCAAAGTTCCTTGATTACCTAATATTTTATCAATGAAAAATTCCTTAAGAGTTGACTATAGCATTCTTTTCCACCAACATAGTAGAAGGTTTCTACTATTAGAAATCACTGGCAAGGTGCCCTTCCTTCTGGCACCTAAAGAATTTCCTTGCCTCTCTCTAAAAAAATTCTAGGGGTTTTCTTTATGAACTATTGGAAATTGGGATGTTGATTTTTTTGGAAACAATAGTTATCTATATCATAAATCCAAAATTAAACTCTACCATTTTCTTCTCATATCCATGATATACCTGAGATTTTACAATATATTTTTCAACATTGATGTAACATCAGACAATTTATTCATAGTAATCAATTCCACAGATCACCAGGGCCTTCCATAGGTTATATTCTAACTCCCTAAAAAAGTGGTCAACCTTGAATTCAGGGGTAAGGAAAAATATAGAGGAATACAATGAAATTCTTATGATGTTTTCCTCATATGACCCAGTAGATTAATCCTCTTTGTGATTGAATAAAAATAAATACCGTTCTATTTTATGATGAAGACTGCAAAAAAACCATTCCCCGTAAATCCTTTATCCATATTTCTTAGATATCTTTATCAGGATTCATGTTTTTTTAGTTTCCACCACTAGTCTGATTCACCTTCCATATGTTAAATAGCCAAAAAAACCATTTCTTGTTTATATGATTGAAGGATAAAGAACATCTTTTCAATAGAGTTGATCCAACGTTCTGTTATTAAGGGATCAGATGAGCCATTGAAATTAGGATTCCTTCGATGCATGAAGTTATCGATTGTGTATTTTTCTCTATTAAGGGGTTTGTAAACTCCTATTGATCTAGGTTTCAATTCATATCCTAATTCAGTTGAGAGAGTATCATCACGAATTTTTTGATTCTTTCTCCCAATTGGTTTGGGAATCTCATTGAGACAATCATCACATTTCTCTTCACATTGATTTTTTACTCAATTCCTCATATTTCCCGCAATTACCTTGAATAAAAAAAATTAATTATGAGTATATTTACCTTTTAATAACATAAATTGGAATTTAAAGACATTAATGATGCAACATATAACGTACATTTATTTCTTTAACTTCTTCATGTCTAGGATTCAATATTTGTTATCTATTATATATTTCAAAACATATAATCTTATGGGATTTTTTACTCCCTTAATAATGGTTTATATTGAGTTTATGAATTACCAATGAATATCCCTCAGGAGTGCCAATCCTGGTGCGTAGTAAGTCCCATTGTTGTGTACCATGTTACGTTGAGTCAGGCCCAAAACACCTTTTCAGAGTTTTTACACCTACAAACATCTGTACCACAACCACATCAAAATTTTTTATATAAACATGAATTTATTTTCCTGATAAAATAGTTACTCTATTATAAACAAAATATAGTGTTGTTTTCTTATACATTGTCAAATAATTAATGCATTAACTTGAGTTTTCAAATCATAACTCCCAAAATAAGAAAAATTTTCCTTTTATACAAACTATAAAAACACTTATATCTATTAAAAAATAATACCTGATTTAATTACACAAAATATAACTTAATAGAACATAATTGATAATTATGTTTAGTTTATTTGGGAATTATTTACATTGAATTACAACATTAATGATTAATTACAACATATTTTTGGAAAACTTATTTAACATGATTATGCTTAAACCTGCATTGGATAACCTAAAGAAATAGATAAGAAATGTGTGATCCATAAAGCACAACAAGGGAATAAACATGGAATAAAATGAAGAAGATAATAATTTCTAGAAAATTAAAATCAATGAGGAATAGATGATGATTAATAAAAAGTCATGATAAATCATGATTATCATAACATGGGAAATGTGAAAACAACATAAAAACGACATCATAAACTTAGGACAAGGATATACTGTAATGAAATACTATAGGAAAAAATAAAATAAAGAAATGAGGTATAACCATATCCAAACATGATGTGTCATGATACAAAACATTACCAACTGAATTGGAGTGGTATATAATTTTGGGCGCACCGGTCACTTTCATTTCATTCTCATGCTTTAGTGTGACACACAAATCCAAAAACATGGAGTAATTCATCATCATAATTTTTTTCTGATAAAGGATTAAAGAATAAACACATTTTAGTCCAAAATAAAAAGTTATATGTTAATAAATGTGAAAACCCTTGATATTAAATGTGTATGGTATTCACTACACAATTGGTTTGACGAGGAAAATCGCAGTGAAAATTCGAAAGCATAACAACAACACATAAGAGTTTATAATATGTTTTAATGAGAGGGGAATGGGTTTTTCATAATTGTTACATAAATTGGATAGTAATAGGGATATGGCAGTACATGTATATATATAAATAATTAAAAAAGAAGGCGTACGATAGTAAATAAACTTGAAATAGAAACAAAAGGGAAAGCATTCTGACAAACTTTTGGCATGGTTACCTGGTGTACATGGGATAGATTAATATGTTAAAAATGCATCTATAATAATATATACAAAATAAAATAAGTATGAGGGAGGTGTGAAATCATAACCCATCATTTGTTAATGAAAATAATAGGTCATCACAAGATAAATAAACTTTGATAAAGATGAGAAAGGAAAGAACACTCTATTTGACTCCAAAAGCATAAAAATGGGATTATTGAGAGGTAGGGATACATGGGAGGATTATATTTAGATGATGGTAGATTAAGGACGTTATACAAGTATATTAAGTAATGATAAACTGGGGCATGTGTGGGTTTATATCAGAAAGAGATGGATTTATTTAATATTTAGGTTTTGGAATCTACAAAATGAAATATTCAAAACTAGAAACCCTCAGAAGGTTTTTTCTTGTGCTATCTTCCAAAAGGGAGTGTTTTTAATTTTTTAATTTGGAAATTGGATAAACGTTTTTAAATATTACCATTTCTTATGTGGAGGTGAGTCACTCATTTATTGAAATAAATTTAAAATCATAAAATATATTATATATTTTGGAGGATTCAAAAAGGAATTATTAAAATAATAAAACAAACATAAAATCAAATTAGTTTAAGTTGAAAACAAATATTTGGCTAAGGGTAACCATTATTGTTTTTATTACATCATTTTGGGTCATTATCATGTCATAAAACACACCATATATTTATACAGTATTTAATTTTTACCCAAAAATATGTCTATCGTAGAACATTATGAAAATTTAACCATTGGATAATTTAAAAATTATGATTCCAAAAAAAATATTTGGTCTATCCAAATTAATTTTTTAATTTTTCTCATCTTAACTTTTAAAATAATATTTAACATTTATTGAAAAATTTCTGGGTTTTTAACAATAACATTTTTTGAACCATTATAAAAAGTACATTTCACTTTAGAAAAATTATATGCATATTAATAATTAAAAAACGTTTATTAATAATAAAATATTATCAAAATAGAATTTATTTTGAAAATCCATCAATTAATCAAAATAAATAACTTCATTGAATTTGAATATTACCCAAATATAAAAATTGTGTTTAATTAATTTAAAATCAAAATAATTTATAATTTAAAAATAAGAAATGAAGATAAATTCATTATTATATACAATATATATTTATATTATTGAGGTCATTATAAATACCCATTTATTACACCCAACATATTCCCTAAGAGTATGGTGTGTTACAGTTAGACTTTAATGGGGATGTTCGGCAAACATGGTTTCGGTCGTGATCTCAATGTGGTTGAACTTCTCCCAGAAACAGTTTCTCTCATTCTAAAGTTGTTTCACCTAATCTAGGGATTGGTTAGGGGGAAAGACCAGAAATGCTATATCCCTTTAAAGGTCCAATAAATGGGAGTCTGGGGGTATGATCAAACTGGATGAGGCCATCACTTCCTTTATCTATACCAATTGGAATTTTTATAGCCGTATATATATACCAATTTTGTGAGCACTAATTAGTGTATTTGTTATCAATGGTAAATATTATTAAATATATTTTCAATCGAATTATATTTAATAAAAAAATATGTTAATGTTTCTTCTATTACCATATTACATAATAAAACTTTAAATCATAAGGGAATTTTATTTATTACAGTTCGTGTCGTTACCATCCATCCTTGTCTAATACATGAACATAAATAATTCATAATTTAACGACATCACATGTAAACAGTGTATACCATCTCTATATTATCCAAAAATAGATGGTGAAAAATCCCATACTACATGATCTTAGAACTCAACTAACAGTACAATGAGAATAACACCACAAAAACCAGTCCTAAACACCTAAAACATAGACTATTAACATCAGACATGTCCACCTACTCTAGTTAGAATCTTCACAATGCTTACATTCCAACAACCTGATATCTTATGCATGCCAACATGTATCACATGACCACCCACAAACCCAGTGGTCATCACAAAATAGAAATATTATATCTACACTCTGTCCATCAAATATTGAACTATGCATGAGTAAAATCAACAACCTCCCCAAGAAACACTCCTCAAAGAACATTGTTAGGCATCCAAATGATTATATATTTATAAACTAAACATTGAAAGAAAAATCACTACAGGTGATTTATATAAAAAACCATAAGATATCTCCATGACTACTATATATTACAAGTAGCACCTCTTATGAACTAATATCATAATAGGATGTATCTATCCATTGTTCCCTCATGTAAGGTTTTCACAAGCCTGGGCTAAATCCTCTCTCGGGTTATCCTCATATACTCAAATCATCTCAAAAATTTTCCTAAACTCGCAATTATCCTGATGTAAATCTAAATGTAATTTGGAACTAATATTTGTAATATAAAACATATCTCACATATGTCACAACTCAAGGGATAACATCCACCATCCCATTTCTGAGATTACACGGAAAATAATTTTCAATACAACCTCTCTAAAGTCTCACATACATATATACACATCATGCATCACATACAAAATAATTAGCCTACTAGCGTATTGATACTAAAGGAAATATATTTACTAGAATACCACCTCTCAGTCTAAAATATCATATAATGTTTATATATAGGAATATACCCTAGAAAATCAGTCTTATGTGAAGCTAGTCATAAGGTTCTGTTATGTAGAATTCCACCATGAAGCCATATGAGAAAACACCATATATGTTGTTGTTAACACTAGAAAAAATTGTTCTTAATTTCTATCTACAATGAGTACAACAACTACTTATAAGGGCTTCTTCATAGGTCATACAATGCCTACACCGACATATAATGGGTCACTATAAATCTTCAACAAGTGAGAGTACACAATATTTATCGAGAAACATCCCTCCAGATATATCGCATGCCAATCATAAGAGAAAACCTAACGTGGTTCACACTAATAAAACAGTTTCCTATAACTTTTATAGAATAGGTCTTTACCATTGCTAAAAAATCCTCGACTAATGGAGCCAAGTTAAAATCCCTAGTCATTTATTAGTACTTGAAACGACATGATAAATGAATCCATTATCATGCTCAAAAAATCCATGATAAATCCCACTGATATCAACACTTTTTTTGTGATGTCAAATTACCCATTTAATGTATCTTTTTAGTGCTATTAAAGGATCCATTTAACGAATTGTTTTTTGCACTAATAAAGGTATGCTTTATCAGTTACTTAAAAAGCATTGTTGTAGGGGTAAAAAAATATTTTTTCATACATATATGAACCTGAACCCTTAAACAATGCTCCAACACCACTGTATTAGTGACTTTCAACCCACCACCCCTTTATGAGTGCTTTACAAATATAAAGCATCCTACACCCACCTAGATTCTATCCCGACACCTCTTCTTTGAAAATAAAACACCTTTAACACTACCCCGTGTAGTTTTATTCTCTATTTAATCATATATTTTTATTTATATATAATTTTACGAAAAAAATTGTAACATATTATTATTTTTTTTAAAATATGTATGTGTGTGTGATATATATACAATTATATTTATTTGAATATATTATATATTATATTCATTTATATATACTATAATAAAATATAAACATATTTTAGTTTATTAATACACACATATTTGTATATATAACCCTTATATATATATTTGTATAATCTAGAAAATGGTTAGATAATGTTTTAAATAAATTTTTAATATATTAATTTATTTAAATATATTTGAATATATATATATATATTTAATAATTATTGACACCCACAACAATATATATAAACATTAATTGTATGGATATATATGTATATATTAATGCATTTTTATTTGGAAAATAATGTGGTTAATTTTATATACATTAAGTAAAATGAATAATAAATACTTATTATATATGTAAAAAAGTACATTTCTATATAATAATATGGATATATGTATTTATACAAGTGATTTATTATTTGTAAATATAGAAAAATATGCATATATTTAATTATAAATTCAACAACATTGTATAAAATGACAAAATTTCAAATCCACAATATCAATAGTAATTCTTCCCTAGGAAACAATTTAGCCACCACTTAAAATGGGAAAAAATTGCCCCCTAAACAAGGAATAAATTCTATAAAATTAAAATAATTTCAGTAACCCAACTAAGAATTTAGTTTTAGAGATCTTCTATACCTTTTTGGCATCATAAAATAGGACCATGGGCTTTCCAATATATCTGGGGCATAAATATCATCACATGATTCGATTTGATATGCGGTAGAGCCTAAACAGACACCCCGAACAAAAGTTTCGATCATTTGAAGATCAAATAATATTTTCAACTTAATTTAGATATTTTTTTTATTTGTTATCATTGAATTGTTATAAAATTACTATTATGAATACTAATTAAAAAATTATTAACTAAAAAATATTATTAATTATTTTATAATCCATTTTCACTAAATAACATATATATTAAATGTAAATGCATATTTAACCTTATCTAAAAAATATTTAGAAAATTTATTTTATATTTATAACAATATAAATATATTTATATATTAAAATATTATTTTCAATGATTTTATTGAAATAAACCCTTTATTAATGCTAGTAAAAAACCACTGAAAAGGTGGGAGTGGGTTTCTTTTAACAGTACCTCTAAAAATGTGTTGATAAAGACCCCCTTTATCAGAACTTTTTAGAAGCGCGGATAAATCTCCCCTTAACATCAATTGTTTACTAGAACTTTTAAATGGGGGGATCTATAATCCCTTTTAACATAAACTAATAAAGGGATGCATTTAAATTATTTTTTCATTGTTAAATATGACCTTTTACATCACAACAAGTCACTCTTAAAACCCCCCTTTATCCACTTTGAAATAGGGTGTCTTTAACAACGCATTTTGATAGTGTTGTTAAATATCTAGCACTGGATAACCATATAAGTTTTATCAAATAGTTTTGAAAACAAAACCATTTCATTATTGATATCAATCACAAATATGAAGTCATATATCATGTGTTTCATACAAGTTAAAAGTAATGCATGTACCCCAAGTAGCTTTCAATGAGAAAAGAGTCAAAATTGAAAATTCATAAATCCATGAACTCAAGTGAATCTGGCTAGGTGAAATTATACAGTCATAAAAGAAGAAATAGAGAAAAAAAATCACATATCCCTAGTCACATGGAATTTTCCTCAGAAAGGGAATTAATGATCCAATATTCACATGCATGTTACAGGATTTAAAACATTCCAATAACACATTTATATCATATCCGAAAATATTAGGAGATTATAAAAATATTTGATTCCACATTGTTACTCCCTACCTACCAAAGACCATATTTCAATGCCCAAAATGGCAGTCACCATGAACCTCATGTATGCCCACTCATATGACAGAGGTCACCAACTAGAATCATGGTCCAGGGTAGTACTTTGGGTAGAATATAACACTACATTAGAGTAGTAGCAATCATAGAATGGACTCAAACATAGTTCATAATAATAATAAATCAGAGTATGTAGAAGTAATGAAGCATAAACATAAATAATAAATGAATGTAGAAGAATATATTCATTTAGACTCACAGTCATATAAAATAAATCAACTTACTAACCACCTTGAAAATCACCTTAAAAGAGTAAAAAAAATAAAAATATATTTAGGAACTACCTTAAAACCGTCACCCCACATTATCCTAATTTCCAATGATACTGAAGATATCCCACTTGTGAAATCCTATTATAGGAATTTTCTAAATCTAAAATTATAAACTATAAATGATTCTTGGGTTCCGATATTCCATGACTGCCCATTTAGGGTGTGAGTGAAACATAGTATAGAGACACTAATTGGGTACCATAAATAAATATTAAATACAGTTGATTCAAATGTGACACAGTAAAAAATAGTTTGAATATTTAAATTAATTACTACCATTGATACATGGGTTCTACCACGACATTCAAGATCAATTATACATTCATTTACTAGTGTTTGAGAGTCTCTGAGAATATCATGAAAATTTAGGGGACAAATGTCTGACCATATGTCTCATGGATATGCTAACCATATGAGGAGGTACTAGATATAGTGAGTTTCCATAGGAATCTCATGATAATGGCATCGAATTCCATCGAATCTTGGTAGAATCTCATTAATTGGAGAGGTAGTAGGATGAATAATTTAATGTAAGGAGGTAACCCAATTCGTTCCAAATACAATAGAATGCTTATGATTCCAAGGTGACATCCTATTTAATCCCATGTACATATACTCATCAGGTCCTACAAAATGTCATAGGAATACCATAATCATCAGTCTCTAAAGATGAATCGTAGGTATTATTCTAGTCATTTAAAGCATCATGTATATCCACCAGATACATAGAAGTATCATAGTAATAAAATAACAAGGAATAATGTATGTATGATTATGACTTACAAATCAGTTCATAGGGGAAAAGAACATACCCAACTACATCTCACAAAACATCAAGCATATACCAAATCCTTATAAGTAATTCATGGCATTAATATATTAGCTAGTTCAAAGGCTGGTTCCTAAAGAATATCTTAGGAATCCAAATAGTATTAAACTATTTTTCAACGTGAGTTATAAGATGAAACCTACAATCATCAATAAAAATTCATACACACACCCTCACCCCATTTCCATTTTAGCTGGCACAATGTGTCTAAATATTCTCGTGGTCATATTCTGACCTAATCAAGGTAATATTTCAAAATCCAACACTCCACTCTAGAAGGAGGGTCTTGGAGTACATTCACCAGGTCCTCCATGTCTCAATAATTCAATTCATACCCTTATAGGTTCCATGTACCTCAAAGATTATAATTATCATTTATACTCTCTACCATTAGTGACCATGATTTCAAAATAATGCACAAGGGTCTGTCATTGACCATGACACATTGTTCAGTTCATTCATAGGAATTACATTTTAAATAAATAACATGGTTAATATCAAATGGTCTATTTCTAAAAGAGGGAATACTAGGAATATTATATTCTATATAAATAAATCATATTACCTTAATGAAAATATGTAAGTACCACTTACCTCATTCATGAACGTTTTTCCCTAAACATAACCCTATAACTCTTTCCTAAGCCTATCCATGTCTAAATGGCCATCACCCAAAAACACACGACCCTCTATCATGAAAAAACTACCAAATTAATTAATTATAATCATATTATAAGTAATTAAATAACATATAATTTTTTTTATAAATTATAGTGATCAAGAATAATGGAACGGTAACTCACCATGTGGCCTTGACACACCCGAACTGCATCCAAGTACTCATTTAAGGTTCATGTAATACTCCGACATCTATCCATAGAAAGAATTTAACAGAAAAACTCATTCAATATTAAATATATGTAATATTTTTAAAAAACTAGATAAATGAAAATGGTGAAATTCCATTACTGAAACACTATGCAATGACATGCATACATCATCTCAAGATTTCATCTATCTAAGAAACATGAAATCCCCATGCTGTCTAGATTATTCGTCAATTCTATAGAGGAATAATTAAATGACACCCTAATCCAAATCACAAAAATTATAAGGAATGTCCAGGGGAATAATAACGATAATAGAGGAGGAGATCCTTGCATAAAAAATCTAAAAAATTTCCATAAAAACATCCTAAACTATGGGGAATAAAAAGATGAATGAAGGGGGTCAAACCCCTATGTCGGTCATACATGAGGAAGGAAGAAGGATAATTTATGGTTTAAAAATTATAAGGTAGAATTTGGGTCTTTAAAACATTTAATTAAATTTAATAGGTCACATAATACTACCACACAACTTTCCAAACTAGGCACCAACTATACAACCTTCACTATCTATGGCCACACACCTCACATGGTTTGGAAACATAATTTACTAAATTTTGATCCAAAAAATTTATAATTTATTGGGATATTAATTATAGGATTTTCATTATTCCTATAAAACTATGTGCCAATCCAAAATCCCAATACGATCTGCACGGTTACCCTACATAGTTTCCTCTTATAGCATGGGGACCCTGTATAGTGAAATAACCATCTAAATTTTATAAATATAAACTAAAATCTCTTGAAACATACTCCAAAACTATTGAAAAATCATTAAAATCAATCCATATCCTTAAATACACCTCAGGAAACTCAAATTCACATATTTCTAATTAGAATCACAATTCCATAAATGAACCCTACTCCAAAATTTCAAATATTGAAATTCCATAAAATTTTTTCAAAGTGAACATATATGGGATTTTACAAATCCACCCCAAGAATTCCATATTATTTAGTAATTTTATGATTGAAACCATATTTTATTTCAAATCTATTATTTTTCTCAAGATATTCTATATTTTTTGTTCATTATCCTCATAGTATGAATACAATTCATTGAGAGTTATATTTTATTCCATTGCGATTTTTGGTTTAATAATGTTTCTCCTTTAAGTATTAGTGGATTGAAAACTAAAATAAGTTTAAATAATAGTAAAAATATATCTATAGTGATAATTATTATTTATTTCAGGGTCTAAATGAAATAAATCTTTATTTAGACCATTGAAAATATAAAATAAAAATCTATATAGAGAACCTCCATGGAAATGACAGAAATTAAAGAAGGTAGTTTTAGTAGATCCCATTGAAAATAAATCCCAAGAAATGAAATATTTTACTAAAAATAAGTAAAGATGTATATTTAGTGGGTTTTATGGGAAATTAAATGAAAAATATAAATTCAAAAAATGGAAAATAAATGTTTTCAAGGTAATGAAAAATATTCTTAAAACAACATGTTAAGACATATTTAATATTAACTATAAGATTCATTCCTTTAGACAATAAATTATTACATATAAAAAATTATTATGTTAGTAAATTTATCAATTAACTATTTAAGAAAACAAACTATTCACATAAATCTTCTAAGAAATCATACTAGGACCATTAAACGAGTGTTGATCCTACTGTCAATGTGAATCGATTAGTCAAAGAACTCCATGTAATGAAACCTAATTAAACATACTATGATCATAAGAAATACCTAACCCATGAAATTTAAATAGTAATAACATCCACATTACTTTTATAAATTGACAAAAAATCCAAATCTACTTAGATGAAATGTGTATTCATGAATGAAAACAACCAACTTCATTCTAGAATAGAATATCTAGTGAAACTCGAAAGGTTTCAATAAAGATAATGAATAAAAATAGAAATATCCTTGTGTATCTAATATCCAAAAACACCATGTATTTTTATCCAAAAAATATATATCTGAATCTATATTTTATTCTTCCTTTCTTCCTCTCTATTCATGTGCCCAAAACTACAACATCCCTTATGAGTGAGCCTTTATTTACTCTCTATGTCTCAACTTTTTTTCATCCACCATAGATTTCCTTTATATATTTACCATAATAGATGGAAGAATAACTTGAATGTTTTCTATTTATTCAATTCATTCCTAGGTAACATTCACACATGAAAATTATTTCCATAATTATCCTTTAGGTGGTATAAATAATGATCATGTCTTAATACACATGGGATAACAACCCACAAACATAGGCCATAATTATTATGGGCCACCATATTTTATTACATATTAAATATTCCTATAAACTAATAAAAATCATCGCCTTCTTAAATGTATTCATGTTTCAAAGATATCGAGTCAGAAAAAATAACATTGCAACTTCCTACACCCTGAACCTCGATCCATCTAATTTTTTCGTAAGTAAAAAATCATTATGTAATAATTTTTGTAAATATCTTATGTCTTTTATTGAGTACGATCTATAATGAAAATTAAATGATTTTAATTCAATATTAATTTTAGTTTTTTAATCTTTTTTTGGCATTCCAAAATACATTCGTTTTTTTATAGTTTCATACATTTTTAAGAATTTTATGATAATATAAGACTTTATTCATGAAAATTTAAGAATTAATCACCCAAGATGTAAGTATTTTCACTTCAAAAAATTATATTTCATTATTATATTAGTCATTATATATTCCTTTATCTTTAAAAATGAAATACCATTCGAAAAGGTAATACTTATCATTTGTGAAAATTCCCATGTGTAATACTTTTTGGAAAAAATGTATGTTTTAATTTCAAAAAAAGACAATACTTTTCCCTTTAATAATTTATGACCCATTACCTATAAATTAACAAAAAACGAAAATATAAACATGAAATGGAATCCATATATAAATATTGATAACTTGAAAACATGAATTGATCCATTTTGAAAATAAAAATATAAAACATTCTATAAACATAAAAATTATTCCATTTTACTCAAAATGAGAATTGATGAGAATTAATTCATTGAAATATAATGTTAAAAATAATTAATTTATAAGCTCTACCAGGTATTCCTTGGATCTTCTACACATCACTGGGTATTTTTTCAGTGTATCCGCACTACGTGGTTTTTTCTCATCATTTATTTTCAAAAGAATACTTTCTAGAAAATATTTTGAAATATTTATAATTAATAGTTATTGGTCGGTCTCTTGATATAGGGATTTGAGTCCTCAATATTTAAAATATTAGACATATACATGGATAAAAAGATTGGCTGGAAGGGATATCTTCTGAAATTAGGTATGCATTCCCTTATATATTAAGATATATAAATCATGTATTATGTGCAATAGTGTGATATTAGAAGATGTATCAGGCCCAATAAATTAAATATCGATTGAGAGGTTTTGAAATTATAAGAGCCCAAACCCTTACTTCAGGATCAGGTGCTAAAAATATGATATATACATTTTTGGATTAGATACAAATAAATGTGACCTACTATTTTCCATCAAAATTGTAAAAAATCAAAATAAAGGGATTTATCACATACATATCCAAATAAATTTTACGTTTAGAGTTTTATGATATTAGAACGTACTCTAACATAAAAAACACTAAATAATTCAATAAATTTTTTTCCTACCATACATAGCTTTTCATATTCTATAATAGGTCACTATTACCATCCATATGAAACACTTATAAAACTAATTAATTTAACATAAATATTGATATCCTTGGAAAAAGTAAACATAATATGTGTGAGCTCAAATGATCAGAAAGGGTAAACATAAGTATAATAATTTTAATTTCATCAATGATTATATTTTTATAAAAAATATTTGATGATATAATCATAGTGTATAAGCATAAAATAAGGGAATTTATATCCATAAATACCTATACCATCAATCATGAAACATGAAATTATGTTTTATCAAAGAAAAGAGTTACAATAATCATTAATTCCTTTCCTTGGGGTTTCAATCTTTATTAAAGGAATCAATAAAAAACCCATTGCAAGAATATAGAAAATGTGTCGGTATCTTGGGAACATTACCATCATAACCCACTTTAATCCCAAGTTATATTTAAACATAGCCCTATTAAATCCATAAGATAATGCCTCTAGTAAATCCCTATTTATTGACTCTACAGGAAAGGACCATTACCCATTACATTGAGTCATTATATGGGTAGATCCATCTTATAATATATATTGTGCTCACCCGGTTTTATTTGGTAACAACCATCATATAAGATATATCAGGATGAACTATGTTCTATAATGTGACTCTACCCTTCATATAAGTTGTATAAGGACCACATATTCATCAACATCAATATCCAAGTACCATTCAATAATAAATAATTCAGAATCAATAACATTTCATTCATAATAGTAATCAATTTAATTTCATAGATCGATTGACATGAGGAAAAGAAAAAATCTCCATTATGATCTCATAATCCATCCAAATAAAGAATATGAATATTACCAATACAACATATACCAAGAGGATTGTATGTAACATTATATTTTTATCTGACATTGATGAATGAAATGATTTTAAAATATCATTTTAAATTTTATTGTGGAAAATATCCTTTTCACATTGAGTAAAATTAAATGATGTCATCTTAGATGAAATATGATTTTGAAAGATCTCATAGAGCATTTCTTAAAGAATTTTACCTTTTTATTTTGAAACTACATGTTTGAAATTTGAAACATTATCATATATTAAAGAAAAAAATTCCTTGAAAATATCCTTATAAGTGTAATCTTACAAAATTGAGTGGTCATGATAGATGAAAATTCTGTTCATGTCAAGTATGATAAAAAAATATTCCTTTGAAATTTTTGGTAAATGTCAGAAGATACAATTTAGAAAAGGATAGAAATATTCCTTTTATAATTATTTAAAAAAAAATAAAATTATGGGTAAATATTATTTTTAAAATCTATATTAAATAATTGTGGAATAAATTATTTGAAAACATGGATTTAGAAGAAAATGGATTTTTGACTGAAGAGAGAAGTGAAGTTAGATTTTATTAAATTCATTTTTCCAATATTTTTAATTCATAAGCAGAGTGAAATCGTAATATTACATGAAAATTTCATGGATAAAAATATAAGGAAAACATATATGTGGTTCAAGAAAATAAAATTATATTACATTCTTCCAAATAACTGTTAAAATAAATAATCCCAAAAATAAAGGAGGTTGTATCATAAGGCCTTTTTCCACTTTGCTAAGTCCTCAATTGAAATCCTCATAAAAGAATAACATACAACAAAATTTAAATATCTTGAACATAATTAGATTCAATATATATCATATCAGTGTAGATGTATATACATATCATAAAATAATATGGGTGTATAACATAACTTAAATACCAAATAAGATAATTTGAGATGAAGAACCCTTACAATGATCATAACATACAATTTGGATTTAATAAATTAATAAATTATTTGCATAAAATATAAAACCACATAAAATTGTGGAAATAAAACATAATATACTGAAACTTAATCATAAAAATAATCATAGGATATCAATGAAAATTAATAAATAATATAACATAATTAATTTAAAGTGAGTTATGAAATTCTTAACCACTTTGTAAGATTCATATCAAATACCCTTATTTGAAATATTTAAAATTGAAATATAAAATACCAAAATTTATTGATAATTACATATATTTCATGTTAAAAGACTAATATACACACCATAAAAATTAATTATGTGCATAAAAACAAAATATTCCTCATTAAAAGTAAATTGAGATGAAATCGCTTAATACAATGGTAATCTCTGGATCAAAACCTCCTGAAAGAGACGAAATCATATTTATTTTTGAATCCAAAAAATATTCACGAAAATAATCATAAAATAGATTCATGAAATGTTTTTAAACTCTATAATAAAAATTATTTATGAATATGTAATATTTATCACAGTAATAAAATTGAGATGAGAAACCATTTCCTTGAGTCCAGACATTACATGTATTCCATTTAACTCATGCATAATGATAATATATAAATTACTATATTTATTAATATAATTATACATATTTAATACATTGAAAATAAATAATTTATTTCATTTTTTAATTAAACTTTTAAATACTTGATCACTTGTGTCAACATAATTTTTTTGAGGATGTTTGTTCATTGTTTCAAAAATAAATTCAGTGTGTTGACTGAGGTCCAAGGGGACATTCAAACATCATATCATGAATAATAATTAATCAATTTATTTATTTTCTATGAATAAATAATAATTTTAAAACCAATCTTGAATTTTGGTTAATAAAAATGAGCTATGTTACAATCATGGAGATGGTAAGCCGTACGTATGCTTGAGTAACGATTCAATTTTTCAGTTTTTATTATGGATAAGAGTTAATTAATATTTTATATTTTCATAATGATCATAATATAATAAATATAATATTATTTATTTAAATATACTTGTGAATATCATCAATGTAATTTGGTTATGAAAAATAATCACATCACTTCATGGAGGCAGTGGTCCACATGTACACACAAACGATGTTATATTTTTTAATTAGTAGAAAGGTAACAAGTAAAATGATATATTATACATTTAGAATGATAAATATGTCATTAATATAATAATTATTCCATATATATGACGTATATTCATTAAATATATCCATATAAACTTGAATGAAAATAGTTAGTGAAAAATGAATCACATCATTTCGTGATTAAGTAGTTCTTCACACACACGAGTTATGGTATCGTATCCACCATTGAATATAAATTAAGATTGTATATGTGATTTAATAATTTAATGTGTGTAATTATGATTCAAAAATAAAATATATTTTGTAAACCCATCTATATAAAAATCCTTGAGAGGCTATGATGAAAAATGAATTACTTATGTTCGTGGGGTGATAGTCCATTGTACACACAATTGATGGTTTCATTTACCATTTGATGGAAGAGGAGATGGATTTTAGTAATTACACTATCATTATTAAATATAATTGTAAATTATATACTTATTTATCATATCATATAAATTAAATAATATTTAAAGGAGGTGAAGGAATAAATAAAATGAAAATGGTTAGTTAAGGACGATGCCTCTGCTTTGGAAAATGGCTTCATGTTTGCAGCAAATGACTTACTAGGATGGATTTATAATAAGGACATATGATCTAAATCATGGGGAGAAATTTAGGGGAATTATTTTGGTAGGTATTGTTAGAGATAATGATCATTCAATGTGTGGATAGAAGTGGATATTTGCTGTCCTTTTATTTGCGAGGTGAGTGATACTATAGTAATTATTGAATAGAAAAAGGTGTACTAATGTTTTTTACTTAACAAAAGGATCAAAAAAAGATGTCTATCGAGAATTAGATAATAGAAGGTCTAAAATGAATATAAAATATATATAGTAATGTTTTTAGGTAACTTTAACCATTATATTATTAGTTTAATCGCTGATAAACTCTTTTTATCCTTCATTGGGGTAAAGGTTGTTTAGTCTTTCACTATTCATTAAAAACAGTTACTGTTAAAATTAATAGATGTAATAAATTATTATAATTAAAAATAATTAATCCATTTTATCTAATTCAATTAATATAAGTGATATAATTTAATTAAAAATTAAAAAACTACAAAAGTGATGAAAGTATAGTTTTTAAAGAAATATATTTTTCAAGTACAAGATGATTTTATATTAACTTTATGGCTAGTAATCATCATTTTTAGAATTATAATTAATATTTATTGATAAATAATCTATCTATATAATTTAAATGATTCCTGATTATGTATTTTTTTTAATTAACATAAATATAGAAATACTGTAAACTTTAAAACAATTTTTTTTTTGAGAAAACCCATTTTAACCCAAGATTAACCTTATTCTAATATATATTATAAATATGAGTAAAATGTAATTAATTGGATTTAATAAAACTAAATAATAATTTATGTTACATTAAATTAAAATAAAATCATATTGGGAATTTTATATAACGTAATTTATTGAAAATAAATGACAGCTTTACATGAAAATGGTATTTTCACTATTCACTAAAGATCAATATTTTCCAAAAAATATTAAATTTTTACACCAAGATAATTTTGTTATGATAATTTAAAAAATGAATTTAATATTAAATAATATATTTTTTAAAATATCCACAATTTAATTAAAATATATTTTCCCATAATGAAATGAAAATCCTTTTGGAAGAAAATATATTTAAGAAGAATAAATTAATGAACTAAAAATTGATTGTGTAATTAATTGTTATTATTAAATAAAGTTATTCTATGTGGAATATATATATATATATATATATATATTAAATTTTTTAATACTATTCATACCTACCAATTTAATGACTTGGTTATAAAAATCATATATTTAATAGGACATTTAATATTGATTTTTGGTGTTGAATATGATATCAAACATAACATTCACATTAAAATCATAGAGTGTCGCATCCCCCCTCATAAATTAATTTTATTATCATAATATGATATAGGTATCAAAAGATAACAGGTTTCAATTTTTAATTATTCATGCTGAAAGCCCACATCATGTAAAGGGCTAATAGAAATTCTACTTGAAAAGGGAGAGATGAAGGTATGAAGGTCATCTGGAGAAATGGATAACTTGGCTTCCAAGTAGGAGAATAGCAGTGGGAAGTGAATATATGAATATGGAAGAAAATATTAATTCCAAAATTATGATGTAGAGTGATAGAGATAATTTATCATAAAAAATTTAATGATAATGAGAAATTCAACATCCATATATCCATAAACCAGATGTGTAAAAGTGGCGACCATTTATTAAAAAAGGAAAAAATAGGATAAAATATTTACATTAAATATTTTTTTCTTATAAATAATTAATTTCATTCCATATAGACTAATAAAATAAAAAAAATATACTAACACAATAAGTTGAATTTCATCATTTAATAAATTTCCACCAAAATATCATATTTTTTCCGAAATGATAAGGTTTCTAGTTGAATTTTTTCATGCATCAAGTAGTAAAATAAACTTCTAACAGGTCACACTAAAATTAAATATATAATAAATCTATCCATCCTATCTTTATAAATTTATTGAAAACAAAATTTTTAGGACATGGATAGATAATTCAAAAAAATAAATAAACATTCATTTGAGTAAATAATACATCAATCTCCAAAATTCAATACTAATACCCAATGTTATAACAAAATAATTTTATAAATAAATAACTGTATATCCCAAATAAAGTAAAAATAATTTTTTTCTGAAAATATTACCTCATGAATATGATCTTATATTCCAAAAAATAACGTGATCTTATTCAGAAATATCATTAACCAATTAGTCACCAAATCAATTTTCAATTCAGTGGATATATATATAAAAAAACATGTGTTCCCAAAATTAACTCAATATCAAAGATATTATATACCCTAATGGTTGTCCAATCACTAAATTGTTTTTATACAAAAGGTAAAGTAATAATTTTTTTAACCCAAAGATTTAAAAATATGTCAACCTAATAAAACATCTTTTATAATATCCTTAATCACATTAAGATATAATCACATAAAACCTAAAAATGGGTGTCTAAAAATTTGGAATTATGATTGACCATAACATTATATACCTATGATGGAATATAAAACTCTTAAGATAAGCTCATACAAAAACATCCTAATTTCCAATGCTGGAAAACAATTACACTAATACAAACTATAACAACCTCAAACACACACTCCAAGATATGGGCCTAAAATATGTTCTTTACATTTATAGATTTTATATTGATAAATGTGACCCAATTTTTTCCATCCAAATATTACAACATAAATAGAAAATATTGGATCACATGCGTACCCAAAAAACATTTAGTTTCTGTATTTTTATTAATTAGTAAAAACAAGTACATGAACAACACTAAAGACTTCAAGAGATTATTTCCCCCACTTTATTGAGATTTTTATATTTCATAATATGCGATCATCATCATCCATATGAATCACTTCCACATATAATTAGTTCATTATCAATCTTGATATCCTGTTGAAATGTAACATTAGAAGGGGTGAGATCAAATGTTCACTAAGGGTAAACATATGCATTAATAATAGAATATCACCAGTGAAATAACTTGAGTATAAAGATATAATGACATAATAAATGTGCATGAGAATAACATAGAATAATTAATACACATAAATACAGTGATCATCAATCATTAAATATGGAATAAATCTCTATTAGATTCAAGAGAAATAAGTATCAATAATCATGAGCTATGTCATTTAAATATTTATTAATGGAATCATTAAAAATCATATAAAATTCATAATGAAAACATATTTGTATATTTGGGAATTTATTTTCATAATCTAGTTTAAACACATTTTATATATAATTGGATCCTAGTTATGTCTTTATAAGAAACCCTTCTGGAAATTAAATCATTCTTTTCTTTAAATAACATTATAATTATCCAATGCATTTGAGTGCTATTTTGGAATACCCACTGTATAAACTATATCAGGATCACCTAGTGTAACCTAGTTGAACCTAATGTAAATTCTATATTGGGATTACATGGGATCTATAATTGGTTTCCACCCTTTTTATATGATATATTAGGCTCATATTTTTTATCATCAATAATTTTCTTATACCATTTATGAATAAAAAATTTAGAATAATTCAATTTTTAATTTTAATAATAATCAATATTCATTCAGAGATTGATTATCCTATGTAATATATATGAGTTCCATGATAATATCATAATCCATCCAAATAAAGAATAAGGATGTGACTAATTCAAAAAATCCCCAATAGATTTTAATTAACAACATGGGCGGTTGATTTTGGAGGATGGAAATACAATTAAAATATCATTTAAATCAATATTGATGAAAATAATCTTTTCAATTTGAGTAAAATCTATGTATGTCCTCTTCTATGGAAAATTATTTTGATGGATAACTTGGAACAGTACATGAGGAATATATCCTTTAAATTTTGAAAACAATTATTTAAAATCTAATACTTTCTTAGTCATTAAATAAAAGGTTTCTTAAGACATAAAATTTTAAACATAAAAATGAATCATTAAATCATTTAGTGATTTTGAATGTGGAAGGTTATGCTCATGTCGAGTATATTTAAAAAAAATTCTTTCAATATTTCAACTGTAGTTAAAAAGTTCATCATTCAAAAATCATTTGGAAGAGTAATTTAAATTTGATTAGAAAAATTATGGGTAAAAATGAATTCAAAATATCATAATAAAATAGTTTTGAAAATGATTTTAAAAAACATATATTTCCAAGGAAAGGATTTTTGACTGAAGAGGGAAACGACGTGTGATTTTTATAAAACATGTTATCAATCATTTTATGTATTATAGAGAGTAAAATAGTACTATTACTTGAAAATTACATCAATAAAAATTAGGGAATAAAATAGATATGGTTCTAAAAAAATAGATCATATTATTTTCACATGAATAAATTTCAATGTAAACAATCCTAAAAAGAATAGAGATATTATAATAAATCATTTTAATCTTGCGTAACTACTCAATCCAAAACCTCATGAAATAATAGCATCATGTGTACATTTAATATCCTAAAAATAATTATATTAATGATATAAATTATCATAGTTCTAGTACATAGACATAATAAAAGATGATAGATATATAATATAAAATATATCCCATTGATGAAAATTTGAGACGAGAAACCCTTACAATGATCATAACATTGAGGTTAGAATTATTCAAGGAATTAAATATGGATATCATATTTATATCGAAATTATTTATTTGAAAAAACATATAAGATAATAAGCAGTTATTACACTCATAATTTAATAATATCAATGAAAATTTAGAAGTAATATATCCCAATGAAATGAAATTGAGTTATGAAATTCATTAGTAGTAGGTAAAATTATAGTGAAAAAACCATGGATGAAATAATGAAAATATAAATATAAAATAACATGATATATAAATAATTCATGATATTATATTTAAAATGTAATGTATATACATCATATAAAATAAATTAGGTTCATAATAATAAAATATTCATCAATGAAAGTAAATTGAGATGAAATCCCCTACCGTGTTAGTAATCACTGGATTGAAAACTCATGAATGATTTAACCACATATGATTAAATAAATCCCAATATTTTTTAGTAAAGGAATCATAAAAAAAATTATTATGTATTATAAACTCCATATAATACAAATAAGTGTTGAATAAAGAATATTAATAATGGGAATAAAAGTGAGATGAGAAACCCTTACCTCGAGTCCAGATATTCCATGTATGTCCTTTAAAGAATGTATAAAAAGACTTTATCAATTATTTTAGTTCATAAAAACATTTCATGTTTTAAAAAATTATAAATAAAACATTAATAATATTTATTATAATTAAATATTTAAATACACAACCAGTTAATTCTATGTCATGTGTTTTGAGGGTGTTCTGTTAATTGTTTCAAAAACCATTTCAGCGTGTTATCAAAGGTCAATGGTTTCATTATCGAATCATACAAAAAATAATATTAATGAAATAAGATTAATTTTTATACATAAATAATAATTTTAAAACAAATCAAGAATTTTGTTTACAAAAAAAACATTGTTGTAATCATAGAGATGGCATCCCATACATACACAGGAGTAATGTTTCCATTTTCCAAAGATTGACATGAAAAGGTTATATGTAATATTTAATATTTATTGATTTAAAATAATAGCATAAAAAAATATAAATTTATTAGATATACTTATATATATATCATCCTTGAGCTTTTTTTATGAAAAATAATAACATCGCATTGTGGAGACGGTAGTCCACACCATCACAAAAACAATATTATCATTTTTTAGTGATTGTAAAGGTAAGTTATAGAGTGATATATTATATTTTAATAATGATAAATATTATATTACTATCATAAATATCTTATATAGAATAAATATAGACATTATGTTTATCCTTATTAACTTCTATAAAAATTGCAAGTAAAAAATGAATCACATCTTTTCACGAGACAGTAGTTTGTCGTACACATGGGTGACATTATCGTGTTCCCCACAGAATGAAAAGTAAAAAGTTACAATTGATATAAAATTATATAATTATTATTATTTTCAAATTATCATATATATACTTTAAATAAAATATTATCACATTTCTTGAAAGGTGATGATGAAAAATGAGTTTCCTTGGTTTTTGAGGCGGTAGTCCACCAAACCCAAGAATAATTGTTTCATTTCAAATTCGATGGAAGAGGACATTTATTTTGGTTATTAAATTAACATAATAACCCTTAAAATTATGTTAAATAATGGTGTTATTATTTCATAATAATTCAAGAGTATTTTATGGAGTTGGAAGCATAAAGTAAATGAAAAATATCAGTTATGCATGATACAAACTCTTCAGACAACATCTTTTGGTTAGCTCCAAAATCCATATTATGATGTATTTATGATAAAAACTAATATCTAGGTATTAGTTAATTAATTAGTGAATTTATTTTATTAGTTAATTTTTGATAAAATGGGATTTGAATGTGTGAAGAGGAGAGGATGGGGAGTATACATTTATAAATGTAATGAGTGGGCCAATTTTAAATCATTAAATGAAAAAAGCATACCCACATTTTTCACATCCCCAAAGGAACAAAAATGATCCATTAATAACAATTATATAGAATAAGGTTTAAATAATTCGATAAAATATATTTTATTCTAGATTTTAGTCATTTAAGTCCTTATCTATTTAGTCAAACCCCCGGTAAACGTATTTTCACCTTAACCGTGAAAAAAATATTTCTTCCATGTTTACTATATATTTTTACCAAATAATAATTTGAACTTATTATATAATATAAATTATTATTATTTCAAATAGGTAATAAATTTTAAAAAATCAATTCATATATGTGTAAAAATTTAATTTAAAAATCAAATCCACAGACATGACAAAAAAGCTTGTTTTAGAGAAATGTTTTTTTCAAACATAAGATGATTTTATATTAACTATTTGACAAGTAACCATCATTGAATGCATTAAAATTAATATTAATTAAAATATAATATATAAATTTAATTTAAATAATTCTTCTTTATAGGATTATTTAACTAATAAAAATAGAGCAATGTTATGCAATTTAAAATAGTTTTCAGAAAAAAACATATTTTGAAATGCAAGAAAAATATTATACTAAAATATAGTATAAAAATGATTAAAATTTAATTAATTTTATTATATATAAATAAATTATATCTATTATACTTTAATTAAATATCAAATCATAATGGTACCTATATATTACTGAATTTATTGAGAATAAATGGTAGTTTTACAAAAAATATGTAATTTTTTTACTATTTACTGAAATTAAATTTTCTCAAAGAAAACAAAAAAATTACCCTTGTTAATTTATATATGATGATTTAAAAAGGTAAATTAATTTTACAAAATTTATTATTTAGAATATGTAGAAATCAATTGTAATATTTTCTCAAAACAAGCAGTAAATATAATTTTTGATGAAAACTTGTTTTTTTTATAATAAGATTACTTTAAAAAAATTTATTGTTTAATTAATATTAATTTATAAATAAATTTATAAATAATATATATATATATATATATTAGATAAAGTGGTTAATACTATTCATACTAGCCAATTTAACATCTAGGTTATAAAAACTATATATTTCATTAGGCATTTAAGCTCGGTGTTCTATTTTGAATAAGCTTTAAAACAGTAAGTTCCTCTTTTAAAATATGTTTTTGTTATAGTATCTATGATATAATTCATATATATACTAACATGATTGAGATTGGTGTTCCGTTCTAAGATTAGTTTTTTTATAATCGTTCTGTGGCCTCATTTTTAAGGGGTGTGTACACTAGATTCTTATGAGGGGTCCTAAATGGATCGTTGAGCTTGGGTTAAATTATAAATATCATACTTTTGACTCTATTATTATATTATAACAATTGTAGTTTTTTAGGCCTTATGGTTTACCCATTAGGTGATCCTTTGTCATGTGTGTTATCCCAAAATCTCCCTCTTAACAATGAATTAAGTACTTACATATTAATTGGATATGAAAATCCTCTCAAGGATTAGTATGTATCAATTTAGAGGTTAGTATAGAGCGTTTTACTATGTTGGTTATTGATAAAGGTCCGTATTTATAATATTTTTTATTAATAATGAAAGAAACTTGATTCTTATTGTATGATATTTCTTCTAAAAAGGGAATCCTATTTTCCTTAAAAAACTAATATATATAAAGTAATTATTTTGGATTAGTATATTGTGTGAGTATATAGTTTAGGTATAGGTTTTAATATTATTTTGATATTAGGTTAACCAACATTCCAAATGCATTCTTTGATGAGGGAATAGTCATTAGCAAATTTTACTATTATGGTAGAGTGGAAATTTGATATTGGTAATATTCTATGGTGCTTATGATATGAAATGTAAAATCATATGTGGTATGAAATAAAATATTTTTATTTGGAAATGTGTTTAAAATATTTATTAATAAGTCAATATAGGTTCTATGGAAATTGAATGGCATGTTCACCATTATGTGGTTTCAGATAGATGTCCAGTTTGTCATATCAAATTTTTTGAGTCAAGGGATGACATATAAGAGTTACAATTTTAGGTTTGGTAAGTGGTTATTTTTGATATAGTTTTCTTGGCATGATCTTCATGTAATAGATCCCATGTTGTTGGTCATGATATGGGATGTCCCAAATGTGGGAGAATCTAGCTGATGGATAGAGATTGTGTTATGTATAACATATTTTTTTTTCTTTTTTTAATTGGATATGATATAGAAATATTTTATATCAAAAAATACATCTCTAGAGTGACAAGTTTTTGTGCCAAGGGATGATATATGTTTCATCACCTATATTTTGGTTCCTTTATAAGGGTTAAGATATGTTTGGCCACTCCTATATTTGGATTCATTGTGGCTCAATAGTTTTTTACTGAGGGAGATGATTTTTAACCATGTTGAATGTTTTGTAGGGTGATTCTTTTTAATCTAACAGTATTTTAGAGAGGGTGATTCATTTTTTCCTAGTTCCATGTTCTAATGAATGAGAGTTTATAACATGGTTGTATGTTTTAGAGGGTTTTAGTTATTACCTTTCTTGATGTCATAATACATGATCCAATGAAACCTAGTAGATAATTGATGTTTCACTTCAACATTAGATAAATCAGCATGGGTATAGCATTATGGTTTCCTTGTTATCCCCCAATGACCAGATATGATTTATTATATTTTTATTTCTGTTTCTTTAATTATTTTATTATACATACACTGATATATTACTTATGTATTCAGGCTCACAGGTGGAGAGAATCCATACAAATGTATATGCGTCGGTGCTATAATAGAAATACAGGTTTTTTAATATGGTCCTCTTATGTGTGAAAAAAATTATAATATAGATGAAACTATGTTTTCACCTCTAATTAGGGGTTGTTATTTTGGGTTTTAGTCACCTATCAACATTCTAAAGGGTGAAAAACATATATCTATTCATACTAAAATTACAAAATTATCCTACATCAACTTTCATAATCTATTAATAATCAATATTTTTTCAATATTGATAAAATATATTAGGGGAAAATTTTTGAATTAAAATTTTATACATGTGACATTGATATATTTTTTAGGGAGTTGTTAAAAATGATATTTAGAGGGGTGTTGTGAGAAAACCATTCCTGGTGTGGCTCAAAAATCATTTTATTCCTAGGTTAAATGTATTAATAATGGTAACCCTAGTTTTATTTCTAGCTAGGGTTTCTGTAAAATATTTTTCAATTTGATTATAAAAATGGTTTCTTTTAAAAGTATTTTATTTTGAAAAAAAAGGAATAAATCAAAAAAACATTGAAAAAAATGAGAAAAGCTGATTGAATTAGGTTTGGTAATCCGATTGAATGGAAATCATAAGATTGAGACATTTGAATCTTACTCCTATAAAATGTTAAAAGATAGGTTTCAGGATTTTTCCACCACTCAGCCTCAATTGAATGGTTTTATGAGGCTAAACCTAAGAATAAATTCATATATGGTTTAACCTTTTTCATGTGTGTGTAAGTGGTTTAATGGATCTCTCGATGCTATATTAGATAATATCTAATCGGGATTCGTGGATCGCATGTCACCTATAATTACCATGAATCATCCTCAATGTAAAAAATATAATAAATCACCTCACCACTCAACTTAATCTATTATTTAATGTATATGATTTTACTTAGTGGAGGAATACAATGGATCATTGACCAGGGAAGGGATTAATAAATATAATTACAAAAAAATAAAATTTCATATAATATTAACAATTGCTTCTGAATACTAAATTAAATTAATATATATATATATATATATATATTCATTAATTTTTTATGAAACAATAATAATAATGTAAATCCTTCTCTACCATAATCACTTATATTTTATCCCTACATTTGAATAGTAATACAGATTGGTGGGGAAGAAGAACACATTGTAAATCATTGATAGTTGTAAATAAAATGAAGACAACAATAGAAAAAAATTATCTATCAAGTTGTGAACACCCTCATCCGTTGAATGCAAGTCTTACATAAACGACATCAATTTCCATATTCACTATTCATTGTTAAAAATATAATATATTTGATATACAATTCATATAATGTTTCATTTTCCCTAAGGAATTCAAATGACCAAATGACCAATTCTTCTAAAAATAAAAATCTCTATTCCTGGATCTTGATCAAAATATTTTACCCGATATGATGGATAAGAGATCCTCAAATTGATTTCATTCATGATAAAGTGTAATCCAAAGACTTATCTTAACGATGATGTCTGATAAAACCATATTTTCACATTTGTTCTCCTTCAAAGAATTCTCAAAATTTCCTGATGTAAATTATCCAATATGATAATTCCTCTTATGAAAATAAAAATTATCTTATGTGACGTATAATTCACTTATGTATAAATAAAATTTTATAGATCCTACTAAAGTTTCATACACATAGATGAAATCCAATCTCTATTTTTAAATGTACTCCATATAGGTTAATTACATTATCCATATATTAAATGTTGTATGGAATACAAATTTTTTCTATTAAAAAATTCAATAATATGAAAAATATATTCTAGTCTTATCAGTTATCATACACATAGATGAATTTTTCTTACATATGACTAAAAATTCCTATACATGGGTGAAATATCTTACAAAACTCAGAAAATATCCTACAAAGGTACCACAATTCAATTTCATTATATGTTTTTCTTACCTCTATCAAAATTTTTATAGAATGTATTCACATAAACATTGAATCTTCCAAAAATGAATTAATTTCCTTGAAAATTTCTTTTATACATGATATGATAATAATAAAACACACATAGATATGTTTATAATTTATTCTAATAAATAAAATGATGAAATAACCAATTAGAAATAATATTTTATGATATTTAAAAATCAAATCCATAATTTTTATTTTAAAAAATAAATTTTATATTTACACAAGAATCAATCAATATAATGGGCCTAAAATCATGAATATCAATTTAAATTTTATGAAAATATTGGATTTTTCAATTCACCTATACATAACCCATATAATTGAAGATGAGTGGTCTTTATTAATATTAACCAAAAAAATTAATGCACATTCTAGTGGGAGTTACTATTTTTACACATTTTTTTTGAAATTATCTTGCCTCATTAATGATCTCGATTATATTTTCTTTATTAAGTACATTTAGTTAATTTTTACTTTTATTATCCTCTATTTATCACATATACCAACCTTCTCAAAAATATTTCACTCTCCTATAACCTATAAATATTAATCAATGTTATTCTCATTCAATGTTCATGAAGATTCACAACAGCTTTATGAATTTCTTCACATCCACCAACTGATTCTATGATTTTTGTATATCTTGTTGAAATATATTTATTGTTCTATAGATTAGGGTTGGTGGATTCTATTGACAATATTATAAGGCATATTAAATGATTTTCACTATATTGAATCATAATTAATAATTATATGCTTCTTTTATGAATAAATTACTCCTTACATCCTACTCTACTGATTCATCTTCACTTATTTGAGTTCTTTATTGGATAACTAACACCCTTATAATTTAATATGTAATAAACCAGCCCCTTATCTATTTCCTTTAGTAGTTTTTGATTGATTTGTTTTACTTTGTTTCAAGATGAAATTTAGATTTCCTTTAGTAGGTGTGAGATCAATCTTACATAGATATCAACTTATTTTCATTTCATTGTAATGTTTCGCAAGGCCTTCAAACAAATAATTACAATGATTCTTTTCAATCACCTTTACAAAATCAGTATTTTTACTACAGATTAGACATTTCATTCAACTTTAACTCTCCTTAAAAACTCTCTTAAACTTCATGGGTATTATAAAATAAATACATTCAATAATAATGATATATTTATTCAATTTTACCTCTCGTTTTATTGTTTCAAAATATATTAATATCTTGTTCTAACATTTACATTCTATAATTCTTTTTCATATTTCCCTTTTCATAGGAAAAGAGAGTTACATTTTTACCTCAAACAGTGGTATTATTTGATGCTAAATCATATATGATATCTAGGAAAATTTTCCATCATTGAAAACATAATTATTCTCACTAAATAGAATCTAATATGGTGTAAAACTTCCTTTCATCAGCTAATTTATATTTTTTAAAATAACTTCTTCCATCTCACATTCCCCTTCCTCCTCACATGAATTCAACTATTATAATGCATCTAATTCTAGAGAAAGGATGTTTTGGATTTTATGGCATGTATTTGGTATGCCTACCAAGGTTATTCATTGATTTTATTTAATAATAGGGTAATATATAATGGTATTCTTGAAAATATTGTTCTTCGAAAAAGGGGATTTAAAATCAAAATAATGCCTCATTCTTCTAAAACAAAAATATCATAATGATACTTGGTTTATGACTATATTAACCAGAAATTTCATGTTCTTAAAATATGATTTTGTTATCTCATGAAAAAAGGTCATTGTACATAATATTTGAAAATAGTATCAGAATCTTCTAGGTTAGTGATTAAAATAATGGATTATATATCATGGAATGTTATTTAAAAATAATTTTAAATTTATGAACATTTACTCACCATGAAAATGAAAATATTTTCTTTTATATATTTATATAAAGCGAGTAAATTAGTAAAATTGTATCCTCATATTTACATTGATTAAAAGTTACAATTTCATTGATTTTAATCACAACATGTTTGAAAAACATACTAAAATTGAAATAAAGAAAATTGTTTTTATAAAAGTCCAAATTTTTTAAAAAATATATTTAAAAGTACTATACAACAAATATACCGTCCCCCAAACTTTAATGTTGAAGTGTACTAAATAATTTCAACAATAATTTCAATGTAAGATGATTCAAAAATAGAATCACATCAATAAGTAAATTTTAAAGGGAGATCTGACCTGATGTATTTCATTAATAAATATTTTTCGGGAGTGAGAGTTTCTACACTGATTCATTATGGAAATTTTCATAGAACCCTTTCATGTTGTTCCCATTGAAACTAAATGTTTCATTTTTTTCATTCATGAATATCTTTGAAAACCCCATTATAATAATAATCAGTAAATATAAATAGAACATCCCCATTGATGGATGTCTTTATACTGGGTAAACCTATCATGGGCCACTCTACTTTATTATTTTTAAATAACTGGGATATCAAAATCATCACTTTTAATTTCCTCAAATTCATGAATCTATAGTTTTCCTATTTTGTTGTAATTCACAAATCCATAGTTTGTCTCTCTCACTTTCCAAATTTGGTTTCTATTCCAAAACTATAGGTGGGTGACTACTATTCCCATTAATTAGGATATAAGGGCTCATTGAAACAATTAATTTATAAGCTATAATATAATCCAACTTGGTGTCTTATAACATTTGGGTCCAATATATTTTTTTGGTTAATGATATTTCTCTAAAATTCCCTTGATCCCATTATTGTACATTTAACCATTCCTACTTTTCTACATATGGAATTATGTAGATATCTTATCATGAACCCTATATTTCCTCATTAATGGCCTGTGTTTCTATGGAAAATATGTGTATCATGATCACATATGATGGCTATTTGAACTTTGAACCTAGAAAATATGCTTGTCCTTACGAAATTACACACACCAGTATCATCAATGGTCTTGGTTTCTTTATCTTACACCCATTTTGATACATAATCTACTACCAAAATGATAATAATTAAAAAATGGAATGGGAAATATTCATACAAAATATATTTCCCAAAGGAGTTTTTTTATAAAGTGGATTGGTTTTGAAGAATACATATTCAATTTGAAATATTTCATTAAAATTGACATTCCTCACATTGTTTAAAAAATTCAAGTGCATATCAAAATAAGGTGGACCAATGAATTCCAGATTTTGAAATTTTTGTTATTATCCTTTACGGTCCAAAGTGGCCCCCATTGGATACATTGTGAAAACGTAAAAAATATATTGAATTTCACTCTTAGGTGAGTATCTTTTTACCACATTATCACCATAAATTTTACCTATATAAAGATCTTCTCATATGTAATTTTTTTTAATTTTTTTTCTTTGAATTTATTTAGTTTCTAGTGAGATGAGACTTGGGATATTGTTAAATAATTTACCATGGTAGGATACCAAAGAACATCTCCAACATCTAATCTCAAATTTTCTAATTTTTTTATTATTAAGTGTTTTTATCATAGAATATCTATATATTATATGGTATACATCCTACACAGGTGATTGTCTACATTTATTTTAAATCTCTCTTTAGAATTTATCTCTAGATAAAACTCTTTAAGTAACAATATCCATCAGACTAGCCTGTGTTTCTCTTACTAATTATTTTTCATGTATCCAAGGGATTCCTGATTAGAAAATATGATTATTTTGGTTTTATGAAAATAATATATAATATATAGATTATAAATAAAACATTAAGAAATTCATTTTTGGTGGTTATATAGTAAATCTAGGTAGCATCTAATGTCATATAAGCACATTAAATGGATTAATATTTTCCTTCAACTGTTTGGGAGAGAACTACTCTCATGGTATGCTAAGAATCATATTAGAATATCACAAAATGGTTCTCATAGATTATTAATTTCATGAATGGTGTTGTGATCAATTTATAATTCAACTCATTCAATGATTCCAGGAACTTAAGATTAAAATTTAAAACAACATCAATGAAAATTAATAGAAATTATGGAAAAGAAATGTAAAAAAATCCCTAGATGGAACTTTTATAAAACCATACATGTTCTAGAAATGATCTATAATGTTTTAAAATAATTTGGAATTGAAATTAATTTTCTATATATATTTTATAATTATCCACTTTAATGAATTTTTTGGAATTAAATTCCAATTGATTATTCATATTTTCACTATAAAATTATACTTTAAAATGATCTAAAACATGTAATTATTAAAAATACATTTAATTTTGTTAAAAAATATACATAAATGATTAAATAAATTTCCAATACCAATTAAATCATCCAAAAATACTTCTATAAATATATTAATGTGGTTTGAAAATATACTTACAATGAGCCTGTAAAATATTGATAGGTAATTATAAGAACCTAATAAAATCATTTTTTAAGTAAATTTGATAGCAGTTTAGGTAAATGTAGCCTTATACCAATCCTATAAAGTAATGGGAACATGTGAGTAACATGAAAATCCATCTAGAATACAATAATGAGTTTTTAATACTAAAATATTTATAATATCTTTAATAAAATATATGGGGAAATAATCCTTCTTAGATAAATTTTAAAACAACCTATAATCTATATGCAATATCTGTCTCTATTGAATTCTCATAGATATTGATTTATTTTTTTCATTATAATGGTTGATCCTATTCTATTTAGGAAAATATTAATGAGGTTGGCCGATTATGAGTCTAAAATGGTGTATATGATGTCTTTATATAGATTCCCCAACCCCAGTAGTCCATATCCAATATTGGATTTATTACAGTATCCCTAAATTTAACTGATCACACCCTAAGGGAATGAATATTTTAGTGGACCAGGTAATTTATATACATGCCTGAATTTCACAATACATTTGAAAATGTAAAATACAATATTTTATTTTCATGGAGAAAATCATTATTATCTCTATCATTTCCTTTATTATCATAGTACACTTCCTTGAATCATATGGAAATGAAATATAAGGGGTGAGATCTATTTATCATTAAGGGAATTCAAGGAATCTCTCATAGAATAGATAAAAAAAATCGATAATATACAAGAAATAATAGATGAAAAAATATTTTTGTATTTATTTCTAGAAAAAATTCATTTCAACCTTCATTTCATGAAAAACTGACCCATTTCACAAATGTAATGGTATCAATAAATTTTAATCATTTCACATTAGGATCAACATTTTTTCATAAAAAATGAATGGTTATAGTTTTTAATGACATATTGATCCTTTCCCCACATTTGAAGGTGATGGAATAATTGAAAACGTTCTCATTGAGAATAATTTTTTTCAGATAAGACACGTTTCATAGTTCTTTTTAATGGTTATTGAGTATATATTAACATTAATTCATTTTATAAATGATTATTCATGTAAAAATATAATGTTTTTTTACATTTTTAATTATTTATAGGCCTACATACCAAAGGTGGGTGGAAATTGGGGGTTCTTACTATTTATATTTTGGAACATACCTTTTTGGAGAGGATATGAGGTCAGGATCATCACACCTTATTTGGGCGATTTTTTTCCTTCTTTGGGACTGTATTATAGAATTAAGATATTTTTTTGAATCTTTTTGAGATCTCAGAATAAGACTTTTTAACCTAATAAAATTATCAGTCGTTTTCATTAACTGATATGATTCCCATACAATGAAAATTTAATTCTATTCATGACACAAACATTATGTATTAGTGGATCCCCATATTTATTCCCATAATTACTTAGAAATTATGGTTTGTGGGTTTGATATATTTTAGCTCCCTCAGAATGGGAACTATAGAGTTTATTTCCGTCCAATTAGGAATTTAGGGTCCCAAATAAGGATGGATCCTTAAAGAAGAATCCTACATTTCCCTTGAGAACAAGAATAAAATCCTACAAAGTTTTTAAATGGAATTTATGTTTTAAAAGTGTAAAAATATAAGTTCTAATGGGATTTAAAAATATGTGGTGTCCATGAGACACTCCATTACAAATACGATATTACAGGGGGGAATTCTCATCATGCTGATGGAATAAAAATTTTCAGTCTCGAATCCCATTTGATTCATTATTAGTGTAATAAATATGATATTCTAGGATATTTGACACATTTATTAAGAGAATAAGATTTAACTAAATGGGTCTTAAACACTAGGGATTCCCTAGGATGATTCATTGGGAATACAATTTTTTAATGAGGATAGGTATGTGATTTTGGGTTACAACTTAGGTGGATTCCCATTTTAGTTACATCTTGGTACTTTGATTTCACAATGAGGATTCCCTTATAGAGGTATGATTACGAGACTTTTGAATAATATGGATTTATGATAGAAGACTAATGATCTTTCACAAGGAGTATTGCAATGTGAAAATTTGTATTCAAGTGTTTTGGTCTTCACATGGAATATAGCCTCATGGAAAGACATGATATGTATATGAGGGAATTATGGACATCATGGGGAATATGTTAATGTGATATGGCCAATGGGAATATTATAGATATTGAACTTTGGCCTTAGGATCATGTATTAGTTATCTTATTTGTTATAGGAATCTGAGTCTACATAGTTCAGTTTGTTCCTAACCTGTTGATGGGAGAAGAAAGACAATTATTACTCATGAGGATTATAAACTCAGTTTATAGAAATATTATAATATTTTAGGTATATACATTAAGCTGGATTCCTATGTTTTGAGGTATTTATATAATTATGATTACATGACCTCCACAGGCCATTAAGAACACATGAGTCGGGATCGATGTGGGAAACAAGAGTTAATTTTAGATCAAATTCCATGCATATAGGTGTTGGGATTACATGCTGGGTATGACCTTAAGGAATATAATCATAAGCATTGAGAAGGGTAATGATTAAAGATGAAATTAATGTGGTTTCATGAGAGGCATTATAATGCGAAGGTAGTATGTAAGGATTATGGTCTTTATATGGAGCATGGTTGTTTGAAAATAGGTCATAAAAATATTTTTGATATGGTTCTCGGGCCTTAGGAATGCATCATACATATCATTTTTGTAATATAATTTAGATTCATTGTACTTTATATTTTCTATTTCCCATTGATGTTAAAGTAATATATGTTGAGATTAAATGGTTTTAACCATATAATCAGGAGTGTATTTAAATAAATCAATGATTATGGACTTTATGGGCAGAGAAGTAATTTGGTAGCATAAGTGATTCCCTTGGGATTAAAGTGGTCATGTTAGTGACATGTGGTCATGTGAATGGCATAAAGATGTCCTGGTCACATGATCCTCTTAATGGTAGTGGAGTCATGCACATAATGTGAAGCATATAGAGTCATTCGAGCATGATGGGACATAAGGGACAAGAAATCACATAAATGATAAGGGGTTTGCTAATCCCATGGTCTTTCTGCATAATAAATTGTTTGTCTTTTGAACACATACCCTTCACATTATAATGAAATTTTCTAACAATAATATAATCATTACATAACCAAATAATTATCATGTATTCACATTTCATGATGTTTTCTGGCAACACGACCTTATGATACTCATTATTCAATAAAATTTCAAACATACACACTTAAATGTATTAATTAAAAGATTCATATGATCACATGATCCCTCCTCTACCTAAATTTCTCTCTAGTTCTCATCTCATGCATCAATATGTTCTCATCATTTACAAAGTGGGGGTTATAGGTTTCACCACCCCAGTATCTACGCTATTGTTTGTGGTGGGAAATCATTTTTGATCAACTTATATTAGTTTAAGTATCATCCAAATAATTAGAAAATGTATCATACACTTCATGTAATTGAGTTTATTTTCATCAATTAATTCCTCCTCTATATACCACGATAAAAAAAGATAGTGAGAATGGTTATTCCTCAAAACCCTCTCCAAGCTGAGTCACATAACCTGATTGTCTTGGGGGTCATCACAACAACAAAGAGAATTTCCTGAAAAATATCCACCATATGATCTTCCCATGATGGATAGCCTTGATTGTTTGAGGTTATTGGTGTTCGAACACTAAATGTCATTTTTACATCAAATGATCAACTCTAAATCTTAGGATGACATGAAAGACATGTCATGGAAAACCACTCCACATGGATGAGCAACATGTGATTATTATCATGGGTTCCTCACACTATTTCAAGTGGAATCAGATGGAAAATAGCTAATGAATGGCCCTCTAATCATTGAAAGCCTTTCTAACCATAGTCCCTTCACGTGAAATGATTTCATTGGGGGTAATTGCATGAACCAAGTGGGAATAACCAAAAAAAATGATCATGTGATGCTATCATCACAAAAAACATCACTCAAGAGAGGCCCTCAGTGATTGGACAACACATGTTGTCCTAAAATTTCATGACCATACCTATAACATAGGATATATTAAGAACTCGTTCATGGATATCTTATTTCCTTCTCCATGACACATGTCCTTTCTATCATTGGGTTGTCACATTATTCCAAGGGGTGTCACATGAAAAATATCCACTACATGATCCTACCCTCATGGATAGCCTTTGTCAATGGTTATCCTTCATGTGACATAATTGTCACTGGGGTCATTATAGGGAAAAAGAGGGTTCAATGTGACAAATAGTGACCCTATGATCCTCCCTTTATAGAAATCCTTGATCATGAAATCCTTTTATGTGATCAAATTTTCATCGAGTAAATCACATAACTCCCTGGAAAGGTAGCATGATAAGTCTTGGATGACATGTCCAAATTCATACCTTATCATTTAAATATTATCCCTTTTTCCTCATTGTATCATGTAGTATTCCTACGGTTATGTTATTTCATTACTTATTAAGTGTTATATGATTATGTATCCTAGTTTCTTAATCACCTTGCATTCATGATTTTTTTATTACATTTATTCTAAAATGATATTTGTGCTTTGGGTATTTTTTCAAAATCCAATTTTTCGAATTCTCATCCAAGAGGAATAAAAAATCCCCCCCCCCTCATAAGCCATGTCAAGAAAGAAGAGAAGGGAATCATATTCGAGGAATTAAAGTCCTTCATGAGTCCCTTGGGATTTCAGGATACTTTTTTTCTCCTCTGTTACCTTTTTAAAGTAATTATATTCCCTATAATTAAAAGAGAGATGGGATAATAACTTTACCTTTGACCTAGAATTCTATCAAACTCAAATTTTTCTTGCTTTCATGTGTTTAATTAGTTATTTCCTTTTCAAGATCAATGTATCACTGAGAAGGGGATGCGATGAATTAGTGACATGTATTTATTTAAAATATCATTTTTTGAAGAAACCTTCTCCTCCTATTAATGAGTTATCACCTTTCTAGAAACAAAACAATCTCACATCTACCGAAACACAATAATTTAGAAGTCTTCAAACTCAAAAAGAGTAGTTACATCCTAGGTATGGTTTTTAAAAAATCAAATATCACAAAATACACAAAAAAAAATCCATTTTAATGGAATAAAACAAGTAGCATATACACTTAAATCACGTAGAACTACGTTTAACACAACTATGAATGTGGTTTAAATATCATGAAATGATGAAATAAAATTTGTGTAACAAACATTTTACAATGAGGATTGATCAACTATCTAAAATCTATTCTTAAAAAAACAATTGTTCACTTAAACACCCAGTAGCAGGTAAGAGCTTCTTCTATAATTAATAATGACACATAGTCATATTTTCCATTATGATTTTCATGTCTGACTACAATCCTGAAATACATTTGTATGAGTATGAAAATCCATGTCTGATTACATGATTTGAGTCTAGAAACCTTAATTATGGTCTTCTATCTTATCCTTCTCTAATTATATCAGGAAAAATTACTCATTTAAGAACAATATGGAAACTTATTATCCGTATAACATTGTATTTTCTGTCCCTTTGTTTTTTAAAAGTACAAGCATAAATAAAGTATAAAGTACCTATTCTATTTATAGGTGACCCAAAAGTGCTTTGAGTTATAATAAAAAAACCATTGCCGCTCAACAAAATTTATAGAAAATTATTCCCTTGAATTTAAAAAGCATTTTTGAATTGTTCAACAAATCACACATCTTCTCAAAACATATCAAATATTCACATTACTTTATATCACTTCAGACTCTATAATATGTCTCCATTATTATTTCATTTTTGATTTTTATTTTAATAGTTTGATTCCCCCCAACAGTTAAACCACAAATCTACCCATTATTATTCCTTAATTACAATGAAGACAATTGATTCCTCATTATGTTTCTATACCCCAAATGTTAAATTAATAAAAAAATTGAAAAATTTATTATCGTTAAAATCCTCAAAAACAACTTCAAATTTATATTCCCACTTAATAAAATTTATATAGCTACATTATCAATCATTTCATGACCCCCTTGAAAACTCTATTGTGTCTAGTTGGAAAAAATATTCTTTTATTTTCTGTTCTAGCCGATGATCCTATAAATGATGATGTTTATTGGTGTCAGTCCATTCCAGATGGATCATTCTAAAATTCACATTGATAATATGATTTACTATAAGTTCAACGAATCTTTTCCAAATTAAAATCATATCATAGTTATGTTATCTATCAACCAACTTTTTATGGAAAGAAAACAATAATTTTTCATGATGAAAATGATGGAATACATTTTATTATTGATATTTAATTTTCCTATTCACATCGATCAAAAAAAATTTATCTTTTCTAATTCTTTAGAACTAACATATCCCACAAGAATCAATTCAACTTCTGATTATTTTTTTCAAGTACTAGAGCATTTGATGATCGGTGTTAGGGTAACTCTGATAATTGGTGGAATACTTTGTCTGATGGACTGGTTCTAAAATCCTTTTTCTATATCTGATTATGATTTACACAAATTATTTTCTCTAAGATTTATATCTTATTATTTATTGTTCTGACATTAAATGAGCATATTCAAAACATCACATTCCAAATATAACATCACAACCCTAAAACATTTTTGTGTCTTGTGATCTCGCACTGATGGACTGAGACATGAAATATTCAGCTTCAAAAATTTAATTTTATTCAAAATTCATCTTGTTTAATGACTTCCTCCTAACTTTTAAAAAATTTAATATCAACATTATAATCATATTACTTATACTGGAAATTATGTTAACTTCCAATTCTTATAGTAATATATAATTTCTAACCAAATATGAATATTATTGGCTACAATCCCGCATTCCTTCATAGGATTGGAATTACATGCATTCAGATAAAAATTTATTTAAGAGAATTACAGAATAAAAATGAATTATTGGATTTATATATTATTCATTCAGACTCTAATTATACACGTCATTATGATATTTCTTCGTTTTGAGCCCATGGTGATTCTGATGGTCCATTTCTTTCAAGAGAATACTTCTAAAATTGATGGATAGTTCTTAAGTATTATGAGTTTGTAATCTTAAATATTATGGTGAGTATAATTTCCATATTTTACTAGTTTAATTGATTTATATTCTTATTTCTAATCAAAATAAAACACTTTTTACACAAAATTCATTTAGCTTAATAAAACCTTCTACATCCAACATGGTCCAAACATTCTCTCTAGATTTTTTGTTCAATCATGATTCATAAATCATTGAACATTATTACCTCAAGATATGGATTAATTATCAATAATTTCAAGCCTACATGAGCTAACTCACAGTAGGAAACAATAATTATTGATATTGAATCAATTATATAAAATGTTGTGACTCCTGAAAATATATTATTCTTTTGTTCACATCTTTCTTAACTTATTCAACATAAACATTCACAAAATATTTCCTAGAAACACTTAAACAATAAATTATAATAGGTCACACACTTGCATGCTAGATTCACAGCTTACCCACAAACTCTCCCTTTATACATGCTTCTTTGAAATATTTTGTACGTATTCAGTAGATAATTTTTATAAAAATGTCTCCCCCTTGAAAACAATATATGGAAACAAGATGTGAACAAAACTGAACCTTGACAAGAAAGAGGTTAGAAAACCATGATCAAAATCTATTTATAGAAATATTCATTTTTTAAATGTTTTTTGAAAATATTAGCAATATGTTCGGAAGAGGGAACAAAATCAAAATTCAATAATTTTTTACCCAAATGTTATTTTATGAAATAATATTTGATTTTATAATTTTTTGAACAAGAATGTCATACTATATTTCCCATAAGGTTGATTGAACTCTCATTATCAAAACCCAAGACAAAGGGAAACATTACATCAACAATTAAGTTTTCTAACTATTTTTTTCCCACAAAAGTTGAGTTGTAGCTTTAGTGGAAGTAACATACTTAGAATTAGATATTCTAGGAGTTTCTAATTTTTTTTATGTCTATTTAAACTAACACAATTTTTCCCCAGAGAGAAAAATTCAACATATGTGGATCTTCATTCTTCAAAATATCATACCCAATTAGTATCTAAATATGCAAACATGTCAATATTTTCTGAGCTATCACCCCCAAATTCTAAAATATTATGGGCCTATGATATATGTGTGAATTCTATTTTGCATCCACTATATGTGATTCCTTTGGATCACTCTGAAATTTTTCAAATAAGGTAACACCATAAATAATGTTAGGTCTTGAGCCATTCATATATGAAGAAACTTAATATAATATTTTGAAACTATTTAGGATAATCTTCCTTTCATTCCTCATTTTTTGAGAACATGGTTCCCACTGAAATTGGTTTTGAATCGGGTCTCTAATTTTACATATTAGAAATATAAATTGGTTTCTTATCAAACTTTTATTGAGAATGAACAATCTGTTTCTTCATTTGTATGATTTTTAACCTAAGAATGTTTTTAAATTCACCCATCATGGAAATCTCAAACAACTTTTTCATCTCTTCAACATATATTTCACATTTTCATTAATCATTCCCAACAATGATAATGCCTTCAATATAGAAAATTATGATGAAGGAATAATCCTAACATTCTTTGATGTAATGATTTCTACAAATTCTTACATTCATAAAATTAATTTTTCTGAAGAATGTATCCAACATAGAATACCATGTTCTAAAAGGAAATTTTAGCGAATAAAAGTCTTTATTCTTCATTAACACATAACATTAATTGTTATAAACAATAGATCCACAAAGTTTTTCAATATATACATCTTCCCCATGATTTCAATTCAAAAATGAGGAGTTCACATCCATCTGAAATATTTTGTATCTTCATTTTAAAAAAATAGAAAGAAAGTTTTTGATTGATTCTAAAATTTCCATTAGATAAAAAATATCTTTTAAATCAGTACCTTTAATCTACGATTAATCTTTACTCACTAATATTTCTTTATATCTTATTATTTCACTATTTTAATTCAGTTTGTTCTGAAAAACCAATTTCTCATTGATAAAATCTGTGTTATCTGGGATTGATATGAGTTCCCAAGTATCATTATTTTCTCTCAGATATATCTCTCCATGAACTATATAAACCCATTATTGATGGTCAAAATCTTCATTAACATATTTTCACCCAAAATTTTATTACAAGGAAGTTTGTGTAATATCATTTGATGTTATCCTTATTTGATCTTTTTGATATTGATCACCAATAATGTTTTGGGATTCTAATTTCTTCCCCAGTTTGGGATGATATTTTTTATATTCTTCCAAATAAATTAAATCTTATGAGTCAGATTACTCTTCCAATATAGAATTACCATTTTTATCATCATTATAAGAAATTTTAAAAAAGTTATTTCATATTTTTATATTTCATTATCTTCTTGAGTTTGTTTATATTATATAACATTTTCAATAAATTTGACATAAAAAGAGTAAACCAATATTCCTAACTCATTATGAAAAATTATATATCCTCTTTCTTCTAGATCACATGCATGAAAAATTCCATCTTCTTCCCTATGTTAGAATTTTTCAACATTTCCAAATTTAATTTTTATGACACATGAACTCCCTAAAACAATTATGAGTTTCAAACATGGAGTTTTGAAATTAAACATTTCATATGGAGTCCTATATGAACATGGTCTACAAAAAAATCAGTTTTCAATATACACATATGTAACCATTTCATTCCTAAAAATTTAATGAGGGATATCATGATCAAGTAATATAGTTCTCCTAATTTCCACCTAACTTGTATTATTTATTTCAGAAAATAAATACTTCTGATGATTGTAAGGTGTACTGAACTCATACAAAATTCCATGATATTCAATATAAAATTGAAATTATTCATTTTGATACTCACTACCATAATCAATTCCTAATATCTCCACTGAATACTCACATTCCTTGTCATCCTTAAGAAACATTTAGTCATTTTCAGAGCATCTGAATTATTTCTCGTATACATAAAAAAAGTACTGTGATTAAAGTCATCAATGAATGTAATGAAGTACTAATCTCTATGAGTCAATTTTTTTTATCATTGGAAAATGATATTAGAATGGATAAGTTCTTGGGGTCTTTTGAAAAAAATAGAAACTTTGTTACTAATTGTTTTTTTCAATTTTTTCGTTTTTTGAGAAATAGCACAACAACCATTTATTCTTCTTCACATATTAAAAATACCATGGAAATTATCGAAATTTGAGTAATTTATCATGTTTCTCTGAAACATGTGACCCAAATATTTATGTGTCATTCAATTTTATTTTACCATTCCAATGTAACAAGAGATTTGTATTTCAACTACTTGGAGCAAGATTCATTTTTTTCATTGGCCTCTTGTGACTATATTTAATTATTCTTATCATTTCATAGAAAAACCTTATTTTCAAAAAAAAACATTATATCCTTCATTATAATGTTATGAAACACTTTGAAAGTTATGTTTTATACCATGAACAAATAGATCCTCTTTAAATTTCAAATTTTCCTCCTCAATGATGGCAGATTCAAAACCTTGAATTTTGAGAGATTAATCACGTTTAAATGCCACTATTATATCTTTTAAGTTATTCTAACCCTTAAAAAAATTTAATTCTCCTCCCATATTAGAAGAACAACCACTATAAAAATATAAGGTTTCTCTTACTTTGTAGCATTGAGAGCGGTTTGAAAAAGTGCATTTTCTGTAATTTTATCAATCTTTACATATGGATTATGGGAATATCTAAGAAACTTTTGATGTATGAATAACAAATAAAAAGAAATAATTTTTAAGGTGTCTAGGTTATTATCATATACTATAAATATTTACTTCTTCTTGGTATCAATTTTCTACATTCAGACTAATTTTATTTGTTTTTTCCAAACATAATTCGTCAGATTCTCCCTTTGAGTATATTGAATCCCCCTTAAACATTAACATTTGTTGTTTATTGAAAAATTGTAATTTTATTGATTAAAACAACAGATATTTTACATATGTCTAAGTCCACCAAAATATAAGTAGTATCCATAGACATAATATTTTCCTATGAAACATTCTTACTGATCGGTGTTGCGAGTATGTTTCTCAACAATATTCTTATATTTCTTGTTAGAACCTTATTGACGACTATAATTTTTGTTATCATCCAAAATCAAATTTTTCATCTAGGATTTCAATTCAACAATATAAATACAAAAATAAATATAAATTTTTTAGGACTCAGAATGTTTAAAAACTTATGACTTTTAAACTTTATTCATTCAGGCCACATACATAACATTCACAAAATTCTTCTTCATAGAATATATTAATTTTTATTATCAAACTTTTAAGGTAAATTTTGATTATTCTGTAGTGTACCCCTTCTAGAGCCTTCACCAAATTCAGAGATAATTATTTTTGGAAAATTGTAACCATCAACTTATCTTTAGAGTGTTTTTATTGGAAACGATCCAACTGTTATTCTTCGTTCCTTCATCTTTACTTCTATATGTTCCATATGATCCTTTTATTTCTCAATATATTTCATAAATTAAAAAATATCTTCCAATAATGTACTGTTATAATCATGAACAAAATTTGATATTTTGTTGTAGTGTTTCCATTTTTCATCTTCCAATTTTTTCCTAAGCCTCATAATCTTTCATTGGCATGGTTTAATTACATGTTTCTAATGAAATTATAATTTATTTTTTTCTTCATTAGAACTAAAACTTAGTGAATATTTATTTTTCACCATTTCAATAAAATCATTTTCTATAGCCTTCTTAAAATATTTATTAGATTCATCCACACTATATTCTTCTTCATCATTGTTAGATAAGAAAATTATTCATTTGGATTTGAATTATTTCTTGTCATTTCAAGGGATGTTTCAATTTGTATTTCCCCATAAATCATATTATATTTTTAGAATACATGGATAAAAAATTCTCTTGATTTTTACATAACTCATTTTCAGAAATATAGTTATCTATTTATTCTTACTCAATAACCTTATTCAATTTTTCATTCTTTATAGATTTGAAATACATTTACCGATCAACATTTGTTTTTCTATTCATAGATTTCTCCATTATAATTTCATAGGAAATGGGAGTACAATGAAGATCATCTCGAGACAGAGTTTCAGGATCTATATCGTCTAATGAGAAGAACTTGGCATCAAATTTTACAAAATAATAATAATATTTTTTTAAAATAGTATAATCAAACAAAATTTCTCCAATACATCTGATTGTGATGAAAATTCCATTCACCGTAGTAATGAATCCCCCTATATATTCATAATCACCCATTTTTAGATCTTCATTCTTTAACATCTACATTTTAATTTTTCAATATTTACTTTTTCATTGACTTTTTACATATTCTTAAACTATTCCCATATACAATTGGTGGTGGAAACACCCTTTAATCATAAAATATCACTTTTAGAAAATGATAGAAGTAAGGAATTATTTACTCTTCCATCATTCCCAACAACCATCTTATCAAAATATTTAAGAGTGAATTTATCATGAATATGAGGAAACCCATCTATTACAACCTCAATAAAATCATACCCAAAATAAATAAGATAATAATAATTCTATATTTCCAGATATGACATATCTTATAATCAAATATAGAAATCCATCCACTTTTCAAACAATTTAGATTCTCTATCACAACTTTTCTTCAAAACATAATCTTTGAGTAAATGAATGGAACCTTGGATATAATACCAATTTCTATTTCCTAGTAATGATAAATTTATAACTAATTGGGAGAGGTGTGAATTAGTGATATTTTTCTCTTTTATGTTTCTTTCCTTTTTTAAACAACTTTCACCTCCTGTTAAAGAGTTATCACAATTATAAACACAAAACAATCATAAATTTATTGGAGAAAAAGATCTATATGGTTCACTACCCAAAAAGAGTATAAAATTCCTTATTATGGTTTGGAAACAATCAAATACCACCAAATTCACTTGATAAAAATCCTTTTTTGTTGAACACATTGGGTAGGATATTTTTAAGACCCTGAACCTGCACATCCCGATTCAATACTAAAACATGCTATGTATTTATTTATTATAAAGGATACAATAAAAATACAAAGTATATTATACATTTGATGAACTTTTATGGTCTAGGTTTTTGGGGATTATACGAACCATACACTAACATTTACAACACAAAACAATTAAATTTATTTAATTCTTTCTTCTCTAGCTTCTTATTGTCCCTTGATAACTTTTTAGTACACACAATCAAATGATGATATACATAAAAAAAGGGGTGAGATAAGATTCTAGTAAAAGAATATATTTGAAAAAAATATCATTGGTTGAGAATAATCATAACATCCTTATCAAAATCATGATTGGAAACAATAATAAAAAACATGAAATGTGGAAATGCATAAGAATGAAAAATCATGTATTAGTGTTCATATAACACACATAATTGTGAACAATGATATCATCATGTTCACACATAATTTCTATTTTACTCATTATATTCATCCCCTCAGTTAATTAATTGGAGTGATACATAATTCCGGGCACACCTATCACATTAAAACATTCGTATTGCGCTATATAATTCTAGGTGCACCCGTCACATCATAACATTCTCATTATCATGAAAGACACATATAACATATATATAAAATGAACACAACTAACCCATGGAAAGAAGCGAGTTTAATCTCATAATAGCACATTCATTATCATTGGATTCCCTAATTAATGTGGGAATAACATACTAGAAACAATAATCGTCAACCTTGAGTAATAAATTAACGGTGTGTTTTTTGAAAGAAGTGTTCTTTCAGATGATATTTTTTTGACATAAAATTCAGTGACAAAAATGTATATGACCAAAAAGTTATCAAAATTAGGAAAAATTATCTTTAAGGAGTGACCATATGGAAAATGGAGAAAAAGTGGGAGAACCCAAAGAAAGAATGTTGGGTTTGAGAATTTCCCCTAACCTTGTATCTGAATTCCTTCATCACATTAATGTCTTATACAATGACATTATATTCATCAAATAGAAATTCCAGAACCTTTTATGAAATAATATGGATTAATATGGATTAATTAGGTTCTTTTATGGGCCTTTTGATGAGTTATAGACATACGATTCATTGTTCGGAAGTGTGAATTTTTATAGCTTCTATAAACAGTTCACTCGTAATCATGAATGAATGTTCCATTGAAATGTGGTTGAACATAATAAATTGTTAATATATATTATTAGTGAAATTATAGAGATATAAATTATTTTATAATTAATTTGGTTATGTACCATGGTTAAATATCATCAGATAAAATTTAATGATGATCATTTTCGGTTAATTTGGGTGGTTTTTTTATCACAATGAATTCGTTTTATTTTATCACACATTGTCATGTTAATAAGATAGTTATATAACATAAAATAGGATAATTCATAAAATTTACAATATATTTTTGACCATTTTATTGTTTTATTGCATGTCCTGATTGATTTGAAGGAAAAATGAAGTGCATCGCCTGTGGTTTAGGTATATTAACACATCATGGGAACAATTTCATTTTATTAACAAATAGGGGGATGGAGGAGTATAAAAATTAATATTACATTAACATAATATCATACTAGTACATCAAGAATACTAGAGTTGTCATGAAATTTGGATAAGATATTATGAGGATAATAAAAGAAAACAAAAGAAATTGGAATAGAAAATGAATGAAAATAGACAGAGGAATTACCGCTTGAATCCTCATCTTGAGATCATCCTTAATGAAAATAGGCATGGTATTTTGATGAGACCTAAAGCTCTTGGAAGTGGGAGAGGTCTAGGGATGATTCATGGGTGTGGTTTACAAAAGGATTGAATTCTGAGTGGTGCAATGAAAAGAGGGCCTGAAGGGTGGTTTTCATAGTGGAGGAGAGAGGGGTTTACTTAATATAACATTCATTAATTTATTATTTCTCCACATGAAAATAATAGTGATTATTACATGACTAATTATACTAATTTTATCACGTGAATATGAATCAATTGGTCTAACATCAGCAAAACATCATACATGACTATATAATTATTGTATTTATCTTATTTTATAAATTATGGTATTTCACTATTCATCAAAAAATTCTTATATTTAAGAAAAACCTAAAAAATTCACCCTATCCATTTTTTAATGTGTAAAATCAAAAAATTAATTCCATTTTTAAAAAAATATTTTTTTTAAATATGATTAAATTTATTTTTAATTAAATGCATAATTTACTTGAAAAATATAGTTTTAAAATTTAAAACAGATTTTATAATGCATTCAAAAATTACCAAAGGTCTTATATAATTATCATAAAACCAGAGGTCCTAGAATTTTTAACTTATAAACATATTTTATGGGGAAAATTTATTTTAAATTAATTAATTAATAACACTTATTTATATATGACTTAAAAAAATACCAATACTTTTACTTTGGTCAAATTGTCACTTACAAGATGCCTAAATTTTATTTAATTATTCCGTTGTAAGGTTAGTATTAATTTGGAAGATTCACTATTCATAATGGTTTATATTATTATTCATAAGGGTGGGTTATTATTCATATGGTTGGGTTAATATTCACAAAAAGTTATTTTTGTCTTATCGGACTCCTAAAATCTTACTGATCGCAACCATGTTTGTCAATTTTTTAATATTCCAAATATAGAAGTGTAAAAATTAAGTTTAACAACTTGGTTATAAATTCCATATAGTACTAATTAGTTCATTTAAATACATTGTGTTTCCTTTTAAAGTTGTGGGATATTACATCCCCCCCCTAAATGAATTGCACCCTCATAATTCGTTCATTGTACATATAATTCTGAATTTATATATTGATAATTATGGAAAACTATATTCTTATATGTACCTAAGTAACTATATGATTAAAAGTAAATTTTAAAATGACATATTCTAATCTCAAAAGATGTCTAGACCAGTCCTCTGATTTCAATTGTATGGCTCTGAACCCGTACTTTCAGATTCAGTATTAAAACATGCTTTGTATTTATTTTTTATAAAAGATAATAGAAAAATACAAAGTATATTATACATTCGATGAAAATTTTCAAGTCCTGTTTTAGGAGGATTATAAAAACTATATATTATCATTTACAAATAAAAACATTTACATTTTTTAATTTCTTATTTTCTAGCTTCTTATTATCCCTTGAAAACTCTTTAGTACACATAATCACAGGAAGATATACATTAAAAAAGTTGATCTTAAATCCCAGTAAGAGGATATATAAGAAAAATATTGAATTCGGTGGGTATAATCATAATATCATCATCAAAATCATGAGAGGAAGCACTAATAAAAGACGTGAAATGTGGCAATCTGTAAGAATGAAACATCATGCCTTAGTGGTCGTATACCAAACATAGTTGTGAACAACGCTAGAATCGTATTCGCACATAATTTTCCTTTTCCATATGAGATTCATCACTTTACCCAATGAATTCAAGAAATGTATAATTTAAGGTGCACCCGTTACAATCATTCATTTATTTGCGCTATATAATTCTTGGCACACCCATCACATGATAACGTTATCATTATCACACATTCCAAATAGAACATATATAAAAAATAAACATAACTATCCCATGGAATGGAATTTTTTTCAACTCTTAAAAATACATTTATAATCATTTTGTTTCCAAAAGAAAGTTGGAATAACAAACATGATACAATAACCATCAACCATGAGTGAGAAATAAATGGTGTGATTTTGAAAGAAGAGTTCTTTTGGAAAACAATAGTTCGACATAAAATCTAGTTGAAAACATGTATATCCCAAAAAAGTAAATATTATTATCAAAAAATTATTTTTAATGAGTGAACAAACAATAAATGGAGTGAAAGATGGAGAACCCGAAGAAAGAACGTTGGGGTCGATAATTTTCCCTTACCTTGTACCTAAAGGACATCTACACATTAATTTCTTGTAAAATTGCATCATATTATTTATTTAGAAATTTTTTAATATATTATACATGAACATGGTTTACAATGGTTTTATTAAATTCTTTTATGGGCCTTTTAATGACTTATAGAGATTAGATTCATTGTTCGGGAGTGTAAATTTTCATAGCTTTTATGAACGGTTCACTTGTATTCATGAAAGAATATTCATTTGAATTGTGGTTGAACATTAGGAATTATTCACCTCTATTATTATTGAAATTAAAATGATATAAATGATATTAAAATGAATTCTATTATGTACCATGAGGATTAATCTTTAGAAAAAATTTAATGATGATCATTTCTGGTTAATTTGGGTTGTTTTTTATCACAATGAAAATGTTTTTATCTCATAGTGTCCTGTAAATAAGTTAGTTGAAGAACATACAAGGAGATAATATATAAAATTTAAAATAGTTTTTTAACCATTATATGTTTTTATGGGAAACCATTAAGTATTTGAATGAAAATGGAAGTTCATCGCTCGTGATTTAAGTAAATTAACACATGACGGGAAACAATTTTATTTTATTAACAAAGAGATGGAGGGAGGATTATAATGAGTAATCTTCCAATAACATGATATCATAACATTATATCAATAATAATAATGTTATCATGAAATTTTGATAATAGAATATTATGATATAAGAAGAAGAGAAAAGAAATTTGAATGAAAAATGAAAGAAAAGAGGGAGAGGAATTTCCTCTTGAATCCTGTTCTTGCGATCCTCCATAAAGACCCTTGGATTGGTGTTATGATGAGACTAGAAGATATTGGACATTGGAGAGGGGCTGGCGAAGATTTCTCGGCAGAGTTTAGACAAGGCATGAAGCTTGAGAGGTGTTTGGAAATGAGGTGTTTAAGGGCAGTATTTATAGTAAAGAAGTGAGTGGTTTTCTCAATATAATATTTATTAATTTATTATTCCCACACAAGAAAATTAATAGTGAGTAGTCCATGAATAATTTAAGTAATTGTTTCATGTAAATATGATCCAATTGGGCTTACATCAGCATAACCTCATGCATGACTCTATAATTAGTGTATATAGCTTATTTTGTAAATTATGGTATTTCACTATTCATCTAAAATTCAAGTATTTCAAAAAAAATCAAAAAAATCAACCTAAAAATTTATTGATGTGTATAATAAAAAAATGAAGTCCTTTTTTCAAAAATAAATATCTAAATATTATAAATTTAATTATTAACTAAAATCCTAATTTACATGAAAAATACAGTTTTTAAAATTAAAACTGATTTTATAATTAATACAAAAATTACATAATGTATTATAAAATTATATTAAAACTAGAAGACATATAATTGTTAATTTATGAACACATTTTAAAAAAGTAATTTTTCTTTTAAATTAATTAATTAGTTATAATTAATTATTTATGACTTAAAAAAATACCAATACTTTTATTATCGATATATTGTCACTTATAAGGTGCCAAAATTTTATTTAATCATTCATGGGAAACGTTAATATTATTTTGGACGATTTAATATTCGTAAGGATCATATTAAAATTTATAAGGGTAGGTTACTACTCATAATAGTGGGTTACTATTCACCAAAAGGTATGTTTGTCTTATCCGACTCCAAACATCTTACTGATCGCAACCGTGTATATCAGATTTTTGAAATTAAAAACATAGAAGTGGAAAAATTATATTCAACAGATAGTTTATAAATGTCACATAATACTCATTAGTTCATTTAAACACATATTTTTTCCTTTTAAAAACTTCGGATGTTACAATATTCCCTCACACTCATGTAGCATTGTGTTCAATACAACAGTGCATGTTGTAAATGTAACATTGAATGATTTAATAACATTTGTGTAACAAACATGTTACATTGTTGTGTGATCAAATTTAACAAATATGTTCTTCAAAAAATGTTTTTCCCGTACATACCCAACAATATGAAAGAACTTATTATGGAATTTATAATTACACTAAGTCTGATTTTACATTCTGATTATACATTCTAATTTCTTAACACGTAAATATAATTTTGTCATAATTTCGTGGTATGATTATGAATTTCCTCCATCTAATTTTGAAAATCCAAGTCTGATTACCCTTTTTTGATTATAGAAATTATTATTATTATATTTTATCTCCTTCTTTCCCTCTCCTCTTTGAAAAAAACCTTTATGTAAGACTAGTCTAGAAACCTCTTCTCACTTGAACATCATATCTTCTCTGTATTCCATTCTGAACAGCCAAGCATTAGGAAAGTACATAATACCTTCTCTATTTATAGGAGACCCAATGGTGGTTCGAGAAGGATTCCAAAAACCATTCCCTCTCAACCAAATTTCCAAAAAATTAAAATTTTATATAATTTAGGATACATTTATTACTTAATCAAATTTTTTAAATATTTTCGAACAATCCATAATATTCTCAGAACTTCATCATGCTTCAAACTCTATAATATTTATTTACTAGGATATTGATTTCTATTCCAATTTTCCCATTATGATGCTCCTCAACACATGAAATGATAATATTCCCATGAGGATTTATTTATTATGATGAAGATAGTTGATTATTCATTATATTTCACTACACCAAATGATAAAAAAATTATTTTAAAAAAAATTATTCTCATTACGATACTCAGAATCAAGTTCCTATTTTTATGTCCTGTTTGAAACAATTTTTGTAACTCCTTTAACCATTATTTGATGATCCCCTAGGAAACTATTTTTTGTCTGATTTAAAAATATATTTTTTTTCTAATTCTCATCATGCCCATGATCCTACATCTGATGACATTAATTGGTATCATCATGCCCCTAATGGATCAGTCTCAGATTTAAACTTATAATCAGTGTCTGTGTGACTGTTAACCCGATGACTCTTGAGGTAATTGAAATCATATAAGAGTTCTTATTTCTCTAATCAAACTTGTGATGGGAAACAAAAAAATATTTCATCTTGATGGAAACTGTTGACTACATATTTTATTGATCTTAGATTTTCTTGTTCAAGTCATTCCTGCAAAACCATTGTTTTTTTCTAATTTTTCCCAACATATCCTATTAGAAATACCTCTACCTCCAATTATTTTTACAAAAACCATAGATTATGATGATCGGAGTTATAGAAAATATGATAATTAGTGTGACACCACATCTGAAGGACATATTATAGAAGCTTTTTTTAATTATTAGATTACAAATCAGAATATTTATTTTTTTGAATATTTATAACTTCTGGATGATTAGTCAATCTGAAACCCAATATCTTCATAAAATCATGTCCCATACAATATATCACATCCTTAAAACTATTATGTCTCTAGTTATCTCACACCCATGGACTGAGACTAGAAATATCCAGCTTCAAAAATTTTCTTTTTCTCCGAACTTTTTCTTGTATGATGACTTACTCAGGACATTGAAAAAATTTCATATTGAATTTATCATCTTATGACTTATAATGGAATTATTATATCTTACCATTCCAATAAAACATTTTCATTCAAACCAAAATGAAATTGGATTAGATGCACTCACCCTTTCATTCATAGGGATAACATCACATGTTTTCTGACAACATAGTATTTTTGATAATTAAAAAATTGAAAAGAATAATTAGATTTATATCAATGTCATTCAGAATCCAATTCTATACCTCATTATGATACTCCTTCATTTCGGAAACAAGGTGAGTTCGATGATCCTTTTATTCTAGAAAACTTATTATCAAACTGATGGACTTTCATCACCGATTGTGAGTTTAAAATACTGAATATGATGGTCAATACGATTTATATCTTTTACAGAGTGAATTCATTTCTTTTATTCACTAAAAGAAGATAAAACCATGACTAAAATCTTAGTTCATCTTAAAAAAATCTTCTCCAACCATCCTTTCCCCAATAGAATTCATGAGACCTTATCATGTGGCAACCTCACATGATCAGACCACATGATTCCTTCATGTAAACAATTTTCATGTTTATCGATGATAACTCATTTTCACTATGCATCCTGAAGACCATAAGATTCATGAGATCCATCTAGTTTTCTTGTGGTTGTTCAATTCTCTCGAGTTTCAATGATCCATGTGAACTTTTCATGGTCTCATGATCACATGAATCGAAATGGGTCACATGCTTTATTTGATACATCCCTTATTACATGATTGTACGAATCACGTTGAGTCACGATGTCCATTGAACCTTTAAATATACACTTATCCTCAAATATATTTCTGATTACTTTATTCATAGATAGTTTCAAGCACACAAACTTCATCCAATGTGATCGACCATAGGGTTATAGTCGTATTGAACAACAATTCCATTTCCTAGTATCAGGTCTTGTCTAAAAATAAGATTCTAAATGTTATCTTTCCAATAGATCATAAAAATTATTCTATATCTCATATAATACCTCAATATAACTTTAGTATTTTCTTTAACACTTCCATTCCATTTCTCAACCACAATATTCTGTATTTTAGGTTTTTCCTATCATGTTTTATGTCTTATTTATTTTATATATTTTATTGGATGCTCAAAATTTCTTCTATAAGAATAGCGTGTGTCTAGTAATCATAGAATTGACTTCATCCCAAGCCTCCCATTATGGGGTTTTATCCTACAAAGTATCACATTCATTTCCATTTTTAGTTTACGATACTATAAATCGGTCCAATTAGGTGCTACTATTTTAGGTCAAATAGCATGGACCCCATAGTTCTATTGTTTAATATACCATTTCTTGGATCTTTTATTGTTCTAGTGTATATCCTTATATCTTGGACCTTTTGGATTATCATTCTCTATACATGGAGTAGGTTATGAAATATGGGTATTCATGAAGGGTTTTGGAACCCTCTATCATTAATAAATTTTATGAAAGGTGAAAATCGATTCAGGGTTTTGGAACTCTTCTTTCTTATTTAAGAATATGAAAGATGAATATTCATGAAGGATTTTCAAACCTTGCATCCTTGTTTAAGAATAAAATGTATGAATACTCATGAAGGGATTTGAAACCATTCATCCTTATTTCAAAGGACCTTCCTAGATATTGATACAATGTCATGGATGTTAAATCAACATAGATTGTTTAAATATTGGTTTTGTAAATCCTGAAATAGGGGGTGTGAACCTAAGGATGATGATATAGGGAATACATGTTGGAATTGATGAAAAAACCCAATAAGGTTTCAAGTTTGGTTGTAATGTTATTGGGTATCACATGGATCAACGTTCCTTTATTACAAGGCGGATATGCCTCTTCCAGATGGGTAATGGAACCCTATGAATTGGCCAATACTGGATTACATGCATGGCCAAGTTTATGGGTCCCCACTTCTTTATATGGTATATATGATGTTTGTGAAGATTAGATCACCTGGGTGATTAATTAAGACATGGAGAGAAGACTATCCATAGTGGTTTTTGGACCCCATATGGTTTTTGTGTGGAAACAACAATAAAAGGGGAATTTAGTTTATGGTAATGAATATGGGGTATATATATCATGTATTTTAGTGTTATTGAAGGAGGACAATTAAATGTTTGAAGAATGAGGTTTCACACACCTAATTCCAGAATGGAAACATTTCACAGGGACATAATGTTAAAGATATGAAATCCTATTGAATAGTTCAGTTATGGGACCTGTATGTTATGAAATAGGAATATTTGAGTTAATAAAGAGTGGATACTAGGAGATACAAGATGAAAATTTGTAATTGTGAAAACCAGTATCACATCTTGTAAGAGAAATAACTCATAGGTTTTAGAGGGATCACTCCTCCAGGACCATAAAAATGAACTATTAACAAGATTTGAAACATTTTGTTAGTCACCAAAAAATCCTATTAGGGTAACCCCAAATTAGTCATTCCCGATTAATAATACCCCATACGACAGAACCAAGAGTCTCTAGGAAGAAATCTATACGATTTCTAGAAATATTTATCAACATAAGGAATTGATGGGTATAATTTCAATATTTAAAAACATAAAATTGGTATATGGAAAAAATAATATTAATGTAGGGTTTGGGAAATCTAAAATGTTTTTCCTACATAAAATGAATACGTAATCATGGTGAGGGGATGTAATAAAAAATTTCTCTAAATATTTCATCATCCAAAATCATTCATTGATCATTTATCAGATTTTTTTATGGTCATAGGATTGGTACTATCTGTTTTATTAAACAGTTATTTATTCTCTATCTTTTTTTTGTAAACTCAAGATATAATGAGCTTAAAAGTGTTGAGTTGAATTGTTTTGGGTCCCCCTTTGTGTGTTTTTATACTAAAATTTTCTCTCTCTCTTTCACTATTAGTTTAGGGTATTGTGATTAGGATATTTAGAGGCTAGAGTTTATGGTCATATATATTTTAGAAATGTGTAGGTTGTTTAAGGATGTGATGCACCGACTCGTGGGGAATGTTATACAATTACCTAATTAGAACTTCCAGGGTCAAGAGTACCCAAACACCATTTTTAATTGTGGTCAAAGGTGATTTAAATTAGAAATCAAGGTTCTCAAATCATGAGTGATGGTATGAGAAAAAAATTATAACGATGAAAAAGTATTATAATGATGTGAAAATTTACACTATAATGTAATTATGTATCAAAAGGATCAGAGACCCTTTTGTAAGGAAAATATAAATATGTTTGTGAGCACGATGACTTATATACAGGGGCTATTAGAAGAAGTTCTTAGTCAATAAAATAGTTCCTTAATGATGGATGTTATTTTTCATGATAAACATAATATTTATGGTAATCAAAGATACACATGAACTTAATTTCTATTTATGAACTGAGGTACATATAAATATTATAGAAGAACCCTGATCCTTGGTTGACAATGTTCAGGAACGTATATTCCTTTTATTTGGAGTGATAATTAATGATAGTATGTTTAGATTAGAATAACTCAACAAGTATGCAACTTTCATGCAGTTTAATATCATATTAAAAGATGACAATTATTGTATAGTTTAACTTCATGCAACAATGACTTAATTTTAAAATTGTTTAACATCATGTGGAATGAAATTAATTTGAATAAAATTTAATTTCATGTAACGAGGACTTAATTTTGGTGATATATAATGTCACAAGGCCATTATTTAATTGGAGTGCATTTTCAAACCTTCTCCCTAGGATGTTGTGAAGTGATGTGAAATTATACTAAATATCCTTAGAAAAATACTTCCTTGGTATGGGGAATTCAAATTTTGGATGTTTTTTTATCCTTGTGTAGGTTGAATTATATATAACCATATGATAGGAATATTTTTCATAGATCTGGCTCAAGTTCAAGGAAGACCTATATTGATATGACTCATACACATGTGAAATTATTTCTTATAACTCTATCATTATTATGTAGTTTAATATCATACAATGCGGACCATTAATACACTCCACTGTTGTTCATGAAACTACCAAACATATCAAATAATTTTCTCCAATACTTAAAGCTCACATGAGTCATGCTCAGTATGAGAAACAAGAAGTTGATGGTGAATAAATCAGATTTTTTTTCTTAGAGTGTGAGACTGAGAGACAAGATGGTATTGGTGCTGAGATTAGACAAGTCCCAATTGTAATAGAAGGATACTTCATAGGAAACTAATTTGAACTAGGGGAATATTTAATTTTCATTGGAGGTCATCACACAGGATTTTCAATGCATCTTTTCATTGAAGGATTTAGTCCATAAATATCCCATCAAAATTATTTTTTTCATAAACCTAGCTTATACATAGATAGGGATATGAAATTTTATTCTTTGGGAATTATAGTTGGGAATTGGGTGGAGAATCCTAGGATGACTACATATCTCAATGGAATGATACTCAATAAAATAATAATTATTATAAGGGGTTGTTACCTATTGATATATGAACCATATACAAGAATTATAGAATTATAGGGCAATGGATATTTCAGTAGGGAATAGGATTTGGTGACTTGGGAATTTCTACATTTCTCAAAATGTTAGGAATATAGCCAGATACAACTCCATGAAAATATGGTCCTTGTATCAATATAGATCATATATGAGGAGAAGAAATTTATTTTACATAGATCCATCTCTCATGCTGATCAAGGGCTTTATGGGGTGGACTATTCTAAATAGTTTATGGTCTTGCAAGATATACCATATATTACGTAGTCTGATGACATAAGACTAGGAAAATGATCGTGCAGTTTAATTTCATCTGAAAAATATGTTGTTGTGATATTTAACTTCATGTTACTGGGACGCTGATGAATGATACTTTAATATCAAGAGATAATTACATGTGTTCCTAGTTTTTTAAGGTCATGGATCTAGGACGAAGGTACGGTAATAATTTAAACCGATGACTTATTCTAGAATAGTTGATCATAGAAATCTAGACAAATCCCATAAATATGGAAATCACGAAACAAGTAATTATTATATTAAATACCTACATAGATCTAGATAATATGAAGGCAGTAGAATTTTATATCATTACCTAATTGAACATTGAAATCATATCCAGTAGATGGGTAATCTACATAGATTGAGATCATACATAGGATGAAAATTTTCATATTCTATTATACTAAGAGGATGAAACATTTTACCCTATTTTTAACATATGAAATGGGTCGAGATATACTTGAATGTATATATATGTCCTATACTTAGTGGATGACATAGGATGCCCACATTACGTTTTTTAAGGTCTTACAGGATAGACTAAACATTATGAAGTTTAATGTCATGTGATAAGGAATGTATAACAATTTTTGTTTTATAGTCTTGAATATTTAAACAAATGGGATTTTGGGGAGGAATGAATAACTTATGGAATTTATATCTTCACAAGATATTAATAGCCTGAAATGAAATATTACTAGAATATAATTTTTATAATATTTATTGGATAATGAATTTGATGCATATATTGGTAGAACCAAGGGTATATAAATCCATATGAATAGTTGGGTTATGGGAAGTGTAAATAATAAAACAAGAATTATCAATTCAAAGGGTAGTAGAGACTGGTTGATATAGGTCATCCATTAGAAATAGTAGAAGTATATATCACATTGAGTTAGGATAATAACTCCAAGGCTTTAGGTGGTATGTTTCTTCTAGAACCAAAACATACCCTAGGAATAAGCTCTATGAAATCATGATACTCACCATTTAATTATAATGGGGTGCCTCTAGATTAGTCGGCCCCTATTACCAATATTCTATAGGGGAGATCCCAGAGTATATGGACTCAGGGTCAATATAATTCCAAGATAATATGTGATCAGGGAATCAGTCGGTATTAACATTGATATCATAGGTATGAAGTTTGATCATTGAGAATGTAATATTTTAGAATGATTTGAGCACCCTAATGGTTACAAAAATTATTATTGAACACATTTATCATGTTAAGGGATACAAAATGAAACTTTTGAGTATAAAATCATGAGAGGTGATGATCTATTCAACATAAATACCCCATGTTATGCTATTTTAATGTCATATGTCCAAGAGGAGTTTTCCTATATTTGATAATAATTAAACTCAACCACACTAGTCAGAGTAAAATTCTTGTCCCTATAAGGTCACTTAAGTAATTCTTTATAAGAGACACAAGATATGGCAAGGTGGTTAATTAAACTACCAGATATTTCATGATGGGGAACACTTAGGGACATTGCCATTTTGAGGTTAAAAAGAATACCCACACATATTTGGTTCTCATATAAGAACATAGTTAAATTTAATGTAGATATATGGATGGGCCTAAATTATATGATTCCATAATCACTAATTATCCCATGAATATTGTAATTAAGCCACATGCAGTTTTGTTGAGAAAACTCCCTACGTACGAATGACTTATACACATAGTGGTGGAATTTTTTAAAATTATGGACCAGACTAGGAAATGGGATCTGGAAATCACAACATATCATGTATTTAGAATTATCACGACATAAGTAGTTCTGAATGAAGAATTTCATGAACTGATTTGGATTATATGTAAGGAATATGAGGAATTGATGCTTGATGCCCTTAGGAATATTCCAAACATGTGAAAAATACATTTTCATGGATCTATCAGCCTTGTAATGATATGGTTGGGAGTGATGATATATCTTGTATTGTAATGAAATAATAGATATATGAATCACATCATATGTCATGGTATTGGAATTATGCCACATATAGTTATTACTTGTTGTCCCTTATGTACTTCAAACTATCATATAATGATGGGGAATTGTAATTTCTATACATATATATATCATTCATAAATAATTTATGATGAAGAAGTATCATGTATTTATATGTAAATAATCCTAATGTGGATACAGTTTTGGTTCTAAGATAATGTTCAGCCTACTTCATTATTATGCAATGTTTTTGAGAGATCTTAGTATGAGACATTAAATCTAAAAAGTATATACCTTTTACAATAATTTGGATAATATTTAAATTGTGTGGGGGGGGGGGGTTGAATTAGTAGAACACATGTTTCTTAGATTAAAGTCAGGGGAAATTAACTAATATGTATTTTAATGTCATGTAGTGAGGTCTTATGATGTCAAAAAATTTAACATCATGTGATCAAGATCTGTTTTTATAGTTTAACTTAATGTGGTAAGGATGATTTCCATTCAATTTAACATAATATGGTAATGATATACTCTTTTTAGTTTCACAAAATTTGATAAGGACATTTTTAATTAATTTAACATATTGTGGGTAAGGATATATTCCTTTTAGTTTAATTCGACATGGTAAGTACATCTTCTGTGAAGTTTAACACCATGTGTTAATGAAATCCTCTGTGTAGTTTAATGTCATTCTGTATGGATGTGAGGTGTTATATAGTTTAATTTCCATACACTAGTAAATAATTTCATTAAGTAAATTATGGGAATAAATATTAAGAAACCTTATGTTCGTGGGGGATAACATGTTCCCCATCTATCATCGAAAATTAGAAACCGCTGTTGGAATAGACTATACAAATGAGGTAAGAAACATTACAATTGGATTATAGATTTTGGTGTTAACTCCTTGGTATGATTAGGTTCATAGAACCATCCCAAATTCTCTTATGTGAAATGAGTGGTGGTGGGCCTTTTTTTAAATGCTAAAAAAATATTATTTAGATAGACTTGATGGTTGGGTAGTGTACACAACCTTTTATCCACAAGACATTCTAACTCATCATGACAATTATATAATTTTGCATCTTCATATATTTTTCCAAAAAAGAGTAGTTTTGAGTAATGGAATGTTTAATTTTATTTGTAATAATCCATATAAACCATAACCTATTGAGTATGGGGTTTTTGTGTGGAAGTACTCACTGTGGAATGGTAGGCCATAATGAATGCAGTAGCTTGTTTAATCAATAATTCAACTATTTACCCTATGGTTTTTGGAGTATATTCAATAAATACTTACTGAAGGAATAAATATTCCCATTTACACTAAATAATAGCATATGAATTTTTAGACTCGATGTTGTACTCTGGATTATATTTTTTCAAATCAGAAGAACTAAATTCTATGTCATTATTCATCAGTATTATATAAGGGACATCAAATATTTTGATGATATTAGACTTCATGAAGTTTATGATTCCCTTTATCGAATCTTATTTGATGGTTATATCCTCATACCATTTAGAAATGAAATTATTAGTAGTATAGATTTATTAAACTACTTTTCTAGGGTAGGGGGATGTGGCCCAATGACATCAATTCATCATATGGAAAGTGGAAAAGAATATTTAGTAATATAAAACAACTCAGGGGGTTAATGGATGATGTTCTCATGTATCTAACGTGTGTGTTGTTTCTCGGTAAACTCATCATAATCCTATATCAAAATAAAACTTATGTAACCAAGTCTCTTAATTTGGAGAGGGAGCCTGATTTAGGATTGTGGAGCACTGTAGGAGCCTGTATAAACATCCTCTATTATGGATGGGACTCTACTATAATTTATTTTAGGGGGACTCAATCAATTATTCACTAATAGAGGTATTTATATTTCTACGACCATACTAAAGAGTGATGTTCTCTACGTTGTGTTAGATATATTATATTTTGGATCAATTCAATGAAAGGGTTCCATCTTTGAGGTAATCTAGTATGGGGTTCTTGCATCAATGAATATATGTCATCTCATTATAGCCTATGGTAGTATTGATTTTATTAATTTCCTCCATGTCATAGATGACGAATGGTGTGACTACCGTTTGATGTGTATTATATGAGAATTCCTTATCCTATTAAAGACCATGAAATACTATATATTCATTGTCATTTCCTCAAAATGAGTATTCAATAATCGAGGTATTTAATGAAATGTAATTTTATTAGGGAACTCCACCATTAGACCACTCACATAATAGATGAGAGGGTTTTACTCTTCATTATTGAGAGAATATTCATTTTTTATTAATTTTATCACATGCTTGGAATCACCTTTGACATTAAGATACTCCCTCTACAACAATATGTCCAGCTCCAGGTCTGTAATAAGGGCTTGATACAAAGTCTCATTATTAGTGAAACATTAAAAAAATAGTAGCAGGAGATAATAATTTCCTTATATATGGTAATAAATATAATATCTAGACCAACCTGGTTAAGCTTTGTATTTTCCATTTTATTTTTCGCTATACTTTAGAAGGCCTTACAAAAATACTTTTCTCATATTTGGGGGGTCTTAATGGCTTATAAAACCTATTCGTCCAGGAGTTTGGTGTTCACTAAATTAATTTTTAGGGTTGGATGAAATGTGATAAAACTATCCAACAACACCCCTTTGATTTCCTAGGGTGGTAATATATTAACCATTCATAATGTTTTATCAATTCCAACCATCTTCTATGGAAGAAATTAAAATCATTATTTGTACATATATACGTATAGATTTTTTATTATTATATATATATAACCTTTAAATATAAAAATAATTCCTATATATCATCAATGAAAAAAACAATACTTCCATCTCTAAATCCATAATTGTCTAATTTTTCTAATGAATTTTTAATTTTTGCGAGGCATATAATATCACTATGTCATTCTTCATGGGGAAACATATGAGCCCCTCCATTGATGCATCAATATATACAAACACCCCTTCTCTATTATTGGGTTGTGTAATTACATGTTTTCTAATCAACCTTATCTTCAGTTCCTTGAAATTATCTTTACAATCATATTTATAAAAGAACATAAAACCTTTTTGAGTAAACTAGGAGAATGGATTAAATATTCATGAGAAATATTTCACAAAGCCTTAATAGTATCCATCCAACCTGACAGAACTATGGATCTTGGCTACTGTGATTGGATTGATCCATTCATACATAACTTTAATCTTCAGTGGATACACCTATATAACCTCACTAATGAATATATGGAATATCAATGAAACTTTCTAGAGAAAAAATTAACACATAATAAATTTAGTATACAACTTATATTTACCCAGGGACTTCAATGTAATTCCAAAATATTCATCAAGATCTATCTTGATCTTCAAATATATAATAATTTCATCAACAAAGACTATCTCAAACCAATAAAGGTAATATCTATATACTTTATTTATTAAATCCATAAAGATATCAAGATAATGAGAAAGTAAAATTTTAATTATTATAGATTTATAATGACCATAACTCATTTAGAAGGCTTTCTGGGAATACCTCATAGCTGATGATTTACAGATCAATGTTTAATCTTATAAAAATTTAACATATCTTCATAATTGATCAAACATATCATCAATTAGGGGTAAGGGATACTCTTTCGTAATAATGATATTCTTAGGTTCCCTCTAACTAATGAAAATCATTAATCCATATTTCATATTAATAAAATTAAATGGTGCACCAAATGATAAATCACTAAGTAAAATGAATCAATTAAATAGATTCACCTTGAGGTTCTTATTTTATTATTGTAACTAAATTGTGGATAGTCTATTTAGTGTCAAAGAATTAGGTCTTACACTAGGTATCAGTTCTATTGAAATCATAGGTACATGATTTATGGGATGACTAAGAATGTCTTAATGAAATTCATTAATATATTATTGAACAAAATAAAATTTTCAATGTTGAGTTTCTCCCAAAAAATCTAAGATAAATTTCTCTAATGAATATGTTGTAAACACTATATGATGGATTTAGTTTACATTGGTAATTAAAATTCACCAATTCATTGATAGAAGATCATAGATTGGTTTTTAATATAAAACATAACATTCATTACTTGATAATTGACATGGGATCTATACTAAGAGAGCCAATCCAAACCCAAAATGACATAAATTCAACTAAAGAATGAATAAAAATATTTTTAGGAAGAAAATTCCCACAAACTTCTATCAAAGATGAGTTATAGACTAGAGATGTGATTATTTTAACATTATGAGTTTTCAATCAAAAAAAATATCTAATGATTTAGTTGGTAATATGATATCAATAGAAAAATATTCATATTTAAAATTTGGAAAATCCTTAATTAAAATAATAATAATCGTAGTGTGAATGATAATTATAAATTTCACAAAATATTTGGGAACTTCCACTTCAACTATAGTACATGAAAAATCCAATCCATATCACCTTATATTCTTCTATTGTAATTTCCATTCGATTTTGGGGAAATGGTTGGAAAAATACCCAATATCATTATGAATTGATAGATAATCACTTACCCTTTCATTCATAAGAATGATGGTAATATTCACCACACCTAAATAGAACTCCCTTTTCATTTATGCATGTACCGTGTTATTTCCTTCCAAATGTATCAAATGTTAGAAAATCCCCCATTATCTTCATCACCTTATAAATTATTTTTCTTATCCATCATCTTCTTCACTTCCATTAATTCAATATAATAAGACTTGGGGAAATGTTTTTATTTCATTACAGTACATTATATTATATCCTCATATGATAAAAATATTTCAAAGACTACTTCCATTTAATGGATTTTCTTTAACCTATTAAATAAATGTCCAATATAACTATTTTTATTACGTACATAATCCAAAACGTTCTTTTTTAATCATATAAAGTCATTTTTCATACATAGAAACATTTTACTCTTCCATTTTTCTTGTAGTCAAGTATTTTTTATCATATCCACTCATTTATTTTGAGGAAAATATTTTTAAAATAAAAGTTGATTAAAAATAATTCCACTTAATGATTTTTATTTACACCACATCATTGGTGTTTTTAATTAATGATGACCATTAATCTGCATCCCCTGTGAGATGATAAAATACAATGAAAAAAATTCTTCCATCTCATTACTTACAAGAGAGAGAAATATGTTTTCTAATAAACATATACATTTCTCAGCTACAAATGAATTTTTACTTCAATTGAATAATGGAGTCTTTTGTTGCATGGAACATTTTGATATTATTACACAACATTTCAGATAATAGGGATTCCCATTATGGGAAATACTATTTTCATAACTAGAGTCATTTTTCCAATTTAATTATAATATATTCATCTCTAGTTCTTGATCAAACACCAACATCAATATCATGTGAGGAAGGTACATCCATACATTAATTATATGCATTGATATGGGTTCCATTACATCCACCATGAACCATTTCTATGCATTATCATACAATAGATTAGATCATATCGTTATGAATAATAATGTCATATTCTGAAATTAGTGAAATATTTAAAATTTAATATTAATTTTTGCATAGAAAATCTTAGAATCAGAAGCTTAGTATCATTGGGAATATCATAAAATCCTAAAAATAATTTCAAATAATTCATAAATGTTCCTAAAGAGTGTGTGAATCTGCCCAAGAATATATATTTGGAGTGTCTAGAAAGGTGTACAGCCTTAGGCCCACTCATTATGCATTGATGAAGATCCAATTAATACCTTATTAACCCCATTTATAGTTGTTACGCCTAGGTTTATCTATTCTATAGTTGTATCCCATTTCATGTATCCATGAAACTATATTTTAGAGAAACAAAATTCTCATACATAGATATCAAATATTTTTTGTTTAATACACAATACATTTCACAAATAAAAGCCCAATAACCACAATGGTTTAGTTACTTCGGAGACTAGGTACTCATTCTTTATATTTATTGAATGATATTAAACATCTACAATAATGGTCTTCCCATATATTACTCATATAAGACATACCGTAATTAAAAAATCTCTTTATAATTTAGCTAATGGAAACATATGAAAGGGTGAGATTAGATGCTCAGTATGAGTAAACAAAGTAGATATTAACATATCATGGGCATAAGGGATTGATAACATGAAAATAACATTTTAAAACACCACCATTAATATCATTTATCATAAACATGAGTTATGGAATAAATCATGGGAGATTATAAGACATGAATTATAATAAAATCAATGAACATGACCCATGAGAACATAACATTCACTTAAGGCATATATTTTTGGCATGCACATAGTAATAGTAAATAATTTCATTATTTTCATATATCATTTTCAAAACTATCATTGTAGAATGATTTCACTCCCCAAACCATTATTGTTGTCAAGGATCACTCCCATGGGTATCATAATGGAAAATATACCTTACTAAACTAGGTTCACTCGCCATTTCATTTCAATCTATCTAATGAAATATCAATATTCACAAATTCATTTGACGGATATATTGGTTCCACCCATCATATAATGAAACATATAAATATTTATGCTACAAGATCATAAAACATTCATCATATTAGAAACCAAAAAAATAAATGGGTTTTATAAACATTTCATTATAATATAAGCTACGGAAAATAATTATGTTTCATAATTATTTCATCATTTCATCACGCGATAACCAATAAAAAATGATGAAGGTTTCATAATAAATTTTCATAGTACAACCCATATAAGATAAATGGGTTTCATTTACATATTTTCAACATAAACATAAACCATCCATAGAATGAATAAGTTTATTGTTCATTGAAGACATCCCCAGTATAACACAAGTGACATAAAATGATGTAATATTATATGAAAAATGATTTTGAAAGATCACTTGAAAAAAAATCTTGGGGAATATAGTCTTTCAATGAAAATAACTTTTTAAAACTAACAAATCATAAAATATTTAAAAATCATTTTCCCTGAAATTAATATTTGAAAACCTAGAAAAGAAGATATAAAAATAATTTCAAGCATTTCTGGAGGAAAATAAAATTTATTTGAAAATAATTTTTTAACACTAAAGAATCAAACAATATTTTTGAAATCCTTTTCGTGGAAAATAAACATTGAGAACTTATAATAAATGATTTGAAAATAATTTTAAACATTTCATGAAAAAAATGTATTTTTTACTCTGATTGTTTTTAAACATAAAAATTTTAACAATAAATTTCATTAAAAATAAACTTTTAAACATCTAAAGTAATATTTAAAATATTGAGTTGTCATGAATGTGTAAAATTCTACAAATTTCATACACATTGAAACAAATATTCCTTTCACTTTTTTGGTAAATGAGAAATATAAATTATTCGGAAAATGACTTGAGGATTACATTTTAAAATGTTTGTAAAAAATAATACATGGGTAAAATTATTTAATAAATAATTTAGAGAATTTTTAAACTTCTTTCAAAACTTTTTTAGAAAACATAGATAATTAATAAAAAGGGCTTTCAATCGAAAAGAAAAATAAAGTTGAATTGTTTTAAAAAAAAAGCCTTTTGAATTTTGTAGCAAATAATGTAGGGAAAATAAAGGAGAAACATGTATTATCATTACAAAACCATTGGAGAATAAATTTGAAGATATTATTGTGATATATATCATAATATTTCACCATCATAAGCATAATCCTATACAATCCTGATAAACGATGAGATTGTATCATAATGTCATTATAACTGTGGTAACTTTGAATAAAAATCCAATAAAATAATAAAAATAAATGAAAAATATATTCTCATTAATTTAATTATATTAATGATATAAAATTTCAAATATTTATAATATACAACTCATAAAATAATACAGGTTTATAACACAACATATATCTCAAAGAATGAATATTGAGGCAAAACTCCCGTATTGATTTTGTATCTTTTGAATCACCATCCACATTAAAAAGATAACAAAAAATGTATAAATAATTCACAAAAGATTATTTTATACTATTGATAAAATAAATTAATTGTCATTATACACACTATATGAAATAAATAGGTGGTGAATATGAAATGTTCCTCAAATAATTAAAAAATTGAGATGGAAATCCCTTACATTAAGTCTTTACATACATAAAATAAATTAGAAACTCCATTATAATAAATTTAATTTTATGATAAATATATTAATTAATTATAATCATATTTTTAATACCAAATATTATTTACTAGTGACTTTCCATTACCCATTTATTAACATATCCATGTTTAAATTATGTTTCAGTTAATAACTATTATGTTTTTCACATATTACTTGGTTTTGTATTTTTGGTAATTTTACATTGATAGGGGTTAAATAATTTCATTAATTTTAACCATGATATAAACACAATATATTTTCATTATATTTTTATTTATTGAAATCCATTTATGTTAGATATAGAAAATGAAATACACCATTGTTGGAGACAGTAGGACATAGGTACGCATGGACTCGGTTTCCATTTTCTTTATGGTTGAAATTAAATAATGGTGAATATAATATCACCATTAATAAATAATGTTTATTTCATATATATCACATATATTTTCTAAATTTACTATAATTACCTTCCATTTAAATCATAAGTGAAAAAAGGATTACATCGTTTCGTGAGGCGGTGGTCCTCTGTTCACAAGAAAGAAATTACTGTATCCCCAACTATACAAAATTAAGAAGTAATTTGTTGTATTATAATTAATGATGTATAATTATGTCAAAAATATATTATATATTAACTTAATATATCCTTATTAATATCCTAATAAAACAGGAATGAGAAACACATCACCGCGGTTTGTGATGTGGTAGTCCATCGCACACACGACCGACATTATTGAATTTCAATGGGTTTGGAGGTAAGAATATTTTTTGTGTTGTTATATTTCCATAGGTGTAAGAATATAATAGTAATCATATATAATTATTTAATCCAACATTATATCATGTTGTTAGAGGTGGTGATAAAAAATTAATAACATCTTCTCGCATGGCGGTAGTCTGCCGTATACACGTGTATGATTTTGTATCCTATTTGATGGAAGTAGAGATGGACGTAGGTAATTATCATTACATAAAAACATCATAGTATATTTAATTTTATTATTTTTTATATAATAATTTTTTAATAAGAATTTATATTTTCTTATGAATAAATAATATAATATGCTCGATTAGGGATGTTACATGTTCTTCCGAAAACATCTTTTAATTTGTTCCAAAATCCATCTAAGCTTGTATTTATATACAAAATAAGGCTTCTATTATAATAAGAATAAATTATTTATGTGAATTTCATAGTTTTTTTTAACAAAAATTGGTTTTGTAAGCTTTAATGGAAGAGGAGATGTGGAAATATATTATAATCAGAGAGAGGGAACACTTAGAATTTTTGAAAAGAATAAAGTGTGGAAATATTTTTCTTCTAAAACTAGATCCAAAATGGGAATTATAGAAACTTATAGGTGTTGAGGTTTAAACAATTTCCATGGAATTGGTGTTGGATATGTTTAAAGTCTATTTTCTTCCTTATTTTGTTTATTACGAGCCATGGTTAACCCATTTTCATTTTAACCACATTAAATAATATTTACATCTCTTACTAATCATAATTATCATAAATTTGGTTTAACTTTTTAGAAAATATTAATTATACTTATTTAATTTTTTGAATCCATTTTTTATAAATTCCTTGAACCTATGTGTGATATTTTAATTTTAAATTAAACTCATCAAGGTAACGAAAAAGCAGTTTCTAAAGAGAAAATATTCAAAATAATAAATGGGTTTTTATCAAAAATAAATTTTAAATTGATTAAATTGACATAAATTGTTCTAATAGATATATAATTCAACTAATTTTTCTTTTAAAACCATATTAAAAATATTTTGATGTTTTTAAAAGCTCTAAAATTAATTATTATTCTAAATAAAATTTAGTACTTCCCTTTTAATCAAAAAAATGTCTATTTAGAAAATCATAAAAAACTCAACTAAGAATAATTTTTAGATAGTGGATTAAAAACTAAATTCTAATTTTTAAAATAAATTGCCTAAAATTTTCAAATAATAATTTTAATAATAAGTGTGTAGAAAGCGATAAAACTATTTTTAAAAAATATAAATTCTAATTGTAAAATTAGATTTATTATAATCTCATGAATAGAAAATAGATTGGATTAATGGTTAATATTGAATTTAATATAAAATATATAAATTTAAGATACATAATTCACAAATATTAATTAATTTAATTTATTTTGTGAAGACATGTTTATGAGAACAAGAATAGTTTTAAGAAATGGAATTTCTTTATTTTCAAATTGTTTTTTAATTACTAATTATTTGGTCACCAAAGAACTCATTTTTTTTAAAAAATTTATAGACCATATATTTTCAAAAATTAGTTAATCACATTCATACCTTCCATTACAAAGGCTATGTGATAGCTGTTATATTAAATAATAATATTTTAATTTTTTGTTTTGTTTCATTTAAAATCATTGTTTCATGTAGCATAAGTTTTCAACAGAATTAAATACATTTGAAAAAGTATATAAATATCATAAAATCATTGGGTGTTAAATTCCACCCCCTTAAATTTAATTTCACAGTCTAAATTCATCACTCTAATAAAAAAATGAGGATACTTCTTCTATAATACATCCATTGGTTCCCATATAACTTCATTAGGATGGTGGTTTCACCCCGAATCATTGACCATTTGATTGGTATTATTTCATAAAAATGATTTCAGTATGATCTATGATCTCAACCAAATTTTCTTATAATAAATATCATTATCTAGCGATATGAACTATAATTTATATAAATTTGAATGACCAGATATGTACTTCGTCATTTGTGATACATTTTACATATCGTGGAATTAAGAGAGGTTCGATGGATGTGCTAATGGATAAGTGAGTGTCCTTATAAAATCATTAATTTCAAAGGGACTAATATATCTATGTAGTAAAATTCAATTAAATAATAAATAAAATTTCATCCTTCAATTTTTATTTTATCAACTTCCACTTCATTGATTCCCATATGAAATAAATATTTTGGATGATTTTTTCCTTCAGGAATCACTAAAATCATAATATGATATATAAGTCATAACATAATTCCACAAATATTTACAAAAACTAAGATGTATATCACGAGTATTCCAATAAAATCTAGACATCAAATTAATTAATTCCATAAATACATAACTTTTTGGATCATCTAAAATATTTCTGACTATAATAGAAACTTTTATATTAGAATTATTTGATATCATATGCTTCCATGATCAATTTAATCAACGATAATGTATAAATAATATATTTATATAACTTAATCACTTCCAAAAGTAACAATAAAAACATATATACTTCAAAAATAGAAATAACCTTTTATACCTTATATAATCTTTTATCTTATCCGAACACATTTCAAATAGAAATATGATTGTTTAATTGCATTGATATATGATCATAATTTTATTTTTAATATAAATATTTATTTCATTGCTCTAGAATATATTTCTTTTGAGATAATAACATAATATTTCATAGAATAATTCACAAAAATATCTTCATTAAATTAATTCATATAATATCCAATATTAAATTCCCCACTATAGAGTGCCCCAATTATCCTGATCCACATCAATTATGGTGGTTGGATAATATTGTCCATTTTACAGTTTTCTAGTGGTTGTTGTAGTACATAATTATCATTTTACATTGGATTACGGTATTTATTTTCACAATTCCCAAGATCTTTCCATTTAAAACATTAGAGTGTTGATGGCGCATTCTTTTGATCTATCTCCTTATTAATTTCATTAATTTTCCTCTTTACATAAATTATAAAATATTTTTCTTAATGTTTTAGAATCCCACATTTATACCACCCTATTTTTCCTTTAAATAACTTACTTGTGTGCTTCTTCCCACACATATGGTATGTAGGTGACTGTAATTTATTTCCACCATCTGATTTATTTTATTTTTCATGGGAGGCGATATTTCTTTTCTTGTAAACACCATGAGAATGGTGGGAATATATAATTTCAATTCCTAAATTCATTTCACATAATATAATTTATTAATATATACTAATGTATCATATATCCAAAGACTTTTTAATACCTTGTTTTAGTCTTCTAAAGTATCAGTCAATTTTTCTTTCAGTGTTGATGATTAAAATATAAGTGTACCTCAAAATTCTTGTAAAATTAGCTTCATATGTACTAATGTATTCATTGTTCTTCTACTTAAGAACAATTAATTCATTCTCATTCATTTTATGTTTAATGTGAGAGTATTATTTAATAAAAAATAACCCCTTAAAATATTCACTTCTCGTAGATTCAATTTCATCAGGTTTCATCATGTTCTTAATTAGCCTCAACCACTAATTTTCTTCTCTATCCAAATGATAAATAGAAAAAATTAAATTTTCATACCTTGAAAAGTAAGTATGGGAAAATATCGTTTTAATGATACCAATATATTTCTTAGTAACTAGTGGATTAGAAGAACCACTAAATGAAGGTGGATGTTTCCTTTTGAAGGACTCAAAAAAACATTATTCCCTCCCTTTCTTGTTTGGATGTTCATTATGATTCCTTGCTTGAGAATGTTTCCTAATCATTAAAACAAAATTTTCCATTCCATAATCTATAATACTTGGTATCCTAGATAAAAAATTGTTGCATTTTATGTTACAATAAGATTCAATAAATTCCTTTTGGGTTCATTCCATTGACTAAAAAAAGAATAGTGTGATAAACACTAGTCATAGTGAAAAACAACATAGTTATAAAAAAACATTTATAAGAAGAAAAATTAACGAAACCTTATTTATAATATATATAATCATATGATTAACCTAATTTATTAGTGGTATTTATTTAAATCCCCATGATGGTCTGTAAAGACTTTGTGAATTTTCAAAGCATATCCTTATGGAGTTTCAAACTAGATGTCCAGCAAGGCCTGTTATAATGCATTAGGTGATGATTTAGTCCATCTCAATGAGCCTATTTCAGAGTTATTAAAACTAAGTACCTATGTACCAGATCTAAATCCACTATTAGTACCTTGATAAGGATTTAATTTATTAGAAACCAATTAATTTATCCTATACCAAAATTCTATAACATTTTACTATACTTTAAATCATCCTTCGACATATACATTAGTATCATAATAATCTTTTCTTATCTTATATTCAAAATCTTAACTAAACCTTTTCACTAATACCAAATTTATATATTTTGGCATTCCATACAATGTTATCACAATTTAATAGATAAATATTCATTACATTTTCCAAATATATACCCAGGGATCATAATAGTTTAGTACCTTTGGAGACTATATATATAATATTCTTATTTATTCAATGATCATGAACATCCCCCATAAATATCTTCCCCTACAGTACTCTTATTAATCACACCCTATTTAAAACAGTTCTTAATAGTATAAGGAAAAGAAACATAACAAACGATTATAACAAATGCTTTGTAATATTAAAAAAGGTAGATATCAATATATCATGAGAATATGGGAATGATAACATGAGAATATCATTTTCAACCATACCCATCATATCACGAATCAAAAAAATGATCCATTTCATAAATCATTGAAGTTCACAAGACATGAATTATAATAGAATCAAATAACATGATTCCAGAGAACATAACAATGGATTAATACAAAGGCTTATGGAATATAACTAATCATTGAACTCATTTAATTATTATTCAATTATCATTTCAAAAAATATTATAGTGGAATGGTTCCCCTCCCAAAACTATCATAGTAGTAATGGTTTGCTTTGAAGGATATTATAGTAGAAAAATTTCTCTACATAAATGGGGTGACTTCTTATTCTTGTCAGGTATACCCCATGAGATATCAATACTTACCCAATTAATTATTGGGGAAATATTTTCCACCTATCATATAATTAATATCAAACATATGTGTACCAAAATATCATAAATGATTCATCTTATCAGAACCAATGAAATTAAAGGGGTTTCATAAATATTTCTTCAATAAATAACCTATGGAAATAAAATTGTTTTCAGAATCATTTCATCATTTCATCATATTATGAACCAAGTGAAAAGAAGAATGTTTCATAATAAATTTATCATGGCATAATCCATGGAAGATAAATGGGTTTCAAAAAATATTTTCATCATAACCATAAACCTTTCAGAGAAAGAGTATGAATGATATCCTTATATTGTAACCTCAATAAATAATAAATAACATCAAAGGATTTCATCTTAGATGGAAAATTAATTGAAATGATCACATTGAACCTTACTTTAAGAAAATAACATTTCATTGAAAATACTTCTTTAAAATAAAACATCATAATTTTTTTAAATCATTTTCTCCAAAAATAACATTGAAAACATAGAATGGAATTTATAGAAAATCATTTATTCATTTACAGAGGAATAAATCCTTTTCAATTTGAAAAAAAATTAAAAAAAAAATATTTTTTCAAAATCTCTTTCATTGAATTTAATATTTGATACTCATAAAGGAATATTTAATACAACAAGATTATATTATGGTGTAAAATTATATAAATTATGTAGAAGTTAAAATATAAAATCATTTCACATTTTTAGTCAAATCCAAATTGATATAATTTTGAAACAAATGTGAAGATTCTGATTATATAGATTTTAGAATTAAAAACATGGTTAAAATTATTTGTTAAATCCTATTTGAAATGTTGTAATATTATTAATCATATTTAGAAAACATTGATTTGGAAGAAAAATTGTTTTCAGCCGAAGAGAGAAATAAGGTCAATTTTCATAAAACAATTATATCTGAACTCATTAGTACGTAAAGTGGGTAAAATGAAGGTAAATTATATATTATCCGGAAATATAAATTTTATAATTGAATTTATGAGTTTAATCAGTGATATATCATACTATTTCATCCTCAGAAGCTTAAAAAATCTTGAAAAATGATTAGATTGTATCATAAAACCACTAAAACATTAGTAACATTGAATCATAAGATCCATGAACTAATAAAATTAAATAAAACATAAAATATCATTAACAAAAGAATAATAATGATATAAAACGTAAAAGTGGTAGTATATAAACTTCAAAAAAATGATAGGTTCATAACACAACATATATATCAAACAAAAAACATTGAGGAAAAATATCTTAGTACTTCATTATATTTTGAATTATAATCACCGTGAAATAGAAATACTATAATGGATATGTAAATCCAAAAAGAAATTAGTATATTTTTGATAAAACAAATTCATGGGTATTATACACTTCCCATAAATGAAATAGGTGGTTAAAATGACATGTGTCTCACAGAAGTAAAAAGTCCTATGGGAATCCATCACATTAAGTCTTGAATTCCTTAAAACAGTTTTGAATCACCTATATAAAAATTATAAGATTATTATATATATATTACATAAACATAATAATATTTATAATAAAATATATTATTTACTTAGGAATTATCAATACCCTTTTATTAACAATTCATTGTAAAAATTCTTTTTTGAGTAACAACTACTTCATATTTCGCCCATGTTTCAGTTTGGTTTTCTTTATCATTTTACATTGATTATTGTAACATAATTTAAATAATGATAAAAATTATAAAAATATAATTTATATTAATATATATTTATTAAAATTAATCCATTAAATATATATATATATATATATATATATATAATGAAATACACCATTCATTTAGACAATAAGCCTTATGTACGCATTAACATTGATTCAATTTTCTAAAAAGTAGATATAAAAAAATTTAAATTATATATTAACATTATAGAATATTTGTTTTTCATATATATGACATATATTTATTATATTTACCTTAATTACCTTAGATTCAAAGTGTCGGTGAAAAAATAACCACATCGTTTTGCGAGGCGGTTGTCTACCGTACACATGAGCAATGTCATTATATACCCCACATAATAGAAAGTAAAAGTTATATGTGATACAATAATTAAATAATTATAATTATGTTAAAAATATCATATATATTAATTTAATACATTTTTATTACCATCCAGTTAAAAAATAAATGAAAAAAACACCACATCAGTTCACGAGGTGGTATTATGTCAAACACATGAGCGACATCGTTGTTTTCCAATGGTTTGTAGGTAAGAATTTATAGTTTTATTATAATTTATTAGGTATAACATTATCATAAATATAATTTATTATTTTTTAACTAAATATTATATCCATCTATAAGTGGTTGTAACAGAAAACAAATTACCTCAGTTTATGATGTGGTAGTCTGATGTATACTAGAGTCATGATTTCATATCCCCTTTGACAGATGTGTAGATGGTTGTAGGAAATTACAATAAAAAGATTAAATATAATTTTATAAAATATTTTTAGTTTTTTATATCTTTATATTTTAAAAATAATTTATGGATATTGATGAAGAAATAAACCAAAATTCTCAGTTAGGGGTGTTAGATATTCTTCATACAACATCTTTTGGTTTACATCAAAAGCCTTCCGCGTTTGGATTTATGACCAAAATAAGGAATGTGGGATGATATTAGGTAATTGAGGAAGTTATATTGATATTAATTGGCCTAAAATGGGGGTTTTTATGTTTGAATATTAGAGTAGAGTTTGTGGCCTTTTATAAGAAGGGGTGAGGATATACTTGATATTTTTGAAAAGAATAAAGTATACCGATATATTTCATATTCCAAAAAGATAAAAAATTAAAAATTAAAAATTCTTATAGGTGATAAGGTCTATATATTGAAATGAAAATTGTTTTGGATTAGTTTATATGTCTCTATACACATTATTTTTTATTTTAACCCTAGATAAACCCTTGTTCACCTTAACCATGATAATTAAATTTTATTATTTTACTATTTATAATAGACAAAAATTAAGATGAAATTATTATAAAATTTTAAATAATATGATTAAAAATATGGAATCCAATATTTCAAACACTCTTCAAATAATTTTGAAATTTCAATTTAATATTAAACTCGGACTTGTGCTGAAAAAGACAATTCCAAAAAGAATATCGTCAAATGATTTAAAAATATTTATAACAAAATTCTTTATGAAATAGTTTCCAATAATAGAAATTTGATTAATAGATATATTATTGAAGTAATTTTACTTTTAAAACCATATTAAAATAAATATGTTATTTTTAAATTCATTAAATTAAATTAAATTTCATAATAAAAAACAATATATTCACAATTCATTGAAATATTTATCTTCTCAGAAAATTCCATAAAAAATCACTCTATTATAATTTTGAAATCAATATATGAGAAAATAATTTATTTTTTTCCAATAAATTTAAATAAATTTTCAAAAAATAATTCTAAAAATATGTTGTCAAAATGAGATAAAACACTTTTTAGAAAAATATAGTTTTTAAGTGTAATTTACATTTACAATTATATCATCACTAGAAAATATATAAGATAAATGTTTAATATTTTATAGAATATATTATATATATAAATTTAATTAAGATAATTATGAAAAATTAATTTAAATAATTTATTGATGTGATAAAAGTTTGTTCGTATAAAAATAGTTTTCAGAGAATGATTTGAATTATTTTCAAACGGTTATATTATTATTTCTAAGTAATTGTTCCCCAAATAATTACTTTAATATACTTGTGTCAAAAATATAAGTTCAAAATTTACTTAATTATATTTATAATTTTCATGGTAATGTAAATTACATATGTATTATCTTAAATAATAATATTTTAATAGTATTTCATGTTTCGTTGAAACTCTATGTCGTATGTAGCACAAGATATTGAAGGAATTAAATTAATTCATTAAAAATATTTCATAAAATATAATTTTTTACATATGAATTTTCTTTGAAAACCATAAAATCTATACATTATCAAAACTTGTGATATTATATAATACTTAGATTTATCCTTGAAGTCTGTCATATGATTATGCTCCCTAATATCTGTTTTCTTAAATCTAGTTCTCATGGATTATACTAAAATTTCATTAATACCGACTATAGGGACCCTGACCATAATAGACCATAGTCAGCGGTCAAAATATTATAATGATAGTTGATATAAGTGATCACATCCCAAGGGACCTAATAGTTTAGTACTCTTGGTAAACTAGATGCATAGTTGAATTTTAAATTATGTTTGGAATCTTATAATAAAAAATAATATTTTCTTTGAGAACAATATTATTACCTCTAGAATATCATTTCTTATTATGCACAGTTTTCTACCTGGAATTAATGGGAATATAAACATAATAAGGGGTGACTTCAGATTCATAGTAAGGGAATTCATATATAAAAAGATATCTTAGAATAAATAATGGAGGATTATTTGGTATAAATAAATGATACAAAAATAATTCCATATAAATAATCACGTTATTTTGAAACTAATCCATGGATTATATATCAATTTTAATAACCACATCGAAAAAATACAGTATTTCATAATTATTTAATTCATAATTCAGGACATCTATTAATTAACTTTGAGGCCTTGTACAAATACATCTTATATTAATTGTCAAGGAATTATAGAAATTCCCAAAATGATTATTCTTATGAGTCCCATAGATCCATAGAGGGGATTTATTATTTTGGTCTACACCATTCACTTAAAAATTTTAATTCCTTCAGTATATAAATAAATAATACAACATAGAAAACATGAATTAAAAATAAATTACTATCCTAATTAAATGAAGAAGCATAACGAATGTCAATACTTTCCCTAGTAAAAATAATCATAATTCCAACAGGGATATATTTTGGATGTTATCATCTGAGTATATCCATAGTAAATTGTTAATTCGTCAAATAATATTAACATACATGAATTTTTTTTTAAAAATCTCATAAATATTTTTCAGGATAATTCTATTTTCATTTTAAAATAAATTATTCAAAATATAAAAATTTCAAAAATATTTAGAATTTTTTTAGATCAAATAATTGGAACATTTAGGGGGATCTTCAAAAACATATTATTCATGATGGTGTGAATAACCATTCATGAAGTGTAACTTTAAATAATGATTCTACTCACACATTTGGTGAAAACTACCTCATTTAGAAAATAACAAGAAGGTTCCTTTAATTTATTTTTATAAAAATCCAGACATGGTTAAAATGTATTTATCTAATAATTATTTAATATTAAAACATCCCTAAAAATATTTCAATATAAATATGGGACTTGAATAAAAATACTCTCAATTAAATAGAAAATAATGTTTATTTTCTTTTAAAATATTCTTTCAGTATCTTTAGTACATAAAAAGTGGAAAATAAATGAAAAATTGTAATTTATAGAAATAATATATACTAATAAAATATATTGAGTTTAATATATAAATATCATTTAATACCCCAATGAAGATATAAACATAAAAAATCTGATATAAGGTAGGGTCTATGAAATAAACCCATATATCAGGTCAGACAAGTTTCATATGTGTTTGAAACTCCAGTACAATAAATATAAATATATTTAAAACTTATTAAGAATAAATAATTACATATATTATTCCATATATTATTTACTTACAAAATATTATCAATAAATTTTTACCAATTTTATATTCAAATCAAGATTCTGGTTGATAATTGGTTCATTTGGCATGTAGGTTTTTATTCGGTATTTTAAATCCATGTTATTTTATTATATTATCATCATATATAGAATTTAAATTATTATATAAATATAATATATATTCATTATATATATATATATATATATATTTATAATCATCCGTGAATGGTGGACCTGAAAAAGGAACAGTATATCTTCGTAGAAGTGATAGTCCACACATACACATTAGCAACATTATCATTTTTTTAATGAGTTGGGGTGGGTAAGATGGTAAGTGATATATTATATTCATAGAACCATAATTACTTCATAAATATAATTTATATTAATTAGGTCCATATTTATATCTTTCAATTAAATATGGTAATGAAAAATGAATTACACCACTATGTGGATACAGTAAACCGTACGTGCACAAATGTGGTGTTTTTAGTTTTATTAGGATAGAATAGAGATGTAAAATGGTTTCAATATAATAACAATAAAATCTAGTTATATATATGGAAAAAGATTCATTATTTGTGTATGTGTACCCTAAATTTAGTTGATGTATAAGAAAAAATAAATTTAAAAAGTAGGTAAAATGGATTATATATTTTTCATTAAACATCCTTTAGGTATCTTATTAAGGACAATTTTAATGGTATTTTATGAATATAATTTCATCTAATTCAAATCTATAGAATATGATAAGATAATTGTTTCTGGTTTGGTAAATATAGGATGCTCAAAGTTGTATAATGAAGAAAGAGGAGGCATTTCCATTTATTAGTGTGGGAGAGGCCACCCATGGAATGCTTCATAAGGAAAAAAATACATTAATGTCATAATTAATAAATAATGTAAGTCCTTTATTTTTTAAAATATGTAAAATATGTTCTATAACATGTATCACGTGCAACAACGAGCTTAAATGAACCATAATATAGTACTATTTAAATATGACTCATATAACCATGTTGTTGAATTAGTGGGTATTAATAAGATTAATTATGTTATAAAAAATATATATTTCTAAATAAATACATATTTTCTTGACTAATTCCCATTGAATAAGAAATCAGTTTTTATAAAAAACTTTTTATTTTTGAAAAATAGTTTATCTTTAGAAATAGTATTTATATGTTTTTTGAGAGAAAATATGATAATTAACTAATGATACCTCCTAAAAATTAATTTTATAAAAAAAGTTATAATTTTTTCTAAAAATAATATAAATTATTTTATTGTTAAATATTTTTATTTATCTAGAAAGATTGATTTGTCAATGAATAGTAAAAAATAGCGATTTTTTTAAAAAATATATTATTTTAATGTACTTATAAATTTAAATTCAATATTTCAGGATATTTAAAATTTAGTTAGGTAATTTTTATAAACATTTTCCAATTATTATTTTTAATTAATTTTCTCTTTAATTTATAATAATTATTTTTTACTTAGAAGGCATTTCTATGAAAAAATTTATTAATCCCTTTTTGTGGGTTTAATTTTAAATTAAATTATAACACATAGGTGTTTAGAATATTTAATTTTTTCCATGGTTATAATTAAGAGGTCCAAATTTGGTTAATACAACCATTTTACTATTATTTAAAATGAATTGTATCCATAGTAAATAGTGTTACTATGGTAAAAGAAAAATGAGTTTATTACTGGTAAAAATAATGTAATATAAAATCTAAATTATCCCTAACATTTGGATTAATTTATTGGATGAGTATATTTTTTCCATAACCATCTACAATTTTCTTACATGACCTATTTCCTATATGGACATGATTACAACCTTCATAATTTTTTATGTAAAGAAAGGTAAAAAAAGGTCATTCCCAATATTTTATTATAATTAAATTTTTTATGATTGATTAAAAAGAAGATATTATCAGTTTCAGATATTATTTTAAAATATTTATATTTTAAATTTATCATGGTAATTTACTTATTATTTTTAGTGATGAATTAATTACCTTAATTATCCTCCCAACACAGATAATATATAAATTCAATTAATAAAAAATATAAAAACCTGATGTTTAATATGTTAAAACTAATATTATTTGAATTAATTATTACATTCCCAAATTTTTTGAGATAAAAAATTATATATTGGATAGGTTTTATTATTTATATTCTAATTTCTTTAGTTACTTAGTGTATTACAAATAAAGGTAAATAAATAATTCCGAAATTGAGATTATTTTTATTTTATAATAAATAATATTTTCTGAAATGATAAAAAAATAAACAATTAACTATAACCATCCATGTTACTTGGATATGTTTGTAAATATCAACCATGGTCCATTTATTGTATAATTTTTTTATTTATAGTAAATATATTGATACCTAAAGAGTAAAAAAAAATTTATAATAGTGCTAGTCAAAATGGGATAAAACAGATCAAAAAAAAGAAATATGTGGGTGAAAATAACTTATACTTGTCTATTTTTATTATAACAGAGGATTTAGATTGATGCTTATATTACCTTAAAATAATAACAATTTGAAACCATTAGAATATAAAAATTAATTTATATAAATTTAATCCTTTATGAAATTCAAAGAATGTCCTTCCCCTATCTTTTAAATGGCCACATCCTTTCTTATTTTATTAAAACATTAAAAAGATATTTTCTTTAATAATATATACCAAAATTCTTTTTTTACGTTTCTCTCTGCGTCTAAGAGGTGATGGCTTAATAATAAAACCAGTATGTGAAATATTTTTGTGTAAAACATAAGATGATCTATGAATAATATGTATAGTTCTTAAATAAGTGTTGTTGTTTTGTTTCTATTTTCCCCTCTATAAAATATTATTAAACCATAATGAAATAATAAAACCTATATATTTCAGAAACTAATATTTTATTTGAAATCATAGACTCGACACACCTATTAGTAGTAGAACCTGATTATTCACATGGCCTCAAGCATGTCCTCCATATGATGAATGCTGCAGAATAGAAGTAAGGGTAAATGATGGTTAGAGGAGGAGTTTTTATCCCCATGATCGATGTGGAACACAGATTTATAATAAATTAATTTATATTAGAAATAAATAATAATGATCAAGAACATTAGAATGAATCATAAAGTTAACTAAATTATGAATGATCAATAATAATGATTATTATACAAAATGATGACCATGTCATGCTATACAAAATGGGGATCAAGGGGAATAGAGAATTTTATGAATAAAAAACGCTATAAAAAATGAAAAAAATACCAAAAAATAATTTCAGTAGTATCATGAGCCTAATCTTGGTCCTTTCATCCCATTATCCATCCTAGCATAGAAATAATCAAGCATCCATTGCTCAGAGGTTCCCTTTGTCCCTATCTGCATTGATGAATTTTGTCCTTGTAAAAAATGGTCTCTCAAACAGCATGCAAGATATATTCAATAGTACCCCATCAATAGTCTCCATACAAAATCCAATCAGTGTATATATGTTCTAGTAGTGTTGAATTTTAACAGTAATAATGCTATAAATGATAATTTAAAACAACCCAACATACATGTACATGATTTTTCAAGAATATTATAAATGTTGTGGAAATTTACACAGGAGTAATTAATTAATTACATTATACACTAGGTGAATAAATAATCATACATATTATAGTCAGGACTCAAGACTATTAACCTAGGTTTCCTTTTCGAGTTGACAAATCTCATCCATAGAAAACTCAGCATAATGTAATCCTATATAGGACAGGAACCCATGACCCATGGATTAGGTTCCCTCTTCAATTTTGCAGAGCTCATCCATAGAAACCTTATTATAGACTTGGGTGGAGCCAAATTTTTATGTCTGAGGTAGTCTAATCAATCTGGATCTAAGGTTATAATCCTAAGCATACAATGTAAGTAAATATTCTATGCCATACCGTGATGTTGGTTCCATCAAGAGTATCCATTATTAATCTTCTATGTAGGGGTTATAAAAAATTTGTTGGGGTCTATGTCCTTATAAATTTAATTTGTCACATTCTTTTCCTAAATCCATTCAGTCACATGTGATTTTAAGAAGGTCTATATTAGTGTCCTAGCCACATTACCAACCATTTATATTAATATTCATAAACCAATTATTCAACCATCTAATTTAGAGTTCCTTTGTTTTATTTCACTTATAAATCAACATTGGAAAAGAGGTATTCAACTTGTAACATCCAAGTCTAATTATTATATTCCTTCTACTCATGGTTTCAAGGATCAACTCCCCTAAAGGGGAGACATAATTATAGTAAGTCAAATGACCCCACTTCAATGGGTGGTTCGGGTTGAGGGCAGTGACATAAAACCTTGTTAAAGGAAATAATAGAACATCAAAACATGTTTTAAAACATTTAATTTATGGTAATACTCATTTTTAAAAGAAATTCATGGAGGTTCTTGATTCCAGTACTATGACATGAGTTATAAACATCAATACATTAAGGGAAGAAGTATATACCACCTAACTTAGATGTGTGGTAGTATCCTTATGCATTATCAGCCTCTAACTCAGGCTGGAATAGAATAAAATAAAATAATATATTTCAAACCCAAAAATAGTTCATATTAGATTATTATAATTAAAAGTTACATAGAATGAAAAAAAATGATGAAATTGATGAAGATTACTAAATATATTTCCAATAGGAATCCATAACAACACACAACACTTGAATATAATATCAAAATTATGAGTTATTAATATACATTGGAGGATAAAAGGAAGTTCCCTCTAGGTTTGGGGAGCTGATGTGCAATTTATTGAGGAAATGGGTTGTGGAAGAGGTAAATATTCTGAGAGAAAAATAATAAATTTCCACCTAATTAGATATGTGAACGATTTGGTTTCATGGTTAGTCTAACCATGAACCATCCATTAACTAATACTATACATGGTAGAACACCTCTTTCATGGATAGGTTCATAGTTAGACTAACCATGTGAATCCCATGTATTCACATTTTCCAAAACATTAATTTTGTGACATGGTTTGTCACAAAATTAATAATATCATGCTCTTAACAAGTATTTTAGTTCTACAAAAAACATTAACCAATTTTTATGGCCATTTAGCCTACCTCAAATAGTTAGTTAACCATGAACCTTCTTTTATAGTTTTTCATGGTTATACTACATAGTTTCTAATAACCATGCATCAACTAGGATCCTTTTCCTATTTCTCCAAAAACCAATGATTTTTGCTCTGAAAAACACATGTATTATCTAGTACCCTCATTAAACTCATTATTAAATTAATTAGAGTAAAAAAGGATTAAACCATAATTTTATGGATATGTACCTATCTAAAAATCCATTATATTATAACCTCCCGTAAAAAAATAGCTCATACCCAAGTTACCATTCCATTGGGGGTTAATCAGTATCTGATAATAACTCAATCCATTGATATCTTATGTCAGAATCCCACTCCCTATTGTAATATTTTACTACATCTTTCAACCATATCACACATACCAAAGGATCTAACGTGACTTAGAGATCATTCATGCTCTAATCAACTATAAATATATGATTCACCTTAAATTAAACGTCATATTCTAGTTCCATTTCATTAAAATCAAAATAATGAGATGTGTCGTATTGATAATGGGTAGATGAGATACATGGAAGACATCATGCATGGACTAATAACATTTAAGAAGAACTATTTGATAGGCTCTCAACACAACTCCCTCCAAGATATTTAAATTATTAATATAAACAGGCAATATATTAACTTATCTTGGAATTCATCTATGTCATAGACTAGGTGAAAATTGTGATAAAACTAAATCCTCCCCCTCTAAATCTTCAGGATGGTGGAGAAAATAATCATAATAAATATTCTTAGATTGAGTTTTATCAATATTCATATAGATAACACTTACTTTATCAGGTGTCTCCTAAATGAGTTTAGGTCCTAGTAGCAATTTCTCACCTTCATGTAACCAATACAAGAGTGATCAACATGAACTACCATATAAGGTCTCCTTAGGACCAATTCATATAGTATCTTGTATGTTGTTATTGTAAAAAAAAGAAATAGGTAAATATCTCTACAATGAACTCCCAAAATCAAGGGAACATGCTCATGGAATGCTCTTTAATGCCTTAAACACACACTCAGACTGAACATTGTTCTGTGGATGATATGATATACTCAACAGTACCTATAAAACAAAATCGTTATATCTCCCTTTCCCAAAATATGATGTAAAATGGGTGTCCCTATCCCATATGATAGTAAAATGGATACCATGAAGTTGAATGATCTCCCAGAATTATATACTCCATAGTTATTCTATTGGAAATGTCTCTTGAATGCGCAATAAGTTGGAGTACATTTCTTGCCATTCAATGATCACTCATATTGTGTCACATCCTTGAGGTAACCACAATAATCCTATCACAAAATACATAGTGTCATTATCCCATTTCCACTCAATAATGTGAAATTGAAGTAAATTTCTATTGGTAACTGGTGTTCCACCTTCACGTTTTGACATGTAGAAAACCTTTTGACAAAACCAGCTATCACCTTATTCATCCCCATCAATAAATATTGGCAACATAAGCCATGATACATCTTGGTAATATTTGGATGCACTACCCAAGAAGAGGCACGATACTCTCACATCAATTCCACTTGGATGTTCTCTAGCACCCAAACATTACCCAAAATGCATAAGATATGATCCCCATTAACAACCCAACTAGTGGTGGGTCATTTCTTGAAGAACTCCCCCATTAGAGTTTTCCCCCAGGATATAAAATTTTCCTCATCTTCAAAGTATCCATAAATTAATAATTGACTACTAAAGAAATAATAATAATTGACCCCGTGGGATTCTGAACCTCTAGATTAATCACAGAAAATAGAACCATAAACTTTCACTCATAGTTCACCTCTTGAACAAGTATTGTCTAATTCATCTATCTCAGACATTCAGTAATTACATTTCCATTCCAATAAATATATGAATGCTTAAATTCAAAGGGCAGTTGTTATCAACCCACCTTTACTTTTTGATATTTAATTAGGATAATTAAATATTTATTTTGGGATTTATTTGTATGTATACATCAAAAAGAACTCTCCAACCATATAATTCCACAAAAAACGCAATACATGAACCACAAATGCTTACTCGAGATCATGTTTTCGGTATATCAAAATTTGAGGTATAAACTACTGGGACATATATACCATAACATGATTTACATGAATCTAAATAGATCCTATAATTATTCATAAAGTATCATAATATACAGTATAACCTCTCACAGACCTGGTTAATACTAAGATCATTTCTGAAGTAATAATTCTTTTTAACTCCTGAAAGCCTCCCTCGTAAGCATTAAACTATATAATCAAGACACTTTTCTGAGTCAAGTCTATTAGAAGTGATGAAATACATGATAAATTATGAATTAAGAAAATTTAATAACCAAACATCCCCAAGAAAGACCACATATCAAATGAGATCTTGGGATACTCCAAATAAAAACAATCTCACCTTCTCAAGGTTACCGGATACTCTTATCTGTGAGATAATGTGACCCAGGATGTGGGATTTACTAATCCAAATTTTAAATTTTTTGAGCTTATCATAATTATGGTTCTCTCTTTGTGTATTTAATATGATCTCAAGATATTTTTCATGGTCTTGTCAAGTGTTATAATACACCCACATGTCATCCATGATGACTAACACCAATTAATATAGATATATGTTAAAAACTAGATTCATTTGATCCATGAAATCTTATAGTGTCTTCATGATACAAAATGCCATAATAAGATACTTGTACAAGACATATCTATTCTGAAAATTTTTACATGTTATATATGACAATATAACACTCACCTAATGATAACATGACCACTAATCAATCTTGGGGAAAATCCTCGCTCTTTAAAGTTGTCCTAAGAGGTCATCCATACGAGGTAAAGGATATGAGTTCCACAAATTGAGATTATTCATTATTGGTTATTCAACACATAAATTAAGGGTCCCTTCCACATTATTAGATAAAATTATATGGGAACCCCAAGGATATGTATTGGGTCCTATAAATCCCCTACCTTCCATGTCCCCTAGTAGCCTCTTGAGCTCCTACAAATCATTAGTAGTCATCCTATAAATAGGAATGGATACTGGTGATACTACTAGAATTACATTAATATTAAACATCACCTCTCTCTGAGGAGGTATCCTAGAGAAATCATCAAGATATACATCCATTACACATTCTATTATAGGAGGAAAACATTTTTAAAAAATTTCTGGATTATCTAGATAAAGGCTTGTAAACTAGGATGTCACTCATCCTGAACTACAATGATGAGATCCAACTTGACATGACTGGACATCCCATTAACCATTGTGAATATAAATACCACCCTATGGTGATGTGAAGAACACCCTTTGGTGATATAAATCAAGATGTTCATGGTAAGTGTCCAACTTGTCTATCATATGAATGATATCAAAACATGTCATCTTGTGGAAAAAGAGGTCCCATAATTAATTATAGTTTCCTATCTCAAAGGGGAATTGCATACATTAGCACACGCTCTCTGATTAAATTTCCAACAGAGAATCAAGTGTCATTACCTCCCAATGGTACTTGACCTTGAGTCTAAGACACAACATAGTAACCAAAAATATGGTGTGGGAAGATCACGTGTAAAAAACGATGGTACTAGAGTAGTATAAACTCTGATTTTAACTCAAACAGTAGATAGACCCACACTCTTCTCAATGTGTATCATCTAAATTGTATATATATGTCCCGATCATCAGCCTAAACATAAAACCTAATTACCCTATGTATTCCCACTCTACTGGAGTTGTAAATCATGCATCTTGATCCCTCTTCCTTGTCTACTACTTCATCCTACATGGATCATAGTGCTCCAAATCCCTCCATGAAAACGATCCACTGATCCTACTCCTAAAGATAGTGATGCTGTGAATCCTATAGTGCTAGAAATAGGTGGAATGGTTTGAAAAAACAAAGAATAATCTACATTATAACACAAACCCTACATTCAATTGAGGCTCTATTTCACTTGGAAATGGTATGAACTCTATTAAAATACTGATGAAAGATCACATGGTTATCTAGGTGCACACTATGGATACTATCTCCTCTTCATCAATTCTCAAAATGAATCAGTCTCCCACTAGATGAACAAAGTTTCTTATCGAGTAGTAAAATATCATGCCCCATAGCTTTACTTTCCCTTATAGTACACTTTGTTTTAGGTTCTCGGTTTATAATTACAATGATGTTTGTAAAATTAGACAAATTCACATGATATCAGAGAGTTTATACAATCCCATTCTCAAAACATCAAACTTTTTATAGTTTTTCACCAAATAGAGCGAGAAAAAAAAATGTTGGAGCTTAGTAAAGTGATCCAAATAATCCATAATAGATAATGTTCCATAATCTAGTTGTATAAACTATCTGGCTTAGTTAACTTTTAGTGTCTCAGGATATAAGAAACCATATAAAGCTTCCTATATATCCTTATAGGAAAAAAGCTAATGTTTATTAGCCTCAATCAATTAATCCCACCATCTATTGAATGATCCTATAAGAATGTACACTGCAAGTTTGACCATACTATCTAGAGGTGACACAAGATGATCATATATTGATAACAGAGTCCACATCCATGAATCATCTTCCTCAGGACCTCTATCCCTTGAATGCACTGGTAGATGTTGTTGTTAGAACTCCCTCATCAACACAAAAATACAAGGGGAAGGTCATAGAGCTCCCTATATATAGTCTGCAAAAGTTTTATTAATCCAACATGAAACTGGGTGATGGTACCCATGTAAATTAGAAAAGGAGGTTCTACAGATGGCACTATCAGATGTAATATTGGTGGATTAAGGGCCACCATATCCAGAGAATCATCATCACCACCTTGCTGGCATATGACTAAAGGCTATCATTGTTTCATATCTCTACAAATTCTATGAACACCACTAAAAATGAGATTCAGTAATTGGATAGATCAGTATTTAAGGAATAGTTCATATACAATGCCTGCGTACCTAAGAGTCACATCCAACTATATGATCCTAAAGTCATGTCTCGGTTTTATAGTAGATCATACAAGTCACAAGAGACAGTAGATAAGGTCTACTACTAAGTTTGGTTCGTTGTATAAGTCTCATATCTCACATCATAGGTTCTTGAAAACATAGTTTCAGTACCAATATTTAGAAAAAAATGCACATTAAGTTGCAACTGGCATGCTAATTAAATGCAACCATTTAATTCTACAATTAAAACCCATCAATTTAAAGGTATATGTTTATATATATCATGGTCTTGTTAGACATGTCTTTTATTCTCTTGTTATAAAGTTCTTCTCTTTATGAAATTGGTACAACAAGTGACTTCAACTAGTGAATCATGATGGTTAAATTATACGAACCACAATTCCTCATTTATATAGGAATGGAGACTATTTAATTTCTAATTGAAATCAATTACAATTTTAACATTAATATTTCAGCCCATATGACCAATGGTCCATTGGTCAAATATGCTCTAATTACTTAATTAAGGAACATCCATCAATATATATGGGAATAAACTATTGAATTTGATGCAAAAACTATTATTAAATAAATTATTTTATCCCTACAAGCCACATTACCAAATTTCCAAATATAACTATCAAGGAACCAAATAAAAAAACATAAAATTTACAGAGTAATAAAAATATGGAAGGTAATATTCATGGAATTTGAATCCTAAAGTACCTATAATGATGTATGAGACAATACCTCCTTGCCTTATGGTCCCAGTTTACAAGAAAACTCAAAATGAAAATAAACTTCATAACTCAATCATATCAACAAATGGTTAATTTAAAAAAACTATGATAGACGCAATTCATAACAAAAAATCCCATCCTAGGTAATTTGGATTTTCCCTATATGTTGTTATGTTACTCCCATGAACATGCTCAATACCAAATTCCAACACATTCCTAGTATCCTTCCTACCACCCCATAATAGTAAGGAAGGAGGAAAATATTTACTTTGATATAACATTGTGATGTACAAGACCCACTTTACTCATATGTAACTAAAATTTTGGGCCAAATGGCCTCAGGGGAACCCCATATATTCTATAAGTTTCCAAGTAGCTGTGAGTGTTTATGATGGTATAATGGGAAGACAATGCCCTCATGATGAAAGTGGAATATATTGGTATTAAAAATATATGAAAAATAGAGACATATAACATTTATAAAGAGTAATAGAATTTGTAATTCAAGATCATAAAATAGGGAAAATAAATAATAACTCATTTTATAAAAAATAATGAACATGTCCTGATATGTTAAATGTGGACTAAGAGGGATAAAGAAATAAGAATATGCAATATGTTATTCAAAAAATTAAATGAATTCCCAAAAACAATCATCAATAGAATCACGAACACAAGCTCAGTCGTCAACTCTCACACTCCATACAATTATAGAAAATAATAATTTCAAAAAATGGGTGCTTCCCTTTATCCCTAGATGATTTAATTAATTATGTGTGGGTAGTAAACAGAAGTTGTAACAGTGTGTGAGGTATACTTAGTATGCCACCACTAGTGGTGTTTATAAAAAATTCATTCAGTTCTTATAAGATGAAGAAATGTGTAAGTATATCTATAATAAATCAATAAATTATAATCTAAAATAAAAAAACCTACATGAACTTATTGTGTAAAGTATTTTATAAAGGATGTATAACTGTATTAAAGAGTAAATATTTAGTGTGACATATACTTAGTGTATCATGTATCAGACCTCTGAGGGTTATAACTCAAGGATATTGACAATGGAATCCTCTTCAAGTCTATGCATTTTGTACATAGAAAATGTGATATCATATAGATGTATATGGGCAGGGAACCTAGGGTACATGTTTGAGGATTCCTATTTGAATACACATATCTCATCCATATAAAACACTGTATAAACAGGGTTAGATCCCAAAGAGAATTTCAAATGTGGTCTAATGAATAGATATCCAATGTTGTAATCCAAGGCATCCAATGTATGTGAATCGTTACTTATAAACCATGTTATCAGTGTCATAATGAGATATCTACCATTGAATATTTATATAATGTGTTTAAGGGCCCTGAAAGTATCCATTCCCTTATCAGTTTAAATCACGACAACCTTTTCATAAATAAATTTACTCACATGTCATTTATAGAATGTCCATGTTTGTGTCTATGTCACCTTACTAACTATGTATATTAATTTTCAAAAGCATTGAGATCATATATCTCATTTAAATTATCCATTTATTAGATTTCACTTGTACTTCAACATAGTGTAAGAGGTATTCGTCCTTTAACGTGCCAAATATTTTGTTATATGGATTCCAATAATGGGTGCAAACCCAAAAACACACAAATGTGTGGTGTAGTCATCATAAATCAAATAAATCAACATTAAAGGGTGGTTTAGGATGAGTTTCGTGACCTCCAACCCTGCTCAGGGGAAATAGAACATCAAAACATATTTTAAAAATTTTATTCAAGGTATTACTCATTTTTAGATAAAATTAACTAAAGGTCCAGCGTGCATCACTAAAAAATGAGCAATAAATATAGATAATTTTAGTGAAATGGTATATACCACCAAAATTTATTTGGTAGTAGACTTCTCATTTTTATTAACTTCCACATCAGGGTAAAACATATAAAAATTTAGAAAAATATGAACAACATAAGTTGAATATATTTATAATTTCATGAAATTAGATGAATGAATAAATGAATGTAGAGGAATGAATTTTTTACTAATACAAATCCAATACAATTGATGGAACTAGAATCTATGCTAGAATAAAGAAGTTATCAGAATACCTAGGAGGTTAATTTGGAGATCTTTCATGGAATAGGGAGCTATTATAAAATTTGTTAAAGAAATGGGTGGAGTAATAATTAATGAAACATTCTGAAAATGGAAATTTTAACCCTCTTTAAAGATGCACAATATTTGGTCGCCCAATTAGACTAACATTGTTCCAACCATGTGCCATTACTATATAAGGTGGAACACCCCTCAAATAGCTAGGTATATTAACCTGGTAATCTCATATATATATATATATGTTAAATATATTTATAATAATATTCACTATATTATGGAAACACAAGCCTAAGAATAATAAAGGTATAGTTCATTTAGATTCTAGACACAAAATCTTTTTATTTATTGATATATTTTAACAGCTCAAATATAGATCTTCCCACATAGTAATCTTCTTAGACATAACCAACCTAAAACCATTATTCATAAACTGGGGCATGGAAACATAAGAAAGTGGTAATTTATATACTATTTCATGGTAATCAATGGAGATACATAATCTCACCATGAACATAATGGTATGAGAACATGAGAACAACAATTGAAAAGAATACCATATATATAAAAGATCATATTCTTGAGTCATGACTTAATTATTGGAATTTCATAACACATGATTCATAAGGAAATAAAATAACATGATCCACAAGATAATTAAATGTTCATAAGACATAAAATCGTGGAATAATCAAAAGCATAGAAAATTAATTTCCACAGTAGTCAAGGATCACTGCCAAGGATATCATAATTGAATGGGTTCACTTCCTAAACCATCATTGTAGTCTATGTTCACTCCCAATACAATCATAGTAGAAAATATCCATTACTTAATTAGATTTGCCCCCTCTTTGAATCCTATATATATCATGAGATATAATGTATAACCTAATGCAATGGGGGTAGATATCAGTCCCATCAATCACATAATGAAAATCTTAAATATGTGTGCCATAAAATCAAAAAATATTTATCATATCATATACTATGGAAAATAGATATGTTTAAATCATTTCATTATTTTATAACTGATTAAAATAAGAGGGTTCCATAATAATTTTATCTTGGTATAACCCATGGAAGAGAAATGGGATTCATAAACAGTTGGACATCATAAACAGAACTCTTCATATAATGAATGAGAATTATATCCTTATATTATAAACCCATTATAGCATAGTTATCATCTAAAGATATCTACTTATATTGAAAATGATTTTGAAAGATCATGGGTAACATTTCATGTGAAAAAATATTTTTCACTGAAATTCCCCTTTTAAAACAAAAATTTTACAAAATATATTGGAAATAAATTTCATTTAAAAAAACATAGAAATATTTTTATAAAATCATTAAAAATATTTTAAAAACATTTCATGGGGTAAATATAATTTCCTCTAAAAAAAATTTTAAAACATAGAAAATTTGAAAATAAATTCCTTTGGAAATAAAGATGAATAAATATAAGGAAATATCTGATGAAAATAATGGCCATAATGTGCAGTAATTTTGTTCACGCTATAGTTATTTAAAAAAATATCCTTTAACATTTTTAAGAAAACCCAAATGGGTACTATTTGGAAAATGATTAGAAGATTCCATTCAATTATATTTTAAAAAAGTTAAAAATGGTAAATATTCAATCATAAATAATTTGGTAGATGATAAAAACATTTATCAATTTTTTTAAAAAACTAGGGTTTTGGATGAAAAATGAGATTCCGATTATAGACAAAAATAAAGAAGATTTTTAATAAAAATATTTTTTTAATTTTAGAGTATATAAAGAGATATAAATGAATATAAAACTTGTAATCACATGAAACAACCATAGTAAAATAGAATTTATATGATTTCTGCGATATATATTGTAAGATTCCATCATTGGAAGTATAATCCTAAACTACCCTAATAAGTAATGAGATGGTAATATAAATCTGTTACCACAATGGTAACATTTAATAACAATCTCCATGAATGAATAAAATTATAGTAAACATATAATATAATTAAAATAATTATATTCATGATATATTATGTAAATGGTTTATTATATAAAGCTCATAAAATAATATAGGTGCGTAAAACGACCTATATCCCAAAGAAGGCAATTTGAGACAAAAATCGCTTGCCCATTTGGTTACTTTTGAACCATAAACTAAATGGAAGTGTGATCCTAAAATAGATATGTAAATTAAAAATATATATTTATAATAAAAATTACATTATTGGGTATTATATACACAACATTAATGAAGTATGTGGTGAATATGGAGTGTATATCAGAGAAAAATAAATGTGAGACTTGAATCTTGTACAATTAGTCACAAATTCCATCATAATGTCAAAACCCCATGTATAATTACTATATGTTCATTATAAATATATTAAAACCCATTTACATATATAACCATATATTATTTACTTATGATCATTTAGTACTCATTTATTAACCATTGCATGTAAAAATTCATGTTTTGGGAAAGAACTACTTTTTTAGTATGTTTTGATTTTTTATTTTTAGTCCCCCTAATTTGATCATGGGATATCATCTCATGGAGTTTAATAATTATATTATATTAATTTATATTCATTATAAATGTATTTTTGGTAATCTATATATAGTTTTGTTATAAAATTAAATACACCATTCATGGAGACGGTTGGCCATACAAAAGCATGAACATTGTTTTCGTTGTCTTGAAGGAAATAAAAATGACAAGTAAATAATATATTAACATCAAATAAAATATGTCATATGTATAATATTTTTTTATTTAAAACATCCCTATCACATTCCATGTAAATCATGAATGACTCACATCTCTTTATGAGGTAGTAGTCTACAGTAATCATGATCTACACTATCATATTCACATTGAATAAAAATATTGAAGGTATATGTTATAAAATAATAGAATATGTATAAAAATATCATATATATTATATATATACGTTTAATTTAATTATTATATCCAGTCAAGACAGGTGGTGGATGAAAATGAATAGTAATTGTTAAGGAGGTCGTAGTCAATCATACCGATGAATGATGATTTCATATCCCATTTAATTGAAGAGGAGATGGTTTTATGTCATGAAAATAACATAATAACATATAATGATATAGAAAATAATGAGGTTATTATATTATAATGTTTTAATAATAATTGAAGTGGGTGGAGGATGAAATGAAATAAAAATTTCATTAATGTATGTTACATCTTCTTTGGGAAACCTCCTTAGGTTTGCATCAAAATGATTCTTAAGTTGGATTTATGAACAATATAATAATTAGGAGATGTTATTATAAAATTGGTAATTTATTTTGGAATTCATTGGATGAACTAATGGGGTTTGAAATTTAGAAGAGGAGAGGAGAGGGGTGGTGTTTTATAAGTGATGTGAGTGGAACATTTTAATTTTTGAAAAGAAAAATGTGTCCCCACATTTTTAACAATTCAAGTGGCTCCAAAATGTAACATTATATAAATTTGAATATATAATGTCTATTGATGGAAATAAAATATGATTTTTAAATGTTTTAGAATATTTTAATCCTTATATCTTCAGTTTACCCCCGGTAAAATTATTTTTACTTTAACTACAATAAATAATATTTAGTGTTTTTACGATTAATTAAATAAAAAACATAATTTTAACATACTAGATAATATAAATTTTTTGTTTCGAATTATTGAATAAATTTTTATAAACTTCATTCATGTGAGAGGAAATTTTTTATTGATAATTACTCACAAAGAAATGGTGATAAAGAGGGGTTTCATAGATAAAATGATCAAATGTTTAAATACATTTTATATCAAAATTCAACATGAAAATTATTCAAATAATGTAAAATTTATTAATATATATCTAATTGAACTAATTTTTATTTTAATATCGTATTAATGTTTTTTAAAAACCATTAAAAAACAAAAAAATTTAATAAAACAAATTCATCAACAAAAATATCTTTACAAAAAATTATAATAATTTCACACAGATATATTTTTTACATTATGATTGAAAAAATGAATGTTATTATTTCACATAAACATTTATAATTAGTTAAAATGTGTTTTATAATAAGTTCTCTAATGTTTAAAAATCTACTTTTTCTAAAATTGTAATTTTTAGCATAAAATTGGATTTATTATTCTCTATTGTCTAAAAAACTCATAAAATGAACATTAAAGTTTTATTAAAAATATAAAATATATATTTAACTAAAATTATTAAAAAAAAGTTTTGTTAAATTTATTATGGTATAATGTATTTTCCATCATAAAAATTATTTTTCTGAAAATTATTTCTTCCATTTTAATATAGTTTTTATTTTCATTTCTAATTAATTGGTCAACAATTAATTCATTTATATAAATTTATAAACAATATATTTTAATTATTTAGTTAATACTATTCAAACCCACAATTAAATCATCTTTGGGATTACTATAATATTAAATAATAGTGTTGTAATAGAATTTCACATTTCATTTAAACATTGTTTTGTGTAAAACACAAGATAAAATCATTATTGCGAGTGAAATAAAATATTGGAAAGATCAATTTTTTTGGAAAAAAATACATTTCACAAAAACCTTTGTGTGTTGCATTGTAAACCCTTTAAAAATAAATTATCCTTAAAAATAGTTCACTATTGTACCAAAAATTGAGGATACTTATTTCTCATTAAATATTCATGTTCACATATATCGTACTCAACCTGGTGGTTTCACTACAAAACATTGTTAATGTTAGTAGTCATATTTCATTGAACATTCTAAATATGATTTATAATCTCAATTGATTGTTTTCTATAAGAAGTATTATACTCTAATGGTATTACCTTTGAGTTCAATATATGTGATGGATATGGTATTTAATTACTTGGGAGTGATAAATGGAACACACTTTAATTAATTAACACTTTATCTCTTTCTACAAAAAATTAAGGTGAATTTTTTTATTAGTGGAGCACAAATAGATCACATTATCCATAATATAATAACAATTCATTCCTTCTATATCTAGTTATAAATAATAATTAGAACCAGTTATCCAATATGAATAAAGCCTCATATGCTGAAGTAATAAATTAATCTTTAAAACCTTAGCCAAATTATAACTTAAACAATATCATATACAGTTAACCTTGTGAACCTTACAAAATATTAAAATAGAAAACAGTATAAATAATGCCTATAAATTTAAAAATTAAACATATCCACAATCCCCCAAATAACATGAAGTTTCTCTTATTTATCACATAATAAACATGTGAATACCTTCATCAATAATCCTATTGAAACATGGTAATAACCCAAATTACCATAAAACCTTATTTAAAACATACATCCTCTATATTTCTTAAATACTAAATAGATTACTAGATAAATTCCTCAAATATAATTTTTTTTGAAAATTCCATTAGTGACATTATAAACTAATTTGTAAACAAATCATTATTTATTCCAAGGTAATTATTAAATTCCAATTTATATAATCCATATCAAATATATCTTAATCCAAACATTATTATCTCAAAATTAGGACCATATTAAGGGCTATATTTACCTTAATCATGTATTTTTCATGAAATATCACTTTTCCATTAAGTCAAATTTCTATATCATAGTCCTCCCTAAACATATTATTTAAAATAATTAGTGAAAGTATTATACTGAATAATACTTATATATTTCAAAATTACTCAATTTTACTACATTAACCCTTCAATCGTTCTACTTTACTCTTAAACCATTAACTAGGATTATTTATCTGATTCTTTAACATTTCTTTTCTATTATATGACACGTGTATTTTCTTTATTATCATCATTATAAAAATTACTCATACCACCATGCTGATTCTATTCATGATTTCCCCCTTATAACATTTCTTTTTATAATTACCTTGCTTTACACATTCTAAACATTCAATAGTAGATGATATCTAAGGTAGAAAATTATTCTCATCCATTGAGTTAACCAAAATTTTCATTTTTTATTCTATAATTACATTCATTGTGTCCTTAATTTTAATAATAAATAAATCTTTTCGTTAGTTTGAGACATTATATAGAGATATTCTTCCAAAATTCATAGCATACTATAAACTTAATATTCATTCCCCTATTATCTCCACCATCCAAACTCATAAAAAATAATACCCTTTTATTATATTGTGGATCTTATAGTTGTTTAAGGTGAAAATAGATAATCATATATCATGGTATCTAATTTATAATAATCATAAAATTGTTCACTCTAGGTATAATCTCATTTGGTTTCTCATTAGAACATTATCTATCACATTCAACATTTATCTAGTTCCTCATGGTTCCTTCCAATGAATAAAAGCAAAAAGCATAATGTGGGTAATAATATTCATAGTGGGAACCCAAATTATCATTGATAATAATTTATAGGATCTATTAAGAAGGACATATTATTGTCAACATATGAAACATTAGTCTTAACATAATTCTTCCATGGTCATCATCTATTTAAATCATTCATGATTTTTAATAAATAGTTTTTGAATTTCTAATTCATATCCCTCATGAGTGTCAAACCAGGGTTGTACTAAAGCTCATTATCATGCACCCGGTGATTATCTATTCCAGCTCAGTGCTCCATTTTTTATATTACTACCCTTATGTACTTATATGCTAGATACAAATATATTTATATTATATAGTCAGGGAGGTAATTTCATGGAAAACAATCAAAATATCTTTTACAAATATTATTTGAAATTTTCATATATTTCGATTCATCCTTAGTGTTATCTGCAGATGTATCCTTAGAGTTCTCACTAATTTTTTCATATCATAGTTTCTGAAGGAAAAGCTAAACTAACATATTATACAAACTAATGTATCAAAGTATTCTCATAAATAGATATTACATCTTTTTAGATGAATATTCATTACATTACACATACACAAACCTGTTGATTGTAAAGTTATGGTTCTTTTAAACACTAGAAAAAAAATCATTTAGTTCATGAAATATATTCTACACCTCCAATATATATCTTAAAACATAGTAATATTCATTTAAATACCATATATAGAACCATTTTTTATATTCTTTGTATGAAATAATAGAAAAGGGTGAGCTTAGATAATCAGTAGGGGTAAATTGGGGGGACACATAAACATAACATGAGCATAAGTATATGAGAACCTGATAATAGTATTTGAAAAATATACAATTCATATCAATGATCATATTATTGAGTAATGGAATAAGGGTTAGTAGTTTATAATACAAGAATCATTATAAAATCAAATAACAAGATCCATAAGAGATTAACATTGGAATAAGACATAAACTTGTTCCATACACATATGCATATAAAATCATTTCCATAGTAGTCATGGATTGCTTCCAATGAAACCATAGTATAATGGGTTCACTGTGCAAACAATCATACTTTTCAAGGTTCACCCATATACCATCATATTGGACACATTCCTTTATTGAACTGGGTTCACTCACCTTTTAAGTTCTATTTATCTCATATGTTATTAGTCATTACCCAATTCATTGGAGGGATATATAATTATAACCAATAACATTATGAAAATCACACATATGTGTTCCACAATATCATAAACCATGAATGTAAATGTGTTTCATAAAAATTTCATGACATCAAAACCTATTGAGAAGACATAGGTTTCATGATCATTTAATCATATTATCATAGCACAACCCATGAAAATCGGTGAGTTTCATAATCATTTTATTGTGGGATAAACTATAGCAGACAAATAGGTTTCAAAAAAATGCATCATTAACATAAAACATTTATAGGAACAATATGAATGGTATCATTGGATCACATTCTAAGAGAAGCATATGTAACACCAAATAAAATCATCATAGATGTAAAATGATTTTGATATATTTCTCAGAACATTTATTGAGTAAAATATCTATTATTTGAAAACAAAATTTAAAAACTAAAAATTCATGACCTATTTTTGAAATCCTTTTAATTTAAAATAACATTGAATTATTTTAAAGGAATCCTTAAATATTGCTAAAAACATTTATTGATGAAAATATCATTTCTAATTAAAAAGTCATTAAATATAAAATATATTAAATAATATTTTTCCTTGAAAATTTCCTCTAAAAATTATAAAGTAATATTAAAATAAAATAATTTTCATGATGGTTGTAAATTTATTTCATGTTGAACATGTTCAAACATGGATTCCTTTCAAATTTTCTGAAAAATACAAATATGCATTATTTGGAAAATGACATGATGGTTCATTTAAAATTTATTATTTATTTTAAAATAAAAAATATGTATGAATTTATTTAACAAATATGTTTTAGAATGTCAAAAAAATATTTTAGAATGCATTTAGAAAATATTCTTTTGGATGAAAATGAGTTTTTTACTGGAGATAGAAATAAATAATATTTATATATAAATACTATTTTGAATTTTTGGGTAAATAAAGAGTAATTAAATGAAGGTAAAATAGGTATTCTCTTGAAATGGACAATGTAGAAGAAAAATCAGTAGTTTCTAGAGAGATATATCCTATTATATCATTATTTTAAGAATAATCCTAAGAAATATCGATAAAATATGAGGTCATAACAAAAAAATCTTAGCAATTTGGGATCATTGATTTATAATCACAATGAATGAATAAAATTAAATGAAACTCATAATATCATGAAAATATGTATATTAATGTTATAAAATTTCTTAAGTGTAGTATATATAGTTTAATGTCCCAAAATTTTTGTATAATTATTTTAATTATATTGAATTTTTTTAAGACCATGAAATCTGATGGCGCACAACTCCGAGGCCTAGAATTATCCATCGAAGTTTTGTTAATTTTTAATTAGTGCATGTAAGAAGTTTTCTTGAAAAAGTGGAATAACTATTAAATAGTTACTCAGATCAGAAATCTAAGGGTACTATTACACTCAGGATGGCAGGTTTACCCTAAGCGTGACTTAAGTTTAGTCAACATGGGCCTCCTATGAGAAAAAAAATGGAATAAATGTATATAAAATATTTTAATTAAGATATTTTATATTTCAAATGCTTATAACTCACAAATGGTAACTTGGATTAAAAATCCGACACCACCGCTGAACACATGAGGGTATGATTTCTTTATGAAAATACTAACATTGTCCAGCGCGGGCCACCAGTGAATGTTTGTTTTTTGCCATAAATTAAATAATTAAGTGACGATTATTTTATTTTAAAATACATAACATTTAAAATGTAACTCAAATTGGAAATCCAAGCGTACTGTTAGGTTCGTTAGGGCGTGTTTCACTAAGGTAGAGCCTAACCATGATTGGCGCGGGTTGAGGGTGAATGTTATTAATTTTCCAAAAAAAAATGTGTACGTTCATTAAATGCATGAGAGACATTTTGAAACTTTTGAACTGGTTCTCAGATTAAAAATCTGAACACAACATTATTCTTGTAGTACCAATATTCACATAAGCATACCTACACCACGACTGCCGTCGGTCGAGGGTAGGAGTTAGTTTTTAGACATTTCATGGGAGAAAATAAAATAAGAATTTTTTATTTTATTTCGGAAATTGAAACCTCCGATTTTTAATTTGGTGGTGGGGACCACCTGAGCTTGAAACCTCCCATTTTGAAATTAATGGTGGGGACCACCTTACCCTAGAACTCCCTCTTTAATGTGGGAGGTGACTATTGGGTTTTCCCCCGAATTAATTATTCCAACATAAACATAATTATTGTGCTAACTCAATTATATTAATTTATATGTTGGCTCCCCACCATTCTCTGAGCTGGGGTGTTGTTGGAATGGAGAGAACATGAAGGGAGAGATTTAGAGAACACATTCTCCATCAAAGGACATTCTCCAATGAAGAACGGGGATGAAGCACGAGCCAGATCGAAGATGTTTTACCGGAGTGATGAAAACTAATGTCAATATTCAACGACTTTGTCTTCGTTCTCACTCCACCTCCATAAAAAAATCGAGGTAGGGGTTTTTAATGTGATTAAATTTAATTTATTGATCCATCATATAATGATTTAACGATGACGATGGAAAAACAAACATGGCCATCATCCCGTATTTAATCTTTTCCTCTTCCATTTTGATTCACCACACGTTCTTCGTCCATTATTCAATGCCAAATATTAATTGATGCTGGAAATGATATATTTTGTTTATAACACCATACAGACGTAGATCCCATGACTAGAGGATTGAGAATATGAGATTTTTTAATTTTTCTGGTTTGGAATGAAGCTGCAACTCCTCGGGGAAGATGGTGGTGGCCGGAACCCGGCCGACCGCATGAAGGAAGGGTTGCGCACGTCTGCGCCGCCGGATGTGTAGCAAGTCATGGCCTGTAGGCCGCGACGAAGCAAGAGTTGGCAGCAAGAACCCCTACTGTCCACATAGTGGAGCGATGATGCGCGTCCGCGCCGCCAGTGGAGTAAGAGGCCATGGCTGCATGGCCGTGGCGAGGGTCGTAAGGCGGCCGACATTTGGCCAGTTGTGGTGGAGCAGCGGCGTGTGACCATGCCACTTGGAAGAACTCCGAACTGCCATTCAGTGAGCCACACCACAAAAGGTAGGACCCCTCCACGGGGTCCCACATGCTAGCAGCTGAATGGTCCATGGACCATTTGGGAAGAATGGGGTATACCTCCCCCCTTTGGTGTCGGTTAGGGAAAACCTGCCAAAATGGACAACCAGATGAGTGGGTCACGCCGTAGCAGGCCATGCCTCTACAGGCCACTCCCAGTGGGCCAGGCCGGGCCATCCATTATGCATGTCTGGCCTGCCAAGGCCAGGCCATCTGGGCTAGAGCCAGGTCAGGCCGGGTCGATCCGACCGGGTCGGACCGGACCTAGGCCCATCAGAACCAAGTTTTTTCCTTTTTACCTTAATGTGTGAACCAGACATTCATTTGATGAACAGTCTACAGAACTGGAAAACATGAATCTTGATAATCCTTTTGTTATAATCCACTTTAGTTTTGGATAATTTTGGTTTACGGCCATGTTGGATCGAATCCGGAATCCAACCGAACCCTCGGAGTGAAAACTCAAATAACTTATAGACCAGGCGTCCGATTGACACACCGTCAGTTTCATTGAGTCACTTATGTCATGAAAAAACATTTTTTATACTTATTACTAAGACATAAATATTTTTGAGGTATGAATGATGGTTTGGGGAGCAGTTCACCCAAGCGCGAAATGTACGGAATCCTACGACTGGATGAAACTTGACGACTGATGACCATTATGACTCAGAGTGACTCAACAGGCCCACGGTGGGGAGTGCATATGTGTGACATAGAAGACCCATGATACCCGACTAGAGGAGTAACTCAGTAGTTCAAGGTTAGTGGAAAGCACCTCTGTGTGACACGGCATGGCCACTGTACTCGATAGGGGAGGAGTTCTCCAATATCCGAGGTTTTCGACATTATGACAGGGGATGTTACTTGTTTCTACTGCTTGAATAAATCCTAGTGTGTGATGTCTTTACCTTGTGCTAGTGATTGTGGTTTTTCTATGTGGTACTTTACCTGTGTGGTAATCTAACTTCGTGGTATTACCTATGTGTTATTCTTCCCTTTCGTGTGAGGTGGGAATTTTCTCATAACTTGGGTATATGTGTGGGAAAATACCTATGTTGGGTTTACTGTAGTTTCTATGTTTTTTGATTTATCCATTGTGGATTTGAGAGACATTTGGGGGTCTCAGAGTCCTTACTGATTATTTTTATACTCAACCCTACACAGGATATGCCCAGACCATGTAGTTTTTGGTCGAGACAACAGACAACGCTGACTGAGTACAAGGGTACCTGGATGGGAGACTGCTCAGAGGTGGAACTTTGACAAGTTGATCCATATATGTGATCATTCGAGAGTTGTACCTACCCTTCAGGTAGGATCCTTGGTGGGTGTTTAGATGAGTTGCACTCAATTTTACTTTACTTTACATCTTTTCTTGTACTTTCCAATTGGGCTTGTATTCTATCCCGTTTACTTTCTGTATGCACCCTATTTACTATATAGTTTACGTAGTGATTTTATCTAGATGTGTTCTTAGTTTGTGTGAGTTTTCAGTTTATTAAGGCATCACCTTTCCGTTTTAGGGAATACTCTTTTCAGTGCTTATCGCCAACCCCTGGCCTATGGAAGCTAGAATTGGGGTAGTCACGACATGGGCCCCAGGGGATGGGTTGTGAAATACACATCATATAAGTAGGCAAGTACATAACATAACTTTTTTTCCCAATTAAGGAAATATTAGAAAAACAATCCCTGACCCCTTTTATATCTTTTGAACTCTAAGCCTCATGAAAGTTAGATCCTAAAATGTATGTGTAAATAAAAAAATTAATGATAAAAATTATAAAATACACTCATGGTCAGTATATACATCACATAAAATATATTCATCTTGAATATGGCATGTCTCTCATAGAAAAGTGAATGTGAAATAGAAATCCCATACCTTAAGTATCAAATTACTTCATAAACATTCAAACACATAATAAAATAAATATAAGTTGAATAAAAAGATATTAAAAACACAAAAAAATATATTTATATATATATATCAAACCATATATTATTTACATATGAAAATTTATTACATATTTATTAAGAATTCCATGCTAAAGTCCAATTTTGGGAAATAACTTCTTTGTTTGTCTTGTATGTGTTGATTTTTCTTTTGGAATTATTAATTTGATTTTTGATACATAATCTAAAAATTTTAATTCATGATATAAATATGAAATATAAAATATATACATTTATTTTTAGTGATCCATAAAATTTACAGATAAAAAATGAAATACACAATTGAGGGAGAATGTATGTCGTACGTACACATCAACATTGATTCCATTTTCTTGATGGAAAGAAAGAACGAAAGGTAAATAATATATGAAAATTTAATTAATAATATTTATTCCATGTGTATCATATATGTTCTTTAAATCCATACTCAATACCTTCCATGCAATGCATGAATGAATTATATCACACTATGAGGTGGTAGTCCGACGTACAGATGAGAGACTTTATCTTATTCCTAGAAAATGAAATGTAATAAGGTATATATGATATAGTATTTTTATTAGAATAATAATATCAACAATATAATATATCGACATTTAATATGTTATTATATCGATATGTGAGAGTTTTTGATTGAAAATTAATAACATCGGTTCAGGAGGCAATATCCCACTGAAATCACGAATGATTATTTTGTGTCACATTTGTTGGAAGTGGTGATGGTTTTAGGTAATGAATATAATATAAAGAAATATTAGTTAATTTAATGGACTGATATTATTAAATCATTATGGATTAATAATAATTTATTGAGGTGTACGAAGGAATGAAATAAAAACTCTTATTGAAGAATGTCACCTCTTTTTCCACTAACCTCCTTATGTTTTTACCAAAAGGTTTCCATGTTTGCGTTTATGACCAAAATAAGGATTCTAGGATGGTATTATGGAATTAATAAAGTTTTATGGGTTTTTAATGTCTAAAATAAAGGGTATTTTTATGGTTTAATTAGAGATGATAGGGGGCCTATTTTATGTGAAGTTAAAGATGCACTTGTAACGTTTGAAATGAAAAAAATGTGTGCCATGGTTTTTCACATTCTAGGAGGCCCAAAAAATAATAAAATATATATTAATGAAGAGATAAGGTATATATATATGATAATAAAATGTGTGTTGGATAATTATTTTTTTCATTTATAAAAATTAACATTTTAGTTAAACCCTTCGGTAAACAATTTTCACATTAACCAAAGTAAATAATTTTTTGTTTTTATTCTATTCATTATGGAAAAAAACAATTTTGAACTTATTATATAATATAAATTATATTGATTCAAAATATGGATTATATTTTTCTATATTAAAATGATATAAATGATATAATTTACTTTTCAATTAATCCCACAGATGCGAGGAGAAATGAGGTTTTCAAAGAGTGAATAATAAAATGTTTAAAATGTTTTGATATAAAAATTAAATTAAAAAATTATTAAAATGAACTAATATGGATTTATAAATATTTAATTGGACTATTTTATTTAAAATGAATGTAGGTTTTTAAAAAAATTATATTCTTAAAAATAAATGATAGTTCTTATTAAAAAGCAGTATTTTTCACTATTAACTAAAAATTTATCTTCTCATAGAATTTAATAACAAATCACCCTAAGATAATTATGAAATAATAATTTATAAAATTTAATTTATTTTTATGAATTAATATTCAATAAATTGTTATATTTACTTATAAAATAATATTTGGAAAGGAATCAAAATTTTTATTTAGAAAAAGACAGTTTTAAGCATAACATTTGATTAATTATTATCACATGTCTAAAAACCACATAAGGTGTACGAAAAAAAGTTGATTGAATATATAATATATAAATTTCAATATAACAATTGACCAATTTTATTAATTAATTAATTGTGAAGATTTCTATTTTTATAATAATAGTTTTTCAGGATCATATTTTCTTTATTTTCAAATTGAATTTTATTTTAATTTGTAATTAATTGTTCACCAACGAGTTCTTTTTATATACTTATATAAACCACAAACATTCATAATCTAGTTAATAATATTCATACCAACCATTATAATGGCTATGTGTTAAATATCATATTAAAAAAAATAAGTTTTTAATAGAATGTCACATTTCAATTAAACTTGGTGTTTCATTTAAAACTTTATAGAATCAGTGTGGCATGTAACAAAAAAATTCAAAACTATTATAAGGATTTGGAAAAAATAATTCATAAAAATAATAATTTGTTACACTAAGAACACCATTATAAAAACTATAAACATCCCATGCATGTCCACTACCCAAAACCTCCCTTCCCTGAAATGATTAGTCATACGTTTAGAAAAATAATGTGTTAACTGTGTGTTTCTGCATTGCAACACACTTGCACCACCTCGTTTGTCCATAAAGCCTACCCTACATAGTCAGTTATCCATTCACTCCCAATTATAAGGAAAAAAGTTTTTTGCTTCATGGTTACTACTAAAAATGAACCTACCATGCACCAATACCAACTTCTCTAAAAGCAAGAGTTATGGGCTCTAAACATACCTTAGACCCACCTGAACCCTTACATAAATTTGTAAAAAAATTTATTAGAGTTAAAAATATGGTATAAAAAATAATTTAATGTATACATAACTCTCTAAAAATCATTTATATTACCTTTTATTGTGTTAATGGAATGACGAATATCCATCTCCACTTCTGTCAAATGGAAAATGAAATCAATATTCACGTGTATGGCATATTACCTTCTTGAAAAATGATATTTTTTCTATAAATTTCTATTAAATATGGGTTAAATAATTTATTTATGGAATATATTATATTTTCATGAATTATTTATCCATATTAAAATATAATATATCAATGTCATTAATACCTCTCTATATATTAAAAAATGATAATGTATTTCAAGTGTACATGTTGACTACCACTTCTACAAAGTGATGTGACTCATTTTTATAACCATATAACCTGGATGACATATTAAAGTATATATAAATAAATAATATTTTATTAATTATATAATTATCATTCTAGGAGTACATAATAATACTTACATTCTTTCCTTAATGATCATTGAATAACAGAGACGTTACACATGCATACGTACAAATTGTTGTCACCGTTACTATAATATAGTTAATTTTTCATAACAATAATTCCTTATTTTTTATAAGTATAAATGAAGTAAAAAATAATTATTACAACCAGGTTATTATTCTTTATATTAATGAATAATTACCACTTTTACCGTACTCAACCTACCAATGCCATTTTAGAAATATGGGACTAATATCATTAAATAATTTTCCATGAATATAGAAGATTATGTAATTAAATATTACATTATAACAAATAAAATAAATTGAATAATAAACTATAAAAAGGTCCTTTATAAATTAAAGAATTATCTTAAATTTATTACATAGGATGACATGGAACATAAATGATGGGTTGGGCTCAATGTAAGATTCTTTCTTTTAAAAATCATCTTGTAATGTTTTTTATCCAACTATTTTTCTTCCATGTCTATAGTTTTAAAAAATATTTTATTGATGTATTTATATATAATAATTTATTAATAAATGCAATCATATGAAACCTTTTTAATGATTTTATTAGGTTTTTACATATTATACAAGGAATGTTTTGACTTTATTTACAAAAGAAACAAAGATTGTTTTATTTCAATGTATATGTCAATGATGACATTTCACACAGTCTTAACCATTAATTTATATTTCAATTATATTATAAGATTCTATTTTTTATTAAATGAAAAACCCTAAACACAACAGTTCTATTTAAATTAAAAAATATATTTAAAATTCAATGGATATTTCAATATCAATAATTTTTTTTATATGTGTAAAGAATATTTTTACGAGTTAAATTATAAAAATTGATAGATTTTATGTGTTATTATTATTTTATGGTTCATGGTAATTTTTATAATGATGGTAGGTTCTATTATAAACCAAGGATGTGTTGTTCTGTTATAAACCAATGATGGTCTGTTTCGTGATATCCTTACAATGCATTGGGTATGAAATTAGATAGCATTGGTTATTCTATTTATAATTGTGATATAGGAGATTATTTATAATGTAACATTCATTATTTAACTATGATTGATATAGTTTTTTTTACAGAATTTTTATGATTTATCATGGTATAATAATGATCTTACATTTAAAGGAAATTATATTCTACCTCTTAAGGGTGGAATGTATATCATTGTGAAATTATTTTATGTATTTACTATGAATTCAAAGAAATATTTATGTGTTTTTTATTAATTATATTTTTTGTTAAATAGATTATTAATTCATTTAAAAGGAATCCGAATTACTTTATTAACATTAGTTTTATTATAAAACTAATGAATATTTTGAAACGAGAGTTTTTTATAAAAATTTATTGAATAACGGTTTCATTAATTTTTATGTCCCATATTTGTGCTGTTTTTACTCATCCCAAATTTAAAAGAAAAATAATAGGATTTCTAAAAAGTTTATATACAATGATGAGTTCAGTATATTTTTTGAAGATATTTCATAAAAATAAAACAATTTATGTCCTAAATGTTTTGTTTTGTAGGGAATATGGAAATATAGATGGAGTGTCCAATTTGTTTTATAAAATATATTTTGGGTAAGAATAATAAATAAATTATTTAAAACTATAAAAATAAATGATCTTTAGGAATGATGTAAAGTGAATTATAATCCAAAGCAACTAGATTACGTGTTGCTTAAAGATGGTTTCTTTTTATTGTTATTAGAGGAATGTTTTAGAAAACATTGATGATTATGATGTTTTCCTATGTGGATAACTTTAGAGGTATGGATACCATTATGGGTTTATAAGTTTAAGGTTAATTAAAATTTAAAAGGAATAGGACCCCCAATAATGGTTTTATGTGATGCGAATTAAATTGGACTAAATATATTTTTGGGATTCATTTTATTGGGCTGAGGTATATATATCCATTAGGTTTTACATGAAGGATTATTTTAAAATAAAGATGTTACATTTTTGGGATGTAAGCATAATTGTTTGAGACAAACTTTGAGGATAAAAATTTCAATAATGTTGGAGTAATTAGAAATATTTTATGATTTTCATCTTGTTTTAGAGATCATTATTATAATTATATAGATATATTTTTAATAAAAACCATGTACGTCACGCGCCAACCCATCACATCAGGTTGGTTTGTAGGAATTGATGCCAAAACTAAAGGAATTCAGAGGTGAAAACCCACCAATGACCAATGTGATTTCATAGATAATATAATAGTACATAAGATCCTTGAAAAATAAATTATATGTTGTTTTTTGGGAAATATATTTTATCATATAGATAACCATAACATTGAAAAGGGATTAATATAATTTCAGAATAAGTTCACTATTTTGGGAACATTATATGATTAATTAGACTAGAAATATTTTTGTGATAAAATAGACTTTTATTATAGTAATAATGGATAAATATTATTTTACAATCATTATGATGTCTTGGGTTATTTTTGGATCTAATTACCTTATCCTGGATATTATATAACAACACCGTATATATTTTTTATGAAACTTTTAGAGATATTGATGTTATTATGAGATATATGTTAAATTTATCTTGTAAGAAACTGTGATTAAATCTGATTTAGGTTTCAATAGTAATCATGTATATTTTTATAGAATGGAATGAAATTTTTTTACGATATTATCTACATTAATACTTTTGTGATATTTTTGAAATTTGGAGTTCAACGTATTATTTCATCATATGAATGTTTATTCATTTTTGGAATTATCTTACAGTGTGACATAATTTTTGGTTTTAGTTATATTATAAATGTAGGATAAATAGCTTTTTATACATTATTGGATGTATATATTATAATAGAAGTTGATTTTAGTGCTTTAGTAACAAGAAAATTCATCCTCAGTACTCATCGTTTGAAGAAAATAATGAGATTGTGGTAGAAATTGATTAAATGGAAAATTATACTTTTTAAGAAATAATATTTCATTATATTATTAGTATATAAATTAATATAATAAATCAATAATTATTAAATGATCTTGAAACAAAAGAATTATGCTATGACCTTCATTTCAAATGAATTTATATAATTTCTCAATCCTTATTGGTTTTTGGTTTTTTGGTTATTAATTTTCTCAAGATTTTGGCTTTATTGTGATAAATGATCTCTTTCACTCTCTATCATTATATATAAATTATGACTTTATTAAATATCCATATTTTCATATCCCAATTTTTTTTTTCATATTTTGAACATAGTTATTAAATTCAACACTCGTATTTCCCTTTTCTTATTTTCAAGATGATGTTTTATAAACCAGTTTTATGATGTGAGATTTCAACAAAGGTATTTTCATATGAAAAACCATTGATTATTGACATCAAGTAAAAAATTAATTGATATAATTTTTTAAATGGGGGTTGATGTAGCACCTTAGTATTTTAATTGAAGTAAATTATGTTTGATAATGTGTACAATCGATAAACGTGGGTTTAAATAAAATAAGAAATAATATTATTTAAATATGACCATTATAATATTTATGTTGAATTAGTGGGTATGAATTTAATTAATCAAATTATGAAACATATATAAATATACTAGCCAATATAAATTTATTGACTAATTCTTAGAGAATAAGCATTCAACTTTTCGAAATGAAATTTTATTCATCAGAAATATGTTTTCTTCATAAATGGTGAATGTTGATTTTCTATGTAAAAACTATAAAGAAATAATTATTTTTTTGGAAACATTATTTGTTAAAAATTGTAATTTTTTTGAAATAATCAGATAAAAATAATATTGTGGTGAACTTTTTAGGTAATTCTAAAATATATGATTTTTCTACCAGTTGTGAAAAATTATGATTTTATGTGAATAATTTATTTTATATTAAATTATTTAGAATGTGAATTTATTTATTAGTTTTAGAATCTTAATTAGTTTATTTTTATTCAAAAAAATACAATTATATTATTTTGAATTAGTTATATATTTAAATTTGTTTTCAAATCATTTTTACTTAAAAAATCATTTAAAAAACTATTTTTAATCACGTTTTACGAGTTTAATATTAAATTATATTCTTATACTAATGTATTTTAGATACTGAAAAACGTATTACATATTATTAGATATATGGTACAAATATGGAAAATATTTCTCTTTTATTTTTATTATTTATGAATTGTAATCATTGTAAATTATGTTACCACAATAAAGTTAAAATGTGTTAATTAAGTATGGAAACAACATAATATTCAAGAATATAATTCTAACACATTTACTAATATTATTTTTAATTATTTTTCTTCTAAAATCTAAAAAAATATCATATATGATTAGTTTTTCCACATTTACATGATTTTGAGCTTAATAATATTTTATGTAATGAAAAGTAAAAAATATTAATATCATTGTTTTATTATCTTTATATTTTTGAAATATAGATAAAAAGAATATATGTTTTGTTACAAATATTCATTGTAAAAATGAATTAATTTTATTTATTATGGTAATTTATTTCTAATTGTTAGTGATTAAATATTTACTGTAAATACAAAGGCAACGTCGATCCATTATCTGTTCAATTCGTATAAAAATAATATAATTGATTTAAAAAATGGTAAAATTATTTTGATATTGATGCATTATTATGTTAAACTAGTTTTTAGATAAAAACTAATTATTATGTGAGTATTAATTCTTTATATTTTAATTAAATTATTTTCATGTAATTTTAAAAGGGAAATTTAATGACTAGTTTCAAAATTCTAATTAATGTTATTTTATAACAAATAATATCTTATTTAGTGATAAAAACACCAAAAAATCATGTTTTTTAAAAGTTTTTATGTTATGTATTAAATTAGATCAATTGTCTATATTTAATATAATTTTCTTTTTATAGTAACGATATTGACCACTTAATAGTAAAAAATTCATTATCATAGTAATTTTCAAAAGGAGTTAAAACGAGTTAAAACAGAAAGATAATGGTGAAAAAATCCCTTGAACTTATCCAATTTTTTTAATATGAGTGTATTTAGAAAATTAACCATCTTCTATTCTAATTTTATCTAATGTTATCTATTTAAATTTTAAAATTAACTTATATTAAATTAATTCATTATGAAATTCCAAGAATTCACCCTCTGGTAAAAGGGAACCTCCTATCCTATTTTTTTATACATAAGAAACATTTTTTCATAGATAATATATCAAAATAAATTCCTTACATACCTAACCATGTTTTAGTGTCTTTTTTATCATAAAAAATCTATAAATGATTTTGGTGTAAAACATAAGATGTTACCCAAAGAATAAATATAGTTCTTAAATAAGGATTTTAATTTTTTTTTCTTTTCATACCTCCATAAAAATATTATCAAACAATTCTGAAATAATAACAATTGTTTCTTCCATATAATTATTTTTAATTATATATATGGTATAACATGTACCAATATCCAATTCCATCAAATGGTAAACGAAACCATCATTCATCTGTATGGTGGACTATCACTTCGCGAACTGATGTAATTGGATTCCCATCACCTCCTCCTATATCTTGTTGTAATGATGGATTAAAAATATATGTGTTTATATTATTAATTATATAATTATAATTCTGAAAAAATAATATATCATTTACATTCTTACCATTCCATTCACTAAATAATGATAATTTCTTCGTGCATATGTGTATACTACCACCTCCATAAAGAAATGTGATTAATTTTTTCATCACCGGATCACATTGATGATATATATATGATTATATTTAATGATATTATAATTTATTTATGATATAATGATCAATTTTATGGAAAAAATAATACTTACATTCTTTCTATAATAATTATTGAGATATAGAGAGATTACTCATGCGTATGTATAATTAACTATCTCCATGATTGTAACATAGTTAATTTTTATTAAATATTTATCATGAATTATTTTAAAAGTTTAAATTATGTAAGATAATAATAATTTTTTAATGACTATTATTTTGGATAAAATTTAATAATGACCTCTTTTATCGTATTCAACCCTCAAAATTCATTCTGGATATCTGGGTCGAATATCATCAAAACATTAAACTTTTACATAATAGAGTATTTAATTAAACATAACATTACAATAAATAAAATATTTTGAATAATAATCATCAAAAAGTTTATTAGGAATGTAAATAAATATAATTATTTTATTATTCAGGAATATAAATAACATATGGAATGAGTTGGAATCTATGTAAGGGACATTCTTTTAAACATTCTATTTTAATGTTTTATTTAAAAAAAATTCATCCATTTAAATCATTTAAAAAATTATTATATGGATGTATTTAAATATATATAAATTATTTATATGTTTAATTTTATTACTTTTTTTTCAAATGAAATATTTGTACATATGTTATACGGAATAAATTGAGTTTCCTTAAAAAAGTCAAAAGGAATGTTTGATTTTAACGTATATAATGATAAACAAATTACAAATTCCATAACTGTTATATTATATTTGAATTCCATTATATGATTCCATGTTTTCCTAAAAGTTAAAACCTAATTATTAATGTTCTAGTTATTTTAAAAAAGATTCATAAAATTAAATGGATATTTCAATATATGTCAGTATATTATTTTAGGTCAATAGAATATTAGTAAGAGTGTAATGATGAAAATTTGAGCTTTTATGTTATAGGATTAGGTTATGGTTATTAGGAATTTTAATGATGAGTGTTGTATTTTTTATAAAAAATTTATGTGTTGTTCTGTTATAAAACAAGGACATATGTTTTTTTAAAGAAATATTGGGTGAGTTCGTGATAGCTCTCTAATGCATTGGTTATGGAAGTTTCCCATATTAATTATTCCATTTAATTAGTGATTTGTAAAATGATGTCCCAATTTACCAAAATTATTGAATTATTTTTATGTTAATAAGGTATGAAATTATTTTTATCAATATTTTGGTACAACCTGATCAATAAAAAATATTCTGAAACAATTCTGTTCTGAGGTTCCTATAATAAACACATAAATATATATATGTTTTATACATGTTCATTAAAATTAAATAGTCCATAGTTTTACCTTACCAGTTTCGTATTTTTTTCTACAATTACATACTAAATAGAAACATCAGTTGACTTATCATATGTAAGTATTTTATCATCTAAAAATGCTCATTATGCTTGAATAGAAAATATTTTTTGATATGTTATGAAATTTTTATAGGTTTTATCACTAGGAATCCATGTCATATTCGTATAATTAAAATACAAATATTTAAACCCCATCCTTAAAGTAAAGTTAAATCTCTTGTTTTCTATATATTGTAAGTGGGAAGGTAACATATGGCATAAAAACTTGAATAGAGATTAAATTACTTCTATGAATGGCTTTAAATCTATTTATTTTATCCCATTATTGTGGAATATATTAAGGGGAATCAAATTTTATGAAGATTCCAAAAATTTACAATTTTATAAATTAAAAACATTATATGATTCCTTTACTAAAAAATCAAAGTATTTTAGAAATGTAAAAAAATGTTACACACATTAACGATGAAATAAATTCCCTAGGAAATCAGGTCATAAAATTCTTATGGAAAACACATCAAAATCTCAATGATGCAGTGGTTATGTAATATATTCTTAATTAATTTTATATTTTAATATTTATTTTAAATTCCTGTTATACGTTCAAAAATAATGTTAAAAAACATTAATAATATAATTATATAATGTTTCTTATAGAAGCACACATATGACTCAGGATGCATATGCCAATATAGCTAATAAAAATGATACATATACCTCTGTTTGATTTATACACTACACCACATACACTTTCTTCTAAACAAGATTTTTTGTTTCAAAAATCATTTCATCATATCCCTGGAGGCTAAATATCATGTCATCATTGGTCACTTTAGTCTATATTAATTATAACGACCATGTTCTATAGCCGCACTGGTAACACCATACAATCTGAACTTATTTCTAACTCCAATCTATACCATATATCTCAACCATTTTAATTTATAACACTCTATAATAACCAACCACTATTGGTACCCCTATTGGTATTACAATGAAGAGAAGAAGTGTGCTACAAATTCCACCTCTAATAGGTCATAAGGTCGAAACCAACAACAAGGTATAATAAATGTATATGTGAGTCATTTCCCTCATTAAAAGTAGTTATATAAAAGAGATAAGGTAGAATCCACCAATCAAATAAAAAGGATTTAAATTAAAAAAATAAACTCTCCCGAACCCAATGAAACTCATTTGTTAGATATATTACATCTAGAAGAAATATGAAAGAGGAACTCAAAACTTGAACTCATCTATTAACCATTTCCAAGTTACCTAAAAACAATGCCATAAATATCCATAGGATTATTCTATATACAATTAGGAAAATCTAGTTGGAAGTGAAATTTTGATTACATATTAGAATCATAATTTTATGAAAAAATAATTTATGTGTAATAAATATAGAAGAGTAACAATGAGTGAAACAACCAAACAAAACAATCAGGTAACATATGTTTGACAAAAAAATATAACATTTATATGGATCAAAATCAAAAACCATAAATACCTTACCACTTAAAAAATATCTTCATCTATGTAAAACATATAATAGTAATAAACCATTAATATTGAAATGAAAATTCCATAAAAAACCAAAAAAAATTATCACAACACTACGTATCATTGGCCTAGTTTTTTCCGCCACCACACTTACTTATCCCCGTTTTTTACTAACCTCCATGAAGTAGCTAATATGAAAGGAAATATCTCCCTATATAATCAATAATAAGAGAATGTAATATCACAAAATAGCAAACATAATTTAGTAGGGGAAACAGAAAATATATCAACCTCATTCACTCATTCTTCGTTGTACATTCCACACCTATAAACGTATCACCACATAATTACCAAATAATATGGGTATCATGATAATGTAGAGTATAAACCATATAACATTTCCTATCATGAATGAAGACCACAATATATTATAATACTCCAATCAATGAGTACACTACATATAACTCCCACACCGTACATGATCATACCTACATTGAGCCACACAAATCGTGCATGTATAGTTTTATACATATTAACTTACTACACATATTTTCACAATAACCACTTCTATAATTTATAGCTTCATCATGAAAACAATATAACAAGAAAACCATTTTATAAAAAATAAAATATCAATGGAAAAGTCAAATATATCGAAAAAGGAGTCCACACAATGAAAAATTCAGAGATCCATATAATTATCATCCCCGTTGTTTAGAAAATTCTATCATATTTGAATTTAATTATTCATTAGTAATTTAAATTATAATCAATAATAATTATCATCACATAAATAAAATTAATAGTGAACTTCTGAATTTTTATTTAGGTAATTATAAATACATCATAATCATAATATCTCTTCATATTATTCATCATTCCAACCCAGTTCTATTTATTTACATGTGATAACCAATTTATATACATACCATTAAACTCTAGATACATTAATTTCATATTCATTAGAATGTTAATTACTAATTTTATTGACATAAATTCTCTCTAGTTTTTATCATACTTTTTAGCTTCACATTTCACAATATCCCCTCTTAATATTTCAAGGAATATTTAACCCATCATGTTATCAATTTTTAATTACATATTTTAATTATCTATTTTTCCCTCGTTAATATAATTTCATAAAATTATTTTCCATTAATAAAATGTATTAATACTGAAATATAGAGTATTTACACCCTTTTTCCATCCTACCAAATTAAACAATAAAATTTTCAAGAATATCAAGTACAAAATCAATTTCATTATATATTTTAGTTTACTAATATTGAAAAAAAATCATACCAGAACAGTACAATCAAAACCCATTTCACATAATAATTTTCTATAAGTTATAGTTCTCATTCCATGTTATCATTATCAAATGAAAAATTTCATTTCCCTATCAATTTACTACTATTATTTCATCTAAAATGTTAAATATTATTAAGGAATAAACAAAAAACACAAAATAAAATGAAATAAAACATTTAAGAAATTATCAATTTCATAAATTTATTTCCTTATTATTAAATTTAAACAGTTATCCAATAATATATGTTTCAATGATCTTGAATAACATCATTATTAAGGAATCTATATAAAAAAAGAATAAATATATAAATAAAAATCATAAGAAACTTCTTCATAAAACACAATTTCATCCTAGCCAGTTTATCATTACCATATTGATTTAATTATCAAACAATGTAATTTTAATATATTATATATATAGACCAATAATATAACAACAGTTAATAAAAAAAATTAGTAAAATATATAGAAAGAAATAATGATTTCATTTTTGGATGGAATAAAAATTGTTTTAATCTAGAATATTATTCCACAAGATAGAAGATAAGTCTATAAAGAGACTACCATGGGGATCAATGTTACTCTATGTAAATAGAAAAATATAATATAATAATCAATGAAACTAGAAGAATATTATTTAATCTAGAAAGAGGATACCCATTTTTAAAACATGAAACCATATCCTTTGAACCCATATACCAACATTATTTCAAGCATCTGGATAGATATAATGTGAAGAACCAAGGGGTGTGGATATAAATAAACAAAAATAAAAATAAAAAATTTTATATATTAATTAAGAATATAATAATCCAATATGGGTGAAAAAATTCACCAAAGAGAGTCTTTATAATTAGAAAAGTTTTGAGGGAAGAAAAATATTTTAAAACAAGAAGATATGTTGTACTTAACTTATAGAGAAAACCAAGTAATCCACATCCAAACTTACAAGTACTAAAAATGACCATAATGATCTTGGTCAAATGATATTTTAAATTCTAGAATTAAAAATGGATAACTCCATCAATTTCTACACTTTTTATTTCTATCAATATAAAGAGTTTAACCACCACCTTGGTCTCATATTCAATGTAGAGAATTTATTTTAACTATTTTAGATTCCCAGAAAACCACTAGGAAATAATCTATGATGTGGTGATGCTACACTCTCCATCTCACAACCATCCTGTAAAACTCAAACATTTCTCAAATTGGCCAACCATGACTTGTAATGTATCCATTTCCTCCATACCATTTCTTATAGTTGAACTAACTATACAAAACTCTAAATAAAATTTAATAATTTTGAATTTTTTTTCCACATATTGTATTCCAACACTGAAATTAAAACTGAAAAAACCTAATATAAAATTTACCTAATGACAATACCTTCATAAAAAGACCATTATAAAAGGACCAAATAGTGATTCTAACCTTACTTAAGGTTGTAAAACTCACTATGAAAATTATATATGATCTCAATTACCATTATTTAGGATCAGAACATACCTTTCTACAGTGATAGAAAACCATGACTTACACTTAAAAAAGCTATATATCATCACAAATAAAAAAACCTACCATTATACAAGGATTAATATGACCATTATGAAAAATGTAAATTATTCAGTTTACCCTTACTCAACTCATCTAACCCTTATTCAACAACTATCCAAAAGGGAATTCCATATTACCAAACAGTAAAATACTCCAACTCTTCACACCAATAAATATTAGTGAGGTTCACCACAACAACCACCAAACTCAGTATTTTGGCTCGACGGACCTCAAAATGTTTAGGAATTTTCTCTTCTCCCCAAGAACACCACAAATACTATCTTTGAAGACACTATCACTAAAACACACATGTTAATAGAACATGATGTTCTTCCCAATTACAATTGATCATTTACCAATGTAGTAATTATTAAATAGAAATATAAAAAAAATAAAATTGCATCTACTTTTAAGAACTACTACAAGATTCCAAAATCTGGTAACAAAATAAATATATTTATTCACTAAAGATCAGAGACTCAGGAATTGAATAAGTAATGTCTTCCCTTTGTTGATCACATATAGTTTATCCCACGTTTTGAAGGGTAACATATATGAATGTGGAGGAAGATGATATTTATAAACTAAAAAAAGTTAATAAAATGAAAATAATAGTAAAAGAATATTCTACATAATGTTGTATATATAATAATAATTTGGAAACATGTTATATTTTTAGGTCCTTAATTTTCATCTTCTATAGTGTTAGATAAATTTATAAGATCCTCACTCTTCAATTACTAGAATGATTACTTTTCCAAAATGGATCCAATTTTCATCTTGATTTATTCTTCCAAATAATCCACTATATCCTTCCATGTACATTATCAAAATATTTAACATAATGTGATCCTTTTGGAATATTGTTTTTGGTTGAATGCAAACTCAAGTGGAATCACAAGCATGGGATTAACTTTTCTATTCACAACTAAAATACTTTTTTATTTTTTCTAATTCAAAAATTATCAAAATTTGTCAAAGTAAATTATCTAATGTGGCCAATACTAGTATATGTATCCAGATTCCCATTTATATAATAGAATTATAATTTAAATAGTTGAAATATTATATGACCTAATAAAATTTTATAATAATAGATAAAATTTCCTACGCATGACCCAATTTCATACATATAGTATAACTATCCTTTACATTGGATGAAATGTCATGCATTACAAGAATTTCTATTTAACAAAATTCTAATATACTCAAAATATATTCCAATCTTCTCAAATGTATTAGGCATAAATGAGTTATTGTACACATGGATAAAATGACATATATGTAGATGAAATCTCTTATAAATCTCACCAATTCTCCAATGAAGGAACCATAACAAAATTTCCAAAGCCATTTTTATCAAATATAGGATTGTGAATACAAAATATTTACAAATAAATTATGACTATTATTAAAATAAATTTTTGGCCATAAAAATTACCCTCAAACATTATATATTAACATAAAATCACCCATAGTTATGTTTAGAATTTATAATAATAAATTTAAAAATAATAATAAATTAAAAATTATTTTATCATATGTTTAACAATAAAATTCAAAATTATTCCAAAAACCAATATATATGATATATACACATGAATTGATCAAAATGGTGGGATTAAAATTAGGAATATAAAAATAAAATGCATGAAACTTTTTCATCTATCAGTTGAAAACTCGGAGGAGATGCAACATTATACATATTTATGTGTCCACCTAAGAAGAATGATGCTGAGGATGGTTGAAATAATAGAATCACATTAGTGGAGAGTGGGGTTTCTGATTATGTAGATGATAATCATAGTCTCTCATAGTATAATACAATAGATATAAATATTGAGAATAAGAATATGGATATTATTAATTCTATAAAACCACTATAAAGAGGGGGTAACACTGTGGTAGGTAGTGGGTTGAAATAATGATCCAATAAAAACAATGTTTGGAACCATATCAACCATTTTTTCCCATAATTTAGTCATTATTTGGGTATTTCAGGTGATGATTGGGCTAGAAAATAATGTGTCAAATATCTCTATGGTTCAATATAGACCACAATGTGGTAAATATCTTTTTAATATAGAGGATAGAGTTTATAGTTCCCATATGTCAGATCAATAAGAGGGAGTTTATCCAAATGTTTATGATGTAATTAAGTGAATTTTAAATTGGAAAATCTATTAGAATATGGTTATATTTATTCTAGTTTTGAAAGATAGAATAATATTGTTGTGATTGATGAGGCGAAGGGCTATTCGTAGGCCTCTATAGAATTAAAAAAAATAATGTTCCAAAAATAAATAATTGTTAGGGATGGATGATTTTGGAATCATTCTAAAATTTTTTCACACACATTTGATCAACGATAAGTTAATGGGGTAATTAGAATTTTATATGAAAAAGGAAACCATCAAATTTCTCACGAAGGATTATTTTCCATCTTTATTGGATTTTATTTAGTTTTTCGTGAATGATGTACTAGGAAATCACTACCCTTAATGGTGATAGAATGTTATAATTTTTGAAAAAATAATAAAAAAATTATATTTTAGTTTTGAAATTAATAACTACTGTAAATAAGAGTATCCTTCAATAATTTTTTTATAAAAATGATAATAAAAAATAATTTATCATATGTAAAAAAATCCTTTTTATAATCACTTTTTAAGTTGATGACTTTTGATATTAAATACTGATAGATTAAAAAACACATGTAGATTTTATTAACACCGTATTAGTCAACGTCCTAAAAAGCACTAAAAATTGTAATAAAATGGTAATAATTTTCATTTTTCCATAGTGAAACAAAAAATACATAGTTTAATGGATCAATGATAAAATAGAAATCTTAAAAAAATAAACAAACAAAAGTTAAACTTAAAAAAATGAAAATGAAATTGTATTAAAATATATATAAGGATGAATGTAAATATATATAATTAATGCATATTTATATATTTACATTATTATTATTATTAATATATATGTACATGATATACTATTTCAATAGTTAATGAAAATAAAAACTATATAATATAATATGGTAATTAAAATAAATGATTTAGTTGAAATTTTTTACAATATAAATATAAATTTATAAATTTATTATTTTTTATTAATATAAAACAATTGGAAGTTTCATTACTAATTAGTTAAAACAATTAGGTATTTAAATTATGAATAAAAATTATTAAATTAAAATAAATACAGAAATTGATGTGAGAATATCAATTACGTTTAAAACAATAGAAAACAATATCCAAAAAAAATAACACACTAAATTTTATGGAAACTTATTATATTAAATCATCCAAAACACAAATAAAATGAGTGAAAATTTATTTTAATAATTCAACATTTATGAGGACTATCCCATTTTATAAAAACCTCAGATTTATTCAATGATACTAGATAATAATTATTATATCAGTTGAAATAATAAGATATCTAAATGGAAAGACCATTCATAATATATTTACAACTATTAAAATTCAACATAGTAAAATATGAAAAAACCTTATGATATAGGTAAAAAAATTCAAAATAAAATGATTTAAAATTCAAAAAAAATCAATTTTCAAAAATAAAAATAATTAAACACACTATGGTAAAACTAAAAATTTTAGAATCAATTTATAAAAATTAAAATTTTTAAATGAAATCATTTCATTAATTTTAAAAATATAATTCTCATGAAATCCAAATAATTCCAAATAGTCCTTTTAAATATATCTATTTAATACTTGTACCAGGTTTTTGAAATTCATTTATTGTAAATGACCGTATAAAATCCATGAATCATTTTGAAATCTAATACCTAGAAATTTCCACACATATTTATAAAAAATAAAAATGTTCTCACATAAAAATGACTTTTTATTTATTGAAATATTTTTAAGGATTAATTATTTATATTGCAAGATTAAATTGGTCTCCTAGAATTACTTCAATTTTTAAAACCCTTATTTATCATATCATCTTAAAAATTTAAAGAAAAAACATGATTTAAAATCATTTTAATTCATAAAAAATTATTAAAATGTAAAATTTAGCCTACTATGATGGTAGAAGAAACATAAGATGAAAATATATTCATAGTACTTTGTAGAAAAGATGAATGAGGGGTTAAAGAACTACAGTTTCTTGAATGCCCATGTAAATTGGTTTTTAATGTAAATATGTTGACCAATAAATTATGCAGGAATTTAACAAGTATAAAGCATCATAAATACAATTTTACTATAATGGCACTTCCCAAAAAATAAACTCTACTAACATTTGTAGTAAACTCACCCAAAATGGCCATACTATAAGAAGGAAAACCACTAACCTTGACACAATCCTCTGAATCACCAGAGTAAACCAATTATAAGTGGTGGGGACATATAATAGGGGAATAATTTATTAAAATAAACCATTAATATTGGTTATTACAAATCATAACAATTAAATAAAATTAATACAAACTGTACATAAAATTCATATCATATATAAAGACAAATAATTTAACCAATATAATCACAAATAATACAACTTGAATAATCCAATAAAATGAGAAACGATAGATTATAAAATGTAAACATAATGTCTTGAATGGTTGATGATGACTCTAAGTAATGTGGTCCTCCACCACCTCTTACATGATGATGAAAAATTTAAAGGAGATTCCAATATAAATATCCAACTAACACCATGAACTATGTACCACTAAAACATGTAACCCAAAAACTAATGATTTATGTGTTCTGATGTACACATTTAATTATAGATAATTTAATGATACTTCTTGCATAAGTAACACTACATTTGCATTTATAAGTATAAATTTACAAGATTCAAAAACATGATAATATAATATATAGGGATACATATACAATCAGATTCCAAAATAGTATAAAAAGTAACCAATCAATTAAATTTATATCATTTTAATTTATACTGAAAATAATGAATAATTAATTTAATTTAAAAATAAACAAATTATCAAAAAGAGTGATTAAAAACTAAAATACAATAAATTTATAAATGATAATTTCTTATAATAATCTAATTATTTTATTTAAATAAATTCCATGATATTTTGATACAAATAATATGAATCTAGCCATTATAACCCCACCTAGGTTAGTGACAATGTTGGGGGTTCCACACAATGTGCACATCCAATAGCAAAAGTGTAACACACTTAGATTTTGTGAAATATATATTTTTTCATATGAATTTAATATTTTAGATATTTTTTTTATGAATGAAATTTATTATATATTTTATAATATGAAATGCAACGTTTATCTTGCATTACACCAATAAACTAGTTTTTTCAAAATCATGCATGACATGCGACACCGAGATTCAATGATCCATGAAATAATATAATTTCAAATATGTTTGTAATAACCTAACTACAAAATTTTATAGTATGAAAAGTATTAAATATTTTTATTAAATATAAATATATTTTTCTTAACAAATATAAATTTATTTATATATTCATATTATGTAATCGATTTATTTTTATTAAAGTAATTGTATTCCTAAAAAATATTATTTCTTCCAAAATGATTTTATTTCTTTTTTTGGAGAAATTTAACAATTAATTAATATAGGTTTTAGAAAATTTATTCAATGAAATAAAATTAGTTTTTAAAATTATCATATCAAAATTAACTTATAGTGAATCATATTTTCTTTTTCAGAAAAGATTGTATTGTTTTTCTGAATACTGTAAAATGCAGATTTTTTGTAAAAATATCATTTCATTTCAATAAATTAATTAAAATAATTACCCATTTTATTTTAAAGTAAAAAATATATTATTAATTTATATTTAAGACACTTAAAATAAATTTTAATAAGAATTTTAATGGATTTTTGTATTGTTTTAATTTGGGTATAAAAGGGTAATTTTCCTTCAAATCAGTTTTAAAGTGCTAATATTTCTCCATTTTAATTAATAGAATAATCCATAATATGAAATTCAGAGAAATATAATTTAAATATTATATGTCAATAAATTTTAATTTATATTCATCCAATGATTATTAAAACACATTGTGTTAATATGAAATTATGTTATCCTTGAAAAATACAGTGATCGAAAACCTGCTTTTTCATCACGTCTGTGGAGTTTTTATTAGTTTTTAGAAAATTTTCAAAATTTCATTGAAAAAAACTTAAATTTTTAAATAATAATTTAAAATTTACATTAGGGTAAATTGTTTAGTAATTTCTAAAAGTATAATTTCCTTTGAGTAATAGTGAAAATTATTGCATTTTAATTAAAAAACGAATTTCATTCAAGTTATTTATAAAATTTTAATTATATATTAAATTGGTTTTATAGAGAAATTATTTACTTTATATAACCAATTCTCCAATTTTAATAGTAGGAATAAATTTAATATTCAATTTTTATATAAAAACATTTCAATATTTTGTTCATTTTCTCTTTAAAAACATATATTCTCATGGCGTATGTGGGTTATTTTAAAAAAAATCACAAATTAAGTGAATGAAAATAAGAAAAAATTGATTCTATATATAGAATCAGAATAATTTATATTTTTTAATTTTTTCAAATTAATTTTATATCAAAATTAATAGTAAAAACATGATAAATTATTTGTAATAGTTAAGGTAAAAATGAGTTTATCGGGGATTAAATTAAAACATATACGGGTTAAAATAAACCAAAAAATTTAAAAACACATTTTATAGACTTATATATAAATTATACCTTATTTGATCAATAATTTTTAATTATTGGATCCTTCTGACATTAAAAAACATGGGTGAAATTTTGGATTTCAAAAAATTACTAGTATACCAATCAACTTACTTATAGAAGGCCGCCACTAATCTTATCCTCTAGAAACCTTAAAAAAATATTTTATTGACAATGAATTACCAAATAAATTCTGTAATTCCATATTATAATCACATATGACATATTTTTGTAATTATTGCAACCTTGGATGGAAATTGTTTTGAGCCTAAGTAGGATACCCGAAGAAGAGGCAATGTTTGTCAATGAGCATTTTTTTATTTCTTTCTCCACCTCATTAAATTATTTTTATACCATACTGATATAATATCCCTAATATATTCCATATATTAATAATTTTTTATTTTAGCTAAATTCCTTACATCCATCTCAATTTCTATCGAATGGGTTACAGAATCATCATTCATGTGTAGGTGAGACAATAGTCTTATGAACTGATGTAATTCATTTTTTCATTAAAAAAAATAGAGGATGGAAATAATTATGGATTGGTTGTTTCTATATGAAATTTAGAAATTTTTATTCTTATATAATTATTATATTATATATATCTTCATTTTTTAATTTTTTTTGAATATCATAATGTCGTTCAAGTGTACGTCATACAATTGCCTCCTGAAGCAATACTATACGGTCATGATTTATATGGAAATTAATACAAAGGCGTTTAATTATAATATGTTTAATATTTGATATACAAATAATCTTTGAATTATTATGTATCATTCATAATTCATTTTTTTCAATTAGATAAGAAAATGGAATAAAATGATCACACATACGTACAACCTACCATATCTGTGAGGTGTGTATTTAATTTTCTATTATTAAATTATATGGATTACTCAAAATTAATATATTATTAATAAATATGTTATTTATATAATGTTTAAAATTCTTGGTATGATTAAATAATGATAAATTTAAGAGTACCTTAAATAGAAAATGAACACATATACGAAAAAATCAATTATTACCCAAAACACAACTTTAACATGGAAATGTTATTAATCAAGTAATAAAAGATAATACAAGAATATTATATTGTATGATATATAAAAATAGTTTCTTGTTATAGATTTTAAGTAACTAATATTTATTATATTCTAGGATTGAATAAGTATAGTGAAATTCAACACTTAAGATAAGGGATTTCGAGTCTCTCTTTTATTTCTGGGAGACATATGAAAATTTAACTCTAATTTGTTTTTTTGGTGTATATAATGATCGTTTGAAATTTTATATCAGTAATATACTTATTTTAATGATATTTAATGTTTCATTTTATTTTATTCTTCATATTTTCTTATCATTAAAATGATTAATTAACCTATAAACGGATTTGCATCTCACTTTATTACTAGTGTGAGGTATATTCCATATTCACCAATTGTGTGTCATATGTATTCTATATAATATCCATGAATGTATGTAATATTAATTATAATTAAATTTTATAATATTTACATATCCATTGGATAATTTATCTTTTACAGCCTTAGGGCTAAAAATAATCCCAAGCAGTACGGGGTTTTCCACAATTTTCCATCGTTGATATATAAGTAGTATATTGATTCTATATTATTTCACTAGGTGTATATACAACACCTTTGACTAGTAAAATAATAAATTTATATATCTTAATTATATATTAAGTTTTATTATATGTTTTAATTCAAGGTTCTTATAAATCAATATAAGCAAAGTGGTAATGATTTTATGATACATTCTGATGGTTTATCGGCATTGTTTATGATTATGTTTCTAATGAAACAAATATTACGATTCACCTCACAAGAAACTCATGAATACTATTATAATCTAGTAATTCAAGATATTTTAAAATAATTTAACCATTTTTTCACTATTTGTTACATAAAATAATCAAGAAAATATTTTGAAGATAATCTAACTTATTTCCTTCTTTGTTTATAAACTAGTTTTCTTTAAAAACATATATTCTAAAAATGTGTTCATTTTTTAAATATTATACGTTGATTTCTAAAAGAAAATTTTACCAATGTTTAAATTTTTACTAAATAAAATTTAAACAAATCTTTATATAGTTTTCCAAATAACACCTATTTTTCTTTTATTGAATATTCAAAATGAATATTTGTTTTTTAACATGAACATCATGAAAATTAATTTCCATTTTCATGAACACTATATGATTTTAATAATCCCATAATAATTTTGAAATTTATTTTCTATGATTATTTTCCCATTAATATTTGGATTTTTTATATTATAAATAAATTTTTTCATAGTGAAATGGATTTAGAAATTGTTTTTTATTTTTAAAAAGTTTTTATTTAAATGTGGAAAGAATTTTTTCCTCAAGAAATGTTTTAAATTATTTGTATATATTCTAATATAATTATTAAATTAACTTTTAAAATAAATGGAATTTCCAAATGTTTGATTTTTTATGAAGTTTTTTTCATTGTGGATTTGATATTTTCTTAATGAAATGTTATAAATTATTTTTAAACATTCATTTATAATTATTAAAGGTTATTCCAAATAATGTGTTTTAATTTTTCAATAAATTTTTTATGAAGATATGATATTTTCCTCATGAAATTTTTGTAATTATATTACAAATATTAATTCATAAATTTTAATGTTTAGTTAAAAAACTATTTCCAAAATATTTTATAATGTTATTTTCAAATAGTGAATTTCAAGGAAAGGTTATTTCCCTCATAAAAAATTCCAATGGATTTATCATTCAAAAATAAATATCCATCTAAGACAACATCCCATGGGGTTACTTAATCTTTACTATAGAAATTATCTAAGGACATAATTCTTATACATTCCCTAAATTGTTTAGGATATGATGGCATGGTGTTTTTATATTCATTTCTCTTCCATAGGCTATACAATGATAAAACACTTCTAAACCCCACTTGTTAAACAAGGTTGTTATATGATAATATTATGAAATGGTTATGAAAATGATATTTTTTTCCAATGGTTATGATATGATGATGTTTTTTGGAAACACATTTCATTTCATGGGGTATGATATGATGAAGGTTTTATGATCTTATGGAGCACATATTCTTGATGTTCCTTATGTGATCAGGGGGGAATATATATCCCTCCAATGTATTGGGTAGATATTAATGTTAAATGAGCTTAAAAGGTACAAAAAAGGTTATCCCAACCCCAAAAATGGTACATAGGAGGTCATAACAATCCCAAAGTAGTTACATGGCTTCTTATACCAAGCATAACATGTTATGAATGTCTTGGTAGGAATACTTGAAAAAATATTTCATATACTTATGTGAATGTAAAAAATCTATGTCTAATGCAATTTTTATGCTATCATGGATCATTTTCATCAATTTTCTTATCATTCATGTATTGTTAACAACCAATATTTATGCATGACTCATGATAATGATATATGATATGTGGGGTGTGGGTATAAAATGTTATACCCATGTTTTCATACCCCTATAGTCAGGTTATTCTTTAATATCTCACATTTTACCCTTAATGAGAATCTGATCTCACTCATTCTTTTGTTTCATATCCTCTGGTTAAGAATAAAGGTTTTTATGTAGGTAATGTTTTTGAATTTATCCAATGGGGAATATCTTAATGGGATACAATGAAAATATTTCATGAATTAAGAGAAGTTTGTACCAAGATTCCAATAGAACAAAACAATTATGGCCCAAAAGTGAATTCATGTTTAATGTAACCAATATTAAACTAAAAATATGTGATATAAATTAATGATAATATTTTTTTGATATAGTTGGTATTATAGTAATTTTATTATCTTTTGGAAACTAGGTTGAGAAAAATTTAGTGAGATCCGTTGGGATATTTCTAAGGATATGTCTAGGTATATCACTTACTATAAGTCTATTGACGAGTCAATGTATATGAAACAATCCTATAAATCAAGCAAAATATAGAGTAAGTGGGATAAAAAAATGCATCCCTTTGTGGACACTAAAAATGGATGTGGATCTGAAATTAATGTACCTAGAGGTAATAAATCTTAAAAGTATGCACTGGGCTGGACTTGATCATCACCTGGTGCATGACAACCAACCTCACCGAATTCTTATTTGGACATTCCAAGGGGAAAATCCTCAGAAATATACAACACTTTATGAAAAATAATTATGTATTAAAATATATGTGGACTTTGAATAAAAAATTATAATCATACATTGTCATAGAATAAAAACCAGGATCCCTGTTTTAGACATCATAAAATTGATTTTTTCATGATTACATGGTTCTAAACAATGATTATTGATTCCCACACTAGATCTTGTTGTTTTGTTTAATGGATGGAACCTGTGCGAATCATGTAAAAATTTAATATGAGAAAAATTTTGTAACTAAGAGAAACCAAATTTTATATCGATTGTAGATAAATACATTGTGATTATTCATAATATAGAATCTTGATATATGGTTAACAATGTAAAAATTATTGAGATTCTTAATACATAGTATAATAGGAAGATGTAATTTTTTGGAATGTTTATTTAGTAATTAACATATAGTGAAGATTATTTATATTTATGCATGTCATGATAGATGGAATAACAACTTAGAGGAATTTCTCATATGGGGGTGATGTTGTTATCTATGTAGAATAGTTGGTTATAGAGTGAAAAATTGTTGGGGATTTTAAATTCATATGTTTGGATACTTTTGAATTAACCATCTCAATTACAGGTCCTAATAATTATCTTCTAAATCAAGGAAGTACTTATTCGATTCCAATAATTGAATTGGAAGTATTGAAATATTTATGTATTTGGATATCAGAATTATGTTATATGAATAGTGAAATATGAAAGGATTTTTCAGCATACATATTTCATTGTGTATTTTTAAGAATATGTTTAAAAATACTCCTAACCAATAAATTTTATTTAATGGAAAATGATATTCCATGGAAAATGATTAAGGGAATGACGACCCTTGATATTTTACAAATATTGAGTTGATGATGTCGGTATAAAGAGACTCTTTATTTTGATAATGTAAATTGGATAGTATTGATGTTCTTAAAAGTGATTAATGATTTTTTTTATAATGCGGATTATTTAACATGTTTACAATATTATTTTATTTATTGAAAATAACGAAAAATATATGGAATTATTCACAGAATGATGATAATTCATTTTTTCAATGAGGATATATAGTAATTAAGGATATTAACATTTTCAATAGAATACAAGATAATGTTATACAAATTTATTTGGCTGTAACAATCAAGATATACATTATAATATACATGGGATTAATTCTAAGATGATTTTGATAAATTTGTGACCTTATTGATAAATATTTATCTTTGTAAGGCTTCTAATGTTTATCATTTATTGAAAGGTTTATGTTGAGGTTAAAATAAGGTTTTAGATAATAATATATTGCTTCACCATATAATTATTTATCCATATTAGATAACCAATGACAGTTTTTTTAAACAACAGATAGAAGGAATGAAGTATCATTATTCTATGGATTTTATTTAGTTCTTATAACAAGAATAAATTAATATCAAGAGTAATAGATGATGTGTAAATTGATCAAGGAAGAACAAAAGGATTACATTGTTCCTATGAAAAAAAATATTTTACTTAATAAAATGTTTATATATTCTTAGTCAATATGGAAAAGGAATTCACCAAAAGTAGGAAAGTGATCTTGAGATTAAATTTATCCAATTATGGTAATTTTTTAGGATATCAATAAATTTTCATGCCTTTTTATTTTATGGATTTGTGGTCTCTAACTTTCCTTGGATTATAAAAAATCTTGTAACGAGTGTTCTCTATCACTCTCTGTCATGTCCCATCCCCCCGGGCCCGTATTGTGACTACACCAAGCCCGCCTTCCATAGGCCAGGGGCTGGAGGGAAGAACTAATGGCATAAATCCATAAATAGGGAAGTCATTGCCTTTATAACTGTAAACAAACGCTTTAGATTACACAACTAGATGCAAAAATCTATGTAAAACTGTTTACAAAGAAGTGATGGAATGTAAAAGGGGCCGAAAATACAAGCCCAACCGGAAAGTACAAATACAACTGAAAGCAAGTAAAACTGAAGAAAAGTAAATCAGCTACTGGGTTATACTCTAGGGTTCCTACCTGAAGGGTAGGTACATATGGACTCCTTAGCACTCTCATCTGTCTGTCTCCTCTGTGTACCGTCACACTGAGTGGTCCACCTTTGGGTACCGTCCAGTCCTGCTACTCTCTCCCTCTGTCATTATTTTCTGTCGTCTACAACCAAAACCTTGAGGTGCGGGTATAGCCCTTGTAGGGGTTAGTATAACGATACTTAGTAGGGTCCCCGAGACTCTAAAGGTCTCACAAAATCCAACAAGGATAAATCACAAAGTATGAAATAAATTAATAACCATTACTTAAGTATATGCTCATACACATACCTATGTTATCTAGTAACCCATCTCAATCATGTGTTAAACACACAAGTCATTGAATCATCTCAAACCATGATTTTTATTATCGAATCCATGACTAGTAGTATACTCCTATATTGAGTACAGTGGGCCTGCTGCGTCACACAGAGGTGCTTCCCACTATTCTTGGACTACTGAGGTACCCATCCTATCGAGTATCAAGGGTATGTCGCATCACATAGAGGATCTCCCCACCATGGGTCTGTCGCACTCACATAGAGGCACTTCCAGATCCCAAGTGTCAAGAAAAGAAGAAAAGGAGATATTATTTGAAGGATTTGCAAAATTGTTGACCAATTATTGTTAAGAGAGTTTTATGATGGTGATTATGTTTTTCTAAGTAAGTGAAAGAATATTTAGAGGGTGCGACTATGTATATGAGATAATTTTTTCATTTTTAGATTTTAATTGGTATGATGATATATAATGTAGAATCTACTATTGTGCATATCTTTTCATCATAATAAAGAAATCCGAGTAATAAATAGAATAATTCTGAAGAAATATTAGAATGTTTTAAGAAAGGTAATGTTATTGGAAGATTAAAATATATTTGATAAGAGACAAGAATATGTGATAAGAACTAAAGAAGTCAACTATGTGTTTAAAATATAAAGAGAAAATAAAGATTTATGAAATTTAGTTAATTTAGAAAACCATTCATATTCCAACCTAAACCATTTTTGGAGGATCTATAAAAGGAAGGAATTAAATAGAAAATTTTTAATGATAAAACACAATTTACATGAAGATTTGGAGAGAGAAAATTTACTTTTTTAGAGAGATGAATATTCAAAAAATTGTTTCTTGAGGAAGATTTATTAATAGAAAAAGTGCATTGAATATCTTATTCAGTTGTTATAATATTTTTTGAGTCATCGGATAGGGAAATCAAACTTATTTTTCTATATTGAGAATGAAGCAGTTCATAATTGGTTCAACAGTATTCTAGCAGACATATATTTCAGGACATACCAATTGAACTGAATAATTGGGCTAGGGATCAGACTAAGTATCATTATGATGTCCAGATAAGTTCATAACTAATACTGGGTATGAAAGTGAATAATTGTATTGATGTTTATATTTGTTCATGTTGAAAATACAGCATAATAATATTTTTTAAAGAAAATTGTGAATATTTCATAACTCATTACTAAAACATATATTGTTTCATTTTCCCATACATTATGCACTTACACTATTTTATAAAACATAGTGATTGATAATTTTAATGGAATATCCTTCTTTTTTATCCATGCCAAGGGAATATTTATAGTGTATTCAGGGTATTTTATTGTTTAAAAACCTTTACAAGGACACAGATACTCTAAATGAGTAGTAAACCTTGTAATTTTTATGTTACTTTAGATATCTGATTGAATTGTTTTGAGAAAAGTGAAAACTCATTAACAAGAGGTGAATGTTATTTCCAAAGGAATTAATCTTAATATAAATAGATATAGATTATTAATAAAATCCTGAAAATAGTGATACTTAGAACATGATTGGGACATATCAATTAGTATTAGGGGTGAAGGTTCCATTCATTTACTTTAAGTAGACGATTTTTAATAAAAATTGTGATAGATAATATAAATTGTTTGAATAACATGGGTATTTTGGTTTTATATGGTGAGGAATGTCATATTTGGAATGTTATAATGATTCATTATCTTATGTATCTTGTGTTTGATGTTATTGAAGCTTCCATATAGGGATTTTATCTAATTGATGAAATAGTTCCTCTAACATATTTCGAAAAGAATAATCTTTATGAAAATCAAAGAGCTAATAATTATTTAATATTGTCACATTATGAAATTCAGTTTCTAATAGTTAAGGGTATTTCTACTGATAATGGTATCTGAGATAATATAAAAAACATTTATGAATGATTTAAATATGAAAAGAAGGTCAAGATACATATATAGAGACTAAAAAAATAAAGATGTGAGAAAGGGTGAGTATGAATATTTTTGTGAATACTTTATCAGGGAGAATGAAATTTTTTGAACTATTATATGTTGTAGTAAAAATTTGTATGATTCTTCTATAGTTGAAAATATATAGATAATTCTTATTGAAAAGTTTGATGCCAATGTTTCCTCATTAGAAGATTCATATCCTGAAGTATTATCTTTGAAATATTTTTATCGTACTATCAACACATAGGAAATGATAAGGGATAAAATTATAATGGTAAAATCAATATTTAATCAGGATATGAATTTCATGGCCTCTATAAAAAAACCAAAGCAGATTCTTGAAGAAGAAACTAGTGATTTTGATTCTAAAAATGAGGTATATAAAAATACTGATGACTTTTTATCCTTGTTTTCTAATAATGTGAAATTACTTAAATGTAAATATAAGGAAAACATCCCTTGTAATGTATTGAATGTCGATATATTGGGAACTATTAATATAATTTTCCTTGATAAAAATAATAAGAGTATAATTATAAAGATGAAATAAGTCCTAGAAGATCATGGAAGAAAAATGGTGATAAAGATAAATCTTATTCCACATGAAAATATAAAAAATCATCAAAATATTAAAGGATAAGTTTCTTTATAATTATGATATTGAAAAAGTTAGTGTAGTTGAATCTTAAAAGTCAACTAAAAATGATTGAGAAAATACATATATTTCAACGGTGAGAAATAAAGAGTACATAATTAGCAATTCTAAAGTAGAAGAAACACAATTATAATTTAATAAAATAGAATAATTGAAATAATGTTTGAGAAAGATTGTAAGTATAGAGAAAGAAATCATGATATTTAAAAATAAAATTTCTTCAAAAAATAGTCATTAACTATTAACTGATTTTAAATTTAAGGTGGTAGGAGAAACTTATTATTTGAAGAAATATATTGAGAATGAAAATAATTCGAATTAAAACATATAAATAAAGATGAATTAAATTTAATAAGAATAAAAAATTTGGGAAAAAACGATCTAAACCTTATAATAGAGATACAAGTTTCAATAATTATAAAAATGAACATAGTGAATCCTTGAGGAAGGGTAAACCTAAGCCGTATTGAAGGATACCTTCTAATGATGAGAATAAAGATGAAACTTTTTAGGAGAAGAAGAAAGTTGGTAATGATATGTATGATTCCGAGAATAAAAAAGGAGAGAAAGAATCTATTTCTAAAAATTCCGTGTCTGAAAATGTAACTATTACCTTCTATTATGATAAGGACAAAAAGAAAACCAAGCCAAAAATGAAAATTCTGGTTGATAACAAAAATATTTGTTTTCAAAAAAGTTCGAATAATAAAGATAAGAATATTGCTGAGAAAAATTGTCACAAATCTAGATAGTATGGAAGTTATATAGTAAAGTATCATTTATATGGATAATTATGGTTTTTTGGTGGATTCATACATACAAATAATAAGTACTATCACAATCAAAAAATTTAGAACTACTCTAAAAGTTACATATGGAATATTCTGAGTAGAATTCAATCTTCTCGAAAGAAAAATTCAAAGAAGGATATTTTGAATAAACCTGAGAAGGTTAGTATGAATTTTAAAAATAGGTTTCAACCTATGAAAAATAATTTTGAAAGATGTGAACATCCTAAACATCTTGCAAAATGATGTCTTGTTTTGTTACGAGCACAACAAAAAGTTTTTGAAATTTCTAATAAGCTGAAAATTATGAAAGTTAAAGGGATGGAAAAAGATATTGTTGTTCAAACTACTCTAAATGCTACAAATGGATAACAAAAATGGATCTTGGATAGTGGGTCTTCTTCCTATATAAATGGTGGCATGATATTTTTTAAGAATGTGAAATTATTAAATGATCAATCCATGACATTTGGAAATGATAATGCCTTCATAATCAAAGGTGTTCAAAATTCAAATATTAGGGAAGAAATGTTAATTATAAGACTATATTTTTGATTGGATGAAACATAACCTTCTCTTATTTTCAAAAAAAATAATGGAAAAAATGTATTTTTTAAAAAAATATGGGTTTATTATGAAGAGTGTGAAGATATAAGGATTGTTACAAGAGGTGAATGTAAAAAAGGAATATTGTTCCATGTTATTGAGGATAAAAACTCATATTACATGGGCATTGTGGAAGAGAATCAGTTGTGGAATAAATGTTTTTGACATATTTTTCCATGAAACATGATCATGTTATCAATGTGAGGAAATTATTTTGATATTATTTATATTTCAAGAAGAATATATTGGTGTTTCACAATTTATTGTAAATGATATATTTCAAACTATGTGCATATAAAAGTCAAAATTTGTTCAAATTTATCCCCGGAACATATTCGTTATATTTTCTATGGGCCGATGAGAAAATAATATACATATATATATAATTAATTAATTAATTTCATTTATGAATTTACTCACATTACATGTGATATGTATATGAAACATAATTTATATTCCTCATAAATGTTTAAAAGCATCAGGAAGAAATATGGGAAGGAATGTGTGTATTTAATGAAGATGTTAATAATTGGATGTGGTGGTGAATAATAAAATGAAGATAAAACAATTTATAATGAAAAGCATGGAATTCAAAATGAGTTTAGTACACTATATAGTTATCAACAAAATGGTGTTGTGGGAAGTAAATAAATATAATTTGGTTGAAATAGGGAGAAATATGTTACATGAAAATCATCTAGGTCCTTACATTTTGAAGAAATCCAAGATCAATATTTTAATTCAAAACGGATGTTTCTTTAATACAAGACCAAATATGACTCCATATGTATTTTTTGTGAAAAAACTCCATGTTTGAAAAACGTAATAATTTTTAGGATTCCATTCTTCATAGCGAATAATGGTAGAAACCTTGGAATGTTTGAGCATAAATATAAATATGGAATTTTTCATTACTATTCTATGGAAGGAATAAAATATATATGTTTCAAAAAAGGTACATGAATATTAGTTGACTCTATTTATGTGAATATTATTGAAAAAGTTGATGAATAGGAAAAAAAAATTAATGATAAGGAAGATGAAGATGATTAAAAAAATTATTACAACCATTATGATAAGGATGATAATTTTTAATCCAACCAAAGTAGAAGAATCATAAATAGAAATCTCTAGTGATGTGGAAGAATCTCAAAAATTACATCCCATGCTGAGGATGAATATTGAATCTTAAAACATAATTGATCATCCATATAAACAGGTTCAAACTCGAAAAACAACAAAATATATTACACATAAATTATTATATTCATTAGAGGAAATTAAAGATGTGAATGATGAGTTTTATAATCCAACACGTGTTTAGGATATGAATGAAGAGATGTATGAAATAAAAATTAAAAGTACTTATAAATCCATACAATAACAAATGATTTTTTATTATTACAAAGTGGCATTTTTAGAACAAACTGAATGAGGATGGTGAAGTGATAGAAGAAAATAATGATCATTGTGTAAAGATTACTCATAAATATAGGGGATTAGTATTTGAGAAACTTTTTCTCTATTGGAAAGGTTTGAAACAATCAGAATCCTTCTTTCTATTACTATACAATAATGCCACATAATATTTCAGATGGATGTAATGTCCTTATTTTTAAATGTTGAACCTGATGAAGAATTTTATAATGAACAATCATTTGGATTTATTATTGTGAACTATTGAAATATTTTCTAAAGAGATTAAAATGTTTTTTGAGATTTCCCTAATAGGTGAAATGAAACACTTTCTTGGGTTACAAATATCGTAATGAATAGAAAAATGATTTCCTAAAAATAGTATTCCATTAAACCTATTATAAAGTTTAGATTGGACAATTTAGAACATGTTTCCACACCAATTTTAATGGTAACCAAGTGAAATAATGATGGAGGAGGAAACTGAATTGACTCTCAAGTGTTTTTCAAGCTAATATGATGTTATTTGTATTTGACTGCCTTAATATCTGACATTGTTTATGATTTACATTCTATGATATATTTAAGAGTGATCAAAATGTATCTAATCCACTGGTGGGAAAAATAATTCTCATATACATGAAAGGGAAAAAATTAGAATCAAGTATTACATATCATAAAATATTAATATGTTTTTCTATTTGGGTGCTGAATGGGATGGAAATTTTGATGATAGAAGAACCACATTTTGTAGATATTTTTTAAATATATAATTTGTGTTAGTTGTAACATAAAAAGACATAAATTAGTAACTATTATCATGGATGATATTTAGTACTTTTCTACCACTCAAGCCACTACCAATGTTATGTGTATAGAGACTCAGTTGAAAGAATTACCTGTGGAAGGAAATTTATAGTTTAATGGGTTTTTATAACAAAAGTTCATCTATATTTACAAAAAACACAAAAATGACAATCTATTTCAAAACATATTGACATCAAATTTCATTTTATCATTGGGAACGTGAAGAATAATGATTTAAATATGGAGTATGTTCTTACTACAGAAAATGTTGCTAATTAAAAAAAAAAGATACCTGAGGAAGATTTTAATAAAATGAGGTTGAAAAAAGGTTTCTAGCCACTTTTTCAGCATGTTTAAGGTATGTTTTTATATACCCTCTCTCAAATAGTCTTTAAATAATAGTTTCAAGGGGTGAATTATTTTATTAATAAATCCATTGATATATTCTAAACCTTTAAAGGAAGAATGTATTTTGTGGGTTCTTTGATTAGTATTTGAACTCAGCATGTCAGTGTTTGAACTATTATAAAAGTTTTCAGAAGTGGTTTTAGGAAACTTTTTTTTATTAATTTTAAAAAATGAAAGAAAGTTGTGAAGAAAAGCTATATTTTTTTCATGATTCAATACTTTTAGATAAAACAAATTTGATATAAATGATTATTATTTCCTACAATGATTTATATGCAGTAGGGTTAGAATTTTTGATATGTAATCCATTTCAACATGTCACAATGTTCCCGGATATTTGATCCTTGGCTGATAAAAAATTCCAAAGGGGGAGAATGTTGGGTCCATGTTGGAAAGAAGTTGTTTTTTTGGAGATGGAAGAAGATTATTCTAAAAGTATTATATTTTTTAATCATAGAGAAAATAAATAAATTCACAATGTAATTTTTAGTGATTTTACTCAGAATGATTTTGAAATTCTAATGGATTGAGAATACATATTCTGAGAGAAAAGGGTCATCGAACTCCCGTTGGGTCTAGAATTAAGTTTCAATTGTAAAGAGGAATTTTATCAAATTCAGAATGGGTCTGATGTAAATATGAAAATCATTTTTGGATCATTGAGTTATAATATATCATATGGTTTTTGGGAAAGTTGTGATTTAATCCTTATGATGGAAAGGGAGAGAACAAGTAACTAAAAAAAGAATGAATATTTATTCGAAGGAAATAAGACACTAGAATGATGGGAAGTTAAAATAAATTACATAATAAGTCAGATGAAACTATTCATATTTAAATGTTATAAAACACATGAATAAGTCAAAATAAAATTATAGGATTATGGAAGAATAATGTTTTTGATTGTAAAAGATTTTCGATACCAGTTAACCATTGTGAGATCACGAGATATAAAATTATATTGAAGGATTTGAAGTTTGGTTTGGAATGTGAGATGTTGATGATACTAGTTTTTATTCAGTCCAATAAGCCAATATATATAAATCATTATAGAAAGAAGTAGGTGTGTATCATAATTAGAAAAGAGAATAAGTTACTAATGTGGGAGATATTTAAAAAATTTCATGAGAGGTAGTGCACCACAGATCATCAGAGTGAACCTACCACCGATTATTAGACGAAGAGATTCTTCCAAAAATGGAATCATAGAAAGAGAGATTTTTTTTGAGTAATATCAGTTACTTCAGGTTGTATAGACTGCCGTGAAAGAAGGATTTGTTGACACCGATGAAAAATGGTATTTGTGATCACTGAATAATGAAGTCAATAATTTTAATTAGGTTGATTTGTTTTTCAATTATGATAAAGAGAAAATAATTCATATATTATTTTCATGAACTTTGTCAAGATGCATCATACATGATGTGGTTACATCTCTTAGAAGGATGATGACATTGATAATTCATCAGAAACTGGATAATAGTTCAAAAGAAAATATGAAAAGTTGAAATGTTTTGAATATAGTTCAAAAATGTTGATGAATTAGTGTTAATAGAGTTTGAAGTTTGTGTAGAAGTTTTACTGAGGAAGGGTAGAAATTATTATATGTTCTGAATATTTATATTGATTAATCATTTCATTATTTATATTTCAATTAGTATGGAGCAACAAATGTAAGAATATACTATTGTTCATATGTCTACATCTTAATGAATAAATCAGAGTGAAAATGAAAATTAGACAAAAGAATGAGAAGAAATTATAAAGAGAACTAAAATTATTAGTATATTTGATAATGTTCAAGAAGAGTAAATAAGATTTGAGAATTCATGATGAAGTAAAATATTTATCAAACATGTAAGTGGGGCTTTATGATTTGGGAAATTTGGTTAATCTAGGAATCTTTTCAGATTCCCACTTATACCATTTTATGGTTACCTATAATATGAATGAAGTACATGGTACTTTCTGATATTTTTGAACACTATTCACATGTGGAGTTAGAGAGAGAAGATCTGAAGCTTTAGTGATAAGATGTTTTCAGATAGAGTTTTCTTAAGGAATAATTATAGACAAAAGATGTAGAGAGATGTTCATATTTTGAGGTTCTCAAATAGGATTTTGTCATCAGAATAGGACATCAATACAATGTTTCTGAACTGAGAAAAAACCCATTTAGAATGGGTTTAATGATATTATAAATGACATACATTTCTTGGTGGATAAATTTGGTTGAAAAATCAGACTACGGATCAAACTGTGTATTATTACGAAGTATAAGAAAGTTATTACCAGCTAATGGGTAATAAATTGATGAATTTTTTGGAATGTTAGGGTTTTCAATGATGAATAGGAAACATAGTAACATGTTTTACATAATTTTATAAATTCTTCGAAACATTTTACACAAACATTTATTACATCCTTTGGTTCATCTTTAACAACAAACACACTTGTATTGAATATAATGCTTCACATGTGTAAGGAAAACTCATAATTGTTGTATCTACACAATGGGATGGTTTTCTAGTTTATTATTTGGTATTTTATTGTTTCTAAACCATACTAAGGACGAAACTACTATTTTTGAGTTTTGAAACTTGTAAAATCCTATGTTCATGTGGATGTTTGATTGTTTTTGTTTTCCGGGAATTGGTAACTTATTAATAGGATGTTATGGTTATTTTAAAAGGAGAAAAAATAAAATAAATAATATAATGGATTCACCCCCCCCCCCCAATTCAGTTATACTTAGATCATGGTATGAAAATATCACCAACAACATGAGAATTCGTTTATCTGAAACAAAAATAGATGAGAAGAAAGCAGGATTCAAAAATCAAAGATGATATGCATACTAGAGAGGGATCAATTTCATCCACGGGTGCATTGATAAAAAAACGTGGATGAAGGTGCCAAAATCATATCTAAAGTGCCTAAAAAAATTGGGAATGTTAGGTTTGATTAGAGGTTGATTATAAATTATAAGGGTGGGGGGGAAACCCGTAATTACAATTTTTAGGGAATTAAAAATTTCCTCACATGGTTTCCTTAGTATGGCCACACAGGTAGAGATATGTGTTTTCCCTTACTAGGATTCTAGAGAGTTATAAATGAATAGGGAATATAGATAGACAAATCATATTCCAATTGTTCAATCCCACCTACTCTACTGGATAAATGGATGATGGTTTGGCCACTCTATTTAAAGAGCGTGTTAAAATCATGCTCTCCCCACTTTTCTAATAAGAAAAGTTTAAGGGAGAGGATGAATAGTTTGAAATGACCATTAACCACCATCAAAAACATGATATAGATTTACATGGTTTCCTTTGATGACCTTTATAGCTTCCCAAACTGTATATAAACCACGTACAACCCTAAAACCTATAATTATTTTTAAAACATCCAACCAAAACATCGCAAAAATTGATATAAACCAAATATAATAAAAAGAATGGATAGAAGTGAGTAAAAAATGGTAACCTGATGTTACATTCCACCCATCCGTTATTGTAAATTTTCATATTTCTCTATACATAGTGCTCAAAACTATTTTTCTTCACTTTTTTTCCATTTAATATATAAAATATAGATATTTATTTGTCCATATTGATGGAAAATGATAATATCTTATTATGTGTTATTTTTTTGAGAAAATAAAGCCTTATGAAGGAAAAGATTTTGTCCATCCAACAATAGATCAATGTTTCTTTCCAATATTACCCCTATAGTCTACAACATGTAATGATAATATTGTAATCTTTCCAAAATAACCAACAACATTTTTCTCCCCATTTTTTCTTAAATTTTTTGTATTTCTATTATATATCATCTCACCAGTCTTGATGTAATTACTTTTATAAGAATATCACATTAAAATACTTGTTTTCTATAATTAATATCTTCTCCACATTCTCAATGGTTTGGATCAATGACTATAATTGATCAGTATCACCCATTAGAATATAATCTATCATGGAAACCATCTCCATTTCAATAATTCCCAATGAAATCAATATCTTCATGAGGGTATTAATCTATTGTTAATTAAATAATGGATTAGTTGTTCAATTAAAGTATGTAGGTTGTTGGTGCATGAATAAATCCAACATTTTCACACCATAATTGAGAGGAATATTTTTTCAGTATAGTAAAATTTATTTCTCTTAATGGGATTCAACATCCCTAATGTCATTTTAATATTTTCAAATCCAGCTTCAACATCACCAACTTTCCCTAGAGGTATATCCCTATATTTATTATTGGCATTGAAATGGTTTATATTCCATTCAATAGGCAATATTATTATAAATTGGAATCCGATTAATTAGAAAATAACAATACTAATATTTAATCATACAATATAAATCATATATACATACTATATTATAGAAAATGTATTGAATATATTAATATTTTGCCTGAATGGTTGTGCTCTATCAATATGTTATGTTAAATCTACATACCAAGGATTCTACTATAAATCCATTGATAAAAAATGTAACACGATTAAAATGATGACTTTAATATGGTAGTAATTATATTTTTTTGGTACAAAATTCTATAGATTTCATCACATGGGATCCAATAGTTTTGTGGTTATATGATACTAGAGAAATAACTAATTCTAACATTACATTTGAAACTCAAAATACATCTTAAAAACTCAATGAAAAATATTATTATTCCACATATAATATCCTTGGATGATTCATATAATTCTAATTTGATACCTATGACAAAGGTAAAAAAATAAAGTTGTCATATAAGATGCTCAGTAATGGGTAGTGTACAATGGAATCTTACTTGTAATAAAAAATTCACGAATAATATTGCAGTACTTAAGTAAAACTCAAATAATTCTAAATAAATAATAACATGTTCATGAAATATATATGTGATTAACATAATAAATGAAGATAAATAATCACAGAGATTATAATATATGATTTGATATTGATGGAAAACATCATTTCAAATGTCAAAAACATACTATCAATGCATTGTGTTATGGCATCATATATAAATTGTTAAGGAATACACTAAACATCCAAGGTATTTTATCTCATGATACCTATAAATTTATTGAGGGGGTATATATTCTTGAGCCCCACATGTTTGATAATAATTCCAATCTATCCATCTTATAATGAATTTTGGTTATAAATAATTAATTTTTCTAAAGGAACTGCTTACGTACACATGTATTAATAATAAGTACTTGTATATATATAAGTAATGAGTATACCAATTATAAATAAATCCATAGTCTATTAAATTGTGTTTCTAAATAGTTGAATATCCTCAAATTTATTAGGAATTATAGGAAATTAACAAGTAAAAGTATTGTATCATTGATAATTCTGTAACATGGTGGGATATATTCATTTTATAGGGTTTTTAATGTGAATAAACATCGGTAATGGTTGGAGAATAAATAAATTATATAAAACTATTATATTATAAAAAATAAATTTTATGCAAATTTGATGGATCACGAGGGTGGTATAATAAGTGACAATGATAAATCATTATTCACATTTCGGTCTTGGATTTTTTATAATAAACCATAATATCATTATAATTGGAACTCTAATGAAATTAAAAATAATTTTAAAAAATAAATAAATAAAAATTTACATAAACCCGTTCATTTTGACGTCACTTAAAAAATATTGAGAATGAACAAATTCAATCCTTATATTTTTGGCTTTGAGAACAAAAATGTATATAATGTTTTGGGAACCTTTACCAGTGTATGTATCTAATGAAAACCTATTAGGGTTGGTTCTAAGAGATAAATAGAGATTGTTTTTGGAACATTTATCTACCTAAGTCACCTACAAATGATTATTATGAAGGAAAATGAATGAAACCCAAGCCTGTTTGATTTATGATGGAGAGGAATGATGGAATGGGTGTGAATTTAGAGAAAATTAGTAGGAATTATTTATTAATTTCTAAACATTGTCCTCAAATTGTATTTACAATATTAATTAATACTTTAGGATTGGAAAACATAATTTTTGGGTTTGGAAAAGTAGTTTTTTAAATTTTAAATACATTTTTTAATGAATAAAAATATTTTTGGTTAAAAAACACTTATATTATTCATTACCTCATTTTAATGTCTTTATGATATAATAATACTTTCCATATTTTAATATTATACATTAAAATTTGGCTAAAAATATTAACTGTTTTAGTAATACTTTGGTTAATTTCAATATTCTGAATCTAAATTTGATGTCCATTTTATGAAAATAACTTCCTATATATAATAATATAATTATTAAATAAAACCCTTAGTGTATTTTAAGACCATGAATTCGAGAAAAAATATATAAAATATCTTATTTAATAAATCTTATTATTATCATTGATATTTATTGGAAATTATCTCACTATTCATTAATCAATACATATTATTAATTCCTTGTAATAATATATTTAAAAATTTATTTTATATATTTTATTACACACTTTTATATATAAGGGTCACATTACTATTATAACATTCATATGGGGATGTTACCATTCTAATGGACTAGTTCTTAATGGTTAGATTTCAAGGACCACCATACCATTCCAATGGACATATGAACCCTTATATATACAATTAATTGTGACATCTAAAATAATTCTCAAATTTCTATTAGTTATTACTCCATTTCTATTCTATTGAGTATTTTGTTCTTCATATTATCAATGTATCTGATTTACTTGCCGTTATTTATAGAGAATGAGCCTCCAAAGATCAAGATTATGGGGTTTCCATTTATTGTTACTTGTTATATGGTACAAGTATAAAATATTATTATAAGGAAATGTTTTTGTTTTTTATTTTACTATTTAGATAAAAAAATAAAAAATGCATTATTTAATCGTTTTATGATTAAGTGTTTATTTACTATTGTTGAATCTCGGGTCTTATTTAATTTTTCATAAAATAACTCCATCGAATTTTTTTTTGGTACACATCATTGAATAAATGGATGTGGGTAATATTTCTTCATTTGTTCTTTAGGAACCCACATAGCTTCAAAAATCATGGTATCCCACCAATGTACATTCACTAGATGGGTAGTTTGATTCTACAACGCTTTCTCACTAGTATCAAGAATCTAGATAGGCTCTTTACTATAAGTTAAGTCAAGAAAAACTCTATATTACTATGATATGTACATGTATTCAGTCAGGCATGTACATATGATACATGAAAGAAACAATTTACATTAGATAGGTTGGGTGTCATTGCAAAAGAATAACCCATCAATCTAATTTTATAAAAAAAACAAAATGGGAATATACATGTTAGACTTTGATCCGATTTCTTACAGAATAATATAACTCCCTTCGATGGGGACACCTTCATGAATACACAATCCTCTACATTAAATTATTTTTCCTTCAATTGATTATCATCATAGCTCTTCTATATATTTCGAGACATCTTGATATGATTCTCAATTACATTAATCTTCTCAGTTGTATACTCAATGAATTCTAGACCGACTTTCTTCTTTCCCTCAACCTTATTAGAGAACGTTGGGATATGAAATCATTTCCCATAAAAGGATTCGTATGGTTACATTTGAATAAATGAATGGAATATGTTATTGTATAAAAATTTAACTATATGAATATATTAGTACCATATTCCATAAATTTAAAGTTATAATGACCCCTGCATGTCCTATAATGTTGGGATGGTCCTTTTAGACCTTTGATTTGTTTGATGATGGTAGTATTTACTAAAATTCCAATAAAATTTTAAATTTATATGAATACTCTTCGATGATTTTAATATGAAATTTTGATATAGATATAATAAAATAGATAATGGTTCCCCATGTAGTCACTCAACGTCATTAATATAGATTCATTTAAGAATCTTAGGGGGCATATCCTCTCTTATTTCTGGGAAATGTGAAAACTTTGTAAGGTGATGTATAATAACCCATATTTTATCATTCTTATTCTGTGTCTTGGGAACTCTAGTAAAAAACTCTATGGTGATATTTTTTCACATCCAAATTGTTATATTGATATGTTTCATGACTCCCTTATTACATTTTATCTTAGTATTTACTTTGTTTCACACTATGAATATTGCCACATAATTAGTAATTTTTCTATTTGTTTTGTCCCAACAAAACATTCTCTTAAATAATTATATATCTTACTTGTTCTAAGGAATATATATATATAAATATATTTAATATGTGAGATTCATATTTTATTTACCACTTCATCTCATGCACTTATAGAACACATAATCACTTTAGAAACATTAATACACTATTTTCATAGATAATGTCTATCAAATTACCGTTATTATTGGATCTAATATTCTTTTGAAAACTCATATCATCTTGTAGGGAATAATTTAGAGTCCCTAGAAATAAAGGCAAGTTTTTATAAACAAGGATGCCTATTGTAAGGAATTTCAAAATAATATTGTTTTCCTAGTGCAACATAGTGGCTGACAAAGGTCATTTCAGTTTAGAAACTTCTTAGTTTTCTCACATTGTTTGTCTAAATTACCTAAACTATTTATTATTATTTTTTATTTTTTTATGAAACAAATGACAAATATTTCAGGTATTTATTACTTTCTTAAATAATGGATCGACATGGAATATGGAAATTTAAATTTTAACTAACATGCAAGTATAAATAAAATGAAATAAGGAAAAATTTACTAGGTTTTTTGGATTAATCATTATTCTCCATTAGTTGATCAATTTTAGTTTTATAATACAGATATTAAATTTCATGTAGAATCACCATTCATTTTATTTATAAATTGTTTAATCCTTGAATCACTAAGAAATATCAATTCCGCATCATCCTCTAATCATGTTTTATGAAACACCCTAGTCGAGGGTGTACCATATTCCATGATATGTCTTTATTGAAGCCATTTTTTCTCATTCATCATTAAAAAACATCATCTGAAGAGTTATAAAATGAATAGAGGGAGATGTTTTTAAACAAAATAATAGAAATAGAATTATTTTCAAGTCATAAGGGGATGAACACCACAATGGGGAAATTTGTCTCACCGATTCATTCGACTCAAATCTATAAATAATATAAGATAAACATTAATAAAAATTAAAGAAAACCTTGGCCTCCCTCAGACCCATCCTCGAGTCACTCTCTCATTGTCTGGACTAAGAGAACACATGGCAGAATGGACCGAAGAGTGTAAATTAAAATAATATTAAATAATAAAATAAAAATAAAAATGAATAAAGAATAATAATAATGGAATAATGGGTGATGAGAAGAGATAGAGAGACATTTAAAATAAAATAGAAGAAGAAGATGAAGAGAATAATAAAATAATGAAATAAAATAAAACATAAATCAAAATTTCAAATTAATAAAAATACTAATAATAATAATATTTAAAAGAAGAAAAAAATATGAAGATGAATAATAATATAAAAGGGATGTAACACTTGAATAATAAAAATTAAAGTATTATTTGAAAAAATAAATTTGAAATAAAAATTGAATAAAAATAAATATAAAACTATATTTAAAAGAAAATATAAATAAAATAGAAAAAATGGAAGGCAAAATATTGAATCTATGTTACATATTCTCAGTTTTATAGTTTGGATCCCTCTCCAAGGTAGTGGATTCCTTAATTATATAGGCCGGGGGAGAGTCCCTCAGAATCCATGGTCTTTATGGATCCCCCAACTTCTCTATCGACTATCTGTTTAAAATAAAACCCATGAGACCTATGGGTGTGAAATATAAAAAACCCATAGATATTGGGTGTTATATGTTTGTGTGTGGATTGGATCAATGGGGGAAGAAATATAAGTGTGCATGGTATCTTGGAATCTTGATAATGGAAAGGTGAGGAGGTAGTAGGGGAAGAATACAATGTCATGTGAAGGTAGGTGGAAGAGGATAGTGCATTCCTACAGGAGTGGACTATATAAAGGAAGGTGAAAACAACCACTCTAATGGGGAATGTGAAGTTGGATATGGCAGGAAGCTTTCACGGGGGATGTTAAATTGAGGTCTAGCAATAGAGAGGTTTTGGCTCTTCTCTTCTCCTATGTCCTCCACAATGGCCGTAGGAGGATCAAATTGATGGTTTATGGTGGTCGAGTGAGGTAAATATGGTTCTAGAGACAAGAATCTGTGGTGGTTGTAATGGAATTCCTCTATGTTATTATAGGTGTTTGGAGATGTGTAGTAGGAGTGGGGGATCATGAAATGATGTCATTAGGTTGTGGACTCAAGCATTAGCTGCAGAATGTGGAAATTAACTGATACCACATCCAAAATGCAAGCCTAGGGGTATCTCTTATAATACAATGTGAAAGAAACATTGATCTGATGATGGCTCTAGGGATGGCCTCTGGGATCCACTTGGACACACGAAGGGTGTGCACTAAACCCATGCATTCCTTTAGCCTATTTATATTTTTCATAGGGTTCAACTTCTGTGACTCACTCATAAACTAGACTTGATACCCCATGAAATACTAGCTCGATCTGCATCCCACATGTATTCTTGGTTGACTGAGCCTTATTTTTCTCGGCCAAGTGGAGAGCATTCCTAGGCCGAGGGTTGTCTTTATTCCATCATCTTTTTTTAGAAAAATTACCAAAATATAGTTTGTAAAATTTCATAATATTCCTAAAAAATCTCTCATTTTAAAAAATAATATACCACATGATGATCTTTTAATGTTAAAACTCCATTCATTTATTCATTTAAAACAAATTCATTCCCCAAATAAAATTTCCCATTATTTATTGATACCTTGAAAATTATTTCTTAATTCCTTTTAAAAATAGTTAGAAAAATTGAATCATGACATAAATTATAAATATTAAATGAGTCCCCCAAATACCCCCACACATAAACTATGTTTCCCTCATGAATAAAATTTAAAAAAGAATTTATATGGTATCAATGATAGATATATTTAATGTAGAAAGTAATAAAATAATACAACTATCAATGTTGAATCCAAATATCCAAATGTCACATAATATATCAATTTAATTTCCTAATTCTCAATGAAACAATCAAATCATGAATTTTTCTTTTACAAAATTTAAATTGGTGAAACATCTCTTCTAATTAATTCATTTTTCTTAATGTATAACTATTGAACATGTCAAATCATGATTTTCATCATTTTTTAATATTATCATTCAACACTCAACATAAAATTCATATGGATTTATGATCATGTCATGAATATATGATACTTATACATATGTATAAAAATTAACAACATTCTCTACATTCTACTAACCAAAAGAACAAAAAAATCATGATAGATTTCAATTTATGTTTAAAATGTCTATGTGAAATGAGGTTAGTAGGAATTTATATTTTAAATTTAAAGGCTTAAGGTAGAGGTTTATCTCCTAAGGAATAAATAATGATATTTATAGTAAATTATTCATGAAATTATCTCCTTAAAAAATGTAACATTTCTAATTACCCCCAATGCTCAAAGTAAAAAATTCATGATCAAATTTAAGCATAATTATTTATTTATACACACTCTTGAAATATTCTCAACATGTATACAAATTTTTTTAAGAAATATTTCAATTTTTTTTATTAATGTTTTGTTAAAAAAATACCACATCCACCACCTAACCAAATACTATTAAAATCATTGGTCTAGCAATGCAGATTCGTGTTTTTCCCAAATCACGACCACTTATTGTTTTTTTTGTTTTCTTTTCAATTATTTTTTTTTATGATATGAAAAATAATGATGTGTCCTAAATAAATCAACAACCTTTCTTTATATTCACAAGAAGAACCACCAATCATCTTACTTACAATTAATTTCACCACTTTCTCCCAGATTACCTTCACCCCCACTATTCAACCTTAAAATATCATGCAGATAATATATGTGGTTTTGTATAGTCATGTATTTGTTGTGATAAAATAACTGTTATGGTTAATGACATGTACCAGGATAACTCATGAATTATTTTTAAGATTAAAATATGATGTCAATAGTATAGAAATTCTCTCAGGAATTGAAATATAAATTTGGGAAATCACTCAAGGAATGATTATTAATAAAAACACAATTCATATGATTTTATGAAATTAAAATAATTACCAATGATTATTATATTTCATGAACATGATGAAGTTAATTCCCTTAAATCCCGAGTCCTTACTTTAATATACGTGGTTCATGTTAATCATAAATTATTCATTTTACTCATTCATTGTCAATAAAATTTAAATCTAAAATATAGAACCATAAGATCCTTAGTAAACTTATATATCCAAGACAGGTCATGTAAATTGTTAGTTTATGTATGTGCATTCTATTTTATCTTTAAATCTCAAAAAATGTTACTGGAACAAAGATGTAGGGATTCTAAAAGACAAATGTAAAAATCCAGATACCATTAAATAGAAACCTAGTCCTCTTTGTTAAAATTTATGGGATTCTTTATTATATAATGATCATATAAAAGATATTTAATTAATTAAACATTCTGATCATGTCATTAAAGATCAAAATGATAAGAGGGAGTGGGATTCATGAACTATTTCTTCATAAAACTAATGTTTAAATTAAAATTTATAGAAATGAAATAATGGGATAAGACAAAGTATGATCTGACAAGAATACAATGTATTTTTACTTCTTTTAGAGAGAAGTACTATTGATTATTCAAATTATGATGGGGGATGAAGCATCATTGATTTGAACAACTAAATCTGAAATTTCCCCATATCAGGTTTCTTCCTTTTTGGTGAGGAGTTACACATGGATAGTGTATACATGACCCACCTCATAATTATTTATATCTTCTATGGTTGTGGTTGGATAGAGTATGGACCATTCTATTGGTTTTTTATACCTGTCCAACCTATTTATTCACTTCCAGTGCTGGCTCGACAAGGGATATAATAATTTAATGTATGAAGAGTAGGTAAACAAGAATTATTACCTGAATAAAATTTCAATTTGAATTTTTAATATGTAATTTCTCTCCATTAATTCGAGAACCAATTATTCTGACATTATCAGGATCCAAAATTTAGATCTCCTGATGGAGCTCATGAAATTCATGTTCATTTAAATTAAGGATCTCCATGTGTTCTTTAACATGAATATTATCAATATATTCATCCACATCTAAGGCATAGAAAAGATTTTATGAATATTTATAATCATTGAAATTGTAGTGATACATAATTTTGCTTTAATAAAATCATGAGAGAGTGTGTCAAATAAAGTATTAATTCCCTATGTTGGTTTGGATTCAATCATTACCTTAGTTGTGAGTTTCTCTTGAAATTAGCATGTTGAAATTAGAGTAGTTAATTGGGATCCTCCATCTTTTATTAAAATTCCTTCACTTGGATAGATTATTCCTCATCCATGGCTAGAGTAAAATTAAATAGTACTTACACATCTATATTTTAAGGATCAATGAGAAAAATTTTCACAATAATAATAATTCCAAAAGAAATCAACATCTTGTTGATCTCCCGCAATTAGATCACTAAGAATTTTTTCCTCATCAAGAATCCACTCTGTCTTATCATCCTTTTTGGACTTGTCTTTTTAGATGGTTGGGTGGCGGACAGTTATCAAGATAATACTCCTTCTTTTTGATATATTTAGTAAAATTGGGATACTCTTGTAGAAATTATTTCTTAGTGTTTAGTTTTTGATAGTCATATTCAACTTCATCAACCATATCTTACAGGTCATGAAATTTAGTTTTGGTGTTTTCCACATTTATCATAACATTGGCCACACTAGTGTGTTCATATAGTTTTTTAGGAGATCCACCGATATAGAATTTTTAAATAATTATTCTTGAACTTGTGTGTAATTCTTCCATGAATTAAAATAAACATTTGAAAAAATAATGAATTTTTAGTTCCAATTTTTATAAATGATATTAAATATATCTAAAAAGTGAAAATAAATAAAAATGAAAATAATTAATTGTATCTCATTGAACAGTTCTTGTTTTGAGGAAGATATGTTATAGGGAGTGGAATAGTGAAAATTATTTTCATTGTGTATCCCAGTTGCTGACTAGGGGCATCTCACTTGAGGAGATTCTCTATTTTTTCAACTACATTTTCTAAATTACCTAAAATATGTATTTTTATTGTTTTTTTTATTTTACAAATACAATGATAAATAGTTTTAGGTTTTTATTGCTTTTAAAAATAATGGAATGACATTAAATATGGAAATTATTATTTAAAATAAAACTCAAATCTAAATGGAATGAAATTAGAAATAAAGTCATTAGTTTTAAGTGTTGTTATGGGTGAAATCATTATTCTTAGTTAGTTGTTTTATTTTAGAGTAATGTTCCAAACATGAAATCTAATGTTGAATAAATATTATTCTTAATTATAAATTGTAGAATAATTGAACGACTAAGAAATCTCAATTTCGCCACCTCCTATAATAATTGTTGATGAAACCCCTTAGTCGTGGGTTTTCCAACTTCTAAGATCCAGAACTATTGAACAAATTTAAACCATTTACTCTCTCAACTACAACATGTAAAGATTTATCCAATTAATAAAGGTTAAGGTGTTTAAAAAATAATTGAAATTATTTTGGTTTCATGTAATTAGAATACAATCACTATCCTAGTGACATTTATCTCACCAATGTGTGCTACACAAATCAACCACAATCATAAAATAAACATTATGAATAATTCAAGAGCATCGTGACCTCCCTCAGTCCAAGCCTTAGGTCATCCTCCCATTATCAAGAGTAAGAGATCACATTGGGGAATTTGAATAAGTGGGTATATTAAAATATAGAATAAAGAACAAAAAAAAGATAAATAATGAAGAATAAAAATAGAATAATGGTTGATTAGAAGGGGGGAGTTAAAATAAAATAGAAGAAGAATTAAATAAGAAAAAAATAAAAATAAAAATAAAAATGTTAAAATAATAAAAATAATATAACTACTAATAATAACAATTAATAGACTAAAAATTAAAAGAAGAATTAGAAAGATAAGAAGAAGAATAGGAAATGGATAGAACATTTTATGTATTGAAATTCATGTATTATTTATTAAAATAAATTTGAAATAATAATATTATAAAACTAAAACAATAAATAAAATTAAAATAAATGAAAAATAATAACAGAATGAAGGGTAGGTAGTAGGATAAGTATTTGCAGGGGTTGTCTCTCAAATGGTATAGTTCCCCATTCGAGGTAGTTGATGGATTATTTATATAGTATTTGAGAGAGGACTTCATTCACTTTGTTCTTCATGGATCCCCAAAAATCTCAAGGTATCATCTATTTGAAATCAAACATTTGAGACTTGAATGTGTGAAATATGAAAATACTATAGATGGTGGGTATTTGATGTTTATATGTGTAACATATCAATGAGAGAAGTGTCTTGAGTGTTCGAATGGGCTCTGGTAAAATTTATTATGGAATGGTCAGGTGGAATAATGGAAGGCCATAGACATTGGTTGAAGTAAGGAAACAAATGATAGTTACTGGAAATAGAAGTGACCTACATGGATGATGGTGAAATTAGTTACTCGAATGATAGTATTAAAACTGGATGTGGTAGCCATATTTTTTGGGGGATAGTGTCTTGAGATCAAGATCAGTAGTGGTGGTAGAAATCCTATTCTCCTCTACCCATTTAGTGGTTGGAGGTTGCTCGAATTTGGGGTTCATAGAAGTCGGGTGAGATGAAGAGGTGAATATAGAGCTCTAGTGAAGCTTTGGTGGTGGATGAAATTGTGTTACCCTACATTATCAGGGGAATCTAGTGATGTGAATTAGCAGTAGGTGGTAATGAAATAGAGGTGTAAGGTGGTGGACTCAAGTGGCAGTAGAAGTGAATGGTGGGGTAATAAAGAGCGTTGAACTCACTTAGAAATCGTGAGGTGTGTGACATTCCCTCATAATACAAGGTGCAAGAGGTATCCCTTAAAAATACAATCAGAATGGACTCCAAGCTCCACATTCACAAAATATGGGTGTACACTACACCCAGGAGGGCCTTCTGTCTACTACTACTCGCCACAGGGTTCACCACCCATGACCTACTATTACATGGGACTTAACACCCATGTGATTCTTGCTCGAGGTATCTCTACCCAGGATTCTTCTATACCCTGGTATCCATTGAACCACTATGAGATTCACCACATTCACACATATAACTGAAGTTAAGACTTCAGAAAGATGGAAGCATAGTAGGAAAATTTATTGAACTGAGAAAACTGCTTATACACTAGTAATTAGTGATTTTTGAGAAAAACCATAAATCTTAACAAAGATAATTGAACATGTAAATGGGAAATTATGATCTAGAATAATCATGGTAGAATTTCAATCGATCATCCTACACTGGATCAAGCCTTAATGAATGGAGGAATCCACTCAGTTGGAGATTGTGGAAGGAAGTATCTTATATGACTAGGAAAAATTAGTCTCCGTTGATAATTTTGGAGTATTGTACTGTGAATTCTTGTAACACTATGGTATAAAATATAAATAACCAACCTTTTGGATATAGGAGAGGTATATTTTTAACTCTATATCAAACATTTTAAATTGTAAAAAATTATAGTGGATAATCTACATTGGGGAGAAAAAATAACATGACAAGGAGTAGGTCTTTGACCAACCCTTGTAAATCCATAGTATCTCTAACCTTTTATGTACTGCATTATTAAGTGTATATCTGAATGAATGTAGAATATTGGATGAAGTATTTAACCATCCAAATAGGTTTAATTAAGGATAATCAACTTTTAAAAATAAAAAGGGAACATGAATTCACCCCTTCCCCTCTAATTGATCTCACACGGATCTGGGCACATCAATTGGTTTTAGAGAGAGGTCACATTGAATGATCAAAAATAATTCTTAGGATATCGATAATAATTTCAGTTAATAGTATGGGTATTCCCATTTTAAATTCTTATAATTATCATGGTAGAAAAAATATGATGATATTATACCTCCTATCACCTGGGGTATAAGTAATAGATTTTGTTATTGTGGGATGTCCACAATATGCTGATAATGATCCCAAAATTATTGAAGATAATAGGAACCTTGAGATGGATAAAAAGGATTTTAATTTTATCTTCATGGTTTTATCAGAATATTAATACGCTAATGTAATGCTTCTCTAAACCACCAATGAAATCTGGCATAATCTGTGATTCATTTATGATGGAAATCCTAATGTGAATAATGATAAGGTGTATATATAGATAAGTATAGTTAACAATATCAAATTGGGTGATGATGAAAGTGTGGATGAAAAAATTAAATTAATAACTGATATATTTATTTGTATTAAGGGTTTTTTTGAGAATAATGATGCTTCAAACATTATGAAGAAGTTTATGAGAAATTTTCAAGCCATATTTGATTAAAAAATTTACACTAGTTGAATAAGGAGATCTATCCATGGTTGAAGTCTATAACACTCTCAATGTATATGGAATGAGAAAAATATATATATTAATAATAATTATAAATATGAGATGGCATTTAAATCCATTAAAGAAGGTAAATATATATTTTTTGGGAAATAATAATCAATTGAATTTGGGAATGATAAAGGTTAAGAGGGATACCATAAAATAAGGGCCTTGTTTTCAAGGATGTATAACAAAGGTAAAAGATAAAAATGAAATAATCCACAAATGTAATACAGCTATAATGGGTTTGGACATTTTACATATTATTATCCAATGAAGAATTAGAATTTCACCAAATTTGATGAAGAAAAATACCACATCATGAAAAATTATAAGAAATATGAAAAAAGATGGCAATGATAGGAAAAGAAGATGTTTCTAATGATATATAGTAGGAATTCGATGAGTAGGGAAAGTAATGATCTTTTTCATCATGATATGGGACCACATATGATCAACCATCTAGATATTATATTTGTTTTATAGAGAGACCCCAAATAGATAAAGATATATTCAATGGTTCAAAAGTTAAATATACAACTATGATATAATAGTACTTGTGTGATGATATAGATGCTACTCGTTAGAATAATATGATTATCAATAGGGATAAAAAAAACTATACAATAAAATGATGAATTTTTCAGGAGAGAATAAAGATATATTAAAGATGTAATGGTATACGTGATGAAGTTAGCTGAGCAATAAAGGAGTCAAAATTTTTATAATGAAAATTCACTTTTATGAGAATAATTTATATTTGATGAAACTGATTTCCTTTAATATAATGAATTTTTTTAAACAAATATGAACATGAAAATCTAGTGAATGACGTTGATGAAATACATATTAAGAATATGGCGGAATTATTTTAGAAATATACTTTGTGAATTCAATATTAAAGTGAGTTGATGAATTTTAAAGAATATTTCAACAACTCTGTTGAGATTATGGGTGAAACATCTATATTTTCTAAGAAAATGGTTCCATAGATATCAGTTTTGTGAATGCCAAATGAATCTAAATAAAAAGAAATTATCTATGAAAATATAGTACTAAGATAAAATACTAAACATGGATGAACCAAAATAACAAATGGGAAAACAACATCCATAAAGTAAGACTAGACCAATTCAAAGAAAATATTTCCTCCCAATCCAAAAAACACAATATGTAAAGGGAAAATATCAACAATCATCAGATCATATTTTTTACCAATCTAGATGATCAATGTTCAAAGTATATTATTGGTGTTATGGAGTGTTTGGTCATGATGCTTATTCCAACTGGTATAACAAGAAACTACCAGGAATAACGTATAGATTAATGGGGATGAGTGATAAAAAAATGATATTTTATTATCATAAATAGATTACTGTAACCAAGAAATATTCCAAAATATCAACATAGAACAACTGTGATTTCTTGAGGGAAGTATTTCAAAGATGTAGTCCATAAGTTAACAATGTTAAGAAATTTAGAGTTATCTCAACTAGTTAAATTTTACACAATGAAAAATATGAAGAGTATACATTTTGTGTAGGATAAAATATCCCACATTGTATTATGTTAGAAACTCATACAATATGATAACATTAAGAAATAATGTGTAGTTATTTGGCATGACTAGATTGTCAAGGAAAACAAATTAGATAAATATCAGAAACTCTAAAAGAAAAAATGAATGTGAGTGGTGAAATTTGAAGAAGTAAAAGTTGATAAAAATTAACCTAAAAGTGATTAATTGAAATTAATTAACTGTGAAATGTGTTAGAAAACATGTACTTTCCTCCCAAGAAGAAATAACTAAGAATAAATGAAAATATTGCATTTAAAAAATAAAAGGAATATACATCCACATCAGAAGTGTCAACTGATGAGGAAATAACAATCACACCTTCTAAAGAATCTAATGATACAAAGTTATCTATATTGAAAGGAACACTGAGTGTGAATTTTATTTCTATAAAAATTATATTTCACTCTTTATTCCCTTATATATGAATTATTTTTTACAAGCATATAATGAATTTATGGATATGGATTCACCCCTTAAGAGGGAGAATTGATGAGATAAATCTTGTAAATATTCACTATATAGAAAATGTGTAACTTCTAAACGTCTTTATACAATTGGAATAGGAATTATTCCAATCACAAATTCAACCCTCATTCAATATTGTATCATTCATATAAATTAAGGTGGAGTTCTAGATTAATATTAGTATAAGAAAAAAATAGATATATATATTTTACACTATAATATTTCTGAGGTTAATTTGATGTGTGTATATGATAAGAATTATATTGACAGATATGATTATTTACAACCCCTTTAGATGATATTGGGATTTTCAAATAATTATTTCCCATACCTAGTATTTTTCAATTTCATAGACATCCTTGGTTGTATATCTCTTATTTTCTACATCGGGATATCCCACAAAGACATGGAGTTTATTAACTAAATGATGTTTTCTAAGAGAACCATATGGGATAAATCCATTCATAGAAGTTATCTTGAAATATTCATAAGGGATATTATCATTATTTTGATATAAAATATGACTTTTTAAGCCCTCATATTCACTTTTTTTATTGTTTATCAGTAAGGGGGATAAATTTTAGCACCACATATTTCCATATGGTATGTACTAATACTAAAAAAATAAAAACTATGAGGTTTTTTAGCATAGACTTCATTTTTTCCAATGAGTCAATATGTGCTGGTTGATGAAGTGGTAAAGTATAGATAATTTTAATGAATTCATCTAATGGAATTAGGCATCATGATTGGATAATTATCTTTGTAAATATGAGGATTGGATCTTCTTATCATGAGGTCTAAAACATGTATCATTTTCACAAGGAGAGTGCACATTTTATTCAACATTTTAGAAGAATGAATAAGGTCATTAAAATAAATATTTTCCTAAGAGGATTGATGTGAATTCAAAATATCATTCATTATGATGATAAAATTGGAGAGATGATAATATTAAAGAAAAAAGAGTTTTTATTAAGTCCATGAAATGTGTTGATTTTATGATGTAACGAATCTAAAAAACCATAAAAATCAGTTTTCACATTTTCTAAAGATGATAAAGTGTTTGGTTGGCTTGGATTATATTATATATTTTTCTAGAAAGGTTTATTATATTAGAAATAATGGAATTCAATAGTGTAATTGTATTATTTATATGTATAAATAATATTCATAAAAAAGAATCCTGGCCCATTAGAATCCCATAAGGTTATCCCTTAGCCACATATATGGGGACCCTCGGGTAAACCACTATGGGAGAGACTTTCATTATAAGACACACATGGTGGCATATAATAATGTTCCATGGTGTTACAATGTATAGGGACTATCTGAATGAGAGCCTGTAGGATTGATTGGGCCCCTGTATAAGGAACATAGAGAGTACAACTAAAGAAACTCATTGTTTCAGCTATAAGCCCATATGGCTGATGCCATCTTGTGGTTCTGTGCATGTAGAACATGTCTCTAACCCCATAGTTGTCTTAACCGAACACTTTACACATTTTAATTATAAATTATAGACTATATACTTCATATAATTGTTTTGTGATGTCCGGTTCCTGGGTACTATTCAACCATGCATAAAAAATTTAGATAGAATGATAATAATCTGATTGAAATGGCCTTCGCAGTTCATTGTTCCCACACTGGGTATATTCAATTTTATTATTCCTCATTATTGCCATGATTTGGATTCCACCTGTGTTATATTGAGATTAATACCCTTAATTATTTGATACATAAATGTCTCAAGAGAAGTTTGAATGAACCAAATCATGGAATGTAAATGATGTTTGGTATTCATGTAAATTCCCATTAAGTTTCCACCTAAAACTATTACAATAATTTCAAGTTCACATGTACATGTCACATATACAAAAACCTCAGAGACATCACACAATTATTTATGTATCACACAATAGAGATATTTCATCCATCCAAGCCATTAGGTGGCATTTTAAAAAGTCATTAATATAGTCACTATGGAATCACATGAACAACACTAAGGAATTGAAGTATAAAAAAATTGATCATGTGAATAATTTGTGTGGTTCCCATGAAAATTACAACACTTGTTTAATGTCTTGGAATTCATGAAATCCCATTAACATTTGGAGTTTTACAATATACTGGGATCTTTGGTTTTATGTAACCATAAAATTATATTGGAGGATATATGGTGAGGCATTTCTTATATAAGCATAGTCTCCAATAAAAGAGTTTGTGCTGCTGAATCATTGAGATTAGAAGATGAAGAGAGAGATAGAGAGGGATATAATGAAAAGAGTCCAGAAACATGATTCATTCATGTGAGATAGAAAAATAAGTCTACACTCATGTCTCACAAAGGAACTCACAGACAACTACTGTCACATGAAAGAGACACTAAGGGAAAACAATAATATTAAGATGAAGTAATGTTTGATCCATATAGGCATTTCTATCTAATGGAGGGGAAATCAATATACCACACCTCTTTTCTTGTGAAGGTACCAGTAGACACCACCTATTTTTAAGAAAAAGAGAAGGATATTTCAGGTACCAATATTGAAAAATACCTAATATGATATAATGGAAGACATCCAATGTATCCTTCATGTTTATATGAAACAAAGGAGAAGGAAGCAATGAAAAGTAATCTTTTCATCTATAGGACATGTAAAAACCCATCAATATATCTCATGAACTCATTATGTGATTGAGGGAATGAAACACATAAAAAAACATAGATTCATGTGAAGGAACTCACAGAAACACTTTATGTCATACAAGACAGTGTCTTGGTCAAAAGATGAACCCACATAATTTTTTTTTATATTGAAAATTTACTAATTACTTATGTAAATACACTTGGTGAGTCATGTTTGTATCATGTAAAGGTAGTAAATAAAGTCATTGTCTTCACATAACCATTGAAAGATCATATTCTTCAAATGAAACATTAAACAAAGAACGAGGATAATGGTTTCATGGAACACATGCATGGTCAAATGCATCTGTGAAAGGATTTTAACGGACTCATTCATGCATAAATATAAAAAATATCCTATTCATATATTATCTAATGTATGTAGTCAACTGCGAATCATTTTCTTTCACTAGGAAAATAACCAATGTGAAAGGATACCCAATAAATAATTGTAATGAAAATAATAATTAATAATTGTTCTACTATTTTTACGACTTGAAATACTTGCATGATGTTTTTATTAATTTCAGACTAAATTGGGGTAGAATATCAAAAGGTATTATATCTATATTGAAATATATTTTATAATTCAAGAAGACATTTTGGGTTGTCATTTTTATGAAATTTTACTATATAAAATTTAAGAATTTTTTTTTGAAACATTGTTACACATATTTGTATGGTCAGGGAATCACTATAAAGGAATCGTAATCCAATAATTTTTTTCACTAATGAAACAAAAAAATAATACATATTATAGATATATGAGAAACCCCATCAGGAATTTCATAGGTACCTAAATAGTTTCATGGGAATGTGTGATGTAAAAATATCATGGAGGAATACCAGTATGATAACCTATAGTGTATCAATCTTTGTTGAAAGGATGGGGCCTCTAAATTGGAGTTGAGGGAAAGAAGTCTCACTTTGTACTCAAGAGATGAAGTATATATTGTAGATTCTAGAGTTGTCTAGTGTGGATTCTAGAAATACCTAAGGATAAATTATAAATAACCTTTCTTATGGATTTACGAGAGATAAATTACGACTCTATATAAACAAATTTAGTTATTTATAATATTATAGTGGAGATTTCATATTGGTGAGAATAACTGAAGCACCAAAGAGTAGGTATTTATAAAAAATAAAAGAAATTGTTTTTTTGCCTTTAAATGTTAAAAATTAATCAAGTTAAGGATGATATAAATAAGAAGAGTTTTTTAGGATTTAACCAGCAGTAATGTTTTGATTGAAAATACAGAATTTATTAATAGAAGGTGGGGGGTCACTGATTCACCCCTTCCCTTGCATAGTGACCTCATACTGATTTGGGCACTTCAAAACACTTGTTTGGTTGAGAAATAATCTACATTATAAATTATATTAATTTATTCATTAAAATGTAATAATACTTATCATATATTCATATTTAATTTTTCAATTAACCAAAAAAATATTATGTCTCATAAATCCCTAGAATAATTTTGAAATAATAATTAAAAATTTGAAATATTTTTTATAGAAATAATTTATTTTGTATATGAAATTTTATTTTCAAATAAAAAAATTATAGTATTTTAAAATCATCCTTTGGTAAAAAAAATAAAAAACAAAATAAAAAACATATTTTTATCCAAACAAAAATGTGAATAATTATAATATTAATCATTGATTAATATAATTTATTAATAATTATTAATTAGTTTATTAAAAAATGACTTGATGTATTTTTTTCGACACATATTTTTTATAATGGTTACATTACTATTATAATGATTATAATGTGATGTTACAGTTCTAATGGTCTAATTTCCAATGGTCTGATTATTATGGCCACCTTACCATTCTATCAATCATATTACCTCATATATACACTTCATTATAACATCTAAAATCATTCAAACAATTACCTTAGTATCTATAACATGATTATTCCATTGATTATTCCTTTCATCATAATAATAATGCATCATTTTTTCTTGTCATTGTTTTTAGAGTATAATAACCTGGAGTTCAATATTATGGTGGTACCATATAATATTACTTGTTATATGGTACTAGTTGCAACTATTATTGAGAAACAAATCTTCTCCTATTTTGTTTTTCTATTAATATGAAATAATTTATGTGCATTGTTCCATATATTTTGTGGTTATCTGTTTTTTTAAAATAGTTGAATATCTGGAATTACATTCCACTTCTTTAGTTAATTTAAACCTTGAACTTTTTTGAATTAATTAGTCCATACAAATATGTGTGTAATTTTTCATTACAAATTCAAAAGGATCCCACAATGGTTCCTCTAACTAGTTAATACTAGAAAAGTATATTCACTAGTTTAGTTTTCCAATTATGAAAGACATTCTATTTAGTATAAATAATCCTAAAAGCCTACTCATTATATGAAAATTAATGCTCTTCATATCTTTCCTTTTTCACGAGTTCATGTGATGGGTAAGTCATGTAGTTCTTCAATAAAGAGGCATGTAAATGTCAGCCAGTTTATAGATGTAGGGTAGCGTAGATAAACTGTAAAGCACACGTCTAATTTTATTTAATATTTCAAAAGGTCCAATGTTCGTTGGGTTTTTCTACACCTTTTTACCAATCCATATAAAACCCTTCTACAAATATACTTTCAAAATGATATAATTATCCACTTGAAATTCGAATTCCATCCTCTGATTATCAACATAGCTCTTGTATTTACTAATTGTCATCTTGATATGATTTTTAATGGATCAAAATATCTTAGTTTCTCCTAAATTTTTTATGGACCTACTGGCTTCTATTCCCTAAATCTATCTTAGTATATTAGTGCATGAAAATGTATCCAATAAAAGGCCTAATATAACTGTATTTGAATACTTGAATGAAATACATAATTTAATTGAAATTCCTCAAAATTTAGTTACTGGTCCCATATTCCATGGACGTCAAGTGATAATGACCTCAACATGTCCTCTAGTGTTTGGATGTTCTATTAATATTACCCATCATTTTTAGGATGTTAGGTGGTTCTTAAATATGTTTTTCTATGTATATCCATTTAAATACTAACATTTTTTTATAAAATTTAGTGGTCATGATATGATATTAATGATAAAGGTGATCAATGATGCCTCACAACATCATTAATATAGACCAATTCCATAAATTCAAGGGGTATATACTGCTTTTATTCATAGGTAATTTATATACTTTATATAATACTTATTATATCATTCATATTATAGGAAAATTCAAATTCTATAAATATAGTCTATTATGATATGGTCCCACTTCTTCATTGGTATAGTTATAACTTTCATGACACTCTACTGATGTTGGTTATAAGACTTAAAATATTAGATCACTAGTAATCTTAAAAAAAATTCTTGCAATTTTTTACTTCATCTTGTTCAACCTAAAATATTCTCTTAAATCCCAATACATCTTGGTGCAACCAGGGTTTATATATAAAATTTTCAATAATATTCATCTACAAATTCCATATTTAGTTCAGGTATAAATGAACCACCTAAACTATTTCCATGCATCAATACACTATCTTTATAGATTAGGTATTTAAATTTTCCTTCATTCCTGAATTTAATCTTAGTTTTTAAAATTTTATAATCTTGTTAAGACACGTTTTTATTCTATAGTAAAGATGACTGGACAATTACTTGTAAAAGGATTTATATTTCTCCTTACCTAATAATTATCCTATCCAAATTTAATAAATAATTCAATATAGGATATGTTTCTATCCACAATATGGACAAATCACTATGATATTTCAAAATAAATGCATCATCCAATGTGTTTTAGTTCCTTTATAGGTAGTGAATTGAGCTTTCACAGTCCTTGAGTTGTTCCAACAATTTCTGTTCAATCATGTCGGGCACTTTTTTTTTAACATGTAATGCTTTGGTCAAAGACCAAAGCACAAATTATTGAAAAGCAAAGAACTTTACAAGAGACTGAAATAATGGATTTTTTTTATAATCTCTTTCAAAAAGATCAAATAAATCAGTAGGTAGAGAGTCCATCCAAGTCATATGCTGGTGAACTCCTTTGTTGGCAAGAGCATTATCAAAGGTATTCGCTTCCCGATAGGTATGAGTAGCAATATAATCAATCCCATGAAGCGAGTTATGGAAGTTCATCCAACGTGTAGTATGTTTCCATGCCAGATGAATACTACCATTCCATATGGAATGAATGATAGTGGTTGAATCACTTTCAATCCACAACTTTCTCCAACCTCTTTGAATTGCAATGTCAACAGCATGGATGACCCCCAACATTTCCACTTCCAGTGATGACGAGTGACCACATCCAACGAACAAACAGGCCTGACACTGACTAACAGAATCTCTAAAAATAGCCCTGCAGCTGGCAGGGCCTGGATTTCCATTGGAAGTACCATCAACATTGACTTTGATCCATCCTGGCATTGGTGATTGCCAGAAAACTTCGACGGTGTGTTTGGGCTTCGGGTAAATGCTAGGAACTCGGAGGTGGCGAAGGATCTCAAAGTCCCCAACCGAGTTATTGCAGTAATATTTTTGAATTAAAGCAGCTTCATGGAATGCGACAAGAATTCGATATTTTCTTTCATTAAGAGTAAAAGAGCGATTATTATGAATAAGGTCATTTCTAACGTACCAAATCTCTTGTATGAGTTCTGCCACTGCCGCCAGCAAGATGTTTTTTATCTGTAAAGAAGATTCAAAGCTAGTGCAGTTTTTAATAAACATAGAAATAAAATCAGTAAGTTTCCATCTGCAATTGAATAAATCAAAAATAAAATTCCATATGGAATTGGATGTCGCACAAGACAGGAAAGGATGATCTGCATCCTCCATGTGCTGGTTACACAGGCGACATTTAAAACAAAGTTAGATGCCAAAAACTTTATGACCAGTATCTGTAGGCAATCTATTATGAGCAATGCACTAGATGAGAGTGAGACTAGAAGGTTTAATCCAGGGTTTATTAAACTAGCTCACCCAAAGATAATTTTATTCAATATGGGAAAAATTCTGCTTATAAAAGTTTTTAGAGTCAAGGATGCCATTTGGGGCAGGTTCCCAAACAAGGAAGTCACCATCAGAATAAAAAGAATGGTTATCAATGATCTGCATAATGTTATCAGGGAGATCATGACGATGAAATTAAAGAACATACTTTATAGATTGATTAGTGTCCACATGAATTTGACTTGGGGGTAACAATGTTATCATGGGGTTATCATACCATTTCAAACACCAAAAATTTATGGAAGAAGCAGCACCTACCATCCATCTAGATTTCTCCTTGATCTTATGATATGAGTCCCTCATAGATGGCTAGATGGAGGAGTTAATGTAAGTAAGACTCCCTTTTAAAATCTTAGAGATAAGTTTTTGATACAAAAATTTAGTATCTTTAGAAGAGGGATTAATAATATTCCAAGTGATATGGGCCTGGAGAGAATCATTGAACAACTTTATATTTTTTATTCCAATTCCACCTTTATCAAGAGGTCTACAACAAGAGTTCCAAGGTATAGTGACAAGCTTCCTCTCAAAAATACTTCCGGTCCAAATGAAGTTTTTAATATAAGTGTTAATTTTCCTGAAGATGCCAATAGGCCATTTATAAATCATAAGGGAGTAGAACATTTTAGAGATAATGGTTGATTTCACCAAACAAATTCTCCCAGCCATGGAGAGGGATTTCCCTTTCCAATTAGAAAGTTGGTTTATAATCTGGTCAACAATTCTAGCAAAGTAGGTAGCTTTGGGTCTCCCCCAAAATATTGGAACACCCATATAGGTGATAGGTAAGGGACCTTCTTTAATTCCCAAATAAGTGGTAATGTTAGATTTCCTTCCAACAGTAAAATTCATTCCAAAAAAATGTACGATTTATTCCAGCATATCGCTTTACCAAAGACTTCCTCATAATGAGCAATAGCTTTCTTATGAACATGAATATTCTTTTGATCCCCTTTGAGAAACATGATAATGTCATCAACATATAAAATGTGTGTAGGGGCATTAATCTTTCTAGCAGCTTGTTCATGCCAGGCACATTCTATGTTAATATATAATTCAAACTCTTGAGATCTGTTTATATATCACACCTTTCACCAAAGAGTTTGTGTCTCCATATCTTTAAGAGAATGATTGCAGCTTCTAAATCAAGATCCTGTGATGGATATTTTTGTTCATTGTTCATTAATTATCTTCAAGCATAAGAATGAACATTACCATTTTTCATAATGATGCACCCCTTTCATTCAATTATGAATCACAATATATTACAAATCCCAATCCCAATGGTAAAATTAATATTTTTTCACTAAACAAACTTGTCATTATCTCCTCAAAACATTATCCAAATTCATTTAACAATTTGAAATTGAACCGTTTATATGACAACATTGTTAATAGATTTCACAATCATAAAAATTTTCAAAAATTCAAATATAGTATATTTAAAAACAAATCAAACTACATATCCCAATTATATTTGTTATCATAATACATTCTTTGATAGTCTTTTTCTATAAAGGATAAATAGATAATCCTACCTTGGATATAGTATAACAAATAAAAGAAATTTGTTAGATCCAAAATGAACAATTACTAAATTTAGAATATAAATTTGTTTCATAAGAGGGTGAAGAATAATTTAGAAATTATTTCATAACCTTTATAGAATTTATTGTTTTCCAAGATATCATCAATAAATTCGAAATAAATTATTAGGCTAACCCGTGAAAACACTATTTATAAAATCTATAAACCCTATGGGTAGATTAGTCGATCTAAAGAGAATTACAATGAACATAAAATAACCATACCACGTATGAAATTACAAATTTAATATATCAACATTCCTCAATATTAATTGATGATATCCAAAATAAAGATAAATCAAATAAAAGTATTAAATTCATTTGAGTTTCTCAAACAAGTCAACAATGTGTTCAAAAGGATACTTGTTCTTTATGTAATGATATTAATTATTTCTATAATCAATACAATACCTTGTATAATCATTCTTCATTTTTATATATAGAATAGCCCCAACCGCTAGATGGTGAAATACTAGGGAATATGAGTCCTTTATCACAAATTTATTATACTTATTTATTTTACTACATCAATTTCAAAGGGATCATTCTATAGGTATTCGTAGATATGGTTTTTTTCATTTGGTATTAGTTTAATGGAAACTTACACATCATTTTTAGTGGATTATGAATAATTCCTAAGGAAATAAATCTCCATATTCAAGAAAAATATATATATGTTCCATTATTGGGATATCCTACCCAACCATAGATTGTTTTTCTTCACCTTATTATCCCACAATTTTATTATGATAATTTAAAAGAGTTTTTTCTATACAATATTCTTGTAATAAAGTCTCTCATCTAAAAATGAGGTATTCAAGGCATGCCTCATAAAGCTAAATCTTCTTCTCTTAGTAGTAAATTCATGAATTAAATAGTGACAGCCAATCTGTGCCAGTGATTATGTTAAAGTGAACCTTATGTATAATAATGATGTTTAGAACTAGGGCATCTCTATGTATCTTAATAGAAACTTCCCAATATATCCTAATTATTAACATATTTTCAATTGGTATCTTGAATGAAAACACTTTTATTATTCTATCAATTGATTATTATGTTTTATTAGAAAACATGTGATATGTAAAAGAGTGTGTAAATACATACAAAATCAAATATTTTTTGAATTTTGAGTTTATGATTAAAGTAATTTATATCAAGATTTATTGACTCTAACTTCTATTGTATTAATAAAATATGCTTTCCCTTACTCCATTGGCCATATTTATAAGTTAAATAGATTGTTGGGGAATTGTCTATAATAGTTCCAAATCATATTGTAATTGATTCATTAAACATTAATAGTTTCTTTTTTCATTTTCAGTCATTTACTTTAAGGATTTTATCATCCCACTTATAAAAAACATTCATTCACTTCAAGAATGTTATAGTGTGTTTATTTAGAAAATTATTACATTTTCAAAATTACATTTCCTAAAACAACCTGAATACCATTGTACATTTTCACTCTATCTAACATTTCCATGATCTGAGTAGAAATCATAATCCCCACGGGCTGGTAACTAGTTCATGGAAATCTTCAAATGTTTATAGGGAACAGTTCTTCCATAAGAAAACACTATTAACATAAAACATAATAAGGCAAAATAAAGAAAAATTTGAATGCCAAAAAATAATCAGGGAAAAAATAGTACCCCAAGGAGACAAAAAATATCACAATAGAATACATCATAAAAAAATATGACACAATATCCATTAGGATGAAAATATATAATCTTCATGTAATTAGTGGATCATTACTCTACTGATCACAACCATCACGTACGTCCCATAAATCAAAAACATCTTCCACCTTGATGGGGGTAATTCCCTTTTTCTTGAGATCTAACAATATAATCAACAAATTATCAATGTAAAATGTATGATGTCATAAATATATCACTGAATTATTTCACCAAAATCTTCCACAAGTAGTTTCATAAAAAATATACCATGCATGATTCAATTTTAATAAATAAAAACCATAGTAAATAACTATCACATATTCTGAAAGAAAAGATTACTGGTCAAGTTGGTTAAATTTATATGAAAACATGCTTCAAATAACATTATCTTAAACCAAAAGTGAAATGGATAAATCGTTTTAATTAAACAATGCATGAAATAATGAAATCAAACAATAAAAACCACGACCACATTCCTTGAGGTTAGTTAGTTATTATCTCTATGATCATAAAACTAATAAATTAATTAGTTATGGATCATGGTTTTAACACATACCAATGTATTAGGAAATTTGGATAGAATAAATCAATATCCCATTGGGAAATATCCTGTAAAATTTATTTTAGATATATTTTCATTATCCATTAATTTCTAGGGGGTCAGAGTCTACATGTTCAAGTACAAATGAACGACTAGATACTCAGTTTCACATGTTCATTCAATCAATAAACCAATAAATCATGGGGTATTTAATGCAATTCATAATTCACATTTTAATTGGTTAATTTTGAGTTTTACCAAGCCATTTTAATTTTAAAAAGAAATCATGGGTTTTCATCAAGTTAATGAATTTAAAAATCATATTTCATTTAAAGAAATGTTTTCTCAAGAATCATAATTAAAATATTTCATCAACTCAATTTTCATTTCATGATTTCATTTCTCAAACATCAATGAAATTTTTTCAGACTAATTGAAAAAGGGTTTTATTTCCAAAATCTATTCCTTTTAAAAAGTCATCTAAATCTCCTCAAATAAATGTTTTTAAATGAATTAAAAATACATTTCAATCTATAATATAAATCAAGGTTTCTAGTATATGGAAAATCATTACAAAATCACCCACCATTAGTCACATGATCTTGCAATCACACAAAACATGAACTACCAATCAAGAGTTGAAGGTGATTAAGATAAAATAAGAATACCTATAATTAAAATCCTGGAAATCATGTTATATATCCATAAATAAAATGAGGACTCATCACTCTCATTGATAGAGAGAAGACAATAAAGGAGATTACAAAATTAAAGAGACTACACCTACCCGAGATGGATAGATCACATACATCGGCACATTGATCATAGAATAAAGGTATTAGAGGAAAAAAAATCTTATTTAGAGACTATAGATAATTAATAGGGTCATATTAGGTTCTATTACAGGGTGACAAGAATTTAAAATGGGGGTTCCATGCCCTTAATTAAATTTTTTTATTAAATTAAATATCCTATCACAAGGATTCATTACTTAAGCTGAATGGTTAAAGCTAATTGTGAACCAAAGACTACCCCATTATTTGAATTATAGACACAGATACAAGGTTAGTACATATGGTTAGAAAAATATTACACCAACAATGTTCTCCCTCCTAATATACTAGACAAATAGTGATTGGTTTAGTTTCATGGTTCAGCGATTATGTGCCATATATTCTATTCCCACTAGGAAAAGCTAATTGATATTTGGAGTAGAATACATGGTTTTTACTAACCATGTTTATACAAAATAACGTCATAAAAAGGCACATTTTTTAATTGTCATATAAGATTTTTTCCCTAACCATGTTAAAACCATGTACATAACTAAATTTGTTTATAAAAAAGTCGAAAATTCCCAAAATAAAACCAGAAATAAAATCCAAACAAAAGATGATATAAAAAAGAAAGAATTACATAAAATATGGTAACAAGAAGTAATAATATAACCACTATAAACACTTTATTCCACCCAAAATCCTATTAATAAGACTTCATATAAAAGGAATAATGCCACTAATCTCTCATCAATGCCTCAGACTCTCAAGTATCATGTGAATCAGATCCTTGATGCTAATGAAGTCTAAAAAGAGGAATAAAAATCCCATGAGGATTCTTTATATAAGAATTAGAAATAAAATTGGATTTTTAGTTATAGATTAATCCATTTTCACATTAAGGTAATATTAGCTCAGTAACTTTTATGGGTTAGAGAGATACTCTTTATGTAGTGATACATAATAAAGATAATGAATCGACATAAACTAGGTTTAAAATTAAAAATACAATACAATAGTCCAAGATTCTCAACAACATCAAATCATTCCAAATATATTGGTGAAACATTTCCCTATTTTATAATCCAACAATGTCCTAACTAAGGTAAAACTCTCATGAAATCCTATTCAAAAACTAAAAACTCCAAAGGGAATTGAAAACAATAAGAATAAGATTTGTACCAATAATGGGCCATCACCATTCATTGGTAGACCACCTGATTCTATTTCATTATCTCTTAGACCATTCTCGACCCTAAAAAAGAAGTTTCAATAATATATAACTAGAATGTAACATATTTACAATGTTTTCAATACTAGAAATCAATTATTATCATCCCAATGTAAGACTAGAAAATATATTTATAGGCAAACCCATATAGTCACAAGTGTTGATCACAAGCTCCACCAAATTTGAGAATATAGTAAGAAGCATGTACTCAAGAATATATATCGATCATTTTTTATATCCAACTATTTATAAATGATATGTAATTAAAAAAATAACATATGACCCCATCACCATATACAAGACTCTAAAAAGAAGTAAATCAATGACCCCTTTTAGAATCTATATCATATGGAACTTCATAAAATCTGATGATTTTATATAAACAAAGGTTCCAAAAATAGTGTACCTAGAATAGGGATGATGTGAACCAATTTTGTAAGATAATCAATCACTTACCTTATATAATTCTCCCCTCAATGGGAGTTGGAAACCCCTCCATGATTTCCATATAAATATCATCCCACTTTCAAGTCAATGCCTTAATGGGATGAAGCAAACACAATGCTTTCTAGTACATGTCCTTGACCTTCTGATAGGTCTAAAAATGAGAAAAACTAGTGATATCTCAACTCATTCATGACCACTAGAATCAATACCTTAATTTATAAAACATCATAATGGAACTGAGGATCACTGACCACTGGAAACGATGGAAATCTACTATCATAGTCATTCTCAAAGGAAATGGTACAACTTTCTTGCTTTATAAATATATGATACACCCACATGAAAATTAACACTCATTAATTGTATCCCCAATATAAATAAAGTCACTACTACAAAAAACCCCACCATTGAACTAATTATCTTGAAATGTTGGAATCAAAATATTATAGGAGATTCACCCATATTCTATTATAGAGATTCGAATATGTTTTAAAGAATATGTAACTCGGACTTTTATGATGACAATAAATAGTAAAAATTTATTTAAAAGGTAATACTACCAAATATTAATAGAATACATCACAAATACTTATTTAAGATCATGAGTAGGTTATTTATTATAATGTTTAAAATATAACAAGAACAATAGTTCACTACATGATCACCCTGTAAGAATACGTAGCCCATACTTAAACTTGATGCATTATAATAGACCACATAGCCTTGCCCAACCTCTGGAAGACTACAAACCAGAAAAAATTTAAAAATTCACTTCAACTCACCAAAATAATTTTGGCATTCTATGTCACATAAGAAAATTAATACATTATATATGAGAGAAGTCATCAAAGAAGACACCATTGAGAATTATTTAACAAACCAATGGAAATACCCCCAATAAGAAAAAGAAGCTCTGAATATGGAGAATATTTCTTGGGTTTTACAATTTCATAAAAGACTTAACCTTATTTGGATAAAATAATATACCATATTCTAAAACAAAATTTCCCATGAAATCCACATCCTGAATCAATAAATTATATTTTAGTGGATTATCAAAAATTTGGTGATCCATCAAATTTTTTAGAACATACCTCAGATGATGTGCATGATCTTACAATGTTTTAGAGTAAACTAGGATTTTATCAACAATTACGACTATAAAAAATCATGATACATGTTGAATATCATGTTCATTGGTACCATAAGAACAACATGAAAATTATTTAGCCAAAATGAAATAACAAGGCACTCACAATGTCCACGGATGCTCTAGTAGGCGGTGTTTAGGATATCAATTCCATTAATTCTATACTGGTGATAACTATATCAAAGATCAGTCTTCTAGAATCACTTCTATACATTCAACTTATTAAAAATATCACTAATTCACGGGGAAATAGTTTTTTCCTTACTACATCATGATTTTTTACAGTAATAAATGAAAAGAAAAGTGTTCCATCAGCCTTATTCACAATAACAATTGGTTCCACCCAATGTTACACACATAGGATAATGAATAATTTATCAAAAAGTCATACAAATGAGTCTTTGCCTTCTTTAATTTAGAAGGTCTAGACTATAAGAATTAATAAAGATAGGATGATTATCGTGTACCATGTCAATTAAGAACTATAATTACCAAAAATATTGTATACTAGAGAATCTATATAGAAAAAACTATGAAAATAAGATACCACTATTAGAAGATCACCAATTAGTAAATCATACTCCATGTCAATAGAAAAAATACATATATCCCTTTCCATCTCCAATAGAGGGGGCACTGATCTACTCAACCTTGGATCCCATTATCCCTAGAAAATAAGGGACAACCTATCTAGTGAATTAAAGGATCCCTTCCAAAGATAATACTCAATCTAAATTTAAAATGAAATCAATACATATATCATAATAAATTCATCTGACAGTTTTATATCAAAACCATAATACCCTAGGTAATCTCGATCTCTGATAACGAGAATACACATGAAGGTAATCGTAGATACTATTCTCTCTTCTTTCAAATAGGTGTAAAATTATCCATCCCATAAGACATAATATTATTAGGAAGGCTTAAATGATTCACAATATGATTTGACATGAAAGTATGAGATACACCCGTATCAAATAGATCAATTAATAAATATGAAGCTATAGTGATATTATATGTCACATTCATTGGACCTATAATAGATTCCTCTAGCGACTCATCCATGATGTGAATGATATTCATTTCATAATAATTTCATTGAAATCCCATTGTTATTTTTGTATCTAATTTCACCATAGTACATTTAGATTCAGATTATCATTGTCCACAATACAGGGAAAATTATCTAATAGAACTTATGCTGGTCTCCTGAGAGACCACCCAAACCACAAATCTTTAGTCACTCAGTTCAATCCTTCTTTGAATTACAAGCCATTTTACATTGTAAACATGTTAATGTCCCATTATATACACAAGAAAATATCTTGATGATTAATGTTAATGTGTTCCACCATATGTCTCATCGTTCTTTCATCTTTCTTGAAAAGAAGTAATAGAAATTCCACTGGGTGTAAGAGGAACTCCTTTCATCCGTAACTTTCTAGACAAGTCAACCCAACCCATCAAAGCCCTATATAGAATGTTCAAATAATAGTTGATATTTAGCATGGAATTATGAGATCAGATATCAGATCATAGATCCATCTTGAATCTTGGGGCCATAATCTTCTAATTCGACACTAACTCTTAATAAAATTGAATAAGTTAAAACAATTATTTTTATATAATGTCAGTTCTATCACCTTTTTGATGGAGGATAAATTATATAGACTTAGAAAAAAACCCTAAAAAATACATAGAAATTCTCTATGATAATAAATTTGATCACTTTATACTAAAAATATTCTTGTTTCTCTATTATAAACATCAACTACTATAACAACCTTTGGGGAACTACAATCTTTATGGTATCACACTTCACCTTTTTTGAATCCAGAATTTCCAAAACTCAAAACCCAAATCAATAAATTAAAATAAATCCCCATCCTCTTGAAGATTATTTGATCCCTAGATACCTAGTCATTTCATCAAAATAAACTCTTTTGAATGATATATAACTTCATCCGATCAAGATTCTAATACTAAATACTGAATTGGAATGGGTGTAGCTTGTGGTCCTAGATCATGTACCACATTCACCGCTTTATCTATGAGGTTCTGATCAAATGTAGGGTACACTTCTCATAGTTCATCGACAACTCCCTTGTGGGAAATGTGAAAACATTTTCTTGTGGTCATGTTACCACCCAACATCAATAGTCACCATAAGAACATCATAAATAATACATTGATCATAATCTCCATCAAGAGATATTAGAATATAACTTCCATTAATTAAAAATATATGTTATAAGATCTCAAAACACTCAGTTTAATTTTTTAAAAATTCAAGAATTAGATCATATTATTCTATAGATATTCGTTCCCAAAAACCCATGGTTACTGAAGACTCACTATGGTGAGATATATCCATGTTCATACTCATAAAGTGAACCTTATTTTCCGAAACATTTAGCTTATATCATCTAATTAATCTTAGATGACATACATAGATTGGGGAAGGATGAACAACCTCATTTTAAAACAAATGTTTCTCAAACCAACCGAAATACCCTATGAAACTAGGAATCGAGCTAGCACTGACTGACCTAAATGGAATTTCAGATGCCAAGAGGCTAGAGACTAGTGTCAAGTTATCAAAAAATGGTAAGAGGGAATGATTTCTCCCTAATATTAAACCAAAAACACTTAGCAGTAGATGATAGAATGATACATAGTTGGTATTTAAACACTCCTTAATAGAAAAAACTACCCCAAGCATATAGATTAAGATCCCTAAAAAATAAATCACCCAAAAATAATATATAATATCTATGAGGAATAAAACTAACAATCTACGTGTAACGAGTATATCACTATTCCCCCAGTCAATGAAATAACATAAATTCCAACAAAGCAAGTACATATATAACCTCAAAGTGGTGATATATCATTTTATGTACCTATAATAACATAATAAACATGTTATTTACGGCAATGGTGGGGTGTGAACAACACAACCCTATAAAATTTCACCAAAAGTTTCCAGAAGTTTTTATTTAATAGGTTAACCATTCATGGATCAATTTAATCAAATGAAAGTCGTGGTAAATCATTTTCATATTTTTAGTTAGATAATATTCCAAATAATGTATATATAATGTATATCAAAAGTTGTACTAAATAAAAGTTTTCAATAAATAAAAATGATATGGATAAATCAGTTCAATAAAATAGTGGTATGAAATAATCAAATAAAAAAATTACCTTAGTCATATTCCCTGAGGTTAGCTAGCTCCATGCTTTAGGATAACTATAATACTCATTCAATCATTAATAGTTCAAGGTATGCACCGAACCATAAGGCTCAAATTCTGGTGATATAATCAATAATCACACCATCTGGGAAAATCATATAGAATTTTTATTATTTAGAGTTATCCTCATCAATCCATTTATAAGAGGTCAATATCCTAGAATTATTTTCCAAATCAAATAAATCTACTCATTATCATAGGTGATTTATAAAAATAAATCAATATATCGTGGGAAAATATATTTGATTCATCATTGATAGTTAAAATATACAATTTCATGTCTCAACAAGCCATTTAAATTTCATAATAAAACATTTGTTTCCAAATAATTAATTACTATAAAAAATATATAATTTAATGATATTTTTCTTAAGAAATGTCGTAAAATCCATTCATCAAGTAAATTTTCATTTCAATCCCTCTATTCTCAAACAACCACAAATATTTTCAAATATTTTGGAAAGTTATTTTTATTCAAAATGTATTTCATTTTGAAAAATTAATTTAAATAATCTCAACCTAATGTTAAAAAATCAATCAAAATTTCATTTATTTTCAAGAAGCAATCAAGGTGTCAAGGGTAGGTAAATGTGATATAGAACCACCTTACCTTAGTCACTTGATCAAGAAGTCACTTAAATTGGAACTGATAATAACTAGAAGAGTATTGCAAGATCAAAGATGAATCCATGGAATTATAATCATTTATATGACGATTTAGATCCATAAAAAATTAGGACCATGTTGATAATAATTTTATTTGGTAGATGGATGTAATTATTTCTGAATTTATTTTTTTGTTATAAAGTGAAACGAAATTTATTCACTTTGTAAATGTTGGAGATCAGACTCAAAATAGTTATAAGGATGTGTTTCCGATTTAATATGGATCTAATGTAGATATGAAATTTCATTGTTATTCATGGATTTCTCTTAAATATAATATTTTAAATGAAACCATTGATGAAATCCTATGAATGAAAGGGGGAACAAGTTCTGCTAATTGTATTGAAGTATTTTTCAGATGAAAGAAGATGTTGGAAGGATGTGAATTTATAGTGCATTCCATTATAAGTCATATTATTTTATTAATATCCTAATTTTATAAAACTCATGTATAATTTATGATATAATTATAGATTTGTGGATGATGAAAAGTTTTTACTGTCAAAGGCTTATGGTCTCATTTCAAGGGTTTGAGATCATCAATTGTAGATTTTGTCTGAAGGATGTAATTTTTAGTTTGGAATGTGAGAAGTAATAAAATATTTTTTAGTCATAATAATAAGAAAAAAGATACTAATGTTTGGATAAATATGTTGTCATTTATCATAATCATAAAATATAAAATGTTTCAAATGTCTAATCTACTGACACTAGATCATCGGACGTGGTGTTCCACCAATAATCAGAGTTAACTCGAGTCTAATCATCAATTGAAGTGGTGTTTGAAAAAATGGAACCATTGTTAGATAATGTTTTCAATATTGTATGTATGTGGATATTTTTGATACCAAAGATAAATAAGGGGGTTTTGGGAAAAATGTAAAATTAACCCAGAGATTAATCAAAAATGTATTCAACCATTTTAATATGTTTTAATTGTTTTTTAAATTAGTTCAAAGAGGAAAATAAGTCATAGTTTTCTAATAATTTGGTTGAAGAATGATTGGAAATAATGTGGGAAAAATAATCAGATACATGTTGAAACTAATACATCATTAGATGAAGGATCATAGGTTTGAGGAAATTTAGAAAAGGAATTTTTTTTTGAAGAAGGTCAAGAAATGTTAAAAAAGTAGTGTTTAGAGAGTATAAAGATGGTGAATAATTGTTTCTAAGAAAGTGAATGAATAATTAGAAGTTGAGACTTTGTTTATGGAAAGTTATTTCCATTAATTATCTTTTAATTTTAATGGAGAAACATAATCCTGTGTCTAATGTATTTCATATGTCTACATCGTAATGTAGAAACTAGAGTTACAATCCGAATCATACTGATGAAAAATTAGAATGTATGTAAAAATATAAAGTTATGAAAAGATTCTAAAATTCTTAATAAGAGCTAAGAATAGTTGATAAGTGTTGTATAATTAGACTATGATTCCAAAATATAAGGAGGAACTAATGATTTAGTAAATTTTGTTAAGTAGGAAAAATTATTAAATTCCCACCTAAATCATTTTTTGTGCACCTAAAAAAGGGAAGAAGTAAATTGTAAATTATGAAGGATTAAAACATTTTTCATGTGCAGAGTTAGAGAGTGATGTTCTAATGTTTCGATATATGATGTTTACATATCGTTTTTTATGAGGAAGATTCCCATGTATAATATGAACAAGGAAGATCGTATAAAGTGGTTGTGAAATCATATTGATTCATTAGACTGGGAAATCAGACTGGAGTTTCCAGACTGAGAAAGAAATAATTTATAATTGGTTTAGTAGTACTCTAATAGACATATATTTCTAGACTGAATAATCAGCCTGAATAATCGGACTAGGGATTAGACTAAGTATCTTTACAAAGTCCATAGAATTTTATAAATACTACTATGTAATAAAGTGAATAATTGTATTGAAGTTCATATTTGTGAAATTGGAGACGATGTCACAGTAATAAATATTTAATAAATTAGTGAATTTTTCTTAACTTGTTTCACAAACATCTATTACATCATATTTTATTCTTGAAGCACATGCACTATTGTGTTGAACATAGTGATATGCAGGTGTAGGGGAATATCCATCTTATTGTATCCATGAAAAATGATTGTTTTTCTATTTAATTTTGCAGTATTTGATGGTTTTAATACCAAACGAAGGATGTGGATACTCTTACTAAGTATTAAACCTTGTAATTTATTATGTTCCGTTGGATGTGTGATTATATTTCTGAGTAATGTGACCACTATTTAGATGGAGGTCAATGATATTTAAAAAATAATTAATCATAAAAGAAAAAGATATCACTGATTCACCCCCTTATACTTCTATTGAAACATAGATACTAGTTTTTTAATGTCAATTGGTATTAGAGGCAAATGAACCCTTCATTTACTCTTTTCTGATGTTTTTTAAGATAAGTTGTGATAGATAATCTAAATTGTTTGAACTGTAAGGGTATTCTAGTCTTTGATTTTGAGGACTATCATATTTTGAATGATATAATGTGTCCATACCTTATGTGACTGGGGTATGATGTTCCTAGAGCTACAACATATGAATTTCTTCCAATTTATGACAAAGTTACTCTTACATCTGTTGAAAACAAGAATCGTAAGATGGATTTAAGAGCTTATAAATCTTCAATCTAGTCACATTCTGAAAGTGTTTTTTAAGAGTGAAGGGGTTTTCCATTGATAAATGTTTATTGGATAAGATGAAGAATATTTATGGAAGTAATACAATTGAAAATATGGCCAATTTAAAAATCAATATCTTGATATCTAAATATTTGGTCATGGGTGAATTTAAATATGTTGGTTACTTCTTTACCAGGTTGATTTAAATTTTTATAATTTTTCGACGTCTTGGAGAAATGTTTTTTGATTTTTCTATTGTTTAAAATATCAGGAGAATTAATTTTGATATGTTTTATACCAATGTATCCTCGAATAAACATAGAGATCATAAAACATTATCTATGGACTGTTTTCAAAGTTCATTCGTTAATTAGGAAATGAAAATGGAGAATTTTATAAAGGTAAAAACAAAAATTTATCCTGAAATATCGTTTATAACAACTAAAAAAAATCCATGGTATATTCATGATGATAAAGAAAAACATTTTTATTCTGAAAATGTCAACTATAAAAATATTGATGATTTTTTGTCCTTGTTTTATAAAAATGTTAAAATAGGTACATATAAATATAAAGGAAGACATTCCTTGGAATTTTTAGAATATAATTCCATTGAGAACATTCCAAATAATTTTCCTCAAATAAAGAAGGAAGAGGATTGCGATGAAGATGAATGAAATCCAATAATACATGGAACAAAATTGGTGAAAAGACTAAATCATATTCCAAATGGAATGATAAAAAATATTTCAAATATAATAGAATATTTTTTTTATTATGATGATGAATAAGAAGTCATTGAAGCTAAATATAAAATGTCAACTACGAATTCTTGAGAAAATAATTTTATTTCAAAGGTGAACAATAAAGAGTTCTAATGTTGTGGTTATGGATAAGAAGAAACTCAATTACAATTTCATATGTTATAAATATTGAAATAATGTATGATACATATTAAAAGGATGATGAAATAAACCAAGAAGTTGAAAATTTAATGTTCCTCAAAAAATAGTCAATAATGTTTTCTAATATTAAAGTCAATATGTAGGAAGAAATGGATTATCAAAATAAATGTATTGAGAAAGAAAATAATTAGAATAAACCCCTAGAAGTAAATTTGACTAAAAAATAAGAAGATATGATAATGTTCAAATTTTTTTCTAAAACTGAGTAGAGGATTTTAATATTAACAAATTCTATATTTTATGTTGGTGAATCCTTTGGGGAGGGTAAACCTGGGAAGGATTAAAAGTTTCATTTATTGGTTTAGAATAATGTTGAAATTGTTTATGAGAATAATAAATATGGGAATGTTATGTATAATTCCAATACCAACATAGAGGAGAAATAATATGTTTCTTAAAATTATGTTTCTCCAAATGTTAATATTAAATTTTGTACTTATATGGAAAAAAGAAAACCAAGATGAAAAAGATATCTATTTGATAATAGAAATATGGGTTGTCAACATTTTTCTAATAATAATCATAAGAATAATGATGAGAAACATAGTCACCACTCCGTGTTGTATGGAAGTTACATAAAAAAAATATTATTTCTATATATACTTATGTTATTGTGGGGGATTCATAAATACAAAAAAAATGTTTTATTTTAATAAAAAACAATATACCTATTATAAAATTTATATGAGAAACAGTTTGAGTAGGATTCATACATCTCAAAGGAAGAATTGTGAGAAGTTTTTTTTTGAATAAACATGAGAAGGTTGTTGTGAAAGGTGAAAATATGTTTTAACCTATGGAAACAATTTTTGAAATATTTCTACAACATATACGTCTTTCAAAAGGATGTATTATGTTCTTTCCAGTTAAATTTTTATACTATTCTCAGAAATAGAATATTTTTAAAGATAAAGGGATTGAAAAATATATTATTTTTGAAACTAATCTCAATTATATAAAAGGAGAAAAAATAAAGATCTTGGATAGTGGGTGTTCTTATATGAAAGGATACTAGAAATTCTCGAATAATGTGTAATGGTTCGATGATGAAATGGTGACATTTGGAAAGGATAAATATCTCAAAATCCAAGTTGTTGGATAGGCTATTAGTAGGGAAGAAATGTTAAATTACCTGAATGTTTGGTTTGTTGATGGGATGAAACATATTATGATTAGTGTTTCACATTTTTTTATGAAGTAAAGAAAGTTATTTTCAAAAAATATAGTTTTACTGTTAAAATATAAAAATAAGGAAATATAGTTAATATATGCCAATATATAAAATGAAACATGTTCCATGTTTTTTAGGATACAATATATTGTAAATTGGGCTTGGTGGATATGAATTAGTTGTGGACTAAATACGTTTAGACATATTTTTTAATGAAACTAGGTGGAGTTATCAAAGTAAGACAATGATTTTGATATTCTTGATATGTCAAGAAGAATAGATTGGTGTTGCACAAGTCATCAGATAGGAAAAAGAATATTTTTGATGAATCATAATGATTAGATGATGCTATTGATTTGAAAATTATTGAAAACATTGGGTAATATGATAAAATAAAATTTAAATAAATGGATGATGAAGAGGAAGAAATAATTTCGGTCAATAATTATGATAAGGAAGAAAAAATTTTAATCCTACTCAAGAAGAAGAATTGTAATTATCTACCAACAATGTTGAGGATGAATCTCAAAAATAATATACCATGCTGAGGAACATCATTAATATTCATAAGAGAATTGGTGATCAAAATCGAATGGTTCTGATAAGAAGAACATCAAAATACATTTCACATACATTCTTATATAAGAAAGAGGAAATGAACATTGTGAATGTTGCTTTTGATTATCCAGAATGCATTCAAGCTATGAATGATGAGTTGGATCAGATAGAAAATAATAATACTTAGAAATTGATAACTAAACCAAATAAAAATTTATTCCAGGTACAAAGTAGAATTTATGGAATAAGAAGAAAAGATATGATGAAGGGATAAGAAGAAAATAATGATTACTGTAAATATTTTACTCATAGATAGTGGTTGTTGACTTTGATTAAAATTTATCTCCATTAGAATTATTTGAAGAGATCAGAATCCATCTTGATATTACTTTACAATCAAGTGAAAAATATATTTCAAATTGAGGTAATATCCAAATTTCTGAATGGGGATATTGATGAAGATGTTTATATTTAATAATTGGTTTAATTTACTAATGGTGTGGATGAAATTTATTTTTTAGAGTTTAATATGTCATTGTATAGGATAAAACAAGCATAAATGTTATTTTATTCCATATTGGACACCTTGTTAAGAAAGATGAATTTAATGAAATAATTATTTGACATAATTAGTATATTAAATAAAGAGATTAGATTTCCCTCATTGTAATTTGTTTTTATGATAAAATATTCTTTTCCTGGAATGATAAATGAACCTATAAAATTTATTCTATAGAGATAAAAAAGTTGCTTGAGATGTCCATGATGGGTCAAATGAATCACTTTCTTGGGATACAAATAACACAATGAAGAAACACATATTTTCCGAGGAAAAGTACTCTAAGAAATATCTCTATAAAATAAGCATAAAAAATTTGAAACTTGTTTCCACACCAATTTTAGTGGTAACCAAGTGTGAATAAAGATGGAGAAGGAAAGAATGATGGCTCTCTAGATTTTCAGAAGATAATTGGAAGTTTGTTGTATTTGAGTGCCTCATGGCCAAACATTGTTTACACATTTACATTCTGTACGAGATCTCTGAGTGATCCGAAATAATGACATCTATTAGCAGGAAAAATAATTTCCAGATATATCAATGGAACAAAAAATTTCAGAATCAGGTATGATAGCATAGGAAGCACCGATATGTTTAGTTATTCAGGTGATGATTGGGTATGAAAAATTGGTGATAGAAGATCCAAATATTGTGGTCTTTTTTCATGGAAATTTTGATTTAGTTGGAATATAAAGAAACTGAATTCAGTAACTCTTAGCTCGGTGGATACCGAATATGTTTCTACCACAAATGCTACTTCCCAACAAATGTGGATGAAGACTCAGTTAGAAGACATATTTTGGATGTAGTGTTTCTATTTTTCATGGGATGTAATAATAAAAGTTCTATCAATATTATAGGAAACCAATAAGAAAATTCTCATTGAAAACATATTAACATTAAATACCATTTCATTAAAGAGAATACGGTGAAGAATGAATTAAATCTGGAGTATGTTCCTATATCAGAAAATGTTGATGACATTTTCCCAAACAATTATTGAAGGAATACAATTTCAAAATGATATTGAACATGGGTTTCTAGATTCTTTCTCATCATGTTTTAGGAATGTGTTTCTATACCCTCTCTTATATATTTTTAGATAGTGTTTTACGGGTGTGATGTTTTTTAAATCTATCCATTGATATGTGCTATCACTTTTAAGGAAGGCTCTATGTCGGAGGAATTGTGGGTAATATGTGAACTCATCATGTAATGTGTGAACTATTCTAATATTTTTTAGGATTGGATATAGGAAACATTTTTTATGAAATCTAAATAAGTGTAGAATGTTGTGAAGAAAATATGATAATGTTTAATAAGTCGCTTATTTTTGAAAAAATGGCATTTTTGTCAAAGATTCTTGTTTCCTATAATGAGTTATCTCTAATAATATTAGAATTTATGATAAGTAATATAATTACTATGGTCAAAATTTTCTTGGATTTTGGAACCTTGGTTGAAAAAACAAATCAGAAGGGCTATGTTTTTTGCACCAAGTTGGAAGGAGGTTGTATTTGAGAGATGAACAAAGTTTGTGCTTAAATTATTGTCTTTTCTTTTCATATTAAAAATAAATATATTAAAATTTTAATTGTTGGTGATATAACTCAAAATTATTTAGAAATTACATTCTATTGAGAAGATGTTTTCTGAGAGAAATGGGTCATTGAACTCACCTTGGGCATATAATGATGTTATAAATGTAAAAAAGAATTGTATTATAGTCAAAATGGACCCAATGTAATTATCACGATAATATTTTGATCATAGAGTTATCATAAATAATATGTTATCTAGTAAACCTGAGATTCAATCCTTTTAAAGGAATGTGGGAGAACAAGTGATTCTAATAAAATTGAATCTTCCTTGGAATGAAATCAAACACATAAAGGATGTGAAGTGACAATAGTTTCAATTATAATATATTGATGCCTTTTTGTTCCTAAAGTTCTCAATATCATGAAGAATTCATAATACCAGAAGAGGTTTGTGGAAGGAGAATATTTTTGAATGTCAATGATTTTTAGTCTTAGTTCACCACATTCAAATCACCATATTTAGAATTTGTTTGAATGATGTGAGGTTTCCATTAGAATATTAGAATAACCAGATGTTGGTTTTTAGTCAAACCAATAAGCCAATGGATTCTATTATTTTATGAAAGAAGGTAGGGGGTATCATAATTAAAAAAGAGAATAATTTTCTGATGTGGAAGTTGCTGACACCAGTTTATTAGACATGGTGTGCCACAGATCATCAGAGTGAACCTGAAATTGAGCATCAGATGAAGTGATGATTGGAAAAAAGGAATCATATGAAGATATTTTTATTTAAATAGATGAATATGTTGAGGTTGTAGAAAATTTTGTGAATGAATGAGTATTTGGTACAAATAAAATGTGGGATGAGAGATCCATCATCAATGTAGTCAACCATTTTCATCAGGTGGAATTGTTTGGTCCAGTGGGTACAAAAAATAATAATTCAAAGTTTTTTCGCATAAATTGTTTCATGATACATTATACATGATGGGGTTCTAAATCGTGGATACATGGTGACAAAAATTATTCATCAGACAGAGGATCATCATTCTAATGAAAAGAAGAAAATGTGAAATGTTTTCAAGATGTTTCGAAAATGTTGACAATGTAGTGTTATAAGAGTTTGAAGTTGGTGTTGAAGTGTTTTTTAGGAATTGTATGAATGATTATCCGTTTTAAATATTTTTATTGAATAATAATTCCAATTTTTATATTTCAATTGTTACATATCAAAATAAGGAAGAATCTACTATCTTGAATATGTCTGCATCATAATAAAAAAATCAGATTGAAAATCGAATTCAGACTAATGAATGATATGAAATCCTGAATGGAGCTAATGTAATGTGATGTTTCAAGAAGGTTATAAAATAGTCCAAAAGAGTTGAAAAATACTTAGGAATTAAACATTGTAAACAAAATTTAGGGGGGGGGGGTTGAAGATTCAGGAAATTTTGTTTAAAAGGATAACATTTTAGATTCCCCCTAAACCATTTTTTGTCCACCTATAATAGAAAGAAAGTTCATGGTACTTTCAGATAGATCAAAACACTTTTCAATCAAGGAGTTAGAGATAGATAATATGATGATTTAGAGAGAATAAAATTTAGAATACAGGTTTTATATGTATGATTTTAATTTAAATAAAGAATAAGGTAGAACAGAATTTGAAGTTATCAGATCAGATTTGAGTCATCAGACTAGGAAATTGTTCCATGGTATACAAGCTTATGAAAATTGGTTTAGAATTGGATTAGTGGAATTCTAGAAGAAATATATTTCCCGATTGAAATATTTTATTGGAAAATCATATTGGGGATCAAAGTAAGTATCATTATGAATTCCAAACATGTTCTTACCCACTACTAGGTTGGAATGTGAATAATTTTTTTGAATTTCATATTGGAAAAAGTTGACAAGGTAGAATAGTAACATGTTTTGAATAAATTTTTTAATTCCTTTTAAATTATTACACATAAATTTATTACAACAGTTAGTTCTACATTTACCAAAAACACTACTGTATTTAATATTGTGCTACACAAGTGTAATGGAATATCATACTTTTTGTATCCACAAAAATGGATTGGTTTTTAATTGATTTTGAGGTATTGGATTCTTTCCAAAACCTACAAAGGATGAAAGTAATCTTTTTTAAGTGTGGATCCGGTTAAATCTTCTGTTCCTATGGATGTGTGATACTTTCTATTTTCAACAAAGTGATACCTCTTTAATAGAAGGAAATGAATGTTTCAAAAGGATGGAAACTTAAATGAAAAATATAATTAATTAACGACATCCCCTCTTTGTGGAACATATATACTAGATGGGATATATCACCAACATCATGAGGATCCATCACTCTCAGTGGAGTGAAGATAATAAAGTAGGATTCAAAATCAAAGAGGCTGAACTTATGTGAGGGGTATCGATCACATACAAAGGGCCTTTGATCCAAGAAGAAATGGGTAAGAGGAGCCAAAATCCACTATAGAGAACCTTCAAAACGTAAAAGGGTCATATTATGTTTCATTATATGGTGATTATAAATTTTAATGGGCAGTTTCATCCCATTAGTATAATTTTTATGGAATTAAAAATTTCATCACATAGATTCGAAAGATAGACCACAATGAAACAGATAAATGTGTTACTTTACTAGGATTCATGAGGGTGCCACAAAATTAGGGAAAATATTTAAAAAAATAATATTTAAACTTTGAAATCCTTTCTAGGATACTCTATAAAGGGTTAATTGTTTGGCCACAATATTCAAAGAGCATGTTCCAATCAGGCTTTCCCCACTTTCCTATGACACACTATTTAAGGGAGAGGACAAATGGTTTGAAATGACCACAAACCACCCTCTATAACCTCATAAAAATTTAAATGGTTTCTTAGGAACACCTCTATGGTTTAACATGACCACATAATAACCAACCACATCCCCAAACAACTTCATTTTTGAAAAAATAACACAAAAACAAAAAAAATATCTGAATAGAAGATGATTAAAAATAATGTATATAAGTACCTAAAATATAATAATAAAATGTTACATTCCACCATTTCCATCTTATATTTTTTTTATCTATACATTGTTCTCAACCCTATTATTATTCTCTTGTTTTCATTTGAAAATATAAAGCATAGAGAACTATTTAATCATTCTGATGGAACATGATACAATCTCATTATATAGAAAAAACGATGTTGAAACAAATTAATTTTAAAGGATAGAATTTAGTCCATCCAATAATGGATCAATTTTTTTTATATATTACATATTTATTAAATAAAACTTCTTTCTAATGTAACATAGATTTCCTCAGACTCAATAATATGTATCTCTCCTATTTTTCTAAAATTTCATTATTTCCATTATATATCACCTCTATGGTCATGAGGAAATTAATTTTCTACCAATATCACCAAATAATTCATCATGTCCATAATCTCTATATCTTCTTCAGCCTCGGTGTTTTCAATAAATGGACACCATTGATCAATATCACCAATTGAAATATAAAATATCATGTTAACCTTCTCAATTTTACTAATTCCCAATGAAAAAAATATCTTCTTGATGTGTTTGATCTATTTTTCATTAAATAATGGATTAGTCGTTCCATTCAAGGATGTAGTTTTCATATACAATAATATTTCCATAATTATCACACCGTATTTAAGGGAGGGAATTTTCCCCATAGAGGAAAATATATTCTTCATAACCAGAGTCAACTTCACTAACGTAGTTATAACATGGTCCTCTCCAATACCGACAACATTATATTGCTGTAGAGGGATATACCTATATTGATTATTGGACTAAAAATGGTTCTTATTCCTTCTATTAGGCTCTATTTCTTGAAAATTTAATACACATAATAAGTTTATAAAACTATTAATATTTCATAATAGTATATAATTCACATAAAGGTAATGTATTATAGAAAAAAATATTGATTATCCTAAGGGTTTATCATAATGATTTTATTGAATAAATATTTCATTCTAAATCTAGTTCCACATGGCTCTACTAAAAAAATTGATAAAATGTGTAACAACAAGAATCAAGTGACATAAATCCAGCACTAATTTTATTAGTATGAAACAAAATACTATAGATATCATCACATGAGATACAATTATTTAGTGGTCATAGGATACTTGATACATATATGATACATAAAAAAACTATTTAAACTCATAATAAATTATAAATATTTAAAGAAAAAATTTTCATTCAACTTATAAGATCCTTGTATCATTCAGATAATTCTTATTGGTTCCCTAGAAAAAGGGAATCAAAATAAAGTGGTGAGATTGGATGCTTTATAATGGTATGTGTACTATGGAATCTATTATGGAATTAAAAATTAATGAATAATAGTAAATGAAGTAAGTAATAATAGAGTAATACTATAAAACTATCAACATGATCATGAAATATATCCGTGAATAAATTAATAATGGATGATAGATAATCCGGTAGATTATAATAATTGATTTCATAGAGATATGATACATAATTTTAGATTTCATAAACATACCGTCAAGGACATGGGTTGTGGAATCATATTTAAATAGTTAAGGCATACACTAAACAACCAAATTAATTTCAATTATGATACCTATCAATTTACAGGGGGTATATATATTCTTGAGACCCACATGTTAGATAATAAGTCAAATGTTTCCATCATATGAAGGATTACGACTAAAATTATATAATGGTTCAAAAGGAAGTTCTTAAGTATGAAAGACTTAATAATATATAATTTTCCATTTAGTTGTAATGGGTATACCAATTATCATGATTTTTATAGTAAATTTAATTATGGGTTCATCAAGGAGAATATCCACCAATTTATTTGGAATTATTGGATATTGACAGTGAAATATTTTGTATCATTGATAAATGTGTATCATGGTGGGATATTCTCATCGTATAAGGGTGTTAGTAAGAATTAATGAATTTAATCGTTGTATACTAAATAAATAATATAAATTTTTATATTATAATAAAAATTAATTTTATGATTATTTATGGGATTATGGGGTTTTTATAATAAGAGGAAACGGGAAATACTTATTCACAATTTAGTCATGAATTTTTGATAATTAATCCCAAAGTCATTAAAAATATAATTGTAATAGAATTAAAAATAATTTTAAATATGAAATGAATAAAAATTTACATAAACCCTTTGACATTTATATCTGTAATGAAATCATGATAATGAACACAATCAATCATTAAATTTTATACTTATAAGGGAAAACTGTATGTAGTATATTGGAAACCATTACCCATGAATATCTCTTAAGAAAAACATTTAGGGTTGGTTTATAGAGAAATATTTAGAAAAGGTTTGGAGCTATTATAAAAAATTTCTCTCCCCAAAGATAATTGAGAAGAAAATTGATATAAAACCCATGCCTATTGGTTTTGGGTTGGAGAGGAATGATTGTATGGGTGGGTATTTATAGAAAATGTTTAGGAGTTATTTATTAATTTCTAAACATTTTTCTCAAATAGTTTTTTCAATCTTAAAATATAATTTATGATTTGGAAATATATTTATTGGTTTTAAAATGTAATTTTTTTAATTTAAAATACTTTTTCTAAAAAAAATGGATGAAGGAAAATTATATTATTCATCACAGAATTTTTATGTCATTATGATGTAACAATACATGACATATTTTCATATTATACCTTACTATTTACCTTAAAATTAAATTTTTTAAGTTATCCTTTGGTTAATTTCAATGTTCTTAATATAAATTTCATGTCCTTTTTTGAAAATATCTTCCTATATATAAGAATTTAATTATTAAATAAATCTCTTACTCTAAATTAAAACCATGGATTTGCAACCAAAATTTTTAAATCAAATATTTAATAAATATTATTTTTATTCATGACATTTTTGGGTAATAATATCACTATTCATTGATAAATATATATTAATATCTTTTTTAATAATACCACTAACAAATGATTTTATATTTTTTATTAAATACTTTTACGTAAAATCATTACATTACTATTATAAATGCCATCTTAAAAAATTACTATTATAATGGCCCGATTCTTAATGGCCAAAATTAAATGGGAACCTTATCATTCAATTGATCATATTACACCTTATATAAAAAATTAATTATAACATCTAAAATCACTCATATATTTATATTAGTTATTTTACCATTTATATTCCCTTTATAATTGGTTTCTTTATATTAACAAAGTATCTCATATACTTTTCGTTTTTTAGATTATGATCCTCCAATGATCAATATTATGGTGTTTAGATTTATTTTTACTTGTTATATTGTAGTAGTTTTAAATATTTTAGTCAATAATTTTTTTTAGTTCTTCGTTGTACTTTTATGATGAAATAAAAAAATGTGCTTTATTTAATATTTTTTTGACGGAGTATTTATTTTCGGTAGTTGAATCTCATGTTTTATTTTTTTCCCGGAATAATTCCATCATAAAATATTGTGGTACAAACCATTCAATAAATATATGTGGGTAATTTTTCTTAAATTTTCATTAGGTTCCCACATTACTTCTTCAAACATGTGACCCCTCCAAAGTAATTTCACTAGATGAGTTATTTGTTCTGAAACACTTTCTCTACAGTATCAAGAATATGGATGTGATCTTTTATATAAGACAGTGCTTGTTCAAATGGTATTTTATCATTGATATGTACAATTGTTTAGTTAGTAATGTACTTAGATAATTGAAATACATGAACGATTTCATTAATTTTAGGTATGTTGGGTGGAACAAATAAATGATAACCCACCACTATAGTGCAGAGAAAATAATAATGGGAAAATATTTGATGGACATAGAAACTCTTTCTTACAAATCATTATGAATCTCTTCCATTGAGACACTTTCATGAACACATGACACTATATATGAAATTTGATGTCCATAATTTTATTATCAAAATATATCTTCTATCTTTTTTGATGCTTCATGATATGATTCTGAATTGAATGAAGGTTCTCAATTGTATCATCAATGAATTATATACCCACTAGCTTCCTTCCCCCAACTTAATTAGTAAAAGATGGGATATGAACTCATTTCCCATAGAAGGATTCATAAAGTGACATTTTAATAAATAGTTGGAAGCTATTATTGTATAAAAATTGAACTAGAGGTAGTTATTATAAAAAATATTCCTTGAATATAAACTGATAATGACCTTAGCATCTCCTAGAACATTTGGATGGTCCTTTTAGACATCCCATTAGTTTGAGTATGGTAGTAATTAATTAAATGAATCTCAGTTTATAAATCCTTCTAAATACTCTTCAATAAATTTAATGATATACTGGGGTCCTCATCTAATACAACTGACAAAGTTCACCATGAAGTCAATCAATTCATTAATGTTGATTCAAGTAAGGAACACAAGGGGAAAATGGTCACTAATTCAAAGGAAATTTGAAAACATTGTATGTTGATTCATAAAAACCCATATTTCATTATTCTTATTAAATGTATTGGGAAATCTAAAAACTATTTCTATTGTGATAGTTTTCTACTTACCCATTTGTATATTGAAATGTTTTATGAGACCTTTAGGATGTTACCTATCAATATTTATTTTTATCAGAACTCAAATCTTGACACATAATTAGTAAGTTCTATCTTCATGTTTTGCAAAAAAAATTCCCATAAATATTTATAAGTATTACTTAAACATATTTATATATATAAATTTAATCAATGAGATTCATCTAGTAATTACCAATTCATATGATGCACTTATAGAACATATAGTCACATTAAAAACATAAGTACACCGTCTTTATATTCAAAATCTATCAATTTCCCATTATTAATGGATTTAATATACTTTCTTAAACTATTATCATCTTGTTGGAAATTATTTAACATATCAATAAAAAATGTTCAGGTAATTAATAATATACTACTATCATTGTAAATTTCAAAAAAATTATTTTTCTAGGGAAGCACAATGACTAACTAGGGTCATCTCAACTATGAATCTTCACTATTTGATAACTTATGTTGTAAAAATTCCATAAACTATTATTTTTCTGTTGTTATTATTTTATAAAAACAATAATAAATCATTCTACGTTTTTAATACTTTTCAATTTAATTGAATGACATGTAATATGGAAATTATAATTTAAGCTAACATGAAAATCTAAATAGAATGAAATAAAGAAAAATGTATTTAGTTGTTGGTTCGCTTTTGGGATAAATTAGTGTTCTAAATTATATGATTGATATTATTTAGATAATACAAACAAGATATATCCTTTATAATCACATTTTTTTATTAATAAATTTTGGAACCATTGAATTCATATTATACTCTATTTCCACCTCGTCCTGTAATGAAAGATGATGACACACCTAATTAGATGTAATGACCCAATGACTTGTAAATGGAAATAAATTTTTAAAATTATAACTTATAGTATAATCACATAAGTAATCGTAATGAAATATAATGATACTAAATAATATTTTACCATTAAACAAAATTTTCCACTTCTATGTATTGAATTTCAAAAATCTGACACACATAGTTGTGCTCAGGGAGATTTTTGGAGTCTAATAAAAAAAATAAATTTTATTAAATAGTTACATAACTTTATAAATTGAAATGGTACAATTATAAAGTGTGATATAACACTATAAATATTAACCTCACCTATTATAGTATTTATGTAGGATTTATCTGAAATCATTATGTACCAATGTATTGGAATAAGTAAACAAATGTTTTAAAAAATATATTTTTCAAGTAGATTATGTTTTTAATTTAAAATTAAAATAAACATATTTTGAAAATTATATTTGAAAAATAGAGTAAATTTTTTAATTCAATATATTGAAAAATGGTTAGTGTGAATTTTTGGGATTTTTCTGAAATACATGAATTTTTTATGATTCGTGAAATACCATAACTTTCCAAATATTCTAAAAATACTAATTATAGAGTCATATGTGATGTTATGGTGATGTAAGACCAATTGTTTTGTATTCATATGATAAAATCATTGCAGTTGGTCATGTAATAGTCACCATTACTTGTCCTTTGGAGAAATAATAAACTAATTAATATTATATTGAGAAAACCCCTCTCCCCTCAACTATAAATATCACCCTCCACACCTTCATTTCCTCACACCTCTCAAGCTTAAGAACGCATCTAAAAACTTCTTAAATATGTTTTTTACCCCTTTCCCACATCCAAGAAGCTTTTTTTATTAAACAAAGTCCAGTCCATGGTGCCTTGTGTAGGATCTCAAGTGGATAACACAAGAGGTAATTACCCTCTATCTTTTCCTTTAATTTCCTTTCAACTTCACAGTCATTTCTTATTATCTCCCCGAATATATTCATCCACATGGTATGGTAACTCTAGTATTATAAATATACTTGAATTTTATTATACAAATGGAAAATTATGTCATCCAACTCCTTCTATTCTTTTTATTATTTGAAAGGAAAAAATTGTTCATGTGATGTTAATTTATCACCTTTAGCAATGACCTTTTTTTCAATTTTATTTTACACCTTCAGATCTGGTCATGAAACCATTTTTATGGTTGAAACAGATTATTTTATATGTATTATATCCTATTTAATGTTCTGGAACTATCTTATGTATATATTACTAAATGATTGAAAGTAATGTATTCGTTGTGGAAGAAAAACCGCGCGAATTAACCCAAATGATCATCATTAAATCCCTATCTAATGATTCATGAACATGATATAAAATATAATCAATTCTAAGATCATTTAAAATACTTTAATATCATTAATAACATTAATTATAGGTTATATATGTTTATCCATGTTCTATACGAACTTCCATTTATGAATACACGTGAATGGTTCAAGAAAACCATTATAACAAACATTCCCCAGAAAATGGACTTAAAACCTATAACTCCTCCAAAGGCCCATAAAATTACCTCACCAAACCATAATGAACCATATTCATGTAAAAAAAGTTTTGGAATTGTTAATTAATGAATCTACTATGGTAATAAAAGACATTAAATTGAAGGAAGCATTCAGATACAAGGTAATGGGAAATTCTCAAACCCAACTTTATTCCTTCGGGTTCTCCCTCTTACACTCCATTTTTTGAATAGTAACTCATTTAAAATCATTATATTACCTTTTATGGGATATCAAATTTTTCCACTTGATTTATTTCGAACAAATATTTTTCAAAATAACTCTTCTGTAAAAAACACACCTTTTATTTTCCATTGAAGGACGTTGGTTATTGTATCATGTCTGTTATTCCAACATTCTTATGGGAACCCAACATTTATGAATTTTTTATTATGAGATGAAACCCACTCATCTCCATGGGTTAGTTATGTTTATTTTTAATATATATTCTCTGTGGAATGTAGGGTAGTGATAATGTTATGATGAGACGGGTGCGCCCATAATTATATAGCGCAATATGAATGTCTGAATGTGACGGGTGTGCCCAAAATTCTACAGCACTCCAATGCATTGGGTAAAGTGATGAATCTCATGTGTTAAAGTGAAATGATGTGTGGAGAATATTCTATCTTTTATTAAAAGTATTCATGGTAGTTAACCACTAAGAATTGATGTTTTATTTTTATGCATTGCAACATTTCAAGACTTTTATTAATGCTTCCTCTCATGTTCATGATCCATTTCCTATGTTGTATTATCTTAATCCATTGTTATATTGTTCTTATCTATCCTCTTACTAGTCATTTATATCACCCCTTTTTGAGGTATATCCTCAGGTGACTACATGTACTATGGAATGGTCAAGTGGCAATAAGATATTATAGATGAAGGAATTAAATAAATGTTTATGTCTGATGTGGTAAATGTAATATATGGTCCTAGTTCTTCCAAGACGCTAAACCTATGGATCCTCATAGTGTAATACTATTATGTTTTTTATATTTATCTTGATTTAATAGTAATTTAAGGAAAGGTAGAGTCTCTATAGTTGGTATCACATGCATGGTTTTGTTAATTTGGGATGTAGGATTATTAAACCTTATAGAAAACCTCTATCACAAGACTAAGTACGGATATGGATAAAATATTTTTTTATAAAGGTATACCATTATTTATTATTTTAGTGAGAAATTTACAAATAAATATGTTATTCATGACCCATTAACTATTTTTTTGTTCAAACATTTTGTATTTTAGAAAATGGTGGGATCCTAGAGAAACCAAGCCAACAACTCTTTCGCGGGCCAATGTAACAATTTCACGAACGACATTCCCAATGCTTTAGTAGGTTGAGTTAAAAATTCATGGATATGCTTACCCATCTATCCTAGTTTATTAACAATAACCAGAATAACGGGGAGCGTCCTCCACCAAATACGGTGAAACTGGATGTCATGTTTTTTATGCGGGAATAACCACTAACGTTTAAGGGATCTTCTGATCCACTAGTTGTGGAACTTTGGGTCAAATCCATGTAGAATATCTTTTTTTTCTTCACTATTCTAAGATACAGATAGGGAAACTATCTATTTATCATCAAAATGGATATGCCGATCAATGGTGGGATTTTATTAAGAACACCAAGTAAAGTGAAAAAACTGAAGAGATGTAATGGGAAGTCATTAAGATCATGTTTATTAACAAGTATTTCCCACAAAAACATCATACAGTGTTGGAGAGAGAATTCATAGAGCTCAAGAAAAAGGAAGGAGAATCTGTCAAATCCAATAATGAAAATTTCACAAGGTTCGTAGGGTATGCTTTGGGTTTTTTTATCAATAATGATAGAAAAATTTATCGATTCTTTAGTGTATTAAAACATTCAAAATCATAAGGCACCTATAATTTGAGACATTGGGAGTTATTAAGAATTTTTTAGATGTGATCTCAATGTAGAGATGAAGTTTAGAGAATGGTCCCATGACAATGATGATAAGAAACGAATGATAGAGTTACAATACAAAGGAGCTAATGATAATGGTGGGATGAAAAATCAATGACCCACATGCCAAAAATGTGGGAGGTTTCATCATGGGAACTACCTAAAAGGGACATGTAAATGCTTCAAGTGTGGGAAATAATGACACCATGCTCAAGAGTGTTCAATAGACATGAAAATGAAGGAAATTTTAGTAGGAGAAAAGAGATAACCAACCATGGTTTAATGTTAAAAATATAGGGATAAAGGGCACTATGAAAGAAAGTGCACTAAACATTAAGTTATCTTGGGTAATCTGTGTCAGGAACCATCAAAGCCGAAGGAACAAGGTGCAGATTATACCAAAACTACTGTGGAAGCGGAGTATGATAATGAAATTGTACAAGGTACACTTACAATTCACTCAAGAAAAGACAAAGACGTATTTGAATTTGGTTCTACATGTTCCTTTATATTTTTCAAGATTGATAGAACTATATAATAAATTCCCTGAAACCATGAAGAAGAGATATCTGTAAAAAGTCAAAGTGGTGAAATCATTGCAACCTAGGTGTTTAACCCTTCTCATGTTGGTGTATGTGTGAAGATTTTTCCAATTAATCTTGTAATACTTACCATGGTTTTATTCAATTCTATAATGGGAATGTATTGGCTCTTGTTATATAGAGAACACATCAACTGTCGGGAAAAGGAAATAACTTTTCATATTCCGAACCATCTCATGCTCTTATAAAAATTAATGTAAGATCATGAATATCCTTTGGAAAATCCATCAACTGTGTGGGTGTTGATTACCCATGAATTATACCTCACCCAAATGGTTGATTAAGAGGTTCCGACCCTTCAGAAATGCCCAACAAGAGGAAATACATTAATGTATTTCTCTAAGTTTTACCCAGAGTTAGCATGGATTATTATGTAGAGTTGTAAATAGAACTCATACCCAGAGCTACTCCTTTTTAAATGTTTCCCTATAGGATAGATCCTATCTAACTATAATATTTAAAGAAGTATCTCCAATATCATTTGGAAAAAGGTTTTATATGCCCTAGTGCATCACCTTGTGGTGCACCCGTTCTCTTTGTGAAAAATAATGACAGAACAATGCAGCTGTGTATCAATTATTGGGAACTCAACAAGATCACCATAATGAATAAGTATCCTTATCCAAGGATAGATGAATTGTTTGATCGGTTAATATAAGATAAATACTTCTCAAAGGTGGTTCTTTATTCTGGATAGCATAGGTAAATGGTGAATAAGGATAATATTCAGAAGACTGCCCTCCGTACATGGTATGGGCACTCTGTGTTTCTGGTGATAACCTAAGAACTTACTAATTCCCCAAAAATCATCATGGATTTCATGAATATATTCTCTAGAAAATAAATATAAAAATCATTGTTAGTTTTTATTGATTATATTCTCATATACTCCAAGGGCAAGGAGGAACATGAAGAACATCTGGATTTCATGAATATATTCTCTAAAAAATAAATATAAAAATCATTGTTAGTTTTTATTGATTATATTCTCATATACTCCAAGGGAAAGGAGGAACATTAAGAACATCTAAGACTTGTGTTTCCGATATTGAGAAAGTAGATGTTATACGCCATGTTCAACAAGCGTGACTTTTAGATGAAGAAAGTCACGTTCTTGGGACATGGGTTTAAAAGTGAGGAATGTAACACCCTGAGATTTTGTAAATAAATATAGAATGAAATTTTATGATCAATCCATTAAACAAAACTTTTCCTCTTTTGTGTTTGGATTTTCGAATAATGGTCATCTAGAGTTTGTTCAGTAAGTCATTTGGAGTCTGATAGATCAAACTTGTTTTTTTGGTGAATAATAACATACCATTATGAATAATAATATGAATTTTAATATGACCCTTATGAATAGTAAATAATGAAATTATTTTATTTTCAAAAGGTAATATGAATATGGGATCTTCATTAGTTTTTCTATGTCACATAAAACTAATTTCACTTCAAGATTGTTATTTTTTTAATTAACTATGTCCTTATTTAAAAATTAAATTAATAATATTTATAAAATTATTTTGGAAAAATGGAGTTCACTATTTAATTCTTCATGTCAAAAAATATTAAGGGATAATTTTTGGGATTTTTTTGAAATTCTTGAATTTTTTATGAATAGTGAAATACGATAAAATACCGTATATACACATTATCAGATAAATAAACAATTTATGACATCATAAGTTATTTAAGGACACTTGGTTGTAACTCACATGCACATATTACTATTAGGGGTCACATGAAACAAAAATATTGGTTTTCTTTTGGGAAATAATAAAATAATGAGGTAAATATTCAAAATTTACTCCTATCCACCACTATAAAAACCCCTCAACACTTCCCCTTGTATTCTCTCCTCTAAGCCTTGAAACTCCTAAAAGTTCTTCTCAATTACCCTTCCTTATTATCTCCCTACGTCCAAGAAGCTTCTGGTCTTTCCAAAAGACCAAAACCACTTCCCTTAAGGAGTTTATCAAGGAGGTTATTCCCTGAGGTAAAGCACCCTTTTTTTAATTTGGTTTCATTCCAATTTATCTTATTTTGATATCCTATCCACACCTCCTCTGTACAAATGATCATTATAACTCCCATATCATATATATACTGGAATTATATCATCTGAATGGAAGAACCATCATAAATATTCTTACTGTCTACCTTTTATTTTTTATAAATGAAATCAACGTCCATGAGGTTCCAATTTATAGCCTTCGTGGATGACGAAGTTTCATTCTTCAATTTATTCATCATTATCGGTCATGAAACCATATTTGTGGTTGAAATAGACTATAAAATATGTATTATAACATTATTAATATTAAGGAACTAGAATACGTACATATAATTAAGTTATATGACAAAACTATTTAATAATAATCCAAATACCGCCGAATAATCGAAGTAGTTGTCATCTAATTATTCTTACTCATTCCATGTAACCAAATGATAGAAATTAAAATTAACAATTATTTATTTTCATAAATAATATATAATTCCAATCCTGGAGATTTATATCCTTTCTACATGAACACTATTACTTAAAAACATGTGAACTGATTATAAAAATAAAAAAAACGAACACCCTGGGAAACAGAATTCAATACATTAACATATCAATAAATACATATATGAACTATCCTGAATTATGGTAAACTATATAAATGTATAATAGTTTCTAAAATAAGTTATTAAAAAGTATTATTTCTTAATACAGGTGCTTAAGAACATGAGCGGAACACGTTTGGAGTTAGGGTAAGGGGTTTTCCACCCAAACTTTCATTTTCATTAGGGATACATTCATTGTCTAAATACCTCAATGAAATTATTATTTATTGTTATGTACTCATAATATATTCTGTTTGAGTATCATATATTTGTTTAAAAACCATAATCCTTCTTTATTTTATGGATAGTTACACGTTTTAAATGAAACATTCAAAATTGTTTCAAAAATACGAGCCCGATTCAAGGGAATTTCTCAAATTCTTACCTATTTTCATGGGGACTCTATAATGTGTTTTTTAAAACAATTATCTTTATAAAAGTACTCATTTTATTATTATAAAACTACCTTACTTCACTTATGGACTTATACAATTATTTTTCCAAAAGAAAATTCTTTTTTAAAAACAACCGTATTTATCTCAAGAATTGCATAATGATTTTATAAGAGTGTTTTCATCTAATTCAACACTCTTGTTGATTTCATGGTATTATTGGGCTTAATAATTTATGAATTCATCTACCATATTTTATTTAATGTTTTATGAATAAATATATTGTGGATGATCTATCATAAAACCATTCACCATATTACTCGGAATGGTTATTGTTTTATGTTTAATGATTGTGGAATGAAAATTACATTTCATATGATAGTTTCAATATGAATGTATATGTTGTTTATGTTTATCCACAAACATTTGAGGAATTAATGGGACTCATTATGTGATTGGTGAGGCCCACTATAGCACCTTGATTCATCGGTAGGTCTCATGAGACAAATAGACGAGAAATTGGCTGAGGCCATTCCCAATGTGATATGGATTCTGGTCGAGGACTTAATCATTTGGCGTCTTGGCCGAGGACTTGAAAAAATGTTTCAGAATGTCCGACATATAAACTTCCCTCATTATGAAGCTAGTAATTGAATGTTCATGTAATTATTCGACTAGTAGAATACACAAGATTATGTTTTATTATAGCATTATTTACTCAGCTCATTTTCTTGCCATAATCAGTTCATGTTTGTTATTAAAGGAATGTGTTTTCAATTATTCACCATCTCTAATGTTTATATTATCTTCCACTATATTTCATACTCTTACTGTGTGTTTGAGCTCACCCCTTTCTTATGTTTCATTTTCCCAATACATGAATAAGTAATTTATGAATTACTTGCAAGTATAATCTAGGAGACGTGATGTTTCTATTGGAATAAAATAGTGTTTTGATTCCATTTATGTTGTAATGATAAACTTATGTATGTAACTTTTTTCTAGTAATACTAAACTACTCGGTCTTTTGGGATTCATATTCCTTGTATGAATGCTAATGTAATCAAATAAGCCCCCGAATCCAAGAAACTTGGGTCGTGTCCATATAGGTTGTATCAGAGGAAGATTAGTAGAATACTTGGAAACTAGATTTAGAAAAAATAGAATTAGGAAAGAGTCCCTAAGTTAGTCTTTGATGATATACATACAATAAAGTCCTAGTATTTTGGTATGGAATAGATTATGTGGATCTTTCATGAAATACATCCTTGTCTGGATACAAGCAGGTAGAGGCGGCTCTGGCATAGATGTATCTAGGGGTAAAACCTGAAAACACCGCTTTAAGCTAGACTCGAAAGGAACTGGTGCACGACAACGAGCCTTGCGGCACTCTTGGTTAGAACACTCCAAGGGGATATTCTTAGGATAATTCATATTTTCTTTACAAGCAATTATGATGGATTGAAATGTAAAATATTCCTCAATGAAACCATTTTCGTGAATAAGGGATTAGCCATGTGTAGGATCTCAATTTTTTTAAGTTACGATTATACATTATGATTCCTACCCTAATCTAGTGTATGCCATTTTCTTGATATTTCACCAAGTGGATGGAATGGAAATCGCACGAATGCAGGTGTCCCTTGTAGGTATTTTACTCCTAAAAAAGATTATGATGTTGGCTCTGGTGTTGTGACTGGTGATGAGCAACACAAAACTATACTCGGACAACTTAATCAGGTTATGAATAATAACCTTACCCATTTGGAGCATCTGGATCCACCACGTGGAGGATCCATGCTAGATAGCATTATGTGACAAGAACCTTCATCATTCAATAGGACTACAAACCTATTTGTAGTAGATCAATGGATATGTTCCCTTGAGAATATATTTCTCACTTTGGGATGTAATGAACGATAGAATGTTTTCATGGAAGTATATCGTCTATCAGGAGATGTGGATCAGTGGGGGTCATTAATCCAAAACAAAAAGGAGGAGTAAGAGATAGAAGAGATGGAACATAGGGATTTTAAGGAAATATTCTTAGAAAAATATTTCCCTAGTGAGCAACGAGCTGATATGGAGAGACAATTCATGAATCTGAGGTAGAAGAAATATGGGAATATTGCAAGGTACGAAGCTAACTTCACAAGATAATAAAGACATGTTGTAGACTACATTTGAAATCCAAGGGAAAAAATTTATCGATTCATTGATGGACTAAACACATTACTCCAATGGGAACTACTTTCCAAAGTATTTCATTATATGAGGATATAGTTTCATGTGCCATCAAGACATAAAAAAAATTCTCTCAGTCTTATGACTTTATGGGAATGCATGAAAATAAGAGGCCTTCTAAAAACCCTGGGAAAGGAAATAAGGAAACATGGAAGAATGTAAGAGTTTAATTTCTTCCATGTGACAATTGTGGAAAGAAACATCGTGGAGCATGCTTAAAAAGAAAAGGAGTATGCTAAAATGCGGTCAGAAAGTCCATATTGCTGGTGATTGCAAAGGGAATAAGGAAGCCAATGATGTTCAATGATATAGTTGTTGGGAGATGGGACAATATGATAACGATTTTCCAAAACGTCGAGGAAGTATGCAACAGAAAAGGCCAAGGGATCAGGGGAAATCTTATGCAATCACAACTGCAGAGGTTGAAGTTCCTAATGACATGGTGGTAGGTACATTAATTGTTTCCTCAAGTTTAGCCAATGATTTTTTTGATTATGGATCATCACATTGTTTCATATCATCACAGTTTTCTAAGAAAATTAGATATCTCTAATTTGATTTAACAAGGTAATTGTCGGTCAAAACTCCTAAGGGAAGTATCATTGCTACAAGGTTCTATAAATCAGTTCCCATTAGAGAATATAAATGCTCTTTATCTGCTGATCTCATTGTCATACCCATGAGTGATTTTGATATAATCCTCAGTATGGATTGTCTTTCAAACCATGATGCAACAATTCATTGTATGAAGAAGGAGGTTACGATTTTTGATGACAATGATAAAGAACACCTTCTATTTAGATCAGAATTGTCACCACCTGATTCTTATCTATATCCACCCCTAGTAGCTCAACTAAATTCAATTATTGGGGAGGACGAGAATGAAATAACTATGGGTGAGGAAAGGAATGTTCAAATAGAGGATGTACATATTGTGAGAGAATATTTTGATGTGTTTCTAGAAGATTTAACTGGAAATCCTCTAGAACAAGAAATTGAGTTTTCCATTGATTTAATTCTGGGTTCAAGGCCCATATCGAATGCCCCTTATAAAATGGCCATTGTGGAATTAATGTAACTAGAGAAACAACTAGAGGAATTGAGTAATAAGGGATTAATATTCCCTAGTGTTTCTCCATGGGGATCCCCTGTCCTTTTGTTAGGAATAAAGATGGATCTATGGGGTTATGTATTGACTACAGGGAGATCCATACTATAAAAATAAAGAACAAGAATCCCCTACCTCGCATTGATGAGTTATTTGACAAAATGCGTGGAGATCAATACTTTTCAAAGATTGAACATCGATCTAGATATCATCAGTTGTTTGTGAATAATGAAGACATTTCAAAAACAACATTTTGAACTAGGTACAGGCATTAGGAGTTTACAGTAATTCCTTTTGGATTGACTAATGCACCCTCTGTCTTCATGGATCTAATGAACATAGTTTTCAAAGAATATCTCAATGATTTGGTGTGGTATTTATTGATGATGTCTTGGTATAATCCAAAAGAAATGAAGATCATTAAAATCACTTGCACATTTTCTTGAAGACTCCTAGAAGACATGAATTATAAGAGAAGTTTAATAAGTGTGAATTCTGGCTTCGGGAGATTTCTTTTCATGGCCATATTTTCTCTACAAATGGAATCCTAGTTGATCTTGTGAAAAAAATGCAATCCAAGATCGTCCCATGCCAAAAAACACAACCGAGTTGTGCGGTTTTATTGGATAAGCAGGTTATTATCGGTATTTCGTGCAGAATTTTGCCCGACTAGATAACCTGCTAATGAAGCTTACACGTAAAGGGGTTAAATTTTTTTCGACAAAATATTGTGAATAATGTTTCTAAGAACTGAAGAGAAGATTAGTCAATTCTCTTCTATTGACTCTACCATCGGGGAATGATGGGTTTTTTATTTATTTTGATACTTCAATGAAAGGACTTGGTTGTGTCCTTAGGCAAAAAGATAGGGTTATTTCTTATCAATCACGATAGATAAAAATTAATTAGAAAAAATATCCTACTCATGATCTTGAGTTAGCTATTGTAATATTTTCTTTTAAGATTTAAAGACATTATATCTATGGTGAAAAAGTGATATTTATGCCGATCAGAAGAGTTTAGAGTATATATTCTAATAGAATGCACTCAACATGAGGCAAAGGATATGGCTTAAACTACTCGAGGATTATGATTTCATGATACACTACCACATGGGGAGGCAAATAAGGTGGAAGATGATTTGAGTAGAAATGATCATGGAGTTTTGAACAAGATGATAGTTGTAAGGGATCCTATTTTCGTTTATCTAGTAATGATGGATACTGAAATAACCATAGAAGTTGAAACATCAATTCCTTTTCAAATGGTTGTTAGACCATCTTTACTATAAAGGATAAAAAGTTCTCAGGCTGATGATGAGGAGTTTCAAAAGAAGATTAATGCTATGAATGATAGTAGATTGAGTGACTTCGTATATGAAGAAGGAATTCTGAAATTTGGGAAGAGAATTTGTGTTCCCAATATACCTGATCTAAAAATGGAATTTTTGGATGATGATCATAGTTCCAATTTTTCTATACACCATGGTAGCACTAAGGTGTATAGAGATTTGAAGTAAATTTTTTGATGGGACAACATGAAGAGTGAGATTGCTGATTTTGTGTCAACATGTATAGTTTGTAAACAAGTGAAAACTGGAAGGCAACAGCCTGTAGGCGTATTGAAACCTCTTCCCAAACCTGAGTGGAAATGGGATAATATCACGATAGACTTTGTCATGGGACTACCAAATACTCCTAGAAGGAACAATGCAATATGGGTCATTTTTTGATCGTCTTACCAAGTCAGCACATTTTCTTGCTATAAGAGAAGATCTACCACTTGAACGTTTAACAAGAATATATATTAAATAAGTTGTAAAACTTCATGGTGTACCCTCATCAATTGTTTCTAATCGTGATCCATGTTTTACATCATGATTCTGGAAGAGTCTTCAGAAGGATCAAGATACTGATCTTCATTTGAGAACTTCTAACCACCCACAAACTGATGGATAATCAGAACGGACTATTCAAACAGTGGAAGACATGTTTAGGTCTTGTTCACATTACTTTCAAGGCATGTGGGATTAGTATTTACTTCTAGTGGAATTTTCCTACAACAATAGATTCCATTCAAATATTCATATGGAACCCTACGAAGCATTATATGGGTGGAGATGTCGTACAACAACTTTCTGGGATGATGTTGGTGAAAGAAAGCTCGTGGTCCCAGAACTTGTTGATGAAATAATGGAGAAGGTGAAGATTATCCAGAACCATATCAAAATAGCACAATGTCGGAAAAAGAGCATTGATGATAACCAAAGGAAGGATTTGGAGTTTCAAGAAGGTGATCATGTTTTCTTAAAGGTATCTCCAGGGATGGGTATTATATGATTCGGTAAGAAGGAAAATGTTATAACCCATCCTCGGGGCTCGTGTCGTGACTACCCCAAACCCGCCTCCCATATGCCAGCTGTTGGCGACTAGAACCAAGGCGTAAATCCTGACTAAAAGGGGAAGGCATTGCCTTTATAAAGTAAACAAATACCACATAGTAATAATGTAGAAGTAAACAGTAAGTAAAACTGGGTACAGTAGTAGTGCGGAAACGTAAGTGGGCCTGAATACAAACCCATAATAAAAGTAAAGTACAACTATAAAGGAAGTACAACAACTGAAAGTAAATGAGCAATGTCGAGCCGTCCATAGGAAGTCCCACCTGAAGGGTGGGTACAGATAGTCTGCCCATCTCCACGGGTCCAACCGTCCACTCCGTGTACGTCCTGCCCAGTGGTCCACCTCCAAGTACCGACATTCTGCACAAGCCTCCACCACGATCAGCGTTGTCTGTCGTCTACATCCAACACAACGTAGTGTGGGAATAGCTCGTGCAGGGGTGAGTATACGCTAGTCAGTAGGGACCCCGAGACCCCCGAAGGTCTCCTCGAATCCACAAAGGATAATCCACAAAGGAAAGATACAATCAAGAAGTAACAACCGACACTTCATAGGTATATGACCATACATATACCTAAGTTATCAATTCTAGTTCAGCTCCCACATCTGATCCCAAGTACAACCCAGTCCACAAAAGAAAACATAACCCATTCCACATAAGAATTCACAACCCAATCCACATAGAAAAGTATAACGTAATACACACAGGATATCAAGTCAATATTATCAAAGATAATGATTGAAAGTGAAGACTCAACTCTCACATGTATACTTCTTTATAAGACAAAAGATATGATCAGATGTAGACACTGATTCATCTAAGCTGTCGGACCCACACAGGATCGGTAGGTACTAACCCCCGCAATTACCCACACAGGATCTGACCCACATAGGATCGATATGTGCTGGCCTACACAGGACCACTGAGCGCTGACCCACACAGGATCGGTACGCACTGATCCACACATGATCGCTCAGTGCTGTAGTTGTCGCTGTCGAACCCACATAGGATTTCTATACAGTCTTCATCTTCATCGCAGTCGCAGCCAACTCTAGGGTTCCCGCACACAGCAAGCTCGTTCGGGGAGGGTCCGCTCCACGAGCCAAGGGGCCGATACATCTAATGACACAAAGTCCAGTGTTGATGTATCACAAAGTTCTGTATCGTCAACAAAAACTCAACGTGATAGACGAAACATCAATCGGACGCCCAGTGTGAGAGTTATTGGCTTTTCCATTCTAGGGGACCGGTTGGTTTTTATGTCAAAACCAAACCGTCCGCACTCCAATTGCATCCAAACCTCGAGCAGAGTAATCCAAAAGGTCCGTCTCACTAAGAGAAATCCACCAATGTCGACGGCACGACAATCGGACGTCCAGAGCTCAAGTTATAAGCGTTTTTGCTCCGAGGGCCCGGTTAGTTTTGGGCTCTAACCAACCCGCTTATACCCAAGGTTCTCCGAAACCTTTAGTGTAATATACTGAAACGCCTGTCTCGATCCAAGGATCGCATCGCAACTAACGGTGCGTCAATCGGAGGTTCATAGCCCATGATATGTGCAAAAGAACGGATGTGTCTGGTTTTAGTGGGTTTTGGGCCCGGACCGACCCGGTGGGTGCAGGTAGGCCCAACTGGTGCGGCCTGGCCCCACCAGCATGGCTCGGCCCGGCCTGGGCAGCCGGTTGGCCTGGTGCGGGCGTGGCTCGCTGGTGGCTAGCTCGGTCCTGGCTGAGCTGAGCGGAAGGGGGGGGGGGGGCGCTGCCCCCCGATTGAAACTGCGGCCCCCCTCATGGGGGCTGCTACTTTTTGCCAACCGGGGGTTATGACCCCCGGTCTCCCCCTAAAATGGCCGGCCAAGTCTGGCCAGCCGGTGCTGCCGCCGCGGGACCACCGCGGTCCCGCCCTCTAAGGTGCCAGTTGCCGGTGGTTTTGGCCGCCCCGCCTTGCACCTCTGCGGCTTTGTGCCGTGGCCTTTTCCGACCGGCGTGGCGCGACAGCGCCGCGCCCGTCCACCGCAGCCCCGCTCTGGCCGCAGCCTCTTCATGGTTCTCCGGCGCGGCGCAACGGCGCCGCAACTTTGATTGACCTCAACGGCAGGGCGTGACCACTCCGCGCTTCTTCGACGCATCCCTCCATGTTTCCACGCGGTGAAATTGCACCGCGCCCCTTTTGTCGAGCCACAACAAACACAACAACCTAGGGGGGAGGACGGTCAGTCCTGTTCATGCGGTCTGGCATCCTCCAGTTAAGTTGATAATAATTGGTCCCAAATAAAATACGAATAACGGCAATGATCATTGCACGAACAAAATTAACCACTACCTCAATGTGTCGTCGAACGAAGGTTCGTCGCGGGAAATAATCGTCGTGGAAGATGGCGTCGTGGAACAATTTTCTATAAGCGTCGTCATTTTCACGGAGAAGAGAATCGTCCACGTCATGGTACATGGTGTCGCGTCGTCGATCTCTGAGGATTCGGCATTCATCATTGTCCTTCGTCTGAGGCTGGCGTTCTTCGTCGGTGACGGTGCGTTCTTTGCATTCTTCAAGGAGGAAGAAGAGGATTCCATGGCTTGAGAAATTCCTTTACAATCCCTCTCAGACAACGAACCAACCCTTAATGAAATATAACTTGTATTATTCAATTAACACAGAAGCCAACATCTCAATTTGAAATTCAAAAATAATTCATTAAATTAATTGAATTAATTGAAGAGTTTTAACCATCCAATTAATGTGATTGTTGAATCGGAATTTAATAGGGGGTGCGGGTGTGTTGCAAAAAGGGGGTTTGAGGAAGTCGAATAGGTGGGTCTTATGTGGGCCCCACCCCACTAATATCCTACCCAGTGGAGTAGGATATTGTGGGTCCCACTCCAACCACCATGTTTAGGTTTTAACTACTTAGAAATAAAAATAAAATTGGTTGCACGAATTTTATTTTATTTATTACTTAACCCATTATTTTAATAACCACATCCGAGAAAACACAACTCTAGAAAAGGTGTTTCTAAGTAAATACTGGTGCTGCGGTTTCATCCGTGCCCTTAGATTTCGATTCCGAGCACCGGTACAAAAGTTAGAAAAACCCGCTCGCTCGTTCGCTGAACGTACCCAATCTAAATTTCAGAAATTGATTCCGGGCACACTGGGCCTCAGAATCAGGTGCTTTCAAGAAACTGCATTCTTGTAAAATCCCAAAAAAAATTATGAAAAAATTTCCCCTGAATTTTACTTGTCTTTACATTACTCCCACCTCAGGGATTTACGTCCCCGTAAAGATACATCATAAACTAGGGAAATAAATGTGGGTACTGTGCACGCATCTGAGCCTCCCACTCCCAAGTTCTCTCATGGAGGTTCCCATGCTGCCACCTGATGCGCTCTAGAGGAATCGACCATGCACGTAGGACCCACTCCTGTCGATCCTCGATCTCAACCGGGACCTTCACAAAGGTCACCCCACCATCAATGTCTATCTCCCCATGGTCGATGATATGTGTCGAGTCGTGCACATATCTCCTCAGCTGAGATAAGTGAAAGACATCGTGCACCCGGGGCAACTAAGGTGGTAGAGCCAAGAGATAAGACACCTCGTCTATCCTTCTAAGTACCTGAAAATGTCCGATGAAGTGCAAAGACAACTTTCCACCTCAGCCAAATCTCGGTAATCCACGTCGAGGTGAGACCCACAAGAAGACGTGGTTGCCATCCTCGAACTATAGTGGTCTCCGCCTCCTGTCAGCATAAGACTTCTGTCGGCTCTGAGATGTCCTCATCCACTCCTGGATGACCTGGACCTTCTCTGTCATGGCCTGGACCATCTCTGGTCCCATAAGTGATGACTCTCTTAGATCTGTCCAACACAGAGGTGATCTGAAAGGTCGACCATATAATGCCTCATATGGTGCCATCCAGATGGTGGAGTGTTATCTATTGTTGTACGCGAACTCCACCAAGGGTAGTTTAACATCCCAGTTATGACCAAAGTCTAGGACACATGCACAGAGCATGTCCTCATGAGTCTAAATGGTCCTCTCTGTCTAACCATCCGTTTGAGGGTGAAAGACGGTGCTCAGGCGTAGCTGCATCCTGAATGCCTCCTGCAACCCCTTCTAATGCCAGGAAGTAAAGCATGCATCTCGATCGGAGATGATAGATGATGGAACACCATGAAGCCATACAATCTCTTAAACGTAGAGGCATCCTAAGCTCTCCACTGAGCCCTGCTCTTTGATGGGTAAGAAGTGGGCCGACATGGTGAGTCGGTCGACAATCACCCAAATGGAGTCTTGACCTCTGGAAGTACGTGGAAGCCCAGTCACTAAATCCATAGATATCCCATCCCACTTCCACTCCGGGACCTCCGGAGGCTGTACCAAGCCTTCTGGTACCTGGTTCTCTGCCTTCACCCGCTGGCAGGTGAGGCATCATGAAACGAACTCTGCCACAACATCTTTCATACCCGGCCACCAGTGTTGTCATATAAGATCTTGGTACATCATCTACACTCCTGGATATACTGCTATATGGGAAGTGTGATACTCCCTCAGCACCTCCTCTTGTAAAGCAGCTGGTACCATGGTACATTTTATGAAAATAATGTCGTTCTCTCCTCTTATAGAGAATCCATCAGGTGCCTATCTTGAGGATATCTGTGCACTCCGCATCTCACAGTCAACATCCCAAAGTTGTGCCTCTCTGACCCGCTGAAAAAGTGGATGAGTGGCTATGAGTGACTGAAGAAAGGCTGCTCCATCTCTATCCACGAAGGATATCTACAAAGAGGCTAGCGACTCTGTCACCTCCCCAAGTAGCTGAATGCCCAACCTCTTGGTGAGTGCATCAGCTACTACGTTCCCATTTATAGGAGTACAGACTATCTCAATGTCATAGTCCTGGAGGAACTCGAGCCATCGCCGCTGTCTCTGGATCAGGTCCATCTGCGAGAAGATGTACCTGAGACTCTGGTGGTCAGAGTAGACTGTAAAGCGCTTTCCCATCAGAGAGTGTCGCCACATCTTCAGAGAGAAGACCACTACTGCTAACTCTAGGTCAGTGGTAGCATAGTTCTACTCATGTTTCCTCAACTAACGTGATCCATAGGTGATCATTGCCCTCTCCTGCATTCAGACACATCCAAGTCCAGTCCCTAATGCATCACAGTCGACTACGTACCCAACTCCCTCCTCCAGTAGCCTCAAGATAGGTGTGATGGTCAGTCTCTGTCTCAGATCCTAGAATCTCTACTGACATCTATCTGACCACACAAAGGGTTTTCCCTTCTTCGTCAAAGCTGAAAGTGGTGCCGCAACTGTAGAGAAGTCCGGCACAATTATCCGGTATTACCCAGCTAAACCCATGAAACTCTGCACCTCCGTCACGCTCCTGGGTGGATCTCAAGCTAGCACTACCTCGATCTTCACAAGATCCACCACAAATCCCACCTCAGTGATGACGTGTCCCATGAAGTGGACCTCACTTATCCAGAACTGACACTTCAAGAGATTACCATAAAGTTGGTTCTCTTAGAGTGTGTCCAGTACAACCCGCAAGTGGTAGGCGTGCTCCTCCTTAGTAGTCGAGTATATCAATATGTTTTCGATGACGACCACAACAAATTGATTGAGGTAAGGATGAAAGATCATGTTCATGAGTCCCATGAACACGTCTAGAGCATTGGTTACACCGAAAGGCATAACCAAGAACTCATAGTGGCCATACCGATATCTGAAGATCTTCTTCGGCACATCCTCGTCCCGAACTCTGATCTGATGATAGCCTACATGAGGTCTATCTTCGAGAGACACCGTGCTCCCTTGAGTTGATCGAAGAGGTCATCAATCCTCAGTAGCGGATACTTTTTCCTCACGGTCACCTTGTTAAGGCGACGATAATCGACACACAGCCGCATGCTTTCGTCCTCCTTCTTGGCGAACAAAATCAGAGAAGACCGTGGTAAAACACTGGGTCAGATGAATCCCTTGCCCTGCAAGTCCTCCAGCTGTACCTGTATCACTCGGAGCTCAGAAAGAGCCATCTTATATGCTGGTGTGGATATCAACGTTGTAATGGGGTACAAGTCAATATAAAAGTCTACCTCTCTACGAGGAGGTAGTCCTGGAACGTTGTCAGGAAAGAAGTCCGCATACTGATCCACCACTATAGAAAAACTCGGACTACACACATCAACTACTCCTAGGATGTGTCTAGCCAACTGATGAGTGATGGGATGTCCTCTCCTCTACGTGATTCCATCCTGTGCTGTAAAGGCTCCCTTCTCGCCGGTGATGGTGAACCTGCTCCCATCGGTGCGAACACATCGCACCTTGCGCCTAATACAGTTGATCTGAGCATAGACTGTAGATAACCAATCCACGCCCAGGATGACGTCGTAAGGCCTCGACGCTACTACAAGTAGATCCCAGCCAAAGCTCTCGCCTCCTAGAGTAAGCTCACACTACCGGAACCAGTGCGAAATCATCGAGTATGCTCCCATAAGAGTCTCTAGTAGTAAGGATCGAGCCAATGGCTCAGTCGGAATCTCCGAGCTCCGAACAAGGGCAGCGACAATGAAAGAATGACTTGATCCTATGTCTATAAGAACTGCAGCAAGGGTGGAGTAGACACATATAGTACCATGAATCATCTCGGGTGCGCCGTGGTCGTACGCCTCTGCTGCCTGAAGTTGTGTCTGCCTCGCACCGCCAACTCCCTTTGGTCAGGGTGGACCTCCTGGTGGTGGTGGTGGTATAGCCTCAAAGCGTTTCACACCACCAGCTGCTCGTCCATATCCTCTGCCTAGTCCACCTTCTCCATGCGGGCCACCTTGGTCCACCCTATTCCCCTACCTAGGTGGTCCCTCTACGGTCTGCTGCTCCTCTGCACGGCAGGTCAGGTAGTCACGAGTCATGTGGCCCTGCTCGATGCATGCGTAGAATTGTCTGCCCCTCGTAAGACTGGCTCTGCGATGTGTGCCCCGCATCTCTAAGCCAGTGTCCTAAGGTTGTACACCTGATGGTCTATTCCGCCTAGACCCCTGGGACATCCGTCAACTGCCAGCTACAGAAGACTCGGCTACGTGCTGCCCTGTGGTAGGTCTCTGTTCTGGTGTAGGCTTAGTAAGAAATCTCTCAATAAGAAGGGCTTTCTCCAGTACTCCTGCCTGTGTCGGAATGCTGAGGGAGATTAGTGATTCCCTGATCTCATGCCTCAGTCCCTTCTTGAAGGTCCGGGCCCAGAAGAATGGGTCTCGTACCATGTGTGTCGAATAGTGCGAGATATATATAAATTTCATCGTGTACTAGGCGACTGTCATGCAACCCGGCTACAGCTGTAGTAGCTCCTGGATGCGCACCGCACGGAGGGTGGATAGGACAAACTCTGAGCGGAAGAGGCTCTCAATGTCTGTCTATAGGAGATATTCCTCATCGTGCACCTAAAGCATCAAGCTCCACCATTTTCCTACCGCCACATGCAGGAGACTCGCTTCAAGGATCACCATGAGGTCTGCTGGTGTCCACACAAATCGGAAAACTTGTACAACTGCCTCCAGCCAATCCTCGGCTTCCTGAGAGTCCATCTCCTAGAGGAACCTAGGCAGTCTCTGAAGCTGGAACTTGTGCAGTGCACCAATGTGACATGCACTCTCAAAGGCTGGGGCTGGTGGCATCAGTGGCTTGGGGGGTAGAGGTACCGTCGGTACCTCCACTATAATATGGCCCTGCATCGAGGCCTCATCGCTTGGTGGGCTATCATCACATACAAAACTCGGAACCCTAGTTGGCTGCCGTCGTGGGGCCATCTTGAAAATAGATAGGTGTGCCACGGTCAAAACAGTATACCTGGTGAGCAGACACAATGTAATCACAAAGCAAACTTGAAACACACATGCAATCAATGTTTTTGTGCACTGAGTCGGAAATCAGAAGTCAGGGTCCTGGTGTACGGATACGACGGCCGCTGCACCAACACTGGACTCCCTGGACCGATAACCACACTCAATAGCCTTAACAATATTGCTTCACATAGAAAAAAAGATCAGAGTCCTGAGTTCTGTGGTAGAACCAAACTCCTTTGATACCAATTTTTCACGACACGTCCTTGGGGCTCGTGTCGTGACTACCCCAAGCCCGCCTCCCATAGGCCAGGGGTTGGCGACTAGCACCAAGGTGTAAATACCGAGTAAAAGATGAAATAATTTCCTTTATAAAGTAAACAAACACCATAGAGTAAGGAAGAAGAAGTAAACACTATGAAAAACTGGGTACAATAGTAGTGTAGAAAAGTAAGTGGGCCAGAATAAAAACCCAAACTGAAAGTAAAGTACAACTAGAATGGAAGTACAACAACTGAAAGTAAAGCAGCAATTTCAAGCCCTTCACAGGAATCCCTACCATACGGGTGGGTACAAATAGTCTCCCCAGCTCCAGGGGTCTAACCGTCCGCTCTGTGTACGTCCCGCCCAGTGGTCCACCTCCCAGTACCGACTTGCTCCACAAGCCTCCACCACGATCAGCGTTGTCCGTCGTCTACAACCAACACAATGTAGCGCGGGCATAGCCCGTGCAGGGGTGAGTATACGCTACTCAATAGGGACCCCGAGAATCCCGATGGCCTCCCAGAATCCACAAAGAATAATCCACAAAGGAAGGATACAATCACGAAGTAACAACCGACACTACTTAGATATATGCCCATACATATACGTAAGTCATCAATTCCAATTCATCTCCAACATCCGAGCCCAAGTACAACCCAGTCCACACAAGAAAACATAACCCATTCTACATAGGAATTTACAACCCAATCCACATAGGAAAGTATAACGTAATCCACACAGGATATCTAGTCAATCTTATCGAAGATAATGATTGAAATTCAAGACTCATCTCACACAGGTATAATTTTTCATAAGAAAATAGAGATGATCAGATATAGCCACTGATTCATCTACGCTGTCAGACCCACACAGGATTAGTAGGTACTAATCCCCGCAATGACCCACACATGATCAGTATGCACTGGCCTACACAGGACCGCTGAGCACTGACCCACACAAGATCTGACCTACAGAGGATCGATAAGCACTGATCCACACAGTATCGCTGAGTGTTGTAGTCATCGCTGTCGAACCCACAAAGGATTTCGGTACAGTCTTCATCACCCTCTCAGTCGCAGCCAGCTCTAGGGTTCACGCAGACAGCAAGCTCGTTCGGGGAGGGTCCGCTCCACGATCCAAGGGGCCGATACATCAACTAACACGATGTCCGGATTTGATGTATCCCAAAGTTCTGTATCTTCAACACGAACTCAATGTGACAGATGGCGCTCAATCGGATGCCCAGTCTGACATTTATTATCCTTTTCATTCCAGGGCCTCAGTTGGTTTTTAAGTCAAAACCAACCATAACGCCCTCCAACTGTGTCCAATCCTCAATCAGTGTAAGCCAAAATGTCCATCTCACTAAGAGTAATCCAACAAAGTTGACAGCACGTCAATCGGACGTCCGAAGCTCAAGTTATAAGCGTTTTTGCTCTGAGATCCCGGTTGGTTTCATTCTCGAACCAACCCGACTATACCCAATGTTCTCCGAAACCTTGAGTGTAATATACGGAAAAGCCCATCTTGATCCAAGGATCGCATCGCAATTGGCTGTGCGTCAATCGGATGTCCGTAGCCCAAGATATTGGCGAAAGAACGGACATTTCAAGTTTTAGGGGCTTTTGGGCCCGAACTGACCCGACCTGAGACCCCTTGGGTCGGCCTGAACCGGGTCGACCTGACCCGGGTCCGGGTCCGGCCCTTTAGGGCGCGGCCCGACTGGGTGGGCGCGACCCCGCCTAACCAGCACAGGCCGGCCCCACCGGCACGGCCCGACCCGGCCTGGGCGGCCCTGCCCGGTGTAGCCGGTCCGGCATGGGCAACCGGTTGGCCTGGTGCGAGCGTGGCTCGCGGCTGGCCAGAACGGTGCTGGGCGAGCTGAGCAGAAGGGAGGGGGGGCATCCCCCTTGATTGAATCTGCGGCCCCCCACATGGGGGCCGCTTCTTTTTTCTAGCCGGGGGTTATGACCCCCGATCTCCCCCTGAAACGGCCGGCTCGGTCCGGCCGGCCGGTGCTACCGCTGTGGGACTGGCGCGGTCCTGCCCTCTGAGGATCCGATGGCCGGCAGTTTTAGCCACCCCGCCTTGCACCGCCACGACCTTATCTGACAGGCGCGGCACGACGGCGCCGCGCCCCTGCGTCACGACCCCGCTCTGGCCGCGACCTCTTCATGGTTCTCCGGCATGGCACGACGGCACCACAGCTTTGTTCGACCTCAACGGCGGGGCGCGAAGGCGCCGCAGCTTCGTTCGACCTCAACAGCGTGGCGCGACGGCGCCGTGCTTCTTCGCCGCATCCCTCCATGTTTCTGCACGGTGTAATTGCACCGCGCCACCATCTTTCGAGCCGCAGCAAACACAACAACCAAGGGGGGAGGAGGGTTGGCCGTGTTCGTGTGGTCTGGACTCCTCCCGTTAAGCTGATAAAAAGCGGCCCCAAATAAAAGTCAAAGAATGGAAATGGCCATTCCACGATCAAAATTAACCCCTACCTCAAGGTGTCGTCGAATGGAGGTTCATTGCCGGAAATAATCGTCGCAGAAGACGGCGTCGCAGAACAAGGTTTCGTAAGCGTCATCATTGTCATGGAGAAGATAATCGTCGGCATCGTGGTACACAACGTCGCATCGTCAATCTATGAGGATTCAGAGTTTTTCATCGTCCTTTTTTGGAGGCCGATGTTCTTCGTCGGTGACGGTGCGTTCTTCGCGTTCTTCAAGGAGGATGAAGAGGATTCCAAGGCTTGAGCAATTCCTCTTCAGTCCCTCTCACACAACGAACCAACCCTTAATGAAATAAGTCTTGTATTATTTATTTAACACACAATCCAACATCAAAATTTGAAATTCAAAATAATTCATTCAATTAATTGAATAAATTGAATAGTTTTAACCGTCCAATTAATGTGAGTGTTGACTCGGCATTTAATAGGGGGTGTGGGTGTGTTACAAAAAGGGGGTTTAAGGAAGTTGAATAGGTGGGTATCATGTGGCCCCCACCCCACTAATATCCTACCTAGTGAAGTAGAATATTGTGGGTCCCACTCCAACCACCAATCTTAGGTTTTAACAACATAGAAATAAAAAAAATTTGTTGCCCATATTTTATTTTATTCATTAATTAACCCATTATTTTAATAACCACACCCGAGAAAACAAAACACTATAAAAGGTGTTCTTAAGCAATTACCAGCGTTGAGGTTTCATCGGTGCCCTCAGATTTCGATTCTGAGAATCGGTTCAAAAGTTAGAAAAACTTGCTCGCTCGTTCACTGAACGTACATGATCTAATCTTCGGAAATTGATTTCGGGCACATCGGGCCTTGGAATCAGGTGCCGTCAGAAACCGCGTTCTTGTAAAATTCCAATGAAAATTAAGAAAAAATATCCTTTGAATTTTACGGGTCTTTACAGAAATATTATGTCCCAAGTAAATTGGATATTTTGAAATTACGAACCGAATTGGAGCCGTAGCTTACCGTTTTTCAATGCCGCCAAATCTTTCCAAGGTTCACAATGTGTTCCACGTGTCTATGTTAAGAAAGTATATGCCCGACCCAACACATGTACTCACTTAATAAGAAGTAGAACTTGAGCCCGATCTATATTAGTCTAAAGAGCCTATCAAGATTCTTGATACTAGAGAAAATGTATTGAGAAATCGGACGACTAGTCTCGTAATGGTTCTATGGAGGAATCATAAGATGAAGGAAGCAACATTGGATCCTAAGGAGATTATGTTAAAGATATACTCAAATATTTTTAGGTAATATTTTGTGAATTTCGAGGAAAATTTTTTTGTAAGGATGGGATAATGTAACACCCCATGGTTTTGTAAATAAATATAGAATTCAATTTTATAATCTGTCTATTAAACAAAACTTTGCCTCTTCTGTGTTTGGAATTTTGAATAATGGTCATCAAGAGTTGTGTTCAGCATGTCATTTGGAGTCTGATAGAACAAAATTGTTTTCATGGTGAATAGTAATATAACCTTATGAATAGTAATATGAATAGTAATATGATCTTTATGAATAGTAAATAAAGAAATTATGTTATTTTCATAAGGTAATATGATAATGGGATCTAAATTAATTTGTGAATGTCACAAACAAACTAATTGCACATTAAGATTGTTATTTTTCGAATTAACTATGACCTTATTTAAAAATTAAATTAATAATATTTACAAAATAATTTTTGAAAAATTGATTTCCCTTTTTAATTTTACCTGTCGAAAAAGGGTAGGGGTGAATTCTTGGGATTTTTTTGAAATTCTTGAATTTTTGATGAATAGTGAAATACGATAAAATACCGTATATACAAATTATCAGTTAAATAAACTATTTATGATATCATAAGTGATTTAAGGCCACATTTTTCGAAATATCATGTACTTATTACTATTAGGGGTCACATGAAACAACACTATTGTTTTTCTTGAGGGAAATAATAAAATAATGAAGTAAATATTCAAAATTTACTCCTCTCCTAGACTATAAAAACCCCTCACCACTTCCTCTTTTCTTCACTCTTATAAGACCTGAAGCTCCTCAAAGTTCTTCAAAATTACCCTTCCTTATTCTCTCCCAATGACCAAGAAGATTCTGGTCTTTCTAGAAGACCAAAACCCCTTCCCTTATGGAGATTCTCAAATAGGTTATTTCAAGAGGTAAAGCACCCTTCTTTTTCATTTAGTTTCATTTCAATTTATCTTCTTTTGCTATACTATCCTCACATCCTCTATCCAATGATCATGATAAATCCAGTATCATCTATCTAATGGAATTATTTCATGTGAATGGAAGAAAAATCATAATTATTCTTACTCCCTCCGTTTTATTTTTTAAAAACGAAATCAACGTCCATGAGGTTCCAATTTATAGACTTTGCAGACGATGAAGTTTCATTATTCAATTTATTCTTCATTACCACTCATGAAACTATATTTATGGTTTAACCAGACGATAAAATATGTATTATAACATAATTAATATTCATGAAACAGAATATATACATATAATTTAGTTATATGACAAAACTAGTTCATAATAATCCAAATACTACCGAATAATCGAAGTGGTTGTCATCTAAGGATTCTTCCTAGTTGAATGTTACCAAATTATATAAATGGCCATTAACAAATATTTATGTTCATAAATAATATATAATTCCAATCCTAGAGATTTATAACCTTTCCACATGAACTCCATTACTTAAAAACAAGTGAACAGATTATAAAAATAAAGAAAATAAACACCTCAGAACAACGAAATTCAATACAATAACTTATCAATAAAGACATAAATGAACTAACCAGAATTATGGTAAACTAAATACAAGTATAATAGGTTCTGAAATTATTTATTAAAAGGTATAATCTCATATTCTAGGTTCTTAAGTACAAGAGCATAACACGCATGGAGTTAAGGTAAGGGTTTTTCCACCTGAACGTCCATTTTCATTCAGGATACGTTCATTGTCTAAATAACTCAATGAAATTCTTATGTATTGTTATGTACACATCATATATTCTGTGTGGGTGTCATATATATGTTTACAAACTAAAATAATTCCCTATTTTATGGATAGATACACGTTTTAAAAGGAACATTCAAAATTGTTTCAAAAATACCAGCCCAGTTCAAGTGAATTTCTCTAATTCTTACCTATTTTTGAGGGCACTCTATAATCATTTATTGGAAACCATTATCTTTATAAAATAAATAATTTTATTATGAAAATAATATCGTACTTAGCTTTTGGTTATATATAATAGTTTTTACAAAATAACTCTTCTTTTCAAAATAAAAGAGTATCTATCTTCAGAGGTGCTTAATAATTTTATAAGAGTGTTTTCATCTAATTAAACTCTTTTGTGGATTCCATGGTATTATTGGGTAAAATAATTTATGAATTCATCTACCATATTTGATTTAATGTTTTATGACTAACTCTATTGTGGATGATCTATCGTAAAACCATTCACCATATTACTTGGAATGGTTAGTGTTTTATGTTTAATGATTGGGGAAAGATAGTTACATTTAATATGATAGTTTCAATATGAATGTATATGTTATTTATGTTTATACCTACTCATATGAGGAATTCATTGGACTTATTATGTGACAAGTGGGGAACATTATAGCCCCTCTATGCATTGGTAGGTCTCATGAGACAAATAGATGTGGAATTGGCCGATGCATATCCAATGTGATATGGATTTTGGCCGAGGCATTAATCATTAGAAGTCTTGGCTAAGGCCTTGAAATATGTTTCGGAATGTATGGTATATGAACTTAACTCATTATGAAGATATTAATTGAATGTTCATATGTTTATTAGACTAGTATAATACCCATGATAATGTTTTATTATGTCATTATTTACCCAGCTTATTTTCTTGCCATAATGTGATCATGTTTGTTTGTAAAGGCATGTTTTTTCAATGATTCACTATGTCTATTGTTTATATTATTTTACGCCGTATTGATTACTCTTATTGAGAATTTTAGCTCAGACCTTTCTTATGTTTCATTTAATTAGGACATGAAGATGTAATTTATGAATGACTTGCAAGCATAATCTAGGAGACGTGATGTTTCTAGTGGAATAAAATAGTGTTTTGATTCCCTTCATGTTGTAATGATAAACGTATGTATGTAACTTGTTTCAAAAAACACTAAAATACATGGTCTTTCGAGATTCATATTCCTTGTATGTATTCTAATGTAATCAAATAAAGCACCGACTCAGGGCAACTGAGGTTGGGTCCTTACTATGAAATTCCTAGGGACCATTCAAAAAAAATGTGATTGATGAATGGCCCAAGCCCTCTAGTGTCACAGAAATCCGTAGTTTTCTTGGATTAGCAGCGTACTATAGATGTTTTGTGGGAAATGTTTCCTGATTAATGGTCTTGTTAACTAAGATAAGAATGAAATGGGTAACGTCTGCATGGATGGATTAATGTGAGGGAAGATTCATGGGGAAAAATAGATGATTAATCACTGCACATGTACTCACTCTACTGAAAAGTGGATAATATTTTGTTATATATATTGAATCATCAAAAAAATTATTGGGTTGTGTACTCATGAAAAATGATAATGTGATAGAATATGCATTATTTAAGTTGAAGGTGCATGAGTATAAATACCCAACACATGATCTAGAGCTGGTAGTCGTGATTTTTTCCTTGAAAATCTGGACTTACAATCTTTATGGTAAGAAGTGTGAAAATATACCAGCAATAAATGCCTAATGTATATATTCGCACAAAAGGATCTCAACATGTGTCAAAGGAGATGGTTAGATCTAATCAAGGATTATGATTTCTCTATTCACTATCATCCTTTAAAGGCAAACAAGGTAGTTGATGTCGTGAATAGAAAAGAACCTACTACTCTTTCCATGATACAGATTGAGAAAGACATCATCTTTTTGGACATGCAAAGGATGGATTTGGAAATCATAAGTTCATGGGATACATCCTACATTTCAAAAAAGACTACACAACCATCAATCCAAGAGATTATTAAGGAGGAATAAAGGGATGATCTGGAGTCACAAAAAAAGGTGAATACATTGAGGCTTCAAGGGTTCCATAATGATGATGAAGTGGTGATTACTTTTGGAACACGGATTTTTGTGCCTTCATCACACAGGATAAAGAAGGAGCTATCAAAAAATGCACATAGAACAATATTCTCTACTCATCCTGATAGAACCAAGATGTACTGATATATCTATGAACACTTCTGGTGAGATAACATGAAAAAGGAGATCACATAATATATCTCAAGGGTCATGGTTTGTCATCTTGATAAAGCAGAGCGATAAAAGTCCAAAGCGTTGATGTATCTTTTTCCTATACCCATATGTAAATGGGAGAATGAGACTATAGAATTTCTCATGGGTATCCCAAAGAAGTCTATGTGAAATAATGCGATATGGGTTGTGGTTGACTGACACACCAAGACTTCCCATTATATAACTATTCAGGAAGATCTCCCACTTGAACAACAAACATGGATATATGTGAAGAATGTGGTGAGACTGTGTGGTGTTCCATTCTTGATTGTCACTGATCATGATCCAAGGTTCACAACAAAATTCTAGAGATGTCTTCAACATTCCTTATGTACTAAATTGAATTTTACCACGTCATATCACCCCCAAATTGATGGACAATATGACAGATATATTCAGACCCTTAAAGACATGCTAGTAGAATTGTTATTAGAATATAGAGGTGGATGGGATCAACATCTCCCATTGGTTGAGTTATCAAACAAAAATATCTTCCACTCGAGTATTCAGATGGCTCTAAATGAAGCTGTGTATAGAAAGCAATGTAGAACTCCAACCTATTGGGATGAAGTAGGAGAATGAAAGATACATGGGCCTAATCATGTGCAAGGGATGACATATACGGGTTAAGTCATCCAATAACACATCAAAGCTGCTCAAGGTTGGAAAAAGTGTAATGCGCACAACCGTCGAAGGGACTTGGAGTTCAACATTGGAGATAAAGTCTTCCTTATAATATCACCATGGAAGAGAGTCATGCAGTTTGTAATGAAATGGATGATAAGCCCAATGTACATTGGCCCCTTTGAGATCCTTGAACACATAAGATCAGTGGCCTATCAGCTTGTACTTCCACTGAATGTGGAAAAAGTTCATGATGTGTTTCATATATGACTCGTGTGGAATTACATTCCAGATCCCTCACATGTACTGAACTTAGAGGTGGTGTAGTAGGAAGATGATCTCTCCTATGAGAAACAACAAGTATAGATCCTGGACTTGAGATATAAGGTTCTATGAAAAAAACAACCCACCTTGTCAATTTTTTTTAGAGAAACCATAATATTGAAGAAGTTATATGATAACTGAAAGAGGCGATGAAGTAGAAGAACTCCCACATGTTTTGGTAAAATGAAATTTTGAGGTTGAAATTTCATAAGGGGGAAGAATGTAACAACACAATGTTTTTTCAATAAAAATCCCTTCTTATAATTATAAAATTTTGAATAATAATACATTGAATACCAATGAAATATATTGGTACTTAACACTGTGTGACCATTAAACATAATTTTTATACTTCTATGTGTTTAATTTCAAAAATCCGACATTAACAGTTGCGTTCAGGGTGATTTTTAGAGTCTAAAAGAACTAACTTAATCTGTGGTGAATAGTAACATGCCCTTATGAATAGTAATTGTACCCTTGTGAATAGTGATATAACTTTATTAATAGTAACATCACCTATGATAATATATATGTATGATTTATGTGAAACCATAATCTACCTATGTTTTGGAATAAGTTGATAAATATTTTAAAAGTGTATTTTCCATATAGATTATAATTTTATTTAAAAATTAAATTAATCATATTTTGAAATTTTTTTGAAAAAAGGACTTAATTTTTGGATTCTACACATTGAAAAATGGTTAGGGTGTTTATTTGGGATTTTTCTGAAATACATGAATTTTTTATGAATAGGGAAATACCATAATTTAACAATTAAGATAAATACACAAATTATAGTCATGTATGATATTCTACTAATGTAATTGCAATTGGTTCAGATTCACATGATAGACTTACATTAATTGGTCATGTAAGACTCAATATTACTTGTATTTTGGAGAAATAAAAAATTAAAAAATATTATATTGAAAAAACTCTTCTCCCCTCCACTATAAATACCACCCTTCACACCCTCATTTCCTCACACCTCTCAAGCTCCAATCCATGTATAAAATATGCCCAAACTACTTCCATATCCCCTCTTTCATATATAAGAATATTTTGGTCGCAACAAAAGACCAATTCAAGGTTCCTTGAGGTGGATCACAAGTGGATAACCCAATAGGTAATTTCCCTATCTCTTTTCCTTTAATTTACTTTCAACTTCATGTTATTTTTTTATTATATCCCCATCTATCTTCATCCACATGGTATGGTATCTGATTTATTATACATATACTATAATTTTATGAAACTAATGGGATACTATATCATCCAACCCCTTCACCTCTTTTTATTTATTGAATGGAAAATGTTGTTCATGTGGTGTTAATTTATCTCCTTCAAGAATGAGATGTTTTCAATTTTATTTTCCTACACCAAATATGGTCATGAAACCATTTTTATGGTTGAACCAGAGTTTGTTAAATGGACTATATCCTATTTATTTTTCTTTATCTAACTTATGTACGTATTACAAAATGATTAAAGGAAACAAGTTCATTGTGGATGAAAAACCGCCCAAATTAACCTAAACGATCATCATTAAATTCATATCTAAGGATTCACCCGCACGGTATATAATATAATCAATTTTAAGATCATTTAAACTCTTGTAATATCATTCATAACATTAATTATCAGTTCTGGATATTTATCCATTTTCCACAAGAACTTTCATTCATTAATACAAGTGAACCATTCAAGAAAACCATAAAAACAGACATTCTACAAACAATGGATTTAAACCCTATAACACATCCAAAGGACCATAAATAACATAATGAAACCATAATTAACCATATTAATTTACAAAAGGTTCTTTAATTGTTAATTAATGAATCTAATGTTGTTAAACATCAATTTAAAATGATGAAAGAATTGTGATACAATATAAGTGGAAATTATCGAACCCAACTTTCTTTCTTTGTGTTCTCCCTCTTTCACTCCATTTTTTGTTTGGTCACTCATTAAAAAACAATTTTACATAATTATCTTAACTTTTATAGTATTTGAATGTTTTTCACATGATTTTATTTCAAACAAATTATTTCCAAAAAAAATCTTCTTTCAAAAATACACCTTTTATTTCACACTCAAGGTTGTTGGTTATTATATCATGTATGTTATTCCCACTTTATTTTAGGAAACCTATGTTTATGAATGTGTTATTATGAGATAAAAACCATTAAATTCCATAGGTTTGTTTGGATTATTTTTTAATATATGTTCTATTTGGATGCATGAAAATGATAATGTTATGATGTGACGGGTGTACCCATAATTATATAACACAATATGAAAGTTTGAATATGACTTGTGCGCCCAAAATGATATAGTGCACCAATGCATTGTGACAATTGGTGAATCTAATTAATTAAAGTGAAATTTCAGGTGAACCAGATTCCGGATTTGTTCACAAGTATGTGTGGAAGTTAACCTCTAGAACATGATGATTCATTTCCACATTTCAAGCCTTTTATTAATGCTTTCTCTAATGTTTCTGATCCTATGACTATTTTATGATTATGCCCACCCATTGTTATATTATTCATATCTATCTTCTTATTAGGCATTTAGATCTCACCTTTTTTATGTATATCCTTAGGTGACTAAATCTACTATAGAAAGGTCAAGTGGTAGTAATAAGATGGAGAATAATGAATTAAATAAAAGTTTATTTTTGATATTGTAAATGTTATGTATGGTCCTAGTTTTTCATACAGACTGAACCACTATATCCTCATGGTGTATTACTATTATTTTTTTATCTTTATAATGATGTAATAATAATGTAAGAAAAGTTAGTTTCGCTATAGTCTAGTGTGTTCCATGGGCTTATCAAAGACATCTCATCCGTTGACCAATTAAACATCATCATGTGAAGAGTTAGTAAATGAATAGAGGAAAACATGTTAAAAAAGAGTAGAAATAGATTCTGTTTTTGTTCATTGGGTGATAATCACCCCATTGGGGAAATTTTTCTCATCCACGCATGCTACTGAAATCTTCAACAAAAAAATTTAAACATTATGAAAATTTAAAAAACATCATGACCTCACTCAGGACATGCCTGGGATGGCCTCCCATTATCGATAGTAAATGATCAATTGGTGGAATGAGAGGAAGAGAGGAAATAAAAATAAAATTAATTAATAAAATAATAAGAGAAAATAAAGAAGAATAATAAAAATGATATAATGGGGGATCAGAAGACAGTGAGAAAAAGATAAAATAAAATACAAGAAGATTACTATGTTAGTATTAATAAATAAAAAGAAATGAAAAATTAAAATTTAAAAATAATAACAATAATAAAAATGATAATAATAATAAATAGAATAAAATAAAAAGAAGAATAATAATAACAAAAAAAGGCATAGAACATGTAAAGAATAAAAATTCAAGGATAATTTATTAAAATAAATTTGAAATTAAAAGTTAATAAAACAAAAATAAACTAATTATAAAAGAGAATAAAAATAAAAATAGAAAGAAGGGAAGGAATATGATCAGATATCTATAAGGAATTCCCCCTCTTGTGGTGTAGAATCCTATTCAAAGTAGCGGATGCCTTCTTTATATAGTTTGAGAGAGAGTCCCTTAGCCTTTATGGTCTTCAAAGATTCCCCAAAATCATTAGGGATTATCTGTTTGAAATAAAACCAATGTGACATATGTGGGAGAAATATGTAAAACCTATGGATGGATGGTGTTAGATGATTGTGTGTGGATTAGATTAAAGAGGGTTTATGTTAATAAAAAGAGGGTTTCTGTTAATAAAAATAATAATTTTCAGTCAGTATGGATTAGATTAATAGGGGAAGCGGTTCAAGTGTAGTATGGTATTATAAAAGAGTTATTGATGAAATTTGAGGTGGAATTAGGGGAATCCGAAGAAGATATGTTATGGTAGGAAGAGTAGGATGGTACATAAAAATGGCAGTGGAATATATGGAGTGAGCTGACAGTATCCACTCAAATGGGAGGAGTGAAGCTGGATGTGGAAACCAGATTTCATTGGGAATGCTGAATTGAACTCAAGAACTAAATTAGCAGTGGAACTTATATTTGAATATGGCATTCACAGTGGCTGACGTAGGATCAAATTTGTGGTTTCATGGTAGTTGGGTGAGGTGAAGAAGGGAATATGGATCTCGATTTGAGCTCATACGGTGGCTGAAATGGCTTTCCATGGTGTTATTAGAGGTGTCTAACGATGTGAAGTAGAAGTTGGTGATGGTAAAATGATGGAGGTAGGTAGTTGAATTGAGTTATGGTGGAGGAATTCATTGGAGCACTAATCCCATAACAAAACCACATGGCAAGGGGGATCTCCCTTTTAATAAAAGGTTCGAGAAGTATCCGTTAGATGACTACTCTGTGGATAGCCTTCAAGATCAACATTCACACATGAAGGCTGTTCAATATAACCTTATAGGATTTCAGCCTACCACTAACTTCCGCGGGGATCACCACATATCTAACACTCCAACACAAGACTTCATAACCCATGAAACAATCATTTGAGTTGGAATTCCAAGGGATTCTTGGTCGATCTGGCCTTCTTTGTCTAGGCCAAGTGTTGAGAATTCCTAGGCTGAGGAATTCCTTGTGTACACCTCATATTTTATACAAAGAACCTAGAAAGAGTTAAGAAAATTTTATAAGATTCATAAAAGATCATTAAATTTAAGAAAAAACGTATCACATGATCATATTAAAAAGATAAAAAACATCATTCTTTTATTCATTGAAAATCACATTCATTCCATAATTCAAATTACCCATTATTTATTAAAACTTTTAAAACCATAGATTAATTCATTTATAATACACATAAAACTATTGAAATGTGATAAAAATGCACATAAAATTATTCTTTCCAAAAACTTCACACCTAAACAATTATTTTCCTCAAGAATAAAATGTCAAAAAAAATTATAGTCCACCAATGATACTGATATTTAAATTCATAAGTACTAAAATAAAATAATTAGTAATGTAAAATAATATTTTCAATATGTCATATAAAATTTCAATTAAATTTCACAATTTATAAAGAAAAAATAAAATCAATCATTTTTATTTTACCCATTTCAAATTTTAAAAAATATCTTATCTTTAATTCATGTTCTTTAATTCACTATTACTAAACATGTCAAATCACGATTTTCCACATTTTGGAATATTTTCACCCATCACTCAAGATAAAGAGAAAGTTGATTTTAGATAATATCATAAATACATGATCCTTATCCATATTTTTATAAATTAACTACATTCTCAACATTGTAATGAACAAAATAAATTAATTAATGAGGGATTTAAATTTAAATTTCAAATGTCTCTAAGTTTTACATTTGGTAGGAATTTATGTTTTAAAATTTATTTCTCAAGGAGGAGGATTGTCTGTTAATGCATAAATAATGATATTGAAAGTAAAGAGTCCTAAAATTAGCTCCATTAAAATGAAACAATTCCAATTTCCACAAATTCTCAATGTAAACATCATGAACAAATTCAAGCATAATGAATGATTTATTCCCACTCTTAAAATTTTCTCTAATTTTGTACTCATTATTTTCAAAGAACCTTTTCATTGTTTTCCTTTTTCAAAATTTATGTTAAGAATGAGCCTCACCTCTACCACTTAACCACATATCATGAAAATCATGGGTCTAGTAATGGTGAATTTTGGCTTTCCCAAATATTAACCCCTTTTTTATTTTTGGGTTCCTTTTAGAAATTCATTTTTTATTCAAGATATAAAAAAGAATGAAGTTTCATGAATATTTCATCATCCATACATTATTTCTACAATAAATACCCCCAATAAATTTCCTTACAGTAAATTTCGTCCCTTTCGTCATGATTACCTTCTCACCCACACTTCTAAATAAAAAATAAATAAAACAGTAAATGTGGTTTTGTACAGTCATGTCTTTAACAAGTTCAAATAAATTTTTTGGTTGGTGACATATCCCAAGATTAATCAAGAAATACGTAAATGAATAAATAATAAGTTCTTGGTATATAAATCCTCTTGGTAATGTAAATATAAAATTTAAAAATCACTGAAGGAATTATTAGTTATAAATAATCAATTAACATGAATTTCAGAAATTGAAATCATGAAAAACGTTTTGGAAATTTTGTTAGCATGAATAATCTAATACCCCTAAATAATGAGTCCTTATTTAAATATATATGCTTCATTTTAATCATTCAATTATTTATTTTTCTCATTCATTCTCATTTACATTTAAATCTAAAACATGTAATCTCAACATTCCTATGTAAATCATGTCTCCAAGATAAATCAGGTAAAACATGAAACCATGTACTGGAATGAAACTTCTTATTTAAATCTAAAAATAGGTTATTGGAAAAAATAATATAGAGAGTCTAGAAGAAAAATGTAAAAAGTGATATTTCCCATGAAACATAGTCATCTTCCATCCAATTTAAGGGGATTTCATATGAAATCATGATACTATAAAATAAAATTACTCAATTAAACAGAATTTTCATGTCATTACATCTAAAATATATCAAATATAGTGTAATTTATTCTAGACTACTTACTAAATGTGAAGTACAAATCTAAATTCCAAGAACAAAAATAAATCCATAGGACATGGTATGATCCCACAAAAATACTCAGTATTTTTCTACCTCTAGAATGTAATACAATATATTATTCAAGTTATGATGGTTGATGAAGCATATTTTATTTTCACCACAACATGTGGCTTTTTCTAGATTTTGTTTCTTCCTTCTTGGTAAGGATTTACACATGGATGTTGTATACCAGATCCCCCCTCACAATTTTTTTCAGCATGCTTAGTGGTTGTAGGATGATGTATGAGTCATCCTCTTGGTTGGTTTCAATGTGTAAAACCTTTTAATTGTAATCTAGTGATGGTTAAAAAAAGGATACATGAAATGACACTTCAAAGGGGAAGTAAGAATTTATTTTTACATGAATAAGATATAAATTTGAATTTATAATAAGTAAATTTCCCCTTTAATATGAGCATAATTTCTTATTATTTCCTCAGTTTTAGTAACTTTGGTTTCTATATGGTGATCCTCAGATGAATGTTCATTGATATTAGGGATATTCTTTTTTCTTCAAAAGATGCATTTTAAATTTCATCATCCCCCTCTATGGCATGAAAATAATAGTCTGAATATGTATAAATCAAAAAATTAGAGTGGTGCAAAATTCTGTTTTAATAAAATCACGAGGTGTAGAATCAATGAAAGGATCAAATCCATGAGTTGGTTCAGATTCATTCACTACCTCTGTGGTGAGTGACTCGTGAAGTTGGATGGTGGGATGTGGTGGTAGGTAGTCGGGCTCCACTATATTTAATTAGAATTCCATTATTTGGATTCATTCCCCCTCATCTATGGCTACATATTAATGTAATAGTATTGCCTATTACAATTTTTAGGGACCAAGGACATAATTTTTTAACTCATATTTATTCTAGAAGTCATCTATATCTTCTTGATCTCCCAAAGTTATCTCAATGTGAAATTTTTCCTCACCATTAATCAAGTCTATTTCATAATTTTTTTTAATTGGATCTTCACATGGTTGGGGTCTGAATACTCCTCCAAATGGGACTCAATATTTTTGATTTCCTTTGTAAAATTGGTCTACCCAGGTGGTACTTCTTTCATGGTGTTTAGTATTTGATAATCATTTTTGACTTCATCAACCATATTTTCTTGGTCATGAATTGAAATTCTGGTGTTTTCCCAATTTATCATAAGTAGGGTAATGCCACTGAGTTCATATTCCTTTTATAGGATATCCACCTCTTCATCATTTTGAAATATTGATTCTTTAATATAGGAGTAAATATTTAAGGAATTAATAAAATTTCTTAGTGAAAAAATCATGGATTTTCATCAGATTTAATTTTAACAAAAGTAATAAAATCTTTGTAAAATTTTCAAATAGGAAAAAATACGAAAATAAATAATTGTTTCCTTGAGAATGGAATTATAATTAAGGCGCATTTGTTATAGGGAATGACAGAATAAAAATATTCTCTATGTGAAACCCAGTGGCTTACTAGGGTCGTCTAACTTGAGGAGACTCTCAGTTTTTCACCTACATTGTCTAAATTACCTAATATATTCATTTTTATTATTTTTATTATTGTATGAAAACAATGATAATTATTTTTGTTTTTGATTAATTGTCTAAATAATAGAATGATAAGAAATATCTAAATTCTTATTTAAAATAACATGACAAACTAAATGGAATGAAATAATGATGAAATTAATAGGATTTGGGTTTAGTTTTGTGTTAAATCAATATTTTTATTATGTTGTTTTATTTTAGTTTGATAAAAAAATTCTATTTTTGATGAATTATTATTCTTATTTATAAATTCTGAAATCATTTTATACCAATGAAATCTCAATTACGCCTCTTACTAAAATCATGGTAGATTATACACCGAAACTATGGGTGTTGCATCTTCTAAGATCTGGATATATCATAGCCATTGCAACCATTTAATCTCTAAAATTCTACGTGTGAAGACTTATCCCAAGATAAAATGGAAATTATTTTTAAAAAAATAATACAAACTGTTTTAGTTCTCTATAATTGGAAAACAATCACTACACTGGGTACATTCATGTCACACATGAATTCTAATAAAATCAATCACAAACATAAAATAAAAATTATGAAAAATTCAAGATCACCTCGACCTCCCACAGTCCAATCCTTTGGTAAAACTCCCATTTTCAAAAGTAGGAGATCACTTTGTAGAATGATAATATGAAAAGAAACCAAAATAATGAATAAACAATAAAAGAAAAAGGGAAAATAAAAAAAAGAATAAAAAATGGAAGAATGGGGGATTAGAAGAGGGGGGAGAGAGTTTAAATAAAATAAAATATGAATATGAAGAGAATAATAAAATAATAATTGAAATCAATATAAAAATATGAATGTTAAATTAATAATAGTAATAATAATAATTAAAAGATGTAAAATGAAAAGAAGAAGAAGAAATTGATGAATAAGAATAATAGGAAAAAGTTGGAACACATGAAGAATAAAAATTCATAGATTACATATTAAAATAAAAATAAAAATAAAATATCATAAAACACTAAATTTTAAAGAAATTAAATTTTTTAAAAAAAGAAGGGTAGGCCGAAGGTTGGATCTCATTAGGGGCTTCTACATCTGATGGTATGGATCCCAATTCAAGGTATTTAATTCATTCTTTATATATGTCAATGTTGAGGATCTAAATATCCTTAGTCTTCACGGCTCCCCCCAAATCATAGGGGATTATCTCTTTGAAATCACAACCATGAGACCTGTATGTGTGAATATGTAACACACACAGATGGTTGGTGTTTGAATTTTACACGTGGACCAGATTAACAAGGGTAGTGTCTTGAGTTTTTTAAATGGGATCATATAAATGTTAATGTGGAAAGGTACGGAGGATGCATGGGAGGATAGTGGCAATGGTCAAAGGACGACAGTTGAGGATAGTTCATCGAAATGATCATGGCTTGCTAAGAATAAGTTGAAATTTGGAGATCGAACAATGGTAGTTAAGTTGGATGTTTTTTCACGATTTCATGGGAGGTGGTGTTTTGAGATCAAGAGAAGTGATGGTGGTGGTGATTCTATTCTTTTCTGGCCTTTATAGTGGCCAGATGAGGCTCGAATTGAGGGTTCATGGATGTTGGGTGATGAAAAGAAGGGAATATATATCTCGAGTAAAGATTGTGTAGTGGATGTAATGTTGTTACACAATGTTATTAGGGGATTTTGGATATTATAAGTAGAGTTGGATGGTCAAAAAACATTATTAAACGATTTGGACTCAAGTGGTATAGGAAGACAGTGGTGGGGTGTGGTAGAACACTGATCCCAAGTTGAAACTATGAGGATGGAGTGTGGGTTCAATATACCTTATAAGACAAGGTATAATAATTATCAATAAAAAATATACTATCAGGATGGCCACCCTATTCCACTTGAACACACAAAGTCCACAAACTACACCCATAAGGGCCTTCTACCTAATATTTATCGCTAAGGGGTTCACAACCCATGACCCACTTATACACAGTGCATTTTACCACATCTAATTTTGGATCAAGATAGGTCTCCTTGGGATGCTTCATCAGCTGGGTCTCCATTGGGTTGGCCATAAGGCGATCATTCCAAGGACGAGGGCTGGCTTTGTTCAAGTATAATTTTTAGAGAAAAACCCTAAAATGTGTCAATAAAATATTAGAGTATTTATGAAATATAATTCAATTTCAAACACATCATATCACGCCATCAAAATCTAAAGTTAAAAACACAAATGTTTTATTTATTTAACACCATATTCATACCATAATTAAAATTACCCATTATTTATTAAAACCTTTAAAACAATGACTTTAATCATTGATAAAATACATAAAACTATTTAAATTTGATTTAAAATATGCACATAAAATTTATCTATAAATTACATAGAAAATGAATGATGCTTTCCCTTCCCTTATGATTTCTATATACATCATTACTAAATCCTTGAATTTAGTTACTTTTTCCATCCTCTTCATCAATATATTTCGATGATCCTTCTTAATCAATGCATAAACCATCATGTTTTCATTCTGGGGGTGGATATTTATCAATCATTCATAAACATTTAGTAGTTCCAGCAAGAACTTTTGTATAATTTTGATCTATTTTTCTATGAATATTTACTTCAAACTCTTTTGATGATGATATATATTACATCATTCCCTATATAAGGTGTATCATCATATCATTGAGGTAAAGATTATTTATTCTATCTTAAGATCATCAGTTGTATAATTTTTCTCATGGGTCTTCAATTTAATTTATACATAAAGAAGAACTAAAACATTTTTCATAAGGATGAACCCCATTTATTTCACTAATTCAGAACTATATATCATAAATCCCTCCTTCCCTGATGCAAAATTTAATACTGGTTCATTGACCAATCACATATTTAGTTCTTTAAACCTTTCTTCACATTCTTTTAACCATTGAAATAAAACCCCTTTAGATGTCTATATTTTGAATGATTAATTAATTAGGAAAATTTTCAATAAACTTATTATAGTACCCCTCTAAACCAAGGAAATGATGGATATCAAATATATATTTTTTTCTTTCGTGGTCCATTCATTAAATAATATTTTAATGAAGGAAAAATATAATTTTCTATCACGGAAGATAATATAAAAAAGAAAGGTGACTTATTTGATCCAAAATTAACACTTACTAAAATTTATATATAAAATATTTTCTCTAATATTATCAAGATTAAATTAATAATTATTTTCCTGATCTTCATATATTTACATGAATATCATGATATCAACTATAAATACCATTCCAAATTTGTCTATATAAAACATGAAAACCATCATAATCAAATTCATTAAATAACAACAGGGAATTAGTCAATATAAATGGAATTACTATAAACAAATAATATACACACCACATATGAGAAATTTTCTTTGGTATATTATCCTTCTTCACACATAACTTATGATATCCAGAGTATATATCTATCTTTGATCAGTATTTTTATTATGATAAAAAAATTTATCAATTTGTTGTAAGTTATACTTTCTCATTGTTATAATTGAACTGATTATTTTATAATCAATAAGAAACCTCATTATCAAGTCCTTTATTTTTGAAAATTGTATCAGGGTAAACCATGGTGAAGCACTAGAGAATATGAATAACTTATCACACCCCACCAATAGTTGTTTCCCAATCTCCACGATTCCCAATATCTTGATAACATTATCCCTTTCACTATTTATCAATGTGAGGAATATGGTATTAATGAAATTCATCCATTGGCCAGATAATAACAGATTAGTGGTTCCATTGAAGTATAGATGATTATATCTTATAAATATATCCAACATCATTACACCATGTTGTGGTGAACCAAGTTATTCGATATGGGAAAGGTTATTTATTATAACCTAAGTTAACTACCAAAATATAGTTGTTATATACTCAGCTCCAACACCATCTTCATTGATATGATATGGAGGGAAATCCATACCTTTTTTATGTGTGTTGACATAATTTCTTTTCTTTCCCTTATGAACCATTTATAAATAATGTCACACAATTAATTAAAAAATAATACAATGAATATTGAATCAAAATATAATATTATTATATAGGTAAACTATTCTTTAAAAATATTCATAGATATACTAAGGGTATATCATAATGTTTTTGTTGTCAGAATATGTTATCCTAAATCTATATCCCACGGTTTCATTACGATTTCATTGAAACAACCTATAACACATTGACTAAAATAACCCAAAGTAAATGGGAATTTTTTTATATTAATGTAGAATATAAGATGACACATTAAATATGTTCTAATAGTTTAGTAATATTAGACTAATAGATAAATATATGATCCTTAAATTAAAATTTTAGACATAAAATACATTATAAAAATCAATGAAATATTTATTATTAATTGTATGATATCATTGGGTCATTCATAGAACTATTGATGCTTCCATGAGATGAAGGGAATAAAAATAATAGGGAGAGATTAGACACTCAAGAATGGGTATCATAAAAAAACAATGATGTTATAATAAGGAATACATAATATGGTAGGAAATAAATAATAATCAAACAATTACATATAAATCATTACACATTCATGAGATATATCCATGGATAATATATAATGCGAAATAAATACTCACATAGATTATATGAAAACATTTCATAGTGATGGAATGTATAATTTTGGACATCATGAACATACCATCATGTCATCATTCAAAGATATCATATAAAAACTGGGTAGTTATAAACCAAGTAATTGTGTTAGTTTACCCCATGAGACCTATTATTACTTTGAGGTGTTATACAATTTTAGGCCCCACCCATTACATAATAAGTCCAATCCATCTGTTGTATGATATAGTTTGGGTGACAATACATAAATATTCCAAAGGTATCCCTTATTTACAAATTATTTAGTTATAAATAAATATCCCTATTGAAGAAGTGGTTATACATATTTTCATTATTTTCCCATTCTATTGACTAACATGGATATATTAAAGAATACCCATAAATATATTAGGAATTATAGGATATCCACAATGCAATAGAATGTATGAATGATTATTTTATATCTGAGTTGGATAATTTCATTATATAGAAGTGTTTATAGGTATAAATTTGGAGTGACATGTCCCCACTAGGAACCACTCCTATGCATTTCGTGAATACTAGAGTGTCCTTCGTGGCCCACCATCAAGGAGTTCTTGGTTGAAAACTATCACCAAATGTATAAAACATGAAATGGGATTCATTTCCCACAAATATCTTGAGAACTTAATAAGGAATATACCAATCAATGATAAAAAATAAAATGAAACTCAAATACTAGAAAATACACACTCAATTAAATGTCATTCAAATATAAATGACCAATGTACAATACCAAAGTCATACTCCTAGAAAACAACTCCTTCCACTACTCATAATCTCATGATAGTAATGACCAACATGATCACCAAATACATCCCTAAATCCTTGATTTTTTTGAATATATTGGGTTTATCATATATATATATATATAGTAGTATAATCTATAATACCACTCATGTAAATTTTTTAGAATTATTATAATTATTTTTTGAATAAATTGGTTAAAAAACAAGCACTTTCTATGTATGTATCATCTACCATTACTAAGGAGTACATAAAAAATATATAATTCAAGAATAATAAAGTTATATTAAAGTGTATAGAATGTGGGTACCAAAAAAACTACTTACATTATAGTTTTAAACGCACATACCCAAATATGAAACATTCTGTGCAATAATCCATTCCATATAGATATCAAACCATAACTGATGTTAGACAAAACAAAACCCTACCTATAGAAAAAACATATAGGGTATAATGGGTATGGTTGGCACCAGTCCCAAAATGAAACCACATATTCACATCATACCTCATAAAAACATACCTATGACCACAATCAACATTCCCATATCTCAACCACACATTATAATTACATCATAGAAATTTATCGTGAACATGAATCAAATCAACTTTGTTCCCATTTATACTATTCATAAGAACCCATAATATAAAACAATAATAAACCCACAATCATTACATTAGTAACACTCTCAACCATTGTATGTCATATTGATACCATTTCTAAAGGGAGGGAGAGGAAGAGGGGTAGGCATCCATCCATTCCCTCCCAAGATTGGATGATGGGAAAACACCTGGAACCCAATGACTCTGGGAATTCGTGACACAGAACGCCCCTACAGACAACTACTGTTACTAGTGGTATATTGAATGTGACTCCGAAAACCTAACTCATGTATTCTAGGGGTTGGTTACTAGCACCATGAATTCATGACCACAGTATGGGAGTCATTAGCCTAAACATCATATATGAGATTAAAACCATTAATACAATTAGAAAGAACACAACTATTGAAAATATATATTACCAAAATAAAATAAAAACATATAATGATAAACCAACTAGACATCCATTAAAATAAAATGAAAAATAAGGTACCACGGAAAGAATATGTGGCCAAAAAATTAATGTTGAAAAATATGACAACTGAGTAGAGAAAGGAATATCACTAAGACACAACATCGTACACTTTACGAACCATCTTCAATGATACCCTTCATAAATACACATCCTCTAAGTATAAAATATACACTAGCTCTTCTAGATACACATCCTCAAAATAAATCACTAACTTATATGTCATCTTCATAAAAACAACATGTTTGGGATACAGAGCCCCTGTATGCGCGCGTGTAAAAATACCAAATTGTATACCCTAAAAATATAAAGGAAATGGGGTAATATATCATTAAACAAATAGTGTCGCCTCATATAACCACCCAAAACAACCTAAGGAAATCCTTAATTAAGAATAATACATCACAAAGATAGCAGACATAAGTCCACCCCATATGGTTGGCAGAGAATGCGTAAATCTAACTGCTCACTCAACCACATCATGAGGACACTCGTATGGGTCTCATGGATTAAGGGAAACACCCCATAATCATCATCTATAACACAAATGGATAACATTGTCAATCTAAAAAGAAAATAAATTGAAACAACGATCACCATCAACAATTTACAATAAATCTTGAATGTTCCACATCTAAAGAAATTATACAAAACCATAATCGATTCTTCTCTTTATAAACCTCCCACTGACTTTTAGGATAGGTAACTTAAACAACAACCGATATATTGTTCCTTGAATGAGTCCCCATGCCACAAAAAACTCACCAAAACACACAACCAAAATAACAAAACACTCCTGACACATTTAAGGGGAGACCATGCTTTATAAAATCTTAATGGAAAGTAATGCCTCAGCAAAATGGAACAACAGGAATAAACCCATCATCTTAAATACACTCAAGGGTCGATATAAAATAATCATCAAATGATTAAACACTTTTGGAACATTCCACGAAATTGAATGTGATCTATGAGGGAATAAAATGAAGTAACACATGATCCCAAATCCTGTACATGGATGAAACCTCAAAAAAGGCCAATCATTATAATCACCAAGCCATATAATCTATGAAAAATCATAGAGGACCCACACCTCATAGGTATATAATACCTAGTTATGGTGTTCTGATATATGAAAATAATAAACCATTATTGAAGAACTATTTCTATCTATAAACAACCATTATAAAAATTACCCAGATCCTATACAACTCTGAGGGGAGATTAGCTCTGATGAGTACCATCTCTATCCATAAATTAATATATCATCTCTATTGGTAAGTAGATTTGAGAAAAAATATCCTAGAATGGAGGACCCACACCCTACCTTAAAGGGGGTTCCAACTACATCAATTGAAAGGATGTACTCAATTATAAAATATGATAATTGGATTATAGAGAGTATGTGAATCCACAAAATGATGATATTGAGAAACAATCATTATATCTGATAGTCCAATGAAAGCAACAATGAAGGATACTCCATATTTTTTTCTAATATCCCATGGTCATTACTCAAGATACAATACAAGAGAGTGATGATTTATACCATAAAAATTAATACTAATCAGGAACTCCATTTCAATACAGAGATAAGTTCCAACACCAATGTCCTTCGACCCTTAATCCACATGAAATAGTACCAACTATAGGTTTCATGGAGAGAAAGGTAGATTCCTCCATGAGTCTCCCACCAGACTAAGACATTACAAACTACTCTATGATAGTGAGGTTCCACTAACACCTATCCAAACGACAACATTTTTTCCCCACATCCATAAAGAATCTAAAACAACCAACAACCCTCGATGGGTACCAATATCTAAAAACAGACAATTTATTTCTATTGACGTCTGAACACAACCTAGGAGGGTCTAAATCCACTGCACTTATTCTTCCCCAACTTCAATACCTTTTCATTATTGATAAGGGAGTATAATACATAACCAATCCAATGTTATCTCAAAAAAAATCCAAATTGTTAAAGGATCCGACCATCTCACTTTACATGGAATACTACTCATAATTCTCTTCTCTTCATTCATATATAGTTATATAGAGAAAAAAAGAAGAAAACAAAGAATATTGGTATGTACATGGCCCATATTTAGAGTACGTGGTGGGTAAACATAAACATTATCCTTGGATATGTACATTCCTTTTACATGGTGTTTCCTAAAAATACATATCGCGTGGGGTACACAGGTACCTGGCCATGTACCCTAGCCTTGGTTATGTCTTATAACATGATATAGAACATACAATTAAACACCAAGTCCCACACTTGATGTGTCTAGCCATGTATATAAACAAAAACAATTTCATGTATCAAAGGGTCCAATATGACTTATTCATATGGATATAAAACCATGTGGAAATCCTCTCAAACCCGAGATTCAATAAGCAACTACGCAACATTTAGTTGGGATTTCAGTATTCATCTACCAAAGATCTTCTCAATCTAGCAAAAAGACATAAAATTCTATCTAATTCCAAAGGAAATACATAATTAAGACTATATAGATCAATTAAATAAATGGGTAAAAACAATAATAAAATTCAAATGTGATGGAATTGAAAATAATGAGCTCTAAAAAATGGAAGACTATCTTAGCTTCACATCATTTGTTCTGGATTAGTGAACCATGTTCATTGCATCTGGATCCCGGATCTGATCGTACAAGGTCAAATATTTCCTCCTCGGTTGCATATTTTAGGGGATACATCATTAATAGGGATGGGGAAGGGGATATAACATTAATTGGAATGGGAGAGCATTGAGGATAAAATATTTTTATAATCTTTAAAAATTAAATAGAATACACATAAAATGGGCCAAAAGCTTGTTAAGAATTTGAGGAGAAATTAAAAATTTCTATTTTAAAATATCCCAATGTAGATTCAATTAGGTTTTCATAATTTTTATTTTGGGATTAATTTAAGAGATATTAACACTCAAACCAATGAAATATAACTTCTGTTAATTTTTAAAATATTAAATTTTCTAAATCAATCACTTGACACATAATCACTAAAATTTTATTCCCAACGGAATATGCCATAATATTATGTCAATGGAAGAATTATGTGATTTTTGGTTTATTTGATAGGATGAAATTGCCAATTTATCCCTCAAAAAGGTTGAGGGATTAAAAACAATGAAACAAGATAAGTATTCTGTGTAGGAAAAACATAAATCATAATATTATGTGATGTTATATGATTCGGTGGGGTGTATATGAAAATAAAAGAAAATAAAAATGTATACACCCACACAAAAAACACAACCAAATAAGGTTATAACTAATATATCCCTACCACAACCATCACATTTGTTACATCATACCATGACTCTCTAGGAACTGCTTTAATTAATAGAATAATAACCAATTCCATTATTCACACAAAATAACATAATAATCTTCAAAAAATATTATTTAGGTTTCACTACGTACCCCTTTCAGGAAATACTATTTTACAAACTACTTTTTGTTTATTATTCCATTCCAAGAAAATATTCAATACCAATCCATTCAATAAATAATTTTTACATACATACTGATATTACCGTTCATTAATCACAACCATTCAATCATTTTTATTTCATTTCACCACTTATAATTGTTAACAATGAATACTTATTAAATTCCCACTGATATTCATTATTAATAAGTCATTATCCAAAAATTAAATTTAATTATATCCCTTACCCTTATAATCAAATAGTATAAAAGTATACCAAGAACCACATTAATTTATTTTATTCAATCATGATACCCATTATTACTAATCATATCTTGTCCATCAAGCTTTTATAACAAAACATAATGTCATATATTGAACCCCATAACCACCATTCCAACAACCCCAACATGTTCAAAAACAATAAACGAAATATCCCCTCCACCAATTTTCATATAAAGAAAATGAAGCCAACCACTAAATCATTATTCCATTACAAATAGGGTTTCACAGCCAAAAAATTTACCTATATCTCCTAATTTCCACACTACCAATTTATAACAGATTTTCTGTTATGTATTTGATTATAATGGTGAATAATATATCTATAATAGTTTTCAAGGTTATAAAAACAATATAAATCCTTCACCCACATAATAACATAAAAAATGAAAATATAATAGGATAGAATCAACTCAAACTAATTAATCCATTTTAAATTGTTCATTTATAATAACATAGGTGTTGTCATCAAAACATCATTATCAATATTACAAGTTCCCAAAAAATGTTTCATTTTATTCTTTATATGGATGTCCCCTTAAAAAGGGTTATAAAATGCATAAAACATATAAAGGAAAATAATACATAAAAAAATAAAGTAGTAAATACAATCAAAAACCAACAACATGAAAAATAACATAATATAGATTATCACAATTGAGTCATCCATTCAGGTAATTTTATTTTTGTTTATTGCATTGTTTTTATTTATGCAGTCCATTATATCTTCAAAATGAAATAAATATAATGTCAATTCCAGAAATACACATAAATAAAAGAGATATAATCCTTGAATCCCCTACCAAAACTGACACTTCATAAGCTACTATTTAAGAATGAAGGATGAAGTAGATTGAAAGACCAAACCCATATTATGGAAAACATGATCAACATTGGATCATAAAAAAGGTATATTCAAAATCCAATGATTAAGGGTGACTAAAATGTCATTGAAATGTATCCCAAAAATTAATGTTACCCTTCCCATGTTTAAGATAATCAATGGAAGTTAAATGAGATTTAGAGGTGTTATTGAATTTCAATTGAAGCTAGAAAAACACAAAACGAAAAAACATGGGTGAATGCCACAATTGGGGTTTTTTATTTATATCTATAGATCACATAGTTTATCTCATATATATCTTCCCTCTTAAACATATTAAATTTTTAAATTTAATACAACCAAGGGAGGGTTGCGGTGCAAGTGATATCACCATGTAGTTACATGTTATATCTCAACATCTTAAGTAAGACATTAAATCGAACAATGTAATCGTTCAGGTACCACGTATTAATAAAATTGAAACGAAAACAACTATATAAGAAACCACTTCAATATGTACACAAAATTAGTGAAATTTGTGACCCAAATCACTAGCTTTCCCTTCATCCTGATAAACAGACAGCTAGAACCACAATGTAAGAAAATGAAATTGATGTTGGGTCCCATAAAATGAAATAACTAAGGAATACTATCCCTCAATGATGAAGAATAAACTACCCATAGTGTTAAAAACATGGATACTAAACTAGACAATTTTAAACAACCAAAAAAGTATAAACACCCATGTTCATTCCACAATGTACTCTTCCTAGACGAGCCTTTAGCTCTAGACCCACATTCCTTCATTAAAAGTCCTATTGATACATAAAATGGATGAAACATGTAAATTAATTGGATTTAATGGTATAATCCATTACATTATATACACCTTAATTGTTTCTCATCCCCATGAATCAAAACTCATCCAGTAAATAAATGACAACCATCAAACCCAATATTTCTTGGCATATACATCTCAAATAGAGGAAATGTCATTACATAGAATGATAAAAACTCACAAAATGAAAAAAATCATAAAAACAATTATCAATAACTTTATTATAACTCAATATAGGTAAATAATCCTTTAAAAATAGATCCTCTAATGTGGAAAACACCATAGAAAAACTAATGTTTTCAAAAATAACTACTCCAAAATTCCATAGAGGACTAAAAAATCAAGGTTATATTTTATTAATCCCAAGGATTGGGACAATAAATAAAAAAACACATCATTGTCACCACTATAAATTTTATAATTATTCCACAACATCTTCCCCAATATTATATGTAAATTATTGAATCATATCAACCACATGTGAAACATCTAAAAAATTAGTTTCTATTCCACACATCCTAAGATGTTTTCCATGTTACTAATCCAACTCACTTTGAAAAATATAAATTCCACAAATTTAATTCCCTTATAAATTTCATCTTTAATAAATATCATGCTACCTTGGAAATGAAAAATCAAAAGTGAAAAATAATATTAACCATTTTAGACCAAATCTCATCATTTCTATAATTAGGCACTAATCCTTACAAAATGGTGAAGTAAATTTATGAAACTATGTTTGTAAGACAATTAATTATTACTAACTATTAATTTTAATTTTATAAAAACCATCATGAATTTGAGAAATAAAAAATTAGATTTTTTATTTATTTATCAATTTATTAAAAAATTTTATGAAAAACACCCATTTAATCTGTTATGTTCAAATTAATTTTATTTCAAAACAATTTGACAAGGAATATGATGATAATATTTCAGTGAAGATATCATAAATAACTTCTTCAATGATTATACGAAAACAATATTCTTATGAAAGGAATAATGTTAGTGGCTCAAAACATACCCTTATAATTTTAAACAAAACTCACTTCATCCTAATAAAAAACCCGTAGAAGCGTGGCCCTCCTGTAAAAAAAATTAACCACCACACTAAAACAATGGAATACCATGATCCATGAAGAGAAAGAACAATCGATTACCTAGTATAAAATAATTAACACATCAATATTACATGATATAAAATATATCAATATATATATATACTCAAGGCTTAGGGTTTCCTAGAAACTCGAGAGACTGGTTCACTTCTTCCACTACATACAAATAACCCCATTATTGGAGGATACACCCCATTCTTCCAATATGTAAAAATCAAAATCATTTCTATTTCTTAAACTCAATCCCCACTTCTTTCTAGGAAATATAATGGAAGATCTCCACTATCCCTCAAATCACCCACCTAATGTTTGATTGTAAAAGTAATACATAAATGTCTTTATTAGCAAGTAGGTCTAGAAACTGGGTGGAAAATGCAAAAAAGTGAATATCAATACCATCAATAATTGATCCTCTTTACTGGATCTTCAAGTTAATATCAACACATTGATACCTCTATACCAAGGAAATAAATTACTTCCTAAAAAAGATAAGGATTCCTCTTTGAAATCCTATTAGATTCCACCATGTTTCACCTTCCACCATATTTTATCCACACATCGAATAAATGCCTATAATAAAGAAACATGGAATTGATTAGTCACCCTAGTAATTTTAACGAAAAACACGAACTATTTCATCCACTCATATACCTCAAGTCCCAATTCTAAAACATGGAACTTCAGCACCATAAACTACTGATAAGTGAATAGTGTCTCATCCTATGATTCCTTTTGCTTCCAAATCACAACATTTGGATGATTATCCTGTTAAATGTCATCTATATGAATAAAAAATTACTAGGGTTTATACAAAAATTTAATCACATACAAAAATAATGGGCAACACAACCACAATATAAGAATCATATATACTCCCACACTCGTAAACCATAAACAAACTATTTGTCCACAAAAAACATAAACTTTCTCCAAATCCATTATTATAATACCATCCAAAAAACACAACCGAATCATCAACCTCACTCCACATTAAATTTATCCTTTAATAAATTAAAAACACAATTCATATTTCCCACTAATCATGTATAATATAAAAAATTAAGGAAAATCATTTCTAGAGAAAGAACGTTAATAATACTTTCCCTGAAAATAAAAAATAACTCTATAAAATTTTAAACACTCAAACTTCCTTAAAAGGATATTAAAAAATATATTTCAAAACAAAAATAATTTACATTTAATGTAAAACATTTAAGAATTTAAAAAATAATAAAAACATTTAAATATTTTTAAATCAAATAAAATTAAAATCTCTTTTGTAAAAAAACCATTTTTTAAGAAGATCTTTATATTTAGTGGAAACAATTTCAAAATAAATTAAATATTTATTAAAATATTACGTACCAAATTTTCAAGAAAACATATTTACTAAAATAAAATCTCCATGATGGAAGTCACACAAACAACACTTAACATTGCATAACATACGACTACACAATATGGAATGAGTAATAAAAAACATCATGAAAAATTTATATCAGTTTTATATAAAAATGTCTTTATAAATGTATAAAAACCTAGTCACCTAATATTTTATCCCATTAAAAATATCAATCATTATAAGATTGTAATAGTTCAAAAATTACTATGTAAAAAAATTAGTACTATTCATCATAATTTTGATAGAAACCCTAGATAATTTAATGTATAATAATCCTAATAACCAATATACGATGCTAAAAAATACCATCTTAATAAATCACATGTATATAATTAGGAAAGGTTTCATTATCTCTTTATATTATTTTTCTTAAACTAATAAAACTTCCTTATACTATTTTTTGAATTAACTAAAAAATATTTAAATTTAAATATAGGAAATATATATTAACACGTTACCCATTTTATAAATAATGGATTTAGAACCATTTATTTTGTCCAATTCAATGGTTAAGTAGATTTTTAAATAGAATCAGTTATTAATAATTCACCAAGTTGAAAATTGTAATTTTTAAATTAATATTGAAGTTGGGTTTTTAACAATGTAATCATTTATAATTTTTATTTAATTCATGTTAAATTAAATACTTTATTGTGTTACCTGTTAAAAAACATTATAATCCTTCAAAAAATAAAAAAACATAAAATCAAAAATAGTATTTTATAATCAAAATAGTAATATATAAAAATTGATGTTCATTAAAATCAACTAAAAACATTGAGGATGACTACAAAATAAACATCTCAAAAGAGTGGAGGAAAATGTAATAGAAACTATTATAACCCCCTTCTTGTCCCTAAAACCAAAAAATTGGTTACAAATATAAAAAAAATATCGATAACTAGTAGACTAAAATTCATTATAAATAATTTAAACTTCACTAAGTTACCGCAATTCAATACAAGTGAAAATTAGTATGATGAATGTACCTCTCTGAGGATTCTTCCCCAATAATAAACATTGTCTTTCCAAGAGAAATTTAGTAATATTATTGACATTCTATCGTATCGCAAGGTTTACTAATGATATGTTTCTTATTTTGACTCCCTTGAAACATCACAGACTATGTGTTAATAATACTATTTCCTAAAAAATCCATGCAATACATACCATTAACAAACTAAAGTCTCTAACCTAACTCTCATATGTAGAATAGATAACACCTTTTCTTTTCCCACCCCTTCAAAGAACCCACTTATACATATAGAAAAGAAAAACAATGAGCAATGACACCCTCCCCCAATATTACCTAAGTTTAAGACTAGAACCATGGTTATAAAACATGGAAATGAGAGGCATTACCATGAACTAATATTGGGATATAATAAGAATTACACTAGTAATAACCTTAATATTATGTAAAATTGATATCCTATAATTATCCATAATGTTTTATAAGTCATAAAAAACATGTCTACAAACATGAATTCTAAATTTAATCTCTTAGGAAGAAACTCCAACAAAAAATCCAATCTAAAGAAAGTAATTAACGCCATGATTATAGAATCATTACCGAAAACCAGGGAAAATATATGGGGTTGAGAATACATATATAATATATAGGATCAACCTCATAAAAACTGATGAAAATTTTGAATAATTATATTACTTATTTAGTGAATAAATAACTAAACAATCATTCACTAACCAGTTCAATTATCATGTTACCTCACTAAGTATTTCTTTCCCAATATTGTGTCACTGTATATATTGTAGCATCAATGAATATAGAAAGATGGTACTTCATAATCATTTAACCATTGGTTTGTTTCTTACATTATTTAACTTGGAATTTTTTGTTCTTCAATACATTCCAAATATATAGATCAACAATAACTATTGTGGGTTTAACTACAGTCCTTCCTACCTCAACCCACATTAGGTCCAACATTTTTCATTGTCAACATTTCATATCCATAACCGTATATCAAAATCACATCACATAACCACATAGACACAAAAACATGATACACATTCATATTTACAACAAATAATACTTTTACAACATATTAAGGTACCATGATCCTAATGGAAATCAACATCATTACCTCCTCCATCCATGAATATCAACTAACATATATATGACCTAATTATCCGATCATCATAATATCAATCACAGTATCAGACTTTTTCCATTTTAAAAATAACTTATCCAAATGAAGAGTGTATTATAGGTGGTAGTCATGTATCTATTATTTTTCCAACTAGTATGTTTGGGAAGATACTCATAACCCAAAAAATTTGGGCATCTCTAAAGTTATACAACATAGGTTGGATTTTTAACAAAACATTAGAAAATAAAAATTTATATATCAATGTGGAAAAAACCTAATATAGTTACTACCAATAAATCACTACCATACCCATCAAAACATGTATATCATTCCATTATACAATGGCTACAATTAAAATGTATAAAATAATTACTAATCTCATCCTTCACACAAAAAACCACATCACAATTCACTATTTCTTATTTTGGTTACTCTAATTTCCATTCCATATAATTACCAATTTCCGCATCATATTTTGATCATAATTACGGTCATTATCCATATAAACAACCAATCTATTGAACAGTTCATTATCTCATTCATGAAACTATTACTAAGGGTTAATCCCAACCATTCCAATCAATGTTCATTCATATGACTTCATACAATTGTTATTATTAGTAACAAAATAAATTCCATACCATATAGTTTATTAATCATTCATTAACCATAAAGTAACATTAATTGAATCCATTTTTCACTTTATTCCATCCCCAGATTATTTTCAAAAAACCATATTCATTTATTTCAAACCGATTATTTCACCCATTATTATAAATAATATCTATTCCATTGGGATTCTAAAACCTAATAACACAACATCTACACAATTTCACCACCATCATATCAATAGGTGCTACACATTCCAAACCAATATATATAGATTCCCGTATGTCCCTTGTCACATCAATTACATGAAACCAAAATCTACATCATTCATCTATGAATTTTTTTTCATAATTCAATTATTTTACTAAAAATTAATGCTTTTCTAATAAGAAATTTATCACCCAAATTACATGATTTATCATATTATGAAGGTGGAAAGTATGTAAAATTTAGTTTATAGAGCTATCACCATGATACACATCCTTCACCAACATATTCTCAAAATCAAAAATCAAAATAAAATCATGATAATAGAAATATAAAATAACCAGTCCATTTTAAATGATTCATTAATTAGAATATATGTTTGTCTATAAAAACGATATTACCATTATTCATGGTTTTTATGCTAGCGATTAATTACAATCAATTCACGATTATCCTTTTATGAAGGTTGAATCAAAACCCTAACCCCAAAATTTTTTGTAAACCATTGTAATAAGAAAAATACCAAACTACAATGACTATAAAATATCAACTAAATGATGTTAAAAATACTTATATAATTAATACAAAGACAATCAAAGGTTATTGAACCACCCGAGATGATGCATACATGTTTTCGAATGCTACTATAACGGAATTAAATAAAGCAATGATTGTTGGTAATCTAATTGTTGTAGAAGTATGCAGCTGATGAATCTTAAACATGATATGGTTATCCATATGCAATATAATATACTAGGTCAACATGATTTTAAAAAACTATGTTACATACATATTACTTCATAGGTTAAAAGACATATAATTGTACGTACAAATTTGTAGGTTTCCTAATGTGAGTTAATTAATTACATTGTACAGGCATGGGGACCATATAAACACATCATATGTTGACCCATCGCAAAAATAAGAATGATTGAAAATGGTTGGATTGCATCTCTCATCTATCAAATTTTTTAAAGATGAGGTTCAAATCATAACTACTATAAATCGGTGTTCTAAAAATTCTAGTTATTGAGTTATATCAATAACTCATAATCCCTAATATTTTGAGTGATGTTCAAATGGGGGGTATACAATGCTAAAAAATAATTGTTTAATATAACCGTTATCAATGTTGTTTTTGATGATATTAAAGGATGACTTTGAAATTTTTTTTTAGCCTTGTTAAAGGTGTTATTTTAACAATTACAAATAAAGATGTTAAAAAGATGAAATAATAATAATTTTTTATGTACCATCGACAACCCCTTTCAAATGGTTTACTGACCCTTTCTCATTGATTTTTACTACCCTATCCTTTATCATGAAACACACACATTTCTTCAGCACTAGAAGGCCAATGTGAATATTTTGTGCACCAGGATGTGATCCAACAACCTCCCTTATGCGGTGGAATTCCATTTACCACTACACCATGCATATTATATATATATATATAATGTTTTTCGTTTTTATTTGTATGTATTTTTAAATGTGTGATATATCGATATAGAATTATATTTATTTAAATATATTCTAAATTAATATTCATTTTTATTATTATAATATATATATATATATTAATAAACATACATATGTATATTTAAAAATTATATATTCATATTATTGCATATTTATGAGGAATTTAAAATAGGAATGTTTTTAAATTAATTGAAATTAATGATAAATATTTATTTTTTATATTTAATTATACATATTTTGTTAAATATATTCACATAAGTATTTATACAAGTGATTTATTATAAGTAAATATAATAAATTCATATATTTAATTATAAAAACATTGTAAAAATGTAATAATTTTAAAACAATTATATCAATATGAATGCAATACCAAAGAATAAATTTAGTCCCCACTAAAAGATGACAATAAGAACACCTTAATCAGGGATGAAAATCCATCGAATGTATAGAAATATGGGTACCTTGAAAAAAATATTAGTTTTTGGGCCTTATGGGCCTTTTTTGACATCATCAAATAATGATTAAGGTACTACTCAGTCAAAATGTTATAAATCTTGTCCGAAGATTCCATTTAATATGTTACAGAGCCTAAACAGAGACCCAGATCAAAATTTATTGTCATTTGATGTTCAAAATATATGTTAAACATATTTTAGATATGCTGATGTTTTTTAATTTATTATCTTAAAATTATTATTAAATGATTATTACTCAAAAATAATAATTAAATTATTAGTTAAAAATAACTTTTTAATTTTTTTACATTTATTTTTTGTAAATTTATTATTCATTAAATATTAATTGTAATTTAGACCAATATAAAACATATAAAAAAATATATATTATATTTATATCAATATAAATATATTTATAATTTTATATATTGTTTTTAATGAAATATAATTTTATTAAATATAACCTTTATAAACGCTTTTGAGAAGTGCTGATAAAGACCCCTTTTAGCGCTTCTTTAATAGAGCTGATAAAGGGGGGTTTTATTAGCATTTTTTAGAATCCCTGATAATGAGACCCCATAAAAGTGATATTATACACTTTTAAAGATTATAAATATCTAAGATAAAAAATAATATTTAATGACCCCCTTTAAAAACCATTTTTTATCATTGACAATGTAAGCAATTAACAATGCTTTTTTCTAGTTTCGTTACAACCCAAGCACTGATTAAACCATGTTTTATAGCAGTGCTGGAATGTAATAGGGAGACTATAGAAACACCTATTGCACTTTTAATATTTTTTTGGTCTAATATTGGTTACTCATAAGATGAAATAAATCATTTATGTTCACTAAATATTTCATAAATTAAATGGAATGATGTTTTTCAAGAAATCAAATTTGGAACTAAGGCATTTTTTTCAAATGGGAGGATTTCCATCCAAATTTGAACTTTTAGTTTCTCTCTAAAATAGAAACAATTAGTTGCAATAGCATATGCTTGTTGAAAATTGGATGAATGATCATGTAATGGATTTCATTATTAGGTGTAAGGTTCAAACATACTCACATGACATTCAACATATGAAGGAGAAGCTATAAGTGATATGTACAAATAAAATTTGAGATTAGCACTTCCTAAATATGTTATCTATGACGTATCCTAAAGGATTTTGGGAGTGTATTCATTATGTGAATTTTATAGTGGATTCCATGAATTACAAAAAAAATCCTCATCCACTACATCCTTTTCCTATCTAAGAAAACTATGAATGTAGTAACATTCAATATAGTACATGCTTTGACCACTCATCCAATGAATTTTTAGAAGGCCCTAAAAAATATACCCTATTGATCATAGTCGCATGTTGAGAATGATTCCCAAGTATCATGTTTTTGGTCGAAGTATATATTCATCAATGATCATAAGAAAATTTTCAATTCCTTTAGGAATGATAATATTCAAGGCTACATTACATATACCATAAAAAATTACTCTCTCTCGATTGAAAAAATAAATAATCTATAAGATGCTGAGATAATAAACAATTTGAGTTATTTCCACTACCATATATTCCGTGTCCATTCTATCTAGTATTACATCATATATAATTATTTCCTTAAGATGATGTTAGATCATGGTATAATGGAACTAAGTGACACTCAATAGAATGTCATGTGTGTTTTAATTAGACCATATGAAAATAGAAGTACCTGTAATTGGATGAAGTTATTGAGTTTAAACACACATAATTTTGATGATTGGATAGACCAATATTTTATATCTAAATCTCTTGGGATAATTCATGTGGGACAAAATTAGATAACATCCTCCTAACCATTTTATCATTATCAAATAAATCAATGGATTAGTAATTTTATAGTGAATAGAGAAGCAAGAACCAGTATCCTTTGGGAAATGTGGAACCCAGGAATCTTCCAATAAAAATATTTTCACATATAGATATCATTCCCCCTCTATTTGAGGGCAATCCTAGTCCCTATTAGGCATGAGAAAAATTATCTAATGAGGAATAATAATTTTCTTATATTAATGTGTGAGATACCGGTCATTTATAAAGTTGAATGTTACAAGTTTTCAGGTAATATTTTGTTCATATTTGAGTAATTTTTTATTGGGTTATAACATGGGGAGTGTTTGGTTATATTTTACGAGAAAAATGGACAAAAAAGGGTTGATCATGGATGTATAAAACTTTAGGAAAAACCATGTTTCATATCCCAACTAACCATGAAATTGTTTTGTTTTAGTAATTGTTGAATTTTGTATGGAATGTACATGGATAATTAATTGATGAATTAATTATTTATGTTTTAATGGTAACATGGTCATTTGAATGTGAATTAAAGAATGTGAAATGGTTTTTGTAATGTGTGATGTGTGAAAGGTAACATGGTCATTCAATAATGAACTAGATAATGGGAACATGGCCCCTATAATGTGTGATAAATGTTTTGTAACATGGTCATTCAAGGATTAATTAAAGAGTGGGAACATGGTCATTATAGTGTGTGTATTATGAATTGTTACATAGGAAATCATGTACGAACTCAATAATTGTAACAGAGGGACTATGAGATATTAACTCAAATGAGAATACTTTGTGTTACTGTATGAGTCGAAGAGGGTATTGAGATATGGTATCACCATAGAATACATCAGGCTCTAGCATGAGTCAAAATATGTATTGTGATATGATATTATTTTAGAACACGGTTGGCTCTAACATGAGTTAAATATCATATAGATGTACAACTATCCTTAAGAACTACATAATTAATATGGTTAAGTAAAGATTAAATGACAATCTGATAACTGTTTACTTATGCATTGTCCAAATTTCATTATATAATTGTAAAAATTCTTATTGAATAGATTTGTTCTAGAAATTATTTTGGTAGCCTACTCGGTTAAAATAACACCCTACTCAAGCATCTTGATTCATACATAAATAATCTTTATTATTATAGGATAGATTGAGAGAAATGTCCCTATGTTAGATAGATGATTTGGGATTGAGCTTTTATGAGGGTACAATAAATGGTTTAGAATCTTCTTGGGAGTCATGAGGGTCATTATTTTTTGATTTTATTCTATACACATGACATGTATATTACCATAGCGTGTTTTCTCATTTAGATAGATATTATATTTTCATGCATTGAATATATTTATATATTTGTATTATTTATGGTTATATATTATTTTTCTATTGTTTATTATTACTGATGTTGTATTACTCTAATTAAAGAAGTTATAGTATCCCAATTAGGACTTATCAGACCATCACTGCTAGTAAGAAACCTCTAGCATATAAGGAGGCATGCTTGAGGTCTTGTGGCAGACATGATTAAGGAACTCGTTTATAACACCTAGGTCTAGATGTTACATAATTTCATTATATTGGAGGTCAATTTTGTTTTTCAAAGGATAAATCTTGTTCACTATCTCCTCTTAAATCATCTCTTCAATTACCTCACTCCAGTAAGTGATATTCCACAGGAAAACCATTGAGAAAAATTTACGAGAAATGTTCTAGCATTGGGAAACCATCTGAAAGAAACTACTCCAAATCATTGAAATAAAATCATTATTCTATAGATAATGGACTGTTCCTAGGTCACCTACTTATCATATGAGTTAAATATGATCATAGTTCTATATTAACATTCACCATCATGTGTATATGGGTTTTCTACATACCTATATATTGAAATCTCAACTGTATAGACATTAGATTATGCTTAGATGAATAGTGGTCAGTTTCGCCCCATTATTCCAACATACTAGGGTGATTATACGAGATATGTTAATAAGAATTTGGGGTGGGTATAAAAAACTAATTATTTTGTTTTTAAAATATCCTAGGAAAAGTTATTTATCACTGAATGTTTCCCCTTACACAGGAGGATAGTGACTCAAGAAAGTGCATATCTGTTATAAGATGAATTCAAAAATAAACCCTCACATATCTGATGAGGTTGAGTTATATAAAGTCCATTTTTTTCCTTTTAATATCGACTTTACACTAATTTTTAATTGATAATTCATGCGAACCATGATATCAAAGATTCCCTAATAATAATATTGATTAGTGCGGTCTTGTATCCTGATGAATATGAGCGGTATGTCCTATTCATGAAGAAAATCAAATTATAATTTTATGCAATTATAATGAAATTATAGATATGGGTCCTTAGGTTATATTCCACTTATTAAATCTTCTAGTATTTGATCAAGGATTTAAGTAGTCACTTGAAATCATGAACTGCTCTCATGGTTCCATGGTTTAGGTTTAAGTGGAATTGTAGTTCGAAGACAAATTTTTTAGGGTGGTCTAGTACCAATTTAAAATTACAACATTATCCCTAGTAGGAATAAAATGAGAAAAAAATGTTTCTAATAAAACATATAGATCTCAATAACCATTACTCAAAATAAAAATTCCATGTTCAAGTTGTATAGTCATTGACTAATGAGACTATCGACATCTAGACCCCATACATTATGGATGAGTACTCTGAATAAAAAAAATCATAATGTACCAACTATATAAATATACCAATTAATTAAACGAACCCAAGGGAGAATATATTTAGTAACTGATTCCATTTTTATTGAATAATTATAGATAAACCAATCAATAATTCATGCATCTCATTTCCAAGCCCATCCTATGAAAAATGTTGGAGTTCTATGTAGATGTTTTTGCTGTAAAATACATCAAATAACAATATCAAATTAGTGATATTGAGAGAGTATTTTCCATACTATATGACCACCACCTAAATATAAACCCATTGAATAGTGAGTTTGGGGTCATGTCTTGAATGTTTTTTAGACAATTTTCTAATATAGTGGCATTTGGATTGACCGTGAGAATGTCAAGGCTTTCTTTCAAATCCCCCCTTCTTGTAATTTGTGATAGTGGAGAGGATTTCCATCACTTTAACATAACATTACACATTTATTTGAAAAATTGGATAAAAAATGAATGTGTTTTTCAAATATTATGATGAAAGATTGTACTTACCATTGGTATGAGGAATGTTAAAGAGTATTCGATGACATCAAGAAATAATTATTGAATCCTCTAGATTTTATTCCACATTTCAAGGGAAAAACCATGATCATATTTGTGATATAATTATAGTGATTTATTTGTTTTATATTGGAACATAAGAATATTATGGGTAAAGATAATAGATTATACTACCATAGTAGGATAATGATAGATGTTAAGGTTAGATAATCCATTATTGAGAAAACATTACATACAATAGTCTCTGAAATTCAAGAGTTTTATCATTATTTAAATATACATGTGGTTTAGTTGATCTTCTTCATTTAACCATTGAAGTATATACTTAATTGTATAATGACAATTGGATGATAGGCATGAGGACTAGAAGCCCTCCAATAATTTCTCGTCGGATTTATCCCTCATAAGTCTTATCAAGGGACATGCATTGAAATAGTATCTTCCTTCACACCCAATGCATGAGGAATTTCCTTTGATGTAGAATTCATGGATGAATACCTTATATACATTGATTATGAATTTCCTTGTTGGGAAACATAGTTGAATAGTTCCTCCTACATGCCAATCAAGATGAAGGTAGAAATTCCTTAACACAGTGTAATTTACCTTAGGGATTTCCAAATTTATCACTCAATGGTCGACATGCCATATCTACTCATCATTTTATAAGTATAAATATACAATGAAATAGATTATTAATCCATCATTACCAATCTAAATATGGATCTTGAATTCTATATTCCCAACTACATGTAATGGGTAACACAGTGCTAGTAAGAAATTAAATTAATTTTGAAAATGATGTAAAAAATAAAATACTTATACATTTTTTAAAAAACATTATATAATGAGAAAGTATCACATTATCCATAGGTGAATCAAGTTTTGTGATCTCAGGATGATTTGGTAGACACTCTCTAAAAATTGATAGTTTCCCTTGCTAAACAAAACTAGGATGATATGGTCATCCATGTGGTGTATCAAAAAGTAATAATCCCCATTTTTTATGATGAAAAGCACTGAGTGTTGAACCAATAAAAAAATATATCTTCATTAGAGGTAGAGTTTAATTTCCATGTTGTATTATTGGTTTCCAATTAGATGATCCCCTAGATCAAGTACCTCTAAAATAGCGCACTATAGTCAAACATATATGAATTAAAATAGATATAAATGTGGGATTTTATTTCCATCTATTATGATGACACCAACATAAATAATTTTCTCTATATATGATGATTAAATGAAATAATTCTCCATTACATCAAGGTAAAGGAAATCACTCGGGGTTTACAAGAGGTAAATGTTTGAGGATAGGGTACTCATCCGACTATGATAAAGGTTTTCCAATCAAATTTTAAGGTTGGGATACTATTAGACCACTATGATTCATGATTTTATAGAATTTTCCGAAAAGTGACACACCTTATAGGATCTTTATTTTTTTTCGTAAACCCCCAAAATTTCTCAATACTACCATTAAATGTTTTCCCATCACTATATGGGGAATCAATATCTTGGATTTATAAAATTCGATGATTACATGATAGTTCATGTTAATTTTTACTAATACTTAGTCCTTTCCAAAATGATTTCAAGTAATTCCACTAAAAGTGTTCCAGACTAGGTACATGATTGATATTTTGAAATAAAATATCATCGAATAGATTGGAGTTGCTCTTATAATTTATGTTGATAATAGAAATAATTTTTTAGCCTTAAAGTTTATTAATGATGATTGAATCTTTTATTTCCCATCCAACCATAATTCCTATTATCATTCACTAATGAATGAACCAAGTCATGACATTCTATAATTTCCTCTATAAAATTTTATTGAATATTTTAGATTATAATCAGATGAGTTGGTCAAATAATCTCATTAGAAAATTGTGTACAAGTAAGATGAAAACACAAATTTCAACTGAAACAACTCGTTACTCAATGGTGTAGTGAGTAAAATGAGTATTTACCCTAGATGTTAATCTGTTGTTAGTACAAGAAAATATCAATGAACACTTGATATGTTATGTGCATTCACATATCTATATATCTGAGTCAGAGGCTGTTGATGAAAATATGAAACAAGAGTTTCATAAACTCAATGATGTTAAAAAGTATGTGGATCAATAAATTAACAAGATGGTTTACCTTTAATAATTTCTCAAGGGCGACTTGTTGTGGAAATTTATAACACCAATGATACTGGAAATAAAAAACCCTAATGAAGAAACCAAAATTTGTTGGCCCCATTACTATTTTGAGGGTTAAGTCCAAAGGTGCATATTCACTAATCACCATTTTTCACAACCCCTATCCCAATGTATACCCCTCTTAGGTCATATATGGTAGAGTAGGGATGGTAACTACGATAGTCCCAACAACTGTAGGGCCTAGGTTAGTGACTAGTATTGGGGGAATAATATGCATACATATGGGAGGAATTATACTCTAAGAGAACATGTAGAAGAACGAGATAAGATGGATACACAAATAAACACCTTCTTAGACACAAAAACACACATATAAATACCATGTGATAACATAAAATTTCATACAGTACTATAAAAAATAATGGATAACTACAAGTTCCAAAAAAATTAAAAGACAAAAGCAATCATGAATGCGAACTATATATTAAAAACAATGACCGAGAAATATACATCCTGATCTCCAACATTCACTACATGACCAAAAAATAGTTTATATATACATTGGATGAGTATAATAGTATACACAGTAGGATCCTCTACAGAGACTCTTGTGAACAATATAAACAAATCATGCTAAAACACATTGAAAATAGTGAAAATTACTCATCACCTAATTTGGTATAAAAGTTCCTTAGCTCAACATGGATGAATCTCATAAAGTATCTCATTCAAGCCAGCTAATAATATAATCATGAAACATAGATGGTACCTAGATCTTACTTATCAACTGGTTTTTCTCTCTACCCCAACATTACATGTCCTAATCCATCCCTCTCCAAAATAATCCATCCTAAATACAGTTGTGAAAGGAATCACAATATGCACCTCTTAGATCACATCATCTCATATAAATATACATTTATAGTAACCATATAGTATCAAATACCCATAAAATCACATATTACATGTATTATACATTAAGTATTATACCTCAATACATTACACACCATACATGGGGTAAGGTACCACACGATATCATTTCATATATACACATGTCGTAGATTCTATATTAGGTAATAAATTTTTTAAAATAACCACAACCCATCAGATCCATCAACACATATATACGGGGAAAATTAATTCAATTCATTCCATCATTTGTAACTAATAAGAGAAGAGAGAGGGTCCAGAGGGTGTATTCAGATATCCATCCCCCCACTACGATGTTTGGTAAACCACCCTCCCAAATTACAATGGGGTTCTATTTCTCTAACCAACAGGGTTGGGGTAGCGTAAGAAATAATAGAATATACAAGATATAATATAGATCACAACCAAACATTGGGAATAACCAAGTATTAGATCCAACTGAACTTAACATCACATAGACTCCACGTTACCAATCATATAACCAGATATCCTATAAGAACACAATCATTTTAAAGATATACATTAAATAAATATAATATTTTTTTAATTTTATTCCATAAATTAATTTATTATACATTAAATTTATTATTAAAATTATTCCACAGTACATTACAGTAGTTTGCAGAGTAATATACAATACCTATAGTAAAAATCAAACCCAATTCCATGAATTATATATATTAACATATTTATAGAAATTGCAATCCCTAATTACCAAACTCGTATGTTAATCATTTATTAAAAATTAACGTTTTTCACAAATACAAGTACACATGGAAAACCATCCAAAGAAACCACAAATAGGAAACATTAAACCAAGAACATCCTGCTACCTCCAGTAGTGGGGAAGTGAATATAGACATAAGTATTATGCCTGAACATCAACTATTAAAAAAATTCACAGTAAATCATCCCAACTCATATAATCACATCCATGGGTAAGCCTATAATTAATCCATCAACCATATTTGGTTCTATCCCATACACCCACATTCCTATCCAAAAGTATCTAAATATCCAATGCATCAACAATTTCTATGACATCCAAGCCTCCCCAGCCACATCATATCAACCATCTCAGGCATACCCATCCTAGGACCATATCACATCCTTGCCTCCCCGCCCCATATCACATCACATAGAGAAGTTCACATATAGAGTACATCAGAAAAGAAGTAGGAATCAAACAAGTATATCCAATTGGTTAATCAATGCCCTAAAATAAGGCATTCAACCTTCTCTCAAAAAATGATCTCATAGAGATATTATCACAAGGAACTTAGGCTTATCAATGAAATGAGAAACAAAAAACTATAAATTATTTGTGTCAATTAACTAGTTTTTATACCCATATTGAATTAACTGATTCATTATTACAAGGGCCCCACTACAGAGAACCAAAATCCTAAAGATACAACAAGATATCAAAAATTAAACATACTCTTAGAATTAAAACCATTCTCATTTTTATGTCATTTATTAATATCATGAATAAGAATTATCCTCATATTATATGAAACACCATTTTCAAACATAAAACATATTATTTACTGAGATAATTAATCCATTAATTGTGTATTTATGTTATTTACCATTTTCAATAAAACAGAGTATGCTAACAATCATACCATAGATATCACACTATCTAAAAAATGATGACTAAAACTGTTATCATGGTAGAATGGAACAATATGTGATGCTCTACCACCAATTCTTTATTAATTTAAATAAATAATTATTTTGTTAAGTAAATTACTAACCAAAGAGATAATCCATGTTATCTATATGATTTATTGTGAATAAAAACGATAACCAAAATATCCCCTACCACATAGGGGTTAAGGTTATTCAAATGAAAATAGACTAAGTTACAAGATCTTGGTTAGATATCCCACAAGATGCATCATCCAACCAATGGTGTTGTTCTATAATGACACAAACAAAAAACCCAGAAAACACCGTTAAATCTATTGATTGAAATCATCATCACATGGAATGAATAAACAAGAGGATCTAGATTGATAAATCACAAGAGAAGAGGTAAAATGTACCTCAGATAACCATGGAATAATGATGGGAAGCTGATAATCTATCACCATTATTGGAATCACCAAATATCATGGAGAGAGGGTTGTTGTCCACCAAAAAATCAAAAGAAGGGTCATAGGCTTTAGAAAATACCCATGGATTTTTAAATGTTAATGGTATAATTCATAAGGTATGCACATGATGTGATACCTGTTCATGACTTATAGTTATCGAGTTATAGATCTCATCGAAAAAGCTTCTCTATAAAATAATTAAGGTTGAATATTTACAAGTCATGAATCACCGCATGAAATTACCTCAGACAAGGAAGGGATATATTTCAGGCCATGAAGGATATATCACCCAATTTGTTAACTGAAAATTCAGGATTTAAAACAAGTACATGTCATATATTTTCTATAGTCAATGATTTTAGTATCCAAACAACATGAAACACACTCTCGGTCTCCCTCAATAACCACTAGCATCAAAACCAACCACAGGGATGTACTAAAATGATTTAGTCCCTTACATCGCATAAATATCATGAAATCCTCATCCTCATGAATCCATAACCAAACCCAAATAGAAAATGAAAAAAACAATCCAAACAACCACCCCATGAGAAACCACTTAAGGATATCTCCATCATATAATCTTAACAACCTCATCAAATAAAAAACATGAAAAAAATCATCTCCATAACGCTATCCTAGAAAAGATACATCTCAAAAAACTATTAATCCACAACAAGAAACAAGAAGAACCAATCTCATAATACAAAAAGGTCATTATCAATAAGAGACCAGTGTTACAAGATAATAGAAAAATATTAAATATATAAGGGTACTTTGTGGGAATATGGGACTCATGTTTCAATGTACTCTAATCCATGAAAAAATTCCAGTATAAGACAAAGACCTTATGAATAGTTCAATCCCACAACACCTTCTCCTTGAAGTGAAGGATATCCACAGTCCACTCCCTAAAGGTCACATCATTGTCTATATTGATCTCATACAAATCGATGACATGAGAGTCATCATGAAGATAATGGTAGAGATGTGATGTGTGTAAAACATCATATATTCTTATCATCTAAGAATTATGTGATATTTGATATTCCATGACTCCCACATGTACCAAAAATGTTGAGAGGACCAATATACTTGGGGAAAATCTTACTATTGTGACCACACCTTCACTTCACACAATGAGAAGACACCATCAATAATAAGTGACCTCCAATTTCAGACTCTAGAGGTCTCCTCCTATTATTAATATAGAATTTAGTATGATCCTTCATTTCCTCAATCCATTCATAATTTACGTTCTCCATCTCTATCATATTCTATACTGATTCAGGCCCATGAATGGATGCCTCTCTTACCCCAATACAACATAATGAAGAATTGAAAGGTTAGTTTTATATATATTCAAAAGACTCAATAACAATGGTGGAGTGAAAAATATTATTTTTAAAAACTCAACAAAGGGAACATACCTCATCCACAAACCAACAAAAACACAGACAAAAGGGTGAAAATTTTCATCATGATTTAGGAAGGTCGGCTCTATAAAAAATCCATATGTGGATGAAAAGAAGTTATATGGGATAATTGAGAGCCAAAATATTATTAGAGACCTCTTTAAACCCTATAGTTAATGTGAGGATCTTGATACAAGATGGTCATTATTAGGAATCTGTGGAGTCACACCACATCCTCCAGATACTACCTCAACAAATCCTCTACTGATCTTGACTCCATGGTCCCCATAAAATGGTATGATTTCATCAAACAACCACTAATCACCCATATAGAATCAAATCCTCCTTGAGCTCAAGGAAATTCAGAAACTAATTCCATAAATATATCCTCTTGTTTTAAATTGGTAACATATAAAGATTGGAGAAAACCATAGGGAACATGATGCTAGACCTTCACCTTATGGAAGACCAAACATCTAAAAATGAACTCTACGATAGCATGCAACATCCCAGGCCACCAAAACTAACCACTTGAGGAAGAATACATCTTTTTTCACACCAGTATGTACCTCAAATGGGGATCTATTCATATCATAGGGAACCATCTCATGTATCACTAAAGTAACAGAAATGTTATATTTAAAAACATGTGGTTATTTCCATCATAAGACCTACCATCAGTGGATTCTCCAAACAGAAATCAGTCTCTTTATACATCCAATTTAGAATCCCCAAATTGAGACTTATTACCTACCCCATAATAGATTATTTCACCGTTCTCATGAAAAGGTAGCCATTTCCTACAACCTCTCCCATATCTAGATGCATCATTGAGATTTCTTCCACCACTCTATAAGATTCCCCAGATTCATGCGTGACATCATTATGCAACATCACTCTTAGTGCATCGGCTGGAAAATTTCCCTTTCCTGGAGTATATGAAATTTTAAATCCAAAATTATTCAATAATTCCATCAATCTATGCTAACAATATTTCAAATCATGAAGGTATGATACATATCCCATGATCTTATTTTTAGTAAAAAACATAAAATTCACACTAATGGGGTAATGTCTTAAAAATATAAATAAAAACACAACTACCACCAACTAAAGAGTAGGGTAGAATAGTTATTTTAATGGGAACCTAACTACAAAGTCCCATAAGATAAAACTCATATATATTATATCAAAATATATCCTTTCCCACGAAATGTAGTGCCCTAAAAAACCACAATCGAAACACTGCATATTGAAAAAAAAGGACCAGAGTGATGACCAACATCTCTCTCAAGTACTGAAAAGCATTACAACACTGGTCAGTCCCAAATAATTCTTGATCCTTTTGGTTCAATGACGTTAGAGGTGTCATATCCAAATAAATATTATCAATGATCCTCCCATAATAGATATAGAGGGCATTGAAAATACACAACTAAACCACATTGATTGGGTATAACAAAAAAATGTCCCTTATTTTCAATGGAAGTATAGATATACCCTACCCAGACATAAAATTACCCAATAAATAATCTTCAGAACACCAAAACTCACACTTTAGATACTTATTAAATATATTTTCATAAAAAATAACCCCCAAAAAGGAACACAGATCCACTGCATGCTCCTCCTCAGATGTGGAGTGAACAAGGAAGTTGTAGAGACACAAAGCTTGATGTACATGGAAATTACATTACTTTTGCGGAATACTTAATACATAACAAAAATAGACACACAAAGACCGTAATAGTTTATTGTCTTTCGAAAATCGGAATGTAATCTTGTAATCATGGTGAAAGACCATCAACATCTCCCGTAAAGATCTTCCCTTTTTTGTTTTCTTAAAAAACACCTTTCTTTAAATCTAGGGGAAAAGAAAACATAAAAAGGGTGAGCTAAAATTCTCAGTAAGGGTAAACATAGAGAACCTAAAACAATCCATAAACATTTGAATGCAAAATCTTGAACATGAAATCTAAACAAAAAAATCATGAGCAAAGACATAAATATTAGAAGTACGTAAGCCATATATCATAAAGGAACATAAATAATGATAAAATAGAATGGGAATAAAACATTTAATTGTAGAAAACCATTAATCAAAAGATATGATTTCCATAGTAGCCAAGGTATTCCTGCCAAGACCATCTTAGTTGACAATGTCGCTTTCTGAATCAAGTTCACTCCTCATTCCAGTCCTATATCACTGAACCAGATTATCTTACCATTCGAGAAATGTCTATCTCATGAGATATAAATCTTTACCCAATTCATTAGAGGGAGATATAGGTCCCACCCATCTCATAATGAAATCATTCTTTCGTGTTCCACAAAATCATAAATCATACATCATAGCATAACCCATGTAATAGAATGGGATTCTTAAACTTCATGCCATTATAACATAATCCATATAAAAAAATGGATATCATTTCATCATAAGAAGAATCAAAACACGTAAATAATGGATACAATATATTTGAATCATAAAAATATTAAATAATTTCATTTTTAGATGGAAAATAGTTTTTATACAACATTTGAAATGAATTCTTGAAGAAAATATCCTTTCTTCTTCAAAATCATTTTTTTTCACAAAATGCCATAGAATATTAAAAGAAACCAGTTTTTTTAAAAATTATCATGCAATATTGTAGAGGAAGATTCATGAAAATGAGGCGTCATGAAACCATAAAAATCCCTTCATTCCATATAGGTTAAAAAAACATTCTCATCGTACTTTTGTTGAAGAAGTCAAAAAGGACCACGTATGGTAAACAAAAGTAAGATTCCTTTCATAAAATGTCTTAAATTTAAAAATGGGTAAAAAGGCTATTAAATATTCATGAATTTTTTTTATAAAACAAGGACATGGATGATAACAAAAACCCCATGAAATACTTAGGAATAAATAATCTTGGATAAGAGTGAGATTGGAATGTTTATCCCTTACCTTAGGTCCGATATGAGTAGTACGTATCCGAAACTCCTGTATAATGATTTAAATAATTCCATTGACTTATTAAAGAATCATATTCATTGTTATGATATCATATATGGTTCACTTATTACTTTAAATTACCCGTTCTTTTGTAAATTCCATGTTAAAGCAGTGTTTTGGGTAAAATATTTTATTTATCGTATGTTTTTGGACTTTTTGTTCTTGATATTATTATTACTTATATAATTATTTAATTACTTACAGAATGTAAATAATTATTAATATATAATATATATTCAGTATATATATATAATATATAGATAAATGAGATTAAATATATAATTCATGGAGACGGTAGGTCGTACGTACACATGAACACTGTTTTCTTTTCCTTATTGACATGAGTGGAAGTTAGTAGATGACATATATATATATATATGTATAAATAAGTAAAGTAGATTAATTATTCCATATATTTCATTATTATTCATTTTATAAACTATATAATCATTCTTGAATGTTTAATCATGGAAAATGAATCTCATCGTGTTCGTGGAGACGGTAGTCCGTACGTACGCACGAGCGATGATATCATTCCCATGATCGTGGAATTGTATTTAAGTGTATGTAAAATATTTCAAAATAAATATCACTTTACAATAATCATATATAGTTTTTTATTTACACCATTATACCCATTCATGTAAGGTGGTGTTGGAAAATAGATTACACCACGGCGTGGAGACGGTATTCTGTACGTACGTACACATGCTGATTTCGTTTTTCGTAGGATGGATAGTAGATGAAATAGGGTTGTTTCATATTTATAACAACATATCAGTATATGAGTGATACTGATGTTATTAATTTATGGTGAAAAAATTAAAGAAGAAGAAGTATAAGAAGATATGAATTGGAAAGAATCGGTAAAAGATATTACCTCTTCTTTGACGCGCCTCTTCTTAACTTCCTCTTAAGGCACTAGAGTTGGTCTTTTGAAGAAACCAGAACCTCTATAATGTTTATAGAGAGTTTTATAAGGGAAATGGGTATGGTTTGGCTGAGCATGAAAGATCAAAATTGTGTAAAGAGAAGAGGGAGGAGGTTCCCTTTTATAAGAGAGGAGAGGGGCACTTTAGGAAAAAAAATAAAATATTATTTTATAATAAATTCATATTCGGTTTATAATGGCTAAAAATGACTTATTTAGTAGATAAAGTGGGGATGGGAATAAATAACCTCAACCAATAAGTTTTAGACAAGTTTAGGTTACTATTTAAACCTTTTCATTTTGGTTTAATTCTAACTTAAATAATTTTACTTTTACCGTGTCTTCTTGTTTGCTTACACTATATGGTTAATAAACTTACTATAACAAGCAAAAAGAACCCCAAGTGGTTCATTATTAATATATATGACATTCTCTAAGTCATTTGGATGAAAAATAGTTTTTTATGAATAGAATAACAATTAATAATATAATATATGTTTTAAAAACTATTTTATGTCAATTTTGACACTATTTGGTAATTGATTTTTTTAGAACTCATAACAGCATGATTAGTGAGAAAAAAGTTAATTGAATTAAAAATAACAGGTAATATTAACCTATTAAATTACTGGAATTTATAAAAAGTTTCATATTACATTTATTTTGGCATTTATAATTTCAATTATGTTAATATTTCATTAATAAGGTAATTACTACATCATCATCGTGTCATAAATAAATTTAATTATTTAATGTCTAAAAATTATAAATAAAACACCATTACATAGAAAATCATTTTATCTTTATAATGAATATTTATAGTTGAATTTATCTAATGTATAAATTTATATTAAAAATGTTTTAGTTATTAATCATTGATTTTAACTATTTTAACTCTTCTTCAAATAAAATAATATTAAATGTCCTAATCTAATCCAAGTGGACCTAAATGGTCATATTTTATTTCAAGGGTTGTTTTTGGTCGAATTAAACTTATCCAATAGAATAAGGTAATGTTTTATGGTAACAATAATATCATTTTTACCCTTAATTGCCCGATTTAATTTCAATCATGGTAAATAAAAGTAGAAGGTAACTATTCACCAAAAATTATTTTTATCTTATTGAAACACATTTTACTCCTTGATGTTAACCATGTCTCTCGGATTTTCAAATTTCCACTCACAGAAGTGGTAAAATTACTTTTTATGTAAATTTGCAAAAAGCTCCTAGGAGGTAGGTAAAAGACGGTGAAAAGTTCAACAAAATTTTTATATATAATAAATTATTATAAAATGACTCCAACGAATTACATTGAACTAATATAGGTATTATGCATCAATTTTTACCTAAAATAAATTTAAATAAAATAAAAAATTATTAAATAAAAAATTCTATTTTTAAATAGTAACCTAGTGTTTTCGCTATTCATCAAAAATTGAATGTTTTCAGAAAAATACCAAAATTTCACCCTAAGATAATTTTGATATTCCAAATCCAAAAATGAAGTCCATGTTGAATGATAAAATTTATAAAATTTCAAAAATTGGGTATTACTATTCATAACAGCTAGTTTATATAATATTTTAATAACATATCGTTGTTTAGTGAAACTCGGTATTGCGTACAACACAAGCTATCGAGGAAGTTTTCTCTTGCGTGTAGCACAAGACAAGAAAGTTTTGTGTGTAGGGAAATTTTCCTTTACATAACATAATACATAAAAACAAAATATTTCTCATAAAATCTCGGGTGTTACGTTCTACCCCCCTTAAAATGAATTTCTCCCTCGAAATTCATCGGGGTTATAAATGGTTTATTACATGAGATTTTCCTTCATAGAAACCCACATCATAAAATGAAATACCAAAACTTATCTTTAAAAAATAATTAATGAATTGTAATGGTTACCCAAATTAACTAATCACTGGGTTTCCACATAGGATAACATAGGTGAAAATATGGATATGGAAGAGAACTCTAACCATCAATTTATGATGGAGAGTGGTAGAGAAAATGGCAATGAAAAAGCCAAAAATCATAGAGCCATAAATTTTTTATGATCTAAGGTACCATCTAAATCATAGGATATAAGGGCACTTGGAAAACATTTTTGGTTTTCAAGATCATTTCCCTAAAGTTCAAGAATTTGTATTAGATGAAATACTTACTTTATTTGGGTATAATCTCACCGTTGTTCGTTCCATGAACAATTTCCACTTCATCTCTTAATGAAATGAAGTAGAAGTTTTCATTCGTGAAGTTTTAGCAGATCATGTGATAAAATGATGGGTCATTCCATATGTCTCAAACAAAAGGTTTTCAAAAGTTATACATAAGTCTATCTATGGTGAGGATAATTGTATATGATTCCAAAAATGGACTTATAATTAATCTATCAAACCAATTAATAAAATAAAACTAAAATCTACTAACCATGGACTTATTGTACTCCAGTTGTAGGCGATAAAGTCCTGTCACACTTCGGTTGTGGGTTTGATTCCCTCATCCCTGTCTGACGCGACGGGTTGTCACCCGTCCTGCAGGTTGTCTCTTTTTCTAAAACTACATTATTATAACATTCCATAAATAATATCGAAAAAAATTCTATCCTTAAACAATACTATCTTATGTCTAACTTAATTCATTCCAATAATTATAATTATCAAAAATACATATGTCCAATCTCATAGTATAAAGAAAATGATTACTAGAGAGTTCATATACCAAGCATGTGAATACCATGTTTTATCTCCCACATATCATAAGATATATCTTTTTGGTTATATTCCAAACATGTGAATACCTTAATCAATTATTCTTTTGAAACATAAATTACCAGAGAACCTTAGAGAAAACATGAATACTGTGAAAAGATAAATCATTCCACATACAAAAATCCCAAAATTTCATTATACTCAAACCATGATATCACTTTGTCCTTATAGCAGTCATCAGCTCATGAATACTATCAAACAATTTATTTTCTCTTTATCCCATCATTATGCGCATTTCATCTGAATTCCAAACTACTTGAATCACTTTTCATTGTTACCATTACCATTCAACATAAAATTTCAAATACTATTGGAAAAACAATAGTGTAACAATCTTTAGATGATTCTTTATTCCATAGTACCATTAAATTAAATATACAACATAACTATTGATAAACATAAAATCATTACACCACCTTCTTAAACCATTGTCCAAGCTTCAACACTTCTATCATCTCATATATCATTTTTAGTGTCCTCATCATCATCCAAATTAATACTACCCATATGACCATGATTATTCTCTTCATGAAATTTTCCCTTAGGGAGTTGGTTTTCATAATGCCCATAAATTCCACATTTAAAATATATAATCATTGTTAATGTCTTAGCAATAGCATTATCCTTTTCCAAGATGTTAACTGAACCTTTTACTTTGCACTTACTTCATTTGTGCCCTTCTTTTCCACACCCAAAGCATCTTCCAATTTAATTGAAACATTCTCCTTGATTTCTCTTCGAACATGATTCACAAGAGGTAAAATTGAACTTTCTTTCCTATATGATCATCATGAAACTCATTCTGTCTCTTATTAACTGAGTCAAGAAACTTACCAAAGTAGAGATTATTGATCATATTATGAGATTTTTGATTAGGCATAATAATGATGTTTCTCCTTCCAAATCCCATTTCATTTTCTTTATCATGAAGAATATCATTCCATTACCTATCATATTCTCGATTATCGTGAATCTTCCTGTTTCTAGCCATTTTCTAAAACCCAAAAAGAAATGTGTGAGAGGAAAAAATCATAATCAAGGGGGAGTACCTTCAATATCTAACATCTTAGGTTAAATTCTAAGAGAATTATCATAATTCTAGGACTATAACCTATACTTATACGTAACCATAGGGACATCACTAGACATACCTTAGAAATATCTATAGGGTTCTCACTATAGTTTTCACATACATGTTTCCAAAGGATGAATAACCCTTTCCTCTAATACCAACTGTAGAGATCCAAAGCTTGACGTACATAGAAATTACATTGCTTTTGTGGAATACTTAATACATAACAAAAACAGACACACAAGGACTGTAATAGTTTAGTGTCTTTGGAAACTAGGAATATAATCTTCTAATCATGGTGAAAGATCTTCAACATCTCCTGTAAAGATCATCCCCTTTTAGTTTTTTACCTAAAAACTTTCCTTAAATCCTGGGGAAAATAATACATAAAAATGGTGAGCTCAAATGCTCGGTAATGGTAAACATAGAGAACATAAAACAATCCATAAACATTTGATTGCAAAAACATGAACATAAAATCTAAACAACAAAATCTTGAGCAAAGACATAAATATTGGAAGTACGTAAGGCATATATCATAAAGGAACATAAATCATGATAAAATAGAATTGGAATAAAACATTTAATTGTGGAAAACCATTAATCACATGATATGATTTCCATAGTAGCGAAGGCATTGCTACCAAGACCATCTTAGTGGACAAAGTCCCTTTCTGAATTGAGTTCACTCCACGTTCCCGTCCCGTATTACTAAACCAGATTAACTTACTATTCCAACCATTTCTATCTCATGAGATATAAATCGTTACCCAATTCATTGGAGGGAGATATAGGTCCCACCCATCTCATAATGAAATCATTCTTTCATGTGCCACAAAATCATAAATCATACATCATAGCATAACCCATGTAATAGAATGAGATTCTTAAACATCATGCCATCATAACATAATCCATAAAAAATAATGGATATCATTTCACCATATGAAGAATAAAACAATGTAAATAATGGGGACATTATACTTTAAACATAAACATATTAAATAATGTCATTTTTAGTTGGAAAATAGTTTTGATAAAACACTTGAAGTTAATTCTTGAGGAAAATATCCTTTCTTCTCCAAAATCATTTTATTTTCACAAAATTCCATGCAATCTTAAAAGAAAAAGGTTTTCTTGAAAATTAGCATGCAATATTGTAGACGAAGATTCATGAAAATTAGTCGTTATGAAACCGTAAAAATCTGTTAATGCCGTATAAGTTAAAAAAAACATTCTCCTCGTACTTTTGTCGGAAAAGTCAATAAGTACCATGTATGTTAAAAAAAGTAAGATTCCATTAATAAATTGTGGTATAATTAAAATATGGCTAAAATCGACATTAAACATACATTAAAACATTTTTATAAAGCATGGACATGGATGATAACAAAAACCCCAGTAAGTACTTATGAATAAATAATCTCAGATAGGAGCGAGATTGGAAAAGTTATCCCTTACATTAGGTCTGATATACTTTGTACATATCTGAACCTCTTGTATAATGATTTAAACAATGTCATTGACTTATTACAGAATCATTTTCATTGTTATGATATCACATATGGTTCACTTATGACTTTATATTACCCGTTCTTTTGTAAATTCCTTGTGAAAGCAGTGTTTTGGGTAAAACGTTTTATTTATCGTACGTGTTTGGACTTGTTGTTCATGATATTATTATTACTTATATAATGATTTAATTACATACAGAATGTAAAAAAATGATTTATATATCATATATATTCCGTATATATATATATATATAATATAGATAAATGAAATGAAATATACCGTTCATGGAGACTATAGGTCGTACGTACGAATGAATGCTATTTTCTTTTCATTATTTACTTGAATGGAAGTAAGTATATGAATATATATATATATATATATATATGTATACATAAATCCAGTAGCTTCATTATGTCATATATTTCATTATTATTCATTTTATATACTTTATAATCATTCTTGAATGTATAATCATGGAAAATGAATCTAATCACATTCGTGGAGATTGTAGTCTGTACGTACGCACGAGTCATTCCCATGATCATGGAATTTTATTGAAGTGTTTTTATAATATTAAATAATCAATATCACTTTACAATAATCATATATAGTTATTTATTTACGCCATTATACCCATCCAAGTAAGGTGGTGGTGGAAAACAGATTACACCACAGCGTGGAGATGGTATTCCGTACGTACGCACGCGCGGTGATTTCATTTTTTGTAGGATGGATAGAAGATGAAATATGGTTGTTTAATATTTATAACAAAATATCAGTATATGAGTGATAATTATGTTACTAATTTATGATGAAACAAATAAAGAAGAATAATTAGAATAAGAAATGAATTGGAAAGAATCGGTAAAGGATAATACCTATTCTTTGACGCGCCTCTTATTAACCTCCTCTTAAGGCACTAGAGTTGGACTTTTTAGGATACCAGAACCTCTATAATGTTTCTAGGGATGTTTATAAGGTAAATGGGCATGGTTTGGCCAATATTGAAAGCACAAAATTGTGTAAAGAGAAGAGGGAGGAGGTGCCCATTTATAAGGGAGGAGAGGGGTACTTTAAGAAAAAAACATAAAATATTATTTTATAATAAAGTCATATTCTGTTTATAATGGCTCAAAAGTGACTTATTTAGAAGGTAAAGTTGGTATGGGTTGAAAACCTCTCATCCAATAGGTTTTATACAAGTTTTGGTTACTATTTAAACCTTATCATTTAGATTTAACTCTATATTAAATAATATAACTTTTACTGTGTCTTCTTGTTTTCTTACACTATATGGTAAATAAACTTACTATAACAAGCCAAAAGAACCCCAAGTGGTTCATTATTAATATATATAACCTTATATTAGTCATTTTTCCAAGCCTTAAATTTTTAGGAATAGAATAACAATTAATAATTTAATATTTGTTTTAAAACATATTTTTTCAATTTTGATACTATTTGGTAATTGATTTTTGTAAAGATTATAACATCATGAATATTTTGAAAAAAGATAATTAAATTAATATTAAAATGTCATATTAACCTATTAAATTAGTGGAATTCATTAAAAGTCTCAATTTACATTTATTTGGGTATTTATCACATCGATTATGTTAATATATCATTAATAAGGTAATTACAGCATCATCATTGAGTCGTAAATAAATTAACTTATTTAATGTATAAACATTTTAAATAAAAACCATTATTTAGGAAATATTTCTATATTTCTAATGAATATTTATAATTTAATTTATCTAATTTATAACCCTATATTAAAAATGTTTTAGTTATTAAACATTCATTTAAAATATTTTAACTCTTCTATAAATAAAATAATACTAAATGTCCTAATCTAATCCAACTAGACCTAAATAGTCATATTTCATTCATAAGGATTTTTTTGGACGAATTAAACTTTTATAATATAATTAGGACATGTTTTAGGGTAAAATAATATCATTTTTACCCTTAATTTCCCTATTTACTTTCAACCGTGATAAATAAAAGTAAAAGTTACTATTCACCAAAAATTATTTTTATCTTATTGAACCAAAATTTACTCCTTGATACTAAATGTGTCTCTCAGATTTTCGAAATTCCACTCACAGAAGTGGTAAAATTATGTTTTATGTAAATTTTCAAAAAGCATATAGGAGGTAGTTAAAAGACGGTGAAAAGTTCAATAAAATTTTTACATATCTAGAATTATTATAAAATGACTCCAATTAATTTCAATGAACTAATATAGGTATTATGTATCAATTTTTACCTAAAATAAATTTAAATAAAATAAAAAATTATTAAATAAAAAATTCGGTTTTTAAATAGTAACCAAGTGTTTTCAATATTTATCAAAAATTGAAATACCAAAAATTCAACCTAGGCTAATTTCGATATTCCGAATCCAAAAATGAAGTCCATTTTGAATGATAAAATTTATAAAATTTCAAAAATTTGGTATTACTATTCATAATAGATAGTTTATATAATATTTTAATAACATTTCATTGTTTAGTGAAACTCGGTATTACGTACAACACAAGCTATCGAGGAAGGTTGCTCTTGCATGTAACGCAAGCCAAGAGAGTGTTGTGTGTAGTGAAAGATTCCTTTATATAACATAATACATAAAAAAAATATTTCTCATAAAATCTCGTGTGTTAAAGATGTCATAAAAAAAACAAAAATCAAATTATCTTGGATATTTATACATTTTTTTCATAAACCCCATGAACTTGGATAGAGAATGTTTCACTCCAAATGGAATAAGAATGAACTAATAATGCCCATGATGAAAAAAGAATCCATTCAATCAAATATCCTCATCTATCACCAACATTAGATAATATTCAAGCCCTAATTTCATTTTAAAAAACTATATTTCTCCCTTCAGCTAATATAATAAATCACCAATCCAACAGGGACGATAGGGGTTATTCCTAGTCACTTTTTTCCATATATGATAATTAATAGAGAGAGAAAAACTGACATCACACTTCTTGAAAAACAAAACAGTTTCACCATAAGGTGACACACTCATCTAGAAAACCTCATTATAATATATCATCAAGCTATAATCACAACTCTCTCAACTCAGAAGGCACAATCCTATAAAAATACATTGTGATATGAGACATACCCATTTCAAGATATATCCCATACATGATCTCTCATCGATGGGGTATTGCTATAACCACTTATAGAATGACAGTAGGGTACTCTTCAATAACCCTAGGAAACACCAACTACTGAACCTCTGACGACCTCAGCATCAACACATAAATCCATGAAGATAAAAACAGAGCAAGCCTTTGAACCATCTATGAGTCTTGGTCTCCAAAAAAAGACCACCAATTCTCTTTTAGCATCATGAAACACAACCCTACGCCTAAATCAATATTCGATATACTACAATGAATATATGAAAATCATGTCGAGGATGATTTAATAGTTCTATATCTATAAACATTAGAATTATCTCGAATATTTTTGTTTCCCCAACATTTTCTCATAGTCTCTACATACTTCACACAAGTCATCTAAACATTCAACTAGTATAGTTAACTCCAAATGAACTATAATCCTATATACCTCAATTCCCAAATAAATGATTAGGGTATATGATATAAGGGATAGATTCGTTCATGAACCATATGATGCATGTAACCCTATATAAAAAAAGTAAAGGGTATATCGAATGACATCTACCTCTCCCGGCACAAGAAATGCTAAAGCATGGAGCAAACCATGACCTACTCTAAGACCTCACTAACCCTACTAAAGACCACCTCCATGATCATGAACGACTCATTGAGGATATGGAGAATCTTAGGATTGTAAACTACCTACACCATATTATATCTAATGATCCCAAATAAGATCACCTATCAAATGATGTCTTATATAAAACTACTGCAATAGAGGAACCTGACGAAGAACACACGCAATCATGCTAATTTCTAAGAATAGGTAGGCACTATCTCCACTGATGAACATATCCTCCAATAAATATATGTATATGATCCATTTTCATAAGTGTAAGAACCTATTCCCCTTGAGAAACTATATGACTAATTCTTGAAACCTACTGAAACACGATAAAATCACTTCTATCTAGGAAACTAGGAACCCAAGACCACAACTCTTCTTCCAAAGGAATATTGATGACTCTCCTCTTGTGATAATCGATATTTGGATAGTGATAACTCAATAACATCTACTCTCCCCAGTACCTCTACATATGTATTCATAATGAATGGGATGACCTAGAACAAAATATCTTGTCTCAAATCCACCTCCAAATTACTCACATTGTACACTCATCTAGAATTAGTTCTGAAGCAAATCATCGAAGGGTCTAGAATCTGATCCCAAGATCTTGTATGATATATCTCCCCTACAACGGGGTATCAGGATTTTGGAAGCTATCCAACATCATAGTAGAAGAATGGAACTCTCTCATAACTAGCCTTATAGCTTCTCCCCTTAGACTGCAAAATCCTTAAAATCACAATGGAATAAAAACCACTATTTCTTTTATTCACCGTATATCATTGTCACACGTAATAAAACACAATGGTCCTTCCAAGAAAAAATAAAAATTGAATGTTAAATAAAATCTATATTGCATGTATTTTATGACTTAATCTAAAATAGATCCCTCATACAACTATAGAGTCCAACACTAATACTATTTGAGTTTCCTCATCCATGTATTTTCATCTTAGACATCCACTATATGACTTTCTATTGGAACATACTACATAATCCCTTTAACATGAAAATGATGAGGACATTGACCTGTAGAAATTATTGAATTGAAAATGAACAATTAGACTCTAAACATGGAATGTGAAATAATTAACATTAAATAATTAGTTATTATTTTTTAATGTTTTAACCTATCCCAAGGTCTAAAAATTTTAAACACAGTCACAAAGAAGAATGATGCCCCATATTTCCCTAAGTCTCCTCCCTAAAACAAATATAATACTATGTAGTAGTATCAATAAACATAAATATTTTTATATCATTTCATTGGGGTCCCTAAACACACATGTATCATCCAGTTTCTTGTGTATACATCACATATTAATCTTAACTGACTCTGTTACCATATTGACCCAGGTAATCTCAAATTTTCCTCTATCCAAACTCCATCCTATCCCTCAAATATGATCATATAATAACATTATATCATGACCCCTTATCTTCATTGTCTACCACACTTAGGCCAGAAATGAGATATGGTGGGTATACACTGCTTAATTCCCGCCTTCAGTAGGCCTTGGGTTGGTGACAAGCACAATGGGTACAATAAGCGTACATATGGGAGGCATTACAAAACATGAGAACTTGTTTAAAAAGGATATAATATGGATACACCATTGAAAAACTTCTTATAAATCTATATAATTAAATACAATTTTAGAAAATGAAATTTCATATAATATAATAACAAATAAATGTAAAACTAAAAGAACTAAATAATATTTAATATGGATGAGGACACATAGCCCAAACTAATCCTCCAAAACCTCAATCTATTAATATATATCCTAATCATTAACTTATTATAGATGAACATAAAAATAGATTCTATATAAAAAGTGTGAGGATTATAGTATATTCATTAGGATTCAATCTACATCAACTCATAAAATATATAAAGAATGAATACTAAATCATAATGAAAAAAGTTTAGTCTAACTCATCTCATAAATATTTATACTGATATTCCATCAACACAATGGATAAATATAACCATGTATCAAATACGAGTTATAATATAATATAATAATGAAACATCAAGGGTACCCATCACCTACTTCCAAATAGTATTCCACTGTTCCCCAACATCACAAGTCTTTATCCATCCCTCTATGTAGTAATCTAGCCTATGTATACCAGGTCATGATGTCAAAATATAAACCTCATGCATTAAATAATAACATCATATCATCCTCAAATATATATATAGTAACCATGTAGTTTCCAACGTCCACCATAACCCGTATGAAATGTATCATATATCACATATTATAACTCAAACCATACAGCACATACACTGAGTAAGGTACCATAATCCATCACAACCTATACACAAAATAAATGTAATTCTACTTTGGATATTATATTTGGTAATACATGTGGGTGAAATAAAAACATTACATCGTATCCCTCTACACACATAAATAGGTAAAATGACCATTGTTAATAACACACATGTAATTATCATGAGAAGAGAGTAGGGCTAGAGGGGATCGTAATCCATCTATCCTCCCACCAGGATGTTGGGGAAAACATCCTACCATATTCCACTGGGTTTTATCATCGTAAATAATAGGGGTGGGTTACAATATGTAATCACATAATATAAATGATATAATATATATCATAACCACACTATAAGCATAAAATAGTCTTAGAATCAACTACAACTAACTTCCTAGACTCTCTGTTTACACTGATATGATCAGATATTCTATAAGAAAAAAAATAATTTTAAAGAGATACATTTATGAAATCCTTACCTTTTATCATTTCCTTTCATTAATTAATTTATTTTACATTAAATTATGAAAAAAAAATCAAATTAAATTACATTATTCATTAGATTAAATTCCATGCCCACTAGGAATAATCTACACTAAATACATAGTTTATTATGATTAAAAAATATCCATAATTTCCTTTCCATAATTTCAAACCATGTGGGATAAGAATTTATTAAAAATTAAAAAATTAAAAAATTATAAGAAGGCTAGGAATTACATCTTAAGATACAAAAATGAGGTAACATGAACCCAAGAACATCCATCTACCTCAAACAGTGAGGAATTAAATATTATTAAAAATAATAAACCTGGTCACCATCTATTAAATTGACTCATCATTGAGAATACCAACACTAAATATCACAGCAATATGTAATCTCAACTTCAACCTATTACATCATTTCTGGTTTCATATAATCCACTGACAATAATATCCCAACGAATCTCACCATCTTATGTTTCAACTACTACCAAATCATCTAGGCCTCCCTTACTACATCACATCAGCAATCCCATGATAATCCATCCTAGCCTCATATCATATCATGCCCCCCCAACCAATATAAAATCACATAAAAAAGGTCACATTCGAAGCACATCAGAAATTCTCTAAAAAATAAACCAGGAGATCTAACAGTGTAATATGGGCTCTAAAAAAATGTATCCAACATGCACATACATATGATCTCTCATGGATCTAATCACAAGTTACATGGTCATATAAAGAAAATTGGAAGCTCAAGACCTAACAACTATCTTTATCAATTTACCAGTTTTTATTCCATATGGAATTAATAAAATAATTATTTAGTTGTTCCTTCTATGGGAAACCTAAAGCCCCATGCTAAAACAAGATATCAAATGCTAAAGATAGTCATAGAATTAAAACAATTCTCAATGTATTGATATTTTTTATTATGCCTAAAATATATTATCATGATTCATATTATTTATCAATTCCATTAACACATGGAAGATCTCATTAAATTGAACATGTTCATTACAGAAATTTGATTTTCATTAAATTATAAGAAAAAAATATTCAAAAATTAATATTATTAAATTCATAATACAATTTATCAATTAATTTTAGTATAAAATCATTTATCCTTATCAAAAATGATAATAATTATAAAAAGAATATATTATTTATCACACTATATAAAAAATAAATAGGCAAACCATTATCATGTTAGAAAGAAATAACATGTGATTTCTTCCAAAAATTATTTTTTAATCTTGTTCAATAATTATTATGTTAATTCCATTTCAATTAAAAGGGATAAACTATGTTATTTTTAGGGTTTCATGTAAATAAATTGGAGGTGAAATTATTCCCCTACTTCAATGGAATCAATGTTCTTATCATGAGAATGGACAGACATAACATATCTTGATTGCATATCTTAAATGAAGTTACATATCTCTAAGTACATCATCCCACATGTTCTCTAACATAAAACCAATAAAAATAAGTTATAACAATAATGAGAAACCACCATCGCATGGAATGTAGAAAAATGGGGATCCAAATTGAAGAATAATATGATAAGAGGTATAGAATAACACTCATTCCAAAGAATCAAATATTAGAAGATGAGAATATATTCCCAATGAAGGAATAAAAAACGTTTTTATAGAGGATTGATGGCCACCTATAAATTGAGAGAAGGGTCATAGGTTTGCGAAAAACTAGAGGCGCTACATCAAATAATGGAAGTCTACATAATGGATTTACACATCGTGAGACCCTATGACATCTTAGAAATATTTGATATAATATATCACCAAAAAATGCATCTTATAAAACCAATTAATCACAAATATATACGCGTTCTATAGCACCCAATGAATTATCATAAAAAATGTTTTGAATTACATTCAGAGAGAAAACAAGCTCTCATCGAATCAATGAAAAAAATTTCAAGATATGAAACATTGACAGATCATAAAATATCCCTTATCTTATATTTTAGAATCCATAAACTTGTATTCCCACTCTAGACCTCTTTGTGAAACACATGATTTAGAACCACTGTAATGGTCCGACTACATAGATCATGGCTATTACACCAAAGATGTGAAGCACATAACGCCACCCAAGAAATAAAATTTTATCAAGATGTTCCATGAATTGGACACATTATTCTCATATATCATTTACACAAGATTCAAATAACATAGGAATTATATATTCCTCATTGTGTTAATCTATATAGAGAACATCCTTAACACATGGCAATAAACTGAATGGGAAATTCCTCATGACATAATTTTAAAATGCCTGATCGGTTTCGTACATACCATATGTACATAAATATTATATCTAGAATATTTATATATTATTATTACACAATAAAACTAATTTTCAGTCCTCAAAGAAGAGGACTTCCCATTTATTATAGTATTTGTTGCCTACTGCACCTCCATTTTTAAGAAAACATATATAATGATACGACCTTAATACTTTTCATAATCTTGAGTTGTTAATAAAAATTCATTTTCCTGCATTTTAGAGAAACATTTTTAGGATTATAGTGTTAGAAAATTCATTTAAAATTCTTACATAACAAACTCATACAATTAAATGTCCAGAATTTAGCTTAATATCCATTTCCACACAATATAATATTTCTAAATTTATACATGTTTTTTTTTCACGATAAATCTTCATGATTTTCAATATGACTTCATTATTTTTCCGACTCAACTTTAAAACCCAATGAAAAAATTTAAAATCATGGATGAGTATAAAAATATTATTAATGAAGATAATGAAACATTAAAATAATCTTGATAGGCCATTTCCAAACCATGAGATAATATATGATATCTTTCTTTTAACATATAATAAATAGATAATATAAAAATTTACATAAACATGAAATAATATTTAATGCATAGTTATTTTTATAAAATAATTATTAAGAAAATATATTGAAAAATATAATAATCATTAGTGTCTCTTATAGAACTTCAGATCCCATGAAACAATATAATAACCATTACAAATTTAGTAACCTACTTGGTTAATTTCAACATAATTCTTGAGAGAACATAATCATTACTCAATGCATTAAAGATCTAGATAAATATTACTAATCATCATAAAAAATTTACAGGGACCATAAAATATATTAATTACTTATATGTTTTCATTTGTATCATTAAATATCATAAAATATTATGTTTGATATAAATGCAGAAACACTTTCGGACTTTATGTAAAAATAATAATAAAAATATTTGTCATTGAAAAATACTAAAGAAACACCCGAAAAGATTGGAAAATGGTATATTCTATTGAAAACCCATTAAATTTTGTAGTGTAATATTAGTAAATAATAATGGTCATGATTTTAGGAAATGTCCCATAGTACAAAAATTTTAAATAAAGACTAATTTCTCACATTTTTTGAAATATAAAAAATAGCGCATTTAAAAAATATCCAAAATAAATATTTTAAATTCATCATAAAAAAATGTTATAAAAGTGATATAAAATCCATACTATAATTAATTTATGTCAATATAAGTATATCTAAAAAATAATTTTAATAATATTAACATGGAAGAAAATTATTTAGATAATAAATATTTAAAACATTTCAAACGATGTGTTATTCTATGGTGTCCCTTACCTCATGTCTGACTTCTCATGTATATTATTTATAATATTTAATAATAAACTTTTCTCATTATTAAATTTATTAGAAACTTTTTACATGTATATTATTCTAGGTATTTTACTTATATCCATGTTATATTTTATTACATAATTGATTGAGTTCATGTTAGATGTTTTGACTGCATTCTTCTTATACAGAAGAAATATATTTGTTAGGTTAGATAATGTCAAATTTATTATTATTATATCATTGAAAAAATACAAATCATGATATTATTACAATTTTGAAACCTTATTTATACTTTTATATAAAACTATGTAACATTGTTATGAAAATGAATTATGTTAGGATCATGGAGATGGTAGTCCATACGTATGCTTGAGTAACATTACCATTTTCTAACAAACAGGAGAAAAATATGTTAAGAATTATTTTATATTTAACAAATTATAATTATATATTAAAAATATAAATGTTATTTATATCCACCTATATAAAAACCGTTGTGATATAGTTATGAGGAACATACATTGGTCCACAAGTCGGTAGTATACATGTATAGCCAAGGGATGTTTTTATTTTTCATTGAATGGTAACGAAAGAAGTAGAATATTTTTTGACAACTATTGAATGAAATTTATATCATATATATGTAAATCTAATATAATTTTATTTGGGATCCATTATTATTTTAGGATTTTCACTAAAGTGTACATGTATGTTGCACATTTACACATGTATTTGATGAATGATAAATACATATATAATATATGAAATTATATAAATATATTATATTAAATATATGAATCTTTTTTTTCTTGTTATGAATGAAAATAATTTATTTGTGTATGATATATATATTATTTATTTCTACTGAAATATTTACACATCATTATAATTCATTGTGTTTAAATTAATTATATTGTATTTTGTTAATTAAATTAATTAATTAAATAAATACCCAACAGTTAGTAAATTTTGATATTTTTATATAATTTAGATTCATTATACACTTCATATATAGGAGGATGAGATCATATTATATTTTGTGGTAATTTCCATCAAGGGGAATCATGTGGTGTTATGGGATTTGACTTATCTTATAAGCAGATTCATTGTCTAAACTAACCATAGATGGATAATCCACCACATTTGAAGGGAGGCTAATTTCACAGTGGGATCACTCGCTTGTATGGGTAGCTCAGAAGAGGAGATGGTAATTTATTATATATAGGGATAAATTCCTTTACAGTGTAGGGTTTTCATTCATGGATATTTCCTTGGTTTACATAACTTTTGTCCCCCTTGACTATTCCCTTTCTACTTGTTTCTCTTCATGTTTTATAAAAAAATAATTTTGAATCAGATCCTCTTCTTTTAAATGTTGATATAACAACCTCACTTACTCTTATGATGTGCTTAATCCTTTCAAAAATGAAGGCTCTAACAGCCCTTCAACATTCTAGTATCCTCATGATATGATTTGAGATACATGTTATAGGTGTATTCCCTAGTAGGCAGGGTTCTTACATTTACTACTCCTCATGATCTTGCTAAAACATTATCCATGAAGGATGATGTAATGTACTCTTGTTCATAAATTTCAACTACTCTATTTTTAGAGTGTTATTTTCATGCTATTATTCTCAAAGATAGATCACCTATGATTAAGTTTTATTCCACTATTTATGATCATATGAGATTAATATGAAACACAACAGTGACATAAAAACCTTTTTTGGGTTTTACTATGTTTTAATCACTGAATTTCAATAAAAAATAAAATATAGTGTTTTAGTAACATTGGAGAATATTACAAACATTTACATGAGTTGGGTAAAGGTAAATTTGATTTACTGTTATTAAGGTTAACTATATGATGGTAACCATCTACATTAAATCTACATAAATGGGATTCATAAATGTAGTACCCATATATGAGAATCCTACATAGAGGTATATATGTATGACTGTTATGAATAATTTTAAAGACCCTAAAACTTGTATCGTAGAGTATATGAATACTTTATTACATTTACACTAGATAAAAGAAGTCACATGCCATAGAAAGAAAAAAAAATTAGTCTTGGAAAACTAGATACCTAATTGATTATTAAATTAAATTTTTCAAAATAGTATTTTCTTTGAGTAAACCATTATTCCCTTAATCAAATCCCTATATATCAATAATAATACACTTCATTGCATCTAGGATAATAATATGTATAAGGGGTGAGTTGTGATAATCATTAAGGGTAAACATACATTGGAATATATCATGAATAAATATAGAATAAATAATATGGAATGGTAAATATATGAGAGAACATTATATTTAGTCAACAACATTAGCATGAAGAATAACATGTTTATAATACATCTAGACAAAAAAATCATATAATTAATCAAATTATCATAAAACTTATCCACAAATATCATAACTAATTTGAAAATCACACCAAAATCAAATAATTAATATCATAAACAGTATATTCATATTTTTGCACAACATAAACATTCTTGTAAGGCTTTGTGGTAAGAAATAATACATAAATTTGTAAGGCCTCAACCAATTATGAAACAGGTTTTTCCCAAGAGACCTACTAATGCATCTAGTGGATATCGTAGTCCCTTCCCGTCACTTACCTAGACCAATTACTTTTTCATATAAAATAGTGGAAACATAATAAAACTAAACATTTTTTTAAAGTAGCATAATAATAATTAATAAATACTCTAATCCCAGATCATAACCATAATCCTTGTAGAGTAATATGGAGAATGTTATAAAAAAATACATCCCCAGTCAAATTTACCATAAATCATCAAATAAAATATGATATATGGTATAATAATATGATAACATTAAGAAATTATAATCTTCAAAAATTATTTTGACATTGATAAAAATACCCTAAATACATCATTAAATAATTTATGATGAAAATACCCTTTCCACTTTGAAATCATTTATTAAAAAAAGTGTTCACTCGTAAAAGAATTTTTTTTATTCAAACATAACCATGTAAACATTTAATTTAATCTTAAAATCAATTATTATCCTTGATGACAGTAACATCCATGAATTCCATATAAATTAAGAAAATATTCCTTCTATTTTTTGGTTGGAAATGTAAACAAATACCTTATTTGAAAAATCAAAATAAGATTACATTAAATCCATTTTAAAAAAGTCAAAATGGGTAAAAATGACTTTAAAAAACATAATATTATAGTAAAAAATATTCTTGAAAACATTTTTACAAAATATGAATATTTAATAAAATGTTCTTTCAACCATAGAGAGAAATGAAGTCAATTTTCCTTCAAAAATAATTTTTATAATCGTAGGTACATAAGGCGGGGGAAAGTAATGGAAAACTATATTTTAATGAAATAAAAAAATTAAAATAAAATTCATGGGAAAATTTATCATTTTACCATAATATTTCATCACCTTAACTTAATTATAAACAATACAAATAAATATTGAGAATGTAACATGAATCCCCTTACCACTTTTTTAAGTTTTGAATTATAATCTCCATGAATGAAATAAATAAATATGGATATTTAAATTTCCATAAATTTAATAATATTAATAATAAATTAATTCATTTATTGTATACACACCTTATAAAATATACATGTGGTGATTATCATGTGTCTTATGAAGATAAAAATGAGATAAAAATCTCTGACCTCATGTTTTCCCCCTTTGTACATGTTTGAAACCCTGGTGTAATAAATAAATAAATATATATATTATATATCAATTAATAAACTATAAAAATATATATAATAAAATTTTGTACTAGTTTATAGTCTTTTATCACCAGAATAATAACAATTTTTTATTAAAAATTATTATTTCCGGTGATAATTTCTTCATTTTCATGTATGTTTTGGTTCAGAAGTTTTGGTATGTTTATATTTATCAATGTTACATTATATAAACTATTTTATTAATGATATTAATCTAATACATATTCTATTTATATTTATTTATATTAATTCCTAAAAGTTATATATAGAAAATAAATTACATTGTTCATGGGGATTGTGGGTCGTACGTACACATGAAAGTTGTTTTCACTTTTAAAAAAATGTATTAAAACAAAATTAAATAATAAATAAACTTTGAAGAATAATTATTATATCATATATATTATATATGTTTATAAAAAATATCAACATTACCATCCACAAGAAATATTATTGAAAAAATCACATTTCTTTATGGATGTGGTAGTCCACACGTACACACAAGCGACATTATCATTTCACAACACATTCTAAACTAAGAAGATAGATATGAATTTTTCATTACATATTTATAATAATTTAAAAATTATTATATATAAATATTTAACACATAATAATGTATATATATAAAATATAGTGATGAAAAATGAATTGTATCGCTATCAGTTGATTGTTAGTTGTAAGTATGCATCAGTGATACATTCATTTCTCATTTAATGGGAAAGAGTGTGGGTAATTGTGGTTTAATAATCATAATAAAATTTAATTGTTTTTAATGTACAGATATTATTATTTTCTAAACAAATATATAGATATATAATATTTATAATATGAAATAAATTGGACGAGGTCGGGTAGGATAATTACCACTTCTTGAGGAGGCCTTAATTAAATCTATTCTTAAGGTACTTAATTTAAGCCTTTTTGGGAGATCATTAACTCAATACATTCACTATGTATTTTTTTAAGAGGAATGGACATTGATATTCTGATCTTGGATGATCAACGTGGTGTAAATAAGTGAATGAATGGGTGTTATTTTATAATTGATGTGAGGGGTACTTTTGGAATTTCATTAATATATTACATTATAATAAATTCATTATCTTTACCAAATGCATCTAAATTTTTATTCACTCTATATTAGGATAGGGTATGGTTGATATTCCATCAAACAATAAAATTTTTATAGGTTTGGGTGGTGGAATAAACCGTATCTTATGGACTAACCCTGTATTTTATATATTTTATCATTAATCGTGATAATGAGTTTTTTCAATCATAAAATCCTTTAACTTAACATATGAGGTGTAAAAAGGAATATAACTGTGTGTTCTATAAATGTTTAGATCAATTTTTATCAACATTTCCCCTCTCATTATATTAAATAATTTTATATTATTTGATAAAATACTATTTCGATAAATTATCACTAATGTCAATTTTGAAACAATTCATTTAACTTGACTTCAAATACATTAATAAAAAGTTTAATTTCAAATATAATTTATTTAAACATAAATAAAATTTCATATTAACCAATAATTTTTTTACCCAATAAATTACTCGAATTATATCACCTTTAATATTTTTAAAATCAGTTATTTTTCAATCCCATTAATTGAATAAATATTATTTTGGTGTTGTGTAAGAATTTAAAGAAATTATATAATATCTAAAATTTCTAAATATATTAAAAAAATGAATTTAATTTCATTATACCAAAAATTATTATTAAAATTTATTTATAAATACTTTTCCCATATGTGATCACATAATGGATATTTCAAACTATGAGATTGACATGTTGTAACTTTCGTTGATTTATAGAGTATTTAAAGATTTTTTTGGGAAAAGTGTCTATCAAAATAACAATATTTTTGTATATGGTATTTTATCTAATGAGAAGTATTTTTAGAAAATTATTTTTCTATTATTTATCTTTAATTTATATTAACACGATTTTCCTTTTTCTGAGGTAATGAATTATTACATGGTTATTATTCATATTAGCATCAAATAAAAGGTGTCTATTTACCAAATTTTGACCAATCAATTATAAATATAGAAAAAATTTAATAAAAAAAATACTAATATGCGGAAGAATTTAATTTAAAATATTTAATAAAAACACAACAAAAATAATTTTTTTCAGTAAAATGTTTTTTATCTTAATTTTTTTTATGTGTAAACATGTTTTATACCAAATTAAATCATTAAAGATTGCCAAAAAAAATTATTTAATTATTGATTATTAAATAGAACTTTTTTTAACTTTTTTTTAACAAAATATAACTTTTAAATTTCCTAGAATAGAAATATATTTTTCAATAAAAATATCATTATTTTTGATTGGTCAATGAAATTAATATTTTTAGAAATATATAAAAATTTCACAGTAAGATAAATTTAATATTATTGTTTCTAAAATTATATTTTATTATTATATAATATAATTTATACATGTTCCATAAAATAATTATAAAATTTTATCCCGAAAGTAAATTAAAACCATTTTTAAAAGAAAACATATTTTTCAAGAATATACTTGACTTAGAAAAATTAATTGATTAATTACTAAAAATTTATTTAAATTTATTATGAAGTTTATATATATTTATGACATAATTTAATCCTATTTATACCTATAAAATTAAGGGCTAGGTTATAAAAGTCACATAATAATAGCTTCTGGCTCATTTAAACTCAGTGTTGCGTATAACACAAGATTTTAAAGAAATTAATTTTTTTTAAAATAACATAATGGTATAATTTATGTTTTTAAAATAAGGTTATTAAATTACCAATGTAATGATCCTTGTTTTTATATTTACACAATGTGTGATGTATATAGGGTACCCTCACAAAAAGGAGTTGGTTTGGGGTAATGCCTTTACACCAATGTGGTTGTGTAAAGGTAATATGCGTAATACCTTTCCATATAATTTTTCATATTGGGATTATTAAAGGTAATGAATATATTACGTTTACATAGGCTTCAAAAAACATAAGATACCATTCCTTGGATTTTTTTCATAAGGGTAAATCATGGATATCATTGGGTAGAATATGATCGATGCATAAGGGTAAACATACATTTGATAAAAAAATGTTGAAATATTAAATGTTTTTAATGGTTTATAATTTTTTTTATAAATCATGTTAAAATTTATTTTGATAATATGTAATTTATATAAGTTTTAAAAATTTATTAATCAATTATAAATGTCTTATAATAAAAAAACTAAATCTTTTTCAAACATTATTTACAAATATTAAAGGTTATTATTTTAAAATTAATTATGAAATATTAAATGGATGTCCATATGATCTATAAATAAATAGTTTATTTTAATATATTAATAGTTTATTTATAATGTTTTTATAAATTATAAAAATTATTGATATTTAGATTATGCAAAAAGTTTACATAATATATATTGAATTGTAAACTATTTTTAATTAATTAAATATAATTTAAATTCCATTTAATATAAAATATGAATGGGTTTATATTGATATGAATTTAAAATATATGCACACAGAAATATATATTTTTTATGAAAATCATCTCTTTGACATTCACATACATTTATTTTATGTTTTAACAAATTCATTACCACAAAATTGATTTTATACATTAGAAAAAAAACAAATGATTCATAATTTACTTGGTCATATTCATACAGTCCATTCTCAATTCTAGGTGATAATTGTCACAATAAATAATAATAATTCAGTAGTATATCATTGTTCATTTAAATATGTTGTTGTGTGTAAATCAAGCTATCCATGAAATTAAATTTATTTAAAGAAAAATATTTCATAAAATATATGTGTGTTAAATTCTACCCCAAATATATGAATTTAACAATTTAAATAAATTCACTTTGATACAATCATATAAGGATACTTCTACCTCATCATGTCCTCAGGATCCCACATAGCATCATAAAATTTATGTTTTTACCATAAAGCATTAACTAGGTGAGTGGTCTTATTTCAAAATAATTTATCTATTCAACAGACAATCTCCACTGTTTATTCCCCATAATAGATATCTTACTTAATTCTGTTGAACTTTAGATTCAGTACATGGGAAGGATCACTTATGTTTTTCATAATGAGAGATTCATAAAACATGCTTTGAACTAGAAATAGATTTAGTATAAATTATAAGAGATAAGATATCATCTAAATATGATGAATATTTTTTAATAGATTGATATATCTTAGGGAAGATTTCAATTAATTGAAAATATCATAACGTTCCTCTAAGATAATATTCACAGGAATACCTTCAAACAAAATTTGTATTCAATATTGCACAAATGGCTATTAACAAAAATTTTCTATTGGCCTTGATCTGCACAGATGTGTTACTGAATATATTTGAACCTCTCTTCTATTTACATGGTTATATTAGGTCCCATTAGATTTTTTTCTCGTACATTATCCAACAACATTGGATTTTTCAATTCGTTCCCTACATGGCTTCATAATGATCCATCTAAATGTTTGAGTGGAACTATTATTGAAAGAATATTACATGAATGGAGGTTTTAGATTGAAACTTCCTTTATACTCAATTTAGGATTATCTCAACCTGTGATGAATATTTTTAATGGTCTTATAAAACTAAAAATATATTTAAGGATGCTATGCTGTTCTAAAACAAAACATGGTTTCTAGAACCTCCTAAATACAACTCTAGAATATTTATTAAATCTCATATCCCAATCATACACAATTAACAGTGGTACTCAACAAAACATTACAAACTCTTTAATATATACCCCAGAAATATAATAAAGAGATAAAATATTCTTTAATGAAAATTAAATGCCTGGTTTTTATAAGTTTAATGACTAGAAACCTATCAACATTGTGGCCTTTAAATGATTTTGGGGGTTCAATGAAAAAATACTTACTAATGTTATTATACTTATATTCAGTTATGGATAATCATTAAAATATCCCATTAGACTTATGTATCAATACATTTACATATTGATATAGTAATAATCAAGAAAAATACTCTACAATATACAATATTATGTTATTCGAATGAAAAATCACTTTTAGATATCTTTAATAATTAATTATTGTGTGATTTATAGAAAATGATTAGTTGTGGGCTTCATCTTATAGCCCTTTTTTCAAATCTGGTATTAATGAGACACATTCTTTCTTCACAAACATTATTATTCCATCACAATAATGTTTTGACTCATTAGAATTTCTCACACTTTTTTCATCTCTACATCTTCCAGCCATTCCTCATTAATCATCACATATATAGATGTTTAACCACTAATTTAGTTAATATATGTTTTCCCTACTTCCTTTATGGTTTCAAGGTCCATCATTTGAAAGATAATAAATATGGTTTCTTTTTCAATCCTCTTTAAAGATAACCTAGAGTGATATTATTTTACTCAAAGCATCAACCACCTTGTTCTTCATCCTAGGGTGGTAATGTATTAGGTAGTTATAGTCATTAACCAATTCTTACCATCTTATCTGGTTCATATTTTACTCTTTCTAGCTATATATATACATTATAATTTTATGATTAGTATATGTATAAATATATCACAACTTTACCTATGAAGATAATGCCTCCACATCTTCAATGTAAAAATTAAAACTATTAACTAAACTTCATACATCGTGACATTTTTCTCATTAATTTTCTATTGATGAGAGGCATGTGATATGACTATATAATTATACAAGTGAACACATCTGATTCCCTTTTCGATTCATCACTATAGATCATAAAACCTTATTTACTCTTGGGTAGAGTGAGTATAAGTGCATTCACCAACCATTTTTTCATCTCCAAGAAACTTTTCTCATATTCATCTATCCTAAGCCATTTTATCATAGTGAGATGATTATGTAGTCACCCAAAACACATCACAAAGAGTAAATAATATTTTACCAATCGAAAAAATATGAATCATAGTCATAGTTGTTAGTCTAGGCCATTGTTCTAAGACATCTATATTTTAAGGATACATTCACATTCCCTTGAATGAAATCATATATCTAAAGAATAAATCTTTTTTAATCCAAAATTTATCATTTTTAATTTTATCATGCATCTTATATTTCCATACTGTCTTCAATAAAATTCTTAAATTATCCTTAGGACCGTCCATAATCTTCAAATAAATTATAATATTATCTAAATAGACTACTAAGAACTGATTGAGAAATTATCTAAATAATATATTCATTAAATAAAAGGATGTAAAATGTTAATTATTAATTCCAAATATAATCATTGTATGTTCATAATTCCCAGACCACATATTGAAGTGTCTCACGGGTATGTCCTCTTTTTTTACCATCAATTGGTTATATCCAAAATGAAGTTAAATCTTTTTAAATTAATGTTATCATCATAATTGAACAAAAAATTAGTTGATAAAGGGTATATGATACTTATTCTCGATAGTGAACTTGTTATGTTAATAATAATCAAAGAAAATATTCATTGACCCATCTTTATTATTAAGAAATTTAGTAGGTTCACCTAAAGGTGACACAGTAGGGCATATGAATCCTTTTTTATATATTTTCCTTGATTTTCATCTTCAATTACGGTAACTAAATTGGGGATATTCTTTAGGGAGTCTATAAAATAGACATAACACTAGGTATTAATTATGTGTAAATAATTAGTTCACAATTTTGGAGGAAAGATAGACAAATATTCTAGAAATACTTCAATAAAATCTATTAAAAAAGTCATATCCTAATTTTTTAGTTTCAACTAAACAAACTGAGATATATACCCTTCATGGATTGAAATTAGGCTCATAGTATAGAAGAAATTTTTTTGGGATATCATATTGATCCTCACATTGATAAACAATAATATGTTCATTTTGAATTTGAAATGTGATTTACATTCCATAAAAATTGATACAGGATCTATATAAATAAATGTAATCCATTCTGAGAATCAGATGAAATTATTGTTGTGATATAATAACAATATTTTTAGGAAGAACATTTCCACAAAATTTAATCAAAGAGAAACTATATATTTGAGATGTGATAATCAGACCATTATATGTTTTCAATACTAAATAATCAAGTAATCATTAAGGAGGTAATTTGATAACCTTAGATAATTCCATATATATAAAAGAGTGGGTAGATCCATAATAAAAATTTTTATCCTTTCTAAAGGGGATGATAAGTTTACCATACGCCGTATCATTCTTGTATCCTAATTTGGCAGTCATCATCACACAAGATTTACCTATTTCTTTTTTATTAAATAGTTTTTTATGATTATCATCATTAACCTTTATATTTTTTATTGGCTTGGGTAATTTCTATACTCCATACATTTGAAGCAATAGAGTGTGAGTGGGTCATTAATATTCATAATCTTTTCCTCCATTGTATCAGTTGATCTCTTTATAACCATTCAAAATTCACGGGTTTTATGACTAACACTTCTTCATTTAAATAACCTAGAAAATCCATTCAAAAAATTCCCTTAATGTTTGTTACCAAATATTTATCATGTGTGTGCCAATATTTTCTTACTCTAAATGATTTGTTTTAGTTTTCATAAAATTACATCTTCCTTTTCATATTAAATCCATTATAAAGAAAATAATATCTAATTAATATTACTATATGGAGATGAAATATTTTCTTCTTCATAGCTAATATGGACTATCATATCCAATTCATTCTAGATACTTTGATTTAATCTACCAACTTAAAGATCAATTTTTATTTTAAGTTTTATAATTCCACCAAAATCATTCCATAATTGTTATTTAAAATTTAACTCAAATGTAACAATGGATTCATCATCATTTTTCATAATATCGAGGAATATTTTTAAAAATTATCATGTAGATGATTTGGACATTACAAATTTAAAAATATCCTCTGAAAATCATCTTATTCAATGATGTAAATTTCTTACTCCTTCCTATTTATTTTTTCAATATTTCCCATTGATATTATTCTCATTACAAGGGATAAATGTATAAGAAAACATTTTCATGATTATATCACTATAGGATAGAAATATTTTCATTGTTCTATGGATCAATTAAAAAACCACTATTAGTTAGAAGAAAAAATAAAAAAAGAATATGGTGCCTCATGAAATAATCAACAATATGTATTTACTACCTTTGATAGTTAGAAAGATATGTCAAATTCATGTCCTGAGAAATTTTTATGAATATAATGACAATATTATGTATTCTAGATCCTATAAAATTTTGTCTCTCTAGAGTAAAATCACTACATTTTACATCATATTCTTTTTTATCACTATTATTTATGGCACCATCCATTAACTAAAACAAAAAATAATAATTTATGCATGAAAATCTAATAATCAAATTAATAAATCACATACCTATAAAAATTAGTCATATTATTTACTAAATTATAAAAACATATTTTCTATAGGTGAAATTTTTGGTATAACATAATTTATCAAAGAACATTTTCTATTGGAATCGTTTATAATAGTTCATTAAGAATATTTGAATGAACCAAATCACATAAACTGAGCATGTTAAACTATGTGTTCACCTAAATCCACACTCATAATGAATTATTGATGATCAAATCAATACGAAATCCCCCAATTTTAGAGTTGTTGCCACTATTTTCATATATATGAAAACCACATCCATTTTCTCATACTAGGTTCTGAATTTTTATCTAAGAAAAAAAATGATATCTAGTTTACCACAACATTATGATGTTATCTTATACATAGAATTATACTCATAAATTTCACTATTGATTTGTAATCTCAATATAATAAAATAATTGAAACCTCCTCTGATACAAACTATAGAAAACCAAGAATAACATACACAAATATTAATTTTTTTTGATGAAGAGTAAATATATATCTCCAATAATAATGACCAAGAACTATAATAGTTTAGTCTACTTTGAGAATATATGCATCAACATATTATTTATGTTTAATCATTATCATATATATTGTTATATTTTATATAAGTTACCCTTCAAAACTCATCAAACATAGTACTCATCATCATAACCTTTGAAAATTAAAACTAAATAAGAGGGGAGATAAGATGCCTAGTACGGGTAAACATTGGAGATATCAATAAATGATCATATGTATGCTTATTATATACATAAGTGTATTTGAACAAGTTATTATCAATTTAAAATCATTCCCATCATTTCATAGTTCATATTCATGATTCATGGAATAAAACATGTTCATGTCACAAGATTGGGACATTATCAGAAAAAAATAAACCAAGATCATTGTGATCAAATCATTATCATAATAAAATTTCATAAGAGTGCTAAACCATTATAAGAATATAAACCATGTATTATTTCAAGGTTAACAACCAATAATATTATATCATAGAGGTGCGAACATCACCACATGTTTGTTATATCATAGTGGATCCAGAAACCCGACCTATTTCCCATAGTAGATTGAGAAAATTAACTCATGTCCCATAATTATATCATGATATATAAGGCTTTAATGGTTTTATTGTATAGACATGAAATTCAAATCCCACCCACCACATAATGAAAATTATACATATGTCATCCACTAAATCATTAATCATTTATCATATAATTATAACATAACCCGTGGAAAATTAACTACTTTCATAAACATCTAATCATCTTAATAAAAAACAATCTGGGGAAAAATATTTTACCATTGGATAATATCACCAAAAAATCAAAATTTATAACATGGGATGTTATCATATATTAATAATTCATTTAAAATATATTAGGAATTTTTCTTGGGGAAAATACCCTTTTCATTTTGATATCTTTAAAATTTTGAAAACAACCAAAATATTGGGGAAAATAATTTCATTAAAAATAACCACAAAACATGTAAATTATTAAATATGGAAATTAATATACATGTTGATCGGAATATCTCTTCATACAATATACATTAAAAGTGATCATTAATTACAATCATTTATAAAAATTATAAAATTATATGTTCCAAAAATTCTTCATTAAAAAGAATATTTATATACCAAAAAAAATACAAAACACAATAGAGTTGATTTTTTTAAAATTTAAATATATGTAATGAAATATATAAATTGTTTCTTAATTTCACGTTCATGGTTAAAAAGTTCATAAACCAAAGAATAAATAATGTTTTTTTAAAATATATATTATTTAGTAAAAAAGATAAAAAATGGTAATAATACATTAATAATTGAGGACTAAAAAAATAGGAAAATATTTATGTTTTAAAGGATAAGATTAATAAAATTTTAATTAATTTAAATTTAGTATAGATAATCCAGAAAAAAATGAGATTGTAACGTAAACCCTTACATCATGTTTCATTTCGATTCATATGAATTAGAACCTCTAGTATAACAATATTGATTTAATTTAAATATATTCCATAACCATATTAATATAAATAATATAGAATATTATTTAATAATAGTATCTTATCACCCATTTATTAACAGTTCTTTAATAAAATCAATATTCTAGGTAATAAATGATTCATTTTGTACACATATTTTGATTTTCTAATTATGGTCCTTTTAAAATCATAATGGTTTCATAATATTTTGAATTTTAATTAATATATAATTATAATATGTAATAATTATATATTATTTTATAACTATTTAAATTAATAAGTGATGGAAAACAAATTACATCACTTAGTGGAGATGGTGGTCCTTATGCATGCATGAGTGATAATGCCACATCTCCATTGATAGAATGAATTTTTATTCAAAAGATTAAAGAACAATAATAATATCATATTATCATATATATATTCATTAAATTTATCATTATAAACATCAATTTGATGCGGTGATGAGAAAATTAATAACATCGATATGCGGAGACCAGTAGTCAGCAATTACATACAAGTTGAACATTCACTTATAATTTTATTGATACAAGGTGTAAAATGGATTTAAAATAATAATAATAAAATATAATTATTTTTATGGTACATGATTAATTATGTTTGGATTGATACATATGATTTACATGTAGTATAATAAGAAATAAACATTGAAAAAGTCAAGTATGATAATTACATCTTCTGTAAGAGACCTCGTTTACCTTTAATGTTAAGCTTTATTAGGCTGCTATTAGGAAAATAAAAGAAGATATAGAATGAATTTAAGGAATATATTAGGGTATGTATTTACTCATATATATGTCTCAAACCTTTTGAATAATGGAGTATATGAGGAGCCCTATATAAGTGATGTAAAGGATACCCTTAGAATTATTTTAATGTTGTAATTATATTATATATCCCAGTCATTTAATATAGAAGTAAGGAACCAATAAATAAAATATAATATTTTATAGGGTCTAAATAACCCTACTAATTACATTTATATTATATTTTGATACATTTTAATACTTATTTTCAAGTTAATCCTCGTGATAACATTAATTGTTTACTATGATGATTTAATTATATCACCCAAAATAAAAGGGTAACAATAAATTTTTTACATGTTGACTTAAAAATAGGAATAAATAATAGGGCATTAAATTTCTATAGGTTTATGTATTTACATTTAATATATGAACACAAAACAATGGAATAATTGTTTTTGGGAAATTACTAGATTTAAGATAAAAATAATTTTACATTTATAACCCATAATAAGTTACATTAAATGTTTTTTTAATAAGTAAATTAATTGTATGAGTCTTTTAGATTAAGAAGAAATTTAATGGAACCATCCAACCAAACAATTATATGAAATCACCCATAAAAGTTTTAAATTCAAATAAAATATAACTTGTGTTTAAAAAAGTCAATATTCGTTTCTGAAATTCTATACAATGTTTTAAATCATTATTTATATCAATAAAATATATTTATTAGATAAAAAGGTTTTAATTTTTTTAAATAATTCATACATAATAATATGATAAAAGGGATAATATTAGAAGAATATAAAAATTTCACTATTCACTCAAAAATCAATCCTTTCAGAAAATTATAATATATTAATCATAAGAATATAACGAAATGATTTTTTCCAAAATTAGATCCATTTTTTAAAATAATTTTTTTAAATTTTGTACAAATTATTTATAACACTTCAAAAAAATTAAATAAAAACCATTTTGATGAAAATTTATTTTTGAAGCACAAAATTTTTTATTACAATTCCATTCCATATAAACATAATTTAATGAATTTAAATATATTTTATTGAATATTTTTTCTAAATTTATCATAAAAACATATCCTAACTAGTGACTATTTTAACATATTATGATGAAAACATATTTTAGGCATAAAAATAGATTTTCATATAGACAAATGTTAACAATAATATGATTTTATTTTATTTCATATCCAATTGATAACAAATGAATTCTATTTAGTCACGTGTAAATAAATTTATTTCTCAATTTAGTATGTTTTATTCATACTCGCCAATACCATGACTATTAAATGGCTGTCACATTAAATAATAATAATTTAATGCTGTATCATGGATCATTTAAATTTTTTGTAGCATATAAATAATGTTGTCAAAAGAATTAAATTTATTTAAAGAGAAATATTTCATAACATTTCATTATGTTAAATGAACACTATTAATCTAAATAGTATCCATATAAGAGAGTATGTAAAAATTTTGTATGAATACATTGATTTTTTTTTGAAGAACTTCATGGACATCCCCCATAACATGAGGTTGTGTTTTCCAGTGATCTCATCCATGATGAAAAACCAATATCTAGGACACCCTAAATTATTAACGTAGTGTAATTAGTGAAACTAAAGAAAACATGCATGATTTATTTGATAAGGTATTTATATTCCATAGTTTTTCACCATGGGATTCCCCAGTTCAATTAATTAAGAAGAAACATGGATATATGAGGTTTTACATCAATTACCTGGAAACCAATGAAATTAATAGAATGAAAATCTATATTATATATCACATTGAGGATTTTTTTAATCAAATTTATGAATATAAACATTTTGTCAAGATAGATATTCATTTTGTGTATCGTCAACTATGAGTAAAGAATGAATATATTCCAAAAAAGACATTTAATATAAAGTAAGAAAATTTTGAATTTATAGAAATTCACTTTCAATTTAATAATTCACCACATATTTTTTTTGGATCTTATTAAAATGGTAAAGAAGTAATATATTGATAATTTAACTATAGTATTTATTTAGGATATATTTATATGCACTTGATGTCATTATAGACATAATATTCAATTTAAAATTATTTATAATACTCTTAAAGAGAGAGTTATATAGTAAATTTAAAACATGAAAATTATAGATTTAGGATGTTTATTTTCATGCCCATATTTTCTTTATGGAGTAGTTGGGTTATTATACTAATGGTTATATATACCCCATAAGAATGAATTAAACTATGGTTTAATACCTGGATACATCATATTTGGGTATTTATTGTTATATAGTGAGGTGTAGGGTTTAGGAAGGCGTCATAGCGAGCCACATGCAGAGGTAGCACGGTGTGAGGTATTAATTAAGGAGGTCAGTGGTAGGTGGACAACGAGATGTAGAATGATGGTGGGCCTCATCAATATTCGTGTAAGATGAAAAAAATCGATGGGGTTCAAGTGGTTGATGGTAGTTTTGTATGGTTGATGGAGGCATAGTGGTTCCTCGCAACGGGCTTTGTCGATGATCAGGGTGCGAGAAGGAGAATGATGGTGGGCTTTATTGGTGGTTAGGGCATTGGAGTGGCTTGACTACGGATAGGTTAATGAAAAAAATTATTGTATGGAGGATGGATGCATGATGGCATCTGGCGGAGGGATTCATCGATGGCCCGGGTGCATGACTGTATCCCTTGTGGGTGGAGGGCTTCACAATAGTGTTTAGTCCTTATACGATCAAATGGAAACTAACAAGGGCCTAAATGGATTAGATTTCATGAGATGTTTTGGAATCATAAGGGAGGGACATATATTCTTGATGATGTTTGGATCTTATATCAATGTTTAGTACCAAACGTTGTTAGATCAAGAAACAGGCACCAGTGATTCTCTCCGATTTTCATGACTGAGAGGTCATAGATTTTCCATCAAAACCATGGCCATGCAGTCATGATTTGATATTTCTTATATTGCATATTTTTAGGTCTATTTCTATGTTCCATAAATTTTTATCAGATAGGTGGGGATTTACATTGGGTGTTTCATCATTTGTCTTGAATTTACTATTTACTTCATCTTAGTTCTTATGGGTCTATGGGCCATTAAAGGATACCCCTCAACCTGTAAAGGGGGATTTTAAAAAAAATAACCCTTCTTGAGTTAGATGGTGTTTCCATTATGGTAGTGTCAATGTTGACTCAAATTCATGCCAGTTGCTATGTGATGATGAATACATTTAGTTAAATCTTTTTTCCCAAGGTCTTGAGGTTCCTAATGAATGAGAGGTTCGAGATATTTATCTAACTAAGGTGGTATTTTTACACTGACTTTTCTTTGTTAAAAATTTTATATTTTTATTTTGACCTCATTTTGTGGATGAACTTTTTTATTTTGGTTTTTTGGTTCCCTCTTAAACATAACATGGTTTATTTTTGAAAAAGAAAAAATTGGATTGGAGTTTAGAATAAAGTAAATAATTTTTTCAAGAATTAAATAGGTTATTAATCAATGAACCAATATTGACATTACCATCAATTAGGGAAAATTGGTGATATATAGTGATGCATCAAAGAAGGTACATATATGTTTCCTTATCCAGAATGATAGAGGTGTATTATACACTTCCTATGAGTTTAATATTAATGAATATAATTATCCAACCCATGATCTTGAGTTAGAACCAGTATTATATTCATTAAAGATATGGAGGTAATTCTTTTCTGTTGAAAAATGTGAAATATATACAGGTTATAAAATATTAAAATACATATTATAAAATAAATTGATCAATATGAGGTGGAGGGGATGGATTGAAACACTGAAGGATTATAATTTCTAAAAACACTACCACCTTGTGAAGTAAAATTATATGGATCTCATGTTGAGTTAGAAGGAATACTAAGTTCTTTCTAAAACAACGGTTGAAAAAGAACCAATATACATTTCTTTTATAAACATGGATATAGGATTATTTAATGCAGGAGAAATAATAAATTTATTTGAAATTATTTTCAAAATATTCTTATTAGAGATAACAAAGAGTCCTTACCTTGATGATATGATTATTCCAAAAAATTTAAAACATGTGATCGATAGCAAGTTTGTTTACAACATCTATAAAGTTATTATATTAAAATTTTGAAAGATTCTATGTCTTCTATTCATTCCTATGATAAAAATATAATTATTAATTAAATATAATCACTCAAATTTATCTATAAACACTAGTAGCACAAAATAATATAATGAAATGAAAGAGTATTTGTGGCTGGATAATATGCAATGTGAAATTATAGACTATGTTTCTAAATGATTGGGTTCCAATAGTTAAAGGATAAGAGAGAAAATACTAAATTATTTGTCGAACTGCCACCGAATCCTATGTGAAAATTGGATTGTATTTCCCTAGATTTTTTCACAACATTTTCAAATAATCAAATAAATAATGATTCCATATTGGTTACAATTCATTAAAAACTATGAATTTTATCATTATAAAGGAATGTCTACCACTTTATCAACTCACACAGTTCTATATAAATTAAATTATGGGAATTCACAGTGAACATCATTCAATTTGATTTGATCATAACCACTATTTACATTAAAATTATGGAAGGTTCTTCATATGTTTCTCAACACTGAGAAAAATTTGAGTTCTAATTATCATCCCGATATCGATAGATAGTCAAAAGGGCCATTATAACATTACAATTCTTGTTTATATTGTGCTCAATTTACAGTCAAGGTGCACGAGATTTGTTTTTATGTTAAGTGGAATTTATTTATAATATAATATTATTTTGGAGAAATAAAATGGAACTATATATAGAATTTTTTCTGAAAAGATGGTGTACATAAGCTTCTTGGGATTTATTAGGTGAAAGGAATATTTTATTTCAAAAAAAATTAGGATACAATGTAAAACATGAGAAATATGTATAGTCATATTATGGTATATGAATACTAAAAAAATAGATTTTAATACAAACAAATGAGGGTTTTGTAATTTCATGTAGAGGATCAAGATTTGTTGAATTTATCTATGAGGAAAGGTTTTATAAAATTATATAAAAATGGAAACATAGTTATAGGGACATCCAACCTTTGGAAATTTTTCAATGCATTGGATTTTTGCTTAACCATTTTAAAATGATAACTTTCCCACCAAAAGTTCATGACCTATTTTATGTATATGTATTCTGGAAGTGAACACCCTACGCAATGCATGTTCTCACTCATAAATAAATATAATGGGTACCTAATATATTTTAACTTTAATATAATATCATGATCATTGACTTTATAGAATAAGCTTCACCAAATCGAAGTATTTTATTGGTGAATGTATATTTGAGGAATCCTAAAATGGAAGAGGAAAATGGGAACCTAAGGATGTAAGGATTATTAACTACCCTCAATTTTTCCCAAACTAATATCCATCAATATTAAAAAGATAAAAAATTTAATAGAGGGAAGAATGTAACAATCAAGCTTCAAATATAGTAAATTTTATTTTCATTATATATAAACTATAACATAATGCACATTGATTTATTCATGGTCGTGATTAAAAAATAAATTCAAAAAAAAAATAAAAGGATAATATTAAATGAATATACTTTTTTAATTCAAAAATTTATAATTATCTTATATTGATTTTTTTTATTTTTAGTAATTTTTGAATTTTTTGGGGGAATTGTGAATGTAATAATTTTACAAATAATTGTACATTTTATGAAATTATAAAGATATATTAATAATTAAATCATTTATGAAGCATTTTATTGAGAAAATATATAATTTTAATGTAATATAATCGATATAAAAATTTAATGTTTAACTTTGAAATATATGCTTATCATTTTGGTAATCTAAGTAATGTATTTCTTCAAATAAAAACTCTTCTTACTTATTTTCAGAAAATATATTATCTACAAGGTTCCCTCCAGTGGAGGTTTCTTTAAAAAAAATTAAAAAAAATTATTTTACATCATACAATTAAATCCATTGTAATAAACATTATACTTGATTTTTGAATAAAAACATTTTATACATAAATCAAAAAAATTTCTAATAAAATATTCTATTTCATTCTGCAAACATTTGTTAAAAGTAGTTTAAGAAATAAAAATGTGGTGAACCATAGAAAATTTATTAACAATTTTTAATATTTATAATTAATATTATTTAATATAGTAAACATAATATTTGTTCAAAATGAATTGTTACCTTGATAAATATTTATCACAGTGGTTAAGGAGAAAATGTGTTAAAATGGATAAAATAAAGTGATAAGGATTCAAGATAACACCAAAAATTTACTTAATCCTATTTGGTTGATTGTGTCTGGTCCTTAATCGTATAATTTTACAATAAAAGAAAATTTGGTGCCACATTAATTCTTCAAGATATATATTATATAATAAAGTTACAAGTATTTACTTTTTTTCCACCCCCATTACTTATCAATGGGAATCCACTAACCTCTGCGATATATACTACATGATACACTCAAATCAGGAAATCCATTCCCAAATACCAACCAAAAATTTATTCACATATCATAGAGTTCTGGGTATCTCCAAAACACCACTTCAAGAAGGCTTACGATGCATGCCAAGGGAGGTTATGAAACAATGTATATGTTCTTCTAGATATTTTCATGTTCCATTATTTTTAAACATCCTCAAAATATTTAAAAAACCAAATTAAAATAATTAAAAAATTATATTCGACAAAACTATATGTCATTACATTAATTTCATATGAAATTTATATCTCATGTCCATCATATTGATAACGAAAACATCACTAGTGAATACGTTGAGTTATCACCTCCAAGAAGCGATGTGATTTTTATCCTATAACAACCACAAATTGTTGATTCTAAATATTTATGTGAAGAATAAAAATTCTATCCATAAAATTGTTTTTATTATAGAGAATAGGGAAAATTTTCCTAACACATTTAATCAATTATAATTTACTAAAGTAATTTTAGATAAATGAACCGAAAAATCACAAATTGTCATTGTAAGAAAGAACAATTCAGTGAATAGATTTAAAAATATAATAAAAGGGCATCCAAAAATGTAATATAAAGAGAATATTTTCTTCATAAAGTATTTAAAAAATTGTAATTAATAATATATGAGGTTAAAATATATAAGACAATGATATCCAATATATGGTATTTCGTTTATAATCACTATTTATTTCTGTACTATATATATTTAGATTTACATTTGGAAAATTATATGAAAATAATTGATTAAAACTCACATATTTTATATTAATATTTTCATGTTTTTGCTCTTCCAATTTATTAATTGATATTTTACTTGCTGGATAAAAATTAATACTGAGTTTTAGGCATGGGATTGACTTTTAAAAATAACTTTTAAATGTTATAATTCAAAACTCATTTTTTCTTGAATATCATTGTTATATTAAAGGGACTACAATAATAATCCAATTTAAAATACAATGATTATTTGATGTAATTTTAGACCATATTTATATTTATTCTTGTTTTATTAAAAGTGTTATTATTTTCATTATCCAAATGAGATTTTTATTTTCTTTTTACAAAAAATGTGAAATAAATATTCATTTTATCATTTACCACACAAAAACAATTTTATGTCATCATGACTGTTCTCATCATTGATGCTTAGAATAAAAAATTTCATGATTATTTTCAAATAAAATAAATTTCTCACTATTCTATTAATTTTTGTTTCTTAAATATATCGAATGAAAATCATATAATTTTATTAAAGTAATGAAACAAAATTTTGAATGTGATTTAAAACTATGTTCATACACAACGTGACAAGCTATATATTTTTTATTGTTTTTCATCTATTTTATTTTTTATTTTCAAAATTATTGGGTTTACTATAATACATTAATTTATAGAGAATTTATGGTCTTATTATATCCTTCACTAATTGTTGTTTTTGTGGTCAATAACTTTCTCAAGATCATTTTCATTACCAATAATTTTACTAGACTTCATTTTCTTCTCCATGTCCATATTTTAAGTAACATGGATTTAATCAAAATAATCTATAACACTTTTTTATTTTATTAACCATATAGAAATTATATATACAATATCAATTGAAGTGATTATATTAAAAAAATTATTTAATTGACTAGGGGAATATTTTGTATTTTATATTAAATATGGATAAATATAGATGTATAAATAATTTTGACAATGAATGACATTTATCATTCAATTTATGATGAATTCATTGGTTGTGAAAGTAATTGGTCGGTCCTAGTTATAGATAACCCTTTGATGCGTCAACATGTGTCATTATAAAAAACAATATGAATGTCATATAATATGGTTATCTTGTTTACACAAAACCATTTATTAATGAAGATGTCTTATACAAGGCCGTGATGGTATAATTCATGATATCATGTCTAATGGAATGAATATATGATCATGAATGTAAATTTTTTTATATCAATATTATTAATAATTAATATTACATTATCCATGTGGTTGATATATTGATATTAAAATTGTTGTACATTGAACCCATGTTGTTGATTGAATGTGTATTATTTTTATTATCAACTCTGATATATTTGGTATGGAATATTTACTCATGATCTCTTCTACTGTGTGTAGCCATTATTGGGAATTTAAACCCACCCTTTATTTTTCTTCTTTTCCATAGGATATGAAGAAGGATTGTTTGAATTATTTTAAGAAAGTAATAATGGTACATATAATATGATTTTATATTTATAATTTAATATAGTAGGATTTTATGTATATCTTTCTCTAAGACTTATAAAATGGTAGATATTTCATTGGTTTTTATATTATATTTGGTAAAAATATAAAAATGTACCAAAGGGATATGGTTTAATTGATTTAGGGTTTTCAGACCTTGTTCACCACTATATCGGGAGGAGAAGTCAGGATGCGTACACAATGTTATGGGTGATGAGCTAGCATAGAAATTCAGTTAAAGTAGGGGGTATGGTAGTGTAATAATTTTTTCTTATGATTCAATCATGGGATTCATTCCTCCAACCCTTCTAGTCATGTAAGGGTTTCTTCATAACCAAGATCAAAAGGTGATTATCAGATAATAAAGTAAAAATTTCAGTCCTTAAGGATTGGGGAATATATTATAGAATACAATGTTTTGGATATACCATACATAAGCCACACTAAATTCTAATATCTTATAATAGTACCTAACCACCATTTATTTATGACTGTGCATTCTTGGTTTGAAAAAATGAAGGGAATCAATTTTAATAGATATATTGAGAAATTGTTACCATAAAATAAAAAATCAATAAGTTTGTTATAATTCATTTTTCATATAAAATTAATCCAAACAGTTTATAATATTTTATTATGAAAATAATAATTGAAAAATCATTGAGGTTAGAATAAATAAATATATGAATAAAATGTGTGAAAAATAATTATTTCTTTAAACTATGTATAATTTTTTAAATGATAATGTTCATTAAAAATTTATATGTCAATGATGAAAATGAATTCAAAAATATAAAAAATGTTTTTGTAATTATGGAAATATATTTAGATAAAAAATCATGAATCATAAAAAAATCATATATTATCATAAAATTTACTATATAATAAATAAAATAAAATATAAATTTTTTATATATTAACCAAAACTAAAAAGGGATTGCTTATTATAATGTTAGTTTATGAAATATTTTTACAGAATCCTAACAGGAATCGATTATTATATTTTATAACAAAAAATTCAGAGGGATTTATATTATGTTCAAATTTTATAATATGAAAATAAATATCACTTTTAGTAATAATATAAATTTATTTATTTGTATTTAATTTGTTTTATTTTGGTTAATAATGATTAAGAATTTTCATTCCATTTAAAAATTTCCATTATAAAAAAGGAAATTATCTATTTTATATAACTAATTCGCAAATATAGATTGAAATTAACCATTTATTTTAGTTGTTCTTATTATTTTAAACTATCTTGTTTAATCATTGACTCTTAATTGTCTACTAGAAATCACAATAATTTGAGAGATATTATTCATATTCTAATATACTATTTTCCCATTTCTCCATTTATAAATAATCATAATTATAACATTATCTTGTTTAAGTTAATACACATAATCTATTTATATCAAAATAAAATAAATGACACTTCTCATACATCATTCTTGAATACATAATAAGGAGGTCTAAAGTCATTTTCCACACCAAAATATCCACCCATTTGACTCAACATCCCTGACTTATTGAACCCCCTTAACATCTAATAACTAAAAATTATATGAAAAAATATATATATAATATATGAATAACAATAATATGAAAAATTATCCATATAATATGTTTTTTATTTATATGTATTTTTTCGACCTCCTCTATATGAAAATTCTGATTTTTATTCTTCATCACTCTCTTATATTTTTAATGATGATTTGGTGTTGTGGAAGAATTATCAAATCACTATCATTAACAATATTTTTTTTGATTCATACTCCAATTTTGTATCATCATGTTTTACTCCATCAATGAACATAGTACATGAGAAAAAATATGAAACATATATATTTTTTAAACTCTACATGCTGATGTACCTTATCACCACAAAAAAAATGGTAAAATATAGATAAAAAAGAAGTTAAAAAATTACAATAAGAAAAGAATCATTGTAAATAACACATTCTCCAGTAACCATAAAATCCATGATATGATTACTATCTATAAAATTAATGAATGATTGAAGATCAAAAGTATTTTATATAACAAAAATATTTTTTAAATTCCAATAAAATATTTAGAATTTAAAACATGGTATTCAATCAACTTACTTATACCACATTAAAATATATAAAAACAAAACATCAATAATTCATTGGTATTGAGAATGTAAAATGGAAAATACATGGTAAGAAAATATAAAACATAATTGGTTATGTTTTAAAAAATATAAATATAAGTCAATAATAAATTCATATACTGAGTTATATGACAAATATTATCCTCTCAATTTATACTCCACCTTATTCCAATGATAATGTTACATGTGATCATTTTTATTTAATATCATTATAGCTCTAATTACAAATTTTATTTCCTTAAAATACATTGAAATGTCATAATAATAAATATTACGATGAATATTTTCTGTCAACACTCTATGTGAAATTGTTATTCGAGGAAAACATGCATCATCATATTTTTTTTCTCTAAATTTATTATATATAGATTAATATCCTATATTATCTATATATTTATAATCATTAAAAATGATGAGTAAAGGATAAAATTTTATGTAAATTCCATAAATTTAAATTATAAAATATAAACATTAAAATATGTTTAAATGGACCACATAAAATTTTAAAAAATAATTTTTTGAATACCATAATATAAGAGATTTAATTTAATTAGAAATTATAATTACCATAATGAATAAATGAAAAACATTAATAATGTTTAAAAATTATTAAAAATTTGATCATTTATTATCCCAAAATATTATTTCAACATATTCCTTTATAATAGTTATTTATCATGAAATGAAATTTATTATCTTATTTTAATAAATTATCATGTGTTATTCATGATTAAAAATGGGATGTTCAGTGAAACAATGACATATCGATAATATATTCATCATTAGTGATCGTTATCTTTATTTGAATAACTATAAATCAAATTTTACAATATATATCAACTATATAAAATGCATAATTTTCATGAATTTAGATGATATGTTAATTATATCCTATTCTAATTAGACTCATTAACGTAAATATGAATTGACCATTTTAAAAAACAAAGCTTCTATAGTCCTAATTACTTTTAAATATTAGTAATCAAAAGTAAATTTTATTTACTTATTAAATATATTTAATAACATTCATATATGTATATAATGATAATAAATTATTCCAATTTGTTAACCTTGAAAAATGTGTATCTTCTACTAAAACAATGGCACAACTATTCTCCATTGTATGATCATTATCTAGATTTTTGGTATAAAATTAATACTTATAAATTATTTAACCACAATAGATAATAACATTAAGGAATGTTCTATGAGATAATCAAAATAATTTATTATATGAATTTAAAATTCTTAATGAACCATTCATTTAATTCTATCATGAATTTTTTACTATGTTAATTCATCAATACCATACATTTCATTTTCCAATTCATCTTCTAGAGTTCCTTTGTCCCCAAGAAAATAGGACTAATAGTTTGTATTATCTGTTAAAATATGATTCCCGGTGATTTTTTCATTATACACTTTGTGATCCCATGAACCTCAAAATGTCACTATTGTGATTCCTCAAAGGTGGTGGTTTCATCCAAATTTACCATGGATTAGGGTTTAAGTGGTTACTTGTAGTACAACCTGGGTTGTCAAATCCTCATACTAAGAAAAAATTAACAGAAATAGATATTAGATATTTTGATCTTGCCTATAATGTTTTTAAATTAGTGGTTTTAGTTGAATTGTATTACAAAAAACACTCAGGAATGATGTGAACTCAATTAATGGGTATGGGTGGTTCCAAGGTTATTTCCATGGGTAGATAGGATGATTTTTTAATGATTCCAATTTATTAAAATTGAGTGTTATATATTCAACGAAGAAAAACACCCCTCACTAAATATTAATTAATTATTACACAGCTTCCTGTATAATCATCTAAAAACGTAGAGAGTCATATTTGTGAACCCTCAATGTTATTTGTCCATTTAATCACTTAGATTGTACAACCTTAAAATTTAGTGATCCTAAAGGAGTAATTAATAGTAAAAATGAATTTTAAATTAAAATAAATAATTAAATATTTATATAAAAATAATTTACCTCCAAAAAACCCCTTAAAACATCCTTGTATCAAACCATAAGAGGTTTATCCCTTCATTTATGTAATTTGATTTGTCTATGATAAATGTTGATTCATGAGTGTGAAGTTGAATAATAGAAAATTATAAAATAACAAACAATAAATCATTATTTCAAAGATTTCACCTTTTTTATTAATAAATTCACACATCGAAGAAAATTTTTCAAATTTCTAAGAAAAAATGATAAAATAAGAGAAAAGAATATATTTTATTAAGAAGATGGTGTGATTTTAACAAATTATTTTACAAAAAACAAACATGTTGTATGAAATGACAACCTCACATTAAAATTGAAAGAACAAAACACATCCCCCCATAACTCCTTCAACACCAATGTTATAAATATTAAATTTGAATCCTTTAGTATATCCCCAATATATACATGTCATTTCACTTCATTATGGTAAGCATTGGATGGTAGAACACTTGGTAAATGTCTTATTTTCCAAATTGACTGGAAAATCAGTGCCAAAATGCATCCCTCTAATTGACATTAAAAAAATAGATTTTATAAGTAATAATTTGATAGTATTATATTAATTTAATATTTCCCATAACATACTACAGATGTATATTAAATTTAATCTTTTTTAGCACCATAATATCAAACTTATGAAAAAATGGTGGGGTGTCATTCAATCCCACTAAATCTGGCATAAAATTTTATCTTCCACTTAGGTTATATAGATCACCCATAAAACATAAGAATTAGATTTATCCATAGTTTAATTAAATTCTATCTTGGATATCCTCTATAAAAAAAAATCAGATTCATCATTATTGAGAATGGATCAGTACTGGTACATGCATTTTAGTGGCATTCTGTCCAATTTAGTTCACCCGGAATTTTCTGGATTGATGGCCAAAGATAAGTGAGTTCAAATGATAATATACATAATCTCTATAACGATGAAAGATTAGTTATACAATTATTAAATATATTCTTCATTATAAAAGTAAATGATTGGTAGTGTTGTTTTTTGAGGCATTCAAAAATTTACCCAGAATTAGTGGAGTTTAAGAGAGAATTGAAAACATGATGTGAAATAAAGTTAATATTCTAAAATTATCTGACAATTATGTTTGATAATAATGAATCACATGAATATTATAATATAAAAAAATTAATATTATCAACTGTTAGTGGATCGTTATATCCCCAAACATGATTATTTATTTTCTCTATAACTGTTCTATAAAAATTATGTAATTTGAATTATCTTTTCTAAATATATTTTAAAATAAAATTTAAAAAATTAATTCCTAACATCACAAAATAATGAAACACGTTAATATAATTTAACACAAGTATGTTTCAGAAGAATATACCATGAAAAATTTTATACTTTTATTCAAATTCTTCTTAATATTTCAATCAATTTTAATTATGTATTTTTTGGGGAAAATATTACAAGAGGGTTTTTTTATTAAAGGGAAGAGAAGTTGAATATTCTAGATGTAATTACATTATAATACTAAGATGAGTATTCAGTTTTTTATTCCATTTTTCATTTTTGAAAATTTTGACATGGTAACTTAATGTGTCTTAAATCATGTCAAACCCCCGTAGTGAGACTATATCGTTGAATCCCAATCATAAAAACCTGTGTGAACCAATTGAAACTCACATACAAGTGCATCATTTTGATTTAAATAAAAAAAATGAATAAAAAAATAGAGATAAAATGACTAAATATGGTTAGATGAATACAGATTCATGATCCCCAAGTGCCATAACACATTCAGTAAATCAATCCATTTCATTACACAAAAATTTATAGTTTTTTATTTATATTTTTGTTGTTTTTTGTCTAATTGTTTTAATAAATATGTTAAAATGTTAATGTTCACTAAACCTATGATATTTATTAAGGACCACAATAACTCAACTGAAAACCCCACAATCTAAAGTACCTGCGAGGTTAAATTTGGATTAAATGGATAAAAATATAGAAATTAATAGCAACTTTATATGATGACACATTATAATTTTTACCCTCATAAAAAGTAACATGAATTAAAATTATAACCATGGTATAAAAAAATTATATAATATCTAGTTTCAATGTTCCAAATATAAATTACCACATTAATGGTTAAATATTTATTTTTTCATTGATGTAGATAAATGTTTTTCATTGACACAAAAACAATTTTTTTCATTTATCCCTACTATCAATAAATGTCATTGTACATAGTGTTGATAAAATTATTAAAATTTATAATAGGGAATGAATTGGTAGAGGAGTTGTAAAAATTAATTTTAAAGAAAAATATTGAAAAAGGTCACATTTTAGTCAAAGGAAAATACTTTGCTACATCCAATTGATCCTTTGATCAAAATTTCACATGAAGATGAATCATTAATGAAGGGAAATTTGTGTTGAACTCTAAAAAGTATTTTACTTGATTTTAAATCCTCCAACATCAATAGATATTGATTCTCACACATAAAATATATTAAATAGAACTGATAACCCATGGGATTCCAAGAAAAATAGAAATGAAAAAATGATATAAAAAAATATAAATATTAGGTTTAGAATATCAAACACTTATAGAAGGTATGAGAGAAAAAATATAAACAATTTTTATTTACATATATATATATAATTATTAAATATACATATATAGATAAAAAATCGGATAAGGGGAAGTAGTTATGCTTCGGGGAACAACCGAAGCATGCAGGTGTGGGTGGTATATTAAAATGTCTTTCAATAATCATTCCCAAAAACTAAGAGTGAGGATGATTCACGTCCAATTGATAATTAGTTTATTTAATATTGGAAAAAATAGATACATGTTTTTAGGAACATTATTTATTTCTTAATAATGATTTCTAAAAGGACCCTTTCCAATAACTTTAATTACACTATGAGGATCAAAGGAGAAAATCCCTCTAGTAGTGATCCACAAGTTCCCATACGATCTCTGATCAACATCACTTGATCTCTGAGTGCACGGATGGCAGATCAAATATCTTTCACACCACTTTCTTGATCTCTAATTATTTGGTGTTGAATAAATGTCTCTTCCTATTCTCATTATTTAGAGGATCGGGAGAATGAGGAATTGAGAGAGAATTAATTTTGTTCAAAAATTCTATATTCTCAATTTTAGAATTTCCCTACATAATGGAAATATTATCCAATTTATTGAGTGGAGAATTATGATAAAATTTTATTTAATTTTATGTTATCCATTAAATAACATTTATTAACATTAATAATCCCAATCCCATATAATAATAATTATATAATTATTCTTTTGTGATGTATGGTAACTTGCAGAATAAAAAATATTATATTATTGTATTGTTAATTAATATTTTTGACCAGAATCGGTCAGGGAACATTCTAAATCATATAGTATTTATGGAACAAATGAAAAAATATTTATTCATAAATTAGTTTTTTATTAAAAAACCCTAAAATCTATATTTATTAAAAATTCTAAAAATTAATAAAATATTATATTCAAAATTTGGGGAATAGATATTTATTTAATTTATGCGGTCTATATAACATGAATATAATTATTCTTCAGAATTTAGAAAATTAATAATTTCATTAATTAAACTCAAATATAATTTAATTGAGATCAAAGAAACACTTACTATGAGACCCTGTAGGATTACTTCTCTTTTTAATTAGAAATGATTTCTAAAGTCCAAGAATACTATCTATAAATGAGTCATGTATCCCAAGAGAATGAACATAATGCTGCAATGTAGAAAACCACATATGAATTCTCTATCAATGATATAATCCATTTATCAGAACATATAATCGAGAAGAATGTACATAAATTTCACCAAACTATATGATTGATATGTCATTCTTTGACTATCTGAAATAAACATGATGTTACACTGGGGAAATAGAATTTAATGCGACAGTTCTGTTCTAATCAAACGGTTTGGAAATTGGCTTCCATAATGTTAAAAGGGGAAAATACTTCCTCGATTTAATCATTAATGAAATTTCACTTATGATACACCCCATGTATCCAACATCACTATAAATAATTAACTTTATATTTTGTGAAATATATCTAAGTATGTGAATTACAAAATGGATTAAAAATAATCTTAATGTCTATGGAAAATTACACACAGATATAGATTGGAATATATGATAAAAACAATCATGAGGAATTCCTATTTATGGGTCCATTCTCATAATCTCCCATCTAGAATATTTTTAACTATGAACATCAAGAGAAGATTCCACATCTTCTTCTAAGTACTCTCACATAGAGTCTATGTACTATATTTCCAATCATAGTATATTATCCAACCATAGAGAATTATTTTAAAATGTCATCCTTGAATATAAATGTTCTCATAATAGAGTGGAAATCATATGACTTTAGGAATTAGATGTATTATCTAGAACATTCTTACATTAATGTCATAGAGAGAAACAAACAATTTTTTAAGAATAAGTGTTCTTAATATTCACGACATAGAATATTCCTATAATAAAATTCTAAATAAATGTTCATAGAAACCAACTAAAACTAATAGGATAGGTTGTAGGTTAAGTCTACACACACTTCACTGTCACCATCAGTATATGGGTTCATGTCCCATCAATGGTTTTTCTACATTTTACATGAATTCTACCCTTTATTATTTTTATTTTTATTTTTTGGTCTTTTAACATAATTTTAATCTTTTTTTTTAATTTTTAGACCACACAATATCAACGAAAAATAAAATTTAAACAATACAAGACCAAGGGTTCCTCCTAAGAAGTGTTAGGTTTAATGTAATTAGGTTTACTCAGACCCCTAAAATATCATGTTTTCACTTAGTTATAGGTCTTATGATTTAGCTATTATTTAATATCTTGTTTATGGAATGATTCTAGGAATTTTTTTAACTTATTATAATTAAATTTTAAATGCTTGACCATTACTGGGATCATAATCTTGACTACCCCATTAGGGTATACATGATTCACTATATATGGTCCTGGCCATCATGAACTTAACATTCTGGGGTGTAAATGACATTTGGAACTATATTGGAGAATTGATTTTCCCAGATTAAAGTGTTAAACAATTAAATTTCTATATTGGAAGGATTTAACGTAGTGTTTTTTAAACAATAAATTTTCCTAAACCACAATCCAATGTACATCATGTTTATTAATATCTTGTTTCCTCTTTGTTCAAGCCATCATTTTTGTTGCTATAAAATTCAAGAGTTCAATTTCAATTCTAGAATTTAATTCATTTTCATAAACCCATTTTTATGGTGACATATCTCATATGGTATTGAATATAGTACAATATGCTGAAAGGGAATCTAAAAGCATCACATACTAATATTTACTAGAAGGGTTGATAGTTTTTTTAATAATTTTATTCAATAACCAATTATAAAACTCATATTGACCATAGATCTGAAGGCAATAGGTTATGGAACAATTATGAGATATGAAATACATATAAATGATTTCTAAGAAGGTATAGTTATAATAATGGATTCCTTGATAAATGATGATGACATATGAATAAAAAATCAAGAAGAAATATATTTTCTTGAGTAAGAGAATCAATGCTTGATTATCATTGAAATTTTTAGGAATGGACATAAAAAAATTGATATGTTATCAATATCATAGAGGATATAGAACTACACCTTAGAGTTTGGGAATGACCCTAATAATGGAATTTGATTTTCTTTAGTGATGGATCCTAGTTTTTGACATTGGGAAAACATTTATAGAATGTTTAGGAATCATTATAGAGTTTAGTCATGAATAAACCACATTAATGGTAATTTTCAGTAGTTTTATTATAGGAAATGTGGCTTCCACATCCCTATCCATGTTAGAAATTTAGAATGTCCTCTATCTGGGTGTTTAGGACATGTCTCATAATGGCCTAATTATTAACAAACATGTCAGGATATGGATCATGGAACACATATTTTTGGACATGAGAAATGAATTTATTTTTAGATTATGTCCCTATGAAGTTCATAACGACACCCAAAACCAAGTAGTTTTATATACTATCATACCATAGGAAATCACTCATTTAATAGAGATGAACATCAAAGAATGAATAATTAAAAAAAATAATGGTTATTTTTTCTTTAATTCTAATATATAATTTTGATCAACTACAATAATTTTAACACCATTTTCTAATCATTTTTATGCCATGTTTTTTAAATATAAGGATCTATGAAATTAATCTTTCTTTAGAATCTTTTTTTTGGAATTGATATTCTTATAGTGAATTATCATTGAATACTGTGATTGGGTATCTTAAGAGATATGGTTTAAAATTTTCCAAAAGAATATAAAAACATGTAATTATTTAATAGTGGTATCATAGCATATTAGGGAATAATTCATTTATTTTCGGCGATAATTATTTCCAAATTGAGTCTTATCACCTCGTTGACCTGTTATAGATCCAACAGTAAATTCACTCACATAACATATGAGTTCAAAAAAATTATTCTATTTTTATATTTCATGATGGGTAGAGAGGTATGTCATTGCATGAGTTTTGATAATGATTCCTCATAACCTTTTTCTATACAAATAGAGAATCTTTCACAAGATGAGTGCAACAGGGTCACACAATTGAGCATAATATCTTAATGAACCATCTATAAAAATTATCATAAATTTAAAATTAAAACATCTTTATGGAATGTTTGGGGATATGGAAGGTAAAAAATTCTATCTACGTTGTATTTATCAACATATGTCCCTCTATTAAATAAAAAATATATGTGGACTAGTCCTTAAATTTTAATAAAATTACATTTGTTCAAATTTGAAATGAAATTATTATCCTCACATCATGAATCAAATATCTCAAAATTTTTAGTACTTCCTGAAATATTTACCCAATGATAGAAAGTTATAAATATGTCCTCTAAACATTCCCAAACCATGTTTGAGAAGATTCACATCATTAACCACTAGAAGGTACCTTTGGAATTACACAACCGGATGGGTTGAACTTGAAAAAACCATTAGCATGGATATATGAAGGGTTTTTAGTACTTGAACCAATAAGGAAACTTCATTTTGGTAATACATTAAAAATTAATCCAACAATAACAAGAAGTCATTCCCTGTTACTTGATTAAGGACTTTTTCAATGAAGAGGGAAGGAAGCATTCTTTCTTGCTATATAAGTTTACATTTCTATTTTTAATTCACACACTCTACACACTGCTCACCATTTTTGGGATAATATCACCATAATTATTATCAATAAAAGTAATTACATCTATTTTATGATCCAATATAATTTGGATAAACAACTAAATATTTGTAATGGGTTATATGTTAACAAATATCAATAACATAAGGAATGTTTTCATACTACATCCATGAGATTTTGATCGAGTTTGTGCTAGGTTTAGTGTTATGGTTTATCATTTGTTTATATATTAATTATATATCTTCTAATGAGTTGTATAGTCCTATGAATTTTATATAGGGTTCATAAAATTTATCTCTTATTTCAAATCAAGTTAGCCTGAGGCATTCTCCCTTTGATGGATTCTTGAGAATTTTTTTGCAATCAATGAATATTTGATTTCCCAACAGAATTCATACTTTTTTATTGTATTTAAGACCTTGAATTAGATCTTGGTTTAGTTAAAACATTCAAAATTTGGATGGGAATTCGAATCAAACACATTTTCTATTAAAAGATTCTGAGATATTTTTTTTACACCCTAACAGGTGCTTCAAAAAAAATTACTTCCATTTTAGATATTTTGATAGAGCTCATGTTCCCAACGGTTATGATCATGTTCATGTTCCTTACTCCGATGGGATATTTAATTATTTCTAGGAAGGGTTGACCATGTTTGACTGAATGATATCATTAAATGTTTAATATTTGATGACTATAAATGATAATTAAGTCAAAATGGTACACTATGTTCTCAAATTTTACAAGAAAATTTATTATGATATACTATGGAACACAAACACCATTAAAAAAATTAAAATTGGCACATATAAGTGTTGGATTTTCATATGACCTAACTAATAATATAGAACATATGGAATGAGTTTCACACTATATCTTAGTTTTCACAAGGACATGATGATCGTTTTCACTCTGAGTTCGACATAGATTTATGGAAATCCAAGCTGTATCTACATTGGCGGCATGTTTCTGTTTAATTTGGTGCACACTTTAGCTGATAAAATGAATTAGTTTTTTGTGTGATAACTTCTATTTGAATGTACATTTGATATTTAGGTACATTTATTATTTAGGTATTCTTTATATTTCATTAAGATTCAATATTTTAATCTTATCTTGTGATAATATGTCAATTGATTTTTATTAATTCATGTTTTAATTTTCCTCCCATAAATTGAGGGAATGGAGCATGATGTTGTATTGTTTTGGGTGGTGTAGGTTACTTGACGTTTTAATCATATTTTTCATGTTCAATTAGTGTTTTATTATGTTTATGATGTGTTTTTTAGGCTTCAGATTGTTTTGGAAGTGTTGGTTCATGTTTATCAATGGATTTTCCACATTTTAATATGGTTAATACGCTGATTTGTTTAAGAGATGATTATGTGCCACTAGATTCTACCTATAAGTTTGGTGAAGGAATAACCTAGGTAAACATGTGTGACTTTACAATTTAAATTTTTTTAAAATATATAATATATGGTATGGAACTTGATGGAGATGATTATTTTGGGAAATGGTTTGAGCTGGTTGGTTTATCCTAGGTGGATAGTTTTCCTGTGGGATGGGTTGATAGATTGTTTATTAGAATTTGATTATGGAATTATGGTATTGGAAAATTACTGGTAGAAACTGAATATGGGTCATAAAAATTTGTAGAGGGTATAGATTTATACCTTGTGCCTAACTATGTTGTAACATTCCAATATTATATATATATATCCATTTAAATAAACACGAGGTATCTGATATATCAGTTTGCATGATTTCTGAGTTTAAATAAACTCATGATATAGTTTAACATTATAAACAAAAATATGGATTCATGTGTTCGGAAAATGTCAACAACATTATAGAATATATGTATAATGGTAAAAAAATATTAATAATAACCCAATTAATGATTAAAACATCTATTTATTAATGAAATGTATTTTTACATGTTTTGTATTTTTTTCAAAAATGTATATTATTAAGTATTGAAAAATGATTTAATGAAAGTATACTAATAATTTATATTAATAAATGAATATTAATCCATATATTAGTTATTTAATGTTCACCAATTATGATAAAATAATTTAATATTAAAAAGCGTTATTTTTTCTAAAGTAGTTCTTATATTCATAACGTGGTTTTATCATAATAAATTATATAAACCTTAAATGATTAAAAATTTAAATAAATTTCTAGATTATGTATTCAATAAAATATTTTAACATTAATTTTATATTTTTTACTAGGATTAATATTAAATTAAATTCATTTGTATTCTAAAAACATATTAATCAAAAAATGGTTTTTATTTTTAGTTATAAATGTTTAATTTAAAATGAATTTATTCCATTTATTAGAATTTAATTATTTATGCTAGTTTCTATATTTTTAATTATTATTTACATATTTTTTTAATGAGGCCCATTTCATTTTTTTCAAAATAAATTGTGAAAACATAAAAAAACTTAAACAACAATTAAGGTGAAAACGGGTTTGCTGGGGGGGAAGCCTAATAATTCCATATAAATATTCCATTTCATACTGGTTGAATATATTAAGTACCTATATTTTTTGTAATATATATAAATTCTCCATTTGTGTATACATTCACAATATAATTTCATTATATTTTTGAAATCTTCTATGTAATTCCATGTGTGTCTTATCCCTTAATTATAAATGAGAACCACCAATAATTCCTTATTCACAAATTTTATTCCTTAAATTTTAGAAACTTTTTAACCTAAAAACATCATAAATTCTTTACCTTCTTCTTAGGTCCCATTTTCTTCTCCTACAACCAATCATTCAAGGATTAAGGCGTATTTCAAAAGAGGTATCACAATTAATAGATAAGAATATTATACGATAACATTCAATTTTATTTCTTATATCCACATCCCTAAACATATTATATCCATCAAAAAATAAGGAATAAAATAAAATAAATAAAATATTATGTTATCATGATGAAAAAATAACCATTTTTAACCTTCTTCACATAAAATGAGAAATTGAACTATTGCTTGTCCGTACATGTAGACAACTTCTTCCATGTAGCGATAGGATTCATTTTCCATCACCACCTCCCATTAATGGATATAATTATAGATTAAAAAATATACGTTATTTATGAAATAATAATTATTTTATAATAATAAAATATTATTTAACTTTTATTCCATTGGTACATTAGAAAATCTAAACAACGTTCATACGTACGTACAGACTACATTATCCATGAATGGTGTAAATAAATTTTCTATCCTTAACATTTAATTATGATTATAAAAATGAATATAATGAATATATTTGATATTTATATCACTATTAAAATTATTTAATTTTTTTATCCATGATCAATATTCAAGGACAATAACAATTGAGTCAAAACAGATATAAAACATTATACAGTAATCACCCATAGAAGTGATTTTAATATATAGTATATAATAAATAGATTACATGATGTAAGGAAAAAAATATGTATTTAAATATAATTATGAATATATTTTTGTTATATAATTATACTAAATTTACATTTACTATATATTTGGTTAGGGTTCTTACAAATAATGTTCTATTTGTCGTTTGGTTTTATGTAACAATATCAACTTTTTCAAAGATTATCAATGCAGAACATTATTTTATGATGAAATCATATGATCTAACCCTAAAAATATTATTTATTTTTTTATCCTAATATTATTTTATTAAAAACATAATTTCATTCATTTTCCAATATGTAAGTAGTCAAAAGATATACTGAATTTTTTTAAAGAAGACAATTTCTTTTCTATTCAGTGAAAAATATTTTTATCAATGTCAATATTTTATTTAAAATATTACTAAGAATATTTAATTTAAAATTATCAAATGATTAATTAATTTTATTTTCCCCCTATTTTACTTTATATAAAATGGTTTAAGAGTAATATTCATGTTGGTTTCCAAATTATGTAATTTTTACTAAGGTGTGAATGCAAGCGTTGTTTTAATTCAATCTATTGGCGCATATTTTCCTACTATATTGAATAATTTTTGGGTTAAAGCATAAATTACAAGAATCAATGGTTCATTTCAATGAAAAATTTTCTTCGTAATATTTTTTAATTTTTTAGATTTAAATATGTCATTTGAAAATGAAAAATGTATTTTCTTCGGGAAAATTTATAGAGTTATTTTAAAGTAATTTATCATAATTCATAAAATCCTTTGATATTACTTAGTCTTAAATGGGGATCTGATCCTATTATACCATATTTATTCTTTCTCAAGATGGTTTATGACTATAATGATGAAATATTGATGAATGATATTTTCTTTTTTAACAAGTTAATATATATGAATTGAAAAATGTTTTTATAACAATGTTGAATATGTATTATTAGATTATGATTATGTGATAGGGGGGTCTATTAGATTCCTCTAACTCATTGTGAATAGAATAATGTTTTACAAGAATAATGTAAACATAAGAGGTTATCCCAATCCCATCAATGGTATATAACAGGTCATCCCATTCCTTGATAATGTATGTGGGTGATTTTTCCAATCCTAATATGTGATGAACCTCTTGGTGGGTATCGTTGACATAAAAGATATATGTTTATTATTTTTCCACAATTTATTCCAATATTTTATGAAAAGGTATTTTTCTAATATTATTCTCTACTGGATAACATTCTTTAGTTCATTTATAATTTTGGTCCTATGATTTTGAAAGCATCATTCCATTACTCATGATTATGATCTAAGTATTTTTGCCCATCATTTCCAAATATTAAGATTATGTTCTTATACAATTATACAAATGTTATTTTTAAAAATGATTATATATTTATTTTTCTATTGTTTTCCCTTAATGAGAATTTAACATAAAATTTTAATATGTTTCCATTTACCTAGGATATGAAGAGTTGTTTAATGGATGATATGTCTAATAAGGGTTCTAATTGTTAACAATATAGTGAGGGATTATGCATATTTTTCATGTACCAGTTGGTAATGTACCAATGTTTCACGAGATTCTAAAACTATATTGTAACATCCAAAGTAAGTAATGAATAATAGATATTTTTATCTATGTATATTAATGAATTAGATAGTGTTTTAGAGGCTTAAAACGAGAATAAATCCAATCATAATCATGGAATACACTAATATTTTTAAAAGATTGTTTTACTGCCTTTTGATGGCAAACCATTTTTAAATCAAACTTTTGACAATTTTATAAGCTCTATTTGACGAAATAAACTTATTCTTATGATTGGGACATTGAAATTTACTTTGGGTACTTTTTTGGTTTTTTTCAATAATCTTCATTTTTTAATGAATAGTGCAAAATGTTGTATTTTAATTCAAAACCCTTTTTTAATCTAATTTATTTATAAGATTATATTATCTTTTGAATCGGTTTTAAAGTTCATCTAGAATATATTTTTTCCATTTAATCCAATAGTGGTTGTTGGAATTAATTTCACTTTGAAATTGGACTTAAACTAGTGTCAATCTTTTGAGACTTATTGTTTAATAAAAACATACTATTTGCTCTGACATCAGTAATTATTTATTAAATTAATTAATTTAACTTATAAGTTTTGAATTTTTTGAAATAGAAATCATTTTTGAATTCAGAATATCAAATATAGCGTAGGGTGAAGTTTTGGTATTTTTCTGAAAAACTTCAATTTTTGATGAATAGTGAAACCACTAAGTAGTACTTAAAAAAATGATTTTTCGTTTAAATGAAATTTTATCACCTCTGTGTTTTGAATTTAGAAAATAGGACATACATGGATGTCATTAAGAAGTAAAATGTGGTTCAATGAGATTAAAATACATTTTTGGTGAATAGTAACTTTTAATTTTTTTATCGTGATTCGAGGTAATTAGTCTAATTTAAGGTAAGAATAGTGTTTTAATAATATGAAATGAACTTGACACATGTCCTACCCTTATTTGATTTGTCATTTCTGACCATGAAAACCCATGCGTCGATTATTGGGACCCCATGGAGCCACTTGGGTAAGATAAAGATATTAATGCCTTTTACTTAATGTTAAAGTAAAAATGACACAAACATGTATTTTTATATTAAAACAATTTTTACATGGGTTTATACAAGTCAGATTTCTAACTATAAATAGTAATTGGAAATCTAAAAAGATTTCCTACATCATGATATTTTTTTTCTAATTTTTAGACATTAAATAAATTAAATTATGTTTGACACCATGATGATGCAATGATGACCTCATTATTTAACGATTTAAATAAAATGAAAATATAATCTAAAATCTAAGACCAACACTTGTCAAAAACCTATTGGATGGGTGTATTTATAACCCATATCATCTTAACCTCGAAATTTATAATTTTGGGACCTCTTTTATCCGAAAATCATTTTATAACAATGTATATTTTCTTAACATTCCAAGAGTGCCCCTCCTCTCCTCTTAGAAAAGGCCCCCACCTATACCACCTTACCCACACTTCCAAAGCCTTTGGATCAGCCAACCCCTGACCATTTTGTCTATACACATCCCTCTCTAACTCTTATAATCCTCACTTTTGGCATAATTCTTACCAAGGAAGCCTTTGAGCTCAAATCAAAAAGAGTTACCCGTTTTTAAGGTAATGTCTTCACTTGTGTTATTTTGTTTTATTTTGCTTCTCCAACCCCCTAAACTCTTTTTATTAATTTATTTTGTAACAACTCCAGTATATTAAATATACTAGTATGTTGTTATATGAATATTTCTAGCTACACTTACACACACCTACATCTAAGGGTTAAAGAACATACTGTTTCTGTGGATGGAGAATTTCTGCCTCACGAAACGATGATTGTTCAACACTCATATAACACCTTCAAAGGTAGCCATTAATATGTAACTATATTTATATATGAAATATAATATATTTATGTTTTACTTAAGCATTTGTATTTTTCGTTTATGGCATACCTATATGGTTTCCATTATGGGTAAACGCGATATCTTCATTTTAGGAAGTGCGGACTACCGCCCCCTCAAAGTGATTTGATTCGTTAATGCCATATGTGGGATGTATAAAGGATGTAATTAATGATTTTATATATGATATTATACTTGAATTGTAATATACCTTTATATCATTATGATTCCATTCCATAAAATAAAAAATAGAAATGAAAATAGCGTTCATGTGTACGTACGGCTTACAGCCTCCATGAACGATGCATTTCATTTCATACCTCTAAACGTTATGTAATATTATAAATGCATGTATATACTGGATATAAATGATATATATGATATCTACATCATGATAAAAACTGTGGATATAATGGATACATGAACAACGTGTAATTATAAAGAGTTTATTTTTTTGACTGATGTACCAATGATCGTTAAAACGACTGTTATTAACATAAATAATTACATAGTGTTCATGACATGGTAATAAGTGATATAAAAGGAATAATGAACTTGAAAAAGGTTCTTAAACAAGTAGAAATTTAATCAAGTTTATTATTTAGGAGGTTAAAGTACGATCGAGTCATGTCGGACCTGAGGTATAGGACTTCGTCTCAATCTCCTTTCATTGAGGCATATTTTGTTTTATACACAACCTTCTTTTATACGATGTATAAACCCTTTGACTTTTACATTTATCCAAAAGTAATATCTTTTATACGTAGCGTTTTACTAAATTGAAAAAGGGAATGTTTTTGTTGTACGTATGCGGCGACAATGACTTCTCCACCGCCGTGACCATTATTTGAGTTTCGGCTTCCTCTACAAGACATACCTTTTTTATAAAAGAAAAATAAATACCATGTTTTACTTTTCTTTTATTTTGGTATTGAAAATGGTTTTCATAATGTTTTTATATCAATGTTTTGTATTGATATCTTGTGATTGAAAAGTTGAAATTTTATGTTTCCTTTATTAATGTTTTATATGATACAATTATGTTATGGTTCTTGGGCATTATTATGAAGATGGGTGGTTCCGTGATAAACTAAGGGAGGGTGATCCCGATATAGCCCTCCAATGCATTGGGTAATTTGAAGGAGTTAAACGTTAAGGTTTCTCCGAAGAGATTTTGGGAATATACTGTTATGGGTATTCCAAACGTAACCAAGAGGGTTACTCCCTACGTAGGAATGTTATGAATGCCTCAAGTTACCGTTATGTCTAATGATTTCTATGATTTATTCATGATTTGATGAGGTATGTTAAAGTGTTTATGTTTTATGGGTAAATTATTATTTCATTATTATGTATATATATACTCATGTTTCCTTTCCATATTTTTATATCCCTTACTGAGCTTTTTATGCTCATCCCATGTTTTTGAAATGTTTTTCACAGGTCAAGGGAAGGGTACATGATATGATGATAGTTTCAAGTATGTTTCAAGAAAGAATCCATGTTTTATTTTAAGTATGTTTCAGTTTATGGGAAAAATGAATATTATCTTTTATGTAACCACTTTGTTTAAATGTGGAATGTAATGAATGTTTTGTGATCTAATTCTCTAAAACTCTAAACCTGAAAAGATCCTCAATGTGTAATCTTGTAATAACTCAAGATTAAGTAATGTTTAAGGCTGGGGCATTATTGTTGGTATCAGAGGTCAGTTTAGATAACTTTAGGAGTTAGAATTTTATTAAATGATTATCCAAAAATATTTTTATGGTCAAAATGAAATGATATAGAATTTGGAGATTACTATGTTACTTTAACTAAGACATGTTCTTTCAGAATGGTTTTCCGTAGAGGAAACAGGGAAGCGGTGTTAGGAAGGCATACAGAAGGAAATAAACTTCCGAATCAGCATCCTGAGATAGTCGGAATTGGAACTGAACTGTTTGTTGCAGTAATGGCGCTGTTGACTTAAGGGATAAATGGTGGTGGTATCCATGCATGAGATCAGCCAGATCAACCGCAGAGGAATATGTCAGTGGTGGAACATGTCATGAGGCAGCATCCCCCATCATTCATAGGATCATCTGACCCTGTGCTAGATGAAGGGTGGATTAAAGAACTGGAGAATATTTTTGATGTCATGGGGTGTTCAGACAATCAAAAGGATAGTCTTTCTATTTACCGTTTGGAGGGTGAAGCAGATCAGTGGTGGTCGATAGTTAAAAATATCAGGGATGCTGATAAGATTAATGCTCTCGACTGGGATGAATTCAAAGGTATGTTTCTTGAGAAGTATTTTTCTATGGCTGTTAGACTTAGGATGGAAAAAAAATTATAGTAATTGAGGAAGAGGATTACTCAGTGGTTGTCTATGATGAAATGTTCACTCGATTGGCAAGGTATGCTCCAAATTTTATCCGAGACCTTGATAGTAAAATCAATCATTTTTACTCAGGATTAAAGCCAAAATATCGAAGGGCATTGGCTTCTCTTGAGTTTAAAAGTTATGAAAAGCTTGTTCAATGTGCTGATAAGGTGGAAATGGAGTTTTCTAATGATCACGTGTTCTATAAAAACTAGCAGAAAAAGAGTCCGAGGTGGAAGGAGAAAGGAAATAATTCTTCAAAAAGGTCTGACGGTAAGAAAACTAAGTTTTCAGTTTGTGATAAATGTGGTAAAAGGCATGCTGGGGAATGTCTTCTGAATTTTGGAAAGTTCTACCGATGTGGTAAGATGGGACATAAGGCTCGTGATTGCACTGAAAAAGATCAAGGTGATGGTAAGTCCAAATTTGATTTATAGTTAGTGAAATGTTTTAAGTGCAATGAGATGGGTCACTATGAAAATGAGTGTCTGACAAAGAGCTTGAGTGATGGGAAGCAGTTAAACTACAAGCAGAAAGGGGTGGTGAAATCCTTTGCAACTACTTCAGCAGATGTCAGGCCATCAAATGAAGTTGTATCAGGTACTTTGTTTGTTTTTTCAGATTATGCCAGTGTGTTGTTTGATTTGGGTCTACACATTCTTTCATCTCTGAAACCTTTTCTAGTAAAATGGGAAAACCATATCAAGAAATGACTCCTGAACTTGTGGTAAAAACACCTGGGGAAAATGTTGTGGCAGAAAGAATTTATAAGAATCTACCTATCCTTATCCGTGGAAAGAACCTACTTGCGAACCATATTGTTTTACCTATAGTAGAGTTTGATGTTATCCTGCGTATGGATTGGCTCTCTATTTACAATGCTAAGATTGACTGTAGAGCTAAAGAAGTTTGTTTTCAGAAAGACTTTCAGTTTGTGTACAAGAAGGAACCCTTACTGTTGATAACATATAAAGAGGCTGAGAAACTTGTAAAAGATGGAAATGAATGTTACCTTGCACACATTGTTGAAAACAAGGGAACTTTTCAGAATAATAATGTTCCAGTGGTAAATGAGTATCCTGATATTTTTCCTGATGAGTTTCCTGGAATAATACCAGAGCAGAAAGATGAGTTTACTGTAGACTTAGTTCCTGATGCTAATCCAATTTCAAAACCCCCTTATGGAATGGCTCAAATTGAACTTTTAGATTTGTAGGAGCAATTGCAAGATTTATTAGAGAAAGGTTTCATTCGACCTAGAACGTCACCATGGGGTTCTCTTGTTTTATTTTTTAAAAAGAAAGATGGTTCTTTGAGACTTTGCATTGATTATAGAGCCTTGAATAACATCACTACTAAGAAAAAATATTTTTTTCCTCATATCGATGATTTGTTTGATCAGCTCTAGGAAGCTCAGTATTTTTCAAAGATTGTCCTAAGATCGGGGTACCATCAGTTGAAGGTAAAGGAAGTAGATATGTCGAAGACCGCGTTCCGTACAAATATGGCCATTATGAATTTTTAGTAATGCCTTTTGGCCTAACCAATGCACCTGATGTATTCATAGACTTAATGAATAGAATTTTCCATGAGTTCATGGATATGTTTGTGGTTGTTTTCTCGATGATATTTTGGTGGTTTCTAAAATTAAAGAAGAGTATGAAAGAAATTTAAGGGTTATTTTGAAAACCATAAAAGAAAATAAATTTAATGGGAAATTCAGAAAGTGTGATTTTTGGTTGCAACAAATTTCTTTCATTGGTCACATTGTTTCTAAAGATGGGATAACTGTTGATCCTGCAAAAATAAAGGTTTTTGAATAATGGACAAGTCCCACAAATTTAACTGAGATTTATAGCTTCCTTGTTTTGGCTGGATATTACTGAAAGTTTGTTAGAAATATTTCACGATTATCTAGTCTAATGACTAAGCTAACTCGGAAGGGTGTTAAGTTTATCTGGACAAAATAATCTGATGATTGTTTTTTGGAATTGAAAAGAAGATTGGTGAATGCTCCAGTTCTGGCACTACCTTCCAGGAATGGTGATTTTGTTATCTACAATGATTCTTCATTGAATGGACTTGGTTGTGTCCTAATACAGAATGATCAGGTTATTGCATATGCTTCACGTTAGTTGAAAACTCATGAGGTAAATTACCCTACACATGATTTGGAATTAGCTGCTGTTGTTTTCACATTAAAAATTTGGAGGCATCATTTGTATGGAGTAAATTGTGAAACATATACCGATCACAAAATTTTAATGTATATATTCTCTCAGAAATAATTGAACATGAGAAAGGGGAGATGTCCAGAATTAATCAAGGATTATGATTGTACAATTCATTACCATCTGAGAAAAGAAAATAAAGTGTCTGATCCTTTGAGTCTAAAAAGTAATGCTTCATTAACAATGTTGCATTTGGAACGTGATACTTTGGTTAAGGATTTGATTAACTTTTGCAAAGAAGTTTTTGGTGCACGATTTTCTTCTGTTTTGTTTCAGGTATCAGTGAAATCTTCTCTATCACATAGAATCAAGGAAGAACAGAAGCAAGAAAGTGAGTTGCAGAAAAAGGTAGATCTAGTTTAGAAGGGTAAGTTTCCTGAATTCAACCTTGATTGTGATTGTGTTTTCAAATTTTAGAAGAGATTGTGTGTGCCTTGTGATTCACAGTTGAAGAGAGAGTTGTTATGTGAATCTCATAGTTCTCTATTTTCAGTTCATCCTGTAAGTTCTAAGATGTACAGAGATCTGCGGGAGTATTACTCGTGGGATGGAATGAAAAGAAATATTGTTGATTTTACAGTGAAGTGTTTGACTTGTCAATAGGTTAAAGTCGAGCGGAAATTACCGAAAGGGATGCTTCAGCCTTTACCAGTGCCAGAGTGGAAGTGGGAAAATATATCAATGGACTTCATTGTGGGATTTCTGAAGACACCTCAAGGTAATAATGCAATCTGGGTTATTGTTGATCGCTTGACTAAATCTTCTCATTTCCTTGTTGTACAAGATAATTTTTCCCTAGATAAACTTTATCATTTGCATATAAATGAGATAGTCAGGTTACATGGAGTTCCTCTCTACATTGTATCTGATCGTGATCCCAGGTTTACTTCTAACTTTTGGAAAGGCCTTCAGAAGTCGTTGGGTACTGAATTAAATTTTAGTACAGCTTTTCATCCTTAATCAGATGGGCAGTCAGAACGAAAAATTTAGACTATGGAAGATATGCTACGTGCTTGTTCGATGGATTATCATGGATTTTGGGACCAACATATTTATTTGGTTGATTTTTCTTATAATAACAGTTTTCATTCCAGTATACAGATGGCATCATTTGAGGCATTATATGGGAAGCGGTGTCGAACTCCAGCTTTCTGGGATGAAGTGGGTGAAAGGAAGTTGATGGGACCAGAATTGGTAGAATATTTGGCTGAAAAAGTTCAGCTGATATAGAAACACATGAGAACATCTCAGAGCAGGCAGAAGTATTATGCGGATAACAGGAAGAAGGATCTATTTTTTGAGGTATGTGATCATGTTATTCTCAAATTCTCACCATGGAAAAGTGTGATGCGATTTGGTAAGAATGGAAAGCTGAGTACAAGGTTCATTGGACCATATGAAATTCTGGAGAGAGTTGGATCAGTTGCTTACCGAGTGGGTTTACCTCCGAGATTATCTCAGGTACACGATGTTTTTCATTTTTCGATGTTGAGAAAGTATATGCCAGATCCATCTTATATTTTGAGTCTAGAGGTAGTTCAGCTAGAAGAGAACCTATCTTACGAGGAACAAATGTTCCAGATTCTTGACCACATGGATAAAGTGTTATGGAATTAGGTGATTCATCAGGTAAAGGTTTTGGGGAAAACCCTCATGATTGAAGAGGCAACATGTTAATCTAAAAATGCAATAAGGGTTAAATACCCCCACTTATTCGATAAGTAAATAAATTGCGGGGAAGTAATTTTCAAAAGGGGGGAAGGATGTAACATCCCAAGTAAGTAATGAATCATAGATATTTTTATCTATGTCTATTAATGAATTAGATAGTGCTTTAGAGGCTTAAAATGAGAATAAATCCAATCTTAAGCATGGAATACACTAATATTTTTAAAAGATTGTTTTACTGCCATTTGTTGGAAAACCATTTTTAAATCAGCTTTTTTACAATTTTATAAGCTCTATTTGTCGAAATAAACTTATTCATTATGATTGGGACATTGAAATTTGATTTGCGTAAATTTTTGGTATTTTTCCGATAAAGTTCATTTTTTAAATGAATAGTGAAAAATGTTATATTTTAATTCAAATCATCTTTTTAATCTAATTTATTTATATAATTAGATTATATTTTTAACTGGTTTTAAAGTTAAATTAGAATATATTTTTAATATTTAATCGAATAGTGGTCGTTGAAATTAATTTTACTTTGAAATTGGACTTAAACTAGTTTCAATCATTTGATACTTATTGTTTCATAACAACACGCTATTTGCTCTGACAGTGGGAAATAATTATTAAATTAATTAACGTAACTTATATGTTTCTAATTTTTTGAAATAGACATCATTTTTCAATTCATAATATCAAATATACCTTAGGGTGAAGTTTTGGTATTTTTCTAAAAAACTTCAATTTTTGATGAATAGTGAAACCACTAAGTGGTACTTAAAAAAACTGATATTTCGTTGAAATGAAATTTTATCACCTATGTGTTTTTAATTTAAAAAATCCGACATACATTTTTGTCATTAAAAAGTAAAATTTGGTTCAATGGGATTAAAATAATGTTTTGCCGAATAGTTACTTTTATGTTTTTAATCGTGATTAGAGGTAATTAGTGTAATTTAAGGTATGAATAATGTTTTAATAATATTAAATGAACTTGAAACATGTCCTACCCTTATTGGATGTGTCATGGACGACTATGAAAACCCATGGGTCTATTTTTGGGACCCAATGGAGCCACTTGGGTAAGATAAAGACATTAATGCCTTTTATTTAATGTTAAAGTAAAAATGACACAAACAAGTATTGTTTTATTTAAACAATTTTTAAATGGGTTTATACAAGTCCTATTTTGGACTATAAATAATCATTGGTAAGATAAAAATATTTCCAATATCATGATATTTTTTTTCTAATTTTTAGACATTAAATAAATTAAATTATTTATGACACCATGATGATGCAGCGATGACCTCGTTATTTAACGATTTAAATAAAATGAAAATATAATGTAAAATCTAAGACCTACACATGTAAAAAACCTATTGGATGGTTGTATTTCGAACCCTCATCACCTTATACTCGAAATTTATATTTTTGGGACCTCTTTTATCTGAAGAATCATTTTATAACAAAGTATCTTTTCTTATCTTTCCAAGAGTGCCCCTCCTCTCCTCTTATAAAAGGCCCACAACTCTACCACCTTACCCACACTTCCAAAGCATTTGGATCGGCCAACCCCTGCCCATTTTGTCTCTCCAAATCCCTCTATAACTATTCAAAGCCTCACTTTGGGTATAAATCTTTCCAAGTAAGCCTTTGAGCTCAAATCAAAAAGAGTTACCAGTTTTTAAGGTAATGTCTTCACTTGTGTTCTTTTGTTTTATTTTCCTTGTCCAACCCCATAAAATCTTCTTATTCATTTATTTTGTAACAACTCCAGTATATTCAATATACTAGGATGTTGTTATAAGAATATTTCTAGCTACACTTACACACACCTATATCTAATGATTAAAGAACATACTATTTCTGTGGAGGGCGAATTTCTGCCTCACGAAACGATAATTGTTCAACACTCATATAACACCTTCAAAGGTGGCCATTATGATGTCACTATATTTATATATGATATAAAATATGTTTATGTTTTACTTAAGCTTATGTATTTTTCATTTATGACATACCTTTATGGTTTCTATTATGGGTAAACGCGATATCTTGATTTTAAGAAGTGGGGACTACCGCCCCCTCAAAGGGATTTGATTCATCAATGCCATATGTGGGACATATAAAGGATGCAATTAGTGATTTTGTATATGATATTATACTGGAACTATAATATACCTTTATGTCATTATGATTCTATTCCATAAAATACGAAATAGAAATGAAAGTAGCATTCATGCATATGTACGGCATACCGTCTCCATGAACGGTGCATTTCATTTCTTACCTCTAAATATTATCTAATATTATAAATTCTTGTATATACTGGATATATATGATATATATGATATCTAAATCATGATTATAACTCTGTATATAATGGATACATGAACAAAATGTAATTATAAAGAGTTTATTTTTTTGACTCAAGTACCAATGATCGTTAAAACGACCGTTATTAACATAAATAATTACATAGTGTTCATGACATGGTAATAATTGATATAAAAGGACTAATGAACTTGAAAAAGGATCTTAAGAAAGTAGAAATTAACTCAAGTTTATTATTCAGTATGTTAAATAATGATCGAGTCAAGTCGGACCCGAGGTATGGGACTTCATCTCAATCTCCTTTCGTTGAGGCATATTCGATTTTATACACAACCTTCTTTTATACGGTGTATAAGCCCCTTTGACTTTTACGTTTATCCAAAAGGGATATTTTTTATATTTAATGTTTTACTAAACGACAAAATGGAATGTTTTTTTCGTACGTATGAGGCGACAATGACTTCTCCACCACCATGACCATTATTTGAGTTTCGGCTTCCGCTACCAGTCATACCTTTTTTTAAAAGAAAAATAAATACCATGTTTTACTTTTCTTTTATTTTCATATTGAAAATGGTTTTCATAATGTTTTTATATAAATGTTTTGTATTGATATCTTGTGATTGAAAAGTTTAAATGTTATGTTTTCTTTTTTCATGTTTTATGTGATACGATTATGTTATGGTTCTTGGGCATTATTATGAAGACGGGTGGTTCCGTGATAAACTAATGGCAGGTGAGCCCGATATAGCTCTCCAATGCATTGGGTAATGCGAAGTAGTTAAATGTTAAGGTTTCTCCAAAGAGATTTAGGGAATATACTGTGATGGGTATTCCAAACATAACCAAGAGGGTTACTTCCTACGTAAGAATGTTATGAATGCCTCAAGTTACCTTTATGTCTTATGATTTCTATGATTTATTCATGATTTGATGAGGTATGTTAAAGTGCTTTTGTTTTATGGGTAAAGTATGATTTCATTCTTATGTATATATGTAATCATGTTTCCTTCCCATATTTTTATATCCCTTACTGAGATTTTTATGCTCATCCCATGTTTTTGAAATGTTTTTCACAGGTCAAGGGAAGGGTACATGATATGATGATAGTGTCAAGGAAGTGTCAAGAAAGAATCCATGTTTTATTTTAAATATGTTTCCATTGATGGAAGAAATGAATACTATCTTTTATTTAACAACTTTGTTTAAATGTGGAATGTAATGCATGTTTTATGATCTAATTCTCTAAAACACTAAACCTGAAAAGATCCTCAATGTGTAATCTTGTAATAACTCAAGATTATGTAAGGTTTAAGGATGGGGACGTATATATATTGTTCTAGAATGGATCATAATTAATTTCAAAACATAATCTTCTTATAAAATATAATATTTATGAATGTAATGTTTTGGTGTAACATACCAATAATATTTCCAATTATTCATTTTTTCATGCTTTGTTTATAATCCTTTTTGGGCGTGTTTTCTAGCTTCTATATGATAGAGAGCCTTTTATTTGGAAAATTAACTAAGGTTTTATGGATTTATGTTTGTTTTAATTTATATATCCTAGATATAATTTTTTTAATGGAATCGAGGATATATCCCCATGTTTGGATAATTTCAAGGAACTTTGGTGTTTTTCTACTGAAAATTAGCATGTTTTTTATATATTGGGATATTACATGCCATTTGAAGGGATTAAAAACTAAATAATAGATACTCGGAAAATATTGAGAATGTGGTTTAGGGTGTGAATTTTACATGCTGTGTGTTTTTTGTTCAAGTTGAGTAATGGAAAAAGTTTAATTTTTATAAAAAAGAAACGTGTTTTTAGTGTTTTCAGCCTTTGTGTAATTAAAATTTTGTAATGGGAGTACATACAATGTGAACTTATCATTTGTTTTTTAAGTTAAATATTTGAGTATTTACTCATTCATTCTTCTTGCATCCTCCATCTCTCATACCAGAGCCTAAAATTTGTGATTTTAGAGTTCTATGCTCCTTTTAGATCATTTGTTCATAGATTGATCATCATTGGAGATGTTGTGAACCTCTATAGGTAATTATTCCTTCAATTTCTCCATTCCATTGGTTAGGTTTATTGTATGGGATTTATTTATGGATTTCATTCATGATCATATATTGTTTTCTATCAATCCCTTTCAGTTTCTAAGTGTTACTTCTATTTCAAAGGGTGATTTTTTTGGTTCCTATTACCATTTCTGAAGGTGGATTGCATTTTTTCATTTAGAGACTAGGATTATTATTCTATGGGTTAAATCAATGAATTTATTATAGTTCATGATATTTTCTTGTTTTTTTATTGAATATAATTGATTTTTGGATACAAGGTATTTCACAAAAAATAAATTTTTTAAATGTGATTTATTTATAAAAAAGTACATATTAATATTTAGAAATGGGTTTTTTCAAGTATCAACGGGGTTTGTTATGGATTGTAAAAATATATAATAAATTGTAATAATTATCTTGACATTTAATTTTAAAATCATGGAACTTTGGGATCCTTTAGTCCATTGTGAAATAGACATAGGCAACCTTTGTGTGTGTGTAACAACTCGAATTTTTTATTGATATCAAAGACTGTGGTAGGATTCAATATTTATTGATTGAATGTTTGACCTAGTATATGTCTCTTAATTTTTTATTATGTAATTTTCGTTATTCTAGATCAAAAATTATTTTATTATTTGTAATTTAAGGATTCTTATCACATTATGTTTTTTATCATGGAATATTGATCTTATGTTTTCATATGAGATTGGTTCACATGGATTCGCATAAAGGTATTTGATGAATATGTGATTACTTTCATACCTTATGATGCATGAATATGATATCTTCTTTTATCACATCTACTTTTAATATTAGGGGATTAAGAATATTAATTTATTTTGTGATAAACCATAGGGAAAATGTTTTTTAAATGGGGATGGATTTACATAAATGATCTGTGAAACTATTCTATTTTAAATGACATAAATGTTTCATTCTTAATATTGGACCATGTATATACTATATGGTGGTATCCTTATAGCCTTTAATATCACACCATGCATTTTCCTTTTCCCTAATTTTGATGTTTTATTATATGATTTAGGTTAATGGAAGGTAATATTGTACCATATTTTATTATCTTGTTGTGTCTGCCTTCGGTTACGGGTTGTTTCTAGGTTTAGGTTACTCACATGGAGACTTGTTGGTTGTTCATTATTCATAAATTCTGGTGTATCCCAATTGGATTTGTTTTATGGATATGGTTGTATATTTCTCTTTAACATTTAATAATATTTGTATCTTTTTTTGTTATATTAATGACTTGTTTTATTATATTTTTGTTTTCCACACCATGTAATGGATGACGTGGGAGTATGGTTTCGTTGGAACTGTTTGGTTTGTTATAATTTGGTGTCAATAGAAATCCTAATCATGAAGTGTGTTAATAATAAGTAAGTTTGGTTATGTTTCTTAGGTAGATAATAATTAGTACCATCAATATTTAGCTAGTACGTATTGAAAAGGGCCCCATAAATCTCACTTATGTAACTGAACTCGTCATACCATTATGGGTAGGGACATTTTCCTAGTTTGATACTTAGGGTATTTGGTGATTTTAATGAAATTTACTAGAATTTTATTGAAATTGAAACTGTAATGTATGTGGGATATACCAATGGGGCTATACCAATAGTGTGAAATAACTATTCATACAACCTATTATATCCTAACGGTTTGGTATAACCGTTGTGATATGCTATTTAAATGAAGCTTATCCCAATAGTTTTAAAAAAAATTACGGTAAATTATTTCTATTACAAAGGTTTTTAAAAACAAATAGAATATATCTCCCATAAATATTATATCATGGCTCCCCTACCCTCCACCCATCCAGTTCCAATCCTGAGCCCCCTGAGCCTAAGTAACAATGACGTTCCACTCTCTTCCCAAACAGCCTCATCAGGATCTCCTGCCTCCAATAATGTTCTGACCACAATCCCTATAATCCCTTGTCACAGCGACATTCCATTTTCCTACCAATCATCCATGTGAGTATTTCTCATCAATTATTTATTTCATTTCATAATTATTTTATATTAGGGTTAAAAATCCTCTAAGTATTATATATAACCATCCATTTTTCTATTATTAGGCATAATAAAATCTTAGTATTGTTGGAATTTCAATTCTTTTTATATTGTTGTTTTATTTAGAACTTCTTATATTTCATTCATGTCTATTTGGTGAGTTATAAATCCTCAAGATAGTATTCCTATGCGTTGTTTCATCAAATTTGATTGGGGGTTTCTTTTTAAAAATATATTGGTATGAGTACAGTGGTGATGATAGAACATTTGTTCATGATTTCTTGTGAAAGGGTCTTTCTCTGACTACCATACTGAGGATTTTGATTAATTGAGTCCAATAAATATTGTGTTAGTGAGATTCGATTATTAGTTTTTTGGAACCTATGTGTGGTGTATGACTAATAAAATGTTTTTTTGAATGTTGTGTCCTATTAGACTTCCCATTTTTTTATTTTTTTTATATATTTCAATTTTTTCAAAATTTTACTTTTTCATCTTATTTAATTGCTAATTTTATCCATTTTTTTTATTGAGGTTTTTATTTTTATTAATCATCAAACATCGATGACCCATTTTTATATTCTTGTTAGAATAGTGATTTCCAATAATATATTAATATTTTATTTTAGTGAGTAGTGAGATGCTGGACATGTTATGTTATATTCTGAATGTTTTTATGGGTGTTATGTACTTAAAATTGAGGTAAAATCATAAGTTAATTGTAAATTCTATAAAAATATTATCTATACATGGGAGAGGAGTATCTTAACCTAAATATAGGATCCCATATTTTTTTAAAATAAAGTATGTTCTTAATTTAGTTTATATATATACGATATACACTATGTGATTTATGAAACATTTTTATATAGGCATAGATCATTCCTTTTTATGTGTGGTTGTTTTGTTTTCATAGTTAATTGAGTAATATAGTTTTGAGGAATCGTTATCCTAATAATATGATGTGAGAGAAGATTAGCTAATGGAATCACCTTGTGATTTTCATAATGGTGACATGATATATGATTTATGTAGAGATAATTTAAATATGGTACTGATTATCTCTATTATCTCAACGTTATGAATATGATCATGCTTGATTGAAAAAAATAAGCTAAACAAATGGAAAACAAACTATATTTAAATAAAATATACTAAAAAGTGGGAATCAAACCTATATGAATATAAATTATTTTACTAATCCAATCCAAACTAATATGACTTGGCATTACCCAAATCAGCCAAAATCGAATGGGATGAAATGAATCAAAATTATATCTTTACAAAAAAGAACAAAATTTACTTGTAACGACCTAACATAAATAAAATAAATAGAATAAAAACAAACTACCAAAATATGAAATGCACAATTAATATTAAATTCAACCCCAAATAAACAAAAATTGAAAATAATTGAATAAACCCTAAAAAAACTAAATTATTCTAAAAAACCTAACTAGTACTAAAAATAAATGAACTATACCAATAAACCATTTCCACACTAAAACCTAAATGAACTAAAAAGTCATATCTATATCATAACAGAACCCAACAAACTCCACCAAACCTACTAAATTTAAATGAACTGACTTGATATAAACCAATTGGACTTGAGTGGACTTTAAAAACACTAAACTACATCTAATTGAACTAAAATAAAAATAATTGGACTAAATTGGGCCTAAAAGAAAGAAATTATATAGTTATGATAAAAAATGAACTGACATGAAAAATATTATATAAAACCCCAATAAGCATGCACTGACCAAAAAAATAAAAACCAAAACCAACAAAACTAAATAAAAAAACTAAACTAATAAAAATTGAAATGAAATGACCAAACTTGTTCCCAATAAAATATAAAACATTGAAAAAAATGGAATAAATTTATTTAATTATCCCAACCCAACCCAAAAAAATTCAACAAACCCCAAAATAAAATAATCCAAATAAAAACAAAAAAATAAACTAACTAGAACATAAAAAAAATTGAATATACTAAATCCAAAGTGAAGAAAATTGAATTCAATTTTTATAAAACAATAACAACCCACCTAGATAATATATTATAGATGTAAAATAAACCATCTTGGGAAACTAAATAAGGAAACACTTTTATCTAAACAAACTCAAAATGACCCAACGTGAATAGAACTTAGTTATACATACTTGAACCAAACCATGTCAAGCAACAAAAAAAACCCAATCAATATAATTGATATAAACCAATGTAAATAGAAATAATTTTAAATTGACTAACCTTATATGAATAAAACTATCAAAAATTGAAACAATGGAAATTGAACTAAACCTTTTGCACTTAATGTAAATATACACAACCCCAACCAAATGACTATACTATATAGATAATGGTTAACTATGTTTATTAATCATTTATACATAATGTTAATTAATAATAATAATATTACTGCAAAAGTGAAAAAAATTAGTGAAAAAAAATAAAAACTCTAATTATAATCACAATATTTGAAGTATTATGTATATATATTGATCATTGATATAATTGAATTCAAAATAATGGTATTCTATTTATATTATTTTATTATATATATTTTATTTTTTTTATTTTATATTATGATTCTTATAAAGACTTCTATGCTAGTTCTTGTTTCATATAAGGTGAATAATTATCGTTTCCTTTCTTTTATTAAACTTATTTATTATTTAATAGCTTTTACGACATGAAATATAATATTTTTTAGAGTGGATATAATTTGGATACAGGAAACCAATTAGATCACAATGTATTAAAAAAACAAGTTGGAGAGATTTATAGTATTTTATTTTAACAATGATAATGATAGTGATCACATATAATTCCCATGATAAAATTTTGTTGAAAGACATTGGTTTTTTCGTGAAAATATTTGGAATCGTATAACTAAATATGGTTTAATAAAATTCTATGTATAGTATCATAATGGGGAGAAAATAAAATCTAAAATGTTTATTATATAAATGATTGGAATGGATTGGAGAATTTATTAGATAATGAGCTTTAATTTATTCATCATTATGAGAAGGAATGGCTTCTAGCCTAATAAGAAATTCAAACAAGCAAACATTATGAATGTAATAAAAATGGTGTTGTTGAATGGGTGAAAAATGAAGGATATCTCATTGACACTAGTATATCAACAGTGTTGTAAAATCAAAATGATATAATTTTTAATCTGAATATTTTATAGGATAACTATGTCTGGTATTTATAATACTTCCATCGACTAAATTATTACCTATATTAATAACTTACACCCATAAGATACAGAAATTCCACAAACCATTATATGGAATGTACGTTAGTTGAGTAAATTGGATTTTCGAATAACACAATTCATGCCTACCTAAAATATTTCACCTTATTATCGGAGGAAATTTCAGACCAAAATAATTTTAAAAAGTGTGGAAGATCTCGATGGAAGCCAAATGTTGATGGAACACTATATTTTGTGCAACAGAAAGTAATGTGGCACATTCCATTGACCATTAAACTCCAAAATATTTTCATGACTAATGAAATATCAATAAAAATGCGGTGGTGTGATACTAATATAAATGAAGATAATGATTATTTGGTTTACCCAACATATGGATTTACATGGAATAAATTTGATGCTCGATATCCTAATTTCATAGATGAAATGTGTAATTTGATGTTGGAAATTTCGTGTGATAGTTTTAATCCCTTAAATATTCTTATATCAAATAACACATGGATGGGTTTTATATACATTTATATCCTACCACAAGAGATGTGTAAGCAAAAACCATTCACATTTATGATAAAACACAAATTTAGACCTTGTAATCCCAGAAATGTTATAGTTGTATAAATGAAACCATTTTAAAATGTGTCGAAAAATATTTTTTATGTTGATGTTTTCACAGATGATTCATTTTCAAAAGACATATTTCGAATTTTTGTTGTGCTTATGTGGATGATCAATAATTTTATTACTTATGCAATGATGTCTTTGTGGAGCATGAAAGGTAATCTGTAATGTCCTATTTTATGAAGAATATATTATCCAGAAGACGTAAATTTTATTGTAGATTCTATTTTATTGGACATCGATGATTCTTTCCATGTTTCCATTTATATAGGAATAAAATTGTATATTTGACTATGCCATGGAGACCGCAAATTACACCTAAGTTTATATCTAGAACTAATGTGATAAATTAATTTAACAATTTTAGTTTATTATTTTGGAAGGGTCAAATGAAATCATCAAAGAGGAATATTTTCCCCTAAAACTAGTTACAATTGGTATAAGATAATTATCTTCTTCATTTTTATTAATTTGTTACATAATTTATCATATGTAATGATAATTGAAAACTATATATGTGAAATGTTTCTTTCAATTCTTCTAATGTAAAGGGAATGAAAAAAATTTATTTATAATCTTATAATGATTTGTTGGGTTGGTGTATCAGACCATATTTTCATCATGTGTGTATTAGTGAAAATAAAATTAATGTTCATTAAACTTATTTTGTGGTTACACCAATAAAAAATAGAAATAATAGCAACCACTAAATATCCCAATGGATATTCCATAAAATATCAAAATTGTTCAATATACGATACTGGAGATGAAATCATTGAAGAATAATGATTGTCACATACTTCTAGAATAATTGATTCCAAAACAAATACATCATATTCTTTCTAATAATGTATGGGTGATATTTATTCAATTGTTCCATTTTTTTTATAAATCTTTATTCTAAGATGTTTCCAATGTATTACTTAAATATACATTGGTATAAGAACCATTAATTATGTGTGAGTTATATAATATATTTCATCCATCGTTTTTTATATTCCTATTGTGTGTAAATGTCTGTATTCCAATCAAAATATATCTCAAAAGAACTATTTCATTTAATTGGATTTATAAAACTGGACAAAATAAGCACATATTTATATCTAATGTCGAAAACAAGAATCATCCTAAATTTTCTATCATGAATGGTAACATGGATCAAGAATTTATGGATTTTTATTGATTTATTTTTCTAAACTGTATTTAATATAGAATAGAGCAATAATAGATGAGAAAGGTCAATATGAGAAAATTGAACCAAGTTTTTCATCCCATCCCCAAATAGGGGGGATTCATGGATCATATACATTGAACACATGAAGCCTCAAAATGTGGGAGATAGAACATTGCACAGTTTTGTTCAACTATGATTTGTTTTGTGACTACAACAAGTATTTAATGTGAAAATGTATATCATACCTCATCTCATGAAATTTCACATATATATTAAAATATTTCTATTTTTCTGCAAGGAACATAATCAAATGATAAATAGAATTCATTGTGCTCTAACTTTGAGTATGAGACAGACATTACATAACAATGAGTTTTCTTATTGGTTGAAATTGAAGGTATAATTATTACGAAGATAAATTAAAAAATTGTTTATTTAAGTTTAATATTCATTTATATTTCTATTATGGAGTTTTTTTACTAATTCTGTCTTTGAAAAAATAAGATCATTAATTTTTTGTTCTAATTATATAGTTCACGAATTCAAATCAATTATCATCAATTAGTACATATTTTTTTTTCATATAATAATAAATGAACATAGGAACACATCATGATGGTGTTATGGTAAGTCCCACAACAGACTATTATAATAGTTAATCAAATAGAAGAACTCTATTTGAAAATGTATCTTATTAAGGATTCATTGTGTAAATACTAATTTAAATTATTAATCTCTTGTTCATGCAACTATAATTAAATGAATGTGTTTAGATTCGATGAAGAGTAATAGAAAATTTATTTATTAATGTGGATTTTATGTTATTGATGTGCACCACACTCTTACTACAGATGAACCATATATATTGGCCTCAATGGAGAATAAATGTTTTTTATATTAATGATCATATTCAATCTGAATTGTTTCCATTATTGAAGTATTACCTAGAAATATTTTTTATTATAGTGATTATGAAATTGACAACATCCTTTCCCCCATTGTCCCCAACCCATTTACTACTTATGATGACCCAAATAGTACAATTTTTTGAGTTGATTGTGAACCTGAAGTTGTGGTGGGGGGTATATATAATGATCCATCTTTGTTCTCAATTAATTTGGTTTAGATCGACTTGGGTTTTATATGTTTGTGCTATTCAATTTGATTAAATATAGATTATAAATATTTTTGATCCAACTTGAACTTGTGTTCATTTTCAATATTTACTAGCTGTAGTTCTCTATGACTTTAATTTTCTAATATTGAATTGAACTGTATTCGAACCTACCCAACCACACAAAACCAAAACAATAAAATTGGAACCAAAACATGATGAATTGAATTAGACATATTAAACTAATTGATAAAAATCAAAAAGACAACGGAAATAAAAACATAATGAAAAATTAAAGAAAATGACCTAACCCAAAATAGGAAGCAAATAACGTAAGATAAATTGAAATGGAAAAATTAGTTAATTTATTGAATATAATGTACCAAATGACCCAACATAAATCAAAATGGAAAATTTACCCAATAAATTATCCAGAATGAACCAAATGATCTAATTAAAATTTAAATGGATTAATTTAAAATTGAATAGTAATATATCATACCAATTTTAAACATGCTAATAATGAATTTAATGAATTTTCTATTACATTTCTTATGTTTTTATATTCATCCCAGTAAATATAATTTTTTATATCATTATATATCCTATATTTATTTCGACAATTTAAATTCTTTAATTAATTCATATCTCTTCTTATTTATTTTTTGGGTTGGACATTAGTTATCAATTTATAATTAATTGCATTTTAGTTTTGAAATGAAGGAAATTAAAATCATTTATGATATATGAAGAAATAATAGGATATAAAATGATCCGAGAATGAGTTAGATGGGAATCCTTACATTAGATCCCTTTGTGGTTATATTATTTCAAATATATAGATATATATATTACTAACATATAATTTCATGTGATTAATTTTGGATTTATGTTTTAATCACGATCCACCACGTAGGTGGAAGTTATTCCCTAACTATACAAGTGCTTAAAATTCTCTTGTTGATGATATAATGGGGTGGTACGGGGGTAGGATCTCCACTCGGCATACCAAATCACACAATATCATTACCCCTAACATTCCACCTACCAAATATTGTGATCGTTCAGTCATTTTATAGAATCATATGATATTTAGTCCACCCATGTTTTCCATTCCATTTTCATATGATACTCCTTGCCTAACATTCCCATATCGACTAACTAATCGTACTCCTCATCCATATTATGATTTTCCACTTCCATCTATGACATCTTCAATTATTTCTTATTACGTCTCCCCATGATTCTAAATTTTAGGATCTTCTTCTCATACTCTAACACATTCTTATCCGACAAATAATACACAAGGACCCAATCCATATATACATGTCTATGTTCCTTCAAATCCTATGGATCCAATAGCTATTATTGATAAGACTTCCTCAAAAATATATATTGAACTCTAGTAACTTTTTAACATTAATTTATTTCTTTATAATATTTATTGATATAATATTTTTCTTCCTCTTTAAGAGATAAATCATTTGATTGGAATCATGTGTGTACATATATGCATGTGGTGTGGAACAACCACACACAACTAATGGTTGAGTAAAATGAATACAATCAAATTATTGGAAGAAGTGTGATTGAATCTAGGGTTTTTTTAGAAATGATTTGAAAATACTCCAACGTCATTCCCATCAGACCACTCTTATGGGGACACCTTAAAATGATGTAAAGTATAAAAATGGGTCCTGAATATGTTTAAAAAAGTTCATTTTATTTAATGATGTATTTTTGTTGAATTTAAATTAATTACTATTTTGGTGCCAGATGCATTTTAATCTTAATAATGTTAAGGCTGTGAGGACAACATGGCTCATGGAATTAGGGGAGATGTAGAGAGTGTACAATCATGTGTTGTATAATAGATTGTATTCTAGAGTTGGATTGGATTTAGAGGCCACGCTATCATGAATGACTATCTAGTAGAATATTATTGGTTAATGATTTATCATTGGATAAGAATATACTTTATGGTACTAATAATATTTGAGGTTTTTGATTTAAAATTCCCTTTTTTGTAAATAGTACAATATTCTATATTGTTGATTTTTCATGAATCACCATAACTAAAAAAATAAAATCAATGAAATGTATCGACAAATTGGGGTGGTATACATTAATGAACCATAAAATGATAAAGTACAACACTAATTTATAATTTTTTTAGGTATTTAACATTCTTTTGTTTCCACAATATTTAATTCAATTTATAATTGGGATAGATAAATGATCATGTATTATTTAGTCTATTATTGAATGTATTTAGTATGTGTTGATATTTCAGGATTTGTATTTTTGTTTTAGTGACCGCATCATGACCCAATTAAACAATTTACCATTTTAATAAATTTACATTATTTCAATATGAAATGGAAATGCAATACGTTGTCCACTTACATTTAAATGTTTATCATTATGATCATTAATACCTTAGGGTATGTAATAAAATTGACGAAAATATACTAAAATATTATATAAATAATAATGTAAAGAAATTAATGTACATAAGAGAAAAATATTTATAATTAAAGAGTGTGAATACCATAATAAGTGATCTAATATATTAGTAACATGATTTTTGCAACAATTATTAGGTTTATGAGAAACATTATTATTAATAAACATATAAAAACATACTGAATAGTGATTTAAAACTAATATCTCTATCCAGAATATCTGATTCCAATCACACCATGTTATTTCTGACATTTAAATCATTATATATGCGGTGTATACCAATTGGAACACATAATCATTCATAAGTTACTATAAAGAAACAAATTACAAAGATTAATATCTGATCATTTTAAACAAAATATACTAATAACACTAAATAATATTGATTGAAATGGACATCCCATACAATTATTTTAGATAGATTTAATAACTCACCTATTTAATTCATCCTTATGATGACATAAATTTCCCATAAGTCTAGAAAATATCACTATTCTACCATGAATGTTTCTCCCTAAACCCTTAATAGGGTAAATCTATACCAGAAGAAATTGTTGAAGGAGAAAAAGTTAGTGATGGGGAGAGGTCATAAATCATATATGTGAATGTAAAATAGTTTTTATGAACTAGATAAATGAGAAATAAATAAATGGGAATGTAAGAACCCAAGAGGGTCCCATGTCCCTTTAACAAGAATGAAGTGAGGGATCCTGAGGATGTGGGTTTTCAACATAAAAACTCACTCCAAATTATTAAATGACACCCAAAAAGTATCCTAGTAGTTATGAATATAATGATCTTAGTTATAATGTAATGGAACCTAGGATCCAAATAGTAGATAAAATATGTCCCTTTTGTCCATAGAATAACTTATTACCCAAAAATAGTGGCCTATATTATGTATGGAACACTCACATTGTAGTTGGTGCAGATACACCAAGGAATGTACATAGTTGGAAAACATTACATAGTTTCACATATTATCCTAGTGGAAATTCCACTAATTGAGTTATGAACCATTGTTATCCCCCATAATAGATTTAGCCTTGCCTTTTAGAGAGTGATGGGCCACAAATCAGAGAAAATGTTCTATTAGTTCATTGTTCTAAATTACTTATTTGGTTTGATATTATTACATTTTATGAGGAACATGATCTTATCTTTTCATTAGATCATTATAATGACAAAATTAGAAACCAAGCCTAAATATACAATCATCTAGTCATTGTTTGAACCAGAGTAATAGAATGATGGGTTTCTAATAACACTATGACCTCATGTGATGGAGAAAAATAATTTGTCATGGATACTTAAATCAAACCATCTTAAGAAAAACATTTAAAATCTTAAAATTATTATTTTAGGAATGAAAATAGTATTATTAAATCACTAAAAACATTATTCCTATATGTTATAGTCATGATTAGATTATTGATAACCCATTCTTGCATATTCATTATGGTTATAATAATAAATGTTCATCTTATAATTTATTAAAGTTATCACACAACCACCTTATTATTGGATTATATGATGAACTATTCACTAATACATATGTTATATATATTGTTAACTCATTCATTGATACGTAGTTATATTTTATCTACCACATGTTTTTATTTTTAGATTCATTTAGAATTAAGATCGATTTGATTTTAATTATGATATTAATTAATAGTAACTTATTTACTAATATGATATACCAAATTAAATGTTATTTTGGAGTATTTTATTGAATACAGAGAGACATATGCCTCTAGGAATTGTTTTACTCAATCATAATGAATAAAGATAGAAGTGTGGTAAATGAACCTACAGAGTAGAAGATTTTATGTTTTACATTGGTGATTTCAAATTTTATTATCAATTTTATAACATAATAGTTTATTTATATTTTTTATAATGTTCTTTGAAGACCCTTTATTCCCATGATGTTGATAACATTATTCCAAAAGATCACTTACATAAGGTTTTTGGAGATGAGAACCATGGATATGTATACTGTTGAGAAAGAAATAGTATTACCATACTAAGGAATTATTCCACTTTATGTTCGAGTTCTGGAAGTACCTATTTGAAAAATATCTAATTCATAGGATGCACAAGTTTATTACAAGGTAAAAAATGATAAAGAATGTTCACATAATAGCATGAATAGAAATAATGGAGAATGAGTAATTAATGAAATTTATGGAAGTTTTATGTCTATAATATACACTTGAGACCGCCCCATCTTGTGATGATTATATGTTAATGATACATATGTTATATGGTACATCGAATAATAGTCGTAGTGATGGTTAGGACAATGACGTTGATGGTGATGGTGATGGTGAGGATGATGGTGAGGAACATGGAAGGGACGATGGAAAATATGTGGATGAATGAGGGGACGAGGATTAATTTAAGGATTAAGGAAAAAATGATAGTGATGATAGTGTTGGTGATGATTTATATATTGATCATTTACATTTTTGAATGATATTTACGTCTTTTGATTTTTGAAGATTGTTTCTGAATGAATATGTGTGATGTTTGGTATGTGTCTTATCATTGGTAAAATGCATTAATTAGTTTCATTTGTTATCATTATTTTGATATTATATGGTGATGTATGTTCATTGGTAATTAACTATGGTGTGGTTAATAGTGTGGCATAACATGTTTATTTGAGTAGTTTTGTTCTGTTATTTGTTTTCATGTTCTTTTGGATTTTTGTATTCTATAGGTTCTCTATGTTTTTTTGTTGCTGGTTCTATTGGACGTGTATGTAGTTTTGTTGGTTTTTTGGTTTCTACAGGTTCTATGTGGGATGTGGGGAGTGTTTCATGCCTAGGAATTGGGGGAGGGGGCTAGACCAATGGGGTTGAAACCTGTAGTATATATTGAAACTAATTTTTCATTATGAACCATTTGTATATGCCTATGAAATCAGTTCTCAATGAAACATTGGTCAACAAATATTTTGATGACCCTATACCAATAGTTCAGTAAGAAATTTTGGTATAGGAATTTCTAAATTAGATTAAAACCAAATTTTTGGAGAACTATTATGAGAGGCAATATCAATGGTTCTATAGAATATTAAAAAGGTTTCAAACCATTGGTATAGCCAAAAATTCCATTAGTGTGACCTATTTCCTTTTATATAAGGTTTTTTGTTAGAGTTCATAATTTATTTAAATTATTGTTTTCTAAAATCATGGGTTACAATTCAAAAAATCTTCATATGATTTTGGAATGTTGTCATGATAAAAATATTATTGTCTTTTGTTTATTTGACAATGCCTCTAAGAATATATCATCAAAATATGAGAGAGTAAGATGTGTGACATGATATAAAAGATAATCCTGTACTGGACCCTTGATTGGTTGTATTAGTGATCACACTATTGAATTTCTAGGTCAGTAATGTGTTGGGAACCTAGGAAACATAGTAGACTAGGGATCTATGTTCACTAATTAGATTCCACCTAGATTCCATGGTGATAAAGGACTAAATGAATTAAAGTATTTTATTTAGTGTATTGAAAGGACATCCAAATTCTTCAAGACTCATGAAGGATCATAGGTGGATTTTCCCATGTACATGCTCGAGGGACTATGAAGAAGATGATGAAACTATTTTTTTGATAGATATGTGGCACACATATCTTACCTGGGATTCCATAGAAAACATATTAAACAATCAGTTCAATCACAAAACATTATATTTAGAAATGTAAAAAGATATTTGTATATCAGAGTAGGGAGATTGTACTGTTCTAGAGTATTCCACCCATTTTACCATGTTGGTTCCTCTAACTGGAAATATTATCACTAATGAGTACCTAATGTCATATTGTTTTCAGCTGGGACTAATTCCTAATATTTTATTGATAATGATTCTCATACGTCTTCCATCCATTTTGGAGGTAGTTTAAAAAATCACCATTTCATATGGAATACATAGTTGAAAAAACATTTTTTGGTGGATAATTAGTTGTTTTTGTTTTTAGGCTTACTACATCTTCTAGATTAAAATTGAAGTGCAAAAGTATTTATTTTTTATTTTAGAGCAGTTTAGGGGGCTTCATCAGGAAAACCAACTATAATTTACTATCAATGTAGGATGCCTAGTAATACCTTGTTGATATTTAAATAGGCTCCTAATACCGGTCGTCTTTATAGATTATTTGATAATCACAAATGATTTTGTTACTGGATTTACCAAGGAATAAAGACATGATCTACATTTACCGAGGATTCACAAGTTCATGAAGATGCTTTCAAGGGTGGTAGTTACTATACTAATTCTAAGTGGTCTGTTCATGTGGCTAAGAATCCATACATATGAGCTAAGACCAGACATCATTATGTAGTGGATTATGCACCATAAGAATATAAAGTGTGTTCTTCTACAATTAGAGGTACATTTTCTAATTCATCATATCATGTTCTACCAATTTTTGATAATGGTGCTAGTCATTATTTTATAGAATAAAATTCAGTTTATGTGTTGGGATTGAAATTTTAAATTATTCTGTACTTTTTGGATATTTTAAAATCATTTGGAAAGAGTCATGTATAAGGGTTCATGTGTCCCATGTGTCGGGTAATGATAACTAACCTTGAAGTAGAAAGGGGAATCATGGTTCTAGATCATGGATTCTTTGAAATAGTAATTATCATGGATCGGATGATCATATTATCCCTGATTTTAGCGTTTATAATAATGTAATAATTTTAATTATTATTTTATATTAGTTTATTTGTATTAGGTTATGGATAAAAATTAAGGGAATTTTGGAAAAAATAAAAGAGTTTTAATCGAAAAAATTTATTTTTGGATCAAATGAACGTTTCAATGGACAAATACTTATGATATATTTTTTTATATTAATATTCTTATTTATTATTATCATAACCATTTTGGTTTTCATATTTAGTCGAGTACAAGATCATTAAAATGAAACTCGGAATGGTATGCCTCTAGAATTACATATTTTTTATATCCAAATAAGGAAATATATTTAGAAAAAAAATGTCATCATAAATGAAAATATAGATGCATATATATTATTAGATCAATGATGAATTTATTAGTATTGCATAATATAGAAAGATATATATCACCATTGAAATTATATCTTCAGACCTGCCTACCTTATAGACACCCTCATTAGTATTTCATGTAATCGAATTTCAAGTGTGAAATTTTTTATTAGGGTGGAAAATGTAACACCCTTGGTTTTGTTGAATTTTTATTCCTCAAACCATATGTATATAAGTTATAAATATGTTATTGAGAATAAAATTAATAATAAAAGAAAGGAATGAATTGAAAGGGTATAAATCCATTAAGTATGATATTATAATTTCATGATTTTCAATATATGTTTAAAATAATTAAATTTTATTTAGATGAAACGTTTATATTTTTTCATTATAAATAATTTATTTTTAAAATTTTAAATCATTTTATAATAATGAAAAAGAAACAAATTCATTTCATAAATGAAAATTTATTTTAATATAATTTTCATTATACAATATTTATTTTTATTGAAATTTTCTATCCTTAATAACTATATAACACATTGGGTAGCTTTTGGTCACTATATATTTTCATTAAAATCTATCAAAACTATGAATGTTTTAAGGATGTGATACCATTTCATCTTTGTAAGTAACAACTTATTGTCATTAATTTTAAATTATCTTAATTATAAACCGATTTTCATTACAATGTTACCTCTTTAATAAAAATAAAATAATAGAATCATACTTCTATAATGATGATATTAATATAAAACCACTGTATAATCATACACATCTATTGATATAAAAATTTCTTATTTGTGTATATTTAACCACCTTAATTATAGATTCAATAATTTGTTATCATGGATAGTTAAGGAATCATAATTAATGGAGAGATTTGAAATTAATATTTAAGTATTGTTTTTTTTGAGAATTTTAACACTAATATTTAACTTATTATTTATATATAAACCTTTATTCATTAAAAAATACTGAAACAAGAATGTTATAGATTTCATATTGATGAAAAATACTTGAAACTTCCATATAACGGATCTAAAACATAATTAATCAATATAAATCTTCTAATATAATATATTTAATATTATATATATGATGACCTTGTGAAAATAGAATGATAACCAAGTTCATTGTACCAAAACAGATAAAGAACCATTGAAACTACTAACAACCCACAGTCAACATAATCTAAAAATATGTAATAATGATGTAAAAACGGATATAAAATATTATTATAAATGGAAATAAATATAAATTATGTTTTTATATAAATTATTAATTATAATTAGTTTATTATATAGGACGAAAAATTCTGTTGGATAAGTGATAGTCCAATGTAAGAGTTATTTTTATCAATTTCAATTCTATGAGACATATTTCTTATTTTGGAACATGTTTTCTTTAATATTGTGTTATTTTAACCCTATTTTCTTAAATTATAATTCAACACATTTATTTCAGGGTATTTTAAATACTTTATCAAGACCTCCCTTTCGTGTTCTTTTGATTCATACAATACATACAACATAAGTTTTTCTCATATCAAATTTCCTTCTTTGTCTTATATTATATAATAAGAACCTATGTTAATTTATATGGTCTATACAGTTCAAAATTGACAAATTCAATATTTATTATATTTTTCTTTAGAACTGTTCAATTTTAATTTCATGTTATATCATTAAATATGTTTTGAATCATAGGTTTTCAAATCATTAAGGGATTATTTTCGAATCACAAATTTAATTTAATATTATTTGTGTGTATATTATTATTTAGGGGAATTGTATGTTATTTAAATATATGACCCCTTATATTTTCATCAACTCTTTTTATTTTTTGTATTTACATGTATTCTTTTGATTTCACTTCCATTTGGTAGATTATTCTATCGAAAGGATGCTTATAATTATAAACAACCATATCGATAATTTCTCCTCTATGTCAATAATTATTATTTTCATTGGTAATTATTCTTCCATATTCACCAGTGAATTATTAGGATCCTTTTTTATTTAAATTTAATTTCATCAAGTAATTTAAAATCGAATATTAATAATATTTACACCATGGGTCATTATTATCAGTATTTACCATTTTCTGAAAATATTATTATTTTTAGTGTTTTATGATAGAATATGTTTTCCTAATTATGTAACTAATTTATTAATGAATTTTGTAATTTATCATTCATAATTTATCTAAATTAAATTCTATTTTCATTATTTTTGTGAATTTTTCATTTAAAGATAAATGTTTATAAAGGAATAGTGTAGTTCATCTTGTTTTTCAAAGGTGTTTTAAAATTATTTTATAATGTTTTTTCATACATACAAAAATCATTAATGATTATAATGATTCACATAGAAAATTATAAAATTAGACCATAACCCATCTTTACTTAGATAAATTATGATAAAAATTATAGAATTTTTTATGAAACCCATTTCCTTCCATGACATAGTTTAGTTTTTATGGAACAAGGAATGATTTCTAGTTCATATGAGTGATCCATATTGTTATACATTAATTTCTTATTAATTTTTGGTATCATTTTCTATAATATGAATTTATAGTCAATTCAATACTTTTTTAATTAATATTTTTCCCCTTCATTATCTTTCTTATGATATTTTTCATTACCTCTCTTCATCCCTCTCTATATTGAAAATATCTATATACATAATGTCTATGTTATTAGAACTCATTGACATATTCTATATCATTTACACAATTTCTATATTATCATTTCAATTTTTTACATAACTATACACCCATTATTGTATATGGTTACTGATTAATGGTGTCTTACTAATAATTTTAATCAATTTATCTACTAGAGAATTATATAAATTTTGTATACCTATTTGTTAAGTATGGATGATTATTAATTAATATGGAATGTTGCTTATGTATTTTATTTTTTGTCCATTCCTCCATATAAAGAATATATTTAACATATTTAGTGACAGATGGGACTTGAATAATATAGCCCCTAGATGCATTATTAGGCTCATAAAACAAATTAGGTTTATTATTGGTGTATGACTATACATTTATTTATATCATGTAGTGACTCAGGTTTTTTCGTTCTATACATTGGAATATTTATAGGAATACTTTTCATTCTAGGAGATGAGTTGTAAAAGGATAAAAGGGATCCATGTTTCGAATATTGGTGAAAATAAATATATTAAATATATTTTATCTAACTTAAATTTTTTATTTATAAATGTGGAATAAATATAAATAGGAGTCTTGAATTGGAAATATGATATTTCGGTAGTGTTCTGAACTCATGTTTTACCCAATACACATCCCAAAGTCTGTCAGGGCCAGGTTATCTATTTAGGGAACAATGGTGTGCTTGTTGATGTTATTAATTTATTTAAAATAACCTAATATCATCCACCACTCCCATATAACATGAAAAAAAGGGAGATGATGAAGTTATCCCCATGTGAACAGATGATCCGGGGCTAATTCGATGAGAGGTTGTGTCATCAATCTTGGTTTTTTTTATTCTGTTCATCACTATATCATGTTGTAATGGCTCCAAAGCATTGTTTTGAACCTGAGGCTTTGATTATTCTCTATGAGGTAGGTAAATTTGAGTTTTATGTATCAATTCCAATTAAAATTAACATTTTATGTACTTTAAGTTAGTATATCGTTGATAGACACCCCATGGGGGTGATATTTGGTCTTCAGAAGAATATAGGATGTTTTATGTAGCTTATAGGGAGTTCAGATTCAGAATTCCCAATCACATTGTGTGTATTTTAGGGTCACGTGCTATGTGTTCTTCCCATTCGAAGAATACGAATTTTGTAGACCAAAAATTGTTTACCAAAGGTACATGCCATGTAGTGAGCCCATAGGATGTGTTTAAGGTATGTGATTAGTGTATCCAAGTCGACACACATTGTAATTTCAGATTACATGCTTTGGAGACAGAAACACATCATAAAGTACATGATCATGAGCTGAGGACATTGTCAGGGGATTGGGTGGGGGGATATATGTCATGTAACCTATGTACACACCATGCTAGCTCACATTAATAACCATGCCTTGCGTCATAGTACATGCACTTGTTAATATGTAGGGTTATATATTGTGTGAACCCCATTGTAGGTTGTGTACTATTATTGGGTTACTCTACCAAGAGTATCTCCTCCATCATGTCTCAGATTCGACAATGTTAGTAGCCTATCTTGAGTAGTTTTCCACATAGAAAATGAGGGTAGAACTCATTATATATTTAGATATATGGAGTGGTATGATTCAACATGAATCTTCGTATCAGTTCTTATTCATAGGCAGTGATTACCACAGATCATTATAGTTATGTCTGGGATAGTACCCTTCCCATTCATATTAGGATCTCCTAGGATGGTGCAGTAGTGCTCCACTATTATCAAGGTTTGGGACCATTGCTTATGGAAGTGTTTCAACATGTGGAATAAAGAGCATGAAACTATTTTTTGTGACACTTGAATGATTATGGAGATATATTTTCTTTATCTAGTAGATACAATGGTACTAGTACTCCCCTTTAGGATTAGGGTGCAGGTTTCCCTTTCCTCTAAAACTGGAAGAGGCGGAACTCCCCTATACAAAGGGTGTAGTTCCTATACCTCAATATTAGATTTCCTAGGATTGGTATTCATCATATTAGATTAGGGTATGGGTTCTTTATATCATTCATACAGTTGGAGATGGAGATCCCTAGTTGTATTAGGGTGTGGGCCCCCAATATTCAATGTGAATATTGGGTGGGTAATCCCCTAAGGTTCCTTGGTGTGGGTAATCTATCAATTGAGTTGGATATCCCCTACCATACTAGGGTGAGGGTCTTCTATTCTTGGATTCATTACTCCCCTGTTGTATCAGGGTGTGGTTCCTCCATACATGATGTCCAGGAATAGTTGATACTCTACTATCAAACCAAGGTGTGTGTCCTCTAGTCCATGGTGGGTACTCCCATATCATGTATGGGATCGAGTCCCCCATTGTGAGCATATAGCTAGATTCGGTACTCCCAGTTGATCTAGGGTGTGGGACCTCTATCTATTGAGTATTAATCTCCTTCCACTCAAAGGTGATAATAAACTATTGAAGGAGTTATACTACCCCATATACATGTAGCGGTGGAAAGGGTCTTTCCAGGGGTATTGGAGCTAGCTCAGCTATGTAGTGCAATTATGAATAGTGTTCCCTTAACTTTTTATGTGTGATATATGATTAGTAGTTAGTTCTCCATTTTCTTGTTGAGGTAAAATCCTCACACTATGGGTACTCCATCATGTTTTGGGTAGAATTGAGGTGTGGTACACTCCTTTCACCATATCTAAAGAGGATTCATGTAAGAAATATTATTTATTATCACTCCATCAACTATGTTTTGTGGTGAGGGGTGGTCCTCTCCACATGGGTTCTTATGATATTACAAAAGATGTATTAATATAGTGATATAACATCTGATGTAGGGAACTGGAGGAGGGCAAAGATCAATAACTAATGTAGTGCATTCACTTGGATTGAACTTTATACATGGAATGGTTCTTCAAGATTGATCATATCTGTTGAATGAAACATCTAGGATGGAATGGCTAGAGGACTATGTTCTCATGAAAAATAGTTACCATTGAACCTTGAGTACAATCCTCTGGCTGGATATTTGGTTAGGGCCACAATATACCTGGAGATTGAGACATTTATATCTATTTTTTATTTTCTCATGGTTTTTCACATGTCTTGGTTAAAACACCATGTGGTTAGAGATATCTAGACATGTATTATCAAGGACGGTCGAGATGAAGTTTCTTCTCTCATTTGGGTTTCATACAAATGGATATATGAGACCATTGTGTATTAGTTACTCCATTTTTTATTGTGTATTTGGGGAACTGACTAGGTATTATTATACTCACTGCTACATGGGAATTTCCCACACATGTTCTCCCTTGATTTGATAACTGTCATTTTGAAGGATTCCTAAGAGAACTCAGAGTAGGATGTGATTAGTGATCTTGAAAATGAAGGTGTTTTCTATTTCATTGCTGAGGAGAAATCCAAGAGTTTCATTTGACAGAGATCCCTTCCTTCTGAGTGGATCAGATGATTTTACTTTTTTGGAGGTATCTAATATTTTGTTTTTTTGTTTTCAACAATTCTTATATACTATATTTTTTGGATAGATGTATGCATGTATTTTTTGAGTATTATTACCTCTACACTATTGCATTGAGATGTATCTATGTGAATAAATATAGGTACCATAGGCTATGGCCTCCAATTTGTGTGATATGCATACTGAGAAATAAATGTGATCTGATGGCCTATAGGTGGAAGGATATGGGAGTCACAGCTATGTAACCAGTAGAGTTAGGTCATGAATGTGTGGTATTGTAGAAGTCCTTCCTAATGACTGGTGTCCTTGAGATTGTTTTGGGTTTTATAATGATAATGTTAATGTTTTTGGAGTTCAGATATTTTGACAGATACTTTAGTAACGGTGTAGCGGTCAACATATCCATTCACATGGAATCAGAAAACCCACTTATTGACTCAGTACATTAGTGTGTTAGTCATAGGGAAATTTTGGTACATGAATCATATAGGGATGAATTGTGGGTTTCTTGAAATTATTTTGTTATCTCCCCAGATATGATCACTAATAAAAAAATCCATATAACACAAATTTGGATCCATTAGTATAGGTCTCTAAACTATTGGTATAGCCAATATGAATGGTTTAGAGGATTGTTGGATGATTGGTTGTTATTTTTGACCTATACCAATAATTTTTTGATAACCATTGGTATATCCCTATAACAAATATTTTAAAAATCCATTGTTATAGGTAATTTAAAAATATAACCCAATGGTTTTGATCACAGAAGATCCCATTCCCAATCCAATGACCTATACAGTATCCTAATATGAATTTGTTAAACTAAATTTCAAAACTATATATATTTTAATATTTGAAATTATTTTATATTTTTATGTAAATTTTATTTTCAAATAAAATCATAAAAAAAATTTATGTGTACCAACTGTTTTTGAGAAACGTTGGTATAGGTAACTTGAATTTTTGAACTATAAAAGCTATTTTACCAAAAATGATGGTATATGGTAGACCTATACCATTGTTTTGGAAAAAAAATGTTGGTACAAGGTGTCTACAATGGACCTATTACAATATTTTTTGTGAAACTGATGGTATATGGTCTCTACAAAGGACATATTCCTACAGTATTGGACAAAATATATTGGTATAGGGTCTCTTAGGAGCCTATACAAAAGGTTTTTCCAAAACCATTGGTATAGGTTATCTCTAAGGTAACTATACTAACTATTTCATACAATCCATTGGTATAGGTATCCTATACCAACAGTTTTCCAAACCATTGGTATAAATAAATTGTTATATCTCGAATTTCTTGTAGAGAATCTCTGATCATGGAGAATCTTGAATGTATTTTAGGATTCTTTCTGGAATACATCAAGATAGGGTTCCACGTCCGGATATTGAGGATTATTCTCATAAAAATGTGGATTCCGTGTAGGGAAATGGCCATGAGGTAGTTCTTATGGGTGTTTTTTATTGTAATCCACCTCCTGTCAAATAGCAGGTTGTGTAGACAGTGTAAGATGAGGATGGTCACATGTTGAGTGCGCTGCATGAGTTATAGAGGTAATGAAAACTATATTTTTGAGGTGAGATAGACCCCAGGTAGATGATGACCTGAGTTAGGTAGTCATGTACATGTTTCACCTAACTATGAAACCAAGATCAGATGGTTTTCCTAGTAGTTAGTATTTTAAATGGCTCTTATAGGAAATAGTGATGTGTTGTGACATAGTACACCAACCTAGTAATTCTCACTAGGGTAGTGTTTTTGTTAATTTTTAAGGAATAGTTTTATCCATTAATGTTGAGATCAGTTCATATCAAATAGATTTTATAGCTTCGGTATGGTATCTTGTCCACGATGAAGTACTCGGTAATGTTTACAAACCTTTTTCGATACTCACTAGATATGGTTCAAACACCTTTTTTAGAGCATGGAATTTTGAGAAGGGCCTCTATTAAGAAATATATTATTTTTTTTCTCCTTGTTCCTTCCCTCATATGCGAGGGTGTTGGAGCGAGATCTAGTGGTAGATGGATTCCCTGTGGAGGTTTAAGAGATGTTTCCAGTAGTTGTTATCATATTGCTATGACATCGGCTATATCATGATGATTTCAGTCAACTAGATCACATTCAATGACACATACCCATTCCATGGATGAGACACATGGGACTATAGAGAATGAGAAATGATAAGGATATGGTTATATATAAGAGATGTGGTGTTATGCTTGTCATGGACGGGGACATCATGCCTTAGATTTTCTAACTCACCATTCTTCTTAGAGGCGGATGGTTGATGGACCATCATAATATAGGTAGCATTCAGGTCATGTTAGTCTATAAGATTGAGAATAATGAAAAGGAATGTGGAGAGTAGTATCAGGTGGAATGTAGTTTGAGGTGCTTTCACCAACCCCTTAGTGGTCCACGCTAGGCTCGTGGAGATGGAGGATGGGGGAGAGAAAAATAATAGGACAGAGAGGATTATAACCATAAAGACCCAAAAGAGATTCTAGGTATGGTTAGTGTTCTATCTAAATTGTATGGTAGTATAGATATATTCTATTGAGATTCATTATTTTCATTTTACTTCTTTCCTAAGGTTTATCTATGGGGTCAATGGCTGTTTGTAGGACCATCTGATTGATATCTTTGAAAAAGTATCAGTTTCTCAAGGAAGATGGATGCTTTCCCCAACTAGACATGTTTTTGGGAACTTATTAATACTATAAGGAAGAGTGATTTTTACCTAAATAAGATAGTGTTGACATGTAGTGGATTACTTCCATTGACTTGTGTGTTTGGGGTAGGGATTCGAGTTGGAGTTTTGCAGATAGAGGTCCTAGTAAGATAGAATGTGTGCACTTCGGTAGAACTATGTTGTTCATTGATACCATAATTTTCCTAGTGTCAGCATTTTTTGCAAGATTCTTGAAGAGTATGTGGTTTATTTCATCTAGATATAGATTAGAACTACTGGGTTATTTCAATATCAGGGTCTGGTTAGAGAGGTGGGGCGCCGCTAGAACATATGACTAAAAATGGACTAGGTGCTTGGTGTTTCCCCTTGCATAGATAAGGTGACATGTTCCCACTTTGTTACTTGATTTTAAACTAGTCGGAGGTGGAATATGTGTGGGGTTGGCATTTTTTCCCTGAGTGAGTGCTTATTGACAGAATGGGAACAACTTGTGATCTTAATGGGATGGGAGTCCCAGTGAATATATTAATTTTTCATGTTCTATCTAGTATTTGACTTTTTTAGGATGAAAATACATAATGTGGGGAGATTATTGAATTCCATTTTCTTATGTAATATATTGTTATATTTCTATGAATATTTCTATAGCCATGAGTTGATTCGGTGTGGGATTCCAGGGCCTGAAGATCCTTAGAGCGGGGATATTAAAAATATTTTAATTAATTTATCACACCCATGTAGTTTCTTTATAAATATTGAATAACTATAGTGTTGATTCCCTAATTTTAAATATGTTAATGTGGTTGGGTTTTAGACACACAATTTACCCTAGGCATAACATAATGTTTGTCAGTTCCCGGTGATCAGTTAATGGTGAATTGGCATGAGAGTTGATGACATTATTTTATTATAAATATAATAATATCCTAAATGACACCATTCACACATGTTGTAATAGTGTAATAGGTGGATCTCCACTTGAGAATAGAATAACTGAGGCCAATATTAGGATAAGAGGTTCTATTGATCTTTATTTTTAATGGTGAACATTATTAGACTATGTTGCAATAGCTCTTGAGCCCCATTTTAAAACCAAGGACATTAAGTTTCTCCATCAGGTATGAATATTTGTTTTATAAATTTATTCCCTTTTTGAAGCATTTTTAATATTTTAATCCCTTATAAAACTAGTATGGACTCTATGGGGGTTGATCTGTTGGTTTCAGAAGTAATCCAAGCATATTAGGTAGCTCATAGGGAATTACCATATGTAATTCATGATCACAAGGGGATTAGTGTAGTGTCACACATCATATGTTATTCACATTCAAGAAATATGAATTCTAAGAACTACAAACCATGAACAAGATACACACATTGTTTAGTAAGCACAGGTCATGTGGTTGAGGGACATGGGCTTGTGGGCATACAAGGCTAGGAGGCACAGACATATGGTGAAGTACACAGGCATGATGTGAGGACACATGAAGGGGCCCGAGTGAGGTGAGACATTTTATTAACACCCATGTACATGTTATTTAAGATCACAAGGATAATGAAGCCATGAAGAAGAGGAAATGACTAGTTCTTCAACTCACATGCCATGTGGACCCCTGTACTTATCATGTTTTGTTCTTGGGATCTTCCTCTTATCATATTTCATCCTTTAGGGATCAGATTCATCCACTATTACTATCCAATCAGGGGTTTTTTTCCACAAATATTGTGATTTTATCCCTCATGTAATATATAGTTATACATCATTAAATGATTTTAGAATGACACTACCTAGTGCTGCATAGTCTAGATCAGTGACTATGGTAGATACATGGAGTGACTTTAGGGTTAGAACCCTTCCGTATACCCTCATGATGGGGGTAACATAGACTTTTTTGGAAGGTAGAGCATTTGTCCCTTTCTATTAGGGTATATTTCCCTACCCATGATATTATTTTGATGTGCTGAATAACAATCATGGAATTCCTTTTAGTGATACTTGTATGATGCTGAAGATTAGGTTGGTATAATAGTGAGATATGCTTGGATATATACTGCTATTTATGTTCAGGGCATGACTTTCCATTACCTCTCCATCCTATAAGGATATAACTCTCCAATACACAGGTCACAAGCCCTCTACCTATGGAGAAAAACTCCTAGGGACAGTACTCCCCTACTGGACTTGCGTGTGGGTCCCTCTTATCATTTGTAAAGTTGGAGATGGAACTCATATTATCATATAACGGTGTGGTCCCTCCACACTCTTTGTATAGATATAGTGGGTAATCCCCTGATGTGATAGGTTGTAGTTTATCTATACATTGATTTTGTACTGCCATTTATTACTAGGGTTTCAGTCCCCTATTTCTAGACTCAGTACACCCATGTTGTATCTGGGTAATGGTCATCCATACAAAATGTTAGGATGATTCGGTAGTCCCATATTGCACTAGGGGTCATGTCCTATTGATCAGGGCCATTACTCTCCCAAGAGATAGGGTGTGGGTCCCCCTTTGTGATCATACAGGTAGATTAGGTACTCCCCTTCCACATAAGGATTTTGGTCCTATATTTATAATCTAGTACTCGTCTTCTATTCTATAGTTTGGGTCTTCTATTGATAGAGTTATAATCCTTCATATATGAGTAGTTGTGGGGAGAAGGTCCTCCATGGGTGTTGGAACGCCCTCCACTATGGAATGTAGTTACAAGGATTAATCCCTTCTAATTTTTATGTGTCATTATTGGATAGAAGTTAGTTCTCCCTTTACTCGGTGAGGTGCATGAATCTCCCTGCGGGTACTGTATATTCTTCAAAAGATGGTTATGATCGAAAAATACCTCAACTTCTAGGAAACAGTGAGGTGAATGTCCCTACATACCCCCTATTCAGATAGGATGCACATAGTTCAAAGGATGGAGAAGTCCTCCCTCAACTATGAGTAGTAGTGAGGTTCATGTCTCTACACATAGTTTATTATCAATTTGTATAGGGAACTAGACAGTGGTAATATGACCTCTAGTGTGGGGATCTAGAGTTGGACCGAGGGAAGTACCATATGGAGAATGTTTACTTGGAGGGTCCATTAGAAATGGATGGGTTGTGACCAATGAGGTGTAACTCTTGATGTTTTATATGGGATACAAGGGTTGAAGGAATGTGTTCTTCCAGATGAGAGATACCATATATCCTTGAGTGGAATCCTATGTGTGGATATGTGGTCAGGACCTCATTATACTTGGAGTCTATGATGAGTATATCTATGCCTTTTCTTGTTTTCTTTGTGGTGTTGTCCCATCTATTGGTTGACACAACATGTGGTTAGAGATTAAAAGTCATGTATTTATGATGATGGTTGAGATGGAGTTTATCTTTGTTTGGGTTCCCCCAAGAAACAATGTGTGGACTTTTAAATTTCAATTTCTCTATTGAATTTTGTGTATTTTTGGTGCCTATTAGGTTTTGTAATACTCACCCATGTATGGGATTTTTCTGCATCTGTTTTTTCTTATTTATATGAAAGGGCATTCGTCAGAGTTTTAGGAGGATCCATAGTGAACAGATCATAGTGAAATCAATCGAATGATGTGTTTTATGGTTCTTGGGTGAGGAAATTTTCATCAGTTTAATTTGATTGTCATCCCATCCATATGAGTTGGTGGAATTCTTTTACAGTTTTTAGTGGGCTAGTATATTTCCCTTTCATATGTTTTCAGTACGTCTATAATACTCTATTTTTGGGATAGATGTAGGAATGAATTTATGTTTAATTTTTATTATATCTACATTGATGCATGAAGATATATATGGGTTCATGAATATATTTCCTAGAGGATAATACATCCTATTTGTATTATATTCCTACTCGGAACAGGACGTCAGCCAGAGGTCTATAGGAGTTAGTATTGGGGAGTTACGACTTGGGCCTTGGTGGGTTGGCTAGTGTCATACTGTATTGTATGATATCCCAATTTTCAATCATGGTATATATAATTTAAATTTTAGTTTCAAAATTTATTTATATCTTTATGAAAATTCCCATGAAAATGAGTAATGATTCTAGAGTGTCGGTCTAGTTCATATCCCAAAGACCCAAATTCTAGATGAAATTGTTGTGTTTAATGATATGTTGGAACTGTGTTCTATGGGGTACATAGTTTTATTAAACCATGCATGGTGTGGTAGGGGGTCTATAGAGGGAGGCAAAACATGCATATGGTTTTTAAAAACCATGCTCGTATCCTGCACAAATAATGCCACTTTGGTAGAGGTGCCACATGGTTGGAACAGAATTAGGCCAAACTGTCCACCACATTAAATTATGGTAAAATAATACATTCCCCTTGAAAACAAATGTTTTTAAATAATATTTATCTTTCACCCCCACACACATCTCCCCACCCTTAATGTTGGAGATCCCCTTGGACCACAACCAAGATATTACATCTTCTCCATCATCTGATTGTTGATCAGACCACTATTAGCTGCAATGGTTATCCTAATTTAAGTGCTACAATCCATTACCTTAAATTATTTGGTTCTATCAAAATATGAAGAATTATATTCATGAAAATTAATTTACCTATTTTTATGGATTTTATTATTTTTCCATTTTCAAATGTTATTTCTCAAATTGGAAGATGGTACTAGATGACCATCTATTAAACATAATTTGGTGTGAGTTATATAACACTCTCAAATGTATTTTCATTTATATTTTCCTTTATTGTGAGGAAAATAAGAATTAACAACATAATTCCCCAAAAAGCAACAAAATAGAAATTATTTTTCTGGTTTGAACCCCAAGTCACCTAATAAACCCCATTATATTATTATATGTTAATGGCCATAACATGATCTACCCCTTGAGTGTGTAATGTATATTTTTATACGACCCTTTTCATATTATTAACCAAAACTCTCATTGGTGTTTTGGTTTTAACTTTTAAAAGGGACTTAATTTTTTTAAATTGATGAATTAATACTCTATAATTGGTAAAGTATATATCACTATGCTCTTGATAAGAAGAAATGAAATAAAAATTGGTATGAAAACTCATATAAACCTTTTCTATTGTTGAATGAAAAGGTATCAGATTGAATTAAACATGGATAATTTAATTGAATGGTTATCAGATAGAATTTTAATCTTTATAAATTAATGTTAACTATATATAATATTGTCACGACCCATCCTCGGGGATCATGTCGTGACTACCCCAATCCCGCCTCCCATAGGCCAGGGGCTGGCGATTAGCACTAAGGCATAAATCCCGACAAAAAGGGGAAGACATTGCCTTTGTAATGTAATCAAACACCACAGAGTAAGAAAGAAGAAGTAAACACTAAGTAAAACTGGGTACAATAGTAAGTGCAGAAATGTACGTGGGCCAGAATACAAACCCAAAGTGAAAGTAAATTACAACTGAAAAGAAAGTACAACAACTGAAAATTAAAGCTGCAACGTCGAGCCATCCACCGGAAGTCCCACCTAAAGGGTCGGTACAGATAGTCTCCACAGCTCCACGGGCCCAGCCGTCTGCTCCGTGTATATCCTGCCCAATGGTCCACCTCCAGGTACCGACTCGCTCCACAAGCCTTGACCATGATCAGCGTTGTCCGTCGTCTGCATCCAATACAATTTAGTGCAGGCATAGCTCGTCCAGGGGTGAGTATATGCTACTCAGTAGGGACCTCGAGCCCCCCGAAGGTCTCCCAGAATCCACAAACGATAATACAAAAAGGAAAGATACAATCACGAAGTTACATTGGACACTACTTGGGTATATTACCATACATATACCTAAGTCATTAATTCCAGTTTGGCTCCAACATCTGATCCCAAGTACAACCCAGGCCACATAGGAAAACATAACCCAATCCACACATTAAAGCATAACGTAATACACATAGGATATCAAGTCAATCTTATTGAAGATAAATATTGAAAGTTAAGACTCAGCTCACACAGGTATACTTCTTCGTAAGATGATAGAGATGATCAGATATAGCCACTGATTCATCTAAGCCGTCGGACCCACACAGGATCGTTAGGTACTAACCCCCACAATGACCCACATAGGATTGATAGGTACTAACCCCCGTAATGACCCACACTGGATCGATATGCGCTGGCCCACACAGGACCGCTGAGCGCTGACCCACATAGGATCTGATCCACACAGGATCGATAAGCACTGATCCATAGAGGATCACTGAGTGTTGTAGTCGTCGCTGTTGAACCCATAGAGTATTCCCGTATAGTCTTTATCCTCGTCACAGTATCAGCCAGCTCTAGGTTTCACGCACACAACAAGATCGTTCGGGGAGGGTCCGCTCCACGAGGCAAGGAGATGATACATCAACTGAAATTATTTCTAGATTTTATGTATCCAAAAGTTCTGTATCGTCAACAGGAACTCAACGTCACAGGCGGCGCGTCAATCAGACACCCAGTCTGAGAGTTATTGGCTTTTTCATCTGAGGGGTCCGGTTGGTTTTTACATAAAAACCAACCCGACCATACTCCAAATACATCCAAACCTCAAGCGGAGTAAGCCAAAAGGTCAGTCTCACTAAGAGGAAACCATCAAAGTCGAAGGCACGTCAATTGGACGTCCGGAGCTCATGTTATAAGCGTTTCCGCTCCGAGGGCCCAAGTTGTTTTGTGTTCGAACCAACCTGGACAAACCCAATGTTCTTAGAAACCTTTAGTTTAATATACCTAAATGACCTTCTCGATCCAAGGATCGCATCACAACTGACGGTGTGTCGTTCGGAGGTCTGTTGCCCATGTTAGGGGAAATGGACCGAAAGAGTTTCGGAAAATGGGTGTTTTGGGCCAGGATTGACCCGGCCTGAGACCCCCTGGGTCGGCCCGATCCGGGTTGACCCGAACCGGGTCTGGGTTCGGCCCATTAGGGCGTGGCCCAGCTCGGCCTGGGCATGGCCCGGCCTGGCCAGGGCACGGCCTTGCTCACCCGGGTGGCCCGCGTGGCCAGCTCGGCTGGCCGAGATGGGCTGAATAGGGGGTACGCTGCCCCCTTGAATGACAAAATGTGGCCCCACATGGGGGTGGGGGGCGCTCCTGTAGCCAGCCAGGGGTTTTGACCCCCAGCCTTTATGGTAACGGGCCAGCTTGTCCGGCTGGTGGGTCACCGCGGGACCCCCCCTGTGGGTCCCGCCTCCTTGCTCTTGCGGCTGGAAGCCAGCCGCCGCTCCCCCGCACCCCCGCGGTCATAGGCCGCGGCCTTGTCCGATCGGCGCCACACGACGGCGCCGCACCCCTCCAGTGCGGCCCCGCTCCGGTCGTGGCCTCTTCGAGGTTCTCCGGCGCGGCGCGACGGTGCGACAGCTTTGTTCTACTTCAACGGCGCGACACGACGACACCGCTCTTCTCTGTCCATACATCATTATTTCCGTGTGGTGCAACGGCACTGCGCTGCCTTGCTCGTGCCGCAACAAAATCAATCATCAAGGGGGAGGAGGGTTGGCCGTGTTCGTGTAGTCTGACCTCCTCCCGTTATTACGATAACAGGCGGCTCAATCAGGAAACGATGAATGGAGACGAAAGTATTCTCGAAGAAGAAATTAACCCCTGCCTCAAGCGTTGTTGATTCGTCACGGGGAAGGGATGTAGCGGGAGATAGCGTTGTTGAAGGACGATCATCGGTGTTGCGTCGTTGATCTCTAAGGATGGCGTCTCTCACTGGCTGCGGAGAGGGAAGAAGACGGTACGAAAAACTCTCCTTTGCGGTGATGGAGTTCTTCGTCGAAGACCGGCGTTCTTTGTTGGCGAAGGTGCATTCTACATGTTCTTCAAGGAGGAATATGAAGTTCAAGACATGAGAGAATCCTCTCCATGTTCTCCCCACACAACCAAAACTCCAACTTAATGAAATAAGAACTTGTATTATTTAATTAACAAACAAGACAACTTAAAATTTGAAATTCGAATTGAATTCAAGAATTAATTACTTTGAATTAGTTAATCAATTAATGAGATGACTTTTCATTTAATGGGGGGGGTGCGGGTATGTTACCTTATTAAAAGAGGGGGTTTGATGAAGATGAATAGGTGGCACTCGTGTGGGCCCCACCCCACAAATATCCTACCTAGTGGGGTATCATATAGTGGGTCCCACTCCAACCACTTAACTTAGGTTAAACTACTTTAAATAAAAATAAAATTTGTTCCACCATTTTATTTTATTCTTCACTTAACCCAAAATTTTAATTACCACACCCGAGCAAACACAACTCTTGAAAAGGTGTTCCTATGCAATTATCGATGCCAAAATTCCATCGGTGTCCTTGGATTTTGATTCCGAGCACCGGTTAAAAAGTTAGGAAATCTCGCTTGTTCGTTCACTGAACGTACCCGAGCTCAACATCGGAAAATTATTCTGGGCTCACCGAGCCTCGGAAACATGTGTAATCAGAAACTGCGTTCTTGTAAAATTACAAAAAAAAAAGAAAAAATTTCCCTTGAATTTTATGGGTCTTTACATTACTCCCACCTCAGGGATTTACGCCCCCGTAATGATGCACCATAAACTAGGGGAACAAATGTGGGTACTATGCACGCATCTGAGCCTCCCGCTCCCAAGTGCTCTCCTGGAGGTTCCAATGCTGCCATCTGATGTGTATTAGAGGTATCGACTGTCCATGTAGGACCCGCTCCTTTCGATCCTCGATCTCTACTAGGACCTCTTCAAAAGTCACCCCATCATCAATGTCCGGCTCCCCATGGTCGATGATGTGCATCGGGTCGTGCACGTATCTCCTCAGCTGAGATACGTGAAAGATGTCGTGCACCCGGTGCAACTGAGGTGGTAGAGCCAGGCGATAAGCCACCTTGCCAATTCTGCTGAGGACCTGGAATGGTCCGATGAAGCATGGAGACAACTTGCCACCTCGGCCAAATCTCTGTAATCCCCATCGAGGTGAGACCCACAAGAAGACGTGGTCACCATCCTCGAACACCAGTGGCCTCCGCCTCTTGTCAGCATAATACTACTGCCGACTCTGAGCTGTCCTCATGTGTTCCTGGATGACTGGGACCTTCTCCGTGGTGGCCTGGACCCTCTCCGGTCCCACAAGTGCTGACTCCCCAGGATCTGTCTAGCAAAGCGGTGATCTGCAAGTATGGCCATACAACGCCTAGTATGGTGTCATCCCGATGGTGGAGTGGTAGTTGTTGTTGTACGCGAACTCCACCAAGGGTAGGTGGTCCTCCTAGCTGTGACCAAAGTCGAGGAAACATGCGTAGAGCATGTCCTCGAGGGTCTGGATGGTCCTCTCTGTATGACCGCCTGTCTGAGGGTGAAAGGCAGTGCTCAGACGTAGCTGCGTCCCGAATGCCTCCTGCAACCCCTTCCAAAGCCGGGAAGTAAAGTGAGTATCTCGATCGGAGACAATGGATTATGGCACACCATGAACCCATAAAATCTCATGAACGTAGAGGAATCCCAAGCTTTCCACTGAGCCCTGCTCTCTAATGGGTAATAAGTGAGCCGTCTTGGTGAGTCGGTCGATAATCACCCAAATAGAGTCATGACCTTTGGAAGTGCGTGGAAGTCCAGTCACAAAGTCCATAGATATCCCGTCCCACTTCTACTTCGGGACCTCCAAGGGTTGTACCAAGCCTTCTGGTACCTGGTTCTCCACCCTCACCTACTGGCAGGTGAGGCATCAAGAAACTAACTCTGCTATAGCCTTCTTCATAACCGGCCACTAGTGCTATTGTCTGAGGTCCTGGTACATCTTCGCCACTCCTAGATATACCCATAAAGGGGAAGTGTGGAACTCCCTCAGAACCTCCTCCTATAAAGAAGCTGGTACCATGGTATGTCCCTTGAAAAGGATGACGTGCTCTCCTCCCACAGAGAATCCATCAGGTGCCTGTCCTGAGGATATCTGTGCACGATGCGTCTCACAGTTAATGTCCCCACGCTGTGCCTCTCTGACCCGCTGTAAAAGTGTAGGATTAACTGTGAGTGACTGTAGAAAGGCTGATCCATCACTATCCACTTAGGATATATGTAAAGCGGCTAGGTGCTCTATCACCTACCCATGTAGCTGAATGCCTGTCCTCCTGCTGAGGGCATCGACTACTACGTTACCCATTCCAGTAGTATAGACTATATCAAAGTCATAGTACTGGAGGAACTCGATCCATCGCCATTGTCTCAGGTCAGGTCCTTCTGTGAGAAGATGTACCCGAGACTCTGGTGGTCAGAGTAGAATGTAAAGCGCTCTCCCATGAGATAGTGTCGCCACATCTTCAGATTGAAGACCACTACTGCTAACTCCAGGCCATGGGTAGCATAGTTCTGCTCATGCTGCCTCAACTGACGTGATCCATAGGCGATCACTTCCCGCTCCTACATCAGGACACATCCGAGTCTAGTCCCTGATGCATCGCAGTAAACTACGTACCCAACTCCCTCCTCTGGTAGCCTCAAGATAGGTGCACTGGTCAATCTCTGTCTCAGCTCCAGGAAGCTCTACTGACATCTGTCTGACCACATGAAGGGTTTCCCCTTCTTCGTCAAATCCGAATGTGGTGCCTCAACTCTAGAGAAGTCTGGCAGAAATCTCCGGTAGTACCCATCTAGACCCAAGAAATTGCGCACCTCCGTCACGCTCCTGGGTGGCTCACAAGCTAGCACTGCCTCGATCTTCGAAATATCCACTGCAACTCCCACCTCAGAGATGACGTGTCCCAAGAAGTGGACCTCACCTATCCATAACTGACACTTCATGAGCTTACCATTATGTTGGTTCTCTCAGAGTGTGTCTAGTACAACCCGCAAGTGGTAGGTGTGCTCCTCCTCAGTCGTCGAGTATATCAAAATGTCATTGATGAAGACCACAACAAATAGATCGAGGTAAGGCTAAAAGATCCTATTCATGAGGACTATGAACATAGCTGGAGAATTGGTTATGCCGAATGGAATATCCAAGAACGCATAGTGGCCATACCGACACCTGGAGGCCGTCTTCTGCACGTCCTCATCCCAAACTCTGAGTTGATGATAGCCTGACCTGAGGTCTATCTTCGAGAAACACCATGCTCCCTTGAGCTGATCAAAGAGGTCGTTAATCCTCGGTAGCGGATAATTGTTCTTCATAGTCACCTGGTTTAGGCGATGGTAATCGACACACAGTCACAAGCTCCCGTCTGCCTTTTTGGCGAACAATATCAGGGAATCCCAGGGTGAAACACTAGGTCAGATGAATCCCTTGCCCTGCAAGCCCTCCAACTGTACTCGTAGCTATCGAAGCTCAGAGGGGGCCATCTAATATGCTAGAGTGGATATCGAGGATATCCCAAGGTACAGTTCAATATAAAAGTATACCTCTCTACGAGGAGGTAGTCCTGGAATGTCGTAGAGAAAAACGTCCGCATACTGATCCACCACTGCAGGTAAGCTTGGACTCCACACGTCAACTGCTCCTAGGATGAGACTATCCAACTGATGAGTGATGGGCTGTCCTCTTCTCTGCGTGAGTCCATCATGCGCTGCAAAGTCTCCATTCTCGTGGGTGACGGTGAACCTGCTCCAATCAGTGCGAACACATCGCACCTTGCGCCAAATGCAGTCGATCTGAGCATGGACTGTAGATAACCAATCCATGACCAAGATGACATCATAAGGCCTCGACCCCGCTACAAGAAGATCCCAGATGAAGCTCTCACCTCCTAGAGTAAGCTCACACTGCCGTCACCAGTGTTTAATCATAGTGTATGCTCCCATCAGAGTCTCTAGCCGTAAGGATTGATCCAACGGCTCCCACGAAATCTCCTAGCTCCGAACAAGGGCAGCGGCAATGAAAAATGACTCGCTCATGTGTTTATAATAACTACAGTAAGGGTTGAGTAGACACAGATAGTACCTTGAATCATCTTGGGCGCACCATGGTCATAGGCCCCCGCCACCAGATGTTGTGCCTATCTCTGCCCGCCAGCTCCCTGTGGTCGGGGTGGACCTCTTGGTGGTGGTGGTGGTAGAGCCTAAAAGCATCGCCCACCACCTGCTGCTCGGCCAGCTCCTCTTCCTCGTCTGCCTGCTCCCTGTGGACCACCACGGTCGACCCTCTGCCTTAGCCTGGGTGGTCCCTTAACCGTATGCTGCTCCTCCACACAGCGGTTCGGGCAGTCACGAGCCATGTGTCCCTACCATCCGCATGCGTAGCACTGTCTGCCTCTCGAAAGACTGGCTCTGCACTATGTGCCCTGCACCACTGAGCCAGTGTCCTGAGGTTGTCGGCCTGAGGGTCTGATCTACCTGGATCCATGTGTCATCCGTCGACTACTAGCTGTAGAAGACTCTACTGCGTGCACCCCTGCGGTAGGTCTCACTGCTGGTGTAGGTTCAACAAGAAATCCTTCAATGTGAAGGGCTCTCTCGAGTACCCATGCCTATGTCGGAATGCTTAGGGAGATCAGCGATGCCCTAATCTCATGCCTCAATCCCTGCTTGAAGGTCTGGGCCCAAAATAATGGGTCCCATAACATGTTTGTCGAATACTGTGAGAGATCAGTAAATCATGCAGAGTACTGGGCAACCGTTAAGATGCCATGCCGCAGTTGTAGTAGCTCTTGGATGCGCACCGCATGGAGGGTGGCTGAGACGAACTCCGAGTGAAAAAGTCTCTCAAAGTCCGTCCAGAGGAGTGACGCCTCGTCGTGCACCTGGAGCATCAAGCTCCACCATCTGCCTGCTGCCGCGTGCTGGAGGCTTGCTGCGAGGAACACCATGAGGTCAGCTGGTGTCCCCACTAACCTAAAAACTCACACAACCACCTCCAGCCAATCCTCGCATGCCTAAGGGTCCGTCTCCCTGCATAACGTAGGCAGTCTCTGATGCTGAAACTCGTGAAGTGCACTAAGGGGACATGCACTATCAGCGGCTGGGGCTGGTAGCATCGGTGGCTCGGCGGGTTGTGGTACCGCCGGTGCCTCCACAGAAAAAAGGCCCTACACCAAGGCCTCGTCGCTCGGTGGGCTGTCGTCACATACAAAACTCGAAACCCGATATTTCTGCCATCGTGGGGCCATCCTGAAAAGAAACAGGTGTTCCACAGTTAATACAATATACCTGGTGAGCTGACACAATGTAATCACAAATAAAACTTGAAGCACACATGCAATCAATGTTTTCGTGCACTAAGTCGGAAATCAGAATTCAGGGTCCTAGTGTACGGATAAATCGGCCGGCACACCAACACTGGACTCTTGGACTAATGACCACACTCAATTCTCTTAACACTATTTCTTCACATAGAAAAATATCAGATCCATGAGTTCTGAGGTAGAACCGAACTTCTCTGATACCAATTTGTCACGACCCGTCCTCGTGGCTCGTGCCGTGACTACCCCAAGCCTGCCTCCCATAGGCCATGGGCTGAATACTAGATCCAAGGCGTAAATCCTGATAAAAAGGGGAATCCATTGCCTTAGTAAAGTAATCAAACACCATAGAGTAAGCAAGCATAAGTAAACACTAAGTAAAATTGGGTACAATAGTAAGTGCAGAAAAGTAAGTGGGCCAGAATACAAACCCAAACTGAAAGTAAAGTACAACTGGAAAGAAAGGAAATCAACTGAAAAGTAAAGCTGCAATGTCAAGTCTTCCACTGGAATTCCCAACTGAAGGGTGGGTACAGATAGTCTCCACAGCTCCATGGGTCCAGTTGTCCGCTCCGTGTACATCCTGCCCAGTGGTCCACCTCCAGATACTGACTCACTCTACAAGCCTCGACCACGATCAGTGATGTCCGTTGTCTGCATCCAACCCAACGTAGTGCAGGCATAAACCATGCTTGGGTGAGTATATGCTACTCAGTAGGGACCCCGAGACCCCTGAAGGTCTCCCAGAATTCACAAAGGATAATCCACAAAATAAATATACAATCACGAAGTAACATCCTACACTACTTAGGTATATGCCCATACATATACCTAAGTCATAAATTCCAGTTCGGCTCCAACATCCAAGCCCATGTACATCCCAGTCCACACATGAAAACATAACCCAATCCACATAGGAATGAATAACGTACTCCACACAGGATATCAAGTCAATCTTATCGAAGAAAAAGATTGAAAGTCAAGAGTCATCTCACACAGGTATACTTCTTCATAAGACGATAGAGGTGATCAGATATAGACATTGATTCATCTAATCCATCAGAACCAAACAGGATCATTAGGTACTAACCCCCGCAATGACCCACATAGGATCGATATGTACTAACCCCCGCAATGACCCACACAGGATCTGACCCACATAGGATCGGTTTCCGCTAGCGCACACAGGACAGCTGAGCGCTGACCCACACAGGATCAGTAAGCACTAATCCACAGAGGATCGCTAAGTGCTGTAGTCGCCGCTGTAAAACCCACGAAGGATTCCCGTACAGCCTTCATCATCGTCGCAGTCGCAACCATCTCTAGGGTTCCCGCAGACAGCAAGCTCCTTCGGGGAGGGACCACTCCACGAGCCGAGGGGTTGATACATCAACTGACACGAAGTCTGGAGTTGATGTATCCAAAAGTTTTGTATCATCAACAAGAACTCAACGCCACAGACGGCGCGTCAATCGGACACCCGTTCTGAGAGTTATTGGCTTTGTCGTCCTAGGGGCCCAGTTGAGTTTTAAGTCAAAACCAACCCGAGCTTACTCCAACTAAGTCCAAACCTCGAGCGGAGTAATCCAAAATGTCCATCTCACTAAGAGGAAACCAGAAATGTCGATGGCACAACAATTGGATGTCCGGAGCTCAAATTATAAGCGTTTCCACTCCGAGGGCCCGGTTGGTTTCGTGTTCGAACCAACCCGGACGAACACAATGTTCTCCGAATCCTTGAGTGTAATATACCAGAACGACCGTCTCGATCCAAGGATCTAATCGCAACTTACAGTGCGTCATTCGGAGGCCCGTAGCCCATGTTATGATAAATGGACCGAAAGAGGTCCGAAAATGGGAGTTTTTGGGCCTGGACCGACCTGGCCCGAGACCCCTTGGGTCGGCCCGATTCGGGTCGACACAAATCGGGTCCCGGTCTGGCTCTTTAGGGAGCAGCCCGTCCCAGCCATGGCGCGGCCAGATAGCTAGGCTCGCTCGGGCGGCCCGTGGGGCCAGATCGGCTGGCCGAGCTGTGCGGAACATGGGGGGCGCGCTGCCCCCATGATTGACAAAAAACGGCCCCCACTTGGGGGGGGGTGCCCTTGTAGACAGCTGGGGGTTTCGACCCCCATTCTTTATGGTAACCGGTCGGCTTGGCTGGCCGGAGGGTCACCGCGGGACCCCCCTGCTGGTCCCGCCTCCTTGCTCCGGCGGCTGGAAGCAGGCCGCGGCTCCCCCGCACCTCCGCGGCCTTATGCTGCGACCTTGTCCGATCGGCGCAGCGCGATGGCACCGTGTCCCGGCTCCGGCCGTGGCCTCTTAGAGGTTCTCAAGCATAACGCCACATGACGACGCCGAGCTTCTCCGCCCATAATTCATTATTTCCGCGTGGTGCAATGGCACTGCGCTGCCTTGCTCGTGCCGCAACAAAATCAAGCATCAAGGGGTGAGGAGGGTCGGCCGTGTTCGGGCGGTCCGACCTCCTCCCATTATTACGATAACAGGCGGCTCAATCAGGAAACGATGAATGACAACAAAATTATTCACGAAGAAGAAATTGAACTCTACCTAAAGAATTGTTGATTCGTCATGGGGAAGGGACATCACGGGAGACGGCGTCACGAACGGAGGATCGTCGGCGTCACATCATCGATCTCTGAGGATGGGTTCTCTCACCAGCTACAGAGAGGGAATAAGATGGTACGAAAAAATCCCCTTTGCGGTGACAGCGTTCTTCATCGAAGACCGGCATTATTCATTGGCAACGGTGCGTTATTCGTGTTCTTCAAGGAGGAAGATGAAGTTCAAGACTTGAGCGAATCCTCTCCATGTTCTCCCCACACAACCAAAACTCCAACATAATGAAATAAGACCTTGTCTTATTTGATTAACACACAAGCCAACTTAAATTTTGAAATTCGAGATGAATTCATGAATTAATTACTTTGAATAAGTAAATCAATTAATGAGTTGACTTTTCATTTAATGGGGGGTGTGGGTGTGTTACCAAATTAAAATAGGGGGTTTGAGGAAGTTGAATTGGTGGGGCTCGTGTGGTCCCCACCCCACAAATATCCTACCTAGTGGGGTAGGATATAGTGGGTCCCACTCCAACCACATAACTTAGGTTAAACTACTTTAAATAAAAATAAAATTGGTTGCACCATTTTATTTTATTCATCACTTAACCCAAAATTTTAATTACCACACTCGAGCAAACACAACTCTAGAAAAGGTGTTCATAAGCAATTACCGACGCTGCGATTCCATCTATTTCCTCAGATTTTTATTCCGAGCATCGGTTTAAATGTTAGGAAATCCTGCTCGTTCATTCACTAAACGTACCTGAGCTAAACATTTGAAAATTATTCAAGGCTCCCCAGGCCTCGGAATCAGGTGCCGTAAGAAACTACGTTCCTGTAAAATTCCAAATAAAATTAAGAAAAACTTTCCCTTGAATTTTACAGGTCTTTACAAATATGGTCCTTTTTTATGTTCATGGAGTGGTTATACTTGAACAAGCATTGGATTACCATGGAAATGACTTGAGCACTCAGAGGACACCAACCATATTCATTGAGACAGTTTCCAAGGGATATACACACCTTAAAATTTGGTCCTTATTTTACTAGTACATGAAATGATGAAAATACTTCTGATGATTTATTCAGTTTATATCTATAAATTATTATTACCTAGATTCATTCCTTGTATTTATCTTGATGTCCTCAGATTGGAGGCACCAATGAGTATTACCTTGGGACCTAGTTATGATTATCATGAGATTTAATGTTGATGTTCTCTATAGACATGGTTAGAAAAAAAATTCATGGAACGCCTCAGGTTATTCCTTTAGGTTACACATAAAACCCTATATCATTGTAACAATGTTTTTTGTTTTGAGTTCTCTGGACCTTCTAAGCCCAAGGGTTCCCTGGTATCACCATGGGTACTATACTTCTACTATATCTTCATTGAACCCTTGGTTATACCATTGGTATTACGTTTTATTTTTTTACTTGGATATCATTCTTATATTATTTAGACCCCTACCATTTATAGTTGTCCTATATGAATGCTTCCAAATTAGGCTGAATCATTTATTGTCTGTTGATCCCCCAATGATGAGCTCAATCCCTTCTTGGTTATTATTTCATGTACTTTATTTGACCACTAACTCTTATACCTACACAATGTTACATCTATACACACAGACATTACTTTTTATAGACATTGTTGGTGTCGGTGTAATATGTATATCTACCATCATATTCGATAAACAATTTTTTTTTCAAACAGGATTTATGGGTACAGGTAGGGGAAATAGAATTTTCCCTATCATAGAATCTTGAAATTTTAAAGCATATTTGTTTTGACAAAATGAACGATCTTAGGCTTGTGAAGCTGTTAGATATATTTTTGGGGTGTTTTCCTTTTTGAGACACATGTATTATATAAGTGCCTATTTCTATGTGTTCTTTCTTATTATCTTCATCGTCATGACATTGATATCAATTTGTACATAAAGGTGGATATTATTGTTCAATTTGTTTATATTATGTGAATGTTTTCTTCTTCCACTATTTTGGTTGTTACATATTATTCATTTACATTATTTATTCATTTATAATTACATTGATGAATATTTTGACTAGAGGGAATATTCTCCTCATGGCCACACCAAAGGTCGTCACATATAGTTAGAATCCTATGGTGTAAGGGGAAGCACACATGAGGCCATATAGCCTACTGTGTTTTGTTACCACGTTTTGAACCAGGACTAGGATGTCACAAATTGGTATGAGAAACTATTTTCCTTAACTTACGATTTATAATGGTATATAGGATGTTATGACATTTTTTAATTTTGTAATGAGCCTAAACCTGTGAGTAACTGTCCCAGGTGTGGTTGTAAAGACAAATTTCCAAGGATATGCATTGTTGTTTAGGATTATTCCCATTAATGTTATATTAGTTTCGTCATTGGGTGTCACAATTGACTGGTGTTGTTTATTATTAAGGAATCTCTTTTTACCCTTGAACTAGTATGGAAATGATGTATTGATCATGAATCATTATAGGGACATACATAATGACATACCATGTAAATTCCAGGTCATACATATTTTATTACATGAAATACATGTACTATGTTGTGGTTCCTTGATTGTTATATCTATTCTCAGAGTAACATTTCTATACAATAAATGATATAATTTATTTTTTTAATTAATGAATATGTATCATCCATGATAGTTTTTTCCTATTTATATTAATGGTAATACCCATATTATCTAAATATAATGTTTTCACCATTATAACATTGGTTACGTGAGCTAAAATATCAGTTGTATACAATTCGATGGGTTCCAATAGAAATTTAAAAAGAGTGCATTCCTCTAAAAATTGGGAATGGTGATCCATCTGGATGAACCATCATAACAGTATTTTGGAATTTACATGTTGTACTATTTGGAACTTATAAATTATAGGTCATTATATCTTTGGAGTGAAATACACATCTAATTTTACCTTCCTATATATATATATGTATAATCACTTATGAACAATTGAGTTCTAAATTTAAATAGATTCATATTTCGTTAAATGGGGATTCCAATTAAAACATAATGATAATTTTCAAATATAATTTGTAAGTAAAACTTCATATATTAGATCCCTCATGATAAAACATGGAATATAACTAATAACATGATGATAGATCTTGGGTAGTTGGGTTTGAATGTTTTTGGTTGTATACCCCTATTCATTTACATTTACCGTAAAAAATTAATTTTTATTATTATCTATTATTGGTGAATGTACTTGTAAATTGTAGATATATGCCTCTACGATGTCCTCAGGTCATGCTCCAAGAAGGTGGTGATGAATATGCTCTTGAGATTGTGAGATATAACTTACTTGTATTTCTACCTATGAGTCTTATTGTAAGACCTACCATGGGAGTTGATTCCTAGTTTAGAGAGGGTTTCTTATGGAATATACTGAACATGAATAGAGTTGTGCGAACTACCATTATTATGGAAAACCTGATGCATGAATTATAGTATCATCTTCCACCCACATTTTTAGGGGTATGCTGCCCCCCATTTTTTTGATACATGGATGAAGGCCATGAATTCTTTCACTTACAATCTTGATATTCTTCTACATAAGAGGGTCATTTTATATTGACATATACACCATGTTTCTACCATGAATTGGTGGGATGTTATTACCTAGTATGAAAATTATCAATATATGGTCTGGATTGACTTCTAGGCTACCTTCTATGAATATTTCTTTCCGGATACCATTAGGGAAGAACGGGGTACAGAATTTATAAACCTAGATCAGGGATCATTGTTAGTTATTTATTATTCAAGATCATTTTATTGAGAATAAAAATATTTACCTTCATTCATTTATTAATATATTTTTAGAGTGAGACACTTTAAGGATGGGATTATTTATGTCATTCGGGCATAGGTAAATGTATCCATTTTTACTAAAATTTCAGGGATTCTTAACAAAAATCTGAATAATGAGTAAAAATTTATGAAATATGACTGTACATGGAGTTGTGATTCATCACAGAGGAATAGATGTAGTTCATCCAATGGCCTGAAATTTTATTTGGATGGTTCTTGAATGTGTAGTGGAATCCAAACTATCTGCACTAGTAGTTCTACGAAATTCCATCAATGTGGAGAGAATGGTCACATAATGATATAGTGTGACAAAGATCCATTTGAATACATTGTGTATGGAATAATGTTCTATATTTAGAGGTGTTGGTGAACCTTTGCATTTGTTCCATATTGGATAGGATCTTCACCAACTCCTCTTTCCAGAGTAAGAATTATAGCTCCATGCTAGTAAAGAAGCTGGACTACCACTGGCCTTACAGGATGAGGAGGTGCATGTGGACAAGGAGAAAATACTCCAGATATGTAGTGACAAATAAAGAGTTACACTCCAAGTTGTCAATTAGTAGCTCATGTTCATGGACTATGAACAATCTACATAGTATAACCTATAACAAAGGAGAAGGTTTCCATGATGTCTATAGTATTAGGTATAATCTTGGTTGCATCTACATTTGTGTATATGATTTTTGATATTGTTTCTTTAAATTATTTAATATCTATGAATGTCATGTAAATACATGGGTTAATATTCATTATATATGTGGATTGATGACTCTGGATACTCCATTGGGAGTTTAGTCGGAAAGTGTACCCCAATGCTAATAGGGGCCACTCAAGGCTGGAAGTTATAACTTTATATGTGTCCTCCTTATCCGTGAGATTGATGTTCCCATTCAGGATCCAGGTATCACTGTGTGGGCTAGTGGGTGAATCAGTGATATCTTTTTCTTTTTATGTATCCTTTTTTTTTGAAACAACATTCTCCTCCTGTTAAAGAGTTTTTTCCCTGATGAACACACACAACCACAGGAACACAAGATTTATAAGGGTCACTACTCATCAAGAGTAGATATGTCCTTGGTATGGTACATAAACAATCCAGTACCACACAATCCACTAGAAAATAATACTTTTATGTGGAATACAACGAGTAGGATATACCCTTACACTCGTGTAGAACTTTGAAAACAATCAAATAGTGCATGTTCACCCTCTTAGCACAAATAGGGTAATGTAATGATTCTATGATTCTTAATGGACTTTCAAAAATCAAATCATTCAAATAAAATCTTCACTTTCTAACCCATAAGATGGTAAGAACCTCCTGGTGCAGAAAACTTGCGCACCACTCCCTACTTGCGTGCCTCCCAGCATGCGTGGCACCTACTTGCACGCCTACTCACTACTTGTGCACCACCATTGAGCACAGCTCACAACTTGCATGCCACCTTTGGATTATACATATCCCACATCTTGGAAGCACCTTCCTTCTTGTGTGCCTCTAGAAACATGAGTGAAAAAACTTGTGTGACAAAACTTGCACATCCTTTCAATAACCCTCAGCATGCGCGCCACTTCTTCTGACGTGCTGCCCTCTGCTACTTGTGTGAACTGAGCACCCTCTACTACTTGGACGATCAGAGCTCTAATTTTCTCTTTAAGTGTTGAGCATTCGATAATTGAAGAGGCGAGTGTTCTATTCAGAAGAATTTTGATGACTTGCGTGCCACATACACTTGCGCGCTGCTCCAATATTTGCATGCCACTCCACCACTTGCGTGCCACTCCAGCACTTGCACGACACTTTTTTTCCGTTGTAATATTTTGATATGATGATGTTGAAATATGACATGCGTGAAGCATGCACTTGCATGCCACATATACTTTCGTTCCACACTTTCACGTCGATTATGACTTGCGCGCCAATCTTTAACATGAGGTCCACTTTATTTCCTTTGTCATATTTTGATGTGATGATCTTGAAATATGACTTGTGCATAACATACACATGCGTTCCACATATGCTTTTGCACCACACATGAGTGCCACTTTTGACTTGCATGCCACTTTATTTCCATTGTCATATTTTTTGGGGATGATCTTGAAATTTGAATTGCACGCCACTTACACTTGCACCCCAATACCTGTGTGCCAAAACATGAACACCGCTTTCTTTCATTTGAAAAAATCACTTCTTTAGTCTATCTACTCTTTATAAGGATTTCATCACAATTTCTCCAAACTTCTGATATTTGGGAAATACAGATCAGAAAAGCATCGTCATAGTTTATAAGTCCTTTACAATGTGAATTGATTTATCTTCTTTGACAACAAAAGACAATACTCTATAACAGCAATCATTTCTTACTTCCTTATCCATCCAACTTGGTCCCAACAATCTCCCCCTTTTGATTTTGTTGTCAACCATGATTCATAAATTACTAAACACTGTAACCTTAAGAAATGGATTGCTTATCAAGAATTATAAAACTACATGAACTAACTCATTATTGGAAACTAGAATTATTGACAGCCAAAACCATGTTTTCCAAAAGCAGTGACTATGAAATCTCACGAGTGTACCTCCTCGGCCTTCTTAAGATCATATTTAAAGATACTAAATCATAATTATTATGTTCTTCAACATTACTAGAAAACAACATTGTTTCCTACAACCACTCCAACAAATAGTTATAATAGTTCACACACAAACATGTTTGATTCACTGCTTACCCACAACTCCTCATTTATGCATGCATCTACAAGGATATATTTATGAAACAATTCTCCCCCTTCAGAACACTATCCAAAGGAAAGACGAGAGAGGGGGAATAAACATGTACCTTAACCATGATGAGAAGGTGGATTAACACCCCTGTTCAACCTCAAGTTTTGAAAATAGTTCCTTCAGTAAGGGTTTTGTGAATATATCAGCAACTTTTTCAGATGTAGGAACATACTCAAGCCTCAATTAATTCTTCTCCACCTGCTCTTTGATGAAGTGGTACTTTATATCAATGTTTTTTGAAAGTGAATGTTGTACTAGATTTCTTGTAAGATTTATTTCACTCTGATTATCACAACCTTAGAAAAATGGTAGCTTTACTTCAACAAGTAGTTCTTCCAGCTGAGTCTTCATCCAAATTAGTTGAGTTGCTGCTTGAGTAGAATCAACATACTCATCATCAGCTGTGCTAAGAGTTACTGAATTCTATTTTTTGGTATGCCAACTAACACAACTTTTCCCCAGAACGGAAACTCCACCAGATGTGGATCTTCAATCATCAACATTTCCTACACAATTAGAATCAGAATTCCTAAATAAGTCATCATTTCTTGATCCATCATACATGATTCCAAAAACAAAATTGTGCCTTTGATATATCTAAGAATTATTTTTCTGGCGATCAGATGTGATTCTTTAGGGCCACTATGAAATCTTTCACAAAAAGTGACAGCATAGACAATGTCGGGTCTTGAGGCAGTTAGATATAATAGACATCTAATAAGATTTCGAGACTCTTTCTGGTGATCTTCCCTGCCTTCTCCATCTTTAGACAACTTGGTTCCCACTGAACTTGGTGTGGAAACTAGTTTCAAATTTTTCATGCCAAACTTCTTCAGAAGTTCCTTAGCATACTTTTCTTGAGACAGAAAAACGTGATTCTTCTTCTATGAAATTTGTATCCCAATAAAGGACTTCATTGCTCCCAGCATGGACATATCAAATAACTTCTTCATCTCCTTAGAAAATTTTTCACATGATCTTTCATCAATTCTAGAAAATATAATATCATCGACATAAACAATAATGATGAGTGAAAACTCCTAACATTCCTTGATGTTGAGATTGTTGTCAACTCTCCCTTTCTTAAAGTTCATATTCTTTAAGCAAGTATATAATATAGAATATCATGATCTCAGAGCCTGTTTTAGCCCATACAAAGCCTTCTTAAACCTGAAAACATAACATTCATCCTTTATAATAACAAATCCACAAGGATGATCAATGTATACTTCCTCATCAAGTTCACCATTCAAAAATGCAGATTTTACATCCATTTAAATGATTTTGTAACCTCATTGTGCAGTAATAACAAGAAAGATTATTATTGTTTCTAATCATGCCACCGGAGCAAAGGTTTCATCAAAATAAATTCTTCTAATTTGTGAATACCCTTTACAAACCAATCTTTCTTTCTTTCTTATTACATTACCATCTTCGTTCTACTTGTTCCAGAAAAACCACATTGTACCAATAATGTTCTTATAGTCCATCTTGGGTACAAGTTCCAAAGTATCACTCCTCTCTATCTTATCAGGCTCTTCATTCATTTCATGAACCCATTCTGGATGCTCAAATGATTCAATTACATTATTAGGTTCAACTTTCGAATAAATAGATGTATGTGATATTGCATTATTTGTTCTTCTTGTTTGAACCCTCTGATTTTTATCTCCAATAATGTTTTGAGCCTCCACTTGCTTCCTCAAACCAGGATGGGTTGTTTGATCTCTATATTCATCACTTGATATTTCTATGTCAGATTTGTCTTCTTGAGTAGGATTGACACAGTCTGTAGCATTATCATAATTTCTAACAAAATCTTCTCTATCCGGCTCAACTTCCACATCAACGTATGACTATTTTTCTTTCTCAACATTTTCAACAACATTTACATATATGGAATCAATAATTCTTCCCATTTCCTTTTTGGGACATCTATATCCTCTTCTATATAGAGCATATCCCGAAAAAATTCCATCATCTCCTCTTTTCTCAATATTTCCATGGTTTCCACCATTCTTCTTTATAATGCATGGACTCCCAAATACTCTTAATTGTCTCAAACATGTATTTTTTCCATAGAAAATTTCATAAGGAGTCATATCTGAGTTTGGTATAAAGAGAAATCAGTTCTGAATATATATAGCAGTTCTCATGGATTGCCTCTAAATAATAATGAGAAATACTATTCTCAAGAAACATAGTTCTCCCCATTTCCACCGTAATTCAATTCTTTCTTTCAGCAACCCCATTTTGTGAGATGTGTGTGGTGAACTGAAGTCATATAGAATTCCATAATTATCAATATATTATTCAAACTCTTTATTCTTATACTCACCACCATTATCAGTTCTCAATTTCGTCACTGAATACACACAATCCTTTTCTACATTCCTCCTGAAACTCTTAAAAATTTTCAGAGCATATGACTTATGTCTCCTGTACATAACACAAGTAATGTGAGTAAAGTTATAAATAAAATTAATGAACTAAATATCTCTACATGTTGATTTATTTCTCATTTGTCCACATATATCATAATTTAAAAGTTCCAAGGGTTTTTTTGAACAAATTTCAACTCTCTTATGAAAAGAATTTGTAATCTTTCCTTTTTCACAAATTGTGCAAAACCAATATCTTCTTCATGATAAATCAGGCATATCTCAGACACTGTCTCACATTGATAACATGAAAATATTTCTTTGACACATATTTCCCAACCTTTTATGTAATACCTAATGTTCATCCACTACACCCATGTAACAAGAGTTTTGCACTTCACGAACATAGAACAAATTCACTCCTGTATGTTGTCCCCTTATAAGAATATTTCCATAATTTTCACATTTCACAAAAAATCCATCCTTTTTGAAGATAACTTTGTTTCCCTCATCACAGAGTTGTGACACACTAAACATGTTATGTTTTGGCTCATCAACATATAGTGTTTTCCAGGATTTCATCTTTTGTTTTCCTGTGATGGTTGATCCAATAGCTTTGATCCTTAGAGACTCATCACTTCTAGATGTCACTATTTTTTCTTTTAAGTATTTCAAATTCATCAGAAGCTTTATGTTTCCTATCATATGATAGTAACATGCACTATCAAGAATCCATGTATGTTCTTCTTTTGTAGCTTTCAATGTAGTTTCAACAACAAGAGCTTTTGGTTTATCATTTTCTTTCACTTACTATTGTGCTTACACCAATTTTTCTAGCCAATTCAATGTGTTCTTGCCAGAAAACCATGCAATCTTTCTTTTTGGACTTATCAAACCTGTCCCTTTTAGCTTTTAAAACATTGGATTTTGATAATTCTTAAGATTCTTTTGTTGAATTGGTAACACACTAAGGCAGCCCTTGGCAAGATTTCCAGGTCAATCACATCTTTCACAAATAGTTTCTAGTGGTTGGAACCTATTCACAAATTTCCCACCGGTCTTCTCAGAAATCTACTAAAATTTTTTTGGAGACTTTCTATTTTGAAAGGGTTGACTACCCCTCAATCCATGTCTTTCAAAAATTGTGGAATAGTTGTAATGTTGTTTTTCGAACCAACACATATTTTCCATGTGTCCTAATCCACCAAAATACCAACAATAACAATAGAAAGAATATTTTCCTCTGAAACTTCTATACTGACCGGATTTGTGGACATGCTTCTCAACAACCTTCTTAAGAGAACATTACTGACCATCAACCTTCATGTTTTCATTTGTAACTCCCTTTCTCAATTTAGATTTAACAGCACCAGAAGTATTAAAAGTCATTCCTGAATCCTGATTTTTATGCACTTCTAAATTTTCATCATTGCTGACTTTTACCACATACATGGTCCTTAAAGCCTTGTTCTTATCAGAATCAGTTCTGTCATTCATTTCGACCTTTGAAGGTAACTTTTGTGGATTCTTGTTTGGTAATTCCCACTCAAACATTCACCAACTTCTGAGATAGTATTTTTTGAAGATGATATTAATTTATCTAGATTTATAATGTTTCTGTTGGACAAGTTCCAACTCTTCTTCTTTTTCCTTTAGCTTTACTTCAAGATGATCATTATAATTCTATGTATTCTAAAAAGAATTTATCAGATCATCAATCTATTTTTCCATATTTATTTTCTCATCAGTAAAAACTTCTTGATTGTTTAATGTAGAATTTTCATTTATTAGCTTGTTGTTTTCCTTCGCAAGCCTTCTGATCTTCCTCACGCATTCTTTCAACTCTTCTTTCAGATGATATTCAAGTTGAGTTTCTTCTTCTTCTGAACTGTTTCTCTCATACTCTTCATTATTCACTACAGTAATAAATTTATTCTCTATATTGTTTCAGAAAATAATTTCTTGGATTCATCTTAATTTTCTTATTCATCTTCATCTTTACTTAAAAACCTTCTTCTTTTTGATTTGATGAAATTTTTATCCTTCCCCTTCGATGGATAGTTTTATTTGTCAGCTTGTTTCTTCCACAACCTTCTTGTCCTTAAATTATCATCATCACTATCTTCTTCTTTATACATTTGAGGATAGTTAGCCATAAAGTGACCAACACCTCCACACTCCAAAAATTTCATGGGAATTTTTCCCTTGTATATCCCTATTCCTATTTTCAAATTTTTAGAAAACAAAGATAAAATTTCATCAAAATTGTTACATACCTCATATTCAGAATCAGATTCAACAACATCATCTTCAATAAGAGTCTTATTTGACTTCTATATTTTTATCCTTGATTGAAATTTCTGTATCTTTATTTATTTTCCCTTAAATTTCTTCTCCCTTCTCATCTCATAAGTAATGAGAGTGGTATGAAAATCATCCGAAGATAATGTTTCAGGATCCTTATCTTCTAATTAAGATACTTTAGCATCAAACATGTCAGGTAGAATTCTCAAAATATTTTAGACAACTATAGAATCCTCCAAAGATTCACCATGACATCTGATTGTACTGACAATATCATTTATCCTGGTAATGAAATCCCCAACATATTCAGATTTTCCCATTTTCATGTCTTCATTCTTCACACTCTAGACTTGTAGTTTTGGCTTCTTCACTTTTGAATTTCCTTCATAAATGTTTTTCATTTTGTCCCAGATTCCTTTGGTTGAAGAAACAACATTTACTCTTAAAAATTTACTCTCAGAAAGAGATGAGAGTAATGCATTTTTAGCTATTCCATCATTCTCAATATTCATCATATTGACAGGAGTAAGAGGAACCTTGTCATCAATAGCAGGAAATCAATCTGTTTTAGTTTCAATATCTTCATATCCAAGAGACATAACATAAGGAATAATTCTGTCCTTCCAGATGTGATAGTTTTTTCCCTTAAAAATTAGAATCCCCTTACTGTTCACACAATTTAGATTCTCCGTCACAACTTCTCTTCAACCACTTCAGCAAATAATAATCGAAGGGAACCTATACCTATGATACAAATTGAGGTTCCTAGTCAGGATCCAAGTTTCACTGAGAGGGGGAGTGGGTGAATTAGTGATATCTTTTTCTTTTTATGTTACATGTTTTTTTAAACAACCATCACCTCCTATTAAAGAGTTTCTTCTCTACTGATCAAACACAACCACAAGAACACAATATTTACAAGGTTCACTACTCAATAAAAGTATCCATGTCCTTGGTATGGTACAAAAACAATACAATACCAAAAAATCCACTAGAAAACAATATTTTTATGTGGAATACAATGAGTAGGATATAACCTTACACTCGTGTAGCACTTTGAAAAAAATCCAATAGTGTGTGTGCTCCGTCTTAGCACAAATAGGGTAACATAATGATTCAGTGCTTCTTATTGATCATTCAAAAATAAAATCTTTCAAAACAATTCATCACTTTCCTACCAAGAAGCTAGTATGAACTTCTTGGTGTAGACAGCTTGTGCACCACTCTTTACTTGCGTGCCTCCCTTCTCGCACGCCACCTGCTCGCACGCCTACACACTACTTGCGCACCACTATTTAGCACAGCTCACAACTTGCATACCATATTTGGCTTATACACATCCCACTTCTTGAAATCACCTCCCTACTTGTGTTCCTCTAGCATCTTGCGTGAAAAAACATGCGTGAAAAAACATGCGTGACAAAACTTACACGACAAAATATATGTGCCTTATCAATAACCCTTAGCTTGCACGCCACTTCTACTTGTGCGCCACCCTCTACTACTTGTGCAATCAGAGTACCCTCCAGTACTTGTGAGATCAGAGCTCTAATTTTCTCTTATGTTTTGAGCATTAAAAAAATGATGAGGTGAGTCGTATACTTATATGCATTTTGGTGACTTGCGCGCCACATACACTTGCGCGCCACTCCAGTACTTGGGCGCCACTCCACCACCTGCACACCGCTCCAGAATTTTCACAAGACTTTCTATCCATTGTCATATTTTGATACGATGGTGTTGAAATATGACTAGCACGCAACATACACTTGGGCGCAACATATACTTTCATGCCAGACATGCGCACCGATTATGACTTGCGCCACAATCTTTAACTTGCGCGCCACTTTATTTCCATTGTCATATTTTGATGTGATGATCTTGAAATATGACTTGCGTGCAACATAAACATGCATGACACATATGTTTGTGCGCCACTTTTGAATTGCGCGCCACTTGTTAACTGGCGCGCCACTTTATTTTCATTATCAAATTTTGATGGAATGATCTTGAAATATGACTCTGCGCCACTTACATTTGTGTGCCAATACATGTGCACCAATAATTTAATGCCACTTACTTTCCTTATCCAAATCACTTCTTTACTCTCTCTGCTCTTCATACGGATTGCATTACAAGTTCTCCAAACTTATGATATTTGTGAAATACAAATCATAAAATCATCATAATAGTTTATATGTCTTTTACAAAGTGAATTGATTTAGTTTCTTTGATAACAATAGACAACACTATGTAATGGAAATTTTTTCAAACTTACTTATCCATACAACTTGGTCCCAACAGAGATGATGGGATTTAAAAATAATCAAATGATGGACTAGTATTTTCCTAATCATGATAAAGTATTTTTTTATTTTTAGGGTACCATTCAAATCAACTGAGGTCAATGATTATATTCATAAGTGTGAATGAGATGTATAGGCGAGTCAATCTGAAGTGAAGAAACATGATCTAGGCCTAAAGATAGCTGAGATTTCTAATATTTTAATGTTTTATTTGGGAATGAGATTGACCAACATTTCTCTAGATGTTTAGTGATTTTGGGGAATCTCCCCATATTACTTTTCTGGACTACCCCCTCAAAGAGAGAAAGAATTTACCGTTGAACTGGATACTCCGGCAACACCAGTATCTATCTGGAATTATAGGATGGATCATGCCATGATTCTGGAACTCACGAAATAATCACAGGACTTTTATGTAATGGTTTATATATCAACCAATAATTCTCCATGGTTTTATCCAATTATTTTTTCCAATAAGGTGGTAAAAACCCTCAAGCACTGTATGGAATACCAGAAACTATATCATATTACATTTAAAAATTGGTATAAAAAATCTTTTATAGATAACCATTTTGACTAACTATGACGATCATGTGTCTTCTAAAATAGTGATTTTAGTTTAGGCTATCATCAGGTTAATGGTAGGCTTTTAGACATAAAATTTATAAATTTTCATATTATATATAACTTTTATGATTATCTTGTTATTACCTTTTATTTAATAAATGTAACTTTTGTTTTAATGGTATTGATGAAAAAGGTATTCCGAAAATATATGTATTCTTTTGTGGTTATCTTCATGGAATAAATCGTTAGGTACTATCATCCCAAACATTTGGATATCTATTGGAGTGCACTGAGGGAGAAAAAATTATTTTCAAATGTCACAAATTTCAACATTGGATCAATATGTTTTACTTCTTGGGTCACATAATATCAGAATCATTAGTATCCATCGATCTAGAGATGTTGAGTGTGGTGGTTTCCTAGGAGTATCCAATGAATGATTTTGACATATGGAGTTTTTTGGGATTATATGGCTATTATAGGTTCTTAATTAATGAATTTTAATCCTTAGAACATCTCTTGGGGACTTGAATAAAAATTCTTTGAATATTATATTTCTACAAGCTTATTAGATATGAATTTAGTAGATAAAATGAATATTGACTCCATAAATCATATTGATTCTTCCAAATATGATAAGAGGATATACAGTATGTTTTGAAGATTTAGGAATCAATTTCTGAGATGTTATGATGTAGAAAGATCTTTTCATGGTGTACGGGTCTCAACAGTTGAGTCCTCATAAGTGGAACTACCCTATACATGATATCATGTTAGTTGATGTGGTTTACTCCATGCATTATTGGAGGAATTACTTGTTGAGAGAATTTTTATGGTCTGTATGGAACAAAATGTCCTTACAAACATAATTTCATAGTATGTATTGAATCCTACATAGAGAATATGGGGTGAATACCATAAATCCCTTGAGATTGAGCTTTCTTATACACTGGATAAGGGAAATTTCATTACTGATGCTCTTAGCTAGAAGAAAAAGTCATAGGTAGTCCAAGAGGATAGTAGTGAAACACAGTAGATGGTCTATTATTATGAGATGAATATAAAGGTCTAGTACCATCAGTTATTTCATATACTATCATAATTATATGTTTCACATTCACATCTGGATACAGTGATGATGAGTCATCTCTCACATCCTAGGGGATTGGCCCTATGGGAGATCATTTCATGAGAGGACCCAATATCATGTTGGGATGTTTACATGGATGATATCATTCATATTCATGGATGTTTCTAGGTTCCTAAATATATGTGAGAGTAATTTATGTTAAAATATCATGCTTCTATATGGGTTTTATTCCATGGATTTATAATGATATAACGTAACTTACCCCACTATTATTTAGATTCAGTGATGAAAAGATAGATATATAGATTTGTGTCTACGTGTCCCAGCTATCAATAGAGGAAGTCAGAACAAAAGCGAAAAAAATGATTTTATATCCATTCCCCATTCTAGTGTAGATATGGGAATACGTCACCCCGATTTTTTTCACTATAATACCATGTTCCCCAGAATGTTGTGGAATGTTGGGGATGATCATTGATATATTGATTAAGGTTCATCCATTCATACATGTTATAGAGTCCTTCTATATGGATGAACGTGGGATGATTTATGTTCGAGCGATTATATGACTTCACATATTCCGATGGACCACTGTATCACAGATTGACAAGCATTTTACTTCACTATTTCATCATGGGTAGTTGAGTGTGTTTGGATCACTAGTACATTAATTACAACATATCACCTATAGAAAGATGGAAAATCTAACCATTCAATACATGTGTTAAAGGAAATTCTCAAAGAATGTTTCCTTGATTTTATAGGTTCTTGGAACAATCACATACCTCTATCCATGTTTCCTTACAACAATACCTTTTAGGAAAAAATACAGATGGATACTTATGAGGCATTATAAAGAAGGTCAATCCATTCACTCTTGTACTAGCTTGAAGAAGGGGATGCAATTCTATAGAGACCTCATTTTGTGTTACAGAATTTGAGAAGGTGGAGTTTATCATGAATCACATGGAGACAACTCGGTATATAAAACTTTTTCATATATATCTTCATCAAATACCTTTTGATTTTGAGTTCAATGATTATTTCATTATACATGTTTCACCAAGGCAGGGTATCAATAGATTCAGAGACAAGTGATGATATCACCTAGATTTTTAGGCCTTTCAAGAAATTAGAGAGATTTGGGACAGTAAAATATCCTTTTTAGTTACCTCCAAGGTACTGATTCATGCATGACATCTTCCATGAATCATAGATTCACCTATATAATTCTGACCCATCTAACATTTTTCATCTTGATGAAGTCGAGATGAAAACAAATGATTCATTTGAGTAACAACATGCATGAATTGTTTATTAGATAATCAAGGCTATTCAAGGATTTTGATATCATTTAGTCTAGGTTCTATTGTGGCATGACATGGTACAATATTATACCTAAGAGACAGAGAATGACATATGCTTTCAGTGGTAGTATTTATTCTCAGACGAAGCATTACCTCTCTTTGAAGGGAAACTTAGGGAAAAGATTTATTTTTTGGGTAGGTTGTAAGGGAGAAGCTTTTCATATGAGGTAAAAATACATTTAATTTCGATTATAACCTTTCTTCTTATTAGTTTGGATGTTTCTAATAGAATGAGGAATGTTTTGGGTGTTTCTGAGGCTTAGTCGTATACAGGAGCTGTGACTTTTGGAGGAAATAGGTGGGGCACATGATATATTTTAACCACAGACCACAATTCACATAGTTTTTTAAACCATGTGGATTACTATAGAGGGTCTGTAGAGGGAATCATAAGATACAAATAGTTTTCCTGAACTGTGTTTCTTACCCACAATGTTAGCACTACATAGGGAGTGACACCACATTGTTGGGGCACAAATTGGCCAAACTGTGCATCCAAACTATTATTCCCTTTAATGATTGATAAAATTACATTTTTTCCATTGATACTTATATATTTTACCCATATTTTTCTTTATATTCTATTCACAACACCCCTCAATTCACATTGATTATCCCTTTAGAACTCCAACTACACATTAAATATTATCCTTCATCTAACCTCCAATTGGACCTCTATTTATCATATTAGTCATCCAATGGTATGTGATTAAATATGTTTCCTTTCTTTCTAGTTTTGTATCAAAATATTCCATGTTATCTACATGTAATATAATATTCCATATTTTTAGGTATTTTATTTATTTCTCAATTTTATTGAATAATAGCCCAAATCAGAAGTTCATATTGGAAGACCTTTTATTAAACTCTATTAGGTAGGTTGTGTATACTATTCCCCCGTGTATTATCTTTTATAATTGACATCTTTGTTCAATATGTCATAATTTCCTATGCTTCACCCATTAAATCAATCCACCTTAAATTAGTTTCATTATTTGGAATTAAAACTCTCTAATAGAACACCCCACCCATTAAATTATTCGAGGTCAACAGCTTCCACAATAGCCACCCCTTGGATAGGAAATGTATATGACTACATGAACCTTTTCTTATTATTAACTAAACTTGCTCTTAGTGTGTTTCATTCAGCTTCAATGTATCATTTAATTAATTTAAATATATAAAACGATACCATGTGATTGGGAAAGTATGGTTCATAGGGATCTGGTTATGTTTCTATGAAATATTAAAATAAATGAGACCTCATATCACCCTCTATAATTGTTGATTAAAAAGGAAATAGATTGTATTAAATAATGTGTATGAATAGGAATGGTTAGTACATGGACTTGGAATTATTATAAATTTAAGAAACCTATAAAAATTATGGAACTTTTTTATATCAATGGAATGTCCAGACATTAGGTTTCCTTGGATTCATATGGGAACGCCTTGAGAACTCAGTGGACACCACACCAATTCATTGAACTGGTCTCCAAGGGAGATACACACCTTATAATTTTGACATAGTCTTATTAATAATTGAATTAATTAATGTAGTTCTGGTGATTCATTCACTTCATATTCAAAAATTATAATTCATTGGTTACAATTCTTGGGTTTATTTTGATGTCCACTGATATGAGGCATAATGAAATATTTTCTTGGTACCTAGTTATTCATAGACAATGATTTTATATAGATGTCCTTTATAGTTTTGGTTTTTTACATTTCCATTTTAATTCCTTGGTTGTTCCTATATATTACACTTAGACCCCTACAGCTAGACTGCATGGTTTATTATTGTGGCTTGGATCGACCTTATAAGGTCTATGATGACTTGGTTTCACCATGGTTCTCATCCTCTTATTATCACTACTTGGATGCCATGGTCGTGCCTTATGTATAAATTTTATTTATTTTTATACCTATATACATTGATTATGATATTTTTACCCTGACCATTTGTAGTTCACCTATTCAAATTCATCTGGATTAGGGAGAAGAATTTTTGGTCATCTGAACCACTCATAAGGAGCTCAAGACTGTCATGGTTATTATTTTATATACATTATTTTAGTTTTTACAAATATAATTCCACATATTAAATATATATACATAGAATGGTCATGTTATTGAAACTATGGGCGGTGGCCTACTGAGTATATTTCATAAGAAGATTAGGCCGCTGATTGTTACATGAACAGACACAATGGATGCAAGTAGGCACAAGGAAAATCACTTGATATTGGAAACATGATTTTCTTGTAGCATAATATATTTTTGAAAAAGGCATTGATTAGCCTCATGATTCTATTGGAGATAGTTTTTATCTTTTCCCTTCTGAGATACATATATTGTATTAGTGACTATTCACATGTATACCCACATATATGGTATAATATCAAGATATTGAAATCAATTTGTATGCAGTAAAAATTATTATTATTCAGTTTATTTTTCAAATTTGGATGTTCACATATTTTTATATTACAGTTGTTAATTTATATCTATTTCCATATATTTTTCATTTATAAATCCATTTTTCTAAACTATGATTATAGGGTATAGTATACCCACAAACACACCCTAGACCATAAATAATAGTCAGCAGCCATTGCGTGTGAGGATTCATGCTTGAGAACACTTTCCAAACCAAGTTCAGTTACCCAGGAGTGAACTGGGTTTGGGATGTCACATCTTGGGTTGACGCCTAAATGGACTAAATTCAATATGATGAATTACAATCAGGTATTAATGGAAATGTTATATCAATTATGCATTACATCAATTTGAAATTTATTATTATTGTCTATATGAATATTTATTGTGTTATGTTTTCCAGGGATATATTTTATATTCATACATATCAATAAAAAATGTAAACTATGATTTATGATTTAAATATTACTCTCTAATAAAATTTCCAAGATACATGATTATGCTCGAATATCCATCTGGTCATGTTATGTTCTCTTATGATCTATAATTGATAACACTTATGAATACCCTTATTGATAATGTTATCTCATCCTTATAATGTTTCCATTTACCAATGTTATGAATAATATTATTGAGTCTGATATGTCTATAAAGTTAGAATGTGTGATGAGTTATTTTGGAGTTGATAAAAAGGTACTATAAAATAAGGATTCCATTTATTATGTGGTGAAATGTCCTTTGGATGGGAAAGGATTGGGGTTTGTATGTTAATGGTTTATCCTAATTATAAATAACTCTAAAAATAAATTTTATTGAGTATATAAGTGACTAAATATTCAATAAATAAATATTAAATAATTTTGTGTGTGTTTGGTACATTTTAGTTAAAATCAAATCATGTTTTCAAAGAATATGTATTTTTCACTAGATCTGAGAGTGCATCTCCTGAGTGTCTTAGTTAGTTTTAGGGACAGTTTAGAGAAATATTGTTTTTAGCATCAGTTGAGTGTGATTATATAAAATATAAATAATTAGATAACATCACATTATATTGTTTTACCCATTATAGGAAAAAAAATATCAATGGAATTAATCCATTGATCTTTTTTTAAAAGATAAAATAACACAGTTAAAGTTGTTGGTAATTATTACATAAATGACTCAACCAAAATTTTAAACATTTTTGGAGGATTAGAGTTCTTCATATGGTGAATGATATTATTTATTACTTTTTTTTCAATTAATAATGTTCCACCATATTGGTTTTGAATTCTTCTGCAATCATATTATTTATCTAATTTTGGAAATCGATTCATTTACCGTCTCATTTTTATGGTAATGATACCTCCAATTTCTACCCATTTACTTAAAAATTATTCTCAATGTCAAGAATAATTAATTAATATGAATATAAATGAAATATATTGATATATGAAATAATAACTCAAAAATAACTTGTAAATCCTAACATATGACATCCTATGCCTCAATTGAGTTGTTTTGTGTGTATTTCCAATTATCATATCTTACATAATCCCCAAAAATAACTTGAATGATATCTAATAAAAATACTAATTTCCCACTTATTATAAACATAATGTTAATGAAATTAGACATAAATATCCCTAAATTATGATAAGAAATCTATTGGTCCAATATCATTGGGTAATTAAAAATAGCATACCAAAAAGTCTAAAATTAAATTTTCAATATTTAATTTACATCATCATAACATTATCCTAGAGCTCATCATACTCTTATCACTACATGGGATACCGTGAAAACATAAATAAACTGTGATCTAGAAATCCTAGTAAGTTTGTGAAATGAAAAAAACTCGGGTGAAGATATTATCAGAGTCAATAATTAAAACATGGAATCAATAAAGTGAAGGATAATAAGCCATAAAAATAAACATAAAAAGGGAAAAAAATTTAATTTTATGATGGGAGTCATGAAATTTATAATAATTATAAAAAAATAATACATATCATTTCAAGTTCTAATTAAGGATCAGTTAAAAAATAACTAAAGAAAATATGAGGGTATCAACCCTTGTGAATCATACATAGTATCTCATGATATTTAAGAGTTAACAATTGATTTAGGAATTATATAATTACATGCCCACCCCTTGCATTATAATATTTTATACATAGGTGTTCCACATAACAAAAACATTTGTAAATCATAACTAGGGTGGAAACCATTGATAAATAAATTGGTAAATAATGATGTTAAAAGGATTTGTAAAATATTTAATTATATGGTTGACCAAAAAATAATGGAATTAATACAATTAAATAATAATGGGTAAGGATATTCATATAATACAAGGTTTTATTCTATCAAAGTAATAATTAAATCATAATAAAATCATTATATTAATTCATGAAAAATAGAAGGAATGTTGAAAATACTCTTTTATAATCTTTATAGAGGATGATTTAAATTGAAAATAAAAAGGAAAATAGAATGGCATGAATATACCCATTAAAGTAAGGGAAAATGAATCATAAAGGAACTAAATGATTCACATGAGAGTGGTATTGTAACAAATGAAGTAATTTTATGATATATCATTTTCATCTATGTATTAATTATTTTCTATGGAATATATTCAATATAAATATATTATGTTATTTTCATTCAGAAGGAAAAAAACAATATTTATAACCAAATCATATTTTCAGAAATTATTTCATTTTATTTAAAATTTTTGAAACCAACCATGATGTTTAACTGATACTTGATTCTAGAATAAATGTGTGTTATATATTAAATAATATTATACATGTACGAATATAGTGAAACAAAAAAAACCTTATCTCATTATTAATAAAAATTACATTAGTCATCTATGTCACCAATGAGAATTTAGGACCATACAAACTAATAAATAATAGAATAAAATATCTAAAATTGTAAAAAATGGATAACCCAAATATAATAGAATAATTTCCCCCATAACCAATACTATATTAATGAAAAAATATATATTTAAACCATTCCAAATATTAATAAATTAAAAAATAACCTTAAAAGGAATTGATGTTAATATTGAGTGAAATAATTATGTTGTATTTGTAAGTTATAAAGAAAAATTTGGTTGTTGGTATTTGACTATTATATGAATGTTACTCAAATAATACCATTGGTCATATTAACCATTGGTTAGTTATACCATTGGAAACTATACCCAAGGGTGATAATTTTAAATTACCATTTGTGTCTATATGTAGTAATGAAATGGATAATTGATGGTGAAAGACGAAACGATGACCTCAACTAGTATATTCAATGCATTTGATTCTCATTTATCAAAATTTGGGAGGGAGTTACGATCACATATTTTCACCCATAAACATGTCCAATATGAGCTTCAACAAGTGATTCTTGAAATAAATATCCTACAGGATAATTTCACGTTAGCCTAGATTAACACTCATTTAATGTTAGATGGGATACCCCATGATACTACCATAATTTTACACCTTAACTATAGGGTATACACAATTATTATAAGGGGTTATGTGTTTAAGCCCTAGATTTATAAAGTGTAATTTCCTTTGTAAAAATAAAAACACTTATTCTAATAATTCCATCATAAGAATAATTTTTTTAATGAAATATATTTTTAAATGAGTTGAATTTGATAAATTAATTTTTGGATGAAAAACATATAATGGTGTTTTTTCTAGAAAGTATATTAACTTTTATAATAAACTAATGTGTTCTGCATAATATTTTTTTAAAAAATTATCTTTTAAAACAATCCTATTTAAAAAGAAACTATAAAATATTTTTATAATGTCCCATGAAATATTTAATATTCTCACAAATATTACATTACCATAAATACTTCAATTATTTTTTTAATATATATTTTTATATCTAAAAGTTTAAATTATAAAATTTATATAATATATATAATAAAATAAAAATTATTATTGAAATGATCCATTAAAAATCATTTAAGGATGAATTGATGACAATTTTATAAAATTGTATATTTTCTATGAATAATAAAAATATAGTTTTGAGTTTTTGATATGTTTTATGACTTCATATTTATATCATAATGATGTAACAATTAATTAATGATAATCAAAAACATAAAATATTTTATATTATTAATATTAATTAATTTAATAGTTTTGATCAATTTCCAAACTAATGAAGGACTTTCCAAAGTCTAAGGTGGAAAAGTTGGGGTTTTAAAACATTATTTTCTCAAAAACATACATTTCCACGTCCAATGTTGTATTTATTTCATTAGGTCGATTAAAATATCATAAAGTTCTTCAAAAATTTAAAAAAACATGAGAAAAACATTGGGTAAGACGATGTGTTTTTATTTTCTACGATATATTATTTAACGAACAATATATGGAAATTATTAAACAAGTCATTGGTATTATCTATAAATACCCACCAATTCCAATATTTCCCTTAACATCTAACACATATTAGATGAATTTATAGTAATTTACCACCCAAGGAGTCCCCCAAGGTGTCATTAAACCCTCAATGTTCCAATCCCCAGGATTTTGGATTAACTCTTCAAGGTAATAGAATTATAATTATATTTATTACCATACAATATTTCTTTTTATTAAATATTCTAATGGTTATGTTTGTTTAATTTATTATTCTTTTTATCACACCCTTACTAAAAAATGATATTTTATTAATGGGCTATACCAGTTATATCTCATTTGACACTTTTCCAAATCCATTGTTTATAGCCGTCATGCTGTAAAATTTATTTCATGATTTTCAAACTTTTACATGAAAAATTATCTTTTCCTTTTTATATTAATACCCAATCATCATTTAATTTCAATGGATTTTCAACTACATGTAAACATGACTAATACATCTGGGTATTTATATACATGAAACCAACATTCACTTTTGGGGGGTTATAAATGATGTAATCATTATGTTTTAAGAACTTCTTATGGAGTAATTTTCATATGAAACCAGCTCTTTATTTTAAATAATTTATTAGTTGAATTCTTTATTATTAAAAATGTGGCACACATGAATTTAATAAATATGAAGGGTGTGACTTGATAGTGATCAAATTCATTCGTTGAATAATTTAATATTTATAGATGACATGTTTTATGATACCATGGTCAATATAATTTGTAATTATCATTTATGAAACCTTTGTGATATGATTATGAATGTATCATTTAAAGGTTTTAGACACATTTCTAGGTTATGATTCATGTTATTATTATTTTTATATTCTTCTTGTTTGTTTCTTATTATTATGTCGTATGTTATTATTTATATGTCTCCTGATAATTTTCTATATTTATCTCTTTCGTATTCCTTTATTGGGATTCATTCTCACACTTTTCCTTTGATGTATGTTAATAGGACATGAGACACAATGAAATTACCCTACGGCGAACCCATGATGATATCATTCAGGAAGTTTAGAATTATTTTTTATGTTTTTATGTATTATTTAAAATATTACCAAGAAACTAAACGTTAAAATATCATGTATTTTGTTTCATGTAATTTAATGTTTATGTAATAAAAAGGTAGAATGCTATAGTTGGAATAAGAGAACAGTTAACTATTTATAGAAATTTGGAACTGCAAAAATTATCATGAAACCTAAGGACATGTAAAAATATAGTATGGAATCATAGTATTCTATAAGGTACTGAGTAGGTTTTTCCCAATAAAATACATCCATGTATTGATTCTACATGTTGATGTGTATCTATTATTGATATACCTATGGGTTACCCCAAAAAAACCCACATCAGGATGGAATCAATAGGTATATGGTTCTTGAAAATAGGCCTCTATTTAAACATTCCTTGTCAATCCTGGGGGATAGGTTTGCTTAATAAAAATATGTTTATGAACCATTACTGGTGCCAAAATATTTGAAGAATGAGAAAAAGAAAATGAGGCCCCGTACCCTATCCCGCGAAGCCACGATGCCGATCCACCCCATGCAATGCGGACGCCACGAAGCACCAGAGGATGTACCTCTCCGCGAATGACCATGACGTTCATGAACCCACCACAAAGAACCAGAGGCAGTACCTATCCATGAACACCATTGACGTTCGTGAACCCACCACGAAGCAAAGGAGGCAGTACCTCTACACAAACCCGGTTGATGTTCGCGACCCACCACGAAGCAACCGAAGCCCCCTTCGCGCCGCATGAGCTCTGCTTTACGACCCCTATTGCCTATAAATACTGAGATCCCCCTGATCTCTCCGGAAAGACAAACCATCCTTTCTACTTCTCAGCTCCCAAATTGAGAATCACTCTTTGCTCAGAGTATCATGAGCCTCGCGAAGTAATTTTGCTTCGCGAGAGGCCTTCGCCTTGTCTCGTTTTTATCCCCTCTTTTGAAAGGGATTCCTTATGTGAAGCCTAAGGGCATTTGCGAAGGAAGGGGATCCCCAAGGGGACCAGGGAAGTCACACAGTGTTTATTCTTCAAAAAACACCCACCCTGTACATGTGATCCACATTCCATGACAGGGGCACTGTCCTTCGCGAAGCACACTGCTTCACACCACATTGCTTCGCGAGGCACCTATGCTTCACGAGGCACCTGTGCTTCGTGAGGTAGTTCTCCAAGAACACCCTTCCACTTCATAGAGATCCTCCCATTTTCATATCCTCCCCATGATAAGGCTAAGGCACCCCACTTTGCGGAGCACACCCCTTTGCAAGTCCCCTCCAATACGCAGAGCAACTGAGATCCGCAAGTTCCATGCCCACAGACCCCTCCGCTTGGAAATTCCTTCTCACGTGCGACCCTCCAGGTTTGAAAAATGTGATTTTAAAGTCCGCTGGATGATACTTCCCATAGAGTTTCTTCACCTAATGCTTCTTCTCATATGGACGCTAATGGATATTTCTTCTTCACATAGCCACGCTAACTTCGACCCCTCGATGGTGCGCTATGCAACCCCCTTCTACATGGCATTGCTATTACCTCCCCCCCTACAAGGAGAAGAGGGTATCGGTCATATAAGGCCTAGGGGTGCGGAGTAAACCAACCTCGTCTGAGCTGTAGGACTTTAAACTGCCAAGCACCTCGTCCTCAACAAATGACGTTAAACTGTGATTTGGCCCCGTGCCTCACACATAAGGACCCCCCGACTCGGACATTCTTTACGCCACTCATCTCCATGGGGATGGGATCACCCACCCCCCCCCCCCACATGGAATGATATCCACATTCTCGTAGTGGTTTATTTCCATGGGGGAAGGGAAACCACCTTGGTGTAATCCCCTAGCCCCTCTTGTGGAAGGTATCACACATGCACCTCCGTACTTCCTCACCGCCAGGGCTAGTGGAGGTCGTGATAGGGAACGAGACGCCTCCTTTCTACGATCCCAAATCCTTCTCCCTACCCTCTTTGTCGCTCTCGGGCCTCCATCCTAGAGTAAGTCCTAATACCATGGTTTGTGTAACACGTAAGCCCCTCTTCACTTCTCACAGATGCACCCTTTACGACGTCATCGTTAGGTCCTTGCCGCCTCTTATTTCTAACACCGAGCATGACTCACGTGGGCATAGAGTGAGCATCGACTATGACACCAACCCCTATCCCGCATGAAATTAAACTGTACACCATTTTGAACTATGAGGTCTTTGATCCATATCAAGGCATGGTATGTAGGAAGCCTTCAAGAGGTTCAGTCCCACCGCCCATCGTTTCTTCACGTCAGGTTCTACCCTCGTCCGATATGATGTTAAACTGCATTCCAGACCCACGGAAATCTATTGTGACAATCCTAAACTACGAGGACATTGATCCATGTCAAGGCATGGGACGTAGGAAACCTCACGAGGTTCAAGCCCCCCACTCGTTGGTCATCCCGAACACCTTCACGTCGGTTCACCAAACTCCACCCTAGGCCGCCTTAGAGTATAAGCCCCAAAACGCCCCTGTTCCGCATGACGTTAAAATGTACAGCTGAACTATGAGTACATTGATCCATATAAAGGTATGGTACATAGGAATCCTTCAAGAGGTTCAATCCCACCACTAGTGGACCCTCGGGTTCACCTTCACATCGGTTCACCGATGAAACCCAACCCGAACTACGAGGACTTTGATCCATGTCACAAATGGTACGTAAGAAGCCTCCCAAAGGTTCAAGCCCATCACCCATCAGAGAAAGGTCCATTTTCACGTCAGTACAACCACATCCCTTATGAGCTATAAGGACTTTGATCCATGTCAAGGCATGGTATGTAGGAAACCTCATGAGGTTCATGCCCACCACCCAGTCGTTCTGACCGTCATTCACGCCAGGTCACCAACTCCTTGGGAAGCCTAGAGCATAATCCCCACACTATTCTAAACTATGTGGTCTTTGATCCATGTCATAGAATGGTACGTAGGAAGCCTCCATGATGTTCATGCCCACCACCCACCTAGACCAAGGTCCCTATTCACGTTAGTTCTCCGACATTCCCGCGTCCCACATGACATGAAACTGCATCCCAATCTATTGGTAAGCCGTTGTGACCCCGCCATCAAGTTGTTATGACACCCCTTCATGTCAGTTAAAAAACCCCTTTTCAGCCCGAACTACGTGGAATTTGATCCATGTCAAGGCATGGTACGTAGGAAACCTCCCGAGGTTCAAGCCCAACACCCATTGGACCATGGTCCATCTTCACGTCGGATCACCGATGCCTTATCCCGAACAACATGGACATTGATCCATGTCAAGGCATGGTACGTAGAAATCCTTCCCGTGGTTCAAGCCCATCACCCATTGGTCGCTCCAACACCCTTTACATCGGTTCTCACCAACTAAACTACACAGACTTTGATTCCCTTCCATGGGGATATGTAGGAGGACTCTTCGAGGCATAAGCCCGTCACTGCCATCATCTTCGTGATCGTCTCGTCACATACCCCATCCACTGCATTAAACTTTACATCGTCCATCCTGATTCTTACCCGGGCCGCCATTTCCCGGTAAGATCATGCCACCTCACTCTTCTCCACATCATTCGGGAAGCCGCCCATGCGCTGGCCCCAATATGTCTGTTCCCTCAAGGGGGTTCCTCAATCTAGTCCACCCTCATCGGTGTTCTGATTAGCCTGATCCATCTCCGCTGGACGTTAAACTTGCAGCATACCCATTGTTAAACATGGGAATCTGAGGAAAACCTCAGATACATGCCTATGGTATCTGATTCCCCGCACTCGTTGTGGGATTCCACAGGCTTTCGCACCCTCGAGAAGCCATATAATAAGGGAAAAAAGATAGAAACCCTAATTACTTAGGGTTCAGACAGGTTAATGATGCTTTGACGTGACTACTCCCCCAACTGAAGCTTGCTTCCCTGACCAAACCCCTTGGAATGACCTGACAGAAGCAGTGTAATTAACTGGCGTTCATAGAAACATGGCACTGGGAAGAGTTTCACAAACAATGTATTAAATCTATTAGGGAGAACCATACTAGGTGACGAGTTCTAAGAAGGAATCCACGGAAGGAGGAACCAACATCCCATCATCCCATTTAGATCATGGAGAAGACGCCCCTGAATAAGGAATGGATATCGCCCACCTTTGGAAAGTAGGAATGCGGGGCATCAAAAGACACACCGATGTCCTCCACAGATGGATGTGCGCCCCCCCGATGAAAGCGTTGGAAACAGAAATGGTAAACTCGATGTGAAACTCTTCTCCTCAATATGGATATTAGTAGTGCTCGAGACATAGGTAGAATGACGTGTCATCAGATCCAGATATCTGGCGCCGGGTGCCACCAAAAAAATAGCGGGCCTGCCGTGAAACTCTCCAGAAGTTGGGGCAATAGAACGTGGGTCATTCCGTTCTGCAATGATGTCGGCATGGATCCATCTTACCAGCCACAGAATATGGAATGTCATTGAGGCACTGGTTGTATATTTCATTTCCTCACAGTGCTGATGAGTTAATCTCCCTGCTTCCCAGGAATCGGGTTGCTGCTACAGGGACACGATCGCTGCCCACCAGCCTACACAGGGGAAGGGGAACACTAGCACAACCACTCTGTGTGGCTCTACTACTACCACAACAGCGTCGGCATCCACGAACGTGGTGCGCCCACACCCCATATCCCCATCGGAAGTCATCCAGTGAAGGGTGATTAACGATTTTATATGCCGTTACGAGGAGGAGGGAATAATCCCAACCCGGTATATGGCCTGCCTGGACATGGAGGCGTCCAAGCCCTGCCGTCAATGCCACCCTTGAGGGCCGTGCAGGTATCCCCTACTCCTCATCCTGACGTTTAATCAATTTGGGAGCCTATCCCCGGAATTCCTTGACGACTCCCTGCCTTACGATGATGAGGTGGGTGACGTCTGGCTCAGCCTTGTCAGAGTCCTGATTCAAGGGCTCCATGTAAGGGCCCCCACCCGGACGGGGCAGCGCCACAGTTTGTCCTTTCCAGAGGAACAGGTTGGCTATGCCCATACACAACCCGCACAAGCTTGCCTGACCCAACAACAGCGTTGGGCCCGAGATGAGGACGTCCGTCAAGGGACATTAATGTGGATAGCTACTATGGCCCGAGACACCGCCAACACATATCATGAAGTCCCTTCACACACTGAGCAGGGGCGCTCCTATGCCTATACGAGATCGAGGCCCCAACCGCCCCACAGGCATGCTGGGTTAACTCTCTGGGTCACAGGCCTGAGTGGTGATCGTCGCGAACCAACCTCCGGTGATGTCACCCCGTACAGAGGTCCTCCCCATACCACCACTCCACAATGCATGGGACTTCCCTTCTCCTAAACTCTTCAAGGAGGTATGCCCCATGCTATCCCCAACCTGAATAAAGACCCTCCCTGTGGCAGTGACACTCAGCGCGGAAGACTTTCCCGTGCCCACCACACTGGGTATGGAGTTCCTCCTCCTACCCCCAACCTTCGATGTGAATACATTTCCCTTTAGGTCCATCACCAACTTGGGGATCCTCCATATGTCTTCTCCACAACTGGTGAAGGTCCTTCTTTCCCTGGAAACCAAAGGGGTGAAGCTCAGCCTCGCTCCACCTACACCAAGAATGGAGGTCATTCCCATTCTCCCGCCGGTTCCAACGGAGGTTTCTCCCACTCAGGTGTTGTTCATGGAGGTCCTCCCCATGTTCCCTTTGAAATTTCTCTCAATGCCCCTCGCAACCCGGTTGTCTCAAGTGGAGGTCCTCTCTGCCCTGGCACCATCGCGGCCCTAAGACTACATGTCTGGAATTAGACTTGTCCGAAAGAGCCACCTAGGGGCAGTAAGGCGGGCCGTCGCCGCCATAAAAAGAATCCTAGGAAGGACCGGACAAAGATCAAATCGGCCCATTTCTTGGATTCTGAAGCAGAATGTGACTCAGCAGGGGAAACATCCCCTCAGTCCTCTGTGTCAAGGATCGGGGCAGGAACATGGCGTGTTAGCCTCATCCTTCTAGAATTCGAAGTCCACCGGATTCCCGCATCTCGTCACAGGTACATCTAGGAGGAGGAAATTTTTGGAGCCCCACAGGTTCTGATCGTGCAGTCACCACCGTCATCACCAGAAGCACCCTCTACCTCGACCCGTGATAACAGAGAGCTATTTTGTGGACCGATGGTTATTGAGAAACAACTTGACCCATCACCAGTAACCGCTATCCCCGAACAAGAAGCTGTGGCTATCAGCTTTTCGTATTGTGACATTGTGGTCATGTCACCGCAATCTTTAGAGGATGGACCAGAATTCGGTGGTCAGTCGGATTGTTCGTCGTATTCTCCGCTGCCCAGTTTACTATACCAGCAGTCCGCCTCAGTACCGTTATTGGTTCCTCATCCTCCTCCGATTGATTAGTGGGGAATTACGCGGCCAGACCCTGAATCCATGACTAGGATCATCTGGAACATTCTTACGGTGGATCACATCCCTGAGAAGTTCGGGCCAGCGGCAGCATCAAACATTCATGCACCATAATCCCTCACCCAAGAGGAAGTTGAGTGCTTCCTTCAAACCCTATGGGAGACACACTTCTGAATTCGTTATTATCAGGTGATGTACCCCAGGAGCCAAGTTCACTTTGACGAAATCAGCGAGCAATGTCGTCTGGTCGATTTGGCCACACTCCCCATGTCCCAGTGCCCTGAGTCACCAGGTCGCCAGAGCGCCCTCCAACAAAAATGCGTTGAGAGTTTCAAGGTACTCTACAAATTCATCAGGGAAGATACCCCCATGTGAAAGTCCATAGATGGGGACAGTATGCCACCCTCCTCTTCAGTCCTATCTGGCGGCACCCCGACTCATTATGCGACATTGAGGGCATGCCCCCAAGGAGGGTTGTGTCCACATGGCTGACATAGTGGACAAGGATGATGAGATGGAGTTCCTTGATGGAGACATACCCCATGAGGGTGTACCACCACTGTTGGACACATCGGGGAGGATTAAACATCAGCAGAGGATCCTCCTAGGCCTCTATGTGCCCACCGAGTCGCTGGTACTGAGTCGGAATGCCGGTAAGGGTAGAGAGAATGTCGTAACTATCAAGCACTCTAACCCGTACGCCTCATTGCAGAAGAGGGATGAAGACCCTAAGAAGTCAGTGTTGCGCCAACAACTCGTTGAGTAGAATAGGCTGGTCAACGAACAGCTGTTTGAACGCCCTATAGAATGATGACCCGACTATGGTAATCCTAAGCCGAGGAAGCAGGGGCAGGAAAAATTTCCCCCGAGCAAGATGCCTTCGGGAAACCCTGGTCATGCTACTTCCGCGGACAGGGCACGAGCCGGAACTCATGGTAAGAGGGCGTGATACGTCTCCCCAAACCCTCCCGAACGGCGCGGCAATCCAAGGAATACAGCCCGGGTTCCCCCAGCTACCCCAAAGGCTGTTCCACCAGTCGCTCCACGAGCTGTTGAAGCGATCTACCATGTCGAAGAGCCCGGAAACACACTCGTGGTTAGGTATCCCTACCATGAAAGGGACCCCCACCCAGATGATCCTATAGTGGCACTCATCACCTGCCTTGAGGTGTTGGAAACGCGACAGGTGGAAGTCCCACCAGATGGAATGTCATATCCTGCATGGGTGGATGATATGCCTGCACCTTTAGGTTTTTGGAATCCCAATTTCACACCCTTTAATGGGATAGAGGACCTTCCACAACACTTGGCTCAATTTTCCTCCAGGTGTGGCCCCATGTTGGGGACCCCAGCATAACAGGAAGGCTCCAAGCTCCGATGATTTGTGTAGACGTTGGAGGGCCATGCATTCGTCTAGTATAGCCAGCTCCCTATTAGATCGGTGACCGGCTTGGAGGCTCTCTGCCGACAGTTCCTATACCAGTTCAGCTCCACCACACGAATGACTAGCATCAAAAACCTCTTCAGGTGAAAAAGAAGTCCTGATGAGCGAGTTGCAGACGTCATCGCCCAGTGAAAGGGGCTTACATACTCCCTCGACATGCCACTGACTCAAGTGAAATTTCTGACGATGTGCGTATGGAATGTCATAACAGAACTGGTTCCTTCCTTGATCACCCAGAACTTCCCTGGAGGGTTCTGGTACTTCTCAAATAAGGCCTAGCGTCTCGGGGAAGCTCTTCAAAAGGCTAGTTAGGCGCGTCTGCTACCCCCTATGATCCCAGCAAGGAGGGATTCCAGAGCCGAGCCCGCCGCAGTGGCCCAAATAGAATCCCTCGGGTATATAGAGAGACTTCTAGTGGCACCGACCCAATAACCTTGCAGAGGCCCTCAACCTTAGACACAACCTCCTGCCCAGCAGCGACCACCTCAGAACCGGCAGGTTCCCCAGCACAATGTGCCACCACCTCCTAGGCGGGACAACCAGGCTCCTCCTCATTGGAAGGCGCCTCCAGCACCGTGTCAGGACAATGCTCCCAGAGCCCCCTATCTGAAAATAAGGCACCAGACATACTCATTCAATGAGAATCAGGTCCCCGGTTACATCCTTAGTGCCCTAGAGCAGGGGATTGTGCGCTTAACTGAGTGAAGAAGTACAGAAGATTTTAATCTCACCCGTCGACCCAACTACAGCCTAAATCATCAAATCCTGGGGCACACACTCAAGTAGTGTTATGTGTTTAAAGACTGGCTCCATGACCAGGTTGATATAAATGTAGTCAAGTTGGGACAGGCTCCGACATAAGTGAAAGGTGTCTCTGTCTGGTCAGAAAGCTGTAACGATGACGAAGGAGAGTGGCAGCAGGTTCCCAACCATGAGTCCCAGAAGTACGAAGACTGGATGGATCGTAAAATCGTCGCCCGCATCCATTGTATTATTTGGGCATGCCTGAATCAGACGGAGCATTTAGAAGATGCGACCAGTACCTATGAATAGTCATCTCATCTGGCCTCTTCCCAGATGGGCAAGCAACAGCGGTGTTAGTAGAAGCGACGCGCTCCACCGCTGTCGTCGTCATCCCACACTCTCGGTTACTTCATTCCCCTGGAGATGGGGATCCCGCCATGAATTCACCCAGTGGTGGATGATTCATCTAACGACAGTCATGGGTACGCTTCGGTTTATACCATAGAGCTGGAAAATCCCTATATCACTCCCGACAAGGGAGAATTCCAGGCAAACCTCCATAATGTCCCTGATTGACATCAATGTCGGTAGAACCATGACTACAAGGTCCATCGGGGTGTATCGGTTAGAACCTCATTACAGACTTTGCACGCTACTGAAACTAAACAACAAGCCCAACATAGTTATCCGCATGTGCAACCTCCTCATCTGGTTCCCTTAGATCTACCTCAACTTCCATTTGTGCTACTAGGTCAGGCAGAACTGCCTCATCCGTACCGCGACCAGTCTCTCCCTACTATAGTCCAATCATAATTGTCCAGTATTTATCTAGAAACAACTCTTCATGCCTCGACTAGAAGGCAGAGGGACATACCCAGTACCAACCAGCCGCTGGTCCAGCCTGCAGGGCCCGCTGTTCCTCCAATTGCAGAGCGACCTCTTGTAAGAAGAGGCTCGAGTCTGGCCCTGAAGTATGATGTTCTGAAGCACCTTGACATTATTTTAGCGAGAAATTCTATCCTTGAAGCTCTTCACCTACCATCTAAAATGCATGAGGAACTTGCGGAGGCCTTAAGGAGACCCCTCCAATTTGAGATGGAGGTAGCATCTGCAGAAGCCTTCCACACTGAGGCAATTGAGAATTACGAATGTCAGGAAGTTATCTCGTTCTCCAGTGAAGATGAAGACCCTCTTATACAGGGTCACATTCGTCCACTGTACATCTCTGGTCAATTAAATGTCATGGAAGTCTACCACTGTCCTGTTGAAACAGGGTCTGGGATTAACTTAATCCCGACCCGGACACCGCAGATGCTGGGTTTGTCTGAGGATGATCTAACTACCTCTGACCTCGGAATCCAGGGTTATGACAGGACCGAGCAGACCTTGGTCGGCAAGATCTGTTTGAAGTCCTAGTTCAGTGGCCAAATGGCTAGTACCAAATTCATGGTCGCCCCCAGGACACCGCATACAACGCATTGATGGATAGGCCATGGCTCCATCTGCATGCAGCGATCCCTTAATCATATCACCAATGCCTCAAATACTCCCTCAATGGTCGAGTAGGAATGAACCAAGGAGATGTGTCTCCTTTTGCCTCTTGTGAAGCCCACTACTTGGATGCCAAATATTACAAGAGCAAGGATAAGCAGAATCTGGGAAGTGAGGATGAACCCGACCCGGTCACAAGTGATCCCTGGGCAGGTCTGGATGACACCTACATCTTCATGATCCATCGGTTGGAGGCCACATCCCCCGACATGGGGCAGTGATTTTTTTTAGGTACAAGAGGAAAGCATATTCCTAGGTCCATGTGACGGCGGAAAAACACCTCGTACTCCTACACCCACCAGACTCAGGTGATCCCAGAACCTCCTACCCCTGTATGGTACTGAGACATCAGGGTCATGGCAACGACGGTAGGTCATACGTGTCTTTTCCACCATGCTGGAATCAACCAGCTCAAGACGACATGCCACTGCTGCTTTGATGTCATCAAGCATGGACCCTTGGGACAAAGACCAGATGGGATTGGATCAACTGCCTTCATCGCTATGGTCTCAGTGGCTCATGAGTCTCCTGGTGTGATGAACATTGCTGCTCAAGCCTACACCATCAACCCATTAGAGTCTGGAGGCTCGAAAACAACTACCCCTATGGAAAATCTCTCCAAAAATGGAGAAGATGATCTAGAGGATACTTCCCCCACCTTTGAAGAAAGCATCTCTACCACGATCGATGAACTAATACATGTGAACCTTAGTATCAAGGTAGATCAGAGGCCCACATTGATCAATGATGCCATTTCCCTCAAGGAGCAGCAGTTTTACGTGGACTTTCTCAAAAATAATTGTGATGTGTTCGCCTGGAGTTACGACGAGATGCCATGACTAGATGCCAAGATATCCGTCCACCGCCTTGGTCTCCCAACAAACCATCACATGTTCATGCAGCCTTCCAGAAAGATGCACCTTTCTCACGGTGCCCTGGTTGAGGCCGAGGTTGATAAACATATCAAAACCATCTTCGTCAAGGAAGTCCAGTACCCGAAGTGGCCGGTCAACATTATGATAGTCAGGAAGAATAACGTACAGATCAGAGTCTATATTTACTTCTGCGATCTCAACTGCCACTGTCTGAATGATGATTTTACCCTTCTAGTGATAGAGTTGTTGATTTATGCTACGGCCGGGTTCCAATCCCTCTTTTTCATGGAAGGGTATTCCGGGTACAACCAGATCTAGATGGACCCCAAATATGAAGAGTCCACTGCCTTCAGGTCTCCCCAAGGTATTTTATTTTACCAGGTCATGCCTTTCGGCCTAAAAAATTCCGGTGCCAGCTATCAGTGGGCCATGCACTGCATATTCAATCCAATTCTTGGGAGATTGGGGGAGTGATATGTAGATGATCTGGTGTTCAAATCTCATCAACGCCAGGACCATCTCAAAGACATTGAGAAAGTGTTCAGTTTACTCCGCTCCCGCCACCTAAAGATGAACTCGTTGATGTGTGCCTTTGGAGTCACCTCCGGGAAATTTCTTGTCTTTGTTTTCAGATATCGAGGCGTAGAGATTGACCCATAGAAGATCAAGGCCATCAGCCAAATGCCTCCCCCAAGTAACATTCGGGAGCTTTGAGGTCTCCAAGGATACTTAGCCTACATATGTCGATTCATCATGAATATGACTGGAAAGTGTAAGACCTTTTCCCAAATCATGAAGAAAGGCTCTGCCTATGAATGGGATGAAGAGTGTTAGGCCGCCTTTGAGGAAATCAAGCAGTATCTGCTCCAGCCTCCAGTCCTGATGTCACCCGTTGTGTGAAAGCCGCTAGTCCTTTATGTGACCGCTCTGGAACAGTCTCTCAGTGCCCTGCTCACCCAAAAAAACAATGAGGGTACAAAGAAAAAAATCTACTACCTCAGCCGCATACTCCTCGATACAGAGACCAGATACTCCCCCATCGAAAAGAGGTTCATGGTGCTCATGTTTTCCATACAAAAATTGCTGCATTACCTGCAGCACCATGAGGTATAGTTGGTCTCTCGGGTAGACCCACTGAAGTACATTCTGAACAGTCCCATGTTGACTGGCCGACTAGCACGGTGGGCGGTGATCCTCCAACAGTTTGACATCAGGTTCGTTCCTTAGAAGGATATCAAGGGATAGGCATTGGAAGACTTCCTATCTTCCTATCCAACCTCTGTGGATCAATCCCTGGACCAGAATTTTCCTGATGAGGCAATCTTCTCAGTCGATCATGCTTTCTCATGTTGGAAAATACACTTCGACAGTACCTCCCGAAGCCCCACCGGTAGGAGGCTCAATGATCATAAGCTCAACAGAGTGGGTCTAGGTATCATCTTCATCACCCTGGCGCAATCCGTCCTTCCATACTCATTCCCTTTTATAGAAGGCTGCACTAACAATGAGGTAGAGTATCAGGCTCTCATCATCGACCTCGAGCTGGCCCTTGATATCGATGTGCCCCATTCTCATTTGAAAGGGGATTCCGAACTAGTCATCAAGAAGTTCAATGGTGACTATTTTGTCAGAAATCCGTAACTCGTGCCATTGTTGGAGTGAACCCTCCATCTAATGGCCCAGTTCCCTTCTGGAACAGAGGTTACCCATGTCCCTTAGTCACAGAATAGTTGAGCGAACACTTTGGTCGGCCTAGCTATGTCTCTTACAGAACCTGAGCAAGATGATCTGGTTATACATGCAGCACACCAGAGATTCATCGACCCCATCACCCCATATGATGACGACGGCCTATGGGTAATCAATCCTACCACCTGACCCTCCACGTCAAGAGCCCCAGGCTCTTTATATGCAGTAGTTGAGGCCACTCCTGACTGGAGGGCCCATTTATTCGAGTATCTCCAAAATGGTTGCCTCCCAGATGATTGGGCCAAGTGTGAGCGAATCTGACACTGCACACTACTGTTTACCCTCCAGAGTGGTCTCAGTCTTGAGCAGATCATCTATAAGCGGGGATTCATTGGTTTTCTCCTTCATTGCATTCAAGGAGTTGATATTTCTGAGGTCATGCAAGAGGTTCATTCCGGTTCTTGCGGTGCCCACCAGGCTGGGCCAATGCTATGCCATCAGATCTAGAGACTGGGGTACTTCTCGCCCTCTATGATCTATGATTGTATTGCGTTTTCCAAGATATTCCACACGTGCCAAGTTCATGATAACTCCCTACATCGACCGCCAGAGCCTCTCCACTCCACATGTACTCTTGACCATTTGCGATGTGGGGACTCGATGTCATGGGACCATATCAACCCGCGACAGCTCGCTAGTGTAGGTTCATCTTGACTGCCACAGATTTCTTCTCCAAGTGGGCAGAGGTAATTACACTAAAAGAGGTCAAGGCCCATTCCAACATTTACTTCTTAAGCTCCAATATCATCCATCGGTGTGGAGTCCCTCATGCTGTCCTCACCGATAATGGCACAAACTTCCGAGCAGCCGAGCTGAAGATATTGTACGCCAAGTACAATATCCATTCATACCATACCTCTTGCTATACTGCACTGGGAAATGGGAAGATCGAGTCATTCAACAAAACCCCCTTTAATATTTGGCAGAAAATGGTTGGTCAGTATAAGAAAAGTTTGGCCAGAAAATCTCCCCAATACCCTTTGAGTGTATCGGACGATGACGCACATTTTCACCTAGGTGACTCCATATTCCGTTGTGTATGGGGCTGAGGCCATCCTAACCTTCGAGATAAATCTACCATCATTACGCACTGTAGTCTATGAGTAGCAGGTGCCAGATAAGGTGGCTGAAATCCATCTAGCTAAATTGGAGTACTGGATGAGAACCTGCTCCATGCCCTGCACAATCTGGGAGGGCATCAGATAAGATAGCCAGATCCTTCAACAAGAAGGTTCACCTTCACACTTCTCTTCAAGGTGACCTGGTATTGTCCCTCCAAGCACCAATGATCCCTGGCAGGAAACCACCCATGTTAGAGCCCAAATGGGATGGTCCCTACATCATTCATAAGGTCTACCCCAATGGAGCATACTCCTTGGTAACCATGGATTGTGAGCACATACCTCCTCCAACCAATGCAAAGTTCCTCAACCAAAACTTTTCCTGAGACCATGGGTCCCTCATAACCCTAAACTGCACCCCGGTCCCGCATGACCACAAACTGTATGGTCCCACCTGACCTTAAACTGGACGGTCCCGCATGAACTTAAACTGTAAGGTCCCACACGACCTTAAACTAGAAGGTCCCACACAACCTTAAACTGTACAGTCCAGCACGACCTTGAACTGTACGGTCCCGCACGACCTTAAACTGTACTTTCACGCATGACCTTAAACTGTATGGTCCCACACAACCTTAAATTGGACGGTCTCACATGACCCTAAACTACACGATTGTCCTGCATGACCTTAAACTGTCAAGTCATGCATGAAATTAAATTTCAACATCATCCTCTACGATGTGAAACTACATCATCATTCGTCATGTTGTTAAACTGCTCATTACCGTCCTGCATTACAATAAACTACAAAATGGTCCGAGCTCTATGACCCAAAACTAAGATCTCTCTTGTACTCACTACAAGACGTTAAACTGCAAGATGGTCAGGCCTTCCTGATCGAGTCCTTGCCTCATGACCCTTGGCCTCCTCGAGCCCCCTGACCCTCGTCCTCACTGCAAGACGTTAAACTGCAAGCTGGTCAGGCCTTCCTGACCAAGGCCTAGACTCAGGCACCATGGTCTCCTTGGGCCCCCGACCCTCTTCCTCACTGCAAGATGTTAAACTGAATGCTGGTCAGGCCTTCCTCACCGAGGCCTAGAATCAGGCACCTTGGCCTCCTCGGGCCCCCAACCCTCGCCCTCACTGCAAGATGTTAAACTGCTAGGTTGTTAGGCCTTTCTGACCAAGACCTAGCATCAGGCCCCATGACCTTCCATGACCCAGGCTCTCTTAGGGGATTGTATGGTGTTGTGTTGGATTGTGTCATCATTCGCATCGGGTTATGTTCCATTCTATACACGTCCCTGGATGAGACGCGTTTCATCATCCTACATGGCGTTAAAATGTGCTTCTAGAACTACGAATGGCTTGATTCCCATCTTCATGGGATACATAGGAATGCCCAAAAAATTTGTCTGTTAGCCCAGCCCAAAGGCCAGAATCTTCCCCTCAGGTCAATACATATGGAAGGGTGCCCACTTTTTCCCCAATTTACGTCGAGCAAGCCTCGATCTGGCTGTACGCCCCTCTCCCTCGAGACCTTCGCTCATTTCACAGATGGGTACAACTATGCTTCACCCACTCATTGAATGGGATTCCATACCTTTACCCATCCGAAAGGGCCCCAGAATGGTATGGATGCTAGGCCTAAGGGATCTCATACCACTTCAGGCCAACTCCCTCGAGGATTATGAGCAACAAGATGATACAAGTCATGCGTTTCGAATGCGGTCGGCGGTTGATGGTCATTTGTTCCTCCCATCTCAGGTCAATATAGGGACATTGTGTTTCGAACATGGTCAGCAACCACCCTGGATCTTCATGTCCACCCCATGATTTCCCAAACATCGAGGGTAGTGATTCGTTCTGCCCCGCCCTGAAGTGACGAACACTTTCCGGGCAAGGCCAACTATCGGGCCCCTGGCCCAGGTTATCATTTATGGGATTGTGTGGTGTGGTGTGGGATTACGTCCTCATTCATGTCAGGTTACTGTCCATACCGAACTCATCCTTGAAAGAGACGCCTTCTCTAGACTTCTTTCTTTATGAAAGACGTTAAACTGCAAGCTGGTCAGGCCTCCATGACCGAGGCCCAACCTCAAGCCCCTTTGCCATTCCGGGCCCACGACCACTGTCCTCAATGTAAGATGTTAAACTGCAAGCTAGTCATGACTTCTTGACCAAGGCCTAGCCTCAGGCCTCTTGGCATTCTTGGTCCCCTTATCCCAAGTTCATACCTGGAGTGTACGGTGTGGTGTGTGACTATGTCCTCATTCACGTCCGACTACTAGTCGTTCCGTACACCTCCCCTATCCAGGGAATCATATTCCCCAAACCTCATCTTCACTGTATGATGTTAAACTATTAGTAGGACATGCCTTCCTGACCAAAGCCCAACTATCAGCACCTTTTGAATTTTCGGGCCCCCAGCCTAAGTCCTCTTTTATGGGACAACATGGTGTGGTGGGGGATTATGTCCCCATTCTTGTCGATTTGTTCACCGTACCATACACCTCCCTTGTTTAGGGGTATCCTACTCCCCTCCACATCTTGCATGACGTTAAACTGCATCTTGAGAACTACTTGTGGCTTTATTCCCATCCTTATGGGATATGTAGGACCACCCGGATGTCTTGGCTTTGAGTCCATCCCCATCTTCCGGAAATCTCCATCCCACCTTGGCCCCTTGGCCTACCCTTACATGGAGAGGAGAGTATATATCATGTTATGGGATTAAGTCCTCATTCACGTCATCCTTGTAATGATCATGCCAAGTACCTCTCCCGCATGAGCCGCTTCGTCGACCCTTTTCAGCATTTCACCAATGTGACTATGGGTACTCAGGTTTAGTACCTAGAATGATGGGTTCTACTCCGACATGTTTTCACCCACTTTTTAGGCTTTTTGTTTCCCTTCATCAGGGCTTTCATCACCTTTTACACTCGAAGGGACCCCCCAGAACAGCCTGGATACTATGCCTAAGGGCTCTCCTACCGTTACGGGCCAACTCCCCCGAGTGTTTTGGACAGCAAATCAATAAAAATCCCACGTTGCAAATATAGTCATCGGTCGATGCTCGTTTGTTGTTCCCACTTCAGTCTGATGCGATATGGAGACTGTTTTTCTACTACGGTTAACAGCTACCCTCCGGCGCCATGCTAACCCCATTAAGCCCAAAATTTCTGTTACATGATTCATCTTTCTCCACCTCATCAGGTCAAAGTAGAGTTTCGAAACTCTTAATAGTATTCCTCAGTGTGCATCTGTGAGTTAGGGGAACAAAGCTGCGTTAAAGGTGTCCTTTATGGCTCTGCACCGACTTCCCTTTGATAGACGTTCTAGGTATTGCGATAAGGATATTCCTCCCTTGTTTCCCACACCGAGTTTAACTCATGTGAACTTAGGGATCATGTCAAGTTCAGTTCTTATTCAGAATGTTTCCATCCACCCTTGGTCCAAGCTCTAAGACCATAAATTAAGATCTCCTCAGAACTACGTCAGGCTTGGTTCCCATCCTCACGAGGATATGTAGGAATGCCCATACCTATGGTCTTTGAGTCCAGTTCGAGTTCAGCTAATTTGCCTCTTCTGTCCTTCAATTAAGACCGTGACTACGGGACCACATGGCATGGCGTGGTACTTTGGCCTCATTCACGTTGGGTTTTCAATAGTCACACCACATATACCCCATTCTAAAAATTAGCCTTCCTATTTTTTGTCCCGCACGACATTAAAAGGCACCATCTAGAACTATGTGTGGCTTGATTCCCATCCTTATGGGATATGTAGGACCACTTGGATTTCTAGACTATGCGTCTAGCCCCACTTCTTAGAGATCTCCTGATCACCCGATCACCTAGGCCCCTTGGCCTGTCCCTCTCCATGAGGGGGATATATAGGTGTGGTACATAGTTTTTGGCACCATGCCCCCCCATCTCTTGGGAATCTGCCATATCTTGCCCGCCCTCAAGTTGATTCCCTCAACCCATTATAGTGGTTCTCCCATGTGTTAAGGGTACTCTGGTCTAGGACCAAGAGTGTCAGATTCAACATGGTCAAGTTCCTTCCATTTTTCAAGATTCATGTTCCCTTTTATTCGGGCTTTCATGACCTCTCACACCCTGAGGGACCCCTAATAATGGCATGGATACCACGCCTAAGGGATGTCCTCCCATTACAAGACAAATCCCCTGAGGGTTTTGGAAAAAAAATTGATACAAATCCCGTGATGTGAATATTGTCAGCGGTCGATGCTCATTTGTTGTTCCCATTTCCGGATAATGAGATATATATGCTGCTTTTCCGCCACGGTCAGTAGTTACACTATGTGTCATGCCAGACCCTTCAGTCCTCAAATGTTGGTTGCATGATTCACATTAAGTTCCACCCCATCGTGTCTAGGTGGAATCTCGACACATTTGGAACTATCCCTCAGTGAACCTTTGCATGTCTTGGTGACAAAGCTGCAATACGGCGTCCTTTGAGGATACCGAGGTCCGAGCTCTAAGACCATAAACTATGATCTTCATATAGAACTATGTATGGCTTGATTCCCATCTTTATGGGATATGTAGGACCACCCAGACATCTCATTTTTAGGTCCATCTCTTTTGGGAGCTAGTCTCTCCCCCCTTCATTACTTACCTCTATATTGGACCCTCGGCCTGAGGTTCCTCTCTCGAAATTGCATACGGTGTGATATGGGATTATGCCCTCATTCACATCGGTTATGATTCATGGCACCATACACATTTCCCACCTACCATCGCCTCAGATACGTCTACACTGCATGATGTTAAAATGCATGCTTGGTCCTATCACACGACCCTAAATTGTGACATTATCGTCCTGGCCGCACAATGAAAAACGGAACTGCATTGTGATGACCTCATCATAGAGGACATCATGTTGGGTATTGGTAATTCACCATACCATTTTTCAATGCCTACTACGACTTGATTCTTGTGGAGGCATCGGTGCTTGCTACCCTCGGCCTGTCTCTTCACAAAAAAAACCAGTCACCTTAATGGACAAACACGATCTATCAAATACTGCTTCTCTTGGTGGGAGGGAAAGACCAGTGTGCCCCTTCATCCTATTCACTGGTGCCTTACCACGCTATGCCACAATCTTGGACTACTTATGGATTGATTCTCATCTTTATGAGATACGTAAGAGTGCCCATTCAATTCCTCGTGGGCCTAACATAAATTTTGTGTTCGGTCGCTCAACTCGAACACTTCCCCAGTGAACACATGGTATGAAGGGATTATGGCCCCATTCGCATCAGTTTTTGTAACCACCATGCCATGTGTCCCATGCTCTCCTTACCCATTCATGGTCCAATTTCTAAGACCTTAAACAAATACCTCTTCAAGAACTACATGCAACTTGATCCCCATCGCCATGGGTTATGTAGAAACCCCTGTGCACTTTGCCTCAGGCCCAGCTCAAATCTTGTTTTCAGTCCCTTGACCTAAAACCTCTTCCAAGTGGGTTGTGTGGTGTGGTATGGGATTATGTTCTCATCCACGTCAGGTTGTTCACCACACCGTACACATCCCTGGTTCTCATTCACGTCATGTTTTTTGTAATTACCCGTCACGTGCCTCTTGTGTTTCCTCCCATACATGGTCTGAATTCTCCGAAACTAAACTATGATATCCCTATGGGAATGGACTTGACTCCCTCTACTTAAAACGTCTCATTAACGTATTCATATGTGTTTTGAAAAAGAGTACAAAGTGTGGAATTTTCACAGGGACATCCCCTCATTCCTTGTCTATGTTTCATGTGCTCAATATTTTGATCCCCATCCTCTTCACACATCCAAAAGGACCCTCAGACGACGTGGATGATAGGATTAATGTCTCTCTATAGATGATGGGCCTATGGGCTCTCCTATCATTTTAGGCCAATGTCCCTAAGGATCTTGGACGACGTTAGCGACATGTCCCATGTTTCGAACATGGTCAACAGTCGACCCTCATTTGTCTGTCCCCATTTCAGGCTAACGTGATATGGATGCCGCATTTCCACCACAGTCAACATTCATCCTCTATCGTCATGACACTATCATTGCAATCCAAATTCCGAGCGTCATGATTCACACATTTCCACTTCCTCAGGTTCAAGTGGAATTCCGAAAAACTCTTCTTTATCTCTTCGAGCGTCTAGGTGTGCCACATGGATGTGTTAGTATCATTGGGCTAGTATTCACCAAGCATCTCTTCTCCCTAATCTGCCCCATCCTGTGTTGGGAATGTTCCCCATTACCTCTTGCTTCCCACATTGATCACGACTCACATGGGCTTAGTATTTTTGGTAGGATGTGTACTGGTGCAACCATGCTTCTCATCATCCTGCATGACGTTAAACTGTGCTTCCAGAACTATGTGTGGCTTGATTCCCATCCTCATGGGATATATAGGGACACCCTGCTATTTTGCCTATGGTCCAGCCCACATAAATCATAAATCCTATTCTTCCCCTTTATGGCCCCTCTGGACGGACCCCTCGTAGGGGACCATACTACTATAACTATACCCTGAACAAAATTAGGATGCCCCAAGATGACATTGGGAAGTGATAGACTCCCTTACCAGAGAGGCCCTGTCTGAAAGAAGGATGATCCATGATCAAACCGATGCGCCCATCTAGCATACTCCTACCATGGTTGCGTAATTTCATGAGTGCTGGATTCTGTTTGAACAAACCATCACTTCACATTCCACAATTCACGTTCCCCTTATTCGGACTATCGTCCTCTTTCATGTCTGGAGGAACCCCCTAACAGTATGGATGCCTGACCTATGGTCTGCCTTCTATCCTGGTCCAACATTCCGGAAGACTCGTCATGTTTATAGGGACCCAATAATAGTATGGATGCTTGACCTATGGTCTGCCTACTGTCCTGGGCCAACATCCCAGAAGACTGATCGGCGATATTTGAGTTGGGCCCCATGTTGTGAACATGGTCAGTGGTCACCCCTCATTTTTTGTCCCCATTTCAGGCTAATTCAATATGGATGTTGTGTTTCCTCCATGGACAATAGATATCCTCCATTATCACACCACCCCATAGTGTTTTGAATCTTGGGTATCATGATTCACCCTTACCATTCCCATCCGTTCAGACTGATTTCAGTGCCTTTGGTGTTGCACCATTCGTGCACAAGAGCACGCTGGAAAACGGTAATTCGGTTGTTTTGAGAACATCATTCTCCAGTTCGGTCTCTCTCATTTCTTGGAAATCAGGACCGTTTATCCAAATCCTGGATGCCCGAACCGTGGTTTTCAATTATATGTTTGGATGGGGCGATGAGGTGACTATCTCTTGTTTCTTACATCGGACATGACCCACGTGAGCTTAGGGAATTGTCGTTGGACGTTCCGCAAACATTGTAAGGAAGAAATGAACCAGTGTAAAAAACTGAATTTGTGCATGCTACAACATTAAAAATAATCAAAGAACAAAAGTATGATTAAGGGTTTGTAATCAATACAGTACGAGGGGGTAAACTCCCCCCATGGATGGATTGACCCTGTCAAATGTGAATTGCAGCTCCAACACCCTTCGACTTGTAGAGTCCAGGAATTTCTGTCGCCAACATAGCTCATGCTCCTCTTCAGAAGTGATGGGGCACAGTTCATCAGCCTCAGCTCGGACCCTCTCTATGTCAGCCTGAATGATGACCATCTTTTTGGAAGCCTGCCTCATATGCTCTTCTGCCTTTGCCAGCTGGGCCTTTAATCGCAAGATCAAATCAGATTGTGAATTGAGAGAGGCTGAGTGCTCAACCGCCCAGGTCTATAGGTGTTGGACTTTGTTTCAACCTCTTGGAGCCTCTTGATGTTCATTTCCTTCCTCTGCTTCTAATCCACGCTGAGCCCGCGATCATACTCCTGGATCTTCTCATCCATAATATCTCGAACGAGCATATGAGGGTGCTGGGCATCCACTCCCGCAGCACATAGTTTGTGAAACCACGAGCGAAGCGTGTCCATTTCATTAAACCACTGTGCTTTGGGGGTGTCATCGATGAAGCGCGTGATCACCTTCCATGATCTACGAAGGGCTATTTTGTTGTTGTCTTCATCGGAGGTCATCTCATGATAGTCCGCACGATTTATAGGCTCGTAGGTGGGGTACGCTCGCAAGAGGTTTTCAGCGGGATCTGCATCTGGCTTGGGATCAGGCGTGACATCTGGAATTGGATCAGACGCAGTAGGACTTGGGTTGACTGACCGATACTCATCGTTGGACCCCACCTTGATGACTTCAGGCACGACCCTTCTCGTGGTCTTGCCAATGATAGGGGACACTGCAGCTCGGGTGGGTGGGGTAACAATCTCCACAATGACCGACATAACCCAATGATATATTCCACCAGAAATCCCAACCAACCTCACTGTAGAAGCCCTTTACAGTCTAAGAACTTTACGTGACAGGGAAGGTAATGGACGTAAGTTGGCACGACCATCCTGTGGCAATAGTGAGTTCAACGGAGAGGACTTACGGAGATTGAAATCCTGGTACTGCTCTGAAGTTGATGTTGATGGGACCTCAAGGCATTGACCCATGTATATTGTTGGAAGGTCTGAAAATTCTTGAGGAGCCACCACAAGTGACCTAGCCCCTCTAGACACCGAATTGGACGCAGCCGCAGATGCAGGTTCCGAAGGTCCTACATGATCACCCACTGAGGGGCAAGAGTGAGGTCTGCGTACAAGTTCCTCCTGCAAGGTTCAAATGTTGGTAAGAGGTCCATAATGACATATGAGTAGACCCTGAGGAAATAAACTAGGAATATTACCTTGAGAGTCTCCGCAAAATCATCGAGATCTAAGTCTTGACCGCCGACATCGCCTTCCTCAAACGAGCTCCCTCCACCTGCCTCGTCTCCCTGAGAGGATTCATCTAAATCTTCTGATAATGGGAAGCACTCCCTCATCTCAGCGGTCGCCAGTTATGGGGGTAACCATCCAATCCAGTAGTACCCTCACCCCTGTCTGTTATTGGACGCGGGGCACCGCTAGAATGTACAATGTCCTCCATCTCATCCAGGTATTGCTCTGCCTCTGCCAGGGACACTGTGAAACCTTCCCGGATAGGTCCTATACCCGGAAAATCCATCCCGAGGGGGTTGATGTGTTCCCACATCTCGGGTGGGCTGAGGAATTACCGATTGACGTCCAAAATGTCCTAGGCCTCCGAGAAGATGACATCCTCTGGCATGTTGATATGGTGCAGCCTCTTCCCTAGATCTTGAGTGGATATCTTACAGAATCCCCTTGGAGGTCGCCCCTCCAGATGGCTCTGCTCTTCTGGGACCACCGAGTCCACTACCACTATTGGATCTGTCGCCGTTGTCGCATCCTCAGTTGGTGTAGGTATCGCCGCCATAGCAGCTCCACCACTGTGAGAAGACCTTACTGCCCTCTGACCCCGACCTCGGGATAGGGGAGGCCTGCCTCACTAGCCCGAATGGTTGGATGCTTCATCATTTCCCCTGGATAAGCTGCTTACCAGCTGATGGCATACTCCTTCACTAGTCCAAAGCTGGCAATGGACGGAGGCAATGCATTTCAAATTTTCCCATCTTCCCATGTGAACATGATCCAAAATTGCATCATCACACACGATTTCTCCTCCTGAAACACCTCCTAGTAGACCTGCGGTGTCAGCCAATGTAGGCACCAGAATTTCCTGGTGAACCGGTACAGGGTGTACGTCTTGCAGAGCGGCTCGCGGTCCACTGGTGCCACCAAGACTCCACCTTGAAAGGCTAGGAGATAATACAAATGCTCTTCTGTCCCCTAAACATCATCGATGAGTACCCCCATCGGCAATGTAAATAGGAGAAAGGTAAATTCATCCAGCTTCCACACCCAGTTTACATCCATCGGTATGTTTTGTTTTACTGGGAAGATCCTGACATCATTCAGGATGGATGGGAGAAAGTTTGAACCCGGTGGCGAGATGGGGTTTGGATATTCGTAAACACCCCTGACATGCGCTGCGATCCACCCATAGAGAAGGAGGAAGGGCCTACATATCCTCAGGGGATTCTTGACCTCACTAATGTGCCGCAACATCTTGTACAATCATGTGAGCATCGGCATCCCCCGATTGACCCTCCTTCCTATGGCTAGCATGGATGACATGATGAATGAGCTAGGCCACTCCCCCATGTTGGTATCCCTAACTGGTAGGATCTAACCACAGATAATGGCCATGATAAATGCTGCCAACCTGACTATCAACTGCTGTTCAGTGATAACACTGAAACCCGAGTTCTTCCATTGGCTATCCTCAAAGATCCACCAATACGAGTTCTCCTTGCCCCGTTGAGCCCCCTTCCGGAATGTTCGAGGCCTTGGGGGGAAATATAGATCCTTCAGGAAGTTTAGGAACTACTTGAACCACTTCTTAAAGTGGACATATCTCATCGCATCCTTGTCCTCTCCGGGGACCAGTCCCACTAGTGACAGCGCCAGCCGCAACATCTGCTCTGGATCCTCCCAACCACTCATGACGGGGAGGAACTCATCATACATGGCCCCCAAGTTCACGACCCCCAAAATATGATGGAAATCACACATACTGATGCCAACCTCTCCATGGTGCAGTCGAAAAGTGTTGGTCCTAGACGACCATCTTCTCAACAACTCTGGCATCAGCTGTTTTGGTTGATAAATGTTGAATTGGGAGGCTGATGCCCCCTCATTCAGGCCCACTCTCCTCAGATCGGCCCCAAACACCTCACATTAGGCACCTACCCATTAGGCCCATTCCCAATCATTGGTGAATCTGCCTCCCTGGCGCCGGTCCCACTCATCGGACCACCCCTTTTTCGAATCCCTCAATGCTTCCTTCAGTATGGTGCAGTACATCGGAGGGGACGTCTCTGATTACAATGGCTTCCCATCAATTTTGTTTATATGGTTGTACAGATAGTCGGTTGTGACAGGTGTGAAGTCCTCACATGCATGACCATCGGTCACCCTGAACCATTGGTGCTGGCACTGCGTGCTTCTGAACCAGCAAGCTTGTTCATCCCTAATCACCTCAGGAATGAAGACATCATCCCTCAGCCCGAATCCATACAAGGGTAGCTTCTTGCACACTGGGTAGTTTTTTGGATATCTGATAGATGTTTTGTAAATGAATTATGGTATGAGTGGCTTCAGACTAGCTCCCCCTGTCACATAGAGTTGTCCTTCTCATCCCTCCAGGCAGCATCTGCAAGCACCGCCAGTGCAACTTCTTGATGGGCCATTGGGTTTCAGAACTTGGAATAATATCAGGTTGGGTCGCAGAGATATTTCACAGAGCTCGTTCACAGATCTCATTCACAAAGCCAATATGCAGAGCCTATCCTCGGCCTGCAAGCAGAGATTCTCTTGGCGCAGTCGCGGAGTGAAAGACTCGCAGTTCGCCACGAAGCTCGATTCACGGTGAGCAGTCACGGACTACGCGTAGCTTCGCGAATCGAGATCTCAAAACACAAAGTCAAGGAGAAGTTAAAGGAAAAAAGAGAGGTCATCCCCCCAATTTATATTCGGTGACCCTCAGAGATTCATGGCGCATCCAGCCCGCGCGAAGATTTGGGGCAAGTCCGGACCGCGCGGCCCCTGTCCGCCTCACGCGCCCGCTTCGCGAGTCAGCACCGTGTACTATCGATAATTATAGCGATTTCTCTCAGAATTTGACCCTTGATCCCTCCATGACTCCAAGTCTGAGGGGGGAATTTGTTGGCTCCAAAATATTTGAATAAATAGAAGAAGAAAATAAGGCCCATCGCCCTGCCCCAAGAAGCCACGACGCGGAGCCACCCCAAGCAACGTGGCTGCCACGAAGCACTGGAGGTGGTCCCTCTCCACGAATTACCCTGATGTTCACGAACCCGCTGCTAAGCACCGGAGGCGGTATCTCTCTTCAAATTTCCTTGACGTTCGTGATCCTTCTGTGAAGCAAAGGAGGCGGTACCTCTCCGCGAACCTGGTTGACGTTCGCAACCTGTTGTGAAGAAACAGAATACCCCTTCGCTCTGCGTGAGCTCTGCTTTGCGGCGCCTCTTGCCTATAAATACCGACCTCCCCATGATCTCTCCAGATAGAAAATCTGACATTTTGTCTTCTTAGCTCCAAAATCTCTAAGCACTCTTTACTCTAGGAATCATGAGCTCCATGAGGTATTTTTTCTTCGCGAGAGGGCTACGCCTTGTGTGTTTTGAGCCCCTCTTCTGAGAGGGATTCCTTTTATGAATCCTAATGGAATTCGCAAAGGAAGGGGATCCCCAAGGGTAACCGGGAAGTTTTGGAGCATTTATGCTTCGCGAAACACCCAACCTGTACATGTGATCCACATGCCAAGGCATGGTCAATGTACTTCGCAAAGCATACTGCTTCACAACAACTTGCTTCACAAGGCACCTATGCTTCGCGAGGCAGTGCTCCACGAACACCCTTCCACTTTACGAAGCACCTCCCATTTGCATCTCTGCCCCATTCTAAGACTAAGGCACCCCACATCGCGAAGCACACCCCTTCCCATGTGCCCCCCACTATACAGAGTAACCGAGCTCCACAAGGCCCCTGCCTGTGGACCCCTATGATTGATAATTTCTTCTCCCGTGAGACCCTACAGGTTTGGACAATGTGATTTAAATATCCCATGGATGATACCACCCGTAGTGTTTATTCGTCTAATTCTTCTTCACAAAGTCACGCTAATGTTTATTGTTTCTTGGTATAGCCTTGCTAACGTGGACCCCTCGATGGTTCGCTTTGCAACCCCCCTTCTACACTGCATTGTCAGTACCTTCCCTCCCACAAGGAGCAGAGGGTACTAGTCATGTAAGGAATAGGGGTGTAGAGTAAAACCACCTTGTCTGAGCTATAGGACGTTAAACTTCCAAGCACCTCATTCTCAACACATGACGTTAAACTGTGATCTGGCTCCATGCCTCGCATGTAGGGTCCCCCGGCTCAGACATTCTTTACATCGCTCATCTCCACGGGGATTGGATCACCCCCCCCGCAAATGGGATGATATCCTCCTTCTTGGAGTGGCGTTTGTCCACGAGGGAAGTGCTAACTCCTTGGTGTAAGCCCCTAGCCCCTCTTGTGGAAGGTAGCACCCATGCACCTCCATACTTCCTCACTGCCAGGGCTGGCAGAGGGCGTGATAGGGAGCGAGGCACATCCTTTCTTCAGTACCAAATCCCTCTCCCTCTGCGCTTTGTTACTCTCGGGCCTCCATCTGAGAGTAAGTCCCAATTAATTGGGCTGCCTAACATGTAATCCCCTCTTCGCTTCTCACAGACGCACCCTTCGCGATGTGATCGTCAGGGCCCTTCTTCTTCTTGTTTCTCACACCGAACATGACTGACATGGGCTTTGAGCAAGCATCGACTATGACACCAACCCCTGTACCACATGACATTAAACTGTACTCCATTTTGAACTAAGAGGTCTTTGATCCTTGTCAACGCATGGTATTTAGGAAGCCTTCAAGAGGTTCAAGACCACCGCCTGTCGTTTCTTCACGTCAGGTTCCACCATTGTACCACATGGTGTTAAACTACATTCTAGTCCAGCGGTTAGCCGTTTTGACTATCCTAAACTACGAGGACATTGATCCATGTCAAGGCATGGTACATAGTAAACCTCACGAGATTCAAGCCCACCACTCATTGGTTGTCCCGACCTCCTTCATGTCGGTTCACCAAACTCCACCCTGGGCTGCCTCAGAGTATAAGCCCCAAAACGCCCCCATCCCGCATGATGTTAAACTGCACACCCGAACTATAAAGACATTGATCCATGTCAAGGCATGGTACGTAAGAAGCCTTCAAGAGGTTCAAGCCCACCACTAGGGGACCCCCGGGTTCACCTTCACGTTGGTTCACCGACGAAACCCAACCCAAACTACGAGGACTATGATCAATGTCAAGGCATGGTACGTAAGAAGCCTCCCCGAGGTTCAAGCCCATCACCCATCAGACCAAGGTCCTGCTTCACGTCGTTACAACCACGTCCCTTCTGAACTACGATCACTTTGATCCATGTCAAGGCACAGTACGTAGGAAACCTCATGAGGTTCAATCCCACCACTCGGTCATTCTGACCATTATTCATGTCGGTTCACTAACTTCTGGGGAATCCTAGAGTATAAGTCCCACACAATTCTGAACTACATGGTCTTTGATCCATGTCAAGGTATGGTACGTAGGAAGCCTCCCTGAGGTTCAAGTCCACCAACCACCCGGTCCAAGGTCCCTATTCACGTCGGTTCTCCTACACGCCCCCATCCCGCATGATATTAAAATGCATCCCAATCTAGCGATAAGCCATTGTGACCCCTCAATCTAGTTATTCTGACACCCCTTAATGTTAGTTCAATAGTCCCTTTTCATCCCAAACTACGTGGACATTGATCCATGTCAAGGCATGGTATGTAGGAAACCATATGACGTTCATGCCCAACACCCATTGGACCACGGTCCATCTTCATGTCGGTTCACCAGTGCCTCATCCCGAACTACGTGGACATTGATCCATGTCAAGGAATTGTACATTGGAAGCCTCCCAGGGGTTCAAACCCATCACCCATTTGTCGCTCCAACCACCTTTACGTCGATTCTCACCAACCGAACTATGCACACTATGATTCCCTGCCATAGGGATACGTAGGAGGCCTCATCGAGGCTCAAGCCCATCACACCCGTCATCTTCACGATGGTCCCATCACATTCCCCATCCATTTCAATAAACTTTACATCGTCCATCCTAATTCTTACGCATGCCACCAAGTCCCGGTGAGACCATGCCACCTCACTCCCCTCCATAGCATTTGGGATGCCGCCCATGCGCTTGCCCCAATATCGGTGTTCCCTCAAGGGGGTTCTTTAATCTAGTCCACCCTTATCGGTGTTATGATCGGCCTGATCCGTCACCGTTGGACGTTAAACTTGCGGCATACCCCATGTTAAACATGGGAAGCTGAGGAAAATCTTAGATACATGCCTATGACAGATGATTACCCGAGCTCGTTGTGGGATGCATCGGGCTTCTGCACCCTCGAGAATCCCTATAATAAGGGATAAAATAATGATATGCCAATTCCCTAGTGTGCATACATGTTAATGATGGCTCGACGTGACTACTCCCCCAACTAAAGGTTGTTGCCCTGACAGGAACCCTTGGAATGTCCTGACAAAAGCATTGTAATTAACCGGCGTCCATGGCAACATGGAACTGGGAAGAGTTTCACGAACAATATATTAAATCTATGAGGGAGACCTGGAATAGGTGACGAGTTCTGAGGAGGAATCCATGGAAGGATGAACCGACATCCCATCATCCTTTTTCGATCAAGGAATAGACACCCCTGAATAAGGAACGGATTTCGCCCGCCTTTGGAAAGTGGGAATGTGGGGAAACAAAATCCGCGCCAACGTCCTCCACAGACGGATGCGCGCGTCCCCTCGAAAGCATCGAAAACAACCATTGTAATGAATATATAGAAATTTTAATAATTTTTTGAGAATATTTATAACATTTTTAAGCATGATGTTTTAAAAAATAAACTCATCTTACAATTACAATATTTCTAAAGGTAACATGTTTCCCACTATGGTTTTCTTATTTTATAGAAATTATTGGAAATAGGGGTATCCACATAAATTATTAGTGTAATGGATGATGCATGACTACATTCTAATTGAATCTGCAATAGAAAACATCTTGAGGATTATCAATAAGCTAAAAAAAATTTACATGAATCTATTTGAGTGATCAAAATCTCCTCAAAGAGAACACCAATCTGTCATGTCCTTCATGAATCAACTTAAAAAATATTTTAGTAGATATACCAAACCATTAATTCATAAAAATGGATTACATATACATAATTTTTTTTACTTTTCTATTCAGAACATCATATAGTCCATTTGATTGATTAATTTTTAAAAGGAGAAGCTGGTCAGTGGGGGAAACAGATTACAAATAAGAATCCATGTAATAATATTGATGCAAGGTAGTGGGAATAGTACAACATAATATATTTCAACATATATTTTCCCGATTTGATGAAAATAAAAATGGATATGTAATTCCTAGAGATGATGTCGAAGGAAAATGAATCATTTAGAAGCTATGAAATGATATTTAAAATACATTATCAATACACCTCAATAAAATTTATGGATCCTAAGGGAAATATTTATAGATTTTTTGGGGTACTGAGACCCCATATGTTGAAGAATTTAGAAAATTGATACTATGAATTCTATGTGGAGATAGTACGGAGTTCTATTACAGTTGAATTAGAGTTCTGAATTATAAATTGGTCACATAAGTTAATCGAAAAGAAGAGAACAATGGGGGAAGGATTAGGGAATAATTTATATCATGTAATAGGAGGAAATAAATTGAAACATAATATGTGAAAAAATATGGAAGAATCATTTAGGGAACTAATTTCATCATAGTGGAGTGTGAGACATGTCCGGAATATATGGGAATATATCTGGGAAATTTCATTGTGAGGTGAAGCATCAACTTATTATCACTAATGAAAAATGGATGAAGGTGAAATCCATTCTTGAAGATTTATGCTTCAAGTGTAAATAAATTGGGAAATTCTCCAATAAATTTATAAATCAAAATATAATGGATTGAACCCACCATCAACATTAATGTAGTCAAGGAAGAAGGGTTTTGGATTTTCTATCATGAAGTCAAATGTAGTGTCTCCAAATGATATGGTGGTTGGTACACTCGTTATTCTCCCAAAAATAGAACATACTTTATCTTATTCTAGTTTGGACCATTTTTGTATTTCATCCATGTTTATAACGAGTATATAATTAATAATACATATTCTTGAAGTAGATATATCAATTAAGACTTCTATAGAGATTATCCTTGCATCAAAAGTGTATAGAAAATCTACTGTTAACATTGGAGATTAATATCTTATCATTAATAGTGTATTAATTTCAATGTAGAAATGTGATTGTATAATAGGGTTGGACTGGATCTCAATGTATAATACTAACTTCAAATGTAGGTGTACATAACTTTTAGTATTATTGAATGGAATGCCTAAAATTATTTTCCATGTAGATATATCCCACACTGATATTTGTATAGAGGAAACCCTATATCCATATTTATAGAAATAATAAATGAAGAGGGAGAAGGAAATAAAAGTATAAAGAGTAATAATTCCCCCATCATTCAAGAATACAGAGAAATATTACATAATGAGTTACAATGACCTCCCCAAAAATAGAGGTAGAGTTCTCCATTGTACTCATACCTGGATCCAAACAGATATCGAAGACCCCTTATTGAATTGAAAATTTAAAGTTACAGGAATTAAATAAAAAACAACATGATATTTTAGTGAAGGGATTTGTTTGAAAAAGTGTGTATCCATATGGGGAACATATTCTATTTTTAAAGATGAAGGATGGGTCAATGTGATAATGCATTGATTAAATACTACTTAACGGGATTATAGTGAAGAAAAAGTACCCTATCCCTAGGATTGATGATTTATGTTTCTAGATAAATGGGAATCAATTATTCTCAGAGACTAACCTCTCATATGGGTATTACCAATTGTGTGGGAAGAAAAAAGATATTCAAAAAAATCATTTCGAACAGGATATAGAAATTATGAATTTTTTGTTATTCCATTCTGGTTGACTATTGATCCTACAATATTTATGGATTTTATTAAAGTATTGTTTAAAAAATATCATGAAAAATTCATGGTAGTTTTATTGATGGTATTATTATATATTCAAAAAATCATGTGAAGCATGAGGATCATATACAAGTTATATTGTAAACATCGAGGAATGATAATACATTTGGAAAATTCTTCAATTTTGTAATTATGGTTATAAAAAATTTCATTTTAAGGGAACATTGTAACCAATGAAGGAATATTATTTGACCCTATGGAGAAAAAGTTTATAAAAGAGTGGCCTCATCCAATAAGTGTAACCATGATTCATAGTTTCCTTAGTTTAGTATGATTTTTATAATTATTATGAAAAATAATAATGACTTTCTAATCCACTAAAAAAGTTAACTCTAGAATGCTAAAAATTCAGTTGGATAAAAGAGTGTGATGAATGTTTCCATGAACTAAAGATGGTATTCGGAACTACACCAAATTTTACTTTACCCTCTATCTGTGAAGGATTTTATATTTAATGTGTTAGATCTTTGAAAATGCTTCAGTTTGTCTTCATGAAAAATTGAAAACTGATATCTAATACATCTCGATAATTGAATCCTCGTGCGAAGAATTATCTTATGCATGACCATGATCTATATCTGGACATTCATTATATAGATAAATATAGGCACTATAATTATTTGGAGAAATGATACTTATACATACTGTATCAAAGTTTGAAATATATATTCATTCAAAAGGAATTGAACAGAAAAAAATGAGATGTTTAGGGATTCTTATAGTGTATGGATGTTCAATTCAGTATCACCACAAAATATAAAATATATTAACTAAAGTATTAAATAGGAAATAACTTTTTATGTTAGAAATGATGAGGAATCAAGGAGATCCATTGATCAAGGATATAGTAAGGTTCGACAATAGAATTGTAACAGAAAGGACACCATCAACCATATCCTAATTGATTTTTATATCATCATTACTATATAAGATAAATATATATCTAAAAGATTATTTTTTAATACAAAATACGAAAGAGGCTATGGAAAATTATAATTTTCAAGATTTAAATATTGATCACAAAGGTATAATGAAATTTCATTCAAGGCTATGTATCCCATCAATCTTGGAGATAAAGAATAAGTTGATGGTTGAATCTCATAACTTTTTCATCTCTATACATCCTAGGGGATATAAATTTTATAGGGACATTTGTGATCATTTATAGTGGGATAATATGAAAATGTATATATTTTACTACCTTAAAAGGTCACAGGCATGTCAACAATTGAAGGTAGAGAAGAAACTTCCTGACGGTGCATTGAAACCACTACCCATATCATTATGAAATTTGGACAATATCACTATGGACATCATTATTGGTATCCCCATAATATCCAATATAAATAATGGAATAAGGGATATTGTTGATAAAATAACCAAGACTACACATTTTTTTCAATTTGGAAATATTTAACTTGACAAAAATTCTATGATATATATAAAGGAAGTGGCGAGGCTTCATGCAGTGCCACACAATATCATTCATGATTATGATCAAAGGAAACATTTAAATAATTGATATGTATTAAATATTTATAAATACATAATTAAATTTTAGTTTAACCAATCATCCCCAAATTAATTGTAAATCTGAAAGAACTATTTTAACACTCGAGGACATAATGAGAACAAGCTCAATGGAATTTAAAGGTGGGTGGGATCCCCACCATCTATTAGTTGAGTTATCATACAACAACTGGTTCTACTCATGTATTCAATGGAAATATATGAATCCGTCTATGGGAATAAGTGTAATACCCCCACATGTTGGAATGTATTTGATTAAAGGGAGCTAATCTGGCCAAATCTTGTTTAATAGATGAAAGAAAAGGTTCATTCCATCCAACAACATACAAAATCTCTTCATTGTCTGTCGAACAACTATATTGAAAACCTCTTCAAGGGACATGGAATTTGATGTTGGAGGTAACTATTTAATTTGAATATCACCAAGGATTATATTCATTCATTTTGGAATGAAATTCAATCTTGGCCTAATGCACTTAGCCCTATTGAGATCCTAGATCACATAAGAGAAGTGGTCAATCAGATTTCACTTCCACCAATTGTATCATAATAACATGATGTATTCATTGTATTTATCTTATGTAAGTACATACCCAATCCATCACATGTACCAAATCCAGATATCGTACAGCTGCAACATGATACCCCTTATGAGAATAAGCTAATGGAGATCTTAGGCAGTAGATACATATTTATATCAGGAAAGATAAGTAACCATGGATAAGTGATGTGGAGTAACCATAAGTATGAAGATGAAAAATTGGAAATATAATAATAAATGTAATATAAGTATTCCCACCTATTTTTAATAGATAATATGACTTAGAGGATGAAATTTCTAACGAGGGGATGGATGTAATGGTTTGGGATTCAAAAATTATTTTTGTTTCTTGAATATATTTTTGTTATGTATAATGTAATATTATACATGTTCAAATATTTAAAAATCAATAAAACCTTATCAAATTGATAAATATATTTTTATTAGTCTTCTATAAAACCAATGAAAATTCCAAAAATTACAACTAGAAAAAAATATAAAATAGAATATCAAAAATAATAAAATATAGATCCCCCTAATTTGTGATAATAACTGCCCCGTGTCTATCTCTATAGAAATGAAACAAAATAATAGTAAACTAAAAAATTCTTATGGAATAAAAATATAACCTTTTATGGAATTGTAATGAATATTGATTGAAATAATACAGTGGTATTTATATTGTATGAAGGTAAATGTGACCAATGATATTTGACTATTTCAAACCAGTGGTCAATATAACTACTGGTAAATAATGCCATTGAAAACTATACCCAAGGGTTATTATTTTATTATTATAATGAGTGTTTATAATTAGTAATGAAAAAATAAAATTGACATGGATATGAGAAATGATGGCCTCGACTAGTACACTACTGCAATTTGAAGCCCATTTGTCAGAAATTTCGAGGGAGGTTGCGTCACTGGGGTTCACCCTTGACCATGACCAAGAGAAGATTCAACAATTTAATCCTGAATAAAATTGAAAATGGTAGAAGTATAAGTTTATTTATAATACCACATTGTCAATGTTAGTTGAGCCACCCTAGTAAACTACCACTATTACTAACCACATCCTTTGGGCATATGTGACAGTAATAAGGGACTACATGTCATGGCCTTATTATCTTAGAGTGAAACTTATATTGCATAAATAAACTGGTTATTCTATCGAATTAATTTTTAGAATAATTTTTATTAATAAAATATATGTTTAATTGAGATGAATTTGATATTTTTTTTGAAAATAAACATATTTTATATTTCTGATAAATTTTATACTATTTTATAAAAATATTCGGTAATAAGAATTATATTTTCTTAAGTAAATATTATTTTAAAATAATTATATTTTAATTTAAACGAAATTATTTTTAAAATCCCATAGAATTATTTTCTGTGTCAAATATTTTAATATTCCTTAAAAATAATTTTTTTAAAAAAATAAATTTTTTATATTTTAAAGATAAAATTATCTTATATAGATAATTAGTTAAAATAAAATAAACTTAATTTCAAAAACTAGAACATTGAAATTAGGTTAGGTCAAATTTATTTTAATTTTCTAAAAGAAATTATTAATTCTTGAATTTTAAAAGTATTGTTTTAGGAATTCAGTATGTTTTATAACATCATATTTATTTTTTAATGATTTAGTGGTTAGTTAACCACAATACCTGAACTATAACATGTTATGTTATCAACATTATATATTTTAATTGTCTTAATCAATTTACAAACCAACAAGTGTCTTTCTAAATTAAATAAATGGAAAATTTAGTTTTTAAAAACATGATCATCAAATAATTTAATTGATAGAAAAATACAGATCAAAAGAAAGTTAAAAAGATGAAAGACCAAAATAAGAGAGGTCTCTAGAAGATAAACCTATGGGGGTCAGAAATAGTGTATCGCGTCCACATACCCATTAATAAAAATGGCCCATTGGGTTTTATGCTATCAGCCTGGTGCAGAAACTCCTCCACAGTACCAGGAATCTTCACTATGATAATGTAGTCCACCAACTTGTTCCCCTCCCTCTTTGTATGTAGATAACAAATGTTTATATTGAAAAGATTTTTGAATTTTATAGATCACATAGCAGATCGACCGAGGATAGATGCCAAACCCTTTTAAATATTTTAGAATAATTACAGAATCTGTTTCATATTTTGAAATGCCCCGCCCCTGCTGCCTAAAAAGGTTGAGACTGGTGAGCATATCCCTAGCCTCCACTTGAAGAGAAGAGCCATGGTCTAGACTAGTCGAGAAAGAAAATTAAAACGATCCATTAAAATCACACACCAATCCCACACCATGACTAAGACCATGGACACAAGATCTATTCATGTTAATTTTCATGCCACCCAATGGAGGACGTCAAATGACCCAGTTGCCTACCCAACTGCTGGAAGTAACATAAACCCTGGTTCCTGCCTAAAAACAAATAAGTGAGGGAGAATCCTTCCAAGACTTTATAACCTCATTCCAATAATGCATCATATTTTTAGCCCAAATTATTTTCACACGAGCCTTCACTTCCACACCTTCATGATTCGACTTGTTTTGTTCATGCCAAATGCACCAGCAGCCCACAAGTAGCACCACATAGCATTACACCCTATCCACCCCTCTCCCCTAGTGCCATGAAACTAATATTCAATAAATGTAAATATATCCTCATTCTATGGATATCCCATAGATAATTCCACAAGGACATTCCATACCTCACTCACCCATTCACTTCTAAATAATATATTATTAGTGATCTTCTATTTTTGCAATCTACAACACACACACCAAGATATAGTATGAATACCACACCTATGGATTTTTTCATCAGTATAGAGGGCTCTGTTTTGAATCCTCCAGGTGAGGAAGTTAAACATGGTGGGTATGATTTTCACCCAAAAATCCTCATCGCATCCCCTAGGCTACAACAGTTCATATACCAAAGTACAGAACTCCTTCGATGTGGAGAGACCCAAGGAACAAGTAGTGAAGACGCATTTATCATCCTCTTCATTAAGATAAATTATATGGAAACACTCTCACTATTACTAATTCAAAACAATATTTATGAAATCTTCGAAAAGGATAGCTTCCCTAAATAATATATTACAAATTGGGAACCCACGAAACTCTACATAAAATTCACCCCAATCCTGGTTCTAGAAAGAGAGGTATCCTCTCCCAACCAACAAGCGGGAGAAGGGGAGAAGAACATCAACAATAAGACCAATCATCCAGCAAAGGGAAGAGTGATTCCCCTCCACCAAGTCTCGAAAACATGAGGTTTTCCAATTCATGGTAAATCCCTAGAGAGAAAATCATTCCATCATTCTCCATGAAAGCCATTCATTCTTTTAGTTGAGGGTATCATTGAGGTTGTGCACGTTGGTCCCTCCTTTAACCACTGGCCTCAATATTTTGTTCCAGGCCACCCATTGCTTCTTTCTGTCCGAAGAAGGATCCTAGATTAAATTGGAGAGAATCCTATCGATGGATTTGATAACACCCTTAGACACCTTGATAGAGGGGAGGTTGTGAATGTGAGAAGAGATCAAGATGCTATTCACTAGAGTGATCCTCCTGAAAAAAGATAAAAACTAATTTTTCTAGTTCAACACTCAATTCATAATCCTAGAGAGGAGGGCGTCGAAGTCCCAAATATGATGTCACCTAGATGATAGGGGCGTGAGGAGATAAATTATAGGGAACTCCATCCTCTATATTCCGAAAAACCTTCTAACATACTCCACCCTCTCATCAGATCACCTATTGGAGATGAAGAATTCCACCCTTCCATTATTAATGATCTGGCCACTCTATCAGCAATAGAAATCTAGATCATTTCTAAGGCTACCCAGGGATATTCTTTTGGAATTCAGGATCAAGATGGTATTGGCGGAGAACATGAGCTGAGATATTGCCAGAGCCTTCAATCAATAGTGATAAGGAAGTATTCCCCCATTATTGATGCTTCTCTAAATGATTTGACTCAAAAAATCCTGAATAATTTTTTAAAAAAGTCGGCGAGATGGGGTTTGCTTGCCTGAGGACTTGGGTAGACATGATGAAGCCTTAAGATTTTCCCATAAATGATACTGATAACCACGTAGCACCGATGAAATGGAAGATAATATCAATATTCCAGGAGTTGACACACATAGCTTCCAAGACTATGTTAATGATGCTCCATTCAATCCAATCTTAATCCATGTTCATATCATGTTTTAGGACCATGTTAAACACGAATGTTTTGAAGTTGATGTCATTAAGCATCTCCTAAGCCAGTGAAATGGCCTCTTGGATAGAGTGACCATTGATGAAATCATTCTATTACAGGGCTATCCACTGAGGAATATGGTTGTTCAATGTCGAGTTAATAATTCTCTCCATGATCTAGGGTATATTGCACACTCTCACTGGTCGATAGTGTGATATTGAAGATAGGTCCTTAGTCTTAGGTTGGAGAATGAGGGTGGTGGTGCATGCCACATGAGGTAAACTACCCCTTGAAATAAGTCTTGTACATATGTGATTAGAGACTCCTTCACCATATTCTTGGAGCTCTTATTGAAGGAAGTAAGAGAACCATCCAGACCTAGCGTTCTATCTGTGTTCGTGTTATTGAGTACATCCTTAATCTCCCTCTCGTCAGGCACAACCCCCAGACCGTCATTGGTCTGCGTAGATAAATGGGTAGGAGTAATGTAGATGATAACATTGGATTCCAAAGGACTTCCAGAGGGTAATACCTTATGAGGTCCATCTAGAAGATCCTGAAAGAATGACTTAGTCATGCCACCCATAATGTCCCGATTGTCTGTGAAGGATCCTTCATCGAGAAGGATGCTCATTTTGACAAGCATTTTCTTCTTCTTTATTCACACTTGAAAGATGCATGATTTCCTTTATCCTTACCTAATATATTTGATCATATCCCTCCCCCAGTCTTGGAGATCCTTATTGAGGAGTAAGTCAACCATTGTACCCTTCTTCCCTGATAAATTCTCGTAGAACCCATCATCACACACCTCCCCCAGGATGCTTTCAAGACGTTCAACTTCATTCATAATAACTTTTAATTCTTCCTATGGTGATACAAGGTCATTAGACCACGAATTCAGTTTGGGACACAACCTCCACAATTTGACATGAAGGTTATGCCATTGGTTTCCTTGAGATGGAACACCCCACACAGAACTGACCATGTCATGGTAGGTCGTAATGTCCACCCAATACTGGGAATACATGAATTGTTCATATAACTTTTGGGAAGACATCAAGGAAACATGGCGCATGGAGTGGTCTAATATTCCCTTAACTAGGTTGGTTACCTTCATGGTGGAGTAGATAGAAACAACTTTCACGTTATCTAGGCAACGATCTAACTAACTCAATGAACAACACATACCCTGATGGTTATTACACCCTATAAACCGGTCTCCCACAATTCCCAGGCATGATAAGAACTTTTCTAACATGAAACACACAAAATCTATATGCGTATTCCAATGGAATGTGAATATACCCTTCCATTCCTCCAGATCAACCACCATATTAAAGTCGCCTCCCATGATCCACAATTCTGAGGCAGGGTCGAACATGTTTAACTCATTCCACAAAGACACATGGGTGTTCATATCATATCTCCCATGCATGATGGAAACATATAAGGAAACATATCCATGGGATACCTTAATAATGATAAATAGGTAACCTACATGAACCTAGTCCACAGAGCACCTCTTATGACAAAACACCAAAATACAATTATTAATGTACTTATCCTGCATGATGCCATGCATACACAGCTTTCTAGAGAATACTCCAATTATAGAAGTTTGTTGTTTGTGTTCACTAATGGCCACCACATTCACCATGTGACTAGAAACATCAGAATAGAGGAATCCAGGCTTCACCTGGGCTCCAATCCCCCTAGAATTACATATTAACAGGGGAATAATTTGAAAATAAGTGTTCTGGGGATGGATTCAGAGACCTTAGCCTTCGAAAAGATGGGGAGGATTCCCATTAATGTAGTTTACCCTTGAATATTGGGTGTATCCCTATCTCAGTAGCTAGCATCCCTGTGGGAGAATATGGACTGACAAACAAGAAAGTATTTCACTTATTGTTGGCATGGGATGCAGACTGAGACCTGACATTACTGGACTCTGTTAGTCGTAGTGGATAACTACCATAAAGAAGTTCGGGATGCTGGGGCGACACCATTGAAGAGGGAGGGGAGGTCCCCCTTGGGGCCTCTCTTAGGACTTGGGACAACATCACCAAGGCCCACTATGTCCCCTCTGATCCCTTACCCAATATAACTAATGTAGGAGAGGGCACATACCAGATCCCTAGGATCCTCAAACATGTCTAGAAACCTTATAGGGAATGCTATAGAAGACTATCAGGAAAAACATGGGAGGGATAAGTGCAGGGGACAATAATACTTCTCTGTATGAAGGGGATGGGAGCCAAGTCATACTATAGATTGTCCTGAACCAAAGATACAGGTGATTCCACTGGGGAGACCAACAATAATGTAGAGATTTTTACAACATTAAATCTATTGAGCCTCCACCGGGACCTCCTCATATGGAGACGAATGGGGAGGTCATTCTCTAACCCATCTTCTTGCCACGTTATAGGGGTCTCAACCACACCACTTGCCTAAACGAAGATTGAGTGGGATAGAGTGTCTGGGAGAGAGTGTCCATCGAGGATGCAATGTGAGGAAAACATGTGAAACACCAAGTAAACCAGATATAGAACCAATGTTAAAGAATCCTCTACCCTACGGCCTAACTTCTCAGGAAGAGGACAAGTGATATAGAGATCAACACAAATGATGGATTCTGAGGATGGTAGGCACCAACTTTTATTGGAATGTGACCATAAAAAGACCCCAATAGAGCCACCCATTTGCATTAGGAACCCATCATTCTGGAACAACCATGGCTACCCTAGTTGAGAAATCCAGGTAACTGCCTACTAGCTTTGATTACCTCTGTGTGAATCCAGGGACCATCTAGCTATGATAAAACTATAGTGACCCATGGATCAGGGAATCTTGAACCATACATGATGAAAGTACACCTCTAAGGCATTACTGATACAGAAAGAACACCTATGGAGAGCCATGACCTACAACAGTAGTTGAATCCCCCAGGACGCATCCCATTTTTGGAAGACAGCTTGTGGCGGCTTAGATCCCATGAAATGACCCACTAGAGTCCATTTGAAGATGAACGTGGCTTCCTCATAAACTGACACCAAAACATTCATCCTAACCATGTTACCCTCATGTGATGGCTGTATCGGTGGCACATAGATCATTTGAATGTAATCCGGATCCCAACACAAGCCATAGAGAGTGTCCTGAATGGAGGGTGTGGCACCGATGGATCAGGAAAGGTCAGGGGAGGACGGGGACAAGGCAGAGTTTGATGGAGTGGGAACCACCAGGGGCACCATATTGAAGAGGGGAAAACCCAGGATTAAAGATTTTCAGAGGGAGGTGGAGGCCATCTAGGACCGGCCGAAACAGTCAAAAAATTTGAATCTGCTTGAAGCTCATGAGGTGTGTTCATTCCCATCTTCATTTTGTGTCCTTTTTTTAATAATATTATTTTATGAATAACATAATATTAAATGTAAAATGATGTATTAATAAATTAGTTTGCTTCTAGTGGATTAAAATATTAGGAATTTTTACTAAAATTTTCCACCCTAAGAGAAAAACCCCTTGGTAATCCCATGGTTATGCAATTTCCATAACCTAGATTTTCAAGGCTTATATATGGAAATTATTAAATAATTTCTCTACTTTTTATATAACTAAAAAACCATTTAACTATTACTCTTTACTCCCAATCCTTCATCCGTGAATTTTTTGGAGATTTTACTTCACAAGGAATCCTCATAATGTACCATGAAGTCCCTTGGTTCCAATACCCAATATTTAGGAGTAACTCTTCACGGTATGAGAGTTATTTTCATCATCTTTTCCATTCAATTATTATTTTTTGTATGTATTATTAAGGTTATGTTGGATTAATTTATTATTATTTTTATCATAAAATTACTACAATTTTTTTTTCAATTATATACCCTCATTATATATCATTTTACCATTTTATAAATCCTTGTTCTATACCCATCATGATACCCAATTCACTTATCAAATTTCTATTTTTTCATGAAAAATTCCATTTTCAATTTTGTTTGAATTACTGATCCCCTTTTATTTTCAATGTGTATTGAAATAGATTTAGGAAATCCTTATTATTTCATATATTTAAATATATGAAACCCACATTTTAATTATGCGAGTTAGGAATGGTGTAATGGTTAAATATTTAAGAACATTTTATGTGAAATGTATTATTTATTTTCCACATGTTGTTAATAAAATAATTTATTATAATAAATTTGTCTCTCATGAAATTAATTATTATTAAGTGTGTTACCTAATAATTCTCCAATTATTTTAGTATATAATTTAATCTCTATATATGAATGTTTTTATGATACCTTGGTGAATAACCTAGGTAATTTTACTTGAGGAAATAATAGTGATAATCCATTGTGATATTATCATGAATGTATCATTTAATTGTTCTAGACACATTTTAATGTTATAATTAATGTTAACATTAATATTATATTCCTATTGTTCATGAATTGTTTTTATTACACATTTTCTTATTGATATGTCTCAAGGTCACATGTTATATGTCTCCATTACTTAATCCCAAACTCGTATTCATGCTCACCCCATACCATTGATGTTTTCCCCTAGGATAGGAGATATATAAAAGTAACCTATGATTAACCTATTAATATTTATTTAATGTTTATTGTAACATTTATTTTGGTTTTCATGTATTATGTACCTAATTTACCGGAAACTAAACATGAACAAATCTTTTTTTCTTTCATGTAATCAAATGATTGTATAATGAAAAAATGAGATTCCATAATTATTATTACATTATTTTAGATTTTTAATTTGATATAATTTAATTAATATTTTCTATCAGAATATAGAAATTATATTTGGGTGAATTATTTGGTATTTCTATGAAGAGATTAATTTTTTCAATGATTAGTGACCAAATCTATTTATTTTTCTAAAATAGTATTTTGTTTTCAAGTATTTTCAACATAAAATTATATTTTGGATTAGTATTAAAAAACTAATAGTAAATTTTAATTAAAAATAATCCAATTTGGTTATTGAAATTAATTTTATACTGTAATTTTGTAGAGATACAATTTTGTAAGTAAGATGAATTTTTCTAAAAACCCATTTTGATCACTTTTTGTAAGGTTAATATAAACTTAAATTATGGCACTTATCTGAATAGAATATTGAAAAATCCATTGCATATTTTTAATAATTAGTTAAAAAAATTACTAAATTTGTCTCTTTTATTTGTTTACATTATGAATAGTAACCATTATACATATTTTTCACATTTTTAAGTGTAAATTAGGTAATTAATTATAAAAATATTATGATATGGTTTGAAACACACCATAACACTAGTACTTATTATATGTAATAATTTGTAATTTTATTTATCATAAAAAATTCATAAAATTTTAAATTTATCAGAATTTTTCAATGATTAAACATTCTATTATTTTAATAAATATAAAGTCAAAATTTTCACTCTCTTCATGTTTTTAATATCAATATTATTTTTAATAACATGTTTAAAAAAACTATGTCCAGTTATAAATGTTATATTTAATGATAAAATATTTTTTATCATTCGAATTTAGTAATGAAATAAAAATCGTAAATTCATACATAATACAGACACAATATTTATTAAATTAATTGAAAATTAAAATAAATTATTTTAAAAATATTGAACGTGATATAATTTGAATGAATTATTATATGAACATATTTTTTATAAATAAATAATTTTATATGGATGTGTAATATGATTATATTCGAATAAATTTGTTGTAATATTATTTTCAATGTCAAATTAAATGAATCAAATGAACAGTTAAGAAAATTAAATTAATGATATTTTATAAAAATTAATGTTAATAAAATTATAAAAAATATATAAATATTTTATATTTAGATATTTCAATGTTATTTGATTTATAATATCAACCATGTTTTATTTATCAGATAGATATCCCTATATAGTACCTTTCTTGAAATTTTCTTTGTAAAAAAATAATATATCGTGGTATGTATTAAATGGCCTAAAAGAGGATTAATAGAATGAGATTAGGGGAGGGGGAATCATCTAAACTGCTCAAATTTTTGTTGGATTAGAATATTTACACTTATAAACATTTTTCATTTAATATTGTTTATTTTTATCCCCTTAAAAATGAAAATTCATTTATGATAATTTAATACATTAAGATATTCTCCAAGTTCCCCTTCCCAAAATTATAAAAGGAAACCTCCTCTCCTCATCACCTCACTCCATTTGAGAACTCTAGATTGACCAGGACCAACCCTAGAATCTCTAAAACAATTCTAATGATATTATTTAGGATCAAATTTTGCTATAAAACCCTCTTAAGAATGATTTCTGTGTAAACCTAAGGAGTTCATCCAAAGATGTGGTATAGTTCTTGACAAATAATTTTCAAATTTTTTCTTTTTATATCTCAATAAAATATTATTCATCAAATCTAAAATATGAACTCTACCGTCTCCCATTCTATTAGATACATTTATTTAATTTTATAGCCTCTATTTATTTCGGTATCAATCAAATGTGAAATGAAACTGTCATTCGTGTGTACGGCGAACTACCACCTCACAAACCAATGTAATTTTTACCATTACCACCTCTAATGGATATTTAAAATAATGGATTTAAATTATATATACAAAATTAATGAAATATTTATCAATATTTAAAATTAATATATCATATGTTTTATTACATTTTTATCTATTGGAAAGTGACAATGTCATTTTGTTATAGGTTTGGACTACCACCTCTACCAAGAGACGTGGTTTTTTTTTCATACTCACATAACATAGATTTTATATATAAATTTTTTTAATGAAATTATATTTTATTACTATAATATTTACGATAATTAAAAATCAAATAAAACATAAATTATTTGCATCATTATCATTGAAAATTGTAATCGTTATTCAAGAATATGTATGGCCTACTATCCCCATAATGGTAATGTTGTTCATTGCACATAACAATCATTAATGGATACTTTTAAAATAGTACTTTATTTATAAATATGAGATTAATTTCAAAAATTTCATTATATAGATGATTTAATAATTAACACATTGACCATAGTCAACCTACTGATGTCATTTTGTACATATGTTACAAATATTGTTAAAACGCATGACATGATCATAAATGTTTACATAATTGAATATAACATGGTACTACATAATATAAAATGAATTTTACACATGAAAAATGATCCTAGTAAATTAAATAACTAAAATAGATTTATTATTTAATAATATAAATAATGTACATTTTCATTCAGATATGAGGAAAGTGACACTTTATCTTTAAACTTCATTTTAAATGTAATTAAGGATTATTTTCTAATGATTTTTTCCCATGTCTATATTCATAAAATTATTAATTTGTTTTATATAGACAGAAAGTAGTTATGAATTACATTTTTTGTATCTTTTTACTTTATTTAAAGGGTTTTAAAATGGAATGTTTTGACAAAAAGAAAAAATGAATGTTTTATTTTAACATATACAGAGTCATTGAGTTTTCCCGCCATCATAACCATTATTTGATTTCTGTATAAATCGATATTTTTTATTCCATGGAAAAAACATATTTCACTATTTTGGGTATTATTATTTAGAAAATCAGTTTTTTAAAATAGGTAGTATTTTAATTAAAAAAATTATTTTACATAGAAGTTCAAAATATTTATTTAAGGGTTATAGATTGAAATGAAATAGGAAAAAAATAAAATATTCATAATATAGAAATTGGGAATTATATATGATGAATGAGTGAGAACTATATGAATTATATAATAGGTTATCACCATTATATCCATCCAATGCATTAGTTAATGTTCCTTATCTTCAAAGGAAAGAAGGAGGAATATAACAAGGGTGGTTTCTCATATGGATTTAACAAGGATCCACTTATTTCAAAAATGACTTCATCATGAGTAATGAATATGTATCTCTATGTTTCCCAAAAGGATTAATGTTTTTATTTGAATGGTAGTTAAATTATTTCATGTAGTGAAGTGTGTCTTTTTCTATGTGGATATTATTTATTTCATATGATCATAGAATGTTGTAATAAAGGTATACATTTTATGGTTTTTCTTATTCATAACTAAACTAAAAAATTTATTATATTTATGTACCTTAATGATATCTCTATACTAATATCATGTTTTAAAATATTAGTCATCGGGTTTAATGATGGGTAATTATAATGAGAAAGTAATTTGAATGTCATGTCAATTTTTCAGGAATAGAAAACATGATTTATTTTATAAATTTTATATTAGGGGAACATTGTATACTGATTAGAAGTGTACACATAGTGATATATGATTTTTTTAAATAATATTTATGACATAATTATAAAAAAAACCATAATGATGATAAAGAAATTAATAAAGTTAATTCCTATTTGAAGATACTAGATTATGTACCATTTCAATTTTGTGTCCTTATATGTCTCATTAAAAGTAATAGGTTGGATAAATTTAGATATAAAGATAATGATAATTGATTACCCTTGATATATTCTATTTATGGTTAAGTGGAAATGATATTAAATTTCATAATTACAATGTTACTTCCCCTAATATATTTCTATTCAAAATATTTTTCCATAGAGGAATCATGAAACCTATTATAGGAAAGTACCATGAGGAAAATATCATTCCAAACTAAAAAGAAATAATGGTTGTAATGGGAATTGAATTTTTTCTATGATCTATTAGTTAATGGAAAATATTAATAGGTTTTAATCCATTTTAGAAATTATCCAAATTTACTATAGAGGAACCAGGGTATAGATTATATTTTTGTTAAACAACACACTGTAGCATTTTTTTTGGATCAACAGATCTCATAGAAGATGAAGGATGGATAAATGTTGTATAAAAGCTATTTTAAGACATAATATTATCATAACATCAACAGTTAAATCTTTTCATTTACTATTTTTTGCTAATAAATCGTAGTTATTGATAAATAAAACCATATATGGAGGCGATCTTAGTGACATGGAATAATTTTTTTTAATAATAAATTCCTGGGAAAATAATTCCTTAATTCTATTCAAATCTGGATAGAGTGACAATTCATTGAATTAAAGAAAAAAATATTATTATCCATTATTTGTGTATGATATATATTTTACAACATTACCATTTAATATTTTGAATGTGAAGGTAATAAATGGTGTCCATTGGTTAAAAAAATAGAGAGATAGAAGATCATGATGCCATGGAATGGGAAATATTTATGAATCATTTCCTATAAAAATATTACCCTATTGATGTTTTACTCAGGATGGAGGAACAATTATTGGAATTGAAAAAAATATCTAATGATTCAGTATTACTGTTTGAAGTGTATTTTACAGGATTAACATGTTTCTTCCTCTAATATATGTCTTCATAGAATATTTTTCCAATGAGGAAAATAAGAATCAAATATAAAAAATTTTTAAATGGAAAATAACATTCAAAATAAGAATCTACAAATGGATGGAATTTAATTGATCAGTTTGATTCATAAATGTCTCAATTAAAACAGGATATAAATAGTGACTATATTTATTTTAGGAAGCAGACATATTTACCATTGAATAACTTGTTTATAGTTGTGCTTTTATTGAAACATAACCCTCCATCTTTTAGGGTAAAATCATATATGGTCGTACTCAATTAATGGATAAATTTTCTAGAAATGATATTTAAATAATTGGATGTTCATAACGTCAAAAGGTAAATCATTCCCCATAACATTTAGAATGTAATGATGATAAATTGTAGTCATTGGTCAAGAATACTAGAGAGATAGAATATCATGGTTCCTTGTAATGAGATATATTTATAAATGAATTCCTTAAAAATATTTTCCTATGTTTTTTTGGATTAGGATAAAGAAACAATTCTTATAATCTATGAAAAAATATAAGGACTCATTAACAGTGTATTAAGTAAATTTTACAAAATTACCATGTTGCTTCCTCTCATTATTATCTCTCTAGAATAATTTTTCAGAGTGTAATTAATTATTCTAATGTAGAAAGGATTAAATATAATAATATTTTCCTAAAATAGAAACCTTTAACGGTTGGAATTGGAACTGCATAGTTATTTCAATGATGGATCACTTAATGCATGATATAAATAGTTGTGGTATACTTGTTATAGAGAATCCAGATTTACCATAGAGGAATCAATAAATAGTTGATGTTTTTTCAGGGAACAAAACCCGCTTGATTTTGGCAGAACATTAGATAAAGTTGTATCTAAAAGATGGATAAATGAACAAAAAAACAATATTTATTTTCATTCGATGTTCATAACGTTAAAAGATTACTCATTCCATTTAGTTTTTTTAATATGAAAATTAAAAATGGTGCTCATTTTTAAGAACACCAGTTAGGGAAATATGTTGATTCCATTTAATGAGATATATTTCAGAATAATTTCCTAGGAAAATATTTCAAAAAGGATTTTTGAGTTAGTATGGAGAAAATATTCTTGAAATTGATGCAAAAATATTAATATTTACTGGCCACATATGATGTAAAATTTATAACATTAAAAATTAAGATTTTGAATGTGATATTGATAAATTATGGTAATTGGTTATGAATACCAGAGAGAGAAAAAATCATGATTTTATGGAATGGTGATTTTTTTGAATAAATTCCAATAAATGTTTCATATGGGTCGTTTCACTTGTGATGGAGAAAACAATTCATAGAATTGAATGAAAAAGATCATAATTCACTATCTCTATATGGTGTAAATTTTAGAATATTTTTAGGTATATTCATGTGACATATGTTTGTTTATAATATATTTTAATATAGGAAAAAAGAATCTAATGTAGAAAATATCAAGAGAAAAATATAATTACAAACAATTATCTTAGAACTGTTAGAGTGGGTAATGAATAATTTATTGCAATGATGTCTCAGTTATCCCAAAATATATATAGTGGCAGAATCCACATTATAGAGAAGCATGATATACCATAGAGGAAACTTTCCGTAGTTTATATTTTCATGAAACATCACCCACCATCACTTTTTGGAAAAACAAATTTGGTGGTAGCCGAATGATGGATCCATGTACTTGAAAATATATCTAAATTCATGGGATGTTCATAATGTGAAAAGGTAACTCTTTCCATTTACCATTTAAAATGTGAATTTAATAAATTATTGTAATTGGATAAGAACAAAAGTGTGAGTGAATATCATGATACTGTGGAATCAAAATATACTTAATAATTATTTCAAATAAAAATATTTCTCTATGTTTTTTTGAATCAGGATGTAGACATAATTATTGTAATTGAAGAAAAATGATGATTATTCTGAAGTTGCAAATGATGTAAGTTTTAGAAGATTATAGTATTTATTCAACTAAAATATGTATATTCATAATGGTTTTCCATGTACGATAAATGGAATCTAAAGTAGGAAGGTATAAATATGAACATATCATTCCAAACTACAAAGATATAATGGTTTGAATTGGAGATAAACAATTTGATTCAATGATAGGTCACCTTACACATGATATAAATATTTGTGGTATAATTGTAAGAGAGAAACCATATTTACTATATAGGAACCTATTGATAGTTATTATTTTCATTAAATAATACTCTCCAGCTTCTAGTGGAAAATTAGATCTATTAGTATCATAATGAAGGATCAATTTTCATGAATATATATTTGAATTCTGTGAATATTCATAACATCAACTTGTAATTATTTTTATATACCAATTTGGACATGACGATGATAAATGTTGGTCATTACATAACAATGCCATTGAGAAAAAATATATTGATATAATGGAATGGGATATATTTAAGAATACTTTCCTAGAAAAAAAAAATACTTAAGGGTGTTTGACACAAGATAGAGAAACAAGTCATTGAATTCAAAAAAAAATTAGGACTCACTAGCCACATATGAATTTCATTTTTACAAAATTTCCTAAGAATATAAAAACATTCTTGAGACCATGAAGGTAAAAGAAATAGAATTTACCAAGTATTGAAACTATGTTTCTAAATATATTTAAACACATTAAAATTTTAATGTTATGTGAATTTTGGTCATTATACTAAGAATGTTGAAATAATGTTTTCTAAAACTTTTGTCCCTTGAGATGATCCAAGTAAGAAATGTTCATGGTTGAAATAAAAGGAGAATTATTATACTATGAATTCATGAGGTAATCCAATGACATGTTCCAAGTGTTGTAAAATAAATTTTAATGAATGTTTGAATTGAGTTGGAAAAAGTTACAATGGTCATAAATTTGGTCAAGGGGTTCATGACTTTAATGAAATTTGTTCATAAAAATCCATAAATGGGGTAAAAAATATCTAGTCAATAGTGAGATGTATTAATTACAATGGGTTGGGTTATTATGATATTATTTGTGCAATTTGAGTTACTAAGGGTGGAAACCCACTATATAGAATGAAAAGGGTGTATGAAAAAATTTCCTACTAGTACAATTGTTGTTGGGACATATAATGAAGTGGTTGAATGCACATTACTTGTTTATTCAAATTATAATAATTATTTATTTTCCTCTAGATCTATTCATTCCATTATATCAAAAAATTATAGTAAAATAGTAATATCACATCATGAAAATAAAATAGATCTTTTGGTGAAAATATAATGTGGAAATAAAAAAGAATCCATGATTTATAAGAATATTCCTATTGTTGTTATTGGCTGAAAATTTTGGAAATTCTTGTTGAACTACCGAGTGTATAGTTTTATTTATTTTGGGAATGGAATGGATTTTAGATTATCATTCTAATAATTTTTTTAAATCTGCGAATTTTTTATTAAATGGTCTTATACCTATAATAACCCAGCATGATGCTGATAAATTGATTAGATATTATAGTTAAAGTTACAAAGATCATGTCATATAAAATAATTAAATTTCATATACTAGTGATATACTAGTAGTAAATAACATTATGTATGAATTTATAAATGATTTCCCATATTTAATTTTTAATCAGGAGGTTGATTTTGCAGTTGACATAGTTCATAATGCTAAAACTATTTCAAAAAATGCTTACCGAATGGATAAATTAAATCATTGGGAATTGAGAAGGAATTTGTATGAATTTATAGATATTGTTTTATTTTATCTATGAACATCACATCAATGTTATGTTAAATTTTTTTAAAAAAAATTTATTTAATGATACTTTTAAATGATTATAGATTCTTGAATAACATCATTTTTATGAAAAGTAATCCGTTAAATTTTTTCAATGATATTTTTATCAGTGTGAAGGAGAGAAATAATTTTGAAATATTTCTATCAGGTCAGGGTACCATCAGTTTAAGGTGAAGTATGAAAATATTTTTAAGATAGTATCTCATATTAGATATGAGTATTATTAGTTTGTAGTAAATCTATTTGGGGTTTTTAAATAACCAATAATATTGACAAACCTCATGAATAGATTATTCCATGAATATTTATGTAATTTTGGGTTGTGATAATTTATCATATATTGATATATTATAAATGTCATTTGGACCATGAAATTCACCTAAGTATTATTTTAAAAAACATAAAATAATACAAACTACATGGAATGTTTAGTATGTGGAAATTTTGAATTGAAAAAAATCATTCCTTGAGCATATTTTTTTAAAATATGGAATAATTTTTGAACGTGATGGAGAAAAGTTTTTGAATAATTCCCAAGACCCAAAAATTTCATGATGTTTTATAATTTATGATTTTATATTTTACTACCTTCAATTTGTTGAAAAGCATTACTTAGTGATCTATCGTAGTGACTATGTTAACAAAAAAAGGATTTAAAATCATCTAGATAAATGTGTGTGATGATTTTTTATTGGAACTAAAAATTACATTGGCGAATGAACTAGTTTTATCCTCTACTTATAGAAAAGGTGAATTTTTCAACAAATATGATGATTCATTAAAGGGTATTGGGTGTGTTTTGATAACGATTGATTATTAAATTTATATTGAATCATGTTAACTAAATAATCATGATTTAAATAATCCTAATAATGATCTAGATTTAGCTACTCTCCTTTTATGAAAAAAAAAACAGGGTCAAAATTCAAATTGAGTAATGTGTTAAATAATATTGATCATAAATGATTGAAATATATATAAACTCAAAAATATCTGAAGATATTGTAGAGAATATGGATGAAAATAATTAATGATCACAACCACATGATTCCTTACAATCCTAAAAAACCAGACGATGTAGCTAAATCATGGAGCTATAAAAAACTATACTGTATTGACCATCTTATGTTTATGAAATGAACCTTTGGATAATGATTTGATAAAATTTGGCCCTGATGTAATGAACAAAAAAACTTCTTATGTATTGTTTGAGGTGTTATTAAAATCATCTATCTTATAAAGGATTAGACAAGATTAGAAGTTAGATAATTTTTTAAAGGAAAATGTTGAATCTATTAGTATGGGTATGTTTATAGAATTTAATGATGTTGAATAAGGTATTAATTTTTTTGGAAATAGATTATGTGTTCTATAAGATTCAAAATTTAAGAAATAATTAGGGAGTGAAGCTCATAGCTCCCTATTTTTTAATCACCTTCTACGAACAACGATGTATAGAGACCTTAGAAGTATTACAGGTGGGATGGAATGAGATGATATAGTGCTGACTTTACATTGAGATGTTTATGTTTGAAACAAGTTAATTAATGAAGATAATTATAGAAGGGGGTGATTAATTGTTATCCAATGCTAAAGATGAAATTTTATAATATATCCATTAATTTCATGGTGGTATTATTGAAGTTATTTTTGTATAATAAAAATTTTTTTGTAAATATTGGATGACTAATAAAATCTGAATATTATCTTCACATTCAAGATAATATGACATCAAATCAACTTTCATGTATATATATCAAGGATATTTCTAGGTAATATAGATTTACACTATCCATTGAATCTAACAGTGATCCCAAGTTTATGTCTAATTTTTATAAAGAACATAAGATGTTGTTCGGTACCAGATGAAATTTTAATAAACATTTCCTCCTTAAGCCGATAAGAAATCCGAGAGAATGATACAAACCATGGAATACTTGCTTTTTGAATATTAAATGGATTAACAAGGAATTTTGTTTAAACATGTTTCATTACAAGAGTTTTTTTGTTAATAATAGCTTTCATTACAATATAAAGATGGATCCTTTTGATGCATTATGTGGAAAGTGATGCCAGACTCCATGTTTTTTGGATGAAGTAGAAACAAAGACGTTAATGGGAATATAGTTTCATGATGAAGTGGTTGAGTATGTGAATAAGATTAAAAAACATATGGGGACATCTTAGATAATGAAAAAATGTTATGCATATAATAAGAGGAAGTACCTTTATTGGAATATATGTTTTCTTGTTTTTCTTGATGTATCTACATGGAAAAGTGGTATGTGTTTTGGAAAAAATGGTAAGATATTTACTTGGATTATTAAACCATATAAAATCAAAGATAATATTGGATCATTTTCTTATTGATTTTATTTTCGTCCTAATTTATCATAGGTATATAATTTATTTTATGTTTAAATGGGAATAGAATATTAATATGACCCATCTCTTTTTTTTAGCAATTAGGGAGTTAAGATGGAAGATAACCTCTCATATATTGAAAAAAGAATATATATTATTGACCATATAGTGAAAATGTTATGGAATAATTTAATTTATCATGCTATGTTTTAGTAGAATAACTATATGGTTTAAGAAGCAACATGTTAATCTACAAATGCTATCAGTGAATGATATTTACATTTATTTTGGAAATGGATAAAATTATGATGTCACTATTTAAAAAGGGGGAATAATTTATAAACCTAGTTAATTTTATGATTAATAATTTTCATATTTTTTTTTATTGATCAATAATCATTATAAAAATATTAGGCAATTTGTTATTCCAATGGGAAAACATCATTTATAACCAAATTAGGGGTTTCTGGAATTATATAGTTTTATATAAAAATATTACTTAATATTTATATAATATTAATTTTATATAATGAAATTAAATTTTATTATATCATATCAAAATTATATTCTAGTGATATTTTTTATTTTTATGAAAAGATTGATTTTTCAATGAATAGTGAAAAATTATTTGTATTAAAATTTTAATTCTCTTTTACAGTATTTTAAAACTAAAATTGTTTTTTGGGTTTTTTTTTAAAATTTTATATTTAATATAAATAAAAATAATCTAATAATGGTCTTTTTAAATAATTCTATATTTTAATTTGAAATGAAAATATTTTTATTCATAAAATTATTTTTAAATAGTTTTCTATCATATTTTGTGGTTTTTATTTAATGTTAATTTAATGCTGCTGCATATCATTTTTCCCATTTTAAAAGGTCGGTTTAAGGGTTCTGGTACCCCATCTTACTGCCACAAACACAAACATGTGAAGAAAAAACATCAGACAATGCAAACCAACACAGCTTTACACATCATAATAACCAGACTCATCTCTGCACCCCATGAAGGAGTTATCTTAATTGAATATCTAAAAGGTTATTTTGTATTTTTAATTAATATATATAAATTTTGTAAACATTTTATTTTTATTTTCTGTTATTATAAATAATAACCATAGTAAATATTTTCCAACTCAATAAGGGTAAATCATGTAATTTTGGTATAACAATAAAGTGATAATGCCCAAAGAACACACTAAAAAATTATTTTATTTTATTTGATAAGTTTGTTTTGAACAAGAATATCCCATATTCAAAAACATTTCTATTTATTTCTTCATTACTTTTATTTTATGTTTTATATTTATACAAGTTAAAATAATGTTCAAATTTCACTCTCTCATTTTTAATAACTATAATATTTTTTGAGAGGGATAAAAAATATTATGTTCATTTATATATGGTTATGTGAACTATATATGACTTTTATCATGTTAATTTATTTCATATTCTCTGTGTTGAAATAATTACCTTAAATTCATACACATTGCTGACACAACATTTATTCAAATATTAGGAAATTAAAATAAATGATGTTAAACATATCAATAGTGGTATAACATGAATTAATTACTGTGATACTTAAATTTTTAATATAAATATAAAATTTTAGGTATATTTTAATAGAATAAATTCAAATTAATTTTTTGGAATGTTGTTTTAAAAGTGAAATTAAATGAATAGTTCCAAAATGACATTAATGATATTTTATAATTATTAATGTTTTATAAAATTATTTAGAATTTAAAAATTTGTATATTGATCAAATTTAATCTTATATAGTTTATAATAGCAACAACTATACATTTATGGATCTATATTACATTTTATAGCATCATTCATGAGTTATTTAGTGTAGAAACATTGTTACCATGGTGATTGTCAAAAGGGTTCATGAGGGATTAATACATTGATATAAGGGTGAAAATATCACCTTAAATTTTCAAAAAAAAATTTCAGGAGATTATATTTACTTATACCCATTTTATCATTGAATAATATAAATTTTAAATGTTTAAAAATAAAAAATAATTTGTATTAATTTAATCTTTTATGAGAATTCATGGTTTCCCTTCCCCTTTCTTCTATAAGTGTACCTTATATCCTCTCTTCCTCACAACTTTTGAAAAATCTAGTTCAAATAATAGATATAAAAAAATATCTATGACTTTAGTCACCATGTAATTGTCACCTTATTTTTAATATAAAATTATCTATGTATTTAATTTCAGGTAAACCTTATGAGGTTTTGTAAATAAGATGAATAGATCTAAACAAATAAATTTTAATTTATTTCTTCTTCTATCTCAATTAAATCATCTCCAAATGATGTGACACCATTAAAATTTAATCTTCCATATTAAATTTTTTTATGTTTATTTGACAATATATATCCATTTCTTCTTCCATCACGTATGAATGAAAACTATCAAGCTTGTGTACATAAGACTATAGACTCGTGAACTGATGTAGTTTTTTCTATCACAACCCCATATGTCTAATTATAATGATAGGTTTAATATATATATATATATATTATTTAAATATTTATAATTAAAAATAAATAATAAATAATATATTTTATTTCCTTTCAATACATTGAAAAATGCTAACATTGTTTGTGGGTATGTATAGACTACCACCTCTACAATGAAACATGAGATGCTTTTTTCTTAATCACATCACATTGAATAGAATATATATATATGAGTAATTAAATATATAATATAGTATTTCTGATATAATATTTATTATCAAAAGAAAAAATAATACTTACCATCTTTATATGATTATCATTGGAAAATTGAAACATTAGTCATACATACATACAACATTCCATATATATAATTTTAATGTAGTTAATTTCTCATAAAATTATTTATTACTTGGTTTTAAATGTCTAATTGTTGTAAAAATATGATAATTATTGTATGATTATTATCCTTCATATGATGTAATCATTACCACATTGTCCTTTTTCTACCAAGGGAGGTCATTTTTGACAAGTGAGTCGAATATCACCAAAAAGACCAATATGTTCAAAAATGATTAACTAATTTAATATAACATGTTATTAAATAATATTAAAGGAGTATTAAACTTAAAAAATAAACATGTGTAATAATTTATTTCATAAGATTATTATTTAGGAATATAAATAACCTATATGAAATGTCATACAAGTGGTGAGGGATTTTCCGTATTAAAACATCACTTTAAATGTTTGGAATATTTATTTTCTAAATCTATTTATTCCATTCCCATATTCATAGTATTATTTTCTTAATAGATTTATTCAGAAAACAATTAACTATAAAGGACATTCAGTTTTTCTTTTTTACTTTCTTATAATGGTTTACAAGAAGGTAATGTTTATATAGAATGTTTTTTAAAAGAAAAAATATTGTTTTCATTCAGCATATACACTATCAACAGTTTTCCCCCTCTATTAATATTATTTTATTTTTATCTTTCATTACAAGATATCATTTTTTATTCAAATAATTACCCTCTTTCCCTTTCTTTATAGTTATTTTTATTTTGAATATGTCGTTTTAAAAGGAAATTGTATTTTTATAACTAAATTTTATATTCATACATGATCAAAATATTTATATAAGGTTAATATAATAAGGAGGTGAAAGAATAAAATGTACTATTCATGATATGGTACTTCAACATTATATATTATTAATAGGTGAGTATAATACATCTTATACAATGGTGGATCCCAATATAGATTATACGATGTGTTTTCCTCATTATATATCCTTAATGAATTGGATAATGTTTCTTTTTAATTAAATGAATAAAGGATTGAGTTAATTGGGGATGTTTCTCTAATAGGTTGTTCTAGTTTTTAATTATTTTTAAATGATTTTAACCTTGATTATCTATATGATTCTCTATGTTTCTAAAAAACATATCTCTTTTCATATTGTCGATTTTAATGAATCATGTGAGGAAAAGTGTGTGTCTATCATATGGAGATTATATATTTTATATTCTAAATTAATATTTTAATAATGTTAACCATTTTAGGTGTTTTAAAATTTTCAATATACCAACATATGTTTTTTCTCCCTTCATAATATTCTTTTTCATCCCACATTTATAATTTTTTCCAAACTATTTTCAGTATGGAAAGGATAATGAATAACAAATGTTTAATCTCATCAATATTTTTTAGGAAATGAATATGAGTATCATTTAAAATGTTTTAAATTTTGGGAAAATTCGAAATTCAGTAAAAATGTCCTCTATAATATATGAGTTATTTTTGTAAAACCTATGACCTAATTCTCTAAAACTTTTAATCTTAAAGATGACAAAGAATGAAATAAAGTGAATTAAATTAAAAATACACTAGATAATTTAATTTCATAATTATGATAACTTATAAATATAATGTGTAAGATAAATATATAGAGGGTGATAGTGAACATAAACTCTTAAATGAAATAAATAAGAAAAATACTAACACTATGAATGACATTTTTCATATTCTCTTATAGACTCCGAAACATATAATATATCTTATTTATATAACTATTTAAAAACCCTATTAATATATATTTCATATATTATAATTTATTTATTACCATATTTTATTCATTTATTAAATTAATAATCTTTCCACTTTCCTTTTTCTGGTTGTTCGGTCCACATGTTCAAATTTTTGTTGATGTAATGGTAATGGTTTATGGTCATTGTAAAGTGAACCAATAAGATTCACATGTTTCATTTTTTTATGTTTCTTGTCATTATATAATTAATGGAATTATATATATCAATAAATAGTTACCATTTCTGAGAATCATTCTCAGTAATCCTGTTTTAGATTATTAAAAAATTATGATGGTTTAATTTTAATTTCAATGTTATTATGTTTATTTTATCATTCAAAATTCATAAAAGGGTAATAATTTGATAACTAATTAGATATTGAACACAAAAAATACTTTTTAATATTATCTATAACATTAATAACTGAAAAATAAACCTTCATGTTCACTTGGGGAGCATAAAACTACCACAGGTGAACTATGACTTTGACAGAGTTTAAAAGGAATAAAAAACTACTAAATATTATATTTTTATTAAAATAATAAATAATAAATTAATTAATTTTGCAATGTCATTTTATTATTATATATATTATACAATGGGTAAGAGGATAATTGAAATGAAGGTCATGGGTTTTGAAACACCAACTTTTCTATTTGAGTTGCCACTTTTTAATTCATCCAAAAGTCATTAGTCTATAAAATTTTGTCTATATCAAGGACATAGTAATGTATGTCAAAAAATTTATAGAAGTATATTTGAAAAAAATCTAAAACTAAAATATTTTTTGAAGTGATGATAAATTGATGGATGATGGGTGTTATTATAGCTAAGATGGAGTGGTATTTAATAATAAATAATGGATTATTATATTGTTTTAAGATCAATACTATAAATTGAGTTGATTAAAATTTATTTTAGTTCACTAGTATAAAACAATTGGTCATTCTAAAATTTAACAAACCCAAAAAGAAATTTAATCATTTAAATGTTTTATTCAATTAATGGAATCCAATATATTTTTTATAAGAATAAAATATAAATGTTGTTTTAGAAATAGATTAGTAACATTGAAAATTTAGTTTATTATTTTAAAATAAATTATTTTAATAATTAAATATAATATATTTTTTAATTTATTTTAAATCATATTCACATCATCATGATGTAATAAAACACAATGTATACATAATAATAACATTTTTACAATTCACCAAAAAAACAAGTATTTTTAACAAATTTCCAACAATTACCTTGATTATAATTTTGAAATTTTAATTCCATTTTATTTATGTTCTATTAAATTAAAAGAAAAATTTTTATGAATACAATATTTAAATAGAATCATAAAACACATGGAAAAATATTTATATCTTGAACGAATACTATTACTTTTGTTAAGACTGATTATATTTCTAGATAAGATACAATATTAAATATTATAATATTGATAATTAACTATAATTTGTGTTGTAATCCAAAAGAAAGTATAAATCAAGTAATTAAATTATATAAATTTTATCATAAAAATTAATAATTTTAGAAAATAATTTTGAAAAACATTATTAAAATATATAAACTTTATAATTTCAATTAAATAAATTGAGAAATAATTTTTTTCTGGTTATAACATTTATAATTTTTTTAATATCTATATATATTATTAATTTTTTATTTGCATTCTATTAGTAATTAAATTTGGATATTAATTAACTATTATTGTTTCTAAAGTTCCAATAATTATCGTTATAGTTAAATAATTAACATGATTTATATAAATATCTATTATTTTCTTCATTATTCATTAAATATATTGTTTATAATTTTTATTTATATTTCATTTCAGAAATTAAAATCTTTGTATACTTATTTCTATTTATAGTGTTTTCCATGTATATTCTCATGGGTATCCACCTAAGTTGTCAGGAGAATCATTTATTCCTGGGTGTTTTTAGGTTATGTGAAGGATGAATTCATTTTTTTGACCATGGAGCTTTATAAATAATCTATCCTTCATTTATTTCCTTTTTGTTCATTAAGAAACAATGTTAATAGGGGTTCTTAATCACATTTATTATCAAATATTTAAAAAAATTCCCTTAAAATATCAAAAGATAAAATTCATTCAACGATTCACCCTTTCCATAAGAATATTTTTATGGTATCTCAAACTTGGGACTCCTCAAGTTCATTCTTGGGCACGATTATATATTGTTGAAATCTAGTATTGTGATTTTACTTTTGTATGTGTCCATGGATTTCATGATCATACATATTTATTTTAATTCTTATCCCCTTTCTCTATTTCTTCTCAACATAATTCATACGCGATAATACTTATAATGTTTTAAAAATTCATCTTTGGGTGAATAATAGGAATAAAATTCCCACACAGATATATATATATAAAATAGTTCATAATTATTTTTCCTTCAGAATAACTATATATTATTTAAATGTATATATGAAATTTATTGAATCATTCCCACAGTAACATACTTTTCCATACATAATATATAATTATGTATACTATTATATGAAAAATTATGATTTAGAATATATCTAATGTTGAAATAATATATTTTGAATTTCGTGTTTTTAATAATTATGATATTTGATGAAAATTAACTATATATATATAGAATTTAACACAAAACACTTCTAATAAAAAATTTCTATAATTTAAATTAGTAATATTTGTTCCCCCAAAAAATGATAACTGATAGATTTGAAGCCTTTTTATTTTACATTTTATTGGAGTAATTTTTATAACATTTGATGAATATATTTTATGTGATATAATACCATATAATTAGTCTTATTTGGATTCAATCAATTTCATTAAGTATATATGATAAGATGAGGGTGACTATGTTTTCATTCCTCTAGGATGATGGTTTAAGTTCACAAGTATTGGTATTATAACCATGTCTAATATTTTATTGAGTTCATCATTAAATCTACGTTCGATATATATATCTATTTTTAATCAAACTATATACTTTTTTTTGGCATATATCATATATATATATATATTATTTAATCTAAAGAAATTTCCAATTTTGATGATTAAATAGAGTAAAAACATTCTTCTATGATTTTTTTTATAATTATACATTTATAATATTCCAAATATTACTTATTTTATTCACCCTTTCAAATAATTATATAATTTTTAATAACTATACAATAAAACTATATTCTTGAGATATTTATTAATGGAATTTTCAGAAACAAATTTATCTACCATGTTTTACTTCTATTATTACATACTGAAACTGATGATATAATGTGCCTTGTTTACAGATATGATATAATTGATTTCCATTAATACTGTATCTAGACAAGTCAATATATGTAAAGAATTTATTTAGGTGAAACCCATCATATCTCACAATTGGAAATACTCTATGAATGAAAATATAATAATAACAAATTAAAATTCAAAATATTATAGGATAACAATAAATAATATCATGTAAACATAAACATAATTTCCACATTTTTTTCAATCCACTATAATAACAAAAGTGTTAAAAAAATTTATTATATGAAAATTTGGTGAATATTTTAATTTTTTTAGTAATGTAGGATATAAACTATGTATTATACTAAGGCCATAATTAAAATTCATTAAATATACACACAATCCAATGGTAACACAATGTATATGATCAGTATGATCATATATTTATTTATTAAATGTTTCTATGATAAAATGAATAGTTTTTTTTATAATGAATGAGATATGTATAGATATCCACATGTGTAGGATAATATTTATAGATAACTATGAATGTATGGAAAACATATATAATCATATATATATTTTGATTCATTGTTAGGATAAATGATCACCTTTAAGGTACAACAAAGAATTTTGATATGCATAGACACATGGTTTTCTAAACTATGCTTACTAATTGTTCATGATAGGTATTAAAATAAAAATTAGTATTTTAATGTTTACGTTCCCCCAAAAAACCAATTAATATTATCTTTTAGAAATTGTTGATTTGATGGACTCTTAGGTGTGTAAATAGGGCATATCCCTAAAGGAAAAATGGGTCTTTACTGATGTTTTATTGGATTGTCATTGAATACAATGTTACATCCTTATGATGTATTCAATTAATAGATATGTAGTATTCTTTATATTCAAATTTATTTATATTCCAGGGATATAAACACAAAAAATTTTAATTCATGAATATTTATATTTTCATTGTGGATCTTAATTCTTCATTATATGTATTTTAAGGAATTGATTCCATGGTGAGATTTCAGATTCTAGAATTTTAGAATTTCTACAGAAGTAATACATCATAGATAGAAACCCTAGTCAATTTAATGAGATTATCTAATTTATTATACTTTTATTTATTTATTTTAATTAATCATTAAATGATGTTATTTTGATTTAGGTGAGATCGTGAATTTATATATAAAATTAATTTCAGTAATAATGTGTTTTTTTAAAAAAATCGGATTCTATATATATTAGTGTTTCTAATCTAAAATAGGAATAAAAATAAGAGTTTTAAATATTTTTGAATTGGATTATATATTATAATATAATATGTTTATTGATATTATTGTTATTTTGAAGTGGAATTATATTTATATAATTTATTAGACTTATCCCATTGGGAGTCTGTGTGTGTTTTTTATATTGGTTTTTGTGATACTTATTTTTAAAACCACTATGTTTTAACCACAGGGATGCAATGGAATGGTGTGTGAATGTGCTATAGAGAGCATCGACTTGAATAACTAGGGATGAATGATAAAACTTACTATAATGTGAGTTTTGGATATTTGAATGAGGATTAATACCCTGGTAAATCTATGTAGTTATAGATTTCAAAACATGTATTTTCTATTATTTGTTGTAAAATAGAAATTTTCAGTATAGTAGGGAAACCATAGTTTGTTGAAATTTCTATACATTTATTATTCTCTTTTATGTGGCGGGAAATTGGTATTTCTATTACATTTTGGGAAAAAGTGTTTTTTCTTTGGATATGGAAAAACATTTATTTCCATTGGATTATGGAAGAATTGATTTTATATGTGTTTATGAAAATGAGTAGTTTTTACAAGAAATATAGATTTTTTTGGAAAAATAAATATTAAGGGGGAAACATTAATTATTAAATGTTGGAAATCCTTCATGGTTAGTGGTTTCATAATAATCGATATTTTAAAAAAAAAAGTCTATTCATGTCTCTATCATTATGAAGTAATTATTATGAATCTAATGTTTGGTTTTATTTATTTTTAATTTTCATTATTGATTATAATTTTATATTGAATGTTAGAATACTTGGAATTGTATTTCAGTCATTAGAGAAACCATACTTTGTTTTTACAAAGGCCATATATTTGCATTTCATTGGAAATATAGACATGATTTTTTTATAAAGGTAATGGGATTTATTCATTCCATATTAGTGATGATATATAGATCCATGATAGAGATATCCAATAGGATTTGGTGGTTTGAGGTTTGAGAACTTTTTTAGATCATCATGTTATATTCTTGGTTTTCATTAAAAGTTAATTTTTTATTTAGGGTTTTATTACTACCTTAATATATATTTTTATGTTATTTTGATTAAGTTAATTTTAAATTAAAATTAATTTTCTGAGTTTATATTTTCATATTAATCACTAGCCATAGTTTATTATTATCTATTAATACTTATCAAAATCCTATTGATGTTGGAGGATTCACTTGATCCCATGTTGTATCTTATCTTAGGACTCATGATTTTATCTCCTGGTTTAGGATATCAAAAAATTGTATTATGTAATGGGGTTTGAGTTAAGATATGATGAATTGATTAATTTTGGATAATAGCATGGTTAAGAATTGTGATATAACAATATAATTATGTATCTAAGTTTTTTATTGTTAACTATGTGTAACATATTAGTCTTGGTAAAAGAGATATGTGTGATAACCTAATAAGAATATTATTTGTGACATGTTAACCAATTATTGGTTGAAACAAAAAATGATTCATGAATAATGGTAGGCATGGTGAGATGTTTCATCACATGAAATAGTTTTAAATTATAAGGGGTTTCATTTATAAAAATTGCTTTCTAATTGTTTAGTTGTTTTTCTATTTTCAAAAGTAATTTAAAAAAATGATTATTTTTGAACATGATAGAACCAGTGTAATGAATTATTGGGAAAGAAATTTTCTAAGGGAATAATAATCCTACTAGATTTTGTTTAAATAATTGGCCCATATCTACTTGAAACATCACCCAACCTGGATCAACATAATGCCTTAAGCACATTCCTGATTTCTATGGGTTTATGATAAACACTTGGGTTTCCAAAAAAATCAAATTAGAATGATTTATCCTATAGAATATATTCATACAAAATAATGACTCCATCCAAAAACAGTTTTTTATGTGTCCATATCTCTAATATATATTCACATAATATTATATTCAAATAATAATAACATATAAAAAAAGTAAAAAAAATTGATGAACATTAAAATCAAACTATAAAACTAAAGGTAAAGGGATTAATCGACATCATATAAATACATTAACTTAAAATGAATTCATGGTCAGTGATGTAGATATATAAATAAAAAATCATTAAAGGATACACAAAACACTTCAACTGATCCATATCCATATGACTCTCTATCACAACCAATCCCATAACTAGAAGGATATTTAATGCACTATGATGTTCTTATATAAGTAAAAACTCTTTCCTCTAACTAAAAACTAATAAAACATTTATACACCCAAATGAGTTGTAATTTTCCGAGGAAAAAACTTTTAGGATACCAATATGAACCTACATTATATCTTTCACCACTCAAACCATTACTTCTATTTTAAAACATTACTTTTGAAGAAAAAAATTATTGTTTTATGATACAGGGAGTTGAAAAATATTTCCAAATCCATTGGTTTATAAAATGGGATAAGTTACAGAATAACTATGAACATGAAAAAAATAATATTTAACGATGAAAATTATAATGTATCTACACAATTTACAACACAGAGAACATGGTCTCTGAATTTGTGAGAACAATATAGAAAAGATATGGTAACCATAACAAACTTATAGAAAACCATGGGACCCTTGTGAACTAGTAAAAATAACCCCTCTTGGAAGGTTATGATGTATCAATCGAAATAACACCTAAAAACTCAAAAATAATCTTAATAAACACTCGTAAATGTTACCCAGATAGTTACTAAAGTGTTACCCTGAGAAACACACACAATCCATGTCTCATAATAAATATGAAAACAATAATCACATAATAATCAAGATTTTACATAATTACATGGATTATAAATCATTTAAATAAGATTCTAAAATAAATCCTATTTTTAAAAATATATAAACATTAATTTCGAATCAAAGCCACTATAAAACAATTTATAAGACAACCCTTGTGAACTAAAAATAATTTTAAAGGAAACCCAACTTGAAATCCAAATATACAACACATTGTCAAAAAATTTGAAGAAAATTAATGGGTAAATATAAATTTGTCTTCAATTATTAATTTCAAAAATAATATTTCAAATAAAAAAAATAAATCCATACAGTAAGTGTGATCTAATAGAAAAATATACACTATATAGAGACACCTACATTAAATTCATTACAAACTCATTACCTTCACTAAATACCTTCATAATGTGAATTGATAGATCTAAAAATCCTAAAAATACCAGAAATTAAAACATAAAATCCAAATATATCCATATAATTGTTCACCATGGTTTCCTATGTCAAACACAAATGAAGGAAATGGAATAAAATTTAAAACAACACCAGAAAACCCATGTTACATCCACACAGTTTTGGGTAATAGTTATCACTAACCATCTGCCAAATACAATCTTCCCATATCCCAAAATATTAGAGCCCTGAATCCCAAAACATCTAATAAATTCATATGTAAATTAGATAATAAAATTAAAAAATACTAATGACTTAATTGATGTCAAAATTACCCCACCATGCCACTCTATTATGCCAAAATTTTCTTGATAATATTAATTTCAAAAAAATGAGTGAATTGATTCCTCACCCAAGCCTCACACTCTAAATACCCATAGATATATCAACAAAATAAAATAATATATGGAACAATGGGATATACGTACCCTAAAACACATTGACCTAATGATCCAAATATAAACAAGACTCTTAACCATAGTGATTTCATGTTTTAAATCCAAATCCACTCACTCGATCATGTGAGAGATTTCCACTTTTTAGTTCAGCTAGGAAAATTGTAAAAAAACATTAGGAATATGTATCATCGATGATAATAATACTATAATGTGGGAATAATCCCAATATGATTCATGATTCATAATGGCTTAACATAATACAATGGGAACAAATCCTTATTTCCCAATTGATGATGTCCCAAAAAATATTAAAATTTTGGAAATAATTGATCACCAATAAAAAAATCCAATAGATGATGATGATGATTGACATAACATATATAGGGACTGTAATAATTCACCAATAATTTATAAATATACTTAATCATAATCATTTTATCAGGAATGATTATTTGTCCTAATAAGAAGGGATCAACTAGCCATGGCAAAAAAATTGTGGATTACCATGGTTATCGTTACCATGATTCTAAAGAAGAAATCATTATGGAGGCCCTGTAACTACCATTATAAGAGGACTCAACCAACATTAATGTTTATCACATGGGTAACCAAATTAATGTAATGAACATAACCTTGTTTCCCTCAAACGCGACACCCGACCCGATTTGTCACAAACTCAAAGGTCATTCCCAATCCCCACAGGCTGGCTAAAAGTACCCGGACATCCAAGGACAAAACTAAGGGAATGATTTCACACAACATAAAAAACCACATGGTATACCTATATGAAAAAGAAGAAACTAAGAAATACTAAAAATATATATATTCCAAAACGGTAAGGAAAATTGTAAAAATATAACAATTGAAACAGGAAAAAAAACTCTAAATGACTTGTCTAACTACAAGGGATTCAAATCCCACAGCTACTCCGATGATGGCATGGAAGAACACCATCTATCTCATCATCAGCTACCCATCCCACCAGACACAATCCTCACTGCCTCGCTATGATGCCTTGTATTTCCTTGGACTAGAATACAAATAAATGTCTATGCACCACCGAAGCTGGGCATGGGGTTTGAGATAACAGGATCAATATAATCCCACCCAGGTGTTCCATAATATGTTTATGTGTAAAAAATCATGTATTATTATTTTAAAATAAAATATGGCATGATAAGTAGAAAAGCAGTTTTATATAAAACATGGTAAATATTCCCTTTTCGCAGTTCTAAACAAAAGCTGGTATGTCATTTTCCAAAGCATATTTCCGTATCATATTTCACAGGAATCAACATTCATATCAAGGTTAACTTAGAAAGGCAAGGAATAAAAACTAGATTCATAGGTATAATTACACTAAGGAATACTATAGATCTAGCCATCAAACTACACGTACCAAAATAATGTAGTGTACATAAATGATCCATGATCAATGGGCCTAAAAAGTAGGGGAATACCCCATGAGAAAAACCACTATAATGTAAATATTAGTACCCTTGAAAAATAAGACTATGAAATAGAGGAAATACCCAAAAAAACTCCTTGATAATAAAAAACCAATGTATGATGTCCTCAAGATAATCCTTCCACCTAAGAACCCATGGTAACCCATGTTCTCTATTTCACAAACCCATTTAAATGTCTTTAAAACCTAATAAATTCATTTATAATCTATTAATCAAAATCTAGGGAAACCCATTATTCTTTAAAAATACCTTTTCAACAAATACAACTATCATGGAAATTTCATAAATCAATTTATAAAGAAATTGGAAATGAGAAACAAAAAGGTTCATTATCATAGCCTTGATACGGAACCACCTACCCCAATGTTTGGGTCCCACACGCCCGAAAAAGAATCCAAAACTAATAATGATGCCCAAAAATAGCAGCAGAGACCCTAGGATCCAATCCATGACAAGATTGATTCAATCATAAACACAACTGGCTGGCAGAAGGGAGGAAAACAACATACCTCAAAGAAGGATTCCCACCATAACAAAATCAACAAATGATAATGTCATACGGAATGAGATCTCACAACAGATCTAGAAGAAGATGAAAAGAAACATTCAAATTGGATTAGTGGATCAGATAACATAATTCTAGGGTGATATTTTGATCAACCGCAAGGAATAATAAAAGAGAACACTTACCCAGAGAGAGGCACTCTTGAAACAACGATGAACTGGAGCTGATCAGATCAATCTGAAAGATGAGATTCCTCTAAAAAATTTCTTGGGAGAGCTATGGTCTATGAACCATGATATATGGATGGAATATATGATAAAAACTTCTAAACACATGAATTTTACCAGAGCGCGGGCTGAGTCACGGCGTGTACCTCTTGGTCACGATGTGTAGTCCATGCTGGATATGATATGTTGAAAAACCCATTTAATTGTGTTGAAAATATTCTATTTATACCCTACATGACCTATACCTCAGGTACACGATGTTTACCAGCTAATGGCATGACCACCACATCAAAATATGAATTTTTCCCCAAGTACACAGTATGTACTTCAGGTACACGATGTGTACTTCAGGTACACACTCTCAAACCTATAGTAAACCCCAAAAAACTATTTTTAAGGATTATTAATAAAAATGGGACTTATAAAAGGTGGATAAAAACCTGATCATGGTAATTAAATGTTTCAAACTCCCCACCATAATTAATTTATGTCCTTGAGAATTGATGTTGAAGATGTATCCTTCGGAAAGAGATGATGCCACGACTCCCTCATCAATAACTCACATTCCCATGTCTCATGAGAATCTGATCCTTGTTTCCATATAACTCTGAAAAATTTAATTTACATTCATTATAATAAATTCTCTTTGGATTCAATGATCTAAACTAGTTTTTTCAAAACAGAAGTATCTAGCTCTAACTCAATTTCTTCCCAACATTAAACATGAGGAGTGTCAGGATGATACTTCCAGAGCTAAGATATTTGGAAAACATCATGAATTTATATCAACTGATACTTAAATTCTCACCAATAAAAAACATTACCATTACTTTTGGGGATCTAAAATTGTCCAAAACATCTCAGAGAAAACATTAAATTTTTTCTATGTTGACAGTGACCCAACCGAGTAGAAACATTCAAGAAAACCCAGTCACCAAAGGAAAACTCCAATGGTGGATGCCGTCAATTTGGATATGAATTTTTCCAACATTGGGCTGTATCTAGACGCCACCACACCTCTTGAATCATTTTTGAAGTATCTTGAACTAAACATGGTGCAACCAAAGCTACATTCCCACCTATTCCAAATAAAGTGGCGAATTTCATTGGCGACCATACAAAACATCAAAAGGAGACATTCTCATCAACGACTGGTAATTGTTTTTGTAAACAAACTCAACTAGTCCCAAATGGTTATCCCATAATCCACTAAAATCCAAGACTCAAACATGAAGCATATCCTCTAGGATCCGAATTACATGCTCTATCTGGCCATCTATTTATGGATGGTATGTTGGGCTCAACTATACATGTGTCCCCATTTCATCTTGAAGACTCCTCCAAAACCTTGAGGTAAGCTAGGATCCCTATATAAAATAATAGTAGAAGGACTCCCATGTAATCTCATGATCTTGTATACATACAACATACCTAGATATTCAACATTAGTTGTGTCTTTGATCTGAATTATGTGAAAATACTTCTTCAATTGATCAACAACCACCCAGATTTCATTTTTTCCTAAATTCATTTGTGGAAACCCAACAAGAAAATCCATGTAAACCACATACCACTTAAAAATGGTACTAAAAGGGGATCAATAATACAAGAATGTTTCAGGTTCTCGGCATTTAGCTACATGATGGTGTTATAATGGGACACATAATTTGTAATGCACGCTTTATACCTGACCACTAGAACCGTCTTCTCATGTAATAATACATCTTTGAAAATATTTGATGAATGCCCCTTGAAGAGAAATGATAATCAAACAATACTAATCTTCTCATAGGAGATGTGATGGAGGATCTCTTCCTAAAGTGATGTGTGCAATATGAAGAAAGGGAAAACTAGGAACAGTCACCCCACCATAAATATTTTCTCGTATATTCTGAAACTCACCATCTTATTGTTGACTATGTAAGATAGACTCCTTGAGAGATGATGACATTTGAAAACTTTTCAGAACCAAATATTATAAATCCCCTTGATCATCCATGTGAAACTAAGTGAAACACCCTATATGATTCCACTAATCCTTCGATTCTAGAACACCCTATGATGGTACCTTCTTGCTTAGAGTGTAGACAACAACATTACATTTCCCCGGGGTGTAGGCGATGTAGAATTCAATTGTCTAAAGGTATTTTAACCATCGTCTTAGTCTGTGATTGATTTTTATATGAAAATATATATCTCAAACTCTTATGATTAGATAATACTGTAACTTATCCCCAAAGAGATAGTGCTCTCAAAACTTAATTGCATGCATCACTGCAGAAATCACTAAATCATGAGTGGGGTAGTTCTTCTCATGTGGTAATAGACAATGAAATTCATAAGTGACCACATGGTCATCTAGCATCATTACACATCCCAGACCATCACTCGATGCATCAAAAACACCACATACCCCTTATCGGGCTTAGGTAAGACAAAAACAAGTGTGAATGTCTGAAGTCGTGTTAGTTCATCAATGGAAGACTGACAGATTTCATCCCATGAGAATTTCACTACATTCATTGTAATGTAAATCAACGATGAAAACAGAAAAGATAAATTCTTGATGAAATGTTGGTAGAATCTAGCATGGCCATGGAAGTTTCAAATTTCAAATACTTTCAGTGGTTGCTTTTAGGATAAATCAGATTTTACCTTCTCTAGATCAACTGATAATCCATGCATAGAAATTAGGTACCCCAAGAATTTCACATCTAAAATACAAAATATAAATTTTGTAATATTTCCATATAGATGGAGACTTCTCTGAATCTCTAGAACCAAACTTAGATGGTGATCTTGCTCAATCTCAGAACTAGAAAAAACTAGAATAATAACCACAATACTACAACAAAAGTGTTAATACATTGTTGGAATATCTGGTTCATCAAGGCTATAAAAACTGGAGGAGTGTTAGTCAAACCGAAAGGCATTATAATATATTCATAATGGCCTTACCTACTTGTAAATTATATAATAGGTATGTCATAATCCGAGACATTGAGATGATGATAACTCATCCAGATATCGATATTTGATAATCACTTTTCTGCATTCAACTAATCTAACAAATCATCCACACTATGTAAATGATGTTTATTTTTATCTATCACCTTGTTTAAATTCTGATAGTCCACACATAACCAAAGTGAACCATCCACTTACATGAAAAAGGGCATATGGGATTTATAAGGAGAAATAGTAGAGGGAAAACCATTTTTAAATTGGCCATCCAACTGAATCATGAGTTCTTTTAACTCTTCTAGTTCCATACGATTAGAAGGCATAAATATTAGCTATGTACCTGGCACCAGGAACTAAAAAATATTTCAAATTTTCCAATAGTGGCATATCTGTTGGTAAAAGGACATTTTTTGTTGGAAAATGTTTTGCCAAAACATATGTCCCTATCACTAAATTAATGGTAAAAAATATATCGCTAAATGATCTTACGACAAATAAAATGATTCTGTTGTAATTATAATAATACCAACAGATAATATGTATATTCGTAAAAATGTTTTTCAAAAGAATAAAATTACATATAAATATATTGGTAATATAATTATCATTTATGAAAAATACCAATAATTAATATCCATTTATAAATTATTTTTTAAATGTTGGTATTCCAAAATTTTTTATAAAAAAATTATATTTTCTTTATTAATATAATTATATATAATACCATATCATATTTATTATATATAACATATGATTATATTAATTATATAATAATTAATAAAATGGTTTATATGAAACACTAAAACCCTGAGATTTTATTTAAAATTCAAATATAATTTAAATAAATTTTCAAACTTCATGAAAAGACAAGAAGCTACATGAATCATATTAAAAATATATTTAAACATGTTAAAACACTAAGAGAGTTTACATGGATCTCGAGGAAACTTCTTCTACAAACTATTTATCTCAAACATCTGATGTCGGTGTCATGGAATCCTTATCACATCACATGAGATATTACCTATTGTAGTGGATCTTCATATGCACAACTTCACAATCAACAATTCTATTTCAGTGAACCGCCATTCTATGTTTGTAGTGGACCACCATCATCCCATCTCTGTTTTTCCCAAAACTCGTCCCAAATTCAACATTATCACTATAAAGTGGTACATGTACCAACTGTTTCCAAACAACAAACCTGTCCGCCACACTATGAAAATTACTTCAATCTATGAATAATAATATTAATTAATGTTAAATCATGTTTATGAGAACTTTTTATATCATAGTAAATTTCTCCACTATTTTTTTTCTAGAGAGAAAATATATATTACCAAAAAACAACTTAAATGAATAGTAGAAGCCTTGAGCTAGTTGAATTCTTATAAAATGCATCCTACTCATAAAAATACATAAATTTGGACATGATCTTAAGCTGAAAATTTCAAGCATAAAACATTAACAACAAGTGAAAATAAGTTATCTATACAAGGTAACTTATCTCAAAGAGACAACCAGGCCGGAAAAAAATACATTTGATTGTATTATTGGTGTGAAAGATAACAAAAACCATTCAATGAAAACAATTGATATTTTCCCCAAACATATTGTATTCAATGCCAATAAAAAATCAACCATGATCAATGATGATATAAAATATCTACTCTAAATGAAACTACATGAAATATAAAAGAAGGGGAAACAAATTGTGCCATTGGATTCCATTTTTATGTTATAATCAGGGATAGGTTAAATCTTTTTCATGAGTTATGATGAGTAATTTTCACATGGTAAGATAAATATATTACATTTTATAAAGATGGATTTTTCTGTATAATAGAATACATTGGGTGATCTACTAGAGTGTTTTTAGAGGTGTTTTTTTTTTCAATGCTTATTCCCAGTAGTGGAAATGAACCAACTTCTTGTAGTAGTATAAATACTCAAGTTGTATTAATGAAACATTTTGAAGACATGTAGAATGGTTACCCCCACATGAAACAAATATATAAGCTCCTTATAATGATATACTTTTTGGGTTACAAAATAGTTCATCTTAACATGTTGTTATGAGTGTTTTAGGAACATCAATATGTTAATAGAAATTGAGGTGGTTGGTAAAAAATATTCAATTATGTTTAAATCATAAAATTCAGAGAAATAATGAGAGAAAGGACCTTCATGTGTGGATTTATCACCTAAATAATGAATCAAAAGATAATATATTTCTTCTATCTAACAATAACTATTAAGGAAAACAATATAGCCCTGTAAAATTCATTTACATAAAACAATCATGAATAAATAACCTTCTAAAAATGATAAAACATGCCTAGAATTTTATATAGCTTCATAATCATAGTTGTTTAAAATATAATATAAAAAATACCCATATCACATTTCATCTATATCAACCCAAAAATTAGACCACACATGGATGTATAAAATATAAAAATACATAAAAGGGATGTTATACACATGATGAATGTCATCAAGTATCAACAGTACTTAGTATGGTATCATATCCTATTTTTCATCCACCAAAGAATTATTAATTAAAAAGAGTACACCGTTTGGATCATTAATCTCTTCAACAATCAAGGAAAGAGGACATTTGTTCTGAATTAGGATATATAAGTAAAAATATAAAATTACAGTTAATAGTATACTGAAATTTGAAAAAATAGGAAAAGAAAAAGATGAAAGGGGAAAATGGTCAGGGGAAGAGAGATTTACTTTGAGAATGATTAAAAAAAATTAATATAGAAATGAAACTAAGGATAATGAATAAATTGATGATAAACTAATATGATTATTCCAAGCATAAAACCCCCTTCCCCAAGACGATTTGAAAATGACAAGGTTCTATAAATCAATGAATGACCCTTCCAAGGCTCATCAAAATGCATAAAAAACAAACAACCCTATAGGAATCTAAGGATCAATAGAAGATCATGATGGGAATTGAAATTTATCCTTTAACACTAAAAGTGGGAATGAAATGTAACAGCCCAAGATTTTATGAAAAATATTCTTTTTAATTTTATTATTGTATTGTGTTTTATGATACACCAAAAGGATCTTTCACAACACGCATCCTTGACTTTCCTTCCATTACACGCAATCGTGACCTTCCACGATAGCGTGTGTTGTACGCAACACCAAGTTTCTCTAAACAACGATATGCTATTAAGATATTATTAAAACTAGTCGTTAAGAATAGTAATAACCACTTTTTAAATTTTAGAAATTTTAGCTCTCAAAATGGACTTCATTTTTGGATTCGGAGTATCGAATTTAGCCTAAAGTGAAATTTTGGTACATTTCGGATAACTTCCATATTCTGATGAATAGTGAAAATTACTAAATTATAATTAAAAACAAATTTTTTAATCGAAATAATTAATAGAGATAAATTATTTATTTGAGTGGTTTTAAAGTATATTTAGAATATATTTTTACAATTTAATACAATTTTGGTCATTGGTTGTAATTTCACATTTAAACCAGACATAATCAAGTGTCAATCTTTTGATATATTTTGTTTCCTAAAAACACGCTATTTAATTTAACAGCGGGATTTAATTATAAAATTAATTAATGCAACTTCTATGATATGAATTTGTTAAAACAGATTTCATTTTTGAATTCGGAATATGAAATATAGCTTAGGATGAAATTTTGGCATTTTTCTGAAAACCTTCATTTTTTGATGAATAGTGAAACTACTAAGTGGTAGTTAAAAAACTGAATTTTTCATAAAACTTAATTTTACCGCTTCTGTGAATGGAATTTCAAAAATCCGAGAGACATGGTTGATGTCAGTAAGTAAAATGTGGTTCAATGAGATGAAAATAATTTTTGGTGAATAGTAACTTTTTTCTTTTATTTACCACGATTAAAAGTAAATAGGGTAATTAAGGGTAAGAATGATATTAATATTACCCTAACACATGTCCTAATTCTATTGGACAAGTTTATCTCGACCAAAAACAACCTTAAGTGTAAAATATTATCATTTAGGCCCACTTGGATTAGATTAGGACATTTATTATAATTTAATTCAAAGAAGAGTTAAAAGAGTTAAAATCAAAGTTTATTCACTAAAACATTTTTAATATGGGGTTATACATAAGATAAATTCGACTATAAATATTCAGTAGAAAGCTAAAAAGATTTCCTATATAATTATATTTTATTTATAATTTTTAGACTTTAAATAAATTAATTTATTTATGACACAACGATGATGCAGTAATTACCCTTTTAAGGAAATATTACATTAATTAATGTTATAAATTCTCAAATGAATGTAATTTGAGACTTTTTATGAATTACACTAATTTTATAGGTTACTATGATATATTAGTGTTGATTTAATCAACTTGGTTTGAACATATAATTCTGTTATGACTTTCACAAAAATCATATATCAAATAGTGTCAAAATTGACACAAAATAGTTTTTAAATCAAATATTATATTATTAATTGTTATTTTATTCCTAAAAATCTAAGGTTCTGCCAAATGACTTAGATAAGGATATATATATTAATAATAAAAAATTTGGGGTTAGTTTGGCATGTTATAGTAAGTCTATTAACCATATAGTGAAAGAAAACAAAAAGACACAGTAAAAGTTAAATTATTTAACTTAGAGTTAAATCTAATTGATAAGGTTAAAATAAGAACCTAAACTTGTCTAAATCCTATTGGTTGATAGGATTTTGACCCATCCCCACTTTAGCTTCGAAATAATACCCTTTGGAACCATTATAAACCGATTTTGACTTTAATATAAAATAATATTTTGAGATATTCCTAAGGTGCCCCTCTCCTCCCTTATAAAATGACACCTCCTCCCCCTCCTCCTCACACCAATTTGAGCACTCAAGCTCGGCCAACCCCTGCCAAAATCTCTTCTCCACTTCCCTAGAAACATCCTAGAGGTTCTGGTCTTCCTCAAAGACCAATTTTAGTTCCCTAAGAGGAGGTCTCCAAAAGGCGCTTCAAAGAAGAGGTAATTACCGTTTCCAATTCTTTCATTTTTATTTCTTCTTCCACTTCTTCTTCTTAGGTTGTTTCATTATGAAGTAACAACATCAGTATCACTCATATACTGATATGTTATTATAAGTATGAAACAACCCTATTTCACCATCTGTCTATCCTACGGAAAAAGAAATCACCGCGCGTGCGTACGTACGGAATACCGTCTCCACGACGCGATGAGATTCATTCTCCATGGTAACCATTAAAGAATGATTATAAAGTATATATAAGAAATAATAATGAAATATATGACATTATAAAGCTACTGGATTTATGTATATATATTTATGTCATCTACTTACTTCCATTCAAGACAATAAGGAAAGGAAAACAGCGTTCATGCGTACGTACAGACTACCGTCTCCATGAACGGTGTTTTTCATTTCATTTATCTATCTATTATATATATATATATACTGAATATATATGATATATAAATCATATTTTATATTCTGGAAGTATGTAAATCATGATATAAGTAATAATAATGTCAAGAACAACAAGTCAGAACACCTACGATAAATGAAACGATTTTACCCAAAACGCTTCTTTAACATGGAATTTACAAAAGAACGGGTAATATAATGTCATAAGTGAACCATATATGATATAATAACAATGAATATGATTCTGTAATAAGTAAATGACATTATTTAAATCATTATACAGGAGTTTCGGACACTTACGAAGCAAATCGGACCTAAGGTAAGGGAAATATCACAATCTCATTTTTATCCGAGATTGTTTATTCGTAAGTATTTACTGGGGTGTATTTTATCATCCACATCCTTGTTTCATAAATATGTAATATTATTTCCATCCAACTACAATTGTTTAAATCCAATTTTACCCTTTGTTGAGTTTTTAGTAAAAGAAATGAAAGGAATCTTTTGTCATTTTCCGTACGAGGTACTTTTTGACTTTTCCGACAAAAGAACGAGAAGAATGTTTTTTTAACTTATACGGCATGAATGGATTTCTAAAACATTATTTCCAAGAAGCTTACTTTACAAGTATTCAAGTTTATTTTTGATCAACCTCTTTTAGTTTAAAATTGCATGACATGTTAAGAAAGGAAAAGTGTTTTTGAAGTAGAAAGGATATTTTCCTCAAGAATAATGTTCAAGTATTTTATCAAAATTATTTTCCATCTAAGATAATAAAAGGGTTCTGTTTTTATCCCTATTATTACATGGATTTGATTATGTTGTGATGGAAATATTTTTATGAATTCCTTTATCTTATATGAGTTGTTTTATAATGTCATGTTGTTTAAGAATCCCATTTTTATTACATGGGTTATGCGATGAATTATGATTTATGATTATGTGGCACACATAAGAAAGGATTCATTATAAGATGGGTGGGACCTATATCTCCCTCCAATGCATTGGGTAAAGATTTTATATCTCATGAGATAGACAGGGCTGGAATAGAAGGTTATAACAGTTCAGTGAAACAGGACTGAAACGAGGGTTACTCGATTCAGAAAGGGACTTTGTCCACTAAGATAGTCTTGGCAATTAGTATTGACTAACAAGAAATGATTCTCTATGATTATGTGTGTATGCCACAAATTTTCATGTTTTAAGTTATGATTATTGGGATTACTTTTTCACTGCCATGATTTATCCCATGATTATGAAATTATGCTCTCTTTTGCAGGTTATGATTTCCAAAATGTTATGTTCTTATGAATATGATGTTATTGATATTTATTTTGTTTACCCTTACTGAGAATTTGAGCTCACCCTTTTATGTTTTCTTTTCCCTAGGATATAAAGAAAGGTTTTAGGTAAAAAAAAGGAAGATCTTTATGAGAGATTTTGAAGATCTTTCACCACGATTAGAAGATTATAGTCCGAGTTTCCAAAGACACTAAACTATTACGGTCCTTGTGTGTGTGTTTTTGTAATGTACTAAGTATTCCGCAAAAGTAATGTAATGTCAATGTACGTCAAGATACGGGTCTCTACAGTTGGTATCAGAGGAAAGGTTTAGTCAACCTTTGGAAACTAGGATGCGAAAACGTTAGTGAGATCCCTAGAGATATTTCTAAGGTATGTCTAGGGATGTCTCTAAGGTTAAGTATACGTATAGGTTATAGTCCTAGAATTTCTCTAACGATCTTAGAATTTAACCTAAGATGTTAGATATTGAGGTTACTACCCCTTTATTATGTTGTTTTCCCTAGCATGATTTTTGCCTCTCACACTATTCTTTTAGGGGTTTTAGACGATGGCTGGAACCCGAAGGAACCGTGTTGATCAATGCAATGGACAATGCAATGATTGTCCCCCTGAGCAACCAAACGATATGGGAGCTGGAATGCAAAATATTATAGCCATGCTCACACAACTTTCTCAAGCTATGAATCATGCAGGACTTCCAAACGAGCAAAGGAAGGAGCAACATTCTGTTGAATCCTTCATGAGGCAGCGTCCGCCTTCTTTCAGTGGGTCTACTGATCCATTAGTTGCTGAACAATGGATTAGTACTACTGAAAATATATTTTCAGTTCTTCAATGTTCTGAACATGATAAAGTCATCTTAGTAGTATATCGTTTGGAAGGTGAATCTGATCAATGGTGGAATCTTATCAAGAATACGAGGCAAAGAGATGAAATTGATTCCATGGAATGGGACGAGTTCAAGTGCAAGGAGATGTGACATTATGCCAATAAATACCCTAATCCAAGGGTTAGTGATGATCGACATGAGCAACCGCTTAAGGCAAAGGACAAAGGGAAGACACATGCGATCACTATTGGCAATGTTGAATATGACAACGATGTGGTGGAATGATTAAGTTTTTATGTAACGGGATTCCAAAATAATGTTGTATCATGGAATATTGGAATATTTATTTATTGGTCTAAGGTGGTATTCAAAGTGATTGAGATATTATGCGCATAATGAAGGGAAAACGAGAAAACGAAATGTTTAACAGTATTCATGAGCTCATGATTGATATAAGGACTAAGTGATATCATGGTTTGAGTATATAGAATTTTGAGGATTTTGGTATGTGGAAAGTGTTAACTTTTAACTGCATTCAAGTTTTCACTAAGGTTCAATGGGTATTCAAGAGAGTACAAGATTAAGGCCTTTGAATGTTTGGAATATGTCCAACAAGATATATCTTATGATATATGGGGATCAACGATGGTATTAAATCTCTGGTAATCATTTTCACTATGTTATGAAAGTGGACTGCAGTATTATGGATAATCCTAAAGAAGTTCTTCTTTTGATATTATTGATAGGATGTTATAGTAATGTAGTTTTAGAAAAAGGACAACCTGCAGGACGGGCGACAGCCCATCGCTTCGGACAAGGCTGTGGGAATCAAACCCACAACCGAAGTGCGACTGGCCTTTATCGCCTACCACTGGCCTACATGAAGTCCCTGTTTAGTAGAAACTAGTTTTATAATATTAAGTCGTATGATATATGAAGTATAAGTCCATTTTAGGAACAATATATGATTAATCTCACTATAGATCGACTTATGTATATAATATTTGCTAACCTTTTGTTTGAGACAGATGGAATGACCCGTCATTCTATCACATGATCTGCTAACACTTCACAAATAACAAATTCAACTTCATTTATTTAAGAGATGAAGTTGAAATTGTTAAAGGAACTAACAACAATGAGGTTGTACCAACATAAAGTAAGTATTTATTCTAATTCAAATTCTTTAACTTTAGGGAAACGATCTTGAAAACCAAAAATGTTGTCCTAGAGATCTTATATCTGATGAATCAGATGGTACCTTAGATCGTCACAAATTTATGGCTTTGTGATTACTGGCTTTTCCATAGCCATGTTCTCTACCACTCTCCATCAGAACATGATGGTTAGATTTTTCTTTCATATCCATATTTTCACCTATGTGGAAACCCAATGATTAGTTTATTTGGGTAACCGTTAGGTTTCATACTTTTGTTTTTAAAGATTGGTTTTGGTATTCCTTTTTACGATGTGGTATTCTATTAAAGAAACTTTCGAATAGTAAACCATTTATAACCCCGACGAATTTCGAGGGCCAAATTCATTTTAAGGGGGGTAGAATGTAACAGCCCAAGATTTTATGAAAAATATTCTTTTTAATTTTATTATTGTATTGTGTTTTATGATACACCAAAAGGATCCTTCACAACATGCATCCTTGACTTTCCTTCCATTACACGCAATCACGACCTTCCACGATAGCGTGTGTTGTATGCAACACCAAGTTTCGCTAAACAACGATATGCTATTAAGATATTATTAAAACTAGTCGTTAAGAATAGTAATAACCACTTTTTAAATTTTGGAAATTTTAGCTCTCAAAATGGACTTCATTTTTGGATTCGGAGTATCGAATTTAGCCTAAAGTGAAATTTTGGTACATTTCGGATAACTTCCATATTCTGATGAATAGTGAAAATTACTAAATTATAATTAAAAACAACTTTTTTAATCGAAATAATTAATAGAGATAAATTATTAATTTGAGTGGTTTTAAAGTATATTTAGAATATATTTTTACAATTTAATACAATTTTGGTCATTGGTTGTAATTTCACATTTAAACCAGACATAATCAAGTGTCAATCTTTTGATATATTTTGTTTCCTAAAAACACGCTATTTATTTTAACAGCGGGATTTAATTATAAAATTAATTAATGAAACTTCTATGTTATGAATTTGTTAAAACAGATTTCATTTTTGAATTCGGAATATGAAATATAGCTTAGGATGAAATTTTGGCATTTTTCGGAAAACCTTCATTTTTTGATGAATAGTGAAACTACTAATTGGTAGTTAAAAAACTGAATTTTTCATAAAACTTAATTTTACCGCTTCTGTGAATGGAATTTCAAAAATCCGAGAGACACGGTTGATGTCAGTAAGTAAAATGTGGTTCAATGAGATGAAAATAATTTTTGGTGAATAGTAACTTTTTACTTTTATTTACCACGGTTAAAAGTAAATAGGGTAATTAAGGGTAAGAATGATATTAATATTACCCTAAAAAATGTCCTAATTCTATTGGACAATTTTATCTCGACCAAAAACAACCTTAAGTGTAAAATATTATCATTTAGGCCCACTTGGATTAGATTAGGACATTTATTATTATTTAATTCAAAGAAGAGTTAAAAGAGTTAAAATCAAAGTTTATTCACTAAAACATTTTTAATATGGGGTTATACATAAGATAAATTAGACTATAAATATTCATTAGAAATCTAAAAATATTTCCTATATAATGATATTTTATTTATAATTTTTAGACTTTAAATAAATTAATTTATTTATGACACAACGATGATGCAGTAATTACCCTTTTAAGGAAATATTACATTAATTGATGTTATAAATTCTCAAATGAATGTAATTTGAGACTTTTTATGAATTCCACTAATTTTCTAGGTTACTATGATATATTAGTGTTGATTTAATCAACTTGGTTCGAACATATAATTCTGTTATGACTTTCACAAAAATCATATACCAAATAGTGTCAAAATTGACACAAAATAGTTTTTAAATCAAATATTATATTATTAATTGTTATTTTATTCCTAAAAATCTAAGGTTCGTCCAAATGACTTAGATAAGGATATATATATTAATAATAAACAATTTGGGGTTCGTTTGGCATGTTATAGTAAGTGTATTAACCATATAGTGAAAGAAAACAAAAAGACACAGTAAAAGTTAAATTATTTAACTTAGAGTTAAATCTAATTGATAAGGTTAAAATAAGAACCTAAACTTGTCTAAATCCTATTGGTTGATAGGATTTCGACCCCTCCCCACTTTAGCTTCGAAATAAGACCCTTTGGAACCATTATAAACCGATTTTGACTTTAATATAAAATAATATTTTGAGATATTCCTAAGGTGCCCCTCTCCTCCCTTATAAAAGGACACCTCCTCCCCCTCCTCCTCACACCAATTTGAGCACTCAAGCTCGGCCAACCCCTGCCAAAATCTCTTCTCCACTTCCCTAGCAACATCCTAGAGGTTCTGGTCTTCCTCAAAGACCAATTTTAGTTCCCTAAGAGGAGGTCTCCAAAAGGCGCTTCAAAGAAGAGGTAATTACCGTTTCCAATTCTTTTATCTTTATTTCTTCTTCCACTTCTTCTTATTAGGTTGTTTCATTATGAAGTAACAACATCAGTATCACTCATATACTGATATGTTATTATAAGTATGAAACAACCCTATTTCACCATCTATCTATCCTACGGAAAAAGAAATCACCGTGCGTGCGTACGTACGGAATACCGTCTCCACGACGCGATGAGATTCATTCTCCATGTTAACCATTAAAGAATGATTATAAAGTATATATAAGAAATAATAATGAAATATATGACATTATAAAGCTACTGGATTTATGTATATATATATGTATGTCATCTACTTACTTCCATTCAAGACAATAAGGAAAGGAAAACAGCGTTCATGCGTACGTACGGACTACCGTCTCCATGAACGGTGTTTTTCATTTCATTTATCTATCTATTATATATATATATATATACTGAATATATATGATATATAAATCATATTTTATATTCTGGAAGTATGTAAATCATGATATAAGTAATAATAATGTCAAGAACAACAAGTCAGAACACCTACGATAAATGAAACGATTTTACCCAAAACGCTTCTTTAACATGGAATTTACAAATGAACGGGTAATATAATGTCATAAGTGAACCATATATGATATCATAACAATGAATATGATTCTGTAATAAGTAAATGACATTATTTAAATCATTATACAGGAGGTTCGGACACTTACGAAGCAAATCGGACCTAAGGTAAGGGAAATATCACAATCTCATTTTTATCCGAGATTGTTTATTCGTAAGTATTTATTGGGGTGTATTTTATCATCCACATCCTTGTTTCATAAATATGTAATATTATTTCCATCCAACTACAATTGTTTAAATCCAATTTTACCCTTTGTTGAGTTTTTAGTAAAAGAAATGAAAGGAATCTTTTGTCATTTTCCGTACGAGGTACTTTTTGACTTTTCCGACAAAAGAACGAGAAGAATGCTTTTTTAACTTATACGGCATGAATGGATTTCTAAAACATTATTTCCATGAAGCTTACTTTACAAGTATTCAAGTTTATTTTTAATCAACCTCTTTTAGTTTAAAATTGCATGACATGTTAAGAAAGGAAAAGTGTTTTTGAAGTAGAAAGGATATTTTCCTCAAGAATAAAGTTCAAGTATTTTATCAAAATTATTTTCCATCTAAGATAATAAAAGGGTTCTGTTTTTATCCCTATTATTACATGGATTTGATTATGTTGTGATGGAAATATTTTTATGAATTCCTTTATCTTATATGAATTGTTTTATGATGTCATGTTGTTTAAGAATCCCATTTTTATTACATGGGTTATGCGATGAATTATGATTTATGATTATGTGGCACACATAAGAAAGGATTCATTATAAGATGGGTGGGACCTATATCTCCCTCCAATGCATTGGGTAAAGATTTTATATCTCGTGAGATAGACAGGGCTGGAATGGAAGGTTATACCGGTTTAGTGAAACAGGACTGAAACGAGGGTTACTCGATTCAGAAAGGGACTTTGTCCACTAAGATAGTCTTGGCAATTAGTATTGACTAAAAAGAAATTATTCTCTATGATTATGTGTGTATGCCACAAATTTTCATGTTTTAAGTTATGATTATTGGGATTACTTTTTCACTGCCATGATTTATCCCATGATTATGAAATTATGCTCTCTTTTGCAGGTTATGATTTCCAAAATGTTATGTTCTTATGAATATGATGTGATTGATATTTATTTTTTTTACCCTTACTGAGCATTTGAGCTCACCCTTTTATGTTTTCTTTTCCCTAGGATATAAAGAAAGGTTTTAGGTAAAAAAAAGGAAGATCTTTATGGGATATTTTGAAGATCTTTCACCACGATTAGAAGATTATAGTCCGAGTTTCCAAAGACACTAAACTATTACGGTCCTTGTGTGTGTGTTTTTGTAATGTACTAAGTATTCCGCAAAAGTAATGTAATGTCAATGTACGTCAAGATACGAGTCTCTACAGTTGGTATCAGAGGAAAGGTTTAGTCAACCTTTGGAAACTAGGATGCGAAAACGTTAGTGAGATCCCTAGAGATATTTCTAAGGTATGTCTATGGATGTCTCTAAGGTTAAGTATACATATAGGTTATAGTCCTAGAATTTCTTTAACGATCTTAGAATTTAACCTAAGATGTTAGATATTGAGGTTACTACCCCTTTATTATGTTGTTTTTCCCTAGCATGATTTTTGCCTCTCACACTATTCTTTTGGGGTTTTAGACGATGGCTGGAACCCGAAGGAACCGTGTTGATCAATGCAATGGACAATGCAATGATTGTCCCCCTGAGCAACCAAACGATATGGGAGCTGGAATGCAAAATCTTGTAGCCATTCTCACACAACTTTCTCAAGCTATGAATCATGCAGGACTTCCAAACGAGCAAAGGAAGGAGCAACATTCTGTTGAATCCTTCATGAGGCAGCGTCCGCCTTCTTTCAGTGGGTCTACTGATCCATTAGTTGCTGAACAATGGATTAGTACTACTGAAAATATATTTTTAGTTCTTCAATGTTCTGAACATGATAAAGTCATCTTAGTAGTATATCATTTGGAAGGTGAAGCTGATCAATGGTGGAATCTTATCAAGAATACGAGGCAAAGAGATGAAGTTGATTCCATGGAATGGGACGAGTTCAAGAACTTGTTTTTCAGTAAGTACTTCCCTCGTATTCTTCGAACGAAGATGGAGAAGGAGTTTCTTGAACTAAAGCAAAAGGATGATGAATCTGTTGGTATATACGAAGCGAATTTTACAAGACTTGCAAGGTATGCATCTGGCATTATCATCCAACCTGAAAGTAAAGTTGATCGATTTTTCAGTGGCTTAAAACCAAGTCTTCGAAGGGCATTAGCTATAAGAGACTTCAGTATCTATGAAGAAATTGTGCGTTGTGCTATCAAGGTAGAAATGGAAGTTGGTGTTACATATCCATCTCATGGTTTTGACAAGAAACGAAAGATGGAGTTCAAGGAGAAATCTCAGAATAATGGTGAAAAGAAGATGAATGTTTCTTTATGCACAAAGTGTGGAAAGAAGCATGGTGGAGATTGCCTTAAAGGGACTAGAAAATGTTTTAAGTGTGGAAAAGAAGGTCATCGAGCAGCTGAGTGTCGAAGTAATGGAAAAAGGGATTCTAATGAAGTGAATAAAGCAAACACTGCAGAGAACGCACAACCAACACTTCAATGCTTCAAGTGCAAGGAGATGGGACATTATGCCAATAAATGCCCTAATCCAAGGGTTAGTGATGATCGACATGAGCAACCGCTTAAGGAAAAGGACAAAGGGAAGTCACATGCGATCACTATTGGCAATGTTGAATATGACAACGATGTGGTGGAATGATTAAGTTTTTATGTAACGGGATTCCAAAGTAATGTTGTATCATGAAATATTGGAATATTTATGTATTGGTCTAAGGTGTTATTCAAAGTGATTGAGATATTATGCGCATAATGAAGGGAAAACGAGAAAACGAAATGTTTAACAGTATTCATGAGCTCATGATTGATATAAGGACTAAGTGATATCATGGTTTGAGTATATAGAATTTTGAGGATTTTGGTATGTGGAAAGTGTTAACTTTTAACTGCATTCAAGTTTTCACTAAGTTTCAATGGGTATTCAAGAGAGTACAAGATTAAGGCCTTTGAATGTTTGGAATATGTCCAACAAGATATATCTTATGATATATGGGGATCAACGATGGTATTAAATCTCTGGTAATCATTTTCACTATGTTATGAAAGTGGACTGCAGTATTATGGATAAGCCTAAAGAAGTTCTTCTTTTGATATTATTGATAGGATGTTATAGTAATGTAGTTTTAGAAAAAGGACAACCTGCAGGACGGGCGACAGCCCATCGCTTCGGACAAGGCTGTGGGAATCAAACCCACAACCGAAGTGCGACTGGCCTTTATCGCCTACCACTGGCCTACAGGAAGTCCCTGTTTAGTAGAAACTAGTTTTATAATATTAAGCCGTATGATATATGAAGTATAAGTCCATTTTAGGAACAATATATGATTAATCTCACTATAGATCGACTTATGTATATAATTTTTGCTAACCTTTTGTTTGAGACAGATGGAATGACCCGTCATTCTATCACATGATCTGCTAACACTTCACAAATAACAAATTCAACTTCATTTATTTAAGAGATGAAGTTGAAATTGTTAAAGGAACTAACAACAATGAGGTTGTACCAACATAAAGTAAGTATTTATTCTAATTCAAATTCTTTAACTTTAGGGAAACGATCTTGAAAACCAAAAATGTTGTCCTAGAGATCTTATATCTGATGAATCAGATGGTACCTTAGATCGTCACAAATTTACGGCTTTGTGATTACTGGCTTTTCCATAGCCATGTTCTCTACCACTCTCCATCAGAACATGATGGTTAGATTTTTCTTTCATATCCATATTTTCACCTATGTGGAAACCCAGTGATTAGTTTATTTGGGTAACCATTAGGTTTCATACTTTTGTTTTTAAAGATTGGTTTTGGTATTCCTTTTTACGATGTGGTATTCTATTAAAGAAACTTTCGAATAGTAAACCATTTATAACCCCGACGAATTTCGAGGGCGAAATTCATTTTAAGGGGGGTAGAATGTAACAGCCCAAGATTTTATGAAAAATATTCTTTTTAATTTTATTATTGTATTGTGTTTTATGATACACCAAAAGGATCTTTCACAACACGCATCCTTGACTTTCCTTCCATTACACGCAATCGCGACCTTCCACGATAGCGTGTGTTGTACGCAACACCAAGTTTCGCTAAACAACGATATGCTATTAAGATATTATTAAAACTAGTCGTTAAGAATATTAATAACCACTTTTTAAATTTTAGAAATTTTAGCTCTCAAAATGGACTTCATTTTTGGATTCGGAGTATCGAATTTAGCCTAAAGTGAAATTTTGGTACATTTCGGATAACTTCCATATTCTGATGAATAGTGAAAATTACTAAATTATAATTAAAAACAACTTTTTTAATCGAAATAATTAATAGAGAAAAATTATTAATTTGAGTGGTTTTAAAGTATATTTAGAATATATTTTTACAATTTAATACAATTTTGGTCATTGGTTGTAATTTCACATTTAAACCAGACATAATCAAGTGTCAATCTTTTGATATATTTTGTTTCCTAAAAACACGCTATTTATTTTAACAGTGGGATTTAATTATAAAATTAATTAATGCAACTTCTATGTTATGAATTTGTTAAAACAAATTTCATTTTTGAATTCGGAATATGAAATATAGCTTAGGATGAAATTTTGGCATTTTTCTGAAAACCTTCATTTTTTGATGAATAGTGAAACTACTAAGTGGTAGTTAAAAACTGAATTTTTCATAAAACTTAATTTTACCGCTTCTGTGAATGGAATTTCAAAAATCCGAGAGACACGGTTGATGTCAGTAAGTAAAATGTGGTTCAATGAGATGAAAATAATTTTTGGTGAATAGTAACTTTTTACTTTTATTTACCACGGTTAAAAGTAAATAGGGTAATTAAGGGTAAGAATGATATTAATATTACCCTAACAAATGTCCTAATTCTATTGGACAAGTGTATCTCGACCAAAAACAACCTTAAGTGTAAAATATTATCATTTAGGCCCACTTGGATTAGATTAGGACATTTATTATTATTTAATTCAAAGAAGAGTTAAAAGAGTTAAAATCAAAGTTTATTCACTAAAACATTTTTAATATGGGGTTATACATAAGCTAAATTCGACTATAAATATTCATTAGAAAGCTAAAAATATTTCCTATATAATGATATTTTATTTATAATTTTTAGACTTTAAATAAATTAATTTATTTATGACACAACGATGATGCAGTAATTACCCTTTTAAGGAAATATTACATTAATTGATGTTATAAATACTCAAATGAATGTAATTTGAGACTTTTTATGAATTCCACTAATTTTATAGGTTAATATGATATATTAGTGTTGATTTAATCAACTTGGTTCGAACATATAATTCTGTTATGACTTTCACAAAAATCATATATCAAATAGTGTCAAAATTGACACAAAATAGTTTTTAAATCAAATATTATATTATTAATTGTTATTTTATTCCTAAAAATCTAAGGATCGGCCAAATTACTTAGATAAGGATATATATATTAATAATAAACAATTTGGGGTTCTTTTGGCATGTTATAGTAAGTGTATTAACCATATAGTGAAAGAAAACAAAAAGACACAGTAAAAGTTAAATTATTTAACTTAGAGTTAAATCTAATTGATAAGGTTAAAATAAGAACCTAAACTTGTCTAAATCCTATTGTTTGATAGGATTTCGACCCATCCCCACTTTAGCTTCGAAATAAGACCCTTTGGAACCATTATAAACCGATTTTGACTTTAATATAAAATAATATTTTGAGATATTCCTAAGGTGCCCCGCTCCTCCCTTATAAAAGGACACATCCTCCCCCTCCTCCTCACACCAATTTGAGCACTCAAGCACGGCCAAACCCTGCCAAAATCTCTTCTCCAATTCCCTAGCAACATCCTAGAGGTTCTGGTCTTCCTCAAAGACCATTTTTAGTTCCCTAAGAGGAGGTCTCCAAAAGGCGCTTCAAAGAAGAGGTAATTACCATTTCCAATTCTTTCATCTTTATTTCTTCTTCCACTTCTTCTTATTAGGTTGTTTCATTATGAAGTAACAACATCAGTATCAATCATATACGGATATGTTATTATAAGTATGAAACAACCCTATTTCAACATCTATCTATCCTACGGAAAAAGAAATCATCGCGCGTGCGTACGTACGGAATACCGTCTCCACGACGCGATGAGATTCATTCTCCATGTTAACCATTAAAGAATGATTATAAAGTATATATAAGAAATAATAATGAAATATATGACATTATAAAGCTACTGGATTTATGTATATATATATGTATGTCATCTACTTACTTCCATTCAAGACAATAAGGAATGGAAAACAGCGTTCATGCGTACGTACAGACTACCGTCTCCATGAACGGTGTTTTTCATTTCATTTATCTATCTATTATATATATATATATACTGAATATATATGATATATAAATCATATTTTATATTCTGGAGGTATTTAAATCATGATATAAGTAATAATAATGTCAAGAACAACAAGTCAGAACACCTACGATAAATGAAACGATTTTACCCAAAATGCTTCTTTAACATGGAATTTACAAAAGAACGGGTAATATAATGTCATAAGTGAACCATATATGATATCATAACAATAAATATGATTCTGTAATAAGTAAATGACATTATTTAAATCATTATACAGGAGGTTCGGACACTTACGAAGCAAATCGGACCTAAGGTAAGGGAAATATCACAATCTCATTTTTATCCGAGATTGTTTATTCATAAGTATTTACTGGGGTGTATTTTATCATCCACATCCTTGTTTCATAAATATGTAATATTATTTCCATCCAACTACAATTGTTTAAATCCAATTTTACCCTTTGTTGAGTTTTTAGTAAAAGAAATGAAAGGAATCTTTTGTCATTTTCCGTACGAGGTACTTTTTGACCTTTCCGACAAAAGAACGAGAAGAATGTTTTTTTTAACTTATACGGCATGAATGGATTTCTAAAACATTATTTCCAAGAAGCTTACTTTACAAGTATTCAAGTTTATTTTTAATCAACCTCTTTTAGTTTAAAATTGCATGACATGTTAAGAAAGGAAAAGTGTTTTTGAAGTAGAAAGGATATTTTCCTCAAGAATAAATTTCAAGTATTTTATCAAAATTATTTTCCATATAAGATAATAAAAGGGTTCTGTTTTTATCCCTATTATTACATGGATTTGATTATGTTGTGATGGAAATATTTTTATGAATTCCTTTATCTTATATGAATTGTTTTATGATGTCATTTTGTTTAAGAATCCCATTTTTATTACATGGGTTATGCGATGAATTATGATTTATGATTATGTGGAACACATAAGAAAGGATTCATTATAAGATGGGTGGGACCTATATCTCCCTCCAATGCATTGGGTAAAGATTTTATATCACATGAGATAGACAGGGCTGGAATGGAAGGTTATACCGGTTCAGTGAAACAGGACTGAAACGAGGGTTACTCGATTCAGAAAGGGACTTTGTCCACTAAGATAGTCTTGGAAATTAGTCTTGACTAACAAGAAATGATTCTCTATGATTATGTGTGTATGCCACAAATTTTCATGTTTTAAGTTATGATTATTGGGATTACTTTTTCACTGCCATGATTTATCCCATGATTATGAAATTATGCTCTCTTTTGCAGGTTATGATTTCCAAAATGTTATGTTCTTATGAATATGATGTGATTGATATTTATTTTGTTTACCCTTACTGAGCATTTGAGCTCACCCTTTTATGTTTTCTTTTCCCTAGGATATAAAGAAAGGTTTTAGGTAAAAAAAAAGGAAGATCTTTATGGGAGATTTTGAAGATCTTTCACCACGATTAGAAGATTATAGTCCGAGTTTCCAAAGACACTAAACTATTACGGTCCTTGTGTGTGTGTTTTTGTAATGTACTAAGTATTCCGCAAAAGTAATGTAATGTCAATGTACGTCAAGATACGGGTCTCTACATGAAACCCCATTAATCAAGAATCATGACGATCTAATTTGAGAATTAGAAAGAACCCTAGGTTTCAAAATCCTATCAATTGATCAATCGAGAGGTGATTCATAGCATGCTATGAATACTAGAAGTGTCCAAAAGGACTTCCTTGATTAGATTCGGAAGAAAATATTTTCCATCATTGCATTGCATTGGAATATTTCCAATGTAAATCCATCGATGAAGCTAATGACATCTTATTGAATGTTAATCCCAAGATCATCCAAATACCTCATTGTGGATAGTATCAGACTAGTATTGCAACCACAAAACATGTGAATTTACACACTTCTTCCTTCCCTGGCCATTAATTCAACCCTTTCAAGTTGATGACCATTCGGGCTAGGCATTGAACTAGAGGTAATATCTTCCTTGATTCGACATGGGAGGGACATAAGTGTTGGTGTTAATGTGTGGAGACTTGATGTAGATGTCATTTCTGGTCCTGTAGGAGCTGACTATAGTTCATTGTGTATACCATTGATCTTATATGGAGTTCCTTCAAGTAATCAATGGCATCTCCAAGTATTGAAGCTCAATCTATCTTACTTATAGTTGGGATGATAGACCACATAATGTAAAGCCTATCATTGATTATTCTAGTGCTACCTATCTACTATCAGATTCTTTACTGGGATCCCCTTCTTCTTCCCCTTATCATATCCTTTTGTAACCTTACAGTTCATATTTGAGTGGGTTCTACCTTTCTTCCTACCCACCACCATCATTTAGATCTTGATTAGGTCATCATAATCATAATTCATACTCAAACCCCAATGATAGGTTCATCCAACCTGACATCACTGATGTTATTCCCACTCATGGCCACCTTCTCATTTTATTTACCTTATTACTCTCTGAATGCAGAACCCCAAAATTGGTCTCAAATTTATTATTCAAATTATTACGAAACACTGCCTGCTTTAGGAAGTTTGTGGGATATTCTCCCACTATAGGAATTGTTTCCAGGGGTCTCAACTACAAGGATCTACTCAGAATGAGGGAAAAGACAACACTAACATAATAATACCCCTTGAAACCAATAAATCCCCACATATCAAGAACACTTTTGTCTGTTGAGGGGAGAAGATGCACCATCATCGAGAATACCTAGCATGCACAGATGTCATCGAGACACATGTGGCTCTTCAATCACAGATCCAAAAAATTCGTCAAGATCCCACTCCCCCATTTCATTAGATCCATGTTGTGGGCATCATGGAAATATGATTCACAACCCATATCCTAGTAATCGTCAAATAAATAGGTGTCATAGGGGACGTTGAGGAGTTTTGGGGACTGGGGTTTGGGATTTGGATTCATAGATAAGCGTATTTGGGAGAGGTTGAGGCAGTTCAACACAGAAGTTGAGGGGGAGTAGGAGAAAGGGGAGTCCCTCATTATTCCATCCAGCTGAAAATTAAAGAAGATGAAAATCCTAGGATGCGGTAATCTGGGATGTTGTTGGCCGAGAGGATGAGATGGTGAGGTGGTGGTACGAGTGCATACTAGGAAGCATAAATTTTCTTGATAATAAATAATAAATTTTCTCAAAAATATAATAACTTACATAAAGACGGAATCAAATTACATTTAATACTTTAAATTAAAAATATAATAAATATATATGAAAATAAAAAAAATTATTAATTTAATAAAATTAACTAAATATAATATTTAATAAATATAATATATATACAATTCAATATATGAAAAAATATAACAAATAAATAAAATTTTAATATGTAAATACTCATTACTAATTACTTAATTTTATATCATATAATAAATATAATAAATATTATATTATTTAAAAATTATTATATTTGTTTTATAAAATTAAAAAATATCAATATGTGAATATCAATTATTAATAATTATATTATATTTTGTTTTATTTTTTTATTGATTATAATGTATTTATATATTATGTTTATTAAAATCAAATACCAGAATAATTTTTTTTATTAAATGTGTTGAAATGGTTATTAAATGAAAAGCATTATAAAATATCAGAATTGTTGATACTTAGAAAAAATTGAATATTAAAATCAACTAATATGAAAAGCTTAATAAAACCGCTAATATTAAATATTGAATTTGATGATAAAAATTGAAATCTATATAAAAAATCTGTTTCTCTTAATTGGTTATTATAACTGAATGGTGTATTGTGACATATTCTATTAATAAAAAATGAATTTTTGGTAACAGTTAATAATATTAATAAATTAAAATATTAGTAAAAAATGTGGGTATTAGTATAATAAAGTAATAGATATAACTAATGGTAAAAGATTTTTTGGTATTAAAAGATAAATACCATCAAATATATTTGTTAGTACAAAAATGTGTTTTTACATAAAACCAATACCAATAAAACTCAATATCTGTTGTAATTACTCATTTTTACCCACAGATATATTATATGTCAAAAATAAATTGTTGGAATAAGCCTTTTCTTGTAGTGAGGTCAATTATGAACTATACCACTCTTTTTCGAGGAAGACCGGAGAATTTTTTAGGGCAAAACATCAAAAAAATCATGAATAATAGAAGAAAGATAATCAATAGAAGAAATGTCATCAGGATTCAATGCAACAGCAACCAAAAAACTCATGTGCTCTTGGCGGGATGGTCCTACACAACCTGACCTCTAGTCCCACTCTCCCTGAAACACATGATACCTCCCATCGTCTGTAATAAAAGAAAGACACCAATGGTAATACTAAACAACGACTTAATGAGTGACAAGAAAATCCATATTAATGAGGGAATCAAAAAAATCAAAATAAAGGATGAGAAAACACCAGACCAACTTTGTTTGTGATTTTGTGAATGAACAAGAAGGACACCTAAATCCATACACATTCCTATTACAAAGAGGTGTAACTAACTCCATTGTAAGGGGCATAAGTTCCATTGTACATTTATGTATATCAACAAAACGTGAAAATATAAACTAGTGGGAGGCACTGGTATCAAATAAGATAGTATCTACTACAGCTGCAATAAGGAGCATACCTCTCACTGTTACTGGACCTACATCAAAATCCATTGGGAACTCTTCTATTCTGCTTAAATGAATCACTTATGATTCCTATGGAAGATATTTGTAGTCTATAAAGCTTCTGAATGCAACACAATATCATTTGTATCCAAAGAACCCTAAAAATAATGAGGTGTATTCATATCTTGATAGAAATGTTGTAGATGACCATCACGTCCACAATTATTTCACATCATCGTTGATATTGGACAAGAATGTCTTGTGTGACCACCTTTTCTGCATTGGTAGTAATTCTGAGGCACACAACTAGCTGCAACAGATGGTGATCAGGTGGCTCAATACTGAGACCCACCTCTATCACTTCCTTGATGGTACATCCACTTCCTCTTATTCCCATACATAGCACTGGATCTATCCCCAGTTGGAAGAGAAGAGGTAGTAGCACTGACCATTTAGGCCATGTTCGTCTATTAAATCATTTATATGTCCACTATATCTATATAAGTAGAAGGATTCACCATGAACACCTGTGATCTAAAGTCCAGTCACAATCTCTGTACATAGTTCTATGCCTTTTGTTGGTCATTCTTTACCATGTCCGGTGAAAAACAAACAAGCTCAACAAAACGAAAGGTGTATGATTACACTAAATTCTCTCCTAACTGCAATGACATGAACTGTAGATACATTTCCAACATCAGAGACTCTAGAACAAATTGTTTAAATAAAAGGGTTTTGAATCCCATCCTATCCAACACCATATGTCTATCTTCTAGGACCATAGAGTCCAACTAATGCTTGATGGAACCCATGAGTCTAAACGCTGAACACATATCCTTGACATTATCTGGTGTCTCTAAAAATTCTAGTATTTGATCGATATTATCCTGAAAATCCTCCATCTCTGGAGGTCCAGTAATCCCTTTAAAGGATGGTGGCTTCTCGTGCAAGAACTCATATGATCGATCTTCTTCTCTACCAGCTCCTGGTTGTACGTCAAACACTTGGTTCTGAACTCATGGGAAATTATAATTGACATCCCAGACTACCCATAAGATAGTTTCAATGATATTCTGATCCATAGGTGGACTTTTATGAGGAGTGACAGCTACAACCTCCCGAGGCACCTATTGTAGATGTATCAGAGGAATACTACAGCATACTAAAACATAAGAACGATCAGACACAGAACAAATATCGGTTCAAAATAGAAAACCCATATGTATAAAAAGAGATTTCAAAAGAAAAAATCAACACTAGAGACACATATCTCGACATCACATGGTATCTTGAGTATTGTTATGATAATATCTGGTGAGAAACTCTTCACAAACATACCTCTTAATCACCAACAATCCAATCTCTAAACTAACAAACATTCCAAGAAAATATTCTCGAGGATAGACCTTCTTCGATAACAAACTATAACAAAGCGTACTGGGTTTCCCTGAAACTCAGAACCCAACCTGATATGTCACATACCCGAAGGGCATTCCCGTTCCCCATGAGCTGGCGACAAGAACCAAGGAAATGAATGACAAAAGTAAGGGAACACTCTTTCCAAACCTAAAAACCCACATAGAATACATATAATAAAAATAACATAACCAAAAAATACTAACAAAATATATATTACATAAATGTATGGAAAACAATAGAAACAAAAAAAGTGAAATAGGAGCTGAAATTCAATAGAAAATTTCGACTATAAGGGACTCAAAAACAACAGCTACTCCAATGATGTAATCGATGAACTACAACCATCTCACCATTAGATACCCATCCCAATTTACACAAACCTCATTGCCTCACTATGATGCCTTGCCTTTCCCTGCACTATAAGATAAATAATGGTCTACGAACTACTAATGTAGTGCGCATGGTGTGTGTTAACAAGATTAATAGGATCCCACCCAGGTGTTGAATAAAAAGTCTCAGTATAAAAAAGCTTGTATGATCAATTTTAATTAAAATATGGAATGTTAAGTAGTAATAGATTTTTATAGAAAACATGGTAAACATTCTCTTGTGCTCAATTGTAATCAAAAGTAGGTATATCATTTTATAAAGAATATTTCTATAAGATATTTCAAAAGAATCAACATGCATATCAAGGCTAACTTAGAATGAAATGTAATATAAAACAGAACCAAAATTATCACAACAACAAGGAATACAATAGGACTAGGCAGAAGAATACTCGTACAAAAATAATCATGTGTACAAAACTGATCCTAGAACAATGGGTCAAGTAAGTAGAGTAATACCCCATGAGTAAAACCCCAAAAATGTAAATATTGGTCCACTAGAACAATGGGCCTTGGAAATAGAGGAAATATCTAAGAAAAACACATTAACAATAACAATGTAATAGATGATTACCTCATGTAAACCTTCCACCAATGTACCCATGGTAACCCATGTTATCTTTTTCACAAACCCATTTCAATGTCTTGAAAACCATTCAAGATATTTGTAATAAATTTATCAAAAGCCAGAGAAAACATATTTTTCATTCCAAAACCTTTTTCAAAAAACACAAAAATCATGCCAATCTTATAATTCAAGTTATAATGCAATTTGAAATGAAAATAGTAGGTTCATTGTCATAGGTTAGAGACAAAACCACCTAACTCAATGTTATGGTCACTCACACCTTCAATGGAATTCGAGACCATGAATGAAACCCAACAATGAAAACAGAGACCCTAGGATCCAATATATGAAATTATTGATTCAAATATAAACACAAAAGGTCAAAAGAAGATATTAAAACTACATTACTCAAAGAAGGACACCCATTGTACCACAACTAATGAAGATTAAATGTATCCCGAAAAAGATTTCACAAAAGGTCAAGTAGAAGATGACAAGAAACAACCAACATGGATTAGTGGATCCGATAAAGAAAGTATACGGTACCATCGTAATCAAACGCAAGTATTAATCATAGAGAAAAAATTCCTGGAGATTTTCACTGCAGAAACAACAATGAATCAGATCCAATTAAATCAATATGAAAGATGATATGTGTCTGAAAATTTTACAGGGAGAGATCTAGTCTGAGAGCCAAGCGATATGGAAGGAATTGACGAGCGAAATTACTAAATGCATGATTAACCAAAGCACAGACTGAGTCATGATGTGTACCTCTTTGTCACAACAGGTAGTCAATGATGGATACTTTACACCTAAAACCACATCCCCACGGTTTAAAAATCCACTATTTAACCCCTACATGACGTGTAACTCAGGTACATGACATGTAATAGCTCACAATGTTACCCCCAAATAATGACTTAAATCTTTACCCATGTACATAGTTTTTACTTCAGGTACATGATTTTTACATTAGGTACACAATCTAAAACCTCCAGTAAACCCCAAAATTCACTTTTTATGGATTCTTCATCGAAATGGTACTTAGAAATTGTAGAAAACTAACCCGGTCCAGGTAACTGGATTGTACAATTAAAGAACACAATATTAGAACATATCATCATGAATTTGAAAATAAAACACTATATTCACATTAATTTGGGTGTAATAAGTTTTGATCAAATTTAAATGAGGTCTGATAACTTCCTAGGGACCCTTATATAATTAAGAAGGAAAGAAAGTCACTTGATCAGAAACAATGTCTGATGTAATTCCATGATTCTCCATAATCTATTGGTCATATAGATATCTAATATATTATATCTATAATAAAACCTTAATATAGTTAAAGTGGGATTACTTCATCTTTTAATTTGTAATAACCCATATTGTATTCTTCCAACAAGGAGGCAAGTCAATGGACATAGTAAAATCCATATAAATGTCATCCCACTTCCAGATTAGAAAGGGAAATGGATAAAATAAGCTTTCTTGATTCTATCACATATATTTGATCCTTTAACAAGTAAAGAATCAAGATATCAAATTAGTAATTACATTAATCATCATGGCCCACTAATACCTATGATAAAGATTATAAAACATATTGGTATCCCAAGTGTATAAACCCAAATCTAGAATGGTTCCCCCAAATAATCACCTATTTATTAAAGGTATTAGAAAAAACTAACATCTTACAGAAATAAATGGAACCATTAGATTATAGATACATATCTTCCATGTTCTCATCACCATTTAGAATTACATAAATTTATTGAAAATTATGATTTGATTCCTTCTCAATATGAATGTGACCATCCAATGTGGTTGTGACTTTAACACTGGTTATGAATGCACAATTATCCATCATTATCATGTATATATGATACACAATGACTCATAATCATATTTCCCAAGGACATTATTTGACATATTCTTGATCAAGGCATCAACCACTACCTTCCATTTTCTAGTGGTGTGTGGTAAATAACAATAAACATATTAGAGATACTCAAAATTGAATATCTACATGAGATTCAAATCATTTTTAAAAGATTTAAGTAAAACCATTAGGTTTTTTATATAATATAAAATTCTCCCCAAGTAGTTAATGATTCCATGTTTTATGGAATTTCATCATTACCACTAATTCGTGGGAATGTGTTTTGTAGATTTTCTCATGACGTCATAACTTGTGGGATATTTATTTTAAGATATTGTCAATATTTATCAACAAAAACACAAAAACCATACATTAAGCATAAAAATATATTGAATAGCATAAAATCTACTCCCGAGGAATCATAATGGAATGTTATTACCATCGAGCATTCAATGCCTGAAATGATCTCTAGAATTTATCATTACAATAAAATCAAACAGCCTTCTGAGTAAAATTCATCTACATAGAATCTAACCTAGATAACACTTAAAGAAAATTATTATAATATTATCTAGTCCTATGAATATGATAATGTTGAAAAATAACAAGGCCTTTATTAAGATATTTTTGGTTGAATATTATTAGGTACTACATAAATTAATTTCTTTGATGCCACTTGAACTGAGAAATTCACTTCAAAGATACCAAACTAAATTTTTTAAAACATTTTATAAAAAAAATGATCTCTAAAGTTTTCCAAAAGAAAATTTATATCATTATAATAGATTTCATTCATCTTGAAATAAACCAATATTTATTCATGTAAACCCATAAAATGGTGTTGAGATACATTGTAAATATTTTGATCATCTAGGTCATGATAATAATTTTGGAATTAGTACGAAAAAACAACATAACCAAATATAAATAATCCCTATACATTCGCAGAAAAAAATTATGTTGAATATATGTTTCTCTCACCCTTAAAAGATTTTATCTGGACCTGAGTTCAATCATAGAAAACTATCATGGACCATTGAGATGGGAAACAGGTCATCAATCCATAGTGATGCATATTTATTTTTAATGTTCACCAAATTGAGGATCAAATAATTGATGGAAGGTCAAAGGATTTGGTACATCATCATTTCTAGAAGTGATTGTGATGCCCATGTTGTTATGCTATGAAAAATAAAACCTTTATTATCAAGATACTCTAACTGGAATTTCAATTGTTTGAACTCAATTGTATCCATTAAATATAATAGAATGGAGGTATTTATCAAAATTATAATTAGATTAATGAGGATCAAATAATTGATGGACAGTCAAAGGATTTGGTCCATCATCATTTCTAGAAGTGATTGTGATGCCCATGTTGTTATGCTATGAAAAATAAAACCCTTATTATCAAGATACTCTAACTGGAATTTCCATTGTTTGAACTCAATTTTAACATTTAAATATAACAGAATGGAGGTATTTATCATCTTTATAATTAGATTAATGAATATGTCTATATCTTAATATGGAAAGAACCTAAAAAATTCATTAGGGAAAGCCTCGGGATAGTTTATTAATTCTAAATAATGTTGACCACATGAACACAATTCATTGATATCAAAGACCAAACTATTAATTTTACAAGAAGTATATTCAATATATGTATGAGTGGAATCTTTCTTACTTGATCATGGATCATACTAAACATGGATAATATGATAATTTCTACAAGGAAAATGGAACAAAATGTTCTGATGGTAGTAGTCAATAAAATATTTTCCACTAAAATCAAATACATACAAAAGATAAGTTTGAAGATATACATAATGAGAACCAATAAATATCATACAATTTCAACATAATCATCTATCACATGTCACCCTAGTATATGAATATTTATTCCTTACTTATTCTAAATGGTTTTGAAAGGTTCATCCCTTACATAATCAATTGATATCAAAACCCCAAATCATTAACAATCAATGATGAGATAAAAGAATGTTATCACCCTATGTCAATCATGAAAATTACCTAGATGAAACATTCAAAGTCGTAGCTCCTATGGTCAATACATTCAAGTCTAAATCCTTAAGAACATGTTCTTCCATATATTAAAACAAAGATTTTGTTCCATTATTATAATTATTTATTGGAATAGAACCCCTCCTATATGACGATGAGGATATATTACCTTATATGTATTAGAATCAACATGAGAGACTTGGATTAAATAATACCCTCAAAAACTCTGTGGAGTATATGTACAAAATTGGTGTAGATGACCCACATGAAAACACAAGTCGAATGTACTCAAGGGTTCCCCAAAAACTAGTATATTGTGACCCTACATACAACACTGATATCACCCCAATAAATTATATCATGGTGGAACCATATGAGAAGAATTGTATGGATACTAGAAACTCAGGCAACTAGATTTTTGAGATTCCTCAATAATTTTGTTTTTAAATAAAGAGAAAATTTTCCTTCCCAATATTGTCGTAGATTAACCACCTAAACCAATCATCATAACCATGATTGTTTCATCCCTTACTTCTATATCAACAACCTATTCATTGGTAGGTATGTTGGGATAAACACATTTTTAAATAATATTAGGCGTCAATCCCATCTCTTACTGTCATGATTTCATGTAATCATTATTGAAGAATAGGGGGAAATGTAAATAAATTCAGAAAATTGACTTGTGTAATCTATTAATGATTTTTTATTTTATTATATCATTATGAACACTCTTTCCATAACTATCCACAGATTATCATTGTTAATTTACTGATTAAAAACCTTCATGAACATAGCCCATTTGATATCGTCAAGTCTCTTAGCTGTTACAATATACTCCCTCCATTTGCGAGTAGAAACTCTAGAATAGGGTTAGAAAAGATAAACATAGAGGTTTTTGGGTTTTGAATAATGTTTAATTTCATCATATCATTCTCTATAAATTACTTGTATTCTTGAGGTCCTTGGTCTCCATGATTGATTGGTTGGTTCTGCATGGAAAATTTGTGAGAATGATCCATTACTGGAGCTTGATCTCAATTTCCCTCATCAACAACTAAATAAATGAACCTGATAGACTTATCGATGATATTTATGTCCAAATTAGGGTCATCATGCAGTGTATTCTATATACCATCCACTATATGAATCATTGAAGACCTTTAGGTATGTATGTTTTATAAATTATAAAATAATAAACTCAATCAATACATAATTTCACTAGAAAAAACAAGGATGAAATATAAAATATAACTAATTTACCCTTAAATATGTAGAGTCAATTTTAATGGTAAGATTAAATAATAGAGGTAAAAACATAAAAAAATAAACATTTCATACTATGAATGACTTGGACACATGGTTCAGAGAACCATGTGAGTTATAGTGGAAGATATACAGACACCGATTAATGAATGTTGAAAAGTTTTTTAGAAAGTTTAGATTAACCATGACCGTCATATTTCTCTACCACTCCCCCCTAAAATATGTGATTTTAAAAAAATAACATAAAGTATTCCCTTAAATCTCATAAAAATATAAAATCACATTAGTGTACCTAAGAATAATTTTCAAAGTAAGATTCAATTCCCTACCACCCTTGGTAACATAAATATTTTTATGAAGAAGAACATGCAATGAACTTTAGAGAAACAACATCTAATGTTTTTGATCCAACAATATACTACTATTACACCCCCAATAAAAAATGTTTCTTTGATACAATTTTCGACTGAATAGCCTTAATGCACCCAATTCATCACACGACTTGGATCCCCATAAGGCCAAAATTGGATTCCATATCACCATTGGATGTAGATATGAAGTAATATATAAAAAAATTAAACGAAACATATTTCTACCAAGGAATACAAAAAAATAATCCACTCAGAAAAAAATCTTGATGTATAGATATATCACATATCCATGCACATAATTTGACAAATATAATTTTAAAAATATCTATATACAGTAAAATGAAAAAATAATAATTATTGAACATAAATATCAACTTGTAAATATAAAGTTAAATTGATGAACCAAAACCATATTAATTTATGAACCTAATATAATGTCAAGGCTAGTGAGTTTAATGCATAACCAAAACTACAATCCAACATATGTGGATCCTAAAACTACCCTAATGAATCCATATTTATGTAAACCATAGTCACCATAAATGCCATAACTAGATGGATGATGAATGAATCAATAGGTTCTACCATAACACATGGAACCATTCTCCTAACAAAAATTAGTCATAATAAGGTCTTATTATTCCCAATTTCATATATAGGGTCTAAGGTAATAGACCCATAAGATAGGTCCATGAATATGTATAACATCATTCACCTGGAAAACGTTTAGTTTTAGTATAAAAATAATAAATTAGGGGAAAATTATTTTTTATTAAATTATAAGAGGAAAACCATTTAAAATACCTCGGTTTTTAAAATAGTATTTCTTAAAGGATAGGAATGAAGAGAGAAAACATTAAATATTACCACAAAAAACATGGACCTCTAATTATCCCAAAATATAAATAAAAAATTTTAATGTAAATAAAAAACATATATCCAGAATGAACCATACAAGGATCATAAGCTCAAGCCTTTGGGATAAATTAATAGGAAATATATAGTAACTAAGACTCACATAAAAACCACTAGATAACATATATAGACATGATAAAATATCCAATCCATATATCCCTCAATTTCTCACTAAAAATGAACCTCTAGATATTTCACAAAATAATTTTGATTAGAACTCATCTAGGTAACGCAAACACATATCCATTGTTCCCCATGAAAAACACATATGATACAAGTCTAATAAAAATTAATACATCAATAATTATATAATCATAAATCCTTTACATAATTACAAGAATTATAAATCATGGAAACATTATTCATTAGTAAATCTAATTTTAAAACTTAATTTGAAATCCTGTTTAATCTCAAAACAAATTTTAAAATATTTTCTAAAAAACCTCATGTTCATTAAAACTAATTTTATATGAAATACTACATGATAAACAAATGGGACTCACTTTTTCATCACAAATCAAGAGCATAAAAATGAAAACATGAATTATTTATCAATAATCCATTTTAAGTATAATATAACAATGAAAACTAAATAAAATGAAAATAGAAAATTATCATAAAAAAGAATTATCCACTATATTGATATAACTATCTTCAATTCCATGAATATTTATTTACATCAGTAAAACCAAATGAATATGAATAATGTGATCGTAAAAAGGTTATAAATTTAGTAAATTTTGAATAAAAACTAACCCTAGTCTTATCGTTGGCCACCATCACCGTATAGGTCAGAATAGAAATAAATAAATTAAATAAATAATATAGAATAGGATAGGAGGAGAAATCCGTACAATATAAGGAGTTTTCATTGAATAAACTTCACATAAATAAAGATAAATTACTATAGGGAAATGGAGAAGGAATAAAAAATTAGTTTGAGCATCGAGGATGCACAAAATATGATGAAATGGGGATAATTAGACAGAAAATTACAATAGGTAACAAGGAAATTTCAAAGATTTATGAATACTAAACATGTTTTATAGTCTTCATGGAGAAATTAATGGTTTGTACATATATGTTCCAACTACGAAAATGGAACTAGAAATCCCCCCCCCCCTTCTCCATGGGTTGAGTGTATGGATAACAATAATTATGTACTAACTGCTAATCGACTACATTGTTCCCATATTCCCGAATATGAAGCCTTCAACTCCCACAGAAACCATGCAATTAATAAACTACAGTAATTAAAAAAATTAAATACATACAAGTGAAATATAGGGTGTCACATGTAGAGTAATATATATTTCTATAATGATGACCAATAGTAAGTTGATGTGTCTGTAATGGGATCTTTTATGTCACATATAATATGATATCTATGAGAGATGTAGTTTGTAATGGATTTGGATTAAGAGTGATAAAATATGAACTTTTAGTCTCTGATATAGTAGGATATATTGTGTAGGATATCTAACATATTAGCATGGATTCAAATGAAGATGTGTAGAGGGATGTGGATATGGACTCTAAGAATATGAAGAATAACCCTCCATCATTTAGTGGGGATGATGGGAATGATTGAGTAGAGGTCTAGATAGAGAATATTGACTGTATATTATTGTTTTCATAGATTCTAAAGACTACTGAGGTTTAATTTGGGGCTTATTTATTTGAGGTATTGTTTAGGAAGTGGTGTAAAGTGATGATGGAATCATAGAAACATATTGATATATAGAAAAATTGATTCTAAAATATAAATGTTTTATTAGTACTACCCAATGTTAATGTATATTGAAAAATCGTGTGATTTTTTTTTGATTTTTACAATGTTTACATTTCATTTATTGAGTATACATTGATGTTCATTAATTGCGTCAAGTATGAATTAGGGTATGTGAAAAAAAAGAATCTCAATGAACAAAGGCTATATATATGGTTGACAAGAGATAATGTTTAGGATCATGTTACGAAAGATACCTAACTTTGTGAAAGTGGTTAGTGATATGAATTTAGTGGTGGTAGATATAGTGGATATGTGAAGGGTGAGTTCAATTCTTCTATGCGTAGGTGGACGAGATAATTCCATTAGATGAAAGAAGAGGTGGTTGAATGATTTATAAGGGAAATCAATTGATATATCTTCCCATGATTCATTGGTGAATGGGGTTTTTGGGTGCTTTATTATGGTATATTGGGACATATGAAATCAAAATGTATAAACCCTAATAAAAGTTTTCATTAATGGGTGAATTTTGGATATCAAATGAAATATTTTAATTAGTTATTTTGTATTATTAGTAGTGTAAAATAAATCAATGTGTAGGGATTAGAAATGATTGTCAATAAACCAATACAACTTCATTATGGGACTCATATAATAGTGGGTAGACATATTCGGGATGAGAGGTCAATTCCTCAAAATATTTTCAGAAACAATTTGCTAATAATCATGCATTGGAGGATCCCGATGACAATGAAAATTCAACCACCGTATGAGGTTCCATTATAATTTATATTGTAATTACCTTTCTATTATTTGATATTTCATATCATATTATTTATCCTCGGCATTATTGTTTTGTTAGTTTATTTTTTCACATGGATTTGATTCCATTTTCAATGAGATAGTCACTTTACTAGGAGAGAGAAACTAGTAATAGTTTAAATATTCACTTTTTTATCATATTTTAAATCTATAAATATCATGTAAATTTTTAGTTATTATTATATAAATGTATTATTTAATCACTAGTATGGATTGGTTGATTATATTTAAGGGAATGTTAGATTACTGTAGTCCATTGATTCTCATTAATGAATTAAATAAAACTATACACACTATTTGGGGAGAGACTGATATTTAGAGAAGTTGGGTAGGATTAATGCATAATTAGTAGGTCCAATATCATGTCAGTTGATAGGCTTAATTCATGGATTCATGGATGAAATGAGTCCACCTAAACATTTTAGGTTAGTGGATCAGTAACCTACTGCTTTCCTAGAGGATTTATTTGGATTAATACCTATGAGAGATGTGTACTGATATTTTTAAATAGTTAATGGGATGAACTATATTTGATTTATTTTTAAATCTCATGACACCATTTATGTTTTGGAAACTAAGGGTTTTTATGCTAAGGATAGTTTCTTGCACTGATATGCGGTTGTTAAATAAGTAGTTACCATATAATCCCATCATTCAAAAAAAAATTTTATTCCCATAATTATCTAGTGTGATTGGATCTCTATAGTGTTGATATAATGATGAGAGATAGAGTGAGAATGTATAAAAACAACAAAATCATGAATATAATGTTCAAAAATTCTTATTATTAAGTGGCTAATACTCTGTGAAAAATGGTTTTGATCTTAATATTAATGATCATATTTTATTGTCAATAAGAACAAGGGAATAAAAGAGATATATTTGGACACTGATTACATAAAAAATAATTAAAATAACTAACTAATTGACCAATATTTTATTCCCCTGAATTTAAGTGACTCAATATTTAGAACCATATGAAAACCCTTCTTATTTTCTCTAGTCTTAACAAAAATCTTCATGAAATACTTTGTTGCTTATCTCAAATATTCATCACTTTTTTATCCTGAAAATTTTGAGATAAAAACTCATCATTTTTATGTGAAATACATCAACATGAGGTTGAGACCTATAAAACTCCCATTTTAATATCAAAACATCCAAATAATATATTTGATCATCTATATTCTCCCTTTCTATTTATTATCTCTACCTATTTTGGATATCAATTCAACTCAAAATTCCTTTTTTTTATTATTGTATTTCAAATTATGATCCATTTTCCAAATCCCTTATTATCAATCCCATTTTCAAGATTACCCTTCGATATAGTCAAATCATTACTTTTCTGAAATGTTTGAAATATATTGATATTTTTATTCAATCCAATTCTTAGGAGAAATACCTTCTTAAAAACGGATCCACCATTCTTATTTTGATGTGTGGTATCCATGGTGGATCTCAACTCCATCATTGAGGATTTAGGATAAAAACATAGGTAACACACTAGCTACAATAATGAGGATTCTTATGGTCTACCATTGAAAAGTAAAATCTTGATAAACAAATTTTGTGTATCCTCAGAGACAACTACTAAAGATCCAAGGGAAAACTCTCTATACTATGTTAATTTTACTTGTGACTATGTATTGGTGATGTGACTCACAAAACTAAAATGGGTACTAGAATAACTATTATAGATGAAAACCACATGAATCATTTTGACCCTTAAAATGACTATTTTAGAATCAACCATGGATTATATAGTTCATTATCAAATTTGTTTATTCATTTTCACTTTAACATCTATCAAAAAAGACTCCTAATCGTCAATGAGTATGTCGTCAACAAATAAATCATAAAAAATAATTCATAACTCATGATTAAATTACCATTAGAATATAGAAATAGAATGTATCAGAATTGAAGGTAATTGAAATAGTGAACTATATGATAAAATTGTACTTATTTGAGTAATCTATCATTATATATAAGTTAAATTTCCTATTGACCATATAATGAGCCATATATAATAACAGTTCTTTTGAGAAAAACCACTCCCTGGACTCAAGTGTGCACCACGATCATCAGAGTTTGAGGAATAGTGTTGAGGGTCTAAAGGTATTTCATGGGATGTTATTTTCCCACTAATTGACCATAAAATCCAAATATACAGAATCATAGTAGAATAACATAATAAAAACAGACAATAATAAATATTAATAAAATAATCAACAAATATCTAATAATTCCCCACATGTAATAGAATTAGATTTCTCAAAAATTGATTCCATCATATGAATCACAAATAAAGTTAAAAAATTAACTCAAAATAAAAAAAAATATGTGAATCACTCTTCATCGACACCTCCATACTCCTCCAAATTTATCCCAATAAACCTTAGCATAACATCATGAAACTCAAAACCCCTAATCAAAACTGTATGAAATATATTCAGATTCACACCACTATGATGTGAACATAAAAGGGGTAAGAGAATAATAACCAAAAGGATTACACTATGTTCCCCAAAAAAATTGTTTCTAACATACAAATTATTGTAATGTATAAATACATACTATAAATTAATTATTGAATTAATCTTATAACAAATTTCAAAAAAAAATTCTATAAACCAATTTTTTCAGGAAATAACTATTTCAAAATATCTTAGAATGAAAATAGAATATATTATAACATCTCATATACAAATTCAGGGAAAAAGTAATAACCTAAATAAAAACATGACACAATACACTAATTTGAAAAATCATGACATAACCAATCACATGGAAGAATATACCACTAATCAAACTTATGAAAAAGAGAAACACATGGAAAAGTCAACCTATTACCAAAAATAAGACTCATATCTATCTAGAATTTCTCAAGACTTGAAATAAATCATAAGAAATCCCCAAATTACCATATAGTATAACTCAAGGTTATCACATGGAATTTTTTTTTGAAGATTCAATTTATTAAAAAATTTAACACATTATTTTATCATACTCAATTGACATTAATTATAGTTTAGAGCATGTCAAAATGATAAAGAAAAATTCATCATCACGTAATAATAACACAATAATTACATCGAAACACAACATGAATTTATTTCTACTACGAATAAAACATTTTATTTTATTCTCACACACCCATTTCGCTCTTTATTAAAATTCATATTCATAATTAAAAATAAAAACAATTCCCCCCTTAAGTATAATAAAACAAATCTCATTTATTACATCATATATAAAAATCATGATATTGGACCCAAATATATTTTAAAAAATCATTATAAATTAATAACATTAATGAATTGCATAAACCCCCATTTATTTTCACATAAAAACTTATTTTATCTTATCATTCTCAATGATCATTTGTTATTATCATAACCAAAAAAATTAATAATTCAATAAAAATATTTTAGAAAACAGAAAAAATATCCAAATAACCCAAATATTTTTATTTATTATACATTTTTTCTAAAAAATACATAACATAATTTACTTAATCATGATTCCCAAGTACCATATCATGGTTACCCAAATTTACCCTGATGTTATGTTTTTATATATTTATCTACACAAAACCCCATTTATTATAATTGATTTTGACATGATAATTTATTAAGACTGGGTTTCCAAAAAGCACACAACCTCTTCAAATGAATGTAAAACATTAACATTAATCAACTATTAACAACACTATAACCCGCAACTTTTAAATCCCAAATGTAAAACATAACAAATAATATTGAAAAATTCACTACACTTTATATCCCGACATGCAGGCACTACACTTGAAAACCCATTGCAATTATTTTATCAAAAAAAATTATTTCATAAATTTCAAATGACAAGGAAAACACATTACCATGAGCATTTTAAACTATTTATCTTACCATTAATGTTTCTAATTACACACACTTAACCCTTGACACCACCTACAATACCATAATATTTTTTCTAGAAACATAAGGAAAATTAGAGGACTCAAACTAATAAGTTATTTCCCCAAATACATCATGTTTTTATTCTCTTGAAAGTCTAATAAGAGCCCCTATTTTTTAAACTTCTATCATTAACATGTTACATTATTTATACATCCTATGCACACTTAACCATTTTATTACATCAATTATGGTGGAAAAATGATATTTTATCCCAAAAATTCATTTAAATACGTGTAAAAAACCATTTAAATATCAAATTACAAATAATAGTTATATAAAACAATTATTAACCCTCCAAAATAAGTTTTTACTCTATAATAAAATCAATTTTTCACTTCCATTACAAAGAGAAAGTATTTAACTCATTAAATAATCATTTATTAATCCATACTACTCTATCAAATTTTCCCCAATTTATCATAATTAAAAATATGTAACGAATATGAAATATCTAATAGTAAAGTAATAATTCTATAATATCATCATATAATATTATTTAATAATCATATATGGTATATAAATCATTAATTAAACTAAATTAAATTTTAATTCCAACATAAACCCTTTAACAACATTAAATTATACTTAAGCATCATATTTTTTCTTATAGTTTATGTCATTAATTCACAACAATTCACATCATAAAATTCCATATGAATTAATAAATAATTATGTTTTGAACAAAAATATAACAAGTGAATCCAAGCATCACATACACCCAATGAACTAGAGTTGTTATTTAAAATTCTAATGTAGGCCTGGATCAGCTACATCATGGTTTTTCAAAAATATGAATAATGATTAAAAAACAATGTTCCTTTAAATCCAAAAATATAAATTATATACCATAAAATATAAGTTAAATGAGAATTATAACATTGTATAATAAAAAACCGATCAACATTTATTTAACCCATATGGTAAAAATTCTTCCCACTCTATCAGTTCCTACTCTATTATTATATCAATTATCCACTAATAAATGAAGAATATATCACCTATTAAACATTTATAGTGATTGGTATGGAGTGGATGTATTGTCCAACCCCCATTAGGAAACCCTCAAGAGCCTAAATAAAAGATAAGGGTAATCCCTGAAGCCCTGCTTCAATAGGCCGTATGCTAGTGATGAGAACCATGGTTCTAAAACTCATAAATGGGTTGCATTACCTATGGGAAAAATTCCTTTAAATATGTTATTTTATACATAATTACATAAGAAAATAATAAATATATAACATTAAGGGGATCTTTGAGGTTTAGTTTCTTGGAATCTAGGTAGATAATTCATGAATTATGTAAATTAAACATAAAGATAAGTATTATTAAATCCAATTGAAATAAACAGTTATTATTTTATATTAGGTCACCTCACTACAAGTGATCTCCTAGGAAAATTGATCTATAAAATATAATGCGAGGAACTCCCAGTAAGGGATAATTAAAGGAAATTGAACATGAGTGATCATCATGAATAATACAAAAGGCATTATGAAAAAAGAATAATCATAATTATATGAAACTTATAAGAAAATGTGATTAAAATATAATTATTTTAAATTCGTAATAATATCACCAATGATTGATAACAATGTTTCCTAAAACATATTACATAGGTTATTCATAAAGGTATTATAAATCATGTCATCTCTAGAGATTTTTTAATTTACCAAATTCATTCAAGAACTATTAGGGTCTACCATTCATACGTATTAGTTCACATGTTCCACATTGATAATATATCATAATATAAAATATCATTAATAACCCATAGAGAATAAAAAAATGATTCATAAAAATTCATATTGTAGTCAAGTGTTTATTGGCATAAACGTTTCATCATTTTAAACCCATGATAAGGGGATGTGGGTTTTATATATGGAATCAGAAAATCAATTAATTATAATTACATTATATGGATACATGGGAATAAAAATAATTTATTGTATACATACTATTAAAAGAGAGTCATCAAAAAGAATATGATGGCTTCAACAGTACAATAGGTGTAACAATAGGTCTATTGAATGGTATTAATGATAGGGAATTGAAGTATCTAATTGATATAAAAATATTATGATTCTAGTGGATTTATTTATAAGGACCCATCCTTAACCATTGCATAATTTTGAATTATGATAATAATTATCATTGAGAATACATTCATGTTTATAGATTTAGAGAATTAGTTAACCATATATACACAACAACTTGAATATTACTAGTAGACACTTTTACTCAATATCCATTTTTTCATAAAATATAAAATCATGGAAAAAAAGAGTCATGGATGGTTCCATTTTTAGACAATATGACTTTTCCATATTCCCATTCCTTACCCTATTACACATTATGTCCTAAGTAAAACATTTCAAAAACATGGTACGAGCATAAAAAATCTCAGTAAGGGATACACAAAGAAGGAAAACAGCTAGTTTTTCAAAACAACAATAAAAAAATGAATACCTTATCATAAGAAATAATTTTCACATTTATGAAGTAGTAAATACTCCTCAATTAATAAAAGATAATTTCTTACAGATTTGCAACCAAAAGATAACCATAATACCCATAGAAAGAACACAAAACAGATATAGGTAACCAGGAACATAAATATACTTAAATGGAATAACCATACGGTCGACTTCCATACATATCACGAAATTGAATATCCATATAACCAACTTCCATACCCAATGAGTTGGAAGTTATAACATAACCATCAATCTGGCTTTTCCACAAAACCACCTGTCATTTGGTTTATTACGCAACCACTGGTTAAATTTCCAAGTACCATTATAAAATCATAACACATAAAATATTTAAAATATAAATATTTTACTAATAAAATTTAATTTGAAATAAAAATTATTCATTTGAAGTTATTGAAACAATAAATCTGTTTCAAAAACAATTTTCAATACCAAAACCCCCAAAAATAGAATAAGGGGTTTCTTTTTCATTTTGAAAACATTAAGACTTATAGAAGAATCTAACTAACGATTACGGTAGAGTACAGTTCATTATCACCGAAAACGATAAATACCTTCCTTTTGTTGTTTAATAAAACACTTCATAGAAAATGTATTTCATTTGAATAAAATTAAATGTCAAAGGGTTTTATTATATACCATATAAACAATGTCATGTATAAATAAAATTTGGCCTCAATTAAATGAGATTGCGATGATATCCCATACCATGATGGAATCCTTAGATTCAGGATTAATCAATGACATAATTATGTGTGAAAATTATGAATACACCCAATGTACGTAAATATTAAGTGTAAAACAATCATAGGTCAGTCAAACATATTCATATCATGACATAATCAAGAAGTAGATGTTTAACCAAAATATTTGAAAATGGGTTTAGATGTTCTCTTACGAAAATTCAACAGCCAAACATCATTACATAATGTTTCAAAAAAAGGGTTTATGAGATATAAAAGGGTATATAATCAATTTTACATAAATTTAACATCAATATGGATATATTAGAACATATCCCATTATTAGAAGATTAAAATTAAAAGTCATAACAAAAATAAGTCCTTTAAAAAGAGAAGGTTGAAAGGTTATCTTATCGATTTGGTAACATACATAAGATACACCACATGAAAGAAGAATAATAAAATAAATATTTAAATACCCATAAATTAATTTATATTACAAAATGAAAAAAACCAGGTGTAGTACAAACACCACACAAAAGGAAATGGTGGAATATTTTACATGAATCCCACGAGAAAAAAAATTGATATGAAAACTACTTACCACATAACAATTAATCAAGTCATATGACCAAAAATTAATAACCGCCAAATTATTAACATAATACCATGAATATAATGAGAATAATGATAATATATATCAAATTTTATTAAACAATACACCACATTTATGAAATAAGTAGAGAACAAAGGTAATCTAGCAGAATTAAAAGTGAGATAAGAAACCCCTTACCTCAAGTCCGACATGTCTAGTGTGTTCTTTGTTCTTCTAGAATAATAAAATTAAGTTAATTTATATATGATTAGGATCCATTTTTGGGTTTATTTTTGATTTTACAACACTTATTACCTTACTATTACAATTAGTTAATTATTTTATTTCATATCAGACATTTTGTCGATGTTCAGAACTTGAGTAAAAAATGAACATGTAATAATTACAAATTTTCCATGTGGTCAAAATTCCATTATCAATAGAATAATATTCAGGATTTAGATATAATATATATAATATATATCCAGTATATATTTTTATTTATAATAGTAAATAACATTTAGTGATAAGAAATGAAATGCACCGTTCATGGAGACGGTAAGCCGTACGTATGCATGAATGCTACTTTAATTTCTATTTCATATTTAATGGAATGAAAACATAATGATAAATAGGTTTATTATAATTCCATTATAATATAATATATAATTAAATTAATTCTATCATTTATACGTTCCATTTATGTTAAGAACGAGCCATATCACTTTGAGGGGGAGGTAGTCCACACTTCCTCAAATCAAATTATCGCATTTACCCCTTATGGAAAATACACAAGAATATAAACAATATAAATATAATATAAATCACATATAAATATATTTCCATAATGATATCCATCATGGTAGGATACGGGATATAATTGAACAATCATCATTTCGCGAGGTCGTAGCTCACCATCCATAGATATAGTATGATCATTAACAATTAGATGTAGGTGTGTGTAAGTGTAGTTATAATCATTCTCATAAAAACAACCTAATATATTGGGGATATTTTTTGTGTTATAAAATAATATAATAAAAAGAATTTAAGGGTTTGGAGAAGTAAAATAACCAAAAAGAACCTAACAGAAGACGTTACCTTTAAATCGGGTAACTCCCTTTGGTTTGAACCAAAAAGTTTACTTGAAGTTCCTTATGCCAAGAGTAAGGCTTCTAAGAGGAGGAGAGGTATTTAGGGAGATTAATTTGGAAGTGTTCAGATGAGACAAAGGGCTGAGAAGTGTGTGTAATGGGTTAGAGGAGATGTATTTTTATAAGGGGGAGGATGGTCTCTTTAAGGATATTAGAAAATGTTATTTTATTATATAATGAATTTTGGTTTATAAAGTTCAAAAACACATTAAAGTAATATATAAGAAGACTTATTTTCTAAATAATATCATTGAATTATAATTGGATAGGTTTTGGATACTATTTTTATTTTTATAATCTTATTTTTTTAAATCATTCATTAAGGAGGTGAACACTACATCATTATTGTGTTATAAATAATTTTATTTATGTGATGTATAAAAATTATAATAAAAAAATACCATTATGTAGAAAATATTTTTAGATTTAAAATTAATATTTATAGTCTAAGATATAACTTATATAACCCAATGTAAAAATATAATTACTATAACATATATGTTTATGTCATTTTTACTTTACTTTAAATTAATTAATATAAATTGTCATTTTCATTTTTAAGTGGCTCCATTGAGTCCCAAAATCGATCAAAGATTCAAATGTTTGTAAATGTATCAAACAATAGTATTAAGACATATTTTAGGGTAATTTAATATTACTATAATATTATTTTTTACCTTTAATTTCAATATTTACCTTTAACCGCTGTAAATAATAGTCAAAAGTTACAATTCACCAAAAAATATTTTCATCTTATTGAATGATATATTACATAATTATAACAACCATTTATGTAAGATTTTCTAAATTCAATTCATATGAGTGGTAAAATTTCATTTAAATGAAAAACTATATTTTTTAACTACTACTTAGTGTTTTTACTATTTATTAAAAATTGAAGGTTTTCAAAAAATACCAAAAATTCATCCTAATCTATATTGCATATTCCAAATTCTAAAATGATTTCTATTTTACCATATTGCAATTATAGACATTGTATTAATTAATTTAAAATTATTTCTAGTTGTCAAGACATAAAAGGCATGTTTTTACGAAATAATGACTATCAAAAGAATGAGACTTGTTTATGTCCAATTTCAATGTGAAATTACATGCTATGACCATAATTGGATTAAATGTTTAAAAAATATTCTAATTACACATTAAAACCAATTAAAAAGATATTATAACCATATAAATTAATTATATTAATGGCATTTTTTTAATTAAAATTCATTATTGTTCACTATTCATTAAAAAATGAATTTTATGAGAAAAATATCAAAAATTTACACAAAGTAGATTTTGATTTCTTGATTCTATAGAATAAAATAATTTTGTCAAATACAACATATAAATGTTACCAAAACTATATTTAAATTGGGATCACCCTCAAAAGGCAGTAAATAGACCTTTCTAAAAATATTACAGTATTTATGTTTAAATTTAGATTCATTGACAATTTAAGCCACTATATATTATTGGATAGATGTAAAAACATTTAAAAAGATGTATAATCATATTTTAGTTATATCTATTCATTACCTCCATTACAATTGCTATGTGTAAACTACCATTATAAATAATAATATTATACTATTAGTGTGCAACTTATGATTTCAAAGAAACTTGTTGTTACGTATCGGGTACACCGTCACACATATCATCCCCTTTAAAGAAAAATTAATATTTTATTCACATAAAGTAATAAATATGAAAATGCCTTATTCATTATTTATCTGGGATGTTACATCCTACCCCCTTTTGAGAATTGCATCCTCACAATTTTAAAATTAGGCTAAGAAACATCATTAAAATTTCTACATCGGAAAAAGAGTCAATAATACTATCAATTTAAAAGGAGAAAGAGGAGTACAAAGGTCACCTGAGATAACACATACTAGGATTCTATGAAAACATGGATATGCAGGAGAAACTAAGTGTCATGTTTAGATGAAGAGTGATAGAAAATATAAGGACCCTGCCTTAAAACATTACACAATATTGAATTAAATGAATAATTCATATTGATGATCTTTTCAGGTTTAGAGTTTTAGAGAGTTAGTAAATAACTATTCCATTACATCTCAAAAGATTACAAAGTAGACACATCAACCCAGTTTCCATTTTTTTCACAAACTATAATCTCTTGAATAAAAGATTCATGTCTAGTCCTATGTTTTAGACATCATGACATTTCCTTGATCCCATCCTTCACCGTATTCCACTTTATGTCCTGGGGAAAACATTTCAAAAACATGGGATTATCATAAAAACCTCAGTAAGGGTTATAACATAAGGAAATGAAAAATTAACCCATCATAAGTAAAAATCGATGAAAACATAATTTTCAATCATAACATACCTTCTGAAATCATAATATTTATGAATAACACATTGTAATAACAATTCATAAATGTAACTTAAGGCATACATAACTTACTTACATTGTAGCTATCATAGCTACAGAGAGTGTCACATATGGAATACCCATCACTGTATATTCTGTAAATCTCATCGGAGAAACATTCACGTTTACCTCCTTCATGTTACCCAATGCATTGGAGAGCTATCTCGGGATCACCCACCCTAGGTTTATCACAGAACCACCAGTATATGTAAAAATTTCCAAGAACCACAACATAATCATAACACTTAACTTAGGCATAAATAAACGATAAAATTCCCACATTTAAATAACAAAATAACATTTTAAGATATTGAAGCTCCATTCTTAAAAACCTTTTTCAATACCAAAATACTTTAAAAGAGTGTATGGTATTTATTTTTCTTATGAAAACATTACATCTTGTTAAGGAATCCATAGAACAAATAATACTCACGGTGGCGGAAAAGGTCATTGTCACCGCTTACGTTAAAAAAGAAACATTCATTTTTGTCATTTAGTAAAAAGATTCATAGATAAAAGATTCCCTTTCAATGGAATGAAAATTTAAAACGGTTTTATACACCGTATAAAAGAAAGTTGCGTATAAAAAAACATATGCCTCAATGAAATGAGATTGAGACGAAGTCCCTTACAAAGATTATATCATTAGACTAAGGATAAATAAATTACATAATTATGTGTGAAAAATATAAATACACCCAATATAAGTGGATATTAAGTGTAAAAAAATCAGAGTTCATCCACACATATTCATAGCATGACATAATCAAGAATTAGAGGTTTAACCCATACAATTGAAATTAGGTTAAGAAGTTCCTTTACAGAAATTCGACAGTCTTACGACGTCACTTTAAAATTCAGATAATGAGTTGATGAGAGAAAAAAAGTGTATCTAATCACTTGGAAATAAAATTTACATCAATAAAGATATATAAGAACATATCCCAACATATGAATATGTAAATTAAAATACCCAACAATAATATGTCTTTTAAAATGAGGAGGGTGAAAGGTTCCCTTACCAATTTGGGTATCTTTCGAAACATACACCCCATGAAATAAGGGTGATACAATTAAGATTTAAATACACATAAATTTAAGTATAGTACAAAAATAATTCAATAATGGAATGTACATACACTACAAAAACGAAAATAGTGGAACATGTAGCATGAATCTCACGGTAACAAAAAAGTGAGATAAAACCCCCTACCTTGTTGTAATAAATCGAGTCGTATGACCAAAAGAGAATAAACACCGAATTAATATTTGAATACCATGAATATAAATAGGATCATGAGAATATATGGAAGTACACAATACACCACATGCAATAAATTAGTGGTGAAAAATGGAAATATCATGGAATTAAAAGTGAGATAAGAAATCCCCTTTCAAAAAATCGACAGCTTAACAATGCCACATAAAAATTCGTAAAATTAATTGATGAGAGTAAGTGGGGGTCTTTAATCATATTAAAATAAAAATTAAAGTATGGTGAAAAAAAAAATAAAATCCTCCAACAAAATAAAGAGTATCTTAAAATATGTTTCATAAAAGAGAGTACTTAAAAATAAATAGAGAGGTAGGATCCATTACACCAAGTCCGACTTGTCTTGTTCATTTATTTATATTCCTGAATAATAAAAATTGGTCAATTTATAATTGCTTAATGAATTACATTAAAGTTTATTGTTAAATTCATAACGCATATTATCATGTTATAATAATTAGTTAATTAGGTGAGTTCACATCATACATTTTGACGATGTTCGGTATATGAGACAAAAATAAACTTGTTTGAAAAGAATTGCCCATGTAGTTATAAGTAAATCATCTCCAGAATGGTAATAGTGATTTAAATATCATATATATCCAGTATATATTGATTTTATACTATTATATAACATTTGGTGATAAAAAAATGAAATGCACCGTCCCTGGAGACGGTAGGTCATACGTATACATGAACACTAGTTTCATTTCCTTGTCATATTAAAGGAATTAAAACTAAATGATACATATATATTTTATAATTCAAGAATTATATTCATCATTTAGTTGTAATATATGTCATATATATCCATTATATATTTTTACTTATAATAGTAAATAACATTTGGAGATATGAAATTAAATGCACCGTTCATGGAGATGGTAATACGTACGTACGCATGAACGCTACATTCATTTCTATTTCATACATTAATGGAATGAAAACATAATTATACATAAGTATATTAAAATTACAGTATAATATAATATATAATATCATTAACTCCTTCCTTTACACATCCCACATATGGCATTAACGATTCAAATCAATTTGAGGGGGCGGCAGTCCACACTTCCTAAAATTAATTTTTTGCGTTTTACCCATTATGGAAAACATAAAGGTATGGAATAAATTAAAATTACAGAAGCAAAATGAAAACCTAAACATAATTTATATATCATATATAAATATAGTTACTTCTTAATTTCTACCATGGGAGGTGTTAAATGAATATTGAACAATCAACGTTTAGTGAGGCAGTAATTCACCACCCAGAGAAACAGTATGTTCTTTAACCATTAGATTGAGGTGTGTGTAAGTGTAGCTCGAATAAATATCATAACAACATTATAGTATATTGAATATAATTTTTTTGTTAAAAAACAAAGGAATAAAAAGATTTTATGGGGTTGGAGAAGCAAAATAAAACCAAAAATATAAGAGAAGACATTACCATTAAATCGGGAAACTCCCCTTAGTTTGAACCAAAAGGGTTTCTTGAAGAGCTTTCTGATTAATTTAAGGATTATAGGATGAAGAGAGGGATTTGGAGTGATAAAATGATCCGATTTTGGTTGAGCCAAAGGCTTGAGTGGTGTGGGTAAGGGGGTATAGATGGGGGCCTTTTATAAGAGGTAAGAGGGGCACTCTTAGAATGTTATAAAATGTTACTATATTATAAAATTCTTTTCGATGTTTAAAGGTCCGACAAAGATATATTTCTAGGATAAGGTGATAAGGGTTTGAAATCCACTCATACAATAGCTTTTTAAAAAATATAAGACTTTGACTTTACCTTATCTTTTCATTTTATTTAAATCGTTCATTAATGACGTAAACACTACATCATCATTGTCTCATAAATTATTTTATTTATTTGATGTCTAAAAATTATAAAAAAATTACCATATTTTAGGATATATTTTTATATTTCTAATTAATATTTATAGTTGAAATGATAACATGTATAACCCCTTGTAAAAATTCATTTTTTAAAACAATAAATGTTTGTGACATTTTGATTTTTACTTTAAATAAAAGGTATTAATGTCATTATCTTACCCAAGTGGCTCCATGGGGTACCAAAAATTGACCCATGGTTGTCTTGGTCGGCCATGACTCATCCAATAAGGGTAGGACATGTGTCATTGTTTTTTTATATTTTTATAATATTATTTTTACCTTAAATTACCCTAATTACCTCTAATAGCGGTTAGTACAAGTCAAATGTTACTATTCAACAAAAATTATTTTAATCCCATTGAACCACATTTTACTTCCTAATTAAAACCTTGTATATTGGATTTTTTAAATTCAATTCACAGAGGTGGTAAAATTTCATTTAAATGAAAAATCAGTTTTTTAACTACCACTTAGTGGTTTCACTATTCCTAAAAATTTGATATTTTTAGAAAAATACTAAAAATTCACCCTAAGCTATACGTGATAATAAAAATTAAAAAAATGATGAATATTTTACCAAATTCAAAATATAGAAGTTTCATTAATTAATTTTATAACTAATTCCCGCTGTCAAAACAAATAAAGTGTTTTTAAGGAACAATATCTTTCAAAAGATTGACACTTGTTTCTTTCCAATTTCCATGTGAAATTAATTCCAATGAACACCATTAGATTAAATGTTAAAAATATATTTTAACTATAATTTAAAACCAATTAATAAGATAATCTAACCATATAAATAAATTATATTAAAATCAGGTTTTGAATTTAAATACAACATTTTTCAGTATTCATAATAAATGAACTTTATCGAAAAAATACAAAAAAATTTCACAAAGTAAATTTTGATGTCCCGATTATAATGAAGGATTTTATTTTGTCAGATATAACATATAAAAGTGACAAAAATTAGATTTAAAAAGGGGTCTCTATTAGAGGAGGTTAATATGCCTTTAATGAATATTAGAATAAAAATTGGATTTTTTCGCATTGTAAGCCTCTAACATTTATCGGATAAATTTAAATATATATTCTGACAAACATAAATAATCATTTTGTAGTTAGTTCTGTTAATTTACACTATTACAATGACTAGGCGTTATCTAAAATTTAAAATAATATTATTATTTTATTAGTGTGCAACATAAGATTTCAAAGAAACTCATTGTTGCGTATTGGGAACTCCATCAAACATAGAATCTATTTTAAAGTAATATTAATATTTTATTCAAAAATATTAATAAATATGAAAATTTAATATTCTTTATTTACCTTGGATGTTACAGAAAACATGATCAAGAGAAAGATAACGATCTAGAAACTATAAACATGTGATGGGTAAAATGGTATTTGATTCCCCAGTGGGAAAAGTAAACGTACAATGTTTTTTTTATGTTCTTTTTTCATAATGATGAGAAATTTATTTAACAGTATGACTAAAAACATAAGTAATCATACATAATTTTCATGAATACTTTCATCCTTTACTAAATTTCTACCACAAACTCATCTTTTCTTCAAACGATGAGTATTCAAGATGACTTGGTCACATTAAAAGCACTATAGCCAACTTCAAGAGTATATCATAATCAAAATAAGATAAACTATATATTTACACTATCATAAGACATTAACCAAAAACAAAATTGTTATTACAATATTAGATAAACCCCAAAAAGAATAATTATTTATTCAAGGAAATACAACATTTAGTCTCCAAAATTGAACAAACAATGCCCAATGTTCAACAAAGACCATTCAATAAGTAATTGTCCTTATAATAATTTAATATAATCCAAACTAAGATTTAAATCCTAAACTAAGAAGAATTTGATCACATATTCTATTATGAAAAATCATAACATTTTTCTCCAAATTACATCGACTACTCTAAATGTGTCTTACTGAAGTGTAATTAACATAATCACATATTTTCTATGATAAGTTAATAATTTTAAAAAATATCCCAAATCACCATATAAAAACAAAAAATATCCTTATATAAAATTTCAACCATTACTCCGCAAATGAGATCCCATAGTTTACTATTTTCCTTAAGAATATAAGGTTCCAAAAGAGCTAACATTTTCCAAAATAACCATTATAACATAATCACCAAATCATTATCAGGTATTAAGGATATCTATTTGATAAAACATAACATCCCAAAATCAACATATTCTTGATCCATAAAATCATTTAACTAAAAATAATATGCCATACTAACTAGGGACTTCATGTAGGCCAGTAGTAGGCGATGTACCCTTGTCACCCTCTGGTTGGGGGTTTGATTCCCATTGCATTACTGGACGTAATGGGTTGCGACCCATCTTACGGGTTGTCCTTTATATAAAACACCAAATTAACCCTAACATGTTTACCCTCAAAGGTTTTCTTATACGTTTAATTTTCATCCCAACACATTAAGACCTCAACGTATTAATTCCTGAAGCCCTGTATATATAGTCTTTTTTGTCTTATTTAACCACCATATGATAAAATAAAACTTTTCTTAATAAAAATAACAACATACCTTCATCCTGGTGTCCATATGGTTTCATCACTATCTTGTTCACGTTGATAGAAGATCCATTTTTTGCAACAATGATTTAGAGATCCTTCAAAACCATTTTCTTCCTTCATCCAAATACACCTTGTACAACTTGGGTCATATGGGTGTTCGCAGAAAAAATGTTTCAGAAAATAATCATGAATGACATATAATTTTAAAACATCTGATAAAATTTGATTTGTATAAAATAGTTGGATCGAGATAGTATATGGACCAGGCCATAAAACATTACATATTCTTGAATTAAATGAATAAACCACATTGAGGATATTTTCAGGTATAGAGTTTTAGAGAGTTAGAGCATAACTATTACATTTCATCTCAAAATATTACAATGTATACAATTTTTCTTAGTTTCTATTTTTTTCATAAAATATAAAGTCTTTGAAAAAAGGAGTAACACCAAGTTTCATGTTTTGGATATAATAACTTTTCATTGATCCCATACATGAATATATTCCACTTTATGTCCTGTGAAAAACATTATAAAAACATGGGAAGGGCATAAAAATCTTAGTAATGGATACACAAAGAAGGAAAACTGCTAGTTTTTCAAAACAACAAGTAATCCATGAATACCCTATCATAAGTAATACTTTTCACCTTTATAAAGTATTAAATAATCATAAATGAATAAAAGAACATTTCTTACCATTTTTAACCAAAATATTACCAAAAAACCCATAGAAAGAACACATAACAGATAAAGGTATCTTGGGACATAAACATACTTAAAAGGAATAACCATATGGTCGACATCCACACAGATCACAAAATGGAATAGCTATACAACCTACTCCCATACCTAAATACTTGGAGGTTATAACATAACCACCCATCCTAGTTTATCAGGGCACCACCAGTCATTTGGTTTATCACGTAACCACCCGTCAAATATCCAATTACCATTTTAAAATCATAACACATACAAAAAATATAAAGGAATGAAAACATTTACACATTTCAATCACAATATATCTCTTAAATATATTGACATAAAAATCCATTATCAAAACCATTTTTAATACCAAAATACATAAAATTTTATATTGTATTTATTTTCCATTTAAAAACATTATGGCTTGTTAAGGATGCTTAAGATCAAATAATACTCACGGAGGCGGAAAGGTCGTTGTCACTGATTACGTTAAATGAAACATTATTTTTTGTTGTTTAGTAAAACTACTTGTCAAAATAGATTCCGTTTGAATGAAATTAAATTTAAAAGGTATTTATAAAACTTATAAAATAATTTCGTGTATTAAAACAAAATATTCCTCTATGAAAGGATATTGAGTCGAAGTCCCTTACCCCATGTCCAACTTGACCCGTTTGTTCTTTAATCTCTTGATTAATAATGTAAAGTTAATTTATAATTTCTTAAGAACCTTTTTCAAGTTTATTATTCCTTTTATACCACTTATTACCATATTATAAACAATATTTAATAATTTATGTTAATAACTTTTGTTTTGTCGATATGTGGTACTTGAGTCAGAAAATGAACACCTTATAATTACAAGTTTTCCTCGTGGTCAATATTCCATTATATCCAAAAATATATTCATTATTTAGATATCATAAATATCATAAATATCCATTATATATATGTATTTATAATATTACATTACATTTAGAGGTATGAAATGAAATGCATCGTTCATTAAGATGGTAAGCCATACGTACGCAAAAATGCTACTTTCATTTCTATTTTTTATTTTAATAAAATTAAAACATAATTACACATTGGTATATTATAATTAGATTATAATATCATATATAATATCATTAAATTCATCTTTTATATGACCCAAATATGGCATTAACGAGTCATATCACTTTGACGAGACGGTAGTCCACATTTTCTCAAATGAAATTATCGCATTTACACATAATGGAAACTATAAAGGTATCGTATAAATAAAAAATATAGAAGCATAAAGAAAACATAAACATAATATATATCATATATTAATATAGTTCCATCTTAATGGCCACCATAAGAGGCGGTATAAGATAATTGAACAATAATTTCTTCGTGAGGCGTTAGTTTTCCATCTATAGAAATAGTATGTTCTTCACCCATTAGATGGAGGTGTGTGTAAGTGTAGCTCGAATAATTAACACAAAAACAAACTATAATATTTTGGATACTATTGTTGTTATAAAATAAATGAAAAAAAATATTTTAGGTGGTTGGAAAAGTAAAATAAAAGAAAAGAACTTTAAAAAATATGTTACCTTTAAATCGGGTAACTCCATTTGGTATGAACCAATAGGATTTATTGAAATACGTTCTGCTTAAATTAGTGAATTTATAAGGAATAAAGGGATATAGGGAGACTAATATGATAGAGTTTGACTGAGACAATGTGCTTCTGAGGTGTGAGGAAGGGGCTAGAGGTGAGGGATTTTTATTAGGGGGAGGTGGGGCTCATTAGGAATGTATGAAAATAATATTTTATTACATAATGATTTTAGGTATCTAAAAGACCAAAACTTATTAACCATAAAGATAAGATGAATCATGGTCAAAATAAAATCATCCAATAAAAATTGGATGGGTTTTGGATATTATTTTAATCTTTATAATCTTATTTATTTAAATCATTTATTAATGAGGTAAACACTACATCATTATTGTGTCATAAATAATTTAATTTATTTAATGTCTAAAAATAGTTAAAATAAATACCATGATGTAGTAAATATTTTTAGATTTGAAAAAAATATTTATAGTAAAAAAGATAACTTTTTATCTCAATGTAAAAATTAATTTACTAAAAGATATTTGTTTTCGTTATTTTTTTCATTACATTATGTTAATTTAAATAAAGTGTCATTATCATTATCTGGGGCTCAATGGGGTCCCAAAATCGACCCAAGGAATCCCATGTTTGGATATGTATCCACCAATAAGATTTTAACACATTTTATAATAATTTTATATTATTCTAATAATATTTGTTTACCCTTATTAACCTGATTTACCCTTTAACCATGGTAAATAAAAGTTTTACTAAAGTATATATTCATAATGTATATAAATAAAAGATACCTATTAAAACAATTTTGGAATCATGATTCCAAATATGGAATCCATTTTTATAAATTCAAAGCAAGTAATTGGCAAAATTTAATTTAAAAATATTTCCTGCTGTCTAATCAAAAGGCGTGTTTTTAAGTAATATTAACTATCAAAAGATTGGCACCTATTTATGTCCAATTTCAAAGAGAAATTACATATAATGACCAAAATTGGATTAAATAGTAAAAATATTATCTAATTAAACATTAAAACTAATTAAAAATATAGTTTAACCTTATAAATAAAGTATATTCAAATAATTTTTGAATTAAAATACAGTATTTTTCACTAACCATTAAAAAATGAATTTTATCAAAAAAATATAAAAATTTCATAAAAAGTTAATTTTAATGTCCCAATTATAATGAATAATAATATTTTTTAAAATGGAACATAAAAAAGTGACCAAAAATAAATTTAATGAGGGATTTCCATCAAAAGGATGTAAATCGACCTTTTAATAAATATTTATGTAATTATGCTTAAAATCTAATTCTTTCTTATTTTAAGGCCCTAAATTTTATTGGATAAATGTAAAAGATTTTAATAAACATGTGTAATCATATTTTAGTTATTTCTATTAATTCCCGCCAATAAAACAGATATGCGTTAACTACCATTTACAATAATAATATTATATCATTAGTGTGCAATATAATATTTCAAGTAAACTTGTTGTTGCATATCGGGAACATCATAGAAAATAACATCATATTTAAAGTAAAATTAATATTTTATTCAAAAAAATTAATAAATATTAAAATTTCATATTTTTTAATTTTCCTAAAATGTTATATCCCCCCTTTGGAAGTTGTGTCCTCTAAATTTTAATCTCGTATCCAAAAAATTGGTGGATTTATCCCTCATAGCATTTTTAGATTCCCACATTTCCTCTTCAACCATATTGGTTTTCCACAACACCTTTACTGGGTGAATTACCTTAATCAACAACACTTTCTCTCTAAATTCAAGAATATGGACTTCTTGTTCATCATAAGAGAGATTATCTTCCAACAAAACTACCTCTGAGCTCAAAACATGAGATGGATCTGGCATATACTTTCCCAACATTGAAACAAGAAAAACATTGAGTATCTGAGAAAAATATAGAGATAAAGCCACTATGTATGTAACTGATCAAAGTTTCTCTAGGATTTAATAATGTCCAATGAACCTCAGACTCAAATTTCCTTTCTTACCAAAATGGATCACACTTTTCCATGGAGAAACATTGAGAACTACATGATCACCTACCCCAAAATGGATCACACTTTTCCAAATATAGCATGGTTAATATAGCATTACTTTTTAGACTCAAAGCATCGACCACATTATTTTCCTTTCCAAGATGTTATTTTATCATGCAATCATAATCCTCAATTAATTTCTACCATCTCCCCTATATCATGTTCAATTATTTTTGAGTGAATATATACTTCAAACATTTTTGGTCAGTATATAATTCACATTTTACTCACTACAGATGATACCTCTAAATTTTTAAAGAAAAAAAACAGTAGCAAAATCCAAATCATGTGTAGTGTAATTTAACTCATGGGGTTTCAACAGACGTAATGCAAAAGAAATTACCTGATCATTCTGTATAAGTACATAGCCAAGTCCATTCATTGAAGCATCACTATAGATAATAAATTCACCATCTCTAGAAGGAATTTCCAAAACTGGATCATTCACCAATCTTCTTTTTAATTCCTAAAAACAATCATTGCATTCTTTTGTCCAAATAAACATAACACCTTTTCGAGTTAACTTAGTCATTGGACTAGATAACGATGCAAAATTCTCAAGAAACCTCTAGTAATAAACTACCAAACCAAGGAAACTACAGATATCAGTTATATTTGTTTGTCTTTTCCTTTATTCAACAACTTTTGATTTAGAAGGATCAATAGTTTTACCATTTTTTGAATCAATGTGACCAAGGAATGAAATCTATTGTAACCAAAACTCACACTTGCTGAATTTCCCATACAGTTTATTTTCTTTTATGGTTTTGAAGACAACCCTTAAATGACATTCATGGTCCTCTTAACCTAACTATCATCAATAGAAAAAACAACTAATTATCACATGATTCAACTGAGCGATTACTCCAACAAACTATTTAATTCCAATTTCGACCATCTGAGGTTGATGATTTGGAAGGCTGTCTTCCTCTTGATTTTGTCCCAACACCACTGCCCTATTTCCTCTATAGAAAGCCATTATGAAAATATAATTATCTTAGGCTAATCAAAATGGTAATCTGTAAATTCCCTATCACTTCAATTTGACCATAATTTAATTTAATGACATTAATTTAAAATTATCATAACTTTTAAAGTTATCTAAACCGAAATCTGATACCAACTATAAGGACCCATCCTTAAAACATTACATAATTTTGAATTAAATGAATAATTCACATTGAATATATTTTCAGGTTTTGAGTTTTAGTGAGTTAGGCCATAACTATTACATTTCATCTCAAACAATTACATTGTATACACTTCTACGCAGTTTCCATTTTTTCATAAAATAAAAACTATTCGAAAAAAATCCAAGTCTAGTTCCATGATTTAGAAAACATGAATTTTTTTTGAACCTATCCTTGACTATATTCCATGTCACTTCATATGAAAACACTTCAAAATCTATGGTTGAACATAAAAATCTCAGTAATGGATACACAAAGAAGCACAACTCTTAGTTTTTTAAAACAATATGTAATCCCTGAATACCTTATCATAAGTAGTAATTTTCACTTTTATGAAGTATTATGTACTCTTCAACGAATAAAAGATAATTGTATACCATTTTGTCACAAAAATATTATCATAAGACCCCTAGAAAGAAGTCATAATATATAAAGGTAACATGGGCCATAAACATAATTAAATATAATAACCATACAGTCATCTTCTACACATATCACTATATGGAATAGCCATACGGCCGACTTCCATACCCAATGCATTGGAGGTTATAATTAAACCTACCATCTGGGTTTATCAAGGCACCACCCACTCATTTGTTTATCACGTAACCACCCATCATATGTCCAAGTACCATTATAAAATCACAACACATAAAACAAATATAAAGGAAAGAAAACATTTCCACAATTCAATCACAATATATCACCTAAATATATTGACATAAAAATTTGATAATCCAAACCATTTTTAATACCAAAATACATTAAATAGAATATGGTATTTATTTTCCTTTAAAAACATTATGGCATGTTAAGGAAACCATAGATCAAATAATACTGGTAGCGGCAGAAAGGTCATTGTCACAGCTTAATTTAAAAGAAACATTCCCTTTTGTTGTTTAGTAAAACGCCTTGTATAAAAAGATTCCCTTTTGTTGTTTAGTAAAACGTCTTGTATAAAAATATTCCCTTTGAATAAAATAAAAAATAAAATGTATTTATACTGAGTTTAAAAGAAAGTCAGGTATTAAATCAAAGTATGCCTCAAGGAAAGGAGATTGAGACGAAGTCCCTTACCATATGTCTGACTTGACCCATTCGTTCTTTAATCTCCTAAATAATAAATAAAATTTAATTTATTATTTCTTAAGAACATTTATCAAGTTTATTATTTTTTATATCACTTACTATAATGTTATAATCAATTTGTAATCATTAATGTTAATAATGGTCATTTTGTCGATATGTGGTACTTGAGACAAAAAATGAACACCTTATAATTACAAGTTGTCCTTTTGGTCAATAGTCCATTATCTCCAGAAATCTATTCAAATTTTTTATATCATACATATCATATATATCCAGTATATATATGTATTTATAATATTACACAATATTTAATGGTAAGAAATGAAATGCATCATTCATGGAGACGGTAATTCATACGTACACATGAATGCTATTTTCATTTCTATTTCATATTTTAATGGTATTAAAACCTAATGATACTTAAGTATATTTTAATTCAAGTATAATATCATGTATTATATCATTAAATCCATCCTTTATACATACCACATATGGAATTAACGATTTATATCACTTTGAGGGGGTGGTAGTCCGCACTTCCTCCAATGAAATTATCGTGTTTCCCCCAATAGAAACAATAACAGTATGCTAGAAATGAAAAATAAAGAAGAATAAAGACAAAATAAAACATAATATATTTTATATATAAATACAGTTCCATCTTAATGGACCCCATGAGATGCAGTACGAGATAAATGAATAATCATCACCTCGTGAGGCGTTAGTTTGTCATCCACAAAAACAAAATGTTCTTCACCAATTAGATGGAGGGGTGTGTAAGTGTAGTTCTAATCCTTATCATAACAAAATACTTGTGTATTTAAGATATTTTTTTTAATAAAATAAATGAATAAAAAGTGTTTAGGGGGTTGGAGAAGTAAAATAAAATAAAAGAAATTAAAATAATATGTTTTGTTTAAATCAGGTAACTCTCTTCTGATTGAACTAAAAGGCTTTGTTTAAGTGCATTCTACGTACGTTAAGGCTTCTAAGAGAATGAGATAGATGAAGGGAACTTAATTGGCCAATTTTGGGATGAGCCTTGGGGCTTTAGTGGTTTAAGGAATGGGCTAAAGTTGAGGTATTTATATAAGTGGGAGGAGGGGCTCTTTATCAAAGTTTGAAAATATTATTTTATTATATAATGATTTTCAGTTTCTAAATGTCGAAAATTTATTAACATTGAAGATAAGAGGACCTATGGTCGAAATAAAATCATCCCATAAGAACTGTAAAAGTTTTTGATATTAATTTAATCTTAATAATATTATTTATTTAAATCATTTATTAATGAGGTAACCAAAAAATAATTATTGTGTCATAAATAAATTATTTTATTGAATGTCTAAAAATTATTAAAAAATACCATGATTTAGGAAATAATTTTAAATTTCTATAGAATATTTACAGTCAAATATATATCTTCTATTAACCCATGTAAAAATTAATTTACTAAAAATATTTGTTTTAGCCATTTTTTTCTTTACTTTACGCTGATTAATATTAAGTTTCATAATCCCTCCCATGTGGCACCATGGGGTCCCAAAATCAACCCAAGGATGCCCAGGGTCGGATATGTATGAAAAAATAATATTAAAAATTGTTAGGGTAATTTTATATTCTTTTAATAATATTTGTTTACCCTTAATTTCCAGATTTACCCTTTAACCATAAAATATAAAATTTTAACTGAAGTAAATATTCATAATATCTATAAATAAAAGTAACCTATTTAAAAAATTTGGCCTCTTGATTCCAAATATGGAATCCATTATTTCTAATTCAAAACAAATAAGTGGCAGAAATTAATTTAAAATTTATTCTCGCTGTCAAAACAAAAGGCGTGTTTATAAGAAATATTAACTTTCAAAATATTGCCACTTATTTTTGTCCAATTTCAAAGTGAAATTACATCAAATGACCAAAATTAGATTAAATAGTAAAAAAATAATCAAATTAATAATTAAATCCAATAAAAAGATAATATATCTTATAAATAAATTAGATTAAAAGGTAGTTTTTAATTAAAATACAGTATTTTTCACTATTTATTAAAAATGTATTTTATCAGAAAAAATACCAAAATTTAATCCAATGTAAATTATGATGTCTTGATTCTAAATAATAATATTAATTTGTCAAATATAATATACAAAATTTATCAGGAATAAATTTAAATAGGTTTGACATCAAATGGTGGCAATTTGCCATTTTAATGAAATTTTAAGTATTTATGCTTAAAATCGGAATCGTTCTTATTTTATGCCGCTAAAATTTATTGGATAAATTTAAAAACTTTTAAGAAGCATGTGAAATCATATTTTAGTTAGTTCAATTTATTCTTTCTAATGCAAAGGCTGGGTGTTAACTACAATTTAAAATAATAATATTAAATTATTGTTGTGTAACGTATGATTTCAAATAAACTCGTTGTTGCGTATCAGTCACGTCATCGAACATAGAATCCACATTAAAGTAAAATGAATATTTAATTCACAGATATTAATAAATATGAAAATGTAATATTTATTTATTTACCTGTGATGATAGAGATTGAGTTGAAACTTTCAATCAATGGTCTATTTAATATACCATAAGTATGCGCTGAGAGACTATATTGCAAAAGAAAATATAAATAGGTTGGGCAAGGGTCTCATTCTTCAGTGACTTTTCAGAATCATAATATGCTTCAAAATATTTTGATAAGGTAAAATATTTTAAAATGTATTGATAATAATTACCTTTCTTAAAAATATGAGAATATTGTTAAAATGTGATTTGATTAAATACAACCCATGTTCCATGGTTATATCAAGGTATAGTGGGGGTGTTTGATATCTCTATCAACTACCTTCATGTGATTTGTGCGTTAAATTTTTTATCACAATTATATGAATAGGACATTACAATTATTATTGCAAGCATGTCAACAGGAAGAGATATAAATGTCGTTTGAGATCCTCCACCTTCCATTTGTAATCGAAATTGCCTGATATGAAAAAGTAATAAAAATGGGATTTAACTGAAATAATAGACATATGAACTAACAATGTGTTTATCAAGAACTATTAATCCCTAAAGTTGTCTAAAGTATCCTCTGATACCAACTATAAGGAATCTGCCTTAAACATTACATAATCTTCAATTAATTTAATAATTCACATTGAGGATCCTTTCATGTTTAGAGATTTAGAGAAGTAGGTAACAAAATATACCTAACAACTTGAATATTACATGTAAAAACTTCTACTCAGTATCTATTTGTTCATTAAATAAAAACTATTTGAAAAAAAGAGTCATTTCTAGTTCCATGTCTTAGACAACAAGACTTTTCCTGCATCCCATCCTAGACTATATTCCACATTATGTCTTGTGAAATACATTTCAAAAACATGGGATGAGCATAAAAAGCTCAGAAAGGAATACACAAAGAATAAAAACTGATAGTTTATTAAAACCACTAGTATACTAAGATTACATTATCGTTAGTAATAATATTCACCTTTTTGAAGTAGTAAATACTCTTCACTAAATCAGATATCATTTCTTACCAATTTTTATCAGTAATATTACCATAAGACCCATAAAAATAACACGTATCAAAAATATGTAACTTGGAACATAAATATACTTAAATGGAATAACCATACGGTCGACTTCCACACATATCACTTAATAGAATAGCCATACGACTGACTTCCATACCCAATGCATTGGAGATTATAATGTAAACACCCATCCTGATTTATCACGTAACCACCCATCATTTGGATTATCACGTAATCAAACGTTAAATTTCCAAGTACAATTATAAAATCATAAAACATAAAATATTTCCAATATAAATATTTTACTAATAATATTTCATTTTTAATCAAATTAAATCATTTCAACATATTGAAATAATAAATCAATTTCAAAAACCATTTTCAATAGCAGAACACCAAAAATAGAATAATGGATTTTTTATTTTAAAAACATTAAGGCTTATAGTGGAAGCTAACTAACAATTATGGTGGAGAAGATGTCATTGTCACCGCAAACGATAAAAAAAATTCTTTTGTAGTTCAGTAAAATGCTTCGTAGAAAAAATACACCCTTTGAATGAAATTAAAAATAAAATGGGTTTAGTCTATACCATATTAAATAACGTAGTATATAAAACAAATTATGCCTATATGAAGGAATATTGAGATGAATTCCCTTACAATGATCATATCATTAGAATAAGGATAAATCAATGACATAATTATGTGTGACAAAAAAGAATACACAAAATATTAGTGGATATTATGTGTAAAACAATCATAAGACATTAAAAAATATTCATATCACAACATAATCAAGAATTAGAATATTAACCAAATGAATTGAAACATGGTTATGAAGTTCTCTTACAAAATTTCGGTAGCCTAACGATGTTAAATAAAATTTCAGAAAAAGACTTCATGAGAGAAAAAAGGGTATCTCATCTCTTGGAAAAACAATTTACAACATTAAGGATATAGAAGAACATATCCCAATATAATAAATTTAAATTAAAAGACATAACAAATATATGTCTTTTAAAAAGTAGAGGGTGAAAGTTTCCCTTACTGATTTTGTAACATACAAAAGATACACCCCATGAAAGAATGATGACACAATAAAGATGTAAATACCCATAAATTTATTTATTTTACATAATTAATACAATCAGGTGAGTACATACACCACAAAAAATGAAATGGTGGAAATATAGCATGAATCTCACGGGAATAAAAAAAGTGCGATGAAAACTCCTTACCTCATAGAAATCAATTGAGTCATATGACCAAAAATTAATAACCACCAACTTATTCAATGAATACCATTAATATAAAGAGAATCATAAACTTGATATAATAATTAGTTAATTATTGAATAATAACATTACATTAATTTATACTTTATTTAAAACCAGTTTCAATTTTATTATTCCATTTATATCACTTATTACATTGCTATGATAATTAGTTAATTATTTAGTTCATATCGGACATTTTGTTGATGTTCGGAACTAGAGGCAAAAATGAACTTGTTAAAATTACAAATTTTCCATGAGGTCAAAATTCCATTGTCACTAAAATATTATTCATGATTTATATATCATATATAGAATATATATCTTGTATATATATTAATTATAATAGTACATAACATTTGGATATAAGAAATGAAATGCACTGTTCCAGGAGATGGCAAGCCATATGTACACATGAACGCTACTTTCAAATATATTTCATATATTATGGAATGAATGAATAATAAAAAAGATATATATTATAATTTTTGTATAATATCATATATAATTTAATTATCTCCATCCTCCATACATTTCACGTATGGCATAAAAGAGTCATATCACTTTGATGGGGCGGTAGTCCGCACATCCTGAAATGAAATTATTGTGTTAACCATTACAGAAAACATAAAGGTATGATATAAATGAAACACACATAATCAAAGAAACTATATAAATATAATATATATCACATATAAATATAGTTCAATAATATGGGCCACCTTGAATGGTGATAAGAGATAATTGAACAATCATTGTATCGTGAGGCAATAGTTCACCGTCCACAGAAACAATATGGTCATTACCCATTAGATGGAGGTGTGTGTTAAGTGTTGTTCGAATTATTTTCATAACAAAAAACGTGTATATTGAGGATTCTGGTGCTGTTAAAAAATTAATAAAAATTGATTAGGGGTCTGGAGAAGTAAAATAAATGAAAAGAACTTAAAAGAGGATGTTAACTTTAAATTGGGTTACTCCCTTTGGTTTGAACCAAAAAGTTAACATGAAGTGGCTTTTTCTTAAGGAAAGACTTCTAGGAGGATGAGAGAGATATAGGGGGCTTAATTGGGAATAGTTTTGATTAGCCAAAGGGATTGAGAGGTGTGTGTAATGGTTTAGAGGTGATGACTTTTCATAAGGTGGAGGAGGGGCTCTTTAGGAATGTTTGAAAATATTATTATATTATATTTTTATTTTCTGTTTATAAACATCCAAAACCCATTAATTTCAAAGATAATATGACTAATTTTCTAAATGAAATCATCAAATAAGATATGGATAGGTTTTGGATATTGTTTTAATATTTATAATCTTATTTATTTAAATCATTCATTAATGAGATACACATTGTATCATTATTGTGTCAATTTTTTTTGTATATTTGATGTCCAAAAATTTAAAAAAAAATACTGTGATGTAGGAAATATTTTTAATTTTCAAATAAATATTTATATTCGAAGATATAACTAATATATCCCCATATAAAAATTGATTTATTAAAAGTTATATGTATATGTGATTTTCTTACTTTAAATTAATAAATATAAACTTTCATTATCACTCATACGGGAGTTAATGGGGTCCCAAAATTGACCCAAGGATTCAAATGGTCAGAAATGTATGATCCAATAGTATTAGGACACATTTTAGGGTAATTTAATACTATTATAATTTTTTTTTACTTTTAATTACCCTATTTACCTTTAAATGTGGTAAATAAAAGTCAAAAGTCACTATTTAACAAAAAAATATTTTCATATTATTGAATAAAATTTTACATACTAATAGCAACCATTTATGTCAGATTTTTAAAATTCAATTCATAGAGGTGGTAAAATTTAATTTAAATTAAATAGTCAGTTTTTAACTACTAAGTGTTTTTACTATTTATCAAAAATTGAAGGGTTTTAGAAAAATACATAAAATAAATCCTAAGCTATATATGATATTATGAATTCAAAAATGATTCCTATATTACCATTCTCAAAACATATAACTGTCATTAATTAATTTAAAATTAATATCCTTTGTCAAAACAAAAAAACATGTTTTTAAGAAACTATAACAATCAAAAGATTGACACCTGTTTATGTTCAATTTCAATGTGAAATTACTTTCAATGGCAAGAATTTGATTAAAGGATAAAAATATAATCTAATTAAACTCTAATCCTAATTAAAAATATAATATAACCCTATAAATAAATTATATTAAAAGGTCATTTTGAATTAAAATACAATATTTTTCACTATTAATTAAAAAATGAATTTTATCAGAAAAATACCGAAAATTTACCCAAAGTAAATTATGATGTATAAATTCTAAGTAATAATTATATTATGTCAAATAGAACATATAAAAGTGACCAAAACTAAATTTAAATAGGGTTCTCCATCAAAAATTGGTAAATTGATCTTTTAAAGAATATTAGATTTTTTATGCTTAAAATTAGATTCATTCACATTTTAAGCATATGATGTTAATTGGATAAATGTAAATACATTTAAAAAACATGGGTAATCATATTTTAGTCAGTTTGGTTCATTCTAGCCATTACAATGGCTATGCATTTACTACCATTTTAAAAAATAATATTATATTATTAGTGTGCAATGTACGCTTTCAAAGAAACCCATTGTTGCGTATCAGGTAGTCCATCAGACATAGCATCCCCTTTAAAGTAAAATTATTATTTAACTCAAAAATATTAATAAATATGAAAATTTATTATTCGTTATTTACCTAGGATGTTACATTATTAGAAATGAATTAGAACATAATAATTTTTAATTTAGAATACCAACTACCAAGGACAAACATGGATAAAAGGGAGATAAGATAATCCATTACATTAAGAGATAGATTATTAAATATTGAGGAAATTTTCATAGAACCATATAAAATCTTTTAAATGTTTTAGAGAAGGATAATAAGTTTAAATTCAGGATCAATTTCATGGAAGTGAAGGAAATGTGGTGGAAAAGAATGTATTTATAGATAATTGTGGAGGATTGCTTATTGTTTTTTAAAATATAGAAATTGGAATTATAGGTTATGGAATGTAAAATTTGGATTATCCACCAAATGTTTTGGATTATGGTTTATATTAAAATGAGGTTTTTTAATAAATTTTATTTTGAGAACCAAGGTTCTTTTTGTATATTACTTTTGTGAGGGAAATTTGTTTTTTTAAATAATTTTTTTAAACATTAATTTTTTATTTTAGACAGTGGATTGTTATTTATAATTATAGAAATTAATTTTAATTCCTTAATATTAATTATATTAGTAACATAAAACTTTTTTTGTCATGAATTCAGTTGTTGTAATTATCATATCATTATTACATATTTATGAAGTCCAAAAACATAATTAAAAAACGAAACAATAATTTTTATATACACTAATAAATAAATTATTTTGAAAAAATATCAAAATTTCACCCGAACATAGTTTCATCATTATGTTTTTAATGATTACATTTATTTTATAAAATTATTTTAGTAATTATTATTTTTATTTTTTAAAATAAAAACACATATTTTTGGAAAAAAATATCATTTTTATCACAGAATCAATGTTCTTAACCTTAAAAAAACCACCTTGGATATTATAAAATTATATTATCATTTATATATAAATAATTAGTATTTTTATTACTATTTGATGAAAATATTTTTTTTAAATCCTAATTAAAATTAATTTTTTTTCCAAAAACACATTTATGTTTTATTTCTATCCAAAAAACACATTATCACATTCATCTTATATTCATGTGTATTTTGTTAAATAAAAATATTAAAAAATTGGAATTGAAGAATCCTCTATTCCATTTCTATAAAAAAATTAGGCTTTAATATAATTATATTCAAAATACATAACCCCGAAATTACACATGCATATTCCATAAGGATATGGTTTTTCATAGTAGTACTTTCATTGGGTGGCATAACTAACACTAATATAGTGGTCATCTCCAATAACTTGAACTACTCCCATACACTATTTTTTTCAAAGCTTACTTGTTGAAGCTCCAATATATCTTGGTCATGGGAAAACCCGAGTCACTATACCACCATCTAAATATCTAATAAATGGTCTTTGAAATGGATGATCTTACTGGTTGAGACCATCATTTTTCCATTCTACATCCTTTATCCCATATCATTAACTTTAATATAAAAAAATCTAATGGTTACAATATTACAAATGATTATAATATATAATTTCCATATTAACTAATACCCAGGTATCAATGAGATCCTAATGGCCACATTACCCATTATACTCCTTATATAATCCACCATTATCAAACCTCAACATTCACTACTTCACTTATAGTAGTTCTACAATTACCTTGATAGTATTATTCATATTCATAATTATTATATACATTTTAATGATTTTATTTTGTGAGGGATGTTCACTAGATAATTAAATATTATAGAGTTTATTTTATTGTAGAAATTTTACTTTTTTATCTCCCTATACTATTTATAGTTGTAATATTAAATATTATTTCAAGATGAATAATGTTCCTATGAAGTATAAAATTATTTCTATGGACTTCACGAAACAACCATCTTTGTAAAACATGAATTCATATACTAATATGAGAAATAAATTTCAGGTTGTTACACTCTCTACATTGTGGAAATCATATCCTCGAAATTCATTACCTTCATTAAAATAAAAGGTGGTATTTATCAATCATGCTTCACGAGGTTCCCCAATTACTTCTTCAATGTTGTAATTTCTCCACAAAACATTCATGATTGATGCTTTATTATTCTTCACATTTTTTCCTCTTAGAAAGAATCAAGATATTTTATCACTGATATGATAGTTTAGGTTCTAATTCATCACAATTTTTCAAGTATATGTGTTGTGTTTGACATATAATTTCATAACATGTAAATGATGAAGAAATTTTAGAAATTGGAAGGATTTGGAGGTACCACTAAACTATGAGAAACTATTCAGAAATTATCTAGAATAAAAAATATTCTAATATTCCAAGGAATATGTTATCCTTTTATTAAAAATATCTTGAATCTATTACATATTGATAATTTTTATAATATAAGATCCCTGAAATGAAGTTATAAATCCTTTTTTTGATGATATCATGAATATATTTTCTAATTTGAGAAGCCGTGATATTTCATTTTAGCACACATATCTTCTTTATAATAGGATCCACAAGGTTAGGTCCGATAATTTTTTATTCTCCAACTTAATCTAACTAGGTTGGAATTCTACACATCTCCCCATTGATTGATTTATATGGAGGCATTTGAATACACATGTGAAAACTATTATTATTGGATAAATAAATAATTGGATGAATTTTTTCTAATGTTCCTTGAAAATTATATGATATCGACCATATATTTTAACTAAATGTTTTAATATAGTATCAAACTGCCCCTAACTTTGTGGATAGAAGGTTTCAATGAGGATTACATTGGTATTCATATCCTTTAAAAGGATCATCCAAAATTTGGAAGTATATCTTGGATTTTTTTTGAAAATAATTGATAGTACTTTCCCTAGAAGTCTCACCACTTCTAAAATATTAATATAATCATGGTGATCAAGGGATATGATTTGTACTTATCTTTGCAATTGATTGGATATGTATTTTTTTTAAAATATCATATAACTCCCTATTGATAAACATTGATCTTTGTAAAATCCTCTTTTTAATAGAATATACCTTCATTTGTAAACTAAGAATTTTTTTTCTTTTATGATATTCTCCAGTAATAATGTATGAAAAATCATTTAGAATATGCTTGATTATTACTCAAAAATTTTAACTTCAATGTCTATATTTACCAAGTATTTGATCAACGGATCTCTTTAAAACCCCATCATTATAGGAATTTTGGGGTCTTTCCTACTCAATGGATCTATGTCATTTTATTATTTTATTTCATGATAAAAATAATTATAATAATCTATAAAAATCTCAATCTGTATAATTTTAATCATATTCAGTTCCTTTTCTGTGAATATATACATTAGACTCTGGTGGTTTGTGTATATATCCTAAATCCTCCAAAAAATTTATTAACTCTATATCATTAATGAAAAGATAAATACAGCTCACTCCAAATCATGTATACCATAATTCTATTAAATAGGACTCAAAAATAAAGATGAATAGGAAGTAAACTTGTAATTTTTCATGATTATGCATCCAAATACCATCTAGGATTCATACCTCTATATTAACACCCCCATTAGAGGGTAATGTTTGAAAAATTAAAATAACTAACTTATTCTTATGAAATTCTAAAATTTCTTCCCATTCCTTTTTATCGAGAAACATAACTCAATTTATATTTATATTTATGAGTGGAATATATATACATGATCTTTTTTTTAAACGTTCAATAGTTTCCTAATAGAGAATGTAAACTATATATCTTAGTGATTGTTTTAAGATGATGCCACTTATCTATGGTTTTTTCCTTTTTTTATCAACCAATACATATTCAATGGTCATAATAGTTCACAAGAATTTTCATTATAATAACTAGAAATCACATTTAATGAATTTATAAAAAATGATATATATTTTCAGAGTTCATTATATACCCCTTAGATTATCCTCACACTCCACATGAATTTTATAATATATCTAAAATCGTTAATAAATACCAACTAAAATATAACATTGTAGTCCCTAAAATACTGTACAATCCAAGTCCATAAATGTAGAAGGATAATTATTAATGTAAAAGGGAAAGAATTTATTTAGGGTCCATATCCTAATATAAATTTTGTTTTTAAGATACATTCTTTCTTCACCCTTAGCTAATGATAACCAGATTGAATGTTGATATTTGAGAAGAATTAGGTACCCCTGATGTTGGCTGAACAAATCATTAATATTTATAAAAGGGTATTTATTTAAATCTAATTAAATTATCTATTGTCAATGCAATATTTTATTTATCTATATGCATTGTTCTAAAATAGAACATGTTTTCCTAATGACGTCACATTATATTGGATAAACCCCACTTCAAAAAGACCATGATGTTCATTATTTAGTCCCTATAACTCCATATATGCCATTCTATATGGGGAATTCAATATTAACTATGATCCATGCATTAGTTCAATTGGGAACTCTACCTCTCATTCTAAAGGGTATCAATGTAATTATTTGGGATATACAACAATGTAATACCAAAAAATTTGTACATCGTAGATATTTATACTTTCTCTTTATTCCCTTATTCACATATCATTATAATAACATGGTAATATGAGTTCGTTCTTCACATGAAACATGATGGGATAAATCACATTTAAAATTAATTATAGGGTTTCCCTTCATGATAAATAATAGTACAGAATTCTACAATTTATCATGGAATTACACATTGATTTCAAACAAATATCACCTATTATGTCATATTACACTATTGGAATGACCACCATGTTTGTGTATATATTGATCACACATAATTCAATGTGGTAATCACTATATATATATAGATTTAATAGTCCCTCTAGGATTTTATCTAATAAATTTACCAATAAATGTTTAGGGTTTAATATTATATTCATTGTAAACCTCAATGAAATAAAATAATGATTTTAATCAAAATAATGAAAAACACTTTCATGATTTATGTTGATTATGAGTCTACATAAAACTACATCATATAGAGGATCAACTGCTGCCATTTTTATTGAAAAATTAAGACCTTTATTAGTTGCCTTATACATATTTTGATGGTGGTTTCCCTCTATTATCTTATAATTGAGATATTTTTAGAGAAATTTCCATGACCCTAAAATGTAAAACATTGTACTAGATGTTTTTCTTTCATAATCTTCCCTTTTTAAATTTTATATAGATTTTAATGTCTTACATATCTATGATTGTTTTTGTGATATATGTATATAATATCTACACCAGAAAAACATTCCACATCCTTCTATAAAATTATTTTAATGTTTACTTTAAAACTTTTTCACACTGGTAGTTGTTGTTTCATCACATATCTTTATTAGTAGAAATTCATTCTGAAACATAGCTCAAACCTCCACTTATTTTCACATAGTTCATAAGAACATTATGATTCTACAAAATATATTTCATCATTCAGAGAACAATACAGTATATCATCATAAAATTCACAGTATTATATTTCAATATCATTATGAAGATTTTTTAACCCACTAAATATGTTATTGATCTTCTCCTTATAATCAATGAAAAATCCTGAATAGTATTGTACAAGACTGGTATAATTAATCTTATAACTCCCCACCAATTAATTTTACTTTTTTTAGTCTATGTAATTTTTTCCATTTATTTTGGGTATTATGAAAATACATTAAAAAAAATATTTCAAATAATTCCATTCCATAGATTAAAATTCATCTTTTAGCTTCATGTTATTAATATGTGCCCACAAGTTACTAGATTCTCCCAATAATAGGTATATATCCAATTTATCTTATCTAAATCATAATAATTGTGAACAATATATATATTTTATGTAGTATTTATCCATTATTTCCCAGTTAGTGGACTAAAGGTTCTACTAAAAATAGATAGTCATTTATTCATGAAGGATCAAAGAAGTAGTTTTTACTTATTTTGATAATTAAAAGACACCAAATACATTAGGTTATTATTCATATAATTAGATAATTTATTCATAATTGTCCTGTTGTTTTCATCTTCAATTTTCATTATATTTGTAAGGACTTCCTCGCATTATCTATTACATCTGATATTTACAAGATCTATTCTATTTCCAAACAATATTTATAGAATAACTAACTAGAAATAAAAAAATGTATACTATTTTTAGTAATTTGATAATATTTATTATTATAATTTCAATCCTAAAATTTTCTTTTTACACAAATCTATGATTTTATACATTAATATTTAAAAATTACATAATCTAAATTTCTTTCATAATGGTTTGGAAAAATCAAGTGATGATTCCAAGAATATCCCTAGTGAGTGTCAAACCAGATGTGATGTATGAACCAATTCTCATTCCTATAGTGATGATAGTTTTATCACCCAAATAACCATTTTCATGGTTATTACCAGTATGTGTGCCTTCAGAAGAAGTACATCTAATCACAGTATCTAAACATGGATGACATTGATTGGAAACTACACACTCTAAAATTTACAAAAAATGAGGTGGTTTTCCTATATTTATACTTACCCCTAGGTTTCCATTAAGGTATTATAATCCTAGTTTCATCAAAAAAATAAACCATATATTTAATACCAACTATGGTGACCCACCTTTTTAATACACTATTTTATCATAATTCCTTAAAAAATATTACATTTATAACCTCTATATATCTTTTGATGTTTTGTGTCTTTGAAACTAGGTACATAATACAATAAGTACATAAGGAAATCATAAACATAAATATTATTTAATTCAATTGAATGAAAATTCTTTTATTCATTCTTAGGTCTCCTTACTGTAAGTGATATTTTAGGAAAATACATCAACAGAAAAGGATAATCATAAATCCTTGTAAGAGACAACAAAATAAATTGTAACATGTGATATGATCACAAATAATACATGAGGTATAATATTATAGAATGGTCGTGTGTATATGAAACATAACATGGAAATTGTTCAACAACATAAAAATGAGATAGTCTTAATCATATCACTAATTTTTAATACCAAGATGTCATAATAGATACTATAAAGGTTATTCACCAAGGTATTGTAAAACATGTCATATACTAAAAAAAATAAAATTTTTAGAAAAATAATTCCAAAAATTCATCCATTATTGTAATGTTTTAGTTATTATTTACTTGGGTTAGGTATCGGGTCACCTTTGGATGGATTGGTTGTTTTGGGATCACTTAAGAGGGTTTACAGTAAGTTAAAACCATGTGATTGTTAATAGAAAATTTTAGTAATTGTTAGAGAGAGAAAATGAGAGGGGAATGATTAGATATTTTCAATCAGTATTCCCCTGAAAATTGAATAAAATGGTATAATGGAAAGAAACAAGGTTGTGGTATAGTTCCCCAAACCATGGGGTAAAACCATAGGAGTTTCTTGATGATATAAATCATGTGGTTAGTGAATAGTTTGTTGAACCATGATAGGACTATTTGAATAAGGTTTTAGTTATTTAAATAATTTATGTTTAAAAAAACTCATGAAAAATATTTATTATTCTTCTTACACCTAGGCCATCAAAACCTGAAACTGTAATGGTGGTTTCTAGAGATTCATCTCCCTTAAAACTATAATTTGGGTGTATCTAATGGCTCGAGGATATGATAAATCAAGGTATGTGATTTTTCATTATTGTTTTTTACCTCACTGGATCATTAAACATTCTCCATAACAAAATCATGGATTTAGGATTATATGTATGAATATTTGTATTCCATTTTGATCTAATAAATAAATCTTGAATCATTGAAGGATTTGATCATGGATATAATTAATATTATTTCCTCTCTCTTTAGTGGATATAGATATTCCATTGATGATATTCCTCATTGTAAAATCCTATTATAATTCAGTACCTTATCATGTATATATTCTTAAATCTTGATGTATAACCCTTTTTTGAAAAATTTGGATTATAACTAGTTATTCGTACATAGGAGTATCTATTAGAGTGAATAATCATGTTGGATACTAATGTTTTTAATTAAAACATATTGGGAATATATGTAATAGTGTTTTTTAATGATTGTGTTCTTTTGTGTTAGTGTATCCCCATGATACATATTCTCGATATGATTCACACGTGGCACGTGTTTCTATGTGTATATCCTCATGAAATTTATACATGATAGGATTACCATGTGGATGTGTGTTGGATATAGGTCTCTTGCGTCATATTTAATGATTATAAACTACTTTATAATATCTTTTTTGTTATATGCATTGTTTATTTTTCATTGAAATTGAGTGCCCATGTGTCAGTCTGTGGGAAGGAAACACCCATAGAGGGATAGTGTAGATGATATGATGGCCTGACCGAGAGTCATGTGTTTGGGTAAACATATGGTGTATTAGATGTACATAGAGTTGTGATATTAGGTTGTTTTGTGGTGTATTGATTTTCTGAGATCTATAAATTAGGTCAACATGATTACATCCATTAATGGAAGGCATGAATATCCCTATAAGGGGGGATGCAAACAGATGGTCATTTGGCCATGTATTATTATCCAACATATGAATTTCCCTTCAGCATAGAGTTTAAGCCGGTAGATAAAGACATCATGAAGGGGAAATATGTTTTAACATGTTTGATTACATGTTTTTTACTTGAAATTTGATTATTTTCATAACATAAACTTGTTTATGTTGTGAAATTATGTCAAGGGTCCTTGGTGGGGAGCTTGTGGGATTTATACACACATTGTATATGTTAATCTTATTGCATTTTTTGTTTTTACGATCTGGGGTCAAGATAATAGTAAGGGTCCAATGATGCGATGTTGGGTTGGATCATCAGAATGGTACGTGGTTATGTCATGAAGGACTATGGATCTTAGATTTTTGTTGGTAACATTGCTTTTTCTCCTACAGAATACAACGATTGTCCCCATGTTGTTATCCTTTGTCATAAATTTTATAATATTATTGAATGTCAATATTATTATTCCCAGGGTTTGATACTCTAATACTTTACAATGTTTTATGATGAATTATTTATTTTCCTTATTGATTAGGTTTCTTTGACAATATCCTCAGCGGTTTTCCTTATATTGAGGGAATTGTTTACCAGATACCCCTCCTAGGATCTCACCTCTAATTAGAATCCTCTTGTGTATAAGAAGTCACACATGAGTCATTTGTAGCTCTAATCCAGACCTACTGTTTTAGTTCGGGGTGTTATAAAATGGTTTTATAGGAGGTTTTCCTTTCATTTTTTTGTTGACTATGTTTTGGTATTGGAATTTTTTTTGTCATTGTGTATCTTGGGTATGGGATTTGTGTACATTCTTATACAACTCTTATGCGAAATTCCTTCAAGTTATACATGATGGAATTTCTTTAATAGTAATGAATTTATGGTTCTATTCTTCTCTTGAATATTTTCAATTATAACCGTTTACGAGATTTTTATGGATTCATTCATCCTAACTAGGCATGTAAGATAAAATTTCTTTCATATATATTTCTGTTTATCTAATATATTTCGTTCAATTAAATGTCATGATTTGAGATTTATATTTATATGAATTATTCGTGCTGTCATTTAAATTATTTTTACTTGAACATTATTATTGTTTATTTATGTGTGTGTATGACTATGACCAATGTGTAGGTATTAACATCATATACTTTTCTATAGATTATGTCGTATATATTATGTGTTTTTTTTCATTGAATGTTTTTCAATCCCTTTATGCGATTCTTAAAAAGATAAAACTCACACTGCAAAGAAAATGATGAATGGTTAAAGGAATTTCCAAATATCGATTGATGATGATAATTTTAAGTGGTTCATTTTGAAATGGTGTGGTATCAAAATGGGAAAATTATTGAATTTCCCTAATGTGTTTAAATGATAATAGAATTGGGATTTAAATGGGCACTTAATAGCACTAGATAACAAAATTGGGTTGAAATAAATGCTTAGATTTTTAATGAAACCTAAAGTGAAAATAGTGGTTTATGTATTTAAATGGAAGAAATGATTTTTCTTAAATATTTTTGGATAACAACGTGGTTTGATATTAAATATTAATGGTATATATGGTATAGTGTACCAAACTAGTTTTTTTGTAGGCCAATTTTTCATTTTAAAATAGGTTTTTTATAATTATCATTTGAGACCCTCTTAAATGAATCTTTATTTTTGTGATTGATGTGAATAATAGATAAATTACATGTTTCTATTACTTTATCTTGGTATGAGTAAAAATGTTATGAATGTATGGTTCGGTGAATATACCCCTTGAGGGATGTGCTTGTTAATGGTTGACCAGTTCGGTTAAGAGCATAGAATATCTATAGACCATTGAAAGGGGTGGTTGTCTTATGATGTGTAATATGATGACTATTTCACTCTTGCTGATGTGATTGGAGTGGGTTTATTTGATATAGATTCTTTTGAAAATACTGAGATAAATTCAAATTCATTCAGCTATTGAGAGACTTGGGTGTTTCTAGGAAAGTTTCACTTACATTTGATGGGTAAAGTTTTTGTGTTTTCCAGGGACATGAGATGTATATCATGTTGTGAGAGCTTTACTAATAGCATCATGAGGACTTTAGAAAATTTATTTTCCACTGCTTCTATACTGGTTAGTGGAATGAGTAGGTTTCAAAAGCCTTTGGAGTTGTATAAATATGTTTTTCTCCATTATATAATAGAAAAGTGATCTAGTGTAGTGGTTTTATGTGCATATTAATGTATGGACTAGGTTTTGAGTCCCTTTTTTTATTGTGATATATTATTGTGGGGATAACCACCTATCATATTTAGTGGTGAATTGGTTTTTTATAGTGTATGATTAGAGAATTATATAGTTCCTTAGGTGTTGTATAAAAATGAGTTTTGAAAATGCAATAGACCATAATAGAAGTGTTATTGATTTTACTGGTTCACAAATTGAACTAATAATTTTTTCCATGAAATAGTTCTTAGATAGTATTAAGATTGTTTCTCATGTGGTATAAAAATTTAAACCAATTATTGGAGTTGATGTGAGATGATACCATTGGTTATTCCTTATGATGTTAGATACCAAGAGTGACATTGTGGTCATGAATTATAATAAAATATTGAATATTGGATAAGAATGTTGAAATTACATGGATTGAGAGTTTTAATATTTGTGTTACCTTGGATTTTTAAAACGATAGCTTAAGGAGGAATTTAAGTGTGTGTGTATTTTGGCATGAAATTTTGTTATGTAGTTTCATATAGAATTTTATTTGAGGTTTGTACTATATTAGGTTGTTAGTTCCTTTTAGACTACTATACAAGTGGGTGACACATTAATCACATGATATCTTCATGTTTTTTTGTTCAGGAGTGTAAAAATATTCCAAAATGTTCCCACTGAACATGTATATGTTTCAATAGTAAGTTTATAAAAATTTTAATATTTTGATAAATTTCTAGAAAATTTGTTGGGCACATTTTATTCCCAATAAAATTGAAAATTATTCAGAAATAAATTTTTTCCATCATGTGGCCACGTTTCAGTGGTTAAAATGGGTTAAAGTGAAGGAAATAGAATAATAATACATAGAATATGGTTTGGTAAATTTGTTCCTTTTCATGTGGACTATTGATAAATGATATAAACCATGCATTATATGGGTATACTCTTGGAGAAATTTTTAGTTGTCTAGTTTGGATATGTTTTTAGAGTTTGAGTGTTTTGTATAATCCGATGTGTTTGGATGGTGGTTATGGATGAAGATCAACCATATAATGTGTGTGATGTTGAGATGCTAGTGATGTAGGACACAAAATAAATAACATTGAGTCAAAGATGATAGAACAATGGACAAAGCATTTATGGGATGTTAAGTTGTTGGTGATGTAATGCTCATAATTTAGATCATTGTGCAACACTTTTTGGTTGATTGAAAAATATTTTTTTATATAGACATACAAATCTACAAATTAAAATTTTAGGGTTTTATCAAAATTCATTTAGGGAATCCAATTATAATAGGTAGTATCATGGATGTTTACCCCAATCACAAAAGGGTAGAAGTTGCACTGACAATTGGATGAATGAGTTATGGATACATCATATGACTGAGTGTTAATGTAATGTGCTCCCATAGTTATCACATCGTTGTTTGTGGACCAGGTAATGACAAGCTATATGTTAGAACCATAAATGTTAGTGATGTAGAAACAACTTCTTGAAAGTTACCATGTTCTAGGATAGTTATTGTATAGTGATGATGTGATCATTATTAATGAGATATATATAGTCTTAGATTCTACGATGGAGTGTAAAAGATGGTATTCCCATTATAATCAGTAATTTTTTAACCTAGATTTAAAAAAAATGTATGGATTTATTAGCTAATGCATCTGGTGACTTGGAATGAAGTGAGAGATCAAAAGCATTGTCTCTCATAACATGACTTGGCAGAGGGTAAATGAAAAAAATTAGTTATCGAGAGGGTTAGTTCTTCCACATCCCATTCCAGTGTATAAGTGGGATGGAGATACTATGGAATAATTTATGGGGTTTACAATGACATTGATAAGTAAATATTTTATTTGTCTTAAAGTTGATAGGCTATGAAAGTTGAACATTTCATGTTGATATGATAATCTCATTTTTTAAATGAGTTTTGAAAGATTAATGCCCATAAGACTATATGACTACATGGATATCTTTTTAATATTCTATTATAAATATACAAAAACATTATGTCATGAGATTATTATGTCTTAAATAAGGATTAAAAAATTTAGTTAATTCTATGTACGATATATTTTCTACAGACAGATGTAAAATAACAGAGGATGATAGTATGATTAAATGAAATACATCATGAATTCATCATAGTATTCACTAGAGAATGAGTTGATCATATTACAATGGTATATTTTTCATGTAATAATTTTTTCTAGGATTTTATTCAAATGAATACTTTGGAGGAACTTTATGGTTGTCAATGCCACTAACCATTTAGTTCGCATGAGGCATGTGGGATAGCTTTTGTTGGGATGGGTATGGTAAATATAACCTCTAAGAGGGTGAAATTGATTTGGAAGTGTTGTATTATGACTTATAGTAGATATCAGTAATACGATGACTACAAGAGATGGCCATTGGATTTCACTATGTGTGTTTGAGTACACATTTTTCTGTCGCCTTGGATAGGGCAATATGATTTACAAAGATAGGGAAAACTATCACCATGGTATGTGGGACCATTTCATATTATAGAGTGTATTAGTGCTATGAAATACCAAATATACCTTCCTTCAAAATATCTAGTTATGAATAATGTGTTCCATCTTTATCATCTATTAAGTTACGAGACAGAACCATTGTATGTGATCGACATTAAGGATGTTTAGTTGGAACCAGATTCATTGTTCATGGAGTTCCTTGTTCTTATTATAGACCTAAGTGGGAAAGTGATAAGAAGAAAGATCATAATAGTTATATTAGGATAGTGGTATCATTGAAGAATCCAAGAGGAGATTTCGGAGTGTGAATATAATATTCAATCTCAATGACCCATGTTGTTTGATTTGGAACATTAGAGACACATCACAGGGATGAGAAGTCCATAAAGGGGGACATTGTAATAAACCAGACATTTGAAGATACTTATTCCATAATTTATACCATTTTTTATATTTTTTTGAGTTATTATTTACATAATGTACTTATAATATAGTGGTGGATGGTTTTTTAATATTGTAGAGGATTTTATGGGGTTTTATGTGTTTAGAATTATCTGTTAAAACAAAGCGGTTCATTCTATGAAATGACAAAACATGTCAGATAGGTTTAGTGGTTGTTGCAAGGTTGAAAAATGTTTAGGGATAACCTTGAAATATCCCAAAGAAAATTATGTGATTAAATATAGAGGAAAAATGAATGGTTTTAAAATGGTTTAAAAAATCATGCATCCAAACCATACAGATTACCATATCTAGAATGTAACAACCAAAGGCTTTATAGTATGTTATCTCTTCAATGAAATTCAATATCTTGTGATATATGAAACACCGAATTCGAGCGCACCACGAACAACAAAAATAGTCACTATAAAATTATTTAGGAATATTATTAACTGAATTTTGAATTTTATATACTCCATATAATTTTTTCATCCATATTATGTTTTTAGACATTATATGGTTACAAATTCAAATTTTTCAGATAAAAGAAGTATTTTTTAAAAAAATGCAATTTTACCGTCTTTTAATGGAGAAAACTTTTTAAATACAATATTTGAGACTCTTTTAATATTAAATTAGCTTGATAATACTATTAAATATAATCGGGACATAAATTTTTTTTTTGAAAAAATGTTTCGTATTTTTCTGATAACAGTCATATTTTGATGAATAGTGAAAAATACTAAATAAAATTTTTAAAAAAACATTTTTAATTGATATAATTTATTGTGTTAAACTTGAAATTTTAGTGGTTTAAAAGTAATATTATATTATATTTTTATCATTTAATATATTTTAGGTCATTGGAAGTATTTTCATATTTAAACTAGACATAAAAAATGTCAATCTTTTGATAATAATTAGTTCTAAAAAACACACCTTTTATCTTGACTAGAGGATTTAATTTAAGATTAATTTCTACCACTTATGTGTATTGAATTTTGAAATAATTTATTTTATATTAGAAATAAAGAGGTCCAAATTGTGTAAATATATAACTTTTTATTTTTATACATTATTAATATTTACTTCCGAAAATATTTTATTTGTCATGGTTAAAGAGAAAATCTGGTAAATAAGGGAAAACAAATATTTTTAAAATAGTATTAAATTACACTAACATGTTTCCTATTCCTATTGGTTGATACATGTCCGACCATGGGAATCCTTGTGTTGATTTTGGTACAACCTTTAGCCACATTAGAGTGATAATGACACTTTATAATAATTAATTTAAATTAAATACAAAAATGACATATACATATATCTTCTCATAAAACAATTTTTATAAGGTGTTATACAAGTTATATTTTTAAATATAAATATTCATTATAAATATAAAAGATATTAAATACCTAATGGTATAGTATTTATATTATTTATACATAATATAAAAAAAATTATTTGTGAAAAAATGATGATGAAGTAAATACCTTATTAATGAAAGAATCTAATAAATGGTATTATAAATATTAAAATAAATATAATTTGAAACTTTTTATAAAATACACTAATTTTCTAGGTGAATATGACATGTTTGGATTGATTCAATGTATCTTTTTAGATGTAATCAATTTTTTATGACTTTCACAAAATCCAAATACTTAAAAGTGTAAAAATTAACATAAATGAGTTTTTAAAACAAATATTATATTATTAAATTATATAATTGTCATGGAAGTATACGGTTCTTCCATAGAACATATATAATTATAGGTATATAACTAATTAACCACTTTATTTTATCTTTACATTTTATAGTATGTTCATTAACCAATTATTATAATAATATAAAAATACATGGTAAAAGTTAAACTATTTAACTAAGAGTTAAATATAAAAGATACGTTTAATATGGTGACACAAACCTATATAAAACATATTGGTTGAGAAGATTTTTACCCATACACACCTTATCCTCGAAATAAATCATTTTGGAGACATTAAAAATAGAAAATTATATTATTAGAAAATAATATTTCAATCTTTTCCTAAGGTTCTCCACATCTCGCTTATAAAAGGGAATTTCTCCTTCTCTTAAATTCACACCTCCAAAGAAATTTGAATAGGCCAAACCCTACCTAGATATCCTTGAAAATATCCTCCCTTCTACTAAGAGGCCTTAAATTTTTCATAATTCCAACCTAAGGATCCATTTTAATCAACTCAAAAGGAATCACCGGAAGAAAAGGTAATAATTTCACCCCCTCATTCGAGTTCTTTTCAACGTCCACTTCCTCATTATTATTTGTTTCCATAATAAAATAATAAATCCAGTACCTTCTACAAACTATGATGTTATAATATATGTGGTATAACCATAGTATTTATTCTATCCATCCTATAAATGACAAAGTCACCATAAGTGCGTACGTATGGCTTACCATCTCCAGGTCGTAGTGTAGTTTGTTATTCAAACACTTAATTATTTGGATGTGTATAATAATGAGTATAAATGATGTATATAATAAATATAACATGTTAATGATTCTTTATATATTATATACCATCCTATTACATCTTATTTCACCATCAATATAATGATATTGTCGCTCGTGCGTACGTACGGATTACCGTCTCCATGAACGCGATGAGATTCATTCCCCAACATAATCATTCAAGAATTATTTTCATTTTATGATTAAAATTAATTTTTATGAACATAATATCATTCTATATAAGAATAAAATGCATATTATGAATAACAAACATGGATTATGTAACCAAAAATATACAAGAAAATGAGTCAGTTAACACCCAAAACGATGATTCTACGAAAAGATTATTAACAAAGCAATATTATAAGATCATATATGATATAAAATTTTATATTTGATTGTTTTATAATTTATTAACAATTTTTTAATTATTATACAAGAGTTTAACATACAATCGACTAAATAAAAGTAAAAAGGTAAGGGTTAATTCTAAATTCTATTTACTTATTTGAGGTTGTTAATACATAAGTATCTATTGGGACCTCTTTATCATCCACATCTGTGTTTTCATAAAAATGTAATTCAAAAAATTCTTACCATTTTATAGAATATGGGTTAATGTTATTTAAACCCTTATTTTACCATATATGTTTTGAAAGAAATATTTTCGTCATTTTCCAAACAAGGTACTTTGTGAACTTTTCGGCAAAATTAAGGTAAGAATGTCTTTTTATAACTTATACGACGGGTGTGGCTATTTTATGCCATTATAATATTTTCAATGCTTTACATAAAATATTTTACTTATATTTTCAAAATAGATGTTTTCATTTATAATTATAGAACTTTTAAATGATTTCAAAATAGGAACATATATTTTTCTAAAAAATTTTGATTTCATGTATGTCAATATCCTTTGATATATTTTAATCTTCTTTGAAGTTGATTTATTATGATACAAAACATTCATATTTTATTAAAGGTTTTATGATATGTTTTACTATGGATGTGTTATTTTTACACCATTCATGTCTTTTGGATAATGTATTTACATTTGGAATGTTAGTTTTAATATGAATGTTTTTGTTATGTTTAAATCATTTCATATGAGGAATTAATTGGACATTGTAAGTGATTGGAGGAACCCAATAGAGATCCTCGATACATAGGTAGGTCTCATTAGACAAACTAGTGTCTTGGTAAAATGATTTGACAAAATCATATTTGTATTCTTGGAACATGGCCTTGGCTATGTGGTTATGATGTCTAGAATTATCCATTCTGTCATTGTGAAATAAGATATTGATATTACATGTTATTATTATACTACTAGAATACCTATGTGAATAATTAAATGGAATTATTTGATTTATCTTTTCCATATTATGTGTAATTTTTCGTTGAAAAGGATTTAATTTTAGTCTCATACATTTCCATAAATGTTTATGATTATTTATGAATGTTTCCATTAAATTGTTATTCATACTGAGAATCTAACCCACCCCATTATATGTTTTATTTTTCCTAGGATGGGAAGAAGTATATTATGACTGAACTGCATGGTTGATCTAACGGATATGAATGTGGTCAATTGATAAAATTTTGATTTTGTTTTTTATTTTATAATGTAATGGAACGTTCACGTATGTAATATATTTTCAAGATTGTGAAACAGATCGGTCTCTCAAGACATGGTTCCTTGTAATCATGCCAATGTAATAAAATAATACATCGACACTAGGATTCTAGGGTTAAGGGGTTACAGTTGTAATAAGAGGATGTTTAGCAATAACTTTGGAAATATATTTAGATAAACTCTGATTAGATAACATTACCCTAAGATATAATTTGTGGATTAGTATAGACAAACTTTCTAGAATTTTGGTAATGTATAGATTTTGTGTATTTTCCACACAATACATCTATGACTAGATATGATAAGGTAGAGGCAGCTCTGAAACAGCTTTACCTAGGAGTGAAAACGCCAAAAAGGAGTTTGGGAATTACCTTGGTGTATCCTGGTACACGACAAATAGTCTTGCTGCACTCTGGGTTACAACCCTCTTAGGATATATGCTTAGGATAATTCACATTTTCTTTACAAAATATTATGAATAATTTATGAGTATATATCACAAAGAAATCATTTTTTATGATTATGGATTATATCAATAAACTATTAAATTTATGTAAAGTGTTTTAGAAATTTGGAATTATGTATTACGATTCATAAACTAATCTAGTGTATGTTATTGTTCAGAAATGGAGCGCAATATAAAGAATAAGGCCTTCAGAAATACACATGATCCAAAGAGTAATATAACTCATATCATTCATGGTCTTAAGAAATCATTTAGAAAGGAAATAGTGTTCCATATATTCTCATCATATGAAGAAATAATATGAGGGGTTAATATGATAAGTAAAGAATTATTTGAGTCTGATGGATTTGAAGGGAAGTAAGAGAAGAAAAGGATAAAAGAGGTAAGGATGGATAAAGGTAAGAGGGGAAAGAAGGATTTTCCCATATGTGATCTATATGGAAAGAATCACCTTGGTAATTTCTTGAAGGGAATGGATGTTTTTTATAAGTGTGGAAAAAAAGGACACCAAGTACATGATTTCAAGGCTAATAAAAAGTATTCAAATGTATAATGCCTCATCTACAAGGAGTTGGGAAACTATGTGAATCAATGTCCAAATCATCAGAGTATTCACCAAATGATGAAACTGGATAATAATCACCATATGAAACTACTGAATATGAAGAGTAATGATTAGAGTTCTTAAATTTTTATTCATGTGTTGTGTCTATTGAGTATTGTATTAATGATTCACATGTTATAAGAATTATAGAGTATATAAGGATTGTATTTCAGTACTATTTCATTAAGGACATGAGATTGTGTGGAACTAACAAAAGTGACTCAATAGCAGGTTATTGTTTTTGGAAAATATATGGTTGAGAGAAAGATAAACAATAATATGGTTCTGAAACCAAGGTAGTGATTTTGGAATAATATATGATTGATTTGGATAAATTATATTGGATATTTTTGACTACCCTGAAACAGATTACTGATTGGTATATTCCATCATTGTTGGGATTTACAACATTTTAGGTTATAAAGAGTATATCTAGTATTCTATAAAGATAAAGGGAGAATGAATGTAATCAATAATGTTTTATGGTAATTCAGGGTGTTATCGTGTTTTAGAAAAATACATAATGAAGTTATTCACATGTTATTATGTGGAAAAAAGATATTTATTGTGTTTACATTCCTTATAAATTTTGGACTATGAGTTTGGAATGAAGTATTTTGGATAAGTATAAAGGTTGGAATGTATTAAGTTTGACATTGGATACTATTCTTAAGGATAAATCGTTTCATAAGATTACTTTTGGAATTTTATAAAAAGTACAATCTGGAGGTTGTGCAACAACCTGTCACATCCGGCAAGGCCGTGAGACAAGAAACCACAACTGAAGGGTGATAAGGGTGGATCACCTACCCCTGGAATATGTGATGTCCGTGATTTTATAATATAGTTTTAAAAAACATTCTTACAAATGAATTAAAAATAATGTATTTCTGGAACCTTATATGATTAAGATAAATAGAATATTTTTTAATTCTATTATCTTTTGAAGTGAAAAACGAGTATGTGGTATGAATTATTTGAAGGATGAAACTCTACTTGTCAACTATAATTTTTTCACTTATTCTATGAATAAATTAATTCTAAAAGTTTTAAAAAGGGATCTTATAACCAAAATTGTTTTATCCTAATACATTATGTTTTGTTCAACCACCAATATTTTAAATCCTCTTAGAATGATGGATTTAAGGCCCTTAATTTTACACTTATTTGTGATTGATGAAGTCAACAACTCTCTCTAAATATTTATGTTTTTCTTCCAATTATGTCTTTAATTTCCACCAATGTTTTCTAAATCAAGATCATTATATGGTGTTGACCTTTTCATTTCCCTTACCCCCTTATTAAGAAAAACATTTATTAATCCAATTACTGATTTGGGTTTTCCACAATTTTTTTTTTCTATTTTTAGCCATTTATTTTAGAAGAAAAATTTCAAATTATGATCACACAATTTATTGAATGAGGGGAGAATGTAACACCCCAATATTTCATTGTACGTTATCTCTTTAAAGAGATTCAATAATGTGCGCTACACGCAACACCGAGTTCGAGTGAACAACGACCTACCAAACTAGTCGTTCAACAAGAGGTTATGAATAGTATTATCTGAATATTAAATTTTATATAATCCATATAATTTTAACATGCATATTATTTATTAGAAGTAATATAAGAACAAATTCATTTTCTCAGATAAAAGAATTATTTTTCAAAAAATGCAATTTTACAGCCTTTTATTGGAGAACCCTTTTTAAATACAATATTTGGCACTATTTTTATATTATATTTGACAAAATAAAGATCTTTATTAGAATCAGGACATAAAAAATTAGTATGGATAATTTTTTTTGTTTATCTGATAACATTCATATTTTTATGAATATTTAAAAATACTAAATTTTAATTAAATACAACTTATTTAATCAAAATAATTTATAGTGTTAAATTTTAAATTGTAGTAGTTTTAAAGAATAATTAGATTATATTTCTATAATATAATATAATTTATGTCCTTGAATGTAATTTCACATTTAAACTGGACATAAACAAGTGTCTATCTTTTGATAGTTATTATTTGATAAAAACATACTTTTTGATTTGACAACGGGAATTTATTTTAAAATAAGTTCTACTACTACAATGTTTTGAATATGGAAAATATCATTCAATATTTTCAATTCGTAGGTCCAAATTTTGTAAGTAGGTAACTTGTATATTTAGACATTATGAATATTTACTTCAGTAAATATTTTATTTTACATGGTTAAAGGACAAATCTAGTAAATAAGGGTAAACCAATATTATTATTATAATATTAAATTTCCCTAACATATGTCATATTCCTATTGGGTGATACATGTACGACTATGGGTATCATTGGGTCGATTTTGTGACAACAAGGAGCCACATGAGAGTGACAATGACACTTTATATCAATTAATTTAAGGTAAATACAAAAATGACATAAACATATATATTTTTCTAAAACAATTTTTACAAGGTGTTTTATAAGTTATAATTTTGATGATATATACAAATTAGAAATAGAGAAATATTTACTACATAATTGTAATTTATTTATAATTTTAAGGCCTTATAAAATTAAATTTATTTATTCCATAATAATGATTTAATAATTAACTTATTAATGAAAGAATTAAAAAAATGATATTATAAATATTAAAATAAATATAATTTCAAAGATTTCATAACATCCAAAAATTATCTAGGTGAATATGAAACATTATGATTCATTCAATGCATCTTCTTCAAAAGTAACCATATTGTGATCACTTTCAAAAAATCCAAATACCAACTACTCACAAAATTGTCATAAATAAGTTTTTTTAAAAAATATTATATTATTAAATTATATAATAGTCCTAAAAACATAATTTTCTGAAAAATATCATATATAATAATAGTTATATAATTAATTAATGACTTGAGGTTCTCTTGTCATTTTAAATTATATATATTAACCAATTATTATAATAATACAAGAATAGATGGTAAATGTTAAACTATTTTACATAGAGATAAATCAATAAGATAAGGTCAATATAGTGACCCAGACCCATCTAAAACCAATTAGATGAGAGGTTGTTGACACCTCCACAGCTTATACTCGAAATAAACCATTTTGGGGAAATTATAACACGAAAATTATTTTATTATAAAATAACATTTCAATCTTTTCGTAAGGTTCCCATCACCTCTCTTATAAAAGGATCTTCCCCATCTCTTAAATTCACACCTCCAAATCCATTGTTCTTGGCCAAACCCTTCCCAAATATTCTCTCAACTATAATCTCTTCAACCTAGATTCCTTACATTGATCATAAATCCATTCTATGGAGCCCTTTTGATCAACTGAAAAGGAAACACCTTAAGAAGTGGTAATAATTTCACCACACTCTATCAAGTTCTTTTCTTCCTCCACTTCCTCTTTCATTATAGTTTCATACTAAAATAATAAATCCAATACCTTATACATATTTTTATTTTATTATAAATATGTTACAACATAAATTTTTATTCTATCCATCCTATAAAAGACAATGTCACCATACGTGCGTACGTACGGCTTACCGTCTCCACGTCAGGGGGTAGTTTGTTATTCAAACACTTCATTATTTGGATAGGTATAATAATGAGTATAACTGAAGTAAATAATAATTATAACATGTTAATGATTATTTATATAGGATATACCATCCAATTACATATGATTTCACCATCAATATAATGATATTTTTTCTCGTGCGTACGTACGGAATACCGTCTCCACGAACGCGATGAGATTAATTCCCCATCATAATCATTCAAGAATATTTTTCATTTTATGAATAAAAATAATGTCTATGAACATAATATAATTCTATATATTATTCAAATACATTCTATCCATAACAAACATGGCTAATGTAACCAATCATATAAAAGAAAATGAATCATTTAACACCCTAAACGATGATACTACAAAAATATTATTAACAAAGCAATATTATAAGATCAAATATGATATCATCTTTTTGTATATGATTCTTGTATAATATAATAAAAAAATTTATAATATTATCTAGGAGGATATCATTCCATCTATTATGAAAATGTAAATGGTAAGGGTCAATTATACAATCTCTTTACTTATCTGAGGTTGTTAATACATAAGTATCTACTAGAGCCTCTTTATCATCCACATACATGTTTTCTTAAAAATGTAATTCAAAAAATTCATACGATTTACAAAACTATGGTTTATATTCATTTATACCCTTATTTTACCATATATGTTTTGAATTGAATAATTCTTTCATTTTCCGAACAAGGTACTTTATGGCCTTTTCGACAAAATTAATGTAAGAATATATTTTTTTGACTTATACATCAGGTGCAGAAATTTTCCACCATTATAACATCGTCGAAGATTCCAATACAAGATTATAAGAAGATTTTTAAAATAAATGTTTTCTTTTATAATTTTATAAAATTTAAATTATTTTAAAATATAAAGATATATTCCTCAAATAATTCGTTTTGATTTCATCTATGTCAACATTGTTGGATGGATTTTATGATTGTTTGAAGTTGATTTATTATGATACCGAACATCATAATTGAATTGAAGGTTATGTGATTTGATTGATAGTGGATGTGCTATTTTTAAACTATTAATGGTTTACAGAAAATTTGTTGAAATCTTGTATGCTGGTTTTAATTCAAATGTTTATGTTATGTTTAATCCTTTTCACATGTTGAATGCATTGGACATAGTATGTGACAGGTGGAGCCCGCTTAGATCTTCGTGCATCGGTAAGTCTAATGAGACAAAATTGTGTCTTGTCACAAGGCCATGAAAAAAATCTTATTGTTATTATTGGGACAAGGCCTTTACTATATGGTTATGAAGTCTGGCATTATGCATTCCATCATTATGAAATTGGTTATTGATATTACATGTGATTATTCGACTAATATAATATCCATTTGAATAAGTAAATGAAATTATTTTATTTAACATTTCCATAGTATGCTGATGTTTTTGTTTTAGAGGTTTTTGTTTTATTCTTATACATTTCCTTAAATGTTTACACATATTTATGAATGTTTCCGCTATATAGTTATCCTTACTAATCATATGATCTCACCCCATTCTATGTTTTATTTTTCCCAGGATGAGAACATGTATATTATGACTGAACATTAGGGAAAGTCTAATGGATATGAATGTGGTCAATGGAGACAATGGTGTTGTTGTTCATCATTTTAAAAGGTAATGGAACGATCATGTATGTAATCTATTTCCCAAGACTGCTAAACTGATCGGTCGTTCAGAACTTGATTCCTTGTGATCATGCAAATGTATTAAAATAATACACCAACTCTGGGCATCTAGGGTCGGTGCATTAAAAGGAAGTGAGCCTCCTATGGTTGGCACAAAATATTATGAACCATGAAACCAAACCATCAGTGGTGTATTAAATAATCCATAAATTATTTTTTAATACAAAAACTCCAATAAAAACCTCATTATTCCACTTATTTCCATGGATCTCAAAACTAGGGACTCTAATGGTGTTTTTTGGTGATTCAAATCCATTAATGAACTAATTTCACATGTTCTAGAGGCTTTTGTCTATGATAATTTATGTTTTGGGATCAATTTTATCTATTATTGTTTATATTACATGATATGTCCTCTTTATATTGGATGAAATAATAGATCTAGATTTCTATAGAAATATATATTGATTTCATTGTGATCTAATTGAGGATTTCTAGATTGTAGAAGAATCAAAGTTCATATTTGTGGGTAATTTTTTCAACCCTCTCAAATGGATCTAGATTTAATATTAGGGTTATAAATATTTTGGTAGTCCTTATCAAATCCAATTTCCTATCATGTGATTCGTCTTTAATCATGTTCTGGAATCTCATTTATAATGAGATAGGATTTTTTCTAGTTATCCTTATTTGGATGGCTTGATTTGGATGAGGAATCTTAGTGTCTATTAACATTTTGAATAAGAACACCTTTGATAAAAAGTCCTTACCATAAATGGAAAATATGTTGGAGTGATTGGAATGATTATATGATGTATGTGTGTATCCTCTTGAGACCTATACATGATATGATTTTCATATGTGACGTAGTTTTTTAACCTCATCGGACCTATCCTTGATATTATTCTCATGTAGATGTGTATTGGTTAAATGCATCTTCCTTGACATGTTATAATTATAAACATCCTTATTGTATCTACTGTATTAAATGTGTAGATTCCTTGACATAGTAATTAACTAAGTAGGTTTAGATATACGAGATACCCACACCATTATAGGGGGATGATGGATGAAGTGATGATTTAACCACGATCCATGAATTTCAAATGACTTGTCATGTGATGGGTTCCCTAGAGATTATAGATTTGGTTAATGGGAAGTCTGTGGATTTACCCATAGCATTAAAATTAGTTCGACATTAGTACAACCATTAAATAGGTCATGATTATCCCTTTAATGGTGATTTTTTATAGATTATTTTTTGGCCACATATGTTGGTCTCACAAATGTTTTCCCTCTGACATGGAGCCGAAGCGGGTATAGCCTCTCTTCACGGAACAGACATATGTGTGACAATTCTTCATTACAATATTTATACATGTTTACTAATTATCATCATGTAATGCACATTTTTATATAATTAAATCATATTATGGTCTGTTGGTAGTGTCTTGTTGAGTTTTATACTCACACCCTCCTTGGGAATCATGCGGTGCATATAGATTATATGACCAAGTATTCAGTTAACGGTAAGGGCCATGTAGTGGGATATTAAGTAAGAGATCAATGATGGTGAACGCCAATGCTGAGATAAAATTCCATTAATCCATTTTTTAATACAATAATTTTTTTCCATATTTAGTAAATTAATCAATCATATTTGAGGATGCTTATTTTTCATTGGATTTTATGACTAGAATGGGATATTATCATACCATGTGCTTGATACTCTTATCCTTTTTACCATCATTTAATAGATTATTGATTGCCATTATTATTTTAATAATTATTTTTGTTTATTCTGTTTTATCATCAATTGTTTTTCTTCTACCAAGGGAATAGTATCCCAAATATTCCTCTTCAGACATCTCCTCTAGTCGGAAGCCTCTTGCATATAGGGAGGCACACATGATGTCATGTGGCACACTGTAACAACCTGAGATTTTATAAGATATATTCTTTTAAATTTATTTCATATCTTATATTTTATGATACACCATGATTATCTTGCACTACATGCAACACCATATCAGCTTGCAGTATATGCAACACTAATCATGGATCGTGTTACACACAATTTTATGTTTGTTTGACAGTAGTTATTCTACGCAACATTGAGTGTGTAGAGATATATATATATATATATTCAATTTATAAATGAAACATGGTTGAATTTGGTTATATGAACCAAAAAATGATTCTTTCACTACACACAACCCTGACTTGGCTTGCATTACACGCAATCACAACCTTCCCCGATAGCGTGTTTTGTATGCAATACATGGTTTCACTAAACAACGATATATGGTTATAATATTATTATAAACTTTCCGTTATGAATATTATTAAATAAATGGTTAATTTTATGACATTATAATTAATATTAATCATTTTGTAGAACATGGTATGAGAACAAAATCAATTTTTCGAGTAAAATAAGTATTTTTTAAAAAATGTAGTTTTTCCGCCTTTTAATGGAGCACCAACATTAAATATAGTTTTTGACATGATTATAAGTTCAATTGGACTAAATAAAATTATTCTTTATAATCAGGATATAAAAATTTACTTTGGATAAAATTTTCATATTATTCTGATAACTTTTATATTTTAATGAATATTAAAACCACACTATATTTTAATTAATAACAGCTTTTTTCATCGAAATATTTTGTATGGTTAGATTATCTTTTTAATTGGTTTTAAATATTAATTAGAACATAATTTTACAATTTAATCCAATGTTGGTAAATGTAATTAATTTCAATTTTGAAATTGGACATAAACAAGTGCCGATCTTTTAATAGTTATTGTTTCTTAAAAACACGCTATTTGTTTTGATAACATGAATTAATTTTAAAATTAATTAATTCCACTTCTATGTTTTTTTATGGAAAAATAGACATCATTTTTGAATTCATAATATCAGATATAGCTTAGGCTGAATTTTTTGTGTTTTTCTAAAAAACTTCAATTTTTGATGAATAATGAAACCACTTAGTGGTAGTTAAAAAACTGGCTCTTTCATTTCAATTAAATTTTACAACTTCTATCAATTGAATTTAAAAAATCCGACATAAATGGTTGTTATCAAGAAGTAAAATGTGGTTCAATAATATGAAAATAATTTTTGGTGAATAGTTACTTTTGACTTTTATTTACCGCAGTTAAAGGTAAAGAGGGTAATTCAAGGTTAAATGAATATTATAATAATTCAAAATTACCTTAAAAATTGTCCTAACTTTATTGGATTAGTAGTGGTCAACCATGTTAATCCTTGGGTCGATTTTGGGACCCCATTGAGACACTTGGTAGTGATAATGTCAATTTGGATTAATTAATTTAATGTAAAGACAAAATTGACATTAACAAAAATCCTTTAAGAATTAATTTTTTATATGGTTTTCTATAAATTATCATTTAGACTATAAATATTAATTTGAAATATAAAAATATTTCCTACATGGTGGTATTTTTGTTATAATTTTTATACATCAAATAAATTAAATTATTTATGATACAATAATGATGTAGTATTTACCTCATTAATAAATGATTTAAATAAATAAAATTATAATGATTAAAATATTATACAAAACATGTCCAATTCTGATTGGATGATTTTATTTCGACCTTGAGTCATTTTATCTTCATCATTAATGATTAATGGGCCTTTTGAAACCGAAGATAAGTTTATAATAAAATAATATTTTCACACTTTCCAAAAGAGCCCCTCCTCCCACTTATAAAAGGAGACCACTTCTATCCAATCCCTCACACCTCTAAAGACATTTGGATCATCCAAAATCTACCAAATTAAGCTCCTTAAATCCATCTCCTCAACCTAGAAGCATTATCTTAGGCAGAAGGCACTCCAAGAAGTCCTTTTGCTTCCAACCAAAGGAAGTTATCCAAATTAAAGGTAACCGTTTCTCTTAAATTATTTTCTTTTATTCTACTTCTCCAACCCCTAAACTCTTTTTAATACATTATTTTGTAATAAAACAATTATCCTCAATATAATATTATGGTGTTATGAGATGTATTCGGACTAAACTTACACACACCTCCATCTAATGGATGAAGAACATAATGTTTCTGTGGATGGAAAACTAACGCCTCACGAAATGATGATTGTTTGATTTTCTCCTACCGCATCTCACGGTGGACATTATGATTTCACTTTATTTATATATATTATATATTATTTTTAAGATTTCCTTATTCTTCTTTACTTCTCAATTATATCAAGACTTTATGGTTTCCGTAGTGGGTAAATACGATAATCTCATTTGAGGAAGTGTGGACTACCGCCCCCTCAAAGTGATGTGATTCGTTAATTCCTTATGTAGGATGTTTAAAGGATGGAGTTAATGATATTATATATTATATTATACTGTAATTATAATATAACTATTCCATTAAAATAATATATAGAAATTAAAATAGCGTTCATTCGTACGTATGGCTTACCGTCTCCATGAACGGTGCATTTCATTTCTTACCTCCATATGTTATGTACTATTATAAATACAAGTATATGCTGGATATATAATGAATATATATGATATATAAATCATTATCTACATTCTGGATGTAAGTAAATCATGATATAAGTAACAATAACAAGAACAATAAGTTGAAACATGTAAGATAAATGGAACGATTTTACCCAAAATGCTGCTTTAACATGGAATTTACAAAATAACGGGTAATATAAAGTCATATGTGAATCATATATGATATCATAACAATGAATATGATTATTTAATAAGCCAATGTCATTTTGTAAGTCATTATACAGGAGGTTCGGATACATACAAAGCATATCAGACGTAATGTAAGGGATTACTATTCCAATCTCGTTCTTATCCGAGATTGTTTATTCGTAAGTATTAACTAGGGTTATTATTATTATCTATGTCCATGTTTCATAAAAATGGTTTCATGTATGTTTAAATTCTTTTTTAAACATTTATTGTCTTTTACTACATGGTATGTAAGGAATATTTCTTTTATGGGTTACTTTTTGACTTTTCCAGAAAAAATTATGAGAAGAATGTTTTTTTAACATATACAGTATGAAAGGATTTTTACGGTTTTATAAAGCCTTAATTTCATGAAGCTTCATCCAAAATATTTCCTTACTATTTTCAACAAAATATTTTTATTTTAAAATTGGATGACGTTTTGTGAAAAGAAATTGATTTTAAAGAAGAATGAATATTTTCCTTAAGAATTCATGTCAACTGTTTTATCAAAACCATTTTCCATATAAGATGACATTATTTCATATGTGTATGTTTCAAGTATAATGTCTCTATGATTTACATGGTTTCAATTTTATTGTTATGAAATGATATCTGTTTGTTTTATATGGATTATTTTATAATGGGATGATGTTTATGAAACTCATTTTATTCTTTGGGTTATGATTACTGAATTATGTTTATTTTGTGGAAAAAGTAAGTATGATTTCATTATGTGATAGGTGGGACCTATATCTCCCACCAATTCAATGGGTAAAAATTTATATCTCATGAGATAGACATGTCTGGAACGGTATGTTAATCTGGTTTAGTGATACAGTACCGAGGAGTGAACTTGATTCTGAAAGGGACTTTGTCCACTAGGATGGTCTTGGCAGCAATTCCTGGGCTACTATGGAAATCACAACATGTGCTTATTGGATTACACAATTACATGCTTTTTCCCATGATATTTTATCATGATTGATGATCCATTATGATCTATTCCTTACATACTGCCATGTTTTATGTCATTGCTCGAGATTTTGATGTTTAAATATTATGTTCATGTTTTTAAGTTCAAATGTATATGGTTTGTTTTATTTTCTCCATGATTACCCTTAATGTGAATTTGAGCTCACCCTTTTTGTGTTTTCTTTTCCCCCAGGATTAAAAAAAAGGTTTTAGGAATGGAAACAAAAAGGGGAAGATCCTTATTGGAGATGTTGAAGACCTTTCAACATGATTAGAAGTTTATATTCCATGTTTACAAAAAGTCTAAACTATTACGATCCTTGAGTGTTTGTTTTTGTTATAATTATTCCACAAAATTATTGAAATGTCCATGTATGTCAAGATTCGGGTCTCTACAGTTGGTATCAAAGGAAAGGTTTAGTTAACCTTTAGAAACTAGGATGTGAAAAATTTAGTGAGATCCCTAGATATATTTCTATGGTATGTCTAGGAATGTCCCTACGGTTAAGTATAAGTATAGGTTATAGACCTTGAATTATAGTAAAAATATTAGAAATATACCTATGTTGTTAGATATTGAAGGTAATCCCTCTTTATTATGTTGTTTTCCCTAGCATGATTTTTTCCTCTCACACTATTCTTTTTGGGTTTTAGATGATGGCTGGAACCCGTAGGAACCATGTTGATCAATGTAATGGACGATGCAATGATTGTCCTCCTGAACAAACCAATGGTATGGGTGATATAGTTGAAAATCTTATTGATATACTTACACAAGCTATGAATCATTTTGGACTTCTGAATGAGCAGAGAAGGGAACAATATTCTATTGATTTCTTCATGAGGCAACACCCACCTAATTTCAGTGGGTCTTCTGATCCACTTGTTGCTGAATAATACATCAGTACCATTGAAAAGATATTTTCCATACTTCATTGTTCAGAATATGAGAAAGTCATTCTGGATATTTACCATTTAGAAGGAGAAGTAGACCAGTGGTGGACTCTAATTAAGAAATCAAGGCCCCAAGATGAAATTGAATCCATGGAATGGGGCATGTTCAAGAAATTGTTTTCCAGTAAGTACTTCCCCTGTATTCATCGAACAAATATGGAAAAGGATTTCCTTGAGCTTAAGCAAAAGGATGATGAATCTGTTGGTATATATGAAGCAATTTTTAAAAGTCTTGAGATGTATGCATCTGGCATTATCATCCAACCTGAATATAAAGTTTATCGATTCTTCAGTGGCATAAAACCATGTATTTGAAGGGAATTAGCTGTAAGAGACATCAGTAGCTATGATGAAATTGTGCATTGTGTTATCAACATAGAAATGGAATTTGGTGTTACATATCCATCTCATGGTTTAGACAAGAAACAAAATATGGAGTTTAAGGAGAAATCTCAGAATAATGGTGAAAAGAATATGAATGTTTCATTATTCTCAAAGTATGGAATGAAGCATGGTGGAGATTTCTTAAAAGGTACTAGAAAATGTTTTTTAAGTGTGGAAAAGATGGTCATCAAGCAGTTGATTGTCGAAGTAATGGTAAAAAGGTTTCTAATGATGTGAATAGAGAAAAGACTACAGAGAATTCTCCACCAACACTTCAATGCTTAAAGTACAAGGAAATGGGGCATTATGCTAATAAATTCCCCAATCCACAGGTTAAGGATGATCAAAATGAGCAACCTCTTAAGGCAAAGGATAAAGGGAAGTCTCATGCAATCACTCTTTGTGATGTTGGGTATAAATATGATGTTGTGTAATGATTAAGTGTTAATGTAATGGGATTTCAAAATAGTATCATGGAATCTCATTTATGGTATTGTGGAGTTTTGGAATATCTATGTATTGGTTTTCAATAATTATATGGTACTAGTAACCATGAAAAAGTGATTGAAATATTTTTGGAAAGAAGATGATATGTGCATAATGAATGGATAATTAAAAAAATGAAATGAGTTAATGATTGATATAAGGACATCATGGTTTGAGTATATAGAATTTTTGGGATTTTCTTATCTGGATTGAATTATCTTTTGACAGCATTCATGTTTTCACTAAGGTTCAATGGGTATTCAAGAGAATACATGATTAAGTTATTCACATGTTTGGAATGTGACCAACAAGATATATCGTATGATATATGGGGGATAAATGATGGTATTAACATGCTCGGTAGATGACATTTCTAGTAATTATTTTCTTTATACTAAGATATTTGACATAAGTATTTTGGATTAGCCTAATGATTTGAATGGATTATGTTGGACATAAGTTAGTATTGTTTAAGGCTAGAACTTTTTTCGATATTATTGATGGAATTTCATAATGATGTAATTTAAGAAAAAGGATAACCTGTAGGATGGGCGAAAACCCATCGCGTCGGACGAAGAGGCGGGAATCGAACCCACAACCAAAGTACGACATGCCATTATCACCTACCACTAGCCTACAAGATGTCCCTGGTCTGTAGAAACTATTTTTATTTTATTAAGCCATATGATAGATGAAGTATAAATTCATTTTTGGAATTGTATATGATTAAACTCACCATTGATGGACTTATGTATATTTGATAACTTTTTCTAACCTTTTGTTTGAAACAAATGGAATGACCCATCATTCTATCACATGATCTGATAACACTTCATGAATAACATATTCAACTTCATTTCTTTAACAGATGAAGTGGAAATTGATCAAGGCACGTACAACAGTGAGATTGTACCAAAATCAAGAATGTATTTCTTCTAATTCAAAATTTTCAACTTTTTGGAAATGATATTGAAAACAAAAATTTTGTCCTAGTGCTCTTATTTCTGATGAATCAGATGATACCTTAGATTATCACAAATTTATGGCTCAGTGATTGATGGATTTTTCATAGCCATGTTCCCTACCACTCTACATCAGAATTTGATGGTAAGATTTTTCTTCCATATCCATATTTTCTCCCATGTTATCTTATATGGAAACCCAGTGATGATTTACTTTGGGTAATCATTACGTTTCATACTTCAGTTTTTAAAATTAAGTTTTACTATTCTTTTTTACGATGTGGGTTTCTATGAATAGTAAAAAATTTATAACCCCGACGAATTTCGAGGGAGAAATTCATTTTAAGTGGGGTAGAATGTAACAACCCGAGATTTTATAAGATATATTCTTTTCAATTTCTTTCATATATTTTGTTGTACGATACACCAAGATTATCATGCGCTATACACAACACCGTATTAGCTTGCAGTATATGCAACACTAATCTTGGATCGTGTTACACACAATTTCAAGTTTGTATGATAGTAGTTATTCTACGCAACATTGAGTATATATATATATATATTCAATTTATAAATAAATTATGGTTGGATTTTGTTATACTCAAAAATAAAGGAGTCTTTCACTACACGCAACCCTGATTGGGATTGCATTACATGGAATCACAACCTTCCTCGATAGCGTGTGTTGTACGCAATATCGGGTTTCACTAAACAACGATATATGGTTATAATATTATTATAAACTAGCCTTTATGAATAGTAGTAAATAAATTTTGAATTTTATGGAATTATAATTCATCTTACACATTTTATAGAACATGGTATGAGACCAAAATCAATTTTTCTAGTAAAATAAGTATTTTTAAAAAAATGTAGTTTTGCCACCTTTTGATGGCGCACCCACTTTAAATATATTTTTTGACATGTTTATATGTCTAATTTGACAAAATAAAATTATACTTTTGAATCATGATATAAAAATTTACTTTGGATAAAATTTTCATATTATTCTGATAACATTCATATTTTAATGAATATTAAAAACACGCTATATTTTAATTAAATATAACTTTTTTCATAGAAATAATTTATATTGTTATATTATCTTTTTAATTGGTTTTAAAGTGTAATTAGAATATAATTTTACCATTTAATTCAATGTTGGTCAATGGAATTAATTTCAATTTGAAATATGATATAAATAAGTGTCGATCTTTTGATAGTTATTGTTTCTTAAAAACACTCTATTTGTTTTGATAACGAGAATTAATTTTAAAATTAAATAATTCCACTCCAATTTTTTCAATTTTGAAAAATAGATATAATTTTTGAATTCGTAATATCCAATATATCTTAGGCTGAATTTTTGCTATTTTTCTGAAAAACTTCAATTTTTGATGAATAGTGAAACCACTAAGTGGTAGTTAATAAAACTGACACTTTCATTTAAATGAAATTTTACCACTTCTATGAATTAAATTTAAAAAATCTGACAAAAATGGTTGTTATCAAGAAGTAAAATGTGGTTTAATAAGATGAAAATAATTTTTGGTGAATAGTAACTTTTGACATTTATTTACGGCAGTTAAAGGTAAATAGGGTAATTCAAGGTTAAAACAATATTATAATAATTCCAAATTACCATAACACTTGTCTTAACAATATTTTATGAGTAGGGGCCGACTATTGGCATCCATGGGTCCATTTTGGGACTCCATTGAGCCACTTGGTAGTGATAATGACAATTTGGATTAATTAATTTAATGTAGAGACAAAATTGACATTAACAAAAATCTTTTAGTAATTATTTTTTAAAAAATGATTATATAAATTTTCTTTTTGACTATAAATATTAATTCTAAATATAAAATGATTTACTAAATGGTGGTATTTTTCTTATAATTTTTAGACATCAAATAAAATAAATTATTTATGACACAATAATGATGCAGTATTTACCTCATTAATAAATGATTTAAATAAATAAGATTATAAGGATTAAAATATTATCCAAAACATGTCTAATTATGATTGTATGATTTTATTTCTACCATGAGTCATCTTATCTTCACCTTTAATGATTTTTGGACCTTTTGAAACCGAAGATAAGTTTATAATAAAATAATATTTTCCCACTTTCCAAAAGAGCCCCTCCTCCCTCTTATAAAGGGAGACCAATTCTATCCAATTCCTCACACCTATAAAGACATTTTATTCATCCAATCTCTGCCCAATTAAGCTCCCGAAATCCCTCTCCTCCCCTTAAAATCCTTACCTTAGGCAGAAGGCACTCCAAAAAGTCCTTTTGGTTCAAACCAATGGAAGTTACCCAAATTAACGGTAACCATTTCTCTTAAATTGTTTTCTTTTATTCTACTTCTCCAACCCCTACAATCTTTTTAATCATTTATTTTGTAACAAAAATAGTTTCCTCAATATACTATGATGTTTTTATGATAAGGATTCGAACTACAGTTACACACACCTCCATCTAATTGATGAAGAACATAATGTTTCTGTGGATGGAAAACTAATGCCTCACGAAACGATGATTGTTCGATTTTCTCCTACCACCTCTCATGGTGGCCATTATGAATACACTGTATTTATATATATTATAAATTATGTTTATGATTTCCTTATGATTATTTACTTCCCAATTATATCAAGCCTTTATGTTTTCCATAGTGGGTAAATACAATAATCTCATTTGAGGAAGTGCGGACTACCACCCCCTCAAAGTGATGTGATTCTTTAATTCCTTATGAGGGATGTATAAAGGATGGAGTTAATGATATTATATATGATATTATTCTGGAATTATAATATATCTATTCCATTAAAATAATAAATAGGAATGATAGTTGCGTTCATGCGTACGTACGGCTTACCATTTCCATGAACGGTGCATTTCATTTTTACCTCCATATGTTATGTACTATTATAAATACATGTATATGATGGCAATATAATGAATATATATGATATAGAAATCATGATTTACATTCTGGAAGTAAGTAAATCATGATATAAGTAATAATATCAAGTACAACAAGTCGAAATACGTACGATAAATGGAACGCTTTTACCCAGAATAATGCTTCAACATGAAATTTAAAAAAGAACGGGTAACATAAAGTCACAAGTGAACCATATTTGTTATCATAAAAATGAATATGATTCTGTAATAAGTCAATGAAATTATTTAAATCATTATTCAAGAGATTCGGATACATATGAAGCATATTGGACATAAGGTAAGGGATAACTATTCCAAGCTCGTTCTTATCCGAGATTATTTATTCGTAAGTATTTACAAGGGTTATTGTTATAATCCAAGTCCATGTTTTCTAAAAATGGTTTCATGTATGTTTAAAGTCTTTTTTAACCGTTTTTGACTTTAACTACGTGGTATGTAAGGAATATTTCTTTTACGAGGTACTTTTTGACTTTTCCGGCAAAAGTACGAGAAGAATGTTGTTTTAACTTATATGGCATGAAAGGATTTTTATGGTTTCATAAAGCCTAATTTTCATGAAGATTCCTCAAAAAGATTTCATGACTATTTTCAACAAAATATTTTTCATTTAAAATTGCATGATGTTTTGTGAATAGAAATTGATTTTGGTGAAGAAATGATATTTTACTCAAGAATTCATCTCTTGTGTTTTATCAAAACCATTTTACATATAAGATGACATTATTTAATATGTGTATGTTTCATGTATAATTTCTCTATGATTTACTTGGTTTAAATTTTCTTATTATGAATTGATATCTGTTTGTTTTATATAGATTATGTTTTGATGGGATGATGTTTATGAAACCCATTTTATTCTTTGGGTTATGAGGAATGAATTTTGTTTATTTTCTGGAAAAAGTAAGAATGTCTTCATTATGAGATGGGTGGGAACTATATCTCCCACTAATGAAATGGTTAAAGATTTATATCTCAATAGATAGTCATGGATGGAATGGTAGGTTAATCTGGTTCCGTGATACAGGACTGGATCGAGAGGTGAACTTGATTCGGAAAGGGACTTTGTCCACTATGATGGTCTTGGTAGCAATGCCTTGGATACTATGTAAATCATAACATGTGCTTAATGGTTTCCACAATTACAAACATTATTACCATGCTATTTTATCATGATTTATGATCCATTATGATTTATTCCTTAAATACTGCCATGTTTTATGTCATTGCTCAAGATTTTGTTGTTTAAATATTATGATCATGTTTTTAAGTTCAAATGTATATGGTTTGTTGTATTTTCTCCATGCTTACCCTTACTGAGAATTTGAGCTCACCATTTTTATGTATTCATTTCCCCCAGGATTAATATAAAGGTTGTATGTAAGGAAACAAAAAGGGGAAGATCACTATGGGAGATGTTGAAGATCTTTCAACATGATTAGAAGTTTATATTCCATGTTTCCAAAGACACTAAACAATTACGGTCCTTGAGTGTTTGTTTTTGTTATATGTATTCCGCAAAAGTATTGAAATGTCCACGTACGTCAAGCTTCGGGTATCTACACACTCCATCCCAAACCCAATTATTTGGGTCATGTTGTGACATATTTAAATATTAATTGATTTCCCAATGAATTTGGGAAATATCCGAACATACCCTTCATATGTATTAATTAATTCATTCCACAGGAATTATATATCATAATAAATAATTTCATCAATAAAACCTGGTTAACAAGGTAGCGGTTTCATATAAAATCATTTAGTATAGATGTTCTTAAATGAGTGAAGTTTACATTTGTTTTTAACCCATGATAATGTAATGTGGGTTTTATTTTTTAACATAACCTATAAATGATGCAGGATTACATATATATGATTTTATTTTGATTGTAACTATTTTGGATATTAGTAATACAAAAAGAGAGGCATGGAAAGTCAAAAGTTGATTTCGACATCATAATGAGCACACAACATGGTTTATAGATTAGGATAAATGGGGGGGGGGGTAATTAAATTATGTAATTGATAAATTGAAATTTTGATAGTTCTGTAATGAATATAATTTCCTGATTTAATAAAATTGAAATTAGAAAACTAACTACAAAGGATGTACATGGATAAACATTAGGAGGAAATAAATCCCTTACTCTATAAGATAGCCACATAAATCATAAAAAATGTTCCTTAAAACACTAATAATACCTTAGAAATGCTCTATAGATATAATACCAGGGGAAAATCAAGATAAATTTAGTGGGTTTCAATGAAATGGGGTGGATAAATTGGTATTTATATCCAAATGTGGAAAATTGTTTACTATTTTTTCAAATATAGCCCTTGGAAATATTGGTGTTGGAAAATAAATCATTTAGGGTAGACCATGGATATATATAATGTATTATGAAATTATGAAAATATTATTTTTACATATTTGAGTTTGGGGACTATATATCATTTTTTAAATTTTATTTGGAATGTGAAAATAATTTTCCCCCAAAATAATGTTTTAATGCATTAATTTTAATTTTAGACTTTTGAAAGATATTTATTTGTTTGAAAATTAATTTTAATTCATTAGAAAAATCATATAATAAAATAAATTATTTTTGTTCATGGGTTCACTTATTTTATTTATTACATCACTATTACATATTTTTTATGTCAAAAAAACATATAGAAAAAAAATATACTTTATTATTCATTGAAAAATAAAATACTTTATGAAATTATAAAAAATTTACCCTAACATAATTTTATCTTAAAATTTCAAAGATAAATTTTTTATCGAAATAATTTTATATTTATTATAATTTTAACCTATTAATAAAAATAATTATTTTTTGAAACACAACAATTTTCATGACATAGTAACCTTTATAACACTTATAAAAATTACAGGGACATTATAAAATTATATTATTAATTATATTTTACTAAATAGTTATTTCTATGACTATATTTTGTAACTAACTTTTATTTGAAATCACAGTTGAAATTATATATTTTATAATAAATATTGTGTTTTCATTATATACAAAAATATCTTCACCATATTTATCCTATATTCATGTGTATTTTTTAAAATTAAATTACCATTGAAAACGTTATTTACGAAACCAATATTCTATTTGTAATAAAAATATTATAATTGTATAATAATATGGTTTAGATGTATGACCCCTCATTACACTAGTATATTCCCAAAGGGTATGAGGTGTGATAGTGATACTTTATTGGTGTGTCTTAGATTACACTGATCTAGTTGAGATCTCTACTAACTTTAACATATACCATAATTGATTATTTATATGACTTAATTGTTAATGATCTACTTAGGATTGGTTAAGGGATAACCCTACTGACACTAGTCACCCTCCATGTTTTGATAAATGGTCATTAAAATGAAATATCCTACTGAATGTGGCTATCGATTATCCACATTGAATAAAATATATCTTACCATTACATTTTAAATACACTAATCCTAATGGTAACATTATTACCAATGGTCATAACACACAACATTCATATTAAACAATAGTCATATTGAGCAATGGTCATATTGACCAATGGTCAGGTAATGACCTTATTTTAATGGTCACTTGTCCCATTATACCATATATATACTCCACCATTATAATAAATTGACATTTTCAAATTTATATAAAAATGTTCTACAAATCCCTGGATAAAGACTCTCATATTTCTATCTCTTCTATTTATTTTTACTTTTTATAATGTAAGATAGATCATCATTAGATAATTCATGCATATTGAGTTTATATTAGTGCATGCATTGTTCTTTGTTATTTATCACTTAATATTTTATCTAAAGATTATTTTCAACAGTATTTAATGATGTGAAAAGTTATTATTAAATGTAAAAGTATGTCTATGATATTCGTAATAATGTAGTAATTCTAAAACATTAGTTCATTTACTAACAAGATAAAATATTTCTTTCTATTACATTACCGTCATATAATCATAGGAGTAATAATTAAAAAAACACTAATCATCTCAATGAATATATATTCATCAGAGGAAATTACATGAACCAATGTTTTTTTATAGTTAGTGTATAGAATCACCAAGGATGAAAAACGTTCATATATATCTTGATACATCAATGTATCTACCTAACTCTTTTTGATCTACCTAAAAACATCCCCAATCTCCCTTAGACAATCCTGTAATACATATAGAATATTCTAGAGGGGGAGAGATTAAGAGTAATTAATAGGATCATCCTTTTCTAAACGAATAATCAATGTGAAATATATATAAAAAATTATAAAACAGTGTATAAACCAATAAAAACATATCATAAAATATAAATATAATAAAAATTAAAATATAACTCACTAAAATCCATGTTTTACCTAATTTACATAATGTCCTCCATTCATTGAGACAACATCAACAATTTTTAACCGATATTCAAAACCAATTCTCAGTCTCAACACATTCCATATAATTATTGATAAATGAAAATTGTCACCAAGTACATCAGCTTCAACAAAATTATCCAAAGAAAAGGGCCCAACAAATTAAAATAGATCACATATATCAGTATATCCATTCCCCCATCTAATTGGTAGTGAGATGAAATGGTGACCTCTTTATATATATATTGGAATAAAATAATTAAAATATAATAACAATACACAAATTACCATTACTTCACCCTAAAAAAACTAATATACCACATAACACCTCAAAATATGCCCTTATACCACAACCATATACCCACCTTCCCAAACACACATTGTTAAGATAATGTAAACATGAAGGATATACACCGCATTCCATCCACCATCAATTCACACCCCCAAACAATTCTCACTATAATAACAACCTATTCATTACAATATGGTATCATTAAAATAATGTAAATTAACCTCACAGACTATTCAAATATTCATGTCCCCTCTATCTAAAGGTACCCCTCTAGTGTTGGAAATAAATAATGTTGGATAATGACACATGAGTCCTTCCTCTAGTAGGCTCCAAGTGGGACACTATCCCTGTGGGTATGAATAAATTCACTCCTATGAATATCATTACCCTAATTAAAAAAGTGTGATTGGGATATAAGACAAAATCCCTTTAACTACTCTATATCAAACTAAATAAGAATCTAAATGGTTCGGATGTTGTTTGGTTTCCATCTATTTTCAACATTTTCTTTAGATTTTTAGGGATTTCAATTCTAAAATTTTCATTTTGATTCAGACAAATGAATTTTACATTAATTAATTCTATTTTTCAGATCTATATAAATATTATTTAAAATGTTTATTTTTTATTTTTTATATTGTGGTTTTTTATTGGGTTTATTTTTAAATTAGTTTGAAATTTTATTTTTTAATTTCAAATAATAATTCAAAATATGAAAATTAATTTGTTTATATCTTATGTAAATTTTTTCCACTTCCCAAATTTTATATTATTATGTAAAAATTTTTCTGTGTAAAATATCATATTAAAATTTAATTATTAAATTTTGTAGTAGAAAATGTGATACTTCATTTTGATTTTTTATTGTCACTACAAATTAATTTTTTTGGTTTTTTAGGATCTACACTCATGCGAAGATGGAACCTTCAAACAAAACCTATTATCAGTCTATCAACATGGATTGATCATGAACCCTTGAAACATTCATATTTTATAACCATCTAACCTTTACAACTATTCATGATACGTCATCATTCATATACTACCATGGGTGCACCACAATTTTGTGAAAATTATCAGTGTGAACTTTAGTCCACCGAAGCAGGGGTTAATCAATAAAAATCTGTATGAATACTAAAAATGATTGATTCATTGATCAAATCCAAGATGAGATCAAATTAGACCCTATGTATTAGAGTTGAAATTGAACATGGATGATATTTGTGTTAAAAAACTGAACATATAGATGAGACTAAAGTTACATGATAGTGTTAGGGTTTAATGTGTTCATTAATAGTGACACATCAGAACTGAACCATAAAGAAGACACACACATTCGAGACCATGGAAAAACAATGGATTTGGTAGATTCCATTTAGAACCAAAAAATATTACTATCTAAAAGATAAATTGAACCCTAGTTGTGTTTAATCAAAGAATCCAAGATGCATTAAATTGAAGAAGGGGATCTTGAGAAATATTCTATCCAGGCTAAAGGGAGTCACCACTAAATGTGTAGGTGTCATGTACTATTGAATATATAATATATACAATTTAGGATATATTTTTTCAATTATATATAATCCCAAATCAATTTTTTTATGAACCAATCAAATTTATTATGACATAGAAAAGTTAATTCAAATTGGGGAATTTTTCCAAATTTGAATGCTCTAGTTTTCTATGTGCAGGTAATACATTATTTAGGTAATGCGTGTTCATTAGATTACCTTAAATATATTTTAGTTTGGAAGGTGTTAACACTATATTTTCCTCTATTATTTCATGTGTTGCAATCATTCCCTTAAATGAGGATGTTTTTGAATGGTTCTAAGATCAAAACTGCACGTTGTTGAATAAATAATTCTTAAAAAATTTAATATGTAAGTTTGCAGTTTAATTGAATTTTTACTAATAACGTAGAAATGAATGAATGATGAAATATAGGGAGTAAATGTTTTCATTATGAAGAAAATTAATTGTGTAGTTGTGAGTTAAGAGGAACAAACCAAGCATGTTGTTGAGCTGTTATTTCATGGTGAAGAATGATGAATCCATAACCAAGTGAATTGAGTAGACATGAAATGATGTTGGATTGGACTATTTGATTACATGGTTTATTGGATACAGGTAAAGGGTGTATTGATTTATTTAAATTGAGATATGAAAGGGTCTTTATGTATTGATAAAATAGTTTGAATAATAGAGTTTGTGTGCAAAGGTATGTAGGGCCCATGAAATAGTAGATACCACAAAGGTTATATGCATGGGATAAACTATATGTCAATGTATAGAGAGATAGAAATATATATTTTAACTAGTACTATAAAATTATTAAAAAAAATATATTATATAATAAGGAACCAGATCAATGATAGGAGATGAATTGGAAGATTCTGGAGTCTACTAGAAGGGAAAATGAGATATTAGAAGGTAACATGGATCCTAATAAAATAACATCAGGGGATACCTCTTTTTGTTATCTGAAATTTTTTAACTCACTGGGGGTTCCTCTTGAATCTAACAAACAAACAAAAACATTTCACATGGATGAACACTTTTTTTTAGTTTGTATATCACTATCTTTCCTTATAAAATCTTGAAAAGATAAGGAGATTCAACTCTATGTTACCTTTTTCTAATTTAGAGGACCTAATTAAAATTCTATTTATTCCTCCAGTTTTCTATCATTCATTATATTAATGATTATAATTTATAAATACAATTTTGGTTTCGTTTTCTTCCCTTATGTGGTGATATTGAACGACCATTCATAGAAGGATACATTATTAGTATATATCTAGGAAGTGAAACACAAGGCAACCAAGAGATCCAATTAAAAGTATCATATTCATTCTTCACCATCATCAAATCATGATGCTGTTATAGGGTGATAGGCAATTCACTATTTCATATGATTGTTTTCTTACTCTTACCCCTTTATCCTTTTCCCCATATTATATTTTGTTATCATTTGAGTGGTTATATGAAGTTGTTTCATTGTTGATCACATGAAAACCACTTCATTAAAGAATAAATTAATTGCTGGAGTGGTTTTATTGGGTGATTATATCACTTTTTGGAGAGTTTATAGTTTTTAGATGTTATTATGTATGTGGAAGAACAATGTTTTTGGTGAGATATGTGTTTTAATCAATAATTCATTCTTAAACTCATTGAGGCTGAGTAATGATGAATTTTTTAGTATTTTTATGATACATAATTGAAGAGTAGTTTAAAATGGATCCCTAATTTTTTCTCACCAAATATCATTCCAAATTATTTCTATTAGTCGTTTTTTACTTTATCATGTTCTCATACAATCACTCTATCTCATTCAATTTTTTTAATTTAAAAATATTAGAAAATAATAAAAATATTATAAAGAGATTGATAGAATGTGTGACTGTACATCATTGATAGATATCTCGAGTTTATCCACTATGGTATATCTATAGAGAATATAATTATTTTATCAGCACCCTTAATAGTTGGGGCATCCTCACATCCAATAATGAAATAATATTTTTAAAAAATAATAGTATCCATGTAAATTACCAATAAAATTTTCTATGTAATCATATATACAAAATCTCGCACGACTAAGTGAGTAGTGCGTTGTTCGGTCCTTGATGTCCTCTGGGAAGCCTATAAAATGGTTTAGGTATACATATAGTTAGAAAAACATGTATAATATATTGGATTATTACAATTTTATCTTCTAGATATGATAAAATATAATACTAATGCACTAGGGAAAAATTAACTGGACCAATAAGAACCTAAACAGGTCAACCATCTAATCCCAACCTGTCCATAGAACACTCACCAAATAACTCATTCTTGTATATTAAAATATTTTAAAATAAGATATGAAAGGGTTCTCTATAGCCACTTCCCCACAATTGATCTACTCTAATACACGAATATCAATTTCATTATGCTCCCATTCCTTCTTAATGTTTTTACCAGACTACCACTTAAAACTATTGTAATAACCCTAAATCTAGTATCCTAGATCCCATCTCTACATTTAAATATTAGAGTACAATACATGGGATATATTTCTATATTATTGATCAATTTAGTGGTAATAATGAATATGACAAATACATTATTCCAATTTTATATTATAAATAAAATATAAAACATTATAAAAGTAAATATTATAAATCCTCAAATTCATTCAAACATTTTTATTCATATATTGGGGAAAGGAAAAAAATAATTGAAAGATAAAATACTAATTAAGGGTTATGTACAGTGGATTATATCATGAATAAATAAGTCAATATCAATATATAAAGGTTTATAACTAAAAAAATATTATATTTAGTGAATAACTTGTGCATGAAATACATCCATGGATAATATCAATGCAATAATATCATGAATCATTAAAATTTAATCCCATGTGAATTAAATTAATATGTAAGAAATCTCGATAAAAAATATCTTGATATATTTACTAGAAAGTCCTTTTTCTAAGGAATTCGATACTATGTTTTGGAATACACCAAAACCTATTAAACATGTATTTATAACTAGTTTGCCTCAAAAAACATATTAATGAATCAACAGACTATGTAATTTTGGACCCACCCTTCACAGAATGTATATTGAACTTATAATATATTTAATGATAAAATAAATAAATAAATAATATGAATTATTAGTAAATTTCATTATTTAGTAAAGAATAAAAAATATTGATATTTCAAATTTAATCAAATAACATTCATAATAAAACACCATATTATGAAATGGAATATTACTTACAAAATAGTAATATCAATGATATAAAAAATATAGATATGGAAGAGAAATTTAATTTTGAATGATAGATTATAATAAAAATGTTGAATATTTCAATAGAAAGAAAATGACCACAAAATTAATAAGAGATGAAAGAAAACCATGAATTAATCTAAAAAATATTTTTTTTAATAAAATCATGTATTTATAATAATATAAGTAAATTAATGTTAAAATTTTGAAATTATTTATCCTTAAAATTTTTAAATTTTCAACCATAGAAATATTTTATAACAATATAAATAATATAAAATGGTTATAGTTTCATTAAAACATATTAATGATATATATATCAATATGAAACATTAAAATTGAATTTTTTTAGGGAAAGTAAAAAATGGTTCATCTGTAAAAAAATATAGACTCATTTAAAACCACATTAAAATTTAATAATTTATTAAAATATCCTTATTAAATCATTTTCATATATAAAAAGGGATTATATAAAATTAAATTATCAAATATGGACTTGGAATAATAATATTCCTAATTAAAAAGGGAAATAAGGCCAAATTTATTTTGACCATTTGTTTTCTTATATTAGGTTGTAAACCGAGGGAAATTTGGAAGAAACTTGTTAAATAATTTAATACATATATAATATTAAAATATTTGTAGCTTATGAAGGTTAAATTTTAGGATTTCTTCAATAACAAATATAAGCAATAGCGTATAATGAAATAGTAAAAGAAATTCTTACCACTTTGGTAAGTTTTAAATTTCAACCTTTTGTAAAATTAAATTGTAATTGAAACATTAATCACTAATAATACATATATATTGGTGGTAAATACATAAAATGGTCATTATATATCCCACATAAATGAAAATAGGGGAATAAAATGATATATTTCCCAATGGAGTGGAAATTGAGGCAAAATCCATTACCTCGTGCTTGTAACTTATTTGAAAATTATTCAACCACATATATAATAAATTTATATTTATTATTTTTAAGTTATATAACTATATAAATTTATATAATATCATATACAATCCACATATAATATCTTTTTACCCAATTTTTAATAATCGTTCTTTACAATAATTGTCTGGTGTAATAACTACTTCCTTTTTTATATATTTTTTGAATTAGAACACATGGTCCTTGTTCCCTGATAATTTTTATACCATATATAGATTTTTTATCATGATATAAATATTATATATATATGTATATATATAATAAACCCTGAAAGGAAGACATGGAAAATAAATCGTATCACTTCTTGGAGACAATCAATCATAAAAACTCATGAGTGATGTTATCATTTTTAAATGGGTAAAAGGGTAAGTAAGTAGATTATATAATAAATTTATAGAATAATTGTTATTTAATAAGTATCAAATATTTTCATTATTTAAATCAATATAACTAAACATTTGAGTCTATGATATAAAAAAAATTACCCGGGTTCATGAGGTGGTAGTCCGTTGTATACACAAGAAATGGTTTTGTTACCCATTAGATGGAGAAAGAGTGGGATAAATATTATTCCAAAAGAATATTAAATTTTATTTATATAAAATATAATTGTATTATTATATTGTAATTTTTTTAAAAAAATTATGGAGGTAAAATAGGAAGAAAAAATGAACGAGTTTGGTGTAGATGATTCCCGGATCTAAAAGAAACACTAGTATAAATAGTGGATTGAAATTAGGGTATTTACATTGGATTATTTGAAAATAACATTAAAATAAATGTTGTGAATTTGTGAGGATGGGATTTTATAAAACATAAGTTAAATAGTATCATAAATTACCATTGTCATATGATTCCAATAAAATCGACGTAATGATTTTTTAGAATACTTTTTAACATCTGTTTTAAAAAACACGATGTAAAATGTAATTAAAATAAATTTTAACATCAGTATTTTAAATGAGTTTAAAATTAAAATTAAATTATATATACAACCCAAAAATCTCATTTCATTTAATTTGTATCCCTCTTCCTCTTGACCTATTATGTCACTGATGAAACCCCATGATCTTCAATATTGATCAATCTCTTATTTTGGTCGATTTTTATAATCATTTCAAATTGTTTTATCCTCAATATTACAACCCTTCTATTTTTTAATGATTCGTGATGTTATTACATTCTAAAAACCCTATTCTAGTTTATTGGTAACCTCAGTTCATGGTTTTTATGGGTTCTTTCTCCTACATAATTTTTCAGATGTTTGTCTTCAATATTGTAGTGTTTACCATGTTTCCCCTGACGTCAAGGGAGTTAATCAAAATAGAGGATATTTTTTTTATTAACCACTAAATTTTAGAACATAATTTTTTTTTATTTTAAAAGAATTTTTATTTATAAATTTTTGGTCATCTATTCAATTGTTTGTATACATTTAATTATCAATTAGAAATTTGTTTTGTTAAATTTTGATTAATGTTATCAATTTATTTGATTATAAATTATATTTCAAATTAAATTTTTATAGAACTATTTATAGTTATAATTGATTTTAATTGAAAATTACATATTTTTATAATGTTTTTGAAATCATGTTGTTTCTTCATTTTATTCACTGATAAAAATAATTTTCGATATATTTCATTTTAATTAATTTTTTTCAGACTTGATTTTAATTTTTAAATTTATTTTGGGAAAAATAAATTCTTAAAAAATAATACATTTATAAATAATTTATTTTATATATGATTAAAAACATATATTAAAATATTTCAATGAATTTTACTGAAAATTATGTATACTGTTTTTTCATGATCAAATAGGTATCAATAATTTAATATTTCAGTTAAATGATTTCTATTTAAAAAATATATATATATATACATTTATATGTTTCCATATCTTCAAATATTCAATTTTTTCTTAGTTATTTAATAGATTATAATTAAAAAATGTATGAAAAACAACTAATGAATATGAGAAAATATTTGTTGATTTTTTATAATTATCTAAATGAATTATTAAAAAAAATTAATTTTTGTCTATATGTGTGGTTTTTGAATATTAGATTGAAAAAGTATAGATAAATCAATTAGGATCTCATTTTTTAGGGTTTTATCCATAATTATACATGTTTAATATGGAATTCTGAAATAATCAACAATGAACATCTAGTGTTTATTAATGTATTTTTCATGATATAGTTGATTGTATTAATGAAAAAAATGTAGGCACTGAAACAATAAAAATAAAACTTCTGAATGATTTTATTAAAATTACGAGAAAACACTATTCTTAGGTTTCCCTAAATTTACATTTTTATCCACAATTTAGATATTAGTTATGTTGAAATATATAAATTGGTGGAGTGAAAAGTGATTATATGAATTTCTATAACTATTAATATAGTTAGTAGAAAAAGTTAACATGGTTCCAGATTCCAATTTTGATGAAAACTAATTATTATTTCCTATGAGAATGGTGATAATAAGATTCATGATTTCTCCAATGATCCTTTATTATGGAAATGAATATCCATAGTTTCCAAAAGTTCTATAATTTGGGACATCAAAATATTATATTGATGAAAACATAAATTCGGATTCACAATAAGTTGGAAACATAAAACATTGTGAAAAAATAAATTCGTTACCTTCCAATAATTCTGAATTTAAAGAGTCTATTTAAAAATTCAAATAATTAATACGGTAAAGAAAGAATACATATAAGCACATATCTATTGAAAACTTATGTAACCCTACTGATCCTCTACAGTTGAAGAGATTTGATATTTTTTTCTAATTTTCCAATTAATGCTATAAATCTCAGAATGTGACTATGAAGAGTTGGAATGAATCCCTATTAAAGCATCAGCAGTAAAAATAGTTCATGTCCATTTTTTTGGCAGTTTACAAGTTATCCCAATAGATATGTATAATGAAAAATTATTTTATAATGTACTTGATAATTTCTCGACCAAAATAGCCAAAAAATAGTATTTGTGTGTATCTTCCCCATTGATTGATGATTTGAAATTTATATGAGAGGTAGTTTTTAGAATTTTTGAATTCATATAATAATGATTATATTATTTTGTGTTATATGATAATATTCACTATGAATTAATTTCTTACATTTGTAAATATATATAGATATATTGTTAATGGAAAATGTCGTTCCTAATTTCAGAGGAATATACTTTATGTCATAAATTTCAACATGGAATAAAGATATTACACATGGGAAATCAACATTTTTTTTCAAATTGATCATCATTATCATAGATTTAGAAATTAATGTAATGGTTTACAAGAGTATATCCACCAAACAAACAATCATTGTCATCTAAGGAATATTGCGATAATATAAAAAATAATGTTTTATCATTTAGAATGAAAGGATGATATAGTCTTCAATAAATTATAAAAGGACGCAACCTTAAACATTACTTATTCGTGAGTTATTTCAAGAATACACATTGAGGATATTTTCAAGTTTAGTGTTTTAGAGAACTAGAACATAAATCATGCATTACATTCCACATTTAAACATGGTGGTCACATAAAAGACAATATTCATTTTTTCCATCAAAGTAATCATATATAAAATAAAACATGGATTATTTCCTCATAGTTCCTTGACACTATCATCACAACATGTACCTTTCCCTTGACTTGTGAAAATTATTTCAAAAACATGGGATGAGTATAAAAAGATCAGTAAGGGATATAAAAATACGGAATGAAAACATTAGTCCATGTATACATAAGAATCAATGAAATCATACATTACTCATAAAACATAAGCACATTAACAAACCTCATGAAATCATAAGATTCATGAATAACTCATAAGAATCAGAAGACATAAAGGTAACTTGAGGCATTCATAACATTATTACTTGTGGAGTAACCCTTATGGTTGCGTTTGGAATACCAATCACAGTATATTCCCTAAATCTCATCAGAGAAACCTTAGGGTTTAACTCATTCCCATAACTCGATGCATTGTAGAGATATCATGGGCTCACCTACCCTTAGTTTATCATGGAACCACCTATCTTCATAAACAATTCCCATGAACCAAAACAAAATCGTATCACATAAAACATGCATAAAGAAAAAAAATAAAATTTCCACATTTCAATTAAAAGATATCAAAAACACATTGATATAATCTAAACATTATCAATACCATTTTCAACCCCAAAATAAATGAAAATTAAAACATGGTATTTATTTTTCATTTAAATAAAGTTATGGCTTGTAGAGGAAGTCAAACTCAAATAATGGTAAAGGCAGCAGAGAAGTCGTTGTCACCGCATACGTAAGACAAAAACATTCTCTTTTATCATTTATTAAAACGATTCGTATGGAAATATTCTTTTTTTATAAAAGTAAAAGTCAAAGGGGTTTATACACACTATAAAATAATGTTGTGTATAAAACAAAATATTCTTCAATGAAAGGAGATTGAGACGAAGTCCCTTACCTCGTGTCTGACTTGACTCGATCGTTCTTTAATCTCATGAATAATAAACTAGAGTTAATTTATACTTCATTAAAAACCTTTTTCATGTTCATTATTTCTTTTATATCACTTATTACCATGTTATGAAAATTATGTAATTATTTATGTTAATAACGGTCGTTTTGTCGATCTTTGGTACTTGAGTCAAAAATAAACTTCTTATAATTACATGTTGTTCATGTGGTAAAATAACCATTATATAAAAAATTGTATTCATTATTTACATATCATAAATATAATATATATCCAGTATATACATGAATTTATAATATTACATAACATTTAGAGGTAAGAAATGAAATACACCATTCATGGAGATGGTAAGCCGTACGTATGCATGAACACTACTTTAATTTCTATTTTGTATTTAATGGAATGAAATCATAATGATATAAAGGTATATTATAATTACAGTATAATATGATATATAATATCACTAAATGCATCCTTTATACATCCCACATATGGAATTAACGAATCAAATCACATTGAGGGCGCGATAGTCCACACTTCCAAAAATGAAATTATCGCGTTTACCCATAATGGAAACCGTAAAGGTATGAAATAAATGAAAAATACAGAAGAATAAAGAAAAAAATAAACATAATATATATCATATATAAATATTGTGACATCTTAATGGCCACCATTAATGTTTTTAAAGGAAGATTGAACAATCATCGTTTCATGAGGCCGTAATTGACCATCCACAGAAATAGTATGTTCTTTAACCATTATACAGAGGTGTGTGTAAGTTTAGATCAAATCCTTCCCATAAAAACATCCTAGTATATAGAATATACTAATGTTGTTACAAAAATAATGTAATAAAAAGAGATTAGGGGGTTGGAGAAGAAAAATAAAACAAAAGGACATAAGGGAAGACATTACCTTTAAATCGGGTAAGTCCACTTGGTTTGAACCAAAAGGGTTTCTTGAAGAGATTTCTACCCCTGGAAAGGAATATATGATGAATATATGAATGTGGAGAGATAAATGGATAATATTTTGTCTGATCCAATGTCATGAGAGTTGTGAGTAAGGTGGTAGAGGTGGGGGCCTTTTATAAGAGGGAGGAGGGGCACTCTTGGAAAGTCAAGAAATGTTACTTTATTTTAGTATGAGTTTCAGATTTTAAAGGTCCCAAAATATTATATTTCTAGTATAAGGTAATAAGGGTTCGAAATCCACCCATAAAATAGGTTTTTGATAAGTGTATGTCTTATATTTTACATTATATTTTCATTTTTTTAATCGGTCATTAATAAGTTAGTCATTACATCATCATGCTGTCATAAATAAATAAATTTATTTAATGTCTAAAAATTATAAAAAAATACTATGATGTAGGAAATATTTTTATCTTTCCAATAATTACTTCTAGTCTAATAGATCGTTTACACAGACAAAAATAAATTTTTTTTATCTAGGTGTTACATACTTTTGTGATATTCTCCTTTCTTTAAAAATAAAATGATAAAGTGTCACTATCACCCAAAAGGGATTCTATGGGGTCCCTAAGTTTGGTACAAGGAATATAATGGTCGGACATGACACAAACAGTAACATTAGGACACATGTTGGGGTCATTTTATATTATTATGATATTATTTTATTACCCTTAACTACCAGATTACAAATTAATCACGACAATTAACGATAATTACCGTCGTTAGTACTCATAATGTCCAAAAACAAAATAGTCTTAAATAAATAATTTTTACATTATGATTAAAAATATGGATTCCATTTTACCAAATTCAAAACACATAAATTTCAGTAATTAATTTAAAAATAATTTTCGTTGTCAAAACAAATAACGGGTTTATTTGAAACAATATATATGAAAAGATTGGCACTTTTTTATGCCCAATTCCAAAGTGAAATAAATTACAATGACCAGAATTGTATTATATGGTAAAAATAAATTCTAATTAAACATTAAAACCAATTGAAAAGTTAATCTAACTATAAAATTAAATTAGATGAAAAAGTAGTTTTGAAGTAAAATGCAGTATTTTTCACTATTCATTAAAAAATAAAAATTGTTATAAAAATACCAAAAAAGTATCCAAAGTATATTTCAATGATCTAATTCTAAAGAATAAATTTATTTTGACAAATAGAGCTTATAAAATTGTCAAATGTTTTATTTAAAAAAAGGGTTGCTATCAAAAGGTGGTAAAACAATCTTTAAAAAAATAATAGAGTATTATATGCTTAAGATTGGATTTATTCTCCTATAAAACACTATATAATTCTTAAGTAGACATAGATAAGAAAATATATTATTCATTACTTACTTGGGATGTTACATCCTTCCTCCTTTAGAATATTTTTCCCCACAATTTATTTACTTATCAAATAAGTGGGGTTATTTATCCCTCATTGCATTTTTAGATTCCCATGTTGCCTCTTCAATCATGTGGTTTTTTCACAAAACCATTAATTGATGAATAAATTTATTCCACAAAACATGATCCCTGTGGTCAATAATCTGGATCAGTTGTTCCTTGTAGTATTGACTTTCTACCAGCTGAACTACCTCTAGAATCAAAACATGAGATGGATCCGGCATGTACTTCATTGACATTGAAACATGAAAAACATTGTGTAACTGGGATATACTCAGAGGTAAAGCCACTCGGTATGCAACTGATCCAACTCTCTACAGAATTTCATAGGGTCCGATGAACCTTGGACTCATCTTTCATTTCTTACCAAATCGCATCACACTTTTCCATGGTGAAACTTTGAGGAACACATGATCACCTAACTCAAAAGAAAGATCCTTCATCCTTTTGTCTACATAACTTTTCTGCCGAGTCTGAGATATTGTAATGTGCTTCTGAATTATCTGAACTTTTTCTGCCAAATCTTCCTCCAATTCTGGTCCCATCAACTTCTTTTCACCTACTTCTTCCCAAAAAGCTGGAGCTCGACACCACTTCCCATATAATGCCTCAAATGGTTCCATCTGTATGCTGGAAGGAAAACTGTTATTATAAGAAAACTTAACCAAAGAAAGATGTTGGTACCAACTTCCCTAATAATTCATTGAACAATCTCGTAGCATATCCTCTAATGTCTGAATTGTTCATTCTGATTTCCTATCTGATTGAGGATGAAAAGCTGTACTAAAATTAATTCTGTACCCAATGACTTCTGAATCCCTTTCCAAAAGTTAGAATAAATATTGGGATCACGATCAGATACAATGAAGAGGGGAACTCCATGTAACCAGACTATCCCATTAAAATACAAACGAGAAAGTTGATCTAGGGAAAAAGTATCTCGTATATCAAGGAAATGAGCATATTTAGTCAAGCGATCAACAATAACACAGATTGTATTATTACCTCGAGGTTTCATCATAAATCCCACAACGAAGTCCACAAATATATTCTCCCATTTCCACTCTGGCACTGGAAAAGACTGAAGCATACCTTTTGGAAACTGCTGATCCGCTTTAACCTATTGAATAGTCAAGCACATTACAGTAAAATCAGCAATATCTCTTTTCATTCTGTCCCACTAGTAATACTCCCGAAGATCCCTATACATTTTAGTACTTTCTAAATGAACTAAAAATGGAGAACTATGAGATTCACTCAACAAATCTCTCTTCAACTATGAATCACAAGGTAGACAAAATCTCTTCCCAAATCACAAAACACAATCATTATTAATGTTGAATTCAGGAATCTTACCCTTCTGAACCAGCTCTATCTTTTCCTGCAACTCACTGTCTTGCTTTTGTGCTTGCTTAATTCTGTCTGATAGATATGATTTCACTGATACCTGAAACAAAACAATAGAACATCATGCACCAAAAACTTCTATTCCAAAGTTCATCAAATCCTTAACCAAAGGATCATGTTCCAAACGTAACATGTTTAATGAAGCATTACTTTTTCGACTCAAAGCATCAGCCACTTTATTTGCTTTTCCCAGATGGTAATGAATTGTACAATATTAATCCTTAATTAATTCTATCCATCTCCTCTCTATCATGTTCAATTATATCTGAGTGAATATATACTTTAATATTTTGTGATCGGTATATATTTCACACATTACTCCATACAAATGATGCCACAAAATTTTTAAAGTGAAAACTACAGCAGCTAATTCCAATTCCTATGTAGGGTAATTTTCCTCATGAGTTTTCAACTGACGTGAATCATAAGAAATTACCTAATCATTCTACATTAGGATGAAACCAATTCCTTTAAATGAATCATCACTGTAGATAACAAACTCACCATTCCTTGAAGGTAGTGCCAAAACTGGAGCATTCACCAATCTTCTTTTCAATTCCTGAAAATAATCATCACATTTTTTTGTCCAGATAAACTTAACACCCTTCGGATTTAGCTTAGTCATTGGACTAGATAACCATGAAATTATTTTAATAAACCTTCAGTATTATCCTGCCAAACCAAGAAAACCATGAATCTCAGTTATATTTGTTGGTCTTGAAATTCTTCAACAACCTTTGTTTTTTCAGGATCAACAGTTATCCCATCTTTAGAAACAATGTGACCAATGAAAGAAATTTGTTGCAACCAAATCTCACACATGCTGAATTTCTCATACAATTTATTTTATTTTATGGTTTTCAAAATATACCTTAAATGAATTTCATTCTCCTATTTAATTTTCTAAAACACTAAAATATCATCAATGAAAAAAACCACAAACTTATCCTAGATCTCATGGAAAATTCTATTCCTATGGTCCTTCAATATAGCAGGTTCATTGGATATCCCAAAATGCATAACTACAAACTCATAATGGCCATATATTGTACTAAATGTGGTATTAGGAATATCATCTTCTTTTACCTTCAACTAATGGTACCCCGAACTCAGGACAATCTTTGAAAAATATTGTGCTTCATGGAGATGGTCAAACAAATAATCGATATGAGGAAAAGGGTATTTATTCTTAATAGTGATGTTATTCAAGGATCTATAATTAATGAAAAGTCTCATTGAACCATCTTTATTTTTAACAAATAAGACAACAACACCCATGGTTATGTGCTAGATCTAATGAAACCTTTCTCTAATAAATCTTGTAATTTCTCCTTCAACTCTAAAAGTTCAATTTGACCCATTCGATAAGGGGGTCTTGAAATTTTCTTATCATCAGGAACTATGTCAACAGTAAATTCAAATTCTCGATCTGGTATTATTCCAAGCAACTCATTAGGGAAAAAATTAGGATACTCATTTACCACTAGCACATCATTAATCTGATTGGTTTCGTTGTTTTCAACAATATGAGAAAGGTAATATTCATTTCTATCTTTTACATGTTTCTCAGCCTCTTAATATGTTATCAACAGTAAGGGTTCATTTTTGTACACAAACTGAAAGTCTTTCTAAAAAGAAACTTATTTAGATCTAAAGTCAATATTAGCATAGTAAACAGAGATCCAATCCATAACCATGAAAACATCAAACTCTACTAGAGGTAAAGAAATAAAGTTTTCAAGTAGGTTGTTTCCATGGATAAGGATATGAAGATTATTATAAATTCATTTTACCTCATCATTTCCCCCAGGTGTTTTTACCAAAAGTTCATGAGTCATTTCTTGAGATGGAATTCCCAATTTACATAAAACTTCTTCAAGGATAAATGAATGTGTAGACCCTAAATAAAACAACACACTAGCATAATCTGAAAAAAAACAAACAAAGTACCTGATACCACTTCATTTGATGGCCCAACATCTGCTGAAGTAGTTGCAAAGGATTTCACCACACCTTTCTGCTTGTAGTTAGACTTCTTCCGATCATTAAATCTCTTTGTCGAACACTCAATTTCATAATGACCCTTCTCATTGCACTTGAAATATTTGACTAACTGTATATAAAATTTGGTCTTACCATCACCTTGATCTTTTCTAGTGCAATCACGAGCCGTATGTCCCATCTTACCACATCTGTAGCACATTACAGAATTCATAAGACATTCCCCATCATGATTTTTACCACATTTATCACAAATTGGAAACATAGTTTTCTTACCATTAGACCTTTTTAAGGGATTCTTCCCTTTCTCCTGCCACCTCGGTCTCTCATTTTATTGGTTTTTATTGATCAATTGATCATCAGAAAACTCTATTTCCACCTTCCCAGCACATCGAACAAGTTTTTCATAACATTTAACTCACGAGAAGCTAATGACCTTCGATATTTTTGACTTAATCATGAGTAAAAATGATTTATTTTACTATCAAGGACTCAGAAAAAATGTGGATCATACCTTGCCAATTGAGTGAATTTTTTTTTTCATAAGCAGCCACTAAGTCGTCCTCTTGCCTCAATTCCATGAATTGTTTTTCTATCCAAATTCAAACAGCCTTAGGAAAATATTTCTTAAGAAACATACCCTTGAATTCATCCCAGTCATGAGAATCAATCTCATCGGTGTCCCTGATATTTTTAACCATCGACCACCACTGATTTGATTCACCCTCCAAACGGTAAACAAAAAAACTAACCTTTTGATTGTCTGAACACCCCATGACATCAAAAATCTTCTCCAATGCTTTAATCCAACCTTCAGCTATAACAAGGTCATATGATCCTCTGAATGAGGGGGATGTTGCCTCATGAAATGTTCCACCACTGACATATTTCTTTGCAGTTGATCTAGCTGATCTCATGCATGGATACCACCACCATTTATCGTTTGAGTGAACTACGCTATTTATGCAACGAATTGTTCAGTTTCAATTCTGACTATCTCAGGATGCTGATTCGGAAGGTCATTTCCTTCGGTATGCCTTCCTAGCACTGCTTTCCTATTTCCTCTATGGAAAACCATTCTTAACTAACATGTATTTGATGAAGCGACATGGTAATCTTCAAATGCTATTTCATTTTCAATTTGACCATAAAAAATATTTTTGGATAATCATTTATTAGAATTCTAACTCTGAATGTTATCTAAACTGACCTATGATACCAACTATAAGGCCCCAGCTTTAAACATTACTTATTCTTGAGTTATTTCAAGAAAACACATTGAGGATCTTTTCAGTTTTAGAGTTTTAGAGAATTAGATCATAAAGCATTCATTACATTCCAAATTTAAAGAAGGTGGTCACATAAAAGGCAGTATTCATTTTTCCCATAAAAGGAAACATATTTAAAATAAAACATGGACTCTTTCTTGACACATCCTTGACACTATCATCACATCATGTACTTTTCCCTTGACATGTGAAAAACATTTCAAAAACATTGGATGAGCATAAAAATATCATTAAAGGATATAAAAATACGGAAATAAAACCTTGGTCCGTGTATACATAAGAATCAATGAAATCATACATTACTCATAAAAAACAAGCACAATAACATTCGTCATGAAATCATAAGATTCATGAATAACTTATAGAAATAATAAGACATAATGTTAGCTTGAGTATTTCATAACATTCTTACGTATGGAGTAACCCTTATGGTTACGTTTGGAATACCCATCACAGTATATTCCCTAAATATATTCAGAGAAAACTCAGTGTTTAACTACTTCCTGCTACCCAATGCATTGGAGAGATATCACGGCCTCACCCACCCTTAGTTTTTCACGGAACCACATATCTTCATAAACAATGCCCAAGAACTATAACATAATTGTATCACATAAAACTTGCATAAAGGAAAAATAACATTACCATATTTCAATCACAAGATATCAAAAACACATTGATATAATCGAAACATTATCATTAACATTTTCAATACCAAAATAATAAAAAATTAAAACTTGGTATTTATCTTTCATTAAAAAAAACGTTATGGCTTGTAGAGGAAGCCGAAACTCAAATAATGGTCATGGTGGTGGAGAATTCATTGTCGCCGCATACGTAAGACAAATACATTAACTTTTGTCATTTAAAAAAATGATTCTTATAAAAATATTATTTTTGAGTAAAATTAAATGTCAAGGGGATTATACACCGTATAAAAGAATTTTGTTTATAAAACAAAATATGCCTCAATGAAAGGAGATTGAGACGAAGTCCCTTACCTCATGTCCGACTTGAATCGATCATTCTTTAATCTCTTGAATAATAAACTAGAGTTAATTTCTCCTTGCTTAAGAACCTTTTCATGTTCATTATTCCTATTATATCACTTATTACCATGTTATTAACATTGTATATTTATTTAAGTTAATAACGGTCGTTTTGTCGATCTTTGTACTTGAGTCAAAAATAAACTTCTTATAATTAAAAGTTGTTCATGTGGTAAAATATAAATTATATCCATAATTATATTAATTATGTAGATATCATATATAAAATATATATCCAGTATATTCATGCATTTATAATATTACATAACATTTAGAGTTAAGAAATGAAATGCACCGTTCATGGAGAAGGTAAGCTGTACGTACGCATGTACACTACTTTCATTTCCATTTCGTATTTAATGGAATGAAATCATAATGATATAAAGGTATATTATAATTCCAGTATAATATCATATATAATATCATTAACTCCATCCTTTATACATCCCACATATGGTATTAACGAATCAAATGACTTTGAGGGGGTGGTAGTCCGCACTTCCTAAAATGAAATTATTGGGTTTACCCATAATGGAAACCATAATGGTGTGCCATAAATGAAAAATACAGAAGCATAAGGAAAAAATAAAAATAATATATATCATATATAAATATAGTGACATCTTAATGGCCACCATGAATAGTTTTAAAAGATGATTGAACAATCATCGTTTCGTGAGACAGTAATTCGCCATCCACAAAAAAAAATATGTTCATTAACCATTAGACAGAGGTGTGTGTAAGTGTAGATCAAATAAATCTCATAACAACATCCTATTATATTTAATATACTGATTTTGTTACAATAGGAAGCAATAAGAAGAGTTTACGGGGTTGGAGAAGCAAAATAAAACAAAAGGACATAAGAGAAGATATTACCTTTAAATCGGGTAACTCCCTTTGGTTTGAACAAAAAGGGTTTCTTGAAGAGCTTTCAGCCTAATGTATGTCTTCTATGATGAAGATAGGGATGTGGATAGATAAAATGATCAGATTTTGGCTGAGCCAATGGATTGATAGGTGTGGTAAGGTGGTAGAGGCATGGGCCGTTTAATATAGAGAGGAGGGGCACTCTTGGAAAGTCATGAAATTTTACTTTATTTTAAAATGAGTTTCGGATTTTAAAGGTCCCATAATGATATATTTCGAGGATAAGGTGATAAGGTTACGAAATAAATCCATGAAATAGGTTTTTGACATGCTTATGTCTTAGATTTTACATTATCTTTTAATTTTATTTATCTCATTAATTAATGAGGTAATCGCTGCATCATCATGGTGTCATAAATAAATTAATTTATTTAATGTCTAAAAATTATAAAAAAAATACTATGATGTAGGAAATAATTTTAGATTTCCAATTGCTATTTATAGTCTAAGATATCGTTTACACTGAAAAAACTAATTTTTTTTTACTTAGGTGTTACATAATTTTGTGGTATTCTCCTTTCTTTAAAAATTAAATGATAAAGAGTCACTATCACCCAAAAGTGATTCCATGGGGTCCCTAAGTTTGGAATAAGGAATCACATGGTCGGCCATGACACAACCAGTAGAATTAGGAGACATTATTGAGTAATTTTATAATATTTTTATATTATTTGTTTACCTTTAACTACCCGATTACTAATTAATCATGATAATTAAAGATAATTTCTGTCATTACAATTAATAATTTCAAGAAACAAAAGAGTCTTAATTACAGAATTTGGAGATTCTGATTCCAAAATGGAATCTATTTTACCAAATTACAAACACAAAAATTGCAGTAATAAATTTAAAATTAATTTCTGTTGTCAAAACAAATAGAGGGTTTTTTTGAAACAATATCTTCGAAAAGTTTAGCACTTGTTTATGCCCAATTCCAAAGTAAAATCAATTAAAATGACCAAAATTGTATTAAATGGTAAACATATATCCTATTTATACTTTAAAACCATTTTAGAAGATAATATATCTATATAAATAAATTATATGAAAAATCATTTTTGAAGTAAAATGCAGTATTTTTCACTATTCATTAAAAATAAACATTGTCAGAAAAATACCAAAAATTTATTCAAAGTAAATTTCAATTTACCAATTCTAAAGAATAAGTTTATCTTGAAAAATAAAGATACAAAATTGTAAATTTTTTTATTTTAAAAAAGTTTTTCCCTCAAAAGGGGGTAAAATATTCTTTGAAAAAATATTAGATTATTCTATGATTAAGATTGGATTTATTCTCCTCTAAAACACTATATAATTCATAAGTAGATATAGATAAGAAAATATATAATTCATTACATACTTGGAATGTTTCAAATTATCTTGAATAAACCATATATATTCTTAAAACTACCATAGTATTGATTTTTAGATATAGAACATAACATTGGCATTATGCATTATGTGAAAAAAAATTACTAAATTTTTTATTTGAATAATGATTGATATAAAATGAAAAAATGATGGATTTAATTTTAAATTGGACTTCAAATACATGGGAGTATTTTTGGAGTAATCTCCATATATAAATGAAAATATAACATATTTAGAATCATCATGTCCCAAATTATACAATGGTGATATTTTGAAAACATTTCATCGTCTTCATGGAATTAAACTACATAGTCGATATTATTAAAATATGAAGAACATTATGTCATTTAAGGGTTTCAAATTGGTAGGTATGTAATCTCATGACTTTCTTTTATTTATGAAATAACTACCACTTATCATATTGTATGATATATTTCTTACACTTGACAGAAATACTATAGGTTATTTAGTTTTTTCATATCCTTTTATAGAATATTAATTTTCCAAATTTTTAATATGTGTTATAGAGTGAATATGAACTTAGATGTTAACTTCTATAAATTTATTTCCCAAAATTTTATGGATATAATGATTCATATGGTGACTAATTTATTAGATGAGATAATAAAATGTTGGGAAATTAATTTACATTAGATGTATCATTTTGATGGTTCTATAGAGGTTTTGAAGGGATATGTTAAATATCATTATCAAAAAAGTCCTATAGTATTAAAAAACTTTCTTCATTGAGGTGGTTGAGAATTATAATTATTATTTGTATTATTTGAAGAATATTGACCTCCGTATATCCTAACATTGGATATTTTAGAATTTAGGTTGAGGGATTTGGGGCTTATAGGTACCATTCAATGTAATGATAGGATGAAAACACATTTTTTAATTTTGAACCACAAAAATGAGTTTCAAAAAAATATATCAATAAATATTAGAGGATTAAAGGAAAAATATCATAAAATAATTGAAAATTAGTTGATGATTGAGTATAAAAATACATGGGTTTCATGCTTTAAATAGAAAGTCAACATTGCTTTATCTACATCAGGAACACTGAAATGGTTGGAAGTGGGAATGTAATGACCCAAAAATTTATAAATGTAAAATTACATTCATAAGTTTATGTCACAAACTATAAATGGTATAAAATCACTCTCATAACACAGTAAAAAATTTACAAATAAATAATTAATGACAAATGAAGTATTTCTAGAAGTTAAGTAGCCTACACCAATGATATTCTAAAATAAACTTTGGAATAGTATTGAGACCCTTATAAATAGTAAACTGTAAAATAGTATATTAACCCCAATCATGATAGTTTAAATAAAATTTATCCATCTTATAAGTTAAAATATTATAAATTATTTCATCATATAAGTAAATAAATATTTTAAAAAATATTAATTAAGTGATGGTATATTTGTAAGTTAAGGATATTTAATAAAACTTTCATGATTAATTAAATTATATAAAATGGAATTAATTTTCATAACATTTCTAAAAAAAATTATTATTTTGATGTCTTATTATTATATGATAATAAAATGAGACCTTAATTAATTTTTCAATGAGTTATTAAATAAGTTAAAATGTTAAGATCTATATTTCCCAAGTAAATGTGAATTTTAATGAAAACATTATTTTATCATATTTAGAAAATTATTATCATAAAATTGAGTTCATTATTGAATTATACACATAAAAAACCGTTAGGTTTATTTTTTTGTGATTTTTCTAAAATTCATGAATTTTTAGTGAATAGTAAAAAGTGGTAATTCACGGTATATATACAATATAAGATAAAGACACTATTACTTCAGACATGGAATATGTAAAAAATATTTTTTAGAACTTAGATGATATGTTTACCATATTTACACTCAAGAATAAATTCTACTTCTCTTCTTGGAAAAATAACAATATAAAGAATTAAATACTCAGAAAAAACCCCTCTACACTACTATAAAAACCACGACTCACCTTTTATTCTCATAAAACCTCCAAATAATTTATACCTGTCCAAATCACACTAAAATATCTTCCCAAACCCCTTATTCATGTCCATGATCTATTGGTATCATCAAAGGACCAAAATCATTTCCCTATGGTGGTTATCAAGGAGGTGGAATTCAAGATGCAAATTCTTCTGTCCTTTTCTTTTAATCTGCTTAATGTTTTTTATGTCCTTATTTTCTCCTCACCAGAATTCATCTAGATGGTATTATATCTCTATTCACATAAAAATATTAGATGATTATTATTCTAAGGGAATAATCCATCTTCAATCCTCCTTCTACTTGACCTTTCATTTTAAAATTTAAAACACTGTCTCTGTTTTGTTAAGTTATCACATTCAAAGGTGAGAAAGTATTAAATTACCATTCCATCATTCATGACATATCATGAAACCATTTATTGGTTAAAAAGTTTATAATATATTTATTGAAACAAATTTAAATGTATAGAACATATATATATATATATAACTAAATTATAAGAAAAAAATAATTGATTGTGATAGAGAAACTGCCAAATGGGCCTAATTGGTTACCAAGAACTTTTATCAAATAATTCAACCTCAAACAAAATATAATATTCATTTATTTGATAATTTAAAATTTTTTATGTTCATTAATATCTTATAAATTCAATTTCGGATTTCTATTTCTTTTTTACTTGGAATTTAAAACACTTATAGAGGTCCATAGATCATGAAAACTATGAAAAAAAAAGCACTCTTGAATGATGACATTGAACACTATAAATCACTAAAAAGACCATAATTGAACATAATAAAATTATACTAAATTAATTATCTATAGAAAAGGTTTAATAATTATTAATTAATGAATTTATTATTATTATTCTTGACATTATCATCAGGTGAAATAATATTTCAGACATAAGGTATGGTATTCTACATGAAACTCCATTTTTTTCCTTCGAGATAATATTTATCCCTAATTACCCCAATGTAATTCTTATTTACATGTATTTCATTGATGTAAATTATATAAATTTGATTCAAAATGTTTTATCCAAATAATTAAAACCTTATTTCATAGGAAAATAAATGATTTAATAAGGCTCCCTACATAATTCCTCTTGATAAGAAAACACGATTAAAGGGAAATTATTGAATTCTTACCCAATTTGAAGTGAAATCCATAATCTGTCTTAAGAAATTTTTATTTTTAGAAAATAACTTAGTTGATTATTGAAAATTGCATTATTTACTTATAGTTTTATATAAAATATTATCCCATTTCAAGCTTTAAATTCTCTTTAATGTTTTCCTGAAATGACACAAAAATGTATTATTTAAAAGTTTGTAAAATTCTCATTTTACATGGTATCAGTTTAATTTGAAATCACTTATAATAATATATTATTTTTTAAATTTATGAATTTCCATTTATTATGTAATTCCTTTCATTTATAGAAACTGTAATGATCCACCAATTTATTGTGTTTTATGACATAATTATGACACCCATTTCATTCTATTTGAAAACTTTTTTTTGATTACTTATGTGTGATACATTATTTGGCTTGCATATTCATGAAAATTTTATTATGGGTGCACCCAGATAGTGTTCCAATACATTGGGAACTATTTTTTCTCATGAGAAATCATTTTGGTATAGAGACTGAGCCTGATTCCTTTACGGGACATTGTCCAACACATTATATTGTATTGGTTGTTAGTCATGGTTCATGTTCATGTCATGGTTTACATTTTCTCCACATTCCAATGATTTCATTATTATATTTTCCCATGTTATACCTATTATAATTCATTGGTTTTATACTTGTTCTGTCACTTTTATTCTATCACAATATATCTTCTAACCCATTTTCTAGGTTTATTCCAATACATAATCCCTTCCTGGGGTTTTTAGAACATCCCTATTGATTACGTAATACCTAGCTATTTCTATGAGTATAAAAGGATTCAAAGATATTTTTGAGTTAATTATTAAGATTATATAAAATATATTCTTTTTTGTGGTGTTTAATTAATTACCTAACCTCTAAAACCCTAGAATTCATGATCATTGGCTAGTAATTTGATGATTATTTATACCTAAAATCATGTGATAATATGTTTAAAAGGGTAGGATCACTATTTATGGTCTCAGAAAATGGTATAGTTATTTTTGGGATTAGGATTAAAAACACCAGTGAAATCTATAGGGATAATACTAGGAATTAAAAAACATCCCTAAATTTTGGTTAGTATAAAGTATATTCTTTGTGAAGAAAATACATCACTATCTCGATATAAAAAAGTTGAGATGACTTTGGAATAGATGTAACAAGAAGTAGCCAATCCTAAAATGTGTTCCATTCCAAACTTGGGGTAACCTAGAACACGTCAAAGGGCCTTATTATGCACATAGTTTTACACTCCTTGTGGATATTCTTTGATAAATTCATAAGCTAATTACGTGTCAAAATTAAGGGAACAATGAAACTTTCATTAAGAATATATGTTAAGAAACATATCATGGCTAGCGTTGATTGAAACGTAGGGAATCACACATTAGGATATAAATTTCCATTATATGTTTATCAATTTATGTTTCATTTCTCTTTTTAATGATTATTATAAATTTTTAAAATCCCCTTATTGGACAATATTTTTCTTAATTAATGGGTGGAAATAGAAGAACATATTACAACAATCAATATGATATTCACTGTGATTATTTCCCTAATGATATGCTAAATATGATGTGAATAGAAGAGAAAAACACTATAAAAGTACTAACTCAATAATACAATGTTATTAATAATTACATGAAATGTGTAGAACTACATACTTATCATAACAAAGATAAATTTTTTGTACAATTCTTCATGCACAAAATTCCTCCCATGATTAGAGGATATTCTGATCCCCTCCTCAAAAAATAATGTATTAACTCTATTGATAATATATTCACTATCTTCTAGTGCTCAGAAACATAAAATGATGTGATCAAAATTTTTCATTTTTATAGATAAGTAGATCAATGGTGGAAACAGATTAGGAATACAAAGTCCATATAGAAAATTGATTCCATTGAATGTGGAAGTTTTAAGAAAATAATTCTGAATAAGAATTTTCCCCTAACCGTCCACATCAAGATGGAAAGGGGATTCATTAGACTTATGAAAATGGAACATGATTCTATGGAGAGATTTACTAATATTGGTCCCATGAGCCCGATGATATAAATTAGAAATACAGTTTACAATGGGTGATAAATTCCATGATGAAAAGAAGTCCTATCATCACATGTGTCAAACGTGTGGGAAATAGCATCCTAAAAAGGCATAAAGGTAATAAAGAGATGGATTTAATGTGTATGAGAAGTGAATATAGATTATAACTGCTAAAGGGATATGGTTAATCCCAATAATGATGATTAATTAAGGATTATTAATATCCATGATCAACATTTACTGTGTTGTTCCAACTGTATGGAACATGTGCATTTTTTTATTCAACACTATAAGGATTGTCTAGTGAGAGGAAATCAATAATAACCTCCAATTATTTAATGAAGGGAATATAATATCAATACTATTGAGGTGGATCTTAATAATTACATGGTGATAAGTATGTTGGTTATTCAATCAAGAATATCAAAAATATATTTTTATTCCAGTTCTATGCAATCTATAAAATGATGAATGTTTAGGAAAACTATTCAAATACCACATCAAAATTTAGAAGATGAGATATACATGACAACATAAAATAGATAAATTATTGCATCAAAATTTTATAACTCATCCCTTGTTAATGTGTGTGGGATAAACCTCCATGAAAATAATGTTATAGTCCCTTTGGTACAGTTTGATGTTATATTAGGCATGGATTCCCTACAATTATATAAACCGAACATAAAGTATCATGAAACGTATATCACTCAAACATCTTCCCAATCCCCTTCCCCATGTCTAAATTCTCTTCATCTATTCAAAAATCCCCATCTTTTTCCTTAGTGAGGTTTTCAAGGAGGATAAATTTAATAGTTAAATTCCAATTTCTGTTTTTTTTAATATCTTATAATGTCCTTTTCTATTTTTTTATTTTTTCATCACCTCCCTTAAAACAAATGGTATACAAAATTCATTTGTGATGTATTAATTTATCACAATCAAGTACGATAACAATTTTAATTTATATTCCCTCCATAATGAAATATCATTAAATATTTATTATGTTAATAGTAGACTATAATATATTTATTAAATCCTATTAAACTTTATGGAACCATATTATAAACATAATACTAAATTATAAAATAAAACTAGTTCGTTGTTACTGAAAAAACAAGAAATTTACCTAAATGATTACTAATAACTTTTATCTAATGATTCATCCTAACCAAAAATAAACAAATGATTCATATATTCATTTAAAATTATATATTTCTATTAATAACTTTTAAAATCTATTCATGATTTATATTTTTATTTTACATTAACTTCTATACTCTAATATAGGTGAACTAACCATGAAAACTTTGAAAACGAGCTCTCCCGAACGATTATAATTGCAAACTAAAACTAATTAAAAATTCAATAAATGAACATAATAAAATTGAAATAAATAATTTAAATTTATTAAATGTTATTTAATTATTAATTAATTAACTTATTTTCTATATTAGTGAATTTAATATCATGTGTGGAATTCTTCCAGACATAAGGTAATGAATTCTACCCATACATCCATTATTCTTCGAGTTACACTTTATCACACTTTACCCAAATGAGATTATTCTTTATAATATCTTAAATTATAAAAATGTGTTTGAAAATATTGTATCCAAATAATTATGTCCATCTTTGATGGGGAAATATATCCTTTTAGAAGGATCCCTACTCAATTTACCTCGATAATAAAACACAATTAAAGGGAACTTCCAGAATTTGTACCCATTTTCAAGTGCACTACCTAATCAGTTTAAAGAAACATTTATTATTAAAAATCACACTTTTTAGTAAGAAAAAAATCTTGGTTAACTTATAGATTTATATAAATAATATTCAATTTTATAATTTAAATGCTCCTTAAAATTTTTATTAAACTACAATCAAATAATTTATTAGTAGAGTTTCTTAAATGATCTTTTTACATGGTAAAAATTTAGTTTAATATAACATATAATGATATATGCCTATTTTACATTATGAATCTCCATGTATGATTTAATTCCTTTTTTTCATGTAAATTTTAATGATATGACCACTTATTATGCTTTATAACATGATTATGATACCCAATTCTTTCCATGTGTAACCCTTATGTTTGATTCATTATGTATGATTCTTTACGTGGAAGAAATATTCATGAACATTCTATAGTGGGTGTATCCATATTGAAATCCAATGAATTGGGTAATTTTAAGTCTCATGAAATTTTATGTCTAGATAGGTAGTGAACCTGATTCTGTTATGGGACATTGTCCACAATGTTAGAAAGTCTTTGAAGTTTTCCAGGTCTAATGTTTATGTCATGTCATATGTTGTTTCCACATTCCTATAACACCAGGATTATATTTTTCCATGTTATACTGTTATAATTCCCTATGATTATTAATTTTCTGTTCTTTTAATTCTATTAATACATATATCTTTTTACCCATGTGTTATGTGTATTCATATTTTTCTTCCCCTATAGGGATTTTAGATCATACCTTATGGTCATGTATTCTCCAAGTTATCATATGAATATATGATTGCTCAAAGGGAATTATGAGGTTATTATAATGATTAAATAAAACTTTTTTCTTATTTCATTATGTTTAATTATGATCATAATCTATATAAAACGAGGCTTTATGGTTCTGGATTAGAAATTTGTGAATTATTTATGCTTAAAATCTTATAACAATAAGTGAAAAATGATTTGTATGTTATAAGGAAAACCAATTACAATTATCACGTGGTTTGGTGTTGATATTATGGGTTATACACTTTACATATAATAATGGATTGCAAGATTACTATTTAAAATAGTTGGGTAATGATAATTTCATAAGGATTGAATTTTTTGAGTGAAATAGTTAAAATTACAATTTTCGCATCAATGAAAATATTTATGGTTTTCAGAATATATGGTACAATTATTATAGTATCTTTTTTGTAATATTGATTAATGGTAACTGGGTTCACAGTAATAGTGATGTGAACATGATGATGAAAGATTTTCACTCTTTTAATTGAATGGATTTTACTCCAACAGGAAAAATTTATCATGACAGCCCATCCAATGATATTATTTTATTTTATTGGTCCATAAAATGATCAATGTTTGTTCAATTTAAAAGGGAAAATTATTCATTTTGGGGATTTAGATGATGATTATGTTATGGAATTATTTTATGTTTCTTAATAAATTTAGTGATTTCAGGATGATATCAATGACTAAAATGAAATCATATTCTGTACTATATGAACTGGTCATGTTGATGGGATATGCGAAAATAATGAATTATGCCCCTAATAATTTAAGTAAATATGTTTATTTTGTATCTTTTTTGAAATTTACATTTGTAAAAACTCAATTTTTTTATAACTTATATGTTTAATTATATATATAATGAATATTTATATGATTTTTGTGTTAGAATTTATATTCAACAGTTATTGTTAAACACATTTTCATTTAAAAACCCAATGTACATCATTATTTTTTTGGTTAAATGTACACATATAAAAACACTTTTTGAAACTATTTTTAAATTTATAAATTTTTTATTATTTTTTAATTTTAGAATTAGTTTTTATGTTTAATAGTTCAGCATTCATTTTTTTGTTAACAATTCTTTTTAAATATACAAATGTGTGACACTGTTTTTTATCTAAAAAATTTCTCAAATAATTATTTCAAAATATTAATTTTCATTATTATATACAAGCACCGTGAATATATTTAAATTCATCTATATAAAAGATAGGCATAGAGTCGTGGAAACATTTATCTAGGAATATGTCTGCCATTTTATTTGTATTAAATATTCAATAAAAATCATATAATGAAAGTTTTCTTTATATTAAACATAAATATTTGTTGGATTACTAGTACACCCCCTATGATTGATTAATATTATTCCTCTCTATAAAAAATTATTCCTAGAGTTGGTAGACAAGGTATTTAATGATCAATAAATCATTTTCATTCTCAAGGAAAGTAGATGATACATATTAATTTTTATGATATTAATATCCCAACTAGCTCAAATAAAACGTATTTTATATGTTATATCACAATAAAGACTCATTACGAGATTAAAAATTATTATCCTTAAGGTGTTTCATTGAAACGATGGTGAACGAAAGGATATGAGAGTCTATAACGGTTAAATATCTCAATGGATTTATTTTTATCTATCTATTTGAATATTATATATTATATATGAATAATATTTAATGTGTTCAATTATACATTACATTAAATGTTAGAGAACCTAAATCAATTCAGATAATATGTATATATTTAGAAATGGGTAGATATAATGTTTTTAATCTAATATTTCAATAAATATGATTTTTTAATATAAAAAATGAAATCATGTGCCTCATGTAAGTGTTTTTAGATGTAGTTATATAGATAAAAATTTTATCTAGCCAAGATGATAAATCATTTATGTCATGATAGGTATTATATCTTTTAAAATTTATTTAATATTACTTAATTACATATTAGAATATTATTATGTAATAAGTTTCTATAATAACTCACCAAGAGATCTAGTTATTGAATGTATACCCACATAATTTATCATGCGTATTGTATCAATTACAATTTAAAAATTTATTTTATTAATGTTGTATGTATTAACAGATAAATATAGAATAGGATCAAAATGGGTCATGTTCAATCACCTATATCCCACACTTACCTTAAAAAAATATAAAAAAGAAAGAATAAAATATTGAAAAGTAACTTATATATCAATATAAAAAATTGTTTGACAATATTGTAAGAAATTAATTATTATTTTCCATGAATTTTTAAATTTTTTAAATTAATAACACAAATTTACCATTTTAATATATTATTTAAATTTATCAATTCCAGATGATCTTCAAGATAATGTGATATAGGGGACTTTTTCCAGTAGGGTATGTTGGAAATTTTTTCTTATACATTTGGAAATCTAGAACAACTAAACTGCGTAATAGGGTATGAGTTACATTTTAGCATAAGTATTTTTTTCATCAAAGAATTTATCAAATGGAAACAAAAATAGATTCCATATACACGAAAATGAAATAACTAAAAAAGTAAATTGATGATAAAATTAAATCATTATCCACCTATCTTTGAACAAATGAAGACACAATCATTGCCTAAACAACATACCTAATCAGATCCTCCCCTCCTCATTCATAACTGACCTTATATTTTCATTTATTTGATCAGGATCCCCATTTCTATATTGTATCATAAAAAGTAATAAAATTTTAGGTGATTTTGTAAATCACCAGATTATGAGGTTAGTTCAGGTAAGTGTACCTGTACATGTTATTATTGATCAAAATGATCACCTTCTATTTCAAATATAGAAGGTTACTATAGTGGGAGACGGTGTGGTCTTTTATTTACACTGTCCTACTATCCTTCTTTATTATCTGTCAAATTATATATGAGTTTCTTAATGATTATTAATATTTTATTGATAATTAATTATAATGTTTTATTATATATATTTTATATAGGATTATCTAAAATTAAAATAATTAGTAAAAAATAATCATAGGATTATGAATTAATAACATTGCATACTCTTGAGAAATATGTGGCAATAAAAATAATATCCCATATTTCTTCTTCCTTGAATATTACTTATGATTTTCAGATGAAATACAATATATTTATAAGATACTACCCAATGAGAATATTCAAGAAATATATCATTGTACTTTCTACTTTTAATGATATTATTTACAATTGTTATAGTTGTTTTCTGTGTATGTAATTTTTTGTTCTAATTTTTTATTCATCAAATAATGTTAACATCAATTTGGTTATATATTATATACTCAAATATATATTTAAACACAATTCATTCGAAATGATACCACATGTATTTATGTTCATATATATGTAGAATAAATTTCAATTCCTATCAAATATCCAAATAATTATGATATATATATATTGTTAGTATGGATATTGGGTGATGTTTCTTCCATTTATTGATGGGTAAGATGACTAAGATAATAATTAAATAATATTCATTATAATGTCAATAATTGTGAAATTTTTATATTACTCTGGTAATTGGATGTTAGAGGAATTAAACCAAAATTAATGAACATTATATTGGTTTTTCTAATTATTTTAGGTATTTCTAAAAAAATTTAATTTTTTATAAGTGAGTATGTTTTATTCATTTTTTTAAGTTAACATTTCTTAATTATTTGTTTATAAATAATTTTAATAGTTGATATATGAAAATAATGTTCATGGAGATTTTTTAACAACAATCAATTATTATTACGAGGTTAAATAAAATCATATATATGAAATTTTATGGAACTTATATTTTATATTAGATTATATTTTAATCTTATTAAATATATATATGTTGGTCTTATTATTAAGTTAACTTATCAAAACTATTGTTTCAAACTCAAAAAATGAAGGATAGAATGTGATTATTATTTTTTAAGATTCATAATTAAGAAAATCACAAATGGGATAAAGGATGAAATTTATAAGTTTTGTTATATTAATTTTTTTGGTTTTATATAAATCTATTTTTTTCAATATTTTAACATTCATTGTTGTTATATATTTTAAATGATTTAAATTTGTATAAAAATTAATAACTTAATGATCATCGATATTTTTGTTCCCATTTTAATAAATTATGGTAAGATTAAAAATTATTAGCTATATATATTTTAATTAATGTTAAAAAATGGGTAATTAGACAATCATTATAACTATTTAGATGTTATATTCCATATTTTTTACCTAGATTTTACTGTTTTATGTTTTTATTTTGTCATTATTGTTAAAAAATTTATATTTAGATAACCAAAATCATCATTAAGTAAATATATTATGTTTTATTGTCTTTGACTCTACATTGTTTTTTTATAAAATTATTGTTTATATAGGGTTTCAGATCTGTTTAAAAAAATTTAATTTATAAATTTTTTTCAAATATATTACAAATTACATAGTTGATTTTTATAAACTAACATGGAGTCAAAATTATGTGACATTCAACATTGGTATTTTTGTGAAAATAAAGGTCTAAATACATTTTCCCTATCAGTTTATTAAAAAAATGATATCAATATTCGAAAGGAAATTTTTTAGAATAAAAATTATTGGTCATTTGATTTTGGTTTTAGGTATAAAATGATGGTTAAAGGAACATTACATATCATTTTTTCTTAAAATACTACATATATAGGCCAATATATTTTATATTTTGATTCTACTCTAGTTAAAATTTCAAAACCGATGTGGAATGAAACATTCAATGGATTTTATTAAAATAGTTTGTTTGAAACGATGATTATATTCAATTTTTGTTGAATACTTGATTTATTTGAAAAAAGATGTTGAAAATCAAATTATTACCATATTTAGGATCAATATATGTTAAAAATTCATGATAATGTTTTTAAAACAATCAACGTTAAATTATTATTTTTTACTAGTGAACAATAGTTAGATCTCTTCATAAAGACAATAGAGGTGGAATTCTAGGGAGAAAAGATCCTACAAAATGTGGATGAATATATTAAAGAAATATTATGGAATGGTTTGGTGAATATAAGTGGATTAAATTTATTATGAAGTGAGGTGATAAAGTGGGATTTTATAAATTAAGGGAGTGGAATGCTTTTAATTTTTAATAATTTCAAAATCAAAATGTTAGTTTCCTAGAAAAATATCTAAAAATTAATCAAATTAAAATTTGAATAGGGTTTGGTCGAAATTAAACCAAAAAATTAGATTTAATAAAGGGATAGTTTATTTTAACCCATATTTTTTTAGATAAAACCATAATATATCCATTTTACTCGTAACCAAGGTAACGGATCTTTACTATTTTTAATATTCACTATGACTAATTATTAAGTATAACATATTACCAAATATTCATGTTTTTTTTAAAAAAACAGAATAAAATTTATTAAATTCATTTCATATATGTGTCTAATTTTAATTTAAAAATAAACCAATAAAAAAATATGAATAAAGTTTTTCATGAAATGTATTCTATTAGAAAATGTTGATATTACGTTATCCCAATGACACGAAATTATCATATTATGGATTTAAATTTGTATAATTATATATAAAATTTGTAAATTTCATTTAAATTATTCTTTAGTAGATATTATTTGCACTAATAAAAAGGGAAAACAATTATGCACTTAATAATAGTTTTCTAAAAAATTATATCTCATTTTACCTTTAAATGATCCAGTCATTATTTATATAAAATTTATAATCAATAATTAGTTAATTATACATATTACAAAACATTATTATAAGTAAAAGTATTATTATTTTAATACTATGTTTTTCAATTTTGATGAATGATTAATTTAAAGGAATATTTTAAACTGTTCTTCTGTGATTATTTGACCTATTAAGTAGAAATTCAATATCCTTCATGTGAAATTTAATATTTATTGTGATTTTTAAATTTCTTTAACTATTATTTAATTTAATTTAAATAACCTTTTCTCTAAATATAATAGAATCTTGAAAATTTTTATGATATGAGAATGAAGAGTCCCTTGATATATTATACTTCGATCTGGATGAAAAAACCAATCCAAGGGATTTGAGGTCTCCTCATTTATAGAAAAGGATTCACAATCCATCAACATGGTGTGTGGCTCCCCAAAATGCCCATGGTGAATCTGTTCCGAGCATATATACATAATTCAATGTCTAAATCCTCAATTCTTAATCATTTTAAGAAATGTATTGCTCTCTATCATGACCTTTGAGATCGTATAATCTATCAATTTCAACAAATGGATACCTACCATGACAATCCACTACAACATATCTCCATGAACATTTACTTTTTCTCCTCACCATGCCCACTAATATGTTTTGGTGACCTCTATGCTCATTAGGTCTCATAAAGAGACCATTCATGTTCCATTTCCACTGAAAAAATTAAACCAGGACATTTTAGTTTTTGTGGTGCAACCCAAAACAAAACAAAAAAATCCATAGTCAAACTCGAAGAACCCAAGACCAAAATTACCTTACCCAAGATCAATATTCCAAAATAACATAAAAACAACTAGTACTACATACACAATTATGGTGTGGTGGCCTTATGAATGTATCTAACCCTCCCATATCCTTCATAACGCCACTAAATTAACCTTCAAATACACCAATCCCAACAAAATATTGGGGGAGGGTTTTCAAAATCCATGAAATGATATTAGAAATCACTAAAAAATAATTATACTCTAGAATAAAAATAAAAACTAGGATTGAATATGTAAATGGGTAAGTTTAGAATATCCACCCTACAAGATACCTATCTGAGGTTTCATTACATCCCAACACAACCACTAAACAAGAATAAATAGTGACTAGAAAATTATAATTTATTAAACTAGTAAAAAACAAAGTGTTACGCAACGTAAAGAAAAAGGGAACAAGAATAAAACTGAAAACAACTCTAGAAACACTGTAGGGATTTGTGTCTTATATTCCCATGAAATATCCTTCGCAAAACTAAAAACTAAACTACTGGAATGGATACCTATGAAACTAGATTACATACACTATGAGAATCCAATACTAATAATCCAAAAGGACATCCAAATATAGTAAAATACTCATTTTAAACTCACAAAATTCATTTTGGAGACCCTATAATATTTATTTCCCACTCCAAAAAGAGAAACCACTAAAATTTATGACCAACTGAGATAACTCTTAAATAAAGAAATGTTTTTGAAGGATTGACCTAATTAAGAACAGAGAAGAACCAATCCTAAAACTATTTATAATTTATGCATCACAACTAATGACAATATTTCAATATTATATTACAAAATCTAACAATCCCTATAAAAGTACTACAAAAAATCTATCTCTTATCTCAAACAACCATATAGACCATCATTTACACTCTAAGGTTATAAATTCCCATTCCCACCATGGTAACTAACCACTACACACACTTCTAATCCCACATGACCACACAAATTAGCTTTATTAATTTTCTTTTAGGGACACAAAAATTAAAATAAAGGAATCAAAACCATCCATTGTAGATAATGAACAAAACTAAACATGTTATCATACCCCCTTTTTCCATAATTATTCTCTTAAGAAATATGTTTGGGTAGAAATTCATTATAAAGAGTTTCTATGCTAATATAAAAAAACATTCAAAATTTAAATAATATTCATTTTTTAGGTGGTGATTCTAAAATCATATTAACAAAAATTTATAACACTAAGGAATAGTATTTAGAAAATCCCATCAAAGAAAAAAATCATAAAAAATATTTCACATGTGATATTATACTTCATCTATTTATAATTTAGTAAATTCAATCTTTCTTTTCACTTCAGTAATATTACTCTGTCAAAATTTTAAACGAGAATTGAAAGTATACACATGATGAGTTCCCTTATATTATTTTTCAAAATATCAAATTAACATCCCTAAAAATATTCTACCACATAGGTAATGTTATTTATGATTATAGAAATAAAAAAATTCATCAATTAATTGCATTTCTCATGCAAGACATGATCAATTGAAGTATATTTAATCACATTAACTAATAAAAAATCATACTTTTATGGTACATAAGGGATGACATGGTTTTAATTTGTTGTTTCAGCACAACATGATTAAGGTATGTGATGTAAATTAAATCATGTTAACTAATAACTCATATTAAAACTCCTAGTCATTATAAATTCTCTATTTATAATGAATTTAAAATTTAATATTCGTATCCTTGGAAATTCTTAAAATAAAAAACCTACTCTTAAGCATGTAGATTTTTATTTTAAACAATTATGAATTACATGGTATTTATGAAATTTATTACTGAAAAAATATATATTATAATCATAAAACATTATCCATGCTTGGAATCATTAAATAGGCCAATTTGTGTAATTTTTCTAAAATATTAAAGGGTTATCAATAAGAATATCACATGAATTTCACATGTAAAATGAAAAGGCCCATTATAAGAGTAAACTTAAATGACACGTGTTTAACATATTTTGAAATTAAAACTCATAATAAAACTATGTGTAATGGATATAAGTATTTCAAAATTAGTCTATATGAATGCAATCTAAAAAGAGCAAGGTTTTTATTAATATTTTATATTTGGTAATTATGCAAAATGAAATATCCAAAACATGCTTCAAAAATAGTTGCAACAAATATATATGTAGATCCACATGTCATGACTTTCAATTGAAAATAATGAATTAAATTTAAGATAAAATATGTTACGGAAAAAATCAGATTAGTTACTCATATGATACATTCAAACTACATCTCATGAGAGGTTATTATATTATTTTTCTTGACCAGTGATGGTACAATTATATCCCTTTTTATAATGCACACACCCCAAATTGGAACCAAAATATATTTTCATTAACATGTCCTTATGATTTTAGTTTTTTTCTAAACTTATAAATATTCGACATTCATTCATAATGAATATAAAATATAGCACAAAAATCATCGAGAAAACCCAATTCAAAATATTTGGGACTCATTAAGCATAATTTGGAATGATCAAAACATTTATAATATTCATTATTATGTCATTTCACATCTTATGTTGCACATAATTATAATATTTTCCCTAAATTCAATGTAATGTATTCATAAACTAAACTCTCCTATAAGTCAAAAAGGAAAATAAATAATAATACCTAACACATGGAATTGTGATAAATTAATTTAATTACACTGAATCATGTTTTAATTATATTAAATTCGGATTGGAACAATGAAGAAAATTTCATGTAATGGAATTTTAAAATAAAAAAAATTATTTTAATCATTCCCATCAACAATGAAAGCTTATTTTTCCAAGGAATATTTACTTAAATTTTTTTTAGAAAAGTTATTAATGGCTATTAAAATAGTTTGGATATGCTTCTTGATGAATAGATATATTAAAATACTATATATAATGGATTAATATAAAAATGTCAATTCCAAACCATTTCAATCATGTTTCTGATCAGAGTTTTTAATTTTTAAAACAATCATGGATTAGAGTTAATGAATAATAAGAATCTCATCATCTAATAACTTATGAAAAAACATGACTTCACTGGTATGTATCAACATAAAAGAGATAAATTTTAATCATAATGAACTCATTATACCATTAAACTATAGAATTAGTAAAAATTATAAACATTTTCATAAATCAAAATATAAATTTAAATATGATAGAGGATTAGTAACCTTTCTGCATTCCATCTCTTATAGAATTTTCGGAAGGACCATTGAATATAAAATCAGTTAAGAAATGAAAATTCTTTCATGGAAACCATGAATCAAAGGCACTATAAAATACTGAAACATGTATATGATTGAATTCATAAATCACAGGTTAAAATATGTGATTAAATGAAACTCAAAAAATTTATTTTAAAATAAAAGGGTTAACAAAACAATTTATAAGTAAAATAAACCAGTTATAAGACCACTATGAAAGGAATTGTAACAACTATTTAGAGAAGAATAATCACCTAAAATATGAAATAAATAATTTCAAATAGTACATAATAAATTTTTTAAACATAATAACTTCTCACACAAAACAAGATATTGACCAATGAACAAACCAAACATTAATTCATTATTTTTTCAAGTTAATATCAATTTTATTAACCTCAGAATTGGATATTCCAAAAAATAAAAATTGATTCAAAAATCAAGAGGTTGAAACAATTTACCGTATGTAATTTAAATATCATCTAGGTTGTTAATATACCTAAAATTACTAAAAAAATAGTAAAAAATAAATTCCTACATTATCTATTTACTATAGGTGGGTGTATTTTATTCTAAGTGTTTCAGTAATCAGTGAATTATATTCCCCCAAAAAATACATTACTATTTATCAATATAATTGTGTTTACACATGAAAATAATTAATGGGATCATATCCACCCTACAATGATATTTTTTTACTTTATAAAGACATGTCTTTCCCACAAGACTTTAAAAATTCATCCTGAAATATTGCTTCATGATTGGAAATGTTCCCTCCATATCTAGATTCTATATTCCATAACATACATTACTAGTATTAATAACTCCAAATATTGATACCATGAAATTCATTTGAAGAAATTTATTTGGGTTTGTTAAATTCCCAAAAATCATCCTAAATAAATCATAACTGAATGCAATAATGATGAACGTACCTTGCCTAGGTCTGTACCCTATAATACATGCTTTTTAACATAGTCGTTCAACATGTTCATCTTCCTTTCATCGTATTGTTTTGGGCCCTCAAATAATGGTTCTTAGCTACACCCCTAGTCTACTTCATGCACTATTAGTTTCTAATACAATTTACCTAGTACACATGCCATACTCAGTAGTTTCTTTGAACAATATCCACATTATATCTTATCCAATCCCATTGATACCACTATGTAATAACCCCCTCCCTATAAAGGTATGCCATGGTTTGATAATTAAGTAAGAGAAATATTTACCCATGTGTCACACCTCATGTAAAATTCCAGTTGGTCACTAGTACTAAGGGTAAAAATAAAGCAACTCATATTGGAGACAATACCCTTAATATGAATGTAGGGTCAAGATATAGGATACGAATAACAAAAAAAATCAACCAAATAATAAATAAAATAAACTAAAACATTCTAAAATTCAGTATAAATATCAAATGAAACAAAATAATGATCTCCAAATAATGTTTCGTAAGACCATAATATGATAACATCACAATAATTCCTCTAACGCCCAAGATAATACTACCCCACTCAAGAAACTACTGTCATCCTAGATGCATGAAAATATTTTATTTATATGGTAGGTGACCATTACTTTTATACTCAATAGTATCTACCAATGGCCTCTCATGAATATGTTACAAGATAATACAATTTCTCCATTGAACAAAAAATAAAAATAATAAGAACCTAAATTAGTCAAATATACTATACGAACCTCATAATGACACTCTCCAAATAAAACATCAAAGTATCATAACATATTATTAAGAGAATATAAAAATTGGTGCATCATATTCCATTCCTAATTGATTTTCTTCTCTCACACCGCATCATAAAACATAATTTATTCTCACTCCACCCAATTCTTTTTATCACGTAACACATCAGTCGATCTTCTATGTGGATTGGGATGAATTCCAATATTCCCGGCCTTCCAAAGGGCCTAGTATCCCATGTTTTCATTAATATAATTATGTGAAAATCTTATGCCACTTTCCATATGATCATGTCACCATTACACACACAACCACAATGTCATAACCAGGGGGTAGTATATCATGAATGTGAAGGAAATGAAACTCATTAGCTCCTAATATCACGAATGACCCCAAAACCATCTCATATCTTCTTCATCATCAGAAATCACATACACCATCCTTCATTATCACTATGAAATTGCAACACAAAACATAATCATCATTAATTTTGACCTACACCATTTGAAACAAATACTAATGCTAAATAATGAGAAGGGAAGATGGGGTAACCAACCATCATTTTCACAATTTACCTTAAAGTAAGGGGAAACACCTGAAACCAATAGCATTTGGGATTGGTAAGGTTATCCAACTCAGGTGGAGAATGAATATAAATAATATGAAAAATAAACAATAGATAACACATAATTTCCAACCTACAGGATCACATCTTACTCTACATGAATATCCCATAATAGCACTAAAAGATCTCATATCATTTTCTATAAACTAATTAAACAAATAAAAAAGGATAAAGCCACAAACAATTCAAAATTTACCTTTTTTTTCCTATTAACCAATTCTATGTTTACTAATATATAATAAAACATTAATTCAGTAATATATTTCATTATACACTTGAGACCTACCAATCTAAAAATATCTTTCAATTCAATTCCTCAAATTATTTTTCATTTCATTTATTAAGTCAATTATTAAATATTAATTATAGTCTATACATATATAATTTATACCTTATGGAATTACCTTTTAATCATTAGTATATTATTATTTTTCTATCTAGATACTATATCAAAAAACAACATAAATTGCTCATCCACAACACAAAATGGATTTTCACATTATGAAATATTTCAATCCATCACTGCATCATAATCACATTACCATGAAATCCTCATTTCAAAACCACTAAAAATAAAACCCCATCATAACTCATTCTAATTATATACACTTCACTTCGCAACACATTAAACATTATAACATCCTCGCTAACATCACTATTAAATCCCCACAAATGTTTCACATAACCATCATGGATTCATTGTAAGAACATCATAAAAGAAAAATTTAATTACAATTTATACCCAAAATTCAGTTTTTAATGGTCCTTTGATACATTACATAATTTCTTTTATTAAAAAAGAAATAAAACACAATTATAGAATTAAATGTGCCCCCAGTTCATCAGCCATATATATGTTCTTATCCTTTCACATGATCAATAAAAAAATCAATGACCATAAATCATCGGATCCATAATGAAAAAGGTTTCCCAATTACCTTTACTTCTAGTAAAGGTAAAAAATAAGAATAAACTCCTAAAAAACATCGTAAAAATGTATACAAATTTGAATAATCCCATACCCTTTTTTTCAGTTAAATACATTTAAATATATTCTTTTTTACCTATAACATCCACCCAAAAAAATATAATATAATGTTACTTCTAGAAATACCCATTGAAAAAGGATGAAATGAGTATCCCCTACCTAAAATTGAAGATCAACATTCATTCTACAAGAAATTTTGATCATGAATTATCCATCACTAAAGAAAACACCACTTGAGCCTATGTATGGAATGGTACTATAAATCATTCATCAGTTTCTAAAAAACAGAGGATCTCTACATAAAAAACTCTATGAAGTAAGAAGAGTAAGAATAATGGATACATGAGGGGAAATAAGAGCACCATGATTTTTGTGTATTCAATATTGATAAACCAAGGCATCTTAACACTCAATAACTATGGATATAATGTAAATATAGGAAAAATGGGTTGAACAAATCATATATGATGAATAAACACCAATGTAAGGGTGATGGGGAACCCCCTTTTATGTATAAGTCTTTTTAATCCATCACCATGATTTATGGTTCCCTAAAAACCTTTGGTGAGTCTAGTAAGGGTGTATATGTTGATTAAATTATATAAATCAGTGATTGTTAATCATTTAAATTTTTTTTCGGAATCCAGCAGAACCAATCCTAGGGTTATCTCAATGGAATTTTTGAAACTAGAATCCTTCCAGTATTAATCTCTAGGGTATAAATTCTAGAACACTGTTGTTTTATACTCACTACATCCACCTATATTCTGTGGTGACCTCCATGAATCTTAGGGCTCATATAGATATCATCCAGGTGACACATTTTCTAAACTGAAAAAATAATAACTTTTTCTCATCATGGAGTATCACAACACTAACGACCAACATGGCATCCAACCACTAAGAACCCAATTCCCGAAATGGATGTCTAAATTCTCAAGTATCCAGGAGAACATCAAAATTTCTAACTCTACACTCACCAATATGATGTGGTGATGCTTTGAATTTTCAGAACTCTATAATGGAATAAAAACCACCTCTAAAATTCCCCTCAACACCAACCATCGCTTGAAAAATATAAATGGAGGGATTTATAAATATGTTCACACACACCTAACTTGCCCAACCCCTACAATACATACATATTATACCCACATAATTAGTATAGTCAATATCATAAATACAAATATTTTACCCATTATTCCGTACATATGTATAACTAATGTGATCTATCACAACCTATGAAATATTTATCTTTAATCCTCTATTACCACATCACATCCCCAAGAAAACTTTCATAATATCAACATAACAACATTGAAGCTACACATCGAACGAATTCTCCCTATAGTAATTTATCATCAATAACATAACCATAATCATAAAAACAGAAGGCCACATGATCATTAATATTACATTTACATTATAATTTCCATCCCCATATTTCACAATTTTTCAGCCTCATTTGATTCATTATTCAATTACATTACACTTATCTACCCATCCAACAACTCACATCCCATTTCTATACAATCATTTACCAGTAATCATATTTATTCATGATATGTTCATTTAATTTTGACCACTTTCCATTATTTTATATTATTTCTCATATACATCATCATCTTATTATTAATATATGTAGTTATCTATCATCTAATTTTACAACCCATTACCTTTAAATTTAAACATCACAGTCCAACATAACTAAAAATAGACATATCAATTATCCCTTGTTATAATATCCACAAAACACCCCCAAAATACCATCTCAACCATAATAGTGAATGAAATATTAATAAAATATCATGATTGTTTATAAACAACTTAATATATAATATTACTTCACACCAACACACCACCAAAATCAATGATCTATGAAACCGTAAAAGTAAGGGAATAACTACAAAATACTACCCATCATCCTAATTGACGGAAAAATTTATATTTACATATTTGTTAATACCAACCCATAATTCCAATTTGATTACCATTACCATTTTTATATTTAACTCATATGTTAGTTATCAATGAATAATAGAATATACATCAAATTAAAACTTCTTGACACACCTTATTGGCTAGAAAAAATTATCCCAACAAATAGTACCCCATTAATAGAAGGATCAAACCACAATAAACATTTAATCATTCCTAATTAATAAATAACATTAATATTTACCCAGTATCCGGTTTTTTATTATGTTCTTATAATAATTATCCAATTATTAAGGTGAAAATATTCTTCTATAATTTTTGTATAAAGAAATACAATGAAGAAAATATCATTCAAGATATAGATAATATCCTGAAAATAAATAAAAAGATAACAACCATCTCATTTCCCTTCAATGATTTCCAGAATTAGTTTATTATATTTATTAATATCATTATTCTTAATGAAATCATCCCACATTCCCACACTTTTGAAAAATACAAAATATTCAAGAATTTTAAAAAAATACACATCATGAGAATATGTGAAATTTCCTCAAAATAAATTACACCATGAAAATCAATAATATTATTATAGATGGTAGAAAATGTGTTTAAAAATAATTTACTATTGTGTGAAGATTCACCGGAACACTATATTGGGGAAGCGAGACACATGATTGACGTAAATCCAATAAATCAAGATGAAAATAAAAAACTACCCTTATGTTCCTTGTTAATCTGTAAGATAATTTCAATGTAACACCCCAAGATTCCATGGTACGCTTCTCTTTGAATAATATAGTAGCGTGTGTTGTACGCAACATTGAGTTCTAACGTACAACAACCAATCAAACTAGCCATTATGAATAGTAATACACACTTTTTTAACTTTTATAAATTTTGTATTTCTAAATGGACTTTATTTTTGGAATTGGAATATCAAAATTATCTTAGGGTGATTTTTTGGTATTTTTCTGAAAACGTACAATTTTTGATGAATAGTGAAAAGCACTAAGTTATAGTATAAAATTGAATTTTAATTTAAATAATTATTTGAATTATTTATATTTATTTTGGGTAAAAATAGATATATAATACCTATATATGATCAATTCAATTTATTAGAATCAGTTTATAATTATTTTACATATATAATAATTTTATTGAACTTTTCACCGTCTTTTACCCAGCTCCTAGGAAAATTTTAAATTTCACTTAAGACATAATTTCACCGCTTTTGTGAGAGTAATTTCAAAAATATGGGAGACACGGTTGATATAAGTAAGAAAAATGTTGTTCTATAAGATGAAAATAATTTTTTGTGAATAGTAACGTTTTGCTTTTATTTACAATGGTTAAAAGTAAATAAGGTATTTAAGGGTAAAAATGATATTATTATTTCCCTGAAAAATAGCCAAATTCTATTGGATAAGTATAATTAGACCGAAAAAAACCTTAGTAATAGAATATGAAACTCTTTGGTCCACGTGGATTAGATTAGGACACTTATTATTTTTTAATTCAAAGAAGAGTTAAAAGAGTAAAAATAAATGTTTAATATCTAAAACATTTTCAATATAGGGTTATACATAAGATAAATTAGACTATAAATATTCATTATAAAGCTAAAACTATTTCTTACATAATGGTATTTTATTTATATATTATAGAAATTTATAAATTTAAATTATTTATGACACAATGTTGAGGTAGTAATTACTTCATTAAAGAAATTTTAAAATAATTAATATTATAAATATCCAAATAAATGTAATTTGAAACATTTTATAAATTGAACTAATTTTATTGGTTAATATGAAATATTATGATTGGATAGATTATTTTTTTCTATGTAATAATTTTTTAATGAATTTAGAAAAAACAAAATACCAAATATTTTTAAAATTGACTTAAAAGAGTTTTTAAAATAAATATTATATTATTAATTGATATTCTATTCTTAAAAATATAAGGATTGGCCAAAAGACATATATAATGATAATTTATCATTAATTAACCACTTTGGGTTCTCATGGATGTATATAGTAAGATTATTAACCTAATAATATAAATATACAAAGAGACATGGTAAATGTCAAACTATTTAACTAATAGTTAAATCTAAAATTTAATGTTAATATACTGACCCAAACATGTCTAAAACCTATTGGTTTAGCGGTTTTCGACCCATCCGCACATTATCCGATAAATAATACATTTTTAAGCCATTATAAACAGAAAATGATTTTATTATAAAATAATATTTCTAGCTTTTCCTATGGTTGCCCTCTCCCCTCTTATAAAAGGGCACCCCTTCTCTCTAATTCAAACATTTAAAGCCATTTGGCTTGCCAAAATATGCCCAAATACCCTCTAAACTATCCTCCATTCATCCAAGAGTAATTTATTTAGTCATAAATCCATATAATGGATCATTTTTGATCAAATCAAATGGAAGAACCCGAAAAAGAGGTAAATATTTCATAACCTCTTTCAAGTTCCTTTCTTCTTCCACCACCTTTTTCTTTGTTGTTTCCATTATAAAATAATATCTCCAGTATTTTCTATATAATTTAATTTTATTATAAATATGGTACAACAAAATTCATTATTCTATCCATCCTTTTAATGGCATTTCATCATACATACGTACATACGGCTTACCGTCTCCACGTTGTGGTGTAATTGGCATTCAAAACATTATTATTTGGATGGGTATAATAATGATGTATAATTGATATTAATAATAAATATAACATAATAATTATTCTTTATATATGTTATACCATCCAATTATATATTATTTTAATATCAAAAAATGATATTATCGCTCGTTTGTACGTACGGATTACTGTCTCCATGAACGCGATGAGATTAATTCCCCATCGTATCCATTCAAGACTAAATTTTATTAGATGATTAAAAATAATGTTTAGAGACATGATATCATTCTAGATATGAATAATATACATCCCACCCACAACAAATATGACTCAAATAACAAACAATATAATGGGAAACGAACCCATTCACACCCGAATCAACGATAATTCTAAGATATTATTAACAAAGCAATGTTAAAGGATCATATATGATATCATATTAATGTTTAGGATTATTATATAATTTAATAACAATCATTTACCCATTATACATGAGGTTAACCCACTCTTGACCAAGGAAATGTACATGTTAAGGGTTAATTATACAATCTCTTCATTATCCGATATTGTTTATACGTAATTATCTAATGGGACCTATTTATCATCCACATCCATGTTTCTTAAAAATATATTTCAAAACATTCTTAATATTTTATAGACTATGGGTTGAAGTTTTATATACCATTGTTATAGTTTTTATAAGATTTTTATACAGGAATATTTTCTTCATTTTCCAAACAAAGTCCTTTATAACTATTTCGACAAAAATAAGGTAAAAATGTATTTTTTTAGCTTATACGGCGGGTGTAACTATTTTCTACAATTATAACATAGTCAAAGAATCCATCACAATCATATAAGAATATTTCCCAAATAATTGTTTTCTTTTAAAATTATATGAATTTTAAATGATTTCAAAATATAAAGAGATATTTCTCTAATGTATTGACATTTGACTGTAGATGTGTTATTTTTACCCCATTCATGGTTTATGGATAAAGTATTTTCATTTTTTATGGTAGTTTTAATATAAATTTTTATGTTTTGTTTAAACCTTCTCACACGAGGAATGCATTGGACTTAGTATGTGACGGGTGGAGCCTGCTAATTTTCCTTGATGCATCAGTAGGTCTCATGAGACAAACTAGTGTCTTGACACAAGGCTTTGATAATATCTTATTTGTAGACTTCGCACAAGGCTTTGACTATGTGGTTTTAAAAGTCTGGAATTATCCATTCCATCATTTTGAAAGAGGATTTTGATATTTCATATGATTTTTCAACTAGTAGAATATCCATGTGAGTAAGTAAATGGAATTATTTGATTTTATCTTTTCCATATTATGCTGAAGCTCGTGTTTAAAAGGATTTTGTTTTTGTCTTATACATTTCCTTAAATGTTTATGCTTATTTATAAATGTTTCTTCTATATTGTTATCCTAACTGAGCATCTCAGCTCACCCCTTTCTATGTTTTATTTTCTCCAGGATGCGAAGAAGTATTTTTTGACTGACCTGCAGGGATAGTCTGATTGGATATGAGTGCGGTCTATACAGACGATGTTGTTGTCGTTTTTCATTTTATGATGTAATGAAAACCTTATGAATGTATCTAGTACTTCCAATACAACTAAACTAATCGGTATTTTGAGATTTGATCTTATATGACCATACCAATGATACATAATAATGCACCAAATCTGTGTAACTATGGTCGGGGCATTACAATTGGTTTCAGAGGAATTTATTAAAAACCTTGGAATCTAGATTTAGATTAACTCTGATTAGAGCACATAGCCCTAATATAGACTTATAGGATTAGTATAGAAGAACATCCTAGAATTTTGGTATTGTAGATATTTTGTGAGTTTTCCAAACAATACATCCATATCTAGATATGAGCAGGTAGAGATGGCTCTGGCACTGATATACCTAGGTGTAAAACCTAAAAACACCGCTTTGAGCTAGACTCGAATGGGAACTATTGCCCAAGAATGGGCCTTACTGCACTCTTGGATACGGTACCCTCGATGGATATACTTAGGATAATTCTCATTTTCGTTACTAACCATTATGAAGGGTTTATGAGTATATACCTCCGCAAATAATTTTTTATATGATTATGGATTATATCCATAAACTATTCAGTTTATGTTAAGTGTTTTACAGGTTTGGATTTATGTATTTTGATTCATAAACTAATCTAGTTTATGCAATTATTTAGAAATGGCGCATAGTAAAAGTAATATAAACTATATCAGTGCATACACTCTATATAGGTATTTCACACCTGCTCAAGATAATTATAGTGGATCTAATGATACAATTGGTGGTGATCTGCTTATCACTATTTTGGGACTACTCACTCAGGTTATGAATAATAACCTTACCCATATGGAGCACCCTGATCTGCAGCATGGAAGATAAATGTTAGATCAGTTCAGGAGGAAACATCCACCAACATTCAATGGGAGTAAAAATCCATTAGTATCTGAGCAATGTATAAATTCCTTTGAGAAAATATTCCATGCCTTGGGGAGTAGCGATAGGGAAAAGTTGTCATGGCAGTTTACCGCCTCATTGGAGATGCTGAACAATGGTGGTCATTGATTCAAAACACAAAGGAAGATGATGAAGTATAGAATATGTAACGGGGGGAGTTTAAAGAGATTTTCTTAGAAAAATACTTTCCTCGTAACCGTCGAGTAGATATGGAAAGGAAATTTCTGAGTTTGAGGCAAAAGGGGGATGAGAATCTCGCACAGTATGAATCTAACATTACAAGGTTAGCAAGGCATGATGCAGATTATATATGTTACCAATGATGTAATATTTATCGTTTCATTGATCGGTTAAAACCATCTCTTTGTTGAGAATTAGTATTACAATCTTTCTCGTCGTACGATGATATTGTCTCAGGTGCTATCAAGACAGAAAAATAATTCTCTATATCTTACGACTTTAAAGCAATGAAAGAGAAGAAGAGATCTACTGTACACTTAGGAAATGGATATAAGCGGAAGAAGGGAAAAGTTGAATATCCATCCTATATAAAATGTGGGAAGATGCACCCTAGTACATGCCAGATGGGAATGGGAGTCTTTTACAAGTGTGGGAAAAAAGGACACATAAGCCATGATTACAAGATGAAGAAAAAGGATGTTGATGTTGAATGCTATAATTTTAGAGATGGGGGGAATTATGCGAATGAATTTCCTAAGAATCATGGGAGCTTACCTCAGAAAATGCCAAGGGATCTAGGGTTTTCTTATTCCATGACTACTATTGAGTGTGAAGCTCTAAAAGACATTGTGGCAGATCATTTAATGGTTTTCTCAAATTTAGAAAATGCATTATTTGATTCTAGATCATCGCATTGTTTCATATCTTCGCAGTTTTCTAGGAAAATTAGATATTTACAATTTGACTTAACAAGGGAGTTGTTAGTCCAAAATCCTAAGGGAAGTATCATTGTAATAATGTTTTGTGAAATAGTCCCCATTAGAGAACATAAAGGTTCTTTATCAGCTAATATCATAATCATACCCATGATTGAATTTGATATAATCATTAGTATGGATTGGATTTCTGACCATGATTTGGAAATTTATTGTAAGAAGAATGAGGTTATGATTTTTGATTTTGATGATAATAAACACCTTATCATTAGATCAAAATCATCACCACCATATTCTTACTAGATCTACCCACAATATCTCAACTAAATTCAATTATTCGGGAGGAAGGGAATCAAATAACTGTGGGTGAGGAAAGGAATGTTCAAATTGAGGATGTTCCTATTGTGAAAGAATTTATTGATGTGTTTCCAGAGGATTTACATAGACATCCTATAGAAAGAGAAATTGTGTTTTCCATTAATTTAATTCCTGGTTCAAGTCCCATATCGAAAACCCCTTATAGAATGGAAAATAGGGAATTATTTGAATTAAAGAAACAACTATAGGAATTGAGTAATAAAGGATTTATTCTCCCAAGTGTTTCTCCATGGAGATCCCCTGTCCTTTTTTTATGAAGAGAAATGGATCTATGAGTATGTGCATTGAATACAGGGATATCAATGCTATAACAATAATGAACAAGAATCCCTTACCCACATTTATGATTTATTCGACCAAATTTATAGAGATAAATACTTTTCAAAGATTGATTTTCGATCTGGATATCATCTGATATGTGTGAAGAAGGAAGACATTCTGAAAACTGCATTTCGAACCAGGTACGGATATTATGAGTTTACAGTAATGCCTTTTGGTTTGACTAATTCACCCTCTGTTTTCATGGATCTAATGAACAGATTTTTCAAGGAATATCTTGATGAATTTGTAGTATTATTTATTGATGATATCATTGTATACTGCAAAATCTACGAAGATAATGAAGATCACTTGCGCATTATCCTGAAGACTCTTAGATGACTTGAATTACATGGGAAGTTTAGAAAGTGTGAATTTTGGATTCATGAGATTTACATTCATGGCCATATTGTCTCTAAGGATGGAATCTCTGTTGGTACATCTAATACCAAGGAAATCCATGAATGGCCAGCACTGACAAGTAAACCTGAGGTACACAATTTTATTGGTTTAGTAGGTTATTATCAGCGTTTTGTCCAGAATTTTTCCTGATTGGCTAACCCATTAACCAAGATAACATGTAAAGGGGTGAAATTTGTTTGGAAAAAAGAATGTGAAAAATGTTTTGAAAAACTGAATAGAAGATTAGTCAATGATTTTATCTTGACTCTACCATTAGGGAATGGTGTGTTTGTTATTTATAGTGATGCTTCAAAGAAAGGACTTGGTTGTGTCCTTATCTAAATGACAGGGTTATTGCCAATGCATCATGACAGCTAAAAATTCATGATAAAAACTATCCTACTCATGATCTTGAGTTAGTAGCTATAATATTTTCTTTGAAGATTTGGAGACACTATCTCTATTGTGAAAAATGTGAGATATATACCGATCACAAGAGTTTGACGTATACATTATCACTTAAAGAACTCATCATGATGCAAAGGATATGGCTTGAACTACTCAAGGATTATGATTGCACTATAAACTACCACCCGTGGAAGGAAAATAAGGTGGAATATGCTTTGAGTATATAGGATCATAGTGTTTTGAACAAGATAAGATTTAAAAGAGATCCTATTTTCATTTATCTAGTAAAGGTGGATATGGGAATCACCATGGTAGGTGAAACATCGATACTTTTTCAAATGGTTTCCAAACCATCACAACTAGAATGGATAAAGAGTTCTCAAACCAGTGATGAAGAGTTTCAGAAGAAGATTAATGTTGTGAATGATGGTACACTGAGTTTCTTTGTGTATGAAAATGGAATTTTGAAATTTGGGAAGTGACTTTGTGTTCCTGATATACCTGATCCAAAAATGGAATTGATAGATGATGCCCATATCTCTAATTTCACTATACACCCGGGGAGCACCAAAATGTATAATGATTTGAAGGAACATTTTTAGTGCGACAAAATGAAGAGGGAGATTTCTTATTTTGTGAAAAGATGTATGGTTTGTCAAGAATTCAAAGCTCGAAGGAAACATCATGGAGGAGTCATGCAACCTATTCCCATATCAGAGAGGAAATGGGATAATATTACAATGGACATTGTCATGGGACTACCAAAGACTCCAAGAGGAAATGATGCAATATGGGTCATTGTTAATTGTCTTACCAAGTCTGCACATTTTCTTCCTATAAGAGAAGATTTATCACTTGAACGATTGGAAGGAATATATATTAATGAAGTTGTAAGACTTAATAGATTACCCCTATCGATTTTTTCTGATCATGATCCACATTTTACATCCAGATTCTAGAAAATTCTTCAAAAATCCCTAGATACTGAACTTCTTTTGAGCAGTGCCTACCTCCCCCAAACCGAGGGACAATCAGAATGGACTATTCAAACCTTAAAAGGCATGTTGAGATCATTCTCACTTGACTTTCAAGGTATGTGAGATCAATATTTACCTCTGGTAGAATTTTACTATAACAATAGCTTCCATTTTATTATTCATATGACACCATATGAAACGTTATACAGAAAGAGATGTTACACTCCAATATGTTGGGATGATGTTGGTGAGGGAAAACTTGTAGGCCCAGAACTGGTGGAGGAAGCGATGGAAAAGTTAAAGGTAATAAAAAACCACATCAAAGCATCTTAAAGTAGGCAGAAGAGCTATGCCGATAACTAAAGGAAGGATTTGGAATTTCAAGTAGGAGATAATGTCTTATTGAAGGAATATTCATGGAAGGGTGTTATACGTTTCGGTATGAAGGGTAAATTGAGTCCAAGGTACATCAGACCTTTCGAAATTATAGAACGAATTGGTGCTGTAGATTACCATTTGGCAATGCAGCCAAGTCTCTCCAAAGTTCACGATGTCTTCCACGTATCAATGTTGAGAAAATACATGCCATACCCAATGCATGTACACACCTACAAGGAATTAGAGATGGAACTTGATCTGTCTTATTACAAAGATCATGTCAAGGTTCTTGATACAAGAGAACAAGTTCGGAGAAACCGGACGACTTTCCTGGTAAATGTTCTATGGAGATACCATAAGATGGAAGAAACAACGTGGTAACCTGAGGAATTTATGATGAATAACCACCCACGTCTTTTCATCGAGTAATATGCAAGAAATTTCAATGATGAAATTATTTTATGGAGGGTATAATGTAACATCCCAAGCTTCCACGGTACATTTCTCTTTGAATAATACAGTAGCATAGGTTATACACAACTTTGACTTCTAACACAGCACAACCAATCAAAATAGCCGATATGAATAGTAATACCCACATTTTGAAATTTTATAAATATTATATTTCAAAATGGACTTTATTTTTGGATTTGAAATATCAAAATAAGCTTAGGGTGAATTTTTGGTATTTTTCTGAAAACATTCAATTTTTGATGAATAGTGACAAACACTGAGTTATAGTTTAAAAATAAATTTTTATTAGAATAATTATTTATATTGTTTACATTTATTTTGGGTAAAAATAAATATATAATACCATTATAAGTTCAATTTTATTAATTGGAATTAGTTTATAATAATTTTATATATAAAAATTTTTTATTGAACTTTTCACAGTCTTTTACCCACCTCCTAGGAAAATTTGAAAATTCACATAAAACATAATTTTACCACTTCTATGAGTGGAATTTTAAAAATCCAAGAGACTAGGTTGATATTAGTACGAAAATTTTTGTTCAACAAGATGAAAATAATTTTCGGTGAATAGTAATGTTTTACTTTTATTTGCCACGGTTAAAAGTAAATTGGGTATTTATGAGTAAAAATGATATTATTATTACCTTAACACATGTCATAATTCTATTGGATAAGTATAATTTGACCTAAAAAAGCCTTAGGTATATAATATGAAACAATTTGGTCTACTTGGATTAGATTAGGACACTTATTATTATTTAATTCAAAGGAGAGTTAAAAGAGTTAAATTCAATGTCTAATAAATATATCATTTTTCATATAGGGTTAGACATAAGATAAATTCAACTATAAATATTCTTTAGAAATATAAAAATATTTCCTAAATAATGGTAATTTTTTTTAAATTAAATAATTTAATTAATTTATGACACAATGATGATGCGGTAATTATTAAATTAATGAAATAATAAAATAATTGATATTATAAATATCCAAATAAATTTAATATGAGAATTTTTATGAATGAAACTAATTTTATTGGATAATATGACATATTTCCTTTGGTTAGATATATTTTTTCAAAGTAATTATGCTGTTATGAATTTCGAAAAAAATTACCAAATACTGTCAAAATTCACATAAAAGAGTTTTTAAAACAAATATTAAATAATTAATTTATATTCTTTTTCTATAAATCTAAGGTTCAGAAAAAAAAAAGACTTATATAATGATAGGTTTATCATTAATGAACCACTTGGGGTTCTCTTTGAAGTGTATTGTAGAATATTAACCATATAATAAAAAAATACAAAGAGACATAGTAAATGTCAAACTATTTAACTAAGAGTTATATCTAAAAGATACAGTTAATATTGTCACCCAAACTAGTGTAAAACCTATTATATGAGTGGTTTTCCACCCATACCCACCTTATCCTTTAAATAATCCATTTTGAGACATTAGAAACTGGAAAAGATTTTATTTTCAAATAATATTTCTAGCTTTTCCTAAGGTGCCACTCTCCCCTCTTATAATAGGGCACTCCCACCTCTCTCTAATTCACACCTTCAAATCCATTTGGCTCGTCCAAAATCTGCCCAAATACACACTCAACTATTCTCCATTCATCCTAGAGGCCTTACTTTAGTCAGAAAGCCATCTTATGGAGCCATTTTGATAAAATAAAAAGGAAGAACCCGAAGAAGAGGTAAATATTTAATCACCTTTTTCAAGTTACTTTCTTCTTCTACTTTCTTTTACATTGTGTTTTCTGTTGTAAAATAATAAAATCGAGTATCTTATATATATTTTGATGTTATTATAAATATGGTCCAACCAAATTCATTATTATATCCATCCTTTGAATGACATGTCACCATATGTGCGTACTTACGGCTTACCGTCTCCACGTCGTGGTGTAATTGTTATTCAATACATTATAATTTGGATGGGTACAATAATGATGTCTAATTGACTTAAAAAATAAATATAAAATAATTATTATTTTTTATTTGATATACTATCCAATTATATATTATTTTAATATCAAAATAATGATATTGTCTCTTGTGCGTACCTATGGAAAACCATCTCCACGAATGCGATGAGATTCATTCCCCATCGAATCCATTCAAGAATAATTTTCATTAGATGATTAAAAATAATGTTTAAATACTTGATATCATTCTACATAAGAATAATATACATCCCATCCATAACAAATATTACTCACATAACAATGAATATTAAGGAAAATGAATCCGTTAACACCCGAAACAACGATTATACTAAGATATTATTAACAAAGAAATGTTAAAAGATCATATATGATATCATATTAATGTATATGATTATTTTATAATTTAATAAAAATTATTTCACCATTATACAGGAGTTTAAGCTACCTTCAACCAAGGAAAAGTACAATATAATATTTAATTCTACAATATCTTCATTATCCGAGGTTGTTTATACGAAATTATCTATTGGGACCACTTTATCATCCACATCCATGTTTCTTAAAAATATATCTCAAAACATTATTACCATTTTCAATACTATTTTTCAATGTCCTTGATACCCTTTTTTTACTTTTTATAATATTTTTATAAAGGAATATTTTTGTCATTTTCCAAACAAGGTCCTTTATAACCTTTTCCACAAAATAAAGGTAAAAATGTTTTTTTAACTTATATAGAGGGTGCGACTATTTTCTGCCATTATAACTTCATAAATGATTTCCTTACAAGTTTATAAGAATATTTCCAAAATAAATGTTTTGTTTTATAATTATTTGTATTTTAAATTCTTTCAAAATAGAAAGAGGTATTTCTCTAAAAAATGGTATTGATTTCATCTATGTAAACACCCTTTGATGGATTTTATGTTTATTTGAAGTTGATTTGTTATGATAAAAAACATATTTATCGTATTGAAGGTTTTGTGATATGTTTGACTATGGATGTTTTATTTTTATACCATTCATGGTTTATGGATAAAGTATTGACATTACGTATGCTAGATTTAATACAAATGATTATGTTATGTTTAAAACTTTTCATATGAGGAATGCATTGGAGTTAGTATGTCACTGCTGGAGCCCTCTATAGATCCTTGATTTATGCATTGGTAGGTCTCATGAGACAAACTAGTGTCTTGGCACAATTCCTTGACAAAATCTTATTTTTAGTCTTTTCATAAGGCCTTGACTATGTCGTTATGAATGTCTGGCATTATGCATTCCATCATTATGAATGTGGCTATTGATATTGAAAATGATTATTTGACTAGTAGAATATCCATGTGAGTAAGTAAATGTAATTATTTGATTTTATCTTTACCATATTATGTTAACATTCATGTTTAAAAGGATTCTGTTTTAGTCTTATACATTTAATTAAATTTTTAGGCTTATTTATGAATGTTTAAGCTATATTGTTATCCTTACTAAGCATCTGAGATCACCCCTTTCTATGTTTTATTATTCACATGATGTGAAGAAGTATTTTATTACTGACCTGCAGGGATAGTCTGAGGGGATATGAGTGTGGTCTATGGAATCAATGTTGTTGTAGTTTTTCTTTTTATGATGTAATGTAAACCTTATGAATATATCTAATACTACCAAGGATACTAAACTAATCAGTCATTCGAGATTTTATCTTTTATAATCATACCAATAAAATGTAATAATGCACCAATTCTGTGTAAATGTGGTCTGGGCATTATATTCTATGATCATCATAGATCTAGAAAACATGAAATGTCAATGAGTGGGGTTTACAAAATTTTTAACTGAAAATATCTATAGTTTAGTGTCATTTCACAAAGGAATTTCCCATTATTTAAAAAACATATTCAATTCCTTACATATAACATTTGCATTATATAATATGTTAATATCTATGTATCATAAAAAATATAAACATTGAACTTTAACATTTTTATAGATTTGTTATTATCTAACCAGTTTCTAGTTTTTATGGTCTACCTGATTCATAATTTCATTATAAATAAAAAAATATGAATCAAAACAATCATTGAATTCTCAAATCTATTTAAAAGGATACATCTCACATATGTGTAAGTTATTCTCTAGAATAAATAATCAATAATAATGTGTTCTTTCCTATGATATATAATATTTATATGTGATACATAATCTATTCATATAGATGTCTAATATAATTCAATAAAATTAATACAATACCTAAGATATTAAATTTATATATTCTATATTTCTATTACATATTATAATTTCCTTAAACATAAAATGGATACATAAAAAAATATTGGAAATAAATAATTTATTTTACGTTATGTAAAATATTTCCATTAGAGTAAATTTGATACAAAACATTTTTTCCATAATGGTTTATATATTAGTCTTTAAAGATATATAATATCTTATTAATTTTTATGATACAAAATTTTAGATACATTATATTTATTATAATTTTAGTGTTAAATGAAAAAAAAATTATTTCATATGTATGCTCTTTTTAAAATTCCAAGATAATATATTATAATTGATAAAAAATTGATAAAAAATATAATAATATATATACATTAAAAATTAATTTAAAATAACATAAATATTATCTGACTATCAAAATTACCATAAAAACCCATGGAATCCCTCAAAACAAATGAAATGAAAAATGAAGGCTTTCGGAGAATCAAATCCCTTACATCAATACCTTTCAAAAAATTATCATTTAATAGAATAAATACTATCACGTGACTGAAAACAAGAAATAAAATTTTTATTAAACAAATACCTCAATGGATAACTTGAAAATATAAATTCTGTACAATGTGTGACCAAACACATCACCAATAACCATGACTCTCAATTTAATTTTCTCTGAATACACATCTCACCTCAACCATTTCCAAAATAGATAACAATTTAAAACTATCTTTTCATTGTCACAAAAAACTCCACAAAGAATAATTACATCAATTTTTATATATCCACAGTTATATATTATAAAATAGATTTGAGATCCATCATAATGATTCAGAGAAACGATATGAATCATACCAAGATATCTATATTTCTAACTAACCAATGAAGAATGAAAATATGGTGTAATCCTTGGGTAGTGATACTATCGATTCACCATAACGTTAAACTAGAGGAAAATCAACTTTTCAGACTCATGGCACCTTAATCCACACAAACCCGTGGCTAAAATCCATTCTTTGTCCTTATAAGATCACTTCACTCCCATCATCCCCAAACCTTATACCCTCAACATAGAGAATTCATATCAATCATTCCAAATTAGTTTGTTGGGATTTATCTAAATTACTCTGTAATTTATAAACCTCTCTCCAAGATATAGGATCTATCTTTTACCTCAAAAAAATAATCTACTAGAAATACATGATAGGTCACTAAATATTCATCCTCATGAATAACTCAAAATATTTTGCTTAATCCCCCATATTAGATAGAGAATTTGTAAATTAAATCAATCATGTGTATATAATTATTCCCAAGGATATAAATTATCTCATCCCCTTAATGAATATATTTTCTATTCTCAAGAATATCATACATATACAATTGATAATGGAATTCATTCTTGATAAATCTAAGAATATTCTCCCATAAAATATATTTTATTTGTCCAATATTCATCTACCACTATCCTTGATCTATATTATGAAACAATCCAACCACAAAAGAAATAGAGAACTGATCTAGAGTCTCAAGGAAATTATAATTAAATATATTTTAAAAAATAATAATAATCTTAAAATGAACCACACAATCCACAACAACATAATAAATAAAACTAACATATCCAAAAAAACACACAAACACCTCTTCGTATTGCTATACATCAATGCAACTCTATACACAATGCACATATCAACATTCCAACCATGGTGAACCAAACACAACATCCAAAAATTATCTAATACTAAACTACCGAATAAAAACCACAACATCAGCCATGTTGTGATAATAATACAAAAAATACAAGGGGATCATATCAATAGTAAATAAAAAAAACATATATATTGATGTGATTTAATATATCCCTTTGAAAACATATCTTCATATCAATTCAACACCATTCACATGTGCAACATCACCTTAATTCTAGAAATTTCATAACCAATTCAATAATATATTTAAATTATTAACCTCTTATAGATGTTTATTCCATAAAATCAACTAAAAAAACAATAGGAAATATCATTAAAATTAATCACTCCCCAAATATGAAAACAAAAAAGCAAACAAAATCTTGGTATAGATTTTTATTATTGAACAAAAAACACATTTTTGATATAATATATTATAATGTTCTGGTTCATATAAAATTATTCATGAAAAAATATCAACAAAATGAACAAAATTACCTCAATAATTACATCATGAAGAAGTCTATAAATTTTATTTAATAATGTATTTAAAAAATCATCATACTAATATATTATGTGAAAGTATTTTAAAAAGAATATATATCTAGAACGGAAAATTTTAAAGGATTTATATTCAGAAATCATGATTTAATTTCTTGAAATAAATAATCTTTAAACACTTCATCATCAGTCAAATAGGATTTCATATTAAAATATTGGGAAATATAAATTTATATCAATATTTAGGGGGATACATGATGATCAGAATATCAGGATTTAGATAAAATTCAATACATGTTTCATAATTATTCACACAAATATTCTTCATCATTATAATAATACCCTACATTAATCAACCCAATTTTTAATGTTACTATACCACATGTTCATTTCCCGTTTCAATTGTATATTATACATACTCGTGAATATTCCAAAAACTACAAATGTAATGGTGTTTATATTTCAATATGTGTCCCATATATATTCTAGAATCCTAAACCAAAAATCATACATGAAAACATGTATAAATATGTATATTCACGTTAAATGTATTTCAATACTAATGGGTTACCTATAAGTAATGATTCTATATATTAAAAATTATATAAGTAGAATAACAAAACCAATTCATAATATTAAGTCAGATCACATGCATATAATCTATCAGGATTTAAAGCTAACTCATGGAAACAAAATTCATTTGAATATTCCATAAACTTGAATAATGGATTATTGATAATTATTTGATCATAAAAACAAGGTATTCACTAATGGAAAACATTTTCTAAAAAAGGTTATTAAAAACATGATTACATACAATTAAAACACTCAAACTATAGACTAAAAAAATTAAACATTTTAGGTGTGGATTAAAATGATATAAACATTATCAAAGAAAATGAATATTCAATTTACATAGGTGTAATGTTGTAATAATAATTGAAACAATATATTTTGAAAATAATAAATAATTTTTTATTTAAAAATTACTGTCTTGATAATTACCATTTTACATTACCCTAATACATAATTAACATTTGAACATGATAACTATAAATCGTCAACATTAAATAATAGAGAAATAATCATGGAAACAAAGACAAGGCCCAAAATTAAAATACTAATGCAGCTAATTATAATGATACATTAAATTCTCTATGAATTCTCCCCAAATATTTTTACATATTCACATAAGTAGTTTTCCTATGTTTTTAATTTCATTGAATCATATTATTAGGGCGCCCTTTATTACTATTTCTAAGATAGTCTCCATTGTTTAAATTATGATGCTCTGAACAAGGATCCAATGAAATGGTTCCAATGATTTGTTATGGACAACACCCCAAGCGCAACTCACCATACATTAGAGGCTAGAAAATATTAATGTGGGTATAATGGTTTTACAATTGAGAGAATATACCTTCTATATCGGTAATAAATATAGAAGATGTGTAAATAAATAAATGTAATTGGAGTATAATAATGAAAAAATGATCATTACTAATAAATATACTACATGTACAATTCTAAATAATCCATCAATGTATGAACATGTCATATCATTATACATGTATTCAATAAAGAACAAGTAATACATACAACAAGAGATGATTGAAAAATGAATAAATCAACAAAATACCAAACTACAATGAGCATCCTAAGTTGCCACATGGTCCCCGACTCCCATTTCATGGCCTTATTGATAGTAAACTAGTGAAAAAGATTTTCTATCTAATCACAACCCAAATATCAGGAGGCATATTTATGTATGAAATGACATCCCGAACAGGGTGCAAGTAAAGCTCTGTAGTCCACACCAAATAATGTCTAATGCATATGCATTCTTTTATTACCAAATGAATCAGTGTTCATTTAAAATAATTATAATATATTATTAATAATTGATGAAAATTATACAACATTATGCTTAACTAATCCATGGGACACCAGGAAAATTCATGCAATAGCCTAAACTAGAATGTATATGATCACAGAAACAATGAAGTATAAAAGAAATAAGACCCATGGCTATAATAACAATAATATATATATAACACTAGCCATGGAGATGCACAGTCAACCCTGATTTCCATATTTATTGATGATCATATAAGGTTCTATATTTCTTTAATATAAATGTTTTATCAATCCAGTATGATATAATATCATATTACAAATGAGAAAATATATGAAATTCCTTAAGATGAATCCATTTATCACACATGGATTTCTATAATTTCAACCATCCTCTAAACCCTTCCAAGGAATATTTTATTATAAATCCCAGCATCATTTAAGTTGTAGCATAGTCCCATTAAGCCAATGACCTCATCCAACGAATTCCATGTCAGGAATCCAACAATATCTCTTGGAATAACATAATATAATTCAACCTATAAACCTATGTAAGGAATTAAATATAAGGAAAATAGGTATCATTCAAGGCATGGAATAAAATAAAGGTATATATCATTATATAAATAGACATAGGTTATGGTAATATCTATTCAAGTTCACAATTAAAGGCCTTTGAATATTATTCACGGAATTTATCAATTAATAATATATGATTAATCATTTTTTATAACAAAAAGTTGGCCATGGGAAACATCAATGAATTTTAAAATTTATGAATACTTAAATTATTAATCCTATCACTTACAAGTGATCTAAATAGTACATTTAGGTATACATTCAATATTTGAATTTAATTTGTTCATTTCAGGTTTTCAATATAATTATATAATCATTTAATTTAATAATTTGGATATATCCAAGTGTAATTCCTTTCCATTTATTAGTATAGAATGTCCATTTTTTATTTCACTCTCATGTGATAAATGGTAAAGTTAGTATATACACTATATATAAATTTATTCAATTAAATTATTATCATTTAGTCAATTCTCTCTTTTATGGGTCACTACAAACACACCTAAATGGAGTCCTAGTCAGACACTCGTAATATTGAATGAGAGAAAATAATTTTACAAACCAATGGAGTGATCAAAGTTGAGGTCATAATTATCTAACAGTGTCAATGGGTCTAACAATGGGTGTATGACATGATATAGGCAATAACTTTATGGTGATACCCAATTTAGGATCAACACGAATAATGTATTACATGCGGAACAACAACACACATTATAAATGATGATTCATTAAATAAACATAAAATTAAAAACCCACTGTATACTAAGGTAGATCCACATGTCCATTATTGTGAATCGATTCAATATGGAATTTTATAAATCAATGAAATAGATAAATGCTCTAGAAATAGTTAATATGAGCTCACACAACGATTGTTCCAAATAAAATAATATAAACTAAGAACATATGTAAATGGAGTTGTGGGATTACCTCTTGGATTTTCACAGATCCAATGGTCCTTGATTTAGGAAAACAATTAAGGATATCCACTCCAATATATTTGATAAAGATCATTTCATTTGTGGGGGAACTCCTTGGTATAATGAGGAAGAAAGGGGGTTACACCCCTATTATGCTCTGAGGGGAAAAAAGTCGTATTTCCATTTTAAGAGGTGCTTGGTTAGGCTACATGTTTTTCCAAACAATTCACCAACCATGCAGTGAAAATGTTCAATGCCCCCCAACCTTCGTGTTTTCAATCCATAGTTTGTAACTCATTGTCCAACTATGTAATAATAATGTCCACAAAAACCTCTACCCCCCATAGTTTCAATGCATGGTTTGACAAATCTTGAATAGAAAATGTGAGTCTATTATAACCTATGAAACCATATATATGGTTTTAAGGGTCACCACACACGGGTATCGAACTATGTATGTATACAAAAAAGTCCTCAGGATTATCCCACATTTTTAGTACTAAAAATGTACCAACTGTAAACCATTGGATATATTTTCTATGAAAACCATTTTAGATCCTGAATTCTTTAGATGATACAGAAACCACTAAGATAAATTCCATGCATAATTCCTTATCTTGAAACAAAAAAATTATGGTTTTTATCTTTGGAAATTACCTTCTAAATCATTGTTTAAGATTTTTCCCATCCCCCAAATGAAAAAAAATCATATTACATTTAAATTTCCAACCCATCCAATCATTGGATCTTATAACCTCACCACGTTAGTGCTTCTTATCCCAGATAATTCTTAAGAAATAAATAAAACATCACCTATCCTATATAGGCCGTGGTTTTCTTACTGAAATGGAAATATTTCATTCCTAATTGCAAACCACTCATCTAAACATCAATTGAGACATACGGTACTGAAGCAATTTAAACACAATCCAATGCTTGTATTCAAAACTAAAATAATAATACAATGCATTAATTAGATCATATCTGTCAGGAAATGATAATTTCATTATTAAATTCATTGAGTGACCTATAGTGCTTCCCACCATAGGTTCTAGCAATAAATGGACAATTCCAATCCATGATAATCCCTCTATCAAAACTGCCTATAGAAGCTTGTCCTTAGAATACATGTAAAGTTCATGACATAATTTTTAATTTGATCAGAGTGGCCAAAATCTGATCAACACAACTAAAAAAGATCACATCATAGTTTCTTAGGAAAAGCCTTTATGGACTTAACACTGTACCAAAACTCATCACTTTTCAGGAATGATTCAATTCCTCACTAACCAAATTCCACAATAAAATAAACTCCTGTCATGATAATTTTGGTAGACTGCTTCTAAAAATGAACAACATTAATAACTAGCATATCAATACCCCAATATGAAAACATTTAGTCTAATCCACCCCATTATCTCTTTGATCACAAACACTAAATACCATAACTAACGTCTGGTGATGTGTCTCGGATAAATAATCATTTTTCTAAAAAAAACTGTCACCACACCACGACACATGAATTGGAAGAAACAAGATCCAACATATGTGGATCAACACAAGATATCCTAGGGCTTATGCTCATACATAGACTCCCTCATGTTCACACTCAAAAAAATAGAAGTAATTCTTTTGTGAAATATAAATATAAATTGTTTCTTTTATCTAATTGAATTTAATATCCAAAAAAGTCTATCATAGGATAAATCTCAGGGTCCTAGGAACCTACTCATATGGGGGATTCTTACTAGTGACAGACGTACCACACCCCACCTTACAAGCATCTATGTTGTTGAATCAACTAATTGGGTTAGAAAACCAGATATCACATACCATGTCAATCCCTAAGCATCATGACTTGTAATTATAAGAACCCACTCTTTCTGGATTGAAAATGTAAATGTCACCCATAATCCATTTTTTTTGATTTTGAAGTTTGGTTTTCCAAACATTAGTTGAGTTCAAACAACCATCAAGGGCCACCAACCTAAAATATCTTAATGTGTATTCCTCGCCATATAGTTTACCAGAAAATGCTACACATGTGAAACTCCCAAGGATTCCATATTTCAAGGAAAAATTATATTAGGTATCTTGGCATATAAAAGATTCTCTTATAGTGTTCTAATGATGTTTTCAAGATATGGGGAATGATTCAATATGAACTAAGAGTACTCTAAGATCACATTGATTGGTGTGTATTTCTTTCCTTGAGGCATGCTTAGGTAAAAATAGCTTACACATTCCTTAACAAACTCTAGACATGACATCTCCTAACCATGGGTGTCCAGGTGAATCCACATGTTAATTTTCTCATGAAACCCTATTTATTATAAATATATTATCTAACCTAGATAGAAATTTATAAAATCATCACAAAAACAAAGAAAACATTCATGTAAAAGAATTTCATTTATACCATTATTACTGAGACGACACACGATAACTCAATGATAAATTTTTTAAATGGTATCACACATAACCAACATGTACCAAACATTACATACCCACCTAGTGTACTATTTTATACCATATGGATCAATATATAACTCATTATTTTTAGATTCATCCATAAAAACGTCCAAACTGACCATGCTACATGAAATGATAGTTTTTAACAAGGAAGGACCTCCCTCAGAACTCTTCTTATAAATCGGTCACTTCACTTGTTCCCTTATCAATCAAATGACTACTCTCTCATAGCATCACTTTAGAAATTAATGCACCAACCACACAACCCTTGATCTAATGGGGAAAGAACTAGAATAATCCCACCCATTGATACTAGTATCATTACCCTAATACCCTAGGTTCTTTTTAGTAAAAAAAAGGCATCAACGAACATATATCCTAAAATTCAATATCATTTCATTCATCAATCTCAAAACTAACATACAACAAATCATACGACCAATAAGGCCTCCAAAAATCTTATTTACCCTCTTTCAAAGGTTTCACTTGATAAAATCAAGGATGTCTCAATAGTTTATGAGTCTTAACTAAGGGCCTATAGATCACCCACCTGGTCATATTGATCAAAAATCAACTCATGGAAACTAGGTTTTCCACCTTTCTCTATGGTCTCGCACATGAGAACCATTTATAACTTACGGTTCCCTATTACATGGAATCCAACACACTTTTAACTATATTTGAACTTGTAAAAATGGATGTTGGGAAGGATATCATTGACCTATGACTGTTAAAATGGTTGCAACAATCATAATGACATCACCTTCCAAGAATTATGATACCATTACCAAATTATTTCTTAGAATACTCATAAAAAAATTCTAAATAGACTGTCATGATATATACCTAATATGATAAGGAACTGAAATTCACTCGGAATCAACATATGATAATTCCCAATTTAAGGTTCTTCTTACCAAACAACTACCTACCTCCCTGGGGTGTTGTTTCAATATCTTAGAGTCCAAACAAAATAAAATTCACAAATAACAACACTTAGAAATACTAGGAACTCTGATAAAATGTCTACCAGTTTCACATTTCTGAGGGAATTTACCCAACATACTAACCCACACAAAAAAATAAAATATCAAATGTAACACAAAAGTCATGCTGAAAAGGCCAATAGTCCCTTCCTCCTAACATGTATGTCCATGTTTTAGCAGAAAAAATCAAATCGAGACTCTCAGGATACATCCATGTTCTTTTTCATGATATCCCACAAGGAAAACCCAAAGCCAACCCTTACACGAGTTTTTAATATATTAATACAACTGGATGTTTTTATGAAGCCATTTTGCAACATCACATTTTTATAAACAATAATGGGGTAAAATAAATGTTTTAAAAAGTAAAATTTATAAAGAAAAACATTTCACAACTGTTAGTATCACTTTTCTTAGCTAACTACATGAAACATTATATGATATTCAGAAATAGAATTTTCTTTTTAAACCATTTGATTTATCGACATGTTCTCATATTGTACATAGTTAATGAAAATTATAATTTTAATCTATAGGGGAAAACACTGTTGATGTTTTAATTTTCATTTTAATTAAAAAAAGACTCCTAAAAAATTATCAAAATTAAACTATTTATATTGTACCATTTTAGGGGATCAGTTAATTATGTTTTACACAAAAATTTATACATGAAAACATATAATTGGGAACTGAAACATTATAGAACCATCCCTATTTATCATAAATATACACATAATATGTTAATCACTAAAAATGAAATGAAATTTAGGTGGACTATGGGGGTATGATCCTTCTAACAAAGGATAAATTATACATTAATAAATTAATAGTTTATGGATTCAACTGTTTATTATTAAAATTTTCATCCCATTTAAGTGTAACCCATTAGTAATCAGTTCATCATCAGTTCAACACACCCTTAGCAGTGTTATTTCATAGGTTAAGATGATTAAACAAACCTATAATAGATGATTTAATCATATAAGGATTCAATTATACAATTCAACATTCCCAAATTATGATGGTTCATTGCATTTATATATTGAAATTGTCATAGAATTTAACTAAAATACATCAAAAATAACAAGAATTTATATAATAAATAGCTAATTATATGGAATTATCAAGATTAAATCATAAAATAATTTTATTTATTTCATTGGTCACATGTTGGTCAGATAGACTGTCAAAATCAATTTATAAGTAAAAACATGATTTTGGATGATGAATACACATTATTTAAGCAATACATACATCATAACCACAAAAAGGTAGTTGATTACGTTTGAAAGGTGTACAGTATTGAAATAATGCCAAAAAACAATGATGGAATATACATATAAATGGGATCTATATAAGAATTATAACTATCAAAAAAGAATAATATATATATAGTTATTACATAATAATCATCAAATTACAGAGAAAATAATGGAACATATTTATGAAGGTACAGAATAACAATATTCGTGGTAATGGCATGAAAATACTAGGGACCTAAAATATTTTATGAACACATCTCATCTATTGCATTACCGAGCCATCAGTTAAATACTATAAATTAGTAACTAGTGGAAAAGAACATCAATCGGCCATTGATAAATAATAAATGGCTGTAATAATGAACCATCATTAACAACAGTTCCATTCCTAAAAACCACATCCTCCGCCCATGTGTGGGATTTCGATATCCATACAAGAGTTATTTACCGTGTGAAGATAGATTCATAGCCTTTTATCTACCATCCAAAAATAGCATGATAGAGAAAATAAAAAACCTATAATACCACATTATCATCTTATGACCAGGGGTCCACTAAAATATTTCCTCAAGCCTATTATATACTAGGATTCAAGAATGCGTCGTCAAATTCCACTGGTTGTTTACTAGTAGCGATGATCTTATTGTCGTTAAATGGGGAGACTATTACCTCTGGAACTGTAATGAATATAATAGAATCTTAATTAAATGAAATTAAGAGGAAAATTATTATGAACTAATGATCAATAATAATAATCAATATACTCAGATGATTCCGAATAATCCACCCATGTATGAACATGATATGTCATAATTCACGTAGTCAATAAAAAAGGTAATTCACTTAATTAAACTAGACTATCAAAAGAATAAATAAGAAGAATCCCCATATCTATTTGGAAAACTGACCACGCGTTGATTCCCTAGCTTCGTTGTCTTGTTCTTTCCTATAGTAAAGTAGTGAAAATGAAAAATAATCGAAGATGTACCCTATAGTAATGAGGTTTGTACGAGTACCAAACAATGACCCAAAAACGGAAAAAATAAGACTCAGTATGCCACCACCAATGTTGTCTAATTAATACATATATTTTTAATATAAAAGGATTCACTGATGAATTATAATAAATTTAATGGAACATTAATATGTGATGTAAGTGTAAATCATGTCAACCTCAGGTCCATTGTGAGGCACCTAGTTGATTACACTATGTTTTTCATCATATATAATGCTTTTAATTATATATGTAATGAAGTAGGAAAGTAATAGGACCCATGAATATAATCCTAACCATCCATGTGTGACACTAGTGATGGATCCCCAATGGGGAGAAATGAGTCTAGATATAATAATGATCATATAAGGGTCTACAGGTTCAATTATAATAATGTTTTAGTAATCCAGTATGATATAATAACATATTATATATGAATGCATCTAAGGCATTCTGAATCAGGAATCCATATATCACTCAAGGATCTCTATTATTTCATTCAACCTATGGTCTTATATAGCGAATACCGGATCAAAAATCTATGTATCATTCAAGGTGTATAATAATCTCATTCAGCATGTGATCCCTTCCACGGAATTCCATTTTACGAATATAAGTGACTCCCAAGGTGTAACATATTATTATTCAACCCATGAACTAGTCTAAGGATTTCATATTTGGAATCTTGGTATCATTCAATGGGTAACATAACATGTATGCACATTTAATTTAATAACAATACATATTCCATGGTAATATCCATGGGAGTTCACAATTCAAGGCCAAATAATACAATTCAATCCATTTATCAAGACATATTATATGATTATACCATTTTATGTATAATAACATATATGTCATGGGAAACAACCATTCCACATGCAGTTAATGAATTTTGAATTCACTAATCATATCCCATGTATTTGCTCTAAAGGGGATGTTTTGGTGAACATGTTATATTTGAATTCAATTAGTTCATTTTGGGGGGTCCATAAAATAATTCAATCATTAAATTTTATAATTTGGATACAACCAACTATGACTCATTTTCATTTAATAATCCAACACATCTATTTTTAAATTCATTCTCGTGTGATAACGGGTCTTGTATGTATACACACACTTTAGTAATATAATCAATTCATTTATTATTATATAATCAATTATCTCTTATAGGATTCGTAGAAAACAAACCTAAAAGGTAACCTAGTCCCACACATGGAATAATCAATGAGGGTAAATAATATGACACACCCAAGGGGTTATCCATGTGGAGGTCATATTTCTATAATAATATTAATGAGTCTAAATAGGGGGTCTAATTAATGGTCTAGATAATCACTTTTGTATATTACACAATTTTGGAGCACTAGGTGAATTGTTCAACGTGTTGAAAAACATAATATTTTATAAATGATGAATCCTTACGAGAAAATAAATGAGGTCACCTAAAATATACCTTAAAAGTTTAATGACCCATAATTTAGATTTGTTTCTGGTAAGAATTATATAAATCAAGGAAATAAATATGCTCCCTAAAAATAGGCCATATTAGAACACACAAAAATTATCCCAAAAGGAAGAAAACAAACTAAGAAATGATGTAAATGGATTTATAGACATACCTTTAGTCTTCCAAGGCATCCAATGAAACATGATTCATTCAAATAACAAATAAGGTCCACTCTGAATGAGGGGATAATGATGGGGGAATTCATAGGGGACCTATATAGTGAAATGAGGAAGAAAATAGGTATTTACTATTTAATGATCAGATGGGGAAATTAATTTTATAGAGGATATTATTATGACACACGGTTATGAATTTTTTTTCCAACAATGTTGTTCCACTATCGAAATCACCCCACTTGACACACAGTTTCTTCATATGGATTATAACATGTTCTCCAACCATGTAGAGCTACTGTCCCCAAGAACCACTACCCCACATGGTTTTTGTGAAAGGTTATAAAATTCATGCCGCAACTACGTGAGTCTATAAACTTCTTTGCACTAGTTTCCATGGGTTACTAGGTCACCATATATGATTAATTGATACATGATACCATAAAAAATAGGTCATACAATTCTTCATCATAGTTATTATTAACCTTACACTAATAGTGAACAATTTTCCGTCCTTTCAAAAACCTCCACATTGAGCCTCAAATTCCTGAGATTTCCATGGAACCTCTTCGATGCCTTATGGGTCTCATTCCTCGAATAAAAAAAACATTCATGTCTTACAACTATCATTACCATCCAAATCTAATTTAAATATTTTACCCATCCAACAAATGAAAATAAATTAAATTCATTAGAATTTAACAACATGTACCAGACATAGGATATTACATATGCCAATTGTTAGTATACTGTTTCAATATCACCCTACAAATCACATGAATTCCTCACATAAAAAACACAAAAATAATTCCTAAATCATTAAAAAATCTACGGTAACACTTTTTCCTGAACTAATCCATTGGGAACACATCCTAGTCCTACAGTGAAGAAGAGGGTGACCCTAGAATCCAACCTCCAATATTCCAAGTATTGTAATAATAACTTATGTTATAATACTCATAAAATGGAGGTATTACAGTAGTATAATTCCATGAATAAGAAAACAAAGCCACGAATCAACTCTCAGACATTTCTTTCTGAAAATAAAGTCCCATGACTCAAATATATTTTATATGTAAATATATAATATCATCAAGAATAAAAACGTTAATTACTAGCTATTAAGACCCAAAAATATCCTTTAAACAATATATTAGCTAACTTAAAATTACTTCCAATCTCCCTATAACTATCATACAAAATACAAAGTATGTTTTTGAAGGAGGGAACAAGAGAGAAATCAATATGATCATTATTTAAAAAAAATATAATAGATGGGAAATATATTTGACAGAGTAGAAAAAAGTGATATAAATATTTAAAAATATATCCAAAAATTGAAATATAATAATTATAATAACATAATTTAATGAAATCTCCATTCTAAACCATTTGTCAAAAAAATTACCCATTCTAGGGAGCATACTCAACCATTTACAAAAAACATTTGTTGATCAACAAGATACATCAAGAACTGATAAATTAAAAAAATATACCAATATCATAATATTCATAAAAATAACTTAAATAAAAGGGTCTAATAATTAAATAATGTTCTCACATGTCATTAGATTAATTACCTCTATAACTAATTGTGGGATAGAAGGAGGAACTATTCCAATTTGATCGTGAATTCCAGAAGTAAATAATAAAAATAATATACTAACAATCATAACTTTACCCATAACCAACCATCATATCATATACCACCCCACCAAATGCCCATATAATACAATTATATAAACAATTTCCTAACAACACATCAGCAAGGTAACATGAAGATGAAGGAAATTGAACTTATTCCCTCTTATTTCCATGATTGTCACCACCAATTTCTCAACATATTAAAATAATTATCATCCCAATAGGGTATCATGAATATAAAGGACATCAACCGCGTTCCCTCCTACCATTCATGACCCCCTATGGATCCACAACAAAACCACACTATTTGAATAGCCAATATGTTGCATATAAATCAATAATATATAATATATTTTATTCATATTCCTTTTATGATCTATCAAAACCCATGAAATGACCTCCTATCAGAATCCATTAAAATCTCATAACCCCAATAACACATCAATAATATCAATAATATAATATATGTACAATACAAAAAACCACATATCCCCATATCAATTCAATATCAATAACATATCAATGTCCATATAAAACTAAGCAAACACAATCTACAACATCACATTTTACATATCATTTCAAACCCCACTATTTACCATATACCAAACACATTAGGAATATAATTACATTACTTATCCCACATGAACCCATTGAATCACCAACACCCCATTTGATGTTATTCATCCAAAATTTAACACATTTACTCCAATCATGATCATTTTATATCAACCTATTCCATTTATTTAATTTTAGTTCTCACAATCATCATTCATCCTACTACTAATGAATTTAATTTTATCCCATATTACTTATAAAAATTTTAGTTTTATAATTCAACATCCCATTCCATTACAACAACAAAAACAAAATAACCCACTCTTTCTTATTCTAGCTTCCAATCTACATTCCCATAAAACCATATCATCCATAATAATGAATGAACATAGAATAACCTCACAAGATAGTTACTAGAGTGAAAAAATAAAAAATAACTACCCACAAACATACCATCCAACTCAACATTATTATGATACAATAACAACAAGACAATAACTCCCATTAATTTTCCATATTAATAGATTAAAATTAAATTTACCATAATATATGTATTAATTCAAACCTATACCTACACCTAAATTCAAATTACCATTACAATATTTAACTCCAAAATTAGTCATCTGTGATTAAGGGAATACACATGAAACAATAATACTTCAACACCCATTCCTAACCATATTGAACCACACTAATCAAGGTCAAATAATTCATAATGAGTCCATAAATTATAAATATCATCATCAATCCTAAACAATCAATAATAATAATAGTTAATTTGCACACATCTTTGAAAAAACATTTTATGTTTACCATATTAAAAAAAGATCAATTAAAAAGTAGACAAGGTTAATCAAAAATAATGACAGAAAGAAATACACAGATTGAAATTTTCGAAAATAAAAAAGAAATAACATAAAAATCTATAGAACAAATGAAACCATATCCATTAACTATTATGAAACCCATAGCTAGTTTATTATCATTATTTAATTAATTTTCTTGGTTTAATTTTCCCATTTTCTCCCCCATATTCACAACCCATAATATTTATGAATTTTAAAAATAACCTTAATTAATATATTTTAAGAAATATCCTTGAAATAAATAATTTAATGATAATCAATAATATTATTCCATAATTTAGAATATTACATTATAAATACTCTAAGATAATATGAAGAATCCCTCTTAACTAAACATGTAATGTAAGAAAAAATATATTCATGGGACCTGAAATAGTGAGGAAGATAAAAAATAATTTTGAGGGAACTATTAAAATCAATGGTCATGTAGGTGTATGAAAATAATTAATATCAATGAGAGGGGCCATCTAAATTATAAAAAACAACAAGAAAGAGTTGATTGGTTGTTCTCTTAGGTTTTGCTGAAATTTATTTAAAAATTCCAATCCAATACTCTAAATATTATATTTAAATTAAATAATATATTAATATTTAAACATACCTTAAATGATGGATTATGTTTTTTAGAGGTGAAAGAACTAAATTATGAATTAGAATTACCAATTATTATGTGTTTTATAATTAATAATTTCATAATAAATAATAATATTTGATTCATATCAATATAGATATTCCCACATTTATGTAAACGGATATATCTTACATATCCCTTAGAAAGATATGTGTATGATATTATCTAGAAGAATGTAATATAAATGGCATGGTCCACTAAAAGATGAATAATATTTATATATGATATTTGATATATTTATGTAGATGAATAACATATTTCATACAATGAAATACCTTATGTATGATATTTAATTGATACAATATATATATATTTGGCATAAAAAATGTCATTACATGCCCCACTAGGTCTCTCTTGGCCGATGATAAGGTGAGTGTGACTACCCCAAGACCGCTTCCAATAAGAAAGGGGATAAAAACCATTGAAGAGTAGGAATATCAAAATCAAGATAGGAATTAGCCTAATTACATTTATGAACACACGCACATCTTAAATCCCATTCAGTTAGAAAAGTAAATTACGACTGATACCAGATGCTTATATGCATATATATCCCAAAATTAGAGTTTCAAAATGTAAGTGAATGAATAAGGGAAAAATAAAAGACCACTAAAATGGGAATAATATTCCATCCTATTCAATAGGATGGGTTTTTTTATCAAATACAACCCCAGTATGATTTTTATTTTTTATTACTCAAATATATGCCCTGCTTGCTCTCGGTCCCCCAAGATTCCATCAAAAGGCATGTTGTCTCTATAAGATAAGACATGTGTGGGAAGAGACCATGTAGCATTGAGTATAAAAATATCTTATAAGATACCCCAAAACCAATAAAAAATTTAATAGATAGTAATTTTCTAATAAATACATAGCTATGTCAGTGAGGATATTATACATAAAAATAATCAGAAACCAAATATACTCACAACATGATCCTTGTCTCTAGAGGTCTCAACCATACTACCAGATATATTATTTCATTAGGGAGTCAAGTTAAAAAAAATTATGAGAATTCAATCAATGATCCTTTCTATCATAGATAAATCTTTTTAGAGATATCTTACTTATCATTTCTCGTAAAGAAGTACTCACTGGATATCTAATTATCAAACTTCACTTATAAGGGTTCACACTAAAGTCCACTAGGGGATTCTACCAGCCTTACTAGATAAATATACTATATTGGTTATCGACACAAAATACATGGTGTTTAAACCGATACCATGAACCCCACCTATGAAATAAAATTCAATAGTGGATTACACCCTATTACACATAGAGTGATTCCATGAACTCTATTTGAAACAGAATCCATAGACAAGATCACAGTCCAATACCAAGGATTTATTGCCACACTGTATTCTCATAGGGTTAGACTGAGGGATCATAATCAATATAAAATTGACTATAATAATTTAAAAAAGGACATCATTATTTTTTTAATTAATTATAGAACATGTTCCAGGGGTACACGATATGTATCATCTTCCATGAGTCTTCTAGTGTCTCTTTATCTCACAATTCATGCACTAATATATATAATAGGTGTATCATTTGGGGTTACATGGAGTGTAGTGGTTGATCTTTAACCATGGGTGTTTTCTTCCCAGCTCCATTTACATCAATCTATTCCCATGAAATTTGAGTCATGTCGGAGTATAGTGATCTTACGTTGTCTTAAATAAATTTTAGATCATTTTTAAAAATTAACTACATAGTAATTAAAAATTCATCCATCAAAAGGTTTATTATCTTTTTAAAATTTTGATCATACAATAATTTATTATTATAAAACATAAAATTATTAAAATCCTTATTCTTATTTAAATTAAAATCTATCATATTATTCTTAATACATGAAGTCATTTAAGGATATACCTCAAAGAAATGGGTGAAAAAAATACCAGTAATAGTGCTAACAATGTAGATAATTTAATATAACATGGAGGTGTATAATCATCATAAAAATAAAAAATCACGAAGAAAACATTTTATTAAGGGATGGAATTTGACCACGCATAAAAATGAAATAACATGTCACAGTGCTCAAATACCACATCTAGTTGTGAACAAAGATAACATCATGATCAAACATAACATATGTGAATAATCCTAACGTCATAATTATGAATTAAAAATAGTCATGTTCACAAATAATTCAATTAATATCATGAGTTAAATCAAATTAACCAATTAATTAGATTAATATAAAATTCTAGTCACACCAATGATATCATATTATTTTCATAATCTCGCACACCAAATAGAATGAATAACAATCATAATCATGAAATAAACCATCATAAAATATGTTTCATAAGGATTTAATAAAGTGTTATTTAATTTATAAACATGGGGTTTTCAAATAAATAAGTTAAAAATATAGATATAATATACATCAATATTATATAATGGAGAATAATCAATTTATGAGGAGTAGAAGATGTGTTTTGGAATGAATAAACTGTTTGGAGAATATTTGTATTAGGATTATAATTCATGGAGGTAATTAGTATATACTTGAATATAATGGGATTAATAGTTAAAGGATATTTAAGAAACATAATATAAATATATTTACCATGAATTATTTCAAAATTCGATAACCCAATGAAACAGAGTTGGGTTTGAGGATCCAATTACTTTAATTCCCACTTTATTTTATAACATTCAAGCCTCATGACTAATTAACATAAATTATTTAAAAAAATTAAAATAAAACATAATTTTGATAATTTATTTCAATATTTATAAATTAGAATCGTTGTATTATATCTCTTAATATCTTTATATGAAATTGAATCATTTTGATATAATTTTTTTCATAAAACATTTTTCATTTTTCTTTGATTTCCCTATTATGTTCAATGAAATATATACATAAGTTGAATAAATAATGGAATATTAAGTACATATTTTCATAAATATATATATAATAAAAATTTTAATATATCCATCTATTTGGATAGTTACAACAAAAAATGTTGGAAATTTCTTTATTGCGATTAACCGACTGTTATTGGGAACATTGTCCAAAGAGGGAGAAAACTGTTATAAAATATAAATACTTCAAAAATATATTTTTTATTGGAATATAACATAAAAAATATTATTTTAAAATACATACAAATTAATCAAGGAATATTTAAATTTTACATGGATATATAAAGAGGGGAATAGAAGAGGAAAACACAAAGAAGAGTTGATGAAAACATACCCTCTTATTGGTGTTGCATCCCTTGTACAAAACTAGAATCCATTGGTGATTGGAGTTGGATTAATCCTTAACATCACTATGGAATATAAGAGGCTTATGAGAGGAGGAATTTTGAAAAAATTTGTTTTTGTAAAGTGTGATAGGAGTGGTTTTCGATGTGGAGGTAGAAGGGTTATTTACATTTAGGGAGAGAGGTGTTTTTATAAAAAAATACTGAATAAAATATTATAACAAAAGTAACACATTTAATAGTGAATTATAGTAAATAAAAATCATATATAAGTATAATATAATAGTATTAGGACTTTAAATCCATTTATAATTAAATTTAACTTATTTAATTAGAATGGAATCGTGAAAAGAGAAAACATTTATTTTAAGGGAACACTATTGACTTTTGGGATTGTAATTTTTTTGGTTTTGAAAAAAGGTTTATTGTATTTTAATGACTCATTTATGAAATAAAATATATTTTTGAATAACTCCATGTTCTATAAATTATTATTTTATTATTATGTTAGTAATGATTTTATTCATGACACACCAGTTACGTGAAAAACTATATTTTTACTATTCACTTGAAAATTGATGTATTTAAGAAAATTTCCATTAAAACCCCATTGTAAAATATCAATGTATTGAATTAAAAAATTATATTCATTATATGAAAATAATATTTTATCACAGTAAATTTTAAATTTTAATATACAAATTATTGTTATAACGAAATATGTTAGTATTTAGTTTATTAAAAACGTGCTTATATTTTCTTTGAGTTTGTTATTCATGATAATTATTTTTCGTAAATAATATAAATATATCCATAAATTAATCTATATAAATAAATTTTATATCAAAATATTTTATTACTATGTTGAATTATTATTCTAACGGTTAGGTAACTATTCGGTAGGGTCGGGTTGCTATTCCTAATGGTCAAGTTACTTCTTTCATTGGTCATTTTACTATTACAATGGTAACATTACTTTTCCAATGGACATATTTCAAGTCAAATGGTAAAATTACATTTTTTAAATATCATATATTTCATTCAATGAATATTCACTACAACTACACCTAGTTTAATATATTTTTATTTTCTAATATTTTGATTGGTTTAATTTTATTAATTTTTATAGAATTCGATGTGGGGGATATGATTCTAGTATATTTGGGGGATCCATATATTCCAATTTTTATTTTTTATTTTACTGTTTTCATCAAATTATCATGTTTTACAATTTAAATTGTTTTATAACTAACTAATATAATGAACTTTATTATTGAGATAACATTTTTATGGTATCTATATATTTTTAATCCATATAATATTATATCATATAATTTAAAAATAATTTATTCCTAGAGAAAAATATAGTTTTTTAAATTCTAGGTTGTTATATTATTCCACTATTTAGATATTTTATCCCCTAAATTTCAACTCATATTCTTTTCTTATAATAGGTGAAGTTACATAGGTTTCATTGTTTCCTATGGTTCCCATATTCCCTCTTCATATTTATTGTTAATCCAAAACACTTTGAAAATGGGAGTATTGTTTTTTCATGTTAATTTGTCTCATTGGTCCAAGATCATCACCATATAACCTTCATAAGAGGTGTCATTCTCCAATTGTATGACCTACTGATTCAGTACATGTGAGGGATCAGGTATGTACTTCTTTGAAAGAGATAAGTGGAAAACATCATGAAGTTATTCCATTTTTGTGTAAGTGTAATTCAATAGGCCACTTATCCTATGTGATCAATTATCTTAAAGTGGACCATGTACATATGGCTATGATTCCACATCGTTCAAAACTGCATGACTCTCTTCCAGGGTAATATTCTATGGAAAACTTTTTCTCCATCATTAAACTCCTTGTCCCTTCGATTGTTGTTAGTGCAGATATTTTTTTTACTCCGATGAGATTTTATATGTTCTTGGGTGTATTTAACCTTATATATCATCTATTTTATTGGATCATGTCCAAGTATCTTTCATTCACCAACTTTAACATGACAAGTTAGAGGTCTACATTGCTTCCCATAAAAAGCATCATATGAATCCATTTAAATACCTAAGTGTATGTTATTATTATATGAGTACTCAACTAAGAAGAGATGTTTTTCTTATCTTCCATTGAATTCCATTGAGTAGGGTCTCATCATGACCTTGAGTGTATGAATTTTCCTTCTAGATTGGCCCTATGTTTTTGGAAGATAGGTTTTGATGAAATTAAATTCACTATTTAATATATCTTGAATAATTATCAATAATTTTGACATTAACCTTGTATTGTAATCAAATATGATAAAAATTGGAACCCCATGCTGCCTCACAACATCCTTAATGTATATGTTGGCTTGTTCTTCCAACAAGAAATCTTTTCAAATCGTGATGAAGTCGGAAGTCTTTGTGAGTCTGTCCACCACAAACCATATCAAATTTTCTCCTTTCTATGTATTCGAGAGTCGAGTGAAACATTACATGGTTATGTTATCACATTTACACATGGGTATAGGAAATGGATGCATCATCCATTTATACTTATTTCACTTTTCCTTAACATTCTAATATACCATACACTTTGATATATAATCCCAAATATGTATATATTATCCCACCATATTTCAATCAAATATCACGATACATTTTTGTACATCTAGTATGGATAGAGAAATATGATATATGTTCATTATCCAATAGATCCTTCTTTATCATATTTGATGCAGGAATATAGAGACTAGTTTCAAATCTAAGGAAACCATAAACATTAATGTGGAACTCATGTAGCATCCCTTCTTTTACTCATTGCATATTTTTTTGAATATCCTAAACATACCTTTGTTCCTCCTTGATATGGTTTGGTAATAATTTGAGAATGTTAGGTTGTATTCCATGTTGTTATTATTTCTAGTTCTATCATTTTTATATGGATGAAGATAGGGTGTTTATCAATCTGCATCACTGATATAATAGTATGTAATTTTCTACTAAGAGAATCACTAACCTCAATCTCCTCCCCCAAATATTATTTAATAGGGAAACCATAGTCCATTAATAGTATTATCCATTTTATTTTATGCATGTTGATCTCCATCTATGTGAAGATATATTTTAGACTCTTGTGATTCATATATGTGTCACACTTCTCACCATAGCGGTATTTCCTCCAAATATTTATTTAAAATATTGTAGTTTCCATCTTTAGATAATGTTTTCTATAGTTTTCTCTTGGATAATCAAGATTCATGTGTCAAAATATATCACATTATCATTCCCCACGAGTACACAACCTAAGTCCTTCTTTAAAGTATCATTTTTTATATCAATACCTTCTCCACCCATTGGTAGTGTGAGTACAAGTGTTTTATTAGCCTCTTATATGAATCCCTATATCATTCCTCTCTTTACTCATAAATACATACATTGGACCATTTAGTTTTTACCTTGCATTCATCATATAGAACCATGATAAATTTCTCAAAAAACATCAATATTTACCTAATAAACAATGAAATATTTGTATTTCCAAGACACAAATGGGTGCGTACCTTTCATGAACTACTTTTTTTATGGGTTTATATAAATTCCCTCATATGTGATCACATTAACTAAGAATGTAAAATGATACTTCTAGATGTAACACATACAGAATATAGCATATATTTTCTTCTTCAATATCATTTTCAATACAATACATATAAGTCTTCATGTTCCACTTTTCTATTCTAGTAAATGAGAATATCATTGATGAGGACTACCAATTTTTTTATTTATTCTCTAAAGAATCTATTCATAAAATACAAGAATATCATAATGGATTTGGTATGTTTGAATAGAATAACTATGATCTCAAAATTTTCATACCCTATATAGAAATTATTCTTCTGAATATCATCCTTCTTCACCTTCATGTGATGATACCTAGAATGAAAATCCACCTTTTATAATTATTGAGTTATTTTTAGTTGATCGCACAAGTCATAAATCCATGGAAGATGACATATATTCATTATGGTGATCTACCTAAACGACCAATAATAAATACACAACCACATTGATCCATACATTTTCATGATAACAAACATTGACAAACCCTAAGGAGATGAACAAGGTAATATGAACCAATTTTCCAAATTCACTTACAAATGCTTCTTTGTCTCCTCTATTGTGATGAGGGCCATCTTATACATGAATTTATAGATATGAGTGGATTTAGTTTTTTGATACATTTAGAACACTACCGCACAATATTGTTGTTGTACGAGTAAATCATTTGGAAATAAATCAATGTATTTCCTCACAATGTTCATTTCCACTATAATTATATCTTACATTTACTCTACCATTTATGAAAGGTTTTATTCATTAAAGGGTATCATTACCCGCACTATTTATGGATTTTCTAAGGGTTATTTGTGATATTCCTTTCATTTTTATAATAGAATAGGATGTTTTATAGTATAGAAATATATTTAATTTTTCCAATAGATGATGAGTACTCTATATAAATAAAACTAATCCATGACTAGTGTAGAGTCAAATTCCATCAAGGGAAGAGTTAAGAGGTTCACTAGAAGAATTTTCCCACATGATTTCAAAAGAGAAGAGTACACCACTAAGGTTGGAATGGAAACACCACTAGGTTTTTTACACTTATATATACTTGATGGTATTGGTACATTGATTAAATAATTATATAAAACATTCATGATATAATGAAATAGATAAAACTGTAATCAATTAATACCTTTTTATTTCTTAATTGAATTGTAAGTGTACGTTTTAATAAATCATTTTCATGCTCTACTCATAAGTAGTGATGTAATAATTTCTCCCTTTCTTTTCTGGATTCCCTAGTTGTTGATATTGATTACCCTTTAAGACTCATTTGTGTATTGTAATGCATAGTTCCTTCTTTTCCTATAGATGATGGATTGATCCATGGGTTGTAATATATGAGGTGCCTTATTTTCCTCTTTAATATTAGACGATTTATTCTTGTCACATTGATATTCATGACAATGGTGGCCTTATATTTTACACTTAATTAATTTCCTTATCCCTTTGAGGAAATTTCCAGCATTTTTCTTCACATATTTCATATATGGGGGTGGTTGGATCCTCATTCTTCATTATTCATTAGATCCACTAGCTTGAAACCAATGTCTTATATTCTTATCTCTGTAACCATCCCAAAATTAAATAAAATCCATCTCCACTATGAGAGTATATCAAACTAATTATACATAAAATTAAAATTAATGTTCCGATATAAATTTTCAAAGGTGTGGTTTTCATCCACTAAAGGATCTATTTATTTTTATATCATTATTGATAAAAAAATCCTATGTTATATTGTGAATTCATAGTGTATTTTCTCTCAAAATATGTGATGGACTCACTTTTGTTTTATTCAGCTCAATGAAGTCTACACTTATCATTGCTAGAATATTTTGAGGTAAATACTTGTTAAGAAATATTTTTCCCTAGTATTATCACTCAAAATATTCCATTTCATCAACCGTCATGGGGTTCTCTATAAATGTCCTCCATTGATCATCATATCCATCTAAACAATAGACACCTAGAGTCTCTTTTTTCCTTCTCAAACAATGGATAATATAAAAATTATATCAATTGAGTTAACACACAATTCTGTGTCAAGTGGGTTGGAAGATCCATGCAAATTCATTGTTGATTTCTATATAAAGATCTCAATGCATAGTATCTTATTCTTGGGAGAATTTGGATGCTCCTCACGATTCATCTTATTCCTCATATCATAAAAAAACTAGGCAATAATCACAATGAAATCTTAACCTCCACATCTCTTGGAATTGGGGATTTACTTCTCGAAATCACTACATTATCCTGTACATGAAATTTTGTCCTTGTTTTTCCTTGTTCCCACAATTTTCTAAAATAGAATTTTTTTAACAAAACATAAGTATAAAAAGAATATAGAATTTATTGTTTTATTCAATTGACTCAAAAAATTTGTTATGAGATCCCAATGTTTTGAATTTCTATAATGAAATTATTCAAAAGCTTCAAAATATAAATAGTTTTATCCTAATCATTTTAGTATATTTTTTCTAATCTCAATACCCTAATTAATTAAACCTCCCTATCGTACCAATTATAAAAAAATATTTTTTCTTACATAACTATTACATCATTTTTGATTTTTAAAAACAAGAAAATTATGCATTAATGTATTTAATGGTTTATTGTATTTGTACAATTTGGATCATATATATTATCTATAATGAAGAATATTTTAAAAGCCAATTTTTTATCCAATTAAACACTCTCACATTCTCATTAGTACGTGTAATCTCTTAAGGATATACATCAAAGAAAGGTGTTACATAAAATCCCAATAAGAGGATTAATAAGGGTTATGAATCAATAGAACATGGTTAAGAATAATAACAATAATCATATCCTTTTCATAGGATCATCAAAAAATCTTATGGGAATCATATAATAAATAACTGGAATGTTTTGATGTAATAAAATGAATCATCATGTCCCAGTGGTAAAAAACCACATATAGTTATTAAAAAAGATATAAACATATTCCCACATAACATATGTTCATAACAAAAAACGCATCATTGTGAAATAATTGATCATAATGTTCATGCATAATACAAAAAATATAATGAGATACATCAATCACCCAATTAATTATAGGGTTACATAATATTGGGCACACACATCACATTTTCATATTTACATAATCATCCATGCCACATAGAATTTATAACAATTTTAATAATGGTGTGATAATAATGATTTCACAAATCAGGACTTCTTGAATAAACATTGATTTTCCAAATTAATAAAAGAATTTTTTTTGGCATAGATCCCATCATTATTGAATGAAGAATATCCCAAAATAAAAAATAATAAATTTTAAAGTTTATTACTATAGAACGAAGGAATATATATACTGATAATGATGAGAAAATGGATAAACTAATGTAAATTAGTTGGGTTTGAGAATCCCCTTACCTTAATTACCTCTTTATTTCATTGATTTTACCCATTTAGAATAATAAATATATATATTTATTGAATCGTTTAAATAGAAGTAAATTACTTAAATTTGTGTCTCTATTTATAAATTATAATCAATATAATGTATTTATTAATTTCAGTTGATGCAATTGAACCATTTGGATATCTTGTTTTTCAAAAAAAATTCTTATTTTTCTTTGAAATCGCTATTTTCTTCAAGGAAACTATATACATAATTATAATAAATTTTAGAAGACTAAAACATATATAATTATATATATATATTAAATAGTTTTTATTGATAATATATATGCTTGGTGATAATGAATGAAGTTGGAATCATCTTTGTTGGTCGTTAACTGACCGTTATCAGGAAAATTTTCCAAAGGATGAGAAAGAGAGATATAAAATATAAATACATCAAAAATATAATTTTTTAGCAGGTTGATATCAATAATAAAATGATTAAATAATTTATAATTAATGTTAGAATATTTTTTCATGACAATAATAGAGTAATAGAGAAAGAGATAATGAAAACACAAAGAAGAGTTGATGAATACATACCCTCTTCTTAGTGTTTCTTCCCTTGTATAACACCTAAATACCATGAGGATTGGAGTTGTTTACTTAAGAACCATATGTATTATAATATATTTATATATAGAGTATTTGTGGTGATATTTGTTCAGCTGTTCTGAGAGAAGTGGTTTTCCAAGGGGAGAGAGTGGGGTTATTTATATTTAATGAGATGAGTATTTGTACAATAAAATATTATATCAATGGTAAAACATGTAATAGTGATATTGTATAATATAAGTCATATATTAATATAATAGAACTTTTTTAGTCATTAAAAATCTTTATAATCCTAATTCAGTTTGTTCTTGAAAAATGAATTTAGAAAAATGATTTTTTATTTAAACACTTGTGAATATATGTTATGGAAAATGTTTTTAGGTTCTGGAAATTATGTTTACTATATTTAAATGAATAATTTTTTAAATAATAATTTTTTTAAAACCTCATGTCCTAGAAATTATCCCTGCATTATTACATCACGAATGAACTAATTTATGATACATTGTTTATATGAAAAAACTACATTTTTACTATTCCCTATAAAATACAAGTATTTCAGAAAAAAAAAGAACACATGAAATTATTTTTTTATTAAAAAATTTATATTTATCTTATCAAAATATATTTTTGACATAAGTAAATTTAACTAATAATATAATAAACTATTATTTTTATAAAATACTTTAATGTAAAATGTATTAAAAATGTGCTACAAATTTCTTTGAGTTTTTTTATCATGAATTTTTTTTGGAATTATAAAATTTATATTTAGTGAAATTAATCATGGTAAATATTCTTTGTATCAAAATTTGTTATTTTGATTTTAAATTACTATTTCAATGATCAGGTTACTATTCCCACGGTTCAGGTTACTATTGTTAATAGTCAAGTTACAATTCATAATGATTAGGTTACTATTGCAATGGTGACATTACAATTACAATCATCAGATTACAATTCCAATGGTCACATTACTATTCGAATAGTCATATTACATCCTATAAATATCACTTCAGTTTTTAGATCAATATTCACAACAATTACTCCAAAGGCTATATACTTTATTTCTCTAGGATATTAATGCATTTATTAAGTTTTTTGTTTCATTAATATTTTTTTCTCCCTGGAGAATATTATTAAATAGATTAAGGAAATCCAAATTTTCTATATTAGCTTTTGAATTCGTTATTTTTTCTAATTTAAATGTTTTGAATTTATACCAGTTTTGTAGATGACTATTTTAAAAATATTTATTAATGAAATAATGTTATGTCTCATTTTCTATAATTATTATATGTTTAATATAATATATTATAATATAATAAATACTTATTTTGAGGGAAAAATATCATTTATTAACTCTGGGTTATTACACTATGTACCTAGCCATGTCCAAGTACCAAGCCAATCTTGTATACGTTGATCGAGCTTGATTTTATAACCATGTATGTGTCAATGTGTCCTACAGGATACACGATGTTCCACCATCATCATGTAACATAGATTTTGAGACATGTCATATGGTGTGTGGTATTTTTCTCTTAGAAAAAAAACTATAACCATAGAAGGATGACAACACGATGTGCGTTCGTCAGATTAGACGCTATATAGTATGGAATATTCAATAAATTATTGAAATGGTTCACATACATGGATAAACTAATTCCACCTTAGATTCTATAATATAATCCATTGGAGAAATGTGATATGCTATTAAATAAGCCTCATCAGCACCAGTGGTCGGAATACAATCATTGACCAACTCGAATCACAACTTCCATCACACAATGTCATCATCATGTGAGAAATTGTGAATTGGGTATCATCAGTGTGATCCCAATTTATCTCCAATTTTCAATCATCATCATTGGACCTCAATATCTCCCTCTACTGTGCACCCATTTCTATGATATCATTCCATTAAATCTAAAAATGGTAACATATTGATCAAATATCAAATATTTATTGAACCACTAGTAAGAGAAATTAGTAGTGATGATCTTGAGAATAAAAAAGGGGTATGAACAAAACAAAAAAATAATTATGGAACCTCAGTAATTATTTTGTTTGGCATTGATTCATTTCAATTATAATGATGAATGAAGAGAGACATATAAAAAACTATAATCATTCCCCAATCCCTAGATGAATAAACTCTTTCCCATAACAACACCAACAACCAATATGTAAAATTTTAATAAGAATTTATTCAAGTTCGTCATGGGGAAACATGGGGAAATGTATGAAAAATAATCCTTAGGTTTTGAACAATCTATTTTGAAGAACGAATTTGAATTTTGATCCTTAGTGAGGTCCATTAATTTCATTGTTGAAAAAGATCCTAGATTCACATTTCCCCACATGATATTTTCTAATTGATCCACATTCAAACTCAGGGATAGGTGGAAAACCACATATATTTTTTATAACAACATATTTACATAAGATATTATGTTATTGGGATGAAAAAAATACAAAAAAAATCTATTTTATTATTTGATTCCTCAAAAACACACTATAAAAATTCAGAATGATGATAATTTTTATATCACATGGAGTGAAAATACCACAATATAGAGTTAATGGTGGTCTTAGATTGTTTATCTCATTCACTTTTTTTGGAGATATGACAATATTTTTGGAAAATTGTGTGTGTGCGTGTGTGATGTAATGTATTCAATCAATTTGATATATCAAAACCAAGGCCCGATGGGCCGCAAAATATCATATTGTCTCATATTCTATCTCTTTAAATATTATAGGATATATTTATGATATTAAATTAAAAAATAGTGATTTTATGTTCTCCCCACCTTAGTTATTTTCATCCCCAAAATAGAAAAATCCTACTCAAAATTATGAGGGTATTATGATCACATTTTGGTATCCAACTATTAGATGCTCTCTTGAAGGGTCCCATGCTTCCCCCAAACACACACCAATGTAATAGATCACTGATGTGAGATATTTTCAAACAAATCCATGATCTTAATTTGGTACTCTACATAGGTAGCTTCATCCTCAATGTAGAACTCACCCCATTTGATAACATGAAATGGGTGATTAACATACCTACTTGGTTATGACATGTGTAAGACATCACATACATGGTCTAATAATGATTTTAGGTCCATGTGGTAAAACACCTCTCCAACCCAATGTATTATCTTTAAATACATAATGAATCTCAATGTTAAATTTCTACCAAAAAAAAATATTTTTTATCCACATCATTGTGAGGCCATTAGAAATACATGGTCTCCTTCTAAGAACTCAAAAGGCCTCCATCATCAGACCAAATTGATCTTATGATATATCTTTATAGTTTTAATATACTATTGTATAGTTTTCTACTTTTCATTCATCATTCTCACCATCTATTGGCCCATGATTTCGTACTCACCTAGATCAGTCCAACACAATGGTTCCACAGATGGCCACTTGTAAAAATTAGAAACTTTTCCATCCTAATGGTTGAATTGTAGCAGTTTTTTATGAAAATCCCACCAAGGGTAAATGACCCTCTAAACTATGTATAAAGTTATAACATGAAATCATTCAACATGTTCTCTAAAATCTGACTAGTCTGCCCAGTGATACCATAATTCTTGGAGTGAAACACCCGGATCAAATGTAACTAAATATCAAATCCATCATATAATCCTCTACATAATCATGGTTATAAGTGAGTGTAATTGTCACAATTGATTATTTAGGGAGATCAATGATTCTATACTGTCTCTTGTATACGAAGTAATCATATTCTATCAACAGATAATTTCTATTAGAAAACTTTGAAGTGGGATACCATGGTGATTTGGTCCACAATCACATATATGAGATTGGGTCCTATACATGAATATAGTTATTCCATAATTTTATATATATATATATATATATCACCCCACATTAAATCTAGAACATAATGTTTTTGATCTAAACATGTTGGAACCTAGTGCTATACCTTTACCTTATACCATGAGAGGCATTGAGAGTAAGACACAGCTACACACTTCTTCAGACCACGGCACCAAAACTGATTTTGAAGGCACTAGTACATATTTTTCTACAATAGATACACCACTAAGTAGGAATCAGGAAAATACCTCAAAATCTACTCACATAATGTCAACATTACCATTGTTCATCCTATGAAAAAAATAGTGTGCTCCCCAACTTTTGAAAATCCATCAGGAGCATGTATGTTGATATATAATTAGACGATGTCTCAAAATTGTTATCTCAATGCTGACCCCCCATAAAATATATAGAATATGTATGGTAATAACAATTAACTAGAGGTAATCTTCACCATCCTCATCTATTATGGAAACACTAAATAATGCTAACTACTCTAATGCATTGGTTAACGACTATGAATAAGATCTCCTAATAAGGGATTCTTCCACTATGTTCACCTTCCTATGAGTATAGATTGTATCAAAGTCATAACTAGGGATAAAATATATAAATCAACTATGTCTTAGGTAATGATCCTACTGAGCGAAGATTTACATGAGTCTCACGTGATATGAATAGATTGTGAACCACTTACCAATAAGGTAGTGTACCCACATCTTCTAGGTGAAGACCACGACTAAAAGTTTCATTTCATGGGTCATGGAGTTCTTCTCATGTGGTATAAAATATTAGGAACTGTATGTAATCAATTCCTACCTCTAAATTAGAGAAAAAACCATGTCATATCTCAACGGTAGTATAGAACACCGTGTACTCAAAACCCTACTAAATTGGTTTCAAAATGGGGGAACACATTAAAATTTTCCTCATATCATGAAAATCATACTAGAACATGTCAATATAAATGAAATTATTCCACCTCTAGGTTAAATAAGTCATAGATTCCAATATGAAGGTTAAATTATTCTCACCTCTCAAATAATTGCCTGCAAACCCAAGAAAGCTCTGAACCTCCATCACACTCTTAGGTGTCTCCCAAGTAAAAAATGCCATGACCTTCACCAGGTTCACAACTGAACCCTTGGAAGACATTACATGTACAATAAAGTGGACATCAAAAATCAAAAACTGACACATAGAGAGCTTCCCATAATATTCATTCCTTCAATGTATTCCAAGAATCATCTTTAATTATCTCACATACTCATCCCCAGATTTATTGTGTACTTGAATGTCATCAATGAATAACATCAAAACCCGTTCAAGTAAAGGATGAATGATATTGATTATGTGTCCCATAAACACATATGTGGGGTTTTTAATGCCCAAATTCATCACTATGTACTCATAATGACTACAATGGAATCATTATGTTGTCATTGGTATATCCATGTCTCATACTCGATGATGGTGATATATTCAATTGAGGTCTATCTTCGAGAACCTTGTCAACCCTCTAAAATAATGAAAGATATCATTGATCCACAAAAGTGGAAACATATTCTTCATGGAAACTTGGTTCTAGTAATGGTAATATTCATAAACCATCATTCTCACATCCACCTTCTTGTAGAAAAACATTTGGCATACCTAATGTGACACACTAGTTCTGATAAATCTCTTCTCCTTAAAGTCACCCGACTACACCTTCATCTAATGTTTCTTCATGGGACCCATATGATATGTTTAAAATGACTTTAGGAAACTAATTAGGTGAGATTCAATACATAATTTTATATCTTGATCAGGATTTGAGCCTGCTACTTCCTCAAGAAAGGGATCCTCATACTCTACCAGTAATGTAGGAAGCTAAAAGCACATAGAATCCACTAAACCAAGGGTAATAGAATCAAACTAATGATAAATAGGTTTTATCCTCAAACATATGAGAAAATATATCTTTTACTCGGTTTTCCATCTCACTAATTAAGTAAGACCTCATCTTATCTCTATGAACACATCACATCCTCTAACTGAAATAGTCAATATGGATATGTCATATGGATTATCAGTCTATTCCTAAGATCACATTGTAAGGTCTTGTCACCGCAAAAAAAAGACCCCACATAAAACTCGTATGTTTAACAGTCATATCAAAAAATGAATAGAATTTTCTGATCACTAAATCTGCTCTCGTGGGTGACTCTAAAAACTAGGGTTGAGCCATGGTCTATAGTGTAGTATCTAAGACTCAAACCTGATAAGTTAAAAGAAGGGATAGGTCACACATATGTCTATTAATACAACCAATAAATTAGGAAATGACAAAAATCATACATCAAATCATCCATATAGTCTCTGGGTCATATAAATCCACTTCCTACTGATGTCATCATACCAATCAAACAAATACCTCAGCCTGGAATGAGCTACCTCAGTGAGGTGGTGGAAGAAACTTGTATCATCAGCCACCTCCACTACTCTCCCAACTCTACTACAACTTATAATTCACTATGGAACTCCATAACCCTACAGTTTCCTCTCATTAGGTGGACTGTCGAACATATCATTATCTTATTCTAGACATTGACGACAATCCTGAGAAATATATCACCCACTATCACAACATAAACATCACCTCTCTCTTGGATTGTTTGAACTACATCGATTGACTTCAACTATCAACCATCTATTCAGGTATCACCAAATGAAGCATATCACATGCCTGAACCCATATGAATTCCATCAGCTTCCCAATACTGAGGTCTTATCTCTCGTGTTCCCACAACTATAACCCACTATCAGTGTTCTCTCACCCAAAAATCACTCCACCACTAACGCTCACTCAATCACTCTAGCATAGGTGAGAACAGAAATGTAAATCACTCTAAACTAGTTATATCAATATACTCCCCACTCAAAATTACATGCTATAAGAAATAAATAAATAACTATATATAGAGAGTGTCGTGAGAGGCTAGTGATCCTCATTTAGTACATTAACATGGTCATGAATCCATGTTGAAACTATCAAAGATGTTTAATGCACCCCGAATGAAACATGTCTAGATAATACTCCACCTTGATGAGACATTGAAAATATGAGTATGAGATATGAGTCTCAACATGAGAGTGAGTCGCCAAAAAAATCCATCACCCTATGCAGCCATGAAGATGGATCTCCTCTAGGTCCACCATTTAGTCTGAAGGTTTCCTAACAAGATGAATAACACTGGTGATTAACTCTAGTTAGTACTCAGCTTCCTGGTTGTCCAGATCACCTATAATCCTCAGAGGTCACTACCTTTGAAACTCATGTTGTGTACGCATCCAACACACATCCTTATCAGGATCCTCCAACATAGCCAACAGCTGAATAGGTGATGATTGAATGGGAAACCCTCCCAGAGGTACCACCTCCAGTACAAAAACATGGACTGAAACCTCATCACATAGTGGATAATCCTCCTAATCCCACTATTGAAACCTATATGGCTATATTTGCGTATATATCCTAAAATAAATAAGACAAATCACTAAAACTGAGTAAATATGGGGAGATTCCCAATAATTACATTAAAACTGCAACCCATTCCTATATGATGCATGTACCAATGTTTATCCATATAAACTACTTCTATGTGTACTGATTCAATAAGAGAGTATTCTATGACCTGGGGAATGGATGCATCATACACCACAACAGAACATGATTCCATATATAGATAGTTTAACATGAAACCATTTCACTCTATTTCCGTAAATACCAAGCCATACATCACATTTATACAAACTGTAAACATCGATCATATGTTTGAACCAACATCTCCGATATCTCTATTTCATGACCCAACTTAAAAGGTCCTTACTATATGGTTATAACCCATTAATGAAAACCCCAATACTAATTCCAATAAGATAAGGGATTGTGGACATAACTTAGTATGCATAACAGACAAATGGGATTCATTGTCTTTATTCATTTATATTAACAAACACACATCTCAATGTCCAGACGGTACTAAATGTATATTAAAACTAATTCAAAATGAAATAATGCATCAATATAAATAAATTAAAGAATAATAATGCACATGAAGGAATTAGGGCCTAATTAAATCACACCAAAACATGAAATATATTCCAACCTACTTAGAAGTACGCGACTTCTATCAAACGCAACATCGATATGAACCTCAATCTGTTTATCCCAAAACTATTCTTTACCAAATACCAGCACTCCCATGACTCAATTAAAAGTATCATGGTTTCAATAATACATGAAATGTGAGGGAATATCCTATGTGTGGTTGAGTATACCAATACCCCTTAAGAATCCATATAATCAGTAAGCATAAATCATAGAGTGTAATCAGCTTATCAATACACAGATATGTTGAACAAGATATAAGACATAATTATAATGAAAACCAAGATATAATCAAAATAGACTCCATGTATAAAGCGGTTTTAACATTACTATCAATGAATTGTTTCTTCTTGAGGGATCATTATAATTATCATCTAAGATAAATCACTCCATCAGACATGATTTTACTAATGGTGCTCTTTTGATTGATCATCATCATCATGTCTCACTGGAACTCTGAATAACTTATTGTGCATGTAGGGGATCACACCTAAGACTACTGAGGAACGCCCCCAACCCTACTAGATCATTATACTAGATAGTGTATTGATTTCTTATGCATGGTGTTCATTCTGATACCATGGACCCCATATATAAAAGAAGATGCAATAGTGGATCCCACTACAAGTCGCACCGATGGAAACCAAAATATCTATCCAAAATAGAACCCATCTAGTGGATCAAAATTCAATAATGAGGACATACATCCACAATTTACCATTATAGATATAGACCAAGGTATCACACTCAAGGGAAAATAATCTACACTAATGATATGGAGTAAATCCACTTATCAGAAAGCCAGTACACTATGTGTACTGTAGGGTACACAAAATGTCTTATTTGGCATAGGTATACATGTGTATCCCCATATCACATGGAATTAAATATTCCATAAAAAGGTGTGTATTTTTTGGGGAACATAACATGTTGTGGTTGGGATAACACTTGGGATGCCATGTACCCATAACCTTGTACATCTAGTCATGGAGGTGTGCTTTAGAACATTCCAATGTTCTTAGCCATGACGGAGTACGAAGTCTTGCCTTTATACTCTGCATGTCCCCATGTGAGTGTCCATGACCATGATGTTGTATCATCTCAGATACATGTTAAACAACTAGTACAATGTCAAATGGAATGTGACATGTCTACCACTATGAGTTATTTTTTTCGTGTATACGTAATCTATAGCACTGTAGAAGGGGAACAACATAGCGAGTGTTATTCAAAATACATTTTTTAGCGTGAAATATTCCCGAAATTTTATAATGTCTACACATTTACACCTATTCCACCATCATCTAATATTATCCGATGCAACCACCTAGAAAACTCATTTATGTAATTGGATGAGCCTCACCATCACCAATGGGTAGAATCTAGACATTTATTTTCTCGAATCTCTACTACCGCAACATCATGTCATCAACACATGTTAATCCATGAATTAAAAATCACCGGTCCAACCCCAATCCACATCTACACATTTTATGTCATTGTCAAACATTTATCATAACCTCGATCATGAACTCAATCCCATGATATCCATCCATTTCTCTAAATAATGGCCCTGAAATGATAAAATTTCAATTATTTGTCTTAATTCCAGGTAAATAAATTGAAATGAATGATCATGTGAAGAAATAGGGGATATAATAACAAATAATAAAATTGGAAAATGCCTAATAAATTATTTAGGATGGAATTGATTCATTTCCATTATAAAGTAGTATCATAGGAAGTATATAACAAACCATAATGATTCCCCAAACCCTATATGAATAAACCCACACATACAACAACATGAATATACCAAGAATCAAGCTGTTTTAAGAAATAATTCAGATTCAACATGAGAAAAAAATGAAAACATGTCCCACAAAAACCAAACACCTTGACTTGGTTTAGGATTTATCATAAAAGAATATAGAGTCCTTATCATTCACCAAGATCTCTTCTAATGACTCCTCTCTCAATCCCAGGGTAATGAAGACAACTCTATGGGTTTGTCGTGATAATATAATTATTGAAAATATCAGGATACTATATTTAAACAAAACAAAATAAATAAATAAATATATTGAATTAATTATTCTCACCCATGATAACAAATTTACAAAACTCATGATAGTGACACTATTTATATTCTGCCTTGGGTAAACAAAATCATCCATATTTAATGGTGGACTCAAATTTTTTATCCAATATTTAGTTTGGGATTTATTATACTATTTTAGGTATGTGCTTGTGATATATTATAATCAATATTATTATTATATCAACACCTAGGATTATAGGGCCTCAGAATAACGTACTGTCTTTGTGCCTATCTTCGAAAATATTATTATATATATATCAAATAATTTTATGAATAAAAAGATGTTAAAATATATTTTACTTATACATAAATTTTATACATAAAAAGTTCTATGTAATATGTAATATAATTCCCATGGAGACAATTTTATAAATCACATATTTCTCAAAATAAATAATATATTTTCCGTTCTAAAAATGCATATATGTTATATGTTTTACCAATACATAAAATATTTATAATTTATATGTAATATATTATTATAGACAAATGGAATATTTATGGTATTAATATTATATATAATAGGTCATTAAAATTCCAATGAATTATATTATACAGAGCCAAAAAACAATAAAAAAATCAAAATTAATGAATTAAATTAAAAATAATTTAAACAAACAAAATCCATCTACAAAACCAATAATTAGTACAGAACAACCACATAATCATTTAAAAAATAAGAAATGTCATAGTTATGGTTTTGGAAAATATTGGACCTTATATTATGCCCTCAATTTTTGTTATATTTCTTGTTAGATTATAAAATATCACATTTTTTATCTACTACCATGACCACGAAAATGTAAGATCATCTCTCTTTAAAAAAATATCCCAAAAACCCACTGGGTACCCATTACACTAACACTAGGTACCTAGTGTAAACCCATTTCACCTAAGCCTCTTCAACACTCATTGGGTACATGGTACCGAACATCGGGTTACCGGTGGTACCATTTTGAAATTTATAGCATGATCAACCTCTCTTCATTCCCACCTTCACCTCTCTTAAACCAAAATTCCAAAAAAGAAATTTTAAATCAGGCATATAATTAATTCAACAACACTAAAATTTAATTAAGAAAATTCCAAAATTATTAGTATCACCACAAACACCCAACAATAATGTCTTTCATTTTCAATAAAAATATTGAGGATCATCATCGTACACCACCATTATCAGGACATCAATTCAGTTCCAATTCCCCAAAATTGACATGGAAAACATCCTTATAACTAATGTCAACTACATATTTCCCCGCAACCATAGGAGTCTCTCCACTGAAATGAATACTCAACAATATTTATTCCCTCTATAAATGCATTCGAATATTAGATTGCAATGAAACCACTATCCACCCCAAGATATCGTAATCATAATTAAATGTGAATATTGAAGTAATCAAAAAAGATCACTCAACCTAGTATATACCAACTCATTGATGAGTTTCATACTGACAACATTGACATACATCATCAATATGAACTAAATAATGTAATATCAGGACTAATTCTACCCACACCTCATCAACCATATAACAACCAAAAATACCCATAAAAATTGAACTCCACATAAATTAATCATTTAACCCTAGTTCAATGATCACCCAAAGCACAAAAATTAAACCAAATTGAGACCCACTTTAAATTTATAAATCAATCAGGACTCAATAAATTCAAATAATGTTTTAATTTCATAAATATTACCACCAGAAAAATGATTTTATTTCATCGCTGATGTTACTATGAAAACAATTCATCAAATAAAAAGTATAATTTTGACAAATTAATTTATAAATTTATTTCCATGACTTAATGAATTCGATAACTACACAACATGATTATCAATTCATAATGATCATCACAATAATAAATAAAATATTGACAAGAACATAAAAATAATATCAATAGTTTTATACATTAATTATTTTCCTAACAATTAAATAATGTATGTAATATTTAACATGCTTAAATTAATATCTTTCCATCAATATTCTCTATAAGATGAGATAAAATTTAATGTTTCATATATATCATCACAAAAAAATCCCAAAAATTATCATGATAAATTATTAAATTTTAAATCTACATTCTAACTAAATATTAACATTTATTATCTTGATAATAATTAAATATGGTTCCTGTACGGTCTCAATAAAACAAAACATCATCATTTTATCGTCATTGTAAAATTATAAACTAAATATTTTGTTATGAAAATTAAACTTTTAAAATCAGACAAAATACCATTATAACTCATCTTCATAAATTATAAAAATAATACATTCTATGGTTATTTAGTTACTTTAGTATGTTGAAATTTATATCAATTTAAAACATTGAAAAAATTAATTACAAAACATTATACCCCTAGAACAATTAGAAGAAATCACATAATCTAAACTATAATTATCGTATGAATAAATAAAAAACATAAACCAATCAAAATGAAATTAGTTTTAATATAAATATAATTTTAATCACCCAGGATCTCCTTTATATATGCTCAAAACATTGTTTTCCATTTAAAAATTAAATCCACCCACTATAATTATATTTTAAAGAGACAATAAAATGAACAAATAAATAAATTTTTATTCCCCCCAAAATACACTGATCAAATCCACATTCATTATATTTTTCATCATTACCAAATGAAAAATAATTTACCATATTAACTTTCCATTTTAAACAAATTTTTAATAAGTCAGTGAAACATAATAATAATAAATCTTGAACATAATTAATAAACAATGAAAACTATCATTTTACCACATTGCTAATGTTTCAAATATTATATATGTTCCCAACCAATGAATTTAATTTCATCAAAACCATTCTATTGTGTTCTTGAATACTCAAAAACATAAACAACCCAATTAAAATTAACCTTTAATTTACATCAATTTTTTTTCTTAATCTCATTAAAAATTAAAAATAATTGAAAAAAATATTTCTCTTTTAATAATAAACTCATCAAATTATCACAAGGACAACATTATGAAAATAAATCACACCGAATTATCAATAAAATAAATTTGATTTCAGTTTTGAAATTTATTGTCAACTACCAATTCAAGAATACATGAATTTGTTTATAAATAAAAAATTGGTTAATTTAAATTATTTCATAAAATCAATAAAAATAAAGCATAATCACATCTGTAACCACGTAAATTCCATATCCCTATATGCTATAATAATAAATGTAAAACCCTATAGTCACTCCCATACTTGTGAGTATCATTTTAATAAGCTAATTTTTTTTATATCCCTTTAAATAAACATGTTGAATTTGTTTGCTTTCATTACATACAACCCTGTGAGTAAATGAACATGTGATATAGTACACCATTATAAAATTTCATTTAAATTTTACTGTTTTTATATGATTATAAATATTACAAAATATTTCAATAATAGTAAAATGTATTGATAAGTACTCAATTAATGATCAAAAGACCTATTTTCACGGAAATCTATTTTTATACAATATATATATATTTTATCCAAAAATAGTGTAATGGTCACACATAAAAATTGAATTCAATAAAATATATTGAACATTTTTATGAATAATTTAATAATCATCCATTTATTATTTGATTAAATATTAGTAATGAAGATAAAATCATTTAAAGGTAAAAAATAGTTGTTTTTTATTATGTTGATTTTGTGTTTGCAATGTGTTTTTATCAGAATGAAATATATATATATATATATATATATATATATATATTAATTAAATTAATTAAATTTATATATAATATTTTAAAATTCTATTTTAACATTAATTTGATAGTATTTAATATGATTTAAAAAGTATTACCTTCAGTTTTTGTCATAAAAATGCATTTAACAAAGAAACTATTTTTCATTTCATTTTTTTAATTTATTTTAAAATTAATTTAAGAAATTTATAGGAAAATAATTTTATAAAATGATTTCATTTATTTAATTCATAATTTCTAAATTTTGAAATGATTCCACTCTCTTTTTTTCTATAATGAATAGTAAAAATAGAAAATATTTGTTACCATGGCTAGGGTCATAATTGGTTTTCCATGGGGATAACCTAAAAGATAAGGGTAATAATTCCACAAAATATTAAATAATAATAAAAAATTTTGAAAATATTTTGACACTTTATTATATAACATTTTTATATGTGTCCATTCGGTTTCATATTCACCTGAAAATTACTTTATATTATTTAAAATTTTCACGTAATTCGATGAGTGTCCTCTCACCAACTTATATATGACAATATACTATTCTCCATTATTTGAGAATTTTGAGAATTATTTATTTGGAATGAAACACCCAAAACCATTTTAAATTAATAAAATTCATTTTAGATCCAATTTTAATTTCCCAAGACATGTTTTTCATGTATTATATTGTAATCTGAAGAACGTTTCTCAAAGAAGAGATATAAATCATAACTGAGCTATTTAAAAATTAATTATTCTTCCACATTTGCAAAACCAATTGAATCCAGAGTAACATGATTAGTAAAGTATTATAAATATTCTGACATGTAATTATTATAATGGAACATCCATTTTCTACATCCTTTCCTACAAATGGTAAATGATTGTATCACTCATGCATACATGTGTACTATAGCCTCAATGCAACGTTTCGATTAATTTTCCATTATTTCCTAAAATCTATGGATTTAGTAATGTATTTAATAAAAGAAATTATTTATGAAATAAAAAATATTATGGAGTGTTAAAATATTCTTTATCTTTATTTCATTATTTTATTATTAAATTGAAATCAATGTTCTTTAATATGTATAGATTAACATTTTTATGAAATGTGTGATTAATTTTTCTGTCTAAAATTCATATATATATTTTTCAATATGTATGAAATTAATATATAGTATATTAATTTCATTACTAATATTATGGATAAGATATAACCACGATCATTATACATGTACCATAATAGTCGAATAAATACAAACATGAAACATGAAACATTAGTTTTAATAAATAATATTAATAATCGAGTAATAAGTAGTAATAAGTAAACAATGTATTGTATTATTTTTACTAATATAGTTCTTTTACCTGTTTATAATAAATTGAAATTTATTATATAGAACGTTATAGCACTTATAATCACGTAAAACTTGAAGTGAGGGTTTTAGGTCACATTATATATTTTATCAATATTTTATATTATTGAATTTTTCTATAATGAAATTTTATGATCAACCAGTAACACTAAAAGATTTTGTATATTATTTTAATATATTTTAATATTTTTCATTTCATAAAACATTGAATATATTTTTATATATATTTAATTAATTTGTTTGGATTGTGTACACTACATGAAATTTCAAGATTAAATTTTGTTACATGTAATAAATAAATTACTTCTGTTACATAAAACATCATGTTTCTACGAAATATTATTTAATTGTTAAAATTATTTAAACATGATAGTTATAACATAGACATTAAAAATTGTTATATGAGTACTAATAAATACTTTTTAAAAATTATTTAAAATGGTTTGATATAGTTAAATCATATTGATAATAATTTAGAAAAAAATTTAGTAAGGTATTTATATGATTGAAAATACAATTTTTTAAAAAGAGCTTTTTTATGTCCTTTTGTAAAAAATAATGAAAATAATGTTTTGGAAAATTTAGTGATTTAATTTGATAAAATAATATTCATTTTTTATTCATAATTTCAAAACTATCTTAGGATTATTTTTTGAGATTTTTCTGTGAAACATCATTTTTTGATAAATACTGAAAAATATAAAATTTAAATTCCAAAAATACATTTTTGAATATTCTATTCCAAAATTAAAATTATGTTTTATGTTGTATTTTGACCGCTCTAATCCCAATTGAGAGTAAAATTTTGAAAGATTAATTTTATTTTCTTCTGATCTGACTAACTAGGTAGATAACGGCAGTCACAATCGATCCCATGAAGAAAAAAGGAAAAACCAATCAATAGGTCTTGTTCAGAAAGCCTCAGTCGATTATCATGATAGAATGGAAGAATGGAGTGAGATGAAATAGTGAATCAATTTTTGAAAAATAAATTAAAAGAAACGTAGTAAATGAAAAAATAGAGAACACCCATATCAAGGTTGAAATTTCATTAGGTTTTACTCTAAATTTCATTATTTAGTATTTAGATTGCAAATAACTTATTTTATAAGGGAAATAAATTTAAATAAAGATAGGTGGCCCAAAAAAACCAATTATTCATTTAAAGGATAACTCCTTGGTCCAGTGGTTATGGAATCAAAATGTTCTTGTGTTTAGGACCACAAAAATAATGGTATTAGGCTCATATAATCAATATGGATTTACAAAATGAAAATCTGTTAGTTTTTTTTCATTTTGTTGTTCTTAGTATGATTCAAAACCATTATAGAATTTGAAATTTCATTCATTAAAGAAAATTTATTATGATTACCACAATAAAATAAAACATCAGAATTTCAATTACAAAAACTCCAAAATTTTATTACATCCCTTACATAATGGAACTACCCTCTTATGAACATGGTCATGTTGTACGGGTTAAGCATAATCTCAACCCGTACCATAGAATCCAGAGAAATAAGTGGTAATATGAATTACACTAAAAATGAAATTGAAAATAAAAAATGGAAATAGAAAATGGATCCAGGGGAGATTCTAATAGAAAAGAGACAACACTAAACCCTAAAAGTATAACTTGAATTCGGAGGGTGTAACACCCTGAACCTAGTTACCCAAAGCTAATACATCATTAAATAACCTCAGAATGATTTATGGAATCATGTCTCGAAAGGCCGATCAATTTAGTAGCCTTGTTAGTACTAGATACATTGATAAGTTTTAGATTACAACATGAAATAGAAACATCAACACCATTTTTCCCTTTTGAACACAGTTATTTACTTAGCCTAACCCTTCAGGTCAACCATAAAATACTTTTCAGATCCTGGAACAATAAAACATTGATACGGGTGAGCTCATATTCTCACTAAGGAAAACAATATGGGGGAAAAATTATAAATAATCATAAACATTTAAGGAAATTTATTAGACTAAAACCAAAGCCTTTTAAACATAATATTCGCCATAATATTGAAAAATTAAAATCAAATAATTCTATTTATACATTCACATATATATTCTACTAGATGAATAATCCCATGAAATATCAATAGCCACATTCATAACGATGGAATGCATAATTCTGGACTTTTTAACCACATAGTCAAGCCCTTATGCCAAGACTATAAATAAGATTTTTTCAATGCCTTGTTCCATGACATAAGTTTGACTCATGATACCTACCGTTGCATTGTAGAGATATATCCGGCTGCACTCATCACTTACTAAGTCCAATTATTTCCTCATATGAAAAGGTTTAATCATAACAAAAACATTCCTATTAAAACAAGCATACGAAATGTCAATAATTTATCCATAAATCATGAATGGGGTAAAAATAACACATACACACTCAAATATATAACAAATTCTTCAATACAATATGGATGATATGTATCATAATAAATCAACTTCAAACAATTTTAACATCCATCAACGGATTTTGACATAGATGTAATGTAAACTATTCGAAATAAATACCTCTTTATATTTTGAAATCATTTTAATGTCACATAATTATAAAAGAAAACATTTATTTTCAAAACATTATAATATGATTGTTTGGGATGCTTCAACGATGTTATAACATAGAAAGATAGTCGCACCAGTCATATAAGTTAAAAAATACATTCTTAAAATAATTTTGACGAAAAGGTCATAAAGTACCTTGTTTGGAAAATGAAAGAATGATTCCTTTCAAAACATATATGGTAAAATTGGGGTATAAATGAATTTAACACATAGTATATTAAATAGTAAAAATGTTTTGAATTATATTTTTATGAAGATGCAGATGTGGATGATAAAGAGGTACCAGTAGATACTTATATATTAACAACCTCAGATAAGTAAAAAAGATTATAGAATTAACCATTACATAGTAATTTTCCATAGATGATTATGTGTTATCATCCAATATAATTTTTAAAAAATTGTTATTAAATTATTCAGGAACTATATACATAAATATGATATCATGTATGATCCTATAATATTTATTTGTTAATAATATTTTAGTAGTATCATTGTTTAAGGTGTTAACTAATTCGTTTTCTATTATATGCTTGGTTGCGTAATCCATGTTTATTATGGATAGGATGTATATGTTTCATATACATAATTTTATTATGTTCATTATAATTATTATTAATCAAAAAATGAAAATTATTCATGAATGATTACGATGGGGAATGAATCTCATCACATTTGTAGAGATGGTAATATTTATGTATGTATGAGCGACAATATCATTATATTGATGGAGGAATCGTAACTAATTGGATGTTATATCATATATACAGAATAATTAACATGTCATATTTATTATTTACCTCAGTTATACTCATTATTATACCAATCCAAATAATGAAGTGTTTAAATAACTAACTACACCATGACGTGGAGACAGTAAGCCGTATGTACACACGTATGGTGACTTTTTCATTTATTAGATGGATATAATAACAAATATGGTTTTACCATATATATAATATCATCACAGTATGTAGAAGGTATTATAGTTATCATTTTCTTATGGAAACAAAAAAGAAAGTTGATGTTGATGAAGAAAAAACTTGAAAGTGGGTGGTGAAATTATTACCTCTTTTTTGGGTGCTTCATTTTTAGTTGATCAAAAGGGTTCCTTGGGCTTAATTTATGCTCAACTTAAGGATTCTAGGATGATGTGAGGGATTTTGGGAGGATATTTGGGCTGTTTTTGTCTGAGCCAAATGTCTTCACAGGTGTGAAATTAAAAGAAGGGGAAGTACCCTTTTGTAAGAGTGGTGAGGGTCACTTTAGGAAAAGCTTGAAATATTATTTTATAATAAAATATTTCTCGGTTTATTAATTGCTTAAAAATAATTTATTTAGAGGATATGGTGGGTATGGGTCCAAATCCTCTCAACCAATAGGTTTTAGAAAGGTTAAGGTTACCATATTAAGCTTATCATTTAGATTTAACTCCTAATTAAATAGTTTGACATTTACCATGTCTCTTTGTATTTTTATATTATATGGTTAATAAATATACAATAATCTACCAATAGAACCCAAAGTGGTTCATTTTTAATATATATAACTTTATTAGAGTGATTTGGCTGAGCCATATATTCTTAGGAATATTATATCAATTACTAATATATTATTTGTTTTAAAAAACACAATTATGTCAATTTTGATACTATTTAGTATTTTTTTTTGAGATCCATAAAAACATCATCACATCAAATAAAATTTATTTAATCAAACCTAACATGCAATATTAACCAAGTTATTTTTTTGAATACATCATAACTCTAAATTTACCTTTAGTTAGATATTTATAATATCAATTATTTTAATATTTCATTAACAAGGTAATGACTGCATTATCATTGTGTCATAAATAAATAAATTTATTTAATGTCTAAAAATTATAAATAAAATACCATTATGTAGGAAATCTTTTTAGAATTATAAATAATATTTATAGTCTATTTTTTATTGTTTGTAACTCTATATTAAAAACGGTTGTTTTATTAAACTTTGAATTTAATACATTTAACTCTTCGTTAAATAAAATAAAAATAAATTTCAAAATCCAATAAAAGTGGACCAAAAGGATCATATTTTATTCATAAGGTTTTTTTTGGTCGAATTAAACTTATCCAATAGAATTAGGACATGTAACAAGGTAATTATAGTATCATTATTACCCCTAATTACCCTATTTACTTTTAACTGTGGTAAATAAAAGTCACAAGTAACTATTCACAAATTTTTTTTCCATCTCATTGAATCACATTTTACATAAAAATTGAAACTGTGTATCTAGTATTTTTGAAATTCAACTTACAGAAGTAGTAAAATTATGTTTTATGCAAATTTGTAATTTCTCATAAATGGTGGGTAAAAGAATGTAAAAAGATAAATAAAATTTAATATATCTAAACTTATTATAAACATACACATATGAATTAAATTGAACATATATACGTATAACATATCTATTTTTACCTATTGTAAATTTAAATAAAATAACTAATTATTTAGATAAAAATTTAGTTTTAAACAATAATGTAGTGTTTTACACTATTTATCATAAATTGAAAGTTTTCAATAAAATATCAAAAATTTACCCTAAGAAAATTTTGATATTCCAAATACAAAAATGAAGTCCATTTTTTAAAATTATAATTTATAAAATATCAAAAACTGGGTATTAATATTCATATGTGCTAGATTTGTTTGTCGTGGTGTGTTAAAACCCTAAGTTGCATAGAATCCACACAACCACATTATTTGAAGAGAAACATACCATGTAATCTTGGGGCGTAACATTCCTCCCACCTTGAAATAATTTCATCCTTGAAATTTCTATAATATTACTACATAAAAATATTTAGGTGGTTCTTCATCATAAGTTCCTTGGGTTCCCACATTGCCTCTTCTATCATACAATTTCTTTATAGATCATTTTCCAGACGAGTCATCTGGTTTCTCAGCACTTGTTCTCTGGTATCATGAATCTTGAAAGGAACATCACAATAAGATAGACCAGGATCCAGTTTAATTTCAACCTAGGCGAGTACATGTGATAGGTCGGGCATGTATTTTCTCAACAGTGATACATCGAACACATCATGAACTTTAATGATACTAGAAGGAATTAACAAACGATAAGCAACCACTCCAATTTGTTTGAGAATTTAGAATGGTCCAATGAACCTGGGACTCAATTTACCCTTCTTATCGAAATGTATAACAACATTCCATGGAGATAACTTCATGAAAACATGTCACATACTTGAAATTACAAATCCATCATTTGGTTATCATCATAGATATTTTGCCTACTTTTGGATGTTTTGATGTGGGTTTAGATAACCTTCACCATTTCCATAGTTTCCTCAACATGTTATGGGACTACAAGTTTTTTTTCCACCAATATCATCCCCACAATATGGTGTACGACAACTCTTTCCCTATAACTCTTCATATAGTTGCATATGTATACTTGAATGGAATCTATTATTTTAGGAAAATTCTACCAGAGGTAAATATTGATCCCTCATACCATGAAATTCATGTGAGAAAGATATAAAGATGTCTTCTAAGGTTTGAATAGTCTGTTTTGATTGTCCATCAGTTTGAGGATGGTAGGCAGTGCTCAAACGAAGTTCTGTATCAAAGGCCTTCTGATGAGATTTATATAATGTTGATGTAATACATGAATGATGATCATAAACAATCGATAGGGGTACACAATTGAGTCTTACAACTTCATTAATATATTTTCTTTCCAGACGTTCATGTGGTAAATCTTCTCTTATACCATGAAAATGTTCTGACATGGTAAGACGATCAACAGTGACCCATATTGTGTCATTCCTTCTACGAGTCTTTAGTAGCCCCATGAGAAAATCCATCGTAATATTATCCCATTTCCACTCAGGTATTGGAAGGGGTTTCATGACTCCTCCAGGCTATTAGCTTCCATATTACACTTGTTGAAAATCCATACATCTTGACACAAAATCAGAAATCTCCCACTTCTTGATGTCCCACTGAATATGTTCTTTCAAATGACTATACGTATTGTTTCTCCGAGGGTGTTTATAGAAATTGGAGCTTTGATAATCATAAAAAATTTCCTTTTTTAGCTCAGGGTTGTTAGGAACACAAATTCTCTTCCCAAATTTCAAAATTCCATCTTCATATATGAAGTCACTCAATATCCCCTCATTCACAGTTGTAATATTTTTTTAAAACTCTTCATCATCAGTCTGAGAACTCTTTATCCTTTATAATAAATATGGATTGGAAAATATTTAAAAAATTATTGATGTTTCAACTTCCAGGTTTATTCCCATATCCATAATTAAATGATTCAAGAAAATATGATCCCTTTCAAATCTTATCTTTTTCAATACTCCATGGTCCTTTCTTCTCAATGCATCTGACACCTTATTTTCCTTCCTTAGGTTGTTGTGTATAGTGAAATAATAATACATGAGTAGTTCAAGAAATATTATTTTCCACATATTGATTTCTTTCTATGAGAAAATATATTTCAAACTCCTGTGATCCTTATGAATCTCACATTTTTAACCACAAAGATAGTATGTCTATATTATCAAAGCAATCATTACAGCAGAAAACTCATGATCATGAGTAATATAGTTTTTCTCATTAATTTTTAGCCGTCATGATGCATTGGCAATAATTCTATCATTCTAAATAATGACACAACCAAGTCCATTAATTTAAGAATCACTATAAATAACAAACCCTTCATTCTCAGATGGAAGATTCAAGATAAGAGCATTGACTAGTCTCTTATTCAGTTCTTAAAAAAAATTCTTCACACTATTTTTCCCTAACAATGTTAAACCCTTTACGAGTGAGCATGATTAATGTGTTATCCAATCGGGAAAAATTATGGACGAATCTTCAATAATAACCTGCTAAAAAAATAAAACTGTGTACCTCAGTTATACTCGTCAATTCTGTCCATTCTTTAATATATTTGGTCTTTTAAAGATCAATAGAGATTCCATCCTTAGAGACAATATGGCCATGAAAAGAAATCTTTTAATGCCAAAATTTACACTTTCTAAACTTCCCATATAATTCACTTCATCAAAGGGTTTTCAGAATAGTGATCATGTGATTTCCATGATCATCCTATATTTTTGAGTATACCAATATATCATAAATTTATACCACTAAAAATTTATCATGATATTCCATGAAAATTCTATTCATTAGATCCATGAAGACAGAGGGTGCACTATTCAATCCAAAATGCATTATTGTAAACTCGTAATGCCCGTACCTGGATTGAAATGCTGTTTTCGGAATTTCTTACATCTTTACACACAACTGATGATATCCATATAAAATGTCCCTCTTTGAACAATATTGAGCACCATGATGTTTGTAGAATAAAACATCAATTATAGGTAGGGAATACTTGTTCTTTATTGTTACAACATCAATCACCTTGTAGTCAATGCACAACCTCCTTGATCCTCCTTTCATCTTAACAAAGTGTACATGGGCTCCCCATAGAGAAACACTAGGGTGATTAAACCCCTTATTACTCTATTCATCTAGTTGTTTATTTAGTTCCACTAATTCCAATGTGTCTATTATATAAGGGGTCTTCAATGTAGGCCTTGAACTAAGAATTAAATCAATTGAAAAATCAATTTTTTGTTCTAGAGGATGCTTAGCTAAATCCTCTGGAAAAATATCAACATATTCATGCACAATACATATGTCATCTACCCAAACATTCTTTTCCTCACCTATAGTAAATTCATTATATTCTTCACCAACAATTGAATTTAGTTGAGCTACAGGGTGTGGATCTGGATAAGAATCAGGTGGTGACATTTCTGCTCTAAATTTAAGGTACTCGTTAACATCATCGAAAATTGTATCCGCCTTCTTATTACAGTAAATTTTAACATCATGGTCTGAAAGGAAATCTATTCTGAGGATTATTTCAAATTGAATCATGGGATTGTTGATGAGATCATCATATAAATAACATGTATATATACTAATGGGAACTGAGTCACAAAACGTTGTTGTGATGATACATCCCTAATGTGTTTTTACAGAAAAGTCCCTTGTTATCTCAAATTGAAAATATATAATTTTCATAGAAAACTGGGAAGATATGAAACAATTAAATGATCCAGATTCACATAAAGCATTGGCTAAACTTTATGAAACCATTAAATTACCTTACACCGTATCATTCGGAGCTTCATTCTTGGCAGTAGTGATCATATGTTCTTGGAATTGTTCCCTTGGAATTTTATGAGGTATATTGCCTTGGAGCTTAGGACATTAATTTGAATAATACCCCTTTCCTCTAAAATTGTAGCATTCAACATTAACAACCTCTTTCTTCACCTTGCAATCACGATCTTGGTGGCCTTTTTCACCACAGTTGTAACAGAATTCCATTAACATCAGGCACATACCAGGGTGTTTTTCCGCACATTTACCACAGTATGGATATTAAATTTTTTCTTTATTCGGCTTATTTCCATTTCAAGAGTGTTCAGCAGATTTATTTTTCTCTTTCTTTGCTTTAATGTTATAAGATATAGAGAAATAATTTTCTATCTTGATAGTCCCTGAGACTATATCTTCGTACGATGAAAAGTATTATGAGACTAATTCTTGATACTGAAATGGTTTTATCCCATAAAATAATTGGTCAATCATACTCCTTGTGTTATGTATATAATCTGTTGCATGCCTTCATAACCATGTAATGTTAGCCACATACTTTTCTAAATTTTCATCCTCCTTTTTCCTCAGACTCACAACATTTCAATCCATATCCACTCGATGGTCATGAGGAAAGTATTTTTCTAAGAAAATATCATTAAACTCCATCTATTCCATGTTTGATACTTCTTTATATTCCATTGTGTTTTGGATTAATGACCACCATTGATTTGCATCTCTCGTGAGACGATAAACTGCCATTACAACTTTTTCCCTTTCACTAATCCGGAAATCATGAAATATTTTCTCTATGGAATTTTTCCATTGCCCATCTACTAATGGATTTGTACACTCAGTGAATGTTGGTGGTTGTTTCCTCATGAAGAGGACTAACATTGATACTCCGCATTGTGGATCAGGGTGCTCCATACGGGTAATGATAATATTATTATCCAGAGTGAGTTGTCCTAGTATGGTGATAAACAGATCAACACCAGTTTCACCACCAGCTATAATATAATTATCTTTAGTAAAAGGGAAGTACCTACATGGGGTATGTGTATTGATAAGGTTTCCATTCCGTCAACTAGGTGTCATTTCTAAATAATTACATATAGTAGATGAGTTTATGAATCACATTACATAATTCCAAACATGTAAAACACTAAATATAAATTGAATAGTTTACGGATATAATCAATAATCATAAAAATGTTTTATTTGAGGATGTATATACTCATAAATCCTTCATAATGGTTTCTAATGAAAATGTGATTTATCCTATTCATATCCACTGGGAGTGTCGTAACCAAGATTGCAACATGGCCCATTGTCATCCACCAGTTTTCGTTTGAGTCTATCTCAAAGCGGTCTTTTCGGTTTTTACACCTAGGTATATCTATTCCAGAGCCACCCCTACCTTCTCATATCTAGAAAATGATTTATTTCTCGTAAAACTCAAAAAATCTCTACATTACCAAAAATCTAGGATGTTCTTCTATACTAATCCTTAATGTCTATATTAGGGTAATGATCTCTAATTAGAGTTTTTTTAAATCTAGCATCTAAGGTTTGTAAAGAACATTACCTGATACCAACAGTAACACCCTTACCCTAGTCATCCATACTTGGTGGATTATTATATAACATTAGCATGTTACAAGGAATCATGTCCTGAATGACAGATCAGTTTAGTATCCTTGGAATTACTAGATACATTCATTTGTGTTACATTGAATCATGAAATAAAAAAATCATCACCCTTTTTCCCCCTCTGAACACACAAATATTCTTAGAATATCCCTACATGTCAACCATAAAATACTTCTTCACATACTGGAAAAATAAAACATAGAAAGAGCTGAGCACAAATGCTCAGTATGGATTACAATATATCGGAAAATTTCATAAATAAGCATAAACATTTATGGAAATGAATAAGACTAAAACAAAAGTCTTTTAAACATAAACTTCAGAATAATATGGTAAAGTTAAAGTCAAATAATTCCATTTACTTATTAACGTAGATATTCAGCAAGTCTAATTATCACATGCAATATCAATTTCAACATTCAATAATGGATGAATGCATAATGCCAGTCTTCATAACCACATATTCAAAGCCTTGTGCCCAGACTACAAGTATGATTTTGTCATGGCCTTTTTCCAAGACCCTAGTTTGTCTCATGAGACCTACTAATGCATCGAGGATCTACAGTGGGAACCACCCATCACATACTATGTCCAATGCATTTCTCATATGAAAAGGTTTAAACATAACATAAACATTCATATTAAAACTAGATTAGGAATTTCCAATACTTTATCCATATATTATTAATGGTTTATAAATAACATATCTATAGTATAACATATCACAAAACATTCAATAAAATATTGGATATTTTAATCATAATAAATTAACTTCAAACAAGTTTAAAATCCATCAAAGGATGCTGACATAGATGAAATGAAAACTATTTGAAATAAATACCTCTTTCTATTTTGAAATCATTTGAATGTCACATAATAATAAAAGAAAACATTTATTTTGAAAATATTCTTAAAATATTGTATAGGAACATTCGACGATTATATAACAGACAAAAATAGACACTCCCACCATATAAGTTAAAAAATGATATTTTTACCTTAATTTTGTCGAAAAGATCTTAAAATACATTATTTGGAAAATGACAGAATGATTCCTTTCAACACATATGTGGTAAAATAAGGATATAAATCACTTTAACCCATATTATAGTAAATTGTAAAAATGTTTTGAAATAATTTTTTATGTATACATAGATGTGGAGGATAAAAAGGTCATTGTAGATACTTACGTATTAACAACCTCTGATACATAAAGAGATTGAAGAATTAACCCTTACCTTGTAATTTTCATTAGTAAATGGTATATTAACCTCCTTTATAATAGTTAAAACATTGTTATTAAATTATTAAGGAACTGTATTCATAAATATGATATCATATATGATTTTCTAATATTGATGTGTTAATAATATTACAATATTATCATCATTTTAGGTGTTAAATGATTCGTTTTCCTTTATATGCTTGGTTACATAAGCAATGTTTGTTATGTATTTTATTTATATGATTCATATAAATAATGGTATTATGTTCGTAAACATTTTTTTAATCATAAAATGATTATTATTCTTGAATGATTATGATGTAGAAAGAATCTCATCGCGTTCATGGAAACGATAATTCGTACGTACGCACGAGCGACAATATCATTATATTGATGGTGATATAGTTTATAATATGATGGTATATAATATATGAAAAATTATTAACATGTTATATTTATTATTTACTTGATTTATACTCAATATTATACCCATCCAAATAATGAAGTGTTTGATTAACAAACTACACTATGACGTGGAGACGGTAAGCCGTACGTACACAGGTATGGTGAAATTGTTATTTATAGGATGGTTGGAATAAATAATATGGTTGTACCATATTTATAATAATGTCTTAGTATGTAGAAGGTAATACAGTTATTATTTTGGTATGTAGACAACAATGAAAGAGTAATTGAAAGAAGAATATAACCAGAAAGTGGGTTGGGAAATTATTAGATCTTCTTCAAGTGTTTCCCATTGAGTTGATCAAAAGGGCTCCTTAGGTTTTATTTTGGATAAAAGTAAGGACTCTAGGATTATGTGAGGGATGTTGGGAGGTTATTGGGTATGTGTTTGTCTGAGCCAAATGGATTTGGAGATGTGAAATTAAGATATGGGGAAGTACCCTTTTATAAGAGAGGTGAGGGTCACTTTAAGAAAATCTTGAAATATTATTTTGTAATAAAATTATTTTCTATATATGATGTCTCAAAAATGATTTATTTTGAGGATAAGGTGTTTATGGGTTGAAGACTTCTCAACCAATAAGTGTTAGATAGTTTTGGGTAGGTATTTTAACTTTATCATTTAGATTTAACACTTAGTTAAATAGTTTAACATTTACCATATCACATTGTATTTTTATATTATATGGTTAATGAACATACTATATTCTTCCAAGATAACCCCAAGTGGTTCATTATTTATATATATAACCTTATATATGTCTTTGGACCAAACCTTATATTTTTTGGAATACTACATCTATTATTAATATAATATTTGTTTTAAAAAACTCACCTATGTCAATATTGAACCTATATAGTATATGATTTTTCTGAAAGCCATAAAAACATTATCACATCGAATAGAATATATTTAATAAACCCTAATATGTCATAGTAACCTATAAAATTATTGTAATTCATCATAAGTCTCAATTTACATTTATTATGATATTTATAATTCATATTATTTTAATATTTCATTAATTATGTAATTACTGAATCATCACTTTGTCATTAATAAATTAAATTATTTAATGTCAAAAAAATTTAAATAAAATAACGTTATGTAGAAAATTTCTTTATCTTTCAAATTTATATTTATAGTCAAATTTATATTGTGTGTAACCCTATATTAAAAATGGTTTGTTATTTAACATAGAATTTAACACTTTTAACTCTTCTTTAAATAAAATAATAATAAATGTCCTATTCTAATAAAATTAGGCCAAAAGTATTGTATTTTATTACTATGTATTTTTTGGTCGAATTAAACGTATCCCATAGAATTATGACATGTCTTAGCATAATTTTTATATCATATTTACCCTTAATTACCCTATTTTCTTTTAACCGTGGTAAATTAAAGTAAAAAGTTACTATTCACCAATATTTATTTTCAGCTTATTGAACAACATTTTACTTAATGATGTCCACAATGTATTTTGGAGTTTTGAAAATAAACTCACAGAAGCGGTAAAATTATGTTCTATTTAAATTTGTTAATGATCCTAGAAGGTGGGTAAAAGACTGTAAAAAGTTCAATAACATTTTATATATCTAAACTTATTATAAAATGACCACAATGAATTAAATTGAAAATATATAGGTATTATGAATATATATTTACTGAAAATAAATTATAATAAAAAAACTAACTATTTAATTAAAAATTCAGTTTTAAACTATAACATAGTGTTTTTCACAATTCATCAATAATTGAATGTCCTCATAAAAATTCCAAAAATTCACCCTAAGCTAATTTTGATATTCCAAATCCAAAAATGAAGTCCATTTTTAAAATTAATATTTATAAAATTTCCAAAAGTGGGTATTACTATTCATAACGACTGTTTTCATTGGTTGTAGTGTGTTAGAACTCCATGTTTCATATAATGCAAGATACTGCATTATTTAAAGGGAAACATATTGTGGAAGCTTGGGGTGATACAAAGGGAAAACCTATTATTTATATAAAATAATACTACAAGACGTGTACCAAAAATTAAATGACTTTTACTCAATTCATCTTTACTTTTCTTTGGTTTTCTGATGAAAGGTGGCCAATATTGACTTTCAACGCTGTTTTTTTCAACTAGTGGGTTACACAAAACACACCCCACATGGAATTTGAATTTTATTTCAGCCACCAAGAGATTCTATAAGGGAATAAATGGTGATTAAAAATGAATTAAATTACATGTATTCTATGGTCATCTATATGGGTGTGTACTTAGGCTGGTCAATTTGTGTCTAACCAAAAGGTACACGATGTGTATTTATAAACTACAAACAATGTATTTCTTCATTTTCATTCATATCACTACAGATTTGTGACATTGGATACAAAACACCTAAAAATAACCATTAACACTAAAATAATTCAATGGTTCAATAGAATAATGTTTATTCAATGGAATTGCGTCTTTATTCTAAAAAATATGTATGAAAATCTACAAAAAAATCGGTCACGAAAATCCCCAACCCTTGGACATTTTCATTCCCTGATGGAAAATATCAACATCTAATTAATGGAATCCTGACTCTATAGAGTGAATCATTCAATTAATTATACTTATAAATACTATATCACTATTATACGATTTTAAATGGAACAAAACATATTTCAATTCTAAATATATTCTAATCATGCCTCATATATAATTCAGTTGAATAATTTCATCCAATTTTATTCACATTGTTTATCTTTTCATTAATATACATGCGACTAAATGATTTACCTCAACAAAAAATGTCACACTCATCACTCAAGATCATATAATCATAATTATACACAATCCTAATTATATACAATCTATCCATAGGATTTTAAGTATAATAATTCTCCACATAGAAATGAAATCCAAAAAATTATGAGGTCATTCAAGGAGTATAAATTGATTCTGAGGCTAAGGGAAGGTTGGTAATGGTGTGAAGAATAATCTCAGAGGCTTGAAAACGATTTTGAATTCTCTAATTATAAATCATGATATTCAATAACAAGGATCAAGGAAAATGAAGCCCCAACAATGACTCAGAAAGGTCACTATCACCATGATATTCTATTTCCAAAAGTGGGTTTTCAAACCATCAACATGTATAATTTATGAAATTAGACCCTTTTATGAATTTAGAAACATTTTTTTAATAATGGTCTACTTTTTTGAACAGTGTAATGTGATTTTGGAACCCTTCTTCATAAATGGACAAGTTGCACTCTACCCCAGACTTATTATCATGGTGGCTCACCAAAATATACCATGAATATCCATGATCCTTCTATATATCCCAAAAGAAAATCATGAAATATTATCAAAGGATCATGGTAGGATGGATAAATAGGTTGTAATGTTGCTTCCTATCATTGTAGTTCATGGTTTCATTGGTTTTTACAATATTCATATGTAGGGTAGTTCTCCAGTTCAAGGGGGTGGGAAATATCAGTCAGATACCACAATCATTCTAATGGTATTTGAAATCATCCTGTTTCAAAAGGAAAAAAACATTATTGTTTTTATAGAAATGTGTATCCCAAGAATCTCTCATGAAATAGGTTATCAGAAAGACTTTGTCCAAAATATTAGTAATCTTTTCATGAATTATGATAATAAAGGTTGAATCTGGTTATTACGCGGATAAAAATGAGCCATTTAGTAGATATAAATGAACAAAATTTTATTCAAAAAATTAAAATTAATCAATAAAAATTTTAAAATACATTAAATTTAAAAACAAACTTGTTATTTTTAAAATTACCATTTAGGTATTTTAAAATATAATTATAATTAATCAAATAAATCACAATTTAATATTTTTCATCTAATAATGATTTCTCATTGATCATTACAGAGGAAAAGACTAGTGCAGCAATAGACTCTCACCTATAATTAATATTTCACATAGTCCTCTAATTTTAGCACCATGGAAGACAAGAGGATGTAGGAAAACACAAGTGGGATATTGTTGAGGGGAAGAAGTGGAAGAAATAAATGAAAATGAATGATAGGTAAATAAATGACAAAATAATACTCCCCTCATGATGATCATGAAAAAGTATAAATTACCTGAATAGAGATGTCCATAATGATCCAGATTACTTTTGATTATCAAGGAATGAGAAATATAAATTTTCATTTAAATAAACCATCACAACAAAGGCATAACAAAAAAGTGACATATATAATGAAACATGTCTAAAAAAAGTCAATATGCTGCCTCAAAGGAGGGACTCTCAGAAATAGGGGGTTCGAGAAAATAAAAATCTAAAGGGGAAGATGAGTGTGTGATCAGATGCAGCATCAACAAGGAAAGAAGATAAGATGTTGGGAGGTCCGTCACAGAAGGATCCAGTAGTGGCCTAAGTCAGATCCGAAATCATGTGGCCAGCTCCACTTCAATTCTCGGATGTGAGATCCTGACCCAGCACACTATTAAGATGGTGGTTAGACCAGTCACCACATGGCATCAAGCTCTTCTCCCCATACACCAAAGGCTACCGACCAGAATCGAGGGTCTTATAAGATGATAGTGTGGATATTATAATATCATATCACTGTTTCAAAATGGTATAACAGTGTAAATAAAAATCTACATTAGAAGTGGTAAGAAAAAGTGATAAGAAGTATAAGAAAATTTCATATATAACTGAAATAATGTTTCCAACTCTACTTTATACATAAAATGAATTCAGGACAAGGAAATGATACAAGACAGGAAGCATTAAACATTACAACATGCTTGACAAGACAACACAACAAAAGAGAAAATGCAGATAAGACACATTGGTGATCTCCATGAGAATACTGAACTCTAGTTCAAATCATATCTCCTAACTCCCAGGTACAATCACACAACAAAAAGAAAGATCCAAAGCCTTGAAAACAAGAAATATCGACTTGCATACCCTAGTGCAATGATGACCCAAGTAGGGTGTGAGATATAAATATCATTTGGATGGAATAACCGGTGTCTAGCATAATCCAAATAGTGTAAGATAATATAAACAGTGTAAAGGTACAACAAAGTAATATATGAATTGAATAAATAGACACCAACTTATCCAGGTTCATAAAGGACAACAAATTCAATTACCTACATCAACTCATAACCAGAATTAGAGTCATTACATGAACTATATTTATACAATAAAAAACATAGTAAACCATTATCACATTTTGATTCAAATAATTATTTAATCATTTCATAACTCTAGGGTTCACATTAACACCCATACCAGAATTCTATCTTCATCTTGTACCAGAGCCTGAAGAGTTCCCTAGATACCATATTCTCGTAAAACCGTATTTGAGTAATGATGAAGTTAGAAATATTCGATGGTGATATGTTATATACTAGTGAAGTCCCAAGGTATTAACCAAGTTGATGTACACCTCATGGTCTGTAACGCCCCGACCCCAGCAACCTCGAGTCGGTGCATTACTTGGTAACATTGTCATGATTACAAAAGATCAAGTCTCGAAAGACCGATTAGTTTAGTTGCCTTGGAAACACTAGATACATTCATAAGTCTGTCATTACATCATAATGTAAAAAAAACTAATAACAATGTCTTCATAGTCCACACTCATATCCTCTTCTGACTATCCCTACAGGTCATTCATAAAATACTTCTTCACATCCTGGAATATATTAAACCATTGAAAGGGGTGAGCTCAGATGCTCAGTAAGGATAACAATATAGCGGAAGCTTTCGAAAATAAACATTAACATTTAAGGCAATGTATAACTAAATCAAAATCCTTTTTAAAGATGAACTTTAGCATAATTTGGAAAAAATAAAATTAAATAGTGCCATTTACTTACTCACATGAATATTATACTAGCCGAATAATCACATCCAATATCAATAACCACTTTCATAATGTTGGAATGCATAATTCCAGACGATCATAACCACGTAGCCAAGGCCTCGTGCCAAGACCACAAATAAGATTTTGTCAAGGCCTCATGGCAAGACACTAGTTTGTCTCATGAGACGTACTGATGAATCGAGGATCTATAGCAGGCTCCACCCGTCACTTATTAAGTCCCATGCATTCCTCATATGAATAGGTTTAAACATATCATAAACCATAACATAATCGTATCACATAAAACATGCATAAAGGAAACATAACATTTCCACATTTCAATCACAAGATATCAATACAATACATTGATATAATAAAAACGCTTTCAAAACCATTTTCAATACCAAAATAAAAGAAAGTTAAAACTTTGTATTTACTTTTCATTAAAAAAAGCGATGGCTTGTAGAGGAAGCCGAAACTCAAATAATGGTCACGACGGCAGTGAATCTGTTGTCGCCGCATAAGTACGGAAAGAAAAACATTCCCTTTTTGTCGTTTATTAAAACTCTTCGTATAAAAATATTCCTTTTGAATAAACGTAAAAGTCAAAGAGGTTTATACACTGTATAAAGGAAAGTTGTGTATAAAACCAAATATGCCTCAATGAAAGGATATTGAGACGAAGTCCTTACAAAGATCATTTTTAAAATAAAATAGATCTATTATGTGTATTAATTATAAGTACACATAAAGAAATTACAAATACATGATAGGACATAATAATATCATGACATAATTTGAAAGTAGGAGATTAACCCAAAGAATGGTAATTGGGTTAAGAAGTTCCCTTACCTTGCATCCTGTCCTGACTCGACCGTTCTTTAACCTCCTGAATAATAAACTGGAGTTAATTTCTATTTACTTAAGAACCTTTTTCGTGTTCATTATTCCTTTTATATCCCTTATTACCATGTTATGAACATTATGTAATTATTTATGTTTATAATGGTCATTTTGTCGATCTTAGGTACTTGAGTCAAAAATAAAATTCTTATAATTACAAGTTGTTCATGTGGTGATATATCCATTATATCCAGAATTATGTTCATGATGTAGATATGATATATATCATATATATCTAGTATATACATGCATTTTTAATATTACATAACATTTAGAGGTAAGAAATGAAATTCACCGTTCATGGAGACGGTAAGCCGTACGTACGCATGAACTCTACTTTCATTTCATGTCATATTTTATGGAATGATGTTATAATTATATAAAGGTATAATAAAATTCCAGTATAATATAATGTATAATACCATTTACTCCATCCTTTATACATCCCACATATGGCATTAACGATTCAAATCACTTTGATGGGGCGGTAATCCGCACTTCCTAAAATGAAATTATCCCATTTACCCATAATGGAAATCATAAAGGTATGCCATAAATGAAAAATACATAATCTTATGTACAAAATAAACATATTATATATCATATATAAATATAGTTACATCTTAATGGCCACCTTTTAAGGTGTTATATGAGTGTTGAACAATCATCGTTTCGTGAGGCAGAAATTATCCATCCACAGAAACAGTATGTTCTTTAACCATTAGATGTATGTGTGTGTAAGTGTAGCTCGAATAATTCTTATAAAAACATCCCAATATATTGAGGATACTGGTTTTGTTACAAAAGAAAATAATAAAAAGAGTTTAAGGGGTTGGAGAAGAAAAATAAAAGATAAGAACACAAGAGAAGACATTACCTTAAAATCTGGTAACTCTTTTGATTTGAGGCAAAGGCTTCCTTGGGAAGAATTATTCCCAATGTGAGGCTTCTAGGAGTAAGGGAGGGATTTTGGGAGAGTATTTGGGAAGATTTTGGCCAAGACAAATGACTTGAAAGTGTGAATAAGTTGTTAGAGGTGGGGGCCTTTTATAAGTGGAGAGGAGGGGAACTCTTGAAAAGTAATGAAATATTACTTTATTATACAATGATTTTCGGATTCTAAAGGTCCCACACTTCTATAATTCTAGGATACGGTGATAAGGGTTCGAAATATACCCATCCAATAGTCTTTGGACAAGTGTATGCCTTGGATTTTACATTATCTTTTCATTTTATTTAAATCGTTAATTAATGAGGTAATCCCTGCCTCATTATGGTGTCATAAATAATTTTATTTATTCATTCCCTAAAAATTATTAAAAAGATATCATGATGTAGGAAATCATTTTATATTTCTAATTAATTTTTATAGTCAATAATATGACTTTTATACCCCATTTAAAAATTATTTTAGTAAAACAACTCTTGTTTGTGACCTTTTTATTTTAACATTAAATAAAAAGTTATTTATGTCCTTTTCCTACCAAAGTGGCTCCATGGGGTCCCCAAGTTGACCCATGGATTTTATTGGTCGGCCCTGACACATCCAATAGTGTTTGGACAAGTGTAAAAGTCATTCCATATTTTTATAATACTATTTTTACCATAAATTGCACTAATTACCTTTAATCGCGACTAATTAAACTTAAAAGTTACTATTCACCAAAAAAATTATTTTAATCCCAATGAACCACATTTTACTTCCTAATGACAACCATGTATGTCGGATTTTTGAAAATAAAATCACAGAAGTGGTAATGATTCATTTAAACGAAAAATCAATTTTTTAACTACCACTTAGTGGTTTCACTATTCATAAAAAATTGTAGTTTTTCAGAACAATGCCAAAATTTCACCCTAAGCTATAATTGATATTCCGAATCCAAAAATGATTTCTATTTTAAAAAATTCCAAACAAATAAGTTTCATTAATTAATTTTATAATTAATTCCTGGTGTCAACAACAAATAGCGTGTTTTTAAGAAACAATTTATATCAAAAGTTTGACCATTGTTTATGTCCAAATTCAAAGTGAAATTAATTCTAATGATCACCATTGGATAAAATGGTAAAAATATATTCTAATTATAATTTAAAATCAGTCAATAGTATAATTTATCACTATAAAATACTTTGATTAAAAAAGTTGTTTTTAAGTATTTTCCCCTATTCATAAAAATTTGGAAGTTCTCAGAAAAATACCAAAAATTCAACATAGGATAATTTCGATATTACGAATACAAAAATGAAGTCTATATTGAAATATACTATTTCCATAATTTTAAAAAGTGGTTATTACTATTCATAACAGCTACTTTGATTAGTCGCGGTGTGTTAGAACTCGAACTTGCGTACAATAGAAGCTATTGAATTATTGAAAGAGATGCATATAGTGGAAGCTCGGGGTGTTACATTCTCCTCTCCTTCAATAAATTGCATCCTCGCAATTTGAAATTTTTCTTTGAAAATAAAAGGTTGAAAATAGAAAATACCTTTGTGGAAAACCCACATCAGAAATAGGGTTAATAAGAATATAAAATTAAAATAAAGAAAGAGAAGTACAAAGGTCAACCGAGATAGCCCATAATAGGATTCTATGAAAATATGGATATGGAGGAGAAAAAAACCATCAAGGTCTGATGAAGAGTTTTATAAAATAGGATTAGGAGAAGGTTAACCACAAGAAAATCACAAATGTGTGATTGGTTAAACGGTCATTGAATTCCCAATTGGAAAAGTTAACCGACAACGTTTTTGTTTTATGTTACCTTTTATAAAGTTGAGGAATTTATTTAGGAGATTTACTAAGAACGTAAGGGAATATACATACTTGTCATGTAGAATTTCATTCTTTAATAAATTTTTACCACAAACCCATCATTCACTATAAAAGGTAATAGAACTCAAAAATATTCTATTTATCCTAATTGTATAAAGTTCCAAATATTAACACATACCATTTAGATTAGTAAAACTATTTTGTAATAACCAGGGACTTCCTGTAGGCTAGTGGTAGGTAATAAAGGCTTGTCACACTATGGTTGTGGTTTCGATTCCTGCAGCTTTGTCTGACGCGACGGGTTATGCCACACCCTGCAGGTTGTCCTTTTCCTAAAACTATAGTATTATAATATTCCAAAAATAAACTTCAGAAATGTTTTAACCATAAAAAATACTATCCAAAGATCAACTTAATCCATTCCAACCTTTATAGTTATCCAAAATACCTCTGTCCAGACTTTTTCTAAAAGGTCTTTAAATTCTGAAATCAATTGTAACATCAGATTCCCCAAACAATGTAAAGTTTCTCTTATTTTCACATACTAAAAATATTATTACCTTCATCATATTAAATCCTTGATGAAAGTAACAAGTACTGCAGTACAATCCTTATATATATATCACATTATCCTTATAAATAGAATATAATCCTTGAGTCCAAAAGCACCAATACATTAATTATTCCGCTTCAACTGTAGTAACATCATAAGATTGTCCTTGATCCCTTGGCCTTTTTGAGGTATGTTTCCCTCACGCTTAGGACATTCATTTTCATAATGCCCCATTCCCCTACAATTGTACCATTCAACATTGATATCCTCTTTCTTTCCCTTGAAATCACGAGCCTGGTGACCCTTTTCTCCACATTTATAACATACTCCCATTCCTTTTAGTTAAGTACCAATGTGATTCTTCCCACAATTATCACATAATGGAAAATCCTTCTTTCCCTTTTTCCCTTTATCTGTCTCTTGTTTCATCATTCTCTTCTTCTCTTTCTTTACTTTATTTTCATAAGACTTAGAGAGTTCCTTTTCCATCTTGATAGCACACGAGACTATATCTTCATATGTTGAGAAATATTGTGATACTAAAGCTCGATGGAGAAATGGTTTTAACCCATCAATGAAACGATCAATCTTACTTCTCGGGATATGTATATAATCTGCAGAATGCCTCGCTAACCTTTTAATTTTGGCCTCATACTTTGCAACATTCTCATCCTCCTTTTGTCTCAGACTCAAGAATTGTCTTTCCATATCTGCTCGATGGTCGCGAGGATAGTATTTTTCTAGGAAAAGATCTCTGAGCTCTCTCCATTCCATATTTGATACTTCATCATCTTCGTTTGTGTTTTGAATCAATGACCACCATTGATAGGCATCTCCAGTGAGGCAGTAGACTGCCATGATAACCTTTTCCATTTCACTACTCCCCAAGGCATGGAATATTTTCTCTATGGAGTTTATCCATTTCTCAGCTACTAATGGATTTGTACCCCCATGAAATGTTTGTCGTTGTTTCCTCATGAAGCGGTCTAACATTGATCCTCCACGTTGCGGATCAGGGTGCTCCATATGAGTAAGGTTATTATTCATAACCTGAGTGAGTTGTCCCAGAATGGTAATAAGTTGATCAGCACCAGTTGTATCTCCATCTCCACAATAATTATCTTGAGCAGGAGGGAAATCCCTACATGGAGTGTGTGCATTGATACGGTTTCCATTCCTTCCACTAGGCTCCATTTATAAACAATGGCATAAACTAGATTAGTTTATGAATCAAAATACTTAATTCCATACTTGTAAAACACTAAACACTAATTGAACTATTTATGGATATAATCCATAATCATAAAAATGTTTTCTTTGAGGAAGTATATACTCATAACCCTTCATAATGTTTTGTATTGAAAATGAGAATTATCCAAAGCATATCCCCCGGGAGTGTCGTAACCAAGAGTGCAGCAAGGCCCGTTGTCGTGCACCAGTTCCCGTTCGAGTCTAGCTCAAAGAGGTGTTTTCAGGGTTTACCCCTAGGTACTTCTGTACCAGAGCCGCCTCTACCTGCTCGAATCCAGACAGGGATGTATTGCTCGGAAAACACACAACATCTCTACAATACCAAAATTCTAGGAAGTTCTTCTATACTAATCCTCAAAGACTATCTTTGGGATATGTGCTCTAATCAGAGTTTATTTAAATCTAGCTTCCAAGGTTAGTACTAAACTGCCTCTGATATCAACTGTAACGCCCTGACCCCAGCTACCCAGAGTCGGTGCATTACTTCGTCACATTGGCATGATCACAAAAGATCAAGTCTCGAAAGACCAATTAGTTTAGTAGCCTTGGAAACACTCGATACATTCATATGTCTTTCATTACATCATAAAGTAAAAAAAACTAATAACAAAATCTTCATAGTCCAAACTCATATCCTCTTCTGACTATCCCTGTAGGTCATTCATAAAATACTTCTTCACATCCTGGAAAATATTAAAACTTTGAAAGGGGTGAGCTCAGATTCTCAGTAAGGATAACAATATAGAGGAAGCTTTCGTAAATAAACATTAACATTTAAGGCTATGTATAACTAAAACAAAAGCCTTTATAAACTTGAACTTCAGCATAATATGGAAAAAATAAAATTAAATAATTCCATTTACTTACTCACATGGATATTCTACTAGAAGAATAATCACATCCAATATCAATAACCACTTTCATAATGATGGAATGCATAATGCCAGACTATCATAACAATGTAGCCAAGGCCTCATGCCATGACCTCAAATAAGATTTTGTCAAGGCCTCGTGCCAAGACACTAGTTTCTCTCATGAGACCTACCGATGCATCGAGGAGCTATAGCGGGCTCCACCCGTCAATTATTATGTCCAATGCATTCTTCATATGAATAGGTTTAAACATATCAAAATCCATAACATAATCGTATCACATAAAACATGCATAAAGGAAACATAACATTTCCACATTTCAATCACAATATATCAATACAACACATTGATATAATAAAAACGCTTTCAAAACCATTTTCAATACCAAAATAAAAGAAAGTTAAAACTTTGTATTTATTTTTCATTAAAAAAAAGTGATGGCTTGTAGAGGATGCCGAAACTCAAATAATGGTCACAGCGGTGGAGAAGACATTGTTGCCGCATAAGTACGGAAAGAAAAACATTCCCTTTTTGTCGTTTAGTAAAATGCTTCGTATAAAAATATTCCTTTTGAATAAACATAAAAGTCAAAGGGGTTTATACATCGTATAAAGGAAAGTTGTGTATAAAACCAAATATGCCTCAATGAAAGGAGATTGAGACGAAGTACTTACAAAGATCATTTATAAAATAAAATAGATCTATTATGGGTATTCACTATAATTTCACATAAAGAAAGTACAAATACAAGATAGGACATAATAATATCATGACATAATTTGAAAGTAGGAGATTAACCCAAAGAATGGTAATTGGGTTAAGAAGTTCCCTTACCTTGCATCATGTCCGGACTCGACCATTCTTTAACCTCATGAATAATAAACTAGAGTTAATTTCTATTTACATAAGAAAAATTCTCATGTTCATTATTCCTTTTATATCCCTTATTACCATGTTATGAGCATTACGTAATTATTTATGTTTATAACGGTCATTTTGTCGATCTTAGGTACTTGAGGCAAAAATAAAATTCTTATAATTACAAGTTGTTCATGTGGTGATATATCCATTATATCCAGAATTATGTTCATGATGTAGATATCATATATATAATATATATCCAGTATATACATGCATTTATAATATTACATAACATTTAGAGGTATGAAATGAAATGCACCGTTCATGGAGACTGTAAGCCGTACGTACGCATGAACGCTACATTCATTTCTATTTCATATTTAATGGAATGGTGTTATAATTATATAAATGTATAATATAATTACAGTATAATATAATCTATAATACCATTTACTCCATCCTTTATACATCCCACATATGGAATTAACGATTCAAATCACTTTGAGGGGGCGGTAGTCCGCACTTCCTAAAATGAAATTATCGCGTTTACCCATAATGGAAATCATAAAGGTATGCCATAAATGAACAATACAGAAGCTTAAGTAAAACATAAACATATTATATATCATATATAAATATATTGTCATATTAATGGACACCTTTGAAGGTGTTATACGAGTGTTGAACAATCATCATTTCGTGAGGCAGAAATTCTCCATCCACAGAAACAGTATGTTCTTTAACCATTAGATGTAGTTGTGTGTAAGTGTAGCTCGAATACCTCTTATAACAACATCCTAGTATATTGAGGATACTGTTGTTTTTTCAAAAGATAATTATAAAAAGAGTTAAGGGGTTGGAGAAGAAAAATAAAATAAAAGAACACAAGAGAAGACATTACCTTAAAATCGGGTAACTCTTTTGATTTGAGCCAAAGGCTTCCATGGGAAAAATTCGTCCCAAAGTGAGGCTTCTAGGAGTAAGGTAGGGAAGTTGGGAGAGTATTTGGGAAGAGTTTGGCCAATCCAAATGGCTTGAAAGTGTTAATAAGGTGTTAGAGGTGGGGGCCTTTTATAAGTGGAGAGGAGGGGCACTCTTGGAAAGTAATGAAATATTACTTTATTATACAATGTTTTTTGGATTCTAAAGGTCCCACACTTCTATAATTCGAGGATAAGGTGATAAGGGTTCTAAATCTACCCATCCAATAGGATTTGAACAAGTGTAAGCCTTGTAATTTACATTGTCTTGTCATTTTATTTAAATCGTTAATTAATGAGGTAATCGGTGCCTCATCATGGTGTCATAAATAATTTATTTTATTTAATGACTAAAAATTAAAAAAAAATATGATGATGTAGGAAATCATATTATATTTCCAATTAATATTTATAGTCAATAATATGACTTGTATAACCCCATTTAAAAATTGTTTTAGTAAAACAACTATTGTTTGTGACCTTTTTATTTTAACATTAAATAAAAAGGTATTTATGTCCTTTTCCTACCAAAGTGGCTCCATGGGGTCCCCATGTTGACCCATGGATTGTCTTGGTCGGCCATAACACACAGAATAGTGGTTGGACAAGTGTAAAGGTCATTCCATATTTTTATAATACTATTTTTACCATAAATTTCAGTAATTACCTTTAATCGCGATTAATTAAACTTACAAGATACTATTCATCAAAAAATTATTTTAATCCCAATGAACCACAGTTTACTTCTTAATGACAACCATGTATGTCGGATTTTTGAAAATCAAATCACAGAAGTTGTAATGTTTCATTTAAATGAAATATCATTTTTTTAACTACCACTTAGTGGTTTCACTATTCATCAAAAATTGATGTTTTTCAGAACAATGCCAAAATTTTACCCTATGCTATAATTGATATTCCGAATCCAAAAATGATGACTATTTTAAAAAATTCCAAACATATAAGTTTCATTAATTAATTTTATAATTAATTCCCACTATCAATAACAAATAGCGTGTTTTTAAGAAACAATATATATCAAAAGATTGACCATTGTTTATGTCCAAATTCAAAGTGAAATTAATTCTAATGATCATCATTGGATAAAATGGTAAAAATATATTCTAATTATAATTTAAAATCACTAAATAGTATAATTTATCACTATAAAATACTTTGATTAAAAATGTTTTTTTATGTATTTTTCAGTATTCATAAAAATTTAGAAGTTCTCAGAAAAATACCAAAAATTCAAAATAGGATAATTTCGATACTACGAATACGAATATGAAGTCTATATTGAAATATACGATTTCCATAATTTTAAAAAGTGGGTATTACTATTCATAACGGCTACTTTGATTAGTCACGGTGTGTTAGAACTCGAACTTGCGTACAATGCAAGCTATTGAATTATTGAAAGAGAAGTGTATAGTGGATGTTTGGGGTGTTACATGGTCAGCTAACTCAATAGTATCAGAATCTAGCTAAGGAGAAATTGTGTAATTGAATGAGGATATTCCAAGTAATCCCACAATGAGTTGCCTACCAAATCCAAGGAGATCATCCCAGGTAAAACGTGGCCTAATAAATGACATGGCCCAATGGGATTTAAACATGTAACCAAAATTTCAATAATTTATCGAAGGTTTTCATCCTTGTAATCCATTAAAAATAATGAATGGATCATACAATGTCATACCGAGAATCCAAGAATAGACACATATCAGGATCTAGGCGGGTTTCAACCAAAGCATGCCACATCCATGAATTGGATTGGGGTTCGAGAGTGATCAAGGAATTCCATGATAAGAATCCAAGGTGATATTGATTCAGGCCATTCCTAATTGATAATGAATTCATATACTTTTTAACCTGGTTCATACATTTACTTTCATTAGTGTGAAAAGTCTAAGTAGCATTGCCACCATTTACTTATTGGATCATTATTTTTCTTAATTTAGATAGAAGATGCCAAGTAGAATTGCAACCATTTAATTAATTATTTAAAGTAATTTTTCAAAATTCATGGTTCACTTCACTACCTTCCATTATCATAGTAAGGGGTGTTGTATACATACAACATATTATTCAACTACATTTAATATGACCAAGTCATATACTACTACACATTCCAAATTCCATTTCACATTTAATTGTCACGTTGATGAACTTACCTAGATAGTTAAAGTGGTTAGAATACATGGTACTCAACATTATATAATTCAAAAGATGAGTCCATCCATTTAATATAGAATGGATTATCCTTAGGTAGGTCATGCCAAAAAACACCGAAATGGTGGCTTAAGCTTGTCAAACACAAATTTGAATGTTATACAAAAACATCATACATGGGAAATTCAAAAATAAAAACTAAACTAAGCACATAGATGTCTCAACATCTATTTAATAATTTTAAAAGTAAAACATAGTGTTTCTAATTCCATTTGGGGACATGTCCAAAACATGCCATATCTCGACATAACATCAAGGAATAAGAAATATCAATACGATGAGTCAATAGAGAAAAGTTCTGATCACAAATTTTTAGTTCTAATATAGTGAACCTTTATTAGAGGGGTATTATATTGAAAACATGATATTCCTTTCCACAAAAAATATTATTTCATTTAGCATTTAATATATGAAAAATGATAAATTCTTATTTAAGGGGTACTAAATCCAAATACTTTAGTGGCTGAATTAAAATCTACCAAATGTGTAGTAACCAATTTATAAATGTGTCTATATCATTAAAGACTTGTAAAGAGACCCTTCCTTTGGGTGAAACTGGTTTAATATTTAGAACGTTGACATAAGAGGCGGCAGCCAAATGCAAGCAGTCCAGAGTAGCATGAACACACCTTACATGTGTGTGTATGTGTGTGTGCCCGTGCGTGCCCTCTACATTGATCCAAATTCAGTATATGATAAAAAGGAACCCAAATTCAAAGCGTAAAAGACCCACACACATCTATATAATAACCAGGAACCATATATGTCCCAAAATTCCTAGGATAGGATGGTAGAAAACCAAAAAGTGGCTGTATAACCTTACCCGAAACAATGGTGTAAAAGAAAATCAATTATATACAACTCAACCATTGTAGTGGGTGTTGGAAAAAGTACCAATGGGTCCAGAATCATCATTTAAACACCCTATCAATGAAAAAAAAACAAAATAAATGGGTTTTCCTCCAATATTAGGTTTTCCACCAGATCCATATCGGGTGCCGAAAAGAATAAAATGTCCAAAGAGACAAAGGAGAACAAAGGAGAGGGTCGTACCTTGTCGAATAAAAAAATAATCCTGAAGGAAACAAATAAAAAAATAATGAAAGGATAACCAGGGGTGAGAATTTGTGTGATATAGGAGGATAGGAAGGGAGTCACATGCCTTCTAGAAAACACGACCAGGAAGGAGGTCCGGTCATGGGAAGGTGCTCATGCGGAGGAGGTATCCCAGAGGAAGGCTCACATGGCATGGAGTTACCAGGGGTTGTGCACCTAGGGTTGTTGTGGAAGGGGTTTGCATGCCTCATGTATAGGAAGAGAGGAAGTAAAACTACCTTCATGTGTTCCTCAAAACCTAAATTAAAAATCAAAATAATTATTATAAATATAAATATAATTATAATAACAATAATCATAATATAATTTTTAATATTAATATTAAACATTAATTTATTAAATAAAAAATTCTCGTTAATTTCATTTAATTAAATTCTTCTTAACATTTATTAAAATAAATTTACCCATATTTTGAAACTGGGTAAACCAGACAGTTTGGGATGTTGTGTTTAGAATGTAGTGTAATGACACAATATTTTTCAATGGAAATTAAATTCTTATAAATATTTCATATTCACATGAAATCACAACATAATTAACTACTTTTTGCAATGTATCCCTTAAAAAATATGTTTTTCACTTCTGTGATGTGACTTTCAAAAATATGACATACATGATTACAATTAGCATGTTATTTGGAGTCCAATATGAGAAACATAATTTTTGGTGAATGGTAACCAACCATTATGAATAGTAAATCACCCTTATGAATAGTAATATACCCTAATGAATAGTAACCATATCTTTGATAGTATATAAATAATATTCAAGTGAATGTATGATATACCTATGATTTGGAATAAGTAAAAGAATGTTTTAAAAATATTGTTTTTTGAATAAATTATGATTTTATTTAAATATTCAATTATTCATATTTAGATAATTATTTTTGGGAAATGGAATTTATTTTTTGATTCTACACATCAAAAAATCGTTGGGGGGATTCTTTTGGATTTTTTTGAAATACTTGAATTTTTATCAACAGTGAAATACAGTAAAATACAGTATATAATTTAAATACACTATTCATGACCTAACAAATGATTTATGCCCACTTGGTTCAAAATCATATGATAAAATTACTATTCCTGGTCTTGGAAGATTCACTATTCCTTGCCTTGTGCGGAAATAATAAATTAATGAACTATATATTAGGAAATCCCCTCTCCCCTCCACTATAAATCCCCCCTTTCACTCCGCCTTCTCTTCACTTCTCTCAATCCTTGTTCCCTCCCGAAATTCTGTCCTAATATCATCCCAAACTCCTCTCCCAAATCCATAAAACCTTGTTCTATTAAAAAGACCAAAACCTCTCCCTTAAAGAGGCTCTCAAGGAAGTTTGGTTCAAGAGATAAATTAATATTTTCAATTCTTTGTCTTTCCTTTCACATTCATTTGATTTCTTTTTCTATCACCTCTCATTATCCTAATGTTTTGATGACTCTAGTGACTTATATAAATTGTTATGTTTCTTGTGATAGTGTAATATGTTATCCTCATCTCTCTATTTTACCTTAATTGATACTAGTAGGAAGAACACCATCTGAGATGTGTCAATTTAGCACATTAAAGGACGATGTGATTTTGATTTCTATTAACATTCTCAATTATAGAAATGAAACCATTATTGTTATGGTTGAAATCTATTATTATATATGTAATATTACCTATTTATGGTTCTATAATCCATTTGTACAAATGTAATTAAGTTATAAAGAAAAATAAGTTCGTTGTAATCAAAACCAACAATTTAACCAAAACAGTTATCATTAAAGATCTATATTATAATGTATCCTCATTTCATGTAGCCATATTATATAAATGACCACTAAAACCAATGGATGATTATAAATAATATTCTAATTAAATTCTTTATATTTACATGAACTCCATTACTTAATTACAAGTGAACCGATTATGAAAATAAAGAATATGAACACTCCGAAACGAAAAAAATATCTATATAATAACATATTAATAAGGGAATAAATGAATAAAATATAATTATTATAAACTAAATACATGTATAATAGCTTCTTAAATAGATTTTTAATAATTATAATATCATTTTTCAGGAGCATAAGTTCATGAGAAGAACATGTACGAATTTAAGGTAAAGGTTTTTCCTCCCGAACTTCCATTTCCATCCGTGTTATCCACATTGTCTAATTACCTCAATGCAATTTTTATGTATTATTATATACTAATAAAAAATTATGTTTGAGTGTTCTTTATATGTACACAAAATTGAATTCTTCCTTATTTTATTTACAGTTACATGTTTTAAAATGAGCATTCATAATTATTTTTGTAATATAACCCCAATTCAAAGGAATATCTCAACTTTTTTCCTATTTTCAAGGGAAATATCTAATATATTTTTGGAAAAAATTATATTTATAAAATCATTAATTTTATTATGAAAATAATATCTTACTTAAATTCTTGTTTTATACAATTATTTTTCCAAAATAACTATTCTTTTCAAAGTGAAAGTGTATTTATTTATAGAATTCTTGATGATTTTATCAGTATATCTTACTCTATTTCATAACTCTTTCTGATTATTATATATTATTGGGATTAATAATTCATGGAATCATTTACCATATTCAATTTAATGGTTTATGATTATTTTGTCTATGGATGTTCTATCTTTAAACCATTTACCAATTTACCACGAATGGTTACTGTTTTTTCTTAATGTTCGGGGAATGTTATTTTCATTTCCTATATTAATTTCAATATGAATTTATTTGTTGTTTATGGTTATCCCCATTCACATGAGGAATGAGTTTTATATATTATGTTTTGGGTGGGCCCTGTTATATCCCCTTGGTGCATCAGTAGGTCTCATGAGACAAAGTACGGTCTTTCCACAAGGCCTTGACAACATGATTATTTATGGTCTTGATACGAGACCTTGATGGTATGGATATATTGTCCCGCATTATGCATTCCCTCAGTATGAATATAGTGTTTATGGTTCATGTGGTCATTCTACTAGTCTAATACCCATGATTACATAATGTTATGGAAATAATTAGTAATCTCATATTTCTATCATATTTTTTCAAGTTTATTTTTTAATGACATGTGTTTTCAATTATTTATAATGTCTAATGTTTATGTTATCTTACACTTTATTGCATAACCTTATTGAGTGTATGATCTCCCCTTTTATTATGTTTTATTTCCACGGGGCAAGAATAATGTTATTATGAATTAAATACTGAAATAACATAGGATTTATAGAAGTTTTCTATGGATTTTTTATGTTTTTCAAGTCATGTGGTAATGAAGATCTTATGTATGTATCTTGATTTCAATAAAAATAAATGACATGGTCCATTGGGATGATTATTCCTTGTTTTTATACCAATGAAATTAGTAAGGCATCGACTCTAGGTAATTGTGTTGGGTCCTTATAGTTGTTATCAAAGGAAGGTATTGTAGAATAATTGAAAAATATATTTAGAAAACATAAACTACGGAAGATTCCATAATATAGTCTTTGAGGATAAACATTCAATAACATCCTGGAAATTTGGAACGGAATAGATTATAAGGATCTTTCAATAAATGCATCCCTGTCTGGATACAGGCAGGTAGAGGCGGCTCTGGCACAGATGTACCTAGGAGTGAAATCTTCGACAAGGAGTTTCGGGCATGACCTTGGGTATCCTAGTACACACTAATGGGCCTTAATGCACTCTTGGTTATGAAACTAATTAGGAGATATTCTTTATATAATTCACATTTTCTTTACAATCCATTATGAGAGATTGAAATGTAATATTTTCCCCAATGGATCCATTTTTGTGATTATGGGATTAGCCATATGTAGGATTTCAATTTTCTCGAAGTATTTTTTAATGTTAAGATTATACATTAAGATTAATAGTCTAATCTAGTGTATTCCATTATCTAGATATAGAGACTAGTGAAAGTAATGGAAACCACAAGAATGCATGTGTCCCTTGCATGGACTTCCCTATAATGCAGGTTAATGATGTTAGCTCTGGTGCTGTGACTAGTGCTAAGAAACTCATAATTATATAGGGACAATTTACTCAGGTTATGAATAATAACCTTACCCATATATAGCATACAGATCCAATACGTGGAGGAGGTATGTTAGATAGATTTTTGTGACAAAAACCTCTACCATTCAAAGGTTTTACAAACCCGTTTGTAATAGAGTAATGGATATGTTCCCTTGAGAAGATATTTCTCGCCTTGGAATGTAAAGAAATACATAAGGTTCTCATTGAAGTTTATCATCTTATGGGGGATGTGGATCAGTGGTGGTCATTAATCCAAAAAAAAAGGAGGACGAAGAAATATAATAGATAGAATGGTGGGATTTTAAAGAAATCATTATAGAAAAATATTTCCCTCATGATTAGCGAGCAGATATTGAGATGAAATTCTTGAATCTGAGGAAGAAGAAGGATGAAAATTTTTCCATGTATGAAGAAAACATTACAAGGATAGCAGGGTATGTTGCTAACTACATACGTAATCCAAGTTGTAAAATTGATCAATTTGTTATGGTTTTAAAACCATTCTTTCTATGGGATCTAGTCTCCCAATGTTTCTCATCATATGAATGTATCGTCTCAAGTTCAATCGAGAAAGAAAATTAATTCTCTATATCTTGTGACATTATTTGAAAGGAAGAGAAGAATAGGGTTGCTAAAAACTCTGGGAAAGGATATAAGGAAATCAGGAAGAAGGGAAGAGTTGAATTTATATCATGTAGTAATTATGGGAAGAAACACCATGGCACTTTATAGATGGGAAGGGGAGTCTGTTACATATGCAGATAAAAGGACACATATCTCAGATTGTAATGGGAATAAATAAGATACAATTGTTCTTTGCTACAATTTTAAGGAGATGAAACATTATGTACATGAATGTACTAAGCATTAGGGAAATGTTCCCCAAAGAAAGCCAAGGCAGCAAGGCCATTCTTATGCGATGAAAACTGTGGAGTTTGAGGTTTCTAAAAAGTAGTGGATGGTACATTGATTATTTCATCCAACATATCCAATAATTTATTTGATTCTAGATCATCGCAATCATTCATACGTTCCCATTTTTCCAAGAAATTTAGATATGTCCAATTTTATTTAATAAAGGAGATATCAGTTAGAACCATAGTGGATGTATCATTGCAACAAAGGCATGTCAATTAGTCCCCCTAATGACACATAAAAATTCTTTAGAGTCTAGCCCTATCATCCTACCAATGGAAGACTATTATATAATTTTTGGAATGAATTGGCTATCAAATTATGATACGAAGATATATTACAAGAATACAGAAGTTACAATTTTTCATAATGGTGTAGAATCCCTTATTTTTAGATATAAAACCTCGCCATTTTATTCTCATCTAGATCCCCCCTCGGTAGCTCTAATGAATTAAATTATTGGGGAGGAAGGTAATGAAATAAATGGGGATGAGTAGAATAATGTACTGATAGAGGACGCACTTATTAGGAAAGAATATGTTGTTGTCCTTCTAGAGGATTTACCTAGACATACTGAAGAGTGGGAAATTGAGTTTTCCATTTACTAAATTCCTAATTCAAGGCCCATATCAATGACTCCGTATAGAATAGAGATGATAAAGTTAGTGGTATTAATGAAAGAGCTTAAGGAATTTTGTGATAAAGAATTAATTCGACCTATTGTTTCAATATGGGGAGCCCCTATTCTTTTCATTAAAAATAATGATGAGTCTATGAGGTTGTGTATTAACTACATGGAGATCAATGTTATTCTAATAAATAATATATATCGTATACCATGAATTAATGATTTATTTGTTCAAATTCATGGAGCCCAATATTTTTCTATGATTAATGTTCACTCTAGATATCATCAGTTTCTTGTGAGGAAGGAAGACATTTCAAAAACATCATTTCAAACCATGTACGAGAATTATGAATTCATAGTAATGCCTTTTGGAATAACTAATGCACCATTTGTCTTCATGGATATAATTAATAGAGTTATCATGGTTTATATTAATGAACTTGTAGTGGTTCTTATTGATGATTTCTTGGTGTACCCTAAAATCAATGAAGATCAAGAAATTCACTTGAGCACTATTCTAAAGAAACATAGAAGAAATAAAATATATGGTATGTTTAGCAAGTATTATTTTTGACTGTAATATGTTTCCTTTCTAGGAAACATTGTCTCTAAGGATAGGATACTTATAGATCCAGTGATGAAAATGGTCATGCAAGAATGGCCAACTCCAATGAATGTTACGAAGGTACATAGTTTTATTGGTTTGGTAGGTTATTATCGACATTTTATTCAGAACGTTGCTCTTTTAAAAAACCCAATGATCAAGATCACACGAAAAGGGGATAATATTGTATCGACAAAGGATTGTGAAGAATGTCTTGAAGAAATTAATAGGAGGTTATTGAATGCTCTGATCCTAACACTACCATCGAAGAATGATAGGTTTTTTATCTATAGCGATGCATAAAATAAAGGACTTGGGTGTGTCCTGATGAAGAATGATCGAGTGATTTATTTTGCATCTAGGAAGATAAAAATTCATTAACAAAACTATCCAACTCATGATCATGAGTTAGTAGTGGTAATATTTTCTTTGATTATTTGGAGACATTACCCCTATGGTGAAAAATATGAGATATATAAAGATCAGAAGAGTATGAAATATATATTCTCACAGAAAAAACTCAACACGAGACAAAGTATATGGATTGATCTACTTAGAGTCTATGATTGTAAAATACACTAGCATCAAAAGATGGAAAATTAGTTAGAATATGATTTGAGTATAAAGGACAATGGAATTATCAACAACATGAGAGATAAAATGGATCCTCTGTTCATGAATATAGTAAATATGGATATGGGAATTATCAATAAGGTAACACATCATAAATTTTTAAAAGGGATTCCAAACCATATTTAATGGAAAGGATAAAAATTTATCAGTGTGATGATGAGATGTTTCAAAAGAAAATAAAATCAGGAAAGGATTGGAAGAAGACTGATTTCGCATATGAAGATGGCATTTTGATATTCAGGAAAAGGTTTGATGTTCCAACTATTCCTGAGCTAATGAGGGATCTATTGGATGATGCACAATGCTCTACTTTCTCTATACACCCTGGTAGCACAAAGATGTATTGAGATCTCTGAGAAAAAAGTTTTTGGGATAATATAAAAATGGAGATTGATGAATATACATCATATTTCTTGTATGTCAACAAGTGAAGGATGAGAGGAAATATTCTAAGGGGATGATGTAACCACTACCCATACAAACATTGAAGTTGGAGAACACTACCATGGACTTTCAGGCAGGAATTCCAAGGATATCCATAGAAAACAATGCTATATGGGTCATTGTGGATCATCTTACATAGACAGCTCTCCTTATCGTGATTGGAGAGGACTTCTCATTAGATAAACATGCAAAAACATACATCAAAGAAGTGATAAGGATACAGGGAGTTCCACTATCTATTGTATCTGACCGTGATCCAAGATTCAACTCTATGTTTGGAAAAAGTAACCAACATGATCTAAGAACTGAACTGAACATCAGTACAACCTATCATCCTCAAACTTACAGCCAAACTGGGTAGAGTATTCCGAAACAGGAATACATGTTGAGAGCATGTTCTATGGAATTTAAAGGAGGATGGTACCAATGTCTTTCATTGGTTTAATTCCCCTACAACAACAGTTTACACATGAGCATCTAAATAGCTCCATATGAATCCCTTTATGGGTAATGTTGTAGATGACCTGTTTGTTGGGATATAGTCGGTGAGAGTAAGCTACTAGGACCTGAAAAGGTCGAAGAAATGGTGGAATAGGTGAAAACCATTCCGCAGCATATGAAGGCATCACAAAGTTGAAAATTTATTTATGCGGATAACCACTGAAATGACCTTGAATTCAATTTTAGAGTCCTGGTGATTCTACACATATCTCCATGGAAGAAGGTCATGAGGTTTTGGAACAATAGAAAACTAAGTCTCAGGTATATCGGTCCATTTGAGATCCTTGATTGGGTTAGAGCTATGGATTATCGACTGGCACTTCCACCTACTATTTTGAATGTACATGATGCCTTTCAAGTATCCCTCTTAAATAAGTACATACCAGACCCTTAACATGAACTCTCTTCAGAGGTGGTATAGTTGGAGGATTATATTTCCTATGAAGAGTTGTGAGTAAAAATCATTAATCGTAGAGACAATGTTCTACGCAACAAGACTTCTCATCTATTCAAGGTACTATGGAGAAACCAAAAGTATGAATAGGAAACATGGGAACTAGAGGATGTAATGAAGGAAAACTACCCCCACCTATTTTTGTCGTAGTTTTTAAAATGAAATTTTGAGTGAAAAATTTCAGAATGGGGGAAGAATTTAATGAGCCAATATTTTTCAATGGAAATTCCTTTCTTATAAATATTTCATAATCACATGAAATCTCAACATAATTAACTACTATGTACTATGTGACCCCTAAAACATATGTTTGTCACTTTTGTGATGTGAATTTCAAAAATCAGACATACACAGTTGAAATTAGTATGTTATTTGGAATCCTATTAGAAATACAGTTTTTTTTGTTAATAGTAACATACCCTTATGAATAGTCACATACCATTATGAATGGTAATATAGAGTGATGAATAGTAACCTTACATGTGAGAGTATATAAATAATATTCATGTGAATATACAATATACCTATGCTTTGGAATAAGTAAAAGTATGTTTTAAAACTATTTTTTCAGACTAAATTATGACTTTAACTAAATATAAAATTAATCATATTTAGAAAATTATTTATGAAAAATGGACTTCAGTTTCAAATTCGACACATTTAAAACTAGTTGGTGTGAAGTTTTTGGATTTTTTTAAAATACATGAATTATTTATAAATAGTGAAATATGGAAAAATACCGTATATCCGTTAAATACACTATTCATGATATCACAAGTGACGTAATCCCACTTGGTTCGGACAAAAAAGATAAAATTACTATTCACGTCCTAGGAAGACTCACTATTCCTTGTCTTGTGGGGAGATAATAAATTAATGAATTTTATATTAAAAAGTTTCCTCTCTCCTCCACTATAACACCCCTCTCACTCCCCCTTCTCTTCACTCCATTCAAGCCTTGTGAATTCTCCAAATTCAGTCCAAATATCCTCCCTATCTCCTCTCCGACGTCCAGAAAGCCTTGGTATCATAAAAAATCCAAACCCTCTCCCTTATAGAGGCTCTCAAGGGTGATTGGTTCCAGAGGTAAATTCCTCTTTTCAGTACTTTTTCTTTCCTCTCAAGGTCATTTGTTTTCATTTTTTGTTATCTCTCCATATCCAAATTCTATGATGAATCCAGTTCCTTATAAGTACTGGAATATTGTCCTGATAGTGGAATAAGTTATCATCAACTCTACCTTTTACCTTCTTTTATACTAGTATCATGAACACCATCCGAGATGGGTTAATTTGCCACATTCAAGGATGACGAGCATTGAATTTCTTTTATCATTATAAATTATGATCATGAAACCATTTTTTATGGTTGAAAAATATTATAATATATGTAATATACCCTATTTAAAGTTATTTAATCCTTTTTTACCCATGGTATTATGTTATAAATAAAAATTATCTCCTTGCAATCAAAACCCACAATTTAACCGAAACAGTTATCATTAAAGATCTATATAATAATTCATTCACATGACATGTAACAAAAATTATATAAATTACCACTAACACATATAGATGATCATTAATAATATGAAAATTCAATTATTAAGATTTATGAGAACTCCATTAATTATGAACAATTGAACCGATTATGAAAATAAAGAAAATGAACACTCCGAAATGAAAAACAAATTCTATATAATAACTAATTAATAAGGGAATAAATGAACTGAATATAATTATTAAAAACTAAATACATGTCAAATAGTTTATTAATTATATTATTAATAATTATAATTTCATATTCTAATAGCATATGTTTCTGAGAGGAACACGTATAAGTTTATGGTAAGGGGTTTTCCACCCAAACATCCATTTCCATTAATGTTATTTTCATTGTCTATATACCTCAATGAAATTATTATGTATTATTATATAATCATAATATATTAGTTTTGAGTGTTTTATATATATACACCAACCATAATCCTTCATAAATTTATGTATAGATATATGTTTTAATAAGAGCTTTCATAATTTTTTCCGAAATACAATCCCGATTCAAGGGAATATCTTCACTTCTTAGCTATTTTTATAGGAAAATAACTAATCAGTTTTTGGAAACCATTATATTAATAAAATCAATCATTTTATTAAGAAAATAATTTCTTACTTCACATCTATTTTAATACAAAGATTATTTCAAAATAACTCATCTTTTCAAAGTAAAATAGTATTTATTTCAAGAATTACTCGAAGATTTTATAAGTGTATCTTCCTTTATTTCAACACTCTTGCTGATTCTTGTGTATTATTGGGATTAATACTTAATGGTATCATCTAACATATTCAATTTAATGTTTTATGATTATTTTTGTTGTCGATGTGCTAAAATTAAACCATTAACCTATTTACCCCGAATGGTTTGTGTTTATGCATAATTTTCAGGGAATGTTATTTGAATTTTATATATTAATTTCAATATGAATGTATATGTTGTTTATGTTTATCCATGATCATATGAGGAATGAATTATAAATAGTATCTGTTAGGTGGGTCTCACTATAGCCCCTCGGTGCATCAGCACGTCTCATGAAATAAACTACAGTCTTGGCACAAGGCCCTGACAAAATGATTATTTATTGTCTTAGCATGAGGCCATAACAATATGGATATGTTGTCACGCATTATGAATTACATAGTTAAGAATGTAGTACTATTTTTTCATGTGGTTATGCTACTAGTATAATACCCTTCATTATGATATGTTGTTGAAATTTTTACTAAACTCATATTTCTTCCACATTATGATCAAGTTTATTTTTAAAGGCATGTGTTTCCAACCATTCACCATGTCTAATGTTTATGTTATGTTTCGATGTATTTTACCCTTACTGATCATTTGATTTCACCCCTTTCTTAAGTTTCATTTCAATAGGGAATGGATAATTTTATTATGAATGAATTGTTAAAATAACCAAGGATTTATGGAATTTGTCTATGGTGTGTCTATGTTGTTTTTCATGTCATGTTGTAATAATGAACTTATGTATGTATATTGTTTCCAATAAAACATAACTACTCGGTCCTTAGGGATTCTTATTCCTTGTTTTTATGACAATTTAATCAATAATGCACCAGCTCAGGGAAACTGGGATTGGGTCTTTATAATTATTGTGCCAACCATGCACCCTATACTAGATACCTAGGGCACCCTGTATTGTTTGGCCACATGATTTGGAAAACTGTTATCTAACCATGAGATCACTAATGTCCACCTTATCCAAGGATTCATGGTTACCTATAGTGGGCCACAATAATATAGACCAACCATATGTCCTCTACTGCCTTTCAAAACCATGTCCTATTGGGTCAGGAGCTCCCAATACTCACACGGACTCTATAAGAAACTTATCATGTCATCACCCAAGTCCAAAATAAAAGCATTTATGATTTCCAAAACTCCGAATTAAGTTCAAATGCAAGGTTTTACATCCAAAAGGTCCAAAAAATAAATTTTTTCAAAAACCCATTGTATTTTAGTCTAGTTCAAAAATAAAGGACTCTACATTCTCCCCACCATAAAAATTCTTATCCTAGTGATTCCTTTAGAAACAAATAAAACATAACCTAACGTAGAGGTTTCGCGATATTTCTATCAAATGGTTCATTTGTTTAACCAATGCCTAAAACTCCTTTATGCACCTCTTATTCATCTGACACTACAGCTATTACAACCCGATCCAATGCTCACTATCAAACAAGAACACCAAAATTAAGCATACATGAGCTCATTATGAAAGAAACATGATCTTGTAATTGTCTCTATAAATATCAGGCCTAAGGTTCCCTCCACCATAGGAAATAACATAAGAATGGGGGGCCATTTCCAAGCCACGGTACCACCATCGTCAGAATTATCATACGGAAAATGTATTTGAGTGATCTAATGATGCTCTAGGCATGTCTTCCTCAAAAAGGAATGATTTAATCCTGATCGACCAAATAGAAACTAGTCGTAAAATCATTCCCATAAGAGACCACCGACCATGAAACCTCACTGTCCTTCATATGGATAAGGGCTTTGACATAGATACTTATGACCAAAATCATTAAACAAGTGAAAAGGAATAAGTCAACCCATTTGGCCAACATATTTAGAATATGTCTAGCATATGAAGATGGTGATATTCCAATGAAATGGATGTATTTTGTGAGATTGAGAAATGACCTCCTACTTGGGGACCCAAAAATCCCTCGGGACTTACCAAGCCTTGATAAAAACCACATGTCAATGTATTATGTTTATAACTATTACCCAACATGCCCAAAACATAATGCTTTTGGGTGTTGAAAGACTAACAATCTCTTAGTGTATCAAGGATGACTTCAAGATAAGGGATATGATCGTATATTATGATAAGTACACTAAAGGGATTTGGAATAGTTTTCATTCAAACAAAACAACCTAATGGAAGGAAAAATAGTCAAACCACAACTAGTTGACTTCAAATTTGAAGATTGGGTTCACCTACCGATGCACCAACATTTTTCCAAACATATGTACAAACTAGTGACAGAATTACATGATCTCTATTTATTTAACCAAAAAATTATTCCAAGACCAATGGTGCTTTCCTGAGGATGCATACAGAAAAATCGAGATCAATTTCTTGCTTCCAAGAAATCCCCGACACAATTTCGGACCTGAAATCCTCAAAGGAATTCAAGAATCAATTTTCCATATCCTAATGGTTCCCTCAGGTTGTGCTCCTTTTACATGGATGGATTCATTTACCATGTTCAACACAACACTTCCCACCTTAGGGGTTTCCTAGTCACATAATATACAAAAATATCCACGTAAAACCATGCTACATAAAAAACGTAAATGAACATGTTAAGATCCACCAAGCCATAATCACGACATCGAAACAAATAAAGAAGTTAAAAATAGTGAGAATGGCATGTTAAAACACCAAATACATTCAAAATCCATCCTGAGAAATGTGATGAAACTGATTCCTTATTGCTCGAGGAACTATACATGGAAATGACCTTATATAATACTCAAGAACACAAGTAAAATTACTTCAGAGTTACATTGACTCATACAACTTAATGTTTGTTATTTAACTATCCATCTACCAAATTGAGAACTGTCCATACAACATAATGTTTGTTATTTGGATCTATTTAGTCAAAACAAATTTACTTTTTCATTTTAATTCTCATATACTTTTGCAATGGTTCCAATACCCTCGTTACATTTTCCAGCTATAGGGCGCCCATACACCTTTCAACTTAAAACTTATTCTTTTTGTAACTGCAAACAATAATTTATCCCATGAATCCTTTTACATATATCAAAGAAATTAGCATATAACTACAAGAATATAACACATATCAACAAGACAAAAAAAGAATCATGGAATTGTAAACATAGAAGCACGCAAAAATAAAAAATTAACACAAAATTCATACTAACTAATTACTTAACATGTATAAATCAATGTGTGGAATTTCCCTCAAGTAAAAAAATCCCAAAGCAGGAAACCTATATATTGACCTACATGACATGGCATGTGAATTTTCTACATGCCTATTATGATGCAGTCTGTGTTTCTTTTTTTCTATAGAAATAAAAGGGGAGTATTTATAATTCCATAATTCATAAGCAGTATAAAATACATCAATCAATCTAGTTAAAATCATATCTATTATAACAACGAATAATATAAGAAATAATCCCATACCTAGCCACTTAGTCATTTATCGTACGTGGGGTGATCATTCCTATGCATAATTATTAACTATACGCTGACACATTCATAATATCTTGACTACCTAACCAAAAAATTAAGAACATGAAAAAATAAATCTTCTGATTCAACTTTTTATTATCTGAATCTGGCTCACCACTAAGACGGTGGACTGAAATGTCACCATATGGGCTCAAGCATGACTCCCCATACGCCAAAGGATACCCACTAGCAACGAGGGTGTCATGGAGTGATAGCTAGGAGACTGTAACCTATAATTAGAGTTCTTTAGTGGTATAGGATAGTTACTAAGAATCAATAGTGAAAGTAGTAAATAGAAATAAAAAGTAGACGATGATAAATTCTTACATAGCTGAACAAAAGTGGCCAACACCAGTTAATTCAAAAAATTATTTCATGAATTAGAAATGATACAAGACCAAAAGAAGTAAACAATATAGAATTCTTGATAACATAGCACAACAACAAGGAAAAGGAAGAAAATCCCCATGGGCGATCTTCATAAGCATCCAGATTTCTATCTTGGTCCTTTTCTCCTAACTCATAGTTATTAGAATATATCAACAAGAATTGTATAACACCCTATGAACAAGAAAGATCAACTCAGTTAGCCCAATGCAATGGAGGCCCGGAAGTGTGTGAGATATAAATCTTAGTAGGCTGACACTACTGGTGTCTATCCCAATCTAGATTGTGTCATATAAAGAAAACGGTGTGTAGGTACAATGAAGTAATAACATGATTTAATAATTATAAAACAACCCATCTAGGATCCAAAAGGATGCCTAATTGTGATACCTACTACGACTCATTACCAGACAAAGAGTTGTAACATAAAACATATTTATATAATTATAAAAATAACATAAGTTAATGGTTATCCCATTTTAATTTAAATATATATTTAATCATTTAATTATTCCATTGTTCGCATGGACACCCATACTACAATACTACCTTCTTTTTGTATCAAAGCCATAATTATCCCCTGGGTACCGTCATATCTTAAAACCATATTCGAGTGAAGCTGGAATTCGAATTATTCGAGGGTGAGATGATTTCTACTTATGAAGTGTCATGGTATTATCCAAGGTGACATAGAGCATAAGGGATGATTACTTAGTAGCATTTTAGTCTTGCCAAGGGGTAAGAGTGTTATCCATGGATAATATTCCAAGGAATTCCACAATGACATTTATTCCAAATCCAAGGTGATCATACAAGGTAAAATGAGGCATATGTAATGAAATGGCCCAAGAGGCTGTTACCATGGCACTTAATTTTAATGGTGGATCCAAGGATTGTATCATTGAAATGCTTCAATAATAACGAAGGGATCCAATTGTGTCATACCGAGCATCCCAGAATAGACACAGGTCCAGATCTAGGTAGGTTTTAACCTAAGAAATATACATCATTGAATTATAATGAGGTTTTGGAGTGCACAAGGAATTCCATGATCAGATTACAAGGAGAGATTGAGTCAGGCCAATTTTATTTGATAATGAAGTCATATACATTTTCAATTGTTTCATACCATTCATTTCATTAGAATAAATTGGTCATGTAGCATTGTAACAATTTATTTTTCCATATAAGGGATTTTTAAAAATTCACGGTTCACTCCGGTACCTTCTATTAACATGGAACAGGGTGATACAAACATGCAACATATTATTCAATTATATTTAAGTTGGACAAGTCAGGTACTAGTATACTTTCGAAGTTCCATTTCATATTTTATTATTACACTGAAGCACATACCTTAGGCTTGTATAGTGGTGAGAATACATGGTAATCGCCATTATGTAAATCACAAGATGAGTAAATCCATTTATTATGGAGTGTATTACCCTTAGGAAGTTCAAGACAAGGCACACCCGTACGATGGATTAGTTGCGTTAAACACTAATGTGATCATTAGTAAAACATCATACATGGATAATTACAAATAAAAAACTGAACTATGGACATAGATGATTCCTTGGTTATTTAATCTTTTTCAAAGGGAAACTTAGAGTTTCTAATTCCATTGGGGGTCATGTCTTAAACATTCCATATCTCAAAATAACCTCAAGGCATATGACATATCAACATGAAAGGGAAGTTAAAAAAAGCCTAATCACTACATTTTAGCTTGAAGATATTGAACCTTCATTGGAGGGGTTTTATTAACAAAAAATGATATTAAATACCTTATAGTCAATTATTTCATTTATAATTTAAAACATGAAACTTTGTAAAATCACATTTTTGAGGCATTAAATCTAAATACATCACTTCATGAATTAAGTAATATAAAAATTTGAGTAAGAAATTTATTATTTCATTTATAAAATCGAGGACTTGGAATGCGGACCTACATTGGGGTGGATCTAGTTTATTACTCATCACTTTGAAATAAGAGGTGGAAACCATACGGAACCGAACCGGAGTCCCACACACTTAAATTATATATATATATGTGTGTGTGTGTGTGTGTGACCTCTACATTGATAAAAATTCACTATATCATAAAAAGGATCAAAAAAGTAATGTTGAAAATACCAACACATATCATGATAAAAAATAGGGACTCATATGTCACATATGACCCTAAATTAGATAGTGCAAAACCAAACTGCAGTTGTATAACCTTACCCAGTACAATGAAGGCAGAGATAATTGAGTCCATCTGCCTCTCCCAAGGTGGTAGATTCTAGGACATGGACCAAAGGGTCTCGAGACATCCATGTCACAACGTATCGAAGGAATAAACACAATAATTGAGTATTATCTCAAACATAGGGTTTTTAATACACTTCTGGAGCTAATGTGAATAAAATCACTCAAGAAATGGATGATACTTTGGGAGAAGGTCTTACCTTGTCGAACTGAACATGAAACATGATGGAATTGGAAGAAAACAATCACGGAAGTAGATCTAATAGTGAGGGATTGCATTCTATAGGGGGTCCGTCCTGGGTTCATGCACCTACTAGAAAAAATGGCCAAGATGGAGATCCAGCCACTAGGAGGTTCTTGCATAGAGAAAGTAGCCAAGTAGAATGTTCACGCATCATGGAAAAACTAGGGGGTTATGTTCATAGGGTTGAAAGGGATTGGGTTCAGGCATCTCCTGTATGAGAAGAGGGGAAGTAAGCCTCCCTTTAGGTCTTTCACAAAACCTAAATTAAAAATAACAATAATTATAATAATTATAATAACAAAAAGAACTATAATGATCATTTTATTATTATTTTTATTCCCATTAAACATTTATTTTTTAAATCCAAAACTCCTATTAATCTCATTTGTAACACCCCATAATTTCATAATATGCTATCTATTTAAATTAATTTTATAGCTTATATTTCAAGGTATACTGACTTTTCTTACATGATATGGAGTATTGAGTTTCTACGAAACAAAAAATTAGTATTATAATTATTTAAATGATATATTTATTTTTCAATTAAATATTTTAATATGAATAGTAAAAAATAAATTTTAAATGTTATTTATAATGTCTTAACATATATAAAATATAATTATAATGAAATGAATAATTTTTTTTAAATTAGTTGTATTATTTATAAAACTATTTTATTAAAAGATCTACTGTTTATGTCCGTTGTGAACAATAATAAAATTAATTTTAGACACTCCTAAAAATTTAATTGGGTAAAATTGACTTCATTTTTGAATTGGGAGTATCAAAATTATCTAGGGGTGATTTTTTTATATTTCTGAAAACATTCAATTATTAGTTAATAGTGAAAAATACTACATAGTCCATAAACATCGACATTTTCATTTAAATAATAATTTTTAATTAAAATTTATCTTAATGTAAAAATAGGTACAAAATATATATATTAGTCTAATGTAATTAAATAGATAAATTTTATAATAAGACTAGATATATAAAATTTTATTGAACTTTTTAATGACTTTTACCCACCTTCTAGGCACATTTGCATATTTTATTCAAATGTAATTTTACAGCTTCTGTGAATTGAATTTTAAAAATCTAATAGACACATTTGTTATCATTATGTAAAATGTGGTTCAATTGGATGAAAATAATTTTTGGTGAATAGTAACTTTTGAATTTTATTTTCCACGGATAAAAATAAATATGGTAATTAAAGGTGAAAATAATATATTAATTACCCCAACTAATTTCCTAATTCTATTAGATAATAGGATTACACCCAAAGTCATCCTTAGGATAAAAATAATATCATTTTTTATCCAGTTTCATTAGAATATGATATTTATTAAATTTTATTTAAAGAAGAGTTAAAAGTTGTAAATTGAAATTTTAATAACTAATTTATTTTTAATATAGGGATACAGATATGATAAGTTCAACTATAAATATTCATTAGAAAGATAATAAGATTTATTACATCATATTATATTATTTATTATTTTTAGACATTAAATAATTTAATTTATTTATGACACAATGATGATGCAATAATTTCTTAATTAATGAAAGATTAAAATAATTGATATTATAAATTTTAAAATAAATTTAAATTCAAACATTTGAAGCAATACTAAAATTTTCTATATGAAAATGTTATTTTAGTGTGTATTAAATGTATTTTTTTAAGGAATCAAGTTGTGATGACTTTGACAAAAACAAAATACTAAATAGTGTCAAAATTGACATAAATGAGTTAAAAAAAATATTTTTTTAAATTATATAATAGTCTTAAAAATCTATGATTCGGGAAAATAACATAGATGATGTTAAATATGTCATTAATTAACCACTTAAGGTTTTAATGTCATTTTATAGTTACTATATTAACCACGTAGTATAAAAATATAAGAAGACATGGAAAAAGTAAAAATATTTAACTATGACTTAAATATAAATGATAAGGTTATTATGGGGACCTAATCATATCTAAAACCTACAGGTTGAGAGTATTTAAACCCGTCCTAATATTATACTCTAATTAATCATTTTTTTCTATTTGAAACAAAAAATAATTCTATAATAAATTAATATTTCATTATTTTACTACTGTTCCCTCACCCCTTTTATAAAAGGCTATTTCCCCTTCTCTTAAATTCACACCTTTAATTCCATTTGGATCTGCCAAAACAGACTCAAATACCCTTCACACCACCCTTATTTCAATCTATAGGCCTTAATATGATCAGAAATAAAACCTAAAGAGACCTTTTTTTTTAATCAAAAGGAATCACCTGAAGATGTAATAATCATTTCATCATCACTTTTAGAGTTCATTTCTTCTTTTACATCTACTTTCCATATTGTTTCCATAGAAAAACAAATCCATAACCATGCACACAATGAGATGTTATTATAAATATGGTACAACAATATTCATTATTCAATCAATCCTATGAATGACATAGTCTCCATGCGTGCGTACGCACGACATACCATCTCTACGTCGTGGTTCAGTTTGGTATACAACACTATAATATTTGGATGGGTATAATAATTTGTACACATAAATTAAATAATGAATATACCTTGTTAATTATTATTTATATATAATACACCATCCTATTAAACACCATTTCACCATCAATATAATGATATTGTCGATCGTGTGAACGTACGACTTTCCATCTCCATGATGAGATGAGATTCATCTTCAATGATCACCATTCAAAAATTTCATATAAAAATATAAATATTGATTAAGTATGAGGTATATTAAATAATATTTCTTCCAGAATAATATATATTTATATATATAAATATATGGAATTTACATACATCCATACTATACAAAAAAAATGGAAACAACATTCATGTGTACGTACGAACTACCGTCTCCATAAATTGTGATTCCATTTAAGATATATATATATATTATAAATATTTTATACATAATATTTATGATATATAAATCATTTTTTATATTCTAGAAGTATATAAATCATGATCTATGTGATACGATTCATAATAACAAGTTAAAACACATTCGACAAAGAAACTAAATATTTCCCAAAATGTTACTTTAACATGGAAATTATTTTTAAATTAGTAGTATAACGTCAAAAATGAATCAGGAATGTTATCATAAATATGAATATGTTTTTTGTATAAATTAATAACATAATATGGCCATTATACAGGAGGTTAAACGTAATGTCGACTAATGTAATGTACAAGGTAAGGGTTAATTTCTCAATCTCATTATTAGCTGAGATATATTATATGTAAGTATTTACTAGGATATATTTATCATAAATATCCTGGTTTCATAAAATTATTTTCAAAACGAATATTTTATGGTTTTTTGGAAGGTACTTTTTAACTAGATCATCATTTTAAATGTTTTAATGATTTATTTTAGAAAATCTATTTAATTAATGTTCTTGTTTTCAAAATGATTTTAACGATGTATTTATAAAAAAATGATTGTTCTAAAATTTTAATTTCATTCAAAATATGTATTGAGGTATGGGACACATTTATTCAAAAATATATTTTAAATGACTTTTTTACATATAGTGCTGCTTTTAAATTATTTGAAGAAAAAAGTGATATTTCTCTCAATGATTTTTTCGGATTATTGCCAAATATGTCAAAATCATTTACTGGATATTATTATTGATTGAGGTAGATTTATTATAATAAAATCATCTATACTGTATTGACTGAGTCATGATATGTATGACTATATATGTGCTATTTTTATACCATCCTTGGTTTGTGGTTAAAATATCGGCATTTCAAACTCTAGTTTTAATACAAATGTTTGTGTTATGTTTCAACCTTTTTTTATGAGGAATGCATTAGACATAGTATGTGATGGGCATGGCCAACTATATCCCCTCAATACATTAGTATGTCTCATGAGAGAACCTACTATCTTGGCACAATTCCGTTACAAATATTGGTGAATGGTCTTCACACAATGCCTTGACATAGTATTTATTATGTCTGGCATTATGAATTCCGTCATTATTAAATTAGTTATTAAATGTTATTATTTGACTAGTATAATATGAATGTTCTTATTTATATGGTATTGTTTTACTTATTTTTACAATATCATGTTCATAATATTTATTTGATGGGTTGTTGTTTATATTATACATGTTTCCTTAAAAGTTAATTGCATCAACTAAATTATTTACCCTTACTGAGCATCTGAGCTCACACCTTTGTTATGTTTTACTTTACCAAGAAGACAAATGTTGTATTATGATTTATATAGTGGGTTAATCGTGGGGAATAATTGAATTCTAAAATAATTATTTAAATTGTATTTTATGTTACTAAGTGTAATGTAACATTCATGTGTGTAATCTATTTTCCTATGCTACTAAGGTGATCGGTCCTTCCAGAATTGATTCCTTGTAATAATGTCAATGAATTAAAATAATGCAATGGCTCTAGGTAATTGGGGTTATAGAGTTTCATAATTTAATTAAATTCTTTTTAACTTTAACTCAAATATATTAACCCAAATTATGAAATTGGGTAAACTGCATGGTTTGGGTAGTACTATTTGGAATTTCATGTGAAAACCATGCACAAACCGTACGCATGCTACATTCCACCATAAACAAGGCTGCATGGTTACCAGTAGTGGGATACACAAATTCATAAAAACTATGCACCCACTACAGCCTTTAAAAACTATGTCGTATCTGGTACAGTTCTCCCAAAACTCTTAGAGACACATGAGAAACTTTTATTCTCTTCTACCAAGTCCAAAATAATCACTTTTATGTGTTCCAACACTCATAATTAAGTTCTGAATCAAGGTTATAAATTATACCTATCAATGAATCTAAAAAGTTAAAAAACCTTCATATTTTTGTCTGGTAAAAAAACAAGAGACTCTACATGAGATTGAGACACTTCTCATTGGATCTGTCTCCACCTTCCAAAACCTTGATGTGAAGGAACAGTAGATACCAAAATAAAATAAAAGGAAAATAAATGATGAAAATAGAGATAACCTAAAAATTCAAATACATTATGTGTTAGTATGGAGTACACATTATGTTGTATGATCATGTTTCCCAATCATTTACTTTGTATATACATTCTTAGTGGGCATGTCATTGGAACATGGGTAATACATGCCTTGTAATAGTGGCCACATGCTATGTATATGAAAATGGTTTTCAATCCATTTTATGCAATACAATGATTCTAAAAAAGGATTATCCACGATAAATGTACATGATGTGTGTCTGGGAGAAATGTCGTGTGTTGGTACATGGGGTGTTGTTCATGTGTTCATTGGGACACCAATTCACATATACGAACTATAATGGGGTGATGGGACAAGAAATATACCTAATTCAAATGCCATGTAAATTTTAAAATTTATAGTGGACTGTATATAGTCTTCTACTAGTATTACACAATGTTTTGTTTTCCATTTAACCCGTGTATTATATGTTTTAAGGATGAAATCATATCTGATTTCCCTAACTCCTAAATCTCATAAAAAACTAATGAGTCTAGAAGAACTTACCTTGAGTGAGGGTCTAAGGGATTAATTTTTTTGAAATTGAATCCATGAAAACCTAATATTTGAGATTGGGGAGGTGTAACGATGTACTAAATAAGGAAGTAGGAGACAAATAATTCATTTTGGGGGGTCTTGAAACTGACTCATCCTTGTTTGGGATCCCAAATTATATATCCATGATTCATGGTAAATATGAACTCGAACACACTATGTTTGACTTTTTTTAGTTATTATTCCTGTAATAGTAGAATAATAATAAACTAAATATTAATTATTAGTTAAATCTATTATTAAATTAAAATTTAAATATTAATATATCTAAAAATACAAAAATAAAAAATTCACGTAGTTTATCAGAGTATTACATGAATAGTTTTACAAAATTATAAAAAGATAACTACAACATTTGTTCTACTATTTGGGGTGTGATTCGAACCGATGATCATACAACTCAAACACATGCCCTCAATCACTAGATAAAAGGATGTAGTATTGAATGTTTTATTATTATTTTAATATTAAAAAAATGATTCAGTAATACTTGGTAAACTAAAATGATGCACGTTGTGTGGTTTTAACTTTTGAATGACAGGGATTATGCATGGAGATTAGTAGAGTTCAATCATGGGCCCTATGAACCCTGGGAGGTGACTATGGAAATAAAACCCGCATCACCTTTAGTTGATTTATTATTTTTGAAGGTGATTTATTTTATAAATTAAAATATTAAACACATGATATCTATCTAAATATGCATTGTGTGGATTTATTAATGTGAAAAATCATGTAACTGAATCGATTGACGAGACTCGAACCCGGGTCTTATAGATATATAGGCTATGAACCATCCAACTATTTTATCCCACCAATTGTTTTATTATATTTGTAAATGGTTTTATTTTGTAATCAGTATCTAATATAACATTTTAGAAAAACATGGGTTAAACAATAATGAACTGTGTAATAATTGAAAGTGTGGAGCGATTTGAATGGGTGAGTATTCAGACAGAATTCAACAGCCTTACCATCAGCTCATTCTTTATCCATAATAATTAATTTAATTAATAAGTATTCATACAAAAAAAATTTGGTAATATAAATTAAAAAGATAATTACGTGTTTTTTATAAGGATAAAAATTGTGTTTAATCTTGATTTTTATTATTTAAAAAATATCCATAACAATGAAATAGTACACGACATGCATAGAGGAAGTACATGTTTTTGGTTTATTAAAAATAAAATAGAAGGATAATGAAGATAAAATGGATTACCTCTTAGAAAGTACCTTTTTCTTAGGCTTTGGCTTGACATTAGTGTGGGTTGTTACATGTAATTCAAAGGTGGACATGGCTTCCATTTTACAATGCAATACATGTGTCTCGCACCCTCATCTTGTTTCTAGGGTTCATGACATTCTGGTTGTCAGGGAAGTGGTTTTTAATAGACTTTCTCCATCGATAGTTGATTCTAAAGGTGTATTTTTTTATATTAGGATCTCATACATCATCCACAACATGAGGTTCCTACTTCACAATTCGTAACATCTAAAAATTATTACAGGACTCCTCTAGAGAATTTGAGTGATTAAATGAGGGGTTTGGAATAAAAGTGAGATCAAATTTAGTATCAACATGATTTAATGTGTCCCCACATTGGATTTTGTAGTCTTGAAATTTATATTAAAAATTTTCAAGTGCATTGTAGGTGGGGACCACACCATTATATGACTCTTTAGTTGAAAATGAATCGGAATACCCTGCCTCAAACTCAACCAGAATATCAAAATTTGAAATGAAATTGGAGAGATTCTCTTCCCTAATATTAATTCGGCCCAAATATTATGTTTAGTAAAACTAGCATGTGAAAAATTCCTTCATCATTGATAATAACAATTTTGTAATTCTCAATCATTTTTCTAGAGTACAATAATATATATGTGGGGTGAAGAATGCAAATGGATTTTCCTTGTATTGGAAACCTTAATCCATGTATGTATAATAATATTACGAGTAGGATTACAACATCACTTGATTATTTCAATAAAAATCCACACTAGGTGGATTTTACCAGTACCCAGTTGAATAAAAATCCATAAGGAAGTTTTGTTGATTGTCATTATAAAATAATCAAAGAATAAAAAATTAAATCTCTGGGTAAAACAACCATAACAAAGATTCACATTATTTCTTTCCATTATCCCCAAAAATGACCCCATAATTTGTTTTCTCCCATCATAAGGTGTTATCAAATTTAACAAGTTTATCGTTTATTCCCTATTGATCTTAGTAAATAGGTAGTTATAGGTAGTCGGGGTCGATCCCATGTGGAATGTGTAAATGTAAAGAATCATTGACAGTCATCTATCCTTAATCGATTATACATATATAATTGAATGAGGGAGTGAGATGAAATAATGAAACAATATTTAAACATTAAATTAAAAAATGTAGTTATAGAATAAATATCAACACTTGTGTCATGGTTGAAATTCAATTAGGTTTCCATGTAAATTTTATTCATTAGTATTTGTATTATAAATGAACTTGTATACCATGTTTATTCAATTTAAATTCAATTTTAGGGTTCTAAAACAAATAATTAGTCCTTTAAAGGTGAACGACTAGGTGAGGTAGTTAACTACTAAACCTGAATTTATGTTCTTAAACCCTAAAATAGTGTCAAAGAGCTCCTACAATGGTTATGGATTTAGCTCATGCAACTCATTTTGTCTTTTTTTCATTTTTTTCATTCTTGGTATAATATGATACTTATAGTGATTTTAGAATCTAATCAATAAAGGAATATTAAAATAATGGTCAATGTAAAACAACAAGTCAAGATTTCAATTATGAAAATCCATAATTTTATTACAACCACAAAACAAAGGAACTACCCTCCTATGACCATGGTAACGGTGTGTGGGGTTAGAGAAAACTCAACCCCTACTATGGATATGAGAGGAATAAGGGGGAATGTAGAATTATACTAATACATAAATTGAAAAATTAAATAATAGGAAAAAATGGATTCGAGGGATATTTGAATGGTAGAATGGGAAATACTCCCCCTAAATATCAAACATGCATTCAAAGGGCTTCCCTATTATTTAAAGAAAGTTATACTACATGCCATGTACCCCAAAGTACATAGTGTGTATTCAACCCAACATTAGTTTTTACAGGGTTCTCCACTGGTTATTGGCCAACCATTCTGACCAATAACAATCAATGTGTTTTTAGTTGGTTGATAGGGTGCACAATATATAGGGCCACCCCACTTGGTCTAGAGATTATTTTTCAAACTCCAACAACTTCTGGAAGGGTATACACAACATGTGAACATGAATTACATGGTGTGTTTTCTTTTTTTCGGCTATATTGGCATGTACTTATACTAGTTGATCCATCTTTGAGAAAAGAATTTTTTTTAGTATTTATAAAGTACACACTGTGACTATCTTAATTTTCATTATAATAACTCCCTATTTGATGATTTTTCTATAATACACATAAAATCACTATGAACACCGATAAAATCATTGTTTCTATAAAATAATTTGTATCCTGTGAAAATGTGTATGTATTGTCAATAATAATATTGGAAATGTATAAAAAAATCCAGCACATAAGTTATAAATTCAAAAATAGATCAATTATACATATATTAATCCAATATATTTTATGTTAATAATTATTATATTTAATTTAGATATGAAATCTTAATGAACATTTTTACATTATCCCATTAAAAAAATCACTTTCTCGCTACGTATGAGGGATTATATTTTGAATTAATTTTGATACCTCTACGAATTGAATTTCATAAAATTTACAACGATATTTTTAATCCATATTATAATTATATTATAAAAATATCGACATATGTTTTGACCAAAAATATAAGTGAATATGAATAAAATTAATTACAACGATTGAGGTAAAATTATGATTAATATGTGATGAAACTTTAAATATAAGTAACCAAATGACATAAAAACATATAAAAACCCCATTATATGGAAATATATCTTACATATAACTTCCATTATTGAGTGTATATTTTCTTTATGTCATTTTTTTGGAAAATGTGTGTAAATCTAACTTGTTTTTGAAAATTTCAATTCTGTCCCCCGTCCCTTATAGAAGGCCACCATCAGTCCCCATTATTCACACCTCTCGAACCAATTAATTTTATCCAAACCTACCCAATTAAAGTCATACCATACATCTTTAGTCATTATATCCTCCCTTTTGGTAAAAATCACTCCACAAACTCCCTTTGGTGCCAAACAAAAGGAGTTACCCAAAGAAGATGTAATATCCTTCCTCAAGCTCCGTTACATTATTTTATTTCTCTAATAACATAATTATTTTTATTCATTGAATATATAATAGCCTCAGTATACTCAATATAATATGTTTTCTAGGATATTTTTTTCTACACTTACACAAGCTTTCATCTAATGGGTAATAGACGTACAATTCATGTGTACGATGAACTACAATCTCACGAAACGATGATGTTCATTTTTCTTTCACAACCTCTCATGGATAGAAATTATGACGGATACCATATTTTTATATGATATATGTGATATAATTATTATTATGTAGTTATTATGAAACACATACTGGCATTCCTTCCATTTTTTTTGTAAGTAAGATATTTTCGTTTGGGAAAGTGTGGACTATCGCCTCCTCAAAGTGATTTGATTCGTATATTCAGTACATGTAATATATTATGGATGGTTTAAGGAGATTTTATGATATATATGATGTAATAATACTAATTTAAGTATATTATATATATATATTCATATATTCCATTTATTTTTTTTCTTTTAATATGACCAAGAATAATGAAAAAGGTGTTCATGCGTACAAACGATCTACTGTCTCCATAAATGTTATATTCCATATTATATTTATATTTTCTATAGATTATCATAAACACTAATATAATGAATTTAATTGATATTTATACAGTTTTTTTAATTCGATAAATCAAGATATAATAATTATGAAAAAAATAATTACAAATTAATACTCATTCGAAAAACAAAGAGGATATTTCATGAATTGATAAATTAACAAAAAATAATTAATAAAAGGGTAATATAAAGTCATAATCAAATAATATAAGTTATTATATATAAGAATATGGTCCTTAAAAAATTTATAATATACTTCTATTTATTATTCCTTAGGATTGTATGATTATGATCAATTTCAAGACAAAAGGTAAGTGAATTTCATCTAACTTTTTATTTTCATTAGATACATTCCATATTCACCACTCTCTTATTTTGTGTGGTGTATATACTGCCCCATGATATTTTATATCATTAATTAAAATAATTTAATATTATTATAATCATTAGATTTATGTTATTATTTCATGGGGATCTTGATTCTAAAGTTACACAATATTAAGGTTTGTATCAACTCACTTTTATTTTCCACAAGAAACAACCCACGTTCAACTCATAATACTTATATTCTGTGTGTATAATTCTAAATGAAGTATTTTATAATTATTTTAGGAAAAATTATTGGTATTTACATATCCATTATATGATATTTATTTCATGTAGTTTATGATTTAAAATGTTCCAAATATGTAATGTAATTTTTTCACAATTTTCTTTCATTGAGAAAAATACCATGGTTTGAACCGATATTTATCTTTGAGGTCAATATAATACATTTTAGACGATAAATCATGAATCTAATAATTTTAATTTTATTTTATGCATCAATTATTTTTATTTTATTTCATGGGGATTATAATTCAATTTTACCATATGGTAATAGTTTGTAGAAATAATATAATAATTTATCAAGTTTGACTATGATTATGCTTCCATTGATGAAATTTTATGATTTATATGTGAAGATAAAATAGGAATTTATTATAATATATATTAAAAATATCTTACTGTGTTGGTACTATTTTTATCATCTTTCTAAAATAAGAATATTATGAAATTGTTTTGCTTAAATTCAAACATTACATATATCTTATGTCAGAAATATATGTTCATTCAAAAACTTTTATTCTAAGAAGGATTTAAAAATATTTTATGAATTATTATTACGTTTTCAAATTATTTTTAGTGAATTTTTTTGGAAACATTTTCATTCATTATTTATAATTTATCAAATTGTTTTCATTGAAATTATTAAAAAAACATTGTCAATATTTTTTTATAGATTTTCAATGTATTCTAAATGTATTTGTTTTAAAAGTGTATTTAAGAATTGTATATATGTTTTAAATGATTCATCAAAATAAAATGGTTATAAAATGATTTGAATATTATTTTATAAGTGTTCCACTAAAAAATATTTCAAAAGTCTTCAAATATTTGTTTAAAATTTTTCATGGAAAATGTTTTTCAGAAATGATCTTAATCTTCTTTTATTTGTCTTCAAGGAATATTTTTTTAAACAAAAATTCTATTTGGAATGATTTCAAAAAAAATTATAAATGATTTAGAGAATTATTTCTATGTATTCATTTCATTTTCAATGAAAATGGATTTCAAATGGTTTTATTTTTTAAAAATCATTTTATGGAAGAAAGTATATTTTCCTTAGGAAATGCTTTTAACATAATTTTCAAAATTATTTAAAATTTTTGAGGAAATCTATTGATGTTACAGATTAAATTCTATGAACTGATCCAAAATTGCATTCATATTTCATATTGAATGGTTTATGTTTTGATTTAATGTTTCTTACAACACCTTTTTCTTATCCATGGGTGATATGCTTTTGAACCCACTTATTTTCAACGGATATAATTTTTTGAAATGATTATGAGACATATATCTTTTCCATAGGTAATGATATTGGGAAATTTTTATGATACCCATTTCATTTCAAGGGTTATGATATGGTGATTGTTTATAATCTTGTGGAATATGTATTATGTAATAGGTGGGGCCTATATCTCCATATAATGAATTGGGTAATTAAGGATGAATCTAATTATAATAGTTAAGAGTGAATCCCATTACATGTTCACAATGTTATGTATGGACCCAGTTTCAAGGCCATAAGATTAGGCATGATCCTTATTAATTTTTCTCCATTTTATGTATTATCATTATTATGTTCTCATAATATTATGTGCTAACCTGATTATGTGTTCACAATGTTCTGAATGGACCTTATTTCATGTCTATAAGTATATGTCTCAACTTCATTACATATTCACAATGTTATGCGTGAACATGATTCCAGATTCTCACCATTATGTGTCGACCTAGATGCATGACCGTAAGTCTATGAGAGGTCCTCATTTCATTTCCTTATCCTAATTGGTGAACATTTTTCTATATATACATGTTCATGATGTTATAAATTGATGTACAAGACACAATTCAATGTCTTATTCATTTTTAATTATTTCATGGATTATGTTCCTAATTACATTGTGATTCATGTCTTATGAACAACCAATATTTATTTCATGTCATGTGATTATGATAATTGTATATAGGGTATGATCATAAAATGTTATGATCATTTTGTAAAACCCTTATGTTCATGCTATGCTTAAGTATCTCCTTTATTAACACTTACTTATCATTTGAGATCACCCCTTCCTTATGTTTCCTTTCCCCAGATTATTTAGAATGGTTTTAAGTAGGAGTTTTAATGGTGAAGATATTTAATGAATAAGTGAACGACCATTCACTGAATTATAAAAATGAGTTCTATGTTTCAAAAGACATACAACTATTATGGTCCCTCGACGTGTATTTTTTAAATGTTCTGAATATTCATCTAAAATGATTTAATATCCTTGAATGTTTATATGGGGTCAATATTGTTGTTTTAGAGGTATGTTTTAACTATCCATTGAGAAATCAGATGACAAAACATTAGGGATATCACTAGATATATTACTAATCATGTGTAAAGAGGTATCTAAATTATATATCCAAATATAAGTTAATATGTAGAAACTTTTCTTATAATGTTGGTAAAAGAAATAGTGATTGTTTTCCTATCATTACATCTATTTCTGGATACTAAAAGTGGATATGGATCTGGCATAGATTTAAAAAGTTGTACAAACTCTAAAAAGGTGTGTTGGGACTAACTTGAGAGTAACCTAGTATACTACAATGGGTCGTGCTACACACCCGGTTTGACACTCCCGTGGGATATGATTTAGGATTTCACAGACACTAAAAGAACCCTAAATATGTATTTAATAAGATATTTTTGATGAATACCCTAGGATAAGTGTACGGACGGGTTCAATGATTAATCAGGTTTCATATTTTATATATCCAATAAGTGGATTTTCATGATTAAGTAGTTCTTCTCTATGATAACTAAATCTCAATATATTATTTTTAGCTTTATTCAATGGTTGGAATCTGAAGGTATCATTTGATATAGACTATGAAAGACAATGCATTTATTTTTCTACTAAGAATATGAGTTTTATGGGATCTATAATGTAAAACCTCATTGTTATGGTCACACTTCATTATCAAGATATGAATAATTATGATCCTTTAAATTATAAAAGCAGAGAACATTGCTTTATTGATTCTTTCATGATGAAAAATCCATACTATTGTTGTAGATATTCTTATCCACTTATTGGTGAAAACTAGATCAGTACCAATGAAATTATATTATCTATTCTCCAATTTTTAGATCACCATAATGTGATTCTATCTATTTATCAGATAGAAGGTGAAGAAGACTAGTGGTGGAATAAAATCAAGAATATGAGGAAACAAGATGTAATTTAATCCATTAAATAGGTTGATTTCAAGAACATATTATTCAATAAGTAATTTACTTGTGTTATTTTTAGGAATATAGAAAAGTTGTTCCTTTATTTGAAACAAAAGGATGGTGAATCAAATAGTACCTATTGGGCTAATTTTAAAAAACTTACTAGGTTTGATTATAGTATTATCACGCATCCCCAATGAATGGATGATAGTTTCTTCTATTGATTAAATCCTCTTATTATAATGTTTTTCAACATAATATACAATAGTAGTTATAAAGATATTTTTCATGGTGAAATCAATGTTAAAAAGGAGTTTAATAATACGTATAAATCTCATAATTTTAACAAGAAAGTGATTATAGAGTTCGATGTAAAATCTAATAAACACAGAGAGAAGAAATTTTTTTGAACTCCTACATTCCAAAACATAGGGAAAGAGAACATATGAGAGTTATTGAGAGGAAAAATAATTCATTTCATGTTTGGTATTCCTGGTCCCCAATAAAAAGAATTTTGAAATGATGTGAAAGTGAAATTCAATGAAATAAATAGAGAGAAAGTTGAACATAATGAACCACCCACACTACAATGTTTCATGTGCATGGAGATTGGGAACTATGCAAATTAATTTCTCAATCCAATGGGTAATATAAATGATAAGACACTATAACCTCTAGGTAAAAATGAGAAAAAGAAGATCTTATTAAATAACAATGGATGATTTGAATAATAACAATTAGGTAGAATCTTATACTCCGCATCGCTTCTGAGTACATGTTTGATTTTTTCAGAATATGCCCAATGATAATATTATTGTTCGTACTTTAATAATGATTCATGTGATTATATCCCTCCACATGGATTTTGGAATAATATAATCACATTTAATGTTAAATCACTAAAAGGATGAATTCATGTATCAAATTATAATTATTTCAATATAACATGAGATCACATTTATTTAAGAAATGGTGATAATATTTCAAAAGGTTTATAAGGTTAACCATTTATGGAATGGTATATGGTAATATTCACGTATTTAATTAGAGATTAATGTATTATCTCAACATACGAGGGTTTATTCAAATTTGATGACTTATGTTAACACTTTTGTTTTGATAAAGGCAGGTGAATTGACTTATCATTCAATTTATTGATCTAATGATATTCTAATACTTCTTGAATTACATATTAATATACATTTATTAATGTATGATTTGAAGTATAAATCGAGAAAAACACAATAAAAGTGTGAGATTGGGCATATAGAAGATATTAAAATCAAGTATGGATATTTCATTATGTACATAGATGGTAAAATAATTCCTCAATGAAAAGGATATTTAAAAATATCTCTCTTTATACCATTGTTTCTACTGAATAGATGGTCTTAGAAATCATAAATAATATATGGTTATAATATCGTAAACATTTCATCAATCATTCACATGAGAATGATCAATTATAACTACCACTCTCTATTGTTAATTATACTTTTCTTTCATGTCTAATATTCACTCTCAATCTATGTTCTCATATAAGGAAACCTAATTATGAGTTACTTTGGCTAACCATTTTGATAAAAAATTTATTTTCAAATGATGTTTTTGTATTAATTTTTATGAAATGAGTTTCTATGAATAAAAATTTAATGTGTTAAAATATTTATTTCCTGGATGAATTTGGAGGGTTAAATTTATTTTAATGGATGAGAATGTAACAACCAGAAATTTTGTGAATCATTTTTTTCAAACTATATAAATCTTTTTGAAATTTTGAATTCTACACAAAAGTGAATATAGTTTTTTATATATATTAAAGATATAATTTTTTCGTGCCTACACTACAAGAATGTATTATATATCTTGTTGTAGACATAACACTAACTTGTCATTCATTACATGTAATACTGAGTTTCTAGAAAACATCATTTATTGCAATATTATTTTTAAATATAATAGTTATAACCTATCCAATAAAAATATTAATATGAGTAGTAATAAATAATATCTAATTTCTACTTATAATTTTTTATATGGATAATTCAAATTGATAATAATTTAGAAAATTATTTTAGTAAAGTATTTATTTGTTTGAAATTACTATTTTCCAAAAGATCTTCTTTTTATGTCCTTCTGTGATTAATATAAAATTAATTTTAGAAACATTAAGAAATTTAACATGAGAAAATAAACAAAATTTTTTAAATAATAATTTCACAATCATGTTAGGATGAATTGTTTTTAATTTGCTAAGAATCTATGTTTTTGGATGATTAGTGAAAAATACTGAATTTTAAATCAAATCTACATTATTATTTAATTTATTTTTAAAGTTACATTAAATTAGAATTTTTTTATAAAGAAAATATTTTTAAATTATAAATATATTAATCCAATTTATAAAATTCTAATAATTTAATATTGAATTTTTTTCTAAAACCCTAATGAACATTTGTACATTCTCACTTTAGAAACCCACTTTCTCTCCACGTTTGTAAGATTAACTTAAAACTTATTCTTGCCCCTTATTTGATTTTAATTCAGAATACATGAAAAAATGTTTTTAATATGGTTAATATTTATTTTTTAATAATGTAAACTAAATAACTGACAAAAAATATTACTGAAATAGATTAAAATTAATTATAATGATTAATGTAAAATTAATCTTAATATGGGACTAAACATTAATATTAAGGGATGAAATGACATAGTAACAGGTCAAGAACCCATTGTGTCACCATATTTCTTCCATATAACTCTAATTCCTTATTTTTTATGTTTTAATTCGTTTTTTTGAAACAAACATTTGTATACCTAACTTATTTTTAAAAAATTCCTGGTGTGCCCCCTTCCACCCGTATTAAAGGTCACCACCTCCCCCTTTCTCAAACCTCTCAAACAACTTATATTCATATCTCATATAATAAATTAACTTCCCTAAATACCTTAATTCATTATTTAATCATCCCATTTAGCATAAATCCGTCCATGGAATCCCATTGGGGCAAACCAAAAGGAGTTTCTCAAAGAATATCTATCAACCTTCTTCAAGTTCCTTTCATTTATTTTATTTGTCCACTACATAAATTTTTCTTATTAAATGTATTAATAATTAAAAAATCGTACTTTATATAATTAAATTTTTTTATCATTTTTATTACTACACTTACACACACTTAAAACTAATGGGTAGTGAACTTACTATTTTTGTTTACGGTGAACATCCACCTCACAAAATGATGTTGTTCATTTTTTCCATTACCACATACAATGTTTTAGAATTACAACTGAAACTATTTTTTTATATGACATATATAATGAATTTATTATAATTATATTATTATAAAACACTAAAATTTATTATTTACATTTAGTGTAAATACAAATTTTTTGTTTGTGGAAGTGTGTAGTGCTGCCTCTTTAATGCGATGTGACTATTTTACACACTACATAGACTGTGTTAATGATGGTTTCAATTAAAATATATTATATATATGAAATAATAATGATAATATAATGATAATATATTTATACATAAATATTTCATTTATTTTCTTTCTATCAATATGAAAAAGAGAAATGGAAATATCGTTCATAAATACGTACGACCTACCATCTCCTGGAATGATATATTCCATTTTATATTTCTATATTATATAGATTATAATAAATAAAAATATACTTAATATGAATTATATTTAGATCATATTCCAAATTCTATAAACCATGATATAAGTATTAGGACCAATAATTTAACAAATTAAGATAGATGTGAAAACAAAAGCAGATAATGCACGAAAAGAATTCTTAACATGAAATCGTTAATTAGAGGGTAGTATTATGTCATAATAAATACATATATGGTATTAGATATAATAATATGGTTCTAAAAATTATATTAAATAAACTTATATTCATTATAACGGAATTTTTAATGAGTATAAGTGAGTTAAGTCATAATGTAAGAGAATTTCATCTCAGATTTTATTTCTAGGAGATAGATGCCATGTTAACCAAAAAATTTTTTGAGGTGTATATAAAACCGTATTACATGTTATTTCATTACTTTAATTTGTTTAATGAATTTCAATTCTTACAATATATGTAAATCTTTCATGGGTATCATTATTCTAAACATGCTCTTGTAGTAGGGATTTTTTTATCTCACTTTTATTTCATGTGCGAAATATTCCATGTTCACCTCATAATTATTATATGTGATATGTATACATCCCATATATGTATTATATGATTATTTTAATTAAATTTTTGAGAATTTTAAATGTACAATTTATGATATTTATTTCTGGGATTTTAGGTTTTAAATGTTACTAGGTTGGTAAAGTGATTTCTTCTCAATTTTCCTTCCTCAAGTCACATGCCATGTTAAGCTCCTATATTTTTATATGAGGAATGTATACTACCTTGGACTTGTTAAATAATTAATATAATTATTTTCATTAAAATTTATGTATTTTTTAAATCCCTTTTTTATATAGGAAATTTTATTCAAACATACCACGTGTTATGAGTTTATTTATAAAATCCCATCATATATCGATGTTATTTCTGAAAATGCTTCCATCGATGAAATAATATAACCCTCATCTTAGGATGACTAATGAATTTTATTTTAACATTTTTATTGATAATATAATAATTTATTGGCACCATTATTCATCTCTTTTGTATATAAAATCACTAATACTATTTTTAAGGGAATTATAAATATACCTCCCTCTTCGATCGAAAATATTTATTCTTTCAAAAAATTGCATTCTAAAACTATTTTCAAACTGTCTTAAATATTTATTTTCATTAATTTTTTATACATTTTCATTTTTTTTCAATAATGATTTTTTACAAATAAACTGTATTTAAAATATTTTCAAGCCATCTCTATATACTTTCCAAGAAGTTTCAAAAAATTGTTTTCATAATTTTTAACGATATATTTTAATGTTTTAATGGTTTTTGGAAATAAAATGGTTTTCAACTATTCTAAATATTATTTTTAAAATATTCTAGGAAAAATGATTTGATAAGTTATTCAAGATTATTTTATATCTATTCATCAAAAAAATATTTCAAAATTTATTTGAAGATTATATTATATGTTTTCATGGAAATTGGATTTAAATATGATTTCCAGTCTTATTTATAAGTTATCAGTTATATTTCAAAGAAAATGGTTTTCAAACGGTTTTATTTTTCAAAAAACGTCTGTTTGAAGAATAAATTATATTTTCCTCCAGAACGTTTTTCAAAATATATTTCAAAATAATTTTACATATATGTCTAAATCTATTGATGTTACTCATGAAAAACTTGTAAATTATCCGAATATTCCATTCTTATTCTTTATTGAATATTTCATTATTTGATAGAATGATTGTTATGACACCAATTTCTCTTTTATCAGTTTTATTATTCTAAAACCCACTTCTTATCATAGGTTATGATTTGGTGAATTGATTATGAGACCAATATAATTTCCATAAGAAATTAAATGGTAAAATTCAGATGAGTCTCTTACCTATTGGTGAGGACTTGGTAGGTGCATCCAAGAGACCCGGTATCAAATCCAAGTGGAGGCATATTTCTAGGTACTGAAGCAGTACTATAACAAGCACTGTATCAGGTAATTTTCGATACAATAGAATCCGGAACTATTCATCCATTTGGGCCATTGGGCCACCAGTTTGGGCCTCGGGTCCTGCAAGGATTTTAGGCCACCCAAGGCCTTCAGGCCAGTTGATTCTCAAGGCCTTCGGGCTACCTTAAAGCCTTAGGGCCACCCCAAGGCCTTCAGGAAACTTGATTTTGGATGTACCAGTTTTACTAAAAGGAACAAGGAAATAGATAATGAATTAGGGAAGGCACATCCACTAGATCAGAGCTAACCAGATTTCTATGAATGACAGGGTATGGCTTTGCCATCAATACCAGGCCTCTGCAGCTTTGTCTTGGATATCTATCCAACCAGCCCTGCGAAGATGGAGTGTTGATATCATGATATATGATGGGGAGGATCAGTTCCTAGTTGTCTAGTCTTGGTGATTCCCTCTAAGAACTTTGGGTTAGGTAATTTTCTATAAGCCTTCAGGAATTGTAAGGGTTCCACCACACCCCTTGAAAGGTGGATCATCAAAATAATAAAAAATTAATGCCTTAGGGTCTTTCCAACTAATATGGTAAAATGATTATGATACACATTTCATTTCATGTGTTCTGATATTCTGATTATTTATTATCTTATAGAACCCATATAATGTAATTTGTGGGACCTATATCTCCCTCTAATGAATTAGGTAAACATGTATGACTCATGAGTATATATGTTATGTGTTAACCTGATTACATATTTACAATGTAATGTGTGTACATGATTTCATGTTAATAAGTTTATGTGTGAACCTAATTGTAGTTTCAGAATGATATGATTGAATCTTATTATGTGTTCATAACTTTACATGGGATCATAATTACGTGTCGATTTTGAAATGAATGGACTTGGTTTCAGGTCCATAAGTTTATCCATGAACTTGATTATGTGTTTATAATATTATACATTAACCTGATTACAAGTTCACAACATTATGAATGGACATGGTTTCATGTCCAAAAGTCTATATGGGGGCATGATTTCATGTCCATAACTAAATGGGGGGAACTATTTCAACTTATACATATTGATAAAGTTATAAGATGATGTAAATTTCATAATTAAATGTCTTATTCATTTTTAATGCTTTTAAGGATTATATTTGTCATTATATTATGATTAATTTCTTATAAACTTCCAATCATTACTCCATGTCTCATGATTATGGTCTTCTAATAAATGTTATGATCTCCAAATGTTAAGATCGGGTTCTCATACCCTTATGTTAATGTAATACTTACTTATATCATGTATTACCCCTTAATGAGTGTTTGAGGTCACCCATTTATAATGTTTCCTCCCCCAATTTTATTAAGAAAGGTTTCATATAGTAGTACTAAATGGTAATATCATTAATGAATATGTTAAAGAATTTTCAGTAAATTAGATGAATGTGTTCCTAGTTTCCAAAGAAAATAAACTATTACTGTCCTCAAAAATGTATTTTTGTAATGTGATAAAAATTAAACTAAAATGACATAATATCCTTGTATTTTCATCCTAGTCACTATAAAATCACTCAAAATATTATATTTACAAGTATAAGTGTTTTTTATCACATGTTTTACATTAATTTTACTTTATATAAGTACACAATTTTCGCAAAAATGATTCTAAATAAATTTATATTGTTTTATATTCAGCTGAGATTCATTTATCATATGCTTCTATTTTCATTAAAATGATTTAAAAAATATTTTTTAATTTTATATAAATATACAAAATTCATTTTATCCATGTTTCAATTTATAAAAAAATGTTTAGAATTGATTATATTTTCATCCTTTTAAAGAATTACATTATACCAATAGTGTGACTTGAATATTTGTCTTAATGTACACCATATGAATAAATTTTTTCCAATACCATGAATACTAATTTTTTTAAATACCATCTTCAAGTTTCTAGGTTTATTTTAAAATAAAATATTTTTCATTAAAATTATTTATATTTCTAAATTTTAAATAATTGAATTCTATATGGAAATGGATGTTTCGTCAATAAATATTATGTTGATCTTTTAATGGTTTTTTTCAACTATTTTAACATCTAATGATGTTACTTACGAATCACTATGGAAATGAACATATGATACCATTTTATTTATTTCATTGATGGTTTATGGTTTTGATAATGATATATTAATAAATCTTTTTTCTTTTTTCATAGGTTAAGCTATGATGAATTGATAAATATTTTATAGATCTTATGGAATATATATAAATGGATTTTAATTACGATATGAGTGATTATTTTAAACTATATAAATAATTGGGTAAATAATAATATATTATTATCTCAAAGGATAAATAGGATGTTATCCTATGCCCAAAAGGGTATACAATTGGTGATCTGGACCCCAAAATAGGTATATAAGTGTTATCCCAAGACTAACATGTAATTAATATCATTGTGGTTATCATTTTAAAAATATTTTTTTGATTAAAAAAATTCCAAACCATGTGAAACTATTTTATGGAATTATGTTATACCAATTTTAGGCTCTAATGGATTATGTCCACTGATTCATTTATGAATTATGTCTTATAAACATCAAGGCATTATTCCATGACTTGGGATTATGATCTATAAATTAATATTTTTAATTTTAAAATGGCAGGCTCATGTTCACATTCCTGTATTTCAGTGTTATGATTAAAAATTAACATTTATTATATGTCCCATGTTTACACATACTAGTCATTTAAGATCACTATTTATTATAATTCCTTTTACACAGGATATAAATAACATTTTTGTGATATGTATATGAAAGGTTATCTTTGTAATGAAATTAATTATATATTACGTAGATTTTTTATGTACCAGTTATTTATGTATAAATGTTGAAAATGAAATTAAAATTTTATTATTTTGGAATGGATAAGAATGATTAGAATGAATATACATATAATAATCTATATAAATTATGCATATAACTAACAGGATGAATCAGTTTGAAAAAAACCAAATTTTATTTATTTTTAGAGCCTTGAATGAGAAAACATGAGTGAAAACATAATGGACCAACCTATGTATTCAATAAAATATAAATTTATAGTTAGTAAAAGAGTTTTGTTTTCCAAGACAACACATCCTTATATAGACACTAGAGTGTGGAAGCAGTTGTGTTTAAAATAATCTCATGAGTAACAACTCTAAAAGGGATGGATTGGATATTAACATGTTTTTCACTGGTTCATTGTAATTGGGACTAAGCCTACACAACTAGATAAAATAATCTTTGTTGGTATTCTTAGGTCAATTAAAATTTTATTTATGAACCATTATATAGTATTTGAATAGATGATAACCATAGATGACCTAGGTTATCCCTATAAAGCCATATATTAAAAATAAGATGTTAACATTTAAACATCCTATAAATAATTTCTGTTATTATATAGTTACTCAATATTATCATTGTTACTCAAACTATTCTTTTTTTGTTATAGTTAATGTATAAAAACAAATGTATCTACACTAATGAATAGTTTGATGTTTAATTCAACCAATTTCTCCTTGAGAAAATAAATTTTATTAGAGTTGGAATGATAGATCTCATAACTATGATTACAAAAAATTCTCAAGCCATGAATCATATTGATATTCAAAATGAAAAAAAAGATTTATCAATGTTCTATATAGACCATTATGATGATACATCCATAATCTTTTAATGTGTTCACTATTGCAATAATTTTTATGAAATTGATCATTACTAATGAAAGGAAACATTTAATTCTATTGTACTCAAAGAATGAGGATGTAACTTTTTATCATTATCATTTGGAAGGACAAGTAAATAATTGGTGGAATATTATAAATGTCATTATTAAATAACTATAAATTGAACTTCTGGTGGGGGATATGTAACACACTATTATTTTATAATGAGAATATGTTTGATAGTGTATACAATATACAACACTAATCTTAAGAAAACCATGATATATTGTTTACTTATGATAGTTTTGACAATAATTAAAATATAGGGTGTGGATGGAAATAAAAAGATTCTTAAATATATAATGTTCATAATTAATAACAATTTATAGAATAATTCTAAATAAATATTAAAAACATTTTTAATGAATCCATTTTTTGATGTAAAAATTCTATTTCTACAAAAAATATTTTTATTGTACTTTTCCCTCATAAATTATAATTAATTTCTATAGATTATATTTATATATTTTATAAAAAACTAATTTTTTAAATTCATCATACCAAAATTATATCTCGATGAAGTTTTAGTGTTTTTTGAAATTAATTATTTTTTAATGAATAAATAAAAATAATGATTTTTGTTAAAATTTCATTTCATATTTATTTAGAAGAGTCATTATGATTTTTATATATTAATAATTAAATTATATATTATTAAAACATTTAAAATATTTCTAATTATATAGGAACTAATTATTACATGATTTTAATATATATTTATTTTTTAGCATAAAATATATTTTCTCAAAAAAGATATTGTTTATTGTGCCTTATAAATTCATATTAACAATGATTTCTGTCACTTATATATATATATATATATATATAATTTTTATAAATGTGTTCCATATTTTTATTTAAGAGGATTAAATATTTTATATATTTTTCTAAAGTTTTCATTAAGAATAGTTACATTAGTAAATATAATTAACTTTGTAAGGGTAAATCATGTAATTAGTGTTAAAATAAAATGATAAAGAATAAATATAAACCCAATACTAGTATTTAATTTATTTTAAGATTGGGGTATGACCATACTAATACAGTATTCAACTTTGTGTCCATTCATTGAAATTTTTCATTAAAAATAACTCATATATTATTTTATATAATTAAAAACTAAAAATTTCCACTCCCCTGATTTTATTATTCACAAAATTTTATTTCATTAATAAAAATAACTTATTTTTTCTTATAAAATATTACTTTAAGTGTATGTTTTTAATTTTTAGTGGTGATTTAATTTTCTTAAATGCTTAAGCTACCCTGACTTAGTTCTTGGTCAAGCCTCAAAGAAACAAAGTAAATCATTTTTAAAAACCCTTATAGAAATATATTTTGGTTTATATAAATGATCCCATAATTTTTTAAGAAAAATAAAACATATTAGCGATGTTTTAAATGTTTATATTTAAATTATTTTCTTCCCATGTTATTTTCGATGCAAATTTTTTGGAATAGTTCTTAAAATTAACATTATATCATTCTATAAAAAATCATATTTTATAATATTATTTTAAAATAAAAAGAAAATAAATATTACATGTATAATTATAAATTCTTAAAAATTTCATCCCATTGAAAATTACGAACCAATGGTCACTTTATAAGTAAAAATATAACACTTTAATGTAAAAAATATCATTTTCATAATTAATGCCAAAAATTTTAACTGTTGGGTCAATAAAAAATATATGGGATAAATGATATGAAAACATGTAAAATTTATTATCTAAATATATTAAAATAATACTCTCAAAATCATTAAAACCATGTTATTTTTGAACTATTGGATATGAGTTAGACACATATTATTTTATAATATATAATATATTTTCCAAAATGTAATTAATGAAATTATATTATATAAAATATTTTATTTAATGATTTAAAATTAATTAAAATATTATGTAAATATTGTGGAATGATATATGGTTAAACTTTTCAACTATTCCCCATTTATGGGTTACTTTTCTTCTTATGGTAACATTCATGACACTTAATGAGTAAAAAACCTTGATATTGTGGTAATTGTAATATGTGGTTATTTGGAGGATACATAAGAGATAAGTGCTAATAAATATCCAAAATATTTACAAATTTTATGATATAAATGTATTTAAAATGATATTTTTAAAATATATCAATTTTGAACCACATAAACCAGAAAATTAATTTATAATATTTTAATGATTTATGTAATTCCAGGAGTTCATCTCCCATCTCTTATAAATTGGATCCCCACCTCCAAATTATACACACCCATTGAGACATCTAGCTCCAGAAATGTTAATAAATTATCTTCTCTATTTCCATGTTATTTTATTATAGTTTCTTTTCTTTGGAAAAGATCATGCAAAGGGTCCTTAAAAATGGATCTAAAGAATTCTACTGAAGATGAGGTAATCATCTTTATCGCCTCATTAAAAATTATTATTCTTATTAATATAATAAATATATTATAACCATACTAAAATAAAAAAATAGTATCATAAATATATTAATATTTTATTATGATTATTCTACCACCATTTTCTATCTCATTTTCATCCGATAAAAAATGAGAACATCGTTCAGTCGTACATACGACTTACCGTTTCATTGTAGCCAAAGAGTTTTTTTAGTCACCAATTTTTTTGATAGTTATGAAATCCAAATAATGAATATATATGATATTTAGGATGTAATCATGATTATTTTGATAAAATAAATTATCCACCTTATTTCTTTCAAAATATGTAGCAAAATGATAATGTCGCTAGTGAATACTTGTGGACTGCCGCCTCCACTAAGTAAAGTTACCCTTTTTTAATTTCTTCCTTAAATGTATTGTAATAAGGGTATATATATATATTATTAATGTTTTTATATAGGTTTATTATTTGTTAATATTATATAATTATATTCATTAAATAGGGAAAACAACATTACTGCGTATATACAACCCACTGTATCCATGAATGGTGTAATTACTTTTTCTATCTTAACATTTTATAAATAATTATATCTATAAAAAATTAATATATATTATGGTTATATCATGACTGAAATAATATATATTATGGAACCATGATCAATGTATAAGGACCAAAACTATTGAATCAAAATAATAATAAAAATTGATTCAATTAACACCACAAAATAATGATTTTAATAAGGTATTATTAAAAAAAGATTTTGAAATATTTTATGGGGATAATATATGATATTATAATTATTTATTTTATAATATAGAGGAATTATTATAAATTTATATTTACTTCATAGGAGGTCATAGTGATTTCAAGGGAATACAAAAATGATGTATAAGTTTAGTATTTGAAATTGTTTTCTTTGAAACATATGATATGTTATGTATATATCTTCATTTATGAGGTGTATATAAAGACCTTTTTACATTTTTTATCGTGAATATATTTATTATCATGATATCTAATGGTTCATTTGTTTTTTTCTTTAATAGGGTATGTGATTTAAAAGTTACCAATATTGTAAGGGATTTATGTACCAACAACATTGTTTATTGGGATTATTTATGATTAAATTTACAATGATGAAATTTCTATCTATATATAATTATTCTCACTAACTTTATACTCCAATGGATATTTTCTAAGAATACATTTTTTCCTGGAATTTTCCATAATTTATGTAATCAATATATAAATAAATCATTTTTAAATAAAACTTACCATATTTATTTCTCAAATAAAAAGTCATTTTTATTCAATATTCATGTTTCTGAAAAATGTTTTAAATATTATTTTAACTTTTATCCTATGACTATTTTAAAATATTTGTACATATTTAGGAATTTAGAAAAAAATATATTTAAAAGGAATATTTTCTTGGATGAGGTATTTTTTACATTAAACTAAAAATGTGAAAAGAATTTTCATTAACATATAGAGGAAGAATAAAATATCCCACCATAATAACTAGCCAATTATTTATGTATTCCATTAAATTTTTAAATGGTTATTTTCATGAAAAAATTTTTACTTAATTTTTGGAAAAATTTTAAATTTTTAAATTTTATTTTAAAATTAACATGTTATTTCCATCAAGATACTTTTCAGTGAAATTTTATTAGATTTTTTATATATAATAACATCATTTAATGTCACAATGGATTTACTAGGGATATGATATAATGAGACCATATTTATTTTTTATAAATATTATTTATGGATATATTGTTTTAATATTGATGAAACCTATTTTTTTATTCCAAGGGTTAAGTTATGATGAATATTTTTATGATCGTATGGAATATATAGGAATGTATTTTTGATTGTCTAACAGTTGGGACTTGAATTATATATCCCTCCAATTAACATGGTAAATATTAATATTATAGGATCTCAAAGGGTACACAAAAAGTCATCCTAATCGAGAAAAAGTTTACATGAGAGGTTATACCAAGCCAGAAATAGGGAATGTGGGAGGTTATCCCAAGACTGAATAAGGTACATGGGTGGTTGGCCTAAGCCTAAAATTTTATTCATATCATGTTGGGTACTATCAGCATAATATCTCTATGATTATGATTATTCTATATAGTATTTTATTCTCTTATGGAATGATCATTTACCAATGTTATGTTCTCATTAATCATGTTATTTTATACCATTATGATTCTTGTTTTGTGAACAATAATGATTTTATCTACAAATCATGTTTATGATCTAATAATTTACAAGTAACATTTTTTTGGTTACTATCAAGTTATCATACCCATTAATCTCATGTAATGTTTAAAATACCATTGATATCATCTTTTTTACACATAATTAGAATTTTTTCACAATGTTTTTCACGTTTTATTATCCCTAGGATATGTAAAAACATTGTATCTATGTTGTGTCTAAGAATGGTGATAATTATGAATAAAAATATAGGGTTCTTATAGTTATTTTATGAACTATTTTTATCTATCAGTTATTCAAAAAAAACTCAAACATTATCGTTATGTAGTAGAATTTATTTTAATTTAATGAATATTCATATAATATGATAGAATATTTTTGTATGGGATGTGTTTGTGGAAATAGTTACTGTCTGATCAATTTTTACTTACCATATGAAACTATGATGCGAAATATTTAGTGAGAATCCTTATAATAGTGCATTGTATAAGAGAACAATCTATGTTATATAAATAATTTAGTGTCGTTTCCCTTTGAAAACATATCTTCTTGGATACTAAAAGTTAAATTCATTTTCGTATAGATGCATCCATGGGTAATAACCTAAAAATGAATTGGATGAATATATCTTGACAACCATTTTGGTTCATGGTTAATATAACTCCACTACACACTAATTTTGACAATCTCATGATATATACTTAGGTTAATTCAAATTTTATTTTTGAGTTATTATGAAGGATTTAAATACATGATGATGATGGATGACCTATATTAATCCAAAAGTTTCATATATTGAAATGAAATTTTAATTATTTTGAAACACTATAAATGATTTTTTCATATTAAGATTATGGTTTCATACACCATAGTTTTTTATTTTAGTCAATGTCTAGAACCCACATGAATTATGATAAAATTTAATGTGATATAAAATACAATGATTCTATCAAAATAAATGGGGCGATGACTGAAGTGAAGATATTATGACAATTCCTAATCGGTTATCATGATATATTACTAACAACTTATACCTTAACCAAATCTTGGTGACTAAGGAAGATAATAATGTAGTTCACTAATAGATCAGGTGGTGGATACCATAAAGAAAATAATTCTCAATTTCCTTCATGTTATAAATGAATAAAACGAAACCTTTGATAATGCCTCAATGGAAAAGGAAGTTGATTTATATACAAAAAATATGGGCATAGATCAATGAATTCCCCTAAAAATGATGATTTATATGGATGGAAGTATATTTTATCATAAATGTCCATTTAAAGATTGTTTTCCTAAATGTGGGAATCCTGGGAACTATAAATGTTAATGACTTATTTTAAGGGTTAATTCCTAGACCAAGATATGACCTTTTTTATACTAATCATTGATGTGAATGGATTTGAATGTTTATGAATTAAGATTCATGAATTATGTTATAGAAATTTTCTTATCAAAGGTATTATGTTTATATGAATCAGGAAGCATATAAGAATTATTAAATATTATTTTTTTCTTTAAATATTTTCATTAATATGTTGATTGGTACTAATGACCTAGTAAAGTGATTTACTAGTTATGGTGATTTATTTTTTAAAATTCATGATTCATTGAAAGATAACACTAAATATGTGCCCAATGTTACCATAATAATTTTTTTATATTAAGAGATTATTTACATTGTTAAATTAAATTTGGTATTATTGGTGAGCTTGAAATTGTTTAATGATTTGATGAAAAAGTTATTTATTGTTCTTTTATGATGTATTTATAATTTTTAGATTTATGGATTATAAGGGAGTATTTTCTGATTTAATTTGAGGAATAAGTATGGCGTAAATTTTTTTTCAAGAATATATATTTTCGTTGAGGTTTTTTGTTGATTCAAGATAATAATAAGTTTTAAGAGACTATGTGATCTTGGTAATAAAATGTTTGGTATGAGACATTATGTACTAAATTATGTTTTCATTAGATAAATGTGAAATAATATTTTAGAGAAAATGAATGATCAATTATTTATTATTTGTGGGATTTGAATCTGGTTAGGTCTACTGTGGAAGATCCCTATTGTTATCTATCTATTTATTGGATTATGTTGAATAATTGGGGTAACTATTGAGGTGTTGTATATTTATGTATTGTATTAGGTAAAATTTTATAACCATTTTGGTTTTGTTAAATATTTAGAGAAATATGGAATGATTTTTATTATTACATGGGTACCATTTTCTATTAAAATACAATTTTAGTGCTTTATTCATGGAATTTTTTTCTTGAAATAATAGATAAAGAGGAATTTCATCGAAGCACAACCAAAGTATAATATTGTGCTTATGAAATGTAATGAATTTATTTTGGTAAATATTATATTATTCTATAAATTTAGAGTAAATATATCCATAAAATCTATAAAATGGGTATTGAAACAAATAATTATCATATTATGATCCTTTTCAATGAATCAATGTTCCTTTTCAAATCTATTTGATTTGTGATTTTTTCTGTGTAAGTTTTCTCATGATTATTCACTATCCTACAGTCAATGTTATATATTAGCTTCCATAGTTATTTAATTTATTTAATTTCTCTGTAGGTCTATATTTTCATTTCCCTCTATTGTTCCTTGATTTTTAAACCATGTTTCATGTTATTTTTTATGACGTTTTAATTTTCCTTTTTATATTTTAAGATATTGTTTATTAACGATTATTAGGATGTGGGTTTTTAGAAATGTTGTTTTAAAAAATAAAACACATTATTACCATTAAAAATATTCAATTTTGAGGATTCAATTTATTAAATGGGTTAGAATTTAACATCATGTAATGTTAATAGAATACTATTTTCAAAAACATTAAAAATATCCAATACGATGTTTTATTTAAAAAAATATAATTATTTTATAAAAAATTTAACATAGTCCCTAAATATTTCGGTATGGATTAATGTAATAAAGTTTTCAAATATATATATTGAGGTCATAATCAATAAAATATTATTCAATAACTCTTCGGAAATGAGCACTCAATTTTTAAGAAAGTTGTTTTATGCGTCAAAAATTATTTTTCTCCACAAATGATTTTTATGGAATTATGTGCCTGAAACCCTTAATTAAACTCTACCAATGTTATTAATTATATTTAAAAAATTAAAAATAATTATGTCATAAATTTAAAATTATTCTATTATGGAATTTTGGTATTTTTATGAAAAATTGATTGTTCATTGAATAGTGAAAAATATTGATTGTAAAATTTTAATTTATATTAATTTAAATATAGAATTTTCATTGATTTTTTTTTTGTAAAGTTAGAAATTATTGTTGAATTACATACAATATATTTTATTAAATTTTAATAATTTCTATAATTGATTTTGAAATATATTTATTTTTGGGTTTATAAAACACATTTATTCAAAAATTATTTTCCAGTGCATTTTTATCATTTAAATTAAATTTTATTTCCTAGACTTATAGAAATTGAATCATGATAACAATTTAAATATATGTCATTATTATGATCCAATTTATTAAATATAGTCCTTTTATTTTAATCCCTTATTAATAGTATTCATTGTAAATATTTTCACCAAGTTAATGGTAAATCAAGTAATTAAGGATAGAAATAATTTGATAAAGAATAAATATTACACTAAAACATGATTGTAAAATATTTTTTGAGTGGGGTTAGATTTTACTATTAAAATATATGGATTATTGGAAATTTTGTGCCATTATTCATTGAAATTGACATATTTTATTTTTAGAAAATATAATTTTAAACATGTCACCATCTTGATTTCAATATCAATAATTTTGTTCATAATTTCAAAAAACAACTTTGGTCAGTTATAAATCGTTTTGTAAAAATATATTATTTTTTATAATGGAAACTTATTTTTGGTTTTTTTATTAGATAATTACCTAAAATTGTTACACAACTCCGACTCAATCCTTGTACAAACAAGAGAATAAACATGTAAATAAATTCTAAAAACAGATAATGTAATATTGTTTTGGTATTTAATATATATGATTAATTGTTAATATAAATATACCACATTAACGATATTTTAATGGATTATATTATAATTATATTGTATTCATTTTTTAAAAGATAAATTATTTCAATAGTATTAAAAAATATATTAATAGTATTTTCTCATAAGTAAAATTTTATAATTTTTTTTAAAAAATCACAAAAATAATTAAACAAGACCATGAAAAGGATTAATGGTCTAAAATATCATCCCAAGACCATAAATGATCCAATTATAAAAATATAATTAAATGTTTAAGCCTTTGTTATTGAAAAAGAAATTAACTTAATTATGCTTAACATTGGTTAACCGATGGGTTAATTGAAAATATAAGGTCTAAAATTATTTAAAACCCTAAAATTTTTTTTTTCTAACTATATTGAGATAAAATCCTCCTTATATTAAAATAAATGCCTTTTTTGAACCATTTTAAATGAGTTAGACATATATTATATTATAAAATTTCATGTATTTTCAAAAATGACATTAATTTTATTTTATAATAAGTTGAATTTCATTAATTTATTAAAAATTAATAAATAACATATATTCTTATATGTTAATTTTATATTTCATTCATATTAACCATGGTCCATTTATTTTTCACTGTAATTTTAATGTTATCATTCATGGCCCTTAAATAGTAGAAAACCATGATATTTCGGTTACTATTAAAAATGGTAATTGGGGGATTAAAACAAAGAGACAATGGTGAAATAAATCACCTAAAATTGACCATATTTTATTTTGTTAAATTATGAGACTCATATATTAAAAATATATCAATTTTAGAAAAATCAACCTGAGAGTTAATTTGTATTAATATATTACATTAATTATTTCCGAGAGTTCCCCTCTCCTCACTTATAAAAGAGAAAATCTCTTTATCTCTTTCACAAACACTTTAATAAATATATCACAATAAAACCACACCCAATTCATATATAAACTACCCTTTCCATTAATTATAGGTTATTATTTTATTCAAATACCATGACAATGGTTCTTAAGAAGGGATCCAAAGGATGTTTACCGAAGAAGCGGTAATCATCTTTACTGACACATTCAAAATTAGTTCTTTTAGTACTTCTTGTATATCTATTGTACCAATTATAAAATATAAACTATGTATCTTAAAAATAATCATATGTTATTATTATTATTGAAAATAAATTTTCCATCTCTTTTTCATCCTATAAATAGTGAAAACATCCCTAATGCGTACGTACAACATATAATATCTAGAAAACGGTGAAATCAATTTTTCATCACCTTATTATTCTGATAATTATAAATAATTAAACAAAAAATATATATGATTTTCATGAAATATTTTATTTTATATAATTATATTTTCATATTTAATAACCATGAATCCAATAATTTTATAAATGATAATGTCGCTCGGTCATATATATCTACTAAAACCTCCACAAGGTGATGCAATCTTCATTTCTTATATGATTTACAAGGATGATATTATGGGTATATTTAACTAATATATATTAAATATATTATAAAATAATTATTTTTTAAATTTCAATTATTATATAACATTATTGTTTCCATCCTTTGAAACGTTAATGTATCATGTTTGTGTATATACCACCCCCCCCATTTTCATGAATATTGTAATTTATTTGCCTATATCAACAATTTATAGGTGAATCTAAATATATAAATTACAAATATAAATCATATTTATATAATTATTATGATTATGTATTTTATAGAACCATGATTAATGTAAAAGTAATCGAAATACTGAACCAAGTTTCTCATAAAATATAAAAAGTTAACACTATGAAATGATGATTTTAATAAGGAATAATTAATAAATAGGTATTTGGATGTTATGATTAATTATTTTTTTATATAATTTGTATTTATTTGAACTTTTTTATAATTATAATATTATATAATTTTTATACTAGTAAAGAGTTTTTTTGAAGACTGTTGAAGTTGAGGTAAGGGTTTATTGTCTGAAAATTGTTTCCTTTAGAATATATGTTATATTATGCCCTAATATTTCTTTGTGAGGTGTATATAAAAAATAATTTAAATTAAATATAATTAAAATTGTTTTTATAATGTTATATAATGTTTATTTTCTTTTCATACTTTCAGGGGGTTTATGATTCAAATGTTTCCAAAGTGGTAATGGATTTATGTTACAATGTCACTCTTTATTAGTATTGATTATGATTATGTTTCTATTTATTACATTTCATGATAAATACATATGTAAGCTCATAATTTATATTTTACTCTAGTTATTAATTGAGGTAACATGTTTTATTTTCATTTTCCTCACATTATGTGCTCAAAAGAATGAAGAAAACATTTTTAGGGAAAAATGAATTTATTTACCACATCCGTCGAAAATTATTTTTCATTCATATCCACATTTTTTAGGAAACATTTCTAGATTGTTTTTATTATTCTCCTATGAAAGTTTTAATTAATTTTTTCTCCATTTTACGTTTTAATTTTTTTTAAATGAATCCTTTTGTCATTTTCTGAATGAGGTGCTTTTGAAATATTATAAAATATGAGAAAATAAAGAATATTTAAACATACATGACATGAAAAACATCATCATCATCATGAATGAGAAAATATCTTATGTATTAACTTTTCATAAGGAAATATTAAAATAAAATCTTATCCATACTATCTGGGATATTTTTTATTTTTTTATATGTGCTTTAATAAAAAAATATTTTCATCTATAAATATTCTTATGATCCTTTAAATTAATTTTCTTTATATTATTACATACTTTTATGTTACTGAGTATTTACTATGAAAATGATCCAGTGATACAATATTTATTCATCATTTCGATTTATTCTGTGTTTAATTAGAAAATTTTGATGAAACCCTATTTTATTTTCAAGGGTTAAGTTATAATGATATTTCCTATGATATTATGGAATATATCCGACCGGACTTATGATTATGTAATTGGTGGGCCTAAAATTATATAAACCTATAAATAATTCTGTAAGGGATAAAGTAAAATTTACTAGAAGGGTAAAAAGAATGATATCCAATTCATGAAAGAAAATTCCAAGGGAGGTTATCCCAAGATTGCGAGTGTAACACCCCAAGATTTTGTGAACGCTTTTTTCCAATTAATTTAAACTTTTTGAAATTTATTATTTTCAAAAAACCATTTAATATATCTTTCCATTTATGAAATAAATACTTTCTTCTTCTTTTTTATGATACCACAAGTCAATATTTCGTTATATTCTACATCGAGATAATTTTGTGTTACATGCAACACCGACATGGTATGTGTTACATGCAACACTGAATTTCTACGAAACAACATTTTTATTATTATATGATTTAAATGAGATAGTTATAATATTTGTTTTAAACATAGTAGTATAAATTTTAATAAATAATTTTTAATCAATATTCATAATTATTTTATATAAATAATATATAATATTGATGAATCATATAATTTTTTAAAGTCATTATATTTTTGGAAATATAATTTTCTCAAATGAATATAGATTTTTTCCTTATGCGATCAATAATAAATTGATTTTAGAACATTTTCGTGAATTTAAATAGAGAATATATATAGATTATTTGATTTATTAATTGAAAATTATCTTAGGGTGAATTGTTTAGGGATTTTCTGAAATATTTCATTTTTAGATGAATAGTGAAAATACAACATTTTAATTGACGACTGGTTTTTTGTCCAATTTATTTATATAGAGAAATCATATTCTAATTTCACTGTAATGTTTATATAGATAAATTTTATATAAATTAATCCAATCTATGACATTAGATCTAATTTCAAATTGAAATTAGATAAAAAACCCTTTTAATCTGTTTTCGAACATTTACCCATATAAACATGATGTCACACATCATCTATAAGATTATCTTTAACCCAAATATTTCCAAATTATTAATTTAATTTTTAAAAATGGAAATACATGGTTGAAAGATTTATGATATTTATAGTATAATAAGTTCATTTTTTACCAAAATGATTTGTGAATGTGAGTAAAATTATTTAAAATGATTAATTTAAAATAATGAATAACCAAGGACTAAACCTTAATCTTAAGGGCTAAATTGAAATAGACAATTTTCGAAAAGACATTTGATTCACATATATTGACTATATCACTCCAGGTTTATAATTTTATCAGTTATTAGGATAATATTCAATAAAATTTCCTTATTTCATATGTTAATTATGGAAATTGGAAAAATGGGACTTTCCTTACATTTAACATTTATAAAACTTTTAAATATAAGAAAAACAAAAATTTTAAGGATAAGTATCATTTTGAAATATAAATGAGTTATTGTTTTCATTATTATTTATCATTATTTTTTAGATAATAACTTGTTACATTAAATTCTAAACAAATGCTAACATAAAAATTATTTATTAAATAATACAATAAAATAAATGATTCTAAAAACATTAAAAGTTAAAGTAAATTTAATGAATTATTGGGTTCCAATATTTTAATATATTAATATATAATTTTAAATAGATGTGAACATAATATATTTTAATTCCTATAATGTTTTTATATATTTTTAATTAAAACTATATAAATAATGTCATAATATAAATTAATGTTATTTAAGAATAAATTATATTTTATTAAATGATATAAAATTTATAAAAATACAAACTTATGACAAAATATTATTATGTTTTAATTAATATAGAATGAAATATATAAATTTAACAAATTATATTTTATAATTAACATATATCCCCCTTAACATTAAAATTTTTTTAGCATGGTTTGGGTTAAAGAACTATGTTTTGCGTTACATACGCTCGTTTTAAAATTACTTTCCAACAATGATGAGATTTTTATTTTTTGAATTAAATATCCTATTAATAAATTATTGGACCTTTATTTTTTGATAATTTAATCTATAATTAAATCTTAATGGCCAAATTATATATTTTAGAAAACAAGTCACATAATAGAAAAACAAAAATGAAAAATATAACGAAACATAAATACTACGGAACAAATTATAAAAACTAACTTTTTGTGGTGGAGATTTTATTCAACCATAAATTTACATTAGTAAATTATTTTTCAATTTTTAAAGAACATTGGGTATGGGATACATCCCATTAGTGCATACCTTATTGTATTTATAATAATTCCACTCCTCATCCAATAAAAAAAGGCATTCACTCTTCCCCTTCCACACACCTATGAATCCCTTGGTCTCACCAAAACATGACTAAAATACTCTCCAAAAATTCCTCTAATAATCCAATAATCCTCTCTATTTGTATAAATCCATTTCAGGAACCCCTTTAAATATATCCAAAAGGAGTTACCCAATGAAATGGTAACATCCTTCCTTATGCCCCTTTTTATTATTTTCATTATCCACCTAAATAAATATTTTGTTCCATTATTAAATAAAAACCTATGTATACACCATATAATAAATTTTTTTATAAGGGCCTAACCTATACATATACATGATTCTAAATAATTGGTAATGAACTTACAATTCTTGTGTACGGAGGACTATCACCTCACAATACAAAATTGTTCACTTTTCCTTTACCACATCTCATGGTTAGGTATTATGATGTAAACTATATTTTTAAATGAGGTTGATTATATTTATGATATTTAGGATATTTAGGATATTTATGATATTTATGATGTCTTTATGCTTCGGGTATAATTATATAAATAATTACATCATGTATTCTATTTTTTTAAATATGATACATTCATTTGTGTTCTTGTGGACTACCGTCTCCTCAATGTGATTAGATTCGCTCACACAGTACATGAAATGGATTAAGGATAGTTTTAATAAAATTATAATATATACAAGACTTAATAATAACACATTAATTAGTATATATATATACATATATTTCATTTACATTCCTTCATTCAAAATGATAAATTAATGGAAACAGTGTTCACACATATTTCATTTGATAATGATGAGAAATAAGTTTATGAGATTTATTCAAAATGTGTAATAAGTTCATATTGATACAAAATGGGAAGATACAGATACGTGATCTATAATGGGAATATGGGGAAACCTATCCCACAATGGAAATATGGAGAATCTCAATCCATAAATGGGAGATGGGGAAACATGGTCCCTTACAAAGAAAGCAATGTGACTGGGGATGGTGTTGTGTGCTACTGTGTTGTTCTAGTCCCCATGAAGTTCCATAATATGTTTTCGGCAATGAGACATAAAATACAGGTAATGAGGTTACATGTTTATGTGCCCACCACAAATTATATGTCATATGAATTTGATATTCTCATATGGTCTAATTTCATGATTATATTATGATTCTTGTCTTATAAACATCCAATCATTATGTAATGTCTCATTTTACTAATATTTGATTTTCATGGAATGATATTTAAATGTAATGATCATCTTAAAATACACTTTTGTTCATGTTATGCATACTTGATTTATTTATTTACCCTTACTGAGAATTCATGCTCACCCAATTATTATGTTTCAATTCCAAGGTTATGAATAATGGTTTGAACAATAATTACTAAATTGTAGGATTATTTTAGGAAGCATTGAATAATTTTCTCAATGATTAAATATTTTGTTCAAAGCTTCTAAAGACACTAATATATTTTTGTCCATGGATATTTATTTTTGTAATATTTTTAATATTCATCTAAATTTATGTAATATTAATTTATGTTAAGTCAAGGTTTTATAGTTGTTATTAAGGTGATTATTAGTCAACATTTAGAAACTAGGATGAGAAAAATCAATTTATATCCCTATTAATATTTCTAATGTCATGTCCACGTATGTCTCTAAGGGTATGTTTAAGGATGGGGAATAGCATTGGAAAATATTGTGGAATTTTTGTAAATGATGGAGCATGTGTATTACTATCATTATATTCTTATATGGATAGTACAAGTGGATGTGGACCTGGAATAGATGTACCTAGTGGTGACAACCCTAAAAAGGTTCATCAGGCTTGACTGGACCATAATTTGGTACCTTACAATTGGCTTTACTACACACCTAATTTGACACTCCTAAGGGATATTCTTTGAGAATTCACAAATTCGATACAAACCATCATGTATGATTTAAATAATTGATTGTTATTAAAAACCTATGACAAACATATTTTGTGATAGATTAATGAAATTGGTGTCTTAATTTATAAATCCTATATGTATTATTTTCATGGTAATGTAATTTTATACTATGAAAAGTGCTTCAAAAACTATGATCTTTTGTTTTAATAAATAGCGGGAACTAGAAGGAAATTTCTTGAAATTGAATGTTTCATATGTGGAATATACGAAAATGATGAAAAATAAGCTTCTAAGTGGAAATATCATGAAGATAATTTTGATGATCCGTGAGTATTGGTTAAAATGATGAAGAAAAAGAGACATTAAACATGTCAATGGTACTGTATGTTATTTATGTATTATTTAAATTAAACATAAGATGCATGGTTGGATTGAGGTTTAGTAAAAATAAGACATGGGTCATCTTTCATATTCTAAAAATATGTTATTAAGAAATTATAGTATGATGTTAAAGTAAAGGTTTGAGAATAATGTTAGATGATTGATGTGTATATGTATTAGAATTCAATAATTATGTTATATGAATAATGAAGTATATGATTTCAATTACAGATTTGTGAAAAACAATTTGAATGGTGCTGATGAATTAGAAAAGGGATTTAATTGAAAGTTGATATTTTGGTTAAGGGTCAGTAACTCGTAACATATCCCTGATGTTAAGAAGATTTAGTTTATCTTTGGTAAATAGATGACTGATTTGGATAAAGTTAATTAGATAGTTTTAATTACCTTAGAAACAATTATTTATTTGTAGACAAAGTGGACTATGTCATCATGGAGGAATATTACAACTTCTTAGATTTATGGAATATATCCAGTAATCCTTGGAATAAGTAAGCATGTTTTTTTCCAAAATTATTTATGGTTATTCAGGTTATTACAATGTTTTAAGCTAAAATTATATTATGGTATTAACTTTTTTGGAATAAGACAACCAATAGCTACTTTATAATATATAGGGGGTCAATTTTAGTTCATGGATTAGAATATGATTGTTTATGATCTTGTGGAACATGTGTGTATGATTCCCGCGTGATGTGGGAGATATATATATCTCCCTCAAATGCATTGGGTAAGTATTTATATATCATGAGTAAATGATATGAGACAAGTTAACGGGCTTGATAAAAAATGGGAAACAAGTGATTCTTGATCAAAAATGGGAAGATAAGGAATGTCGATTCATAATGGTATGATTGGGAAACCTGATCCAATGTGGGAGATTAGAAATTCAAATACACTATAGAATGATTGAAAAAACTAATCCCTTACAAGGAAAGGACTATGACTAGGGATGGTTGTGTGTCATTCCATGTTGGTGAAATCCCTATAGAGTAACCTTATATGTTTTTTGAAAAATCCTTGACTTATAAAGAATGGTGTTACATGTTTATTTTTCTTCCACAAATTCTATGTCATATTCCATTGATATGTTCCCATGGTTCATATTCATTATTATCTTGTGATTCATGTCTTATGAACTGCTAATATTTATTCCATGTCTCATGTTTCTTATCATTGATATGCAGGGTAGGATCTTCACGTTATATAAGTATGTTACCATACAATTATGTTCATATTATAGCTACATATTTCCATTATTTAACCTAACTGATCTTTTGAGCTCACCCATTTTGTCTATTTCCTTTACCTAGGTTATAATGAATTGTTTTATGTTAAAGTAATAATGGGGAATATATTTGTGGGAAACATTGAAGATCCTTCACCATGTTAGAATATTTTTTTAATATGTTTAAAAGGACACTAATCTATTGTGGTCCCCATGAATGTATTTATTTAATGTTCTGGAAATTCATCTAAAATGATTTAATATGCTTTTATATTAAACCTGTGTATCTGTATAGTGATGGTATATAATTGGTGATCTAAAAATTGATGTAGGTACACCGGGGGATTTAATATGAAAAAATGGTTTTAATATCTTAGTATATAACCATTACATGATATTTCTATTATTATGATTATTCCAAAATTTATTCAAATATCATATTTTATGGTCGTATTCTAATTTTATATTCTCATGTTTCATGTTCTATAATCCTTTTATGATTCATGATTTATATACTACTAATATTTAATCCATGACTCATGTTTATGATCTAAGGATATCATGGTATGATTTTTAATGTTCAACCACATGTTGGTATACCCATTATATACGTTATATGTTAAAAAAATAATTTATACTTCCATTTTTACCCTTAAAAAGAATCTGATCTCACCCTTTATTAGGTTTTATTTTCCATTGATATGAATAAATGTTTTATTAATGATGTTTTTAATAAAAGTTTTACTTATGAAAAAATGTGGGAGATGATGTATATATTTTATAAATTAGTTGTTTATGTATTCATGTTTCTTAAGATACTATAACATTAATGTATTTGAACAGAATAGAATGTTATGTAATGAATATTCACCTAAAAAGATGTAATATATTTTTATTAATATTATGGATCAATATCAGATGAGTTTATATGTTTTTAGAAAGTAAATTCTTCATATTCTTCAGAAAAAATGTATAAGTAATTAAATGATCTAAATTAGATGGATATTGAATCCATTATTACATATGTGGTAAATTTTACAAAAACAATGACATACAATTATGATTTTATTATTCAGCGAAAAATAAATATGGGTAAATTATTTTATGGAATTAAATAAATTATATCAGGGTAATTATACACAATACATTTCAATAGGGATGACTAAATCATTTGATATACTATAAATGTAGAGATGGAGATCAAATTCATAAATCAATCTCATAATTTTAATAAGAACAATATTTGAATTATAAATACTATTATAGTAACCAAAAACATGGAGTGAAGAAGGTGATTTTTTCATTACAATATTTTTAGGATATATACAGTATGTGATTTTCCATAAATAGACAAGAAAATTATTTTTGTGTGTACAGATAGGCCATTTGTAAATAGAATTTCTAAGTGGTTGGATGTGGAAAAATAATTATGTGAATAGAGATAATGATACAATGAATTAACCACCACAAGTCAAATGTTTAAAATATATAGAAAATGGGAATTATGCTAACCATTTCTTAGATATGACGGTTAATTATGATGAACAATTTCAGTAAAATTTTAATCCCATAGATAATGGGAAATCTCCAAGGATAATTATTGTTAATGTGGCCTATGAGAATGATGTGGTAAAAGGTACACATACTATATACTCTAAAAGTACTAATGTATTATATTATTCCATATCTACTAAAAATTTTACGACTAACTATTTCTCTAAGTGTCACATCTTACCACCTTAATAGTTTGATTATGAATCAGTGGTGAAAACTATCATTGGTATGATGATTAGATTTCTATTCAATGATTTTATTCCAAGTTTATCCTAATGAAAAACTGATTTATGAAAATTATTTTATTCTCACAATAGTTGAATTTTATGTTATTTTGGATTTAGAGTTTATTATTTAAATAAATCCCATAACAATTAATGTGAAAAGGAATTCATATTTTATATTCTAGAGAAAATTATTACAATCTATTTGAGTTAGGATCAATATGAACATCTAATGGAATTTACATTTTGTGTATGGGTTTATCTTCCAATTTAATGGGCGTACGTATTTGAAGTGGTTGGGAAAATATTAACATGAAATATATGAGTTATATATAGGATTTTGTTGATTTCTATATGGTAATGATTCGTACTATTTCTCTAAATCATGAATTTTAGTTTTTAGTATAACTCATTCTGGCTTCAAAATTTATTTAAAAGACTTCATATATAATTTTCCAATTGAGTTGTACGAATTAATGAACTAACTCTATGAGAATATTGATAAGGGTTTCATTTGGCCAAGCAGATCACAATGTTGTGCTGATGTTCATATTTTTATGAAGTAATATAGATCAATGTAGCTATTTATTAGTTATCCGAAACATGTCATGTTTATGATAAAAAATAATAATCCATAATACATTATATTTAATTTATTTAATCAATTGCGTGGAGATCAATATATTTTCAAGGTTTATCTTTGATATATATACTTTCAATTGCAAGTCAAAAGTTATTAAATAACATCAACAACCTTATGTATGAGGAATATAAAGTTTTAATTTATACTTATGTGATTTGGTATTACTAATTCACCCTCTGTATTTATATATTTAATGAATATAGTCTTTAGAGTCTACTTGTATTATTTTTTTTGTATTCCTAATAAATCATATTATTATATACTGAAATAAAATGTAATAGAATGAGGATAATATGATAATTTTACTAAAGAATGTTACTAAATTGAAAATATATGGAAATTTTATAACGTGTTAATTTTGGCTATAGAAAGAATAATTTTTGGGTAATATAACCTCAGAAGGGGGTATATTAGTATATCCATCAAAGACTATAGTTATTTAACATTTGACCATTCCAACCATGGTGGTTTTGATATATTTTTTATTGGATTAGACGGATCTAATGTATACTTTGGTAAGTATTTATCATAGATATCAAATCATCTCGCCATGTTGACTCAATAGGAGTAAATTTACTTTGGAGAAATGGATTTGACGAAAATTTCAGGGAACTAAATATAAGTTTCATAAGTGAACCTATTCTCACACATCCCAACATTAAAGAAAGATTTTAATTTTTTTAGTGATAAATTGATGAAGGGAATGAGATGTGTTCTTATGTACCATGATATTGTGAGAGCTTATGTCTAACACCAATTTACAGTTCATGACAATAATTACCAAATCGATGATTTATAGTTAACTATGTTAATTTTCACACCAAATATATGGATTAATTATATTTAAAGAGAATGGTTTACCATATATATTTATAATAGAATATTAATGTATATATTAAACAATAATGATTTGAATAGGTTCTGAAAAATATACTTGGTGTTAATTTAATATTATGTTTTCTCAATGCATTATTGCACTAGGAATGAAAAAAAGTTTCCTAATTAGTTTAGTCTAAATGATCATCCTAACTTATTTATAATGAGGATCACAACAATATACAATATTATTTATTTTAAATTATGGAACATGAAATTATTACATATGGGTGGATATTTTTTTGATCAAATGAGGGTTCAACCAATCATCCATTTGAATATTAAATTCTCATAGAAGGAATATGCACAATTGTAAATGAAGTTAATACATATTACTTATTTAACCTTTGGTTTGGATGGAATGATAAGGCTTAAGAACTGAGTATTTATCCCATAAATTCTAAAATTTACAATGAAATTAATGGAATAATTTCATATCTCATCATTCTATATTCTTCTTAGAATTATTATGTTTTATATAGATCTAAATGACAACATCAGATGGGATAATGTAAAGAGTGATATTTTAAAGTATATATCATGGTTCCTAGATTCCTAGGAAGTTAATTTTCAGAGATAACATTATAAGGGTATGTTATAACCATTAATCAAACCATAATTGAAATTAGAAAACATCATTATGGGTTTCATCATCAGACTCTAAAAATCATCTATAGGCCATAAGGATATTTGAGTTGCAATTAATCACCTTATGATGTATGAATATTTTATTATATCGAATAATATTTATCTATATTTTATATTTCATGGAAATTCATTAAATAATGGTAATGATTTCATGCAAAAACACATTATATTGTATTTGATCGTGATCTAAGGTTTACATCAATGTTAAGGAGAAGTATTCATAAAGCTCTTGAAATAGAGTTTTGTTTCAATATAGGATATCATCCTATGATGGGTGGTCAACATGAGAGAACAATTAAGATTATGGAGTATATTTCAAGATCATATTATGTAGATTAAAAATGTGGTTCTGATCAATACCTTCCCTAATTTGTGTTCTCTTAAAACTATACCATTAATGTGGTCCTTCAAATGGATCTTCATGTAGACCCATATAGAAAGATTTTTATAAAAACAATTTTCTGGGATGAAGTTGATGAATGAAAGATATTGGGACCTAATCTAGCTGAGAATATAAAAGATAAGGTTAGGTCCATTCAGTAGAACATTGAGGTAGCTCAATGTTGATTGAAGATTCATGGTTTGAATCATCAGTGAGATGTGGAACTCCAAGTTGGTGAGAAGTTATTCCAATTAAAGTTTCAATAGGATATGTTTTTAAAATTAAAAATTATGGTCAATATAAAACCTATATATATATTAATCCATTATACATTCTTGGTCATTTCATGATGGCTGATTATTGCTTGGTTCTTCCACCGAACCTCTCTGAAGTTTAAGATGACTTCCATGTGTCTCTTTTTATGATGTATTTAACTACTTCCTTTTCTAATAAACTCATATTATATACCATTGGAGCATTATCTTTCCTATAAATAACAATTAGTGGTGATCTTGGTTAATAGAGATAAAGTCGTAATATATAAGACTATTCATTTGGTTATATTTTATTATAGGATTCCAAAATTCATGTAAGATTCATTAAAAAACAAGTATGTGATGTCCTCATTTTTTTATCATATTGATATTATTTGGGGGGATAAATTCACTTTATGGTGAGTATAATTTAACACACCAATATTGTGTATGTATTTCCTTGAAAATAAACATGATGAATTCAATAGATTTCGTTATGGACAACCATAAGTCTAAATGAACCCCAGATGCAGTATTACTTCATAACAAATACATTTGATTGGATGGGATTAATAGGATTGGAAAAATTTGGCAATATATATAATGGTAAAAATATAATGATAAGCCTATTATTAGTGATTAGAATACCCATTTTTCAAAGAATTTTTTTCTACATGTTATGTATTTTTATCTAAACAAACTTTGTTTTACACTATTGAAAAATTATTTGGCAATAATATATTGATAATTAATATTATTAAATTAATAATACTCAATGAAATGGTTATATAATGGTTAGTAATAAAGTTGAGATCATCTAAAGGTAAAATTTTATTATTCAGAAAACTATTTTTATGTGTACAATGTGTTTTTAATATAATAAATTAAATAAATACTTAATGACTAATGTTATTCAATAAATTTATAGATTTTATATTTAATACAATATTTAAATATTCATTTTATAGTTTTTAATTCACATGTAATGAATGTAAATTTAGTTTTATGCTAAAAAATGAATTTAACCAATAACTGGGATTCCCAACATTTATTTAAATTTATTTTAATATGAATTTATTAAATTTATAGAAATTTAATTTTAGGAAATAGTTTCCATATTTCTAATAATAATATAATTTTTTATTCCACTTTGAATTTTTTCATAATGAATAGTAAATACATTAAACATTTGTTACCATGGTTTGGGTTATTAATAGTTTAACTCAGGGGGGTTATACTTAGAGATAAGGGTAATAATGTTACATAATCATTTATAATTATTATTATATAAATATTATTTTATCCTATAATATCATAGCTTTAATATGGGAAACTTTTATTCCACTTTCACAAGAGAATGACGTTTTAATATTTAATTATTTTATGTAATTCCAATTGTGTCCTCTCATTCACTTATAAAAGGTAACATCCTCTCATATCTTATTCATGAATTTTGAACTCATATATTTGATAGTTACTAAACAAAAACCTTCCTATATTTCAAAACTTCTCCCTAATTCCCATTGTCTTCTCTTAAGAACAATATTTCAAGTCTTAATATATAATCAAAATGATGACTCTCGAATAAGTGGTATAAATCATTACCAATCTATTCTCTTCCACATTATGTAAACCTATTATGTACCTAAAAAATTAAGATTTTAGTATAATATATTATATTATATGTCATTATTATTATTTTAAAACCATTTTATACCACATTTCTATAAAATTGGAAATGAAATATTTTTTCTCATACGTATAAGTAGACTACCACCTCTACATAGTGATATTATTCATTTTGAATCACTACCAAAAATCTATTTATATGAAAGAGTATATATATATTATATTATAAATTTTACATAATAATGCTTCTTTAATTATAACATTTTATTTATATTTTTTTACTTATTTTTTTATTAAATTAAAACAACATTCTTGCATACATGCAGTATACCATCTTTATGAATAATTTAATTCATTTTTATATATGTAAAATTTATGGATGATTATAAATATGTATATAATGAATATATGTGATATTAATTTCCTTATAAAAAGTATATATGTAATGTTACCATGGTAAATCTGCAAGGATGATAATAGCCGAATCAAAATATTCATGAAAAATAGAACAATTATCCTCTAGAATATTGATTGTAATAAATAATTCTTTATAGATGGGTAAAAAGATATTAAAAATACCAAATGTATTTTATTAAAATTATTAATGTGGTTTTATATATTTTTTAAATTAATTTATATTTATTATACATGAATTTATATCTATCATGACAGATGCCTACCACGAGGCATGTTTTTTATTTTATGATATAACTTTTTTCTAGTATTGTTTATGAATACCTTTTCTATTGAAGAGATTATATGATATATATCCCAAAGTAACTATTTATTTTCATATATTCTAATTATTTTTAGAAATACAAAAAACTTCACTTCACATTCCACATTTTGTACTAAGAGGTCTGAAAATATTACTGAAGGAAAATTGACATTTTTTTCTTTTCGGTCAAGAGTCTTTTAATCCATTACCATATTTTCCAAAAAAAAAGTTTTCGAGATTGTTTTTTACTCTTATAAAAATATTTATCATTACTTTTATGCCATAATTTAATTAATATCAAAACAATTAAATGTAATCATCTTCTTATATTTAAGAGAGGTAAATTTATCCAAAAGTGTGAAAGAAATCATTATATTAATATGCACTAAAAGGATAGATTTTCCCACAATAATCAATACTCTTTTCTTCAAATCGTCATTTACATGAATCCATGGTTATTTTAATATAAGATATATCTTTATTATTTAGTATTTTTTCTATTTTAAATATGATATTTAAAAATGAAAAGGGTACATTCCCCAAGTAATATTCCATTGATCTTTTTATTGAATTTTTCATCTTTTATAACATTTTTGATGTTACTTATGCTTCATTGGTGATATAATCCTTGATACCATCTTTATTCATGTAACGCCCCGACCCCAGTTACCTAGAGTCGGTGCATTAATTACATAACATTGGCATGATCACAAGAAAGATCAAATCTCGAAAGACCGATTAGTTTAGTAGCCTTGGAAACACTAGATATAATCATAATGTTTTACATTACATTTCAAAGTGAAAAACTACTACAATAACAAAGTCTTAATATCCACACTATTAACCCCTCATAATATCCCTGCAAGTCATTCATAATTTACTTCTTCACTTCCTGGGAAAAATAAAACATAGAAAAGGGGTGAGCTCAAATGCCCAGTAAGGATAACAATATAGCAGAAACTTTCATAAATAAGAATAAACATTTAAGGCAATGTATAACTAAAACAAAAGCCTTTTAAATATGAACTTCCAACATGGTATGACATAAATAAAATGAAATAATTCAATTTACTTATTCACATGGATATTCTACTAATCGAATAATCACATGCAAAAATCAATAACCACTTTCATAATGTTGGAATGCATAATGCCAGACTATCATAACCACATAGCCAAGGCCTCGTGCCAAGACTACAAATAAGATTTTTTCAAGGCCTTGTGCCAAGACAGTAGTTTGTCTCATGAGACCTACCGATGCATCGAGGAGCTATAGCGGGCTCCACCCGTCACTTATTAAGTCCAATGCATTCCCATATGAAAAGGTTTAAACATAACATAAACATTCGTATTAAAACTAGCATACGAAATGTCAATACTTTCACAATAAACTATGAATGGTATAAAAATAGCACATCCACAGTCAAACATATCACAAAACCTTCAATACAATATAGAAGTTTTGTATCATAATAAATCAACTTCAAATAATCTTAAAATCCATCAAAGGATGTTGACATAGATGAAATCAAAATTCTTTTTAAAGAAATATCTCCTTTTATTTTGAAATCATTTAAGATCCATATAAAATAAAACATTTTCTTTGAAAATATTCTTATAAGCTTGTAAGGAAAGCTTTGAAGATTTTATAACGGCGTAAAATAACCGCACCCGCCGTATAAGTTAAAAAAACATTCTTACCTCAATTCTGTCGAAAAGGTTAAAAAGGACCTTGTTTTGAAAACGACGGAAATATTCCTTTATAAACCTCTTATAAAAAGTCAAACAAGGGTATAAATGACTTTAACCCATATTCTTGTAAATAGTAAAAAAAATTTGAAATACATTTTTAAGAAACATGGATGTGGATGATAAAGATATCCCAGTAGATTATTACGTATAAACAACCTCGGATAATTAAGAGATTGTGAAATAACCCTTACCTTGTACTTTTCCTTGGTTGGGGTAGGTTAACCTCCTGTATAATGGTGAAATAATTGTTATTAAATTATACAAGAATCATATATATTAATATGATATCATATATGATCTTTTAATATTGGTATCTTAGTATTATCGTTGTTTCGGGTGTTAACTTACTTGTTTTCTTTCATATGTTTTGTTACGTAAGACATGTTTGTAAAGGATAGGTTGTATATTATTCATATCCAGAATGATATCAAGTCCTTAAACATCATTTTTAAATCATCAAAAGATAATTATACTTTAATGGTTACGATGGAGAATGAATCTCATCGCGTTCGTGGAGACGGTAGTCCGTACGTACGCACGAGCGACAATATCATTCTTTTGATATTAAAATCATATATAAATGGATGGTATATCATATATACAGAATCATTAACATGTTATATTTATTATTTACATGAGTTACACATCATTATTATACCCATCCAAATAATAATATATTGAATAACAATTACACCACGACGTGGAGACGGTAAGCCGTACGTACACACGTATGGTGACATGTTATTCAAAGGGTGGATATAATACTGAATATGGTTGTACCATATTTATAATAACATCACAGTATATGTATGATACTGGAGTTATTATTTTCGAATGGTAAGAACAAAGGAATAAGAAGTGGAAGAAGAAATGAACTTAGAAAAGGGTGGTGAAATCATTACCTCTTCTTCGGGTTCTTCCTTTTGATTTGATCAAAAGGGCTCCTTAGGTTGGCTTTCTGATCAAACTAAGGCCTCTAGGTTGTAGTGAGGGATGTTGGGAGAGTATTTGGGCATAGTTTGGCCGAACCAAAAGGCTTTAGAGGTGTGAATAAATGAGAAGGAGGAGTGCCCTTTTATAAGAGGGGTGAGGGGCACCTTTGGAAAAGCTAGAAATATTAATTTATAATAAATTCATATTCGGTTTCTAAAGGCTCCAAAGTTTACTATTCAAAGGATGAGTTGGGGATAGGTCGAAAACAACTCATCCAATAGAATTTAGACAGGTTTGGGTACTTATATTAACCTTATCTTTAAGTATTAACTCTAAGTTAATTAGTTTCACTTTTACAATGTCTCTTTGTATTTTTATATAATATGGTTAATAAACTTACTATATACATCCAAGCGACCCCCAAGTGGTCCATTAATGAGGAAGATATAATAATATAAGTCTCTTGGATGATCCTTAGATTTTTAGGAATTTAATATCAATTAATAATATAATATTTGTTTTAAGAACTCTTTTATGTCAATTTAACACTATTCAATAGTTGATTTTTTTGAAACTCCTAACAGATTGATTACTTCGAACAAAGTCAATTAAATCAATCCTAATATATCATATTATCATAGAAAATTAGTTTAATTAATTAAAAGTTTCATATTATATTTATTTGGGTATTTATAATATCAATTAGTTTAATTTTTCACTATTATAGTAATTACTGCATCATCATTGTGTCATAAATAAAATAAATTATTCAATGTCTAAAAATTATAAATAAAATATAATTATGTAGGAAATCTTTTTATCTTTCTAATGAATATTTATAATCTAAAATCCAACATATATAACCCTATGTAAAAATTGTTGTTCTAAAAGATATATGCTTGTGTCATTTTTATTTTTATTTTGACTTTATTAATATAATGTGTCATTATCACTTACAAGTGGATCCATGGGGTCCCAAAATAGACCCAAAGATGCCCATGGTCGACCATGTATCAACCAATAGGGTTAAGACACGTTTTAGGGTAATTTAGTATTATTATAATATTATTTTTTAACCCTTATTTACCGGATTTACCCTTAACCATGGTAAATAAAATATTTACCGCAGTAATTATTCAAAATGTATAAAAATAAAAGTTACCTATTTACACAATTTGAACATCCTGATTCCAAATATGGAATCCATTTTCCTAAATTCAAAACACAGAAGTGGCAGAAATTAATTTAAAATTAATTCCCGCTGTCAAAACAAAAAGCGTGTTTTTAAGAGATAATAACTATCAAAAGATTGACACTTGTTTATGTTCGGTTTAATTGTATAATTATGTACAATGACCAACATTATATTAAATGGTAAAAATATATTCTAAATATACTTTAAAACCACTCAAATTCACAATTTATCACTATTAATTATTTTTATTAAAAAAGTTGTTTTTAATTAAAATTTAGTAATTTTCACTATTCATCAAAATATGAAAGTTATCCGAAAAGTACCAAAATTTCACCTTAGGCTAAATTCGATATTCCGAGTCCAAAAATGAAGTCCATTTTCAAATATAAAATATATATAATTTCAAAAATTAGGTATTAATATTCACAACGGCTAGTTTAATTAGTTGTGGTGTGTGTTAGAACTCGAGGTTGCGTACAACACACGCTATCGCATTATTCGAAGGGAAACGTACCGTAGAAGCTTGGGGTGTTACATTCTCCCCTCCTTCAAATAATTGCGTCCTCGCAATTTCTAGGGTATTACTGCATAAAAAGACTCGGGTGGTTCTTCATCATAAGTTCCTCGGGTTCCCACGTTGCCTCTTCCATCTTATGATTTCTCCACAAAACTTTTACCAGACGCGTCGTCCGGTTTCTCAGCACTTGTTCTCTCGTATCAAGAATCTTGATGGGCTCTTCGCAATAAGATAGATCGGGTTCCAGTTCTAAATCTTCATAGGTGAGTACATGCGTTGGGTCAGGCATGTATTTCCTCAACAGAGATACGTGGAACACATCGTGAACTTTGGAGAGACTTGGCGGCATTGCCAATCGGTAAGCTACAGCCCCAATTCGTTCTAGAATTTCGAAAGGTCCGATGTACCTGGGACTCAATTTACCTTTCTTACCAAAACGTATGACTCCCTTCCACGGAGATACCTTCAGAAAAACATGATCACCGACTTGAAATTCCAAATCCTTCCTTCGATTATCGGCATAGCTCTTCTGCCTACTTTGAGCTGCTTTGATGTGATTTTGGATTACCTTCACCTTTTCCACCGTTTCCTCCACCAGTTCTGGGCCTACAAGTTTTCTTTCACCAACATCATCCCAACAGGTTGGTGTACGACATCTCTTTCCGTATAACGCTTCATATGGTGCCATCTGAATACTCGAATGGAAGCTATTGTTATAGGAAAATTCTACCAGTGGTAAATATTGATCCCACATACCCTGAAAGTCAAGTGAGCAAGATCTCAACATGTCTTCTAAGGTTTGAATAGTCCGTTCTGATTGTCCGTCTGTCTGAGGGTGGTAAGCAGTGCTCAAATGAAGTTCTGTATCCAGGGATTTCTGAAGACTTTTCCAGAATCTTGAAGTAAAACGGGGATCACGATCAGAAACAATTGATAGGGGTACTCCATGAAGTCTCACAACTTCATTAATGTATAGTCTTGCTAGACGTTCCAGGGGTAGATCTTCTCTTATAGCAAGAAAATGTGCTGACTTGGTAAGACGATCAACAATAACCCATATTGCATCGTTCCTTCTAGGAGTCTTCGGTAGCCCCATGACAAAGTCCATCGTAACATTGTCCCATTTCCACTCCGGTGTGGGAAGAGGTTGCATGACTCTTCCAGGCTGTTGCCTTCCAGCTTTCACTTGTTGACAAACCATACATCTTGACACAAAATCAGCAATCTCCCTCTTCATGTTGTCCCACCAAAAATGTTCCTTCAAATCTCTATACATTTTGGTGCTCCCAGGGTGTATAGAGAAATTGGAACTATGAGCATCATCCAGCAATTCCCTTTTTAGATCAGGTATATTGGGAACACAAAGTCTCTTCCCGAATTTCAAAATTCCATCTTCATACACAAAGTCTCTCAATCTCCCATCATTCACAGCTTTAATCTTCTTTTGGAATTCGTCATCATCGGTCTGAGAACTCTTAATCCTTTCTAGTAAAGATGGTTTGGCAACCATTTGAAAAAGCATTGATGTTTCACCTTCCCTGGTTATTCCCATGTCCATTTTCACTAGATCCATGAAAATTGGATCCCTTTCAATTCTCATATTGTTCAAAACTCCATGGTCTTTTCTACTCAAAGCATCTGCCACCTTGTTTGCCTTCCCCAAGTGGTAGTGTATCGTGCAATCATAATCCTTGAGTAATTCAAGCCATCTCCTTTGCCTCATGTTGAGTTCTTTTTGTGAGAAAATATACTTCAAACTCTTGTGATCAGTATAAATCTCACATTTTTCACCATAGAGGTAGTGCCTCCATATTTTCAAAGCAAAGATCACAGCTGCTAACTCAAGATCATGAGTAGGATAGTTTTGTTCATGAATTTTCAACTGTCGTGATGCATAGGCAATAACTCTATCATTTTGCATAAGGACACAACCAAGTCCTTTCTTTGATGCATCACTATAAATAACGAACCCATCATTCCCCGATGGTAGAGTCAATATAGGAGCATTGACTAATCTTCTCTTCAGTTCTTCGAAACATTCTTCACACTCTTTTGTCCAAACAAATTTAACCCCTTTACGTGTGAGCTTCGTTAATGGGTTAGCCAATCGGGCAAAATTCTGGACGAAACGTCGATAATAACCTGCCAAACCAATAAAACTGCGTACCTCAGTTATACTCGTAGGTGCTGGACATTCTTGGATTGCCTTGGTCTTAGAAGGATCAACAGAGATTCCATCTTTAGAGACAATATGGCCAAGAAAAGAAATCTCCTGAAGCCAGAATTCACACTTGCTAAACTTCCCATATAATTCATGCCTCCTCAGAGTCTTCAAGATAATGCGCAAGTGATTTTCATGATCTTCGTAGGTTTTGGAGTATACCAAGATATCATCAATAAATACCACCACAAATTCATCGAGATACTCCTTGAAGACTCTATTCATCAGATCCATGAATACAGAGGGTGCATTAGTCAATCCAAACGGCATTACAGTAAACTCGTAATGCCCGTACCTGGTTCGAAATGCAGTTTTCGGAATGTCTTCCTTCTTCACACACAACTGATGGTATCCAGATCGAAGGTCAATCTTTGAAAAGTATTGAGCCCCATGCAGTTGGTCAAATAAATCATCAATACGAGGTAGGGGATACTTGTTCTTTATCGTTATAGCATTGATCTCCCTGTAGTCGATACATAACCTCATAGATCCATCTTTCTTTTTAACAAAAAGAACAGGGGCTCCCCATGGAGAAACACTAGGGCGAATAAATCCCTTATTACTCAATTCCTCTAGTTGTTTCTTTAGTTCGACTAACTCTACAGTGGCCATTCTATAAGGGGTCTTCGATATAGGCCTTGATCCAGGAATCAAATCAATAGAAAACTCAACTTCTCGTTCTGGAGGATGTCCAGGTAAATCTTCTGGAAATACATCTACAAATTCTTTCACAACAGGTACATCCTCTATTTGAACATTCCTTTCCTCACCCGCAGTTATTTCATTCTCTTCCTCCCCAATAATTGAATTTAGTTGAGCTATTGAGGGTGGATCTAAATAAGAATTAGGTGGTGACGATTCTGCTCTAAAAATAAGGTGTTCCTTATCATTATCATCAAAAATCGTAACCTCTTTCTTCTTACAATAAATCTTCGCATCATAGTCCGAAAGCCAGTCCATACCGAGGATTATATCAAACTCAATCATAGGTATGACGATGAGATCAGCAGATAAAGAAAATTTATGTGCTCTAATGGGGACTGATTCACAAAACTTTGTTGCAACGATACTTCCCTTAGGAGTTTTAACTGACAACTCCCTTATTAAATCAAATTGGAAATATCTAATTTTCTTAGCAAACTGGGAATATATGAAACAATGCGATGATCCAGAATCAAATAATGCATTTGCTAAACTTGAGGAAACCATTAAATTACCTGCCACTACGTCTTTCGGAGCTTCTACCTCAACAGTAGTGATAGCATAAGCCTCGCCTTGATCCCTTGTCCTTTTCTGAGGTAAGTTCTCCTGACGCTTAGGACATGCATTTGCATAATGCCCCATCTCCCTGCAATTGTAGCACTGAACGTTGGTAGCTTCCTTCTTCCCCTTGCAATCATGAGCTTGGTGGCCTTTTTCACCACACTTGTAACAGACTCCCATTCCCTTCAAGCAAGTACCAGGATGTTTCTTCCCGCATTTACCACAAGATGGATATTCAACCTTTCCCTTCTTCCCCTTATTTCCATTCCCAGATTGATCAGCAGGTCTCTTCTTCTCTTTCTTTGCTTTAAAGTCATAAGACTTAGAGAATTCCTTTTCGGTCTTTATAGCACATGAGACAATGTCTTCGTACGATGAAAAGGATTGTGAGACTAATGCTCGACGGAGAAATGGTTTTAACCCATCAAAGAAACGATCAATCTTACTTCGTGGGTTGCGAATATAATCTCCAGCATACCTTGCTAACCTTGTAAAGTTAGCCTCATACTTTGTGACATTCTCATCCTCCTTTTGTCTCAGACTCAGAAATTGTCTTTCCATATCCGCTCGATGGTCGCGGGGGAAGTATTTTTCTAAAAACAGATCTTTGAATTCCCTCCATTCCATATTTGATACTTCATCATCTTCCTTCGTATTTTGAATCAATGACCACCATTGATCAGCATCTCCAGTGAGGCGGTAAACTGCCATGATAACTTTTTCCCTTTCACTGCTCCCCAAAGCCTGAAATATTTTCTCTAGGGAAAATATCCATTGCTCAGATACTAAGGGATTTGTATTCCCATTGAACGTTGGTGGTTGTTGCCTCATGAATCGATCTAACATTGATCCTCCACGCTGCGGATCAGGGTGCTCCATACGGGTAAGGTTATTATTCATAACCTGAGTAAGTTGTCCCAGTATGGTGATTAGCTGATCAGCACCAGTTGCATCACCAGCCCCACAATAATTATCTTGAGAAGGAGGGCAATCCCTACATGGAGTGCGTGCATTGATACGGTTTCCATTTCTTCCACTAGGCGCCATTTCTAAACAATGGCATAAACTAGATCAGTTTATGAATCAAAATACATAATCCCATACTTATAAAACACTTAACATAAATTGAACTATTTATGGATATAATCCATAATCATAAAAATGTTTTCTTTGAGGAAGTATATACTCATAAACCCTTCATAATTATTTGTAAAGATAATGAGATTTATCCTAAGCATATCCCCCGGGAGTGTCGTAACCAAGAGTGCAGCAAGGCCTGTTGTCGTTCACCAGTTCCCGTTCGAGTCTAGCTCAAAGCGGTGTTTTCGGGTTTTACCCCTAGGTACATCTGTGCCAGAGCCGCCTCTACCTGCTCGTATCCAGACAGGGATGTATTTCTCGGAAAACTCACAAAATCTCTACAATACCAAAATTCTAGGAAGTTCTTCTATACTAATACTCAAAGTTCATCTTAGGTCTACGTGCTCTAATCAGAGTTTATCTAAATCTAGTTTCCAAGGTTTGTACTAAACTTCCTCTGATACCAACTGTAACGCCCCGACCCCAGTTACCCAGAGTCGGTGCATTAATTACATAACATTGGCATGATCACAAGAAAGATCAAATCTCGAAAGACCGATTAGTTTAGTAGCCTTGGAAACACTAGATATAATCATAAAGTTTTACATTACATTTCAAAGTGAAAAACTACTACAATACAAAGTCTTCATATCCACACTATTAACCCCTCATAATATCCCTGCAAGTCATTCATAATTTACTTCTTCACTTCCTGGGAAAAATAAAACATAGAAAAGGGGTGAGCTCAAATGCCCAGTAAGGATAACAATATAGCGGAAACTTTCATAAATAAGAATAAACATTTAAGGCAATGTATAACTAAAACAAAAGCCTTTTAAATATGAACTTCCAACATGGTATGGCATAAATAAAATGAAATAATGCTATTTACTTATTCACATGGATATTCTACTAATCGAATAATCACATGCAAAAATCAATAACCACTTTCATAATGTTGGAATGCATAATGCCAGACTATCATAACCACATAGCCAAGGCCTCATGCCAAGACTACAAATATGATTTTGTCAAGGCCTTGTGCCAAGACACTAGTTTGTCTCATGAGACCTACCGATGCATCGAGGAGCTATAGCGGGCTCCACCCGTCACTTATTAAGTCCAATGCATTCCCATATGAAAAGGTTTAAACATAACATAAACATTCGTATTAAAACTAGCATACGAAATGTCAATACTTTCACAATAAACTATGAATGGTATAAAAATAGCACATCCACAGTCAAACATATCACAAAACCTTCAATACAATATAGAAGTTTTGTATCATAATAAATCAACTTCAAATAATCTTAAAATCCATCAAAGGATGTTGACATAGATGAAATCAAAATTCTTTTTAAAGAAATATCTCCTTTTATTTTGAAATCATTTAAGATCCATATAAAATAAAACATTTTCTTTGAAAATATTCTTATAAGCTTGTAAGGAAAGCTTTGAAGATTTTATAACGGCGTAAAATAACCGCACCCGCCGTATAAGTTAAAAAAAACATTCTTACCTCAATTCTGTCGAAAAGGTTAAAAAGGACCTTGTTTTGTAAACGACGGAAAGATTCCTTTATAAACCTCTTATAAAAAGTCAAACAAGGGTATAAATGACTTTAACCCATATTCTTGTAAATAGTAAAAATGTTTTGAAATACATTTTTAAGAAACATGGATGTGGATGATAAAGATATCCCAGTAGATTATTACGTATAAACAACCTCGGATAATGAAGAGATTGTGAAATAACCCTTACCTTGTACTTTTCCTTGGTTGGGGTAGGTTAACCTCCTGTATAATGGTGAAATAATTGTTATTAAATTATACAAGAATCATATATATTATTATGATATCATATATGATCTTTTAATATTGGTATCTTAGTATTATCGTTGTTTCGGGTGTTAACTTACTTGTTTTCTTTCATATGTTTTGTTACGTAAGACATGTTTGTAAAGGATAGGTTGTATATTATTCATATCCAGAATGATATCAAGTCCTTAAACATCATTTTTAAATCATCAAATGATAATTATACTTTAATGGTTACGATGGAGAATGAATCTCATCGCGTTCGTGGAGACGGTAGTCCGTACGTACGCACGAGCGACAATATCATTCTTTTGATATTAAAATAATATATAAATGGATGGTATATCATATATACAGAATCATTAACATGTTATATTTATTATTTACATGAGTTACACATCATTATTATACCCATCCAAATAATAATATATTGAATAACAATTACACCACGACGTGGAGACGGTAAGCCGTACGTACACACGTATGGTGACATGTTATTCAAAGGGTGGATATAATACTGAATATGGTTGTACCATATTTATAATAACATCACAGTATATGTAAGATACTGGAGTTATTATTTTAGAATGGTAAGAACAAAGGAAGAAGAAGTGGAAGAAGAAATGAACTTAGAAAAGGGTGGTGAAATCATTACCTCTTCTTCGGGTTCTTCCTTTTGATTTGATCAAAAGGGCTCCTTAGGTTGGCTTTCTGATCAAACTAAGGCCTCTAGGTTGTAGTGAGGGATGTTGGGAGAGTATTTGGGCAGAGTTTGGCCGAACCAAAAGGCTTTAGAGGTGTGAAGAAATGAGAAGGAGGAGTGCCCTTTTATAAGAGGGGTGAGGGGCACCTTTGGAAAAGCTAGAAATATTAATTTATAATAAATTCATATTCGGTTTCTAAAGGCTCCAAAGTTGACTATTCAAAGGATGAGGTGGGGATAGGTCGAAAACAACTCATCCAATAGAATTTAGACAGGTTTGGGTACTTATATTAACCTTATCTTTAAGTATTAACTCTAAGTTAATTAGTTTCACTTTTACAATGTCTCTTTGTATTTTTATATAATATGGTTAATAAACTTACTATATACATCCAAGAGACCCGCAAGTGGTCCATTAATGAGGAACCTATAATAATATAAGTCTCTTGGCTGATCCTTAGATTTTTTGGAATTTAATATCAATTAATAATATAATATTTGTTTTAAGAACTCTTTTATGTCAATTTTGACACTATTCAATAGTTGATTTTTGTGAAACTCCTAACAGATTGATTACTTCGAACAAAGTCAATTAAATAAATCCTAATATATCATATTATCATAGAAAATTAGTTTAATTCATTAAAAGTTTCATATTATATTTATTTGGGTATTTATAATATCAATTATTTTAATTTTTCACTATTATAGTAATTACTGCATCATCATTGTGTCATAAATAAAATAAATTATTCAATGTCTAAAAATTATAAATAAAATATCATTATGTAGGAAATCTTTTTAGATTTCTAATGAATATTTATAATCTAAAATCCAACATATATAACCCTATGTAAAAATTGTTGTTCTAAAAGATATATGCTTGTGTCATTTTTATTTTTATTTTGACTTTATTAATATAATGTGTCATTATCACTTACAAGTGGATCCATGGGGTCCCAAAATAGACCCAAAGATGCCCATGGTCGACCATGTATCAACCAATAGGGTTAAGACACGTTTTAGGGTAATTTAGTATTATTATAATATTATTTTTTAACCCTTATTTACCGGATTTACCCTTAACCATGGTAAATAAAATATTTACCGCAGTAATTATTCAAAATGTCTAAAAATAAAAGTTACCTATTTACACAATTTGAACATCCTGATTCCAAATATGGAATCCATTTTCCTAAATTCAAAACACAGAAGTGGCAGAAATTAATTTAAAATTAATTCCCGCTGTCAAAACAAAAAGCGTGTTTTTAAGAGATAATAACTATCAAAAGATTGACACTTGTTTATGTTCAGTTTAATTGTATAATTATGTACAATGACCAAAATTATATTAAATGGTAAAAATATATTCTAAATATACTTTAAAACCACTCAAATTCACAATTTATCACTATTAATTATTTTTATTAAAAAAGTTGTTTTTAATTAAAATTTAGTAATTTTCACTATTCATCAAAATATGAAAGTTATCCGAAAAGTACCAAAATTTCACCTTAGGCTAAATTCGATATTCTGAGTCCAAAAATGAAGTCCATTTTCAAATATAAAATATATATAATTTCAAAAATTAGGTATTACTATTCACAACGGCTAGTTTAATTAGTTGTGGTGTGTGTTAGAACTCGAGGTTGCGTACAACACACGCTATCGCATTATTCGAAGGGAAACGTACCGTAGAAGCTTGGGGTGTTACAATTCATTCTATATATGGTTTATGAATATGATTATTTAATACTTAAATGCCAATTTTTGTTTTTCATTAATTAATATATGTTGAAATGATAAAATATATCATGATATTGAGGCAAGAATATGAATGGATTAAGATTTTAATATGTGTGGTTCCATTATATCCCTCCAATTAATTGAGTAAATATTAATTTTTTCAAGATATCAAATGGTAGATAAACAGTTATCCCAATCCCAAAAACTATACATTATAGGTTATCCAAAGGCCAAATCATGTACACATGTGTTTAGCCGTAGCCAACAATGTGTGTAATATCTTAGTGGGTTTCCAGGAAATAATATTTATATAATAATGACTATTCCACAATTTGTGACACTATTTTATGATATCTACTTATGCCAATGTTTTCACTCATGGATCATGTTCATTGATTACTTTATGATTCATGTATTATTAACTACTACTGTTTATGAAATGACTCATAATTTCATTCTTTGAATTTTTGGGTATGATTTGAAAATGTTAAGATCATGCTCTCAAAACCTGATGATATTATATTCATAAAAATGATCATTTAGAGTTATTTAAGTTTTTTACCCTCTCTTAGAGTATGATCTCAAACTTTCTTTCCATTTTTCCTGATATTTTAATAAAGGATTAAAGTATGGTATGATTTAGAATGGTGTTGGTTGTTAATATCTTAATGGGAGATGATATAGTTTTTTATATATTCTAGTTATTTATATTTTCAATTTTCTAAATACTATGAAAAATTAATGTTCATATATGAATCGAAATAAAAATAAATGATTAATTATCTAATAATATTTAGTATTTATGTATGTAATTTTTGGTTCACCTTATGAATCACCTAGTTGATTATTTATAATTCACACAAATACAATCCCATAAAACCCAATTAACTTATAATTATTGTTTGATTATTTCATCTAAGTATACATACATAAATTATATATGGAGTCTCTACCACTGATATTTATTATACTAATTCCAAAATATCTTGTCACAATGAAGTAACATCTATAATAAAAAAAATTAATGTCCCACCAAATCATAACCGTTTTAATATGGTGAAAAACTACATAGACCCAAATTCTATCCTACATCATCAAAGGAGGGTGAAAATAATTGAGGTTCTATGAGTATCACATGAAATGAAATTTTTCCCCAAAAGGATCATTATATCCATAAATGTATAATTAGAGTTTAATAATACACAAAAATATGATACTAATAAGTATAAATAATACTATTAGTTTCCAAAATTTTACACTATGGTTTGAAAAAGTCACTTACAACCCTTTAAGGGTTTTTAATCAATAGAGGCATAAGAAAGAACCAAATACATGAAAACCTATCACATTGTGATTTAGATATAACATAGAAAACAGTGGGGTTTATTTTATTTAGATTACTAAAACCCAAAATTATTCACATAAACTCAATTAATGGGACTATGATTATAGTAGTATATTACTATGGGAAGATCATATAAATTTTATTTTTAGAGGATATGAGTTTCATAAAATCAAAATGTATTATTTAAATTAAATTATATATTTCCCAATCAATCTCTATTTAAATTTTTATAACAAACTAATGATAATCACATAAAAACATAGAGAATAATTTCCATGGTCACCCTATGTTAGAGGACAATTATAAAATTCATAATGTATAACATTAATCATTTCTGAGGAAAATGAGTAAATAATCGTCAGATTAAATTTTCAATAAAAATAAGAGATTAAAATAAAATTTAACAATAAATAAAATCCAATTCAACCCCTTTATAGATCTTAAATCACCCCTTATGAGGGTTATCCCTGTTTTTGGGAAAATATGTCAATAAAATATTGTAGTTGTCTCATTAAGGTGGAATTAAAGAATGGAAATAAAAAAATAATGAAAACTACGTCATTGTGTGAATAGTTTCAATATATATAATGGGAATAAATTTACAAAATAATAGAACAATTTATTCATGAAATTAATAATAATAAAATAATATAATAAAAATAAAAATCATTTATCATTCATTATATAATTAGAGCAACTAGTAAATTAAGATAAAAACATACAAACAGTAATTAGCTACACAATATTACATTCAAAAGACAGCCAAACTACAACCATTTAATTTATTACCACTACCTAAAAGGGGTATTTGGGATCATTAATCATTTCATTTATATATACATGTCAAATTAACTGACTATGGTTGTAATAGTATTGTGGAAAATGTATTGAATTTATACTTTTCCACCCTTGACCAAAATCTATGTAACTTGAATTCCCTTTCAACACATTAAAAACAATATTCTATAAAATAACATAAGTGTTAATATAATAATAAAATATATAAAAATATAAATTCTAAATTTTAGAAATATTTCATCACATTTGGATAATCCATTTGACTATACTGATAAAAATTTTGGGCAATCATTCCAGGTTAAAACATCATGACCAAAATTTATCGTCAACTTACGATTACTATATTACAATTAACAATTTATAATTATCTCAAAAAAATTGAATGAGACAGTAAACATTATATCTCAAATTCACCAAAATAATGTAGGCATCATAAAAGTTTTAAAATGACCGGTATGTTCATTTTAGTGATTTGGTGTATATATTACATTTAAAATGAATTTATAGTTTCAAGGTGCAAAATTATTTTCACACCTAATAAATATAACATTTTATATAAGGAAAAAATAATCACAATAAATTATCCATATCCAAAAACAAAAAATCTAATTCATTCCTCATGCAACTTAAAGAGGTGTGGATAAATGGGATGAGTATTAGTGAATTTTATGAAATAATATCAATCCTAATGAGAAATTATGTTTTAATTGTAAATTTCATTAATAGTAATGATTATGAATACTGATAATATTAATATGCTATATGAAACAGTGAATATTGTCTACTTTTTATGGAAAATCAAAACCCAAACATGATTTTTCTTAGTCCATAGAAAATTAAACTCTCAAAAAGAAAAAAATGAATATCATTTCAGACACAAAATTTAATATACATTGTCTACTATTAATTACTAAAATAAAAAAAATCATAAAAACAACAAAAATAATTAAAAAATTATGGTGTATATAAATATCCTAAGCCCAACACCATTATATTATTCAAATTCACCACAAACATTAATGCAATCAGAATTAAGCCAAATGATGCATCATGCATCAAAGAAAGCCCCGTGGATTCAGATTTATTTGAGGGTAATATATGAAATAAATATGTGGGACTCAGGTTTTTATCCTAATATATTATCTATTTTTTTCAATTTTTTTATTTTTTTACATTTTTCATATTAATTAACTCTGTGCATAATCATGAAAACCCATATAGTGAGACTTTCGTGATGTCTCCAAAAGATAATGAACATTGTAAAAATATTAAATGTCATACTTTTAGAAATGATATTGATCTAACTCAACAAATAACAATTTCATCCTAAAAAATATAGATAAAACTCATATCGTTAAGGAAGGAAACTATGTAGTCGTTGTCCCCATGTACTGAAAGCCACATATTAAGTATATTGATTTCTCGATTTGAAATTTTTATTGTTTTTTAATACTCATATTACACATAAAATTATAAAAAAAGATAATTTAAGTATATTTGGGCCCTAAAAAATCAAACTCACACCCCACAATCGAAACGTCATACATTGTGATATTTTTCTAAATGCATTTATATATAGGTTGTGAAATTTTACACCTGGTGAATTTTCATTCAACAAATTATTCTCATGTTCTTAAAAAAAGTAAAACTAAAATCATGAAATGATAATTTATTTTATATTTTTTTAATGTTCACAAAGAACATAATCACATGAAATTAAAAATAAAATTTATTTTCCATTAATGCATACAAATGATTTTTATTTTCAAAAACCAAATAAATAATTCCATAACCCTTAGTGTTCAAAAATGAAAATTTATTAATGGAATGAAATAATATTTAGGAGTTGTAAAATGTAATTTTAAATAAAATTATAAAATAATTACATTATAAATTTTATTCTATAACAAAGTGATCATTTATGATACATGTCAATCAGAGATACCATGTATAGGAAGATATAATAAGTTGATAATTATTAAGTATATGATTTGACTACAAATACATCAATCCTAGAGGTTAATGGATCTTACAAAAAACAAATCCGAAGACAATTAAAACCAAAATAGGATCCTTGAATTGAAAAAAAAAATAAAGAAAATTAAAAATCATTCATATTTTAGAATTCCAAAAACAATGGTTGGGGATGTAATATATATATATATATATATATATATATGTGAACAAAAAAATATAAAAAATATAATTATATATATATATATATAATTATTGGAAATGGATGGAGGAGAATACATAGTACAATGGAAAGATTTCTCACATATCACCATTTGTTCATGGGATTGAACAGTGTGTCCATAGTTTATATTTTGGCTGGCACATGACCTTTGGACTTACCATTTACCTAAATTTTTATTTATATTTTTTAAATTTATTTTAAATTATATGTTTTTATTTTTTAAGATAAAATAAAAAAACTAACACCAAAAAATAAAATGAAATAAAAAATACTATATAAAGTCCATGTTGCCTCATTGAAATCCCTTAGTTTTAAGTAATTGGATTGAGTTGGATTCCCATGAATACAAGTGTTTTCTTGTTTATAGGTTAGATCATTAAACAACTCTTTAGTTTTATGTTTATATAATAACTGTATTAAAGGTTTTATTTTTAATCCATTAACATTAAAGATATGACCACATTTGGATATGTAATCATGATTTCCCTTAAAGGGTACACTTGATTCACATTTTTGGGCCTGGGCCATCTAGAGATTTACATCCATACACATAATTAACAATTATAATTCTATAAGATAACATATATTTTAAATTAAACATTTTTTAATATAACAATAATATAATTGCAGGACTTAGTTTTATCTTTTTTAATCATTGATTATTTATTACCCACCATCTGATGTTCCTTAAGATCATTAAGTTTCAATTTTCCCTTTATTCTAGCTTATAAAATATCAAAATTTTGATTCAGGTTTACCAAAAATGAATTTTTCCCAATTTTAACAAGTAAATGACATGATCTACCATACAATAATTTATATTTATAAAAGTATTAAATTCTTTTTTATGTTGATTTATATACACAAAGGGTGTCTAAGAGATTCACCTACCAATTTCTCTTAAATGGGTTAATAGATTTTTCAATATTTTTCATTTTTTTCTATTTTAAAACCAAATTTGACCATTTTTTTGGTGATATTATGGTCACATACATGGATATGTGTGAAAAGATGGTGCAACTACTGAAATTGGTTCTTGTATCAAAAGAAATTCTATAGTAATATTAAATCTAGAAATGAAGGGTTTTTAAGGAAGGGAGTCATAACATGATAATCATAATACATAGTAAGAATGGATAGAAACCCTTTTTAAAAAAATTTATAACTAGGTAGTTGTTGAGATATTCCCTTGAGTTTTTTAATATTCCCATAAAATTAATTTCCAGAAAAATAAAATATTTCTATATTAAAAATATGGTTGTGGAGAATTTGATTCCTTATACTGATGAATTATAATTTTAAACCAAGGGGAACTATGATAAATTTTAGAGGAATCCTTTTAGAGTATAGAAAATAATAAACCACATTATAGATACTTTATACTTGTTTTTAGTATAAATATGGCCTCCAAGTTAATGCGAATAAAAAAAACTGCGAATTTTCATTTTCATATTAACAAGAATGCATCTATTAATTATATAACGAATAAAACATAAAAATTTATCTATCATAGAAGACATTTTTTTTTTACATCAGAAATTTATTTCTTCATGGGTTGAGTCAGAAATTCATTTTAATGATAGAAGTAACCAAGTAGTATTCAATATAATTATACCATGGGAAAACACTCAAAAATTAAAGATACTAATTAAAGAAAAAATTAAACCAAAAAATATGATATTAATTTTTCATGAATTCTAACCCATGATTTGATAATATACGCTGTTTTAAACCATCATTTTATCCTAAATATTTGGGTCAAATTATTATAAGATAAAGACTCATCATATCAATATGGTCATGAAATATATTTTTTAAAATGTATTTCAATACCTAATGATTGAAGAAAATATTATTGAGGGATTGTATGATATATACTCTAAACTGAAATATTGAAAAATCAATAGTATGAATTGTTTTCTCAGTGGTTGTGCATTTTATTTTTGAACCATTCAATGATATTATTTCATAATAAATAACTAAAGGAGTTTTCTCACATAATTACCTGAAGAAACAGCCTATTAAAAATTAGCATCCATCACATAGGTTTTTGAAATGAGTATTTCAATTGGGATATTTCATGATGGATAGAGAGAGAAGATATTACATCACTGTTGATAATGATTCCTCACACAATTTTTTCATTCAAAAGGTGTATCTTTCATAATTATAGCACCAATAGATTGTGAATTTTTTTTAATATCCTAATGAACCATCAATATAATGTATCATGTAGAAATAAGTATCACACTAAATTTAATGTTTTTGGAGTGGGATGAAGATAAACAATATAAACCTTGGCTTTAATAACCCCAATTACCCTACCATATACAAAATGCTGGAGGACTATTCCTATACCATGATATTAAATTTTTTATAATTTATGAAATGATACATATCCTCAAATATGAACAGAACCCTATGAGTATTTATTAGTAATTTCTTAAATATAATGATGATTATAGATAATTCAGCGATAAAGGCATCACGATACCCCATGATGTTAGAGATAATTATCATCATGCCCCTCAAAAGGGTAACATAGAAATTAATAAACCCTAAGAGGAATCTATTGAAGTTAAAAAATCCAAAAGGACTTGTTTTTGGTTATTTTTTCATGAACTAGTTTGGAAAAATCTATTTTATTATACCCTTAATACTCATATAAGAAAAAGAAAAACTATTATACCACTATAAAAAAGTTACTTCACAATGAAAGGTAAAGTAATGTGATAATTATTAACAAAAATTATTATCTTTATATAGATTATTCAATCTAAATATCCTCTACTGAAACTTCTGGGGATAAGCTCACCATCCTAATTTGTTATCACAGTAATTTCAGCCTTTTTAGGATCCACCAGAAGTGGGATTAACCACTCATTATATATAAGGGGGTATATAATATCCCTTTAAATAACAGAAAGATTTTTACATAAAACATATATTATTTTAGTATTGAGGCTACACATGGTTTATATTGATGGTTTAAAATCATTTTGAACATAAATTATATAGGTCTCGATGAGTGGGATAATCATAAGAATATCACAAAGGGTCCATCCAATTGCATTCTTATTCGTTCTCAAGACACCCAAATCATTCTATCATTCTTGTATTTTAGAGAATAATAAACTAAACCACAAAGGGTATTATTTTACCATATGAATACATACTTGAGTGGGGTATCCTAGACCTTGAATTTTTGTTCATTTTGGTTTAAATTTATGATGTTATATTGGAAATTTGAATCGGTATTAGTTTCTATTTTTAGTATTCATCATATAATTGGATCATATAAAATAAATGTTTGATCTACTAAATTGGAAGAATATGTGTTTAATGGATATGTAATTTATTTTTGTGATTTTTTCAAAGGGTTTATAGACATATAATCCTAAAATATAATCATAGTATATATGAAAGGCATAAAATGCATGGATCACAATTTCCCTCATGTGAAAAAATAAAATATTTATCTTCTAAAAATAAACATCCTTATAAAATTCATTGATGTTTCTCATGTTCACATTCAACACTGACTATCCAATTCAATTTGTTAACCACATCATATTCAGTATTTTTATAGGGTTCATTATAATTTTTTATCCAGGGTCATATTCCTAATATTTATGTTCATAATCCACTATTAGCTCATATATTAGCTGTAAATTATTAATAGGAATGGATAAACAATGAATATAGGAGTTTTACCCCTAGTGATTATATTTATATGTTTTTAAAGGAAAAATTATTTGGTTTGGTAAACTATTTTTCTAACTTCTACTAAAACATCCATTAATATAACTTTAAATACCCAAATTATATGATCAGTATGTTTGTGAGTGATAGATGTGGGTTAAATATCATCAATACCTTACTAAAAATACACAACATATAAAATTTGGTTTAAATTGGAACATATATCATATAATATCATAATAAAATTTTCACTTCATTCTCCACATTAATTAATGAAACAATAGTGTCTTTTATATTAGGATACATGGAACCAAGGATGGTGGTTCTCATTTTAGAAGCCAAGATGATTTTTTTGGGCGATAATTTTCTTTTTAATATACAAAATTCATTAAGGAACATTGAATATTAATGTATTATTTGGAATGTATCATGAATTGTACTTTCCGAACTTATTATGTGGGAATATATCCTTTAATTTTTCATTCAACATTGTTCTGTAACCCCATATCTTTATTTAAAGGAAAGGAGTGAATTTCAGGATTATAGGGTGGAGGTGTACTATCACATTCTTGTCTGATTTCATAGATTTAAAGGGTTTTTATTTATCATTATCATGATACTTTGAATCAAAATATAGTTTAGGAATGGTCATGTATGTGTTTCAATAACCTTCCCACTTCTCAAGATAGTCATTTCTTTGAAAAATTTGATATATTATTATGTGTAACTAGATTATCCCTTTATGGTTTGGATAAGAATATCCTTAGTGGGCATTATTTCTTTATCGGTTTTTATATTTTTTATTTTTTTAAGGGATGGATTTGCAAAATTAATTTTCTACATTTTCTTATATAGTTTCTCAAGTATTTTTAAGGGAACAAATTTGTTACAGGTTTTAGTTGATTAGTTAATCATGTATGATATCAATGATATTGGATGGGTTTTTTAGGTTATTAGTAATGTAATGGGGGTTATTGGGATTATACTGGTATGATTTAATAGATGTTATCACTTGGAAAATGTTTTAGATGGTAGGGATTTGGACCTTTCCATAGACCATGTTATTGTTTATCCTTCCAATAGAATCATATATGATCATTATACCATGGATTAAAATTTATTTCATATTATTGATTTTGAAAATATATTTCATTGACCACCATAGATAGAAATAAAAAAATCCCCAAATTTATGGAATTAATGGTTTAAAAATATTAATTCTTTTGTTAATGTTTTTTTGATAAATTATTAAAAAAGGGTTAAACAATTGAATATGATATACCTTCTTAATATTCATCTCCCCGATTTACTAATTTTGGATAAAATAGTATCACTATAGATCTATACCTCTATATGTGTGGGAGAAACAATAGATTTGGAAGGATTTTCATGATATTATGAAGTTCTCCAAGATTTGTTTTATTTAAGAAGACATTACATACACTAATAATCAATATTTAATGTTTTTTAATGATATTATGTGGGTCTCCAAGATTTGTTCCAGTATTATAAACCCATGGTGACATACCATGTTTATGAGATATTCAATCATTTCTAATGTTTCATAGAAATAATCTCTCAAACACTCTTTAATGAAATTTTATTACTCTATTTTATTGAAAAAAAATTACTGTGGGGAGGGTCATTTTTATAAAAAGATATTGATAATTGATCCTGGGAGTTGATATCATCATCATTGTATACTCAAATTTATTTGGTGGAACATGGCCTCAAGAATAACATTAGACTCCTTGAAATAATTGTATGTCATCAATAACTCCATACCACGATTTGTGGGATGATAGTGAAGGAATTTGGTTACAATATATAATGGAAATATTCTAAATAATTGAATCAAATTCAAGAGGTTTCATTGGTTCTTGTAGGTGTACAATAGTAATTCATGGTTTGATATAGAAAATTTCAATATTTAGGTGCTACCTTCTTTTTTGTATCCATTTTGGTTCCAACCAAGTTTTATGATTGGGTTATATTGATGCACCTCCATTGGAGTTACCTAATGAATGAATTCTATTTTTTTAATGATTAGGATCTAAATGGAGAAGATCCCAAATACCAATTGACTTCCCTACCCTATAATTATCCACCTAAACTAGTATGTTTCAATGGTCAATGATATTGGAGGATATACATGAATGGAAAAAATGCGGAATGATAAGATAAATCGGGGTGAGAAGAGAATGAGAGTGTCTAGGACTACATTATAGAGTGTATAAAAATAAATCCAAAATTTAGTTTATTTAAATTTATAGTATGGGGTGAAATGGTATTATACAGCCCAATAAGGGTTTTACACTACAACAAAATTGAACAGTATTTGTGATTTAAACTGATGCCAAATATTTCTGTGACGGTTTCCAAAACCCACCACTAAAGTTGGATTTGGTATCAAAATTTTGTTTGTTATTTACTTTTAGAAGTTAATTTTAATATCCTTCACAAATGGTTCATTTATGAGTGGGTTTCCCTCCCAAAAGGGTAACAATTTAGCTGTAGTTTAATGAAATATTATATTCTTTGGATTATTTGGGAGGGGAAACCCCAAAAAAAGAAGCTCTAAAAATCAATTTCTATTGCGGTGTTTTAGACCACTACTAAAAATTGAAATATTTAGAAGTTGATAAAATTGATAATAATTAATTTTTTTTAAAACAAATACAATTGCAAAAATTTGTAGCCTAAGAATAGCCAAAGGAAAAACAAAAACAAATATATCAAAACAAAATTGTTCTATCCCACTTGCAACACCCATAAACAATTATCCCATTTCAAGTACATAAGAGTCAATCCATTGTAAAATATTAACACAACGTACATGATAAATAAAAAAATACAATCATGGACCTCAATATGGTTTTAAACATAACCATTGAAATGATTATATAAAAAGTTCCAAATTTTTATTTTTACATCAACTATGAATCCAATGTGAACCCTAATTACTACACAATGAAATTTTATTAACACCCTTTCAATATCCACATCCTTATATCATCACATTCATGAAAATTATATTTCAAATTTTAAAATGTTGTATAATTAAATTTAATCACAAAAACAATGAATTTTTTTTACTAAATGATTTTGATGTTGTGTGATTTACAAGATCACTACCGTCCATTAATGCAATCTCACCAAAGATAGATGTAGTAATATTCTCATATAATTCAACCAACACATTATGCGATGTTATGACAGTTGTGTCTTGCATCCATTTATGATCCCCTATTCTTGAATTGTGATTTTCTTGAAAATAGACTCTCTCCTTGGAATTCTTGACATATTTTCATATAAAGTTAACTTTGGAATGTATATTTCAATAAATTCATATAGAAAATTCATGATTTCACATGTAACATATGTGGTTGATAAATGAATGGATGCCGTAATATATGTAATTTTCCATAAATCATTCCTTTTTCCTACCCCATCGCTAAATCATATACTTCATACAATCCTGCAGGACTAATATTTTAATTATTAGGATGAAAAAATAAGTTCACTTCTTATTGTTGAGGAAATTCAATTTCAGATGTCCAATCATGCACTGCATCACCCATATCATACAAGTCTCATTATTTTATGTGAAAAACTACACTCCGCCCTTCATCCATGAAATATTACACATAATATAACATTTTCTCTTGAGATGATAGTATATAATGATCATGTAATTCAGAGTCACTGACATCCACCAAAAAATAGAAGATCATAGAAGTAAATTGCAAGGAATTTCATTTAACCCCCTAATAAAATTTACCCACATTAAATTGAATTAAACAACTATAAAATCCCCATGGTAGTTTAATTTGATAATATTATTCAAATTTATATAGAATCCCTCTTTGAAAAATTTAAATATACTACTATTCTATGTCCTAAATCCCACAACCTAATCAACTGTATGAAATTTAATGCCATTCACATATTCTGCATCTGACATCCTAGATTGTTTTAGAGGTCCTCAAGCCGCAAACGTTAAAACTTTTAAAAAATCATCTTTATTATTCATAACAATGATCGAAAAAAGTATTATACATTTTTATATTTACATAATATATGTGACAACCTAATATTTTTATTGGTTGAAATATTTATGAAGACACGCACAATATAAACAAATCAACAAGATCTTTATTATCAAATTTGGTGATGTCTTTCTCATTTTCTATTTTAATTATCATTAGTCTCATTGTTGTAATCTTAATATATTTAGTAAAATGATCTACAATTTCACTATTCAGCAACACATAACTATGTTTATAATAATTCCCTTTCTTTCGGTGTAACTTTTGAGATCTTCCAAACTGATTGACCAATAATAAGAAAGTTTTTTTATTTCCCATGTATTTGATATTGAGTCAATATGTCATCAACACATCCATGTTGATTAAATAATTTCACAATATCATCAAGATATCTATAAAAAATAGTAGATGCACTCCTCCTCAAAATGGACTTCAGAAATAGATCCTTTTGGTTGAGATTTATTTTTCATGTATGACTTCAAATTCCCAAAATAGCTATAAAATAAGATAAATAAAACATAATTTTTTATTTATTTAATTTTTAATTTTTAAATAAAATTGATTATTAACATATAAATAATGTAATTTATAATTGGATACATCCATAAATAATGTGTGAGGATTCTTAATTTAGCTTCCCTGACCAAATGAATTGTCAAGTGAATCATGACGATAAAAAATTATGGAAGAAAGATAATCTCTATTGAAAAAAGATTCAATAAAAATCTCTCCTACAGGTTTGTTTTGTTAAAATGATTCTAGGGTTTTATAACCTATTTTTAGATGAATTTGAAAAAAATAGTACTGTAGTAGTAACCTTATCAGATAATAATGTATGCAATGCTAATGGTAGTAACTGATGTAACAAAATATGTGAATCATGAATTTTTAATCCATGTAACTTGTAATAATTTAAGTTAATACACCTTGATATATTTCTTTAATACCCATCATATACCTTAACATGTTTTAATATTCAATTTAATGTATCTTTATACATATTTTTTGATGGAAATATTTCTATAACAATCATTTCACTATCATTTACCAAGAGATCATGCATTATATTAGTTGTTTGTAAGTCATTCAAGTAGTGAAATGGTTTGTCTCTTTTCTATACTCATTATGAAATGTGAAGAGAAAATTTTTACTAAATAATTTCCCTAATATACATTACATCAATATCATGCTACAAAAATTAAATTCCATGTATAAAATTTTGATGAATATACTTTTTTCCATCCATTTTTTTATTCCAATTTTACTTGATGATGCACTTCAAACTCATTTCCCACTATTATTTAAGGGATTCACCTTAAAAAACTATGTTTCAAAATTTCTAATTTGTACCAATATTTTGGAACATATCAAAAAATTTGTAGGTATTCTATGATCAATAATACATTGGATTTTGACTTATTGATCAGAAATATAGTTGATGCATTGAGAAATATTTAATGACACAATAATAATGATTTTTTCTATGAGGTATTAATTTTGGATCAAAATAATTATTTCAAATAAGAAAATATAAACCCATGTATGTATTCCATCTAGCTAAATTCTCATGTATTATGAAGTCGGTACTGATCCACATTAGAGAAACTTTCATTTTGAGCAATGTTTTAAACAATGCATCATATTACCAAACATTGTTCCCCCAAAATACCTATAATTATTCAATTTGATGATACAAGTATACATAAATATAATTTCTAGGTATTTGATTCTTGGAATAATGATTGAAATTATATCATCAGTTTGTTTTATAGATAACCAAAAATGCATATTGGAAGTGATAGAAAACTCTCAAAATTCTATAACTCGTTTTCAAATTACAAAATGTATTGAATTTATATGTAGTCAATTACAATAAAAAATATAATAGATTAGATAATAAATCTATATTTAATGAATAACATTTCTTTCATGATTTTGAATCTCTTGGATGTCACGTTACCATATCATTTTTATTATCTATAAAATACCACTGCACGTGCTCAGTAGTTTTTGATTATATGAATAATCATTACAATCGTTGATTTAAAAGAAAATTAATACAAAACCTTAATTGGAGTGTTCCTTTTACTCTTATTCATAATCTTATATTGAGTCAGACATCCAACATCACCTATTGACTACCATCTATATGAAGATCATTTTTTTCAATCCAATTCTCTTGAATACTCACCCAAATAATGAATAAAATCATTACTATAGACCTCAATTTTGGTATAATTCAGAAAAATATTACTAAAAAAATTATATAATAAATAGATATATAGATCCTATAATTTGGAAATAAATCACATAAAAATTACAATATCATAGACATCAAAATAACTTTAATTATATATGGGCATTTGATATGGTACAACTATAATAGAAAAGAATGTTTTTAAGATTTCAATCATCCACCATACATCCATTGATTTCCATCATCAACTAAACCATGAGACACATTTTTCTTCTCATTGATGACCTATCGTATATTAGTATCCACTGAATAAATAGAGGGATCCAATTATATATTTAAATCTAGATCTGGTTATGTTATAGTAAAAAAACATTAATTTTCATGTCTCCATTTATATCACCCCAAACTAGTTGTTATGATATGTATTGATGTAAATATATATTCTTCTATTAATGGTGATCCAATTTTGTATAAGTATTTTCATTTTATTTTCCATTTTTGATAATGTTGGGAAGACATTCTGTTGATTGGAATTAGTGCTCAAACATTTTATAACATTTGATTCTATGAGACAAATCCAACACAAATATAAAGCTGGAAATTGATTCAATATCATGTGTTATTAAACATCATCCATCTTCGATCATTTTATAAATTTACATTTAGGACATTAACATATTATTCTCTCATCAATATGTTGATTGAAAATTTAAAAATCTAAAAACTCCCCAACCCTTAGCTTACTAAGTCGTGTTCCTCAGTAATTTGACCCATATTTTATCAATATATATTACAATTCTCCTAAAATATAATAAAAAGATTAAAACATATAATAATTTATAAATAATAATACAGAAAAATGGAAGTGAAAAAAAACGGTTGTTATTGTAATATTCATTTAAGTACTAAAAAACCTAATTTAAAAAAATAAATAAATCATTGATATTATAATTTAAAATAGAATAAAGAGAAAAATAATACCATCATAATGAATAACACCAATTTAAATCATTAAAATTCATCCCTGAAAGGGATTACAATTCTTCTTGGAGGATACTTTAGTTACATGAGGCTCAAGAGGGTCTCAAACATTAATTTTTTTAAAGTGTCAATAAAACATTCATAAAGTGATTCAGAAGGCAATACATTTTCACATCATTTAAAAGTAACATTTTGAATGTTCATTTAATATCACTTATTATATCGCACATTGAAATATAAAATTTTACATCAAAAAATTAGAAGTTAAGAGACTGTTATTTGTAGGATTTAAAATGCTATCAATAACCCGTATTTCAATATTGAACTTATAAATTTGTAAAAAAATTCAATCCCCAATGAGACTTCTGGCCTCAAAAACATTTAAAAAAATATTAACATCCAATTATGATCATTCTCAAAAACATGCCTCTAATACAACATGCAAACATTTTAAAGACCAAACTGGTGTGTTGGAACTGGAAAACGATTCCCCACAATATCGAAAATAATTCCAAACATGATCCAGGATCACAGCCCATTTTGCAAGATTTGATTTCATCGGTCATAGGCCCAAATGGAGTTATGGATTTTGTGTTTTGGACATTTGAAGTTGTGCTGGAAAACTGGTCTACGGAGCCCATTTGCGAAGCTCCCTCTGTCATGGAGCAAGGAGGCAGGATGCTCTGTGAACCCCTTTGATGTTCGCAAACCTGTTGTGGAGCAAGGAGGCGGGATACACCGCGAACCCCATTGACGCTTCTGAACCCTCTTCAACCCAAAAAGGTGGGATTCTCCACAAACCCCTTTGACATTCAAAAACCCAACGTAGAGGGATATCTTCCTCATGGTGTCTCCATCGCCTATAAATACCCAGCTCACCCCCCATTAGATGAAAATCACTATGCCCCTTGGTCATCCAATCTTCCACTTCACGGAGCTCTAGATTCCCTTGCAAAGCGGCTCCACAAGTTCATTCTCCTCGAGCAGCTTCCTTCACAAAGGTGCTCTCTGAGTCCCTGCTCCGCGAGCAGCTTCTTTCACAAAGCTGATCCTTGAGTACATGCTCTACGAGTTTCTTTCCTTTGTGAAACTGATTCCAGATTCCATGCTCTGTGAGATCTTTTCCTTCACGAAGATTTTCCATGAGACGCCATGCTCCACAAGACCCATTGCACCGCAAAGCCACTTTTTGATGATCTATCATTTGTGAAGCTAGTACCTTAAATACCATCACTAAACCCCATGAAAAATGGAGAGTCTCACCATGAACTTTTTGGGTCGAGACGTCAGAAATTTCCATTACGCCCTTATGCGCAGCCACCTTCCACCTATTGGATACCATGATTTCAGATACTTCTCCAAAAACCATGAAACACCTTGAGTCAGCATATTCCTCTTGGTCTGTTTCCAATGTCATGAGTTGAGATTCCCATCATCAATTTCCCCTGAGTACCTTGAGTTGAACCATACCTCAAGCAACTCATCTTACCCCATCACATGACTCCTATGCGAGGTTAAACCAGAGAAGGCCTCCCTTGCGTAATTACCAACACCAACCATTTCTAGGTTCCTTATTCAAAACCGTCATATCTACATGAACACAAACTGTAGTGCACCCTATGTTACAAACAAAGGATGCCTCTTTCCCCAAACAAGAGATTCCTTATGCTCCATGAATGAGAAACCAACAGTCCTATCTACATGATTATAAACTTTAGTGTACCCTATGTTCCAAACATTGGATTCCTATTACTCCAAACAAGATATGCCTTATGCTCGAAGCATGAGATTCCAATATTAATTTTTACATGACTATAAATTGTAGTACTCCCTATGTTCCAAATATAGTATTACTCTTTCCCTAAACGGTAGATTCCTTATGATCCAATCATGAGATGCCAACAGTTCCTTCTACATTACTATAAATCGTAGTATTTACTATGTTCCAAATAAAGGATGCCTCTTTCTCCAATCAAGAGATTCCTCATGCTCCAAGCCTGAGATGCCAACAGTCTTATCTACATGGCTATAAACTGTAGTGCACCCAATGATCCAATCATAGGTTGCCTCTTACTCTAATAAATTATGCTCCACCTATAAGATGCCAAAAATCCTTTCTACACGACTATAACATGTTGTATTCCATATGTTCCAAATATAGGATTCTGATTTCTCTAAACGAGCGATGTGTTATGCTCCAAGCATGAGATGCCACTAGTCCATTCTACATGACTATAAACTGTAGTATTCTCTATGTTCCAAATATAGGATGCCTCTTACTCCAATCAGGATATGACTCATACACTAATCATGATATGCCAATAGTCCTATCTACATGACTATAAACATGAGTGCTATCTATGTTACAAACATAGGATGCCTCTTGCTCTAATCAGGATATGCCTTATGCTCCAAGCATGAGATTCCAATAGTACTATCTACAAGACTATAAACATTATCTTCCACTATAATTCAATAATAGGATGCCCCTTACTCCAAATAATAGATTCCTTATATGATAAGAATATGATGCGTCGTGATATGATTACAATGGCATAATTTCAAGAGCATTGGAATCCATTCAAACATTCCATCACTCCACCTCACAATTTGTGTGTTCTTCATTTAGATATTCATCCAATTCCCTGTTTGAAGGGACCCCCTAACGGCCCAGTCCAATGCTGCATCGGCTAACCTACCACCCTATGCGAACTACCTGGAAGACATTGGATAACACTATGAGTCATGTCTTGTGTTTCAAACACAGTCAACAGTCGACCCTCATTTGATTGTCCCCATTTCAGGCTAATGTGATATGGATGCTTTGTTTCGAACACAGTCAATTGTAATTCTTCATCGCCACGCCACTCTCAACTTGTTTTTAATGTTGGGAATTTGATTCACTCATTTCATCTCCATTTTTTTGGACTGATTCCACTGCCCTTGGCATTATCCCTCTTGTGCACTAGCACATAGGTGAAGTCCTCAACCCACATGTGGGTTGGGATGACCTCATGGCCAGACATGAGGAAGACATTACGGGCAGCTTCCTTGTGTAAGCCAAATCCACCATTACCAATCCATATAGGCACCCAAGAAGCTTCCTGGCATAGGCCCCACGCACCATTGTCACTCCATAGCGGCACCTGTGCATCTTCCTTGTATAATTCCCACTCACCACATATCATGGATGCACCATTGCATTGTGATCATCAGGTCATTGCTACCTCTTGTTTCTCACACTGAGCACGACTCACATGGGCTTAGAGTAGATTGTATCGACCATGAAATCCTCCCTGGGCGGCCTAGAGTTCATTACCCAAACCATGAAATACAAGGTCATTGATCCTTGACAAGAGAAGGTATGCAGGAAGCCTTCATATGGTTCAAGCCCACTGACCATTGGTCACAACCATTTCACGTCGGTTCCCACACCATTCCGAACAATGTGGACTTTAATCTTTCCCATGGAGACATTCGTAGGATGCCTACTAATGGTTGAATCCCAACACCCATCAGTCCTGACCATCTTCACGACGGTTCCCACTCCCTCCTGAACTACGTGGTCTTTGATCCTTTCCAAGGAACGATACGTAGGTATCCTCCCTGATGTTAAATTCCATCATCTATTAGTCCCGACCATCTCCACGTTGGTTCACCAAGCACCCCTCTTGAACTACGTGGACTTTGATCCTTGCCAATACATTATACATAGGAAGCCTCCCTGAGGTTCAAGCCCACTATCCCTTGGTTCCGACCACCTACACGTCGGTTCCCACTCCACCTAAACTACGTGGTCTTTGATTCTTGCCAAGGTAATGTATATAGGAAACCTCCCTGAGGTTCACGCCCACTATACATTGGTTCCATTCCCTCTTCATGTCGGTTCTGGATCATCCTCAACTACATGGATGTTGATCCTTCTCAAGGCAAGGTATGTGAGAATCCTTTCTGAGGTTCAATCCCAACAACTTATTGGTTCTGACCCTCTTCACGCCAGAAAACCTTAATCCTTTATGACATTAAACTACTTGCCCCCTTTTCATCCTACATAATGATAAACTACATCCCCCATCTAGCAATAAGCTATTGTGACCTGATCCTGCGGTAAGCCGTTATGACCCCATCTGACGGTAAGTTGTTGTAACCCCATCCATCAGTAATCCATTGTGACCCCATATAGTGGTTAGATGGTATAACCCCATTCACGGGTAAGACATTGTAAACCCCAATCAGTGGTAAACCATTTTCAACCACATTTGATGGTAATCCATTGAAGTCCCCCAATTGACGGTAAGCCGTTGAAGTCCCCAATTAATGGTATGTCGTCTTCAGATAAACTATGTGGACATTGATTCCCTACCATGGAGATATGTAGGAAACCTAGCTGAGGTTATAGCCCCTCCCTTATGTATCATCCAGATCTATCCCTCGATCCTATGTGTTTCATGAAGGGAATGAATCATCCTGGAGGATCTATTTATTTTAGATCCCATCCATACATCCATTTTCACGGGATGCCTCCTAAATTTCCCCATCGTCTCATCGAATAACACAGACATTGATTACCATCCACAGGGATACATATGAAGTCTCTTTGAGGATCTATCCCAACAATACAATCACCTTTATGTCGAATCCATCTCATCCCCCCACCACTTCATTAAACTCTCCATAATCCGTCTTGATTCATACCCAGGCCGCCACATCCTAGTGAGATCATTCCATTTAACCTAGGACCGGTCCTTGCGGTACTAAATAAGAAAACCTTGCATAAGCCCCAATCAATCTTCAACCATCCAACCAAGAGTATCCTTATTTTAATGGGACGATATCCATGCATAAGCGCTAGCATGTATACAAGTTGTTTTCCTCTGTGTACACCCTATTTCATTACCCCTACGAACTACGTGGGTTTTGATCCCTGTCATCTACATAGAGTAAATCGAAAACTTCCACGAGGTTCAATCCCAGCAAATGTTAAACATTGGTGTTCCTCCATTCTAGGGTTTAAAATCCATGATCCTCCCTTAGTGGTGCCTAGATCTGTCTTCACAGTGTGACATCTTTCTTTTATGGGACACACCATATTGGGTCTTCACTTATGGAGTGTTCTGATCCATCAACGCAATAATCCATCTAGGTGTTCCCCCTATGGATGTGCTAGTCTAATATATTTCTATACCATGTTTTGATCACTATCATTATGTCTCTGTAAGATGTTAATCATGTGTCCTACCTCATGTTAAACATGATATACCTAATGAAAACCTCGAAAGACACACCTTTAGCATAATCATATCTTCATAATGTTAAACTCACAACCTACCTCATGTTAAACATGAGATGCCTGAGGAAAACCTCTTCTGAAATATGGTTACTGTAACTATCTCCTCTAGATGTTAAAATCACGACATATCCAGTGATAAACATGGAAAGATGAAGAAAACCTATGTGACATGCTTCCTGCATATGATACCCCACGACTGACGTGCGATGCCTTGGGTTCAGCCCCCATGAGACGCCCTCTTATGTGGAAGAATACTGGTCCCACAATGTCTACGCATCCAGAGATGCCCCGACATATATGATGTTTTCATCTACTCTGAATGAATGTTTCTAATATGCGAAGACCCCATGAAATTTCCTAACGGAAGTAGTGTAATTAACTGGTGTCTACAAATTTATGGTATTAGGAACAAGATTCATGAACCATGACTTAATCATCAAGGGAGACCCTGACGAGGTGATGAGTTCTGAGAAGGAATCCACGAATGGAAGAACCGACATCCCATCATCATGTTTCGATCATTGACAAAAAGTCCATGAACAATGAGTGGATGTCACCCGCCATTGGAAAGAGGGACCATGTGGCAACAGCTATCCATCCGCCACAGATGGATGCAAGCACCCTGGTGAAAGAATCAGAATCAAGGTGTTGAAAACCACTCTAAATCATTAATTACCATTAAATAATCCATCATGAATTTTAATAATCACTTGGACTATTCAAATTGAGGAATAATGGTCGTCCCTTTTGATTGTAATCTATTACATGAATGGAAATATAGAACCATGAGATGGATAAGATATATATACCATCTATTTTTTTATTAATTTTATAAATACATTAGATCATTTTTATTATTTTCATATAATTATAATTTATATTGGAAAATATATAATATTTTGAAGTAATTTAATAATAAAATAGAAGTATGATTGTTTGTACATCTTATAAAGATAATCTCTAATAGAAATAATCTAAATTCCTAAAAACATAGGATAACAAAAATATTATACAAATAAGGACGTATAAATTTACCCCAGTCCCATTTCAATCGATTTTCACTTTTATAGTTAAAAAAATATATATTTTTAAGGCATTAATTGGAAACCAAAATATTTATTTCGGTGAATTTTTTGAAAAAAAAATAAATTCTCAAGTAATATTAAATTTATAAAAAATACTGATTCCAAAATTCCAATGTCTATCAATAAATTTTATTCTCCATTAAACATGATGTATAAAAAAAATTTACTTTGAAATTTGGTTAATCTAACTTATTATTTTCTATGAGGACTATAAATTTGATTTACTACCTGTTTTAAAAAATACATGACACTAAAACTACTAATTTTTTGAACATTAGATTAAATTCTATAAAATATTTAAATATGTAATTTAATACTTAATGTAGTAGTCTCCCCAATGAAAATATATAGAAAAAATGGGATTAAAAAGAATAAATCTATGGTATACCTAATATAATCAAAAGATAAACAACCATGAAATCGTTCACAAGCATTAAATGTAAATTAAAAATTTATAAATGAATAAATAAATTGTGTTGCATTCAATATAAAATAACAAAATTACTGGAAACATTATTAATAATAAAAAAATATTTATATAATATGAATTATTACAATAATATAAAAATAATGAAAACGTATAAGGAAATTCACCCAACATATTTTTTTCAACCTTATTATAAAACTACCCCAAAAAATCATATTCTCATTTCAAAATTCTCACATTAGTTTTATATAACCACTCTATCTGAAAAAATTATAAAACATATAATAATTGAAAAATATATTAAGTTAATAAAGGTAATAATAGAAATATATATAACTCAAAACCAATTTTATTGACCAAGAAATATATTAGAGACAACTATGATGACTTCATTTTGGGTAACAAATTTTATCAGAAATTTCTTTAATTTAAGACACATCAATAATTATACAAAATTTAATACAAACTATTGTCCTTATACTTTGAGACCCAGGTGATCTATATAAGTAGGAAAATACACAATCAATGTAATAATCAACCACCTAGACATAGGAAAACAAATTCACATCATTAGAGCTTCTCTAGTGTTGGTAGTATTAGAAAAAATGGGATAGGGGATATGGAAGATGGAAATATAAAAGAATGCCAATAAGGGTGTTCTTACCACTATAATGATGGATTGGGGGGATCAAGGTTGATTGTATGTCCAGAGTGGTCTTAAGAGAAGTCAATAACTTTGGGGAGGTAGAGGACTCTTGATTGGGTGACAGATTGTTATAAGGAAATTAATCGAGAGACTAGTTGGGGGGGCTATGATCACAGTTCAGACGAGGTCTTGAGGGAATCAACCTCAGATTACTCACGATATACATGAGCACCAATGATTGGGGAAGAACGATGGTACTAAGGCTTTACATAAGAGGGGAGATTGGAGGAGTGTTGGTGAGGGGGAACTTGAGTGAGTCTTGGTCAGGTTAGAAGATTCGTTTTTAATAAAACCAAGATATTTAGCGGTTATTTTTAAAAAAACTATCATGAAATAAATTAATTTTTTTTATTATTGGTTCATAAAAATGCTTCTTAAAGTCTTACACTAAACAATGATTGTTTTATAATCCTCACATAGCTTTGAAAAAAATTAACTCACAAACAAAATTCTCCATCTTGATTTTGTTATAATGTAACAAAAATGGGTTTTAATATTATTTTTTTACAAGAACACAAAACTATTTAATAGAAAATTATTATTTAAAATGTGATCATCCCTAGTTATTTGTTACGGAAAAATATGAAGTTTTTTTTGAGGATATCATTTTCTTAAATTCGAGAGGTATTCATTCAATGAAATAAGAACTACCCTAATGATTCCCATAAAAAATACATATTAAATTCCAGCTAAAATCACCTAAACACATAGAGAATAATTTTCATTAACATTCAATGGTATAGGAATTTTGTATAATAAAATTAGATAAAAATAAAATTTAGTGATGATATACTATTAAATTAAAATTAATTGGAATTGTCAATTAAAACAACTGAATATAAGTTTATGGAAGAAAAAATAATATCCAAAACCACCATTTGAAACATAATTATAACAAACCATTACATGGATAGACTTCTATTATAGAAAATATACCAATAGAGGACTTAATTTTTGAAATAAAGGTGTAATTGAAAAAGAGAAAACAAGAAAATAATGACCCCTCATATGTTGTCAACAGAATTCCACAACATTCAGTATAAAAAAATCAACAACTTAATAAAATATTTGCACCAATATATTTGGAAAAAAAATAATATAATAATATTTACTTTTCTAAAATTATTGAGTTAATTCTAAAAACATAAAATTGACGAAAATTTTACAAAAATAGAAATTATAAGTATAATATTACAATCAAAAGACACTAAACATCATTCTATATAATTTACTAAAAATACACCAAATAATAATTTTTAGATCATTTTGGTGTCCCTCATCTATAAAATTCATTCCAATTTTGTTGGCTGTCATATGTAAGAATAAATATTGTGTAATATTATATTTTCCTTAGTAGACTGAAGCTCATTAAAATTATTATCCCACTCATTAACACACTCAAAAAAGCATCGACATGGATGAATTTGTATGGGTATTTTTTGAATAAAATGTTTCCTAATATGTATTTTATCTTTTGGTCAAATTAATGCTCATTTTAATGAATCATTTGATGTTTATGATAAAAATGTTCACATGTTATCATGGGCCACCGATTTTGTAGAATAATGTTTTCATCGACTCAGGGTACCGAAACAAAATTCAAAATAATTTAATTATCTCAAAGCGTATTTAAATAAAATGTTCCACATTATTTTATTCATCAAATATAAAAATTTTATCCTCATTAGGGATATAGTATGAATGGTATAATCATTTTAATTACCTTATTTATAGTTTACTTTTCCCAAAAATTTCTTGATATAAGTCCTAAATTTATTGTATTCACTAATGAATCTATTATTTATATAAAGGTAAAAAAATATTACCCATAACATGGATAACATGATCATGAAATATATAATTATAATCTAGATCATGGGTGTTTTACATGGTGTTGATAAACGTTTCAAGTGTTTGTACATTTTAATCAATAATTGAAAATATGATTAAAATTGATGTCAATATTTTAAAATTTACTAATAATAGTATTTATGAATAATGAAGATGTGGATATTAAACTATAGAAAAACTCACAATATGTACATGAATTTTATGCATCAAGACAACATAGAACATAGATTCAAACTCGTGAACCAAAGAAATAATACAACCGAACAACCCAAAAACAATAAATGTGAAAAAATATTTTTCAACATCTCATAAATCCTATAGAGTAATCCTAGTGATCAAAGAAACATCTCTAGGAAACTTATGATCCCTAATTGGATATGTATAAAAAAACATTCCCACACATTTTAACTGTAAAATGTGTGATGATATAATTCTTAAAAAGATGCCACTAAGACCCCAAAAATCTCTTGGTTTATGATGCAATCATATAAGTATAGTGGAAATAAAAACATAAATTTAATGAAAAAATATTATAACAAATTAAATTAAATTTATATCATCAGGATTGATTCATAAAATACCTATTCATAAAATGATAGTCTGAAATGAGAATATATCACATCATCTAATAACCAAAACCATTTATTATATATTATCTCATTTATATATGTTTCACAATCTCACTATTACCAAACAGAAGTAATATACAATTCCAATAAAAATAAACAATTTTTGACCTCATGAAAATGTCGAAAACATGGAAAATTCTATTTTTTTGATCAAGACATATTTCAGAATATATTATCTAATGTCTAAAATTGAAATATATAAAAGATAATGGTTATCTATTATCCTATCACATGTTATACCTTTCAAAAAACAAGTTAGAATATGTTATTCCCAAAACAAATATCTTCCCAACATATTTTCACACTCCAATAAAATTAATTCAAAACAAATATATCAAATCAACAACCAAAATATAACAAAACATGATTCTAACATAATAATAACATTAGTATTCAACATGTTTTTTGTTCCACTATGAATCATGGAATTTTATTTCTTCATGCACACCCATTTTACCAACAAAATGATTCATTTTTTTCTATAACACCAAAAATAATTCACCATTTAATTTTCCCAAAACATATCCTATTATATAATTAATAAATAGAAATCAGGATATTACACCCCAATCCATTGGAAAAATATATTTACAATGTCCTCACATTATCAAAATCCCAACACACAATTGATTTTCTGATTCAACCTTATTTTCCATTATTATTATCAAGGTTATTAGTTTTTAGTATAACTACCCAATTTCATTATTAAAAACCACGATTTTGGAAAACAATATAGGAATAAAATTATAGAATGCATCTCATTGATAATTAATTTTTATTCCTGAACCACATAATTAGATGTCATTGATATTTTGTACTTAGAAACAACATCACATTAAGCAATATTTACTGAGAAATTATTTTTAATATTAGTATCAACATAAAATATAGTTTCCAATAATTAAATATTAAATTATCATTAAAAAAGATCAATTGTGAATGAGAACACAATTACTTCACATGGAAAAAAATAAACTTCTACTATAATTAATCAATTAGTAACTATGGTTAACCCTATATTTTTTATTGTCACAGATACCATCAAAAGTATTAATATTAATAAAAATTATTATAATTTATATTCCAATATCAAAACACTTGACTTGATAACCCATTCAAATGAGTTCATAAAACAACCATTAATTTATCAATTTCATTCCACATTGACAACAAGTAATCATAATCATTTTCGAAACCATTAACTTAATTTTAATTTTCTCAATCACATACATAACAAATAAAATCACCTAAAATACCCAGGATGGGTTTTGGGCACCGAATGGAAGTTAAGGGACTCAACCCCCAAAATTATATCCCCAATAATATTGAGTTTGACCACTCTAAATACTTCCATAAAACTCTCATATTAGACACTTAAATATCTAATTAATTCATTAAATGCTCCCTTGATCTATTCATCCATTCCACAAATAACCATAAGTTCTATATAAATTCTAACAACATAAGAATGATCATTAAACCCAATCAACCAATATGAAATATGTAAAACACCATTTAAATAGCCTACAACATTTAATAGATTTATCAAACCATTATTAACCAGTAATAATAAATTTTAACCTAAAATACAATTATAAGGCTACATTCAATAATTATAGTATGCCTTTAACTCATAAATGAAAAATATATTGGGAAATAAATGATTTATTAATCTAAAACTATAAACATGAAAATAAGTGATTTTCCCTAATTAAAAAACCCCTAAAACTCCATTTAGTTCTAGTTTCACTACATATAGCCACCCAGGGGATGCCATGACCACCCAGTCTGCTATCTCACACATCAGGTGCCTGGTACCCAACACTGGATAAACAACGGAACCTATTAGAAACTTTTTATCATGTTATGCCTCCATTATTTACTCCTTCACATATATTAATTTTAAATCTAAAAACATAATATAAATAAGACCCCAAAATTATATCAAGGACCGGAAAACCTAAATCAATAGCATTACTCAATAATCGAGGTCATTATAGGCCATGTCATAAATGATATTAACTCTCATCTTCATATATATTAATTTACTTCAAGAGGGACATTAAAAATCTATAATTCTCATTCAATATTCCCAATAATCATGGAATATTTAATCTTCTTTATGAGGTCCTTTTTTGTGTTCCCAGAAAATATTGAGAAGTGATAGTTTAGTCAACCGAGTATTTCCACAACTGTAAAATAGATTTTCACTCAATAATGGAAATGATAGTTTGAGATTGTATTGGCTATCAGAAAAAACTCAAGTGATGGTGAAAATAAAATTCCCCTGGTATCAATTTTATTATTTCTTTACATAATATATGGAAGTTATTGGTTTTCAAATTTACCTTCTATTGGGTTACTATAAATCAAGACTTACATAAAAAGATATTAAAAAAATATCTTTCTTATATTGATATTTCTATAATCTCTTTAGTAATTACATTTTTCATTACCAATGAACCTATGTTTTTACATCATTGAGGAATAAAATATTGCATAAATACCTAGATTTAATTTTAGTCATGTTTATGTTGGACGTCAATATAAATTCATATTAAAATTAATATTATGGGAGGTAGCTAAATATTGTATTATAGAATTTGGGTTACGATGGGATTTACACAAAATTCTAAAACATTCATTTATCAATTCATCAGGTAATCTTCCGTGTTCAAGTATGTTAGATAATGTAATTTCTATGGATACTAGGAATGTAAATGTGGGAATTCTAATATCCTATCCTAGATCACCATGGATATTTCAGAGAGGCACATGATATCATGCAGACCTCCCCATATATTAGAGGTTGTCGATTATTGCTGAAATCCTAAGAGGATCAATAAGTTGACTATTCCCTTATTATGAGATAAACATCGTAGTAATCATATAAAATATAAGTAATAATAAATATAATAGTAGACCGAACATTGTGGATGTAATAATAAAATCCTCCCATGAATCATCAGATTAAAATACTATAACTATTGTATAATTTCTAAAAGGATCCCCATATCTATAAGATCAATATATATATAATTTGAAACAAAGAAAATACAAAAAAATTCATCATTTATAAATATTCAAGATAATGTATAAATATTACCTATATACATGTATATTATCACCTTCTCCACAGTATATCATGGGTCCCTTCCCATTGGTTGGATTCTTGATCATAATGTTTGTATGCACATTGGGATACTAGTAATTGTTTTGGGTATAAACATTGTTAGACCCCACCAATGTTCCATTAGAACATGTGTGATAGTTTTTAAAATGAAGATGAATATATAAAACTGAATAAAAAAACACATAATATCCACGTGGCCTTTTTTTATAAAAAATACACTATAAATTCTAAATCATACATACTTAAGAACTATGTTAGAAGGTAGTATTCCTCAGAACCTCATATGCCTTTCATAATATTTTTTTGGTTCCTTGTCTCTCTGGAAATGCTCTCACATTGAACTATCCTCAATGTCCTTTTCATATATGGTGTTCCAAAATACATCTTATACCACAATATCAATCAAATTCGGTTATCACACATGTTTAAAGTCACACCTTACCACTCAAGGTTGACCCATACTTCCCAATCATGACCATACATTCTCAATCATGGAAGTCTACATATGAAATCACATGCAACACATTATCATTATTGGTGGAAACATACATCAGTAATCACACAAAATTTTCTAGGTAATAATAAAAAAATTTCCAAATTATAAAGGAGACTCGCCGTATGAATCCATGCATGACTCTATCAAGAATCCCTTTCATTAATCGAGTCAAAACAAATCCTCAATGTCGAATTCCTCAGATGGATTTCCATAAAATTACTCATTGATCAAGGTAAAATTTCCACCTTAACGAATATTTAAACTCCTAAAACACTCTCAAAGGGTTAAACCATACCCACGCAAACCTACCCAACCACATTTTTAACAATATTCGATATCTCGTAGGGTTACACATGTATTCTCTGAAAATTCATTGCATAAAAATTCATCCAAAATATGTTATATGGTTTGTAAATCCTTCCTCAATATTATTGGATATTACTCTCCAATCCCTCCCCTAAATTCCATATTGATAAAAAACTCAAATCATCCATAAATAATTGTAATTTTGGTTTATGAATGGAAGTCCATGAAATAAGAGAATAATGTTTTTCTGTAGACATGAAATCTAGATTCTGGTACTAAAAATTAGATATTTTATGTTTTATAAATAAAATATTACCCTTCACTAAAAAATATAAAGTCCTAGGATCATTTAGACCTATATTTCTTGAGGATTATGAAAAAATGAAACAAAAACTTCTTCACTCAAATGTTCAATTTTTTTAAAAATCTAAACTCTTTTATGACAACATTGGATCTAGTCCATCTAAAGCACACAATCAATACCTATATCCTTGGTAACTCGTACTAACCAAAATTCCATGTGATTTTTCATAAACTTTGGGAGAGAAAATTACTCAATATGGGTAAAATAAGTATATTAAAAAATTTCAAAAGTACTAGGAAAATCATATTTAAAAAATAATACCTTTAAATATAGAGAGAATTGTTTCAAAAACATTGATTAAATATAAAAATTGACATCAATATTTAAAATTTAAAAATTAGTTTTCCAAGTAATAATGTTTCAAAGAAAATATTTTTTAATAAATTTAATATACCATAAAAAACTTTTTATAAAAAATATATCTTTGATATAGATCAAGTAAATATCTAAAAAAATAGTTATTGGAATAATGAAAAAAATACTATTAAAATTATGCCAGTAATATTTTTGTAAAACTTCTCAATATTGGAAGACAAAAATATGAGTAAACATGGATCATTGAACGCCTTATAGGGCCTATCATGTTGATGGAAATTATCCCTAGAGTTTTGGGTTTAATCACCATTCTTAATCATGTTCCCAATGTCCAAGGGAAATTTTTTAATAAATATCATTCAACATTCCCATTTTCCCTATAGTTTTAAATCATTCTTTTAAAATTTATCATCTATTGCATAAATATATATAACTATATATATATAATTAATAAGAATCCAAAAATTCATGACAATAATTCTATGGAATGTATTTTTATATTGGATTCCAATAAAACTATTTATGGTCATAATGTAAATCAAACATAGATAATATCCATGGAAGAAAATAATTTATTGAAGGAAAAGTAATTCAATAAGAATAATGGATTATTAAAAATATTACACACATAAAATGATATACATAAATTGGTGATTTTATATTTTCTAGAACAACCATTAAAATTAATAATATATTTAAAAAATTTCCCATATTTTAGGTTTTTTTAAAATAGCTAAAATATAATTTTTAGGAAATTATTATGTTTTGATGAGTAATGTAATAAAACAAATTCCTTTTATATTGAACAAAAAAATACATAAATCATCTTTTCATAAAAATGATAAATTGTAATCTCTTTAAAACCAGCCTATTTAATCATGATTTTTTAAAACATATCACTTTACATGAATAAATATTTTAAAATTAATATTACAATTGAAGATATTTTTTACGTGAATCTAAAATTTAAAAATAGGAGTTCCTATTAACATCCTTCTTCTTGTAAATGAATCCCCCCTGCGTAAGACTCCTTCTTGATAAAGGAGGAAATTGGTTCAACACCTCAATACCAAAAAACAAGTTGTCTTTAATTATAATCTAACCTCTCACACACAAATCAAATGGATTACATAAAAATTGGCTCAATTATGGGGATAATTATTTTTGTTATGCCTTTATAGGTTGTAATTCATTTTACCTTGAATTCCTATTTTTTGTCTCAAATTATTGTGTGGTTATAATGTTAAAATATTTATATATTCAAAAAAACTTATAGGAATGAAATTAAAAAATTATTCCCATATGTTTCACTCATGCAGCTAGTCTATAATGACTCAACAACCTCAAATGTGATATGAACAAAATGGAAGCATCTGGTATTTTCCATCAATTAGCATATCATAATGAAGCCACAGTGAATTAATGCTAAGGGAACCCAGGTAAACGATTATCATGAAGATAATCTCCCAATTTCACCTTCAATGCCCCTATTTTTCAACCAAAATAGAAAAAAGAGCTAGTTTGTGTATGATAATGATAATGGTGAGAGTGGTAGTTTGATGTTGTAATAGTGGTAGTCATTGATGAGGGGAATAATGGCAGCTGACAGGGTGGACCATGAGGGGTGTGATTAATAGGTAGTGGGATCATGCTATATGAAGGTGGTGACAACAGGTGTGGGTGGTCATGGTCTCACACATATGTCATTGAATATGAAAATGGACTCCCCCATATCACTTTAATTATTTTATTTCAATTTGTACGCTTATTATTATTATACGTAGTTTCCAATATGTATTGTATATAAGTTTATATATATATAAATATATATACTTATACATGGTTCATAAATAAATATATATTTATTATATTCATTTTTATAATAAAAAAATATTAAATATTTAGATCAGTAAATATATATATATACATAAATATATATGTATGAAGTTTCTTAACTATTCTTCATTATATTTTAATTTTTTTATTCAAACATAATATAATTAACTTTTGCATATTTATCTCAATCCAATTTTTTATCACAGTTTATCAAATAAAGGTTATGTCTTATATATATATATATTACTATTTAATATCGTATTATATTTAATATATCATTATTTTAAATCCACATTGAATTTGTACAATTTAATTGTGTTTATTTATTAATAATATTTTATTTATATTTATCAATATTTATTAATATTAGATTTCTTTACATTCAAGGACTATATTTAGATTTATATAATAACTACAATACTCTCTAAATTTCACAATTACTGGTATATTACTAATTATATAATTTTAAAAATATATTAATTTAATATAAATAAATATATTAATTAATACATAACATTTTGTGAAAGGAATATTTAATTTTATGTCTCATAAAAACTGTATTTTATATAATAATGTTTTATTATTTTACCTTAATCATATATATATATATATTAATCGATATAAGTTACTCACAATAATAAATATTAATCTATAATTATATTTTAATACGCTTTTGTTCCAAAATTTTGTAATTATTCTATTATCATATTTGTATATTAATAATTTATTGATGAATATATATATATATATAAATAATTATATTGTTAAAATTAAATATAGTAGATTCTGGATTGATAATATATCATTAACAGATTTTTGTTTAATAAACATTCCTTCAAATTGTTTCTAATGTATACCTTTTATTAGATTAATTTATTTAATATGTTATCATATTTCTCTATAAAAACATTTTATTTCATAAAATATTTTAAATAACAATATATATATATATATATTATTTTATTTTATTAATTATTCATGAGATTTTATATTTATAAAAGAGAAAATTTATTGTTCACTTTAAAATGGTGTGTTTCATTCTTCATCACCTCGATAATTATTTTTCACAATTTTCAATTATCTAAGATGAATTTATGTTCTAATAAGGTTATGGATATATATATATATATCTATATATATATGTCTATGGGTTTATCTAGATTTGACAGTATATCGGTAATATCATTGAAAATATATATTTACTTTATTACATGAAATTTGTGCTTCTAAAAGAGTACTCTATTGTTCTATGATACAAAATATGAACACCAAATAAGAATCTCTCTTAGACTGGTAAGGTCTTTAATCTTAAGTGTCTCATAATATAAAATGATCTAAAATCTATAATTAATATTCCAATATCATTAATTATACTCAACATCATAATCTCTAAATTTTTATGAAACCTTCATTGGATACCGATTATGATACGCTAGACTCACTCTCCTATGTCTTGTACTAATAACACTATATAATTATTTAAAAATAAAATATTATTCATCACTGAAAAATATATTTTTTATGGAATGTTTAGGTATGTAGTTTTGGAGTAATTGTAACAAACAACACAATAAAAAACACACTCAAATATTTATATTTTTTAATTTAAACTCTTCTAAGACAAAACAATCTTTTCTCTCAAAAAACTGCATAGTTAATACCTATCACTTAAGTAACTCTTACTCAAATAAATAGAGACTGAATTTTTTTAACTTCAGACTAAAAATATACTTATTATGGGTTTTTAAAATATAATTTTCCCGTTACAAAAAATATTGGGAAAATATTCTCTCAATCAAATATATTCCAAACCTAAAAAATTTTAATTAAAATATAACATTGATCAATCATAAAAAAACTTTTCTATTTAATAATCCATAAATAATATCAAAAGGAATAATATATTTTATAAAACCAATTTTTAAGAAAATTTAAATAATAAATGAAAATTTTAATTAAAAAATGATCCTTGAAATGAAACCAAAAAATCACTTCAAAATTATATTTAAATAAATTAATTAATTAAAATTAAAAGAAAACAAATTATTTTCGAGATGGGAATTTACAATCATGGAAAAAAATAGGAAGAATGGAGTATTAAAATATTTATAGGGATTACCTATCTTGGTGGAAAAATTACTTAGTGATTTTGGTTCACACCTTAAACCACATCATGTTTACAAGGTCTATACCCTAAATTTTAGAAAAATGTTTTTAGGTTTTAATTTTTAAATAGAGTTTTAAATTGTATTTTCAAAACTATGACATTGAATATATACATATGAATACATATATATATATACAAATAAGTAAGTATATATATTCCTATCATTTTGAATAATCCAAAGATTCATTATAACAAAACTATGGATGATAGGCATTAATGGGATGCCACTTGAAAAATTCCATCATAATACAATAAATCAAACATAGATTTGATGAATGAAAGAAGATAAATCATGGATTTTAATGTAATTACAGAAGAATAATCTCTGAATAAAATATGAAAATCATATACTGGTAAACATTAAATGATGATTTTAGATTTCATAAAACAAAAATTAAATTTTAAAAACATAATTTCATTTAGAGTCATTTAATATATAAAAATAAATATAACTTGGTTTTACTTAAAATAATAAAATATTAAAGAGTAAGTTACATATAAAATATTTGTGAAAAATTGAAACAAAAAATTAATGAAATCATATTTTCTCACAAAATCATAAATTTCCCTTTTTTAGAACTTGTCTTTGAAATTGGATTTTTTCATAATTACTATTACTTGAAATATAACCCTAAAATAAACCATTTAATAGAAGATATTTTATATATAAAATTGTAATTTGAATATAGAAGTTCCCCTGATCAGCTCTCTAGTTGATACTAAATTCTCCATGTGCATGACTCTATCCCAAAGTATCTTATAATAAACATCATTCCCCATTAACATCTCTTTATCTCTAATCTCCCCACCTATGAAACTGGGAATTGTGATGTATAGGTGGAGGGGCCAAGGGAGTCATAGAATCTACACTTGATAAGATGTATTCTTTTCTTATTATCCAACCTATAACTCCCATATTGAATGAATTATATCACAAGATGTTAAATTATGTGGATAATGACGTTAGATGACCCTACAAACATGGTATGTCATTTTACACTATTTTTCTCTCTTTTATCATAACATAGTGTGTTGTTATAGTTTTTCAAACATATATAAATCCATAAAAACACATATTATCTAGAATAAAAAAAAATTTCACAGATGTTTTGAGTGTTTGAAGACTTTTTAAAGATCCCACATCCTCTGATGCATTATGTACTGAAATGGAAGCATTCGTCCTTTTCGAACTATAGGAACATCATCACAAAGCCTGAGTTTATTGATTTAGAGGTAAATTAGTTGAATCGAGACCATGTAGCTAGTATCTCATTCATGAATTTGAATTAAATTGTTAGATACCTGGAATAGAAACATGTTCTTCATTATGTGGGGGATTAACAATAGTGGTGATGGTAGTTAAGAGGTGCAACAGTGTCAGTTGCTGGAAAGGGGGAAGATGATAGTTAATGGTGTCAATGATAATTAGGCGATGAATTGATTGTGGGATCGACATGTAGTAGGGTGGCAGTGATGGGCGTGGTTGGTTGGTGGACTAATGTAGATACTGATGGAACGATGGTATCCCCCTATTACTATATCATTTTTTATTCACATTATTTCCATTATTATTAATACTATTAATAAAAATAGATTATTATTTTATATATATAATGTATGTTTATATATATATATATATTATTTATATATGTGTCTATATTTATTAAATAATAATTTACAACAAAAAAAAATAAAGTTTTAATTAATTAAATATATATAATTTGTATAAATCCTAATGATATTTTATTGTATTTTTTATTCTAAATTATATTAATCATTTCCATATTTATCTCAATTCACTTTGTTTTTTGTAATTTTTCTCAATTTATTTTGTCCTTGAATATATATATATACATATATATATCGTTATAGTCCATATATCATTGAAATTATTATGTCCCCATATAAAATCTACATTGAATTGGTAAAATTAAATTATAATTATTTTCAATTAATATTTTATTCATATTTATCAATTTATATTACTATTATATTTAATTTCATTCTTGACATTATTTTAGATTAATAACTTAATTACCATATTATATATACTTATTAATAAATTTTATACTATGATTTATATTATTTTAAACAAATATATATATTTTTATCATTGTTTATATATTCAGCAATATATAATATATCTTAATTTATTTATTTCGATTTATTCACCATAGAAATTATATTTTATAAACTATATTCTTATTATATCAATGTAATAAAATATATATTCATTTATATAATTTACTTGTTAAAACATATATTATTCTGTAATTATATTTATATTTATATTTTTGGTTCTAAATGAATTAATTATTATATTATCATTATTTTCTATTAATATTTAATTCACTAAATTATATATATCTATCTCTAAATAAATGTGAGGTTCTCATAAAATACAATGGATTTTGAAATGAGAATATATAATTTATAACCATAAATATAATAAAAAAGTATTCTAAAAATTTGTAAATAATTTTTCTTATGAAAATAACATATATCATAAGTTTGGGTGTTTGTAAAAGGAGACGTTTAATTTTATAATATAATTTTTTAATATATCCATATATATATATATATATATCATAGTTTCTTAAGTAGTAATTCAAGTAATTTTATATTTTTGAATAAGAAAAATAATATTTACTTTAACTCATCGTGTTATAATGATCGACAGTAGTAGGCCATTAATGGGATTAGGCTCATAGAAAATAGTCCTATACAATGAATGACACATCCTTCAACTAAGATATAAGAGTGGAGGATATAAATCTCTATGGATATACAATGTATGCCATCTTAGTCATGTAAGGATTGAAGGATACTATGGGGTGGTATAGAGAAAAAGTTTCATGTCTAAATTAATTGAATTAGGTGATTGATACACGATGCAACAATTGTGGTTTCATAGTTATGCTACCTCATAGGGTGGTGTTCTAAGGTAGTTATTGTATAATGGTTCAACCATCCCAAAATGGTGGAGGGTTCAACCACATAGTGGATCACCCCATTATGGAATATAAATATAGCTATATTACAATATATACACCATATAGATCCCAATTATGACACCCTTGAGATTTTTATATAACCATTTCTTTCTATAGTGGCCCTTTCACAACCCCAAGAGTTATTCTATCAACACCTACCAAATGTAAAGTATTGATGTAATCCTAAACTACACTCTCTAAATATACTCCTACAATACATCAAACTCCAAAAACAAACCAATATCAGAAATATGTATAATAATAAATGAAATTTAAATGTAACATAATGCGAAATTTATGTGGTATTACAAAATATCCCTCTTAGGGCTTCACATCCTCGTGATGATTATCTAAGGTCCCTAGCAGAAAACATCCTTCCATTATACCCACACATTCGAATACTACCCCCATGTCTCCTCATAGATTCACATATTCTTCCATAATACCCATACAATATGAAAAATATTTTAGCAATATAACTTTTTTCTCTAAATTACTATTTTCCCTAGGATTTCATTGAATAAAGTATCTTCTTCCAACAAAAAATCATCATCAGTGATCATATGTATTGGACATATATTGTACTTGTGAAGTTCTGAAACCTAAAATAAATCATGAATAACTTTATTTTTGGTGAGAATGTTTTGCTGAAAAGACACCATCCAATAATTCTGGATAATATCAATTAAAAAAATAAATTCTGGTGATATCCCCCCTACCTTGTCAATAATTTATAAACTAATTGTTACAATACCATCAAAAACACTACATTTTCTAGTATGAAATTAAATGTTTATCTCCTATAGTTAGATTAAAAATGTTGTCTACTTCGAGTGGTTACCAACCATTGTAGGATATATTTTACATACTTTGTGTTCCATTACACCAACGTTGAACTGACTAAGGCCGACTCACCTACCTCTGACCGACACAATGAAGTGCAGGATGCCTAAGATAAATTTCCATGAAATAGTCCAAATATATCTACTATTGAAAGATATTTTTATAAGAAAACACATTCATGTACATATTGTTATCCCAAGACCAATAAAAATAAATAAATACCTCCTTGAATATAACTTCTAATATTGAAATAATTCTCAATATTTGTACATTTTCATCTGGGTGATGCATCATATCAACTTCAGATAAGACCACATGTACTTCTATAGGCCCTATTGGTATCTTAGTGTACTATGATCAAATTTTTCAAATAATCAAGTCAATGTTACACTAAAAAATTATTCTATCTCCCCCACAACAACCATCTAAATTCATCCTTGGAATGGGTCTCTTGAATACGAAAGAAATGTTTATCATCTTTCATGTATGGAACATCCACCCACAATGAATCATAAACTATTACAGTTTGGGGGATTCTTATAAATAATTCCATAGTCACCTCATCTGACTTCAATATCAGTACTAAATAGTTTAAAATTAAACCACCCCGTCCTTAGTGATCAATTTTTATCATTTAATAGATAAGGTAATGAGTAAAACATCCCACAATATCCTTCTTCATAACTGACCACCAAAAACACCAATTGATATCATAAACAAATTAAATTAGCATGGATTCACTACTCATCATGAGGAACATAATTCTATTATCGGATATCATTCATAGAAGTTGGGACCACCACCCTACCATGGACATATAACACATCATAACACTTATGATTACACCATGGGACAACATAATCTTTTTTGAGATACTCCTACATAAAAAAACAATAAGAATTAAACCATTTTATTATTTAATTACACTACCACTGAAGTGGTAAAAATAAAAGTAACAGGAAACTACCTCTCAATCCTCTAACACATTTATTTTCCAGTAAATGAGTTATATCCTTAGTTTCTACTCCTCTACTTAATATTGAACTTCGTGATACTTCTTCTACCTTATCTTATAATTAGTTAAATATTCCCCAATTTATGGATATATTTCATCATGAAGTCTAATTTCTGATGGTATTCAACCAAAACACTCTAAATGTGGATTAGATCTCATTGGGATAATTTACACTACAAGATATTGTGGATTGTATAGATTAAAAATCTCTCAGCTATGATATTATGGGACCAAAAAATCCTAAACCATAATGTCTTCATCCAAATACAGTGCATGCTAGTTACACTCAAGGGGATATATATTATGAGACCCATATGTTAGGACATGATCCACCTACATAAAAAATTATCCAAATATGAATCCCACCTCATTATAAAATACCGTGAAACAAATTATACGATTTTGAAGAATCAGGATCATATTGGACACCAACCTTTTCATTATCTCCTAGAAATCCTCATCACCCCTTATAGTCCACTTTAACATAAACATTATCCTAGAAATCACATTTATATTTGTTTCCAATCATTAAAAATATTGGATAATTCATCTATAACAGCAAGAAAAATTATTGAAACACTAGAGGTCAAACAAATTCTAGGTAAATTCCAAAGGCATCACTGATTCCACATTCAGTGAATCAACAAACTCCATAACACCTAAAATCAAATTCACAAAAAATAGAACCACCAAAATAGACTGGTGGAACTCAAAATACAAGGTATAAAGAAAATATGATCAAATCATACCGATTAAAATGTAAATGTTCATAGTATGTTTCTCAAGGGTCTATGAATATATCAATATTCCATAAAAATAGAATGTTGAATAATCCTAGGTAAGTATGGAAAATACACCTAGTGAGAGATATGAACGCCATTGGTGCATTAAATAAATTTAAGGGGATCAAGAGGTATTCATAAAACCCATTACTAATCTAGAAATCCACTAATGAAAAATTTTATATCTTGAACTGCAATAGATAGTATCTTTGTCACTTATCAATAACAATTAAGCGGTAAGATCCCCATAGTATGATAAAAAGTTTATCGATCCTCAATAATGAATATCATTTATCCATAGTGAGTATTTTAAGACTCTTTAAATCTATATAAAACTTGTGGACAATCTCTATCTTCTTGAGAAAAAAACTAGATCACACTAAGGATAGGTACTCAGACATATAAAATCATTTTATTTAAGGTCCTAGAGTTGTGAATTCATATCCCTAAACTTGAGGGGTTATATATAATAAAGTTGAATCAAAATGAGATCCACACACTACAAGATTTCATTAAAAAAACATGACCTCCCTCTGAGGAAAAAAACTTCCAAACATTTGGAACATTATCCCAAAACCGATACAAAATTGGTAGAAAATAGTTTGGGAATACCTCCTGATCATCTGTTAGATCAATATACGATGTAATGTCTCCCATGTATATGGAATAATATCTAGTTCTACGTACCTATAAACCAAATATTCCCATTTTAAACTTATCCTCTCCACCAACAAATGTAAAATACACCCACGTTTGGTAGAAATAATTGCAATCATAGTAGTGTGTCATCTAATCGAACCAAAAATGAATTCAAATATCCTCATGAATAACACCATGAAATAACAAAAATACTCATATATTCCTACCATATGAAAAATTATGGGCACCATTGAATATTATATTAAATATTCTTAAGATGTGTACCATGTACCAAATACCATGGAGAAAATATTATGCTCTACCATAATTCATAATCTACTTAGGTAGAAATTATGTAATGTGAATATATAGTATCAAATAATAAAAATTAAGAAATAGATGTAATAAAAAACTTCCCTTTAAAATCAATGGACTCTTAACTCATCTCGATAGAACCTACTATAAAGAATTAACTTGTCCGTCCATGGATCTACAACCCTTCCCTTGTGATCCTCTAATATCCAACAGAACTAATATATGAGGTTTCAAATATTGTGCCTACTAAGATTCTTATCTATGTCTACGACCCAGAATCCAAAATGTAAACTTGATACCTGATTATGGTTATCTATTATAATCCATTAAGGCCTAAAATTTTCTTGAGCCTCTATCCATACCTTAATGTGATATCATTTTATTTAAATTGGTAAGATACACCATTATATAACATGAATAAAAATCTTCCAGAGGACTAATATACATCATAAAAACATTCCAATCATTACAGGGTGAAATACTATAGGTTTAGTTCATCCTGGAGCTAGAATACATAAAAATATTCCTTTCCCCAACTACTTAACCCCTTTCCATATTACCCCCTCATACCAAATATTAATACAATTTATAGCGGAAAAATTAATCTACATGTTGGACCACCACCTGACCCACTGAGAAAGGAGGAAAATATTACACACTAACCTTTTCTAGAACCTTCTTAATAGTGAGATCCTTGTGTTATACACTAAATAAGTGTTCATGAACAATTTCATAATATGATGCCTCCCCTCAAATATAATGTTGTTTTCAATCCAAATTACCTTATGAGTTTCACTTCTGGAAAATAGTTGAGAAAAAATTGAGCAAGTCCCAAAAAATGATTTCAAGTTTTTATAATTAATCACATATATTATGAGATCTAAACATACTGATATGCTCAATCCAACCCTAATTTATTTGTAAATAAATATTCAAAAAACATTTCCTTAAAAGTTAAAAATATTAGAACCTCATGTCTCTGATCATGGATAATCAATCTCGACCACCTCCATGACGGTCTTTATAGTACGTAGGCTTCCAACTTCCCATGCAGTCATCATTAGCCTCCAAAATATTAAAGAATCCCTCAAGTATCTAGATCAATTATATATAATCTACAAACGTTTCGAGTTTCATTAATTTTGAAAACTAGAGAAAAGACCGAGCGAATCCCAAAAATGGATTTCATAATTGTGTTCGAATTTCATCCCTTAGAGGATCTGAACAAATTCATAAGATTAATCCATCCACAATGTTTCTTGAAATAATTATTAAAAAAATATTCCCTTAATATTTACCCATGTTATAATCTTATTCCTCTGTGCCTACATCACCAAGCCCCACCATCTCTTATAAGGTTCTTATAGTATGTAGGTTTCTAGATTCTCCCTTTGGATATTACGCACCTACACAAGCTTGAATACATACTCAAGGATCATGATACTATCCTTAGAATATTGAGATCCACATGAACATCAAAATTATAGAGGGTTAGAGAGCTATAAATTTTTGGAAAATACACTATCATAGTCCCTCCCCACTATACACCATCACCTCTCACCAATACCATATGAAAACAAATTCCGAAGAGGCTCTAATACATTGAACTGATGGGGTGAATTTGAATAATTCTTAATTTTAACCTCTTAAACATATGAAGGTAAAATAAGATAATTTCATACATTAGGAGAATCCAAACTGTAGTATCTAAATATATCCAATGGACATATATGGAGATAAATTATCTCATGATAGAAAAAATTCATACTCATAAATATATTTAATTGATGGAATATTAATATTACATAAGAAATTAAAAACAAAAACGTATGTGAGGAAACTATGAAACATGCCTTAAATTAATACCCACAACCACTAGGAAAATTCTCATGAACCCACCTAAGGAATAATTCCAGGGGATGTATGTTAAATCCTTAATAAGATAAAAAATAAACATACCGAGTTTAAATCTATTAAATATCATCAATGATGTATTTGGGAATACATCAATTATGTCCTTGCAAACATTTAAATAATCTAAACATACACCAATCACAAGAAATCAAGTTTACAACTCGTAAACCTATATTTGAACCTATGAGGTAGGAACATAGAAACTCTCACCAATTAGGCTAGGATAAAATCCCATAGACCCTAATAACATTATAATACTAGAGATCAAATAAAAATATATAAAATCATAACCCATAAAAATAGTCCCAAAACCCCTGTAGCTCAATTTAACACTATAAAGTTATGGATACACATGCACATAGATTTTCAGACACATTTTTAACATTAAAATTCATTACCACCGATATTGAATTTTTAAATAAAAACAAAATGATATCTGATTCCATTTAATGTCATGCCAAATCATAGTTTCACAAGAAATCATCCATGGCTCCCCCATATTCAATAGAATGTCGACTAATGATGGTGGTATGAAAGATTTCATGGGGAGATATTACCTTACTATTAAATATACACCATAATAAATTGATACAAAAGATCAAATAATAAAATGAAAATAATATAAGAAATTTAGTGGAAGTAATAATAACATCATCCCATACTATATCATAATGTAATAAAACAACCATTACCTCAATAAAAAAAATATTATAACTTGTAGTGGATAAATTTATATAAAATGTAAAATTTAAAACAAGAGGAATACAAAAAATAAGATCAAATAGTAGGTCCTAGTATCACCTTTTTCCAACATTAACTATGAATTTCTTGGTAGTCCATCATAGTTCCATTTTCCATTGCCAGATCATTGACCATAATGTATGAAAACACAATGAACTACCCTAGTATAGTGTTGTTATAAATAATGAAGGAGACCACATTTGTGATAATATCATTTCTGTAGTAGTTTTATAAATGTGGACTCATTGAATAATATCGATAAATTAACAGACATGAGATACAATTCGGGATGTCATACACTTACTAGAATTCCATGAATTTCTAGACATACACAAATTGGCTCCTAGAGAGAAGGACGCGATTGTTGAAACAAAAAATACATGAAAAATAAAATTTGGTTCCTTCTCAGTTAATACATCATATCGCGTTGAACATTGGGTCATCCCACTCTCACTTAAGGGAGGGAACTATACAACATGTACATCCTTCTCACTCATGGTTGGTCCCACCCCATGTCTAAAGCTACACCATATCACTCTAAGTGGACCTAAAATTATAAATAATGGCCACTCCTTACTACTTAATGGATTCTTTGTATCCTATGTAACAACATTATTTTTTATGTAAAAATATTATTGATGTCTTGCTTAACATTAATGGTTGAGTTTTAAGTAAATTGTGATATACTATAAAAATATTATTATTTGAATGTGATCGCTATATCATATCCATTAAATTGAAAATTAAGAATACTAATATAAAAATTATGAAAAATATTTATAATGGTTTAATGTAAGAAAATATAATGATTATCACATAATAAAAAATAATTTGATTTTTAGCAATGTCATTTTTTGTGTCAAAAATAGTATTTCATCCAAAATTAGGTTTCATTGAATTTGGCAAGAAGAAATTATAATTAATTTCTTTAATTAGAATATTAATTTGTGGAAAATTAATATCATTTTTAAATAAATATTTAAATATTAAATTAGTGAGATTTTTTTAGTATTTTTCTAAAAAGAATTATTTTATGTTAAAAGTGAAAAAGTATCTATTTTGGTAAAATATCCAATTCTTTTCATTAAATCATGTAATTTAAAAGTTTAATTATGATCTAAATTTGATGATATAATAATATAATATTAATTTAATTTTATATAATATAATTAATTACATAAGAATCAATATGATTCTTTGATTAAGTTTATGTTCATTTTTATGCTTAAAAACTCAAGTTTCTATAATCTATTTTTGTTTTTTTATTATATTAATATAAATTTATTCTGATTTAATGATTTAATAATTTAAAATTTTATTTAAAATTTAAAAATAAGAGGTTCATGACTTTTTAAATATATTTATTTTATTGTATCTCAAAATGAATAGAATATATAGTAAATGTTAAGCAGTATGGTAACTATTCAAAATGTTAATTAGGGTTAAAATTGTGAGATAAGATGTAAAATTAAACCAAAAACTTACCTTAATTACATTTTATGGGATTAATTATACAATATTTATCCTAAATTAATATATGTAGGATTTCTGTTCCATATTCCTTTGATAATGTCAGGTATATTGTTTTATGTTATGTAAATTGAAAAACAACACTCTCTTTTTTTAATATCTGTAATATTTTTTTTTTAACATAAATATAATTTACTAATGAATGTAAAATTTTATTTTGAACAAAAATAATTTATTTCCATAATATTACCTTTTTTTCTTTTTTAGTGATGATATATTTACCTTAAACACTTACGCAATTCCAATACCGTTCTTGAGCAGGTAATAGAAAATGCATAGTAAAAGATTTTAAAAATAATAAAATTAATATGATTTTGATGAATTGTTTCATTTCAACTATTAAATAAGTAATAATAAATTTTAAATTATGGAAAATTTGTTTATATTATAACTATGTTTCCCTTCTCATGATATTGACATGAAATTAAAAAAATACAGTAAAAAGGAATTGAATGATATTTAGGTTAAAAAATATTTTATTAACTGATTTATATATAATAAAGCCTTTAAATATGATATGTGTGGTGGTAATGTTTGTAAAATTTCATACATAGACCATACGGGACCCACTTGTTAACATAGAATTAAATTTACGACCCTTAATGGCTAAAAAATGTGTTTCTTCGGTTAACGTTGAAAAAGGTTATCTAGTGGGTTAAACCAAGAGGTATAGTTTATAATTAAACATAATCATCATTAAATTTTATAAATTGGTGTTATTTAGACCATAAAATGTCTTAAAATTTCTATTATAGTCATTTTTTGTCACATGAAATTATTACGATATATTTTATATTTAAATATTTTATGTAATTCAATGTGTTTCCTTTCCCTCACTTATAAAAAGGTAACCTCATCTCATACGTAATTCACAAAGATGTTGACTTATATATTAGAAAATACTAACCCTAATAGCATCCTATTATCATTTCCTTTGTTTTAATTTTTTTTATCTTTCCAAAAGATGCTTTATTGAAGGCTTAAGGTGTAAACAAAAGGTGGTCTCTCAAGGAAGAGGTAGTCATCTAACAAGATTAATTCAATGTATATTTATTCTACTATATAATTAAAATATATAGTATACATCCAAACATGCTGAATCCATAATTTCAAATAAAATATTTATTTATTATGATTACAGGACATCTATTTTTTACCTCATTTCTATCAAATGAGGAATGAATGTATCACTAGGGTATATACATGAACCACTACCTCCACATTGTGATGTGATTCATTTTCCATCCCCAAATTTCAAGGATGGTTATTATGATGGGTTTAAAGTTTATATATGATATATATTCAATAATTATATATTTTTATTATAATATGTTATATACCTTCTTGCATTCACATTAACTATAAAATGATAACATCACTAGTTCATAGGCGTGGACTACCACCTCCATGAAGCGATGTGGTTTTTTATTTACACTTTACATACATGTTAAAAATGAAGGATTTGGTGAATAGATTATACATATATGTTATAATAATGACTCTTGGATTCTGAATTATTATTTACTTTTATTTTATTCTATCCATCGAAAAGCAAAAACATGACTCGTGTGTTTGTATGGAATAATTTATCTACAAAGTATTGTAAATCATTTTTTATCACCATCTATATAATTATTGAATTTGAAAAATATTACATGTTGAACATTTTTTAGATTATGGAACCATGTTCAATGTAGAAAGACTAAATCTGTTGAAGCAAAACAAGCATGAAAAATTAAATATTTATTAACTATATTATTAATTTTGAATAAATAACTGTAAATAAATTAGTTATATGATGTTATATGTAAATCATATATTCTTATATTTTTTCTTATATTGTTATATAACATGATAAATTTAAATATATATTTATTTTATTGGATTTTTGAATTAATACAACGTTATATGAAACTTGAGTTAAGGGTTTCTCATTTAACTTTTGTTTATGTGAGACATATGGAATAATCATAACTAGTTAATTTTATTTGGAGAAAACAATAAAAATAAATGTATTATTTTATCATTCACATGAAAATAATAGGGATTGAAAAACCCAAAAAAGGATCTATATTTCTAGTGGTTATTATTTAGTGACTACAAAATTTGATAGATATTTCTGTTACATACTGGTTTATTTTTTGGGATTATTTATGCTAAATTTATATTGATGGAAATTATATAATACAAATCCATAAAACTTCATATATTATATTCTACCTTTTTATGGAATTTTAAATTAATATTACTATGTTATTCTCTTTTGTAATTAAAATTATTTAGAATTGTTTTTAAAAAAAATTAAACCTAATTTCTCTTTGATTGAGAATTTTTTCTTCTGGGTCCATATTTTGATTAAAAAGTGTTCATAAATTTTTTAAATTTTATAAAATGATTTATTAATATTTTTGGAACTTTTATTTTATTTTTTGTAAAATTATTCAAGTAGAATATTGTTAACATTTTTTAAATATGGTAATTTTTATCAAATGTGTAAAAAAGAATAATTATTTTAACATTTACCACATGAATGTATTTTATCTATCTCATTACATCTCTTTTCATTGAATATTCTTTTATAATATTACAATTATATTTTTAAATAAAATGGCTTCATTAATAAATTAATTTTTTTATTCTAAATAAGTGATTTAAAAATGAAAATTAAATTTCCCAAAAAGAAATATTCTAGTGCTTTTTTAAATGGATTTTGTAATATATGATAATATCTGTGGATGTTAGTTGTGAATATTTAGGGAAATGATCCAAACATACCATACATTTATTTTTTCTATATGAGCTATGATGGTGATGTTTTATATATTATTTTATGAAACCCATTAATTTCTTCATGGATAACTATGTTAAGATGAAATTTAACACCCTGATATTTTAAATGAATATTTGTTTGATAACTTATACAACATACAACAATGATCTTAAAAAACCTATAAATATTATTATTAAATCATGAGAGTTAATATATAGCCATTAAACAAGATGGTATGAATTTTATTAACAAAATTAGAATATATATATTTATATGAACTACTTTATATAAATTCACTGATTAATTCTTATAAAATAATTACTCAATTTCCATTAATGTTATTTTATTCGCCATAAATACGTTTTCGGCAAAAAAAATTATTTATTTTTGTGAGAAAATATTTTAATAAATTCTTATATATTAGTTGAATTTTATTTCATAAAAATAATATCATTTTTTAAATCATCATCTAAATATAATTTTAATGTGAAATGTTCAGATTTATATATAATGTATTATATTATAGTAAATAATGAAAATTAATTTTTTTTAAAAAAATACATTTTTTAAATTATTTGAAAAGATAAATTTTAATAAAAAATTAAATTAAAAATTAGTTAAATTATATTTTAAATAATAAAATTAGTTTCATTGGTATCAATTTAATAATTGATTTTGGTATGAAAACATTTTGTGAATAAAAAACTCATTTTTATGATAATCCATTTTTCATCACGTTTCCCCATTCTGAATTTAAATTAATTTTTTTAAAAAAAATTATTTAATTTTGATAAACTAAATCAATAATTGTATTCCTGAAGTTTAAATTTTTTTCAAAAATCCCTTTTATTTTTAGTAAATATGAGTACTAACCTTAGTAATTTTTTTAACATGGTAAAATGTAAATCATGTAATGAAGGGTTAAAAATAATTTTATAAGAGAATAAAAAGACCCTAGAACATTTAAAAAATTTATTTTATGAGTAAATTTCAACTATACTCATCCAATATTTGGTTTTAAGGTATTTACCCCATTTGGATGTGAAAATTACCTTTATAATATTTTATTGATAATATAGTTAAAAATGTTACACTCATGTTTTTAATAACAACGATTTTTTTAACATAGAAATAACCAATGGATATATTTGAATACAAATAGTATTTATAATTTTAAATTATTTATATTTATAATGGTGATTTATTTTTAATTTTTAAAGAATAAAAAATCAATTTAAATGCTTACACAACACAGACAGAACGATTATTCACTTATTGTAAAAAATAAAATATGTTATTTTAAAAATATTAAACTTTATATAATTATTATGGAATAATTATACAAAAATATTTATTATATCTATGTAAAATATTAGTGATGTGTAAAGGATCTATATTTAAAATACAACACTGTCCTTTTTTATTTTAATTCAAATTAAATGAATAGTGTTCAAATTGACAGTATTGATATTTAATCAAAATAGTATTTTATAAAATTATTTAAAAAATATATGTATTTAATATACAAAATTTTATAATATATTTTATTAAATTTCATCTAATTTTAACTTATGGTTTAACAGATACCTTAAATTTAAAATTATACCCCACTAAGATGGAAAAAATACATTATTATAGAAAATGTTAATATAACATAATTAAGGGGACAAAAATAAGGGTTAAAATATAACATAAAATTATCCAATGATTATTTTTATGTGTTACTTTAACCATATCATTCAATAGTATAAAATTAATGAAATTTTGGAAGCATTTCTCTCTATAATAGTCCTATTATATTTTTATTTTTTTGGATATCCAAAAAGGGACCTTCACTGCAATTATAAATTGGATCCTCCTCTATATATTCATTACCCCACATTGAGAAATATTTATAAAAACAATACTCATAACTCATTTTTATAAATCCTCATAAAAATTCTTGAGTTTATTTACATTACAAGAAAAAGTTCCTTACATTCTTTAAGAAGTGATCTCAAAGGAGTTCACAGAATAAGAGGTAATCATCATTACTGACACTTTCATGTTTATATTAATATTTTAAAACCAATTAATGGATTTTTTTCAATCATAGAAAAATTAATTCCCTACCATAAATATAATTATATTTTTTTTATGGTTATGGGGAAACTAAATTACATCTCTTTTTGATCCCCCAAAAAGTGAAAACATCCATCGTATAGACGTACAACATACCATCACCACATAGCGGCGTAATTAATTTTTCATAAATAAATAACTATTATAGTTATAAATATATAATTAGTTATTATATTATATAATTATGGAAAATTATATTTTTGATATGAAAACATCATATCTATATTCATACGTTTCAAACAATTGGGAAATGATAATGTCGCTCGTGTGTATGTGTGGACTACCACCTCAACGAAGTGATGTGATTTTTTTCCATTTATAATTAAATTGAACGTTAATAAGGATTTATTTTTTGTATGTATATTATTTACATGATATAATTATTAATATATAATTAATAACTATTATTAACCTTTCTTTCCTTCTATTTTATGAAAAGTGAAAACAACATTCATGTGTACGTACATCCTACCATCTCAATAAACGTTGAAATTAAATTTAAATTTATAATTTTTATGGATTAATATAAAATAATATATAATTAATATATATATTATATTTATATCAATATTTACATTTTGGGGATGATGGATCCATAATCAAATTTCATTGGTCGAAACTACAGGAAAAAAACATGAAAAACAAACCAATTTTTACATGAAATGGTGATTATAAAAAATAAGTTTTAATAAAGGGGTGATAAGAGAATATAACAATATAAAATATAAAATGATATATATGGTTGTAAAATATGTTTATAATAAATAAATATTTATAATACATGAGGTTCAAACACATATGAAGGACGTTGAACTAGAGCTAACAATTTCTCATCTCACTTTTACTTCTGTGGGGCTTATTCCATATTTAACATTTCTTTATATTGTGTGGTGAATATAATGCCCCTATGATATATTATATATTTAATATTTTGGTCCACATTTAATTTAATGTATCACTTGAAGTTATATATTTCACGTGGTTAATGATTCAATAGAAACCCAAGTGGTAAAGGATTATTTCTCAATCATATCATTTTCTGGGATTTTATAATTTTAAAGCCTTAAATTAAGAATGTTTCTATTTCTTGTAAATGTATTCTAAAAATATATTCTAACTGATTTCACTACTTTTTAATGAATTTATAAATTTATATTCACATTAGTTTTACATTCTGAAAATTTATTTAAATTTAATGTTCTTACCATTTTCTTAATGAGTTTCTATATGAATTTTCTTACAACAGTAAAAATGTATTGATATTTTACATATACAACAAGAATGAAATTTCAAACCTTCAAGAAAAAATTATTATTTGAAGAATAATTTATAAATTTAAATTTTCTTTATCAAATTAAATTATTAATTTTTTTATGTGCATAGATTTTTTATTTTAATAAATGATTTCTAAAGTGGATTAGTTATTTTACTCAAGAAATTTTACAAAGAATATTTTAAAGTAGTTCTATTTATGTTGACATCATTTTTTTAATATTATGTTTAAGATACATTTTAATGATTCCATCCACCATATTTTTTTATGGTTTTTTGATCATTTTGACTCTGGGATGTTATTCACATTTTTAATGATGGTGATTCCAATATGGAATGTTATTGTTTGTCAAGTAATGTTGATTTAGTTATATAATTTATTTATATGAGGAATGAATTAGACTTATTACATGATGGGTGTGGCTTTCTATATCCCCTCAATTCATAATTAGCCCTCATGAGAAAATCTGACCCGGGTTTTGGTTGAGGACTCTCCCATTTGTATATATGTCATGGAATAAGGTCTTGATGTTATATTTAGAAGACTTGATCGAAGCCTAAATGATACATTTTAGATGTATAGAATTATTATTTTCATCAATATTAAATTATATATTTATATCTTTTTTTTATTCTCTTATTTAATAATTTCATTGTTAAGATTTATGTTCATGTGATTGTTTGTATGTATTATTTTATCTTTCTTTATTCCTTCGATATTATGCTCATGTTAAATTTCAAATGGAATTTGTTTTAGATATTTTCATTTCCTTATTTTTTATGAATATTTATTCATGATATATTCCACTATATGCATACTCTTTATGATCATCTAATCTCACTTATTTCCTATGATTCATTTTCCAATTATTCTAGGAATTATTTTGTGATTAATATGAGGGGATAAAATAAGGGGAATAATACCTTTCTCAATGAAAATTCTTTGTGTATTTTATGTTTTGAAAATTTAATTTCAATTTTAATAACTAAAAGATATATATTTTTCTACCATAACATATTTGATAATTATTGTGTATTTTATATTATTAAATCATTTTACCAAAAGGAAATTCTTGTCAAAAAATTTTTGGTAAGAAAAATTACACTAAATGTAATTATTATATATAAATTAATTCGATAACAAATATAATAAATCAAATATATATATATATATATATTGGTCAATTTGTTTGCAACATATGGATACGATGGATTTATTTTGTCATAATATTATTATCTACCTTTATCTTTTCATCGATAATATTACTATTCATATTATTTTATCTCCTGTTATAAGTTATTACATCAATTAAAATATGTTTAAAAATTATATTATTCACTACAATACTATTTTTCTGTTTTAAAATATTCATTAATAAAATTTATAATATATTTTTTAACGTAACTATATAAAATATATTATTTATTTTTAATAGAAAATAGGTATATAATAAAATTGTAAAAAAATCTAAAAACAAGGGATTTGTTTGAAACAAATACTCATACACAATTTGAAATCATGTTGTACCACAAATAAAAGAAATTTAAAGCTTGATTATACATGTCTAAACACTAAAAGACATTACTTTAAACATCTAATATCATCAATAACATGTTTCTCACACATAAACTCTCTATTAGGGTTCACACAAATAGAAAGTTCCATACATACAATTTACACACTCATACATGATATGGACATAATAGTTATGATCATCTATAGTATCAAGAAGGATATCTTTGAATATTTGTTTTTGGAAGTAGATGATCTTCCCTAAATCATAAAAGTTTCATAAAATATAATATAAAAGTCAACATAAATAAAATATATATATATTTTTCTCGATAAAATAAAAAAAATTATGAAAACAATTAAATTATTTCTATTATAATATGAGAAGGGATACTTAAATGAGTGTCTCATCCATTGTTGTATGAAAATGTATGTAATCACATCAATATTTTGGACTCCTAGTGAGTATTCGATCCATGGAAATTTAAAGGATTCCTATGGAGTCTGTGAAGAGTCCATAAAATCTAACATTTTTTATCTAGTAATCAAACTCCATTTATGGGACTTGATGGAAGAATTTTTATAATATAGATTACTTGTTCTGGTAATTTTCACAGTGCACCTGCAGTATAGTCAATTAAATTTTATGGTTTACAATCTATGAAGTTATATTGAAAAACATTATATAATAAAATAACATGTGATTACACTACCATATTAAAATTGAAATGAAAAAACAAACAAATTATTTAAATGGAATATTCTATATTATATTCATGACATATCTTTTTCTGCAAGTAAAACAAATTATTTATTCAACCCCAAATTAAGACACCAATATTTTGATTAATATGAATCATTTACAATAGTTCATATAGAATTTATCCTTATATTGTTTTACATATTCTTTAATTTCCTATATTAGGTTATTATTGTAATTCCAAATGAAAAAAACAATATAATCATAAGAAACTGACCAGCCACATATTGTCAATACTTCATTCTCAGTGACCTTGATTTCATAATACATAAGTATATTGACATTAGTCAGGTAACACCTATAATGATAAATGATCTATTAGTAAATGATGGATGGACTATTAAATTGTCTTTCACATCCCAATTGTGAATAAGTAATGAGACAATGGACTTCATAGGGCCTACATGTGTATGCTAAAACATGTAAAATTGGCTAACTGGTTAAATCTTCTAGAACAATATTGGCCAAGTAAATTTCTTGGGATTTAGGTGTTGGTGGATTCTTTTCTCTTTCTTGTATAGTATTATTTTCAATTGGTTTGGCCACATTTTTTACCTTTTGTACTTTTATAATTGTTTGATGGGTATTTTCATAAATATGTTTTGTTAGTTTTTAGAAGGCGCTGGTAAAGATGGAACTAGAATGTTCTTTGGTGTGGATTTAGACATTATTGATCATGTATAGTGGGCATGAATACATGATGTTTCCTATTAATAAAAATGTTATGACTTATCCCAACACCATTAATCACCTTCAAAATACACCATAAAATAAATTTCAAAAATTTCAATAAAAACAACTAAAATTTAGAATTATAATCCAAGATAAATCTATAATACTTCAATGAAAATGTATTTTAGAAGTTATGTTAAAAAGAGTCTCAAAAATAATTGATCTTAAACATTTAAATTTAAAATAGTCCATAATTATTTCATCACATACCACACATAATCTCATGAGAACTATATATACCTCCTCCCATGCAACACATGGGTCAAAAAACATTTTGAGATGAATAAAAACCCTTTTTAAATAAATAATATATCAAAATACATTCAATGAAGATAAAAAATTCATGAATGAATAATAATGAAATTGAAAAAAATTTCATAGTGTTTCTCACGTATAGAATGAAATTAAAATAAGTTGAACTGTACATTGTATTAAACTACATGGACATATCATATTTTAATTTTTTTTAAACGTCTAATTTTTTTCTTCATGTTTCTTACTGAAGATTATTTTTTCTGAATATATTTTATTATTAAGGCTGCATGGAGGAAATTACTCATATCCTCATATCAATCTAGAAATATATATTCATTGAAATAGTTTTGTAAATGTTTCTTTATAAAATATATTTGGTATCCAATATATGTGAGATGAAAATATAAATTATTTTGAAAGAAACATACAATAACTTATCCAACTAATGTAATCCAATGAGTTGATAAATTATATTTCTTAATTATATATTTTTTAACTAATTGAAAAAATATAATTAAATTTTATATATTTTAAATATAGTTTTTTCAATAAGAAGAATTTATTTATGAAGCTACATGAAAAATTCAAAATAATTTATACTAACTGATAAAGTAATATGAAGTTATATATGCATGTTATGTGTATATAGACCACCTACAACATGAATACATGTATAAATATTTTATTTCCCAATATATCTTAGCTTTAATTATTCTATGGAATCTCCACAAATGTGTAGTTTTGTACAAAATATTAACTAATTAATGAATGGTGAGATTGCATATTGGGAAAATAATTAATCCCATGATTCTATAAAAATATTCTCATTAATGAATATTTGAAATTTTCTGTGGTAAATTTTGTAAATCCTAGAAGTTTACTAAATTATTTAAAAAAACTAGCTTGTTTTGATTAATATTTAAAATTATTAATCATGATTTATGCATACTGGAGCTAGTTTATAATGCAATCTCACCTTTTAAACTGATTTTCATACTATAGCTGATGTCGATTGTTGTAAATCAGTGAACTCTTATGATTATTTTTCATGGTGGATTGTTTTTATTGTTTTAAGAGTATATGCATAAAGATAAATTCATAAACTACTTAATATAACTGATGGAAGAAAAAAATACTTACTAATTTTCTTATATGAATGATATTCTATTTCAAATTTATATATGTTTGTAGTTTATGGAAGAACATAAATACTGGATTGAATCCATACATTGCACTATCTCCCAACACTAAAACATTTATTTATAGGATATCAATTATTATATAATTTCTACACCAATGTTGGGGATAAACCAAATATTTACCATGATTTATAAATATCTATAGCATTATGTTTTCAATATAAGATTGATTTCAAATATTATATTATACATAATAAATAATCATAGTTACATATTAATTATTCATTATATTAATGTATCCATCAATATTATAGTTAGAAAATATAATATTCATCAATCATTGTTTGAATTTCAATGATTAAGGGACAAAGGATAATCGATAAAATGGTGTAATTTTGGCCTAGATTACTATTTTATGAATTTACAAATCTAATATATATCTGATATTTGAGTACTAAAAACATCTCCCTAAGAATATGACATGTACTCCTGATAATTAAGAATATCATCCAATCCCATACCTATTTTTTAAATAATAAATAATCATCATAAACTATGACTAAATATTTACAATGTGGGAAAAATCATTGTATTTCAATGCCTCTAGGACATTACTAACTAATACAACAATTTCCAAGTAAACCATCTCTACAATTATCTATACATAAATGATCAGTCATGTGAGTTAAAAAAGGATAAGATATTATACTTATTAATATAAATAAGTAAATAAAAATATAATTTATTAGTTAATTGAAAAATAAACATAATTAGAACTCATTAAATGAATATATACCCTTTAGTTAAAAATATAAGATATTTATCTTGTAATAGAGTAGTTATACTAATTATCAAAAAAATAATTAGAAGACACTGATCATCCTGCTAAATTCAATAGAACTACTTTAACCATGTATTGATGTGTGTTTAGGTTTCCAATTAGCTTAAATATATTCCATTTTTAAAATTTATATATCCAAAAAAAATCAATGCAGGTATTCATAAAAATTGTGATGAATATCATTCTTTTTGTTATGGGACATCAAAATATTCATCTTATGTTACAACCAAATAAATGAACAATATGTTGGAATATGTAAGAAGTCAAATAAATGGAAACAAATAAGAGAAGGAAACTGCATAAGTAGTGGAATAAATTCTACAAGACATTAAACCATGAAAACAACTTAATATGAAAACAAGTTTGTTTTATACAATCTGTAAACATATGAATTGAGGAATAAAATGGTATAAAATTTTGTTATTCATCTATTCATACAGACTCACAAGGTGGTGTGGATATATATTCAACAAGGAAGATTAATATTTAAAACATGGGAAATTAGGGTTAATGAAAATAAACCCTGTAAATTAAAAAACACTAAAAATTAATAATAATGAATCATACCATAAATAGAAACAACATAAAATTAATTCTTGGAATAATGTCATACATTCCCATGAAAATGCCATCAAAGTTTCTTAGAACACAAATTAGTATGGATAATTGAAAAGTGGATCTTTCATGGGAATAATATTGTGAAAACAATGATACCTACCTCAACACACTGGATAAGGGATTTCCAGTTCACCTTACTCATCATGGTTTCTTACTTCCATATGTCCTCGTATTTGGGAAAAGATCTTTGTATACTATTACAGGCAATAATATATATTAATCATTAAATCAAATCAGTTATTTACTCAACATGGTGGTGTCCATTATTATATTTTTGATAGTAATTATAATAATGAATATGATGATAATTATTACAGTGACAATCCAATCAAAAAACATGACATCGAAGAAAATATCATTGAGTATTCTTAACATAATCATGCTCTATAACAGAATCGATACGTCATAATAAATTAGAGGAATGTCAAACATGGGGTGTTCAATCTTGACATTCCTGTAAATGGTTTATCAGGTTGAAATATTTTTCATTCCTATGTTTTATCATTCATAGTAATCCAAAATTAACAAATCAATTAATATGTTTTGTTATATCACTATAAAATTATGCATGTATTATAACTAAATTCTCAATAGAAACTAGAAATATATAATGTAATAATTCATTTATTATCTTTATGCCTTAAATTCACAATTCAAATTACCATTCTGAAAATTCTATATCTATGTACAAAAAAATTATACCCTTCATGGTTAAATATAAAAATTAATTTTTCCATCATATATACATTATACAAAAAAATTCATTTATAGACTACAATTGTGGATTTTTTTGTACTAAATAAATTATTCCTTAAAATGGAATTTAAAATAGTTTTATCGATTTTAAAACTTATGTATTTTTATGTAAAATATATTGGAGAGTAACAAATCTTTCATAAGTGGACTCTTCCCAGAATAATGATGTTTTTTATGATTATTATATCCTACAAAAAAATAACGAACAAATCCTTAAGGATTATAATGTGTTTAGAATAATGAAACTAATTAATCTTATTCAATTCCACAAAAAATAAAAATCTAGAAATTATTAGATTATCTATTTGTAGATGAAATATTTTAAAATGAATAAAAAGGATGTGTTTAGAAAATATAAATAAAAATTAGTTAATGCTCTTATTGTATATAACTTATTTAGGAAATTTTGATAGAAATATAAAACCAATATTGAAGTTGAAAAATAAATAATACAAAAATACAACACAAATTAAGAAGAACAAATAAAATAGAGATTGAAAAAAATATAGAAATGTAATGACTGACCTTCCTCTCATTTTTTATTTGATACCCTAATAAGCCTTAAATAATCATGTCACATTCCCTTCCATGATTCCCAACAAAAAAACATTCTGTAGGTTTACAATGTATGATTCTAGTTTAAAAGGAGCTCCCAAATAACCTAAAAATGTTTCTTTATTATCAATGGTAATATATAATTAGTTGATCCAATGCAAAATATTATAATGAAACATATCAATAAAAAATGATAATTTTATAAAATCTTTATATATGGGGTATAGATGTTCCTAGATATCTCCAACTAACTTAAAATTTCATTAAATTCATATGATATACATGATTGTGTGTTATTTGTTTTTTTTAATTTTAATTAGTCAAAACAAATACATGCATGTCATCATTATAAAAATTACCTTATTAAATACTAAAATTGTTATTATCATCATTTACCCTCATCTTCCAATGAAAATTTAAAATACATTTGGGACTATAAGTATCCTTTTCATTCACAACGGATTGTCTTTCACAATATCTTCATGTAAATAATGATGATTATTATGAATTTGATATGGAAAATCCATTATGTTATATATTTCATAGATTTCCAAAGAAAAATGATGGAAAATATCCAATAAAATTATATAATATTGTTTTTTCACTTTTAATTAACCAAAATATTATCATTAAATTTATTCATAATTAATTTTATTATATATTATTAATTTTTCTAGCCATTATAAAATGTATATAAAAAGGTTATAACAAAATACTATAAAAAATTAATATTGGTTAGTTAATTAATTAACATGGAAGCTAAAACAATATATTTGAAATTATAAAATATAATAAAATAAAATTTACTTTTTAATATTCAATGTTTTATCTATGTTTTTATGCATTGTAAGAAACTAATAACTTAAATTAATAAATACCTCTCATGAAATCGAATATAAGGTGATGGGGACAGACATTATGAATGCATACTGATATAAATAGGGACAATTTAAATGAACCAATGTGTAGTATATGAATCAAATCTTAGGTGATGATTAATAGTGCAGGGTTGAATATGTATCCAAAAAGGAGTAACATTTAGAATCGTTACATATAAACCGGGATGGATTTCACTTGAAATTATAATGTGGATTATACCCTATAGGATGTGTAAATGGGTTTTATTTTGATTTCTGGTAATCATTTCATTTATGATTTGGGTTCACTCATTTATTTGGTGGGAATAAGAATTATTCTGCAGAGGAGACATATTTTGGGGGTGGTATAGTCATTGTAATTTACTGTTTGGTTCACCATAATCACCCAATTAATAGTATAATTTTTTAAAAATAGTTATTATAAATTAAAAATTATATTTTAAAAATAAAATGTCAATGAAATGGAATTTTGTATTTATAAAAATTCAAATAAATATGAAAATAGAGACCATAAAATAATTTGAATTAAAAATCGTGCATATGTAATTATTAGTTGTAAAAATTTCTAAAAAAAATATTAATGTTTTTATAGTGATTTATAATGAATTTTAATTATGTGAATATGAATTATTTATAAAAAAATTTACATAATAGAGACTTTTATTCTTAGTCACAAAATTTTAATAACTTATTGGAAATTATTATTTTTATTATTTTCACACACATTTATTGAATGGTGATAAAACTCACAAGAAATATATATAGAATCATGAATCATATGATATTATTAAACCAATAAAATCATGTTTAATCATATTGGATGAAATATCCCTATAATATTTCCATTATAAAACACATTCCCGTGTATATGGTTCTTCTATGATCAGGTCTTCAAAACTATAAGCCATATTATACAATGATTTAATAAATTATTATATATTTTCATTCCATTCGTTAAATCGTCTTGTTAAGATATGGTCTTCCATTAAAATCTACTTTCACGGCTCTTTGTCTGTAAAAAAGTTTTTGGTACTAAAAATGAATTCCAATAAAAATTAATATATATTGAAATAAATAATTATTACAAAAAAATATATTATCCGAAATAAAATTTTGGTACGTATAAATCATTTTTTGTAGTGATTCACGTATCTAGTATACCAAGACTAATAAATTATTCTATCCTTTGGTATGTAATTTTTTGTATCGAGGGAAAATGTAAAAAATTAATCACTAGATCTGGGCTACTAGGTTCGAGGCCATTTCAGTTGGAATAAGAGGATGTTTAATAGAAAACATAATAACTATATTTTAGAAAACATTGATTAGGGAACATAAAACTGTGACTAACTTTGAGTATATGTCTAATTATAGGATAACATCAAAAACATTGGTTGGGTATATATTATGTGGTTTCCCACTATGATAAGTGTTTCCCAAAGAATTGTATTTGGTTTTAGTAAATGGAGTGAAGATGGACGAATCATGTTAACACCGAATGTGATATAACATGAAGTGATTATGAGAAGCAAAATTGGATGATGACTAGAGGGAAATATATTTTGATTATTTATAATAAGATATCGTGATATATGATTAACAACATAATCTTCAGTGATATTCCTAACACATAATATAGTTGAAAAATTGACTTTTATGGAAGTTCATGTGGAAATTATCACAAAGGTAAGAAACTTAAATTTTAGTATTATCAAGAATGTGGGATGAATAACCTAAACAAAATCTCAAATAAAGGGGAAGATTTTTTATATTTTTAAATAATGTGTATTGGGTATAAAATTGTGAAGGAATTTAATGGATTCTATGTGGGTAACTTGGGAAACATCTAACATAATGACATGAACTACGTTTTAATCACTAGAGAAATAATGAAACTATATTGTACAAAATGTTTAAGTAAAGGGATTGAAGTATTTGTGTTGTATAAGTATTTTTATTGATGCCATTCTAGTCAAATAATCATAAACCATCTATGGATTTCTCCCTATATGATTTTTTAGGGGTTTTAAAGTATTTAATTAATAGTATTAATAACCAAGAAAAATAATTTTTTGGTAAGGTAATCTTTTATAGAAGTAGGTGAATGATGTAATGATAACCCATAAGATGTGATTGGTATTATGATAAGACTAATGTGGCATGGGATGATATGTATATGTTTGATTATAATTAGAAAGTCATATATACTGCTTTTGATGTTTTCTGTGACATGATTTTAACATGATTAATCATATTTTGGGAGAGATTTATTGGAATATAACAGTTTGATTCAGTAAATTTGTTAATAAAAATATTATTTGGATAATAATGATTTTATATTTTTTTCATGTAGCATTATAGTTGTTGATTAACTTTATGGTTAATATGATTTAGTTACAGAGTTATTTATAGATTATTGGGATAAAAGAGTTAATAAATTTCAGGAATATATCATAAATAAAACCATATATGTTAAGTAAATAATTCAATGGTCTTTATAATATATTGATATTTTTATAGTTTTTGAAAAGTACATCTCAGATTTTGGTGTCAACCCATCGCATCTCGTAAAGTCATGGGCCTTGAACACACAAGAAATGGGTGAAAAGGGTGGGGAGCCTTCCACTAGACTGCATGATGTTCTAGTCAGCATGACACTGTTGGAACTTATATTATTTGATAGATAAGTAATATTTTGATTTTGGGTTGAATATTATAGGATAAAATTATTATGAATTTTTTTGTATTTTTATTTCATTAATGTTATTCTAGAAGACACTTCATTAAATTAATTTATATTAATACTTTATTTTTGAAATAAGGGATTATTTGGGAAGAATGTTATTATGATATTGGTGGTGATATATGAAGGCCATGAGATAACCTCTGTGGTTAAAAAGGTTATGTAATATTTAGGTTGTTGGTGTAATATATTATATATTGAATAAGAATAAATTAAATGGAAATTTTGGTTTTTATTATATGTTAGCTTGGTATTCACATGATTGTAATGTGACATTATGACTTGATATGTATAATATTTGTAGGAAATTTTTTTTTTTTTTGAAATTGGTCTACTGTATTTTGTGGGATTCATAAGGTTTAGTACTTTTGTAATGTATTATGATGAACATTGGATATTATTATTTTAGGTTAAAGTATGATTTAATATATTTGGTACCATGTGCTATCCATTTTGGTTTGGTAAATATTTATGTTCTATAGTAATTAATGGTCGATATTATGATTCATTAAATGTTTATTCATGCATAAACAAATTCACCAGGAATGTCTATTTCCTAGCATAAAGGATAATGTAGGAAGAGAACGTTGAATAAATAAAGGGTGAAATTGTGTTTATGAAATTAAAATAAATAATTTTTTTTTATAAATTTTTATGGATGCAATTTATTAAAAGGTGATAATGTAACACCTTGATATTTTAAAAGAACACTATGTTCGACAGTATATATAACACACAAAATCGAGCTTAAACAAAACCAATAATATTATTATATTAATATGATTATTATAAAATTACCATTAAAATGAATGATAGTAATATTATTTACCTAATTATCAAATATATATATTGCACCTCCTAAATAAATTTTTTTTTATTCTTATGAAATAAGTACTCAGTTTTCACTAAAGTAATTTCATGATTCAGAAAAAACAAATTCTTCCAAAATAATTTTTTATACTATGATGAGAAAACACTATATTTAATTTATGATATATATATATATATATATTCTATTTTATAAAAAAAATATCAAATTTTAATGAAATAATATAAAAATTATATTTGCGACAATTTTTTAATTTTTCTGAAAAGATATATTTTCTAGTGAATGAAAATACCAATTTTTATTCAAACAATATTTTTCATTCTACCATTTGAAAAGTAACATTTATTTTAAAATGATATAAAGGTAATATCAGTTATATTATATTAGTAATAATTCAATTAGGTACATTTGAATCAATTTTATTATTTATTTTGGTATTAAAATAAATTTATACGGAAAACAAATTTTTAAGAAAAACCATTTTTCTTAGCATTTTTCCAATGTGTCTTTAATATATGTTTTCCCCATTTGTTCTATGAATTTTGAAAAACTATTTAAATATTTTTATTTAGTAAGTCTACTATTATTAAATTTTTCCATCTGTTTTTGGTCAATATGAATAGCGTACTTATTTATTTTTGTTACCACTAGTGTAAATCATGTATTTAAGGGTAAAAATAATATGATAAAAAATATAAAATGGCCCTAAAAGTAAGGTATCATTTATTTTAGGAGTATATTTAATCAAATATTATACAATATTTAGTTATATGGACTTTTTATTTTTCAATGTGATTTTATCAATATAATATTTTTTGTAAAGAATAGAAAAAAAATCAGACTCGTGTTTTTAATAATTTTTTTTACATAGGTATAAAAAGAGGATTTGTAAAATTTTAAATTATATTTTTGAATATAAATGAATAATATTAATCATGGTAATTTATTTATTTAATTTTTCATGAAATAGGTACCTTTAATGATTACCCAATGCTGGCGTAGTAATTATTCAATTTAAAGAAAAATAAAATAATTTTTTTAAGAAACAGTAAAATTTATATAATTTAAATGATATAAAGAATCTCGTCACTTCTGTATATATTTATATGGCTTATTTGTTATTTTTTTAATTGGTTATATTTGAAATCTATCATTTCCATGATGAATTTCATGTCAAATTAAATGAATAGTGTCAAAATTGAAGAGTGATATTTCATCAAAATAGATTTTTTATTAAATTTTTTAAAAAATATACAAATATTCAAATTGGTAAACTAGGATTATATGGGGACTGATATTTATTCTATTACCAATCTATGGGATATTAATGACCGTATATGGAAAATTATAACCCTTTAAGAGTCAAAAATATATTTTAATGGTTAATGTTAAAATATGTAAATTATGGGGTTAAAACAAATGATATGTTTTAAAATATAACATAAAACAATCAAAATTTTTAATTTTTATGATATATCAACAATTAACTTCTCTGGGATCTAATTCTTGGACATTTGGATTCGTTTGTCTTTATAATAGTTTTTATATTTTTATTTATTTATGAAATTTAATATTTTCATCATCTCAATTATAAAATGAAAAATCCTCTATCAAATATTTAAACTACTTTGATCCATATTTCTCAACGATAAACTGACCATTCCTATAATAAAAATATTTTTATAAATTATTTAGGTTATACCCTCTCTAAATAGAAACCATAGGTCCCTTAAGATGAGATCTAATTAATTTTACCAATGAATAGGTAATCATCTTTACTAGCTATTTCATTTGTTCATGTACTCTCTATTAATGTGTTGTACTGATCCTAAAATAATAAATCAATTATCATAAATATAATTATAAGTTATTATTATTTTGTGACAACCATATTCCTTCCCTTTCCAATCTTTTGAAAAAGAAAAAACACACCCCGTTCATTCGTGCAGCTTACCCTCTCCATGTAGAGGAGTAATTTGTTATACAATACCACTTTATTGGATGGTTATAAATATATAACTGATGAATATACATGATAATTATGAAATAATTAAAATAATTTAATTATAATATTATATCTACATTCTTACCTTCCACTGCATTGGGAAACACTAACATCGCATGTGAGTACATGTGGATAACAACCTCCACGAAGAGATGTGATTCCTTTTTTAATTATTTTTTTATTTGATGGAAATAAAGATATGGAATGATGCCTTTTTATTACAAAACATTTCATTACAATTTACAAACATAGGATCTTTAAATTCTAGGGTTTTGGAAATCTGGAACATAAAACACGAAAACCTAAAACATTATTTTGAATCCCATTAAAAAAGATTCTGGAAAATATCATCCTATGTACAATTACGACATCTCATAACATGGAGACAAACATCAACGGAAAGTGTGAGAATAAGTCCTCTTAAGGAAAGCAAGTGAAACAATATACATATGAACATGAGTGGTAAAAATAAGAATATAAAGATAAAGAGGCATATCATAATAATAAGAAATTGAAACATAACTTTAAAATGTGGCTACATCATTTAATTTAGACATTCATGAATATATCACCTTGTTTCATCCCCAAGGTGTCATAAATATTACCAAGGTTATTCCCCAACATATCATAAAACATATCATCTCTAGAGACTAAATTCTTTCCCCACTACATTAGAGAGATATCAGAGAGAAACCTTAATATGTATTTATATTAAAGTGATCCACATATATCATAATTATATAGTTCATAAATAACACCACGAGAATAAAAGAAAGGGGTTTCATATCAAAATCATGAAGTTTTAAAAAGTGCTCAAAATGTGATCATTATGTCATTTATAACCCATGTAAAGGGACTGAGAGTTATATGAATATAATTTAATGAATAAAATATATCAATTTTATGTCTTGATGAATACCCTCGTGCAGGTGAACCCAAAACCAAGGTCTTTCTTTCAATCAGCTGCAACTCCCCCATCCACGATAGACTCCTTCATCCTCTTCCCAAATACTGACATAGAATCCCTCATTGAGTTAATCAACATGGTTGATGTGTGGTCTATGAAAATATGTGACCTAACACATTGAGTTGAGGTATCTTATCTGTTTCTAGTGTTTTTCATCCCAACTATGAGTAGATATCGTTCTATTCTCAACCATTCTCTATTTCTTTCACTATCTAGAAAGATCTGTTCATTATTACCTATTTATAGAGATTTTGAAAAAATTTATGATTCACACTTTTTGATATTGAATCAATGAATAATAATTGATTGTTAGATGTCTTTGAGTATATAAAAGATGGATTATAAACTATCCCTTAAACGTATCATTGGTTTGTGTTCATAATGATGATTATTATCATTGACATACGTTATTATAATTCAAATTTTTTTAAAAAACTGTATTTGTATATACTTTATGAAATTAAAGCTCATTCTGATCCATGAACAACCTATTAGTGTAGTAGACTAAGCTTTATCCACCCATGGGGTGCGCTTGACTTGTAGATCTAATTGGGTAATGAATTTTATGACCATAGGGGTGCCAAAAAGAGTTATTGAACTCGAGTGAATGATTATGGATTTCTATAACACGTAATGATACCTATGACATGTGCCTATTATATGAGAATCATTGAAAATGAATATAAATAAATTTTAATTTATTTTTTGAGTACTTGTTATTTGATTAATGATTTGGAATTCCTTGGAGAAACCAACCAGGGATTCTTGTTAAATACATAGATTTTAATTCCATTTGGAAACCCCCTTGGATTCATTATAATTTGGTTTAGAATACCTTGGGAAAATCTACCTTGGATTCATAGTGATTATGATTTTTGAATCCATGGGTAAGTCCCCCCTTGGATTCTAAACTAGAGGCCTCCCTCTTTACATAGGTTGGGAACTCCTTCTTATTTATAAATCCATATAAATTCAATCACTTTTTAGTTCTACACCCCAAATATTTAAGTCTTAACATAGTATTAATGTTTTCCATCTATTATTCTTTGTATCTATATTGATTTTACTTAAACCAGGGGGTGTCTTGTGTTGTAGGACATACACAATATGTGTAATTTGATTTTTTTCAATTTTTATTTTACAATTCAAGTGTCATGATTATATGAATCAACTAGATATGAAGACATCATAGCTAATCCTTTTATGTACATAGATAATCATATTAACTAATAGATATTCTGGTGAAATATATCCCCAATCAAAGATGGTAAATGGTTTATTTAGTCATATTTTCTCAAGGTGGGTAATTGATATAAGGATGATCCATGTGAAGGGATTGGGGGCCGTTTGGGTAGTGGGTTATGTGGGTTTCCTTTTTGTAGTGGGATGATGTGGTACTTTCTATGGACTTTAGTTTGGGGGTTATGAAAAGTACTAACTTTTCACAATAATTACATTTTTAGGATCAATTATTTATTTAAAAAACTCTCTTTACACGTTCTTCATTTTTCCGAAAAACCCTTCACTTTGTAATATATTGAAAAATGTTATATAGGGTCTATAGTGTCTTCTTGTATGTGATAAATTAATAAATTAAAAAACACATCTCACATCAAATTTAGGAACACATAACTGAATTAGTATATCTTTACATTGTTTTAATAGTTCACTAAATCATCTAGAAAATTCTTCCTTTATCATTTACGTAAATATATTCTCGATTAAACATCAATCTTATAGAATGTATTATGAAGAAATTTCTTATAAAAATTATTTTTACATAATTTATAGATGTTGGATGTATAAAATTGAATGGAACTCAAGTGATTTTCAAAACAATTTGGAGAGAATTTATGATTTTTCATTTCACAATGCTTCAGATATTGGTTGCATAAACTATCCATGTAGAAATTGTTTTGGTAGACCTAGGGTGAGTTGTAAAGAGGTCAGCTACCACTTAACCAAATATGGTTTTCAAGAAAACTACTAGGCGAGGTATCACAATGGGGAGAAAATGAAATCTCAGATTTCGGATGATTGAAATGAAAGGACTGGACAATAGAATTTGTTAGATGACCAGATTCCATTTATTCGTCATCATGAAACAGAAATGATTTTTACTCAATATGACTTCAATATGAGGATGGATGATGCATCAAATGAAAATGAAGATATTGTGAGGGTGAAAAATTGAATTATGCTGTCATGACTCTAGTATATCGATAATACTATAAAATGAAAAAGTTGTGATTTTTAATCTGATTGTTTCATGGGAAAACTATGTATGGGATATCTAATAGAACAATCATTTCCATTCTTACCTTATTGAAGGATTTACTTCCAGATAATGCAGATATTCCCTCAAACAAATATATGTCATGGATGTTAGTTTAAGAACATGTATTTTCCTGAAACAAAATTCATGCTTGCCCGAAAGATTTCATTTTATTCTGGGAGGAAACCGCTGAACGAAATGATGGTATAAAATGTGGCACATCCCACTGGAAGTCAAAATATGATGGAACACCATCCCGTGAGATGTAGAGAGTAATTTGGCACTTTATATTGATCCCCATACTCCATAGTCATATTCTGTATGATGAAATACCAATAAAAATGAGATGGCATGATAACTAGAGAAAGAATACTGTTGATGAGTTGGATCACCCTATAAATGGATTTGCATGGTTGAGATTTGATGCTTGATATCCTGATTTTTTCTACTGACGTGCGTAATGTGAGGCTGGGTCTTTCAGGTGAATTTTTTAATCTGTTTGGGTAGATTCTTACTTCACACAGCACATGGAACGTTTTTATACACATTTATAACATTCCCCCATGGTTGTGTATGAAAAAACCTTTCACTTTGATTAGTATACTCATATCTGGCCCTTCTGATCCAAGCATTGATATTGACATATACATGCAACCTTGAATAATTGATTTGAATCTTCTTTGGGATGTTGGTGTGTTTCATACAATGGTTGTTCTAAAGACATATTTCAGATTCGTGTTGCACTTATGGGGACAACCAATGATTTTACGGCTTATGCAATGATGTCTGGATAGATTACAAAGGGAACATTTTCATGACCTTTTTGTATAAAGAATACATGATCGAGAAGACTGAAACATCACTGCAGTATCAGTTTAAATGGACATCGATGACTCTTGCCAATAGACCATCTATATTGAAGTAATCATCGAAGAATTGATAAACCATAGATACTGATGAACCACCATAGCTTATGTATATAACTGATGTGCTTAATGAATTGACGGATTTCAGTTTTTCATTCGGGAAGGGTCAAATGAAATCTGGAAAGGGAAAGAATGATTCCACAGAAACGAGTTACAATTGGAGGAAGAGGAGTATCTTTTTTTTATTTGACTTATTTGTCAACCAATTTGTTATGTCATTTCATAGACGTAATGCACATTGAAAAGAATATATGTGAAAATTTTCATTCTATACTTATAAATGTTAAGGGAAAGACAAAAGTTGATTTATGGTCTCGACATGACTTGGTGGATTAGATAATCAGACCAGAATTGCATCTTGTGTGTATTAGTGAAGATAAATGGCATGTTCCATGTGCATCTTAAGTGTTGAAACCTACGAAAAAAAACTACTGGAAGTATTGGAGACTATTGGAGTTCTTGATGGATATTCAAGAAACATATCTAAATGGGTCAATAGAAGAGAGTTGAAGGTAAAATATTTAATGACTCTGGATTATCACGTTCTTCTACATGAGTTAATTCCAATAGAAAACTTTCATCTTTTTTTCCAACAATGTATGGGTGACTGTTATTAGGTTGTGCTATTTTTTTAGAGATCATTGTGCTACGAAGTTGTCAAAGTATTTCATGCAATAAATGATGACAGAATCCCCATTAATTTTTTGTGAGTAGGATAAAATATTTCTCCATCATTTCTCTAATTCATGGTGCATCCGACTATCCATATTCCCACTAAAATACTTATCAAAGGACCTATTTTGTATCATTGGATGTATCAAAATGAAATAAATATGTACAAATTAATGTCTTATATCCGAAACAGTACTCATCCTGAATGTTCTATCGTGAACGGTTATATGGCTCAACAATATATAGATTTCTGCTCAATGTATTTGTTAAATATTACTACAAGAATGAATATACCAATGAAAAATGAATAATAATAGACTGAGAAAATTGAACCAATTTTTCCGTCACTTCCTCAAATAGGAGGAATTCATAGATCATATACATTGAAGACATTAATCCTAGAAGAGCAAGAGACGGCACATCGTACAGTTTTTTTCAACAGTGATTTGTTCGAGGACTACATTAGGTATCTAAATTGAATATGTATATCATACATATATATCTATAAAACTATTCATATTTTTTTTCTACATGGAAAATAAAACAATGATAAATAGAAATCATCATTCTTTATCTTTGAGAAAGATGGAGACATTTCATAGTAAAGTGTTTTCAGCTTGGTTAAAATTGAAGGTAAAAATATTACTGTTTAAAAACCCAAACATTAAGTGGTCACACTATTACCCCCACACGGTTTGGAAGAATATGTTCCAAATATGTGTTTTCTAGTGTCTCATCCAAGGACTTATCACGGCTTTCCAGCACGGTCTGACAAACTGTGCGTGGCCCGTGCAGAGCCCCCTGTCAAGGTTGAACAGCTTCTTAGGCTGGCCGCATCGTTTTTTCAGACCGTACGCCAACCGTCCACCTCTTCACAACCTCCACAACATAAAAAATTTTCCCCAGAGTTGTCCAAAATTCAACCAACCACTTCAAAAAACACAAACAAACTGAAATAAGGGTCTCATTCCTCAACCCGATGGTACTACAACTGTTATGTGAATTTTCATTGTTTATTGGTTGAAATTTTTTTTTGAATTGAATTTTCTAATTTCAAACTGAACTGTATTTAATCCGATGAAACCAAAATTTCTAACATGTTGATAAATTCAATGAATTAACATTGATTTGTATAAAATTTGTATGACTATAAGACCTCTCTTTAACATTTTACCATGTAATAAACATGATTGTTTGTATTCATCTGCAAAACATGTATTGAAACCTACATCATCTACCTAAGCTAAAAAAATTAAAATTTTCCCTAATTTTGAAAATTTCTTTACCACTTATAAATCTAGTAGAATCAATGTTCCATGATTTTAATAGACTGATGACAATTAGTAAAAAATCAACCTACTAAATATTAAATTTATTTATTACATATTATACAATTTATTGACTCCATTATATATTTGTTCAAGCACACCTAAAACAATTTTTAGTTAAATTATCCATGAATCCCACTATTCCTTCTCATTTATTTTGAGTTATGGGTTACAAATTAGTTATCCTTTTCTATGTACGTACATATTTGTTTTCAAATTCAGGAAATCGAACCAACCTGTAATGAACCGTAAAACTGTGATACCAATTTGTCACGACCCGTCCTCGGGGCCCGTGTCGTGACTACCCCAAGCCCGCCATCCTTACACCTTGATGCTAGTCGACAACCTCTGGACTATGGAAGGCGGTCTTGGGGAAGTCACGGCATGGGCCCCGAGGATGGGTCGTGACAAATAAAATTAAAAACCACACCCGAGCAAACGCAACTCCGGAAAAGGTGTTTCTAAGCAATTATTGTTGTTGCGATTCCATCGGTGTCCTCGAAATTCGATTCCGAGCACCGGTTCAAAAGTTAGAAAAACTAGCTCATTCGTTCACTGAACGTACCCGAGCTAAACTTCATAAAGTGATTCAGGGCACACCGGGCCTCGGAATCAGGTGCCGTCAGAAACTGCGTTCTTGTAAAATTCCCAAGAAAATTAAGAAAAAACTTCCTTGAATTTTACGGGTCTTTACATCACTCCCACCTCATGGATTTATGTCCCCGTAAAGATACATCACTCCAACCTTAGTTTCTGAAGGAACCTAATTCTGAGGCCTAGTGTGCCCGAAATCTTTTTCTGAAGTTTAGATCGGGTTCATTCAGTGAACGAATGAGAAGGTTTTTTCTAACTTTTGAACCGGTGCTCGGAATCAAATTCTGAGGGCACCGATGGAATCACAGCGCCGGTAATTTCTTAGAAACACCTTTTTCAGAGTTGCATTTGCTCGAGTGTGGTTTTTTAAATTTTTTTTACGGGTCTTTACACCACACCCACCTCAGGGATTTACATACCCGTAAAGATACATCATAAAGTAGGGAATCAAATGTGGGTACTGAGCACGCATCTGAGCCTCCCGCTCCCAAGTGCTCTCATGTAGGTTCTCATGCTGCTATCTGATGCACACTAGAGGAATCGACCATCCACATATGACACGCTCCTGTCTATCCTCAATCTCCACCAGGACCTCCGCAAAAGTTGCCACATAATTAACGTCTAGCTCCCCATGGTCAATGATATGCATCAGGTCGTGCACGTATCTCCTCAGCTGAGAAACGTGGAAGATGTCGTGCACCCGATGCAACTGATGTGGTAGAGCCAGGCGATAAGCCACCTCACCAATCTTGTTGAGGACCTAGAAAGGTCCGATGAAGCACGGAGATAACTTCCCGCCTTGGGAAAATCTCTGTAATCCACGTCGAGGTGAGACCCACAAGAAGTCGTGGTCACCATCCTCGAACTCCAGTGGCCTCCGCCTCTTGTCAGCATAAGACTTATTCCATCTCTGAGCTATCCTCATCCGCTCCTGGATGACCTGGACCTTCTCTGCCATGGCCTAGACCATCTCTGGTCCCACAAGTGCAGACTCCCCCGGGTCTGTCCTTCACAAAGGTGATCTGCATGTTCAGTTGTACAACATCTCATATGATACCATCCCGATGGTGGAGTGGTAGCTGTTGTTGTATGCGAACTCCACAACGGGTAGGTGGTCATCCCAGCTGCGACCAAAGTCGAGGACACATGCACGGAGAATGTCCTAGAGGGTCTGAATGGTCCTCTCCGTCTGACCATCTGTCTGAGGGTGAAAGGCGGTGCTCAGACGTAGCTACATCCCGAACGCCTCCTACAACCCTTTCCAAAGCCAGGAAGTATAGCAAGAATCTAGATCGGAGATGATAGATGATGGCACACCATGAAGTCGTACAATCTCCTGAACATAGAGACGTCCCAAGCTCTCCAATGAGCCCTGATCTCTAATGGGTAAGAAGTGTGCTAACTTGGTGAGTCGTTCGACAATCACCCAAATGTAGTCGTGACCTCTGGAAGTGCGTGGAAGTCCAGTCACGAAGTCCATAGAAATGTCATCCCACTTCCACTTCGGGACCTCCAATGATTGTACCAAGCCTACTGGTACCTGGTTCCTTGCCTTCAACTGCTGGCAGGTTTGGTATCGAGAAACAAACTCTGCCACATCCTTCTTCATGCCTGGCCACTAGTGTTGTCATCTGAGATCTTGGTACATCTTCTCCACTACAGGATATACAGCCAAAGGGGGAGTGTGAAACTCTCTCAGCACCTCCTCTCATAAAGCAACTGGTACCAATGTACGTCCTCTAAAAAGAACGGCGTTCTCTCCTCCTACAGAGAAACCATCAGGTGCCTGTCCTTAGGATATCTGTGCACGCCACGTATCACAGTGTAAACAATCCTCCCATCCCATCGAATATGGGAATGGGTATACATGATTTAGTACAACCCAACGACCCTTTTAAGGAAAATGGTAAGGGGTATGCCTAGTCAAAGTGTTTTGTGACCATCCCAAACCACCACAAAACAACATACCTAGTAATATTGTATATTATTATACAAAAAATGCAATATAAAACTATCAATATATCGATGAAATATTCATTCTCATGAATATAAACATGTGCACCATATCAAATCTAGACATGCTTATCATAATTATAATCTATGATAAGTATATCATACACATGGTAATGCTATCTAGATCTTACTCATGTTATTCGAATATCAACAATATGTATTAGTTACTATATGGGTTAAATAAAATATAAAATTCAAATAAACATACTAATCTCAAATATAACATCTAGTAAGATTAAACTAAATGGATCTACACATAGAATACTAAATAAAAAGACATCCAATAGTAGAAAACACATATAAATGAACCAATAAATAAATATTTACCATAATTAATTTATAAAAACAAGATTTTTTTCAAATAACTCCTTATCATAAATTATTCATTCAGTGAAAAAAATAATTATTTATTAATTTTAGATGGGTAGTACATATTTTATACATGATACTCAATACTTAAAAAAAATTATTTCTGTAGAACAATATCAAAGTAACTATATAATGTGCTTCCATGGAAAATCCATTATTAAAATAATGTATTAAATCATTATATTTGGGAGTAATTAAAGTAATTATGAAATGTGTTTTGAAAAAAGATTTTACAGATAGAAATAATTACATACAAGAAATATTTATAAAGTACCAGTTTTAATTTTTCTCTTTAAAATCAATTTTATACTCAAAATTTTATAAAAAAAATAAATTTAATGTTTAAAAATTTTATGTTATAATATTTTTTGAAAAATAAACCATGTTTATGGTCTAGGGAATTCCTATCCATGTTTTTTAACCATGTTGTCACCTCTCCAATGTTGATACCACATAACCAAAGGTATGTTCGTATTGATAAATCCTATGTCATTCAGGTTTTATTATAAAGTCAATGTATAACTTTATAAAACATTAAAATGGAATAACATAGAATGATTTGATCCAAAATATAAAATATCATATCTTTTAGTAAAAAATAAAATTATATATTAATATAATTTGTCAAACAATATTGCACCCACTAATCAAGATATAAAGAACAATATAAATAAAAAACTAAAATTTATATATCTAAAAGTTTATATGAAATTTAAATTACATCTAATGTGGTCTATATGATTCAAAATAGAACTTACACTAAAGAAAAACATGAGAACACTTTAGATTAATGAAAAATTGAAACTAATTCAGTGAAACATGTTCTATGAGATTTTTAAATGAAAATGTGTATAATTCTATATATATAATGTCGTTAGGAATAGAGATATATAAAAACCAATTAAAATTATCCTTATATATACATTATGATGACCATCCATGTAAAAATTTAGTATTTATAACAAGTAATTTTAAATGAACAGACATAAAAATCCATATATCATGGTTTATAAAATAGGATAGAATACCTTATACATAGCACATAGTTCAAATAAGAACAAGTTGATAAATATTCACATTTGGGATAAAAATAAACTCAAATGAAATCCCTTCATAGTTAAAAAAATAATGGAAACATATTATTAGTTTAGTAAAATAAGTTTATGGCATGTTCTAATAATATCCCAATGAACACATATATGGTTGAGATGAAAACCCATAATCATTAGTTAGTTCCCCAATTAAAATAATAAATAATCTATTCAACAATTAAACAAAAATCACCTAACAACCATTTACCAAAAATTCATAAAAAAATAACTCTAATTACATTATTTCAATAATTCATGAATGATTGAATCTGATGAAAACCAAGGAAGAAAACTCTTATAATCCATCCAATATGACAAGAAATTTCAAAATTATCTCAAACCTAACACATTTTGATTTAATTCCCAAAATTATAAAAAACCTAGAATAAATCATCTTATTATATTTTATTATCCCAATAGAGATAAATTAAAGGTAAAAACCTATAGAATATAGCATTAAACTATAGTAAGGAAGACTTATTCCATGAAGAGATTTCACACTGACTGGGTGAAATCAAAAATTGAAAATCCCAAACTTAGGTGGAATAAAACTAAAAAAAGGAATGGAGTGGGAGAAATGGATGAGTAGATGAGGTCTTTTCCATGAATCTGTGATATAAATTCCCTTGAATCACTATCAAATAAATTATAAATATTATGGGAAAACAAGAAAAACTTAATATGGTATGGGAGGACCTGTTGACAGCTTGGATGAAATATGGTTGAATAGAAAAAAAGGATATGATACAAATGAATTTTAAGAGAGATGATCAAAATGACCCATTATAAAAATATGCATGACTATTAGGTACCCGATATGCTCTATTGGGCTAGGTTTCATCTGCAAATCTCGTTCTCTTTTCCTTTCTCAATGGCCACCCAATACCATTAACTATATCTATGTTTTTACATGAAATTTTCCTACTTAAACTGAAGATCCCTCTACAATAACTAAAATTACATAAAAAACCTGGGATTCATCCACAGAACATGATATTCATTTCTATAACTTGAAATTAAATATTAACCCTATTTGAAACCAAAACTCATAACATCCCATCTCCCTAATCACATAAATTTCACAACAAATCCAAATTTGAATTTTAAATAAACTGATTTGGATAGACGCTTTTAAGGAATCCCCCATAAAACACTTTTGATCATAAAAATCCATATCAAAATTATATTAAAATATGATCTATGATAAATAATATTCCTTCCATATATAATTCATAAATGAACAAAATAAATCATCTACTTTTTTATGCACTACTTCGAAATTAAATTCACACCCCAAAATAACTAATATATAACACCAAATAAACAATATATTTTAATGTTTGACTCAAATATATTTTGAAATTTATAGTTCCCAAATATCTAATGAAAAAGAGACATAAATCCCACCAAATCAGAAATATACACCTTGAAAATTCAACACGTTTTCCAGATCATAAGAAACAATTCAATAATAGCCATTATTGACTTCAATATTCTGATATTAAAAGGGTAATTGAATTCATGAAATCCATGGAACATTACATGATAATCATCTCTCACTGTAATGGAGCTTCACACTATATTAATCATCCATGTTTTACCTATTTCTATTCACCCACTAAATTTAAATTTATAAAAAACACAAACTCGTGAAAATTATTTTTACATAATCATTGTTATCATTCCCAACTCACAAGTAAAGATAATTCTAAAAAGTAAATTTATATAAATTAATTTTTTTAAACATTAAATTCAAGAAAAACATTCCTAATTTTTTAAAATTATTCTCATTTTATCATAATTTTTTATAGAATCAAATTCCGATTTTAAATTTTAGGGAAAAATCATTTTAAAAAAAAATATTTATAAAAGAATCAGTTCATTTCACAATGGGATATATGAAAAAATTTCCCAATTTAATTTAAATAAATATAAATATTTTTTAGGTAATACTCAATTATTAAAATCTCTTCTCAAATTTATAACATAAGAACATAAAATAGTATTTTCTTTCTCGAAACAAATATGTTTAACAAAAGTCTTATTGAATAATGGAACATGAATCATTGAAACATTATAGATAATAAAGATATGGTATGGTCATTTCAAAATATAAACATATTTTATATATTTCATTTATGATAATAAAATATGTAGTGAAATTAATAAAAGAAGACTAATTAGAGAAAAAACATTATAGCTATAAATAGAACAGTAAGAGTCAATTTGTAGCATTTTTATGGATTAAATTTATATATCAATTTTATAAGTCGATGTTAAATATAAAGTAGTTAATGAATTTATAACTTATACAGATATGGTAATTACTTTAATTTATTAGATAACACCTAATATTTTATTTTGTAAAAAATAAATTTCATTATTAGATATTTTAATTTATTTATTTCATTAATATATGATAAAAATACTATAAATTCAATGAACATGTCGTAATGTTCTACAACATCATCTGATGAATGAAAAAATATAATAAATGGCTCATGAATTATCCCAAACACTATTACTAGGATTAAAAATTTCGTTAAAAAGGTACTCAAAATGAAACCATGCTCATATCTTTTATGACTTCCTAAAACACTTAGGCATACCTTGTAACTTATGTTTCTTCCAAATCCATATTGTCCTGACTTACATATATTTCACCCCACCCACATATTGAGATAATAAAATTTGTCAGAAAATATAAATTCTCATAATCCCAAAAAAAATTATGTTGAGACCACTTATAATGACCTGGAAATAGAAACCACAAAAGGACATAGATATGGTTTTCAATAGCCCCATGATGATTCCCTGATCCCTAGTGGAATGTTACTAGAGAAACTGTTCTGTGATTTTCATTAGGTAAGGAATTAACATATTTTATTAATATAATTATTGGTGATTGGTTTCTTTTTAAAAACATGAGTTAATAGTTCAAAATTGAATGCGCCTAATATTAATCTTATAATATTCTCTTGATATAAAGTAACCTATACTCCAATGATAACTAGAATAAGTATAGATAAATAAATAACCACATTCTGTAAAAAATAAACAGAAATTAAAAAAATGTAAATATATGTATATAAAATAGTTTATGTCTGTTGGAACAACCAAAAAATTCATTGAACATGTACAAAAAAATTAAGAAATGGTTTTAAATATAGGTTCTTTAACCACATTCCACTAGCTACATTATTGATGTAGAATGTTGACCCCCTTATGAAACACACATCCAAAAAACCAGAAAAATCCAAAATAAAATAAAATACCTTTGCATACCTAAAAGAAATTATGTAATATTTTATGTCCACTGTGGTTTCTAAGTAAGATATTAGAATAAATAGTTATTAGGGAACCACTAACAATGTATAAAATCACACTTTCAATAAATACATGTACACATGAAAATTTTGACTCATTTATATAAGTATTCAAGAATATTTTTACAAGTATTCATTAAACATGGAAAAAATTAGATGAATGAATCTTATTGATAAATAGAAATGATAACAATTATGTCATTATGACTAGATAATTCATGTCGATGTTCGGCTAAATCAAGCCTTATCTAGAGATTTGAGAGATGTTGGGAAATAAAAACTCACATACCATCCCTACAATGTATCAAAAGTATTTCTAGGTACAATACCAATCCTAGGGGAAAGGGAATGATTCATAAATGAGTTTGAAAAACATTTATTCCCATCCTAGGAGGATGGGAATAGATTATAATAGAGTCAAGATATACTAGATTCAAATTCAATGGAATATATGAAGGGTCATAGTTGAGTTATTATAACCTACATTCTTATAAAAAATAATAGGGGATAGTGTATAACGATTTATGGGATTGTGTTCCAATAAAAAATCATGGTATATCAACATGTAGACATAATATAAATACATATATATAAATATACTATAAAAGACATTATCACATGCTTAATATATCCATTAAATAACCATGATCTTGTTTATATACAACAATATTAAACCCATAGATTCTCAACATATCAAAAATATTGACATGCTTAACATAACAGTATTCGTGGTAAGTATTTCAGACTCAATGTAATGCTAGAAAAAATGTAACTCATTACTTATAAATATCAATAATATCTGGTGGTTAATGATTTCAAGGATTACAATATTCATTAAAATTAGTCATATCAATAACTATATGAACATGTTGTGAGAGAATACTAAATGTAATTATTCATTCTATACTAATGTTAAAGTGTTCCTAAAATAATAAACACATGGAAATTACCCAAGGAATAAGAATAATCCCCAATAACTAGATATAATAATGTTTTTGGGACCAATAACATATTATCATATATTATTTATTTAGTTCAAATCAACTATCATTTACTCATTCTATGGTATATCATAAATTATCAACATAATCCTCAATACATGGCTAAAATAATTTACATTTGGAATTATGAATATCAAAGATAGTACCCAACATGACTGCCCACATAATCCATTATTCTAAATTAAAATAAATTATCATTTTGATATTATGTGTAAACTAGAGAAAAACAATTTTGGAAAAATATTTTAAATAAGGAATGGATTTCCCATTGAAAATTTTTATAATGTTTTGTTTTTTCCAAATGAAAGTCATTTTCAAAAAATATTATTTATATAAACCACTTATAAAATCAAACAAGTTAGTGTATAAAAATTATGGTTTAAAATAAATTTGAAAAAATAACCTATTTAATGATCAAAACCAACCATTACTATATATTCAACACAGCCAACACAACACCACTGATTCCATCACAAAAGAAAAGATTAATTTTGGATCATATGAATCTAACTCATTTAGATCATAGTATTAATATGTGGTCTCAAATTATAGATTTATTTTAAAAAAATACAAAGGGATTATATTTTAATCCAAATCACTACAACCTCATAACATTATTTTTTGACACGAATTACATATTTATATAATGTTTTAAACACTTTTCCACCCATGAATCTAGTGAGATAGCCTAATGTTAATAAAAAATATATTGTCCTTATATCGTAATGTTTGAATGACTTGTTAACAATTTTATATGTGGGCTACATATTTGGGGAAAAAATTTACAAATAGAAACATAATCATTCTTAGTATCAGTAAAAAATTATAAGGTAGTGATACATGTTTCCAGTAACATATTAACAAACAAAAATTCACTAATTTATTTATAGATTTATTAGGTACACACACAAATATATATATATACGTATATATATAAACTAATAAAAACCTCATTATTTATTCTTAATTTTCCTCATTAAAGAAAAACATTAGTGTGAGAGGAAAAATACTTGAAAAATAGAATTCATACAAATAAATATATCCTGATTTATAAAAGATATATTAATATATTAATGATAAAATATAGTTTATAAAAAAACCAATTAAAAATATTAAATTATTTTATAAAAATAATAGTGAAATATTGTCCATTCAAAATTTATAAAATAAAAGTTACTCATTAGTATTGGTCTAAATATGTGGTATACATGTTCCCAATATAGCTTAAAGATCACCAAATGGGTTTAAAAACATACTATAATCAGTAGATAGTTCAGAGTCTGAATGGTCACTAATTTATACTCAAAATACTAATACCAACACATAATTAACCATTAATATTATTCCATATATATATATAAATCCAGTTACATAATTTCTCTAATTCAATAATTATTAAACATTATGAATAAACTATTAATATATCTCCAAGAATGATTCTATTATGTTAGAAACCCAATTGAATAGAACCTAAAAAATCAAATTTAATCCTGATAACATCAAAATACGATAATAAATCAACCAACAATCACATTCTATAAAACAAGTAATAATTTGAAGGATAAAAACCAATATTATTTTCCTTTATACAATATAAGTGGAAGACCTAGGTTGTGAGGCAATTTTTCCATGCCTCAGTCCATTCAAAAATTAGAAATCCCAAACCAATATGGAACAAAATAATAGAAATGGAAGATATGGAGAGGCTTAGTTGAGAGGGGAATCTTTTACCTAGGATTTATAAATAAAATTCCCTTATAAAACCCTTGAATCAAGTGAAAAGATGAGGGGATGAAATATAAATAGGGGAGGAAAGTGGGGAGCTCTCAACAGCTAGAAAAATATGAGGATAAATGAATCAAAAGGATGAATAAAAATGATTTATTTGAAATGAAAAAATTACACCATTATAAAAATCTTTTAAATGATATCATGTATCGGTTATGGGCCCTCAGGTAAATTGTGGGATCTCTAGGCCATCCATACAATTTTCACAATCATTGAGTACTTGGTACCTCCTAGGAAGTACCCAGTGCCACCTAAAGCAATAAAATATAGTAGGTAAGACGTATTCTCATTCCTAAACCATATAACATCCTACGAAACCTGACTCCACACCCAAAACCGCTAATATTCCATCCATAAACCTCCAAATTAAAGACCAAATCCTCAAATGAAAAAACTCCCTTATAAAAATTATTTATCAACCAATACCTCTATTTCATCACATAAATTCAAAAAATAAACAATATTAGACCATGAATATAACCCACAAGGTCAAGGGACCTTACATATCATGAAATCAATTAATAGTTCTAGTGATAATAGATGACTAAGGTTGATATTGAATTTGATTCTTATTATTTTAATTTCTAGTTGGTGAAGAAAGAGCCTTAACGATTGATTGGGTTCTTATAAAAATGAATGATTTTGATATTTAAATAAAATTATATTTACATTTATTTCATGAAATGATTGCTATGTTAATCATAAAATAATGAAAACATCTGGGTTATATTGGATTATCTCTAAATGTTAGTGTATTTCTTACATTCAAAATAGAAAATTTTAGTTAATGAGTTTATAAAGATCTGTGATAATAAAATTGTTAAATTTAATGGGTTTTTAAAATATATCACAAATTACAGATTTCCTCAATTAATATATATATATATATATTTAAATGGAATCTATAATTCTATAGGGATGTAACTGAATATGACTATGACATATCAACCTTATGTGGATAGTTATGAAAGGTGTACTATTTTGATTATGAAGGATAAAAATTGAGTGTGTGTGCTTCATTTTGTATAGAATCAAGAGTAAGAATTTATTTTTGTGGAATTTATTTATAATAACTATTATTAGTCATCAATTTTCAAGGATCTATTTATGAAATTGCATGGTCGTCTGTTTTGGTCAATATTAGATAGGGGTGTGGTGGGTGAATTTTTTCTTATTATACATGCTTGGTTGTAAAAGGTAAAAAATTATTTAAAATTCATTTTCATGAATGTGATGTCTAGTCATTGTTAGAAAATTTCTTACATCGACTATTAATGATGATTTTTTAGACATAAAATTAGGGGCCACTTCTTTTTTAAGGCAGTGTAATGGTTATATCACTGGAGTATTTGGATGCATGGGAAATTATTTTCATAGTATTTTTGAAATACCGGAATTGTTGATTGAATTGGTGAAGTCACTTATCATTTGGTGTTATCATTATGATATATAGTGGTTTGTAATTTTTTCCATGTTTCTATGTTCTATAATATTGAACATCATTCATCCCATGTACTATGGTATATAGAAATTGATTTCAAACCAATTATTATTATATAGATAGACCGGTTTGGGATATAGGATATGTAGATCAAATTAAATGGGGATAGATTATTCTAGTGGATATGTACTATGTTTGCATGAAATAATCGACGAAGATACTTGGGAAAGAGAGATGGAGATTTGGTTGAAATGACTAGATCTGTTCATTAAGGGAAGATCCCGTAGAATTTTTAGAGTTGAATGTTTTTATTGTTGAGGTAATTATTATTCTAATGAATTTTCATGTACCTTACATTAATAACACAGATATTATTTTCAAGTATAGACCTCATTTTCATGTTTCATTTGAGGAAAAGGTAATAATAAAAATTTAAGTCTACACACCATCTACTTCCTCGTACACATTGTGTACTATAGCACCAAGTCTAGACAATGTTTGGTTGTGTCCTGATCATATACACGACTGTGTGATGACATGATAATGCTGCTTAAGGTGGGCCTGGTAATGGCTTATACACACCGTGTATCTTTTGGGAACACACCATGAATTTATTTTAATTGATATATCGGACCGCAATCTCATCTCATTTACCGAAACATCTTATTTTCGCTATGTCTCATTCTAGAGCGACCAAAGATCGCAAATTCTTCTCCGAGAACCCGAACCACCATCCTTGCTCCAAATAAAACATTGTAGATTGTGTTGGAATCGCATCAGTGATTTATTCCTTCTCCAAACCCTCATCTCTTGATTCATCCTCTTTCTTGAGATATCCATGGTTGAAAATTTTATATTATTTTTGTAAATATAATATATTATAAATCAATTCAAAGGACTAGGTTCAACTGTATCAATCGTAAAATGTCGTGCTAGGTGGATTGTGCCTTTCTATAGATGTCATTGAATTATATGTGAAAAAGATCCCAATACCATAGTTTAGGGTATTGTATGTTTGTGGAATTTAACCCTATTAATTCCTTCAATAGTTTTTTTTCTTTAGAAAGGGTTTTTGTTTGTGAATAAGGCTTATTATCTTGCTTTGGATGGGTTTTCCCTTTTTTTATTGATATTGGTAGTTGGGACTAGAAATGACTGTTAGGATGCTTTGAATTCCATGCATAGTGTTGTTGGGATGGAGTTGTTGTTTATATAAAATTCATGTGATATTAATTTTAGTAGTTGGTCCAAGTTTTATTTGAGTATTACTCTGTCTTATAGATATTTTTTGGGAACATTTATATTACACAGGGTTGTGGGAACCTGGTACAGTGAGACCATAAGGGGAACGGATGTTGAGGGCTTCCCCAGAGTGTCTGTTATACATTACATGTTGAAAGACCATAGGGTTGATGGACGTTGAGTGATCCCTCAATGTGTATGTATTATACCTTTACGAGACCACAAGAGTAATTGGACGTTGAGTGCTTACTCATAGAGACTATAGTTCACCGTTAAAAGACCAAAGTGGGAATTGACGGTAATACCCCAACCCCAGAAGCTCAGAGTTTGTTCATTATTACGTATCATTGGAATGATCATAAAAGATCATGTCTCGATAGAACGATTAGTATAGTACTCTTGGAAGTACTAGATACATTCATATGGTTTACATTACATCATAAAATGGAAAACTACAACAAAATTCTTTCCATAGACAACACTGAGATCCCATAGACTATCCCTGGAAGTCAGTCATAATATACTTCTTTTCATCCTAGAAAAAATAAAACATAGAAAGGGGTGAGCTCGTATTCTTTGTAAGGATAACATTATAGAGGAACTTTTCATTAAAAAGCATAAACATTTAAGGCAGTGTATAAGACTAGAACAAAAGCCTTTTAAACATGAACTTCAGCATAATATGGAAAAGATAAAATCAAATAATTACATTTAATTATTCACATGGATATTCTACAAGTTGAATAATAACATGAAATATCAATAACCACTTTCATAATGATGGAATGAATGATGCTAGACTATCATAACCACATAGTCAAGGCCTTGTGGCAAGACTACAAATAAGAATTTCCCCAGGCCTTGTGCCAAGACACTATTTTGTCTCATTAGACCAATCAATGCATCGTGGATTTATAGAGGGCTCCACCTATCACTTACTAAGTCCAATTCATTCCTTATATGAAAATTTTAAAACATAACATAAACATTCGTATTGAAACTAGAATATGAAATGTCAATACTTTATCCACATACCATGAATGGTATAAAAATAACACATCCATAGTCAAACATAAATAATTCAATACAATATGGAATATGTTATTGTAAAAGATTATCCACAATCGAGAATAATGAAGGATACTAACATAGATGAAAATAATCATCAAAACTATTTGAGAGAAATATCCCCTTTTTCATAAAAACATTTAAAAGTCACACTATTTGTCAAGAAGCCATTTAAAAATAGATTTTAGAATCAAAATTTCCCATACCACATTGAATCATTTAAAATGAATTTTAATTTTGAAACCATAATGTCCATATAAATAAATCCTTAAAAATATTTTTAAAACATCGACATTAATGAGAAAGATTTAGAATAATAAATCTTTAAATCATTTAAAATGATATTTTATTTAGAGTTACTAACCAAAAGAGAGATACTTTAATAGAAAAATTGAGGATATCAAAACATTATAATATCATGAGAATAAAGGGGTTCATGATATACTATGTCAAAGTACATTATATACACCATATAAAAGTGAATTGGTGTATAACAACAAAAAAGTCTCTATGGAATGTAAATTGAGATGAAATCTCTTTTAAAGACTGTATCCTTAGGTTAAAGATAAATCAACGACATAATTATGTGTGATAAATATAAATACACTCAATATCATTGGATATCCAGTGTAAATCAGTCAGAGGACATTCACACATATTCTTGTAAAAACAACACCAATGCATTGGATTATTAACTCAATAAATGTAGATTGAGATAAAATTACTCTTATCAACTTCATATCGATGACTTGAGAATCTAAAAATATAGTGAATATGTGTATCAAAAGTATATCAATAGAATGGGTAGTGTAAATTATGACATAATCCAATGAATAAATATTCCACACATAATCATGGGGTAAAATAATCAATGAAGTATGCGTAAAGCCGAATGAGTGGAAATTGAAATATCAAATTCCCTTATCGATTTGGTAAGATATGAAACATACACCCATGAAATAAGTATCATAAAATGGTGATGTAAATATCCATAAATTAATATATATTACACAATTAATACAGTCATGGTCAATACACACACTACATGCAATAAATAAGTGGTGAACAATGGAAATCTCACAGAATTAAATGTGAGATAAGAAACCCCTTACATTGTACTTTTTCCTTGGTAAAGGGTAGGTTAAACTCCTGTATAATGGTGTAATAATTTTTATTGAAATATAAAAGAATCATATATCTTAATATGATATCATATGTGATCTTTTGACATTTATTTGTTAATAATATCTTAGTATTATCGTCATTTTGGGTGTTAACAAATTTGTTTTCCTTTATATTCGTTGTTATGGGAGCCATATTTGTTATGGATGGGATGTATCTTATTAAATTACCGAATTTTATCATATCTATAAACATTACTTTTAATCATCAAATGAAATTTAGTCTTGATTGGATACGATGGGGAATGAGTCTCATCACGTTCGTGGAGACGGTAATCCAGACGTACGCACGAGCGACAATATCATTCTATTGATATTAAAATAACATATAATTGGATTGTATATCGCATGTAAAGAATCATAATTTTGTTATATTTATTATTTAAAAGAATTACACATCATTGTTATACCAATCCAAATAATAATGTATTGAATAACAATTACACCACGATGTGGAGACGGTAATCCGTACATACACATGTATGGGAACATGTCAATCAAAGGATAGATAGAATAATGAAGATGGTTGTACCATATTTATAATAACATAACAGTATATAGAAGATACTAGATTTATTATTTTTGAATGAAAATAACAAATAATGAATAAGTGGAAAAAGAAAAGAACTTGAAAGAGGGTGGTGAAATTATTACCTCTTCTTTAGGTTCTTCCTTTTTATTTGATCAAAAGGGATCCTTAAGTTGGATTTCTGACCAAAGGAGGGCCTAAAAGAAGAAGTGAAATAATTTTAGAGGATATATGGGAAGTTTTTGGCAGAGACAGAAGGCTTTGATTATGTCAATTAGATATAAGGTGGAGTTCCCTTTTATAAGATGGGTGAGGGGCACCTTAGGAAAAGCTAGAAATCTTATTTTATAATAAATTTATATTCGGTTTCTAATTAATCAAAAGTGTATTATTTAAAGGATAAGGTTGGGATGGGTCTAAATCCACTCAACCAATAGGTTTTGGACAGGTTGGGGTCTCTATATTAACCTTATCTTTTAGATTTAACTCTTAGATAAATAGTATGACATTTACCATGTCTCCTAGTATTTTTATATTATATGGTTAATAAACATACTATATATTTCTAAGAGAATGCCAAGTGGTTAATTAATGATACACCTATCATTAAATAATTTCTTTGGATGAACATTATATTTTTCGAAACATTATATCAATTTATAATATAATATTTTTTTTAAAACACATTGTTGTCAATTTTGAAACTATTTAATAATTGATTTTTGTTAAAGTCCTAACAACTTTATTAATTCGAACCAAACTCATTTTATCAATACTAACATGTCTTATTGAACAATAAAATTCGTGTATGTCATTAAAAATTTCAAATTATATTTATTTTAATATTATAATACCATTTATTTTATTTGTTCATTAATAAGGAAACTACGACATCATTATTGGGTCATAAATAATTTTAATTATTCAACACCTAAAAATTATAAATAAAATACCATTATATATGAATTATTTTTATATATCTAATGAATATTTATAGTCTAAAATATAATATATATAACTCTATGTAAAAATTGTACTGCTAAAAGATATATGCTTATGTTATTTTTGTATTTACTTTAACTTAATTAATATAATGTGTCATTATCACACAAAAGTTGCTCCATGGGATCCCAAAATCTACCCAATGATGACTATCGTTGGACATGTATCATCAAATAGTGTTAGGATACGTTTTATGGTAATTTAATATTATTATAATATTATTTGTTTACCCTTATTTACCGTATTTACCCTTTAACCAAGGTAAATAACATATTTACCAAAGTAACTATTAAAAATGTCTAAAAATAAAATTTTCCTATTTATAAATTTTGTACCTCATGATTCTAAATATGGAATTCATTTTTATAAATTCAAAACATATAAGTGGCAAAATGTAATTTAAAATTAATTCCCGTTGTCAAAACAAAAAGTCTGTTTTTAAGAAATAATAACTATCAAAAGATTGACACTGGTTTATACCTAGTTTAAATCTGAAATTACATTCATTTACTAATATTATATTAAATGGTAAATATATATTTAAATTATACTTTAAAACATTTAAATAGTATAATTTATTATTATAAATTATTTGGATTAAAAAAGTTGTTTTTAATTAATGTTTAGTATTTTTCACTATTCATCAAAATTTGAATGTTTTCTAAAAAAATACCAAAAATTCACCCTAGGCTAATTTCGATATTCCAAATCCAAAAATGAAGTCAATTTTGAAAGATAAAATTTATATAATTTCAAAATTTGGGTATTACTAATCATAACGGCTACATTGATTGGTCGTGGTGTGATAGAATCTCAAAGTTGCGTACAATGAAAGTTATTGTGTTATTCAAAGAGAAACGTACCATGGAAGCTTGGGGTGTTTTATTCTCCCCTCCATCAATAAATTGTGTCCTCAAAATTTTTAAAATTGGTATTGGTAATTTAAGGGAAAGTCCCACATCAAAAGAAGATTCAATAAAACTACCTCTTCAAAAGAAAGAAAGAGAAGTTCAAAGTACATCTAAGATAACCCATACTCGGATTACATGTAGGAAAACATTGATATGGTAGATAAAAAAAGTGTCATGTTCTGACGGAGAGGGATAGAAAACATGACAAGGAGAAATTTAACAACAAGAAAACCACAAACTTTTGATGGGACAAACAGTCATTAGTCTCCCAGTAGGAATAGTAAACAGAAAACATTTTTTGTTTGTTTTAAGTTACAATACATAAATATGAGGATTCCATTTATGATATTGACTAAGAACATAAAGATATGTACTTAATTTTTATGTAGAGTTTCAATATTTTGTAAATTTATACAACTAACTCGTTTTTTTAAACGATGAGTATTCAAGAAGACTTGGTCACACTGGAAGAGCTAGAATAAACTTCTATAGAATCACATGATCCACGAAGGATGAACTATATATTTACCTTGTCATTAGATAATAATCAAAAACAAAATAGTTAGTATAATATCTGATGATCCCCCAAAACAATATTCCATTAGAGAAAGAAACTATAATCATAATTTCTAAAATTAAACCAACATTACCCAAAAAATAAATAAATACCATTCAATAAACATTTGTCCATAAAATACTTCAATATAATCCAAACTAATAATAAAACCCAAAACATAGAAGAATTTGGTTATGTAGTATCCCATGTTAAATTGTATATCCAAATGACATTAATTACTCTTAAAGACGCATACTAAAAATTAATTATCCTAAACAAATATTCAATATTATAGGTTAGTCACTTCCATAAATAACCAAAATCACTATAAATATACAATAAAAACATAGATAAAAATCCACCATTACTCCTAAAATGAAATACCATGGTATTCTATTTTCCTTGGGCATATAGTGTTCCCAAAAAAGCAAAAATCGTCCAAAATAACATTTATCACTTAATAACCAGATCATTTTATTATACTAATGGTATTCAATTGATAAGACATAAGATCTCAAATAAACATATTATTGATCAATAAAATCATTTAACAACAAATAATAAGTTACACTAACCAAGGAATTTGATTAGTCTAGTGGTAGGTGATAAATCCCAATCATACTTTGGTTGTGGGTTTGATTCCCACAGCTTTGTCTGACATGACGGGTTGTCACACGGTCATCCTGTTGTCCCTTTTCAAAAACTATATTTTATAACATTAAAAAAAAGAAATAAATTCCTCAAAATAACCATAACATAATTTAACCACAAATTATATCTCATACCTTTCATTTTCATCCCAAAATATAATAACTTGTAATTGACTCAACCCCAATGATCATATAAAATCAAATGGTTATTTATAACTATATCCACAAGAGAAAAGCTATGTCTTCCTCAAATATCATTATCACATGGAAAACAGCAGAGTTACAAATACAATAGATAATTATTCCAATGTAATCCCATCATCAAGGAGCACTAATACTTTTAAACATTTCTCCAACCATTTATTTCCACATAGCTTCTTCCTTGACCAAGAAACTATCCTATAAAATAGGGAATTCACTCTTGTAATGGCTTGGTCCCCTTCATTTATGGAAAATGATGGTAAAAGGATTCTTGGGAACATTTTAATTTTCTTCCATAGTACTCTTCATTTTTCATCAGCAATTCTTCACTTTATGTCCTTCTTTCCTGAACGTAAAGCATTTCTTTGTTCTAATGAGACACTTCCATGGGAGTCTCCTTCAACATTTCCTGCATGAAGGAAATTGAGGATTCTTTTCTCTATGGTCTCAAATACTATAGCTCTGATCATTCATCATGTTTCTCTTCTTTATTGAATCTAGGATTTGTTAATATATATGTTTTTGATTATATTTTTGGAAAACTGATTTGGTATGAACACGATATCTTTTACGCCTATCAATATTCCATTTTGTATCTCATTATCACAATTGTTCCCATCTTGTACATAATTATCAATGTTATTATGACTTCCTTGGAATCCATCCATTTACTAAAACCAGCAAGAATTGTGTGTGTAACAGTAGTCATAAAATCATTTAGAGAATATCATGAAACCATATTCTCAATTTTAAACATCATAGGATAAACCAAAGTCCTTAATTCTCATCTTATATTAAAATACATCAAATCGGTTTGTAAATAAAATTTAAATTATCCTAAGTATATCACCCCAGAGTGTCGTAACTAAGAGTGCAGCAAGGCCCGTTGTTGTGCACCAGTTCCCGTTAGAGTCTAGCTCAAAGTGGTGTTTTTGGGTTTTACCCTTAGGTACATCTGTGCTAGAGCCACCTCTACCTGCTCGTATCCGGATAGGGATTTATTGCTTGGTATGCTCAAAAAAATTATAAATACCAAAATTATAGGAAATTCTTCTATACCAATCCTCAAAGTATATCTTCTGGCTATGTGCTCTAATCAGATTTTATCTAAATCTAGTTTCCAAGGTTTGTACAAAACATTCTATAATACCAACTGTAACGCCCCGACCCCAGAAGCCTAGAGTTGGTGCATTATTACATATCATTGAAAAGTTCATAAAAGATCAAGTCTCGAAAGGCCGACAAGTATAGTAGTCGTGGAAGTAAAAGATACATTCATAGGTATACATTACATTATAAAATGGATAACTACAACAACATTGTTTCCATAGACAACACTGATACCCCATAGACTATCCATAGAGGTCAGTCATAATATACTACATTGCATCTGGGAAAAAATAAAACATAGAAAGGGGTGAGATCAGATGCTTAGTAAGGATAACATTATAGAAGAAATTTTCATAAATAAGAATAAATATTTAAGGCAGTGTATAAGACTAGAACAAAAGACTTTTAAAAATGAACTTTAGCATAATATGGCACAGATAAAATCAAACAATTCCATTAACTTATTCACATGGATATTCTACTAGTTTAAAAATAACATGTAATATCAATAACCACTTTCATAATGATGGAATGCATAATACCAGACTATCATAATCACATAGTCAAGGACTCGTTCCAAAACTACAAATAAGATTTTGTCAGGGCCTTGTACCAAGACACTAGTTTGTCTCATGAGACAAACCGATGCATCGTGGAGCTATATCATGCTCCACCCGTCACATACTAAGTCCAATGCATTCCCCATATAGAAATATTGAAATATAACATAAATATTCGTATTGAAACTAGCATACGAAATGTCAATACTTTATCTACAAACCATGAATGGTATAAAACTAACACATCCACAGTAAAACATAACTCATTAAATACAATATGGAAGGTGGTATTTTAAAATATTAACCTCAATCGATAATAACGAAGGATACTAATATAAATGAAAATATTCATGAAAACTATTTGAGAGAAATATCTCATTTTTCTTGAAAACATTTTAAATTCACACTATTTTTCAAGAAGACATTTAAAAATATATTCTAGAATCAAATTTTCCCATAAAAAGTTGAAACTTTAAAAATTAGTTTTAATTTTAAAACCATAATGTCCATATAAATAAATCCTTAAAAACATTTTTAAAACCGGGACATTAATGAGAGAGATTTAGAATAATAAATCTTTAAATCATTTAAAATGATATTTTATTTACAGTTTCTATCAAAATGAGAGACACTTGAATAAAAAAATATTAAGAATACAAAAAATTATAATATCATGAGAATAAAGGTATTCATGATATACTATGTCAAATTACATTATATACACCATATAAAAGTGAATTGGTGTATAACAAAAAAGATGTCTCAACGGAATGTAAATTGAGATGAAATCTCTTTTAAAGACTGTATCCTTAGATTAAGGATAAATCAAAAACATAATTATGTTTGACAAATATAAATACATTCAATATGATTGGATTTTCAGTGTAAATCATTCAGTGGACATTCACACATATTCTTGTAAAAACAATACCAATTAATTGTTTGTTTAGCATAATAAATGGGGATTGAGTTAAAATTACTCTTATCAATTTCATATCGATTACTTGAGAATATATAAATGGAGTGATTATGTGTATCAAAATTATATCCATAGAATGGAGAGTGGAAATTATGACATAAGACAATTAATAGTGATTCCACACATAATTGTGGGGTAAAATAATCAATGAAGTATGGGTAAAGCCGAATGAGTGGAAATTGAAATTTCAATTTCTCTTATTGATTTGATAACATACGAAACAAACACCCAATAAAGAAGGATCATACAATAGAGATGTAAATATCCATAAATTAAAGTATATTACAAAATGAATACAACCATGGTCAATACACACACTACATGCAATAAATAAGTGGTGAACGATAGAAATCTCACAGAATTAAAATTGAGAAAAGAAACCCCTTACTTTGTAATTTTTCCTTGGTCAACGGTAGGTTAACCTCCTTCATAATGGTGAAATAATTGTTATTGAAATGTCTAAGAAGCATATACATTAATATGATATCATATATGATCTTTTAACAATGATTTTTTTAATAATATCTTAGTATTATCGTCGTTTCTAGTGTTAACGGATTCGTTTTCCTTTTATTCTTTGTTATGGGAGCCATATATGTTATGGATGGGATGTATCTTATTAATATCTAGAATTTTATCCTGTCTATAAACAGTATTTTTAATTATCAAATGAAATTTAGTCTTGAATGGATACGATGGGGAATGAATCTCATCATGTTCGTGGAGATGGTAATCCGTATGTACGCACGAGAAACAATATCATTATATTGATATTAAAATATCATATAATTGGATATTATATCATACATAAAGAATTATAATCATGTTATATTTATTATTTAAAATAATTACACATCATTATTATACCCATCCAAATAATAATGTATTGAATAACAATTACACCACGTCGTGGAGACGGTAATCCGTACGTACGCACGTATGGTGAAATGTCATTCAAAGGATGGATAGAATAATGAAGATGGATGTACCATATTTATAATAACATCACATTATATATAAGATACTGGATTTATTATTTTAGAATGAAAAAAACAAACAATGAAGAAGTGGAAAAAAAGAACTTGAAAGAGGGTGGTGAAATTATTACATCTTCTTCGGGTTCTTCATTTTGATTTGATCAGACGGACTCCATAAGATGGATTTATTACCAAAGGAGAGCCTCTAGGATGAATTGAGAGACGTTTAGAGGATATATTGTCAGGTTTTGGTAGAGCCTAAAGGCTTTGATTGTGTAAATCAGAGAGAAGGGGAAGTGCCCTTTTATTAGAGGGATGAGGGGGACCTTAGGAAATGCTAGAAATATAATTTTATAATAAAATAATTTTCTGTTTCTAATGACTCCAAAGTGTATTATTTAAAGTATAAGGTTGTGATGGGTCTAACACCACTCAACCAATAGGTTTTAGATAGGTTGGGGTCACTATATTAACCTTATCTTTTATATTTAACTCCTAGTTATATTGTTTGACATTTACCATGTCTACTAGTATTTTTATATTATATGGTTAATAAACATACTATATATTTCAAAGTGAACCTCAAGTGGTTCATTAATGATACACCAATCATCATATAAGTCATTTGTCAGAACTTTATATTTTTAGTAACATTATATCAATTTATAATATAATATTTTTTTAAAAAATAGCTTTATGTCAATTTTGACACTATTTAATAATTGATTTTTTTAAAGTCATAAAATCTTTATTAATTCAAAAAAAATCCATTTAAAAAATAATAACATGTCATATTAACCATTAAAATTCGTTGATGTCTTCAAAAATGTCAAATTATATTTATTTTAACATTTATAATACCAATTATTTGATTTATTCATTAATAAGGAAAATAAGGAATCATTATTGTGTCATAAATAAATTTAATTATTCAATATCCAAAAATTATAAATAAAATACCATTATTTTGGAAATATTTTTCTATTCATAATGAATATTTATAGTCGAAAATATAACATATATATTTCTATGTAAATATTTTTTTTCTAAAAGATATATGCTTATGTCATTTTTTGTATTTACTTTAACTTAATTAATATAAACTGTCATTATCACATACATGGTGCTCCATGGGGTCCCAAAATCGACCCAAAGATTCCCATGGTTGGACATGTGTAATACAATATGGTTAGGACATGTTTTAGGGTAATTTAATATTATTATAATATTATTGTTTTACCCATATTTACCGGATTTACCCTTTATCCATGGTAAATAAAATATTTACCGAACTAATTATTCAAAATGCCTAAAAATAGAAGTTACCTATTTACAAAATTTGGACCTCCAGATTCTAAATATGGAATCCATTTATCTAAATTCAAAACATAGAAGTGGTATAAATTAATTTAAAATTAATTTCTATCGTGAAAACAAAAAGCATGTTTTTAAGAAATAATAACTATCAAAAGATAGACACGGGATTATGTCTAGTTTAAATGTAAAATTACATCCAATTACCGATATTAGATTAAATGGTAAATATATATTCTAATTATACTTTAAATCCACAAAATATTATAATTTATCACTATAAATTTTTTGGATTAAAAAAGTTGTTTTTAATTAATGTTTCGTATTTCCACTATTCATTAAAATTTGAATGTTTTCTAAAAAAATACCAAAACTTCAACCTAGGATAATTTCGATATTCTGAATCCAAAAATGAAGTCCATTTTGAAAGATAAAATTTATAAAATTTCAAAAACTGGGTATTACTATTCATAACTGCTACATTGATTGGTCATGGAGTGATAGAATTTCAAAGTTCCGTACAATGCAAGCTATTGTTTTATTCAAATGGAAACGTACCATGGAATCTTGGGGTGTTAAATTCTCCCATCCTTAAATAAATTGAGTCCTCACAAGTTTTATAATTGTGCATGGTAATATAATGGAATGTCCCACATCGGAAAAAGTGTCAATAAAACTATCACTTTAAAAAAAAGAAAGTGAAGTGAAAAGTTTATCTAAGATAACCCATACAAGGATTACATGTAGGAAAACATGGATATGGAAGATAAACAAAGTTTCATGTTCTGATGGAGAGGGATAGAAAACAAGATCAGGAGAAATTTGACAATAAGAAAACCACAAACTTGAGATGGGACAAACAGACATTATTCTCCCAGTAGGAAAAGTAAACAGACAACATTTTTTTTATTTTAAGTTACATTACATAAAGATGAAGAATTAATTTATAATATTGACTAAGAACATAATGATATACACATACTTTTTAATTAGAGTTTCATTCTTTAATAAATTTCAACAACTAACTAATTTTTTTAAATAATGAGTATTCAAGAATACTTTGTCACACTAGAAGAGATAGAATAATCTTCTATAGAATCACATGATCCACGATGGGTAAACTATATATTTACCTTTTCATTAGAGATTAATCAAAACCAAAACAGTTAGTATAAGATCTGATGATCCGCCAAAAGGATATTCAATTAGAGATTAATCAAAACCAAAACAGTTAGTATACGATCTGATGATCCCCCAAAAGGATATTCCATTAGAGAAAGAAACACTAATCTTAAATTCTAAAATTAATCCAAAATTACCCCAAAGATAAATAAATACTATTCAATAAACAATAGTCCTTAAAATCCTTCAATATAATCCAAACTAAAACAGAAACCCAAAACGTAGAATAAATTTATTATGTTGTCTCCCACGTTAAATTGTATCTCAAAATGACATTAATTACCCTTAAAGTCTCGTACTTAAAAGTAATTAACCTAATCAAATATTCTCTATTATAGGTTAATCATTTACATAAATACCCCAAATCACTATAAATCCATAATAAAAACATAGATAAAAATCCACCATTACTCCTTAAATGAAAGCCCATAGTATTCTATTTTCCCTTGGTATATAGTGTTCCCAACAAAGTAGACATCTTCCAAAATAACATTTATCACTTAATCCCTAAATAATTTTCCTATACTAAGGGTATTCACTTGATAAGACATAAGAACCCAAATCAACTTATTATTGATCAATAAAATCGTTTAACTTAAAATAATTAGTCACACTAACCAGGGACTTCACGTAGTCCAGTAGTAGGTGATAAATCCCAATCGCACATTGGTTGTGGGTTCGATTCCCATAGCTTTTTCTGACATGAAGGGTTGTCACACGGTCTGCATGTTGTCCTTTTTCAGAAAATATATTTTATAACATTACCAAAAGGAGATAAATTCCTCAAAATAACCACAACATAATTTAACAACAAATTTTATCTCATACCTTGTATTTTCATCCCAAAATATAACAACTTGTAATTTCCTCAAACCCAATGATCATATAAAACCAAATGGTAATTTATAACAATATCCACAAGAGAAAAGATAAGTGTTCCTCAACTATCATTCTCACATGGAAAACTACATGGTTTACAAATACAAGAGATAATTATTCCAAAGTAATCCCATCAACAAGGAGCAATAATAATTTTACACATTTCTCTAACCATTTATTTCTACATAGATTCTTCTTTGAACAATAAAATATCCTATAGAATAGGGCATTCACTACTGTATTGGACAGGTCCCCTACATTTATGGAAAATGACTATAAATGGATTCATGGGACCATTTTTATTTTCTTCCATAGTACTCTTATTTTTTCCTCGGCAATTCTTCACTTTATGTCCTTCTTTCCAGAATGCAAAGCATTTCTTTGTTCCAATGGGACACTTTCATGGGTGTCTCCTTCCACATTTCTAGAATGAGGTAAATTGACGATTCTTTACTCTATGGTCTCCACTGTTGTATCTCTGATCATTCATAACCTTTATCTTCTTTATTGAATCCTAGAGTTGGTAAATATATATGTTGTTGATTATATTTTTGGAAAACTTATTTGGCATAAACACGATATCTTTTACGCATATCAACATACCATTTTGTAGCTCATTTCCACCACCATTCCCAACTTCTACATCATTCTCAAAGTTACTATGACTTCCTTGTAATCAAGACATTGACTAAATCTGGAAAGCATTGTGTGAGTAAAAGTAGTCATAAAATCATTTAGATAATATCATGAAACCCTATTCTCAATTTGAAACACCATAGGATTAACCAAGGTCATTTATTCTCATCTTATATTAAAATACATCAAATCAAGTTGTAATGAAAAATTAAATTATCCTAAGTATATCACCCATGAGTGTTGTAACCAAGAGTGCAGCAAGGCCCATTGTCATGCACCAGTTCCCATTAGATTCTATCTCAAACAAGTGTTTTCAGGTTTTACCCCTAGGTACATCTGTGCCAGAGCCACCTCTACCTGCACATATCTAGACAGGGATGTATTTCTTGGAAAATTCACAAAATATATAAATACCAAAATTCTTGTAAATTATTCTATACTAATCCTCAAAGTCTATCTTAGGGCTATGTGCACTAATCGGAGTTTATCTAATTCTAGTTTCTAAGGTTTGTACTAAACATCCTCTAATACCAACTATAAAGCCCCGACCCCAGAAGCCCAGAGTTGGTGCATTATAATGTATAATTGGGATGATAATAAAAGATCATGTCTTGAAAGACCAAATAGTATAGTAGCCTTTGATGTACTAGATACATTCATAAGGTTTACATTACATCATAAAATGGAAAACTACAACCACATTGTTTCCATAGAAAACACTGAGATCCCATAGACTATCCCTGGAGGTAAGCAATAATATACTTCTTTGCATCGTGGAATGAATAAAACATATAAATGGGTTAGGTCATATGCTTAGTAGGGATAACATTATAGAGGAAATTTTCATAAATAAGTATAAACATTTAAGGTAGTGTATAAGACTAGAACAAAATCCTTTTAAACTTGAACATCAGCATAATATAGAAAAGATAAAATAAAATAATTCTATTTACTTATTCACATGGATATTCTACTTGTTTAATAATCACATGAAATATCAATAACCACTTTCATAATGATGTAATGGATAATGCAAGACTATCATAACCACATAGTCAAGGACTTGTGCCAAGACTACAAATAAGTTTTTGTCAAGTCCTTGTACCAAGATAGTAGTTTGTCTCATGAGACCAAATGATACATCGAGGAGATATAGCGGGCTCCACCCATCACTTACTAAGTCCAATGCATTCCTCATATCAAAATTTTGAAACATAACCTAATAATTCATATTGAAACTAGCATACGAAATGTCAATACTTTATCCAAAAACCATGAATGGTATAAAAATGACACATCCACAGTCAAACATAACTCATTTAATACAATATGGAAGATGGTATTGTAAAATATTATCCTCAATTGAGAATAATAAACAATATTGAGATATATGAAAATAATATTCAAACCTATTTGAGAGAAATATCCCCTTTTTCTTGAAAACATTTAAAAGTCACAGTATTTGTCAAGAAGACATTTAAAAATAGATTTTAGAATCAAATTTTCCATTACCACTTTGAAACTTTTAAATGGAATTTTAATTTTAAAACCTTAATGTCCATATAAATAAATCCTTAAAAACATTTTTAAAACATGGACAATAATGAGAATGATTTAGAATAATAAATCATTAAATTATTTTAAATGATATTTTATTTAGAGTTTCTAACCAAAAGAGAGACACATGAATAAAAAAATTGAGGATATAAAAACATTATAAAATCATGATAATAAAGGGATTAATTATATACTATGCCAAAGTACACTATATACACTATACAAAATTGAATTGGTGTAAAACAATAAAGAAGACTCAATGGAATGTAAATTGAGATGAAATATCTTTTAAGGACCGTATCCTTAGGTTAAGAATAACTCAACAACATAATTATGTGTGACAAATATAAATACACACAATATGATTTGATATTCAGTGTAAAACAATCATAGGACATTCACAAATATTTTTGTAAAAACAACACCAATGAATTGGATGTTTAACTCAAAAAATGTATATTGAGTTAAAATTACTCTTATCAAGTTCATATCGATGACTTGAGAATATATCAATAGAGTGATTATGTGTATCCAAAGTATATCCAAATAAAGGAGAATATAAATTACGACATAAGAAAATGAAAATTGATTCTACACATAATCAAGGGGTAAAATAATCAATGATGTATGCGTAAAGCCGAATGAGTGGATATGAAAATTTCAAATTCCCTTATCGATTTTGTAACATAAGAAACATACACCCAGGAAAGAAGGATCATACAAAGGTGAGGTAAATATACATAAATTAATGTATATTACACAATCAATACAATTATGTATAATACACACATCACATGCAATAAATAAGTGGTGAAAAATGGAAATCTCACAGAATTAAAAGTGAGATATGAAACCCCTTATGTTGTAACTTATCCTTGGTCAAGGGTAGGTTAAACTCCTGTATAATGGTTAAATAATTGATATTTAATTATAAAATAATCACATACATTAATATGTTATCATATATGATCTTTTAACATTGATTTGTTAATAATATCTTAGTATTATCTTCGTTTCGGGTGTTAATGGATTCGTTTTCCATTATATTATTTGTTATGTGAGCCATATATTTTATGGATGGGATGTATATTATTAATATACATAATGGTATCACGTCTCTAAACATTATTTTTAATCATAAAATGAAATTTAGTCTTGAATGGATATGATGGGGAATGAATCTCATCGCGTTTGTGGAGACGGTAATCTGTACGTACGTACGAGCGACAATATCATTATTTTGATATTAAATTAACATATAATTGGATGATGTATAATATATACAGAATCATAATCATGTTATATTTATTATTTACATTAATTACAAATAATTATTATACCCATCCAAATAATAATGTATTGAATAACAATTACACCATGACGTTGAGACGAGAATCCCTACGACCGCACGTATAGTGACAAGTCATTCAAAGGATGGATAGAATAATGAAGAAGGTTGTACCATATTTATAATAACATCACAGTATATATAAGATACTGGAGTTATTATTTTTGAATGAAAACAACCAAAAAAGAATATGTGGATGAATAAAAGAGCTTGAAAGAGGGTGGTGAAATTATTACCTCTTCATCGGGTTCTTCTTTTTGATTTGATCAAAATGGGCTCCATAAGATGGATTTATGACAAAAGGAGGGCCTCTTGGATGAATAAAGGGAAGTTTAGAGGTTATATGGGTGGGGGTTGGCCGAGCCAAAAGGCATTGAAGGTGTGAATTACAGAGAAGTGGGAGTTCACTTTTATAAGAGTGGTGAGGGGAACCTTAGGAAAAGCGAGAAATATTATTTTATAATAAAATAATATTCTGTTTAAAATGGATCTAAAGAGGATTATTTAAAAAAATGTGGGGATGGGACGAAAATTACTCAACCAATAGGTTTTATATAGGTTGGCGTCACTATATTAACCTTAACTTTTAGATTTAACTCTTAGTTAAATTGATTGACATTTACCATGTCTCTTTTCATTTTTATATTATATGGTAAATAAACATACTATATATTTACAAGAGAACCCCAAGTGGTTCATTAATAATACAAATATCATTATATAAGTCCTTTTTCTTAACATTAAATTTTTAGGAACATTATATCAATTTATAATATAAAATTTGTTTTAAGAAGACTTTTATGTCAATTTTGACACTATTTAATAATTGATTTTTGTTAATGTCTTAAAAACTTTATTAATTCGAAAACCATTCATATAAGTAAATATAATATGTCATATTAACCAATAAAATTCGTGGATGTAATCAAAACATTAAAATTATATTTATTTTAACATTTATAATACCAATTATATGATTCATTCATTAATAAGGAAAATATGGCATCATTATTATGTTATAAATAATTTTAAGTATTAAATTTATAAAAATTATAAATAAAATACCATTATGTAGGAAATATTCTTATATTTCTAATTAATATTTATAGTCGAAAATATAACATATATAACCTTTTGTAAAAATTGTTTTTCTAAAAGATATATGCTTATGTTATTTTTGTATTTATTTCAACTTAATTAATATAAAGTGTCATTATCAATTACTAGTGGCTCCGTGGGTTCCCAAAATCGACCCAAAGATGCCCACGATTGGACATGTATCATCTAATAGTGTTAGGATTCGTTTTAGGTTAATTTAATATTATTATAACATTATTCTTTACCCTTATTTACTGTATTTACCCTTTAACCTTGGTAAATAAAATATTTACCGAAATAATTATTCAAAGTTTCAAAAAATAAAGGTTTCCAATTTACACAATTTGTTCCTCCTGATTCTCAATATGGAATCCATTTTTCTAAATTCAAAACACAGAATTGGTAGAAATTAATTTAATATTAATTTTTGTAGTCAAAACAAAAAGCGTATTATTAAGAAATAATTATTATCAAAAGATTGATAGTTGGTTATTTCTTGTTTAAATGTGAAATTATATCCACTTAACAATATTGTATTAAATGGTAAAAATATATTCTAATTACAATTTCAAACCACTCAATAGTATATTATATCACTATAAATTATTTGGATTAAAAAAGTTGTTTTTAATTATTGTTTAGTATTTTTCACTATTCATTTAAATTTGTCTGTTTTCTAAAAAAATACCAAAATTAATAGATATTATAAATCAAAAAATGAAGTCCATTTTGAAGATAAAATTTGTAAAATTTCGAAAATTTGGTATTACTATTCATAATGGGTACATTGAGTGGTCGTGGTGTGTTAGAATCCTGAAGTGGCGTACAATGCAAGCTATTGCATTATTCAATGAGAAACGTAAAATGGAAGATTGGGGTGTTACATTGACGGTGAGTGCTTCTTCATAGAGTCTTTCTCTATGAAATACCAGAGGGGTTGGACTGTGAGATCATTCCTGAGGGTTTCTTGTGTTTATTAGTTTAATAATTGGAACATATAAATGAATTTAGTTGAAACAATATGGTTTTTTACTTTTATTACATCCCTGTTAATTACTTTATTGTGAATATTTTCCTTATATAAATATATATTTAGTGATAGTTAGGAACATGTCATTCGGAGTATTCCTACAAGGATTCTCCTCACACCTGTTTGGGCCATGATTTTGGGACAAAACATACTATACTGTTATAGGTATAGATAGGGGAAAGAGGCTTTCAACTTCAGGTACTTCATTACTGTGGAGCTGGAGGGAATTGGACCTTGAAGAGGCTAACAATGCTACAAGAGTTTATTTACTGAACATTACAGAGGTTTTTATTTTTCATTCCATCATTTTGACTTGTTTTTCTGCTTTCCTATACATATGTTTCATCCATCATTTATATATGTGCTCCAGTTGTTTTTTTAATTTTATTTTTCCTCTTTTTTTCTTAATGTATGGTATTACAACTTCCATTGATCTATATTATTGTTATTCCACTGCATTTCTCTTCCAATGAGGTCATAGTTTCCCAACTATCACACCCAAGGCCCTCGCTGCTAATCAAATACCTTGGGTGTTTGGGGAAATGCCCCTGGGGAAATGTGACCAACTGGGCACGAGGCACCTCTGGGCGGCAGACGAATATGGGATGTTACTAAGTGGTATCAATGGATTTTTATTTTCGTTGACAAACTGTTTAGAGCCTATAGATATAGATAAGAAGGAATATGTAGTTGGTAATAATCTGGGCCTGGGATTATCTAACATGTTAATAGGGAAAGGAAAATATGACTCAAATATTACATTTTTTTGGGATTTATATTAGTATAGTTGATTTGATTTCACCATTGGGTGATTCACATGTTTCGGGCTATTTTCATCAACAATATTTAGGTTCTATTTCTATTTTAACCCAATGAGATGAGGGTGTACCATCTCATGCATCATATATGAACCTGTTTGGGATCACATGTCATGCATTATTGTCATGCCATTATGGGTGAATTCCTGATTTCATGTGGTTTTGATAGATGTTGTGCAAGATCTGCATGTTGTTGTGGCAAAATCCGTGACAGAATACGTAATATTTAATAGGGTATTGGTAATATGTAAGTTTTATTTTGAATGAACACAAAACATTGGTCCCTAAGGTGTTATGGGACCTCTTGGATCGGAATTTGGTGAATCCTATTGATATTTAATAGAATTATACTATGATATGACATGAATACAATTCCATGCTTTGATTCGTGGGGAGTATGGGCCCCCATGTATCAGAATATGGCACTTTAATGTTTTTTTCAATGTTTTTGTGGGTTCTGTAGTAGTTTCTGAGTCTTACTGTCCGAAAAATTCAGAATACAGGACCTCTGATGATAAATACACATGATGTGTCATTCTATTCAGAAAGGATATGTTTTATTATGTACACACCATGTACAATATGTACATGCCATGTAGTTCTTGACCATGTGACTGACTTTCTGGGCAGAGACATCGGGCTGGGTTTTGTTTGTAGGAACACACCATATACTTGTAGAACATGTTGTGTGTAGTAGATCGTGCATCCAGTCATGTAACCAATGACATGGATGGATGAAATCCTTCAAGTACATCCCATGTCTAGAATAAACATTCTAGGTAGTTTTGTTTTAGGAGAACCGTGTGGCTTAGTCACGTAGAGGGACTCGGGTAGGGGGAAATATTTGAGTACACATCACGTCAATGGAGAATATGTCGTGTGTATGGGGAGTTACATGACCATGTTTGGAAGAAGTACATGCCCATGTAAAGGCTTAATAGAACACACTGTTTAGGGGTTATACACACTGTGTATCTATGTTTAAAAAAAGATGGATGTTTTCTTCCTCCTATTCCCTTCCTGCAATTCTTTGTTTTAGCACATGATAATCCTTCACTAAGGTGTGCGCTTGACCTTGAAGAGTGATGCCACCATGGGATCCTCCTGTTTTATTCCAGATCAAGGGTATCTATTAGACACCATACATGGAATATCATGGACTACCAGAAGATCTTCTCATCGTACCTATCTTGTCACCAACCATCATTCTTGATACAGGTGTCGATGCAATGTTTTGCGAAGGCTCCATGAGGATTAGGTAGACCTTCCAGGGAGAACTGCATCCCCACCCATCTTTGGCAGTGTTGAAATTGGTTTTTCAGCTCCATCGTCCTCCCACATTCTTAAGGGATGGAGGAACTCAGGCTGCAGAGTCATGGTTGCAAGACATGTAGTTGATCTTCGAGCCTCTTAGGATGCTTCTAGATAAGAGGGTGAAGCTCAATGCATACATTCTTCAAAATTCCACCAAAAGGTAGTGGTATGTGATTTCAAAGGCAGGGCGCCGGTATGGTATGTCTTAGGATGAGTTCCAGCATTAATTCTATGATTACTTCTACCCGGAGACTTTGAGGGCCGAACGAGACATAGAGTTTGTGAGTTTGGATTAGTGTACTCTCCCATCCATGGAGTCTTCTTCTTGGTTCACATAGATGCATCGCTTCAGACCCATTCTAGGGGTGATGATTTATTCATGATGAGAAAGTTTGATGATGGTCTTAGTAATTACATCGAATCTTAGGTGAAATTTTTCTATTTGACTTCCATTACTTCTATAGTCAACAAGGATCTAATCACCAAGCGCAACCTAAGAGATTCTGGAGCTTTAGGCTAGGGAGGTTCAACATCCAAAGTTGGTACTCTTCCGACTGATAGTAGGAAGTGCTGTTGAAAGAATAAACAAGGATATCCGAGTGGGAGAAATACTTCATCAAGTAGCCAAGTGGTAAGATACTAGTGCGGGAAGTGCGGGCATATGAGGCCAAATTTCCCAAGAGACCCCTTTTAGTGACAATCATGTGGAAAGATGGGTCATCTTCAGCTTTTCTATCATATTTTATCACTAGAAGCTGCTGATAGGGGTTCTATTATGACTCCTCATACCATATAAGTACAACCAGTCCCACATCAGACTTGGGGATGGATTTCTAAAGGTCGTTCAGGCTGAGGTAATGGTTGTAGGCATAGTGGTCAGACACAGGGATTTCAACAGCGGCAGAGTGGATCAGCATAGGGATCTCAGACAGCTTCACAGGGCCACGATGTATGTCAGGATTTTGTGCTAGAGAACACCCTGAAAAAAGTAGTATCATAGTCCCACTATGGGTATAGGTATGATTTTTGTTGGCTCAGTTTTATCTTCCGCTCTTTTGGACACAAGGGCTTCCCATTACATAATTTATGTTGCTATTGTGGAGATCCTTGGGCACTTTATCTTTACTTCGGCTAATATCATGACGATGGATACACCATTGGGAACTAGAAAGGATAGTGTAAATTAGTGAAAGGGGTGACCTCTTTAGGTTGATGGGTGTCACTTATTATGGGAAATTTGTGTCTTAGAGATGATTGGATATGAATTCATTCTCATAATGGACTAGTTGGTTCACTTCCAAGTTATTGTCTACATCTATCATCATATGGGGAGGATCACATCACCATAGGGTGGTTTATTTATACAAAAGGGATAATGGGATGTCCATGAGAGTAGAGTGGGACCCGAGATTCATGGGTTTAGAGAAGTTGCAGCCTAGATTTCTAGTTTATATATGGATGAACAGGGGACTTCACAGATGAATTTTTCTCAAGTGGTAGATTATTTCAGGAATATCTATCCAAAAAATTTCAGGTTTTCCTCTAGAGAGATAGGTATACATTTCTGTTGAGGTTGTTCTAGGAGTGGCACCTGTGTCCATTCTTCCTTATAGTATGCCTACCCCAGAGTTGCAGGAGATCGACAAGCAGTTAGAGGCGTTACAAGATATGTTTTTTATCTAACCTAGTACCACTCCTTCGGGGTTCACCTATCCTTTTTTGAAGAAGGTAGATAGTACCCTAAGACATAGTGTGGATTATCAGAAGCTAAACTATTTTATCGTAAAGAACTAGTATCCCATACCAAGGATTTATGATATTTTTAACAGCTTTTCTGAGATAGAGTGTTCTTGATGAATTACATGAGATATCTTCTTCATCATTTGGGTGTTAGAACATTAGATATAACTCTTATATCCTTTCCGTGTATGTATGGTCTATACGAGTTTGTGGTTATGTTGTTCGGTCTCACAAACACACCAACAGTTTTCATAGCACTAATGTATCGAGTGTTCCATCCATTTTTTCACTCCATTGTGGTGGTTTTTGTGTTAGATATCTTGGTGTACTGTCATAATCAGCATGACCATTCTACCCATCTTTAGAACATTTTGATTATAGTGAGAGAGATTCAGTGTTATACTAAGCTCTCAAAATTCCACATTTAAATGCACCAGATTCACTTCTTTGGTCATGGTATCTCAGAGTCAAGAGTATCAGTAGACCTATATAATGGGAGAGTAGTAGTTTCTATGGAGGATCCAAATACTGTCTTTGAGGTACAAAGTTTTTTATGGTTGTCTGGTTACTATAAACATTTTATACCTGACTTTTCGTACTTAGTTTCACCACTGATGGGACTCACTAATAAGGGTGTGAAGTACCGGTGGACAGATTCTTGTGACCCATCCTTTTAGGAGTGCAAAGTGAGGTTGACTTTGGTGTTGATACAAGTCTTTCCAGAGCCGAGAAAGAGTTATAATGTTTAATTTGATGCATCAGGTGTTGGGTTGGGATCAGTTCTTATGCAGGGGGAAGGAGTCATTATGTCTGGGTCTCGGTAGTTGAGGCCACATGAAGAGAATTACCTGACACATGATCTTGAGTTCGTTGATGCTTTTCATGATTTACACTATTGGAAGCATAATCTATTGGGAGATAATTTTGTGGTTTTCACCGATTGAAAAATTCTCAAATATATCTTCACTCAGTGTGATCTGATATTGAGATAGAAAAGGTGGGTTGAGTACCTTCAGACCTTTGACTACGATCTTTCCTACATGCCTGGGAAAAGCAATGTAGTGGCTAATGCATTAAGTATGAAGTCTTAGATAGAGAAAGTTGAAGAGGCCATCTATGAGTGGCAGTTTATGGATCTATACACAGATATGTATTTGGAGGTTCACAATAGACAGGGGAATATGATCATTTCATATGTAGATTTTACCTCAACAATTATTGATTAGGTGCGAATGAGGAAGCAATCAGATGTTGAATGCCTAATTCTATGAGAGAGTTAGTTTGAAGGATATCCTATTCATGGATGATATCATTCATTTTAATGTATATGTTATGGTGTCAGCAAACATACAAAAGGAGTTGATAAGGGATTTTTTTTTCAATTTGGGAAGTTTAATATGGTGTCACTAAGATTTATAGTGATCAACACCATCAGTATTGGTGGCTAGGTATGAAGAGATATAATGCATGTTTTTTCATGAGATGTTCCACCTATCAGTAGGGAAAGAAGTAGCATCGATGACCAGCTGGGATTTTGCTGCATTTACCCATTCTAGATTGGAAGTGGAAGGATGTCGTGATAGACTTTGTGATAGGATTACCGAGGTCGCCTCAAGGGAACGATGCAGCTTGGGTTGTCATTTACAGACACACAACGATTTCAGAATTCTTACCGATCAATATGACCTTAAGTGTTGATGAACTATGAAGGTCATATATCCTATTTATTGTATGTTTACATGGGGTTCTGCATTGCATCATTCTAGATATTGATGCTCCTTTTACTTCTTGGGTCTGGAAAAGACTATAGAGGGCATTGGGTATGGAGGTACTCATGAGTACTTCTTACCACACCCAGATTGAGGAACAGTTTGATCATACGATTCAGGTGATTGATTACATTCATTGGTAGTGCAACCTAGATTTTCGATGTTCATGGAGGACTCACATGACTCCAGTAGAGTTTTCCTACAATAAAAGTTTTCGAGAAACTTTTGAAATGGATCCATATGAGGCTTTGTATGGAATGACATGCCGATCACCTCTATTTTGGATAGAGGTAGGATAGGCAGCTATGCTGGGACCTCATCATGTCTAGGAGACCATAGAGAAGGTAGAGATCATTCTGAATAGGGTGGCCACTACACAGTCATCACATATATCTTATAGCGATCATCAGAGACAACATCGAGAGTTCATGGTCAGAGATTAGGTTTTCCGACGTGTCACGCCGAGGATGGGAGAATAGAGGATTAGAAGACAGGGAAATATTTTGTATGAACCCGGACCTTCTTTTCAGGTATGTTTTTCCTTTTCCGGTCATTTTTTAGAATAATTTTAAATTCGGGAAATTTACAAAGTACACGCCATATACTATATGACTACACACCGTGTACTTCCATGCCGTAGTAGGTTGTGTGTTGGTCGTGTTGTATCCACACACACAACCCCATTGGAGTGACTTAGAGGCCGCCTAATGAGGAGTACGAAAATAGTAAGTACACGTTGTGTACTCCAGAAGTACACTCCATTTATTTTTTTTTTCATTAAATGCACCAGGTTCTCCTCTAATAGAAAAAACACACATATTTTGGGTCTTGTTCGACTGAGAGAGTCTGTATGGCCGTAAATCTTCAATGAGACCCCAAATGTCCACCCATTATCCAATTTGAACACCGTTGATTGCATTGGAATCAAATTGTTGAGTTATCAGTTCTCTTAAAGAATCATCCCTTGATTACTCTTCCATTACAGGTTATATTGGGTTGCAATTTTTATAAAGTTTCATAGATCTACGGAATTATATGAGGATTTAAGCTTTAAGGATCACATATAGTTATCTCATAACCTCTAGGTAGGTGGTTTGTGCCATTCCGTTCGATGTCTTTGAGTATTATGTGCAAATTCCACAAACACCCTAGAACGGGGTATTGCATGTTTACCGGTTTAACCTTGATATTTTACTTCCATGCTTGTATGACTATGTAGAGGTAATTTGGATATGAATTCATAAGATTATTATTATTAGGATGTATTGCCCTTGCATGTTATGTTTATGACTGTTTGGTCTGGTTTATCCAGTTTGGTTGCCTTGCCAGTTTTCGAAGCCAGTTGCTGTGGGGTGGAATGTATATATTCTAATATTATTGATATGATGTAGACTATTTAGTCAGGTAATTATATTTGATTACATTGTCTATTTTACACTGCTATGCTTGTTTTCCTACACAAGGCCGTGAGAACCTGGTGTTGTAGACCATAAGGGGAATTGACCGGGAGAGCTTTCTCAAAGAGTCTTTGAGAACTTTTGGCAATAATGGGGATTGATTGAGTGGGAATCCTTATAGATCCTAGAACCACTTGGGGATATAAGGGGAATTGACTGAGTGAGCTTCCTTATATATTCCTTGATTGCTTTAGACTATAAGGTGAATGACCGTGGGAGCTTCCTTAGATAGTCTTTGTTTTAATTTGAGTTACCTTGATTACTTATACTATACAGGGAACTGGCAGTGATTTATTCCTCAGAGAGTCTATGAATGACCTAGGCTATATGGGGAATTGGCTGAGTGAGCTTCCTCAGACAGTCCATGACCTTGGGGCTATAAGGGGAATTGATCGTTTCAGATTCCTCAGAGAGTTCCTGACTACCCTAGACTATAAGGGGAACTAACTATGATTGCTGCTTTATAGAATCATTATATACTAAATCTGAGGGGTTAGGATGAGAGAGCTGCATAAGGGGTTTCTTATACTTGATAATTAGGACCCAAGGGGATGGCTGTGTGTAATTTCTAGAGGGTTTCCTGTTTGAGATTTAGCTGGTTGTTTCATAGCTTCTTGATATTGAACTATGGATTGTTTACTGCTGAGAACTTTCCAGTTACAGTTTTCTGTACTTTTACCTACCAGATATTCACTGAAAGTTAGGAACAGATCATCAAGTGGTTGTCTACTGGGATATAGTCTCACTCCATGTTTGGGTTTTTCTTTTGGGCCCAACTAGATTATATTGTTGTAGGTATAGATAAGGATAAGTGCCCTTCTACATCAGGTACATGTTTTGATGTGAAGATGTAGAGCATTGGAACAAGCAATGTAATGTGATGCTGATGAGTTGATCTGTTTCTTTTACGCATTGGTTTAACACTGTTTTATTCCAACATTGTGACTTGTGTGGCTTTTTTCCTAGACACAGGTATCATGCATCATTTTATATATATTTTCTCCAGTTTATAATTTCTATTTTCTATTGTTAATATTGTATGTCATTAATACTACTTTCACTCTAGTTTGTATTTGTTTACTTTCATTGTGTACTCTGAAAATGTGGTCATAGTTTACCCACTATCATACCAAAGTCCCTCGCTGCTAGCCGGCATCCTCTAGAATTCGGTTAAATGAGCTTGAGGCCATGTGGCCAAACGGGTACGGTGCCTTTGGGTGGCTTCTGGAACCTTGAAGTTACAAGGTGGTATCATAGGACTTCATTTCTCTTGAATTACTTTTTGGAGCCTATAGCCAGGGATTAGAAAGAATTGGTACTTATAGTTATGTTGTGCCCGAGAGTAGCTAACCTATGTATATAAAAAATCCAATCTACCTCGTTTAATTTCAATTTTTCTTATTTTTCAATTATTACATTTGATCTGATTTTACCTTGAGTCACTCACAAGATTTGTGCTATTACATTTGATGTCATTGAGGTTCTATTTCTGTTGCAACCAGATGAGATGATGATATTACATCAAATCCATCATATAGGAACTTGCTAAATATCACATGTCTTGTAATTTTTCAATGCCATCTAAGATGAACTAGTGATTTCATGTTGTTGTGATAGATGATTTGTAAAATATGCATGTTGTTCTGATAGTTTACTTGATAGAAAATCCTGACGTTTGATAGGGTATTGTTGGTGTAGATATTTGCTTGTATGAATGAAAAATATTGGTTCTTGAGGGGTTATGGGCCCTCATGGACCGGAATTTGGAGGATCATTGCTTGGTTTGTCATGTTATAATGTTTACATGATTCCAAATTTGATTCTCGGGTTGTATGGGCCCTTACGGATCGAAATTTGGTACTTTCATTGCTTTTTTTAGTGTTTTGTGGGTTCTAGTGTAGTCTTTGAGGATTACTGTCTGGAAAAAACGAAAATACATGCCATGTAATGTTAATTACAAGCCGTGTGTTCTTATGTTCGGGAGGAAACTATTTTTATTATGTACACGCCGTGTACTTTATCTACACGTTGTGTAGTCTCTAACTGTGTCATAGGTCATGTGGACAGAGACACAGGATGGGGAAAGTCTTGTGGGAACACGGCGTGTAACAGTCGAAAAAACCATGTAGTGTTGACCACGTGCCCACCCGCGTCACGAACAACACAGGTTGGTCGAGCCTTGTATAATACACATCATGTGCCATATGAACACACTATTTAGTATGGCCCAGGTACCCAACCATGTCACGAAAAACACATGTTGGTATTACTGTTTCATGTACATGCAATTTCCGCCTAGAACATGTCGTGTAGTCTAACCAGGTACCCGACCATGTCACGAACAACACGGGTTGGTGTTATCCCTTCTCATACATGTCATGTCTGTTCAAAAAACACTGTGTAGTGTGAACTACCTGTCAGTTAATATCACTAACAACACGGGCCATGTGAAGCTCGTCTAGTACATGTCAGGTAAGAATATTACACGCCATGTAATCTTACCTTTAGAGAGTCGTTTGGCTTCACTATGTAGAAGGACTCAGGCATGGGAAGTGGATTCATGTACAAGATGTGTGTCAAAACAACATGTTGTGTGTCTGGGGTTTTACACGACCAGTTTAGTCAGGAGTACACGCCTAGGTAAATGACTTCAGGGAACACGCTGTGTAGGAAAAGTACATGCCGTGTAGTTATGTTTTTTAAAACATGAGTGCTTTCTTCTCATGTTCCCTTCTTACAATCCTTGTATTCAGTCCTTGAAAATCTTGATATAATGTGTGCGCTTGACCATGCAGAGTCATGCCACTAAGACATCCTCTTGTTGTGTGCCAGTTGCTAGATGGTGATCAGACACTAGACATGGCCGATCAAAGACCGCATGTAGATCCTCTCATTGGGCCGGCCTTGGCACCAGCCGTTGTACATACATAGGTGTTGATGCATATTTCAGGGAGGGATTTATGAGGGTGATTCAGACCTTTCAAGGAGCGCATCCTCCTACCCCGTTGATGCCTGAATTGACATGGTCTTCTAGCAGCAGCATCCTCCCACATTCTCAGGGGATGGAGGAACTCTGGCTTCTGAGTCATGGATAGAAGCCACGTTAATGATTTTTGAGCATCTGGAGATACCTACAAATAATAGGGCGAAGCTCACTAGCTACATGCTCTGTGACTCTGCCAAGAGGTGGTGGGATGTGGTCTCACGAGCCGGACGCTAGTAGAATATGACTTGGGATGAGTTTTGGTGCATCTTCTATGATTAATACTATATGAAGACCTTGAGGGACGATCAAGTCCATGAGTTTATGAGTTTGGAGAAGGGTACTCTTTCTGTTATGGTGTATTCCTGTCTCTTTATAGAGTTGTAGCATTTCACGCCCATTCCTGGAGGTGATGAGTTGTTCCTTGCACGGATGTTTATGGAAGGTCTGAGGTACGACATCCAATCTCAGCTAAACATCTTCAGGTTGACATCGATATCATATATTGTCAACTAGGCACTAATCTCAGAGCCTAATCTGTGGGATTCTGGATCTATGAGCTAGGGTCGTTTGGTAAGCAGAGTTAGTGCTCCACCTGCAGATAGCTGGAAGCACGACAGGAAAGCTTCACAAGGAGAACAAAGCAGTAGGGAAGCATCTTCCAGTATCCATGTGGTCTGATACTAGTGTGGGTGAAGCGGGAATATGAGGCCATGTTGCCTGAGAGACCCCGTGGAGTGTCGATCTTGCGGCAATATGGGTCAACTTCAGTGATTTTTTCACTTCTTCTCACCAACATCTTGAGATAGGGGTTCTTCTATGACTCCTCATTCAGGAGAAGCGCCACCAGTTTCTCACCAGTCTGGGACCTGGAGTTCTATCAGCCATTCAGGCTGAGGTAGAGGTCATGGTCATGGTAGCCAGTTTCCTGATTTTCAGCGACATCAGGGTGGATCAACTCAGAGTGGTCAGGTACGGTCATAGGGTCACATTACAGGTAATAGTTTTTCAGTTGGGCAGACCTAGTAGATGGAGGATCCCGAACCTTCTATAGTCCGAGGTATGATATTAGTAGCCTCAGTTTTAGCTTCTTCTCTTTTTGATACAAGGTCATCCCATAGCATTATCTCGGTTGCTGTTATGGAGAGCCATTGTCTCTGCATCTTTTCTTCTGCTGATATCATGAAACTAGACATGTCGTTGGAGACTAGAACGGCTAGTTTACGTCATTGCAATGAGTTCACTCTAGAGGTTGGTGGATATCAATTTCTGTGTGACCTCTAAGTCCTAGTGATGATAGGATATGATGTCATTCTCAGAATGGACTGGCAAATTCCCTTTCAAGAATTCTTTCACTGTTATCGCGGGAGGGTGAGATTGGTATCACCAGAGGGTGGATCCTTTTTTCATAGGGGATAATGGAATGTCCAGGTGTGTAGAGCGGGTCCAGAGCATCATGGGTTGAATGAAGCTACAACCCAGATTTCTAGTCCTTATCTAGATGACTATGGGACTTCACAGTAGATTTTCCTCTAGTGGTGGATTGTTTTACAGATTTCTTTCAAGAGGACTTTTCATGTTTTCCTAAGAATCATGAGGTAGAATTCTCAATTAAGCTTGTGCCAAGAGTGGCACTGGTGTCCACTCCTCATTATAGGATGGATACACCTGAGTTGCAGGAGCTCAAGAAGTAGTTGGAAGAGTTGTTGGCAAAGGGTTTCATCTGAACCAGTACTTTTCCTTCGGGATAGCATGTCCTATTTGTGAAGGAGGATTGTGGCACCCTTAGGCATTGTGTGGACTATCATATGTTAAACCTGTTGATGGTCAAGAACCAATATCCATTTCCAAGGATTGATGATCTCTTTGATCATCTTTGAGGAGCCCGAGAGTTCTCAAATATTTACATGAGATCCTGTTATCATCAGTTTCACGTTAGACCATCAGATAAATGTTATAAAACCTTTCAGAGTAGGTATGGTCTATACGAGTACATGGTTATGCCGTTTGGTCTCAGGAACGCACCTGCAGTTTTCATGGATCTGATGAACCGAGTGTTCCATCCATACTTGGATTCAATCTTGGTGGTCTTCATCGATGATATCTTGGTGTACTCTCACAACCGACACGACCATGCTACCCATCATGAGATCATTTTGGATACCCTAAGAGAGAATCAGTTATATTCTAAGCACTCAAAGTGCCACTTTTGGATGGATCAGATTCACTTCCTCGGTCATGTTATCTTAGAGGGAGGAGTATGAGTAGACCCAGATAAAGTGAGATTTTTAGTTTCCTAGGAGAAGCTGAAGAAAGTCTATGAGGTAAAGAGTATTTTAGGGATGGTTGGATGCAAAATATGTTTCATACTAGACTTTTCTCATTTAGAAGCATTGTTGATAGGTTTGACTATGCAGGGGGAAAGTTCTTATGGTCAAGTTCTTATAAGTCAGCCTTTCTTGAGCTGAAAGAGATGTTGAGTTCAACACTGATACTAGTGTTTCTAGATCCAAGAAAGACCTATACTATTCACAGTGATGCATCAGGTATCGGGCTGGGAGCTGTGTTTATATAGGGAGATGGAGTTGTTGCGTACGGCTCTAGGGAGTTCAGGCTACATGAGCGGAATTACCTGATGCACGATCTGGAGTTTTCAGCTGTTGTTCTTGCCTTATGATTTTGGTGACATTATGTTATCGGAGACACTTTGTGGTTTTTACCAACCATAAGAGTCAGAAGTACATCTTCACTCAGTGTGTTCTGAAGTTGAGACAGCGAAGGTAGGTCAAGTACCTACAGTTCTTTGAATTTGAGCCTGCCTATATGCTTGGGAAAGGCAGCTCGGTGGCTGATGCGTTGAGCAGGATGACTCCGATACAGGCAGTTCGGGAGGCTAGGAGTGAGTGTAAGCTTATGTCTCTGTTCTCTAAGATGCATTTGGAGGTGGATGATAGTCAGGGTAAGACATTTCTATCTTTTGTAGATGTAACCTCTACTCATCTAGGATGAGTTCGAATGAGGCCGCTATCAGATTCTGAAGGCCTATTAATAAGAGAAAGTGTGTTAAAAGAGGACCCTATTCCTTGATGGACCATAGGGAAGGATGAGATCTTACGTTTCCATGGGCTTGTATGGGTGCCAGAAGACATAAGCTTGGAGTTGATGTGGTATTTTCATACCTCAGTTTGGTTAGTTTATCCTGAAACCACCAAGATATATCATGATCATCACCATCATTATTGGTTACCAGGTATGAAGAGGGACGTTACTAGTTTCTTTATGAGGTGTTTTGCTTGTCAGTAGGTGAAGGTGGAGCATCAGCAACCTGCATAGATTTTACAGCAGTTACCCATTCCCGACTGGAAGTGGAATGTTGTCTCGAGGGACTTCATGATCGGTTTATCGAGGTCCCCTCGAGGGAATTATGTTGTTTGGGTTGTGATTGATATACACACCATGGTTGCTCACTTCTTACTAATCAAGGAGACCTATATTGTTGATGAGTTGGGATGGTTGTACATATGAGAGAGTGTATGTCTACATGGAGTTCTACATTCCATTATTTCAGACAGGGATGCACGTTTTACTTTCGGGTCTGGCAGGGGCTTCAGAAGGCTTTGGGTACACAGGTAATTTGGAGTACACCATACCATCCACATATAGATTTCCTGTCCGAGCATATGATTTAGGTTCTTGAGGATATGATGCGAGCATGCATTCTATATTTTTTAGGTTCTCGGGAGAAGCATATACCTCTTGTGGAGTTTTCCTACAATAATAGTTTTCAAGAAACTATATAGATGGAACCATATGAGGATTTGTACGGTTGGCCATCCCGATCACCCTTATGTAGGATAGAGGAAAGAGTGGTAGCTTTGCAGGAAGCTTGTCTTGTTCAGGAGACCACAGAGAAAATAGAGTTGATTCTGTAGAGGATGGATACTGCACAGTCTCGACAGAAGTATTATGCTGACCAGTAGAGACGTCCTCTGGAGTACGAGGTCGGGGATCAGGTTTTCCTACGTTTCACATCGAGGTTGGGATACAAGATGATTAGGAGAAAGGGTAAGCTTTCACCGAGGAACGTTAGGCCATTTGAGGTGCTGTAGAGAGTTGGGTCGGTTTCCTATCAGTTGTAGTTACCTTAGTGGAAACGGGGTATGCATGACGTCTTCCACGTTTCTCAGTTTTGAAGGTACTTTTCAGACTCATCTCATGTCTTTCATCCTACCGAGGTTAAGCTCAAAGTGGATGCATCGGTGGGAGAGAATCCTATCCAGATTGTGGATCATAGTACAATGGTTATTCGTGGTCGGTTTGTTCTTTTGTTACGAGGGCTATGGTAGCACAAGCGAGTGCAGGACGAGACTTGGGAGAGGGAGGGTGATGTACGAGCACAGTGGCCGGAACTGTTCATGGTTTCTTATTCTACGCCACACTAGGGAAATTTAGAGATAAATTTCATTAAGGGGGGAAGTTTGTAAGAACACAGACCTTCTTTTCAAGTATGTTTTTCCTTTTATGGATGTATGGGAGAAAAAGTGGAAATTCTAGAAATTTTTGAACAACATGTCGTGTACATTGTGAGTACACTCCATGTACATCCTTGCCACTGTAGGAGGTGTGTAGGTCGTGTTGTAGCCACACACACATCCATGAGGGAGTGACTTGGAGGCTGCCAAATGTGGAGTACAAAAAATAGAATGTACCCACCGTGTACCCCAGAAGTACACGCCGTGTATTTTGTTTTTTTTCTTTAAATGCACAAAGGTTGTGTCTGACGGATAGATAACACATCATCTTGGTATCGTTCATCCGAGAGAGTCCGTATGGACGTGGATCATAGATGATCCCCCGATTCTCCATCTGTCATCTGATTCTAACACCATTGATTACGTTGGAATCACATCAGTGAGTTCTCTATTCTTCTAGAGCATCATTTCCTAATTCCCTTTCTTTTCCATGTTATCATGGGTTGAATGTTTTATATGTTTTTTTATATATACGGTGTTCTAAGGAGATTCAAGTTTTTACGTTGACATATATCGATATCCTACATCAAGGTAGGTGGTTTGTTCCTTTTTGTTTGAAGTCTTTGAGTATTATGTGAAAATTCCACCAATACCCTTGAATGGGGTACTACGTGTTTACCGTTTTAATACTACTGTTTTTATGAAATGATTGTATGCTTGTGTAGAGGTAATTTGGATATGAATTGGGGTAATTTCAAGGCTTTGGATTTATTTCCCTTAAATATTCTTTTTACGAAAGTTTGGTCTTGTTTTGCCAGTTTGGATGCCTGGAATATTTTCTATGCATGTTCCTGTAGGATGGAATGTTTGTATTATGATATGCTTGATATGTTTTAGAATATTTATCCAAGTAGTTCTATAGGTTTACATTGGCCATATTACACTGCTTTTCTTGTTGACCTACACAGGGTTGTGAGAACCTGGTGTAGTATACCATAAGAGGAATTGACCGGGTGAGCGTTCTCAGAGAGTCTTTGAGCACTTTTTTGGAAATAAGGGGGATTGACTAAGTGAGAATACTCAGAGGGCCTAGAACCAATTCGTGCTATAAGGGGAATTCACCTAGTGTTCTTCCTCAGAGAGTCCATGATTGCTTTAGACTATAAGGGGATTGACCACGTGAGCTTCCTTAGATAGTCTTTCTTTTACATTGAATAACTTTGACTACTTAGATTATAAGGGGAATTGACAGTGAGTGCTTCCTCAAAGAGTCTATGAATGACCAGGGCTTTAAGGGGAATTGGCCGAGTGAGCTTCCTTAGAGAGTCCTTGACATTGGGGCTATAATGAGAATTGATCGTGTGAGATTCCTCAGAGAGTTCCTGACTACCCTAGACTATAAGGGGAATTGACTGTGAGTTCTTCCCCAGAGAGTCTTTATATACATAAACAGAGGGGTTAGGCCGAGAGCACTTCCCAGAGGGTTTCGTGTACATGATCGGTAGGACTCGAGGGGATGGCTGTGAGTTCTACCCAGAGGGTTACCTGTTTTTGATTTAGCTTGTTGTTTCGTTGTTGCTTGATATTGATCTATGGATTGTTTACTATTGATAACTTTCCTATTATTGTTTTATGTACTTTTACTTGCCATATATTCACCGACTGTTAGGCATAGATCTCTGAGTGGTTTCCTACATGGATTTAGTCTCACACCCTGTTTGGGTCATTATCTTGGGCCCAAACAGATTATATTATTGTAGGTATAGATAAGGGAAAGGGTCCTTCTATATTAGGTACATGATTTGCGGTGGATATAGAGAGCATGGGACCAAGCTATGTCTAGAAATTCTAATGAGTTTACCTGTTTCTTTTACAGTTTGGTTTATCACTATTGTATTCTAGCATTGTGACTTGTTTGGATGTTTTCCTAGACACATGTATCATCCATCATTATATATATATGTTCTCTAGTATATACTTTTAGTTTTCTATTGTTACTGTTGTATGTCATTATTACTGATTCCGCTCTTGTATTCATTTGTTTACTTCTTCTGTGTACTCTACCAATGATAGAATAGTTTCGCCGCTATCACACTCAAGTCCCTCGCTGGTAGTTGTCATCCTCTGCTATTCGGGGAAATTATCATGAGTCCATGTTACCAATGGAATACAGGGTGCCTTTGGGTGGCTTCCAGAACCGTGATGTTACAGCTTTCACCAAGATATGTTGGACCATTTGGGGTATTAGAGAGAGTTGGCATGATTTCCTTTTGATTGTAGTTACCTCAAATGTATTGGGCTATGCACAACATCTTCCATGTTTCTCAGCTACAACGTCACATCTCACACTCGTCTCTTATTTTTCAAAATGATGAGGTAGAGTTGGAGGTGGATACATCGTTTGAGGAGCATCCTATCTGGATTTTTCATCATAGTGAGAATTTTCTCTATGGCTGGTACATTCCTCCAGTATGGGTGCTAGGGCAGCATGAGCGAGTATAGTAAGAGACTTGGGAGAGGGAGGTGGATGTATGATCATGGTGGCCAGAGCTGCTTGAGGATTATTCATCATTGTCACCTTTCATGGGATTATTCGAGGACGAATTTCATTAAAGGAGGATGTTTTTAAAAACTTAGATATTATTTGATGTATGGATTTCATTTTCATATTGACTTTGAGACAAAATGGAAGAAGGGAAATTTTATGATTACATGCTGTGTACTTCCCTGTACAATCTGTGTACTCTGGAACCGAGTGAAGGTTGTGTTTGACCAAGTTATGGCTGAAAACATGATCGTTTGATGATGTGGTCGGCCGACATAAGGTGGGTGCAGTAAAGTCCTATACACACCATGTATCTTGAGGGAACACACCATATATTTTTATTTTAAATTTATATATCAGATCGGGGTCACGTCTCATTTTAAAAAACATATTATTTTTTATCTGTCTCATCCAAATAAATAGAATATTTCTTTTTCTTCTTTGAGCCCCTGAATAACCATCCATTCTCCGAATAAAAAAATTTCAATTTCGTTTTAATTTCATTGGTCTGTTCTTCCTTCTACTATATCCTCATATCTTGATTTCTCCTCATTATTGAGATATCCATGGTTGAACATTTTAGTTTTTCTTGTAGATCTAACATGTTCTTGGTCGATTCAAATTTTTAGGTTCAACTATATCAATCATACAACATCATGGAAGGTGGGTTTTGCGTTTTTGTAGATGTCATTGAGTTATATGTGAAAAAATTTCACAATACCCTATTTTAGGTAATCGCATGTTTTGGTAATTTAACCCTTTTAATGCCTGCTATTATTTGATTTCCTCAGAAAGGGAGTTTTTTATGAATAAAAATTATTACCATTCATTGGAAGGGTTTTCCCTTGTTTGATTGATATTGGTCCTTTGGTCTAGTACTACATATTAGGATACTTTTCATTCCAAGCCCTGCACTATTGTGATGGAATTGATGTTAATATGAAAATATTGTGACATTCCATGTAGCTTTTTAACCAAGTTGTATTTATGTTTTACTTTGGCTATTGGATATCCTTTGAGCACAATTATATTACATAGGGCTACGGTAACCTGGTGTAGTGAGACCATTGGGATAATAGACGATGAGGTCTTCCCTAGAGTGTCTCTTATACTTTACGCATTGCGAGACCATAGGGGGGATGGACGTTTAGTGATCCATCAAAGTGTCTATAGTATGCCATTGTGAGACCATAAAGGGAATTGGACATTGATTTATTCAACATAGAGTATATAGATTACCATTAAAAGACCATAAGAATAATTGATGGTGAGTGCTTCTTTAGAGAGTCCTTGTCTAAGCTGAACCATAGGGGTAAGACTGTGAGAACATCCCATATGTTTTCTTGTGTTTATTGGTTGAATAATTGGAATATTTCAATGAATGTATTTGAAATTTTAGTGTTGTCTACATAGAGTACTTCCTTGTTTATTATTTCAATTTTCATATTTTCCATCTATATATATATTCACTGACGGATATGCACATGTATTTTGGTGGTTTCCTACCGAGATTCGTCTCACACCAGTTTGGGTCATGCTTTTTGGCCCAAACAGATTATATTTTTTGAGGTGTAGGTAAAGAAAATATCTCTTATACTTTATGTACTTGATTACTGTGGAAATGGAGATCATGGGACCAATCAGAGGCTTGCGATGTAGTTCGATTTTATTTACTTTTCCATACTTTGGTTTCTATTTTTTATTCCATCATTGTGACTTGTCTGTCTTCTTTCCTATACATTTTTTTCATGCATCACTTTTATATGTACCCAAGATAATTATTTAATTTTAATCTTATGTTGTTTAATTATTGTATGGTATTAATTCCTCCATTTTTTTATATTATTGTTAATCTATTTCATTACTCTACCAATTAGGGTATTGCTTCCCCACTATCACACCTACGGAACTTGTTGGTACCTGGTAGCCTCTAGTGTTTCTAGAGATTCTCTTGAGGCCATGTGACCAACCGGGTAAGAGGAACCTTTTGGCGGCACCCGGAACTGGGACGTTACACTTACTTTTTTATTTTCTGATGTATTTGGTTAGAAAATTTGACATTATAAATGTGAAAGGGGTGGTTTGTTGTTAATTTTATGGTAATAATCATAGATTGGATGGCTATGTGAGTTACCCCTAGATGATTGAAATGGACCATAATAATTTTCATTACCAAACACATTTTTTGAATTACAGGTAATAAAAATCATTATCTTTAAAGAAAATACTAGTATTTTTGACAGGGATGGACATACAATTTTATTGGTCATCTGTGAAAACCATTATTGTTGGGAACAATGATTTGAATTAACCATTTAATGAATATTTTTCTTCATATTGTCTTCTTTAATATTTTCCATCAAACATGCTTGATTTTATGGATTCTTAGGGGACAAATTCGGGATTATTTATTAAGTAAAATTTTATTTTTCAAAAACGTTGATCATTCTAGTATCAAATCAATGATTAGGTTTTGGTGATTTCATCATTTTTTATATCGATCCTTGTCTCTGTCTAGAAATATCTTGATGATACATCGATTTGGACATTGTGATTCTGGATTCATGATTCAATTTATTTTGTTTGAGGATATTTATTCCACATGGTAGGGCATTTAAGGATCTTATTCTATTATGTGATTTAAAATTTTGGAATTTGATAATTTTTCACCAAGTAGAATTTCTAAGAAAGTGTATTCAATCCCTTTTATGATATTTTCTAATTTATTATTATTAAATTTTTTTTGTGATGGATTATTAAATTAATTTTCATTACCTAGATGAGATATTGATTTTATACCAAAATAATAATTTATGATATGTTGATTTTTTTGTTGAAATTTAGATTTTATTTCTATTATTTTTTTGATATAAAATTGGAATTGAAAATGGTATCGTTTAATATATTTGATCTAGATTTTTTATTATTAGAAAATTATTTTAATGCACAATCGCAAATAGTAAACCCTCCCAATGTTATTATAAAAGTTATAATGACCCTTGAATCCCACATTCATTAGGCTGTGAGTTAGTGACTAGTACTGATGGTATAATCATGAAATTTTTGGATGAATTTCCCTCATTGTACTTTGAACATAATGCACAGTACCAATGAAATCCATATTATAATTAAAATACCATTATCATGTCAATAATGGAAATTCCATAAATATAAATGTCTCTAAAATTAAATACCAAAAAAAATCATACGATAGGGATTTTGATAGAGGCTCTATGAATGAATATCTAAATGTATAGATTGGTCACTAAACCCCTAATGGAAACACTAAAAATAAATTTATATATAGGTTTGATAAAACATTTAATCTAAAATAAGATCCTACTCAAGACCTACCCTGAAATATATAAGTAGTGTATTACTTCTTCAAAAAAGAAATAGTAGAAACCACTCTCACCTGCGTCAAGTCATCTACCACCCAACCACACTAGGCCTCACTCAAAAAATACAACATCATTTATAGAAAATTTTAATAATCGAATGTAGTATTGAGGAATACCACAACAAAAAAAACCAAAATTTTCATATTAGGTATTGAATCATTAAATTTTATTAAACCCATGTTGAGGTTATATTTATGGCTTGGACTCTAGAACTGTTATTTTTGAAATGATCATTCCTTTGAGGGAATACAATAGCAGAAGACATGAGGCCATCTATTGAACAAATAAATGATATAAATGAAATTCATGATGTGTATTTAATACAAGATATGAATTGGTCTTTCCTAACAATGTTCACAACCAGATTTGGGTTTTAATGGGGGGACTTGATCTTTTCACAAGTTGTAAAATATTCATGTTATGAATATTCCTGGGTTTTTACAGGGGTGGGTAGAACCCCTTATTTTGAATAAACATATTTCAATCTCTCACATAATAAGAATATTAGTCCAAATATCCTAATATAGGTTCCATTATTTCTTCTTCATTCATAATCCAATCATACTATAGTTATTCACATTTAAGCATGTCGTTAAGAGCTTAAATCCACTTATGAATTTTCTAGGTTTAACATTATTTATTTTTTACATTATTATTGTGTTATATCATATGCCATATTTTTAAGGAAATTTTATAATTTTTCAATTTCATCCATTATATGTTGAATAAAATTTTGATATTAAATGTGTACTCATCTACTTCTATAAGGTAGGTTGTCTCGCCATTATCCCTCTAGTTTTATTGATTTATGTTATGTGTTGTGTTGCCGCATCCCATAGCATCCAAGAATTTTAATAAAAAAATATATTTTTTTCTTAATTTTTAATCCTAGTCATAAAAGACCATGTGCCTCATTATTATTGTTGGGATATATCTTTAATGACTAATTCCAACAATTTAGGTGGGAATATGGAATTTCCCCTAAAATGTTTAATGCATATGTGACCAAACCATCTATTATGTGGTATGGTATTGACTCCAAAATGTAATATATGGATGAAATTATATTGAAAGTGAGTGGTATGACCACATCATGTAATCTAATATCTATACTAATACAGGATTTCTCCAAGCCTACATGTCTTCTTCCCCATGAGTCATGTCCCCTTACTAGAAAAACCCTTAGCTTTCACATCCTCCCTCCGGCATTGCAATTGGCCTCAACATCGTGCGCTCAACCAAGAAGCCTCCGAATTAGGGTTCCATCTTCGGGCGACCTTCCACTGTCCGGCTACCTTACACCTTCGCCTGTGACCCTATCGGGCTCCCCCCTGCGTGCTCTCCCGACATCCCTCTGAATTAGGGTTCCCGGCATCCGAATTCCTTCAAGATTTTTCCTTCCTTCGAGCATCTGATCTTCATGCCATTTGTCTGTGCCCTGTTTCCTCTCCAGGTTTTGACAACACTATCCCTGGTTTACCCTTTTAGTGTCACGATCGGGATTACGTTAATCATGACATAGGGTTACCACATACATACCTGGCCGGCGACGTCCTCCTCCCAGCTATCCCTCAGATCGTCTTTCTCCTGCTCCCAGTTTCAGCATACCATACCAACCTATTCCATCGCGTACATGGATATCTATTGACATTTCTTCCAGCTCGTGAATCCTATTACACCGTACCACATAACGTCAGGCTATTCGTCCATATTACTCCTTCCCTTCCTTCAACCACAGTGAATCTCATTTTAGCTACTTATTACCATTTTCCGTCCATACCTTTGACCCCCTAACTTCTTGAAATTTCAGGCAGGTATTGTAGGATTTTTTGGTTTTCAATTTCAACCGAAGTTACATACCCTTATCTGCATGGCTGCAATGTCTCCTATTCCCTCTCGTATCATCTTCGCACATCAGTTATGAACATAACTGCATACTGGAAATCCTTAATTCTTGCAACTGCATTTCAGATATATTTTTAGATCTATAACTGGTCGGCTTCATTTACTATTGTATGATTATTCTTTTACACTTTTAATGAAATATACTTCTACTGTGGTTTCTTATACCAGTTTCCTTGTAACTTAATTCAAATCCATTTCAGTTTAGCATTTCGACGTCCAACTGCATATTTACATCTCTAAAATTACATTACCTATTTCGAAAAAATAAACCTCTACTATGGTATGATTTTTGAATTGCCTTTACCTTTTTTCGACTTTAATTTGGTTATGCATGTGAATATCCAAATGCTTTTTTGGTTGTATGGTATTACATTTACTAAAATAATAAAACATCTGCTCTTCTCTGTTGTAGCCTATTAGGTCTGCTGTGGTCTGTTTTCAATTTCAACTAAAGTCACATTCCCTTCTCCTCACGCTTGGTGCATCTCAATTTGTTCATTTTTTTGTCAAAATAATCCATATTTTATTCCATAGAGGTACACATATTCATTTCACAATTACTCTGCTATTTGACCTTTTGATCAGTATGTATGAATTTTTATGATTGACTGAAGATTTATACTTTTATGTGCATACATGTTTTGCATCATTTCCCCTCTTTGAAACATCCTTTACACGACCTAAATGTATAACATTAATGTGGTTGGCTAGAATCGGGTTTCAATGAGAGGATGCAACACCCATGGATTATTTTATTTCACATTTTTATGATGTTTTTTTTTATTTTTATTATAGTAGGGTTAACATGTTCATTTTATTTCTAATTTGTTCATATTTTTTTTCAAACAGGTCCAACATTTATTCAATACAGGTGCACAAATTCTATTCATGATTATTATCCTATTACCCACAATGATGTGTATATGAGGAATTATTAGAGTTAAAGAATATTTTGTCTTTTCATTTATTTTCACATTTCTCTTTTTTATTATTACAACCATTTTCTTATATTTTATTTATCTTTGAGTTTTTATTTCACTTCCCACATTACATTTATTGTGATCGGAATTGAAAATGAATTACTCATTGTACGAAACAAGAAAGGAGAACGAGGGAAGATTTGCAAAAGAAAAATGAAAAGGCAGACTAAGATATTTTTCTCTACTATCTTGGTGATAATACTTATTGATTGTTTCATTGGGTTTTATTCATTTTATTTCAAAACATAGGTGCAATAAATATTGTTCTGTATATTTTTTTATTTTGAATTTCTCGTGGAGGACATTTCAGTACAAATTATCTGCAGGTTGATTATAAATTTGACATGCTGGACGATTTTCATGCAGCATGCTTTTCATGCTAGGCAGTTTTCATGACATGCTGGATGGTCTTCATGAAAGATGATTTTTTTAGTTTTTGTTGCTCAAGGTTTTATCATTAAGCTGGACGTTAGTAATTATGGAATAGGAAAATGGTGGATGTTTTTGTTACTTGACATTTTAATGCAGACTATTTAGTTTCTGTTACTCATGGTAGACATCGTTAAAAATAGGGTGTTATGTTCTACATTCAGTTTTTCATGTTTATGGACAGTTTCCTGGGTGGACGTTTCCCATTTAATGACATTTCATTCCCTTCTACTCATCATAAAATGTTTACTGTGTTGTTTCACTATCATCTAATTGTTTTATCGGTAGATTGAATACAACAATAAGAATAGGTAGTGAATGCATGTTTTATGTCATAAAATCAGAAAGTTAACCTCTGTTTCTACTGTCAAATGCTTGATGTAATTTGTTCATGAATTTTCATGAATTCAATATGAAAATTCTAGAAACATGCATTTCAGTTTGATTAATTTCATATCAAGTAGATGATACTATTGTAATTTTTTTCATTTTTCCTTTGTTCATTGCAATTAAACAACTTTAGGACTGACTTCTAGATTTTTTTTAGTTTTAAAGAAGGTCAAACTGAAATAACACCTCTAGCCAGACTTCCTATGGATCAAACCTCTGGGACCCTCCAATGACATTTTTTTCAAGATTCTCTATCCATGGTAAGATATCTATCTTATTCAAGCCACAACATCTATACTTTATTCCTTGCTATATCTTCTCTTCGAGGAACATGTTTTTTCAGAAGATGCATCCAGGGTCTACTTAAGTTGACTTTAAAATAGGTTTTTAGGTAGTTAGTACTATATTCCACGATCCAGTAAACCAATAGTTGATGTGTTTCCAGTGAGTATGTTATGTTCAAAAATTTCCCATGGAGGTCACTACTGTGGGAATATATTTTAATGTTTTCATATAAATATTCATACATATTTCGATGTATTAAATGAAAAGTCACATTAAATAGTTACAATGATTTTGAGATTTTTTTTGATTACAACATGACTTGAATATTATGCATTTCAATTCAATTAGATTCAAAAATAGTTCCTGGTAGACCTTCAATATTTTAGTCAACAGTATCTGTAATTTCAATATCTTATTTCATAACTTAACTTCCTATAGTTTTTATTAGTATGAATCGGTAGTATACTAAAACTACGATCTTTACTGATGAGTGGAGCATATCTAATTCCATAGTCTGTCAAATTGAATCTTTGTTTTACACTGCATGTCTCATTGAAGATAATGCCTTGACAGATGTGATCACCTAGAGTATTACTGACATGAATCAGGTTATATTTTACTATATAATAACATTTTTTTTCTATTTTGTGGTTAGGAAAAATGCTAGACAGCAACTCACGCACCTATTAATGATCAATTCATTTAGTTATTGGATGCAAAAACAGACATCCAGCTTTGTTTTTTAGTTTGTTTTCAATGTATTGGATGGTTTCCACCTACCTCTTTAGAGTGTATGCAAGTCATTTCCGATTTAATGTGATGGTATCTCTAAAAGTAATTAAATGTGAAGGTTTGATGTCACTGTTATCCAAGATTTGATTTACTCATCTCTACAATGGACCTTTGAGAGACTATATAGGTAAAAATATCCTTCGTTGGTGCACTCCATTACTGATTTTGTATTATTGAAGAACATATTTTTAGATAATAGAACATGTGTTCTGTACCCCTCCACCCACCCACATGCATGTCTCCATCTTAATATCAATACATTGACATCCTCTTGTATGGAATGATTTTATTATGCCATATTTAAACAATCCAATGAAAAATTTATTCTTAATATGTAAAATAGGAAGGAAATATAGGAAGACACACTATTGTGTTTATTTTCTTGAGTTCTGATTTGATCATGTGCAATCGTATTATAGGATATATTTTTGTTTTGAACTAATATTTTTTTGTTTCTCATTATTTCAGTGCATGTGAAGGGGGTGCATACCCAGATGTGGTGGTTCCTACTCTAAAGACCACACCCACTAATGGAATGAGGTTGACCTGCAGGAACTATCTAGCTGCTGACAGGTTAACTAAAAAACCTGTTTGGGGTTATAAACCCAAAAATTCTTCTCCCTTTCATTTTATTTTATTTTGTTTAGTTAATTTTCTACTTAATAATAGTTTTTTCCTCTTTTATGGGATGGAAAAAAACTATACAGCACCTCATGCAGCTGTTGAAGATCGATTCATACTGTTAGAAGCTGAAACAAACATCATGGTTCCTATTTTTACTTTGATTTCAATGTAGTTTATGGTTTACACATTCATATTTGAAGTATATGTGAGTCATTGCCCATTAATTTTGCAGGTTTCTCTAAAAGACATTTAATGTTCAGGTATAAGGTCACTGTTATCAAATATGTGATTTAATGATCACCATAATGGATATTTCAGAGACTATTTATGTAAATATCTCCTTGGTCAATTCACTCCACTACTGTTAACATTTATAATAACTTCTTCCATACAATTTTTCTGAATTTTTAATTGAAGTACACTGGTTTAACAATTTTGATAAATGGTTTTCTTCTGGATAAGGTTCCCATTAATAATGGAGATGGGTTTTGGTGTCTTAATGGTTGGCAGTGGGCGGTCGCAAGCACCGGCCACCAAAATGAAGTATGGAAGTGTCCTACAACTGCCCATTCATTCAACTTTTTATTATTTCATTTTCGTTCACAGTTCTCATCTATTATCTATTATCTATATATCTGCAAAACATGGCATTTTTCTACCAACGTGTCAACACCACAGACAGCCATGCATCCACTGCATAGGAACTACCAAATATGCTCCTCCATATTCCACGACTCCCAACCCCAACCCTCCCGTGTATCCACTACCCGAGTTCTAGGGTTCCACCTCCTCCACATCTCCGTCTACCTCTACCTTGATTGTTTGAGCTAAACTCTATCCCATCGGATTTGATCCTCCTCTTCTCCGACTAATCCATATCCCTCCAACAAATGGTCATTGGCTACTCCGACTAAGGTACATCATGCATCGACATCTCAAAACAGATCCCCAAAACCTTCATATTTCCCAAAACCTGCATATTTCTACCTGTCGTGCCTTTCATGGCGGTTTCCGCCACTTTCTAGGCCACCCTCGGGAATGGACACCTTCATGGAGTACTCCGTCTACCTGTTCTAGTGAAACGATGGGGAGGCGGAGTCCCTCACAGAGTACGATGTCTCAAAGATTTCTAATAGCTACTGAAAAGGCCCATGACTATCCTTAGACGTTGCCTCCAAATCAGTTCCACGCTCGACAAGTGGTTCACGCTCAGGTACATCAACAAAGTCATGAACCGATCAGATCAGATGTTCAAGGTAGATCTGCATTTCACTATCCATAATTTGAAACAATTCTATGGAAGCAATTATGAAATATTCTTGGTGATGGACTGCAGGTCAGGGCTGGTGAGCTTCGGAAGATACAGGTAGAACTGGGTCCGGTATGAATTCTTTCCCAAGACCTACTTCTTATCAGAAATTGTATATTCATTCAAAAACCATATAGCATCATACTAGAGTACTTGTTGTCCTTTTCTTATTTCTCCATCTAAAAACCATCTGCCATCATTCATTCCAACTCAATTAATATATTTTACATTTTTCAGGCTTACGTTAAAATTGCTCAGGTGATCTCCTCTCAACCAGTAAGTTTATCTATCCCATATAATTTCACTAATTTAATCTACCTATTAAAATAATTTTCCAGTCCTGGAGTGTGATGGTGATGCTCGTGGTTACTCTGCCTTAGATTTGGTTGATACACAGTCGAACTACTGGGTGATTAACCCCTTTAAAATAAAATGGCGGATCTCCTTGAATCATTGATCACATCTGATGCAACATGGAGAAGATTAATTTTAAAGAAGAAGCCTAACAGTAACAGATATACCCTCATGTTATTCTATGGGACATACCTTATGGAATTTATGTTCTCATGTGTCTCAGAAAAACGTGCCTTGTAGGATTCTAAATATATTTGTTTCTCTGTTCCAAAAACTAAATAGAGCATTATTTTCACATCTAAATTGTCTGTGCATTATGGGTCTCTTGGAACTCCCTATCGATATTGGTTGTGGTGATCTTCCCTCACGTCAGCCTACATGAGGCTTTCTAAACAATGTTCTCTGGTAGGATGTTATTCCACCAACATATTTGGATGAACATCAATATTGTATATATTGAATGTAGATGAATATTGAACATGCAATAACTAATATCGATAGGGAGTTCCAATGTGGCGTGAAGTTTCTCGATATGTTGAATTAAACAACATGCGCCACATCCTGACCTATAGGCCCTTCTATTTTTGGGATGATTACATAATGCCACATCATGACCTATATCCTCTTATATTTCTAGGATGATTACATAATGACTACAATTTATTTATTTTTTATGTGACTCTTAATATATTAATAACCTATCATAGTTGTTTTATTAATAACATATTAGTTTTAACACCAAACCACAAGCTTGAATGGAAGTTGTTGACTATTTCATTTTCTAGTTGGAATATACACCATTTATCATGTTACAGACTATTGGTTTGTCATGATATATCACTCCTTGTCAATGAAGACTATACCAAATGCTTGATTGACTATTTCATCTTCTCCAGGATTGTCTCTTTTTTGCAATCATTACGGAGTTGTGACATCAACAATGAGTAAATATCATGGATAAAGGATCTGATGTCTTCTCAAAGGTGCGGATGAAAACTTCTAAAGTACTTGATTGGAAAACATTAATTAGGTTTTTCATTTCCTTGATAGACTGATCTTAAAAGGATATAGATTCTCATGTTTTCTTGAATTATTTATTGTTTTTTAAACCCGTTTAGAGAGATGTAAATGTTTTTATGATATAGTCCATATTTGATATTTTCAAAATAAGATCATTATTTATATCTCTTTTTTAAATCTTTTAATTGATTACGGATTATGTTCGTTGAATTGGAAAATAATAATCGGTGATATGGGATTCTTAATTATCTGTCTCCTTGACCTGTTATTTATATTTTGGATTCCATGAAATAGGATAATTGAAAATAATGCTTTCTGATCAACGACACTGGACTAATTGGAACATCCCACTCCTGATTTTTATGTAATCAGGTTGGTGTAAACCTCCATTTCTTTTAGACATATATCACACTATTAGGCTAAGAGTTAATTCAATATGTATTGTGGAAATCATATCTATCAACCTGAATAATATCTTTAAATCTAAATGTGGTCTACTAGATTTTCCCATGCCAATGCCCAAGAAGATGATAACATAGAAAAATAAGGGAGAGGATCTTTTGAGAATGATCACTACCACTTGAAGTAGCTAGACATGTGCCTTGACAGCAGATTGAGCAATGTGGTTAAGAATAAGGTAGACACTCCAGTCTCTTCCTATCCATTTCCATTCCCATATTCATTATAACATTCCATTATGTTCTGAATCTTTGATTTATTTTTTTATTCAATTATGGTTATGAATCATATGGGAGTGTATTATGTAAGGTCCCCTAACACAAACACCATCCCTATGCATTCATCACTATCTACCATAGGATAGGGTTGTTTTAAACATTAAACAAATGAAGTAGTTTAATGTTTTATATGGTTGATATTGTGTTTCTGGTTTTGAGATCCCATCAACTACAGATGTCATCCACAGTGCTCTCTCTGTATCTAGCCATGCATTCTTCTTCCTTCTAAATGACTCATTCATCCATGGTAAGCGCACTGTATTTTCTTTATCTTGCATTAAGTTTCTTCTATTTGTGGGAACTTCTGGTTGAAAAATTCAATTTTATTTCATGTTCATAATCGACGAGTTGCTGATTGTATATTTTAATTTCTTTTAACGAATTTTTTCTTAGTTTGTTTTTGCTGAATTAGAAAAAAAATCTATCCACAATTCCTAACTGTTTTCTTGATTTGGATTCGAATTTATTTCAACATTATTTCTGGAAAAAACAGTTGAACTCTCATCCACCCTTTATTCATTTTGTATATAATTTCATCTACTTATGGATTCTATTTAGAATAATTTTCATTATGCATCTCTCCCATTCCAGGATTATGCACTTAAATGCTTATTGTTTTAAACACCAGAAGTTGATTTTTTTCCATTGAACAGACAAAGATGATGGTTGGAAGCACCTTTTTAGGATCTATTATGAAGAATAAAACATTTCCATTTTCCATGAAGAAGGTATAAATTGTGATGTTTTTTTATGGTAAAATTTTATTACTATTGTGCCATGCATGGTTCATGATTACTCAGTTTAATGCAGCTTATGGACATGCATCTGTTGATCATCAAGACTATGGTTGTATCATTAACATGCACTATGAAAGAGATGTTCTGTACTCAGGAAACACTACCATGAATCCAAGAAACAAGGTACCTTCCAAAGGTACCTACATGAATCATTGATCATATGATTTATTCACGACAATATGTCAGTGATGAAGGAGATGTGTTATACTTTGAAATTTATCCTCAACTATTCAAATGAATGATAATTCTTTCTAGGTTGCATTGATGGAGAAATTAAAGATTATGTTGGAGGAAGAGATGCATGTAAATGATCCTGAGAAGCTAGTCTTTTTGTAATGTTGACATAGATTCTGGTTTTGGGTTCTAGCACAACCAATTACAAGTAAGACATCTAATTTGATTCCTCTTCTATACAGAATTTATGGTAAGGATCAGAATTTATATTTCGGATTATTCTAATTGTTCAATTTCCTCATATTCTTCATCATGAATTTGTATGGTTTATTTTGTACAGTGATGGTACACTTATGTTCTTCTTATATATTCTAATATATTCTCTAATATGTTTTCTATATTCCCCTACATATTATCTTATGTTATTTTCCGTTACTTATTTTCCTATATTTTCAATTATCTATATTTTTCCAATTATCATTCAATATTAATTATCACTTTTTTTCAATAAATTCAATATTCATGTTCTTAATGAAATTTGAAATATAGTTTTGTCTCTTTAAAAATAAGCACTGAACGTATTTTCTTGCGAACACACTGGTAAGTACTAGTTTTACATAAAAAATTGTTGCGACCTTGATAATGTGGAACATATAAAATATAATGCCTATTTGATTCTTATACATGTGATTCTCAGGAATGGAGTCCCATATACATGTGATTATTGGTCATGATGCCCCATATAATTATGATAATTAGGAATGTAATCCTATTTACATATGATACATGGGCATGGAATACCATATACTTATGATTTATTGGCATGGTGTCCATTATACATTTGATACGTAGGCATGGTGTCCCCTGTAAAATTGATACATTAGAATGTAGTATCTTATGATCTATGATTCTCAATCATGCTGTCACTGACAACCTTGTGCATCATTATTGACAAGAAATGGATGCTTGTGTTTTTACTTGGGTATTGGGTATGACTATAAACACACACACACACAAACACACACACATAGAAACACACTCAAACCCAAACACACACACGCACACACACATATATATATATTTCACTATGTATATATAATATATAAATACATTTATACATACAAAATTATGTATATGATCATCGTGGTTTGTTTTTTGAGGTTTTACGGGCTTAGGTTGAAGATGATTATGTCATCATGGGGTCCTCTGGGAACTATGTTTTTCTTATTAATGTTTTCATTACTAATTTACCATTATTTTATTTGAACACGGCTCATATTATATGTACTAGTTGGATAGCTCTGGACACCATTGTTGGGGGATTTCTAAGTATATATCACAAAATATTAATTCCATAATTTGTTACCTATATAAAATTAATGGATACAGATAGGGAAAGGGTAAAGGACCAAGTTGTTCATGCTTGATTTTATTGTTGATTTGGTATAGGGGACCAAAAGACCAGGCTTTGTCTCATGATTCTATACGGATATAGTATTTTTGTATTTTTGGTTCATTTGATACACCTTTATATATTTCATCATTCTTATATGTTTTCCAATTCATTTTTATGGACATTAAATTACATCATTTAATACATTTTATTCAATATTTTCATTGATGATTGTTTATTTTACCTGGATTTTTTATCTTCTTTTGTTAGTTGATATTATGGTTAATCCATTTGTCCATTTATTAATTTCTTTTACACATATCATGATGTTAAAGAATCCCAACAATGTCACCTTGGACCATCGAAACTAGTCAGAAACCAAGATCATATAGGGAAGTATTATTGAGGCCATGTGACAGACCTAGTTCAGTTACTTCCACGTGAACCGAGTTTGGGATGTTTAAAAGTGGTATCAAATGATTCTTTTATTTGAATAATTATTTTTTGATGGTGTAAAGTAGACTATAAAATTTTTTAATTTGGAAATGCGATTGTCCTTAGGATACGTTAACCCATGTAGTGAGATAATTTAAACTACCAATAATGGGAATTTCTATTTTGGATTCCACTTATTACAGTTGATCTAATTCCACTTTTTTTGGAAACACATGATATATGATGTTTATTATTATTATGATTGAGGATAACATTATGCCCTTGGATAAAAATGGTAAATATATATTGGATCGTGAATATTCATATTCATGAAGAGATTTAAATGTCATTCATTATCCAATTCAATATAGGTGTATTTCATTACTTTTATTTCTATGATTCTTATGAGTGACCTGACATCTAAAAATAGAATTTTATTAATGTTATTTTATGGGGATAAAAAAAATAATTGGTCACTTATTATTTTTTCATCAACCATACATTTTTTTCATTCATATCTTGATGCTAAAACCTTATGTATTAAATTATGAGGTATTGATCCGTGAACCATTTGTCACATAGGCTGAATTTTTTTTATGGTTGGGATTAAATGGAACCCATTTTTAAATTTACAAATTCTATCGACCATTATAAATTTAATGTCGTGATCTATATAATTCAGCCATTAGAAATATTTCTTTATAATTAAATACAAATTTAAATAAATTAAAACATTAAGATGAAATGGTCACAATTAAATGGAGATTTCAATTGATGCTTTAATGATGTTTCTTATATAACATAAAACTGGAACTCCATAAACTGGGACTCCTAACGTTTTGTAGAGAATGTGACCCTGACATGGCCTCTATTGTGGGAAGTGTGAATTTTATCTTTTATTTCATATGATCTATATTTCTCAAAGACATGGATTTGGTAGTACGCATAGGGGCGTGACATTATATCGAAATGCCTTTTATCTATAAGAATTTTTATGCTTGTGGATTATTCCATTATCCAATAATATATCGGGCATGTGATTGGAATTTTTAGTGTTATTCCACCATAACATCCTTGTGTCAGGCATTAATAGGGTGTTTGAAACCATGATCTAGAGGTTGTGGTCCCTGATAGACTAGTGCTACCTCCATTAGTGGCACCTGAGGTTCCTCTAATTATACCTAACATGGTAGATGATATGTAGTTCTTAGAGGGATTAATGAATATTTCAACGTCTATTCATGGAGCCCCACAAATTCCCCAACAATGGAAATCTTTCCATGGGAATTTCAGTAATACCATTTACCCACGATTTCAGGGGATGGATTCCCTCATGATACAGATCCATGATGGTAAACATACAGATTATCTTTAATCATCATGAGACACTTCTGAGTGGATACGGGTGTGCTCAATGTATATGTTTTGGGATTCTACCAAGTGATGGAGGGGTGTAATAACATATAAAGATCATCATCAAGGTATTGCATGGGATATTTTTCAAATAGTCATCCATGACTATTTCTATCCTCAGATGACAGGAGAGGACAATGGTATAGAAGTTATTCATATACACCATGGCACTATGTCTGTGATGGAATATAATACTCTATTAATGGAGATCCATCTCATTGCATTAACTCTTTCTGGCGATGAGTTGGATAAAGTGAGGATTTTTTTGGAAGGGATCATATATTATATATGATCTCGAGAATTCTTTTCAGTTAAATAAAAATTAGATAATATAAAACTATGCCCTTATAACCCAATTAAACATGAGGGTAGATGATAGTAGGGGCTATAGTGGTTCAGAATTTTGATAAGAAAGTTGTTCAACTAGTGGTGGAGAATGTCCCCATGAGATTACACATGGGAGAAGTCATAGCCAGATAGTGCCCATTAATGGTTATATGGGTTTTAAACCATGGGTAAATGTATGGAATAAGAAGTACCAGTGTCCTAAGACTCCCTTAGTTTCTGAAGCTATAATTTTTTGGGAATATTTAGTGTTTTTGTAGGACCTTCATATCTGTTCCTAGTAAGAGGGGATATACATTAGCTCCTACTTTTAGAGTAGGATCAGTAGAAACTCTCCAGGAAGATAACTGAAGTACTACTATCCATTTAAGAATAGTATTTCAATGACGATGAGGTACCCTTGTATCAAATGTACAATCCTAGTAGGGAAGACATGGTCACTGTGTTTAGGTTGTATCTTAGGGTTGCGAATCTTTCTATATCAATGTAATGCTGATGTTTTTGGAGGAACATAGCATTGGGTCATCAATAGATAGATATATTATTCTAATATACTCTACTATAGTGTCAACATTATTTGATATAGGGGATTCTCATTCATAGATCCATGTGTCTATTTTGGAAAGCTATGTGAATTATGTTGAATATTTATGTGGTGTGATGACACTTGATACTTCATTTGGAATTAAATTATAGAGTATGATCAAGTGTCAAGAGTTCCCCTAGAGATAGGTGGATATAATTTTTTATAGAACATATTCATTCTCGAAATGGATGGTTTCGACATCATTTTCGTGATGGGTTGGTTTGATGCATACCATTCCAATATTGATTTATATCACAGAAGGGTGAATATGACATCACCAGAGGGAGGTAGTAATATATTTATGGGTTAATGGAATTTCTATGTGAGTAGAGATGGATTAAAGAATCATGAAATGAGATGAGTGATATTACATATTTCTAGTGTTTTTTATATGATTAGCGTGTATAGGAAGCTGATTTCCCACTAATTTTTTATCTTTTCCAGGATGTCTTCTCTGATGAATTTTTAGGAATACATCTTGAGAGAAAGGTAAATTTCTATATCTAGCTAGCTCCAGGAATTGAAATGTTATCCATTATGGCTTACATGATGGATATTGCTGAGTTGTAGATACTGAATAGTCAGCTAAAGGATTTTGAGGAAAATGTTTTTGTAGAACCTGGTAATTATCCATTGGATTATCCAATCCTTTTATATAAGAATATAGGAGGTACCATTAGACATTTTAGGTATTAAGATGGGTTGAACATGCATATGGTTATGAACTGGTATCCACTTCCACGTATCGATGTTATCTTCACCTTGTTTCAAGGACCAAGGGCTTTCTCCATGATCAATTTCAGTCCATGTTATGAATAGATATTAAATATACCCTCTTACATACCTTATTCAAAATTCACTAGTAGGTATGATCTTTATGAGTATCTTTATGTGACGTTTGGTCAAAAAACGTGTACTTTATTTTCATGGCTTTGATGAATTGGTGTTTACATCCATATCTAGAATCTTTTTTCATAGTCTTCATGAATTCTATGTTGATGAATTATCAAACAAAAAATGACCATGCCAAAAACCTTAAGACTATATTAAATAAATTTATAGAGATGTAGATATATTTTAATCTCACTTAATACACTTTCGGATTGACAATGATCACTTTTTGGTGCAATTTATCTTCGATATAAGAGTATATGTTAACCTAAAGACTGTGATTGATGTTTCTTCTTGACCATATCCCAAGAAATTATCTGAAATGTAGATTTTCTTTTTTATAGATATCTATTATAGAAAATTTTTATAGGAATACTCACAACATGAAGCACCTATTACCAGTTTAAAAAAATTGTGTGAATATCATGGTGTATGAAGCATGCAAGAAGGCTGTTTAAAAGATAAAAGGAATATTGAATTTATTTTTAATTCTAATTATACCAGATTCGTGTTGAGGTGATACTGTTTTTTTATTTGTCTTCTATTTTCTTTAGATTAGTTATGATTTCAGGGAATCGATTCATTGTGAATGATTTTTCTCAATTAAGGCCTCACTAGAAAAATTTCCCAATGTGTGATCTCGAGCTAATTGGTTTCATTAACGACTTATATTAATGGATACATTACATGAAAAGTGGGTGATTTTTGGTTTTTACGGACAAAAAAATACTAAATATATCTTTAAAAATTGTTTATTGAACCTCACTTAGAGAATGTGGGTTGAATACCTTCAGTCCTTCAAAAAGTTTCTCACCTACAAGCTATGAAAGAGAAATGTTGATGTTGAATATCATTTCATAAATACTCAGATGAAACCTATTCATGTGGCTTGTGATGAATATAGTTTCATGAAGCTTCATTCTATAATTAATATATATGTTCCCAAGGTTCATAATAATCCTTTATTTATGAATTCATTAGTGACCTCATGACTTATGGATAGAGTGAAGAGGAGGCAGTTTTATGATCTCCATGGTTTACTCCAAAGGTGAATTGAGTCATATGGGGATCCATAAATGAGTTTCCCAATTGTTTGGGATGAGATTATATTTATTCGTGGAATTTTTTGGGTTCCTACATACTTATGAGAAGAATTGATGAAAAAATTACATACTTCATAGTAGTTAGAAAAAAATAGATGTCATAGATGTATCAAGACTTGAACTTTCAATATTTGTGGTTGAGAATGAATCATCAGATCATGGATTTTATCACTAGGTGTTCCACATAACATCATGTTATGTTTTAGAAAAAATGTTCTTCTGTATATTTATAGTCATTACCAATTCTAGAATGAAATTTTTAAGATTTAACTACAATTTTTTTTACTTGTTTTCAATATTCACATCAAGGTAGAAACACAGTTTTGGTAGTAGTGGGCATGTTGATGAAGGCAACCCACATTTATCCTATTATTGTATTCTTCTCCATGGTTGATATTTGGAGACTACATGTCCATGACGTTATATGCCTACACAGGGTCCCTATTACCACAATATTTGAATTGGATTCTGGTTTTATGTCGATATTCTAGCAGGGGTTATAGAATTCCCTTAGGATAAATGTGTTTACGAGAACATGTAATCACACATAGACTAATGGCCAGTTAGAATAGTTGATTTATGTTATTGATTAAACTCTTAGATCATGAGACCATGATTTCAAGGTTTCTTGGAAAAATATATAACTTTATTTGACTTTTCCTAAAATAATAACTTCTAAAGTACTGTACTTATGGCTTCATTTAATGATCTATGTAGTAGTATGTGTTGTTAACCCATTTCCTAGTTAGAGGTTAGGGAGGTAGTGCTACTAGGACATCATCTCTTTCATGAGAATTTAGAGTATGTATAACTTATCCGAAATAGTATGGATACTACTCATTCTAGACATACATCTTATGTCGATCATCGTCGAATACCTATGGAGCCCAATGTCTGGGATCATTTTTTCTTATGTGTCTATCCTAGACATGGAAATAGTTTTATTCAGAGACATTGCAAGGTATCATCTTGTTATGTCGGGCCTTTTGAGATATTTATGATAGTTGTTCTAGTGTCTAATCAGATAGATCTTTCTCCATTTGACCGAGCCTTACATGATGTATTTTATATATAATTGATTAATTGATATCATGATTACTGATCTCATGCACTTCATCCTAATGATGATGACTTTTTGGTCAATGCATCTTTTTAGTATTATATTATTTGTATCATTTATAATATCTAGAAGGATATCTGATGTAGTTTTGTACCTTTTGTATTGGTGTTATGGATGAATTGAAGTTTACATGAAAAAACATGGGGAAAAGAGGCTGACATATGTGCTCAGTGGTTGGAATTTTTCTCCAAACAAACATTACCATCCTTAGATGGGTAAATAATGGACGATTTGTTTTAAGGTGGTAATAACATATATTCTCATTTTCTCACATTATGAATGTATTATATCAAATTTAGTTGAACCCTATTTGAGATAGTATTTCTAACTTATACTTAAGAACAATGAATTTAGGTTAGTTTCTTTATTTGTGGGAAGAAGGGAGTAGAAGGTTAGATGTGACTATAGAAAAAATAACTTATGTGAATTGGTCTGGCTAGAACAAGTTCATGATGTGCATCAATTTCCACCTAGGGGGACCAGATCTCTACTGAACATGTAAAATATAAAAATCAAGAATATGGATGGAATCTTTATAATGGGTGAAAGAACCCCTTATTTTTTAAGAAAATATTATTTACTTCTCTCACATTTCAATCCCTTCCATACTAAGATCTTATTCCACACCTCAGTTATGTTCACCGATTTTTTTTCTTCATCGGTACTCTAATAGGTCCACCATTCATCACGTTGGAGGCACGTCTGTTAGATATTTGATCTAATTCCATCTATTATAGGTTTAATGTGTCATTTTTTGTGATATTTTGGTGTCATATCATATTCCTTGTTATAATGGTTGTTTTATGGTTTTATGATTTATCTTATTATAGGATAAACAAGAAACCAAAAATTTGAAAGGTAATCCTCTATTTCCATAATTTAGGTTCTCTAGTAAATATTCCTCATTTATTATTTCTATAAATTATGCAGTGTGTTTCCCCAGACAAAAACTTCTATCAGTTGCAAAAAAAAATCATTTCTCATTTTTATAATTTTTTATCCAGTTGATAAATGACATTGTGCCACCTTAATCTTGTTAAGATAATTCCATGTAGAACTTTTTTAAACCATGAACTTTTATTATAGAATTTATCTTGATATTATAAATGCATATGGAACCAGACCATATATTATGTGGTTTGAGTTTTACTCTTAAATTCAATAGTTGGAATGAATTTAATGGAATGTGAGTAGAATGACCATGTTTTGTGATTTTACATTAACAATGGTTATGACCTTGTTTAAGTGGAACATAGTAAATTATAAATTCAATTTAACTTCTTTTACTTGTAATAATTGGACATTGTGTCTCTTATACATGTGATACTCAAGCATGGGGTCCCATATATATATGATCCTTAGACCTGGGATCCCATATAAATGTGATACACGGGTAAGGACTCTCTTGTACTTAAGATACTCATGCATGGAATCTCATTGACATGTCATACATGGGAATTGAGTCTCCTACACTGAGGATACATTGGTAGATAAACCCTGTGACAATTCTACATATAATCTTTAGCTGAATTGTGTGACTCAAGTGACTCGACATGGATGCTTGAGTTAGACCTCAAGTCCTAGTTATCACTTTATACTCATATATATATATATACGGTAGAAAAACATAACTAATTGTAAAGAAAATTCATATATATTAATACATATACACTTATATGTATATGTTCGTGGCAACATATATTCCTTGGTTTTACCAATATGGGAGGAAGTAGTTTGTGTCTGCCAGGTGTCCAACATGAACATGAGAAAACCCCTGACAGTTTTCATTAATGATTTTCTATTATAATATATTCACACATCTCATATTATATTCCCTGGATGAGTTGTTATAGACACCATTTGTGGTGGTCTACTAAGTATATGTCATCTTATATAGGCATTTGTTGGGTACCTGGATAGACTTCATTGATATAGGTTGGGATAGTTGAATGATCATAGCTTTTGATGCAAGAATTTTTTATAGCATGGGGTGGGGGATCACAAGACTGATATCTATCTTATAATGCAATCTTGATATTGTGTTTTTCTCTTTTCGGTTCTTCTAATATAACAATATGTATGTGATACTACTTATGTATTTGTTTAATCATTTTTAGAGGTATACTATTATTCATTTCATATATGGTTTTTGATATTTTTAATGATGACTGTTTATTTTATATTGATGATTTAATATTTTCTATTACATGGTATTTTACTTCCTCCATTTAGAAATTTCTTACAGTACCATGTTATTATAATCATAGGGCTATATTCTCTATAGCACTCCACATTGGACCCTCACTGCTACTTAGTATCCTTTCAAATATGGGTGGTGTGCTTGAGGCCATGTGACCGACCTAGTTCGGTTACTTCTATGTTAATTGGGTATAAGATGTTACAACAACAACTTCCTAGCTAGTTTTCTTTCCTCATTCGCCTATAAAAAATTACATTGTTCCCTAATTCCTTTGGGATAAATTCTATAAAATATCACAATCCACATACCAATCCCATATCATATATTACTACAACAATCCCATCACTACAACGAAATACTGCATGAATAAATAATAAGAACATATCTCTTGCACATCCAAACCATATACCATATCCTCATCATAAAATGGAATCTTGAAAATGAATGACATCAACCTTGTTCCCACCTCCTACAAGAGATGACCCCTACTATGTATCAAATAATCTATCACAACCTCATCCCATAATCATCACATCACATTACAAATTTTCACTCTATCATATCACCATCATATCCTATTAATCATAATATCTGGCCATTATAGATGATACTATTATTAGAATTGAGTGTAGGTAAGAGGTAGTTGTCAGTCATTCATTCCCTCACCAACATCAATTATCAGGGAATCACTTGAAGCCAAAACTATTGGGGTGTTTTATGGTGATCCAAATTGGGTTTTGGTGCAAAATAAATAACAAGAAAATATATAAATTAATATATACACACTAAATTATAACCATTGGAAATTACATCGCAATCTCCCTTATAATCCACCAAAAACTCATGATCAAAACCGCATTAATATGAAGAATCTAATGAATGAAATAATGAAACCAAGGTGGCCATGAATGAATGCATGAACCTATGAAATTTTTGGTTATACAAGAAACAAATATATAGATCAAAAGGAGAACTGTGATGGAATGGTACCGAAAATAGAATTATGATATCATCCACCCATGGATTTACATCATGGTATGTATGACCATTATATAATAGAAAACTATAAAGAATTTATAAAACAGCCCAAGAACCTGTATACAACATCAATGATCCTCCCTCCACAAGAAAATCATACCTATGGGTATCTCTAAACCACTAAACACTAAAATATAAACTACAAAAATGTATTCAATAATGGAACATGATTTCTCACACTATAAGAAAAACATTCCACACCACATCCTTGCTTCTATCTTAAGAAAAAAACCTCATTGAAATCTCATATCCTATGTCCCATAATATGACACAACATCACACCATGATACAAAAAACCAACCAACCACTCATCGTGAATCACAAGAAATTTATGCTATGATTCATCTCTTCTATTTGTAATATCAACTTTATTAGTAACTTTTATTAGAAATGGTTAAGGGCCAAGCCCTCTTTATTGAAAAAAAACCAAAAGAACCTCTCTTATGACTAGGTAAGAGGGAACCTATTACATAGAACGGAAAAATTCCTAGGGAAAAAATACAAAGGTCAAATGGGGCTGTAAGATCAAATGAAGCCAACATATTTAATGCTCATATAGAAGCCTTATTACCCCCCTCACCAGACGTTGAAATAGTAAGATCAGTCCAAAGGTTGCATCCCCCCCTATGCTAAGAATTTGCACCGTGATGGTTGTACAACGTTTCAGAGTACCTCTCTAACCAACACATGAGTGTGGGGGAGAGCTGGATTAAAGGCGACAGCACACCCTTCTCTCAAAAGAGCCTCCCTCCCAGACAAAGCATGAAAAGGATTCCAGCAATGTCACCTGAGTTGATGCATGATCAGATAAAAAAACACTGAGAAAAAGTCATGAAAAGTCACCCATTAGTCCATCAATATGATGACAAATGGATGGATGATGATTGTGAACACACCCATTCCTTGTTCGAGGATACCCACCTAGTGACACCTGTAATGAGCTGTGCCGAACCAAATGAAACAAGGAAAACAAGAACTTGCGAAGAAATCAGCAGTGTAAGAGCAAACAGAGCCATTGAGACCAATGAAAAGTATGGGGAAATTCTTATGATTTTCTCCTGAAACCACAAATATTTCATTATAAAACACATCAAAAAATAAGAGGAAACTAATCACCAAAAGCATGGTCCAACAGGATTCTGCAACGTGAAGATCCACACATCCCAAAACCTTCAAAGTGACAGAAAAGTCACCAATAAAGTGGAACCAACAACACTTCTCAAGCAGGTAGCAACCATGAAATCTCGATAGAATGAAGAAATATACACCCCCAATCAAAATACACATACTACTTCCAGTCCTTCAGAATCCACCACTCGATGGAGCTAGAGAAAACTCAAAACCCTTAATTCCCGCATAGAAGAGCATTGATGATGCTTCTTGAAGAGAAACCACCAAATAGAGCATGAAACTCCAATGGAAAAAAGCAGAATAATCCACATCAGTGGTTCCCAGATCTGAAACTTGATCCAAAGGAAGTGATGTAACACAAGTCAACTGCATGATGGACAACTCCACCACCCGCAAGACCCCAAAAATAGGTCAATCATGAGTTATTTGAACCCCATCGGGGATCCCAAATACATCACGTCGAGGAACTAAAAACACGCATCAAATGAAGGATGATGGGATGCAAGGAAACCATTGAAGAAGCTTCATAATCGAGCAGGAGGTGAGGTGAAAAATGAAGAATGAATGAAACTGAGAGCAGCAACCACAAGCAGCAGAGACCGAAGAATAACTCGTGTAGGTAGTGACCAAATCATTATCACAAGCATGAAGAGAATGAAAACTGCATACCTCCATTGATCAAAAGGGTCCATCGCTCGAAGGATCCCGAGCCAATATTCCCAATGGTTCATGACAAGGATTAAATTTATCTTCTATTTGGCCACCATCCATTACACTATAAGCCTAATATGATATGTTGTGATGAAAAATCATGGGTCCCATAAAAGGTGAGGGGGAGGTCTATGCACTCTTATAAATATCATATAGGAACTCTTCCTATCCAAGAGGTATTTTAAAATAATGGGAGGTGAGACTAAGGGGGAATAATTCTATGAGACTATTAGATATATATTTGTATATTAATTAGAAACAAAAGTAACAAAGTTGTATTGAATTAAATATCAAAACATGTTTTATATTGGTGTTGTTGTTTATAGAACAAAATAATAGAAGTAGTCCATATGTAATCTATGGTGTCTTTTGGATTTTTTAAATCACTATATTTAGAAATTATGGAGGATATTATGAAAGGGTCACAATGTTAACATCAGAGGTGGATTACTGAATATTTAGAAGTTTGAAGGGGGGAAGTTGAATATCGAAAGTTATTTATATAAAAGGAATATATTTTATAATTATTATAGTGGAATTATATTCATTCTGGTGTGGATAAGTTTTATAAAAAATTATCTAAGTTCAAATCATAAAGATAACCAGTCAAATAGTCCAGAAATATGAAACATTATATAAAAACCCCACATATGCGATTTAAGGGACATTTATAAGTGTCGTTATATTAGTGTAGATAAAAATAACCATGTGTGGGAAATTAATTAAGGGTCATTGAACATTTATAATAAGCCATTCTTGTCCATATAAGAGTCATTTATATATTTCATATGGATGTTTTATAAAACTACATGTTTAATTCTATAAAAATAAAAACAATTATTTTCATTTTCATGTTTCTTATGGGGCATATAAAAAATTTATAGATTCATTCTACATCGAAGATAAATATCAAAAGAATCATTTACATATTTTATAAAGGCCATTTACAAAACTATTACAATAAATTAGGGAAATAGTCATGATAATATTACAATAAATTTATTTCATAAGATTCATTTGGGTATACTATAATGGACCTTAAAAAAATATAGAGGTAATCAAACAGTATTAGATAAATGTGTATCGGTCATTCCCTTAGCCATTTTTTAGAAGGATGGAAAATAGTATATTTAAAATTATTTTATAGATAATGAAATGTGGTTTATAGTTCAACAAGTGAAGGTGTATAAAATAAAATTGAGGTTAAAAAAATGTTAAATACATTATATTTTGGAGATTATAATTTTATGGATTTTAAATATTTTGTGGATTTGGTTTTTACAAGATCACACACTATGAATATGGTTGTTTTGATGTGGTGTGATAGTCAAATTAGAATGAAATATTAATATTCATGACTTGTTTTGTATGGATTAGCCATGTTTTTTATATCGATGATTATATAATGTAGAGGGACTATTATTTTATTGAGGTGATCTATATGGTATAATGAAAAAAAACAATGTTTTAGAGTGAAATAATATTCACATAGTGATTGTTGTGCCTACATCATGATGATATCGATTTATTAGACCAACATATTTATATGACTTATCCTACATGAGGGAATTAATATAAGTAAAAAAGATATATTTGCTTTAAATTTTTGGATATATTATAGATGGTTTTAAATCATGTTTTAAGAATAATTAAGGGATAAATTTTCCTATTAAATTCATTAACTCTTACAGATCATCATGATGCTAACCCTATAGAATTTATCATGATTTAAATATAAGTATATTTGGATGGATTGATATTTATAGATATTTATATAGATAATTATTAATGATGTATAATATTTAATAATAGAAATTACATTGAAATATATAAATTTGTGTGAGATAAATTCTTGAAGAAAAAAAATTAAATATATAATTCAATATTGGGGTTAGAAATAAGTAAAAAACATTGGAACTCCATAATGAAATTTCAAAAGAATAAAAATGACTTTCCATGATGACTCATAGAGAGTTTTAGTCATTTTTTATGATGATATAAATTGTAATACTGTTAAGGATATGTATAGATATCCATGACAACTATCATCACCAAATTAAATGAGAATAGTGATGTTGTTTTGTGTTGTCCTACATGTTATGGTGGTAATACTATATGAATATTGGTGAAATAGTTAATAAGTGAGGGAAGTGTTCCTTTTAATGTAGTGAACTATCCCCGAACCATTTTAAGAGAGTTAACTCATGATTAAGAGTGTTTTAGACTAAAACCACCACTAATTATTGATTTTAGTATATTTGGATGCCTCAAAAAAACTAATTCCATGATTCCTGGATTATCCTAGTGTGAGTGAACTAAATAAACTCTTTATGTCATGTGTTATTTTTTGTTTATATACCGAAAAATATAAATAAATGTGTATGGGTGTGGTAATAATTAAGAAAATTAATTAATAAATAAGGTATATATTCATAAAAATCATATCATCATTGTTATTGGTTGAACTGAATTTAGAACATTCTAATAGGTTTGTTTGGATCATCTAGTGTAGTCAATGTTCAAGTAAAAAGTTATTTGGTTTGTAAAATGTAACACCATGATTCTTCCCCTCCCAGGGATTCCGTAACACCCCAAGAATTTATGAAAAATATTCTTTTAATTTCATTGATGTCTTTTGTTTTAAGCCACAAAAAGATTACCTTGCGCTATACGCAACACCTTATGAGCTTGCAGTATATACAACACTATTCTTGGATCATGTTACACACAATTTTGATAGTAGTTATTCTACGAAACATTGATTATATATATATATATATTCAATATATAAATGAAATATGGTTGGATTCTGTTATACAAAACAACGGAGGAGTCTTTCACAACATGCAGCCCTGACTTGGCTTGCATTACATGCAATCGCGACCTTCCTCGATAGCGTGTGTTATACGCAATACCGAATTTCACTAAACAACGATATATGGTTATAATATTATTATGGACTAGCCATTATGAATAGTATCAACTATATTTTGAATTTTATAATATTATTATTCATCTTACACATTTTCTAGAACATGGTATGAGAACAAAATCAATTTTTCAAGTAAAATAAATATTTTTCAAAAAATATAGTTTTTGCACCTTTTGATGGTGCATCCACTTTAAATATTGTTTTTGACATGTCTATAAGTTCAATTTGACAAAATAAAATTCTTATTAGGAATCAGGATATAAAAAATTTACTTTGGATAAATTTTTCATATTATTCTAATAACTTTCATATTTTAATGAATAGTAAAAACACGATATATTTTAATTAAAAACAAATTTTTTCATCGCAATAATTTATATTGTTATATTAACTTTTTAATTGGGTTTAAAATGTAATTAGAATATATTTTTACCATTTAATACAATGTTGGTCATTGGAATTAATTTCAATTTGAAATTGGATATAAATAAGTATCAATCTTTTGATAGTTATTGTTTCTTAAAAAACTCGCTATTTGTTTTGATAACGAGAATTAATTTTAAAATTATTTAATTCCACTTTTATGTTTTGAATTTGTCAAAATAGACGTCAATATTGAATTCAGAATATCAAATAATGCTTAGGCTGAATTTTTGGTATTTTCCTGAAAAACTGCAATTTTCGATGAATAGTTAAACCGCATAGTGGTAGTTAAAAAAAAGACTTTTTCATTTAAATGAAATTTTACCACTTCTGTGAATTGAATTTCGAAAATCCGAGAGACACGTTTAATATCAATGACTAAAATTTGGTTCAATGAGATGAAAATATTTTTGGTGAATAGTAAATTTTTACTTTTTTTACCACGGTTAAAAGTAAATAGGGTAATTAAGGGTAAAAATGATATTATTATTATCCTAACACATGTCCTAATTCTATTGGATAAGTGTAATTCGACCAAAAACAACCTTAGGAATAAAAAATGACCATTTAGCCCCACTTGGATTATATTAGGAAATTTATTATTAATTTATTTAAAGAAGGGTAAAAATTGTTAAAATCAAAGTTTAATAACAAAATAATAATTAATATAGGGTTATACAGAAGCTAAATTCGACTATAAATATTAATTATATAGATAAAAATATTTCCTACATAATTTTATTTTATTTGTAATTTTTATACATTAAATGATTTAATTTATGTATGACATAATAATGATGGAGTAATTATCTTATTAATGAAATATTGACATAATTGATGTTATAAATACCCAAATAAATGTAATTTGAGACTTTTTATGAATTAAAATAATTTTATAGGTTAATATTACATATTATTACTTATTTAATTAACTTTCTTCGAACTAATATTTCTATTATAATTTTCACAAAAATAAATTACCAAAACGTGTCAAAATAGACATAAAATAGTTTTAAAAAAAACATTATATTATTAATTGTTATTTTATTCCAAAAAATCTATGGATCGGAAAAATGATAGAGATAAGGTTATATATATAAATAATAAACAACTTGGGGTTCTTTTGGCTTTTTATGGTATGTTTATTAACCATATAGTGTAAAAAAACAAGAAGACACGGTAAAAGTTAAATTATCTAACTTAATGTTAAATCTAAATTATATGGTTACAATAGAATCCTAACCTTATCTAAATTTTCTTGGATGAGAGTATTTCTACCCATCCCCACCTTAGCTTCAAAATAAATCAATTTGTAGCTATTAAAAACCGAATATGACTTTATAATAAAATAATATTTTTGGTATTTCCAAAGGTGCCCCTCTCCTCCCTTATAAAAGGGAACCTCCTCCCTCTCTTCCTCACACCCCTTTGAGCCTTCAAGCTCGGCCAAACCCTGAAATATTATCTTCTAAACTTCCCTAGAAACATCCTAGTGGTCATGGTCTTCTTTAAAGACCAATTTTAGTGCCCTAAGAGGTGGTCTCAAAGAGGCGCTTCAAAGAAGAGGTAATGTCCGTTACTGATTCTTTCAACTTTATTTATTCTTTCACTTCTTCTTCTTTAGTTGTTTCATTACGAAGTAATAAAATCAGTACCACTCATATGCTGATATGTTATTATAAGTATGAAACAACCATATTTCACCATCTATCCATCCTATAGAAAACGAAATCACCGCGCGTGCGTACGTATGAAATAACGTCTCCACGCCGTGGTGTAATCTATTTTCCACCACCACCTTACATGGATGGGTATAATGGTGAAAGTAATGAATATATATGATTATTTTAAAGTGATATTTATTTTTTAGTAATATACATACACTTTAATACAATTCCACGATCATGGGAATGATATCATCGCTCGTGCATACGTACGGACTACCGTCTCCACGACGCGATGAGATTCATTCCCCATGCTGACCATTCATGAATGATTATAAAGTATATATAATAATAAATCATGAAATATATGACATAATAATGATACTGTATTTTTGTGTATATGTATTTATGTCATCTACATAATTTCATTCCGTTCAATAAGGAAACAAAAACAGTGTTCATGCCTACGTACGACCTACCATCTCCATGAACGGTGTATTTCATTCCATTTAATAGATCTATAGTATATATATGTATATACTGAATATAAATTATATATAAATCATGTTTTACATTCTGGAATTATGTAAATTAGTATATAAGTAATAATATCAAGAACAACAAGTCCAGACACGTACAATAAATAAAACGATTTTACCCAAAATGCCGCTTTAACGTGTAATTTACAGAAGAACGGGTAATATAAAGTCATAAGTGAACCATATATGATATCATAACAATGAATATGATTCTGTAATAAGTCAATGACATTATTTAAATCATTATAAAGGAGGTTCGGATACGTACGAAGCATATCGGACCTAAGGTAAGGGATAATTATTCTAATCTCATTCTTATCTGAGATTGATTATACGTAAGTATTTACTGGGGTTATATTTATCATCCATGTCCATGTTTTATAAAAATGGTTTATTGTATGATTAATTTCCTTTTTAACCATTTTTGAATTTTACTACATGGTATGTATAGAATCTTTCATTAACTAGGTACTTTTATACTTTTCCATCAAAAGTACGAGAAGAATGTTTTTTTAACTTATACGGAACGAACATATTTTTACAGTTTTATAAAGCCTTATTTTCATGAATATTCCTCCAAAACGTTTCATTACTATTTTCAACAAAATCATTTTCCTTTAAAATTTCACGACATTTTGTGAAAATAAAATGATTTTGAAGAAAAAGGGATATTTTCCTCAAGAATTCATTTCAAGTGTTTTATCAAAACCATTTTTCATCTAAGATGACATTATTTCATATGTGTATGTTTCAAGTATAATGTTATTATGATTTACATGGTTTCACTTATCTTATTCTGATATGATATCAATTTCTTTTATATTGATTATTTGATGATGGGATGATGTTTATGAAACCCATTTTATTTATTGGGTTTTTATGAATGATGTATGTTTATTTTGTGGCACAAGTAAGAATGAATTCATTATGAGATGGGTGGGACCTATATCTCCCTCTAATGAATTGGGTAAAGATTTATATCTCATGAGATAGACATGGGTGGAATATAAAGTTAATCTTTTTTAGGGTTACAGAACTGAAACGAGGAGGGAACTCGATTAAGAAAAGGACTTTATCCACTAAGATGGTCTTGGTAGCAATGTCTTGGCTACTATGGAAATCATGACATGTGTTGAATGGTTGCCACTATTACATGTTTTATTCTTATGCTATTTTATCATTATTTATGTTCCCTTATGATATATGCCTTACATACTTCCAAGATTCATGTCTTTGTTCAAGATTTTGATGTTTAGATTTTATGTTCATGTTTTTGCATTCAAATGTTTATGGATTGTTTTATGTTCTCTATGTTTACCCTTAATGGGCATTTGAGGTCACCCCTTTTATGTTTTCATTTCCCCAGGATATAAACAAAGGTTTTAGGTAAGAAAAAAAGGGGAATATCATTATTAGGAGATGTTGAAGATCTTTCACCACGATTAGAAGATTTTATTCTGAGTTTCCAAAGACACTAAACTATTATGATCCTTGTGTGTCTGTTTTTGTTATGTATTAAGTATTCAAAAAATCTTATGTATTTTCTATGTACGTCAAGTTTTGGGTCTCTACAGATTCTCTCATTAATTTCCCTTTATGTGATAGGAGGTGGCATCAAATCATATGTTATTTGTCTATATTTATTATTCTATAAGGTGCTCCATTTAGATCATCGATATAATTTTTATTCTACCCTTATATTCTTTCTGTGATATATGAATGGTAATGAATAAGGATAACTATGATGTAGTTTCATATTGTGAAATTGTTTTCCTAAAAAGTAATCTTCATATGAAGGAATACAATAGATATAGAATGGAAGGTGTGAATCATTATGATTTTGAATCTATTAATGGTTTCACCGATGATGTAGTATTAACAGATGATCCTGATATCCCAAGTGAACTTTAAATCACCAATGATGATAACATATAAATAATTCCATGGGTGGATTATTTTCATCTGACATAAAAGTTAAATAATATTATATAATAAGAAAAAAAATAATTTTAAAGAGGATAATAAGTCTCAATAGATCCAAGTTAGTACATAAGATATTTAACATGATTAAATATATATCATGAACAAGGGAATGATTGATTTGACTATTGATCAACGGAAAATGGTTTCCCAGACTATAGAGTTGTAGGATATATTATTATAAAAATATAAACTCAAAGACAGTTCTAAGATGAATGGATTTGTTTCAAAATAATTTAATAACTTGATGTACGAGAAAGATAAAATTGATTCAAACCTGGTTGAGATGGTTATGTGGGAAAAAGGTTGAAAAAATTAGAACTCAAGCATTAATGAGTCCATAACCTAGATGATATCAAAGGTGAAAGAATAATGTTACATGTTGTAGAAACATACATATTCATTGGAGTATGGTATTATTAATGGGAAAAACACAATAATGTTATGAATATACAGATGGAATGAAAATAAAAAATATCCTCCAATTGGAAGAGGAGTTAATATTATCTAATAAAAAAGTGAAAATATCATGTTCTAAGGGTAATAAAAATTCATAATATTTTTTACACTTTCCATTTTATTATTGATCAAAAAAAGATTGCGATTTAATAAGAATGTATATTATATCAGAGGAAAAAATGTGAAAAAATTATGTCATAAAGGTTGTATTCCATGGGAAAACCAATCTTTGGCCACCACGGAAGCCGTCTGATGCATGAAATGATGAAAAATGTGATATTTACAATTAATATTAAAACTATATGATTTAAAAAAAATATATTCAATAATTTCACTATAAATATAAATAATAACATGATGAGTTCAAAAATATGGTACAGATATATATGTTTTTATTATGGGATGCATGTGAATATTTTTAATTTTTATAAAGAATTGGAATATATATCTTACTAATATTTTAATTAAATTTTTTAAAAACAATGTTTCATACCATAATAATAATGTTATATATTTAATTCGTATAATTTTGATCAATATAATATTTTATCTATCAAAATCTTCAAGATAAAATTCCTTAGAATAAAATTAGAAAACCTAAATATATTGAATAACATATCGATTCTTTCAAGAAAATATCTTTTAGGGGATACATGAAAAAGGTACCCATGATAATTAAAACTTGAAAAGGAGATAAAATCTATTGATGATCTAACTGATTTTTAGAAATACATAAAGAGGATTTGGAATAGATAGATAAACTCACATGCTCATAAAGTTCATGTGAAATTACTACCCCAAGTTATATAATATTATTCTTATAGGGATAATGATGAAAATATTACAGAATTTAATGGAAGAGAAAAAACTAAGTATTTATAGATCCATTATAGTATGAGTACCCATGGAAAATGAGCTTCTGTGTTGGCATTTAAAGATAATATTAAGAAAAATTAAGTAATAAATATTTTATATTCTTTGAAAACTGATTAATATATAACAATAGAATCCAAATTGATAGAAAAGAGGAGATTTGATCAATAGTAACTCACCATCTACCAAAACATGAGGAATATGTATTTTACTCTATCCCATTGTATTTAAATATCATTAACAATTGTTAATGTTTTTATGCTTTGGGGGAGATATGATCCATAGGGTGGTTACATCAAGTGCTGAAATTAATATTGTTTCATGATCTGAATATCTAATAGATGATTGTTATTGTGAATGTAATAATATTTTATATTTCAAATTTCATGAAAATAAGTAAAATAATAAGAATCATAGATGTAAAAATTAGTATCAGAAGTTATTTTGATTATAACTATGATTTTTGTGTCAAGAGAATATATTATCAAATGATATTATACCATTAATATGAATGATGATGCCATGATACTGAAATATAAATAAATTTAATTTTTTTGATATATTTTCATTTATCTAACAAGTGGTTTTACATGTTATGTCAACAAAATATTTTCAAGATAATAAATGGATGATAATGGTGGATGACTTTTAGGATGAATATGTAAAGGAAATACACGCAGTGAATGATTAGATAAATTATGTTTAACCAGTGATATATTCTTTAATAAATACTACCGGTTTTAACAATTGGTATCATTATTTGTGTGTAGATATGTATTTATAAATAGAAATATGGGATTAATTAATAATATTTTTGATTATTTATATTTACTAATAGTATTTTTAAGTTTCTATTTAGAAGAATATATGTTTTCATTAGTAAAATCTAAAAATTTCAATAGAATGAAATTGATGGTGGTATGTGAGTGAAATATTAAATTATCATGATATTACCTTAACATATTCTTTCATACCTTGAGTTCAAAAAAAATTTGGATAGTGTTTTTTTTGAGGGATCATTTATATGTTCAAAGAACACTCACTAAGTTTATTTCAGAATCAATCAATAGTTGATATATTTTAATTTCCTGATAGATAAATCCAAAATATTATTTAAAAAGTGTTATATACAATTAAAAAGTTAATAATAGAGATGAAACATGCAAGAGCCATTAATTTTAAAGAATGTGTGGTCCTAATATCTGTTAATCTGATTAAATTTCTATATTTACATATTTAGGTAAGTAAAACATCAAAAAAAAGAAACATATGAAATCAAGTGGCATTAAAAAGTTTGATTTCAGGTAAAATAAGATTTGGAGAATGTGTTGTTTGACATCTAAAAGATAAGAAGATAAATATAATAAGTGATAGTTCTTCATAGTAAGGATTTATTTTTATTCGATGTCAAAAGTGTGGTAGAGAGCATATTGTACCCTTAAATCTACCCATCCCTCAAATTGAGTTTAAAGGGGGAAATATGAAGTATCATATTGGTATGATACAAAGGATATTGGATTCATGATATTTTTTTAAACAAATAAAAATGGGGTATTTTTGGCCTTTTGTCGGTGAATTTTCAATGATGGATTCGTTGAAAACAAATTTCTATATTTATTTTTAGCCAAATTATTGAATATGGTTCCTGATATACTAGCTATAGTGGTTGGATATCGGTGTTTTATATTCCATATGATATTTATAAGTCTATAAATTATCATGAGAGTTAGATGATTGATATTCTGATGGTGTAATATGGGATATTGGAAGATATTTAAAAAAAACAAGTATTTGTTTTGAAAGCATTCTAGTGGAATTTTAAACATTCTGAATTTAAAAATATTGTGTAAAATTATAATAACTCCAAATTGTATGGGTAAAAATTGATATAGACCAAAACATGAATCAAAGCCCAGAGCATCCATATATAAGTGATTTTATAAGGTTCAGTATGTTTCATAAGATTCAATATCATTAGGATGAATAAAAATGTCATGGTGTTTGGAATTTCATAAGGGTCATTCAAACTTTTAGTAGATTCATTGATGGGAATGTAATATTCATTGATATATATAATATGGTCCATTTAAAAAATTATGTGTTTTATTATAATACATAATGTCAGATCATAAAATTAATTTTTTCATTTCAATAATTTCTTTTCAAAAACCATAAGAATCATTTTGGAAAATTCTAAGGGGGTTTTTTTGTGATAAAAGTATTCTGTATGAGTAATTTTTTATGAATGTAAGGGATATTATATGAAATAATAATTTTTATCTTATAATAGTGGAATAAATCATCAGGTTCCTTCCCTTTATTTTTTTATAAATCCATCCCATAGTAGTTAATAAATAAATTATCAACCATTAAATGTTATTAATGTTTCCATAATTGAATGTCAAGAAAATCATGCCCAATATTAAAGGCGGGAAAATGATATGTTATTTACAAGATTTAAATTAAACAAAGGGGTGGATTTATTGGATTTGGTTTTGATCTTATGAAACATACATGAAAAAGGGAGACATTTATTTTTGTGCAAGTTAAATATATATCTATAATTTATTACCATGATGTGTTTTTTGGGAACAATCCTTAATATTTAGAGATTGGTGATTACTCAATGAAAAGGTACTTAATATGCCACTATATTTCTAAAGATCAAAGAAAAATAAAATTTAAGTTATCGAGTGTTATGAGATGCATACCATCGTGTATGTGCTCATGCAAATAAAAATTTCATGTCAGTTGACTTGGAATTTTGTATTTCTTATCTTTTAGGAAAAAATTATGAGAATTAAATAGAATATCATGACTTCTAATTTTAAAAATTTTCAAAGATGAAAATTAAATTTTTTTGAAGAGGATTTATGGAATGTATTTTCCAATAAAACTAATGATGACTTAATGATCATGATGAATACAAATGTAGAAAATCTATCTTGTGTTAGAGAGATGTTTTTCAAGAGGCTTGGAATTTTTTAGTTATATATCTCCATAGATATTATATATTTGATATTTTGAAATCATACGAATTTCATTAAAATATTTTAATCCTTGAGGGATGACTTATATAAGGAATACAAGAATACTAAATTCCAAATTAATTTTAGAAATAATTGAATTCGATATTAACACTCCCGGATGAATTTTCGAAAAAATATGAATAAGTTTCCATGATGAATAATGGGAATGAGAATCTATTTTTCAGTTTGATATGAATTAAAATCATATGAAAGAGTTATGTAATGATAAGAGGAACCCATCATTACTCAGTATAATAATAACTCTGTGAATTTTTTATATTGTATCATGTTCTATGGTGGTAATCCTACATGAAGCAGTGAAAGAAATAGAGGAAGTGATGTAAGTGTCATATGGGAACCAATGAGCTATCCAGAAACATTTTTAGGGGAAAGACCCTAGTACTAGGGTTCTCTGTCCTAAACTCACCACAAAAAATGTTTGTCTTGTCGATTCTTGTGCATCAAGACTTTACCAAGTACATACTTCTTGGATTTGACGAGTTGGGTGAACCTAGTAAAATCATTAATTTTTGCGTGATACTTTTTTTATATTTTCTATAACATAAATTAATTTTTGTGTTTGTGGTAATTATTCAACATCATTATTATGTTCTATGCTCTTTATTTTCCTAATAATTTTTTTGGTACGATTTTTAAAAAAAAACAATTAGTCTTATCCAAGAGTACATGATGGCTTAGAGATTGTGCGTTATAGTGAGAAATAGGTAGTGTAACTATGGTTGAATAAAGAAAATCCATATGATGTATGTATTATCTATATTAATGGGGATTCATACCTTGGTAAATATACCTATCAATATATTTTTTAAATTATGATTTTTTAATGGTTAGAAAAAATAGGACTTCCAAGTATGCTCAAATACGACATACCACAAAGAATATTTTAAAAAATGAGTAATTATCATTGGATAATAAAAAATTGAAATTTTACATTTTATATTTGTAAAAAATATTTTTTTTATTTAGATTTAGAAAGAATGTATTTTCTATCATTTTGTAAAAATTGTATATTCACTGTGAAATTGGAAAAAATATATGTTTTTTGGGAATAAAAAATTTTCAAGGAAATTTTTTTATCTTTTTAAAATAATGCTAAGTTATTGTTTCTTTTAAAATTATGAGATTTTGAAAGATATTGTTTATGAGTCATATTTGTCACAGTATTGTCAATTATATCAATAAAAAAATTTGATTTTTAATTATATGGTTTATTATGCTTAATTTTTATTAATATTAAAATTTCATTTTTCGGGATGGGTATTTGAGTAATTGGGGAAATCCTACTAAATTTTTACCAACACCATACATTTACACATTTATAATGACAATTAATTTTCATTAATACACAGTAAATAATTTTGGTGGAATATTCATTACAATACATAAACATATGCTCAAGAACCCAAATAGTTTACTACCTTTAGAAATATGGAACCATAAACACTGGTCCATAAGATTGATACATCATCTCCCACTATATTCCTCTCAATTTAAACTCTTATTATAAATATAATATATAATAAATATCTTCAAAACATGGGTAATTGAAACCTATGAAATGTTTTCCTCATATTCTAAGTAAGGGAAATGAGGGTGTCACATAAGAATAAAATGAGTAGAAGAGGTTTGATAATATGAGCATAAAATTTGAAAACCATAACCAGAATATAAAATATCATAATCTTGATACATGTAATAATGATTGGTAGTTCATAAGAAATGACTAATAAGAGAATTAAATAAAATTATCTATGAGAGAATAAGACATATAATTTTGGGTATACACATAAGCATAAGAAATCATTTCTATATTAGTCAAGGCTCACTAACGAGCCCATCATAGTGGTAAATTTCCATTACTAAACCTGGTTCACATCCTTTTCTATTTCTTTATTACTAAACCAATTTCACATCCAATTACAGTCTTATATTACTGAACATAGTTTAATCCTCATTCCTATCATTTCAAATCACATGATATATAAATAATTACCCAATGCATTAGAGGGTGATATTGGTCTCACCCATCACATAATGAGATCATCAATATGTGTTCCACAAGGTTATAAAAAATCATCATATCATTACCCATGAAATGAAATGGGTATCATGTAAATTTCATTATATCGTAACCTTTGGAAATGAGACAGGTTTCGTAATCACATAATCTTATCATAACCCATTAAAAGAAGTGGGATTCATTTTAATATAACTCAATGAGGAGAATAAGGTTTCATAAACCTAATTCTATCAAACCATAAACTATTAAAAGATTTAATATGAATGTTATCTTTCGCTCATATCCCCAATAAGGAATAATAAACCTCAATATATTGCATCATTGATGGAAAATAAATTTGAAATATCTTTTACAAGCATTTCTCAAGGAAAATATATTTTCTTCTTCGAAAAATGACTCATAAAAAGAATAAAAAATTGATAATACTTCTCTTTTAAAATAATGTTGAATATTTATAATTTAATATTTGAATAATTGATATCTTATGGAAGGGAAAATTTCTTCCGTGCCATAAAAATTAAAACAAATATTTCTTTCCTATTATGGGTATATGTCAAAAGAGAGTTGATTAGAAGGAAAAACAAATATTCATTTTAAAATATTATTTTAAAAGATAAAACAATAGGAAATTTTATTTTTAAAATCATAGTTGAATAGTTGACCATTTTTTAAAATATTCATAGAAGACGTGGTTTTTAGAGAAAAAATATTTCCAACTGAAGATAGAAATAAATCTTGGTTTGATTAAAAAATATTAATTATCATAAGTATAAAAGAGTTGGAAAATGGTAGCATTACAATAATATATCATTAATAAAAAGAGAATATGAAATTTTAGGAGGGTTTTTGAGATATGGATCTTAATATTTCATCAATGTAAGAATAATCTTAAACAATGATGATAAATAGTGAGATTATAAAAATAAACATTCACCACATTGATATCATAGAATCATAATACCTTTGAGAGATTAACATTACATGAATATTAAAATATCTAGAAAATAATTATATTTAAGATATAACATTCCAAATGGTTTGTATTTACACATTGTAAAAGCATATAGGGGCATAACATTACATGTTCCTCAAAGAAAAAAAATTCAAAAACATTTCCCTAACCTTAATACTTGACTCTTTTTGTATTAGTTAAAACATCTTGTATAACAAATATATGTTTATTATACATATTTATCAGTACCATATTACTATATATAATATCATATATGATTTACTTATGAATTTATATTACTCAAACATTATCAATTCCATGTTAAAGTTACATTTTAAGTTATAACCTTTTTATTTTCTTACATGTTTTGACTTGTAATTCATGGTCCTATAACATAGATCATGATTTAATAACCTAAAAACATGATATAACTATCATATATATATTCATTGAATATTTATTTCTAATAAAATATACAAGATAGATATAATAACTAAGATACACCATTCATGGAGACGGTTGGCCACACATACGCATGGACTGTTTTTCCATTTTATTTTAGGATTAAATGAAAGAAATTTTTATGATATATTATAATTAAATGATCATTTTTTTGTCATATAGTGTTAAAATTTTAATAAAAAACTCCTTAATACATTATATATAAAGCTTCAATGAATAAAATCAATTCACAATGCGGTAGTTCATCGTACGCACAAACAACGTTATCGTATTCCCAAAAATAGAAAGTATTAAGGTATGCGTTAAATAAAAATTCCAAAATAAAAACTAAATCATAAAAAACATATAAATAATATATAAACTACGTTTCAATCATTATACATGTCCTTTAAAGGTGTTAATTGATAAATTAATGACATTAGTTAATGAGGCAGTAGTCGCTGCACTCACGAATAATGATTTCGTAACCCGTTTGATAGATATGTGAGTGGTTATAGGTAATAAACGTAACATAAAATCATCTATGTATATTTAATATAAAATGGTTGAATAAATAATTATTATTTATAAATTATTAATGGTTTTTGAGGAAGAAATAAAATAGAAATGTTCATTGATGAATGTTACCTATTTTTCAGCGTATCTTTTTATGGATTTCACCAAAGGCCTCCTTTGGTATGCCTTTTTCCCAAATAATGGTATCTAGGAATAGGTAAGTGAATTTGGGATGATATTTAGATATTTATTTTTTGAGGAAATTATCTTTATAGGTGTGACGAAAAGTGGAGAGGGGGTGTCATTTTATAAGGCTAGTGAGCATGAAAACATGTAATTTTTTTAAAGAGATATTTACACACAAGATTATCATCTGTTGAATGTGTAAAAAATGGATAAAAATAGCACCTTAGATGTTTAAATGTATAAATAAGTTCATAATTTGGGGGTTGGAAAATCTTTGCGTCATTTAAACATCTTATTTCTAACTTTAGCCACCAAGTAATTTTGATTTCACCTTAATTGGTGTATTTAATTTTATTTTCTTTCAATAATAACTTTGGAAAAAATATGATGAACTTATAATTAATTATAAATAATTATGATTAAAAATATGGAAAAATGTTTCAATATTCTGATCACATATTTTGAAAAAATTAATTTATAATTAATCCCATAGAAATATAGAGAATGAGGGGCTTTAAAAACAAAAATATCATAAGATTACAATGTTTTTAAATCAAATTTCACTGTTAAATTTGTGATAATGACTAAAATAGGATTAATGGATGTATAATTGAACTAATTATAATCTAAAACAAATTTTAAATAAATTTTTATTTTAGTAATAAATTCAATTAAATCCAATTTTTAGTGAAATTATATGTTTTTTACTATTCATTAAAATTATAACTTTTTTTAAAAATTTAAAAACATCACCCTATGTGAATTTTAATATTATGATTGAAAATTTAAATTCTATTTTATGTAATTCAATATATTAATTTCCTATAAATTAATTTTATTATTGTTTACAAAATACATAAAATCATATTTATGAGAAAATTGTATTTTCAAAACATATAAAAATATTATTGAAAATTATATATTTTATTATTAATTTGTTTCCATTATGTAAAAAAATTATAATAAATATTTAATTTTTTTATTAGTATTCCCTTTTCTAAGTCAAATAAATATCAAAAATAGTAATATTTAAATAAATATATAAATAATATGTTGAGGTTTTGTTAAAACTCAGTTTTATTTGTCACACAAGCTATCCAAGTGTTGCGTGTCGTGTATGATTACCCATGGTTCAATGTAATGTATTTCGAACTTGGTGATTCATGTATCATAATCCATCAATGAAATTAAATTTTTTCAATGAAAATGGTTCATAAAAACACGTGGTGTCACATTCTACCCCCTAAAAGAGAATTTCAACCTCAAATTTTATCAATTTGATACAAACAACTTATGATACATCTACCTAATCCTATCATAATGTTTCCAAGTAGCTTCACTGAAAAAATATTTTTACAAAAACATTTACTTTGTGAGTGGTCTTGTTTTGTATACCATTCCTCGTAAGAACCAGGTTCTCCACTAATTGTTCCATATATGGAAGATATTTATCTAAAATTATGAGATATGGGTTCAATACATGTGATTGGTCATGTATTTACTTCATCAAGAGAGATACATGGAAAACATCTTGGACATGAGAGAGGACTGGTGGATGTTTCAATTGATTGGCTACCCTCCAATAAAATCAGGAAATTTAATGGTATCGATATAACTAGGGCTCAGTTTATCTTTCCACTTGAATCACATAACCTTATTCAATTGAAAAAATCCTTAAAACATTGTATCTCCAAACTAAAATTCCATATCACATAGAAGGTTATCATCATTACTTTTTTTCTAACACTTAGTTGTGTTGATATGCACTTAAAAGGCTCTAACTTTATTGGACATTTTTTAGCTATCTCAGGTCAGTATAGTTTTCTTTTACCAATTACATTCCAGAACATTGGACCTATACCTTCTTCCCATATAGGGAACCATAAGGATATATCTGAATTCATTAGGGAAAACTATTTTTGAAAGGAAACTCATATGGAGGAAGGTATTGATCCCAAAAACCTTTGCAATACAGAGAAAAATATATCATCATTTCATCTAGGGATTAAAATTTCCTTTCAAACAATCCATCCATTTGAGTAAGATAATTTGTATTGAAAATCAATTCCATATCAAGACATTAATGAATACATTAATAAGGATCTAAAGAAAAACTCATATCATGATTAGATATAAAAGAATATGGCACTCTTTTCAATTTTAGAACATTTTTAATGTATATACAAGAAATATTATCTAGAGAGAATTCTTCTTTTATATCAATGAATTGTGATGGATTAGTCATAGGATATACTACTGCCCAAATAATAGCATTCCCTTCAGTGGTCTTGGGAATTATAATTAAAAAAACATAGTGATGTTCTCACATTTCAATTATGGTTTGGGTAATGGATTTATCATACCCTTATACATTGTATTTTAACTAATACTTGCTGAAATACCAAGAAACAACTATAGATTGTTCTTGAAACTCCTTCTTCAAATATGGAATGGATGGAATTAATATATGGTTCATCAACCTTATCATTCCACCACAATCAATGTTATACATTGGAACATTTCTAAAAATCTTTTATAGGTGTACATATAACATTTTCACCTCTTTAATTTTCATGTGGATATATAGTTAAACATGAAATTGAGAAGGTTAAGATTTTTCCCCGTCAATCAAGATTTTAATATCCATCATTTAAAAAACTAGAAATATTTAACCTTTTTTATCCTCATCATGGATAAGAAAGCATGATCCTTTCAACTCAAAGCCTCAACCACCTTATTCTCGTTCCCAAGGTGGTAATGTATTGAGTATTCATAATATATAATCAAATATAACCACCTTCACCGGTGTACATTCAAATAATTTCTATATTAATATATAATTTAAACCATTGGAATCATTATAAAAATTATAATTTTTCACCTTAATGAAAATGCGTGTATATATTTAATGAAAAAAATAATATATCTAACTCCAAACCTTGATTAGGTTAATTTCCCTCATTAACCATCAATTAACATGAGTCATATTTAATAACCATTGAATTTTTCATTATAATTAATTCCAATACCATCTTGTATGATTCAATATAGATTAAAAACCATTCTCTGTAACAGGTTAATGTTAGAACATGTGTACTGAATAACATTATCTTTAGTTGTTTGAATATTTTGTTACATTTATATAACAAGATGGAATTTTATACCTTCTGAGTTATCTTGGTTAGAGGATTCGATAATCCTGATAAATTATCAAAAACTAAGTGATAATATCCATACAATCTATTAATTATACACATATCAGTCATTATGGTCATTCTCAACCAACATTTAATAGTCTCCATATTGGATAGGTATACTGATATACCCTCTCTTGAGATTATTTCACAAAAAATGAATCCCTTTTCCAAAAAAATCACATATTTTACAATTTTTATGTAGTTTATCTAAACATAGGTTATTTAGTATAATTATCAAGTTTTGTTCAAGATCATTCTTTCCCTTTAAATAGAAAATAATATCATCTATAAAGACTACTGAAAACTGATCAAGGTAAACTCTAGAGATTCTATACATTAAATACGTGAAGAGACCTAGGATATTAGTAAGTCCAAAGTCATCACTATATATTCTATGTTTCCATACCTTTTAATGAAATTAATCATAGGTATATCTTCTTTATTAACCCTCAAATTATGATTTTCAAAACACAAGTAAATCTTATAAATGTATCATGCACCATGAAATTGATCAATAAGGCCATCAATATGAGTAAAGGGATACTTGTTCTTAATTGTGATCTTGTTAATCTCACAATAATCAATGAAGAGTCCCATTGATCTATATTTATTATTCAAAAATATAATAGTTCACCTATTGTGACAAAATTTCCCAGATGAATCCCATATCACAGTTTTCTTGGAGTTGGTTCTTCAAAACCTACAGCTCAGGCGAGTCCATTCAAAAGAGAGTCCTTAAAAATAGTGTGTTACTAGGTATGAGTTCTATTGAGAACTCAAAATCCATATTTTTTGGAAGACTATAAAACTATTGTATAAAAACATACACACACTATCGAACAATATGAATATAATTGACCTTGAGTTTTACCCAATCATTTACAATAAAAAACCCTTATAAATGGAAACTAAGAACAATACAAGGGATGTAATCTCCATCTTATGTTCAGAATTACCATCACATTGATATAAAATCATAGCATGGTTTGGAATATAAAATGTAACTTCCCTTCCTAGACCATTGGTGTGGGTTCTATGTTGGGAAATCCATTCAATACCTAGGGTGAAATCAAATTCAACAAGACCAATAATGACTATATTTATGTGTAGCACATTCCCACTAATGTCAACCAAATAATAATCATATGCTTTTAATGTAATCATCTAACCATTAATGGTTTTTGATATTAATTACATATAAAATATTTTAGGTGTAATTGTGATACACTTATAAATTTCTTTAGATATGAAATAATGGGTTGATGCAGAGTCTAATAAGATATTATAATTTCAAGAGTGGATGGTATGTGTACATTTCACTATATCATTATCTCACTCCTTGTTAAAAATTGCGATTGAATGGGATTTCCCCTTTTTCCTCAACATAAGATATTTCTAACATTGTCCATAAACATTGAACATTGGGTTTGGGAACTACTTATAATAATTCACATTCTCCTTACACATAAAGTACAAAAGTGGGGGCTGTGAATTATTTTCACCTATCTCCCTATTCACATAATCAGCTAAATTCTTCACATCACATTAGAAATCATTTCTCTGATGAACGTTACTTCGACAAAAAAACATTTTCTCATCCCCTAAAGAAAATTCCTCTCCATTTATTCATAGAAATAGTGGACAAAGCAAATCTCATCTTATTCTAACTATGGTTCATATATTTTCCTTTGAACTCCATCGTCCTTTTATTTGTCAAAACCATGTGATTGATATGTAACTCCAACATCTGTTTCCACCATGATTCCTCGTCATACAATATCTTAAAAACTACTAATATCTATTATGGATTAATCTCATTAGAGACATGGTTTAAAACCACTAAAAATAAACATCCCCACATTTAGGTTCGATGATAATTCCATAGTTTTTTTCTCGTAATTCTTGTAAAATTAGAATAAAATATACAAAAATAATCCTCAGTTTTTTAGTTTTAATTCAGGTAACAATTTCTCTAACTTTGTATAAATAATATTATGAATATTATTATTAAAAAACACATTCTTTAACTCATCCAAATCCATAGAGTCAATCGCAATTTTTTCCTCATATCCATGATAAGATTCCACCATTTATACACTTTAATTTCTAAATAGTTGAAATCCAAAATTATTTTTTCATACTCCCATCATTGGAGAATAGAAAATATGTTTTCTGTAGTACATGTCCATTGTTGAAAAACTATTGATTCAAAATACACTCTAAAAGAAGGTGGATTTTTCCTCATGAAGGACTCAAAAAAATGTTTTCCCCTTCTCTGTTAATTTAAATGTAAATCTTGAACCATAGTGTAGAAATTTTTTTTGGGAATTTCCACAATAGTTTGCATTCGATCTATAATATCATTATTATTATCATGTGGAATATCATAGTATTTTCAATTTAACATATAATTATCATTGATATTTTTGGTTGCAGCTATTAACTATAACAAAAATTAATAAACAATGAAACAACAATAATAATGGGAAACCACATATTATGAAAATTACTATATTGATGTATATATTCTGGAACCTTATTTTATTTATGGAACCTTAGGTTTATCCTATGTCATTAACAACCAACCTTTATTTAAATCCTTAAAGGTGTATAATAATGATTTTGTGAATATCTATATAATATCTGTTGGAATGCCAAATAATTTGTACAAAAGTTCTAATTATTGTGCACGAGTTACTGATCGAGTCTATTTCAATATTGTGTTATGCAGTTTTTATCTCTTAGGTACATCTGTTCCATTGAAACATCCAGTGTAAGTATCTAGCCATGGATGTATTTTAGGGAATCCACTTTCTCTATCAATTACCAAAATTCCATGAAATTTTCCTATACTTTAGCATATCCTTATACATATCCTTAGACATTTCATTAAATATTTCACTACGTTTTTCTTATCCTAGATTCTAAATTTTTACTAAAACATGAATATGATACCATCTATAATGTCTTAATCATTTCATACAAAGAAGTTAATTATTATTGGGAATCTTCATTACATTATATAAACTGATTACTAAGAACTGCAATTTTTTAGTGACTTTTGAATCCTAAAACCATAAACATTGGTCTATAATTGAGCTACATAATCTCTCAATATGTTCTATATAATTAGAAAAAATCATATACATATCAGACATAATAAATATATTCATAACCCGGGGAAAGGAAGCATAATAATTGGTGATCCCAAATGCTATATAATGAGAAAATAAGAGATATATAGTCATAATGTGAACATAAGGGTATGAGAAAATGAGAATAAAATTTGAAAACCATAACATACATATATAAGATCATAATTATGAGCAATAAAATGGAGATTTATTGTTCATAGGGTAAGAATCCTTATGGAATAAAATAACATTATCTATAAGAGAAGAAGAGATGGAATTTATGGACTTTACATAAACATATAGACCCATTTAAATATTAGTCCAGGATCACTAACAATATCATCATAGTAGAAACATTATTCTATTAAACTGGGTTCACACCCTCTTCCGATCTTGTATTAAATAACATAATTCACTTCCCATTTTAGTCCTCTATTATTGGACAAATTTAAATCCCCATTTTAGTTGTCTCTATCAAATGAAATATAAATATTTACCCATGAATTATATGGAGATTTAGGTCCCACCTATCACATAATTAAATCATTAAAATATGTGCCACAGGTTCAGAACTATTCATCATATAATAACACATGAAATGGAATGCATATCATAATCGTTTTATCATATATTTACCAATAGAAAGGATACATGTTTCGTAATCATATCATCATTGCAAAATCTATTGAAATAAGTGGGTTTCATAAGTATATAAGCAATGGAAGAGAAAAAAGTTTCATTAAAATCAAGCCCTCAAAACATATATCATTCAGAGAAAGAATATGAATGGTATTATTGGATAACACCACCAGTAAGTCATACCAAACACCAATAGATTTCATTTCAAATTAAAAAAAAATAGATTATGTTTTAAAAATATTTATATGGAATATTTCCATTTGATTTAAAAAATCAATTTAAAACATAAATATTTTTAAATATAATTTTAGTAGAAATTAAATTTTAAAATTTATAAAGGAATCATTTATGTAGTGATTTGTTATGGATGAGTATTATTCAATCAAGGTTGTACATGTTAAAAAAGTACTCCTTTCATATTGTTGGTAGAAGTAAAAAAGATACTTGATCAGAAAGTAAAACAAAGATTCCAATAAAAATTATTCAGTAAATAGTTAAAAATTTCGGAAAAAAGATCTTTTAAAATGAATTGGGGAATATTAGATCATTTTTTAAAACATATTTAGAAAACATTGTTTTTGGGGAAAACATATTTATGACCGAAGGGAGAAATAATGTGATATATTATTAAAATAATTCAATTATATAAAGAACTAAAGAGTGTAATAATGGAACCATAACGTGAAAATAACATGAATAACCATAGGATAACATGATTCTGCAGATTGTTCGAGAAATGGATCATAATAATTCATCAATGGAAACATAATAGTAAACAATCCGGAGAAAAGATTATATTTTTACAATAAACTCTCACCACATAGGTAAAATTTAATCATAATCCCCACGAGAGAATAACATTACAAAAAGCCTAAAATATCATTAAAAGAATTATATTCATGATATAAAATATTAAATTGTTAGTATATACACCTGGTTAATGATTATAGGTACTTGACATAACATGTGTCTCAAAGAAGGTAAATTGAGAAAAAATTCTCCTACCATAAGTCTTCACTCCTATCATACCAACTCAAACCTCATGTATAATAAATAGAATTTTATTATAATTATATAAAGGAACCATATTAATATATTGAATACCATATATTATTTTCAGATGACATTATACTACTCTCATTTTAACCATTTTTATTAAAGATACATTTATGGTAATAACAAATTTGTTTTCCATACATGTTTTTAACTTTTTATTCTTAGTCCACTTTTTGAGAACATGATATCATAGTATCTTGAATTATAACCCAGAAACAATATCATATTTATATATGTTCATTATATATATATTTATAATAATCATTAAATGATAGAAATGTAAGATGAGCGACATCATTTATGGCGTTAGTAGGTCATCTGTACACAGGAATATTGTTTCCATTTCATTGTAAGATTTCATTAATGAGAAGAATATGACTGTGTTTCATTAAAAAACAGATTTTATTAAAAATATATCACATATATTTTTCATATCCCCCTGTACTACCTTCCATGTAAATCCTGAACAAATTAAATCGCTTCACGATGCGATAGTCCTTTGTACACACGAATGACATTATCGTATTCCGAAAAATTGGAAGTCATGATTGTTTGTCTCATATTAAAATTAAATAATCCTAATAACATTAAAAAATTAACATATATCTAATATAAAAATTATTTATATTATTATTCTCAACCTTGTAAGGTGGTAATAAATTAAATGACATCGATTTGTGAGGTGGTAGTCCACCGTACACACGAACGATGATTTTGTAACCCATTTGATGGATGTCTCTATCGTTTTAGGTATTAAACATTAAAGAAATATCATTATATAGAAGATAAATATGTCATTGTAAATTATTATATAAAAATCATTGAATATATTTGAGGAAGTGATATTAGAAAAATGCTTGTTAATAAACATTACCTCTTTATCGAGTATCTTTTTTTGGGTTGCACCAATTCTCTTGTTTCGATTGATTTATACAAAAATTAAGGCTTCAATGAGAAAGGGATGTATATTTTAAATATATTTAGACACGTATTGCCTCATCCAATGTTCGTGAGATGTGTGAAGATAGGGGATTAGTGTCTGGCCTTTTACATGGGAGGTGAGGGGAGAACTAAATTTTTTTAAAGAGATAATTCACCCACGTTTTTCATAAGTAAAAATTAGTCCAAATTTTCCAAAATTAAATCCTTATACATTATAATATTTCTATATTTCAAAAAAATTTAATTTTAACTTGTTATAAATTATAAATTATTATGATATTAAATATGGAATACAATTTTACTAATAATAACTGCATAAATTTCTAGATTTTTTTATCATTAATCATGTAGACATGCCGAAAAAATATGGTTTTAGAGAAAAAAACATCAAATGATTACAAAGTTATTGTAACCAATTTCACTATAAAATTGGTTCCAATGAACAAAAAATTATTAATATTTTTATAATTTAACTAATTATAATTTAGAAAAAAATTAAATTTAAAATTCACATTATAAATAAATTAAACAAAATTATATTTTTGAATAAAATTTAAGTATTTATCACTATTCATTAACAAATAAAACATTTCAAAAAAATACCAAAAAATAACCTTAGGTTAATATTTTCATTATTATTAAAAAAATTATATTTATTTTATAAAATGTAATATAATATTTTTAGAGATAATTTTATTATTTTTCATAATGGTTATAAAAGAATATTTTTTTTAAAATATATTTTCACAAAATATAACGAATTTACCCAAAATTATGTATTATATTATAAATATGTTTATTTTATACAAAGAAAATATTATTAAAATTTATGATTTATTTATTACTATTAATATTTCTATTTCTAATGGCTAGGTTACAGTGGCCATGTTTAAAAACCTATATTAATAATATGCTAAGGTTTGGATAAAACTCGATGTCATGTGTCACATAAGAAAAATAGGTGATGCATGTGGTGAAACATAACACAATGATGGGTGTACATTAAATGTTATTTTTTATACAAATAGGTTTATTTTACATGTAGTTTTGTTTTTAAATAATTTTTACTATTATTTTATATTCTAATGAATTTTATCATTTTATATTTTAAGGAAAATTATTTCCCCATTGTTTATTTTTACCCCTCACAACTTTTCATCATCCTCTAGATATTAGTGGATGCATATAAGTTCATGTGAAATCACATATTGGGTCTTAGAAATCATGCACCTAGATTGGGGTTTTGGACCAAGACTAAAATTTCTCAGATAATTTAAAAATTATGAAAATAGATGATCATTTCTTCTTCATTAGGATGATAAACGATATTTTACTATTATTCATTCAATATAATTTCATTTTGAACTTAATATCAACCTTTTTAATCATTTGAACTATAAAATGAACATTCCAATCATATTATAATTTGAAAATAAAATTGTGTCTTCATGGAGGGTCTAGTAATTTTAAATGTTGAATAATCAACATGTATTTTTCATTGGAATTTATAATGGGGAGTTTTTCATTTAACATCATCAATTATATCATCATGTATATTTCAATATGAAAAAAAATAATTAGAAATTATATTTTGTTTCAAATACCCAAAATTCATTTAGAATTACTCATATTCTATAATTCTAGTTGAATTTATAACACTGTTAACTTAAATAAAAATTCTTTTCTAAAATTATATTAGTTTTTTGAAATTATTTTTAATTGAGAATTTATTTATTTAAACATAAATAATATAAATTTTTTAAATTATTTTGTATTTAACAAAATCTGTATATAATGTTTTTTCAGTACCACCCTAAAAATTTTCATATGTAGTTAATTATTTTTAAAATTGAAAACTATGAAATCCCAATTCATATTGGATATTCAATCAAGATATCATTATTTTTTTCACTATGATAAGTGAAATATATTTTTTCATTTCACTATAAAATATCTAATGTGATCAATTAATATAACATCATTCACAAATTTATTGATCATATATTTTTTTAAAAAATTGTTGTTTTAAATATTTAATTTAATTAATTTCAAGAACACTATAATATTCTTTTTATATTTATCACATATTTTATACCCATTGTCATAACTTTAATTCCAATTACCAAGAAATAAAATCATATATCAAATTTTTAATAAAATGAATATTTATAATAATAAATATTAATGTATGAATAATAAATTAATTTATTGGATTTTATAATTATTGTAATTTTCATTACAAAAATGGATATATAACAAAATAATAAAATACAATATCATTATAAAAATATATAAGATTAATAAATTCATATTTTGTGAAAAAATCAAGATAGATGTTCACTCCAAGCCATAACATAATTAAAAAATGACAATTATAAATTATGTATTATAAATACCATTATAAAAAAATTATGTATTTATAATTATAATCTAATATGTATTTATATAAAAATATTCAAATTTAAAATTCAAATTATTTAAAATTAATTAAAATTAAATAATTTTCCTAAAAAAGTTTTTATCTGATAAAGAATCATTTAATTATTAATTAGTATTAGTTTAATGATCAATTGAATATCATTTATTATAAAATTTATAAATATCCAATAATATACTTTTTTAAAACATAAAAATGTTATAATAAATGAAAGATCCATATTTTTGTAAATATGTAAAATCAACATCATAATGCCTTAAATTATATATAAACAAAAACATCACCCATTATTTAATTACTAAAAAATAAAACATGACACTAGAGGTAACTGGTTGTTTTTCCAAAGAATCCTTTTTGATAATATAAAAATGTCTAATGATAAAAAAAATTGTGCAATTTTTTTGAAATAGATGTAATGGATATTGAATTTTTTTTACATTTATCATAATTTCTCCCAATCCATAACAAATAATATTTTGATTTCCCTTACCTGAGACCAATCATTAGTGTGTCATTCAGTGTTATACATGTCCTTAGGTGTGCCTCCAAATATATAAAGGGATAACAACAATAAAAAAGGGTCTAAAGCGGTACCATGGGGAGAATACAATGTCATATTAGAGTAAAATAACAGCCTAAATAACCAAACCACATCCATAAAAAATAATTTGAGTATAAAAAAGGAATAAAAACAAATTATATAAAAAATATAATGTTATTATAAATTCATACATTATGAATGACCACCCTCTAGGCTGATCAAATATTCAAAATAAACATAAATATATAGAATGAAGCACTAGTACCATAACTAATCCCCATCTGTTATCATTGGCCAAGCTATCTAGGACAATCAAACACTAATAAGCCTCTTCATTACACATTCATTTGATCATGAGTTCTTCATGGCTACAAAATTGTTACGATGTTCTAATTAGGGTATGATTATAATTGAATATACCACCAAAAATGGGGTTCCCATCATAACTAGTAAATTTAGTTTATTCGTAGTGCGGTTTGATCACCATATTCCAATAAATGACTGAATATATATTAAAGAAATCATCATCGATAATCAGTTTCAAAGAGACACATGAGGTCAACCATACATTTATTTTACATTATCAGATTTCTTTGATCTTTCCACATAATAATACTAAATGGGGTCAGATATTTACATCCCATAATACTATCAATATTCATTTGACATAGAGGGGAAACAATCCCACCACTAGAATAATTTTATAAATGAGTGCATGACAACGCCCCACCCAAAATAATATTTATTTATCATGATAAATTTTGGTATAATGATTACTTTTTTCTCTATGTGGATGACTTTTCATGTTATCAAGTTTTGGATACCCATGGATTTTGAGGGATAAAATTGTATTTTTTCCATTGAAATGTCATTCTAAAAATTTAAAGATGGTTACATTGACAAAAAAAATGTTACGTTTACACTATGCAATGAATTTAGTGAGTATCAATGTCATATTATTTATTAATATTAACAAGTATTAATTATATTCTGTTTCTAGGATCATTAATATCACATAAACAATGCTTCAGATGGAAATTATCGCTCTATGGTTGAATCTGGAACATGGGGTTTTATTTCAGGGAAAAATATTTCTATTCATGTTTTGGGTATGGGTTAAGAAGATTTAATGGATATTCCATTTAAATTATTAATGTTATTAAAAATACCATAAGCTAACCTCTCTACCCATCCATCATTTTAAGGAGATCACCTTACATTATGAATTATAATATTAATTATAAAATTATAAATAAAACATTACATTTTAAGAAAAATCACAACACTTAATTTATATTTTTTAATACATTTATTTACTTATTCCATGATACAAATATATCATCTTTTCATTCATAATATTCATAAATTTTATTTATACTTTCAGAGGTAAGGTTATTATTTTATTATCCCATTTAGTATTCCTAATGTTCATATTGCTTTTCCAATATTTATGACAATATTTAATAGTATATCAATGATTTTTTATGCTCATTGTTGTCTGAAATGTATGAAAATGAATGATTTAAATTTATTTAAGAATATATATATCCTAAATCTTAGGGTGTTATATTCTTCTCTACTAAAAAATTTCATCCTCATAATTTCTCAGGAATATTTCTTTCTAAACAGATGATGGTGGTTCTTCTTCATAATAATCATGGGTTCTAGTGTAGTTTATTCCACTATATGGCTTCTCTAAATAATTTTTACCAGTTGGGTCATCCAATTTCAACATACATTGTCGATAGTGTTAATAATATATAATGTCTCTTCATAGTATGAAAAATAATTTTCTAGTTCTATTTCCACATCAGTGAGTATATGTGTAGGTTTTGGCATGTACTTCATTGACAATGATATATGACACACTTCATGAACATTGGAGAGGCTTGGAATAATTTCAAATTGATATTCTATAGATCCAATTAATTCTAGAATTTCAAATAGTCAGATGCACTTGAGGCTCAGTTTCACAATCTTATAAAAACAAATGACATCCTTTTGTGAAGATACTTTCTAAAATATAGGATCTCCCAAATAAAATTAGAAATACATTCACTTGTTCTTATCATAAATTGTTAATATACATTGATCTGCTTTAATATAATCCTGGATGGTATTTTACTTTTTATTTTTCTCATCAATTATTTCTCCTTATATATGTTTCCTCTCCCCAACTACATCCTAACAAGTTGAAGTGTGACATATCTTTTCATATAATGATTTATATGATGCCAATTGAATACTATAATGGATACTATTATTGTAGTAAAATTATTGAAATGGTAAATACTAATCCTACATACCTTGATTGTCAAGTGACAATGATCTCATCATGTCTACCAAGGTTTGACTAGCCCTTTTAGAAGGTCTGTTTGTTTGAGGGTGATAAGAAGATCTCAAATGAAGTTAGTATATAAGTCCTTATGAAGTATCATCCAATATTTTGATGTGAAAGAAGAATCTTGAATAGAAAAAATAATTACATTAGCTATATTATGTCTTATAATATCATTAATATAGATTATCTACTGGATATTAGAAGGTAAATCTTCTCTTATATAATGAAAATGTTCTACTATTGTAATTAGATCAACAAAAACCCATGTTGTTCCATTATTTCTATGATTAATTAGTTATCTATTGATGAAGCCATAGTAATTTCATCCCACGTCTACATAAGAATATTTATTGGTTGCATGACTCCTCTAGGATGTTTTATATTGACCTTCCCTTGTTTAGAAACTAGAAATCATGACACATAGTCTTCAATTTATGGCGTTATGTTTTCCCACAATAAATGTTCCTTCAGATATCTATAAATCATTGTACTACTACGATGTATCAAAAAAATTTACCAATTAGTTAAATCTAATAATTCCACTTTTAGATTAAGTATTTATGTAACATGAAACCTCTTTCCAAATTTCAGAATTCAATCCTCATATATAAACTCTTCCAAGCCTCTATCCTTAGAGGAATTAATATTATTCTCAAAATACTCTTCATCAGATTGATATCATTTTATCTTCTCTAGTAATGCTTTTTTTCAATCATTTGAAAATGTTCTGGTGTTTACCCTTCAATAAAAATTTCATCCATCTTTACAAAATCAATGAATACATGCTCCTTCTCAATCATAATTTGCGTTAAAATTCATAGATAATTCATTTATAATGCATATTCTAGCTTATTTTATTTTCTTGGGTGGAAGTGTATTATGAAATCATAATCATTGAGTATATCGAGAAATAATATTTTCCTTATGTTTATATAGTTATACGTAAATATGTATTTCAAAATCTTATAATCTATATATATCTAACATATTTCACACTAGATATTGTGGCTCCATATCATTAGATAAATTATTACAACATCTAAGTCCATATCATGAGTGGTATAATTTTTTTCATGAGTCTTCAAGTACCATTATGAAAAAGTAATAAATTATTAATTTTTTTGAAGGACACAACCCAATACCTTCTTTGATACATCACTATATATCCGAAACCGATCATTTCCTAATATTATATTCAAAATAGTATAACTAAATAATATTTTCTCTTATTCTAAAAAACATTATTCGCATTCATTTGTTCATATGAACAAAACCACTTTACATAAGATCTTGGATTGTGGGTTAGCTAATCAGGAAACATTTAGAAAGAAACATTGGTAGTAAACTGCTAAACCAATATAACTATATACCTTGGTTATGTTTTCTGGTGTAGGACATTATTGTACTACCTTTGACTTTACATGATTTATTTTGTTTATATAATTAGATATTATAGGGTTAGGAAAAGAAATTTCCCGAATCCCTAATTCAAAATAGCTAAATTTACCATATATTTATTTTCTTCTAATATTCTCAAGAATAATATGAAAGTGATTATCATGGTCTTTAATGATTTTAGAATACGCCGGAATATCATCAATGAATACTAAAAGAAATCATCATGATATTACTTGAGTACTCTAATCATTAGATCTATGAAAACAGAGGGCACATTAGTCATTCCAAAAGGAATGACTACAAATTTGCAATGTCCATGACTTATCTGAAAATAAATCATTTGAATATCATCCTTCTCCACTCAAAACTGATGATAACCAAAATGAATTTATGTCTCCAAAAAAAATTATGTTCCACGAAATATTTAAAATAAATCATCAATGTGATGCAAATTATACTAATTATTTATTGTAATTACATGGATTTCACTATAGTCAATGGACAAACTCAAGAATCCCTCATTCTTCATAACCAATAGAATAGAGTATCCTTATGGAGAAAAACTAGTGTGAATAAATCCATTATTACTAAAAATTTATAGTTTATTCATCAGATCCACTAATTCCACAGTTGTCATTCTATAAAGAGACTACTATAATTGTCTCGTATCAGGGATTAAATCAATGGTAAACACAATTTAATGGATTGGGGGGTGTCCATGTTATTTCTCACGAAATTAATCAATTTATTCCTATATAACTAGTACATTGGCGATTTGAAGATGAGTTTTCTAATCCACAGATGTTCGTTTATCTTCCTCCTAATGAATATCATTGAGAAGATCTTCCAGATGTGGATCTAGTTAAAAATTAGTTGATGTGTTTTGTACTCTAAAGACAGGGGACCCAAACCATGAATGGTGTTTATACCTATCCTTGGTAAACAATCCCATTCTGAACTAAACCAACAAATCATAATTTATATATATATTAACATTTAGTTGGTATTTAAATTCACACATTCATGAAATAATAATATTTGTTTAATAAATATAAAATGTAATAGAAAATAACTTAATCTTTTAATTCCACCAAATTACAGCCCAAGGGTAAAAATATAATTATGATAATATCATAGTCCTCATAAAAATATTCCAATATTAATTTCTAGGGTAAATTACTATTTGATCCCGTATAATGCCCCATGAATACTATGTTCTATAATGAGTAAAGCCATATTCAAGGTAAACCTTGTTTGTAATATACTCACCACCTTCAAGAATGTTCATCCCCAAAGTGTAAACAACTAAATATCTCATTGAGTATGACACAAATGATTCTCTCACATTATGATAACATTCCCACACATGGGATCCTATAACATTTGATGGTTAATAAATCCAAAATGACCCAAAATAGAACCCTACTCAGAAATACATCCCTTATCTATAACATATATCAGGGAAAACAGATCTGAGACATTCATTATTAAAATAATGGAAAATATCATTAACACATCACATCATAAATTCCAAAAACATTATATATTTGACTCATGAATTTCATCTAGAATTTGGAACGACATCTTATTCCTACTACCATGGGTATTCCCATTAATATTAATAGAATGGAATGAAATGAAATATTTGTGTCCCTTAGATAGTTCTTTTATATCAAGGAATTAACCATAAGAGTATCATTTTCCCTTCATTCAAAAATTTATACATGAATGATTTTATTCCAATACAGTATAACAATTTCTAAATTTAGAATAATGTTCATCAAAAATATCACCATATTGTACTAATTGGGACCATCATGCATTTATTGTGCATCGGTTTCTAAGAAGTCTAATCATTGACACTATATCACACAATTCATGAGGATAATAAAGATCCTCCCATAAATACCTCTCTAATAACTATAAGATAAATGCCTACACCCATATGCTCATTCAGGTTCCTAAGAACTACCGATGACTCAATTCATCAATTTCTGATATATGGTTAATGTATTCACAATACACACACATATAAAACTTTATACTAGTGTAAAAACCTACCTTATCAGACATCTTGGTATTCTATAGGGGATCTACCACAGAAACTCTTACTTCACCACCCTATTGTCCACTTGGATAAGATGACTAACTTCAACAATGTTGGAAACTAATGATAACCATAATTATATTGTGTAGCCCATGTCCTACATATAACAAAGTAATTCTCAATACTATGAATTTATTAGATAATTTTTCATATATATTTATACTATATAAAAATAACCATGATAGTATAACTAAACCTATTCTATAATTCCATGAAACCCAAGAAGTAGGCCCTTCCAAAAATCTAAGCACTCAGCTCCTTATTATCGAATGAGGCACCTATCAATGAAAGAACCATAAAATTATATATAACTATGGGTTTGATCCTATAAGACTAAAACCTCCCAAATAATATATGATCACTAATATGTAAAATTACTAGTAGAAACTTCCTGAGGGTTGCCCATACACATTCCCTCTATCACATTTCTCATTAATAGTATATTGTGACCAATCAAATCGATTATAATGCACCACAAAATGAAATCCATCCACCCTAATCCCAGTGAAAAGTGATCACAAATATACAAATTTATAACCATTAGAGCACAAAATAATTTATATAAATCATTGAAACCCCCTAATCATCCCAAATCAATGGTCGAAATGAGGGAACATTGTCACCTATAGTGAATCTCCAATCACACAGCACTAGTCGAATAATGCCACTGGGATATCTATCTCCCCATTCAGTAAAAAAATATTGATATAATAATATATTAATGTGTTATCAAATATGGGATTCATTGAACAATCCAATAGGTTACACCATGGTATATATCAATGACTACCTAAAAAATCCCTATATTGCTCTCAGAATGATGCAATCATTGTGATGATCATCGTCTTCAATCATTCTATTTCCCAAGAGAGATATTATCCAAGAAATGGATACCCTTCACACCTAGTAAGGAATATAACATATAAATATATCTAAAAATACTGACATTCATATCATTACACATATCATTCGCTATTTCAATGTGCCATATTAACTACACCAATATATATTGATGGGTCATCTAGGAGCTACAATGTAAACTAAAAGATCGATATCATATACTAGGAATTTTCTAATCCCCAACCAATAAATGTTATAGGGTAAATAATATGGGACTATTTGTGTTACCATAAACAAATCCTGGGCGTAATTTACCATATTAGTGGTGAATATGCACCACATGAACCTCTATTAAAGGGGTCCCATGCTAAGTTTATATGGGAATACCAGATCCTATATAAGATGAGTTACTAGATACCTTGACCTGAAATACAGTTGGAATACCAAACATACCCATAAAATGACTTCTGTGTAGATGATCTTGAACCCCAGGTTTATTAAGGTAATACCTAACCCTACATAAATGATGAGATAGAGGATCACATTCCATATGTATAATGGACAAAACTGAACCCTTATTAATATAAAACAACTCTAGGACTATCATGGAGGATCCAAACCCTTGATATATAATAGGAATTAATGCTCTCTAATGACCCAAACTTTTCAATTGATGATTTTTTCAAAATAAACGCTTCTTATATAATATAACTATTATACACAATGAGAACCTAGATAAACAAACAAAAATTAATTTTATTAAAAAAAATTATTTCATTATTAATTAAATAAACCCATTAAACTTCCAAATACTATAAGGGTAAAAAATAAAAAATATGAACTCTAGAATGGAAATATTGGGATCACCGTGATCATATTGAATCATACATCACAAAAAACACAATTTAAATGAAATAAATATTATTAAACCAATTCAAAATTATTGAAAACATAATCATATATCTATTATAGAATTAGAGAATGAAGTGCAATTTTTAGGAGGTAATTTGACCTTTAGAATAGTAATTTGACTATTAGAATAATAATATGTCCATTGGGAATAGTAACATGACCATTGGAAATAATAACCTAACAATTGGAATATAAATTTAATCTCAAAATAAAAAATTTGATATAAATAATATTTATCATGATTAATTTAATAAATTATTTACATTATAATTCCAAAAAATATATATCCTAATTACAAAACTCAAAAAAAATATGCATGTTTTAAAAAATCTATATTTTAATGTATTTTTCTTAAAGAAGATTATTTACACTAAAAATTAAAATTACCTATGTTATAAAATTATATTGGTAAAATGTATATCAATTTTTAAATCATCACACCGATATTTTCCAAGGGTTTCTTTTTATAAATTTTTTTAATTACATCAACTTTCAGTTGAAGATTAAATATAATTTTTTTCTCATAACTGGTGTGTCTTAAATTAAATCATTCATGATGTAATAAAAATCAAATAATTCCTATAACATTATGTTCAACCAAAAATTTGTAATTTTATTATTTTTATTAAATACAATAACATTAATATTCAAAAAAATATGTACTTTTTATTGTCTAAAATTTATTATATTACATTAAAATAATATTTCCTCATTATTACCACATTAACTTTTAATTAAACAATTAATTTGTTCTATAAAGTGATTAAGAGTCTTAAAATATTATTATATAATTAGAATTTGGTTTATATTGTCAATAATATCACAATTACTGGGTTTACCTAATATATTTTATTTTATTCCATATTTTATTCTAAAAAAACCCCTCTCCTAAAATAAAAATAACCCCTTTCACTCCCCTTGATTTATCACTCATCAATAACATTTAAAAAATTATGATATAACCAATTCTTTTCCTTCAATTATCATCTCATACCAAGGGATTTTTTAGCCAACCAACTCAACTCAATAAAGGATTTTACTACCATAGAGAAGAAGCCACACCACAAAGGGTGTATATTCTAATCAATTATTCCCCTCATTATCCATTACTATTTCACTTTTTATCCCACTATTTTAAATAAAAAACATATATGGATAATTACGTGGTATGATAAAATTGTATTAATAAGTATAACCAAGTGCAAGTATTATATTTATAACGTACTAAATAGGTTTACTTCGTATTCCTGCTATTTTGAAAATGTCCCACTAACGGTTAATTAACCACCAGCAAGGACGTTTCGAATTGTTTTCTTATAACCAATCTTATTTATGGTTATAATAAATTGATTATAATATAAAAATGTGTAAATTTATGTATTTTTTTCTTCCTTAATTTATTCTACCAATGTATAAATGTCCATTAACAGAATAGTAAAATTGAATCAAAATGGGAATTTTTTCGGTATACATAACATTAAAAAACATAATCATCAAAAATAAAAATAATAAAAATATTACAGTTATTATAATTGATAAATAGTGACATAAATTAACATAATTTTCTTTATTATAACTATATTTATTGACATATGTTTATTATTCATGAAATGGGAAAATGACTGAAGAAAGTGGAATTTCTGTTAATGGGATTCTCAAAGCTTACTCACATTCATTGGGTTATTTGAAATTAATATAATTTTTTTAATGGAAATTAATATAAATTACATTAAATAGTATTTCACTCTTCATCCAATTTCATTCATGTATATACCTATTTCTATATTGATTTATTAACTAAATAAAATGACTTTCTCAAAGTCTTTTCTTTCTAAAACACATATTTTACTCCACTTAAGTTGTTTATTATTCACTCAAGATTGATTATTTTTATTCCATTTTTATTCTCATATGTTAATTTTGTGACCCCACGTTTACCCATGATATCTATATTTATGGAATTTTAATGAAACCCATTCCATTACAGGTTTTATTTCATGACTGTAATTGTTATACAATCTATGTGTGATGCATTATTACGTTAGTGTTATAATGCAATTGTTGGGATCATAATTATATGGACCTCCAAATAATTTTTTAATGTGATTTATCTCATTATATAATATGTCTTTTTATGGACATGATTCTGCATTTTTTCATAATGATGATGTTATTATTTTTGTAGATAATTTATGCACGAACATGATTCTGGATTTTGTCACTACGTTGTGTTGTATTTTATCCCTATAGAATGCTATTTAATTTTTATACATCACCACATTCCAAGACATTTTGAAATGTATTACTTGAGTTTATGATGATGATCCCATGCTTATGACTTGATTATAAGGATTTTTCTCTGCCATGTAATTTTGATTTATGTCCCTTATTTATCCCTCCCCTTACTGGGCTATTAGCTCACACCTTTCTTCATTGTATATCCTCAGGTGACTGTATTCATTATGGATAACATGAAAACATTTATGATGATAAAATACATTTATTTTAAAATTTTCATGTTTTATTACGTGTAATGGTGTATTATCCTAATTTTCCCCCAATATAATTCATTTCAGTTGTTGAATGAATAACTATTATATTTCTTATCATTACAAATGATGTAATAGTCATGCTAATCAATTTACCATCACTATAAAAGTCAGCAAATGATTCTAACCATGATTATTATCATAGATAGGGGGAATGAAAACATCTTATATAGAGTATCCTAAACCTTAGTAAATGTTGGGGATAACTGACTTTATCTGATTCGTTGGTAGAAGATCACAACATTTATGAAAGACTCCTTAGTCGAGGGGAATAACCAAACACACATGTTGATAGTAGGAAATATCCTTATCCTATAAAAATATACTATTAGATTGGGGAGAAAACCCAGGGTACAATCTAGTAATAACACCCTATGGAGTAAAATCCTATAGGAACAAAACCACTTAGAATATCAGGAGAGAATAAAATAGGAAAACTCATACAAAATTTAGTTGTCTTGTTACTCACATCATCCATAGAAGGCCCATTTCAAACCTCTTGAAAAGTATTTTCTATTACTATAATAAATATCATTATTTCATTAAAAAATATGGAGGAGCAAGATATCATTTGGTTAGACCAACAATGAACTAACCACTATGTGATGCATGGACCTACTCAATTATAACCTATAACAGATTCCATAAGTATTCATTTTGGTCTATATATTTTCATATTCCTTGTATTGGAATGTGTCAACTAATGTACCCTTCTTTGGGTGAATGGTTAACCAATTAGACATAATCACCTTTAGGAATTGTCACCACACATGTCTTGAGCCTCAGCTCACCTGAAAACTATCACCATACTACAACCATAGGATCAACCGACTTTTATATTAACATGACCTTACTAGACCCACTATATCCCCACTTGTGTTCGTAGTGTGATATGTTTTATATCTCCAGACTACCTCCAATAGTCCAGACACTAGTGACTAACAAAAAAAGGTATAAAACACATAAAAGTGGCCATAACCAATATAACCTATAGATGATATGAATAAATAACCAATAAAAAAATATCTACAACCCCACAAAATAATATATGTTACTAAAATTTCAAATATGCATATATAAACCTGACAAAGATCATATGGGAATATAATATAAATTCTCGTACAAGACAGAGAAAATAAACGACACTAAATATCAAAACACTAATAGTCCTTGAAAAAATGGGGATGAAGGGAATCACCAAATCATAAAAACTATTGTCAAGAAATGATATATGTGACATTACATTACCATGATCAGGTATGTTTTTTTGTTTTACCTACATTCCTTTCTGATTTTAAAAACCTTTTTTGGTTTTTTTGGGTTTACTATGGACTGCTGATCTTGTACACGACATGTACCGGAAGTACACGTCGTGTAAATGGTGTTGGATACATGTCTTGGATTTGGTGATCAATCCAAGAATGGGGAGATCACACCATGAGCTATTACATGTAGTGTACCAAAGGTACACATCATTTATGGGTTAAATATTGGATTTTTTCCCCTGAGTCGATGGGTTTATCAGCATACTAATTTAGTGTGGCCTACAGGTCGTGACCAAGGGGTACATGTCGTGACTCGAACCACACCCAGGTTAAAGTCATGTGTTCATTAGTTTTTATCGGTATATTTTTCTACAGAATTCATGGATCTCAACCTAAGGTTGTTAGGGTAATTTTTTTAGAGAGTGACATCTTCTAGATGGATCTAATCAGCATTGGATCTTCTTTGTGTTTGTAGTTCATTTCTACAAATAAGCGTTCTGTTAGATTCTTCCTCGTCATTGATCATGATAGCGCACTAGCCTTGCATTATGAGTTCTGCCGATCCATTTTGGATGTCTCTTATTGTCCTCATCATGTTCTGTTATGAGGTATTGTCTCGAAGGTCATTCATAGGATTGTTTTGTGAAGCATACATTCTTTCTTTAGGTACATGGGCTTTCATCAATCTTCTAACCCCTTGTCATATATATTTGAATCAATCCTTTGAGGTTCGAGTTTGATTCTGGGGCCTTTATTGATGGTTTTGTAGGGTTTTTTTGCTTTTGTATTGCATTATGGGTGTGTGCGATATAAGAATTGAGGTAGGTGATTCCATCTCTATCCTATGATAATGAACCTTCTTTTTTTTTCTTTTCAAATTGATTTAAAAATTGATTTATGAAAATGGAAATATTTTTGACTGAGTTGAAATAGGGTTTTGAAAGAAAAATGATTTTATCTAGATTTTGATAAATGGATTATAAATGGTTTTGAATGGTTACCAAGACATTGAAATGGGTTTGTGGTAAATAGAACATGTGTTACATTGGGTACTTAGGTGTAAGGTTTAGTTTGATACCATCATCCAACATTGTTATCATTAAGGAGGTTTTTCTTAGGGATTTTAATGTTTCCTAGGATCGTTGTTCTTGGAGACTGATACTAAAATTTTGTGGGGATTAATATTGGCATTTTATTCTAATTCCTATGAATGTTGTTCTTGGATCAGTTTTGTGAAAATGATTATTTTAGAATGAGTATTCTTATGCCTAGACCAATAGTATTATGTAGTTTGTGATACATGTGTTTCTACTTTTTATTACTTGGATTTCTGTGAGAGCCTTAATATGCATGTTTATGCTTGTGAAAATTGATATGGAAAATATGAGTTGAAACTGATATACCTATTTTTTCAACTGTATAAAAGGGAATGTTTACCATGTTTTCAATAAAACTGATTTACTACATATCATGCAATGATTTATTTTAAAAAAGAGGATACATGATTTTTTATACAGAGACTTGTTTTGGAACACCCAGGAGGGATCCTACTGAGCATGTTATCTCACACTCTGCACACTGTTTCAGTAGAGTATAGACTTATGTTTGTCTTCTAGTTCAAGGAAAGGAAAGTCACTATAGTGTGGCAATGAGTTTCATGTCCACCAGGATGGGTAGATAATGGTGAGATGGTTGTGTTTCATCCATCCCATTATCGATGTATCTATTTGGATTTTTCTCCCTTGTAGTTATACATAGAATTTGTAGTTTTTAGCTACTATTTCCATTATTCTATTTTCACTACTATCCTTAATGTTATGGAATATATATTTTTAAGAATTTCATCGTTTCTTATATTCCCAAAGTATATGTTGTGTGTTTGTTTGGGTTAGGCGAAATCGTTCCCTAGATTTTTTTTGTTCAATGTCAGGGTGCTTGCCGCCATCCCATGGGGATTGGGAACACTCATTGGGTATTTGAAAGATCACATTAAGTGCAGGGTTTCAGGTCATCCTAGGTTAGTTTTTTATAGTTTGGTATCAAATTGAGGTTTTCTCTGAAGAATATTTTCTTGGGAAGTCTACTAGAATAGAGATATGATTGTCAGGACATCAGAGGTATGTTGTGATAAGTTCATATCCATATCTTTTCATAACGATACTCATGTTTCCATGGTATGTCGGGATATGAGTTTCATGTATTGGTATTTTCTTTTAAAAATCTTAGTTTCTTCTTCTCGGTTTTCCAGTTTGATGTGATATATTTTAGTGTCTTATTGGTCTTATGATTCAGTATGTTATATTATGCCTCCAAGACATCTTCCACAAGTTCCTTGGGAAGGTGTAGCTGATTCTCCTCAAGGAAATCCAAATATAGATCATAATATCATCGAGTATATTGTACGAGAAGTCATTTTTTCTGTCAAAATATGCCACGAGTTCAAAACACTGTGGTTGAAGTACAACCATGATATGGAGGAGAAAGAGATTGAATGTGGTAGTTCAAGTATGAGAAACCACCATCCATTAAATGGATTACTAAACCTCAAGAGGTAGAGGATTTTATGGATAGGATTGATCAATTCCTTGACTTCCTATAGACACCTGAGAATATCAGGATTAAGTGTGCAGTGTTCAGACTCGAGGGTTTCGACAAGGATTGTTGGGACTCTATGGTATAGGTAGAAAAACATGTGGGCCTAAATTGGAAGGGTTTTAAAACAATTTTATTTCAGAACATTCTTCCAGAGTCTTTGATTTCGGAAAACTATCTGGAGTTCCTATTGTTATTGTAGGGAGAGCATTCGGTGTTGGCATACACCAACCAATTTATTGATCTTGTCAGTTTTTCTCCGAGGAGGTAAATAATGACTAGTTAAAGAAACATAATAACGTGTAGGTTTTTGAATGGATATTAGATCATATGGTTTCATATGGAATCGTTCTACCTGTGTAGAGATAGTGGATAAAGATATTATGGAAGATATGGACATGGAAGGGAAGGTCAGATTTACCGCCTCTTCTCATACAACTACTGATAGATTCAGTAGCATGTATGCAAAGAAGAGGAAGTGGAAGGACTATTTTAGGAGTGGTGTAGGTGGATATCAGAAGTGAGCCTTCTCTACACCATCCATTTTAGATGGCAGTGTGACTCTAACTTGCTATGAGTGCGACAAGGTGGGTCACACCAGGCGTTCTTGACCTATTCCCATGAAGACTTGTAATAGTTTTGGACATGTTGGTCATCTACAACATTTCTTTCAGGCTTTGAATATGCCTCGTTATAATGAGGGTTCATCAGCTCCAAGGCTACGGTGGTTTAGTCATAAGATTCAAACACTATAAGGATCGAGCCAGAGGCCTATTGAGTGAATCATTTACACACAGTATAATAGTGTCCAATGGATGTTGATGCAGGTCCGGAAACAGTGAGAGGCACACTTCTTATTGTAGCTTTAGTAGCTGCTTCTTTGTTTGATATTGGTGCCTCCCACTCATTATTATCATATCGTTTTGTTCAAATGATAAAACATGCAATGGAACATCTTCCCATTACAATAGAGTTAGATACACCTTTTGGAAAGAGGAAAGAGCATTGGTTATTGTGTCCATTTTTCATTATGATATAAAACATGGAGTTGGTATGGGATTTTCTCACTATAGATCTCGATCTATTTAACATCATCATCTGTATGGATTAGCTTATCACTCATCATGCTGAGGTTGAATGTTATTATTTGAATGATTCATTTATTTTTACTAGGGGGAGATATTGTGTGTTTCAGTGATAATGGGACCCGAGGTCAGGTCATTCAGGCCCATCCCACCCATAGAAAAATAGTTTTTTAGTCTGTGTTTTTGTGGATCCAAATTAATTTTCATCTATTGAGGACCTTCCAATTGTTTTTTGAGACATTCTTGATGTTTTCCTAGAATACTTCAATGGAATTTCTCTAGGGGAGAGGTAGAGTTACCGATTGACCTGGTTCTATGTACGTAACCAATATCTATGACTTCTTGTCACATAGCGCTATAATAGTTGAACAAAGTCAATATTTAGTTGGATGAACTGTTAGAGAACGTTTTCGTTTTCCCTAGTGTTTCACCATGGGAATCCCCTATGATATTTTACATGAAATAAGATGGTACACTTGGATTATGTGAGGATTAACATAATTTAAACAGGGTAGTAGTTTTGAAATTTTTTCATTTGCCTCACGTGGATGATTTTTTTTGATAATTTGAATGGTGAAAAGTGGATTTCAAATATAGATCTTCAATTGGGTTATCATCAACAAAGAGACTAGGATTCTGATATGTCAAAGATATCCACCGGGAGATGGTGTGGACTTAGTGAATATCTCATGAGGCCATTCTGTCTAACAAATGCTCTGGATATTTTTATGTCCTTCATGAATCAGATATTCCAATAATATCATGACACTTTTTCAGTATTGTTCGGGGATGATATTCTAGATTATTCAATGTGTGATCATGATCACCAAAACCAACTGAGTTTGGTTCTACAGATTCGGTGAAATCAACATCTGTATGGAATGATTTCAAAATAGAGATTCTAGATTTTAGAAGTAATGTTCTTGGGGAAAAGAATTTCTGATCATGGCTTATTAGTTGATCCAGAGAAGGTAAAATCTATTTTTCCCTTGGAGGAACCATAGAATGTCTTTTAGATATGAATCTTCCTTGGTCATGAAAGATAATGCCAATGGGTTTTCAAGGATTTCTCTGAGATGGAATCACCATTTAGTAATCTTACCCTGAAAGAGGCGAAATTTTCATGATGGGATGCAATGTGCAAGACCACATTCAATGAACTGAAACAAATTTTGACATCAACACCTGTTCTAATCATACCAAAGACTGGTAAGTTCTACGTGGTATTCCGTTATGAATCTAGTGTCGGTTTGGGATGCATGATAATGGATGATGATAATGTGGTAGCTTATGGATCTCATCATATCTGAATACATGAGATGATCTACCCCACTCATGATTTAGATCTTGGTGTGGTGATGCATGCACTTAAATATTGGTTGAACTATCTCTTTTGGGAGAAGTTCATGGTTTTCTATGATCCGAAGAGTATGAGATGTATCATTCTCAAAAATACGTGAGTCTCAATCATATTCATTGTGGAGAATACCTTCAGACATTTGACATCAACATCGCTTACACCATGTGGATATTGAATGTTGTTCCAGATGCTCTAAGCTAGAAGGCACCATCATAAGATTTTTTAGAATCGAAGGAAGAGTGGTATATTATAGGGATTTTTTCTCCATTGGACATTGATTCTCAAGAGGATGTCTCAGGGATGATTTTGACTAGTGTTCAGTTTTAATCATTTATATTAGAGTATATCTTGAAAAGTCTGTAGCATGATGATGAGTATCATAAGATTTAGGAAAACTATTTTGGTAAAGAGATAGTTCTTGATTTGTATCATTCATCAGATTGTATACATCTCTTCAAAAACAGAGTGGTCATCCCTGCTGTTGTGAGATGTTCTGTTTTTATTGATTGTTATAGTTTTTCATTGACTGTTCATCCAAGAACTATAGATATGTATTATGAAATGAGAAGAAGGTTCTGGTGATTGGGTATGAAACGTAACATTTAAGATTATGTGCCCCACCATTATGTTGGAACTGAATCTATAGATTATACACAAAAGGGGGGTGAATTGTGTATTTTTCAATTTTTCGATAACTCTTTGATTAAACAAGTTCTGTCCTCTATGATTTATCAGATTTGATCATATAGTAGAAATAAATAAAAGAAGGGACACAAATATGGATAGTGGTTCGGGGAACAGAAGGCCACTAGTCCACTCCACCAACGCTCAACTCCATGAGCTTGGTTATTTTCACTATCTGGTCCTATTTTCCACAGACCGGTTCAGAACTGAGTATAGGCAGTTGACACCTTAACAATCCAAGGAAAAACAAAGCCTTATGGTTCAAACATGAACCTACATAGCTTAGAACAAGAATCTGGTTACTGAAGAATAAAAAGTATTTCAGAAATAAGTTTTCTAGTTGATCTTCACAATTGCAATAGAATGCAATTGACAGTAGATGGATCGTCGCCTCTAGAAATATTAATTTTCAAAGCAAAGAAATTCTGAGTCAATCTGGTTTTAGTAGATTTAGAGATATTGGTCACAACTTCAGCAGTAGTAGATCCATAGTAGATATTCGATGCAGAACAAGTGAATTTTCTATCGAGTTCCTTCTTCTTAAACAAGCAGAGCATTGACGCTCCTTTTGACTCAATAGAACTGGTTGCTTTTTGGGATTCTCTGTTTTCCACATTTTTTATAAAAGATTGATCACTATACATGCTTGTACCTAGCGTTTCATAGAATACATATATAATAAACTTGAGAATATCTTCTGTACATTTGGATCCATAAAAGTGGCCTTTTTATTCGCGATATTCAAAAATTTTAATTTACATAGAAGTCGTAACTTCCCTTGAGACTCGACATAAAAATATACTTTTAATTCGATATTAAATCCATGGATAAAACAACTTTGAATCAGTCAATGTCATACTTTAAAAATGATTTTAAATCTAGCTTGAAATCCGCCCAAAAACCAGCTTGTTGACCACTGTATAAAAATATCATCTTTTAAAATTTCCGACGCCAAACATATGGTTGATGACATGGCCTCCAAACGTTGGGTGGAAAACATAGTCTTCAAACGTAAGGTTGAAAACGTAATGTTGAATCATAAACATAGGTTTGATCATCCATACTTTTTCTTTAACTCTCAAACGTATGACAAAAGATCCATACTTTTACTTGATCCATACTTTTCCAAGAACATAGGTTGTTTACAAAAGAAAGGTCGATGAACCATTATTTTGAGAAATAAACGTAATGTTTAGTACATCCGTATTGTTCTCCTTTCATACTTTGCTAATAACCAAAACGTAAGGTTCCTTCCTAACATAAGGTTCTTCTTCCATACTTTGCTGAAATCGAATGGTTGTTTAACCATACTTTACTCTTATCTCAATAAGTATACATGTTTTTCATTCTTACGCTATGTTTATCCACGTTGGGTATGAACAGTGATTCCAGGACGTGCTAAAGTAGATTCCATGCAACGTTTATCCATGTAAGTTATGAATAGTGATTCCAGGACGTGCTAAAGCGGATTCTGAACAAGTGATAAATTCTTGATATTTCAAGAGTAAAATAAATTAATAAATTCTTGCAAAATACTAAATAAAATCATTAGAAAATAACTAAGGGTATTTGTGAGCATCAAAATTATCATAAAGAGACAGAGTATTATTTTCAACAATCTCCCCCTTTAAGTAACATTATTATGTATTATTGAAAACAATACTTTGCTCAACAATATCCCCATTTTTGATGATCACAAAACCCATAAGATAATAACATTATTTAAACAAAATTAACTTTCAAAATTAGTTACATAATGTTTTAGAATTTTGAAAGGATGAAACAATATTTAATTTTAGAAAAATTATTTTAATAAAAAATAACTCCCCCAAAAAAGAAAAAAAAATCTTTAGAAATAAAAGTTTTTTGTTTTACCCAAATTTCTCCTTCTGAATAACCTTTATAATAAAAAAAAGGATAAGTACCCAAAACATTAAATATACAGATAACCATTGAAATAATGTTTTGTAAAATAAAATGTTGTGGTTATCCAAATTTCTAATGCAATTCTCTACCTATATAAAAATACGATGTTGTATGTATCCAAATTCTCCCCATTTTGTGATATCAAAATGAATGATAAAGCATGGATTTGAACACATTTAACGTTGCACTGAACTATAGGTAAATGCTTATTATTAACTGTTTATCAATAATTAAATCTGGAGTACTAGAATATCAAAAATAAAGTCAATAAAACAAAGAGAAAGAATGAAATAAACAATGAAGGAAATTTTCCTTCAAAAATAGCAGTATATAGATGAAAATGATATACACAGGAATCAATGTTTGGGTAAGATAGGAAACAGGTTCTATATCCTCTGGATTGTAGACTTGATTTCTGTAAACTGTTCCCTGAGTCTCTTCATCATCCCATCTCCAAGTTTGATAATTAGATCTCTATTATCTTGAGTCATATGAATATCCTCTATTAAATTGACTATAAAAAAATTATGCATCCTTTCCTCTTTTTCAATAAACACTGACAGCTTCTCTAACAGCTAATTTAATAGGATTCTGATCGATGGATCACTATATGTCAGTTGATCCACTAAAACCTTCTGATTGTCTAGAAACACTGACAAAGGAGCACTGTTACATTGAAGATCTTGTAACATGTCATTCATGTTTCTCATCACAGTTGTGATAGCTTGAAACCTTTTGATTAAATCAGGTGAAGTACCTGATCCACTAACTACACTATTTTCAACTAATGCAAATTGGTTCTCAATAAACAACTTCAGATCTAATAAATCTGACATCATAACCATTTCAGATTTCAATTGTGTAACAGCAGTCAGCATAACCTCTTTAAACATTTCAACTTCTTGCCTTGATACTGTACTCTCTTTTAGCTTTTGAAATCTCAATTGTTCGGAGGTTAAGGAATTTCACAGAGTGACATTCTCAGATTCTAATTGAGACACCTTTTTATATAGTTCTTCAACTTCGTGCTTCCGTGAATCAGAGGAACCCTGTGCTTGATTCGTATTCTCATGCTCTGGATGATGAAGCAGTACCAAAGTTAATGATTCAGCATCAGATTTCTCTTTTTTTGTCTCCTCATTAAGTTGGTCCACAGATTTTCCCTTAGAGTCCACAGACTCCTCCACAGAAAAATCCTCTTGAATCACTTCTGTGTGAGCTTCAGAAGTATGATCACCACAAACAACAGCATCTTGTCCTTCCACTGGATTTTCGATAACAACATTTTCAGGAGTTTCCAAAGGTCTGGCCACTTCCCCACAAGGAACTACCTCCTTATCTTGGTTCTGTTGAAGTGTAACATCAACATTATCTACAATCTATTCCTGATTCTCCCTTTGAGATTCTTCTAGAGCTCCTGATCCCTATACTGGTGTCATTCTTTCTATAACATCTTCCATGGTCTTATCAACAACAGCTTCTCTTACAAAAGAATAATAAAATAAAGCTTCTATTGTTGTTTCCAATCTAAAGGATGTAAGTAACTCATTGATAGGTCTATTTCTTTTTTATTCAAGTCCTTCCTGACTTCTTTCTTCTTAAGAATCTTCCACTTTAAATCAGATACTTCTTTCTACATTTCTAACTCTTGATTTGGCCTATCCCTCCTTGGACTTAGCATGATTAGCATGAGCACTTTCTGAGTCTTCCTCAGCTCCTACTGGAAAGAGTTTTCCATTAATGGTTCTCCAAAAGTATCCAATCTTTCTTAAAGTTCCAGCATTAAACACATTACTGTGAGGACAGTGTACTCTGGCATCCACTAATCTCACCATGTTTTTCTTAAACAACAGTTTAGAAATAAACCGACAGAAATGATAAAAGTTCATCCGGGCGTCACTTTGGCAATAGTAATTGAGAAACTTGACCATGTAAATTGGGAAGTTTAACTTAATATTACTAACAAAATATACATTATGTACATATCAGGGTACAAAATCTTTTCCATTTCTGCCATTCTGGGAGTTATTCCTGTCTGAACAAATTTAACCAGGATCTTCTGATCTGGTTCTAAATCTTTCACCAACATTTATTAATAGTATATGTTTCAAACTAAAAAGATATAATATCCACAGATTTATTCACAGCATCTCTTATATTATTCAAATCAAAATGAAAAACTCCCTCATGAGGGCATTCGAGAATCTGACCAATCTCTACTGATGAGATTGAGAAATCCATATCTTCTATCTTAGCCATCATAACGTCCTCGGTATCTCCCAGGCTAAACTTTACAGATTTGATTAAGTATCTAAGTTATACCTCATACATAAATTCCATATTTTCACTATTGAATGTCTGCTCAAGGTTATGAAATGAGAGCTCTTGCTTCAACAGCAGATTTGTCTGAAATAACCAGTTGAGATTGATTACCTTTCCCTGTTAGATTTTTCTTCCCTTAGAGCATTGTCTCTTGGAATTTCTTGGCTCAACTTCACTAGCTCTTTTAGTACATACCATTCCTGCGAGAATCTCTGAAGGTTTGAAGATTAGGGTTTAGGAGCAGAATTGTGGTTTGTAGATTTGAAAAAGTTTCAATGGAAATAAACCAGTTTAAAAGTCGAAAAGGCTCTGACAGCCTTGATTCCCCTATATTCACTAATAATTACATATATTTTAAATAAAAAAATTGCATATGGCGAATGAAAAAATTCTTAAACAATATTCAATAAACAAAATAAAATTTACAAAAATAAAAGTCAATAAAATTAACAATTATTTAAAATTAAATAAACCTAGCTCCCCCATAATAAAATCAAACCTTGAAGTGGAAAGTGGTTTAGTAAAAATATCTGCTAATAGAATTTCAGTATATATAAATTCTAAAAATATATCCTTTTTAATAACATGATCTCATAAAAATTGATGCCTTATAGCAATTTTCTTAGTTCTAGAATGACTAATAGGATTATTTTTGAAATATTAATTGCACTTGTATTATCACATAAAATAGGTGTACTATTAAAATTCAATCCAAAGTCCATAAGAGTGTTTTTCATCCACAACACTTGTGCACAACAACTGCCCATAGAAACATATTCTGCCTCAGCAATTGATAGGGCAACTTAATGTTTTTTCTTACTAGACCATGATACTAAAGAATTTCCTAAAAAGTGACATGTTCCAGATGTGATTTTTTATCTAATCTACAACTTCCAAAGTCAGCATCTGAATATGAAATCAAATAGAAATCAGAAGTTTTAGGATAATGAAGAGATTGAAAAATAGTTCCTTTTAAATACCTAAAAATTCTTTTAATAGCAGTTAGATGAGATTCTTTAGGATTTTATTGAAATCTAGAAAAAAGTCATACTGAATACATTATATCTGTCCTGCTAGAAATAAGATAAAACAACCTACCAATCATACCACTATATATCTTGTTTTCAACTGATTTCCCAGATTCAACCAAATCAAGTTTTATATTAGTACACATTGGAGTTGTAAAAGGACTGTTGTTTTCAAGTCCAAATTTCTTATGTAAATCAGTAATGTATTTCCTTTGATTTAAAACATTTCCAAAATCTCTTTGAAATATTTGACGACCCGAAAAAGAAAATTAATTCTCCCATCATAATCATTTCATATTCTTCTTGCATTAATTTTGAAAACACATGAATACGGGTTTTATTAGTTGATCCAAAACATACATCATCAAAAATAAATTTGAACCAATAAAACATTATTTTTTATAGTATTCTTAAAGAGTGTTGGGTCTGCCATTCCAACAGTAAAAACATTTTTTAAAAGAAAAGAACTTAATCATTCATACCAAGCTATAGGTGCTTGTTTAAGGCCATAAAGAGCTATAGTAAGTTTAAAAACAGAATCTTATTTTTGAGAATTTTCAAAACTAGGAGGTTGCTCAACATAAACTTCCCCCATTAAATAACCATTTAAAAAGGAAGATTTAACATCCAACTGAAATAATTTAAAATTCATATAAGATGCATAGGCTAAAAGGATTATTATGGCTTCTAACCTACCTACAGGTGCAAAAGTCTCATCATAATATATTCCTTCTTCTTGATTGTATCCTTTAGCTACTAATCATTCTTTATTTCTAGTTATCGTGCCTTGGTCATCTAGTTTATTTCTAAATACCCATTTGGTTCCTATTACTGGATAATTCTTTTGTCATTCCAATAATTCCAAAACATAATTTCTTTTAAATTGGTTTAATTCATCTTTCATTGTTATTACCCACCTTTCATCATCAAAATCTTCTTCTATAGACTTGGGTTCTTGTTGAGATAGGAAGGAAGAGAATTCCACTATGTTTCCAATGTTTCTTCTTGTTTGAACACCAGTTTCTAGGTCACCTATTATAGTTTTTAAAGGATGATTCTTTAGGGTTCTAGTCTGTCTAGGTAATATATTTAAAGGTTCATTCGTATCATGTTCCTCTGTACTGGACTGAATTTTATTTTTATTTTTAAAATCATTCTTTATGTTCTCAAGTCTCATTTTTTCATTAGAGTCATGTTCATCCGTTTGATATATCCTTTTATCAAAGGGATCTGATTCATCAAATTTTACATGAACTGGTTCTTCAACAATCCTTGACTTCTTATTATAAGCTCTATAAGATTTGAAGGAAGCAGTATATCTGAATAAAATACCTTCATCAGATTTTGGATCATACGTACCAAGATTATACATGGTGTTTAAGATGTAAACCCTGCATCCAAAAACTTTAAAGTAATTTACTTTAGGTTTTCTGTTATTCCATAGTTCATAGACTACAACAAATAAGACTTTTATCAAGGCTAAAAATAGACATTACCAGTGCAAGAAAAAGCACTGATAATGCCGGCGAAGATAAGGGGGGGTTCCCCTTTATTAGCTCTCCAAAAAGTGCTGATAAAGACCACTTTTATCAGCGCTAAAAAAAGCACTGATAAAAATAAAAAAAATACTACCATTCTCATTGGGGGGGGGGGCCTTTTACGGCTCTTGAGGCCCACTTTATCAGCTCTTTCCTACACATCCAGCGCCCGACCCACCGCCTACACCCTTTATCAGTGCTATCCCTTTAAATCACCCCTGTGCGCGCTCCCTTTCCTCCATCCAAATTCGATATCGAGACCTCCCCCATGCGCACCTAAAGCCTTTGCCACTACCATATATTGATTTGATCTCTTATTCATGATATATCTATTTATTTATATATATATATTTTATTATATTTATTCATACAGTAATATATATTTATATTAATATATATAGTTATATTAATATATATATATAGTTATATTAATATATATATAGTTATATTGATATATATAGTTATATTAATATATATATATAGGTATATTAATATATATTAGTTATATAAATATTCATATACTGGTATTTTAAAGAAAATTGATATTAGTAATTATTTAGATAAATCTAGTATATTTTATATGTAAATATGTTTAATTATTTATTTAAAAAATTTAATTTTAAGTGTGAATATATAAAAAATATGTACATATAATTATATATTTCATTATAAATAGCAGTTCATTATAAAAAATGATAACATTTCAAATATATAATATCAATATTAACGTAATACTTCAAATAAATTAAGTCCCCACCAAAAAAATCCAATAATACCCCCTTAAACGAGGCTGAAAATCTATAAAATGTTAAAATTATGGGTACGCCGACTAAAAACACTGTTTTCGAGGCATTATGGACCTTATTTGGCCTCGAAAAACGATATAACGGGGTCCCCCTAGGTTACATCTACGTAGAGCTCATCGCAGGCTTCGATTTGATATGTGGTAGAGCTCAAACAGACACCAGGATCAAAAGTTATGGCCGTTTGAAGTTGGAGTTGCGTTTTCAACATATTTTGGATCGTTTTTTTAATTTTTTTAATTTTTTTTATTCTTCAAATTGTTATTAAATGACTATTACTCCAGATTAATTATCAAATTGTTAATTAAAAATATTTTTTAAATTTTTTAAGAATCCATTTTTACTAAATATCTTATATATTAAGTATATTAAGTGTAAATGTACATTTATACTTATCTAAAATATATTTAAAAATTATATATTATATTTATATCACTATAACTATATAACTATATTTATATATTAATATATTTTTTTAATTTTTTTTTAAGTCGACCCTTTATCAGTGCTACTAAACAAGCACTGATAAACGGGGTCCCTTTATCAGTGCGTTTTTGAGCGCTGATAATGCCCCCCCTTTATCAGTGCTTTTTCGTTAGCGCTGATAAAGGGGTGGCGCTGACCTCGCCCAATTTTGTGGTAGTGATAGGGTGTCTTTTTCAAAATAGTTCTAATTAAAACTCTATTAATTATATAGAAAGCTGTATTCAGACCTTATGCCCAAAAATATATAGGTAGACTATATTCATTTAACATAGTTCTATCCATTTCTTGAATTGTTCTATTTTTCCATTCAGCAATCCTATTCTGTTGAGGTGTTCTGGGTGCAGAAAAGGTTTTTTTAGTACCCATGTTTGAGAAAAAGGAATCAAATTCCTAATTCAAAAATTCTCCACCATGATCACTTCTCAATGAGATTATATTAAACCTTTTTCATTCTGAATAGATTTGCAAAAACATTCAAATAAAGTAAAAGCTTCATTTTTGAATTTCAAAAAGAAAATCCATGCAAATCTTGAATAGTAATCAACTAAAACATATACATATTATTTAACAACTAATCTTGATACTCATGAGGGTCCAAAAAAATCCATATGAATAAGTTCTAGAGGTTTAGATGTAGCAACTATATTAATAGATTTGAAGGATGAGTTGTGTCGCTTGCCAAGTTGACATGCATCACAAAATCTGTCAGTTCCAAATTTGAGACTATGTAAATCAGAAACTAAATGTTTCTTAGATAATTTATGTAAAACATATACACTGCAATGTCCAAGTCACCTATGCTAGATCCTGGATTCACATACTTTAGCAGTCAGGCAGTTTACTTGCTGTTTACAAAAGGAATTTAAATCCAAAGTATAGACATTATCAGTTCATGGTGCTTTAAATTTAAACAGTTTATCTTTAGAAACAGTACAACAATTGTTAGTAAAATCAACAATATATCCATCATCACAAAGTTGAGTGATACTTATTATATTGTGTTTTAATATTTTTACATAAAGTACTTTGTTGATTGAGACTATTTTTGGATCTCCAATAGTTCCAATGACAATTATTTTTCCTTTGGAATTGTCACCAAATGTGAAAAGTCCTACTTCCTTTTGAGTGAGTGAAGAAAAATTCAATGATTTTCTACTCATATGTCTTGAGTAGCCACTATCTATGTACCATATATCTTTTTTTTCTCTTGTGGCATGTTACCTGCAATGACATTCAAACAAATTTCTTTGGTACCCATAATCAGTTCGGTCCAGGTGTGTTAGCTAGCAATGATATGGGTATCCAGATTTTCTTTGTTCTTTTAAAATCAACTGAATCATATAAGTCTTTTGAAACATAGGCTTTCTTAATACCAAAAATTTAAGGTTGTCTTAAGAAACAGTTTTTAGCTATATGTCCCTTTGTCCGAAAAAAATTACAATTAACCTTTTTAGAGCTAGGAACAAAATAATTTTTATATAGCTTAGGTTTTTCTCCTTTACTGCCAATTCCAAATCTCTCCTTTTTAATGACAGTTTTTCCAAGAATTTCTTTTAATAAATTTTATCCTTTTGTAAAAACCAATGCACCCTGTTTGTAAAATTCTATTTCATCCTGTAGTGTTTTTATTTTTGATTCAAATTTAATATAGTTTGTGTTAATAGAATTGTATTTATCAGTTAATTCCTTTTGTTTTTTCAGCATTGTATCTCTTTCATCTGAAACAGCTTTATGTTTGTTTTTTAGTGACTTATGTTTCTTAAATAGTGAGTCATATCTTTCTTCAAGCATATTTCAGTAGGCTGCAAGTTTTTCATTTTTGTAGCTTGATTCAGAATTTGATTTAGAGAAGTAGTATGAGTGTACCTCATTAGTTTCTACCATAAAACACATGTTTTCTTTTCGATTGACTTCTTCTTTCTCTGAGCATGATTCAGGAGAGCTACTAGAGTCTTCAGATACACTCTAAGTGGCTTTCATAGCTTTCTTGTCTTTCTGCTCATATTCATTCCTTTTGAAGAATTTCTTCTTCTTTACATCCTTCAATTGTGGGAAATCTGGTATGACATGCCCCATCTTCTTGCATTAATAGAATCTTACTTCTTTATCATCTCTCTTAAATAATTTTTTGAAGCCTATTTTCTTACTGTATAACTTTCTAAATTTTCTGGCTTGCTGAGCCAGCTCTTCATTTGAGTTTGAGGAGTCAGAGATCTCTGATTTAGCTTTGACTTCTATGTTCTTAAACTACATATTCTTTTGTAGTGATGTTTTTTTCAAGGAAGTATCTTCTCTTTTCATAATCACTTTATGTTCATTATCCTCATCTTTCATTTCAGCTTCATACATCATTAGTGTACCAATCAGCACTCCCATGGTTAGATTTTTGACATGTGTTGATTGTCTGATTGCAGCAGAGATACCATTCCATCGACTAGGAAGTACCCTCATTACATTTAATGCTTGATCAGCCTGCTTGATAGATTCTCCCAGAGCTGTTATATTATTGAAAATTTCTGTCAATCTCCCATTCATTTGGGTAATGCTTTCACCTTCAAACTTTCTGAAAGTATCAAATTTCAGTTTTGCAGTTACATATCTCATTTGTCTCACATTGTTTGTTCCATCATATTCCACAGCTATTGTTTTCCACAACTCATATGCTATTGGGCACTGAGATACTCTTTTAAATTGATCTGGTCCTAGACCGCTGATAATTGCATTCATAGCCGTCAAATTCATATCATAATGTGCCTCTATAGTAGCACTTCGTGTCTCGAGATTTTAAGGAATTTCATAAGGAGTCAAAATATTTGAATAGACATTATATCCGAGGTTTTCCAGATATATTATCATGCACGATTTCCCGCAGCCATAGTTGTCTCCATTAAAATATGGTGCTCTGACCACTGACATCCCTTCTATTGTATCATTCATGATGCTCTATTGTATAATCTTTAAATTCTTCTAGCTTGCTTAGGCTCTATCAGAAGCTCCACCTCTAATACCAATTGTTGGATCTGAATCTACAGATTATACACCAGAGGGGGGTTAATTGTGTCTTTTGCAATTTTTTGGTAACACTTTGATTAAATGGGTTCTTTTCTCTATGGTTTATCAGATTTGATCATGAAGAGGAAATAAATAAATGTAGGGACACATGGATGTATAGTGATTCAGGGAATAGAAGTCCCCTAGTCCACTCCACCAATTCTCAACTCCTCCAGCTTGGTGATTTTCACTATATGGTGCTCTTTTCCACAGAGCGGTTCACAAATGAGTACAGGCAGTTGACACCTTTAAAATCCAAGGCAAAACAAAGCATTCTGGTTCAAACATGAACCTACACAGTTTAGAACGAGAAGCTGGTTACTCAAGAATAAAAAAAAAATTCAGAAAGATGTTTTCCAGTTGATCTTCACAATTGCAACATAATTCAATTGACAGCAGATGGATCGTCATCTCTAGAAATATTGATTTTCAAAATAAAGCGATTCTAAGTCGATCTGGCTGTAGTAGATATAGAGATATAGTTCACAACTTCAGCAGTAGTAGATCCACAGTAGATATTCGATGTAGAACAAGTGAATCTTCTATCGAGTTCCTTTTTCTTAAACAAGCAGGGCTTTGACCCTCCTTTTGAATCAGCAGATCTGGATGGTTTTTTGCAGTCTCTGTTTTCCACCTTTTTTATAAACGATTGATCACCATACACGCTTGTACCTAGTTTTTCAGAGAGAACATATATAATAAAGCTGAGCATATCTCGTGCACATTTGGATCCATAGAAGTCGCCTTTTTATTTGCGATATTCAAAAATTTGAATTTATAGAGAAGTCATAACTTCACATAAGACTCGGCATAAAAATCTCCTTTTAATTTGATCTTAAATACATTGATAAAACGGATATGAATCAGTCAATGTCATTATTTAAAAATGACTTTAAATCTGGCTTGAAATCCACCGAAAAATCAGCTTGCTGACCGTGGCATAAAAATATCATCTTTTAAAATTTCTGACAGCAAACGTAAGGTTGATGATGTGGCCTCCAAACGTAGGGTTGATGACATAGTCTTCAAACATAAGGTTGACAATGTAAGGTTGAATCATAAATTTAGGGTTGATCATCCATACTTTTTATTCAACTCTCAAATGTACGGAAAAAATCCATACTTTTACTTGAGTCATACTTTTCCAAGAACGTATGGTTGTTTACAAAAGTAAGGTTGATGAACCATATTTTTGAGAAAAAAACGTAACATTTAGTACTTACGTACGGTTCTCCATTCATACTTTTCTGATAACCAAAACGTAAGGTTCCTTCCTAACATAAGGTTCTTCTTCTATACATTGCTGAAAATGTATGGTTGTTTAACCATACTTTTCTCTTATCTCAAAAAAATATACACGCTTTTCATTCATATGCTACATTTATCCACGTAGGGTATGAACAGTGATTCTAGGGCTTGCTAAAGCAGATTCCACACTACATTTATCCACGTAAGGTATGAATAGTGAATCCAGGATGCGCTAAAGCAGATTCCAAACAAGTAATAAATTCACGTTATTTCAAGAGTAAAATAAATTAATAAATTCCTGCAAAATACTAAATATAATCATTAGAAAATAACTAAGGGTATTTGTGAGCATAAAAATTATCATAAAGAGGTAGATTATTATTTTCAATAATATCCCCCTTTAAATACATTATTATGTATTGTTGAAAACAATACTTTGCTCAACACATTACACCTACCTTTGAATAAAGGCATCGTAATTGATTCCCTCTAGTTTTCTTCAGCCTCTCCTTGTGTCGATTTGGAAATGGGATGAGGTGTCCAAGCATTTTTTATTGGGTTTCCATAGACACCCCAAAGTAAAAATGTTATTTTTATGTTTTTTAATGGTTGAAGACATATTCTCAGTTCATTCCAATTAATGACACCACTAAAGATGAAGATCATTATAGGATGTATGTGTAAGAGATCAGGAGGTTACACGAGAGTCCTTCTGCTGTTGTTTCAAATACGGATCCTAGGTTTACATGAAGGTTCTAGAGGAGTGTTTAGGAGGCAATGAAAAATCAGCTCATGTTGATCACGGCTTACCATCTACAGATTGATGGCCAGATGAAGCAAGTAATTAATATACTAGAGGATATTATTTGTGTCTGTATCCCTGATTTCAGTCGAACAGAAGATATCCATCTCATAATGTTGAGTATGTTATCAAAAAACAGGTACCAGTCATTGATCATAATATCTCCTTTTGATGTGTTTTATGGTCACTCATGCTGATCACCTCTTTTTTTGGTAGAGGTGGATGAAGTAGCTTCATATGGACCCTGAATTTTTCAGGACATGGTGAAAAAGATTCAGGAGAAGTGATGACGTCTGGTTACAACCCGGTGTTGGGAAAAATTGTATGCAGATTGGTGGAATCATCCATTGGTGTTTTCCATTGGTGACTACGTTTTCTTGAAATTTTCTCCTCGATTGGGTTACCATGTACTTAGAAAATAAGAAACGTTGGCTCCATGATATGTTGGACCTTTTGAGATCACTAAACGGATTAGGAACATTTCTTATCTTTTGGTAATACTGGTTTAGTTGAAAATCATTCATGATGTTTTCTAAATATCCCAGCTCAGCATGTATCACCCATATCCCACTCAAGTTCTGAGTTGGTAAGAAATTGAGTTAGAACCAGAAACTTTTGTTTTGTAGAAACCAGTTGAGATCATGGACCGTCATGTGAAATCCATGCATTTAAATTTGATTCCATTGTTCCAAGTTTTATGGAATCAAGTATCACACTCTCATGATACATGGAAATGTGAATAGTTGATGAGGGATCAGTGGACTCATCATTTCCTAGGGATTACATTTTCTAGAAGACTTCAAAGGGATGGAAATTCCTTATGGTGGGGATTTAGTGACATCATGTCATGAATGGGGATATCTGGGTGTGAGCTGGTACTTGTCGTGTAGGTGTTAAATAGCATATTTTTAACCTGATGCAAGGTGTCTTTCGATGTACTTATCCAGATTGGCCATCATGTCATGACCAAGTGGTACAAATCGTGACTCCATCCGCACCCTGGTTAATGTCACATGTTCAGGATTTTTTCTCACTCTTATTCTTTCCAATCATTAGGGCTCTCAACAGAAGGTATATATGGTGTGTTTATTAGATACTCAACATCTTCTAGATCAATCTAATCAGCATTAGATCTTTTTTGGGTTTGTGGTGTGTCTCTTCGGGTATGTGTTTTTAATGATTATTTAAGGCGATTGATCTTGACAGTGCCCTAGCCTTGCGTTATCAAATTTAATGATCCATGTTGAATGTTTTTTGTTTTCTACATCTTTATCCTTCTCGAGATCTTATCTAGATGGTTGTTCCTTGTCTAGTTTTGGGGAAGCATACATTCTTTATTGTGGTATGTGGGATTTCTTCTATCTACCAAACCCATATCTTCTATTTTGAATCAATCCTTTGAGGTGTGGGTCTGAATCATGGGCCTTCTCTGACGGTGTTATTGTGTTTCATTGGTTTTGGTTTCTATTGTGAGCATGCACAACCTGAACATTGAGCTTGGTGGTTCCACCTCTAGCCTATGATAATGAACCGTCTTTTATTTCATTGAGAATTAAATTATAAATTTAGTTGTAATGTTTTCATGATTTTTTTGGGTGTTGAAAAATGGTTTGGAAGGAAAAATGTTTTTTTGTATTTTGGAAATTTAATGATAAATGGTATTGCATGGATTTCAATACATTGAAATAGGTTTATGAAAAGGACCACATGGGTTACCTTGGGTAATTAAGTGGAAGGTTTTCATTGAGGCAATCATCCATTGTTGTTATATTCAAGGAGGGGTTTCTTGGGTTTTTCATCAATTTCTTAAGCTCGTGGTTCTAGTGGACTGATATTGACATTGGGGGGTTACTCTTGCATTTTTCCTATGATTCCTAGTCTCTTTGATCAATGATCTGTTTTTTGGAATGGATTATTTTTCATGAGTTTTTTTCTTCCTAGACCTGTAGTATTTCTTGGCAGTTGATACATGTCCTTTTGTTTTTTATTGATTGGATTTCTGAGTTATCACTGATATGCATTTTGTTTCTTTTGGAAAAGGATATGTAAAATGTGATTTGAAATTGATATACCTATATTTTTTAGAACCATGGAAATGGAATTTTTACCATGTTTTTTATAAAAAAATGTAATTCTTATCATTCCATGTTTATTTTAAAATCAGTATAAAGTATTTTTTATACAAAAACATGTTATGGAACACCTAGGTGTGATCCTACTAAGCCTGTTAGCTCATAACATGTGCACTGCTTCGGTGGTCCATAGACATTTTTTTGTCATCCAATGTAGGGAATGACAAGGCATCATAATGAAGATGTGAGTTTCATGTCAGTCGGAATGTGTAGATGCTGGTGATATGGTTATAGTTCATTCATGCCATCATTGGAGTAGATGTTTGGTTTTGAGTCTCTTGTAGTCAGACTTGTCATTTTAATTTCTTGGCGACTTTTTATGTTGTTCTATTTTCATTGTTTTTCTTATATTTATAGAATATATATTTTATACTCTTACACTATATCTTCATTTCTATAAATAAGTGTTGTGTGGTCAATCTCTTTGGGTGAAATCATTCCCTCATTTTTTTCATTCGATGCCCTGGTGTTTGTCGCCAACCCGTGGGGATCAGGAATGTCCTTTGGGTATGCAACAGATCGGGTCAGATGTCGGGTTTCTGGGAAATCTAGGTTGGATTATTACAATAAAAATGAATCATAAATGATATACTAAAATTTGGAACCACTGGCATTGTTTTCTTCACGAAATCCATGAACACTGAGATTGTAACGTCGTAGACCTGTATTCCATTGAAAGGGTGCACATGCCTAGTTCCCCAAATTGCCTCATTCACATCTCCAAAAATAAAAAATATTTTTGACTAGAAGAGAGTGTAGATGGTGTGACTGTGGGGAGTCTATTTACTCTTATCAGAGTGTAAAATACCTTTAGTTTTTCTGAACTCAATAGAAGAAGTTTTCATTCAGTCTGACAATAAATAACATGCAAAGGCATATAAAAAAACACTTGATGAATTATAATATGCAATGATTATCATGTAATATGTCTTCAAAGGAACCATAATAGGTATACATACTATAGTAAAAAATTTGTAACAAGTAGAAAAACGACAAAAATCTCTCCTAGATAACATCACGAGCCGCATCCCCATCTTGTTCTCACATTCTCCTAGGAATAAATAAAAAACATGTATCATGGAACATACCCTTATCTGTACATGTAGAAATATATTCTTCTTACATACAAATGAAATCATAAGTAGGATGTGAGATAAAATCCTAGTAGGAAAACACCAACGGTGTCGAATTCCATCCAGTTGGTGAATATAAAATAATAAAAGTGTGAAAGTTGTAAAAATATATATGTAAAATAAGTGTTTTGTGTAAACAAACCATAATTGTTCGCATTCCCATGGAAATATGTCCTCTTTATCATGATACGACCTTATCCAAATATTCTGAAATAAACAGTTAGTCCTATATCAATTTATTAATAAGTATCTAGACATGGTACAGAGCATATCATCTCCAATGACGATATGTGATCAAGAGTTTCCTAACCATACCATCTTTCAGGTATAGGTATTTGATCGAATAGAAGCTTCTTCATTGTCTTGGAAGACACAAAATATAAATAATTTCATTAACTATTCACTTAAGAACATGATATTGCCCTTATAATTCCATATTTGGATTCCATGTATCACTCTGGTATAGCCTGAAACAAGAACCATAAAAAGTTGTCCTAGGAATACTTCGTTGGAATCTTGGTATCGCTCTGGATGTGATGTAAAATCTTTTCATTTTCAATTCATCCATATATGTCCACTATGGGATTCAATTTTCCATTAATAAAATAAAAAAGAATAGACACTACTTTTATTCCCATGGTATTCCATAAGAAGTCCATGTTTCACTCAGTTGTTTGATGATAAGCCCCCTAGTCTATCCCGAGTAGTCTACTAAGGAGTCCTAGAATACCTATGGTGTAAGTAAGAAATTAGATATGTAATTTCATCCATAAAATTCATAGACAATCCCATGTGTCATGCAAGTCATATAACATTCAATAAGATTCATTGAATCATTTAATAGGTTGTCACCATAATCAATTCAATTAAACCTCACAAAGATGGTGGCTTAAGGAATGAACTAATATTAGAAGTCATATTCTTTTGATTATCTCAAATGTTCATTTCATTATTAGATGAAAACTCTTTCTTATGCAAGAAAATAATTTTCTGTAGCCTAGGGACATGGTCTTTTTTTCACACAATTTAATTAATTAAAATTAATATAAAAATTCATCCTTTGGAAACCCATTTCATGGGGAAAATGGAATACTAAAAATGTAATAATATTCACATGCCACCAATTCTGGTTCAATTACTCCAAAAATTCAACCAACGGGTGGTTCCAAGTCAAGGTTCATAACCATTAATGGTTAACAAATTGGTATCATTAATTACACATGTCATAACTATCAATTTTAATCAACGAATAAATTTAATTTCAAGGGTGACACTCTTAAAATTAGGATTGTAGAAAAAATGAAACATATATACACCTTTTAAATTTAAGTGAAAATAAAAATACCACCTACCTTAGGTTCGCAGTACAGTTAACATATAATATCAGCTACTATTTTGAAAAATATCATGTTGTTAGAGAAAAACCAACGATGAACCTAAAATTTGGGAATATTAGCTTTAACCTAGATAGCGCACCCAATACCAACTCAATTAAATAACATAACAAGATGTTTGGATTACTTACAAATATCAATTATGATAAATGGATTTCGATTCAAATCTCAAACAATGAAACAGGGTCAAAAGATATTCTTTGAGATTCAATGGATCTGTCCCACCCTCTTGACAATCCAATGTGCGTGAAATATAAATTAGGATTGATATATAAGATAATTTATTGAAAATTATGTCGTATTTTCTCAGAATACTAGTCTAGATTGTTTAACCGCATGGTTGGACAAACCGTGCACCAATCATACACCCTTCACTACTTCAACGGTCCTCGTGCATAGTTTGTGTGCATGGTTTTCCTCACTATGTGAAAAGTGTGACTCATAAAACTTTCAAAAATTGTAGTGAACATCACAGGGGTAAGCACCTCTATCCAGATGTCATTTGAACTTGTAAAGGATCCTTGATCCCTCTAACCTAGTTTTATATGGTTTGTACTGACTATATAGCCTATCCCACACTGTTTCTACTAACAATGATACCTACCTAAATTTCCTAAAAATCATTGTTTCATGCTCCAAAAATTTCTAATTCACCCCTGACAACCCAATAAACTAAAATTTTATTCACATTATGCCGTAATAAATCATTTAATCTGAAGATAAAGTGAAATTTAACTTATATAAAAATCTGAGATCTTATAATATTCCACCCTTAAAATAAAATTTTACCCAAATTTTTCTCTCAAGGGTTTGCAAGAATTGTCATAGAAAAACAAAATCCACTATAAATGAACACCGACCTCTTGCTCTCATGTCTCATCTAGAAAATAGTCGCGCTACCATAGCACCCACACTAGAGGAACTTCCTAGTCTCAAGGAACCATCATGCTTCTATAAATGATATGAATATGATGCTTCTCAATGGATGTATCAACCAGTAACTCCTCCTCCCCAGGCTGAATAATATGAGACAGGTATGAATAATAACAGAATAATGTAGATAATTGGAAGTCATCAAGCATGTCTTGGTATCTTTTGGGGTAACTACAACTAATTGACTATCGGATCTACTCCATCTTCAATCTCGAATCACCAAACATATCATAATGAAAGATTATTATGTCTCCTCATCTATCTATTTCCCAGCTATAGTGATATATATATAAAAACATGATCTTTGTCCTTGAAATCTGGAGTTATTTTATGAAGATCGGTGTACGATATCAGTCGAGACTTTGTGGCATCCATCTACATTTCAATCAACTGAACCTACTATATAATATCCATATCTAAATGATGTCCATGTAGAGTTTCATCTCATTCCTCAAAAAATCATTGGGGTTATTAGAATTTACTACTATACAAATCCTCATACGAATCCATTAGAATAGTATCCCAAAATCAATTCTTATACTAGAATTCAACCAAGGGTATGCGCCTATTGCAATATCCCCCAAAATCAGAGACTCATACCCATAACATTTTCTCAAGAACATGTATCATTTATTTTGACTACCAATTAGTCTGAGGGTGGTATGTCATGCTCAGAAGTACATATGTACCCCACTGCCTCTAAAAATCATCCATAAATGAGACAAAAATTGGGTTTCCCAAAATAAAATGATAGAAAAATTATCCTTATAAAGTCGTAATATCTCACGGATATACAACCTTAAATGATCATCAACACTAAAGGTATTCTTGATTATAAGGTAATTATAAAACATCATGAACCTATAAATAATTACCCACAGAAAATTTCTACCACAGGGTGACCTTAAAAAATCCGTTCTATAAATACATTGTGACATCAACCAATTTCCACCCAATAATATGTAACTATTGAATATGATTAGTTTTTCACGCAGATTCCACCTTTACCTAATAATTGGTGGAAAACACATAAAAAATCATATATCTTATGTTTCATACATTGTCACCAATATTTGGTAATCAATCACGATACATCTTGGAAACCCCAAGATGCACCGCAAATGATAAAGTATGAATGTACTGAATCATATCCTCATTCTTGACTACAGAAACACATACATGACAAGGAATTCATAGAATTTCATCATGTCCTATCATCCAACCAGGAGGAGGGTACTCACCTTCCACACTCTCACAAAATAATAGGCCCTTAGAATATGATATCTTGCTCATCCCCCATAATATCAATAAGGGTAGATCTCACAACTAAGGATTAATGAAAAGTATACCCCTGACTATCTTGTAACTCCATGTGAATCTCATAGAACAAATCTAATGATCAAACACTCTACTATCCTCTTCAACTTCTAATATTTTATTTATCCTAATTTGTGAATCATCCACTACATTACCATTACTAGGAATATAATAATGCTCAATGACAATATGTAGTTGGTACTAATATCATATTGGTTTTTTGGGATTCATATCACACTATGTAATAATATAATTGAGACTTTTATGGTCCATGAACAACAAAAAATGCACATCGAAATAATAGTATCTCCAACAACACAATTCATTTATAGGCACAATAGAATCAATATCTTGCATCAGTTACTTTTTCTCTTGTGGCATAAACTAATTATAATTTTATTCCATGAATATATCCCTATGTATCAGAATTAATCCATGCCTGGTACTTGATTCATCAAAGTGGACACTGAAACTCTTTCATATATTTGGAAAAATCAGTATGGCCACTGATGTCAATACACTTTTAATCTCATGAAATTCTGTCTCATAGGTTTCGGACCTCATAAAATTCACACCCTACATAGACATGCCAATCAGTGACCCTGACATGTGTGATAATTCTTATATGAAGAGTCTGTAATAAATGACTATCCATTAGGAACTCCTCATATCAAATATGTTCTCTAGATTCTCCTAGGAAACTAAATGTCTCACCTTATCTGGGTCCACTGATACTCATGTAACTGAGATAATGTGACCTCAGAAATGAATCTAATACATCCTGGAGTGGCAAAATGTGAGCTTTGAAAATAATTGATTCCCTCTCAATTTATCCAAAATGACCTCCAGATGTTTTGCATTATCATTTTTGTTGTAATAATACACCAACATATCATCCATAAATACCATGAAAATTGAATCTAGATAAGGTTGAAAAACATGGTTCTTTAGTGCCATGAAATTTGATGTTCTGTTCGTGAGACAAAGTATTATAACAAAATATTCATATAGACCATACCAATAATGAATGTTTTTGAAAGGTATTTATGATGTCCTAACACACGCCTCATTATAACCCGATCTCAAAACAATAATTGAGATCACCTGATCCCCTCATAGTTGGTCAAATAGGTCATCTAGCTATGAAACTATATATTGGATCATAACAATTAGTTGGTGAAATATCTAGTAATAAACACAGATACTATGTTTAGAGTCCTCATTTTTCACATAAAGGTATGGGGAAACCCACAAATATGTCCTTGTTTGGATAAACAACATTTCCAATAAGTCCTCTAGATTTATTTTTGAGCTCTATTATCTTAGTAAAAGCTATCTTGGTATGAATAATGAATAATAGTAATGATCCTGGAACTATATTTTTAGATAAATCGACCACCCTTAGACTAGGTAGTCCTAAAATATTATTTTATAAAATGTTTCTAAAATGATCAACCATCAGAAGGAAATCATCTTGATGTGTTCTTGGATCATCCAAATATATACTCGCAAACTGTTATATCATCCCAACCAGACCATGAGGCATGGGTTCAGATCATCTCAACTTCACATCCAATTTTCCCCTTTCAATATACACTCTACCATCTGGTGATGTGATTTTCACCCATCCATCATAAAAATATTTGAAATCATGAATGGAAACCGAATAGTCCAATACAAGAATGATCTCAGAAAATGTTATCTCAGGGAAAAATATGTTCCATTCAAAGTGAAATTCTCAAATAACAATGGGAAACTCCTTGTCATGATGTACATCCTCTATTAATACCCCTGATATAGTATCATGCATTATAACTCCATCATTACATAGAATTATGAGCCCAATGCTCCATATAATGGGCATATATATATATATATATATATGAGAAGTTCCTATTTTGAAAAAATAAATTACTAATGTAGTGGATTCAAGAATAGTATGTATCATTGTATAAGGCCATATAAAAATTATTCCAAGACATCTCTTAATAACGATCCATCTAACTAATGACATCCTACCATCTCTTGGAAGAATCAAATAGGATATAAATAACGAACATTACCCTCATCTTGGGTGGTGTCTATAGATTCTAAATGATATATAGGATGAACTAAATCCATGACTATACATACTTGGGTCTGTTATCCCCTAAAATCATGGGTGGCTACTACTGCTAGAACACTTGCAGGAACTCTTATGTGGTTGGTTCTGGTCATGGTGTTCCTTGAAAAATCTGCCTGATATGCACAAATCCTTATCCGGAAAATGCCTCCTCACTTGTGTCTAGTACTATAACTAGTTCCCATGCTTGAACCCCAAGAGGATCTACTGGTTTCTATTTCCCACCTCTTCTGGAGCATGGTCACTTCCACCCTTATAGCGTGTGACTGGAGGACGTCATGGTGTAATATCTCTAAAAATATCATGTACACACCTAATAACAATATTCAACCACTTAAAAAATATATATTAAAATAGGATGTATATAATAATTCATATATAACAATCACACCACATAGCCTTTTTCTTATTTCAGGTATGGGCGACGTATAGATGATAAGAAGACAAGGGATACATCCAACTTACCACTACTATGGTTAGGTCTGGGTAATGTTCTCTTCTATAAGAAATTTAATTTCCTTTTTTTCTATTTACATTTTATTTCACATTTATATTTTAATAGTTGAATAAAATGGGTAACCACTTAAAATAGAATAGGCCCCACACTCTTCATGATCCGAAATACAACCCTCGCCTAATCCACACCATAACATGTTCTATTTCATTCGAATGTTGGCCCATGACTCAATCTTCCATAATTGGCTAATTATGGTGTTTTTTTATAATATCTGGATTTAAATTTTTAGTTTAAGAATGTATCTTTAGGTACCGACCATACTTTCCAATTATCTACACAAAATATCAATTGAAACTGAAGGAATATTAAACAAGGAACATACAAAAAAATCATGAAATCACGTAATTATTTCTCTATAGAATCACATAATTCAAGGAATTTTATTCCACTAAAGTTCCTAAAATTATTCATCACATGTAACACCCTAATCTCATCAGGACAAAATCACCCAACAGTGTAATCAAATCAACTCTAATAGTCAAAATCCATTAAACAAAAATTAGCATTCGAGGAAATTTGCATTTTTACTGTATTGGGGTTTGATACTCAAAATATCATCTTATTTATAAATTCTATTTCGTTATAATACCATATATATTATCACTAAATAGTGAGGAAAGAAAATGAAATACCTCTAATATCACTTTTTAATGTCCCGACTAGGATTACACCAAAATTTACCCTAATTATGGTTGTCCATGGGGATAGAAGTGAATCTCCACAAATTCCAAAGGCTATCAAATAGTAGCGAGGGACTTGGGTGTGTCTATATGGATATTATTACCTATTAGTAGATTGTATCATTGTAGTAGCAGTCATACATTCAACATAGGGAGAAATAAATTGGTCAAATAGTAGATAACATCCAAAAATTGAAATATTATACAACACTTGATGGAATCTCATATACAAGGATAATCATGTCATATATCTATAAATCATTTAATATTGGTTAACATAAAACAATAGAATATATGTAACAGGTACAAAAAATACAAAAAAATATCCATTCTAGCATCACTAGCCTCTTCTCGGTTTTCTTCCACCTACATCTATATAGAAATTAAAAACTTGTAGCATGGAACTCTCTCTTATCCATACTTGTAGACATATAATCTTAATGGGTACCAAAGGAAACCCAATTAGTGGTGAGATAAAATCTTATTAGTCCACCACCAATGATGTCTTGTTGCATCATGTTAGTGAATATATAATTGTAAAAGTCGTTTGGATATAATGGAATATAGAATAGAAGTACTATATATAATCAAACCATAATGGCCCGTGTTACCTTGGAATCTCATCTTATGATACCTACATAGGCCTTAGATGGAAATTATCTAAATAACCATTCAGTACTATATCAATTTATAAATAAGTCTTGGGACCTGGCACATAGCTCATCAACCCCCTTAAAACTATGCAATCAAGTGTTTCCTGAATAGGACATCTCTTAAGTATATAACTTTAATCGAATCCAAACCTATGATTTTTTATAGAAGACACATCATATAAACCATTTATTTAATATATAACTTAATTAAATCATTCCACCAATGGAATTTCATATTTGTAATCAATGTATCAAGCTGGCATTACATGAAAACATTTCAATATCATACTAGTAATTCTTCATTGGAAGATTGGTATAGATCTTGGTGTAGTATAACATATTCATCATTTGAGTCTATCCAAGATAGTACAATAAGGGAGCCTAAGAATCACCCCTGACATTAATATAATTCACTCTCTAATTCCATTAATGGAATTCCTTAAGGAGTCGAAGTGTCAGTCTGACATAAGCTGATAAGGCCCATGAGTCCGTCCTTGGTAGTCTTCTAGGGAGTCCAAGTATCACTTAGAAATACGTAAGACTGTAGCAAACTCAGTCTATCCATTGAGTATATATATAGAACTATGTTTCACTGAAATCATTTAATATACATTCAATCAAATTCATCCAATTATTTTAAAGGTCATAACCATGATAATTTCAATTAAACTTCATTGTAGAAGGGGACGAATGTAAAGGGATTATATTAGAAAATAGAGCATCTTTGTTATCTATAAAGGGAATTTTATTATAAGAAGAAACTCAGGATTATGTTGGAAAATACATGTCCATAGACTTTGTACATGGTCTTTTGTTCCCTTAATTTAATAAATTGAAATTACAAATACAATTCATCATTTAACATCCCATTTTAAGGGGAATGTGACAAACTAAATTGTAATTATAATCACATTCCACCCATGGTGGTTCAGTTAATAAAAAAATTCACCCAAGGGGTAGTTAAAATTCAATCTTCATAACCATTAATCATTTACCAACGTGTCACATTAATAAAATATGTCAAACATATCCTATTTAATAAGTGAAAAAATTCTATTTTAAGAGAATATCTCATAAAATCGGGAAAGCTGGACAACATCATATTTATAACATCCAAAAAATAAGGAAATTGTAGGATACCAACTAATATGGGTCCATAGTGGAGTTCATGTCCAATATTAGCACAAGATTCAACTTAGATTGAGAGGAAAATGAAGAAGGCACGAAGAAAATGGAAATAGGGTGTTTTATCTTGCACAGAAATATTTTAGATGATACAATGTCAAAAATAGACTATGATAGGTTGGATGGGGTAAATAATGGAATGGATCCAATGAGATGAACTGATCTCAATTACGAGCTTAGAAAAAGAAAAAAGATCAAAATCTATTCTTAGAGGATCAATGGATCTCTCCGAACATCATTTATATCCAATGTGTGATAAATAGAAGCTAAGATTGATTTATAAGATAATTTAAGGATCAATATGTTATTTTCCATTAAAATATTGGGCTTAATGGTTTGGTTTCATTGTTTTTCAAATTTTGGGACAATGGTGAACCCTTCACCACTTCATGGGGCACCTCACATGGTTAGTATGCACGATTTTCCGAACTATGTTCAAACCGTGTCTTAGACCACTGTCAAAACATTAGTAGAATTCTCAAGGGAATGACCCTCTATCCAAATTATTTTTCAAACCATGGGGGATACTCTTGTCTACTTCTCAGGTCTCACATAGTTAGTAGTAACCATGATACCTTTTAAGCACTATTTTTACTAACCATGTGACATATTTATCTTTCCCAAAAATCAAGGTTCTTTGCTCTGAACTATCCCCAGACACCCGAGATACCCCCATAACTTCAAAGGTTATTCACATTAGGTTGTAAAAAAAATTTGAACTGAGATTATAGAGATCAATATGTCATACGAAAACATGGGATCTTATAGACACTGTCATCAAGTAGTGCATTCTTTTCATGTTAAAACCACATGTATGCCATATAAAATAGGTAAGGGTGTGTATAAATAATACATTAATGATACCCCAAAGAAATTCGAAATAATTATTCTATTAAACATGGATATATGGCTAACCAGTGCATCATACCAACTAAATAAACAGGGAAAAACATCTAGGGAAAAATCAATACCTTTACATTAAAATAAAACCCTAACACAAAGTCATAAGAACAAATAGTATAGATAAACTAAAATATTATCACATAATATGGAATAATTATTCAATGAAAAAATTTGATTCCATAGGGGGAAAACCTGCAATCCCAAAAACCAAAGGGCATCAAATCCCTATGTCCAATTATAATAGATACACCACAATCATTATGAGAAAATAACTCTCTGAAACCAGATGATAGAAAATATCAAATCATATTGGACCACACAGGGGGACTAAAATGAATATATTCACATATAACCCTAGGAGTCTAGTAAACAATATCTCATATTAATGGGGGTATTCATCCTTAATAAAATCTTTATAAACTCACATCATCACTCTCCCATTATATATATTGATATACCGAACTCACTAGGGAATATTTGTTCCAAGAAAATTGAAATTATCCATAAATTTCCCAACTTAGAATCTCATGCATGGGGGGGTGGGGGGGGGTTCAAATAATCAATCTAACCAAAAATGAAGAGAACAAATAGGGAATGATATAATGCTTGAGGGGTTTTTTCCCCCATAGAAAGGTGACCCACACCCCATCACATTAAAGAGTATACATACTCATTGTATAAGAGGGAAGAAAACTCTTAAACTAAACAAGGATTTAAAAAGGGTGTCTTGAGACCTATATATTATCATGGGGTGATATTAACCCGCAATAAGGGGAACCCCCCCCCCCCCCAATTAGCAGAAAACAACTATTGTGACATACATAATAGGAGAAACCCGGTGCATGTAATATACCATAAGACTATGATGAATTATACTATTCACACAACTTGAATAACACCATCATCATACAATAGATAATATGTTTCAACTTATGATCCCTAAAAATATTTATCATTACTCAACCCCCAAAATATCTCATGTCACATCTCAAAAATGTGTCATGGATCTTGTGCCAAGTTAGTGTCTATGTACCATCTTAGGGATGTTCTAAACCCATGGTGGACCTCATGCCTCTCCTAGAACCAAGTTCATCCAAGGAGAAAACTATCTACATCCATGGTTTTTCATCCATAAATTAATGATTTATCTATAAGAAATATTCACCAAGCATGGAGGTCTCACACCTTACTTCTCTTCTGGAACACCAACTCCATTAAAAATAAGAAAATCCAAACACCAACCATTCATGCATGTCAATGAGAGTACACAAATACCATATCTAAATTTCTCACATTATATAGTCATCACACCAAAAAATATTTATTAATGGGACCAAACATGAATACTCTAAATTATATATTCTCTATATCACACAAACACAACCCATGGTTTAACATGGAAGTGTGATAGAAGATATATGCCAAATTTAATGAAGAATATCTTTAAAGGACAAATCAATAGGATCCGAATTCATAACTCCCCCATCAGATAATCTAAACCACAAGGAAGAACTCTATCTTAGTGGTGTAAGATAAATATGGTAGTATACTCGTGTATTATGATAGTCTATAACACCCTTTAGGTTACCCTACTATGTAGAGAGGAAAAATAAATACTAGACTAGATGATTGTGTCAATGAATCCTCCATCTCATAAGGATATATACCTACTCCCAACTCTTATAGATTTATAATCTCTACATTCCTATTATGGTTACATTCCCAAACATCATAATTCTTTTAGGGGATCACCATACTTATACCAACTCTAAATCACCACCCATATTCCATCATCATTGCATCGAGGTGAAGATCCATTACCATCATTATATCATCTCACCAACAATACATGATATTGAATGACCCCCAAAATATTCTATGTAAAAAGGTACTTAGAATAAACATTTATGTTATCTAAATATTAATTCATTGTGATAAAAATCAAAAATACGCACTAGGTAAATGTTTCATGACATCTATCGTGGGGTGAATGGTATGTAATCCCAACACCCCACTGAGGGTGTGTAAATATACTCTAGTCAGTGGGTATTTTCTAAATACATGACATGCCATATGGGACATATTGTGTGTAATCCACATGGGGTTCCAAATTGTGTACCCTGTATTTAAGACATGTTGTGTAATAAATGTAGTTTATACTTCTACACACCATGTAACTCTTAGGTGATATCTGACTAGGCATGTGGACACATCCCAATTCATGTACTTGAAGGTCCCAAATGGCATGTCAATATTGAAAAAAACATCAGGTGGACTCTATCATCAAGCTAATGGCCACGGATGAACTACATATTATTTGATGATGAAAAACAATCCATGTGATCTAGTTTTCCAGATGTAGAAACCATGAAAACATATTATCCTTCTCATTATACTATAAATCTTTCTACTATATGAATAAATACATTTTGCGAAGGACCATGGAACACCCAGAAAGGGGACGGGTGAATTAGGGTGTCATATTATTCTTGTAAACTAATAGATCTTATTCCCAAATTGGTAGGATCCTATAAAAATATTATGAAGAGGAAGAGAAGAAAAAATACATTCGAAGTGATGACAGAATAATTTGACATGGTGAAAAACTAAGGGCCACACCCAAGGAGAATATTCGGATAGTTTTTCGATCATACTAAAATCAACTAATCTTCAGTAGTTATGGAGTAAGAATGTTTAGTGCATTCACTCTATAATAGGTGAACATTCATTTCAATGCCTTAGGGATAACACAATTTTTCCCTCAGATCACCGACATTGATTCCCCTTTTCTCACTTTTTTTGAAATAATCTGAACTCAGTTTATCATCTTCGTGGTCCCTTCAATGTTTGGGCATTAAATCATCTATACTCAATTGTAAATAGATGCCATGTTGAAGTCATGTTTTCACCTATCGATATATTGAACCTTTTATTGCTCTATTAGTTATCAAAATTTTCCTCTTCATATTAACCTCCTTCCTCTATGAACCATACTACACCATGTACTGTGAGTGATTCCTCCAGGAACAACTCCTGCTCAACCACATACTGTACCTCTTCCAATGCATACTTCCTTGCTCAGCATACTATGAGGATTCCTCCAAATACTACCCTTATCCATGTACTATGAGGATTCCTCCATGTACATCCTCTGAAAATCAGGATTGTATAATTCTTTCATAGCCCATATCCTCATACAACTACTTCTATGTTGATCAACTCCCCCTCCCCAAACTACCTTCTGCAAACTGGCCTTCTTCCTCCTCTTACTGCCTTCCGTGAACTGTTATGGACATCATCAAATTCCTTTTAGATTTTTAATTAATGTATTTGTGGGGTTTTCATTCCATTTACTACATCTAGATTTCAAAGAATTCCTATCATATTTTTTATCTGAGATCCACATTCTAATTAAGGGATTATTTCTCTTTATATATGAAAATATATCCTCCTAATCTACTAATGTGATATTTACCGAATCATCAATACAGAACCACCTTTACATTATACCATGAAACACCCATGAACTATATCCATTTTCAGTCCATGTACCACAATTCTCCCTACATGGCATAACAAATAACCCCCTAATTTATGCAAAAAACACCCTTTCTGGTTTCTTAAAACTCTTCCTCATTTTTCAGAAATAACACACCATCCCATGAACTATTTGCCTTCAGTGATCCGCATGCATTCCCATGACCATCCTATACTCTACAAACCATTCCTCGTACATGGTCTATGTAACATTCTCCATTCCATGAAACTATTTTCCCCATTCCCCATATTTCCCTTCATCATCCCAGAACCATTCTTGGTACATGGTACGCGGTTCGTATCCCATTCTATTTGGTTCCCATCCATTGATGATTTCCTTCCAAATTCTTCATCTAGTTCACGATTATGTAGAAATCCTTCCTTCTCCATAAATAAACTATTATTTTTTAGGACCAAAATAGTTGAAAAAAACTGGGAAATTGCATCACCTTCGATATTGATTTCAGCCTCAATCGCAAGACCACCTTCCTTTGCAACTCTATGATAAACACAATAAGGATTCCCAACAAACACCAACCATAATACATTTCCATAAAAGAACATAATTTGTTCCATCATTTAGGAGTAGTAAAAATTTAAAATATAACATGAATAAAAAAATTGAATAAATGATCTCGAGGGGGAAATAAAATTAATAGTCCCACCTGGAAACAAATCGTCAAATCATTGAGGTTGGATTCATTCTCCATCACCATAGAGTTCTCGTATTGATCATGTTGTATTCTCCCTAGTTGAAGATCCTCCTCCCAATCCCTCATTATATCTTTAGTCTAATAGAATCAATTAGGGGATGGTCTTACCTTCTTGTCATGTGTAATGTGATGAGAATAGGGTTAGGGATAAATAAATAAAATAAAAAATAAAAATGACCACAAAAGACCCAACCTTGGTCCGGGGACCAAAATCTTGTTAATACCTCACCTAGATAAAAATAACCATTTTATACTCAACCATGAACTTGGAATTTCCAAATAAATATTTTTTAAGAGATTTCAACCTTAAAAAATACAAGAACAAATAATATTTGTTTGATAAACATTATATATCAATAAAAATATGTTCTGCTGGGAATCTCAATAAATTTATTCCCAATGGTAAACTCCCAACCATATGAACAGTTGGACATTCAAAAAAAATTTGCAAGGTAATTTTTTAGTGAAATTTTCCAATCCTCCCATTATGATGGTCTATGGATTAGAAGCTTTATAATGATCAATGTTTTTTCATATGGGGAAACTAGGATCTCTGTATTATTTTTGAATGCTTATTTAACCAAAACAATTTTCCTATCCATAACCATCATAAAGGAATTAAATGCGTAAACTAACCTAATAATGATAACTATAGATACCTTGTTTAGAAGGGTTATATATCCATCACCATGGGATAATATATCATCATAAGATCCACATGTTATTTCATCAACGAGAAAATATAAACTCTGTATAAGTGTAATTCCATAAATAAGTTATATAAGAAAAAGCTATATAAGTATTCATTTAAAATTTAAACAACTGAACACTCTCACATCAGTAAAATAAATCACAAAAAAGAACATATATCTTATGTGAGTCTTATATTCCAAATATTATGTTTGTTGAAATTCATATTTCCACTACAGGAAAATAGCCAAAATATATATTACAATATCAAATACGGACATCATATGTTAATATATATCTCAAATGTGACATCCAAAACCAAGGTCAATATTTCTTCTTGTCCCAACTTCCTCCCACCAAATACATCTCGATGAGGAGAGATAAATAATGACAACTAATTATCACCTTCAGTAGGCCAACGGTTTTTGACGAGCACCAAGCCTCTGTATAAAAATATAGGATAGAAAGATACGATGTTTAAAAAAAATCTATGAAATAAAGGGAACCCCACACATAATTCTCCTTAATTTTTTTTCTCTCAAACCCTAATTTCTTACTTCCTATGAACTCACATATATTCCAAATAACATATACCACTACCCCATATAATATTCATATCACATCACACCAGCACACACCTCGGGCACTATCCAAGATTATGGTAACATCTCATTTTTTATGTAGAATCCTAGTTCATCACATTTTAATCATAACTAGTGCAGTAGGGTATCATGAACATGAAAAAAATCAAACTTCATCCATTTTCCTTCCATGAACAACCCCCACAAAAATCCTCCCCATGACATAGGTATATTATGTCTCACCAGAAAAAATTTGGGTCCCTACCCCATAACATGGTCATATCACATCTTTAATCAAAATACCAAGTCCATCTCCTAGTGCACAGACTAACCTCCCAATATTGTAACCTATGCATATCTACACACATGGAAGAGTGAGATAGAGTGAGAGCGTAAGAGTGAGTATCCAATCATCTATCCTCATCAAATAGATATTTGAAAAAAATCGTATGGAAATATCAGTGTTACGACATAAGGTTAAATGTTTGTAGGGTTTGTATAAAAATAAAAAGGAATTTATAATGTATCTACATATAGCCTCACACAATAAAAAACTATGGATTTAGAAGAAAATAATAAAAAAATAATAACAAACCGACTTTTTCTACCACCTCTATATGAATGAAACTATAGAAACTAGAAGACCCATCACACACCCAAGAAAAATATCATTATCCACACCTTTCACTTAATTATTTAACAATAACTACATTTAACCACACAACCCATCATTTATTTGTTCATTACGTAGTTTCATCCCATTTACCAAACCAATACCCATCCTCTTAAACCATTATAGTATAATTATTCCATCACTACCCAATAAAATTACACAATGAAGCCACAAAAGATAAGAATATCACCCCTCACATCGAATCAATACCTCACCACCACAAAAGCAAGTCCAAGAAAACCATCACCTTTCCACAATCAACACTTCTCCATTAATAAATGATAAAAAAACTAAATATCATACCCACGCCACATTACAACCACACATCACTATCCCACAATTATGTAAATGCATCACAAGACATTATATACCATATTACATATTTAACAAAAAATTTATTATCAAATTTCACTTTATTTTAGTGGTTTTATCACACAATCAATAAATCTAGGAGAAACTATTCCATTAACCGAATTTAAGGGAATATCCAATTTATATATTAGGGTGACATAACAACAACCAAACAATAAGGGATTTACAATTCATAACCAACTAGAATTAAAAAATACCCCAATGGACCTATATTTTAGTAGGCAATTCTTCTCGTACAATCACAATTTCAAAATAATGTCAATGATGTAAAATCATGGGAACAATTCCCCTTTCCCCTTCAATTTAAATTATCCATTTATTTAACATAAAATGAGCTAATAAAACCATATCACATAGAAATAAAATAGAAAATCCCACCTGCATGATTAAATAAATGAAAATGAAGGAACTCACTACCTAAAATAAGATTTCCGATGTCATTTCACACCACTGGGTGAAGAACCAAATCCCTTAAAAAATATCCACACCACAAGATCATATATAAATATAGACCACATTGAAGGATTTTCATAAATACATCCCAAATAACAACCCAAACCATATCTACATAAATACAGGGAATCTTAGAAGAATAATGGAAGGTAAATACCAAGAAAAGAGGAGAAAACGCATAATAGATCACAAATATATATCAACTCGAACCAAGGGATCAAAGAAAGTGGAAGATGGAATGATTATATTCATGAGACCACATGGGTTATTATATAAGGAAATAGAGATATAGTTGTGGACAAATGACATGAAATATGATGAAATTGTTATAAATTAACTTGGAATGCATAACTTTTACACCATATAAACAACTCCTAAAATGAAATCCACAGGATCCCAAAAAATCCATTTTTCATTAAAATTAATTACACCTCATCTTTTATTTAATTAAAAATTATGAATTCATTTTAGGATGTGAATTTATTTCATGTGTTCCACCTCATCAACATACAATCCATGAAAATAGTCAGAAAAATATTTGAACCACTAATCAACATCATTTACCCCTTCACAGTGTGAATTCCCAACTCTAGATTTTTAGAAAATAAAACCATCACAGAACCTCCTCAAGCCTCCTCTAGAACACCCTTAATAACCTAAATCAAAAATCTAATTGGTTAGGAATGAATGCACAGTTTCATAAAATACCCATCAAAGGATACTCAGCCTCAAAAATAAAAAATCATTCCTAGGATGAAGGGGGGTCCGAACAACCACCCTATGAGATACATCTCAACGATATTTTTACATTTCAACCTAATCCCCATAAAATAACACCAATCTAGAAACAAAAAAAATTCACTTCATAGTCACCAAAGGCCACCTTTCATACAACTACAGTACCACAAAACCATATCTACCTCTACGTAGCTCAAACCAACAATAGAAACAACCATTAAACAACACAACCCAAAATACATAAATCAGGTAATTCCATCATAGATTTAATTTTAATATCGACTCCATGAATCACTAACACACCCTAAATAGTATATTTGAATTTTTATAATGTTTCTCAATTAGGATGAAAATAATCCCCTTTTTATATGTTGAAGCTTAATCAAACATCATACATAAATAAAACAAAAAAACTCAATACACAAAATGATACAAACGTCACATTTCCTATAAAGGAGAAATTTTTTTTAAAAAAAACTTGGGGTACTATGAATACATATTTTTTTTCTCTCCCAATTACTCTCCTATAGAACACTATGACTCTGCGACACACAAACCAAGTGATTGGTCCACACATGTAGTGCCTTCTCTAAGAGATCGGGGATCTCTAATAGCCCCTCCATGAATGTTGTTTCATACTCAATATCCAACTCCCCCTAGTAAATGAAATTTGAGTCATAATGAAGATACTAAAAAATATGATAGTTGTCAATGGAATCAGAGATCATCTCAAGCCATTGTGAAAATTTCAATTGATACCCCACTTCTCTAACTCTCCCAAACACCTCATGGATTCAGAAACATAGATCAATATTACACTCTTGCCAAAACTATGCATCCCATGAATAGGGGAAACCTTTAAGAACACGTGGTCCAGAATATTTAATTCCATGTTCCACCTCATAAGATCAACATAAGACTTATTCAGCCCTAATATCCTTTCATCCTCTCATGAATAGGATGATCATTCTCTGTTCGGATATCCACCACCTTAGGACTAAGAATTGTTACCTCTCCAAACTACATCTAGAAAAATGAATAATGACATGGTTTCCATATAAAGACATAGGCGAGGTCATGACAGTGGCTGAGTGAGAACTATAATTATATTAAAACTCAACCAATTGGAAAAAATTTCACCCATTCTAAAAAATTCAATGATGAAATCACACAACATATCCTCCAATAACTAGATGGTCCACTATGTCTTTCCTACAGTCTAATAGTGGAATGTTGTGCTGAGGTGAAACTAGGTTCTAAAAGAATTATACAATCCCATCTAGGCTCGCAAGGTAATCCATGCATCCCAAACAGAGAAAATGGACCTTAGAGCTAATTGAAAACACACCCCTCATCTTCACACTTATTAGTAAAAAATTTAACACACTTGACAACTTGATCATTCAGAAGTGGGATGATTTCATCAAATGATCTATGGTCACCCTGATAAAATCCCAAAAACCCTGATATTATTTTAAACATAAGATGAAATCCATCAATATTTCATCCCATTTACTCTAAGGAACATCCAATGGTTGTAGAGAAAATTCTAAAAACATGATTATTGGCCTTTACCTAATAGAGAACCAAACAAATCACCACAAACTCTTCCAATGCCTATTTTTTCTTTGACTACCAAAAATGTATCCTCCATACATGATACATTTTGGATACTCATAGGTGTAAAACCAAAGGTTATCTATGATACTCATGAATGGATCCCTCATGAAATGTTATTAGAAAGAATTTCCTCCTATCAAATAACACCCAGTTCTGAGCATCCTTCAACCATCCCTCTGAATCGTCATTATGCCCAACAAAATTCCACATCACCTCTACCACATAGTATCTCCACTAGGAATTCTCCACCTGTTGTATAAAATAATTCTACACAAGCATATATAATAAAAATGATCTACCATCAACCACTATTGCATCTATGTTTAGGGCTTCCGACTCCTCAATAGCTATCCAAACGTCCCCATAGTCCGTAATAATATCCTTCTATGAAATATTTCCCAAAGTGTGAGACAGAACATTCAATTTCCTTAAGGTATAGGATATCTCAAAATCATAATATTAAATAAACTCAATCCACCTCCACTTTCTAAAATTTATATCACACCAAGAAAATATATATCATGAACTCTTGGGATCCATGAAGATCACAAAGTGCTTACCATATACGTAATTCCTCAAAAATTTCACCCAAATAAAAACCACTACTAAATCGATATCATGGGTATAATAGTTATGCTCAGGGGTACATAACTTCCTAGACAAATAAGATATCACTGACCTCTAATGCATAAACACACATCCCTATCCTAGAAGGGAAGCATCACAAAACACAGTAAACATTACAACATCCATAAGGTGCTAATGCATTGGAGAACTTAGAAAATTACACATTTGGTAACCAAACACTACAGAAAACTAATCAGTGCAACCAAACACATTTTCCATGATAGTCAATGATGTTAACATGGGTTAAAACTTGAGAAAAACTAGAAAACACATCCACTAATAGCCATCAAGACCAAGGAATCTTTGATCCTCTTCCACTTTCATTGGTACTTACCAATAAACCACTTCATCAAACATTGATGGATCTACAAAAATACCATACTGAGACATCACATTCCCATGGTAATGAAAATCTAGTTTCTAAAACATACACTTGGTTAAATATAAACAGAGTTGGCATTGTCTAAGAACCACCAATACAACTTTGAAATGATCAGTATTCTACTCCATGGACTTTGTGTAGATCAATAATTTATCGATGATCATGAATAAGAACTAATATAGTAATTCAGGAAACAATGATTTCATGAATCCAATTAATATATATTGGGAATTTTTATCACTAAATGTCCTAACTACAAAAATGAAGTTCGCATACCTATATATAAAGGTGGTCTTCAAGATATCACCCTAAATCACCCTTAAATGGGGATATAGAGACCATAGATCAATGTTAAAAAACCAAATACCCCCTCTTAATAGATTGAAAATATAATTTATCTTCATAAGGGGGTAATGTTTCATGGAAGTTACATGATTCAACCATAGGTAATTTTTAAACAACCTCAAAAAACCATCATCCTTCTTAGAGAAAAACATTTGATTAAGCCATAGAGACACACCAGGCTGAATAAAACCATTCTACATCAGATCATATTTATAAATCCACATATCCTATAATTCATATGGTTTCACCTAATAAAGATCCATCAAAATTGAAGAGGCACGTGATTGTAATTCTATCCCGATCGTAACATCACATTGAGGAGGAAGCCTCCAAACCCCCATGGTAAACATCAAGAAACTCCCAAGGAACCTAGTGACGCCACTATCCCAGTATCCTATGATTCCAAAGAAATCCATGACATAAGAAAAATAAGGGACTCCACATGCTGACTGCCCACTTGATGACCCTTCATTCCAATAAAAACAACATTATTTTGATCCACATTTTTTAACACAAATCTTCTCCATAGGTAGTCAATTATATAACATATAGAATAAATCCAATTGATTCCTTATATTTTATTTTATGGATTCATATATAGAATTAATATATCCATTAGTGACTAATGTGTCAACATCATTAGTCTACACCCCCACATACTTCAAACAAGATACTCTAGCCTCTGACTAGTATAGTAAACACCAGGGGAATGGGAAGGCTCTATAGATATATTCCCGTAACATGAAATATAGTATTAGTCATAAAATTTTGTGGTTTTATTGAATTAATCAAAGGCACAAACAATGGTATATAAGAAAACTAACTGCACCTTGAACGACCTCAAACCCCTCTGATGATGCTACCTCCATTGTGAGAAAATTACCACGCCCAGCTCCTCTACAACACTATAGATTACATCCCTCATAACCATGCTGGTATCATGGTCCCTAAACATATGGAACGTACTATGTTTAGCCATTATCCACTCTGTATCCCCAAAAAGGTGTATAATATATATACCCCTTCTATTGAAATGGTCTCACTAGAAACATCTTCTAACGCTACCACGTAACCTTTCGATGTCCAACAGAGTGATATCAAAGAATCATTGGACACTAATAATGGTAGTGGACACAAACATAATAGACCAATAACATTATCTTGATATCCCTAGGAAAACCGGAAAAATATCTCGCCTAAGAAGGCCGAAAGGGAATTTGATGAGGAAAAATCAACACTAGTTTAAACATGAATGGTCATCTTGACTATGACCTACCACTATGAACCCATACCCATAGAGAATCCTTCTAATTCCCTTCTCATGGTAAAACTCTTCTAGGGTGAGTAATGGTGATGACCTCCATCTTATTATGAACTACCAAATATCTACGGAATGTAAAAGGTTTATCTATATAATGGATAGAAGGATATATTTTCTCCTCAAGATTTCTCATACATGACTCCGTATATTGAAAATAGTCTAAGGAAGGACATAGAAGGTCATTTTTCTAGATTCTGATCTTTTGCACTGACATACACTCCTAGTTCAGAGACATATGCTCCTACCTCTTCAATACATTCATGTATAATGAGAGGAACTATTCAAGAAACTCATTTGGAATGTTAACCCATAAAACATCTTCATCATTCCTCCCACACGTAAACAATGTCCACCACTAATGCACAACTCTCCATTTATATCTAACTTCCAAATTGAACCAATATCCCACTGAGGCCCATACCAAACTAAAATTTTTCTCGATATCATTCATGTATCTCTATGAATCCACATATAAATCACATCCCTAAAGCATTCCGAAAGCATGATGTTGAAAACAACACAAAACAATCTACAAAGATTCATAATCCTCTACTATATCAACCTTATAGATATCAACTGAATCTACCTATTGGACCTCAACAACCTGACCCACATGAGGATTATGTCTATGAGCCATTTTTGAAATAAAATAAATAATTTCATAACCCCATTCATATGGAAATTTCTTTAGAATCATTTAAATTAACATAATTCATTTTAACCTTCATGAAAACTCATTTCAGAATAGAACACAAGCCATCATGATGCATTTACCTATCGTAGGTGTATAACCTACAAAAACAACCACTTAACTCGGTCATTTAATAAGATTATATTTTTCACTACATCATGGGGGTGCTAAAACCATGTTTCTTAGACAATCTCCTAGTCCAATGTCATGAACCAATGTCAACTATAACTATTTTTTTACCAAACAATGAAATCCTCACTATTCTAAACTCTATAATACATCCTATCTCTCACCCATCACCTCTAATTTGACTTTGTCATGACCCCCACCAGAAAAAATATATGATAATGAGGGAAGAGAGTTAATGATACCCTGAGTCCAACCTACAATAGTCCCCAAGTTAGCGACTAGCCCTGAGGGTATACAAATATCATGAAATGGGAGGTATTAACACCTATAATATTATATAATTTTGATATAAGAATCATCTGCATGTATGTCTATGAATTAATATAAAATGAATCCAAAACTATCCCACAATACATGTATAAATAATATAGGTACAGATAATTATATCAAAAATTAAACACCCAACTATAAATCTAGAGTAGAAACATGACAACTATCCAAAATGATCTTAGGTAGAACCATCTACCATAATCCACATAATCATACCTGAACACTTAAAATGAGTGTATATATGTATATTAAACATACATGTATTCTTAGTAGTAAAACAAATGTATCTTTTTCACATGTGGAAGAAGAGTACTAATGTACCCATTAGAAAATAGAAGAAGCACTGATACCTAAACGACTTAACTATCCATCATAACATCTGTAACGAATTACCACTAAAAAATAAAAGACATGTTTACTCACATAACCAAAAGCATATCAATAAAGGGTTTCACAAACCACATTCCGAAAAAAATTTATTTTCTCACACCACAGGTTGTATCTCATTGAACTCCCAAATCATTGGAATAATATATACCAATAAAACCAATGTATAGTCACTTATTATCAGTCCCGCAAACACCTAGGCCACTACCCAACATCGCGGTCATATATCCTCTCACACATTGGGACATGGGCTATCACATCACTACCAAAACTAGAGTATTAGTGTATCATTAACAAAAAGGGAATCAAACTCGTTCCCTCATCTAACAATGATAAAACCAAACAATAAGCATATCCACAATATAGATAGGTCAAATCTCACTTAAAGTCACCTCAACAAAATCCAAATAGCATGATCGTATCATATCTCAACCCAAAATACTTATTCCATCACTTAGTGCAATAATAAAATTCTCGACACCACAACCTGTGCATATCTACATGCCTACAAGAGAGAGAAGAGAAGAGAAGGTGGCCATCCATCCATCCCCATCTCTAGGATGTTGGAAAAAATAACCTTCCGATGTAAATATGTGTGGGGGAACATATTTCTCGATTCTAGGGTGGTTTGTATAGAAATCAGAAGAAATATACAATCATATACAAATAGTCACGTAGAATCACAATATAATAAACCATTATTTTCATAAATTTACATTACATCATTTTCATATATCATTTCATAATTTTCACAAACCCACACCCAAATATTGTATTACTTAAGTGCCTTTGTAAACATTGAGACATAAGAAACTAGTTCATAACAGAAATATAGATTCTCCCACCTATTTATTTATAACTAGAACCCTTTTTGATATTTTAGGATTAATAACAATCTTCATATCCTATGAAAGACAAAAATAAGAAAGGGTGAGCTCATATTATAAAAAAGGGTAACCAAATGAGACATGATATAATAAAAAAGGGAGACATGACGTCCTTCATATCTTATTTCCTCTAAAGTGGTTGTCTAGTGTATTGAACATGTTTTTACCACCTTCATCTGGGATGCACATGCTGAAGGTCATAGTCATTTAGAATCATGGAATATAATTTATGGAGATTAGGGGAGTGGAGGAATTGACCTCAATAGTGTCATTGATTCTATGAACTTAATTCAAGAGAGGTCGGAATGGGGCTTCATGAAGGGAACATCATTATGTTCTAAGATCAGTTCCAATAAGTATTGGGTAGTTTTGGGAGGACTAGGGAGTAGAAGATCCAAGATGTGATGGTCAATATGGAGCCATGTAAATATTCTCCATGATCTGTGTCGATGGATTTTTGGGTGTGGATCATTTAATTACTTGGATACCAACTGGGTGGGAATTTCTTTGTCTATTTTGGGGTGTATGGTGTAAGATATTTCCTTCACATAGGACATTATGTACCCTCATTTTAATTGTGCCCCTGTCAACCATCAATCATAGGATGTCATCATAATCGTCTATATCAATTATAACCCAAAAGGTCTAACTTTTACTATATCTTCATCTGGGCTCTCCTAAATACAGAATTGTCATTGGGTTTTTAATGGGGATCACGATCATGATACCTGGGGGGATTTTCTATGGAATAAATAGTAAGATTCTAAAATCAGCTTCATGTTATATAAGATAGGAAATCAGGCCATTTCTACTGATGAGAGAGTGCGAAAGTGGGGTGTTTCCCTTGTCTCATAATGTAGTTGTTTCAATCAACCAAGAGAAGAGTCCATTTTCCATTTATTCGTAGAAGGGGAAAAGTTTTCCTCCATGTGGCTCGAACTAGGAGCATACAATAGGCATTTGGATCTGGAGGATCCCAGTTGTAATTTTATTCAAACATGGATTCACAATTTGCATGATAACATACATAATTTCAATGCTCAGTCATTCTTCATGGTATAAAGATTCTAGAGCTTCTGGAATGCACACAACAGTGTTTTCCACGGGGGCCTTCTGAGTTCGTGGCTGGTAGTCTTGGTATGTGCCATCTCCCAGGCTATTGATATGGTCCTTCTTCTTAAGCATTTGGATTCATCTCATTCCCTCTATTATCTCATGACTATAAAGTTATCTAATATCTATTTTTACAAGTCTCCCTTATAGGGAAACTGAGCTTGATGGATTCATCCTATTATTGGTCTCATGTTGAAAAATGATGGGTAATGCATTAGTGGAACCATGAGAGGGGGGAAGAGTTGTTTTCAATCGTGATGGATCTATCATTTTTTCCTACACTAATTCTTTTGGATATGGGGAACTATGTACTAGAAGAAGCTTCATCCATGCATAGGGGCAGGAATTATTCATATCCCATGTCTTCTCGCTAGAGGGTGTGTAAAATGATTCATCTATTCTTCATAGAGCCATTACAAAGTCTATCTCAATTCCAAGGGGAGTCACTTATTTGGTTCCAAGATGCAAGAGTCTTATCTCCAATAACATTGTTATTACTCATAAATGGCAGGAATGGAATATGGTGGAAGGCTTCCTGGCCTCAGATGACTCCCCTAATAACTATCGTGTCATCTTTAATATTATTGGTTCCCTCCCTTCCGAGTGTGATAATCTTGTGATAGATGCAGATCATGGAATAAATTATATTTGGACCATGTAATTATATTTCATATTTTCCACCCTCTTTTTTAGTAAATTTTTTTAATGTTGGAGGGATGGGTATGAGAACATAATTATATCATTAAAGGATCATAACCATCATATCAAACATCTTAAACATGAATCAGGGCACAAAGATTGGTAGTTCATGAATCATGAATCATAATAGAATCAAGATCCAAATCCATGAAAGTATAACATAAGAGTGAGACCTGGAATAATAGCATACACATGAACATGTAATAGAATTCCCTATTAGTTAAGACACATTACTAATACTTAATAGAGAACTTCATGGGGACTACACCAACTAGGAAGGACACGCCACCATCCCCAGTCATAGTGCTTTCCTTGTAAGGGATTGGGGTTCCCCATATTCCCACAGTTGATCATGTTTCCCTATCATCCCATAGTGGATCAGGTTTCCCCATCTTACTATAGTGGATCAGGTTTCCCTATCTTCCCACAATAGATTTGGTTTCCCCATCTTCCTAGAGTGGATTGGATCTCCCCATCATCCCTTAGTAGATCTAGCTCATCGACGTGATTCTCATCATTACCTGATGATATTAACATCATTACCAAATGCATTATAGAATGATATAGGTCCAACCCATCACCTAATAAAAACGATACATTTTTTATCCAACAGAGCATAAATCATTCATTATAACAGAATACATGGAGTAAAATTTGTTTCATAAACATCATTTAATCATAACATAACCCATATAAAAGTAATTTTTTTCATAAATACCATTATCTCATAAAAATAAACCATTCTAGAAAGAATAAGAATGTTATTGTTCAATCATATTCCCAATAAAGAATAAACTATGACAATTAATTTCATTTTAGATGGAAAATAGTTTTGAATGTTCTTTATAATTTATTTTGTGAAAATATCCTTTCCCATTGAAATATTATTTTAAAATAAATAAACAAATATAAAAACTTTTTCATTGATAATAACCATGAAAATATATAAAATAATCTTTTTAACATATTCAAAATATATTTTCATGAAATGATTAAAATTTATTTGAAAATAATTGGAATATATTTTTAGAAAACATTATTTTGATGGAAACATATTTCCAATAAAAGAGAGAAAAAAAGTTATGAAGCTTACAATATCATGAAATAAATATACTGATGATACAACCTGTCTAAGAGAATTATATAAACCATTAAAAAAGAATATATGTGTATAAAGTTACATGTGTCTCAAAGATAAAAATTTAATACTTAATTACCTCAATAATTTTTCAAAATTTGATCTTTAAAACACAAGAAAGGTAGATAATCAAATAGATTCGTCAATAAACATAATAGTTTTGATAACAATCATAAAAGACATGTGTCTCAAAGTAAAAAAGTGAGACTTAAATCACTTACTACTTGAGTAACTTTAGAATCGTGAACCCCTCAACTTAATAACATCAATCAAATGTTTTAATATCATTAAAAAATAAATTAATGCAAAAAATCATATAGGTCATTATATACCCCACATAAAATTATGGACTGGAGAATATCGCATGTATATCAAGTAAATAATAAGTGAGAAAAAAATCCCTTAACTAAAGTCTTTAATTCCTTTACACTAGTTAAAATATTTAGTATAATACATTTAATCTTATTATAAATCTTTCATAAAACCTTTCTCATATATCTAATACCATATTTGATTTAATTATGCCTTTATATTACTCTCTTATTAATAGTTTCTTGTTAATTTATCATTTCTAATAATAATTAAATTTTTTTCATACATGATTTGATTTAAATTCCAAATCCTCTTAATAATATAATGAATTAAATATTTTTTGAATGTAATACATAAATTATATAACATAAATTTTCAGTATATAAACATTTACCATAATCTAAAAATGTTAGATATATGAAATAGTATACACCTTTCATGGAGACTATAAGCCATACGTATGCATGAATATTGTTTGAATTTTTTATTTGGTTCAAACAAAATAAAATTGAATGATATATCATCATTTAAGAATCATTTTTATGTCATATAGAACATATGTATTCCTAAAAAGTAATACTTATTAGCATCCCTAAAAAATATGTGAATAACAAATCACATAGCATCATGAAGATGGTAAGCCATATGTATGTATGAGCGACATTACCCTTTTCCAAAAATTTTGGAAGGAAAAAATATAGACAAGATATTATTAATAAAAATTATAATTATATCATAAATATAATATAAAAATAATGTTTCAATAATAATTACAAACCATATGAGGTGGTAATGGAAAAGTGAACAACATCATTTCATGGGGTGGTAGTTTTCCTTAAACAATAATGATATGTGTGTTAGCCATTAGATGGAGGGGTGTGTGAGTGTTGCTTGAACCATTAATATAATAAAATCCTGGTATATTAAGGATATTTATTTTATTATATAAGCATGATATAAAAATAATTTAACTAGTTCAACCAATAAATAAAATAAAAATGTTTGTTGATGAATGTTACATCTTTTTTGGAATCTCCTTTTCATTTTCCAAAAAGGACTCCATTGGTTAGATTTAAAACCAAATTAAGGTGTGTTAGATTAAGCGAAGAATGTTGGGAGAAGACTTTGGAAAATTATCTCTGAGACAAATTGCTTTGAAGTTTTTTAAAAAAAATAAGGGGAGGTTCCCTTTAATAAGAGAGTTGATGGGAACATTTGGAAATTCTAAAATTATTATTTTATAATAAATTCATACATAATAAAAATACCTAAAAAAGAAATTTATTTGAATATAAGATAATATAAGGATATAATGTCATTGTATATTAAATTTTTGAGTGGTTTTGATGAAATTTTAAACGTTTTTTTATAAACCCTAAGTAAATATATTTTAAATTTTACAATGATAAAAAGGAATTTAATGTTAATGTGATGAATGTTTTACATATAAAGTTTAAATTGGACCATAAGTGGTCAACTTACGATATTTTAGACAATATTTGAAAGTTCCCAGTCAATGTAATTGTATCAATGAGAGGGGTAGGGGAAGAATCAGTGATAGTAATTCTTCTTATATATCCTAGAAACCAACTTCACCTTCGGCTAAATATTTCAATTCACAATTGAAAACAAATCAAACACACAAACATAGAAACACAATAATTCACTACTGGAAAACAGAGTTTTCCCAACACTTACATCCCAACGGTTTACTAAACCGTTGGGAATATCCATCTATACCAACGGTTTCTGATAACCGTTGGTATAGATTGTTTTTTTGAAGCTTTTAACAACGGTTCATCACAACTGTTTGTATAGGGGTGTTTTTACAAATGGTTCAATGAGAACCGTTGGTAAAATTGAGAATTTGGAGTTATATACCAACGGTTTTTAAAAACTGTTGGGAAAACTTTCCTAGAAATTCGCAGTAGCCAACCATCTCCCCCATTTGTGATCCAGAGCCCTAAATGGGAGCGCTTGGGAGATTTTGGAGGCGATTTTGGAGGTGCTTCGGGTTCTCTTCCTCCATCCCATCCAAGGCTGAGGTATTTTCATAGTTTTTAGTTTCGATTTTGATGTGGGATGAGACCAATTTCTATTCTCATATTCCACCCGAATTTCTGTTCCAGCCCAATTTAGGTTTTCATTCTTTATTTACATTCCATGCATATTCCAGCCCATATAGATTGCATTAGACAGTTGTCTAATTTTTTGATGTGCCTTTCATGTATCATTACCAAGAAAGTTTTATTATATATTATAAAATTCAATCACATGTTTAGTTTTAACATTCATTGTTACTTTATTATCTTGTATTAATAATTTATATTAATATTCTTTTCATATATTCCATCGTTGAGTGTTTTTACTTTTGTAATAAAATTCCAAGCTCATTTTACTTCATAGTGATTATTTAGATTTCAAAGTGTTTTTTTTTCATGTTAAATTTATTAAAAAGTTTTGGGGACTGATTAAAGTTATTAGATTCCAATTTCCATGCTTCTATGTTTGTTAAGAATTAAATGAAATATGATGGTTGTAATTAAATGAATGTCAATGTTCAATTTTTATCATGTATGGGTGATTAATAAATTGGAATGTGATAAACCATATAATTAAACCATTATTGATGCACATTATATACCAAAAGGTTATTGAATAAAAGTTATTCTTGTGAATTTCGTTACATCATTGATAAAAATGGTTGTGGTTATATGAGAGATACCTCCAATGGTTCTTTGATCATTGTTTTATGGAGAATTAATTGTTTAGGTCCGGTATTAATAGTAGCTTCCAGTGAGACCATTTTAGTATAAGGGGAAACAAGATAATGATCTACAAGGGGGTGATTGAGTTGGTAGAGACCAAACATTGTTTGTACCTTGTGTTCAAGAACCATAAATAGAGTGTTCCAATTAGGTGGTCATCAGTAAAGACGTAGGTAAGATTTCCAAGTCCTGTTTCATGAAGTTGAATATGCGGTGCTATAGTGGATTTGGATTTTTTGAGGTACTCTTAGTGTATTATAAACCCTCATTTGTTCCATATTCATTTAAATTGATTTAATATCATTTTTTTACACACACCATTATATCCTCTCAAACTATATTTAGAGTGTATTTTCATTCGTATGGTGTTAAATATTTTATTAAATGTCCATATTATCTTCTTTTGTGTGTTCTAGGGGTTTAGACTAATGACAGGGCTGCATGATTATTGTGGGGGTATTCTTTTCATATAAATATACCTATACAACCTGACCCCCTTGGACAACCAGACCACCCCCACGGAAAGGCCACCCACCTGGACACCGCGACCCCCCTAGACAGCCCCCCACCCCCTGGACACCTCCGACCTCCCGGATGGCCACACCACCCCCTAGACACCCTGCACCCCCTGGACACGCCACACACCCCTTGTACTGTCCCACCACTCCCATGATCCTCATCCTACTCCTTATCCTGATCTACTTGAAGAAGTTAAAGTATAAAAGTCTTATACTACTAACAAGACCCTTAAGGATTATGCATTCCTTGATCCACTTCTAATATCTTACTGGTCAATCCTTGAATATAGACATTAGAAATTTTGTATCGTATTTTCTTATATACACTGTATTTTGTTGTATTTCTTAATATGATTCTTATATAGAGTAATGTGTCAGTTATGCTTTTATATAGAGTAAAAAAATTTCATTTACGTAAATATTTTTTTCATTAAACTTTAATATTATTGAATTGCTTTGAAATGACTTATTGCGATTTTTTTACAGAATGGATAGAAGTTGGATGTACGAAACTGATCGGATTTCAACCAATTTTCAAAATAATTTGAAAAGCTTTCTAGATTTTTCATTTGATAAAGCTTCAGATAGTGGTCGCATACACTTCCCATGTTTTAATTGTGTTGGAAGACCTTGGTTGGGTCGTGAAGCAGTTAGCTATCATATAACCAAATATGGTTTCCAAACAAACTATTATGTGTGGTATCACAATGGAGAGAAAATGGAATCTCAAAATGTTGATGATCCAAATGATAGGACTAAATTGGAGAGTTTGATATATGATCGGTTTCCATTTATTTGACATCATGAGAAGGAAAGGATGTCCAGCCAACAAGATTTTGATACAAGCACACATGATGCGTCCAATGAAAATGATGATGTTGATAGGGTGAAAAAATTGAATGATGATGCGACGACTCCAGTATATCGTCAATGTGATAAAATTAAAAAGTTGGAATTTTTTATCCAATTGTTTTATGGGAAAACTATGTATGTGATTTCAAATACTGCAATTGATTACATTATTACCTTCTTGAAGGACTTACTTCCAGATGATGTAGATATCCCCTCAAACCACTATACGGCATGGAAGTTGGTTGATGAACATGGATTCTCAAAAAAAATTCATGCTTACCCGAATGATTGCAGCTTATTTTGGGAGGAAACTGCTGAAAGAAATGATTGTCTAAAATGCGGAACCTCCTGATGGAAGCCAAAAGATTATGGAACACCATCTCGTGTGCCACAAAAAGTAATGTGGCACTTTCCATTGATCCCCAGATTACAGAACCTTTTCATGTCTGATGAAATATCCGTAAAAATGTGATGGCATGACACCGAGAGAAAAAAGAATAATAAAGAGTTGGTTCACCCTGCAGATGGATTTTCATGGTAGCGATTTGATGCTCGATATCCTAAATTTGCAGCCGACGTGCGTAATGTGAGACTGGGTCTTTCATGTGACGGTTTTAATCCATTTGGGAAGATGCTTACTTCGCACAGCACATGGATGGTTATCATACACATTTCAAACCTTCCCACTTGGTTGTGTATGAAAAAGCCTTACACTTTCTTGAGTATACTGATATCTGGCCCTTCTGATCCTGGCAATGATATAGATGTATACATGCAACCTTTAATAAAAGAGTTGAAACTTCTTTGGGATGTGGGTGTGCCCACATACGATTCATGTTTGAAAGACATATATCATATGTTTGCTGCACTTATGTGGACTATTAATGATTTTCCAGCTTATTCAATGATGTCTGGATGGAGCACAAAAGGAAAATTGTCATGTCATGTTTATATGAAGAATACTCGATAGAGAAGACTAAAATATCGTCGTAGTTTTAGTTTTATGGTACATCGACGATTCTTGTCAATTAACCATCCATATAGAAACAATCGTCGAAGATTTGACAATACCATGGAGAATGACGATCCACCTCAGCATATGTCTGGAACCGATGTGCTTAATGAATTGATAGATTTCAGTTATTCATTTCGGAAGAGTGTAATGAAATCTAGAAAGAGGAAAAATGTTTCCAATGATACCTGTTACAATTGGAAGAAGAAGAGTATATTCTTTGAGTTGTCATATTGGTCAACCAACTTGTTACGTCATTGCTTAGACGTAATGCATAGTGAATTCTGTATAACTATTTATTTTTTAACATGGTTTTCCACTTTGGGGTTTTCATCTGCTTCATAGGGACGTTGCATTTGGATTCTGTTTTTTGCACTTGATTCTTATTGTATGATTAGTCTACTACCTAGACCATTAGTATTCCTTGGTTCTATGATACTCATTTTTCTATTTTTTTACTTAGCTTTATTAGTTATCCATGTATATCATTTTTATGAATGTGGAAAATGATATGGAAAATGTTCTTTGAAGTAGTGGCCAACACCACTCAAAGTGTCTAACTTTTATTTGAAATGGACAGGATTTTAAGTGAAAAAAACAACTAGCATACGGAAAACTGACCAAACGCATATGGATTATGTTTAAACTATAGTACAACGATCCATGGGTCATATGTGACGTGTACGAGTCAAGCCTACCTCAATCCGAGGGCCGGTGTGGCCGGTACCACTGAAAGCGTCTTTTTTTTAAATGGATGCGCTTTTAAGTAAAAAAACCACATAAGGAATATGGACCAAATGCATTCAGATACTATTGATAGTTTAGGACATGTATCCATGGGTCATATGTGACGTGTACGAGTCAACCCTGCCTCAATCCGAGGCGCGGTGTGGCCGGCACCACTCAAAGTGTCTAACTTTTATTTGAAATGGACAAGATTTTAAGTGAAAACAACAACTAACATACGGAAAATAGACCAAACGCATTCATATTCTGTTTAAACTATAGTACAACGATCCATGGGTATTATGTGACAATTACAAGTCAACCCCGCCTCAATCCGAGGGCCGGTGTGGCCGGTAGCACTCAAAGTGTCTTTCTTTTGTTTAAATTGGATGCACTTTTAAGTAAAAAGAACCACATACGGAATATGGACCAAACGCATTCGCATACTGTTGATAATTTAGGAAATGTATCAATGGGTCATATGTGCCGTGTAAAAGTCATCCCCGCCTCAATCTGAGGTCCGTTGTGGCTGTCACCACTCAAAGTGTCTAATTTTTATTTGAAATGGACATGATATTAAGTGAAAACAACAATTGGCATACGGAAAACCGACCAAATGCATTCGCATTATATTTAAACTATAGGACAACGATCCATGGGTCATATGTGATGTGTACGACTCATCCCAGCCTCAATATGAGGGCCGGTGTAGCTGGGACCATGCAAATTGTCTTTCTTTTGTTTAAAATGGATGCGCTTTTAAGTAAAAAAACCACATACGGAAAACTGACCAAATGCATTCGGATACTGTTGATACTATAGGACATGTATCCATGGGTAATAAGTGACGTGTACGAGTCAACCCCGCCTCAATCCGAGGCGTGGTGTGGTCGACACCACTCAAAGTGTCTAAGTTTTATTTGAAATGGATAGGATTTTAAGTGAAAACAACAACTGGAATACGGAATACAGACCAAACGCATTCAGAATCTATTTAAACTATAGGACAACGATCCATGGGTCATATGTGACGTGTACGAGTCAACCCGGTTTCAATCCGAGGGCCGGTGTGTCTGGTACCACTCAAAGTGTCTTTCTTTTGTTTAAAATGGATGCGCTTTTATGTAAAAAAAACCACATACGGAAAATGGACCAAACGGATTCGGATATTGTTGATACATTAGGACATGTATCCACGAGTCATATGTGACGTGTACGAGTCAACCCCGCCTCAATCTGAGGCGCGGTGTGGCCGGCACCACTCAAAGTGTCTAACATTTATTTGAAATGGACAGGATTTTAAGTGAGAACAACAACTGGATATGGAAAATAGACCAAACGCATTCGGATTCTGTTTAAACTATAGGAAAATGATCCATGGGTCATATGTGACGTTTACGAGTCAACCCCGCCTCAATCCGAGTGCTGGTGTGTCTGGGACCACTCAAAGTGTCTTTCTTTTGTTTAAAATGGATGTGCTTTTAAGTAAAAAAAACCACATACGGAAAACTGACCAAACGCACTCGTATACTGTTGATAATTTAGGACATGTATCCATGGGTCATATGTTACGTGTATGAGTCAACCCCGCCTCAATCCGACGGACAGTGTGGCTGGAACCACTCAAAGTGCCTAACTTTTATTTGAAATGGACATGATTTTAAGTGAAAACAAGAACTGGCATAGGGAAAACAGACCAAACACATTCGGATTCTGTTTAAACTATAGGACAAAGATCCATGGGTCATATGTGACGTGTACGAGTCAACCCCGCCTCAATCCGAGGGTCGGTGTGGCCGATACCACTCAAAGTGTCTTTCATTTGTTTAAAATGGATATGTTTTTAAGTAAAAAAAACCACATACGTAAAATGGACCAAATGCATTCGGATACTGTTGAAACTTTAAAACATGTATCCATGGGTCATATGTGACGTGTACGAGTAAACCCCGCCTCATCCGAGGAATGGTGTGGCCGACACCACTCAAAGTGTCTAACTTTTATTTGAAATGGACAGGATTTTAGGTGAAAACAACAATTGGCATACGGAAAATAGACCAAATGCATTCGGATTCTGTTTAAACTATAGGACAACAATCCATTGGTCATATGTGACGTGTATGAGTCAACCCCGCCTCAATTTGAGGGCCGGTGTGGCCGGTACCACTCAAAGTGTCTTTCTTTTTTTTAAAATAGACGCGTTTTTAAGTAAAAAAACCACATACGGAAAATGGACCAAATGCATTCGGATAATGTTGATACATTAGGACATGTATCCTTGGGTCATATGTGAGTTGTATGAGTCAACCCCGTCTCAATCCGAGGTGCGGTGTGGCCGGCACCACTCAAAGTGTCTAACTTTTATTTGAAATGGACATGATTTTAAGTGAAAACAACAACTGGCATACGGAAAATAGACCAAACGCATTCGGATTCTATTTAAACTATATGAAAACGATCCATGGGTCATATGTGACATGTACGAGTCAACCCCGCCTAAATCCGAGGGCCGGTGTGGCTGGTACCACTCAAAGTGTCTTTCTTTTGTTTAAAATGGATGCACTTTTATGTAAAAAAACACATACGGAAAACTGACCAAACGCACTCAGATACTGTTGATACTTTAGGACATGTCTCCATGGGTCATTTGTGATGTGTACGAGTCAACCCCAACTCAATCCGAGGCGCGGTGTGGCAGGCACCACTCAATGTGTCTAACTTTTCTTTGAAATGGACAATAGTTTAAGTTAAACCAACAACTGACATACGGAAAACCAACCAAACGGATTCAGATTCTATTGAAACTGTAGGAAAACGATACATGGGTCATATGTGACGTGTACGAGACAACCCCGCCTCAATCTGAGGGCTGGTGTGGCCGGTACCACTCAAAGTGTCTTTCTTTTGTTTAAAATGGATGCTCTTTTAAGTAAAAAAAACACATATGGAAAACTGACCAAATGCACTCGGATACTATTGATACTTTAGGACATGTATCCATGGGTCATTTGTGACGTGTACGAGTCAACCCCACCTCAATCTGAGGCGTGGTGTGTCCGGCACCACTCAAAGTGTCTAACTTTTCTTTTAAATGGACAACAATTTAAGTTAAAATAACAACATACATACGGAAAACTGACCAAACGCATTCAGCTTCTGTTGAAACTATAGTACAATGATCCATGGGTCATATGTGATGTGTAAGAGTCAACCCCGCCTCAATCCAAGGTGTAGTGTGGCCGGTACCACTCAAAGTGTCTAACTTTTCTTTGAAATGGACAATAGTTTAAGTTAAAACAACAACTGACATACGGAAAACAAACCAAATGCATTCGGATTCTGTTGAAACTGTAGGAAAATGATCCATGGGTCATATGTGACATGTACGAGTCAACCCTGCCTCAATCCGAGGGTCGGTGTGGCTGGTACCACTCAATGTGTCTTTCATTTGTTTAAAATGGATGCGCTTTTATGTAAAAAAACGACAAACAGAAAATCGACCAAACACTTTCAGATTCTATTGAAACATTAAGAAAATGATTTATGGGTCATTTTTGATGTGTACGAGTCAACCCCACCTCAATCTGAGGCACGGTGTGGCCGAAACCACTCAAGGTGTCTAACTTTTATTTGAAATGGACATAATTTTAAGTGAAAACAACAACTGGCATACAAAAGACCGACCAAACGCAATCGGATTCTGTTGAAACTTTAGGACAACAATCCATGGGTCATATGTGACGTGTAATAGTCAACCCCGCCTCAATCTGAGGGCCGGTGTGGTCAGGACCACTCAAAGTTCGTCACTTTTCTTTGAAATGGACAACGGTTTAAGTTAAAACAATTGGCATACGGAAAATGGGCCAAAGGTATTCGGATACTATTGATACATTAGGACGTGTATCCATGGGTCATATGTGACGTGTATGAGTCAACCCCGCCTCAATCCGAGGGCCGTTGTGGCCAGGACCACTCAAAGTGTCTTTCTTTTGTTTAAAATGGATGCGCTTTTAAGTAAAAAAACCACATATGGAAAACTGACCAAACACAGTTGGATACTGTTGATACTTTAGGAAATGTATCCATTGGTCATTTGTGACGTGTACGAGTCATCCCTGCCTCAATATGTGGCGCAGTGTGGCTGACACCACTCAAAGTGTCTAACTTTTATTTGAAATGAACATGATTTTAAGTGAAAACAACAACTGGCTTACGGAAAACCGACCCAACGCATGCGGATTCTGTGGAAACTATAGGACAACGATCCATGGGACATATGTGACGTGTATGAGTCAACCTTGCCTCAATCTGAGGGCCGGTGTGGACGGGACCACTCAAAGTGTCTTTCTTTTTTTAAATGGATGCACTTTTAAGTAAAAAACGACATACGAAAAACCGACCAAAAGCTTTCATATTCTATTGAAACTTTATGAAAATGATCCATGGGTCATTTGTGACATGTACGAGTCAACCCCGACTCAATCCGAGGTGCGGTGTGGCTGGCACCACTCAAAGTGTGTCACGTTTCATTGAAATGGACAACAGTTTAAGTTAAAACAACAACTGAAATACCTAAAATAGACCAAAGGCATCCTGATACTATTGATACATTAGGACATGTATCCATGGGTCATTTGTGACGTGTATGAGTCAACTCCACCTCAATCTGATGCGCGGTGTGGATGACACCACTCAAAGTCTCTCTCTTATTTCAAAAGGAAATCATTTTAAGTGAATACAACTGAAATTTACACTCATCAACGATAGTCACAAACTCTTTTTCAGGAGTTGGGTAGTTTCACTCATGGGGTCATAAGTGACGAGACTCCTAATAAAATATCTTTTCACCATATATTATAAACAATACAAGTTCATTGCAAAATTCATCACAAATCATTACATACCCAAACCTAGTATCACAAAAAAATGGGATTTGAGTCAATTTGAATGTCTTATTCAACTCTAATAGATATTTATAAAACTATTCTGTCTATTAGAATTTGATGGGTGAGGTGAATTACCACTGGATGATTGTTGTCATATGTGTTTTTTTGGACTATTTTAGGTGTTTTTTATACTGTTTGAAGTCTGTATGTGGCTTTTGTGATATTTTTATACTGGAGTATTTTGGAGGGTATACTGGAGGGTTGTTGTGCAATATTTTTTATGTAGGTGTATGGTAGGGCTTCAGGAGGGCTTCTGGGCTTCTGGGGGCTGCTGTGCAGTAGCTCTGGGAAAAGCTTTACCAACGGTTCTAAACTGTTTGTAAAGATTTTTCCAGAATTTTGGAAAAACATATACCAACGGTTCTGAACCGTTGGCAAATCTTTTTCCAGAATTCTGGAAAAACTTATACCAGCGGTTCAGAACCGTTGGTAAAGAGTTCCCCAGAATTCTCAAACACCTATACCAACAGTTTAAATGAAACTGTTGGTATAGGGCTTTCCTCATGGCTAACTGGCCAACGGTTTGAAAAACCGTTGTTATACCCTGTACCAACAGTTTTCCAGCCTATACCAACAGTTATAAAGCGTTGGTATAGCCTACTTTTTCAGTAGTGATTTATATAGTTAACAATTAAATAAAAATAGTTATTTCCTTGGAATGGTTTGGATGTAATCTAAAGAGAAAAAATCCAATAGAAATCATACTATGGATTACAATGAGTCGGATATACCGTCACACTCATGTAACACTATGTAAACAATTCCAATACTAAGTGTGCACCTTCTTAGCACATATAGGGTAATAAAAAACTTGTTTAACAATGAATGTTACCTATGATTATTTTTAAATTTCACAAATTTACTAAATTTAAAGCACTTTTTCAATTTTCTGCACAAAATATGGTGTGAAATTCTTTGAATTTGTTATGTAAATACCAGTTTGATTTTCCGAGTCCACTTTTACCCATTGGATTTTTCCTAGTACATTTCTCCATCATACGATTATTCTCTGTATGGTACTTTAAGTCTGATTCTTCCATCTAATATTTTTCATTATATGATATCTCAATAAAAATATGTCACACTGAAAATGTACAATTGAGACAATTCTAAACTCCTTCCTCGGTTTGGAAATCCATGTATTGAAATCTCAGTTTGATTAATCTATCCCAATATGATGATCAAACGAATACGGTTCACAAGCCATGTATAGTGATTAGATGATTATGATAAGCACTATGTATGATGATAAAATAAATAAATCATTGTGGCCTTGCCTCTTCCCCTATGTTTTCCTTCCATAAGAAATTATTCAATAATGATAAAAAAAACCTCTTCTTTCTCTCCCTTAAACTCGTAGCTTCTCTCTCTTCGGTGATGAATAGTGCACTAGTCATTAGAAATTTACAATGTACTTTTTGAAATTTATCATTGACCCATGAAATATTTGGTTGGAATCCATAAATCTATACAAATCATTTAAATTCAACCAAATAACAATTTACCCTAACATTTCATGTTCATTTTGACTTCTTCAACCCTCCTCACATTTTCCAGAATCTTCTAGAATCTTTAATTATTCTTCAGAATTTCATTTTCAATTACCAGTTTGATGTCAATTCATGATTATAATTTTCTATATCTAATTTATTCAATTAGAATCTCAGTATAAATTGAATATATAAATGTATAAAAAATTAAAACCTCTCAGAATTCAAAATATAATCACTCTTTTGAATTACAAGATCTCCCTTGACAACACATTCAGAAAACCCCAGCAGCTCTTCTTTTGATCCACTTAAAATACACATCAGCTCCTTCATTTTTTTCTCATGACACACTTGAAAAATCAATTCATTCAAAAAGAAATTATAATAACATTAATTTCTTTAATGACTTGAAATTTATTCCATAATAGCTTTAGAATCATCAGAATTAAATTTGAAGGTATTGTAACTTTCAATTCATTCCATCTTATTTATTTTCTTATCAGCCCAAGTATGATATTTTCTAAAAATAATGGTCCTAGATATGATCATCCTGAGTACAATTATCCTAGATAAGATCATTTCTACGAATGATCATTATAGATACAATAATTATTAGTATGATATTTAGTACCTTTTTTATTTTAATCCACCCAGATATGATTATACTAAGAACAATTTCTTTTTGATCATATTTATCTATTTTTTCCCTTCTGAAAATGATACCAATTAAAACATATTTCAATTGTTCCATCAAATTCTTTTTCATCCCTCTAAGTACATTTTAGGATCATATTACATAGTTCCTAGACTAAAATTTAATGCATTGAAACATTCTAAACCTATTGTAAAAAAATTCAATCCATCACATCCCAAATCTAACTTTCATGTGTATGATCATTCTATGTATGATTCGCATGAACCATTTACTCTGAGAATAAAATCAGCCAATATATTTTTTAACCCCGTTTTTTTCACGAAGATTACATCATAGGCTTCCCAATAAACTTATCATTTATAAAATAGGAATTATAAAAACATCTTCACATTTTTATATTATCATTGTCTTATAAACACTGAAACAATAACTTCTTGCATATTGGATTTAGAGTCAGTATGATGACCATTTTCTTCCAACAAGATACATTATATAGGAAATATGTTCTCTAATTATAGATAATGATCAATTTTTTATTACGATCTTCTCCCATTCTGAACCCATTTTATGTCTAAATATTTTGAAAACAATGGGCTGCAAAATTTTCACCAAATAAAAAGTGAGGTGATTTCTTTTCTTAAAAAACATTTTTGAGAAAGGAAGATAATACTTCGAAAAACAATCAATGACATCATCTTTTTGGTCCTAAAAATATCCCCCTTTAAATTCTTTTTGTCAACGAAGTTTCAAAAACCACTGAAAGTTGTATCGACAAATAAATGGATAACTTATAAAAAATTATAATCCAACTTGAGATAAATCATTATCAGAAACAAGAATCATTGACAACCAAACCAGGTTGTCCAAAAGTAGTGATTATGAAAACCATTTTCCATTTCCATCTTCAGCACTTCTACATCCTCCCTAGAATAAAAACCAATTTATTTTCCAATAAACACTCTAACAAATAGTTTGATATGTTAATTCAATAAACAATGATAAATACACATCTTAACCACAAATATATTTTTATATAAGAAAAAGGTGATTTAGTAAACAATTATCCCATTTATAATACAATCCAAAAGTAATTTGAGAAAAATTATAGATATAAATACTCGAAACATCATGAGAAATTGGTTGGAAACCCATGTTCAAACTCAATATAGTGAATGATTCCTTTGGTAACGGTTTTGTCAAAATGTCTGCAACATGTTCTAATATTTGAATATAATTCAGCATCAATGTACTATTCTCAACTTTCTCTTCAATGAAATAATATTTTATATCAATATGTTTTTAAAAATGATGTATAATATTATTCATGGTGACATGGAATGTGCATTGATTATCAAAAACCCAGAAGAAAGGGTAACTTTGCTTCAACTAGTAAATATTCCAATTGAGATTTGATCCACATTAGTTGAGTAGTGTATTGTACGGAAGTAAAATAATCAGATTAAACCATACTAAGATTTAATACAGTATATATCTTTAAATTTATAATAACACAATTCATTCCTTTAAAGAATAATCCACCAGACATGGATATTCAATCATAAACATTTCCTACAAAATCAACATATGAATACCAAAACATTTTAATACTATCGAAGCTGTAATAATAGATTCTGAATTATGTTATTCCTTTAATGTGTCTAATAATTATTTTTCCCACATGTAAATGTGATTCTCTTGGAGAACTCTGAATTATTTTACATAAGTTAAAAAAATAAATCACGTTGTGTCTTGAGGTAGTCAACTATAAAAAATCTACAATCAGTTTTCGAAACTCTTTCTGATCATTCTATTTTCTTTCTCCTTTTTTATAAAAAATTGATCCCACTAATATTGATCTAGAAATATGTTTTTATTTTTCCATGAAAAACCTCTTATGAAGTCTTTTTTCATACTTTTCTTGATAAATTAAAATTTGTTCCATCCATTGATGTATTTGTAACTAAAAAAAAGTTTTTTATTTCCCTTATCATGGAAATTTCAAATACCATCTTCATTTCTTTAGAGAATATTTCACAGCTTCTTTCATCATTCCATGTAATGATAATTTTATCACCATAAACAATCATAATGAGAGGATACTCTATTTTATTAAATAAAATGATTTCTATCCATTATTCCTTTCATAAAATACATCTTCCTTAAGTATATTCCAAATTTGAATACAATGCACTCATAGCATGTTTTAGAATGTTCTAGGGTCTATTCCATTTTAATTCATATGTTTCATCCTTCCTAATAAGAAATCCACATCGTAGTTCAATGTATGCATTCTCATCAAGATCACCATATAAAAATATAGATGAAACATCCATTTGTAATATCTTGTAACCTCAATGTGTGGCTATAGAATGAAATACTCTGATTGTTTCAAGTCATTCCACTGGAGAAAAGGTTTCATCAAAATAAATACATTCAATTTGTGAATACCCTTTGAACATAAAACATGCTTTCTTTCTTATTACATTTCATTATTCCTTCATAATGTTCGAAAAAACCCACCATTTCCAATAAGTTTTTTTTTCAGGCATGGGTATGAGATCCCATGTATCATTATTATCTATCTAATCCAACTCTTCATTCATGGCCAAAACAAATTCTAGATACTGAAAATATTTTTTCACATCATTCTGATTCACTTTTGAATAAAGAAATTATGTGTAATAATTTTTTTTTTTTCTTGTTTCTAAATTTAAATGTTGATCTCCAACTATATTCTAAGCTTCCAACTACATCCTCAGCCTATGAGGATATTTTTTAGTACCTTCCTCATCACTAGAAATGGTTGATTCTAATTATTTTTCTTTAGTAGGAATAAAACTATCAGTATCCTTATCTGAATTGTTTTCCTCTACATTCTCAACGTCCATTTCTTCTTGAATATGTTTTTCTTTCTCTCCTCTTTCAATTACATTCACATCAATAGAATCATTAATTTTTTTGTCTCTTTGTTGAATAATCTATATCCTATTCCTACTATACAATAGACTAGAAAAATTCCTTCTTCACCTTTCTTCTCAAGCATTCCATATTTTCTACAATTCTTATTTATAATGAATGGAATCCCGAAAACTATAAAGTGTTTCAAACATGATGTTTTTTGATAAAAAAAATCTTATGAAGTCATATATTATTGAGACCTATAATATATCAGAATATTAACAACAATAGTTATGTTTATCCTCCAAAAGTAATGAGAGAAGCCATGTTCAAGTTACATAGTTCTTCCCATTTCCACCAAACTTATATTATTTTATTAATAACCCCTATATTGTTGTGGTGTGTATGGGAAACTATACTCCAGCCGAATTCCCTGCTTCTAAATATAATGTTAAATTTCTTCACTTCGGTATTCAGCACCAATGTTTTTTCTCAACTTCTTCATAGAATACTCACATTTGTTCTTGGCCTTCCTTCTAGAACTATTAAACATTTTCAATGATTCAAATTTATGTTTCATATAAATTTCATAGTTAAAGTGAGTGAAGTATTTAATGAAATTTTTGAAGTAATTATCTATATTTGTTGATTTTTTCCTCATTAGCCAACAAATATAGGAATGAATGAGTTCCGGGGGTTGTCTTGAACAAATATCATCATTCTTATGCACAAAATTCCAAATATTTACTTTTTTAAAAATAGTACAACCAAAATCCATTCTTATTAGAAAATAATGAATTCCACAGACACTGTCTCTTATAGATAAAATTTTCATATTTATTTGAAACATGTGTCCTATCCGTTTATTCCACAATTGACTATCTTCCACCGTAATTCTATTACAAGAGTTTTGTATTTCACCAATCTGAAGATAATTTACTTTTTTACGTGGGACCCTTATAAAAAAATTTAAATCATATACATTTTTTACAATAAAATCCCCCATTTATGAAGATAACATTGTTACATGTATCACACAATTGTGAAAAACTTAGCAGACTCTATTTCATCCCATCAACATGCAAATCGTTATAGGAATTCAAGTTTTCTTTTCCAACGATGGATAATCCAGCACCATTAATTCTATGGCATTGATAATTTTTAAATGTCATTGTTCCTTCTTTAAAATCATTTACATGGTTTAAAATTTTAACATTTCATGTCATATCAGATGAACACCCACTATAATGAATACAAGGATGTTCTCCTTTTGTATCATTCAATGTAGTTTCAACAACAAGATCCTTTTCTTATCCCATTTCATTCTTCATCATCTACATCAATGAATTGTTAATAAACATTTGTTTTTTAGTAACTAAAGATGAAATCATTTTTTAGGTGTCCAGATTGTTCACATATTTCAAAAATAGTCTCCAATGGTTGAAACCTATTTTATGTTGTACTCCACCTTTATAAACCTTCTCATGCTTCATATATTGAGTGAATTGACCCCCGCCCCCTCAATATCTAGCTTTATAGACCTATGGAATAAAAGTAATGTTGTTGGTTGAACCAAAAATTGTTTGATGTATTTTTGAATCAACAAAAATAACAACAATAAACATAGACTAAATATTTTCCACAGAAATATCCATATTTATTAGAAGTATGAATATGTTTCTCAACCACCTTCTTCACATTATTTTCCAAGACTCCAACCCTACTATTATCAATCAATGTCTTCCTTTTCTTTTATTTTTTATCCGAACTAGATGTATCTAAAAATTTTCCATGCTTAGATTGTTTCAAAACAATTTTGTACTTATGGTTCTCTGAGACTTCTGAATTCCGGACATTGTGGGTCTTATCCTCTAACATGAATTTCCCATCTTTCTTAGATACAATTTCATCTTTCTTCTCACCATTTGAATGTAATTTTTGTGATTCTTCTCAGGGTTATCCTTTCGAGAACATCCCCGAAATTTAGTGATTGTGTATTAAAATCATTTAATTTTTTTATCATTAGAATGTTTTTGTTGGAAACATTCAACTATTATTCTTTTCCTTTCAACTTCACCTCCAGATGCTCATTACGATACTTTTTTTCTTCAATATATTTCTTTAAACTATCAATAATTTTACTAGATTTTAATTCTCATCAGCAAAACATTATTGATTGATTGTTAAGAAATATTCAACTTCCAATTTTTTTCTATTCATGTATTCTAGTCTTTCTTAGATAGTATTTTAACTCTTCATTCAAATGATGTTCATTTTATTTTCTTATTCTTCATAACTACTAAGTAAAAATTCTTCATTATTTATACTACCAAAAAATGTATTATCAATAACATACAAAACAATTTTTTTGGACTCAATATCACATCTTTCTTCTTCTTATTTAGAAAAGAAACATCTTTTTTAAGATTTTAAGTACCTAATTTATTTCCCATTGAATTTATATTTTTTTTGTCCACCTATTTCTTACATGATGATCTTTTATTTCTTTCTTCTTTATCAATATCAGTTTATTTATTTCTTCCAGGACAATAATACATAATGTGAACAATGAATGCTCATTTAAAAACATTCATGGTAAGTTTTCCATTGTATTTAATTGTACATATTTTATCATTTTTATAAAACAAGGATGAAATATCAACAATATTTTTACATACCACATCTTCATCGTTAGGATCAACATCATTATCTTCAATGAGAATCATCTTTAAAATTTTATTCTTTAAAACCGTGAAGTACATTTTTATATCAACCATTTTTTCGATTTTCAATTCATTATTCATTATAATTTCATATGTAGTGAGAGTGCTATGAATATCATCAAGAGATAATGTTTTAGGATCACTTTCTTACAATAAAGAAACTTTTAAATAAATTTTTTTTGAAAATTATTCTCAAAATCATTTCAAAAACTGTATAACCATCTAGATTTTCACCAAGACATCTGATAATACTCTCAATGTTATTGAAGTCCACAAAAATGTCATACTAAAATATCTTCTAGTATTTATTCTTCAATCTCCAGATTTAAATTTTTTTCATCATCTCTTTTATATTTCTTTAATATATGTTTCTAAATTTAACCCTTATAACATTAGATGTGGAAAACCTACTCTCCCTTATGAATTGACGTTCAAAAATTGATGATAATATATCACTTTTAGACCTTCCATAATTATTGAGATTATTATTTTCAATACACATAAGAGGAGTTTTATAATAATTAAGAGGAAACCCATCTATCACATCTTCAAGAACAACATTACCAATAGACATAAGATAAGGAAGCATTATATATTTCTAGATATGATAATTTGTTTCCATAAAAAAATTAAATCCCTTTACTATTCACACATTTCAATTTATCCATCAACAACTCTTAACAATATCAGCAAAGAATAAGCAAATGGGACTCATGATCACATATGAGTTGAAAGTGACCATTCATTGTAATTTTATCATTGAGAGGGGGAGGGTTTGAATCAATGATACATTTTCTTCTTATGTTTCCTTGAAAAAAAATTCAACACTTGTTAATGATTTCAATTCCTTGCTAAAAATCATTCAAAAACACATCCACAAAAACCCATGAAATTAAAATGGTCACTATTCATAAGAATTTCTACATCCTTGGTATTGTTTGGAAGTAATCCCATACCACAAAATTTGTATTACAACTCATGTTAGATGTTCTTCATTTTCAATTAAACATTTTTATTTATTTGAAATCACTTCTTAAATTTCTTACACTTAAGATGGTATTAACTTAGTGAACTTTTTATGGAATAACTAGTCAGATTTTTCCAGTCCATTTTTCAATGTGAAATTCCTCCGAGTACGATTCTCCCTCATAGGATTCTTCTTAATATAATATATTATGTATGATTCTCCAGAGTCCGATTTTTTCTAATATGATTGTTCAATATGGAAATATGTAACACTAACTGAGTACAATTGAGACAATTTAAAACTCTTTCTTCCTCAATTTTTAAATCCCTTTACTGAAATCCAAATCCGATTAATTCATCCCAATATGACGATCGACTGAATATGATTGACAATACATGTATAGTAATTAGTTGAGTAGGATAAAAACTTAGTACGAAAATCAAATGAATACCACATTCCGATCCTATCTCTTTCCTTGTATCTTTTTTCTTTCGAAACATCCTCATCCAAGATAAAAATAGACAATTCATTCCCACCCTTAAACTCATATATTCACATTCATTAGTGATGAATAAAACATTCATCGTCAAAAAAGTACAAAGAAGTTTTCTCCCATTATAGGTGACCCATTAGAGAATTTGTGGGAATCCCAAATTATTTTCTACTCACATAAATTCAACCGAATCAAAATATCAATTAATATATCGAGTGAATTTTGAATTCGTCAACACTTCTCAACTCTTGTCGAATAGTCTAAAATCATAACTTCTTATTCATACTTTCATTTTCAGTATGCAGAATGATTTTAATTAAAGAGTTTGATTTTCGAAAGCCAATTTTTTTAATATGAAGCTCTGTATCAATTGAAAATATATATTTATGAATAAATGGATACCTCTCATAAATCTCCATAAAATAATTATTTTGAATTCCCAGCTCCCCCATTTTAGCACATACAACAAAATCCTTCTTCTCTTCTCTTGACCCACTTGAATTACACATCATCTCCATCATCCCATTCTCTTGACTAACATGAAAAACAATTTCATTCATAAACTATTCTTATATAATAACTTCTTTCAGGAAAAAAAATTCATTTGAGAATAGATCTAGAATCATTTGACTGGAATGGGAATGTATTGTAACATTCCATTCACTCCATCTTCTTTCTTTTTCTCTCATCCCAAGTACAATCTTTTCTAAAAATGATTGGCCTCAATAGGATCATCCTGAGTAAAATAGGCCTAGATATGATAGTTTCTAGACTATATCATTTTGATATTTCATTATTTTTACAATATTTATCACCTTTATTCTTTTATCCCACTCGGGTATGATTATACTGGGTAAGATTCCTTTTCAATTAGCAGCATCTCTTTCTTCTCATCTGGATAATTTACCCCTTAATACTTTTTTCTCTTTTACCAAAAACACAATTTTTGTGCATCTGAATATGTTTGAGGATTGGATCATATATTACATGAATTATAATTGGATGTATTGAAACATTCAAAAATTCTAGCTACCTCTTCATTTCTTTCTTAACCCGAATCTGATTGTCATGAGTACGATCATTCTCTGTACGATTCCCAACTACCTTTTCTTCTTATAATACAATCGGCTAGAATATTTTTTCACTCCCCATTTATTTAAATAATCATGCAAAAAAAGTTCTCCAATTAACATATTATTTTTGAAATATTAATCAGTAATGCATCTTCACATTTAAATTTTATCGTAGACATGCAGCCTCAGATATGACCACATCTTTCATATTAGTTATAAAGTGAGTCTGATGATGATTACATCTCAAAAGATAAATTCTACATGTGACCAATTATATATTTACATATAATGATAAATTTCTTATTATGATTTCGTCCCATTCCTGACCCATAGTGAGTCTGGTTCTTTTGACAATAATTGGCACGACCAGTCCCCCGAAGCTCCTGTCGGGAATACCACTATACCACCTTCAATAGGCTTGGGGAAGGATACTAACACCAGAAATGTGTGTCCCTAAAAAGGGGGAGTCATTTACTATAAATATATTTATGAAAACGAACTGTGAACACAATAAGACACAAAAACGAAATAAACTGTTATAGTAAAATGAGTACATAAATCAAAGGGGCTGGAATACAAACCCAACTAAAAGTTACAAGTATGAAAACAACTCCTGGATCGTCCACTGAGGATCCAAATTGATGGTTAGCCACACCTTAAGATCAATAGTCACTACAGCACATCACATCAAAGGGTCCACCTATAAGCACCGTCCTATCCAGGATCCCTCATCCTTTACCAATGATGACTCTCATCTATACAAGACACATCAAGATGCGGGCATCGCCTATGCAGGGGTGAGTATAAAAATACTCGGTAGGGACCCTATGACCCGTGAAGGTTTCCCATAGTTCCATAAAGGAAATAACCACAATGAAATACCTCAATCAGAAAGCATGAAAAAGTATTCGTCAACTATACTTAAGAATATTCCCATACATACACCTATGTTATCAATATATACGCATCTTATACAGGTAGAAACATAAGGATCCAACTTTTAAGCCATTTTCACAACTATTCCATGAGGAAGGAATACCACAAAGGTAACCCAACGAAGGTAACACCATATATGTAAAAGTACCACAAAGGTAACACCATGAAGGTAACACCAAGAAGGTAAAAGTACCATAAAGTTAACACCACGTAGGTAACACCACAATTAAAAAATTACCACAATGTTACCACCACAAATGTAACATGACCAGGGTAAAAGTACCACCAAGGTAACACCACAAAGATAAAAGTACAACAATGGTAACACCACAAAGGGGAAGACTCAACTCATACTTGGTATATAACATCAGTATAGAAGTACAAATGATTTTTCATAAAACAATATCATCTCATTCAGTCGATAGGCTCTACTGCTGACCCACAGAAGATCTGTATACACTGACCCACATAGGATCGCTAAGCACTGACCCACAAATGATCAGTATGTGTTGACCGACACAGGATCGCTGAGCATTCACCCACACAGTATCCGTATGCACTGACCCGCAAAGGATCCCTAAATGCTGACCTACACATGATCAATAGTTATTGACCCACACAGGATCACTCTTCATTTTTCACATCACAAACAGCTACTGGATTCCCATACATAGCATTCTTGATTCCGATAGATTCCACTCCTCAAGCCATCAGCCATATTTCAACTACAATAAAGTCCAACGAAAAAGTAACTTGAAGAACTTCCATATCATAAGGTTTCCATCACAACAAAAGGCACGTCACACTGATGCCTGGAATATAAGTTATAGGCCTTTTAGTATCGAGTCCCCAGTTGGATTCAGGTTCGATCCAACCCATCCATACTCCAACATTATCTAAATGTCACATGGATTATCTCAAAATGACCTCTTTGTCTCAAAGATTTCAGCACCGTGAATGGTTTGCCATTTCGACACTGTAATGGGGAGGTTTTGCGGATATAAGATCTTCCATTATTATTATTATTATTATTATTATTATTATTATTATTATTATTATTATTATTATTAGGTGTTTCATGAACCTGAGCCATGAACCAGAATTTACTATTCAAAATCAAATTTAAATCAGCTATATTAATGATAGGATCACTTCACCACTGAAGGCTAGTCAATCTGACGTCGCACGTAGGAGTTATGGAAGGTAAAAGATTTAATAATAATATTAAATTATTATTATTTGAGTATTTCAGGTACCCGATCCAAATACCCTAAAAAGACATCCAATATTGGAATCATAATTTTTGACTCAATTTTAGGGTCGTACTGCCACAAATGATTCATGAAACTGAGGTCTCACATATAAGTTATAGATTAATAGTGGTTTTGAGAACTAAATATAATAATAACATTATTTATATTATTATTATATTTCATTTTTTTCCAAATAACCAATCTCTATTGAAATTCACATCCCCTTTGCTGAATGTGGGTAGCGCCACACCCTTATTCAAAAGAGTACTCTTTAATTGCTTTAAAATTTTAATTTATATATTTTTAACTCTTCCTATCTCCATTAAACACATTTATTTATCCATGATTTTCACATCTGTACACGAACTGAGAACACATTCCACCTCTCCTCGCACATGGCTAGATTACCTCTACATCGTTGCCTACTCACATCGATATCTGCTTTGCCTCATCACGGGCTGATGCTGCCTAGCCCCTAGTTGCTTCACTCGCACCAGCTCACAAAAACCACCACCTTGAACCACTAGAAATCAAACTTTAACATCGCCCCTTATATGGGCCTCTATATATTGGTTCTAAGCTCAAAAATTGTGATGATTTCAGATCTGTGATCCTTGGGTCGAGATCTACGCATCTTTATTTTGTGATCAATGAAACATGGATTTTTTAGCACGCTTAATTATTTGGTGATGAATTATGCGTGAAGATGGAGTGGAGAGGTTCATGGTTTATGTGTGGATCGATGGATCTGTTTGTTTGTACATAGTCGTTGAGAATCAAGAACATGAGGAGATGGAAAATAAATATTTAATGTACTTCGAGATTTCCAATTTCAAGATAAATAATGAGAAATTGATTCAATACATTCTTTTCTGGTCCGTGAATTAATTCAATTAATTTGTATTCATCATGAAAATTAAACTGAGGTATGGAATACACAATGATAAAACCCTACCTAAAAAATACATTGGATAATATTCGCGATTGAATGTGGGTTGGTGTTTGAAGTTCCCGCAACAATATTTTAATGATGCAGCATGAATGACGATCCTCCGACCTTGCTTGGTGGATCTGTTCTTCACTGAAGGGTTCCCCCAATGTTATCCTCTCCTGATCCCCTCATTCGGTCATGATTTCAATAATTCATACAATAGAAATGAAGAGCCTACAACCATTAAAGGGTTTGGATCATTAATTAAAATTAATGGACATAATTAATTAAAGGTATTAGTGGATGTTTCTTCTAGAAATGGGGATGACCTTGTTTGTTTAAGGTTCAAACATTCCAATCAATATCTAATGGGTTTGTTTGTAGAACCAGAAACACAGAATGATTCTATATCCATTTGGACCTACTTTCCAAAGGTAGGTAGTCATTAGTTGTGGACCGATGAGGCTTAATAATTTTCATTGGTCGAGAGGATGGGAGGTTAGGCTCATCACAGCTTTCTGGGGGGGAATTATTTCATACTCTGGGACACTCTTATAGATTTAAGTCATGTTCAAGAATCCTTATTAACTCACCAAGCATGAAAATGAGTTTTCCTTTAGATTTGCCATTCAATGATTGATATGTATGGGATTTAGAGAATCTTTTATATGTATTTTAGGTTCTTCATCGATAGAGAACCATCCGTACATATTTGATATTCTTAGTAAATGGTATCCTTCAATATATTATATAGTAATCTCTTGGTCATTATGATGACCATACTGGATTTAAAGACACCCAGTGGGGAACTTGAAGTTTATTTTAATTCAGAAAGACATGGATTATTTAAGAGTTGAGATGATACACGCAGATGGGATACCTTTGTATCCTCATTAAAAATGAATCAGAACCCACTTAGTTTTATGAATCTCATAGGAGAGTATAGTCCTCTATGATAGATGATTTTGAGCTTACAACCTAAAAAATGATGCCTAAATTGGGGGAATTAGGGTTGGATTCCTATGGAGGACATTTAGTGGGTCGGGCCTAGAAATAGCTTCCTACGTATCCTGGATTGAATAGGAATTAGAGTTCTCGTAGTTCATTCAAAATTATTGTTTGTGTGTATGTTGTAATAATCAAGTATCTCTAAGCCCACGTGAGTCATTATAAGTGTGAGAAATAATAGGATGTGAAAGATTAAACAATGACACTTCACAATTTTCATCCTCTACTGATGGAAGAGGGTGCGTCGACCATCGAAGAGGGGGAGGCGACGAGCCTTCCCTCTATTCTATTTACATTGTACAAGGGTCCAATGTAAGGAAGAAGGGGTGACAGTGAGGAGAATATACTAGGATGGCTTCCCTGAAGAAATTGGTTGGGGCTAACTTCTACGTAGGATGAACATTTAATGTTTTTTTGGGCTTACTCCAAAGGAGGATGACCATTTGGAATTTAACCTGGAATAGGAGTCAGGTTATGTGGAATGAGTAGTTTCTGGAGGAGTGTGTTGACTCAAGGGACTCGAGGAATACATAAATAGAGTCTAAAATAGAAACATGTGAAAGGAACCAAGTAGAGTAAGTTGATGCAAGGAACTTTATTAAGTGTGATGGAGTGTCTCAGATCATGGTATTCCAAGGATTAAAGTCAGTCCACATAAAGGGCACAATGAAAAATGTCATTGACCGGATTTGAAAATTTCATGGTGCGCCTCTCCAATTTTCATGGGGGTCAGATAAGGAAGCGAAGGGATCAGTCGAAAGGGTCAGGACCACATCCTAGCACTAACCCTAAGTAGGGCTACAGGGGGTGAATCCCCCATGGTATGGACCAGTAGGTCTGTGTAGGTCTTCCAAAAAGGCCCCTTGCGTAGTTGCTCTGCGTACCTCCCCCTTGTAGGTATTCTGCGCAGGTGTGGTGCGTAGGTGCGGTGCGCAGGTGCACCGCATAGGTGCACCGCACAGGGGCTCTGCGCAGGTGCTCTACGTAGCCCCATATGTTCTAGACCCTAATGGGACTTCGAACCATGTTTTACACTTTAATTATATATTCTCTTATGTTTTAGAGAGCTCCCTGGGAAAATTTGGTGGATCATGGGGAAATAGCTACAGAATGGGATCTTTAGGACTTCTTCCAATTTTTTCATCCGGAAATGGGGAGCCCAAGGGTCCTATTTATAGGCAAGGAGATGACCTAGTCAAAAGGAATTGGTCTGCATAGGTCCTCTATACAGGTCATCTGCGTAGTTCCTTCAAGTAGGTGTGAAAAAAGTATGGTAACGTGTAGGTCCTCCATGTTGGTCCTTCACGTAGGTCATTCACGTAGCTCTTTAGGATAAAAGTTGTTCGTCTTCTGAGTTTCATATCTTTTGATCTGTAAGCCTGTTTAGGCTCCGCGACAAGTAAAATCAAAGGTCTCTTAGAGATATAATGTTATTGAGATTTTAATTTCACAATGTATTCTTGAATGAATCTCGTAAATTTAATTTAATGTGTTGACACCATTCAATCACTGATCTTTTAAATCCATGGCCTACTCCTGGATAGGGAAATCATTCCACATTATCCATTGGTATGGAGTAGTATTTTGGCATATAGAAATCCAACCTTCATCTTCTTCTTTCCTGATGAAAACATCTTTAATCATACATAAAATTTGGTGTCTATGTGTGAATCATATCTTCACTCTAAGGAAATGTTCTTGGATCACATTTTATTGTGTCTACAGTGGTTACACATTTTGTGTAAGTAGGAATTTAATGCCAATCACTAAATGTTTGACCACCCTCATGTGGTCCCCTCCACCAAAAAAATAAAAGGATATGTGGTAGGATATTTTTAAGATAAATAATGTTATTTTATTTAATCCTCCATAAAAAATGAAAAAACCAACTTCTCCTCTCGACCCACTAAGGACAAGGATAAACATTACTTAAGCGAATCCGAACATTGCGAGTTCAACGATGCCCTCCAATTTCAATTCCATGCACCGGTCCAAAAGTTAGAAAACATTGTCCGCACATTTACCAAATGTTTCTTAAAAAAGTTCAATAAATTATTAACATTCACCGTTGACCCATGCTATTCAAGGTTAGGATCTTCCTATAGAAAACACACCCTAACAAACCGAGTGGTACTCTCAGAATTATAGTCAATTTTACCATTTAGAAGATATGTATTTTAATAATAAAATAATTGGTATTTAATTATTTTATTTACTCCCAAAAACTAACTTCCATAGTTTCCCATGCCAGCCAATGTTAGTATCTGCCTAAAGAGAAAATACTCTCAAAAGATCAGTGGTGGTATCAAATTTTTAATCTGAGTCACCGTTACTGAGTTATAAGAATTCAAAAAAGAAATATCATTATTATATTATTTTGTTTACAGTTATTCCTTTTTCGGGTTTTCTCAAAGGTGGCCTTTTCCGACTAAACTTATGTCACTCCTATAGTAATCATGCCATCCTGAACGCAACAGTACCATATGATTTTTGATCTAGGAAAATGTTTAAGAGTTATTCTTATTTTTTATAAAAACAACTTATGAGTGTTAATTAAAGATTAGAACAACATCTATGAATCATTTCGGGCACTGCGGCCCTTGAAATCGTGTTCCGTCAGATTTCACGACCTCGTAATAATTCTATATAATTAAAAAATATATACAGAAATTCTAGCACATTAAATTCATCCCACCTTAGGGATTTACATCCCAGAAAGTCAAAACAATGGAAAATCAATCAAAATATGGTACTGAGCAAGAATTTAAGTCTCCATCTCCCATGTTCTCTCCTGGAGGTTCCAGTGTTTCCACCAAACTCGCATAAGAGGGATCGATCATCCATGAAGGACTTGATCATGTCAGTCCTCTATCCCTATTGGAACATCCGTAAAGGTCACCCGATCATCAATGTATAACTTTCCCCAACGGATAACGTGCGACAGATCATGCATTCATCTCCCCAACTGTGACACATGGAAAAATATTATGCACCTGGTGCATCTATGGAAGAAGAAATAGACGGTAAGTCACCTCACCCACTTTTCTGAGAATCTAGAATGTTCTGATGATCCTTGGATATAGTTTTTATCCTAGTTAAAACCTATGCAATCCTCATCACGGTGATACCTATAAGAATACATGTTCTCCCTCCTCAAACTCCAAGTATCTTCGTCTCCTGTCAGCATTGAACTTCTGCCACTGGTTTCTTCATCCCTATCCACCAGTAATGATGTTAGAAGACCTGGTACACCTTCACTAATATTGGATGTACCACTAAAGGGGATGTAATTATCTCCCTCAACACCTCCTCATGATGTGTCACTGGTACCATGGTGCCTCCTTTAAAGAGGATTATGTCCTCCCCACCTTGAGAAAATCCATTAGGATATTGTCTTATGGATATATTAGCATGTCGGGTGTCGCATTCAACATCCCAATATGTGCCTCCAAAATTTGTTAATGAATTGGGGGAGTGATAGTCAGAGACTAGAGGTAAGATGCCCCATCATTACCCATGAAGGATATCTGCAGTGCGACTAGGTGCTCTGACGCCTCACTTAGCAATTGTACAACATACCTCTTGCTAAGTGTGTCTGCTACAACATTTCCCCTCCCAGGTGTATGAATATCTCAAAGTCATAGTCCTGGATGAACTCTAGCCATCATCACTATCTTAGGTTCTAGTCCATTAATGAGAAGATATACTAGAGACACTTCTGATCAGAGTAAACAGTAAACTGTTCACCCTTGAAGTAGTGTCGCCACATCTTCTACCCAAAGACCACTGCTGCTAACTCCATGTCATGGCCAGCATACTTATGCTCATGCTTTTACAACATTCGGGACCCATATGTGATCACTACCCACTTCTGAAATAAGAAACAACTGAGTTTGGACCTTGATGTGTCATAGTAGACTACATAACCAACGTCCTCTTCTGGTAGTCTCAAGATGGAGGCACTTTTTATTCTCTGTCTAAACTTATGAAAACTCTAATGACATAACAACATCCACACGAAAGGCTCCCCCTTCTTCTTCAATGCTAAAAAGGGAGTCTCTACCCTATAGAAATTAGGTACAAATCTCTGGTACTACCCATCCAAAGGATAAATCCATCACCCACTAGGCAGGTAATCCTAGAAATATCTTTTGAAAAGATGTCCCACAAAATGCCACTCTTATTGGGAACTAAAAACACAAAACACCTACTACCATGATGGTATGGATGGTCGACTCAAGAGTGATTGGTTTCAACCTCATATGCATGACTTTATCAGTGCATCCTCGGATTCGTTTTTTATGGACAAAGGAAAACTCCATACCAATGTTGTAGATAAACCCCAACCTTCTTTCCAAATATAGTCAATCTGAGTACAAATTGTGGATGTCTAGTCCATACCCAAACTAACATATTAAGGCCGCGATGCTACCACTTGGAGGTTCCAACTGAAACTATCACATAAAGGGTCATATCACACTATTGGAATGGGTGCGATTATCAAGTCTCCTCCCAGAGGTATCTCAAGACATAAGGGTCAAGTCATCGGTTTAACTAGAAACTCTAGGTCTTGAACAAGATTTGTGGTACGAACAAATGATTGGTACCTATGTATATTAATATGGAGCTAGTAGTAGAAATAGATCACACTTCAAATCATTCATGGAGCCCCGGGGTCACACACCTTAACCGCTAGCAGCTACTTCCTTCACTGTTGTACAAGACCCTAATACTTATGGGGACCACATTGAGGGGTGAATGTAGAAGTTGAAAATGAATAATACCTCCTAATTCGCTCCTAGATTGACTTCCACGTCTGTATCCCTTCAGATTCATCGGTCCCTGTCACTTTCTCTTCCAGAAATATTTTACACACCCAAGTCTCTGAGATTGGCATCAGTTTCATGCTTTCCCAGTACTAAAATTCACTGGTTGTATCTACTCATCCAAAGAAAAATCAACCACAATGGTTCTATATTGCACCCTAAAATAAGTAGAAATGCATAGTGGAATGTTTATGGCATGGATGTCCCTAAATTCACTACGCACGGAGGTCCGAGACTTGAATCACTAACCATAATATATTCATCAATTACCTAGGATAATCAGTACACCTCGATGAATACTTTTCTACAGACATGTCATCCTACTGAAGCTATAGAAGCTCTAGGTAACTCTCATCCCTTCGACCTTATGGAAAGAGACCACTTCTTTGAGAAAGGTTCCCAAGCTTGTCTATAGAAAAGTCTCCTCTTCGCAAGATCATGATAATCTAAACCATCTCATTGTCTAGTTGTTCCATTTAAAGGTTCTCTACTAGGACCTCCATTTGATTGAATATTTCCCAAGAAAGATGGAAACTCGGTCACCTCATCAAGGCAGTACTTGGACACTTTTGAGTCAGGCAGACCTTGGATCCTGATGGTATCTGACACTAAAACATGTGTAAGGTGCAAAGCCTACAAGTGTCCTCTACCAGTATCACCAGTTGTAACAGCTGACCAACAAGTAGAGGTGTAGCTGGAACACTATCTGAAGGTACCATATTGGGCAACAGTACATGTATCAAAGCCTCGTCACTATGAAAACTATCCTCATGGTTAGACATTGATAAAGACTAGTAGCATCGATAACCATCTGCTCTACTAGTGCCCCAACTAGGCGGAAAACTTTATCCACCATCTCCATCCAATCCTCAGCTGCCTAGGGATCTGTCTCACCTAGAAACTTTAGAAGCCTCTACCACTAGAACTCGAGCAATGCTTGCAGTTAGCGTGCACCACCCGTTAGTGCGGATGGTGGTAACAGTTGCCCAATGGGGGGTGGTTCTACTGGTACACCACCTGAATGTACCAACATAGTTAGAGGCCCCCACACCAGAGCCTCACCGCTCTATGGTCCGTCATGGTGTACTCTTTCAGGAATCGTAGCTGGCTGTCTACGCAGTGGCATCCTAATGATGAAAAGGTGAACCGCGAAAATTATGTTATACCTGGTGAGATGACTCTAAATAAACCAAGGAAAAACATTTCCAAAACACATGCAATCCGTGTTTTCGTCCATCGAGTCATATTTCAGAATTTAGGGTCCTGGTGTATGGCTATGTCGGCCACCGCACCAAAACTGGACTCCCCAAACTGAAAACCACACTCATAACACTTAACATTATTGCCACATTGAAAAGATCAAATTCCTATTTATTTGGTAGAACTGAATCCTATAATACCACATTTTCATGACCTCTTCCACGGAGCCCATACCGTGACTACCTATAGCCCACCATCCATAGGCTAGGGGATAGAGACTAGCACCGAAAATGATTATCCCTATAATGGGAAGGCATTTCCTTTGAACATGTACAAACACACAAACCAAGAACACACCATGAAGGAACCAGTAAGTAAAACGATGTAGTAAAATGTGTACAGAAATTAAAGGGGTCATAATAAAAGCCCAGTTGAAAGATACAAGTATGAGAACTACTCCCAGATCGTGCACAAGGGATCCTACCTGAAGGGTAGGCACAACTAACGATAATTAGTCATTATAGTATGTTATGTGAAATGGTCCACCTCTAAGAACCATATAGTCATGTCTCCCTCAGCCTCAATCAATGATGTCTATCATCTGCAAAAGATACAACATGGTGCGTGCATTACCGGTGCAGGGGTGAGAATAACAATACTCAGTAGGGGCCCCGAGACCACCAAAGGTCTCCTAGAGTTCCATAAAGGAAATAACAACAAAGAAAGACCTCAATCATAAAGCATGAAGCAGTAGTCATCAACTCTAGTTAGGTATATGCCCATACATATACCTATGTTATCAAAATATACTAATCTCATACATGAGGAAACAAAAGCCTCCATATTTTATGCCATTTTCACAACTGTTCAACGAAGGATGAATACCACAAAGGTAACACCACAAAGGTAAATGCCACACAAAGGTAACACCACGAAGGTAATACCTTAATGATAAAAGTACAACAAAGGTAACACCATGTAGGAAACACCACCAAAGTAAAAGTACCACAAAGGTAACACTGTGAAGGTAACACCACAATGGTAAATGTACCACAAAGTTAACACCATGAAGGTAACACCATAGAAGTAAAACTACCACAAAGGTAACACCAAAAAGGTAATCACTCATCTCACACCAGGTATATAACATTTGTACAGAAGTACAGTTGACTGGTCATAAAACTAGATCATCTTATTCTGTGGAGTGGCTCTGATTCTAACCAACACAGGATCAGTAGGCACGGACCCCATTGAATCGCTGAGCCCTAACCCACACAGGATCTGTATGTGCTAACACACCAAAGATCACTGAGCCCTGACCCACATAGAATCGGTATGCACTGACCCCCACATGATCCCTAAGAGTTTATCCACACATGATCGATATGTATTTACCCACATAGTATCATTATTAATTCTTCACATCACATCCATATACTGGATTCCCACACATAGAACGTTTGATTCTGAGAGGTTCCACTCCTCAAGCCATAGGTCGTATTTCAACTGCCATGAAGTCCCATGAAGAAGTAACCCGAAGAACATCCATGACACAAGGTTTCCAAATCAACAAATGGTGCGTCAAACGGACGCCCAGTATGTATGTTATAAGCTTTTTAGTATTGAGGGCCCAGTTGGATTCGGGTTCAATCCAACTTGAACGTACTCTAACATTCTCTTAAATTAACGTGGATTATCTCAAATGGACCGCCTCATCATAAGGAATTCATCACCGCAGATGGCTCTCCATTTTGACATCGTTAGAGGGAGGTATGTCAGATACAAGATACCACAATAATAATAATAATAATAATAATATTGGTTATTTTGTGGACGAGATCCCTGACCTAGAATTTAATATTCAAAATTAGACTTAAATCCACCATCTTAAGGACGAGATCATGTCTCCACTGATTGTAAGTCAATCAAACATCACACGCAAAAGTTATGTAGGGTCGAAGACTTGTTATAATAATAATATATTATTATTTGTGTGTTTTGGGTACCTGATCCAAAACCACAAAAAAACTTCTAATATTGGATTCATAATTTCTGTCTTGAGGTTTTGGTCGTACTACTGCTGATGATTCATGAAACAGAGGTCACAGTGATATGTTATGGATGAATAATGCTTTTGAAATCCAAAAATAATAATAACATAATTTATATTATTATTATTTTTCTTTTTTCCTTCTAACAAATCTCAATTTATATTCATGTACCCCGTTGTTGCATGCTGGTAGAGCCTACCCCATATTCAACAGATTCCTCTTAAATTACTTTAAATTTTTAATTTATCTCTTCTCAAATATTCCTCTCTCTAATCAAGTCATTTCTTCTTCCATGATTTACACATCTGTACATGAAATGGGAACCCGCTACACCTCCGCTCACACACAGACAAAATGCCTCTGCCGCACCACCTACTCATGATGCTGCCTACTCGGCCTCGTCACCGGCCAATGTTGCCTTGCCCCCGGTTTTAGCGCATGGACCACCTCACCAGAACCTCCTTCTTGAACCACTAGAAATTAAACCACCAAGTCTCCCCTTCCATGGGTCACTATATCTTCATTCTATGCCAAAAAAATGTGACGATTGCAGATCTGTGATCCTCGGGTCGAGAGACCCTCATCTGTATACCGCAGTCAACAAAAAATTGTGTTTTTTGTGTGCTTAATTATTTGGTGATGAAGAACACGTGGTGAATGGATTAGAGAAGTTAATGGTTTATGTTCGGATCGATGGTCGTGTTTTTTGTCCATATTCATTGATAATCAAGAATATGGGGAAATGGAAAATAAATATTTATCATACATCAAGATTTCCAATTTCATGAAAAAAATGACAAATTGATTAAATCTATTGTTTTATGATCTACTAAATAATTAATTCAATTTTTGTTCTTCATGAAAATTAAACCATAGTAAGAAATACACAAATATAAATCTCAACCTCATAAATTCATTGGAGAACGTTCGTGATTGAAGATGGGTCAGTGTTCTTCGTTCCCGCAACATGCATCCAACGATGCCGCTTGAACAATGATCGTCCGACCTTTCTTGGTGGATCAATTCTTCACTATATGGTTCCTCCAATGTTCTCCTCTCCATATCCCCTCCATATCAATGATTTAAAAAATTCAACCAAGAGAAATGAGGACCCTACCACCATGAAAGTGGGTGGTTCATTAATTTAAATTAATGGACCTAATTAATTAAAGGGATTTGTGGTTAGACATTTTGGGTAACATTGCATTTAATTATCAACGTTAAATTCCTGACTATATTTTTGTGGTCCCCACCACAAATAAATTTAAGAATATGTGGGAAGATAGTTTTAAGATATAATATATGTATTTTATTTAACCTCCACAAAATATTCCAAAACTAAATTCTCCAATTGACCCACATCGGTTGTGGTTAAACCTACCTTAAGTGAATCCCAGCACTGCGAGTTCAATGGTTCCCTCAGATTTAAATTCCGAGCACTAGTTCAAAAGTTGGAAGATTCCACCCATGCATTTACTTAATGTACCATAAAAAGATCAATAAATTATTAACATTCACTCTCAACCCATAAAGGTGTAACCATATGTAAGACAGATTTCCTTAAAAAAACTCCCACCAATTCCACACCATCATGTTTTAACCAACATCCATCAGGTCATGGTTCCTCCATAGGAACAACATTAATCCTAAACTATCCCTTATCATGGATTGAATCTCTGGATCCACAATGTTATGTTCCATTCTTTTGACAAATTAAGCAATAGGGTCACCCAAAACATACACTAACATTCACTTTAGTACCTAAAACATATTTCAAGACATTAATCACATCAAAAATAATTACTAAGATATATTGCAAGCCTAGGAATCCTAGTATGATTCCTGATAGTATAAATATCAAATAATTTTGTGGAAAAGAATTAAAATTCCTCATAATTCCACAACCTATTATGCTATATATTATTACATATTTGATGGGAATTATAACTAACTTACAAAAACAATTTATTTTTAAACATTTTAATGGATAAATTTACAAAAAATAATATTATGATTTCATGTAACCCTAAAAAAATCCATTATTATTAATTTAAAAGATAAATTTATAAATTGATAAAATTGTAAATTTTAACCATAATTATAAGTCTATTTTTGATGGTTGTATTTTATCATTTCAACTGTGTTTTATCCAATAAATAAGAGTCCTCATATAAAATTATATTAATATAAAATTTCATGACTAAATTGCTGATGCAATATAAATAATTGATTTTCTCGGTGTTTATAAGGTATCATTACTCATTCCTCTTGAAATAATATATTTTATTTATTTATTTTACATTTTCATGATAGATCATTATTATTGAACAAATATTTTTTGAATATTTCCCTACTACATTTATATATATTTTTTATGTTTTTAGTGATTTAGTATATTCTAAATTGAAAATATTCAATATTAGAAAAAAATAAGTCAAAAAAAATGACATTTCGAATTAATTTTATTAGATGGTAGACACCACCCTCCTAAAAATTTCATCAATGAAAATTATTTTATAAATTTTAAAAATAAATATAATTATTAAGAATTATTTTTTCTATGAAACATTTAAAAAATGAATGAGTTTTTTTGATGTATAATGTATTTTCAAAAAAAATCAAAATAAGTACTAATATAACCCCTAAATCAAAACAAAATATTTTCTCTAACACTTATTCTTTCTAATTTAAGTGTTCATTAAATTAAACTAGTTTTTTCTATATCCTTATATAAAATTATTTATTGGTTGAAAAATAAACATTATTAATAGGAATTCAAGTTTAATAGATGACCCGGCCAACAGACACAAATACTCTAATCCTAATCATCTAAAATTTAATATCATATTTCAATTTGTTCCACTGTATGAATCTTCCACAGTTTTATTATATTTAATTTTTTTATCAGAAAAAGGTAAACTTTAAAACACTATTCAGTATCTATTTTTTCAACAATATTGAATAAAATGTTTATAATTAATCTATCCTAACCTATTACTATAAAATGGATCCATATGTTGTTGGAATTAATGATTTTTATAAATTTAATAAACCTAGAATTCCTGAAAATGTTAATACACAATGATTTAAATTCTGGAAAATATGCATAATGATATGGTTTATAATTTGAGTTTTATTTCCTGTTATTTAGTCTCAAAACATAAATTAGACATGAATGATTCCAAACCAAATTAAATTTCAAAAATGAATAAAGGGGATCACATAGTTAGATATATTATTCCCACTGAATTCACAATGGGTTGTATTAGATTATACAAATATAATATTTATTACATATGTCTTGAATAGTGTAATATTTAGAAATAATTTAAAATATATATAGATAGAGGAAAGTTAGATTATGAAAATATATATGAACTGATGCATTTCATAAAATCAAATTATGAAGATGGTATAAATATATCTTAAAATTTTAATGCTTAATCAATTATGCAAAAATTTCCCCAATCCGGGGTTGGTATTGTTATGACTCTCAAACATGAGAATGAGAAACTATCCCTTAAAGACACTATGTTTTAAATTTTAATTGAATAATAAAATAGGAACAAATATTATAGGAAATAAGCTGAACCAAGTGACTATACTCTAATTGATTGTAATAATAAAATGTGTGGTTAAAATTTACAAAATGTGAAACCCACTTTAAAACTATCAAATGATGATAAGAGAATGGATATGAAATCAAATGAAAATCAACCATGTTGGAATTATGGAATGGTTTTGGCATTGGTCTAATGCTTTTTCTTGTAAGAAACCCTAGATAGAAAAAGATCCTCAAATTTCTAATCTAGTTAACATGGTAGAGGAATCTGGTGAGGCTAACATGTTTTTTAGTAAGGTTATTATTCATTATATAAACTATAGTTATGTTATGAAATAATTTTATGTTTTTATTATTTATGTAAAACATGATTTGTTGATAAATATTTAAGTAAATATTTATCATTTTGCTAATAAATTTATTTGTTTATCAAACTTGATTGTAGATGGAATGTTTATAATAAATGGGATTTATAGTACTTCTAATTTTTATGAAATTTGATTCAGGGATTTCATGTTTTTTCAAGAAAAATATTCTCATTATAAGTGGTGAAACATATACCTGTAATTCCTAGAAATATTTTGAGTTATTAATATTTAGTAAAAGAAGGTTTTTAATTTTTTTAGAAATTTAATAATGACATTTTTTTGAGAATAGGGAACGATATTCAAGAAATATATATATCTAATGGTTTTTTTGATCATAGGGTTAAAAATTGTGAAATGTATAAATAGAATATAATTCCAAAAAATCCAATTTTGATTTCAATTAAATGTTTTATATTTGGAACACATATTTTAGTATCTTGAATCTTTGATATAGTAATTTAATGATGAAATATAATTTAATTCCAAATGATAACATTGATAATAAATGAAAATTTTCAATGTACTTTGGGGTTAATAAAACTAAGAAAAATTTTCATTTAGATGAAAGGGATACATAGTTTCTTGAGTTGATTTTCACACATGTTCTTGAATTCTATGTTTTATTGACTAGGTACCATAGAAAAACTTTATAACCTTATGTTATGATTATAATAGTTGTTTCCTTATATATTTATTAACAATTAAACATGAGGAACACGAAAAAATTATCATTTTATATTAATTAATTTAAACATAAAAATTAAAAGAATCCTGAATTGCTCCGATCTAATAGGAGTGTAGAATAAGTGTTCAATCCATTTTTTAAATATTTCAAAAATAATTGAATAATTCATGAGAAGACTCTAATTATTCTTTTATATTTATTATAATGGATAAATAATACATTAACTATGAAATATATGATCAATAGTATTATTTTGAATTTTCGATTAAAAAAATATATAGGATAATGATTTAAATATACCATTCCATAATTTTAATACATTCCCCAATAAAAAAAATAGAAAATTATTTTTTTTAATTATTATAATAATTAAATACATGATTATGATATTTACATGTGTAGTTATATCTTAAGGGAGTATTAATCCTAGAGAAAAAAAGGAAAAAGTTAGGAACTAAAATATTATATCCTATATTTTTTTGGGAATGTTGAAATTCCATATACTTTAATATTAATAGTGGTTATATCTAATAATCATTGTATATATTTGAATATCATTATTGATTTTTATGAAGATACATTCATTTTGATTATTTTCCCAGGACGATTGGAGTACCCCATAATGATTCTACTTTTGATTATTCCCTCACATAAGGGACCATTCACACATATATATATATATATATATTAAAAAATAGAGTTAATCCTGATACTATTTTAGGAATAAATGGGTCAGATAAAGTAAATGACAATAAAAAAATAAATATATAATTATTTTTCAAGGAATTTAGTTGTGATATTATTATATACAATGTCAATGATTAATCTACCACCTTTAAAAAATCCTTGTGTTAAATTAAATAATATAATTTGAAATGTGTGCCTATAAGTGTAATTGATCAATTATTTCTAATAATACATTGGATTTATTTTATCATTAATGGGTCAAAATACTTTTGTATAAAAATAAATATTTAAAAAGGAAAAAAAATCTACTGACAAATTTTGATATGCTTAAATCCATATTGGAATTTAAGGAAATTAAAAATAAGAGAATCATTTACTTTTCCATTAATTTCATTATTTTGCAGGTGAAATCCATAATAATTGTAATTATATTGAAATTTATATATTTTCTCATCATCCATATAATTAAAGTGGAAACTAATTATATATATGATCACCAAGAAGAGGGGATTTATATGGATTATCAAAAATGATTTATAATATGTGGTAATGTTTATTAGGTTTTTAAATTTACTGATTCCTTGTATAGAATTAAAAAATAACATATGTGTTATTTTTTCTCCTTTAACCATTTCATGATATGATAATTATAAAAAAAATTATTATTCCTTCACCCATGATTATTATTAATAAATGTTATTTTTTGTGAATTATAACTTTTTAAAATGAAAATAAATCTATCCTATATTGTTTTATTCACTGGGTAATTATCTTATATCTATTTATTTTATTTTAATAAATTATTCTTGAATTAATTTTTTTTTTGAAAATTCACGGTGCTCTAATAAACACTTATTAAAGTCATATAGTTTTATTGAAATTCATATGTTTGGTTTTTTTATTTGTATGATTTTTTTTCATAGTCCTTAAATATTGACATCAAATTCATACTATTATATTTTATTCATATGCTATTTTTTGAAATCATAAAAAATATATAATTTTATATGATACCACTAATTTTTTAAAAAAAAGTTCATCTAAAAATACTCAATGTCGTATAATTTATGTGAATTTATAATAAAACACCTAGTGGCATTTCAGAATACTCATGTTTTAATTTTAGGTTTTTTGTTTCATTGTACATTATGAAACAAAATGGAATTCAGAGAAATCAACGTATGATGTTGATAGTGTATTAAACTTTTCCAAATGTAATTATTCATAACACCAAACAATCAATCAACATGTCCCAGTATTATGAATTTATTTATTTTAAAATCTACTATAAAAACAATTATCATGAAATGAGTCTTATGAAGGAATATATATGTAATTGTGAAGGAATCATAACTTAGAAAAACATATTTCAAAATAGTGAAGTAAAAATCACCATGTCATAGAATGAGCTTAAATTATTTATATGTTCGATTTTGATGTAAAATGGGGGCTACTTCAACATATAATAATTTTTTGACCTTAAATTTATTTTTTTCATTGGAAGGATTCTAGAAAATAGCCTACTAGAACACTAATAATAAATCTGTCAAATAATTTTGAATAAATCATGTTCATCTCAAACTGTAAATTCATTAATAAAAATGTATTATTGGTGTTCGACATGTCATACTACTAAATGTGTTCAACATATATAATGAAAAATGTATTGTGGAATAACATTACTAAATAGTGATGATTATAGTCGTGATCTTTATTACTTTTCTACTGATCTAATATAACTATTATTTATATTTTAATTAGAATGTTATTATATTGTTTAGTTATTATTTAATTAATATAAGTTCTGGAATTTTGTAATATTTTTTAAATGTTTTTGAATTATAGAAAGGTGTAAATTATTTCCTAGGTGAATAAATGAATAATATCAAATGTCCATCGTTTAGATAAATATATTTCAAATTTAATAATTCAAAAAATAAAGCATGAAATAGTTATGGATGTTTCATTTTTAATCATGAAGAAACTGATGATTGATAAAATCTATAAATGAATGTTTTGATAACTAAAAAATATACATAAAGAGTTTTAAGTGGATTAAATGTAAATCCTGAGTAAACATTAGGTTATGGAGTACAGTATTTTTATATAAATACATTTAAACTAATTTACTGGACTACATAATAGTAAAGAATCTCAATTTCTACAATCAATTTTAATAAACATCATAGTGATTTACCCTTACACTCTTAAAGTGATTCATGATGCTTCGACACTGATGTTATCATAATTTTCAGTGTAGATCTATTATTCTACTTCATAATTTCATTTTTTTAGTTAGTAATTTTTTTAATACTGCCCTTTAAAAGGTTTTATTTTTATATTATACCACATAATAAATGGTACATGTAGGTTTTTCTTAATAAGTATAAGGCTAGGGGAGTTTGGTTCGGCCTTCATGTAGATAAATTCATTGATGGATCCTTACGCCACTTCAAAATGAATCAAATTAGTGTTTTCCTCCAAGGAATAAAATGAAATTCTAAGGGTGGTCCTATTTAGAATAAAACGTAATTTGTAATGGTATTTTACTCCCTATAAAAAGTCATATATTCTATTTTACATGTTCTCAATTCTCCAGGAATTTTATAGAAATGAATATAATTTTTATAATTGATTTGATCTGAAATACTCTAAAAATCTATTTCATTTGTTTCAATTTTTTATACATATATTGACTCTGATAAATCATTAAAATTAAAACAAATGTGTAAATTAACCCCTAACACACCTAGAAATTATTTCATTCCCTCATTGGGACCAAATAATTAATATCATAGCATTACACCAAGTTTTAGGTTATATATATATATATATATCTCAAATTTTGTTATTCAATTCTGAACGTAATCATGATGGGGGAAATATATTTTTGAAATGGATGGAATGAGTTCATATTATGTATGGATTCCCCAAAACATCCAATTCAATGATAGAACAAAATATAGATATTAGTAGTCATGTGTTGATGTTTACCTTATCCATCAATGTTTTTATAGTGTTACTGACATATTCAATCTTTATAATGTTCCCAAAATTGACCTAGACACATTAACATGTAATTATGAAATTAGATATGATCTAAATTTATAGTTAATGAATTTTTTAGTTGTTTTAAAAGTAAAAATGCTCATATATATATGTATCGTTATAATAAATAGAACATGATATTTTGAAAATATTCATTGTCCTTCTTCATGGGTGAGATAATCTAATAAGAAAAAATATTTTCCAGTTAAGGGATCATTATAAATAATTTAAAATGGTTGAAGAAGAAATTTTAAAAAAAAATTTGTCATATATATACATGTAGAGTAAATTTTATGAGTAATTTAGGGTAAAATGTAGATAAATCTCTTTTGGTTGACTGAATTTTAATGGATTTACCTAAAAATAGGAATAATAATAATTTTAAATTTGATGAATGTAAAAAATTTAAAATAAAATATCTTAGAAAAACATATTAGATATTTAATTCAATAAGAATTGGAATTATAAAATATATCTAAGGAGGAATTTATAAAAAAGAAAGGGGTTTCTTTTAAATAAAAACCCATGTTACTACTTACTCCTGTGATTTTGAGTTTCCAAAAGTGATGGAGATCTTGTTTTTCAAGTATCATAAGTATGAATGAATAATGGTTTATTAAGGTGATATAAAAGAGATTTTACCCAAAATGATCATAAAGGCAACATTAAAGAGAATGCATCTAATGATTCTTTGGATATTATTTTTTATAAATGTTGAGAAAGTGGAAACCTAAAACTGTATTTCCCTTGGATAAAAAATGATATGAATAAAAAAATGACTTAATGAAAATAAATATATGGATTCTAGAGGAAGTTATATATATAACTCTATTTCAGGTGAAGAATATGGATCTGAAAATTATTTGGAAAACTATTGTTTAATTGAATCATCAAACAACGTATGTAAATATGATTATTATTCTTATTCATCTAATTATAAATATGAAAAAGGATATAAGTTAAATTATATAATGAAAATAATAGATTAAATACTAATAGAAAATATTTTTGGAATACATAAAAAATTTCAATGTAAACATAATAATATTTAAAAAAATGAATTTTTAAGGAAACAGATATCAAATGAAATAACATGTGTAGAATTTAAATATTCTCAAATGGATATAATATTTTAAAAATAAATATTTTAAAATTCTATAGAATAAAATAAAAGTAATGTTCATATTATGTGAAATAATTTCTGGTCTAAAGAAATTATGTCTAATACTTTTATGTGAAATAATGATAATCATACAAATAAAATTGAATGTTTTAAAACTGATATTTTGAAATTAATTCAATTGAGATAATTTATTATAATTATTAATGATGTAAAAATAACTAAATAAAATTTATAGTAATATTAGGTATCATAATATTGTGCCATAATTGTACAATAATTTCTTTTAAATGAATTATAATGGAATTAATTCATCTGCTATATTTTTTATATAAAATGAATTGTCAATATGATAATTTTAATTCCTTGATATCTCTAAAATATCTTGTTCACACCAAGGATTTTAATTGTAAATCATAATCCTTTATATTCCATACGAATAGATGCTTAAAATATTTATGGGTTCTTATGAATTCTTATACTAATCCCATTATACCTAAGTGTTAATGGGTACAAAAAAACTTTTATGTTTATTTTAATATGAATATAATCCTAAAGTGACAAAAAGGAAAAATGGTAGGTGGATTGTGGATTTGTAAATACATATTACTATTTATATCTCGAACATCATATCAATTAATATATATTATAGTGCTAATGATATTTTTGTGTTATCTCTAAGGGTAATGTTAAATTTTTTATAGTTTTTTTATTATCAAATTCTATAATCATTTCATATGTTTTAAATATTGAATGCCTAAAACATAGTTTACTATGTATCTATTTATTAAGTAATAATGGTATCCATGTGAAATTAAAAAATGGTAATTATATAATCTTATAGAATGAATTTTTTCTATTTCATTGCGTAATTTATGATAAACTTCAATAAAAAAAACTTTTATTAATTCTGTGACCAAAATGGGCATGTTAATTTCATGATTCCCCAAAACCACTCTAAGAACAAAACTATTATGCAATTTCCCAAACACAAGTAGGGTATTACTTCTGTTTTTGACTCATGTATGACAGGTAAACAATAAAAAAACACATTAAAACCAGTCAAATAAATAAAAATTTCATGTCCACTTCAACTCTTACATTTATATTTATTTTCAATAGGTCAACATGTTAGTCTAGCTGAAAAATTTATGTTTTAGTAGTTTCAAATGATTTTTATTCTACTTTCATGTATTTATTTTAGGTCAAAAAAATATGAAATTTTTTCTAATTTTTTTATTTCATGTAAATTAGTTAAAAATGTAAATGTTTTATTATTCATATTAATTATACTTTATATAGGTGTAGTTTTATTAAATATATAAATGAAATTGTTTTATAGTGAAAATTGGTGTTTTCGTAATTTCATATCTTATATGAAACCCAAAAAAATGTTTCTCTATAAAATAATAATATGACACATAATGATTTAACTATAACATAGACAAATTAATATAATAAACCAAAATTTAGTTGGTATTATCCTATTAATTCATCTTGTTATATTTAAATAGAATTATTTTAAGAACTCTATTAAAGAAGACTCATTATAATCATTGTAATGGAAGGAAACATAAAATTAGTTATTTTAGAATATTTGATTGTGATTATTTCTTTATTAATACTGTGGATTCCTTGGATAAATATGAAAAGAAAATATGATTAATGTGTATTTTTATTATACACATGTGTAATAAAAGATTTTATGTTTAATCATAAAATAAACATTATTACTAAGGAAACTTTTAGGTAAGGTATTATGAAAGTGCTTTAAAAGATTTGAATACAGATCCAGATAAAAAAATTATGATTTTAGTGACATTATCATTAGAGAATATTAGTTTAGTGGATCTATTATCATACTCAGAGGGAGATTGAACAATTACTCTCTCCACATGATACTAAGAGTTGGAAGACTCTTAAAGATCTTCTAATAAACATATATATTAAAAATTTTGAATGAAATATTCAAACTAAGATATGTATTATGAAATTTTATTCCCATGAGGACATTATTTATAATTTTTCTCCTAGTGATGATTATAATTCATTAAATGATTCATATCATAATGTATCTACTAATGATGAGTTAAATAAAATTATTAGAAATAATTTATGGACACTGTTGATTCCACATAATGATTCTCAAATTATTGGGAAAAATCATCATTAGAAACAATTTTTATGTATATTGTGAAATCATAAAAAATTAATATATATTAGTTAATCAAGTAAACTCTCATAATTAGGGTATTTGTTTTGATGAATAATTTATAATTGTAGAAATTTTAGATTCATTTAGAATATTACATTCTAATACAAGTTTACATAGTTTCATGTTTATTCAAATGGATGTTATAATACATTTTATAAATGCTTATATTTTTAATGATATATATGAAAGAAATCCACATAGATTTGAGAATGATAAATTTACAATTCATTATTAAAAACATTTTAAATAGTTATATTGAGTGGAAACAAGATCCTAGACCATGGTATCAAAGATTATCAAATATTCCTTAAATAGATAGTTTTGAGAAATGAATATTGATACTATTTTTTTTATTATGAATGATTTCAATGATATTTTTGTTTATTCAAATTAATATATGTTAAATAATGTTTTCATATATAAATAATAATTTGTTTAATGAATTTTTATATTTACGGAAAAGATAATTTGATATGAGTATAATGAGTGATCATTGATTCTTTATTGGTCTTCAATCATGTTAAATAAATGGGGTTATATGTCATTATCAAAGTATAATAAGATATGGGTTAAAATATATTTATTAATATCGATTAAAATAATGAATACCCCCATTATTGCTGATTTTAAATTATATTTTGGTAAATATCGAATGTCTGTTGACGTTTAGAAATATAATTTCTTGGCAGGTAGTTTAAAATATTTTCCTACATCATGGAATGATTTTTTTATCATTTTCATTTATCAAAGGTTTCAATGTGACCCTAATGAATGTAATTTAAATGCTATTAAAATTATTATATAATATATTGAAAAAAATTTTAATCCAGTTTTAGTTTATCCTACAAAATTTTGATTTGATTTGAATAGTTTATATGATTCTAATTTTTGAAGATATTTGATAAATATAAAAATCAGGTCTGGTATATGTCATTTAAATAGTAAATTTGTATTTTCATGTGGTTTGAAGATTAAAAATTTGAATGATATTTCCACTGATGAATTTGAGTACACAGTTACTGGATCATACTATTAAGAATAATTAAATTTTAAGACTTTTTTTTGTAATTTTAGTTTTAATTTTATACAGATTCAAATATTATGTGATAATAATAGTGTTATTTTTATTTCAATAGATATTTTACAAAACTCTAAAACTAATCAAATTAATGTTTTATAATACTTTCATTGAGACCATGTTCAAAAAGGTTATATATATATATAGAATTTATTTACATAAAAAATCCACTATACGATATTTTTATTATTCCTTTAGACTTAGTTACGTTTGGGAAAATAAAATTTAGACTTCTTATATAGGAATTTTTATTTTTTTATCATATGTTTTTGGTGTGTTATAATTTTCATCTAAAAAAATGTTCACTATATCTCTAAAATTTTCTATAACAATTCACATACTATAGAATAAAAATAATATAATATAATACATTTAAAAGATTTTGAGTAAAGGTTTAAAAATCCTGTACATAAGAAACAAATTCAATGGATTTTACAATTTTTTTATTTGACATCTATTTATCATAAATATTCCTATAACATTCAATCTAATTTCATTTTTTAAATCTCTTAGTGGGTGATTAAATATATTTTCAATTATAAATTTATAAGAGTTAGTATAATTATTAGAAATTATTATTTATCTTAGGGGGGATTATAAAAGTGTGCTGAATATTAAAATTAAAATAGTTTCCCATATCATGAACACTAAGACGATTTTATATTGAAACATTGTATTTTTGATAATTTAAAATATTTGAATATTTATTTTAAACTATATTCAGATTTTTAATTATCAAATTGGGGACATTTTTTGTAAAACACCTTGAACTACATCATCACATTATAATTAAAAAAATAATTTTTTATTACTTCTAAAATGATTATTATAAAAAAATAAATTTTATATGAGAATTATAAATTATCATATCTTAAATCAATATATCCTATCTTATTTTATTATTCTATTATTTTTCCCTATTTATATCTTTTATTTTTTTTTTTATATCTACAATCATTTTTTTTTGAAGATTATTAAAATTATAAAAAAATTTCCACTATATGGTTTTTTTAAATTCGTAGGAAACATTTTTCTAAATTCATAAAAAATACACATCGAATTCACATGAAAATTTGAGGGTCATGCATTTTTTTCATGAATCGACTTGAAAATAGGTGAATTCATAAGGAAATAGTAAAATTAAAATGAAAATACATGAAATAGTAAGGAGGAAATAAGATCCATATGAAAATTTGTGATGTCATACAAAAAAATTAATTCATTCAAAAAATACAATTTTTTGATCTTATGAGTTTTATTTTACAATTATCTATAAAATGAGAATAAAATCAAAATACAAATAAATATAATGTGATGTGTATTTTGTTCTTTATTTTTCTCAAATTAAATGTGAAAAATGGGCTAAAAGGGATGAAAATTTCATAGAATTAGGATTTTTTGATTTTTTGTTCACTAGTTTGAAATAATTAACAAAAACAACAATTTTATGGGATATTATAAGCCACAGTGAATGCATCATGAGATAAACTCACTTTTTTCATGACAACCAACTGAAGAAGTCCAAACTATATAATGAGTCATTGTGGATCATAGTTGAAACTATGATGCTAAATGGGGACCAATTTGGTGTGTTACTGGATTTTTTTCTGGATTGTTCTTAAGGATGAAATATATAGGAAAACTAACAAGTAAAATGACCATATTAAAGTTATCATAAAATTTTTTGTAAATCTAGTTCATATAAAGTTTTAAATTCAGATAAAAAACCACTTACTATATTTTTACACACTAATGTACTATCCATGTTCACAATCTACTATGAAAGATAGCTTATAGAAGAACTCCAAGAAATGGTGAATATTGTGGTCTTCGTTATTATTATTTCACTACTGAGTCACCATAATTAGTAATTGAATTTAAAATTTAAAATTTATTATATATTTTCTAGTTATTACTTTTTTGTTATATATGAATTATTTTTTTGATATTTGTTGTGGGTGTTTTTTATTTACCTCATTGAAGTATAGATTTCCCATGTAAATGAATAAATAATATCAAATTTCCATTATTTAGATAAATATATTTCATGTTGAATTAAATAATAAAAAAACATTCAACGACAATAGAGGTTTTGTTTTTTATCTCCAATCCATTTATGATATAGAAACTATGTAAATTATAGTTTTGATATAACTAGTAAATATACACAAGGAGATTGAAGTGGATGAATTGTACAGGAATATTGAACATCAAATTGTGGTCCTAAATACATTTTCATGCATCCAGAAAAATATAATGGATAAAATTAAACATTCCAAAGCATAATTGAAAAGAAAATCATTATTATTGAACTACGTAGTGATGGACCATACTACAAATAAAGAGGTTTATGTTTCCTTGACACTCAATATATCATCATTTTCAGTCTGGTTCTATAGTGTTATTTATTTATTGTTTTTAAATATTAAGAAATTTTATTATAAAAAAGGTTAGGTTTTTCAGGTTGTAAAATCCCAAAAAAAGGTATGTGCATTTGGTCAATAACCTTTAAAAGGAATGGGTTTTTCAGTTGTGTATTTTTCTTAATAATGGAATGTTTGGTTACTTACACAAATTAATAAGGAATAAAGTTGGGTTGTTCCTACAATGGGTAAAATGTGAAGTACTTATTTAATAATCTAGGGATTAAAAATAAATTAATAAGTATTTTTACAACACATCAAAATTCATAGATTTAGTTCTACTAGGTAATATTTATCACTACATTTGAGAGAATTCAATAGTAGACATATTTTAAATTTGATCTGAACTACTATATAAATATACATTGTATATTTCTACAGATTACCATTGAATAATTATAATAAATATAATAAATTTTTTAAATTTATTAAAGTGGTCAACTCACTCCCACCCCACTTGATCATTTGTCATTATCACTTTGAGACTAAACACTATAAATTATTATGAGATACTCTATTGAACAATTATATCATTTGGAAATAATGTATAATAAAAATAAATGCGTGTATATGGGAATTCAATAGGTGATTTTGGTTTTTTTCATGATTTTCTCCTGAAATTTTATTACGAGTTCTAATATTAAGATTATTAATGAGAAAAATTTAATTCTAAATAAAATGTATAAAATAAAGGATATAAGAGTTTCATATTTAGTTTTCATCCTTAAGTTGTTTTATTCCATTAAAGGGATAAGAATTACATTGTATAAATATGTTAAGAAAAATATACTTGAAAATATGGTTATTAAAAAAAAATGTGTTAAAACATATTATGATCCTTCAGTATGATTATTCAAAAATGAGTGTTGTGTTATAATTTTCCTATTAGGGTATTCTCAGATCATTTGGTGATGGTAAAATATTTGGAACTTTATAATTATAGATATTTATTTTATATTCTTGAAGTTTCCTAGATATAACAGTTATCCCAAGAGGAACCATTTATAGGAATTAGATATGGTGCTTTAGTTACTAAAGTGAACTATTTTTATTGGGTTGTGTTATGGGAGATTCCATAATATATTCGGGGCATACAAGGATTTTATATGGATTTACAAGAATATTTGGTGAAAGGGTTTTGGATGGTATGATTTTACCTTCGGTGGATTTGAAATTAGATAGATTTCATCAATATCATCCATTTTAACTTAGTATTGTTGTTTAATTATATGCTTCTGATACTACCAAAAAATATTTAGAGTGATAAAATAGAATTTTATTCACATATTTTGATGACTATAAATCTTACTCCTATGATCTAAAAAATTGTGACAATCAAAAAAATAGAAAATATTACGAGTATCAAGTATAATTAGAAAATAAAGAGTCTTGTTCAAGTATAAATAATGGATAGTCATGGTATAGTGTATTATTGGGCCCTAAACTATTGATTTTATTGGTACAAAAGATATTTAATTTCATCCATAGATAGAGGGATTTGATTTTTTACTTTTTTCAAATATAAATATTGGGGATAATATTGTAACCCCATGATCAATTCATATATTATCTCAACCCAACATAGTAATGTGTTTAAAATAAGAGGTACGAAAAATTGTATTCTTGTACATATAGATTGATACTGAGTCTATCCCATAGAATGATATTGGTGATGAAAATTATGTTCATAAAGGTTTTTTACTATAAATGTAATTAATCATATCATTAAAGATTCAATTAGTGCATTCTAAGAGATTTAGTTCTACGTGGAATATTTTTAGCGGATGAAAATTGAGGAATAGATTTATTCCTTGAATTTTGTTATTATTCAAGATCCAGAAACATAATCGATAATGTTCACCCCTGATTATTTCAATGATACTGGGTAAATTTTATTTTTCTAATTGATGTTATCAAATTCAATTTGTAAATTCTATGAATAGTGTATTTAGACATGTGATGTTTGAAGTTGGTTATCTTTGGTAGATGTTCAAACTAAAAGGTACCCATAATGAAAAAATGTTACTTAAAATCATATATTCTTTTATAAATGGATTTTTAAAGGATTTTAGTTGACCAATTCTTACATTAACACAAAAGGAATTAATATATTGTTCAAAACAATTAATGATAATTGTAACATTAAGGAGTAAATTTATTTTTTATTTACAAAATATGAATAATTATTGACCCTACAATCCATTGATATAAGAAAATGACTAAAAAAATTAATATCATCAATAATTTATTCTACAAATTTGTAAGGAATTATATAGTTGGAATATTAAGAATCCCATTACATTTCATAAATGATAATTATATCAATTTATATTCATAATGGATCATTAAATTATATTAATTATAAAAACAGTCCATTATAATTAATTTAGTAATGAAAAATTAATATCATAAAATGTTTTTTTTATTTTTTTGGGATATTTATGGAATTATATATGTCTCCAAATAAATAATAGTTATTTCCTCTTTTGATTTTTAGGGAACTGATGAAGCGTATTGAGTGATATTTTATTGATTGTGCAACTTTAGATATAAATTGTGTTATCCAAGAAGTTGTGTTTCTAGATAATATCACAATGTATGTCGAGTAAAATAATCTTTAAGACAATTTAATTTCAATCGTTCACCCAGTAAAACAATAATCAATCCTTAATCATAATATTTTCTATTTTAATATTATATATCAATTTGTATTGTATTTTTGGGATATTCAATTTTTCTACTATTTAATCCTTTTGATTACATTAATTATATTTTTAATGTACTATTCAATAATTATTTTTCCACAGTAAATAATGTAAATAAATAATAAAAATATTTATTATAAAAATATTGTATATGTAATCTAATTAATTAAAATATGTTATAATAAATGACATATTAAACAAAAAGTTAAATACGAAATAAATAATTATAATTTTAAGTATTAATAAATAAATAAATGGAATATATCTATATAATGAAAAATTAGAACAAATGATATATTTGAATAAAATTATATTTAATATTTTCTATGAATATATATTAATGTGAAAAAAATTTAAATATAAATCATGTAAGATAATGTATATTATAATTTTAAGGAAAAATTTTTTAATCCAAAATCATAACCCATGTGCACAACTATGTTCTAATATTTAGAATGTTCCACAATTTATTTTCCTAATTTTTTATTTTCCCTCCACCAAGAAAGTAAAAATGAACATGTAAAAAATAGAAATTGATTTTAGGAAACAATTTTATTGATTTGAAATTATAAAATTACAATTTTCATAATTATAATGTGAATGTTTCTTTGTAATTTTTTAATTCAATTTTTGGTCTTATATGTTGAATATTTTTTATAATTTTTAATTAATAGCATAAATTTTATAAATAATTGGACTGGTATACAAATATAATATTTAAAAAATAATCTAAATTTAAAATAGATATCATATAAAAATATTACTTAATAAAAAAATAGAACGTATATAACACACACACCCAAATTATAATGAACAAAAAACATTTTAATAGAAATAAAACACATAAAATATATAAATAAAAAAATAAAACTTATAAATATCCCTAAACAAATTAAAAATCTAAGATTATATATATATTATTTAAGTCATTTATAAAACATGTAACATTAATATATATATATAATATAGAAGAAATAACATTACATAGAACATAAAATATTACAAACAAATTGACTATATTTAAAACAAAAAATATTTAACTAAACATATTATAAATTCTTCAAAATGTGGAACACAGTAGAACCAAACGAAAAATATATTAATAAAAAATATATAAAACATAAAACATGACTTATTACACTAAATATAATAAAGATAAAACATAGAACATAGAACATAATATATGACATATAACAGAATATATAGATATTTAAAACAAAGAAAAACTAATACAAAAAACATAACATATAACTTTAAACCAGCAATTAAAAAATATGTAAAATATATGATTTACCATTATTATATTAAAAAAATCATTTTAATACCAACCTCTTACACTAAAAAATATTATTAAGGTGATAGAATAACATTATATATAATATCAAAAATGATACTAATAATTGTGTGGAAGATTGTGTGGGTAAAAAAAATATTATTTCAGAATTTTGCAGTAATTTTTTTAAATATAGAAAAATGTTTATATCTAATGATATGAATGAATGCATTATCCCTTGATTTATTCTAATTTGAATAATATTATTGAGGGGGATATATATGACTGTCAGTTTTTTTAGTTTTGAGTTGTATACATATTACTAAATTCATAGGGTTAGATTGTAATGAAATTATTTTAAAACTATATTGGAATGTCATGGGGGAGATGCTCTTATATAGAGTAATAGATTCTAAAATGGGACTGTATTTCATACTAAAAATAATGAGACTTAGTGAAATTGATTCCTAAAGTCTAGAGGCCTCCCCAAGTTATGTAATTTCTCCATGTTAGTGTTTGAAATGTCATTTATATGAATTTCTCAATGGCTTTGGATGATTTTTTATCAAATTTTATTCCATCCATTATTATTGAAATAAAAATTTTCTTCACAGCTAATAGGTTTCTCAAAAATAATGTAATTATTTCCAATGAATATATTCATTTAATAACTTATTTATTAGTGGAAAATAATTGATCTATGGATTCAAATCATGATATAAAAAATTTTGATACTCTAGAGTGGATGGTTCTAAAATACTATAAAAAAGTGTATGTTTCAAAAAAAATTGGTACACAACGTATTAATTTGTTTTTCAAATACTCCATATATGATAATATTAACAATGGATTTACATATAACCATATTCAAACTAGGTTGGCCTCTTCAGGATATTCCATTTATCCTAATTTGTTTATTATTACTTTAGATGTATCTTCAATGTATAGTTCTTGTGAATCTTTGTTGTGTGGATCCCATGAGTTAAAAAAAATCGAAGCGGTTCTAGTTTTTATCCATCCTTTTTAATATCTTAATACATTTTAATGTCAAAATCCATGAGGGATGAATGAAAATACCTAAAAAAATATAATATTCAATGATGAAAAAATTCTAATGTTGAGGTATGATTTGTGAAATATAATTTATTTTTGACAAGTTGAAAAGAATAATAACTTTCTCTAGATAGAAACATTTTTTGGAAGGATTGATAATTTGGTATTTCAATAGATCCATGATTGGAACCTGAGCATCAACCCAGTTGGTGAGGTATCTCTATGTTCATCCACAAGACCCAAGTTTAAAACCAGGTGGAGGCATTATTTTGGGTACTATAGCAGTACTGTAGTAGGTACGGTAGCAATATTGTAGTAGGTACTGTTCGGTTATTTAGTAGCTAAAACTATTAAATTTGGGCCACCGGTTTGGGCTTGGTGTCCTTAAGGCCTTAGGGCCACCTAAGGCCTTTGGGTTAGTAAGGATTTCTAGCCACCTCATGGCCTTCATGCCACCTCAAGGCCCTCAGGGTCACCTGATCTGTAATTTCACCGATAAGTTCTTCAAGGAAACACTCCAGAGGAGGAAAGAGTAGGGAACATCCACTAGAACAAGGCTAAACGGACATTGGAAGAATGAGAGGGTATGGTATTTGCCATTGGTACCAATCCTGTGGGACCCTTCACATGGACTTGCTAGCCTAACAATCAAGCAAAGGTCGAGAGCTGATAACGATGGCTATACTAGGGAGGATAATTTTGAAGTATTCATAGTCTCTATGATTTCCTTAAGATCTGCGCGTCATGTATTATCTCCAAGCCTACGAGAAATGTAATTTCTAATCCTACGAGCCTTGTAGGGTTCCCCCTCATTCCATGAAAAGGTGTTTATCATATATTCAATAAAAAAGAAGGACTTCGGGCCATTCGAATATATATATATATATATCATTGATTGAATATAAATGCAGGTTAATGGTTATGTAGGGAAATGTCCTTCAAATTTCAGGAAAGATGCTCTTTTCTAGTACACATCTCATGTTATTCTATTATATTTTTTCCCTTATTTAAAATTAAAAAATTACAAATTGATTAATTCTTATCAATTTATTTAATCTTATGGTGGTGTTAGGATGAATGAAAGGACATGAAACATTTCTAATCATGATGTAATTTTTTTAATTGAATGATACTAGTAGAATACAGATTCATTATATGGGAAGTATAAATGATTCACTATCGGAAAATTATTGTTAGTGATTATCCACCTTATTTATTTATCATTATTCTCACATTTTTAAATAAACAATTATATATATATACATATTTGATCTTCTATATTCAATTGCATGTTTAAATAATTTTTTATCATATTGATGTATTTTTTATATAAAATTCTTGTTCTAGATGATGTTTGCAAGAGAATATTGAACTGGCCTCTGGTAAAAATCTTGGGAGATATATGGTTAATAAATGATGATTACATGTTCGTTTTTTCTAATATTCTATTTTGTATGATTGATATCATGGTTCGTGATATCATTAACGAGGACGTTTTATAATGGGATCAAGATAAGATTTATTTAATTTCTAGTGATTGGGATGGGAATTACAAACTGAGTATTATTATATGATAGAGATAAGGGGTGACTGTTGGTTTTTGAATCTCTCTAAAAATATAGTGATTATTTTTAAAATAAATTTTTATTTTAAAATGGGATGCATATAGTAGGTTTTAGATTAATTTTATAAATCTATTTGGAAAATATATTTCAATTCGAATATACAAAAATTATATTAGACTATTTTTAACAATGTCTTTCTAGTTGGGGTAATGATAGAATGTTCTTTCAATTATGTAATCCCCAATATGTGAAAAAAGTTTCTAAAATGGTCATTCATTCATAATTTCACTATAGATTTAGTTTATTCAATTTTTTCGAAATAGAGGAATCAGGTATTTATTGAAATTTCATTGTCTTAGTTGTATGGTCAATGGATTCATTCATCCCCATCACATGATTCATATTAAAGTTTTATAAGATATATTTTTTTGTTTATTTTGATGTGGTAAAATGAAATTTTATTTTATAATAAATCATTTCATGTTGGGGTATTGATTTAGTGGGTTCATATGTATGGAAAATGATTAAATAAAATTTATTATGAATGCAAAATTTTTTAGGATTCTTATATTATGGATGATGTTTTAGGGAGGGATTTCACCGAGGTTGTTTGAGATTCTATGAAAAATACCATGTCTATGGTCCAGTAGCCACTGAACAAATGCCCCGAGTCGCATAAGCACATGACCTCAAGCGTGCCTCTCCATATTCCAGAGTATTCTGACTAGCAATGAGGCTCTAAAAGTCACATGGGGAGTCTATACCAACATTAATCGAGTAATACAAAACAATAAACAATATAAATATTAGAAAAATATGTAATAATCAATAACCATGAATAACCAAACAACTCGTAAAACCAGGTATAAACCACAAATAAACATTATCCAGGCTATGTCAAGCTAGATGTGCTGAAATGAAGGAAACCCAAAATAAAAATTCAAGTTGAATCTCAAAAATGGACCCGAATCCCTATAACAATTCTCATCCATGTATATACCAAGCCTAAATCAACTCACTAGCACTGGGACCTTTACCATATCAGATCCAACATCAACGACATCTTCTCAGGTACCCAACAACGGTTTGAGTAGGGTGTGAGTATAACATAGTAGGCCACCACAAACAGTGTCTAGAAATATCATTTTTAACAGATAGTGCTTGCCATAATAAATTAAATGGTATGATAAACAAAAGTAATAGCGAGGTTCTATTAGATAACCAACTACACTTACAGTAGTTATATATTTATTTCTTTTTTCATCATTTGTTCCATATTTATTACACAATCCATTTTCATAATCTGTTGCATATGTTAGGCACACACATCATCTACACATGGGTATAAGGAAATTAATCATTATGAGTAATGGAATAAACCATGTCCTTATATCCCTAGTTATTAGACATCACAACATCACAATGTCTTTAAATCAATGCCTCTACCTAGGCAGAATATAATCATTAGGTGAATAAAGCTAAATCCTCTTCCATAACCTACGCATTATGGGTTGATTTTAGAGCATTTGTCTAACTCAACCCATAGGAGGATTCATAGTCCTTTACCCCACACCTCAAGCCTTGTGCACATTTTTATTCATCCATTCACCACACATAAACCATATCACACCCAAACACAACCAATACAAACAAAAAATATAATTCATTATAATCAATCGGGGTATAATACTATTTTATAACCTGTTAACTTGTTTTTCAGTGACATTACATTGTTTTTTAGCCATATTTCTATTCTCATGCCTTAACCCATTATGAATATTAAACAGCTCCCAGACATTAGCCAATAATCATCCATTACCATACATTATCTCATTTGGTCTATTCAACAATTCACATGAATTTTCACACATATGCATTTCAATTACAGTTATTATATCTGAAATCACAACCACTTCATTACATTCAACCCATAAGTTATACCCCATAATTCCCATGTATTATCCTATTCCACATATTCATCAATTGTCATATGTTAACCAATTTAACATATTCATTAATTCCCTTATGGATTCACATCTGACACATTCCTCAATTCCCAAGTCGTTGCCCTTTCAACAAGTTGACCATTTTCATATGCAATAACCCTCTCAATTAACCAAATTATCCCACTTTTTATTCATCATCCATATACCGTTAACCAATTAACCTTTTTCGTTTCATAGACCAATAAATCATTAACAATTAACCATACACCCCCTTATTCAATTATCCAAATCTAGGCATGTTTTTCAATACTCCTCTTTCAACTCAATTTAAAATATTAACATCGCCATCATGGGATCTACATTAAAACATGACCACTATACCATTAACCATACTAATGTCTATGTTCGTAAATGTTGGTTCCCCATATTTGTAAGAAAAAATAGATTAAATCATCACTTATGCATCCCATCAGGATCATGAGGGGTTCAATTCATCATTTAGAAAACTATTTTCTCAAAACACTCTAATGAAATCAATTAAACAATAATGAAGAACCAAGAACACAAGCCCACACACACAAATCCACATAAAAAATACAGGATATAACTTAGAAACCACCTACCAAAAATCTGATGATAAAAACTCTCTTAATCGTATGCTTAGATTCAAATTCAAAAACCAATTGAAAACCTAACCTAGACTACACTGAAAAAGAGGTTTATAGGGATTTGGAAGAAGATCTCCCAAAAGACAATCCCTAATCCGAAAAGGGAAGAAATGAGAGGATTACACTTACCCAATGATTCGATCTACAACCAATTCATATCCCATTATCCTAGAAATAGGGGATATTAGAGTATTTGATTATTTGAGATCCTTGGTTTATCATTAAGGATACATGGGTAGAAATGGTAGATAATCTCTTGTAGAACATAAAAATCCAACAATGGAAATTTTGTTTAATTTTTCACAACTTTACTAGGCTGCGTGGTTTACACATATAGTTTTCCAAACAATGTGAAAACTATGTGCAATCCACTATCTAAGAATGTTAAGGTTGCACAGTAAACCAGGAATCTCCACACAGTTTACAAATTGTTCTCAAATAGTGTGATATTCCATTTTCCGATGCTACATGGTTCTCCAAAAGAATTTCAAATGGTTTATTGAACTATGCGCTAACCATGATCCTCGTACAGTTTGGCCCGATTTTCATTCCATTCTTGTCATGAACCCCTGGAACAACCTTGATCCAGTTTTACTCCTAGAAATCATTTCATTAACCAAAAAATGAGATTAAAACCAAATTTTATACAAGGAAATAATTTCACGAAATCCGAGATCTAACCACCTCCCAACATGATAATGTATCTTCCTCAATCCACATTCCCAAGAATCCCTGAGCTTCCATAATAAAAAGATCAGGCCACTAGGCCCGAAAATCCATTCATCCTTTTTTTAAAATTTTCCATTGGACATTAAAATTTATCCATAAAACATAAACCAATGGATTTTTCATTCTCCAGAAGACATTATCACAAAAATCCAATATAGGAAATGGATTCTTCATAAAGAACACATCATCTTCAACCATACATCAACTACAAGAAATTACTAGAGAAAAAAATAAGAAATAGTTTCTCATTCACAGCACACGAAAACATTGCAGAAAACACCATACCATCTTGGAGGAATGAATCATCACTCCATTAATTTGATCCTCTTCATTACTCATGACCCAAATTCCATGGATCCATTTTACCCTGTATGTAAAATACTAATGGTGACCAATAATCAATATCACCCAAAGAAAAACACATGGTCAATTCAACTCGAAACTCTGATCATTTCTTCCACGATGTTCTTTCCCAATATGGTTCTACCACCATATTACATTTTTTGGTACCCACACTAATGATGAAATAATAGTATAATATCCACACAAAATTTATAACATACCTGACGTGTCCCCTAATCATTATGCATGAAAATATTTATTTTCTTCACCATATTTTTTCATCAATATTTTCCATTGTCTCCATTGGGAGGATATTACCAAACCATCCACTAGAGGACTATGATCAACTTGACCTCAGTCAATAATGGCTTCATTTCCATGTAACACTTTCCACTACAAAATCAAACTGGAGGGGGTCAATCTCCACACACTCATCTTCATCTGGTGTAATGCTACCCACTTTTTACCTTCCCCAGGTGCCTACTAACTTAATTCCTCTCACTATCATCCAACATGACCACTGAGTTCATCCCTAATCTATAATAGAATTCCTACATCATTGTATCACACCTATCCAAACCACGATCAACTTCACATCCCCAAAAAACACTCTCAACATAAGAACTCCATTAATAAAGACATTAACGAAAGATATCTAGGCTCTCATTCAAACCCATACTAAAATTTGAAACGTACTTATCACCCCCAAATATCCACTGAAATAGATTTATAACTTTACATAGTTATCCCCCACTCATAATCAAGTCATGCTTCTTATGTTGACTCATTCTAGAATATTTAGCTTCACCATTGTCATGAAACTACATCACATGGCCATGGTTCCATAAAATATAAATCCACTCCAAAACAACCCAATGAAGCTTACCTTAGTATACTAACAATATTTTTGAATAAATAAACCCTAATCATTCTTTACACAAAACATTTTCAAGCCCTACCACCACCATAAACGGCATTAACATAGGAATCTAGATATTCATTCAGAACTACCCCGAGCCCAAGGCCACTACATGGCTCAAACAACAACCATAATATGTCCCCCTTTCCCCCTATAGATGATCCAATTGTGAAACCCATTGGTTCCTTATTAATATCACAGTTCGACCACATCAACCCAAATTTCTTCTCCCCGCATCATAGTCCAACTTATCACTCCCCACCTTAAAGGATTTGTTAACACCAATTTCTATGAGGAATTCCAACTACCATGGATCAGACTTGATCTCAATCCAAACCCCAACACTTATACATAGATATCTATATTTTTTCTAGAATGATATACTTAATATCACCTATTTCCCATTTTGGATTCCATGAACGACAACCACAATATTTTTTAACACCCAATCCATCTTGAGGACCTCGCCTAAAAACCATCAATAGTGTACATCCAATCATCCAGCTCTACATATACCATCCCCATGACCTTAAACTCCATGATGTCCCTCATCAAACCAAAACAACTTCATTTTAGTTTGAATAAATCCAGTGCTTCTCAACATACCTGGGACGATTTGAATATGTTGGGAATGATCATAAATAGTTTAAAAACACTAATTAGTTTTCTAAGAACATGACCACCAACTTAACTATTACCAGTGTTGCCTCTCATTGTGGGAAAACATGAACATACAAGGAAATCAGGCTTCCCTAATGTAGACATCCCATCAAAACTTAACCACCACAACTCTAGTGTAATTTGAAACCTAGACTCATTACAGATCCACAATCATCCAACAAGAAGCCATGAACCAACATTTCTTGTGGCACTACATCTACCACACCATTCAAGCTCTTCCAGTATGCCCCTAACTGTTATCGACTAAAACAAAATGGTCTACCAAGACAATCAAACCAACGGTCTCCTGCGTAGACATGATTATCACTAGTTTAGTAAGGATCAAAATATGCTTGTCAAGGTCAAAATTGTACCTTACCAACACATACCCAAATATGAACCTCATTAGAGCCCTCATGTTTCACACCTTCCAACATCCACCACTAAAATAATTTTAGCCCTCACAAACCAAACATCACTTGATCTTAGACCAAGGCCAGCCTACTCACCTAACTATGCATATTGGTTAGTCTACCTCATCAACCCCAAGGCATTATCAATAACAAACCCAATAATCAAACTATTAATACAAACAATATTTTCCACATAGCCAACAGCACCTCGGGTGTCACCTTTAAAACATAAGCATCTTACCATGATTCAGTCACCCTTTTGTTATATGCTGGAAAAAATATAGTGGAATCCGTCAATCATCATCTAAATAGATGGTTCAGAAATCCATATGATATAAACCGTTGAAACAAACCATTCAACCTACCATAAGCACCTGGCGCCCCTATGAATGAACCAAGGCAGAACTATAATATTTTTTTTGAAAAATGATTGTGTATATATGAATATATTCTAAATATGAAGCAAATATCATGCCTCTTATTCAAAGTAAACTATAACATTGGGATAACCTCCCATGAGGTCACCCTTTTCTCCCAAAACTATCAATGTGTAACCATTACTCAGATGGCATACCCAAACAATCAAAATTACCACTTTACCCAATCTGGGATAAAAAAATCACAAGGTCCCTACTCATAAGGCCACAAAAACCTGATCACCAACATTATGGTCCTTCATGCACTTTTTATGGTCATATCCCATGAGAGTTTAAACAGTCGCACAATTGAACAACTCCTAATGACTCAAAGGCCACAACCTGCTGAGGGTGACTTAAACCCAACTCCTAATCCATATACTAACTAGTAAGGCCACAAAACCCAATTCCATGGTATCAAACTAGGGAACTCTCTCAACTCCCAAACCACCCAAACAAAGGCCCAAAGCAAAAACATAGGGAATACACACTTCCCAGTTCACCCAATGTTCTGTCATTACATATTATTTTATAAATAACTTCACAAATTTTTTAACTAAAGCATTCACATATTAAACTCCCATTCACCCAATGTTATAAAAGCCCCTAACTTATTCATGTCCATATTCCAAAACATTTTACTCAACACAAACATTGATAAATGATCGATAGGGTTAATCCATAGATGGAAATGACATTACACTATAAAAAATAAATAACATATTTTTCATAAACTATCCTAACAATCATCTTCAAACATAGAAAAATACCCTCTACCATACTTACTATGGACCGTGGTGAACAAGGGTAAACCAATTTACTTAAATATAGGTCTTTCATCAAACACCCTTTTAATCCATTTCCTCATTCACAACAAAAATATTTTCTCTTAGAAATATTTCATACTTCACATATTATTTCAATACTCATTTAACTCATTTACAACTTTTATTTGGCTAAATTCATGAGGGATTTTCACATCGCTATGAAATATTTCTCTTCTAGACACTAATCAGCTATTGAAGTTTCTCAATAACCAAAATTTTAGCCCGATCATAAATTTTTTATACACCCAATTACATAACAAGTCAGTTACATTATTTCCATTTACCCATTTGTATTACAATTATTAGACACCATTTTAATTCAAACATTTCATGGAAGAAAAATTAATTCTACTCTATATTCCCCGCACACCCATCTCATGTGTTCCTATCATGATGTATGACACCTATATCATTAGGTGCCTAAAATGATGAATGAATGGACAACCTCATACAAAAATTTCTATGAGAAAAATATCAAATATATATCACATCACACAACATGTGCATCGCCCAAAAATGATATATCATTCAACTGTAACAACACACATTGAGAAGAAAAACTTACACACTGGTCAACATGGGTTTTCACCCATACATGCCTTAGATACTCCCAAACATGATCTAATTACCATGGCTCAACACCTGCCTAACCTCCATTCTACTATCCCGAAATAGTATGTCAGAAAAATTCCACCTCTAATGCATATTGTAATAACCTCGACAAAATATCCACTAAAACAGTTCCCCAATCTAGGTCATCACATAACATCCAGTGCAGCTCCTTGTATTCCAGAAGATTCCACTTAGCACTGATGGTATAAAATTTATATTGTGGGACTATAATATCTTTTCCAGAGTAATCCACATTAGTTAACAATATTAATAGTGGATGAAATGTGTAATAACCAAAAACCATGCATTAAAAAATATATCCCAAGACATCGTAAAAGAGAAAAATCAACATTAACCATGTCATGACATGCTAGTACTGCCAAAATTAATGAAAACCCAAAATTAAAACAACTTGTTGAATCCCCCAAATGGTCTTGCCTCTGATTCTGGATCATCGTATATACATATCCTAATCCCAGCTCAACTCTCTATCATCAGGCCCTTTCCCAGGTCTGAACACAAAATAATGATGTCTTCTTAGGTACCTAATGATGTCCCGAGAATGGTTTGAGTATAACAAAGTATCCCACCATCAACGGTGTCTAAAAATTCAATGTAATATATAGTGTATCATGTATGATGTAAATGGTAATATATAAAAAATTCATAACTCGAGATCTATTAGCTACCCAAGTACAATTACTCAATTTCTAAATTTCATACCATTTTCGTAATTTATACCTTCATCATTACATAATATCGTTTAATCATGTGTTACATGGTTTAGGAACATACATCATCTACACATGTTTATAAGGAAATGAATTATAATACATAAGGGAACAAATAATCTCCCTATATCACTGGGGAAAATACATCACAACATCATAATGTCCTCACCTGAAAGACATAGTCTTGGTGGAATGCAATAGTTAGGGGAATAGAGATAAGTCGCTTTCCCTAACTCGTGCATTACTTTTAGTGTTTAGAGTATCAGTTTAACTCAACCCATGGGAGGATCCTAATTCCTTTATCCAAAACCTCAATCCATTTTCACATGCTTATTCATCCATTCAACACAAACTAAATATATCCCAACCATACACAACCAATACATTTAACAAAAATAATCCATAACAATCAATATAGGAATAATAATATTCTATAACTCATTAACATTTTCTTCATTTACATTCCATAGTTATTTTGAAAACATTCCATTCTAGTTCATTAACCCATTATGTATATTCAATAATCCCCATCCATTATCCAATATTCATCTATTACCATACGTAATCAAATTTATCATATTCATCATTTCAAAATCATTCTATAACTAATGAATATCAAAGGCCATTCTTATATACAAAATCATAGACACTTCATTCCATTCAACACATTAGGTATAGCCCATTATTCCCATGTATTTACCCATTCAAAATATTCATCAATTCCCTTATTTCAACTCATATAACATATTCATTAATTCCCTTAAGAAATCCCATCTCGCACATTCCTCAATTCCCAAGTTGTTACCCATTCAACAATTTCAAAATTTTTATATCCTCTAACACTATTATAAAATTATACAATAATTCACAATACATTACTGAAATTTCAATTTCCAAATTAATTCATTTAGAATTCATAATCTTTAGACCATAAACTTATTACACTTTTTCATTTCATATCCCAATAAATCAATAATAGTTAACCAAACATTCACTTATTCTATTAGCAAGATCTGGATATGTTTATCAATAATTTTCTTTCAACTAAATTTAACAAATTAACATGCTCATCATGGGATATACATTATAAAACAACAACACTACCCATTACCTTACCAATCTATATGTTTGAAATCCTTATCATACCTTATGAGTGGGCCTAAATTGATCTAATTAACCTCCTTGAATCCCATATGGATCATGAGGGGTTAAATTTTTCATTTAGACACCCATTTCTCTAGATTTAATAAATAAATCAAGAAAAAAAATGGGGAACCATAAACACAAGATCACATGCACAAATCCTTGTCAAAACAATGTGATATAACATGTAGACCACATTCCACCAATCTGATGATAAATGCACTCGTGAACATAGACATAGATCCGAATTCAACCAACATTTGATTCCTAAACCTAGAATCCATAGTAAATTCTTTTTTAGGTATTTGGTTGATTATCTCTTGAAACTCAAGCCCAAATCTGGAAAAGAGAATAAATGAGAGGATTAAACAAACCCAGTGCTTTGATTTGCAACCAATGACACTCCAAAAAGCTTATAAATGAAGGAGATCGATCTATTGGAAGATATTTTAGAATTACATTGTCCCTAGATTTTTAAGGGAATAATTGGGAGATAAATTTATATAGTAAATTACAACACCATAATATAAATTTCTTAATATATCTAACATTACTGGGTTGCACTATTTAAATACACAGTTTTCCAAACCATGCGCAAGCCACTATATATGGAAGGTAGGGTTGAATGGTTACCTGGGAATCTCCACATAGTTTACAAACCATGATCCAACTATGTGTAATTCCTCTATACAATGTTGAATGGTTTTCCTATGAAGTCTGCATGTTTACCGAATCACATGCTAATGATGCACCTTGCACAGTTTGGCTAGGATTCTCTTCCATTCATGTCGCGAACCCCTATAACTCCCATGAGGACCTTCATTGTCCCTAAATTCATATAATTAACCAAAAAATAAATTTAAACAATTCTAAATGGACATACTTTCATAAAATATGGGATCTTATAAAAAGGTTTTTATTCTAGGTTAAATTATTTCCTTTGTAGCAGTTATTAGAGTTTATATGGGTATTTTTTATCAAAGGATTGGGGTGGTGTAAGGTTATTGTTGAATCTAAAAATTTATCCTTAGTATCAAGGATTAGTTTATGGTTATCTATTTTCAATGATTTGTGTCTCTTACAATGAGTATATTTCAGGTATTTTTCTCTTTTTCATGATTAATGTGTTATGAAATTTATTAAGAGTGATTCTAATATGGTTTCTGTCTATGTTACTAACTACTATGCAGGGGACTCACTTCATGACAAGTTCTACATCAGATCCTCTGTCAGTGGCATAAATTTTACTTAAATATTAGAAATCATAGCATGTGTTCCTGATTTGAGTTTATATATGTGTGTAAATATATAACAAAATAATAATATAAAAAACATAACATAAAAACCAGAATTTTACATAAATATATGTAAACAACCAATCATATAATAAACGTTGAAAATAAATCAAAGAATTACATAAATATATAATGTCTAATATTAAATATATGACATAATTGAACATACATTTATAAAATTAATTCCCACCCAAAAAATATTCATGTAATTGATACATACACACGAAACACCAAACATATTTCCAATGAAATAGAACATATGACACATTAATATAAATGTCACAAGATAGAACATATATATTTATACATTTAACCCATATATGTTTATGGGTGTGCTTGTCAACATAAATACCAGTACCAAATATTTGACTTTATCCACTACCACCCATAACCATTGTAAAAAAATCACTAATAAAGTGGGTATCTTTATCAGGGCTAAAAGAATAACTAATAAATGGCAATTTAGCAGTTCTTAAAATACACTAATAAAATTGAAAATTAATCCTTGTATTTTTAGTATGGATAAAAGGATCCCATTTATTAGCTGTTTTAGCAGGGATAAAAGGTACTTTTATAAGCACTTTTCATAGTGCAACTACAAGTATGTGTTTTATCGGTGCTAGAATGACTATTTTTAGTGATGAAATACGTTATACTATATTAAAAATGTTATATAACATTTAGAATCATATATTAATATATTAATAGATTTATATTGATATAAAGATAATATATTTTATAAATTATGATTTATATAATACAAAATATGTAATAACACTTATTATATAAGATATTTTTTGATAAGTGGATTATAAAATAAAAAATATTAAATAAAAATTGTGTAATTATTATTGAGTAATACTCATTTAATAAAATTTTGAAGTTACAAAAATCAATAAATTATCAAATAATCTCAAATATGTTAAAAACAAGACTCGGACATAAAACGACCATAACATTCGATCTGGGTGTCCATTTGATCTCTATCACATATCAAATAGAATATTGAAAATTTTATATATCATGGCGACCCAAGGAAAACCAAGTTATCATTTTCTTAGGGTCATAAAAAGATCAAAAGGCCTCTAAAATTGATTTTTTTATCAGGATACACCAATTTGTTAACAATTGATGGAATTTCATCCTCGTTTAAGAGATCTGTCTTATCTTTTTTAGGTGAATAATGAATTTATTTTAAATTATTAACATTATATTGATATAATGAAATTAACATTTTATCAATTTTAATATTTTACAGTTATTAATAAATAATTATATTGATATATATGAATTTTTTTATATATTCACACATACGAAATTAATTTTATAAATAAATATTTAATCATATTTACATATATAACATATTTATATACATATAAGCCATATATAACTAAAATAATCCATGTTTTATTGAAAAAAAAATCTATGAATATTTACATACTATAACAATTGATGTATATATAATGATTATATATTTAAATATATTCATATGTGTGTGGAAAAATAGATATTTATTTATTTATTTATATTCCAATATATCTATTGAAATATTAATTATAATTTATTTAAATAAATATTTATATTTAATTACACATACATATATATCTATGATTGTGTGCATTTATAAACACACAACAATAAGATAACATATTATATATATTCATTTTAAAATAATTATACAAATATACATATAATTATATTGGTGTAAAAAATACAATGTAATATATACAGATAATTATATATATAATAAAATATATAATAAAAGAATATTGAATGAGTGGTAAAGGTGTATATCCATGAGGGGGATGTCTCAAATTCGAAACCCAATGATGTTATGGGTGTGCTTTTCTATGAAGCAGGTTTTCCAGTGCTATTGAAGGGGAACTTTTGAGACATGATAATGGGTGGGGGGGGCTATAAGAGTTATATTAAATGGATTGGTGGGGTGGTCTCCTCCTCCAAATTTTTAATGTAAATATTTTTTTATTTCTATTTAATTTTTTTTTTCAATTTTATCATCGCTTCATTCAGTAATGGTAAAAGTGATATTTTATCAATGCTAAAAAAACCAATGATAAATGGAATAATTTTTCAACTCATTTAATAGTACTGATAAAAGGGACACCATTTTAAATATTATTAGATAATCTATACATTTCTGGTGCTGATTAAAGTGATTTGGAGCTCTATTAAAAGGAATATTTCTGGTAGTGTTCATATATATATACATTCATATATACATATATACATATATGTTTACAAGTGAAAAACATATTAAAATATAGATAGTTTTTTTTGAATTGATATATATTTTATATTATTTTATATATTCAAATTTCATATATATTAAATAACATAATACAAGACACATTAACATATAACATTTATATTAACATAAGATATAACATATTTTTTTACAAATAAATTATAATATAAATATATATATAATCATAAAATAATATTATTAATGTATAATACATATAATTTATATGTGTTTGTGGTATGTGTGATCCATAAATATGTTCCTTGATATATATATATAAATTCTTCTAAAAAATGAAATAATGTATAAATAATAATTTTTATATTTAAAAACATCTTTTATAGTCTTGAAATATAGAACATGAGTTTTATGTGTTATATTTTTGTTAGATTAATATTTTTTATAGTTTGGAGATAATATAGGAATATTTAATATATATTTCGTTTCTTTATTTATTATAAAATATTTAGTTGGTATATGGATATAGGTAGTTTTAAGAAAGTTACTTTTAATGAGGCCCACATAATCTATTTTTTCTTTGAATGTAAATATTATAAACAGATTGCATCAAATTTTGTATTAATAGTTAAAAATTAATTTTAAGTATTCATTTTTTGGTTAATGAATATTTATTTGGGTATGTTTTTTAGTGATTATGATTGTTGGTTTTAGAATTATTTTAAAAATAATTTTTTCTCATATTGTTGTCATATATTTACCATAGCTCATGCTATTATTACACGATTAAATGTTCCACTTGCTCAAGGCTAGCATAAAATTTTCGTTGAGTTATATTGTCAAGTGGTGATTTACACACTACATACACAAGAAAATGATCTCTTTTCATTTTTCATTATTATGAATAATATTATACTTTTGTCAATTGATTTTCAATATTTAGTTTCAAAATTTGATTTGCGAATAGGTAATCTAGAGGCATGTATTCTTATTATTATCATGAATGTGGGTATCAAAAATCATCATTTGGGTTTGTTCTTAAATTTATATAATCTATTTAACTATGTTATATTAATGATTTGTGGTAATTTGTTTAGAAAAATAATTTTATTCTTATGTTAGTATCTCTAATATTTTTTATAAATCATAGAAAAAAGTTTATAAAATAACTACATAATTAAATTAATTTTGTACATATTTCATATATATATATAAATATATTTTTTAATATATATAAAAGATTAAAAATAAAATAAAATTATTTTCCTATTATATTATAAATATATATATATATATATATATATAATTTATTATTTAATATTTTAAAAATTAATATTTTATAATATTTTATTAAGACTATAAATAATCATAATAATATTTTAATAAATTTTAATTCTAATGATAAAATTATGATTATATGAAATTTGTATTGAATGAGATATATTTATAGACAAATATATGTAATATAAAAAACTTCAATTCTATATAAATAAAAAATTAAATATAAAACATATAAATCCTAATCTTCATGGAATGATATTATAATAAATTACCATTAAAACAATATAAAATGAAAATCTATTACATAACATAACAAGTAAAATATAAAAACAATATATTTTTATTAAATTATTGTTAAATTTTATTCAAATTTTTTTCATCCAACATGTAACTAATAACAAATTTCTTTAATGATTAATTTCATTGTTCATTGAATAATCTCATCTATTACACTAATATTCATGATCATTTATTATCACATATCTTCCTTATTCAAGGGGATGTTCGAAAAAAAAAAAATTTACCAACCATATATTGTTTGAGAAGGGTTAAAAACATTTTTTATAATTATAATTTATCAATGTATCTAATTTAAAATTTAATTATTTTTTTATTTTTATTTTCAATTTCATACAATATAAATAAATTTTATATATTTTTAAATTATATTTTTTAAAACAATAATCATAATAATTAAACATTTTTTAATTAAATGTCATTGAAATTTTGAAAAATGTTTATAAAAAATATTATAACACTAGGTTGTAAGCCATATTTATTGTAATCTAATATATTTTTGAATAATTATATAAATGTTTTCCATTAATTTTCATAGTCATTGAATAGATGATACTTAAAAAATACATTAATATATTATTATTTAGAAAATTATGGAAAATACTAAACATATATTTATTAATGAATTGAATTACGTGATGATTGGGTCACTCCACTTGAGTAATTTGGGTTAGTGTTGGATCTCTCAAACTATGTATCCTAACTATGAGTTTGGGAACTTTCTATAAAATCTACACTTATTTCACCCAATCCAGTTAACCTATATAGAATTTCGGACCATCTAATTCATATATATTCATTTATAAATATTTACAAAATGAACCTATGATAAAGAAATTGAATTAATATATTCATTTATACTTATTTACAAAATAATGGGATGGTGTGATTAGGGTAGTAAATATGTCTAGATGTTTATAAAACTACTTGTTTTAAACTCAGACCTATAATTTGTTGTAAGTGACAGACACATTCTCAGATCCATTAGGTCTTAAAATACCAAACCCAAACATGGATACAAATATTCTATTTCTACTATAGGGTTTAAATATATTATATTTCATATATATATAATTTAATTCAATATTCAAAATTTTAAGATATCAATAATTTTTAAACATATATAATGTTAAAATTATTCAATGAATCAAACTAGACACCTATAATTTAAAATATATGACCTGATGGATCCAAATAGTCCAATATATATATATATATATATATATTAAATCATATTAAATATAAAAAATTATATAATATTATTCATTATAAATTATTTAAACACTCCTAAGTCAAATGGGTATGGACAGGAAATTCCATAACTACACTTGATTAGATGTATCTAAACATGAATGGTTTTTGTTTCAAATTCAATGTCATAAATATCTCACCAAACCCATTGAAATGGTTTTATAATAGTAATGGATCAGAGTCTATACTAATACCATTTGTAGCCTAAGGTGATATTAGACTATAAGATGGTAATTATGGGTCAGTGAGAGATTTCTAGTCCTTCATTTCATTACTGAGTGTCCTAACTCTATCTAAAAAATCATATACCATATTCTTAATCTACCATAACTCACCAAGATATTAACCATCCATATTCATTACAATGTTTAATGTGAACCTAGGTTTGTATTTAAAATACATTCAAGACTTATAGACATTGCGATATAAAGAGAGGGGTCAAATGTTTTTTGTTTTACAATGATATATCATTTCTAATTCATCAAATTCATGGATTGGTATATTAAAAATATAAATAAAATATTTATTAAAATTAACCATTTATGCATATTCACTATGAAATTAATGTTAATTATACAATAAATTATGCTTATATGAGGGGTGTACATGGTTGGTGATGTCTCAAAAAAGGAAGACTTATGGAATTCGAATCATTTAAGTTCTATTAGATTATACCAATATATAAGATAATTATTTTTAATAGGAAATTTTAAATGTGTATATTTCAGAAAATTATAAATACATTCCTAGTGATAATTTTTAATTAAGTTTTGATGATGGTGATTTTATATATGATTATGTCTTTGTGATCTAAATTGATTGTGTAGAAAATGATTAAATTTATTTTTTCATGGAGATTGTTATAAAAAATGATAAGTATAATGACATTAGTAATATATATTAATAAAAAAATAGTGAAAATTAAAATACACTTCTTGTTTTAAATTATAACTCATAATTTTTAGAACATATTTTGATAGTTATGAATTTTTTATAACTTATTCTATAAATAGATGGTCGAGACTTAGATTATTTTTTGGTAATCATTTTTTATTATCATTTACATTAGGATGACATTGTTCCACCATAGACACATTATAATGGGAATGGTTACACATCAACAAATATTTCCCCATATAGTAGGAGGGGTAAATATCTTAATAAGGATGATAATTATTGATTGATATCAAAAAATGAATATCGAACATTATTTTGATCATTAAATTAGGATATAAGCCTATATTTTTTTCATAATGAGTAATTATTACTTTTCAATATCATTAAATAATTTTAATATAATTTAATTGACTAGTATTGAAAACCTAATCTATGCCACCACATAGTCTATAGTGTGTTTCTCCATTTCCAGTGGATAGAGACAAATGTTGGGGTATAAAACCTAAACATTGGGGGATGATTTTCAATTAATGAAATATATATATATATAATAAAAAAATTATTTTATCCCAAAACAATCTTTTAAAAATTATTTAAAGTAAAAATGTGGCTACAACATAATAATATGGAGACCAGAGAACCACTATCAAGAAATAAAAATCGTAACATAAAAAACAGGGAACATTGATCAATGAATGCAAAAAATCTCCTTTTATGTAAAGATAAAAATAAAATTGTTCCCCTATAAATATAGATCACATGAACCATAAAAGATGAATATTATAGTTTTAAATTTTCTTACACCAAGATAAATAACATTTACAATCATAATGAGATGTGAGTGTAGGAGAGAGTAATTGAATACTTAGTAGTATTTCCCTAATTAACTCTCAATCATTCCCATGAATAATATATTCCCTTTAATGTAAACAATTCATTTTTAATATAAATTAATCATATGTTAAATTTGTTTAAAAATATAAAAAATCTAATCATCAAATAACAAAACTCACATTAGTGATTTCCTTATAATAAAGGAAGTAACTCTTGGTTTAACTAAACATTAAATAAGTTCAATTTACAAAATTACTACTGGAATAATAAAAAATATGAATCAATGTACTAATAGATAAGTAATTATTCTCATAGAAACCGACATCATGGATTTCTATCCATTCGAGTTTCGGGTGTATAGAAAACCAAAAAAAACCTCACCCAACCAAATCTATAATACTAGAAATTCCAAGAAAGAAAAAACCTTTTAAAATAAGGTGTGTCAATTTTTTTATTTGAGTCATATTTTTTTGTCTTGTGTGGTTAGTTTATTTTATATTTGTTTTGACATGAAGTAACCCATTATAATTTTGTAAATATTTTATAATCTCAATTTGAAAATTTTCTATAAAAATTAAATAGTCATAAAATTTTTCAGACATGAATGATTTTCTAATATTAAATTATTAACTTTAAAAATGGAAATTTTATTAAAATTATAAATTTTTATGATATTTAAGTTATATATTACTAATAAAAACATTTAGTTTATCGTTTTTCAATAAGAACAAATAAAAACTAGATCTATGTTTGGAATAGAGGGAATATAGAGTATGTTCTACCTTGTAATAGTGACATTTAGATTAAAAATGTTCATTATGGACATGAATTCACTATGTATAACATCATTAATCAATGCATGAAGGTATTCCAACTCATTGGATACTTCTGCAAAGAATACCCAAAAAATACTTAATTGTTAACCTTTATTAAAACATGTTTCCTCACTATCACCTCTGATGGAAGAAACTACTCTAGATACAATGAAAATTATATTACCAAAACGCTCCCCACATCCAATAACACAAATAAAAATTTCATTCTTATTGACCCGCATCATTGGAATTATTAGTGCTAGAAACATGATTTTGTTGTCAGTTGTGATATTTCTTATGTACATACATTATCATAAACATCACATAATCAAGTTTTTTTAGAAAATAAATCACATATTTTTCCCAAATATATTTTAGTTTTAGAGTTGTATAGAATTTTTTCATAACCCCTACATAACAAAACAAAATTTTATAAAGTGGACACTTCTGTTCGCAATCCATTTTTTATACAATATAAAAACACTAAAATAAAACATGTTTTATTTTTCATGAAAATTATTCACTCCATTATTATTGGATTATTATTTTCCATTATCGATACATAAACTATATGAATCATTTTTAAAAATGTTTTATGAGAACAAAAAGCATAGTATGGTACATAAAAAATAAGGAAACCATTTTCCATTGAAAAAATACAATGAAATGTTTATCTATTATAAATGTTATATGAGTGAATGAAATAAATAATTTTCACGTGAAAAGAACAAATAAATTAATTTATCAAATTAAACCCTTAAAACTAATAGATATAAAATAAAATATTTTTGGAAACATATTCAATTAAATTCATCACTTGTGTCAGAAATAATTGGACCCTATTTATATAAATCGGAGAAACCATACAGGTATCTTTATCCTTATTGTTTTTTATGAAAATTACTATTAAAAAATACATTTGAGAACTATCTAGGTGCACACATCATATAAGATATATCATGTTCACTAGATGTTGTCTAAAAACACCTAACGTATAAACTATTTTAGTCTCACACATGATCTACAATGGGGGAAAACATGTTGTATCAGCTATATAAAGCTCATCTATTTTTCCTATAATTCTAAAGTAAAATATATAACAAATTATTCTTTATAATTTTCTATATTACACCATTGAAAAACACTTTTAAAACCATAATAAAACAAACATTTGGATATAAAAATATCTTTTTAAAACCCCACTTTTCTATTCTATAATGGGATTAAAAATTTAAGGGGTATTTTTTGATGAATAAATTGAAAATATTAATTTAGAAAATAGAATTTTCAATTTATGTAACATAAATGGATATCATCTTAGATGGAAAATTAGGTTAAAGGATCACTAGGAACATCCCTTAATGAAATTATTATTTCAATTTTGAAAACATGTTTTTAAGAAAACCTGTAAAATATTTATGGAAATCATTTTATTAGAATATTACCTCATAATGTTTTAAAGGACTCATTAAAATAATTTTTTTTGATGAAGTTGTGAAATTTATTTCAGGACTTATAAGTAAAAAATAATTCCTTTTATACTTTCTTTGGAAAAGACACTATGTACCTTGTTTAAATAATAGACTAGAAGATTCATTTAAAATTATTTTATAAGAAGTATAAATGAGAAAAAATGTATTTACTATAATTTTATAATATTAAAATTTTCTTTAATTTTTTTTAAAATATGGATACTATATAAAAATTGAGTTTTAATATAAGCATTAAAAGATGGGTTTTAAAAAAATGTCCCTTACATTGTGTTTGAATTGTCATGTTCATTCTTTATATTCCTAAATAATAAAAATAGGTTAATGGATATATTTATTAATAACCCTTTTAATTTTTATTATTTATCTAATATAACTAATTAAAATGTTATATATAACTACATAATCATTTCAGTTAACATTACATGTTTCAAACATTATTTTTATCGTATGCCAGAAATGCAAACGGTAGGTTGACAATGGTCAATGAGATAACTATTAAATCCTATCTATGATAATAATTATTAAAAAATTATCATTTATATAGAAAAATAATACTTCCAAAACCAATAATAATATATGGTTATGAAAAATGAATAATGTTGCAATCATAGAGATGGTAGGTTATACATACGCATGAGTAACACATCCATTTATCGATGGTTGTTATGGAAGGAATAAAAATATTATTTTATCATTATATAATGTAATTAATTATATTTTTATCATATAGGTTTTTTAAAATATGCTTACAAACAATATTGAGATTTGGTGATTAAAAAACATATTGGTTTGTGGGACTCTACACTACTACACAAACAAAAAATGAATTCATTTCACATTTTATAGAGGATAGAGATGTGTATAGGTTTTTCAAATAACATGATAACAGAAACAAATGTGGATGATACTCGTGTTATTTTTTTAGGGTTAAATAAAAAATTATTTAGGTGGAAGAAGAAACCAAACCAAAAAATGTTGATAAAAAACTATACTACAAATTTGGAAAACCATTATTGATAAATATGTTAAACCCTCTAAGGATAGTGTTATACCCAAAACAAAGACCACTATAATTGCGGTAGGGATAATCGAAAGGTAATTGGAAAGCACGTGGATTAATAATTTGGTTTGTATGTGTCAAAGATTGATAAGAATAGGTGCACTTTCATAAGAGAGGGGAAGAGGACTCGTGGAATTCCCCATAATAATAAATTAATTTAAAATAATATCCAATTCCAAATAAATCCCATATGATTAATTAATAATATAAGATGAGTATTGGTCAAAATAACCACATAAAATAAAAATGAAACATTGTATGTAAATTTTTTATCCTAATATTTTGGTTTGGACACTTTTCTATCCCTTTTTAGATTTATCATGAGAACAATGTCATTTATACATTAATATTCAATACTGTTACTATAAATGGAAACAATGACCTATAATTAGACCTTGGTAGATATTATAAATAATATTCAAGATCCTTTTATAAATATAATTTTTTGGATATTTTTATCATTTAAAAATATATTATGTTTTATAATATATCATTAGTATAAATTATTATAACTATTAATTACTTTGATTTTAATTACATAAATACAATAATTAATTTCAAAGAAAATATTTTCAAACATACTAATAATTTCATTTTAGTGTATAAATTTCATGTATAACATTTATTATCTCAAATTATGTAACATTTAATATATTTAACATCATTTATTTTAAATTTCTATTAATTGAATAATTATTATATTAGTGTCATGTAAGAATTTAAGGTAATTATAATTTCAATAAAAATTAAAAATAAATTAACATTATGATGATAAATATGTTATATTTATATGTAATATTTCTAATAGAATATATAATCTTATTTTTATTATGTTAAAAGTGATTATTACTAAAAACAAGAGAGTTACATTTTTACCTTTTCTTGAAATAAAATATTATAAAGATCATAATCTCAGAAAAATGGAAAATTACTTATAATATAAACATGGATAATTATGGATGATTTATTCATATAAAATTAAATTTATTCAAGTGTTAAGTTAATTTTTTAGTCCTTGTCAGTTAAAATTTAATCATTAATTACCTAATTTACCCTTTATCATAGTAATAAATACTACTAAAGTTACAGTTCATATTGACAATAAATAAAATAGAAATATTTAATAAATTTGGATATTAAGATTAAAAATATGGGATAAATTTAAGAGAATTAAAAATTCATAATTTTTATAATTTAATTTAAAATTAAACCGTCAAAACATAACAAAAAATTGTTTTTTCACCAAAATACCCTATTGAGTTTAAAAAGTTTTTATACTATGTTCAATAATAAAATTATTTTAAAAAAAATATTGGTTTATTTTTTTAAAAAAGGACAAATTAATTTTTAAAAAAATTCCCAAATAGAATTTTATTTTGTAATTACATTAAAATAAAATAATTTTTTCAATAAAAAAAATATTTTCACTATTAATTGAAATAAAAACATTAAAAAAAATATAAAAATTCATCCAAACATAATTTTGATAGGTTCAATTGAAAAATGAAATTCATTTTCAAAAAAATAATTTTTCTAAAATTTGTAAAAATTAATTATAATATTCCCTCATAAAAATAAATGAACCCCAATTTTTTATGAAATAGTTTTTTAATGAATAAAATGAATTAAAAAAAATAAGTTCTTTTATAAAACAATTTAACAATGAATTTATATTTAGTAGTTAATTTATATAAATTTAACAAATCCATTATTTCAATTCATATCCACCAATTTAACATTTAGATTTTAATTCTCACATTTAAATAATAACATTTCACTTTTTGTTTAGTATCAAGGTTGTGTACATTCTACACTATGGAATAGAGTATTAATTTTTAAGATATCATGATATTAAATTCGTGTCCCTTTTCAGAATTTCATCCTCTCAATTTTAATTCGATCTTGTTAACTATGTTTTGGCTTCTCAAAATACCTTTGTTAAAAACTGAAATTGTTAAATGGGTCAATAAAACTTCATCTTCGAAAAACATAAAAGGTTGTAAAAAGTTTATCTAGAATAAATCATAGTAGGTCTCCAAGTACGAGAAAATAATTTGGAAGTAAAAATATAGATACATAAAAAATTAACTTCCATGGACTAGTTGATAGTGATAAAGAACATGGTCATTAAATATTTAACAATCAAAAAACCAAAAAGTTGTGATAGGATAAAAGGTGAATGATTTCTCTTTAATAATAATAAACATATGGAATATTTGTTTTTATAATCATTTTACAAAATTAGATTTATTTTTATAAATCCTCGACTGATAACATAATAGAATATGTGTAATTTTCAAGGATAATTTCTTAATTTAGAAAATTTTTATCATAAACTCAACTTTTTCCTACAAAAAATGAGTATTCATGATTAATTGTTTCCCAAACTAATATAATCCACATTTAATGGATCACATAATCCAAAAAAGTTTAACAAGTTCTTCCTCATGTCTTTTGAAAATAACATAAACCAAATGGTTTTGTCAAGATAACATATTTTCCAAAATTCGTAAACATTCATATGATGAAAAACTACATTAATTTCCCAAATTAAAATAGTAAATTCAAAAGTTCAACAGATATCATTCAATAAATAATTATCCTTAATATTTCATAAAATATATTAGATAGAGATTGAATCCCAAAAATCAAAATTATTTGATCACATAGTCATTCATGATTAATTTAACATTTATCTAAAAATAACATCAATCACTCTTAATGTATTATAACTATATATAAAAATCATCTTATATCAATGATTTGATAGTCATTTTCATAAAAAATTGAATCAATATAAATCCACATTAAAATCATATATTATTCCAAAATAAAATAAACCAATATTTCCTGAAATAAAATCCAAATTTATTACATTTTCAATAATCCTATAATTCTCCCCAAAATTATATTGACCTTATACTAAAGTAACATCAATCACTTAATCATTTTATCAATTTCTAATCCCATGGTTTTCTATATGATAAAGCATATGTTTCCATAATGAATATAACCATTGTATGTCATATATATTAAATAATTAAAAAAATGGCATACTAACCTCGACACTGTATAATCTAGTGGTTGGAAATGAAACTATGTCTCCATTAAGCTATGGATTAAGTCCTAATATCCTTACTGGATTTGACGAGTTTCCACTCAGTCTACTGGTTGTTCCTTTTCTAAAACGATAATCATTATAACATTCCCAAAATATTTAGAAACTTCCTTAAAAATAACCTTAATATATTCAACATTAAATATATGTTTTCACCAAGAATTTTATTATATGCTTTTCATTTTTTAAAACAGAAACTTAGTAACACAAAATTAACTCAAATTAAATGTTCATATAAACACCAATGGATTTACATACCCTTAAACATATCTATAAATGATAATATAATTCTTCCTAAAATAAAATTTTCAAATGATAAACTTAATGGTTACATATATCTCAAACAGATATCAAAACTCAATAATTGTCTCCAAACATAACCCAATCATCCAAATAGTATTCATATTATCAAACACATGATTATCTATAAATATACAACTAAATCATAAACCATTAAGGTATATACAATAGTCATTAAATTTTATGCATAATATTTTAACCATGATTTTTAATCATATTATTAATTCCACTTTCATAAAAAACTATGAATCATGTATAAAGATTCAAAAATGATAAAGAGTAAGCCTGGAAATAACTCATACCATTGATATGTCATCTTTATTATCCTCATCAATAACTATAATGGAATTAGGTTTTGCTAAATATTTGTCGACATAGTCTCAATAGTCCCATTCACAATCCTTCCCATTAAGCCATTGATTTTTATAATTACCATTCTCCCAACATTTAAAATATTCAATTAATACCTTGAGAAGAAAATATTTCCCCTTCATATAGTTAACTGAATTATTCATTGTCCTTGCAATATTATTACATTATGACCTACATTACCATTGTTAAAACAACATCCTATTCATTTAATATGTTTTCCTAGATGATGCATTCCACATTATTGAAACATAGTTTGTTTATTATATTTACCTTTATGATTATCATCATCTAATCATCCAAAAGGCTTAATTTATCTCATATATGATGTATTAGTAAAGTCACCTTGTTTCAAGTCTATAATTAGTACTCTTGATAGCCAGTGATGAATATCCTAAAGAGTTATTACTAAAATTGCCATTCTGTTATGTTGTTTGTTTAGACAACCACTCTATTTTCATTCACATCCATTTATACACAGTTTCCTATGAGATCTATCCATTTATTAAATGAACTAAATGATTGTGTGAGAATATAAATAAAATAATGATATACCATCTTATGTGGTTGATAAACAGAAGTATATCACTATTAATGATATCATGAACACATTCAATTTATCCAAAATTACTAATATTCTCCCTAACATGCTTCCTATTACGGTTATATGTGAATTTTAACTTATGATCAAATAAAATTCTATACTCTAAAAATATCTAAACCATGCTCTAATTCCATCTTTATGGACATGATCATAAACATAACATAATATAGTTTCATTACACTATCAATCACATAATTTTTCAATAGATTATTTAATTTTATATATTTATATAATTAGGTCACAACCCTTACATAACAATACCATATTATATAAAGTGGACACTTCTATTTATTATCAATTTTTTACAAAATGTAAAAATATTAAAATAAAAAACATTAATGAAAAGTATTCATGTCATCCATCTTAACTTCATTTTTCCCTTTTCACATCCATAAACCTAGTGAAAAATATTTTATACATATTATTGAGAACAAAAGTATTAGTAAGGAACATAGAATAGAATAAATAATTTAGTTTAGTGGAAACCATTAAATCAAATTAAATCATTAACATTATCTCTGTTTTATTTTTGTAATGGAAATAAATCATTCCACAAGAAAAACACAAAACATATTTTCTCCAAAATAAAACCATCGAATCTCATTAAAATAAAATAAAATATCTTCTGGTAGTATAGATCTTTACATTAATCAATTGTGATAGAAATAACTGGATCCCATATAAATAAATAGGATAAACCTCTATGGTAACACTAAATTTAATTTAATTTTTGAAAATGAATATTATATAATGGATTACATTTCTATCTAGGAACACCCAAACTATTAGTTTTATCGGGATCACCCAGTACTATCTAGGTGTGCCCAATATATAAGCTCTATCAAGCTTATTCATGATCTATAATGTGGATCAAACCATTATATATGTTTTATAAGGATGACCCATTTACATATAATTCTAAATTAATATATAAAACAATTCATTCATAAACCTTTTCAATATAAAAACTTTCAAAAAATCTTTTAATCCTATATGAAAAAGATAATATGATATCAAAATACACTTTTATTTAAATCCAATTTTGAATAAAATAATTCAATGAAAATTGGAAATAAGTTTTTAATTTCATTAAAATATAATTAAAAATATTCATTATTAAATTAATATTTTCAAATAAAGTAATATCAATGGATTTCATCGTAAATGTAAAATTATTTGGAAGATCACTAGGAACATTTCTCGAGGAAAATATTTGTTCCCTTTTATAAATAGTTATTTTATAAAAATTGTGAACGTTTAAATTGAAAATATATATATTAAAATAAAATATTAAATATGTAAAGAAATATTCAAGGAATAAATTAGTTATAATGGTGGGAAAATATTTTCATGTTTTATCATTAAAAAACATTCCTTCTATATTTTATTCAAAAAAACACAATGTACCTCGTTTTGAAAATGTAAAATATATTATTTTATAGAAATTTTAAAAAAATAAACAAGTGTGAAATCAAATTCAAAGAATCATTTTATAATACTAAAAAAATTGTTTAATTCATTTTTATATCATGTGTATAGGGAATAAAAATCATGTTTTCTTGAAATCTTTGAAAGATGATTTTTAAAAGAAAGTCCCTTAACATGAGTCTGACCCACCACATACATTCTTTATATTCCCATATAAAAAAGTGTTATAAATTTTACTTCTTAATAACATTTTTCATGTTTATTATTACTTTTATATCAATTATTACCATGTTATATGCAAATAAATAATCATTTAAGAACATATCTGACATTTTAGATGATATTCTGCTAATATGTCAGAAAAGACTTTGGTTGGTTGACAATGGTCATAGCATTATTGATTCCCAAATTTCAAAAAAAATAATCATTAAATAATTATAATTTATATATAAAAATAAAAATTATTAAACCAATAAAAAATATGGTTATGAAAAATGAACTACATTATAATTAAGAAGACATAGGCCATACGTACTCATGAGTAATGATTCCATTTCACAATGATTATTGTGGGAATAAGGTACATGTTATTTTAACATTAAAATGTTATCATATTATAATTTACATCATATAATTTCTGTAAATATACTCATATATATAATCCTTGTGATTTTAAAAAAAAATTAATCACATAACTTCTTGGAAGTGGTAGTCCCCACAAAGGCATAAACAAAGTTATCATTTTCCAATGTATTGTAAGGTATGAAAATAAATTATCTATTATCATTAAAAAAATAATTAATATGTAATTAATATATATATATATCTCTCCAAAATCTATAATTATAAACAATCTTGAGAGATGGAGATGGAAAATGAATTATATCGATTCACGAGGTTTTAGTCTTTCGTACACAAGAAGCATTAATTATTTTCCCAGTTGATGGAGGATGAGAGTTGATATTGGATATTAAATTAACATAATAATATAAAAATATATTTTGGATAGATATTATATTATTTTAGCATGGTTGAGGAAAATTTTATGGAGTAGGTAGAAGAAATAAAACTAAATGAAGTAGATAAAAACTATACTTCTTCTTTGAAACACCACCTTTGATTAACACCTTAAGCCCTATATGGTTGGTTTTATGCTGAAAATAAGTACTAACGAATACAACTATGTATTATAGGAAATTATTTTGTTTGGTATTGACCAATCCAAATGGGTTTTTAATTTTTAAGGATTTAGAAGAGTATGTTCCCTTTTAGGGGAGGGACGCTATTGGAATTCGTCAAATTAATAAATTAATATAAATTAATATTAAATTTAAAATTGATAGAAATTATTTATTTATAATATTTGATGATTATGGTACAAAATATACTAATAAAATTAAAATAATAAGGTTTGAATATTATTTATTATTATATTTTTGTTATAACCCTTTGTTTACCCTTTTTAAACAAAACATGATAGTAAGGTTTTTAATAAATAAAGGGTCAACATAGTTTTTATAAATGGATAGATGGATCAAAAATAAATCATGGTTGATATTTTAAAACATATAATATCATCATGGTGTTATTTAATATTTTTAGTAATTTTTAAATAGTTAACAATATATTATTTTTTATAATATATAATTATTATCAATTTTTAGAACGATTCGTTACTAGGAATTTAATAACATGAATAAAACAAGTAAAATAAAAATATTAATATATAAATAAAAATTCTTCTAAATATTTAAAATTCATTTATCATATTAATTATCTCAAATACAATTACATTAAATATTTTTAATATTATTTATTTTATTTTTTCCATTAATTTAATTATTACATTATTAGTATTGTGTAAGAATTTAAGGTAAGTTTTTATTCACTAAAAAATAGAATAAAATTATAATTATGAAGATAATTATTTTATATTTAAAATTACACTTTATAGACAAATATATCCCCTAGATATCCATTTTTTTAAAATATTATATTTACTAAAAACAAGAGGATGATATTTATAACTTTTCAAAAAATAAAATATTATAAAGTTCATAATATCATAAAAATTGAGAAAAAGGCCATATATTGTAACTTATGATGATTTGTGATGTGATATACTAATCAAATAAAATTTAGAAAATTATTAGGGTAATTTTATATTCCATATCATATAAATTTTTGCAGTTAATTACCCAATTTACCCTTTATTGTGGAAACAAAAATTACTAAGGTTTTTATTTATATGGAGAAAAAATAAAGGGGTCCTGTTTATTAAATTTGGGCATAATGAATAATAATATTGAAATTATTTTTCAAAATTCAAAACACCAAAGTGGCAGAATTTAATTTAAAATTAAACTGATAAAACACAATGAAAATACTGTTTTAGAAAAATTCTCATTTAAGTATTAAATGTTTTTATACAAAATACATGTATAAAAGTTATTTCAAATAGTATAATTGGATAATCATTAATCCAATGGAACTATTAGTGGTAACAATGACAAGTCATAAGAAGATTGGACACCAATGGATATACATATAGTTAGTCCAGCATTGGGTCATGGTTTATTTAGTGAGGTTGTGATCAGAGTATGTTCCAGGAGCGAGGTCGATATTATTGTGCTCAAAAATCATTCTTCACAACTATAGAATGATGTTCTAGAGGACGTCTCTTCTTGTAAATTCATGAATGGGAAAAAGGATCCTATAAATTAACCCAATGATGAAATCTTTTTTATCGATGATTTGGAGGAGGAGGTACTTTATGAACAACTCCATATTACAAGGAGGATCAAGGGAAAGAGGGGAAATAAGAAAGAGTAAGGACTACTCTCACCTACCTCTACTGATTGTTACCTGATCAGAAAATAATATAATGGAAAATAAATTAGTCATTGATTCTCAATACATCTCAAAAGATGTAGTCTAGAAGGATGAGTCTGATTCTAAACCCACAACATCTTTGGGACTGCTCATGAGTTCATAAGTGGTAATTGACCAAACTATTCTGAAAATTATTTCTCCTAATGATGAAGTCGAAATAATTATGGAATAGACCCTAAGGGTGACCCATAATGAGGAATCTTGAACATGGATTGATAAGCTAGATATCTTCTTAATAAGGGTGTTCAACAAAAAAAATTAGTATTGAGGAGAACCTTCAATCATGGGAAAAGATGGCATCGAGGTTTGAATATCTTCTACTAGAAGAGCCTGGCACTTCGGTTAGCACCCTCTAGTGGAAATTTTTTAGGGATATTCATATTGGTACGATGAAATTTAAATTTAAAGTATCGGTTATTTTATTTTGATCATGATCTTTGGATTCTCACATTTTCATTAAAATTGTTGGATAATAAAAATTTTAATTTTTAGTGAGTGATTCTGATGGATCCATTAATATTTAAAAACTAATCCAAAATATATTTTGACATTATAAATACTTTAAAATAAATTATATGCCAAGAAATTCCATAATCTATGAAAATAAGGTCCTATTAAATTTATAATGAAAAAAGTAATTAGTCACAGTTTAGAATTAAAAGGGAGTTTACAAGAACAAGAGTGAACCTCTAATCTCATATCATTATCCAATAATAGTGAACCATAATAAAGAGCTCTGATGAAGCAAAAAATATAGGTTTCAAAAATCAACATCTTGAACAACAAGTTTTCCACTTGATTAGATTCACTATATGTGTTTGAGACAACCATGTGAAGTTGATTGGTCTATTTGATTCACTATATACAATGAGTTAGAAGATTTGGTGTAGGATTCTATAATCTCACCTTTGGGGCCATGATAGATGTTGTATAGTCAAATTATTTCTACACAACATAAAAATTGAATTTAATAGAATATATAATATCCACCATCATCACCAATAATTGATCTTTATATGAAGTGATAATTCCAATATAGTGATGAATGAAACATTTGAAAAAACCATGGTTGGTTTGGAAAGTACCACCACAATTTGAGGATCCAGGCATACTGGTGGTCGTACCATCCCGATTTACCTTTATCCATGAGATGATTGGAAGGATCCATATTATTTACATGATCATGAAGGGATGCCTAACTCTGCCTACAATGACTAGAAGCCATAAAATATTCTAATCACTCATTCTATTATTCATTGGACCCACCTACACCATTTCCATTATATGAACCTCATCATGAAAGGAAACATATCTAGAATTAAGAGAATAAAAATTATCATCAAAGATTATTCCATTTTGAGCACTCCAGATTGAAGAGAGAATGGTGGCTGCCTCTACAAAGAGGATATGCTGGATGAGATAACTTTTCCATGATTTTTAAATAAGGAATCATAAAATGTTCAAGATAAATATTTACATCCATCTCAAAGCTGAAAACCATCATGAATACCCCCATAGCTTCGTAGAATAATGTCATAGTTTTTCTAACACACCACTAATATTTGATGAAATAATGAATGTACGTGTAATAGAAAAAAATTCTTGTTGTAGTAATACTACAAAGACATCATAAAACAAAATGATTTTATATTAATGAATACATTGAAAATAAATAAAACAAAAAATTTAAATGATAAAAAAATATACATTAACAATCAATAAAAAAAATCCTAAATAAAACCTATTAAAAATTAATATGACACTCTACTGTGCTTTCTCTATTTTTAGTATGTGATGCACATTCAGCCATATCATCAATACCATGTGACAGATTGATATAAGTTCAATTGAAAATTTTAAATAGTGAATTATGGTTTTTTTATGTATCAAGATATTTTGAGTGAGTTTGATCATTTTTGAACATTTGCTGGGTTTTTTGTACTAAAACATCACTCTAAAATGATAATGAACACTTTTAGTCATATCAAAGAAATTTTTCATTGCATTGAAATGAGTCTAATTCATACACATAAAAAAAATTTATTCTTTTCAAAAACTGTGTACTGAATACGAGTGTTTTTCTTGATTTCGAGAGTGTGACGTTTTTCTTAAATAAATTTCAATTTTATACTAAAAACATGCACTTCCAAACATATAGGACAAACCATATATTTTATTGATGTGAGGGTAATTCATATATGTCAAATTATAAATTATTAATATTTATCTGAAATTATTATGACAATATAGTCATGTTCTCTATGTTTTGAGTATGTTATGCATTTTTTGTGAACAAAAATGCCACTTTCAATGAAAAATATTTACATTCAATCATACCAACAATACCATTTTACTGATTGATCTGTATTTAATTTTTACAGTTCAAAAATAAATTAACGATATTATTACTAATTTATAATGAAAATCATATTCAATTATATTGTCACTGAATATGTGACATATGTTTCGAACTAGAATACTAGTTTTTGAACTAAAACCATGTATGTTTTGTCATATTAGACACACCAAGTTCCAGATATATATGAGGTTAATTCCTACCCATAAAAATGAATTATTAACAATTCTAATAGAATATTATAAAAACCAAAATAATTTTTCCGGGTTTTGAGTTAGTGATGCATGTTTTGAATTAAATTATAAATTTTCATTGAAAGGATGTGCATTCATCCATACTGAACAAATCGTGGGTTAGATTAAAATAGGTTTAATTATAGCACCCCATAAATGAATAAACAATTGTTTTACCAATGTATCAAGAATATTAAAGATCATTTTCTTAGTCATTAGTAAGTGACACATGTTTTGAATGAAACTGTCACATTTAAATTTAAAAAATATACATTCAATCATACTGGACACACCATGTGTTGTACTGACTTGATGTTAATTCATATAAATATAAAATGAAGAAAAATATTTTCAATATAGTATATTGAATAATTGATCTTGTCTTTCCTTTTTGAGTATGTGATGGATGTTTTGAAACAAAATGTAACTTTTAAAAGAAAACAAACACATTAATTTATACCGTATCTGTCATAAATCATATTGTCTTTTAGAAAATTCCAATATATAAGTAATTAATTGTCTATATTTTTAAAAAATTATGAATACAATAATTGTGATTTTTATTGGTATTGAATTCTCGATTTCATTTGGAACAAAAATGACACTTTTAAATTGAAAACATGCACTTTCAGTTATACCAGCCACACCAACTTTTAGATTGATATGAGGATAATTCCTATAACTAAAAAATTAATTATTTGTATTTATCTTAAAGTATCAATAAAATTTATATGAATTTTATCATATTATTTTGATGTTTTAAAAGAGAATATCACTTTTAAATGAAAACATGAACTTTTAGTAATTCCTATCATACATTCAATAAGGTTGGTGTGATGTTAATTTATATATATCACCATTTAATTATAATTATTGTTTCAATATTTATTAAAAAAATAAAATTTTTATTTATCTTTTTAGTATGTGATAATCAGTTTGATGTAAAATGATACTTTTAAACAAAAAACATTCACTTTCAGTCATATAAGCCACACTATGTTTCAAATTCATGTGTTCCTAATTTTAACATATTAAAAATTAATTATAGATTATTTTATGAATTTATTAGCTCAATATGAGGTCAAATGACTGCTATTGAGTATGTGACATGGCTTTTTTTGAAAAAAAATATGTATTTTTAATGAATACACGCACTTTCAGTCATACCAATAAAATTTTGTGTCAAACTGAATTTTAGTAAATTATTTCATCTCAAAAATGAAAATCAGATAATTTGAAATAGTATCAAGAAAATCCAAGTGATTTTTCATGGTTTTAGTAATGATACCTGAGTATTGAACTAAAATGTAACATTTAAACACAAGAAATTCACATCCAGTCCTAAAAGACATATCATTTATCATATTGATGTGAGTTTAATTATTTCATGATAAAAATAATTTACTGAAATTTTTACTTACGTATCAAGACAATATGACCATGTTTTATTAGTTTTGATTATGTTGAATTCATTTTGAACTAAAATATAACTTTCCAATGAATAAAAGAACTTTCATTCATATGGGACACACCATATGTCATATTATAGAGAGATTAATTCATAGAAAGGAGGAATGAATTAGTAATAATTTTTCATAATTGACAAGAATATATAAGTGTGGGTAATTGGTTTTTTATTTGATGATAATTTTGAACTAAAATATTAATTTTAAATTAAAATCTTCCACTTCTAGTCATTAGAGTGAAATTGTGTATTGGAATGACCTAAGGATAACTTATATATATATATATAATGAATTTCAAAACTTTTTCTCAAATAAAAAAAGATAATATGGTAATGGTTTAAATGTATTTTTACGAGTCGTGTATTTTTTAAACTAAAATGACATTTTACAATGAAATTAGCAAATTTTAGTTATATTGGTCACTTTTTTGTTTGAATGAGAGGAGATTAATTCATTTATTTAAAGAATAAATAACAAATGATTTTATAAATAAGTGTTCAAAAAATTTGATTTTTTTTCATAGAATTGAGTATGTGACATGGGTTTTAAACTATAGTGTAACATTTAAACCAAAAACATTAAATTTAATTTATACTAGTAACATTATCTATTAGATTAACATGAATTTAATCTCAATATGAAAAAAATTACTTAACTATATTTTTCTTAAATTTTCATGAAAATATAAGAACATTTTATTAGTTATGAGTATGTAAAATGTGTTTTGATCTAAAGTGTAACTTATAAATTAAAACAAACACTTTTTCTATTTTCATCCACAATATGTGTTAGATTAAAATTAATAAAATTATTACAATCCCAAATTTAATTACTAATAATTTCTCAAAATTATAATTATAATTAGAAATAATTATCTTAGATTTGAGTATGGGACATGTGTTAAAAAAACAGTTTTAAAAAAATCAAACAGTTTTTGTCATACCAAATACTAAGTGTTTCAAATTACTATAACAATAATACCTATATGTCATAAATGAATATTAAATATATATTCAATAAATTATTATTATAATCTAGTCATGTTATCTCAATTTTTGGTATGTGATGCATGTTTCGACCTAAAAATTAATTTTAAATAAAAACACGCACTTTTAGTCATACAATTAACATAATGTGATATATTAATGATTATTAAATTGATATACATAAAAAAAGTATTATACATATTTTTTGATTATTTATGAATACAATTAATGTGTGTTTTATTAATTTTTTATTTTGTGATAAGTGTTTTGAAACAAAATTTCATTTTTAAAATTAAATAATGAAATCTCAATCATAATGAACCAAGAGTGTGTCAGATTTGTGTGGGATTAACTTCTATATATCAAAAATGAATTATAGAAATTTTTTATAAATTATTAATACAGTACAGGAATGCTTTATCTCTTTTGAGTATGTGATGTTCATTATGACCAAAAATGTTTATTGTAAATTGAAAACAATCACCTTGATTTATACCATCTACACTATGAGTTATATTTACTTCTAATTGATTTCCATATGTTACATATAAATGAAAGATAACAATGAAAAATTATTAAGATAATCTTAGTGTATTTTCTAATTTATGATAAGGTGAAATCTATTATGAACTAATATGTTCTTTTTGGTACACAACTAATCCTTTTCATAAGTGAATTTTAAATTATGATTATCATATTAAGAGTTCAGTATATAGGTATTATTCAAAACTGTTCAAACCATCTTAATATAAACTCATTCAACATCTCCTCAATTAAGGCCAAACTAAATTTGATTTAAAAAAATTAATTTATAATATTATCTACCATAGTATTCCAAAATTTCCATAAAAAAAGTTTCATTACTATTTCACTTATTTTTATTCATTTTATCCTTTCAATGTCAGGTTGTAATGACCCATCCACATAAATCATAGAGCTAGTGAATTACTTTATTACCTTGGAATAGAGTTAAGATTCGAATACGAAAAGACTGAATTTTTTTATGAAAAAAAAATTACATAAATTATACACATAATAAATTTGGAAATATAAAATAAAACATGATACAAAATAAAATGAAATTAATAGCATACTTGAATGCTCATTCAATGATATTTTATTTATAACCCATAGAAAGGAAAAAAATATGGGGGGATAAAATTCTAAATAGGTTAAGTAAAGTGAATCAAATAATTAATTAATGAGATTAGATAAACATGACAAGGAAAATCACTGATAAAACATGCCAATCAAATTACTAGATATGTCCTAATCAATATGGAAAGGATAGAATCTAGAACACATAGTATTTAATCAATAAACTGAAAGTAAAATGAATCCATAGTAATGTAAACACAATAATATCATGGATAATAATAATAAATTATTTATAAATTAAGTAAATTCTTAATAATTGGATTTCATATTTTCCATGTACAAGATACCATTAAAATCAATATAATACAGTTTAAACTATTCTGATTTGGCTAATAGATTCGTCTCATGAGACTACTGAATAATCTAGGGGATTTAATTAATCTGTCCCAACCCATAGAGATTGAATTAAAAGTAAAAAAAATATGAATTTAATTTCCAAATAACTCCTCATATATAAAATAATCAAATAAATTCAAATATAATGTTCTTTATCAAAATATATTTGTATTAAATAGAAGATACAAATTTTCAATAACTTCCTAGTTAATCAAATAAATATCAAAGTGAACACCATATATAAATATGGAATTCAGACTAGGAAATAATAATATCCATAACATAATATTGAGAATATTTAAGTAAATATACAAAGATAAATGACTATAATAAATTTATTGTCTCAGGAAAAAGATAACAATCTCAAAAGAAAATAAGATTCCAAAGGTAACTTTTACCACTTGGAAATCATTAATATAATAACCATGGATGAGGTAATTCAAAGTAAAAAATAAAATAATATTATTTATGAGTTAATAATTATCTTATATGAAAATGGTGAATTATCTTCACCATAATAAAGTGAAATGGTGTATAGTAACAAATAAGTCTTAATGGAATGTGAATTGAGACGAAAACCCTTTCCTTGCATTTACATTTGTGGGAACATATTTTAGACTATTATATAATGGTTTTAAGAATGATATTAACTTATTAAATAAACATATTAATATTTATTATATCTTATATGATCCTCTAAAAATATCTTCTTACATATATGTTTGTGATATTTCATTATTTTCACTACATTGGGGTTAATTGCCTAGTTTCTCATGAATGATTGGACTTTTTACTTGTTGTTCCTATTGAATATGTAATTATTTAAACATATATATAATTTAAAACATTATGTAATTAAAATATATATAAGTAAAATACGTATTGGTAATAATAAATTGTGTTTGTACAGAATAAATAAAAAGAATTGTTCATGGAGATGGTAGGTCTTACACACAAATGAATGCTACTTTAATTATTTCATTGTATGAAATGAATATAAAATAAATGAAATATATTTATATTATAATTATAGTATAATATATATTTCATGTATTTTATATAGTTTTAATAAAAAAATTATTTATATGTTCCATGTATAGTGTGAACGAATCACATCACTTTGAGGGGGAAGTAGTCCACACTTCTACAAACAATGTTATCGTATTTAATGAAAATGAAAAGAATATTTTTAATTTATATATATATTATATATAAGAATAAATACATTATAAATATAATAAATATCATATTATAAATATTTTTTCTATCATACATACCCACCATGATAGTGTTAATGGATGAAATGAATAACATCTTTTTACGAGGCGGTAGTTCACCGTACACATAAATGGTAAGTTCATTTCCACTTCGATTGATGTGTGTGTAAGTATTTGTTGAACCCATTAAATAAAAAAAATTACCTATATTTATTATACTGATTTTTTATATAATTATGGATTAATAATATTTGAGTGGGTGGAGAATTAAGTAAAAATAAATGAGCTTCAATAACTATTTTTCCTCTTATTTGGGAAACTCTTTTTTGTTTGAATAAAAGATAATCTTTTATAGGAATTTATTAAAAAAGGTAGGATTATAGGATGATTGTTGGAATTTTTCAGAGATATTTTGGTAGACCTTGATCTATTAAAAGTTTATTTTGTGGTGTGAGGAGGATGGAAAGATGAGTTCCTTTTTATAATGGAGGAGGAGTGGCATTCTTCTTATTTTTATAAAATGAAATTACACCCACTTATTTCCTATGACCAATGGATCAAATGGTGGTGACATGTTTATAAACATGTGTATAATGTCTATATATGGATTTAAAATGGATTTTGGAAAACATATATGGTCATTTTGGCCCCTATCTTTAAGGTTTAGTTCATTGTTAAGCTATTTTTCCTCTTAATCGTTGTAATTAATTTTAATAAACTTCACTAATCATTATGGTAAAATAATAATTTGACCTTATTATACATTATAAATTATGGCGATTAAAATTAATGAATCTATTTTTCCAAATTCCAATCCTATAATTGGATGAAAGTAATTTTAAATTAATCCTTTTGATGGGATGACCAAGTGTGGCTTCCAAGTAAAATTATTCAAAAGATAGTTGAGTTTCTATATCCAATTTCATAGTGATATTGAATAAAATAACCTAATATGATTTAAATAATGTATATTTTTTATAATTAGGTGTTAAAATAATTTATAAACCTTATTTACCCATATACATGAATTAGATGAAAAATAAGTTCTTAATTAAAATCCAGTATTTTTTACTATTCATAAAAACATTTAACTTCCTTGAAAAATACAAAAAACTAAACCTAACTAACTAATGATGTTCCTATTTCAAAAATGAATTTTTTTATACGTATAAAATTTAAAAATATTTCATAATTGAGATTTATAATAGGTTCACCATTAAAATGTGAAAAAAACTATCATTATAAAAATATTGAATTTTATGCTTAAAATTGGGTTTCATTTTATCTTATTCCTATCAGATATATTGAATTATTGTAAAAATATTTTATTAGTTATATAATACATATATATTTACTATATAAGCTCTCTAAAATTTTAATTATTTTGTAACTTCTCCAAATGTTACTAAATAGTCTTTTTTTAAATCGGGTGTCGTGGGTGTTGAAAAGCTATCAAAAAATAAATAAATTTATTCTAAAAGGAAAATATGATAATTCCTTGGGATTCTACATTCATACCTAATAAAAAAATCCATCCTCAAAATTATAGGAGGATTTCCCTAAAAAATATTTTGGTATTTATCCTCCCTAGAATCCACAATTTCTCATGCTGCTTCTTCAATTTTGTAATTTTAGTAGAGCTCCTTTACCAGACGAGTCATCAAATTAATAAATACATTCCCACTTATATTGATAATATTTATGGGTTATTCATAGTATTAAATTAATTTTATATACTATATTTCATCATCGGTAAGAACTTTAATTGGGTTATGTATGTACTTACATAGCAAAGATATATGGAACACATCTTGACTTTTGATAGATTTGGAATCATTTCCATATGATAGGAAAAAAAACCAAATATTCTAATAATATTGATGGGTCTAATATACCTGGGACTCAGTTTCCCTTTCATACCAAACCGTATAACACTCTTTTATGGATATACTTTTAAGAAAATATTACCACCCATTTGGAACATTAAATCATTCTTCCAATTATCAGCATAAATCTATTTCTAGCTTTGAGAGCATTAATATGATCTTCAATAAGTATTATTATCTATGTTGTCTCTTCAACTAGTTATGGGTATATATTATTCCTTTCACCAAACTTCATCCAAAAAATATGGTGTTTTTATTTTATGTCTATATAATGCTTCATATGGTGCCATTTGAATATTTGAATGAAAAATATTATTATAGGAAAACAGCATCAAACATATGTACCAATCCCACATACCTTGAAAGTCATGTGAGAATTACCTTAACTTGTTCTCTATAGTTTGAATTGTTCTTTCAGACTATCCATCAGCTTTAGAGTTGTAGGATTTCATCAAATAAAGATCATTATCATGATCTATTTGAAAAATCTTCCCTAATTTGGATGTAAATTTGGGATCTTGATTATAAAAAATTGATTTTGATGTTCTCTGAAGTATTAAGACGTCATTAATATAGTTCATTGTGAGGTTAAGAAGAGGTATGTCTTCCCATATAGAATGAAAATGTGTATATTTTGATAGGTTTTCAAGGAAAAACGAAATTGTTTTATTCTTTCTGGGATTATTTGGTATTGCCATGAAAAATTTTCAAAAGTAAATATATTCCATTTCAACATAGAAATAGGAAAGGTTTGTTGGACTCCATTAGGATGTGACTCATATATTTAAATTATTTATAAACCAAACATCTGGACACATAATAAAAAATTAATCACCTCATTTTATCCCATAAAATATTATCCTTCATGCCCATATAAATTTTTTTCTATGGTGTGTAGTTAATTTTGATCTATGGGCATCGTCTAACAATTATATTTTCAAAAAAGGTATAGATGGATCACATTTCCTCTTTTGAAATGATAGAGCATCATCTTTTCCAAAAATTTCTTATAATTTTCCATCATTAATGACATTAAGTTTCTTATTGAAGTCCTCATCATCAGATTGAGAAATATTTATCCTCTCTAATAAATATTTTTTTCTATCATTTGAAATATTATTGATGTCACCCCATCCATAAAAATTTCCCTATCCATCTTTACTATATACAGGAACATATTATCCTTCTTAGATCCTCATTTGGGTTGTAATCCCATGATCCATATTCATCAATTAATCTTCAACATTATTTTATTTTCCTGAGTGGTAATGTACTGAGAAATCATAATGTTTATATTTATCAAGCCATCACTTATGTCTCATATTGAGCTCTTTTTATGAGAATATATTTTTATTTTATTTTATGATTCATATATATAATATATCTATCTCTATAAGGATATTGTATTTATATACTCACACTGTATATTAAAACCACTAACTCATGATTCTCGGTTGGAATGAGTAGATTAGGTGTCTTTAATTACCTAATTTAATATGTGAAAACATTTTCATTTCTAATTTCAACACAACCAAGTCCCTTATTTGATGCATCACTATATATGAAAAACCTTTCACTTCAATATATTGGATTAAAAAATGGTTCACTGTCTAGTATCCAATTTAGTTGGAAAGAGAATTCTTCTCATTCTTTTGTCCAAAGAAACTTAACCCCTTTAAATGAAATTTTCATCAATAGGTTAGAAAATGAGTGAAATCAAGAATTAATCACTGATAGTAACCTCCCAAGCCAACTAAATCATGTAAATTAGTTCTTTTTATAAGTGCATGACATTATATGATAACCTTTCTACTTCCATGATCAGCTGATATTACATCCTTGTATATAACATATCTACGAAAAAAACATCATGAATCCATAAATTAGACAAAATAAATTTCCTATATAACACTACCCTTATAAGAGTATTCAGAATGACACATAAATTATTCCCATGGTCGTCATTTAATTTAGATACAAAAATATATCACCAATGGATACCATAAAAATATCGATGTTATTTTCTTTGAATACTCTGTTTAATATTTCTATTAAAAAAAGGGCACATTTTTCAATCAAAATGACATTACTCTAAAATTTTAAGTGTTCTTACCTCATCTGAAATGTTATTTTCAAAATGTATTCATTCTTTACCGACAATTGGTGATATCTAAAATAAATATCAAGCATTGAAAATTTTTGGGCTCTATGATATTGATTGAACACGTATCAATGTGAAATAGAGGATACTTTTTATGTATTGTAATTGAATTAATTTCCCAATAATAAATTAATAGGCTCATGGATCTATTGTTCATCTTACTGAAGATAATATGAAATCCTCATGGTGAAGCTCTAGGGAGAATAAATCCATTATTACCCAAATCCTCCATTAATTTCGTCAACACTACTAATTCCAAAGTGGATATTCTATATTTTGTCTTTGATAAATTTAGATTTCTGGGGATTAAATCAATTCAACATTCATCTTTATTTCAATGGGTGATGACAAGGTAATTCATTAGTAAATAAGTCAATGTATTCCATCAAAACATGCATAACCACAATTCTAAGACTTCCATATTTATCACTATTTTTTATTTTCTCTTCTTCCCTAATAATTTAATCTATTAGAACTATTTTGGTGGAACTATATAATAAATAGGTGAGTAAGCTCCTTCTCTAAATATGAGGGATTACATATTTACCTCAAAATTAATAATTTAATTCCTCTTTTTATAAATGAATTCATCATAATTTTTTTTCAGTACATACCATGAATTATATCAAAATTAAAAATATTTTCGTTAACATGGTCATCGCATAAATCATGTTTTTGGGTCATAATTGGGACTTCATGAAACATCATTATTTTAATGTGACATGCCTTAAGATTTTTTTTCCAACAACACTATTATTGAATCAAAAGGAAAATGTATAATTTTATTATAAAACATAGTAGATATAAAATAATGAGATGTTCCAGAACCAAATAAGGCATTGGATAAATTTAACGATAGGATTAATGTACCATCCTCCACTTCATTTGGTACTTTGACCTCAGCTCTAGTGATCACATATGATTATCCATCTCCACAAGGCCTCTTCTGTGGTAGATTCCATTGATGTGTTGGAAATTAATTAGAGTAGTTCCCAATCTCTTTATAATTGAAACAAATAATATTACTGTTTTAATTCTTCCACTTTAATTATTTAATATTATGACCATTTTATCCAAACTTATAAAACACTCATATTCCTTTCAAGAATTTTACATGTTGATTTATTTCATTGTTAGAATATTGTTGGATTTTTTTAATTCCCTTTTTATTCTTTGAATCATTACCTTTTTCATTTTTCATAAGTCTTATTCTTCTCTTAGAGTCCTTTAAATATATAGGATCTTGATAATTACTTCTCTATCTGGATGGCACATTAAATGATCTATTTTCTTGAGGACAAAGTCTAAGAACTATCACCCTTCGAAAAAATTTCTGTAGACCTTCAATTAAGTAGTTAATCATACACTATGTGTTGTGAAATTAATCTATAGAAGACATGAAGAATCATGTAAATATATATTCATAATCTACAACATTCTCTTATTAATTTAAAGTTAAGATATGTAACTTTATCTTCATCTCAGTTTTTGATCATGAGGGAAGTATTTTTTGATAAATTCCTCCCTAATAGTCATACATACCATAAGTTCTATTATTTCTTCCTCCATAGTATTCCAGATCATGGACCACCATTGATCAACATCATCTTCGAGACAATATACTATAAGTGTAATATTTTCCATTTCACTACATCACAAGGCCAAAAATATCTTTTCCAAATAATTACCTCATTTCTCAACTACAATTTGATTAGAATTCCAAATAAACAATATGGAATTATGTCACATAATGTGATCCACCATAGGAGATTCTCTCAGTGGAATATTTCACTACATTCGGGAATGTTTATTTTTCTTAACAAAATTATGTTACCCTAATATATCCACAGTTTTGTCACTTTCAATACTAGTTTTATTAAATTCCTCAGTAGGATATTCTATACATCTTCCATGACTATAGTTATCATTCTTCCTTATATGAGCCATTTCTAAATAATGATCCATACTGAATTAGCTTCTAAAATAAAAATTTATACTTATAAATATTTTATATTACATTTCATAAATTAATGCATCACAAATCACAGAATCAGACACATTATCTTATTTTGAGACATCTTTACCATTAAATCCTTAACAATGGTTCTAAAGGAAAAATTATTTTTCCAAATATCCTCCCCCAAGAGTGTCAAACTAGGTGTCCAGTAAGGCTTATATTCATGTATCAGGTTATGCAGGGTTAGTCCTGACACACATTTTTGGATTGTTACCCTTAGGTACATATGTTCCAGAACAACATCTACATTTTTATTCAGAAAAGGATGTATTGCAAGGAATACCAACATAATTTTATCCTTCCCAAAATTAAATGATTTTCTTATATACTTATCCTAAAAATCAATGTTAGGGTTATGTTCCCTAATTTATGTTCTATAAATTTATTTTCCAACGTTTCTAATAAAAGTCCTATGATACCATCAATAATGAACTGGCCACAAAAATCATAGATTGTGTGCATTGATTTATTTTATTAGCAATGTTAAAATCATCAAATACTAAGGACCAAACAGTTTAGCAGTTTTGGATAAAAAATATTACATACATGATACACATATTACATGGTAAATAGAAAATAAAACATGATATATAAAAATTATGTTAAAACATCCTTGTCATATTATTCAGATACTGCATCTTCAAAAGCTAGGAAAATGAAAAAAATTAGGGTGAGCTCAAATGCTCAGTAAGGGTAGATAATGGGGATGAAATAATTAATTGATGATAGTTAATCAACATGGAAATGTAAATAACTAATAACACATTCCCATAAAATTATTAGATAAGTCATAATAAATATTGATATGTGAGAAACCTAAAAACATGACATTTTAATTAATAAATTGAGAATGAAATGTATCAATATATATATCTTTGAAAAAATCTCAAATATAATAATAATAATTGAATTATAAATAAATTAAATGCCTAATTATTGGAATTAATTATTCCTAGATATATGATATATTTACTTCCAATATAATATAGTTTAAACTATTTTTATTTTTCCAACCGAGTCGTTTCATGAGACTACCGATGCATTGAGGGGATTCCATTAACCGATCCCCAACCCATAGGGATTTCATTAAATGATTCCCAAATTTTTTATTTCATGTCAAGCCCATTTCTCACATATTTAATAATATATTTATCTCAAAAACAATTTGTCTTATAACAATGTATCTATATTGAATAGATGATATGGATTTATAAATAATTCAGAAATTGATCAAATAATAGTCAAAATGAACACTTTATGCAAATATAGTATAAATTTTGGAAAATAGTAATATCCTTCATCAATAACTGTTTATATTTAGGGAAATAACCTATGAAAAATGATTAGAATAAAGTTTTTGTCTCAGGATAATGTAAACAGTTATAAAACAAGGTAAGACATCAATGGTGACTTTTAGCACATTAAAATTTTCAATCTAAATCCATTCAGTGAGATAATTTAATGTAAAAAATAAAACAACATGATAAATGAGTGGATAATTAAATTAAATGAAAAAGTGTAATTATATACACCATAATAATGTTAATTGGTGTATAGTATCAAATAAGTCTTAATGGAATGTAAATTGTGGTGAAAGCCCTTACCTTTCATTTCATAATGTATGAACATCCATTAACTTTTTGTGTAATGTTTTTAAGAATTATAAAAACTTATTATATAACCATATTAATATTTATGTCATTATATTTGGTCCTACTGTAACATTTTATTACCTATCTGTTTGTAATCATTCATTATTTCCACAATTTTAGGTATCTGTTTTCACATTTCTCAAGTATGTTTTGACTGGTTACATTTTATTACAATTTCATATATCATGATTTCATCATCTCGATAATTTAAAACAATATTTAATTATCATATATAGTAAATATAGATTTATATATTTATATATAATATTCTATTATGTTTAGAGATAAGAAGTAATATTCACCATTGGAGGAGATAGTTGGTTGAACCTACGCATGAATGGTGCCTTCATTTATATATGTTTTAAAACATTTCAAGTAAGATATATATATATATATATATATTATAGTATCATATATATGTCATATATGTAACATTGTTTTAATAAAATCATCCACCATATGTTTTATGTGTTCGGTGAATGAATCACATCACATTGAGTGGAAGGTAGTCCACACTCCCACAAACGATGTTATATTTTTTTTACCAAAAATGGAAATCATAAGGGTATGTGTTATATAAAAATTAATGAAACATTAATAAATAGTAAATAACATATATATAATATATAAATAATTTGTTCATTATAATTCCCAACCATTAGAAGTGGTAAAGGAAAAAATGAAGGATATATTTTTGTAAGGAGGTAGTTCGTCAAAGACATATTAACCATTAGATGAAAGTATGCATTAGTAAAGGATGAATCCTTATAATAAAAAAGTATAAATACATTTAGGATATTGAGGTTATTATATAATCATGTATATATAATAGTTTTTGGTCAGGAGAATGAAAATAATATAAAAGATCTTGAGGAAGGATGTTACCAACTCTATAGGTAACTCCTTTTGGTTTTCACCAAAGCGCTTACTTGGATTGATTTCTTCCTAATGGTGGGATTTTAGGATTAGTGTTGGTATTTTTGAATATATTTTGGTATATAATTTTTGATCCAAAGTGTGTTTATATGTATGACGAAGAGGGAGGGGTGACTGTTTTTTCATAGTGAGGCAAGAGTTACATTCTTGAAATTTTTATAAAAGGGAATTCAACCCATGACTTTCGTATGAAAATTGGATCAAATAATGTTCCAAAGACAATAAGAGTTGGGATAGTGTCTAAATGAAGAAATAAAATGGATTTTGGATTATTTTCTTGGTTTTTTTGGACTTTATGTTTAAGGATTAGTCCCTCGGTAAGGTAATATTTCTTTTAATCACTCTATTTAATTTTAATAAATTAAACTAATATATTTCATAAAAAATAAGTTTACATTATTATAAAAATATAAGTTTTTATTATTACAAATATACAATACAGTTTTTTAATTAAAATCACATTAGTAGATGAAATTAGTTTAAAATTAATCCCACAAATGGGACGATAAAGAAGGTTTTTTAATTAATATTTCACAAAAGATTGCAATGATTTTATAATCAATTTCAAATTTAAATTTATTAAAATGACCTAAATTAGAATAAAATAATTATATTTGATATAATTATTATTCAAAAAAAATTATAAACATAATTTATGCTTCTACATGTTTTAGTTGAACAAAACATTGAGATAAAATTTAGTGTTTTTCACTATTCAACAAAAAATAAAACTTCTCCGAAAATAAAAAAATCGCCATTTCCTATTTCTGAAGTTTTCTTTTCAATAATTAAGATTATTTTGACATATAAAATTAAAAAAAAATTTAAAAATTTATATTTATAATTAGTCCTCCATTAAAAATCATCAAATGTATGTTTATAAAAATATATTATTTTTGTATAATATTATGTTTTTTTATCATATTCTTATAAAATATATTCAACGAATGTATTTTTTATTGGATGTATATTATAAAAAATTACTAAATAAACTATCTAAAAGTGTTATGATTTAATTAAAAATGCAAAACATGACTAAACATTGTTTCATTTAAATCAGTTGTCGTGTGTACTTTTAAGCTATCAACAACTAAAAGGAAAATATTGTAATTTATTAGGGTGCTACACCAATAAACACTTACATATAGAATAATTGTTCTAATAAGTGTCCTATAATATCTACCAATAAATTTCAATGGTTTTATATTATCATAAAACAAATGAGACTATTTTATCTATTTTATCCATCTAGATTTAATCCCTTGAGATACATGTAAATATTTATCTCAATTAAATTGAATTTTTCCCTAAATATTAAGAATTATCACCATTTAAAATAATTTGGTCTCCAAATATCACATCCATAACATTAAAATACATTACTCTTCAAATTGGATACTCTATATATTTTCTTTTATCCCTTAAAATATTGAAACTTTTGGATTATAAATTGTCTCTCCATTACTCTGACATAAAATGGTAAGAAAATTAATTATGTAATTATAAGATAAACCAACTCTATAAGATATATATTAAATAAAAAACAAAAAATAATAGGAAATTCCCTCTTCTGTGACCATAAAAGGTTTCTACTCATTTGAAAACAAATATAATTTCTATTTTGAATGTGTGGATTGTGGATATTCCTAGTATTATTGAAAAATATATACATAAACAATTATTTATTAAATATTAGAGATAATGTTTTCCATAAATTTAGAAATGCCTATTCAGATATACTAGTCATTGGATATAAAATGATATCTAACATAAATTTAGAAATCTAACAACCAAAATATATGTTATTACATTATTTTGGACACTGCAGAAAAATTGAGGAAAATATTTATTTATATATATATATATATATGATTTGATAGTAAATTATTATTATATATACACTAACACATTTATAGCTATAGAAATTTTTAGGATTCTTATCATGACCTCCTCCACTTAAAGGTTTCCCTCTAGGACTGGGAATAAAGGATGTTAGATAATGACTCATGAGTCCCGCCTTTAGTAAGCCCTAGGTTGTTGACAAACAACATGGGTAAAAAAATTTCACAGGACTAAGGAATTACAAATATAATAAATTGGACTAGGATACAGTAAAAAACCACTAATAAAATCCAACATGTAATATAAAAATAATTCGAAAACCATACCATAGAGCATGAAACATTTCAATAGATACAAATAAATGTATCTAAGTAAATACCAAAAAGACATGTCTGACAGTAGTGAATCAATATAAGTTTTTATCCCCACGTATTCAATGTTTGGATTGATCCCCATAGTCCTCCTAGAAATCTAAAAATAGTTATATACAATTGGTGGGAAAAAAATTACACTCAGTAGGATCATACCAATCATGTCTAGTAAACATGTGAAAACCACATTGTAATGTGCTAGTGAATAAATATAAGAACCAAAAACCACCTAATCAGCTTATCTAACCAATCCTAGCCTCATCATGGATCTCACACTAAATAATGCATCAAATATATTAATATAGAATCAAGAACATAACAACGGTTTCTCACTACTGATTCCCTACTAATTTTCTACTCTCACTCCATAACATCAAATGTCAGGTACTCTCGTCCCATCCATTCATATCATATTACACGAACATCAATCTCAGATGTGGATAGTGATTCGTACCTACCAACACAAACCTCACAAGTTCTATAATCTGATTCAATATCCAGGAATAATAACATAAAATATAGCCTAATGAAAACAAGTCCATAATGACACATCCTCCCAAAGAAACCTAGAACATCATGGAACCAATCATAAACATGAAAATAGGGTGTCAGGAATGTGAAGGATATCAAACTCATGCCCTCCTTTCACCAAACATGACTGCCAACACATATAACATCCTCATCATAATACATCAGCATTGGTTAATCTCCAAAATTAACATGTATCATCATTTCTGATGTAATGTAGGGACGACAGGGCCTCCATCCATGATTGTCATATTTGATGTTTGGGAAACAACTAAACAATAAATGAACTGGGTTATTGTATGATTATCCAACTTAGGTGGAGCATGTCTATAAATAAAATAAAATTCATGAAATATAGATAATAAATAATACTGAACCTATGGGTTAACAATAACTGTACAAGTGAACACCACAATGCAACTACGTCACTACATATATATTGACACAAACACCCATGTAACTAAATGAAACACCACATAACCACCTACCAAAGAGACACATTCCATCTTTCAATTGTTGATTCGATTATTTTCTAGATTAATGAGTTTTGAAAAACTAAAATTTAACAAGCCACTTCATTTCACATTCTCCCAACCAATTTATTTGCGGTTTATATTAATTAATCCAATTACTACACATAAAATTAAGAAAATTATTATTTATTTTCTAACCCTTTCAATTTTTTCATCATTATAATCTCTTCCATAGATTACTAGGATTCTATAACAATTATATAATACAATTTTTTTCATGAAACATTGACCATTTCTATACCACCACATCAGATATTCCATCCCATCATAACAATAACCCATCTCAACCACCATAGCACACAATCTCCATACAACGCAACCATCTTGAATAACCACAATAACGCCACTTCTTATCACATTCCATGCCAACCAACCATAACAATATTACCTTATCGATTTCACAACCCTACTGGTCACCACCACTACCAAAAAATATCCCATACAAATAAATGATTACACAAGAAAAACATCCACATAAAAACATCACATCTGGGATCCCACAATTATTTTAATGGGATTATATTACATCGCGTAATTAATTAGCATGTGTATTATTAGCCAAACGGGGTTTCCGTTAATAACCAATTAATATTCTATATATAAATTCCCAAAATTTGTATTGAGGGTTATATAAACCATTAGAATAGTAAGTATCACACATATATATCATCTAAATGATACGTATGGATCCCAAAAATCATATTTTTAATTGTTGGAAATATGTATGTACAATATCAATAACAATTAAATCAAATCTGTAAAACATCTGATTACACCCCACCCCTATAAATTTCATATTTTTTAATTCATTATAATTATTATTATATCCCTTAAAATTCACCCAAAGGAAGAAAAAAATGAAATCCCAACACGTAGCAAAGAAATTTGGAGGTGACATGGATAACCTACCTCAAAGGAAATTTATAATTTGCTGCACATAATAGGGAAATGATAACAAACCCAAAAACTAAAACCGAACCATAAACCTTAGATCAGCATAAACCACTTAAATTTATAACAAAAAAAACTACCCAAATCACCCCAAACCAAAACAACATCACCATTATTAATCACAATAACATGATCGAAAGAAAACACATAGATAAAATAGAAAAAACACATTTGGTTAGAAAGTAAAAAAATGTAACTACCTGAACCACCAAGGCCCTCATGGAGGGTGAATGACTCATCTATGAAAACCCCAAGACCAACTTCATATGTCATGGGAATGAAAAATGAATTGATAATGAATAACTAAATTGGGTGTCATTATCCTAAATTACATGTATGCATACACCGAACCAGCTCATTTTATAAGTACAGACGAATAATAATTAATGAATGTTGAATCTATGGAAAAATCCATGAATGTAATAAGCTATAAGTAACACATAAGTTTATAGAATAAAAATAATAATGATAAAAATATAAATACATTCCCTAATAGAAATTATATCCCAAATAGAAAATAATTATAAAATAATGAAATATGGGAGATCTCGACTTTTGATCTCCAATCCTGAACCATTATACATTGTAAAATACACACAAGCATCTCAACAATTCACCAATTCCACCACCCACAAATCCATCATCTATATCATATTTGACACATGCAGGAAAAGACCATTCATGGGTGAGTACAAACATACCTTGTAAGATTCCCTGAAAATTGAAGAGCGAGAAAAAAGATACTGAATACATGATTGAATAGTATGTTCATTCAAAAGTAAGAGGGAAATGCATCCCAATGAAATAGATAGATAGGTATGTATTTTCATATATAATTTCAAATATTAAACCCGTACAAGAGATATTGGGGATATCTATCTCATAGTCCATCACATGATGATGAGTCTGACCACAGCTTCAAAGGTCCATTATTGATGCCTAAAATTTTATATGTCTTCCCATAAAAATACTATGTGGAGGACACAATCCCTAGTCCATCATGGGGGTACCATTCCATAGATATAGGACGTCAGTCTTATTATGATTTTGGGTACTCTTTTGTAGGTATAGAACCGATGCCCTAGTATTCAGGGGGTTCCTATCTACAGGTAGAGTTACTATAAAACAATGATATTTTGTGAATTTTATTCAAAAAAAATTATTTTTAAATAGATTACATTACATGAAACAAAAAGTAACCTTCATGGAGTGCATGACACATGATATCGAGTTTTAGTGAACAATGAAATAATATCATTTTAAATATGGACATTATAACATAGACATTATATATGTGGGTATGAATTATATTAAATAATACTAGAAATATAAAAATGAGTGTGCTACCCAGTATAAACTAAATTAAAATTAATTAGTAAATAATTAAAAAATTGTAGTAAAGTAATTATATTCATTGAAGAATATTTTTTATTATTTAAATTTATTTATTTATTTATTTTCATTGTATAATATATTAATATTTTTTTATAAAATTTATTTGATATTATTATATTTTTTTGGAATAAACATATTAAAATTAAAGTATGGTGATTTTATTTTTGAGTTTTCAATATACATTGACATTTTAGTTAATATTAAATAATAATGATTTTCTTAAAATATTACTAAATTTCAATAAAATATGTAATTTAAATTACCAAATATGTTTATTGAAAAATAAGTATTCATTAATAATATTTTATTTGTTTAATATCTTTTTAATCATCATTATATTGGATTTTAGTATATGTTTATTTTTGGTTTTAAAAGGGTTTTTTTCTGAAAATAATTTTAATGTGCTTAATGTTTCTCCATTATAATTGATTAAAATAAGCCGTATTTAAGAATTATATAAATGGAATGTATATATTATATATAATTAAATTTTATTTTAGATTATAAAATGATTATTATTATCCATAGAGTTAATATTAAATCATTTTATGCTTGAAAAAAATGTACTTCTCAAAAACACATATTTTCGTTTAATCTACGGGTTTTTTAATTAAAATTACATCATTAAACCATTATAAAATTAATAGATTTTATTTTGAAACCAATATATCCAAATTATCTTAGGGTGTATTTTTTTGGATTTTTTTGAGAAGGTTCATTTTTTATCAACAATTAATCTTATGGAATTTTAATTGAAAACTGCAATTTCATTTAATAAATATATTAGGAAGAATTATAATTTAAATTCATATTGATGGTAAATTAATTATCTATACATATATAGATTAATTTTAGTAAATTATTATAAATTTAATATTGAATTTTGATATTAAATCTTTGTATCTTATAATCATTTTCACTTTAAAAACATGATTTCACATCCTACCCTCTAGATTAATATTAAAATAAAATTTGAAAATTATGTGAATAGAATTAAAAAAATGGAATCAATATTTTTAACCATAAAAAATTATATGATCAATATTATGTTTTTCAAAATTAATTGTGAATGACGAAAAAATTAATTATCGCGGTTAAGGAAAAAATTGGATTATTAGGGGTTAAAATACAAATATTAAGGGTGAAAATAAATAATACAATTTTATAAAAACAATAATATTTACATATTTATACTATTACCCTGATTAGGTAATATAATATTCCAATATTTACACATTTCACATATAAAAATAGAGGAGAAATCAATTTTTGTAAATAATTACCTTGTGTGTCCTATCCCCAACTTATAAAAGGATACTCCACTCTTCTATTCCTCACTCCTTAAAACCCCCTTCTATCAGCCAATACTCACCCAAAAAACTTCCAAAAATACCTCATATAGTCTAAAATTATTATTTTGGAAAGAAATACTACCTAGAAAGGATTTTGGGGAAAATCTAATAAGGATACCTGATGAAGAGTTAATGTTCATTTACTAGGCGTTTTATTTTATTTCACCCTCCATTCCATTCAATTATATTTATAACATTTTTTTTATAAAAATCATAGTATTTTAAATATACATAAATTTTATTATAATATGTTAATTATGTACAAATTTATCCAATTTTATCAAATGTGTTATGAAATCATTTGTCACGTGTACGGTGGACTACCACCGCATGAACCCATGTTGCTCATTTTTTTATTACCACCTCTCACTATTGGACATTATATGTGATGTACAAGAAATAATTATGAAATTATTGAAACATTTATCATTTTTAAAAGTTAATATATATATATATATATCATTTTCTTCTTACCTTTTCAAACAAGGACATATGATACCTTTTCTTGTGTATGTATGGATTTCCACCTTTATGAAGCAATGTGACTCCTTTTTAATCCAAAAACACATGAATGATAAATATATGAATATTTTAAGATATAATATGGTATATATGATATTATTAACATTAGATAAATATAATATATTTCATACTGCCATTCTATAATGATAATTGTAAAATGTAAATGTTACTCTTGCATACATATGACCTAACGTTTCCATGATCGTCTCATACTTCATTTTTCATTACCATATTTTTATTGGTTTTAAATGTATAATTTATTTATAGATATAATAATTATATTCATTATTATTCTCTATGTTATGGAACCAACATAAATCTAAGAGTACATAAAATAATAATAAAAAACATATAGGTAGAACAAATCAGTTATTACCCAAAACATGACATTATCAACAAATTGTTAATAATGGATAATAAAAAGACATAAAAAATATTATATTGTATTATATATGTAATTTTGGTTCTATAATATATTTATAATATTCTTATATTTTTCATGCAGTATGTTCAAATGAGTATGAAGAATGTTGAGACTTTTGGTATGGGATTTCAAGTACCTCTTTTATTTCTCGGATACATTGGAAAATTCACCACTTGTTTCTTTTTTGTTTTGTATATACTACACATTTGACATGTTATATCATGAATATAATTATTTTAATGATATTTAATGTTTCGATTTTATGCTTTATTTGGTATAATGATTCAATGGATTACTAATTTTGTATGATATCCTTGCCCCAATTTTCCTTCTTTGAGAGGCACATTATATTATAAACCTATATTATTTCATGTGGTGTATTTACATTACATTAAAATATAATATCATGAATATATTTATCCACATGATTCTTTATATTCCATTTTAATTTATTCCTTCATAGGGATTACTATTTCAATTCACTTAAGTGGTAATTCTTTCATTTCACTATCTCATCATTTATCAAGATTGTTCATGATCAAGTTTACAATGATAAAATACTACAATAAATGTCTACTAAAACTAAATAATTTTCTTATTCTCAGGTTATTAATGATATTTTCAAGTAATAAACCCATTTTCCCACAATTTTTAACTTAAAATAACTGAGAATTTTTTGTATGGAAATCTGATTTCATTTTTATTTTTGGTCAGAAATCAATATTCTTCCCAAACCATGTTTTATAAAATTGTTTCCAAAATGATTTTATTATTATCCTTTGTTTTTTACAAATATATTTTTACACATATTATAAATTTTATTATAATGTTTTTAAATGATTCGTTATTTTTAAAATTGTTCTTCTATAGTTTTTATCGAAATTTGAAAAAATATTTGTTTTAATAGACATGGAATGAATAATATTTCTCGCTATCATAACCTCTTATGTATTTAAATATTCCATTACATGTTATCTTATTTATTTTTATATAAAACATTACCCTTCATATTTTTTGAATTATTTAGATTTTAGATAAATTATTTCTAAGTAGAAATTATTTTGAATGTTTTATATGTTTTATAAAGTATTTTTTAAACTAGGAAGTATATTTTAATCAAGAAATAATTTAGATGATTTTTAAAAGTTTCCATTATAACATATAAAGGATATTTTGGAATAAACTGACTTTCATAGTGTTTTATGTTTTAAAACATTATTTTCAATTATAAGATATTTTTCTCTAACATATTTCCTTTGATGTATTTAAAAATTATATTTCTTTTAATGTTATATTATTTCTGGTTAAATATTCATTATTGGGGATATAATCCAAGGATATCATTTTTATTTTTTCTCTTAATGGTTTATGTTTGTAAAGAAAATATTTTTATGAAACTCATTTCTCTTCAATGGGTTATACAGTTATAATATTCTTTTGAAAACCAATAGTTTTTTCATGGGTTATATCATAATAAAATGATTAGGAAAACCTCATATTTTTTTTTGGGTTATTCATTGATGAAATAATAAAATTATTATAAAAAAAATTTATCTTCTACAGATTATGTTATGAGGAATTGTTTATAAACCCCCTTTAATTTCATGGGTTATGATATGAGTAATGTTTTGTGATATTATGGCACATATAAGTATGATTTTCCTTATGTGACAATTGTTTTGTCACAACCAACAATGGTGGTTACATTATAACAAAAGATGTCTAGGGCCTGTATATAACTCCAATAAATTTGGTAAATATTTAATTCTCATGTGATATATAGGACTAGAATAGGGATTTAGTTTGGCCTAGTAAGGGTCTTTGTCTTCAACAATGGTCTAGGGAGTGTACTTTGAGTACTATGATGATTTAGGAAGTGATCCAATTACACAATGAGGAATGTATTCTACTGTAGATGGTGGTGTTCCATGCACATTATGTGTAACAACCTATAGCGGTACATTAATTTTTTTTTGAAATGATTCTTGACTAATAAAGAATTAATTTTCTATTCTTATGTTTTTTCCAAAATTCTATGTACTGTAAAAATTATATTCTCTCAGGACAAATGTTAATTGATTTCATATTATCAGTGACCTATAAACATTTAATATTTATTCCACGACTCAATATTAAGATCATTGATATTATGGTTATGGTTTTCTAATGTTATTATCATTTACTCATAGCCTTATGTTCATGTTATGATTACATATCTCACTTTGTAACCCTTAAATAGCATCTATGATCACAATTTATTTTATTTTCATTCATAATTTCATAATGAAATGTTTTATTATTGTATGTATACTAGGAAAACTAAATATGAATATCTTTATGGTATACATTGAATATATTTCACTATATTATATGTTTTTGTTCCATGTTTCCAAAGGCACTAAACTATTATTGTCATCTAGAATGTGATGGTGAAATCTTCTGAATATTCAGAAAAAATATATAATATCCATGTATGAAAATAAAATGTCACGATAATTGGTATAAAATTAATGGTTTAGTTAACCATTTGAAACTAATATGACAAAACTTTAGTGATATACCTAGAGATATTTCTATCTATATGTATATGGATGTTTCTAAGGATGATTATATGGATGATTTAATGTACATGATAACGTATTTTAATTTTTTTAACGTATTTAGTGAGTGGTTTTCCATAAATCACATTTATAATGGTATAATACAAGTGGATGTGGCTCGAGAATAGATGTACATTGGTTTAACACCATCGAAAAAATTGTATTAAGCTAGACTCTATCAAGAACTATTGGGTAAAAATGGAATATATTGCACACCAAGTTTGACATTCGTGAGGGATGTGTTGTAAAAATTCAAGAAAAAATTATGAACCATAATGAGGTATTTAAATAAGTTATGACAATGAATGACTTGGGATGAACCTAAGGCTTCATAGATTAAAAATAAGGTGTCTATTTTTAGACACCCTAAATGATTTTCAGACGATGTGATTTTCTGTTATGATTATCATTTGTCACACTATGCTTCCTGGTCTTAGTCATTAGTGGGATATAGAAGAAACTGGACAAACATAAAATGTGATGGATTATTTGTGATGTGTATCCAAATATTATGTTCATTTTAGTAAAATATATTGTTATTATGCATAACTATTTTTCACAAAAGTTTATTGAAAATGTGTACATTAACCAAATCTTTGAATTACCAAATAATATAGGGAGATTGTTCACTGAGATTTTGGGTAATGGTTACCATAGATGAATGAATATTTAGTTTCCTATATGTCGATAATATTGAAGGAGGAACCCAAGGGAATGTCTCTTAGGACTGAGAAGATGGATTGACAGTGGAAAAGAAGAACACAAGTCAAGTAACTACAAAGGGAAAAAAATTCATGTTAAGGTAATGGATGTGAATATTGGTCTCTGTAAGATATAATTAACTATATAATTATTAAATGTGGAAATTATAAGAATTATGAAAATTGTTTCCTAAGGGGAAATGTCATGGAGAAAATCATAAAGGTTTAATCATTAATGTTTATATTGTTCATGGTGAAGATTTTACATATGATGTGTGAAAGGAAAGAGGTATTAAAGAAAATGATGATGGATAAAATATAATGGTTTGATATGGATGTATGATGAATGAATAATTAATATATTAAAATTTAAATTATCTATTAACTGAATCGCGAAATATATAATTATTGTTCATTAAATGTTTTTTATTAAAGATTTTAAAGAAAATGTTGAATGATGTCGATGGACTATAAAAGTGATTTAGTTGAATGGTGATTGAGGAAAAATAACACTTCACATGTTCATGAGTTTGAGAAAGGGATTTTTAGTTTGATAAAATAGATGATTGATGTGGATAATGTTAATTGGATGGTATAGATAACCTCAAAACCGATAAAGTAAATGAGAAAAAATGGTTTATGAAATCATTGAATAAGATTAAAACATTATTGGTTATATGTAATATATTCAATAATATTAATTTTTTTCAAGTAATGAATAATAATACATGATTTCATAGAGTTTTTGTGATAATTATTGTTATTACCAATGTTTAGGTGATTTTATATCCAATTTATTCACATATTTGGAATATGGCCATTAAAAGATTCTTAATTTTATTTGGATGATTAATGTGAAGTTTATTTTGATTAATTTAGTGACCATATTTATAAATAATGAATTTTATAAGTGTTATAATGATAACCATTCCATGGGATGGTATAAGTTGAACTTTGGATGTGGATTTATATTAAATTTTATTATTTCTCCATAGGATGATTTATGTATATTACATAACATGTCATAGTAATTTTTTATGATGATAACTAAAGACAATCAGAATCAATTATAATTATATATATAGATCTTATGAACCATTATAGATTTAGGTATAACATATTTACCTTAATTTTATGGAGTATGAGATGATGTAAAAATTGATCAATGCATTGTTGAATGGTGGGATTGTTATTCTGAAATGAAATGATATCATGTAAGTATATCTTCTTAGGAGAATACTTCAAAATTAAGAAATTGATCTTGAAATAATATGGTGTCTTGTTTTCACCATTTTTGTTTATATCAATGACCATTTTCATTACTCATTGGTCAATAGTTTTACGGTCCATGTATTTATCTATATCACCCACTTTAATGTGATAAGTGATCTTAATCAATATATATGATTATTTATGTATTTATTCTTTTTTCATAGATATAAAATCTATCTTCTGTTCTCCTATTTTCAATCCTAGTGTTTGTTTTTCTAGATGACTCATTCACATCAATTTCACTTTTTCAACAGGATGCTTCATTAATCCTTTTTAGATGTCGGTTTCTATGAAAGTATTTTCAAATTTTAATCCATTGATGTCTGAGATGAATTTCATTTGAGAAATTATTTTTTAAGGGGGGTATAATGTAACACTCTATGATTTTGGACGAAATTTGAAGTTAATTTATATTGTTAGGAATGTTGTGTTACTTGAAACAAGGAGTTTCTTTGTTGGAATGGATGAAAAATGACAACGACTTTTAGCCAACCACGAAAAAATATAATTTTTCATATGAACATTATAACAAAGAAATTAAATAAGTGGGTATGAATAGTTTTAACTACATTATTTTTAACATCCAATCCTAGGATCTACTAAACTCATGCTCACCAAACATTGTCTCACATGGCCTCAAGAACTCCTCTCTATATTCTAGATGCTAGTAAATTAATGATAGGGTATAAGGTGGTACCATGTTTAGATTATACCATCATATCATAGTGGAAAAGAGTATATAATATGAATCTAGAAAAACAGTGGAATCATATATAAACATAAACTATGAGAACTGGAACAGTAGCCCATTGTATAAGAAATAGAATAAAAATCAATATAATATACAACATTTGAAACATAAGTAACCAAAAATTTATAAATATATAAAAATATAATAGTTTGAGTCATGTGCAATGATGTCATGGCATGTTGATATACAAAAAGCAAAAACATGGGACAACCATTTAAAACATGTTATACTAACATTCAAAAAGTACTCATGGCTACTCCTCGAGAATCATAAGTATATTCTTTAAACTCTACTTCTACGCTTAAAAATATAAGTAAAATGAATCAAACATCTATAGTAGGTCACTTTTCTATTATCCCTACTTGTAGAAAAGTAATCTAAATAGGTATTAATGCTGACTTGAGTAGGCTATGAGATAAAATCCAAATTCCACACCACCAATGGTGGCTAGAAACAATACATCAAGTGTATAATGAATCATCAGTGTGTTGGTAAAAATGTTAATTAAAAACTAAGAATAAAGAAATACTAGCTGACGTAGGATCCTACAGGACACCTGGATAGCTCTACCTGCATCAGCATAGGATAGCTCAAGAATCTGATTGATATCTATACATATACATACATTACAAATATATATATTGTATTTATATACTCACTACACCTATATTCCCTAATTTCAAGGGGAAATAAGTTGGAATATACCAATATATTAGGTTTTGTCTAGACCTAGGGCACAACTCAAGCATCCATAACCAGTATAATGATATATAGGCTCATGCAAAGGGTATATTCCCTTAAAATCATAATGAATGTGAGATATCATTATATACAATAGAGATATATGGGGTGATAATTCATGAACCACAACCAATATAACATATTTTTGAATTCCTTTTTCATCACTAAGATAATGTTATAATGGTAAGAGACGTTGTACTCAACACTCAATGTAAGGGAGATTGAAACATCAAGATCAACCAGCCCCCTACCCATAATTCCATATAAAATATCAATGGAATAATAATAATAATAATATCATGTGGGATATCCTAAAATTCAATATAATCATCAAGCCCAATATAACCAAACATGTCACATATCATACAGTTCCCATTTATTGATTACATATCAAGAGGCTGGGACTTTACAACAATTTATGTCCCACGGAAGAAATAATGTTAATATATTTATGGTGTGAAGATTTAAAATTAAGGAAAATTCAATAACCTATAAGGTGCATTAATTATCTAGGAAATATTATGTAAAGGTAAAATCCATTTGAAGGACAAGACAAAAACATAGCTGGTGTTTTTTTCATTAACCATTTATTCAATAGTGGTAAAAGAATGAGCACACCCAAATGGGTGGAAATATAGAGGTTGAAATCCTCTAATAGACTAAATATGGTCTATAGGAGTATATAAACATGCATTAATTAATTTAAAATGAATGATATATTTTTATATATTTGTGTGGAAATAGACAACATGTGGCACAACTGTGAGCCCCTAGGAAAATCAAAACTTTTAGGGAAAATAATTAGACCACAAAACTTAATTCCATTTATGACTCCTCATCCAATACTGGAAGCCTATTGGAAGTAGTTTTGAATAATAATTAAGAATTTATCAATACCAATGAAATAGATAATATGATATTTAATTAAAATAACAAAAGTGATAATAAGTGAAACATATATATAAATGAATAGTACTTGAGTGCTTGCCTATGCAGATCATGTTTTTTAATGTCACTTTATTTACAGTTCGAATAAAAAGAATGACCTCAAATCCCATACATTGGTGAGGGAGAGGGAACCAATGTATAAAAATGGGGATTATTGTTAGATAGATATAAGTGAGAGAGGGTGATGTGTTTTTTAAATTCATTAGGGAAATAAATTAAAATCTCCCATCAAAATGGGGTCACACCGTTTGGCCGCAATTTTGGCCAAACTATTCACCGACCGTCTATAAAACAATATATAAGGATGGAAAATGCATGTTTTGTGTTTCTTATTTGCAAAAAATTTGAAAATCATGTGATTTTGGATTTATTCATATGTTTTAAATTTCAACATGGGTGTGCACCTCGACTTTCCCGATTACAAATAAACAGTGCAACCTCTTGCTGCCCCCTGAGTGCCCTGTATACCTAGTACTAATTATGCTATAATCATGATACCTACTACATTTCCCCATTTCTCCAAGGATCAATACTCGAACAAGCCTTTAACACTCCCAAAACATTCCTTAAGATAAAATAAATTCAACGAAATGAAAAATTACAATTAAACCGAAAAATAATTTGATTTACCGATGATAATGGAAGAGTTGTTATAACCTCCCCAACAAAAAGACATTCATCCCCAATTTGGAATTTTTAGAGTATGTATAATCAGAGAAACGTTCTATAAACTGAGGTCATATATTGTCCCCTTACTCCCATGTATCATCTTGTACTTTGTTTTTATACCATAACGCTTATACTAAAGGAACTAAACATTCTCTAGGTGTATTCACACTTTGGTCCACAATACTCCCTAGATGCTCCTCAAAATAAGCATCCATCCTTAACTCAACCTCATTAGGTTGTAAAATTTTATATCAATTTGAATAATACTGGTTAATCTCAGATATGTTAAATTTATCATTCATAGACATGTATCTTTAAGTAAGTGTTATATGTTAATCCACTGGTGTGAATCATTTAAATACCTCAGTATTTCTAACGAATTGAGGAGGAAACTTATTTTTCATAAGAATATGTCAATGGGCTAACATGTGTGAGACTTGCAAGAAAACCCAATATCTGACCTCGAACTCAATAGGATATATATGAATGGTATCCTATAAGAAAACCCAATATCTAACCATCATAGAGGTGATTGCAAATTCCTACCCTATAGAGATTCAAAAGGATAAATATGAATGGTATCCTAAAATATATTATTATATGTTAAATCAATTATGGGTATGTGTTTCTCTTAAGAACCCTTAAATTCAAGGAAACATGCACTATTCATGTCCTCTTACACCTGGATTATTCTCTGTGTCTATCAATCAATATGAGGGTGATACGATATAATTATAACCACATATATACCCAAGTACTTTTAGGAACACTTCTAGAAAATGTATGTAAAGAGAGTGTCCATGCCATATGTGATATATCATAGTTCATTGAGAAGATGTATGACCACCTAGATGTATATCTTCGATATTCCATCCATAAAAAATGTCTCTATAATAGTTAAGAAGTGTGTGAACATAAATTATGGTAAAAAAATACCCATACAATATAATTATCATGAGGTGATTTGGGTGAAATAGTAACAAAATCCATTGAAACATCATCTCATTTCCAATCAATAATTGACAACATATATAAAATTCAAGGCAGTAACTTGTTCTCCACTTTCACAAACTGATTTTTGGAGAAAACATTGATAAATCCGGAAATATTTAATTACATACCAGGACATTAATTCAAGGGAAGTAAGTACGTACACATCTGGGTTACACTAGGGTGTACTCCCAAAACTCAGGCATGAAATTCCAACATCATCTCCTCTTTGATGTCATTTGAGACCCAAACATCCCCATGAATGCATAAGGTCTCAACCCCACCCATTTTCTAACCAGAATATGAACATTCATTTGAGAAACATTTATTTAGGACAAGTACCTAAGGATATAAAAGATCCCCCATTCCCACCCATTTCAAGAGGGTTGAGGTAACTAATGAGAAATATATGGTAGTTTTATAATGATATTATGAACCTCAACATACATCTATGAAAATAAGGCAATGAGATCCCTCTATCCATTAGTCTCTTTATCTTCATGTGTATGAGTCTTCTGGATCATAGTGTTAGCTATAGAATTTCTTTTTTTATGATTCTATGTAATCTTGATATCAAAGTATTGTAGATACTCATATCATCTACTCTTCTTAATATTTAGATCATGTTGTGTAAATGTGTACTTTAGGATTTTTTTTTTCAGTTTAAAGCCCAAAATCTTATCCAAGTAGATTGTTTTTTGGAAAAAACTATAGGATGAAGTAAAAATTTTATCTCAAGGATTCTCTTTAGGGAATTTTGATCATGAGGAAACTAGTAGAAATACCCACACAAAACATCATTCTTGCCCTCTAATAGAGAAACTCACAGCCTAATAAATGTTGTGTTCCAATAAACAGTGTAGCTTCTACCTAGCTCTATTTGAATTAGGATTGTCACCAAAGTCAACATACCATTAAACTCTTGAAAGGCTTCTTCACATGATTTTGACCATTTAAATTCAAACAATTTTTAGTGAAACAAATACACAGAAATTCAGGGCTTGATAAATCATGGGTGATTTTTCTGTAATTCCTAGCTTGCTCCTAGAAACATCATATGTCAAATACATTCTTAGGATGATTCCATGAAATTTTAGATCTCACATTATATGGGTCTGTTGAAACTCTTGTCTCTTATAATACATGATCTAGGTAGTTCACATTTTCGATCATAATGTGTCAGTTACTGAGCATAGCATAAATATGATTATCTCTTGGTGTATTCAACATGATTTCCAGATGGATGGATTGATCTTTTTGGATAGAATGAGTGCACTATGATATATTACAAAAATAATACCAGGAATAAATCTTGATATGGGTGAAAATCATGATTCCTTTGACACATGGAGATATTTGGATCATTCTTGATACTGAAAGACATAACCAGGTAATCATAGAGAACATACCTACTCATAAAAGTTATGTGATGTATCAATGATGGACTAACACATGGTTGATGACAGTTTGACCACAAATAAATCTTTCAAGACACCCTATATCCTATGATTTAATCAAATAGGTATTTTTTTTACGGAATAGATAATAGTTTTTAACAATTAGTTGGTTCAACAGTCAGTAGTCCACACAAATCTGGAGAGTACAATCCACCTTCTTGAAAAAAAATGGCTGGTGAAATTAATGTGATGTTTTTTTGAATATAAATACACTATTCTCTAGATACTATAACTATTTATGGACCTATATATGCTCTATAGGTGCCATAATATATGGATTAATGGACACTGGTGTTGCTCCTCAAACTATCTCAATGGAAAATTCTGCCTAACCCACTGGACCTAGCTTAGAAAAGTGATTAGGGATGACATACCTAATATTATCCACTATAGGATGAAAAATTTGGGTTGTAACCCCTGATCATCAACTAAGTGATGAAAAATTTGGGTTGTCACCCTACCCATCCCATGATTATTTGGTCCCTCTAGAGTTAGAATCATGTCCCTTTATCCAAAAAATTGGGTCATAACCCTTCTCCCAATGATTATATCAAACCATTTCACGTCGAGGATATAGAGATTACATATGAAGAAATATCCACCTATCTTAAGGGGACAATCCATACAGTGGTTGATACTCTCTGATTGGATAACCAACAATGTATCGAGCATCATCATACAACATAATTTTTATTCTTAGAGTTATATACTCTAAATTTATGTATCATATAAAAAAGAATATGAAACATCTATTTATACTAAAGTAGACACTAATACTGAGGCTACTATAATAGTACCACATATATTAGAAGGTTAACTATTATTCTTCCCCAGTATAGGATAATCTGCATGTAATTGGACCATACTATGTCCCTGAGTCAAAACATTAATTCTCTGAGAAAGGCCGCTCTTCTAGTGCTAAAAATCCAATGTATGAGTACCTCTACCTCAACCACCGCCATGGCCTAAGTGGCCTGTGGTATTTTATCTACTTTCCTATAGAGATTCTACAATACCAAGTATGTGTATATCTCATCTCGTAAGGCACTCTTATAAAGGTCATGATTAATAGTTGGATATGATATATACCTTTAAACCAAAACATTTAATTGGATCTCACATACATTAATATTTTTCTTATCCCAAAATTCAACATTGGTGATAGATGAGAAAGATTTTATCATGAACAACCACATTGGTACAACCCCCAAGAGAAACCTCGATGTGATGCTTGTGATTTCTAGAAGAAAAACTAGATGGTAAAGGTTCTAAACCACCGTGGTTCCCACAAAATATTCCCAATGATTCCACTCTGTAATGAGGGCCTAATTGATTAGCCCATAAATAGAAGTATTCCTAAAATCCTTAACCTATGAACAGATGGAATATATCAGCAATACCTCAGATCACCAATCTATAATAATATCATCAACATATAGATTTATCATGAACTACTATAGCTTAATAAAGTGATAATGATGTTCTATGAATGGCATGGAACCCTTATTTAGGTTCATAAACTATCTAGACCAGTCATCCCTCAGATTATATTGAAAGATTTATTCATAATAAACCATCTTGAAATCTGTTAGGATTATATGAAGATGTCGATCATCCTATGTAATATCATCCCACCATTGTTTGGAAGAATAAAATTGAATATAATCATCAATCTTGACCCTCAACACTTGATGCATCTCTAGATGTTCAAAAAAATCATGACCTCTAGCCATTAATTTTTAGCATGTGGTCTGTCATCCCTTGAAATGAGTAGATAATGATGCTGAAAAAAATAAAAAATGATCTCTACCATAGTTGAGGTAGGTTGAGAGACACCTTTCAGGTTTCTTATCATATGAATAACACCTTCATGGAAGTACGCACAGGTTCCCATATCAAAAACAATATGTGGTTACATAGGTGGAACTATATGTGGGATCACTAGTGGATCAGGGGATGACACCTTCAGTTCCTGGTCGTCACCACCTTCATAGAGTATGAATCAAGGATATCATGGTGGAATTATTCCACCAAGATAAATTCACACCTTAGAACACAGTTTGATAGTTAAGTGATCACATATAGATTACTATGAAAGGTACATGGCCTTCCTTGTGAACATATCACAACTCTCTCCCTACTCTAAAATCTTGGTCTACGTGATATGGAGAGACCCCAATATGACATAAGATCCATAAGATAAACCCCTATCTACAACTAATAATGTCAAGTAAGGGTCAATCTCTCGTATCACACGTAGAAAATTAAAATTTCATTTTAAAAGTTTGATCAATTTTAAATTTGTACTCATTTATGTACTTAAATATCATTAAATGGTTTAATTTGAAGGATAAACATTTCAAATTTATAATGTCACATACACCTTATAAATTGAAATGGTTTATCTACTTAATCATAAAAAAAACACATTCCAGCCCAATAGAAAAATGGCTTATGGCTCAACATTTCATAATTGAATGCTAATTGTGTCCTCATTAACATATAAAAGAAAAAATCATGTGTTAATGTAGTAAATTTAAGTGTCAATTATGTTTTCTCATACCTATAATAAATGATACCACATTTCAAAGTATAAAAAATAGGGACTAACTATATGTGATAATCAAGTGCATTCTGAATGTAAACATGACATGAAAAAATGCATGAAATATAAGTTATATTGTACCTATAATGATTCCTGTAATGAACACCCTCATTTCAACTGACAAAAATTAAAATAATCTAATTATTATAGAACAAATAATAATAAAATCATAGGAAATGCAAGTCACCTGCAAATGAATTCATATCAACTATAACATGAAAAAACATAGAAAACAAAAATTTACATTCAATGAAGTTTGGAGTTTTTCGTACATGGGATAGATACTCTTAAGAACATATCATAAACTGATTCCATAAGTCCCTAATATCCATTTTATAATTTCAAATTTTTAATATAGTAGAAAAAAACACATTTGATACTTCATTATAACATCTTGACACAAGATCAACTTAACCCGTGACCCGAGCAGCTGAGTCACATGGCCTCAAGCGCTCCTCTTCATATTCCATAGGCTACCAAATATCAGCAATGGTCTATGGTTGTATATTGAGGATACTACACCCTCATAATGTAGTGGACTAAAAATACAATAAGTATACATAAGTATAATGGAAGAATATATAATAGAAATTTTGATAACTGGACCAGAAAACCTCTATAGTTGAATTAGAATAAAAATAGATACAACAAACAACTATGAATGTTTATGTAACCAAGTTACTATAATAATATAAAAATATAACTGGAATATTCATTTACAATGAAATCATGGCATGATGATATAAAAATAATGGAAACTGAGGAAAATAATATACAACAAGAAATTCAAATGTAAAAAAGTCCAAAAAAACTAATCCACTAGCATCATGACAATATGATTGGTCCACTTCTCACATACTCCATACTATATGTAAAATTAATCAAGCATCTGTAACAAGACACTTTCCTATATCTATTCAAATAGTCAAGAAATCTACTTGGTTGCTGAAGGTGTACCAAATAGGGTGTGACATAAAATCATAGTTTCCAACCACAAATAGTATCCCAAAGTAATCTAGCATATATACATAGAAACCTTAGTGTGTAGGTATAGTTAATAATCAACAATGTTGAATAGATAATTACTAGACTACTCAGGTATCTAGAGGACATAGAGATTCATCTACCAACTTCGTCAATAGGTGGTGTTATAGTCTGTTCATTAAAAATACATTTATATAGTAATAATATATATAGAGAGTATATTTATATACATTATCCAACTATATTAACTGTGTACATGAGAGAGTAAGTTGGGATATACCTGGACACTTTGTATTGGATGTACATGGGGAATTACTTCAGGGTCCATAACTAGTCTAACAAGTTATAGGCTCAAAAAAATGTACGTGACCTGCACTTCATAAGGAATGTGAGGCAACATAATCAAAATATGAGATACATAGAGTGATATTTCATGCTCCACACTCAACACAATGGAATGTAGAAAATCATGTCCATCTCCTAGACAACAGTATAACATTGAGATACAACATCCTCAATACCATATGTAGGTGAGAGTGAAACATCGTTCTCAATAATACCATTAACTATCATTTATAAAACAATATAAATGGAATAATTATATTAATAATATTATTATTTATCACCTAATATTAATCATGATTATCAATTCAAATAAAAAAAGTGTGTGATATATAATAAAATTCACATTTAATGATTGTGTAGTAAATGGTGTGGCCTTTACACCCATTTTCATCTCATTTCAACAAGACATTTAATTTATTTACAATTTTAGATTTATAATAAATTTCAATATGGGCACATAGAATGTGATTTCATCAACTAAATAGTTACACACAAAGGTAAAATCCATTCACAATCCAAGTAGAACGCATAGGTTGTGTTCGGTCCATTAAAAAATTATAATGTAGTGGGAATAAGAATTAGCACACCCAAAGGGGTGGAAGCCAAGAGGTAAACATAATTTAATTATGTATAAATGGGTCCATGTGTGTATATAATCATTCTTAAATTAATTTTTAATTAAATAACATGTTTTATCACAATGTTCAATAATAGAAGGTGTGAGGAACAACTGTGGGGGCATGAAAACATCACACATTTTAGGGAAAACAACTAGAAAACCTATGTTATGGTTGTATATGGATCCCCATTCAAAAAAGACTTCATATATGAAGTATTTTTGAATAATAATAATGAAAATATCAACACCCTTAAATCGGGTATGTGATGATACACGAAAATATCACAATAGATATGAAGGGAAACTGAGATAAGAAATAATAATATTACAGTGCTTAAGGATGATGTTCTAATGCTTCCACCAACACATTAATTGGAATCCAAATTATTAAAAGACAAAAAAGCTTATCCATGGGAAAGTTATATATCTTCTATGGGATTAAAAGAGTGACTCTTGTCTTTTTGGGTGAAATAAGAGATAGGGTGAGGTGTTTTTAAATTTAATTAGGGGGTAAAAGGAAAATCACCCACAAAGAGGGCCACATATTTTAGTCGCATGTTTTTTGAAACCATGAACCAAACATGTAAACCATAAAATCTAAGAGGGCACCCTACATGGATTGTATCTATATTTTTTCAAACTATGCACAAATAGAGTGATTTAGCTCTATTCAGAAGTCTAAAATTTCATCACGAGCATGCACCTAGCCTCAGCCCATTATAGAGAAACCATGTGGTCTCCTGCTTCCCATAGGATTATCAACATGGTAAACCTGTATATTTAGTATTAACCATGCACTAACGTTGTTTGAAACTCTGTTTTCCCAATTCTTAGAGTCTAAGGCTTCGAACATGTCCCATGCGCTCTCAAAACCTTCTTGATGATGCAGGGCATGTTTACCAAAAGAAAAAAATACTTAAACAAAAAAAAAATGAGTTGTACCTTTTAGAATTACTATGTAATTAAATTATGAAAAATTCATATAAATTTATTACTCATTATAAATATATTTCTAAACTCTGAATAAATAATCAATAAATTTCTAGTATAATAATTTTATTCATAAAAATTAATTTTTTTAAAAAAATTATTTTTATTTATTTATATGCGTAAATATTATAATTCATATTTTCTTAAAGTTATATGATAAAATTAAATTCATTTTTTGAATCATCAAATCAGAATTAACTTTTGATGATATTTTGAGATTTTTTGAAATCATTTATGTTTCAATGAATAGAAAATAATACTGAATTATGTAAAACTAACATTTATCTTAAATAAACTAATTAATTAAAATGACCAATTATTTTTTAATGTATGATAATTATTATTGGATAATATGTTTTCCACATAATTAATTTTTAATGACCATTATATTGAATTTTAGTATTTTTTTATAAAAGAGGTTTTCACAAAAGAGTATTAAAGTGATTAATGTTTCTCCATTTCAATTGTCTAAAATAATACATAAGGATATTTTTAAAAATCTAATATATAAATTTTATATAAATAAATTTTAATTTATAGACAGACAAAGATTATTATTTTAGATAGATTTAATATAAAACCATTTTAAAAAAAATACACTTATTGAAAACATGTTCTTTCATCTCATCTAGGAATGTTGTTTTAATCTTAATTTTTTTTATACATTCAAAAAAAATATTTTGAAAACTAATCGTAATTTATAAAACCCTCATGTCAAAATTACATTAGTTTTTTCTTTTTGGTTTCTCGAAAAGGATTCCTTTTTTAGGAATAGTTATAATAATGAATTTTAATTGAAATATTCTTTTTTGATCAATTTATTTTAAATTAAAAAAAATTAAATTAATTTTAAATTTAAATTAGTTCATATCATAATCCAATAATCCAATTTAAATAAATGGAATAAATTTTAAATTGAATAATAAAAAAACATGTTATTTTTTGATCATTTTCTCTTCAAAACACGCTTTATCCAAGTGTATTGGAGAATAATTTTAAATTATTAATATTAATTTTATTAATGAAATTTAAAAAAAATGGATTCTATATTTGTAATCATAATATTTAATAGGTTTAATTTTTTTACCATTGTTAATAAATAATGTAAAAAAATTAATTATTGTGCTTTAGTTAAAAATTAGTTTTCCGGGGGTTAAAATAAAAATATAAGGGTAAAAAAATATAATGTATTCTAAAAACTATCTTAAGGAAACATTTATACAATTAGACCTATATGGTTATATAATGGTCCATTTTAAAACCCAGTTAAATATAAAAAATGTGGTATCATTAAATTTTTTTGAAAAATGCAATGTGTTTCCACTCATCCCCCTATAAAAGGTTTCCCACTCTACACTATTTTTCATAACAAAAAACCCATTTCTTTTTTCCAAAACCATTCCAAATCACATTAAAAATTCTATCCTCTCATCATAAAATCCTTTTTTTGGATGTAAATATAAATTATGAATTCTTTTTCATCCTAAAGAGGGTACTTGAAGAAATAGTGACATTCATCAATGAATATTTCATTTTATTTATACCTCCACCCCTTCAATTAATATTATAACATGATGATATAAATACCTCATTATCTTCAATATAATGATATAATTTAATTTTGAGGGATTTACCTACATCCGTCAAGAATTTCATCAAATAGGTTATGAAATCATAGTTCGTGTTTACGATGGATTATTGCCACAAGAATCATTATCGCTTGTTTTTTCATTGCCACCCCTCATGGTTAGAAATAATGGTGGATTGGTTATTTATATATAATATTTCTAATATTCTTATTATTATATAATTATTATATCAAAAAGACATTTATTATTTTTGTTTTTGTGAATACGATGATGTCATTCGTGTGTAGGGCAGACTACCACCTTGTGAAGTGATTTGATTCATTGACACATTAAATGGATGTTGAAAATGATATAGTTAATTATTATATGTTGTATAAATAAAAAAATTATGATATTAATGAAATATTTATCAATATAAAAATTTAATAATATATCAATTTTTCTTATCTTTTTTACTCAATGGACGATAATAACGCTGCTCATGTATGTGAGGATTGCCACCTTCAGGAAGCGATGTGGCACTCTATTAAATTCCACACCAAATGGATTGTATCTATAATTATATTTAAATAAATAATTTGAAAAATATGATATTATTGTCCTTAGATAATTATAATATACCAATTACCTTATTTTATTAATGATCATTGGAAAATGGAAACATTACTAATGTGTTTGTTCGACCTACGGTCTCCATAAACGTAACATACATCAATTTTCATAAACATTTATTATGATGATTATTAAAATTATAATTTATGTTTAAATATATTAATTTTTTTGTTATTATTATTATTGACATAATAGAACCATGTTCAAACTAAGAGGACCAAAAATTAAAAAATAAAACATATACAAAAGACATAGTGGTTATTACCCAGAATGTGACTTTTGCATGGAATTAATAATAAATGGTTAACAAAAGAATATAATTAAATAATATAATGTATTATATATTTAATTTTGGTTCAATAATATATTTTTAATAAAATAATATTTATTATATAGGATTTTGGAACAAATATGAATAAAGTCGAGACTTTATCTAATGGATTTATAGTCTCTCTTTTATTTCTTAGAGACAAATGAAAATATGTCCCTCATTAATATATTATTGATATATATAATTATACATTTAATATTAATATCATTAATATCATTATTTTAATGATATTTATTGTTTCATTTTATGTTATTCTTTATTAGGGACCATGATTCAACATTTTACTAAAGTGGCAAGGGATTTTTATCTCAATTTCCCTTTTTTAGACATACGTTATGTTAAGCACATATATAATTTCAAGATGTGTATATACATCCATATTGATATTTAATATCATGAATTTATTTATCCATAATATATTTTGATTTCAATTTTATGTTATTCAACCACGGGGCTTAAAATTCGAATTCACCCAATTAGTAATGATTTTATGATACAATATCATCATTTATTGAGATTGCCTTGATTATGTTTTCACGGAAACAAAATATTATTATCTATATCTCTTTCCTCTCATTTTTTTTTACCTATGTTTATTCACGATATTTTCAAATAATACGACCATTTTAACACTCTTTGTTACTTATCATTATTTATAAAATGTTTTTAAGGAAATCTAAATTTACTTCTTTCTTTAGACGAAAAGCCATATTCATACAGTTACATATTATAAAAAAATTACAAAATTAATTATTATTATACTATTATTTTTAAAATTTATTTTGACCCTTGTTTTTTTAATTTTTTAAAAATAATCTTCATGTCAATTTTCATAACAAATCTCATTTGGATTTTACATGACATGAATAATATATTTCTTTTTCATGACCAATCAATGATTTCAAGATTCCATTACATGTTTTCAATGTTTTTTTAATGGAAAATTATTTTCATAATATTTTATAGATTTTTAAATTTTAAATAAATTATTTTTAAATAGAAAAATTATTTTGAATGTGTTTTATGTTTTAAAAATCCCTTTTCAAATAAGAAATAAAACTTTACACAAAAAATATTATAAATGATTTTTAAAAATTCATTTAATAGTTTTAAATGATTTTTTAAATGAAAATGATTTCAATAGTGTTTATGTTTCAAAATTTAATTTTTAATGAAAAAATAGTTTCTTCCAAAAAATTCCCAAGTAGTCCTTAAATATTATTTTCCATCGAAGATTATATTATTTGTGGTTATTTATGATTTAATGGGTATATGATCCATAGATATCATTCTTATTAACTGTATAAATGGTTTATGTTTATTAAGAAAAATATTTTTGTGAAACTCAGTTCTCTGACATGATTTGTGACCAGAAAAAATGATTAAGAGAACCACTTCATTTCCCAATGGTTATATACTGATAAAATGATTATGAAACCCAAATTATTTCTTATGGGTGATGATATGAAATGATAAAATGATTGTGAAATCAAATTATTTTCCTATAGTTTATGTTATTATGAAACGTTTTTTAAACCCATTTCCTATCATGGTTTTTTATATGATGAATATTATATGATCTTGTGAAACCCATATATATGATTTTCATTATGTGATAGTGGTTAAATGATAACCAACGATGGGTAGGACTGATATCTCATTCATATGCATTGGGTAATTATTTACATCTCATGACATATATTCGAATGGAATGGGGAGTTAACATGGTTTAATAAGGGTATTTTTATGTTATGATGGTCTTTAGAGTGAACCATCAACACTACCATGGTTTTTTAGTGAACCCATTCCACTATGAAGAGTTCACTTCCACTAGGGATGGTAGTGTGTCCCACCGATAAGGTGTATCAACCTATACAGTTCCCTAACAGGGTTTTGAAATGATCATTGACTATTAAGGAAATGTTTTTCTCTTCTTATGTGTATGCCAAAATTTTATGTCGTATAATAATGTTATTATCTCATGACCCATGTTATTTTATTTCTTTATGATCCATGTATTTTGAAATTTCAATAATCATTCCATGACTCGATATTCAGATCTCTGAAATTAGTGGTATTGTTTTCATATGTTATATTCATTTTCTCGTACCCTTATTTTATTTTTATGATTACACATCTCACTTTTTTACCCATAAAAACCTTTTGGGATTAACCTTTCTTATGTTTCCTTTCACAGTGTTATGAAGAGTGGTTTTCTGTAGGTTATGAATATGATGAATACCAGAAGAAAAGACCTTTTAGGGGGGCATTAGAGATTATTCATTAGATTAAAATACTAGGTTCCATGTTTCCAAATTCACTAAACCATTGTGGTCCTCACGCATGTTTTTGTGTTCTTTTTGGAATATTCATTTAAAAATATGTAATATCCGTGTATAAGAATTATGGGTCACAATAGGACACATACTTTAGTTCCACTCTAGTGAACCGCTCAGAAGGTAGAGGACCTTCTCCCAACTTTATCTGAGGAGTACCATGCTATAGGTACGGTAACTACACCCTAGTCTATCAGAGGGGTACAACTCAATAGGTAGAAGAATATGTGGGACCCACACTCTAGTAGGAAAGGGAGTTTCCAACATAGACCTCTCTATGATGATTTAACTTGATCAATATCACAATTATGCATCACATAAGAAGAATCACACTCAGAAAATCTAGAATCATATATTAAAATCTACTACGAATGCCACCATCAAGTTCTATATGGAAACAAACTCAGGATTAGCACTGCATGGGGAAAAATACCAGTCAAAGTGAATGATATATGGTAGGTATAAGTTATGAAATTAATTATATGAGGTTCAAGGAAGGTCATAAAAAGTGTGACATCTCATTGAATCATAGAAATGTCCTCCCCATCACATAGCTTCCATTCCATGTTTTACTACACAACATGTCTTATCCTATCGGGGCTGAGCCATGTGCTATGAGTTGTACTAGTGTCCATCAGGTTTCGTCTATATGTATGGACCTGTACTCTTAGATTATATATTGGGCCTCCAGCATCAGGTCATAATAAGTGTGGTTTTCCCACATGGCGTTGGTACATATCTTCACATGGAAACCCAATTCAATGCATCTAGGGACTACACGACATGTGTTCATCCATGTACAATCCATGTTTTAGAGTGTTTTATAGATCTATTGATCAATCATATGGATCCCATATCTACCATATTCTCCACCATTCATGCATGGTTGACCTCCAAATTTGTCGGTAGTTTTCTTTGGTGATTAGTTTTATCCCCCTATTGGTTTTAAATAAAATCTCATTGATCTTCATGATTCCCCAACACCGCCTGCCGTGACACTCATCACTGCCACTCGGTCTCATATTCTATATCCTTGAGAATCCAAACCCACGTCCAATGATCTATCCTGATCCATCCCCAAATTTCCAATTTTTTCATCACACGTGAGTCTTCTATGAATCTCAGAGTTTGATCATGCTCAATACCTTCTGGAAAAGTTCAATCATGACAACAGAGACCAATGCTGAAAAACATGAAGAGTTATCTGAAAAAATCACTATAATAAGGGTAAAAAACATCATTTTCCAAGATTCCACCAACAGTGATTTCAATTAATGTAATCAAGGGTGGTATCATGGTCTATGAAAAGATAATTAACTAAATAAAAATTTAATTCGAAGAAGGTGATCATGCTAAGGTCTTGGAACTACCAAAAAAGATAATGATATCAAATTTATGCTTTAAAATGTTATCCTAGAAGGTGTAAACCAGGATTAGTTATTCATACCTCAATTAAGGATCGATCATTAGTGAATAAATATTTCTACAATGATCGGTTAAATCTATTTCATTCACTTTCTATCGATACACCTTGATCTGATTTTTAAGCATCACCCAATTCCAATCCATAATGAAGGTCATCAGAGATCCTCTCAAAAACCATCCAGGGTTATTTGGTTAACCATGGAATAAATTTATATTGACATAATTATAGTAGATTAGATTTATTTATTTTTATAAAAAATAAATAAAGAAATTTCTTATTTAATGTTAAAAAGCACCTTTCAACGGATGCCTCATCTGAACGTCTGATGTCAACCCACATTATGTCACACCTAGGATAAATCCGAAATTATGAATTAAATGTGGTATTAGATATTATTTTTGGGACTCCATTGGTTATATATTATATTATATCTAAATATTTTTGTTTTTTTAATATAAAATTTATTTAATATTTTATGAAAATTAATTATGGGGTCACCCAGCCTTGGAATTGCACATAGTCTCAATTAATTTCATAGAAATTATTCTTCAATAAATTTTAATATCCATTAAGAAAAAAATATATTGTCTTGTTTATTTAATCCATAAAATATTTTCATCACTGAAAAGCATGAACTAAGCAAGAATGTAGGGATATTACTCTCCGAGATCACATATTTCCACATCACATGAACCTTGGTAATAGTGATTCCAAGATATATCCTTACCTATATATCCTTGATCACCACCATGTACATTGTGAATGTGGTTCCATCCATGATTTTCATCTCTCCCTAGTTAATAACATGCATGTGGTCATTCATGTATCTATCAGTTGTGACACATGAAACACTTATTGATCCCACTTTAGTTATGGGGCTAAGAATTGATGTTATTTAACCTATCCATCCCTATATATGATGTCAAAGAGCCTCATAAACTGTAGGTATATCATGCCTCCCTTTATGGATCTCTAAAACCCGAATTGTGGATAGTCTCAGGATAAAGTGGGCACCCAACTCAAACTCTAAGGCCCTCAGACATCAATCAACATAAGATTTCAATTAGATCTAGGATGTCCTCATTTGTTATTGTATAACCTAGACCTTCTCCATCATCACTTATTCTCTTTCTAGCCCAACATGATATGCCTCCCCAATCTAATTCTATTGAAATGGTGACCTCCATGGTTTCTCATATAGTTAACCTCAGTTCCCACACATGGAACACATCATAAACCCACTTCAATTATGGGGGAAATAATAGTTAGTATGTAAACTATTCATCCCTCTATATTATCTCGAACGTCCTGATTAAAAGCATGGATATCATGCCTCCCTTGCCAAATCTCTAAAAACCATCATTGTGGAGAGAGTCTTAGGAAATAGTGGAAACCCTACTCAAAATACAAGGGACTATGAAATTATTTTTTATATGATTTATATCAGATTTAGGATTTTCTCATTAGATCCTGTGTCACTTGGACCTTATCCATCATCACATACACTATCTCTGGCATAACAAGATTTTCCTCCCCAATATAAGTTTAGTATAAGGGTGACCTTCATGGTATTGCATACATCTCCCCTAAAGGCACCATACCAATATTAGAGTGATATATATTATTATAAGAACACTCTTCCAGTTTTAAGTGATCCCCATAAATCTAGTCAAAGACTAACATTCAATCCATCATCATAACCTATAACACATGTATAGTACACTTGGTATTCCCATAAATATGGGGGTGAAAAGATGCACTAATCCTTAACTAGGCCCAGAATTTTGCATGTTGGCCTCTCCAAATTTGTGATAAGAACATCACATCACTGTCAATACCATCCTTAGGGTCCCCCCATGAAGTAATAAGACCTCATACTTGTATAAAATCCCTAAAATATCCACCGAAATTTGAACCCTGATAATAAAGATGTTTACAGACTTGGAAAGTATGTCAACTATCACCCAAAAGGAATCATGGAATCTCTATATTCTCATAGGCATTATAATGAATTTCGTAGATATTCCCTCCCACATCCCATCAAAGATCACAATAGGCTATAAAAACATCATGATACCTGGTGCTCAGCCTTCACCTGGTGAAATTTGAGACACCGAGAGATGAATTATAAAATACTCCACCTCATTCCATCCCACTAAAACTACTAATACTTGTTCCTATACTAATTTTCTACCTCATGATGTATAGAAAAAAGAGAATTGTGAAATTCACTCATCACCTCTCCACAAAATCTGACTAGATCCATCGTCCTTCCCTATAAAGTGTTGACAAGATTCCCTCATTTAAGGAATTTGTCAACTGGATCTTCCAAGGATATATTGTCTTGAAATTCCCTACATTATGTGCCTATAAACTGATACTCCATCACATGTTTGAGATGTAGAGGTTCCAACACCATCAATTGAACATTTGTTTCATACCTCCACTCTATAAGTGTTAACATCAAGGAATCCATCTTCACGGAAGATACCTCTACCAAATGGGAACAATACTTCATGTTGAGGTAATATGACATCAAATTATCCATCCCTAGAGTATAGAATTATTAAAATTCATACTCTTGTAGGAAAGACCAATAGAAAATTTTTATTTGGTTCAAACCCCTCTACAAGAATACATACCTTAGACATTGATGGGATGGGTAAAAATGCACTCTCCCATTTGTATGTGCTTCCATATCCTCAGAGAAAATACTACCTCTTGCAACACATGATCATGATTCACATTGGTCTAAGCATGGGGTCTCAAATTCTTTATCACATATGTGACCACAACCAACCTCTACATCAAAATGCTGATAAGCCCGGATCCAGAGTTATCACAATGCACTATAAACTCCACATCCTCCTCTGCTTGTCTCAAAACTAGTCCACAAGTCTACCTCTACCTAAAATCACCATCAAAGGATCTTTAAAACTAATCATTCTAGATAAAAATATTCCCTTTCCATGTTATTATGTTCAAATGGGATGTATTACTAGATAAATATTCAATGAATCTCCTCTAGTAACCCTCTAAATCGTGAGAACTACATACATCGGACACGTCGTTGTGTTGGTCCCATGAAAGAACATAACCAATATCTAATGAAGCCATCTCCAATCCATTATCATAAATGAAAATCCCTATAAATTGAAACTCGTGGATCCAAAATTGTCAAATTGAGAGATTATAATATATCTGGGGCTCTCAATGAAAGTATAGGACCATCATCATGTTCTCTATATACTCCTCCTATAAGGCTAAGTAGAAGAGTATGTCTTTAATAAATACAAACAATATATTTCCAAACATGTATTGATGATACAGTTCATCAAAACCATAAACATCCTTATAAAATTTTCCACACCAAAATGCATCCCTGGGAGCTCAAAGTGTCTATAGATACATAATAATTATATCTTCAGCATATCAGCCTCACGAACCATTAAATATTCATACCCAAACATGTGATTTTTTTTAGAACCATCTCATTACTCAAAGTAGATAAAAGTGTTCATCAATTATTAGTATGGGTCACTTTTTCTTTTTTATTCCCTAATTCTAGAAATAATAATAAATATATAGATACTATATTCCATCTATATTTTTCACAAACAAAACCATGTATACTAATGGTGACACAATATTTATAATAACAACCTTCTTTCTAAGGTCCTCCATTTTCACCCTCAGCACTCGTAGCTTCGCGTGGGCCATCCTATATGACTCATGAGATATCAGAGGAGTCCTACAATGGAAGTAGTTGAAAAACAATATCTCCCACCTCATATGTTGTCCTGAAACATCCTCAAAAAATATTATTGTATAATCAACCAATATTGAACGAACACATATGCCAGAAGTAATTTCATGCCAAGGGATAAATTCAACAACTGATGGGTTATGTGTTTTCACTTCCTTTGATGAAATTACATTAACTCATATATGAGATATTTTTAGACCACAAAAGATAATCTCATCTCATCTATCTAAAAGAATCTAACTCATATGTGGTGAATTTCAATTTGGGATCAGACCAGGGAAAAATGTTCTGTACCCATGATTTTTTTATTGTCTACTTTTTTTGGACTAAGAGGACTCGTGATATAATCACTCATCCAATAAATAACTCCCACTACCAAAAGATAGAAAATATCAAATAATTTTTCCGCAAAGTAACATCAAGTTGATGATTTTGGGAAATGGTTTGAACTGGGAGCTCAAGCTCACGCACTAGAAGTAAGGAGATAAAAAAATGAATCATTCATGTCTCTAAATGTATTGGAGAAAGAGTATAATAAAAAAAAATATTATATCACTAATTGTCTCTATAGAAACTAGTTCATAGTCCCTATTAGTATACTACATCCCATAACTGTAACCACTGTCTCCCGGAGCATGGAATGGGCTTCTTCGTGGTGTTAGTGGAAGTAAATTATAACACCACCATCCAGTACCTAATCCTCCAACAGGATCCCCACCTAGTACTCTTCCTGATCCTCCCCCCTAGGGGCTACTTTGGCCAAGTCTAGGATAATTGTGATCATGGAACAACCTCTACTTTAGAGGTGCACCAACTATCTACCTTCCCTCTTTAGTAGGATGGTTCGGGTAATCAGATGCCTTGATACCTCACACATTACATGCATAAAATCATCCCTCTATGGGATTTAATAGTCTTTTGAGGATTCCTTGTGCCACATGACAACATGCTTAACTCTAAAAATGAGGATATCTCTTAGGCCCGGACTATAATATCCCATTATGCTTTTCAGCCACTCCTTTGATCATGTTTTTTTCATCCTCATATGGGTGTGTGGAAGGCTTCTTGGGGATATATAGAATTTTCTAGGTAAAATAACATAATGTTTGAAAAGTTATGTTTTTAAAATAAATGTGTTTGGGTATAAATGTGATAATGGTTTTGTAGGGTTCTCCCCAAATTCATAGAATGTCCTAGGTGATTTGGTTGTATTCTATTAAACACTATATTTCAATTTATCTTCTGGGTGATTAAACACCATGTATTTGGTCCACACATCATTTAGTTATATCCAAGAACATTTATTGTCTATTTATAGGGAGTAAAATGTTACATGTATTTTACATGGATTACATGATGTGTGGGGTAAAAATCAATTTTTAGTAAAAATACGATATGTTTATTAGTGTTTTTAGCCTTTTTGGTCTACTAAACGTGATATTAGATTACATTTCATGTAATTATCATGAGTTTAGGGTATTATGGTAACATGCTATATTTCAATCCACCATGAAACATTCATCTCGCATCCTATAGACATGCTGAAGTGATTTTGGAGATCTCTTATCCTTTTAGATCTTTTCTTTGTCAATAGATCATTGTTCTTGGTGTGGTTCATCATTATGGGTAAGTGGATCTTCTATCGTCTTGTTTCATCTGATATCTCTTTCTCTACCTCTTATAGTTTAATATATAATAACATTATAGATGGATCTAAACACTGTTTTATTGGATCTTGATTATAAGTTGTGTCCATAGATCAATCACACAGTCAGTATTCTTTGGTCTATTTTTGGTAGTTGTTGTTGATTTTTGGATCTTTGATTTAAAGGTAGGTGGTTCCTTGATTATTTTCCCTTTGATTAAATCCTTCAGATTCATGATTAAATTGAAATAAATTTCTTATTGATTTGAAAACATTGAATTATGATTGTTTGATCATTGATTTGAAATTGTAATGAGTTTTAAGAAAAATGAAATTTTAATAGATTTTAAATTATGGGGTGGATTCATAAAAAATGATTTAGATATTTAGAAATCATTGTGATGAAATCATTTGAGGTTGATATTGAAAAAATGGAAAGAGATGAAAAACAATTTCAAATGGCATGATATGTTTAAAATCTTTTATTTGGTTTTAAAAACAGAAGGTCATGTTGAAATTTATAATAATGAAACTACATTTAAAATGATTTTAAATGATTAATTTCTAGGTTTTATGTGTTTATTGTTATAGAATATGTTATCTTGTGTAGTTAGTGGTTAGGGGGACAATTTTTTTTGGAACATGATTACGTGGCAAGGGATTTATATTGACAACTATTATTAAAACAACTTTGTCATTACTTCCAATTGTGGGTTCGTTTATTTGGTTTTATAATACCCTTTATGGGTTCCACTGTTGAGGTTTATTTTCCAATGAAAACTTGTCTACAGTTAAGATCATTACTGAGATGTGTGAGTATCCTATTTCCAACTAAAATGACTAACCATAGGGCTTTCATTCATGGTTCATTACTATTATTTCGAACTTTTCATACAATTTTTTAATTATTGAACTATTTTATTCATTTCAATTTATTTATATATACTATTATATATACACTTTTTTTAATAATTATTTAAAAATGTTTTGATATAACTTCAATTTATTTAAATAAAATCATTCTTTTGTATTAAAATAAGAATTTTTTTCCAATCATATCTTTATTTGAATTAGTAGAATATTTGGTTTAATTTTTTGGTTTTGAATATATAACACTGGGGGAGAGACTACTGGGATATATATATCACACCCTACTATTTCATTTATCCATTTCTTTGAATCTTTTATGACACATTCGTGCCAAGGGAAATAACCACATAGAGTTGGTGTACGTTCATGACTCACTAGATTTGTTGTCTAAGAGGTCACTGGTGGAGATTTCATCCACATGTTGTATAATATGTTTGAGTTTTCATATTATCAAATATGTAGTACTTTTAAGATACACTACTTGGGGTTTTTCAGTAATGTTCAATTTCTAGTAATTTCTCCCTTTGGATGGTTGATCATACAAACATGTAGTATTTGATCTTCTGCTTCTTTGTGAGAAATTCATTATAACATTGACCATGTATGATTCCATGTGATAGTCTACAACCCATGGGGAATGGGAAATATCTTGGGGGCATGTAAGTGTCGGCTCTGGAATCAGTGTACCAGGGTATTTGAGCTGATATGTGACGACGTGGTATCAGATACAGGTTTATCATCTTTACATAATTTCGGTATGTAGATTGGTTTTTCATGGAAGACATGAGGTAGGATTTTGGGGAATGACGTGGTATTTATGATTTTTTTACAAGAATATTATCATTCTAATGAGCCTTATGTCCCAATCGGTGTTTGGGGAAATAAATATTGGGGAAATTTTTGATTTTATTCTATTTTTTCCCTATGTGTGATTTGTTTATTTTGAAATCCATGTCCTGATATTTTATCTAATGGGATTGATATTCCAATTTTTCTTATTTGTGATATTAATACGAATAATATTATAATGTCTTTAAAGTTTTATATTTACTTTTTGTTTCATCATTCTTCCAATAATACATTTAAATTCAGACCATGGGGATGCTTCTTGTGATAAATATTGTTAAAATTCACACTGTTGACTATAATCTTTTTGAAAACATTGTTTATTTTTTCTAATATCTAGAACATCAACTTATTCCCATTCTCATTGAGGATATATCTATAGTACCCCCATGGTATTTATCTCAAAATCATGAACAATAGATTCTTAATCAAAATCCAACTATATTCCAAGTATCCAGTGATCCTCAGTTGGTTGAGGATTGAGTGAACAACATAATGCATCTTTTTTAATTCTTATAATGGCTTGAATCTATTAAGGTGAAATGTGATACCGTTATGATGTTAGGGCCTAGTGGATATTGTGGGATATGATGGTATCATGGAAGAAGAATGGGTATTTAGAGTGTAAGTAATTTAGATATATTTTCAATAATTATTTCTTTCCAAAATCAATGGTGGTGGATAAGGCGATAGAATTTTTTAACCTCCATATGGCTGAAAGGATTGTGGTTTAGTATGAAATTTATTTTAATTGGATGTTTTCGTTTTCACCAATGATTTTTTAAAATGATAAGATAAAAGATCAATGTTTTGGGATGGTTCTATGACCTGATATAAATTTATAGTATTTATGGAAAAATCTCATGATGTATTCCACCATACTAGATAGAGCCATAATGGATGATCTTGACTATACTTTTATGTTAGGGTAAATAGGACTTCCATTTCCCCATAGAGGTGTTTCAATGAGTACCTTTAATTTAAATATGAATCATGATGAGCCTTGATGTTTTTATAATTTTATTCATCCTCTTAACTTCATGTAGTTCCTAGCATAGGCCCTTTTCTTATCTTCTTGTGTGTCATGGCTGGAAATTCCTGAAGTGTTTGTATAGTGGTTCTAAAGATCTTCAGTTCTTATGGTCACTCAGAATACCTATAGAAATCATTCCATTTATTTTTTCTCTAGGAAGTTCAATGATCACATCATACCATTAATGAATTATAGTGTAATAATGTGCTTCTCGATCTATGGGTTTCCAACCACATGAATCTATACTGATTTTTCTTCACACTATTGGAGTCTCTATAGGAACATGATATAGGACCTGAGATGTTCCATCACTATACCTGAATCTTTAGTGACTTATATTTTTTGAAAATGGTTAAACCCACTCATTTATATCAAATCCTATTGTGGACTTGATAAATCTTATAAAGGATCTTTTTTCACTACTGGAATCTGGTGTTTTCCCAATGGTAATATACCAACAGTTTCATTAAACCAATGATATAGGGTAAAATAAGGCAACATTTGCCAATGGTTTTTTCACACCGTTGACAATTTGTAAATATACCTATGATTTCCCAATGGTTTTCCATCACCATTGGACATTAATTATTTTCTATAAGATATACTAACGGTTTATCAAAACTGTTGGTAAAGAGAGGCTTTCCCGATGGTTTTTAAAACCATTTGGAATGTTTTCTCCCAAATACCCAGTGCCCCTGCTCTCACTCGGCCCCATTACAGGCCCTAATCAAGAGCTCCTCCCGAAGTCTTCTTAGCAGTGAAACTCCTTCCCTCCATAAATCCATCTTCAATCAAACTAATTTTTATTTCTACACATCAAATTAGTTTGTGTTAACTTTGATTTAGTGTTCATACTCTTTTCTCATATTTTCTTTTCTGATTTCGGATAAATTGAATTTAATTCTATTTTTGGAGTACTGAACCATGTGATTTTTTTGGGTTTTTTGTTTTACATTTAAAACATGGTAAAGGTTTTGATTAGTGCGGTGATAGGGTACTTCATGTGGACATTGGTTAAGTTGAAAATTGGATTTGGGATTTGGCCATGGTTGGGTGATGGATTGGAATTGTGAACACCCACACCCCCACCCCCTGGACACCTCCCACCCCCCAGACAACCCCCCACCCCCGAGGACCCCCCAATGGAATGCCCCCCACCCCTTGCACCCCGACCCCCTAGACACCCCCACCCCTTGGACAGCTCCCTCCACCCACCCCCCCGGGTCACCCCACCCCTACCCCCACTAGACACCCCTCACCTCCCATGGGATGCCCACCCCCTTGGAAACCCCACCTTTTGTAAATCCCCCACTACAACACCTAGGACACCCCCACCCTTTGGAAAACCCCCTCCCCCACCCCCATGGACCCCCCCCCCCCCCACCTCCACCACCCATAGACACCCCCACCACCCCTAGAAACCCTCAATCCCCTTAGAGAGCCCCCCAGACAACCCCCCTGGACACCACCACACCTTATAGACACCACCGTAGCTCCTAGGTGGCTAACCCAATTTTTAAATATAAATTAACAATGTAGTTGATGACCCGTTTCCCCAATTAAATTATCTATGTGAACCATAGAGCATTATAAATTGAATTTTTCATGTTTTGATATATATTAATTTTCATGTTATGACAAATCCAATTTTCATGTTTTGATATATTTAATAGTTTGTTTGGAATGAAATGGCTAATGTCTAATGGTTTTTCTTTCTTAATGAATAAAATAATTTTAAATAAAAATATCCTAAGGGGGCTGTAGGAGGGGTAGGGGGATTTCCTAGTGTGGGAAGCTTTTCATGTGGGGGTGGGTTATCCAGGGGTAGGGGTTATATGGGGGGTAGGGGGGCTATAGGGGTGTGGGGGAGCAGGGTATGGGTTGCCTCAAGGAGGGGTGTCCGTTGTGCAGGGGGGGGGGGGGGTCGGGGGGGGGGTGTCGAGGTGGGGGGAGGGTGTGTGGGGTGTGGGGTGTCCATGGGGGTGGGTTGTCCATGTGGTGGGGGGTCCATGTGGGGGGGTGGTTGGAGGTGGGATGTCTAGGTGGGATGTCCAGGTGGGGGGGGGGGGGGTGCAGTGGAGGGGTTGTGGGCTATCCAGGGGGGCTGCCCTGGGGGGGGCTATCTAGGTGGGGGGAGGGGGGTATGGGTTGTCCATGGTGGGGGGTGCTGTCTAGTGGGGGATTGGGGTGTGGGCTATCTAGGTAGGGGGGAGGGGGGGCTATCGAGGGGGGCTATCAGGGGGTGGGTGTAGGGGATGTAGGGGAGGGGGTGTGGGCTGTCCAGGGAGGGGGTGGGTTTGTCCAGGGGTGGTGGTGGGTGGGCTATCAGGGTGGGGGAGGGGTTGTGGGCTATCAGGGGATGGGTTGACCAAGGGGGGTGGGGTGGGTTGTCCAGGTGGGGGAGGGGGTCTTGGATGTCTATGGATAAGGGGGTAGGTTTTCCAGGTGTGGTGGGGGGTCCATTTGGGGTGGGGGTATCCATGTGGGGGGGCAGTGCATGGGGTAGGGGTGCAGGGGGTGTTGGGGGGGGGGGGCATCCCTTCCACCCACGTGGACAGACCTTCCACCCCCGTGGATAGCCTGCCCACCCCCCGTGGACAGCCCGACCACCCCTGGATAGTCCTGCCACCCACTGGATAGCCCACCCACTCCCTAAACAACTCATACCCTTGGACAGCCCCCAACCCCTAAAACACCCTTGGAACTGCCGACCCCCCATGGCTAGCCCCACCACCCACGTGGATAGCCCGCCCACCCCCTCTGGACACCTCGCACCCACCTGGACAGCCCCCCCCCCCCCCCCACACCCCCCACCTCTGTGGACAGGCTACCCACCCCCTAGACACTATGTACCCCCTGGACAGCCCCCGCCACCCCAGTGAACAGCCCACCCACCCACCCCGTACCCCCCAGACAGCAGCCCGCCCACTCACCTTGTACCCCCTAGATAGCCCTACCACCTCCTAGACACCTCGTACCCCCTAGACATCACCCCCTAACCACCCCACATCCTCTGGAAATACCCCCCCCCCCACCCCCCACCCCCCCCCCCCCCCCCCCCCGCAAAACCCCCCTTTACACCCTGGTATAGCCCCTCCACCCTCGTGGATAGCCCACCCACCCCTTGGAGACACCCTTCCCTCGTGGACCGCCCCCCACCCTTGAGGATAGCCCGCCAACCCCTAAAGACTAGCACACTAACCCCCTCCCCCTATCCTCAGACACCCCTTATCCCCCAAAACACCCCCTCCCCTGGAAACCCCCCTGGAACCCCCCAACCCCACTGGACTACCCGCCACCCCCCCGTGGAGAGCCTGACCACCCCCATGGACAGCCCATCCACCCCCCATGGCACACAATACCCACTAGACGTCCCTTCCACCCCCGCCACCTCCTGGATAGACCTCCCATCTTCCCTAACACCTTGTACCATCTACACATCCCCAACCCCTGGAAAGAACACCCCTAAAAAGACCACCCCCCCACTGGACACCCTCAACCCCCCTGGACAGCCCCACCACCACCGTAGACAGCCTTCCCACCACAAAGACCCCCTGTACCCCCTGGACAACCCCCCCCCCCCTTTCCCCGCCCACCCCCGTGGATATTCTACCCACCCCTGTACACCTTCCCACCACCCACCGGACACCCACATCTCCCCAGACGCCCCCACCCCTACAACCCCCCCCCCTCCCCCACCCCCTCCTCCACCCCCTTAACACCACTGACCCCACTAGACAGCCCCACCACACCCATGGACTATTTTGGACCACCCCCCGTGGATAGCCTGACCACCCCCCTAGACACCTCGTACTGCATTGGACACCTCGTGCATCCCCCCCAGACACCCCATACCCCCTAAACAGACCTTATAAATCCCCCACCCCTGGACACCCCCTGACCACCCCTAGAAAACCTCGCCACCCCCATGGATAGACCACCCACCCCCTAGACACCTCGTACGTCACTGGACAGCCTCCACACATATGGACAACCCGCCCACCTAGACACCCTAACACCCATAGACTGCCCCCACCCCCTTAGACACCTTCGACCCCCCTGGATAGCCCACCCACCCCCTAGACACTCCACACCTCCAAGACACCCCCACCCCCCTTGGAAATGCATGTTCTCACTCAAATAATCTACTAAAATATAAAATTTCTTCGATCTAAAATATACTCCACTCTTGAATAATTATTCTACACAAGTGTACATGATCTTGTACACTCATTTATAGTTCTTAAAATATATTTTTTATATGTATATTATTTTTTGTCCTTTTATATTATGATTCTCATATAGAGTACTGTGTCCACTATGGTTTAATATAATGAGAAAAATTCTCATTTACATAAATATATTTTTGACAAAACATCAATATTATTGAATAGATTTTGATGAAATGACTTATATCAATTTTTTACTGAATTGATAGAAGTTGGACATATGAAACCGATCAGATCCTAAGAGATTTTTAAATAATTTGGAGAGAATTTTAGATTTTTCATTTCAAAATTCTTCAGATAGTGGTCACATACACTTCCCCTATTACAAGTGTGATGGAAGACCTTGGTTGAGCCATAATGATGTCATCCACCACATAACCAAATATGGTTTTCAAGAAAACTACTCCATGTGGTATCACAATGGGGAGACAATGACATCGTAAATTTCTTGTGATCTAAATGATAGGACTGGATTGGAGAATTAGTTATATGAACAGTTTCCATTTATTCATCGTCTTGAAAAACAAAGGATTACAACCCAATAATATTTCAATATGAGAACACATGATGCATATAATGAAAATGATGATGTTTTCAAGGGTCAAAAAAATTTAATGATGCTTCCCACGACTCTAGTATATCTACTATGCAGTAAAATGAAAAAAAGAGTAATTTTTAATCTGAATGTTTCATGGGAAAACTATTTATGGGATTTTTAATACTGTCATTGATTACATTCTTACATTCTTAATGGACTTACTTCTATATGATTTAGATATTCTCTCAAAACACTATATGGAATGGAAGTTAGTTGAAGAATTTCAATTGTCAAGAAACTAAATTCATGCTTCCCCGAAAGATTGCAGTTTATTATTAGAGGAAAATGTTGTATGGAATGATTGTATAAAATGTGGAACATCCTGCTGGAAGCCAAAAGATGATGGAACACCATCCCGTGTGCCACTGAAAGTAATGTGGGACTATCTGTTGATCCCCAGACTCCAAAATCTTATTATGTCTGAATAAATATCAACAAAAATGTGATGGCATAATACCAGGAGAAAGAAGACTGATGATGAGTTGGTTCACCAAACAGTTGGATTTTCATGGTAGAGATTTGATGCTTGATATCTTGATTTTACAGCTAAGGTATGTAATGTGAGGTTTGGTCTTTCATGTGATTGTTTTAATCTATTTGGGAAGATGCTTACATCGCACAACACATGGCTGATTATTATTAACATTTATAATCATCCCCCGTGGTTATGTAGGAAAAAACATTTCACTTTCATGAGTATACTCATATCTATCCCATTTGATCGAGATAATGATATAGACGTATACATGCAACCTTTAAAAAATAGTTCAAACTTCATTGGGATGTTGGTGTGCGCACATACGATACATGTTCCAAATGCATATTTTAAGATGCATGTTATTATTATGTGGACAATCTATGATTTTACATCTTATGCAATGATGTATGGATGGAGCAAGAAGGGAAAAATATCTTTCCATGTTAGCATAAAGAATACATGATCCAAAATACAGAAAAATCATTGTAGTTTCAGTTTTATTTCTTATGGACCATCAATATAGAAATAATCGTCAAAGATCTGAGAATACCGTGGAGACCAATGATCCACCTCAGTGTATGTCTAGAACTAATGTTCTTAATGAATTAAAAGATTTCAGTTTTTCATTCGGGAAGGGTCAAATGAAATCTAGAAAGAGAAAGAATGTTTCCACTGAAACCTATTACAATTGTAAGAAGAGAAGTATCTTCTTTGATTTTCCTTATTGGTAAACCAATTTGTTATGTCATTTAATAGAAATAATGTACATTGAATAAAATATACATGAAATGTTTCTTTCGATTCTTCTAAATGTTTATGGAATGGAAAAAGATTATATATGGTCTTGGCATGACTTGGTGGATTGGGGCATCCGACCAGAATTGCATCCTGTGCGTATTAGTGAAAATATATGGAAACATCCATTTTATTCTTATGTGATGAAACCTATAAAAGAAAAATAAATTTAGAGAAGTACTATATACTATTAATGTTCTTGATATCTATTCGATAAACATATCCATACAGGTCAACAGAATAGTGTTAAAGCTAAAATCATTGAAGACTCGTGATTATCACATCCTTATGCAAGAGTTGATTCCAATATAATTTCATCATCTTAAGGGTGGCTGTTATTCGGTTGTTCCATTTTTTATAGATCATTGTGATAAGAATATTTCCATGTCATTCTTGCAAAAAATGTTTGTGGATGCCCCATTAATTTTGTGCGAGTTAGAGAAAATATTTCCCCTATCATTTATCACATGCATATTGCATTTGACTCTCCATATTCCAACTGAAATACTTCTTGAAGGACTTATTTCATTTTTTTTGGATGTATCCAACTTGAAATATGTACGCATTAATTTCCTATGTTCATAACAAGAATCATCCCGAAGGTTCTATCATTAACGGTTATATGGCTCAAGAATGTATGGATTTATACTCTATGTATTTGTCTAATCATACTATAAAATAAACAGACCAATGAGAAATAAAGATGAACAATATGAAAAAATTGAACCCAGTTTTCCATCCCTTCCTCAAATAAGAGGAATTCCTGGATCATGTACATTGATGACAATAAATCTTTATGAGTGGGAGATGGCACATCGCCCAGTTTTTTTCAACAGTGTTTTTTTTTTGATGACTACATATTGTGGGTAAATTGTATATTTATATCTTATATATATATATATATATATCTGTTAAAATATTCATATTTTTATCTGCAAGGAATATAAAGCTGTTATAAATAGAAATCATCGTTCTTTATCTTTGAGAAGGACTGAGACATTGCATAGAAAAGAGTTTTCTACTTAGTTAAAACTGAAGGTAATAACATTACGATTTAAAATAATTAAAACAATAATTGATTAAGTTTAATATTGATTTATATTTTAGGTATTTAGTTTTCCTGCTGACTCTGTCTCGGAGGAAATAAGAACATTAGCTTTTGGTCCTAATACTGTGGTTCGTGATTGTAAATAAATTGTTATCAATGGTTAAAATTTTATTGTCACTGAATGAGAAAAAAACACAAGAACACAACATGATGGTGTTATGGTTACTACCACAATAGACTATTATGCTAGTGCATCAGATAGTAGACTGTGATTTGAAAAGGTAAGTTATTACGGAGTCATTAAAAAAAATAATATTGGATTATTATTCTCAAGGACGAGTCATGCTAATGAAATATAAGTGGGTTGATTCGATGACAAGGTAGGGCACATTTATTGATGATTGTGGATTTTGATTAATTGATATGACTCGCAATATAGCTACCGATGAACCATATTCATTGGAATCAATGGCAAAACAAATATTTTATGTCAAAAAAATTCATCAACCTGAATTTGTTGTCATTATTGTTGTAATTCCATGACATATTTTTTATGGTGGCGATGATGGAATTGAAACCATCCCTACTACCATTGGAAAAGAACCATTTATTACTTTTTATGACTTCAATATCCCAATTGTCAGAGATGACTGTGAACCTGAAGTTGATGAAGAAAATTTATAAAATCATTCATTCATGTTCTCAATTATTTTCATTTACCGTGACATGGGTTGTAATGGTTGGTACTATTAAAATTGATTTTATATTGATTAAAAATATGTTGTATCCGACTAGATCATTAAGTTAATATTCAATAATTATTGGTTGTAATTTTATTGGAATTTCATTTTCTAATTTGGAATTGAACTGTATTCAAATATACGAAACCCACATTTTTAACTTGGTGGCCATTTCAATGCTTCAACGGTGCATTGTATAAAATTATTATGACACTAATACCCCTCTTTAACATTTTATCATTTAATGAACATGATGGTTTGTATTCTTCTACAAAACAATTATTGAAACCTGCATCATCTACCTGTGCTAAATAAATTAAATTTTTCCTAAATTTTGAAAACTGTTTTACCACTTAGGAATCTGGTAGAATCAATGTTTGATGATTTTAATAGACTGATGAAACTTACTAAATAACCATACTAATAAAATCTAAATTTCGTTATTATATATTGTATGATTTATTAACTTCATTATATATTTTTTCAAGATCACCTAAAACAATAGTAAGATACATTGTCCATGAATCCCCCTATACCGCTCTTTTATTTTGTTTTTGTGTTACAAATTAGTTCTCCTTTTCTATTTACTTCCATATTTGATTTCAAGTTCAGTAAATGAAACCAATTGAAGAGAGGTGATGAAAACAAATTATAGATAACAATTATCACATGACAGAGCTGGGTATTCCACAACTAGTGCATGCAGTGAGTATTTTATGTCAAATTTATATATTTAAATAATATATAATGTCATGTGATTAATTTTTTTAAACATTTTTGCAGGATCCATCTATTATGGGTTAGTTATTTTATGAGCAGCTTAGTAGTGGTCTCAGTACTCAAGGTTTTCGTATGAGGGGCGGTGGTGGTACTAGAGCTAGACGATATAATCGGTGTACCCAATTAGACCCTGCCCCTCCCATTGAAATACCATCCATCCCACATGATGATCCTGGTGTCGTTAGCGACACATAGGATATTTGAGCCTCCCAATTATTCACCAATAATTACATCTGAGCCTCCTCACCCATCTGTTCCATATCTAATGATGATTCCCACTACCCATCCCGCATTAGGCCAGACATCCCTGTCATTTTCTTTTACTTATACTTCCTTCTCTTCGGGCTTCTATAGTCCATCTTCTTCAACTCCTGTTCCACCAGAGTCTGCCACTACGAAGCATAAAATGAGACCCAATCCATCTGCACAGGGTTCTCCTTTAGTTTCTGTGGATCCAGCGGTGCCCATTGATCAAACTACCTCAGGTATACTTATACAACCCGAAAAAAAAATTTACACCATTATTTATTTTCATTATATCATATATTGATAAAATAATTGTTTTTATATCATAACAGATACATCTACTAATTGGAGGTAGGGGAAAGGTGTACACGCATGTGTGCGGTGTGGAACTACCGCAGGCAGTTGATGGTGGAGTATAATGAATAGAGTTAGATGATTGCATAATCAGGTCAAGAATGTCATAGTTTTTTGGAAACGCTTGTCAAATACTCCGACATTATTCCTATCAACCCACTCTCATAGAGACAGCTACAAGATGATGTCAAGGATAAAGTTTGGGTAGAGATGTGGGTAAAAATATCTATTGTATTTAATGCAATATATTAATTTTTTTATTTATATGAATTAATACTTTTGTGTCAGATGCGGTTTAATTTCCTCGATGATGAGGGTTCACGGCCAGCACATCTAAAGGATTTATGCGAGCATTGGAGAGCTTATAAGCATGAGTTGTACATTGGATGACATGCTAGAGTGGGAAAAATGTTTGAGGTGGTCCTTGTCCTGTATGATTTTTCATTAGAACAGTACCGACAAATGATTACTCATTGGACGAATAGCCAATTTACGGTATTAATAAAAATAGATGTATTTAAATGAACATTTTCATGTTTTTTGTTAATACTAATTACTGAATTTTATTTAGGATTTATCTTGAAGAAATAAAAAACATTTATGCTATGAAATACGTCCACACATTGGGATGTACTATGATGCTAGATCGTAAGAGGCAGCAGGTATGCCATTTTATAATCGTTCTGAATGACTTGCACTTTCTATTTCTTCCTCCATAATTTATTTGATTTCTAAAGTTTTTACATAATATTAGTTATGAAATTAATGATTCCTTGATATAATATTTTTAATTATGGTTTCCTACATTTGATGTCATTATAGAGGCATAAATTGAATATAAAAGGATATGAGCGTCACGGAAATCTGTTTTTCTTGAGTAGAAAGAAGAAAGATAGAAGTGGGGTTAATGAACTGACTTAGCATCAAATTGTAAGTTTTAAATTGTAGATTTATAATTTTAATCTCTATTTAGTAACTTAATAATATATTTATATTAGTAACATGCTTCATTAAAGTCACTTGATTCCCAGGAACCTGACAATTTTGGATCTAATGATCACTTACATTAGGTACTAGGAGATGATCACCCTAGTAGGGTATGTTCCCAACCTGGGAAGACTATAGTTTCAATGAGGTATTGTCCCTCCTCAGGTATTATTTTTAGTGCCCCTGAGTTTAAACAGGTTAAGGCACATGTAGAATAGTCTAAAAAAGGGCCTCAGAGATAGCAGAACAGTCTTCTAGGGAAAACACAACATTTATGAAACTGAGGAATGTTTTACATCCAACACTTCTACCAGAGGACAATAATTCTTATGGTTAATATTTTTCATCAATGGATTCTATATATGGGACATCATGAAGAAGTTATAGTGGTGGTCGAGATGATGGTGAGTAGTAGGCTGAGGAGGAGGAGGAGGAGGGTGAGGGGGTGGCCGCGGTAGTGGAGGAGGGAAATGATGAGGTCGAGGATGAGTATGAGGGTGAGGAGGAGGGTAGGAAGGATGATGGTGATGACTATGAGGACAAGGTTGAGGGTGATGATGATAGTGATGATAGTGATTTTGATGAGGGACAGATTCATCCGTTACATTTTTTACAGATATTACTGACCATTGATGTTTACTGATTTGATGTGCCCGAATATATTTTCGATTAGGTTGGTCATATTATCATTAATTTTTTATCTATAAATAATTAATATTGACTTGAATATTTTGTGTGACCGATTCACCCCACCCCTAGAAAGCCCCCCCCCCCACACACACCGTAGACACCCTGTACCCCCCAAGGATAGCCCCTCCAGCCCCATGGATAGCCCGTCCACCCCCTGGATAGCCCCTCACGATGTGAATAGCCCCCCCCCCCCACCCCTCCAAGACACCATGTACCCCCTAGAGAGCCTTGCCCATCCCCATGGACAAACCACCAACCACCTGGACACCCCCTACCCCCTTAAACAGCACGACCACCCCCATGGACTGCCCACCCACCCCACTAGACACCCTTCCCCCTGGGGACATCAACCACCCTCGGACACCGTGTACCCCCTAGACAGCACCACACACCCCCGTAGAAAGAATTTCCACCCCCTAGGGATAGCCCCCCTGGACACCCAGTACCCCCTAGACCGCCCCACCCACCCCCGTGGATAGCATGCCCACCCCCTGGACACCCCCTACCCCCTAGATAGCTCGTCCACCCTCGTGGACATACCTCCCACCCCCTTGACTCCCCTCTAACTGTGGATAGCCCCATCAACCCATGGAAATATCGTACCCCCTCGGACATCCCCTCCCAACCTCGTGCATAGCCCTCCCACCCCCCTGGACATCCCAGCCACCACCGTGGACAACGTACCCATTCCCTCGACACCCCCTACCCTTATAGACACCCCCACATGGACAACCCGCCCACCCCCCTTGGACACCCCTACCCCCCATGGCCAACACCCACCCATTGGACAGCCCCCCCCTAGACACCCCTGACCCCCCTAGAGAGCCCGACCACCCCCGTGCACAGCCCTCCACCCCCTTGGACACACCGTACCCCCCCATGGACAGCTTTCCCAGCCTCGTGGACGGCCGGCCTTCCCCTGGACACCCCTACCCCTGGACAACACTACCCCTTAGACAGCCCGACCAACCCCATGGACAGCCAACCCACCCCCCTAGACACCCCCACCCCTTAGAAAACACACCCCCTAGAAATCCCCCCAACCACTTGGACACCACCCCCAACCCATTAGACACCACCCCATCCTGGACACCACCCCACCCCCTGGAACCCCCCCCCCCGGAAACCACCCCACCCCCTGGACACCCCCAGGGACATCCCCCCACCGTTGAAAACCCCCACTCCCCCACCCCTAATAGACAACCCCCCCCCCCCCCCCGACCACCACTACCATGTACACCCCCATCCCACCTGGACACCTCGTACCCCCGCCCCCCGGATAGCCCCGCCACCCCCCATGGACAGTCCGACAACCCCCCTAGATAGCCCTCCCCCTATGGACAACCCCCCACACCTAGAAACCCCACACCCCCCCCCCCCCCCTCGAGAGCCTTTTCCACCCCATAGACACCCATTACCCCTGGACAGCCCCACCCACCCCCACAGACAACCTCGCCCACCCCAAGACAGCGCCGCACACCCCATGGATAGCCCCGCACCACGTGGATACCCCCCCCCCCCCATGGACAGCCCGCCCACCCCCTGGACACCCCTACCCCCCTTGGACACCTGCCCACCCTTGGAAAACCTCGCCCACCCCTGTGGACACCCCCGCCCACCCCCGTGGACACCCCCTACTACCTTGGAAAACCCCCCTGGACAACACCGCCCACCCCCCTGGACACCTCTGACCCCCTGGATAGCCCCGCCACACACAAGGAGTGCCCCCACCCCCTGTACATCCCCCACCCCTAGACAGATTTCCACCCCATGGAGACCACCGAACTCCCCTTGGATAGCCCCCCAAACCCTGGACCCCCACCCCTGGACACCACCCCACTCCTTGGACACCCCCATCCCATGAAAATCTCCCCCAACCCCCCTGGACAACACCCCACCCATTGGACATCCCCATGGATAGCCACCCCCCACCACCCCTTGACAGCCACCCCCCCCCCCTCGGACACTCCCATCCCCTAGACTCCTCAATCCCCTTGACACCCCTACCCCCTTGGATAGCCTCCCCAAACCCCTGAACAGCCTACACCCCCTAAATTATGAATTGAAATATATATGTATTTAATTAACTTATGAATTTTGTGTTAATGGTGTCTGGGTATACTTGTTGTATGTGTATACTTGCAGTAATTACCTTATTAATTATGTGTTAATCCTGTTAATGGTGTATGTAATTCTAACTATGATGGGCTTCTCAGAAATGTGACTGTCCTCTAACCACTGTGAGATGTATTCACCAAATAAATTGAAGTGGGTTTGTTGGAAGAGTGTTTTTCATGTGAATATTGAAGTAGGAAAAACTATGATGGGGCACATGCTATGGTTAGAAGAATCTACTGTTTCTTACGTGATATTACACGTGTTTTTTTGTTCTATTTTGAGTGAAAATTGTTCTATTGTATGTGTTGTTTGCAGTTGTGTTTGTATGTGTATGTAGTATAGTGAATGGGTGGATGTTGTGTTGTTTTCTGAAAAAAACACGATACCAATGGTTTAAAATCATTGGTAAAGTGTTTATCAAGAATTGTTTTACCAACAGTTTGAATAAACCATAGGTAATACACTATAAAAATGGTTCAAATCCTTTGGTATACTACATTACCAGAATATTTCTACCAACGGTTTGAAGGAACCAATGGTAATATTATATACCAATGATTTCAAACCATTTGTGACCTACATATAATGTATTTATTCTAATGGATAAAAAATTTTTGGTGTAAATATATACCAACGGTTTCTATAAAACTATTGGCATACTGAAGGTTATAGAGCCATATATTAACGGTTATAGGAAACTGTTGGTATAGGCATTTTGTAATGGCTTTCTAGCCAATGGTTTTCCAAACCACTGCATTATATTATACCAATGGTTCAGGTGTTTCCCATAACAATGGTTTCAAACCATTGGTATATAATGTATTTCCAGTAGTGTTTCTTATTTGATGGATCTAATGCCTCGACCCCCGAAAACTGCTATTGGTGCATTATTTTATTAAAATAGAATGATTAAATGGAATTAAATTCCAATGTAAATATCAATTTAGTAGTCTTGATGAAGGCGTATATATACATGGAACCCATTTTACATTGGGAGAAGAAAACAACATATAATACATAACAAAAGCTGATAAAATGGTTCCTTACAATATTAATAAATGACCTATTCTTTATAACGTGGGGCAAGAAAACAAATGAAAGGGGTGATCACAAATGATCAATATGGTTTACATATCATGGAATCATGAAACTATAATAATTTAATCCTAGTCAATTAGACACAATAAATATTTCATGGTGAATAATAATAACACACACCATCAATAAACTGAGAATGAAAATGCATCCATAGATTTTGTCATAGTGAAAACCCCCATGGAATTTATTAATAGAATTTTGAGTAAACAGAACGATTATTGTTCAGATCTCATGGGTCTTACTGATGAGCCATCATAACATTGATATTGTTTAAGTCTATAGGTATAAACATATCTGATTATTTTCTTGAAAAAAACTCGAAGGGTGGCCGCCAACTATTTTATCTTATGGTACATGTCTATGAATCAAGGTGCTATTGCTGGCCCCACCAATAACTATAAATATAAACAATTATTATACAAATATTTAATTCTAGTACAATATTCCTTATTAATTTCTATATTTATAGAGGACAAGGATTCATCAATATTTCCACAGTAAAAACATTATTCAAAATAAACATTATATTTTAAATAGTATAGGGATATGAAAATAATCATATCCATTGAAAAATAATAAGGATATTAAATAGAAATTAAATTTCAAATTAGAAATTATCTTAAAGTTAAAGTAGATACACAACATAAAAATGAGTAGGTTCATAATACAAATTAAGTCTCCATGAAATGAAAATTGAGACGATGTCCCTTAGCACATCGTAATCAATTGAATCACTTAACCACAAATTAATAATCATAAAATGGATCATTTCATACCATTAAAATAATGAGAGTAATGATATTATATATCATGTGGAATAATAGATACACCACATACAAAAAATAAGCGGGTAACAATGGAAATATCTCCGAAACAAATCTGATATGAGAAACCCCTTACGTTATGCATGAATGTGTTCTTCACGGGATATTAATGTCATAAATTGTCAAGTTAAATCCATTAATTATTTAATTAAGAAACTACCCCATAAATATTTGACTTGTTATAATTTTATTATGTTCATTTATGTTATTTTTGGATGATTTAGTAGATGAAAATTTATCACTCGATAACATTTGTTTCATTGGTTTTCACAATTATAATACTTGTGTATGAGTATAGAAGTTCATATAGAATTAATACAATTCTATAGAAATGAACTTATATATTATTTCTGAAAATAAAATATTTTAAATGGTTGTATATTTCATTTTGTTATATAGTATTTGTAAAATCATTTTATATGTTATTTAATGATAATTGTTTATATTATTACGATGGTTATTGATTACAATAAACACATTTTGTTTTATTATTTATTATTCTTTATATATGTTACATAAAAAACATAAAAAAATCTTATATAATAAATTTTAATCATTTTATCAACAATTAAAATGGTTTAATGAATATATTTGAAGGAGAATTTGTAGAATCAAACTTCATCCTCCATGAAGGTTGTAAATTGGAACCTCCGAGATAATGATTTTGTTTATAAAATAAAAGTGGGAGAGTAATGATATTGTTAATAATTATTACATTAAAATGATATAGTTATAGTATATTTGATACTAGAGTTATAGTGATAAAATGGATATAAGAGGTTAAAAGATAATAAGAAAAGAAGATAAATTGAAATAACATTAAATGAAACAGAAAGAGGATTTACATCTGGAAATAACATCCTTGAAAACCATCTTAAGTGAAAGGATTTTGGAATTTTGGAATGACAAAGGGATCGTATTTCTGGGGATGGACTAGGAAAAATTTGATGAGAGGATGGGGGTGTGGGGTGGGTTTTATAGTGGAGGAGAGGAGTGATTTCTCAATATTTTATTCATTATTTTATTAATTTTTTCAGATAAATAAATAGTATTGATTCATGTGACAAAAAAAGTAATAATTGGAAGATATTTCAAACTAATGGTTTCTTAAATCATCCACAATGCAATTAATAGTGTATTTATCTTATAATGTATTATATAGTAAATTACTGTATATAACTATTCATAAAAAATTAAAGTATTTCCGAAAAATCCAAAAAAATTACCCTAACCATTTTTCAACATGTAGAATAATAAAATGATATCCAATTTATGAATTTGTTTTATTAATATGTGATATATATTTTTAATTAAAATCATTAATTAATCCAAAAATACAAAATTTAATATTAGAACCGATATTATATCACCTTGAAAAATTCTCTAATATATCGTTAGATTATCCTAAATTCACAGGAAACAAAATATTTACTTAGGAATTCATTTTATGAATGTGAAATTTATTTTAAATAAATTTATTAATAAATAAATTATAAATAAATATTTTTTTCTCACAAAAATAGAAACACATAATTATTAATTTTTATAATATTGACAATAATTTATAAAGAGACAATATTTTTTATAAATTTATGGGTGAGGTTACAATTAATAAGGGTACATTACTATTCATAAGGGTAACAATACTTTTCATAAGGGTAAGTTAATATTAACAAAAATTAAGATGATCCTATTGAAGTTGAAATATCTTACTGAGTGCAACCGTGTATGTCTTTTTTTAAATAGAAATCATAAAAGTTGAAAAATAATGTTTAATGTCTAGGATAGAGATATATTATAACAACATTGTGTTGTTTTTTAGGGACTCAATTTTTTCTACATAATAATCTATCTAAAGAATTATTTATGAAGAAACATACAATAAACTTTTCTGGTGTTATATTCTTCCCTCGAAATATTTCATCCTCGAAATTTTCATGCATATATCCCTCTAAAAAGATGTGGGTCGTTCCTCTTCTTAACGTGATCAGGTTCCCATGTTTCTTCTTCCATTTTATTGTTTCATTAAAGAACCATTACCAGTCGAGTTGTATTATTTATCAATGGTCACTATCTCCTATCGAGAATCTTGATAAGCTCCGCACATTAAGAAAAATCAGGTTAATGATTTATTTCATTACTGGTGAGTAAATGCATTGGGTAATACAGATACTTATTTAACAATAACACAAGGAAAAAATGATGAATTTTTTATATACTTGGGGGGAATCGCTAAATAGTTAGTTTCATTACCAATTATTTCCCTAATTTCAAGTGTTCTGATGTACCTAGGTATAAATTTTTCATTTTTTACTAAAACTTATGAAACCATTCCATAGGGATACATTTAGAAATACATCATCTCCAACTTGAAATTCCAAATCCTTTCTTTGAGTACTAGAATAAATCTTTTTTTAACATTGTAAAGCTTTATTATGGGTATGAATTGTTTTTAACTTTTTTATTGTCTCTTTAATGAGTTTAGGGCCTACAAATTTCTTCTCACCAACTTCATCACAAAAATTTAGAGTTTGACATATCTTACTATATAATGCTTCATTTGCCACCATTTGAATACTATAATAGAAACTATTCTTATAGGAAAATTCCACAAAAGATATGTAATGATGTCACATACATTGAAAATAATGTGAGAAGGACATAAACATGTCTACTAGTGTTTGGATAGTATTTTTAGTCTGTATTCTAGTTTGGAGGTGATAATCAATACTCATATGAAGCTCTGTATCCAATTCCTTGTGAATATATTTACCGAATTTTATGTTAATTGGGGATCATCATCGAACACAATTAGTGTATATGTACCATGAAGTCTTACAACCTCATTAATATAGATTCTTTCTAGGTGTTGAAATGGTTAATATTCTCTTATAGCAAGGAAATGTGCTAAATTTTTAAGATAATCAACAACTACCCATATTATATAATTTCTTCAAAGACTCCTTGACAATAATGTGAGAAATTATATCGTAACATCACCTAAATTCCACATATGAATAATTATAGGTTTCATGAATTCGTTATCACATTTTCTCTTGGCCATCTTCTGATGAAAAACTATACACCTTAACACAAAGTCAACAATTTCTCGCTTCATATTATCGCACCAAAAATGTTAGGTTAAACATATGTACATCATGGTGCTACAAGATTGTATAGAGAAATTTTATCTATGATCATGCTTTGATAGTTCCCTATTTATCTCATATATTGTTGGAATTCAATACCTCTTTCTAAATTTTAGAACCCCATCCTCAAACACAAAGTCTTCCAATCTTCCATCTTTAATGTCTATAATTTTTTTAAAGTTCTCATCATCAGACTAGGAGCATTTTATCTTCTCCAGTAAAGATGGTTTAACAATCATTTGAAAAAGGAAACATTCTTCCACTTCATTAACAATTACCATATCCATATTTACTATATACATGAACATAAGATCTCTCTCAATCTCCATTTGGGTTAATGTTCTATGATCTTTCCTTCTTAATACATCTTCTACCTTATTTTCCTTTCCTAGGTGGTATTGTATTGTACATTAATAATCCTTGAGTAACTTGAGACATCTACATAGACTCATGTTATTTTATTTCTATGTAAAAATGAAGTTCAATCTACTGATATATATATATATATATGTCACATCTTTGTCCATAGATATTTTGTCTATATATTTTGAGGGCAAATATTATAGGTTCTAATTCAATATCATGAGTTGTATTACATTTTTCATGAGTCTTCAACAGAATTGATGCATGAGTAATAACTTTATAATTTTTCATATACACACAACCCAATCCATTCTTTGATGAATAACTATATATCACAACACCATCATTTCTATAGAGAAGAGTCAAAATTAGAGCATTGACCAAAATGATTTTCAATTATTCCTAAAAATTTATACATTATTTTTTTAATATGAACGTAACAGCATTACTTGTGATCTTGGATTGCAGGATTGCCAAACATGCAAAATTAGGTACTAAATTATTATTATAACGTACTAATACAATGAAACTACATACCATAGCTATTTTCATTGGTGTAGGCCATTCTTGGAATTTATTTTTCTTCACAATATCGAATGAGATTTAATCCTTAGAGACAATATGGCCAATAAAAGAGACTACTTGATGCCAGAATTCACATTTACTAAAAATCCCATAAATATATTTTCTTCTAAGAGTCGCTAAAACAACCTATAAGTGATTATCATGGTTCTGAGAGATTTTAGAATATATCAAGTGTTAATCAATAAATATAAAAACAAAATCATCATGTTATTCCTTGAAAACTATGTTAATTCTGTCCATGAATATAGAGTGTGCATTAGTCCGTTCAAATGGAATTAAAGAAAACTCGTAATTCCTAAACTTAGTTTGAAATGTGGTCTTCAGAATATCTTTCTTTCTCACACACAACTGATGATATACTGACCATAGGTCAATCATCTAAAAATTTTGAGCTCTATGTAGTTGATCTAAAAGATCATCAACGTGTGGTAGAGGATACTTGTTCTTTATTATTATAACATTGATTTCAGAATAATCAATGTACAACCTTCGGGATCAATATTTATTCTTGACAAAGAGAACAGGGGTTCCCCATGAATAAACACTATAGAGAATAAATCCATTATCACTAAATTCTTCTAGTCTATTATTCATATCTAGTCATTATGCGGTGACCATTCTGTCAAGATTCTTTGATATAGGTCTTTCATCGGGAATTAAATCAACAGATAACTCAATTTTCAACTCTAGAGGATGTCCTAGTAAATATTCCAGAAATACATTATTATATTCATTCACAATAGGAACATGATCAATTTGAAAATCTATAGAATATTTTTCCACAATAAGAATTTATTTAGATGATCTACTAAAGGTGGATCTAGTTAATATATGGATCATTATGTTTCTTCTTTAAGTATAATGGATTATACATCATTCACAAAAATTGAAGCTTCTAATTATTGAAATAGATTTTATCTTAATAATTTTAAAGCCAATATATACCAAAAATAATTTCAATTTAAATCATAGGTATGATGATGAGGTCGAAATCTAATGTACATTTATATGTCACAAAGGGGACTAACTAACACATCATTGATGCCACAATAATTCCCTTAGGTGTTTTGACTAAAAATTCATTTATTAAATCAAATTGAGAATATCTAATTTTCATTAATAACTTGGAATATATAAAATATTTTGATGAACTGGAGTCAAATAAAGAATTGGATAAATTTTATGAAACGGTTAGTGTATTGTCCACTACATTATTAGGAACTTAACCTCTATTGTTTTGATTGCATATGCCTTACCTTTCTCTTGTAGCCATTTCTAGGGAAATTTTCCATTATGTTTTGGAAAATTATATACATAGTATCCCATCTCCATGAAATTATAGCATTAAACATCATATATTAGTATCATTACCTTGAATTTAATAGACCAGTGACCCTTTTCTCCACAAATTTTTAAAACTCTTATACCTTTCAAGAGTTCTCTTATATGGTTAACTCAACATTTCTTACATAATTTTAATTCCTTAATTCCCTTGTTATTTATTTGATATTTACCTTTTCCATGTTAATCTGAAGACCATTTCTTCTATGAATTTGTCTTCAAGAAATTATTTCTTGAAAATTATTTTTCTATTTTGATGGCACTTAATACTACTTCATCATATTATGAAAATGTTTTTGAATATAGTTTCATTTGAATAAATCTCTTAAGACCAACAAATACATGATCAAGCATGTCTTAAGAATCATGTATCTAATATATAGCTTGCTTGACTAGTTTTTTGAATGTATCCTCATACTTTTAACACTCTCTTTTCTCCTCTGTTTCATGAAATGAAATTTTATCTTCATTTGAGTCCATTTATCATGAGGGGATATTTTTAGAAGAATACTTCCTTAAATGTTCTCCATTATATATCTTATATTTCTTCTTCCTCTCGTGAATTCTGGATCATGGACCACTATTGATTAGCACTGCCATTGAGATAATATACTACTAATACTAACATTTCATTTTCATTGAATCTTAATGCCCGAAATATATTTTCATGGGACTTTATCCACTTTTTAGCTACCACTTAATTAGTAGGGCCACTAAAATATGGAGGCTTCTATCACGTTAAATGATCTAACACATGTGTATTATTGTTATTCACCACAACCTGAATATGTTGTCCCAATATGTTCATGATCTAATCAGCTAAAACACTAACATTGTTGACACTCTCATTGGGGAGATCCCTACATTTTTATGGGTACTGATTCACATTCATCCATTATGAGTCGTCACTAAAAAATTTCAAACACTAAATTAGGATATAAATCTAAATTCATAATTTATAACTAGAAAAACACTTAACATAATCAGAATATTTATACAAATCTAATCTCATTATCATAAACACGATTTCTATTTACTTTGAAATATTCATAATGGTTTTTAAGGAAGATGTGAATTAACTTAATTATATCTCCTAGTTATGTTAATCTAGGTGTATAGTAAGGCTCTTTCTCATGTACCAAGTTACACCAAGTCAAGCCTAGAACACCTTGTTATGGTTTTTATTCATTGGTACATACGTGTCAGAACCGTGTCTAATTGTAGTATCCAGAGAAGGATGAATGGTACGAAAACCCACATAATCTATTCTTTACAAAAAATTATATGATGTTCTTATATGCTTTTCCTCAATTTATATTATGTTATTTTCTCCCTAATCTATGTTTTCTAAATCAAGTTCCAACGGTTTCTACTAAACATCCTCTAATACCAACTGCAACGCCCTGACCCCAGAAACCCCAAGCCAGTGCATTATTTTATTCTATTAGAATTATTACAAGGAATAAAATCCCGAAGGACTAATTAGTTTAGAATTACATAAGAAAAAAGATACATAGATGGAATCTATTTTATATTGGGAGAAGAAAACAACATATAATACATAACAAAATCTAATAAATTGCATCCTTGGGAACTCAATAAATTATCTCTTATTCAAAAACTAGGGATGGAAAACATATTACAGGAAAGAGGTAAAATGATTAGTAAGGGTTAAATATAGTGGAAGAATGAGTCAATAATAATTACATCATAATAAATTAGACATAATCAATATGGGATGTTGAGTAATAAGAACACACACCATCAACAAAATGAGAATAAAAATGCATCCATAGATTATTGAATAGTAGAAACATCATGAAAATAAATAATTGAATTATCTATATAGTTATTGCATAATATTTGGACGTCATGTATCAGGAACATTATCCATAATACCATCAATATGGTTTATGTCTATAGGAAGAAACCCATCTGATTATGTCTTGGAATCAATCTCAAATGGTGTCTCACCAACTATTTTGTCTCATGAGACCTTTTGTGTATCGAGGGGCTATAGTGGGCCTAGACCATCACTGTATGTCAAAATAATTCTTATAATATTTTTTTAATTCTATAACAATATTCCTTAGTAATTAATTTATTGAGTAGAGTGTATAGATTCATTAATATTTCCACAGCTAAAACAATTTTCAAAATAACACATTTTGTAAAAGGCTATGCAACTAATAGAATCATAATATACATTTTACATGAATGTGTATATTTAATTGGAATTTAATTTAAAATGAAAAATGATCTCAATTTGGTTATTGATAAACCACATAAAAATAATTATGTGCACAATACAAATTAAGTGTATAAGAAATGTAAATTGAGATAAAGTCCCTCACCACATCGTAATCAATCAAATCACATGACCAAAAATTAACAATAATCAATTGGATTATTGAATAACATGAATATAAAGATAATAATAATATTTTATATCAATTCACATCATATATACACCACATACAAGAAATATGAGGTGAACAGTGGAAATCTCACAGAAATACAAGTGATATGAGAAACCCTTTAAATTATGCTGGAATGTGTTCTTCACATTATCTTATTATCCGAAATTATAATATTAAATCCATTAAATAATTATATAAGAACCTCCTATACAAGAATATAATTTAGTATAGTTTTATTATGTTCATTTATGACCATTCATAGGAGTTATAAGATATAAATATATCACCCAAGAACATTTTTTCCCTTGGTTTTCACAATCGGCATACTTGTGTATGAGTATAAAAATTCATGTAGAATGAATATAATTATTTATAATTTAATTTAAATATTATTAATGAACATATATAAGTTTAAATTTATATATATATCATTTGTTTACAAGGTATGAGGATTAATCATTAGATAAGTCATTTAATGATAACTGCATAGATTATTACTGCCATTATAGATCATAACACACTCATTTTGATTTATCATTTAGTATTATGTAAAAATATGTTACTTCCAGAAAATAAAAGAGTTATATTATAAATTTTAAAAAATGTCTCAACTATTAAAATGATTTCATGAATAGAACTGAATAATATTTTGAATAATGAATATTCTTCGTCAATGACGGTTGTAAATTGGAACCTCCGGGATGATTATGTCTTTATAAAATAAAAGTGTGAGATTAAAGAGATTGATAATGATTATTACATTAACATAATATAATTATAGTATATATATGATACTATTTAATTCGTGATCAATTGGATAGAGTAGGATAGGATATAATAATAAAATAAGATAAATTGAAAGGAAATTAAATGTAAAGGTAAGTGAATTTGCCTCTAGAAATAACCTCATTGAGAACCTCCTTAAGGGAAAGGGTTTTGTATTTTTGATAAACAAGGGTTATTGGAAATTGCGAGGTTATATAGAATAATATTTTTCTGGAATATTGATATGATTAATGTCTTAGAGGAGTGAGGATAATAAGGGGTGAGGGTTGGTTTTTACACTGGAGGAGAGGAGTGATATCCCAATATTTTATTCATTATTTTATTATATTACTAATGACCAGAAATACTATTGATTCTTGTGACCAAAAATGTTAATAAGTGCATATGAGATCGAAATATGATTTCTTACATCATTCATGATGCATGAAATAGTGTATTTAACTTATAATGTTCAAATATGTGAATTTAATTTTTTATTAAATTCATTATTTTCCCAAAAAATATAGATTTTAAAAATATAAATAATCTTATAACACCTTAAAAAAATAACAATGTTCTCATTAGATTATCCTAAAATCATATAAAGAAAAAATATTAATGTAAGAATACATTTTAAGAAAATTATTTTTCTTTTAAAATAATTTATTAACTAAAAAATTGTAATTAAACATTTATTTCTCACAAAAAATACCAACACTTAATTATTAATTATTAAAATATTCACTCTCATTTATAATGTGCCTAAATTATATTTATAAATTCATGGGTGAGGTTACTATTTTTAATGGTTCATTATTATTCATACAGGTAAAATTAATATTCATTGGGGTAAGGTACTATTTATGAAATATTAAGTATATCATATTGGACTCTAAATAAATACTGAACACAGCCGTGAATAACCATTTTTAAAAATTCAAAGTATAGAAATGGAAACATTGTGTTTAATTTCTAGTTTATGACTATATTATGACTGTATACTATTGTTTTTAGTGACTCTATGTTCTATGCATAATAATCTTTATAATTAATTATTTATGAAAAAATACAATAAAATCACAGCATGTTATAGTTGATATTAATGTGCCCTTCAAATTGAACAGTGAGAAGGGTCTTTGTTGTCCTGATTCTGATTTCACATTATTAGAGAGTGATATTTCCTAGAAGATTATCATTACTAACATGAATCCTCTTGGATCCATGGTTTGGATGTTTTTTGGTTTCTAATAAGTAATTAATGTGTTATTATCTTTGATGTGTCTCCCTCACTTTGGCCAATGGGGTGTGCCCTACCTTTCAGGGAGAATGGGACCTAAGGTCAAATACAGCTAGACCATATTTTTTTATGTTAGGTAGGGTAATATTTATGTTTTCATTTGACATAATGATAGAATCATTAAGGAAAGATCATCCTTAAGCCTTCATTAAATTTCATCATGTGTTTATTATAAATTCTCTGGTCTTCCACTAGTAACAGAGGTAGTGTTATATATTGATTTAGTATCAACTACTCAGTAGTTATCTATTGCTTCTTACCACATGAATCCTACTGAACTGAAAGAGTTAAATACTCATTTGATGATATATTATAGAAATGTTTTATTCTCCCATGTGTTTCTCCTAGGGATGCACCTATTCTCATTATAATGAAATCATACGGAACACTTCCCCTTTTTATAGATTACCAGAACCTCAAAGGAGTTATTGTAAATTACAAGTATCCATTTCGTAATATTAATCATCTATATAACTATTTGAAATGGTATAAGTGGATCTCAATGATTGGTCATTGTCCTTCTTATCACAAGTTGTGAATAAAATAATCTTATATTTTGATGAATTTCGTTTGCAATAGGTATAATCACATTAATATATTTATATGCCCCTCAACCTAGCCAATGATCCTAAAGTCCTTATAGATTTTATTAATAGTATTTATTAGAATTTCCTTGGCATGCTCGTTGTGGTATTTGAGGATGAAATCTGAGTTAACTCTCAATATAGGGAAGATCATGTGTGTTATCTAAGACTATTTATTGAAATGTTGGGAAATTAGATATTATATTCCATGCTATCTAAATATTCTTTCTGGATTCAGGAAATGGTGTTCTTGGGGCACATGTTATCAGAATATAGTATCTGAGTTGATATTTAAAACTGGAAATATATTATAATTTGGGAGAAAATGCAAAAAAAATAAAGATTCAAATAATATTGGATTTATTATGGTATTTCCATAGGTTTTTTTAAATCTAGCTTTTTTGATGACCACTCTCACAAAAAGGGGGTAAAGATCAGTTCACATGATAAATGTTAGATTTATTTTGTTGAGTTATAAAATATTTTGAATTTTTTGTTGGTGTAGACTCTTCTAGATGTCGACCATGAATATGTGTTCCTTTTTAATTCCTTAGGTTCATTCTTTCTCTATGTTCTTATGAATGATGATCATGTGGTAGCATATGGTTCATGTTAAATTAAGCCACACAAGAATAATTTTCCAACCCATGACCTTGTTATAGCAGTTGTGATGCATGTTCTCATGAGTTTGCGATATTACCCATATGGTGAAAGGTTCACAATTTATTCCACCCCAATTTCTTGTGTTATATAATCACTAAAACTTATTTGAACATTTTTTTGAGGTATTGGGTGGAATACCTAATGTCTTTTGATTTCGAATATTTTTATACCTCATGGAAGGGAAAATTTATTTTTGATGCTTTGGGTAGGAAAATTAAGACATGGGACCTGAATGAATGATATGAAGAGTGGCCCTTGATTTCTCTTTTTTAACAACTTTTTTTTACTAGTCACGGGATAAGGGGATGTGTTTGTCTTTGATATTGTTCACCTGACCTCTTATCCACTCCAGATGATTATTTAAGATAATTAGTGATTCAATTTAAGTTATGGAATTGGGAATTATCAATGTGAAAGAGATTATTTAATTGAACTGAGTTCCATATATGATATCATTTGATATAGATACATGGTATACCCCTCATTTTATCAAAATACAAAAAAATGTGATGTAATCTCAAGTTTTTTTTAAGTTCAGCATACCATCCATAGATGGATGTCCAGACAAAGAGAGATTTATAGATTCTTGAGGATATTCTATATGCTTAAATTATAAACTTTTGTGGGGAATGAGATGACCACTATGGATTGGTTAATTTTTAATACAAAAATAGATAACATTCATCAAATAATAATGGATCATTTGGATTCCTTCTACTACATGTCATATAAATCTCTACATTGTTGGTTGAAGATTTGGGAGAGTTTCATGGTTGGACCAAATTGTTCCAAGAGATGACCACAATGACTATGTGGATTCACCAAATAATATTTATTGAAAAGGAATTATATAAATCTTATACTGACCATATTAGTCAGATGTTTGAGGTTTCATTTGGTCATTAGGTGTTTTTGATCATTTAAACTTGTTTGGTACACTAATGGATTTAAAGGCATGGGAAACATTCCCAGCCATAGATTGGACTTTTTCTGGTTGTTGAGTAGGTGGGGACGGTGTCTTACAATTTTTCTCACCCACTATAGTTGACATCGATGAATAATTTTATCCACGTATAATACCCACATAAGTATCATTCTAACCCATATCATGTATTATTCTATGTTGATCTTGAAGCTAACCCTAATTTATCTATGACTGAGTGTCGAATTGGGATTATTGATTCCAAGACTAAAGTACTTTGCGGGAGCACAATACCATTGGTTCATGTGCTATGATAGCATGGTTTTATTTCACATGAGATGTGGGATCATGTGGATTTAATGAGAGAGAAGTGGCATCATCTATTTGATATGGAAACATCATTTTAAAATTTATTAGGAAATATTATTTTTAAGGTGGGGTGGTTGTAACATATCATTAGTCTTATTAGTTACTCCTTTTATCATGTTTTCTTTATCGTCCTAATTTGGGTGTGTTATGGGATTATTAGGGAAGAAGATTATTTTCTGGGAAAAATGACTTAATGTTATGGGGTGTATTTTTTTTAATTGTTGGAGTCTAGTTATAAATGAGATAATGATTTTGAAGGGTTCTCCCAATGTTCAGATATAGTTTGTGGTGCTTTGATGGTGTGATGTTAAAAACTATGTTTTTTTCTATCTATATTGTGATTAGACACCATGTATTTGGTTTACGTGATGTGTATTTTCTACTTAGAACATGCTGGGATGGTTTAAAGAAATGAAAGTTTTCATACCATGTACACGTATTACCTAGAGTGTAGGGGGGATTGGTTTTTTAATAAAAATAAAATATGGTTCTCAGTGTATTTGAATTTTTCAGATTACACAACATGTATTGGGAATACACACCATGAAATTCTCTTGATTTACAGGTTTCAGGATTTTTTTAATGTGGTATTCATTTCATTCAACCATGAATCCTTCCTCACTCAACCTAGAGCCTTCCCAATGTGATTTTGGATTTCTCAGATAATTTCCGATTATTTGTTCGATTATTGACCATCATTTTAATTATGTTCTATCTTTCCAGGAATGTGGATATTCTATTGTGGGGTTTCTTCCCAATTATCTCTCTCTCCTCCTTAGTTATTTATAGGTCATTATGTAATAGATGGATATAACTTTGTTTTATTGGACCATGATTCACGATTGTGTTCCAGATCTTTTATGCCTCCATTCATTTTTAGTGGGTCCAATTGTAGGTTTTTATTTCCATATCTTTAATTTAAAGATATTTCGTTCCATTATTATTCTCAAAATGATTGAAAAAATTAATTTCTTAGTCAAATTGAAAGGGTTTTTAAATTATTTAAAAATAATAATTTTGATGATTTTATATTTAATTTGATGTGGGCATTGGTATTGCAAAAAGCCCAAATTTCAATGCAAATAAAATTCTCAGTGGATTATTAAAAATGATTACTTTATTTGGAAATTGTTTTGATGAAATGATATGATTTTGATTTTATAAAAATTGATTAAATTTAAAAGTAATTTTGAAATGGAATTAAATGAATAAAATTTTGAAATGGTTTGCAAAAGAGAAAGTAATGTAGAAAATTGAAATTGGAAAATTTTATTTACAAATTATTTAGACAGATTAACTAATAATAAGATTGATTAATATTTAACAACATGTTACTATGGATAGTTATTTTTTGGATCAGGATATAACTAATATATACAAGAGGGCGGGTGAATTGTGAATTTTACAAAATCATTACGAAATCATTTTCTACCCTTTAACTTTAATTATATGGATTAATGTAGCGAAAATTTAAATAGTAGGAAAACACGATTTATATAGATTTGGGGAATAGAAGGCCCCAAGTCCACTCCACCAACACTCTACTTCATAAGCCTTTTGATTTTCACTATCTGGTCCTCTTGTCAACAGACCGTTACACAACTCAGTGCAGGCAGCTAACACCTTTATAATCTAAAGTAGAACAAAGCCTTCTGGTTCAATCACAGATCCTACACTCCTTAGTACAAGAAGCTGATCACTCAATAATAGAAAAGAATGGTATTTGATCTTTTAAAATACTTTCCCATTGTTCTTCCAAATTGCAACACACTTCAAGTGATAGTAGATGGATCGTTGCCTTCAGAAATAATGATCCCTAAAGAAGAATCGTTCTGAGTTGATCTAGTCGCAATAGATATAAATATATAATTTACAACTTTAGTAGTAGTATATTCACATTATATCTTCTATATAGAATTAGTGGATCTTCTATCGTGATTCTTCTCAATAATCATGGCTTTTTCGCACTTTCAAAACAACATATCTATGTTCTTGATAGTCTCTGTTTTTCTTCTTTTTATAAAATGTTCGACATTTATGTTTAAAAAAACTCTTATATATTATCCTTGTAAATATCACACTATATGATAACAATGTGCACTTATCCTACAATGTTAGATCAACAAAAGTCACCTTCTAACTCAAGATAATTAACAATTCAAAATAACAAAGCACTCGTATCATCACTGAAGATTTGGAATAAAAAGCTCCTTTTAAATTGATCCTTTTAAATCATAGATAAAATGGCTTTGACTCTGTAAAAAACACGCTTTAAAAATAAACTTCTATTATGGATTGAAATCATCCTAATAATCCGCTTTCCAAACATTGTATAAGAATATCGTCTTAAATTCTTCGACGCCAAACGTAAGGTTGAACTGTATAGCATTAATCTTTCAAATGTAAAGTTGAACAAAAACATAGGATTGATGAACCATACTTTTCATTTCAATAATCAAATGTATGATAAATTATCCATACTTTTAAAAGCTTCTAAACATAAGGTACATGATTTATACTTTTTATGAAACGTAATGTTGATTACAAAAGTAAGGTTGATAAACCATACTTTTCAATATCTTAAACGTAGGGTTCCTTTCTAAAGTAGGGCTCCTCTTCTATACTTTTCCAATAACGTAAGGTTAGTTAACAATACTTTTTTGATAACAAAAGAAGTATACACTTCATTTCATCCTTACTCTATGTTTCTCTACGTATGGTATAAAGAGTAATTACAGAACACTCTTAAGCAATTCCCGAACATGTAACAGATGAATTGTGTTTTCTGAACACACTAATGTGAAAAGTCATGTTTTTCATGAACATAAATATTTATTCCAGAAATAAAAATATAATGAATAATAAATTCCAAAAATATAAATAAAATAAAATCATTAGAGAACAATCAAGTGTATTTTTTTAGATCAAAATCATCATAGAGATAGAGTATTGTTTTCAACAATTTCCTCCTCATTAAAAAAAATATATATTATGAATCATTGAAAGAAAACACATGCTCAATAATCTCTCCCTTTTTGATGATCAAAAAACCAATAAAATAACCAATGAAATTTACCTAAAAAATTGATTACACAATGTTTTGAATTTTTCAAAGATAAATATAATATTAGATTTATCTTAATTTCTCCCCCATAAAAGATTAAGATGACACTTAATATTTAAAGTAGTAAAAATAAAATGTTGTGTTTATCCAAATTTCTCCCCCTTTTTTGATAAAAAAAAGAAATATAGAATATGGAAGAGAACAAAATTTAATATACCAGTGATCTTAAGTAAACGCTATTATTAATCATTTGTCTATAATGGAATGTGGATTACTGGCATAGTAGAATAGATGAAATAAAACAAATAAAAACACAATAATGTAGAATATGGAATATAATTTCATTAAAATAAAATGTAACAGGTAAAATTATGATAAATTTAAGAATCAAGGTGTGATAAAGATATCAGATAGGATCTATCTCTTCTAAACAACAGCCTTGATTTCTATCAACTACACCCTCAATATTCTCATCATTCCATCTCCTAGCTTGATAATAAGATCTCTATTCTCCTGAGTCAAATGAATATATTCTATCCTAATTACTCTAAATAACTCATGAATTCAATCTTCCATCTCTAAAAACATATTTAACTTCTCCGTGAAATGAGTCAAGGTAGTTCTAATACTAGGTTCACTCGAGGTCAACTGGTCAACCAAAAATATCTGATTATCTAATAAAACTGATAGTGGAGGAATATTTCATTGAAAACCATGCAATATGTCATTCATATTACTCATTGCTTCTGTGATATCCTGAAATTATCTGATTAAATCAGATGAAGTTCCTGATCCACTAGCATCACCAGTCCTGACAGATGCAAAGTGTATCTCTATATAGTCTTTAAACATTGACAGATCTGACTTCATCACCATTTAAAATTAAAATTTGAACACTTATGTCAACATCGATGTCATACAATTTTCAACTAATTTCCTTGAAATTGTACTATCTTTAATTCTTTGAAATTTCAACTGTTCTTTCTCTAGGGATCTCCTCATAGCTAAATTTTCAAATTCCAAATTATAAAACTTTCTATACAGCTTTTCTACTTCTTTATTCATTGAATCAGATACACCCTATGCTTGAATCTCATTTTTAGCTTGTACTTCATGTAGTAGTAATAATGGAAAAGATTCTAAATTTGATTTTCTTATTTATCCACCCCTGAGATACCTGGTCCACATAATTTTCCTCAGAGTCTTTTTCAGACTCATCCTCAAAAAAATCATCATTAATTACCTCGGTATGAAAATCATAAACATTTTTATTATGGACTACAGTAATCATTTCTTCCACTGGATTTTCTATAATGATATCCTCTTTAATTTCTTGAAGACTAGAAACATCTTTATCAAGCTTTGCCTCTTTTTCCTTTTCCAGTGTTACTACAGAATCAACTACAATTCGAGGTTCAATTTTAGTTACAACAACAACATGTTCCTAAGTCAAGTTTTTAGCTTCTTCTTGAATTTTATTTTGTACTTGAGGAGTCACATTAATTTTAGTAGTATCCTCTTCTTGTGGCTTCGCAATAGCTGCTTCTCTGACAAAATTTTAATTGAGTAAATCTCTGGATGATAAAACATGTGAACCTGGTTCCTCGTGAGAATTACGAGGTCTTTTCCATTAAATCAAATGTCCATCCTGACAAATTTCTTCTTGATCTTCTTCTATTTCAAATCATATTCTTCTTACCATAGTTCTCACTCTAGATTCAGCCTGTCCCTCATTAGATTTAGCCGATTAAGCCAGAGCACTCGCTTCCTCTTCTTCAACTCCTACTGGTTAATGTTTTCCTTTAAATGTTCTCCAAAAGTAACCAATATTTCTCAGGGATCCAACACCAAAAGTGTTACTATGATGGAATCTAACTATATCTTCCACCAGCCTTCCCATATCCTTTTTTAACAAAATTTGTCATATGAATCTACTAAATGGATAATAATTCATGCGCGCTTCTGTTTGACAAAAATAATGAAAGTGCCTTACCATGTACCTAGGAAAATTAAGTCTTATATTGCTCATCAACATATACATTATATACATGTCTGGATACAACATTTTCCCTAGATGAGACATCCTTAGTGCAGTCCATGTTTGCATAAACATCACTAGAATTTGGTTACATGTATTTTATGAACATATTCCTTATATATATAGAACCAAAAATAAAGGATATAATATTTTCTGACTTATGTGATGTAACCACTATATTCTTCAAATCAAAATGAATGACTCCATCATGATGGAAGTTTAGAATCCGACCAGTCTCCGTAGAGGATATCGAAACATCTCAATCTTCAATCTTAGCTACCATAGTATCCTCATTTTCCCCCAAAATAAACCAAACATATTTAGAGAATTAAAGAAGTTATACCGCATATAGAAACTCGGTAAAATATCCATAAAAATATTGTTCAAGGTTTTGAAATGAAAGAGATTACCTCAAAAAAAGTTTCATCTTAAATAATCATTCCAGATCTATGACCATTCCTTGCAAAACTTTCCTTCCGTCGGAGTGCTTTCTCTTGGCAGTACTTGTCTCAGCCTCATTAGTTCTCTTGTTCATAGCCATTTCTCTTGAAAAAACTCTAAAGGATCGAAAGAGGATTAGGTTTTAGAAGGTTCAGGCTTGAATAGACAAGGAGCGGTAAAGTGTCGTGGGTTCAAAAGGTTTTTGGGGAGAAATTAAATGATTCAGAATTCGAAAGGTTTCTGACAGCCTTGATTCCCATGTCATCAATAATTATTACATTGATTAAAAAAGAATGAATAAAATTGATCGTGAGAAGAAAATTGAGAGAAAAAAAACTTATTCTTTTTGAAAAAAAAATAACTAATTTATTTTAAACAGTATTAAAACAAAGAAACAACATAATAAAATAAAACATTATTAAAAATTGAATAAACCTAGATCCACCTTAATAAAATCGAACCCTGCAATGGGAAGTGGTTTGGTAAAAATATGAGGTAATTGAATTTCAGTACTTACAAATTCATGAATATATCCTTTTTAAGGACATGGTCTATTATAAAATGACGTCTGATATCAATATGCTTTGTCTTAGAATGATTAATAGAATTTTTTGAAATATTTATAGCACTACTATTATCACATAAAATAGGCGTACAATAAAAACATAGTCCCAAATCCATAAGAGTTTTTTTCATCCACGATACTTGTCCACATCAATTACCAGCATATACAAATTCTTCCTTGGCTATTGATAGGGAAAATGAGTTTTGTTTCTTACATGGCCATGACAATAAGGATTTTTCTTAAAAAATGACATGTACCAAAAGTTCTTTTCCTTTCTGTTTCCTCGATGGATTTCAGGGATGACCTCCTGGACGGGAGGTTCAAACGTTCCGATCGGTATCTAACGGGTTTGTTCGTAGAACCGGAAACATCCAATGATTCCACATCCATTTGGACCTACTTTCCAAATGTAGGCGCTCATTAGTTTGTGGACTAATGAGACTTAGGAAGTTTCATTGGTCGAGAGGATGGGAGGTCGGACTCATCACACCTTTTTGAGGGGAATTATTGTCTACTCTGGGACTCTCTTTATAGATTTAAGTTATGTTCGTGAATCCTTATTACATTACCAAGTATAAAATGTGTTATCCTTTAGTTTTAACAATCAATGATTAAATATGCAAGAAATTTAGAGAATCTTTTATATGTATTCGAGGTTCTTCATCAATAGAGAATCATCTATATCTGTTTAGATATTCTTGGTCAATGGTATCCTTCAAAACATTTATATAAAAGTATCTTGGTCATTATGATGACCGGGCTAGTTTTAAAGCCACTCAGTGGGGCACTTGAAGTTTATCGTCATTCAGAAGGACATGGATTATTTCAAAGTTGGGATCGAACCCATAAATGGGCTACCTACGTATCCTATGTTTTGGAAAAGGAATCATAACCCATGTAGTTCGAGTAATGGAGTATGATGTTTATGATTAATGGCTCAAAGATGAATGTCATAATTACTTTTACACTCTAAGCTCACGTGAGTCATGCTCGGTGTGAGAAACAAGAGGTATTGGTAAAAATTAGACAATTGTTCCATGAAAGATGCAATCATAAGAATTTGTTTGGGGCTTTTGTATGTATGACTGCCCAGATAGATGAAGGTTTAGGATTTACTTTTAGGGAGAAAATCCATGAACAGGGTCCATAAAGTTATATGTGCTTCATGGAGATTTGAATACTCTAATCTTGGGGCTTACATCTAAGAAGGATTCCCAAGTTAGGAGGGGACTTATGATTGGGTTTTACTCCTGAAAAGGAAACCCAAATCAAAGGTAAATTATGACTGGTTAAGAGAAATTTAAGGGGGCTTGGGATTTACTCCTGAAAAGGGATTTACTCCTAAAAAGGAGGCCCAGGTTAGGGGACTTGGGGCTTACTCTTGAAAAGGAAGCCCAAGGTTATGACTGAGTCTTATTCCTGAAAAGGAGACCCAGGTTAGGGGACTTGGGGCTTACTCCTGAAAAGGAAGCCCAAGGTTATGACTGAGTCTTATTCTTGAAAAGGAGACCCAGGTTTGAGGTTGGGGCTTACTCCTAAGAAGGATGCCCAATTTGAGGTTGGGGATTACTCCTAATAAGGATGCCCAAGGTTATGACTGGGGATTATTCCTTAAAAGGAGGCCCAGGTTATGATTCTCTCATCTTAAAGGATGAGGTTGACTGAATGAACTCTCCATATTTAGTGACATAAGGATATTTAAATCACTAGATTTTGAGAGATATTCCACATAATTCCTTTTATATTAGGAAGTCAAATCAAGGAATCATGCCATAAATGGCTTTGAAGAGTGTCTTGAATACTGAATCTTGAAAAGGAAAGGTTAAATGGCTTAAGAGGGGTAAAATGGGCAAGATGGGAACCCAAAAAGATAGGGGCGCGCAAGTCTTGAAAGGCGGGCAAGTATTGCGGCGGCGCGCAAGTATTGGTCACGCAAGTATACTTGCGCGACATGAGGGGTACTTGCGCGATTCTCAAATATCATTAGAATATTTGAGAGACACTTTATAAATCCCTTTAGAATCCTCTTGAGGCTCTTCCAGAAAAGGGACGCGCAAGTTATATTGAAGGAAATAAGTTGGCACGCAAGTGTTTGATAAGTTTCAACACTTAGGCCTTCCTTCTTCTCTTTAGATCTTACGTTCTAGGTAAGAAATTACCTTAGAAGTGTTCCGGAAGCTTTGAGAAGAGACTTGGGCATCAGGAGCTTCAATCCGAGTTTCTGGAAAAAGATCTCCTCGAATGGGGGGCCCACAGGGTCTATTTATAGGCAAAAGAAGGCCATGGGCGGTTACCGGGCGGTTACCACTTAGGTCGTGCAAGTCACTTGCGCAACCAAGGTAGCCGCACAAGTACACTTCTGCTCCAGTTAGATAACTTGCGCGGTGAGGTTGCTGTTGATCCTTTCTTCCTTCCTTTGTTGATTTTTTTATGTTTTCTTCAAAGGATGAATCACTTTGAGCTCGGATATTCCCTTTTCCAATCTTTAGATTCTGTGACGAAAGGAGAGTCAACAAAAGTCCCCCCTCAGAGTTGGATCCGGAGAAAAATGAGGATTTGACTCTGAGGAAATTGAATCCATCCAAAGGAATAGGGGGATTGCAAGACTTTAGGGCACAGAGGGCAGTGCGCAAGTGTGCTGGAACTTGACTTTTATTTAGAGTTCCTTTGTCTTTTGTGGGCAGTTTAAAGTCATTCATGCCGGACATAAAGGGGCTAATGTTTAAGGTCGAAATAGCTTTGACCAAAATAGATTAAAATGGATTCAATTCCTTGACAATTTATCTGAAAACATATTACCATACTCAAGTATGAGAGAAAATATGTAAACTATGGCTTAAGAATATTTGAATCTGAGGAATGATATGAAAAAGAGCTAAAAGGCATTAGAAGAAGTAGTTTCCAAGAATGAAGTTACTATTATTTAACAAAACCCGTTAGGGGGTTGAAATATGCAGGGCCACCTAAGGGCATTGGCTGCATGGTTAAATAAATAGCATCTTTCGGCTGACAAGTCTGTTATGTGGACTGTTTATGCAAGGCCACCTATGGGCACGTGCGGCATAGTCAGGCGAAAGAACTCTTAGAAATTTACTTTCCTAGTGCTAAAAGCCAGTGAAAGTTTATGGAGATTCAAATTTTCTAAAGTATAGAGTTTGTTGTATGGAAAGAGGTACTTGAATATGGAGAACATATTTCCGAACAAGAATATCGAAGAACTGGATGAATATCACTCCTACGACGGTCTGACCCAAACGTATGGAAGAAGAATAAACCATAGACTTGAATACTTTCAGATCATGAAAATGGATATGGGACAAATATGTTAAGGATGGCTATTTTTTGCGGATCCCTACATACTATCGTTTAAGACAAATAAGGACAAAAGAGGCATTGTTCCCAAGAATGAATTTATTATTATTTAACAAAACCCATTAGGGGGTTGAAATATGCAGGGCCACCTAAGGGCATTGGATGCATGGTCAAATAAATAGCATCTTTCGGCTGACAAGTCTGTTATGTGGACTATTTATGCAAGGCCACCTATGGGCATGTGCTGCATAGTTAGGCAAAAGAATTCTCAGAAGTTTGACATTTTTGTGACTAGAAGTCATGAAAAGGGTTATGAAGATCTGAAAATATTTAAGGTTAGGATTATAACACATAAAGATGGGTATTGTCCAATGTATATAGAGATACATAGGTCAATGATAACCATAATCATGTTGTGGCTGGGTCCTAAATTGAATTTTTGGACTTCACTACGTATCTCATAAGAATGAGAATCAAGCCATACGTAGTTCTTGAAATGCTGTTTAACGTCGTGTAGGACGAAAGTATGAGTGATCTTAGTTTAGGGTCATAGAATTCGGACCATAATAATGAATACACAGTGTGTGTTTTCATGAGTACTTTTCAGCCAAGGGACTGAAAGTGAAATTTGGGGTTAGGCCCAAATGACTTGGGACTGGATTCGAGGGATACTCGAATGTTCCAACGTATCCCATAAGGATGGGAATCAAGTCCATGTAGTTCTAGAACTACCCTTTGTACAAATTTGGTTCGTACATGTGAAGGGTGAAAGGGGACTTTAGTGCAATGATGGTTTAACCTAAGATATAAAGTTTAGGCATTACCATGTATGCATGTAGTCTTTTCAAAATGATAACCATGATTGAAAAATCAATGTCAATAATAGTTCTCTCTCAAATGAGGAAATCAAAGAATATTGTAGTTTATTGTCGTACCGGACAAAAGTGTTGCATAGTTTAACGTCATATAACAAAGACGAAAGTGAATCAATGTAAAAAATATTGATTCTAGGGGTGGTTTCACGAATCAACATCATATGAGATGGTGGTGAACCTATGTGAAGAGATTATTTTTGGGCTTGAACCCTGGGAGGTTGCCTACATACCCATCCTGGAGGGCAAGGATCAAAGTCCGTGTAGTTCAATTAAAGAATAAATTAATGATCAAGTTGTTCATGGGGACAACGATCTAATTAAAAAGTTGTTGGGACTTACACATGGTTAGTGGCCCAAAGGGAGTATTATGGTTGATATTTTCTCTAAGATCACGTGAGTCATACTCGGTGTGAGAAACAAGAGGTAATAATAACCTTAACGATGCACAGTTTAATGTCATGTAGGACATAAAAAAGGGACTATGCAGTTTAAAGTCTTGCAGTTAGGACTATTGGTGCTGCATAGTTTAGTGTCATGTAGCAGGGACAAAATAACAGTTTAATGTCATGTAGGACATATCAAGGACTTTCTGTACAGTTTAGCGTCATGTAGTTAGGACGATGGGGACAATACAGTTTAACGTCATATTGGACAAAAGGGGGATAGTTTAAGGTCATATTCATGAACCGTGGATGGTGCAGTTTAATGTCATGCTGGACCTTTGATGATTATATAGTTTAACGTCTTTTCGGACATGAGGTACTTTTATACAGTTTAGCATCATGTAGTTTAGGACATCACAGTTTAACGTCTTGCTGGACATAAGGGATTTGCAAATAGTTTATGGTCATATACATGGACTAGGGATGATGCAGTTTAAGGTCAGGCTGGACGGTTCATGGAACTTTTTCACAGTTTAATGTCATGTGGGACGAAGTTGCAGTTTAAAGTCATACTGGACCATTACTGTATAGTTTTAATGTCATATAGCAAGGACGAACTGGTGTTGTACATTTTAAAGTCATGTAGCTAGGACTAAGGTGAACCAATACGAGGATATCAGTTCTGGGGACTTTTTTACAGTTTATCGTCATGCTGGACGTTGAAAGTGCCACACAGTTTAATGTCATGTTTCTAGGACACAATATAGTTTAATGTCATCTCGGACAAAATGTAGTTTAATGTCATCTCGGACAAAATATAGGAACTTCTGTACAGTTTAACGTCATGTAGATAGGACATAATACAGTTTAGTGTCATGTAGGACAAAATATGAACCAATGTGATTGTTTTTGGATCTGGGAACAATATTTTGTGTTTATACAAAATACTTCTTTAGAAATCTGGCATTAGTTGGAGTCGTGATGTGTTCTCCATCCATTGAGATTAGAGAATATGCTCCATTGGGGTAGACCTTATGTATTGAATAAGGTCCTTCCCATTTTGGTTCAAGCTTGGGAGGCTTCTTTCCTGGTATCATTGGTACTCTGAGAACCAATACCAATTCTCCCTGAATGAATGAATGAAGACGAACTTTTTTGTTAAAAGCTCGTGCTATTTGATTCTGATAGATTTCCAAGTGGTGCAAAGTGCACAATCTTTTCTCATCTAACTATTCCAATTCATTCAACCACTTTTGGGATTGCTCATCTGTAGATAACTGATCACAAATGGCTATTCTGAGTGAGGGCAATTGAACTTCAATTGGCAAGACTGCTTCTGTTCCATATACCAATGAATATGGAGTTGACCACGTTGCATTGCGAGTGGTAGTCCGATAAGCCCATAAATCATGAAAGAGTTTATCAGGACATGACCTCTTATCTTTATCCACCATCTTTCGCAGTATATTTGAAAGAGTCTTGTTGAAGGCCTCTATCTAGCCATTAGCCGCTGCATGATATCGAGATGAATGGTTGGACTTAATGTTGTATTCTTGATACAATTTCTTTACCTCAGAAAAACAGAAGTTGGTGCAGTTGTCCGTCAATATGGTATGAGGGACACCAAATCTAGTAATGATGTTAGACTTGATGAAGCTAACAATGCATTTAGAATTGACTTCTTTGAGAGGTACTGCCTCTGCCAATTTGGAAAAGAAATCAGTAGCAGCAAGAATTTACTTAAACTGCTTGGCCGTAGCTGAAGGGTAAGGTCCCACCACATCCATTCCCCATGTAGAAAATGGCCATGAGTATTTAGCTGTATGAAGCAACTCTGGAGGTTTATGAGTGAAGTTGGCATATACTTGGCATGAATGACACTTCTTTGTGAAATTAACACAATCTTGTATCATTGAAGGCCAAAAGTATCCAAGCCTTCGAATTTGATCAGATAGTCTATGTCCAGACTAGTGGGCACCACAGACTCCTGCATGCACTACTTTTATGACAGCCATTGTCTCTTCACCATCAATACATCTGTAGAGAACTCCATCAAAACCACGTTTGTAGAGAATTTTCTCGAGGTGGTTTGGGCTATCATAAAGAGTAAAATTGACCACACGTCGCCGAATTTGTTCTTTCTCAGCTCTATCAGGTGGAAGTGTTCCATTTTGAAGGTATTCTCTGATAGGTGACATCCATCCTGTAGTATGACCATACGGTTCAGGAATGGGACTAATTTCATTAATTTCCTCTGTTCTGACTTGAACATAAGGTGAAATTGCACGACGGTGGGCAATACAGATGGTTGTCTCGTCCCGATTTGGATCTACTAAAGTTGTGGCTATATTAGCCAGTGCATCAGCATGAGCATTTTGTGATCTTGGGACATAAGAAAATGTCGGTTCTGAAGGGAATTCTGACATTAACTCTCTGACATAATCATACAAAGAGATTAATTCTTCTTTTCTGATGGCATAATCCCCATTGACTTGTTTGATACCAGGTCTGAATCACCATTCACCTTTATGTGATTCACTTGTGCTTGAAGCGCTAACTCCAAGCCTGTAATGAGAGCTTGGTATTCAACTTCATTATTGGTACCACCTTCCCACAACAAAAAATAATAAGGTAACACTGCCTTATCTGGAGAAATGAGCACAATTCCTAAACCAACTTTGTTGAATTTAGGATTTTCCATTTTCTTCCCTGTTGGACTTCTAGAAGCACCATCAAAATACATTTCCCATGTTTGAGGACTCTCTTGAATAGAGAAAACTTCCTCATCATGGAGTTAGATATCTGAATACGTGTCTTCCACTGAAGGATGTTCAGCCAGGAAATCAGCCAGATCTTGGCCCTTAATTTCCTTTTGAGACACATACTGAATGTCGAACTGTTGTAGAATAACCGCCCACCTTGCCAGACGTCCTATAAGCATTGGACGACTAAGGATGAATTTGAGCGGATTATTACGAGATACCAATTGGACCTCATGATGTTGCAGGTAGTGTCTCAATTTCTGAACTGCAAAGATTAATGCTAGGAAGCACTTTTCAATACTTGAATACCGGGTTTCTGCTTCAAGCATAGTTCTACTGAGATAGTAGTGACTATTTTCATTCCCAGCATCATTCTTTTGAGCGAGAAAGGCACCCAATGATCGCTCTAAAGCTGTCACATAGAGGATAAGAGGTCTACCCTCAACAGGTGGCATGAGTACTGGTGGACTCAAGAGGTATTTCTTGATAACATCAAATGCTTCTTGACATTCTTCATTCCAATGGTAAGTGACTCCTTTCTTCAATAATTTTGTAAAGGGTAAACTTTTGCCTGCCAAATTGGCGATGAAACGCTGAATATAGGCTAAGTGTCCTTGAAGTCCTCTTAATTCTTTCAAATTCTGAGGAGGTGACATACCAAGGATTGATTTGGTCTTCTCAGGATCGACTTCAATACCACGATGGCGTACAACAAAGCCGAGTAATTTTCCTTTGGTTACCCCAAAAGCACATTTTAAGGGGTTCATCTTCAAATTATGTTATCGAAGCTTGTGGAATATGACTTCCAAATCAGCCAAGTGATTAGAACGTTGTTTGGATTTAACCACCAAATCATCTACATAGCATTCAACAAACTTCCCTAAAAGAGGTTTGAATATACGATGCATGGCGCGTTGATATGTTGCACCTGCATTCTTTAAACCAAAGGGCATCACCCGGTAACAAAACACACCTTGAGGAGCTCTGAAGGCTGTATATTCCTCATCTTATGGGGCCATTCGGATCTGATTATATCCAAAATATCCATCCATGAAAGAAAGTACTTCATAGCCAGCCGTCGCATCAATTAAGAGTTCTGTAATCGGAACTGGGAAATCATCTTTAGGACAATACCGATTAAGATCTCTGAAATCGATGCAAACCCTAATTTGTCCGTTCTTCTTCTTTACAGGGACAATATTAGCCAACCACTTGGGATATTGAACTTCTCTGACGAAGTTAGCTTTGATCATCTTATCCACTTCAGCTTCAATTTTGGAAGCATATGTTGGGTGTGTTCTTCTCGCGGCTTGTTTAAAACCTCGATGTTCTTTTGGTAAACCCAAATGATGAGTAGAAACATCAAGATCAAGCCCAGGAATTTCTGTATAATTCCAAACAAAAATATCTTTATTTTGAATTAGAAAAGAAATATACATCTCTTGCTCTTCAAGGGTCATGGCTGCACTAATTAAAGTGGGGCATGGATCTTTCTCTGTACCCAGATTTACTTCTATGAGTTCATCCACAGTGGTAGAGATACCCTCTTCAAATGATGGAGGAGCATATCTAAGATCTTCCTCTTCCTCTTCATCATGTGTTATTTCTTCCGTTTCTACTTGCAAAGTAGATGAAAAAACGAAATTCTCATGATCATAAGAGATGTCAAAATTTTCACATTTTGAAGAAGAAGCATCCATTTCCGACCCTATTGATGATAAAGGGTCTTCTTTGGGAAATAAAGAGGAGATGATGGATTGAGAATAGACATCATTATTCACCTCTTGTGTTGCTATAACTTCTTCTGGCCTGATTAGCGAAGTATATACTTGTTGGATTTCAGCAGACGAAATGAAAACGTCACCACTTATGCTTTCATCACTGCTTGGTCAGTTACCAATTTCTCCCATGTTGTCTGGCTCGATTTCCGTAATTGACATTATGGATCTTTCCATAAGAGTATTTTGATTTGGGCCTATTTTGTCAATTTGACTGATAGGTAACACATAATCTGTACTCATATGTGAAAATGGATTTATTGGAATTTTTTCCAAACCATATGGAGCATTAACTTTGGTAATTTCCTTCATTGTAGATTTTTCTCTTCCCTTCATGTGATAAAATTCCGCCTCAATGTATTGAGACTCACATGTCTTGAACGGGGCCTTATCACCATACAATGTTCCAACTTGACCATCGAAATAGTATTTGAGACATTGATGGTATGATGACGGAATAGCTGCATGCTGATGTAGCCAGGGTCTTCCAAGCAAGATATTGAAAGCTGAGTCTTGATCAACAATCATGAAATCCGAATTGGAAACAAGATCTCAAAACTGAGTTCTGAGTGTAACTTCTCCCAGTGGTTCTTGTTCATTTTTATCATATCCTTGCAACATCATGGTAGAAGGAGATAAATCAGATTCCGTGAGGCCCAATCGACCAAGTGTACGAATGGGCATGAGGTTGACTCTTGAACTATTGTCAATGAAAGCTCTTCGAACATCTATACCATTGACTTTGCCAGATAAGTACAAAGGTTTTATATGCCCATGCACAACATCATCTTCATCTTTATCAGTAAAAGATATCACTGCATGGCGTTCTGCAGGATTATTCTCTATGTGATAGATTTCAGCTGCAACAATTTCAGCTTCAAAATCTTGAGGACTTGACAAAGCTTCGATGAGTGCTTCCCGAAGATCTTTTGACAAATTCAAAGCATCCAAAATTGATAACTTGGATGGTACTTGGGCCAAGTGTTTCAATATATCATACTTTTGATCAAGAGGTCTGCGTTTCCCAATAGGAATATGCGGTTTAGCAGGTACCTTGGAAGCAGATGCTTTGGAAGCTGATGCATCTTGTATTGAAGTTGGCAACATCTTGGTTTTGGAAGATTAGACTGATTAGATCCATTTACTTGCTGAGATAAAGAAGATGGAACCTTTAATAGGTCTTCCAAAATAACATGCCAAAACTGAGTTGGTCATTGGCAGAAGAACTTTCTTGTTCTTTTTGAGCTCGCTGAAGGGCTCTACCACGAGTTTCTGCTGCATATACAGTGCTAGCAGGGGTAAAATTAGAGTAGTTGCTTTGGAAAGATCCACGTCTTCCCCTATATCCTGAACCTCTATAACCTCTTCGGATTCCCTTATTTGATATAGGGAATTCAGGCTCATCATGACTGGAATATGTATCTGTTAATTGAATCATATTAACAGATCCAAAGATTAACTCTTCGCCTGATAAAGACTCTCCCTGGTTAGCCTGTTTAGGCTATGCCGTTTGATGGGGCGGTGCCCGTGGCTTTGAAGTAGATGGCATGAAATCTTCCAAAGTCAAAGACAATTTAGGCTTTGATACATACTCATATTCTCCTGATTCCTCTTTCTTCTTTGAATTGCGCTGTCCTTTTGAGGATTTGTCTTTTGATGGAGGCTTTACTGCAACTTTTTTAGGAGACACAATTGTCTTCTTCAATTGTGTTCGCAAAATGGAATGGGTCTGATTGATTGTCTTTCTGAACATCCAATCATCATATTATTTTGCAGTTTTGCTTTTGACTTCCTGACACTCGCCTCCTTCCTCTAGATCTGTAGCGGTAATACACGCTATATGAGCTGAAGAACCCTTCAATTTGACTTGTCCCAAGTCGACCATCTTTTGCAGGAGGTATTTAAAGACAAAACACTCCTGTATGGGATGCCCCAACAGTTGATGAAAGGGACAATAATTGGGACGGTCTTCATCTCCTTCCTTGTTTGGCATCTTCGGCACTGGTAATTGAACCAAATTATTTTCTAGAGCTGAAATGAAGTAACCAGGAATGTGCTCACTTTGGAAAGAGTATGTTTTACTCTTCATATCCTCAAATTGTTTTCGTCGTTGATCTCTTTGATCATTTGGACGAAACGGCCTTTGTTGTTGGTGTTCAGGAGGTGGAGTCCTTCGAGAAGATGAAGGTTTTGAAGTAGATATAGGTACAGGTGCTTGTTTAAGCATAACTGTAGCAGTTTCTGCTTTACCCATTCTTCTTCCTGGAGCTGATGAAATTACACGAGATTTAACCTTAGCCTGTATAAGGGAATCTTCAATCTGCTGAGTGATTGAAGTAAGGTCTCAAAACCCTCCTGTGTATTTCACAGGGATCAATGGCGTGCGTAATTCGTCACACAAATTTTCCACACATATTGGCAACAATTCCTCCTGAGGGAGTGCTAAACTCAAGTAATACGTTAATCCCTTCCAACGAGCAATGAAATCAGAGACTCTTTCATTCTCCCTTTGCTTGCAGTTTGTAAGATCGAAAACTGTCGTTTTTTGCAAAGTTGAGCTAAACTGAAGAAGGATTTTTTGACGAAGATCCTACCATCCGATGACTGACCGGGATTGCAAGCTTGTATACCAGAAAAAAGCTGGTCCTTGCAAGGTTCGCACGAAGCATCTGAGTTTCACTGCTTCTTGCTGCTCTGGAGTTCCCATCATAGTATCACAACAAGACACGTAATGCGTCAAATGTTGTTCGGGGTCGCCTGATCCATTGAAAGTAGGGAAAACAGGGTTTCCAAAACTGGATGGAGGAGAAATTGAATCTACCCATTCAGGGTAAACTTTCTTTTCAGGTTGAACTTGCGCCTGTTTCCCTTCTATAGTTTCTAACCGAGCTTTTAATGACTCAATAGTAGTTATTAACTTTTGAGAAATGTCAGGTTGAACTTGGTTTTGGGTAGGTGCAATGAATGGAGCTTGGACAGACGTGGGTGTTGGTGCTGTAACTGATGGTAGTGCTGCCAACCATTGTTGCGTTTGACCCGTAGGATTAGACCTCTGTGGGTGTGCTGATAAAGGAGGATATTCTTGATCCATCTCAGTAGTTACAACAAATTCCTTCGGCTGTCTGACTTCAGAATTCTTAAGAAGAAGACAACTCTGAAGTAGTTCTGCATTCAACCTTCTTAATTCTTTCATTTCTTCCTCCTGTTGTGCAAACCTTTGCTCTAATGAGAGAAATTGACCTCCTTCAGAGGAAGGGTGAAAAGTAACCTGATTCTTTCCTTTCCCCTTATTGGATCCTTTTCGGAGCGGGGGAAGTGGGTTACTTGAAGGAATACCCAGATTTTGGGTAAGCCTTTGATTACGTGTGCGCACACCTTCTTCATTTAGGTCTGTGTGCGCAACTTCTTGAGCAGGAACCTCCTCGTCTGATCCCTCTGATTGAGCCTCATCTGGTGAATCAGCAGCAACGGCATTGATGACATTAATGGATGCATATTGCATGGAATCCTTTCTATCAGCATTTCTGTGATATTGTCTTCTTCTATGTCTCATGATGAGACATGGCATTCCATTGACTTGATCCCTCAGGAACTTCTTGGAGAACCGTCACTTGGAGAGAATCTCCTGATATCTTGGCTCTTCGTTCCTCTTGAGGCTTATTCCCTAATCGAGAGAATACTGACTTTCTCTGAGGGAGGGATTGAGGATTTGAAAAAGTCACCAGTCCGATGGACTGGGGATGATCCTGCTGCTTCCGCTCAACTCCTCGAATCCCATTTGTTGACTCTGAGGGTTGGGTTAGAGAAGTCCCCAGTCTGGCAAGCTGGGGTGTCTCTTGACATGCTATGTCTGAGATCTTCTTAAAATCTCTCTTGATCTTGCAAATCTTAGTTCGGAAATTAGCTGGATGCATTAACCTATATCCACTTTTATCACCTGGTTCAACAGATCGTTGGATGATTTCTGAAACTTCTGTCATTTGATGACGTGTTTGCTCCAGACGAGAGGCTTGTGCAATATTCTCGCCTGCTTGATGTAGGAGAAATTCAACAACTTGTTCTCTATATACTTGATTTTGAGAGGAACTAGTTGAAGCCTGTTCTTGAGCAAGATTTTTATTATGAACAAAGCCCATTGACTGTGGCCGGCCATGGGCAATAACATTGCATGAGACCATTTTCGGCGGGCTTTGCTGACTGGAAAGCACTGTGAAATGTAGTGCTCCGTGAACACCCCATCCTCTGATATGAACATCAGATGGAGCATTGGCAATTAACTGACGCAATATTCTTAGTGCGCCAAGGCATGAACGTTGAAGGGTTCTCTGTTGCTTTTCAGCCTTCGGATACCGAGAGGCTGATAGAGATGCCAAATCAATCTGACGTTGTAGCCCTTCTATTATCTAAAGATGATTTTCATATTCATCGTATGATAATACCTTCTTCTTTAATTGACAAATAGTTTTCCATATGTTGAGACGAATATCATGGATTCCATCATCCGTCAACATCTTTGGAATGTCGTACTGGGAGTCAGCCAAAGGCCAAAACATGATTGGTACTTCACCTTTTTCCAGTTTTTTCCTCATGTTCAGAATTTCCACTTTATCATTAAATGAAGATTCTTCTACCTGTTTGGACCAGAGTTGGTGTTTCCTTGTTGCTTCATCAGATTCAACAATATTGGTAGAGAAATCACTATTCATGCTGGAAGATGAATGACCCAGGGATGGTTCGGAGAATAACCTGAACCAAAGGCTATATTCTTATGGAGAAAGAGTTTCACCTGCCGATAGTAAAGCATCAGACATGACTGGTTTTACGTTTGCAAGTGACTCGAGATATGAGGTCTTTCTCGTCACTACATTGCCTTCTGAATAATTTTCGAGACAACGTGAATCACTACTGCGGAGAGGACTTTCGTAGGGAAGTTCATCATCATGAGGAGGACTGTCATGATGGGTTACAGCAAAAGATGAAATCTCTTGCTCCTTGGTCTTCTGACCACACAGAGGGTTCCTGTGGCTCTCATCTGAAGAAGAAACTTCAAGATTGACCGAACATTCATAAAGCAAGTCTTCATGAGGAAGTGTCTGTTGAAGACCTTCAGAATTAATGTTCCCGTTATTGGGAACTGAGGGAGTAGAATCTTGAATTCCGACAGATAAATGTCTGAGGGCTTCAAGAACTCCAGCATCGAGCAAGGCTTGGTTACAGATTGGCCTTTGATCTCCTGACTGTGCTGGGTAGATCTTTTTCTTAGATGCCTTCTTACTCACTTTAGAAACCACTTGATGACGAAAGTGATTGCTCTGAGCAGGTGTATGTGCCTGATCAGGAAAGATGGTCAGGTTAGGCTGACGATATCCACTCAAATCAGGTGTATGATCCTGACTTGGTTGTCCGTATGATATGGGGGAGTATGCCCCATAACCCTCTTGAACTAGAACAGATGTGTGTGTCTGTTCCGGAGTGAATCGTTGATGTGTCACTCCATTTCTAGGGATAGATTTATGTGTCTGTCCCTGTGATGATGCTAAAGCTGTTATGATATCCTGGCAAGCATCCAGAATATGAGCAGGAATTTGCTTCTGCTCTTTCACCATTGACAAAATATGTTTTGTGACTTCAGCCGCAGGAACGGGGATATACATCCATTCCGGGCTTGGAGTAGGTGTAAGTGCCTGCTCCTGTCCTCCTTTTCCTGTCAGTGAATCCTGACAGTACTCACATGTGGAGGTAGAGAGTTGAGTCTGCATCCTGTTTTTCTTCGGGACTTTCCGACTGGCTTCTCCGTGCACTACCAAGAAAGACTGTTGATAGGCTTGATTAGTATTAGCAGGTGTATGTGCCTGCTGATTACACTTCGCCAAACGCGGTTGAAAAGATCCATCATATGTAGTCAGACGAGCCCTGCTGACTAACTGGTGATGTATAAGCAGGTGTAAGTTCCTGCCTATGGTACTCCGCCGGAATTGCCTGGCGAGATTGGCGTGATGCTGCCAGACGAGTCTGCTGGACAGCGGAATTAAAACGGACAGGTGTGTATGCCTGCGCATTGTTTGCCACCAAGATAGGTTGGTGGACTTCTCTGGAGATGGCAGGGATGACAACCTGCCTATTGCTAACCGGATTCTGTCTTTGGCGGTTCATCTTGCCTGCTCGGGTTCGAGGAACCTGAGCTGAATGCCTGGAGTCGGTACCCTCATCATGTTGAGGGCGCACTACCGCACGAGTCTGGCGGCGATTGTTGATGGGAGCCCTCGGGAAGGACTCCTGTCTTTTTGAACTAAGGCCCTGAGGGACCTGCTCATTCACTTCCTCAGAGTAAGGGAGTGAATGGAAATTGCGTTCCGGGGATAACGACCCGAAACAGTTGGAGACGGTAGTCAGCACCGCCTGCTTCTTGATTGCTGGCCTCCGTTGTCTGGACGACCAGGTAGAGTTGTTAACTTGGAGGGCTTGACGAGCGGCCTCCAGAGTTGGGATAGTACCGTTGCGACGGTACTCCTTAACCAGTGCATTAGAAACCCAGCGTTGAAGACGCTGAGTTGGTGATGTCATCCTCAGAGCGGATGACGTTCCAGCAGGAGTAGCAGCATTGGTTTTCACAGCAGCAGACCTCACAGTAGAGGTGTTCACAGCAGCAGTATTCACAGGGGTGAATTTAAGGAAATCCATTTGAAGAAGATCTTGAGAAAAAAGGGTGCCTGTTCCATATAACAGACGTAATCAAGATGAATCCGACCGCTACATCTTTTGGATGAGCACATGTCAATGATTGATTTGTTTGGCCCAAGGGGCCTAACAAATAAGAAAAACATCACTTTAACTTGGTTAAGGATTCACGTCGGGTTCACCATTTTTGTTTCCTCGACGGATTTCGGGGATGACCTCCTGGACGGGAGGTTCAAACGTTCCGATCGGTTTCTAACGGGTTTGTTCGTAGAACCGGAAACATCCAATGATTCCACATCCGTTTGGACCTAATTTCCAAAGGTAGGTGCTCATTAGTTTTTCGACTAATGAGACTTAGGAATTTGCATTGGTCGAGAGGATGGGAGGTCGGACTCATCACACCTTTTTGAGAGGAATTATTGTCTACTCCGGGACTCTCTTTATAGATTTAAGTTATGTTCGTGAATCCTTATTACATTACGAAGTATAAAATGTGCTATCCTTTAGTTTTAACAATCAATGATTAAATATGCAAGAAATTTAGAGAATCTTTTATATGTATTCGAGGTTCTTCATCAATAGAGAATCATCTATATCTGTTTAGAGATTCTTGGTCAATGGTATCCTTCAAAACATTTATATAAAAGTCTCTTGGTCATTATGATGACCGGGCTGGTTTTAAAGCCACTTAGTGGGGCACTTGAAGTTTATCGTCATTCAGAAGGACATGGATTATTTCAAAGGTGGGATCGAACCCATAAATGGGCTACCTACGTATCCTTTGTTTTGGAAAAGCAAATCAGAACCCACGTAGTTCGAGTAATGGAGTATGATGTTTATGATTGATGGCTCAAAGATGAATGTCATAATTACTTTTACACTCTAAGCTCACGTGAGTCATGCTCGGTGTGAGAAACAAGAGGTATTGGTAAAAATTAGACAATTGTGCCATGAAAGATGCAATCATAAGAATTTGTTTGGGGCTTATGTATGTATGACTGCCCAGATAGATGAAGGTTTAGGATTTACTTTTAGGGAGAAAATCCATGAACATGGTCCATAAAGTTATATGTACTTCTTGGAGATTTGAATACTCTAATCTTGGGGCTTACTTCTAAGAAGGATTCCCAAGTTAGGAGGGGACTTATGATTGGGTTTTACTCCTGAAAAGGAAACCCAAATCAAATGTAAATTATGACTGGTTAAGAGTAATTTATGGGGGCTTGGGATTTACTCCTGAAAAGGGATTTACTCTTAAAAAGGAGGCCCAGGTTAGGGGACTTGGGGCTTACTCCTGAAAAGGAAGACCAAGGTTATGAATGAGTCTTATTCCTGAAAATGAGACCCAGGTTAGGGGACTTGGGGCTTACTCTTGAAAAGGAATCCCAAGGTTATGACTAAGTCTTATTCCTGAAAAGGAGACCCAGGATTGAGGTTGGGGCTTACTCCTAAGAAGGATACCCAATTTGAGGTTGGGGCTTACTCCTAAGAAGGATGCCCAAGGTTATGACTGGGGATTATTCCATAAAAGGAGGCCCAGGTTATGATTCTATCATCTTAAAGGATGAGGTTGACTGAATGAACTCTCCATATTTAGTGACATAAAGATATTTAAATCACTAGATTTTGAGAGATATTCCACAGAATTCCTTTTAGATTAGGAAGTCAAATCAAGGAATCATGCCATAAATGGCTTTGAAGAGTGTCTTGAAGACTGAATCTTGAAAAGGAAAGGTGAAATGGCTTAAGAGGGGTAAAATGGGAAAGATGGGCACCCAAAAAGATAGGGGCGCGCAAGTCTTGAAAGGCGCGCAAGTATTGCGGCGGCGCGCAAGTATTGGTCGCGCAAGTATACTTGCGCGACATGAGGGGTACTTGCGCGATTCTCAAATATCATTAGAATATTTGAGCGACTCTTTATAAATACCTTTAGAATCCTCTTGAGGCTCTTCCAGAAAAGGGACGCGCAAGTTATATTGAAGGAAATAAGTCGACGCGCAAGTGTTTGATAAGTTTCAACACTTAGGCCTTCCTTCTTCTCTTTAGATCTTCTGTTATCGGTAAGAAATTACCTTATAAGTGTTCCGGAAGCTTTGAGAAGAGACTTGGGCGTCGGGAGCTTCAATCCGAGTTTCTGGAAAAAGATCTCCTCGAATGGGGGGCCCACAGGGTCTATTTATAGGCAAAAGAAGGCCCTGGGCGGTTACCGGGCGGTTACCACTTAGGTCGCGCAAGTCACTTGCGCGACCAAGGTAGCCGCGCAAGTACACTTGCGTGCCAGTTAGATAACTTGCGCAGTGAGGTTGCTGTTGATCCTTTCTTCCTTCCTTTGTTGATTTTTTATGTTTTCTTCAAAAGATGAATCACTTTGAGCTCGGATATTCCCTTTTCCAATCTTTAGATTCTGTGACGAAAGGAGCGTCAACACTTTCTAATCTATAACTTCCAAAATATGCATCTGAATATGAAATTAAATTAAATTCAGACATTTTAGGATAAATAAGAGATTAAAAAACATTTCCTTTTAAATATCTAAAAATTATTTTAACAGCAGTTAAATGAGATTCATTATGACTTGATTAGAATCTTGCACAAATAAATATATAATACATTATATTTGGCCTACTAGCAGTAATATATAATAAACTACCAATCATACCTTAATATAACCTGTTGTCAACTGAATTTCCAATTTCATCCAAATCATGTTTTATATTAGTGCACATTAGAGTTGTATATGTAATGATGATTTCAAGTCAAAATTTATTTAGTAAATCAGTAATGTATTTTCTTCGAATTAAAACATTTCTGAAATATTTTTGTTAAATTAGAAGACCTTAAAAAAATTTAATTCTCCCATCATACTAATTACAAATAATTTTTGCATTATATTTGAAAACTCATGAAAAATATCTTTATTAGTTGATCCAAAAATTACATCATAAACATAAATTTGAACCAATAAAATGTTTGAATTTACAGTTTTCTTAAATTCTGTTGGATCTGACATTCCAACAGTAAAATCGTTTTTTGAATGAAAATAGTTTAATCATTCATAAAAAGATGTAGGTGCTTCTTTAAGGCCATAAAGATCTTTAGTAAGTTTAATAATAGAATCTGGTTTTTGAGAATTTTCAAATCCAGGAGTTTTCTCAACGTAAACTTCCTCATTTAAATAACCAATTAAAAATGTATACTTAACAACCATCTGAAATAATTTAAAATTTAGATGAGATTAATATGCTAAGAGTATTCTAATGAATTCTAATCTACCTACAGGGGAAAAGTTCTCATCATAATCTATACCTTATTTTTTATAAAATCTTTTAGCTAATAGTCTTTCTTTATTTCTCATTATTATTCCATGATCATCTTATTTATTTCTAAAAATCCATTTGGTTCCAATAACTGGATAATTCATTTGTCTTTCAACAAATTTCCAAACATCATTTCTCCTAAGATGGTTTAATTCTTTTGCATTACTATCAACCAACTCTCATCATCTAAATATTCTTCTATAGACATGGGTTCTAACTGGGATAGAAAAGCATAAAACTCAATAAGATTTCCTATGTTCTATCTAGACTGAATTAGTTTTTCTTATTATCCTATCACAGATTATATATGGTGCTTATTTAAGGTCCTTGACTGTCCAGGTATTACACTTATAGATTCTTTACAGTCAAGTTCTTCTGAACTGGGCTGAATTTCATTTATATCTTTTTCAAAATCATCTTTGAGGTTCTCAAGTCTCATGTTATCATTAGAATCAGACTCTTCTACTTGATCTCTCCTTTTCTAAAATGGATTAGTTTCATCAAATTTCACATGAACTGATTCTTCAACAATCCATGAGTTTTTATTAAAAACTCTATATGCATTGGAAGTAGCAGAATATCATAAGAAAATGAATTCATTAGATTTTTTATCAAACTTACCATGATTTTCTTTGGTGTTTAAGGTATAAAACTTACATCTAAAAAATGTAAAGTAATTTACTTTAGGTTTCCTGTTATTCTAGAGTTAATAGGGTGCCCTTTTTAAAATTGGTCTAATTAAAACTCTATTCATTATATAGAAGGTTGTGCTTACAGCTTCCGGCCAAAATAGGTTGGAAGAATGTATTCATTTAGCACAGTCCTAGCCATTTCATGAATTTTTCTATTTATTATTTCAACAATTCCATTTTTTTGAGGTGTTCTTTGTGTAGTGAAGGTTTGTTTAATACCTATATTTGCGTAAAAGGAATTGGATTACAGATTATCAAATTCTCTACCAAGATCACATCTTAAGGAAATTATTTTGAATGCTTTTTCATTTTGAACAACCTTGCAAAAACTTTCAAATAATATAAAAGCTTAATTTTTAAATTTTATAATGAAAATCCTTATAAATATTGAATAGACATCAACTAAGACATATAAATTTAGTTTACCAACCAAGCTTGCTACTCTTGAAGGTACAAACAAATCCATATGGATGAGTTCTAGAGGTTTAGATGAATAAATTTTGTTAAAATATTTGAAGGATGATTGGTGATGTTTTCCAAGTTGACATGCATCACAAAATCTGTCACTCTTGAACTTGAGACTCGGTAAATCAGAAACTAGTCGCTTCTTGGATAATTTATGTAAATAATATATATTGTAATGTCCAAGTCTTCTATGCCGGATCCAAGATTCATTTATCCTAGTAGTTAAGCAGATTACATATTGTTTACATAAGGAATTTAAATCCACGGTATACACATTATCTGTTCTAGGTGATCTATATTTAAGTAGTTTATTTTTGAAATATAGAACATCAATTGTTAGAAATATAAACAGCTTAACCATCAACACATAGTTGAGAGATACTTATCAGATTATGTTGCAATCCTTGTACAAATAGTACTTTGTTGATTGAGGCAGCTTCGGGATCTCAAACTGTTCCAATACCAATGATATTCTATTTGGAATTGTCACCAAAAGTGATAAGTCCATCATCTTTTTGAGTGAGTGTAGAGATATTTGATGTGCTTCCACTCATTTGCCTTGATCAGTCACTGTCCATATACCATATGGTCTGTTTGCTTCTGTGACCTACTTCCTGCAATGGAATTTCAAAAAGTTTCTTTGGTACCCATATACTATTGGGTCCAGTTGTGTTAGCCAGCAAAGATATGAAAATCCAGACTTTTTTTGCTTTTAGAAGATCAACAGAATCAAATAAATTATTTGAAATTAATTATTTATTAATACAACTTATTTGAGGTTGTCTTAAGAAACCGTTTTTAGAAATATGTCCCTTTGGTGCACAGTAATTACAATTTAATCATTTTGAGATTGGAACAAAATAATTCATATACTGCTTAGGTTTTTCTGATTTACTTCCAATTCCTAATATTTCATTCATAATGACAGTTTCCCCATGAATTTCATTCAAGGAGTTTTCTCCTTTAGTAAAAATGAGTGATGCAGTTTTATATGTTTCTACATCAGTTTGAAGTGTTTTTATTTTAGCTTCATGATCAATATAGTGAATATTAATTGAATTATACTTATGAGTTAACTCCTTAAATTTCATTAGTATTGTATCTCTTTCATCTGAAATGGACTTGTGAATGTTCATTAATGATTTATTCTTCTTAAAAATAGAATCATACATTTACTTAAGCATGTTTTAGTCAGCTGCATGTTTTTCATTAGAATATCTTGTTTTATAATTAGAGTCTACATTAGAATCAGAAGAATAGTATGATTGTACCTCATCTGTTTCCGCCATAAAGCACATATTGTCTTTTAGATTTACTTCTTCCTTCTCTAAGTCTGATTCTGAAAGACTTCTGGAGTCTTCAGACACACTCCATGCTTCCTTCATTTATTTCTTATCTTTTTTCTCATAATTATTTCTTTTCAAGAACTTATTTTTCTTTTCTTCTTTCAACTGAGGATAGTCAGGTCTGAAATGACAAATTTTCTTGAACACATAACATTTGACTTCCTTTTCATCCTTTTAAATGGTTTTTCAGGAGCATTTCGTATACCTATAGAATTTTCTAAACATTCAGGCTAGCTCAGCTAGTTCTATATCAGAACATGATGGATCAGAACTTTATGATTTCATATTTTTCTTTAGATTTTTTCTTTTCTCTTGAGATGACACTCTTAAGGAAGTTTCTTCTCTGCTGATCAGAACCTTATGCTCATTTTCATTATCTTACGTCATGGATTCTTACATCAAATGTGTTCCAATAAACTCTCTCAGGGTTATTTATTTGATAGTTGTTGACTGTCTAATTGCAGCAGAGATTCTATTCAATTTAATAGGCAGTACTCTCGGTACTTTTAAAGCATGATCAGATTGTTTGATTGGGTCTCTCAAATCTGTTATATTTTTGACAATCACTGTCAATATTCCATTCATTTGAGTAATTATTTCACTTTCAAACATTATGAATGAGAAAAATTTAAGCTTAGTAGTAGCATATCTCATTTTCATGACATTGTAAGTTCCTTCATAAGCAACAAAAATAGTTTTCCACCTCTCATATGCTGTCGGAAATTGAGATACAATATTAAATTCATTAGGACCTAGAATACATATAATTGCATTCATTGCCTTCGAGTTCTTATCATATTTTTCTTCAATAGCTTCACTACATGTCATAGGTTTTTCAGGTGTTTCATAAGGAGTCAAAATCTTAGAATATACTATGTATCCAAGGGTTTTTAGATATATTATCATTCTTGATTTCTATCATCTATAGTTTTCTCCATTGATGTACAGTGCTCTGACCATAGACATTCCTTCTTTTGTATCAGTCATCTTGATCTGTGTATAATCCTTAATTACATTCATCTTGTTAAGGCATTATCAGAAAGATCATCCTTTGATACCAATTGTTCGATCGGGATATACCAAATATAAAAAAGTGGAGGGGTGAGTTGTTACTTTTAAAAAATCCTTAAGAAATCATCTTCGGCCCTTTCACATTAATCAGATGGATTAATGCAGCAGAAATTTAAATAGTAAAGACACACGATGTGTAGTAGTTCGGGGAACAGAAGGCCCCTAGTCCACTCCACCAACACTCTACTACATGAGCTTGGTGATTTTCACTATTCGGTCCCCTTGTCAATAGATCATTCCACAATTGAGTACAGGATGTTGAAAACATTAAAATCTAAGGTAGAAAAAATCCTTCTGGATAAATCATAGAACCTACACATCTTTTTACAAGAATCTGATCACACAAGAATAGAAAAGAAAGGTATTTGAACTTTTCAAATACATTCCCTTTGTTCTTCACAATTGCAACAGAATGCAATTGACAGTAGATGGATCGTCGCCTTCAGAAATAATGATCTCTCAAGAAGAATAATTCTATGTCGATCTGGTTTCAGTAGATATAAAAATATAATTCCAAACTTCATTAGTATTATATTCAAATTATATCATTGATATAGAATGAGTGAATCTTATATCGTGATTCTTCTTCAATAAACATAGCTTTTTCTCACATTCAAATTAACAGATCTGTGTTCTTGATAGTCTATATTGTTATTCTTCTTATAAAATTATTGGAATTGATGTAAGGAAAAACTTTTATATATTCTCTGTGTAAATATCACATCAATATAATAATGATAAGCACATATCCTGCAAATTTAGATCCATAAAAATCGCCTTCTGACTCGTGATAATCAAATATTCTAAATAATAGAGTTGTCGTAACTTCCCGGAATATTTAGATAAAAATCTCGTTTTAAATTGAACCTTTTAAATCATAGATAAAAAAACTTTGACTCAGTCAAAAATGCTCTTTAAAATCAACTTTTAATCCTGCTTGAAATTAGCCTAATAATCCGCTTGTAGACTGTTGCATAATAATATCGTCTTAAATTTTCTGATGCCAAACGTAAGGTTGAACTGTATAGCATACATCTTTCAAACGTTAGGTTGAACACAAATGTAGGATTGATGAAACATACTTTTCTTTTCAATAATCAAACATATGATAAATTATCCATACTTTTAAAAGCTTCTAAATGTAAGGTACATGATCCATACTATTGATGATTTGTAAGGTTGATTACAAAATTAAGGTTGATGAACAATACTTTTCAATATCCAAAAAGTAGGGTTGCCTCCTAACGTAAGGTTCCTCTTCTATACTTTTCCGATAATGTATGGTTGATTAACCAAACTTTTCTAATAACTCAAAAAGTATACACCTCATTTCATCTTTACGCTATGTTTCGCTATGAAGGGTATGAACAATGATTCCAGAACACACTTAAGAAATTCTCGAACATGTAATGCCGGATTATTGTTTCCAGAACACGCTAATGCGAAAAATATCATTGTTCAGGAACATAAATATTTCTTCTAGAAATAAAAATATAATGAATCATAAATTCTTCAAATATACTTAAAATAAAATCATTAGAAATAAATTAAGGGTATTTGTGAGCATTAAAATCATCATAAAGATAGAGTATTGTTCCCAAAATTTTCCTCCTCTTTTAAAAAATTTATATATTATGAATCATTGAAAATCAACACTTTCTCAACAGTTAGTGGTAATTGATAAAATCATACAAGGATGTTGATTCCCTTGTAATTTATTTATGATGAAAGTTGTTACTAAAATAACTATAACATGACTACCCATTACAATTTCTTATTTTTGCGATGTAGACTTTTCTTTGATGGGTTCCACTATTGGGGTGTATTTGTTTGTTCACACCTCTCTTGAGCTGATATCCTTACTGATATGTTTGAGGATCGTATTATAGAGTAAACTAACATACCATAGGGCATTAATATAAGGTTATTTGCTATGATTTGTGAATTGATTATGCATGTTGTTCATTATTGAAATATTTTATTCATGTAAACTAATTTATAGAAATCGAATTATATAAAATGTTTATTTACATATATTTTAAATTTATTTTGATATATCTTCCATCAATTTAAATGAAATCATATTTCTGTTTAAAATAGGAATAATCGTAATTCCATGTTCTTTTATTCAAAATGACCACATATCTAGTTTATTTTTATGGTGTTGATTATGGAACACATGGTGATACCTAACTAGGATATATATCTCACACCCAACCTTTTACTTCAGGAATTTTTAGACTTTCATATTTCTTGTCTGAGCTAAGGGAAACCACCTCATATAGGTAGTGGATGTTCTAAAACCTGTGGTATTAGAGTCCTGAAAATGATTAGTGGTGATTTCATCCACTTGTTGTATGATATTATCGAGTTTTTATCTTGTTAGATATTGAGTGCATTGATGATGTGCACCATTGGTTTTCATGATACCTATTATTTTTTTGGTAATTTCACCCTTTGTTGAGCATACTGCATTATAGTATTTTTTTCATCCTTTATCTTTTGTTGAATTAATTTCTTCTTGAGTAATGTATGATGGAAGGTTCTATTCACCAATCCATATAGATCATAAATTCCCTTCGGGTCATGTCAATATAGGCATGGGTATTAGGGTACCAGAGTATTTAAGCAGATTCTTAGGAGAGACCATTTTCAGTAGGACTTCCTTCCCTTTTAAAAAAACTCATCCCCATGACTTTCTCAACCATCTCTAGTTTCATGGAATCCCATAGATAGGAATCTCTCCATCAACAGTTCCAACTCTATTACTCCATCATATGTGGTAATACCTAGAGGTGGAACCCTATCAAGAATTCTTATATAAAGAACCTACTCAAACTACTGCACTTGAGAATTACCATCCCGAATCACATAAAGGGAGTACCACATAATTTCCATAAACCTCATAGAATAATTAGTAACTATCATCCATCCCCTTTATTCCTCCAAAATCTCTCAAATTGGATCAAATATAAAGTTCAAGGGGTAGTACTCGTCACAGAATATTTGTTGGAATCCAAACTATTAGATTGTAAACTCATAATGTATATGTGAGACTACACAATTCTAGTTATACTATTCTTCGTGAAATGATGGCTATCAGTTCACTGATTTGACCTATCAGGGTTTTCACAAGTCAAAAAACTCAAAATAACTCAAGACAATCATCCACTTCCTAGGGATCTGGCTCACCATTGAACATCATCAGCCTCAAGTGATGGAACTCTTAAAGTGAAAAAAATGATTTGCATCCTCATCCTCCTCTACTAGTATACTCTACTACTCAACTGGAATGTGTTCTTCTTTGTGTTTTCCAAGAGAAAAGATCTCTCAAGATGTCCCCTAAACTGAGGCATCATCAGTCATGGGATAATCTTCAAAATCCTGAATCAGTATCCTATCTTGCTATCATTGTATAACAATCCTGAACGTAATCAAGATGTACAAGATTAACATAATAATATTTATTTATTTATATATTAGGATCTCAATTAAGAATTGTAATCAAATGAATTAATCTAATATGATGTACTAACCAATGCTCACTGTAAACAATGTTTTGGTATGTCAAGTCAACAAGAAATAGTATTAGTTAAAGTGAATAGATACATCAACCACGACATGAGCACTTCGTTCCCTATCCTAAAATCCATACTCAAGACAATTTGACAATATTTTAATAAATTACAAACCGAACCTCATAAGTGGAAAAATCCCCAAAACCATCCTATTGTCAAACCACCTCAAATCCCAATCCGTAACGACCATACCCACCATGGCCCACTTGGATGATAGAATACTAATCCACCAAAACCCCAATCCCACCCCCATATGATTGAGGTTTTCAAGAATAAAATGTAAGGATTAAATATAATGTTATTAATTTTTCTAATGTACATGTACACATGCACTCATACATCTCCATTTAGAAGTGTAGAGAAATAATTATAAAATATAGTAACATCTAGAGTAAAAATAATGCATGTAATAGCCTCTAGGGAATAAAAAAGAGTATGAAAATATTATCTAAATGATAAAAGGATAAATATGCATCCAACCATAAATAGTGTCCCAATATAAAAATAAGTTGAAAATAATGGAAGATGGGATGTCCCAACTCCATATCTTGGAGCCTTGCAACCGTATACGTTCAAATTCACCGAAGTATACCTAAGTTCCAGCAATGCCACTACCAAACTGTCTGTCACCTATATAAGACACGACATGTGTAGTAAAATCCCATGTAAGGGTGTGTATATACATACCTAGTAAGATTCTCAAAAAATTGATGGGGGGAGAAATAGAAGACAGTATAAATGTTTTCAACTCAACCCAAAGTTAGGGGGAAACATAACACAATGACACACACACACACAAACATATATATATATATATATATATAATCAAATAAGAAACCAAGACAAGATAGGAATGAGATCTCCATCTCACTTCCCTGAACAAGAAGATGAGTCTACCTATAGCTTGAATGGTCCACCATTTATGCTTCGAATCTCGCATGTATGTTTGATGAAATAACTACATTGATGACCCACACAATGAATCATTGTTGAAAACTAGAGGGGGAGAATAAAGAAGTAGAGGACTCATAACCTAGTGAATCAATGGGATCCTACATAATAGGTATAGGACCAAAACCCAAGTCCCTCAGGGGGGACAACTCAGTTGTTAGAGGATCCATTCCCATTTTCATTAGAGGGTACCACTCAATAGGTAAAGGACCCACACCCTAGACCATCTATGGGTACAACTAAGTAGGTAGAGGACCCACAACCTAGAAATTCAGGGGTCACGACTTACTATATAGAGGATCCATACCCATGTTCATTAGGGTTTACAACTCAATAGGAAGGGGAACCACTTTCTAGTGTGTCAGGGGGTACCACTTTGTATTTAGATTGGTACGGGGGACCCACACCCATGTATGATAGGGGGTTTGCAAACCCAGCCTCTCTCTGATGATCTATCCCAATCACATCCATCATTATGTTTTTCATATAATGAATCTACTCAGAACATCATCCATAAAATATCAAAATACACTACCAAGAAAACCATCATGTTCGACCTGGAAAACAAACTCATGATTGGATGCACACTGGCCAAAATCTATGTTGAAATTATGGATATATGATAGATATAAGTATCATAAAGAAGTACACAACCTGTCAGGGATGTCACAGGGTGTCTTACCTCACCTATAATCATGTTCATGTACTTTCCATCAGACAAAATGTTTTCCTTGTAGTAAAACAAAGAATGTAAGGGTATTACACAATGTGTCTAAACATCCGTAGTCTAATACATGTTAACCTAGTCATAAAAAATTCCTTCAAGTCATGTAAATATTCTGGATCTATCTGTGTGTGTGTACTCACAGAGTACATGTGGGTTAGACAACAACTAGTCACATGGAGTCAGGGGTCAAACATGAAGTGTCAAAATTATCTCCGCAAGAAAAACATAGTTGATGAAGCCATGGGGCTACATGGTGTGTGATCATCAATGTGTATTCCGTGTGTTCTAGATTTTTTCAGAACACTAGATCCATCTTGAAGATGCCAGATTCACTATTTATACTACACATCACACCAGTTTGACCACCTAAATTTTGGGTAGTCACCTTCATCCATCAATTCTAGCCCTCCAGTTTTCGGAAATCATATTTCATTGATAACACAATGATCGCAAACTGCTCAACGGTCCACCCACCACTACCACTCAGACATAGGTCCCAGTTCCATAGGATTCATCACTCGTACACCATGAACTATTATGATCCCTCCTAAAATCTTATATCCATTAATTTCATGTGAATAATCTGAAATCTAGGGGTTTGATCATGCTTGAACCCGCTCAACAAAGTTGAACTGTTCCCCCATAGGGAAAAAAAGAATAATGGGATGAATTATGGATGAAAAGAAATATTAAAAGGGTGGAAAAATCTTTTCACAAATGTTATAATCAAGTGATTATAAATTGGGGAATCCATAGTTATCTCATGACATGAAAAAATAAAATAAATTGCTTAACAATTTTGTCGAAAAAGGGGATCATGTTGGACATTTAATGGCAAAAAAAATAACCATATCAAACTCATGCATCAAAAAAATAATCTAGAGGGACTAAAACACAATTGATGAGTCATAAATTGATTATTGATTGTTTTTTAAATAACAAATTCTCCAAGGATGGAGAAGATCTGAGGCATTCACTTTCTACCAATTCACCATGATCTGATCCCCGAGCCTCATCCAATTTTTATTCTCAAACAAAGGTGTTCAGATATATTATTTTAAACCAACCAGAGTTATGTGGTTAACATTTTATAATATTTATCACGACATATTTATAGAGGATTATATTTATTCCATTTAAAATAAAACAATTAAAATGATAATTTATTTTAATTTAAATTCACTCATTAACGGCTTCCTCACCTAAATGTCTAGTCCCGACCAAATTTAGGTCTCCCCTATGGTAAAACCTATGCTCTTAATTAATATTTATTATTTTATTGTTGACTTGGGAAAAAATTCAGGTGTTATTACATTATTTATGAAAATTTTCTTGATCGTAATATAAAATATATTTACTATTTTTATAAAACATAATTCCATGCTCACCAGGCCTGGGAAGCATGTGACACCTCAGTGCCTGGATCTAATAACAATACATAATTTATTTAAATGTATTACATGATAAAAATAGAGTCTCTACTCAACCTAAAAAACATGTGTATAAAAGCAGGATGGAAGGGGATAGAAGAGCCTACAAACATGCCATGGTTTAATTGAAAATAGAGAGTAATCGACTACTAAATGGAATGATTCAGCCAATACATAAAATTATGAAAATATTTTAGCTCACCTAAATAATTTCATGAACTACATATTGATGATTTTAATTCTCAATGTCCCATGAAACTCCAATCGAAAACTACATTCAAGGCATGAGATTCATAAAACATAGAATCTCGATAAAATTCATTGCTCCTCGGCCCGATTTATTGCACACAATGAATCCAAAATTTTTCAATGTAAATTTAGTTATAGTATGACTTATAACCCACATATAAGATTTAAATTTTGATATTAATAATTCATGAAACACAAACTAACATTTTTAATCATCTTGATGTCATAATCCAACTATTATGGTTCTGTTACAATTCCAACCTCTACCGAACCCTCCTCAAGCCACCAATAAACACCACTATCACCAAAATTCACAAAGTAATAGTTTGTGATGTATTATAAATTTATATAATTTACCAATAAAATGATCCAAATCCTTAATAATTTAATAACAAACCTGAATGGAATGAGTGGGTTCGAACAACCACCACAATAGATACCTCTTAGGGGTTTCATAATACCTCAATCACTGGATCTATCCAAATGAGAGGGATAGTTTGGGATATACCTTACACTGAGTGGGGGTGAATTAGTGTTGATTAATTTTTATACAAATTAAAAATATTTTATCCCTACATCTTTTGACATATTTGGATCTTGATTCTCTTGTTTTCTTTTCCTTGTTGCTTACAATAATAGAAAGAAGAAAAAATATACACACAGTATTTTTACAAGGATCGCCACTCAATAAGGGAATCTTTGTCCTTTACTTGCATGGGAATGACCGGTTCATGGATTCTAAACTATAATGTAATATTTTTTTAGTATGGGTCAACTTGGAAAACAATCCCCTATTCATTGTGGGTCCCTACACTTTGGAGGGGGTGGAAACCAATCCCCTTCCCTAGACTGGTGATAGCCAAACACAACATTAAACATCCTTACTAGTTTATTATACAACCTATAGAGATAGTCTACTTCCTTATTGGTAATTTAGGTTTTTATCATGGTCTTATTTCAGGATCTTCTCTTTATTTACTTTCAAAGCATTATGCAAGAAATTTCTTTATTTCTTTATATTCTTCTCTAGTGTAATACCAACTGCACTAGTCTGTTTCTTTCTTTATCTAGAATCACATACAACTATGTGATTTTTAAAGAAATTAATATCAGCTTAATTATCACCATAAGAATCAAATTACTCTACTTTAACCATTAATTCATGAGATAATGCATAATACATTTTGTTTGAAACTTTCTTCCATTTATTATTTCTTTTTTTACACACATGAACACAATAATTTTGGTTCTTTATTTATGTAATTTAACGTTTGAAAGTGCATGAATTCCATAATGCACTCTCTTCATCCTCTCTTTGTGTGAGAACCCTAATGGTTGTGGTAATTTGAGCACCCACAAAAGCTTTTCTCTTTCTCGTCTTATTTCTATTCATTCATTCTCTTGCACTTGGTTATGGCATTTCTTTATATTTATATGTATATGTTCTTTCATACCCTAATAGGTGAAACCCTTTATTTGTGTGAGATTCTTCTGCAACCAACCATGCAAGGACTTGGGAATTTCTTTAAACCATGGACATGGGTGCACGCAACACGTACTTCCCTTATCATACACACTCCTTCGTCACCAAAACATGATCCCTTGTAAATAGTAGAGTGTAAACATGCATACCTCTGAGAGTTCTTCTTTAACTCGTGAAACCAGGGTAGCCATGGGCTCTGTTCTTCACATAGGGGATGACAAGTTCTTCTTTTGGCATGAGGTGTATAGATCTGCCTCCTTTGAAACCTTTGGGAGAGAAAAATACTCAATCACTAGATAACGATGGTGTGTCCTTCACAAAGCACAATGAGGGTTTTATGAAACCTATCACCTTTTAGGGTGATGGTTCTTCAAGAAGCTATTATAGGGTGTATATAACATGTCGAAGGCTTGCGGTATCTCATCTTCATTGATCCTTGAAGACTCATGGGGCTATTATTTCTCTTCATGAAGTTATATATAGGGAGATTCTCTGTTTTTAGAAAACAGGATATCTCAAGTATCTCGGAGCCTAACCACTCATTGTCTCAGGATCCTCCTTTTATAGGTGAGGGAAAATCCTCTTCTATATTTGATATCCGTCTGAAAATACCAGGAGGTCATGACATTGAATGATTAGGATATTTGGTGTTTTGAAATATTACAACATGTGGGTGAATATATACTGAGATTTGTGGCATGTTTCCTTTTTCGAATTTGTGTCCTTCTCTCTTCAAATAGATAGTTTGAATTTAATATCATGATTATCCTATTTTATATCCACACTCGAATCCATGTGGCCTCCGAAACAACGTTTTCCTCATCCGATCCTTCTTCTTTGAGATATCACATGCAATCAAGACATAGATTTCTTGAATGGTGTCAGTTCAATACAAAGCCACTCACAATGTCAAAATGATAAGAGATGGTGGTTCAGATGTGATCATCAATTGTCTAATATTATCAACATGAATAATTTCCTAGGAATTGGTATCCTATGATATGAATCCATAATAATTCTCTAGACATCATTATTTCAACCAATATTCATTCACTTTGGTGTTTCTTCTTCATTTTGACAACTGTTGACACCTTTTGACAAAAAATTGAACTCATACCCAATGTGGTCCCAACACCAAACTCACCAAACCAAAACATTGCCAAAATTATTCATACATAACAAGACATCAACATCCTCATCCAACACACAACAGTACACTATGTTCCAAAATCATGACATCCATCTTTCCATAACATTATATTATCTAATTTGGGTAGCCTCGTCTCAACTTAAAAGGTTTCAAATCTATCATGGTGTAACACATATTGATGATAAAATAGGTTTTCCATTATAAATTTTTGAACAGTTCTTCGACACATTATATCATAAAAGAAAATAATATCTCTTACAAACAAAAAGTATCAAACATTACATCATCAATGAAAATAATATCAAGGGAAAATGAAAAATAACAATAGGTATTTGCAACACATCTCTGTGTCATGGTCCAAAGTACTCTCCTCTAGGAAACCATTATTTCATATTCGGAAAACTATAGGGATTAATCACTAATGTACTATCTTTTCTCAGGGATCCTAGATTTCTATTATCCAATCCATGAATGTCATGTCATCATTGATATCAAACTCTCCCTAGTCAATGATGTGGTAGTCATCATGATGATACTAAATATTGTGGGGCACGTGAAACATTTGAGGGATCCAATCTATGTAAGGATGGTTTTACAAATGGTAAACAACCTTTATAGCATAACTCAACTCCCCAATTTACAAACCTCCACCAACTCTGTTGTGGAAAAAACATCACGAACAAATTATACAAACCCTCAAACTACAAAGACCTCTGTCTAATTTTATAATCATTCCACATATATACATACACCCCCCTCATCCTCTCTCGACCCAACTAGATCTTCTCCATCAATCTATGAACCACATAACAACCAATAACATATAACTCCCCAAACACTATCCTACACAATATAGAATGACACAATCGCCTATGTAACTACTCAAATAGATCCATGAAAATGAATGAGTGATAGATGTTGTGTAATATAAAAATATTGAGAGGTATGTTTTTTACCCATGTTCTAAAAAAGACCAGGGCACAATATTAAAAAAAATCCTCTAGTTTCTAGATTCTGTGATCTTTCTTCCAAACTATCTAAGGGAGGAAATCAATGATAAGGGGAAACCGAGGGCCCAAATAATGTGGTAATATCCTTCATACGAATGATATAAAAAATGATCTTGATCATAGATAATGTTCCTGATTAATCCATGATTCATTACCACATCATCCACAATCTCGCATGTCAATACATTTATAACACTCACCTCATGGATTGCCTAAAAATTAGTAATCTACATTAGTTGATCCACTATCAAACAAACTATATCACAACCTTCCTAATCCCAGAGTATCCTAGTGGTGAAATTCATCGATTTTCCCCCAAATTAAACTAGATAACCAAAAATTGGTATAAAAACATCTTATATCGAGGTTTTCTACTTTAATATTCTATAAAACTAGATACATATCCACAAACTCTACTATTTAACATTTTATCTCATGAAACCAATGTAACCTCCTCAATAAATGATATAACTTGGTTACACCGAGATTCAATTCTAAATGAAATATATGAAACTGAAAAATAACTTCCTTAAGAACTACCAATGAAAAAAACCTCCCACTAAAATAATATCTAGTTCTGACCAACCTCTGACCATCCCTCAAGTGAATCACAACGTCCAACATGGTCATGCATCTCCTATACCTCATAGTCTCCATATTGAGCCTCCTCTACCAAATGCATCAAGGAAAACTCCATAGTCATTTGAGGAATACATTCTTGGATACTACTCTCCACCATGTTAAGATGCATCACCATAATATCCTCCATCTATTTCCAATCATCAATATATTTCCAAATCACATTTCATTGTGACTTCCTACTCATTGAATTGATAATAACATTCCTCTCTAATAAGGTGTAACATATCTGAAAAACATAATATGGAAGAAACTCTATGAACCTCTTCTGGTGTAGACTAAAATATCACTAAGAATTGAAATATTTTAGGCACTTGTGGACTATGGAAACCATGAATATATTTCCAATGAGTTAATACCACCATATCCTCAACACAAAAAAAAAATTCTACATGATCTAGATAATGGGTAATATTGTTGTTTTCATGGGGTTGAAACTATCTAAACTTATAATATATCACATATCTATACTAAATCAAGACTCACCTTAATAAAAAAGGAGAATAATCATAAAGAACCTAAAACATCACCACCTCATTGGGAAACCTAATCATGAGAGAACTAAAAAAAATTATCATTATCTTAATCAAGAACTTCCTGTAATTTACCAGTCCACTCAAAGGCATGTTCAATCATAGAAAATTGTATAATAGGGATGAACCCATAGAAAAATTGATAAGAAACATTTGATAATATATAAACATTCCAAGAATGTTGTGAACTAATTCTATGTTCCTAGGTGATTCCCAATAAATAACTACCACACACTTTGATGAATCAGAAGCCACAACCTTCAAAGACACCACATGACCTAGTAAATTCATCTCTACCATACAGAACATACACTTGAAGATATTTACCTAGATCTATTGGTGCTAAAAGAACACAAAAACTTATTTGAGATTCTCTACATTCTCCTCCTCTATCCTTGTGTAAATAAATATTTCATCCAAAAACATGAAAAAAACCATTCTAGGAAATCATGGAATATGAAATCCATAAATCCATGACCATGGCTGATGTATTTGTGACACTGAACAACATTACCATGAACCTAAATTTTCCATACCTTTATATGATGGAATTATTTGTGATGTCCATATCCTTCACCCTCATCTGGTGAAATCAAGACCACAATTCAACCTTATAAAACAAATTGGATCCCATCATCTGGTCGATTATATCAACAATCCTTCGAATACGGTAATGGTATTTTTCCATTTTATAATTAAACCTCTAAAATTAATATGGATCGCTTAATTTTTTAATAGAAGTAAAACCAAACAACCTAGATTTAATAATCCCCTAACCTGAAGAGTAAAAGTGAAGAATCGTTTAAATGTGTTTTTTCAAATGGTATTTGACCTACTAGTTTCACCCAAGGTATCGACCACGCACTTCCATTTTACTACACCCTTGTAGTAAGTGTATTTTGGGACCATCAATTCTTATCTAATATCATCATAAACTATTTTAATGCTATGTTCTTGAAAGTCAAGATTCAACACTACATTCAGGGAAAAATATTTCTCAAAAATAATGATATTCAGATCGAAAACTATATTACTATACCACATCCTAATTTTTTTTGTTTCCCTAACCTATACATTTGTACAATTTCTCTCCTTAGATCACCCATGCATTCTATCTCTATATATCTCTCTCTCTCATTTGCAACTACTGCATAATCTTGTGACCCATTACCTTCTCCAAAATCATCAGTGATTAGTAAAAACATTTATCTGATCTTGAAATCGTCAAGACAATCATTTCAAACCTAGGATTCACAATAAAAGAGAGAAAAAATATGGAGTGTTTGACCTTTAAGACCCCCAATATGCACCAAATGAGAATGAAGGTGAATGACCAGCACTATAGGACACCACCTTTATCGACTATGGTCTACCATTGAATAGTGGTGTTGCAGCCAATATTGGAGGTCCAAAAATCTAGGTGCATACCATTAAGATTAAAACTAGGCTCATTACCATGATCCTAAATATGTGTTAATATAAAAGGATTAAATGATAAGACATCCATGAAAAAATATCCAATTTTTTATAGATTTTGTATAAATTTTTAAACCAGGATAAAACTTTAGATGTAATAAGATTAATGTTATTCTCTTTCTCCTTATGAAATAGATCCAATGAATAGTATAATGGTAAAGATATCATGTTTATAATGACATGGGATGTGTTAGAAAATATATTTATAGATAAATACATTCCACCAATATGGATGTGGAAGCTCTATAGTTATGAACAAAAGATTCCCAGGAAGATCGAGATTCAGTATGGAAATCATGAGATAGATTCCTGGAGTCTACCAATAAATAACAATATTAAAAACTAAATGTGTTGATTAAATTAAATACCATCTATAAAGGTATTTAGTCTACTACATGTACAGTAGTTGATATCACTGCTGATGACATAATCATGATAAAGACACCATAATTTTGCTAGAAAATTCTTGATGAATTTCATAAAAGTGATAATCGATGGAAAATTTATATAGGAATTAATCGGTGTGTAATTAATATAGTGGAATAATATAACCACTTTGATTATCAAGTTCATGCTCTTACTGAGAAGTTGGAATCATTTCAATTACCTGTTGTGCCACTACCTCCTCAAGCTCTAACATTGAAAATTCAATCTTCCAGGATGTGCGGAGGTGTTCAATCATACCACAATTATAGGGAAGGGTTAAAAGAACCCCCAAATACGAGACTATAATTATATAAATTATAATAAACAAGTACATCAATACGATAAACCCCAAATGTATCAGTAGAAAAACTATAAACCGATGTCATCTCAATAGAAGAAACAACAAAATGATGGTTACATTCAATATAGAAGTGTACATGTGCCAAAAATAAACCTAGTTCAACTTATGCACCCCCCTCCCATTACAAGTTACATCTCTTATACCTCAATAACAATTCCAAAAAAATTTCCATAGAGCTCATCAATTCCCAACAGCTCAACTGATGTAATTTTAACAAACCCCGCAACATCCACATAAACAGGACAAACCTCTTAACACTAATCTGTAAAACATGCTCACTAAATTTTTTATAGAAAGTAGAACAAATAATGATAAACCATGAAAAAAATATGAAAACCCAAAATTCTACATTATAGAACCTATAGGATCAAATGGGACAAATTTCATGGACCTTATCAGATTAAAGAATAGGATTTTTCCTTAAAATTATAAATCTTGTCTGATTGAAGATTCAATTTTTATATTTGAAAAATGTGAAAATGTAATGGAACATCAAAAACCATATCTAATTGAAAAAAATAGTTGAAATAATAAAAAAAACATGGTAAAGGGAAAACTTAATATGTAGAACCTTTTGAGGAATCTCCAGTTGAAGAAAATACTCAAAAGGATGATTACTATGTGGTGCCACCAGCATACATGCCACCACTCCCCTTTCTTGAATTAATAAAACTAGCCAATTACAATGGGTAATTTAAAATTTTCATGCATTTGGATAAAATCGTTCATAATAATTTGCATTTTGTAGAGGAAATTTCACAAGTACCTTCCTATTCAAGACTCATCAAGGAAATTATCTCAGGTAAAAAAATAAAATTATAGACCTAGTAATAATCTCTATGAATGAAGAGTTCAACAAATTTGTCCCACATATATTTTATCAAAAAAATATGAAAACCTTTATATTTTTCAATTCATTTCACTATTGGGAAATATCCTTTTGAAATGGAATTGTGTGATATAAGAAAAATTGTAAATCTATTGCATATAAGTTTTTACAATAAGTTGGGACTTGTATATGTGAAATCAACATTGGTGAAACTCTAACTCACTAGTTATTCATCCTAGAATCTAGATGGATTTCTCGATGATGTTTTATTAAAAGGGTAAAAATTCATTTTCTCTAATGATTTCCTCATTTTGGATATCAAATTTGAAGATGGAATCTCGTTCATTCATGTAATACCATTTAATTCCTCTAGGAAGGTGTTAATTGATGTTAACATGGAGAGATTTATATTTATAGTTGGATAAAGGAATGTTCCTTTCAATCTGGAGATGTTTTTTAATAAAAGAAATGTTTTGAAAATTGAAAACCCATTACTCATGCTAATATAAAAGAAGAAGCTCATGTAGGATGTTAAGACAATAAAAGGAAGCCACATCCTATAAAAAAATAATCCAATGTTCCCAATAATACATATTGATCAAAACATCAAACATGATAGGTCATCCTTACATTCATCCCCTATATTTTCAAAATCATTGTATAGGGGTATCAAATCAAAGCTATAGTCATCTGCTTCAAGAAATGTATTGATCTAGAAAATAAATAATCTATTATCTAGGAGTCAACCCAATGTATCTATAATATTCTAGGATTGGGTGGTCAAATATTTAGGATGGTTTTGTGGGATGAAAGAGGTTTTTTGAGAGGAACTGATCCAAAAGGACATAGTTTTCATAACACACACCATGTAACATGTAGATGAGTGAAAGTGTCTAACACAAATTTATTTTAAAAAAATTATTATTTGAACATGGTGTATTAAATAGATTGTGTGTAGTTATCAGGTAATGTTTTAAATACCTTGAACCAAGGGTTAACGATGCCCTCCCCATCATCGCTCCATCTTTCTCATGTCACAACTTCTAACATTCTCTCTCGATCTACCTCATGGACATTCAGACATCCCTTCTTGTCGACCAGCCATGTCAACTCCAACGAACTTCTCCCTCTCATTTCCCTTTATCCCAATTGGCACACACAATGATTTTGTGCTCCCAGTCCATAACCCTCACACAGAACCATGTGAGAAATCATCTTCTACCCAAGTAGTGGAGGACCACACCCCTTACACCACATTTTGATCCATCCTTCTCATCCTCATCCTCCTCCACTACGTCAACTCCATCATTCAGGGACTCTCAGTCATCTTCTGAAGGATTGTGGTGCCCTGAATATCCCAACCTTAATCCCTTCCTCTATTTAAATTAACCCACACACCATGTGTAGTCAGTACATTTGTTTTCCAAGCCTATGTGGGCCAAAAAAAGTGGGAATTCATTTTACTATAGTACATCCACATCCACCATGAGGTTCTTTGTCTCATGGATCAGCTATATCTGATCCTGATCACAAAAGTGTGGGAGGAGACTTATAGTAGGATCTTCATTATGTTATTGTCCATTTTTTATATTGGAATAGACTTCATATGCTTAAAACATATAGGATATTTATGTGATCTAATCATAGTAAATTTTACAGTTGGCATGGGAATATAATCACCTAAGATAATTACCTCCCCAATCCTCTCTACCTTGCAGCTCAATACTAACAAGGCTGAGGCTGGGAGAATTTGGATACTGATCTCTAGAGATGACCAAATTGTTTATAACACCTACACCATGAAGAGTAAAACACTCTGATGTGACACCCTAGAGATGTTGCTCTGAGCCCCCACACATGCTTTACTGAAATGTGGTGATTCCCACGGCATGATCATCTTGATCCCGGTCTATATTCTAGCCTCATCCCTTGGAGGAGCCTCTATCAGCATCGCTATGCAGTTTGAAGAGTTATAAATGAAGTTGTAAAAATAGACTAATGACATTTTTATGGGTCAATTATTCATCACCCATTTAGTGAGTCATCTTCATGCCTTTAAGGTAGCGAGGCCCCACACATCTCTTGTACCTGTAGAGGGAATATCTCTTTTAATTCTCCACAAAATGGGGCTTATAAAAAAGACTAGGGAAATATAATAATGCATGTTAGCATGCATGGTGGATGATAATGAGTCCTCCTCTTATCATTTTTATGACTCAGAAACCCCAACCTACCTATATCAACCACATAATCCCACTCTATCCTCTACCATCACAGTAGCCACCACCCCTATCGTTACCCAAACCAAAAAACATAACCCTAATCCATTGAAAACTAACCATCCCACACAGTCACCCACCCCACCAATCAGTGCTGACCTCTGGCTCTCCGACAAGTATATTTTAGTAAACCTACACCAAATTATTCACCACTAAGGAATCCCCTTAATTATTCCACCATTCATTGCTAACACTAAAATTATATCAGACACTATAGACCGTCACACCATACCATAGGTAGGCCCTTAAACCTCCACAATTCCATCACCAACACCTAACCTGGATGACGAACCCTCAGTCTTAATAGGCCCTTCTTCCCAGAAGGTGTTTTCTACAGATTAGGACCAATAGTGAAAGAGCCCCACCCTTCCACCATCTATTGATATTCCCTTTATTAACCTAGTTTCTAGACACATTTCCACTATCATGACTAAAAAATCACCTCCAATAGCCACTGAGAGAGCGTTTAGAACCAAGACACCCACAGAAGCTGATTACCCTCTTTCCCCTCCCTCCATCATTGTTCCAGATAAGACTCTTGATGAACAACTAAACAATTTTTATTTTACATCATATTTCCCCATGTATTCCACGCCCATTCTGTACTTTTTATGGGTGATAAATATTTTTTACTTCTATTGTTATTTTCAGATTGATGTATCATTACTCTATATATAGATGAGATAAAAAATTCCATTCAATATTGTGTGGATTATTATTCATTACATTACTGTATTACATTAGTCATGTCTAGATATTATTTCCCTTCCATGGTAATGGATACACCTGTTCTGCCACTATCTTCTCTCTTGCATTGTGTGACTCACAATCTAAATAACATTGAGCGATAACAAGATGAGTTATCAGTGGAAATATATGATTTGTAGAGGTACCCACCACAATGGAAAAAGATTATTTTCATACCACATTAGTTTAATTCTCAATACCCTCATTAGGTATTTAATCCCACCAATATTCCATTCTAGCTATATGAAATAGGTACCATTTCTTCAAAGAGACCACACACTTCTGAATAGATAGGTAGCACTACCTAGTTTTTTTCCATCCATCTGGCTGACGATGTCATTGTTAGAACTTTATAAGAGCCAACCCATACTTCAATTTTTTATATTTTACTAATTTTATTCTAGTACTTAGGATTTTTTTCATTTAGTATAAATGTTTTTATAGGTCAAATTGAACTACATTTTACCATCATATCTTCAGGTATTTTATTTTTTGGTCATTACAACTCACAGTGCACACCTTCCCATTTCACTACTTTCATTTTGTTTAAACCCTATGGACTAATGTTTTATCTGGTGAAATTTTTTTTATAAATAAACAAGAATGAAACCCCAATTAATATTATCATCCACCATGTTTTCCCATGGAATAAAACTCCTTACAAGGAGATCTTGATTCCCTTGATTCAATTTCAAAGAATAATTTTTTTTCTATGCTATATTTGTGATATCTCTCCCACGATACATTCCATGAAAGTGTGGACACTATCTTGTTTTAGGTACGAGGGAGTATTTCTTGAGATTTATTATTGATGAACTTGGATTGTTCCTTATTTTATACTATTTAGGAAACATTTTTCACTGAAACAATGTTTTATACTTCAAAAATAATTATTCCAAATTAAATAAAAGACAACATTAATTTTTAAATTGTATAATTCCATTTTTTACTCATGTTTATATTATTATAATGATTTCATAGTTTAATAATTTAATTATAATTCATTCTCTAAAAAATTATTTTGATTTACGCTTGACATGATTTTATTCCCAGGGTGATTTTGAGTATTTTTATACTCTAATTACCAATATAATTCTATACCCATGATGTCATATTATTTTCAAAGAATATTTCATGAGAAATATATAGGGAATGAAAACATTTAGAGTTTTCATTGAGATCATATTGAGGATATTACTGAACAAATTAAATATTAATATGATTGTGGAAATATTTTGTTGAGAAACGATTTCCTGGGACTAATATTAAATCATTCCTTCTTTATCTCTTAGATTCATTCAATAAAATTTTTAGGATGGATCCATTTCTGTTCAATTATCCCATCCAACACTGCTCTTGGCATTATGAATGATTATCCATTGAACATATATGGGTAATTTATAGCTAATGAACACAAGATGTTATGATTGAGGAGATATACTATTGAATTTCCACCATATTGATATGATGTGGTCCATGATTTCTCTAGAAATTTTATACCTACCATATTCCTTTTAATAATATATAAAAAGAAAAAGAAAAGGATTTTTAATAGGGAAATAGGAAGGTAAAAACAAACATTTACCGATCGATGAATTATCAAATGTATCATCTCTATTTATGGGATATAATTTGGAACCATCTAGAACATGAATTAAAAAAAAACAAAATAAATTAAAAAATAAAAAGAATGGAAGATGGTACATATTTCATATTTTTTTGATATACTCATGAATCCACTCTAAAATTCTTGGATCATGTATACCTTTTTATTTGGGTGAATTCACTTCATTGCAAAATTTATTTCAATCATTCATTATACACTAGAGATTACAATTCTATATATCTTTATTTTCATTTTCTACCCACATTCCCCCACCCAAAGAGTGATTAGAACCATTTTTGTTGATACCCCAATGATTGATTATTATTTTTCTTTACAAAGTGGTCATGATATAACTAAAGAATGTCTATGGTAATGAACATGTATTTAGGGTATGAGCATAACTTCAGTTACATTTTACCCCAAGTTAAGAGATAAAATATCTTGTGAGTTAAATTGAATAATGGGTATAGAATTAATGTAATAGTTATGAAATTGTAATTAAAGGGATTAAAAATTTGGATAAATAATTGAACCTTGAGGTATCAATATTTTTGTCTTCAAGATTGATTATACATGGAATTATTTTTATTCTTACACTTTGTTTAATTTTATTGTTTTTAATAAAGGATTAATATATAAAAAATATTCTTTTGGAATCCAGGAAGAGATTATTTTTTATTGAGGAAAATAAATTGGTCAAGAGTATAGTAATTTGATAAGATGAATTTTAATACACATATTGGGTAAATTTATTAATGGATTATTCTTGTATCATTCAATAATACTCTTGGTTTTGGTTCTTTTCCACATGAATTAGACATTTTGGACTTAAAAGAAAGAAATTGTAAACAAAATGTGCCAAAACATTCTTTATAAACCGTGTATCACATATACGACATATTTAACTCATTTACAACATGTTTTATAACCCCGAAGGAAAACCTAAGAATATTTTTCCTGGCATTAAGACAACATAGAGTATGTCAATCCACTACATGATGTGCAGATTTTATAAATAAATATCTGTGAAAAAATAAATTTAAAACATAACATATAGATATTGCACGACAGACATGTTTCAAAGGGTTTCATGGTAAAAGATATGCTCCAGTTATTCAGTGAGAAAATTAGATTTGAATTACACTATATAAAACCATCTTAAATGAAATGTATATATCATGCCTCAAATAATTTGAGCTGTTACACAACATGTATTAAATGCACACAATGTATTTCTTATTCCAATTTATATATTCATCACTATGCATGAAAGATAAATCATAACACTTTATTTTAATTATTGTTTTTATTCAACCATTTTCATTTTTACTCATTGTAAACTATATTTTTTTTATCAATTTTGTTGTTTTCTGAATCGTTGTGAGTTGTTGATAATTATGCATGAATTATTCCCTTATTTCAATATTTTATTTTTTTCTAATATTTGTATCCATAACTACCTCCCATTCTTGATCAATATTTCCACGTTCTTTATATCATTTTTTATTCACAATAATTTTATGATATTTTATTTTTTATTATTTATTTCTAATTTTTATCCATTTGATAATGCAAAGTTGATTTATTATTAGATTCATATTTATTGAAATTGTTTAAAATTTATTATTTCATGATTAATACTAGATTTTACTTTTTGTCAATATTTTTTTATTCCTAATAGGCTTAATATTTATTTCTTCTGATAATAAACACCATGTGTGGCTAATAAGCTTGTGGGTTACATGTTGAGAGTAGGGGTGGTTTTGAACCTAATGAATACCACAAGATCAAAACATGGTAACCCTATTGGTAGTTAAATTTTTTAGAACATTTTTCAATCTCATTCATTTACATTATCCCTGAACATCAGTGGAGAATAATGAATAACCATGACCTAGATGGAGTTGATTAGTGTAGAGCTCATAGTTTTTAATTATTTCAACCTATAATACTAGCTTCTGGAACATTGGTTCTCAATTACTCTAGAACAATAAGTCTTTTCGGTCATAGGTTGATCAAATGGGCTGGACCAAGGTCAATTGATGTACTTTTCACAACATCATATCATATTCCATAGCTCTATCCAAAGTTAAATGTATGAATATCACTTTTAATATACCCTAAAATTGACTTTAATACCTTTCTTCATTACTTGAAGTAAAACCAAACTACCCAAATTTAATAAAAACAAACCCTAAAGAGTAATAGTGGGGAATCATTTAAAAGGGGGTTGTTTGAATGGTTTCTAAAGATCCACTTGTCCTTGTGGGATTGAACACGCACTACCACATTGATATGACCTTGTAGTAATTGTATTTTGGGAATATAATTTCTAATATGATCTCATCCCATGTGAATTCAAAGACCATTTCAGGTGAGTCACTCACCAACATACTCTACTCCTTATCCCTCTAAATTGGAAAACAAAAGACTTATTGGGAAACAATAAATGAATATGCACAAATAATTCCACAAATCCAATCTAAGGGAAACATCATATAGATATAGTTTTTTTAAGAAGATATCCCCCACGGACTGGTGTTAGCCCATCACTATTTTATATCCCCAGATCACATCAAACAATATAGAATGTCCTCTAACATTCATAGAAAACACTGATGAAATTGGAAGCCTCCCCACATCAAGTCCAAAATAACAAACCAATGTTGGAGAAGTAAAGGAGTTCAAGGCTCCTAAATAAAAAAAAAAACAAACACCGGTTGATAAATAAAATTATTTTACGTACAAAATCCTCTATACATACTAGTAACATTGCTTCTATTATCTGTATCTATCCAAACCCATATTATCGTCACCTCTACATCTAGCCTCTATAACCATTCTCTAGTCGAATTCCCTATGGATAGGGACCATCATGAGGCAACCCCTTACAACATGATAATCTATTAGATATAAAATAATACTAAACTGTTCTTGTGACTAAAACAACCTCATTTAAAACTAGGATTTTTATAATAAAAGGACCCAAATTCGCATAAGTAACTAGCCTCCCTAGGTGGTCGAATACTGAGGACAATGGAAGAAATTTCTTGTACTACATTACATGGAAATAGTAATGCACCTACAAATGAATGGATGTCACCTGACCCAAATGTATAAGAGAAGATCTTAAATAGTCCAATCCCCACTAGTAAAAACCATGACTATCTGAATGTCCATGGACCACCTCTTAAAGATCTACTCGTTGAGATTCCCTATTGTCCACTCTCTCAAGGATCAACTTCCAGATAAAGCAACAGATCAATAACCTAAACATTATTCTTCACCTCCATGGGAGTAAAAAGTGTAAATGTGGTGACTTAATACCTCAAAAGTGTTCATAATTCCTACAACAAAAACCATTCCTTTATTCCTCATATGGAAATAACATTATTAAAAATAATAAGATGTCCTTAAACTAGATCAAAAGATCATGCACACTAAATCTCTCTTTCTGAATTGAGATAAATTACTATTGTCTCGGTTTCATTTTCATCAATTATAGAAACTCTGAATAGAACTCCTTTTGAATGTTTATCCAAAAAACATCCACATCCTCTTAGTCATTCAATTACAATGACCCCCGCTGAGACATGTTTTTGTCACTATTGCATATCATTGTGAATATTTTACTCTTGAGTGTCCTCTTGTTTTTCTAGGGTGTTGAGGGTCAAACTTATGAGTTTTGTTGGATAAAAATTAGAGCACAATATTAGTGTATGATTTGTCTAAATGTTTTCCCAACTATGTGAGGGTGTTATAGTTAGTGTAAGATGGTTTTTGTATGGTTTGAGAATGGTTTTTGAAACCGTGTGATACCCCAGGGGAAGATGTGTGTCTTATTTTGGGTAGACAGTTGCACACACATGATTGGTTTACAGTTTTCCTAACCATATGACCAAAACATGCAGCCTATCTAAGTCAAACATAAAGTGGATTTTCCCTTTTACTCTGAAAATTTTGTATTTTTTGGGGCTCTTTTTTCTTCCGTAGACATGAACATCCCCTCTCCCTAGTTTTAGAGCTTCTTCTAATCATCGTTTTTGTTTTTTAACTTGGATTTCATGGTGTTTTTACATGATATAAGTTTATGTATTCTTGTTTTCTTCTTAATTCCACCCATTAAACCTTATTTTCCTTTATTTTTGGTGTTATGTAACCCTAGATGTGGTATTTGACTATCCTAGTGTTTGATGGGGGGTTTTTAATATCCTATGGTTAATATTAAATAATGTTTTATTTACATTAATTATTCATATTTTTGTAAATTACATATTTGATGTGTTTTATGGATTCATTTGGAAATTTGGATATTTCACATGTTGGTTTTTATAATTATTAAGTCTTGTTTTTTCACTTAGTTTTTTTTTCAAATGTTTTAAATGAGTTTTATGGGTTTCAAATATTTCTAATGTTTTTTTTTGAAATGATATTACCATGAGAATGGTTTTTTTATAATATGGGATTTTTTTTGTTATAAAATGGATTGTTTCATAGATTGATCAATATAAGAATTTGGTTTTGGATGTGATGTCATGGAGTAGAACATTGGTTACATGAGGTTTGAGAAATGGGTTGTTTTGAGGGATCGTTTGGGAAATCCAATAGATCCTTTGAGAGCATCCATTATGATTTGACTGAGTGGTTGTGTAATCCATTAGAGGGAGGACTATGAAAGCCTCCAATTTAGATTTTAATTGACCACGAGAGACATTGGGTAAGAAGACTATGTGACCTTCCATATTGGTTTTAGTGAAATACTATGAGAGATTTATATGTCTTTTCTAGCTAGAATATTTGTTTACTCATTCACGATGGGATTGATGGTTATAGCCTATGGTGCATATTACTGATGCGAGGTCAGATTATATGATTATCCACTTGATTATTTTTTTGATCTAGTGAGATGTGTTATTCCCATTATTCATTTCCATTTATATGGATATTTGAAATTGAAATCGTGCTCACCATAGAATATTATTTGATTTTGATATTGACCATGTAACGTTATGTGGCTATATTTATTTGTTTTAAAAATGATGGAAATTGTATTTATAAAATTTTATTTTTTTTGATAAAAAAACCAAAAGTATTTTGAATGTTTATTTTAAATGGTATATCTTAAATGTGGATTAATTTTTTAAATGTTTTCAAACTAGTTTATTGGTTTTCATCAGTAATATCATTAATCATATTCATTGTGGTTTCTTATTGGGATTTTTGTCATCATGACCTTCTTGTTCCCTCTTTAGAAATTATAGATTTAATTTTTTAGGATTGAGGTAATGTAATATAAACCATGTTTTAGATTTTATTTTCTTGATTACCAAAATCTGGTGTTTTTATCAGAGATGTGGTCCCAAAGGGATTAGCTCATGTGGATTCATTTTTTTTGTACTGGGGGGGGGGGTGAATTGTTGATCCTTGATTGGATTTTACACTGAAATCGTGTTTGTAAATATTTTTAGAAAACCATGAATATGTATACATCATATTGTGTCATGTTTATACAATTATTTATATTTTGATTTACGATATCTTCTTATCTTGCTACCTTTACTCTGATGATATCAGTGTGACCATCTCATTTTATGGATGTGTCATGCGTATTTACCTATTGAAAAATAATTCCATTATGATAGTGTTTTATCCTCAGTGCTATTCACTAGTATGTTGAAATTAGTAATGTGATTTAGGTTGTGTAGCATAATGGATTGGGTGACATGTTTGGTTAAACTGAGTCAATTCATTAAAAAATTATATCGTTGGATGTTGTTATATTGGATTCATTGGTAGTTTAGACTTGGTACCACTGGTACATGAGATGTAAAGATGGGGTAGTATTTGGAAAACTCTTTTTCATGTCATAACTCAAGTCTCCATGAGTTGTTTTGGATTATGATTATGTTTTGAACAAATTTATGTTTTGTAGTTATGATATTTTGGATTCATTTTTTAATTTCATATGGTTCCCGAGTTTATTTTTCAGGGGATATTTTTTAGGTATTTTAATTATTATTTGTGAATATTGTTTTTATTCTTGTAGTAAATGCCTCTCATAAGGACCACATATAATATTAGAGAGGGTGTAGTGGAGAGTACCCCATTAGAAAACCCCCAACTTGATCCACATTTGGTGGTGTTACTGATTTATATGGTCCATACATCAATTAGATTGGTTGTTCATGGGTATGACATGTTAAGTATTATTCTCAAAAGTTGTTGAGGTATAATTAACCATGGTTACATGGTGACAAGGGATCAAATGATCTTGAGTAATGTTTGGATCTTATTAAGTGGATAATTATGTTTTAGAAAACTCTAGAAATAAATAATGTGGGATTTAAAATTAATTTTATAGAAGGACTGGTTATAAAGTGGTGGGAATTAATGGTTTGTCCCGGGAAACTTGAGGAAATCCCCTAGATTTCCTTTATGGAGGATTTTAATCATCATTTCTACCATGAGACATTGAGTGCTGAAAATTCTTATGAGTTATAAAGATAGAGATGGGTGACTATACTATTATGGATTATGGTTCTTAATTTGGAAATTTAGTTCATGAATATTTGAATCTCCTCACGAATGATTACCTCATGGATTTATGTTTTGAGATGGTCTTCTGGCCAGATATATAACACCCCCAATATTTCATTATATGTTCCCTCTTAAATAAATAAAATGTATATGATAGCTTAATATGGAAAAATAATATTTCAAATAATATAAATCATATAAATTCATATAGAGAACCAAAAAAATTGTTAATGAATATTGAATTAAATAAAAGGGTTTTTCTAAAAATTATGGAACATATACCAATGTAATAGTAACATGACCTTTGGAATAGAAATGTAACCCTTATGAATAGTAAATAAGCTAATAGGAGTGTAACCTCTCCAATGAAAGTTTAAATTAAATTTAGTCATCTTATAAATGGTAATATTATTTAATTTTATCATAGTACATGTAAATAAATGTTTTAGAAATTATTAATTAAGTGTAGATATTTTTTAATTAACATAAAGGTTTAGGTTCAATTTTACTATTAATATAATGATTTATAGGAAAAATTATTTGCATAAAAATTAATCAGAAGTAAATAATTTATTTTATTATGAATATAAGATAATTTTAGGATATATTAATTAATTTTTTAATGTGTCATAATATTATTTATAATTTTTAATTAGTAATTTCCTAGTAAACAAAGATTTTAACTAAAATGAAATTTATCATGTTTAAAAAATTATTTTCATAAAATGGAGTTCATTTTTAAATTCAAATCATTAAAAAAAATTTGGGTGAATTTTTTCAAATTTTCTAAAATACCTGAATATTTGGGGAATAGTAAAATATGGTAATTTATGGAATATATACATTATAAATTAAATACACTATTCATTGAGTCATGGCTGATCGATGAACCATAATATAAAACACCCCTTAATTATTTTAATATATTAACTGATACTTCTCAATATATTCATATTCTTATTGAAAAACAATAAAAATTAATTAAATAATAAGAAAACACAACTGTCTTCCACTATAAATAACATCCATCACCACCTCTTCTCCTCACACCACTTAAGGCTTTAATCTTTTCCAATTTCTCCCCAATATTATCCACAAGTCTATAACCCATGTCTTGGAGAGCTTTTTACTTCTAAAAGACCAATCCAAATCCACTAAAATATGTTCTCAAGGATAATAACTCAAGACGTAAACCCCATAATCGTCATTTTTCAATTTCATTAAATTTCATTTCTTTTCTTATTCTTCCTTCAACACCTTTCTCAAAAAAATTAACGATAACTCTAGTATCTTATATATAAAATTTTTATTATTTTAATGAAAAATACACCATCAAACCCCCTCCCCTCTACCTTTTATTCTAAATATGAAAATATCATCTTTGATGTTACGATTAACCGCCATCATGGATGATGCATTTTCATTTTCCATTACAACCTTCAAAGCTGGACATAAAACCAATATAATTTTTAAATAGGATTTTATAATAAATATTATATGAAATTTAATGATATAGAACCAGTATATATATATATAATATTTGATAATGAAACAAAAGTATTTTTTGATAATCAAAATTTTACTAAAATAATCTAATGGTTATAATTAATATTTTATCAAATGAATTAGCCTAATAGAAAATAAAAAATTATTTATAAGAAAAATTAATATTCTGTAAGATCATTAATATTAAATAATTTCAAATATAATTTTTATAAACTTTTACATTAATTTCCATTATTATACAAATGTAAACCGATCATGAAAACCAAGGGAATGAACATTCCCGAACGATAATAATATACATTAAAACTCACCAATAAGGCCATTAATAAAAATAATAAAATTATAAATAATATAACACATATATAAAATCTTATGAATTAAGCAATTCATTGATTTAATCTATTTATCCATTATGTTAAGTGCATGTATAGAAAACTTTCAAACATATGGAAATGGATTCTCCTTGAGTCTCAACATTTAATTCGAGGTTACTCTTTGTATCTCTACATCCAAATAAAACTCTTAATTATTATTATTTAATACTCCAAAATTATATTATTATGTTAAAAAATTATTTAAAAAACTCAATTATACGTTCTTTTTTTGGGGAAATACATATTTTTCTAAGGATCTCTTTTCAATTTTTCCATATAAGCAACCCCGATTTAAGGGAATATTACAATTTCATACCCATTTTCAAGTACTATTCATAATATTTATTATGATTAAAATATTGTTTCAATAATCATAAATTTTATAATGAAAAATATCATTTTTCATTTTTATTTTTATAAAGAAATTTATTTTTTTACTATTTTAAATTCAATTTAGTATGTTCCCCTAAACTTCTCTATATAGGTTAATTTATCACGTTTCTTAAGCACTTATTTCACTTTTTATTCACATCATTTGGAATTAATTTATCAATACTTTTTTCATATTTTCCATTAAAAATTTTCAATTTTTACTTAAATCCCAAATTTCTTTCACTCCATTATGATATTTGGGTTAGTTATGCCATATTCTCTACTTATTCCATGTGTGTGGTATATGTATACTTACCATTCATTTGAGACCATCATTAATTAAATATTTCATTAGATATCCATATTTCTTGTATTATGGATATTAGTATTATTGTATATATGTATCATTTTTACATATGGTGTTATCTTTTAATTAGGTTTTAATTGGGTATTTATTGATTAATTCATATCCTCTACTCAATACAGATATTTTATATGTCATATTAATCAAGAATTGAATATATGTATCTAGAATTATTTGTAATTAAATTAACGTGTGTGCCTTGTTATAGATAGCCCATCCATGCATCAATAGGTCTAATGGGACAAAAAATTTGGTGATAGACCCTTCGTGTTTTTTTCAAGCAGAATCATATGGGTTTTTACCCAAATAATTAAATTTTCATGAAGGTATAATGGTTTGTGTGACTGATAAATGAAGTCAAGATTTATAATTTTCTTTATTTAGTATTCATTTATTATATTCCCCTATATTTTCAATATGAAAAAATATATGGTTTCATTTTCACTCTCAGTTAATTTATGAAATGTGTTTTGGAGTTATTTATCTTGCCAATATGATTATGCCTTATTGAAATTGGTTCAATTATTATTGATTCATGTAACCCATATGTCGCATTTGATCCCACTATTTAATTTTTTACTTACCTAGGCCATTAATATAAAGTCTTTCAGTAAGTGATAAGAAGAGTTTTATATTCCTACATTATCCACCATGTTAAATTAACAAAATAATAAGGGATGAATTTATATAACTAGTTTCTTCAAGACTAGTAAACTGATCGATCCATGGTTATTTGACCTATTGTATATATTATATTGTAATGAAATTACCACTAAATATAGGATACTGGGGTAAGGGTTGTTATAGATGGTATAAGTTAATTTTTATTAGTAATCGTAGGGACCAGATGTTAAATAAACATTAGAATTATAAAATCTCCTTGTAGTGAAGTATTTGATCAATACTGATGATTATTATGAGCTAACATAGTGTGTAAAATTATTTTGTGATGGCGCCTAATGGAAGGAAAGGAATAAACACCCGTAAAAAATTTAAGGGCTTCCCAACTCAGCATGTAAAGATATTTTGTGTTGTGTATGATAAATGCATATCCATATTATTAAATTTTACATAGGCTATGAATAGGTACCATAATAAACCTATTTTGGATCATTTAATGAGGCAAAATCCCGCATATTTTAGTGGAACTAATAATCCAGTGGTAGATGATTAGTTGATCAAGTCCCATGAAAAGATATCTCTAGCAATGTGATTCATTGGAAATGCAAATATAGTATGTGTTGTAAATTTTATCAAGGTATATCCAAATTTATTATAGTCTTTTTTCCAAAATATAAAGAGTAATATTAAATATAAGACATGGAATAAATAAATTTTAATTAAACATTATTTGAAAATTTCTTCCCTTGGGAGAAACTATCTAAACTAAAGAGAAAATTCATGAGCATAAAAAATAGATAAAGATATTAATGTAGAGTATGAGTCTACCTTTAAATGACTAGAAAGGTAATCTATATATTACATATGTGATTCAAAATATAATATTGATCATTTATTTAAAGGTGTTAATTCAAGTCTCTAAAGGGGACTAGCTTCTGAAATATTTTCAACATATGATGAAATTGTATTAAGTATCATGAAAGTAAAGAAGTAATTTACAAGATCCTATATATTTAATGGTAATAAATAGAATAATGGATATTCTAATAACCATGTAAATGGATAAGTGTCCATGAATAGGGGAATGGATTCTTATCTATTACGCGGGATTTGTGGAAAGAGTCGTCCTGGTAAAATCTTGAAAGGCATTGTTGTTCGATATAATTGTAGAGAAAAGGGACATCGAGCTAATGATTGCAAGGGAAATAATATAATCAAGGATGTTCAATGGTTGAACTATAATTAAATTGAAAATTAATCAAAATCAAGGTCCCAAGAATAAGTGGAATCTACCATAGAAGAGGCCAATGGGAGGTGACTATGAAAATGAGATCACCCTAGCTAATGTAGAAGTAACTAGTGATGTGGTGCTACATGAATTATTATTATATACATCTATATCCAATTCTATATTTTTTTCTTGATAATCGTACTATTTTATATCTACCCATTTTTATATGAATATTAGACATTTTCCCATTGATTGAATAAAATATTTGAAAGTAAAAACACCTAATTGAAGTATCATTACAAAAAAAACATTGTTGGTCAGTCCACTTTATGACACATTAACATTATTTAGTTTTTGACCTTATCATCATACCCAAGGTTTAATTTGATATATTTCTTAATGTATACTAGCATTCAAAATATGATGGGAAATTTTATTTCAAGAATAAAGAAATTATTATCTGTAAGAAAGATGTAGAATCCATTATTTTTAGAGAAAAAACCTATCATCTGATTCATATATATATCCACTCCCAGTATCTATACTAAATGAAATTATTGGGTATAAATATAAAACAATATATATGGATAAGGATAGTAATCCTAAAATTGGGCATGTACCAGTTGTGAATGAATGCATTTGTGTATTTACTAATAATTTACAAAGGAATTCCCTTGAGCCTGAATTTGAGTATAAAATTGATTTAATCCCTGATGCAGGACCAATATCAAAGAATCATTGTAGAATTGAAACTATTTAATTAGAGGATCTGAAGAAATAAATAGGGGATTTGAGAAATACATGATTTATTCGCCCTAGATTTTTCAATGGGGGATCCTTTTCTATTTGATAATAAGAATGATGGATCCTTGAGGTTGTGGATTGACTATAGATAAATAAATTATATTACAATAAATAACAAATATCACATTATTCTTATTGATTAATTATTTTATAAACATCATGGAGATCAATATTTTCCAAAGATTGACCATCATTCTGCATATAATCATTTGCATTGAAAAATATAAGATATTCTAAAGACAGTATTTCTAAACATGTATGGACATTATGAGTTTACAGTAATTACATTGGGAATGAATAATGCACATTATATATTCATTGATATAATGAATATAGTATTCAAGGAAATATCTTGAGGATTTTATGTTCTATTTATTGATTATATCTGTGTGTACTACAAAATCTATGAGGACCATGTGACTCACTTGAGGATTGTTTTGAAGACCTATAGGAAAAATGATTTATATAGGATGTTTAGAAACTATGAATTCTAACTTCAAAGAATTTATTTTCTTGGACATATTATCTCTGGGTATAGAGCCTCAATTGATATAGAATAGACAGTGGCAATCCCATAATGACCGACATCAACAAATACAATTGAGGTATGAATTTTTATTTTTTTACTTAGTTACAATCGCCCTTTATTTCTGAATTTTTACAGAATGGATGACCCGTTAACCAATCTTAAATATAAAGGGATTATGTTTTTATGGACAAATGAATGTATAGAATGTTTGAAGAATTGAATAGAAGATTAACCAATGCCTCAATTTTGACTATTTCATCAAGAAATAATGGGTTTGTGATATACAATTATGCATCAAATAATGGAATGATTTTTGTCCTTTTGTAAAATGATAAAGTTATTTCATATGAATCATGGAAGTTGAAGACTCAGAAAACAAATTATCAAACTCATATTCTTGAGTTAGAAGCACTAATATTTTCTCTGAATATTTAGAGAAACTATCTATATAGTGATAGTTGTGGGATATATATTGATCATAAGAGTGGGAGATACATCTTTACACTTAAATAACACAACATGAGGCAAAGGTGGTGTCTCAAGTTAATAAAATACTATGATCGCCCAATAAACTACCACCAAGGAAAGGAAAATATGGTAGTAGAGTTATTAAGAATGAGAGATCATGAACTTATGGCCCAAATGGGGATTGATGAAGTTCATATATTCATGGATATTGTAAAAATGGATATGGTAATTTTTTAGGAAAAGGAAACACCACTCCATTCTCAAATGATTTCTTAGTAATATTTAAAAGAGAATTTTAAAATATCTCAATTTGATGATGATAATTTACAAAAGAAAATTAATGTCGTTACGGATGGAATACTGGAAGAATTCATGAATAAAAATAGAGTTCTGAAATTTGGATAGTTTCCATGTGTCTTATCAATACTTGATCTTAAAATAGAACATTTAGATGATTCTCATAGATCAAACCTCACTATACACAATAGTATTACAAAGATTTATATATATTGGAACGAACATTTTTTTGGTATTATATGAAGCGGGAAAATGTGGACTATGTGTTAAGGTGTCTACTTTTTTACCAAGTGAAGGCTAAGAGACAACATCTTATATGAGTCATTAAACCTATAATCATTACCATTTGAATGTGGGATGAAATTATGATGGACGTTTTCACAAGACATCCAAGGTAACCTAGAAGGAATGACGAAATATGGTTTGTTGTTGATCATCTATCAAAATCAGAACATTTTATTTGTACAAGAGAATATTTACCTAATGAGAGACTATAAATAATCTATATTAATCAATTTATAATACTTTATGTTTCACTTATATCTACTGTGTCTGATTGAGTCCCCTTATTTACATCAAAATTCTAGAATATTTGTCAGAAGTCTTTGGATACTGAGCTTTATTTTAGTACTTCTAAACACCCTCATACTGATGGATAGTCTAAAAGGACTATTCAAACATTACAATGAATGTTGAGATCATGCTCACTAGACATTAAAGGTATATGGGATTAGTATTTTCCTTTCGTTAAAATTTTTTATATAATAGTATTCATTCCATTATTCAAATGGAACTTTAATAATCATTATATGGAAACAGATATCAAACTCAAACTTTTTGGGAGGAAGTTGGTGAAAGGAAATTAGGGGACCATAACTTATTGATGAGATAGAATAAAATTTTAAGACTATTTATTCCCAAAATAAGGTAGATCAATGTAGGAAAAAGAGGTTTACTAACAACTGAACAAAGGATTTGAAATTTTAAGTGCGAGATCGTGTACTTATGAAATTATATCCATGAAAGGGTGTCATAAGGTTAATTTGGAAAAATAAATTGAGTCCAAGATACATCATATCATTATAAAATATGGAAATAAAATGAGATATAGCTTAACAATTTTCAATACCAGAAGGTATCTCCAAATTTCATGATGTGTCCAATTATCCATGCAAAATATGTACATGCCATACCCAAAACATGTACACACTTATGAAGAAATCAAACTCGAACTGATTTTTCATACTGTGAAAATCAAATCATTATTCTTGAAACAACATAAAAATTATTGAGAAATTGAACAACTCAATTAGAAATAGTTATCTGGGGAAACCATAAAATAGAAAAAATAATATGGGAACCAAAATATGTTATGAATAAGAACCACCCAAATATATTTAGGGTGAAATATTAATGAAAATTTTGAGGATAAATTTTTTAAAAGAAGGAAGAGTATATTAATTTATTATTTTATGGTATGTATTCACTTAAATAAATAAAATTTATTTTGTAGATTACATTTCAAGAAAAATTATTTCATATATTATAAATAATATAATGTCACATAGACTGAAAATTATGTTTTTATTATAATCATAAGCCCCATTTAAGGGATAAGGTGGAATCCAACATGACTTCAAGACCTAAAACATTAAACTATTCTCTAAAGGATCCATGTATATAAATCCAGATCACATTAAAAATGTAGCCCCACCCCCATCAAAAAAACCCATTGGTCAAGCTTCCAACATTTCATAGCTATCTGCTAGCTGTCCCAAGAAAAGAACCACGGGCCTGGTACCGATGGAAAGAGACATACCCTCTCAAACGTCCAATTCCAGATAGCCATGATCTGATGATAACTCTCAACTCTAAACCACATCTGAAGCAGCCCTTGAAGCAGATCTGGCAGTGAGGACACTTGAACCCCAGACCACATAGTAAAAAACACCACCATAATTTTAAAATTGATATTTTCAAATTAAATGATTATTTTAATTAAAAAGAAAATTACTCATATCTATAAAATTATTTTCTTAATTAAAATTTAATTTTTTAATTCCACTTAATGAAAATTGGTCAGGGTGAATTTTATAGAATTTTTTGAAATACATGAATTTTTTTGAATAGTAAAATACTAAAATTTATGGTATATATACATTATAAATTGAATAAACTATTAAAAGAGTCATGAATTATGTAAGCACATGAAATATAGAAATACCCTTCAATATTTTAATAAATTTATTGTATATTCGCAAACTATTCATAATCTTGACAAAAAATAAGAGGGGTTTTCTTAAAAATTATGGAACATATACCAATAAAATAGTGACCTGACCTTTGTAATAGTAATGTGACCATTGGGAATTTTAATTTAGACAATAGAAAAGTATCTTCACCTATGAATGTATAAATAAAATTTCAACATCCTATAAATTGTAATATTATATATTTATAACATTTGAAAAATAAATAAAGGATGTATAAATTATTAATTTAGTGCTTAATTTTTTTTATAAATATAAATGTTTATTTTCAATTTTATTATAAATATAATGATTTAAAATCAAAATTATTTTCATAAAATGTATTCTTATCTAAATATTTTATTCTGTTATGATTATAAGAAAATTTTATGAGATACTAATTACTTGGTAAATGTGTTATAAAATTAGTTAAAATTTTAAATTTGGTATTTTCTTAGTAAATGATGATTTTATTTAAAATGTAAATATCTCATATCTATAAAATTATTTTCATAATTGAAATTTATATTTTGAATTCTACATAAGGAAAATTAGTCAGGTTGAATTTTAAGGAATTTTATTAAATACATGAATTTCTTGTGAATAGTAAAATACAGTAATTTATTATATATATACATTGTATATTAAATAAACTATTCCTAGATTCATGAATTATGTAAGAATAAAAATATAGAACTCCCCTTAAATATTTTAATAAATTTAGTTTTAATTCTCAAATTATTCATAGTCTTGTGGAAAAATAATAAACTATTGAATAAAATAATGAGCAAACACCCATTAAACCATTATAAATACCACCCTCCCCATCTCTTCCACTTATACCTCTTAAGAGATTATTATTGTCTAATTTATTCCAAATAAACATACCATGTATCTACCCCATGTACAAGATCCTTTTATCTCTCTAAATAGCCAATCTCGTTCCAATTAAAGAAGTTCTCAAGGAGAAGATTTCAAGAGGTAAAACCTATAATCCCCCATTTTCAATTTTTCTATTTCATTTATTTTCCAATCCTTAACTCACAAAAACAATAAAAACCTGAATGATAACTCCATTATATTCTCTATACTATAATTTATTTTGTTATTGTAAAATCCATCATCAATCCCCTTCTCCACCGCCTTTTATTTTAAAAATGAAAATATCATTTGTAATGGGTCGATTTATTCCCATCTTGGAAGATGTGTTTTCATTTTACATTAATGAACTCATGTATAGTAATAAAATAATTAATATTTTTAATTAAGATTTTATAATACATATTTTTATTCTTATAATTGTCTAGAATCAGTATATATATAAAATATTAAATAATAAAACAAAACTTGTTTCCGATAATTAAAATTTCACCAAAATTATTGAACAGTTATAATTCAGATTTTATCTAAGGAATCACAATCATTAAATATAACCTAATGATTTAAATTAATATTTAATATTATGCAAGATATTTAATATTAAATAATTTCCCTTCTGGTGTTTTTCATCCATTTTACTATATTTCTTCTAATTATATGCAAGTAAACTGCTCAGGAATACAATGGAAACAAACACTCCTGAATGATAAGATTATTTCTTAAACTCATCAAAAAGGCCATGAATTAAATTAATGAAATTATAATAAATTATAGAAATTTATAAAAGGTTGTGAAATAATTAATTAATTTAATATTATTATTGATTATTTTAAGTGCAACTGCATATCAATTTCAGAAATAATGTAAGGGATTCACCTAGATATCCTTTTTTCATTTTAGTTGATTTTTCTCTCTCAATACACATATGTAATTTAAAATTATTCTTATTTACTCTTCCTAAATTCTATTTTTATGTTTTAAAAATATCTACTAATATCAATTTTACTTTATTTGATAGAGAAATACATGTTTTATAAGCTTCTCGTTTCAATTCCACTCGATATAAAAGCCTAATTTAAGGGATGATTCCAATTTCATACATATATTCATGTACTATCTATAACCTATATTCATAATCAAATATTTGCATAAGATGACTAAAGTATTAATGAATAACTCTCATTGTTTATTTTTGGTTTAATACAATAAATTATGCCTTTTTCGTTATAATGATTCTTTAGTATTATCCCTTAAACTGCACTAAAGAGGTTCATTTAAAATTTTATTAGAAAATTATCTTACATGTTTTCACTTTAAATGGACTTCCTTTATAATGATATATTCCTATTTTCCATTATTAATGTACAAGTATGACTTAAATATAATATTTTATAAAATCCATTATAATATTTCCCTTGTTAATGACTTATTCGCCACTTATTCCTTATGTGAATTATATGTATACTTCCCTTTCAGTAGTGATTATCATTAATTTATGATTTCATTAAATGTGAATATTTATTGTATCATGGATATTATTATTTCTTTATAAATTTTCAATTATTGATTTTTTTTCATTGAATGATGTTTTAATTGGGGAAATATTGATGAATCTGTATCCTCAACTCAATATGGATATTTTAATAAGTTATATTATTCATGTATTAAATCTATGTATGATTAATTTTTTGGACTTGTAGTGACGGGTGGGGCCTGGTTATAGATAGCCACTCTATGCATCAATAGTTCCCATGGAAATAAATATTTTGTGACAAACCCTTCATGTTTGTTTCTATAAATAATAGAACGATTTTTTATCCATATAATTGTACCATCTTGATAGTATAATTGTTCAATTTCTGGATATATGAAATACTAATTAATAATTATATTCATTCAGTTTTTAGTTATTACCTTCCATGATATTTTTAGTATGAAAATTTTTTGGATGCCTTTTCATTCACTATTTATTGATGGAATGTGTGTTGAAGTTATTTACCATGACATTATGATTAAACCTTTTTCAAATTACTTCACTTATTATTGATTCATGTAACCCTTACTGAGATTTTGATCCGACTAATTAATTTTTTTCCTTCCCCAAGTTATGAAGATTATATCTTTGAATAAGTTACATGAAGAAATTTATTTTTCTTTGTTATGCTCTATGATTAATTACTAATGTAGTAATTGTACAATGTACATATCAAGTTTCTTTAGGACTACTAAACTAATCAATCTTGGGTGATGTGATCCATTGTATCTATGAAATTATAACAAATGAAAACCTAATCTAGGTTACTAGGGTTGGGGTTTTTATAAGATATAATATATATTCTCAATATTTTATTTCTATACACCAATTATGATGTTGTTAATAAGGAAGAAATGGAATAAAAATATTTTATTGGAGAGATATTTCTCAATGGTTTCCTTTCATTGTATGATATCAAGAGCTATTACTTATGAAAAATGATAATGTGGGATGACACATAGATAGGCTATGGAAACATTTTCTTGTTGTCCTCTAGATCAGATTTTGTGGCTCATATGAGGCATAGACCAATAATCTTTTATCAGTGAAGCAATGAAGTAAAAACCAAGTTGAAGTTCCTATAGACTCTTATGACATGGCATATAATATTATTGATTATTTAGGTATATGAGATTATATTTTTTAATGTTTTATTGATTATACAACCCCATTCTTTAGGAATTAGTAGTATAGTATCAAATTTCTTGAGTTTCATGTCATGGTAGCAGTTTTGGAGGGAATTTGGGACTTCATTGTCATGTATTTTGATGCGTTTGGCTTCAATGTCAGCATGGATTGGTTGACCATATTCATGGGGTTGGTCAACTATTATCTCTCTAGTTTCAATTTTATTAGACTTTACAAGATAACTGAAATATTTTAGGGCGTTTTGGATCTATGTTTAGGGAGGTTATGACTAGTTTCCCCAGAGTTGGGGTTGATCTCCTTATTGTTTCCAAGGTTGTTACTAAGTTTATCGAGTTGTTTTCTTCGAGTGAACATTCATTGGTCATGAGAATGTACCAATATAAGCTATCGAAGTATTTTTTATGATTTCCACCCCAAAGAGTGGTTGAGATCACTCTCGATATTCTCTCCAAGATGATCCCAATATACTTTCCTTCTTACTATATTGTCGCCGATGAGCTGAAGGTGGTCGAAGTTCATCTACAGTATTGTGAGGGTAAGTGTTTTATCTATCCTAGATTTTCAATGTGTGATCATAATATTCTATTATAAAATTAGGTTGTTGGTAGCACTAGAACTTTTATATACTATCATAAGAGTTACCAGGTGACTCTGAAGAATAAACAATCATTTCCCAGGATAGTTGATATGTGTGATCATATTAGGGGAGATCATTGGTTTTCAAAAATCAACTTAAGATCAGGGTACAACCTGTTGAGGGACCAGGAAGAATATTTTACAAATTCTACTTTTTAAATGTATTATGGGAACCTTAATTATTTTTTTATCTCATTTGATTTTTCTAATGATCCTATAGTCATTAGTTTTCATATGAATCAGATCTTCTGCCACATTTTTGAATATTTCATTGTCAGCTTAATGGATTAAATCATTGTATAATATAGTATGAATGAGGAGAATTATGACTATGTAGAGGATTTTTGGGTGATTTTAGAGAGACTCATCTATGTAAAATTTTTCGCAATTTATGATTTTGGATTAATGAATTTATGTTTCTAGGACTTGTGATTTTTGAGGAAGGAGTTTTAGTGGAACCATAGAATGATTAAGAGGTCAGGTCTTGGGATAAGCCTAATTACAAGTCCATGATCCATAGTTTATTGGGATTGGTTGGTATTATATATGTTTATTCATGGACTTCTCCATAACATATTCTCATTTTATGAAATTTTAATATGAAATGGGAAACATTTGAGTGGAATCATACATGCGAAATTTATTTTGAGAATTTAATGAATTGTTTAACATCTAACCAGATTTTGAATCTTTTGGAGCCTTGTTGTGCTTATTCCACGTATTGTGAATATTTCATTGTGGATTTAGGATGTGTTTTGATGTAGTATGGACATTTTAGGTCTTATGGATCAAGGAATCAACCACAAAAAATAATATAATTGTCCCACCAATGACCTAGAATTGGAAGTTGTTATGGATGCATTGACGAAGTTGAAACACTACACATTCCAATAGAATTTTACACTGTATTTAGATCATTAATGATTTAAATACATTTTTAGTTAGAGTAACTAAAAACATAAGTAGATATTTTGGGTGGATTATCTTTAGATGTTATAATTTGAAATTTTATATATGCCCATGAATAGAAATTTGGTTTTTGATGCATTGTCCCGCAAGCTTCCAGTATAGGGTTTTTTGTAATCAGCAACTGACTTGCATCTAATGATCTTTATTTCTGATCATTGTATGGAAATGTTGAAAGATAGGTGTAATTTATTCTTGGGCAGTTTACAGAATATACCCTCTATCATTATTCTATTAAGGATTGATCAGGCATCTGTACTCGAGTTTCAGTAGATTAGCAATTCATTAAATAGTGTGTGGACCTATGGTGATTGGTCTCTGTCTTTCGATTATTCCCTTATACTCTATATGTATTTGTTTTTTTCTTTGATCTTAATGTGGGAGGTGTTTTGTGAGGCACATAATTTTGGATAGTTTATTCACCTTCGTGAACAATGATTTTCTTTTACCTTAAATATTGTTTTTGGTTTCTTAGGATGAGATGTGTTGTGGAGGACATCATTTACAAATGCTTGACCTACCATAAGAACAATTATGAGAATCATAGACTAGACATATTTGTGAGGACACATCACATGCTAGTGTTTCAGTAAGATGAGATATATGATCAAACTATCCTGTAATATAAGTGAAAAGATTCCACCTAGAAAATTATATGATCATGTGGTTGTATGTTTCATAGGTTGTTTGGTTACATGGAGTTCGTTCAGTAATAGTGTCAAAAAATGATGCTCCTTTTACATCATTATTATGGAAGATACTCTAGGAGTAATTGGTAACCCAATTGAGTTTGAGAAATACATTTCACCCACGAAAAGATGTCTTGTCTACGTGGACTATCCAGACTCTTGAGGATATGTTGGAGGCATATGTTCTATCTTATTTTGTTTCATAGGAAAGGCACCTACCATTGGCCAAGTATTCTTATAATGATTATTATTAGACCACATTTAGGTTTTCTCTATTTAAGAAATTTTTTGGGTAGCCATACCAATACCCATTGTGTAGGGATGATGGGGGTGAGTGTACCATTGTTGGCCCTAACTTCATCTAGGAGACCACTGAGATAGTGCAGCTAATTTGGAAATGGTTATCACAGCTCAGAGTCACCAGAAGTCATATTTATACTATTGTTGTTGTAAAACCACAATTATTTATAAATAAATATAATATTAAATTCATGAAACATTAAGTCTCTACAAAACATTACTTTTTTATAACCTATCCATAAAACCTAATTTTTTGGCATCTGTTATTTAAATTTTAAAAATCTAACATACATAGTTGTGACCAGTGAGATATTTAGTGTCTGATAGGATCTATTTATATTTTTGGAGAATATTATCATTCCCTAATTAATATTTACACTCCCTTATAAATAAATGTGTACCCTTATTATTAGAAACCTCAACCATTTATGTACGAATACAATTTAGGTACCCTTTAAATGAAATAAAATATATTACAAATTAATAATTAAGTGTTGGCATTTTTGTGAGTAACAAATTTTTAATTAAATTTTTTTATAAATAAATTTATATAATTAATTTTATTAAAATTTATACCTAAATAAATATTTTGTATTCCAATAATTTTATGTTATTTTATGAGACATCAGCTAGTTTTTTTAAGTATTATAATATAAGTTTTAAATTTAAAATATGTATTTCTCAAGTAAATAATTATTTTATTTATAAATTAATTTTTTTTTTATTTTTTCCCTAAAATGGATTTCAATTTTAAATTCTAAACATAAAAAAATTGATAGGGTAAATTTATTATATTTTTTCTGAAATACGTCAATTTTTTGAATAGTGAATTTTGAAATTTTACAAAATATTCTAACTAAATAAATTTCTTCACTATGATTGAGTCATGATTAATGTAAATTTCCATTGGTTAGAACACACATGATGTTATTACTGTTATTAGTCACAATAATCATGGCTATTAATAGTATTGAGCCAAAATAATAAAATATTGATTAAAATAATTGAAAGTAACAATTCTCCTCCACTATAAAATTTTCTCATCACTATCTCTTATCTACACTCCTTTAATATCTGAATCTCCACAAATTTTCTACCCAAATACTCTTCCCTTGTCCCTCCCCACATCTAGGATCTCTTTTCCTTTCCATGAGACTAAAACTCCTTCCCTTAAGGAGGTTCTCAAGTAGGTGTATTGAAGAGGTAAATTAATATCTTCTTTCTTTTAATTTCATTTCAAGTACCTTTCTTTTGATATCCTCTACTAGTATACTCTGTCAAAATGATCTTAATAACTCTAGTATCATCTACATACTTTAATTATACCATTTAAATTTAATAACTATTATTTATCTTCTTACTCTATCTCGATTACACAATGGAGAGTTTCTTCGACATTAAAATATTTATTGAGAAGAATTTTATTGATGAATTTATAGAGATAGATTATCTTGAAACTCAATAAATATGCATAAGAGTCAGCCAAACTCCATAAACAAAGATAAATATAGTCTCTTAATATATTTCATCACTATAAATCTGAGTCACATGATGTTAAACTCTAAGGACCATGCCCTTTAATCAAGACATTAATCTATGAAAAAATTTCCCAGTTGTATGTTGTTAAATAGAAAGGACATTGTCCTTGTTTCATGGCATTAAACTACAAAACCACATCTCAGTTCCATTACATTTAACATCCTAACAACATCTAAGTCACATGATATTAAACAATATGAAAATATCTATACCAAATGATGTGAAACTAGATAAAACACTACCTGATCATAAAACTATAATATATTGAGACGTCTTAATCCATGGGATATATCTCCGCAATCGGGTTAAATTTATACAATCATGGAGGATTTATACTATTCAAGGTACATTGAGTGTCACACATCGGGCCCCTCCACAACACATAGGACATTGATATATAAGTAGCTACAACTGAGGTTTATTAGGTGTATAATGATCCATCCTAATTTTATATTTCTATCTTGTTTATAGAGCCTGATTTGGAATTTCACATCCATGAAGATACCAACCACTTATATGATGGGGGAAGTATTGATAATGTTAACATATTAAGGGCTCTGATTGGAAATGGTTTCATGATCAACCTCATCCTGGTTCAGACCTTCTGATTTTTTAGATATTGAGAGGGGGTTTATCGATTACAAGGATTAGAATTAAAATTAATGATAATAGTTTGAAAAGATCAATCATGACGATCATGATCATTTCTCAGATTGAGTATATCACATCTAACAATGATTTTAGGGTTATCTAGATAGACACTCCATATAATATCCTCCTCAGAGGGACTAAGCTTCATAGATGAGTGTAATTACCATAAAAATTTAACCAATTCGTGAAATACCCCATAGTAGGGAAGGTCGATGTGAAACATGGTGATGGTTTCACTTTTGAATATTGAATATCTATATATACTGATGATGTTTTTTATAAAAGGTAAGGTAAAAAATCAATGGTGGATGATGAAATGCATATTTTAGCCCCAATGGCTTGGGGACCAACCATTGAGATACATGGAGTATGCTCGATAGTTATTATTTTCACCCAAATAACTTTATTATGGAGTTATACTTAATTATAGATTTCTAGAATCCTCATATCCCTGATGACAATAAAAGATAAAACAACCAGCTCCGGAATCCCTCTAAGAGAACCCAGATAGTTTAATATTACAATATCACTATACATGGAATCTCTTAACTTGATAGTGATAGATATTCCACCTAGATTGCCTACCATGTATCAAAAATTTATCCATAGACTTTGATATTGAATAAAAATATGATGAAATTTGGTAAATCTCCCCAACATTTTATGGAAATGTCTCCACAACAATTAATGAATATTGAATTATCTAGGAATAGAACATGTGGCCTATATTGATTAGTGATTCAACGATTAGTAAGTAATATGATATGTTTTTTCTTTTCTATAGTAAAAAATGATGCGCGTTCTATCATAATGGAATATAAATTCCTAGTCTAAAACCCTGATGTGGATATACCCCATCGAGGATAACCCGAATTCAATCATGGATTCAAGAAAGTACACAAGGGAATACACCCCTCTCATTTTATCTTGTTCTTGAAGTAATAATCTAAACTATTCAATGTCAGAATGATATTTTTTCAAGATGTTAAACTACATGATAAATCCCAACCACATGATGTTAAACATCATGGATGAATCCCTGATATTTAGACTTCAAAAACACAATGTCTCTCATCCTAGTAGCATGGCATTAAACTGCAAGATATGTCATTACCACATGATGTTAAAATTCATGAAATTCATCCTCACTGTATGAAATTATATTATATTGGAAACATTGTTTCCCTAATAATTCACTACACAATAGCTAAATCTGTATGAATGATAAATGAATTTTCCTCATCCCTGTGTGAGAGTTAGATCCACATAGGGAATCTCTCCATATATGAATAATTTGTGGCTTGATTCATACCATCAATGGATATGTAATGATGGTGAGATTCCAAATCTTGGGTTTCTCCAAAATATTTCCATCTCGTTCAGAATACATCAGACTATGTGAAAACAAGGAAGCATTTTATCATGTCAGGTGACCATCATCCTTACCCCATGTTTCTAAACTACATGTTTAAAATTCATACCACATGATGCTAAAATGAATGGATTTTAAGAAGTCGTGCCATTACATGATATTTAATGATTACCAAATCAATATTATTGGGTCTAGGGACAATATTTTTTTTCATTCATGTTAATTCAGATTCTTCCTTCATGAATCACGTTAAATTTCTTGGATTATTTCCTTACCGCATAAAGTTAATCTTTATGTGTGATGTCCTCGCCACACTACATTAAACCTCACGATTTTAACAAACTACATACAACATGATTTTCTTTATAATAAGATATATAGGGATTTTTATATCATATATCTTGGCCGAGAAACCACATGATGCAAAGTGCTCGTGTCTTTTTTGTTATTATCTTCTGTGTGGATAGGGAAACCATTACCATTTCATGTATCTCCCACCTACCATAGCTAACAAAGGCATTAGTATTATATTAAATTCATCCCAATGTGGTCAAGACATATTATATCATGGTAGGGTTGGCATGGTCCAAGATGAAAGGCCTCAAAAAAAACAATATATATCATTTCAAAATGATGTTAAAATTCATGGTTGATTTCTATTGAATTAAATAAAATTGTTCATTAATTTGTACCTCTCTTTAGAGTATGACTATGCTCGGTGATGGTATCCCACAAAACCTCTATTAAAGAACTATGTGTGTCTTGATTCATAATATCATTTCGATACATAGTAACACATGGATATACAATCCTGGATCTAGAAGAAAAAATAAACGGGAACAATTTCCCCCTCTTTGTATGATTCAAACATACATGGAGATTTTCCCATTAAATTGCTATGTATGTCAAGATTCCTATCATCAATAGTCTATGTAGTGATGCCAAAATCTCTAAACCCGTGTCTAGTTGATTTATTCAATGCGAACAATTCCCCCCTCTACAAATTCTACATACCTTAGTGGAGAGTTTCACATTCAATAAGTACGTGCAACATTATTCTTGTCGTTGTAGGATACATAGTGATACCTAGATCTCGAATTATGGGTCTAGTTACAATAATAGATTGGAACAATTCCATACTTTTTGTATGGTAAAAACATTCAGGGAGAGGTTCCCATTCAATAAACTATGTGTAGACTATTTGTTTTCATCTATGGGATACATCACAATAATAAGATCACCATTTCAATGTCCAGATACAGTAATCAATGAGAGAAATTCCCCCTATGCATATGGTTCATACCATCATAGAGTGTTTCCCATTCAAGAACAATGTGTAGCTTGATTAATGTGATCACAAGATAATAGTGATTCATGGATATCCAATCCTGGGACCAGCTACAACAATCAATGTGAACAATTTCCTCAATACGTATGGTTCAATCCTATGAAGAAAGTTTCCCCTTTCATTCCTATTACCACTAGAAACGTAGTGGTGATTGGATCAACTATCCCCAGTCCACACGTAACAAAAATCCCCCCCCCCCTATACGATTAAGACCTATTTAAGGATAATTATTGAAAGATCTATAAATGTATTTATTCATTTCATCATGTGATACATAGAGACACCCAAATCCCAAATACTAGGCATATCCTTAACACATAAAAAGATAAAAATTTACCCTAAACTAAAAATAGGGTGGACATATGTTGTGAACTACTTGATTCACACTCTTTTATGGCTCATTTTACTTCTTAGTTTCCATTTGTTCACACAATAAGAACAAATCATGTGAGCCTAGGGAACCTGGAAAGTCACTTTGGATGAGGCAACAGAGACATATATCATACCGGGGGACATTATACTGTTATGTGATATTAATATTCTTTAAAAAGGTTTATTACATTTAACGGACCATAACAGTATCACATACATCATTTTAAATAGGGTTGAGTCAAAAAATATCATTCTATATATGCATGAGTCAAATCTATATAAATTATTCTTACAGGCATTATAAATCTCTGCAAGAAGAGATCAATTATATAGCCAGCCATGAATAAGATTATTCCTAGATTAAACACTTTTCATGCATCTAATTTCCCCCAACTAGTGCAATGTGTCTCCATGGTTATACTACACAAATTTCAGAATGGTTCTCACTCCCTTCATGGTGTTATAAGGGGAAATTCTTACTACATGGAATTAAATAAACATTAAAATGTCTTATTCACATGAAGTTGAAATTCACAATAGATATTTCCCCACTATGTGAAATTAAAAGGTTTAAACAATCACTCATCACAATTCATTATCAAAGGACCACAAGAGCGAGTCCACATGCAACTAGTGTATGGGGTGACTCCATCAACTTTTAAGCCCCTCATCCATTAAATTATACTTCATGTGTAGAGTGCATTAGGTTTCTAAAAAACAATAATTTCCCTTGGAAAGTATAATATATATCTATGTTTTACGTAGCAAGTAATTTATAAGGGAGTAAACCTGTCATATGGAGACATGATGGCCCTATTGGAAGGGATAAATAATACTTATAATCCTGAAATTAGTGTGGAAGAACTCATCACCTATGTGTTTTAGGTCCATCCCTTGCATGACTGTACCAAATCATTACTCATGACCTAATAACCTCGATCCAATATTTAAAACATTTGAATATATCCACTCATGGGGAATTTGGAGTACTCTTGAACCTATATATCCTAATTTGGATGTTTTTTAACATTCCCCTCTTACCTACTCCATGTATTTGGCAACTAAAAAATGTGTCCGCTTTGGAAAAATTTGTATAGAATTAAACACTATCATTTGATGTTCAAAAATGAAAGATCCTTAGACTAATAGTAAAAGATACATAAAATTTGTCATGTAGAAATCCTGAAAAGGATTTACTGATAACAATTCATATCTATAGTCTCTAAAATATTAACCTCTGGAGTTAGTGAAATGTTACACTTTATATGAATGAGGCATAAAGCTCATATGTCCCACTTCGTGTCCCTTGTAAAATCCAATCCAAGATTTTCGGACCCCTTCATCCAAAAAGGAGTCACATTAATGATTTTTAACATCACCTCACCATGATTACATGTTAATGAGTTATCTACACAACTCTAGGATTATAAAACCATCATGAATGTTACACTTTTCATAAAACACCTTATTACCTATGAATTATTATATTATAAAATTTTTTCCTTGAGTTGATATACATATATTGAAACCCCATGGATCATGTGAATATTTTCTCTTTTCACTTACACATAGAAAACAGTTAATATGGACCATCTCGTATAAACAAACCCTTGGATCCCAAGAATTACCACTTAACTCATGTGTAGTTTTCCAAACCATGTGGAACATTATAGGCTCATTCCATAATTGATGGTCGGCCATAACCCATCAGTTCCCATCTCTAGTTGACTTAGATATTCATAGAAAATGATTTAAAATTCCCATTACAATACTATTCATGTGGATTCGACATTGTCAAAATTATGTCACTGTGTATTTTTACCGTTTATTAATGTTGAAAGGTGACACTATATTTCCAAACATTTTGATGTCCCACACCATATGACTCAAAACAACATCAATTAGTGCCTGAGCATCCTAACCTAAAAGAAAATATATCATAGGGCTCTAGAACCCTTCCTGTATAGTTTTTTTCTCCACGTCCCACTTCATATTCTAGATGTTTGAATCTTAAAAAAATCCTACAGGATCCTTGGAAATGACTGGGAATCCCCTTTATTAGACATTTATTTTATGGACCATTTGACCATGTATTGGGGACTCTAACCTGCCAACTAGAGGCATAACCTCCTTTTATGTATGGTAAAGAAATCCTCATCTACCCTAATGGTACCATGTAAGAATTCAACAATATATGGTGTTTTTATACATCCTTGTCACATCTACTCAGTTCCTTTTTCACCAATTCAATCTCTCAAAGATGTGACTTACACAACCCATATTCCAATTAAAAATATGGACCAATAATTTCTAGTATTTAACCATATATCAAATAGAATATTGGTTAGGATGAATGTTGTAGTGATCTTTTTTGAATACTCATCCTTCATGATATCTACTAGAATTAAAGGTTCGAAAACCTTTATTGAACGTTAAGATTCCATAATATCTATTATGAATGTAGGGTATCCCAAACCATCATGGAAACTCTCTATTTTGAACCCCCTTAATGATGCAGGGCTCTCGACCACTTCTTATATACTTATCTTCCACTACCAAATAAATATTTGAGCTAAAAGACCCTAAAAAACAACAACAAAATGTTTTGAGCTAAAAGACCCTAAAATAAATCAATAAAAGCATCGGGCTAAAATACCCTAAACTATAAAAACATATGGTCTAATATAAAATACCCAAAAATATATCCACAAAAGATTCAAGGTAAGATTATATAAATACTATGTTAATATGTATTACTTAGGATACCATAAACGAATGAAATAGAAGATCCAAGATAGATGGACTTAAACAATATCAGAAGAAGGATCATGCTGGAAGACTTTAAAATGTTGCATAATACTAGTCTATTTTTAGGACAATAAAGTATCCAACTAAAGGGGACCCAAAGACATCATTTTAGAAACCCTGAAAAATGACCCCTGGAAGAATGTTGAGTCTCTACTCTTTGAAAATTCACAATTTGTGCTCAATGAAATATCCAGGAGACATATAATTAGAAGGAATAAAACTTATTAGGTAGAATATCCATAAGAGGAAAACCCAAGAGAAACCCAAGTCCTTTCTTACTATGCGTTCCTTATATGATTCTTAAATAGAGGTTAGGGAAATATAATTTAAAAAAATTCAATGCATGTTAGTATCATTACATTTCCCTTGAAAAAATCATCTTATTATCACTAAATCCACTAACATAGCTATAAATTAGTGCACTCTCCCTCTAAGACATATTTAATACCAAAACATTTCTTGTATGTAACATGATCTCAAGAAAATTGGATCATATACATTAATGAGTAATCTCAAGTTAGTGGGAAATCATGATAATTTTGTAAGTGAAATCTATTACAAGTTAATCACTTAAAAACATGCATATGTGTAGATTTGATATTTCACAATGGATGTGCATCACTGATGATCTATACAACATATATAACAAAAATTGAGTCTCTACATGGTGTTTCACCAAAAAAAATAGTTGCATTCCCCTTTCTACATAAGGTCTAGGTTGACATAAGGAAATTTTTCATAGAGTTCCTCATCCATGAACATATGTTCCCTATTTATGAGTTTGATCGTCATAGTAATATATTCCAGATCAATGTATGACATAATTCCCATATCATGGGATACATAGTGATGTTCAAATACCTTCCATTTATCTAGCCACAAGTTTCTTTCCACAAAATAATTTTTCCATCCATGATTTTATACACTCTATGGTATTAGGGTATCTGTGAAACAAACAATGATTACTTCTTATGTAGGATTCATCTTATCAGTCATGGTTAGTAGTATCATTTGGATAATGGGAAAAATCCATATTTCTTCACATTCAAGAAAAAAAATTTAATTTGGATCAATATCAAAGAACATCACATGTTTATATATATGGAAAATTTATCTACATTAAAATTAGAATCATATTTTCTTCTTTATAAATGAATCTAATTCCATGGGGTATTTTTTGGAAACCAATAATTTCCTTCTATTCAATATTCAATAGAATATTTCAAAACACTGAAGACTATGAATAAATATAGATATACTAATCATGCAGGACTCTAAGTTGGAATGATGGAAGAATACTATCGTGGTATTTCATTTATAAGTGAATACACATTTTACCTTATTGTATTCATTTTAAATAGAATATTCTTCTATGTATTTATGAATACCCAACCCCTTCTCCCATATATTTTTCCAAAAAAGGTTATGTAACCAAGTATTCTCAACTAAGGATCATTTGGGAGTTGACTCAATGACACATAGGAAGCCAGATCGGTCAACTATTATAGGGTTAATAGGTTATATAGGAAAGTTCCCATGAAAGAGGGGAATATTTGTGCCATAAAGCGACAACATAATAGGATTGTAGGAAAACACAAGGTGGTGTTGTTGATATCCATTAGTGGTCCGTAGTACACACTTACAGTGACTGATAGATCTATGTTTCTTTATTAATAAGTGATATTTTAACCGAGAAACTGATGTAGGGAAAGGATGAGTGAATCACTATTTATTTATTAAAAATACTGATAAACCCTCCACCATCTGATCAGACCAATCACAATCGTCTTTTCTTGATCCTGTATTAAGTTCAAACTCCCTCTTTCCCACATTATTGACAAACTACTACACCACTAGTTCAATATAGTGAACCACCCAAATACTCTCATGACACTATCGTTTGACGTCAACCATCCATCCACCTCGAAAAAGAATGTTTCTTCCTTGGACACATAAGCATCTTAGGATCATGTGATCAATATCAAAACATGAATATTGACATCTCTAAATCCATCACATGTTCGTGTGACTATGATCTCATGATCCCCATGATAATATTTCAAAAAAATTCGTGAATCATGTGAATAATTGATAATTATTGAGAGAATTCATTTGGGAATCACCAAAATTTTATATAGTGAATAACGTGACTCCTGTTGTGAGAGCCTCCTGTCTTTGGATCATGCAAACCCTCCTACAAAATTATCAAGTGGATGAAGTATCATACCTATGAAAAGTACCACCAATTTTGGTTTAACATTTCCTATATAAACCATTATACCCATAAAAAAGTCACATGATATAGGAGGGGATAAAAGAGAGAATCCCCAAGGATAAGTTGAGACATAGAGAAATCATCAGCCACTACCCTCATAAAACTTATTCAGATTATTGAAAAACCCAATCATTTGATTCCTAGAAGATCACATGATCAAATATTGAACAAAATATCATGAAAATATTGTACTATATAGTCTTTCCATGAGATCATTTGATACCTCACTAGTCTCATAACTCGATCATTCAAACTCTTATCCATATATGTGGAATCAATGTGCATCCCCAGGGAATGTCCGTAGAGGCCCTCATATGATCCCTTCAAGATTATGTGATTACATGATGATCATGTAACTAATAATATATTATTTACATGTAAATCATGGTCATGTCGTTATTCTCCATAAAGAGTTAACATGAAGAACAGTTGGTCTTAAGATGCCTCTGCTAGGTCACACGATGTAGGCTCATGGACATGCGGGGCACCCATACCGTTGTGTGTAGATGTGGACTCATGGACTTGTGCACCTCTATGTAGTCCTAGAGATGCATGACCATGATTTACATAACCTTCATCATGCACCCAATGTGCCACATATCATTTTTCAAATGTGTTACATCAATATGAATCCTCCTCACAAATTGGAAGAACCCTTCACAATACTCAATAGGAAGTCACATGAGAAATTAAGAATCAGTTGGACGCCCATTGTATGAATGTAAACTAATTTATAGCCCCTCATTTTTTCATTAAATATATAGGAGTTGCAGTTATGAATTGGACCCTTTTCCATGTACTCCTCTTCCCATGTAAAATATTTCTCATGTGGTCGATCGATGATCCCTTGGAACATGAAACTCCAACACTTGGATGCGTGCACAATCATGGAAATGTTTAAAAGACGTCACCACAAAACGTTTTTAAGATCATGCTATTATAAGACCCCTCATTGGTCATTTAATTCCCCCATGGAACCCTAGAAAAACAAAAAATGTCATGAAATAGTCTGTTGACATGTCACAAATGTCATGCGATAACCGAAGGATAATTTATTTTGATAATGTGGTAGCCTGTAGAAAGGCCCGTTATAATATGGGAAAACCATTGAACCTGGCCTATTTGATCATTTAAAATACCATGTACATGTCCTCCTTGAACATATGATGAAATAATAGACAAGTCACTTGATCATGAAAAAATTATAGAATATGTTCACGTAGATCATTCAAATACATCCCAGACTATGCATGTTGTTCATGTGAAGGCATTCCGGACAATCTAGTTGATCATGCGAAAGACCCTAGACATCTCTAATTTGATCATGGGAAGAAGTCCAAATAAAATTCACATTGATCATGTAAAGATATCATTGGAAATTAATTTAATCATGAGAATGGTCTTGGACACATCAACTTTAGTCATCCAAGATATCTTGGGAATGACAGGTATACACCCTTCGATATTTCTACCATGTCAGTTTGACATCCCAAACATGTCAGGAAGACAATCATGTAATGATATGCAGAAAATCAAGATATTTTTGTCAGATCCCCTGGGAAATGTCATCTTCATTTTTAATACATACTCATACTTATACGATGTGGATCCCCGAACAATAAACTTAAAGAACATATCCACTTTATATAGGAATTGTCTTTAATGGGTTATGGTTATGCACTCATGCGACCGTATTGGGGGCAGGATCCTAGACTATCAATCCATGTCCTACCAAAAATCCTCAATAGAAATTTTATGTTCATCATCCTTGTTTTTATATCAACCGATAAATAATTAATATTGAATAGGCACCCATCTTGGTATTTTCATGAACCTACCTAGGAACCCTGGTAACCCGATAACTTAGCTGGCCTTAACATAGCCTAAGGGGCATTCCCGATCCCCATAGGTCAGCAACTAACACATGGAATTATACATCATAGAAGTGGGAATTATTTTTCCCCAAATAATTTTAAAGAAAAAGAAAACAAAACAGTACTCATATCAAAATAAAACTCCAATGGGAGTAATGTACCAGAATAAACCAAGGAACAAAAGCCCAACAACTAAAATCATAACAAAACAACCCTAAGTCCCCTATGAAAACCACACACCAAGACCACAATTCAGTTGCTAGATCCACCTCTATGATAAACTATCCCTTTGGTTGAACCTTGAAGAATAAATTCCACATACACATGAAATAAAAATGTAGTGTGTGGGTCTAATTCAAGTAGGATACCAGAAAATATACCCTAACATATTGTAAATGTATATTATCAAGAGAAAAGATATTAATTTTCATGGTAAAAATGTTTGATAAATAAAAATCATATTTAAACATACATGGTATAAATTTTCAAAATGATGGAAAGATACTTTTAAATTACATGCTTTTATTTAAAAAATATGGAACATTTATAAAACATTGTCTTTAGAATTTTTTTATATAAAATAGTTTAAATAAATATAGTAAGAATGTAAATTATTTCAAACAACACTGGCATACATTTATATCTAACTTATAAATAAACAAGCGAGCAACATGCTCATCTTTCAAAGGTATAATAGTATTAACCATAAATAGGATTATATATACTCTATGTATGCACAAGAAAATGATTATTCTCAAATCCCCTTGACATTGTCAAGAGGTAACTCATCACCCTCCCATCGGTGATGTGAACCACATCAGGTATGTTTCAGAACAATGTAATAGCATAGGGGGGTATCCAAATTACTCACTAAAAACCTGAGGATTTTATTTTATCTTACGTGATGGAAATTTATTTTTAAACTGGTTAAAATACAATAAATCCCATTATTCCATTTCACAAATGCCAATTTTATTCCATTTAAAACCAGAAATAGATTTTTTTTAAAAACATGCATCTTTTATAAGATAAAACCACTGGTACTCTATCAAATCATTTCAATTCAATTTTCATGAATTTTAAATCCATTAAAAAAATTCCATACTTTTCAAAATTAATTTTATCAATTAAATAAAAAAATTAATTTAAAACTTTTCCATCAATTCCATAATTTAAATTCAACAATCTAATTTGTCCAATTTCCATAAACCAACCCGAATTTAATGAGAGTGGGGGTTTTATTATATTCCAATCCAAAACCATTTCAAATACACCAATTCAATGGAATTGGGTTTTATCAATGAAATTGAAAATAAATTTAATCAATTGAATTTAAATTATCAGTTGAAATAAATCAAAAAGTACAATAGTAAATAGTTTAGATAAATTGAGATGGAACCACCAATCTCTTTCCAATCCGAATTTAATGAGAGTTGGGGTTTTATTACATTCCAATCCAAAACCATTTCAAATACACCAATTCAATGGAATTGGGTTTTATCAATGAAATTGAAAATAAATTTAATCAATTAAATTTAAATTATCAGTTGAAATAAATCAAAAAGTACAATAGTAAACAGTTTAGATAAATTTAAATGGAACCACCAATCTCTTTCCAGAAGAATGACACTCACATCCGAACACGTCAATAAGAAAAATAGAGAATGAGATCTTAAAACCAAACCTATAATCAAGATCTAACACCATAGGTAATGGATATATCAATCCCAAGGTTATCCATGAAAACGCTAGGAGGAGAGAACCAATGAAACTTGAAGAATGAGGGAGAGCGCTTACCTGGGAAGACACACTATAGAAGAAGTAAAGTTCCATAGCTAATCAGATCAATTCAAAAGGAGGGGAGCCTCACAAAAATTCCTAGTAAGAGTTTTGGTTTGAGGGAAAAGAGGTCAAGAAATAATAGATTGAGTAAAACTGCCACACGCTTGACATAAAGTTGGGCACGAGCCATGTCATTACATCTACATAAGGTATACAACATGTTGTCCACACATGATATGTTATGAAAACAAAACACATCACCTCATGAAATTGAATATCATGTATACCCTACACAACATTTACCCACAATTCTAGATGTGTGCGTGTTCACAGCATGACCACCCCCTTCATGACTTGTATCCAGCAACCATTAAACAACATATACCTCTACTACATGACATATACCTACTCTAGAGCCTGCAGAAAATACAAAAATACACATCTAAATACATTAATACAATGGTGAAAATAGATAAAGGGAAAAAATTACATAATCTATGTAAAAGTCTATTACAAATCTTCATCATAAAAACATTCAGCCCCTAGAAAAACTAAAAGTATATTTCATGCCAAAGAGATGAGGCCACTACTCCTTAATTAGTGCCTCACATTCCCACATCTCATTACAATAAGAGCCTTGCTTACATATGACATGATCCAATTATATCATTCTCATATGAAGTACCTTGGTCTCAGAATCAAATATCATGACTGGTCACTCTGTCAAAGATTAATGAGGCTCAATCTCAATATTACTGCCGCTCAGAATAAGATATAGATCAGATAAATAATTTATCTGTTGTGATACATGGAACACGTTATGTTTATATGTCATCCATGTTGGAAGTGGAATATTCTACGCAACCTATTACACCTACTCAACAACATCAAAATGTCCCAAAAAGAGAGGGGAAGCTTCCCTTGTCTCTTAAGCCATCAATGACCCTACCAGGGTGAAACCTGGAAGAACACCTAATGCCCAACTGAAAAATAAAATTTTTTACAACATCGTTCAGTAAATCACTTATATCGTCTTTGTGCTACCATCATCCTTTAAAGAATTATATAAATCTTATATTTCGTGTCTTTCACTAAGAATGGTCTAACGAAAGAACATTCACTAACCTCTGACTAACACAATAGTGATTTACAAGGCTGGCCATGAAATTCCTCTAAATGTTCAATTCTCATTGTAGTCTATTAATTATTCTTTTACAAAATCTTAACCACCCCTAAGTGATCATCCCATGCCCCACCGATGTAGAGTTCAAAAGTGAAAAATATATCATCAAGAATATATGATTCTGTTTATTTCTGGCCATATTTCTGTCTATTTTAGGGACTTTTTAAATGGACCTGAGATCCTAGGGCCCCCTGATGTCCTATCCAAAAGTGATAAGTAAATAGAGGATCCCTATTAGAGACTATATCTAATTAAACTCCATGAAAATGAATAATCTTCTTCTTGTAGAGACTTCCCAACTCCTCAACCATGGTCATATCTTGGATGGGTATGAAGTGAGATGACACGGTTATCCTATAAATAAAAACCCATATAACATTATTCTTTCTCTATTTAAGAGAAAAACTGAGCAGAAAGTCAATAGTGATCACATCCTAAATCCAATTAGGGACTATAAGTGGATGAAGTAATCCTGAAGGTTTCTCTTACTCGGCCTAAACCTACTTGGACATATTGCAATGATAGATAAATTCTACAATTTATCATATCATTCACAACCACCTGAACTATCTCCAGACATCACATAACAATTTAATGGTTCCTGGGTGAAAATTCCACTAAGAGTTATGGAAATCTACCATCAAATCAATACTTTCTAATAACAACAACAAAGAATGGTTCTGATAACATTAAACACCCTATTTGGAGACAGACCACATGGAAACTATCTCCCCACCATAAAGGGATTATCTATTTCTATGAGACTCATCATCAATATATTAATCTTGAAGAATCATCCCAAGAAGAGAATATTTTTACTAAACACTGTCCAAAGAAACTTCATCCCCTTCCTCCTAAATTCCAATGTGAAACTGTGCAAAGAGATCCATCAAATCCCACTCTTCCATGGATTCTTTCACATTCTGGGTTGGAAATTTCATTCTCAATGGATCTGCAATGACATTACCTTTCCCTAGGGTATAAGTGATATCATACTTGAAAGACTGTAGGTAATCCCCCAAAAAAACTATCAATGATTGAAATATTTTTTATAGAAGACGTAACCTATGATTTGGTTGTCTGAATACACTTTAATCCTTTCTCCGAAAAGGTAGTGATGACATCTCTTAAGTGAATAAATCACTGTAGAACATTATTGGTCATGGGTTTAAAAATTCTTCTTGTGTGGCCTATGATAATGCGATTTATAAGCAACTACATGATAAAACTGTATAAGACCACAACCCATGAATGAACATAATGCATCACAAAAGACCACATAGCATTGCCCAGCTTTTGTAAGATTCAACACTGGTGCAGTAGTCAACAGACAATTCATCTCAACAAAAACTCAAATATTTATCATTCCATACAAACATAACACCCATCCATGTTAGATAAGTCATTATAGAAGCGATCTTTGATATGAATTTCAGAAAACCTATGGTAATATATAACTAATCCCAAGATGTTATGGATCTTCGAGACATTTCATGGTTACTCACATGTAAAAATAAAATTTACCTTCTCTGTATCAATGGATATGGTCTGATCAGACACCATGTGTCCCAATAATTTAACTTCATGAATACATAAATAAAATATTGGAATCGTGGAATAAAGGTGGCCATTTCTAATTATACTAAGAACTATTCTCATATGTATTATATGAACCTCCTTGGACATGGATTAGACAATAATGTCACCCAAAAATACTACCAAAAAAGTAACTTGATACTCGTGCAAAAAAGTTTTCATTAAGGCCATGAGAACTACAAGATCATTTTTCAGATCAAAGGGAATAAAAAGATTCTCATAATGTCCATACCAACTTTGTAAGGCGCTTTTCTTGTTGTAAATTCTTTTATCGTCAACTAATGGTAACATGATCAATGATAGATCTATGAAAACCACTTCGCCCATTTCATCTGATCAAACATATCATCAATATATGGAAAAAGATATTTTTTTTCAATATTGTAACTTGATTGAGTTTTTGATAACCAACACATAAGTGAAGAGAACAATCTGCTTTCTTAGTGAAGAGAACTGGCACTACCCAAGGTGACACACTTGGGTGGATAAAGACTCTCTCAAGAAGATAACCTAGTTGAGATATTAGGTCTTCCAGTATAGCTGGATCTATTCAGAATGAGGGAATATAGATTGGTTGAGTTCCATGCATTAATTTAATAGTAAAATCAATCTATCTCTCAAGAGATAGACCATAGAAATCAAAAGAAAAGTTATTGGGAAACTCAATGAAGACTAGAGGAAGATCACCACTCATCAAATCTCATCCCAGATCAAAATAAAACATTAATATCACATTCTCTTACTATGGATTAGAAGTTATTTATCTATTGAACATGGGTCCCATTCTCCTTGAAGGAAAATAGGCACACCAGTGGGTATATTATTGTAGACTCTTTGAAGATAACAATCAATTTATTTTTTGTTTTCAATGATAAAACCCAAACCAAATAAGATGTCAATATATTTCTTATCAAGAACTAGGAAATTCCTAGATATCTTAGGATCTCATAGAGAAAACACACAAGCTAGACTATGGAGACTCTTCTCTCTCTTCGTACCAAGGGGTGTAGTAATATCCATTCCACAAGATGGTTTCTGCATAGGAAGAATATATAGGTAAATTATATGGGTTGAAATAAAAGAGTGATATGAACTAGTATAAAAAAGAGCGTCTAAAATGATGATGCTATAGAAATGGCACCTCTCACAGTTGCACGACTCATGCCTACTTCCTCTAGAGACTCTTCCACTATGTGATGAAGCTTTATTCTAGATGTCTATAGCTAGAGCCCTTTTTCAGTTGAAGTGTTTTATTTCCCCATTGTTTTAGGAGGCGCTAATGATAATTTATCACTACACTGAGTAGAGAAGTGATGGAAGAACCAATGTAAGTGCCTTGAATGTCTATAGGAATTATTGTCCTTGGGTGCCTTTGTGAAAACCCTCCTAGAATTTATGACTTTCAACATTAATATAAATCCAATGATCTTCCTCTTGGAGCTATATGATGTCTAAAATGACACTTCCATCAAGAACCACTATGAGAATCATCACAGTTCAATTTTCCATTGAAGGAACCAATGCTTCCATTTGGAGGAAAAGGAGGTCCATCTCAACCATCATCACCCCATCCATCACATCAACATAAGTGGGATGCTACTGTAAGAAAACCTAAAAATAGTTATATGATCGATGTCCCAACTCAAACCGTCATGCCTTAATCCTCTCATAATAAAAAATCTCAGTATAAAATTGCACCAACTCAGAAAAATGATCTCAATTCCCAATCAAAGTTTTATCAGCCTTCTCATGCATGAATTACTCTATAGCCTTCTCTGACACCATTGAATCTGGATAGAACTAGTTGGTGAAAATAACATTGATTTCTCTTCACTCTAATCCCTCATGATTCCAGGCCATCTAAAATTGTGTCCTGCCATATCCTGCTGGTTCATTCCATCATGAAGGTGGAACACCTCACCTAGATCACGTCCAGTGTCTACAAGAACTCAAACATACATTTTATATTTCCCAACCATTACTCATCATGTTGAGGATCAGTAGAGCCTTTGAAAACTGGCTTTATTTGGCGGAGGCACTCTTGACGATGATTCAAAAGAACATCCCTCGGAGGATACACTACTTGAGCCTAAGCGACAACTGGAGGTGGTACCTATCATAGGTCATGGAAAGTGTACACAATCACTTAACTACATTTTGTTTAATAACATGATATGTTTACTGAGGTTCTAAAATAGCCTCTTCCTATGTCTGATTCACACGTCTTCTTAAAGTCATGATGCTACCCAAAATCAACATATAATATGGATGACATTAGCTTAACAATCAAGCTATGTAACAAGAGAAAGTATTCCCTATATATGTAACAACCACAATTTGTATTTCACTGTATCCAAATATCAATAGAGAGAAGATTAACTAATCCATATGAAACATTTCTGTAACCACCCTTGGTGACTTGACATTCATTGGGGTGAGAGATTTCCAAGAACTTAATCCCAACTACATCCTAAGTCCATAAAATATTACTCAAATGCATACAGGTGTCAAGAGAGCAGCTGAACTACCTGCCTTTAACACCACTTTTTCATGGACCGGCCTGGGTACCCTGGTGACCCTATTACCAAGATGGACATAACATATCCCTAAGGGCATTAGAAATCCTCATAGCTCTGTGACTAGAACCTATCATCATTCAATATAAATGTGGGAAAAATTCCCAATGGAATATGGAATAAAACGATTACAAAATAGTATGCATATAAATGAATATACACATGGAGTAAAGTACATGAAAACAAAAGGGAAAAAATACCAAAGTACTGAATACCAAGTACTAAAACAGGAAAAAATATCCCCAAGGCCCTTAAGGAAACCACTCACAAAGAACATAGTTTAGCAGGTGGATCCAACTCCAAGAGATCCCTTCCCTTTACTAGAACATGAAAAAAGTAGCTATACAATCACCCAAATGAAATAGCTCAGGGTTAGAAAAATCCAAATTGGATACCACCAAAGATTATATAATTGATTCTAAATATATATTACATTAAAAAATTCTTTCAATTTTCATGGTAAAGATGTTTGGAAAATCAAAACCATATTTAAACAAATATTCAATAAATTTTCAAAAAGAATGAAAGCTACTTTTAAAGAACATTCTATTTTTTAAAAAATATAGTACATTTCTAAAATAACCGATTACGTAAAAAATTTATAGAAAAATAGTTTATATAATTATAATTGGAATTTAAATCAATTAAAAACATTGGAAAACATTTATATCTTAAATAAAAATCAACAGGAGAGATATATGGTTATCTTCCAAAAGGTATGATAGTATTAACCAGCTATAGGATTTTGTACTCTCTATGTGAACTCAATAAAGTGAGTATACTCACAACCATATGAAACTAGCTAGAGGAAACTTTTCACCCTCCCATTAGGGATGTGACCTACCATAGGTATGTTTTAGAATGCTTTTATAGCATAGAGTGTATCCAAATAACAATCTAACAACATAAGTCTTTCATGTACTCTTAACAAATGGGTAATTTATTTTTGGATCGCTAAAAATAAAATAAATCCCATTATTCCAATTAAAAAATGCCAATTAATATCCATTTAAGACCAAAATATGGGTAATTAAAAAACATATCTCTCTTATAAGAAAAAACTTTAGGTTTCTGTAAAATAATTTTAATCCATTTTCATTAGATCGAAATCCATACAAAACAAATTTCATACTTTTCATAATTCATTTTCCCAATTCAATTAAAATTTTTATTGAAAACCTTTACATCAAATCAATAATTGAAATTCAATAATATAAATAATCCAATTACCATAATCCCACAACAATTCAATGAAATTTAGGGTTTTTAACCTCTCCATGTGAAAAACATTTCAAATGTCCGAATTCATTAGAATTTGATTTCATCAAACCAATTGAAAACAAGTTTAATCAATTGTATGTAAATCAGAAATTGAAATAATAAATCAATATGATAGTAATCAATTTGTCCAAATCAGGATGGAACCAACTAACTCTTTCCTAAATAACAACACTCGCAATGGCACCCTTCATCAAAAACGAATGTGAAGGAGTTCTTAAAACACAACTTAGAAGCTAGATCTAACACCATAGGGCATGGATCTTTCAATCCTAATATGATCCCTAGAACACCCAAGAGGAAAGAACTATAGAAACATTAAGAACGAGGGAGAGCATATACCCAGGAAGAATACCATAGATGCAACAAAGATCTATAGACAATTGGATTGATTCAGAAGGAGGGTGACTCTAAAGAAACATAGTAAGAGTTCTGATTTGAATGAAAAGTGTTCTAAAAATAATAGACCAAGAAAAACTTCTACACATGTGACTTAAAGCTAAACGTTGGATGGGACACAATGTGTACCACAGGTACATGACTTGTAGTCCATGCTAGATAAGTTTTTCTGAAAAACCCCATTAACTTAGGTCAAAACCTGAAATTTATAACCTACAAGATGTGTACCCACCTTTCAATGTGTTTACATGCTCACAGTGTGACCTCCCCCTTATCGACATGTATCCAGCAACCAGTACACAATATATACCTTAGGTACAAGACGTATACCATCTCTATAGCCTCTTGAAAATCCATAAAACCACTTCTAAGGAAATTGACTAAAGTGAAACATATAGAAATGTAAAATATTTCCCGATCAAGGTAATGGGTTGTTACAGGTATGTTTCACCAGCATTCATAAAAATTCAGGGGTAACAACAATGTCTCGAAGTGTGACCGCTCATCCCAGCACATGAGTATGCTAGTTGTAAAGGAACGATGAGGAATCAGATTCCTATTTAAGAAGGATATATAGGATGCCTTCACAAGGCCTAATATACAATAGTAATCCACCCATGTGTAAGTCCCTTCATGTCACAAATATTCCTAACTCATGGGATTGAATTATCCCATAATTCTACAATCCTCCATATTCTATCAGTATATGAGAAAATGACTCACACATGGTTATACATGTAAATGTTATCCATGACCATACCCTCAGGTTCCATAAACATATAAATAGTATAGGGATGAATTAGACTTTGATTGTGTTGATTCATGTTTTAAACCTGATATGTAGGATTCCTTCCGAAGGCCTAACCTCCATACCATATCCCCCATCATATTGTCAATCGTTCATCTCAATTAGAAACATCAACGTGTAATACCCATTAATATATCCTCTCATGTGATGAGTTTGATCTAATACTATATTTTTATTCTGACACTGAACATGGATCCCATGGTCATAGATACCCATGATGATTGTACCACTAGCATGATGATAATTATCCCAGTGTGGAATATTTTTTTGTGATGTAAGCCTGATTACACATCATCTTTATTAAAGGTCCAAAATATATATGAGTCTATTCAGTGTATTTGTATTTACCTATGTCCTACTCAAGGACTTTCCTTATATATCTTTCATGATGCTGGTTCCTATAGAATGAACTATACGGACTCTGATTCTTGTCTTTATTAGATATATAGGAAGCCTCATCAAGGACTTAGACCTATAATTTTTCCCTTACAAAATTATTTTTAAACAACGTGGACTGTTCTAGAGAAACAACATTAAACAATGTCAAATTATCTATGGGGGTATTGCTTTCTACTCTCAAAGGATACATAGGACTCTATAGAGAGGTACAATACCATATCCAAAATACCCAATGACTCCATAGATGGATATAAACTCAAGAGTTCCTGATCATATCCATAAACTAAATAATACTAAATGAACAAGAGAATTATAAAGAACTAGTTATATATACATAGTTATTACAATCAATAGAGGGTCTTACACATGTCAATGACATTGGGGTAAACAGTCTCATATCATAGCCTAGGACAGATTTTATAAACTAGTATTAATTCAATATGTGTCTTGATGTAGATGGTATTTACCCCCCCCCCCCCGCCCATGGTATGATGAGACGGGTCTCCAATCTACTAGAACAATGTGAGTTCCAAATCACCATCTGTTTTGAACCCCCAATGGTCTGTTTTCCTTTGGATATCAAGTTCATACTCAGCTATAGATGTGGGAGCCATTTGGAAATTCTTGTAAAGACAAAATATTGTAATCCCAATGATAATGATTGTGTAACCACCCTCAGTCACCCACAACAAATTATCAGGTGAGACCAATTTTTATTTTTTAGTAAATAAAATGGTGAATCTAACATGAATGATTGAAATGAAATTTATACCCCCATATTCAAACATTAGACAAAACTGTATAGGTTTTCATTGGAAACAACTCATTTTTTATAATCTATTCTGAATTGATTAAAGGATTTAAAGGAAATTTTTCAATATTGTTCAATAAATTATAACCAATAGATAGAAATTCATATTATGTGTTATGAAGTGCGAGAATTAGTATTTATCTATAAAATAAGATGAAATCCTCTCATATTGGGTGTTTGTAGGGAAAAGTTTATAATCTTATGATACACTCTCTTATTCTTGGAAATCCATTTTTCTCTATTGAGAAAGTTCTATCACTACATAAAATTTTGTGTATCCTTACAATATGATCATGGATTCATTTGGTAGTGTATTCCCTTCGACATTAGGATGTTTTTTCATTTATCTTAATGATATTCATTAACCACTCTCTATAGATGGAATACAGAAACTACGGTTGTTCCTCAAGTCAAGGTACTCCATTTATAAAATTATTTAAATGTTTATTTTTGACTATATAGTTTCCTATGTTTTTTTTCTTCCACTATAAATGGTCATTAGATAATAATACCAAAACAATTAGTATAAATATCAATTAAACTGTGCATCGAATCACTCACCCCAATGTAGCTATGGAAAATGGAATTTTGGGGTTAAATATTTAATACATACATTCCATACAACCATGGTTTTTTACTATTCAATCACACCATAATAATTTTTACTAAAACAATCATGTTAAGCCAATCATGTATTTTTAAAAATAAGACTATTTCTGACATTCTTACCATCATTTTTTCACTCACCTCCAACAAGTTTTTCACATTCTAATATGTCCCCAATTTTGAAAATGATAATATGATGTTCATTGATATTTATAGATTAAATTGGTGTGTAATCCATTATCTTTACAAGTAGTTAAAAATTTTATTTAGTTGACATTATATAGTTTTGAACACATAATAACATGTGGAAAGTGATTATATATAACAATAACAATTAAGGGAACCTTCCATATTCATTGAAATACTTCTTTCTTGAATGTTTGAAGGTATGTTTCCCTTATATATTGTATCAAAATAACTTCCTTATTGACCCATATAACATAGACTAAAATTTCTACTTTGAGACAACTATGAAATTATTGTGGAATATACATAAAAGTGTAATCCTTGATGGAATTATCATTTGAACCTATAATTTTTTTGCTCAAAAATAGAATAATTAAATAATTTATGTTTATTGGATTTTACGAATAAACTACTTGTACATCACATGATTTCAATAGAAATGGTTTATACTTATACCCTTCCTTTCAAAAATTCAGCATCTTGAATCTTAATGCATCTAATTTATCTACATTCCTATTATTATCCAATTTTTATAAAAAAATATAAATTTTGAATGTTATATAATCCAACACCCATATTTCATGGGATTATAATCTATGATATATTCATGTAAAATGGATTTCATTCCATGTTAGTAGATACATGAATATCTTTCAACAAAAGAGTAACTAATATTATTTTAATCATACTTCATCCATCATGTTCATTTGTATAGAACATATAACTATTAATTACATAATCATTGTTTGATAATACATGTAAACTTGTTAATATCTCTAGCTTTCAATGTTTTTATGAATTTTAATTTGTATTTTTTTGATAACACCTTAAACATTTTGTCTCAAAACCATCCTATAAACTATTGATTATTGGTATTTGATATCCAACATTAAAATTTTGATGTAAGGAACCATCCCTAAAATTTTAATTTCCTAGATTTTTTTGAATTGTATTCCATATTCAATGATATTTTTATGTTAGAGTTATGTAGAATTAGGATAATAACTTAAAATTTAAATCCATACATTACAAGTGTACACATATACTTAGAGTCTATTTTTTCACAATATAAAAATATTTAAAATAAATCATGAATTATATATATGAAAAATATTCACAATTATACCCTTGATCTCATACATCCCTATACTACCCCTTAAACCATGGTAAATATAGTTTACAAACATGGGAAGAACACAAAATATCAGTAAGGGATATAAAAATAATGGATACCAATAGTTCAGTAAAAACAAGAAAAAACGTATAAATTTTACCTTTGAATACAAATATCTTTGAAAAATGAAATAAAACATTTTAACATGAAGAAACACACATTTTTCTTCAATAAAATCCTCAAAACCCAAAGCCATCAATTAATACTCTTTTAAGTTATTTAGAGCATCATATATATAAAATCTTCTCAAAAATCATTCAGACACCTTTTATTTGGAATGAAAATATTTCTGACATCAAATTAAGATATTATGGGCTCACCCAAATCATTCTAGGCTACAAGATGTTAAGCTATAATTTTCTTACTCATCACTATCAACGTCACCCAATGTTATGTTTTAATAGGCTTTATCAGTGTTATTTTGGCTACTCCATGTTAATCTATTATGGGTTTATCGTATACTATCTGAGTCCACCCTGTATTAATGAAATATCAATATCACACATTCCCTATATTTCTCATGTTCATTATCATTAATAAAACACTTTCATCATATAAACCTTTAATGAACACTTTTAATAACATATGAAGATAAATTTTGTATAAAAATAAATTTTTCATTAAAAACATTTTCAATACAAATAATCTCAAAGAGAAGGGAAGGGGGATTTTCATTGTAGAAAATATGTAAAATTTCAATGTAATATAGAAATTAAATAATTTTCACTATGCTAGGAATGTCATTATAGCCATGTACATTAATAGTAGAACATTTCAACTTCCATTTTTCAAAACATTCTATATAAAACTCAAAAAAAGATCGATTTTCAAAACCATTGAATTAAATTTAAATTAGACATTTAAATTATTATGTTATCCTTTTATATACATATAAATAAATATGTATAATAATTTCATAAATGTTTACACAAAGGAAAACATTTTATAATTATATATTTAAATATTTTAGGTGTCTCATACCACTTTGAAGATTTAAATCTAAATCCCCTTGAAGGAGTCAAAATTAAAAACATTAAATAACATGATAATAAATTAATTAATTATATGATAAGTAAAATGGGTTGTATATACACTAAATAACTGAATATGGGTGTATTACATCGAAATATGTCTCCACGAAAGGTGATTGAATTGATGTCCCTTGCCTTTATTCTGACTTGTCGCGAGGAATATTTATATTCATATTCCTCAGAACACCTCCTTTTATTAGCACATTATAACGACAAATGATTTATTTCTAGATAAACTATGATCTCTATAATGTGGATAAGGATTCAAGTAATGGATTTGGGTTGTTCTTAGTTGAACTAAATCAATTTTAATTACGAGGAATAAAAAATAATAGGATCCCTTATAATATATAGTATGATTATGGGTCTAAATACATTAATACAATTAAAATTAGATAATTTTTACTAGTTTTTTTATCCTTAGATTTTAGCTTTAAAAATTTCTAGTCCTCTCTTACTCTAACTATGAAAACATTTGTTTTTTCTTTTGAAGGGATAATATAGATACTTCAAAATTTTAAATAAAAATTAAATGAACATTTATGAAATTTCCAAACTTATCCAAATCAATTTTATAAATTTTATATTTTTATTTATTTTATATCATTTAATAAAATATTATTCATTTTGAAATTAATTTTTTTAAATTATCACAGATGTCAATTTTGACAATATTTATTACATGACATTTTAAAATTCTCATAACAAAAATAAAAATTAGAGAAATTATTATGAAACATAAATAACATTCCATGTTCATTTATTAAATTCATTTATGACTTTAATTATTTCAAATAATATTTATTTTAATGTTTTTAATACCATTTATTAGATATTTAAATAAATTAAACTATTACTTTATCCTCATTTTGTAATATTTTTAGGAAATTATTTCATTCTTATAAATTAATAAAAATACCATATAAATAAAAAAATATATTTACAAATACTATTTACAGTTAAATATATCGTCTAAATAATCATATATAAAAATGTTATTGTTATTAATACATAAGTATGACATCTCTGATTATTATTTAAAATAAAATATTCTAATGATATTAAATTCATCCATGTTGCTACAAGAGGTCAAAAAATAGGAAAAAGGATTATTTTTGTCCAAAATAACTCATCCGGTAAAATTAGGCCATTTTTTATTTTAGTTTTATTATATCAATACTATTATTTTTACCATAAATTACCTGGTTTACCCTTAAATGTTGTAATAAAAACAATACTAAAGTTAACATTTATATTGTAAAAAAATAAAAAATACTTATTTAAAAAATATAGAATATCTAATTCCAAATTTAGAATCCATTTTAAAAAAATAAAAAAAATTCAAAAATAAATTATCATGTAATCCCCTTGAATGAATGAGGAAACATGTTTTAAAGTAAAACATTGTAAGCATTGAAATGTTTTTGTTTCCTCAACGTGAAACTAATTAAAATGAACCAAAGTATAGTAAATGATATAAAATTGATCTAATTAATCTTTAAAACAAACAAATAAATTTATTTAAAACATTAAATTATTTACCAAGAGCAGTTGTTTTGAATTAAAATTAAATATTGGCCACTATTCAGGAAAATAATAAACTTATCATTAAAATATATAAAATAAAAAAATGTAAATTTTGATATTTTTCTTTATGATATAAAGTTTATTCCATGAATTAGAATTTATAAATGTGTCAAAACTATATTTAAGACCTGTTTTCAATCCAAATTTAGAAAACTGTCTTTCTAGAAAAGTATGTCTTTTTATAAAATTTGATGTATTCTTATATCATGTATAAAAAGATATAATATTAATTTGAAACATTATATTCAATAAATTATGTTTATATCATTAGTATATTAAAAAAAATGAAATTTTTTAATTTTATTGGTGTTAAACACACCTGTGTGTATTTAAATAGTTTTCCAGAAAAAAATTTATTTTATTTTCAAATAGGGTTTTATTTTCATTTATAATTAATTAGTAACAATGTTTTTAATTATATATAAATGTTTATCCATTTTTTTGTAATTACATTATTCATGTTAATTCCCACCATTCTAATGGTTATGCGATGACTACTATAATAAATAATAATATTTAGTTGTTTATTAAAACCAGATGTTGTGTATCATGTATGCTATCCAACATAGTGTATTATTTTTAAAAACATGATATGTTAAATTCTATCCCCATTTAAAAAATTGTATCCTAATAATTTTAACATGGTCTTAGTATCTGGGGTTTGACCATTCATTGTAAAATTACTAAAATCCCACATCAGAACAAGGGTCAAAAAAACATACACATTAAATGAAAGAAAATTGGAGTAAAAAATCATCTGAGATAAAACATACAAAGGACCCATGTAGGAAAAAATTACGTTGAACATAAAACTACATATCATGTTCTTATACATAGTGATATAGAAAATCTTCACCATATGTTTATCCATCACAAAACTATAAAGCTGTGATTTCCTAAAAAGGAATATTATTTTCCAATACGAAATGTAAATGGATTGAATTTTTTTAAAGATCCTCTTTATATTGTTTTGAAATTCATTTACTTCCCAGACAATGAATTTTGTTAAATTTACATACTTGAAAAGTAAAGTTTCAGACTTTAATAGAATTTCTTTCCATAAAAGGTTATCTAATTCCTCTCATTTTTCATCCCATACAATTATTACTTAAAAATATTAATTCATGATTTATTTTATATCATAAAATTTAATATTTTATTTCCCTAGGATTTAACAAAACTATTCTAAGAATAATGAACAGTGTACCTTGATTGTGGTGTCCACCAGATTTCATTTTCATTTTTTTCTATATATAAGTTCAATTCATTGAAACAATTATTTAGATATTCCTCAAAGTCACTTGCTTCCTTTTCCAAATACGCCTTTTAAAACAAGGTTTGTATGTGTGTTGGGGGAGAAATAGTTTTTAAAAATAAATTTTTATGACATAAACCTTCAAAACATCTGATAAAACATAATTTCATAAAACATTTGGACCGAGTTTTTTAATCATTAAATCTATGGTCCTTTTGAAATACTATAAGTATGTGCTAAAAGACTATATGTTGTAAAAAAATATAAATATATTGGGAAAGGGTCTTCATATTTGGTAGGTATATTAGATTCATATTATGCATCAAAATCTTGTGATAAGGTTAAATATTTGAAAATACCTAGAAAATGTAATCCTTTTTAGAAAATATAAAGACACTAATAAAATAGTATTTGATTAAAAAATAACCCATGAACCATGGTTCTATCAAGCTATAGAGGATTTGTTTGATATGTCATACAAATTTTTTAATCAATGGCGTATGTTAGAAAATTTTATAGAATCATAATAGAATTAAATTTAAATAATTATTGAAGTAAAGTTATCAGGAAGTTATAAGAATGTTTTTTGAGATCCTTCTACTTCCATTAGTAACTAACCTTCCTCGATCTGTAAAAATTATAGAATAAGGATTTAACTAAATGAATATATAAGTAAACCTGACCTATGTTTAACAAAAATTCATAAACCCTAAAGTAGTGAAAACCATTACATTGATACAAACTATATGAACCGAACCATAATCATTACATATATTAGTGTTTTTTGAACTATAATTCACATTCAAGAATATTTTCAGTTTAGATTTTGATACAATTAAGACATGAAATTAAAGAGTAATCCCATTAATTAGATGTGGATACATGTACTTATAATTTATTTTCTTCTACATATAAAACCCTTTAAAAGAAAACATGATTTGCCATTATGAAAAATTATAACAATTGTCCGCTTTATATCATCATTGTCTCTATTCCCACTTGAACCATGTGAATGACATTTTAAAAACAATGGATGATCAAAAAATATGAGTAAGGGATATAAAAAATAAAATAAATCATTTTTTTCATAATAACATAAAAACTCATTTAAAAGGTTTCCATTATAATTTAATTTCATTGATAAAATGAAATAAATAATTTTAATATGATAAAACATTCATTTTTCCATAAATAATCATTAAAACCCATACATATAAATTAAAACTCCTTTACGTGACATAGAGAATCATATATATATAACCCTTTTGAACCCCATTAAATTAGAATAACCACATGGATAACATCTAATTAATATAATATAGTCTTACTCATCACTATCTATGAAACTCGATGTTACGCTGTAACTAGCTTACATAATATTATCCGGGCTAACCCATGTTAAGCTATAACGGCCTTCCCCGATGCTATTCGGGTCACCCTATGTTAAGTCGTAACGTGATTACTCACTATTATCTAGGACACCCCATGTATAAGTAATATCTGGAACATTCATTTCCTATAATTCTCACACACTATATCATTAATAATGAACTAACATCATAAAACCTATTGTAAAACTCTGTTCATCCCATTTGAAAAACACTTTTGTATTAAAATTCCATTTTCTTTTAAAGAAAATTTTCAATAAAAAAAATAATGGAATAGGGGTTTCAATTTAATAAAATTGTTAATAATTAAAATGAATATAGAAATTAAATAATATTCATCAAATGAGAAGTGATTATCTTCAAGTACATTAGGAATATAACATTCCTTTTTCCATTTTTAAATACATTCTCTTTAAAACATATCAAAATATTCCTTTTTAAAACCATTGATTGAAATTAATATTTGGCTAAAAATGTATTTATAAACCTTTCATATCTATATAAATAAATAGGTAACATAAAATCAATAATATTAACCTGGAGGAAAATATTTTATAATTAAATCATTAAACATTTAATGTGTCTCATACCAATTTAAACTTTTAAATCATAATCCCCGTAAAAGAATACCATTTAACAAAACATTTCATAACATTATTATAAATAAAATAATGACAAGATATTACAATGGGTCTTTATATACACCTCGTACATAAATTTTGGTGTATACATACAAAATATACATCAATGAAAGGAGATTAATACAATGTCACATACGATGAGTCCGACTTGTCACGTATAATATTTATATTCCACTTACTCAAACCACCTCATTTTATTAACACCATAAGGCCACTAAGGATAGTGTTCTGGCTTAAATAATATCTCTAGAATGTGGGTATGGATTCATGGAATGGATTTAGGAATATAATGTCCAAAAAAATATTTTTTAAGTGTATAGAATAGAAATGAATAGGATCCCTTTTATAAGATAGTGGAGGGGAACTCTTGGAATTTCCCAAAACAAATAATATAAATTAATTTTTTATTTCAACTACCTATAGACTAGTTTTTTTCTATGATAGGATAAATAAGGATCGAATTACATTAATCTAATTAAAATTATTAATGTTTTTACCATTTGTAATATATATATTTTATCTTTAACCCATATTAAACATCTTTAGAAATTACCATAATAATATTTATTTTTTACATTTTATAGGTTAATATAGTTACCATAAAATGCCTAAAAGACAATAAATGGGTCATTTATGAAATGTTAAACCTTATCCCAATCAGTTTTACTAATTTTATATTTTGATGAATTTTAGATAATATAAAATAATATTATTTATTCTAAAATATCATTAGGGTCAATTTGGAGAGTAATTATTAGTTTCCTTTTAAAAAAATATCATAACAATAAGATATAGTCTAAAACTTTTTCTAAAACATCACTAAAATTTCAAATTCATCTATCAAATAAAACTATTAAATATGTTATTTCAAAAAAAATTAGTATTTTTAATATAATTTATTTCATATGTCAATTAATTAATAAATTATTACCTCATAATTTTGTAATCCTTTAAGGTAATTATTTAATTTCATAAAATTAAAAATAAATTTTCTTGTTGAATATAATCATTTAAATTTTTTAATATATTTTCTAGAAAAATATATATTCTAAATTGCCTTATATTAAAAATATTAATATCATTAAAATAATAGTAATTCATAATTTACTTGCCTTTAAAATAAAATACTATAAATGGCTTAAAGTCATCCATGTGCCTCAATGAGGTCATAAAATCATTCCACAGATTCTTCTTGATAATAATCACTCAAAAATTATTATTACTAAAAGTGTTAGGCTAATTTTATAGTAATTATAAAATTATTTTTACCCTTAATGATCTGGTTTACCCTAAAACGTGATACAAAAAAATTTTAATATTACTCTTTATATTGTAAAAAATAGAATGAACCTATTTAATAAATTTGAAAATTATTATTACAAATATGGTATCATTTATTATTAATAAAAAAATTTCAATTTTTTAAAACTAACTTAAAATTAATGTTGTTTACTAAAGGGGATAATGAAAATTTAAAGTGAAAACGTTTAAAAGACTGAAATGTTTTTATATCTGAATTCAATGTAAAATTAATTCCAGGTATATAAATTGATTTAAATGATATAAAATTGAAGTAGTTATACATTAAAACATATAAAATTTATAATTTATAACTAAAAATTATTTATATGAAAAATCTGTTTTCCATTAAACTTCTGTATTTTTCACTATTCATCAAACATGAAACTTAACAGAAACACAAAAAATTCAACCAAAGAAATTTTATATATTAATATTTAAAATAAGAAGATTATTCTATCAAATATAATATTGAAAATTTTCAAAATCTAGATTTAAAAGAAGTTCACCACCAAAAGATGGCCAAAATGTGTTTTTAGAAAAATATATCTTTTAGGAATAAAATTAGATTTATTCTTATATCATGTCAAGAAAACACAGATGGTTAATGTTAAAAATTATATTTAATATATATATATATATATATATATTAAATTTATATAAAAAAATTAGTGTTATAATTTTATATATACTCTTATATAATAAACTTGTTCACTTTAAAATAGTATTCCAGAAAAAGATTTACTTTTATTTTCATAGAGGGTTTTATATTTTTTTATAATTAATTGGTCAACAAAGAATTGATTATAAATAAAATTTTAAACTATATTTTCATACTTCTATTAATCATTTTCATTCCTACAATTCTAATGACTATATGAAAACATCCTTATTAAATAATAATTATATTTGTTTATTTATGCTTGATTTAGTGTATCTTATATGTAATCCAACATATTATTTCCTTTTTAAAAGCTCGAGATGATACATTTCATGGATTCAAAAACCTAATTATTACATTGGGATTATATACATAAAAATATAACTATATACTATAATATAAAATGAATATTTTAGTCTACTCTAGATTTATTATTTTAATTGAAACAATATCACATTTGAAAATTCTATCACCCAAATTGTTCCTACGATGAAATGATCTTGGGGGAAAATGTTATTCACATTGTATATGAAGTTAATAAATAATTCAACAAATTACTCAAATATATATTTCTATTTAATAAATCCTCCCTGGTTGAATTAAATTTCTGATATTCACTTTCAAAATATTTATATACCATTCAATGTGGTATATCTATATGTAATGTAAAACACCACATGGTCATATCTCTATAACTAAGTGAACCATTATATGAAATAATGATTGTTGGGATAATGACTCTAATTCATAAAATTCAGAAGGTATTTATTTTTACTGAGTTAGAAATGTTTTTTGGTATATAATTGTACGATATATAGTTTTAAAAAGAAGAAAATATTGTATAATGTATATCATTCCATTTATGTATAATGCAAAGTAAATTCGCATTTTTTATATGTTTGAAAAAACATTAAAACTATTTTATTTTAAACACTTTAATTTCAAATTATTCCTCAATGATCCATTTCTAATATTTTATTAATACTGTCCAAAACCATTACACCGTTAATAATGTTTCAAAATAGAAATCTATCTTTTCTGTAAAGAGTGTCACATTCTAGAGGAAGAAAAGTGTGTATTTCACCTTCACTGAAACTAAATCTTACTTTACAACTATATAAATCATGTTCATCTTTTCCTTATTGTCATGTTTTTTTACATTCATTTAGTAATGTTATAGTGACACTATCACATTTTTTTCTATGAGTTTTACATTAAGGAATTTCCTGACTTACATAAAATTCCATTATGGTGACTCAAATAAATAATAATATATTTTTACAACCATTATTGAATAGTTTTTGTAATTTTTTTTATCAAAAACAGAAGTAATATCATTTATATTATCTTAATATTCATCAGTTATTAGTTAACAACATGTCAGTCAACTATTAATGGGAAATTCTTTATACCTTCTTCTGAATTCATGTTGAATGATGTTTTCAATGGTTAATATTTAGGTCATTAGGGTTCAAATTTATAATATCCTAGAAAAAATATATTAAAGGAATTTTTCTACCAAAACACGTATGCACCTTCTTTACAAATGAGAAACCTTATAAATAATTTATTTCAATATCCAAAAATTCATAAGAAACATAATCTTTTATCATCATTAATATCATTGATATCATTGTAAAAACATCTTTTCTTTGAGCGTGATACAATGTAACACCTGAGTACCATAAATATTTTAGATCTTTTATCAATGGAGAAAAATAAAATTCAATATAATTATCATGTTTTCATATATAGTTATGAGCTGAGAAAAAATAATGTCCACGTTTTTTATGAATAACCACCGTTAAAAGTTATAATTCCTCAACATAACCAGCCATGTATATCTGTTCATCACTTTACACATAATGGATTCAGTTAATCAATAGATAGTGAAAGATGGATGATTCATAGATTGTTTCTAAATTTAAGAAACTCATGACCAATTTTATTCCACTGTGGAGATTATATTGTGCATCAAATTTTCCCATCTTGAATTTTTGTATTATCATATAAAATAATTATTTTTATAGACTCCCCAATTCATTATAGTTACATAATCCTTATAAATAATTGAAATATCCATCAAACATTTGAAATAATTTATTATTCTTTCTTGTATAAAGTTGCACCATAGTTGGAGGGAAATATTTTTGTGATTTATGGTCCTTATGAAAGAATTTATATTCAAATTGATATGTATGTATTCGTTTAGAGACCATACATGTAATATCTCTTCCAAAGTCACTCTATAGTAAATAGATCATAACGAAACATAATGTCAAGTGTGACACTACATATTCTTGGTAATTCCAACAAATATATGGTTTTTGATAATAATTTGTGGGGACTATATCCCTTGATTTATATATCTAAATATAATAAATAAAATTAATGAAAATAATAACTAATGAAAAAGGAAGAATAAACCAACATCATATCCAAAGAAAAATAAATAAAATAAAGAAACCCATGACATATAAATAAAAAATAGTTCATATATTTCGATTCATGTGACCATAATCCAGATCCATATTGGAATATTTCATAAAACAATGTAAAAAATCATAAAAAACAAACAAAAATATTAAATTTGCAAGACAGGGTCCAAGTCTGGTCCTAGTCCAATATACAATGAACTATATTGACTCCTAAATAAAAAATAATTAACAAGGCCCTTTACTTTATCTTGAATTGAAACCCTGAATTCTTTTTGGGTACATATAAATTCTCAATCAAGGTATGAGTAAAAGTCAGTATTCCACCACCAACGGTGTCCCAGCAAATAATCATTGTAAAAAAAGTGCATCATGACGTGTTATAATAAATACATAATAGAATAAATTATTAAAACACTATTGATCCTCACATTCTATATGGAAATACATAATCAAACATACCTACATCATCCTATTAAAGATGTCTTTGAACATAATATATCATATTGTTAGGGGGATTAGTTCTTTCCATGTATATTCATCATACATTAAATTATTATCTCAACCTCGTGGTATTGATTCTACACCCCAAAAATATCATAGTATTAAATAATTTATGAATTTATCACTTTATGTATACAACCATTTCAAATTAATTAATAAGATTTACTATACCTGTTACCAAGCTTAACATTTTTTTATTCTTCTCAAGGGGTTTAGTCACCCATCCAAGTTATCTACACATATTCATATTATGTTAATTTAAAAAAAATACCACAATAATCACACTTTTATATACTTGGTATCAACTTATAGAATCTATATTAAATAAATTAGATTACAATTTCATTTTGGGAAACCTTCGGTTTACCAACCGTATTTCCCATTTCATTAGTTAAGGGTGATCCTCTCTTAGAAGTTTTTTTTAGATTTTACATTTTTATTAGATAGACAACATAATGAATAATTATTTTTCCATAAAAAATAAAATAACTAAATTAATTTTGTTATCTTTTAGTTAATGATCGCATTAGGTTGGTGTGATCACATATCATATTCAAAGACAAAATGAGAGAAAACATAGGGATAACTTAGGCACCACCTACCATACTCTCATAAAAGGTTACTCATTTAATATTAAAAGATAATCAATGATCAAATGAAAGAAATTAAAAATTCTGATAAGAACACTAAAATAATTCATGAGTTTTCATAACCGGTTTCTGATAATGAAATTACATATGAATCTAAGATGTAACTAAAATATGGGGATATATTTTACAAGTACTACCACTTTAATGAAATGAAACTTGATATAGGTGAAGAATGTAGAAAAATATCCCTTAGAATAGAGATTAATAAGATATGTGAGACATAGTATGTAACACATCAATACATGATGAAAATAAATCCTCTAAATGTTTTTATTATCCTTATGGGATCTTGATGTTTTGATTTTAATTTTTTGAAATTCTTAATTATGAATTGTGGATGGTTTCCATTGATTTAATGATATGTTTGGTGGATGTTTTTGTTTTGTTGATCTGGTTAGATTCCCAATTTACCCTTAGAAGTATATATATGGAAAATTCATAATGGAATTAGACTGATGGATTTTATGTTCGCTAAAATTTCCACTCTATACATTACATTTTCCCTCATGTGTATTGTTTTTCCCTTATAAAAACTTTATATGTATTATATTACTCTATATGTATTGTTTTCCACTAGGAAAAAGAAATAAAAGAAATTTTAAAGAATAAATAAGGTTTTTCACTTATATAAAATCTATACATTATATATGTTTTCAAACACATTATCCATGTTTATAAAACATAAACTTTTCCACTTATGTGGACACTCATGGGTAATATATTTATTGATATATAAGTTTATTCAGTTAGAGATACCTTTAAATAATATGTTTATTCAATATTTAATGTTTTCACCATGGTAAAACCCTACTCATAATATATTTACCGTATGTTACATATTTAAGTCAAACATAATGTTTTTTCTATAACAAAAAAATAGATATGAAATATTTTCTTTCAATCGTAATATTTTTCCCTAACATAAAATTTTATATCTAATATATTTCTCTAATTGATAATATATATCTTTCAATCAAAATATATTCTCCTCATCCAAAACACCATACATCATATATTTCATAAATACATAAGATACTATTTCTCTACTTAGTATAATTCTTCATACATTATATATTTTCCTTGGATAAATTTTTGATACATAATATATATAAACCCTATTTAAAATATATATTTCATACATATTTCTCACATATGAAATTTGTTTTTATTCCATACATTATAAATTATATTCTCCTACATAGTTCATAATTGTTTGGACTAACTTGTTTTTTTTAATATTTTTCAACTCAAAATTACCAAAATTATTCCAAAAATACCTCTTATTCCTATAACACCAGTAATGTAGTACCCTCGGATTCTGGTATGTAACCCTTACATGATGATTTTTATTGGTTTTAAAAGTTAAGGGTGACGTTTGGGAGAGTCGGGAGATCCTGGAGTGATGTTTGAAGAAAAGGGGAAGGCACACGGGTGGCGCACATTTAGTCTAAACCATGCGACCAAACCGTGTGTGGATGACTGGGGAGGCAGTGGCTTCCACATGGTTGGCACACGGTTAAGGGAAACTGTTCGTGAAAGATGGCCGAGGCAGAAGATAATGCATGGTTAGCGCATGGTTTGTCAAAACGTGCAGACTAACTGTGTGGTCACTTAAAATTGGATCCTTAAATTGTGGATCTAATTATTTTTGCCTCTAATTGCCTCATTAAATATATTTAGCAGCCCTAACTCGGGATTAATCTCCCTTGATAGTGGGAAGACTTCTCCCAAGCATTCTGGAGGTGATCCGAAAGCTTATCTTGGCAAATCAATGCCGGATTTTTAAGGTATGTAATTGTTCCTGTTCGGTTTCTTAGATCTACATTGATATACTTCTCCTCTTATTTCATTTTCATAGATATGTGTCCATTATGGGTAGATCTATGGTTGTGTATGCCAAATTTTAGAGGATTTGGTCTTGGTTGTGTTAGGAGATGAGACTTAAGGAGGGTTTTTGGAGATTCGTCTTGGTTTTGTTGGCGTTCTTCGTCCATTGGTTGGTTTCGCCCAACTTGTTGAGGTTGGTGGCATCACTCTCGATTTATCTTTCATAGATCATGAAGGATTAGTTAAAATTGATTTAATTTCTTGGTTTTTATTGTGAAATTTTGGTTAAAATCATGTTATAAATCTTCTTTACTGTTGATTTATGGGTTTTGATGAAATTGCATAAAATTGAATGAATGGTTTGTGAAAAGTATTTTGGTTTCTTGATTATAAAATGGTGGTTTTAAAATATGGATTTTGTGGATTTATCGAATGATTTGGGGAAAAATCTTTTCAATAAAAGGGTTGTTTTATTGAAATGGTTTTGGCATGGTTGAAATGGTGTGGTTTTTGGGAATACATGGTGTGTGTGTGTTCATATTAAATTTACGAGGCTTGGTTGAAATATGACCTTGTGCTCGGTGCCAAAAGTGTAATGGATCATGGGGAATTATTACCTTGTGACAACTTGGTAGATCGACAAGAGACCGCTCATGAGTTTGGAACTGTCATAGTGATGCATGCATAGTTGATTTCACAGGTTGTGAAATGGTTGGTTGTGTGGATTTTTGAAATGAAATGGTTATGCCAAAAATTGAAATGTGATTTTGATTGGGAGATTTGCTTGGATGTTTTTCCTGGGAAAGTTGGTTTTGTTGGAAAATGGTTTTAACATAGAACTCGTTAATTGTGAACTATTTTGGAGTGTTTTTATATAAATTGTTTTATATAAATGTGTTGACATGTTTATTCCAATAGGTATGGGTTGGGAAGTCATCAAGGAAAACCTAATGAGTTTCATTACTCACCCCCTGCCTTGGCACGATGGTGCTTTATCAAATGTCGTATACCAGGATGTTGGAAAAGGTAAAGTATCACATGTTTATATCACTACTTCATGATTCTTGGGCTGGTTCGTGATGTTGGATCTTGGAGCTTGTGGATCATGGAGTTGGATTATCATCTTGAAGTCTCGTTGTTTTCCTTTCGTTGTTTACTCTGATTTGGTTTTGTATTCTGTTATTGCACTTGGTTAGGTTTTTATGAAAATAATGGTTGAGTTGTTTCGGTTTAAAATCATGCATCATATAGTGGTTTCTTGGAGATGTTTATCTAGTTTACATTGTTTGTTGTTTGATTTCATTGAATGGGTAAATAATCCCCCTTGTGCTTTGAAAACCTTTGGCATTTATTTCCAGCCTTTGGCGCCTTGGGGAGGTTACTTAAGGCCAATTAATGACTTGTTGAGGTCTCAAGCCAATGATAATTGGCAGGTCATTAAAATGGTATCAGTCTGGTCCTTCCTTTGAGGTACAAATGGTACCAGCTTGTTGGATCCTTGCCTAACAAGTGGTCATTGATGTTATTAGTCTTGGAGTTAAAATTCCTTCTTTTCTATTCCTTGGGTTAGAATCTTAGAAAGGATTAGGATTGTCAGAACATGAAAGGTATAGAAAAAAAGGACATAGCTAACCCCTTTATGATGAACATCAAGTTACCAGGGAGTTGGGTACATAAGTGATTGGAGACACTTCTAGAATGTCGAAAATCTCATTTTCATGGGTTTAGAAAATGAGATGTGCGTGACTTGAATTGTATAGGAATAACTTTCCACCTGGATTGCATAAATTATTTTGAGAAAAGGATTATGGTTTGATGTAAAATCATGTTTTTAGAAAATTTTAAACATCTTTTCAAATGAAAGACTTTGGAACGATAATGGTTGATGTATTTTGAAAATATATTGATTTTCAATGGAAAGAAATGATCTGTTTTATAAATGGATGGAAATCAATGTTGTGATAGTGATGTGATATAAATTGATATGCTAAGCCTTCAGATACTAGGAAGTGAGACTAAAGGTGTGCGTTGTTTGTATAAAAAATGGAACATGTTAGACATCATAGAAACCAAACTGAAGAGGCTGTAGAGAATGTGGTCGCACCTGAACCACAGGTGAACCAAAAGCTAGTCCAAAGTATAGTTCAAGAGTTTCAGGTTGTGGACACGAGAAATAAGAGGGATGAGTCAAGGCATGTAGACCATTCCGTCCAGTTCCAGAAGCAGAACACACCCATCTTTCAGGGGTGATTTTAAACCATAAAAGGAGGAGTTGTCACTATGCAGGATGAATCATATTTTTGATTTCATCGGCACACCAATAGAGTTGAAAGTAATGTTGGCGACGTATATACTATGGGATCATGTACGATAGTGGTAGGAGCTGGTGGTGTAGGCTATGGTGGATCAAGTCCTGAGTTGGGAGGAATTTCGGAAGTTGTTCAATAAAAAATTCTATCCTCACACCATAAAGATCCAGAGGACAACTGCCTTTTTCAGCATGAACTAGGAAAATCTCTCTGTCATGGAGTATGCAGCTAAATTCATGAATTTAGTACGGTTTGCACCAGAGGTTGCTGGAAGTGCGTCACTGAAGGCACGCATCTTTGAATCAGGATTGCGACAGGAGATTTTCTCGAAGATAGTTGTGCTCTGTAATATGGATTATACGGAGATGGTAAACAGAGCAATAGTAGAAAAAAGAGACATCTTAAGAGTTATGGGGGGAGGATGTATGATGATACCCATGGGAATGGGTGGGAACTCTATTTCTGTGAAAAAGTGGAAGAGGGACACCTACTTCCATGGTGGGAGTGCGAATTAGAATCAAATGGATGGATCGGTGAATCTTCATCCATGACCCATGATGAAGGCTGAGTGCTTTCAATGTGGTGCAATTGCTCACATGAAACAGGAATGTAAAGCACCACCAAAAGCATGTCACAATTGCAACAAGATTGGGCATCTTCAGCGATATTGTCGCAGTGCTCCGAGGTCGGGTGCGCGTGACACTACCCAGGTGTCCCAACCATCCAATGCTTCGATAGGGTGAGGACAGAAAGTTTAGTCTTACCAATAGAACAGAGCTAGTTATAGTGATTCTAGGAATACCATGACTCCTGAGGCAGGGCAATCTCCATAAGTCAATAAAGAGAAAAGTTCAGCAACAAAGCAGTTGTATGGAGCGGAACAGGTGATTCTGGATGACTAGTATGGACCGTCTACAGTGAGAGGTACAATTCATTAAAATTCTACCCTCATGCAAGCATTGTTCGATACTAGTGCATCACATTCTTTTCTTGCTTCTCGTATTGATGAATTGCTAAATGTTAGAGTTTAAATGATGCTCTCTAAGATAAAACTTCAAACACCTCTCAGTGAAAGGGAATGTAGAGCCTTCATGTGTAGAGAATGTTCTATAACTGTTTATGGAGTTGAGATGAAATGGGATTTATCTGTTCTGGATATGGATGTCTATGATATAATCCTGGGTATGGATTGGTTGAAACATTTAGGGCTCACATAGACTGTTATAGCAGAACAGTCAGTTTCACGACTAAGAATGGCGTTCAACATCTCTTTAGAGAAGAAAGAATTGCCAAGGCAGGTACAACTGGCTGGTTGGCACTAGCAATGGCAAAGATCTCTTACCAGTTTGCTGCATTAAACTTTGAATCGATGGAAAAGATCGCGAGTAATAGTTTTCTAGTAGTTGGGGATCAATTTCTAGATATTTTTCTGGAAAACTTCTCGGGGTTACCACCTGTAGGAGAAGTGGAGTTTACGATTGATCTCCAACCGGGGACCAGTCCTATCTCACATCCAGCTTATAGGATGGCACCAATGGAGTTAAAGGAACTGAAATTGCAATAAGAGGAGCTGGAAAGAAAATTCTTTATTCGACCAAGCATGTCTCCGTGGCAGCACCAGTTTTGTTTGTAAAGAAAATAGATGGAACCTTGAGGCTATGTGTGGATTATCGTAAACTTAACCAAGTTTTCATAAATAATAGATATCCACTTAAATTCATTGATGACCTCTCTGATCAATTGAGGGGAGCTTAGTGGTTCTCAATGAATGACTTACATTCAGGATATCACCAGTTGTGAGTTCAGAAAGAGGATATTCAAAAGACAGCCTTCGGATGTAGATATGGGCACTACAAATATGTAGTCATGACTTTCGGTCTAACGAATGCACCAGCGGTCTTCATGGCTTTGCTGAATCGGATATTTCAGAAATATCTGGATTCTTTTGTTGTGGTGTTTATTGATGACATATTGGTGTCTTCAAGAACAAGGGATGAGGATGAGAAACACTTTACGATAGTGTTGGAAATATTGAGGGACCATCAGTTGTATTCCAAATTATCAATGTTTGATTTTCGGATACAAGAGTTATGCTTTCTAGGCCATGTTGTTTCTGAGAAGGTGTTTCAGTGGATCCAGAAAAGATAGAAGCTGTTCTTTCATGGAAACCACTGAAGAATGTCTTTGAAATATGATGTTTTCTTGGTCTAGCTGGTTATTATCGACGCTTTGTGTGTGACTTCTCATGACTAGCTTCTCTTATGATAGTATTGACAAAGATAAAAAGTTCATTTCAATAAAATGAGGAATGTTAGAGATCTTTTCAAGAGTTGAAACTTCATATTACATCAGCACCCATCGTGATCTTTCCTGAATGATGATAGGGGTATGTGGTGTATTGTGATACTTCAAGAACAAGGTTAGGATGTATTCTCAAGAAAGGAGACCATGTTGTTGCTTATGGTTCAAGGTAGTTGAAAGTTCTTGATAATAATTACCCGACACAAGATTTGGAGTTAGCTACATTTGTCCATGCCTTGATTACTTGGAGTCATTATCTCTTTGGTGAGAAGTTCACTGTGTTTACAAATCACACAATCTTGAAACACATTTTCTCACAGCAATATTTTAATCTGAGGTAGAGGACTTGGATGGAGTATCTTCAAATGTTCGACTTCGACTTGATGTACACACATGGTAAGGGAAATTCGGTGGATGATGTATTAAGTAGGAAGTCGTATACTTACTTGGCGAAAGAAGCATCAGACGAATGGCAGTTGATGACGGTCTTAGTCGACATGCATGTGGAATGTGAAGACCAGGGTGATGTTGCAGTTTTCTGTCCAGTTACGCTTGTTCCTGATATGGTGGGGATGGTAAAGGAGGCAGAGGCATCCGATCTAGACTATGTTGCAATGAGTTCAAAACTCAATGGTGGGGAGACGGTTGAAGGATGGAAGCTAGATGGGAGTTCAGTTTTGCGTTTTCGAGATCATATGGTTATACCTTTAACTTCTCAAGAACAACTCCTTCATGCCTACCACCATTCCAGATGGCTTGAACATCTGGGTACACAAAAGATGTATAAGGCATTGAAGGCACAGTTTTGGTGGAGCGGCATGAAAAGGAAAGTGGTCGAGTACATCTCACGGTGCTTAACTTGTCAGCAGGTTAAAGAAGAGCATCAGAGACTAGCTGGTATGTTACAGTCCTTATCTATCCCAGTGTGTAAATGGGATCAAATTGCAATGGATTTTTTTATAGGTCTTCCAAGAACTATCCGAAAATATGATGCCAGGTGGGTGATAGTGGATCATCATACCAAGTCGGCCCATTTCATCCCTATTCGTGAAACTCATATGTTGGAAGATCTTTCAAAAATCTATATCTGAGAAGTGGTAAAGAGGCATGGTATACCAGTGTCTATCATCTCAGATAGATATATGAGGATCACATCTCGTTTCTGGAAATCCTTACAACAAGCCCTGGGAACTCAGTTGAATATTAGCACGGCATATTATCCTCAAATGGATGGACAATCTGAAAGGACTATATAGATGTTGGAAGAAATGTTGCGGGCTTGTGTAATGGATTTTGGTGGCTCGTGGGAAGAGCATATACCCATAGTTGAGTTCCCATACAATAACAGCTATCAAGCCTCGATACACATTGTCACGACCCGTCCCGATGGGGCCCGAGTCGCAACTCCCCAACCCGTCTCCAATAGGCCAGGGGTTGGTGACTAGCACCGAGTAGGCATGCTACTAACATGGGAGGCATTGCCTATAAAAATGTACACACACACACACACATATCCAAACCGACAAAGTTGAAAAGTAAAACTACTAAAAGGAAAATATGCAAGCATATACTAAAACCCAACCATATAGTATGACAGAAAAGTATAGTATAAGGAAGTAAAACCCTGGGCCAAGAGTACAAACCCACCAAAAAGAAAGTCTATAACAAAGTCCAAACTGGAAAGACAAGTGATGGAACTACATTCTGTAGCTGTAGGAACACACCTCGGCCCGTCTGATCTCATCGAGTACCATCCGGTCCTGTTCTGCCTAGAATCAAGTCAAAGGCTCGCTCGTCTGCACAAGACACGACAAGTGAGGGCATAGCCCGTTCATGGGTGAGTATAACAATACCTAGTAGGACACCCCGAAAACCACACATGAAATACAACAAAGGAAAATACCAAAAAGAATGGTATAGTCAGCTCTACATCGTATATTTCTATGGAACATATAATAAGAATATCCAGATATAATCATACACAAACGACCTTCATGAAACCACCACTAGGATCCATCTCGAAGATTCCACTAACCATACCATCAGGATAACACACTCCTAGGTCTGAAGAGAGAGATAGAAAGTACTCTTTCTAGGAGAACACACTCCACAAGTACCTTGGGAACAATATTCTCAGATGAGGATCACAGCCAAGTCATTGGGTGATTCCAATAACTCAGTCTTAGCTAATCCACTGCGTAAAGGATCGACACCCGGGTAAAGTTGGTCACGTCGATACTAAGAACTCTACCTAGGGTTCCAGGAATGAATAGAGGATCCAGATCTCGGTCTCACAGAGGGGATTTCAACAACTCTATTCAGAGAGTTCTGCTGAAGGGATCATACTACATGAAAGAGTTGATACCAGAACCATCAGAGGATTTCCAAGCGTACGAACCCTAAGAAATAGTCCAAGTCACAGAAGGCAAGTGGCTTATGCCATGAAGAAAAAGTTACATGGCATATAGTATGGTTACATTTCATCTTCCTTGACCCCAGGTACTGCCCGTGTAAATGGATCGTGTCCTTCGTTCAAGCCGTTCAAAACAAAACTATACAGTGTGTAGAAAAGTACACGCCGTGTTCCTTGACTCTAGGTGCTGCCTGTGTAAATGGCTCGTGTCCTTCGTCTTTGATGGATAGAAAACAACTACACGGCGTGTAAGAGAAAATCAAACGCCGTGTTCGAGCACCTGGGCTCGCTCCGTGTATGCTGGCAATGTGCTCGTACACGTTCTCTGCCCGGGTCCGTGCCGCCTGCCCGTGTACCAGTACACGGGGTACTCCGTGTATCTGGCCGGGTCTATCCGGGTAGGGGTATACACGACATGTTGATATAGATGATATTTTCATAATATTTCATATGTGTTTTATTTATTTAACCCCTTCCAATTAATTAATTTGAGCTTATTTGTATCATTTTAGTATTTTGGTAAATTATGGGCTCAATTGTGGAAAATGGTTAATTCTGGAAATTTAGCAGTTTTGTGGAGCTTCGGTATTTCAGGAATATCTTTTATATTTTGTATCCAAATTGTATGATTAATTTTATGTAGGATTTATATTCTAGTGGGCTTTATTTTATCCTGCTGGACCCAAAGATCAATCCATCATTTGGAAGCTCAAATTCAGCTCACAAGTCAGGCCTCGAAAACTGTGGATAGAACTGCACAATTTTATTGTGGGGACCTTATATCATAAATGGCCAAACCTGTGAAGTTTCAATTTTACATAGAGATAGAAGAAATCCATAGGAAAACCTTTTATTAAAATTTCTGTGTCTGGTTCCTTCATTTTTAGGGTCATTAATGCGTTGCAACTCGGTGTTTTGGAATACAAAGAGTCACCTGGATAGAATTAAATATCCGGAGTAGTTTGGCCATATCTCCTTCATACTTGGACCAATAAGGCTAACATTTTGTGGGTCGACAGAAGCGATCGAGGGGAACAACTCCCAAGAAGGAACAATTCCCAAAATATGTCATTTACTATGCCAAACAGACTAAAATTTTGGGGGATTAATTTTGAAGGGAAATTTTCTTCTACCCAAGCCTATAAATAAGGGAGTTCACTTCCATTCAAAGGGGTTGAAGAAAGAGCAAGAAGGGATGTGCTGGAGGATTAAGTTCTTGAAGTTATTTTTATTTTCTATTTTCTTTTTACTTAGTTTTATTATGCTCTCATATTCCCCTTTCAACTCTAATACCCTTCACTTGGAGGGGTAAAACCTTTGAGTGATCGAGGAAGGGGGAGTTTATCTTTTGTAATGTTGGAGTTTTGTGCTTCAATGTAAAACCTTATCTTTCTTTTGAATGACATATATTCTCACTGTTTCCCAATTATCTTAATGTGATCATTTTTTGAGTTTGGTGTATTCATTTTTAATAGATTTGGTTAAAGAATTTTAATCTCCCTCCGCCTAGTGCAATTTGTCTCGATCGAGCAGATTGTGTTAGGTGGTGAGTGTCTAATGATCGTTGGCATGTGTGTGTAACTAGTGAACTTTTATTAGATATATAAGGAGAAACAATTCTCGATCAGGACTTTCCTTAGTTTTTTAGGGAATTTTTATGAACATTCATGCACATAGGAGTGAGTTCTATTTTCTTCTTTAAACAAGGGTGATAGATGACTCGATCGAGGAGTCTTTCATTTGTCATTCAAAAGGAAGAGAGGTAAGATGATATTTGTGACTATGATGACATTACAAAAGGTGATCATACCTTTAACCCATCACTCTCTTCATCCATTAGTGTTCAACCTTTCATTTCAATTGCTTTCTTTATTTTTGAACTCAAACAACTTTCAAAAAGAACCTCTTCTTATTTCTTCAATTTAAGTGACAAACATAGTTGTTGTGCACTCCTCTCTGGAGACAACTTAGGTTACCCACTTTGCTACATTTTAACTTAGGTTTTATTTTTTTTTTCACGCCCCACGATAGACACGTGTCAAAACTTGTCGACATTGCCGGGGAGGTAGTTCCAACAGTTTTTTCTTCTTCTTCTTTGTTTTCTTATTTCTTATTTTCATTCCAGAGTTGCATGACTAGAACCTCAAACACTGAACCATGCCCCATTGATTCTGAAATTGAACGAACTTTGTTGAATAGGCTTAGAAACCTCAATTTACAATCTGAATTTGAGTAAATTTCTCTCATAGACTCGATTGAAACTTCAAGTGTTCACACTGAGCCTGTCATAATGGATCAAAATCAAAACCCAACTCTTAGAGACCATTGTGCCCCAAAATTCCTTAATCAAAATAATTAACTTGTCATGACAGTGTTACAAAATGATTTTGAGATGAAACCTAATATTATACCATTTCTTCCAAAGTTTCATGGTTTGGTAGGTGAAGATCCCAACAAGCATATTAAAGAGTTCACACATGTCTGCTCAACCTTCAGACCATGTGGAGTAGCTGAGGAACAAGTAAATTGGAAGGCATTCCCATTTTCATTGGAAAGAGCTGCGAAATAATGGTTGTATGGTCTACAACCTGGAGGGGTTGATTATTGGAATGACCTGGTGAGATGCTTCATGTAAAGATTCTTCCCCACCTCTAGAAGCACATCCACGAGAAAGGAGATCTATGCCATCAAACAATCATCTAGAGAAGCCCTTTATGAGTACTGGGAAATATTTAAAAATCTATGTACCAGCTAACCACATCAATCCATCGAGGATCATCACTTTCTTGTCTTCTTCTATCAAGGCTTACTGGACAATGATAGGAACCTTCTCAATGCATCATCTGGAGGTGCATTGATTGACAAGTCTCCTGAAGAAGCAAATGGTTTGATTGAGAAGATTTCTCAAAACTGACAACAGTTTGTTACAAGAGGTACTGGAACAAGAATTATTCATGAGGTACGAACTTCTCATCCATCACCCTTACTAGAAACTAAGATTGAAGAGATAGCTAGTTTGTTGAGAAAGATAGCCTTGAAACAAGTGGGTGACCAACAATAACCAACTAAGGTATGTGGTTTATGGGCATCACCTGATCATTTCACTGACCAATGTGCTGAAATACAGGGAATGGACACTTGTACGACAACCATTAAACCAAAGCAGTACCAACAAAATAAAGGATGGAGAGAGCCAAACCATGTTCAATATGGGTTTACAAATCAGCAGAATCAAGCAAGACCCCCATTCCATCAACAATTCCAAAACCCCTCACCATTTCAACAAAAACAATCTTATAGCCAGCCTTCTCATCACCAACCACCCATTTTCTTAAAATCCTATGAGCAGCCATCAACCAGTTCACAACCCATAATTTTTCACCAACAACATATATCTGATATTGAGGTACTGAAAGGCTCTGGAAAATATTTTACCACCAAGTTTGAAGGTCTTATAGAATTCCTAACCAAAAATCCTAGGAAACTTCCTTCCCAGACAATCCCAAACCCAAAGGAGAATGACAATATGATAACAAAACGAAGTGGAAAAGAGATATCACCACCAGAATCCCATGAAACTAAAACAAGACCACTTGAGTTGAGGAAAAATGAAGTTGAAAATTCTGAAAATTCTGAAAATTCTGTGAAAATTCATTGTGATGAAGAGAAGAAAGAGGAGGAAGAGAACGAAATCCCAAGGAAGAAGAGACCAGAAACACCATTTCAAAGGCAACAAAGGGAGAAGAAAGACTTACCCCCTTCATTTCCATCAAGGATGATTGAATCAATGAAATTGCAGGATGAATCACTTCAAAAAGAAATTATGGACACCTTCAAGAAAGTGGAAATCAATATACCCTTACTTGAAGCAGTCAAAAAATTCCAAATTATGCAAAATTTTTGAAGGATCTATGCACTAAGAAGAGAATACTTCAAGCGAATGAAAGGATCAACATGGGAAGAAGTGTCTCAGCCCTTATCACACCACAATTTCCAACCAAATTTCAAGATCCAGGGAAATTTTATATTACATGCACCATTGGTTCTTTAAATTTCTCTAATGATTTGTGTGATTTAGGTGCTTTAATTAATGTATGGCCTCAATCGGTATACACTTATTTGCAGATGGGAGACTTGAAGCCCACAATAGTGGTGGTCTAGCTTGCAAACAGATCCACAGTTTTCCCTGCAAGAGTTTTGGAGGATGTCCTTATGAAAGTCAAAGATCTATTATTCCCAGCTGACTTCTATGTGCTCAATATGGAAGAAGATAGGAGCTCGTCACATTCACCCATCATTTTGGGGAGACCTTTCTTGAAGACGGTGAAGACCATCATCAATGTCCATGAGGGGACACTCACCTTGGAGTTTGGAGAGAGCACGGTCCACTATAATATTTTTGAATCCATGAGGCACCCATCAGATGATCACTCCTTATTTTCACTTTCTCATGATGTTGGTGCAGAACCCATTGAAGAATCAGGTATGCTTTATGAATTATTAGACTTAGGAGAAACTTATTCCATTAGAAATATCATTGAACATGTGGATTCCCAACATGCTGGAGATTCTGACTTCATGTGGGAGGAAGAGGTAAAATATGATTTCTTTGATGATTTATTAACTGATGAGGAAGATGATATGGTTTCTTGTGTGCAGGAGGTTCAAAGTTTGGATGTGAGAGAAGTCAATTTTGTTTCATCCCTTGAGCATCCCCCTGATTTGGAACTCAAACCACTCCCCACTAATTTGAAATATGTGAACCTTTGGGAGGGTGAAAAACTACCAGTGATAATTGCTAATAATCTCTCTTAAATCCAAGAAAAGTCAATGATAGATCTTTTGAGAGAGAATATCCAAGAAATAGGGTGGATTTTAGGTGATAATCCAAGAATCATCCAAAATATATGCTCACATAGAATTTTTCTTGAGGGATATTCCAAAACTTCCAGGAAACCCCAAAAGAGGTTGAATCCCACTTTAATGGAGGTTGTGAAGAAGGAGGTTGAGCAGCTATTGGAAGCTGGGATCATCTATCCTATCTCAGATTCCCAGTGGGTTATCCCAATTCATGTAGTTCCAAAAAAATTGGCCTATCCACTGTGAGGAATGAAAAGAATGAATTAATCCCTTTGAGAATTCAAAATAGCTGGAGAGTGTGCATTGATTTTAGGAAGTTGAATCAGGTCACTCGGAAAGATCATTTCTCCATTCCCTGCATTGATCAGATGTTAGAGAGATTGGCTGGGAGAAATCATTATTTCTTTTTGGATGGATTTTCATGTTATTTTTAGGTACCCATTGCTCTTGAGGATCAAGAGAAGACAACCTTTACATGTCCCTTTGGAACTTTTACATATAAAAGGATTCAATTTGGATTATGTAATGCTCCAAGTAAATTTCAGAGGTGCATGGTAAGTATATTTTCTGATCACATTAAAGATTGCTTGGAGGTTTTCCTGGATGATTTCACGGTGTTTGGAAACTCTTTTTACCATTGATTGAAAAATCTAGAAAAAGTTTTGAAAACCTGCATTGAAAATAATCTTGGTTTAAATTTTGAAAACTGTCATTTCATGGTTGAGAGAGGGATTGTTCTTGGTCATGTCATTTCCAAAAAGGGCACTGAAGTTGATAAGTCAAAAATTGATGTGGTAAATTCTTTCCCTTACCCAAATTGTGTGAAGGATGTTAGATCTTTTTTAGGACATGCAGGATTCTACAAGAGGTTTTTCAAGGATTTAAGTAAGATTTGTCTCCCTCTCTCTAGATTTATTTTGAAAGATGCTGATTTTGATTAAAATGGTGCATGTAAAGAATCTTTTGATGAGCTGACGGGGAGATTGATTGAACCACCGGTGATGTAGCCACCAAATTGGGAAGAACCATTTGAGCTACATTGTGATGCTTCCAACCAAGCAGTTGGAGCAGTCCTTTCTCAGCGAACTGAGGGTAGTCCAAAAGTCATTTCATATGCTTCAAGAACCTTGGATGCACCTCAATTCAATTACACAACCATAGAAGAGGAGTTTTTAGCAGTTATTTTTGCTTTGGAAAGATTTAGATCATATCTGCTTGGAAGTAAAGTCGCTATATTTTCTGATCATGCAGCTCTCACGTACTTGATGAAGAAGGTTGAAGCTAAACCGAGGCTGGTGAGATGGATGTTACTGCTAGAGGTGTTCAACATAGAAATCAAGGACAAAAAGGGATCTGAGAACCAAGTGGCTGATCATTTAAGCAGACTTCCTAACACTGCTGAAGTTGAAATTCCAGAGAAAGAACCATTGAATGATCAACTTCAAGGAGAGCAGTTGTACTTGGTTATAGGAGAAGTGCATTGGTATGATGACATGGTCAATTATCTGGTAACATCTTAGGTTCCTTCTCATTTCAATTCTCATCAAATTCACAAAATGAAAGCTGAATCTAGATATTACATTTTGGATGATCCATTTCATTGGAAGAGTTTCAATGACCAAGTGATAGGAAGATGTTTTCCAGAGAGTGATATTGGTTCTGTCTTTGAGTTTCGTCGTACATTAGCTTGCGGAGGGAACATTGGACCTCAATGAATATCAAGGAAGTTTTTAGAATCTGGACTTTATTGGCCAACCATTTTTAAAGACACTTATGAATTTTGAAAAAGGTGTCCAAAATGTCAGTTTTATGGAAACATCTCAAAGAGACAAGAAATTCCCCAACAACCACTAATTTTTTGTGAGATTTTTTATGTTTGGGGGATAGATTTTATGGGCCCTTTCCCAATGTCATTTGGAAATTCTTATATCTTTCTTGCGGTTGATTATGTTTCCAAATGGGTGGAAGCAAAAGCCACCAGGACTGATAATACTAAAGTTGTTTGTGATTTTGTCAGGACTAACATATTTTATAGGTTTGGAGTGCCTAGAGCCATCATCAATGATCAAGGGACTCACTTTTGCAATAGGAGAATGGAGGACTTGCTGAAGAAGTATCGGGTGGATTATAAAACATCAACTCCCTATCACCCACAAACAAATGGTCAAACAGAAGTGTCAAACAGGGAAATCGAAGGAATTTTGGACAAGACTGTTAAACCAAACAGGAAGGATTGGAGCCAGAAGATGGAAGACACATTATGGGCATATAGGACAGCCTACAAGACCCCGATTGGAATGAGTCCATATAGGCTTATTTGTGGAAAACGTTGTCACCTACCTGTGGAACTGGAGCATAAGGCGTATTGGGCTGTGAGGAAGAAGAATTTGGATCTTGAAAGTGCTGGGGAAAAGAGAAGGTTGCAGTAACAGGATCTGGAGGAAATTAGAAGAGAAGCATTTGAAAATTCCATGATTTACAAAGAGAGAACAAGAGTGGCTCATCACAAGCTGATCCAACCGAAATAATTCCATCCTGGGGATAAAGTGCTGCTATTCAATTCAAGACTCAAGCTGATGCCAGGTATACTTCGTTCCAGATGGGAGGGTCCTTTTATATATACTCATGTATATCCTTTTAGTGTTGTGCAGATTGTGAAGGATGGAGAGCAGGAGCCATTCACTATTAATGGGAACAGGCTGAAGAAATTCCATGGGACCATTCCATCAGATCCAGGTGAGGAGATCCCGCTCCTACAAGCTATCTATCAATAAGATCAATCATGTTGTACCTCTCCTTTACAATTGTTTTCTGCTGTGATTCATTATAAAATCCGGTTACATGTTAAATCCACTTGAATGCATTGAGGACACTACATCATTTAAGTGTTGGGGAAGGAACCATGGTAGTTTAATATTTTCATTTTGTGTTTGTTTTTCGAAAAATAAAAATAAAAAAATTGTGTGTGCTTCAAATTTTTGTGTGTTTATTTTTCAATTTTTGGTGTGTTTTAATATTTTGAGATGAAATGATTATCATTGCCATTTTAAAAACCCATGTCATTGAGTGAAAAAATTTATTCCATGAAAGTGGTCTTAAATGAATGCTGAAAATGATTTTGTTTCAAGTTCAATTATTTGGGAATTTCATGAAAATTACTCAAGTATTTGAATCCCATGCCACATATCACTACCATTATCTTTAAAATAACTTTCCTATAAGGATTCGGAACCATTATTGTTATATTCTTTTTGTTCACCTCATTTATTGAGAGAACCACACCATGCTTGTCTTAACTAGAATTTGATTCATTCCTTTCGAAACATGAGGGTTTGGGGTACATGTGTTTAAAATGATTGAGTCATTTCTTTGGTTTGAAATCCATTTTTTTTAGATAATCCCTTTCATTATGGCCTACCTTGTACAATTAATCCTTGTTACCCATAGAAGCCATGAACATCCTATTAGATTAGCCACATTACAAGCCAGTTCTCCCTTTCTAACCTGCTCTTGAAGTAAAATTTCATAATCAAGTTGAACTTAAGTGTAGGGGAAGTTTTTATGTGTTGTGCTACCTCATTTGGTGAAACATTGGGTGGAAACTAAAATGCTGAAAAGATATGTGTGCTGATGAAAAATCATTATGTTGCAAGCTGTTCCTTTTCTGGAGCTTTCATGATAAAAGAAGCTGTGCCTTTTTGGAGCTTCTAATGGAGGAAGAAAGCAATGCCTTTTCTAGAGCTATCAAGAAAAAATCATGCTTAAGAAGATTGAATTTTATGCTGCTGAAATAATAAGATGTTTTAACATTTCATAATATTTAATGATGATGGAGCTGAATTTCTACTAAGTGGAGTGAGGAGGATACCATACTTGAGTGAAAAATATAATAGTGCAATTTTGCTTTAAAAAGAGCCAAGCCTTCCTCATTCAGCCTCAGAATTTTTCACATAAAAATCCTACCAACCAAAATCCACCGAACAACCTTGAAAATTCCTCATGATAAGAAAACGTCCTTGACTCACATTGGGTGTAGAATTAGGAGTTTTCCAAACCTATGGTGACCCTTTCATTGGTTTGGATGAGAAAAACTTTGATGAAAAGTGATATTTGTGAGATGAGAGAAAATTCATGCGAGGTAGGTGTATTGTGTGCATGGGAGGAGAAATAAAGAGGAAAAATATTAAATGACCTGATTTTAGAACATGGAATAAGTGTTATGGATGAGTCATGATAACTTTTATTTCTTGGTGTGGAATTGGTGGATTTCAATGGCATGTGTTTTGAATTTGCTTTGATTTGATTTTGATTTTGACTTGTCCGAGAGTCCAAGTGCTAAGTGTGGGGGATTTGATAGAGATAATATTTTCATAATTTTTCATATGTGTTACAATTATTTATCCCCTTCTAATTAATAAATTTGAGCTGATTTGTATCAATTTAGTATTTTGGTGATTTATGGGCTTAATTGTGGAAATTGGTTAATTCTGGAAATTTAGCAGTTTTTTGGAGATTATTTATTTCAGAAATATCTTTTATATTTTTTATCCAAATCATATGATTCCTTTTATGTATGTATTCTATGCTCGTGGGCTTCATTGTATCCTTCTGGACCCAAATCTCAATCCATCATTTGGAAGCTCAAATTCAGCTCACAAGTCAGGCCTCGAAAACTATGTCATAACTGCATAATTTTATTGTGGGGACTGTATATCATAAATTGCGGAACCATTGGAGCTACAATTTTACATGGAGATAGAAGATATCCAGAGGAACAAATTTCCTTAAGATGGCCGCGTCTGGTTCTTTCATTTTCAAGGACATTCATGCGTTGGAACTCGATGTTTTGGAATACAAAGAGTCACCTGGACAGAATTAAATATCCAGAGTAGTTTGGCCATATCATCTTCATACGTGGACCAATAAGGCTAATCATTTGTGGGTTGACAGAAGCGATTGAGGGGAACAACTCTCAAGGAGGAACAATAACCAAATTTTGTCCTTTACTATGCCAACCAGACTCAAATTTCGGGGGATTAATTTTGGAGGGAAATTTTCTTCTCCCCAAGCCTATAAATAAGAGAGTTCACTTCCATTCAAAGGGGTTGAAGAAGGTGCAAGAAGGACTGTGCTGGAGGATTAAGTTATTGAAGTTATTTGTATTTTCTATTTTCTTTTTACTTAGTTTTATTATGCTCTCTTATTACCCTTTCAACTCTAATACCCTTCACATGGAGGGGTAAAACCTTTGAGTGATCGGGGAAGGGGGAGTTTATCTTTTGTAATGTTGGAGTTTTGTGCTTAAATGTAAAACCATATATTTCTTTTGAATGACATCTATTCTCAGTGTTTCATAATTCTCTTAATTAGATCATGTTTTGAGTTTTGTGTATTCATTTTTAATAGCTTTGGATAAAGAATTTTAATCTCCCTCTGCCTAGTGCAATTTGTCTCGATCGAGCAGATTGTGTTAGGTGGTGAGTGTCTAATGATCATTGGCACGTGTGTGGAACAAGAAAACTTTTTATAGAGTTATAAGGATCTCCAATTCATGATCGTGACTTTCCTTAGTTGTTAATGTATTTATTATGAACATTCATACACATAGGAGTGAGTTATATTTTCTCCTTTAACCAAGGGTGATAGATGACTTGATCGAGGAGTATTTCATTTGTCATTCAAAAGGAAGAGAGGTAAGATGATATTTGTGACTATTATGACATTACAAAAGGTGATCCTACCTTGATCCCATCACTCTCTTCATCCATTAGTGTTCAACCTTTTATTTCAATTTCTTTCTTTATTTTTTAAATCAAACAACTTTAAAAAAGTACCTTTTTTCTTTCATTAATTTAAGTGACAAACATAATTGTTGTGCACTCCTCTCTAGCGACAACTTAGGTCACCCACTTTGCTACATTTTGACTTAGGTTTTATTTGTTTTTGTCACACCCCCCGACAGGCACGTGTCACATGTCCATGGCCGTGTACCCTACCCGTGTCCGTGTACTCCCGGAGTACACGCCGGGTAACCCTTCTGACGAACACACGCCGTGTAGCGCATACTACACGGCGTGTAGTCGGGAAAATTCTAGAAACCACATCTTCCTCCACGTGCCTCGGCCGATCTTCCGGATCTCTATTCTATTGTCCATTTGCCGCAAAACTCCAGATACTGGGTCAACTCGTCTCCGTGAAGCCGAATCTGTGGGTTTCGGGCCATCAATCGGCTCCAAAATCCGATTCCGGTCATCCGAGCAGAAATCGTCCGAAGAACGATTTCATCTGCGCTGTTTCGATCCGTCCATCAAAACCATCATCGCACCTCCGCAAGACCGCTGTGGTGTTGATCCTTCTGTTTGGGATCGTTGCATCGCATAACGGATGTGCACCGATCCGTTGTTCATCACCCCGTGAAGAACGCGAAGAACACTCATGAAGAACGTGAGAATTTGGGGAAGAACACACAACAAATCAGGAGGGATGAACCTTGATAAATGTTCATGTTGATCTTGGTTCCCCACCATTAAAATGTTGAACGAAACCAAACAAATAACAATAATCAAATCCCCAAAAATCCACGCAAAAGCCCATCCCACAAGAACGATCGCTCTGCGGGCTAATCTGTTCATGGATTAGTCCGCGTTCGTCGTGCAAATAAAAAACGGGGAAGAATTAAAATCACAACAACATCCTACCTGGATTCGCTACATTTTCCGATGAAGATCTTCTCGCCTCGTCATCGTCGCCATCGAAATCCATCAAGAACGTCGCCGCCACCGCGTTGGGGGTTTCCTCCAGAGCCGCCAAGGGTTTTCAGGGTTATGTGGTTTGTAACCCTGGACTCTGGCACAAGACTCTATTTAAAGAGGAGAGAAAAAAATATTTAAAAGTTCTCGCTTCAGAAATAAAATATTTTTGTTAAATATTTTATTACTGTTGTGTCCAAAAACCAGATTTCACCACCGACCCATGCTGGCCAAAGTTACGCCTCAGCTAAGATAAAATCGCTCTTTTGAATGCAATGGTGCCCTCGAATTTCTGATCCAAGCACCCATTCGAGAGTTATTCCAATTTTTCATGAAAACCGCACCTGCTTGTAAATTAATTATTAAATTAAATTCAAAAATTTGTTCCGGGCTCACTAGGCCTCTGAACTGCACGCCGTCTCAGAGCCTGGTCTCGAAATAATTCCCATATAATATTAAAATAATACATGGAAAAATCCAGGACATTACATCACACCCACCATAGGGATTTTACATCCCCAAAAATCCAAAACAAGGGCTACTCAAAAAGATGTGGGTACTGTACATGAATCTGAGCCTCCCGCTCCCACATGCTCTCCTAGAGATCCCCATGCTGCCACCGGACACGCACCAATGAAATAGCTCGTCCACGAAGGATCTTCTCATGCTGATCCTCGATCTCTACTGGGTACTTAGCAAAGGATGTTCCATTGTCGATGTCCAGCTCGCCTCAGTCGATGACATGCGATGGATCATGGACGTACCTTCTTAGCTACGATACATGGAAGACGTTGTGTACCCGGTCCATCTGAGGAGGTAGATCCAAGCGATACACCACCTCTCCAACTCTACTCAAAATTTGAAAAGGGCCAACGAACCTCAGAGATTGCTTGTCACCTCGGCCAAATATCTGCAATCCCCATTAAGATGAGACCCGAAGGAACACATGGTCTCCTTCCTCTAACTCCAAAGGCCTTCGCCTCCGTTCAGCATTTGACTTTTTCTGACTCTGTGCAGTCTTCATCCGCTCCTGGATGACCTGCACCTTCTCTGTTGTAGCTCTCACCATTTTTGGTCCCACGAGTGCTGACTCTCCCAGGACAGTCCAGCAAAGTGGTGACCTGCAAGGTCGCCCATATAGAGCCTCGAATGGTGCTATACCAATAGTGTAATGATAACTGTTGTTATATGAAAATTTCACCAGTGGTAGGAGATCCTCTCATCTACGACCAAAGTCAAGAATGCACGCTCGTAGAATATACTTCAGGACCTAGATGGTCCTCTCTGTATGACCATCAGTCTGGGGATGAAACGCTGTGCTCAAGCGTAACTATGTCCCAAAAGCTTCCTGCAATCCCTTCCACAACCGGGATGTGAAACGAGCATCACGATCTGAGACGATCGTGGATGGTAATCCGTGAAGCCGAACTATCTCCTGCACGTAGAGGCATCCCATGCTCTCTACTGAACTCTGCTCCTGTATGGAAAGGAAGTGGGCCGACTTGGTGAGTCGATCAATGATCACCCAGATGGAATCGTGTCCCCTGGACATACGTGGTAAACCAATCACAAAGTCCATGGATATTCCGTCCCACTTACACTCTGGAACCTCAAGGGGCTGAGTCAAACCTGCTGGAACCTGGTGCTCAGCCTTTACTTGATGACAAGTAAGGCACAGAGAAACAAACTATGCCGCACTCTTCATCATTCCTGGCCACCAGAACTGACGTCGGAGGTCCTGGTACATCTTTTCCACGCCTGGATGCACCGCCAATGGGGATGTATGGAAGTCCCTCAGAACCTCCTCCCGCAACGTCACTAGTACTACCGTGCATCCTCTGAAAAGGAAAACATGCTCTCCACCTTCTGAATATCCATCAGCAGCATCACCTGTGGATATCTGAGCACGTAGAGTCTCATAGCTAGCATCCTTACGCTGTGCTTCCCAGACTCACAGTAAGAATGGAGGGGTAAAAACCATCGATTGAAGGTCAGCACCCTCATCTCTATCCACTAAGGACAACTGCAAAGAGGCCAACTGCCTTGACGCCTCATCCAGCAACTGCGAACTGGATTTCCTTCTAAGAGAATCTGCCACCATGTTCCCCTTCCCAGGGGTATAAACAATCTCAATGTCGTAATCATGGAGGAACTAAAGACATTGCCTCTGTCTCAAATTCAGATCCTTCTGAGAAAAGATATATCTGAGACTCTTGTGATCAGAGTAGATGGTAAACCACTTTCCCATAAGGTAGTGCCTCCACATCTTCAATGCAAAGACTACCGCTTCCAACTCAAGATCATGGGTCACGTAGTTCTGCTCATGTGGTATCATCTGACATGAGCCATAGGCAATCACCGCTTGCCTCTGCATCGGGACACTACCAATCCCGGTTCCTAATGCGTCGCAGAACACTACGTACTCGACACCCTCCTCTGGTAATCTCATGATTGGGGCGCTCGTCAGAATCTGTCTTAACTGCTAGAAAGCCTGCCGGCATTTCTCGGTCCACACGAAAGGCTATTCCTTTTGGGTCAAAGCTGCCAGAGGTGCTGCAATCCTGTAGAAATCATGGATGAATCTCCGATAGTAGCCTGCCAACCCACGGAAACTCCGCACCTCCGTCACGCTCCGGGGTGGCTCCCATGCCAGCTCTACCTCCACCTTTGCTGGGTCCACTACTACACCATCCGCTGAGATAACGTGCCCCAAAAAGTGGACCTCCTATAACCAGAACTGACACTTCGAGAGTTTCACATACAACTGGTGCTCTCGGAGTGTGTCCAAAACCATCCTTAGGTGTCTCGCGTGCTCCTCCTCAAATGCAGAGTACACAAGGATATCATCGATGAATACCACAACAAACCGGTCTAGATAGGGCGGAAAGATCCAGTTCATGAGTGCCATGAACACTACCAAGGCGTTCTTCATGCCGAAGGGCATCACCAAGTACTCATAGTGACTGAAGCGACATCTAAAAGTCGTCTTCAGTATATCCTCCTCCCGTACTCGCAACTGGTGATAGCCTGATCGAAGATCAACTGTCGAAAACCATCGTGCCTCTATCAACTGGCCGAAGAGGTCATCGATCCTCGGTAGTGGATACCAGTTCTTCACGGTCACCTGATTCAAGCGCCGGTAATCCACACATAGCTTCATGCTCACATCCGCCTTCTTGGAAAACAGCACTGGGGCCGCCCTGGGTGAAACGCTGGGTCTAAAAAATTCCTTCTTCTGCAAGTCATCCAGCTGCATCCTTAGCTCACGAAGCTCTACAAGAGCCATCCCATAAGACGATACTGATATCAGGGTCGACCCAGGTTGTAACTCATTGCAGAAATCTATCTCTCGACAGGGAGGTAGCCCGGGGACATCCTCCGGAAAGACGTCCTCATACTCAGCCACCATTGTTGGAAACCAGAAACTCGTAACATCTGTCGCGCCAAGGGCTAGGCTAGCCAACTGATGTGAAATCGGTTGTGCCCTCCTATGCATGAGTCCATCCTGTGCTGTCTGGGTCTCTCTTTCTCTGAAAAAATAGAACCTCGTTCCATCACTGCGGACACACCGCACCTTTCACCTAAGACAATCAATCTGGGCATGAACTATGGATAGCCCTTCCATACCAAGAATGACATATTAATTCCTCAACGCTACCACCAAGAGGTTCCAACTAAAATCTCGCCTCCAAGGGTCAGGTCACACTGCCTGCAAAGGTGTGTGATCTTTGAATCTTCTCCAGTCGGTGTTTCTAAGCATAAGGGTCGAGTCAACGGCTCAACTGGAATCTCAAGGTCTCGAACAAGATAAAAAGCCAGAAAAAATGACTATCACCTGTGTCTATAAATATGACAGCCAAAGTAGAAAAGAAACATATTTTACCTCTAATCATTCCGGGAGTACCTGGGTCATAAGCCTTTGCCATATACAGATGCCCATGCCTCTGTCCACCAGCTCCCTGAGCCTGGGGTGGACCACCTGGGGGTGGTGGTGGTAAAGGGTCAAAACGCCGACCACCTCCAGTTGCTCTCCCCGCTCCTCTACCACATCCACCGCCTTGTGGATCTGCCGGATCTATACATTGCCTCTACCTCGGTGGTCCATCCACTGCTCCCGTGTCAGTAGCATGGCGGGTCGGACAATCTCGAGCGAGATGTCCCCTTCCGTCAGATTAGTAACATTGCCTCTCTCGAGGCCAGCTGGAAGCTCCCTGTAAACCCTGTATGGATGATCCCATGTCTTGAGATCTCCTTTGGAAACGTCTCCCATGCCTGGGTCCCTGACGTCGGCTCCCTGCCGCTGGGGTCTCTGCTCCAGCTCACCCACTACTGACAACTTTCGGTTGTTCCTACTCCGCCAGGAAGCTCTCGACCACCAAAGCCCGCTCGAGCACCCCATCATAAGTAGGAATTCTAATATGGATGATGCTAGCTCGGATATCTCTGTGCAAACCCCTCTTAAAAGTCCGAGATCTGAAGTACTGATCCTTGACCATATCCATCGAGTACCGCGAGAGGTCGGTAAACCTCGACGAATAGTCAGCCACCATCATGGTTCCCTGCTGGAGCTGAATAAGCTCCTGTATACGTACTACTCTCAGGGTAACTGGTGAAAACTCCTCTCTGAAGAGATGATCAAACTCTGGCCATGCAAGAGTCGCCTCGTCGTGAGTCTGGATGACCAAACTCCACCATCGCCCTGCCGAGCCCTAGAGAAGGCTCGCTGCCAGGATCACCATCTGGTTTGCTGGTGTTCTGACCAAACGGAAGACTCTGGCCACCGCCTCAAGCCAGTCCTCTGCTGCCTGAGGGTCAGGCTCACCTCGAAACCTGAGGGGTCTCTATCTATGAAACTCATGGAGTGATCTCAGCCTATGCTCCTCCTCCACTGGTACATCGGGCGCTAAACACTTCCCACAGGTGGTGGAATAACTATCACACCACCTGGTGGTAAAACTGGTGGATCAAGTCACTGTATCGAAGCTTCGTCACTGTGGGGGTCATCCTAGTGATCGAGCTGTTGGATCCTAGCGGGTACTCGTCTCGGATGCATCCTGTTTAAGAAACAAGATGTATTACAGTCAGTGAGTATATCTGGAGAGCTGACTGAAGAAGGACATGGAAACCACAACCCATTACTATATGATGCATGTACCATTATTTCTCTCCATGCAACTTGTGTTTTCATTATCTGAGTAGAAAAGAAAGTTATCAGAGCCCTGGTGTATGGATACGTCAGTCGCCTCACCAACACTGGGGTCCCTGGCCTGAGAGGAAAACTCGAAACACTTAACAATGTTGCCCCAAACCAACTCACAGACTCTCGGCCCTAAGGTAGAACCGACCACCTCTGAAACCACTCTTTCACGACCCTTACCGAAGGGGCCCAAGCCGCAACTCCCCAAGCCCGCCTCCAATAGGCCAGGGGTTGGTGACTAGCACCGAGTGGGCATGCTACAAACACGGGAGGCATTGCCTATAAACCTGTACACACGCACACACATCCCCAAACCCACAAATATGGAAAGTAAAACTACTAAATGGAAAATATGCATGGATATAATAAAACCCAACCACAGAGTACGAAAGGAAAGTAAAGTACAAGGAAGTAAAAACCTGGGCCAAGATTACAACCCCACCAAAAACAAAGTCTATAACAAAGTCCAACATGGAAGGAAAAGAGCTGGAACTGCAGTCTATAGAAGTAGGAACACACCTCGGCCCGTCTGATCTCTCCGAGTACCATTTGGTCCTGGTCTGCCTAGAATCCTATCAAAGGCTCACTCGTTACACAAGACACGACATTTGCGAGCAAAGCCCGTGCAGGGGTGTGTATAACAATACCCAGTAGGAAACCCTGAAAACCAAAAAGGAAATAAAACAAAGGAAAATACCACAAATAAAGGTACAATCAGCTCTACATAGTATATGTCTACGAAACATATAACAATAATATCCAGAAATACTCATACACAAACGACCTTTGCCAAACGGCCACTAGGATCCAGCTAGATGATTCCACTAACCATACCATCGGGAGAACACACTCCTAGGTCTGAAGAGAGAGAAACAAAGTACTCGTTCCAGGGGAACACACTCCATATGTACCTTCTAAACAAGATGCTCAGATGAGGATCACAGACAAGTCATGGGGTGATTCTGACAACTCAGTATGAGAAAATCCACTAAGCAGAGGATCGGCGCCTGGGTAATGTTGGTCACGTCGATACCAAGAAATCTACCTAGGGTTCTAGGAATGAATAGAGGATCCGGCTATAGGTCTCAAAGAGGGGATTCCATCAACTCTATTCAGAGAGTTCTGCTAAAGGGATCATACTGCATGAAAGAGTTGATAACCGAACCTTTTGGGGATTGCCAAGGGTACGGACCCTAAGAACTAGTCCAATTCACATAAGGCAAGTGACTTAATCCATGAAGAGAAAGTTACATGGTGTATAGTATGGTTACACGCTGTGTTCCTTGACCCCGGGTACTGCCCGTGTAAATGGCCCGTGTCCTTCGTTCAAGCCGTGCAAAACCAAACTACACAGCGTGTAGAAAAGTACATGTCATGTTCCTTTACTCTGGGAGCTACCCATGTAAATGGTCCATGTCCTTATGATTTGCTGGATAGAAAACAACTACACAGCATGTAGAAGGAAATCACACGCCGTGATCGAGTGCCTAGGCTCGCTCCGTGTACACTGGCCTTGTGCCCGTACACGGTCTCTGCCCCTGTCTGTGCCGCCTGCCCGTGTACCAGAACACGGGGTACCCCGTGTATCTGGCCAGGTCTGGCTGGGGAGGGGTATACACGGCGTGTCCATGGCTGTGTACCCTGACTATGTCCGTGTACTCCCGAAGTACACACCGGATAACCCTTCCGATGAACACACGCCGTGTAGCCCATACTACACGGCGTGTAGTCGGGAAAATTACGGAAACCACGTTATCCTCCACGCACCTCAGCCAATCTTCCGGATCTCTAATCTGTCATCCATTCACCGCAAAACTCCAGATACTGGGTCACGTCATCTCCGTGAATCCTAATCCGTGGCTTTTGGGACTTCAATCGGCTCCAAAATACGATTCCGGCCATCCGAGCAGAAATCGTCTGAAGAACGATTTCTTCCGATCCGCTTCGATCCATCCGCCAAAACCATCTTCGCACCTCCACAAGACCGTTGCGATGTTGATCCTTCAATTTGGGATCACTGTGTCGCATAACGAACACACAACAATCTGTTGTTCTTCGCCCCATGAAGAACGTGAAGAATGCGAAAAACGCTCACGATGAACGCGAGAATTTGGGGAAGAACACACAACAAATCAAGAGGGATGAACCATGATCTATGTTCGTGTTGATCTTGGTTCATCACCATTAGAAGGATGAACGAAACTAAACAAATAACAAGAATCAAATCCTCAAAAATACCTGCAAAGCCCATCCCGCATGAACGATCGATCCACAGGCTAATCTGTTCGTGGATTTGTCCGTGTTCATCATGGAAATCAAAAACGGGGAAGAATTAAAATCACAACAACATCATACCTAGATTCACTACATTTTCCGGAGAAGATCCGCTCGCCGTGTCGTCGTCGCCATCAAAATCCGTCAAGAACATCACTGCCACTACATTGGGGGTTTCCTCCAGAGCCTCCAAGGGTTTTCAGGGTTATGGGGTTTGTAACCCTGGACCCTGGTGCAAGTCTCTTTTTAAATAGGAGAGAAAAAAACGATTTAAAATATCTCGCTTCAGAAATAAAATATTTTTGTTAAATATTTTATTACTATTGCATCCAAAAACCAGATTTCACCACCGACCCATGCCAGCTGATGTTAGGCCATGCCTAAGGTAAAATCATTGTTCTGAATGCGACGGTGCCCTCATATTTCTGATCTGAGCACCAGTTTGGGAGTTATTCCACTTTTTCAGGAAAACCGCATGCGCGTGTAAATTAATTATTAAATTAAATTCAAACTTTTGTTCCGGGCTCACTGGGCCTCGGAACTGCACGCCGTCTCCGAGCCTGGTCTCAAAATAATTCCCATATAACATTAAAATAATACATGCAAAAAATTTGGGACATTTCACACATGGCTCCATTTGAAGCATTGTATGGGCATCCTTGTCGTTCTCCACTATGCTGGGTGGAAATGGGTGAAACTTCATTAGTTGGGCCGAGCCTTGTCCCAGAAACAACGGAGAAGATTTAGTTGATTAGAAATAGGACGGAGAAGGATCAAAGTCATCATAAATATTATGTAGATCACCGTCGCAGATTGTTGGCGTTCGTTGTGGGTGATCATGTCTTCTTGAGGATCTCTCCAAGACTTGGGCATCGCCATTTTGGGAATCAGGGAAAGTTATCTCCTCAATATATAGGCCCTTTTGAGATACTGGAATGGGTTGGAAGGGTGGCATATCATTTTTCATTATGAACACGGTTTAGTGCAGCACATAATGTGTTCCATGTATCTCAGTTGAATAAGTATCATCCCAAACCTGACCATGTGATCAGATGGGATCCCGTTGACCTAGAGTTGGATGCTTTGTTGGTGCACTTCCCAGTGAAGATTTTGGATAGGCAGGATAATGTCTTGCATGTAAAAATCATCAGCCTAGTACGGGTTTTGTGGAAACATGGTCAAATTCAAGAAGAGACTTGGGAACGCGAGAAAGAAATGAAGGAGCAGTGGCCAGAACTCTTTCAGTCAAGCAATGGTTTTCTACTTTCCAGGGATGGAAATGAAAATGATGGGGAGAATGTAGTGCCCCCAATTTCTGGTATGTAACCCTTACTTGAGGCTTTTCCTGGTTTTAAAAGTTAAGGGTGACATTTGTGAGAGTTGGGAGATCCTGGAGTGAAGTTTGATGCAAAGGGGAAGGTGCATGGGTGGTGCACTGTTAGTCTAAACCGTGTGGCCAAACCGTGTGTGGTTGACTGGGGAGGCAGTGGCTTCTGCACGGTCGACGCACTGTTAAGGGAAACCATCCAATGAGGTCATGCGTGAAGGATGACCGAGGCAGAAGCTAACGAACGATTAGCGCACGGTTTTTCAAACTGTGGGGACTAACCATGTTGTCACTTAAAATTAGATCCTTAAATTGTGGATCTAATTTTTTTTCATCTAATTTCTACATTAAAGTTCCTAAGTGGCCCTAACTCGGGAATAATCTCCCCTGAAGGTGGGAAGACTTCTCCCAAGCATTCCGAAGGCGATCCGAAGGCTTCTCTTGGAAAATCGAAGCCAGATTCTTAAGGTATGTGATCGTTCTTGATCAGTTTCTTAGATCTACTTAGATTTACTTCTCCTCTTCTCTCTTTTTATTAGATATATGGACGTTATGGGTAGATCTAAGGGTGTGGATGACAAATTTGATAATATTTTTTCTTGGTTGTGTTAGGATAAGACATCTAAGGAGGGTTTTTGGTGAATCAGCTCGGTTTTGTTGGCGTTCATCGTCCGTTACATGGTTTCACCCAACTTGTTGATGTAGGTGGATTCACTAATGATTCCTCTATCTTAGAACATGAAGGATTAGTTCAAATTGATTTAATTTATTGTTTTTTTGTTGGGAAATTTTGGTGCAAATCATGTTATAAATCTTCTTTAGTGTTGATTTTTGGGTTTTGATGAAATTGCGGAAATTGAATGAATGGTTTGTGCAATGTATTTTGGTTTCGTGATTTTAAAATGGGGGTTTTAAAATATGGATTTGGTGGATTTGGAAAATGGTTTGGGGGAAAATGTTTTCAATAAAAGGTTTGTTTTATTGAAATGGTTTTGACATGGTTGAAATGGTGTGGTTTTTGGTAAAACTTGGTTTGTGTGTTCATATTGCATTTACGAGGCTTGGTTGAAATATTAACTTGTACTCGGTGCCAAAAGTGTAATGAAACATGGAGAATAATTACCTTTTGACGACTTGGTAGATCAAATAGAGACCACTCATGAGTATGGAACTGTCATAACAATTCATGCATAGTTGATTTCACGGGTTGTGAAATGGTTGGTTGTGTGGATTCGTGAAATGAAATGGTTGTGAAAAAAATTGAAATCCGATTTTTATTGGGAACTTTTCTTGGTTGCTTTTCTTGAGAAAGATGGTTTTGTTGGAAAATGTTTTTAACTTAGAACTCATAAATTGTGAACTATTTTGGAGTGTTTTTATATAAATCGTTTTATATAATTGTGTTGACATGTTTTATCCTAGAGGTATGGGTTGGGAAGTCATCGGGGATAACCTACTGAGTTCCATTACTCACACCCTGCTTTGGCACGATGCTTCTTTTTCAGATGTCATATACAAGGATATTGGAAAATGTAATGTGTCACATGTTTATAGCACTACTTTGTGACTCTTGGGCTGGTTCGTGATGTTGGTCCTTGGAGCTTGTGGAGCATGGAGTTGGGTTGTCGTATTGAAGTCTTTTTGTTGTATTTCTACTGTTTACTCTGATTTAGTTTTGTATTCTTGTTGTTGCACTTGGTTGGGTTATTTTGAAAATAATGGTTGAGTTGTTTCGGTTTAAAATCATGAATCATATAGTGGTTTCTTGGAGATGTTTATCTAGTTTACACTATTTGTTGGTTGTTTTCATTGAAAGGGGAAATCATCCCCCATATGCTTTGAAACCCTTCGGTATTTATTGCCAGCCTTTGGCGCTTTGGGGATGTCGCTTAAGGCCAAGTAATGACTCGTTGAACTATCAAGACAATGAGAGTTGGTGGGTCATTACAAGTAATCCATCCCCAAAAAATCATATTGTTAAAAAAATATCAGTACTCAACCCATGAGCATGGCCTAACCCCATAGAATCAATTCATTGCCTACACTAACACTGTTGACACCTCTACTTGGTCCTAATACACAAAATGAATACAAAATTAGACCTGAATCACCATCTCATAACATTATTAAAAATAATAGAAGCACAAATACATTTAAATTTTTGAGTTTTAGAAAAAAATTGATTATAGTTTAAAAACTAAAATCATTCACACATTAATAAGTTCAAGGGTATTACAACCACCACCCACTTAAATATAGTATCTCATCCCTATGATTTTTTCTCACACATCATCAGGCCTCATTGGGCCCCATCATTGAACAATTTTATCCATTTTTCATTCAACATAGACTCCATATACAACATCCGCAGCAAATCAAGACCATGTTACCACCAAAATTAAAACAGAGGGTCTGTCTCCCCACATAAGTCCATTTTTTTGTAATCCATGATAAGCACTGGATGCACTAAAATGCTTTATCATCCTCAAACTCAATATGATTAGTTATGTTTACTTGGTAAGGCTCGAGATGATATCACACAAGCCACAATATGTTAAATATTTATTGTATATCAATAAAACATTAAGGAAGATCCTACTAATATGATGTTGTTCCAATCCTATGAAATATTTAAAATGAACCCACCTATATAGGTACCAATTTATAGTTCCTATAAATATGAGTATAACCTAATCTATGTTAAATTCTAAAGAACACATGATCACCTATCTAAAATTCTAGAGGATGGAATCATCAGTCAGTATAAAACCTCCACATACTCTGAGTAGTTTCCAACAACATCCTGGTCAAATTGACATACTCTACTATCTTTATACTTGTCCCTATATAATAATATATTATTATTTTCCCTCTAATATATATAAAGTTGATCAACATAACCAAACATGTAAATCCTCAATAGGAACCATTAGAAATCAACAGGATTCATATTATAGTTGTAAAAATTTTAGAGAACCAAATGTTTATCCAAAGATCCCCCATATTCTAGGAAAAATGAAACAAAAATACCATCTAATACCCTAATTTTATGATCAAAATTAATATCTATCTATTTTTTTAAGCATTTCTTATGTGAAATTTAATATTTAGAGCCTTTTACAACCCACACTAAAATCATGATATAAAACAAACAACCAGGTTTTAGATAATAATTTTAAGAACCCCATATATTTCTATTATCTCATGCACATAGATCTTACTCAACTCCTAAATAGATAAAGTCTCTTTGATATATAGAAAAATTGATACCATAATTAGTTAGTTGACAATAATCCGCACCTTATAACTTCCTCAAGGAATACTCAATAACCCATCAAAAAATCCATAGTCACATCATCCAACAACCACATAGAAATTGCTGGTGACCAAAAACTCCTTTTTGGCTCTATTTCTAAAAATTCACTAAGATACAGGTGGATAACCATGTAAAAAACCCATATTATCTCCCTTAAATATAGGCCACCAATAATACCTATGTATTTCAGGGTGCATCTTGTTATTCCCTGGCTGAATAACCCTTCACAACATATTTGAGTCCCACATAATCTCCTCATATATTCATCGAGGGACTCTAATATTACCTCATACATAAATGAAATCATCTTAATAAAGAGACTAGTTGGGTGGTGACTCCCCATCATATCTAATTTCACTCATCATCAGATAGTCTAAATCTAAAAATTTACTCAAATTATCCCTCTTAAGGATTAATAATTTGATAATATTTATTTAACGGTTTCTCTACTCTAATACTCCATGAAATATGAAAAAAAACTATCTAAAAGATTCCATTATATACCACTTGAATCTTGACTACTACACCACCACATTCATAGCCTTCGTACTCAACTCATAGATAATGACAATCTCCTTTTAGGGGTATATGATAGGTAAAAATAGAAGGACTATATGTACAAAATAATACATTGGTACTGATGGTTTATGTAATACTATGAGAAAATATATTTCAAGTTCATATGGTTAGTGTGTACTATAAATCTCTCACCCAAAATATTGTTCGGAAAACACCTCATAGAATATAGATGTTTTTCTAAATCATGATAATGAATCAAGTAGTTCCACTCATTTATCCTCAAAATCCAATACCCATAAGAAAATACATAACCCTGTAGTATCAAAACTGTTACAATGATTAATCCTGATATGCTTCAATATAGATTATAATTCTTACCAATCTCAAATATGGCCAAGATTAGTACGGTTTTAAACCTCACATTCAACTCCATAAAAGATTTCTCATGATAATATGACCAAAAGAACATTTTGCCTTCCTTTTAATTGTACTAATTAGTTCATAAATTTAGAAAATTTCATGTATAAAACTCTAGTAATAATTTTGTACTCCAAATAAAATTCAAATATCAAAAATATTCTTGAAATGATCCTAATAAATCACAACATAAACATTATTAGGATCTACTGACAAACTAGCCTCTAAATCACATTACCCAAGATTCACAACTAATTAATCCAAAAGATAAACATTAAGATATTGGTATATAATTGATTCTCACAATGATTACTAAATATAATATCAAACTATTGATCATTATTCTCCCTTATTTGAATGTTCACAATATCATCTTTAACAAATAATAATACTAAAGAAAACAAATAATGATGTTAAAATCCATTATTAGTTCTATAAAAATCATGATATTATTAAAAAAACCAAAATTTGTCCCAACACACTCAACAGAACACTCCTTCGATTGAATATATGATGAGGTATGTCTATAGTCCTCACACTAAAAATATGATCACATGTTCTCAAATAAATCATATAAAATACACCATGTTATCATACCTAATCAAATCGATCATCTATATGTGGATGTGGATATTGGTTCTCAACCATCACTAGGTTTAATTAATAATAATCCACACATAATCTCAAATAACTATCCACCTTTTTGTTAGACCATATTAGATCACACTAATAGGGCTTATTCGGCCGAATAAAACCCATCACCTATAAAACCTCAAGCTAAGACTTTTAGTCTTGTTACCCTGTAGGACAAATTCAATAAAATAAATAGATATAAGTTATTTACCTTGAAAAATCCAAATAATGATCTCAATATCACCCATATGTGAAAATCCAAATAAATCATTAGGAATGGAATCTTGGAACTGGTCAATCATATGAGGAAATACAACCTTTCATGCCTCGTCATCATCCAAAAAAAATTATAAGCCTAGAATGTGAAGCCACCATGATATTGATGTTTTTTCATGCATGACCATTATGTATATCCTAATATATGGAATAAACATAAATATCAACCTCAACTGATATAGAAAATACTCATCAATGATGAAAACAAATATAGACTTGATATAAAACCAACCATTCCTTTCATAATAACACATAAAACACAGTCATATCTAGTGTTCATAAGTATCAACTGAATATATAAACCCCAAATACTATATCATGCTCACTACATACCTAAATACCATTAGAACATATCCCTTATAGTGTGTCGGTGGACATCACCCCGTACTGATACTCTGCCGCTGGCTACAAGGCATCCACAAATTAAGTGGATATAAAATAATGTGATGTTTTATGATAAATAGAGAATAAGACCAAGAAAAAATACTAAAACCATACCTTGAATAAAATATATAATGATATCTAAAACATTAGGTATAAGGACCCAGCAATAAAACATTACATAATCTTGAATTAAATGAATAATTCACATTGGGGGTCTTTGTAGTTTTAGAGTTTTAGAGAATTAGGACATAACTATTACATCTCACAAGATTAAAAAGTAGACACTTCTATTCAGCTTCCATTTTTTTCATAAAATAAAAACTATTAAAAAAACATGTCTAGTTCCATGTTTTAGATAGCATGTCTTTCCTTGATCCCATCCTTGACCCTACTCACCTTTAAGGCATGTGGAAACATTTCAAAAACATTAGATGTTCATAAAAAGAATAGTAAGGGATATAAAAATATGGAAATAAAACATTAGTCCAGGTATACATAAGAATAAATAAAATCATAATTTACTCTTAAAACAGAAGAACTTTAACATACCTCATGAAATAATCAGTTTTATGAATAACTCATAGAAATCATAAGACATAAAGGTAACTTGAGGCATTCATAACATTCTTATGTAGGGAGTAACACTCATGGTTATGTTTGGAATACCCACCACAGTATAATCCCTAAATCTCTTTAGATAAACCTTAGAATTTAAATCCTTCACATTACCCAATGCGTTGGATAGCTATATCAGGGTCACCTGCCCTTATTTTATCATGGAACCACCCATATTCATAAACAATTCCCAAGAACCATAACATAATTGTATCACATAAAAAATGAATAAAGGAATCATAACATTTCCACTTCTCAATCACAAGATATCAATACAATACATTGATATAATAAAAACATTATCAAAACCATTTCCAATAACAAAATACGTAAAAGAGTATATGGTATTTATTTTCCTGTTAAAAACATTACAGCTTGTTAAGGAAGCCAAATATCAAATAATACTCGTGGCGGTGGAAAGGTCGTTGTCACCGTGTACGATAAAAAACATACTATTTGTCATTTAGTAAACCACTCCATAGAGAAAAGATTCATTTTTAATAAGAGTAAAAGTAAAAGGGGTTTATACACTATATAAAATAATGTTGTGTATAAAACAAAATATGCTTCAATGAAAGGAGAATGAGACTAAGTCCCTTACAATATTGGTATCCTTAGATTAAGGATAAATAAATTACATGATTATGTGTGGAAAATATAAATACACATAACATATGAGGATGTTAAGTGTAGAAAAGTCGATGGTCATCCACACATATTCATAGTATGACATAGTCAAGAAGTAGCGGTTTGACCCAAAGAATTGAAATTGGGTTAAGAAGTTCCCTTACAGAAATTCGACAGCCTAACGATGTCGCGTTAAAATTATTAAATGAGTTGATGAGAGAGAAAAGGGTATATCATCACTTGGATATAATATTTATAGAAATAAGGATATATAATAACGTATCCCAACATAAAAAAATGTAAATTTAAAGATATAACAAAAAGAAGTCTTTTAAAAAATGGGATGGTGAAAGAATCCCTTACTGATTTGGGTAACTTTTGAAACGTACACCCCATGAAAGAAGGACCAAACAATGCTGATTTAAATACCCATAAATGAGAGTATATTAAAAAAAGTTTAGAATCGTTTTCAGTACATACACCACTGAATAGAGAGAGTGACAAATATAGCATGAATCTCATGGGAATAAAAAGTGAGATAAAAACCAGATACTTCATTGTAATCAATCGAGTCATATGACCAAAAGATAATAAACACAATATGAATAACAAAATTACATGAATATAAATAGAATAATGATAATATATATCAAACGGAATAACACAATACAACACATGAAATAAATAAGTGGAGAATAATGTAAATCTCACGGAATTAAAAGTGAGATAAGATATCCCCTTACGAAAATTCGGTAGCCTAACAGCACCACTTAAAACTTACAAAAAAGAATTAAAGATATAAATTAGGTTCCCTCATCTTATGAACATAAAAATTAAATTAATAGGAATATATAAGAACATACCCAACATAATAAGGGGGAGATTAAAAGAAGTGACATAAAAGAGAGTACTTAAAAAGAAAGAGAGAGGTTGGATCCCTCACCTCAAGTCTGACTTGTCTAGTTTGTTTCTTTATATTCCTAAATAATAAACTTTGGTCAATTAATAATTTATCAATGACATCCTTTAAAGTTTATTATTCAATTCATATCACATATTAAAATGTTATAATAATTAGTTAACTATGTGAGTTCATATGAGACATTTTTGTCGATGTTCGTTACACGAGTCAAAAATGAACTTGTTTGAAAATAATTGTCCATGTAGTTATAATTACACCATCTCCAGAATATTATTAATGATTTAAATATCATATATATCCAGTATATATTCATTTTATACTATTACAAAACATTTAAAGATAAACAAAATGAAATGCACCATTCATGGAAACGGTAGGCCATAAGTACGCATGAACACTACTTTCATTTCATTGTCACATTAATGAAATTAAAACTAAATGATACATATATGTATATTATAATTCCAGTATAATATATATATTATATATATATATCACATAAGATAATTAATTTTATTATTTATACATTCCATGTATTGCATGAACGAGTCACATCACTTGAGGGGGCGGTAGTCCACAGTTTCTCAAATGAAATTATCGCATTTTCACAACATGCAAAGCATAAAGGAGTGTTTTAAATGTAAAATACAGAGGAATAGAGAGGAAATAAATATAATATATATCCTAAAAAATATAGTTCCATCATAATGGCCACCATGATAAGTTGTAGGAGAAGATAGAACAATCATCATTTCGTGAGGGAGTAATTCGCCATCCACGGAAACAGTATGTTCTTTCACCATCAGACGAAGGTGTGTGTAAGTGTAGCTAGAATACTTCTCATAACAACATCCTAGTATATTTAATATATTTTATTTTTTACAAAATAAAGAATAAAAATAGTTTAAGGAGTTTGAGAAGAAAAATAAAACAAAAGAACACAAGAGAATACAATACCTTTAAATAGGGTAACACCCTTTGGTTTGAACCAAAATGGTTTCTTAAAGATCTTTATGCCTATGGTAAGGCTTATAGGATGAAGATACATATGTGCAGAGATAAAATGCATAGAGTTGGGTCAATCCAAAGGCTTGAGAGGTGTGGGTAAGGGGGTAGAGGTGGGGGCCTTTTATCAAAGGGAGGAGGGGCACTCTTGGAAAGTCTTGAGAAGTTACATTATTATAAAATTATTTTCAGATAATAAAGGTCCCACAATTATATATTTCTAGGATAAGGTGATAAGGGTTCTATGTCCACCAATCCAATAGGGTTTTTACAAATTTATGTCTTATATTTTACCTTATCTTCTCATTTTATTTGAATCGTTCATTAATGGGGTAATCATTATATCATCATGATGTCATAAATAAATTTATTTATTTAAAGTCTAAAAATTATAAATAAAATTTCCATCATGTAGGAAATCCTTTTATAATTACAATTAATTTTTTTAGTCAAATAGATTATTTATGTAAAAAAAATTAAATTTCTTTACTTATGTGATACATACATTGGTTACATTTTCATTTCTTTAAAACAAATATGATAAAAGGTCACTATCACACTAATGTGGTTAAATGGAGTCCCAAGGTTGGAACAAGGCATCCCATGGTCGGAAATGATACCACAAATAGCATTAGGACACATGTTGGGGTCATTTTATATTTTTATGATATTATTGTATTACCCTTAACTACTCGATTACTAATTAAACACGGTAATTAATGATAATTACCGTCGTTACTATTCATAATATCCAAAAACAGAATCTTAATTACATAATTTGGACATTTTGATTCCAAATATGGAATCAATTTTTTCAAATTCCAAACACAGAAATTGCAGTAATTAATTTAAAATAATTTTCGCTGTCAAAACCAAAGACAGGTTTTTTAAGATGTAAAATCTATCAAAAGATTGATTTATTTTTTCACCCAATTTAAAAGTTAAATTACATCCAATGACAAAAATTGTGTTAAATTATAAAAAATAATAATTAAATTACACCTTAAAACCAATTAGAATGACAATATAACTATATAAATAACTTTGATGAAAAGGAAGTTTTGAATTAAAATGTAGTATTTTTCACTATTCATTGAAAATGAACATTTGTCAGAAAAATTCCAAAAATTCACCCTCAGATATATTTTATATTCCAAATTAAAAAATTATATCAATTTTACCAAATTAATAACATACAAGTTTCATTATTAATTTTATAATCAATTCCAGTTGTCAAAACAAATAGTATGTTTTTAAGAAACAATATCTATTAAAATATTGACACTTGTTTATGTCCAATTTCAATGATAAATTAATTAAAATGACCAAAACTGGATTATATGGATAAAATATTTATTTATTACACTTTAAAACAAATTAAAAATATAATCTTACAATATAAATAAATTAGATAAAAAAGAGGTTTCGAATTAAAATACAACATTTTTCACTTAAAATGATCTTTATCGGAAAATAACAAAAATTTACACAAAGTAAATTTTTATGTCTTGATTCTAAAGAAGGATTTTATTTGTTTCAAATACAACATATAAAAGTAACAAAAATTAGATTTAAAAATGGTTCTCCACGAAAAGGTGATTAATCAGCCTTTTAAAGAATATTAGAATATTTATTCTTAAAATTGGATTCATTTTCATTTCAAGACTAACATTTATTGAATAAATGTAAAAATATTTGACAAGCATATATAATCATTATTTAGTTAGTTCTGTTCATTAACACCATTACCATGGCTAGGCATTAACTACCATTTAAAAAAATTATTATATTATTAGTGTGCAACGTAAGATTTCAAAGAAATTCATTGTTGTGTATTGGGTATTCCATTGAACATAGTATTCCATTTAAAGTAATATTAATATTTTATTCACAAATATTAATAAATATGAAAATGTAATATTCTTTATTTACCTGGGATGTTACATCCTTCCCCCCTTTTGGGAATTGCGGCCTCACAATTTTAAAATTTGTCTTGGAAACTTCATTGAAAGCCCTACATCGGAAAAAGAGTCAGCAAAACCATCACTTTAAAAGAAAGAAAGAGAATTAACTACGTCACCCAAGTTAACCCATAATAGGATTAAATGATTGAAAACATGGATATTGAAGAAAAAACAAAGGTTCATGTTCTGATGGAGAGTGATAAAAAACATGTTTAGGAGAAAGTTAACCACCAGAAAATCACAAACTTGTGATGGGTTAAATGGTATTTGATTCCCCAGTAGGAAAAGTTAACAAACCACATTTTTGATTTAAGTTAATTTTCATTGAGGTATTTAATTATGAGCTTAACTAAATCATAAGGAAACATACTTAATTTTCGTGTAGACTTTCATCTCTTATAAGATTTCTTACACAAACTCATATTTTCTCCAAACGATGAGTATTCAAGATGACTTGTTCACATTAAGAGCGCTAAAATGAACTTATAGAGAATCACCTAATCCAAAAAAGAGAACTATATATTTCCCATGTATTTAGACGTTAACCAAAACAAAAATGGTTTGTACGAGATCAGATAACACCCAAAAAGGATAATCCTTTATAAAAAGAAAATCTATTCTTAATCTCCAAAATTTGTCCAACAAAACTCAAAGTTTCAACAATGACCATTCGATAAAAAAATTTCCATAAAATTATTCAAAGTAAACCAAACTAAGATTGAAACCCAAATCTTTTAAGGATTTAATCACATAGTCTTCCAAAGTAAATATTTACATTTATTTCCTCATTACATCAGTTGCTCTTAAAGTCTCGTACTGAAAATTAATTAACCTAATCATATATCCTCCATGATAGGTCAAAAATTTCCCAAATAACCCAAAATAAACTTATTCTTGATTCATAAAATAATATAACTAAAAAAAATTTGTCATACCAATCAGGGACTTCACGTAGTCTAGTGGTAGGCGATAGATACCAGTCTCACTTTGGTTGTGGGTTCGATTCCCACAGCTTTGTCTGACGCGATGGGTTATCACACGGTCTGCATGTTTCCCTTTTTCCAAAACTATATAATTCATAAAACGTTCCCTAAAAAGAGATAAAATCATCAAAAATAACTATAACATAATTGAACCTCAAATTTATCTCATGCCTTTCATTTTCCATCATAACATATAGTAACCCATAATTACCTCAAAAGTAAGGATCATATAAACCCTAATGGTTACCTTTATAATTATTACCTAAACTTCCACATCGAGTTGGTTATCTCGTAAATGATATGTTAGAGAACTCACCAAGGATCAAGTGGTTAATCATGTCTCCTGATATTTGGTTGATAAAAACCACAAGAGTTCTCATTGCAGCTCCCATATCATTCAGTTGTTCTTTCAGAAAACCGTCACAGTTTTCTTCACATCCACTGTTACATTGGTGCCTGCTAGATCCAGTAATTTACAAAAACCAAAAAAGTCAGTGTGAGTATATCATTAGAATCATCATATAATACTATGATAAAATTATTCATGTTATCTTAAACTCATTCACTTTACTAAAAAAATGACTCTTTCTAAAATCCTAACCATTATGGTAATGCCACTTATGCTTAAATAATACCATAACCTCTAAAGATATCTAAACCGACCATTGATACAAACTATAAGGACGCAGCCTTAAAACATTACATAATCTTGAATTAAATGAATAATTCACATTGATGATATTTTCAGGTTTAGAGTTTTAGAGAATTAGGACATAACTATTACATCTCACAAGATTACAAAGTAGACATTTCTACTCAGTTTCCATTTTTTTCATAAAATAAAAACTCTTAAAAATAAACTTGTCTAGTTCCATGTTTTAGATAGCATGTATTTCCTTGATCCCAACCTTGACCATATTCACCTTTAAGTGCTGTCGAAAACATTTAAAAAACTTGGGATAAGCATAAAAATATCACTAAGGGATATAAAAATATGGAAATAAAACATTAGTCCAGGTATACATAATAATCAATAAAATCATAATTTACTCTTAAAACATAATAACATTAACAAACCTCATGAATAATTATTTTTTATGAATAACTCGGAGAAATCATAAGACATAAAGGTAACATGAGGCATTTATAACATTCTTACGTAGGGAGTAACCCTCATGGTTATGTTTAGAATACCCACCACAGTATATTCCCTAAATCTCTTTGGATAAACCTTGGTATTTAACCCATTCACGTTACCCAATTCATTTGAGATCTATATCGGTCTCACCCACCATTAGTTTATCACAGAACCACCCGTCTTCATAAACAGTTAACAAGAACCATAACATAATCATATCACATAAAACATGGATAAAGGATATATAAAATTTCCAATTTTCAATCACAAGATATCAATAAAACACATTGATATAATAAAAAAATTATGAAAACCATTTTCAATAGAAAAATACATAAAAGAGTATATGTTATTTATTTTCCTTTTAAAAACATTATGGCTTGTTAAGGAAGACGAAGATCAAATTATACTCGCAGCGGCGGAAAGGTCGTTGTCACCACGTACGGTAAAAAACATATTATTTTTATTTTAGTGAAACTCTTCATAGAGAAAAGATTCATTTTGAATAAAAGTAAAATTCAAAGGGGTTTATACTCCCTATAATGGAAAGTTGTTTATAAAACAAAATATTCCTCAATGAAAGGAGATTGAGAGAAACTCCCTTACAATGTCAGTATCTTTAAATTAAGGATAAATGAATTACATGATTATGTGTGGAAAATATAAATACACCAAGCATAATAGGATATTAAGTGTAAAACAATTGGAGTTCATCCACACATATTCATAGTATGACATAATCAAGAATTAGAGGTTTGACCCAAAGAATTGAAATTGGGTTAAGAAGTTCCCTTACAGAAATTCGACAGCGTAACGACGTCACTTTAAAATTCATAAAATTAGTTTATGAGAGAGAAAAGGGTATATCATATATATCCAGTATATATTCATTTTATACTATTCCATAACATTTGGATATAAAAAAATGAAATGCACCGTTCATGGAGACGGTAGGCCGTACGTACGCATGAATGCTACTTTCATTTCATTGTCACATTAATGGAATTAAAACTAAATGAGATATATATGTATATTATAATTCCTATATAATATATACGTTATATAGGTCACATAATTTCATTAATTTCATTATTTATACATTCCATGTATTGCATGAACGAGTCACAGCACTAGAGGGGGTCGTAGTCCAAACTTCCTCAAATGAAATTATTGCATTTTCACAACATGCAAAGCATAAAGGTATGTTTTAAATGTAAAATACAGAGGAATAGATAGGAAAAAATATAATATATATCATAAATAAATATAGTACCATCATAATGGCCACCATGAGAGGTGGTAGGAGGAGATAGAACAATTATCTTTTCGTGAGGGAGTAATTCGCCATCCACGGAAACAATATGTTCTTTAACGATTAGATGAAGGTTTTTGTAAGGGTAGATCAAAACCTTATCATAACAACATCCTAGAATATTGGAGATACTTTTCTTATTACAAAATAATGGAATAAAAAAATTTTATGGAGTTGGAGAAGCAAAATAAAACAAAATAACATAAGAGAAGACATTTCCTTTAAATCGGGTAACTCCCTTTGGTTTGAACCCAAAAGGGTTTCATGAAGAACATTATGCCTATTGTAAGGCTTCCAGGATGAAGAGAGGGGTGTGGAAAGATAATATGAGTAGAGTTTGGTTGACCAAATGGCTTTAGAGGTGTGGGTAAGGGGGTAGATGTGGGGGCCTTTTATTAGAGGGAGGAGGGGCACTCTAAGAAAGTCTTTAAAAGTTACATTATTATAAAATGATTTTTGGATATTAAAGGTGCCACAATTATATATTTCTAGGATAAGGTGATAAGGGTTATATATCCACCAATCCAATAGGTTTTTGACAAGTTTATGTATTATATTTTACCTTATCTTCTCATTTTATTTAAATCATTCATCAATGAGGTAATCACTGCATCATCACGGTGTCATAAATAAATTAATTTATTTAATGTCTAAAAATTATAAAAAAATTAGCAACATGTAGTAAATCTTTTTATATTTCCAATTAATGTTTATAGTCATTGAGATCATTTATTTAAGAAAAATTAAATTTTTTTTACATAGGTGATACATACATTGGTTACATTTTTCTTTCATAAAAAAATATGATAAAAGGTCACTATCACAATAAAGTGATTACATGGGGTCCTAAGGTTGGCACAAGGAATAAAATGGTCTAAAATGACAACAAAAATAGCATTTTAACACATGTTGGGGTCATTTTATGTTTTTATTATATTATTTTATGACCCTTAACTACCTGATTACTAATTAAACACGATAATTAATGATAATTACCATCGTCACTATTCATAATATCCAAAAAAAGAGTCTTAATTATATAATTTGGACCTTATAATTTCAAATATGTAATCCATTTTATCAAACTACATTCACGAAAATTTCATTAATTAATTTAAAATAATTCTCATTGTCAAAACCAATGACGGGTTTTTTAAGATGTAAAATCTATCAAAAGATTGATTTATTTTTAAATCAAATTTAAATGTTAATTTACATCCAATGAAAAAAATTGTATTAAATGTTAAAAAAATAATTACATTACACATTAAAACCAATTAAAAGTACAATTTAACTATATAAATAAATTTGATGAAAAGGCAGTTTTTAATTAAAATGATGTATTTTTCACTATTCATTGAAAATGAACATTTGTAAGAAAAATACCAAAAATTAACCCTAAGCTATATTTTATATTAAAAATTCAAAAATGATATCAATTTTACCAAAATTCAAAACATATAAGTTACATTAATTAATATTATAATCAATTCTCGTTGTCAAAACAAATAGCGTGTTTTTAAGAAAAATATCTATTAAAAGATTGACACTTGTTTATGTACAATTTCAAAGCGAAATTAATTAAAATGACAACCATTGGAATATATGGTAAAAATATATTTCAGTTACACTTTAAAACCAATTAAAAAGGTAATCTAACAATATAAATAAATTATATAAAAAAGAGGTTTTGAATTAAAATACAACATTTTTCAGTGAAAATGATCTTTATCGAAAAATAACAAAAAATTACACAAAGTAAATTTTGATATCTTGATTATAAATAAGGATTTTATTTTTTCAAATATAAAATATAAAAGTGAGAAAAAGTATACTTATAAAGGGTTCTCCATCAAAAGGCAGTTAATCGGCCTTTTAAAGAATATTAGAATATTTATTCTTAAAATTGGATTCATTTTCATTTTAAGCCTCTAACATTTATTGAATAAATGTAAAAAAATAAGGCAAGCATATATAATCATTTTTTAGTTAGTTCTATTCATTCCTTCCATTACAATGGCTATGCGTTAAATACCATTCAAAATAATATTATTATATTATTAGTGTGCAATGTATGATTTCAATGAATTTCATTGATGCATATTTGGTATGCCATTGAACACAGTATTCCCTTTAAAGTAATATTAATATTTTATTCAAAAATATTAATAAACATGAAAATGTCATATTCATTATTTACCTGGGATGTTACATTATGTGTGGGGTCACAGATATGAGAATAACTAGAACTTCATCCAAGAGGCCATTCATGAATCCCATGAAGTATACTCCCTAGTTACCACAACTTCCCATATACCTCAACTCCACCTCCTCCAACCTAATCTGAATTGATTTTTGAACTATAGATCTCGGTATATTGGGCCATACCAAATCCAAATCATGTACCGCTATGTCTCCTTATGACTCTAAGTACTAGTTGGTTATTATGTTCTCCTTCAATTTTTTGGTAGGTCACATATCCTCCAACATGATCAGAACTTAACAAGTAGATGAATACATTGTTATTGTGAATTAATAGAAAATGAAAATGCATAATACCCACTAAAACTACACTCATAGGCAGAAAAGCTAAACCATTACCCTACATGTTCATTACACAATTACCCTATAGTGAACAATGAATCCAACTCCTCTTATGTCAAAAGTATTTACAACCATTACACTCAATATAATCCATTTTTTATATCCTACTAAGTGATTTAGGTTTAGATATGTTATTACAACCTATTTCTCCCCCTAAATGTATGATAACCAGAAAAAATATGTTCACCTACACCAAAAATCACACCTTATACCATCCTAAAATCCTAAAAACCTCATACCTAACTAGAATATTGTAAAATCACTTCAACTCATTAAATTGAGTAGAATAATACATAACTAGAATCCCACTATGTATGAGATTTATGTAATCCAAATCATGGTCCACCCTTTTGGTCTCTGATAACTATGTTGGGATGTCCCTTGAAGGAATCCCCATATGTTTTTCCACCTAAACTATAATACCCCCACTACTAATTAGTTGGGCCTCATAATATATAATTCACTATCTTCACCCTCTTCACATTTCTTGTCTCTAAATGATTGAAAATCATTTGAATAAACTCCAACCAGATCATAACAATCTAGGGCCACTCTCACACAACAAAATGGTGGGGTTTTTATCTAGAAATCTAAAATTAGATCAAATATATTCACTTCAACCCATGGAGTATCTCTTCCCTTATACTATCGATCTCATTGTAGTATCATACTTTGTTATTCACCTTTTTTTGTACTTGTGATATAGGTGGATCCATCCTAAATATAGGTGGGGAATACTCATCCTAGCCCTCTTGGAACTCTACATGTGGTCTCCATGGTGGAATGTCTCCACAAATACCCTAAAATTACCCAAAATGTATTTTATCAAATTCCTTTATATTGTAATTTAGGAAGATTGGTAACATGCATAATATACCATTATCCTATTCATATCTATATCCAAAAATATTGCATCCCAAAAATTCTATCTATAATATTCCTCACATTATTAGGGTCATCATTATACATATAATATTCATAGCATTTCTTTTCCATTTTTATTTAATATGTATTTATAACCATGTTTATGTGAAATGAAATCTTAATTATAAGTTGTAGAGGACAGAAGATTATAATATTATATTTTCATTTTATTTGAAAAACACCATCTATTAGGAAGAAAACTAATTACTCAAAATGGTAATAAATTCTCTTAGTAAGCAGTTGTATAAATATCTATTGTCAAGTAATATAAGAAAACACTATATATGTTTTTTTCTTAGAGTTAAAATAATAGATCTCTATATCATTTCTGAAGTAACCAATCATAGGAAATTACATTTCTGTAATGTGATTCACATATTCCTATAATGATGCATGACTATACATCCTCTTGTTTATGGGTATTAGGGAAGCATTCTATGATCCTAGGTAGTGGATGATATCCCAAAACAAATCCATGTATACCTTGATAATATAAAACATGCATGAAAAAACAAATAACATTACAATAGAGTATACATGTAATTTATATGAAGAGGCCTCCATGATTTTTTTAATGGTGTAGGCTTGATATGGATCACCATAAAAGTATAAATAATCCTCATTCCATTGAGGGGAATAAACCATATAAAGAATATATAATCATATCATGAATACTTCCAAACACTGAAGTGGTGTTAGATCCATCACTATAAAGTGACGAATAATATTTCATGGATAATATAATCATAGAAAACTATTTATGAAACTGATGATCATTTACAAAATAATCTCTACACCCCAAAATAAGGGATCAGTCCAGTTTATAGGCCCTCAGAAAATGTTTGAATAATGAATTTATTTGGCCATATAGAAAGTTATCATATTCAACCCAGGAAAACGTCATGATGATGCAGCCATTTATCTTGTTCAATGTGTAGGTTCCAGGTGCAGTGGACGTGTGTGGATCGGTGTACCCAACATTAATGTTTCCATTAACAATGATGAATTTTAGATCCCTCACGATGATAAAATGTTTTATCTTTTGAATATAAAGATGATAAAAAAGAAATAGGGATGTCATAGAACCATGGACATGATCATCATATGTTGGTTATAATTAATTTAATTAAAAGTCAAGAATTACCTAGATGGAATTATCTCTCTTTTGATGTTTCTGTTCATGGTCAAATGTGATCAATCATTTTTACATAGAATATAGGTGTAGGATTCCTCTTTCAGTTATCCACATGTGCTCTATGTATATTTGGAATTCACTGAGTGGAACATCGAATGATGGCATAGAAGAGCCTTCGCTAGCACTGTCAGCCTTCAATCGCCTTGAGAGCCACTTCCAGAGAACTCCCTTTGATCCAGTGGAGGAGGATTTCTCTTTTAACATGATATCATTATTGGAGTAAATTGATTCTATCATTTCTTGGGATCATTCTCCAGATCCATTTTGAACAATAGTAAAGAATGGATAGGTCTAATGAGAATAATGTAATTGGTATTTTATTACATAGAATAATAAAATGATTTCATTACAAAAAAAACATTTATTCATTTCATTTATTTCTTAGAAATACCTCATTTATAATAATAAAAGTTGACAATTATTATCAATTTTCATGTACCCAACTAATTAGACCTAATATTATTTAATAAATTAATCAATATTATTTCTCATAAATCCATCAAAAAACTACGTGGGCTTTACTTTTTACGATTTTATTTATTTCTGCCACCAAATTTGTTAGTCCTTGAATAATGACTATTTATTTATCAACTAAATATCATTAAATTACTTTCTAATAAATATATTATTTCTCCCACAATATATTCTCTTGAAAAACTAGTGTTGAAATAAATTCTATCAGGAATACTTGAATAATAAGTAAACAACAATTGTGAATAATCATTATTCAACTTTTTAAATTAATATTTTACTAAGATACTTGGACACACTTAGTGTGTGACCCTATAGGACTTTTTCTTAGTGGAATTACATTGAGCCTACCTAAAGACCATGGTTAGTGTCTAGCAACATGACAAGGTAGCCATAGAAAAATAAGTTAATGTTGCAATGACGTATAACTAGATACAAACTCTTACAGTGTAATGTAATCCCTTTGTCTCGATATCTCGAATCCAGCAAGTTGCATTCTAGTGCCATAAACCCTTGTACTTGATTATTATTTCTTCGACATCCAGGAATTGAACTTTCCCATTCTATACTATGTCCATTGATTTATTTATGCTATATAAATTCCATCAATGGGCTTGAGATATCAACATATTTTATGCAATAAAAGGGACAAATTCATTATCGCATTATCTATTAATTCAATATTACTTGTGACATACCCAACATATCCTACCTCGCTACGAACAATGTTTCCTCATAGTTTTTTGACAATAAATCTACGTGTGTGATTTTTAATAACCATTAATAATAATATTAAAGTATAAGGACTAATACAAACGTCTGCAGATAAAAGCATCCAATGACACTATGAAATTTGGATTTCCTACTCACAGGTCTCATTCTCATAATATCCTCCTGGATATTACATAGGTTGCACACCCTGAGAAGGTGCCTAAAATTTTTATGAGCCCTCACCCCTATTGTCTTGTATAATATGTGTGCATCAGTTAAAATTATATGTCCATAGAACATATATTCAATAATAGGGTTTTGGAACTTATGGGTTCTAATCATAGCATGGATCCTTTATGACCCTTTAGTAAAACATCTATCCTTTGGAAATTATCACATGAATTGTTACACAAAAGAACAATAATATGTGATAAGGTATATATTAATATTAGAATCCCTAAATAAAACTTTATCATAAAGTAAAAAGTATTTGGTTATAGGATACCAACTCCAACAGTCTCCCACTTGGATTAGAGCCAACTACTATCATCCTTTAACCCGCAAGATCCCACATGATATTCATGCAACTACTAAGATAAGCCATTAGTCATGGGGTCCACCGCATTCTCTTTGGTGGACACTCTTATAAATGAAACAACATTTTGAGAACAAGTTGGATGGAGAAGGAAGTATGAAGAGTTTTCTTTTGCAGAGTGTTGTCTTTTATTGTCAAAGAAGATAAATTAATTCACGTTGTAATGGACTGGAAAATTCAGACAACACTTTTTTGATTTTTATTTAACAAAGTTCATAATTTAGGAGAACATGTAATGAAAAAAAATATAATGGAAAGGGTGATTAATCGTGTTGTCAGTCATATTCAGTTTTGATTAGAAGGAAAGCAACTAGGGGAAGATAGGGAAGGATCAGTACTTTTTATTGAAAATGTGATGATTATAAAGGTGTTCAATCAAAGACTCTATATCATGGAATATATGGTTCGTGAAGAATGAATTTGTTTATTAAAAATTAAATATTATAGTGATGTAGCATATGTGTTCTTTCCGAAGCAGATTTTAAGGTGGCTCCATTTTCTAGTGTTTGAAAAATTCTTGGGGCTGAAAATCAAGTGATGAAGAAAATCGATTTTGGAAAAGTATTTAGTGGACAATATTTAAGGCATCTTGTAATATAGCATGTAAGGAATTAATCTTGTTCAGACAAATGAAAAATGGAAAAAACATGAAGTGTACAAAAGATTCAAGTAGTGCACGAAAGATGAGTTTCATGCCAAAGTGAATTCTGAACCCAATAAGATGTTAAATGGGGATTTTCTTGATACATTAGAATATTGAACTCTACATTAGGTATTTTTCACACGAGGGTCGGTGATGCATATATATAAAATGTCAATCCATCTCATTTGAGAATCTCGACACTTAGAGTAATTTATCTCTATGATGCACAGAATAATTTTATGTAAAGGGAGTTTCATGAAAGAAATAGTGTTGCATGCAAAAAGGAGAAGGTGCATGCAAGAAGAGATTTGTGCCCATGATTAATGTTTTGTGCAAGATGTGTTTCATGAAAAAAGTAAAATCATGCACGTGAGGAATAAAAGTTGTGTGATAGACACCTAAAAGGGTGTGTGAAGGATTTGAATTCAACAAAAGTAGTAATTTGTTGTCAAGGGAGTTACTTCCTGCATCTGGGTAGGAAAGAGAAGACTTTTTGGAGTAGTTAAATTATGAATGTTTATTAAGAAGCACTAAAACATTATTTTTACCTATTTGTGCTAAGAGGGTTCACATGCACATGGGGATTTTTTTCTAAATGTTACATGAGTGTAAGGGTATTTCATACTCATTTTATTCCACACAAAAAATTATAATGGATTGGGTGGTTCTTGATAGTTTCTGTACGACAACAAGGATGTATAAACTCTTGTTGATTAGTGAACCTTGTAAATAGTATATTCCCATGGATGTGTGTTTTTATTGCGTTAATAAGGGAAATAACACTTTAATAGGTGGTGAAGGTTGTTTCAAAAATAAGGAAACATAAAATAAAATGATATCACTTAGTCTCCCCCTCCCCCACTTGGTGATACTTGGATCCTGGCTATGCTACTTCAATTTCTATCAGAGTATTAGGTTCCCTTTGTTTGTTCATTGATGAGTTGTTGGAGAGAATTTTTGATGGAAATATGAATTGTGTAAACTATAATAATATTCTGATATATTATATGGAAAATTTATCATATGTAGAAAGAAAAAATGATACCTTATCTTGTGTCTCATGGGTATAAAGTTCTTGAAGCTAAAACAAATAGATTTACTACAATTGATGACCAATATACTATTATACCTATTGATAAGAAAAATAATGATACTTATGGAAGGGATAAAAATGTGTTACTCTCATCTCATTCTGAGAGTTATTTTTTAATATTGAAATGTGACACTACAACTAATGGAATTTAGGATAAGCTGAAGAAAATCTATGACGAAAATACAAAATTATAGAAGGAAAACTACAAATCTGGAGGCTTAAGTATGTAGAATTGAAATTGGGAGAGTCTAAATATGTTGGGGACTTCTTTACCAGGGTAAATAACCTTGTCAATACTAACAAATGTCTTGGTGAAGATTTGTAGGATTATATAGTTTATGTAAATATCGAGATATTTCTGCCAAATAAGTTTGATTCTAAAGTTTCTACTTTGGATGACAGACACCCTGACACACTCTCTTTGGATGATTTTCCTTGAGCTATAATCACTTATGAAATGAGAAGGGATAAGATTACAATGATAAAATAAGTATTAGATAGATAGATTTCTTTCAAGGCTACAATGAAGTGAAGTCAACGAATATTATCATAGAAGATGAAGCTGGTGATTCTGATTCTAAATACGACATATGTATAAATTTTGATGAAATTTTATACCTATATTCTAAGAATGTAAAAATAGGTACAGGGAAATATAAGTGGAAAATTCTCTTGAAATGTTTTTAATGGTGGGTTGTTGGACACATTGTGTTTAATTTTCCTCAAAAAGTGAATCATAAAGACAGTGATGATAAATATATAAGGCCAAGAAGGTCATGGAAGATACTATGTGATAAAAAAAAATCAAATAGAGGGAATGATAAAAAGATATTCAAATCCAAAAGATGAATCCTTTTGTCCAATGATGATGAAGAAGTTGATAATGAATCCAAATACAAGAAATATTTTTCATAAAAAGCTATATAGGATAACTTTATTAGAGATGTGAATAATGAAAATTACGAGAGCAACATTTCTGAAGAAGAGGAAACTCAACATTAATATCATATAAAAGAAGAGTTGAAATAATGTTTGAGAAAGATCATAAGTCTTGAGAAGGAAGTCATGATGTTCATAAATTATGTTTCCTCATTAAAATATAATGTTTTTTATGATGAGAAATTCAAATTGGAAAAGGATATTGATGATCTGAAGAATTCTCTTGAGAGTGAGAAGAATCATAATGAATATCTGGATGTAATTCAGAAGGAAAAAAGATAAGTATTGGAACATGTCCAACTAAATCATTCTGTAGCTAAAGAGTGAAATATAAGTTTCAAAAAATCTATCTGTATAGTGGGTGAATGTTATAGTAAGAATTAAACAATTAATGGTCAATAAAATATACGTCAAAGGCTGAATATAAAGATGGAGTTGGTAATAATTAGGAAAAATATGGAAAGCCTATATATGTGGCCAAAGTTAGTAATGGAGAAAATTCATAAGTATCTAAAAATAATGAGTCCTGAAATATTTATACTAATTTTTGTTTTAATAAGTCTGTATAGAAATCTGAAATGAAAAATAATGTTACAATTTAAAATATGAAGTATGATGGTCAGTAGAGTTCTATCAATAAGAGTGTTGAGAATCATGATCATAAATCTAGTATGTTCGGATGTTTCAGAGGGAAATATTCTTTCTATGGACAATACTAGTATTGTGGTGGATTCGGACACATGGAAAATATGTGTTGGTTCAACCATAATCATTAATACTATTCTACAAGTTATATAAGTCAATGTTTTTGGGGGAGTCAAACCTCTCAAAAGAAGAAGTATGAGAATGATGTCTAGATAAAATCTGATAAGGATGTTGTGATAGTTTAGTATAGGTTTCAACCATTGGAAACTATTTGTGAAATATGTGAATAGAATGTAAATATTTCTAAGGGGTGTCTTTTTTTTCATCCAGCACAAAAAAATTTTCTTAACAAATATAGGGAGTTAGAGGTAAAGAATGAAAAGGAATAATAGAAAGCTCTTGTTATAGAAACTACTTTGAAAGCTTCAAATGGAGAATGTCCATGGATTCTTGATATTTGGTGTTCTTCTCATATGATAGGATACCAAACGTTGTTGAATAATGTGAAAAAATTAATTAAATTAACAATGAAATTTCGAAATGATGAATCTATAAGAATTAATGGTGGTGGATCAGCCATCATCAGGGAAAAAGTTGAAATCGAGGAAAACATTATATTTTGATGTGATGAAACAAATTCGTGTGAGTTTTTCAAATCTCTCAGAAGAGGGAATCAATGTCATCTTTATAAAAGATGATTTTCTTTGTGAAAATTAAAGAAAATGGAAAGGTAGTTACAAGAGGACAACATATAATTAGGGGACTTTTTCCATGTGGGTGAAGTACAGAACTCTTGTTACATGGGTATGGTGGATGAAAATAAATTAATGCATAAAATGATGGGACATATGTGTCAGAAAAAACATGTGTATGTTATCAATGTGAGATAGTGTTTGATATATGCATGATTTATCTGGAAGAATATATTGGTTCTAAACTATTTGAGATAAATGGAAGATTACACATTTTGTGTATAAGAGAGTTGACATTGGTTCCAAACGACCCCTAGAACCTATACATTCTGATATCGGGGGGGGGGGGGCAATGATCAAGAAATATTAAACTATAGATATGTACTTAATCACTTTCATTGATGACTTTACTCGTATTACTTTTGTTATGTACATGAAACATAATTCAGATGTTCTAAAAAATATTAATAGTTTCTAGAATAATGTTGATAAAGAGTGTGAGTATTCAGTGAAGAAGTTGTGAACTAATAATGGTGGAGATTATAAGAATGAAGAGTATGAAAACTATCATGAGAAGTATGGAATTCGTCATGAGTTCAATTCACCATATACACCCAAACAAATTGGGGTTGCTGAAATAAATAATAGAAGATTGGTTGAAATGGGAGGAACTGTGTTGCTTGAACATGATCTTTCTCATTACTATTGGAGGTAGGCCATGAGTACAATTGTTTAGATTCAAATACACTTTTTATACATACAAATTTTAGGTATGACTCCTTATGAAATGTTTAATTGGATAACTCCATGTTTGGAACAATTAATAGTTTTTGGGAGTCCATGCATTATAAATAAAAAAGGTGGAAACCTTGGAAATTTTGGACAAAGAGGAGATGATGGAATTTTTCTTGGCTATGCTCTAGAAGGAAGCAGATATAGATGATTCAAAAAATTATCATAGATAATTTTTGATTCTGCTGATGTGAACATTATTGAAAATGTTGATAAATAATAATATACTTTTTCCAATATAGAATTTGAGCAAGATAAGGAATATTTTTTAATGATTTTAAATATGTTGATGATAGTGGTAATATTAATCATGAAGAATAATTAGACTCAGCAGTTTCAAGTGATGGGGTTAAAAATTGAATATGTTATCCTAGGCTGAGGAAGCAAGTGGAGTCTCATATCATTATTGATGATCAACATCGAAGGGTTCAAATTATAAGAACAACAAATGATGTTTTACATATTTCATTATATAAAAAAGTGTGTCAAAATGATGTTAATGAAGCTTTTGAGAATCTAGAATGGGTTATGGAAATGAATGAAGAGCTTAATCAGATAGAAGATAATGATACTTGGGAACTAGTAGCCAAGATGGATGGCAAAAATGTTATTGGTACAAAATGGGTTTTCCGAAATAAGCTAAATGAAGAAGGTGAAGAAATAAGGAACAAGGAAATATTAGTATTCAATGATTAATTACATATTAATGATATTGATTATAATGAGATTTTTCTCCTGTGTCTTGACTGGAAATAATCATATTATTTCTTGCTATTTCTACACATTAATGCTACAAATATTTTCAAATGGATTTGAAGTCCACATTTCTGAATGGAAATCATGTTGAAGAAGTTTTTATTTAGAAAACATGAGGAATTGTTGTTGAGAAAGACGAAAAATTATCTGATTAAGGTATAGAAATCCATGTTGGGGAAATACAAGCTCCAAGGGCATGGTAATCTATGCTAGATACTTTTTTAAGGAATATGAGTTTCATGAAAGGAAGAGTTGAAAACAATATTTACATAAATTAATTCCAAGAGTTATCTTTGATCATAATTATTTATGTTGATGACATTATCATTGTAGGGAATGATGATTGATCTTGTGAAATATTTTATGAGGAAATGAAGATGTTATTTGAGATGTCCCTTCTAGGTGAAATGAAATAAATTTCTAGGTTGAAATTTTTTTGAAATAAGAACCTCCTATTTCTTTCTCAAGAAAATTATGCTACGGAATGTTTGATAAAGAATGGCATGAAAAATTAGAAACCAGATTCCACACCAATTTCAGTGAGAACCTAGTTTTATAAAGATGTATATGGAACGATTTTTGATCAGAAAGTGTTTTGAACGCATATTGAAAGTCTGTTATATTTTACTGCATCTAGAAAAAACATTTTCTATGATGTTACCTTATGGGAAATATTTCAGAGCACCACCAAAGAATCACATTTGATTGCTGGAAAAAGAATTCATAGATATATCAAAGGAAAAAAAATATGGAATCAGGTCTGATGGCTCAGATAATATTTATCTATTCAATTATTCAAATGCCGATTTAGTAGGAAACATTGATGATAAAAGATCCACATCTGATTGAGTATTCATTCTGGAATAAAGTTGTGTTAGTTGAAATACTAAAAAACAAAATTTAGTAACTCTTAGCATGGTTGAAGATGAGTATGTTGTTGCTACTAAACATGCTACCCAACCTATGTGGATGAAGACTCAGTTGGAATATCAACGTGTTAAAGTAAATATACCCTTGCCCTTGGGATGCGATAATCAAAGTGAAATAATTCTTAAAAGGAATATAGTGCAACATTATTGTTAAAAAAAGTGAAATAATGTGCCACCTCATCAAATAGCACGTGTTGAAGAGTGAATTAAAGCTGGAGTACATTCCTAAATCAGACCAGGATGCTAACATATTCACATAATATTTACCAAAGGAACCATTTTATAAATTGAGGTTGAACATGGGTGTCCAACCTTCTTCTCATCAGGGTTGAGGTACGTGCTTCTATCCCCTTTCTCATCTTACCTTTGTATAGTGTTGTTAAGAGGGAAAATTATTTCACAAATCTATCCTAATGGTCATGCATAATGGGGGAGTTATTGTTAAGCTATGAATCTAGCCGGTAAATGTGTGAACTATTCTCACTATTTTTTGGAGTGGCTATAATAATTTTTTGTTTTCTAGGAATGTTGGAGAAGTGAATAATGTTGAGGTAGAAGCATGGAAGACATTATAAAGAAGGATAAGTAGAAATGATGATGAAATTTCATAGTCACTATTTTTGGATATCATGGTTTTGGTTATCAGTAATTCATGTTTCCTACAATGAGTTAGCTCATGTAGGAGTAGAATTTTTGATCAGTAATCCATTGATTGAGGTTAAAATGATTATTTACTTATGAATCTTGGTTGAAAAAAAATCCAGAGGAGATTGTTGGGACTATGTTGGATGGTGAAGGAGGTCAGAATAGTATGTTGGTAGAGTGTTGTCATTTGTTTTCAATGAAGATAAAGAAATTCACATTATAAAGGGCTTGAAAAATCAGACGATGTATTGCTGATTTGTATTTAAAATATATCATAATTTAGGATAACTTGTGATGAAAGCATTATCAAGGAAAGGTGGGGTAATGGTTTTGGTAGACATATTTAGTTTTGATTGGAAGGAAATGTTCTAGTGGATGATAGGGAAGGTTCAGTACATTCTGTTGAAAATGTGATGATGCTATAGTTTTTTAATAAAAGATGATATATCATGGAATTTCTGGTTCTTCATGAAAGAATTTGTGTAATGAATAAGCTTGATGATATTGAATTAACGTTGGTGTTCTTTCTGAAACAGATTTTAATGTAGCGTCATTTTTCGTTGTTGGAAAAAAATTTAGTGCTGAAAATAAAAAGATGAAGAAATGTGATTTTGTCAAAGGATTTAGTGCACAAAATTTAATGGATTTTGGAATATTGTAACTTAGAAATTAATCAAGGTCGTAAAAATTAAAAATGGAAAAGGCATGAAGTGCGTGAAAGATTCAAGAAGTGCATGAAAGATGTGGTTGGTGTGAAAGTGAATTGCATTCCTAATGTGATATAAAATAGGGTTTTGTGCGATGCATCAGGATCTTGAGTGATGTGTTAGTGTTTTTCCACGTGGGGATCGGTGATGCCTATAAATAATAGGTTTCCCTCAAAAATTTGAGAAGATTTTTACTTAGTGGAATTTATATGTCTAAAGCGTATAATAATTTCAAGTAAAGGGAATTGATCCAAAGAAATATAGTTGCGTGTAAGAAGCATAAGGTGCACACAAAAACATATTTGTGGACAAGATTAATGTTTGGTTCAAGCGGTGTTCCTGAAAAAGAGTCTAATCTGGCGCGCGAGGAACAAAAGGTGTGTGGAAGACACCTAAAAGGATTTCTTAAAATATTTGAGTACAGAACAAGAAGTAAGTTGTGTGAAAGGTAGTTCATATTGGTTTGTAGGTAAGTTGTGAGAATTTTTTTCCGTGTGATACACGAGTGTAAGCGTATATCCTACTCATTGCATTCCACACGAAAGAATTATTTTGTAGTGGATTTTGTGGAACTATATTTTTTCATGTACCTTACCAAGGACATAGCTACACATGTTGAGTTGTGAAACTTATAAATCTTGTGTTCCCATGGATGTGTGTTTTATTGTGTTCAGTAGGTAAATAACTCTTAACATGAGGAAAATATTGTTTCAAAAATATGGAAACATCAACGAAAAAATATCACAAATTCACCTCCTTCCCCTCTTAGTGATACATGGATCTTAACTAGCTATCCTAACATCACCCATTTGATAGAAATCCTATAAGAGGTTATACTTCCAGAGAATTGTATTTATCTGTTGATTTTACCCTCGTTGTATTGAAATATCCACCACTATAGTATTATAACTTTACAATGTGGTAGGATCTTTACTACTAGAAACCACATCATGTTCTTGGACAATGTTCTGAATCCAGATGAAATTCTTAGTTGCATCAAAAGCCTCTATATATTCGGACATTTCTATAAAATTAGAAAAAAATGGCTGCTTTGAACTCTTCTAGAACACATCTCCTTTATTGTGACAGAAAACATATACTGATTGTGACTTCAGATCATTTTGATCTGTCTAAAAAATAGCTTCAGCATACCCTCTGACAACAAGCTTTTAATCTCTATCATACACCATGAACATATCCTTAGTTCTTTTTAGATACTTAAGGATAGTCTTAACAACAGTCTCATGATGTTCTACTGGGTCTTCTTGATATCTTCCTACCATTCTCAGTGCATAGGCAACACCAAGCCTTGTACATAACATGGAATACATGATGGATCCTATAGCCAAAGCATATGGGTTCTTACTCATCCTATCATTCCCTTGTTGTGTCTGAGGACCCAGTCTATTAGAAAGATGTTGGCCCTATGACATTGGAAACAATACACTCTTTTATTGTTCCATACTAAATATCTTTAGTATCTGGTCAATTTATGCACCATAAATTAGACTAACAAGCCTCTTGGATCAATCACAAATGATCTTATTCCCTATAATGTAGGATGCTTCACCTAAGTCCTTCATGGAGAATCACATGTTCAACCAATTGTTAACTAATTGTAAAAATGGTATTTCATTCCCAATAAGTAATATGTCATCAATATATACTTCTGAGATATTGATTGCATTCCCATTAAACCACTTATAATCACATGGCACACTTTTATTCTTAATGAAACAAAATTCCAGTATGGCTTCATCAAATTGAATGTTCAATGACCCGGATGCTTGATTTAATCCATAAATAGATTTAAGAAACATTCAAACTCATTTGGATTCACATGGATTCAAAAAACCTTCTGGTTATGTCATATAGACAACTTCATGCAGGTTCCAATTAAGGAATGTTGTTCTGACATTCATCTTCCAAATATTATTGTCATGGTAAGCTATTATGGAATGTATGATTATTATGGATTTAAACATGGAAACTAGAGATATATTTTCATCTTAGTAAATTCCTTGATGCTTCTTTAATCTGTTATCTTCTAGCCTTGATTTATAGGCTCCTACATGAACTTCCATGTCCAGCTATCTCTTGAATACCCATTTTCATCCAACATGCATTATATCAACTGGACCATTGACTGGAACCCAAACATGGTTTTGATACATCGAATCCACCTCATAATTCATAGCTTCTTGACATATTTCATATTTTGATCTCTCTAATGATTCTTTTTAGGAGATACGTTCATCATTTACAATGATAATGTTTCACCATCCTCGGTGAGTAGGAAACCAAATCTCTCATGTTCCCTTGCTTTAATTGATTTCTTATGTAGTACTTGTGTTTCTGGAACCTCTACCATGGTGACCTATGGAACTTGATCATGTATGAAATCCTATGTATCCCAAGCATCAACTTTGTTGATGACATTATTTCCCCCACTATAATTTTTTAGGATGTGCACCCTCTTAAGATAGTTGTCTTGTCTGGAAATAGTCACTTTCTTATATGAATGGTTATATAGGTAATATCCATTAATTTCCATGGGATATCCTTCCAAGATACACCTAGTTCCCTAGGGTTCTAGATTATTTCCTAAGAGGGCATTAACAAATACCTCACAACCCCACACACGTGTGTGTGACAAAATGGGTTTTCTTTCCACTCAATAATTCGAAGGTAATTCCATTTTCCACCTTACTTGGTACTCAATTTAATGTTTATTTAGTAGATTGTATAGAATTTCTCCAAAAGGATAATGGAAGATCTGCATGACTCATCATCTAACTCACCGTGTATAACAAGGTGTGGTTACTCATTTCACTAAGACCATTTCACTATGGTGTATAAGGAGGTGTGTGTTGAGATACAATCTCAAGATCTAGTGAATGGTCAATGGAATCTTGGTTCAGATATTCTCCACCTCAATCCGATCGATGTTTATATAACTTCTTGCTAAGATGATTCTCTACTTCATTCTTGAATTCTTTAAATTTCTCCAAGAACTCTCACTTATACCTCATTAAGTAGATATTTCCATATCTAATTTAATCTTTTGTAAAAGTAATGAAGTAATATTACCCTCTTCTAGCTTCTACTAGAAATGGTCTATAGACATCTGTTCTCACCAATATTAGAGGCTTTGTATCCCTTTTACCATGTCCACTGAAAATCATCTTAGACAATTTAACTTATAAATAGGTGTGACATATATCAATAGGTTTTAGAATAGTTAGTTTAAATAACCATCTTACCAGTGCTTTGTCATGTGCTTCTCATTTACATGACCAAGATGGTGATTCTAAAACTACGTGTTGTTGGAGTCATGTGAGTTTTTTCGTTATCGATTTCCCACACTTGATTTTCATAATTTAATTCATACAAAAAATTGTTTAAATGTTCCATAACATAACATACATTGTTCTTATAAACGAAAGAACCATTTTTTACAAATGTGAAAATAAATACATATATATATCCAAACCTGATACAAAAATTGTGTTATTGGTAAAACTAGGCAAATAATAACAGTTATGTAAAACAAAAATAATCCTAGTAGGAAATGAGAAATAGTAATTTCCAATGCCTAATTCAGACATCCTTGATCCATTGGAAGCTTGAAGATCTACCTCTCCTCAAATAATATTTATAAATCTACTTCGTTCCTACATTTTAATACATATTTGAGCCCCACAAGCTATATCTAATACCTAATGTGTATAAATTTAATGATTTCTCTCAACAACCAACACACCATCAGCATCCTCATGCTTTTGGGTGTAGTTCCTCTTCCAGTGTCTTAGAATTCCACATGAAAAACATACCTCCTCTCATTCATTTTCCAATATCTAGATCTTCCTCTTCTTGGTGGGATGGTTCTTTGGTGATTCCATCTGTTTAAAAATCCTGGGACCCTATTCTTTTTTATTCATCTTGTTATTCACCATAAGGACTGTTGGTTTTTAAAACCCAATATCCTTATCTACCTAGAGAATCATGGTCAAATGTTTTGATGGAATCTTCTCATTATTACTCATGTTGTAGTTGATACTAAATCTAGTGAAGGTATTGGGCATTGATGATAGGATGAGATGCGTACACAACTCATTCGGGAACAAAATCCCAAATATGTCCTAGTTATCAATGTAGCCAATAATCTCGACTACATGAGGCCCATCCAGTGAAAACAATCATTGCATAGTTGTAAAAAATTCGTTGGATATCTCATATATCTATTATCTTACCTTCTCTTGGTATAGATCCTTAAGGTGAGACATGATGATATGCACCTAAATGTTTTCATTTTTCTATAATAGATCATTAGAATAGGCCGATAGCATGAAAAATTGGGAATATGTGGCATCATCCATATGTTTCACATAGAGAGATATTTCCTCATCCCTCGCCTCTTTTATATGCACATATAAAATAGGCTCTTCTAGCACACACAATTTCTTCTCATGCCGAAGGATGACACGTAAACACCCCTGGCACTTATTGAAATTGGTGAAGGTGGGAAGGTTTTCCTACTAACATATGTTTCAAAATGATATTTTTAAAGTCATTTTTATTTCCTATTCAAAATATTAATATGAGCAAAGATTTAGAAATTTATAAAGACAAATATGACACAAATAAATAAATTAATATGTAATTAGCCTCCCACTATTTTATCAAAATATAATATCCCTCACCATTGACATCAGAATATTCTGCTTCTTGATTATTCCTGTGGAAAGGACACATACTCAAATTTGAATAACCCAAACTAGGGTTGGTAATGTGACATAAAAGGTTTTAGACATTCATTCTAAATTCCAGCTACAATAACTTGCTTCCTCTTGATCCACTAATTGGAAACCCCAATCATAAAATCCTTTTATTTTCGATTTCCTCATCCTTTACCTCTTGTTCACACCACGTCCGGTTGTGGTTGTCAACCCTTGATGTGAACCTATTCATGATTACCCAAAACCTTGAAATATAATTCCCAAATAAATGAAAGCACCACAACTAGGGTTTTTTGAGCACTTTGAACTATGGTTCGATTCTAACCGAGGTTATAGAAGGATATACTGACATAATATTTCTGTAAGGGATTTTTTCCTTATATGTAGTTACAATTTTATTATATTTATTACTTTCTTGTTAATATTAAGTGGGATATATTTATCAAATTAACTATGTCTAGGATAATATTTATGCATAATCCAAATTTATTTTTGATCAATCTTGCATGGTTTTTCAATTCATTAATAGTTTGATTGCGACAACACATCCATAATAAATAATCCATGGAAGATATATAAATAAAATAAATGGTAGGATGATGATATTGTTCAATTGGTTAGTTTATCTAACACTTAATAAACTAACCTAAGACCATGCAACCTTTAATTTTTTGGGTTTGTGTTTACTGCTTTCCACATGTCCACCTTTGTATCTCCTTGGATTGGTTTCACTGTGGCTCCTAACTTGATACATCTCTACCATCTTGGGATCTCTATCCATTATATATACTTTTATCTCACTGATAGGTGAGAGGTAAAATGGGGTTTTTCCAAAAAAGATTCCTTGGGCATGAAGTCCCTACATATTAATGTGGAGAAGGATTTAATTCCAAAAAATTTAATTTAAATAAATAAATTAAAAGAATCCATACACATACAACGGTCTTGGTCTAGCTCATGATCATTCATACATGCCATGATATTTAGGCATAAATGAAACTATAATTAAATTCATTAATTGTTCTTTTTTATGATAAAACATGCTAGAATCAGCTACTAATATTTAATTAATCAATCATTTTATCTTAAAACAATTTCTAGTTTTCCTTGAGATTCTTTCCCATCATGATTTTAAACAAATATATTCATTTAAAATTATCTTTGTATGTAACTAGTACTTTAGGGGCAACCTTGTGAATTCTAATTCATAACTAACCAATGAGTAGGAATAAAAATTACAATGTTGTTAAATAAAACACATATATATAAAACACCAATCACGTGTTGTGTGTCATCTTTATTCCTACACCATGGTACACGTCGAAAGGGTTTGTATAAAATGATAGTCAATTTTAATGAATCTGTGTAATTTTTATGAGTACAAGGCATGTAGTTCCAAAAAAAATGGTGTTTATTATAGTTCATCGTCCATCCAAATTACACTCCCAGGAATACGACGTGTAAGTGTACTTTGAGAATTCTCAGAGTACACGACATGTACAGTGGAACACACGTTGTGTAGTATCCCTATTACCTTGTCTCCAACGGGGAAATCCATGTATGTGGTACATGGTCCAAAAATAACCCAAAGGGACTACAGGTTGTTTCCAGTGGGCCACATGACGTGTAACCCAGAAATAGTGTTCCACATGTTCATAGTCAACACATGGAGTTTTTAATACTTAGGAAAACTCCAATGACATGGATTGGTTTGGCAGATCATGCCCAAGGCATTTAACCATGATACATGGAGTGAGAATCTAAATAAATATAGTTTATTTTGGTGTTGTACAACCAATAACCATTGGAACCTCAAGATGAAATCCTCTATTTTATTTTAATCAAAGTTTAAACAGAAGATAGTTTCTGTAAGGTAAACGAGAAAGGAAAGAGGAGGAATAGATATCGAGATTCATATTTACATAATGATTAACGCGAATTGAATCAAATAAATTATTTAAAGCATAATGTATCAATGAAAAAATAAATAATTATAATCAATGATATGAACCCTTTGATACCACTTGTAGGTTTTGGGCATAGTAGAAGTGCATGGATGGGTGTACCCATCTTTAATGTTTCTGTTAACAATGATCAATCTGAGATTTGTCATGACGATAAAATTCCGGATATTTGGAATAGAATTGAAGAACAAAAAGAAAGTGGGAATTCTCAGAAGCATGGATAGGATCATTATATGTTGTTTATAATTAATTTAATTAAAAGACAACAATTATCATGATGTAATTCTCTCTCTTTATATGTATCTGGACAAGATCCAACGTGATATGTCATTGTGTCGTAGAATCCAGTTGTAGTCTTCCTCTAGTGGTGATCCACACATACCGCACATATCTTAGGAAATTGCTGAGGGAATATAAGGGTGCTAGAAGGAAGGAACATTCCCTTGTTTTGTCTACCTTCGATCTCCTTGCGAGATGCTTCCAAAGTTCTCTCCTTGATCCGGTAGAAGAGGATTTATCTTATAACATGAGGAAATTCTTAGAGGAAAGGAATCATCTCTTGTCTTGAGAGTTTTCTCCAGATCCATTGTGCACAACCACAATGAATGGTTAAGTCTAATGAAAATAATTTAATTGATATTTCATTACATAGAATAATAAAATTAATTTATTACCTAATACCATTTATTAATTTCATTTAATTCTTTATAAGACCCCATGTCTAATAATAAGAGTTGACTATTATTATCACATGACATACACCCAAAAAATTACACCAAATATTATTTAATTAAATAAATAATATTATTTCTCATAAATACCTAGAAAAACTACACCGTGGTATTATTAATATAGAACATGTACTTTTTTTTCCTTTTTTATTTATTTCTACCACTACATTACCTAGACCTTGAATAATGACAATGTATTTATCAAATAAATATCACTATATTACTCACTAATAAATATATTATTTCACCCACAATATATTTTCTTCAATAACTACTATCAAAATAAAAGTGATCAGACATCCTTGAATAATTATTAAACTACAATCGGGGCTAATCTTTATTCAACTTGTTAAATGAATATTTAACTAAGATACTTGGACACACTTAGTCTGTGACCCTCTAAGCCTCTTTCTTATTGGAATAAATAATCTCCTACCTAAAGTCCAAGGATATAATCTAGAAACATGCCAAGGCACCCATAGAGAATGAATTTAACATAGTAATGACATGTCACCTCATACGAACACTTACTGTGTAATGTAATCCCTTAGTATTGATATCTCGAATCAAGTGAGTTGGATGTTAGATTTATCAACCCATGTACTCGATTTTTTTTTGACAACCTAGAATTGAACATGCCTATTCATCACCATGGAAAAGAATTTATTTAGGAAATATCAATTCCAACAAAGGGACCGAGATATCAACATCTCTAATCGAGAAGAAGTGACACATCCTTTCACGCATTATCTATTAATGTAGTATTACTCATGACCCACCCAACATATCCTACCTCACTGTGAACAGAATTCATCATAGTTTTCATCAGTAAATCTTTGTGAGCGAGTTGTAATACTCATTAATAATGATCTTAATGTATAAGGACTAATACAAACATCTGTAGAAAGGAACATCCAATTAAACTATGAAATTTGGATTTCCGACTGATGGGTATCATTCTCATAATATCCTCTTGGGTATTATCAAGGGAACACACCAAGAGAAGGTTCATCAATGTTTTATGAGTCCTCATACCTAATGTCCTATATTATTTTTGTCCCTCAAATAACATCATCCGGCCATAGAATAAATATTCAAGAATAGTGTTATTGCAATTTCGGGTTCTCATCATAGAAGGGATCTGCAATGACCCTTTAGTGGAATATCTATCCTTAGGGAATTATTACGTGCATTTTCACACAGAAGAACAATCATGTTGTGATAAGGTATTTATAGATATTCAAATCCATGAATACAAGATTATCATAAAGTAAAAATTAGTTGGGTCTAGGCCACCAACTCAAACACAATGAACATATGAAAATAATTTAATCCATTATTAATGGATTGGTAGGATAAAGAATAATTAGGGAGGATGTAGGTATCAGATGCATGAACACTCTGATGTATTTTGTGTAACCATGCTATATAGATTGCAACATTGTGTCATGCTCGGGCTTATAGATATTTGACCTAAATCAATTTCTTAAGAAATATTATTATTACTTTGGTACATATCAAACAATCTCCCACTTTCATTAAAATTCATAAGGATTATATATAAATTCCAATCATTTTTTTAATCTATACCAAAATTGTTTAGATATAGTTTCATCAATATCTCTTCATTTTGGGGAAACCATTTTTTCCACACACAAAAATTCATTATCCAAAGGCCTAACAATGGGACCTTATGGGTATTAATATCATTAAAAAATATATATAATACTTATTGAACATATGTAATCATTAAGGGTTTTCTAGAATAGAATTAGTTCCACTCAAGATACTAAGGGGTCTGGTATGATCTCTATCAAACGTACTCATGTTATTATAAAAAATAGTTCCAAAAATATGTGTATTTTATAAATTATATTAATACTTTAATAATCTCGTTTTCATTCAAATTGAGAGGCCACTATACATGATACAATGTGAATATAGTATTTTCCATCTCATATTTTTACGATTCATAGAAAAATATTGACCAAATCAATGAATACATAATATGTTATTCATCTAGGAGATGATGACATCACATTACCCTCATCTAAATAGTATGACACATCATGTGTTGATCTACAAATCATAGATATTTATTTCCTTAGTCTAATTCAATCAAGGAATATATGTCTTTAATCTCTATACAAGTGTAAAATCCCATATTGGTTTTACTCTAACTGATGACGTGATTGGAAATACACTGATCCACCCACCACACTAATTAGATAATTACCAATGACGTAAATAAGAAAGGTATCAGGGTATGGAGGTTCTCTTGCTAGTTTTATCTATATCCTGAGTATGAAGGATATACTATAATCCTTCACCACAATGTATAGCTATTTATTTATGATATTACATGATATATAATTTACTGGTTCAATCGACGTAATAGGTACCAACTAATTAAATCAAAAATTTATTCTTTTTTATCTTAATTATAGCCCTTTTTAATGGAAAATAATTCTATTTATTCAAATCCAATCATATTATCAAAAATTATAATATTTTATTATAATTACTGATTAAGGATAACTCAAAATTATTCTTTGAGAGGATGTAAAATCACCTAAAATATGAATGAATTATAAATTGAAATTACATTTATTATAAAACTAGGATACTATTTATATTAATAAACAATATAATATTATTTAACAAAAACCATTTGAAATATTACTTTTATCATATCATATATGATAATCTATAAGTTCATTATTATTTTTTCAACATTATCTCGGTTTTTCTGACTCATATAATCTATAAGTAACTCCTAACGTATGTATAAGTAACAACCTGACAAACAGTCTCCCATTAAACCCTTAAATGAAAAATATAAATGAGATAATACAATTTTAATAAAGGGGATACATAGAAATCATATTCTTAACATCCTACTCCTTGAAATTATTAAAATACATTGACCTCAAAACATCAAATGTTATAACATTAACATACTTTTTATAACTGGATTTGTTTCAAATCATAATATCATAATCCTTGGAACCCTATTCCATCAAACCATTTCATTGAAATAATATAACTATTTACATTATTCCTTGTATAGAAATCCTAAACTCCATTTTCATACTAATTTTAATATTGATAATCTATTAGAAAATATTAAAACTCAAATTCTAAGGTAAGTTAAATGGAACATTTACATTCTACCTTCACAAAAATGTTCATGACTATTTTGGATATTCAAAGAAATAAATTTAAATTTATAATATTATATTTGTTTTTAGTTTCACTTTTTAATAAAATTGAACAACTCTATGTTCAAAAATATTTTGAATTTCCTCTTAAGTACTATATTGTTTTCAAAATTTCATGTTAAGATAAAAAAAAATAATTTTTTAGAAAATAAATATTATTTCCTTTTAGTTTGAATGTATCTCCCCAAGAATTTATCATATTTTCCTTTTAGATTAAATTTAGATTTTTTAATTTCATTTTGACACACGCAACACCCGATATAAAAAAATTACTACATTGTCATGTTTTACACTTTTACAGAGTTTATATATAATATTTTAATATTATAAATTCAACTAAATATTTTTCAATTAATTTTATATATTATATATGAATAATATAAAAACAAACTCAATTTTACACATAAATTACTATATTTACCTAAAGGTCGTTTTACCACCTTTTAATGTAGAACCTATTTTAAATTACAATTTTTACACTATAATTTATTTAATATTTACAAATAAATATAGTTTTTAAAATAGAATCATCAAAATTATGTTAGGGATAATTTTTAAAATGTTCAGTAATGTTTCATATTTTAATAAATAGTAAAATATTTTGAATTTTAATTCAAATATGCTTTTCCATATAATTTATTTATTTGGTTAAATAACATTTTAATTTGTGTTTAATGTCACATTATATCAAATATATTTCAATTCACCAAATTTTTTTCATTATTGTCATTTTCAATTTTAAATTGATTTTAAAAACTTATCAAACATGTGGATTTTTATATATTAAAAACCTCATTGTCTCCCCACCTTCATGATTAATTTTAACTAAATTTATACCACATATATGATAGGAATTTTAAAAAATCGATTCCACATATTGAATCATCATATTTTATAATTTTTATTTGGACCATCTTTTTTGAAAACAAATATTGGAGAAGGTGATTAAAATTAATTATAACGATTAAGGTTATATTAACTATAACAAGAGACTAAAACATAACATTAAGGACCAAAACGACCTATAAACTTATAAAAATCTATTTTATATCCATATATATGATGTATACTCTATTTTATATAATTTGTTCTATCATTTTTTATCTTTCAAAATTAAGAAAAGTGCTAGAAATTCCTTTTTCAATGTATTATAAGAGTATCACTCCCCCTCCACTAAAAATGGACACCACTTCTCCCCATTTCACACACCTCTAAATCCACATGAAATCATCCATTATCTACCCAATTCACTTCAAAAAATACCTCCCCTATAAAATTAATTCTTTTTTTGGTCATGAAGGCTTTGAAGTAATCCCTTTTTTATAAACCAAAAATATTTACCCGATTTTTAAGGTAACACTTTCCAACGATCTATATTCTTTCATTTAATCTTCCCAAACCATTAATATTCTTCTCCAATATTCATATAAAAACAAAATTATCCTAAATATAATTTGATTTTTTATTAATGTTTTTATTTATACAAACAAACACTTACATCTAATGGGTAACAATTATATTGTTTTTGTATATGGAGAACTACCACCTCACAAAAAAATGATTGTTAATTTCTTCCATTAAAAAAATTAATGGGTGGAAATTATGATGGAAAATCAACTTATATATGTTTTATATGATATTTTTTTATGTCTCTGTACTTCTTTAATCATTTTATAACATAGTACTCAATATATTTCCTTTTCATAAATATGATAACATCGCTTATGGAAGTGTGGACTACCGAACCCTCAATGTGATGTGATTCATTCATGTTATACATTGAAAATATTTAGGAAAATATTAATAATAAAATATGACATATATATCATAGATAATATATTATAATTATTATATACATGTATATATATAATTTAATTTTCATTCTTTTAAAATTTAATTATGAAATGAAGGTAGCGTTCATGAATACGTACAAACTACCATCTCGATGAATTTCGTATTTCATTTTTTATCTACAAACATTATAGATTATTATAGATACATATATATATATATGATACTAAAATCATGGTTCACATTCTCAAGATGATGATACCATGATATATTTGATATGAACAACAAATAACAAGTTAAAACATACTCGATAAAACTATGCAATTAACACCAGAAATAGTGAAATTCATGAATGTTTGTTAACAAACAGGTAATGAGATATTATAAGAAGTTAATATATAGTATTATAAACATGATTATGGTTATTATAATAGTTATTAAAATATTTTATTTCACTATAGAAGAGGCTAAAGACCACACAACTAAAATGAAGGATAAGGTGAGGGAATCTTGTTTTACTTTTCATTATGTGAGGAATACGTCATATACATGGCCTCCCTTTGTTAGTACGGGGTATCTAAAACCAATTTTGATATATCGTGTCCCAAACTATTTTATCTTTATTTTATTTTAATTTTTTACATTGAATTTCATAACCCAAGTGGATTATCATGAAAATTACTAATTGTAGAAAAGTATATTTGTAATATCGCATTCTTTTGTGATTGTCAACATTCTCATTTAAAAATCACACTATTATAACAATTTATCATTCCATATTTCATTAATAATATTATTATGTATATTATTATTTCTTAAATGGTATACCATCTTACATATGATCATTACATTGATAATTATTTGAGTTTTTGGGGAATTATTGATTATCGATATTTTTCATTCAATATAGCTGTTGAATATAAAATGTTATTTATTTTGATTATTAAATATGTGGAATTATTTTAATTGAAAATTATGGGTGGGTTATAGACATTATATATCCATTTTATGAATTTATAGGTTCTCATGAGATGAATATTTTGGCCATATTAAATGGTTTTTATTCGATGTTCTAATTTGTATTATGAAATTTATTGATGGTATAGGTATTCATGTTCCTTATAAATAATGTCCATTTAAAATAATTGACCGAATTTAGTTTCAGTTATGATTTATCCATGATATTTTTCATCTACATCTCTATGGATGTAATTTATTGTCATTTAATTGATTTATGTCATGCAGTTAATTTTATTACATTTCCGTATTACTTATTTCTTATCTAGTGGTGTAAATGGAATGTGTGCTCAGTTATTTACCTTTCCATAAATATATATTGATTCCTTATTACATCTATTTAATTTATACTTAATAATAATTTGATCTCACCCTTATTACTTTTCTTTCCACATGTTATAAAGAATTGAACATTGAATAATCATTCAATAAGGTTGTTTACTTTAGTTTATTATGTGATATGTTTTATTTTGTTTTCCCAGTGTATTATGGGTATCAAGTATGTAATCCAACATTCTAAGACTACTAAACTGATCGATACTTTGGGATTTATTTCCTTTTAATAATTCTAATCTAACAATATAATGTATCAAATCTGGGATTTTGGGGTCAGGGAATTACAGATGGTATCAAAGGGTGTCTTAGAAATAACCTAGGAATCTAAATTTAGAAAACCTAGATTACAGAACATATCTCTAAGATAAACATTGATGATGTGTATAGAATAACATCCTAGAATTTTGGTAAGGTATATATTATGTCTGTATTCTTGGAAATAAATCCTTGTCTGTATAATTCAAGTGGACATGGTTATAGAACAGATATACTTGTAAGCAATAACTCTGACTAGGTGTTACAGACCTAACTCAGGGAAACCTAGTACATGACAATGAGCCTTACTATGAACCTTTCATGACACTCTACTTGGATATTCTTTGGATAATTCACATTTTATTTACCTGAAATTATGAATGAATTTAAAGTACATATTACCCCAATCTAACCAACATATATTATTATATGATTTATAATGTATAAATTTATGTTATGGGTTATTCCATATATGTAATTATATATTATGAGATACTCCATTGTATTTTGTTGTCTAGTAATTTTACCTGAAAGGATGACCTATATCAATAATCATGTAATATGTATATATTTCCATCCTGAGGAAACTAATATAGATGGTATCAGAACAATGCGGATTGTGGTGATACTAGAGAAAAATTATATGGTTATGATAAATACCATTGACTGAATGGAGAAAAAAAATCAAAAAATGGAATATCTTATCTAGGATCTCGTTATGCAATCGAATTCCCAATCATTCTGTGGGACTATTAATCCAATTGTGGATGACAAAAATATTTAGTCCCTAGAGAAGATATTTATGGCCTTGAGATACATCAAAAACAAAAATGTTACACTTCTAGTCTATTATCACCAATGTGAAACTGATCAATGGTGGACCCTCATCCAGAACACTAAATAGGGATAAAACATTGAATTCATGTTATAGAGAAATTTTGTGCAAAAATTATTCAGTAAATACATCCCTTGTGATCACCAAATTGAGATGAAGAGAATGATCATTAGCTTAGAGAAAAAAGAATAATACCGAGTTTCAGAATATGAATCTTCCTTCAGAATGTTATCTAGGTATACTTCTTATTATATATGCAATATGGAGTGCATTATTTATCACTTATTTGAAAGTCATAAACCAAATATTTAAATGTTGGTGGTTTCTCGTATTTTTTCATTATATGTTGAAATAGTTTTACATTCCATTTTTATAGAGAAGGAATTTTATAGAATATATATATTGATAGGAAATCAGGACAAGAAGAGGCCATCTGAGTACCATGAGAAAGAGAATACAAATATGAAGAATAATATTGAGAGATTCTAATCGTATGAAAACTATGGGAAAAGAACCCTAGGAAATTCTTGAAGGGGATGGGATTTTTCTATACATATGGATATTGGGGTCACGAGGTTCATGTATGAAAATTGAAAAGGATGATCAATTTGGTACAATGTCATAATTTTAAGGAAATGTGACACTGTGAAAAAAATTCACAAACCTTCATGGGAATCAACCACAAAAGAGGCCAAGGGTAAATGAACAAGATTTTGTGATCACTAAAACGGAGGTAGAAGTACCAAATGAGGAGGTAGTAGGTATAGTAATCCTATCAATAAATTTATCCAATGATTTATTTTGTTCTAGATCATCACACAATTTTATATCTACCTAGTTTTCCAAGAAAATTAGATATTTCCCTGTTGATTTAATAAGAGTATTATTAGTCAAAACTCTTTAAGTATCATTTTATTAATGATGTGTTGGGAAGTCCCAATTGTGACACATAAAAAATATTTCTGTGTTGACCATATCATCATACCTATGGTTGACTTTTACATAATCCTTGAAATGGACTGGCTCTCAAAATAAGATGCCAAAATTTATTGAAAGAAAAATGAAGATACAATTTGTGAGTAAAATGATATATCTCATATATTTAGAAATGAAGCTAGATCACATAATTATTAACTAGATCTACCCCTAGTAGCTCTACCAAATGAAATTTTTAGGGTATAAGTGTAAGAAACAACTATTGATAAATAATGAAATATTGAAATTGGGGATATAAAAATTATATTGGAATACATTGACGTAATTATTTATGATTTACTTGGAAATCCCTGAGATCGTGAGGTTAAATTCTTCATTTATTTAATCTTGATGCAAGGAAAATATCAACAAATGTCTATAAAATTGCCACAGTGTAATTTGTGGATTTGAGGAAACAACTAGAAGATTTGGGTAATAAGGGTTTTATTCAACCTATTGTTCCGCAATATGGAGTCAATACCTCTTCCTTAAAAATAAATATGGACCCATGAGGTTCTTCATTGTCTATATGGAAGTAAATATTAGTTAAATGAAGAACAAGTATCATTTACCTTTCATTTATCACTTGTTTGATCAACTTCAAGGATACCAAAATTTCTCAATGATTGATATTTATTCTAGATATCACAAATTGTTAGTGAAGAAAGAATACATTCTAATGTTAGCTTTTTCAACAAGGTTTGGGCATTACGAGTTTATAGTAATTCCATTTGGATTGACTAATGAACCCTCTGTTTTTATGTACCTAATTAAGAGAGTATTAAAGTAATATCTTGAGGAATTTTTATGTGGTATTCATTGGTTATATTTTAGTTTCTTCTAGAAGATATAAGTAACATGTGAATCACTTGAAGATCATTTTTAATTCTCTTAGAAGGTAAGAGTCATATGGGAAATTTATAAAGTGTGATCTATAAAATCAAAAAATTTCTTTTCCTAGCCATATTTTCTCAAAGTAAGGAATATAAATTGATAGTAAAAAAGGAAAAGGTAGAAATATAATGGCCTACACTAACAAACATAAATGACGTACATATTTTTATTGGTTTGGAAGGTTACTATTGGTGATTCATTTAGAATTTTGCGTGATTTGAGAACCTGTTGACCCAGCTTACAGGAATAGGGATTAAGTTTGTTTGGAATAAGAAATGTCAAGAATGATTTGATGAGATAAAGATATGATTAGTTAAAGCTCCAATTTTGAATCTACTATCTAGAACTGACGGTTTTGTCATATATAGTGATGCATCGAAAAAGGGACTTGGTTGTTTCCTAATATAAAATGATAAAGTCATTGCATATGCATTATTACAATTTAAAACTCATGAACAGAACTATCAAACCCATGATCTTGAGTTAGTGGATCTAATATTTTCATTAATGATATGGATACATTATCTATATGGTGAGAAATTTGAGATATACAATGATCATAAAATCCTGAAATACATATTCTCACAGAAATAGCTCAATATGAGACAAAGGTAATGATTCGAGCTACTCAAGGATTATTAATATTAAAAACACTACAACCTAGGAAATGAAAATAATGGGGCAGGTACGTTGAGTATGATGGAATATGGATTTTTAACGCAAAATATTATTGAGAAAGATCCTTTATTCAAGGATATAGTAAAGAATGATATTGAAGTATCTATGGAAGTGGAAAAATAAATAATCCTTCAAATGATTTAAATTACATATTTATTAGAGAGGATAAATAATTCTCATTCTAATGTTGACTACTTTCAGATGAAAATCAATGGCGTGAATGAAAGGAAATTAGCAGCCTTTGGTTGCGAATATGGTGGTCTAAAATTGGGAAAGAGGATTTATGTTCCATATATACCTAAGCTAAAAAGATAATTTTTGGACGATTCTCATAGATCAAATTTCTCTATACACCCTAGTAGCATAAAGATGCATAGGGACTTGATGAAACACTTTTTTTGAGATAACATGAGGTGTGAAATTGCGGATTATGTATTAAGATGTTTGGATTTTTAAAAACAAAATGTTTTAAGGCACCATTCAATCGGAATCCAGAACAAAATTTCTATTATTGTGTGGAAATCAATGTAAGATACTATATACTTTGTCACAAGACATCTATAGACTCTTATAAATAATGATTCAGTATGGGATATTATTGATCTCTTAACCAAATCTGCACATTTCCATGATATAAGAGAAGATAATCCTTTTGATAACCTAAAAAGGCTCTATATTAATAATGTAGTAAGACATCATGGTACACCTATGTAAATCGTATTGGATCGATACCCCCACATTATATCAAAATTAAGGAAGAGTCATTATAAGGATCTTGAAACAAAGATTCATTTGATCACTTCCAACTGTCCTCAAACTGATGGATTGTCCAAAAGAACAAATCAAACAAATGAGGGCATGTTGAGGTCATGATCACATGACTTTCAAGGTATGTGGGATCAATAATTACCTTTGGTGAAATTTTCCTATAATAATAGTTTCCATTCAACTATTAAAATGGAAACATATTATGTGTTATATGGTTGGAGGTGTCATAGTCCATCATTTTGGGATGATGTTGGATAAAGGAAACCTATAGACCCAAAACATGTTGAAGAGATGTCAACAAAGGTTAAGGATATTATGGCTCATATCGAAATGTACCAATATAGGAAAAACGAGTTACACTGATAATCAGAGAAAAGATTCAGAATTCCAAGTGGGGTATCATGATTTAGTTAAGTTATCACCATGGAATATTGTTTTCCATGTACAGTAATAATGGGAAATCGAGTCATAGGTACATCATACACTTCTAGATTCTCAAAATAGTTGGAGATATTGGTTATAATTTAGAAATTTTTCCAGATATCTCTGAAGAACATGTTGTGTTACACAAATGTATGCGAAGAATGTATATTTATGACCCAACACATGTGTCCACATCTAATGAAATAGAGTTATAACATGGACATTTTTACTGTGATGAACCCATCTATATTCTTGATACGATAGGGAAAGTATTGATAAATTGAATGTCTCATTTTGTAAAGGTACTCTGGAGAAATCAAAAATGGTTAAACCTAACATGGGATCCAAATGATTTTATGAAGAAGAACTACCCCCACATTTTTTAGAAGGTATTATCCCTAATTTTTTTTGAATGATATTTTTTTAGGATGGAATAATGTAGGACCACAATACTTTTTTATATATTTCTTTTAGTATAAATTTACTTTTATTAATGGATTCATAACACACAAAACACCAAATTTAATCAAGACAATACTTAGTCAGTTTTATCACTTTTAGATAGTTTATATTGAAAAGTTATATACTATACATTCAGTAAAATATATTTACATTAATTTTGTATATTCAATAACTAGAAAATAAAAATAAATTCAATTTTAGTAATAAAATAATATATTTTTATAAAGGTAGTTTTACCAAATTTTAATGGGGATCCTATATTAAATATAAATTTTTAAACTATTATTGAATTTATATACAAAAATAAAAAATAATTTTAGAAAAAAAAACATAAAAATTATGTTTGGTTGAATTTTTGGTAATTTTCTATGAAGATTCATTTTTATGTGAATAGTTAAAAATATTAAATTTTAATTCAAAACTATTTTTTCCAAATTTATTTATTGGTTTAAATTAAATTTTGAGTTGGATTTAAAGTAAAATTACATCTAATATGTATCTTCTAAACTAATTTAGGTCATTGAGATCAATTTCAATTTGAAATTGGATATTAAAACATTTCAATTGTTAGGATGTTTTTCTTTAAAAACCTACATAATCAACCCGCATACGGGGTTATTTTAAATTAATTTCTATTACTTGTGTGATTATAATATTGAAAATTGGTTTCCATATTTTTAATCATAATAATTTCTAATTTTTAATAAGTCCAACATTTTTTATCAGGAAGATTAGAGAAACTGATTAAATGTAAATACACCGATCAAGGTTAAATTAAGTTTAATAAGGGCATCAATCGTAACCATAAAGACCAAAATAACCTATAACCTTGTATAAAAGATATTATATATCCATATATAAACCCTATACTCTATTTTACTAAATTGGGTTCATCATTGCATCCACATTCAACATGAATAATGTGGTAGTTATTCCATTGTCAAATCATTAAAAGAGTTCCACTCCTCCTCCTGTATAAATGGCCACCACTTCACCCCATTCCTCACAACTCTCAAACCACATGGATTCATCCATGATCTACCTAATTATCTTCTCAAAATATCCCCTAGTCATTTGATCTTCCTTTTTTAAGAATCATTCCAAGGAATCCCTATGGTATAAATAGAATAGAGTTACTTGATTTATAAGGTAACACATTCCAATTATCACATTTGTTTCATTTACTTTTGCACCACCTCAAATATTATCCTTCCATTATTATATAAAAAACTATTATAATAAATTTACAGTGCTTTTTTTGTATTAATGTATATACATATACTAATACACACATCTATCTAATGGGTAAAAACATACTTTTTTTTGTAGGACAGACTACCACCTCACGAAATGATGATTGTTCATTTTCCCTTGGCTAACTTTAATGTATGGACAATATGATGGATAATATTTTGGAGTTAATAATGTTTCCTTATGAGTTCTCTATTTCTATATGTATTAAAAATCACAAACACTTTATCTTAAGGAAAATTATATTTTTCCTAAGAATTATTTTCATAAAGAAAATTTCCCTACTCTAGGTAATTTTTTATCCTTCTCTTTGTTTTCATTGATCATTTCATAATATCTCTAATTATAACACATTTTATTACTAAGTATAAAATTCATATTATTATTTAAAAAATCAGAATCTTATAATTCCATTGATATATACTATTATGTTTTTCAATTATGAATTCTCTAAAATTATGACTCTGAATTTTCCGAAATTCAGATTCCAAATTCTTTGAAATTCAGACCCGAATTATCAATAATTCACATTCGGAATTTTCTGAAATTCAGACTAAAAATTGTCTAAAATTAATATTCCTAATTCCATAGAATTAATACTCTGAATTCATTTGAATTCAGACTCTGAATTCCTCATAATTTAGACTTCTAATTCCTCATAATTCGGACTCTGAATTTCTCAGAATTCAGACTCCGAATTCCTCACAATTCAAACTCTAATTTCCTTAGAATTCATACTTTGAATTCCTCAAAATCCAGACTCTAAATTCCTTAGAATTATTTTTCCAAATTCATTGGAATTTAGTCTTTAAAATCTATAGAATTTATATTCTAGATTCTTTGTTAAACAGAATTTGAGTATCCATGCCTTATAAACTCTGAATGATTATTTGGTTAGATTTTGATTTCTATTTTTTCTTGGACTCGGAAAAATTGATTTGATTACCCAAATTAATTTTCATAACACATTTTATGGGTATCAAATGGTGTCGTACAATTGGTTTCTACCCAACCATTGTTTTAGCGACACGTGTATATGTCCCTCTGAGATTCGATGAAAAATTTGATCGTTAGAGGAGGGATTCGACCATTGAAATTGTGCCTATGAATATGATCTCTTTTAATCAAGAATAAAATGTTGATAACTATAGAGATTTAATGCTGTTGAAGTGATTTCTAGAGAGAGATAGAGACTCATGTTTTGTGCATACTGAACATGTTGTTCAGTTTTCTTAGTGCGACTCCGATTGTTGTTGAGTGTATTCGATGACTTCTGCGAATAAGTAGACAGAGGTTCTAACTAATATAAAGTTCGAGTACTTCTAGGGATAGGAAGACATAGGTTCTAACTACCATAAATATTGAGTTCATTCGAGGATATCAAGATAGATTTTGATATTTCTATCGAGGGCTTACCCTTGTGTGGGTAAGATAGACTTTCTAGAAAGTACAAATCAAGGGACCTTTATCCAAGTTTGTTGGATACCCTAGTCTTTAGGATAAAATATTTCATATTTGTTAATTGTTTTGTTTCATGTTTATTTCTGCTATATTTTGATAAAGGAAGAAATTATAACCTTCTTATACATTCTTATTCATTTATGTACTCTGCTAAGTAAGATTTTATACACATTAAGGTAAAATTGTTTCCTTGTAATCTTCCCTTATGTCTCATTTCTAGAATCATATTTTGGAAACCTATAATGTATGTTTAGTAGTACTAAAAGAGGACTTGTGAGTTTACCTTATTTTAATTTGTTAACAATAGTTTTCTGTAAGGATAAAAATGAAAGTTTATAAACATACAATTAACCCCCTCTTATAATTGAGAATCAACATTCATATTTCAATCCTACAATTGGTATCAGAGGAGGCCTATGAAATACTTATATTCACATATATGTTTTCCTTCTTATGTTTTCATTATTCATACATTTTCTTGTTAACTATTCTTACTTATGTTTTTAGACTTTTATCTTTTTTTACAATCTTTTTCTATTGTCACTTTTTTTTGGAAAGATATTTTCTTATATAAGGTCGGGAATGAATGTCAGTTTAATTTAAAATCTAAATCCTACCAGACCAACTATTTTTTATCTTAATGATTATTATTATCTGAGAGATAGACTGAAGACTTTTGTTATTAACACTGGATTGGAAAATTTTGACATGCTTACTAAGGATTAAAAAATCCCTAACAAGGTAAAACCATCACCAACCACGAAAAGTCAAAATATAAACTAAATTAAAAGGTATGAAATAATTTGTTGTGTTATATGAGCGGGAATATATATAGTCAAATTTATTATAGTGAAGATTCTAACTGTATATCGAAAAAACTTGAAGTTACACATTTTGGTACATCCAATGTTAAATAAACTAGAAAGCTATACTTAGAAAAGAATATGATGGATTTCTATTTCCTTTTAGAGAAATAGTTTGTAAGGTTCAAAAAGGGTTTATGACTATCTTCAACAATCTATTATCTTTTTTTGAAAAAGGTCTTAGTGATAAACCTCTTGTAGATAAGATTATTGATATTATTCCTAATGGGGGGGGGAATCTAAGAGAATAGTTATTAATAGGAATAAGAAAGTATTTCAAATTACTATTGATGAGATTTTTGGAACTCATCTTTAACATGTAACTAGAACATAAACGAATGTTGATATGAATAAGAAGAAGAATGGAAATGGAACTATAGCCAATACAAATACTAAATCCAAGACTCTTGAAATGGTTATAAGATCCATGTTGAAAAAAGTTCTTGTATTATCTAAATCTATTAAAAGTGAAATTTTTTAGAATGAGACAGATAATATTTCTCAAAGGATGATCAAGATAGTTGTAAAGATAAACATTAAGTATAGATATAAGGAGAAACAATGAAGGGATAAGAAATAATCATAAGTCACTTGTTTTGAATGAAAAAGAGTTGGGCATATAAGGCCAGGTTGTCCGATTATTATGAAAAAGGATCAGAAGGAAAAATATTCTTAGAACAATTGGAAGATGTATTACATGCCCGAGGCTATGAAGGTCTTGAAAGCTAATGATACATGAAGTGACAACAGTGGTGACTCATCTGATGAATCTTTAGAGTTTGAATCTTCGGGACAGAAGAATCTTTGTCTACTAGCTAGACCACCTATTTAAAATGGTTTTCTAATGGATAAGGTACACAATACTGAATCTATAACCAATGTATCATTGAATTAAAATTATAATGATGATAAATATTATAAGCCTTCATATGGAGAATCTTTTTCTATTGAAGATAATATTTTACCTTCTTATGAAAAAGTATCTAGGTTATCAAAACATCTTGAGAATGAAAATTCTAAACTCAGGAATGAGCATGTTAATGAAAAATCTATAATATCTAATTTAACTAGAGAAGTAGCATATCATTCTATTGATCTTGATATGAAAACTTCTAATTTAGAATGTATTTATAAAAACCTTGAGGTGGTTTATTCAATGTAGGATAAATATTCCAATGATATTGACAATGTAATTTCTATGAAAAATATTTTAGAGTCTAACTCTAGTTCAAGAAATAGTGTTTTTGAAAAAAAGAACATGGTTATTAAACAAAATTTAGAAATATTTTTCTTTAGAAAATTCTTTTAAAACATTAATATTGGTAAGGAAAAATTTGACAAGATGTATTCCCAAATATTTACTTTAAGGAATAGTTCTTGTTTTGGTTATACCTATTCTAAACAATTTTTTATTAATAACTATTTTTTTCCCAATGTGCTCCATTTTTTATTAAATGTCAGTGTGGTGGATATTGGGAGAAAACAATTTCTTCTACAAAAAACCCAATCTTTAGGTTTTCATAGAAGGCAATTTTTCTAAGAAAATGTGGATTCCTAAAATCTTACTTTCTAAAATTTCATGATCCAAGAATGTTTGGATTGTGAAAGTCTAACTCTTTTTTTTCAACAAAACAAAAACAGTAACAACAACATTACATGGTATATGAGTAGAGGATGTTTTCATAATATGACTACTAACAAACAATGTTTTGAAAATATTATAAAGACGAAAGGAGGAAAAGTATCTTTTGGGGATAATGCTCAGAGAGAAATTACTTGTATAGGTAACATTTTTCTTCATTGAAAAACATTGATTTCAAAAAATTTATTTGTTAAGGTCATAAGCACAACCTCATTAAAGTAAGTCAATTATGTGATGAAGGTTACCTTGTGAATTTTAGGAATGATAAATTCTTAGTACACAATTCCAAGGAAGTTTTATTTCTCCCAATAAGAAAAAGAATGTATATACACTAAACATAGATGACATTATGATCGAATATCTACCATGCCTTAGTGGAATGGAGGATCAATCATAGTTATGGCATAAAAGGTTATGACACTGTAACCATAGGAACCTATGAAAACTCTTAATGAAAATACTTGTTAAGGATCTACTATAGGTCAGATTTGATTATTCAAAAGTTTGTGATCCTTGTTAATTTGGAAAGAAACATATATCAAACATTAAATTGATCGGTGAAGTCTCAAATTCAATTTCATTACAGTTAGTGCATATGGATCTTTTTTTTCAAAGACAAACAAGAAGTATTGGAGGAAAATAATATGTATTTATATTAGTTTATGATTTTACTAGATATATGTGGGTCTATTTTCTAGAAAATTAATTTTATGATTTTTATTATTCCAAAAAATTTAGATCCCATGTTAAAAATGTGAAAAAAATTCATTTGATAACTATTCATAGTGTTCATGGAGGAGAATTAAAAAATTCATATTTTGAAACTTTTAGTAGTAGAAAAGTCATTACTCCTAAATTCTCATTTCCAAGAACCCCTCAATAGAATTGTGTTGTTGAAAGATGAAATCAGATTATTCAAGAGATAACTAGATCAATGATTAGTGAATATTAAATAGCTAAATAATGTTTGGAAAAAGCGGTATGTACTATTTTTTAGACTATAAGTAGAATTTTGATTAGAACTTTTCTTAAAAACCCCCCTTATGAATCATAGAATGGGAGAAAACCTAGAATTTCCTTCTTTAAGGTATTTGGTCAAAAATTATTCATTCTAAATAGTAATGAAAATTTACAAAAATTTGCTCCTAAATCTGATGAAGTAATTTTCCTAGGCTACACCACAACCTCTATGGTTTATAGAGTTTTTATTAAAAATTATTATACTATTGGAGAAAGAGTACATGTTAAATTTGACGAAACTATTCCTTTTATTTTTAAACAAAACAAACATACATCTTCAGATATTCTTTCAAAAACTGATTATCAACCCTTTAGAAAAGATCCTTACGATACGGAAAATGTTCAAGAGAATATTTTTGAAGCATTAACCCCAAAAGATTTCCTACCAGATGTTGATGAACATATTTTAAAAAACCCAAATCAGTTGTTTCATAAGATTCATTATAGTGATAGTATCATTGGTGAGGTAAATCAACTTGTAAGGACTAGAAGTTACTTATAAAATGAATTATAAGTTCTAGAATTCCTTTCTCAATTATAATTGAATATAACCAATGAAGCATTAAGTAATGATGAGTGGATTAAAGTCATGTGATATGATGAAAATGAGTTCTAAAGGAATAATGTTTGGACCTTGGTTGAAAAACCTAAGGAAACCATTGTTATTGTAGTAAAATGGTTCTTCTGAAATAAGTGTGATGAAAATGGAATAATTGTGAGAAATAAAGCTATATTATTTGCTAAATGATATAATCAAAAATAAGGAATAGATTATGAAAAAACCTATTCTTTAGAAGATAGACTTTATCTATTCCCATTTTTCTTTCCTTTTCAACATTCTTTAATTTCATACATTTTCAATTGGATGTAAAATGTTATTTTCTTAACGGATATGTTCAAGAAGATGATTATGTTTAAAAACCACTTTATTTTAAGAATCAAAATATATTGATCATGTTTTCAAACTTACCAAATCGTTATACGGACTTAAAAAATCCCCTAGAGCTTGGTATTATAGACTTACATGATTTTTGTTACAAAACAAATATATTAAGGTAACTGCTGATCCAACACTTTTTATAAATAAACATATGATATTTTTTTATTTTTAAAATTTATGTTGATGACATTATATTTGGTTCAACTCAACAATCTTTTATGTATACGATTGCGAATCTAATGAAAACTGAGTTTCAAATGAGTATAATGAGTGAGTTAACATTTTTCCTTGGTTTTCAAATTTTTCAAATACCAGAATGAACTTATATGTCTCAATATAATTATATAAAATATATCATTAAAAAATATGGACATGAAAACACTAAGATTATATGTACTCCCATTAGTACCTCAAATTTGCTTGATCTTGATGAAGCTAAGAAACCGGTAGATCAAACATCATTTAGAGGTATGATAAGAAGATTAATATACTTAGCCATTATTTGTCCAGCCTTAATGTTTTCAATATTCTTATGGGAAATATATCAATCCAATCTTATGTAATCTCATTTAAAAGCTGCGAAAATGAATTTTTCGTAATTTAATGGGAACCGTGGATTTAGGAATCATTTATACTATTGGAAATGATTTTGTTTTAAAAAAAATCCGGGTTAATATTTTGGTGGATGTTGAATGGATAGGAAAAGAACATCAAAAACATGTCATTTCATATATGATTCATTAGTTTCTTGTCAATGAAAAAATCAACACTCATTAGCACTTTCCACTGCTAAAGTTGAATATGTAGCAGTTGGAAGTTGTTGTGCTCATGTGTTGTGGGTGAACACACAATCACATACTATGGCTTGAGTTTTACCAAAACACAAATAATATGTGATAACACAGGTTCCATTACCCTATGAAAAAACCATGCACATCACGCTTGTGGAAATTACATAGATATTAGGCATTCTCTTTCATAGGGATCACACACTTAAAGGAGATACCATTCTTTAGTTAATTGGAATTCATGATCAACTTGCTAATATTTTATCAAAATCCATACCCTCTGATATATTTGAATACATTAATCAAAATTTAGAAATTATACCATAAGGTAATCTTACATATTATTATTTATTTGAAACACATTTTCCTTAAACTAAACAACTCATTTTCATAGGGGGTTACATTTTCTTGATTAATCAAAAAAAATACTAGTTAAAATTTTTTCATAATAAACATTTTTCATAATCAATTTTATTTGTAATCAATTTTTTTCGTAATCAAACATTTGTTAGTCATATTCTTTTTGGTGTACCAAATTGTTTTTCAGAACTCAAAATTCAAAAAGCTAATTTATGTTTACTTGCTAAATTGATCCTGTTTCAAAAACATCCTTTCTTTAAAAAAAATTGGAATCAATTAGTTCTTCAAGAATAATTTTCCTTATAACTATCAATTATCATAGCAATCTAGAAGGTTTTTTCCTCACTTAAATTTTCATAATCAACTTTTTTTCTTATTGTTATTCTTATCTTGTTTTAAGTAATTTTTTTATTCACTTTCCTTAAATTTGAATTTATTTCTCAAAAAATTCAAAAGATCATAATCAACCAAAATACTTCTTCATCTTCTATCTCAACCATTAGCTCTTATCAAGCTGGTTTCAAAAGATAGATTAATTTAGAAATATGAAATGCTGCCTCAATTCAAATATAAAGGCCCCCTAATGGTTGTCCAACATCTATTTTGAAGCTCTTCCGTGTCAATATTCTTTTTCTCTACATAAGTGTTATTCTAAATTTTATGTTTTTATCAAATCCTAATTTCTATGGAAGAATCCTCGCAGAAGTATATGTCATCAGTTAAGGAAATTTATGATTGGTAGATATTTAAAGAGAGGTTATTAGATTCTAATTTTTTCACTAAGTATGATTCTATTATTTATAAGAATATAAAGTTTAATGACTGGGAGAGTCTGTGTGTATCCAAACCAAAGGCCTATGATTTGGTTTATCCAGAATTTTTGGTATACTTTTACGAGTCTGTATGTTTTTTTCAAGATGGGATGGATAAGTTTTCTTTTACGATTTATGTAAAAACTTATACCCTTTCTATCAGTTTGGATGAAAGCATAATCAGAATTCCTTATGAGGGTGAAGGTGATTTCTGCACCCATACGCTACCAGATGTTTTTGGAAGTTTTGATAAAGAGAATGTCATAGAGTTACTTGGATTATTGGCGGTTAAGAGAATAACGATTAATAATCTAACTATTTTTTTGGATTATTGATTTATGGGTTCAGGGATTTATAATACCCAGAAAAGGTGATAAGGATACCTTGAAAATGAGTGATATCTATATTCTGAATTTTCTTGTGAACCTCAGGAATATTAATCTTGTGATGTATGTCTGGCTTAAAATTATGAATATCAGGAATGGGACCCTCAAATCTCAAATAATTATATATCTAATTATTCTTTCCATGATGATAGTCTTTTGTCTAGATTCATTCAGAATTCCATGTAGTTCTAATCCATAGAATTTCAAGGTTATGTTTTTGAATGTCAATACACTGAGGAAGATGAAGGTTGGATTTAACAGCAAGTCCAGAAAATTTAATAACTAGTTTGAAAGTGAGATTGAAGCCTTAATCAAGAAGCCAGATATAACTGAGACTTCCAATAATTGTGCAAATGAAGAGAATTAAGAATGAACTGTAAGTCAAAGAAAAAACTCCTACGATTACAAGAACCTAATCAACACCTCCAAAATTCATGATGAAAAATACATTTCAATATGAAGTTGATATTAAGTCGAGAGAAGATAAAAAGAATAATAAGGGAGGAGAGCCTATATTTATCTTGGACCCTACTGAGGAAAAAGGATTAATTATTAAAGGTGTTGAGGAGTATGAGAAGAATGTAAAAGAGTATAAGGCAATGAAGAAGTTTTCTGAGGCTGAAGTCATTCTAGCTCTTCTCGGAGACATTGAAAAATCCATTCAAAAATTCCAGGTACAAGAATCATTTATGAAGAATCACATCTAGTATCTCCGGGAAAAAAATAATCATTCCGAAAACTAATGAATAGAAAGAAATTTTCTTGGGATTGTAACTGGAAGAAGAATAAGAGGAAGCGATGATACTAATTATATGATAAGACACGTTGAATAATATCATGAGAAAGAGGGTCCTTCTGAAAAATTGTCAATCTAGACTTCCAAGGATGAATCTACAATACTATTTACCCTAGGAAAATTAGAATACGGTTAGAAATAAGAAAAAAAACATCAAAAGAAGAGTGAAGGAACCATGAATCAGTTCAACCAGAGGTCTTAGTGGCGGATTCTGAAAATGAAAAGTTTGAGGAAGAAAAGATAGTCCAATTATTAGATAGTGAACATGAATCACCAAAAGCAGATGAGATGATTACAAGAGATGATAATGGAAAAAAAGTGTTAGATGATACACATATTAAGGTTGTGGTGGTTATGAAAGATGCTGGTTGATCTTCTAAAAAAAATAATGATGATATTGATAAATAACCATCTCTAATAAGGGAATTTTATTTAGAATCTTATTCTTTGGGTCATGATTTTGTTGTCCAATCCCTGGAGAGATTGGCCGATACAATTCCCCTAGTTCTAAGTATTGAATCGAGACATCAGATTCTTAAGAATTGATTTAATCAGAAATAGAATTTGGTTTCCTTGCATATGGACAAATTTTTCAGGCTTGAGGATGATTTTATATATTTTTTCATCAGGTATGATGTTTAAAAAATATCGTTCATGGAAATTACTAAGTGGTCTAACAAGACAATTGAAGATCTGAGAATATTTGATGACATTCAATATAATGTAAAGGATTGTTTTGATTCCAAATATATCAAGACAAATGATCTTACATCATGTTTTAATGAGAAGCTTATTCTTGAACCAATAGCTTAGATGCAAGAAGACAATGATCTGAATGGGAAACATAATCCAGTTGCTTTGAATCTAAAAAGGGAAAGAGATCTTAGAATAGTGTTTGAAGAAAATCATAGTAAGAATAAAGATCTTTTTATGACCCTGGGAGAAATTCTTAAGGCTCAGGATAAAAAGATCAATGATATGGGGAAGGAAAATGAAGGTCATGATCAACTGCTCCATCCTTTTGAATAAGGTCATATGCAGGTTAAGAAGTTGAAGACCATTTTCAAAAGGATTATTCCAAAGTCAAAAGGGTATGATTTTTCCATTACTCAGATCTTTTTGTAGTGATACATTTCTTGTATAAATTTTTCCAATCATAGTGAAAATTTTGGTTGATCATTATATGTTTTTTGTATAATACTAATATTCCAGGTACCATATTTCCTTTCATTATCTCTATTATTCATTGAAAATCCAAAGGGGTGAAAGGAATGATTTAAAAATAATGATATATAAAGAATAGATATCCCTATATAAGGGGGAGTCTATCTAAGGGGTATTTTTATCGAAGAATATTTCCTTATGTAAGAAAAAGAAAAATCTCATTAAGTAAGTCAAGAATACAATCCTTAGGGATTTAAATACCTTAGGGGGAGTTAGTATTATTCTCTTTGATTCATAAGTAAACAGAGATAAGTTTTTATTTTTTGTTAATAAATCAATATTCTAAGTCCTTATATTAATTTTTGTAAGGATGTTGGTAGTATCCAAAAAGGGGGATATTTTTGAGTCAATAAGGCTTCCTTAAGACTTTTCCATGTTTCTATGTTTTGAAAATAATAAACACATTATCCTAAAGAAAATTATATTTTTCCTAAGAATTATTTTCTTAAGTTAAATTTCCCTCTTCTAAGGAAATTTTTAGCCTTATCTTTGTTTTCATTGTTCATTTAATAATATCTCGAAATCTAACCCATTTAATTACTAAGTCTAAAATTCTGATTCTTATGTAAAACCTCAGAATCTTATAATTACTTGGATATAGAATGTTTTGTATTTAGAATTTGAATTCATTGAAATTCAGACTCCAAATTCTCTGAAATTCATATTCCGAATTTTCTGATATTTAGACTCAGAATTCACTATAATTCAGATTCAGAATTCTCTAAAATTCGAAGTCTGAATTCCTTAGAATTCAGACTCCGAATTCCTCAAGATTCAGACATCAAATTTATTAGAATTCAGAGTCAAAATTCCTCATAATTAAAACACTCAAAATCTCTAGAAATCAGATTCGGAATTCATTGTTAAATAAAATATGAATATCCATGTCTTATAGACTCTAAGTGATTATTTGGATAGATTATAAATTCTATTTTTTCTTAGACTCAAAAAAATAAATATTATTATGAAACATAAATTTCATAAACTTTTTTTTATGAAATGATGTTGTACAATTTTTTTCTAACTGATTGTTGTTTAAGTGACATGTGTATATGTCCCTCTGGGATTCAAGGAAAAATATGACCATTGGAGGAGAGAGATGACCATTGATGTTTTTCATATAAATATAAGATCATTTAATCGAGAATAAAATTTTGTTCACTCTAGATATTGTAGGCTTCTAATGTGATTTTAAGAGAGAGAGAGACTCTCATGCTATGTGCGTACTAAACTCCTTGTTCCGCTTGATTCGTGCCACTCCAATTATTGTAGAGTGTATTAGAAGATATCCCGGGATATGAAGATAGAGGTGGGGACTACATTAAACATCGAGGGCTTCTTGGGATAGGAAGATAGAGGTGCTGACTACCTTGAAGATCGAGGGCTTGTCGGGATAGCAAGACATATTCTGATTTTCCTTTCAAGGGGTTACCCTGGTGTGGGTAAGATTGACATTCGTGAAAGTATAAATCCACATACCTTTATTCATGGTTATTGGATACATTTCTTTTTTGGTTAAAAGATTTCATAATTGTTACTTGTTTTGATTCATGTTTATTTTTACTGTATTTTGTTAAAAGAATAACGTATAACCTTCTTATACTTTCATAATCTTTTATGTACTCTAATATGTAAGAATCTATACTCTTTAAGGTATAATCTCTTCCTTGAAGACTTTCCTTTTGTTTCATTTCTTCAATCATCTTTCTAGAATCTAGAAACATTTAATAGTAGAACTAAAGGTGGTCTTGTGAATTTACCTTGTTTAACTTTGTTAAACATAGTTTTTCTTAAGATTAAAAACCATAGTTTTTTAACATACAATTCAACCCTCTTGTAATTGAAAATCTACATTAATATTTCTATCCAAAAAATATATTTATATATTATATATTTGATAATTATTATTTAATTATACTTATATAATTCCTTTATAAAACATACCTCAATACATTCCATTCTGCATAAATATGATAATATTGCTTGTGGATGTGTGGACTACCGCCCCTCAATGCGATGTGATTCGTTCATGTATTACATGGAATGTATTTGGGATGATATTAATAATAATATATGACATATATTACATAGATATTATAATTTAATTATAATATTCATGTATATATATATCATTTACATTTCAATCTTTTAAAATATGAAAATGAAGTGAAGGTAGTGTTCTTGCGTACGTACGAACTACCATCTCCATGAATGGTGCATTTCATTTCTTGTCTAAAAACATTATATAATATTATAGACACAACTATAATGTATATATATGATATTAAATTCAAGGATTACATTCTCAATATGATTAAACCATTATATATTTAATAAAAAAAACTTAAAACATAATTGAGAAAATTGGGCAATTAACACCCCAAATAGTGAAACCAATGAATGTTTGTTAACAAAAAGGTGATGAGATATTATATAAAGTTAATATATGGTATTATAAAGATGAGTATTTTTATTATATTAGTTATTTATTAATATTTTAAACCACCATATAGAATGATAAAGACCACATAACAAAAAGAAAGCATAAGGTAAGGGGTTCATTTCCCACGTTTCATTCCATGAGGCATATGTCATTTAGATTGGTTACCTTTTTTGTGTAGTATATCAACTAACCATTTTGATTTATTATTCCATGAATTATTTTATCTTCATGGTATTATAATTTTCACTTTAAATTTCTTCACCCAAGGGGTTTTTCATAAAAATTACCAACTGGTAAAACATATTTTGGTCATCTCACATTCATTTTTGATTGTCAACTTTATATTTAGACAATAACTTTATTGTAATAAACTCCCATTGTATATTTCCATGATTATTAGGGGATTAATATTATTATTTTTGAAACCATATACCATCTTACATAATATGTTTAATATGATGGTTCTTTGAGTAAATGTGGAATTATTGAAAAAAATTTGTCACCCATTCAATATGATTATTTGAAAAGGAAAATAATTTATTTTTATTATTCAGTATGAGGAATTATTTGGACTGTAAATGAAGAGTGGGGTCCATTACTTATATATCCCTTGGATGCATCGACATGTTCTCATGAGGCAAATAATTTTTCCAAAGTAAATGGGTTTTTTATCCATTGTTTTAAACCATCTTGTCAAAGGTCTTAATGTTATTGGTTTTTATGTGCCATAGATATGATGTCCATTATGAAAGAATCTAGCTTATTTAAATTCAGTTATTATTTATCAATGAGATTTATCATCAACATATCAATATATTTAATTCATTCTATATTTATTTATTTATTTCATTCATTTCATTTTATTACCTTTCCATATTAATTATTCCCTATCTAGTTGTGTAAATGGAAATTGTTTTCAGTTATTTGCCTTTCCATAGAGATTGATTAAATATTACTTCTGTTGTATTTAACATTGTTGGGAATTTGTGTGAACCCTTATTTTGTTTCTATCCCGAGGTAATGAAGAATATAAATTTGAATAATTTTTTAATCTTGAAAATTATTTCAGTTTATTGGGTAGAATGTTTTATTTTCTCCCAATGTATTATAGGAATCATGTATATAAGTCGGCTTTCTAATGCTGAAAACCCGTTCTATCCTTTGAGATTTTGTTCCTTGTAATAATTCCAATATAATAAAATAATGCATCTGTTCTGGGATTTTCGGACCAGGGTATTAGATAAAAAAAATTTAAAAAAAAACTATTATATTTATATTATATATGGTATTCTATGTGTTTGAAGTTTTTTCTAAAGAAAACAATACATTATTAAATTATTCAACTTATATATGTGTCAGAAATAGTAAACAATCCAAATAATGAACCTAATGAAACAAATCATGATCCACGAATGTAAATAATTTTTCAGGCTTTGATTTGATTGGTCATTGACCCCAAATAGAGTTACAGATCAGAGGATTTGGTTATTCGATATTACAAAGGAAAAATTGTCCATGGATACCATTTTTGGAGAACATTCATAATGGTCTAGTTTGTGAATATCTCATTTGTAGATGTATGAACACTTGACAGAGTCCCTGTAAGAATCCGATGCTACTTTTTGACCACAGTATGGTTTGATCATGAGCTTTGATAGTCCGATAGAGCTTCATCTATTCAAAAATACCATAAATTTCATCAAGAGAAACATCACATCTTCATGATACTTTCTTAATATAAATAAAAACCCCATGCCATTATTTACACAAGGAGATGTAACTGGAATTCATCCTCTAAATCTAAAATAGTGAAGTATATGGACTTTATGAGACCCTCTTCTATAGAGCCCCTATGAATTGCAAAACCAACACTCTGGAATTGATGAATTCCTCCACCCAAAGATGATAAGCCTTTCACAAAGGATACACCCTTTGTTGAGGAAGAAGGACCTATGAAGAACCTAGGTCTTTGTGATTCATTCATCCTTCATGAAAACTCCCCCTATGAATCATGAAATCCATTGTGGAACCTTGATTTCTGTGAATCCCTCATTTTTTATAGGACCCTATGCTCCTCTAATTCATATCATTCAAGATACCCTGAGTTCCACAAGGCTCCTTAAAAAGCCCAAACCATTGTGAAATTTGAAACTCCTCACCCACTGGTCCATACGTTGAGGGATACACCCCTATAACCCCACTCGATATCGTAATTTGGTCCATGATCCCAGGCCTTTAACTCTATCCCATTGCTACACTCACTGACCCCGTGAATATACAGAGCCACACCATGAACATTTCATGCCGGGTCGAAAATATTTTTGGGTTTAACCTTGTGTAGACACAACTTCCACCCCAAGAATACCATGATTCAAGATACTCCTATACCATCCCTGAAAATCCTTTATTAAACATTCTTCACATGGCCCATTTCCCATGACCTGAGTTGGAGTTTTAATCTTGGACTCGCCGATCACCATTAATCAAACCATTCCACAAGAATCACTTGAAACCTCATCAACTAGGTCCAATGACATGTGGAAATAGAAATAGAAACTCTTACGTAAGTCCCACACCACCCATTTATGCCCCATGTGAGTGATATAATAATCATTATGCTTCATGACTAAGATTCCCCATCATGATAAGAACATCAAACAACAAATATAGGCCTCCTCCGGAGGTGTGTGACCAAACATATTTCTCTCATATAATAATCATGTTGATATGACCTCATGACCTGACATGGTAAATACATGATGGGTATTTCATTGAATAATACATGAAGACCTCTTCCACTCAGAAGTAATTAATCTATAATCCAACCTCATGATATGTACATGATATTCTCTCATGACCTGACATGAGGAAGAAACATGGGCCTCCCCCATGCATAAGACCCATCCAGACCATTTTTGTTCCATAGAGGCAACTGAGAAGCTCCCACACATAATCCTTAATCACACTACAATTTCTTCATAGTGGTACCAAGGATTCTCCAATACATAAGCACCATCCACAACATTGTACCTCCCTAGAGGTACCTGGGTATTTTTCATGTGTAAGAACCATCCACACCATCTTTTCTCCATAGTGGTACATGGGTTGCTCCAATGTGTAATCCCCATCCACACCATTGGTGCTCCATGATGACACCTTTTCATCTCCCATTCGTAATCCCCATTCACATAATTTATGCTCAAAAGAGACACCTTGGGATCTCCCAATCATAGTCAACATCTACACGATTGTCAATCCATAGAGGGACCTAGGTATCTACCTTGTACATTCCTCATCCATGCTATTTCCCCTCCCAAGAGGCACCCAGGATGCTCCCACACATGAGACCAAATCACACAATTATTGTTCTATAGCAGCTCTTGGGAAGCTCCCACATTTAATACCCATCCACAACATTCCCCCTCCATTGACACACCCAGTTTTCTCCCACATGTAAGCCACATATTCCCCATTTAAGCTCCACATCGACACTTGGGAATGTTCTATGTGTAATCCCCATTGACACCATTGATTCTCTATGGTGACACCCAGTCATCCCCCACACATAGGCTCCAACCACATCCATGTTTCTCCTAGAATATAATGATCTACTCTTATGTGTAAGCCCAAACCATATTCAAGTTATGGACAACTTCCATGTGTAATCCCCACACAATCTATCTTCGATGATTCTTTTGTGACATGAGAATCAGGTCTACTCCTTCCTCTTGTTTCTCACACCGATCATGATTTGTGTGGAATAGATGTTATTAGAGACCATAGAATATATCAAATTCCTAAATAAAAATCCCTCAGGGTTTAAGAAATTATATTGATCTCCTGATGGGCCGCTCATGCACATTAGACACACATGTCCCATATAATGGGCATCCTTCTTAAGTGTAATCCCCAATCATGAAAATTGTCTTCAGGAATATCACATTCTTAATCCCTGACCTTGTCATCTCTTCAACTAGTAATGATCTTATGAATAATCCCCAACCATTTTTATCCACCTTGATAGGAATCATCCTTATGTGTATACCCTAATTACCCTTATCAAACAACATCAGTTCTTTTCCCTACCTCTTAGGAAGGGTACATATAATGCCTTCTTGAAGTCATATACTAACTATTAGAAACCCCAAGTGCTATGTCTTTCATTTGTAAACTCATGATGTGTCACCTTACCTTTATCGAACTCACCTCCCAGATCTACCTCCATAGGGAGTTCTTTTACTGAACAATAGTAACCCTTGGTTCCCACTTACAAGGGGCTTGCCTCCATGGTCCTCATTTGAGGATGTTTTGACATCATTCATGATGTAAAACCTTCCCTTTATGTGAAACACCACCTAAATCTACCTTCATAGGGTGTTCTGATCCAAATTAATTTTAAGACTTAGTGCCCCCTACTAGTGGTGCACCTCTTGGGTCAACCCTCAATGGTGTCTGGATAAAACTTCATTTCTTAATAAATTCCCATTAGGGGACACACCTCCTAGATCTGTCTCTATTGGGTATTATCATCCCAACCAATAATAAAACATGGTGTCCCCCTCCGAGGGGTGATCCTCCGCAATCCACCTTGAGTAGTGACCAGATCTACCTACATGGTGTCAAATCTTTCATTTATGGGACACACCCCCTCAGTTCAACCTCCATGGTGCATCTTGATTCATCCATCAGCAAAACATTCAGTTATTCCCTCTTAGGGATACACCTTCTCAATCATCCCCATGAGGCGTTCTTATCATCCATCTCTGTCTCCACAAGACATTAAACTTGTGACCCCGAACTCATACCTCATGAAAAACATGGGATGCCTGAGGTGAAATACATGGTTGATATATAACTTAGGTGTTACATACATCATGATCCACACAAGATTCCTCGAGTTTCATACCCAAGAATCCTTGATGAGGTTCCCTCCCAATAAGAGGAATAAAGGTGCTTAACTCACCCAGTATCCAATAATTCTTAGATATTATCAATAGTACCATCTACTCCAATGAAAGGATTTGTTCATTTCAAGACAACCTCGAATGTCTAGGAAGAATTTGTGTAATAAAACAATGTCCAAAAATAGATGTCACTAGGAATGGGTTTCACAAACATGACTTAAATCTATGTGGGAGACCTAGAATAGGTGATGAATTCCATGGAGGAATTAATTGAAGGATGAACTGACATCCAATCACCATGTTTCAATCATGGATCCAATATCACCAACCAAAATGGTGGAGGCTTCCCACCCTTAGAAAGCATGAATGTAGGGAATGAAATGAGCATCACTCTGATGATGAGTTCCCTAGTTTTGAGAATATCTAGAAAAATATGGTAAGAGCTTCTTCTTTTATATATAAGTATACTTGTTAAACATTTTATCCTCTATAAAACAAACTTATCCTTATATTCATCATAATACATCTCGTAGAATTTTATAAATCATAAACCATTTTTATATAATTAATTATCACATGTTCTATATAAATCCAGTATATTTTCTAATGGAACCTCTAATCTTATTAGAGAAATGTGATAAAGGTCACATCCTTATTTAAAATCCACCAGAACTTGTTTTATTTGTTTATATTCATATCCTTCCTATAATAACTTTATTCTTCATCACATGAAAGTATCACAAAGTATCAAATATTTCTCATCATTATTTTGAAATGACGTATATTTAAGAACCTATAAAATAGACATTAGAAAACATATACCCTTCAAAACTAACAAATAATTTTATTTCAATATTATAACATTGATACCTGATATGGAAATCTTCCTGATGATTCAAAAACACATACAGATATATAGGATAATAAAATCATATTCAATTACTACTCATTAATTTTCCTAATAAATCTATGTTTCAATGACCTTGGCTAGCTACTTGAAGTAAATTATTTAAACTCTTCAGCAAAATTTTCTCATTCTATTTTTAATTTCACCCAACATTAATGTAAATAAAATACCAGTACCTAGAAATGTCATACATCATCCATCTATTTGGAACACCTGAGAACATAGTGTAATCATTTCATGAAATAATATATCTTGTAGGAACATTTCTAATGAATATAATAGAATGAATTCCTCAATCGTTATAAGTTTTAGGGAAACCCTTCGTCTCAAATTATTATAATAAATATATTTGATTATATGAGAATGGAAAAAGACGCCTTAAGGCACTTTTAAATAAATTTCTATTTAAAACTGAATAGAATAATTCTATTATTTATAAAAATCATATTAGATTAACTTATTTAACAATATAAATATTTTGGTTACTCATATAGGCTTCACTCAAATATAAAGAATTTGTTTTAACAAATAACATTTCATAAGTTAATAGTTTCATTAGTTTCTAAAATTATTCTTCATGTCATTAATGGTTAATCTCAATGTTTAGTTTTATTATGAAAATCTTATTTATCTATAGTAGAAGATTTTATCAAATGAGTATCAGGTTTTAAATATTTTTTTGAGGATATTTTAGGAAAATAATCGCACTAAATATTATAACACCAATCCTCATAGCCATTTATTGTTCCAAGATCCATATTTATCTAATTAATCGGTTTTATTTAGGTTTTTTTCACTACATAGTTACATAGTAAAGGAATCAGCTCGGTCAAAATAGTTGTAATTCTTAGATAATTGAGTAGAATACTATTTGTACATATCCATATATGGATAATACTGATTTCTATTCATTGGTAACTTAATCCTGTTAGGGTCCCCAAGTAAGGGAACCCCAATAAAACAATATGAATACGATAATAAAGGATAATACTGGGGAAGCCAACAATGTAATTACCTGCCTGATAAAATAATACAGATTCACTTATTACATAATTTATATACATATGATAATCTAGGGGCACCCAAATTTGGATTGACTTGCCTAGATGGATGATTGAGGTCTTGAAGAGTGCTATATGTGAAGGAATATCAAACATGGTGTTTAATGGGTTTTCCATTCAATAGTCTTACCAATTTAATAAACCTAGTAATCATATTATGTACATCAATATTTCATCATATATAATATTTATCATATCATGTTTTTATTCCTTTTGAGTATGCATTCATATATGTATTTAATATTCATGAATTCATAGTCAATAAATCGAATTAATGTGTTCACACCACGTTAATTTATAGCAAGTTACACAACCCAGATGTTTTTTCTACATACACAAAAACAGTATCCAATTATATCCTTAAATATATAAATACATATCATTCATAAGGTATATGAATGTTTTAAGTAATGTCATAGAGAAATATGATATTGATAATCTTTGAATAAGTAATCTTGGAATGATAGATCACCAACCCCTCACCTTTCAAGGACATGGTATATGCCTCTAGGATGGTGGGTAGTATGACCCCAAATCCCTCTCATTTGGGGAAATTAATGGAGAAATAATTCAATTTATGATATCTATAACACCTAATATGGACATTCTATATTTAACAAGAATTCTTAAGATAATAACATTAAAAATATTAAGTTCAAAGTATATGGAAACAAATTATTATGGATTCACGCCTATCATATGATGAATGGATACATCTATTATAAAAAACATGTCACAAATATTTTACACACTCAACTTTGATATTTTATATAGCGATTTTATATCATGAATAAATAATGGGATTTATTTTAAATAAATGAAAATTTCATAAATGTATATATGATATGAACATTTATGAACTATTAATATATAAAATCTTAACATAATCATTTTATATTTGATCTATAAGTATGGTTATTCCAATATCTTATATATAAACACTTTATGTCAAATTTTAATAAGAAAACTTTCATATTATTCATTATAAAAAATTTTAATTTAAATATATGATATTATTATGAAATGTAAATCATTTATAGTCCCATTTTTATTATCTAATCTATTTTAACATTATAAAAATACTCCATTGAAACACTGTTTATACATCCTAAATAATATATTATATAAGGTCTCTTTAAATTTATAAAAAATTAAATTAATAAATTTTGAAAATCCATAATTGAAATATATAATCCTTTATATTTTTTCATTGTTTAATAAATCTATTAATTCTCTATAGATTACCCTTATGGATTCTAACTAGGCACATAATTTTTATATTTCACGCCACAACATATAATTTTGTAAGAGTTAAAATGCCTTTCAATCCAATTTATAATCATTTTATGTACCATTTCAATTTAAAAATATATTCAATACAATTTTTATTCTTATTAATCATATATTCACAACAATTTTTATTGAAACATTTTATCCATTCACCATAAACAATTTTTATAAATTAGTTATAAAATAATATTACAAATTCTATAAATATTCCAAAAAATATTTTTCCATTATTTATAAACAATTTATAAATGATGTATTTATTAAAAAAATATTTAATTTATCATTAGAAATAAATATTATATTTTCCTTTTTTATGTTAGGCTTACGAAAAACACTTTTTATTATCATAACACATATTATTTATAAATAATTTATATTATAGTAGAAATTTTTTAAAAAAATTAGACATTTTATTTTTCTTCACTAAAACTAGGGATGGTGGCCATGATCAATGGTCGGTCCTCCATGAGAAATTGAGGGTATGTTAATGAAGGTATATACTAGAACATTGATTATAAAGCGACGCTAGTAACTGAGAGTGTGGGTTGGAAGAATTTGTAGTTTCTCGTTGTGGGGTGGCATGTAATGACCTGGATTTTTTGATATAATTTGTTTTATTATATAGAAATATTAGGAGTCAGGGAAAATTGAAATCACATGATTCTGAGGTCTAGTGTGCCTGAGTTGAATTTCTGAACATTTTTTGGTATATTCACTAAATACAGAAGTGGAATTTTTTATCTTTTGAACTAGTGCTCAAAATTTAAATCTGAGGAAACCGTTGAACTTGCAGCGCCAATATTCGCTTAAGGGAGACTTCACCTTGACCGTAGTAGGATGAGTGAGGAAGTTAGTTTTTCAGTTCTTTTAGGGAGAGTTAAAATAATAATAAAATAAAACAATAACATTTATTTTTTTTATTTGAAATCTATCATTTTAATATTGGTGGAGGGGACCACCTAGCCTTGAAACCTTAGTAACTCTTAGAATCCATCAATTGATGTGCCACCATTAATTGGTCAAGTAATTAATTCTTAAACATAATCAAGTAGGCTTCCCCCTTTCTTCTTCCTCTGGGGGGCGGGGGGGTTGGAAAATGGGGAGAAAAAATTTTCTAGAGAACTCTTGATGGATGAAAATCCTCAAACTAAGAGCATCCCCTGAACAAGGTACGGGAAACAAATGTTCATGAAGCGCCGATGCATCATATTCCTCCTCATGCCACCTCAAACAGATGATTGAGGTAGAGATTTTATTTTGATATTTGATAAACATTTATTTTTTGATTCTTCATAATCATGATTCGCAACGATGATAGCCAAAAAACACGGCCATCGATTCACAGATATACCATGATCTTTTTTATCTTTTCTTCACACATTTATTGTGAATTCTTCGTTTCCAAATAATTAAGCACGTTAAAAATAATATTTTTCATTGAGTGAGTCATATGGATGCAGAGGTATCTACCCAAGTATCGAGAATGTGTGGACAACACAATTTTTTTGGGCATAGAATGAAGTTGTGTTGTCCCACGAAAGAAGGCGACGGTCGGCATATCGGGCGGCCGCATGGTAGAAGGCGGTGTGCATCCATGCTGCTGGTAGAGGAGGAGAGTAGGGCTGTAAAGCTGTGGATATTGAGCCGTGGCGGCACACCAAGGTAGCCAATACCCAGCCAGCCACGGGAGGATCAGTGGGGTGGCACGCTTCCACCGTCAGTAGAGGAGGAGGTCGCGTCTGTGGAGACATGGAGGTGCACCAAGGCGGCCGACACCCGGTAGGGTGGTCCGCATCCGCACAGCTGGTAGAGGATGAGTCCGCAGCTGCTGAGCCATGGTGGCGCACCAAGAGGGAGTCCGGTATCTGGCGAGCCATGGGGGAAAAAGCGGCACCAGTGCGCCGCTGGAAGGGGAGATGGCCGAATTTGCTGTCGGCTGCATCACTCTGGGTGGGACCACTCTGGAAGGTCCTGCATGATAGCAGGTGGTGGTACAAGGCACCGCTGGGTTGGAAAAAGCTTAATGGTCCATCTTACAGTTTGGAATTCTGGGCCCCACCGCAGCGAAACATACCCCGCCGAGTGGGGCGCGCCCATTGTGGGTTGGGCCTGCCATGGACCTGCTCATCTAGGACAGAACCTAGCTAGGATGGGTCAACATGAACTGGGTCAGGCCATCCCAGCCTATGTCGGACTGGACCCGGGCCCATTTAAACCCATATGCCCCTCTTTCTCCATATCTTGAAAACCAAGCATCCATTTGATGAAACATTTTTGACATTGGATTCCTTGGATTGAGATGGTCGTTTTCATATAATCCTCATGTGTTTTGGATAATGTTCGAGTACGGTCAGGTTGGATCGAAATTGAATCCAACTAGGGCCCTCAGAATGGAAACGCTAATAACATACAGACTGGGCATCCAATTGACGTGTCGTCTTTTGCGTTGGGACCCTTATGACATGAATGATTTTTGATATAATTCTTCATGGGAGTTCAGGTTAGTTAAAGTATCTACTGATGGCTTGAGAATGGGATCCTCCTAGAATCAAGCGCGCTTAGTTTGAGAAGTCTACAGATCATGTGTGGGCCATCTTTAAATGTTGTGTGGGTCATCATCAGATCCTGCGTTTGTCATGTTTGTATCCTATGTGGTTCAATATCTTTATATCTTGTTTGGGTCATCTTCAGATCCTATGTGGGTCATCTTTGATCCGGTGTGGGTCAATATATGAGAATCTTGATGAAGTAAGATGATCCAGTGATATAGCTAATCATCTATACTTCTGTACTTTTGTTATACATGTTTTGAGCTAAGTCTTTACCATTGTGGAACACTCTTGTGTGGTGATACCATCGTGGTATTTTTTATGTGTGGCGATAACATTCTGGTACAGACTATCATGTTGTTACTTGTGTGGTTCTTATATCCTCCTAATGTTACCTGTGTGGTACATTTTCCTTTGAGGTGTTACTTTGGTGGTATTATTCCCCCACAAATAAAACAAATATATATTGATAACATAGGTATATGTATGGGTATATAACTAAGTAGTTTTGATGACTAGTGCTTCGTGCTTTGATATTGAGGTCCTTCTTTGTCGTTTATCCTTTTCAGATTCTGGGAGACCTTTGGGGGTCTTGGGGTCCCTACTGAGTATTTTTATACTCACCCCTACACGGGCTATGCCTGCACCTTATTGTTTCATGTGTAGACGATGAACAACGTTGATCGAGGATGTGGGTTCCAGGACTGGAGGCTGCTCAGAGTTGGTCCATTAGACAAGATGTACCATAGAGAAAACCATTCGAGAGTTATACCTACCCTTCAGGTTGGATTCTTGGCTGGTGTTCATAGGATCTATTTTCAGTTTTACTTGTACCTTCTAGTTGGGCTTGTATTCTGGCCCCTTACCTTACTGTACTCACCTTTTTTACTATATAGTTTACATTGTGTTGGTATCTTAATTGGTTCTGGGATTTTGTGAGATTGTAGGATAAATTGAAATGCCTTCCCAGTTTTATTTATATACCTTTCTGGTGATAGTCGTAATACCCTTACCTATGGAAGGTGGGATTGGGGTAGTCACAACATGGGCCCCAGGGGATGGGTCATGAAAACTTTGTATCTGTGCTGTTGGTTCTATCAAAGAACTTAGACTATGATCTTTTTATCGACAATAATTTTAAGTGTTATGACTGCGGTTATGAGTTTGGGGATTCCATTATTGGTGCGGTGGCCGGCGTATCCATACACCTGAAATATGACTTATGATATCCAACTAAGTCCACGAAAACACAGGTTGTGTGTGTGTTTTTGAAAAGTTTTCTTTGTGACCTCTTTGAATCATCTCATGAGGTATAACTTATTGACCGTGTCACACCTACTTCTATCTAGTATGCTTCCACGAATACATATAGCTATGATTTTAGGTTGAGTATATGATGAAAGCCCATTGAGCGATGAGGCTTCGGTGTAGGGCCCCCATTTTGCAGTTATACCATAAAGTGGTGTACCAACAGCACCACTACCCACTGGGTAGCTGATGCCACCATCCCCATTAGTATAGGTTTCACCCCACTTTGCACGTTCCACGAGTTTCATAAATAGAGGCCACCAATGTTCTTAGGAGAGACAAATCCATAGGTGGCTGACTACGGGATTGTGGTCGTGTTTAGGGTTATTTGGAAAGTAGGGACACCAACTGATCTCATGGTGATCCTTTCCGCCAGTCTTCATCAAATAGAAGCGGGTATATGGTGGAGCATGACGCTTCAGGTTCATGATGAGGTGACTCTCATCAAGGAAAAATTCAAGATCCTTTTAGGGAAGATTTCATCCCAGTGACCTTACTCTATGTGCATATATAGAAGCTCCTCCACTTGTAGCAGGGCAGCATGATTTTAGCCCAGTATTCTGCAAGGTTCACTGACCTCCCGCGTGACTCCACTAACATGGTTCGAGACTCTTTCTTCAAGGCCCAAACCATTATGCAAGGGCTCAGATGGGGGATTACAGCTTGGATGATTTATCTCCGCATCCCGACACAGGTTAGGGTGTTAGAGAGTGACTCTTATTGGAGAGCTTCTTTACTGAGCAGTCACTAGTGGTGAGACCCACCACCAAACATCGTGTAGCAGATTCATCTACAGCTGGCAGCAGACATATGACATAGAGGTCCAAGAGGACTTGACCTAAAGGTGGAAAACCACATGATGTAGGTTTGGTTGTACAGGGATCTTGAGACAGAGCAGGATAGGCAAGGAGCAGGCCGTGTTACTCATGCGACGGGCAGGTTCACATGGCTCACGATTACCAAACCTGTCATAAGGATGACCAGAAGATAGTCGAAGGATCGCATGGGTAGAGGCGAAGATTCTATCGAGAGGGTCTGCAGGTAGCAGCCATACGTGGAATAGGAGATGGCCATGCAACACGAGGTGGCCGTAGATTTGAGGTTCTACCACCACCACCTCCAGGTGGTCCACCCCGACCACTGGGATCATGTGGACAAGGAAAAAATCACCTCTAGGTAGTTAAGGCATACAACCACGGGGCTCCCAAGATGATTCAAGTTACAATGTATGTCTACTCCACCAAAGTGGCAGTACTTATAGACACAGATTCCAGTCACTCTTTTATTGCCACAACTTTCGTTCGGATCTCAGAGATTTTGGTGGGGCCTTTGGATTGATCATTATGGATAGAGACTCCTATGGGAAAGAATTATATGATTAAACACTGGTTCTATCCTTGTGAGCTTACTCTAGGAGGCGAGAGCTTCGGCTAGGATCATCTAGTAGCGGCATCATGGAATTATGGCATCTTCTTGTGTATGAATTGGTTATCAATAGTCCACACTCAGATCGACCATATTAGAAACAAAGTGTGGTGTGTCTGTGAGGATGGGACTAGGTTTTCCTTCATTGATGAGAAGGGAACCTTTGTAGTAGAGGATGGACTTACCTGGAGGAGGGTGTAGCTAATCATACATAAGTTGGCTAGCCATACCCTCGGAGTGGTTGATGTTGAGAGTATTGGATATCCTACAGTGGTGGACAAGTACACTGTTGTTTTCCCCTATGATGTTCTAGGTCTACCTCCTTGCAAATAGGTAGACTTTTATATCGACTTGTACCCCAGGAGGATACTGATATCTACACCATCATATCAGATGGCCCCCATGGAGCATCGAGAGCTGTGAGTATAGCTAGAGGACTTTCAGAGAAAGGAGTTTATTAGGCCCAGTGTTTCTCCTCAGGCAGGCCCGATATTGTTCACTAAGATAGAATATTGGATTTTGAGACTCTGTGTCGACTATTATTGCCTGAACTTAGGTGAATGTGAACAAAAAGTACCCACTCCAGAGGATTGATGACTTCTTCAATTTACTAAAGTAAGCACGGTGGTTTTCAAAGACATACCTCAGATGAGGCTATCACTAGCTCAGGGTATGAGACAAGTATGGGTAGAATATGGCCTTCAGATGTCAGTATGGACACTACAAGTTTTTGGTTATACCATTAGGTGGGACCAATGCCCCGACAGAGTTCAAGGGAATCATGAAGAGGATCTTCCATACATACCTTGATTGCTTTGTGGTAGTCTTCATCGATGACATCCTGATATACTCAGCAACAAAGGAGGAGCATACCAATCATTTTCAGATAGTTCTGGACACACTCTGAGAGCCCCACATTTATGGTAAACTCTCGAAGTTCAAATTTTGGATATGATAGGTCCACATTCTGGGACATGTCATTTCAAAGGTTGGAGTTTTAGTGGATCCAAGGAAGATTGAGGTTGTGCATGCTTGGGATCCACCGATGAATGTGATAGAGGTGTGGTGTTTCGTGGGTTTGGAAGGTTACTACCAGAGGTTTGTGCCTGACTTTTTCAGATTTGTGGCGCCCTTATCAGCATTGAAAAATAAGTGGTATCCCATCATGTGGTCGGATAAATGCCAGTGGAGTTTACTGGAGCCAAGGCAGAGACTGAAGAGTGCCCCCACCTTGAGGTTACTGGATGAGGGCATTAGTTATGTAGTCTACTGGGATGCATCAAGGAATGGGCATGGATGTGTCCTGATGTAGTAGCGAGAAATGATCACCTATGGTTCTTGACAAATGAGAAAACACGAGCAGAACAATGTTGCACATGACCTAGAGTTAGCAGCAATGGTCTTTTCCTTGAAGATGCGGCGATATTACTTGATGGGTGAACATTTTACAGTCTACTCTTATCATAGTTGTCTCAAGTATATCTTCTATTAGAAGGAACTGAACCTAAGATAGTGGAATTGTCTTGAGTTCCTCTAGTAATATGACATCGAGATAGTCTATACTACTGGGAAGGGGAACATAGTAGAAGATGCACTTAGAAGGAGATCTAGTATACAGATTCTGAGTGAGGCAACAGAGTAGTAAGACGTTTTGTGGATATCCTACATGGATTGAGATGAATCAGCTTATCTTCAATCCCTAATATTCACCCCCTCCTCCACACCTTAAGTGCATCAGGGAGGCACATCTTGCAGACATTAACTGTGAGGCTCGACGTGCTCAGATATCCATCAGACAGATACCTGAAGGATTTTATGAAGGTGGGGAGCATGTCATTCTCTTCTAAGGGTATACTATGGTACCATTGGAGCTTTGGGAGGATGTTTTGAGGGAGTTAAATATATCCCCTCTAGTGTTACCTCTAGGAGTGGCGATGATTTACCAGGACCTTCGGCGTCATCCCTGGTGACCGGGAATGAAGAATGCAGTAGTAGAATTTGTCTCATGATGCCTCACCTTTCAGTAAGTGAAGGAAAAGAATTAGGTTCTAGTAGGCTCAGTTCAACCACTTGATGTTCTAGGGTGGAAGTGGGATGGAATTTCCATGGACTTCATGATAGGACATCCAATCACATCCAAGGGACATGATTCCATTGGGGTGATTGTTGGCAGAATCATCAAGTCAGCCCACTTCCTCTCTATCAGGAAGCAGGGACTAGTAAAGAGCTTGGGACGACTCTACATGTATGAGATTGTATGACTTCATGAAGTTCCCTTGATGATTATTTCCAATCTTGATGCATGTTTTACTTCTCATCTATTGAAGGGGTTGTAGGAGGTGTTCCGGACTCAGCTTAGATGGAGCACCACCTTTCATCCGCATGTGGATGGTCAGAGAGAGTGGACCTTGTAGACCCTTGAAGACATGTTGCATTCTTGTGTCCTTGATTTTGGCCGTAGCTGGGAGGATCACTTGCCCTTGGTGCAGTTCACATACAACAACAACTATCACTACACCATTGGTATGGAACCATTCAAGGCTTTGAATGGTCGACCTTGCAGATCACCTCTGTGTTGGACTAACCCTGGAGAGTCACCACTCATGGGATCCGAGATGGTACAGGCTACCATGGAGATGGTGTAGATCATCTAAGAGCGGATGAATACTTCACTGAGAAGGTATATGTCTTATACTGATAGGAGATAGAGACCACTAGAGTTCGAGGATGGTGACCAAGTATTTTTACGGGTCTCACCTCGATGAGGTTTGTAGAGATTTGGTCAGGGAGAAAAGTTATATCTGAGGTACATCGAACCCTTTCAGGTCCTCAGTAGAGTTGGCAAGGTTGTATACTGCTTATCTACTCCCCCTCAGTTGCACCAAGTGCATGACATTTTCCATGTATCCTAGCTGATAATATATGTACATGATCCCTCACACATCATTGACTGGGGGGAGATGGACATCGACGATGGGGAAACATTTTCTGAGGATCCAGTAGAGATTGAGAATCAATAAGAGATAGTACTTCATTGGTGATCGATGCCTTTGGTGCGTGTATAGTGGCAACACTGGAACCTCTAAGAGAGAACATGGGAGAGGGATGCTCATATTCTTTCCCAGTACCCCAACTTGTTTCCCTAGTTTTTGATGTGGCTTTCTAGGATGCAAATCACTAAGGTGGGGAGAATATAATGACCTGGATTTATCCATGTAATTTTTTTATTATATGGAAATATTACTGGTCTGTGAAAATTGACGTTGCGTGATTCTAAGACTCGGTGTGCCCGGAATGAATTTATGAACATATTTTTGGTACATTAAGTAAATGCATGAGTGGTGTTTTGTAACTTTTGAACTGGTGCTTGAAATTGAAATCTGAGGTCACCGTTGAACTTGCAGCGCCGATATTCACTTATGGAAGCCTTCACCTCGACCAGAGTAAGTCAAGGTTGGAAGTTGGTTTTTTGGTTCGTCATATGAGAGTTAAAAATAATAATAAAATAAAACAATAACCTTTATTTTATTTATTTGAAACCTCTCATTTGAATATTTTTAGTGGGGACCACCCGACATTGAAACCTTTGTAACTTTTGGAATCCCCCAATTAATCTTCCAACATTTATTGGTCATGAAATTAATTCTTAAACATAATCAAGTTGGCTTCCCCCTTTCTTCTTCATTTGGGGGGTTGGAAAATGAGAAGAAAGAATTTACAGGAAAAATCTTAAATGAAGAACATCCTCCAACGATGAGGATCCTCCAACAAAGAGCATCATCTGAATGAGGAACTCGTAACCAAAATTCGAGAAGTGATGATGTGTCATCTTCCTCCTCATGCCACCTCCAACAGAAGATTGAGGTACGTAGTTTATTTTGATGTTTGATAAACATTTATTTTTGGATTCTTTATAATCATGATTCATAACAATGATGCCCAAACAAATATGTACATCGATCCACATATATTCCATGATCTTTTTTATCTATTCTTCACATGTTCTTCATCGCCAAATAATTTAGCATTCTAAAAATACAATTTTTCTTTGAGAGCGACATATGGATGTGGAGATATAGAACTGAGGATCGCGAATGTGTGGACGACACATTTTTTTGGGCATAGAATGATGCAGTGATGGCCCGCGGAAGAAGGTGGTGGCTGGCATGAAGACCGACTGCGTGGAAGAAGGCGGCGCGCATCAGCGCCACTAGTAAAGGAGGAGGCCGCAGCTGTCGAGCCGGGTCGGTGCACCAGGGAAGTCGACACCCATCCAGCCGTGAGAGGAGCAGTGGGTTGTTGTAAATCCATGCCACTAGTAGAGTTGGAGGCCATGGTTGTCAAGTCACGGTGGCACACCAGGGAAACTGGCAACTGGTTGGCTGCGCAAGTAGCAGCGGGGTAGCGCACGTCTGCACCTTTGGTAGTGGAGGAGGTCGCGACGGCTGAGCCACGGTGGAACACCCAGAATGTGGAAAACATCCAACCAGCCACAAAAGGATGATAAGCTTCATTGTTTAGTAGGAAGGGGAGCTTGCCGGATTCCTGGCTGGCCGTGTCACGCTGAGCGGGACCACTCTGGTGGGTCTCGCGTGCCAGCAGGCAGCGCCAAGTGGCGCTGCCATGTTGGCCATAGCCGAATGGTCCATTGGATTTTTAAGAATTCTGAGGGGTGCCTTCCCCCCTTGGGTAGCATATTGGGTGGTCCCCACCCCAGCGGACCACACCTAGTCGAGCGGTCCGGGCCCAGCGGTCCGAGCTGGACCCGGTTCATGCCCATTTGGACCCAAATACATCTTTTGGGCCATATCATGGGAACCGGGTGTCTGTTTGAGGAACCATCTATAGAAATGGATTCCTTGTATCAAGACAGTCCATTTCCTATATTTCACTTGAGTTTTAGATAATGTTGGTGTATGGCCAGTTTGGGTCGAACCCGAATCCAACCAGTCCCTCGGAACGGAAATGCTAATAACTTACAGACCTAGCATCCGATTGTCATGTCGTATGTTGCTATGGGACCCTTATGATGTGGAGGTCCTTCAAGATACTTATTCATTGGACTTAGTGGAAGTTATAGTATCAAACAACGTCTTGTGGAGTGGATCCTCTTGGAATCAAGCACGCTTTGTGTGGGATCCCGGGGGTTGTATGTACTTGAAGAATCTTCAGATCCGGTGTGGGCCATCTTTAGATTTGTTGTCCGTCTTCTTCAGAACCTGTGTGGGTCATCTTCGGATCCTATGTGGGTCAGCATCTTCAGATCCTGTGTGGGTCTTCTTCAAATTCTGGGTGGGTATATAAGGTCTTGTGTGGGTCAACAGCAGAGCTTCTCGATGAAGTAAGATGACCTAGTGATATAGTTAATCATCTATACTTCCATACATATGTTATACCTAGGGTGAGCTAAGTATTTACCTTTGTGGTAAAATTCTATTTTGTGATAGCTTCGTGGTATTTTTTTCTGTGTGGTGATGCCTTTGTTATACATACCTTCGTGGTGTTACCTATGTGGTACTTCGATCCTCGTGGTGTTACCTGTATGGTACTTTTACCTTCATGGTGTTACCTTGTTGATATTCTTCCCTCACATGTGAGATAAGTATATATATTGATAACTTAGGTATATGTATGGGAATGTACCTAAGTAGTGTTGATGACTAATTCTTCATGCTTTGATATTGAGGTCTTTCTTTGTGTATTATCCTTTGTTGATTCTGAGAGCCCTTCGTGGGATTCAGGGTCCCTACTGAGTATTGTTATACTCACCTCCACACAGACTATGCCTCCACCTTGTTGTTTCTTGTGCAGATGACAGACACCATTGATTGAGGCAGAGGGTTCCAGGACTGGAGGCTACCTGGAGGTGGATAATTAAACGAGATGTACCTCAGAGGCGACCGTTTGAGAGATTTGCATACCCTTTAGGTAGGATTCTTGGCGGGTGTTCACAGGAGATGTTTTCAGTTTTACTTGTACTTTCCAGTTGGGCTTGTATTCCATCCCCTTTAATTACTGTACCCACCCTTTTTAATATATAGTTTTCTTTGTTCTGGTTTCTTGTCAAGTCCATAGATTGTGTGAGATTTTAGGATAAAAGGTGATGCCTTCCCGGTTTTAGGGATATTCCTTTCAAGTGCAAGTCGACAGCCCCTGACCTATGGAAGGTGGGCATGGGGTTGCCACAGAACAAGCCCCGAGGATGGTTCATGACACTACAAATTTGCTATCATCATATAGTGGTATAGTTGCATGAAAATTATTAGAAATCCTAATAAGGTACTCCTGGGGATAAAAAACAGCCTCCATGTAGATAACTCCGATGATGTATTTGATTGGTAATGAATTTTTCATCCTCATGTGTGTCTCATTTTGTGATTATTATCCACACTACCAATTCGTGCTACATCATCATACAGTGTTAGACAGGATCTTATTACCATTACATGTCATGCTAATCTAATCATAATACCTTGAGGACACTCATAATATCACCTATAAGAAAAAATTTGATTCTCTATTTTTCCAAGGCATTTAGTGCATGATACACTATAAAATAACTTTATTAAACTTACCCATATTAATCACATTAACATCATAACAAAATTCATATGATATAGTAGGAGTTCTAATAATAAATTAATCGTATTCTATAAATCCAAACCAATAGAAATTACTATCACATGACCTTCGAGAGACAATAAAATATACATGTTGATTCGATGAGTAATAATTCTTTGATACCACTAATGGGTATTGGGGATCATTATTTGATTCTTTCAAGAATATGAAAATAAAAAAAATAAAATTATCTTCAACATAATCAAATATGCATGTTGATAAAGGATAAAAATAGAGGATACCTGTAATTTCTGTGTAGGAGCCTCTATATTTTTCCCCGGTAGTATAAGATTTATGAGTATATCCTTAGAATTATAACAAATCCTCCTACCTCTTAGGGGATTACACTGGTTGATGAATTCACATTTTTATCAGGATGACTCACAAATAGTGAAAGGGATCTAGATCCTTTACAATGGACTGATAATTGAATTTTTGGTATTTATTTAATATTAGAAATGATTTCATGAAATTTATAATCATTAGTAATATCATTTAAATAAAAATAAAAAGGAACAATATCATTTTATAGGCCACCTTTATTCATTTGAATAAGTAAAGAATTCAACTGTATAAAATTTAATCAAATTCCATGGATGAATTACGTTATGTTGATGTATTCATTTACGTTATTAAATAAAGTAGTGATAATAATTTAATCCATTCACAATTTCTAAGTACCATAGGGAAACTACATGGAAGAGGGTGGCGGTAGATACTTCCACGATCTAGTTGATTCACAGGGAACTAGGATATGTTGAGTGAAACAAACTCATGGGATCTATCATAATGATTAATTGTAAGGAAAGACATTATTATGAAATATTCATTATAATTATAATATTTTACATATATCTAACACTTTCCACCCTGATCTGACTGATCAATATCATAAACCATAAATATAAAATTAATTTGAATCCCATTATATGTTGTAACTCAAACATAAAAGTAAAAACCAAGAATAATATTCAAAACCCTAGTAACATGGTCTTCCCTTATATCTTGGTGAACTATTCCAAATAAAAAGATCCATACAATACCCCAAAAACATTCTATCTTATGTCTACATTACCTATGATGATAGACTAAATAAAAGGGAATAAAGCATTGGTACCACTTTGTAAAGTCCTAAATAGGATCACCCTATAATATATAGATCATCGATACACATTTTTTATTGTAAAACTCCCCATATGATAAAGGTTTTCACGAACCATGAGGGGTATTATAATAAATTGGGAATACAATAACACCTAAATCAAATATCTATAAACAATAGTATAATTAAAAACAGTGATCCTAAATAAAAAATAAATAATAAACCCATATTACATCCAAACACTAATAAACATAATAATGTAACTCATTCTATATCAATATTAACACCGATAAATATCATTAATGTCAAGAATATATAGTCAAAATACCTCATAGAAAGATCATATACAAAAAGTTCTAAAATAATCAAAATTAAACATAGTTGGGAAAACTGTAATATTGGGTTCGAGTTCGGGATTCATCCCATCCCCCATGATCAGTCTCAACTCCCAAATAAAGAATAATACATATGAACCATTCCCTTACCGTGTCATGAAACCATGAAGTATTCTCAACTACCCACGGTGGACTGAGAATGGTGTGAGTACAACATAGTAGGTACCCCAATAGTGTCCATTAAAATATTCATTATGATTAATGTTAATGTCGATATTCAAAAATAAAAAACTATAATCTTAAATAAATAAATATAGTTGAACATCTAGTTCTATGGTGTCTCCCAAAATTGACCATACTTGCAAGATCGAATGCCAGATGTCCTTGAAAATTATTCAGAATTGGATGCACGCGTTGAATAATGGAACCGTTTATTCCATCACTATATTAAAATACCTCAAGGGAATTATCACCAACCCATTATTAAAATCAAATATCATAACTTTGTGGGGGGCATATTCCCCACTTCATATAACTATCATACATTATATCATAAGGGGGATTAGATTTCACCCATGTAACAATCAATTATCATATCATCAATGGGAATTTCTCCCATCCCTTGAATATATCAAAAGTAACATCATCATACCAGCCAATTTTTAATGTAACCCCTCACCAAAACATTCTAATCATTTTATAATGTGATATACTCTAACAATATATATATATATATATAAGTTTTATCACGTGATTAATAAGATTTGTTGTATTAGTTTCCATGATTAGAATTTTAGTATTCTTTTTATGAGGCTCACTCAACCATCTAAGGTCTCAACACATAATCATCTTGTGATACTTCTATAATATCCTCCATTAATCACACATTAAAATCAATGGGATCAAATTAGTGTATTAAAATTAAACATTTGGGATAAATTTTTTTTATAGAACCCTTTGGGTTTCGTCCCATATTTTTAATTTCATTTATTTTATAAATGCCTCCACTAGCATCATAAGGGTTTAGATTTTACATTTATCAAAAAACAGATTAGCCACAACAATTGTTTTTCCATAAAAGAACAAAAATGAACTATTTTATTATGCTTTAGGTGAAGAAAACATTAATCCAATGAAACCTAACATCTAACGCACCAATAAAATGAGATCATAGTAAAATATAAATTTGAGAACACCTAACTTATTCTAATATAAGTCTCCCCATTGAATATAAATAAATAGTTTTACATCTAATGATAGATATTATATATTCTGTAAAAACCCCCTAAAATAGGGAATTAGTTGTCATAACTAGTGTAAGACTATAAAATATCAGGATATATTGCCAAATAATTCATATAAATTAATATATATTAACCATAAACTATCACATGAAATAAAAAACCCCTAAATTTGGTGTATAATGAAAGATTATCTCCCTTCCAAAAGAGAATATTGACATAATTGAGATAAGAAAATTATTTCAACCATTAATTAGGAAAAGTGAACTCATTTATGTTTTTATGAGACCTATAAATTCATCTATTTAATAAATATTATTTTTAAAAATGGTCAACACAAAAGGTTTTTCAATCAAATACATATGGTTATTGAATTTTTAATAATTCTAACTCAATATACAACATTTTCCCTTTTACATACAGTTTTCCCATTTATGAAAAATTCATAGGAAATATATTACTTATAAAATATGGTTTTCACTTTTCAAAACCATATATGAATCATTTCACTCTATACATTAGTTTATTACATTAGGAAAATATTTTAAATAATATATTTTCCATGATACATAATATATAAATATATATGTCAAATATAATGTTTTTTCCTTCGGAAAAAAACCATTAATAATATATTTCTCAATACATAATGTTTTTCCTATAAAAATTGGTTATATTATATTTTTAAATAATATATAAGGTTTTTCACATAAAAAAACCCAACATGTAATGTATCTTCCATAAGTAATATATTACCTTCATACATAAGTTTTTTCCCATAGCCAAAAAACTATAACTTAATGTCTTCCTTCATATGCAATATTTTTTAATTACCCAAAACATGATACATAATATATTTCACTAATACATAATATATATTTTTCAAGCATAGAATTTCTTCCTCAGCCCAAAATTTATATATATAATATTTCATCAATAAGTAAGATAATATTTTTATATAAAATATATTATTTTCATATATATGATATTTCCCTTGGATAGTTTTTTAATATGTAATATATTTAATCCATACATAGTATATATATTTATATTTTAATATTTTTTCCCATATATAATATATTCTTATTCTATGTATAATATATTATATTATCACCCATGGTATTTAAGGATTTCAATTTTTATTTTTTGGATCATTTACTACAACCTAACAGTGATAAATTGTTTTCTGAAATACTAAAAACACAAAAAAACCTTCAAAACATCCCCCTGATTTCTTGAAAATTAAAAAATAGTAGACTTGACCCTCAATATATACACAAACCTTAAGACTCAATCACTTTATTATGGGAACACTACCCATAACCCTACCTATATCAAACACATGTAGGTGGTCTAAAATAAAACCAAAACTACTCTCCCAATATAACCATCAATTCCACAATATCCAAAATACATTAAAATTTATGGCATTCAGTAATAGACCCAATGGTTTGAGTAATAAAAATAAACTGGTTGACATGATAATATGTTCTTGGGTATTACAATACCTTGTGAAAATGAAATTAATTTCTCATTATATGTTCGATAGAGAATATCATTATCATATTTTAAGATATCATTCAAGATAGAAAATATTTATGTAAAGATTATGTCACTGTATCTTTTTCCAGTTTCAAATTATATAGTTTCAGTATATCTTACAACATTGCATGTTTAGTAAAATTAGTATCGAATGGAATCTATTCTGAACACATTATCATCTCAAAAAAACATAAAAACATTAATATTATATTCAAGTTTAATTTTCATTTCTTCAATATAATCTCTATCATCATTTACTGTTATACACAGATTATAATGTTGATAAACAAGAGTGTTATCCCAATCACTAGCTACATTTATTTCTTCCTCATTTAAAGAATAAAATTTATATATTCAATATATTCCATGATATATCAATTGTTCTTACAACTCATCAGGAGAAATTTGTCTTCAATAACAACAATATAAACATATAAAAATGATTTGAATAGGGTTATATCAATTATTTATTGCACAGTTTTTAAAATATTTAACCCCATCCTCATTCAATTTTATCATATGATTATAATCCATACTTATTGAATTCATATTCATTTTATTTATTTCAATAATATTTATATTTAATAAATAAATAAATAAATACCCTGAATTAATTCTTATAATTTATCATTTTTCACATACCAAAATTACATAATCTATAAATTTTAAAAAACATATAATTAAGAATGATAATACATATGTATGGGATATATATATTATATCCCTCACGATTTAAAAAAATGGTATTTGGATTCCAAATTAAAATAAATACGATATTGGTATATAAGAAGATATATGAGAGAAATTTTTTTATAAAAGGGGGACATCATTTTGATGTTCAGAAATCCATTATTGATTGAACACCATGGAAGGATAAATCACAAAAAATTTCACATAGATATGATTTTAAGAATTTTAATTATGTATGAAATAGATTATATTCATTATTTCTTATAAAAATAGGGGTGTGTAGTCTCTTCATGTTGTGTTATATTCTTTTATTTTGTAAACCTGAATTTATATTGTAAACATGGAATTTTAATGTCAAGTATATAAATTATTTAATAATTAATTTTTTTAACATATTTATGTGTTAAAATATAAGAAATTTCTTTCCACTAATACTGGAATAAATTATAAATAAATGTACATTAGATAACCTTTCTTAAAAATTGCATCAATAATGAGATAATGGTTGAGATTTACCAATTGAAAATGAATGACTAGTTTCTTAAATCAGTTGGGATTTATTAACTAGCTTTTTTTTCAAAAATAAAGATAAAATAGAATAAATACTAATGGTTTTTATTTCATTAAATATTTTATAGTAGAATTGGATTAAAATAATGTACTGGAAATTTAATGTTATTATTAGTAAATCTACAACCTTGTGTAATTTATTTATTTAAAATATTTTATTGTAAACTCATTTTAAAACCCAAATGAAATGGATTTAATTTATATTGTAATGACATTAAGTTTAATGATTTTATCTCTTTATATATTTTAAACATGGTTATAACATAACTTTATATAGAAGATTTTCTTTTTTTTATTAATTTTTCTTATCAAAATTATGTTTCAAATTTATAAAACATTATTATATAGGGAAATTTTACTGTTTTCATATATGTAATAAATGTTGTTTATTACAAATATTATCCCCTATTTATATTTTTAATTATATGAATTTCTCATCATCAATATCATAATAAATACCATTATTGGTTTATCATATATAGAAAATTTTATCAATGAAAATCCCAACATGCCTATTTGGTCATATTTCACATTGTCGGAAAGTGAATTACATGTCTTCAAGCCTTGTGGATTTCAACTAAAAACATTACATTAAAAATCTATAAAATTTGTTTAATGTTAACCCTTTTATGAATAACACACCAAGGAAACACATCCTTAATGACCAAAGGAACAATAAATCTAATAATTCTAAAAATAAAAAAAATTATTATACAACTCATCCAATTTTTTGGTACAATGACTACCTTTTGAGTTAAAATAAAAACTAAATAAATTTTTAAAAGAAAAATAAAAGTCCTCTCATCAAAACTAAAAAAATATCAATTTCAACACTAGAAGATATCTGTCCTTTCTAAAAAAATATTCTTTTTTAAAATACTCTAAAACCAAACAAAGAATTAGTCTTTAAAATCCATCATCCTTCTAATAATTAATTAAAAAATACTCAAACTCAATTTCAATTTATAATCCTTCCAAAGAAACCCTGAGTTTTTTTTGATATTACCTTTTTTAAAATAATTCATTTAAAACAACTATACCAAAATAGAAACCAACAAATATTTTCATTTATAATATCATCTCAATTGTGGGAATAAATACATTTTTATTTTTCATGTTGTTTTTTGTGTTTGAAGACAAGTATGGAAGTTGTTATCCAAAATAAGTATGATGTTATTTGGATTCAGGGAAGAAAACCATTGATGATTTGGTTGGGAGTATATGTACTAAAGTATTATGTGATCATATGAAGAAAAGGAGATCACATAATCATATATACTATTGATGATCATGTGATCTCATGATGTAAATCAAATCATATGATATCATAACCTAATTAGGTTTAGGTGATGAATCATTAAGAATAACATGATGAATATTTAACCTAAAATGATTGATTTGCCTTGTAGATTATTAAAATTACATGATATCATGATGTGAAGGCCATGTCATGACCCTATAAATGAATCTGATGATCAAAGAAAAAATATATGAGATGATGTTGTTTCACAGTCACTCATAATCAAACTATTTTGTAAGTACCAATGAATCAGGGAATTAAGTTAAGGGAAGTTCATGAATTTAGTAATGATTTATAAGGGTAAGATACTTATGACATGTGATAAAGGTCGAGAGGATAATCTTGAAGTTTTATTGTGATGGGACTGTTACGATTGCATGATTCAGTCAAGGGTAAGAGAAACATGAAAGGCCATTGTGAAGTTTGGCAAGGACATGGAAAAAGTGAAGGGTCAGGATTTTAATAGTTATGGATGTCTATTTATGCCCATAAATAATCCTTAAAACATCTTTAGTAGTGATAATAATTTTCATAAATATTTTAATCAAAATGAAAAACTAGAGAAGGTTGTTCATGTTAAGTGAAGGTGTTTATGTGATAGAAGTCACAAATGTAGAGCGCATGACGAAAAGGGAATTATGTGATTGAAAAGGAGAAATTTTGTTAGATATTTCACATAACATGATGTAGGTTTCAATATTTATTTTTATAAGGGTTTTTTTAAACTGGATATTCATAAAGACAAATATATGCAATCATTCCTCAGGGCTAGGCATTGGGGGCCTTGCACAAGATTTATCTAATAATGTAATCCAGTAAGGGATAAGTGATCCAATAGTAAAATCTATCTGAAAATGCTATTTTTTTATCTTTGATGAAATAAGTTTATAAATATAGACCCATTCAACTTTGATCCATCTCGAAACCGATTTTTAGAAAATCCTACTAGCAGAGCAATGTGTTATATTAAGTAAAAAGGGAGTAGTGAGATTTAACATTCAGAATTGTTGTAAACCCGGAGGGTTATTGATTAGTATCCAAACATTGTAACCGTTTTATGATATATTGGATTCGATACATTATATCATAACCTCTGTAATATTCGTGGATATAGACAAGTGATGGTGAACTAAGTAAAAATCTTGTTTCATATGCATGTTTTAAGTTTTTTGTAATATTTTCTATCGAATGAAAATATATTGGAGTTTTTCAATGATGAATGAAGATCCGAAGATGATTTAGTTTTCTAATACCATACCCTAATTATTCCTCCCCTACACCCAGGTTATTTAACCTGGTTATGATAAGAATTAATATCAATGGGGTTTGGCTTAGTGGTAAGCACCCCATAATCCTATAAGAAAAATGAGGGTTCAAAACCCATTGGGAGAAGGACTGTAGTAGACTGTAGAAACTGTAGAAACATGGGGACTATAGAAATGGAAGGAACTGTAGAGATAATAGGTCATTGTAGAGGTGGCAGGGTACTATATAAGCGGTGGATACTATGTAGTACTATAGCAGGCAATGTACTATAGCAGTACTGTTTACAGAATGGGCCTTGGGCCAAAAAATTTGGCCTACAGGCCATGTAATGGGCTAAATGACCACTGAGACTTAGAGCTATGTTATGGGTCTCCCTCTACACTGTTAAAACAGTTATTTTCTGTGCTTTATAGAATAAATGAGGATTCAGCCCAACCTTTTAAAAAATATCAATAGGATATTTTAAAGTCATATTTTATCTCTCAATATAAGTAATTTATTTTATTAATTATAAAGGGATTCTGATCTATTATGGAATCAATTTTCAATTAATAAAGAATCAGATACATCGCTAATTCTTATCATTTGGTATGTATATGTTTACATCATCAATGAATGTAATTTCATATATTATGAACAATTTATTTATTAGAAGTAGACTGTGATAATTTGATGACTACACAAGAGGAATCAGTGTTTTACAGGGATATTTTTATAATAAAATATAAATTAATGTGAAGTTGTGTAATTCATCAATTAAAACACTGTAAATGATATTAAATATATTTTAATGTGGTTCAAATTTCATATAATCTAAACTATAGGTTATATGTAAATTTAATAATGAACCTAGGATACAACTTAATGAGTTTGTTAATGTATTCTATGATTGGGTTAATGTTTCTATGGAGAAAATGTCTGGTCTTAGGGAAATTATTGATGATATAAAGATCATAGATTCCATCTTATAAATATTTCCACCTCATTAAAATCTAATATTCTCTGTGCTAGGTGAAATAGATTCAAGTATGTAGCCATTGGATAGCTTAAAAAATACTCTAGTCATATATAAGGTGAGAAATGGTGATTGGAAGGCTGAAAAAGAAGGGAACTCTAAAGAAGTTAAATTTAAGGCCATAAAAACTCACCATAGAATATTGACATGAATAATGAGATGTATATGAGGTGATTTCATTCATTTAATCAAATCTATAAAGAGTAAAATGAATGTTTAAAAAAACATCCTCTTACATGATTTTTTGTGGAAAGGGTACCCATTATGCAAAAAAGTATCCTAAGGAGTTTCATGATGATAATGTGGATGATGATTAAATTATAATGAAGAATATGTTAGCTACTATGAAATTAAGGATAACTAATATGTTTTATTTATTCAATAAGAATATTATTATTTAATAAAAAACAATAGCTAATAAGAAACACAGTAAGAAGATGTTTGATACTAGAAAGTGTTTATCCTTCATTATTCATAGTCATTTCCAATTTAAATTTTTCATGATGGTTTGTAAAAAGGTTTTAAATTTAAAAATATTATCCCATGGGATTGGAAAACCAGTTGGGTAGCGAGGCCCATTTTTCTGCACTAGTTCTAAATCAGTTCTATCCCAAAAAAAATTTATAGGGATTTTATACCTAGTTAAATCTATTCTAGAGACATATCCACTTGTAGTATCCATAAAATGATGGATTTCTATAAAAACACTCTCTCAATAATTTACAAAAATTCCAAGGAAATTTCTTATTCTTTAACTCATCATTATACTTATCCTTTGAGATATCCCTAGAAATATCTATACAAATATCCCTAGGTAACCCACTAAATATTTCTCATTATAGTTTAAAAATGTTTAAAACCCATTATTTACCAACTATAGTGACCCAAGATTAACATTGATGGATGATATATATTCATTGATGAATATTCAATACATTACACAAACACATGCATGCAGACCATAATAGTTTAGTGCCTTTGTAAACATTGAAACATAACCTTAAAACATTTCAAAAGATCTTCAAAATTTCCCATAAATATCTTACCCTACATTAATAATCACAATCAATCCCTAGTAAAAAATCTTCATAACCTAGGTAAAATAACAATAATAAAGGGTGAGCTAAAATACAGAGAAAAGGAAAAAATGATGATACATAAGAATGAAATATGAAAAGGTGTATGAAATCACGATAAAACTTTTGAAACCCATACCATGCATATCAATGATCATAAACATGAATCATTGAATAAATATTCCTCGTTCATAATACATTAATCATAATAGAAAAAACATGACTCAGGAGAGCATAAAATTTGAATATGACATAGACTTTTTTCCTGCACATCAACTTATAACATTGTGAAAATATGTTATTACAAATAGGTCACTCATTAAGATAAAGACATGAAATGAATACCTCCCTTAAACTTATATACATTAAATAGTGTCCCCACATAACATTGTGAACATATAATCTAGTTCATGAAGAACATTTTGATCATGTAATCAGGTTTAAACATAATACTGCGAACATGTAATGATGTTCATGTATAGATGGTTATACAACCTGGGCAGGGCACACCACCGTCTCCAATGGAATACATTTTTTATTATATCAGGTTCACTGCCTCTTCTAGCCATGTCTACCTCGTGCGATATAAAAATCTTTAACCAATACATTTGATAAGGATATGGTTCCCACCCTAAACATAATGAAATCATACATATGTGTTCCAAAAAAAACATTATCATTCATCATATCATAACCTATGAAATTAAATGGGTATCATAAAAATTTAATCATATCATAACCTATGTAAAAGATATAGGTTTAATAATCATTTAATCATAGCATAACCCCTTAAAAGATATGGTTTCATAAGAGTTGTATCAGGGTATAAACATTGTAAGAGAAAAATGATTCATAATCAACTTTTCATCCTGAACATGAACCACTTAAATAAATAATTATAGTGGTGTCCTTGGATCATATTCTCATAAAAAAATAAAATATATCAAAGGTTTTCAACACATATGGGGAAGGATTTTGAGGAATAATTGTAGAATTTATTAAGGTAAATAACCTTTTTATAGAAATATATTTTAAATCATGAAAGATTTTCAAAATAATTTTCATTTAAATCCACATGGAATATATATAATGTAATCTTTAAAAAATAATTTAAAACATTTCGTAAGGAATATATCTTTCCCACATTGAAAACAATTTTTAAAACATTAAACAAAATTGAAAATATTTTTCCTTTAAAAGTAATTTAAAAAAAATAATTCCAAAAATATTTTTTAATATCATTTTATATAAAACAATCACACAAACATTCAAAAAAATCTACAAAAAATTATGGTTATGAAATCTAATAAATACATAAAAGCTAAACATTACTTCTGCACCTTAAATTTTTTAGAAAGGTTCCATAATCAAGAAAACAGGAATAAGATTTATTCAAAATCTATTTTGTAATAAAGTAAAAAATTGGAATTTTTTAGAGTTTTGACATTATAATATTAAATATTTTTTGAAATCAATTTTATAAATCATGGTTTTTTAAATAAAACATATTTCCAACTAAAGAGAGAAATGAAGTCATATTTTCTCAAAAAAATTCTAATTATCAAAAGTAACATATTGTGAAAATATGGTCCAATTACTTGAATATATAACGAATATCTATAGGTTTAGAATATTCATTATAATTCATTATATATGGATTATAATATTTATTCAATGGAAACAAACTCATAAAAAATCCTGATAAATGATGAGATTGTTTCAATTAACAACTACCACTTTGTTAATGTTGAATCATAATCCCTATGAAATATGAAAATCTCATAAAGCATAGAATATAATTAAAATAAGTATATTAATGATAAAACATTTCATTGGGGGATTATATAATCTTATTTAATGAATATAGGTGAAAAACATACCATGTGTCTCTAAGAAGGGAAATTTAGAAAAAAACTTTCATACCACTTTGGTAACTTTGAAACCATACTTCCATGAAATAGAGATTAAAATATGGCTATTAAATTAAGAAAAAAATCTATATAAAAATTTAAAAAATTCACAAGAATTATATACGCCACATTGATTAAATAGGTGGTGTATATAGAATGTGTCTCAAAAAAGTAAAAACGTGTTACAGAAATCCCATACCACTTGTCTGGAATTCCTTTGTACACATTAAAAATTAGTTTATAACAAATTTATGTTCATTTTAATTATTTTAAGGAAACAAATTAATATATATCATACCATATATGGTTTCATATGAAATTTTTATTGCCCATTTGTTAACAATGCCAGTTTAAAGTCGCGTTTTGGGTAATAATCACTTTTTTTTCATATTGTTTTGATTTTTTATTTTTGATTCTATTACATTATTCATAATTTAATATTTTTTATAAGGTAAAAACAGAAAAAAAAAATCATATATATTCATTATATATTTATTTATAATAATATATAAAATATATAAATTGGAAATGAAATACACCATTAATAGAGACGGTAGGTCTCACGTACACATGATTGATGTTTCCATTTTTTTTAAAGGTCAAAGAACAATAAATAAAATAAAAATGTTACAAGAGATGAAATGATGAGATTTTTCTACAATCTCTATCAAAAAGATAAGATAAATCAGCTGGTAGATTGTCAAACCAAGTCATACTTTGATGGACTCCTTTGTTAGCAAGAGCATCAGCAACAACATTTTCTTCACGGTAGGCATGAGTAGCAATGTAATCAATCCCATGGAGAGTCTTCAAGCAATTCATCCAACGTGTAGTGAGAGGTTGGGACAGATGAATGATGCCATTACAGATGGCATGAATGATGGTGGTAGAATCACTTTCAATCCAAATCTTTCTCCATCCTTTTTGAAGCGCAAACTCAACAGCGTGAATGACTCCAAGCATTTCCGCCTCCATATATTAAGAGTGACCACATCCAACATAGAAGCAACCCTGAGATGGGCCAGGTGAGTCTCTGATGATTGAACCACAACTGGAAGGTCCTAGATTGCCTTTAGAAGCACCATCAACGCTCACTTTGATCCATCCCAGTATCGGCGATTCCCAGAAAACATCAAAGGAGCGTTTGGGTGCAGGGTAGATTCCAGGAACATGAAGATGACGAAGTATCTCCAAGTCACTAACTGAGTAGTTGCAACAGTATTTTTGAATTGAGGCGGCTTCATGGATTGCAATAAGAATCTGAGTTTTTCTTGCATTGAGACTAAATGAGCGATTATTATGAATGAGATCATTTCTAGCATACCAGATCTCATGCAGGAGTTCCGCCACAGCCGCAAGAAAAATATTTTTAACCTGTGAAGAAGCTTGATGTCTAATAATTTTTTTTTAAAATGATGAAATAGATTCAGTTAAGATCCATCTGCAATTGAATAATTCAAAAACATAATTCCATAAAGTAGAGGCCGTGGCACAAGAAAGAAAAATATGATCGGCGTCCTCCCTGTTTTGATTGCACAAGAAACATTTAGAACAAAGATGAATGCTGAACTTTTACAGAATAATTTCAGTGGGAAATCTATTATGAGAAATACGCCAAATAAGGGTGAGCCAAGAAAGTTTAATCCAAGGTTTATTGAAATGACTCACCCAATGATAATTAGATTCCTCATTAGAAAATTTATGCTTATAAAAGTTTTTTGAGTCAAGCATACCATTTGGAGTAGGTTCCCAAACAAGGAATTCCCCATCAGAGGAAAATGGATAATTATCAATAGTTTGCACAATATGTTCAGGGAGGTCATGAATATGAGAATGTAAGACATCTTTTATGGACTGACTAGTATTACCAGGAATGACATTGGGTGGTAACAGTGAGATCAGGGGTTTACCACACCATTTTCCACACCAAAAATTAATGGAAGAATCAGCACTGACCATCCATCTAGCATTTTCCATGATCATACGGTAAGAGTCTCTGATAGAAGGCCAGATTGAAGAGTTGATGAAATTCGAATTACACAATAAAATTTTATGAAGAAATCTATGATTTGAAAAATCATAAACTTTAGAAGTAGAATTGATAATACCCCATGTTAGACAGGCTTGCAGAGCGCTATTGAACAACATTATATTTTTAAGGCCAATTCCACCTTTATCAGTCAGTTTAAAACAAGAATTCCAAGTAATAGTGACAAGCTTCTTTTCAAAAATACTTCCAATCCAAATAATGTTTTTAATGTAAGTATTAATTTTTTTCAAGATGCTTATAGGCCATTTATAAATCATGAGGTCGTACACCATTTTAGAAACAATGGTGGATTTGACCAAACATATTCGCCCAGCCATGGAAAGGGATTTACCCTTCCAATTAGAGAGTTGGTTAAGGATTTGATCTATGATATTAGAAAAGTGGCTAACTTTGGGTCTACCCCAAAAGATAAGAACACCTAAATAAGAGAAAGGTAAGAGACCTTCTTTGATACCCAGATAAGTGGTAATGGTATATTTTCTTCCAACCAAAAAGTTCTTACCAAAAAAAATATGAGATTTTTTCCAAGATATAGCTTGACCAGAAACATCCTCATAGTGGGTTATGGCTTTCTTAAAAACATGAATGTTTTTTTGATCCCCTTTAAGAAACAGAATAATATCGTCAGCATATAAAAGATGAGTAGGGGCCATTAAGTTTCTGGTAACTTGAATAGGCTTAAGTTTACTTTGATCCACCAGACTGCTGAGAAGCCTACTTAGGTAATCCTCAGCAATAACAAAAAGGATGGCAGAAAGGGGGTCACCCTGTCTAACACCATTAGAGCATTTAAAAATCCTCTAGGAGTGCCATTAATGATAATAGAGATGAAAGCTGATTGAAAAAGAGTCTTAATTATTCCAATAAAGGTATCATTAAACCAAATGTTTTTTAATACTTTGAAGATAAAATTATAGTCTATGGTGTCAAAAGCCTTTCTGATATCTAATTTAATAGTCACACATCCTCCTCTAGTGTTTTTATTTAGACTGTTGGTACATTTGGAGGCAAGACAAATGTAGTCTTGAATGGACCGACCATTAATGAAGCCAAATTGATTCCAAGATACAATTTTATTACAAATAGGAGCAAGTTTATTCGCAATGATTTTGGTAATAATCTTATAAAGAGTTTTAATCAGGACAATTGGTGTGAATTGATGGATCTGAGAGGAATTTGCAACCTTGGGAATTAAGGTTAAAAATTGAGCATTGATCTCATGTGGTAAAGATCCATGAATGAAGAAGGTCCTGACAAGTTTACAAACATCATTGTGGATAATATCACAATGCTTTTGAAAGAAACCATTATTGAACCCATCTGGGCTAGGTGCACTGTATGGATTAAGGCCAAAGACAGTGTCTTTAATTTCATGGTCGAGAGGAATGCTTAAAAGCATTACATTGTCCCTTTCATCCACCATTAAGGGAATGATGTCAGGTTTAATCTCAGTATTAACATTCGGGCCATTAAAGATGTTATAGAAGTAAGAGGTAACATGGTCTGTAATGGCCTATTCAGAATCTATGATTAAATCATTATTGATAGGCTTATAAAGAGGGTGATTGACCTTTCAGATTCTTTGAAGGCAATTGTAAAATTTGGTATTACGATCTCCATCTGTAAGCCATTTAGTCCTAAACATTTGCTTACGAATATCATCCTTAAAAGTGAGCACGGAGTTATGTTTGAGGGAAATGATTGCTTCCAATTGGGGATCCATATTGAAATCAGAATTGGTATTTTGAATTTGAACCATGTTAAGCTCACTTTAAAGATTGGAGATATCAAGATCTATTTGTGAGTTCATAGTTTTAAACCAATCTTTAAGGGCATGTTTAAGAATTTTCAATTTGCGTAAACAGGCAAAGGAGTCATTATGATGATTCATAGAGTTTTAAGTGTTAAAGATTAAAGTAACACAGCCCAGGTTTGTGGACCAAGCATTATTAAATTTGAAGGGGGGAATAGGCTTACGATAATTCATAAGGCAGCTAACAAGGATGGGATGATGATCGAAGTTGAGTCTAGGGAGAGTAATGCTGGATATTTTATCCCAGTTATCAAGAGACTTCATGTTAACGAAAGCTCTGTCAAGCTTTCTGGCAACATTTTTGTTGTAGAGTTTCCTGTACCAAGTATATTTATCACCAACAAGAGAGATTTCAAAAAGGCTACAATTTTCAATTGTATACCTGAATTCCCTAGAGGATATGGAAAGATGCGAGGGGCCAATTTTTTCAAGAGAGCTAAGGATGGCATTGAAATCACCCATAACTACCCAAGGATCAGTAATAGCATTGGATAAATCAATAAGTTCATGCCATAAAACTTATCTTGATATCTATTCCTAGCATAAACCATAGTGAAAAAATGTGCCTTCCATTCTATGAGAAATCACAGGTGAGTTGTTGTTCATAAATTCTAAAGATATTGATATTCTAAAGGGAATTATGAAAAAAGATCCACATGGAGTCCATCTGAAATCTATTTTGACAAGAGCAAAGAAAACTATAGTTAAGAGATCTAAATCTCATGAAGCTTGTATTAAAATTGACTTTAAGTTCTCAAATGGCAAAGAGATGGGGCTTATGGTTGTTTAAAAACCTCTTAAGAGTTGTGAAGATATCCTTGTTAGCCACTCCCTGAAAATTCCAATAAAGAAGATTCATAATTATTTGTGTTTTGGGTTTGAACCCTTCTTTGTATTTTTGATTTTCCAGAACCCTTCTTCCCCTGGGATCATGTGACCATAGGGGAGGAAGCAGTTTTATGTTTGTTATCATAAGTTTCAGAACTTTTAAGAGCATTTGTTTTCAAAACAGAATTTGAAATATGTTCAGGAATTGGATTATTGACAGTAATGTCCATGGGGGTATCACTCATAGCTCCATGAGTAGTGTTGTGTTCAATTGAAGTAGTTATTTCTAATTCAACCAGAGAAATATTAGAATCTGGTGAACCTTGATCCGGATTAGACAGAGCAGGAGGAGAATTTATAGGAGCAATGGTCTAGTTATGAACCAAAACAGAAACTTGAGAAGGGGGTTTCTAGCTACTATCTGAACAGTTTCAGAATTAACTGAGGAATTCACATCGTTTTTAGGTAGATTGACAGTGTAATCCTCAGGTTTCAAGGGTTCTGGGGTGGGAATAGAAATAATAGGGTGAGGCTGAGGCATTTCAGTGTTCTGTTTTTCAACCGAAGGGCTAGAAACCATCCTGTAATCCAATGCAGGGGGAGAAGCAATAGAAGAACTGGTCTGGTCATGGTCCAAAACAGCAACTTGAGCAGGGGGTGACAATTTCCAACTGCTGTCCTGACAGGATTGGCTGAGGATTTCACATTATTTTTGGGCGTGAGAGTGAAATCCTCAGGTTGCAAGGGAACAGAAATGGAAGAGGAAGTAGTAGGATGAGGCTGAGACATATCAGAGTCTTGTTTTTCAATAGAGGGGCTGTGAAACAGCCTGTTGTCCAAATAGGAAGCAGGAGCTTGAGCAAACTCAGGTTGCAGAATAGAAACAACAGGAGGAGTGTGTGAGACGTTGTGTGGCATAAAAGTATTAACAATGTTATTAGTATCAACACAAACAGTGGTTATAGGAGTAGGAGTGGTAGTTATCTCAACATATTTGTGATGTTGTAACACAACTGAGTTCTGTATGCCAACAGGAGGGTTGGACACTCCTCTGTTAACAGTAGTGGACTCATTATGAGGAATAGGGACAGGAACAAATGTGTGTGTGATTCTGTGTGCGGTAGTATTAGCAGTAGTATCAACATTAGGATCATAGGACTCAATTACAGGATTTACAGAAACAGGAGGACCGAACGTAGAAATAGAAGTGTGCAGAACAGAAATACCTGGATCTGAAACCTTATCCATGCCACTTTGTCTCTTCTTAGAGACATCAGAGGGACCATTCCGCACTGAAGGCACTGAGGTCTCTAAGTCCCTACAATAAATCTCATTCAACATAGATATACCAGAAATGGATGCAATATTAACTGAATTAGGAATAGTGTTGGGATTGATTATGTTAAGGTTATTACTATCACTTTTAGTTACTAGTTTTTGACATCCAATAGTAGTGTTATCTTCCCTTTGACTGTCCTCTTCCTCCTCCACCAAATCCCCCCAGGATTTACCATCCAATAGCAGTGTTATCTTCCCTTTGACATGACTCTTATTGTATGGAATGAATAAAAGTTCAGTGATATATGTATATATATATATATTATCATAATCGTATAATTTTATGTCATATATATCACAAATTTCATTTAAAACTATTCTAAAATCATTTTATGTATGTCATGAATGAATTAAATCATTTCAGAAGGTGGTAGATTGATGTACACACGAACGATGTTGTCGTATTTCCAAAAAATAGAAAGCATGATGTTAGGTGTCATACATAAATTAAATATTAATAATAACAACATAAATATAATAAATATAAAATATAGTCTATATATACATAATTATTCCCAACCATTAAAGGTGGTAGTGAAATAATGAACAACATCTTTTCATGTGGTAGTAGCCTACTATACACATGAACGATGATTTTGTATCCCATTTTATAGAAGTTTGTGAATTTTTATGTCAAACAATTAACATAAAAAATCTCAATTTATTGAAGATACTGATTTTATTATGTATTAAATAATATAAAAGAATTTGAAGGGGACTTGGGATTAAATATTATAAAGACAATTATTGATGAACATTAACTATCCTAGGGTATTATTTTTGGTTTTCACCAAAGGAATAATTTGGCTAGATTTAATCTTAAATTAAGGCTTCATGGTTTAGAGGGTAGTAGTGGATGATTGAATTGGGGATAGTTTGGAATATTCAAATTGAATTAGATTTGTGAATGAGTGAGGAACGTGATTCCCCTTTTATAGTTTAGGTGGAGTGTCACTCTTCTAAATTCCAGAAGGTAAAAACTAGTGTGAGGTCTCTCTGACATCATTTGTAACAACCCAAAATTTTATCGATGGTAATTTAAATATAATAATGTCCCATAGAATCAAATAAATAACAAAAAATAATCATTATAAATGAAATATGTGGTATTTCTATATGTGAAGAACCTAAACTGATTAAATAGTAATATAACATTTCAAATTGTAATATGACACTTATGAATAGTAAAATGGACAATGGAAAAGTAACATCACATATTAAGGAATAAATAAATTTTATCCATCTTATAAATGAAAATATTATATAATTATATGATGGAATAAGTAAATAAAGGTTTTAGAAATTACTAATTATGTTTTGTTTTTTTATAAAATAGAAGTGATTATTTTCAATTTATAATTAAAATGGTTATTTAAAAGAAACTTTATTTCCATAAATTGTATTAATAAATCAATATTATTTTATCTTATGATTATAATATAATTTTATGAGATCTCAGTTAATTTTTCATAGTGTTAAAAAATTTGTAATAATTTTAAAAACTGTATTATATATGTACATGAAAATTTTAATTAAAAACATTGTCATATTTAGAAAATTATATTCATAAAATGGAGTTTATTTTTATAATTTCACACATCTAAAAATTATTTGGGGGAATTTTTTTCATTTTTCTAAAATACTTGAAGTTTTTTTGAATAGTAAAATATGATAATTTACAATAAAAGCTAAATCCATGAATTATGAAATCACAAAATATGTATGGATGATGTAAGCCCAAAAAATAGAACTTCCCTTAATTATAATAATATTTATGGTGATAATTATCAATATATTTTTATTATTAAGAAAAAATAATAAACTAATGAATAAAATAATCATAAACACTCCTCTCGTCCCCCATAAATACCACCACTCACATCCTTTTCTCCTCACACCTCTCATGTTTTTATCCTTGCCTAAATAATACTCAAATATATTTCCAAAACCATGAAACACACCCAATAGACCTTTTTATTAACAAAATACCAAAAATAATCTCTCCAAGGAGGTTCTCCTAAAGAAGTATTCAAGAGGTAAAATCCTTTTTCTTCTCATTTAAATTATTTTTAATTTCTTTTCTTTTCTTACTTTCTCCTAAACTCCAACATAAAAATTGTATGATAACTCAAGTACCTTACATATAATGTAATATTATTATTCTAATGTATTAATTAATCATAATTTCATTCCCCTATCCATTTTTACTATATGGGAAAACACCATATTTAATGTGTTAATTTAGCACATTCAATGACAAAATTTTTTCATTTTTTAATTCCTCCTTCAATACTTCTCAAAAAATCATTTTTAGGGTTAAAAATATTATAATATATGTATTAAAACATATTTAATGTTTTGGAAACATTTCATATTCATAATATTAATTTTTAAAACAAAACTATTTTTTCATGATAGAAAAACTGCCAAAATATTTTCAATGATCATCTCTAATGTCTAATGTAATGGTTAATACTCACCCCAATTTACCAAATGAAATATTATAAAAATTTAATCTTAGGTATTTTCATTAATATCATATAACTTCAATTCTATATAACCATTATCATTTTATATGATTTTCTATACATGTATATAAGTACTCAATCATGAAATCCAAGGAACCAAACACTCACAAATGATGAAATTGTATCTTATAACTCATCGAAAGGGGCCTAAATAAACTTAATAAAATTAGAGTACAAAAATAAATTTAGAAAGGGTTCTTATTTTTTCAATTAATTTATTTAATTTCAATATCCAGGATATTAAGATCATGTGAAGAACACATTCAGACATATGGTATGTGATTCTACCCGAACCTCCTTTCTTCCTTCGAGTTACACTTTCTATCTCTTTAACCTAACTTAAAACTTTTTTATTTTTATATAATACATTTAAATTATTTTAATATCTTTTAAAATCAGGTATCCAGATCAATTTATCATTAAATTTTATGGATATGCATATTTTAATAATGTTTTCTTCTAAATTCTTCTTGATAAGCAATCCTGATTAAAGGGAACATCTCAATTTCTTACCAATTTTCAAGTACCATCCATAATATATTTTTAAAAACCATTATTTTTATAATATCACTATTTTTATAATAACAATATACCTTTTTAATTTCGTGTTTTATGAACAAAATAATTTTTTTCTCTTTAAATGATCTTTAATATTTTCTATAAACTGCACTAAAGTGTGTCATTTATAATGTTTCTTAAACACTTTTTTTAAAACACTTCCACTTAAATTTGAAATTATTTATCATGATATATGACTACTTTACCATATCAATTTATATGTATGATTTCTATCAATTCGTTCATTAATTCTGTTATGATATTTCTTTTTTATTCCTAAAGGCATGATTATGATACCAAATCCATTCCATGGGTAACCCTTGCGCTTGATTTTTCATGTGAAACATTTATTCATGAACATGTTATGATTACTGTTCCTAGATATAACCCCAATATGTTTGATAATTTTTAGTCTCATGAGACATCATATAGGAATAGAGAGTGAACCTGATTCCTTTATGGGGATTTTTCCACCATGTCATTAATGATATAATTGAATCATTTTTTGTCATGTTATATGTTGTTTCTACATTACTATGATGTCATGGTTATATGTTCCCATGTTATTAATGTTATTATTCCTTTTTTTATTCATGTTCCATGACTTTATTTCATCATTTTATGTCTTCTAGCCCATGGGCTATGTTTTAATCCCATAGTACTTCAATTACTAGGATTTGTAGCTCATCATTTTTGTTCTTGTATTCCCCAGGTTATACGATGTAGATATAAGGGATAAAATGAATTTAGGATATCATTATGAAGACTATATAAAATATTTTTTCTATTTTGGTTTCATGATGCTTAATTGTGTACATTATTTTTTTGGAAACTATATATTACGATCCATGTCAAGTAATTTAATGTTTAATTATTCTTAAAGTCATATAATAATATTTGTAAAAGTATATGTCTTCTAAAGTTGTTATCAGATAAAGGATTAGTTATTTTTTAGATTATATGGAAAGAACATTATTAAGAACCTTGTGGGTAATTCATCCACAATGGATAACCAAGATTGAAATGTTGTGAATCACAAGATAGTATGTACATTGTGTTTACAAGTTTATACTTCTATATTCAATGATTCTTATATATATTCTTATTTTCTATATTTATGATCACCCATCTTTTACTTTATTTTTCATAAGTAATGTGTGGAAATATAAGAACACATTCTCATAATCATTGTGATAGGAAATTTGATGGCTTTCGTAATGATATTCCAAATATGAAGGGAATCAGTGCTAAAATATTTATGAAATTACTTTCTCAAATAAATCATGTTATGAATATTAAATTTTATTTGTGGAAATCCATTCTAATCTCATAAAATATAAAGTTGACATTGAATCCTTCATAATTAAAAGGCCTCTCATGTTAAATGGATATTTGAATCACCTCCTTAGAGAACAATGGTTTAACTCCATTGAGAATATATTATTTGTCCTACAGTGCTTAGAAGAAGATAATGCTGTGCTTTTAGTCTATTACTTTGATGTTGAAGATGATTAGTGGTGGAAACTAATCAATAACACAATATAAAAATAGGAAACTGATTCCATGGATTGGGAAGTATTCAAAAAATTATTTTTCAATAAATATTTTACCCATCCCCTCCTTCTAAATAAGGAAATGGAATTCATCATACTCAAGAAGAAGGAAGACGGGTCTACATAAGTATATGAGGACAAAATAACAAGGGTTGAAAGATTAACCTCTGGATTTTTCATGAACATTTAATTCAAGGTAGATTGCTTATTTAGTAGACTAATCTCATGTCTTAGAAATGTTTTGGTGATTCAAAACACCCAAAAATATGATGATATTTTTTATTTTTACCTTAAGGCTAAAATGTGGATCAAATTATCTTAGTGGTATCTTGGGCCTGATGAAAAAAGAGGAAAAATGAGCTTAATATAGATTTATCAATATAATAATCCCATGATTGAATGATGACCCAACATCCTACATGTTAAAATTGTACAAATAATCATCATTGAAACTTCTTAAAGGGAACTAAGAGATTATTCAAATTTTGAAGAGAGAGGAATATGGATATTAAGTTCCAAAGGTATATATAGAATCCCACTAATGCAGAATAATAATAGAATGGTCAGATCAACACTCATCCTATAGTGGACTGTTTCAATTGCATGAAACATTGGAATTATGATAGCCATTTCCCTGAGCGAATTTTTTACTAAGGAAATACCAGACAACCTCCAAGGTAGAAAGGAAAGGAATATATTATCACTATTATTGAGGTGGAGTCCAAAAATGATGTGGTGATAGGAATTCTGGTTATTTCTTTAAGAATATAAAATGTGCTAATTGATTCTAGATCCAAAAATTCTTTCATATCATTGATGTTTTTTTGATCTATTCAATCACCAACTCAAAATTTGGAGGATAGTTAATATTTTAGTATATAAAATGGATCAATTATTGAATCCAAATTATGTAACTGGTCTCTAGTTAATTTTGTGGAATGAACCACCCATAAAATCTTGTTATACAGCCTTTGTTATAGTTTTATGCCATATTGGGAAAGGTTTGGATATATTTATATAAATCCTACATCAACAATCATTAAAGGTAGATCCTACTTCATATCCCAAAGAATCCTTCAATTGGTTACATGTGTACGAAGGTAGATGAATATCCTTTAGAATTATCATCATAATTGTGGTAATTTTTTGTTTATGAGAATGTATCTCTAGCTCAAAGGATTGTATCAAAGGACAAAATCATGCTCGAATTCATCCCCATCATGAGGGATTACACTGAAATATTCCATGAATAATTTCTTTTTCTTCCTCCTAATCATGATGTTGAGTTCCCAATTGAACATATTCTTGGATCACTACCTATATCAAATAAACCTTATAAAATGTCCACTGTTAAGCTACAATAAAAAAGTAGTTACATGAGAATCTGGAAAAGGGTTTTATATTCCCAAGTGAATCACTATGCGGTGTGATGGTCATATTTGTCAAGAATAAGGATGGATCAATGAGCATCTTCATTGATTATCATGAGCTCAAAAAATTCCTAATAATGAACGAGTATCTCCTACCGCAGAAATATGACTTCCTTGATCATGGAAATTTGGCCAGTTATTTCGATAAGGGGGACCTTGAGTCGGGATATCACCAACTAAATTTGATGGAGGAATATATTCCCAACACAACATTTTGAATGAGGTATAGAAACAATGAGTTTGTATTGATTCCCTTCGGACTAAATAATGCCCTAGAAATTTTCATGGACTTAATGAAGAGTATTTAGATTTTATCATGACCAATTTTTGGTAGTCTTTACAGATGATATTATGATATACTCTAAGAGTAAGGAGGAACATAAGGAGTATTTTATTACTATTTTTAAAACATTTTTAATTGAAAAACTATATTAATGGGACAAAACAATTGAGTTTTTGATAGTGGATGTTTCATTCTTACGGCATGTAATCAATAGAAAAGCAATATTTTTAGACCCTTACAAGACAAAGTAAATCGAAGAGTGGAACAAGACAACATCTATAACATAGATATATAGTATTATTGTCATAGAAGGGAATTACCTACAATTTTTAATGAATTATTCACAATTTTCCCACCCTCTAATCAAACTGACTTAGAATGGAGAAATATTTTTCTGGACCAGGGAATATGAATATTTTATTAAAGGGTAAAAAAGGCTTATCACAACACCTATGCTCAAACTAACAAAAAGTGGGGAAAACCTTATTGTGTAAACTGATTTCTTAAAGAAAGTATTAGGTTGTGTACAAATGAGAAATTATAAAGTGATATCCTACACCACAAGGAAGATGAAAATTCATGAGAAAAATATCATAGGCATGAACTAGAGTTGGCATTTTGGATATTTGAGTTTAAAATCTAGCTGTATTATTTTTTAGACAGTTGTGTGAAATATAAACAGATCATAAGAGTCCAAAATATATTTTCATGCAAGTGGATATTAATATGCTCCAGAAAAAATTGTTAGAGCTCAACAAATATTATAACTATTAAATCCACTATCATCCAGGTAAGAAAAATAATGTGGAGGATGCTCTATGTATAATGTACCAATCATATTTATCAATGATGATAATTAAGAAGAATCTAATCTTCTTAGACCTTCAAATGATGGAAATGGTAATTATTGAGGGGGTAATATCATATATCCATTATTAAATTATCTCTCAACAAACTATTATGTATAAAATAATGTTTTCTCAAAGATGTGATGTGTAAATTTAGAAGAAGGTGGAATCCATGAGAAAAGATAAATCATCAGAGTTCAAAGTGGATGAGGAGTGAGTCATTAAATTTGGGTAACTAATATATGTAATATCTGATCCATATATAAAAAAATTTCTTCTGAATGAATCACATAACTCAAGATTCTTCTATTTACTCATGGAGCACAAAGATGTATTGAGATCTCCGAAGGAACAATTGGTGGAACAATATGAAGAAGGATATCACTGATTATACATCGAAGTGTCTGGTATTATAGAAAGTGAATAATGAAACGGAAAAGTATAAAGGGATGATCCAAACATTACGCATACCTGTGTATAAGTGTGAAAATATCATCCTTGAAATTATCATTGGACATCCGAAGACATACATTTGAATCAATTCTATCTAGGTTGTCATGGATCATCTTATAAAGACAAATCTCTTCATCGTAACTAGGTAGGACTAATAACTAGACTAAAATGAAATGATATATGTCAAAGAAGTTGTAAGGATAAATTTAATACAACTTTCTATTGAATCTAATCGAGATTTGAGATTAACCACCATGTTCTGGAAAATTATCCCACATGTTCTCAGTACAAAGGAAAATTTCTGTACAACCTATACTTCTCAAATGGATTGTCAATATAAGTAGACTATTCAGAAACTAGAATACATGTTGAGAACATGTTAAATGACCTTCAAAAGAGTATGGGGACAAAATCAACCACTGGTCTAATTATACTACTACAATAGTTTCCACTCGAACATACAAATGGCTCTATATTAATCCCTTTAGGGTAAATTATTTAGAACACTATCTTGTTCGAATTAATTAGAAGAACATAATTTTCAAAAAAACCTAAAATTGTATACAAAATAGTAGAGAACATTAAATCCATTAAGCAATATATCATTGAATCCCACAAATAACAAAATATATATGCATACAATCATTGATGATAACTTCAATTTATGGTTGGAGACATGGTATTCCTCCATATAAACCATAGAAGAGGATCATGATCATTGGTATGAAATGAAATCTGAGTCCCAGGTACATTGACCCCTTAGATATTATTGGCCGAGTCAAAGATGTCACCTATCGACTAGAAATTCCACCAACTATGTCTCAAGTTCCGGATGTATTCCACATCACATCTCTCTCGAAGAAGTACATAAAGAATTCTTCACATATAATTTATTCAGAGGATGTAAAGTTGTAAAATTATCTCTCATATGAGGAGAATCCCAAGAACATCTTGGATCATAGAGATAATTTTAAACATGAGATGAATTCTCAACTTCTTAGAGTACTATGGTAGAACCATATGTACAAAGTGGTAATATGGGAACCCGAGGAAGCGATGATGGAGAAGTATCAACACCCATTCTCAACATAAAATGTAAAATGAAATTTTGATGGTGAAATTTCATAAGGGGGAGGAATGTAACAACCCAATATTTCATCAATAAAAATTCTTTTATTATAATTATGTCACATAAAATCACATAAATAACACACTAAAAACATTATAAATGAAAAATTAATGAAATAAGATGTATTTGATGAAGTTAAAGAACTTATACAGATAAAATCATAACATTACATTTCGAAGAGTAATATGACCCTTGGAATAGTAAAATGGAAAATAGAATAGTAACCTCACATATGAAGTTATTAATAAAATTTAGCCATAATATAAACAAAAATATGATTTAATTATATCATATTAATATAAACTAATTTTTTTGATAATTTTTAATTACATGTAATTTTTCTTATAAAACAATATTATTTATTTTCAATTTTATAAATAATATAACGTTTTAAATGAATATTTATTTCCTTAAAACGTATTCATAAATTAATATTTTTTTAACTTATGGCTATAATATAATTTTATGATACGTTAATTAATTTTTCAAAGTGTTACGAAATTAGTTTTAATTTTAAAATTGGTATTTTCCATGTAAATGATGATTTTAATTTAAAATAAAATTTATGATATTTAGAAAATTATTATCATAAAATTGGGCTCAGTATTAAATTATATTTTTTAAAAAATGGGAATGGTGATTTTTTTGGATTTATCTAATATACTTAAATTTTCAATGAATAATAAAATAGGATAATTTATGATACAAGCTAAATACCTAAATTATGGAATCACATATGATGTATGGGTTATTTAAGTGAAATATCACAATATATCCTTCACTATTTTTATATTTTTTGGTGATAATTCTCAATATATTAAAATTCATGAGGAAAAATATAGAACTAATGAATAAAATAATGAGAAAACACCCATCTACTCCCATATAAATTCCACCCCTCACCACCTCCTATTCTCATATCTCTAAATAATTTAGATTTGTCCAAATTATACTAAAATATCTTCCCAAGATCCTCCCCAATGTCCATCGGTCATTTCTCTAAAAAAAATACCAAACTCAATCCCCCAATTTTTTTCTCAAGTAGAAGGATTCAAGAGGTTAAAACTTCTATCTTTTCTCTTAATTTATTTTCATGTTATTTTCTTTTATTATTTTCTACTCACCTATTATAATCCAAATGGTATTATAAATCTATTAAAATAAATGTATAGGAATATTATTTTTATAATGGGATAATCCATCAACATTTCATTCCCCTCTCCTTTTGTACTAAAAAGAAAAACAGTGTCTCTTATGTGTTAATTTATCACATTCAAGGATGAAAAAGTTTTCCTTTTCCATTCCCTCCTTCAAGACTACTAATAAAACCATTTTTTTGGTTAATCAAGATTATAATATATTTTTACATAAAATATAATGTTCTAGAACAATTTTACATACATTTTGATTAAATAATGAAACAAAACTAGTTTGTCGTGGTTGAAAAACTGTCAAAATATTCTAAAGGATTATCACTAAATTATTCTCTAATGATTCACCCTCATCCAACTAGACGAATTATATAACCATTAAATATTAATTTTTCCATTAATTACATATAAATTTTACTCTTTAAAACAATTCTAATTTTACATTATTTTCCCTACTTGTATACAACTTACCGATTCTGAAAACCAAGGGAACGAATGCTCTGAAATGATGAAATTGTATCTTATAACTCTTCGAAAGGGATATAAATGAATATAAAATTATATAAAACCATATAATTATATAAGGTTTTGTATTAATTAATTAACTTATTTATTTTATATGATTATCCAGGACATTATGATCAAGTGCAGAACACTTTCAGACATAGAGGTAAGATATTATACCTGAACCTCCTTTTTCCCTTTGGGTTATGATTTATCTATCATTAGACTAATGTGACCCTTTTTATTTTTATATATTTGTTTTAAATTATATTTTTAGATTAAAAAATAATTTATAAATATCATTAAATTCTTATTTTTTAGGGATATACAAGTTTTAATAAGGTTCCCTTCTCAATTCTTCTCGATAAGCAAACATGATTAAATGGAACACAGTATTTTCCTACCCATTTTTGAGTACAATACATAATATATTTTAAGGAAACGTTTTTTATAAAACAAATTATTTAATCATGAAAAATATACATTTTTAATTTATTGTTTTATGAAAACAAATATTCTTTTTTCTCTATAAATGCTCTTAATATATTCATTAAACCGTAATAAAGTGTCTCATTTATAATGTATCTTAAACATTTTTTATGAATTTCCACTTAAATTGGACATAATTTATCATGATATATTACTATTTTAACATATTAATGTCCAGGTATTATTTAAATACATTATTTCATGGACACCATTATGATGTTCCTTTTATTATACCTTATGATATGATTATGATACCCAATTATTACTATGGGTTACAATTATGCTTGATTATTTATGTGTCACACATATAATGAACATGTTGTGACAGGTGAACCCAAATATAACACAAATTCATTGGGTAATTTTTATTATCATGAGATGTCATGTGGGGATAGGAAGTAAACATGATTCATTTATGGGACATTGTCCACCATGTCTTGGGAGCTATCCTTGACTCATGTTTATGTCATGTTATATGTTTTTTCCACTTTCTTATGATGTAATGGTTATATGTCCCCATGTTATACATGTTATTAATATTTATTTTTATTCTTGTTCCAATCCTTCATGTCATCATGTTATGCTTTCTAAACCATGTGTTATGTTTTATTCCTAAACTTATTCCCTTAATGGGATTTTTAGCTAAAAACTTTTGTTCATGTATTAAAGGCTTGGGATGTTTTATAATATTCCAAAAACATTGAAAAATTTTGGAGAAAATAGTTTATATGGTTTAAATAAGTTTATAAAATGGTGTTTCACATGTTTATTGGTCATTTTTTTCCTTTTGTTTAAATTTTCGTGCCTTAGTAAACTTATTTTGATATTAATTTTCTTAATTAATTTTGTAATATTTTCACTAATAATTATAGTAAATAATTAAGTTGGAAATATTATAAATTGTAATTAATTTTTAATCCCAAAATATATTTCATTATTTCAAATTCAACTCTCAAAAGTTTCATAAATTAAATTAAAATTTGTCTTTTACACGGGACAAAATAAAGGATTTTTAAAAGGGAAAATGTTCAAAAGATGGAAATGTTTTTATATTCAATTTCAATGATAAATTTATTAAAATTACCTAAATTATATTAATATATGAATAATTTATCTAATTAAAATTTAAATCAAATTTAAAATATAATTTTACTATATAAATAATTTGACCAAAAAGTCATTTTTCAATAAATATTATAAATTATTCACTATTCATTATAAAGTGATTCTTTTCTGAATAATACAAAAAAAATACACCATAAAATAATTTTTATTTTACTCTATTAAATTGGTGTTTATTTTGTTAAATATATTATTTAATGTTGAAAAAATTATTTTTAAAATAAATGTATTATTTAAAGGCAGTAAAACAGTTTTTTAGAACAAATACTATGTTTAATCTTAAAATTGGATTTATTTTTATCAATTTATAGATAAAATATAAGATGAAGGTTAAATATTTTACTGAATATATATTATATAACTTAAAATAAAATAAATCACCAAAAGTCATTTGGTTAATTTTTTATATAAAACTCACTAGCGTGTTTAAATTTTTTTTTAAAGAAATGATAACTTTTATTTAAAAATCGATTTATTTTCATTTATATTTATTAGTCACAAAATAATTCACTATATAAAAAAATTAAACTATATTTTCATAATTTAGGAAATCATTTTCAAAACTCACATTCTAATAGATAGGTGACAGCAATTATGTTATATTGTAATATTTATAGTATATTATAGTTTGGTAAAACTCAGTATTATATATAACACAATCTATCAAAGGAGCATGGTATTGAGTCTAACACAATCCAATCATAGTGGTTCAGGTACAACAAAATAAACTCAGTGTTTCATGTAGTGAAATATTAAATCTATTTTTCAAAAATCAATTTTAAAATGGTGTATCATGCCACACTATCCATGAAATAATTTTAATTAGTTTGATGAAAATAAATCATAAAAAACACTCAGGGTTATAAGTGTTATTCAAAATGTAGAGTAACAAATCCCTAGTCCAATATATGGTTCTTCTTGGTTGGTAGGGTAACTATTCCATATGAATTAGGGGGTTCAACTTAAAAGGTAGAATATTATTTCCCTAGTGCTCTAGGGGGAGACACATAGTAGGGTGACGACCAGTTCCATGGTGATTTAAGGCGTTCTACTCATTAAGTAGAAGAACAATGTCATATTACATCATTTGGTACCACTAAATCTAGTTTAAAGACTATTTGGTACCCACAACCTAGTATAATAGTGGGTCTCCAACCCCGTCCTCTCTTTGATGATCCTTCATGATCACTATCATTGTCAAGCATCACCTAAAAGAGCATCACACTCAGAACATATCCTACTATATGATAAAAACCTCTAAAAAATACAACATCATTTTTTTCATTAAAAACACTCATTATAGGATAATTATAGGACACTTTTGAAGATAAAATTAAGGGTGCATGGGAGAAATAAGTTATAAAGGTAAGCACATCGTATGTATGAGGTTCCACATGCCATGTGACCCCACCTCATCACCTAGATATGTCTCCTCTAGAAACAAATAAAAATCCATGTCACCATAAATGGAATGTTTAAGGCCCAGATAGAATGAATTGTCCACCTAAGGAGAAATCATGACCATCATTGTGGTCTCACGTTTGTGGTTGTATACATGGATGTGCCCCAGCCCAGGTACTTGGCCATGTAAAACCCTATGTACTCGGCATGTGTCCATGCCTCTGTTTCTATCCCTGATAGTGTATTGTTGGAGTACACACCTAACAACCATAATCATGTCACTTGCAATTTTGGGGTCCCACATAGCACGTGATTCTTATCTATTCTGAGGAGTATGGATCTAGGGTTTTTTCACCTGATCATTCACCAATGGTTGGATTTCATCCACATAAAGGACTTGCACAACTCCACTTATCACGCTCACACTCCACCCATGGTAGAGGAACCACAACCCATTTTATCATCCATATCACCATTAGCATTAATCCTTTAATCTATCCTGATCCACCCAAAAATACTATTATGGTCATTTTTTCCACATCCTCTAAGAATCCTCGGGTCTAATCTCCCTCACAGCCACCCAAAATGTCAAACAGTGGCCCCATAGCGAATTGGTGAAAAATGTAATGAATATGTGGGGAAATACAGAATAAAAAATGGTGTTTCCAATATTGTAAAATAGTTCATAGATAATGATCAAGGATTTCAGATATAATAGGTGATAAATATTGTATAATAAGGAATAAAATGAAAACAAACATAATTTCAATACATGGGATCATGATAACGATTGAATTCATTCCAAGTCAATGAATAAAAAATAATAACATTCTAAATCATTTATTCATGGGATGAAACCTAAATTTATGAGACCTACCTCAATTTTGGAATGATCATTGGTGAATAGTTCAATTTTTAGTACTGGGGATAATTCACTACATACACTTTCTTCCAATCCATGTTAATTCGATCACTTTTCTTCATCAGATCTTGATTCACCAATTAATAATGATGAATGCTCCACTCAACAATCCAAGGGTAATGCTATGAACCGTGTAATGATTTAATAGCATTCTATTTATAGAGGTAAATATGTTTTTTGAATTAAATAAATTAGTAATATTAGTTGATTAATTGATCTACATAATTTACCCACCAAAAGCTTCCTTATATGAACTTCTATTATCGAACAACATTATGTGACACATAGGGTAAACTCTATTTGTTGAATTTAACTTAGTATCTGATTTCCAACATGAGCCTCTGGTCAAGAGATATTCTATTAATTCTAAAATTCTATACATGTGTGATATAAAATATATTTCATATTTTTGTAAAAATAATTTTTTGATCACCAAGCCATGGATTATCACATTGTCTCAACAACTAGTATTGAAAATATTCGTTGATATTTTTGGTCTCTTTCTTGAAAGAATATAGTATCTACATTATTCCCTCCATCAATTCTATTCATCCCAAAAATGAACAAAGTGTAATTGTGGGGATACTGAGCCACATTTAGATCTCCCACTCCCTGGATCACTCCTACATGTTGGCAAACTACAATGACACAAAAATCAAGGGTATATTCCATCCACATATAATCATATCTTGATGATGCTTGATCCCCACAAGACACTCAATGAAAGAGGCTCCATCCCTGATGTATAGCTCTCCTCATTCAATAATGTGTGTAGGATCATGCACATATCTCTTCATCTATAAGACATGGAAGACGTCTCGCACCCTATCAAATTGTGGGGTAAGGAAAGCTCATAAGAAACGTCTATGTCCCTCTACAGGATCACCAATGACTTGATAACTCTCGAGGATAGCATTCCACCCTGGTCAAATCTCCACAATCCTCATTATGGTGAGACTCCTCGGAAAATTTTTTCTCCCTTATCAAAATCAAATATCTTACGATGTTTATCTTCATAATATTTCTTCCTATAATGAGTTATCCTCATCCACTATAGATCACACGGACTTCATCGGGTATCAATTGCACTATCTCTATCCTAATAATATATTCATAAACTATCTTGGTCAAACATAAGGGTGACTGTTAGGGTCACCCATATTGGGCCAAGAAGGTTCCGATCCAATATTAGAGTGAAAAATATTATTATAAGAAAACTCTACTAAAGCTAAGTGATCCTCCTATCTATAGTCTATGTCTAAAATAGATGACCTTACCATATCCTCCAACACCTGGATATTTTAATTAGTCTTCCCATCCTTATAGGGGTAGAAATCTATAGCTATCCTCAAATGGGTCTTGATCAAATCATGTATTTTTCTATAAAACCGTGATTTGAACCATAAATCATGGTAGTAAAAAATAAATTAGGGCACACCATGATATCATATGATCACTCTCATGTTCAACTACATCAAACTATCCACCAAAATATTCTCTCTAATAGAAAAAAAGTTATTTTATTTATCATTTTGATCAACTATCACCTAGATTGAACCATTCCCTATACCTATAAATATAATCCCTAACATAAATTACATGGATATTCCTACTCATTTCCACTTTGGGATCTCAATAGGTTGCAAACAAAATTCCAAAACCTGGTGCTTGACCTTCATTTGCTGACATGTGAGACATGGAGAGATGAATTAATCAATTATCTGCCTCATTCCACCCCCCCCACAAACATTCGTATAAGGTCTATATGTATCTTGTCCATAGTATGATGTATATTCAAAGGAGAAGTGTAAAACACCCACATAACCACCTATTGAATCAAGATCTGAATCACCGATAATCCTTGGAATAGGAGGACATGTATCCTTCCTTTATATAATCCATATAGTGAATATCCTATGGATATATGGTTATAAATAATCTCATAGTATATTACTCCTAACTAGACTTCCCACACATTCTAATGAATTATAGTTTTCAACACCATCGTCTAAAGATTAGTTTCACCCCTATCCTCCACCATGGCCACATGTAATGAAGACAAAAACTCATCACAGCTGATTCCATATTGAGAGGAATGTTAAGAGTCATCACAATACACAACATAATCTACACCATCCTCTTTTAGTCTCTACATAGGGTAACTATTCAGCCTTAGACTCAACCCCTCAAGCTCTCTTTAACACCACTCATTATAAGTAAACATATACCCTTTCCATGGTAGAATGGTAAATGGAGCTATAGTCCATGATAATTCACCCACAAACCTATTTTAGTACCCATATAACCATTATAACATTTTACCTATGGCACTCTATTATATGGATCCCAAAAAATCCCCACTTCAATCTCCCTTGGGCCCACAATTAATCCATCTCAGAAATAAAATGCCCTAGTAAGTGAAACTTTTTTATCTAGAACATTCACATTTAAAGACTATCATAATGCTGGTGCACTTGAATCAAGTCTATGACTATCCTCAAATTCTTTTTATGCTTCTCCATTTATGAATATTATATTATTATGTCATCAATGAAGATAAAAAAATAAATATATGTATAGTTGAAAGAAATTGTTCATTAAATCCACAAACATAGTGCGGGAATTCTTCATACTAAAAGGCATCACCAAGATCTCATAGTGTTTATAGAAGTATTGAAATATCATCATTGCAAAATCATCTCCACGAACCCTCAATTGGTGGTAATAAAACATGATGTAGATCTTAGAGAACCATATCACACCTTGAAACTAATCTAAGAGGTTGTAAAACCTAAAAAGAGTAATTTTTGTTCATGTCCTGGTTCCGGTGATGGTAATAAATAACAATCCACAATCTCTTATCTTCATTTCTCATGAACTAAATTGTAGATGGCTATGGTGACACCCTGAGTTTGAAAAAAACCTTCTCTCAAAGACTCTATAATTTCACCCTCGGTTCCTGAAGCTTGTTAGGGGTTAAATGATATTCCATTGAATATATCATAGTGCTCTAGGGGTGTATGTCGATTCCAAAATTAATCTCTATCCCAGGAGGTAGTATTATAAAATACTTTGGGAATATTCCAATATAATATTCTATGATTGATGGAACATAGATTCCTAAAGAGACCAATACAATATAGGATAAACTCTCTAACTGATGAGTGATAGGATGGATCTTCGTACTTGCAAGACACACTCATTCCACCCTATGATATTTCTCAACCAGTAATGATAATAACATACCCTTTATCCAAATTCATCTGACTCCTCTATAGTGACATTCACTTTTGTCTTAGACTATAGACAACTAGTCCATTCCCAAGATGAACTCATATAGATTCATCTAGATGACCAAGAGGTCCTACAAGAAACTCTCTCCACCAAGTGGTAGCTCACACTACCATCAGAGAAGAGAAATCAAATAAATGTTCCATATAAGAAACTAAAGCCAAATATATTGGGATAAAGATAAAAAATGGAGTTCTAGATCTCACATGGGGAGTAAGAATGTGAAGGAATTACATGAAGCTATGTCAACTAGTACTAAGTGAAAAGTATAAGAAACACAAATCATATGAATAACCAACTCATGAGCTACTATATTATAAGCCTCCATGGATTTGAACATCCTATATCCCCAACCAACAACACTCTAAGCATAATGTGGGCCACCTAGTTTTAATGGTGGAAGAATATCACAACATCATCTCCCACTTGTAGATCCTCCTACGGGATCCCCAAAATATCTTCTTACAGCTCAACCTTTATGGGTAGGCATCAGTCATGCCTGGGAGAACCATGATCATGGTTCTTCCTCTATCTTGGTGGTCCATGTACTATCTTCATATACTCCTTGCCATGTCAGGTTGGGAAATCAAATTCCATAAAACCTCACCCATTACAATAATAACGTCTCCACTCCATGGGATTCCATGTATCTCTGTGTTGTCCATGTGTCACATGACCATGTGCCCGAGTCTATCCATGGGAAGGAAATTTATTCTAAGACCTTATCTACTAGTTCCAAATAGTTTTTGTAGATGACTCACCGAATAAATATTTTTCCCAAAATGTAAAAAACTAGAAAATAAATGGTAAGATAACCAGACTCCTGATGTCCATGTTTGACAACCGTACATCATCATCGATCTTGAGTTTCCCAATGCTCCTTATAAATCACCAATGAATTATTCTTCATCTTCATAAGAAAATACATCTGTGGGTATATCTTTTATAGGGGTGAGTAAATAAATATCTAGTTGGACACCCTGATTACTAAAGGGAAGAAAATATGATACAGAATAGAAGTAGAAATATCGAACCATTTGAAGAGGGAAAACCCCGAAAATATAGATATATACTCATTCAAAAAACCAGGATGATATAAAAGGGGTATATCTATCTCATATCACATCCTAGAATGATGGGTATTCCTTCGTCTCTAAAGGTATATCATCTATGCCCAACATCTCATGTGTCTATCCTAATAAGTAATTCTATGGTGGTCTAATATCTCTCGATGGTTTAACAATGTTGAAAGGGGAAAATATATAAGTAGATAAACCACATATCATAACAATAAAGGGATCCACTTAGTATATAGATTGAGGACCCATTCTCTATTGCAATACGGGGTGACACTAAATGTGATGAGGACACGCACCAAATTTTTCTTTAGAGGTGTCACTCAGTAAGTTGAGCAACCATTCCCTTGTACATTGATAAAACAAATATTTTTCCTAATTTTAAATTTAATTTAAATGTTTTTAGACACACAAATAGTATTATTTTATTGAAAATTGTCAAAAAAAAAATTTGAATTGTGATCTTAATTGAAAAAATAACAAAATTTTAGAATTTGACTTTTTTTATTATAATTAGATATTTCTGCCATAAATTTTTATAAGATGCATTAAATTGTAAAATTACTATTTTGGGGGTTCCCAGACATCGTGGTATTTAATTATTTTTTCTTGACCACAAGCACAATCCTTCAACTGGATGGCCATAATCAGCTCACAACACAAACTTCAAAAATAGGTCATAGATCCTGAATATTTTAAATATGAGCTTATATCTCATTTTAAGAAGTCCCAATTAAGTCTATTAAGAATGGATATATATAAGGAATTTATTAATAAATTTAATTGAGAATGAAATGTGTGAATCGTCAATTTAGAAGGACATTAAATCATAGGAAATCCAAAACATGGAACATGGAGATGCTATCTTGTAAGATTAAGTTATTAGAATGAAACAGTCATAACATTTGTTCCACAAGGCCAAATATGATGAAATGTTGACAAGAGTGAATAAAGATAATCGTAAAAAACTTTTATAAAGGGTTCCAAACGTGAATTGGCCATTTAATTTGTCTAATATGTTTGGAATTTTGAAGGGAAAATCTAGCCTATAAAAGGAAGAGGGATCCCCAATCCCAAATCATTCTAATCCATCCCATTATAATTATGAAACTATGTATATGTGGCCAAGATCCATTTAATATTTCAATTTTATTTTAATATTTTTATATATATATTTTAATTTTATTTTATCATGTAATGTGGACTCATATTTTTATTATAGTGTTTCATTTTCCTCTTCTATATCTATTTTTATTGCAACCCTATCTTTATTATCCCTCTTAAATCATTCCACCATGATATCTATTAACCTTTCAAAGGAAAGTGACTATCCTAAGACTTGGACCTAAGGTAGATTTCATGGTGATCATTTTTATTACACTTCAATTATAAATGTTTAAATCTATTAGTGGTGTTTTGGGGAGTATTTCACAGGTTTAGTAGTTGTCCACCACGATGTCATTTTAAATTCCATTTCATTTAATTTATTAATTATTTTCCCCTCTCTTATCTAGGGTAAAACTTTTAAATGGTGGAGTTGGGGTTTCCTGAAGGGAAGAACCTACATTCGATGGAGCTAAGTCATTTGGTAATAACATTATCCATAGAGGTGTTATCCTATTTGACTATTGGAGGATGTCTGGTTTGGTGTGCAATAGGAATGATAAAATCACACACTCAATAAATCGTAGGAAAGTAATTCATTAGTGAGGTTTTATTAAAAAAAATTAAATTGAATTTAAAAACTAATAAATAATTAATGAACCCGCGTTATCAAACCTTAATCCAAGAACATTATTTCTAATCTATATTTTGTCTGCATCGTCATTTTGTTCCTTTCAATTTGAATAACATTATTTTAATTTTACTATTTTTTAAAACCCATAAAACCATCAATTTTATTCAATTATAAAAAAATAAAAATAATTAGAATATGTGAACTCAATCAGTGATTGAACTGATTGTCATGCTCCTCAAGTGAGATGACCTTGGATAGCCTCTGTGCAGAATTAGGAAAATAAATTTTCATTTTCCACAACCTACGAAAAAAGTTCATAAAAAATGGCCCCTTTTTCAGGGACACAATCAGTTATTTTGATCAATTTTTCAAAATTAGCATTTTGGTAAATGTTTTTCAATGATTTCATTATTAAAAAGTTATTCTCAATTGATGTTTTCAAATGAGCATTTGTTCAATTCATAAATAAATTAATAACATGTGAAAGAATAATAAATAGATTATACTGAGGAGGAACTCCAATGAAGAGGAGTTTCACTGATCATAATGTTCAAACAGTTGAAAAGTGGCCAAGAGACATAGATCTCACCATAGGGTTTTAGGAGCTTGATCGACGAAATGCAAATTGACATACAAATATTTAAGGCTAAGAAGGAAGTTCCAATAGTCTTTGTTAATTTCATTGAAGACATCCAAGAAGCTGAGCCCAAACATGAGGCAGAGTATCTTGAATACCAATCTCTATCAATTAATAATCAACTTTATGAGGTACATTCCATAAAAGAAAATATTCAATACAAACCTACTCAGGGGGATAATGAATTATTGAACTTAAAATCATATAATTTTATTTATAATTCATTTAGTATTACTCATAAATATTTTGAATTTTCATAATTTGTTGCATATTATTATGACAAGGAAGATGATAGGGAAAATTAAATTTCAAATTTTGTGGAACACCTAGATCTCCCTAATGAAATTGACTATTCACTAGAGGGAGTACAAGAAGAAAGAGAAGTAGTTTCAAAGGTATAAACGAAGGAGGTGGAGGTTACATAAATTATCATACCCTTATCCTGTTTGTTGTACCTAATTGTGAAGTGGTGGATCTTGAGTACATTATCAATGGATTCCTCATCAATAGAGAAGAATTATTTCATGTTGTTAAAATCCTCATGTGAGGGAACAAATTGAAGAAGCTTCATCCATAATCTAGTTTTGGATAATAGATGGTTCTTCCCTCTGGAAGCAGAAAAACATTAGGGCCCACATCGTAGATTATACAAAGATTTATATTTACATTCCTCCTTGTAATTTATATTTTAAATTTAATTTATTAGGTTTTACTGAAGCATGCATCCACATCCCTCAATATTTTTTATCTTAAAAGACATGATCAATTTGATTAATTGTGTAATTCTATTTTGTATGTTCATTCTGGTACAAGGTAGCCTGAAATAGAGGAATAAAATAAGTAAGCTTCATGGAAAATTGAGTTAATTTTAGTTTTATTTTTTTGAAACTGATTACTTTTTTTACAAATCCGGTTTTGTACTTTAGAGAGAAAATTTAATGCACATATGTGAATTTTTTCTCTACATGACTGAACTAGGAGACATTAGTTTATTAGGAATCCTCTAATTCCATGTTTTAGGTTTAAATTTTAATGTGATTAAATTTGTAAAATTGAGATTTAAATTATTAAACTGAATCATGGATATTGATATTAGGGCTCATGATTTGAGGGAATTAGTTGATTTATGTCAATGAAATTTTCCTACAGTTTTTCATTCCTTGAATTTCAAAAATTCAGGTGAAATGATTTTTTATTATCATTCATTCCATGAGGGATTTTCCCAAATAATATTTCCCATTAAAATGTTGATTTCTAGACCAATTACTTCCTATTTTATCTTTATCAAATTTCTTGAGTTATCTTTGGACATGACACCTGCTCGAACATGAATTGGAACTTACCAAAGCTATGACAATACAAAAGAAACATTAAAAATGATTGAGTCATCTATTTATAAACCATATAAAATTAAAAGGACAACTTTAAATCAATAATTCATTAGTCCATAGATACCATGAATGGACATGTTATATATGAGCATTGTTTCGTGACATTTTAATCTATTCATACCCTACACTTTCTAGTTTCATGATATTTTAAAGTTGAAGTGTGGGGTAAAGTGAATCATTGTAAATGTGATGATTTAAAATGTTTTAATGAAGTGGGGGGGGGTTCTTATTTTAGTAATTTTAATAGTTTAGATAATAATTAGTTGTACTTTATTTTATTGCCACTCATGAATTTAAAAAAAATGAAAATGAATTTTTTTTTGATAAAAATGGGTTGTGATTTGGGTAATCCCAAAATCACCATTACATTACCTATGGGTTTTATAATATGTGTTTAGGTGGTGTATGGGAGTTATTTTATTATTCAAAACCATATAGACTGATAAGAAATTAAAAAGGTTCTTTGATAATGAAAAAAATTGAATAAAAGGAAAAAATATTCAAGAGATATTATTAATCATTCATTGTTCATAACCTGGTCATTATCTTTATTTTGAATCCTTTGGAACATTGGGATATTCTAATTTGAAGGGGATAATTTAATTTCATTTTTTGATATTATGCATTGTACTTAAGAGACAAACCTTCTCCTTGAGAATCAATTTTAAGACTCAAATCCTAACAACCTTAATCCTCAGAGTCATATTAACCATTACTGAAAATTCCAAATGATTTTATGTGAATTTTTTATTTATAAAGTGGTTAAATTAGTTCATTAACAATACTATGGATAAGTAGCATGTTCTCATGATATGAGCATAAATATACTTGAATTTTATCATGAGTGATGATAGAAACGAATCCATTGTGATGTAGACCATGAATTGTAATGTTTGATAAGAATGAATTGATAATATTGAAAGAATTAATGGAGAAGTTCCACCTTTTTATTCAAATGGAAAAACTAAAATACAAAAAATTATTATTTCATTCAAAAATGGAAAATTGATTTGATATTTTATGTGGAATATGAAATTTTTATTTGAAATATAATTTTATATTATTATACTACATTGAAATTTAAAAATTGATAACATTGGTGCCCTTTGATTTTCTATTATGAGGCTTTTTCATGAGGAAAAGAATGGTTTAAGTGAAGAATAATTGATAGATAAAATATTTTTCATAATTTTAGACAGAATTTCAATGTTTTTGGACCCACCAGAGTATTATTTTATTGGAAAATTTCACATTTTTATGTTCTTATAAAATTTTGAGCTTAATTGTATAAATGGTCTAATTTTGGAATCTAGATTCTTAATTTTTATTATCTATTTAGGTTAAAACTCTTTTAAAACTTGTTTAAATTGGTATATTTATTTTTTATGATCCCAAAAATCTTTGGATACATTTCATCTTCCTGGACCACAAAAACAATACATCAATTAGAGGCCCATATCAGCTCACAATACAGGCCTAAGAAAACAATTCACAGATCTAAAAGGTTCTAAATAAAAGCTTATTTGTACAATTTTTATAGCCCAATAAATATGGTATTTTACATTAATCAGGATAATGATTTTATTAATAAATTTCATTAAGGAGTACAAGCATGAATCAATAGTTTGTATAAAAACCATGCTATTTTTTTCACATTTAAACATAATTTATTACATAAAACCATCACTTGGTACAACACATAGTATATATAGTTCAAGTTTCATTGGGGCTTAGTAATATTACATAACAACATAAATCATGAAACACATAACTTTTTTGAAAACTTCTTTTACATGACCGTAGACATTCCTTCATACTTAGCATTGCATGGGATAACCTGAGATCATGCATAAGAAAAGGGTTAGCTATAAAGCCCCAGAAGGGAGTAAAGAAATAATAACATGAAAAATACAGTACATGTTAGGCACTAGTCATATCAATGGATCATAAGGGATACATGAATATAAAGACATCATATAGTATGATTACCATAACATGGAAATGTGGCAACAATATTTAACTTTGTATTAGCTTGATCCAAGGATCATTGCACATGGAGCATTATTAAACCCTCATTTCAATTTAATTATCATGAGTAAACCCACATTTACAATAAATTATGATGATACTAATCTTTACCCAATGCATTGGAGCGCTATCAGAGAACACCCTTCATAATCATTTCATTTCATGCATAAGTGTGCCACATGGATCATATAACAGGGATTCATTAAATATAATAATTTATTCGATGATAAAGGAATGTGGAATTAATACATGAAACTCCATAATCATTAACTAAATAATCATAATGTTGAATACCCTTCATAGAGAAATGGGCATCGTATTCACTACACAATAACTTTGGCTTGGAAAATCATGGTGCAATTTCGGCAGCAAAACGGTGTGAAATATAAATTCATAAAAACATATGATGACATTTAAAGGTGTGTCTCATAATATTTACATGAAATTGACAGTAATAGGGTAATATAGATACATTTACCAACATATGTAATGTAATTTTGATTCATAATGTAAAATAATTTCTTGAATGTAAATGAGAAGAGAGAATTTTTTTAAGGAATTTCTCTATGGTAAAGGGTGTACATGGGAGGCATTAATGAGAGATAATGATTTCCCTCATCATTATAAAATAAGAAGGTTAGTATGTATGAGTTTTAAATTCATACCCCAACATTTTAATTTGAAAAGTTAAGGTTACATCAACATAAAGAAACATGGACAAAAATGATAGAGGAAGAAATCCCTTACAGAAATTCGACCTGGTAACAGGTGTACATGGAAGGAATTAATGAGAGATAAAGGTATCTATCGTCATTAAAACCTATGTATGGAAATATAGGGGAGTTTTTAAATCATACCCCAACATTTTTAATTGAAAATTAAAGGGGATAACAATATAAGGAACCTTGGATATAAATAAAGAAGGAAAGCTGGGATCCCTTACTTGGAAGTGTGATCCCAAAGGCTTGGGAGAGGCTTGATAGAGTCTTATTGGAAGCTTGTGGAAACTTGGGATGATTCTAGAGAAATGGGGGAAGATTTAGGTCAATCTCCAAAGGTATTTAGTGACGAGGAAGTTGGATCATGGGAGGGTTTCCATAGGAAAAGAGAGAGAATTCATTATTATTTAGGTTTTGGATACCACACATTAAAGTAATCAAAACCACAAACCAACCCATTGTTTTTTTCCCTGGATTTGGAAAAATGGGAGTGGAAAACATTATTTTATAAGTATAATGTCCTAACTTATTAAAATATTAAGCCTGAATATGTGGAGGTGAGTCACACTCCCAAGGAAATTATTTTAAAAGATAAAATGTTTTATATTTCATGGAGGGTCCACTAAGACACAATAAAATTTACCAAAAAAATCTACAATAACATTATTTAAAATTTGAAACATATATTGACCGAAAATCAAAATTATATTACTTTATTACATCACTATTGGATCATTACGATGTCATAAAACACATTATATATTTAAATGGTATTTAATTTTAACCCAAAAATTTGTCTGTCTCAGAAAATTATGAAAAATTGGCCATTTGATAATTTCAACTTCTTGATTAAAAAAATGATGTCCATTTTATCTAAATAATTTTATAAAAATGTTAATTTTTACTTTTTAAATAAAATTATACATTTATCTAAAATATATGTGTTTTGACAAAAACAATTTTCAAACCTAAATGAAAGTTACAATTGTATTGATAAAAATTATATCATTATTTATATTAAATAAAAATTAATTAAGTAATAATATATTATTTAAATAATATTTAATTCCAAAATACATTAATTCATCAAAATAGATTTTATAATTTAATATTAACCAAAAATATTATTTTTGCATTAAAAACTATTTACGAAGTAACAATAATAAAATTCATGTATATTCATTATTCTATACAACAATAATTCACATAATCAAATTCCAACTGTATTGATACATAACCCCATATAACACCCACATAAGACCTAAGGGTAAGTAGTGCTATGCTGGAAGGCTATGGGGTGGCTCTGATAACATCACTCGAGTGGTAATCTCTATCAACTTCCACTTCTCCTAAAGGTGGTTTCGTTCAAGCTTAGCATGTTAAAGATCTCCATGGGATTGGTCAAGAGTGAAGAACAATGATACCACCTCCGTTCCGAGCTTTGACAAATGGGATTCATACGGACCAATTATACTGGACGAATTCATTGATTCCTTTGTGTGAGTAAAATGGATTTCTTAAAGCCCTATATTTATACTAATAATGTGATCACTGTTCAACTGCAATATTATAAAATGTTACAATTCCTAATGGTATTTTGAAATCCAAAATCATAAAACCAAATAAGTTAATATGTTATATAACCATTTTAAATAATAATAAATTTAATTATTTCAAGATGAATTTTCAATAATAAACGTTAGGGTCATTACAATTTGGAAGGCCATTAATTTATGGGAAACCATATACTTTAAATATGGAGAGGTTGCAAGGGTAGATTAAGTTCTCATAGTGAAATAGTCATAAATGTTTCCCCATAATGAAAAATACACTGAAATTTGATGGGATATGAAAATGAGAATAGGGCATAAATTTAATGAAGGCTTCCATGTGTGAATAATCCATTTAATGGGTATAACACATAGTGAATTTCATAGGTAAACTTTGGACCATAAAAAGATGAGATCTACTCCATTTTAAATCCTTCTAATCCATCACATTCTATTCAGGACACCAAGTAGAGGAGGCCAAATACCATTTATGATATCTGTTTTCTTTATATTTTATTTTAGTTTTATTTTGTCATGAAACATGCATTCATATTTTTAATAAATTCTTTTCTTTTCTTCTTCCATTCAATTTTTCTACCAACCAAAATCTCATTCTCTCTCTTCTATCCTTACATTGTGATATCTATTCAATTTTCTATAGAAAGTGAATAACCAGAGGATAGGGCATTGGGGAAGGTTTCATCATGTTATTCTTTATTTCACTTCAATTAAAAATGTTTTAAATCTATTTGTGGTGCTTGCGGGGGTATTGCACAGTTGCAATAGTCATCCACCACTTCATTATTTTCAATTCCATTGATTTTATTTGATTAATTATTTTTCCTACATTATCTTTGGTAAACCCTCCATACGATGAAGTTGGGGTTTCCTAAAAGGATGAAATGACATACAGTGTAGCCAAGTCTTTTAGGAATAACATTATTTGTAGAGGTGTTATCCAATGTGACTATTGGAGGATGTGTGGTTTGGTGTGCCAAAGGCATGCTAAAATCACAGACTCAATAAATCATAGGAATGTAAATCACTAATTAGTTGTCATTAAATGAATTACCAAATTTAAATCAAACCAAAAATATATAATGAATGAACTTGAGTAATTAAAATCTTATCTAAGAGCATTATTTCCAATTGGCATTCTGTCTGCATCTTCATTTATATTTTTTTAATTACAATTACATTATTTTAATTTCATGTTTTCCAAATCCATTAAACCCATTGTTTTTAAAAAAATTATAAAAACAAAAATAAATTCCAATAGGTGAATTAGAATCAGTGATGGAATCGATCGTGATGCTTCTTAAGTGAGATGATCATGGTCACCCTCTGTGCTACATTAGGAAAAATAATTATCTTTTTCCACACCCTACAACAAGAATGTGTCATCCATCAACTGGTGTTAATAAATAGGTAGAGGACCCACGCACTAGTCCATCATGTTGGTGAAACTCATTATGTTGGACACACATGACCTTGTGCATCAGGGGGAACTAAATAGATAGAGGACGAACATCCTAGTTTATTACGAGGTTCCACTCAATAAGTAGATCACACACACCCTAGTGCATTAGGAGTACACCAATAAAATAGAATGGGAGACCCACATCCTTGTATAATAGGGAGTCGCAAACCCCAACATCTCTTTGATGATCCTACCCAAACACTATCATCACATAGCTCCACCTATCGAAGCATCATGCTTCAAACATCTAACATCATATATCATAAACCACATCAAAGGTCACCATCATATTTTAAATTGAGTAACACTAATGATAGGATACTTATAGACCAAAATATGAGTAAAAAAATAAATATGAAATTAATAATATCTAATGGGTACTAAATCATGTGCATGGGGTTCTAAATATCACGTGACATTGCCTCTTCATCTATTCACAACTCCTATGTACGTGAATCAGATTCCATTTTTTCATACATGGAATGTATATGGCTCACATGGTGTGTCTCAGCCACCTTGGTGCTACCCATGTCACTTGGGTCATCCTCGTGTGTCTGGCCATGTACCAACTCGTGTCCCATCTTTTTTACCAATCCATTTGTAACCCCTTGTAGTTGGATCGTTTCCATGTTTCTAACCATGTCCATGCCCATGTATTTTCAGAATACACACCAGGCCACCATAACTAGATCACACAACCTATGGGGATCCATATTGAGTGTGATAATTATCTCAACACTAAAACTATATCTCCCATAGAAAGGGTACTACATTATGTTTCTTCGTCCCACTACATTCCATATAGCTGGTATTTTAAAGAAAGTTATTTCAATCATGAGACATCAAGATTCATCACTCTCAGCACCGAATCCAACCAATTAAACCTTGTATTTCATTGTTGAGTCTTTGTATATGGATTTTCACGACTTATTTTTCACTTATGGCATGATTCCATCCACCCAAAGACCTCGCTCGACTCCACCCATCGCTTTCATACTTCACTTGTGGGAGAGGAACTCTGGATCAGAGACTGGTCTATGTATCCATCACCTACAATAAAAAATAATTATCCCAATCCACCTGGATATCAATGATCTTGTACTTGTACACACATCCTCCAAAATTCTAGGGGTCTAATCATACATAGGCCTTCCTAGAAATATTGAACCATGGCCCCATAGACCAACAATGAAGAACACAAACAAATGGCGGTGAAGAAATACAAACAAAATGTGTATCAATCTTTTTCCAATAATTTTGGGCCAACAATCATGGATAAGAGATATTTATGATGACAATCATGGATTTGTCAATAAAATTTTAAATAAAAAATTCATTTCAATTAATGGGTAAATTTGAAGGATTGTATTAATCAAAGATCAAATAATAGAAGATAAGAACAATATCAATATTTTAAATTAGTGTGGAAACCTCAATTGATGAGCCCTACCATGTTTATGGATTGATCATTGGTGAAGAACATGTTCATCAGTATTGGGGAAAATATTACTTGTTCTCTATCTATCAATCAGCTGCGATTCAGTCATTGGATATTGTCTATTCTCAGTCCTCTAATAAAGAACAATTAGACCTCCTCTCAATGATATCAATGTAATGCGGCTAACCTAGGTGATTTAAATAACAGGATATTTATAAAGGAAAATAGGTTCTGGGTATTAAATTAATTTATTAAATGAATCACTTAATTAATCAACCTAACGTACCAACCAATAGCTCCATTATTTGAATGTCTAGGCCGACCAACTTTATATAATTACTGTGGTAAAACTCATTTTTCATATTTAACCATGGTCTCAGATCTATGATTCATGAATCAATTCTCAATACATTCCATTATTTATAAAATAATGCATTAATGTGATATAAAATCAATTTAATATTTTTATATTGCTAATTTTGGGATAATTAGTCCTCCTAATTACACAATGTATTAGTGGTTGGCTCTAAAAATATTATTTGTTACATTTCAATGATTTATAGTAAAAACGTGTGTCTCTATAAGGGATGTATTTGGTAAATGTATGGGTGTAACCATCCATGATATAAATATATATATATATGTGTGTATATATTTAAATAAATAGTTTTCATATATTTTTTCAAAAACCAAGTAGAACTAAAACAAAACCACATACATTTTATAAGTACTGAATAAGACCATTGTTATTTATCTATTGAATTAGTGAGTATAAACTAAATTTTTTCCATAATGAAATCTATTTTTTTTAAATGAGTATAAAACCCTTATATTAAATAAAGAAAGATCTCATTTTGAAATTGGGTAAAGGAGAAACCCATTTCAACGACTCTTTAAAAACAATGAAAACCAACATGGCACACATGTCAAACATGGATTAAAATGCCAGACAAGAAAAAAATTCAACCAAGAAGCATCCAAGATTCAATAATGACATCTATATAAATAGTAAATTGAAGTATATGTCTCCATTATTATGATTATTTTTTGAGATGGGAAATTAAGGGTCATTAATTTAGGTTTTCCTTGTCCAATCCTACACTAAAAATCAAAATGTATTCCTTGACCAAAATCACTTCCAAGAGAAATTCAAGATGATTGAAATTAAAAGGAGATCAATGTTAGTCGAACCACCACTTGAGAGTACCACTACACTATATCTTATCCTTAGATAATATGTGTAGGTCATGAGTATTTTTTAAGTAGAAGTTAAGACAATCAAAGCATGTTATTATTAACAAAATTAATCAATTTTATACAAATATACTAATAAAATTCATTTTATGCTTAAAAATAATTTTTCTATATAATAATTTTTCATTTTATATGTTCTTATAAAATTTTTAATTTTCATTCCTTTTATAATTTTAAATTGATTAAATGATATTTATTTTTTGTTTAAAAATGATTAAAGTTTCATTTCATGGTCTATTGGAATTTCTCTATAAAGTTGATCTTTAATTGGATAATGAAAATACAGGTTTTTACAAATACCATAACTTATATGTCCTTGTTACGATATAAGAAAGAAATAAACATATATTGACCATTTTCCCTAAATCCTAAAATCCGTTTGGGTGTAAAATGTTCCATTTAAAATTCATATTTGGGATTTATTACTCCATGATCACCTTATTTTAACCTTATTATAGATTAATATAATAAAAAATCATCTTATTTCATTAAATAATGTATTCACAATATTTCATTCAGTCATGGATTTATTTTAATGTAAAAAATTTATTTATTATTTCTTTTTATAATTTTAAATATAAGTAGAATAAACACTATATATGGTTTTGGTTTAAATCCATTATTATGATAAAAAGGTAATTTTTTCAATAAACAAATTTTCCTGTGTTGATCAACTTTTATTAAAATTAAATTTTACCATTTGATGAAATTTAATTTGTAAAAAAATTAAAATTTTCAATAATATTGTTAAAATTATTAAATAAGAATTATTTTCGTTTTATTCATAAAGAAAATAATTACCCTAGTAAAAGTAAGTCACTTCGGTGAAGGTATAACTTGTTAATGAGGGGTCAATTAAGATATAAGAAGTAAAATGTCAACAAAATTATATATAATTTATTTTATGAGTTGATTATCGACCTCCCATATCCAATATTTTAAATTATCATATTTTGATAATAATTTATTTAGTTTGACCCTGATTTTATTTAAAAAAAATTGTAATTCCAAACCCAGCAATCATGTCATCTATAAAAAACCTCATTCACCACCCTACTTATCCTAATACCAGAACCATCATAGATTGACCAGAATATACCAAAACATCTATCAAACCCTATCTCTCACATCATAGTAGTTTTTATCTTTTCAAAATACCTATATAATAATTATTAAGGAGAGGCCCAATGGAAGATATCAAAGGAAGAAGTAATTTTTTTACATTTTCCTTTCAAGATTTAGTTCTATAAAAACTTTTACGGATAGTATAAAAATTTCCTAATATAATAAAATTATATTAATTTTAATATTTAATTTCTTTATGTTTATGTGAAAATCATCATCTAACTTCCTCACAGTATTTATAAAAATGAAAACATTGGTTTTATTAAAAGCGCAGTATCTCCTCCATGAAACATTATATTTAATTTTTCATTAATATCATACACGGATGATTAGAAAAATATATTTAATAAAAAATAGGATTATTATAAAATTATTAAGGTTGTGGATGGATATTTTGAAAGTTATATTAATAATATTAACAATAAATGGTCATTATAATTATAATAACCAAAATTGATCAAAATAAGACACTTTTCATTATTTTAATATGTTTTAAAAAATTATTGATTTATCTAAATTTTATTCTAAATTAATGACAAATAAAATGTTTATACACATTATACATATGATGAAACTATTATATAACTCTTCTAACCACATTTAACATACTGAATCAGTTTATGGAGGAATTAACCGAATATCCCTAAGTTGTTTAGGAGAGAAAATTATATAATAAATGAATGAAATATGATACTAAATAGAAAATAAAAAAATATACCTGAAAATAATTCATAATAAAGTATTACATAATATTTTATTTTTATTTTTCAGGTTCAATTAGTCCACCAAAAATTTCAAGACTTGAGGTAATGGTGTTTCTTCTAAATTATACTATATTCAGACCAAATTCATAATATGCACCTTTTTTATTTATATGTTGTATTTACTACCTATCTAAAATATTATATCATGAATATATTTTTACTTGTACTATTATATGTTACCTATAATTTTATTTATTTCAAGGGATTTTATATTTTAAATATATAATGGTTTTTATATAAATCTGTTTCATTATAAGTTTTTTTGTCATTTACCCATTAATTTTTCCTATATTTCCATATTCCTTATATTTTTCAATAATGATATTCTATAAACATAAATAAATCATTATGTTTATTTTAAAATATCATTTAATTTCTCTATATATATTTCCTAATGAATCTTTTTAGGGTTTTCCGTACGTGTCACATTTTACATTCTTTATAAAGGTGTGGAAATAATAAATTTTCCATGTCTACCACTTGAATGATTTTTCCTACAAGGATTTCTTATATTTTTTTATTAATATACTATTTCAATATTCAATGGTATTTCAAAGAAAAATATACATTCTAATTTTTTTTTGAGTTTATCATATTTTTTAAATGTTTATGAAGGAAAGGATATTTTTTCTTATTTCATTGAATAATACATCTAGTGATTTTATAAAACTTTTTTTCATCTATTTAAAAATTATTTAATAATTATTATTTTTTTCAGGGAAAAGAAAAAAACCATGGCTTATTTTTTCATTGTACACTAGTTTTGTGGATTTCAACTTATTGCACAATCATTGGCATCGGGTCAACTTTTATGTTCTCAAAGGAAACTACCAAAAGTTTTCACATCCATAACCTTTTACCGAGATGACTTCAAAAGGTATGTAGTTAATTGGGTTTTCATAACCAAGGTCACTTAGGAACATGAATTGGTTGCTAGGATGGGTGATTAGGATCCTCATACACTATGGGTGGGATTCATTCTTACTCTTGGACTCTCTATTAGATTTAAGATATTTTCATATATATATTTTTGATCCCAATGTGAATCTGGTTACCCTAAAGAAATATATTGGTTATATATATTTTATACACAACGAGTAATCATTCAGCTAATCCATTTTGGTGTCTGAGGTTCTTAATATATGTACTATAATGACCAGCTGTTTATATGTTGAAGCAGTATAGCTGAGTGCATTAAAGTTTTATGTCATCCAATGAGGTGTTTAATATGTTGATGACTACATTGATCCATTATAAGGAATACAACATATCATGTTTATTGCAATAATCAAAACCCTTGTAGTTCGTTAAACCCATTCAATTTAACATCATTCATAAAGGACATATGTGTGGGTTCTTAAAAATGAGTATTTGATATAAAAAATCAAATATATGCCTTGTGTATATTAGTTATTGTAGGAATCATATTTATCACAGTTTTATCACACCTTTGAGATTGGGCCCAAGGTGGATTCCTTTATTTGGAGGGATTCATATAATACCACTCATTAGTTCTTACACATTGAGGTTTCCCTGGAAGGTGTAGATTCATTATATGAATGATATGACCATTTCATCTCCCTAAACCAATGTGATCTATGTTGAATCTCATAAATAATAAAAAATGTGTAGTTCGTATCACTTTATATGGATGTGGTACAAATGTAATGGGATATAACATTGGATGTCTAATATCAATGTCATTCCTTAGAAAGGAATCTTATATATCCTCATTATAGCATGAATCGTATTCATTGTAGTTTAGTTGATTTTTTAGTCTACTGATGGATGAAATAAAATGATCAGCTCATAAGAATGATTAGGTCCCGTTGTTTAAAGTTTTAGAAAAATTAATGTACTTACACCGAGTTGGATTCATTATTTGATATTTTTACTTTGGAAGAATTCCTACATATCACAATTATTGTATGAATTATAGTTCTCTTTATTTGATTGGTTTGGGATTACACACTAAGGTTACCGTAATATAGAATAAATTGTACCATTCCACTGGTCGGGGCACACACACTGAGTTTTTCCTTGTATGTGGGACATATCATATTATGCCTCAAATCAAGGCTTACATCTTATGTTTTCCATATGTGAATGATATGATCACTAAAAATCCCTAATCCCATGTGAGTTATGCTCTTTGTGGGAAAAAAGATGGAAAATAATGTGTTTTAGTACATGTGGATGCTGGTATTATTTGATGGGACATTTCTTTAGATGTTTAACATATATATTAGGACATCGGAAGGTGTCCTCTGTATCCTGATTATAACTTTAATCAGATTCATCTATGTTCAGTTCATCGGGTCCTACAAACTGAGGTTTCCCTAATTATGATTGTAGTTGCATCATGCCACTAGTCGGGGCATACACCCTGTGGTTTCCCTAGTTTACATGACATGTCATATTATTTCATTGATCTAGGCATAAAAACTGAGTATTCCATGATTATGAAGAATGTTTCATCATGCCAGTAGTTGGTTTTACACATTGAGGTTCCCTTATTTACAAAGGTTGTAGACATGGTAATCATAACCTGGGATGCCTTATTGACCTCACCTGATTCTCTACCTGACATGCATGACTATTTTCTTGAAATGTCTTGATTATATTACTGATGTGTCAATTTATTATTGGACATGCCTGGTTTTATTCCATATATGTCTAAATATAATCGCATAATCATGTTTCCTTTCTCGGATGATGTCTCATAATCTGGTGGGAATGTTTGAAGTTCATCACATGATCATGGATGACTAATCCAAAGATCATCACCGAACCTAGTTGGATGTTCCTAAAGCCCATCACTTGATCTCATATTACATGATTTCAGGGACTGACATGAACTAGATGTCTTTTTCTAGTGTCATCATGAAATCTAGAAGACAGGTTTGGAGGACGTTACAAGATCCAGTTGGCATGCCGAGAGGGGATCACATGGCAATAGATGACATTCATGGATGATTTTATGATATCTAGATAACTCATTAAATAGATTTTTTTAAATCCATATGATTTTTATATAGGGAATCACAAGATCCATGCTAACATGCCTGGAAGATGTCGTGAGATCCGAGTGGCTCGTCCTAAGGATGATGACAGACCTAGTTGAAAAGATGGATTTCATCGAAAGACATATTGGATTTGAACTAGTACCACCACATGATTTGGGTGAACATTTATAGAATAAATCCCATCGTTTTGATGATGATCCAAGAGGGATTCGTGAGACCCAGTGTTTTTCCTAGGGGACATCATGTAACTTTCTCTAACATGTCCATCAGAGTTTCCATGATCCAAATATTATACCAAATGAGCATTGCATGATCTGAGTCACATATCTCAATGTTTTTTCATGACCAAGGTGGTTAATGATAAACACATGAGGATCAACGTATATTTCCTTTTCATAAGTCTCCCATATTTTTAGTCTTTTTCTAGCCTTTTATTGCATATTCCTTAGACATGTTCATTATTATGTTGTTTAAGACTCGTTTTATTTAGCCTATGTAAGGGATATCAATAAAATAACCTATCTAATGTAATTTATATAATATATGGCAGATCAAACAAAGTGACCGTGCTTCTTCAATGATTGATCAAGTTGTTCCCCAGATTTACCTGACGAAAAACATTTCTAATCGCAAGATTTTCCGCTCTCAGAAATCCACTGTGATTCCTAGGTGTACCCATGTGAGCGTATTAGGTTTTATTTTTTTATAATTGGGTGGGGAGTTTATAGACCTCCCTACCCGTATTATAAAACACTTTTCACAGTTCTTATTTCTCATATTTAGGCTGGAGTCAGTGGAGGGATGTTGTGTCATACATTTCAAATGGTCCTACCTTAGATAGTTCCAATGGTGACGCATGATTTTTGTCAATATAGAGATCATACCTTCAACACCCGATTTATTAGATTATGGAAAATCATTATGGTATTTCCTAATCATGTATATATCACATGGGGTTGTCACAATGTTAGGTAGACATGAATGGGGACCTTTATATGATTAGAACACCTATTGAAAATCGTTAACATTATCTGATATGTCTTTTCTGAAACCATCCATGAGAAAAATATGTCTTTCTAGGGGGCCTTATTGATATCATATTGAATGGTCGAGGTTTACCCACGTGATCGATCAATATTTTTAGGCGGATCACATGATCTAGGGTGATCCCTTGGGGAGTATAATTCTAATCACATATGATTAGTATATCTTCCATTCATAAAAATATCCTATCATATCACTTTTTATTTCCATATTTATTTCAATTGGTTGGGGATTTCATGAGTTTGAACAACTGATTCCAATGAAATTCAATCTCTACATCAGTGATGTGTCATGTTGCCAAAAATGTGTCATGTGGTGATGTGAAAGAATTTTATTTATAATCCATTCTGTTGGTATTTGGAGACGGAGGGGGAGAGAAAGACCATTGAGACATGTCCAAGGCCGATTTGTGAGAAGGACGACATGTTTTGGGTCACTTTTGTGGTATATTTAAGACTGCATGTCTGCATCACATGATATTTATGACTACAAGAAGCTTATTTTTATTCTTTTTTACATCATTCTTTTTTTCAACGGCCTCGGGATGTCATGAGTTTTCATTAGTGATGTTGAAGACGATATGTATCACCATTAGCGATTCATTTTGTTATCAATAAAGGGTCGTGTGGTGATGAAAAATAATTTATCATACACAACCATTTAATTTGTCTTGAGAGATAGTTGGGGAGTGTAGGACTACCTAGCCATGTATGAGGACCTTCACGTGACTACGGTTACCTATCCTCAGGGCTATCGCACAACAAGGGGAGCATGTTTTTGGGATTGTTCTGATGTCTTTCTAACTGCATGGGGAACATCAATCTAAGTTTATAATGGAAATAAGCACCTGTATTTTTACTATTTTGATACTTTTTTCATGGATTTGTGGTTGTTTTATCATCCTCTTACTGGTAGAAAAATATTGTGACTTGGGGGAGCTCAGTTGGTTGGCATCGTGTGACCAGTAAGTGTCTTAGATACCTTTTAAAGTGTGGAGGGACTCATCAAAGGGGATTCTTATGATATCTTGTAGGGTTTTCACTGTGTAGGGAGCATCTTCATGGCATTCTGAAGGTCATGTGATCACATTTCCTTTAGAGGGTTACATGATCTATGCCATTATTTCCATCTTATTCTTCAATTTCATTGCAGGAAAAATAATACCCTTATTCATGTATTTATTCCCTTTTTTATTCTTATATTATCAATTGGTGAGTTTCAAAAAATTCTCCACCCTCCCACTAAGGAGAAATATTTGGGAGGACATGGGATCAATTTTGAGGAATGAAAATTCCTAACTGAAGCTTTAGAGATGTCTCCATTTAGTGTCAAGGGCGATGCTTGGTCTTCTAGGTGACATTTTTGTATTATGTAAGATTCACTATAAATAATGGAACCGAGGTTGTCTCAATCACTAATTATCCAAATATCAGAGCTCATTTTCCTTTTCTCTATCACATGACCCTTTCCTGAGACCCTATCGCAAGAAATGATCACGAGATCCATCCATGGGACCCTTTTTTAAAGAACTCCTTCACAAGAAATTTTTTTCTCGGAAACATATATCAATCAACCATGAATCTATCATTTGTAATTGTATGGACATTGGATTTATTAACAACACAAACATATTGAAGGATATATTTTATTTACAAGGAAAATATCATGATCAGGTCACTATCTATGCGAATTACATGACCATGTCAAGGTAAAATGATTGTGAGCCTCGTGACCGGTCGAAGGGATGCACAATGTCTTGTGGATTATGCATCCTACAAGATCTTTTTAATCAAGGAGTTTCATGAATCCTTTATGAAATCTAGAATCCATTTGATGACTCATGCAATATGCATGAGGCTTTCAATGTTATTCATTTTCTCTATTAATATTATTTCCAACTATTTGAAATATGACACATTCTTTTTTAGATGGCTTACGTCTCATGTCAATGTTCTTCTCTCAAATCTACCCCAGGGGCCATGATTTCCAAAATTCATAATGATAACCATCATTTCCACATGTTCTCTAAAAACGATGTTCTAAAAAGGCACTTCCTCTCTATGCTCCAGAATTTCCCTTTATCACAGTAGCTTCCTCTATATGTTTTGGCCTATTGTATGATGTTTTCATCTCCACTTCAAGCTATATCATTCCATCTTTCTAGGTGTCAAATTCTCCTGACTCTATTCAGATGATTCTTTCTTAGGATTTACAACTACATGTTTCATGGTCATAGGGGTCATCGTATATATTGGAAAAATATCATATGGGTTTGAATGGCTGCAATTTCTCTCATTATCCCATCACTCAAAACTACTTGATTATCTTTAACTCTTCTAAAAACAACTCAAGTGGAGGATGGATATAAAAATGGGAACATTGGATTAGTGTAATATTTTCTACTGAATGGGAATGTTCATTCTAGGGTAGAAAAAGATTCCAGTAGTTTGTCAACCAACTAAACAGTGTTAAGCCCTATGAATCTCTATGTGTTTCCCAATTCAACATTTAGGACTAGCATAATATTCTTAGAAAATTTTTGATTCTTTGGTGCCTGAGAACCAACTCATTTGACCTATCCCACAATGAGGTTGGAATCAGCCTCTGGGATATCTATCAACTTGGTGGGATACCCCCACATGGAGAGATGTACAATGATTTACATCCAATCAAAGATGTCAGGGATAAACCATTTTAAAAACCATCATTTGCAAGGGAAATGCTCAACATTATGAAGTAAAAGTAATGAAAGGATATAAACATGTAATCACTTATCTTTTTTAAGCATTGGATCGACATTTTTATTCATTTTAGTGGAGCATGGACTACTTTTATACACCAACATCATTTCCCTTCTTATTATATTAATGATAGTGTCAGTTTGTGCTGGTCCATTATGGAAGCAGAGGACCATACCTTATGGGGATACTAATTAAAGCCTAATAGATCAACAAGACATTTGTTTTAGGTCTTCATGGTAATGTTCTTAATCAAGTTTCATTTCCCATCTATGGAATCAGGATCATAAATATGTGTTAGTAAATTGGGGATGGGAGCATATCTGGAAGATGGATAACCCCTCAATCTTGTGGTACCAACATTTTCACACCTATACCATCTCTTGATACACATCCAGTAAATAAACCCCCTATATGATTAACAACCCTTTATAGTTTTTATTTGGATTGATAAGGGATAATTTCTACTGCTTTATATATGATAATACCACTAGGGTCTAATGTCCCTATTTCATCCTAGCATACAAAAAATATACGGGGTTGAGGCCAAACCATTAGGACCGATGAGGTTTCTAATGTGTTGAGTCAGCCTGGTCATTTTTAATTCACCCCTTATCCCGCACCAACCGATCCAATTATTGATAATGGAAGAGGCACTTTTGATGAAAGGTCATAATATATTTCCCTTTAGGATGGGGTTATTGCAGTTACGTTGAATGATCTCATCATCTGTGACCAATATACATGTTATCATTTTTCTATCTAGTTTAGCTACACCCAAAGGGTCATACCTATCCCTCCGGCTTGAATAAAGGGACAATGGTACCCTTGGATCATATACCAATTATGGCTGACATTGGATCTTAAAAATACTAATTCCAAGATCATTATTGCACCTATTGATGGCCCTACCTTTCCTGATCTAGATTATTCCTAGGAATGGGTAGAATCGTATCCAGGTTTTGTACTAAACTGACTGGTCCTTGTTGTGGACATACATTTTCCTCTTTAAAACACATGTAAATGGAAGATATGCTGTTGATTCAAGGCTTATGAGAGACTTTCAGGATGTTCTCTGGTCATATTGATGACAATCCCATCAGTATGGTAGAATCTATTTAGGAAGCTGGCCCTTAGGAACATTAAATAGATGATGTTTCTATTTAGGGAAGAATGTAGGTGGGTTCCTCTACTACTTCCTCATCAGCTCAGAAGACTATCCCACCTTGTTACATTCATATTCTAACATCAAATGAATTTCACACTTGACACATGATGATATGAAATCAAATTCATAACCCAATCACTAAGACATTATATGGAACATTCATTGACAAAGAGGATGCCTTCGTCAGTTGTTCCATGATTTACCAGAGGGTGTATTTGACTGTCAATCATTATATGAAATCATTCTAAATAGATTGCAGTTTTATAATGGTGATAGGATCTTGTGGGGTCTGAATGATGGTAATTCCACAACCATGTTGATCATGGATGCTTTGGAGTTGTTGTAATGATGTCATTGGTTCATATCTAAACATCACACCCAAATGGAAGAATTGACTATAAAAATATGGAAATATGATGATATCTTATATTTATTAAGGTGTGATCATTCAAAAATATCATTCCAATTGGAAGCCACTCATAATAGAGGTGAGGAGCTTTCAACTTTTATCGAGACCCTTTGTCCTGTGGTACAAGCAGAAAAATTAGGGCAAGGGGAACTTCAGGGGTAAATTCATGCTTCTCATTAGGATCTAGATAAATTGACCAAATCATCTGATCGAATCATATATTATTTTAACTTCCAATTTTATTGTAATATATAATATTCTTAGAATATCTAAATTGTATATATCCCTCCTCTTGTTGCATTCCAACAATGAATAGATTGGTTGATCTTTATATGTTTCTATCCAGTTCTCTTTTATTCATGATGATCATGAAATTGTATTGATCTGATACCCCATAAATCATCAATAATACCCATCATTTTTAGAATATAAAGTAAATATGATTTTATGGATCGTAATATTTAGATCATAACAAATTATTATTTATATATTCTTACAAATTCCTACTAACATGAAATTTATAATTGATATATCCATTCCAATTACAATTATATTTACAGATTCACAAATGTATAATTGGGTGGAATACATGTCCTCGAAGGATATTTCCCTATATTTTTCTAAATTTAATGGAATTTTTGAGCATATCATGATATTTTCAATGTCCAGATTGTGGGTCATGGAGGCTTTGTATGACATTAATTACTATAGAATGAATCATTTTTTTGTGTAGTTTAGGGCCTTTTAGACTGGTCATTTTATTATTATAGTATAAGGTATTTTATCTCTGATCTTATATCGATGTTGTTTAGTTTTATATAGCTGAAAAATTCTATTTTTTTGATTAGAGTCTTCCAGATTGGTCCCATTGAAAGTCTTGATGTTTAAATTATTTCTTCCATGAATTGATGTGTGACCATGGAATATGGTGTAGACATGCATGGAATTGTCCAAAACACCCTAGGATGTTATGTTCTTCAATGGTGTTACAATAGATCATGATGATTTTAAATCCATTACTTCATGTAGTAGATGCCTTAGGATGTTAGTTCAAATCACTTTATGTGTCTGTCAAATTTTTAAACATCGGTTTCACCACTACTTTACAAGGGATGTGAGAGATTTTATTGAGGTAATATTGGTTGAGGGTAAATATTATGAATTTTAGGCCCATATGGATAGATGGAATGTGGATGATGTAATTAATAACACAAAATTTTATGTCGAGGAATATGTAATGTTGTAGATAAACTCATCATGGGTCAAAAATACCCGAAGGTGATCAATTGTTTCATGGTTTTACTAGGGCTCATGTTGATCAGAGCTTCAAATTAGAAAGAATGAGATTATTTTTTTAGGAATAGAAATCCTTTAGGCATCGATATTATGATTAAGAAGATATGCCTCTGCTCTATTCTAAAGGATATGATAGATTTTGGAATATCCCAATATCTAGATGGGATGTTGGGTACAAAAGAGATGTTATCCAGAAAGGGTTCTGGCACCCTAGGTAAATTTATCTATTAAAATTTTAAGCTTGTTACCTATTCCATGTGGCTTTGAATCACAATTTTCAGGACATAAATTGGTTCATGGATGGAATGTCCCATCTCTACATTGATAGAGGTTACAAAAAACTATGAATTAACATCAAGGATGTAGAATCTTATTGAATAGTCTAGTTGTGGGAATTCTAAATCTCAATCATGGAATATCTGAGCTAACTTGATGTGGGAACTCATGGATAAAGGATAACCATCGGTGATTGTATGATCCTCTCATGTTTTATGCAGCTAGAATGATGACTCATATGAAATGTGTAATATTTATGAAATTTTCAAGCACCCTAAAAGTTGTATCACTACCTAATGAACATTTTATCATGGTATAGGGAAGTGGGAAACCGTTACTCTAATGGCGTCCAGGACCGGTGGGTCCATGTACTATAGCAAAAACTTTTACTATGACTACAAAGTAGGCCCTATGAGCTTTAGACATTATTTATTTATACCCTGCCCTTTTTCCTAAACATTGAAGATAATTATTTTACTGGTTTAATACATTAAATATTCTCAGGAAACCCATTTTAGGTTTTCAATGTAAAGTTTTTTGTGTCTCTTTCTCTTGTAGTTCAATGTCCATTCATTTTGACCATCAAATGCTTGAATTTAAGGTCGTACATCTGTAAATGAAGTGAATTTTTTTTATGGTCATGAATAAAATAGACCAAATATTATGGAGATGTTATTCATGATTTTAATTATAATACTATATGTCAAGGTCACTCCAACATCATTCTGAATGGGAGATGAAATTTTTTTAAATCATGGTTCAAGGTTCTTTGGTCATGGGTGATGATATGGGACTATCATACATGGTACAGACATAAATACCCAAAAGTGGTAAGTTTCAAAATGGGGATGTTAGTCTCAATAGGATCATAACTCCATTGTAACATATATTAAATTTCACTGTTTAGAAGTTCTAATCCCTTTATATATTGATAATGTGGTCAATCAGGGATATATCTTTCAATGTCCAAGGGAAAGGAAAGGATAATAGAAACCTGATGCACTCAAGTATCGATGTGTGAAATATGGATTGAGGTGCATGAAATATAGAGAAAAACCCCCTTTTTAGGTTGACAATTTCACTATCTTGTGTTCCTTTGATAAGGATTGATGATGGGTGATGGCCTATAAATTTTATAATTATATAGGGGGAATTTTTATTGAAGTGTTAATTTCATATGTGTAACGTCCCGTTTCCTAGAGCCTCACAATGGTTCCCCATACCGGGTTGGTCACATGGCCCCAAGCACATTTACCTAATTCAAGAGGCTTCCAACTAGCAGCGAAGGCCTCAAGTGTAATAGTGGGGAAACTATGCCCTCATTGGCAGAGTAACGCAGCAGAAATAAATAGATAACAAGAACGAAGGCTCTAAAACATACAATAAGTAAACAACAGAAATAATAAACTACTGGACCACACATATATAAATGATGCATGTTACATATCTCTAGTAAAGCATTCAAAAACAATTCTATGATGGAATACCAGACTAAACCGAAGTACAAAAGAAAAATAAGTAAACTGCTCCACAGCATCGCAAGCCTCAGCTTGGTCCCATACCGCCTAGTTCCTCATCAATGAAGTGCCTAAAGAAGAAGGGTGATTTCCCTTAGCTTGACCAGCAACAATATAATATGTTCAGACCCAAAAAAAATGACTGAATCAAAGTGTGAGACGAATCCTAGTAGGAAACCACCCAACGATCCGTGCCTAACACACAGTGAATATATATGGAAGACAATATGGAAAATGAATAAATTAACAAGTAAGTATTCAAGCAAAATAATCCTACAGTTTCAGTTGCATTCAATTCCATATATCATGTATGTTATTAATCCCAAACATGTTACCCTCTAGGAAGTATTCACATCCTAACCCCTCTGCTTCAACTAAAACTTACACAAGAAACCCTCTGGGAAGTACTCATAGCCTAACCACTCTGTTACAGCTTTAGAAAAGAGTCGATGAGGAAGCACTCACCGTCAATTCCCCATGTGGTCTCGTATTGGTATATATATAACCTATATGGGAGTGATCAACATCAAATTCCCCCTCTGGTCTCATAACAAGGAAACTACAGACACTCAAAGGGATCACAAGGTCCATCCCCCCTTTTCTCTTGCAACGTAAAAGTTAACAAACTCTCTAGATAAGCCTTCGACGTCTATTCTCCCTATGGCCTACTAAACCAGGTTCTCAATGCCCTGTGTACGTAAATCATGCACAATGATATAAAGGAATACAAATTAAACATCAAGAATACATGGCTAAAATTTCTATAGCATATCATTCCCTGTAAGATAAAATGACTTCATCCTAACAAAATTAGGCATGGGAAACAAAGCCGCCTAATAGGCGAGGTTAGACCAAATAGTCAATAACAAAAATCATGGGAAAAAATCCATAACATGGAAATGATAACCCTATTCACAATCATAAATCCACTACTCAATTACACAAGGAATAATATGAAATATCCAGGAAAAAACACTAACACATAATACCTTGAACAAGGGTATTTGCACTTTATCACATATAACTCAAAGACTAACTACAGAAAGGCACAAAACACCTACCTTGGCATTGTATGAATGATATACCTAAATATCTGGCCTTGAATATCTATATAAATAACTAGATATACAAAAATTCTATGAACATTCAACCACGAATATATCGTGATAGAGGAGAAATCAGGAAATGAGGCTCTAGAACAAGGAAGATCTTATAGTGGAAAATTCCAATGCAATTGACAGTGGTCGAGTTGGAGATTGGATAAAGAGTCAGAGGCTGGAGAAGATTCAAATTGTAAAGATTCTCCGGGAAGAGACAAGTCGAGAAGGAGGAGGTTCTGTCGATTAGATGCGACCCCGGTCTGTTTAATTAAAAAAACCAAAAGTATAAGACGTGTCTTTTAAAAGTACATGACGTGTAGTTTCCTTCACCAAGATTAACTTTAGGTGGTCTATAGGTCACCCCACATGGCTGTGGGTTTGGATGTTACACGAACAGCACACTGTTACCCATGGAAACCAAGTACATGGTGTGTACATATAAGTACATGGCATGTACACCATAAATTTTCAGAAACCCCTCTTTTCCTCCAAAATAGCCAGGAAAAAACCATACCAGAAAAAAAACATACGAGTTCTTACAAAATTCCCCCTTAAAGAAATTCGACCCTGAATATCCCTAGAAAGGAAACGTAGAAGAACTCGTACTAGAGGAATAGACCAGCCACGAATAACAATCGTACTACGATCAAAAATCTGGATAGGATGCTCCTCAAATGACGTGTCCACCTCTAGATCAACCTCCTTGGGTTGAAAGACATGAGACAGTTCTAAGATTTAATGTTGTAGCTGTGAAACATGGAAGACGTTGTGCATACCCAGTACCTCTAAGGTAATTGAAAGTGATAGGCAATTGGCCCAACTCGTTACCAAACCTCAAACAGCCAGACGTATCTCGGAAAAATCTTTCCATGTCTTTTAATCCACATGTTTCCCAACCTTGGTGTGACACATAGCAAAACCTGATCTCCTACATCGAACTCCAGAGGTCATTTCTTGTTGATCAGCATAGGACTTATTTCGTGGCTGTGAAGTATCCATACTCATCCAAATCTTCTCTCTATGCTCTATGGTCTCCAAAAAAATATGAGGTCCCTGCATAGCTGCCACTCCTACTTCCATCCAACATAAGGGTGATTGGCATGTCCTACCATACAAAGACTCAACAGGTTCCATATAAATAGTTGATTTAAAACAATTATTGTTGGAAAACTCCACAAGAAGTATATGTTTCTCACAAGAACCATCATAATCTAGGATGTGTGCTTGAAGCATGTCCTCCAGCACCAGAATCATATGCTCAGACTGGACATCTATCTAGGGATGGTAATCTGTACTCAGAAGTACCTAGGTTCCCAAATCCCTCTGTAGTCCCCACCAAACCTGAGAAGTAAAATTTGTGGCCCTGTCTGAAACATTGGAGTGTGAAATCTATATTGACGTACAATCTTCTGGATGTACATACTTCCCAACTAATCAACACTAAAGTTATCCTTGATCTGAAAGAAGTGAGCAACCTTGAGGAGTCTGTCAATGATAACCCAAACCACATCATTCCCTAGAGGAGACCTCGGTAAACCTATCTTAAAGTCCATTACAATATCATTGCACTTCTACTCGGGAATAGGTAACTGCTGCAAAATCCCTTCTGGTCACTCATGCTCTACCTTCACCTGCTGATAGGTGGAACCCCTCATGACAAAACCCACAACATCTCTCTTCATACCTGGCCTCCAATACTAATGTTAAAGATCTCGATACATCTTGCTGACACCAAGATGAATTTCCCAAACTGAGGAATGAATGTCTTGCATCAGTTCCTCACAAATGTCTCCAAACACCCATACACGCCCCAAGAAATGAAATATTTCATCCTCTCCTATAGTCCATCCTAGAATAGGGTCCTCCCCTGATACACTTTTCCATAGGTGTAGGCCTTTAAAATCCGATAGCTGCCTCATTCTCACTCGGTCAAGTATAGTAGAGATAACAGCTACAAAAGAAAGAAACGTATTCCCATGTTTTTCATGCACCTACAAATGAATCTCAAAGAACCAAGACATAAGATTCCACTCACTATTGACCTTCTGATGTTCTTGTAACTATGTTCTTCTTCTCAATGAATTAGCCACATCGTTGCCTTTCCTAAGTATGTAGGAAAGTTCAATGTAAAAGGAATGAAGGTACTCGACCCACCATCACTATATCAGATTCAGATCATACTGTGTAATGATATACATGAGACTTTTGTGGTCGGTGAAAACCCAAAAATGTTCTCCCAACATATAATGTCTCCAACAGTGTAAAGTATGAACAACTATAGCCAACTCGAGATCGTGTGTCGGGTAATTCCTATCATGTGGCCTCAACTTCCGAGACCCATATGCAATGACCCCTTCTCCCTGCATAAGTACTACTCCCAGACCGATACAAGATGCATCACAATATAAAGTATAGATCTTTCCCAGATCTGGAAATACTAGTATCGGTGCTGAAGTCAACCTCCCATTCACCTTTAGAAAGGCTGAAGAACAAGAATCTGACCACAAGTACTTCACACCCTTCTTAGTCAGGACCGTCAGTGGTGCTTCTAGGCATGAAAAGTCATGTATGAAATGAATGTAGTAAACATCCATCCCTAGAAAAATACGTACCTCAAGGAAGTTTTTAGGCTTCTCCCAGGAAACTAATGCTCTCACATTCCCTATGTCTACTGATACTCCTGTCTCTGAGGTAACATGAAACAAGAAGTGAATTTGGTCCATCCAAAAGTGAAATTTTGAGAGCTTATTATATAATGGATTCTCTCTCATTGAACTCAAAAATATCTCTAGATGTGTGGCATGGTTGTGTCGACTATGAGAGTACACCATGATATCATCCAGAAAAAATACAACGAAGGAATCCAAGTATGGATGGAACACACATTTTATCAGTTCCATGAAAACTGTCGGTGCCTTCGTGAGACCGAACGACATAACTACATACTCGTATAGACTATACCTACATTTAAAGGTTGTAAGATGTATATCAGATGTTCTAACGCGCAACTGATGGTACCTGGATCTCAATTCAATATTTGAGAACACTCGAGCTCCTCGAAGCTGATCAAAGAGATCATCAATCCTTGGAAATGGATAGCGATTCTTGACCATCAACTGGTTCAACATCCGATAATCCACACAATGTATGAGGGTACCATCTGCCTTCTTCACAATTAGAACTAGATAACCCCAAGGAGAAGTACTGGGACAGTTGAAACCCTTTGCATGTAACTCCTATAACTTCTTCTTGAGCTCATGTAACTCTAGTGTAGACATCCTATAAGGAGGAAGGGACACCGTTTCTGCTCCTAGAATGAGCTCAATATAAAAGTATACCAATCACAATAGAGGAAAACATAAAAAGGCCTCGGGAATGAAGTCTTTGAAACAATCCACAACCTTAGGAATGTCTATCTTTGAAGCCCCCTGGTCATCTAGAAATAGACTGGAAATATGGACTTTAACACCTCCCAACAAATGATGTTTGGGTCCTACCCTGCCTTCCTAGAAATCCAATTAGTCCTTATGAAGAAATGATCCTTTTGATGTGATTTAAAACTCACCCTACTGTGATTGCAGTCAACAAATTCCTGGAATAGAACTAACCAGTTCATTCTGAGAATGACATCATTGCTTGTCATCTCTAGGACATAGATGTCCCATAAGAAGTGACACCCACCAACCTATAGAGGGAACTCATTTTACTATCGTACACTAGAAATTATTGTCCCCAACAGAGTGTCCAACGTCAAGAACTTTGAATAAGTAAAGATACAGAGCCCAAGACTCTCCACAACAGAAACAGATATGAAACTATGTGAAGCCCCTGTATCAAAAAGTGCAGAAGCTAAAACTGAGGCAACTAGAATCGTACCTGGAACTGTAGAGGGTACGGGATCCTGCTCCTACTAGGCCTGCTCCGCAGAAAAAGTCTATCCTACACCATGGATCTGTGACCCCTCCGGACTACCCTGAGATGATCCACCATGTTGTCACTGAAATCCTCTTGATAGGCTAACACAATAGTGAACTCCACCACATCCGAAATGGCTGAATGAAATCTAGTTCCCATACTAATGAGAAACTGATGGTGTTTCCCCTGAATACAGGTTCATAGAAGAACTCATGTCACCAGCTGCTGGTGAGAAGAATGGATAGAACTACTGATGATTACCCATCTTTCCATAAGATCGGCACTCCACTGGGTCTCTTAGGAAAAGTATCCTTGTATGCCTGCTCTTCCCACTCTGCTAGCACACCCACTATCCACTAGAAGATGTATCTCGTCTACTACAATCTCCACCGATAGACTCTCTGTGATGCCTCTTACTGTCAGTCTGATGGATAATAACTCCGGATTACAAACCACCCTAGCTCACTAATCCATAATCCCACATATTACGCTCCATGATGAGCACCTAGTTGACAATAGAGGTGATGGATGTCAACCCAATGATGATAACCTGAGACTGGATGTCATGCCTATGACCATCCTCAAACATCCTTTTTAGAAATAACTCATCAATTCCTATAATATGAGTATAGCACTACAACTTTGTGAAGCTAGAGTACTCCAGGACTAAGAGAGTACCCTTCTCCAGACTCATGATCTCTCGAGCTCAATCGACTATCAAATTCTCTGAGTAGAAGTAATCATAGAAAACATTTTGGAACTCATCCAAAGTCATAACCTATTGTGTCCCACCTGTGAGATCACATACCACCATCTCTTCATGGAGTCCCGAAGATTTTACGTAGAGAGATTCACCCTCCTCTATGAAGTCATATCTAGATGGTCAAAGATAGAGAGCATGGATTTTAACCATGAATCTACAAACAGAGGTCTTATGTCCCCTATGATGGTTGGAGGAAACAGCTGCTGGAAAAATAATATCAATTCGTCCATTAATGGGACGTAAGGTTTTACTTCTCTGAAAGTCCTTCTAATCCCCATAAATCCATCTTAGAACTTTGTGTTAGCGCATGTGTCTGCAATGATGGTGGGTGCCAAGACCGGCACTATAGGAGGATCTATTGGTAATCCTTGATTAGCCATGTCTGGTGTCTGATCACTGCCCTGTAATTGGCGTACAAATGGAGGATGTCTTGGTGGGATGACACTTCAAGGTTAAGCACATAGCTTAGATTAAGATTATAAAGGACTGAAACTTAGAAGTGTATGAAGGGAAAAGGATAATTAAAGTGTTCATGTTTTTGAAAACATGGGTACACGACATGTATAACAACAACACGGCATGTTCCCTTAAACCTTCACAGGGGAATGTACTACTTCCAAAGCTGGTCGTCTGACACTCAACACACACAAAATTTTCTCCCAAGACACAACATGTACTTGAATTATTTTCCCCTTCTTGAGTTCCCTTACATGACTATGCCACTTGGTTCTGCTATAATATGACTACACGACGCGTTTGTACTAGACATTCCATGTACTATAAGGATTACACTACCCTGTGTTGTTTGTTACATGGTCAGATACAAGGGTTATACTTCACAGTGTGTTCAAGCTTGACACGACATGTGTAACCTATGTTTTATCCATTTGTTCCATTAGTCACTTAGGTGGACACATGTTCAAAACACACGGTGTGTACTTTCATTACATGAAATGTTCCACTAAGGATTCCCCAACATTGTGTCTCTTCCCACACAACTAGTGACATGGTTAGGACTAAATGTAATTTACATACAGTACACTGGGTGTACATAATAAAAATAGTTCCTTCCCGAATATAAGAATACATGGCATGTATTTATCATTACATGTCGTGTATTCGGGGGTTTTCTAGACAGTAATCCTCAGAAAATACTATAGAACCCAGAAAACAATGAAACAAATAATAAAGTGTAATGTTCCGATCTATGAGGGGACGTACTCCCCACGAATCAAATATTGGCATCCTATACATGTCATATACAAGAATAAAAATGCAATTATCCACAAAAGTACAGTCCATGAGGGACTATAAAACCTCAATAACCAATGATTTACATTCATTCAAACTAAACCATACACAATTCAATATTCTATTATGGACGTTATTATTCTTTAAAGGCATCTATCACAACAACATGAATATCTAGCACAACATCTATCACAACAACATGAAATCAATAATGCACCCTAAATGGCTTGGCAAGAGTGCAAGACATGTGATCTTTAGCAAGTGCTTAAATGATACATGAGATGGAATACCTTCATATCAATTTGTTGAAACATAAAATAGAACCTCTATAATATCAATGATATTAGCCCAATACAAGTGAATCACCCAATGGTGAAATAAAATCTACTGTAATAATTAGAATACTAGAAAAATCACAATATTTGAAGTAAATTGGATTTTACTTGTACTCGAGTTAGATACTCCTCAGAACAGTTTATTACCAAGTACCTATTCCTTCTTATCCCAAGTTATAGGCTCCAAAAAGTAAGTCAAGAAGAAAATAATTCCTCTAATACCACTTTGTAATGTCTCGGTTCTAGGAGGTGACGAGAGGTTCCCCGTACATGGGTGGTCACATGGCCTCAAGAGAATTTCCTCAAATTCCAGAGGCTACTGACTAGAATTGAGGTCCTTGAGTGTGATAGTGAGGAAACTATGCCCTCATTGGTAGAGTAACGTGGTGGAAATAAATATATAATAATATCAGAAGCAGTAAAACCTATAATAAATAAACAGCGGGAGTAATAAACAACTAGAGAACATATAAATAACTAATGAATGATACCTACATATAGGAAAGTATCCAAATAAATCAAAATTATAGAATACATGACTAAACCACAGTGAAAAAGAAAAATAGGTAAACAGCTCCAGAGCATCACAACCCTCATCTTTGTCCCATGCTCCCCAGCTCCACGGCTATCAAGTACCTGAAGTTGAAGGGTTCTTTCCCTTTTCTAGACCTGCAAAAATATAATCTATTTGGGCCCAAAAGCATGACCCAAAAAGTTGGGAGATGAATCCCAATGGGAAACCACCCAAATATCTATGCCTAATAGTCATTGAATATATGTGGTAGTCAATATGCAAAATAAAGAAATTAACAATGAATTAATCAAAAGTTAACAATCTTATAGTTTCAATTGCATTAAATTCCATAATACATGTAATCATTTAATCACAAAAAGGTAACCCTCTGGGATGTACTGACAGCATAACCCCTCTGGTTCAATGAAAACAAACACAAACAACCCTATGGGAAATACTTACAATCTAACCCCTATGGTACAGCTTTAACAAAGACTCTCTAAGGAATCACTCACTGTCAAATCCTTATGTTCTCTCATATCAGTAACAATAGACACTCTAGCGATGAACTCAGCGTCAAATTCTCCATGTGGTTGCATAACAAGGAAACTATAGACACTCTGAGGGAGAAGAGGGTCCCCCCCTATGTTCTTGCAATGTCAAAGTAAACAAACACTCTGGAGAAGCCCTCAATGTCCATTCTTCATATGGTCTATAAGCCCGGTTCTCATGGACCTGTGTAAGGGAATCGTGCAAAACAATATAAATGAATCTAAAGTACACCTCATGAACACTTTCCTATAATGTCTATAATATGTCAAAACATGTGCGATAAAATCACTCCATCCTAACAATACTATGCATGGGATGAAAAGCATCTGAACAGGTGAGGCTAGACCAAACGGTCAATAAGAACTAGAATGGTCAAAACATCCATAGAATGGAAAATATTACCCTATTCAGAATCATAAATCCTATCCAACAGAACATAAGCCATAGAATGCAATATCAGGGCAAACAAACATAAATCCGCAATACCCCGAACAAGGGTATTGGCACTTTTTCACATATAACTAAAATACTAACTACAAAAAGGCACAAACCAACTACCTCGGTGTTGTATAAATGATATATGTGAAACTCAGGCCTTGAATATCCCTAGAACTTTGTAGATCTAAAAAACTAATAATGTTCATCTGAGAATATCTCTTGATAGAAGATAAATCAATAAATGAGGCTCTAGAAGAAGGAAGAGTATACCGCGGTGGTTCCAACACAATCAACAGCGGTCAAATCAGAGGTCAGATAAAAGGTTGGAGGCTAGGAAAATATTAATGTAGTACGAACCTTTCTAGATGAGAAAGGTTGAGAAGGATGAGGTTATGTCTGTTTTTCATGACCCTAGTCCGTTTAATGAAAAAATGTACATGGTGTGTCTTTTAAAATTACACGGCGTGTACTTGTCTTTTCTGAGATCATGTTTAGGTAGTCTCTAGGTCACCCCACACAACCATATGTTCCGCTGTTACATAGATAGAAAACAGCTACTCATGACAACCAAGTACATTGTGTGTACTTATAAGTATACGATGTGTACTCCTGAAATTTCCAGAAACTCTTCTTTTTATCAAACACAACCAGAAAATAAAACCCATAACTAAAAAGAAGATATAGGTTCTAACAACATGACAAGAAAATTTTCCTTGTTGTTTAATGTCAATTGGTAAGGAAATATCTATTTATATTAAGTTTAACATCATATGGTAAGTATGTGGGAACTAAAGTGAAATGATTTTCTAAATATATTACATGAATAAGAAATACTTACATAGATCTGACTCATATGTTGGTAGAATGATCTTCTATATCTCGTCTATTTTGCAGTTAAGGTCACATATTTTTATTGATTGTTGTACTTGGGCCCCAAATTGGAGATATGGGTGTCACTTTGTATTCTTTTATGATAGGAATCAACCCACATGTAGTTCTTGAAGTGGAAATAATCTATGATTGTCTAACCCAAATGTGGAGGGGGAATTGTTCCCATTGATTGATATATTTGGGCCTCTAATTAGAGATTCAAATGTCACTATGTTTCTTATCGTGATATGAATTGTGTCATACATACTTTCAGAAACCTTTTTCATTTTGTGTTGTATGGAAAGGTAATAAACCATGAAGTTTATAGTCATGTGGTGGAGAATCAAGGTGTGCCTTTTATGGCCTTTCATTTAGGCCCATGATATCCCTATCATGAATTTTCCATGTGGGGAGAGCCCTTACAAAAACTCATAATCCCACGTGAACCATTCTTGGTGTGAGAAAAAAGGAATGGAGAAGTTTCATCATGAAATGATGTTAATTAGAGGATAGAAATAGTAATTTTGTATCATGTAGTGGTCATACCATGATATGAGAATCATGTCATATATTGTTCTAAAAACATATACTGTTTAATGTAGGAGAGAAATGACATCAAACTTGTAGTTTAACATTATCTTATATGGACATCGGTGACTCACTATGATAGAAGATGAATGTTAGGGATCAGTGCAGTTTTATATTATGCAGTAAGGACTTCATCTATATTGTATAACATCATTCAGAAATGACTCAAGGTCACCTGACCTTTAAGGAATGGAATATTTGTGATTGGCAGAAGAATGGAGGTCTGGTAATCACTAAATATCATATTTTTGTAGGAATCAAGGAAAACATATTTATTCTACGGAGAGATTCCCAATGTGGATCTAGATCTCACACAGAGATAGGGGAACCTGTTATTTCTTTAACATAGATCAAAATATAGAGCTATGAATTTTTTTATAGATTATAATTCCCATGAAGTTTTTCGTCATGTAGTGAAGACTCAAATTAGGAAATTTATCATCTTGTGGGTAGGATGAGGGCCACCTAACATTATAGAAGAGGTACATTGGTGTTTTGGGTAGTTTAATGACATACAATAAGGATAAAGGATGGTGTGTACTTTATCATCTTGCTTCCAAGATAGGTTTTGTATAGTTTAATGTCATGTGGTTATGATATAGGGTGTAGGGTAGTTTATAGTAATTATAAGAGGACCATATATATATATATTAACATCATTTTATAAGTAAACAATTGTGAAATTTAACATCATGGAACTTAGATGATTGATACTTTATAATATTTATGAAAATTATTTCTTGATAATTACTGAATTGGTGTGGGGTGTGACATACTTCTTGTGTATCGTGTCCAATGGGTAGGATCCATTATGAAAGACCTTATGTATGATATAAGGCCCTTCCAATTTTATTTCCTACTTTGGAAGGTTCATGCCGAGTATAATTACAGTTTTGAGATCCAATACCAGTTCTCCTTAATGAAATGAATGGAGGAAGACCATTTTATTTAAGGCACATGCGATTTGAATATGATGGACTTCTATGTTGTAAATGTATGAAACTCATTCTCATAAATCCATCCAATTCCTTCATATTCTATTGAAATTTCTCACCATCTATGATTTATCTGCAAATCTACATTCATAGTGGAGGAAGAAGAAATTCAGTGGGTAAAATGTCCTCAACCCCAAACACTAATGAATATGGCAGTGCTTTTGTAGAAGTATGTGTGGTGGTATGATAGGCTAATAAATCATGTAGGATCCTATCCATCCATGAATTATTTTCCTTACTCACCATCATAAAAATTATATTTTTTTAATGTCTTATTAAAGGCATGTGTATATCCATTTTTCGGTTCATGATAGGGGGATGAGTGATTGGACACAATGTTGTACTCATAGAACAGTTTCGTCTACTCCATAAAATAGAAGTTTGTGTCATTGAATTTCAATATTGTGTTAGGGACTCGAAAAATGAAGATGATATGGGACTACAATAATTTTATGATTTTCTTTTTCCTAACTTCGTTGTAGGGTATTGCCTCTTCCAATCTGGAAAAGAAGTAAGTAGTAGTAATGATGTACACAAACTGCTTAGTTGTGGCTGGGGGCTATGTCCCCACTATATCCATTCCCCATTTGAAGATCCACTAAATATATTTATCTGTTTTTATAAATTATAGTGTTTATGGATGAATTTTTCATGTAGCTTTCATGCATTATATTTTCATGTTAATTCCACACAATCATGTATCATGGTTTTCCAATATTAACACAACCTCTTAATTTGGTGGGAGATTCCGGTCCTAGATTGATGAGATCCCTATGATTGTTCATAGGAATCTTGCATGATGGAAAAAATATTTTATTATGATATGTATCTAGGGTGTATTCTATAAAATCCTCAGTTTTAGAAGACTTTTTTCTCATTTACACCATCCCATATGGTAAATTTTGACGGTCACTAGTGAATATGTTCCCTTCCGGCATGATATTTCTGGAGAGTCTAATTCAAGAGATAACTTATTATCATAACCATCTATCCATGAGTGGATATAGGTCCATCATGATTTTGTGATGCGATGAAATTATGGCTTTCATTCATATCATAAACGATGATCAATGAGAACATTCTTTGGTGTGTAATACAAATGCTTTCTTCCCCCTGATCGAGGTTGTCTAGGATTGAGGCTATATTAGAAAATGTTTCTACATAAACATTCTATGATCAGAGAACATTATACAATTTCAGGTAAATAGGGAAATTATCCATTATTCCCCTATTGTATCTAGTTATTGGGTCATGTTCTTCCATTTTTATGGAATATTCTCTAAAGGTATTTTTATCACTAGCTATGGATCCCTTTTGATATTTAGGTAGAATATCCGCATTTGTAAGAAAAATATCTGGCCTGTAATGAGGTCATATTATTCAAACTCATTATTCATTTAGCCATTATAAAGTGAGAAATATTTTGGAAAACATATTTTTATGTAGTGACATATATGATCCGCAAGCTAACAAAATTTATTTTTTGTTTCTCTAGTATCTTACTAATATGATTATGGGAGGTTCCTTCAAAATAAATCTCTCATGTATGGGGACTATCATAGCCATATAAAACATAATCATTCGGATGTTCATCATCCATCTATATTCTTCCTGGAGTGGGATGTGCCATTCAGAAAATATCCAAGGCTTTTCCCCTTAATGACTTCATGGATATGAACTGAATGTTATATTATTGAATAATGACCACCCATCTCAAGAAAATCCTTGATATAATGGGATGTACAAGGATGAACTTTGATGGGAAAACTCTAGAGATAATATGTATTTATGGTTCTCCATGTAATTCCATTACTTCAACACTACAAATATGAGTGTGAGGAATTTCATTTCAACATTAGATTATCAACTCATAATACCTAGAAACATCTTAATGCTATAGTACAGACAGTTCTCACTCCTCGAATCATCCCTATGTGGGAGGAGGGAACCCAGTGAAAATTCCATGGTGGCCACATATAAGATATTGTAATTTAACTCCAACGATGGAATCAAGATTGGTGGGTGTAGAAAATACTGCTTATGGCTTTTGAAGGCTTCTTGAAAGTCCTTGTTCCACTGATAGGTGATTCACTTATTCATCAGTATGATGATAGGGAGAGGTTTTACATCTAGGTTGGCTATGAAATGTCAAATGTAGGTGAGGTTCCATTAGAGACCCCTAATTATTTTTGATTTATTGGTGGTGACATTACAGTAATAGCCCTAGTCATTTCATGGTCAACCTCGATGTCATGGTCTTGTACCACAACTTTGAAGAACTTCTATGATGTTACCCTAAAATCACATTTCCATGGATTCATCTTCATGCTGAGCTATCAGAAATTATCGAATATAGTTTGAAGATCCAGGAAGTGATCACATCGTTGTCACAATTTGACCACATGGTCTTCAGAATAACAATAATCTATTACTATTATGATGGGATTAGAGATATGATGCATGTTGTATTGATAATTTGCGCCATAATTCTTTATAGAGAAGGGAATGACCAAATAGTAAAAGATACCCCATGGTGATCTCAATATACTGGCTTAATCATATATATGGGACATAATTATCTTATTTTACCATGAGTACCCATCCATATAAAAGAGGTATTAGTCGTCATCAATTTCGACAACCAAGAGTTATATGATGGAAAATGGGAAACCATCCTCTGAGTAGTGCCGATTATGTTTTACAAAATTGTTAAAAATCATAATCTAATGATTCTTTTTCATAACAGGAATGATATTGGAGATCTATCTTGGGTATTTTAATTCTCATAAAATGTTGTCTTCGATCAATTTTCCAACATCTTCCTCTACATTGGAAGCATGAGATGGGTGCATCCTCTTGGATGCCTACATTAATCCCTAATACCCGTTGGGTATGACGATATTATTTGTATCCACATACGGATTCTATCAGGTTATTTCAAAATAATTCCAAGAGAACACATATTAATGTTTTTTTAATTTGATTTTCATCAGTTCCTCTTCAAGAGGCATGGTGGGCTAATTAGTATACATATAGGTTCTTCTTCTATATTAATATTTACCTATCTGATATCCTCAGAGTTAGTGGAGATTCTGTCCTCGAATGAAGGTGAAGAATTCCTTATTCTTTCCCTCCTATTCAACCACCTCTTTGTCTATGGAGACATTTTCGGAAAAACTCAGCAATATGGGGGTATCTCTTTTACTATATAGCTGAGAGAAACCACAAACAAATAAATTAACAACTGTTTTTCTAGAGTAATTGTAGAGAGATTCTATAACTGGTTTTCTTTTACACTTTTATAAGGGATAAAAGGCGCTTGGACATGTTGGATCAGGTATATTACCTCAACTAGAATTATGGGGAGAAAATAGTCATTGTCGAGCATAATCCATGGATTTTCATGGTTATTCACTATGCCATTAGGTGCTAAAACATGTATATCAGTGTCCAACATTTTTTTCTTTTCCTTCCCTTTTATAGAAACCTTCTTCTGCATATGTGGCTTCACATGTCTCGAAGGGGGAACTATCACTATGTAATATTCCTACCATTCTATTGATGGGGTATTCAAACATTTATAGAGTGTTAATGGAACGAACATGTGTCTATAAAGATGGGTAATTCAATGATGGACATTATATATTGTGTCTTTCTTGATAACCATAAACTCTACATTTGATGTTAGGTCCAAAAAATGGCTCTTGATCTTGATCTTCCTTATCAGACTTTCTTCACGTTTATCATAACCTTGAATAATCATATTTGTGGGAGATAAATCCTCATCTCTATATCCCAAATATCGAAGGGTTATAATTGGGATGTGGTTGATCCCAAAACCATTATCAATTAGATCCTTTCGTATGTCATAATTATGGAGTGTGGTAGAATCATATAGGGGACTGATGTATCGCTGTATGATCTCTTCTAGATCCCAACATGTGAATGAGATGGCGTCATAGAATTATGATTCCATGGTATCCACTTCATAAACCTCATCTACAAAAACACTTATATTGAACTCTAGTGTGATCTGTATGATTTATTGACTGTATTTTTAAATTATTTTGAAATAAGTAGAACATTCATGATAGAGATCATGGATGGGGAAATTTCCTACAATTTCCTACTGTTGTACATTTTTTCCATTGGTTGGTTATTTTAGAGGTGGGTTTTCTCATTGTTATAATGATTGGGATCTATGATAATATATGTAGATGGTCTCTATGCTTGTGTAGAGATCTAGGGAGAAATCATTTCTACTGGAACTATTCATGCCAACTATCCCTATTCTCTAGGTTGATCATATAATCACACATCTACATGGCGATCAAAAAAGACGACTAGAAAAGGATGACTGATGGAGGGTTGAGGGAAAAAATCCACATCTTTATTAGGAATAATTAAGTGATTACCCATTAATATCATCTGCATATATTTCCTCTTTCTTGATGTGTCCAAAATATTTGGTCCGACCATGACCATACATTCCACTGTATCCTCTGTTCTTGCATATGCAACTTTTAATTCCTTGGTTTGGAGTGGGGAACTAATATTTGGAAGCATGTTCATCATCAGATAAGGGTTATTCCAAGTTTATCATGTAAAAAGATTGAAATATGATATCTTAACCAAAAAAGATACCAATTTTTTGGGATTGCTTCCATGATGTAGATGTCACCGGGATGAAATATGCAAGGGTTAGAGCTTATGTTAGAGTATAATATGACTCTTCCTCTTTAGTCTATTTTAATGTATGATGGTTTAGTCAACCATTGGGGGACATATCTTATGAAACCTCCCTAAATGGTATAATTTTTATGATTATTGAGGCTATTATCTCTGGTTGGATTTGTCTCGGTCATCTATTTATCACATTATCAAGTTGTTGACCTTCTGACCATGCATAGAAGGAACTTTATTTCAACCACCTTCTTCTTTTGACTAGTTGATGGTTATGCTAGAATCTAGATTTGGGTTTTTATCCAACATGAAATATCTAAATTTTAACATTCATTGGAGAACATCCAAGAAGGCAAAACAATCCTGGATGATAGCACCAAACATTCTTCAGAAAGAACAGTAGTCAGGACGATTAGTGATGTTGACCTCATTGGGATTCCTAGTTTAACATTAATTGAGTAGGTTGCTATCTATGGATACAAAGAAATAAATGGAGACCATTTCATTTTAAAAATATAATTCCTTATTCATTTGTTACTAAAATATTAGGTGACCCCAATTTCTCTATGCTTCTGACATAGGATGATTTTGTAGTTATTGCTACTCGATATAAGGTGTTGGGTGGTTCAGGACCTCCATTGGTGCATGAAATAGAACTAATACTAGTTTTAGGGTAACAACAATATTTTGTTCTTTTTCGGTCCATTTCCCCTATGATTAATGTATGATTCGAGACCTGGATCAGGTTTACTGAATAGAATCTTCCAAAAATTGTTCCATTTTTCAATCTCACAGTTCCCAACTAGAAACTTCATCAGGATTAAAGGTCTATATAGCTTATCCAAGAGATATTCAGCACATTGATTATTAATTTTCTCCTAAAAGAGTTTGATTATGAGAAAATTGGTAAAACCTTACCATCTGAATATGAAATCATACACACTATCATTTTTACATTGCTTTATGTTTTTCAATTCAACAATTTCTGTTTATTCCAATGTAGAGATATAATAGTAATGGATGTGGTGATGAAGGTCTTTACATCCTACAAATAATCCTACTGGAAGGATTATGTTCCAAACAAGGGTTGGCCCAACCTAAGTATATAAAAAACCTTAGCTTAGTTGCCTTATACTGATCTAAAGGGCCCATCATCAGAACACATCGGGGCACAAAGTGTGTGAGATGTTTTTCAAGGGTCCACATGCTATCTTAATTGGATTATGTAGTATTTCTGAAGTTGGGTGGAGGAAAAGTTTTATTTACTCATTCGGGATATTTAATAATCTTAGGATACATAGGTGTGAATCAACCCTCTCTGGCTTCCATATGAGTAGCAAGGGACTCCACTGAACTGTGCAGTTCTAGAGGTTCTACAGTTTGAGACACCTCCCATCTATAGGGGGATGGAATTTCCTAATGACGTGGAACTATTTTTTTCTATTAATTATCCATTTTGAATAATGAAAAAATTATTTCCCTAGTAGGGGAGAAGTTTTCATTGAAATAGAGGGAATTCATGATCGTTTTTGACATCCTCATTTATGTAAACAACATGTATGAATATCATGTTGTTCTGATTCTCAGATTTCATTTTTTTAGGAGGATATTCTATTTATATATAAATTATAATATGAATACATTCATCATCATGAAGGTGATACCTAGATGGAATTATTCACAAGAGTAGCTCCTCATTGATTTGTGCGAGATTTTTTTCTCATCTCGTAATGTGACAACAATTCCTTCATGGATGGTATCTTCGATCTCTTAAGAAGTTACTAAGTAGTATATAAACCATTCCCATTATGTTTTGAAGTGTTCTGTTGTTGAAGTGGAAACTCAATATTTTTGGGCACTAGATTTTGTAGCCTCAACTTTGTTAGGGTGCATGTAGCCTCCATGGGTTCATCTAGATCCTCCCATTGGTTTGATTTTTCAATATAATGACCACATGTATTTTTTTATAGATCCACATTATTTTGTGTGTTAACAGTGAAGAAATTTATATAGTTATATTAAGCAATGGCGGTTGTACTATTAATTTAAGTGTAATATAGTTATTCTTCACTATTTGTATTAGGGTCATTCCCTGAACCCTTTTCCATAGTGAACCATTTTGGCTTGCGATTCTGGTAGGGTTCTACTACGTTCATAATTAGGTTACTCCTATATTGGTTTGTTTATAGTGACCTTGAGTGAGTTTACTATCAATAATCATAGGTGGTTCCAAAAAAATATAGGTTTTTCTCATAGCGGGAAGAATTTATGGTATATCTATCATTGATATTTACCTCCAAACCTAGGAAAGAATAATTCCCTCTATTGTGATGATGATGTTGAAAATTTCCCCATCCTTATAGGTTAGGGACTATTCAAGGCCACAATTGGAATTTATTGATTCTACTACTGAGGATCAAATAATTCCAAATGATAATTTGATGATTCCAATGAAAGACACTGATATATAAATTCACCCAGGTTAGTGGGATGGTGTTGATCTGGAACTACGATTGATTTCCCCAGGACCCCCTCAGAGGATGTGGAAATTGGTGATATCGATTGAGATATAAATTCCCCCATTCAAGAGGGATGATATTTTTTGACGGTGATGTATATATGTCCATACCTCTCTTGGGAATTGATGATCTGAGGGGTGGTGGTAGTGGTAGACTTTCCCCTAGCCTAGTGGGATGGTATCTCTCTTAGATTGTTGTTACAGTGGGTACTACAGTGATGGGTATGAAATGGAAAAGTTCATATTGTATAGGAGATGGGTGAAATTGAATCTAATGGTGGGAATATATTTCTATGTAAATTTGTCGATTTCATCCCAACATTAACTTCTGTATCTAAAAGACATTCCTATTATTTCAAGGATTCCTGTATAATCTTCATGGTCTATCATATTCCTCCATTTGTTATGCATTAACACCATTTTAGTGGGGGAATTATTTTTTAATGTCCAACTGGATTTTTCATTACATATTCTATTGATTTCTCCAAATGATATGACATTATGAGATTACATGTCAAAGGGGTTTTGTTGTTCTAAGTATGTAATGAAGTTAAATGATTCGTATTTAACCTACCCTTGAAATTTTACATTCTATTATGGTCTGTAAATTATTCGGTGGAGAGTTATAATGATGAGGAGACAAACACTACATAATCATTTGTCATGTTCCTCCATTTCTAGGTTACGGGATTTGGATAAGATGGCCATGTCCAGCTAAAAACGTAGTATATTTCTGATCTGAAGGTGATACTCATTCCCTGGATAAGGGAGATGTCCAACCTTAATTCGATGATGACTTTCCCGAATATTTTAGAGTAGAAACGAAATTAAATTCATTTTGGATTATTTGGGACCTCCTAGTCATAAGTGGATAGGGTCCATAACATGAGGGGAAGGTGTTTGTTTCTTGATAAATATCATTATTTGTATATTTAGGCTTCCTTTTCCTTATACATACTTTCCTCAATCTAATCAGACAATAGAAGGTGCTTCTTGGGGAAGTCTTCTGAATGGAGTAAAGTGTTGCAGAGAGTTGATGAGGAACAATATGTTATTGAATCTGATATTTTTATCACAAGGATTATATGTTTTTAACAACACTCTATATTGAGTTTTCAGGTAATGGTGATTTACTTATCTGTGGGATATATCACCATGGGGAAGTTGACTACGATGGTTGTCAAGAGTATATCCCATCTGATCCATCTCCACACTAAAATGAAGTGGACTATCATAGTTTTGATCACCTTCATCTTTGGATGAAGAGTGGATAGATACTTGGGGTGTTTAGTGTCAATCTCAAACAACCTCAATAATATTGGTATTGGGAAGATTAAAAATATGATCATAATTATGAATGTTGGTTGGAATATGGTATCTAAATTTTGTGATTATTTAGGGATATGATATTATAGTATAATGTTTTTTAAACATTACTTGTATCCATATTGGGTTATGATAGTATGGATCTTTTAGTAAGATACTCCTATAGTATTCCAATTATCTTCACTGGTAGGAATATGGCCCTTTCATGAGGCATGGGAAATTATACCTTCCTGATCCTTGAGCATGACAAGGATTTGTACCTGATCCTTAGCCTCTAGAATATGCCTCTGGTATTTTTCGATAGGAACATGGACCTATCATGAGTCATGTTCTAGTCTCATATGATGATACCTAGTTGGAGTGGTAATACGATCACAGTCCAAATATGTATTCCCCATCAAAATATGTCAATGAGCCTCAAAATGGGAGAAAGGTTATGAGCCTCCTCTTATATAGACTTGAAATGATTTCAATGATATTATTCATTTGTGGAAGTAGGAATAAGATCCTAGATCCTATATTATACTAGAATATTCTAGGAAGATTCAATGATACAAATATGAACCTATCCCAAGTTATGTTCCATTCTCACATAGTGAGTCTTTTCTATAATGGGAATATTATCCTAATATTGGTTCTTTTGAGTATGATACTGGTCTTCTTCAATGGGAATTTGTTTATATCCCATGGCATGTGGAGTTCTCACATGGGGATCCCCATCCAAAATGATGGAGTGACCCCAATCCTAGACATTTAGAATACGCTGTTGGTCCTTTTCTATAGGAATGTGCCCCTATCTCGAGGCATTTTCCACTCTCACTTGGTGATCCATATTTGGAAAAGAAACATGATCATTATCTATTTCCCCTTCCTTTATCAAAGGATGAGAGAAATTTTTTTTTCTTATTCTCGATAATACAATTTATTATACCAATCATAGTGTTGTGCTTCACTAACTGTAAGGAAAAGAATATGAACCTGTCCCTATATCAATACTTGTACTATAATATGCTATAAAAGCTCTTTAGATGTTGCTAATATATAATGATATTTTAGAAAAGTGTGCACATGAGTATAATCTTCAACATGATCTATCTCCACTATATACTATGAGATATCTTTAATTAAATGAATAATGTGATCCCACTTTTATCCTCCTTGGGCCACAGGAATATACTGAAGGAATTCAAGTAAGGAGGTAACAATATGTGCCTTCCCCATGGCTGGTGTATGAATATGACCATGTACATGTTACTAGAAAGTAGGGATATGGTTCAACATGCTAGTCACTATCGAAATATGTGATAAACATAATTGGTTGGAGTGGATATATGAGACCACTCATGTTTATTGACAGCCTTCCATGCATGGTGTGTCTTCCTCGTTGCTTATGCATGGGAATCAGAGGTGGCACTGTGTAAGGTGGTACCCTTAGAAGTTTATTGAAGGGTACCTATGGGGTGGCACTGGCGATAAGTGCTGAAATACCTCCTCAGTGGCCACTGAATTAGAAGGTCGCCATAGTGGACTCATAGTTTCAACATGATTAGACACTAAAGGTTTTGATTGTCGTGATTTGGGGATAATCTCTCAAAATTGTTGTCTATGGGGATGATTGCTACTTGATTTACTATTTCAATATTGAGATGATTTGTACCCATCAGTTTTAGTTCTTTATGACCCTCATGGGTATCTTAAAGGTTCGGGAGATTAATGTGTTTATGGTCCTCAAGAACGATTCCATTAACCACATTAAGCATAAAATGTTGGGTGAGTGAGTCCATTATGAGGCCCACAGTGGTTACAGTTGATCAAAATTTTCCAGAACTATTTATGGATGATGTCATGTCGGATTAGGGTTTGGTTTTTCAGAGTAGTTTATTCAATCATGAAGACAACAATTAACATGATTTTCGCTTAGTGAAACATTGTAGGCATGACATAAGCTCAATTAGATATGCATGGGTAACACAATTTTACTTTTATTCGTGATTGGTTCATTCAAATCATGTTTACTTATGAATTTCTGTATAAAATTATTTCATAAGAGCCTCATATATAGAATTTCAATTGTGAGATTCATAACATGTTTTTCATTTTCTTCACAAGATATGGAATCAACATGGCCTGACGCATGGTAAACCGATGATTCTATTATTTTGGAGATTCATTTTGGATTCAAATTTTTTTTTTATAGGATATGAAAACAGGATTTCATAACACATGGTCAATAAATTTTCTTTTTTTATTTGAGATATTCAGGTCTGGTTTACCATTTTGTTTTGATAAAAAAACCATGGTTTTTATTTTTTTGGTCTGATTAATGATTGTGGGGTGGTAAATATCTGGAAAAATAATTGATATTGGGTCTCCTATATTGTTCTTAAGGGAAACTCCCAATGGTTCCCACATCCATAACTGGGTACAAACCTTTTTTCCAATAGTAAGTGGTGATTTGGGGTTTCAATCCCAATGTCACTTATGATCTCACATTAGTCGAGAGGATGGGAGTTTGATATCATCACACCGATTTTGGGGATAATTATTTTCTACTCTGGGACTCTTTTATAGATTTAATATATTCTTATTAATATCTTCCTAATTCTAATATAGAACTAGTTACCCTAACAAAATTTCCAAAGATTGAATATCTTTTATACATAAAGGGTAAGGTTTTATTGAATCCATATGTATATATATATGTTTCTACATCTATTTCTTCTTATTGGTAAATGATTTTTGGTTGAATTTCTATACTAGGTGTTTTTGGAATATATATAATATCAAGGAGCCATTTTAAATTAAGCTGTTGGGATTAAGTCATTATGAGGTGTCCAATGTATCCTTTTTATAAAAATAATCAAAACTATCATAGTCTGTTAAACCCGTGTAGTTTAACATTATACAGAAATGATATATGTGTGGGTTCTTAGACATCAAGTATTTGAGTTTATGTCTCAAAGTGATATCATATGTATCATGGTTAATTCAAAAATCAGTGTTATCATAGTTCTATCACACCCTCATCCCGATCACAATGTGGATACCTCTATATGGAGGGATTCCTATCATTCCACTCATCGGGTCTTACACATTGAGGTTTCCCAGGAAAATAGAGATTCTTCATATGAATTAGATGACCATTGTAACTCCCTAATTCCATTCGATTCATGCTCAATGTGATAAAAAAGGGATTTAAATTAGTCATTCTCACTTCATATGGATGCATGAATTGTAAACTGGGACATCCCATCAGATGTATCATCTAGATATCGCCCCTTAGGATGGCTTCTAATATATCCTAATTACAAAAGGGATCAAATTCATCGTAGCTCGGTTGAAATACATGTCTGTTGATGGATAGGGGGAAATGATAATACCATGACAATGATTGGGTCCCAATGATTGAAATATCATAAACATGGAGGGACTTACCATGAAGTGGATGTATTATTGATAATGGTCCTTAAGAAGTCATCCTAAGAATCCCCTTTATTGTATGAATCAATGATTTTATAGTTTTTTTGGTTATGGATTAAAGACCATGGATGATATATTATAGATACAATTGTACCATGAGACTATTTAGAACATACACATTGAGGTTTCCCTAGTAAGTGGGGAATATCATATTATGTCACAGATTGGGGATTACACACTGATTTTTTCCCATGTGAATGATATTATCATTGAACTCACTAAGCCCATGTGATCTATGCTCGGTGTGGGAAACAATTGATTGAAAATAATTAGCCTCACTACTTTTGGATGTCAAAAATTTGTGATGTGACTTCTCTTTGGATGTTTGATAAATATATTGGGCCTTAGGAATGAATCCTATGTGTCATGATTATAGAACGAATTAGATTCATAGTAGTTCAGTTCATCAAGGCTAACACACTATGTTTCCCTAATTATGAATATAGTTTCATCAAGACACTATTCGGGGATTACATTATGATATTTACCTAGTAAGTGGGATATATCATATTATGCCACTAAATAGGGCTAACACACTAAGGGTTCCCTAATCATGGAGGCAATTTCCCCTTCCACTTCTCAGGGATTATACACTGAGGTTTCCCCAATTATGATGGCAATGGAAATGTTATCATGTCCTGAGATACCTTCTTGACATGGCCTAATAATCTTCTTGACCTACATTATTTTTTATGTAACATGTCATGATTTTCAAACTAACATGTCCAAGGATTTTTTATGTTCCTGGTTTTATTAAACACATGTCCAAAGAAAAAATATTGATCTAGTTGGCTTGTTTGTATGATGATACATAATCTGGATGGCATGTATAAATACCATCGCATGATCAATGTTGTCTTGTCCAGAGTGCATCACAAGACCAAACTGGATAATCCTGGATGTAATCACATTATTTTAGCTAACATTCTTGGATATAATTGGACGACCTAGATGTATTATCTTGGTGTCATCATGAAAGACATATGGAATGTTTAGAGTATTTCAAAATAGCTCGTGGCCATGCATGGAGGGAATCAAATGATCCAAGATAAAATTCTTAGAGGTTGTATTGATATCTTGATGACTCATATGGAGGATATTTAGGATCCATCAGATATGATTAAGGGATTCATATGATCTAGACCTATATTCCTAGAATAAATCAAGAGATTTAGCTGATTCATGTGGATGATTTAGCGAGAGCCAGAAGACGTACCTTGGTTCCATCACAAGACTCAGCTAACATTCACTGGTGCCACTATATTATTTGGGGGACATGTACAGAATACATCTTATGTTTTATATGATTATCCAATATGTTTTTGTAATACTCAGGTGGCATTCTTAGGGGTTCCTTGTGACGTTTTCTAAAATGTCTAGTAGGGTTCACATGATTCAAAAACTATAGAAAAGGGGCATTGCATGATCTGGGTTACATTTCATATGACAATTTCATGAACTGGGTGGTTCCAAAAATCATATGAGGATCAACATATATGTTCTTTTCATCCTTATCCCATAATTTTAGCCTTTTTTCCACCATTTTATTGTATATTCCTTATATTTTTTAAGTGTTATCTTTGGTGAGGATCGTGTGATTTAGAAGATGTGTGAGATGTCCTTTGCATAACCATCCAAATTTCCTTTTCATGATATATGGGTGATAAAAAAATGCTTCTATTCATTCCTTATAATCGTTCAGGTTGTTCCCCCCAAGTTATCTTTTTGATAACCATTTTAATTGTGAGATCGGTCACTCCGGGAAATTCACTCTGATGATTAGGTTCACCAGTACGAGGATCGAAGGGTGAATTTTTTTTATTATGTTGTGGGAGATTTATAGGACTCATAAACTCTATTAGACACCACTTTTCAACACACATAACATGTATATCAATTATGGAGTTGATGGAGGGCGTTGATGTCACATGTTTCATGTGGTTCAGATGTATGTCATTTTATGGTTGTCGCATGATTTTCAGAAACTACAAGATCACCCCTTAATCACCCCATTCATTGGAATATTATTACTAATGTGGGTATTTTATAATCATGTAAACATACCAAGTGGTTTCCACAATTTCATACAGACATATCATGGGACCATCATGAGATGATAATGCCTATTGACAGGTTTCCGTGTGATCTGAGATGTTTTATCTAGGGCCTTCCATGAGAAAAGGGTTTATTACTAGTAGGAAATCAAGATATGGATATGAAATATCATGGGGTGATTTTGAAGCCTATTTACTTGTGGAGGGGGACCTACATTATCACAGGTTCTCAATTTTAGAGTATACTTTTCATTTTATATGATTAGCGTATCATCCCATCATAATAAGCTCACATAATTTTACTTTTTATTTCCCTATTTATTTCACAAAGCATAGGGATTTCATTATTTGGATCATGTGTTGTCAAATAGAATTACTCTCGCTATCATTGATGCATCGTGTGACTAAAAATGATCTTTTTGTGATGCACGTGCATTTTATGGACATGCCCTTTTGTTTTTCATTAGAGGCAGAGGGGGAGAAAAGGACCATTATGAAATGTCTAAAACCCTTGCGGGAAAAGTATGAAATGTATTTAGGTACTTTCATGGTTCCCTTAGTTTCACCTAGGTATTTTACATGATTTTATCAACAATTATAGGATCCCTCCTTTCCCTTTTATTTCCTTCTTTATTTTCCAAAGGCCTTGTGATCTTAGAATTTTTCACATGTGTAGTCGAAGAAAATCACTATACTCATAATTTATACATAATATATAAAAAAGTATCATTTTTTGAATCATTATAGATTATCATATGAAAACCATTAATTTGTATTTGGAACCCTTTTGGATCATAGGACCACATATGTGTGTCTGATTCCCTTTGCATGATGAGGGTGAAAATTCTACGGGGCTCTCAAGCAACAAGTAGGTAAAATTTTTAGGACCTCCAAAATATCTTCTGAACCTCATGGGGCATGTCAGTTGATGTTTGTGACCATAATATACCCCCTTCCTTTTAATATTATTCTACTTATTTTAAAATGATTTTTGGTTGGTTTTTTAGGAGCCTTCCGGTAGACAAGTCATGTGACATTGGGAGATCATCTAACTCTCACCATGTAATCCGCAAGTGTCTTGGAAACCATAGTGAGAGTTGAATTAATCATCAATGGGGCTTAAAAAAACTCTCATAGGATATGTTATTCACATGTATAATCCACATGAACTTATAAAGGTCATGTGACTGCTTGTCCTTTGTTAGGATATATGATCAATGTGTCATGGCCATCTTCTTCTTTAATTGCTTTATAGTGAAAATAGTACCCATATTCATATGTTTATTCCCTCAGGGATTCATTGATGATCATTTGGTGGGAGTAAAAAATTATTATTACCTAGGGATATGACACCATCCACATTATTTCTCTATATGGATTACATATTTTTTAAGGATGTTTAAAAGAAACACTTTTTTCCATTAATTAACTATGTCCTGATGAAATTATGATTGTCTAAAAGTTATTATGAAACTCGTATGTATGGGTTATTATGGTTGGGTTATTATACCTCGATATAATTAATTGTTTTAGGTTATATATCTCATGAAATAATAAAGGGATGTGGGTATTGATGCTCTCTCCACTATGGGTATCTAGAAATGATATCTACTCCACTATATTATGGAAAAAATGTAGTGAAGATTTATCCACATGTTATGTTCTCCTATTCTTATGTTTGTGGGATATTTTCATGTCAATATATATTACAAGAATAATTTTCCTTGGTTTATGATTATTTCTAAACGTATCCGACCCATGTCATATTATTTATGCTTCCATAATGGTCCATTTATAATCTTATGATCACATTTTGAAGAATATGATATTTTCTAAAAGGTTAAGATTATTCATTTTGGTTATATGATCATTATATTATATATTTATTAAATAATTCAAGTTTGATAACTAGTTTATGATTTAACCCTTTATGACACATTGATATGTGTTCCCTTATGAAGTGTTCGATCTCACTGGTTTTGTTGTCCACTTCAGTAGGAAATGATAGGCAAGACAATGTGTAAGACGAATATATATATATATATATATACTATTTTGGGTGATATTTAAGTACTAATTTCTAATAATATGTTATTATACTCATCCTAAAATTAAACCAAACCTTTATATCAAAGGATAGTCATATTATTTATGACATGTAATTTTTTAATTTTGAAAATAATGTAAAACATATGCATGTTTATATTAGGTCTCCATGGTTTGTATAAGAATAAGACTTGGTTATTTTTTGGGAATTGGTTGTGATTTAAAACAGAACCCAACATAAAATAACCTAGGACAAACCAAAATTGATTTAGCATAATCCAAAAGTGAACTAAAGTTATGCTACTCTATGAGAAAGTTTCCATAGAGTTAATCATTTATTAGATGTAAAATTCATATTTTTATAGTTATTAACTCTAATTATCATATGATATTGTTGGTTATTACTCATGTTAACCACATTTTGTTTTATTAAATTTATTTAACTAGGATAAATAGAGTTTATAGTGGGTTTGAAGAATGTACGATGATTTTTATCTTGATCAACCATATGGGATTCAAGTTTGTGTGAAAACTCACCAAATATTTTATATAACCCTCTTAAAAATTGAATACTAACCTAAATCATATTGAGTTAGTTAACTCACTAGAGAAGACAAAAAATTATATATAGTCTTTCAAGACGTAATATCTGCATTCCATTAGGGGTTCTTCTAACCCCCTAATTGCCTAAAATGGAATAACAAAATAGAGAAGATACTTCCATTCCCCGGTGCATAGACCATTAGAACATTATTTCATATATCTATTAATTAGATATTTTAGTATACCAATACTGGAACCTCATTGTGAATATAATGAAAAAGAAAACAGTTGAATCTGTGAAAATGGGAGGAGTTCAATAATGTATTTTTCGGTAAATATTTTTACAAAACTCTTCACACAAGAATGAAAAGATAATTCCTATAGGTTAAAAATGAGGTTGAATCCATTTGTACTTATGAGGATAACTTCATGAGAAATGAAAGGTATGATTCGGGGTTTTAACTCTAACTAAATGTAAGGTTTATGGATTCATTATTATAATAAAACCAAGTATAAAAAATTATTTTTATATAAAAGACTATAAGTATAGAGACCCACACATTACATACATTGTTAAAACTTCAAAATTGAATTATATTTAATACAACATATAACAAAACCATCACAATACTGTATAGGCATAGTGTCTTTAGAAATTGGGAAACATAAACAACTGGTTCATAAAGCATCTACATTGTCTCCTGGATATTTGATCATATCTAGACTCCTATTTGGAAAATCATATTTAATACTCTTCTTCATGACCTGGGTAAAATAAACATACAAAAGGGTGATCTCAAATGCTTTGTAAGGGTAAAAAAATGAAATGTCAATCAAATCTTATTATTAAGTTCATAGCTTTTGAAAATATTATCCTACCTAAGAGGTTATAATATTAAATCACAGGACTGCAGTGTAATCCCAAAAAAATCAGAACATAAGAAATGATACATTGTTCCATACACACATAATCATAGAAAATTATTTCATATTAGTCAAGTCTCATCGCTAAGACCATCATAGCGTAGAAATTCTATTACTGAACCGAGTTCACTCCTCGTTCCAGTCCTATAATACTGAACCAAATTTACTTGTCGTTCTAGCCATGTTTATCACATGAGATACAAATGTTTACCAAATTCATTGGAGGGATATATAGGTCCCACCCAATTCATAATGAAACCATTCTTATTTGTTCCAAAAAATAAAAAATAAGACGTCATAGCATAACCCATGTAAAAGAATGAGATTCTTAAACATCGTGCCATCATAACATAATCCATATAAGAAAAAAGGACTTCATAAAAATAATTCCACCGTAACATAATCAAATCAATGTAATAATAGGGATATAAATATAACCATATTTCATCTTATATGGAAAATAATATTGATAAAAAACTTGAACTTATTTCTTGAAGAAAATATCCTTTATTCTTCGAAAACATTTTCTATACTCAGCATGTCATTCAATTATAAAATAAAATATGTTAATTGAAAATAAACTGAAAAAATTGTAAACGAATCATCATGGAAATAATGTTCTCTGAAAGCATACAAAATCTGTTCATGTTGTATAAGGTAAAAAAACATTATTCTCATACTGTGGCCGAAAAAGTCAAAAAGTATCTCGTAATGAATGTGAAAAAAGATTCATTTCATATCTTTTACTAAAAATTCACCAATTGGTAAAATTGTATTTAAAATTTTTTAGGAGGATATAAATAATATTACATATTGAGGAAACATGGATGTGGATGATAAATATTCCCCAGTAAATGCTGAAGTATACATAATCTTGGATAAAAATGAGATTGTGATATTTTCCCTTATCTTAGGTCTGATATGCTTGGTACATATTCGAACCTCCTGTATAATGATTTAAATAATGTCATTGACTTATTCTATAATAATATCCATTGTTATTATATCATATATGGTCATATTTTTATCTGTTCATTAGTAACATTTCATTGTTACTCGCTATTCCGGTGTTAACTACTTTATGTTCTTATGCATGTTTTGTCAAATAAATTCATTTTCCTCTTTTTAGGTTATAGATATTTTATTTATAGACTGGTATTAGTATAATATATATCATATTTATTCATTCAATTAATTTATATAATCAATATTCAGTGAAGATCATGTAGAACGAATCACATCACCTCGTGGAGACGGTTGGTCGTACATACGCACGAGCGATGATATCATTCTCATGATTGTGGAATTGTATTGAAGTGTTTTGTGTATAATATTTCAGAATCAATATAACATTATAATAATAATATATAATTAATTCTTCCATCATTATACCCATCCAAGCATGTCGGTGAAGAAAAACATATTACACCCTGGCGTGCAGACGGCAAGCCGTACGTACGCACACGTGGTGGTTTCATTTTTTTATAGAATGGATATAATATGGAATATGGTTGTTTCATATTAATAATAAAATATCGGTATACAAGTGATAATGGGGCTATTACATACAAATTAAACAACTCACATAGATGATGTAGAAGAAGAAAGAAAATTGAAAGAATTGGTAAAGGATGTTACTTCTTCTTCGACGTGCCTCTTCTAAACCTCCTCTTTGGGAACTAAATTTTGTATTTCAAGAAGACCATGACCTCTATTGAGTTTATAGGTAAGTTTATAAGGTAAAAGGTAATGGTTTTGATGAGTTTGAAAGCTCAAAATTGAGTGAATAGGATAGGGATGGGGTTCCCTTTTATAACAGAGGAGAGGGGAACTTTTGGAAACCTCCAAAATATTGATTTATAACAAACTCAAAACCCTCATAGAAACAACCAAAGTGACTCAAATTAGGATATGAGGTATCATAGGGTTGTAATCTCTTTAACCAATCAAATTGAGACATGTTTTGATTTTATTTTAAACTTTTTCATTTTGATTTATCCTTATTCAATCTATTTCATTTTATTTTTGGTAATAATATTCTAAATTTCAAATTGTTATAAATAATTACTTATGTGTTGTAAATTTTCCATAATTGGATATTTTATGAAATTTTATACCATATAAATTTCAATTTATAATTTTTAAATATTTTCTCGATTTCTAAATATTTTAATAATATAAAATATCAATAGTGTCAATTTTGAAACAATTCATTTATTTGAATTTAAATAAAATACACATAGAAGATATGTTCAAACAAAAATATTTAATATATTTCTAATATTTCATATTTGTCTATAAAATTCATGGATCACATTAATTAGTTCATATTATAATTATTTTAATATTTTCAAAACCATTTATTTGCTATTTGTTTCAAAAAAATAATTACTAAAACGTTTTTGTATAATTATTTACTATACGTATCTGTTGTATAAAAATTAAAATTACAATACTATGTTGATTAAAAATCTAAAATAATTCATAAGAATACTTTTAGTCGAATTGATCTTCTAAAACAACTAACTTATAAAATGTTATCTTTATTAAAGTATGAAGGTTACTACATTGATATAAATTTAAATGAAATACTATAAATGTCATAATATATTTTATAAGGATCCAAATGGTCCAAAGTTCGACCCTTGGATGAATATGGTATATATATATTCGACCAATAAGCTTTGGTCAGGTTTTTGTTTATTTTTGTGGGTATTATTATTTTAATAAAAACTATATTATTGGTTTTTCACTAACTAAAAAATTTCTACATCATTAATGTATAAGCTATTAAAGTAATTAAATATTTCTTAAAAATTGGAAATAAATTACCATAACAATGAAAAACATTTTATCTTTAAAATGAGTATTTACAATCGAATTTATATTCTGTATATCCTTATATTAAAAATACTTTTATTATTAATGTTTGGGTGAGGCATATTTCACTTTCATTAACTAAAATAAATTCAAGATCTTAATCACATCCAAGTGGTTTCTAAAAGATTACATTTCGAACCAATTATGATTTAGGGATTAATATAATCATCGAATTATATTAATAAAAGTGTTAGGGTAATTTTATAATATTATATTAACCCTTAATTACTAGATTTCCCTTTAACAATGGTAAATAAAATTTACCGAAGTTACTATTCATAATGCCTAAAAATAAAAAGTAATCTATGAGCATAATTTGGACCTACTAATTCCAAAAATAGAATCCATTTTTCCAAATTCAATACCCATTAGTGGATGTATTAAATTTAAAATTATTCCCGTTGTTGAGAAAACGGGTTTTAAAAGTTAATACATTACAAAAGATTGAAATGTTTTAACCTATGAATTCAAAGTAAAAGTAATGACAATGAAATAACTTATATTAAATGGAAAAAATATATTCTATTTTTACTTTAAACCCATTAAATATTATAATATAACCATATAAATTATCTTGATGAAAAAAATTGTTTTTAATTAAAAATTGGCTTATTTTTACTATTCAACAAATTATGATGTTTATCAGAAAAATATCTGGATTTTTAACCAAAGTGAATTTTTATATTCTGCTTCCAAAGAAAGGGTTTACAATGTAATATTAAAATTATTAATGTGTTTACAAGTTTTTTCCATTAAAAGGTGGGGAAACATTCTTTTAATATCTATTTGATGAATGTCAAAAATACCATTTTAATAACATACATATCTTATTAATTTCTTTCACTAAAAAAACTAATAATGAAAAAATTTATTTACATTTATCATATATTATTGTAAAAGTTAGTTATATTTATTCCCTCTAACATAATGTCTAGGTTATAATGGTAAATTTATATTAAGGGCATCTCAGAGATCGTTTAAAGTTACGATTGTGTACAAAACATACTACTGAAAAATTATATAAATATTTCATAAAACACATGGGTGTCACGTTCTATCCCCATTAAACTGAATTTTACCCTCGAAATTTTTCACTAGTAAATAAACATATGAGGATACCTATCCCTCATCATATCCTCAAGTTCCCCTATAGCTTCTTCTTATTGGTGGTTCCTCCATAAAACTTTAATCAATCGAGTGGTCTTATTTCATAGAAATTTTTCTCTACAACCCAGAATCTCAATTGGTTGTTCTACATAAGAAAGATCTTGATCCAGCGGTACGAATTATGAGCTTAGTACATTTTAAGGAACAGGAATGTAATTCTCATGAGGGATACATGGAACACATAATGAACATGAGAGAGATTTGGTGGAAGTGCCAATCGGTATGCTACCTTCCCAACAAGATCCAGAATTTCAAAAGGACCGATATACCTAGGGATTAGCTTTCCCTTCTTTCCAAATCTCATTACTCTCTTTGAGGGAGATATTTTTATGAACACTTTATCTCCCACTTCAAACTCGACGTATTTTCTTTGATTGTCAGCATAACGTTTTTGTCGAATCTGAGCTTCTCTTATATGTTTTTGAATAGATCTGACCTTTTCTACCATTTAATCAACAAGATCAGGTCCTAATAGCTTTCTTTCCCCAACTTCATCCCAGCTTGTTGGAGTTCTGCACTTTTTTCCATAGAGGTATTCATAAGGAGCCATCTAAATACTGGAGTGAAAGCTATTGTTGTAAATAAAATTGGACCAATGGTAGGTGTTGATCACAACAACCTTTTAAATCCATAGAGCAAACTCTCAACATGTCTTCTAGATTTTGAATTGTCCTCTCAGAAATCCCGTCAGTATGAGGATGATAAGCAGTGTTGAAACTCAACTCTGTATCTAGAGCATGATGAATACTTCACCAGAACATCGAGGTAAACCTCAGATCCCGATCAGATATAATGGAAGGTGTTACTACATGCGATATTACCACTTATTTTACATATATCCTGGAAATCTAATCAAGAGATAAGTCATCTCTCAAAGTAATGAAGTGTGCCGAATTCATAAGATGATCAACTATAACCCATATAGCACTATTTCCTTTGGATGTTTTGGGAAGTTCGATGACAAATTCCATAGTGATGTTTTCCCATTTCAATTCTGTTATGGGTAATGGTTACAACATCCCCTTAGAATTCCGTCTTTCAGCCTTAACTTTCTGACAAAAAAAAGAATCAAGATATATATTCAGAAACAAATCTTTTTATTCCATCCTCCCAGAAGTATTCTTTCAGGTCCCTATACATCCCTGTGCTTCCAAGGTGAACAAAGAATGAAGAACTATGATCCTCATCCAATATTTCCTTCTTTAATTCTTGTATGGGAGGAACACAAACTAGATTCATGAACATTATTATTTCATCTCGATCAATGTTGAATTCAAGAACATTGCTCGCATTCTTTTGTAACTCTACACCTTTAATATATGACTCTTTAATCTTCACATGTATAGATTGTAGAACATTCATTTGAGTAAGATAAGATTTTTCCCCTTCCATTATAATTTCAAGATCCATCATTTAAAAATCCATAAATATTGGATCTTTCGTGATCCTCATCATGGATAACATGGAATGGTCTTTTCGGCTTAATGCATATGCCACCTTGTTTTCATTCCCATGGTGGTAATGTATGGAGTAGTCGTAATATTTAATCAACTCCAACCATCTTCATTGGAACATATTCAGGTCCTTTTGTGTTAAAATATACTTGAAACTTTTATGATCAGTATAAATATCACACCTTTCATGATAATGATAAGGCCTCTATATTTTTAATGCAAAGATTACAACGGCTATCTCCAAATCATGAGTTGGTTAATTTTTCTCATGGATTTTCAACTATCATGAGGCATAATCTATCACCATATCATTTTTCTTAAGAACACACCAAAATACCTTCTTGGATGCATCACTATAGATCACAAATCCTTCTCCACTACAAGGTAGTGTATGAACAGGTGCACTGGATAAACTTATTGTTAACTCCTTGAAATTCTCTTCACACTCCACCGTCCAAACAAACGTAACTCTTTTTCGAGTCATCTTGGTCAGTGGACTACATATTCATGAAAAATCTTTCAAAAAATGTCGATAATATCCAGCCAAACCAAGAAAACTTCATCTCTCAGTTACTGATGTTGGTCTTGAATATCTTTCTATAACCTCTATTTTTTCTGGATCCACAGATATCCCCTCTCTTGAGATAATGTAACCCAAAAAATGATACATTTTGTAGCCATAATTCACACTTGGTAAATTTTTCATAAATCTATGCCTTTCACAGGGTCTTCAATACAATTCTTAAGTGATCTTCATGATCTTCATTTCTCTTTGAATAAAGGATAATATCGTCTATAAAGACTACCACAAAATGATCAAGATAGTCTCTAAATACTCTATTCATTAGATCCATGAAGATATCAGGGGAATTAGTAAGACCAAATGGCATCAGTATAAATTCATAGGGTCCATACCTTGTACGTAAAGACTTATTTGGTATAACATCCTTTTTGACCATTAATTGATGATACCCTAAACAAAGATCAATCTTGGAAAAGTAGTGAGCTCTGTGTAATTGGTCAAAGAAGTCATCAATGTGTGAGAGATGATAATTGTTCATGATAGTGATCTTGTTACGTTCTCGATAATTAATGCAGAGTATCATTGATCCATCTTTCTTCTTAACAAATAGAGTAGGTGCTCTCCAAGGTGATTCACTTGGGTGTATGAATCCCTTATCAAGATTCTCTTGGAGTTGCTTCTTCAATTCCTACAACTCAATTGGGAACATTCTATAAGGTGTCATTGAAATGGGCATAGCACCCGATATGAGTTTTATTGAAAACTCAACTTCATGATTTGGTAGAAGACCTATAAATTCCTATGGGAATACATCATAAAACTCCCATAAAATTGGACTATTCTTAATCATGAGTTTCTATTCAACCATTTGAGATAAATAACCTTCATTTATTTGAATCAAGAACCATAAGATGGAATAAATTTCTACTGGAAGGTTTTATTCATCCTTGCATCGATAAATGATCATAGATTGATCTGGAATATGAAATGTGACTTCCCTTCATTGGAAATTAATATTAGCTCCATATAAGGAAAGTCAATCCATGCCATGAATCACATCAAATTCCACTATAGGAAGGATCACAAGATTTGCAGAAATCACTTTCACACAAACGTCAAATGGATAAGAATTATAAGCATTTGATGCAACCATTGTGCCATTAGGAGTTGTCATAGCTAACTCAACATCTAATTATTGATGTAGTATAACAATACCCTTAGAAAATTCTTCAGAAATAAAAGATTGGGTGGAACCATAATCAAATAAAACATTTTGTACATTTGAGTGGATGGTAAGTTTACCTTTCACCACTCTGTTATCGTACTCCACCTCGCCGATAGAAATTTTACGTGACATTCCTTTTTCATTAGCCTTACGTGTTTATTGACATCGATCATCATCAACAACCCTTGTATTAAGGCATTGATTTTAATAATTCCCCATTTCCTTGCACTTGAAAAACTGATGTGTGGGGGGTGAATTGTTTGTAGCATTTTCTCTGTTCGCATCATTAGACATATTTTTCCCATCACCGCGCCATTCAATTTCCAGATGACCTTCTTTCCAAAATTTAAAATATTTACATGTCCCTTTAAGTCAATTTCCTCCATGTTTCTTTCCACAATTTGTGCATAAGGGAAAACTCATCTTCTTTTCAATGTGTTCTTTAGATTTTCCTTTGAATTCTATTTTCCTCTTATTATCAAATCAATATGACTAATAGGTTACTCCAATCTCTATCTCAACCTTGAGAGCACATTGAACAATTTCCTCGTAGCTATTGAAGTCCCTTATGGCTAACTCACTTTGAAGAATTTCATTTACGCCACTAAAGAATAAATCAATCTTACTCTAAGGTTGGATAATAATTCTGAAAGCTTACCTTGCAAGTCTTGTAAAATATTCTTCCTAGCTACCAACATATTCATCGTCCTTTATCTTTAGTTCAAGAAACTCCTTCTCCATATTTGTTTGAAGAATATGAGCGAAGTAATTATTGAAAAATATGTTCTTGAACCCGTCCCATTCCATGGACTCAATTTCATCGCTTTGCCTCATATTTTTGATAAGAGTCCACCATTGATCAGCTTCACCTTCCAAACTATATACTTCTATGATGACTTTATCATTTTCAGAGCATTTTATAACTGAAAATATCCTTTCAGTGGTGCTGATCCATTGTTCAGCCACAAATGGATCAGATGACCCATTGAACGAGGGTGGACGCTGCCTCATGAAGGATTCAATAGAATGTTGCTCCTTCCTTTTCTCATTTGTAAGTCCTGGATGATTCATAGCTTGAGAATGTTGTCTGAGCATGGATACAAGATTTTTCATTCTATCTCCCGTAATGTTTGGTTTCCCAGGGAGACAATCATTTCATTTCCTGTAACATTTAGCATTAACATGATTCCTTCAGGTTACATCCAATGACTAAAACCAAGAAGTATAGTGTGAGAAACACTAATGACCACAAGAAAACAACATAATCAGGAATAAAATTTCACACTTTAGGTCTTATCATAGGTTATTCATAGCCATTTTTATAACACTAGTATTGTTTCCTATGCATAGACATATCCTTAGGGTTCTTACTAAGGTGTTCATATCCTAGTTTCCAATGGTTAACTGTACCTTTCCTCTCATATGAACTACAGCAACCCATAAATTACATACATTGTAAATACTTCAAAATTTAATTATATTTATTACAACATATAACAAAACCATGATAGAACTGTATAGGTATAGTGTCTTCAGAAACTCGTAAACTTAAACAACTGGTTCATAAAGCATCTACGTTGTCTCTCATTTATTTGATCATATCTAGACTCATTTTTGGCATATCATATTTAACACCCTTCTTCCTAACCTAGGGAAAATAAACATACAAAAGTGTGACCTCAAATTCTCAATAAGGGTAAAAAAATGAAATGTCAATCATGTCATATTCTTAATATCATAACGTCTGAAAATCTTATTTAGTATAAGAGGTCATAATATTAAATCGTAGAAGTGAAATATAGTCACAAAAAAATTAGAACATAAGACATAAAACTTTTTGGAATACCCACATAATCATAGAAAATAATTTCATATTAGTCAAGGATCATCTATATGACCATCATAGCGGAAAAATTTATTTCCGAAACGAGTTCACTCATCGTTCCAGCTTTGTAATACTGAACCAGATTTACTTGTCTTTAGAGCCTTGTCTATCTAATGAGATACAAATCATTACCCAATGAATTAGAGGGAGATATAGGTCCCACCCATCTCATAATGAAACCATTATTATTTGTTCCACAAAATCATAAATCATACATCATAGCATAACCCATGTAATAGAATGGGATTCGTTAACATCATCCCATCATAACATAATCCATATAAGATAAATGGACTTCATAAAAATAATTACATCGTAACATAATCAAATCAATGTAATAATAGGCATAGAATCATAACCCTATATCATCATAAATGGAAAATTATTTTGATAAAACAGTTGAACTTAGTTCTTGAGGAAAATATCCTTTATTCTTCAGAAATATTTTCTGTTCTCAACATGTAATGAAATTTTAAAATAATAGAATTTAATTGAAATTAAATTTGAAAACTTTTAAAGTAAGATTCAGGAAAATAATGTTCACTAAAAGCATTAAAAAATCTGCTCTTTCCGTATAATGTAAAAAAACATTCTTCTCGTACTATGGCCAGGAAAGTCAAAAACTAACTCGTACTGAAAAAGACAAAATATTTCTTTCATATCGTTTACTAAAAATACATTAATTGGTAAAATTGGAGTTAAAAATTTTATTAGGATTGAAATAATATTACATATTGAGTAAACACGGATGTGGATGATAAATATGCCCTAGTAAATACTGGAGTATATACAATCTCGGGTAAAAATGAGAATGCGAGATTTTCCCTTACCTTAAGTCTGATATGCTTTGTACGTATCTGAACCTCCTATATAATGATTTAAAAAAATTTATTAAATTATTTGAGAATCATAGTCATGTTTATGATAACATATATGGTCATATTTGTATCTGTTTATTTGTAACATTTCATTGTTAATTGTTATTCGGGTGTTAACTACTTTATGTTCTTACGCCTGTTTTGTCAAATAAATTATTATTCCTCTTTTTAGGTTACAGCTATATCATTTAAAGAATTGTATTATTACAATATATATCATATTTATTCAACCAATTCATGTATTTAATCATTCTTCCATTTAAATCATGTAGAATGAATCACATCACATCGTGGAGACGATTGGTCGTACGTACGCACGGGCGATGATATCAATCACATGATTTTGGAATTGTAATGAAATGTATGGAGTATAATCTTTCAGAATCAATATCAATTTATAATAATCATATATATTTATTTCATCCATCATTATACCCATCCAAGAATTTTGGTGAAGAAAAACAAATTACACCACAGCGTGGAGACGGTAGGTCGTACGTACGCACGAGTGGTGATTTAATTTTTTTATAGGATGGATAGAATACAGAATATGGTTGTTTAATATTCATAATAACATATCAATATACAAGTGATACTATAGTTATTACTTAAAAATGAAAGAACTCATATAGAGGAAGTAGAAGAAGAATGAAGTTTGAAAGAATCGGTAAAGGATGCTACCTCTTCTTCGACATGCCTCTTCTAAACCTCTTATTTTGGCACTAAAGTTGGTCTTTTAAGATGACCAGGAACTCTAGTATGTTTCTAGGTAATTTTATAAAGGAAAAAAGCAGGGGGTTTTTTAGTTTGAAAGCTCAAAATTGAGTGAAGAGGAGTGGGATGGGTTTCCCTTTTATAATAGAGGAGAGGGGCACTTTTGGAAACCTCCAAAATATTATTTTATAATAAACTCAAACCCCACATAAATACATCCAAAGTGATTAAAATTTGGATATGAGGTAATATAAGGTTGTAAATTTCATCAACCAATTAAATTTAGACATGTTTTGATTTTATTTTAAACCTTATCATTTTGATTTAAACTTATTTAATATATTTAATTTTATTTGTGGTTACAATATTCTAATTTTTAAATTATTGTAAATACTTAATTATGTGTTGTTAATTTTCAATAATTGGATACGTTATTTTATTTTCGACCATATCAATTTAAATTTATAATTTTTAAATATTTTTGTGATTTTTAAACAATTTAAAAATTTAAAATATCAATAGGGTCAATTTTGACACTATTCATTTATCTGAATTTAAATAAAATCCACACAGAATATATGTTTGAACCAAAATATTTAATTGATTCCTAACATGTAATATTTATCTATAAAATTATGAGAGAAAATTAATTTGTTCATATAATATTTATTTTAATTTTTTTAAAAACATTTATTTGATATTTCTCTTAATAAAATAATTACTACAACATTTTTCTATAATTTTTTAATATACTTATTTGTTGCATAAAAATTATAAATAAGATACTATGATGAGTATAAATCTAATAGATTTTATAATAAAACTTTTAGTTGAAATTATCTTTTAAAACAACCATCTTCTAAAATGTTATCTTTGTTAAAGTATGAAGGAGACAACATTGACATCATTTAAAATAAAATACTATAAATTTAATAATCTATTTTATTAGGATCCAAATGGTCCACAGGTCGATCCTTGGATGCTTAGGGTGTAGATATACTCGAAAAATAAGTTTTGTTCAAGATTTTGGGTATTTATATGGGTATTATTATTTTAATAAAAACTATAGTATTGAATTTTCACTAAATAAATAATTTCTACATCATTAATGTATAAGCTATTAAGATTATTAAATATTTCATCAAAATTACAATTAAATTACCGTAACAAAGAAAATAATTTTAGAACTGAAATGAGTATTTATAATCTAATTTATATTCTGTATAACCTTATATTAAAAATACTTCAATTATTAAAGATTGAATGAGACATATTTCACATTCTTTAACTAAAATAAATTAATGGTCTTCATCACATCCAAGTGGGTTCCAAAAGATTCCATTTCGACCTAAGTATGATTTAGGGAAAACTATAATCATCCAATTATATTAATACAAGTGTTAGGGTAATTTTATAATATTATATTTATCCTTAATTACACAATTTACCTTTAACAATAGAAAATAAAATTTTCCATGGTTACAATTCATAATGCCTAAAAATAAAAAAAGTAGTCTATTAATATAATTTGGACCTACTGATTCCAAATATGGAATCCATTTTTTCCAATTCAGTACACATAAGGGGCTGTATTAAATTTAAATTTAATCCCATTGCTGAGAAAACTGGTTTTAAAAGTTAAAAAAATGTAAAAGATTGAAATTTTTTTACCTGTGAATTCAAAGTAAATGTAATGATAATGGCGTAAATTATATTAAATGGTTAAAATATATTCTATTTTTACTTTAAAAAAATTCTATATTATAATTTAACCATAAAAATTATCTCGATGAAAAAATTTATTTTTAATTAAAAATTAGCATATTTTTACTATTCATCAAATTATGAAGTTTATCAGAAAAATATCAGAATTTTTAACCCAAGTGAATTTTTATATTCTGCTTCCATATCATAGGTTTACAATGTAATATTAAAATTATTAATGTTTCTAAAATGGTTTTCCATTAAAAGTCTAAAAAACATTCTTTTAATATCTATTTGATGAATATCAAAAATACCATTTTAATAACATACATAGTTTATTAATTTCATTCACTCAAAAAACTAATATGAAATATAATTGATTTAAATTTATCCTAGATTTTTTTAAATGTTAGTTATATTTATTCCTGCTAACATAAAAGCTATGTTATAACGGTAACTTTATATTAAGGGCATCTCACAGATTGTTAAAACTTACGATTGCATGAAAAAACAAGCAACTGAAAAATTATTTAAATATTTCATAAAACACATGGGTGTTAAAATAAGAGATAAATAGAATGTTTATTACGATCAAAAAAGGTCGGAATAGAAATACATATTCTCATCATTACCATGGATTGTAGTCAAGAAAATAAAATGGAGTATCATTAAAAATCGATTAAAAAATCACATGGAGTGATGAAATTTCAACCGCCTACATGTAAAAGACATGGGAGGAATACGATCGTAAATTTCCACAAAGTGTCAAGAATACATTTTACATGGGGTATTGTAATCCATCATGAACACAACTACTGAGGAAACAAAAATAACTAATAAATACATAAGAGGAGAAAAATGCACCCACTAATACACTACCAACACATAAATTCTTCAAATGAATATATATTTTTAAATAATAAAAATAAAAGCCACATCATAGGGTTAATGGGGATGATATAAATTAAAAACATCCAAAACCAAAGGAACATTAATGAAAATATTATATCACTACTATTGAAATTGATCATGATAATGTTGTTGGGAAAGGTAAAATTATTCTCTACTCTAAACCTTTGAATATATAGGTTTTTCTAGTTATATACATTCATTCATATCATGTATGTTTTATAATAATATTTATTCACAACATCAATTATTGGATATTGAATTATTGACAAAATAACCTAGTGGTTCACTGATATAGTCAAAATCAAAAAATGATTCTCTAATAGTTGTTTTTAGGAAGATACCTTTTGTAGATATAGTTCTTCTTCCATTGGTGTAGTTTGATGTGATACTGATAATGGATTGGCCCTCCCTATAGATTTATCATATCCATTTTCATGATAAGAATGTCTCATATTTTATATTTAATCATCTAAATATAAAATATCAATATAAGGATGGTTAAAAACACAATTTCAATGATAATTCTAAAATATGCTCATGATACCGAATAACAGGGAAATATTATCTCAAATGGATGAGGAGAAACTAACGATTTAATACATGTATATATGAGAGTATTTTTATGTGTTATCTAATGAACACCTTTATATTTCACAATAATGTGAAGTTTAAACTTCAATTGAATTCATACCAAGTTCAATGCCTATATTGTGAAATCCTAATTGAACTGAATCCAAAAAATATATATCAAACATCAGAATATTTTGTATACGGTTTTTTATGCCCTCGGGTTTCACTATAGGCCCCACTATTATCCTATATGATGATGTCTAGTGGATTTACTCATTATTTCTTTGATTAATATAAACATAAAAAATCACAATCAAGAAGATGTTTTCTCTAGCCCATATTATTGGAATATTCGATAAATATAGAGGGGATCAGTACTTCTCAAAGATTGACATTCTATTTGGATATCATCAGTGAAGGGTCAAAAGGGAGGATATACCTAATACAACCATTCATACTAGGTATGGATACTCTCAGTTCGTAGTGATACCTTTCATACTTACAAGTTCCCCTGAAATCATTATTTATATTATTAATAGAGTCTTTAGAAACTACCTTCAAAAATATGTTGTAGTATTTATAGATGATATTCTCATATCCTCTAAGAGTAAGGATGAAATAAATATTATTTGAGGATTGATTTATTATCTTTTATAATGGATATATTTTATGTAAAATATATAAATCAGGGATTTTGGTTCATGAATGAATCATTATTGGTTCATGGAATCTGAATTGTGGGAATGTCTATAGATACTTCGAAGATGATGTTTATTGAAAATTGTACCAAACTGTCCACTTTGATTGAGATATATAGTGTTCTCTGGTAAGCTGGATAATATATTCTCTTTGTGAGACATTTTTCACAGATATAAAATTCACTAACAAAGTCGACATGGAAGAGAATAAAATTCATCTATATAGAATAATGGGACGATTTCTTTAAGAAATATAAGAAGATGTCAATCACTACACCTATAATTTTATTACCCCAAATTTTGTAAGCATTTTTAATCTATACTGATGTTTCATGGAATGTCTTGGTTTGAGTCCTCATGTAAAAAAGATAAGGTAATTTATTTTGCATCACGTCAATTACATTCCCATTAGAAATTTTTTTTCAGTACATGATATGTAGGTTCTAGTAGATAACATTTATTTATATATTTAATGACATCATCTATATAATTAAAGATGTGATATATATATATATATCATAATTCTATAAAGTATTTTTTCACAAAGTTGTTATAGATCAACCATTGGATATGGTTGTAATTAATCACTAATTATAATTTGGATAATACATTACCATTCGAGGAAGGAAAATAATTTGGTAAATGATTTAATAGGAAATAATCAAGCCGGAGTATCACTAAATGATGACTTAATGGGACCAAAACTTGAAAGATACATATAGGATGAAAATACAAGTCATAAATGATGGGATGGAGTCATAATTTTCCAAAATGATTACTCAAACATCCAATTATATAATTATTAATGAATTTTGGAATATTTGTAAATCACTTTATAAGATGGTGGAAAATATTCTAGAGCTCAAAATTGATGAAAACAGAACTATAAGGATTTTATCTGAGATAGGTTTCCCATCAAAACTAGAATTGAAGAATGATCACAACACATCCTTATTTATTCTTCATAGAAGGCATAATATGTATAGAGGTATAAAGCAACACTTCTAGTGGTACAACAAGAGGGATTAATTTTTATAGTATTTATCTCAATTCAGAGTAAGTTAATATGTAAATTAAAACTATTTGTTATCAAAATTATATGATGTAACCCTTACATATACAAGTATGTAATTATGATAAAATTACTATTTATTTTTCATTGATTTCCATTAGATTCATAAAGGAAACAATTCCATCATGGTAGTCATAGATTTACTCAACAATTCAGCACACATAATTGTTGTCCTTGAGAATTTCTCACCAAATCAAATTTACAAGATAAAAATAAAATAATTCATAAGTCTACATGGAGTAAGAAATTTAACTATATATGATCAGGATCTATGTTTTACAAAAAAATCTTGGGGAGTCTATAATAAGATCAATATATATGATTAAAATTTATCAAAAAATGCTACCCTCAAATCGTAGATCAATTTAAAATTACCATTCATACATTTGAGGATATTCTAATATAATTATCTACGAACATAAAAGGATGTTGGGATCATCATATTCCTCTAGTTCAGTTTTCATATTACAATATTTATCACTCTATCATCCAAATGTCACTATATGAGTCTCTATATGGGAAAAAATGTAAGACTCTGAAAAGAAAGAATGAAGTTAGTGAGAGGAATTTTTTAGGTCCTAACCTTTTCTATGAAATTATGAAGAATTTTTAAACCATTTATTGACCTATAAATGAAACAAAAATCCAAAAAAATATCTATGATTATGATAATTGACAAGATATAAAGATTAAATATGGTGATAAGTTGTTCCTCTAGATATCTCCTTTGAAGCGGGTTATAATATTAGAGAAGAATATGAAGATGAATCATTTGTATATAGGCTCATTTAATATTATTCTTCATGTATGTGATGTATCTTATAACATATAACTCTATCTATATCTCTCACAATTACATGGCATGCATCATTTTTCACTTTTGAGGAATTTAAAACCAAATGCATCACATGAGATGAGCTCAAAAGGTATGATATTAGATCATGGTATCTCTTATGAGGAATAAACAGTGGAGATACAAGATCAAATAGAAAAATTCTTTCAAAAAATACCAACCACCTAGTTAGTATTTCATCTTGAAATCATAAATATTATAAAGCTATGTGGGAAGCTAAAGATTTATTATGAAAGTAGTACCAGAACATGTTTTTATCTGTGTCATGGAATTTCATGGATGAAATTATTATTAAGGGGGTTAGAATTCTAAATCCCAGTATTTTAATATATATTTCCTAAATAATTTTTTTGGAATATATTTTTTCTAATAAATACTAATATAAAACAAATCCATGTATATTCTATTAGCATTAAATATGAATTTTCTTATATAGTCATTAAAATAGTAGGCATAAATAGAAGTAACCAGATTATTATATCTAGAGAAATGCCATAAACTATTAAAAATCTTTTTTATGAGACACTTTTTTAGATATTGTAAATGAGTTGGAGTTACTAGGATTTTCCTTATACTAATCTCAAGTTGCAATTCAATGGGTATGGATTTAGAGAAATTATAAGTGAGAGAATTTCAAAATCATGGGAATCGTTATAATATCCATCCATGTTGAACCACCAATATAGACTTTCACTACTGAATATCATTCCATTAGGTATTACGTGTTGGTAATTTCTGATTTTTTATATAGATATTAATATTATATTAAGATGCAATTATTTATGTCATTAGTGATTTTTATAAAATTTTGATAGTAAAATTAATTTTCTAATTAAAAATAAATTTTATAGAAATTATTTTCTCTCATTATGAGTTTTTATATTAAATTTTTTTTATCACTTTTAGAATTTGAAATTGATAAATAGGGATTAATATTTTTAATTATCATTTTGAAATTATCTAAGAGTGAATTTAAGGAAGCTTTTTTAAAGATGATGTTTATAAGTGAATAATGAAAATATAGATTTTACAAATAGCATAACATTTATAACATTATGATGATATAATAATGAAATGAAAATGTATTCAACCTTTTTCTAAAATAAAAAATAATTTAGGGTGTAAAATATTTTACTAAAAATTAATATTTTTTTGTATTTTTAAGTCCATTCATTCTTTCTTTACAAATAAAGATGTATTTTATTCTAATAAATAGACGATTTTGGTATTTTTTTCATTTAACTATGTATTCCCAAAGATCAATTTTGTTTTGGATTGATTTTAAATATATAAAAAATACCTTTTAAATATAATACAATAAATTGCATTGGAACCACTACTACACATTTTTCTGGTATAAAATAATTATTACTTTTAAAAATAAATTTTTCTAAAAACTGTTTTTGTTGCATAAAACATACCTTTATAAAAATTACCTTCTACCACATATTAAAAACGAATCATTTTATCTTGTTTAAAAATTTATAATTATATTTTTCAAATTTGTTAATAAGGCCAATTTTTAATGAAATTAAAAATTAATTACCATAGTAAAATTTAGTCACTATGGATATGGTGTAAATGGTTTACATGATATTAAATTAAGGGATAAGGGAAACATAACACAAAAATATATCTATAATTAATTTAATGTTTGAATAATGAAGATCCCATATTATATATTCCAAAAAAAAAAATTTAGAATCATTTCTTTATTGAGACATTAAATATATATTAATAAATGGGTATTTCTAAAAGTGTCACTCTTATCATCTATAAAAGGAGCCTATCCCCATCCCAATTCTCCCCACACCTAAGCCCACATATCTCTACCATGTTCTAGAATGAACTCTCCCCCAATATCTCTACTATGTTATGGAGTTTCTTGTCTCACTTAATGAACAATATAAAAATGCTAAATGAGATTCCTAAGAGAAGATATCTTAGGAAGAGGTAATTTCATTTAACGAGTTATTTCAAGTTTCATTATTATAATATCTTATCCAAATTGTGTATATTTATCATAATATAATGAAATATATATCATTATTATATATAAATATTATTCTGTTTACAGATTAAAAAAATATTTATCTTTCTCAAATTCCATAGAAAAATAAAATCATTTATCAAGTTGCGTGAAGATAACCACCTCCTTGAAACAATGTATTTAATTTTTCAACAACAAATTACGTGTTTGGTTTAAAATTTTTATTTAATGAAAACATTTAATATTTATAAATTTATTATTGTTTGAAAAATATAATTTACCTCTTCGATTAATAAAATTAAAAATATATTTTAATTGTAAATCTGACCTCCTATAACATGCATATCAATACACTTTTATTAATTTTAGTATATTTTTAACAACAATTTGAGATTATAATGTGTGGTATAATTTAATAATTAATGTTCCTAATAATCATTGAAGAACATATATGGGTATAATCAATGATTTTTTTTTACAAATTTCTACTTTAAAAAATGTCACCCCTTTAACTTGTGAGATTTTATTATTTATTAACCTTTTTAAAATTAAAATGCATGAAAATATTATAAATTAAAAAATTAAACAAAGTTTTACAAGGTTCTTACATTATGTGAGAGCCCACATCCTTTCCATATCCACTCCTCTAGGTCTATAAAAATTCACTATTATGGGGATGTGAGTATAACTATTATGTCGACTCTCATTAGACACCTTCTATCTCTTGACAGGAAGGATTATACTAAATACCATTAGTTTAAAAATTCATAATACAAAATTTGAGCCACAGTCAAAAGTAAATAACTTTGAATATTTCTCCACAACTAAGGTCTATTAAGAAACTCTTTCTGATGTCCTTACATCTGATGGCCTTAATATAATAAACATAAACTCAATCTGTTTCTATTCCAAAACATATTTAGCTTACTATTTAAAAAATGTGATTCTTGACCTTATTCTCAAAAACACAAGAAATCCCCTTCGTTTGAATCTATTTTTTCTGTAATCTAGACTATCCTCTATCTGATCCTATGATCAAAACAATTTGTATAGAAAATATTCATCATCATGAAACATAACATAAATTTGAATATAAATTATGAATCCAACTATGTATTACTACATATTTTCTACATGAGTGAATAATGAAAAGTACCATTATACTTTTCATCTATATTTATAAGTTCTCTACAAATAGTAATAGAGGGAATCCAGAAAACATTTTCCACTCAGCAAAATTTCATAACTATGAATTTCATGTTAATTTGAACATCATTTTATTGATTATAAAATATTATTAAATTTTATGGTGTATACTTTAAACTTGTATAATTATTCAAAATATCACAATTCTCGAAATTAATCAAATATGAACTTCACAATGTTCTACCAAATTTTCTTTCTAGAAATTGATTTTCCAAAACTTCTCTATCCAAAAATTTGTCTGATAATTTTTCATCTTTCTAATTATCTTGACCCAATTCTATTGAAAATCTATGATCTTTAAAAATCATACATGTTGTCTATCAATAAAATTATATCCTACCTATATTCATCACTCTAATTTAATTTTAGATAGTTGAATATATTATTAAAACTTTTAAAGTAACCTGTTTCTTAAAAATAATTTCATGTAGAAACCTCAACCCATATGAATTTTAATTGTCTATAGACTCTATTTGATTATAAAAATGAACTATTATAAAAACATTTATGTTGGAATTTTAGAAAATCTATCCAATTTATAAACTTCTATTAGTTGAAGGAACATCCTGTTTTCTCCCATATCTATATTTCAAAAAGTTTGTATGGTGGTCTGTTTCTGTAGATCAATGTATGATTAAAAAATTTGATCCCCCACTTTTTATTATACCAGATATTCAAATATAATTCTTGAATTAATTTTAATTTTATCAACCTTTTTTTAAACTACATATCTCAGCACTAATAACCCTCTTCACTTTTCAAAATCATCATCTCGACAACATATAATCAAGATAGTCTACTACTTCATTCAGATCAATTCTATCAAATAAATAGTGTTTGATCACTGGATATTATTATAAAAACATCTTCTTAATATTCATGACTAAAAACCAATATCTTTATTATCTCACACCAATCACATACTCAACAATTTTCACACACTCTGATTTTATAACAAAATAATGATCTAAAACATATTTCCAGAATGTTTATATAATCAGTAGAATAGTTGTACTTCATTATTCTTCAAAACCATCAGTTTTATCACACTATTTCTATTTCTTAGTACAATGAAATTAGTTTAGAAATACATATTCTAGAAACATAAATTTTTTACATAATATCTTCTATTGTATAATTCTCTAGTAAATACATGAAGACATGTATCTAATTCATTATGTCCAAAAACTAAAAATTACTCCTTTCATTGAAATATATTGTTATGAGATTTTCCAAAATGTTGAGAACATTGATATCATTAAAGAATCATCTTAAAAAATTTTCAGTTTTCTACAACTTACCAACTTCCTAACTTCTAGACATTTGAATATTATTCCTTTACAAAAACTCAACACACTCATTTAAAAAAATTCACTTATTATAAAAAACATTATTTACAAAAAAACAACTTTAAAAAACATTTTAAAAAAACATCACAAATGATCTTCAATCCCACCATTTTGATTTTTTGAAAACTCGCATTAACAACTTTTTAACTCATCATCTTTCTACTCTAATAATTTTTCATCAATCATTATTTTGAAACATTTTCCAAAACACAGAACATCTCAAACAAGAGTGTCATGTATACAAACTACAAGATAATATAATGTTTTTATGGAATTACTTCCAAATGTTACAAGAAATTTATGGCCAAGTTAAGATAAACATTACCTCTCTTTTTTTCTCTCCCCAATTTTCTTATGACCATAATTTCATATTCATTTATGTAGGAAAATCACTTCTCTCGTCATTGTAGGAAAAATATTTATTTATTATCCCTCTTTGGAAACTTAATCCAAAGTTTGGTATGTGACCTTATTAATATTTTTAAGAATCCATTGGAGGAGGATTAAAATGATTTTGCAACCTCTAATCCAAATATATTTACTTTGGAATAGATTTGGTAAAGATATTAGTAATTATATACTTTGTTTAAATAAATTCTTGAGAAAAATCTCCATCAGAAATATTAACTTGTGTGGACTAAACATTAATATAAATTATCTTTTATCTTGAGTGTTGGGTAGGTTTTTCTAGAGAGATCTTATATATTCTAAATATCACAATGTTTCCTCAATAATTTGAATATTTAAACATCCAAATCATCAAACTAAACTTTCATCCACAATATTTGAGTACATTCATGTGTATTTGTAACATATTTTTATTATGTTTTCCTCTAAGTTAATAAAATCATTTTCTTACTATGCCAACTCACAAAACATTCTACTAAGAAAAATGATCCTCTAGAAGTTGATTCTATGTCATTAGAATCTCTATCCCAATCAACATCAATATAACCATGAAAGTGCATATCACAACATATTTTTTATAAAAGCCCATGTGAATTTGTTACTTTAACAAATCTTAGAATTCCCTTTCTTCAAACATATCAAACACTTTTAGATCACTCTAATATCTGGCACATAATGTCAAAACATAAAAGATATCTGGCATTGAATCTGTTAGATAAAAAACATCCAATAAATTATTTAAATTGTTTATTAATCACATTTTTTCCATATTCATCTTTACACATCTTCATCCGAACTAAATTGGGGCTATAATTATCTTTAGATTCATCCATCCCAGATTTTTATAAAAATTCCCTAGAATGCATTTTAGGATATAGAAAAATGTTGTCTTCTTGTTATCGAACTTATAACCCTAAGAGGAAAGTTAGTTATCCCAAAATAGACATCTAATTTTTTCTTCATTTCCTATGAAATTTAATTAGAAATGATTTCTTCATATTGAGGAAAAATTATATCTTATACATAATCAATTATAATATGGGTGGTGCAGTTAATTCTTTGACATAAAAATTTCTATCAACAATTAATTTATAATAATTAAAAAAATTTATTCAATTATCAATTTTAGAATGTTGGCCATGTGGGGATTCTTTCAAACCATGAATTTATTTCTTATTCATAAAAACCTTACTTCCATATTCATTACATATAAACACACATGGTTTCTCAAAGTAAAATTCGTTTTCAATATCATCATTTATCAAATATGAAATTACATACATCTGATGAACAATATAATTTATATTTGGATCCAATGATAAGAATATATTCATAGCTTCTAATATTGTAACTAGTGTGAAATTTTCATCAAATTCAATGCCTTCCACCTATTCATATCATTTCAAAACAAGTATTTCAATATTTATTGATACTTAATCATGTTTAATTATCTTGTTTCTATAAACTAATTTTCATCTAATAACATTTTTATCTATTGGTCATGTTATAATTTATCATGTTATAATTTATTTATATGTCACTATCCAACATAAATCAAAGTGGATAACATCAATAGGTCATGTTTATTGAATTTATACTTTCTAATAGCTTTTACTAACCATATTTTCATTCTGACAGGTTATAGAAACATCATAATACTTTCTTTTTAATAAAATATTTTTTCTTATAGCATTAAATTTTGAAATTTTTTTCTTATTATTATTTCTAAGAAGCACAAGTATGTGGTTACAGAACATTTTTTCATCTACAACACTAAATTAACAAGAGTTATAATGTTTTCCTATCTGTAAAATATTTCCATTGGTTCTTTCTCACCTCATTACAACTTCACCATCTTCCATACTTCTAAAGATACAAGAATATTTTCTAAATATAACTTATTTTCCATCATCTATTAGATATTTTTGATCCCATAAAAAATATAACATCCTTAGATTTAGATTGATATGGTTCTATATCAGTATTCACTATTACTATGATTTTAAAGGAACTATCATTTACAAAAGTAGTAGACCCAACCTCAATATTTTCAAAATCATTAAATTTCTTTGTTAATCTCATCATGTTTGAGGAACAACAACTATTATGAATCCATAATTAGTTAATTTATTTAGATCATTCTCAACAATAAAATATATTTATTCAAAATATTTATTTTCACAATTCTTTTCTTTTCTATCATAGAATATTTTCACTATTGCACTTTTCATACATTAAATAGAATCGTGGACAACCTAGTCTCATCAACCAAATAATTCTTCCATAAATTTAAAAAAAATCAATTGGAGGTTTTCTATTATCTTGATATTTAACTTTTCCAACTCCAAATGTTTAGGAATGTTACTAATCTTTCTTAAATAATTATTTCCCATCTATTTATACCTTTATATTGGAAGATAAAAATTAATCCAATAGATATATTCCCTAGGGCCATATATTCCACAGAACCAATAAATTCCATCAAATATAGTTTTCTATATATGTATAATCATTACCTATAATAATATTTTCAGGGTTCAGTACACTTATCATCATTGTATTTCTTATAGGATTGTGGAAACCATCTTCTTGGGGTAATTTTAAACTTTTATTGATGTGATAAATTTTTCACATCCTTTATCAACCTATTATTTTCCAACATTTTTCTAAACACCTGTATGGTTAGTAAAATTAGATAAAATATTGCATTTAGTGAGTGTTGATTTTAAATGATTATTGATTTGAGATTTTTCATCAATATTAGATGTCACATCTTTATCATATCATGCTTTATTGAAGTATTAATTCAACTTTCTCAAAGTAAATTCAACTGTAAGATTAATTTATGATGTCTTGTATGATGATATAATTTATTAATTAATTTATATTCTTCATTTTATGGGAGGATCGTTTCTATTTTCATGATTCAGTGTTAGTTACCGAGGGTTTGAAACTACAAAAATGTATTTCTTGACATTGTTTACATTTTGGTGGAATCCTAGGGGTTTGGATGAACACCGGAGGAAATAAGGACAACCTAGGGTACTAAAACTTGTTGTAGTCATAAATTCACATCACATATTAAATACACATTGTGAACCTATTTGTAAGTGTATGGTCACTGTGTAAAACACATGAAATCCCATGGAATTCCCCTGAGGAATTCTAAATGTGTATCTGTTACACAATGTGAATTTGGTTCACATCACGTAATAGATAAACTATGTGAATCCCAGGGGTATCATTTTCCATAAAAGGAAACAATTGATCAAACCCTTATTTTCTCCATGCACAATAGGGTTCCAAGGATGGGTAGTGCCTTCTCTCCCCATCCTAGGGTTCTTAAGATATCTCCCATTTGGGTTCCATCTTTCTATTCATCGGCCTCATTGGTTATATAGTGTTATGATCTTGACTCCGATTTCATCCTTTCTCTTTTAATCTTTACATCATTGAAATTATTTTAGTTTGAGCTAACACACACAATATTCAGTAAATTTTCCAATTCATATATTTTGTCTCAAATTAGATTAATTCAATGTGTGATAATAGACATGTGAAGCATCCTAAACTTGAGGTAGGAGTTCTATATATTTTCCCTTAATGTCTCCAGATTTAATAAATTATGTTGTTGGGTTATGTGACATAGTAACCATGTGTTTCTCAAAAACTATTAAATTCAATATTAATGACCTAACACCTTAAATTACTTATCCATTTTGTTTCAATTTTCTGCTTTGGAGGTTTCTCACCTCTACCTGAACCAGCACTTTGGGTGTCTTTCCTAGTTTCCCTTGACCCTTATGTTCACTAACATAAGTAAACAACCCTCTTCGGTGCTCTGTAATGACCCAAACCCAAACATTCGAGTTCAACTCATATAAATGTTGGGTAATTTTTTATAAAATAAAATTAACAAATAAAATTGTTTAATACATACCAAGAACTTTTTTTATCTAGGTTCTGGACAATAAGTTACATGTATTACAACATAACAAAACATTACACAAAAATTATTCACGTGTGGTAATTCCTTAAAAGAAAGGAACACATTTTTAAAATGACACCAAACCTATGAAAAATACCATTGAAAAATACTTGTATATAATATTATAATACCTAGAAATTAATTATACATTGACAATTAATTAAAAATAATAAATTTATTTTCACAAAACATTGAGACACATTTTGACAACAATACACTAAGTCCACTTGAAAAATTTAAGACTCTCTTGGGCCTAACCACTTGTCAAGGGATGGGTTTACTCTTTAATTCCCTACAATATTTACAAAATTAAAGTACTATTTTATATAAAAAAATCATCTTACCTTATATATATAAATATATATATATTTTACAGAAGACATTTTTTTAAAATATATAATCATACATTAAATACATATACAAACATATATTTATATATAAATGTTTAAATACATAAAATTCATTGAAAATAACTTATTAGATTGTGTAAAACCAAGTCTCATGATACATAGACTTTTCATATTATTTGGAATTTTAATAAACATCCACATACAAAAAACTACATTCACAACCTCCTAAATATCCAATATTGAAGGTAGTTATGATAAATGAAAAATGTTTATTCAATGCACATTTTTACATGAAAATACATATTTATTAATTAATTTTTACTTTGATGATCAAAAAAATAATAAAAAAATATTCTCATAAATCAAGATTATAAAAAAATAAATATTACAAGAGTAAATTTTTTTAAAATAAACTATTCCTCCCTACTTAAAAAATGTCAAATTGTGTAAAATAAGGAATTGAAATGAATTCCCTATTCATTTAAAATCATGTAATTATGGAAAAACATGTATATATAAACCTCAAATTAGAAGTATAAAAAATTGACTTCCATGTCGAGAACAACATATAAAGGTATAAGTATCATGAAATCTGAATATATATATATATTCACTTATATATAATATGCCTTTAATTGTCATAAAGTTTAAATTACTTATATAATTAGATGGCCATGAAATAAATATCCTTTTGTTTGGAAATAATACATGTATACACATATATATATACTTCATAAATTGTATAAACGTGAAATTAAAAAAAATCAATTTGCATAAATATATAATCGAAATAAAAAATCCCCTTACTAATTTGATAATCGAGAATTATAATTTGAACATAATTGAACATAATATAATAATAAAATATTAAAACACAATTTAGATAAATAATATCCCTTACATATAATCATAAAATAAAATTATATAAATTAATAAAAATAAATTATCAAACAAACTTATCTATTAAATGTTTTAAACTCTATAAATTTTGAACTGTGAAATCATTCACTTTCATAATCATATAATTGAGATCAAAATTTGAAAATAAATATTTTAAAGATAACCCTTGCTAGATTTAAATTTATGATTATCATAATTTCAAATCAAATGAATTAAAGAGCTCCATTTTCATCATAAAAACATAATTGAAATTGATTTAAAGAATAATGTTAATCAATAATGATAATTTAAATATATAATACTCTTAAAAAATTGAAACATTGAAGAAAAATTAAATACCCTCATAGTGAAATAATTTTTTAATATTAGTTCCCTTACATGTATTGCTGGAACAAAGCATAAGATATTCCGATACTGCAGACTCCAAATATCCAAACTTCGAGTTGGTTTTCCCCCAAATACATTTACACCATGATTTTAATCGATTTAATATCCATAAATCTCACTATTTATGTATTGGAATAAATAAATATAACACTATCAAATATACAGACCAAAGGTGGTGGAAGACTCAAAGACATTACACTCACAAGAATGCACCGCAAGCTGAATACCTAGTTTCAATCAATGATGAAAATTAAAAAAATGACATAAACATGATCAAGAAAATATTTTAATATTTCCACTACAATAGAATATGTGGGACAAAATTCAATGAACTTATATTCATTTTCCAAAAGAAACCCACAATATAACAAAAAAACCTCGAAAATAATATATTGGTAAACTGATAAAAGTAGGTAGACAACAACAGTAGAATTAAAATCCAGGAATATGAGGAAACAATAATATTCTGACAACTTCTTATAGATCTAAAAAGCACAGAACAGAAGAATTTAAATATTTGGTTAATCTCATCCAAGGTTAGAATCCTAATCATACTTTGAACTCTGCAATAGAAGTCGAACAAGATGCTCAAACAGCTTTCCATAAAAATGAATTGATTCTTGGTCGAGTGTTTGCCATCATCTTCCTCAGTTTGTGATCAATGCTTGAATCCATATAACTTAGAATGTCAACCTACAGCTCAGTCATCTTTTCCCTATGCTCACCCTAGTCTCGACTTAAATCCCTTGCTCGACTCTCCCTCAGCACACCCAAAACCTCTAATAACCAAATTATAATTGGATTTCAATTTTTTTATTTATCAAATTGATTCTTTTTTTAACAAAATAATTTCACCAATTTTCATGTATAAATTTAGTTTATATAATGATTTTATGATCATTAATATATAAAGACAATTTATAAATCATATTTTTAATAAAAGAGATTAATAATTCCATTTATTATATTCACAAATAATACTCATTAATTAATATATCCATAATTTGAGAATTTATGAAGACAAATTGTAAAAAATAATCTTAACAATATATATTACACTAAATACTCAAAAAAAATTATTATTCATTTTTAGTAATTAAATTTTCATTATAAAAAATTAAATTCAAATATGTTATTATGAATCTTTTCTTTCATATATGATATTTTATAAAATTAATAAAACATTTAAAAAAATTAATTTATGATTTTAATTTTAATATTTTAAAAAATATATATTTATTTTCATTTTTTTACTTATTAACTGTTTTTATAAATATAATCATTTTGTCATATGTATATGATAATTATGTAATTTTAATACATTTTTAATATTCTAATCTTTTTGGGATGTTGCGTTCATCCCCCTTGAAATAATTGTGTCCTAGAAATTCGTTCATCAGGAATAAGAAAATTCAGAATTTCCATCTTATGAATTATGAAAAAACTAGTTTTTCTAGATTTAAATACTCTACCTCTTAGAAAACATGGAATTTCCAACGTTATATAGACTATTTCTCTAATACTAACTATAAAGACACGAACTTGTGTATCCCAGTTCATCTTAAATAAATACCGTGTATTTTTTGTTTACATAATAAACTGAACAAATAAATGACATTGATTCCATACCTGGAAATTTTTTGGTCTAGATTCTGAAAAATGAGATACATTTCTTTCAACTAAACAAAATATTACAAAAAAATAAACAAAAATACTTTGCATGTGCTAACTATGTAAGTAAAATGAACTCCTTCTAAAAAGTCTAGTGAACCTATGAAAAATTCCTTTGAAAAATAAATAAATATTAAATATTATAATACTTTGAAATTAATTATACTTTTAAAATGATTTAAAATTAATCCAATTACTTTCATAAAATATTTTTATGACTTTTGAAAACCAAACACTAAGGCCACTTAAAACATTGAATGTTGTCTTTGGCATACTAACTTCTTGAGGGATGGGTTCACTCCCCAATTCCCTACCATATTTAGAAGATTCTTGTGCCAACTTTATATAAATATTTTCTGCTTTAATTACACACACACACACATAAACACACACAAACATAAATATATATATATCTGTGTGTGTGTGTGTGTGTGTGTTTTCCACTTGATATTCTGTTTTTAAAAAATATAATCATATATTAAATACACATATATAGTTATATTTATTTATAAATGTATAATTATGAGACTGTCATTTGAAATCTATAATTATACATGGTACAACAAAATCTCATGATACATTGAAATTTCATATTTAGATGGAACATTAGTAAACATCCATGTACATAAAAATTTATTCATAATCTCACAAATATCTATTTTTGAAGGTAGTTCTAATAAATGAAAAAAAAATCAATGAACCTTCTTACATGTATTTAAATATATATTTACATATTTCTACTTTAATGAACAAATATAATCAAAATAAAATATAGTCATAAATGATGATTATGAACACATAAAAATTATAATATTAACATGTTTTGAAATAAACAATTCCACTTTACTTAATAATTTAAAAATGGGTAAATTCATGAGTTTCAATGAATTACCTATTCATATAAAATAATTTAACTATAGACAAACATGTATTTATAAACCTGAAATTACAAGTCTAGAAAATGGACTTTCATGTTTAACACAGCATATATAGGTATAAGTATTATTAAATCTGAATATATATAGATATATTTTATAATACCCTCAAAATTAACATAATTTTGAAATTACTTATATAATTTAAAGATCATAAAATAAATATCCTTGTCTTTTTTAAATAATACTAATATATACAAACATATATATATATATATTGAGAAATGTATATACCTGAAATTCAAAAAAAGTGTTGTTCTGAAATATATAATTGAAATAACAATCTCCCATACTAATTTGATAATGGAGAATTATAATTTTCACATAAATTAACATAATATCACATTATACTATTAAAACCCAATTTAGAAAAATAAAATCTCTTACATGAATGCATAAAATAAAATTTTATTTTCAACAAACTGATCCATTAACATTTTTAAAATCAAAAAATATAGAATAGTGAAACCAGTCACATTCATAATCATAGAATTAAGATAAAAATTCGAAATTAAATAATTGAAAGATATCCCTTACAAGTTTGTTATTTCCAAAAATGAAAAATTGAAAAGAAATGAATTAAATCGTTCCCTTACTATCTTAAAACATTATTAATAATGATTTAACGAATAATGTTGACTGATAATGATATTTTAAATACCGAAAATGCTTAATTCATTGAATCATTGTAAAAAAATTAATAAACCCACAAAAAAGATTTTTTTATTATTAGTTCTCTGACATTAATTTCTGAAAAAAAATGATCATATATTGCTACTAAATCGCACTCTCTTGACTTAATGTTGGTTTTCCCCGAATTTCATTTACATGGTGGTTGAAATGGATTTTATATCCATAAATTCCTCTAATTATATAGAGTAATACATATATACACATCCATTGAATATGTAGACAAATGATAGAGATAGATTCAAAATAGTGGCACTCATATGCATTCTCTGCATGCTGATAAATAGATGCAACCAGCGAATAAATTTGATGGAAAATGACACTAACATGTTCAAAAAATTAATTTAATATTACCAATAAAATTATATCCTCATACCAAAATTCAACAAACATCATTTAATTGTCCAAAAGAAAACCATAGTGTAACAAACAAACCTCAATAAAATTTGTAGGTAATTGTATAACAGTAGACACACCAAAATGTAGAAGGATACTCAAGGATTACAATGAAACCATATGATTCAAACACCTATATGCATATCTAAAAACATCAGAATAGAAGGATTATGAAGTGATCTCCAAACATAGTGGGTCACTCTCATAAAAGGTTGTAACCCTAATGAAACTTCAACTCCCCAATCACAGTTCAACACGGTGCTCGAACAACTTTCCCGATGAAGGAATCAAAGACTGCTCGAGTGAAATCCATCATTATCCTTGGTTCATGTTCGATGCTTGAGGCCAGATCCCTTTGATTATTGACTTCTAGATCACTCATCTTCGACCCCCACTTTCCCTGGTCTAAACCCTTAGGCCACGCTCGTCTCTCCCTCTACACATCCAAGACACCTAGAAACCCAATCCCAAATTGATTTAACCTTATTATATTTATCATTGATTCATTTTTTTAAACAAAATCATTTCAATATTTTAATATATAAATTTAGTTTTATACTTATTTAAATATCATTAATATATAAAAGGAATTTATAAATCAAATTTCTAATAAAATAAAATGATAAATTTTTTAATATATTTATAAAATAATACAAATTAATTAATATATCCATAATTTGATATTTTATAAAAAATTATTATATATTATCTTAAAAAAATTATATTATGCTAATGTCTCAAAATTTTGATTCTAAATTTTTATTAATTATATTATTATTTTTATGAAAAAAATACCTGACATTTAAATATATGATTAGGAATATTTTATTTCTTAATTAAAAATTTAAAAAATTAAAAACACCATTTAAAATAATTTCATTTATAATTTTAATTTCAATATTTTATAGAAAATTATATTTATTTTAAATATTTTATTAAATTGTCAAATGTTTTCAAAAAAATAATCGTTTGGTCATCTGTATATAATTGTTTATAATATATATTTAATATTTTCAAAATTTTAGGATGTTATATGTTTTTTATGAGTTTAGTTTTTTTCAAAGACTTCAATCACCATTAATATATCCCTTGTGTTAATGAAGATTTAGGTAAAATAATAAGTGGGTTTTGGGTTTCATGGATGAATTCATAATTTTATGAATTGTATTCCATTTTTGTTTTGTAATAGAGCCCCCATGAGGTTCATTTTCCTCGTTAATAAAATTTTTCATCTATATGGTAATATATTGAATATTAAATAGTAAGGTCTCATTTTAATTATACTTGACTTGGGATGAGAAATACTAATTAACATGGGATTATTAATTGTCTTACATTAACAAATTAAATAAATTTTTTTCCTTGAGAGATACTTTTGCTGCATGTTTACATAAATCCATAGGTGAGCTCATTGATTACCAAAACTATTTTATACCTTGAGAGATACTCAGGTTATATATTACAAAATCCCTTGGATGGGGTCATCGGTTTCCTATGATTACGTGTAATATGGGATATTCTTGTGTACCATATGCAGAACGCCTTTAATGAGCTCACAGGTTAACTACATTATATTAAACCTTGAGTGATACATGGTATTTCACTAAAGAATTCCTTATACAGCCTCATAGGATATATGAGTATCCATATTTTCTGAGAGATACTTGGGATTCCTTTTTAATGGAACATCATGGATTGTCTCATCGGGATTTGGAATTTTATAGGTGATACTTGCGACTCTTATTTACATATATCCAAGGAAGGGCTCACAAATTAATAGAATTACATGACTCTTTGGGTGATACTTGGTAACCTCATTATGGGATTCCCTAGATGGTCTCCTAGTATGAATGAATAATTTCATTCATTTATATGAATTTACATATGTTTAGTGGATCTTCTTTTTGGATGACATCCATGAAATACTGAATCAATTTATTATATGCATGAGCATGTGTCCCTATTTTTAAATCATGATCCCCTAAGAGATATTGCGATAATGGGGCACGAAATCACAAATAATTCTGTGATATTTTTGTTACTAATCCTGAATACATGAGTTACGCCTCGGTTTCTAGCTAGCACTATGTATCAATATAGATGACTATATATGATGTTACATATATAATTCATATATATGCACATAATTTTATACTCATATATATATATATATATATATATGTTTGTGTGTGTGTGTCTGTACATACATACATATATATGTATATATATGTGCCAGGTGAAACCACGTCAGAGGCACTCTTGCTTATCCTGAAGCATGTATGGTTGGCCATGTGTGTCGGACAGACCTGATCCTGACAAGTTACATTTATTAATCTATTTACTTTATTAATTATTATGACTACACATCGCTGTATTTTATATTCTATGACTAGATTGTTCTTTATACACCTTTGGAGGTGGCCTAATGAAAATACCCCCCCCCCCCCATTTTCGGGTATTCATTGCACTGGGGTACCATAATAGAACACACGGTTGGGGGATTAGGTTATTGATTTTCCTTTTGTTGTTACATTGTACAGGGGACATTAGGAGCCCAATACTGATATGAATCTTTGGTTGTTCATGGTGTTATCACATTGGTATTTTTTTCATCATATAAGTATTATAATTTATTGTATCTCCTTTTGCGTGTTTAATGTATTGCTTATGTAGCCTCATCCATACATGCATGCTTAGCTGTATATAGGGTGTCAAAAATTTTACATTAATTAGTGATTATATATTCAATTGTTGATAATATCTCACACTATTGTGCAACTCTGATCTTGAGGGTATACTATCCCCACTATAAAACCATTACACCCTCCCTACTAGTCAATATCCTCTAGTGAATAGGGAGGTATGCCTGATGCCATGTGGAAACCGGATTGGGGAACTGTTTCCATGGCTCCTATGTTGGATCATTAAAAAGGTTATATCAGAGTATATTTTTTCCTTTTTCTTATTGTTTTGGTTTTGTCGACTGGGGATCAAGAATGTGTCGGTGCTTGATAAATAGTCATTTTTGGGAGTGATCACCTCATTCACTGGAAAAATATCAAGTATTCAATGATTGGAGTATTGTCCGTGTTTTTCCTTATTATATTTGATTATGATTTCACCATGGGTGATTATTAAAAATTATATTCCTTAATAATTTATGAAATTTGTTGTATTTTATCCTTGACCCAGTATTGTAAGGATGCATAAATACATTCATCATCATAGGAAAATAGGGATTCACATTCCATGCATATTCCATGCCATGTAGTTAAATTTATAGATGTTCCTTATGTTTTTTAATATTCATGTTTTTTTTATAAAATGATGTTTAGTTTCATAAGATGATTTAAAAATATACCCTTCTTAAATAATTTCTTGTAATGATGTGGATGATAATGATTAGGTTGTTATTCTTTCTGTAACCTATATTTGCTTATTTTTATAGCATTCCTTTTTTTGATTAATAAACATGGATCTTTAAATAAAATTATTTCATCTAACAAAATGGTATATATCATATATATTTTCTGTTTAATTATATTTAAATAATTGATTATGACATGTATGGGCCATAAACCATTGTTTTAATGGGATAAAACATATTGTTTATTATTAAATTGGACGGAATTTTCAATCTATAATGATTATGGGTGTTTGATGAATTTGAAAATAGTAACCCATATAATTGAACCATCATATAAGGTTTTGATATACCTTGATACCATCATAAAAATATGATATTGGTTAAAATTTTAATTTAAATGAATTGTTTTTTATAGACCTTTTACGTGACTTGACCCAAGTAGGCTCTTCTTGAACTAATATTTCTTTGATATATAATTGAATCGACCCAAGTAGGTCATTCATGGTGATAAATTATTATAAGATGAACCTACTAATGGTGTTTCCATAATATAATGTTTTAAATGTTTTAGGTTTCATTTAGAATAATACAGAATGGCATAACGGGACCCTCATAGGTCACCTTTACTGTATTACTCTTATGCCTTAGTAATTAACCCCATGGAGGTATGTAATGTTATATGGATATTGTTATTTACTTTGTCTGAAGAAATATATATAGTTTAAAATAAATATGTATGGTGGAATCTTACTTGTCTAGTCCCTCTTTAATTTACAACATACCAATTTATATGATTTCAAGAAATAATTATTTGAGGTGTCAGTTGATTAAAATATAAAATTTAACCTCAAGGGTGTTTTCCTCTATAGATTATAATTCCGATTTTCAGTAACTAAGAGTAGTTTTGAGATTTTTTATGAATAAATAAAATGGGTAAAAGTAAATCAAGTGGTATATTTCTGAATTATGATAGGATTTATGTTAAAAAAACAACATTGAATTGAATTTTGATAAAACTTGAATGTATGCCTTGTGGAATATGATAAATATAATTTTTTAGTAATACTTTTATTATATCTAGTTATTTATGTTTAATTCCATCATTTATATTTTAAAAGAACAAAATTTTAATAGATGTAATGACTTAGAATTGAGCCTAAAGTGGTCTATTTTGTTTCAAATGTCATGTAATGGTAGTTAAAATTTTCCCATAGCTCTTCCATGAAACCGGAACATGAATGTTTCCCAAATGCCTCTTCTTTTATAAGGATGAACTAAATGATAGGTGGTAAGACCTAGTGGTATTTGGTGGTATGAATCTAGTTTTTGGATCAATTTTTTGGGTACAGTAAGGGGATAAACCATGTTATGTAGCACCCTTAGAAATTTAAATACTTTTATAAATTCTTCAGAACCCTTTAGACATAAGGATCTGTTCATGTGTCATTAGTGCCATGTAAGAATATTAGTTACTAAATTTGACAATCGAGTTAGGTGGTTGGTATTTTGGAAAGTCAACCCTTGTTATTGGAATTATAATCGTGTAATAATCTTTTTTAATAAGTTAGACATGTCTAGGGAATGGTCGACCACTTAGTAAGTCATGTCACCATTATTCTCTTTCAATATAAAATGGATCCAAAGGTTTTCATCCATATTAATACTCATGTGGGATCATTTTACTCTAGAAATAAATCATTTTGTATGATCCATCAGACCTGAGGGTGCATAGTTTGGATGATCCTATTGATAGTTTTAAGGATGCACATTATTTTTGGTGAAATCAAAAGGTAATATGTGTGGTTACATGTTATACCCATCAAGTTGGTTATAATGATCCAACAAACCATATGAGTTTTGTGGAAATTGATTAGGCATTGATATATAGCAGTTGAATATCAATTCATATTTGAGGTTGAGTGATTAGAGGTTTAATGGAAATCTGACTCATCCCAATTCTCCATATGATGTGGTAAAATTACATGTTTTCCTAATAGAACATATTAGGTAAGTTTGGATTTTACATCACAATGTTATGGTGAGTGTGGATGTAACATGAGAGGTGTTTCATGCATAAGTTTGATGTTGAATCTGGTCTAGAATTATATTAAGAAACTGGTTCCCTTCTCATTTCATATTAGTACTAGGTAAGATCATATTGGAAATGTCCATTACCTGTAGTATTTTGTCGATGGATCACGTTCTATTTGATGAGTTTCCATACTCAGAAAATGACGAATAAGACACTCCTATGGGGGAAGGATCACGTTGGGTGAATTCTAGCATTTCTTTCCAAGTAGAGTTAATGAAACAGTACATGACTAGTTGGAAAAGGTCATTACTACTTTTGATTTACCATGGGGATGACGATTAATAAATAATTATGTTCCTTCCATGAAGTATGACAATGTTATGTTTGGTTGTTTACACAATCTTTGAAAACCCTATTAGTTAAGGATACACCTAAGTGATTGTTATTGAGTGAGAATATGATTCCTCGAGTGGTAATACATTCATGGTTAGTTAATTTTGATATGCTGGTCATTATAGTTAAACTCTATAAAAGGAAGTCAACTGGTAGTGGTTCGACTATTCATTCTTTTGTGAAGTTGAATACAATTGGATGTCTCAAATGTGTACTAGTATCTAACTTCTAAATGATGGGGTATGGACAACATTGGTTGAGTTCATTGAACTCTAGTATATTATTCCAAGGTTACACTGGACATGAAGCCTTGTTAGATTGATTTTCATTAAAGGGTGATGATCCAATGTTACTGGATTAGGCACATAACTACGTTCATAAAAAGATGTTATGAACTAAATGAAGGTTTTTGTTATAGAAGTCACCAAAAGATGGTTACATACATTTTTGAGGGAGATCAGTTAATGATTGAGTTCCTTGGACAAAAATAATGGGGTTTTGGTTTTTGATGCATCAATTTTTATATCCATGAACTTTTTGTATTTTCATCTGGTAGTGTCATGACCAACATTCTATTTTTTCATTGGGTGGAACATATTTTGAACATGATGAGTGATATGGGAAAGATGGATTGACCAGACTGAATGAGGTGAATTTTAAATGGAATTTATGATGAAAATACAAATCATTTCAAGAACGTCGTTATAAATCTTAAAGTCTTTCCTGTTACGAAATACCAACGGTGTGGGATACTGTGACTCAGAATTAGAATGTAAATGTTAGAACCTACGATGGAAGAAAAACATGTTGGTTTATTAAAGAGATACTAAATTTGTCATTTCTCGAGATAAACATAATCCAATGAGCATTTTATTGAGGTTTTAGTTGTTCATTTGGTCATATGATCATGTTTTATTATTTTATGCATTGTACTCTTCATGTTGGTTCTAAAAGGTGAATTGAGAATATTAAAAACATGGTTATTTAAAAAAAATGAAGAACCCATTTAGTTCAGATGATGTCCATCATTATACCCAATCATTCTTGGGGATGAGAAGCTCTACTGTGTAGATGTTTTAACATATTTTTTTTTGGACCAGAATGAAATTTTGAAAGGATTTTGAAATATTTATTTTTAGGGAATTGTGTTTTGATTTTTAGGAATCAAAGTGAGTTTTTAAGAGTTTAACTATCTCTATATAAATTTTTGGACTTTTTTTATGTTTCAGTGGATGGTTGGGGGTTTGGTACAACCCTGGAGGACTGAAGGATAGCCTTAGATGCCAAAAACAAAACTATAGACAGAAATTCACATCATGTATTAAATACATAATCTGATCTTCATTCATGGGGAGTAGTATTCAAGTATAATACATGAAATCATGTGGAGTACCTCAAGTAATTCATGATATGTATCTATCACATGTTTTAAATTTGGTTTTTGTTGTGTAAAAGATACATGATGTGAATCCAAGTCGATGAATTTCTTAAAAAGAGAAATATGAAATTTTATCTTATTTTCTCCTTACACAAGAGGGTTCCTATGCTTGGTAGCACCTCATATCACCCTCCTATGGTTCTTGGGGTCTCCCCCATTTGTTTTTCATCATGATTTTGCATGGTCTCATTGGTTGAAATGTGGTATTCTCTTGACCCATCATGCTTCCTTTTTCTTTTTGACTCTCCTTCATTGAAATTATTTTGGTGTGACATAATACCCCTTTTATCAATGATTTCCTCAAGTATTCTATTTTATCATTAACTTACTCAATTAATTTTTTGGTTATAGATGAGTGAAGTGTCCTAAAAATTGGGTAGGAGTTCTATTCCTTTTCACATAATGTTTGGTTATTTTATAAATTACATCATGATGCCACATGTCAGATTCTTCGTGTATTTCCAAAAAAAATGAGAAATTTAATATGGAGAACCTAAAACCTTAAATTATATAGCCCATGTGAGTCAATTTTTTTAGTTTTAGGTTTCTCAAATCTAATCATACCACACCTTTGGGTGTGATTCTTAGTTTTCATTGACCACTATGCTTGATTAATTCAATAAAACACCCTCTTAAGGTGATATTTATGAGTTGAATGTTTTCTTAGTCATAAATGTCCAATAATATGATTATGGATCTATCCCTCATGTAAATGATGAATTATCAAAAATAATAATTTGGTTTTACTAGCTTCTTCATAAAAGTAATAATGATAAGAATTTTATTAAACACTCACTGTATAATTGATCCACCTATGAGGTTCTTTGACTTGTGTAAAAAAAAGGGAATCTATGTGAATATTCCTAGAATAATAAATTGGAATGGCCCTTTTGATGTATACATTACTGATCATGAGTCAACCATGAAAACATGTCCTTATTTATTTTTTAACATTAATTAATTAACTGAGTTATATATCCTGATAGATATTTGGGTTTCCACTATATGGGATAAACTTCACGGGAATATAGTTTACCTAGAATATGTTACACCATGATTTATTCTTAGGTTAAATATTACAGAATTCCTTGGATGGGCTCACAGGATGATTGTAATTACACGTACCATGGGAGATAATTAGGTTCTGTAGACATGAATTCATTAGAAGAGGCATTGGTTACCTCCATTTTATTACTCCTTAAGTTATACATGTGTTTCATTTATAGAATCCATAGATGGGATAATAGTCTTTATGAAATTCTACATGCTCTGAGTGATACATAGGTTTCTTTTTTGATGAAACTCGATGGACGTTCACATAGGATGTATGAATTATATCTTGATTTTATATTTATTTATCTATGTTTAGTGGTTTTTTAATTTGTATTTCATAAATGACATAATTAATCCCTACATTAGATTCTTGGACTTATGTCCATATTTTTAAAACATTAAACCATAATAGATATTTTGATTCTCAGGCATGCCCCCCCCCCCCCATTATTCTCCATATACTTATTATTAACTATCTGAGGAATAATTCATTTTATAAACTATTTCAATGAATTTTTTGATCCTTTATAAACAATTATATTATAAATAATTATTATTTATTTATTTATATAAATATTAATTTCTCACCCTATTTATTTTGTTTCTAGTTAAATTCATATTATATTTTTTGGATGATTTTTATTCCTTGAAACTTTTGTTCGACTTATTAATTCAAGGTCATTATTTAGATTAATATTGATATTATCCAACTATATTTTTGGGGAAATTCATTGAAAAGTGACCAATTACCCCATAGTCAAAACATTTTAAGTGATGTTTTCCTTCATTGTTTTCTCCTCCTCATCAACATTTCTTATAAATAAGAGACTTTATTTTTTCATTCAACAGATCAACCTATTTATCTTAATAATATCATGGATAAAAATCTTCACCATCTTGAATTATAATCATTATAATTCAATAAAAAATTATTTCATATTTTCTCTTGTTTTTAAATGTTGGATATTTTATCATTTCATAAGAAATACGAATTTTATGAAATTCTACAAGGGGTAAATTTTTTTATCTTTTAAATTATATATTTTTGAAACAAACCCATCAAGAAATGATCTCATAAATTTATTATCAACTTTAGAATGATCCAATACATCTCTAAAACCACTAATATTACAAACAACTTCATTCTCTTTGGTGAAATTTTCATCCATAGTTTCTTCAACACCCATCTAGCTATCGTCAAACATGATCCACCATATTTTTAAATTTTCTTCCATATCATTAGTGTTTCCCTCAAATATATTTCCATGTTTTTCTCAAGTTTCTTTAGATGTTTTAAGACTCATATCCTTCATAAAAATTTTTTCTCACAAACACATTAGAATCTTATTTCTAGATTTTCCAATAGTTTTAATGTTTCTTTTTCCATCAGCCATCCTAGGAGAATCTTTTTCAATGGTTGGTAACCCAATAGCCACCAAGTCTACCACTACCAAGCCACGAAATATAATATTGGGTACAATTATTTTTTTATCCATGAATGGTTTTTCAATAAAATTTAATATTCCCACTATTTTTGATAGAACTGAGATTTTCCATGATAAGTATTTAATAGGGGAACCTTCCCTTTGACACCACTTTATGTTCTTAAGGATTTTTTATGCACAAATATGGGGAGTATGTTGAATTAGAGATGTCTATTTTTTGAAATTCCATCTTTATGAAAATTAAACCCTACCATTTTTTAGAGTTTCTTCTTTATAAAAATTTAATAAATTAAATTTCAGGAAAATATAGGAAATAAAACAGTTAATTCAAGATTTATAAGGTTGGGACTAAGTTTGGGAACATACATCATTTCCATTGTTACACCCGTGGGTCTTTGTAAATTCACTATTATGATGAAGTGAATAAGATTTTTTGATAAAAAACCTACTAGAAAAATTATATCTTTTAATAAAAATTATTATATTGACTCTCATCAGTTTAAAAAATAGTATTAAAAATTTAAGCAAAAAAAATAAGTTAATAACATTGAAAATTTATTCACCGCATTGGTCTATCCAGAAACATTTTTTTATGTGCTTTCATTTAATAGGATTTGTTTATTTGCTACAGACTAGTGTACTTTTTTTCAAAATACATTAATTCAAAATAATTTTTATCTACCTATATTACAAAACATTTATTCTTCAAATTCAACTCAAAAAACTCATACCAATACCATTAGTAAAATTCTCTTTATTTGGTAATATGAATGTACCACTTTCTGATCTTCTGATAAGAACCCTTTTTGTAGAACATATTATACAAAGAAACCACAAATTTGGTTGTAAACATAGTTCTAACACCAAATTTATTATTCAGAATATTTTATAAATGGATGAATAGTGAAATTTACAATTGTACATTTCATATTTATTTATAGGTTCCCTGAAAAAATTATACCATTCAAACATAAAAAATTTTCTAACTCACCATAATTTCGTATCTCCAAATATCATGTTCATATAGACTTCAACTAAATTTATCTAATATTATTAACTCTTATATTATCTTATAATAACTTCTTGAATTATTTAAAATGTCACCTTTTTCAACATTACTTGAAAATGAACATTAAAATGTTATGAAAAAAAATCTATCTATAAATTTAGTTCTCAGAACATCTCTATAAAAAACTATATCTTGAATATTATAAATTTTTATGGTTATCTTGAAAAATATTATTTCAAAAATATTATCTTAAAACTTCATAAAAGTTATCTATCTACAAAATCATCTTCTACCTCTATCCATTAATCTAAACTAACTAAAAATGGATGACTACATTATTGCAAATTCTTAATAATTCAGATTCATGAAATAAATATCTAGTAGAAAAATAAATACATATAACCTATCTCTATTGGAATAATATTTCCAGTTATAAATGTGAACTCTTCTAATTCATTCTTCACAAGTAGTTTTGAAAATATCTTAAATCGATTAACTTATCTATGATGTGGAAACTTCAAACAATCTCACACACCTCTGTCTATAAATGTTCATCTGGTGCTCTATGTCAGGAGATATGTGTCTGATTAAAAAAGTGGGATCTACCATTTTAAATGATAATATATTCAAATATTAGTCTATTAACTTCATAAAATTTCTTTCTCAGTCATCAAAACTGAAATAAGGCAACATTAACAAATCATTTTGCTTTTCACAATAATTATATTTTCATTATCATATATGGTCAGTCTAATACATCAGTCTCATCATGTAAATATGGTAAAAATGTTTCAAAATATAATCTTCTTATAGAAACCTTTTCTTTATCATCCTTAATGAAAACCTACATCTTAATCTAATCATGTTTTTCACATACTCAATGATTTTCAAAAACACATAATTTCTAAAAACAATTATTTGAAACTTCTACCCAAAAAAGTGTATTTGATTGGTTGCAATGTTTTATTTCATTGAACTTCATCAAATTCAATATTATCTCTCTATTTACTTATCCCAGTCTGGATGTATGTGCCTAGACCTTTCTATTCTGTAAACATAAAAATTATATAGGACATATTCTATTATGGCTCTATCTAGTAACTACATCTGTAGATGCATCTGATTCACTACATCCAAAAAACATAAATTCAAAAATTCATGAAAATAATTTTTCATGAGATTTTCCATTGTGTTGATAAATTTGGGGTCAAAAAATAATCATATGAATTTATTTGAATATTTCAATAAATTCAAAACTTCCTAAATTTTGGACAACATACCAATTTTTTTCAAGAAACTCATAAAACTCATTTAAAATGAATTACACTGTTATAAAAAACATTAAAAAAAATTTCAATAATAAAAAATATATTTAATTATATTATTCAGATGATAAAACTAAATTATTTCCAATTTATGAATGTCCAATATAACAAAGTAGTGTTTGGAAGAATTGAAAAAACAACCCCAAGTGATAATGGAGAAGAAAATCCATAAAATAAATTAATAATATTTGATACATAAATGATTTTATAAAATAAAGAATACCTAAAATTATTTTAAATATTTTTTGGTTATTTAAGATATTACACCCTTACACCAAGCATGTTGTGACCCATGGTGTAGGTATTTAATCCTAACATAACTTCATTGATACATGCATCCTAATATGCACTAATTTACATTGATATTCTATATATAATTCACCATTGATATATTATATCAAGAATAAATTTATTCTTGAGGTATTTTGTGTTCTGTCTCATGATATTTCTTTCAAGGGGGTTTAGGATTTTAAAAACTATAATCGGTGTTATTTAAAATCAATTATCAAAATTTTAAAAATTATTTTAAGAAAATGTTTTTCTTTTACAACCATATTACCTTTATTTCTTAAATAATTGTCTTATGTATACTTAAATAATTTTCTATATTCATTTTAAACTAGATTTTAGTTTCATTATGATTTTTTAAAAGGATATGTTTTTATCATTTTCTATATGGGTTACATTTGAATTTCATTATAATGTAGCGAAAATAATTGTTGTGATGTTTAATGCCCAAATATATTTTACCATCATCATATAGTTACAAATTATTAATTATCTTTACATATTTTTATGGTTTTATAAATATTATACTATTCTTATTGTTTTGTGTTTATTTTATAATTTCCAATAGAAAAGTATATTTCTTCTTATAATACATAAAATATTTATAATTATTTTAAGATGTGATTTTCATCTATGTAAACATAATTCTATGACTGTGATACTTCACTGGGTATATTCTATCATCCACCTTCTTTGTCTAAATGGTAAATGATGATTTTTTATGGATTTTTTTAAAAACATTTCCTTACACGGTATAACAAATATATAATGAAATTATGATTCATCACATGTTTTTGTGAAACTCATATATATGTATATTGAAGATTCAGGTCCTATATCTTAATTAAATACATTTTTTATGTTTGTATATCATATGAGGTTATTATGGGAGGAGCGTTCTGAAGCTTTTTCAACATTGGGAATTAGGATGTATTGTTTACACCACTATGTTATGGGAAATGGGTAGTGATACCTTCTCTATCATGTTATATTTTCCAATGTTTATGTTTGTTAAAAATTATTCTACCTTATTTTTATGTTAATCCATATTTTAATGTTATTCATAAATGTTTTATGATTATTTTAACATGCATCTAGGCCATGTTATTTTATTTTTTCTTCCATGATGGTATTTTTATAATCGTATAATCTCATACCATGTCCAATCATTTTATATCGCTATTTATGATTTTTTTATATGATTATATGATAAAAATATTAGATATGTATCATATAATTCTTGTTCACTCACATGCTTTTGATTCACCCCTTTGTGAAGAATTGATATGATTTTCAATACTGAGTGTTTGAGCTCAATCCATATTTTATTTTCCACTACCCCAGGAAAAGAACTGTATAAGACTATGTGTAGAAATATGTTTTATGTAAAACTTTTTATCAGAGTTATTAACTAAATAATGTGATATAAGTTTTTTATATATCTCATCTTCAATGAAACTAAATATTTGGGTTCTGAGATTATGAGATTATTTTTGAGATGTAAGGTTTTAATTATAAAAATTATATAAAATATATTAATGATTGTCATCAGCTCGATCATTGGAAATTGAACATTTCTTTGAAAGTGAATAGAAATGGTATGTATTTATATGGTGATGAGAGAGGTGATTTAAAATAAATTATTAGGATAAATTATTATAACAGAAAATAGTGATCAAACATATGATTCACTAGTATGTGGCCTATGATTTAATAGTAAATAAGAAATTAAAATATTTATCTTACTTCAAGAAAACTTAATAATTAATTAATATAAAATATTACAAAATTGGAAACATATAGGATATTTTTTCAATTCACCTAAATATTTTATTAAAATTCATAAATATTAAGAATATTACACAAAAAATAGATTTACTCATTCTAAAAAAATGTATTTTTCCAAAATAGTTTTTTAAAAATTAAAATTTTAAATTTTAAATAAATTTATAACATATGGACTAATACTATTTTTTTTGAATAATCAAATTTACAACCTTTAGAAAAATAAATTATGGTTTTACAAATCTATAATTTAATTGTTATAAAAAATATACAGGTTTAAAAAATATTTTTATGAATAGAAAATTTTATATATGTTTCTAAAATTTAATATAAAAATGCCTTTTAAAGAAAACAAAAAAATATGTTTTCCAAAAAAATAATTTTATTTTATTTGTGTCAAATATTTATTTTATCTTATTTAACACTTTTCCTTAATTATATTGTGATGTAAATTTATAATATTGTTTTCACATATGATTCATAAATATATTTTTTAAATTCCAACAGTATGGTTAATATTTTATGGATATGATATAATTCATAATGGTGAGGTTACTATTCTAATTATAATGCTTCCAAACATTCATTTTGGTTCATTACATTCTATAAATACAATTTATTTATTTCAGTCTTCCTTTAATTCAATTTCTCTCAAGGTAATTCTAATTATTTTCAAAAAATAGGATTATATTACTAAATTTTTTGTTTCTTTTATAATGTCTTTCTCATGGGTGTGATTATTCTATAATTCCAATGTGATATATGTTCTTATATTGTAGTTATTTTTTATTATCCCAAAATATTATTATCAATTTAAATATTTATATTTATCCACTAAATGTAATTTTTTATATTATTTTATTATAGTATTTTTTATTGTTTTATGTGGTGCATGGGTTTTATACTATATTTAAAAATATGATATTTATTCAAATGAAAAATTCTATATATAAATGTTTGTTTTATTAGATTCATCCCCCAATAGAAATTTCTACCTTGGAATTTTATTTCATGACCTATGATGAAAATTAATGAGGTTATTTATGTTTTATTACTTCCTTAGGTTCCCTGGTTTTCTCTTTGTACTTATACTTTTTCAAAGACTTTGATGAGGTGAGTTTTATTTTTTTATAAGAAAAAGTATTTATGATTTAAGATCTTCAGGGACAAATCCTCATAAGTGAGATCATAATCTTCCAATACCACCTCTATATTAAATGTGTGAGGGATCTAGTATGTACTTACCCAAGAGTGATACATGTAAAACATAATTCATATGATAAGGTATAATTAGAGTGTTATTGAATAAGCCTTCACTAAGATGCATTAAATAATATCAAAGGGGTCAATGTATGTAGGACCAAAATTGCCATTCTTCCTAGACCTTTTGATCCACTTATATTGAAAATTAAAAAGGACCACATAATCTATAACATCAAACTCTAGGTCTCATTGATGATTGTAAGTGTATCTCTTCTTTTGACATAGTTTTTCTTTGATGTTTTGTTTAATGTATTTTAAATTTTCATGCAATTCATCAACTAGTTTAGGAATAAATAAATTATATTGCTCAAATTCATTCAAGAATGTTGGATTTCTACATTTCATCCCTTAAAAAGCTTCATAAGGATCCATAAAAATTTTCATGTGGAATCTATTATTGTATCAGAAGTCAAAAAAGGGGTAGATTTTTATCATAGCATCCTTGGAAGGGAATAGAGAGATATATCGACATATCATCAAGTGTATGGATAGTTCTTTTATATTTTCCATTACTCTAGAGTGATTGTTCATACAAAAGTTATACTATGTGTTGAATGCATGTCAATTTTTTTCGAAACATTGAGTTGATCCTTGGATCTCGCTTAGATACAATTGATAGTTGTGTTCTGTGTAGACTTACAACTTCCCTAATGTATATCGTTTCATGTTAACAAGGTTGGAAGTCCTCTATCATGGTGATAAGGTGAAAAATATTTTCAATGTTGACCACTATAACTTATATTAAATTATATCATTTGGATTTATTTGAATGACTAGTGAAAAAATACATTGTGATATTCCACCATGTTCATGTTAGTATGGGTAACAATTACATCATCCCATTAAACTTTTTGCAACCTTTCATCACTTATTTACATAACATGAACTTTTATGTATATATTACAACACCCTTTTTATATTTTCCCACTATTAGTTCCTTTAGTTTTCTATATTCATTTTTTCTCTAATAGTGGATATAGAATGTTGGGTTATGATAATTATTCAATTGTTACTTTTTTATATAAGTAAATGATTATATGAGTAAATGTATCTTAAATCTCACAAATCATTATTTATAAAATTTTAACTCTAAGTATCCCCCCTTACAAAATTTTTCCACATACTTTTGTATCACTATATCCCCAATCTAATATTTCTTATTATTCTCAACAATGGACGGTTGGGAAATCATCTATGTAAGATAGGATTTCGTTCATTAATTTATTATTCCCATGCCCATCCACTACATGTATAACAATATTATAACCTTATAAAGTATTATATGGATTAGGTTCCAAGATCTTTTTTATATAATCTATATTCCACATTATTCGCCTTCTTATGATAGTAATGGATTGAAAAGTTATAGTCCATGATAAAATATTACATTCATTATTAGTGTATGTTGAGCATATTTTATTCAACTATATATTATATGATCTTATGATTTTTATATATTTCAGAGTTAACTCCATATTTATAATTCTTCTAAAACATCGTGGTGAATATTACTACATCCATCTATAGATCATGAATTAGATACATTTTCTCATGAAACCTCATATATATTGATTCATATGCTATTACTATATGATTTTTTAAGAGTATACAACCTAAACCACTATTTTATGTATTGTTTTATATCACAGACCCACCCTTACTTGATGTAGTGTGATTATAAGTTTATTTATTGGACTCTTATTTAACTCTTTAAAGGTTTTTTCTTACATTAATATGTCTTGAAATCATTACTCCCTTATAATTAAACTTATACTATTAGTTTCAAAATATTTATATTATCATCAAAAATCATTGATAGCACTCAAAAAATACATGAAAAAAACATATCTCTATTATAGATGTTATTCGGTACCATTCCTCAATGGCCTTTATCTTTGATTGATCCTTATATATCCCTTTTCCTATTATAAAAACCCTCAATAAGGATTGATACTCCATAAAAAATTAATATTAACTATAATTTTAATATAACTTCTCACTTTTCAATGTATTTAACACAGTAATCAAATGAATCACATGTTCTTCCATTCCTATCAAGTATATGATAATATTATCTATAAATATTACTAAAATATTATTTAGGTAATCTATAAAGACTATATTAATCAATTGAGAAAAAATTAAAAGTGAATTTTTGAGTCTGAATTGTATCACTCTGAACTTATAGTTTCCATACATTTTACGAAAGTTATCCTTGGAAATATATTCCTTCTCCGTATAAAATTTATGATATTCTAATCAAATATCCACCTTAAATTTGTATTGATCCTAGAATTCCTGATTGAAAAATTATTAAATAAAGGGATGGGGATATGTGTTCAATATTATCTTCTTATTTAGTACATAATAAATAATTTAGTGATTCATTGACCCAACTACTCAAATAAAAAATGTATAGGACCTATTTAAATTTGTGCCTCTATAATAACAACCATTAAAATCGAGTCCATAGTTTGACTATTATCTATAAAGCAGTGGTGTGTGGTTCAATTACTCAGAGAAAATAATTAAAATACTGATAATGATTATCACTAGTTTCATGATGATTTGGAAGAAAATTAACAGATTATTGAGTCGATGTTGTTCAATATATATATATATATATATATATATATATTAGGGGTAACTTTCTCTCCTCGTTCAAATCCTATTTCACCACATCTTGATGGCACCATCGATCATATTTTTATCAATATAGAACACATTATTTATTTTTTAATATTTATTTACTATTAGAATTTATTTATGTACTATTTTTTTATTATTTAATTAAATTTATAATTATCTATCTCATTTCTAAACATTTGTTTTTTATATTATTTTTTGTGATTTTTTATTATATAAAATAATTCAATCATGGAGATTTTTTATTTTTATTTATTAAATCTTACATTACAAATAAAAACATTTCTATCACTAAAAAATTATATTTTTTATTATTAAATATTTTTTGTGATGGATTTCTATCATTTATTATGTATTTTTTTAATAGGATTTTATTTTGATCTTACAATAATTCCTCAAACTAATGTTTTAATTTCTAATATATGATGTATATGAGAAGATAGAATAGTTATCACAAATAATAACCTTATAATGATAAATAGGTATGGCCTACTACAAATGACACAAAATTATAATGATATATTTTATAATGAGCTGTTTTCAAATAACAATAATAAAAATAAACTAATTATAATAAAAAAAATTATTTTCTTCATTGGTTATAGTCTGTTGAAAAATATTGAATTTTCTATTCCATGATAATAAAAATAATAATTTATGTAATAAAAATCATTATAAAAACTCATTATAGAGAAAAAATTAATATCAGTTATGTTTATTACACATTTCAAAAAACATACAATTATTGAAATTATAAATATTGAAATAATTTAACTATTTAATAAAACCCATTTCTGAATTTGGTTAAATAAAATAATAATGAAAACAAATGATCAAAGGAGGAAATAAAATAAGGGAATGAATAAATATCAGTGTTTCACTAACATAAATTCATTTGGTACAAGTGTGATAAAGTGATTGGTGTTGTTATTAAGAAGTGCTAGAGGGGAAAATTAAATATTAAGGTGTCATGATGAAAGATGGGATTATGTGAAATTAATAATGGTGAATAAAATATGGTTAAGGATATTATAATCCGAATATAGTTTGTGTTGTTGAGATGAAGTGTCCATAAAAATAATAATAGTGTGTTTTAGAGGTGGAAAGAATCCAAAACGGAGAATGACTATAGATGAAATACTATGGAAGGATTTTTAAAATACTATATATAGATCCACTAATAGGGGAGGAAATAACATATAGTTACAAAATTGATCAATGATAGATGCTTTAGATATTTTTTAATTTGATGACATATTATAAGAGACATTAAAGTTGTATAGATTTTAAAATTCATGGTTGTGAGTTTAGAAATCTTCTTGGATCATTTGGTTCATTTTTACCTAAAATTTCAAATAATAATTTTTACAAAATTCCTAACTCGATAATATTTTGATTGATAGTGGAATTATGTTGTGAATATTACGCTCACAATCGAGTGTGAATAAAGTGAGACTCAAATATAAATTAATTTTTGGATAGTAATTATAATTTTAAACACGATATTTTATTTTTAATTAAATATCATCTAAATTATAACTATAAATAGATATTATATATTTGTTACTGTTGTAAATTATAATATAGGATGGTGATATTAATCTTCCATGGTCAATGAAATGAATAGGATCCACTCATTTTTTAGTAATGGTTGGAAGTTATAATAAATTATAAATAGATTTATTTTATTATATTTATATTGGATGTGTATTTTCATCTATAATATTTTATTTAGGATCTCATATTTATGAATAATTAAAATAATAACCTATATATTATAGGGTTCCTATTGATATTTTTGGTGCACCATACATTTAAATGAAGGATGGTGGGAAAATGGGGAATGATTAGTAGTGGACACAGAAGGTGATCTGGATAAATGGATTTAAACATTATTAAATATGAAAATCTTCTTTTAATCCTATATTATTTAAACATGTATATTTTATATAGTACATAATTAAAATATAAGGTTTGGGAAAATGATCTGATATTATGTGTGTTATGGTTCCTGAAATGTTCATTGTATTATTTTTAATCTTATTGATAATATGCATGTGTATATATACATGTTTTAATAATATATTATAGATGTATGATGATATAATGGGAAGAGGGATTATCGAGGGATGCATTTGATAATATTTAAGCCAACCTAAATGAGGTTCCATAGAAGTATTCCATGTTTTTCATAGTGGCATGTCATGTATGTATTAATTTATATGGTGAATTTTTAATAATGAAACATTAATTCCTTGATCATGGTTTTTTTATTGTTGGGAAACTTTTCATGAGTGTCACTACAAGTACTATATAAAAAGTATTTTTCACTCAATAGTTACACATGTGTCATTCCAATAGCTATGTTTGGTGTCTTTATTATCCTATCATTATGGGGGCGTGTTGGGTTTTATAGGGGGTATGCTGTATTATTTTTTTCTTTTTAAAATTCTCTAAAAATCCTTTTAAACACCCAAAATAATTATATGGTGTATTAAATTAAAGGTTACTATGTTTTATTTTTTTAGAAATAAGACCTTAGTGGATGATTGGACACTCTAGGAAATGCAATATTTATTTTGATATGTGTATTGAGAATGCCTAGTGGTTCTAGATATTATTAAATATGGTTTCCAGTATAAGAATTAATTATTTCTCCCATATAGTTCTTGTTTGGGATATTTATAGGTTTAGGGATGTGTGTATATTTTAATAGGAACTCCAAATATCTATGATTAATATGGAATATTTTTTCTTTTATAACTAGTGTACTTTCTATGAGATTCTTTTATTAGAATTGTGGCATTAATAATATAGTTTAATGATGGCTGTGATGATTATGTATACAGACTATAAGGTGATGATATTTATGGGGATACTAAGGGATATATACATTCAATATATTTGTATGCATGGGAATAATTTTATCAAATATATTATATTATTCAATATATATTTCATTCCAATTATTCCCTATATTAGATATTATAGTCAAATAGGAATCAAATTTGAGAAAAAGTGATGATATAGAGATTCAAATTGATGATAGGAAAATGTTTATGCACTTAATGAATTATGGTTTTAAATTTTTCTAAAATATGATACTTTATTTATTTTTAAAATCTCAGAATCTATTTGTTAGTTGTGTATATAGATTTATGAAAATTTTAGATACAATAGGATAAATAGTTTCCATTGATTTCAAACATTTTACAATATGTAACTCTAAAATGATGAATCATTTATCTTAGATATCTTGATTATTACATGGTATGATAGACCTAGATATGTCAATTTTTTAGTTTTAAGAACCTATTAGAAACTCCAAGGGTCATGTTCCAGCATAGGCTTTCAAACATAAACCATAATGGATCGACTTTTTAAGAGTTTAGTATAAGATTAATGGGATTTAATAGTTATTATACTAATTTGTTTGTAAGTAAATTATTAAGAGTAAGTTATATTTTTTTATATTTCTACTAAATTTTAATTTTCAAATAGGTACTCAAAATTTAAAAACTTTTAAATAATTGATAGATTTAGAGTATATGCATAGGTACTTTTTTCATAAGAATTAACTTTAAGAGGAAATACAATTTTTATTTGACTATAGTGAATGTATATTTCTATTTTTTATTTTAATAGGATAATCAAGGTCCTAACATGATCATTGATATAATATATTTATCCATCCCCAAAATTTATGAGCTGGTAGTGAAGAATGACTTTTTAGTGATTAAGGCCTTATGTGTTTCTCTTGTAGTGGTATGATCCATTGTTAGTTCATATTTACATATTCCCAGGATTGTGAAAGGATACATTAGTATATTATTATATATTAAAATAATATTTTTTATTATTATAGACCTACCACATAATAGTGTCCATTACAACGTTTTTAGAAGTGGCCAAACATTGAAAAAGTCATTCTAATAGTTGAAATAACTAGATTAATTTTATTTAGGAATGTTAATGTATAATAGTGTGGGTAGGGGTAAAAATATGTTTATAAGACCACATAAAAAAATTAACTTTTAGAAAATGGTAAATATTGTGGTTGGAATCAATGATATAGAGGATAAGTAGTTGGTTACAGAATGATTCTTGTGAGTTTTTTTCTTGTGGTGGCTAAATCAAAGGATGTGTAAGATATATCCTACATTTAATATACACATTTTTATTATTATAAGAGATTAGAAAACAATATTATTTTATTAATCCTACCCTTGTTATATTTTTTAATATTTATATATATTGTATTGATTTACCAATGGAGTTATTAACAACCATTAATGATTATTGGACGTATGCTATATAGATGATTTAGTTTTTTGGAAAGATCAATTAGCATTGGTATTTATTACATTATGAATTAATTCATATATCATAATTATTTTTATTTATTGGTTGTTTTCTGTGTGTTACTTTTAAAATTTTTATCAACAAGATTCATATTTTATGTTCAATTTAGGGAGAACCTTATTTTTTACAATGAAATGGATATTCTATTGAGTTATTAATGGATTTATCCCGAAATTTATTCATTATTTTCACTGATTTTTTTATCACAACATGTAAAGATACAAGTAATGGTTGATCCGAGAGTAATTATAAATTTTAAAACATTAATTATAGATAAATTCATGAAATTATCTCTAAGTTTAAAATTTTGGTTTAACAAAGAGTTTAATATGTGAATGAAATTAATCTCTATGTAGTTATAGGAAAAGAAACATATTGTGATTAAAAAATAAGGAACAATTTCAATGATTTGTTAAAAACTTATTTCACATAGTCTCGAGTGTCACTATGGCTACACCAATTTTATTCACTATGAATATATATGTTTCAGGGAGTTTATGATTTGATTATTTTGATTGAATCTGTTAATAGGGATGAATTATCTTCATTCCAAAATGATTTATCATCTTCAAAAAAATTTCAATGAAATCTAGTTTTTTTAAATTGAATTTTGGGTCATATATCATCAATCGAGGATTCAATATGAGCATATTCTATAAATGAATTTTTTTTATGCAGGTATAAAGATAATGATGATATAAATATATTCGGTATTGTTATATAATTTATTTAAACCATATTGTGATAATATTATGAGGTTTTAAATGATAATATGTTATTGTATTCGAGCTAATATGACATGCATACATGAAATATACTGTTTTTCATGGATTTATTATGTGAGAATGATTTAGTTAGAAATTTATTGAAGTGTTTATTCTAAATGTGAGGACTTTATTTTTTGGGAAATATTATTTATAAGATTTGTATCATTTTGGACTCGATTATGATTGGTCCTATTTTATGGGACTTATTCCTATTATATAATAGAGGTGAAAAATATGTCAAACATTTATGACAGATTACACATAAATATAAACTCATTTATTAATATAGACCAATATGGGGAAATCCTTTATTCAGACATGGTATTTTTAGACAACATTCAAATTTTAGAACCAGATGATAACTAGTGCACACACTCTATGATTACTAAATGAAGTTGTTTATTATGTGGTAACTATGATGCATCACATATAATTTTGGGTTGTGTATTGATAAAAATATTATAGATTTAGTATATGTGTTTAATAATATATGTCATAATGAACACAAACATGCTACCTATGATTTAGAATTACCATTTTTGGTTACTGCATTGATTTTGTTTTTGAACTATCATTTGGATGATTACATTATCATCTTTATTAAACATAAGGTCGTATAAATAATATTATTTCATAAATGCTTCAATTTAAGATATAATAGGTGGAATAAATTTCTACAATATAATGAATTTTATATCATATTTACCTCTCAATAAAGTGTAATGTGGTGGAAGACACATTGGGATAGAAATCGAATTGAAATGTTACATGAGAGGGAGGTTATGACTAGAATATGGTGGAATATTTAATTGTTATAAATCATGTGATGCAGTATGTGAATAGACAATATTTCATATATAAAATGTTTATATCTTATTCAATTGTGGTGTGATTTACCTTGTGTTATATTGGTCATATAGAGGTAGATGTTGTAATTTACCCCAATCTTGAAATCACTCATGTGGAAAAATTAAGTTGGTTACTGGACCTCAATAACACCTCCCCATATTCAAGAGGTTTTTTGACTAGAAGTGGGGGTGTAAAGGACATTGTGGGGTCTCTGTACCCTTGATATATATTCACAATATAGTGAATATAAATATTATAATAAATATCATATTAACAAAAAGAATAAGAAATAGTACAACATACTAATGAAAAATAAAATAAGAACCAATAAACCAAATAATAAAGAATCCTTGTCCAAAACTATATCCATGTCATCTTCCCGGGTACCAAATGGTATCCCATGTAGGGAATGGGAGAAACTAAATAGGTCAACACCACCACATCTAAAAAAACTAATCTACTTATAATTGAATTCTATAAGGTGATACACCATTTTATTAATAACACAATTTATAAAATACCATAATCAACCAACTTTGAAACCATTTTGGTGTATCTATGATCATATAGCACAACCATGTCAGTAATAACCATTTGTCAATGGTATAATCACATCACCAAGAGAATCCATGTGCACATGAATTTCAATATATAAACCAAACCCCCCATATAATTATTTCAGAAACTGAGCCAATCCCTCTATATTATCATTTTAGCATAACCATGCCAAGCCCTCTATATAATCATTTCAACATCCCGAATAAACCCTCTATATAAAAATTTCAGCATTCGATCCAAACCCTCTATATAAAACTCTCAACAAAAATCACACCAAAATATATATAATCATGTGTGTAACATACTAAATCATAATCCAAAAGGGTTAATTCATCCAATTAACATTTTTCATTTAAATCCCCATTAATTTAACAAGTTTGGTCTTTGACCATTAACATTGAATTGGACACAACCATATCATATCATGTTTTATTACCCATTCAAAATAATCATAAAAGTCATTTTCCATGGTGAGTATATAAAAACAAATTCACCCAAGGTATCATGTCAAAAAACACATTAATACATTATAAAATTCATTATAATTAAAGGGTAACTATAAGCCAGGTCACAAAAAAATTGGATCTGGGGGGTCTAACGAGTTATCCAACACAAAATTTATCATTAACCATTATTAAATTAAATAATTTTAACATTAAGTTGGAAAATCATAAAATATTTCACATACTTAATCAATTAGGTATGGAACATATGGTTTAGTATTAGACCACCTATATTTATGTAGAGACCAAGAAAAAACATCCAACCAGTAATGCCAATAAGAAAAAGTTGTAGAATATCATATGAAGAACCATATCACAAAAGATCAAAACCAATTTCAACAACGGTAAAAGCATTAGACCATGATAATAATAAATAAGTTAGAGATAATGGAAAACTAAAGATAATCCACTCACCGAATATTGATTGCTTGATCCGGAAATCTTGAGTGGAATAAAGAACTCTAAAATAAATTAGAAATCACCTAGGGATTAAGATTTAAGGGTTTCATATAGATGAAGAATGAATCAGATGCACAACCTGGCCTTAAACCCACTAATCCAATTAAATACATGGTGTGTAAAAAATTCAGGTCATTTATTTCTCAAATTATGAGTAATGCTATAAAAAATCTTTGTCACAGATTAAAATAACTCCTCTCAAAGATTACATGCCGTGAACCAGTTTCACAGTGGGAATTAATTTCATATCCTGAATCAAATTGACAATATATTCTCGTTGATAGTTACATGTCATGTAATATATATATTGTGCATAAATTTCCGATTGATATAATTAAGATAAACTTCTACAGAAGATCCAAAACCCCCTATGAAGCCTTCAAAACTTACTTGGAACCCTCATAATCCCATTTAAAACTATTATAACTAGAATTCGTTAATTCAGTAAAAACATAAATACTTGATCATTATTCCATTTTCTCTAGAAGAATATCTCCATCCTTAAAGGAACTAATCCACCAAAGATTGAATATGAATGAAAAACAAAACAAAATAGGTTAATTAAAATCATAAATAGGGGTGCCGTTGAAAAAATATGGGATATTACAACCTCCCTTTCATATAAAAAATCATCATCAAGCTTCTCCAACAATCACTATGGGGACCTTAAAAACAATTATGGCCACTATGCCTGCTTGTAAGGCTCCCTCTCCTAGGTCCCCTCTGAGAGGACCGGTTTAGGATATACCGAACATTGAGAGGGGGTGAATCAGTGTTGGGGAATTTTGTAAGCAATTCAAAATTTTTATCCATGTACATCTTGAAATATTAGGATCGTGATTATCTTATTCTATTTTCTCAGTCGCATACAATAATATAAAGTATTAAAAATATACACATAATATTTTTACAAGGTTCACAACTCAATAAGAGCAATTATATCTTTTTTGTGTATTGTAATGACCAGTAAATAGATTCTCCAATATAATGTAGTAATTGTTACAGTGGTTGACTAGGAAAACAATACACTAGTTAGTGTGAGTACCTACACTTTGAAGGGTGTGGGAACCAATCCCACTCCCGTGATTAGGGATATCCTAGTCCAACCTGTAGTTTCCTTGCTAGTTCGTTATAATGCCTCTGAAGGCAGTCTTCTCTTTTTTGATAATGGTTTAAAACACCAATAGAGGCTTCCACCTGTCTGTTTTATGTCCCAGTGCTAATTTTTCTTCCTCTCTTCACTTTTATACTTTCTTAACAGCATGCAACAAACCACCTTCTTCCTTCTATGTAGAAAAATTGTAATACACACTCTTCTTCTCCTGCTTCTTCAATACAAACCCAGCTGCACTGAAACTTGCGCTTCTTCACACATTCTCCTTCAGTTAAAAACCAACAATACTGAGCCCCTCTTATTATTATTTCTAGAATCACAATCTCCCTTTTTTATTATCAGATCAATGAAGTCTAGCTCTACTAAGAAACATCACAATTGAACTGCCCTTTATAATTATAAGTCGTTAGGTAGGCACACTCTATTTTTCTTCTTCTATTCATTATTATCTTCTCAATACCAACACATGAGTGTATCGGTATACTAGCTTATCACTTTGTTAATATATTAATTCAGTTTCAATTCTAGTTCTTCTTCACTTCTCAAAGCACAACGAGGGTGTTAAACACCAGTTGTGTGAGTGTCGTTCTGTCACTCTTCGTGAAACCAATTGTTTCACGGTAATTACTTCTTCACAAAGCCATGTGGAGAGTGATTTGAACCTATAAAAGGACTGTGGGACCCCCCAAATTTTTGATACACCATTCTAGGTGTCTTGCATGTAAAATTATTTCCTAGTTCGTAAAAACACTCTTTGGCACGAAATGCCTTTCTCGCATAACTCTTATTTTTTGTGCAGAACATCCCTTCTCGCACAACACTTCATCTTTTTTTGCACCACTAAATACTTCAATTTTTCTATGTGTCAGAGATCATGATTTGTCTAAGTGTTGATAATTCTCAAATGATAGGTGGTCACCTCATATATATATATGCATTTTTGGCCCAGCACGAAAACACTATTCCACCCGTAAAACCTCCTTTATGTGTGTAAAAACTCCTTCACACAACATCATATTTCATGCACTTCCATTATTTTATCACATGTTTTATAAATTTTCCATTTTTCTCCGTTTTGATCTCAAAACACACCTTTCAAACATAATTAAAAAAGTGTTCCATATTGCATGCAAAACAAATCGTTTGTGCAGCCTCATTTTTCATTCACTTTGCCTATTTTTTCACGCATTTCTTTCCTTTTTCAAAATTTGAGGTTATAATCCTAAAACATGAATTGTGAACAATGTCACATCTTTTTCTAACAAAAATACATGTCTTCATTTTTCTATTTTTGGACCCTAAAATTTGGAAAACACTGGATAGCAACATCACCTTGAAATCTTCTTCAGTAAGAACATCAATGCCTTTTCACTGTCTTATGTATTTCATCACAAAACATCTATATCGTGATATATATCCTTTGATCAATCAGCTTTAGCATTGTCAAATAATTCATGAATAGTAAGATGACTTCCCTTGCTTCCACCGGCATCACTCTTTACCTTCAACCCTGAATATGACTGGCATCATCCAGTTCTCTTCCTTTCCTTCATAGATCATGATGCAAAAGTTCTTTTAACATATGATATTTGTTAAATAAAAATCAGAAAATCATTTTAAGATACGTCACAATTCTTCATTATGGTAGGAAATGTACCACCTTTGATACATGTTCTTTCAACGTAGGATCAGCTCAAGAATCAAATAAATTTCCATTCCACTATATCATTGGAATTCTTCTTCATCTCCTTCATTTGGATATTCATTTGAAACTATTGACAACTAATAAAACCTTATACACTAAGTGGTCCCAACAATCTCCACCTTTTTATTTTGTTGTCAATACCTTAAAAATATCTTAAAATGAATACAACAATGTCAAAATGAGAATAATCACTCTTATCTTTACTTTTTAATCTCCTCTTTACTTTACATACTTTAATTTCACTTTATATCCCCTTATTGATGTGAAATAATGTGCTCATGGTAGAGAGGGTATTAGTTCACACTTAAGCAATGTGTCATCAATCATTTCATGCTATGTCTACTTGATAAATGATTGGTGTAGAAAAAAAGAGTATTTAAGTTTTACAACAGATCTATCCATTATCTACTTGTCATGATTACACATGAGATGAGAACTAATATTATTTTCTTTAAAGTATTTTCACTTTCATTTCAGGATGAAGATAATAAATTTGATATGATATTATCAAAATAAAATTCGTACAGTCACTTCTACAAATATATCAAAAACTTATAAGTCCAATGGGAAGGATAAGTGACCTTGGGGAACTACCATTCTTCATATTTCGTGGATTAACATTATTAATCCCCCTTTGTAAGATATTTTTTATTTCAAGTAACCAAGGTTGAGAGATGACAAACCATTTCAAATGATGTTATCCTCAGAAAATCATTCGAGTAGTTGAATTTAATACCAATTGATGCTGATACTTATTAAGCAATAACTCTGGCAACTACATCATGTGTCTCCCCCTAAAAGGAAGACGTCTAAGTATTGAATATTAGGTTCTCCCTCTAAGAGATTACTTCACATTCAATTCCCAATATAATAAGAAAAAATACAATACACAATGATTTAAGGTAATAAGGTGGTTCCTCCTTGCATCATCAATGTGAAATACTTTTTTGAGTTGATTTCCTCAACCCATATGCTCCATTCGTTACACATTCACAAATGATCTTCAAAAGTTACTGGGATTGTGTAGATCTCAATATTTCTCCCATCTCTTTGTGTTCGAATCTTCTTTCTTAAATGGATTTCAATGCACTAGAATATGTTTGGGAAACTTTCATGTTCTTCAGAAATTCTTGTTGAGCTAAGTAAATTCAAAGAGTCTTCTAATAGTGTCACCATCCTTATTGCACCTCACACATAGAACTTCTTTGTCTTCATTTAAAATCCTCATTGTACATATTTCACTATGATTCTCCTGTGAATTTTTCTTTTTCCACGTTCATTAAAAATCTACTGGTCAGATAACCAATAGGTCATTTGAATTTGATACATCAAGATTGGATCTTCCACATGACTTCATCTAGGTGAAATCCTTCTTTTGGGTGCATTTGGATGCACCACCCTTCACCTTCTTGAATTTAGAATCCAAGGACTTCTCACCTTTTCTCCTTGGTGTCTTCTTGGGAGAATTAATTTTTACAACATCCATCTAACTAATTCCAAAGGATACATAAACATTCTGAGCCAACTTCTGTGATATTGTTTTCTTATCATCATTGAGTACCTTTTGAGATGAACATTTACCAATCATGTGACCACTCCTATTGCATCAATCAGAGATGTTATCTATCATTCCAAATCTATTTGTTATATACAGATGCTTCCGGATATATGGATATTTCTTCTTCATATCTGGAATTCTCCCCCTTGACATGGGATTTCTCTATGATTATACATTTAATGGACATTTCCAACAATTTAGTTCACAATGTCTAACTATATTACAGCAACAACATTGACCGACAAACCTTGACTTCTTGACATAATATTTATAAGTTTGCTGAATCTTATTCTTCGTATATTGTGATATCTTTGTGGATAAATCATCCACACTCCCATACCTATCCACCCAATCCATAGTGGTAGGTTTATTCTAATTATTATTCACCCATACCTGTTTATAATTTTTCTTCAAACATGCACATTTTGTAGAAGCAATTTTAGAAACATTAGTACACGTTTGTATGAATATTACATTCACTTTCTTAGCTTCTTTTGATAGATCAATGAGTGAAGAAATGATCTTATTATCACATGTCTGGGGTCTTTTTCCAATACAATCCTCCATTGAGCATGGAGTCCTATCATCAACTGTTTCCTTATTTTGTGGAGACTCAATATACATATTCCCATGATTGGTCAATTTAGCTTCCAATTCTAGACATCTCATATTGAGGATGACTTCCTAGTCTTCAATCATAGTCATATTATCTTCACAAGCCTTCCTTAATCTATCAACTTCATCTTCATACATCATTACTTTTTTTGTAACAAAGAGTTAGGTTATTTGATATTCTTGGATTCTTCTTCCAAATATACCTCCTTGACTTCATTGCTCTTTTTCAACTTATCTTCCTATGCACAGATCTTCTCTTATGGAGTCTTGTTTACTCCCTCTTTTTCTTCAATATCGTTGACCCACTTTGAAGAAGTTTCTTAAAATCCCCACTTTGTTGCTCCAAAGGCTCCACATTGTCTAGACAGCTTCAAATAGCCAATCATTTTGGCTTCTATAACTAACTCCAAAAAATTAGTTTCTTCTTCCAGCTGAGTGATATTTTCTGGCACACATTGAAATACTCCACATACCAGGGATGTACAAACTTCAAAAATACCATATAAAATCAGTAATTATCTATCAAATGATATTTATTGGAATGTTGTAGATTGATCATCACCACTAGTGATAAATTTTTCATCATTAGATTAATTTCCAAATGTACTAACACATACCCCTTAATAGGTTGAGGAATGAAGGTTTTCCATATTCTTGGTGGGGACATGATACACATTCTCATTACTTTCCATGTCTATTGTGTCTTCAATGTTATCCAGATATAGAAAACAAACTACATACTCTTAATTAGTTAATAGGGACTTCTTCTTCATTTGTCTCTTCTCATTCTTCATTCTGTTCATCATGGTCTTGGTAGATATATTCTTCTGCGCAGGGAAAACTGAATATTCACTAAAATTTCACTTCATTGATAACTCAAGAAAGGAACAAAATTATTCAAAATAGAATAAATTCAATTTAGAGAATCTAATATAGGTGAAACATTCCCTATGATACCAATTGTGAGGACTAGTTTGGGGTATAAATAACACTAAGAGTGGTGGGTGGTGAATCAATATGGGGGACTTTTGAAATCAATTCCATATTTTTATCCCTCTACCTCTAGACCTATTAGGATCCTGATTCTCTTATTCTCTTTTCCCTATCTCATACAATAATATAATGATGTAAAAATATAAACACTATATTTTTACAAAGTTCACCACTCAATAAGAGAAGTTGTGTATGTGTCATGTATGGTAATGACCAGTGCACTGATTCTCCACTATAATGTAGTAACTGTTGTAGTGGTTGAATAGGACAATAATCTCATAGTCAATGTGAGTCCCAACCCTTTGAAGGGGGCGATAAACAATCCTCTTCCCTAGACTAGTGATATCCTATTCCAACTTGCAGCAACCTTACTGGTTCTTTATACTGCCTCTGAAGATAGTTATCTCCCTATTAATAATGATTTATACCACCAATAGAGTCTTCCACCTGTTGAGACCAACTGTATGTCACAATGCTTTTTTCTTCTTCCTCTCTCACTTGTTACTTTCCTAGAATCAAGAATAGTACCACCTTCTTCCTTCTCATATAAAAATAGTATGCTACACACTCTTCTTCTCCTACTTCTTTAGTACAAACCCAGCTGCATTAAATCCCACTCTTCTTCACACTTTCTCCGTCATTGAAAAACCAAATGCACTAAGCCATTATTCTTATTATTTATATAATAAGAATTTCCCTTTGTTATTATCATATCAATAAAGTCAATCTCAAAAAAGATGCATCACAATTGAACTACCCTATATAATTGTAAGTCTTCAGTTGGGAACACGTTGTTCTTCTTCTTCTATTCTTTCGTCCCTTCTCAATACCAACACCTGATTGTATCGATATACTAGCTTTTTCGTATGTGGATATATGAATTCGGTTGAACTTCTAGGTCTTATTCACATTTCAAATCACAATGAGGGTTTTAAACACCAATTGTGTGTGTGCGGTTCTACCTCTCTTTGTGAAACTGAATGGTTTATGATACAACCTTTTTGCAAAGTCACGTTGAGAGTTATATTCACCTGTCAAAGGACTATGGGACCCCCAAATTTTTCTCACACCATTATGGGTCTATTGTGTGTAAAATTATAGACTTGTGCATAAAAACACCCTTTGGCCCCAAAATCCTTTTTATCGCAACTCTTCTTTATCATGCAGAACTCCCCTTTTTTGTGCAACACATTCCTTTTCGTGCAACACTTATTCTTCTCATGCATCACTCTATACATCAATTTTTATACACATAAAATCTCGAGATTTGTCTAAGTGTTGAGCATTCCCAAATTAGAGGGGGCCACCATGTATTTATAGGCATTTTGGCCATGAGTGAAAAACACTATTTCGCACGTAAAAACCTATTCATGCACGTAAAAACTCTTTCACGCAACATCATATTTCGCGCACTTCTATGAGTTATTTTCATATTTTATTCATTTTCCATTTTTCTCCATTCTGATCTCAAAACACCCCATTCTCACAAATTTATAAATAGCATTTTATATTGCACGTGAATCCATTCTTTTGCACAGCCTCATTTTTCATGAACTTTGCCCAATTTTTCGCGCATTCGAGGCCTTTTCCAAAATACAATGTTCTGATACTGAAACATCTATTGTGAAAAACTATTCAAACAATCTTGAAATTATCTTGAATATTTCACTACAAAGAAAACATGTCTTCATATTCTAATTTCTAGACCCAAAATTTTGGAAAACACTAGAGAGAAACATCACCTTGAAATTTGATTCGGTAAGCACAATAATGCCTCTTCACTAACATCTGGCTTTCATCACAAAATTTTCTATCATATTATTTATGCTTTGATCGATCAACTTCAACACCATCATATTGTTCATGGAAAGTACAATGACCTCCCTTTGTTTCACCAGCATCACTCTTTCCAGTCAACACTAAATATGACTGGCATCATATTTTTCTCTTCCTTTCCTCGATAGAGATTGCATCACAAGTTCTCCTAATTAAGGATATTTGTAAAAAATAAAAATCAGCAATTTGTCATATGATACATCACTATTCTTCATTATTGTATACAATTTATCACATTCGATACATGTTCTTGGAACTTAGGATTAGCTCCACAATCATCTGAATTTCCATTACTTCATTTCATTTGAGTTCTTCTTCATCTCCTTCATTTTTATCTTCATTGAAAATTATTGAAAAAATAAATAAAACCTTATTCACAATGTGGTCCCAACACCCTCCTGACCATGTCCATTCTTCCACTACACTAGAACTAGAGGTACAATCCTTACACAAATATACTTCTTACTACACTATAAAATCTGTATCAGATGCTTTATAAAGGAAAAATACACACCAATCTCAACATTATAAATGTCTACCACATAATAAGTGTCAATATAGTATCTCTAATTCTATGAAATAAAGAACATGTCATGAGTTCAACTGTAGCACTATGGAATGGATAATCATTGTTCCACTAGAAAAACTCATTCTACTATTTCAAATAGACTATAAAAACTTGGGTGTTAGATTTTCCAGTTTTCTTATATCGTGTTCACCATCTTGGGTGTCACCTAAATGAAAATGTGATAACTGTCCTCAAACACCAGATTTCATCTCTAGTTGTCATTATATGATTTTTTTCTTCTCTAGGTGGTCACCAACCATGTATTTATTAATTAAACCTAATAAAACATCTATTACATGAGAATAGATCCAACAAGCACAGACTAACCTACCTCTAACCAGAAAAGATGAAAATATCCTGACCTTCTATACAAATCCTTAAAAGGATCCATTTGGATCAATTGTTGGAATAAATTATTATATTAAAACTCCAAGAGTTCTATATGATGCTTCATGAACAAGTAAAATCCTAAACATAATCTCATAACATATTCTCTAGAATATGAATAGTCTACTCGGACTGAAAATCTGTCTGAGGATGATATTACATACTCAAAAGAACCTATATTCCTAGAGACTTCAGAAAACCCTCCCATAACTGAGATGTGAAACAAGTTTCTCTGTTAGAAATGATAATCTTTATAACAATTTACAACAAAAATATTTCCCAAATGTAATTTCTACCAAGATCATCAAATGTAATGTTTTCCTTAATAGAAAAGAAGTGTTTTACTTTCTTTAGTTGATCTATGATCACCCATAATAGAAAATTATTGTGATGTTTCCTGATTAATCATGTCACAAAATTAATAGTGACAACATCTAATTTGAATTAATAAATGGGTGGAGGCTGAAACATCCTAGCAAGCTTATGATGCTCGGATTTTACCTTCTAAAAGGTGAAATATATCACCACATGGCCTAATACCCCTTTATTCACTCCTAGCCACTAGTATAGTCTATAGAGATCAAGACGAATCTTTATTTTTCCTTGATGTACCATCAATCTAGATCCATGAAACTCTCTCATCATATCCTCACACAACATTTAGGAACCCATACTGGGCCAAAAATGTGGACTTTCACTATTAAGATAGAATCCTTATGCTGGATCCCAACTATATATGTTTTCTACTATAGCTAATCCCTCTAGATCAGATAACTAATTCATAATGATCTGGTCAAGAATAACAAGAATGAAAAATGTTGAAGTCATATCTACCAATACCTATGACTTTTGAACATATAGATGCATGAATGAAAAATAGCATCATCCTCTACCACCAATCAGAAGATTCACACAGTGCCTATATCTGCATATTTTAGCTTAAGGAATCAGAAATTATTTTTCCCTTACCCAGTGGATAATCTAGTTTGATGTGAAAAGTATATAGATTCCCAACCCATATCATCTACCAATGGTTTAGGTCATACTGAGAAACGATTTACCTAAGGCTCTTATGGTTCATGTACACCACTAACCACTCAGCCATAAGATAATGTATCTATCATCTTAGGGAATTTACCACCACAGTTAACTCCAGATTGTGAGTAGGGTAATTCCTCCCATGTAGTCTCAGTAGACTATATCCCTAATCAACCACTCAATCATCCTACATCATAACTACTTTGTGTCTAATTCTGAATGTGTCATCATACAAAGTATAAGACCCACCTCAAACATGTAAACTAATGATCGATGTTGATGTCATCCAGCTCTTCACTTCCAAAAAAACACTATCATAAGCATAATACTAAACAAATATCCCAATTTTTATATTCATCTCAGGAATCGGTGCTTCCAAACAAGAGAAGTCTTTGTAAAAGAATTGATAATAACCTACTTATAATGATTCATGCTTTTAATGCATAGATATGACATCTTTTAAATTACTTTTCATTAAATTTCACAAACTCATTCCCTAATACTATAATAGTTTATTGTCTTTGAAAAGATTGTATGTATAATTATAAATTTGATAAATATCATCAATGATTCCATAAATATCATCCCATTTAGTTCCCCTACCTAAAACCATTATATAAAATATAGAGAAAAGAAAACATAAAAAAATATGAGCTCAAATTATCATTAATGGTATGGAAGGGAAATATGTAAGTATAACCATGAGAATAAGTCTATTAGAACATTATCTTAATATTAGAAGATCATACCTTTCATATCAAAGATCATATACATGATTCATGTAATAAATAATAGAAGGTCATAAGACATGAATCATGTGTAAATCTAGGCCATAATCCATGAAATCATAAAATAGGAATAAGAAATGGAATTTGTGGTAGACACATAGAGTTAATATCATTTATTATAAGTCCAAGTTCAATGTCAAAACATATGAGGGAACTACATGGGGTTTCACCTACTATGCGGGACACAAAACCATCCCCAGTCATTGTTCTTCCCTTAAAATGGATGGGGATTTCCCATATTCCCATATTGGATTATTGTAATGAAAAGGGTTTCCCCATACCTCTCCATTTTGAAAATATAGTGGTTGTAGTGTTTTTGGGGGTCCACAATGAAATCTTGTTCTGGGATTTTTTCAAAAAATTCGGTTCCACCAAATGGGTCCACCAAAACAGTGGCACCTTTGCAGTCCCACTATCACAGTACCACCGTCATGGTCGCACAGATTATGGTCATTCCATTTGTGTTCATACTGTTATAGTGTAACCATTATTGTTCCACCTTTATGGTCACACCATTTATGGTCACACCATTATGGTGTCCCACCAAATGGTTTCAAACCCCCCCCCCCCCCCCCGCCTAGTTTTGTGAGTTTTCTTAGTTTCTCCCATGTTACATGTTTTCACCCATTTAAATTTCTTCTATCAACTCACATTCGTCCTCTTTTCTATCTCTAGTAGTTCCGAAGGTAATTATCAAACCTCAATTAATTATAACGTGTGAAACCAACACGTCACGTGGTCTAGGAACAATTAGACTTTTAAGTACATCGAAATGGTCTCTCTGATTTTTTGATCTAGACTCTTCTTAAGTTGATATCCTCTCTTCCTTACTCCTTTTTGTTTCTCTTGGTGGGTCCAGATAATTTTTCCCAATATGAGTTGTGCAACATTGATGGATCCCTTCCCACTTAGAATTGGAGTTCTTCTTGCACGTCGTGTTATCCAATGTTCTTGGTGCAAGGAGGAACATCGATCATTGACCATCCAGGTAAAGATTTTCTTTTGATTATCCTCAAACGTGCATCATGAAGGGTGGGTATATTGGTGGTTCCTTTTATGAAATGGTTGGATACTCAAATTTAAATGATAATTAAACTAATAATTAATGTTATCAAAAGATAACTCGTATAAGAAAAAAAATGGGCAGTGTGTGGCTTGATGATTGATATCTTGTTTTATTTGTTATCATTGTTTTTTTTGATGGATTGGTGTGATTGTATGCCTTCTAAAAATCATGAAAATTAGTGGTCTTTTCTTGCACACTGTTGATACTCTATATTTCTTGTGATGACCTAAGAAATAGTAGTAAAATGAAATCTGATTAATCATGGACACTCTGTTAAATAAAAGTATTCCCTCTGATCAAACTTATTCGGTGATCACCCCGGTTACATTAAAATGAAAATTAAAGAAGCCATGTTGGTTAAATTTTATTATTCTTGGTTTTATGGTTGTGGTTATGTGTTGTGTGTTCTGGTCTAGGTTCTGTGGGCTTGGTATGTGGGGTGGTATAGTTTGTGTGTTTGTGTCTCAATCTGAGAGATTGATTGATTGTGGAATGTATAAACATGTAGGTAGTGGGACTTACCATTGTGCATTGGTTTCTCAGTCTGATAGATTGATTTATTTTGGAATGGATGAACATGTAATAATCTAAACTACCTTTATGTTTTGTTTTGGTCATGAAGGAATGTCAAGCAGTGGGACTGTGGTGTGGTTATGACCTTGATATGTAGTGGGACTTCATTAGGGTTTTTTGGGCAATAGGGTTTCATTGATGGGTTTTGTGAAATTAATGGGTGGTATTACATTGAATAATGATAGTTGGTAGTACTTGAATGAGGATGCGTAGTGGGACTATAGGTCTAGTTTGGTGTTGTTGTGTAGTGGGCCTATAGTTTTCTTTTTTATCAATGCTTGGTTTTTTTACAATTTTTTGTCACCTGGTAGTTTTGGAATAATTTATGTGAATCCCATTAAATAAAAATATTGAAACTGAAAAATAAGGGGGTTGGGTTTATTCTTTGGTAGTAGTTGTTGTTTGGTTGGTCATGTAGGGGTAGAAACAAAGGCGGTGCTAGTGTGATCTTATTCATTGTTGTGTGAAACCCATAGGTTAGGTATGAGTGTTTGACTAACTATATATATTGTATTTCCTTGTGATTTTTATACTCACCCCACTCTGGTTGTGAACTGTGTTTCTAACACCTCTATTTCATGTGGGAGGGTATCCTTACCAATATTCCTGTGGGAGGATGGATGACTAGTTGCTTATTTACTTCCTTTCCCCCTCTTCAGGATCATTCCACACAGGCATATCTAAGAATTTTTTAATGACTTGAGTCATACCAAAGACTATGATCCTTCAGGAAAAGGGTTTTTTTAGAAGAGGGGATCGGGTGTTTGGAGGCCATGTGTGTTTTCCCAAGTACCTTTGGGTTGAGGACAAGGTGTCTTCTGGCATGGTGTGGCCCATGTATTCTTGGGAATGGTAGTGGTTGTTTTTTCCTAGGTTTCTATGGCATGGTTTTTTGTGGTTTGGTTCCTAGATGTGTGTGGGAATGTTGTGGTAGTGGGACTGCAGGTGGGAAGAGTGTCAATGTCATGATGTTAGATCGTTAGGAATGATAAATTAACTAGTGGTAAAGGGTTGAGGGGTACCCAAATATTCATGGGCTTATATTATTACTTTACATGAATTGTGTTACTTGGATAAGTGTTCCATGATTAGGATTAGTAGGTTAGTAATCCCAAGTAGGTTCTTGGAGTTTTACTATTTTCTCATAGAGGCATTTCTATGTTCCCTCACTTGTGAATGAGAATATTTAATTTTAACTACTATGTATACTTGTATTCTCACCCTATGAATGTAAAACTATTATCACCTTTCTAGGAGGACATCAAGGAATTTTTATGACCATACTAGCTCAGGCATAGGGGTAGTTTTTGTTTATTTTTTTGTTTCTTTTCTTTGGTACACTACTTGGGAGTTTTTTCTTACCTCGTATCAATTTTATTTCTGAACATGCATGTGGGAATGGATTCTTGGATTTACTTTTACCTTTAGTCATTCGTGTTTTGGGATTTATCATCTTACCTTACAATAATGTTAAAAAGTGGGTAATTCCTTCCATTTGTGTGAGATTATATAACCTTAGTGCCAGTTTCCACTCTAGGGCCTACTGTAGGCTAGACTCGGGGGTCATTATCTCTCCTTCACCTTGACAAAGGAAGGGATGGACACTTTTTCATCCCTTCCCTCATATTTGAGATAATGGAGTGTGGCAGAATGGTATCAGAGGCTGATGGTTAAGATATAGGATGGAGTTTGGGGTCAGAGATAGGGAGGATTACATTGGATGGTAGGTTAACAATGTTAGTAAATCTTGGTGCGTGAAGTTGGATAAGAATGGCTGGCTAAGAAACTGGATTTTAGGGTCCTTAGGGATCCGATGCAAGGACTCTAGACCTAATGAATGACCAACTAAGGCTACACTGATTATAAGTTAGGGACCCTAGAAAGGTACATGATTAATAATTACTTACGTTCTTGTGTGTTTTGGGAATCAAAATAGATGAAAAGTTCAAAAAAATTAAGAGGAATTTTCCACTACACTCATGCTTAAGATTTTCATATTTTCTTTTTCAGAAATGGAACCTAGATTTCATCCATGAGTGGTATGAGAAATCGAGTCCCAACAGGTTGAATTGGTTAATCATTGGAAGGTTGATCGAGAGGATGAGAATCAACAACGGTTGAAGATTCTCTGTGCCTTCCTGCGAAGGACCCTAGGACTGTATACGGATAGCATCTCAGACATGGAGATGGGGCGCTAGATCAATGAGCTGGTTATCTCTATCAACATGATTTTCTCTCTGACAGAGTACTTGGTTCCTCTGACAGTGAGCTAGATGTGAGAAGCAGCATGGCTAGGGTGGATTATTTACACAATGGAGAATAAAAAAAATGAGGATTTGAGGATAGAATTTGAGATGGAATTCTGGGTAGAATTCCTTTCTTCCATGATGAAGGCCAAGAAGAGATAGGAGCTACTCTTCCTTCTTCAAGGGAGTATGATGGTAAGTTATATGGGGATCAGGTTCAAGGATCTTCTTCATTTTTCTCCAGATCATTTTCTGGATGAGGAGTCATAGGCATCATTCCTGGAAGAGGCACTCTGACCTTCTCTTTAGTATGTTTTTACTCACTCTACTCTACTGAAAGAATTGGTGTTTCAAAAGAAGGCCAAATTAGTTGAGAGGATACACACAATGGGAGTTATTCCATGAGAGGGTATCCTACAGAGTTTGTAAAACGGAAAGGCCATCAGTAGAAGGCCTCTAGCTTAAAGGCCTTCCGGGTTTCAGTCAGCCGGAATAGGCCCCAGCAGTTCCAGTTTGGATCTTCTGATCCTCTCACTTTCCTCAGAGGACTATGACTAAGATGCTTTATCTATGGTATCCATGAGAATCTTCAGAATTATTTCCAGTTCTGAGTGTAGCACAGTGGGGGTGGTCCGGTTTGGCACCCACCCCAGCAGCATTTTTTTCCAGCCAGGCCTTTCAAGTCGTAGATGTAGCAAGCTCCCACTCCACCGAGGGAGGATGGTGCTGCATGAGGCTGATCTCAGGGTGCTCCTCACAGACCTTGACCAGGGAGTGGTCAGGGAGGCAGTCGATAGACTTGGGGTAGAGTGGTTGGTTTTGGTCAGTTGCACGGTGGAGAGGTAGTAGTTCTAGCAGGGCCAGAAGTTGTTCATTGTATGATCAGGATGTTTAATACACTTTTATTTGAGTTGTTTGAATCAAGAGCTTTAGAATCGTTTGTTTCACCTAGTCTGTCCCATTCCTTCGGTCTATATGTAGATATACTTTCCATGCCCGTTGTGTTGAGTACGCCAGTTGGAGGTCAGACCAACCTATTTCATGTTTTTCGAGAATATAGACTGATTTTGGGGAAACATACGACTCGTGGGAATCTATTTCTATTATAGATGCAGTCATAAGATTTCATCTTATGAATCTAATGGATATTTTAGATGTACGTTATTATCGACTACTTCCAAAGAAGGGATGTGCTCTTAGATATGGGTAGTCATCATGTAGCTTTCATCGGCAAGCAGAGGTTTCTAGATAGTAGACGGCATGTGGAGCCACATCTTTCCTTGTTATCCATGCTTTCAGTGTAATCATCTGACTTAAAGATTGTGTTAGTTAAAATAATTTCCAATGTGTTATTATACATCTTCCCCAAAGAGGATGTGATGCTACCCCCCTCGACGTGATGTTGAGTACAAGATAGACTTACAACTCGGTGTCTGTCCAATTTCGATGGATCCCTATCAAATTAAACCTTCTAAGTTGCAGGATTTGTGGACTCATGTTGATGACCTGATGAAGAAGTGTTACATCCAACCAAGTATGTTTCAATGGGGTGCTCCAATCTTGCTCACATAGAAGGCAAATGATGGTCTTAGTCTATGCATACACTATCACAGACTGAATCAAGTGAAGATCAAGAACCTTTACCCCCCCCCCCCCCCCCCCGAGGATCGACAACCTATTTGACCAGTTTAAGGGAGTAGGTTGGTTCTCTATAATCAACATGTGGTATGGATATCACCAGTTGAGTTTTAAGGAGGGTGACATTCTAATGACTTATTTCAGCTACAGGTATGTACACATTGTGTTCGTGGTCATGTCATTCGACATTAATAACACATTGGCTATGTTCATGGGACTCATGAACTCTACTGTCTGTGATTATCTAGAATGGTTTATATTCATGTTCATCAAATAAATCTTGATCTATTGAAGATCATAGGAGGATGAAGTCAAGCATCTAAGGATAGTTTTAGAGGTTCTTCGACACCACCAACTCTATGAGAAGTTGTCCAAGAGCATGTTCTGGAAATGAGAGGATCACTTCCTTGGACACATGGTGTCCTAGAAGTGAATAGAAATGAAAACATTGAAGTAAATGTAGTTGTTTCTTGGTGAGAACCAAATAATTTTGTAGATGTTCATATTTTCATGGGTCTGGATGGTTACTACTGGAGTTTTGTACTTGAATTCTCTCGAGTCGCCGATCCATTGATGGCTTTGAACAGAAAGGCCCTGGAATTTTTGTATTGATTGAGAAGTTCTAGGCATATTTTATTTATCTAAAAGGGAAGATGTCTAGTGCCCTAGTACTGAGGTTTCCAGAAGAATAGCCGACGTTCAATGTGTTTTGTGAAACTTTTGGGCTAGGTTTGGGGTGTGCCTTGATGGAGTAGAAGGGAGTGATCTCTAATGGTTCTAGGAAGTTACATCCCATGAATGTAACTATGACACCCATGACTTGGAAGCTGCATTAGTCATGTTTTAACTAATGTTGAGGTGGTATTACATCATCAAGGAATTATTTGTGGTGTTCAAATATCACAAGAGCTTGAGGTATGTCTTCTCCTTGTGAGACATGAACTTGGGGCATCCGAGGTGGATGGAGTTTCTTTGGGACTATGACTTTAAGATCTCCTATACTTCAGGAAATGGGAATGTGGTTGTCGAATCCTTGAACATGAAGTCATAGAATGATGTAGTTCAGGAGTCCATAGATGCTTGGAAGGAAATGGTGGAATTGGATGCTTTACATCTATGCTTGAGAGTGGAGGACAGTGCAGGTTGACTGTTTCAGATGATAGTGTAGTCTTCCTTGGTACAAAAGGCGGAGGAGTCTCAGTGGGGAGACTCAGAGGCTGAATTTATGTGTGATGGTGTTGGAAAGTGTGATCCACTAGAGGGATGGTCAGTGGATTGTTGGAATAAAATGTTGTTCTATAGGAAGCTTTCCATCTCGATTGCGATGCATGAGGGAGTTCTTAGTGATTTCAAAAACACAAACATAGAGGTACATCCAGGAGACTCCAAGATGTACGGGGTCTTGATAGGTTAGTTTTGGTGGCCTATGTTAAAGAGGATCGTGGAAGATTTTGTGGAATAGTGCCTCATGTGTCAACAGGTGAGGTTTGTACACCGTGTTCCAAGCAATCAATTATAGTCCTGTGACATTCTCGAGTAGAATTTGGGTAACGTCTTGATAGATTTCATCATTATACTACCTAGGGATAAGGTATGTTATGATGCCTTCTAGTATTTGGTGGACCAATTGGCAAAATCATCTCACTTATTAGAAGTTATGGATATGAGTGTAGTGGATGCCTTTTCCCAGTGGTACGTTAGTGAAGTGGTATTACTACACGGGGTTTCAATATCCATTATTTTAGAATAGGATACATGCTTTACATCATGAATCTGGATGGGATTTCATTATGATGTTGGCACCCAGCTATGCCTTAACACAACTTTCTACCCTTTGATAGATGGGCATATAGAAAAGATCATCCATACATTGGAGGATATGCTCCGACCATGTGTCTTAGAATTCGGAGGATTGTGGGTATAACACTTTACCGTGGTGTATTTTTCCAACAATAATAGCTATCACTCCACCATTGTCATGGATCCATTCAAATCCTAGTATAGAAAATCATTTCGTTCACCAATGTCGTTGATAGTGGTTGAGGAGGCAAGTTTCTTTGCCCCAAAGGTGCTACAAAGCATGATATAGAAGGTCCAGCTTGTGCGTTAAAGTATAAAGGCATCTCAGGACTGGAAGATGTCATATGTCGATCATATTAGGAGATCATTGGATTTCGAGGTTGGGGACCATGTATTTTTAATGGTCTCCCCTTGGCATGAACAGTAGAGATTTGGCAGGGGTATAATGCTTTCTCCTATATTCATCAGACCCTTCGACGTGTTGGGATAAGATTGCAAGGTGGAATACCGGTTGGAGTGACCACCATGGTTGGAGATCATCCACAACATCATTCATGTCTCTCAACTTCATTGGTATCTAAAATATTACTCCCACATCCTAAACTGGGAAGATTTGTATATCTTGGATGATGTTACAATTGTGGAGCGACTGCTAATAATGGATGATCGTTATGGGAAGGCGCTTCATGGATGGACTATTCCCTTGGTTGATTTTTCATGGAGGCATGGTGTCCTTGAAAAGAGTGTCTGGGAATGGGGGGAAAATATGTGTGCCTGGTACCTAGAGTTGTTCTTAGTTTTGATCTTAAGTTTTCTTTGTGCCTGAATTATGATGTAATGTTCAACCTTTCTTGTTTTATGATGAGTTGTTTCCCAATTTTCTATTTTGTGTGAAAATATCTAACCATGGGGATGGGAGAACATGATACCTAATCCAGATGCATTAATTTGGATGTGAATAAACCTATGTGGGTGAGCATGTTTCCCAAAGAAGATAATATCTTAACAAGGGGAAAGAGCTCCATAATCTATGTATTTAGGCAGTGTAACCATGGGTGTTTGTTTTATTTATTAGGGATAGTAGAGCTTTAGTGTCTCCCCACTTGTTTAGGGGATAGATGTCATAATGGTTTACCTAGATGTTGAGGTTTCCCCTCTAGTTTTAAATGTAAGGTAGTTTATCACTTGGAGGAATCATAATAGGTGGTTGTTTAGACCCTGTCTCTTCTTGTTTGGTTTTCAAATCACAGATTCTAGAATAGTTTAAGAGGCATATGATGTAATGAAATTGTTTTTCCCAACCCATTCCTTTGAAAAAAATCCAGAGGTTGTGGTATTATTAAGGGCCATAGTGCCTTCATGCTCTAGGATTTTTAAAAAAAATAGGTTCCACCAAATAGTTCCACAGAAATGGTGGTACCATTACGGTCGTAGTGTCATGGTTGTGCCGATTACGTTTGCCCCATTTATTGTGGCATCGATACAATGGATGTGTTATAGTCACATCGTTATGGTGTCACAATTATGGTGGCACTGTTATGGTCCCACCATCTACAGTCCCACTATTACGGTGGAACCGTTACAGTGGCACAATTACTGTCTCACCATTACGGTCACACCGTTAGTAGTCATAAAGTTATGGTGTCTCACCAAATGGTGTCACCCCCCCCACCTATTTTTCCATGTTTTCCTAGTTTCTCCTCCATTACTTGTTTTCACCTGTTTCAAGTTAATCATTCAACTTACAGATGTCCACTAGTCTACATCCACCATTTCAGAAAGGAATTTTAAATATCAATTAATTTCAACGTGTGAAACCTCCAAGCCAGATGGTCTAGCTGTGATTTGACTTTTATGTACTTTGAAATGGTCTCCCTGATTTTAGGATCTGGCTGATTCTTTAGCTAAGATCCTCTCTTCCTTCTTCATTTTCGTTTATCAGGGTTTCCTAGAGACTTCCTCCTGAAACAAGTCATGAAACCATGCTAGAACCCTTCCCGCTCAACCTTGGTGTTATTCTTGCATGTTGTGTCATCCCTTGTTCATCGAAAAAGATGGAGCATTGATCGTTTATCATCTAGGTATGGATTTAATTTTTCTTTTCTTCAATAGTTAATCATGCGGGGGGTATATTAATTGTTCCATGTAAGGAACAACTTGATACTCTTCATAAAATGATAATTAAACTAATATTTAATGTGATCAAAAGATAACTCGCATAAGAAAAATAATGGACAGCGTGTGGCTTGATGCTTGATCACCTATTTTATTTTTTATCTTTGATTTTTTATGGATTTTTTTGATTGTATTCCTTCTGAAAATCATGACTGTTTGTGGTCTCTACTTGTGCGTCAGTTATAGTCTATCTTTCTTGTGATGACATTAAAAATGACAGTGACATGAAATCGGATTAATCATTTACACTCAGTTCAATAAAAGGATTTCCCATGATCAAACCTATTTTGTGATCACCCTGGTTACATAAATGAGAAAATTAAAGAACCCTTATTGGTTAAATTTTTAATATTCTTTGTTTGATGGTTATGCTTATGTGCTATGTGTTTTAGTCTGGCTTTTGTTGGCTCTATTTGTGGGGTGGTACATGGGGGTGTGTTGGTGTCTCAATCTCAGAGATTGATTGATTAGAGAATGTATAAGCTTGTTGGAAGTGTGAAAACCCTTTGAGCATTGGTGTATTAGGATGAGAGATTGATTGATTGTGGAATGGATGAACTTTTAGGAAGTTGAACAGCCTTTATGTTTTGTTGTGGTTATGAAGCGATGTCGAGCAGTTGGACTATGGTGGGGTTATGATCTCGATATGTTGTGGGACTGAATTAGGGTTTTTTTGGGTAGTGGGACTGCAGGGTTTGGTTCAAGAGAAGGAATGGGTGGTATTACTTTGAATAATGATAGTTGGAAGCAATTCAATGGGGATGTGCATGGGATTCCAAGTCGCGTTTTGTGATGTAGTGTAGTGGGACTACAGTTTGGTTTTCTTTGCTTCTTAGTGTGGTTATGGTTGTTAATTTTATGGTAGTGTTGGAATAATTAAAGTGAATCCCCTCAAATAAATAAATGGAAACTAAACAAGAATGGGGTTGGTTTAATGCTTTGGCAGTGGCTATTGTGTGGTTGTGCATGTAGGGGTAGCATCAAAGGCGGTGCTGGTGTGGGCTTTTTGTCTGTTGTTTAAAACCCATAGGTTGGGGATGAGTGTTTGATTACACATATATATATATATACTTCAGTTCCTTGTTATTTCTAAACGGACCCCACCTGTAACACCCCAAGCTTCCATGGTACGTTTCCCTTTGAATAATGCAATACATTGTGTTACACCCAACATGGAGTTTTAACACACCACGACCTATCAAACTTGTCGTTATGAATAGTAATACCCACTTTTTAGAATTTTATAATTTTTATTTTTCAAAATGGACTTCATTTTGGGATTCTGAATATCAAAATTAGCTTTGGGAGAATTTTTAGTATTTTTCTGAAAACATTCCATTTCAGATAAATAGTGAAAAACATTGTGTTATTGTTTAACATCGACTTTTTATTTAAATAATTAGTTATTTTGTTTAAATTTATATTAGGTGAAAATAGATACATAATTGCTATATATGTTCAATTTAGTTTTTTGGGGTTATTTTATAATAATATAATATATATATAATTTTATTGAACTTTTTACTGTCTTTTACCAACCTTCAAGGCACATTAGAAAATTTGCATAAAAAGTAATTTTACTTCTTCTATGTTTTGAATGTCAATAATCTGAGAGACTTGGTTGATATTAGTAATTAAAATTTGGTTCAATAAGAGGAAAATATTTTTTAAGTGAATAGTAACTGTTGACTTTTTACCATGGTTAAAAGTAAATAAGGTAATTAAAGGTAAAAATGATATTTTTATTACCCTAACACAAGTCTTATTTCTATTGGATACATGTATTTTGACCAAAAAAATCATTAATAATAAAATATGATCATTTTGGTCAACTTTTATTATATTAAGACATTTATTATTATTTAATTTAAAGAATCGTAAAAAGTGTTAGATTAAAATTTTCAAAACTAAAACATTTATAATATACCGTTACACATAAGATAAATTTGAAAATAAAAATTAATTAGAAATAAAAAGATATTTCCTACTTAATTGTATTTTATTTATAATTTTTATACATTAAATAATTCAATTTATTGATGACACAATGATGATGCAGTAATTACCGTATTAATGAAATATTTTTAATTTTAAGATGAGCACTTGCCCAAGAGGGAAAGCCTCTTTTATTAGAAAAAAATAATGTCAAACTTACAAAATTCTAAAGAAATGAAGTTTACATTGGTCCCTCTGAAAAAAAGGAAGAAGGTCATCAGGGATCACATCACACCATAAGAAGTCAATACCTTTGACGCCCTTATTTGTAAGAACATATGCCACATAATTCGCCTCCCTGTAGACATGTGTGATGAAATAGTTCGTGGATAAAATAAGATCCAAGCATTTGGTCCACCGATTAGTAAGATTCCAAGATAGGTGAGAGGAACCAGTCCTAATGGCGAGAACAATAGTGGTGGAGTCGCATTCAAGCCAGATATTGTTCCAACAACGATGAAAAGCTTACTCCACTACTGACATAATACCGATCATTTCAGCTTCAATAGATGAAACAAGGCCACAAGAACCATATAAAAAGCCAAGGATAGGCCCTTGTGATCTCTGAAAATGGCACCATAGCCAGAGGGAACATGATTACCCCTCGAGGCACCATCGGAATTGACTTTAATCCATCCCATAAAGGGGGGCTGCCAAAAGACGTCAAACATACCGAGGGGGGTGAGGTCAACCCCTAACACCAATCCTATTGAGGACAGTGAAATCATGAATCGAGTTTGAGGAGTAGTGCTTCAAAGGAGGCCTAGAGTCCCAAACAGTAGCAAGGATAGCAGAAATAGCAGCTGCAGTAGTGAAATGAAAACTGTCATGGAGTAGTTTATTTCTTGCGGACCATACGAAGTGAATAAGTTCCTCCACAGCATCCTGAAACAGGCTATTGAGAAGGGGTGAGAGCGCAAGCCCCTTCCAACTCATTATAAATTCACGAATTGAAAAACCCTGTTGGAGGCTCACTTCAAAAATATCAGCAACGAATTTCCACATTGAAGAAGCAATGTCACAACTTAGGAAGAGATGATTGATGTCATCTATGTGTTGATGACAAAGAGCACATCTTGAACCCAGCGATATTCCACATGCTTGACGAAAACAGTCTCTGGGAAACTTCCCATGTGGCAGTCTCCATACAAGAATGGAACGTGATGGCCCCATAAAATTCCTATTCATGTTTCCAAGCCACTTCATGTCAAGAGAGTTGCAATTAGAGTGCCTATAAAACAGTTTGGATGTGAGGACCCCATTGACAAAAGATTCCCAAGCCCAAAAATTATCTCTGGATGAGAAAACATATTTCTCCACAATGCAAACAATGTGATCCAGTAGGTTCTCCATACTGCATAGCTGGTCCTTTATAGAAATGTCCAGATTCATATTATTTTCTTCTCCCACAAGAGAGTTAATAAGGGGGTGCCAGTCCAATTTCCTTTCCAAAATGGGAGAGAAGAGTCCCTGGAAACAATCCATCTAGAGTGAGAATCTATAGATGAAATGATAGACTTAAAAGCAGGCCACACTGAGGAGTAGAAGTAGTTACAGTTTCCTATCTTGAGTTTATGCAGAAATCCAGCCCAGAGAAACCCAAGAGATTCAGAATTACTATTCATGAGCTTCGACAAAAAAGTGTCTTTCAAAGTGTCATTAAAGTGTCCACGATTCTTAATGCCTAATCCCCCCAAGTCATAAGACTTGCAGCAAGAGTTCCAAGAAACAGTAGCAATCTTTCTTTCCTTCATGCTACCGCTCCAGAAAAATATCATAATTGAGATATTGATGCTTTTGATGTTAGAACTCGGCCATTTATAAACCATAATGAAGTAAACGAACTTGGAAGTAATAACTGATTTCACCAAACAAACACGGCCAGCCATGGATAGGGACATTCCCTTCCAGGAAGAGAGTTGCCTTCGGATATTGCTAATGATGGAAGAAAAGTAGTAGGCCTTCAGTCTTCCCCAAAACAAAGGAACCCCAAGATAGATAAAGGGAAGAGATCCCTCATGAATTCCTAAACCCCTGAAAATGTCCAGCTTCCTGTTGCTAGAGATATTTCTTCCAAAGTAGACAAAAGATTTCCCCCAACTGATCTCTTGACCAGAGATGTTTTCATAATGCACTAGTGCTCTCTTGTTGTTGCTAATGTTTCTTTTGTCCACTTTAGTGAAATGGATAATGTGATCAGCATATATCAAATGTGTGAGAGCCATAAGATCCCTACTAGTAGAAATTTATCCCATTTTACCATTACCAACCATGATTCAAATAAGCCTACTGAGATTGTCTTCAGCGATGGCGAAAATAATTGCAGATAGGGGGTCACCATGCCTAACCCCTCTAGAACAGTCAAAGTACCCTTCAGGAGAACCATTAAGAAGAATGGAAATGTGATAAGAGCTTAGAATGGCTTTGACCCAGGTAATAAAAACACTATCAAATCCAAATAAGGAGAGAACACTACAAATAAAATTCCAATTCATCGTATCAAAAGCTTTCCTGACATCAAGTTTGAGCACAATATTTCTACCCCTTGCGGGTTTCAAAAGGATGTTGACACATTCAGATGTAGTGATTAGGCAGTCCAGGATTGATCTTTCTTTAATGAAACCAAACTGGTTAGGAGACACAATTTTTCAAGCAATAGGAGAGATTCTGTTAGCTAGAATTTTGCTAATGATCTTGAAGATGGTGTTACCCATGATAACCGGTCTAAAAAGATGAATCTCATTATCATTCTCCACTTTGGGAATAAGGGAAAGAAACTGAGCATTTAGCCCTTGAGGAAGAGAGAACCCTTTAAAGAAATGAATTATCAATCTGCAAACATCAACTTGGATGATATCCCAATAATTTTGGAAGAAGTAGATTCCAATGCCATCTGGTCTGGGAGAGCTTTCAATTTTGAAGCCGAAAACAACATCCTTGATATCAATATCAAAAGGTATAGAGGTGAGAGTGGAGTTTTCATCATGAAGAACAAGCCTTGGAATAAAACTATCCTCAGGAGAAAAAGTAGGGGATGTGCCATTAAAAATATTCTTAAAATAGGAGACAACATGTTCCGAGAGGTCCCTCCTGTTATAAATAAAATGATCACCATCCTTGATCAAGGATAGAGGCCTAGAGGCCATTCTGATTTTCTGGAGGGAATTAAAGAATTTTGAATTTCAATCACCGTCCTTCAACCACTTAACCCTGAATGAATCCCTTTGCAAGTCATCTTTGAGGGGGAGAAGATTATTAAGCTTGGATGTCATCTCAATTTCATCCATGAGATTATTAGAGAAATTGTTGTGAGTGTTGACCTCTTGATCTTGATGAACCAAGTTCTGGAGGGAGGAAATATCAGAGTCAATACAGGTGAAATAGTTTTTACTCCAGGTTTTTTAATGATTATTGAGAGTTTTGAGCTTGAGGACACAATCATAGGCATCGTCTCTACATTGGCTAGAATTCCAGACTCTTTGAACCAAATCCTTACATCCATTTTGAGTCACCGATGCTTTATTGAATCTGAAGGGATGTGGGGGCCTAGAGTCTCTGCCAACCAGATTAACCAAGATAGGATGGTGGTCCGAATTAAGTCTCGGAAGAGTTGAACAGGAAATAGAATCCCAAAAGTACAAAAAGGCTTCATTTACAAAGGTTATGTCGATTCTTATAGCAACAAAACTATTTATAAATCTCCTCTACCAAGTATACTTTTCTCCAACTAGTTTAACCTCAATTAGCTCATTGCTTTCAACAGCATTTTTAAATTCCCTGGAGGATATAGAGTTAGTCAAAGCTCCCATCTACTCATGCGGATGAAAAATAGAATTGAAATCTCCCATAATAATCCACGGACCAAGGATAGCAGAATTAAGAGAGATTATATCCATCCATAAGCTTCTACGGTCCTGGTACCTGTTAAATGCATAAATGAAAGAGCAGGAGTGATGAATACCAAGAAAATCAAAATCACAAGTGACATGCTGCTCAGTGGATGCAACCAAGGAACTATTAGACAAGGAGGAGTAGGCCAAGACCCAAAGACTATTAATTTCAGAAGAGCATCTGTTGGTGTCAATAAGATAGAACCCAAGGAATTCCAGGTTGGCAATGTTGGAGGAGAAAATTATTTTAGGTTCAGACAGTCCTATGAGGATAGGTCTATGTGTCTGAATAAGGTTCATTAAGGACCTAGTGGTGTCTTGGTTGGCCAAACCTAGGCAATTCTAAAATAAAATCTTCATTTGAACTTGAAACCAGGGATGAAATCCCCTTTCTTATCTTCCAAAACCTTCATGTTTCTTGATTTTGGAGGTCTCCCTGCTTTCCTTTTAGGAATGGGGATACCTTGGATAATATGTTTAATGTCTGGATTCCCCCTTTCTGGACAAGCAGGGTTGTCTCTATTATTGATAGATGATATTGTACTATCCTGGTTGGCTGCTATGTTCTTGACACCAGAATCAGGTTCAAAATGTGCTGCAAACTCTCTGCTAGGGGTGCATGATTCAACCTCTGGACCATCAGTCTCATCCGGATTACCAGAAGGCACTACTCTGGTTGGATCAGGTAAGATAGTATCTTCCATTACAGGGTTAGAATTCACTGTATCCGCTGGGAGGACACTTTAATCCTTTTAATATTAAAGACTATGAGACATTCCTTCACCAGAGTTGCCACCATCTGAAATGTTAGATGGGGGTTCAGCAACATTAAGATTCACCAATTCAAGGGGACCAGCGATAGTGAATTCAATGTTGACCCCTGTGGGAGCCATGAAGTCAAGGTCTTGAAGGGGGGAGGAGGCCAGAACTTTAGTGTTCCGAGACACTACTGGAGTTGGAGATCCAGAGACATCCCTAATGGAGTTCAGATCCCTATCTCTAGCTTTGTCAGGAAGAGAGGACAAGACATTATTCCCATGATCTTCTTCCTCAGCAATATCCGGGGTGCATGATTAATCCTCTAGACCAGCAATCTCATCCAGAAAAATAGAAGGCACTACTTCGGTTGGATCAGGTAAGATAGTATCTTCTATGACAGGGTTAGAATTCACTGTATCTTCTAGGAGGACACATGAATCCTTTGAATATTCAAGACTGTGAGACGTGCCCTCACCAAAGTTTCCACCATCTGTAATACTAGATGGGGGTAAAACAACATTCAGGCTCACCAATTCAGGGGGACCAGTGATAGTGCATTCAATGTTGACCCCTGTGGGAGCCATGAAGTCAGGATCCTTAAGGGGGAGGAGGCCAGAACATCAGTGTTCCAAGAGACTACAGGAGTGGGAGAGACAGATTCATCGCCAATGGAGTTAAGATCCCTATCTCTAGCTTTTTCAGGTATAGAGGACAAGACCTGATTCCCATGATCTTCTTCCACATAAATATCAGCCCAAGATTTATTGGGGGGATAGAACTGGAAGGACGAGCATGAGGCAATTCCCCCTTTCCAACATAAACAACATTATTCTTTCTGTTCTGATTGACTTCCTTCCACACTGAAGTCTTGGGTGCTTCAATCACCTTTATTCTTTTTTTTTTCAATTGATTCAATTTATGGTTGATTAAATTTTTTTGAAATAATCCAGTTATTAGGACTTTAACAAAAAAACTAATACTGAATTGTGTCAAAATTGACATAAATGAGTTTTTAAAACAAATACTATATTTTTAAATGATATAATAGTCCTAAAAATCTGTGGTTTAGAAAAATGACATAGATAAGGTTATATATATCAATAATGAACCACATTGGATTAACTTGTCTTTTAATAGTTAGTTTGTTAACAATTAATTATAATTATACCAGAATATATGGTAAAAGTTAAACTATTTAACTAAGAGTTAAATATAAAATATATAGTTTATATGGTGAACTAAACCTCTATAAAACATATTGGTTAAGAGGTTTTAGACCCATCACCACCTTATCCTCCAAATAAATCATTTTTTAGCCATTATAAACTGAATCTGATTATATAATAAAATAACATTTCATGCTTTTCCAAATGTGACCCTCACCTCTCTTATAAAAGGGTACTTACCCTTATCTCAAAATCACAATTCCAAAGCCATTTGGCTTGGAAAAACCCCAAAAAATATCCTCCCAACTACCCTTACTTAGACCTAGAGGCCTCTCTTTAATCAGAAATCCATCCTATGGAGCCCTTTTGATCAACTCAAAAGGAAACACCCGAAGAAGCGGTAATAATTTCACTAAATTTTTCAATGTTCTTTTCTTCTTCCACTTCCTCTTTCTTTTTTTACAAAACAAAATAATAACTCCAGTACATTATACATAATGTGATATTATTATAAATATTCACAACGAAATTCATTATTCTATCCATCATATGAATGAAAGTCATCATACATGTGTACGTATGACTTACCATCTCCGCATTGTGGTGTAGTTTATTATCCAAACACTTCAGTATTTGGATGGGTATAATAATGATAATAACTGATGTAAATAATAAATATAACATTTTTAGGATTCTGTATATATTATATACCATCCAATTAGGTATGATTTTACCATCAATATATTGATATTGTCGCTCGTGCATGCATAAAAATTACCGTCTCCACGAATGTGATGAAATTCATTGCCTATCATAACCATACATGAATAATTTTCATTTTATAATTATAAATAATGTTTAAGAACATAATACCATTCTATATATGAATCAAATACATCCTATCTATAAAAAACATTTTTTACGTAGCCAAGCATATAAAGGAAAACGAATGGTTTTACACTGCAAACAATGATACTACTAAAATATTATTAAAAAAGATAAATTAAAAGATCATATATGATATCATATTTATATATGTGGTTCTTTATAATTTAATAAAAATGATTAAATTATTATACAGTTGGTTAATGTACCCTCAACCAAGGAAAATTACAATTTAAGGGTTAATTCTACAATCTCTTCATTATCTGAGGTTGTTTATACGTGAGTATCTACTAGGACCTCTTTATCACCCACATTTGTGTTTCTAAAAAATGTATTTCAAAAAAAATTTACTATTTCCTAGACTATGGGTTAAATTAATTTATACCCTTGTTTGAATTTTCATAAAATTTTTATAAAGGAATCTTTCTGTCATTTTACAAACAAGGTCCTTTATGACCTTTTAAACAAAACTAACGAAAGAGTGTTTTTTTAACTTATATGGTAGGGGCATATATTTTCTAACTTTGTAACACCTTAGAAGCTTCCCTTACATGCTGATTATAAGATTTTCAAAATAATTTTTTTCTTATCAAATTACCTGACTTTTAAATTATTTCAAAATAGAAATAGATATATCACTCAAATTGTTTTGATTTCATCGATGTCAACATCTTTTGTTTAATTTTATGCTTGTTTAAAGATGATTTATTATGATACAATCTTCCATAATTTATTAAAGGTTTTGTGATATTCTTGAATATGGATGTGATATTTTTATACCATTCATGGTTTACGGTTAATGTACTGACAATTTGTATGCTAGTTTTAATACGAATATTTATGTTATGTTTCACCCTTTTCATATGAGGAATGAATTGGACTTAGTAAGTTATGGTTGGAGCCCCCTATAGATCTTCGATGCATCGGTAGGTCTCATGAGACAAACTAGGGTCTTGACACAAAGCCTTCAAAAATATTATTTTAGTCTTTGTACGAGGCCTTGACTCTGTGGTTATGATGTCCAGCATTATGCATTATATCATTATGAAATTGGATACTTATATAACATGTGATTATTAAACTAGTAGAATATCCAAGTGAATAAGTAAATGAAAATATTATATTTATCTTTGAAATATTATGCTGAAGTTTTTGTTTAAAAAGCTTGTGATTTAGTCTTATACATTGACTTAAATTTTTATTCTTATTTATGAATGGTTTTTCTACGTTGTTATCCTCACTGAGCATCTGAACTCACCTCTTTCATATTTTTTATTTTTACTAGGATGTGAAGAAGTATATAACGATTAAACTATAGGAATAGAATAAGGGATATAAGTGTTTTCAAGGGGGGAACAATGTTGTTTTTTTCATATTGTAATGTAAAACTTTTGTATGTATCTCGTACTTCCAGGACTACTAAACTGATCTATCTTTTGGGATATTATTCCTTGTATCATGTCAATGTTATGTAATAATTCACTGAATATTAGTAACTGCGGTCATGGAATTATAGTTGGTATCATAGAAATTTTAGCACAATCCTTATAAGCTAGATTTAGAAAAACTCTGATTAAAGAACATTACCCAAAGATTGATTTTGAGGATTAGTATAGAATAACTTCATAGAATTTTGGTAATTTAGAGATTTAGTGAGTTTTTCAAGAAATACATCTATGTCTGGATACGAGGAGGTGGAGGTGGCTCTGGCACAGATGTACCTGGGAGTGAAAACTTTGACAAGGAGTTTCAGGCTTGACCCGAGGTGTCCTAGTACACGACAATGAGCCTTGTTGAACTCTTGGTTACGACACTCCAGATAGATATGCGTAGGATAATTCACATTTTATTTACAAACCATTATGAAGGATTTATCATTATATAACTTCTCAAAGAATTTTTGTTTATGATTATCGATTATATCCATAAACTGTTCAATTTATGTGAAGTGTTTTACATGTTTGGAATTTTGTATCACGATTCAGAAACTAATATATTGTATCCAAATGTTTATTAATGATGCCTAATTGAAGAAATGGAAACTATATCAATGCACTTAATCCATATAGAGAATTCCCTCCTAATCAAGATAATTATAGTGGAGATGCTAATGAAACTAGTGTTGATCGTTTTATCACCATACTGGGACAACTCACTCAGGTTAAGAATAATAACCTTACCCAAATGGAGAAACTAGATCCAGAACTGGAAGGATCAATATTAATCCACTTCATGTGGAAAAAACTACCTATATTCAGTGGGACTATAAATCAATTTTTATCTGAGAAATGCATAATTTCCTTAGAGAAAATATTTAATGCTTTGGGGAGAAGCGAAATGGAAAAAGTTGTCATGGTAGTTTATCTCCTCACAGAAGATGATGATAAATCCGGGCAATTAATTTAAAACACAAAGTAAGATAAAGAAGTATTAAATATGGAATGGAGGGAGTTAAAAGAAATTTGCATAGTAAAATACTTTCCTCATGACCATCGAGTGGATATGTAATGACAATTTCTGAGATTGAGGCAAAAGGATGATGAGAATGTCACAAAGTATGAGGCTAACATTACCAGGTTACAAGGAATATTGCAGATTATATATGTAACCCAAGGAGTAAGATTTATAGATTCTTTGATGGTATAAAAACATTTATCCATTGAGCATTAGTATCTCAAACTTTCTCATTGTACGATGATATTTACTCATGTGATATCAAGATAAAAAAATAATTATCTAAGTCATACAGCTTTAAAGCAATGACATAGATGAAGATATCTACATAACACTATAGAAATGGAAATGTGGGGAAGAAGAAAGATCTTGAATTTTCATCCTTCTGTAAATGTTGAAAGAAACACCTCAGTACTTGCCTGAAGGGAATGAGAGTCTGTTAAAAGTGTGGAGAAAAGGGCCACCAAGATCATGATTATAAGGGAAAGAAATAGGTTTTCAATGTTTAATTCAACAATTATAGGGAAATTTTGCATTATGAAAATGAATTTTTAGAGTGACAATGAAAATTACCTCAAAAAGTCCAAGGGGGTATGGCCAAGCTTATGCGATCACAACTGCTAACGTTGATGCTCTAAATGACGTAGTGGCAGGTAATTTAATGGTTTCCTAAAATTTATACAATGGTTTATTTGATTCAGGATCATCAAATTGTTTCATATCTTCCAAATTTTCTATGAAAATTAGATATTTCTAATTTGATTTAACAAGGTAGTATTCAGTCAAAACTACTACGAGATGTATCATTGTAAGAAAGTTTTATGAATCAGTTCCCATTAGGGTTTATAAATGTTCTTTATCTGATGATCTCATCGTCAGATCCATGATTGAATTAAATGTAATCATCATAATATATTTCTTTTTGGACCATGATGTGAAAATTTATTTCAAGAAGAATGAGGTTTCAATTTTCAATAATGATAAGGAGTGCCTTATCTTTAGAGAAGAAACTTCACCACCTGATTCTTATCTAGATCCACCCAGTATATCTATTAAATTCAATTATTGGGGAGGAATAAAATGAAATTACTTTGGGTGAGAAAATTAATATTCAAATAGAGCATGTACCTATTATGTGAGAATATTTTGATGTGTTTCCAGAGGATTTACATGGACATACTCCAAAAAAAGAAATTGAGTTTTACATTGATTTAATTCCTAGTTCAAGGCCCATATTGAAGACCCCTTATAGAATGTTCATTGTATAATTATTAGAACTAATGAAAATACAAGAGTAATTGAGTAATAAAATATTTATTCGATCTATTATATCTCCATGGGGAGCCCCTGTTCTTTTTTGTAAAGAAGAAATATGGATCGATGAGGTTGTGCATTGACTACAGGGAGCTAAATGCTATAAAAATAAAGGACAAGTATCCCCTACCTTTCATTGATGATTTATTTGATCAACTTCTTGGAGCTCAATATTTTTCAAAGATTTACCTTTGACCTGGATATCATCAGTTTTGTGTGAAGAATGAATACATTCTGAAAACAACATTTCGAACCAGGTATGGGCATTATAAGTTTACAGTAATGTATTTTGGACTAACTAAAGAACCCTCAATATTCATTGATCTATTGAATAGAGTTTTCAAAGAATATCTTGATGAATTTATTGTAGTATTTATTTATGATATCTTGGTATACTCAAAAAGCTATGAAAATCATGAAAATCACTTATGCACTATTTTGAAAACCCTCAGAGGAAATGAATTATATGGGATGTTTAACAAGAGTGAATTTTGACATTATAAATTTTTTTTTCTTGGCCATATTGTTTCTATAGTTGGAATATCTATTGATCCTTCTAATACAATATCAATTCCAGAATGGCTAGCACCAATGAGTATAACTGAGGTATGTAGTTTTATTGGATTAGCAGGTTATTATCTGTGTTTCATCTAGAATTTTTCCCAATCGACAAACCCATTAACTAAAATCACACATAAAGGTTTTAAATTTGTTTATATAAAAGAGTGTGATTTTTTTTTGAAGAACTTAAGAAAATATTTGTCAATGCACTTATATTGACTCTACTATCGTGGAGTAATGGGTTTGTTATTTATAGCGATGCTTCAAAGAAAGGACATGGTTGTGTCCTTATGCAGAATGATAGAGTTATTTCTTATTCATCATGACAGCTAAAAATACATTAACAAAACTATCCCACTCATGATCTTGAGTTAGCATTTATAATCATTTCATTGAAGATGTGGATACACTATCTCTATGGTGAAAAATGTGAGATATATACAGATCACAAGAGTTTGATGTATATATTCTCACAGATAAAAATCAACATGAGGTAAAGACAATGGCTTGAACTACTCAAGGATTGTGATTTCACTATACACTACCACTTGAGGAAGACAAATATGGTGGCAGATGCTTTGAGAAGAAAGGATCGAGGAGTTTTGAGAAAAGTTGAGATTTGAAAGGGATCCTATGTTTAAGCATATTGTAATGATTAATATGAGGATAATCATGGAAGGTGAAACATCAATACTTTTTCAAATGGATTCCAATCCATCTTTACTAGAATGGATAAAATGTTTTCAGACTGATGATGAGGTGTTTCAAAAGAAAATTAAAGCTGTGAATGATGGGAGACTGATTGACTTCGTATATGAATATGGAATTTTGGAATTTTGGAAGAGACTTTGTGTCCCTAAAATACCTGATATAAAAAGGTAATTGTTGTATGATGCACATAGCTCTAATTTCTCTGTACTCCCTAGTAGCATGAAGATGTACAGATATTTAATGGAACATTTTTTGTGGGACAAAAAGAAGAGGGAGATTGCATATTATGTATCAAGATATATGGTTTTTCAATAGGCGAAGGCTGGAAGACAACATCCAAAAGGATTAATGCAACCTCTTCCCATACCTAAGTGTAAATGTGTAGATATTTCAGTGGACTCTGTTATGGGACTACCAAATAAACCTAGAAAAAATGATGCAATATGGGTCATTGTTGATCATCTTACCAAGTCGGAACATTTTCTTGTTATAAGAGAAGATTTAGCACCCAAACATTTAGAAAGACTATATATTAATGAAGTTGTAAGACTTCATGGAGTACCCCTATCAATTTTTTCTGATCATGATCCCCATTTTACATCAAGATTCTAGAAAATTAATCAGAAGGCCTTAGATACTGAACTGCGTTTGAGCACTGCCTACCACCCACTAACTGATGGACAATCAGAATAGATTATTCAAACCTTAGAAGACATGTTGAGATCTTTCTCATTAGACTTTCAAGGTATATGGGATCAATACTTACCTATGTTAAAAGTTTCCTATAAGAATAGCTTTCATTTAGGTATTCATATGGAACAATATGAATCATTATATGGAAAGAGATTTCTTGCAACAACTTATTGGGATGATGTTGGCGAATGAAAACTTGTAGGCCCAGAACATATTGAAGAAGCAATGGAAGTGGTGAAGTTTATCCAAACCCATATCAAAGCAGCTCAAAGTAGGCCAAAGATCTATGCAGATAACTGAAGGAATGATTTGGAATTTCACATAGGATATCATGTCTTCTTGAAGGTATCTCCATGGAATGGTGTTATATGTTTTGGTAAGAAAGGTAAAATAAATCCTAGGTACATAAGAACTTTCAAAATTCTTGAATGAATTGGGGTTGTAGCTTATCATTTTGAAATGCCTCCAAGTCTCTCTAAAGTTCATGTTGTGTTCCACATATCATAGTGGGGAAAATACATGCCTGACCCAATGCTAGTACTCAACTATGATGAAATTGATCTGGAACACGACCTGTCTTACTACAAAGAGCCTGTCAAGATTCTTGATACTATAGAACAAGTGCAAAGAAACTGGACGACTCGTTTGGTAAAAGTTCTATGGAGAAACAATAAGATTGAAGAGCCAATGTGGGAACTAGAGGAACTTATGATGAAGAACCACCCAAATCTTTTTATGTATTAATATTATAGAAATTTCAAGGATCACATTATTTGAATGAGGGGAGAATATATCACCCCAAACATCCATGGTATGTTTCCTTTTGAATAATGCAATAGATTGTGTTGTATGAAACATGGAGTTTTAACACACCACGACCAATCAAACTAGTCGTTATGAATAGTAATACCCACGTTTTGAAATTTTAGAAATTTAATTTCTCGAAATGGACTTTATTTTTGGATTCAGAATATCAAAATTAGCTTATGGTGAATTTTTTTCATCTTCCTGAAAACATTCAATTATTAATGAATAGTGAAAAACATTGTGTTATTGTTTAAAACCGACTTTTTATTTAAATAACTAGTTATTTTATTAAAATTTAAATTAGGTAAAAATAGATAAATAATACCTATATATGTTCAATTTAATTCATTGGTGTCATTTTATAATAATATTAGATATAAAAAAATTTATTGAACTTTTTTCCATCTTTTACCAGCCTTCTAGGCACGTTAGCAAATTTGCATAAATCAAAATTTTACCACTTATATGAATTGAACTTCAAACATCTGAGAGATGGAGATGATATCAGTATGTAAAATTTTGTACAATGAGTTGAAAATTATGTTTTGTGAATATTAACTTTTGACTTTTATTTAGCACGGATAAAAGTAAATGGGTAACTAAAGGTAAAAATGATTTTATTATTACCCTAACACATGTCCCAATTCAACTGGATAAATGTATTTTGAACAAAATAATCCTTATGAATAAAATATTATGCTTTTGTTTCACTTTGATTAGATGAAGACATTTATTATTATTTTATTTAAAGAAGAGTTAAAAGTGTTAAATTTAAATTCTCATTACTAGAACATTTTTAGTATAAGGATACACATAAGTAAAATTCTCCAGTATATATTTAATAGAAAATTAAAAACATTTCATATATAATTATATTTTATTTATAATATTTAGAAATTGTATAATTGAATTTATTTTTGACACAATGATGATGTAGTAATTACCTTATTAATGAATGATTAAAATAATTGATATTATAAACATCCAAATAAATGTAAATTGAGACTTTTATTGAATTCCATGAATTTTATAGAGTAATATGACGTGTTAGGGTTTATTAAATGAATTTTTTTCTATGTAATCATGTTTTTAGGACATTAACAAAAATCAAATACTAAATAGTCTCACAATTTTCATAAATGAGATTTTATAACAAATATTATATTATTCAATTTTATAATAGTAATATAAATATATGGTTCATCCAAAGGACTTAGATAAGGTCATATATATTAATAATGAACCAATTGGGGTTCTCTTGTATTTTTATAATAAGTTTATTAACCATTTATTATAATAATACAAAAATAGAATGTAAAAGTTAACTATTTAACTAAGAGTTAAATCTAAAAGATAAGGTCAATATGGTGACCTAAACCTATATAAAACCTATTGGTTGAGAGGTTATTGACCCATCTCCACAATATCCTCTAAATAACGCATTTTTGAGTCATTATAAACCTAATATGATTATATAATAAAACAAAATTCATGCATTTCCAAATGTGACCCTCACCTCACTTATAAAAGGGTACTTCCACTACTTTCAAAATTACACATCCAAAGCCATTTGGCTAAGACATACACATCAAAGATATCCTCCCAACTATCCAACATCTACTTAGAGGCCTTAATTGGATCAGAAATCCAACCTAATGATATATTTTGATCAACTCAAAAGGAAACACCCGCAGAAGAGGTAATGATTTCACCAACTCTTTCAACGTTCTTTTCTTCTTTCACTTGCTCTTTCTTTGTTTTTTCATAAAAAAATAATAAATATAGTACATTATACATAATATGATATTATTATAAATATTATACAACAATATTCATTATTTTATCCATCCCATGAATGAAAAGTCACCATACATGTGTACGTACGGCTTACCGTCTCCACGTCATGGTGTAGTTTGTTATCCAAACACTTCATTATTTGGATGGGTATAATAAAGAGTATAACTAATGTATATAATAAATATAACTTGTTAAAAATTCAATATATTTTATATACCATACAATTATGTACAATTTTATCATCAATAGAATTATATTTTCGCTCATGCGTACGTACGAATTACCGTCTCCACGAACGCGATTAAAGTCATTCCCCGTCATATCCATTCAAGAATAATTTTCATTTTATGATTACAAATAATGCTTCAGAACCTAATATAATTCTATATATGAATCAAATAAATCCTATCCATAATAAAAATGTCTTACGAAACCAAACATATAAAAGAAAATTAATTAGTTAACACCCGAAACAATGATACTACTGAAATATTATTAAGAAAGCAATATTAAAAGATCATATATGATATCATATTTGTGTATGTGGTTCTTGTATAATTTAATAAATATTATTTAACTATTATTCTAGAGGATTACATACCCTCTAACAAGGAAAAGTACAAGGTAAGGGTTAATTCTACAATCTCTTCATTATCTATGGTTGTTTATACGTGAGTATCTACATGGAACTCTTTATCACCCACATCTATGTTTCTTAAAAATGTATTTCGAAACATTTTTACTATTTCAAAGACTACGGGTTGAATTCATTTATACCCTTTTTTTAATTTTTATAAAATGTTTATAATGAAATCTTTTTATCATTTTCCAAATAAGGTCCTTTATGAATTTTTTTTAAAAAATTAAGGAAAGAATGTGTTTTTAACTTATAAAGAGGGTGCGGCTATTTTACACCATTATAAGACATTAGAATCTTCCCTTACAAGACTATAAGAATATTTTCAAAATAATTGTTTTCTATTAAAATTATATGAATTTTAAATGATTTCAAAATAGAAAGATATATTTCTCTAAAATAGTTTTGATTTAATCTATGTCAACTCCTTTGTTAGATTTTCACTTGTTTGAAGTTAATATATTATGATAAAATCTTCCATAATATATCGAAGGTTTTGTGATATGTTTGACTATGGATGTGATATTTTTATACCATTCATGGTTTATGGTTAATGTATTTACATTTCATATGATATTTTTAATACGAATGTTTATATTATGCTTCAACCATTTCATATGAGGAATGAATTGGACTTAGTTTGTGACGGGGGGATCCAACTGTAGATAGTTGATTAATTGGTATGTCTCATGATACAAACTAGGGTCTTGGAACAAATTATTTAAAAAATATTATTTTTAGTCTTGGTACAAGGCCTTAACTATGTGGTTATGATTTATGACATTTTTCATTCTATCATTATGAAATTGGATATTGATATTACATGTGGTTATTCGGCTAGTAGAATATCCATGTGAATAAGTAAATGGATGAAAATAATTTTTTTCCCATTCTCTGAAGCCGGTTTATGGGTTCTTGGTACCCCAAATTACAACCAAAGACAAGATAGACAATTCATACCAACACAGTCTTACACATCATCATATCCAGATTCATCTCTGCATCCCAAGTAAGAGTCTTCTTCTCAAGTAGCCGATTCGAATTTAGGATGCCTCCAAAAGATTCCACTTTGAACCTGACTCCAAAGCTGATCAGGAACATATTGATCTAGGAATGCCTTCTTGAGAGGGCTACCATTTTTAAAGGCCAAAGTCACCTCATTATTATTCTCTGTTGTAAATGTAGTCCCCATCGGTCTTGGAAGAAATGAGTAGTACTTCCTTGGTCTTTTTCTTAGTGTATCAGACAAAGGCCTGTCAGTTGTAGCCATCATCTGATTCCCACATTAAAAAACATCACTGAAGGAATGACTGACTGGACCGCTCAAATTCTCTTTCCCTCCCCCAGAATTCTCCCTTCCAATTTCAACTCACTCCCCCAAAGCAGCATCAGCAAAATCAGAGTTATTCCCCAGCCTCTGAATAGGATTTTGAAACTCCATCAAAGTAAGGAGCCTATCCTCAATTGTAGCATTTTCCACAATGGATTCGACATTATCCCCCAGCCTCTGGTTCGTACTCTCCACCAAAGGGTAGCGCCTTGCCACATTGTGATTGTTTTCCACAATCATGGTACCTGTTCCAAGCCCCAAACATTCAACCTGTTGTTACTCCCTGGCCTCCTCACCAATTGATGTTGGTTCATGTACCCCACGTTCAACATGTTGGTATTCTAAGGTCTCCTAACCATCATCACCTCCAACAAAAATATCCTCCTCTAGACCTGCGACCAACAAGTCTTCAAGAAGCCCTTCAAAACTATTACTCAAAGCTATAAAAGTTTTAGCCAGAGGATCAAGGCCTTTAGAAACCTCAGCACTGGCCCTGGTGACTTCCTCCGCAGTACTGACCTCTCTTCCTTCCCCACTCGGCTCTGAACCCATACCAACCATGGAAGCAGCCGTTAATCCCAATTCCTGCCTTAACCATTGGAAAACCTCAGACACCATCGGATTAACCTGGTTAGACTTAGCACTGGAAGCCTCAGGGACCAGGTCTTCCTCAAAAGACACCTTACAAAATCTTGATGTATTGACAACCCTAGCAGCACCAGACCAATGGGAAGCCCTTCCTTCATTGACCGGCTCTACTGTTCTCAAATCCAGACCCACATTAATGCCACTTCCTGCACCATCCTCAGTTCTCACAGAAGCAGAATACCACTTACAACTATCCTTCATCAACTACGAAGAGCGTCCACTTCAGAAAAACTCAATCGACTGGCCCAATCTCTTGTAAGATCCACAAAGTTCAATCCAATTTTCTTAAACAACTCTTTTTTTGCATCGGTAATCCTCTCCGATTGTGATAAAAATAAAATCAAAAGGGATACGAGATGCAACCAATTCAATGCACACTCGGGGGTTCACCAGATAGAAAACCGCCTTGGTACAAATATCAGAACAGAGATATCAACCAATCAGATTTCCCACCATGCGGAAAATCAAAGGATTTTGAAATGGAAAAGAAAGGGAAGGGAAACTTACCCAAGCCGCAATGGAAGGCGATTCACAGTTCATATGGAGATCAAAAAACCAGTGTAAAAGCATGAAACGAGATCTATTGAAGCTGCGAGGAGCACTCGACCAAGCTCAGATGAGGTCTGCATATGAATCAAACCCAATCATGATTTTCTTGCTGTCCAGTAATCCTACCACCGCTTTTTCATGAAGATCCCAAGTTCTGAAGGCAAATCTATCGAAATCATCAACTGAATGCCTCATGTGCTTGAACCGAGCCACCGGGTTGAGATTCAACAAGGTCAAGGGTTCTGAAAACTCAGAAGAGGAAAGTTGAAGGTTTGGAAAACCATCAATAAAATATGGAACTTTAGGGTTTAATGAGGATTTCGTAAATAGGGGATGAAACTCTGGGTTTGAGAAGGGCTGAAATGACCTATCTCTCCCATGAGATGACAATTCCCCCTCCCCCACCGAGGGGAGAAGAGCTGGCGCAGAGGTCACCGTTGTCACCAGAAGGGAGAGACCATCACCAGGAGTCGCTGCTCAGACCCATCTCTAATAATTAAATGGAAATATTTGATTTATCTTTTCTAAATTAAGCTGAAGATTATGTTTAAAAGGATTGTGTTTTTGTCTTATACTTTGCTTAAATGTTTGTGTTTATTTATGAAAGATTCTATTATATTGTTATTCTTATTGAGCATCTGATCTCAACCCCTTTCTTATGTTTTAGTTTTCCCAGGATTCGAATAATTATATACAATTTACCAGTAGAAATAGGCTAAGGGATATATGAGTGTTCAAAGGGGACAAAATTTTGTTTTTTTCATGATGTTATGTAAAACCTTTTTATGTATCTAGTACATCCAGCACAACTAAACTGTTCGATTTTTTGGGACATGATTCCTTGTATCGTTCCAATGTTTTGTAATAACTCCCTAACTCTGGGTAATTGGGTTCGGGGCATTACACCACCCATGGTTAGAACTTTGTGCCGAATGCCTTAATTTTATGGGGGTATCTTTCCCAAAATCCTGATAGGAGGATGGATGGATAGTCACTAATTTTCTTCCTCATACCCTCTTCAAGATATTTCCTCTTGGGTGTATTCAGGCAGGAGGTAATGTATTGAGTCTTACTAAAGTTCATGATCCTTTGGGAAAAGGTTCTTTTGGATAAGGGGCTCAGGTGTTTACGGGCCAGGTGTGTTTTCCCATGTACCTTTAAAAAGAGGGACAAGTTTCCTAGGGTGTGGGATGTGGTTGTTGAGGCCCAAGTTTTTTCGGGCATGGCGGTGGTTGTTGTTGACCAGGTGTCTATGGGCGTGGTTGTGTGTGGTTTGAGGCCTAGGTGTGTGTTGGTAGGTTGTGGGAGTGGGACTATGTGTGCAAAGAGTGGCAGTGTCAAGATGTTAAATCATTATAAATGATCAATTAAAAAGTGGGAAAGGTGTGCGTGGTACCCAAATATTGTTGTTCTTATATTATTACTTTAATTGACTAGCGTTACATGGGTGAGTGTGCCTTGGATAGGATGGTCTTGTTAGAATTCCTTGGTAGGTTCGTGGGGTTTTACTGTTTTCTCACTGGGGCATTATTATGATCCCTCACTTGTGCATGAGTTACTTTAGTTTTCCCTACTAAGTATACTTGTATGCTCACCATATGTGTGTAAAATTGTTTTCAAGATTCTAAGAGGACGTTTAGGACATTGATAGACCTTACTAGCTTTGTAATTGGGATAGTTTTTATTTCCATTTAGTTTCTTTTATTTGGTACAATACTTGGGAGTTGTGTCTTACATTGTATCAATTTTACTTTTTAACATGCATGTGGGAATGTAATCTTGCATTTACTTTTCCCTTTAGTATTTGGAGTTACTGGTATATACCATCTTCTCTCTCTATCTTGTTAAAAAGTGTACTGGCTTCCATTTATGTGAGATTTTGTACCCTTTGTGCTAGTCCCACTCTGGTGCCTACTGAAGGTGGGACTTAGTGGACATTATCTCTCTTTTTCCATGAGAAAGGAAGGGTAGGGAACATTTTTTCCCTTACCTCATCTTGGAGAAGGCAGGTAATGATTAATTGAATTTCCCACTATCACATAGTGGACCTTGTTTCACCATATTGCATAGTGAATTAATCCCATCGATATGATCACGATTAGTATCTCATGATATACAAATCTTTACCCAATGCATTGGAAGGAGATGTAGGTCCCACCGATCACATAATGAAAACAATAGATACGTGGGCCCTAAGAACATACAACATTCATCAGAAACATAATATAATTATATAAAGAATAAGGATAGTATCATGGAATCATAACCCTAGAAAATCGTAAGTAATATCTATAAAAGTCATATTATATGGAAAAAAATTTTGAAAATCCATTATAAAACATTTGTTGAGGAAAATATACTTTCGACGTTGAACAAATATATAAAAAACATAAATCATTTAAAAAACTGTTTTTATTGAAGAGAACCATGAAATCATTTATATAAATCTTTGAAAACCATTTTAAAATTATTTTAATTAAATTTCCATTAAAATGTATAAAAAATAATTTAAAACACTTTAAAAACATTTTTAAAAACATTGTTCTGAAAAAACATAGATTTTTGACCAAATATATAATAAAATTAAGTGAAACATATAATATCAGGACAAGATTTATATTGACGATACAAAATTTCAATGGGTAGTATATACACCTCATAAAATAATATAGGTGCATAATCTAACATGTGTCTCAAAGAATGAAAATTGAGACAAAAAATCACCTTAATGATTTGGTATCATATGAAAAGTTGATGTTTCTATATTTTTACATAGTTTTTCCACATTGTTTATTTAATTTTTATCAATTTAATTATGTAATTTGAAACATTTTAATAAATAATGGAACTTTTTTTAATTTTATCACTACATTTCTTAAATAATAATTTTTTATAATTAAATATGTGATTTTATTACTTTTATATAGTCTATATAACTATTCCAAATTTATTAACAGAATTTTCAGATTATTAACCTTAAAATGGCTTAATTTTTACTAAATCAAAATTTTTAATATTTAATTAGTTATCATTTTTATTTTCATTAACCTAATCTATTTTTTATTTAAAACATTTCCCTTTAGTTATGATTTAATTAAATAAATTAACAATACTTATTAGTGTGTTCAATTATTCTACTAAGTAAATAAGTTTAGAAATTAAATTTAATAAAATTACTTGATATTAATTTTAAGTTTCCATTATTTCATTTAATTAATTAACAATATTGTTTAATATCTTTAATTATTTTAAATTTGATGTTTTCACATAGTTCTTTCTATGTATTTTTCATTTAGTTAGAAATTTATTTAATCTTAATAGTTATGAACATATTTAATAGTTAGTCACTTTTATTATTTTTTGGTTTGTTAAATAATTTAGTTAGTTTTTAGTTACTATTAATTATTTAATCTTAAAAATAATTATTTATCTTTTGGGTTAATTGATTAGCGTTGGTTCATTTTATAATCTATTAAAAATTAATTTTTATTGTTAACGTTCTTAATTTGTACTATCGGTGAGTGATGCACCGATGTTTTGTCACACCGAAGTTTTTTATTTTATCGGGGATTCATGACTCACCGGTTACTTTGAAACACCATCTGTCTCTTGTGATGCACCAAAGTTGTGACACGCCGAATATTCCATCAGTTTTGGTCTCTCTTTTTAAATTTTGGCTGAGTAGTTTTTTTATCGGTGAGTCATTAACACACCGTTTAATTTCATTTCTTCGATGAGTTCAAATTTTATATTCATCTATCTGTGAGTCACTGTATCACCGATATTCTAAATCATCATCGTTTTCACATCGCAACAATTTATTTTCAATATTTTAATTATTGATGGGTCATTATATTTATTTATCTTCTTTCGGTGTCTTATTTTTCAATGAGTCAATTTTTTAAAGTTATCAGTTATTTATTGCCACGGATATCTTATTATTATTTTATCTTTCGATGAGTCATTGAATCTCCAATTCCATTGTAACACCCTGAGATTTTATGAGAAATATTTTTTTATATCTTATGAGAATCTTTCACTATACACAGCACTGGCTTGGCTTGATTGACACGCAAAAGCAACCTTCCTCGATAGCTTGCGTTTCACGCAATGCCGAGTTTCACTAAACAATGATATATTATTATAATATTATGAAATAGCCATTATGATTATAATTAAATTAATTTTGAATTTTATATAATTATAATTCATCTTACATATTTTCAGGAATGAGGTATGAAAACAAAAGCAATTTTTCAGATAAAAGAAGTATTTTTCAAAAAAATGCAGTTTTACCGCCTTTTGATGGTGCACCCTTTATAAATATAATTTTTGACAGGTTTATAAGTTTATTTTTACAATATCAACTTACTCTTTTCAATCATGATATAAAAATTTACATTGGATAAAGTTTTGGTATTTTTCTGATAAGTTTCTTATTTTGATGAATATTAAAAATATGCTAAATTTTAATTAAAAACAAATTTTTTCATCAAGATAATTTATATATTAAAATTATAATAATTATGGTTTTACAGTATAAAAAGAATATATTTTTACCATTTAATATAATTTATTTCATTACCATTAATTTTAATTTTAATTAATAGGTAAAAACATTTCAATCTTTGACAATATTTTAACTTTTAAAACCCATTTTCTTAACAATGGGATAAATTTTAATTTAATTACTTCATCTTATGTGTATTGAATTTTTAAAAATGTATTGAATATTTGGATTTAGTGGGTTAAAATTATGGTAATATGTTACATTTATTTTTATGATATTATGAATAGTATCTACGGTAATTTTTATTTACTACAATTAAAGATAAATCGGGTAATTAAGGGTAAACATAAGATTATAAAATTACCCTAACACATAAAAAAATTATATTGGATGAATAAATGACGAACCATATCACCTAAGGGGAAGAATAGATTCGTTTCATGGACTTTTTACCACAAAAATGAAATTATTATTATTAAAACCAAAGAAAATGACAACATGTCACTCTCTTATATATTATAAGTGTAATAATTTTATTTTAGTGATAAGCATCATATAAATTATAATATAATTAGTATCCAGAAATATAATAAAATTATCTATATCATGATAATTTATTTAGAATTTTTAGGGATAAAATAATTATCATTAATGACGACACAATAGTGATGTAGAAATTATTTTATTGATTGAAATATCAAATAAATGGTTTTAAAAATAATAAAATAAGTATTATATGAACTAATTAATGTTCTCCATTAATTATCTAGATAAATATGAAATTTTAGAAATATGTTAATTATTTTGTTTCAAACATATCTTCTGTTTGGATTTTATTTAAATTCAAATAAATGAATAGTGTCAAAATTGACATTATTGTTATTTTATAAAAATAACATATTATTAAATATCATAAAAATCACAAAAATATTTAAAAATTATAAATTGAAATTTATATGGTCTAAAATGTCATAATGTATCCAATTATAGAAAATTCAAAACACATAAGTTATTAATTATAACAATTTAAAATTTAGAATATTATAACCACAAATAAAATTAAAAAGAATCAATAACGATAAATCAAGTTGATAATGTTTAAAATAAATTACCAACGTGTCTAAATTTTATTGGATTATGATATTACAACCCTATATCATCACATATTTGGATTTAATTCATTTATGGTGGTTTTTATGTGGGTTTTGAATTTATTATAAATTAATATTTCTTATGTTTTCAAAGGTTCCCCTCTCCTCCCTTATAAAAGGGAACCTCCGCCCTCTCCTCCTCAAACCATTTTGAGCCTTTAAGCATTGCCACCCCCTACCAATTTTCCTTCTTTACTTCCCTAGAAATATACTAGAGGTCCTGGTCTTTTTTAAAGAACATCTTTATTGCCCTAAGAGGAGGTTAAGAAGAGGCGCATCGAAGAAGAGGTAATATCCTTTTCCGATTCTTTCAAAATTATTTCTTCTTCTACTTACTCTATATGAGTTGTTCCGTTATTAAGTAATAACACCAGTATAAATTGTATACTGATATGTTATTATGAATATGAAACAACCATTTTATATATTCTATCCATCCTATGAAAAAAACTAAATCACCACTCGTGCGTACGTACAGCCTACCGTCTCCACGCGGTGGTGTAATCTTTTATTTCATCACTAACATAATTGGATGGGTATATGATTGAATAAATAACTATATATGATTATTTTAATGTAATATTGATTCTTAAATACTATAATCCATACACTTCAATAGAATTCCACAATCATGGTAATGATATCATCGCTCGTGCGTACGTACGGCCTACCGTCTCCACGATGTGATGCGGCTCGTTCCACATGATCTTCATTGAATAATGATTATAAAAATAAATTTAATGAATAAATATGATATATATTACACAAATAACATTCTGTAAATGAGGTATCTATCACCTAAAAAGTTTGATAAGAATTAATTCAACAAAACATGCATAAGAACATAAAGCAATGAACACCTGAATAACAAGTAGCAATTAAATATTACTAATAATAAGATAAGAATATGACCATATATGATATAATTACAATTAATATGATTCTGTAAAAATTCAATGACATTTTTTAAATCATTATACAGGAGGTTCAGATACGTACGAAGCATATCGGACCTAAGGTAAGGGAAAATCTCACAATCTCATTTTTATCCAAGATTATTTATACTTCATAATTTATTGGGAAATATTTATCACCCACATACATGTTTCCCTAATATGTAATATTATTTCTATCCTCCTACAATTTTTTAAATCCAATTTTACCTATTGGTGAATATTTAGTAAAATATATGAAAGGAATATTTTATCATTTTCAGTACGAGATACTTTTGGACTTTTCCAGCCAAAGTACGAGAAGAAAGTTTTTTTTAAGTTATACGACATGAATGGATTTTTATGATTTCATACAACATTATTTCCATGAAGCTTAATTTAAAAGTATTCAAGTTTATTTTTAATTATCTTCTTTTAGTTTAAAATTTATGACATATTAAGAAAGGAAAAATGTTTTTGAAATAGGAAGGATATTTTCTCAAAGAATGGAGTTCAACTGTTTTATCAAAATTATTTTTCATCTAAGATAATATTTGGTTCTATTTCTGTCCCTATATTTACATTGATTTGATTATTTTATGGTGGAATTAATTTTATGAAGTATTTTTATCTTATGTGGTTTATGTTATTATGGCATGATGTTTAAGAATCCCATTTTTATTATATGGGTTATGCTATGATATATTATTTATGATTTTGCGGAACACATAAGAATGGTTTCATTATGAGATGAGTGGGACCTATATCTCCCTCCAATGCATTGGGTAATGATTTATATCTCATTAGATAGACATGGCTGGAACAGCTAGTTAATCTGGTTCAGTGATGCATGACTGGAATGAGGATTGAACTCGGTTCAGAAATGGACTTTGTCCACTATGATAGTCATGGAAATGAGTATTGACTAACAAGAAATGATTTTATATGATAATGTATGTATGCCACAAAGTTTTATGTTTCATGTTAGGATTATTGGGATTACATTTCAATAAAATGATTTATCCCAGGTTATGATAATATGACCTCTTCTGCGGGTTAAGATTTTAAAAATGCTATGTTCTTATGAATATGATATGATTGATATTTCCTTTTTTTACCCTTATTGGGCATTTGAGCTCACCCTTTTTAATGTTTTGTTTTCCGCAGGACTGGAAGAAGGTTATTAAGTAGGATATGCCAAATGGGACTCTAGATATTATGAAATAAATGGGAGACAATGTCTATGTTTTATGAACCAGTTGTTTATGTCTCCCAGTTTCTAAAGACAATATACCTATACAGTCTTATCATGGTTTTTTATATGTTGTATTAGGTATTCTTCAATTCTGATGTCATAAAAATGTATGTAAAGTATGGTTCATTATTGTTGGTATCAAATGAAAGGTATAGTCAACCTTTGGAAACTAGGATGTGAATGCCTTAGTAAGAACCCTAAGGATATGTCTAAGCATAGAACACAATATTAGTATTTTAGAAATGGCCATGAAAAACCTATGACATGACCTTAAGTGTGAAATTTTATTCATGATTATCTAATTTTCCTATCATGATTAGTGTTTCTCACACTATGCTTATTGATTTTAGTCAATGGATGGATCCCAAAGGAACCATGTTAATGCTGAATGAGACGGGCAATGAAATGATTGTCCCCCTGAGAAACCATACGTTATAGGAGCTGGAATGCAAAATCATTTAGCCATGCTCACACAACTTCCTCAAGCTATAAATCATGCAGGACTTCCAAATGAGAAAATGAAGGAGAAACATTATGTTGAATCCTTTATGAGGCACTGTAAACCCACATTTAGCGGGTCTACTAATCCATTAGTGGCTGAAAAATCGATCAGTACCACTGAAAATATATTTTCAATTATTCAATGTTCTGAACATGATAAATTCATCATAGCGGTATATTGTTTGGAAGGTGAAGCTGATCAATGGTGGAATATTATCAAGAATACTAGGAAAAGAGACAAAATTGAGTCCATGGAATGGGACGAGTTCAATAACATATTTTTCAATAAGTAATTCTCTTGTATTATTCAAACAAAGATGGATAAGGAGTTTCTTGAACTAAAGCAAAAGGATGATGAATCTGTTGGTACCTACGAAGAAAATTTTACAAGACTTACAAGGTACGCTTCCGAAATTATTATCCAACCTGAGAGTAAGATCAATCCATTCATTAGTGGCTTGAAACCAAGTCTTCGAAGGGCGTTATCCATAAGGGACTTCAATATCTATGAGGAAATTTTTCAACATGATCTCAAGGTTGATATGAAGATGAGAGTAACCCATCAGTCATATGGGTTTGATAACAAGAGGAAAATGGAATTCAAAGGGAAATCTAAAGGCCACATTGAAAAGAAGATGAGTTTTCCCTTATGCTCAATGTGTGGAAAGAAACATGGAGGCAATTTTCTTAAAGGGACAAGTAAATGTTTCAAATGTGGAAAAGAAGGTCATCGGGAATTTGAATGCCGCAATGATGGGAAAAAGATTACTAGTGATGAGAACAAATAAAAGTCTACATAGAATGCACCTCCCACACTTCAATGTTATAATGCAAGGAAATGGGGCATTATGATAATCAATTCCTTAATCCAAGGGTTTTTGATGATGATCGACGTCAACAAACTCTTAAGGGAAAAGAAAAAGGAAAGTCACATTCAATTTGTATCGGTGATGTGGAGTACGATAACGAAGTGGTGAAAGGTACACTTACCATCCACTATAAAGTAGAAAATGTTTTTATTTGATTCTGGATGCACCCACACTTTTATTTCTGAAGAATTTTCCATGGGTATCACCGTACTACCTCAACAATTAGCTATTGAGTTAGCTGTGACAACTCATAAATGCACAACATTTGCATAAAAAGTTTATAATTCTTCTCCAAATGACGTTTGGGGGAAAGTGCTTCCTGAAAATCATGTGATCCTTCCTATTGTGGAATTTGATGTGATGCTTGCCATGTATTGGCTTTCTTTATATAGAGCTCATATCTATTTCCAATGTAGGGAAGTCATATTTCATATTCCCGATCAATCTATGATCATATATCGATGCAAGGATGATTATAACCTTCTAGTGGAAATTTATTCCATCTTATGGGTCCTGATTCCAATAAATTAAGGTTATTTATCTCAAATGGTTGGAGAGAAACTACCAATTAAGAATATGCCCATTATACGGGTGTATGGTGATGTCTTTCTAGAGGAATTTCAAGGTCTTCCACCAAATCCTGAAGTTTAGTTTTCAATAGAACTCATACCGGGTGCTATGCCCATTTCAAAGACACCTTTTATAGTGGAACCAACTAATTTGCAGGAATTGAAGAGGAAACTCCAAGAGAATCTTGATAAGGGATTCATAAGACCTAGTGCATCACCTTGGGGAGCACATGTTCTGTTTGTTAAGAAGACAGATGGATCAATGAGGCTCTGCATTGATTATCTATAACTAAACAAGATCACTATCAAGAACAAATATCCTCTCCCATGCATTGATGACTTATTTTACCAACTACACGGAGCTCAATACTTTTCCAAGATTGATCTTCATTCAGGGTATCATCAATTAAGGGTCAAAAGGGAGGATATACCAAAGACGGATTTCAGTACAAGGTATGGACACTATGAATTTATAGGGATGCCATTTGGTATTTATAATGCCCCTATAATCTTCATGGATCTAATGAATAGAGTCTTTTGAGACGATCTTGATCAGTTTGTGGTAGTCTTTATAGATGATATTCTTGTCTATTCAAAGATAAAGGAAGAACATGCAGATCACTTGAAAATTCTATTGAATACCCTGAGAAAGGAGAATATTTATGACAAATTTACCAAGTGTGAATTTTGGCTTAAAAAAGTTTCATTTTTTGGTCACATAATCTCAAAAGAGGGGATATCGGTGGATCCAGCAAAAATAGAGGTTATCGAAAGATGGTCGAGACCAACAATAGTAACTGAGATATGAGGTTTTCATGGTTTGGCTGGATATTATCGACGTTTTGTGAAAGATTTTCCACGGTCATCTAATCTACTCACCAGGTAGACTCGAAAAGGTGTTAAGTTCATGTGAACGGAGGAGAGTGAAGATAATTTCAAGGAGTTAAAAAGAAGGTTATCCAGTGCACCTGTGATCACAATGCCTTGTAGTGGAGAAAGGTTTGTGATCTATAGTGATGCATCCAAGAAGGGATTGAGGTGTGTTCTCAAACAAATAAATATGTTGATAGCTTACGCCTCATGAAAGTTGAAAATCCTTGAGCAAAATTACCCAACTCATGACGTGGAATTAGCCGCAGTAATATTTGCATTAATGATTTGGAGGCATTATAATTATGGTGAAAGGTGTGATATTCATACTGATCATAAAAGTTTAAAGTATATTTTCACACAAAAGGAGTTTAATATGCGCCAAAGAAGATGGTTGGAGATGATTAAGGATTATGAATGCTCAATTCATTACCACCCTGGGAATGTAAACAAGGTGGCAGACGCATTAAGTCGAGAAGACCATGCTAGATTATCCATGATGAGAATCACAAAAGATCCAATATTTATGGATTTATAAAGGATGGATCATGAAATTATAATGGAAGGGGAAAATCTTATCTTTTTGAAATGAATTTTCAACCTTCTATACATGTGAATATTTAAGAGGCACAGAAAGAAGATGTAGAGTTACAAAAGAAGGTGAGAAATGTTCCTGAATTCCACATTGATTGTGGTGAAATAATAAGGTTCAAGAATTGGGTTTGTGTTCCTCCCATTGCAGAATTAGAGAAGTAAATATTCGATTAATCTCATAGTTCTTCATTCTCTATTTACCCAGGAAGCACGAAGATGTATAGGAACCTGAAAGAGTACTTCTGGTGGGATGGCATGAAAAGATATGTTTCTGAATATATCTCTCGATGCTTGGTTTCTCTACAAGGTAAAGTTGAGAGACATAAGTATATGGGTATGTTACAACCATTACCCATACCAGAATGGAAATGCGAAAACATCACTATGGACTTTATCATTGGACTTCTTAAAACATCCAAAGGAAATAATGTTATCTCGGTTATATTTGATTGTCTTACAATGTCGTCACACTTCATTCCTATTAGAGATGATTTATCTCTTGATCAGCTTGCCAGGATATATGTGAAGGACGTGTCAAGATTTCATGGAGTACCACTTTCCATTATATATGATTGGGATCCGAGGTTTACCTTGATGTTTTGGTGAAGTCTTCAACATACTCTAGATACAGAGTCAAGTTTCAATACTGCTTAACATCCTCAGACTGAAAATCAGTCTGAGAGGACAATTTGAACTCCAGAAGACATGTTGAGAGCTTTCTCTATGGATTTTCAAAGGTGTTTGGGATCAACACCTGCCTTTGGTGGAATTTTATTATAATAATATCTTTCACTCTAGTATTCTGATGGATCCTTACGAAGTTCTCTATGGAAAGAAATGAAGAACTCCAACTTACTGGGATAAAGTTGGGGAAAGAGAGTTATTAGGACCTGATCTTGTTGATGAGATGGAAGAAAAGGTACGATCTATTCAACAACACATAAGTGAAGATCAGAGTTGAAAAAAAAGTTATGCCGACAACCAAAAAAAAAGACCTAGAGTTTGAAGTGGGTGATAAAGTGTTCTTAAAAATATCTCCTTGGAAGAGAGTAATGCGATTTAGAAATAAGGGAAAGCTGAGCCCTAGGTATATTCGTCCTTTTGAGATACTGGATTTGTTTGGGAATGTAGCTTACCGATTGGCGCTTCTACCGAATCTCTGTCAAGTTCATGATGTGTTCCATGTATCTATCCTGAGAAAGTATGTACCTAATCCTTCACATGTATTAAGATCAGAAGTTGTATCGTTAGAGAAAAATCATTCTTATGAAGAACACCCGTTAGAGATTCTGGATCGTAGTGAAAATGTTCTACGAAACAAGACCACTCGCATGGTTAATGTTTTATGGAGAACCACCAATTAGAAGAAGCTACATGGGAACTTGAGGATATTATGAGGGTGAGGTATCCTCATTTGTTTGTTACGAAAAGAAGAATTTCAGGGGAGAAATTAATTTTAAGGGGGTAGAATGTAACACCCTGAGATTTTATGATAATTTTTTTTATGGTTTATGATAATCTTTCACTATACTCAACACTGGCATGGCTTGCGTTACATGCAAGAGCAACCTTCCTCGATAGCTTGTGTTGCACGCAATGCTGAGTTTCACTAAACAACAACATATAATTACAATATAATGAACTAGCCGTTACGAATAGAATTAACTGAATTTTTAATTTTATATCATTATAATTCATCTTACATATTTTCAAGAATGATGTATGGAAACAAAATCAATTTTTCGGATAAAATAAGTATTTTTTTAAAAAATGCAGTTTTGCCGCCTTTTGATGGCGCAGCCTTTATAAATATAAATTTTGACAAGTTTATAAGTTCCATTTTACAAAATAATCTTCTTATTTTGAATCATGATATAAAAATTGACGTTGGATAAATTTTTGGTATTTTTCTGATAAGTTTCTTATTTTGATGAATAGTATAAATACGGTAAATTTTAATTAAAAATAGATTTTTTCATCAAGATAATTTATATGGATAAATTATAATATTGAATGATTTAAAATTATAAAAAAAATATTTTTACCATTTAATATAATTTATGTCACTACCATTAATTTCACATTAAATTCATATGTAAAGACATTTCAATCTTTGGAAATGTTTTAACTTTTAAAACTCATTTTCTTAACAACATGAAAATTTTAATTTAATTACATTAACATATCTATTTTGAATTTTAAAAAATGGATTCCATATTTGGATTCAGTGGGTCCAAATTATGTTAATAGGTTACTTTAATTTTTTTTGATATTATGAATAGTAACTACGATAATTTTTATTTACTACAATTAATTATAAATCATGTAATTAAGGGTAAACCTAAGATTATAAAATTACCCTAACACATGAAAAAATTATATTGGATGAATAACAGTCGACCCATATCACCTAAGGGTTGTAATAGATTCATTTCATGGACTTTTTACTATGAGAATGAAATAATTATTATTAAAACCAAAGAAAGTTACAACATGTCACTCTCTTATATCTTATAAGTGTAATAATTTTAATTCAGTGATACACTTCATAAAACATAGAATATAAATATTCGATATAAATATAATAAAAGCATCTACATCATGATATTTTATTTATAATTTTTAGGGATAAAATAATTATCATTAATGATGACACAATAGTGATGTAGAAAGTATTTTTTTGATTGAAATATACAATAAATGGTTTTAAAATATTAATATAAATATTATATGAACTAAATAATGTGCTCCATTAATTTTATATATAAATATTACATGTTAGGAAGATATTAAATATTTTGGATCGAACATATCTTTAGTGTGTATTTTATTTTAATTCAAATAAATGAATAGTGTCAAACTTGACACTATTGTTATTTTATAAAAAAACATATTATTAAATGGATTAAAAATCAAGAAAATATTTAAAAATTATAAATTGAAATTTACATGGTCTAAGATGTCTTAATTTATCCAATTATGTATAATTCATAACACATAAGTAATTATTTATAACAATTTATAATTTCGAATATTATTACCACAAATAAAATTAAATAGATTAAATAAGGATAAATCAAGTTGATAAGGCTTAAAATAAATTCCCAATATGTCTAAATTTTATTGGCTGATGATATTACAACCCTATATCATCTAATATTCGTATTTAAGTCATTTTTGAGGTTTTTAAGTGGGTTTTGAATTTATTATAAATTAATATTTCTTATGTTTCCAAAGGTGCCCCTCTCCTACCCTATAATAGGGCACCTCCTCCCTCTCCTCCTCACACCATTGTGAGATTTCACTCTCGGCCAAACCCTGAAAATATTTCTTTACCACTTCCCTAGAATCATACTAGAGGTCCTGATCTTCTTCAAAGACCAACTTTATTGCCCTAAGAGGAGGTTAAGAAGAGGCGTGTCAAAGAAGAAGTAATATCCTTTACCGATTATTTCAAACTTATTTCTTCTTCTACTTCCTATATACGAGTTGTTTAATTATTAAGTAATAACTCCAGTAGAAATTGTATACTGATATGTTATTATGAATATGTAATAGCCATGTTCTATCCTATATCCATCCTATGAAAAAAATGAAATCACCACACGTGCGGACGTATGACCTACCGTCTCTACGCCATGGTGTAATCTCTTATTTCATCAGTAACATTCTTGGATGGGTATATGATGGAATAAATAACTATATATTATTACTGTAAAGTAATATTTATTCTGAAATATTATACACCATACACGTCAATACAATTCCACAATCATGGGAATGATATCATCGCTCGTGCGTACGTAAGGACTACCGTCTCAACGATGTGATGCGACTCATTCTACATGATCTTCATTGAATAATTATTATATAAATTAATTTATTGGATAAATATGATATATATTACCAAAATAACATTCTGTAAATGAGGTATCTATCACCTAAAAAGAGTAATAAAAATTTATTCGACAAAACATGCATAATAACATAAAGCAATGAACCCCCAAATAACAAGTAGCAATGAAATATTACTAATAAGAAAATAATACTATAACCATATATGATATCATCAAAATGAATATTATTCTGTAATAAGTCAATGACATTATTTAAATCATTATACATGAGGTTCAAATATGTATGAAGCATATCAGATCTAAGGTAAGGGAAAATCTCACAATCTCATTTTTATCTGATATTGTTTATACATCTGAATTTACTGGGGAATATTTGTCATACACATCAATGTTTCCCCAATATTTAATACTATTTCTATCCTCCCACAATTTTTTAAATAAAAATTTTCCTATTGGTGAATTTTTAGTAAAACATATGAAAGGAATATTTTTTCTTTTTCTGTACGAGATACTTTTTGACTTTTCCGGCCAAAGTACTAGAAGAATTTTCTTTTAACATATATCACATAAATGGATTATTATGATTACATAGAAAATTATTTCCATGAAGCTTCCTCTATATGTTTTCAAGTTTATTTATAATTGACTTTATTAAGTTTAAAATTGTATGACATCTTAAGAAAGGAAAAATGTTTTTGAAGTAGAATGGATATTTTCCTCAAGAATGGAGTTCAAGTGTCTTATCAAAATTATTTTCCATCTAAGATAATATAGGGTTCTATTTATATCCCTATTTTTACATTGATTTGATTATGTTATGATGGAATTATTTTTATGAAGTCTTTTTATCTTATATGGTTTATGTTATGATGGCATGATGTTTAAGATTCCCATTTTTATTACATGGGTTATGCTATGATATATGATTTATGGTTTTGTGGAACACATAAGAATGGATTAATTATGTGATAGGTGGGACCTATATCTCCCTCTAATGCATTGGGTAAAGATTTTTATCTCATTATATAGACATGGCTGGAACGGAAAGTTAATCTGGTTCAATGATACAGGACTGGAACGAGGAGTGAACTCGTTTCAGAAATGGACTTTGTCCATTATGATAGTCTTGGAAATGAGTCTTGAATAATAAGAGAAGATTTTCTATGATTATGTGTGTATGCCACAAAGTTTCATGTATCATGTTATGATTATTGGGATTACATTTCACTACAATGATTTTCCCCATGTTATTATATTATGATTTCTTCTACAGGTTTAGATTTTCAAATTGTTATGTTCTTATGAATATGATATGATTAATATTTACTTTTTTTACCCTTACTCATCATTTGAGCTCACCCTTTTGTATGTTTTCTTTTCCCCAGGTTAGGATGAAGGGTATAAAGTAGGATATTCTTAAAGGGACTCTAGATATGATGAAATAAATAGGAGACAATGTAGATGTTTTATGAACCAGTTGTTCAGGTTTCCCAGTTTCTAATGACACTATACCTATAGGGTCCTATCATGGTTTTGTTATATGTTGTAATAAGTATGCTTCAATTCTAAAGTCACAATAATGTATGTAATGTATGGGTCGTTATATCCATCCTTCTATCAGTCTTACCCTAGACATCGATGCACTGATGTCGTTGTTCACCCACACATCGATAGTTCATGTTTTTACTTCTGCCTTTCCCTGCCACCGATAGTTTCTGACTTGTCTCGCCACTCCTCACAGTGTCACCATTGTTTGACCTGTCCATCACGCACCACGCATCTCAATCCTATAGTACCCCTTTTCTTCCACCATTTCCTCTACCTCTTCATCTTCTTCTTTCTCTACCACCGGTACTTCCACCCTACATCTCTTCTATTGTAATACCACATATTGGACTAGAATCATACCATAATTTAAAAAATAATCAAAAATATCCAATTTAAGACCCAGAAATCAAGAAACCCTAAATCGTTTTGAATTCAAATCAGTTCAACTATCTAAATAAAAATCTTCTTGGTGATGGATATCTCACCTCTTCTGCTGGATAATGATGGAGCAGGGTTGTGCCGGAGCCTAGTTCAAGTGTAAGATAGAGCTGGTGTCGCTTGATGGTGTTGAGAGATACCCAAGCTGCCGCCCGGTGTCCACACCGTCAACCGCCATATGAGATGAACTTTGAGATACTGGAGTTTCCGCGTGATCTGGAGGAGAAATCGCTGCACCTGGTTGAACCACGCTGCTATGGAGGAGTAGGAGAAACCGCATAATCCTTTTAGTGATGCAAATCAGGTTTGGATCACCTTACTGAAGGAGTAGATGGAAGCCGCGGTCCAGCTTGGAAGAAGAAGATCCCCCTGCTATGCAGCGCGGCTGTCTTTGTGAAGAAGGAGACCTCCCCCTCATGCCAATAATTGTGGGGGAGGGATAATATTGGTTTAAAATAATAATAATAAATTAGACTAATTAACAAACAAACAATTAAATAAATAATAAATTAACAAAAATTTATCATAATAATTTAATAAAAATTTATTATAATAAATTAGTAATTATTAATTAATTAAAACTTGAATATTAAACTAACTAAATTAACTAATTAAATTAATTTTTAATTTAATATAACTTTTTTTAAAATAACGTAATTAATAGTGGTACAATTTAAGAATTAAATTTAGTTATGTTAACTAATTATTAATAATATTAATATTAATAAAATAAATTAATGAATGAAAATAAATTAAAAAAATATAATTTTATTAATGTTTTTATTCATAATATTAATATTTAATATATTAAATAATAATTATCAACTTTGGTTTTTTTAATTAATTTTAGTTAAACTTTAACGAGTAATATAACACTTAGCTTAAAAAATAACTTTTTCTATTCTTTAAGTTCTCATTTACTTATTTTCCTGTTCTAACATTATAGGTTCATTCTAGAGGTGGGAAAATGTCCAGGTGCATTCAACCAACTCACTCAGAGTTAGTTACATGGGAAAAGATAGTGCAATGTGCCAGTAGTGAAAAAACACACGTGTGCGGTGTACAACTGAAGGATTTCTAAAGTCGGTGGAAATGATTGGTGACATGCGGAAGATGAAAATTGATATATAAAACAGAGATGCAACATAATTTTCTGGTGGGATGCGAATTCCTTCAACACATCCTGAGAGCCGGTGCCGAGGAGAAGTGACCGGAAGGCGACTCTGGAACCACTTCTTGGAGCTGGAGGAAGGCAGGAGCAACAACAGTTTATGATAGTAGAGGGAGTTTTCTTCCCCTGTTATCTTTAAATTATTATCTTTTGTAATTGAATTGTTTTATTATACGTAATAGAGATGATTTCTAGATAATTATTTAGTTCAAGGATGAAATGAAGTACTACTGGTTATTTCTAATTCTCATTTCACTTAATCATTTCAATGAATTTAGTAACGATCAGCTAGATCAATACCGAGTTCATCTAATTTCTTGTATCAATAGAAAATACTCTCAAAACATAATAGATAGTTGGAGAGACTGATTTTGGAAACATTTTTCAAAATAAAGATTCAAAAGACATCAAGAATTACAGTGAATATTGTCTTGTTGTTAATTTTCAAAACAGTTCATGGTAGATTAATTTTGGTGTCGCGAACTCTTAAATTGGATTACTAGTGTGACTTAACTCCTGGTGAGCGAGGTGAGTCATATTATTTACAATGGTACTCTACAACAACCTATAAATGAATTGAAATACCTTCAAAAATAGTAGAATGGAGAATACTCCTAGAGCATTTTAATAGATTGTCCTTTAATCAGTGTTCTAAATCTCTGTTATTCCATGTTTTCTACTGTCTCTTGCCTAAAACTAGTTTAAATACATGTTTTCTAATGTTTTGTCACTATACTACTTATAAAATGTAAAAAAGATAATAAAAAATCAAAAAGTAAGAAAAAGAAAATTCACTCCGCTGCTGACAACAGTGTAGCTTCCTAGTGTTTTTTAGAATATTAGTGGCCAAATTTCCCTTCCATGTGGGTTCGACACTACATGCCACAAATATAGTAGTTAGTAGAAATATAAATTTTAAACTTTTACCAACTTCAATGACAGTTTAGGTCATGTTTTTTGTGCCGTTGTTGGGAAAGGTACGAGACATTACTCTAAAAAATCACATATATTAAAAATTTAAAAAAATATGAAAATTTGACAAATAAAAAAATTTGTGTCACTTTTTTCTGAATTTTTACAGTTGATAGTGTCTTTTATTTCTTTTTGTATGAGCCCAATAACTTCTGGTTCTAAATTAGAGCCTCTGAACCTTGAATTTGATAAAAATTTAACTTCTACAAGAAGAAAAAACGAAATTGAAATGGAAAACATAGATAATAGAGTTCCTCCACCTAATAACTACCAAAATCAACCCGAACTCTTAGATGAAAATGAAAGGCCTTGGATGAGGGAATTCCAACTTTCTCAAGTTTCAAGCAATCCATCATCCATTAGACTATCTCCTAGGGCCAGAAACTATGAATTGAAACAATCACACATATATCTTCTTCCTAATTTTATTGGGCTCTCTAATGAGGACTCTCTAGCCTTCATTAGAGACTTCAATAAAACTGTGCAAAAATTACATCTTCTAGGACTCATAAAAAATGAACTTCGAATGAGAGTCTTTCCCTTTTGCCTTAAAAGGAATGCTAGTAATTGGTTTCTGAGTCTAGATGAGAAAATTTTTTAAAATTGCGATCAAGTGTATAACTAATTCATTATGAAATTTTATCCTCAAAGATTAAAAGGTGAACTTAGAAAAAAACAATAGTTTTTAACAATAGGATTTATAATCTTTTCATGAATCTTGGGATACATTCAGGGATCTTCTTAGGCAGTTTCCCCATCATTAACTCCCATCACACCTTCTTATAGATACTTTCTATGGGCTGTCCTCCTCTAGACATAATATAGTTAATCAAGCTGCTTGGGGAAATTACAATGATATAAAAAATGAAGAACATAGACAGATATTTAATAATCTTGCACTGAATTCAAAGCATAAAAATTCAAGAAGAAAAAGAGTCAACAGAAATGTTATTTCAAACACTGGTTCAGGGAATTAAACTAAAGCTCAACTTTCTGAAATCACCAACCAACATCAATATTTAATGAACCAGAATTATAAGCAAACTTTTAACCATCTTGGATGTCAATATACCTACCAATCATTAAGGTAATAGTTTTTTCAATGTGGTATGTTGGGGATACTGAAATTTTTTGGCCTAATTTTGATATGACATCCCAACAACAAGAACACTCAAACTTTGTTAACTATGGTCATAGGATTCCTCCTAAAGAAGAAACATTTTCAAACAATTACAATCAAGGCTATAGGAACAACCCTAATCTGTCCTGATAAGACCATGGCTTAATTAAACAATCCACTTCCCCTAACTAATCTAATCAACCAAGACCAAAAATTTGAAATCAATAGAGGGGTGTATATTAAAATGTAAAAGGAAACAATGATAATCACATGTCTTCTAAGATTGATCTAATTTTGAATAAAATCAACAGTCAAGAAGAAACATATATGACTCAAATGTCCGAACATCAAAATAAATACAAGTTTGATAAAATAAAAACTGATGTTAGAATACCGAACATGGAAACACAACTAGGTCAACATGCAAGAGATTTTTCATCTAGGTAAAAAGGGTGATATCCAAGTACCACTTAACATAACACTTGAGAGAATTCCATGGTTGTTTCCACTATATGTGGGCTAAATTCTCAAACTGTTGCTGATAAAGAAACTGAAAATACCCAATACAAATATCTATTTCAATCTGGTAATAAACATATTCTTTGCACACATGCTAAAAATTCACAAAAAAAGTCTTGAAAATGATCAGAATCTGAATTTTACACTTGAAACTCAAGATGAAACTTCTTCTAAAAATAAAATGAATAATGGAAAAGAAAACGTTGAGGAAGAGGTGAGGGATATGCCTACTGTCTTGATAAAGTTTTCCCCACCCATCCCTTTCCCTGAGAAGCTGAAAGCTCCAAGTAACACCGAGTCTAAACATCTCCAGTTCCTTGGTATCCTTTCTAAATATCAAGTGAACATTCCATTCATTAACGCTTTAATTAAAATTCCATCATATTTGAAATATATTAAGAAAATTGTTTCTAAAAATAATCTGTAGAAAAATTTTCTACTTACAGCCTCACTGAATAGTGCAGTGTTGTGCTCCAAAAGAAAATCCCACCTAAACTGAAATACCCTGGTAGTTTTGTCATACCTTGCAAACTTGGAAACTCTGTCCATCTCAACTGTTTGTCTGGTTTAGGTTATACCATTAATCTGCTCACATACTCACTTTTTCTACAGTTGAGTTTGGGTGACCATCAACCCACCACATTCATACTACAGTTACATGATAGATCATTCACTCATCATGTGGGTAGGGTAGATGATTTTTTAGTTGGATTTGGGAAGCTGTTTTTTACTCATGAATTTTTAGTCATGGATATGGAGTGTAATCAAGAGGTGACCATCATCTTGGGTAGGCCCTTCTTGGCCAAATTTTGTGATGTCATTGATGTTTTCAAGGGTCAATTAATTTTTAAAATTTGAGAACATCAAGAAGAGTTTAATGTGTTTAAAAAAGTTAAAGGACCGAATTTTTAAGAAAACTATTCAATGTTAGAGTCTTTAGAAGATTAGAACTGAACAGAGAATATTGAAAAATATTAAAATAAATCCTATACTGAAGAAAAGAATTATGAAGATGAAAATATTTGTGAATCTATTTTAGATGTTGAAAATTATGCTCAGACACTAAATCTGGAAAATTTTCCAAAACTGGAATACTGTCCAGTTTCTGATGTGGAAGAGTCCTCTATTTCTGAACATAGGATCTTATTGAGTGAATTTGAGGGTGTTTTTGTTAACACCAATATTTCTGAACACATTGATAATATTTAGGGATAAATTATAAGAAAACATTATGATTCTTCTCTGATTAATTTGTTGAATTCTGATATGGAAAATCTGGACAACATAATGCCCAATTTTGATAGTGGCACTATTACTTATGAATCTAAACATTAAATTGAAATACTTTAATTGTTAAAACTTCCTTACAAAAGATATGTTAAATATCTTATACCTCTTAGGACTAAGATTCTTTTTTCTACTATAGAACCACCCATTCTTGAACAGAAACCACTCCATGATCATATTAAATATTCATTTCTAGGTGAGAACTCTACTTTTCTTGTAAAAATTTCTACTGAACTTATTGAAAATCAATAGGAAATATTACTGAATGTATTGAAGAGGTTTAAATCTTCCAAAGTCTAGAAAATATCTATTATCAAGGTTATTAGTCCCTCATTTTTTATGAATAAGATACCAATGGAGTCTGACCATAAGCCTAGGGTAGAGTGTCAAGGAAGGTTGAATCCTAACATGAAAGAAGTTGTGAGATAATAAGTGATTAAACGGAGGGAAACTGGAATGATTTATCTCATTTCTAAAATTTCTTGAGTCATCCCTGTCCACGTTGTTCCCAATAAGGGAGGTTTCACTATAGTTAAAAATGAAAAGAATGAAGAGGTATAAGTTATGAAAGCTATAAAATGGAGAGTATGTATAGAATTTAGGAAGATTAATTCAGCCTCTAGGAAGGACCATTTTCCAATGAACTTTATGGACCAAAGGCTTGAGAGGATTGCTGTAAATTATTTTTTCAGTTTCCTGGAAGGGTATTCTAGTTACAACTAGATTCCTGTTGCACTAAAGGATCAAGAAAAGACCACTTTCGCATGCACCTTTGGAACATTTTCCTATAGTTCGTTCCCCTTTGGGTTTTGTGGAGCTCCGACCACCTTTCAAATGTGTATGGTGGCTATCTTTTCAGATATGATTGAAACAATCATTGAGTTCTTCATGGATTATTTCTCCATTGTGGGTATTACTTTTGATACTTGTCTTGAAAATCTTGAATTAGTCTCAGAAAGATGCATTGAAACCAAACTTGTTCTTAATTGTATGAAATATTAATTCATGGATACATAAGGTTTTGTGCTTGGTTATAAGGATTCAAAGAGAGTTCTAGAAGTTGATACTGCTATGAATGATGTTATTCAAAAACTACCACCTCCCGTAAATGTCAATGGTGTTAAAAGTTTCTTAGGGCATGTCGGTTTCTACCGGAGATTCATAAAAGATTTTTCTAAAATAACTAAGCCCTTGTGTTCTTTGCTGGTCAAGGATGTACCTTTCAATTTTGATGAAAACTGTATGATATAATTTTATCTGCTTAAAGAGAAACTCACTACATAACCTATCATAACTGCACCAGACTAGAAATTACCTTCTGAACTAATGTGTGATGCTAGTGATATGGATGTAGGTGCTTTCCTTGGATAGGGGAAAGATATGAAACTGCATGTGGTGTATTATGAAAGTAGACTGTTAGATGATGCACTAAATAATTATTCCACTACTTAATAAGGATTTTTAGCTGTTGTATTTTCTTTAGAAAATTTTAAAAAGTATCTATTAGGTTCAAACGTCATAATTTTCACTGATCATTCTTCGTTAATGTACTTTCTTTCTAAGAAAGAAAAAAACCCAGGCCGATTAGATGGAATCTATTGTTACAAGAGTTTGATTTAGAGATTAGGGATAAGCAAGGAGCTGAAAATTTAGTTGTTGACCACCTTTCAAGGCTTCCTTTTACTCAATATGAATTGAAATTTCTAGGGATATTAACTCTTCCTTTCATAATTAAAATATTCTCACTGTGTCAATCAGGCAATTTTCTTGGTTTGATGATTTCTTCAACTTCCTTGCAGTAGGTGTCTTTACCAAAAATATATCAAATAATCAAAGAAATAAATTTATTTCTGAACTTAAATATTATATTTGGGATGATGTTTTTCTGATTTGGTGATGTGTTGATGGTATTCTTAAGAGATGTATACCTAAGGAATAGATGATGAATGTCTTAGAAAATTTTCATTCTTCACCTTAGAGGGTTCACCATGATGGTAAAATAACTGCTCATGAAGTTTTAAAATCTGGTTTTTATTGGACTACACTCTTTAAGGATGTTAGGAGATTTTTGGTTGGTTGTGATAGGTGACATAGGTATGGTAATGTGGGTAGGAAGCAAGAGTTACCCCAAAAAGGAATTCTGGAAGTTGAAATTTTTTATGTTTGGGGTTTATATTTCATGGGTCCATTTCCATAATCTCATGGGAATGAGTATATACTTGTTGATGTTGACTATGTTTCAAAATGGGTTGAGGTAGTGGCACTAACCAACAATCAATCCAATTCTATAATAAAATTTTATAACAAGAACATCTTTACTAGTTTTGGAGTCCCAAGAGCTTTTATCAATTATAATGGAACACATTTTAAGAACTGTAAATTTAAATCTATGATGGAGAAATATGGATGTGTTTATAAACCCGGTACTCTTTATCATCCACAGTCTAGTGGACAGGTGGAAATTTCATATAGGGAACTGAAACAAATTGAAGAGAAAATTGTGTCAGACTCTAGGAAATAATGGTCTCTTATGTAGGATAAAGCTTTATGGGATTATAGAACTGCTTTCAAAACCCCAATAGGTATGTCTCCTTATAGGGTTTTGTTTGGGAAATGCTATCATTTACCAGTGGGGTTGCAACACAAGTCTTATTTGGCAGTTAAGGCTCTATACTTTGACTTTAAGAGTTCTGGTGAGAGGAGATTTTTTGAGATGAGTGAACTTGCTGAGATTAGGAGACAGAGTTATGATAATTCAAAGATTTATAAAAAGGGGAACAATATCTTTCATTATTCAATCATTCAAAACATAGAGTTCAAACCTAGATAGAAGGTCCTTCTCTTTAAATCTATACTCAAACTCATTCCTGGAAAGCTTCAGTCCAAGTGGTATGGATCATTATCTATAGTGAGAGTGCTTAATAATGGAGCTTTAGAAATTTTAGGTGAAGAAAATAAACCCTTGTTAGTTAATGGAAAAAGAGTGAAAATTTATTTTAAAAGACATCTGAAGGGTTTGGCTGCCTTCACTGAGATTGAAAACTGATCTTGAATAAAGTCTGGCTAAAGACTTCAAAACATTTCACTGCATGGGAGGAAACTTGTGGTTCTTTTTTTCTTTATGTTGTTTCTTTTTAACTTTGAATAAAATTATACTTATTTTCTATATTTTTTTTGAAATACCTATTACTTCTTGTTCTGTGATTCTAGTTTTTGTCATAGGTTGCTACTGCTTGTGTCAATAAAGAAGTGGAATTACTATTATCATTTTTGGACAAGTACTTAGTCAGGGATGTACTTCAACATTCTACATTTATTTCTACTCCTTTTTTTGTTAATAAAAATTCTTCTTCTTTTAGAAATTATGGTACATATATCTGAAAACCTGCTGCATGACTTTTATAAAAAATTATGCTCTATATGTTGTGGCTTTAAAATAAATTCTTTTTATTTAAAAAATTCTGTTGAATGTTTTTCGCCACTACAAAAGCCTTTTTTTGAAAATATGCATGTGCTTGTTGCTGTGAACTGAAATTCATTTTTTAAAACCTATTCAATGCATGAAATTAAATTTGGGGGGATACATTCTTGCTGGTAGTTTATGTTTTTATTATAACAGACTAGTCTATAAGGTGTTTAGCATGCATCTTTCTACTATATCTAATATCTATTTGAATCTTACTTAGTTAAAATTCTTACACTGAATTAATTGTGCACCCACAAGTTATATGATTTGTTTAAACATTAATGGAAAATATTTTTCACTGAACAGAAATGCTAATGTATATTCATGCTAATGAACCTGCTGATTATTTATTCATTGTGGCACAAAACATTTTTTAATTTCAAAGAGACCCTTTATACATGTCATAAATCTGCTAAATTAAAAATCATTTTTGAAACTTAATTTATTAATTGTTCTTCTCCACTTTAGAAGTCAACTTTTGGGAAAATGTTGGGTTTTATGTGTGGGGGAGGGGGTCAATTCATGATTATGATAAACTATGTTTAATTGAGTGATCATAAATTCCCACTACAACTTAAATCTTTTTGCTAACAAATGGGTATTTTAAAAAAAAATCTTTCACAATTTTAGGCTGTTAACTATTTTCCAATGGTTATTTCCTATGGATGGTATTAATTTGGTAGTTAAGTTGTTCATTGAGTCTAAAATTAATGATATAAATGATTTCTGAGTGATATTTACTTAACGGGTTTATTAAAATTTGGTTTGGGGACAATCATTGAAGGTGATTTGGGTTATAAGTTCGTGGAGATATGATCATAGCCATGGAACTGGAAGTTTTATTCTGATTTTAGGGGCCTCATTCATTTTATATTATTAAAAATATTCATCTTAATGAGATAATGTAATTGATTTTTATATAAACCATTTGGAACTGGAGTAATTTGTGCATCTGGGATCCCACAGTGAATCTATGAAGCCCTAGATATTGGGTGGGTTTCGGTTTATTATAAGCCCTCTGTTCACTTCAATAAGTGTATTTCACAGTTCTTAGCACTATGATAAATGGATTGGGAAAAATTAAAAAAATGTCTAGTGTCAAAAATGAGTTCATTAAGGTGAGGGAAATGATGAACGTAAAATGAAGAATGGGACAGTTGTATTGTATGGAAATTATTTAGGTTGTATCCATATGTTGATTTGACAAGAAATATATTTATTTTTGGAACCTAGGTGAAAAATCAAAGTACAAAGTTCCTCTGTTAAGATCTCACATCCATTGATATTTTCCCTCATGTCAATTTTGAATTTAGAACTTGAGCTTTGATTGAAATGAATCATTATGTAGAATCAAAAATGAGGCATAACATCTTCATTACTTGATGATTCATAGCTTTCTTGATTACTCTTTGATTATTTGTTCTAGGTAATACACCATTTAAAGCATATTTTTCAAAAAAAAATGATGATAGTTTATGTCCTCTATTTTTCAGTGCTGAACATGTTACAGTGTAGTCTTAATAATATACACTTAACTGTTTTCAATGAAAATAAGACATGGGGATGTTTGAGGACAAACAATTCTTAAGTGTGGGGGAATTTAATGTGGCTCTATTTTTACATTGTTTTTCCACATCTTCTATTTTATTTTTATCAATTTAATTATGTATTTTGAAACTTTTTAATAAATAATGGAACTTTTGTAAATTTTATAACTACATATCTTAATTAATAATTTTTTATAATTAAATATGTGATTTTAGTCCTCTTATATAGTCTATCTAATTATTAAAAATTTATTAACTTACATTTTTTATTAATAATATTAATTTGGTTTAAATTTTAATAAATCTAAATGTTTAATATTTAATGAATTTTCATTTTTATTTGTATTAAACTAATCTAGGTTTTTATTTAAAACATTCCCCTTTAATTCTGATTTAATTAAATAAATTACCTATACTTTTTAACTTGTTCAATTATTCTTCTAAGTAAATAAGTTTTGAAATTCAATTTAATAAAATAACATGGTCTTAATTTTAAGTATTCATTTTTTCAGTTAATTAATTAACTCTGTTGTTTAATATCAGTATTTATTTTAAATTTCATGTTTGTAGATAGTTCATTGTAAGTGTTTTTCATTTAGTTATAAATTTATTTAATATTAATAGTTATGAACTCAGTTAATAATTAGTCACTTTTTTAGTTTATTAAATAATTTATTTAGTTTTTAGTTACATTTAATTATTTAATATTAAAAAATTTCGTTAATTTCTCTTTTGTCTTAATTAATTAGCATTTGTTCATTTTATTATCTATTATAAATTAATTTTTATTGTTATCATTTTTAATTTGTACTATCTGATAGTGACTCACCAATATTTTCTCACACTGATGTTTTTTATTTTATCGGTTAGTTGTGACTCACCGATTAGTTCGAAATGCCACCGGTCTCTTGAAACGCACTGATGTGGCAATGTGTTGATCCTTCCATTAGTTTCGGTCTCTCTTTTTAAAATTTTGGTGAGTCATTTTTTTATCAGTGAGTGATTAAATCACCATTTAATTTCATTTCTTCAGTGAGTTCTGATTTTATTTTCATCAATCAGTGAGTCACTGTCTCACCGATATTATAAATCATCATTAGTTTCACGTCGCGACGATTTCTTTTCAATATTTTAAATATCATTTGTTCATTATATTAATTTATCTTCTTTCGGTGTCTTATTTTTCATTGAGTCAATTTATTAAAGCTATCTGTTACTTATTTCCACCGATCTATTATTTTTATTTTATCTTTTGGTGAGTCATTGACTCGCCAATTCCATCTTTCTAACTGTCTCACCCCTGACATCGACGCACTGATGTCATTGTTCACCCAGACACCGATAGTTCAAATTTTTACTCCATCATTTCCCTTCCACCGATTGTTTCGGCCTTATCACACCACTCCTCACAGCTTCACCATTGTTTGACACATCCATCACGCACGACACATCTCAATCCTATAATCACCCTTTTCTTCCTCCATTTCCTCTACCTCCACATCTTCTTCTTTCACTACCACCGGTACTTCCACCCTACAACTCTTCTATTTTAATACCACATACTGCACTAATATCATACCATAATTTCAAAATTAAACTAAAATTTCATATCCAAGAACAACAAATCAAGCTACCCTAGATCGCTTCGATTTCAAATCAGTTCAATTCACAAAAAAAAATCTACCCCGTGATGGATATCTCACTGCTTCTTCTGGATAAAGATGGATCAGTGTTGTTCTAGAGCAGAGTTCAGGTGTAAGACAAATCCAGCATCGCTTGATGCTGTTGAGATATGCGCTAGCTGCCACCCGGGGTTCACAACTTCAACGACCGCAGGAGCTGAACCTTGAGATACTGGAGTTGTCACGTGATCTGGAGGAGAAATCACTGCACCTGGTTGAACTGCACCACCATGGAGGAGTAGGAGGAACCACAGAATCCTTTTAGTGATGCGAATCAGGTTCAGACCTCCTTGCTTATGGAGTAGGAGGATGTTGTGGTCCGGCTTGGAAGAAGAATTTCACCCTGCATCGCAGCGCGGCTATCTTCTGGAAGAAGGAGACCTCCGCCTTGCACTGATAATTGGGGGGGAGGGGAGGGATAAGAATGGTTTAAAAATAATAATAAATTAAACTAATTAACAAAAAAAATAAAAAATAATAAATTAATAAAAAGTTATTATAACAAATTAATGAGTAATAATTAATGAAAACATGAATATTAAACTAATTAAATGAACTAATTATATTAATTTGTAATTTAATTTAACTTTTTATAAAATAAAGTAATTAATAGTGGTCCAATTTAAGAATTAAATTTAGTTATGTTAACTAATTAGTAATAGTATTTATATTAATAGAATAAATTAATTAATAAAAATAAATTAAAAACATGATAATTTTATTAATGTTTTTATTCATAATTTCAATATTTAATCTATTATATACTAATTATCATCTTTAGTTTTTTTAATCAATTTTAGTTAACATTTAATGAGTAATATAACACTTAGCTTAAAAATAACATTTTTATTTTTAAGTTCTAATTTATTTATTTTTCTGTTCTATCTTTGTAATTTAGTTAAATAGGCGGGAAAACGTCCAAGTGAATTCAACTAACTCACTGGAAGTTAGTTATATAGGAAAAGATAGTGTGACATGCCATTCGTGAGAAAACACATGACTGTGGTGCACAAGTGAAGGATATCTAAAGTTGGTTGAAATGAGAGGTGACATTTGGCAGATAGCAATTGATATATAAAATAGAGATGCAGTAGAATTTGGTGGGGTGACGCAAATTCTTTTAATATATTCGGAGAGCCATTGCCAATGAGAGGAGACTGGAGGGAGACTCTGGAAGCACTTCATAGAGCTGGAGGAGGGCAGGAGAAGCAACAGTTTAAGCTAGCTGAGAGAGTTTTTTTCCTCTATTATCCTTCAATTCTTCTCCTTTGTAATTGAATTGTTTTAGAATATGTAATAGAGATGATTTCTAGCTACGTCTTTAGTTCGCGGATGAATTGAAGTTCTACTGGGTATTTTTAATTCTCATTTCACTTAATCATTTCAGTGAATTCGTTAATGATCGGAGAGATCAATACTGAGTTCACTTAATCGCTTTTATCACTAGAACATACTCTCAAAATTTCAGTCAGTTGGCGAAACTGAATGTGGAATCATATTTCAAAAAAACAACGATTCAAAACATTTCAAGACTTACGGTGAGTTTGTCTTATTGTTAATTTTCAAAACAGTACACGATTGATTAATTTTGGAGTGGTGAACTCTTAAATTGGTTGACTAGTATGACATAACTCCTGGCGAGGGAGGTGAGTCATATTTTTTACAGTGGTACTCTACAACAACCTATAAGTGAATTGAAACACATTAAAAAACAGTAGAATAAAGATTACTCCCTAGGTGTTTTAATATATTGTCTTTTTATCAGTGTTCTAAATCTCTATTATTCCATGTTTTCTACTATCTCTAACCTCAATCTAGTTTAAAAACATGTTTTCCAATGTTCTGTCACTCTACTACTTATAAAAAGTAAAAGGATAATAAAAAAATTAAAAAAAATCACTCCGATACTAAAAATAGTGGAGATTCCATGTGTTTTTTAGATGATTAGTCGCCAAATTTAAATTCAATTTGGGTTTGGCCCTACTTTCCTCATATACAGTAGTTATTAGGAACATAAATTTTTAACTTTGAACAACATCAATGACAGTTTAGGTCAACAGTGAAGCCCATGAAAGAGAGATCATAAAATGGATATGTAAATAATAATAAATTTAAATAAAAATATCATACATTATGTTCATCAGTAGTATATACACCACAAAAAAATAAATTATTGGTGAATATGGAAAACCTCTTTTATAAATAAATGTGAGAATAGAAATTCCATAACAACTTTGTAATCAATAAAATCATATTCCCCATGAAAGAAAAATTATATAGATATTTAAATACCATATTATTCAGAATAAGTCTCATAAAATACATTCATGGGAATTATATACACCACATATATGAAATATGTGATGAATTTGACATGTATCTCATGAGAAATAAAAGTGAGATGAAAATACCTTAACTTATGTATTGACTCTCATCGTACTAATGAAATCCTACTATATAATAAGAATAATATTATTATAAATATATAAAATAACCTTATGAAATTATATCATGTCATATATGACTAAATTATGTCCTTCCATTAATCTTTTATTAACAATTCCATGTTGATGTTATGTTTTGGGTAATAACCGCTTTGTTTTTTGCATGTTTCTAGATTTGTGACATTTTTTGTACTCATAATTATATCACTATTTCATCATTTCATGAATTATAAACATGTAATTAATATAATATATATTCAGTTTATATTTATTTACAAAAAATTATAAAATATATAAACAAAAAATGAAATACATTGTTCCTGTAGACGGTAGGTCATAGGTACGCATGAACCGAGTTTCTATTTTGATATCCACATCATAGAAAAATGTTATTTAAAATATATGTGTACAAATAATATAAATCCAAATGAATTATTATTTCATATACATCATATTAATTCATTAAACCCATCTTTATTTCATTCCATGTTGTGTATTAATGAATGGCATCACTTTCTAGAGGTAGTAGTCTGCACGTCCACAGATGAGATTATCGTATTTCAAAAAAATTGAAATCATGAAATTAGGTGTTATATTAAAAATCCAAAAACGTAAATAAATCATATATATCATATATAATTCTAAATTAAATCATTCTTTCTAACCATTAAAGGTGTAAATGTAAGAATGAACGATATCGGTTTACGAGACGGTAGTCCACCGTACACAGAAATGCTGATTGTATATCGCATTTGAGAGAGGTGTGTGAGGGTATATGTTAATAATTTAATATAAAAAAAATACTAGTATGTTTATTATAATTATTTAATTATATAATAATGAAATAAAAATTATTTATGGGTTTTATGGAATAAATAAAACCATGAAGCTCATTGACGAATGTTACCTCTTATTTGGGTGTCCCCTTTCGATTTAAGAAAAATATGTCTTTGGATCAAATCTGACCAACGTAACTCCATTAGAATAAATTTAAGGTAGTTTTAAGGATTTATGGAAGGATTTTTTCCAAACCAAATAGGTTATTAAGTTTTAATGAAGAAGAAGAAGATATTACCTTTTATAAGAGAGGGGATGGTAACATTTGGAATTTATCAAAAGTTTAAATTATAATAAATTAAATCTCCATTAAAATACAGAAAAATATCGATTAATTTTGTTATAATATATTATTAGGTTGTAATATCATAAATAAAAATATTTTATAAATCTTTTGGTGTTATTTTGAACCTTATCATTTCGAATAATCCTTAGTTGTCCATTTTATCTTTAACTATGGTAGCAAAATTTTCCATATTAAGAGGATGTAATTATTATTTATAAAATTTATATTGTATAATAAATGACCATTTAATTATAGTTTAGACCATATAAAGTACATTTCATCCTTATAAAAAAAATTATAACATGTAAACAATTATTACAATTTTTATTTTCCTAAAATATCCTAAATGTCAATTTTTACACTATCCATTACTTACACATTAAGAAAATAAATACATTTATATAAGTTTTAACCAATTCATATAATACTCCCTTAAAATTTTATATTCACCAATAAAATCCATTTATTTCATTAGTTCTGTAAAATTATATTTCATTTAACATTTTTAATATCATTATTTAATTCTTTCATTAATTGAAGAATTATTGCATCAAGATTTGGAAATTATTCATGATAATTATTTATTCAATAAAAAAATAAAAAAATATTTCTAGGAATTATATTATTATTTTTCATTTTAAAATAATATACCTAGTCTATAATATATTCTACATAACCCAATATTAATAATTTTATACTTATTAAAAGTAAGTGTGTTACATTTTCTCACCCTTTTTGTTGTTAATATTATCTAAATTATTTTTATATAAACAGAACAAAAAATTATTCAATTTCGATACATATTAATTATGTTTTGTATTAACTTCATCCAATAAAATTTGGGCCTTTTAGGGTCATTTTATATCAATTATCACAATATTTGTAACTCAATTTGTCGAATTTTCCTTTTACTATGGAAATAAAAATTACAAAAGTTTCTATTCATATTGGAAAAAAGTAACCTATTTACTAAATTTAGTTCATTTGATTCCTAATATGAAATAAATTTTTCATAATTTTAAAGAATATTTTTTCTAAAATTAATTTAATATTAATCTCATTGACGTAATGAGAAAAAAAGTTTTTAAAGTGAAAACATTTAAAATATTGAAATTTTATTATATTCAAATTCAAGGAGAAATTGATTAAAATGGCCTAAATTATATTAATTGGTAAAATTTTTATCTAATTAAAATTTAATAAAGACATGTATATAATTTTACATTATAAATTATTTTTATGAAAATGATGCTTTCAATTGAAATTCATCATGTTTTATTACTCAATAAAACAAGAAACCTCTCAAAAATATTGAAAAAAATCAACCAAAGTAAATTTTGATATTATTATTTCTGAGAATGATTTTATTTATTTCAAATATAATTAATATAAGTTTCAAAAAGTATATTTAAAACAACTTCTTCATCAAAAATAGAAAAAACTACCTTTTAGAAAAATGATTTTTCTATATGTAATATGGGATTTGTTCTTATATCCTATCTAGAAAACACATAATATGAAGATTTAAAATTATATTTAAAATTATATATATATATCATTATTATAATCCAACAAGGGTGATTTTCCTATTTTTTATTTAAAACACACTTTTACATATTTTTTCATAAAAAATAACCATTTATTTTAAAAAGAGTTCTACATTAATTTATAATTAATTGGCCAATAATTATGTGTAAACCATAATTTTATAAATCATTTAATCATCATCAGACCATTCATTCTAACAGTTATTTTATAATTGTCTTTCTTAAATAATTATAATAATAAAATTGTGTTTCATAGAAACATAATGTACAATATAATTCAAGCTAAGTCAGTTTTGTGTGTAATGAAAGAAAGAAATAAAATAAAATTATATATATATATATATATATCATTAAAAATGTATTTATTTTACACTATTAAGCCATCAAAACTTCAAATCACAAATGCTGTGTTGGTTTTCTCCAAGTATACCATGGAAGAAACCTTTTATAAGTCTACTGACATTTCTTCCACTAAGATGACATAGCCAAAGAAGTGAAATTTTTCAACCAAGAAACTGTATTTGATTATCTTGATATAATTATGGTACTCTCTGAATGTACTCAATATGATCCCAAATGTTGGGAATTATCATCTACTAACTTGGAGTACACTAAGATACCATAAATGAAGTTGACCATAAACAGATGTAGAATGGGTTGAAAGATCTGATTCATCAAGGCATGAAATATTTTACCGTGTTCACCAAAATAAATAGAATCACTATGATATCTTTTAAGACATAACTTCTCATGAATGTATTCTTAGGTATTTGTAATCTTAAAACCCTCAAATACAGGATTCATAATCTAAAATAAATCTTAGAGAAGATCTAAGCTCACCTTAAATGGTTGAAGTGATTGTCAATGTGTGAAAGTGGATACCTATTCTTGACCATCATCTAGTCCAACCTTTGATAATACACACAAAAAAAACCAATTCTCATCATCCTTCTTGGATAGAATTGTAGTAGAACACCATAGATATGTAATAGTTCATATAAAACATCTTCCTTCTTGACATTCCAAAAAACATTCAACTCCTGATGTTATGTTGGTTCCATCCAGTAAGAAAAGAAAGAAACTACCTCAGCTCCAAGAACAACTCGATCATAAACAAGATCTCCTAATTGGGAGATGAGATGTAAAAACATACAATAATAAAATCAATAAAATGGTATACCAATAGAGAAAATGTATCATGTATCATTCCACTATCATCTAGATAATTACTTACTATATGAGCCATGAGACAATCCAATCTCCAATAAATTGGTCCTGTATGACCAGTATGAAGATCACACTAACCCGAGTTTAAATAGATACCTCATTCTGCAGATGTAATAGTAACTCCCTTCCGATAATAGTAAATATGAGACTTATATAAAACAATCCTATCCAAAACCATAAGTAAATCAAGACCTGTAATTCTCAGAACACACAGTTCCCAAAAGAAGTGTTAACGACCAATTTCTAAGAACATGACTTTCATTGCTTTACAATCTCTGAACAAACTCCCAATGTTTAATCAAAGGTCAAACCCCTATATCAAAATTATAAAACCAATCCAAAACCATTTTAAAAAAAATGTATAGAAAAAAATAAATCTGATACATTGTCCTGACCTACCTTCACCAAGGCGAGGGAAGGGACAATAGATTTCCAAACCCTTCTATCCTTAAGTTGATGGAGAGATAATGACCCCTGAGACCCACCTTCAATAACCCCCGGAGTGGCAACTAGCACCAAGGTTATATAATCACATGTAAAATGGAAGGCATTTCCCTTTTTGATTAGTAGGATCAGAAGATAAGATAGTAAATCCCAATAAAACCCAAAGTGAAAGTAAAAGTAAATCCAATATAGTCCTTCCCATATGAATGTTCAATTAATAAAGTGATAAAAGTACAAGAAAACTCCAAATGGAAGTACTAAAAGAAAAGAAAAAATAGCAATGTCAATGGTCCTGGCATCCCAGCTAATGGGGTCCAGCACGGTCCTTGAAATCCTCCTGGAAACCTAAAAGCAGTTTTTTATACAAAGGGTGAGCATATAGGTATACTCCATAGAGAAACCCAAATTATCTTGTGCACAAGTGGGGATAAATTCTAAGGCCCTGTGAGAAAAGGAGATAACCACCACACCTATCAAGGATCCTGCCCACCCAACCTCACTAAGGAACACTCCCCATATAACGTAAGTTAAGTAAGCTAATAGTAATAACACATCGATATTTGGGTACCTCGCACCACTTTCCCAATGGTTATTAAAGACGTCATACACATCAGACCTCCCCCTCTATTCTCACTATTGTCCCACAACCATACCCCCCCCCAGACACACCCCTAGTCCACCACAACCATATATCCCTCCCACAAACACCTAGGCCACACCAACCACACATAACCACGCCTGCAGATACCTAGTCTAGAACAACTACCACCACACCCGAATACACCTGGGCCTCTTCCTGAAGAAAATTGGGAAAAAACATTTCCTACACACACCTGGGAAAAACACCACAACTACCATGCCTAATGAATATTGGGATATAATTGACCTCAAGCCATCACATCCTACCTGATGAGTCTTGGGCTACTCATAAAATGGAGCAAAAAAGGAGATAATAACTAGACACTCAGAAGAGTGTTGGGAGAGACACCCTCCCCCATGAAATGGGTGGTGTTCAGCATAGAGTTCTCATCTTGGGTGAGGTGAAAATAATAAACATTGGAACTAAATTATATATATAAGTAAAAAATCACTAATCCCTTCCTAGGGGTTCCAAAACCATCCCATACACAAACACCATCATTACTATTCATTCATATAAAGCAGAACAGTCACAACCAGGTCACAAATCAATCCCAGAAAACAATTCCCCATTGAACCCATTATTGTTTTGATATTTAATTCATTCCATTTAAATAATTATTCATTACATGTAAACTAAGAGGCTTAACCACCTTCCAAAGAAGGAAAACCAACCAAGCAGTAAATTAAGCATTAACACCTGGTTCTCTTGTTATTTCATAATAACTAAAAGGGGTATGTGAAATCCCTCAACATACGAGAACCAAACTAAGCCCCAACATACGGCCCCACATGGCCTTAGATCCACAAACAATCAACTAAAAAATAGGGGATCCCATCCCCATCCACGTTACCACTCAAGCATCAAGAAGAAAAACCAAACATGTTACTAAGACAGGGCAAGGAAGTTTTTTTCAGATTCAACACACCATTAATTAAGTTTCTTATTTCCGTTTGACTAACCGAGGTGATCACACAAGGATTATTGTTCAATGGACATCCAATTAATCTACAAAGTTTACGTAATTAACAAATTTCCATTTTACATCAATTCAACCATAACAGTAGATGTTGTTTCATTAATGTTCATGGAAATAACACCAACAACAATGATTTTCAGTTGGCATAAGGCCATACAATTCACAACATCTAAGCAAGGGTAAAAGAGTACAACATCGTCATCAAACACATCCCTTTATTCATTAGAAGTCTATTTATTATCTGTGTTACGTTTTGGTTTCATCCATCCCAAAAGGAACATTATCATACCCACCCTGCATGATACACAGTAAAGAGAGATGAAGGAATAACCCTACTTGGATGATCAACGATAGATGTTTTTTTCCACATTCCACGAAGTTGGGTTGCACAACTTGCGGGGTAGGAACTCTGAGGACTCTAGGAGTGAGTAGGAAAGGCTCCAGCACCAGTACACCACTATCCATGAGAAGGGGGACTACAAACACACCAATTAAAGGAAAGGATACTAGCCATTATGTAGGAAGAATACCCATGTAATAAAAGGTAATATCTTAAAGTTATGGGATATGAAATTTTGAACGAATTTAAAGGCAGATCATGGTTTCACCATGCAGTTGGATGGTTACACACCATGGAATTATTTTTTATTTAATAGTTCTAATTAGAGAGGTGGCCATAATAGCTATGCATTAATGGATTTCCTTTAATTAGAGGAAAACACGTAATAGGGATAGAACTGGAATGTATGGGAAATGAGTATGATCCTGAGGAAAAAGCCACATGTTTTGGTAATTCAAAGTTCACCTGGATCTTAAGGGATTTATTATATCATTTATGGGGTTTTAATGGATTTTAAAGGTGTATGAAAACACTTTTACGTTAAAAGATTCATTTTGGGAGAAGAAAAATCCTAAAACTCGAAATAAAAACAAGGGTGGGACACCATTTTTTGAGACACTATAATAGTGCCACAGTCGCGATTCCACCCTCACGGTGCCACTTTCATTGTGCAACAGTCACAGTGCCACCCTCACGGTGCCACCCCCATAGTGCCCCATCATGGTGTCACCCTCATGGTACAACCATTTTGTTGAGCGACCGTGATGGTGTGACTGCCATAGTGACAATGTCACGATGTTTCGGTGACGAGTGCCACCGTCATGGTGCCACTATTTTATAGGAATCATTTTATGGGACTAAGATTTATGGAAAATTACTTGAAAATAGGGTCCTTGGAATTTCCTCATATACCTCTCAAAGTTTAATTATCCTTGAGAATTCAAGGATAAACCAAAATAAAAAGAGAGGGATCCAAACAACAATATCAAGGATACCTCTTAGGAGTAAACCTCATCAAAAATCTTAGAACACATCTCCCTCAAGTAACCACACAAACCTAAAAAGGTGTCATTCTCTAGTAATATGGATTAGGGAGTCCCTTTTCCCCTTTTCAAGTTACTATCTTCTTTGGGTAGCAATGAATCGCCCGCATGGGTTTAATAACATCCACCTTAATGCATCTAAATTAGAGAGCAGGTCCTCCCCTCCCCACAGTGAAGACACTTTACACACATCCAAAGAATAAGGAAAACATACCATCTCATAGTTAACAATGTGAAGCACTTCACCTCAACTAAGTACAAAACTGAACAGAACCAAACTCAAAACAGTTCTGGGAACTGGGTGTGCATCTGTGCCTCCTGTTCCCAGGTACTCTCTTCGAGGCCACCATGCCTCCACAACACACGAACCAAGGGAATGGTTCATCAATGAAGCACCATCTCTTCATGATCCTCAATCCCCATTGGTCAATATACAAAGGTCGCATTATCCTAGATATCCTACCTTCCCAAGTTGGGGACACATGTATCATCATGTATATACTGACGGGGTTGAGAAAAATTGAAGATGTTGTGCACTCTCAGTTGTGGCAGTGGTAGCGCCAGCTAATAATCCACTTCGTCAACCCACCTCAACACCGTAAAGGGTCCAATGAAACTGGGAGAAAGCTTACTCTTCCTTCCGGACCTCCATTGGCCATTCCAAGGGGAGACCTTCAAGAACATGTGGTCTCCGACCTCTAACTCCAAGGGTATCCTACTATGATCGGCATACGACTTCTACCAGTCCTGAGCTGCCTTCATCCCCTCCCGTGTAATCTGAACATTTTTCATCATGCTTTGTGCTTCCTCTGGGCCAAGAACTGTGACTTCCCCGACCTCATCCCATCACATGGGTGAGTGACACAACCATCTGTACAAATCTTCAAATGGAGCCATTCCAATAGTAGAGTGATAGCTATTTTTTAGGAAAATTCTACCAGAGGCAAGTGTCGTACCCAAAATCTCCCAAAGTCCAAAACACAGTCACGTAACATATCCTCCTACGTCTGGATGATGGCTCTATCTTCCCATCTATCTGGGAATGGAAATTAGTGTTATGGAATAACTAGGTGCCAAAGCATGTTTCAATCCTTTCCAAAAAAATGAGGTAAATTTGGTATCTGGATTAGAGACTATGGATCATGTAACTCCAGGAAAGTACACTGCATCATCCATGTACCTCTGTGCTAAGTCATCCATCGCAATGGACTAATTCATTTCTAGGATGTGAGCATATTTCATTAGTCGGTCCACCACTATCCACATAGCATCGATACCTCATTAAGCTCTATGTATTCCTGTGAAAAAATACAACAAGAAGACGTCCCACTTCCACTCAGGGATGTCTAAAGATTGTAATAGACCTCTAGGGACTCAGTGTTCAACCTTCACCTGCTGACACATGAAGAAATTTTCCACAAAGCTCTGCCACTACCCACTTCACCCCAAGCCACAAAAACTGACCCATCAAACCCCAGTACATCTTGGAAACTTTTGGGTGTACCTCTATGGTTGAGTTGTGAAACTCACCAATAAATATCGTGCATATTTCCACCATGGAGAACAACATTTCACGAAACAACATCTGATTATGCCCTTCTTCAGACCATCCACCTCGAGCATCACCCTAGCTAAGAAAATCACACATCACATAGGCCTCTATGTCCCCCACTAGGAGTCCTCGAACTGCTGAAAAAAAGATGACTACACTATCCATTGGAATAGATAGCCTCAACCATCCTCTACCATTGTATCTTGGTGTAGGGAAGTGAACTCCCCCATCACCTTCCAAACATTTGTCGACTCTCAAACCACATCCTTCTATGACTTCCTTCTCAAGGCACCATCCACCACGTTCCCCTATCCTTAGGTTTAGAAAAATTCAAAGTCGTAGAACTGAAGAAACTCTTTACACCTCTTCTACCGCAATTTCATGTCTCGCTGAGAGAAGATAAACCTCAAAATCTTGTTATCTGTGAAGACCACAATGTGTTCCCCAATAAGGAAGTGCCACAAAAAAAAATTTGCGAACACAACCAATGTGATCTCAATGTCGTGGGTGGAATAGTTATGCTCATGGGAACGTAACTTCCTAGACCCATAAGATATCACCCCCTACTATTGCATCAGCACACACCCCAAGCCTTGGCCTGAAGCATCATAGAACACCTCAAATGTCACCCATTCTTTTGGAAACCTCAGTACTAGGGCAATAACCTTATTCCCATTCAAATAACTGAAGGCTACCTAGAACTACTCACTCCGTATAAATTTTTGGTCTTTCTTGGTCTAGGATGTAAATGGTGATGCAACTCAAGAGAACATGGGGACGAACCTCCATTAGAAACATGAGAGACCTAGGAAACTAGGACCTTCTTCCATGTTAATGGGTGATACCCAAGAAACAACCGCTTTGACCTTCAACGTGTCCACTAATATTCTATACTCAGACACCACGTGTCCAAGGAAGTTCACCTCTCGTGTCCAAAACATACACTTGGACAACTTTTCATAGATATGGGGCTATATGAGGACCTCTAAAACCATTCTAAGATGCTCGATGTGATCCTCCTCTGATCATGAGTAGATCCGGATGCCGTTAATAAAATGACTATGAACCGGTCAAGATATTTTTGGAAGACAGAGTTCATGAGACCCATGAACACATCTACTGCATCTGTAAATCTAAACAGAATGATCATGAATTAAAAGTGCTCATATCTACACCTGAAGGTAGTCTTTGAAATGTCAACCTCCTTCACCCTCAAATGATGATATCCTTACTGAAAGTCGATCATGGAGAACAACCTCGCCCCCTTCAACTGATCAAAAAGGCCATCAGCCCTCGAGAGGGGGTAACGGTTCTTAACTGTCACCTGGTTCAGCCTTCGGTGCTCGATACATAGCATGAGACCATCATCTTCCTTCCCTGCAAACATGACTTGAGCACCCCCTGGCGATGCGCTTGGTTTAACAAAACCCTTCTTCATCAGATCATCAATATAAATCTTTATCTACCACAACTCAAAAGGTGCCTTCCGATACGGGCACATTGAAATCGGACAGGCTCCGGGTTTCAAGTCTACCTAGAACTCAACATCACATCGAGGGCATAGAGTCACCACCTCTTCAGGGAAAACGTCCATGAACATACTGAAAATTCCCAAAGCTTCCACTATCTCTGGTTCCACTGACTCCAGGTAAAGCTAGGATAATAACGAAAGAAGGGGCTCCACATTCCGGTTACCCTCCTCGCAACCCTGTTCGTTGACAAAAGCTACACGCTGGCCACCCAAATTGAAAAAATGATCCTTGATAGGAAGCAGTAGATAATAGAAAATATGGAGAACATCCGTTCGATGCATAAAATGGAATCATAAGGTTTCATGTACAGTAATATAACGTCCCTACTGGACTGATGTGGTCCCAACATTAGTCTACATCTTTGGAAAACACAATACAATCTAGTCTGATCTCTAACCGGTGTACTCAAAACTAGGGTTACAAGAAGTCTCTCTATGTCTAGACCTAGATCATGGGCTAGAATAGGTGAATCAAAGAAGTGAGAAGCTCATGAATCAAACAAGGTGTAGGCAAGAGTTTTAAACATGCTGATTGTACCTCGAACAAATTATGTCCCTATTGGAACTACTACTTCTGCAGTGTGAAACTGACCACACCAAAATCCTCTTCCCTTTGGCTGTCAGCCACCTCCCCGACCACTCCCTGGTCGAGGTCCCTAAGGAGAAGCCTATGGTCAGCCTCCACCAGAAACATCTTATCTTGGAGGAGCGGGAGCTCACTATCCCTACGGCTACTTCTGAAAGGGTCTGGCTAGAAACTGCTACTACAGAGGTGGGCATTGAACCTGTCCACACCCATCGTATTACAACCTTTTGGGCACTAATTCTTAAGATTCCCATTACTTCTATAGATAAAGCACCTCATTCCTAGGCCCGAAAAGAAGGGGCGAGGACCGGGAGATCGAAACTAGTACTGTTGTGGCCTACTCCCAACTGGATGAAACATGGAAGTCACGTACACTAGAGGTCTTCTGCTAACGGCCATCCCCTTTGACGAGCCCAACTAGCTTCACTCTTGTTGCACTCCTCTCAGTGTATGCATCCTTTCTACAGCTTCAACCTTCTTTTGGACCTCCACGTTTGTCGGTAGAGTGAAGGGACTAACATCTTACTTAATTGAAGTTCGGAGTGCCTCTTCTAAACATCACGTCGAAGACTCTTCTTCCAGAAAAAGGTACGGAGTATAGAAAATGAGATCCATGAACTTGTTCCCCAACTCCCTCACTAACATGATCCCCTACTGAAGGGATATTAGCTCCTACAAATTCTCTGCCTTCATCGTGGAAGAGAGTAATTCTGCTCAGAACTCCCTCTCAATGTTAGTCTATGAATCCACAACATCCATATTCTCCCCAAGATAGAGCATCCACCCTTGACGTGTTTCACGAAACATCTGGCTTGTAGCCATAGGAACCCAGTACTCCATTGGAGCCTAGATGATGATGAAATCTATCACTATCTCCTCAAGCCAGCTCTCAATCTCTATGTTTGGGATCCCCCCCTCATACTTCCCTAGGGTCTACCGCTGAAGGGAAAAAATCATCCTCTACCACTGGAATCCTTCTCCTCTTGATCATCCCTCCGCTAATTAATCAAATCAGCCTCATGGGCCTTGATCGCCTACACTACCCATGGTCACCGTCCAGGTTCCTTTGCTTCTAGGTAAACAAGGAATGCCTATGACCAATTAGTGTGGAATATTGATTTCAAATTTTTCGTAGAATTTTTATTTTTTTTAAAATCATCAGAATATCAAAGACACACAAAAACACAAGTCATTATGATTCATGTACCTTTCCTATGGTCTCTACCTTACAATTAGTGTAGCCTCACTTGGTCATTCGGTAGGTCCAGAGTCCTTGCGTCAGATCACAGGGGGCCCTAAAATCCCACGTCCAAGCCGGGCTTCCCTAGCCTATTTCACACACTCAGATTTCCTAACATTATTTCCCTACCATCCCATGCAATCATTACTATGCCTAAATCTTAACTCCAAACTATCTCTCAACTATTTACCAATAATACCATTCAGTCATGGATTTCCTCCACCAAGATGAGGGAAGGGATAGCAGATTGTCGAACCCTTCCTTCCTCATGTTGAAGGAGAGATAATGGCCCCTGAAACCCGCCTTCAGTAGGCACCGGAGTGGTGAATAACACCAAGGGTATCGAATCACATGTAAAATGGAAGGCATTACGCTTTTAATTTAGTAGGTTTGGGAGATAAGATAGTAAATCCCAACAAAAACAAATTTGGAAGTAAAAGTAAATCCAAAATAGTCCATTCCCATATGAATGATACAAAAATAAATTGCTAAAAGTACAAGAAAAATCCAAAGGGAAGTACCAAAATAAAATAAAAATAGCAACATCAATGGTCCTGACGTCTGAGATAATAGGGTATGGCATGGTCAATGAAATCCACCTTGAAACCTGAAAGCAAATTTATATATGTTGGGTGAGCATGTATGTATACTTCGTAGGGAAAACCAAAAGCTCTCGTGCACAAGTGGTGAGGCATTCTAATACCCCGTGAGAAAAGAAGATAACCATAGCACCTAGTAAGGAACTTGTCCACCCTACATCAACAAAAGAACACTCCCCAAATAACACATGTATGGTAAGGTAACAGTAATAACACATCGATGTTTGGGTATCCCACACCAATTTCCCACTGGTTATTTGAAGACATCCAATGCGTCAGACCTCCCCCGCCATTCTCACCACAATCCCACTTCCATACTTCACCCACACACACCTAAGATACCACAACCACACATCCTACCCAAAAACACCTGGGACACAACAACCATACATAACCATGCCCGCAGACACTTGGGATATAATAACTACCACCATGCCCGAAGACACATAGGCCTCATCTCGAGGACACTTGGGACACAACCTGCTCACACACACATAGGAAAACCACCACAACTACCCTGACAGATGAATCTTGGGCTAAAATAGACCTCAGGCTATCACATCCTACCCGAAAAGTCTTGTGATACTAGATAAAGGGAGCAGAAAAGGATCCAATAACCCACCACACATATGAGTGTTGGGAGAAACACCCTTCCCTGTGAAATGGGGGCCTTTGGCATGGAGTTATCAACTTGAGTGGGGTGTGAATAAGAAACATAAGAACTAAATTATACATATAGGTAATCAAACACTCATACCAACCTAATGGTTCCAAAACTAGGCCATACACAAACACCCTAATTACTATTCATTCATATGAAGCGCAACAACCACAACCATGCAACAATGCAATCCCATAAATCAATTCCCCATTGGTCCCATTATTATTTTCATATAAAAGTGATACAATTTAAATAATTACTCAATAAAAGGAAACTAATAGGCATAACCATAAGCCAAGAAAGGAAAAATAACCCAGTAGTAAATTAAGCATTCACACCCAGTTCTCTTGTAAATTCCTAACAATAGAAAGGGATCTGTGAGATCTTTCAAAGTACTAAAACCAAACTGACCCCCACATATGGCCCAACATGGCCTCAGATCAACAAAATATCAACTACACAATAGAGGATACCATCCCCATCCACGTCACCCCAAATGAATCAAGAAGAACAACCATACATGTTACCAAGATAGAGCAAGGGGTTTTTTTTAGATTCAAAACACCATTAATTATGTCCCAACTTTCTATTTGGTTAACCGGGGTGATCACATGAGGATTCTTGTTCACTATACATACATTTAATCAACTAATTTTATTAAATTAACCAATTTCCATATTACATCCATTAAATAGTCATAGAATACATGGTTTCATTAGTGCTCTTAGAATGACCACCAACGTCCATGATTTTCAGTGGCCATAAGCCCGTAAAATTCACAACATGTATACAAGGGTAAAAGACTACATCATTATCATCATGAAACACACACATTCATTATTTAAAAGTATATTTATCATCTTCGTTAATATTTTGTTTCATCCATACATATAGGAACATTATCATACGCACTGCTCATGATACACAGTATATATAGATGATGGATGAACCCTACATGGATGATCAATGATTGAATTTTTTCACCATGCAACCAGAACTGTGGATGCATGACATATAAGGGAGGAACTCCGAGGAATCCAAGAGTGAGCATGAAAGGCTCCACCACCATTGAACCACTGTCCCTAGGAAGGGGGACTCCAAATGCACCAAGGAATGGAAAGGAAGCTAGCCAAGATAAAGGAATAATCCCCATGCAATAAAAGGTAACATCCTAGAGTTATAGGACATGAAATCTTGAATGGCGTTAAAGGAGGATCGTGGTTTCACCATGCGGTTGGATGGTTACATGGGATGTAATTAATTGTTTTTTAATAATTCTCACTCTAGAGGTGTCTACAACAAATATTCATTAAAGTATTTCCTTTTATTAAAGGAAAACGCATAACTGGGGCGGAATTGGAAAATATGGGAAAAGGGTGTGGCACCGAGGAAAAATCAACACGTTTTGGAAAGTCAAGGTTCTCCTGGATCTTATGGGATTTTAGATATCAATTATAACTTTTTAATGGATTTTAAAGGGGTATAAAAACATTTTTACGTCAAAATATACATTGTAGGAGTGGAAGAAGTTGGGAATTGGAAAAGGAATAAGGTTGGGACACCATTTGGTGAGACATTGTAATGGTTCCATGGTCCTGGTGCCACCCTCACTATGCCACCATCACGGTTCCACCCTCAAGGTGCCACTATCACAGTGCCACCCTCACGGTTCCACCATTTCATTGAGTGACTGTGATGGCCTGACTTCCACAATGCCACCGTCATGATGCCATTGTGACCAGTACCACCGTCACGGTGTAATTGTTTTGGTAGAACCATTTGATGGGACCCAGAGTTTTGGAAATGTAATAGACTAGGATGGCCCGGTACATTACATACAAATTTATAAAAAAACATAAGGGAATATGATATAATAATTGTATCTTTGATAGTAGAAGATCTTGCATCGATACGATCCAGAGTTACATGTTTAGAATGTAACTAAATTTTTCATCTGGTCTGGGATCCAATATGACTCCCCTGAGATATTCTCTATTATTATTACTTCTACACATACATTAGTTACCAAGTCCCCTTCCTCAACATGAAATTCTCATATAACTCCATCTTCGAGTCCGTTGAGGGGTAGTTCAGTTCTTTCTAAACTCAGGTACCTTTCTTAATCCCATATCATTACTATGCTACTACATTCCCCTAAAAACTGCTATAGGTGACCCAGCATACCGCAAGCTTGGAACACCGGAGTTGGGTACATACATTGTGGATACTTATGGATAAATGTACCATAATGATATCACACCAGAAGAAAATTTTCTATAGATGGATGAATATTTCTCTAGTTACACTCCATACAGTTTCCTTGGTGAATACTATCAAATAATTACTTCATACCACAATAAGAAGAGCTCCCAATTCACCCTACTAAAACATGATGGCTATTTCTTAGGGCCTCTCTCAAAGTCCCTTTCGGTGATGAGTTCTAAATTCATCATATCTGAAAATATACTCAAGTGTAAGATGTTAACCTGTGATAATCTTATAGTGAATACCATCCTAAAAACATATCGCCCCATATTATTCATTAGTTGTTAATGATGGTGTAAATCACGACATGTTAGTGAAATGTTTTGCATAGTCCATCAAAAAGATTCAATCCAATTTCATATCCATGAACTCATGAGCCTTAACATCCTCCAACATATATGGATATAAGTGGAATAGGAACATTTCATCAACATCCCTTTAGAATAACTACTATTATTTTCCATTTTCTCTAGAATTCCCCCCCCCCCCACCTCTTGGATAGTCCACGAATCATGTATAAATAAAGATTTAACCACTAATATGTGGGTTTCTCGAGATGCAAGAAGATCATATAGACTAACTTAAACCAGAATCAACTTCTTAGGGGACTCCTTCACTAGTGAACTAGGGTAGATTATATAGCTGAAACTCTCTCATCAACTCATCCATAAAATGCACTATGAAAACAATCTCCACTTCCATGGATCCCAAGACCCTCAAAAATCAATAGTGAAGTTTAAAATCCATATTATCCTCAGAAACTACAAGAATATATGATTCATTTTTTTAGGAACATACTAATTTCCACTATCTTTTTGTGCAATTTGATGTTGATGAGGATGAGGTTTCTCTACAAGAAAAATTCGTTCCATAAAACCCTGGATAACAACAAGTTCAACCTCAAATAGTGACATTAATGGAGAGACACTGGATCATGGACTCGCTAAACATAGATTACATATTTTTTACCTTGAAATAGTTATTATTTAATTTCATTTATTTGATATAATAGGGTTCTCAATTCATAGATCATTCTAGAAAATATATCAAAGGTAATAAATATGTCCCCATCATGAGAAATGCCTATCAAGATATATCCCTATGTTCATATATTGATGTATTATTACTCATTCTGTTCTATATCAAGCCCCAAGAATTAATATCAGGAAACAATAATATCATAGAACTTTTGAATCACCCAAGGTGAAATAATATCAACTGTAATAATGAATATAATTAAAAATAATCCCCTTCATATGAACTCTGATTAATCCATCCTAAATGGGTTATCTACATCCATAAGATTCTCAGGACCATGTCACAACACATCCTAGTATAAGATATACATTTCTCAAATAGTAAATCAATATAAATTTATAACCTCCCTATGATATGATATTATGATTTCCCGCGATTTATCACTCTCCCACATGGCCAAATCTGGTTGGTTATGGGACCTCAAGTGCACCTACCCATATAGTAGAGGCTATTGACTAGAAATAGGGGTGTATAGGTCATAGTGGGGAGACTATACCCCCTGGTATAGAGTTAATATACTATGTAAATAAACAATATAATATATATCATAATAATTATAAGTATATGAAATAGTACAAATTATGAATGGAAGATAAAAGAATAACTAACATACCAAATATTAAATAATAATTTAAGGGTAGGATTGGAGATATATAATATTAAATAGAAGTAAAAAAAATAAAATACCATGTTGACAGAAATAAATTAATAAGACCTTAATATATCACCCCATGATGGTCCTGAATCCATGTACGAACCCATCCAAATGAAACAATTAACAAAAAATTATTTTCCCCCTATTATTACCTGCATACATGTAATCTCTACGGCTAGACAACAGTGTAACATATAGGGTGTGAGTAAATATTTGAATGTTAGTACCAACATGTATAAAAAAAACGTTCTATTAAGTACAAGAAAAAAATTAATCAATGAGTATATTAATTAAACAATTAAATCCATACAAAAATCATCCTTCTTTAGCAAAATAACAAAATATCTTTGATCATATAGCACAACCATTCCCACCATAACTCTAAGTCTATGGTATTATTATATAACTAGGAAAATCCCTACGTATAATCATTTTATCATTACTTCCAAGCCCTTTATAAAATAACATTATAGTACATGAAAAGACCAATATATGTGGATTTTAGTATAACTAGGCCAATACCACTATATAAGCATTTGAACATCCTATCCAATCCCTATATATAGAATTTTTTAAATTTGGGAAATGCCCTATATATAATCGTTTCTACATAAATCACACCACAAGATATAACAGTAAGTGAAACACATACATCATCATAATCCACAAGGGGTTTTCATTCAAATACCCTATGTATTTTAAATTCTATTTCATTGATCAAGTTACATATTTAACCATTAACATGGGAGTTCACACAACCATACCATATCTATTTTTTCAATCTGTTCCAAATAATCAATTAATACATTTTAAAAGGGGATTATATGAAACTAAAATCACCCATGGTCTCATGGAATGCTAAACACACATTATGTAAATAAGAAATTCATTATTATTCAAGGTTAACTGCAAATTAGGTTTCAAAACATTTAGATCCAATGGTTCTAAGGTATAATCCAACACATGATTTATCATTACCCATTTTTATATTAATTAATATTGAAATAATTTTTCCATAATCTCATAATATTTCCCACACTTAATAATTAGTAATAGACTATATGGTTTGGTTTTAAACCACCTAAAATTATCTAACAATAAATAATACACTTCCTACTAGTAATTTCAACAAGAATTATGTCACAAAAATATCGTATTAAGAATAAGATCACAAAACATTAGAAAAGTTTTCCAAAATGGATAAAATATTACACCATGATAACGAGAAACATGTGAATTTTTAGGAAAAAGGAAAGAAAAACAACTCATCGAAGATTCAACGCTTGTTCGGGATATCCAAAATGGAAGAAGGCACTACAAATTCTCTTTGAAATAGCTATGTTCTCGAGATATTTAGGATACACATGGATGAATCACACACACAATTTTTCCTTAATACCACTACGACTTACATTGAATGTGACCCTTTCATGCCATGTATTTCTTAAATTATCAGTTACACTGAAAAACGCATCAACTTGGGTTAAAATAACATTACTAGAACATTACACGACGTGAAAAAATTTCATAGTGTGTATTCGTTTCCTGTAATGAACCCATTTCATAGCATCTTCCTAGATATAGTTACACACTGTGTAACATATAAAAATGTGTAAATTTTCAATAGATAGATTTTATCCTAGAATCTGCAGAATTTCCCGAACCACCTCTACAGCCTTCCAAACTCATGGGGAACCCTTGTAATTCTCTTTCAACAAAATTATACATGGAAAACATTAATATTTTTAATCTATATAATTAATATGTATTGGTTAAAGGTGAGTATTAGCTATTAAAATTTTGATATCGCTTTATTATCATAATATATATGTTAGTAGATTATACAGTAATATCATACATTACATTTGGAAATACATATGAACAAAAACAAAATATCTAAATTTTAGGGATAAATATGGTAGTTAGGTTTAAGGAGGAGTGTAATGGAGTTTGAGAGAATGAATCTGTCATGTCATATGTATTCGGGTCTTGGGTATTTATATTTGAATTTCGCGTTGGGTATTTGGTCAACAAAGTGTGTTCAGAATAGATAGAGGTGTTAGAAGTCTCAGTATATGCAGATTAATGAGCCTTGGTGGTATCCACGATCTTGTGGGTTAATTTTTATTAAATGTCTTTTTGGTGTTATAGAATTAATTTATGGTTATCTAAGGGTTTAGATATGCTTGGAAGGAAACAAAAATACGTTTTATGTTCATTTGGGTTTTTGGGACTTTGGTGTTTTTATAATTTTTGGATAATTATATATATTCTGAAATTAATTAGTTTATTAGGATATTGGGGATTTAGATTGAAGTTAGGGGGTTTTGTAATACTTTTTTCCATAATCACATCCCATAGTATGACATCATTGTGTTTGAATTGGATTAGTATGGCTTCATTTATTATTACTTCATTATGTCAGACTTTTAATGAGAATCATTCTTCATAGTATGAGTTCATATAACAACCCAATCTTAACATACATAGACATCACATAATTTTTTTCATAATACTTAAATCTTTACCAAAATAGATACCCGAATACCACATTAGTTTACTCCCTTTGGGAACATGAAAACGTAAACACTAGTACATGAGTGAGCTAAATTATCTCCCACTATGTTCTCTAAGACTAGATCCCCTTTTAGACATATCATACATAAAATATATCTTCATAACTTGGAGAAAGAAACATAAAAATGGGTGAGTTAAATTGCTTATTAAGGGTAAACAAGGGAGATATATTGCTATAAACATGAGAATAAGGGTATGAGAACATGATCATAACATTATAATATCTTATCCTGCATATCAATGATCATAAAAATGTGTCAAAAATAAATTTTACTGGTTTATAAGGCACACATTATAATGAAATCATGAGCATAATCCATGAAATCATTACATAGGAGTATGACATGGAATTGTGGCACACACATAAACATGTAATATCATTCCCTATAAGTCATGATGTATTGTTATGACTTATAAGAGAACTTCCTAGGGACTACACCAATATTGAGGGGAACACCACCATCCCAAGTAATGTTCCATTCCTATTAAGGTATTAGGTTTCTCTATATTCTAATAGTGGATCAGGATTCCCTATCTACCATAGTGGATAGGGTTTCCCCATCATCCCATAGTGGACCGGTTTTCCCCATCTTCATAGAGTGGATAAAGGTTTCCCATCTTTCACAGTGGATCAATCCTATCAACTTGATTCCCATTGATATATCATGATATATAAATCATTTCCCAAGGCATTATAGAGAGATATATGTCTCACCCATATTATAATGAAATCATACATATATTTTCCAAAAGAAAATAAATAATCATAACATAACCCAAAAAATGAAATCGGTGTCATAAAAATGTCACCACATCATATCCTTTTTAAAATACATGTTTTATAATCATTTTATAGAATCATAACTCAAGAATATAAGTATGTTTCCTAAGAATAAAAACTCTAAATGATAAATGGTTTTTATAAAAATCATACCACCAAAACAAAGACCTCTCTGAAGAATAATATGAATGGAACCCTTGGATAAAGTCCCCATAAAAATAATGAGTAACACCAATGTATGTAATATTATATAGAAAATTGTTTTGGAATATATTTTTTTAAAAATTTATTTATAATAATTTTCATTGTTCTTTGAAAAAATCATAAAACACTCTAAAAACCATTTTATTGAAAATAAACATGAAAAGTTATAAAAATTAACTTAAAAACATTCTGGAAAACATTTTACTTGAAAACATACAAAGGTAGATTAAAAAATTAAATTCCATTTCTGTAAAAAAACATTTAAAACATTTAAACAAACCTCAAAAATGTTTTAAAACAATTTATTTGAAAAAAAATTGAAAAATTATAAATAAATAATATAAAATTTTTGAAAACCATTTTATTAAAAATAATTTGAACACATTTAAAAAGTATTAAAAATGTTTAAAACATATATCTTTTAAAACTATTTTAAAACACATAGTGAAATCGTGAAGACATTTGGAAAACCATCTCATTGAAAATACATTGAATAATTATATAGAAATATTGAAAAAAATTTGTAACAAATTTCATAGAAAATTATTTGAAAACATATAAAGTGTAACATCCCAATTAAGTAATGAATAATAGATATTTTTATCTATGTCTATTAGTGAATTAGATAGTGTTTTAGAGGCTTAAAATGATAATAAATCCAATCTTAACCAAGGAATACACTAATATTTTTAAAAGATTGTTTTACTGCCTTTTGATGGAAAACCATTCTTAAATCTATATTTTGACAATTTTATAAGCTATGTTTGTCAAAATAAACTTATTATTTATGATTGGGACATCAAAATTTACTTTGTGTGAATATTTGGTGTTTTTCAGACAATGTTCATTTTTTAACGAATAGTGAAAAATACTGCATTTTACATCAAAACTGCTTTTTAATCTAAATTATTGATATGATTATATTATCTTTTGAATTGGTTTTGAATTAAAATTAGAATATATTTTTACCATTTAATACAATGGTGGTCATTGGAATCAATTTCACTTTGAAATTGGACTTAAACTGGTGTCAATCTTTTGATACTTCTTGTTTCATAAAAAAACGCAATTTTTCATGACAACGGGAATTAATTATTAAATTAATTAATGTGACTTATTTGTTTTGAATTTTGTATAATAGACTTCATTTTTGAATTCAGAATATTAAATATAGCTTAGGGTGAATTTTTGGTATTTTTCTGAAAAACTTCAATTTTTGATGAATAGTGAAACCACTAAGTGGTACTTATAAAAACTGATTTTTCATTTAAATTAAATTTTACCACATCTGTGTTTTGAATTTCAAAAATCCGACATACATGGTTTTCATTAAGAAGTAAAATGTGGTTCAGTGAGATTAAAATAATTTTTTGGTGAATAGTAACTCTTATGTTCTTAATCGCGATTAGAGGTAATTAGTGTAGTTTAAGGTAAAAATAATGCGTTAATAAAATGAGATGAGCTTGAAACATGTCCTACGCTCATTGGATGTGTCATGGCTGACCAATAAAATCCATGGGTCAACTTGGGGACCCCATGGAGCCACTTTGGTTGGGAAATGACATAAATAACTTTTTATTAAATGTTAAAGTAAAAATGACACAAACATGAAATGTTCTACTAAAACAATTTTTACATGGGGTTATACAAGTCAAAGTTTTGACTATAAATATTCATTAGAAAGGTAAAATGATTTCATAAATCATGACATTTTTTTTATAATTTTTAGAAATTAAATATATCAATTTATTTATGACATAATGATGATGCAACGATTACCTCATTAATAAAGGATTTAAATAAAATGGAATGATAATGTAAAATATAAGACCTACACATGGAAAAAACCTATTGGATGGGTGGATTTAGAACCCTTATCACGATATCCTAGAAACACATCAATGTGGGACCTCTTTAATCCGAATACCATTTTAAAATAAAGTGACTTTTCTTTACCTTCCAAGAGTGCCCCTCCTCTCCTCTTATAAAAGGCCCCCACCTCTACCTCTTTACCCAAACTACCAAAGCCTTTGGATCGGCCAACCCCTACCCATTTTGGCTCTCCACATCCCTTTATTACTCCTTTAAGCCTCACATTGGTCATAAGTCTTCCCAAGGAAGCCTTTGAGCTCAAATCTAAGAGAGTTACCCGATTTTAAGGTAATGTCTTCTTTTGAGTCCTTTTGTTTGATTTTGTTTCTCCAATATCCTAAATTCTTTTTATTCTTTTCTTTTGTAACAACTCCAGTATCCTCAATATACTAGGATGTTTTTATAAGAAGTATTAGAGCTATACTTACACACACCTACATCTAATGGTTAAAGTACATACTGTTTCTGTAGATGGTGAATTTATGCCTCCCGAAACGATGATTGTTCAACATTCTTTTAACACATTAAAAGGTGGCCATTAAGATGTCACTATATTTATATATGATATTTAATATGTTTATGTTTTACTTAAGCTTATGTATTTTTCATTTTGGGCATACCATTATGGTTTCCATTATGGGTAAACGTGATATCTTCATTTAAGGAAGTGCGGACTACCGCCCCCTCAAAGTGATTTGATTCGTTAAATACCATATATGAGATGTATAAAGGATGGAACTATGATATTATATATGATATTATACTGGAATTATAATATACCTTTATATCATTATGATTCCATTCTATAAAATACGAAATATAAATGAAAGTAGCGTTCATGCGTACGTACGGCTTACCGTCTCCATGAACGGTGCATTTCATTTCTTACCTCTAAATGATTATGTAATATTATAAATGCATGTATATACTGGATATATATGATATATACATAATGATTATAATTCTGGATATAATGGATACATGAACAACATGTAATTATAAAGGGTTTATTTTTGACTCAAGTACCAATGATCGTTAAAACGGCCGTTATTAACTTAAATAATTACATAGTGTTCATGACATGACAATAAGTGATATAAAAGGAACAATGAACTTGAAAAAGGTTCTTAAACAAGTAGAAATTAACTCAAGTTTATTATTCAGGAGATTAAAGAACGACCGAGTCAAGTCGGACCCAAGGTATGGGACTTCGTCTCAATCTCCTTTCATTGAGGCATATTTTGTTTTATACACAACCTTCTTTTATACGGTGTATAAACCCCTTTGACTTTTACATTTATCCAAAAGGAATATTTTTTATGAAGCGTTTTACTAAATGACAAAAGGGAATGTTTTTGTCATACGTATGCGGCGACAACGACTTCTCCGCCGCAGTGACCGTTATTTGAGTTTCGGCTTCTTCTAAAAGCCATACCTTCTTTTTAAAAGAAAAATAAATACCATATTTTAATTTTCTTTTATTTTGGTATTGAAAATGGTTTTCATAATGTTTTTACATCAATGTTTTGTATTGATATCTTGTGATTGAAAGGTGGAAATTTTATGTTTCCTTTATGCATGTTTTATGTGATATGATTATGTTGAGGTTCTTGGGCATTATTATGAAGACGGGTGGTTTTGTGATAAAATAAGGGAGGGTGATCCCAATACAGCTCTCCAATGCATTGGGCAACGTGAAGGAGTGTAACATTAAGGTTTCTCCGAAGATATTTAGGAAATATATTGTGATGGGTATTCCAAACGTAACCAAGAGGGTTACTCCCTACGTAAGAATGTTATGAATTCCTCAAGTTACCTTTATGTCTTATGATTTCTATGATTTATTCATGATTTGATGAGGTATTATAAAGTGATTATGTTTTATGGGTAAAGTATGATTTCATTCTTATGTATATATGTACCCATGTTTCCATTCCGTATTTTTATATCCCTTATTGAGCTTTTTATGCTCATCCCAAGTTTTTTGGAAATGTTTTTCATAGGTCATGGGAAAGGTACATGATATGATGATATTGTCAAGAAAGCTTCAATAAAGAATCCATGTTTTATTTTAAATATGTTTCCATTGATGGGAAAAAAGAATACTATCTTTATGTAACCACTTTGTTTATATGTGTAATGTAATGAATGTTTTATGATATAATTCTCTAAAACTCTAAACCCGAAAAGATCCTCAATTTGTAATCTTGTAATAACTCAAGATTAAGTATGGTTTAAGGGTGGGGCCATATAGTTGGTATCAGAGGTCAGTTTAGATTACATTAGGAGTTATAATTCTATTAAATGATTATCCAAAAATATTTTTTTTTGAAATTATATAGCATTTGAAGATTACCATGTTGCTTCATCTAAGACATGTTTGTTCAGAATGTTTTTCCGTAGAGGAAACAGGGAAGCAGTTCTAGGAAAGCATGCAGAAGGAAATAACCTTCCGAATCAGCATCCTGAGATGGTCGTATTTGGAACTGAACAGTTTGTTGCAGTAATGGCGCAGTTCAATCAAGCGATAAATGGTGGTGGTACCATGCACGAGATCAGCCAGATCAACCGCAGAAGAACATGTCAGTGGTGGAACATTTTATGAGGCAACATCCCCCATCATTTAGAGGATCATCTGACCATGTGCTAGCTGAAGGGTGGATTAAAGCACTGGAGAAGATTTTTGATGTCATGGGGTGTTCAGAAAATCAAAAGGTCAGTCTTTCTATTTATCGTTTGGAGGTTGAAGCAGATCAGTGGTGGTCGATGGTTAAAAATATCAGGGACACTGATGAGATTGATGCTCTCGACTGGGATGAATTCAAAGGTATGTTTCTCGAGAAGTATTTTCCTAAGGCTGTTCGAATTAGGATGGAAAATCAATTCTTGGAATTTAGGCCAGAGGAAGACTCAGTGGCTGCCTATGAAGAAAGGTTCACTCTATTGGAAAGGTATGCTCCAAATTTTATCTGAGACCTTGATAGTAAAATCAATCGTTTTTACTCAGGATTAAAGGCAAAATATCGAAGGGCATTAGCTTCTTGTGAGTTTAAAAGTTATGGAAAGCTTGTTCGATGTGCTGAGAAGGTGGAAATGGAGTTTTCCGATGATCAAGTGTTCTATAACAACCATCAGAAGAAGAGACTGAGGTGGCCGGAGAAAGGTAAGAATTCTTCAAAAAATTATGACGGTAAGAAAACTAAGTTTCCAGTTTGTGATAAATGTGGAAAAAGGAATGCTGGGGAATGTCTTTTGAATTCTAGAAAGTGTTACTGATTTGGTAAGATGGAACATAAGGCTCGTGATTGCACTGGAAAAGATTAGGGTGATGGTAAGACCAAATTTGATTTACAGTTAGTGAAATGTTATAAGTGAAATGAGATGGGTCACTATGCAAACGAGTGTCCGACAAAGATCTTGGGTGATGGGAAGCAGTTAGACTACAAGAAGAAAGGGGTGGTGAAATCCTTTGCAACTACTTAAGCAGATGTCGGGCCATCAAATTAATTTGTATCAGGTACTTTGTTTGTTTTTTCAGATTATGCCAGTGTGTTGTTTGATTCGGGGTCTACACATTCTTTCATCACTGAAACCTTTTCTAGTAAAATGGGAATACCGTCTCAACAAATGACTCCTGAACTTTTGGTAAAAACACCTGGGGGGAATGTTGAGGCAAAAAGAATTTATAAGAATCTTCCTATCCTTATCTGTGGAAAGAACCTACTTGAAAACCTTATTGTTCTACCTCTAGTAGAGTTTGTTGTTATCCTGGGTATGGATTGGCTCTATATTTACCCTGCTAAGATTGACTGTAGAGCTAAAGAAGTTTTTTTTCAGAAAGACTTTCAGTTTGTGTACAAGAATGAACCCTTACTATTGATAACTTATCAAGAGGCCAAGAAACTTGTAAAAGATGGAAATGAATGTTACCATTCACACATCGTTGAAAATAAAGGAACTGTTCAGATTAATGATGTGCCAGTGGTAAATGAGTATCCTGATTTTTTTCCTGATGAGTTGCCTGGAATAATACCAGACCAGGAAGTTGAGTTTACTGTTGACTTAGTTCCTGATACTAAGCCAATTTCAAAACCCCCTTATCGAATGGCTCAAATTGAACTTTTAGAGTTGAAGGAGCAATTGCAAGATTTATTAGAGAAAGTTTTTATTTGACCTAGCACATCACCATGGGGTGCTCCTGTTTTATTTGTTAAAAATAAATATGGTTCAATGAGACTTTGCATTGATTATAGAGCCTTGAATAACGTCACTGTTAAGAACAAATATCATTTTCCTCATATCAATGATTTGTTTGATCAGCTCCTGCGAGCTTAGTATTTTTCAAAGATTGACTTGAGATCGGGGTACCATCAGCTGAAGGTAAAGGAAGAAGATGTTCCGAAGACCATGTTCCGTACAAGATATGGCCATTATGAATTTATAGTAATGCCTTTTGGGCTAACCAATTCACCTGCTGTATTCATGGACTTAATGAATAGAATTTTCCATGAGTTCTTGGATAAGTTTGTGGTGGTTTTCATTGATGATATTTTGGTGTTTTCTAAAAGTAAAGAGGAGCATGAAAGACATTTAAGGGTTATCTTTCAAACCTTAAAAAAAAGAAACTGTATGGAAAATTCAGCAAGTGTGAGTTTTGGTTGCAACAAATTTCTTTCCTTGGTCATATTGTTTCTAAAGATGGGATAACTGTTGATCCTGCAAAAACAAATGTTGTTGATGAATGGCCAAGACCCACAAATTTAGCTGAGATTCGTAGCTTCCTTGGTTTGGCAGGATATTTCTGAAGGTTTGTTAGAAATTTTTCACGGTTATCTAGTCCAATGACTAAGCTAACTTGGAAGGGTGTTAAGTTTATCTGGACAAAAGAATGTGATGATTGTTTTCAAGAATTGAAAAGAAGATTGGTGAATGATCCAGTTTTGGCACTACCTTCCAGGAATGGTGAGTTTATTATATACAGTGATGCTTCACTGAAAGGACATGGTTGCATCCTAATGCAGAATGATCAGGTAATTTCTTATGCTTCCCGATAGTTGAAAACCCATGAGGTAAATTAACCTACAGATGATTTGGAATTAGCTACTTTTGTTTTCGCTTTAAAAATTTGGAGGCATCATTTGTATGGAGTAAAGTGTGAAATATATACTAATCACAAAAGTTTAAAGTATATATTCACTCAGAAAGAGTTAAACATGAGACAGAGGAGACGGCTGGAATTAATCAAGGATTATGATTGTACAATTCATTACCATCCGGGAAAAGAAAATAAAGTGGCTGATGCTTTGAGTCGAAAAAGTAATGCTTCTTTAGCAATGTTGCGGTTGGAACGTGATCCTTTGGTTAAGGATTTGATGAAATTTTGCATAGAAGTTGTTGGTGAAGGAAGTTCTTATGTTTTGTTTCAGGTATCAGTGAGAACATCTCTATCAGATAGAATCAAGCAAGCACAGAAGCAAGACAGTGAGTTGCAGAAAAAGGTAGAGCTGGTTCAGAAAGGTAAGTTGCCCAAATTCAACATTGATAATGATTGTGTTTTGAGATTTGGGAAGAGAATGTGTGTTCCTTGTGAGTCAAAGTTGAAGAGAGAGAGTTGTTATGTGAAGCTCATAGTTCTCCGTTTTCAGTTCATCCTGGTAGTACTAAGTTGTACAGAGATCTTCGGGAGTATTACTGGTGGGATGGAATGAAAAGAGATATTGCTGATTTTACTGTGAAGTGTTTGACATGTCAATAGGTTAAAGCAGAGCGGCAGTTACCGAAAGGGATGCTTCAGCCTTCACCAGTGCCAGAGTGGAAATGGGAGAATATATCCATGGACTATTTTTTGGGATTACCGAAGACATATCGAGGTAATAATGCAATCTGGGTTATTGTTGATCGCTTGACTAAATCTACTCATTTCCTTGCTATACGAGATACTTTTTCCCTAGACTAACTTTCCCGTTTGTATCTTAAAGAGATAGTCAGGTTACATGGAGTTCCTCTCTCCATTTTATCTGACCGTGATCCCAGGTTCACTTCTAACTTTTGGAAAGGCCTACAGAAGTCATTGGGTACTGAATTAAATTTTAGTACATCTTTTCATCCTCAATCAGATGGGCAGTCAGAACGAACAATTCAGACATTGGAGGATATGCTATGTTCTTGCTCTATGTATTATCAGGTAAGATGGGACCAATATCTTTCTTTGGTTGAATTTTCATATAATAACAGTTTTCATTCCATTATACAGATGGCACCATTTCAGGCATTATATGGGAAGCAGTGTCGAACTCCAGCTTTCTGGGATGAAGTGGGTGAAAGGAAGTTGATGGGACCAGAATTGGTAGAAGAGATGGCAGAAAAAGTTTAGCTAATTCAGAAGCACATGAGAAGAGCTCAGATTAAGCAGAAGAGTTATACGGATAACCGGAGGAAGGATCTATCTTTCGAGGTATGTGATCATGTTTTCTTTCAAGGTTTCTCCTTGGAAAAGTGTGATGAGATTTGGTAAGAAAAGAAAGCTGAGTCCAAGTTTTATTGGACCATATGAAATTCTAGAGAGAGTTGGATCAGTTGCATACCGGGTGGCTTTACCTCTGAGTTTATCTCAGGTACACAATGTTTTTCACGTTTTGATGTAGAGAAAGTATATTTCAGATCCATCTCATGTTTTGAGTCCAGAGGTAGTTCAGCTGGAAGAGAACCTATCTTTTGAGGAACAACCGGTCCAGATTCTTAACCACATGGAGCAAGTGTTACGAAATAATGTGATTAATCGGGTAAAGGTTCTGTGGAAAAACCACATGATGGAAGAGGCAACATGGGAATCTGAAAATGCAATGAGGGATAAGTACCCCCATTTATTCGAAAAGTAAATAAATTTCGGGGACACAATTTTCTAAAGGGGGGAAGGATGTAACATACCAAGTAAGTAATGAATAATAGATATTTTTATCTATGTCTATTAGTGAATTAAATAGTGTTTTAGAGGCTTAAAATGATAATAAATCCAATCTTAAGCATGGAATACACTAATATTTTTAAAAGATTGTTTTACTGCCTTTTGATGGAAAAACATTTTTAAATATATCTTTTGACAATTTTATAAGCTATTTTTGTCCAAATAAACTTATTATTTATGATTGGGACATCAAAATTTACTTTGTGTGAATTTTTGGTATTTTTCAGACAATGTTCATTTTTTAATGAATAGTGAAAAATACAGCATTTTACATCAAACTGCTTTTTAATCTAATTTATTTATATGATTAGATTATCTTTTGAATTGGTTTTTAAGTGAAATTAGAATATATTTTTACCATTTAATCCAATGGTGGTCATTGGAATCAATTTCACTTTGAAATTGGACGTAAACTGGTGTCAATCTTTTGATACTTATTGTTTCATAAAAACACGCTATTTGTCATGAAAGCGGGAATTAATTATTAAATTAATTAATGTGACTTATATGTTTTTAATTTTTTAAAATAGACTTCATTTTTGAATTTATAATATCAAATATATCTTAGGGTGAATTTTTGGTATTTTTCTGAAAAACTTCAATTTTTGATGAATAGTGAAACCACTAAGTGGTACTTATAAAAACAGATTTTTCGTTTAAATGAAATTTTACCACTTCTGTGTTCTGAATTTCAAAAATCTGACATACATGGTTGTAATTAAGAAGTAAAATGTGGTTCAATGAGATTAAAATAATTTTTTGGTGAATAGTAACTCTTAAGTTCTTAATCGCAATTAGAGGTAATTAGTGTAGTTTAAGGTAAAAATAATGCTTTAATAAAATGAGATGAGCTTGGCACATGTCCTACCCTCATTGTATGTGTCATGGCCGACCAAGACAATCCATGGGACAACTTGGGGACCTCATGGGGCTACATTGGTTGGGAAATGACATAAATAACTTTTTATTAAATGTTAAAGTAAAACTGACACAAACATGAGATGTTTTACTAAAATAATTTTTTCATGGGGATATATAAGTCACATTTTTTACTATAAATATTAATTAGAAAGATAAAAATATTTCCTACATCATGATAGTTTTTTATAATTTTTTGAAATGAAATATATTATTTTATTTATGACATCATGATGATGCAGCGATTACCTCATTAATAAAGGATTTAAATAAAATGGAATGATAATGTAAAATCTAAGACCTAAACATGGCCAAAACCTATTGTATGGGTGGATTTCGAACCCTTATCACCTTATTCTCGAAAAACATCAATGTGGGACCTCTTAAATCCGAATACCATTTTAAAATAAAGTGACTTTTCTTTACCTTCCAAGAGTGCCCCTCCTCTCCTCTTATAAAAGGCCCCCACCTCTACCTCCTTACCCACACTCCCAAAGCCTTTGGCTCGGCCAACCCCTGCCCATTTTTTCTCTATACATCCCTCTCTTAGTCCTTGAAGCCTCACTTTGGGCATACGTCTTCCCAAGGAATCCTTTGAGCTCAAATCTAAGAGAGTTACCCGATTTTAAGGTAATGTCTTCTTTTGAGTCCTTTTGATTGATTTTGCTTCTCCAACCCCATAAACTCTTTTTATTCTTTTCTTTTGTAACAACTCCAGTATCCTCAATATACTAGTATTTTTTTATCATAATTATTCGAGCTACACTTACACACAGCTACATCTAATGGTTAAAGTACATACTGTTTTCGTGGATGGTGAATTTATGCCACCCGAAACGATGATTGTTCAACATTCTTTTAACACCTTCAAAGGTGGCCATTAAGTTTTCACTATATTTATATATGATATATAATATGTTTATGTTTTCCTTAAGCTTCTGTATTTTTCATTTTTGGCATACCTTTATGGTTTCCATTATGGGTAAACGCGATATCTTCATTTAAGGAAGTGGGGACTACCGCCCCCTCAAAGTGATTTGATTCGTTAAATATCATATGTGGGACGTATAAAGGATGGAACTATGATATTATATATGATATTATACTGGAATTATAATATACCTTTATATCATTATGATTCCATTCTATAAAATATGAAATAGAAATGAAAGTAGCGTTCATGCGTACGTACGGCTTACCGTCTCCATGAACGGTGCATTTCATTTCTTACCTCTAAATGATTATGTAATATTATAAATGCATGTATATACTGGATATATATGATATATACATAATTATTATAATTCTGGATATAATGGATACATTAACAACATGTAATTATAAAGGGTTTATTTTTTACTCAAGTACCAATGATCATTAAAACGGCCGTTATTAACTTAAATAATTACATAGTGTTCATGACATGGAAATAAGTGATATAAAAGGATTAATGAACTTGAAAAAGGTTCTTAAACAAGTAGAAATTAACTCAAGTTTATTATTCAAGAGATTAAATAACGACCGAGTCATGTCGGACCTGAGGTATGGGACTTCGTCTCAATCTCATTTCATTGAGGCATATTTTGTTTTATACACAACCTTCTTTTATACGGTGTATAAACCCCTTTGACTTTTACGTTTATCCAAAAGGAATTTTTTTTATGAATTATTTTACTAAATGACAAAAGGGAATGTTTTTGTCGTACATATGCGGAGACAACGACTTCTCCGTCGCCGTGACCGTTATTTGAGTTTCGGCTTCCTCTACAAGCCATACATTCTTTTTAAAAGAAAAATAAATAACATGTTTTAATTTTCTTTTATTTTGGTATTGAAAATGGTTTTCATAATGTTTTTATATCAATTTTTTTATTGATATCTTATGATTGAAAGGTGGAAATTTTATGTCTCCTTTATGCATGTTTTATGTGATATTATTATGTTGAGGTTCTTGGGCATTATTATGAAGACTGCTGGTTCTGTGATAAACTAATGGCGGGTGAGCCCGATATAGCTCTCAAATGCATTGGGTAACACGAAGGAGTGTAACGTTAAGGTTTCCTCGAAGAGATTTAGGGAATATACTGTGATGGGTATTCCAAACGTAACCAAGAGGGTTACTCCCTAGGTAAGAATGTTATGAATGCCTCAAGTTACCTTTATGTCTTATGATTTCTATGATTTATTCATGATTTGATTAGGTATGTTAAAGTTCTTATGTTTTATGGGTAAAGTATGATTTCATTCTTATGTATATGTGTACCCATGTTTCCTTTCCATATTTTTATATCCCTTACTGAGCTTTTTATGCTCATCCAAAATTTTTTTGAAATGTTTTTCACAGGTCAAGGGAAAGGTACATGATATGATGATAGTGTCAAGGAAGTGTCAAGAAAGAATCCATGTTTTATTTTAAATATATTTCCATTTATGGAATAGAAGAATACTATCTTTATGTAACAACTTTGTTTATATGTGGAATGTAATGCAAGTTTTATGATCTAATTCTCTAAAACACTAAACCCAAAAAGATCCTCAATGTGTAATCTTGTAATAACTCAAGATTAAGTAAGGTTTAAGGCTGAGGCCTTATATAAAGAATGTTTTAAATCATTGAAAAAAATTTCTTGTTATAAAACCATTAGAAAATATATAAAGGAATCATTGAAAAACATTTAAAACACATTTAAATAATACCTTTTTTAACATTTTTTCTTAGAAACACAATTTAAATTAAAAAAAATTACCTTATTTTTGGGAAACAATTCCTTAAAAATTTACTTGTAAACAAATAAATTAATATTCAACTAAATTATGGTCATGAAATTTGTTAAGTTTATACGTGATGAACATTCCATTTTCCCCTTCAAATTTTTTAAAAGTTCATTGATTAAAAAATTAAAAGAAGAATAATTTTGAAACCATTTTAGGTAAGATATTGGTAAAATATCAATTAAACATAATAGGATAATTTTAAAACATTTTTAATACAATTTTAGAAACAAATGTTTTGAAATAACATGGATTTCCGAATAAAATGAGAAATAAAGTTAGATTTTCATAAAAATATTTTCTTATTTATATTTAGTACCACAGTGTTGAAAATGATACAAATATATGAATAAATCATGAATAACCATAGGCTAATAAGACATATATGTTATCTTGAGATATGTATCATAATATTTCCTCAGTGGAATCATAGTCATAAATAATCTTGATAAATGATTGAGATTGTTTCATTATACTCATACCACTTGGTAACATGGAGTTATACTCCCCATGTAAGAAATTGAAATTAAATAAAGCATAAAATATAATTAAAATAAATAGGTTCATGATAAAACATTTAAATTGTTAGTATATACTCCCAATATACAAATATTGGTTCATAACATGGAATGTATCTCAGTGAAGGAAAATTGAGACAAAATTAAGTTACCAATTTGGAAAATATTAAGACATAAACATCATGAAATAATGATCATAAAAAAGATATGAAAATAACCAAAAATTTATGTATAATAATCATAAAATACATAAATCTGATATAAACACAACACACATAAGAGATAGGTGGTGAACATGGCTTATGTTGAATAGAAAATAAAAGTGATATGAGAAAACCCTTAGCTTAAGTATTAATTATCTTTGAACTCAATAAAAACTCTTATATAATGAATAGAAGTATATTATACATCTACAAGAAAATATTATTATATATAATACCATATATTATTTTAATATGACTTTATAGTACCTATTATTAACAACTCAATGTTAATGATATGTTTCAGGTAATAATTTCTTTGTTTTTATCTTATGTTTTGATTTGTTATATTTTTGGTCCTTATAGTTATATAATGATATCAATAATGTAAAACATGATATAAAAATCATATTTATTTCCAATAAAATTATTTATAGTAATATATAAAATATAAAATTATTAAAATAAATACATTGTTTATGTCAACAGTAGGCCATACGTACGAATGATAGTTTTTTCCATTTTACTGTCATATTGCAGACAATAATATATGTGATGTATATATATATATAATAATTATTGTATAATTATTATTTCAGATATATCATATAATTTTAATAAACCAATCTGTAATACATTCCATGTAAAGTGTGAACAAATCACATCTCTTTGTGGAGGTGATAGTCCATAATTCCACAAACGAAGTTATCGTATTTAAAAAAATGGAAATCATGATAGTATGTTTTATATAATAATTAATTTAGAATAAAGACCTCATAAATATCATATATATATATATATATTATAAAAATATATTTTACATCATAATGAACAACCTTGATAATACGTAAAGGAAAAAATGAAAAACTTCATTTCGTGAGGCAGTAGTTCACCGTACACAAGAACAGTATGTTCGTTACCCATTATATGGATGTGTGTGTCAGTGTAAGTATAACCATTAGAATAAAAAAATATCAATATATTTAGGGTATTTGTGTTACTATATTTTCATGTATAAGGATAATAGAGGGAGTGGAAAAATAAATAAAAATAAAGTGATTATTGAAGAATTTTACCTCTTTTTTGGGTAACTCTTTTGGTTTTCAAAAAGGAATTTATTGGATTGATTTATACCCAATATGAGGCTTCTAGGAATAGGGTATGGATTATGGGAGATTATTGTATCATATTTGGGGTAATGAAAATGTATTTATATGTATGAATAACTGGCAGGGGTGAATACTTTTTTATAGTGGAGGAGGAGTGACATTCTAGTGAATTTTTAAAAAAGAGAATCCAGCCATGTTCTTACCATGAAAAGTGGATCCAATAATGAAAAAAAATTATTTAAAATGGAGGATAATTTATATTAATGTTCATAAAAATACTATTTCAATTTTGGTGGTCAAATTGCACCTCATGTGTAAGCTTTAATCCTTTTTTGATCTAATGTTTCTCTTAATCGCTATAATTAATTCTAATCAATTTCACTAATATTTTTTAAAATATTTACTTCATTATACATTAAAAATTAATATGATCCAATATAAGAAACCTATTTTTTCAAATTAAAATCATTTAAGTGGTAGAAATAATATGAAATTTAATCCTATATATGAGATGACACATCAAGTTGTTAAAGTTAAAATATTTGAAAGTTTAGTATGAATTTATTTCAAATCATAAATTTTAATTGATTAAAATTACCTTAATTGAATTATTATATGTATTATTTGTCAAATTTTAACTTTAAATCTAATCAAAAACATAATTAAACATTATAAATAATTTATAATAAAAAGATGACTTGGATTAATATTCTATATTATTCGCTATTCATCAAAGAATGAATCTTTATAGAGAATTACCCAAGATTCACCCCTAATATAATTTGTATTTTAAAATTCCAAAAATGAATTTTATTTGGTCAAATAAAAATAATTAAAGTGTTAAAAATCATATTTACAATGGGTTCTCCAATAAAATATGGAAAAATTACCCTCTAGAAATATACATCATTGTATTCATAAAATTGGATTTATTCTTATGTTATACCAATATAATATATTGGATGAGTGTCAGAAATATTGATTAAATATATAATATATAACTTTTATTAAAAATATTTATCAATTTTTTTTTAAATTTATTGACATTAAATTTTTTTTGAATGTAGAAAATAAATTTCATAGGTAAGTACTATTTTTATTTTCTAATAGTTCTTACATTCACTTGTACTAATTGATAACCGACAGATTCATTTTATATACATGTGTAAATCATATTTTCTTAATTATTTAATATTATTAAAAACTTACATTCCAATGTATTGGTGGTAGCTATAATAATATATTATTAATCATATTAATAGTGTATTATAGTTTATTAAAAAAGAAGCCTTGCATGTAACACATGACATCTAAGGGACTTGGTATTGTGTGTAATATAAGGTAAACATAGTGATATATGTTCCATAAGATAATATAAGTTTTTAATATAGTAAACTCAATCCAAAATTAGTAATTTAACATTTAAAAAACAATATTAACTGTTTCATGAAAAGAAATATGTAAAAATTATTAAATTAACATGAAAAAAAGATTTCATAAAATCTCAGGGCATTACATTATAACCCCTATAAAATGAATTTTTTCACTAAAATTGGTTTGGGTTATTAATGGTTTAATCTATAGAAACCCACATCATAAAAATGAATACTAAAACATCCTTTTAAAAGGGAATGCTGGAAACCTGATGGTTTCTCAGAGTAACATATAAATAGGTTTCCACATGGGAGAAATTTGGAGGAATTTTAAAACATGGAAATGTAAGAGAATTATAACCATCATGTTATGATGTTGATTGATAAGGAACAAGTTCAAGAAAAAATTAACAATCAAAAATCCATAAATTTATGATGGCTTAAGGGACCATTTTATTTAATAGAAAATAATTTACTATGATATCCTTTTTTGTTTAAGATACATTACCTCGAGTTAAAGAATTTTCATGAGAAGATATAATTATTTGATTAATTACCATCTCACCCTTTTTCCTCGGTAAATTTCAACATCACCTATTTGTCTATAAATTGTGGTTAATTTATTATCCGTGAATCACTAAATGATCATGAATTCCATTATAATCCATTATATTTGTCATTAGTAACCATCAACACAAATCGGTTATAACAGGTTATCCAATATAAATAAATCCTCATGTGGTGTGATAATACATTAATATCACAAACATATTTTTTATTTTATATTAAATATTCCATAAAATGTTAACCTTATAACCCTTATAAAAGGTAAAAATCTAAAACATTAGAAATAAGTTCACTATATTATCTTATCACAGATCCCATATATATCATAGAATAGCTCTTTGTTGTCACATTGCAAACACATGAATATCATCATCATATATTATCTTGAAACATGGTAATAACCTAAATTACCAAAAAGAAATTTTGATTACATTCATCCTTACCTATTATTAATATTTATTAATATATTAGTTGAATCAAATATGTGGTAAAATTCATCCATGATAAACAATACCACTTTATAGATAAATTCATTATCATTTGCAATGTCATATGTAATGTCCAATTCACTTGTTGATATCCAATTTCACTTTTATCCAAAAATAATTATCTTAACAAAAAGAACATATTAAGGGTAATCATTGAAATCAACAAGTTTTTTCCATGAATTTCACATTACCATTAAATTCCATTTCTAGTCCATCAGAACCATTAAACATATTATTTATAATCCTCATAAAACAAATTAAGTGAAAAAAACTTATATATTTCAAATCTCATAATTTTTAAATCCAAATACATAATCAATTATTTTACTCCACTTAATCCAAAGGATATTAACATGCTTACCTCATCCTATTATAAAATATCAATTCCCTTTCACATTTCAACTATAGTCGTGTCATCATCAGAAATATAACCATTAATCATACCTATTTTTAATTCTATTCTTGGGTATTCCACTTAGAACATTGATTTGTATAATTACCATTTATTCCAAACATAAAATATTTAACCTTATATGATATCATAGGTAGTCCAATGTTCCCATCCATTTTGTTAACTAAAATTTTCATTTTCCCCTTATAGTTAATTTTATTATTTCATTGATTCCACAGTCAAAATATTTTCATATTCCACTAAGACATTCACATGGGTGATTATTCATACATTCTCGACATATAAGAAAATGAATCTTATTTCCTCCATGGTCTTCATAACTCAAACTTTAGAAAATCTCCTTCCTTATCTTCTCTGGTGAGTCTAAGAGTTGGTTGTGGAACAAATTATTAATCATTTTCTATGAAAACTGATTAGGCATGTTATGAACATCATTAACACTAGTGATCATCCCATTTGACTTCTCATCAACATGTTGTATTTCACATTCATCATTAACCAAGATCCTTATAGTTAATCCCAATGACTAAAACAAAAATCATAGAGTAAGCAACAGTTTTCAACGTGAGGAACCACGTAATCAAACAAAAATAACTTATAGTATTTCTAAATTAAGACACCTTGTTTAATCTATGACACCAAAGGATTATCCAAGGTTATTCGTATGCAACCTATTTTTAAAAACATCATGATGGTTTGTGAAGAGTTTCTCAATTTTCAAAGCATATCCCCAGGGAGTGTCATGCCAGGTGTGCAGTAAGGCCCATCTTTATGTACTATGTTATGTTTGAGTTATTATTCACACACCTTTATAGATTTTCTACATATACATAATTTTTTGATAGAATCACCTCCAAATGTATTATCTAGACACGGATTTATTTCATGGAAAACACTTGTTCTATCCTTCAACAAAATTACAAGACATTTTTATATACCTTTCTTTATCCTTAAAATTATCCTTAGACATGTCCTTAAAGTTATCAAAATAGTTTGCTCATCCTAGTTTTAAATGGTTGAATAAACCTTTGTTTTGATACCAACTATAATAAACCATAATTAACTTACATATACATTACATCATTTTTATGTAATACATAAAACATTATAAAAATAGATGCCTTGGGATCGTATTATATTTTTGCCTTTAAAAACATGGAAACATACATATTGGAACATGAGAGAGCTATATTATATCTCACTTGGATCTCCATGAATATTAACGATATTAGAAATATCATACATAAAATATATCTCTATAACCATGGGAAGGATGCATTAAAATGAGTGAGATCAAATGCTCAGTAAGGTTAAACAAGGGAGATGTGTAAGCTTAAAGATGATCATAAGAATATGATAACATTATTGTAACATTAAAATATCATTCCATTTATATCAAATATTATAAACAAGAATCATGGAATAATTATTAGCAGTTCATATTTCATAAATAATAAAAAATTATGACTATAAACCCTGAAAGAATAATAGAGGAGTAAGACATTGAATTGTGTCACACACATAAACATGTAATATAATTACCTATAAGTCATGACTCATTGATATATCTTATCAGGGAACTTCATGGGGACTACAACTAAAATTTGGGACACACCATTATCCCCAGTCACATTTCATTCCATGTAAGGGATCAGGTTTCCCTATCTTCCCATAGTTGATCAGGTTTCCCTATCTTTCCATATTGAATCTAGTTTCCTCGTATTCCTATAGTGTACTGGGTTTCCCCATCTTCCCATAGTGGATTAGGTTTCCCCATATTACACAATGGATCAAGATCATCTACACGATTCTTATTATTATCTCATGAGATATAAGACTTTACCGAATGCATTAGAGGGAGATATAGCTCCCACCCATCTCATAACTAAATATTACATACAAGTTCCTCAAAATAATAAAAAATAATATCATAACCCATGAAATGAAAAGGGAGTCATAAAAAAGTAATCATATCTTAACCTTCATAAAAAATATAGGTTTCATAATCATTTCACCATAGCATAACCCGTGAAGAAAACAAGTTTCAAAATAATATAACCCAAGAAAGAGAAACATGTTTCATAAAAATTATCCCCTAAATATATAAATCATTTAATGAATGAATATAAATATAACCCTTGAATAATATCCATAAAAAAATTTGTGTAACACCAATTAATGTCATCTTATTTGGAAAAGTGTTTTGAAATATCACATAAAACATTGCTTGAGAAAATATCCATTCCTCTTTAAAAAATGCATGAAACCCTTTGAAAGCTATATTCATTAAAATTAACATGAAAACTAATAAATGAATCTTTGAAAAAATTTGATAACATTTTTATTTAAAAAATTATAAATAAATCTTGGAAACATATTGAAAACCCATTTCTTTGAAAATTATTTGAAAACTTATAAAGAATGATAGAGAACGATTCAAAAGGAATTTCATTGAAATTAATCTGATAAAATATAAAAAAAAGATGAGATTTTTTTGAAAAAAATTCTATAAAAATACATTAAAACCATATAAAAAATATTAAAAACATTATTAAAATCATTTATTTCAAAATTATTTGAAAAATTATAAATAATGCTTTAAAACATTTTGAAAATAGTTTCTTTAAAAATACCTTAAAATCAAAATATATATATTGAAAATTATTTTAAAACCATTTAATTGAATCTAATTTAAAAATATATAATTAAATCTTGAAATCATTGAAGTCTTTTTCTTGGTAAATAACCTTTTAAAAACTTAAAAAAAGAATCTTCGAAAATCATTTAAAACAATTTTTAATCATAAAACATTTGTGAAATACTTTTACATGAAAGACAACATTAATTTTGAAAAATTATATAATATTATTAAACCATTTTATTTTATAATAACTTAATAAACAGTAAAATTAATCTTCATGTAAATTATGATCATGATTTCGGTTAATTCTATACATACTAAACATTCCTTTTGCACCATAAAAAATTAGAAAAGAAACTTGACTAGAAAAGTAAAAGAAGATTATTTATAAAAATGTTATATAAAGAGGATAAAAATGGGTAGAAATTTCCTTTAAACATTATATTGTAATCTTAAAGATGTTTTTAATACATTTTTAGAAAACACAGTTTTATAGGATCACAGATTTCTGACATAGGAGAGAAATAAACTCTGATTTTCAAAAAAAGAATTGTCAGTTATATTTAGTACAAAAGAGTGGTAAATTCATTATAATACATGAAAAAATCCTGAATAAATAGAGGATTAAAAATTCAGGAGTTCAATACAGATATGGATGATAATATTTCTTCAATGGTAGCATAAATATAAAAAATCTTGATAAATGATGAGATTGTTTCAATAAAAATTTTACCACTTGGTAACTTTAAATAATACTCCCCATGTAAGAAAATAAAATTACATGTATCATAAAATATCAAAAAGATAATGAGTTTCATGATTTAAAATGTAAAATTTCATTACATACACCCCGTCTAAAAATATAGGTGCATAACATGTCGTATATCTCAAATATAGATAATGGAGGCAAAATTACACTATTGATTTTATATCTTTTGAACCATAATCCCAATGAAGTAGATATCATAAAACGGATTTTAAATAACAATAAATTTATCTATAATAATAATATAATCCATTTATGGGTAGTAAAAACACCACGAATAAAAAATAGGTGGTGAACATGGCTAGTGTCTCACCGAAAATAAAAGTGAGAAAAGGATATCCCTACCTTAAGTCATAACTGTATTGACACTCATTAAAAACACATATATTTTTAATATAAGTTCATTATAAATTTTTCATAGAACTATATTCCAATATCTAATATTTTATAGTATTTTATTATGACTTTATATTAACAATTTTTTAATGAATCAGTGTTAATATTATGTTTTGAGTAATAATTGCATTGTTTTTTGATATGTTATATTTTGGTGCTCATAGTTATATCCTGATATCAAGAAAATAAATCATGATATAAATATCATATTTATTTATTTTATAATTTTTTATATTAATCTATAAAAGATAAAATTATAAAACAAAATACACCATTCATGGATATAGTAGGCCGTACATACGCTTGAAATTTGTTTCTGTTTTACTATTGTATTGAAAGAATGAATGAAAATGATATATATATATATATATCATTATATTATCATTATTATTTCATATATATCATAAATTGTTACGAAAACCACATTTAATTCGTTCCATTTGAAGTGTGAACAAATCACATTGCTTTGAGGAGGCATAAGTCCACACATGCATAAACAAAGTTATCATTTTCACAAAAAATGGAAATAATCAAGGAATTTATTAAATAATAAATATTGAATAATAAATAAATCATAAATATAAAAAATATAATATAAAAATATGTTTTATATCATAATTATCCACCACGATAAAAGGTAATGGAAAAATGAGATACATCATTTCGTGAGGTGACAGTTCGTCGTACATAGGAATGTTAAGTTCCTTACCCATTAAATGGATGTGCATGTAAGTGTAGATATAACCCTTAGAATAAAAACTTATAATTATATTTATTATACTTTGGTTATTATAGGATCATTTTATAAGGATTATTTATGGAGTAGAGAAATTAATAACACCAAAGTGATTGTTCATGAAGGTTACCACTTTTTGGTTAACTCCTTTTGGTTTTCACCAAAGGACATACTAAGAAACATTTATTCCTAAAGATATGAATCTAGGATAAGTGTATGGATTTTTGGATCTTATTTTAGAATATTTTGGACATGAATCATGGTGATAGAGTTGTGAATAAGTGATAGGTGTGAGTTCCTTTTTATAGTGGAGGAGGAGTGTCATTCTTGTTAATTTTTGAAAAGTGGATTCCACCTATGATTTTAAAATGAAAAAATTCTCAAAGAATATAAAATATTATATTAATGTCAGTATAAGGTGTATATATTTCCATAAAATATATTTTGGACATGTTTATATGTAATTAAGGCCCTTACGTGTAAGGTTTTTCCCTGGTTAAGAAATTTTTTTCTTAATCGCTATAATTAATTTCAATCACATACACTAATATTTTTAAAAAAGCATTTTTACCATATTATATATTATTATTTATTATCATCATAAATATTGAATCAATTTTTCAATATTCCAATGGTATAATTTTAAGTAATTGATTTAAATTTAATCCCACAGATAGGATGAGGCATCCGGTTTTTTAAGTAAAATTGCTCAACTGTTTGGTATGTTTTTATATACAATTTAAAAGTGAAATTGATTCAAATTACATAAAATGGAATAATTTATGTTTAATATATTTAATTTAACATTAAGATAAATAGAAACATAATTTAACCATGTACATAAATTAGATGAAAAGAAGATTTGAATTAAAACTCATTGTTATTAACTATTCAACAAAAAATGAAAGCTCACACAAAAATACCATGAAATCACCATAATATTATTTTTATGATCCAATTTCAAAAATGAATATTATTTTGTAAAATAAAGATTAAAAATGTGTCAAAAAATAGATTTAAAAATGATTTTCCATTAAATGGCGGTAGACTTACCCTATCAAAAAATACATCATTTTATTCATAAAATTGGATTTATTCTTATCGTAGACATATCATTAAATTTTATGAGTATAAAAATATTTATTGAATATATAATATAGAAATTCTATTATAAATATTAATCAACTTTTTTTATCAATTATTGAGAAATAATTATGTTTTGAGGTAGAAAAATTGTTTTCTTAGAAAAGTAGTTTCGTAATTTGAAAATATTTCTTACATTTACATCTACAAATTTGTATCCAAAAGATTAATTTTATATAAATTTTTAACTCATATTTTCATAATTTAGATAATTTTTTTTGTAACTTCCATCCCAATGGAAATTTGGTAGCTATAATAATATTTTAATAATCATATTAATAGTTTAGTATGGTTAGGTAAAAACGCGGCCTTGCGTGTAACACAAGCTATCGAAGGGGCTCAAGATTTTGGGTAATATATGAAAAAATATTCTATGTGTACTAAAATATTATTTTAGTGTTTTGTGTAGTGAATGAAAAAAACATAGTAATTTAATATATAAAAATATATTCAGTGTTATGTGGAATGAAATATATCAAAAAGATTAAATGAATTTGAAAACATATTTCACAGAATCTTAAGGTGTTACACATCAAGAATGTGTGACTTAATTTAATAGGAATTATGAAAAGTATGAATTTGTAGTATGGCTTCTGTAAATTATTTCTGTATGTAGTATGACTTCTTGAAATAATAAATTCAAAACCTCACTTCTAGAAAGTATAAATTCATTTATTATGACTTTGATTTACTATGAATTATATAAGTATGATTTCATAGTTTAATTAATGGAAAGTATGACTTTCTTTAGTAGGAAATATAATTATGAATTTGATTTAGTATGACTTATCTCATGATTTTCCAAAAAAACGATAATGCCTAAACAATCTTTTTAGGACCTTCTGAAATATAAAATAAACAATCAAAATTATATTTTTCTGGGAAATTAAGGCCATTTCATTACCAGAAGATGGAAAATAATCCAAGGAGTAGAATATGATTTTATCTTATTATTTTATTAATATCTCTTCCATTTCTTGTTATAATCTTGTGTTGTATAAATAATGAGACCACTATTTGTATGTATAACAATAAATATGAAAATAATGTATATATATATTTCTTTTTTTTGTCCCTCGACAATGAACATTAATTTTAATGATTTTCCTGGATATTTTGAATCATATGGTAATGTTAAAACTATAAATAGATTCTTCATGATTGTATTCCTATAAACTTTATGTAGGTTTTTCCAAGATTATTCCAAAATAATTAGTGTGTTATGTGATGTATGGTAAGTGGGTGTTTGTGGGGTGGTATGGTAAGTCCGGTTAGAATCTGCTTATAGTTTATACTATTGTTAAGAGATACCATATGGATGAATCATGTATTAAATTATATGGTTGATATTGGTGAGGAATAATAGGTATGATATGGGATTCAATGTTTGGTAGGGAATGATAAAACGAGATTTAAACATTATTTTCCTAATGTAATGGCATATATAGCTCCATGGGAACAGGTCAGGTGTGGCTCATGTTTCTATGAGTGATGTTGATTACCCTAAGTGATTTGATATGGTTTTCTTGGAGAATGGGTATAGTGTTGATCATTTTCATGATTGGGTGATGTGGTTCAGATGTGGAGATAAGGGTTTTTCGGAGGTGTGTTCTCAGATGTTGGTGATTCAAATCACCATGGTTAGTCGAAGGGGTTTTTGTGGTTATGTGAACATAAGGTATAACCCATGAGGTGTATTTGAGAACTCTTATGGGTGGATGAATCCATATATTAAGTGAAATCATTAATGGTGTAGGACATTGGTATGTTTGAGGCTCTCTTCAAAAAAGGCCATGGTTGGTGATATTTAATAACACTAGATAGGGGAGGGGCTCACCATTTATGTGGGACTGATGGGAATATACATAAAAGGATGAGTGTAATCATGAATTTGTGTGTTTTGATGTTGAAATATTGATCTTAAAGAGGTAAATTATAAAAAACAATACTGGACTAGTGAGATGGATTTTGTTCATGCTTATGGGGCTCATGATAGCTCGGATGGCTGTGTTGTTATAGCCAGTATGTGAAAATATGTGTTTTATGATTGGTTAGAAGTTAAAGGGTTCTTTTTGTGTGAAATACCTTGGGTTAATCATTCCACTCGACAATTTTTCATCATTGGCAAAGTCTCACTTATGTATAATAATTTTAAGGGGATTGGGTTGTCTAATTTGGTTTATTTTCATTCATCTATGTTTCTAAATTCATTAGTCAGAGTTTGGATATTAGAAAGTTTCACCATTGGTGTATGAATATATTTCATGGTGTGTGAATACATTGCATGGAACAGATGTAATTATTTTTGTAATATGAGTCATGTAGTCCCTAGATGTTTTACTGCTTATTTATTTTGATAGTTTTATACATTTATATATGTTATTGACATACATGTAGTTATGTTAACTCCTATTTTACTAGAATGACATTTAGATATTAGTTGGATTATCATATGTATTGGTGTCTTTCTCTTTCTATTGATTTTGTTTTATATCTTCCACTTTTATTATATTATTATTCCTACTATGTTACTATATTTGTTAATATTATTATAGTGTATTGTCTCCCCAATATCACCCAATAGACCATCACTTCTAGTTAGAAGCCCATGCATATGGGGAGGCATGCCTAACTTCATACAACATACTAATTTTTTGGGAATTGATGAGTGGTTATGGGGTAGTGACGCGTTACATAAGGTATCAGAGTTTGTGTATTATTGGGTAATTCCAAACTAGGTTGGCTATAATGTCGTAACAATTTAGATTTTTTACATGGAAATATTGAATCTAGGTTATTTACAATTAATTTATTATATGGGTTGAGGTATCCTTGAGGCTAGGAATGTGTTGTAACCTGAGATGAATTTCATTTTTGCATTATTTTTAGCACCTTAATGTGATGAAGCCAAATTTACAATGGAATCTATGATTGTTTTTCAATTTTTTACTATTATATTGTTAATTATTATATTTTTTTCTATCATGATGTTTAATTTTTTGATATTATATATTTCTAGTTCATAATATTGGACTTGAGAGGTAAGAGGTGGAACTCAATCATCATATTAGGCACATTGGGATAATATGAAATATATATTTTTCTTTTAATTATTATCTATAACCTAATGTGTAAATAAAGGGATTCTCTGTTCAAGGTGATAAAAACAAAATCGATAATATTTTACTACATACTCTCATTGTGTAATTCTAGTCTAATCAGATGGAAAAGGGTAGTGCTTTTTTTAAATGGAGAGGGGTTCGAGTGTTTAATGTGTCAATAATAATATATATGGGGTGTTCTTGTATAGGTTGTATGGGGAATTATACTCATCCACACAAGTTATGTAATTATTGATGTTATGGGAATTTGGATCCAATGAGGATATAAAAGATGTGGTGCATAACCCTGATATGGGTGTTTTGGGAGCCGTAAGGCTAGAAAGTACATAACATGGGAATGATAGGGTTGGGTAAGGGCATGTAAGTAGCACTTCTAGTCACAGATCTCCCCATTAGAGATGCTTGGATTATTATATCAAAAATGAGAAATAGGTAAGTATTATTGTACTAAGGATGTAATGTCGGATAGATAGGATTGAGGAGTTGGATACTGGATCAATTTTTTGTTCAGGGAAATCATAGTTTTATAAGTTTAGGTTAAGTATTATAAACATATATTATCTATTTAGAGTATTGTATGCATGATATTAGAATTCATTCACTCCATATAGGGATAAACGTTTATCATGGATTATACTATGAGTTTTATAGACTAGTTATTATTTGATCTAATACTAGTGGAAGATATGAATTCATGTCATAAATTGTCATGTTATCAGGGTACAGGTAAACAAACATAGGTTGGCATCATTCTCGAAATTGGTAAATCGTGTTCTAATAATGGAGCAGAACCTAGTAGAGGATAGTGTACTAAGATGTAAATTGATGTTAAGAGAGATAGGTTGTGGATCTCATGGTACAATGAATGGGGTCTATGAGGAGACCCAATAGGTATGTCATAGTTGAGGTGCGATGATTCCACCATGGAGAGGGTCGTCAGTGACCTTCTTCTAGTGATATTAGACTTGATATGGTTAGGAAATATGTGATTGAGTAACAAAAGAATGTAATTAATACAACCTAATGGGAGTCAAGAGTGGTTTCATTGGAGGAAATCACAAACAGTATGGAGTCACAAACTAGGTTGAAATCTAGGATGTGAGGTTGGACTAGGAATACTATTGGGGGTAGTATATGGGATAGGACTACATGAACATGATGTGGTAGTTGGAGAGTTACCCTATGATGGAGACAATGGTTAGTTGTGAGCACAAATCCATAGGGAGGATACTAATTGGGAAGTCTATCTTTAGACCAACAATGTTTGGTTGAGTAGACATATTTAGAAAGGTTTGAGTAGAAATATCTTCTTATAGGTAAACCATTAGTTGATAAAACACCATATGAATTTTTCAATTATTATTCATTCATAGATATTTAATATTTTTGGTATTTTTTTACATGATTACTCAATTTTACCTTCTGTTTTTGGTAACACTTTTCTTATCTTGAGTTACTTGTAACACTAATTTTAGCATACATTAAAATCAATACCAAGTTTAAATAAAACATGACATACTATTAAAATATTAATATTTAATATGATAGATATATTATAGTTGTTAGAATGTTGGGTATAAATAGGATTCACTAAATTATAAAAATATATTGTCTATTGATTTATATATAATGAATTTTTTGGTAGCAAATTACTATGAAATGAAAATAAAAACTATTTGAAAATAAAAGAAATCATTTTAATGGAAAAAATATTTTAATATATAAAAGCATGTTTTACGTCAATGTATTAAAATGTCACATAGGGTGGATGATTTTAATAAAATTTATATATTATGTATTTAACAAAATTTATAACATTCATTATATGTGTTTTCTAGAAAATATAAAATAATAAATTTCGTTTTATTCTTAATGAGATGTGATTTTATAAAAAACCTTCTTGTTGCCATTTTTGACCTCAATTTAAAATTAATTTTTTTATAATTTTATAAAATGTATTAAAGATAATTAAATTGTTTTTTCAAATAATAATTCCATAGTTATACTAGTGTTAATTTTTTAGAATATTCTATGTTGATAATTTTTTTGATGTATGGTGACAATTGCAAATTTTTTATAATATTGATTTCTTTTAAAAAATATAAAAATATAAAAAGATTGTTAGTATGGTTTTAAAATTAAAACTAGTCCAATTATATATCTATAAATCAAATTCATATCCTTGGTACCTTAGGAAACACTTAAAATATTATTTTATAATGAAGTCATATTCGGTTTATAATAGCTCCAAATTGATTTATTTTGAAGCTGAAGTTGTTGTGCGTCCGAATCCTCTCAACCAATAGGTTTTAGACAAGTTTAGGTTACTATTTTAACCTTATCATTTAGATTTAACTCTATGTTAAATAATTTAACTTTTACCGTGTCTTCTTGTTTTCTTACACTATCTGGTTAATAAACTTACAATAAAAATCCAAACGAACCCCAAGTGGCTCATTATTAATAAATATAACCTTATATACGTCATTTTTTAGAACATAAGATTTTTAATAATCGAATAACAATTCATAATATAAAATGTTTTTTAAACTATTTTATGTCAATTTTGAAACTATTTGGTAAATTATTTTTGTGAAAATCATAACTGTATGATTAGTTCAAAAAAAGTTAATTAAAGAAATAATAACATGTGATATTAACCTATAAAATTATTGGAATTCATAATAAGTCTTAAATTAGATTTATTTGGGTATTTATAACATCAATTATGTTAATATTTCATTAATAAGGTAATTACTGCCAAATCATTATGTCAAAAATAAATTAAATTATTTAATGTCTAAAAATTATAAATAAAATACCATTATGTATGAAATCGTTTTATCTTTCTAATGAATATTTATAGTCGAATTTATATTATGTATGACCCTATATTAAAAAAAATTTAGTTATTAAACATTGATTTTAACTCTTTTAACTCTTCTTTAAAAAAATAATAACAAGTGTCCTAATCTAATCCACGTGGACCTAAAGGGTAATATTTTATTCCTAAGTTTTTTTTTGGTTGAATTACACATATCCAATAGAATTAGGACATGTGTTTGGGTAATAATAATATCATTTTTACCCTTAATTACCCTATTTACTTTTAACTGTGGTAAATTAAAGTAAAAAGTTACTATTCACCAAAAATTATTTTTATCTTGTTGAACCACCTATTACACCTTGATATTAACCGTGTCTCTCGGATTTTGGAAATTCAACTCACAGAAGCGGTAAAATTATGTTTTATGTACAATTGCAAATGCTCCTAGGAGGTAGGTAAAAGATGGTGAAAAGCTCAATAAAATTTTTATATATCTAAAATTATTATAAAATGACTCCAATGAATTACATTGAACTTATATAAATATAATGTATCTATTTTGACCAAAAATAAATTAAAATAAAATAAATGATTATTTAAATAAAAATTCGGTTTAACCAATAACTCCATGTTTTCACTATTCATCAAAAATTGAACATTTTCAAAAAAATACCAAAATTTCACCCTAGGCTAATTTCGATATTCAGAATCCAAAAATGAATTCCAAATTGAAAGATAAAATTTATAAAAATTTAAAAAGTGGGTATTACTATTCATAATGGCTAGTTTATATAATATTTTAATAGCATATTGTTGTTTAGTGAAACTCGATATTGCATACAACGCGCGCTTTTGAGGATGGTTTCTCTTGCGTATAATGCATGCCAAGCTAGTGTTGTGTGTACTAAATGATTCATTTGATGTTGCGTATAACATAAGACATAAAAAAATATACACTTCTCATAAAATATTAGTGTGTTACATTCTACACCCCTTAAAATAAATTTATCCCTCGAAATTCATTACTTAATAATAAACAGATGAGGATACATCTCCCTCATCATATCTTTAAGTTCCCATGTAGCTTCTTCTAATTGGAGGTTCCTCCATAAAACATTCACCAAGAGAGTGGTCTTGTCCTGTAGAACTTTTTCTCTACGATCCAGAATCTCTATATGTTGTTCTTTATAATAAAGATCTTGCTCCAGTGGTAAAACTTATGAGCTTAGTACATGTGAAGGATCGGGTATGTACTTTCTTAGGAGAGATACATGGAACACATCGTGAACTTAAGAGAGATTCGGTGGAAGCGCCAATCATTAATCTACCTTCCCAACACGATCCAGTATTTCGAAAGGACCGATATACATAGGGCTCAACTTTCCCTTCTTTCCAAATCTCATTACTCTCTTCCAAGGAGATATTCGTAAGAACACTTTATCACCCACTTCAAACTCTAGGTCTTTTATTTAGTTATCATCATAGCTTTTTTGTTGACTCAGAGATGCTCTTATGTGTTTTTGAATAGATCAGACCTTTTCTACCATCTCATCAACAAGATCATGTCCTAATAGCTTTCTTTCCCCAACTTCATCCCAGCAAGTTGGAGTATGACATTTCTTTCCCTATAGACCTTTATAAGGAGCCACCTAGAATACTGGAGTGAAAGCTATTATTATAAGAAAATTACACCAAAGGTAGGTTTTGATCCAAACCACATTTTAAATCCATAGAGCAAACTCTCAACATGTCTTCTAGAGTTTTAATTGTCCACTCAGACTGACCATCTGTCTGAGGATGATAAGCAGTGCTGAAACTCAACTCTGTATCTAGAGTATGTTGAAGAATTAACCAAAACATCAAGGTAAACCTCGGATCCCGATCAGATATAATTGAAATTGGTACTCCATGCAATCTTACCACTACCTTCACATATATCCTGGAAAGCTGATCCAGAGAGAAATATTCTATAATAGCAATGAAGTGTGCCGACTTCGTAAGACGATCAACTATGACCCAGATAGCATTATTTCCTTTGGATGTTTTTGGATGTCCAATGACAAAGTACATATTGATGTTTTCCCATTTCCATTCGGGTATGGGTAATGGTTGTAACATCCCCTTAGACTTCATCTCTCAGCATTAACTTGCTGACAAACCAAGAATCGAGAGGCATATTCAGCAACATCTCTTTTCATGCCATCCCACCAGAAGTACTCTTTCATGTCCCTATAAATCTTCATGCTTCCAGGATAAATAGAGAATTAAGAACTATGAGTCTCATCCAGCATCTCCTTCTTTAATTCAATTATGGGAGGAATACATACACGGTTCCTGAACCTTATTATTCCATCACAATCAAGGATGAATTCAAGAACATTTATCACCTTATTTTGTAACTATACATCTTCTTTATGTGCCTCTTTACTCTTCACATGTCTAGATGGTTGAATATTCATTTGAGAAAGATAGAATTTTTCCCCTTACATTATAATTCCAAGATCCATACTTTTTCAATCCATAAATATTGGATCTTTTGTGATCCTCATCAAGGATAAGATAGCATGGTCTTGTCAACTTAATGCATCTGTCACCTTGTTTTCTTTCCCAGGGTGATAATTAATTGAGCAATCATAATCCTTAATCAACTCCAACCATCTTATTTGGCACATATTCCGCTCCTTTTGTGTGAAAATATACTTTAAACTTTTATGATCAGTATAAATATCACACCTTTCACTATAAAGGTACTGCCTCCAAATCATTAATGGAAAGATTACCGTAGCTAACTGCAAATCATGAGTTGGGTAATTTTTCTCATGGATTTTCAACTGTCGTGAGGCATAATCTATCACCATATCATTTTTTATGAGAACACACCCCAATCCCTTCTTGGATACATCACTGTTGATCACAAACCTTTCTCCACTACAAGGCAGTGTGAGCACAGGTGCACTGGATAACCTTCGTTTTAACTCTTTGAAATTTTCTTCACACTCCTCCGTCTGAACGAACTTAACTCCTTATCGAGTCAACCGGGTGAGTGGATTAGATAACCTTGAAAAATCTTTCACAAAACATCGATAATATTCAGCCATAAGAAGAAAACATCGGATCTCAGTTACTGTTGTTGGTCTCGACAATCTTTTTATAACCTCTTTTTTTGCTGGATCCACAAATATCCCCTCTTTTGAGATTATGTGACACAAAAATGAAACTTTTTGAATGCAAAATGCACACATGGTATATTTAAAATAAATATTCTCCTTTCTTAGGGTCTTTAATACAATTATCAAGTGATCTTCATGTTCTTCCTTGCTCTTTGAATAGACAAGAATATCGTCTATAAAGACTACCACAAACTGATCAAGATAGTCTCAAAGAACCTATTCATCAGATCCATGAAGATACCGGGGGCATTAGTAAGACCAAATTCCATCACAATAAATTCATAGTGTCCATACCTTGTATGGAAATTCGTATTTGGTATATCCTCCCTTTTGGCCCTTAATTGATGAAACCCTAAACGAAGATCAATCATAGAAATGGATTGAGCTCCACGTAGTTGGTCAAATAAGTCATCAATGTGTGGGAGATGATATTTGTTCTTGATGGTGATCTTGTTAAGTTCTCAATAATCAATGCAAAGTCTCATTTATCCATCTTTCTTCTTAACAAACAGAGCATGTGCTCCCCAAGGTTATGCACTAGGGTGTATGAATCCTTTATCAATATTCTCTTGGAGTTGATTCTTCAATTCATGAAACTCAATTGGGGCCATTCTATAAGCTGCCTTTGAAAGAGGCAAGCACCTGGTATGAGTTATATTGAAAATATAATGTCATGATCTGGTGGAATACCTATAAATTCCTCTGGAAAGACATCATCAAACTCCCGTACAATGGGTGTCTTCATAATCTTGAGTTTCTTTGCAACCATTTGAGATAAATAACCTTAATATAGTGGAATCAAGACCTATAAGATGGAAGAAATTTCCACTAGAAGTTCATGTTCATCCTTGAATTGATAGATGATCATAGATTGATCTGGAATATGAAATGTGACTTCTCTTCTTTGGAAATTGATTTGAGATCCATATAAAGAATTCCAATCCATGCCAAGAATAACATCAAATTCCACTATAGGAAGGATCACTAGATTTTCAGGAAGCACATTCCCACAAACTTCAATCGGAGAAGAATTTTAAACTTTTGATGCGGCCGTTGTGCCATTAGAAGTTGTCACAGCTAACAGAACATCTAATTGTTGAGGTAATATGGCGATACCCTTAGACAATTATCTAGAAATAAAATAGTGGGTTGATCGAGAATCAAATAAAACATTTTATACTTTAGAGTGGATGGTAAGTGTACCTTTCACCACTTTGTTATTGTACTCCACATCACTGATAGTAATTGCATGTGACTTTCCTTTGTCTTTGGACTTAAGAGTTTGTTGATGTCGATCATCATCAACAACCCTTGGATTTGGGCATTGATTGGCATAATACCCCATCTCCTTGCACTTGAAACATTGAAGTGTTGGAGGTGAATTCTATGTATCCCTTTCTTTGTTCGCATCATTAGACACTTGATTCCCATTATTTCAACATTCAATTTCCCAATGACATTTTTTCCACACTTAAAACATTTTCCTGTCCATTTAAGACAATTAAATCCATGTTTCTTTCCACATTTTTGGCATAAAGGAAAACTCATCTTCTTTTTAGTTTGGTCTTTAGATTTTCCTTTGAATTCCATTTTCCTCTTCTTATCAAACCCCTATGATTTATGGGTTACTCCAATCTCCATCTCAATCTTGAGAGCACATCGAACAATTTCCTCATAGCTATTGAAGTCCCTTATAGCTAACGCCCTTTGAAGACATGGTTTTAAGCCATTAAATAATCGATCAAACATACTCTCAGGTTGGATAATAATTTCAGAAGAATACCTTCCAACTCTTGTAAAATTTTCTTCGTAGGTACCAACAGATTCCTCATCCTTTTTCTTCAGTTCAAGAAACTCCATCTCCATCTTTGTTCGAAGAATAAGAGGGAAGTACATATTGAAAAATAATTTCTTGAACTCGTCCCATTCCATGGACTCAATTTCATCACATTTCCTCTTATTCTTGATAATATTCCATCATTGATCAGGATCCCCTTCCAAACGATATACTGCTAAGATGACTTTATCATGTTCAGAACATTGAAGAACTAAAAATATCTTTTTAGTGGTACCGATCCATTGTTCAGCCACCAATGGATTAGAAGTCCCGCTGAATGAAGGTGGACTATGCCTCATGAAGGATACAATAGAAAGTTTCTCCTTCCTTTGCGTGTTTGGAAGTCCTGCAAGATTCATAGCTTGAGAAATTTGTGTGAGCATGGCTACAAGATTTTTCATTCTAGCTCCCATAACGTTTGGTTGCTCTGGCAGACAATCATTGCATTGTCCGTCGCATTCATCATTAACATGGTTCCTTAGGGTTCCATCCATTGACTAAAACCTAGAAGCATATTGTGAGGAACACTAATTACAATAGGAAAACCACATAATCAGTAATAAAATTTCACTCTTTAGGTCTTATCATAGGTTATTCATTGCCATTTCAAAAACACTAAGATTTTGTTCTATGCTTAGACATATCCTTAGGGTTCTTACTATGGTTTTCACATCCTCGTTTCCAAAGGATTACTATACCGTTCCTATAATACGAACTATAACGACCCATACTTTAGATACATGGTTATTACATCAGAATTAAAGCATACTTATTACAACATATAACAAAACCATGAAAGGACGGTATAGGTATAGTGTCTTTATAAATTGGGAAACATAAACAACTGGTTCATAAATCATCTTCATTATATCCCTTTTATTTCATCATATCTAGAGTCCCTTTTGGCATATCCTACTTAATACCCTTCTTCCAGACCTGGGGAAAAGAAAACATACAAAAGGGTGAGCTCAAATGCTCAATAAGGGTAAACAATAGAAATATCAATCATATCATATTCATAAGAAGATAACATTTTGGAAATATTAACCTGCAAAATACATCATAATATCATAACATGGGATAAATCATTGTAGTGAAATGTAATCCCAATAATCATAACTTTGAACATGAAATTTTTGTCATACACACATAATCATAGAAAATCATTTCATTTTAGTTAAGACTCATTGCCAAGTCTATCATAGCAGACAAAGTCCATTACTGAACCGAGTTCACTCCTCGTTCCAATCATGTGTCACTGAACCAGATTAACTTGTCATTCCAGCAATGTCTATCTCATGAGATATAAATCATTACCCAGTACATTGGAGGGAGATATAGGTCCCACCCATCCCATAATGAAACCATTCTTATGTGTGCCACAAAATAATAAATCATTCATCATATCATAACCCTTGTAATAAAAATGGGATTCATAAACATCATGCCATCATAACATAATACATATAAGATAAAAGGACATCATAAAATTAATTCCATCATAACATAATCAAATCAATGAAAAAATAGGGATAGAAACAGAACCCTATATTATCTGAGATGGAAAATAATTTTGATAAAACACTTGAACTCCATTCTTGAGGAAAATATCCTTTCTACTTCAAAAACAGTTTTCTTTTCTTAACATGTCATACAATTTTAAACTAAAAGAAGTTGTTTAAAAATAAAAATGAGATATTGTAAAGGAATATTCATGGAAATAATGTTCTATGAAATCATAAAAATACATTCATGCCATATAAGTTATAAAAAACATTCATCTCTTACTTTGGCTGGAAAAGTCAAATAGTACCTCGTACTAAAAATGACAACAGATTCCTTTTATATATTTTACTAAAAACACACCAATGGGTAAAATTAGATTTAAATAATTGTAGTAGGATAGAAATAATATTAAATATTGAGTAAAATTGGAAGTGGATGATAAATATTCCCCAGTAAATTCTGAAGTATAAACAATCTCATATAAAAAAAGATTCTGAGATTTTCCCTTACCTTTGATTTGATATGATTTATATGTATGATAACCTCTTGTATAATGATTTAAACAATGTCATTGACTTATTCCAGAATCATATTAATTTTTATGATATCATATATGGTCATATTTTAACCTTCTTATTAGTAATATTTCATTGCTTCTTATTATTCAGGTGTTTATTGCTTTATGTTCTTATGCATGTTTTGTTGAATAAATTCATATTACACCATTTAGTTTATAGATACATAATTTATATAATGGTATTAGAATAATATATATCATATTTATTCATTCAATTCGTTTATATAATCATGGTTTAATGAAGATCATGTAGAATGAATCACATCGCACCGTGGAGACGGTAAGCCGTACGTACGCACGAGCGATGATATCTTTCCAATAATTATTGAATGGTATTAGAGTAGATAATAGAGTATATGAGAGTTATTATAATGTTATAATAATCATATATAGTTATTATCTACACCATTATATCTATCCATGTAAGGTGGTGGTGGAAAATAGATTACACCACGGTGTGGAGACGGTATTCCGTACGCACGCACGCGCGGTGATTTAGTTTTCCGTAGGATGGATAAAAGGTGAAATATGGTTGTTTCATATTTATAATAACATATCAGTATATTATTTATACTTATTTTATTACTTTATATTGGAAAAAATAAAGAATAATAAGTAGAAGAAGATGGAAATTTGAATGAATCGGTAATGGATATTAACTCTTCTTCGACACGACTCTTTGAAACCTCCTTTTAGGGCACTAAAATTGGTCTTTGAAGAAGACCAGGACCTCTAGTATTTTTTAGGGAAGTTTATAAGGGAAATGGGAAGGGTGTGGCGGAGATTTAAGGCTCACAATTGTGTGAGGAGGAGAGGGAGGATGTGCCCTTTTATAAGGGAGGAGAGGGGCACCTTAGAAAAAACATAAAATATTAATTTATAATAAAGTCATATTCGGTTTATAATAGCTCAAAATTGATTTATTTAGAAGATAATGTGGGTATGGGTATAAATCCTCTCAACCAATAGGTTTTAGAAAATTTAGGTTTCTATTTTAACCTTATCATTTAGATTTAACTCTAAGTTAAATAATTTAACTTTTACTGTGTCTTCTTATTTTCTTACACTATATGGTTAATAAACTTACTATAACAAGAAAAAAGGACCCCGAGAGGTTCATTATTAATATATATAACCTCATCTAACTCATTTTCCTAACCTTAGATTCTTATGAATAGAATAACAATTAATAATATAATATTTGTTTTAAAAACTATTTTATGTCAATTTGGAAACTATTTGGTAATTCATTTTTTTTAAAATAATAACAGAATGATTAGTTCAAAAAACGTTATTTAAATCAATAATAACACGTCATATTAACCTATAAAATTTTTTTAATTCATAAAAAGTCTCAAATTTCATTTATTTGGGTCTTTATGGCATCAATTATATTAATATTTCATTAATAAGGTAATTACAACATCATCATTGTGTCATAAATAAATTAAATTATTTAACGTCTAAAAATTATAAATAAAATACCATTATTTATTAAATAGTTTTATCTTTCTAATGAATATTTATAGTCGAATTTATCTTATTTATAACCCTATATTAAAGATGTATTAGTTATTAAACATGGATTTTAACTATTTTAACTCTTCTTTAAATAAACTAATAATAAGTGTGATAATCTAATCCAAGTGAACCTAAATGGTAATATTTTATTCCTATGGTTGTTTTTGGTCGAATTAAACTTATCCAATAGAATTAGGACATGTGCTAGGGTACTAATAATATCATTTTTACCCTTAATTATTCTATTTACTTTTAACCATGTTAAATAAAAGTAAAAAGTTATTATTCACCAAAAATTATTTTTATGTTATTGAACCACATTTTACTCCTTGATATTAACCGTGTCTCTCGGATTTTTAATATTAAACTCATAGAAGTGGTGAAATTATGTTTTATGTACAATTGCAAATGCTCCTAGGAGGTGGGTAAAAGACTGTGAAAAGTTCAATAAAATTTTTATATATCTAAGTTTATTATAAAATGACTCCAATGAATTAAATTAAACTTATATAAGTATTATGTATCTATTTAGATCAAAAATAAATTTAAATAAAATAAATGGATATTTAAACAAATTGTCTGTTTTAACCAATAACTTAGTGTTTTCACTATTCATCAAAAATGATATGTTTTCAGAAAAATACCAAAATTTTACACTAGGCTAATTTCGATATTCCGAATCCAAAAATGAAATCAATTTTGAAAGATAAAATTTAAAAAATTTAGAAAATTGGGTATTACTATTCATAATGGCTAGATTATATAATATTTTAATAGAATATCGTTGTTTAGTGAAACTCAATACTGCGTACAACACACATTATCGAGTAAGGTTGCTCTTGCGTTTAATGCAATCCAAGCTAGTGTTGTGTGTAGTGAAAGATTCGTTTGATGTTGCATATAACATAAGACATAAAAAAATATACTTCTCATAACATATCTGGGTGTTACAATGGATACCTTTTAATAACTGATTTTTATGATGACAACAAAATATTGAATGAATAACTTATCATTCTATTATGGGTCTTATGATTTGGTTGTAATTTATGCCTAATAAATTCATATTTATTTCATGTATTGAGAGTTGAAGTGGAAATGTATCAAATTGCAACCACAGGATGAGGTTTTTATAATTAAAAGGAATGAAATCAATTAAGAATATCTTCTCATAATAATTACCCAACTTTTGGTAAAAGATCTTCTAATAAAATGTTTTTCTTTTAACTAAATTTCTAATAATTTTGATAACTTTTTCGACACTATTTAGTTTATTTTTTTGGTTGTTAATTTTTACATGATCATTCAATTTCATTTGATCAATTATCTCTTCCACTATCCTTCATTATTTTGATATTTTTTTATTCTTCTATGTAAAAATCTTCACTTCCTACCTATTTTCTCATATTTGGAAACCTAGTGTGTGTTATGCTAGATAACCATCACATGTACCTTTATATCATTTTATGATAAATTTTTATAGTCCATTTTAATGATGTGGGTTTCCCAAAAATGTATTTGTAAATTTGAAAACCCTATTTAAAAAGAAAAATTTCAAATTCAGAGGATGTAATTTATTTATGTTTCTAGAATGTAAAACATAGATATTTTGTGATTTTTTATTTTATCAAATAAATTTAATATTTTTGATATTTTATGTACAAGAAACACTGAGTATATCATTCATTACATGAAAAAATGTGTTTATATTTCATTACATGAACCACTGAGTGTTTCTTTCATTACATGAAATATAGAGGTTAAATGAAACATGACATACTATTAAAATATTAATATTTAATATGAAAATTATCAACTAGCAGATTGAATGGAGATTTTGAATATGATTAAATAAATTATAAATATATATTCATTAAAAATTATATATAATGTGTTATTTCGTCTCTAATTTATTAATAATAAAAATAATAACTTTTTGAAAATAAATGAAATCAATTTTTTAAAAATAATATTTTTACACACAAACATGTTTTAACTCAATAAACCAAACAAATCACTTTGGGTGAATTATTTTAATGAAATTTATATGTTACTAATTGAATCCAACATATAAAATAAATATTATGTTTTATAGAAAATAAATAAGAATCAAATCAATTTTATTCTTAAATACTACATTTTTACAAAAAATGGTTTTGTCACCATTTCCACACATATTTAAAAAAAATTTAAAATTCAGAAAATTTATTTTACAATATGGAACAAATTTTTCAAATAATAATTTCAATATTTTTTTATGGTTACTTTTTATTAATTTTTTAAAAAGATAAATGTTTCAATGAATAGTGGAAGATATTGGTTTTTATTCATAATTTTAATTTATTTAAATGAATTTTAAAATATAAAAATTGTATTAATATGGTTTTAAAAGTAAAATTAGTACAATTATATTTCATTAATCTAATTTAGTTTATTTTAATCAAACTCATGCTTAATTGTGATATAAAACATTTCATAACTTTTGAACATTTTCTCTTTGGAAAACCACATTCTCCTCGTGTCAATGGGATTAATTTTAAATTAAAAATTTCATCTTTTTTTAAATTAATTTAGAGTAATGGATTCTATATTTTGGAATTGGATGAATTTATATATTCCAATAATTAAAATTAATTTTCCACCATAATGAAATGTAAACATATAAAAAATTAAATGTCATGGTTAAAGTGAAAATGGGTTTTCCGGGGGTTAACCTAAAAGGGTAAGGGTGAAATGGCCTCGAAACCCATTTAAAAAACACTTTATATAAATATATAGACCAAATAACCTCATAATTTATATAATGTGCAATTTTTGGGACTTTTGCATATGAATAATGTTGGTATACCTTTTTCTTTTTAAAAAATACAAGTGTGTCACTCGACTCCCTTATAAAAGGACACCCCTCCCATCTCTACATCGCACTTAAAAAACCATTTTTTCATCCAATAAAAATCCAAATTCCTTTATTAGTTATATATTATCATCTTAGAATAATTATTTTGGTCAAAAATATAACCTAATAATCATTTTGGTATAAAAAAAATATTTTGTTTGTTGAATAAGTAATGTCCCTAACCGTGTGTTTTGTTTTATTTCCTCATCCACATCAAAAAACTATTATTCAAACATGATTATATAAGAACCATAGTATATTAAATATATTTATATCTTATTATGTTAATGTAATAACCTAAATCATTCTCCTCTTCTTTCAGATGGTATACAAAATAATCATTCGTGTGTATGGTCGACTACCGCCTCGCGAACCGATGTTATTCATTTCCCCTATAAACCACTCATGGAAGGAAATAATGATGGATTTAGGGTTTATATATATTATATTTATAAATTATTAATTATAATAAAATATATACCTTATTACCTACCAACCCATTAGAAAAAAAATAAGGTCTCTCATGTGTACATCGTATTATCGCCTCGCAAACCGATTTTTTTTAATTTTAATTGGATGGTAATAAGCTGAGATTAAATGAATATATGTAATATTTTTAATATAGTTTTAAATTTTAACTTAGTATATCACACATACATTCTTAATTTATATTTGATGGTAGATATGATAACATTTTTTGTGTGTACGGGAGACTGTCGCCTTACGAAGTGATTTGATTAAATTTTCATGTATGCATTTCATAAAAGGAAATAAAGAAATTGTTTAATAAAAATATATAATATATATTAAAAAAGTAATTATGTAATTTTAATATATTATTTACCTTTATTTTTTTCATTCCATTGAAATAATGGAAATTGAATTCATGCATACGTACGACCTACCATCTTCATGAATTATTTATTTAATTTAAATTATCAAAAATTTTAAGGATTTATATAAATACATATATAATTAATATATACTATATTTATATAATTATTAAGTTCATTATGTTTTTTTAACCATGATCAATGTAAGAGGACCATAAATACCAAATTATAACATATGTTAAAAACGAAGAATTTACTAACCAAAATGTAATTTTAACATGGAATTTTAAATAAATGGGCACTAAAAGATTGTAAGTAAATCATATAATGTATGATATATATATTTATGGTTCAATAATATATTTAAAACAAACATATATTTATTATAAAGTATTTTTTAATGTGGGTTCAATAATATGAGGCATAATGTATGAGATTCCTAGTCCCTCTTTTCATTATATGAGACATATACCCATTTACCACTTGTTTATATTATTGAATTAATATTCCCATTTGAAAATTTCCATCATTAATCTCCTAATTTTCATTATATTTAATGTTTCATTTAATTTTAGGCTTTATTGGGGCTTACGATTTCAGATATTACTAAACTAATAAGTGATTTATCTTTTCACCTATATATCTATTATATTTAGACCAATGCACCACTTTTTTCTTATATGTGGTGTATATAATTACTATGAATTTATGTATATTTATTCTAATGAAAATTATTGGGATTAAATATCCATTTTAGGATCTCCATTTTTGAGTGTTTAATGTTTCAATGATATCCATGCAGTGAGGGATGTTTTTCATAGTCTTCTTTTTTTACACATATGTCATGTTATGAACTTATATTATTTTATTAATTGAATATAAATCCATATAACATGTAATGTCCATAATTTAGTTATTCTTGGGATATTTTAAGATTCATTCCATTTTATTCTTTCATAGTTCACAAAATTAAATTTTAAAAAATTGTATTTTGTTTTCTGATAAAATATCCCTGTATTTCAAGATTGATTATTATTACGTTTCTAATGATGAAATATTTTTATCCATCACTCAAGAAACTCATGGATTTTATTCTCTAATGGTTTCATCTTTAGAATACATTTTTCTATTTATTTTTATATCTTTATGTACCCAATATTCAAAAATAAATGTTTTTAAATAAAACTGACTTTATTTCCCTCTTTGGTTGAAAAATATTTTTACTAATTTGTTTCATATTATTCAAGGTATTTATTAGACACATGTTTACCCATGAATGAATTTAAAGAAAAAAAAAAGGAATATTCATCTCATTTTCCAATCAATGCCTATTTGGATTTTAAAAAAATTGGAAAGGAATATTTTTAATATGTGTACGGTAGGAATGGTAATTTTCTCCATCATAAACACACTTTATTTTAAAAATTCCTTTATAAGTTTCGAACATTATTTTCAAGAAAATTATTTTTAAAATGATTTTTGTTTTAAAAATTGTTTTTCAAATTGAAAATACTAATTTCCTTAATAAATGTTTTAAATAATATCGAATATTCTCTTATACATTTCCATGATTATTTTCAATGAAAATGATTTTGAAATTTTTTTATGTTTTAAAATAATAGTTTTTAAATGTGGAAAGGCTATTTTACACAAAAAATCCTATTTTATCTTTAAGAATACTTTTCATTATAATTTGAAATGTTTTTATGTTACTTATACTTTGGTGAGGATATAATCCAAGGATACCATTCTCACTATTTCTCTATATGATTTATGTTTTTAATGAAGAGTTATTTACGAAACTTGTTTCCTTTCTATGGTTTATGCTATGATTAATTATTTATGAATCCCATTTATTTTCATGGTTTCTATTATGATAAATTTGTTATAAATCCCTTTTATTTTCATGTGTTCTGATATGATGAACAATTTATGATCTTGTGGAACACATATGTATGATTTTCATTATGTGATGATGGATATGTTATAACAGAGGATGGGGGTTACATTATATCCAAGTATGGAGGTCATGTTATAACAAATATAGTTGGGGCCTATATCTCTCTATAATTAATTGGGTAATGATTGATATTTCATTTGATGAACATGAAATAAATGTGGAGTAAAATCAGTTCAGTAACTAACTCTATCCACTGGAATTGGCTTGGAAGTGAATCATAACCACTATGGTTCTTGGGGGTGTGAACCCATTATACTATAATAGTCTTTCAAATGAGACTTTAATTTCCAAGGACATTTTTTACTATACGTATGTGTATGCCAAAAAACTATGTTGACTGCCAATGTTATGTTTTCATTGATTATATTTTATTATTACATTAAGATTCATGTGGTATAAACTTCGAAAAAAAAAATTCATGGATCATTTTTATGATATATTATATGAATGGTATAGTATTATATTTTTATTATTTTTTTCACATGTCCATATTTACATGATATATTGAAATCACTTTTTTTACCATACAAAACATTTGATCTCACCCTTTATTATGTTTTCCTTCCCCTGGTTATAAAAAATGTTCTTAATTAGGGTATGTCTAAGAAGATTAATATGTAAAAATATATTTATGGGAGATGTTAAACATCATTCAAAAAATAAGAATATTTTGTGTCTAGTCTCTAAAAATACTATATCTTTGCAATCTTGGACTTTTTTGTGTAATTTAATTTATATTCCTCTAAAAATATATATTATCTATGTATGATAAGTCTTGTTCTCTATAGTTGATGTCAAATTATTAGTTTAGTTATCCTTTTGATGCTTGGATTATAAAACCTTAGATATATCTCTTAGTATTTTTTTAGGGATATGTCTTTTGATTTTTTTAAGAATATGTCTAAGGGAGAGTCATAGTATATGAAAAATAATTAAATTTTATAAAGGAATTAGTGACTAGTTTCTGCATAATTACATTTATATATGGATACAATAAGTTTATTTGGATTTTTCATAGATCTACCAAGGTTCAAAAGTCAAAAAATGGAACACTGGTCTAGACTCAATGATAACATGATTCACAACAACTATCCTTATTACACACCTATTTTGGCACTCCAAGGGGATATGATTTGTAAATTAAAAAACTATTTATAAACCATCACAAATGTTTTGAATAGATGATAACTATGAATGACCGAGGATAAAATTAAGTTGTCATATACGAAAAATAAGTTTTCATGAATCAAACATCATTTGTGTAATGATTAATGATTATATTGTTTACTAAAATGAATATTTATATTCATACTCTTATTTTCGATTTTAGTCAATGGTAGGAACTATAAAGAAATAGATTAAAATTTAATTTGATAAATAATTTGTTGATTAGAAACCAATTGGGATGATGATAAAAGTTAAGGATATAATGATTATTCTTAATTATTTACCATGATATTGATTAAAAACATGCATATTAACCAATTACAAGACTTACTAAAGAATAATAAGACAGTGTTCCTTGAGGTTTTCGGTGGCATAAACCAATAAAGAAAGAATATTTAGTATCTTAAATATCTATAATTTGGTAAGAAGAACTCTAGAGAATGTATTAAAGTAATCATAAAAAGTTTTATGGGTGGAGAATAATGGAATTGAGTAAGATTTTTTTTAGGAAAAATAAAAGGTTCATTGTGTGAAATGGATGAGAATAATGGTTTCCATATGCATCATTAAATTTCAAATTTCATAAATAAGGAAAGTATAGGAATTATAAAAATTGATGTCCTGGGAAAATATATCATGAATATAATCAGCAAGATTTATAATTCATGGTTATACAACATATCATGAAGAGAACAAGAATTAAATAAAAAGAAAATAAGTGTTAAGAAAAAAGATGATGAATCATGGATAATGTTTTAATAATGAAGTGAAATTATTGGAATGATTATTTGTTGGAATTAAAGAATGTTACATGTTACTAATGTCCTAGAAAGGTAATTGAATGGAAAGGTTATATTTTATGGAAAAAATATAATTATTGGAAGGTAACCCTTAATATTTTATTGATGTTGAGAAAATTTTGTTTAGTTTGGGTAAAGAGACAGTTGATAAGAATAATGTAAATTGGATAGTATTGATGAACTCGGAACTAATAAATGATTTTATGAAGAAAAAAAATATTTATGTTATCATTGAAAGAGTTTATAAAATTATAGAATCTATATAATATATTCAATAATATATGGTTCTTTTAAGGGAATGTAGAAAAAATCATGTTTTAAAAGAGTCATTATAGTATTTCAAATTATTTCCATGTTTCATGAAAATATATGACTAAGGTATTAAAAAAATTTCTATGTGAAAGTCAAGAAATAATCTGTGATATTTAGAGGATTAATGTTAAGATGAACTTGTTTATATATTATTAATTTTGTAATGTTGGTATGGTTACCAATTTCTTGAATGTTTTAATTTTCACGTTCAATGTGGTTTATGAGATTAATGTATTACTTCACTATATGAATATTTATACATATTTGATATCTTACACTAACCATTATATTATGATGGTAACTATTTATAGAATTAATAATCTATGATTCTATTATGGAAATTTTGATATGCTAGTGCTTCAAGAATAATAGATTCATCACTGTTTAATAGAGTAAGTGATGAAGTTGAAATTGATCAAAGTAAAACCAATGGTTGATATAATTCTTATAAAAATGAATTAAATTATTTAAGTATATATTATCTTAAAAATTTACCAACATTAGGAAAAGGATATTGTTCTAAAATATTTTCCTATTACCATAAATTCATATAATATCATTGAACTATTTTAAACCTCCATGGTTTAGGTTTTTATAGTTTTTTATTTTAACAAGATAATTAAATTTATCATTATCAATGATCTCTAAAACTCTCCATAATTATTTGGACGTTATGCCTTTCTTCTATGTCTAAAATTTCACATCCCACTTATTTTCTTATATTTGGAAACTGAGTATGTGTTATTCCTGATAACCTTTTCACATACTTTATCTACTTTCAAAAGAAAGTTTTATAAAACCATTTTATGATGTGGGTTACCCAAAAATTGATTTTTAAGTGTTAAAACCTTATTTACTGAGAACATGTTCATCTTGAAAGGGTATAATTAATTTAAGGGGATATAATTTGTAACCCTTAGATTTTAGGGATTATTATTTTTTAAAATAAATTTAATATTTTAGATCATTTATTTTTCAATAAAAATCATGTTTATACTGTGTTACATGAAACATTGACTTTATCTTGTGTTAAATGCACCATTGAGTTAATCATGCATCACACACAACACTATGATTAAATGAATCATGAAATACTATTAAAATTTTATTATTTAATATTTTTAATTATCCACTAGACGCTTAAATGGTGGATATGAGTAGTATTAACTAAATTATGAAAATATATGTTTTAAAATTTATATATGATTTATTCTTTGGGGACCAATTAATTAGAAATGAAAAAAGAAACCTGTTTAATACAATAGAAATAATTCATTAAAAACATTTTCTCTGCACAAAAACTCATTTTACCTCAACAATTTAAAAAATCCTGAAGGGTGAATGATTTTACTATAATTTATATATTATATATTAAATCCAATTGATAAAATTCATGTTACTGTTTTTATAGATAAGATACAAGAAGAAACCCTATTTTATTCTTAAATACTTTATTTTTATAAAAAAACTGTTGTCACCTTTTTCACAGTTATTTTAATATTATTTTTTCACACTTTAAGAAAATTTATATTTCATGATTAAAATAATTTCATATATCATAAATTCAAAATTATTTTAGCGTAATGTTTTTATAATTTTTGAGATGAGAACTTTTTCGATAAATAGTGAAAAATACTTGTTTTATTAATAATTTTAATTCCTTTTAAATCATTTAATACCCTAAAAATAGTTTCAATAAGGTTTTAAAAGTAAAATTAATTTTTTTATATCTACTAACCAAATTAATTTCATTTTGATTAATTTTATATTTAATTTTGATACAAAATATCTCAAATCTTTTAAACATATTCTCTTGTGAAAATTATTTTCTCGTCACATATGCGGGATTTTTTTTTATTAAACATTTAATATTATATGAGTTCAATTTGGAAAAATGGATATCATATTTTTAATAATAAAAATTTATATAATATTATTATTCAAAAATAATTTATAAAAATAATGAATTGTAAGAATAGTGAAAATAGATTATCATTATTAAGGTGATAATGGGATTATGATGGTTAAACTAATAGGATGTAGAAACAACTGACCTATAAACTATTAAATTCCCATTATAGATCCATATTTAGACCTTATCATCTATAATTATCAATAATTTCCCATTTTTGTCCTTGTGACATGTGAAAAACGTGTGCATGCCTTTTTCTTTTCAATAATTACAATAGTACCACTCACCTCAGTGATTAAAGGTCACCCTCTCTCTAATCGTCACAACTTAAAATTTTATTTTATTTTCTAACATATCCCAAAATAAAATATTAAATTTCCTCCTCTCATCTTATATCATTATTTTTTCCATAAGGCATCCTATGAATTCTATTGGAACAAACCCAAACACGTTGTATGAGAAAATGGTAATATCCCTAACCGATCATTTTATAATATTTGTTTCTCCATCTCCATCAATTATAAATAAAAATGGTGATATAAAAAACACATTTTATAACATATAATTATATCTTATTATATACATTTCATAACCATAATCTTTCTCCACTTTTATCCGATGGGATATCAAATCACTATTCATGTGTACAAAAAACTATAGCCTCGTCAACTGATGTTATTATTTTTACATCACCACATATTGTGGCATGATATAATGATGGAATTGATTTTAATGTAATATACTTATGATATTATCATACCTATGGAATTATAATATACATCTATGTTATTACCACCCATCCCATTGGAAAACAATAACGTCACTTGTGTGTATGGAGGAATACCACCTCGTGAACTAATGTGATGTTTTTTTTTCATTATTATTTAATATAGATGGTAATATGTCTATATTAAATTAATATGAAAAATATTTTAATATAATGATAATTATTTAATTATTATATCACATATACCTTCTTACTTTCCATTTCAAGGGGATACGATAACATCATTCAGGTTTACCAACTACCGCTCTGTAAAGCGCTATGGTTTTTTCATGTAAAATTTACATGGAAGGTAATATAGATGTGTTTAAATAGAAATAAGTGATATTTGTGAAATGTAAATTATTATTTAATGGTAATATAATATTTATACCTATTTGTTTATTTCCATCTAGAATATGAAAATAGTGTTCATGCATACGTATGACCAACCACCTATACCAACAGTGTATATCATTTTCTATATATAACTCTTCTATATTACTATAAATTCAAATATAACTAATATATATGATATTTATATCATGTTCAAAAAAAATTATATTATTAATACATGATCAAAGTAAAAGTACCAATAATACCAAACCAAAACATAAGTGAAAAATTAATCAGGTATTACTCAAAACATAATGTTCATAAAGAATTGTTAATCAACGTCTAAGAAAAAGAAATAAAAAAACATATGTGGTACGAAATAAATAATTATTGTTCTTTAATAAATTTATAATAATTTTATATTTATTATAAATTATTTTATAACATCTACAAATTAATTAGAGACTTAAGGTAAGAGACTTCTAGTCTCCTTTTATTTTTGATCAGATATAAAAATTTATTATTCATTTTTTTGGGGTATATAATTCATATTTAACATGTGATGTCACAAATATCCTTATATTTAAGATATTGAATGTTTAATTTCATGTTAATCATTATTGGTTATCAAGATTTAACATCTTAATAATGTGGTATTGGATTTTTCATCACACTTTTATATCTATGAGATACATTCCATATTCAGCACCTGTTTACTATTTATTTTGTATATACAATCCAAGAATGTATTTATTATTCATTATCATGAAACTTATGTTGATTACAATATCATTTTTAGGATATCTATTTCATGGGGATTACGACAAAAAATATATCTAATTGGTAAGGGATTGTTGTCTCAATATTCCTTCATTGAGACTTATGTCATATTGTGAACCAAATTCCTTTTATGAGGTTTATATTTTTCCCCTTCGACTTTTAATATATTGATTTTTTTTATTTTAATATTATTGTATGTGTTATTAAATATAATTCATTGATGGATCATATGATTCAATATTACCAATTTGGTAATAGTTTTATGATACAATCTCATCGTTTATCAGGATTGTTTATGATTGTGTTTTAGATGATGAAATATTATGATCCATCTACCAAGAAAATCTTAAATTTTCTTCTCCTATAGTTATATCATAATAATACATGCTTTCATTTCATTTTCCTCTTTTTATGTACTCAATATTAAAAGAAAATAAAATTAAACCGACATTATTCCCCTCATTGGTTGAAAAATGCATTTGTTTTTCCAAAAAACAAATTCTTATAAATTTCTTCAAAAATATTGTTTTTAAAATTACCAAAATGATTAATTAAATAAATTTTAACCATGTTTTAATTTCTTACAAAAAAAATTGAAATGTATATTCATTTATTTTACCCGGTAATTCTGATTTTGATTTTTCTTAATCTTTTAAAGGATTGTTTATTTTAAAGTATACAATATTAACAGAATTTTTTCATTATGACCATTGACTTTTTAAAATCATACTTTTTAATTTTCTATGTCACTTTTCAATGAAAAGTAATTTGAAAAAAATGATTATTTTAAAGTGGAATGTTTATTTTCTTCAATAATTTTTTTAAATGATTTTCATAGATTCATTTATAATTTTCCATAGTTTTGTTGATATAAAATAATTTTGAAAAAGTTTAATCTTTTAAAAAAACTGTTTTTCTTTGTGGAAATCTTATTTTCCACAAAAATGTTCAAGGTGATATTTTAAAATAATTTTTCATCTATGATTTCAAAATTTTAGATTTCTTATGCCCTAATGGATATATTGTCCATGGATAACCTTATCATTTTATCCCTATATGGTTTTTGTTTATAATAAAAATAAGTTTATGAAAATCATTTCTTCTCAACAGGTTATGATATGATGAATTATTTTTGAAGTACATTCCTTTTCATGGGTTTTGATATGATATATTTTTTATGAAGAACATTTCTTTTCTAGGGTTCTGATATGTTGAATGTTTTATGATCTTGTTTCACACATATGTATGATTTCCATTATGTGATAGTGGCTACATTTTAACCAAAGATGATGGTTATGTTTTGACTATGTATAGTAGTTATATTATATCCAATATGGGTGGGAACAATATCTCCTTCCAATGCATTGGGTAAATATTGATATCCCATGAGATAAATAAGACTATAATAGAGAATGAATCCAACATTGTAATGTACTCTTTCCCCTATGATAGACTTCGGGTGAACCTTTACTATAATGATGGTTTAGGTGCTGAACCCATTCCACTATGATTGATTTGGAAATGATACATGAAAAACTATATAAATAATTTTCCGAGCATATGTGTATTCCAAAAATCAATTCCTTATTTCAATATTATGTTCTTGTGGTTAATGTTATTTTATTATATTATTATTCATGTCTTATGAACTACCATTATTTATTTCACAACTCATGTTCATAACTTATGGTATATTGGGTATGGTTATCAAATGTTAGTCTCTTGTTCCCATACCCTTATTCCCATGATATAACGATCTCTAAATTATTTTCTCTTACTGAACATTTTATCTCATCATTTATTATGTTTACATTTTTCATCATATCAATAAAGTTTATAATCATGTTATTTCTAACAATATTACTCTGTGGAATGATATTTATGCCAGATATTGAAGATATTTCATAAAATAAGAATATTTTCAATCTGGTCTCTAGAGGCACAATGCCTTTAGAATTATAAATTTATTGTTTGGGTAATGTAATGAATACTAATAAAAAAATTAATTTTTATGTATGAGAAGTTTGTTTCACAACAGTAGTTGGATATGTTTTTTTATGAGGTTCATCGGTATATGATGTATAATTATGATAAATTGACAAACCAGAATCTGTTTAGTATTTTAGAATCATGTTTGGTGCATGGTAAGTGAGATATTTTTGGTATATATTATTAATATGGGAATCAGGTGTGATGAAGTATTTATGTGGTAATCGAGTGTGATAGTTAATTTATATTGGTATTGAGTTCAATGGATATTTTCATAGGCATCATTTGTGTTGTAGAATTTATATGTGCATCAGGGGTAATTTGGGATTAATTTGTGCATCCAATATGATGTATGTAAATGTGATATACATAGTAATTTTGTATAAATGATGTAATTGGGATTGATGTGGGATGAATTGGGAATTATTTATGATGTGGGATGACGTTTTGGAAAAATGATACAAGGTTATGATGGATGTTGGTTTGTGTCTATGTAGATTTTTAGTGTTTTCTTATGGGATGGGTGTGGTACCATCATTGGGTTTTATACTTTGGTTAGGATTTGACATGGTTTGTGATTCCTATAATATGATTTTTCAATAGGAGGATCTATTATTTATTTTTGGTAATTGGGATAGTCCTCGTATGTGAGGAAGATACAGATGCAATATACATCATGTTTATTTCCTACGAATGTGTAGAAAGGGACTATTAGGTTTTTTAACACTTGGATAGTAATTGTTAAGGACATGTGTGGGAAGATCTATCATGTGGTAATGATATTATAAGATACTTTGTATTTTTAATAGTTCTTTTAGTCAGATCATGGATTAGTTAAGTGTGTAATAATACTATATAGGTGTTGGTATTCTTTGTTTAGGTTGGGGAATGATCCTTGAGTGTTTTCAATGACTTAGGATTCATTTTTGTAAAATGTTTTTTAGGTTTTCTATATTAAATTTTTGCTTATTTAATTTTTTTTATTTACTAAAGGCCAAAAAATTAGTGTTTAATGTTCTATTGTTTTTGTGACTTACTGCAAATTATTAATAGTTTACATAACTCTTAATATAATGTATCCGATAGATTAATTAATTCTTTGATGGATTTATTATGACTTTAGGTAATTAAGTAAGAATTTGTTATGTCATCATAATAAATAGTTTGAATTTTTTTACTATGATTTAATTTTTTATAAATTCAATGAGTATGGTTTCATTTTGTAAGACATTATCCTGGAATGAATATACATAGTATGACTTATTGAAAGTATAACTTCATTTAGTATCACTTTTAGAGAGTACAAATTTATCATATGACTTTTAGAATTTATGAATTCATATAATATATCTTCTAGAAATCTTGAATTCATAGTATGTATTATGAAAATTATGAATTAGTTTTGAATAAATTCAATCGATGATTTTTATTTAGTATTGATTTTGAATGTATGACATCAAAGTATGAATTCTTTTAAGTATGAATTTAATAAATATCCATATTTATTAAATAAAATATTTATATATCCCAAGTCAATCAGATAACATTCAATGTAAAACAACATATATTGAAATAGTATATAATTGAGAAAAAAAGATTCTCCATAATTCCATGAATATTAATATTTAAGATAAATATAATTTCCAATGAAATATGATCACTAGAAAGTGAATATTTCAATATAAGGTCAAGGACTATAAAATTAGTCAAGATATATGAGATGAATGTCAACTCATGAAAAAAATGTATAATTTATAGTAAAATCAACTCTTTAAGAGAATAAAAGAAAATGGAATAGAAATGTTTAAAAGAAGTTATCATAAATAATTTTCTTTTAAGAATCATTGAAATCATGTCGAATAAACCAAAAAAATTTAAACGGTTATGGCGGGGAGAAAATCTGTTAATACCATATATGTTAAAAAACCCGTTTCAATTTTTTAAATGAAATTAAAAAATGATATTTTCAAAAAACATTATAAATATTACTTCCAATGTTTTTAAAAATTCAAGGGTAACATAAAATATTCATAAAAAATCATTTTATTAAATAAAAAAAATTCTTTTGTTCAAAATTTTTGAAAAATATGGACAAAGAAGAAAAATATACAAGACCAAAATAGAAATAAGATAAGTGTTTCTCTTAAAAATTTAATTTCTCAATTAATGTGAAAAAATAGTTATGTATTTAGAATAAAATTTAAAAAATCTTTAAATTTATAGAGGAAAATAAAATATATACAGTTTATGAATAATATATATAATATTCTTTCAAATATAATTAGGGAATACTAGAAAATGAGATTCTAAAATAAATTTTTACCTCCTTGGTAACTTTTAAATTTCAAAACATTAGAATAGAAAAAAAAATTACATTAAAATTTAATTGTCATAAATAATTATATATTCATGTTAAATACCTAAATATTCATTATATACACCACATAAAAATAAATATGTGCATAATATCATATACGACCCAATTTAGAGGAAATTGAAATGAAATCCCTTACAAATATCATATCAAAAATATGAGAAGTAATCAATAAAGTGATTATTTGTAACAAATTTTAATCCAAAAAATTGTGGAATAAAAATAAAATACAATCAAATGATATTTAACACATAATTATAGAAAACATAGTCAATGAAGTAGCTGTATAACCCAATTAAAGGAAATTGAGTTAAGAAACCCCTTACCTCACAATTCCCTCTTAGTTGATCATGATTTATCTTCATTTATATTGGTTTTTATAATTTTATTTATTTATAATATAAAATTATTAATATTTGTAATATCATTTATGATCCACATATAATATCCCATAACTTATTCGATAATAATCCTCAATTATTACCAATATTTCAAGGGTTAAATGCTTCATTTTCTCATGCATGTTTCGTCATGTAAGATTCAATACATGTAATTTGATTATAGTTCAATCGTTTATATAATTTTATTCATGATATATATATATATATATATATTCATCAATAAATTATATAAATATAAAAATGAATTGCACCATTCTTAGAGATAATGGGCCGTATGTATGAATGAACGTTGTTTTCACTTTTTGATGGATATAAAGAAAAAAATGTAAATAAAAATTAAATTTTAAATTATCAATATTATATCTTATATATCTTATATATTTATAAATTCTATTCTTGGTACCATCCATGTCAAATGGAAATGAAAAATAAATTGCATTGCTTCATGGAGGTGATAGTCAACATGTACACATGAATGATGTTATCATTTTCTAATGGATTGGAAGGTAAAAATAAGGATATGATATTATTAGTTCTTAATATTTTATATAAAATTTAGTTAAATATTTATAACCATTCATGTAAATTTGTGATGAAAAACAAAATACACTATTGTGTGGAGTTAGTTAGTCCTATATATGCTCGAGGGTAGTTTTGTTTTCCGTATGATGGAAAATAGATATAATATAGTTGTATAACAATAAAAATGACATGTATGTATATTTATTGTAATTTATATATTATTTTACGATGGGAACAAACATTTAGTGAATGTATAAGAAGAAATAAACATAAAAGAACTAGTAAATAAGACTATCTCTTCTTCGGTAGAATTAATTTAGAACTCCTATTAAGGGACATAGGGTTATTTTCTTTAGGAATAAAAGAACCTATATAAAAATGATAATAATTTTTAGTATATAATTTTTTCAGAGTTGGAAGATATATTTTAATAAAATTTTTGTAAATAAAAGTTACAACGGGTTTCCTTTTATACGTGAGGGGAGGGAAAATTTTAGAATTTATTAATGTATTAAATTAATATAAATAAATTTTCATGTCTGAATGGACCCAATTTGATATAATTATAACATAATATGATTATTAGTTGAATTTATCACATTAAATAAAATTCATACATTTTTAGGTGATGTTTTCACCATTATATATTGGTTTTAAACAATGTTAACCCTTTTGACAATTATCGTGATGAGAAAAATAATTACACTATAGGATACATGAAAGTTATATTAAATGGAAAATTTTACCATAATATAAAATATATGAAATATTAGACCATATATTATTCCAATTACTCTATTTAAATTTTTTTAGGAAATTAAAATAATTTAATAAAATACAATTTTCAATAAACATCATTAATTTCATTTTTGACAATATTCATTTAATTTGAATTTAAAAACATAAATTCAAATATAATATTTAAATATAATACCTTGAAATTTCTCCTAGTATTTATAATTATCTATAAAATTTGTGATAAAATAAAATTCACCCATATTTAATTAATTTTAATATTTTTAAAAACCTTTTTTTTATTTTTTCTTTTTATTTGATAAATATCATGTTAGTGTTGTGTTAGAATTTAAGTTAACAATTCAATGATTAAAAAATATATATAAATTACCATGATAAAATTAAATTAATTATGTTAAAAATAATATTTTATATTATTTCAAAACAAATTTTTATCCTTATGTGGACATATAACATATGTTTAAAAAAAGAGAGAGACATTTTGGAATTTTTATTTCCTCAAATAATATATATGTCATTAACAAAGTCAAATGGCTCCAAAATGAGAAATATTATAATTTTGGTTGTATATGGATGAATTATTTCAATAATATTAAATAAATTCATGTTTATGGATTATTTATTATACCATATCACATTATTTCTATCCATAATTACCAAAATTATCCTTTTTTGAGGTGATAAATTTTATCACGATCACAATTCATATTGAACAATTCCAAAAATTTGGACCAAAAGATTCTAAATATGGAATCCATTTTTTATGGTTCAATTAAAATAAGGAGAGTAAATTAAAATATAATAAAGAAACACAAATTCAATAATAAGGAGTTTTTCAAAAATATACCCTTTAAGTGTAATATTTATTTCATACAAAATTTCATCCTATAATTGATTCCAATGAAATTAATTAAATTAGGGATAATATTACATAACTAATTCAACATTTAAAATATTTTAAAACAAAATGGAAATTTTCATGAAAAAATTCAATTTTCAATAAAAATTAGTATTTTTCACTATTCTCTACAAAATTAATCTTCTAAGAAAAATCCCAGAAAAATAGACATAAACTAAATTTTTTATGATGATCGTGAAAATTATAATATGTTTATCAAATGAAATTTTTAAAATTACAATAAATTAATTATATTATTCCCTTACAATAAATAATAAAAACCATTTTGTATATAATATATTTTGAAGAATAAAATGTATTCACTTAAAATTCCGCACTTATTTACTAAACATTAGTCAATAACATTGTATTGAGTAGTAATTATATATATATATATATCATAACATCATTAATCATATTCATGAAAGAAAATACAAAACCTAGGTTATAATGATCATATTTAAATAATATTTCATGGTTTTTTAAGTATGGTGGTGTGTGTTTCGTATTCTACTAAACAGTTTTCTTTTAAAATATCATATTATTACATTCTCCACCCATCAATAAATTGTGTCTTTGAAAAGTGAACTTGTAATTGGTAATAAAGGGTTTGACATTTTAAAATTCTTTTTTTTAAAACCCACTTCATAAAAAGGGATAATAAAACTTCCACTTAAAACAAGGGTAAGGGGAATATAAAGGTCATCGTAAAAAATAGATTAAAAAGCTGAATTTGATAACATTTGTGTTAAGTGAATATATAAAAATGTTGAAAAAAAATCTCAAATAAGGATAAAGAGTGATAAATAATATTGATCACAAAAAAACAAGTGATCATGAGAAAGTTATAGACTACAAAACTATAAATCAAAAAGTTGTGAAAAATACCATCGATTCATTTAGAATAAATTTAATTTTTTAAAAATTGTTTCAGGAATCCTCTTATAGGGTTTAGAAATATTTTTTTCATATATAATTAAAATATATGGAATCATACTTACATGAAAATTATAATTCAATGATTTAAACAATTTCTACCACAATCACATCTACTTCACCAAATGATGAGTATTCAAGATGAATTTTTCAAGATTGATGCACTAAAATCAACATCCAAATGGTTATATATTCTAAAAATGGATAAACATTTATTCCAATAATATTAAATATTAACCAAAAATTAAATGGTCCACACAAGGTTAAGATAATGTCAAAAATGTATATATCTTTATATGAAGAAATATGAAATTTTACATCAAAGATTCAATAATGAAACTAATGTATAAACATGGATTATTCTATAAATAAATTACCCTACATCCTAATTTATATCTATAAACTCAAATATAATGAATTTTTTAACCTTATAAGTGAACCCGGAATTTTTAACTTATATTAAAAAAATTAATTGCCTTCCTCCTAAATAATGATTAATGTTCCACCACTTATTAAACAAAAAAATTACGTATACATCAACCGAATGAATCATAACGAAAATATCATTAATCACTAAGAAAAATCATAATATAATATTATAATGTATTTAAATTCTCTACTACCATGAATTAAATTTAAATACTAAACTGAAAGTTTATCCTTATACAGACCACAAATATCTATAATTGGATTTCCTAGTAAATTAATCAATTTTTTTAACTATCATGATTATCTATATGCCATTATCCAACAAACCATAAAAAAATATAAACTAAATCAAAGGATTATTAAACCTCAATATAGTATTCTTGCAAAAACCAAGAAAAATCTTCAAATAATATCAAAATCACGTCACTTAAAACCTCAAAAGTGGTATATATTACTTTAAACCTATGGAAACCATACACATATAAACCCATGATGATATACATAAATCATTGGTTAACCAGAGATGAAAAAATTTGTGCATACAAAAAATAATACAATCCTTATTCCCCGAATAAAATAACAAATTATTTCCCTAAATAGAAAAAAGAAATAACATTAATCAAAGTTCAACTAAATCACATTTTCATCAAATAACTACCCAATTTAAAAGACACCAATATAATCCCATTTACTTCATCAATTTAAATCGTCCCTTTACCCCAAATAATAATAATTTCATTCCTTATATGTGAATAATTTTCATAGCATAGGTCTTTCCTTGTTCTAGGAGTTAAACCTTGGATTTGTGAATGGGCTTTTGTATTCTCCATATTACCCACACATAATACATTGTACTATAAATGGTACATTGGGATGAATATTATATCCTTAAATTGAAAAATTCACTTTTTCTTTAAAATTTATTGATATATTCCCTCGTTTTCCACACATAAAATATTTTATTGGTCCTTCGATACATTCTGTGGGTGTCTTTTTTCATATTTATAAAATGAAGGAAATTTATATTTCATTCTTCAATGGTATCCATCACTCAAGATATCAATATAATATATTATTCTCTTCCTTGAAGAGTATTATATTATGTTAGGGTATAATTTGTTAATCATATATCCTTAAAACTTCTTAGGAATAATCAAAATATATTTAACTGCAGTCATAAACTAATTTCTTTTTTGACAATCACATCATTTTTCATCACGTTCAGAGTTAACATGATTCTTCATTGTTCCTTCCCTTGAATAAAACCAAAGTGAATATTATGAGACATAATAATTATAGTTTTAGACAGCATAATCTGTACCGTAAATATTTTTGGACATTATCATATAAATAGTCGTATCAAAAAAGTAATTCATATGGTTATGTTTCTTAATCTATCTTTTCCAAAATCAAGTTATCAATATTTCTACTAAACTCATTAATATATATACTGTAACAACCCCAACACCATTAATCCAATGTTAATATCTAAAATATTACATTTCCATAGGATGGAAGTAATATCATTCCAAATAGATTATTAGTTTAGAAGTCTTGAAGGATCAAATACATACAAGATTCTGATTTTTTTATTTGAAAAAAAATAAAAAACATAATGGATGAAAAGATTTATAAAACCCACAAATCAGTCAATTATTTTTTATTAATATACTTTAAAAAGGGAAATGAATAAGGATATTCAAAATTTATAAGTAAGGATATATTGTAGAAGAAGATGTCATGATTAAATAAGTCATAATAAATATTGAAATGTAAATAACTAAAACACATTCCATTTAAACAAAAACTTGATCAAAAAATACATCCAAGGATAATATAAAAATATAAATATTGTATATTATATTAACTTAATGCACAATAATGGAAATTATTAATTAGGGATGTAAATATCTCATAAATAATGATATCTATATAGTCAAACCCTTTCTCAAGATAGTTTATACTATGGGTTGCAATACACCACAAACCATTTAATTTCTCAATCAAATTTGTCTCATGGTACTTATTAATCATTGAGGGGATATATAATTCTTGGACCCACCCATAACTATATGTAAAATATATTTCTTCAATTTTGAATTATCAATTTAATTCATAAAAAATATAAATTTTTATTTAACGTACTTATAGTTGAGATAATACAGCGCAAATATTTTTCCAATCCATCAAATAACATTCAAAGTAAAACACTGTATATAGATGTGGTATACAGTTTATGAAATAAGGTTATCCACGATATAATCAATATGGTTTTTTATGTTAAATATAACCTCCAACGAAATCTGATCACAAGAAATTGAATCTTTTAATATAAAAACCCTGATTTTAAAATTATTCAATATATGAGAGAAGATCACCAATTCATTAGAAAAGTTTATTCTTTTTGTTAAATTGATTATTTTATAGAATATATGAAACTAGTATAGAACAAATTAAAATTTGTTTAGATAATGTTTTTTCTTTTTAAAATCATCTAAATCTAAAGTAAGATTCTAAAGTGTGTCTTTAATGACTCTTAATTTCTATGTATTATTTTTCTGATATCCGATGGAATATTTTCGAGATCAAGAATTGATACAAATATGTGATTCCAATGTCTGGTGGGTCTAGACAAAATTTTTTCAATATTTTATATCTATTAAACAATACACAATATAATTTTTATATAAAAATTATGATATCTACAGAATGGTGTCCATTATCAGAAATATGAGGGCTCCATTGAATTTAGAATGATGTTTTACCTAAAGTTCAACATAACCTTTGTTGGAATAAGGAATTTTTGAAAACATTATTAAAGAAAAAAATAAATAAAATAAATTTTATTTATTTATTTATTTATTTTATTTCTGTTTAATTTAGTTTTTGGGTTGTGTATAAATCTATGATTATAGGTTTTTTCTTAGGGTTTTCTGCTAAATCCTTGAGACCATTGGAAAAATGCATTCATGGTGAACGTCAACGAATCGAGACCGGGTCTTGGATCTTTTCCCAGATAGTGTTCATGGATCTCATATATGATGGTAACAGAAATCCATTATTAATCAATTAATTATTCAACCTTTAGGTAGGAATTTGATGTATGTTTTCCATCTCGATCCTTAATCTTGAAAAAATTCTAATCAATTTCACTAATAAAATAGATATGTGCATCATCGGTATATTTAATTCGATGAAATTATATTTATTTGATGTGTTTTAATCCTCATAAATTGTCTCTTTGAATAAAAAAAATCTAGATAGATCAAACAAGGTTGAGCTTTATTCCTTCTATTTGATGGCTTTTGGATTTCTCTACCCCTACAACCCTATTTTTGACATGCTCATCACAACTAAATTATTTTTCTCACGGTTTGAAGGAAACTTGGTATGTGATCATTTATTGCCCATTATTAATCTCAATGGATCAAAACCATGGGTGAAATTTTATGATGAGACTTTGGTAATGGATTGAAGACAACGGATGATGATCTAAGGGTGATCGAAACCAATTTTTGATATCCATTCAAACCAGTTTTGATAGGGCAGTTATGGACGACATGAGAGGATATTTCCAAATTTGATATGAAGACCATAATCCTTATATATGGTGACTAGAGTATTTTAAATATCCCTTATTAGAAGTTTTTGGTATGGTTGGTGGCTCTGTAGATGTGAAACATGACGCGGAAGGCAACCCATAGAATCTGTAAAATACTTATCCACATTTCACGTATTTTAGGATTACATGTCATGTGGTACCACATTATATACTGCTAGGGTTTCAAATAGAGTTAAATATCACACACCCGAATACATGGTCACACCCCATGTGACCCCTCCATAAATCTCATCATGTACCTCAGAGGGTATACAGACACAGCTAGGAGTACACATGCATGCGTACATCGTGTACTCAGACATAGACATAGATAAATGTATATGGAATGACCATATATACAAATTCAAGGCCTAGAAATGTGGTAAGTGTGTTGGTCAACCTCTAATTTTTTTTGTGTCAATCCACACCATGTATTTTGATGTTTACATTCCATTTTAAGAGTTATAAAATGGGAAGATCTTGGATGACCAAGGCACAACATGTACTCTACATACACAGATGGTACTCCCTTATAGGCACCCTGGAGACCTTCATCTCATTAGTTAGAAACAATGTTGGGTGAATGGATTCCGCTGGTTATTTACACTCATGGTTATAGAGTAGAATTATATCCTTAGTTATGGATTATGATCTCTTATAGAGGATGAATCCAAGATACAGTTCATGGAATCCCTCTATGATACTAGAGTGAGATCTTATATCATCTTAATGCCCTGGGTTGGGTTTGTTGAATCATCATGACCTCCTTGATTAGGGTGTTGATCCTCTATATAGTAGGCCTTATCAGTTGGGTTTGTGGAATCATTTATATATAATCACTTACATAGTGGGTTGATGAAGATTGAGTTTTTGGTGTAACCTGGTGGTTCTGGGTATGACCCCATCTCATAGTAATAGGGTCTTCTAAGACTAATATGATATCTTGGGAGAGGTATAATTAAATAGACCAATTCAATGAGAGTATTCGGTGATGACATGTATCATGGTGTGGATTCACCAAAAAAAGAGTAGTTCTTTGAGTAGCATATTTTAACTGGTAGTTGGTTGTGATCGTCTGTTGGTGTTGTATCATTTCTATTTATATCTAATAGTTTTATGTTAAAAATTTATTATCATATCATTTTATTGATAAGATTATAATTGAGGCTTCATGTTTAGTGTTTTCAGTGTTCTCTAATAGACATTGGTATACTCAACCCTACATGGGATCTTCCTGCATGTGTAATATATTATGCACCTGACAGACCATTATGACGATGTCCTAGGAGGAATGTAAGTAGGTAGAGTGTATCCACAACAATACCGACTTATGTTTTTTCCAATTTTCTTCATTTGATTATAGTCCTCACCCATGGAGTTGGTTGGAACCTTTACAGTTTTTGGTTGGGATTTTATTTGGACCCTTTTACACTTTTACTATATTACTGTCGTACACTGGTTGTGGGGTCATAGATATATGCATTCATTGTTTTCATATGTTTTATATTTTAGTACTGTATTGGATTGGATATGTAATAATGTGTACATACACTTTAGGATAATACCTCCCAATAGTCAAATATTGCAACTCAGTATCGGTCACAAGACCTAGGACTATTGGTGGAAGTCTTGGGGTACTCACAGGTTAAAACTCGGTGGTTAGGTTAATGAAACAGTGGTATCAAAGCAGTTGGTTCTATCATGAGAGCAGAGTTTGTGAGATTGGATTTGGGAAAAGGTGTTTAGTGTTTTGAGATCGGCTTTCAGGCCAGGGACTCCAGTGTCGGTCGTTTGTTGATATATCCATACACCATGACTTTGATCACCTAAATTCTAAATCAATGCATTTAAATATTGTTAATTGGGAAATCATTGGTACATGAATCATCTTGGAAGGGTTGTGGTTTCCATGTCCTTCTTGAGTCACCTCCCTAGATATACTCATCAATCATGGTACATCATTATTATTTTAGGATTCCTCTACATACACCACCATCTAGGACTCCACAGGGTTATCATTAGGATGATCCTCCAAGTGGTGAGGCCTCAATTCAGACGAATAAACATGAGATATCACCTATGGGTGGTTTACCACCTATACCACCACATTTAGAGAAGTAGTTAGCACTAGTACTGCTATATGAAGAAGCATTAGTGGTGAGTGCACTGCATAAATTTCATAGGTAGTGACCTCTTAGGATTTTGGGTGATCCAAACACCTCGGTGGATAAGAAATTCCTAATGATATTCATCATTGTTTTTTACCTTCTCAAGACACATGCCAATCAGATGGTAGTCCTCATGATTATTTTTCTATAGGGATTGGATGGGTGATGGTGGAACAAAGTGAATTGAGAACATGTCAAGACAACTCTCTCCCAGTTAATCATTGGTCATCTCTTTAGGGGAGATCTCTATCCAGTGATGTTGTGATTAGTACACATCTTTGTGTTTCTACATCAATAGTAGGGCTTATTGTATGCGGTGAAGTATTTAAAGAGGTTTATTTATCACACGTGTTATACAATGGATATGATTCGAGATATGTTTTTATAATGGAACTTTGAGTAGGTCTTATACTAGTAAATCCTGGATTTAGTGGTATCCCTTTATATTTCCACTTATTTGGGGGTTATTGAGTGGGCCTTATTAGTGGGGATCTTCAAAGAAATGTAGGCACTGATAGTGGGTTCTGATAGGGGGCACCCAAGAGCTACAACAATTAGCTAACAACAGTCATAGGGATCGAATAATGTTAGAAGCTTCCAGAGGCAATCATCGAACATAGTTTTAGTGGTGCGGGGATCTTGGGATGGATCAAATCAGTTGAGGGAGAGGTGGTGTAAATCTTATGATGGTTGGGGACATATGGATCAGGTTTGTCTTAATCTACGTATAGTTAATCAAGAGGCAATCAAGGGACCACTATGGTAGAGGCATAAAAAGGTGTAGGGTGGTCGCCAAATCATAATATGTGGAAAAGTGTACAGACATTAGAATGAGGTGTTTGGATGCTCTAATTATTACCACAACCAACCCCAGGTGGTCCACTCCCAACCGATAGAGCTTGTGGTTAGGGATGTGGCCAGCTATAGAAAATTGACTCCAATGACCCTAAGACTCCAGGGATGACATGAGGTATGATTTTTTTTCTTTCATACGTTAATTGAAGTATTGATAGAAATAGGTGTGAGTAAATAATTCCTTTACACATCTCTAGTAGAATACATAAATATTTAGATTGATCCATTGGCTCATCCCATATATTTGGAGACTCTGACATGTGGGGGCTCAGAATTTTCCATCTTATACTAACAGTGTCATCTGACTCTTGGTGGTGAAAATATTTCGTGGGATCTCTTTTAATTAGTGATGAGGATTTATGAAATCATCTTGGTATGGAATTTTTATCCACTGTTTATGCCTATATTGGCGACTTTTGTTGGATAATGTGGTGGGTCCATAGTGACGAAATAATGGTTTCCTTAATTGGTGAAGAGAAAACCTTTGAATAGAATCACATGCTTGAGCATAGAATATTGTGGAAAAATAATCACATGTTGGAGACCATGACTCTTGGAGTAGTGGATGCTACAAGCTTATAGTTTCCTTCATTTTCATGAGAGTATGAGGGAATATTTCTTGAGGATATTTCAAGCTAACCATCCCTCCAAGAAATAGAATTCTGCATTACTTACATCCTAGGATGACCCTGATATCTACACCATCATAAAAAATGGAACCCATAGAGCTTCATTATCTAATGGTGTTGTTGGGTGACATGAAGGAGAAGATAATTGTGAGACCCAGTGTTTCCCCCTAGGCAGCTCGAGTATTGTTCACCAAGAATAAGGATGGGATATTGAGTTTATTTTTTTACTTCCGATGATGAAATAAGTTACCATAAGGAATATGTATTCATTATTAAGTATATCCAACCTCTTTTATCAGTTTCAAGGGGTGTGATGGTTCTTGAAGATAGAACTCAGATCAGGCTATGACTAGTTGCGAGTAAGGGATGATGATATACAAATGAGAGAATTTAGATGTAGGTACAGTTACTATGATTACCTGGTGATGTCTTTCTATGTGAAAAATTCCTGACCAGTGCTCATTGAACTCATGAAACAGAACATTTATCCTTTCATACAAAAATTCTTGGTGTTCCTCATCGATGAAATTCATGTGTACTTGGAGTCTTCTGAGGATCACGCAATACACATGATTATTTTAATAGACCCACTCTGAGATAACTAATTATATGGAAAGGTATAGGAGTGTCATTTTTTTCATTTAGAATTCCACATCATGGGGTATTTCATGTCAAAGGTAGGTGTACATGTGGACCTGGGGAAGGTTGAGGCAGTTCTTTCTTAGGATTCACCCAAGAGTGTTACTGAGTTATGGAGTTTCCTTGGTTTTGAATGGTATTATTAGAGGATTATACCTGATTTATCCAAAGTGGTAAAACCCTCAGCAGCTTCGAACTAGAAGGGATCTACATTCTTGTGTATATAAAGGTATCAGTAGTGCTTCCAAAATTTATGAAATATGTGGATGAGTTCTCCCTTCATGATTTTTCCAAGGATGGTGTTGAGTATGTAGTTTTCTTATAATGAATTAGGGACCGTACTTTTTGGTGTTATGATGTAGATATAGGTGTTTATTTTCAATGGATCACATCAATTGAGACCATATGACTATAACTATGTGTCCCATGATATTGAGAGAGTAGTGGTAGTCCTCAGACTGAAGATGTGGTGACATTACCTGATGGGCAAGTGGTTTATCTTATAATATAACGAAAATTTAATCTTGTATATCTTCTCATAGAATGAGGTTATCATGAGACAAAAATGATGGGTAGAGATCCTCCAAGACTACATCATTGAGATTGTATATTCTCTTTGAAAGGGAAATGTTGTGGTAGATTCTCTCAAAAAAAGAAATTATTATTAGTTGTTGGACAAGGATTCAAATTAGTTAGCCTTATTATAGTTTTAGATTATGGTAAAGGATAGTAATTCATGTCTCCAGTTGATGGTTTTTATCCATCATATTTTACAGTGTTTTAGGGATGGTCATCATGGATATTCAGATTCTGATACATTATGTACTTATATATCCACTCGATGTGCTCTTGAATGATTCTCTAAAGGTGGGAAATACTCGACCCTTCTTAAGGGAAGAATGATGGTACTTCTAACATTGCGGGAGGAGGTGATATGGGAGTTTTAGATATCCCCTTTGAAGGTATATCTAGGTTTTTCAAATACTTATCATGAAATATGATTTCATTTTTGGTTCCAAGAATTAAGGAGGGAGTTGTAGAGTTTGTATCTCGATGCCTTACTTTTCAGAAGGTGAACGTTGAGCACCATGTTCAAGCTGGTTTAGTTTAACCCCTTGAGGATCTAGAGTGGAAGTGGAATGAGATATCTAGGGAAATTGTGATGAAATTACCATGTACTTCCATGGGACATGAATACATATAGGAGATTGTATGATAAAACACCAAGTAATTCTTCTTCCTATCCATTTGAGAGATGAGTTTAGCATATATCGTATGATGCCTTTATGTGAAGTAAATATTTTGAATACATGGAGTTCCCTCGACAATCCATCTAGACCCTGAAACTCACTTCAATTCACAATTATGGAAAGGATTTTAGGAGGCCTTCAGGACTCAGTTACACTTTAGCACATCATTTAAACACCAAACAGGTGGCCAGACTGAGCGGACCATTCAGGTCTTAAAGCACATGTTTCAAGATTACATGTATGACTTGTTCTATAGTTTGGAGGACCATATAACCTTGTTGGAGTTTTCATGTAGTAACAGCTACCATTAAACCATTAGAATATAAAAATTCAGTTCCTCATATAGGCAAACCTAAAGTAAATAACATTATTGGCCCAATCTAGGTGAGTTAACACTCAGGGGCATGGAGTTAGTGAAACCTAATATAGAGTAGGTGAAGATCATCCATGAGAATATAAGGATTGTACATAGTCATTAACATTATTATGCAGACTAATGATGGAGGCCTCTAAAGATCAAGGAGGGAGACCATGTGTTCTTGAGGGTCTCACCTGGAAATAGATTGTATATATTTGGCACAGTTGGAATGTTATATTTGAGATTCATTTTTCATTTTCAGATACTATATAGGGTTGTCTTGGTGGAGTACCTCATAGATTAACTACCATAGTTGGACCAACTACACAACATCTTCCATGGTTCATAGATGAGGAGATACTTGCATGACATGTCACATGTTATTTACTGGGGAGAGTTCGACATAATTGATAGATCTAACATTGTTGAGTAGCCAATGGACATCAAGTATTGGTATGAGAGGATCCTTTGTGGGTGATCTATTCCCCTACTGTGTGTCTGGTGGTAGCAAATGAATATTCTATATAGCATATGGGAGTGAAAGGTAGATGAGAGCTGAGTACCCTAAGATCCTTCCACGGATTTTTCTGTTTTTAAAAGAAATTCCTTATGGTGGCAGAATTTAATGACTTGTATTTTCCATTTATTGTTTTTGGATATTAAATGTAATAATTTCGAGCTAAACACAAATATGGCATGTGACTCTAAGTCTATGTGTTCTTGAAATAAAATTTTAGAATATTTACAATATTTTAAATAACACATGGATGCAGTTTTCTAGAAAAAGTGGAATAAATCTAGAATGAAAGCTCAGCTCATAAATCTATGAGAACCATTGAGATCAGAATATGTGTTTTACCTTTGGCATGAAAATTCCTTTATCTATCTGAGGAATTAGGGAAAAATGTTTCCTGGGCCCAAATAAATAAAATATATATATTTATTTATTTATTTATTTATTTATTCAGTGACTATGTTTTTTAAAAATCCATGATTCTATATTTAGTATCATGTTTTTATTATATACCCTAGAGACCTAGAGACCATTAAAAGAAATAATTAATGGAAATGATGATGGATCATGGCCAAACCCTTGATCATTGCGCCAATAGTGTTCATGGTTCTCGTCACTAATGGAAATGCAGAACCGTTCATCATCAATGATCAATCAAAAATCCATGTTGGATGTTTATTTTTTGTTTTCCATCCCATTCATTAATACCATATGAGTGTGGATAAATTCTAAAAATATAACAGATAAAAAAATCTTCGGTATATATAAATCAATGGAATTGTATTTTTTAATTGTGTTTTATTCCTCTTAAATTGAATTTTCTTATGACTAGGAATCGAGGCCTAATAAACAAGGCTCATGTTCATTCCTCACATTTAATGGCTTATGGACCCCCCCCCCCCACACACACACATTTTTCATGTGTTTACCATGGGATAATTCTTGGCCCCATGGTTCTATGAATACATAGAATCTGATTGGTGTTTGATTGTTCATCGGTGAAATAGATTGACACTGCAGGTGTGGTCCATGAACAACAGTTTTATTGTGGTGAAAAGATGAATAAGGATCATTAAAAGCATATCCAAATATATTATTTTTTATCCATTCAAATAGGTTTTGATGAGATGGATACATATATAATGAGTGTATTTTCACCAAGAGGATTCAATTCCCATAATCCTCATCTCTGGTGACTAGAGGATTGGGTGAACCCGGATCTATAGGATCCAATGAGGGTGATAGCTCTCGTGACATGAAGATTGGTGAAGAAGATAACATGTGGAATATATATAATCCAAATCGATACTACATGTATTTCAGAGATACACATCATGTAGGACCCATGGATTCATTTCTATGGTTTCTGTTTTCTTTAAGTAAAGCATGTCGTGTGACATGGTCACTCACTGTGTGATCCCTCTACAATGGATTGACATGTATGTTGGAAGGTACATGGACATGATAAAGATTACATGGGTGTGGACACGTTGTGATCTCATACAAGATCACAGTAAAGTGTTCACAACACAACCATCTATACACAGGGTCAAACAGGAGACACTAGAGGGGTGTCGGGAGACCTCTACATGCCATGTGTGTCACTCTAGGTTGTATATGATGATGTTTAAAAGTCATGTGAATTGTTACCACATGGGATGATCCAGGTTGAGATAGGAATTTGTTGTACTCAACTTACCCTCCATATAATTCCTTAGATACATCTTGGATATCTTTCTCCCATCAGTTCAGACTAGTGTTTGTTGAGTTGTTTTCCCCATGGTCATTACCCTATAGGGTACAGTTTATAATTATGGCCTTAGATATGGATTCAGATCCCCTCTAGAAGATGAATCCCAAATAGTGTTTTTGACATCCCCCATGATACTATAGTGAGTTACTCAATCTTATTTATACCCTTTGTGGGATTTTTGAAATCAACAGGAACTCCTTGAGAAAGGTGTTGATCCTTCATCTAATAGACCATAATAGTAGGGTTCACAATATAAGTGGTATATGATTTCCTACGTATCATGTTGATCCATATTGGGTTCATGGTGTCCCATAGGGATTATTTTTGTAACCCCCTGTATGAGTATTAGGGTCTTCTAAGACTAATGATATTTCTTGGGTATATCCCAAGGACTTAGACCTCTTTGATGAGAGTCTCTAGTGATGACATTTCTCATGGAGTGTATTCTCTTGGAATGACATGTTCTTTGAGTAGAATCTTATGGATGATAGTTAGTTGAGATTTCCTGGTGTTGTGATGTCCTTCCCGATTATATCTACATGTTTTTTAATATATATTTACTATTATATCCTTTTATATTTTCTTCATTATTCAAGTTTATTGTATTTGGGGTGTCCAATTGGGTATTTTTATAATCACACCCACATAATATTTTCCAACATGTTTTGTGTCTTATGCCGAAGAAGGACCTTTTGAAGATGTCCTAGGAGGACATGGAGTAGGTGGAGTGAAGATTGAGCTATACCGAGTGAGGTGTTTACTGAGAGTTTTCATTTGAGCATAGTCCTCTTCCTTATATATGGTAAGACTCTTTATAGTTTTTTATTTGACTTTTAATTGGACACATTTTTTCTTATAGTTCTTTACTACCAGAATCTTGTATTGGGATTATCTATATATTTATACCTTATTTTATGTTTTTTTACATTCGAGCATTTCATTGGTTTAGATATTTGTTCGTTTTTATAGGTAATAGAGGTTAATGACTGCCATTTTGGGTATATTTATAATCCACATCGGTCACAAACCCCTTCCCTATTATAAGTGAGCTTTGGATGATCACATGTGAGAATCAGTGTGTCAGGTCATGATAGAGAAAAACATTTTTTGTGGTGGTAAAATCAATTAAATTAGTAAAGGTTAAAAAGTTAATTCCTTTTGAATTTTTGTTAGGAATGTTCAAAATGAACTTTTTAGAAATTATTAGAAACATTCATTCTAAAATTCATAAAATTTATATTGTAATATAAAATATCATTAATAAATATTTGAGAAATAAAAATTACTTCTTTAAAATAATGTCAAAAAATATATACAAGGAAAGAAAATATACTCTATCAAAAGAAAAATAAGATTGAAATTTATTTTAAACATTTCTTTTCAATATTCAAGTTATAAATATTGGAAAAGTAAAAATTAAAACCAAGAAAATCCATAAATAGACATTTTATGAGTGAATATATGTATTTTATTAAGGATATATTATAATAATAACTCAAGAAAAATAAGAGGAATCCCAGAAAAATAGATTGTAAAATAAATTCTTAACATGTTTGTAATAGTGAAATTGGTGACCATTTAAAGAGTAAATGTGAAATGAATCATTAATAATAATTAAGTAATATATATTCATGTTATGTACCTCTATTTGGTAGTATATACACTATATAAAAATAAACAAGTGCATCATATCATATATGTCTAAATAGAGAAGCAATTGATATGAAATCTCACACAAAGATCATATCAACAAAGTAAGAATTAATCAATAAAATGATTTTTTATAATAGAAGTAAATATAGGGAAACAAGTGGAAGTAAAACATAATTAAATAAAATTTAATTAAACACATAATCATGGAGTAATATAGGTAATTAAGTAGAATTATAACCCAATGAATGAAAATTGAATTAAAAAACCCCTAACTCACATTCCCCATTAGAAGAACATGATTTACCCTCTTGTATACTAATTTGAAACATGTTATTAGTATATAATTGAACTATATTAATATTTATAATATCATATATGATTATATAATAACATATTTTCACTTTTTTGTTAACAATCATTTATTATCATCATTATTTTGGGTGTTAAATTCCTTATTTACTCATGCATGTTTCTTCGTGATAGATCTAGTCATTGTACTTTTATTATGGTTAAATCATATAAAAAATGTAAATAATGATATAAATATCATATATATTTAATATATAGATATTTATAATCTTCCTTGAAAGATATATAAAGAAAATTAAATTACACTAGTGATAGAGACGGTAGGTTGTATGTACATATGAATAATGTTTTCACTTATCAACCGATAGAAAAAAAGGTAAATAATAATTCAAATTTATAGGATATATTTTTACCATATATATCACATAGTGTTAATAAATTCATCCTTATTTCCATACATGTATACATGACTCAAAAAACTAATTACATCACTTCATGTAGATGGTTGGTCATATCTATGCATGATCCATGTTTTCACATTCTATAAGATGTAAAATAGATAGAATATGGTTTTCCCATAATCAAAATAACATATTATTATACTTTAGAAACCATATTTATTATTTTATAATGGTGAAATTATATTAATATGTTATAAAATAATAAATAAACCAGAAAAAGTTGGTAAAAATTATTACATCTTCTTTGGTAGTTTTCTTTTAGACCTCCACTAAAGGTACTTAGGGTTATTCTTTTGGGAAGAACAAAACCCCTAGAACATGTATATAAATGTTTATAAGAGAAATTTAAATCTTTTTTCATCTAGGATGCTAAAACATGTGTATAAAAAGAGATAATGGGCAAGCTTTAATAAGTTTGGGGAGGGGTATTCTTGGAATTTCATAAAGTACTAAGTTAATATAAATAATTTTTCATGTCCAAATGGATCAAAATAAATATAATTTGAATATAATATGTGTATTATTTTATATCCTATTATAATAAAAATTGGACAATTTTTTGTGATGTTTACACCCTTATCTCTTAATTTTAACATCATTTTAACCTTTTGACAATTACAGTGATAACTATATTTTTTACACTATTGCAACCAAGTTAGTTAACATAAGAGGAAACTTATCCCATAATTGAAAAAGGGATTTAATTTTAGACCATATCATATTCAATTTTTTTATTTTAATATTTCTTTAAATAATTTAATAAAATATTACTTTCATAAAATATCATTAATGTCATTTCTAACACTATTAATTTTATGTGACTTCAAAATCATCCCAAAAAAATTAATTTCAAACATATTCCCTTAAAAATATATAATATGTTATAATTATCTATAAAATTAGTAGTACACAATAATTAAATTAAATTTTATTAATTTTAGTATTTAGAAAATTATTTATTTTATTTTCATTAATTGGGTAAATATTGTGTCTGCATTTCATAATCGCTTGAAAAAATTATTAAGCCACTAAAAATTACAAATAAATTAAAATGATAAAAATAAATTAACTATATGACCTATAATATTTAATATTTATCCATAACATATTCTTATCCTTATCTTCACATATAAAAGAAGTCAAAATCAAGAGAGGGACATTTTTGGATTTTTTTACTTAATGTAATATTAATATCATTACCTTGGTCAAATGGATCCAAAATGACATAAATCCTAATTTTTTATGTATATGTACTAATTACTCTAATTAAATGAAATAAATTGAAGTTTTGGTTTAAATTTAATAACATATCATTATATTTTTACCCTTAATTACCTCATTTCCCTTTACCAATGTGTAAAATTTTTCCGGGGTTACTATTCAGAATACTTAAAAATAAAAGGAAACTAATTACCAAATTTTTGACCTCCAGATTCCATTTTAAGAATCTATTATTCAATAAAAAATTTAGAAGTGGAATAAATTAATTTATAGAAGAAATCATAAATCACAATGAACAACAATTTTTTATAACAAGCCTTTTTATGTATAAAAGTTTTTTTCATCAAATTTAACCATAAAATTTATTCTAATGAAAATAATTGAATTATTAATAATATAATAAAACAAATTTTAAATTGAAACCATTTGAAAATAAATTTTATCTTTCTTGAAAAAAAATATAAATAAAAAATCTATATTTCCTTATATTTAAAAAAATCAATCTTTTGAAAACAAAATTAATGAAAAATAATTTATATATGATGATTTTAGAATTCATATTATTTTTATGAAATAAAACATCGAAAATTCCTATATATTATTTATAATATTCAACCTCATGTAGTAATAAAAACCATTTTTGATGAAAACATATTTCAAATAATTAAATACATATACTATAAATTGATTTTTTTTATTTCACAACCATTGTTCAATATAGTTGTATTGAGTTGGTAATTTATATATATATATATATATATCATAATAAGATTAATTTTATCCATACCCCCCCCCCAATTCAACTAATTTGTTATAATGGTCATGTTTAAATAATATTTCATAGTTCTTTTATGTTTGGAGTCATGTCTTTTATATGTTAGAAAACATAGTGTTCTTTTAAAATATATGGGTGTTAGATGTTATAGATTAGAAAATTTCTTGGAAACTAGTTAGTCGTGTCCCATTTTGTTATTGGTTTTTTATGACTCAATGTGATGAAACATTGTTCACTAGGATAAATTGAATGGTATTGACCAATGTCGTGGATTGGAGATAAGGATATTTGATAAAGTGATAGGTTTTTTTTAGGTGTGTCCTCGGATTTTGGTGATATAGACTTCCATTATGGTTAATGGGTTCATTGGGTTATTTTTAATAAATTTTATGACCCAAGAAGATGTGTTTCACACTCATATGTTTGGAGTCCTTAGTATATTAATCATCATAATGGATGGTGTAGACCACTGGAAGGGAGGAGCTTCTCACCGTAAATGGAAACAATTGGTTGTAGTTGAGACCACTATTTGGTAGATAAGGCATGTCATTCATGTGGTCCTGATGGGTTAAGTATATTAAGGATAGTTATCATTATTCCTTTGGATATTGGAATATTGAGTCAGCGGTGCTAGTGTATGTTGAAGTCCACGTTACTTGAGAGATGGCTTGAGGGTCTACCTTTGGGGTGTCCGTTTTTTCTTAAATGATCATATGGTTATAGCCAATGTATAATAGAGTGATTTATTTTATTATTTGGAAAGTCATGGGTTCTTTTTTTAAGCCATATTGTAGATGTATTGTTCCACTTTTTCATTGATTGAGGCATCGAAAGGCTTAATTGTGGATAGTGTGTACAAGGGGATTAGGTTTTGTGATATTTTTTATTTTTATTTATCTACACTTTTATATACACTTGTATATATATATATATAGATGTTAATAAGCTAGGGACAACATTGTATGTGGACTAATGAGTTCATACTCACACCTTATAAGGGCCCACCAGGATGCATAGAGACTCTATATATTTTGTTATATGTAATGGAATTGTGTTGATATCAAGGGCTTAAGGGATTGGGGTGTACATATTGTGCATTGCCCAAATGGAATGGTTCTATAATATATTCATGTGGTTCCTTGGTGTGATAATGATGGTTTAATTTGTTACTTTTGTTCAGGAATATATGTTATCAGCCTACTGTAGATTCTACTGAATCCTGTATGAACAGAATGAAATTTAGATATTAGTTTCATTATCATATGTTTTTAATCTTATTATTACCATTTCATTAGATCTATTGGTTCTTCTATGTTTATATTATTGTTTTTTATATGTTATTATATTCCTTTTATTATTATAGTGTATATTCTCCCATCTATCACCTAATATTTTTTTTCTGTAGGTTCGTAGCCTTTGACATATAGGGTGGCATGCTAAAGGTGATAGACCTTGGATTGTATATCATGAACACCTTTTATCCTTTTTGTATAATAATTTAATATATGGTATATAGAGAATATAGACATGTTAAACCTTGTGATATACCTTGGATTGTATATCATGAACACCTTTTATAATGGTATGTCCAATATTATACTTTTATTGGATGTCTTTTCTTGTTTTTTCTGATTTTCGTTGATATTTTTTTCAAATATATTACATGTAATAGAGATTATTATATATAGTCTTATCTCATGGAATAATGAAAAAGGAATATATACATTCATCATATTTTTCATTTTGGATTCACATAACCTAAATTATATTGGGTTTGATCGGTTTTTTCTGGTGATATAGTTTCTTCTATTTAAAGTTTCAACAACAAATTATATTATTTTTTTAATAACTTGTTAGTGTAATTATTCTTAGTTGGACCACTATTTTCATTCATGATTTATTTTTTGATGGAAAGTCATGTATATACTATATAGAGGAACTAAATGGTGATGGATATGAATTTCATATATTTTAGGGGTTTATTTTGAAATTTCATGTATCATTATAATCATTGAATGAATAAGATATTATATGAATATGTATATGGGTTTCATTAAGGATATGTATACCCTTGTGTAGGTTGAGAAAAATCATGTTGAAATTCCAATGGTTATATATATTTGGATATCATAGAGTTTGTTTGGAATTAATTTTTTGAGATAATACATAATCTGTTGATTTCATATACATATTCATTCTAGATGTTATTTTCAGTGGAATAGATGAAGTGTGGATAGATTCTTCATGGTTTTGGGAATGATTCACCAGGAGTGGGTGATTGTGTGGTAGTTAATAGAACTAGTGTGATTCCATGGAATTCTTGTGAAGGCTCTATTGAGTATTTTTTTGGTCAGATGTGATGTCCATGTAAGGGGATCATGGTTAGTGGTTTATGTAATGCACAATGATTTTATATGTAGTTCTATTGAAATAAACTAGTGGTATTCTATTGATTTCAATACGTGTAACCCTAAGTCTAAATGAACTCGCAATATAGTGCAACATATAAAATATATATTGGATTCAAATGTATTAATATGATTATAAACATTATTAAATATATTTATAATGGTAAAATTGTATTGATAAGCACTAAATTAATTTTTAAAAGACTTGTTTTTTTTAAGAAATGCATTTTTCAACATGTTATTTATTTTATTATGTAAAAAGGATTTTGAGAACTATTGAAAAAAAATTCAATAAAATATAATTATATTTAATATAATTAAATTAATTATATCCCTTATATTACTTATAAAAAGTTATTTAATGAAGATAAAATCATTTAAACGTAAAACGAGTTATTTTTTATAAAACTATTTTTATGTGTACAAAGTGTTTTTATCATAATAAATTAAAAAATGGTCATTTATTAATGTATGAAATGAAATTTATATGTTAAATATTCAATAAAATATTTTAACATTAATTTTATAGTATTTAATAAGTAATTAATTAAATGAAATTTTGTTTTTTTCTTAAAAAGGTGTTTATCAAAATACAACTTTTCATTGGGTTTTGAACGTTTATTTTATGTTTAATTTATTAAATTTTTATGAATTTAATTTTATAAAATGGTTTTAATATTTTTATTCATCATTTAAAATTTTTAATGATTGCATTTCAGTATTGTACATAATTAATAGTAAAAAACATTTTTACCGCAGTTAAGGTTAAAACGAATTCCCTTAGTGGGTAAACAAAGAGATAAGTATAATGATGCCACATAAACATGTAAAATTATTATTATTTGAATATTTTTATATACCCTATATTGTCTAAAATTTTAGTCCTTGTTTATTTGGTTCCACATTCACAAGAAAATAATTTTATTTTATTTAAATATTTTGTGTAATTTCATGACTGTCCTCTACCTCACTTAAAAATGGGAACCTTATATCCTCCCATATTAATTAATTTTGAGCCTTATAAATCATCCAATAACTACCCAAAAACATTAGTAACTTATTTACCACCATCCTATATCCCATGTTATTCTTCATAATACCAATCATTTGAGGCATAAGGTGTAAGCGAACATTGGTTTCTCAAAGAAGATTTATAAATCATAACAGAGCACTTTCAATTTTATTTCATCTCCAACCTTCTTTAAACCTATTATATCCATATTAACATGATAAATAAATTGTAAACAATATATTTATATTTTTTATTATTACTTCACATCCATTTTCAACCACCTTTCGATCATATGGGAAATCAAAGTATCTCTCATGGGTACACGTGGTTTACCGCCTCCATGTAGAGATATCACTCATTTTCCATCACCGCCAAATATTGATGGATCTAAAGATATATTTAGTGAATATTTGGGATATTTAAGATAAAATTATACTTATATAATTATAATATATTATTTAACTATCTTTCCTTCTGTTTTTAGAAAAATAAAATGGTGTTCATGTATATGTATAGACTACCATATCACTAAAGAGTGTAATTGATTTTTCTATAATTACCTTTTATGGATTATAATAAATATGTATATAATAAATATATGTGATATTTATATAATTAAAAACATTATTTATATGATTTAACTAGGTTAAATATGAAAGCACGACCAAAATTGATTCGAAACAGACCTTTAAAACGAAATTGTTATCACCCAAAACCATGATTTTATTAAAGAATTACTCGAAGAAGGTTGATAAGATGTAATAATTAAACTATATATGTTATTAAATTTATTAATATTTTTTTATAGAATTATGAAAAAATTAAATATATAATACTGGATGATATAGGGTCAGAAAAGTAACTCAAACACGAGGTAAAAGTTTTAAGTTATAATCTCACTTTTTTGGATGGTTATGTGCAAATTTTAAAATGATTAAATTATAAGATATATCATCAAAAAATATTGGTAATTTTATTATATTATGCTAATTTCATGAAATCACATTTTTAAATTTCATTTATATCTCTTCTTGTACTCAATTATCTATGTACTATTTTAATGAAAACTGAATTTGTTTTCTATTTAGACGAGAATATTTTCATCGATTTATATATATTTTTTTAAATGATTTAAATAAATTGTTTAATATTAAAAAAATATTTATTAAATTCGTTTTTAAGAATTCTTCAATTTCTATAAAAAAATTAAAAGGAATATTCTTATCATTTTTCGAATGAGGTACTTTTTTATAAAGGTATGAATAATATGTTTATTTTAATTTATACCACACAAATTTCATTTTACACCATTATAAATATTATTTTATTTGATGATTAATTTCAATTTTTACATTGTTATTTCAACGAAAATTTATATCATTATGATTTTGAAAATTTTATATCTAAAAAAAGTTATTTCAAAATGGAAATTTTATTTTCCTCATGAAATATTCTAGTGATATTTTAAATGAATTTTTCACTAATGATAACATTCAAGGATGTTTCTTATGATTCAGTAAATGTATATTCCTATAATGCTATCATTATTATTTCTTTATATGGTTTAGCATTACCATGATGTGATATTGACAAGACCTATTTTCCTTTTCATGGGTTCAGGTATGATGAAATGATAAATATTTTCATGATATTGTGGCATACATCTGAAAAAAATGTGATTAAGATATGGGTGGTTGTATTATATCATTATAATGAATTAGATAAATATTAATGGTTTATGATCTCAATGGGTACATGGTAGGTTATCCCATACCCATCTAGGGTACATGGGAGGTTGTCCCAATCCCAATGTAGGTTCGCTAGTACTCTATCAATATTAACATAGAATGAATGTGTTTATGGGTAGTCTTGACATAAAATCTCTATTATTATGATTATAAAACACATTATTCCACTCTTTTATGATATGATCTTATGCCAGTGTTATACTTTAATATATCATGTTTTTTTAATCCTTTATGATTCATGTCGTATGAGCTGAAAATATAAATATCATGATTCATGATTGTGATCCCCAAATTATGAGGTATGTCTTTCAAATTTTATGATCATGTTATCATACCCTTATGCTCATGTTTTTCTTAAAAATTATCATTTATTAATATCTCTCTTTTTATCATTACTAAAAATATGATATAACCCTTTACTAAATTTCTTTTTCTCAAGGTTATTAAGAAATGCTTTACGTATGATTTATCTAGTAAATGGATATTTTTGAAGAACCTATTGGGAGATGATGTATATATTTTTATATACTATTTTTTAACCATGTTTTAGAAGACAATAAAACATTATGGTTTGGAATTTATCGTAACGATATGTAATGATTATTTATCTAATATTACTTAGAAATTTTGAACATAATGTTTTGGTCCCCTCAGTTTACGCATGTGGATCGAGGTTAGATGGGATGCAACTCATGGGATCATGAGTCAAGTTGTGTTATCAGTTTGTGTGAGAGCATATTCCCTTAGGTTTAAATTATATGGGTTTAAATTTTGTGTAATAATAGGTTATTAGGTTCATTAGAGGATCACTATGCCTTAAGAGAGTGTGTTTTGTCATTTCATTTTTAGAAAATTCCATGATATGTGAGGGTTAGTGGGTGCATGTTTTTTATGATTCCATTTGGGTTGTGGATAAGTGAATGAATGTGTGTGGGTTCAAGGAAAATGGAATTAATCAAACATTCATATCTAAAGAGGCCTGATTTTTTGGGGTAATGGTAGGTGTCCCTCTTTAGTGACAAGTTATTTCCATTGTGGAATAATGTATTATGGTATGGTTTATCTAGGCATGATCCTTGATATGGGTTATCCATAGGGGTGAGCATGGCTCGGGGGGAAAAATCATGTAATCATTGAATCTATCAAGAATTGTGCATGAGGTGTAATGGCTCGGACCTACCTAGTCCATTACTTTGCCAAAACACAGCTCCACCGAAATGGTGGCACCGGTCACAGGGGCACCAGTTACGGTGGCATCGTGACGGTCGCACACTGGTCACGGTGGCACCATGATGGTTGAACCTCGGTAATGGTGGCACCGGTCACGCTGGCACCATGACAATGGCACCGTGTCCTCACCAAGCTGTCTTCGTTATTTTCTAGTTCATGACTTTTTCCACTCCCGCAACATATCTTTTGATGTGAATATGATTTAATGTCATCTTTCAAAGACATTTAGAGTCCATAAATAATATCTCAAATCCTCAAGATTCAGGAAACCCTTAAATTACCAAAACGTGTGGTTTTTCCTTGGTGTCATGCCCTTCCCCGTACCTTCCAGATCCACCCTGGTTACGCGTTTTCTTGCATTTAATGAAAACTATTTAACGCATCGCCATTATGACCACCTTTCCCAGGGGAATTGTTAAATGAGAATTAATTCCATCATGCGTAACCACCCAACTGCATGGTGAAACCATGATCTGACTTTATAGCCATTCAAAATTCCATATCCTGCAAAAATGGGATCTCATCTTTATATCACGCAATAAATTCTTTCTTCTTCATGTTGGATAGTCTCCTTTTCTTCTTGTGAATTTGGAGTTCCCCTTCATGAGGCAAGTGGTGCGCTTGTGCCAGATCCTTTCTTCTCACCCTTGGAGTCCTCGACATTCCTCCCTGGCAAGTCGTGCATCCCCAGTTCTTGGCGCGTGGAGAAGAACATTGATCCTTGATCAACCAAGTAGGTATTCTCTTTCATCCCTCCTTACTGTGTATCATGCGGGGTGGGTAGGCTACTGTTTCTATGGGAATGGATGAAACCAAACCTTAATAAAGATAATAAACAGACTATTAAAGAATGATGGTGTGTGTTGACAATTCTTCTATACTCTTTTATATTTGCTATATGTTTTGAACTGTATGGGCTTATGGTCACTAAAAATCATGGCCATTGGTGGTCTTTCCATGCGCACTAACGAACCCTTGTCTTCTGTGATGATTAAATAACTGTAACAAGGAAATTGGTTAATCACCTAAACTCTGTTGGTTAAATTGATACCCAGTGAACATCAATTCTTGTGTTGTCACCACGGCTAACCAACAGAAAGAATAACCTAATGAATGATGGGCTTGAAACTGGAAGTATCCATACTCTGTTTTGGTAGTAGGTGTGTTGTTCTGATTGATGCTTATGGGGTGATGTGTAAGGGGATGGGATCCTCTTTTGTTACACCTTTGTTGGTTGTGAATCTAGAGTTGTGTGGGGTTGTATCTCGAGGTTTAGTTTGGTTATATTACTTTGAGTGACATCACTGATCCCTTTGTTATTGTGACTTCACAATAGAACCGGGTGTGAATGCTTAAATTGTTGTTTGGTTGTTTCTCTTTATCTGGATTGTGGTTATGTCAGTTAGTTTCCTAGTAGTGCAGAATTCACCTAAATGGGATCACTTGAACATGAAAGTAAGAATGGGTTAAATGGGGAATGGGTTTTCTGAATGAGTTGTGACTTGGTCGTGAGTGTTGTGCTTTTCGTTTATGAATGAATAGTAACGAGGGTGTTTGTTCTTAGGTTGGCTTTGGAAACCCTAGGTTAGGATGAGTTCTTGTTACCTTTACATATAATTGTAGTTCTTAGGTTTCTTATTCATGCCCCACCCTATCTGAGCACTTAGTGCTGAACACCCCCATTTCATCATGGAGGGTGTTTTTTCAAACACTCCTATGATTGGATGGTTATTAACTTCTTTTCTTCTCCCTTTACTGAATATCCCAAGACTCTTCGGGTAATACGTGATGGCATGAGGTCCATTATAGCCCAAGATTCTTCGGGCAGGGTAGTTGTGGTGGTTTCCAAGGTGTGTGCGGGCAGGTTTCTTCCCAAGTGTCTTTGGGGTGAGGCCCATGTGTTTTCGGCCATGGTTACACATGGTTGTTCAGACCCAGTTGTTTGTAGGCGTGGTTACATGTGGTTGTTGTGGGACATGTTTTTGTGGGAGGGATGTGTGGTAGTGATGGCCCGGGTGTGTGCAGGTGGTGAGTGGCAGTGGTACTGTAGTGAGAATGGAGGGAAAGGTTAGATGCATAGGATGTCTTCAATAACTAGTGGGAAAGTGGCGTGGGGTACCCAAATATCGATGTTCTATTACTATACTTTACTTGAATTCTGTTTTTTGGGGAGTGTGCCTTGGTGAGGCTTGGGGGGAGATTTTTCCTTGCTAGGTGCTTTGGTTATTTCTTTTCTCACAGATCATTATAATTCCTCCCCACTTGTGCACGAGAGCTTTTTTTTCGCTACTAAGTATACTTTTATGCTCACCCTATGTATATTAAACTTTATTCACGTTTCCAGGAGGAATTTAGGGATCGTATAGGGTCATACTAGTTCAGACACTGGGATTATTGTTGTTGTTGTTTTTCTTTCTTTTGGTACTTCTTTTTGGGATTTTCTTTTACTTTTATATCATTTGCTTTTGGAACATGCATATGAGAATGGTTTATTTTGGACTTTCTTATACTTACACTTTTGGAGTTGTTGGGATTTACTATCTTATCTCCGAATCCTATTAAATAAAAAGGGTAATTCCTTCCATCGTGTGTGTGATTCTATACCCTTGGTGATAGTCGCCAATCCTGGACCTATTGAAGGAGGGTGTCGGGGGTCATTATCTCTCCTTCAACTTGAAGAAGGAAGGGTCTGGAAACCTGTTGTCCCTTCTATTATCTTCGTGAAGGTGGTTCGTGACAGAATGGTATCAATGGCATTGTTTGAAATATAGGATGGATTCTAGAGGTAGGAATAGTGACGATTTCATGAGACGGTAGGGCAACCGTGTTCGTAAATCGTGGTACGTGAAATGGGCCAGGGAAGACCGGCTATGACACGGGATTATAGGCCCCTCTGTGATCCGATGCAAGGACTCTGGGCCTTCCAAACGACCATGTAGGGCTACACTAATTTTAGGGTAGAGACCCTAGGAAAGGTACATTCATCATAATGACTTGTGTTCTTGTGTTTCTTGGGTATTTGGGGATTTAAAATGAATAAGAAATCTATGAAAATTTAAGAACAATATTCGACACTACTCAGGCTTAGGAATTCATTGTTTACCTTGTAGCTATGGCACCTGGGAGACGACCATGAGTAGTGTGGGAGATCGAGGCCCATGAGGTTGAATTGGCCGATTGGTAGAGGACTGATCGAGAGGAGGAGGATGATCAGTGGCAGAGGATGCTTCATGCCTTTTAGCGACAGACCCTTAGGAAGTACGAGGGAAGCACCTCAGACATGGAGACAGAGAGCTGGCTAGAGGAGCTGGTGATAGCTTTCTGCTTGATCCATGCTCCAACAGAATACAGGATTCCTCTGGCTGTAATCCATATGCATGGGTTAGCATGTTAGTGGTGGACACTTTATCTTGGGGAGAAAAGGGAGGCTGAGGTGACGTGGACTAACTTCGAGAAGGAGTTCCGGGCGGAATTCTTCTCTTTCACGATGAAGGCTAAGAAGAGGAAAGAACTAATCTCCCTCCAGTATGGGAGTATGTCTGTAGGAGAGTTAGGGATCCAGTTCAATGATCTCATTCGATTTTCTCCTGACATCTTTCCAGATGAGGAGTCTCGGGAGAGACGTTTGTAGGAGGCACTTCGACCTTCTCTTCAGTATGTCATTACTCCCTTCACCCTACCGACATACATGGTGGTCCAGAAGAAGGATGATGTGGTGGAGACGATGCACACGCTTGGAGGTGTATCGCGAGAGGGAATCCAGTTGGGCTCATCGAAGGAGAAAGCCATCAGTAGCAGGCCTCCAGCATCAGGTCCCTCTAGGTTTCGACCAGCTGGAAGTAGGCCTCAGCAGTTCCAGTTCCGATCTCATGGCCCTTTCCCTTTACTTTCGGGCCCATGACCGAGATTATTCATCTGTGGTGGCAGTGGGAACCTTCGAAATAATTTCCCGGATAGAGTATATTACAATGGGGGTGGGACAGTGCAGCACCCGCCCCATCCACAGCAGTTTCCAGCCAGGCCCTTTCAGCAGCAGCAGTAGGGATAGCGAGCTCCCGCTTCTCCAAGGGAAGATGTCGTAGGAGGAGGAATACCTCAGGTCTCTCCTCAAGGACCTCAACCAGGGTGCGGTCAGGGATGTGGCCGACAGCTGAGGGGCAGGGGAGCTGGGCGTGGGCAGTTGCACGCCGTGGAGGCAGCAACTCTAGCAGGGCCGGAAGTCGTTCGCGGTATGATCAGCTTGTTTAGTACTCTTACATATGACTTGTTCGATACAGGATATTCCCATTCATTTGTTTCGCCTAGTCTGTCCTGTGCTCTGGGTCTAGATTCTTAGAGACTTCCAGTGCCCTTGGTGTTGAGTACACCAGTCGGAGGTCAGACCGACTTGTTTTATGTTTGTCGAGGGTGTAGACTGATGATAGGGTCACATCAGTCAATCAGGGATCTTCTACTATTGTAGATATATCTCTACGATGTCATCCTAGGCATTGACTAGCTATTCTCTATATGTTATGTTATTGAATTCTTCCAAGGAAGGGTCGTGTTTTCAGATTTGGGCAGCCGACATGTAACTTTCATCAGTGAGCAAGGTTGCCAGAAAAGCAGCAGGCGAGAGGATCCCCTATGTTCCTTGTTAGAAGAAATATCTATGGAGTCGGTGGATGCAGAAATGGTGGAAGTTCTAGGGATCGTCATTGAGATTAAGGACGTCTTCCCTGAAGAGGAGGTGACTCTACCCCCTCGACGTGATGTTGAGTTTCGGGATAGACTTGCAACATTGTGCTCGTACGATTTCAAGGGCTTCATACCGGATGGCACCTTCTGTGTTATAGGATTTGCGGATTTAGATTGACGATCTTATGAATAAGGGTTTTGTCCGACCAAGTGCATCACCATGAGGTGCTCCTGTCCTGTTTGCAATGAAGGAAGATGGTTGTCTGAGGTTGTGCATGGGCTAGAGGACACAGAATCAGGTGACGGTCAAGAATCACTACCCTCATACAAGGATAGATGATCTATTTGACCAGATGAGGGGAGCAGGTTGGTTATCTAAGATCGATCTACGGTCTGGATATCCCCAATTGATGGTGAAGGAGGGAGAAATCTCAAATATTTCCATCAGATGTAGGTATGAACACTTTGAGTATGTAGTCATACCGTTCGGTGTTACGAATGCACGAGTTGTGCTCATGGGACTCATGAACTCCGTCTTCTGGGAATACCTAGATCGGTTCATAGTCATGTTTATTAAACACATCCTAATCTACTCAAGATCATAGGAAGATCATGCTGAGAAACAGAGAATAGTTTTAGAGGTCCTCTGATAGCACCAACTCGATGGGAAATTGTCCAAGTGCATGTTCTGGACATGAGAAGTGCACTTCCTTACGCATGTGGTGTCCGAGCAGGGAATATCAGTGGACTCATCGAAGGTCGAGGCGGTTGTTTCTTGGGCAGTACCCAAGAACGTGGAAGAGGTTTTTCGTTTCCTTGTACTGGTAGGTTACTATCGGAAGTTCGTACCCAACTTATCCCTTGTTGCGGCACCATTGATAGCCTTGACCAAGGACCAGGCTTTCGTGTGGAATGGGAAGTGCGAGGTAACCATCAACTATCTGAAGGAGAAGTTAGTAAGTGCCACAGTGATGAGTTTTTCAGAAGAAGGGGTGGCATTTGAGGTGTTCTATGACGCTTCAGGACAAGGCCTCGGGTGTGTGTTGATGCAACGTCAAGGGGTGATCTCTTATGGGTATAGACAGTTATGACCCCATGACCGTAATTTTTCCACCCACGATCTGGAGCTTATGGGGGTCGTGTTTGCACTAAATTTTTTTGCGGCATTAACTCATGGGGGAGCACTTTGTGTTCTTCATGGATCACAAAAGCTTGAAGTATATCCTCTCCCAACAGGACCTGATCTTACAGCAGCGAAGGTGGATGGAGTTCCTTTAGGACTATGACATTGAAAATTCCTACACCTCAGGAAAAGGGAATGTGGTGGATGATTCCTTAAGTAGGAATTCATAGAAGTATGTGGTTCGAGAGTTGGCAGATGCTTGGAAGGTGATGGAGGAGTTGGCTACCCAGCACCTTGATGCGAGGATGGATGGTGGTAGAGGTTTCTTGTATCAGATGAAAGTGTAGTCTTCTCTGTTGCGAAAGGTAGAGGAGTCTCAATTGGGAGGCTCATAAATTGAAGTGATGCATGACTGGGTTAACCACGGCGATACTTTGGAAGGGTGGACTGAGGATAGTCAGAATCATATGCTTTTCTGAGGGAAGTTTTTTGTTCCAGAGGTGATGCAAGAGAGGGTTCTTGGTGAGTTCCACAACTCACCCCTAGCTATGCACCTAGATGTTTCCATGATGTACTAGGGTCTGAGGAGTCAATTTTGGTGGCTCGAGGTAATTCGGGCGGTGGTAGAGTTTGTGGCCAGATGCTTAGTGTGTCAGCAATTAAAGGCTGGACACCATCTTCCAGGTAGTTTTTTACAGCCTTTGGGCGTCCCCGAGTGGAAGTGGGATGAAATCTCGGTGGATTTCATCACAGGGCTACCCAAGGTTCAAGGAGTCTGCGAGGTTATCTGGATAGTGGTGGACCGGCTGAAGAAATCGGATCAGTTTCTAGCAACCAAGGAGTCAGGAGAAATGGATGCCTTAGCATGGAGGTATGTGGATGATATGGTGTGGTTGCATGGAGTTATGAGGTCCATAGTCTCGGATAGGGATGCACGGTTTACCTCACGAGTCTGGAGGTGATTTCAGAATGCTTTTGGTACTCATCTATGTCTTAGCACTTCCTTCCTCCCCCAGACAGATGGGCAGATAGAGCACACCATCCAAATGGTGGAGGATATGCTATGAGCATGTGTGTTTGATTTTGGGGGATTGTGGGTGTGACACTTTCCTCTGGTAGAGTTTTCCTACAATAATAGCTATCACTCTATCATTGGAATGGCTCCGTTCGAAGCTTTGTACAGAAGTCCATGTTGCTCACCTGTGTGCTAGACCGAGGTTGGGGAAGTAGTTGTTCTTGGCCTTGAAGTGGTGCAGAGCACAACGGAGGAGGTTCAGCTTATAAGGGAGAGGATGAAGGCAGCCTGGGACAGAAATAAATCCTACGCAAATAATAGGAGGATACCCTTGGTGTTTGAGGTCGGGGGAAGGTTTTCTTGAAGTTCTCCCCTTGGCGTGGGCAACAGAGGTTTGGTGGGGGAGTAAGCTTTCTCCCTGGTTCATCGGACCTTTCAAAGTGCTGCATCGGGTCGGTGAAGTGGCTTATCAACTAGCGCTACCACTGCCGCTAATGATACTACACAATTTCTTCTATGTGTCTCATCTCCGACGGTATCTACAAGATGATTCACACGTCCTCGACTAGGGAGAGATGGATATTTGGGGCAATGTGACTTTTGTGGAAAGACCAGTGAGGATCAAGGATCGTGAGTAGAAGGTGCTCTGTGGATGGACCATTCCTTTGGTTCATGTGTGGTGGATACATGGTGGGCTAGAGGAAAGTACCTGGGAATGGGAGACACAGATACTCACCCAGTACCCAGAGCTGTTTTGGGTTTTGTTCTATTTTAATGTACTTGTTTGTGATGGAACTCGTTACCTTGTTAACTGTGGAACATGAAGTTTTCCTTATTCTATGGATGTGTGTGAAGATTACTGACTTGGGGAGGGGAGTACCTAAACCATAATCAAGATGCATTAAGGTGGATGCAATTAAACCCGTGCAGGTGAGTCAGTGCCACCCAAAGCGGAAAGTATATTGTCATGGAGGAAGAAACTCTCTAACCCATAAGACTGGATAGTTTGAACCTCTAATGTTGCCTGGTTACTTGAGGGATAGGTGTTCCTAGATGTCGATGAGGTTCACTCATGAGAGGTATCTTTCGAGGTGGTTATTCGGAACCCCCTCTTTTCTTTGGGTCTAGTTTTGATTCTCGAGGGTGAGAATAGTTTGAGAGGTATCTGATGTAATATCACAGACCCACCTGGACCATTACTTTTCAAAAACAAGGATCCAACGAAATGGTGGCACCAGTCCCGGGGGCACTGGTTATAGTGGCAATGTGGCGGTCGCACACTGGTCATAGTGGCACCAGTCACGGTGGCACCGGTTACGATTGCACTGTGACAGTCGCACCCTGGTCACGGTGGCACTATGAGGGTGACACCGTAACAGTGGCACCATGAGGGTGACACCGTCACGGTGGCACTGTGAGGGTGACACCATCACGGTGGCACCGTGAGGGTGGCACCGTGAGGGTGGCACCGTGTCCTCACCGAGCGGTCTTCGTTCTTTTCCAATTCCTAACTTTTTCCTCTACTGCAGCATATATTTTGACATAAAAATGATTTAATTCCATATTTCAAAGAAATTTAATGCCCATAAATACGATCTAAAATCCCCCAAGAGTTGGGAAACCCTTAACTTACCAAAACATGTGGCTTTTCCTCAGTGTCACACCCTTCCTTGTACCTTCCAGATCTCCCCCTGTTACGTATTTCCTTATGGTTAAAGAAAACTGTTTAATGGATAGTTTTTATGACCACATCTCCGAGGAGAATTATTAAATGAAAATTAATTTCATCGTGCATAACCACCCAATAGCGTGGTGAAACCACGATTAGAGTTTATATCCATTCATAATTCCATATCTCAAAACAATGGGATCTCCTCTTTATATCACGCTAGAAATTATTTCTTCTTCCTCTTGGATAGTATCCTTTTCTTCTTGTGCATTTTGAGTTCCCCTTCCCAAGGTAAGTGGTTCGCCTATGCCAGAGCCTTTCTGCTCACCCTTGGAGTCCCCGAAGTTACTCCCCTGCAAGTCGTGCATCCCCAGTTCATGGTGTATGGAGAAGAACTTCGATCCTTGATCAACCAAGTAGGTATTTTCCTTCGTATCTCCTTACTTTTTATCATGTGGGGTAGGTAAGTTACTATTTCTATAGGAATGGATGAAACCAAACCTTAATAAAGATAATAAACAGATTGTTAAAGAATGATGGGGTGTGTTGACAATTCTGTTTTACTCTTTTATATTTGCTATATTTTGTGAACTGTATGGGCTTATTCTCACTGAAAATCATTTTTGTTGGTGGTCTTTCCATGCTCACTAATGAACCCTTGTCTTCTGTGATGATTAAATAACTATAACATGGAAATTGGTTAATCACCTAAACTCTATTTGTTAAATTGGTGCCCATTGAACATCAATCCTTGTGTGGTCACCCTGGCTAACCAATAGAAAAAAGAACCTAATGAATTATATGCTTGAACTTGGATGTTTCCCTACTCTATTTTGGTAGTAGGTGTGTTGTTATGATTGATGCTTATGGGGTGATGAGGATGGGGATGGGATCCTCTGTTGTGGCACAGTTGTTGGTTGTGAATCTGAAGTTGTGTGGGGATGTATCTCAAGGCTTGGTTTGGTTCCAGTACTTTTAGGGATCTCACTAATCCGTTTGTTGTTGTGAATTCACAAGATAACTGGGTGAGAATGATTAAATTATTTTTTGGGTGTTTCTCTTTCTCTAAATTTTGTTTATGCCTGTTATTTTCCCAGTAGTCAAGAATTCTCCTAAATGGGATCACTTGAACATGAAAGCAAGAAAGGGTTAAATGGGGAATTTTTTTTGGGAACGAGTTGTGACTTGGTTGTGAGTGTTGTGCATTTAATTTATGAATGAATATTAACAAGGGTTTTTGTCCTTAGGTTGGCTTTGGAAATCCTAGGATGGGATGAGTTCTTGTTACATATACATATAATTGTAGTTCTTGTGTTACTTCTTCGTGCCCCACCCTAGTTGAGCACTTAGTGCCGAACACCCCCCATTTCATTGGGGAGGGTGTTTTTCCCATCACTCCACTGAGTGGCTGGTTATTAGATCTTTTTTTTTCTCCCTTTACAGAATATCCCAAGACTCTTCAGGCAGGCTGTGATGTCCTAAAGTCCATTATAGCCCAAGATTATTCAGGCAGGGTAGTTGTGGTGGTTTCTCAGGTGTGTGTGGGCAGGTTGTTTCCCAATTGTCTTCGAGATGAGGCCCAAGTGTTTGAGGGTGTGGTTATGCGTGGTTGTTCTGGACCAGGTGTTTTCAGGCTTGGTTACACCTTGTTTTTGTGGCCCAGGTGTTTGCGGGTAGGATGCGTGGTAGTGATGGTCCATTTGTGTGTGGGTGGGGACTGGTAGTGGGACTATAGTGAGAATTGAAGGAGAGGTTCGATGTGTAGGATGTCTTCAATAACTAGTGGGAAAGTGGCGCGGGGTACCCAAATATCAATGTGGTGTTACCATACATTACTTGACTTATATTATTTGGGGAGAGTTCCTTGGTGAGGCTTGGGTGGATAGTTTTCCTTCCTAGGTTCTTTAGTTATCTCTTTTCTCAAACGACATTAGAATGCATCCCCACTTGTGCATGAGAGATTTTGGTTTTCTATACTGAGTATACTTGTATGCTCACCCTATGTATATAAAACTATTTTCAGATTTCCAAGAGGACTTCAGGGAACTTGCGGGGTCATACAAGTTCAAACGTTGGGATAGTTGTTGTTGTTGTTTTTATTTCTTTTGGTACTTATTTTTGGGGTTTTATTTTACTTTTTTATCATTTACTTTTGGAACATGCATATGAGAATAGTTTTTTTTGGATTTACCTGTACTTACACTTTTGATTTTGTTGGGATTTATTATCTTATCTCCCAATCCTATTAAATAAAAAGGGAAATGCCTTCCATCTTGTGTCTGATTCTATACCCTTGGTTCTAGTTGCCACTCCAGGACCTATTGAAGGTGGGTCTCAGGAGTCATTATCTCTCCTTCAACTTGTATAAGGAAGGGTCTGGAAACCTGCTTCCCCTTCTCTCATCTTATTGATGGCGGGTCGTGACATGAGGAGTGGTGTAAGGGAATATATATAGTTTTGATCACAACATGGGTTGTTTAGGGTTGTGACCAGCATTGTGGTTAAAATTTATAGATCATTGAGAATGACATTCCTGGTGAGATGAGAATGGGTAGTGGTCAGTTTTCCACAGTGGAAATCATTTATCAGTAGGGAAAACATATCTACTCATTACATTTGGTGATGGATGATGTATTGAATATGAAGAATAATTTTTGGTTTGAAAACGTTATGATAATGAAACTATTTTGGTGGCAATGTCATATTGATCATGGAGGGATGACCCTCAACTATAACAAGTCATGGATGTTGTGATATTGGTCAGTGAACTATCAATATTTCCCCTAGATGTTGGTGGAAGGTAGAACTGATTTGATAGAGTACCTTGGCATATAATAGGTTCAAAATATGGATCCAATGTTACATAGAGCTCATCTGTTGTAATTGGTTTTAGGATAGAGTTGATGTGATATGAGAGTTAATAGAACTTGAGTTGTGTTGGTACTCTTAGATATTGTATGATTAATTGTTTGGATGGATGAGGACCAACAAACGGAATTAAATTTATAGACAAGTTAATTCATTAGTGAGGTATCTTAGAGGATGTTGTAATGCCTCTAAGGATTAATGCATCATGATCAGGTGATGTGACAATTCATCAGTGGGTGCAACCCATAATTTTCATTAGTGGTTTGACAGAGGAATATTAATCAATTTATTTTCATGTAATTGTTTATGGTGATGTTTAAACCTTATCAAGTGTATTAATGTACCACTATAATTTTATTTTTTGTATAAGATTTTATGATGTGGAGTACTATGAGGTGTAACATGACTTTATGAATCAATTATTGTGGAGAGGAGACCCATAATCTTGGGGATGAATCCTTGGATGAAAATACCATTTTGACTTGGGAAAGATAGGAGTCTGTGAGTGACATCTTGATGTTGGAGGTGGTTGCTAGTGGGTATCTCTTCCTTTCAAGAATAGTTTTCCTTGGTTTTTAGAGATGTGTAGAAGAATATCATTTGGTTTTCCAGGGTAAAACACGACATTTTTGTTGAGAATTGAGGACAGATGTGAGTTGGTAATGATTTATGGAAGAATATTGTGGCTTATTGAGGATCATAAGTTCTATGGTTGATATTTTCTATTGACTAGTGGATTTCAAGTTCATTTTTTTATATATTTGATTTTTTAATTCCTAGAACATTAGATGTTTTGATAATTCAAAATCATATTAGGGTTTTGGGAATTATAACATCTCTAGGAGTTGTTTATTATTTTGATTGAGCCTTGATAGATTTATTGGGGGCTTAGGTGGTCGTTGGATTCATTTCAGGGCAACCCACTTCACCTTGTTGGTTTTTCTATAGGTGTCCAATCATAGTGTGTACCCTTGGACACACCGTGATGGAAAACAATGATGGGATTAGGAATATACATTATAGTTCCACACCATGAGAGATTAGAGGCCACATCCAATGGAATGGGACTTTCCTAGAAAGTGTCTCATCATGTTACATCCCATATTGTTCATTACCCAATGATAGAAAGAAGGATAGTTATGTCATGACCCATATAAGTTGTGATGTGATGGGGATAAGTGTAGGAATGTCCCTATATCTAGGGTGGTGACACTGATACCCTAAGAGGATGTGTGGTGATGGGGGAGTAGGGATGTGACCTAAAGGGTTCACACCATGAATAATTCATTTGGGTTATTATTTTTAAAAAGTGGAAAACTGTTTACTTAATTTTTATCCCCAAAACAAATTCACATGGATATAGGGGAGTTCAATTCTTCCAGATCCTTCAACCATCAATACCGTATTTATCATCTAGATTTGGGTGGTTTGTTAGCATTTTTAATTGATTAAAGGTGGTTTATTCTCTCTAGTATCTTCTGTTCTAATATTCCTTGGGTATCCTTTTGATTTTTTTCAAAATTTGGGAAGAGTATGCCCTGATTATTCCAAGGAATGATAAAATTAGAAATTAATTGTGGGTATTTTTCATTTTATCTAGAGTGGTTCCCAGAAGGATGAACACAAGAGGTTTTTTTGTGGTTTTGGTGACGCAATGATGCCTATTGTGTTTTTCATTCATTATGGATGTTCAGTCTAAATGAAATAATTAATTTTAATTTATTATAATAATTTATTTTAGGAGTACATATTGAGATAGTATCTTTGGATTTTATGTGATCTTGGATGGGGAATTGGTAGGTTTGGTCGATGTTGAGCAAAGCATTGTGAGGATGGTGACTTTGAATCTAGACATGTGATACATTTAATACAAATACATATGTTGTTTTATGAATGAGTATGGATGCCTTTATATTTTAGTACATTTTGGTAGATGTGATAGGGACCAAGTTCACCCTAGGTAAAAGATATATTATGGAATTTTTCTTTCTAGAGATAAGATAGAAGCTTCTTATCACTTTTAGGTGAATTGGAATTTCCCGATGACTATGTCACCAAGGGGAGAGTTATTCGATTGACTTTATGAAATTCCTAGGGTATGCATCGGGTCGTGGATGAAATTTTTGAATCCTATTCTAGATTACTTTTTTAATTTTGGAACTCATGAGAGGATTAGGCCTAAGGGTGATGGGTTAGAGGGTTGTAAATCTCATTATTGATAAGGAGAACCCTCTTTAGGCTGGATTGAAAGTGGTTTGTGTCATGAGTTTAATGAGCCCTCTAAGGCTAATTGATAGGTAATTTGTTGGTTTTCATTTAGATGATTTGGTTAATATATATCCACAGGAGACATAATATGGGACCTAATTTTGGTTTAAGGGAATTTCTAGAGGACATGGGATTGGGTTGATAAGGGTTCAAAGACATATATATTGGGATGATCCTTGGCAAGGAGGACCGAGAGTGGTGTGGGATTTGGGGGATTATTATATCATCCTATTAAGACATGAGTCATGTATAACCTATGGGGGGTATAAATAAAATAGTGTTATGAATATAGCCTTCTTCTAAGAGCAGAGACAATATGGGTCTGAAGAAGTTGATGAAATCCATTATGGGAAAGATAATATGGTTAATGGATTTGGTGTGATTTGTTTTTGTGATCAAGATGGTTTAATGTGATGGGTATATGAGATCATATGTATGTTGAGATGATCTGTTGTATGTCAAGATAGGTTTTGAATGAATATCTCCATGGGAAGAGAAAGTGAGATCATCGGAAGGTAAACATGCCGTATTTTTGGGGCATGTGTGTGAATGTTTGCGTGATTCCATATGTGGATGTGTGGCTTCCCATGTATAATAGATGATGGACCATGTCTTATAGTACAACCTATTTTAATAAGGACTGGTAAGGTTACTTATTAGTTGTAAGTCTTCTATATGTTGGGGTATCTAGTGTACTTATTAGTGTGGTATATTCTATGATCAGGGATGACCATAGTATTATTCATGCACCCTTCCATATTTGAACTTATTTTGTGTAGTTTTTAGTGAATCCTTTCTTGTTTCGAGTTCACTAGGTTACTATTTTGTGTGGTCCTGCCTAGGGGGAATTGAATTGGGTACTATTAAATGCAGTCTCTTCTAAGGGGAATAGACTAGGGTACTATATAGTATGGCCATCCTTGAGGGAATTATCTAGGTTAATCGACATTAGTAACCTACCTTATAACTTTAGGTATGTGTCAATACTTGTGGAATTACATCACTCCATTTTGGAAATGGCTGAATAATTATAATCAGGTGGCATGGTGATTGAGTTAATACATGAAGACCCAACATATTGGGTTGTGGTAGTTACATTAAGGGGATTTTTGGCATAGGGAAATTTAGTTTTGGTCAGGTTTCATGATGTCTTGATTAACACATGATGATCCAATGTTCTTGTTTATTATGTTCAATTTACATTCGAAGGTGGAGAGCTGAATTCACGATGAAGATGTTGGGGAGGAGTACTTCCAAGTAGTTAGTCTGGGTTGTATGTAATGTTTGAAGCCTATGGGAAATGAATTCCTCTACGGCCTATGGTACATGTAATACTTACGCCTACAAGACTTGTAAGGGTTCCACCTCACCCCTTGAAGGTTAGATTATCAAAAATTAATAAAAAATGAAGGCCTTTAGGCCATTGGATGGACACCCTATGTGGGAACTCTAGTGTGTGTTTAGACCATATATATTATTTTTGTTCAAGTATATGACATGTAGAGGATTGTGATAGGGAAACCTAATGGGTATTGGAGGTTGATATTAACTGAGTCTTGGGGATGGTAGTGGATCATATGATATTTTTTTCCTTTTTCTATTTTGTATATGTGATCATCCATCTAGGTTATTAGTGTTATGAATGATAATCTTCATCAATATGTTATATTTGATATAGAATGGATGTGTTTTAGGATATACCTACTTAGATGTTTACCCAGATTCTTTTGGTTATTTTTGTTGTTATTTTTCTATGATTTAAGGGAATGGCCTCCCCAATGTACACTTTAGGCACTCAACCCATGTCTTAAGCTTACAGCATATTAGGAGGTATTCTTGTGAAAATTTGGCCCTCCACCTTAGATTTCTGATCCGCACTAAGGATTTACACACTTGATAATTATTGGTGGTTTCATTTTGTTATTTTGGTCTGATGTGTTTTGGTGAAGAACTTATAATGGTTATATGGTTAGTTTAGATAGTTTCGTTGTGATACATGTTCATTAGTTTTATGATATATCTTGTTTATGGTTAAATTATTAAATTTTTAATAATGTTTTAGAATAATTACTGAGATTTATCACGTTTTATGAAACTCATTTAAATATTGTTCAGTTTTTAAAAACATGGGATGTGTGGAGAATTCTTGATGAATACACATAAGGTCTTGAACTCACCCTACACTCACCAAATTTGTGGATGGGTAGACAAAATGAAGCATAACAAAAATATAGGTAATATTTTATACATTACTAGTGTGTTACTATATCAATGTAAGAATAGCTTTGTGGGAAGATAATTTATAGATAATGGAATGATGCAAGGATATTTTTGAGAGGAATGGAAATTTTTTGTGAGATACATTTTAAGGATCCTCATTTGTGTCTTACTTAATGTTAAATTTGATTTGTATACACTTATGAACTTGTTAGTTTTTTTTTGAAATGATTTAATTTATTTAAAAGATATTTATCATGAGTAATATTGGATTCCATAGATTATAATGTTTAACGAATAGTTTTTTCTATAGGATTGGTATTTATGATATATAGACACCTCAGGATACAATTTAATAAAAATATTAGTATGACTGGTGTGATTCAAATGTGGTTAAACCATATCCCGATAGTATTTTCTACAATATTGGAATTTATTTCCAGCCCTTGGAGATTAATGTAATGAAAAATATCCAAGTGGAATTATCACATAACTCACGTGAGGTTAATAGGTAATAAGTTAGGTAAGTATATTAATAATGGTATTAGTTTTAACTTTGTTAATGGTGTTAATGGACATAAATTCATTTAGTAATCATTTTATAGTTACAAAAAATGAATATATAACATCTACATAGAAATCCATTAGTTATCGGGATACGTATGTAGACCAATAGATTAGTTAACCACTTATTTATTTTTGTTAAAGTTAGTGTTTTTATTTTTCCTATGTTAAGAGAAGAGGTGGTACTCAAGAATCATTTTGGTGTTCATGAAGAGGAATCTGCATCATGGTTGCATGTTATTAAATAAATTCAAGAATGTATGTGTAAAAAGAAATATAAAAAATTGGTTATTGGAAAATTTTGGTTTTAAATATTCTTTTGAAATAGATTTTTTAATATTTTTGGAATTGTTGATTATGATTGGGGTCGGGTAATAGAATATTTTCAGATAATGAAACCTTAGGGGTTGTGTCTTGGAAAAATGTTCTTGTGGTGTATGGACATGAACTTTTTAGGTAATTTAGGGAATTTTTTCTTTTAATTAAAGTGATCATATATGTTTTTTTATATTTTGGGGTTAATGGTTTTTCCTTAGTCATTACAGAATGATTCTCCTAAGGATGCATATTATGAACAAGTGGGATAAAATATTCATGAGTGTAGTATCTAATGATATGTCATTGAATTAGTGACTTCTAAAGAATTGGTGTAGAATTTTTATATCATTAGTTGATAAGTAACTTATGGGAACTTATTTGGGAAAAAAACATTGATATGATATTGTGATATTTCTAAATTGAATATTTGAGTTCTGTAGAATAGTGTCTTTTTAATTTTAACTCAAATAGGGATGTTCTTAGAAGGAAATTCCATGGATCAGTAATAAATTTAGAAATGGGATGGGTATATATAAGTTTTTTAAGGAATAAATCACATCATAGGTGTGATCATGTAATGGATTCAAGTATATAGATTTATAGGGGTGCATATATAAATAAAGACACCAATATTACATTATCTGATACACATGACCAATCTGATTGGGGTGCATAATTTGTTGATTTGGTGTGATCCTTATATCATAGGGACATGATATCGGAGGGAAGTAACTATTCTATATAATAGTGTAGGACTAGGGTGTGTTCTCGGTTTAAAAAAGATAGTTTGATAGATTATGGTTGTTTTATTCAACATTTTTAGAATAGCACATGGTTGATATCAAACCATATGGAAAAGTGTATTTATTTTCATACATAATTAGTGGTATGTGTAATTTAACAGTTTCAACTTGAATTTTTAGTAGTGAAATTGAGTATCAGTTGGGTATGATCAGCCTAGGATAATATCTTGGACATGGTATATATGGGATGTTGATGAATCTCATGTGAAGTGATACCCTACTATAGTCAAGGAATATTTATTTTCCCTTGACTTATTGGATCCAATTCATTGAATTTTGGAAATATCTGAAGAATGATCACTCATAAGTTGTGATCATCATATAGAAAACCCAATGGAAAGGAGAGAGAGGTCTTTTCTAGACTTAGACATGGAAAATGGATTAAGACCTTTAATGTTGCGTCAGGTGTCAGTAAAAGTGTGAATTTCTCTAGAAATGGTCTGATGTGATGTGACCAGGGGGATCAATAAACTAAGGTATGTTTAATGTTATATATTAGATAATTATGAAATATTTTTAGATTAATAAGGGTGTCATGAAGATCTTAGTTAATTCATCATTTTCTACTCAAATTAAAGATGACACTCAACCTCTATATAACAATTTTCGGTATTGATGTGATTGATTAATTCTAAAAAATATTCATGGGATGAGACTCTTTATGTTAGCATCATATATTTTTGATAGTGGATCAAATATGGAGAGTTAGAGACCAATGTAAATTATAAAATTTATAGTAGGATAAGGTAGAATATTTAAGTTATTATAAATTTAGTATTGTGTAAAAACAAGTTAAATATTTTACTATATAGAAACATATGTCAAGACATAGATATTTGGTGATGGATTTCTGATGGAACTAGATAGAACAAGTATATAGTTCCATGAAAAATATTGACCCTAAAGTGAGGCTCATGTAATAGGACAATATATTTATAACAATCATAGAATATATGTAAGATCCTGACCATTATAGATATTTCCTAGGATCATTTCAAGTACGTTTTTACCATTTTTAAGAATAAAAATGTTTTTTATAATTTGGGAATGTTTCTGGTGAAAGAATTTAATTCTAAAAGTTTCTTTAGGGGTTTTGGGAAGTGCATGGTTGGTTTGTGGTTTGTCAAACCATGCACCCAGCCCCAGAAAATTGTGCATTCCCAAAAAGACTATAAATCCATGGATTTCACATAGTTTTTAATATAGTGTCCCCTAGTAGTAGAAACTATGGTAACCATAGAATAGTCATATAGTTAGGGAATATTTTTTGGAATATGGTGCGCCCCAGGCCAAGAAACCGTGTTCATGGTTTTAATTTCCCTAAAAAATATTTTTAAAATACTAACCCCCCAGTATCAATTCCATTTTGATCCAGCTCAGAACTAACATTTTTCCGTTATTTTTTGGATCTCTTGGACAGATTCATTGGTCTCTCAAACTTCATTCCTATTAAATTAAATCTCTAATTTACTGATCTTCACCTATTACAGCATGTAATTTCTTCCTTTTTGGATTTATATCCCTCTCCCATATCCCATTTTGGATGAATAGGAATGTTTTATCCTCGTATGGTGATGTCTAAGAACTATATTTCCAATGATGTTGATCCATTTAAACTTATTTCTAGGAAATTTTTAGGTCTTCCACACCATTGTGATCTTGATCATTCCGTTTCAATTTGGGGAATTCTAGTTTGGAAAACAATTATCAAAAAACTTAAGGTTGGTGGTATAAATATCAATTCTTATATTATTGGTTTTAATTATGTGTATGCAATTGTGGAATTTTAATTCCTGCATTTTGAAACAGCTTCTTGAATTGGATTAATTAATTAGTTAATTAATTATTGGAATCATGTAATTGATAGAATTATGTTTTTAATAAATTGTTTAAAATTTTGATTTGATGTTGAATTTAATGATTAATGGGAATTAAGATATGGTTGGATTATTCTTAGTGAGTTACTATCTTATATTAATAAATTTTCATAAATGGTTTAATGGTGAGTTGTTCATATTATTTCATGTGAGTAAACTGATGAACCATGAGTGAATTTATAATTTAAATCATAAACATTAATGATAATGTTGTATAATAAGGTTAATGATGATTAACCTTGATGTATATGAAATATGTGATATGTGTTATATTGTGATATATGTCATAACTATCTATGTGGGGCATAGACTAACACTTCAAAATGACATATATGATAACTATGAGTGTGAGACATAGACTGATGTTTCAAAAGACCATATGTGATAACAATGAGGTGTGAGATAGGTACAGAGGCTCCAAATACTCATGGGGTGCTAGAAATTACATTATAGCCCCAAATATTGGCATTATACTATGGTTTTAATTTGACATGATGTTATTTGGAATTAAGTTATTGAAAATGGCCCATGTTATGATGAATTTTGATTCCCTGTCTGATATGGTTTAGACTTCAACATGGTCTGAAGTAGGTATTGATGGTTCAGGTGTCATTATGAACTCAGGTATTGTATCTAGTTAATTAGTGAATAATAAAATAAGATAAATATTTATTCTGTTGTAATTTATTGTTTTTACAATTTCATACACTATTATAGACTAGAAATTTTTTTTGATGTTGTTGGTGGTGGCCTACTACATTGTACTAAACCCCTACCCCATATCAGTAATATAGTTGGATTTCTACTCATCGTTGTGGTCAATGTAGTGGGTGTGGTACATCTCGGAAAGTGTTCCCAAATCATAAGTGAGTTTTAGAGTAGAGAAGACGGGAATAATAATTACATGTAGTTCATCCAACACTTTTGGATATTATGTTTGTATCATCGATAGTCAGAGGTATTATTCTTATAGATTCTATTCTTTTTAGTTACTTATTAGTTAATGGGGCCTCTTATTATTTTATTTCTTCACAATTTTTTAATGGGTTGAGTTAGATGGTTGAGTATGTGAGTGGGTGATAAAAAGTGATACATTATTGGGAGTACTGTCGATTGACATCTATATATGCATGGGGTGTTCTCTCATTTTTGGGGGAAAAATTTTCTACTGTACCTTTACATGTTTCATATGTCATGCTTTGAATTTACTTTTGGTATCGACCGGTTAGTATAATACCAATACCTCATTAACTATAACCACATGAGAGTAATATTCACCTATCATGGGGGTGACAATTAAATTCATCATTGAGAGTAGGATATCAAGGAAGGTAATGTAGGGATTGTTCATCAGCAACTGGGAGAACTCATCACCCTGGTTTCATGTCTTTGGATGGATGATGGGGGTGTGAAGCTTAATGTATTTCCACCCATTGTGGACATGTTCTTTGAGGGGTTTCTAGGACTTCTCTGGTCTTAAACCTGATATGGATGTGGAGTTTATGATTGAAAAAATCCAATAGATGATCCAGTTTCAATTCCACCATATCGAATGGAACCAACACAGCTTCAAGATCATAAGACCCAACTAGAAGAGTTGATAGATAAAGGATTTATCTATCTGATATGTCACCTAGGGGATCCATAGTTTATTCTATTTTTGATGGTAATTTATGATTATATATTGATTAAAATAATATGAACAAGGTGACACGGAATAATCAATATCCTCTTCTGTAAATTAATGATCTCTTTGACCAGTTAAGAGGAGGACGTGTGTTTTCCAAGATCGAATTGATATCCAGGAATCATCAGTTTAGAGTTCAAAAATTTGGTATTCCATGGAAAACTTCATAAAGTAGGTACATTTTATATGATTTCTTCATGATACTGTTTGGAAGATGAAGGCTCTGGAAGTGTTTATGGCCTTGATGAACCAAATATTCCCCCTACACCTGGATTAGTTTCAAATAATGTTTATGAATGAAATCTTGGTGCACTCTAAGACTCATAGTGATCATATGAAGCATATTCACATCAATCAATGTAATATGATAGAGAATTGGATATATACCAATGTAAAACCAAGAGTTTTTGTGAATTATTTTTTTCGAATTAATTTAATATTTTTTTTATTTTTCATTTCACACAACACCAAAGATAGTTTATTTTATATTAAAGCACTATGTTTTGCTTGTGTTATATGAAACACCAAGTTAGTAATTCACAACACACAATATAAACATCACCTTTCTCTCCAAGGAACACCACGTTTAGCTTGCGTTACGCACAACAATGAATTTCCCTGATGGCTTGCGTAACATGAAAGACAAAGTTTTACCAAACAATAGTGTATCATCAAAATGTTATTAATTAGTATAATTTGATATATCCTAGTTGTTAATTTAATGGTTATGAATAGTATAAACAATTTTATTAAAATATATAGTTTACAAAATTATGATATTAATTCACAAGTTACCAATTAATTAGAAATGGATATGAAAACAGATTGAATATAAAGAAATTATTTATTATTTTTATGATCACAAAGCTATTATACCCTAATAAATTAAATTAATTAAAATTAGTGAGTGATAGTAATGGAATATATAATTTATATATTCAGTAAAATAATTTTTATATTCACCCAATAGATTTTATAGAAATAAGATAAGTACAAACCCAATTTTATGCATAAAACCCAACTTCTTTATTAAGGAATTTTTATCGCCTTTTAATGATAAACCCATTTAAAAACAATTTGTTAGAAATTTTATTTATTTAATAAGTCAAAATAAAAAAAATTAATGAATTTGTTTCGTAATAATTATGTTATCACAAATTTTTTATATTTTCCTATGATGTTTTACCTTTTTAATGAATATTGAAAATGTTTAATTTTAGTTCAAAAGTTATATTTTATCTAGTTAATTTATAAGGTTAAATTATATTATAAAGTGGTTTAAAATTTTAAATAGATAATATTTTTATAAATTAATAAAATTTAAATCATTGAGGTCATTTTCACTTTGAATTTGGGTATAAAAATATTGCAAACTTTTTAATGTTTGTTCTTTTAAACCCCGCATTCTCTACTCGACTACGAGATTAATTTTAAATTTATTTTTAACACATTTGGTACTGGAATTTGGAAAAAATAATTCCATATTTGGTATCACAATAATTTATAATTTATAATTATGTTAACTTAGTTTTTGACCAAAAATATTAGTGAATGTAATTAAAATTAATTGAATCAATTAATGTAAAATTAAATTTAACTAAGGACTAACAATTAAATTTAAGACCCAACCCGACTTAGAAACTCTTCCAAAACTAATTTTATGCCAATATTTCAACCATATAATTTATATTATCACTTTTCCCATTATGGTAGCCAATTCTCTATGGGAAAAAGATGGTGGAATTCCTTTTCCAAAGATTTACATGAAATCCATTCCTCATCCACTATACAAAAGAAATCCTCTCCTCCACTTCTTTACACCTATCAAACCACATAGGGTCACCAATATATGATAAAATATCTCTATAAAATCCTAACATCATCCTTTAAAAATCCATTTAGGCATAAATCCTTCAAATTAATCCCATTGGTGCAAAAAAGGATTTACCTGATTAAGAGGAAACACCCTCCATCAAGCTCCTTTCTTTTATTTTCATTCTCCACAACCTAAATACAATTTTTCTCATTTTTATACAAAAAACCCAGTGTAAAAAATATAATTATATGTTTTTACAATAAGTGATTTACCTACACATACACACACATCCATCTAATGGGTAACAAACATATTGTTTATTTTCATGATGAACTATAATCTCACAAAAAAAATGATTGTTTGTTCTTCCTTTACCACCTCTCATGGTGAGAAATATGATGGAAAATATGTTTATATATAATATATTTTATAATTATTATTTCATTAAGCTAATTTTATCCTTTTCAACAAATATATTTATATTTATTATTTGGTGTAAATGTGATAATTTCATTTGAGGAAGTGTGGACTACCACCCCCTCAAAGCGATTCAATTCATTCACATGATACATAGAATGTATAAATAATGGTTTTAACAAATAAATATGACGCAAAAACTATTTATATTATATTTATGAAATAATTAACTTTATGGAAATATAATATATTCCATTCTCTTTATTATCCTTTCACACACTTAAAATGTGATAACGACGTTCATGGACGTGTGGGTTACCACCTACTCAACACGGTGTGATTTGTTTTAAATAACAAGAATTATATATATATATATATAAGTATGTATGATTAAATAATATGGTACTTATGATATAATTATAATTCTATAAAGATTAATGTTACTTAAATTCCTTCCATAATGATCTTTGAGAAATGATAATGTTACTCAAGCATACGTACGGCCTACCGTCTCCATGATTGTAACATAGATTGATTTTCTAAAACATATTTAATGATTTATTTTAAAATAATAATTAATATATAAATATAAAAATTATTTAATATTTATTATTCTGTATATTTTTATATAATTACCCCTTTAACCATGTTTAATGAACCAATATCATTTTTAATACATGAGCTGAATTCGGTAAAAAAACCCAGACTTAAACATAATTGATTAAGTAGTTGTTTACAACATGATAATATCTGAAGTAAAATTAATAATAAAATTAATAAATTTTCTGATTCATGTAACTAGTTATCATAAATTTATTATTTATGAACATGAGGACACATAATACATGTCAGACTCAAGGTAAGGGGATTTTTTCTCACCTTTTATTTTTGTCAGATACATTTAATGTTCATCACTCTTTCCTTTTATGTAATTTATATACTACCTATGAATGTATTGTATGATTTTTATTCTTAAAATTATGTTTAATTACATATCTATTCTATGATGTTACTTTCATGGGTTTTATGTTTCAAGAGTTACCAAATTAGTAAGATATATTTTTCTCAATTTACCATTTTTGAGACACAATCCATGTTATGCACATATATTTTTCCATGAGGTGTATATACTGCATTTGAAATTTTATATCATTAATCTCCTTTTCCATGATATTTTAATCTTCATGTAATTATATTTTTATAAATGACAAATACAGTACAAAATTTCAAAGTGTTAAGAGTTATTTAAATAATCTCATCACTTTTCAAGATGGTTTATGATTATTCTTCTTTTGATTAAATATTATGAACCATATCTCAATAAAACTAATTTATTTTCTTCTAATATATTTATTCATGATATATTAATATATTTGTACCATTTTTATAAATCTTTGATAAAAAAATATAGTTAAGAAAGTGTTTTTAAGAAATCTCGACATTACCCTATCTTCGGTCGGAAATCTTTATTTTTTCAAAACCATGTTTTATAAAATTTATTTCCAACAATATTATACTAGTATACTATGATAATTAAAATAAATTTTTATCCTTTTCTTCTTCTAGATTTTTTTTTGAAATGAATCTTCTTGTTTCATTTTGAATGAGTAATTTTAATAACCTTTTTTCCATATAAAATGAATGTTCTTTTCACCTCATACTACATGTATTGTATAATCTTCCATCAATCCCTTTAATATTTCCTTTCATGTTTAAATGTTAATTTTTACAAAAAAAATTAAAATATAATTTTATATATAATATTTGCAAAACAAATTGGAGATTATTTTATAAATTTTCCAAGAAAAACTCTTTTCAAAATGTTTTCATGACCCTCTAGATGTTTTCTAAGGAAAAAACCTTTCAAAATGTTTATAATTATTTTTTTAGATTTTTTCATGTTTAGGTTTAGGAAAATGGTTTTCAAATGGTTTTAGGTGTTAATAAAAAAAATTCAATGGGGAAAAGATACATTCCTCAAGATGTGTTTTTAAATTTTTTTTGAAATCTTTATCTTATATAAGGTAAAATCTGTTCGTGATACTCAAGAATTTATTGGGAAATAATTCAGTGTTTCCATTCATATTATTTCTTTGAAGGGTTTATATGTTATTTCATTATATTTAGGTAATATATTTCTCTTTCACAGGTTATATACTTATGAAATCCTCTTCTTTTCACGGGTTATATGACTACAAAACCCACTAATTTTCACAAGTAATTCTTCAATGAAATGATTTTTAAGCTTGATTAGTTTTCAATATTATAAGGTATGATTTCTTGTTTATGAAATCCATTTCATTTCATGGGTTATGATGTGATTATTTATTATATGTTTCACATGTATCTATTATTTCATTATGATATGGGAAGGGACCTATATAAACCTTTAATGCATTGGGTAAATATTTATATCTCATGTAATAGGAATGGATTTATTGAGAAATGAACTCAATTCATTATTATAAGTTTGGAATGAGGAGTGAACTTAGTTTAGTTATAAAAGGTTGGAATGAGGAGTAAACTCATTTCAGTAATACAAGGCTAGAAGTAGGAGTGAAATTAGTTCAGTAATACACGATAGAATGTGAGGTGAACTCAATTCAGTAATACATGGTTGTAACGAGCTGTGAACTTACTTCAGTAAATAAATTTAGACACTAAGATGGAATTTTCAGTGATGCCTTGACTATAATGTAAATAATATTACATGCTTATGTGTTTTCCAAAATTCTTTATGTTATTCACATGTAATTACTTCATGCTTTAGGTTATTTATTTATATATGATTCATGTCTTATATTCTATTAATAATTATTACATGATTCATGTTTATTATCTTTGATATACAGGGTATGATATTTAAATGTTTTTATCACGTTCGCATACTCTTATGTTATGTTTAATGCTCACATGTCTCCCTAGTTTACCCTTACTGAGCATTTGATATCACCACTTTTTTTTTATTCATTCCGCGTGTTATAAACACATGTTTTTATATGATATTTATAATATGGGTGCCTAGTCTTGGAGAACCTAGTGAGAGATAATGTAGCTCGATCATGTACCAGTTTTTACGTTTCGATGTTTCCAAATTCACTAGACTAATACAGTATTTGTGTGTCTATTTGTGTAATGTATTAAGTATTCCAAAAAAGTGATATCATGTCTATGTATGTCAAGACCGGGTTAATATAGTTGGTATCAAAGAAATTATTTCGTAAACAATTGTATTCTAGGATGATAAATCTATATCAAGATCCCTAGGTATATTTCTAAGGTTATTTCTTGAGATATTACAAAGTATAAGTATAAGGATGAGTTAATTTTTTTGAAAATGTCATGGTTTCTTGGTAAAGTATAGAGTGATTGGTTTCGTAGAAATATATCCCTATGTAGATACTAAATGTGTATTGGCTCTAGGACAGATATACCTCGGGGTAACAACTCTAACAAGATATTTTGGGCCTTACATGGGGTAATATGATACATGAAAATGGTCCTCGTTTCACACCTAGTTTGACATTCTTTGGGGATATGCATTAGAAATTCATAAAACACTTCAGGAACCATAATGAAGGATTTAAATATAATTTGGCTATGAATAACATAGGATAAACCTAGGGTGTCATAGATTAAATAAGGTGTCATGATTTAGACATTCTATAAATAATTCTTTTCCTGGCTCAATAGTTTTCTGCTATGATAAGTAATACTCACACTATGATTTTGGTTTTATTCAATGGTTGGAACAAGAAGGAATTGGATTAACATTGAATGTGATGGATGATTTCCTGATGAGAAGTTGAGTGGTATGATCACTAGAGTGAATGTTGTTGTGATCATGCCTAATCAATTTTCAAGGAACCTGATTAAAAATGAGTACCTTAAACAACTCTCGGACTCTCCAAGTAAGAGAAGAATTATTTCACTTATAGTTCAGTTACTGGAGATTGTAGAGATAATAAAATAATATTTCTTTTGTGTCGATAATGTGGTAAAAATTTCCGAAGTGAATATCGTAGAGGAATAAGAATATCTTTTGATTGTGGAAAATAATTACACAAATCAAGTGAGTCTATGGAAAAAATGAAGAGCTTGGTTAAAAAAATAAATGAAAATATTGGCCTCTCTAAGAAACCATCAAAGATTAAGTGTTTTATGTAACACCCCGATCCCAGTTACCTAGAGTTGGTGCATTATTACATAACATTGGCATGATCACAAGAAAGATCAAGTCTCGAAAGACCGATTAGTTTAGTAGCCTCGGAAACAGTAGATATATTCATAAAGTTTTACATTACATCATAAAAATAAAAAGTACAACTACATAGTCTCCATATTCCACACTCTTATCCCCTCATACTATCCCTGCAGGTCATTCATAATTTAGTTCTTCACATCCTGGGAAAAATAAAACATAGAAAGGGGTGAGCTCAAATGCCCAGTAAGAAAAACAATATAGCAGAAACTTTCATAAATAAGAATAAACATTTAAGGAAATGTATAACTAAAACAAAAGCCCTTTAAATTTTAACTTCAACATAGTATGGCAAAAATAAAATGAAATAATTATATTTACTTATTCACATGGATATTCTACTAATCGAATAATCACAAGAAATATCAATAACCACTTTCATAATGATGGAATGCATAATGCCATACTATCATAACCACATAGCCAAGGCCTCATTCCAAGACTACAAATAAGATTTTTTCAAGGCCTTTTTCCAAGACACTAGTTTGTCTCATGAGACATACCGATGAATCGAGGAGCTATAGTGGGCTCCACCCGTCACATATTAAGTCCAATGCATTCCTCATATGAACAGGTTTAAACATAACATAAACATTTGTATTAAAACTAGCATACGAAATGTAAATACTTCATCCATAAACCATTAATGGTATAATAATAACACATTCATAGTCAAACATATCACAAAACCTTCAATACAATATAGAAGTATTGTATCATAATAAATCAACTTCAAATAAGCGTAAAATCCATCAAAGGGTGTTGACATAGATGAAATCAAAACTCTTTTTAGAGTAATATCTCTTTTTATTTTGAAATCATTTAAGAGTCATATATCTATAAAATAAAACATTTTCGTTGAAAATATTCTTATAAGCTTTTAAGGGAGGTTTCAAAGATTTTATAACGGTGAAAAATAGCCGCACCCGCCGTATAAGTTAAAAAAACATTCTTACTTTAATTCTGTCGAAAAGGTTAACAAGCACCTTGTTTGGAAAAAAGAGGAAATATTACTTTATAAACCTCTTATAAAAAGTCAAAAAAGGGTATAAATGACTTTAACCCATATTCTAGTAAATAGTAAAAAAGGTTTGAAATACATTTTTATGAAACATGTATGTGGATGATAAAGAAGTACCAGTAGATTATTACGTATAAACAACCTCGGATAATGAAGAGATTGCGAAATAAACCCTTACCTTGCACCTTTCCTTTGTTGAGGGTAGGTTAACCTCTTGTATAATGGTTAACTATTTGTTATTAAATTATAAAATAATCATATACATTAATATGATATCATATATGATCTTTTAATATTGATTTGTTAATAATATCTTAGTATTATCGTTGTTTCGGGTGTTAACTTATTCATTTTTTAATATGTTTTGTTACGTAAGCCATGTTTTTCAGGTATAGGTCGTATATTATTTATATAAATAATTATATCAAGTCCTTAAAAATTATTTTTAAATCATCAAATGATAATTATGCTTGAATGGATACGATGGAGAATGAATCTCATCGCGTTCGTGGAGACGGTAGTCCGTACGTACGCACGAGCGACAATATCATTCTTTTGATATTAAAATAATATATAATTGGATTTTATATCATATATACAGAATAATTATCATGTTATATTTATTATTTACATGAATTAAAAATCATTATTATACCCATCAAAATAATAATATATTGAATAACAATTACACCACGACGTGGAGATGGTAAGCCGTACGTACGCACGTATGGTGACATGTCATTCAAAGGATGGATAGAATACTGAAGATAGTTTTACCATATTTATAATAATATTATAGTATATATTAGATACTAGATTCATTATTTTATAATGGGAATAAAAAATAAAGAAGAAGTTGAAGTAGAAATGAATTTGAAAAAGTGTGGTGAAAACATTACCTCTTCTTCGGATTCTTCTTTTTGATTTGATTAAAAGGGCCCCATAGGTTGGATTTATGTTCAAACTAAGGCCTCTAGGTTGTATTTAGGGATGTTGAGAGAGTATTTAGGCCGGGTTTGGTCGATCCAAAAGGCTTTGAAGGTGTGAATTACTGAGAACGGGGAGTGCCCTTTTATAAGAGGGGTGAGGAGCACCTTTGGAAAATCTAGAAATGTTATTTTATAATAAATTCATATTCGGTTTCTAATGGTTCAAAAGTGTATTATATAAAGGTTATGGTGGGGATAGGTCTAAAACCACTCAAACAATAGGATTTAGACAGGTTTGGGTTACTATATTAACCTTATCTTTAAGTATTAACTCTTAGTTAATTAGTTTCACTTTTACAACGTCTCTTTGTATATTTATATTATATGGTTAATAAACTTACTATATACATCAAAAATACCCCTAAGTGGTCCATTAATGATACACCTATCATTATATAAGTCTCTTTTCTGAACCTTATATTTTTAGTATTTTAATGTCAATTAATAATATAATATTTTTTTAAAAAACTCTTTTATGTCAATTTTGACACTATTCAATAATTTATTTTTCTAAAAATCCTAACAGAATTATTACTTCGAAAAAAGTTAATTAAATAACTCCTAACATGTCATATTATCATATAAAATTATTTTTATTTATAAAAAGTCTCAAATTACATTAATTTGGGTATTTATAATATCAATTATTCTAATTTTTCATTAATTTAGTAATTACTGCATCACCATTGTGTCATAAATAAATTAACATATATAATGTCTAAAAATTATAAATAAAATATAATTATGTAGGAAATATTTTTATCTTTCTAATGAATATTTATAGTCGAAAATAAAACATAAAAAACCCTATGTAAAAATCGTTTTTCTAAAAGATATATGCTTATGTCATTTTTGTATTTATTTTATCTTAATTAAAATAATGTGTCCCTATCACCTACAAGTGGCTCCATGGGGTCCCAAAATCGACTCAAAGATGTCCATGGTCGGACATGTATCCAAAATTTAGGTTATTACACGTTTTATGGTAATTTATTATTATTATAACATTATTTGTTAACCCTTATTTACCGGATTTACCATTAACCATGGTAAATAAAATATTTACCGAAGTAATTATTCAAAATGTATGAAAATAAAAGTTACCTATTTACACAATATGAACATACTGATTACAAATATGGAATCCATTTTTCCAAATTCGAAACACAGAAGCGGCAGAAATTAATTTAAAATTAATTCCCGTTGTTAAAACAAAAAATGTGTTTTTAAGAGATAATAACTATCAAAAAATTTACACTTGTTTATGTCCGGTTTAATTGTAAAATCATGTAAAATGACCAAAATTGTATTAAATGGTAAAAATATATTCTAAATATACCGTAAAACCACTCAAATTCATAATTTGTCAATATAAATTATTTCGATTAAAAAAGTAGTTTTTAATTAAAATTTATTAATTTTCCCTATTCATCAAAATATAAATGTTATCTGAAAAGTTCCAAAATTTCACCCTAGGCTAAATTCGATATTCCAAATCCAAAAATGAAGTTCATTTTGAGATGTAAAATTTATTAAATTTCAAAAAGTAGGTATTACTATTCATAACGGTTAGTTTGATTAGTTGTTGTGTGTTAGAACTCGATGTTGCGTACAACACACGCTATCACATTATTCAAAGAGAAGCGTACCGTAGAAGCTTGGGGTGTTACATTATACCCACCATCAAATAATTACTTCCTCGAAATTTATAGAATACAACCACATGAAAATACTTGGGTGGTTCTTCATCATAAGTTCCTCGGGTTCCCATGTTGCCTCTTCCATTTTATGGTTTCTCCACAAAACTTTTACCAGACGTGTCGTTCGGTTTCTCATTACTTGTTCTCTCATATCAAGAATCCTGATGGGCTTTCGCAATAAGACAGATCGGGTTCCAGTTCTAATTTCTCATAGGTGAGTACATGCGTTGGTTCAAGCATGTATTTCCTCAATAGATATATGTGGAACACATTGTGAACTTTGGAGAGACTTGGTAGCATTTCCAATCGGTATGCTACAACCCAATTCGTTCTAGAATTTAAAAAGGTCTGATGTACCTGGGACTCAATTTACCTTTCTTACTAAAATATATGACTCCCTTCCATGGATATACCTTCAAGAAAACATGATCACCGACTTGAAATTACAAATCCTTCCATCGATTATAGGCCTAGCTCTTCTGCCTACTTTGAGCTTCTTTGATATGGGTTTGGATTACCATCTCCTTTTCCTTCGATTCCTTCACCAGTTTTGGGCCTACAAGTTTTCTTTCACCAAAGTCATCCCAAACGGTTGGTGTGCGACATCTCTTTCTGTATAACGCTACATATGGTGCCATCTAAATACTTGAATGGAAGATATTGTTATAGGAAAATTATACCAGAGGTAAATATTGATCCCACATACCCTGAAAGTAAACTGAGAAGGATCTCAACATGTCATTTAAGGTTTGAATAGTTCATTCTGATTGTCCATCTGTTTGAGGGTGGTAGGCAGTGCTCAAATGAAGTTCAGTATCCAAATATTTCTGAATACTTTTCCATAATCATAAAGTAAAACGTGGATCACGATGAGAAACAATCGATAGGGGTACTCCATGAAGTCTAAAAACTTCATCAATATATAGTCTTGCTAGACCTTCCAGTGGTAGATCTTCTCTTATAGCAAGAAAATGTGCTAACTTGGTAAGACGATCAATAATGACCCATATTGCATCGTTCCTTCAAGGAGTCTTTGGTAGCCCCATGAAAAAGTCCATCGTAATATTGTCCCATTTCCACTCAGGTATGGGAAGAGGTTGCATGACTCCTCCAGGTTGTTGCCTTCCAGCTTTCACTTGTTGACAAACCATACATCATGACACAAAATTAGAAATCTCCCTCTTCATGTGGTCCCACAAAAAATTCTTCTTCAAATCTCTATAAATTTTGGTGCTCCCAGGGTGTATAGAGAAATTGGAACTATGAGAATCATCCAGAAAATCTCTTTTTAGATCAGGAATATCGGGAACACAAAGTCTCTTCCCGAATTTCAAAATTCCTTCTTCATACACAAAGTCTCTCAATCTCCCATCATTCACATCTTTAATCTTCTTTTGAAATTCTTCATCATCGGTCTGAGAACTCTTAATCCTTTCTAGTAAATATGGTTTGGAAAACATTTGAAAAATAATTGATGTTTCACCTTTAATGGTTATTCCCATGTCCATCTTCACTAGATCCATGAAAATTGGATCCCTATCAATTCTCATATTGTTCAAAACTCCATGGTCTTTTCTACTCAAAGCATCTACCACCATGTTTTCTTTCCCCGAGTGGTAGTGTATCATACAATCATAATCCTTGAGTAATTCAATCCATATCCTATGCCTCATGTTGAGTTCTTTTTGTGAGAAAATATACTTCAAACCCTTATGATCAGTATAAATCTCACATTTTCACCATAGAGGAAGTGCCTCCATATCTTCAAAGAAAAGATCACAGCGTCTAACTCAAGATCATGAGTAGGATAGTTTTGTTCATGAATTTTCAATTATCGTGATGCATAGGCAATAACCCTATCATTCTGCATAAGGACACAACCAAGTCCTTTCTTCGATGCATCACTATAAATAACAAACCCATCATTCCCTGATGGTAGAGTCAATATAAGAGCATTGAAAAATCTTCTCTTCAGTTCTTCAAAACATTCTTCACACACTTTTTTCCAAAAAAATTTAACCCCTTTACATATGAGCTTTGTTAATGGGTTATCCAACCAGGCATTATTCTGGATGAAACGTCGATAATAGCCTCCTAAACCAATAATACTACATACCTCAGTTATAATCATCGGTGCAGGCCATTCTTGGATAGCCTTGGTCTTATAAGGATCAATAGAGATTCCATATTTAGAGACAATATGGCCAAGAAAAGAAATCTCCTAAAGCCAGAATTCACACTTGCTAAACTTCCCTTATAATTCATGTCTTCTCAGAGTCTTCAGGATAATGCGCAAGTGATTTTCATGATATTCGTAGCTTTTAGATTATACCAAGATATCATCAATAAATACCACCACAAATTCATCGAGATATTCCTTGAAAACTCTATTCACCTGATCCCTGAATACAGAGGGTGCATTAGTCAATCCAAAAGACATTACTATAAACTCATAATGCTCGTACCTAGTTCGAAATGCTGTCTTCAGAATGTCTTCCTTCTTCACACACAACTGATGGTATCCAGATCGATGGTTAATCTTTTAAAAGTATTCAGATCCATGTAGTTGGTTAAATAAATCATCAATACGAGGTAAGGGATACTTGTTCTTTATTATTATATCATTGATCTCCCTATAGTCGATACATAACCTCATAGATCCATCTTTCTTTTTAACGAAAAGAACAGGGGCTCCCCATGTAGAAACACTAGGGAGAATAAATCCCTTATTACTCAATTCCTCTAGTTGTTTCTTTAGTTCAACTAATTATACAGTGGCCATTCTATAAGGGGTCTTCGATATAGGCCTTGATCTAGGAATTCAATCAATGGAAAACTCAACTTCTCATTCTGGAGGATGTCGAGGTAAATCTTCTAGAAACAGATCTACATATTCTTTCACAATAGGTACATCCTCTATTCGAACATTCCTTTCCTCACCCAAATTCATTTCATTCTCATCCTCCCCAATAATTTAATTTAGTTGAGCTACTAGGGGTGGATCTAGATAAGAATTAGGTGGTGACGATTCTTCTCTAAAGATAAGGTGTTCCTTATCATCATCATCAAAAATTGTAACCTCCTTCTTCTTACAATAAATCATCGCATCATGGTCTGAAATCCAGTCCATACCGAGGATTATATCAAACTCAATCATAGGTATGACGATGAGATCAGCAGATAAAGAAAATTTATGTGCTCTAATGGGGATTGATTCACAAAACATTGTTGCAATTATACTTCCCTTAAGATTTTTAACTGACAACACCCATGTTAAATCAAATTGGAAATATCTAATTTTCTTAGCAAACTGGGATGATATGAAACAATGCGATGATCCGAAATCAAATAATGCATTTTCTAAACTTGATGAAACCATTAAATTATCTGCCACCATGTCTTTTGGAGCTTCTACCTCAGCAGTAGTGATAGAAAAAGATTAGCCTTCATCCCTTGGCATTTTCTGAGGTAAGTTCTCCTGACGCTTAGGACATTCATTTTCATAATGTCTCATCTCCATGCAATTGTAGAACTGAACATTGGTAGCTTCCTTCTTCCCTTTGCAATTACGAGCTTGGTGGCCTTTTTCACCACACTTGTAACAGACACCCATTCCATTCAAAAAAGTACCAGGGTGTTTCTTCCCACATTTACCACAGGATGGATATTCAACATTTCCCTTCTTTCCCTTATTTCCATTCCCAGATTGATTAGCAGATCTCTTCTTCTCTTGTTTTGCTTTAAAGTCATAAGACTTATAGAATTCTTTTTCTGTCTTGATAGCACAAGAGACAATGTCTTCGTACGACGAGAAGGATTGTGAGACTAATGCTCGATGAATAAATGTTTTTACCCCATCAAAGAAACGATTAATATTACTTCTTGGTTTACGTATATAATCTCATGCATACCTTGCTAACCTTGTAATGTTAGCCTCATACTTTGTGACATTCTCATCCTCCTTTTGTCTCAGACTCCGAAATTTTCTTTCCATATCTGCTCGATGGTCACAAGGTAAGTATTTTTCTAAAAACAGATCTTTGAACTCCCTCCATTCCATATTTGATACTTCATCATCTTCCTTCATGTTTTGAATCAATTACCACCATTGATCAGCATCTCTAGTGAGGCGGTAAACTGCCATGATAACTTTTTCCCTTTCACTACTCCCCAAAGACTGAAATATTTTCTCTAGATAATTTTTCCATTGCTCAGCTACTAAGGGATTTGTAATCCCATTGAATGTTGGTGGTTTTTTCCTCATGAATCGATCTAACATTGATCCTCCATGCTGCTGAACAGGGTGCTCTATACGGGTAAGGTTATTATTCATAACCTGAGTGAGTTGTCCCAATATGGTGATTAGCTGATCAGCACCAATTGCATCACCATCTCCACTATAATTATCTTGAGCATGAGGGAAATCCCTACATGGAGTGCATGCATTGATACGGTTTCCATTTCTTCCACTAGGATCTATTTCTAAACAATGGCATAAACTAGATCAGTTTATGAATCAAAATACATAACTCCATACTTATAAAACACATAACATAAATTGAACTATTTATGGATATAATCAGTAATCATAAAAAAATTTTCTTTGAGGAATTATATACTCATAAACCCTTCATAATTATTTGAAAAGAATATGAGAGTTACCCTAAGAATATCCCCCGGGAGTGTCGTAACCAAGAGTGTAGCAAGGCCCATTGTCGTGCACCAGTTCACATTCGTGTCTAGCTCAAAGCAGTGTTTTCGGGTTTTACCCCTAGGTACATCTGTGCTAGAGCCGCCTCTACCTGCTCGTATCCAGACAGGGATGTATTTCTCGGAAAACTCACAAAATCTCTACAATACCAAAATTCTAGGAAGTTCTTCTATACTATTCCTCAAAGTCCATCTTAGGTCTATGTGCTCTAATCAGAGTTTATCGAAATATAGCTTCCAAGGTTTGCACTAAACTTCCTTTGATACCAAATGTAACACCTCGACCCCAGTTACCCAGAGTCGGTGCATTATTAAATAACATTGGCATGATCACAAGAAAGATCAAGTCTCGAAAGACCGATTAGTTTAGTAGCCTTGGAAACACTAGATATATTCATAATGTTTTACATTACATCATAAAAATGAAAACTACAACAACATAGTCTCCATATTCCACACTCTTATCCCCACAAACTATCCATGCAGGTCATTCATAATTTACTTATTCACATCCTGGGAAAAGTAAATCATAGAAAAGGGGTGAGCTCAAATGCCCAGTAAGGATAACAATATAGCGGAAAATTTCATAAATAAGAATAAACATTTAAAGAAATGTATAACTAAATCAAAAGCCTTTTAAGCTTGAACATCAACATAGTATGGAAAAAATAAAATGAAATAATTCCATTTACTTATTCACATGGATATTCTACTAATCGAATAATCAAATGCAATATCAATAACCACTTTCATAATGATGGAATGCATAATACCAGACTATCATAACCACATAGCCAAGGCCTCGTGCCAAGACTACAAATAAGATTTTTTCAAGGCCTTGTGAAAAGACCCTAGTTTGTCTCATGAGACCTACCAATGCATTGAGGAGCTATAGCAGGCTCCACCCATCACATATTAAGTCCAATGCATTCTTCATATGAACATGTTTAATCATAACATAAACATTCGTATTAAAACTAGCATACGAAATGTAAATACTTCATCCATAAACCATGAATGGTATAAAAATAACACATCCATAGTCAAAAATATCAAAAAACCTTCAATACAATATAGAATTTTTGTATCATAATAAATCAACTTCAAATAAGCGTATAATCCATCAAAGGATGTTGACATAGATGAAATCAAAACTCTTTTTAGAGTAATATCTCTTTTTATTTTGAAATCATCTAAGAGTCATATATCAATAAAATAAAATATTTTCTTTGAAAATATTCTTATAATCTTGTAAGGGAAGTTTCAAAGATTTTATAACGGCAGAAAATAGCCGCACCTGCCGTATATGTTAAAAAAACATTCTTACCTTAATTCTGTTGAAAAGGTTAAAAAACACCTAGTTTGGAAAACGACGGAAAGATTCATTTATAAACCTCTTATAAAAAGTAAAAAAAGGGTATAAATGACTTTAAACAATATTCTAGTAAATTGTAAAAATGTTTTGAAATACATTTTTAAGAAACATGGATGTGTATGATAAAGAAGTCCCAGTAGATTATTACGTATAAACAACCTCGGATAATGAACAGATTGCGAAATAAACCCTTACCTTGTACCTTTCCTTTGTTGAGGGTAGGTTAAACTTATGTATAATGGTGAAATAATTGTTATTAAATTATAAAATAATCATATACATTAATATGATATCATATATGATCTTTTAATATTGATTTGTTAATAATATCTTAGTATTATCGTTGTTTCGGGTGTTAACTTACTCGTTTTATTTTATATGTTTTGTTACATAAGCCGTGTTTTTCATGGATAGGTTATATGTTATTCATATACAGAATTATATCAAGTCCTTAAACATTATTTTTAAATCAGAAAATGATAATTATTCTTCATACGATGGAGAATTAATCTCATCGCGTTCATGGAGACGGTAGTCCGTACGTACGCACGAGCGACAATATCATTCTTTTGATATTAAAATAATATATAATTGGATGGTATATCATATATACAGAATCATTATCGTGTTATACTTATTATTTACATGAATTAAAAATCATTATTATACCCATCCATATAATAATATATTGAATAACAATTACACCACGACGTGGAGACGGTAAGCCGAACGTACGCACGTATGGTGACATGTCATTCAAATGATGGATAGAATACTGAATATGGTTGTACCATATTTATAATAATATTACAGTATATAGGATATACTGTATTAATTATTTTATAATGGGAATAACAAAAAAATAAGAAGTTGAAAAAGAAATGAATCTGAAAAAGGCTGGTGAAAACATTACCTCTTCTTCGGGTTCTTCCTTTTGATTTTATAAAAAGGGCTCTTTAAGTTGGCTTTATGATCAAACTAAGGCCTCTAGGTTGTATTGAGAGAAGTTTAGAGAGTATTTGGTCAGGGTTTTGCCGAACCAAAAGGCTTTTACGGTGTGAATTAATGAGAAGGGGGAGTGCCCTTTTATAAGAGGGGTGAGGGGAACCTTTGGAAAAGCTAGAAATATTATTTTATAATAAATTCATATTCGGTTTCTGATGGATCCAAAGTGTATTATTTCAAGTTTAAGGTGGGGATAGGTCAAGGAAAACTCAAAAAATAGGATTTAGACAGGTTTGGGTTACTATATTAACCTTATCTTTAAGTATTAACTCTTAGTTAATTTGTTTCACTTTTACAATGTGTCTTTGTATTTTTATATTATATGGTCAATAAACATACTATATACATCCAGGAAACCCCCGAGTGGTCCATTAATGATACACCTATCTTTATATAAGTCTTTTGGCCGATAAAAATATTTTTAATAATTTAATATCAATTAATAATATAATATTTGTTTTAAAAACTCTTTTATGTCAATTTTGACAATATTCAATAATTGATTTTTCTAAAAATTATAACAGAATTATTACTTCTAATAAAGTTTTTTAAATAAATACTAACATGTCATATAATCCTATAAAGTTATTTTTATTTATAAAAAGTCTCAGATTACATTTATTTGGGTATTTATAATATCAATTATTCTAATCCTTCATTAAATTAGTAATTACTGCATCACCATTGTGTCATAAATACATTAAATTATATAATGTCTAAAAATTAAAAATAAAATATATTTATGTAGTAAATCCTATTTTCTTTCTAATGAATATTTATAGTCGTAAATCCAACATATATAACCATATGTAAAAATTGTGTTTCTAAAAGATATATGGTTATGTCATTTTTGTATTTATTTTAACTTAATTAAAATAAAGTGTCCCTATCACCTACAAGTGCCTCCATGGGGTCCCAAAATCGACCCAAAGATACCCATGGTCAGAAATGTATCCACAAATTATGTTAGGACATGTTTTAGGATAATTTAGTATTATTATAATATTATTTGGTAACACTTATTTACCGGATTTACCCTTAGCCATGGTAAATAAAATATTTACCGAAGTAATTATTCAAAATGTCTAAAAATAAAAGTTACCTATTTACACAATACGAACATCATAATTCCAAATATGGAATCCATTTTTCCAAATTCAAATCATAGAATTGGCATAAATTAATTTAAAATTAATTCCAGTTGTTAAAATAAAAAACGTGTTTTTAAGAGATAATAACTATCAAAAGATTGACACTTGTTTATGTCCATTTTAATTGTAAAATTATGTACAATGACAAAAATTGTATTAAATGGTAAAATATATTTTAAATATACATTAAAACCACTTAAATTCATAATTTATCAATATAAATTATTTCGATTAAAAAAGTTGTTTTTAATTAAAATTTAGTAATTTTCACTATTCATCAAAATATAAATGTTATCCAAAAAGTTCCAAAATTTCACCCTAGGCTAAATTCGATATTCTAAATCAAAAAATGAAGTTCATTTTGAGAGATAAAATTTATAATATTTCAAAAATTATGTATTACTATTCATAACGGCTTGTTTGATTAGTTGTGGTGTGTTAGAACTCGATGTTGCGTACAACACACACTATCGCATTATTCAAAGAGAAGTGTACCGTAGAAGCTTGCGGTGTTACATTTTAAGTATGTAATAAATGGTAATTATGTAACTCAATGTACCAAGGTGTAAATCTCTTTAAGAGAATTAGCATGGTGGTGTGAGTAATGGTTACATTATTGATGATGAAGAGACTATTGTTGAAATGTAAAAGGAAAAAAGGTAGTCTATAATTGGATAAAGTAGCCTTGTTAGTTTATTAAGGATGAATAAATCAATTATTTATGTATTTAGATTAAAAAATTATGAAATAAAAAATATATTAAGATTTTCCTTTTTATGTTTTTATTTCTAATGATTTACAAAAATAAATTAAATGAATCTGATGGAATAGAAATGAGATTTAACGGAAAGCTGATTTCCATAGAAAATACATGATTAAGGAAAAGATAACCCCTAATATGTTCCTTATGTTATGATTATGTTTTTTGGATAATGAAATGTTGGATATAAGAAAATTGGATGGTATTAATTACCTTGGAAAAAATTAAGGATTTATTGACAAGTCGTTTATGCTATCATTGATGAATTTTAAAAATTCTTGAATTTTTGGAATATATCTAGTAATCTATGGAATAAGGAATCATGAAGGTTTCCCAAAAGTATTTATGCTAATTTAGTTTATTAAAATGTGTCAAGAGAATATATGATAAGGTTGTTTACATATTTGGAATTTGAAAAACAATAGATACTCTTTGATATATGGGGTAATCAATGTTAAGATGATTCCATGATGTTCTTTCTCAGTTTTTGGATTTTTGACATTAATAAGGGTTAAAAGGTTAAACATTCATGAAAAGTTTATGTTATACTTTAGAGGAACTATTTATACACTGATTTGTTTTTTCAAACCCTTGGTTAAAATGCAAATTGGTGATTATCCTTATTTCAAGAATTTCCAGCTTATTTATTTTGGAAATTATATTATCATGGTTTTCAAAATGACATCATGTATGTCAGGTGACAACCAATCAAGTTAGGAAATTCCATGGGTCTTGAAAACATGACCAATGGTAAACAAGGGTTTCATGCCTACCATAGTCCTATGCGATGTCCAGGTTAATGTATAATTGTTTTTTTGAATAATTATTAATAATGATCCAATAGGGTCACTTTTTATTTTTATAGATTAATGTATTAACCATATTGTTTTTGAAAAATATTTAGAGTCAAATAGTTAGACATTTTATTCAATTATGGTCTATAAGATCTTTTAAATGTGCATTTTAGAACTTTAGACATCAAAGTTAATTTCTAGACATCCATTTCTTGAAGTAATTATTGATCTAAAAATAGATAAAAGTGAACTATGTAATTAAATTTAGTTTATACAAATATATGAATACATTTTATTTACTTATATTCTTGGTCAATAAAATATTTACTCAATGATAGGATAATGATCAAAAGGAAATGTGTTTTACTAGTACCTTAATTTTTTTGAACCGATTGAATTTTAAATCATCAAATATTTATTACTTTGAGGCCCACAAATTTTCTTTCATCATTCACTTGTCTATGATTGATGACCTTAATCACACCTTATAAATATTTATGCTTTCCCTCATTGTACAATCTTCACTCCCTACCTATGTTCTCCAATGAGGAAACCTATTAATTTGTTACTTTGTGTATCCATAATGGTTCCAAATTTCCCTTTTCATGGGAAGTTTTAGTATGAATATTTACGATGTGGGTTTTAATGAATTAAATATTAAAATATTAAACTATTGATAACCCATATGAATTTTGAATGAGAAGTTCATTTTAAGGGGGGGGGGGGAAGAATGTAACACCTTGAGATTTTGTGAATTATTTCTTTTGAATTAATTTATCCTTTTTTATATTTTTCATTTCATGCAACCCTGAAGATAATTTACAATATATTAAAGAACTATTGTTGGCCTATATTATATACAACACCTCGTTTATCATGCACTTCACGCAACATAAACTTTAGCTTTCTATACATGGAACATAGAGGTTGTCATATGTTACATACAAAAATTACTTTCCTTGAGGGCTTGCATAACACGGAAGACTGAGTTTTTCTATACAATAAAATATCAGTGAAATGTTATTACATAATATAATAATACATAAACTAGCTATTAAATAAGAAGTTATAAATAGTATTAAATAATTTAGGAAAATATATGGTTTACACAAATGTCAGATCAATTCATAGGTTACCAATTAATTAGAATTGAATATGAAAATTGATTGAATATAATAGAAAAATATTATTATTTTTATGGTCACAATGTTTTTTTAAAATAATAAGTTAAATTAGTTACAATTATTGAGTTGTATTCATGTAATATATATATTTTATATTCAAAAAATACTTTTAATATACACCAAATATATTTTATAGACATAATAAAATAAAAAATCCAATTTTATGCTTAAAAACCAATATTTTTATTAAATACAAATTACCACCTTATAATGGAGACCCCATTTTAAATCCAATTTTTTGACCCATTATAGATTTAATATGTCAAAATAAACTACATATTTTAAATATTAACATAATAACTATTTTAGGATAAATTTTTTGTATATTTCTATGATGTTTAACTTTTATAATGAGTTGTGAAAAATACTGAATTTTCGTCCAAAATTATTTTTCATATAATTTATTTATAAGGATAAATGATATTTTAAATTGGATTAAAAGATCATTTAGATAATATTGTTATCAATAAATATAATTTAGTTCCTTTATATAAATTTCACATTGAAATTGGGTATAAAAACATAGAAAACGTTTGAATATTTTTACTTTTAAAACCCTCATTATCGACCTCTCTACAGGATTAATATTAAATTAAATCCTGCCATTGATGTGACTGGAATTTGGAAAAATGAATTTAATATTTGGAATATTTTTTATTTATAATTTATAATAATTTCAATTTAGTTTTTTTCCCAAAAATATTTCTGAAATGAATTAAAATTAATTACATCGATTATTGTAAAATAAAGCCAAACTAATGACTAAACATTAAATTTAAGACCCAAAATGACATAGAAAATTTTATAAACCCATTTAGATGGAAATATTAAGACACTATACTCCATTTTATTGAATTTTTTCTATTAAGGGAGTCTATTTCCATTGGAAAAATATTGTGGAATTCATTTTCAATGATTTATAAGAGTGTCACTCCTCCTCCACTATAAAAGGTCTCCTCTCCATCACTTCTTTAAACCTATCAACCCACTCAGATTTGGCCAATATATTATAAAATATCCTAAAAATATCCTCCATTACTCCTTTAATCATTCCTTTTACTAGAAAGTATTCCACATAATCCATTTTGAGCAAACCAAATAGATTTACCCGATTAAGAGGTAACATCCTCCCCCAAGCTCCTTTATATTATTTTCTTTCTCCACCACCTCAATTCATCTTATTCCATTCATATAAAACAGAAATATTATTCTAAATATAATGAGTTGTTTTAATTGTAATGGTTCAACCAAAACTTACGCACACCTCTATCTAATGGGTAACGAACATATTATTTTTGTGTACGATGAACTACCGTCGCACAAAACCATGATTATTCATTCTTCCTTTACCACCTCTCGTGGTTTGAATTATAATGGGAAATCATTTTATATATAACACATCGGATATTTATTATGTAATTAATATTTTTTAATCCCTTTACCACATATATCATTAATCCTTCCTTTTGGTGTCAATGCGATATTTTCATTTTAGGAAGTGTGGACTACAAGCCCTCAAAGCGATGTGATTCATTCACCTGATACATGGATTGTATATTGGATGGTTATAATTAAAAAAATTACATTAAAAACATATATATGATATTAATGAAATAATTACCTTTAAATAAATACAATATATTCCATTTTCTTTGTTACCCTTTCACACACTTAAAAAGTGATAACATCGTTCGTGGACATGTGGACTACCGCCTACTCAACACGATGTCATTCCTTTTACATCACAATAATTATATATAAGTATATGTGATTAAATAATATTTTATTTATTATATAATGATCATTATTTAATTATTAATACTACTTAACTTCTTTCCATAATGATCATTGATTAATGGGAATATTAATCATGCATGCATATGACCTACCATCTCCATTATTGTAACATTGATTAATTTTTCAAAACCATATTTAATGATTGATTTTAAAATTATAATTAATTTATAAACATGATATTTATTTACTGATTATAGTTTTGTATATTTCTATATAATTAATCCTTTGATCACAGTTGACCAACCAAAGTCATTTTTAACACATGAACCAAATTTAGTCAAAACATTCATCTTAAAATTAATTGTTTATATAGTCGTAGACAACATGGTAATAAGTGAAGTAAAAATAATAATAAACCTAAATTAGGTTTTTAATAATTTAATTAATTAACTTAAGTTTATAATTTAATAACGTAAGGATACACAAGAAAAGTTGTACTCAATGTAAGTGGAGCTCACTTTTTATTTCTGTGAGATACATGTCATGTTCACCAATATTTCCTTTTGGGTGTTGTATATTCTTCCCGTAAATTTTTTATACTATTATTATTCCTAAAATATATTCTTAATTAGATATCCATTCTATGGTCTTCCATTCATGGGGTTTATTTTCCAACAGTTCCAAAATAAGAATGAAACTTTTGTCTCAATTTACCTTCTTTGAGACACATTCCAAGTTATAAACCTACATTTTTTTTGAGGTGTATATACTTCCTTTTATATTTTATATCATAAATATAATTATTTTCATTGTATTTTAATCTTATGGTTAATATTAATCAAGTGGTATGGTTTTATTGAAAAAATCTCATCTCATTTAGAGATACTTTGTGATAATGATTCCTTTGATGAAATCTTAAGATCCACCTCTCTAAAAAACTCATGAATTTTCTTCTCCTCTAGTTATTCATGATATATTCATATATTGGTACCATTGTTTCACTCTTTGGTACACAATATAGCTTCAGAATGTTTTTTAAGAAATCCCAACTTTACCCTCTCTTCAGTCAAAAATATGTGTTCCTGTAAAACCATGTTTCATAAAAAGTGTTTTCAAGAATAATCTATTAATATTCAATGAACATAAAAATAAAATTTTACATATTTTTTATTTTACATATTTTTTCAATGTAATATTATTCTATCCTTTTGAATAAGTTATTTTTATATCCTTTTTACTCTTAAAAATGAATCTTCTCTTTACCTCGTACAACATGTAAGGATTTGTCCGACATCAATCCTTTGATGATTTTTTTCATGTATAAAGGTTAATTTTTAATAAAATGTTTTTAAAATATATTTTTTAATAAATGGTATTCAAATGGTTTTCAAAATCTTTTTATATGTTAACAAGGAAAAATAGTTTTCAAAATTTTTTCCATATCCACTTTTTTTATCCAAGGAAAAAGTATTTCAAAATGTTTTCAATGATTCCATTATATGTTTTCAGTTTTATCTTCATGAAAATCTTCTCATAAGGTTTTACATTTTAATAATACTTTTTAGAAGTATAAAGGGTAAATTCCTCTTGATGTGTTTTTAAAATATCATTCAATACTATTTCCCATCTAAGATAACATCTTTTGGTGTTACTCATTTCTTTTCGGGGAAATTATTAAATGTTTCCATTCATATTATTTCTCTGAATGGTTTATATTTTCCGTCATGAAATTTATAAAATAAATTTATCTTTCATGTGTTATATACTTATGGGACATTCATCTTATCATGGGTTGTATGACTATGATACCCACTTCATTACATGGGCTATTCTTTGATGAAATTATTTTTAAACATTTTTCTTTTTCCGTAGTTTATTATATGATTTCATGTTTATGACACACATTTAGTTTCATGGGTTATGATATAATTATTTATTCTTTTGTGTCAGTTGTATGTATGATTTCATTATGATATTGTAGGGACTTATATCTTCTTCCAATTAATGGGGTAAGGAATAATATCTCACGGGATAGACATGGATGAAATGAGAAATGAACATGGTTTATTTTCAAAGGGCTAGAATGAGGAGTGAAAGTGGTTCAGTAATACATGGCTGGAACGAGGTGTGAACTTGTTTTAGTAATACAGGTCTGGAATGAGCAGTGAAGATGATTCATTAATACAATGATTGAATGAGGAGCGAACTCAGTAATATAATATAGGGCTAGAATGGGGTGTGAACCTGGTTTAGTAAATGAATTTATCCACTAAGATGGCCTTGGAAGTGATTCATTTTCTACTATAACAATCATATTACATGATTATTATTTTTTTCACAATTCCAAGTTTTATTCATATAATATTATTTTGGGAATTATGTTCATTATTTTTTTTTGACTCATATCTTATGCACTGTCAATATTTATCCCATGATTCATTTTTATGATCCTTGATATGCAGGGTATGATGTTCAATTTTTTTTGATTGCATTATCATATTCTAATGCTCATGTTTATGCTTACATATACCCCTTTTTTACAATGACGTCCAAGACTCAGATGCCACTTAACATGTTCCCCAAGCCCAGTTGTCCACATGACCCATGGCGTGTCTCCCCATAAGTCTGGGGCTACTGACTAGAAGTGATGACATGTAGGTAGTACGGTTGGGAGACAATACCCCCATGTCAGAGTAATGTAGAAGATACAACCAAAGTGAACAGTGGTGGAGGAATAATCAAATAGGAAGATATAGTAAATAGTGTAAACATAATCAAATATAGTGGAAGATTTAATAACTGAATAACATATAAAAATCCACATCATTACTGTATGATAAAAAACTTGGACGAATATAATGCTAGTACAAAAAAATAGAAAACATGTATCAGACATGCTAAAAAAAGTTTAAAAGTGAAAAAAAAATCCAAAAGTTTCTCCATAACATCTCTAGCCTAAGACTGTTCCTCTGCAACTAATCTCCAACTAATAAATATGAATCAATATCTGGGAGAATGGTGTTTTACCCTATGCAAACCTGTAGGAAAATAGTTTTCTAAGGTGACAAAGGTATCCTGAGTAGGCTTTGAGATAAACATATCAGTAGACCGTCACCAACGGTGTCTAAGTCTAATCCGAGAAGGTGCTCGTAAGTAAAAAGTGTGCATATAATTTCATGAAACTAAAAAATTCAGAATAAATAATTAAAATCCTGCACAGGTTTATAAAGGATACTTGGAGGGTATACCTAATTCAGCTCAAATCTAGAATTTCTAATTATGTTACCATATGTATATATATAGTATAACTCCCATGGAGTAAGAATACCTCCCATCCATACATGTATATATATATTGTAACTAGTGTGGGGTAAACATGACTCCCACCCATACACATATAAATATTAAAAATAGTGTGGGATAAGAATTCCACCCACCCATACACATATAATGATTATGACTCGCATAGTGTAAGAATGCCTCAGACCAATACACACATAGAGATTATAACTCACATGGTGTAAGAATGCCTCCCACCAAGACACTTATATCATAGCTGGCATAGGGTAAGAATCCCTCCCACCCATAAATGTATATTTGAAGATAGAATGGGGTAACAATTACTCCCATACTTTTACATTCATATAAATCATAATATAGTAGTGGAATAACCATTCATCTCATATAAAATTAGTGAAATCCATCTTATATCATTTTAATTTAAACAAACAGTCCATTTAATGTGTTGTGTTTATAATAAATCCTGACAAGGGAAATGCCATGCCATCCCTGGAGAACCTTCCATTAGAGCCAATTCATCTTTATGGTTTAATCCATCTCATCGTATCCAACCTATACAATCAAACCATCCAATTTTCTTAACATGGAAAATTAATTTCAAGGCAAGGTGTTAAGGCCAAAATGCAAATGATGACTACTCACATTCCCATTTGTAAAATTATAATTCAAAAGGGACTAAACTCCATTGATTAACCTTGTTATATATCAACTAACCATGGTAAAATGGATATTATAATTATAAATCATGCTGAAAACTAAATCAAGTTCCATGTATTTTAAACCATTTAAGGAAAATGTCCATTTTTTTGGTGTCACACTTATGTGTGTCCATATAGATCAAGGGTGACATATAAACCCCTAAAAAAGATCCTATTCACCTATATCAACGAAACTAGGGTAATTTAGACAAGAAGGAACCAACACATCAAGGGATATAGGCAAAGGTCGGATCACGACACAATGAGTTATAAACAAAACTACCAAACCTGAAATGGAAAACTATGTTGCCACCTACTTTAGGGTCATAGAAGCATACCAACATGATATCGACCTCATATTCTAAGTAGGTTGGGAGAGATTTGAGTTTCAGTCCAAATCCCTGAAAATAGGGGAAATGAGCCTACATCTAAATAGTGTAATAAATGTTGAAATTTTCTTATGAAGGATGAGTACATGTCCCAACCCATCCTACAGGGCCAGGATGTGACTACCCTAAGCCCGCCTTCCATAGTCCAGGGGTTGGTGAATAGCACATAAGGCTTTTCCCAAACAAGGAAGGCATTTCCATAGAGATTTGTACACACTCAAAAAGGGAAATTGTAGCAAACAATTAATAGAAGCAAGGTATAACCATGAGTGTAAAGTACGACAACAATTACAACTATATACAGAAAAGAGTGGGCCATAATACAAGCCTTGGAAAAATAAAAGAATGAAAGCAGTTTTCACATCTCCCCTGGAGCTCTACCTAGAGGGTAGTAGCTATAATTTTGAGGTCGAAGAGGAGGATCTCGACTGATCCCATTGCACCAACCTCTACCAAGTCTCAAACCTCCAATGTCTGCCTCAGAGCATCAGTAGTCTGCCCCAGACACAACAAGGTGCGGGCGAATCCTGTACAAGGGTGAGTATAATAATACCCAGTAAGGATCCCAAGACCCCCCAAAGGTCTCTTAGTAATCCAAAATGGACAACACCATAAGAAATACCACAAACGTAATATCACAATCATGATATAATTCATTAACCACAAAGAAAAAGAGACAGATCACTCTAAATGTATAATTTCAAAGTTACTGGGATGGGGATGACTAGTCATAAAGCCAAGTCATCTTATATATAGTAACTCTACTTCTAGATCATAAAAGCCACTGTATGCTAACCCTTATTGGTCACTAGATGCTAGCCCATATTGGACACTGGTGCTGACCTGTATTAGTCGCGGATGCTAACCTTTATTGGTCGCTTGTGCTGACCTGTATTGGTCACTAGTATAGTGGTAGGGATGATTATTCATACAACTTGATCATCACACTCTAATGTTTTTGATAATGACCCGTATTGGTAGATCTTCTTCTTCTTGTCACAGCCAGCCACTAGATTCCCACATGAACCACACCTGATCTCTGGAAGTCTCTGCTCGTTAATCCATTGGACGTTTTTCAACCAAGATGATGTCCCTCAGAAAGCATACCCAAGGGACCGCCCCGTCATATGGGTCCCAACAAGACAGACAACACGTCGATCGTATGCTCAGTCTTTGAGATATGGGCCCTTTTGTAAAAAGGAACCTATTGGCTTCAAATATAATCCATCCCATGCTGCACGTCAAACTCTGTCAAAACTCACTTGGAGTATCTCTAAAGGACCACGTTGTCACAAGTGTCCTTTATACATAGACAACACATCAATCGGACACCTGGTCTGTTAGTTACACCCATTTCCGTGAAATGAGAGTGATTTCACCTTGGTCCAGCCCGGCTCGGTTGGGCCTTATAGAATTTTCCAAAGGGACCTCTTCCTAAAAGGGGTCCCAACGCCACTGACGGTGTGTCCAACGGACACTCGGTTCGTCAGTCACATGTGTTTCTTTTTTCGGGGGTCGATGGGGTCTAGGTCAAGTCTGACTCGGTCAGGCTGTCCCACTACAACAGGTCCCAGAGTCTCCCTTACACTACTTGGGTCCGGTCTATTAAGGGTCGGCCCTGTACCACAAGGTTTGGCCCGTCGGGGATGGCCAGACTGGTTCACGGGCTTGGGTCTCCGTTTTCCCGGCCCGCCTGGTGGGGCTCGGCCTACTGGGCCGTGTGTCCGCCCCGGCTCACTGGGCAGGTTCTTCTCATTCGATCGGCCATCATCTAGCCCAGTCCGCCAAAAGGCAAACCACTTCTCCCAGCTGTCCATGCGGATGGGGGGTCGTTTCGTCCAATGCAACACGCCACAGCTCGTTAGCCATGGCTGTTGCTGCCCCCGGTTCCTGAGGGCGCCGCCCTTCTCCCGCATGGCCAACTTAGGTCAGCCACCTTTGGACACCACGGCGCATGACGGCACACTGCCTTTCCACCTCTCATGGCCAATTCTTGTGGGTCCCCTCCAGCCACCACCGGAATGGCGATCTAGTAGATGTTTCCATGGACCACCGAAATGTCGCTGTCATTTTGAGGCCCTCAAATTCCTTTTTGTCGCATTAGTTTCTCTACCACGAAGAACGCACCCTGGAAAAGTTTAGCGGAGGGTCCAATACTTGTTGGTTTCGTCCTGCACCCTCTGTGTTATCATTTTAAACATTGGGAAAAAATTAATAATAACGAAAGGGATAATAATCCTCGAGTTTAAGATCTCACAACAACTGTCCACATGATTAGATGAGACGCGGATCAACCCATAAGTCGTTTGGTCTACGATCATTATATTTTTCAAGAATTGGAAGAGAGGAAATAGAAAACCACATAAACCCCCAACCTTTTATGATGTTCTTTTCCATATTTTCATCCTTGAGATTTTTACGGAGTCAATGATGCTTCCCGATTCTGACCTTCGAAAGGCGTTCTTCATCGTTCGTCATTCATATCTAGGGTTGAAGCGCATTAGAGATTCACATGAAAATCCCCCAAATCCTTCTTGATTATTTCTTATTACACGTCGAACGATTTATATAACCACGCTACAGTGTTTCCATAAAGGCGTGACATCGCATCGTTACACAGTTTCATTTATGAAACAACGTCGCTATTTTGCACCATTAAATTCACTGTTACATTGCAGAATATGGGCCATCCATGTGTTTCATTAGGGTGCCCCATCATTGCATCATCACTACCTTTCAGCGTGTAACACCCCAAGCATCCATGGAACGTTTCCCTTTGAATAATACAACGTCTTATGTTGTACGAAACATCAAGTTCAAACATACCACAACCAATCAAAATAACTGTTATGAAAAGTAATACAAACTTGTTTAAATTTTATCAATTTTATCCTTCAAAATGGAATACATTTTTTGGTTTGTAATATTGAAATTATCTTAGGGTAATTTTTTGGTAGTTTTCTGAAAACTTTCAATTTTTGATTAATAGTGAAAAACCCGGAGTTATCGTTCAAAACCGACATTTTATTTAAAAAATTATTTATTTTATTTAAATTTATTTTTATGTAAAAATAGATAAATAATACCTATATAAGTTCAATTTAATTCATTGGAGTTATTTTATAATAATTTTATATATATAAAAATTTTATTTTACTTTTTACCGTCTTTTACCCACCTCCTAGGAGCATTTTCAAATTTTTATAAAACATAATTTTACAACTTCTTTGAATTGAATTTCCAAAATCTAATAGACACGGTTTATATCAGTAAGTAAAATGTGGTTCAACAAGATTAAAATAATTTTTTGGTGAATAGTAACTTTTGACTTTAATTTACCACGGTTAAAAATAAATAGGGTAATTAAAGGTAAAAATGATATTATTATTACCTTAACACATGTCCTAATTCTATTGGATATGTGTAATTCGACCAAAAATAATCTTTAGAATACAATATTATCCTTCAGGTCCACTTGGATTAGATTAGGACATTTATTATTATTTAATTCCAAGAAGAGTTAAAAGTGTTAAATTCAAAGTTTAGTAACTAAACCCTTTTTAATATATGGATAAATATAAGATAAATTCTACTATAAATATTTATTAGAAAGCTAAAAATATTTCATACATATTTTTTTTTACTTATAATTTTTATAGATTAAATAATTTAATTAATTTAGGGCACAATGATGATGCAGTGATTACCTATTTAATGAAATATTAAAATAATTGATATTATAAATACCCAAATAAAAGTAATTTGAGCCTTTTTATGAATTAAAATAATTTTATAGATTAATATTCCATGTTAGGGTTGATTAAATGAATTTTACTTGAAGTAATGATCTTTTTATGAATTTAGAAAAAACAAAATACCAAATAGTGTCAAAATTGACAGAAAATAGTTTTTAAAACAAATATCATATTATTAATTGATATTATATTTTTTAAAATCTAATCTTTGGTCAAATGACTTAAATAATGTTATATATTTAATTAATTAACAACTTTAATTTCTATTTAAAGTTTATAGTAATTTTATTGACCATATTATATAAAAATACAAAGAGACATGGTAAATGTCAAACTATTTAAATAAGAGTTAAATCTAAATGATAAAGTTAATATGGTGACCCAAACCTATATAAAACCTATTGGTTGAGTGGTTTTTGACCCATCCCCACCATATCCTCGAAATTAATTATTTTGGAGCCATTAGAAACTGAAAATTATTTTATTATGAAATAATATTTCAATCTTTTCTTAAGGTTCCCATCACCCCTCTTATAAAAGGGAACTTCCACTTATCTGAAATTAAATCCTTAAAATCCATTTGACTCGGCCAAAACCTGCCCAAATATACTCACAAATAACCTTTAATCATCCTAGAGGCCTTAATTTAGTCAGAAATCTAACCTAAGGAGCCATTTTGATCAAATCAAAAGGAAGAACCCAAGAAGAGGTAAATATTTCATAACCTCTTTCAAGTTTTTTTCTTCTTCATCTTCATATTTCTTTGTTGTTTACATTATAAAATAATAAATCCAGTATATTCTATATACATTGATGTTATTATAAAAATGGTACATCCTTATTCATTATTCAATCCATCCTATAAATGACAAAGTCACCATATGTGCGTACGTACGGATTACCATCCCCATGTCGTGGTGTAGTTTTTTATTCAAAAACATTATCATTTGGATGGATATAATAATGAGTATAAATGATGTAAATAATAAATATAATATGATAATTATTTAGTTTATATGTTATAACATCCAACTATTTATGATTTTAATATCAAAATAATGATATTGTCGCTCTTGCATACGTATGGATTATTGTCTCCACGAATGCAATGAGATTCATTCCCCATCATATCCATTTGAGACTAATTTTCATTTTATGGATAAAAATAATGTTTAAATACTTAATATAATTCTGAATATTAATAAGAAACATCATATCCATAAAAAACATTACTTACGTAATAAATCATTTAAAGAAAAACTAATTAGTTGACACCCGAAACGATTATACTACAGAAATATCATTTAAAAAGAAATATTATAAGATTATATATGATATATTATTTCTGTATATAGTTATTTTGTAATTTAATAACAATTATTTATCTATTATACAGGAGTTTAACGTACCCTCGGCCAAGGAAAAGTAAAAGGTAAGGGATAATTTCACAATCTCTTTATTATCTGAGGTTGTTTTTACGTAAGTATCTACTGGGACCTCTTTATCATCCACATCCATATTTTTTAAAAATGTATTCCAAATCATTTTTACTATTTAATAGAATATGGGTTAAATTCATTTATACCCTTTTTTTACTTTTTATAAAATGGTTTGAAAGGAATCATTCCGTCGTTTTCCAAATGAGGTACCTTATGACCTTTTCGACAAAATTAAGGTAAGAATGTTTCATAACTTATATGGAGGGTGCAGCTATTTTTTCCATTATAACATCATCAAATCTTCCCTTACAAGATTATAAGAATATTTTTAAAACAAATATTCTTTTATAATTATATGACTTTTAAATGATTTCAAATTAGAAAGAGATATTTCTGTAAAAAAATGTGTTGATTTCATATATGTCAACATCCTTTGATGGATTTTAAGCTTAATTGAAGATGATTTATCATGATACAAAACTTCCATGTTTTATTGAAGGTTTTGTGATATGTTTGACTGTGGATGTGTTATTTTTACACCATTCATGGTTTTTAGAGAAAGTATTGACATTTCATATGCTAGTTTTAATACGAATGTATATGTTATGTTTGAACCTTTTCATATGAGGAATGCATTGGACTTAGTAAGTGATGGGTGGATCCCACTATAGCTCCTCGATGCATTGATAGGTCTCATGAGAAAAACTAGTGACTTGGCAGCAGACCTTGACAAAATCTTATTTGTAGTCTTGGCACAAGGCCTTGACTATGTGGTTATGATGTCTGGCATTTTTCATTCCATCATTATGAAAGTGGCTATTGTTATTGCATGTGATTATTGGACTAGTGTAATATCCATGTGAATAAGTAAATTGCATTATTTGATTTTATTTTTTCCATATTATTATTAATTTATAGTTTAAAATTATTTTGTTCTATTCTTACATGGCCTTAAATTTTTATGCTTATTTATGAATTCTTTTGCTATATTGTTATCCTTACTGAGCATCTGATCTCACCCCTTTCAATGTTTTATTTTTTCTAGGATGCGAAGAAGTATATTATGATTAATCTGCAGGGATAGTATAAGGGATATGAGTGTGGCCTATGGAGACTATGTTGTTGTAGTTTTTCATTTTATAATGTAATGTAAAACATAGGAATGTATCTAGTATTTCCAAGGCTACTGGACTAATCAGTATTTCGAGACGTGATCTTTTGTGATCAGGCCAATGTTATATAATAATGCACCGAATCTGGGTAACTAGGGTCGGGGCATTACATAGAGTCTTTATCCACCATGCAACGGAGAAAAAATAATAAAATAATTCTTTTAAATTCTTTTATTATTTTCTTGAAAAGTCCAAAAATTAAGTTTTTTTCTCGGCCCTAACCAGGAAAAGTTATTTTGTTTCTAGGAGATTCACGGTGTTCTAGATTCAACAATTCCCATATAATTTTTAATCCAATCACGGGTTTAAAAGATAGAAAATTCCACTCGTGAGCTTACTGAACATACCATAAAAATTTCAGAAAATCATACTAGGCGCACCGGTCCTCAGAATTATGCACCGTCAATTTTTTTAGGCTCTTAAAAATCCCGAATAATTAAAAAACAATTACAAGGAATTTTCCAGGTATTTACATCCTCCCCAACTTGGGGATTTACGTCCTCAAAATACAAATAAGAATATGCAAACAAAGAGGGGTACTAGGCATGTATATGATCCTCTTGATCCCACGTGTTCTCCTGGAGATTCCTATGCAGACAAAGAATGCACACCAGAGGAATCAACCTCCCACGAAGGAACTGCTCTTGTCGATCCTCTATCTCCAATTGGAACTCCACAAAAGACACCCTTTCATCAATCTCGAACCTTCCATGGAAAATGACGTGAGATTGGTCTTGCACGTATCTCCTCAGCTAGGATATGTGAAAGATGTCTTTCACCCTCTCCAACCACGGTGGCAGTACCAAGTGGCAAACTACATTTCCAATCCTCCGAAGTATTGGAAATGGTCCGATAAACCTCGGTGAGGGTTTTCCACCATGAACAAATTTCTTTAGTCCCCATCGAGGGGAGGCTCACAAGAATACGTGGTCCCCCTTCTAAAAGTATTGTGTTCTAGGTAGCCTATCTGAATTGGACTTCCGTCAGCTCGGTGAACTCTTCATCTGCTCTTGGATGACCTTCGCCTTCTCTATGGTATCATGTACCATCTTTGGGCCCCTGAGTGCTAGCTCTCTTGGATCTATCGAATATAAGTGTGATCTACACGGTCATTCATACAACACCTCAAAATGGGACATACTAATGGTGGAGTGATATATTTTGTCGTACGTGAACTCCCCCAAGGGTAGGTGGTCCTCACAACTATGACCAAAATCTAAGACACATACATGAATCATGTCCTCCATGGTCTAGAAGGTCTTCTCAGTCTGACCATCTATCTGCGAGTGAAAAGTTGTACTCAAGCGAAGCTGCATCCTAAAAACCTCTTCCAATCCTCTCTACAACAGGGATGGGAAGCGTGTGTCATGCTCTGAGACTATCATCGAAGGAAACCTATGATGTTGCACGATCTCCTGAACGTAGAGATGCCTCAAGCTCTCTACTAAATCCTTCTATCGAATAGCAAGGAAGTGGTATGATTTAGTGAGTCGGTTAATGAACACCTAGATGATATCGTTCCCTATGGATGTACATGGTAACCCTATCATGATGTCCATCGATATCCCTTCCCACATTCACTCTGGTATCTTAAGGGGTTTGGTCAGGCCTGTTGGTACCTGTTTCTTGGACTTCAGTTACTGGAATGTGAGGCATATAGAAACATACTCTTCCACAACTTTCTTCATCCCCGGCCACCAGTATTGACATTGGAGGTCCTGATACATCTTCCTCATGCCTGTATGTACTTCCAAGAGGGATGTATGTTAATTATTTCAACACCTACTCTTGTAGCGCCACTGGTACAATTTTACATCCTTTGAAAGGGATAGCGTGATCCCAACCTTCAGAATATCTGTCAGGTGCATGGACTAAGGATATCTAAGCACCTATAGTCTCATAGAATTTGTCTCTGATTTTCGCCTCCTGGACTCGATAAAGGAGTGGAGGGGAAACCACCATAAACTGGAGGTAGAATATCTCATCACTATCTACATATGATATCTGAATTGAGGCTAACATCTTTGAATCCTCATTCTGTAGCTGCGAACTCGATCTCTGTCTAAGATCATCTGCACTATGTTCCCCTCCCCATAATTATATACTATCTCAAAGTCATAGTCTTGGAGGAACCCCAGACAATGTCGATGTCTCATATTCAAATGTTTTTGTGAGAATATATATCTGAGACTATTGTGGTATGAGTAAATAATTAACTTCTCACCCATCATGTAGGGTAACCACATATTCAGAAAGAATACTACTACTTCTAACTCCAAGTCATGAGTCGCATAATTCTATTCATGAGGGCTTATCTATTGTGATTCATAAGCAATAACTACATCATCCTTCATTAGGATGCAACTGAATCATATCACTGATGCATCATAGTAAACCACATAGTCAATTCCCTCTTCTAGCAACCTCAGGATGGGAGTGCTTGTTAATCTCTTACTTAGCTCTTGAAAGCTCTGCTGGCATGTCTCTGACCACATGATGGGTTTCCCCTTCATTTTCAAAGTAGTCATAGATGTTGTTAATAGGAAAAAATCAGGTACGAACCTCTGATAATAGCCTAATAATCCAAGGAAGCTGCGCACCTTAGTGACACTCATGAGTGGCTCCCACGTAAGTACTTCCTCAATCATCGTTGGATCCACTGTAACACCATCCTATGAGATTACATGTCCCAATAAGTGGACCTTTCATATCTAGAACTCACACTTCAAGAATTTCTCATATAAATAGTGTTCCCATAGTGTGTCCAGAACTATCCTGAAGTGTACAGCATGCTCTTCCTCAAACGTTGAGTACACCAAGATGTCATTGATGAAGACCACCATGAATTGATTGAGGTATGGCTAGAAGATCAGTTTCATGAGCCCCATGATCACTATTGGAGCATTTTTCATTCTAATAGTCATTAACAAGAACTCGTAATGGCTATACCGACATCTGAAGGCTGCCTTTGGTATGTCCTCGTCTTGTATCCTGAGCTGGTGATCGCCTAATCTGAGGTCCATCTTTGAAGACCAATGATCTCCCTTCAGCTGGTCGAAGAGAACATAGATCCTTGGGAGAGGATACTTTCTCTTCACTGTAACCTAGTTTATGCATTGGATTCCCATGCATAGCCTCAAACATCTATCTTCCTTCTTGGAAAACAATACCAGGGATGGCCATGGAAAAACATTGGGCCTTACGAATCCCTTCCCATGTAATTCCTCCAACTACAGCCTCAACTCCCGGAGCTCTAAAGGGGCCATCTGATATGCTGGTGTAGATATCAGTGATGTTCCTGGATACTAACCAATGTGGAATTGTACCTCTCTACAAGGAGGTAGTCCTGGGACATCTTCTTGGAAGACGTCCTCATACTTTTCCTCCACTGCTAGAAACTGTGGACTCACCTCATCCATCGAGTCGATGGTCATGCAAGCCAGATGATATGTAATTGGATGTACCCTACTAAGTGCAAGTCCATCTCATACTTCTCTATTTTCCTTCTCGGCAACAACAGAAAACTAGCCTCCATCTATGCGTGTACATCGCACTGTACTTCTCAAGTAGTCAGTCTGTGCGTGAACAACTAATATCCAGTCCATGGATAGAATGACGTCATAGGGCTTCATTGTCGCTACTACAATATCAAATATAAACCTCTCTCCTATGAGAGTAAGATCACACTGTCGACACCAGTGTGTGACCGATGAATCATCTCCTATTGAAGTATCCAAATGAAAAGGTTGAGCTAAAAGATCATTTGGAATCGTAGAGTCCCGAACAATTTCCACATAAAGGAAGGAATATCTAGCACCCATGTAGATAATCATTTTTTATAAAGTATAGGAGATATAGATCTTGACTTGTATCATCTTAGGGACATTAGGATCATGAGCCTCTACTACCTGTAGTTGGGCATATACCCATCCACCTGCTCCCTGAGCTCATGGTGGACCACCTGGGTGTGGTGGTGGTAGTGGCAGGTGACCCAAACCACCTCTCGCTGCATGTCCTACTCCCCTAGCTCGTCCTCCACCTGGATGAAACTTATGCTCTTGCCACTTTCGCTACCTCAGTGGCCCCTCCCCCGTCTTCCGATCATCAACCTGGGGAGTCATAAAGTCACGAGCTTTGTGACCATGTCTCGTATAAGAAAAACATAGCATGCCTCACTTATGGCTGCCATGGAATCTCAAGCCTCACACCTCTAACCATGTGTCCCATGGTCGCCCTCTGAATGGTCTAGACCACTTGGGATTTTGTGTCGTCTGTCTAATGTTAGCTGCATATGACTATTCTACCTATTGTCTAGTATGGGATCTCATTGTCGGTGGTAGCTGGGTAACGAAGCTCTCCATCATTAAATCTCGCTCTAGCACCCTAGCCTGAGTCGAGATACTGAGAGAAACTATCACAGCTCTAATCTCATGTCAGATCTCCTCTTCAATGGTATGGTCCCTGAAGTAAGGTTCGTGTACCATGTCATTGGTTTATAAGGAGTGGTCAGTAAATCTCTTCAAGTATGGAGCCACAATCTAGCTACCCTATTGTCGATGCAGCAGCTCTTGAATAAGCACACTGTGTACTGTCTCTGGAACAAACTCCACCCTGAAAAGGCTCTCAATGTTTGGATAAGTGAGGGTCCATTCTTTATGCACCTAAATCATCAGGCTCTAACATCGTTTTTCCTAGCCCTGAAGAAGACTAGCGTCCAAGATCACCATCTATTCGGAGGGTGTCTCTACTAAGAGAAAGACCTGTGAAACCACCTTAAGCCAGTCCTCTACTGCCTAGGGCTTCATATCGCCTCGAATCCTTAGAGGCCTCTATCTTTGGAACTCATGAAACACGCTTAGCTAGAATGTATGATCCACTGGAAGCATCTTCATCTCAAAAGGTTTTGTAGTTGTTGGTACACCATCTGAAGGTACCATCACTCTAAGTGGTCCCTGTACCGATGCCTCATCACTCGGTAGACCACATTCACGATTTGTAATCAGAATCCTAGCTGGCTATCATTGTGGAGGCATCAGGTAAGAAATAGATTCTCTATGGTCAATTAGTTATACCCGGTGAGCTAACTCAATAAAGATCAACAAAACTTTTAGAAACAATAGAAACCGGTTTTTTCATGTACCGAGTCAGAAAATAGAATCGAGGGTCCTGGTGTATGGATACGTCATCCACTGAACCAACACTAGACTCCCTGATCTGAAAACCAAATCCAAAACACATTACACCATTGCCTTATTAAAAGTATACTCGTAGTTCATCTAGTAGAACCACCACCCTTTGAGACCACTTTGTCATGGCCCATCCTACGGGGTTTAGACGTGGCTACCCCAATCCTGCCTTACATAGGCCAGGGGTTGGTGACTAGCACCTAAAGGATTTTCTCAAATAGGGAATGCATTTCCATAGAGATCTATACACACTCAAAAAGGGAAACTGAAGTGAAAAACCAATAAAAGAATGGTATAACCACGAGTGTAAAGTACAACCACAAGTACAACTATAAACTGGAAACAGTGGGCTAGAATACAAGCCCTGGAAATGAAAAAGAAAGTGAAAATCTACCAAATATTTTTTGGAGCTCTACCTAGAGGGTAATAAATGTAATTTTGAAGTCAAAGAGGAGGATCTTGACTGCTCTTGTCGCACCTAGCTCCACCATGTCCCGAACCTCCAAAGTCTGCCTCGGAGTGTTAGTAGTCTTCACCTAACACAACAAGGTGCGGGCGAAACCCATGCATGGGTGAGTATAAAAATTCCCACTAGGGACCCTAATACCCTTGAAGGTCTCTCAGTAATCCACAAAGAAAAATGTCATAATAAATACCACAGTGGTAATATCACAAGAATGATTTAAATCATGATGCACAAAGAAAAAGAGACGGCTCACTCTAACATTAAAAATTCATGGTTACTCAGATAGGGCTGAATAGTAATAAATCCCGATCATTCTATACACAGTAACTCTACTACTAACCCATAATGATCATTGAATGCTGACTCATATTGGTAGCTAGACGCTTAACCGTATTGGTCGTTGGTACGGACCTGAATTAGTCGTTAGTGCTGACATGTATTGGTTGCTTATGCTGACCTGTATTGGTCACTGGTGCTGACCTGTACTGGTCTATGGTGTGGAACCATATTGTTCATTGATATAGAGGTAGGTATGATTAGTCATCCAGTTAGATCATCCCACTCTAGAGTTTCTGATGCTCGTCTGTATTGATCTCTCTTCTTCTTCATGTCACAATCAACCACTAGATTCCCGTAAGAAGAACACCTGATATAAGAAAGTCTAGGAGCATCAAGACATAAATCATTTTCAACTAGTACTATGTCCTGAAAAAATTATATCAAAGGGACCACCCCATCATAGGGTTCCCAATGTGACAGATGGCGCATCGATTGGATGCTCGATCTGTGAGTTATGGGCAATTTTGTAAAAAGGCCCTGCTTGGATTCATGTCTGATCCAACCTTGGATACACATCAAACGCCCTCAAAACTCACATTGAGTATCTCCAAAGTACCTCCATGTCACAGGAGTTCTTATGCAATGGACAGTTCGTCGATCAGATGCATGGTTTGTTAATTACACCCCTTTCCGTGAAACGGGAGTGATCAGACCTAGGTTGGGTCCTGCTCGTTCGGGCCCACCGGAATATGAAAAATGGACTACTTCTCAAAAGGGGTCCCAAGGACGCTGATTTCATGTCAAACGAACACGTAGTTCTTATGTTACAGACATTTCTTTATTTGGGGGCCAGTCGGGTCTGGGCCGGGTTCGACTCTATCAAGCCAGCCCGATGCAATGGGTCCTGGGGTCTACTTGACCCCACTCGGGTACGGACCATCGGGGTCAGCCCAACTGGTTCATGGTCCTAGACCATGGTTGGCCAGGCCCACGAAATGGGGTACGACCCACCAGTGTTGGCTTGCTGGGTCGTGGGTCCGACTCGGCCTGTTTGGCCAGCCTGCACCCTACTCAGTCCGCTTGATGGCGGACCGCTTCACCCAGTTAGCCCTGTGAATATGGGGCCATTTCATCGGGTGCCACGTGGTGCGGGGCTGCACCGCCACCTCCTACCATGACTTCTGTCTTTTTCTTCACCTTCGGGCGCTGGCCATCTCCCGCGCGCGCGGCTTGGGCCGGCTTCCACTGGCCACTACGGCATGTGACGGCACACCGCCTTTCCACCACCCGTGGCTAGATTCCATGTGTATCCTCCAGCCACCGCTTGCTACTGTCGGCATGGCGCACAAGCGGTTCTTTCTGCAGGCCACTAGAATGTTGTCATCATTTCAAGGCCCTATAACGCCTTGTCGCTACGTTCATTTCTCCGCCACAAAGAACTCACTAATGAAAATTTTAGAAGAGGGTGTGGGCCTTATTGGTTTATACCCGCTCCCTCCACGTGAGTGTTTTATACATGAGGAAAAAAATTAATAATAACAAAAGGATGAATAATCCTTGAGTTTAAGATCCCGCATCAACCATCTGCATGATTAGACGAGGCTCATATCAACCTGTGTGTCGGTTTGTCGGCATTCGTTATATTTTTCAAGAATGAGAAGAGTGGGAAAATCAAAGAACATAAACCCCCTACCTTTTATGATGGTCGTTTCCATATGTTCTTCCTCGAGGGTTTTACGGCCTCAACGATGCTTCCCGGTTCCGACCATTGAAAGGCGTTCTTCATTGTCCGCCATTTTTCTCTAGGGTGGAAGTGCGTCAGATCTTCTCCCGTCAATCACCCAAATCCATTCTCCTTATTTTTTCCAACACGTCGAACTATTTATAGAACCACACTGTAGTGTTTCCATAATGATGTTATGTCACATCGTTATGCTATTTCATTTATGAATCAAAGTCGTTGTTTTGCACCATTAAGTTCACGGTTACATTACAGAATATAGGTCATCCATGTGTTTCATTAAAGTGTGTCGTCATCGCATCATCACTGCCCATAAACATCGTCATCTTCCACACAATGGAGAGAAAAGAATAAAATAATTCGTTTAAATTATTTTATTACTTATTTCGAAAATTACAAAAATTATCTTTTCTGCACGGCCATTTTCGGCCGAAGATTAGTCATTTCTAGGAGAATCCCGACATTCCGGACTCAATTGTGCCCTCATATTTTTAATTTGAGCACCAGTTCAAAATAAAGAAAATGCCACCTGCATGCTTACTGAACATACCTTAAAGAATTCATAAATTCATTACGGGCACACCAGGCCTCGGAATCACGCACCATCAATTTTCACATACTTGTAAAAAACGCAAATAATTAAACAAATACGTGGTGTTTTTTTTTCTTTATAGTATATGAGGGTGGCCTTCCCTTTTTTCATTCAATGCTTCCTTCAGATTGAAGATCAATCACTGGATGGAGGAATATCATTATATCCAAGCTTGGAAGGAAATTTGATCTCAAATTGGGGAAGAGGAAGAGGTTTTTTCCACTAGAGGTAAGGAAAAAATAATATAGAGCAAAATTTTTATGCGGGAAAAATGATAATTTTTTCCCAAACCCCACTGCACATAGTTTATGCACGTGATTTATTAACCATGCTCAAATTGTACGTTAAGGAACTATCACATTTCTATAGTAGGACACATGGTCGTTCAGACTTGTAGGTGCCCCTATATGAAATTGAATAGCATACAGAAATCGTGCGGCCTGGGTCACATGGTTTACAATAACTGGGTGGCCAAGCATACAACCCATTTTTCTGAACATCGTGTCTCCAAACCAACATTGGATGCTCCTCGAGCCTACCCGAGGCTTTGTCACACCTTTACCATGGTAAAAGAAAATATTTAAAATTAAAAACCAATGATCTGTACCATGGACCAATGTCAGATCATTAAAACCTCTCCTCTTTTTTTCAACTCATCCCTGAGTTTTCTTCCTGATGGTAAAGAGGTATTGTCAACAAAGAGTTCCATCCACTGAGATTTTATATCATATTTCCACTCCCAAGTCACGTCTTTTACTCGGTCATGTTATCATATCACCTATACCAGAGGAATGAACCTATCTCCCAGTGTCATAACGCTCCGATAAATAATATATACTAGATACTCCTCAAAGGAAGAATCCATATCCATCTCAACCTCATCATGATGAAATGCATTAGAAAGATCTGGATAATATCAAAGAAGATGATATACATGGAAGAAGTAATTCATAGATCAGTATCTCTGATAAAGATCCAGTTTGTAACCCACTTGTCATATCTGCATCACAACCTTGAAGGGTCCAATGAATCTCAATGATAGATTAGCCAACTTACGAATACATTTATGCCCCCATCTTGGGTGAGACATTCAATAAAACCTGATCTCCATCCTCAAACTCAAGCGGTCTTCAATGTTTGTTTGTATAAGATTGATGTCTGGACTGAGCTAAAAACATGCACTTCTTGATTAGATAGACTTTCTCTAAAGTATCTTTCATGAGATGAGGACCAAGTACAGTTGCTTCCCAAACCTATAGCCAGCATAGAGGTGAGTTAAAAGTCCCACCATACAATGATTCATAAGTATTAATCTCAATTGTAGATTGGAAGCTATTTTTATAAGAAAATTATATAAGGGTAATATGTCTCTCCTAAGAACCCCCAACATCCAGAATATATTCATGGAGCTTATCCTCTAGAACCTATATTGTACACTCCATATATCTAAAAGTTTTTGGTTGATTGGGGATACTCAAAAATACGTACATACCCAAGGCATCTTATAACCCCTTCCAAAACAATGATGTAAAATGAGAATCTTTGTCTAAAATGATAGAATGAGGTTATCCATGAATACGTACCACCACATTGACGTAGATCCCTCCTATATTTTCTAATGAGAAGGTCTCTCATACATGTAAGAAGTGTGATACCGTCATCAAAAGATCAATAACAACCCACACTGCATAGCTTCCATGATCTGATCTTGGTAAACCAATCACAAATTCCATTGAAACATCATCCCATTTCCAGTCAAGAATGGAAAGAGGAAGAATAATCCCGAACATACGCTAACATTCCACCTTCACCTATAGAAAAATGGACCTTTGGGTGATGAAAATGGCTATATCATGTTTCATACTGGGCCACTAGAATCTCCTTCATAGAACATGATACATTATGGTGACACCAAGGTGAAATGACCCTGATGAGTTGTGTAAATACCCCTTCATATCCTCTCTAATGTCTACTGGTACCAATATATACCCATGGAACAATAGATTATCATCCCTATCAACAATCTAACCAGAAGTAGTATCGTCATCTGAGTCACTTTCATGTAGGAAAAAGGCCATCAAGACCAGATATTTTTCTCGACCTTACTCGTTCCAGAAGACTAGATGTCACCAATAAGGTTGATAGAACAGTGTGACCACAGTCCTATTAAACTCCAATATAAACCTCTAATAATATTTCCATATGCTCTAATTAATCACTTGACTCTTGAACCACCTATGTTTGAGTCTTTCAGCTAAGAGCATCAGCTACTGAATTTCCTTTCCCAATAGTGTAGACAATCTCAAAATCAAAATAAAACTGGTACTCGACTAACCTACACTACATATGATTCTGATCCCACTGAGTGAAGATTTATTTGTGGCTTTTCTGGTCTTTTAAAAACATAAAATTCTCTCCTAATAAATAGTGTCTACAACAGCATATGGCATGAAAAACAAAAGTGAGCTTGAGGTCTTGGGACAGGTAGTGCCACTCATGAGGCCTCAATTGAGGAGCACCATACGCAATGACTCACTCGTCCGGCATCAAAACAACTCCAAAATTGACACCAAACGCATCACAGTAGACTTCATATGCCCCACCTAGATGTATAAGTTTTATTATTGGCTGTAAAGTTAGTCTTCCCTTCAACAAGTTAAAGTATGCCTCACTAGATCCAAACCATTCTAATTTCACACCATTCATGGTCGATCACAAAAGCAGTGCTGCAAGGCGTGAGAAATATTGAATAGAGTGTCTATAATATCTCAAAATACCTAAGGAAATACAAAAATAAAATATATTCTTATGATGCTACCAAGAAAATACATCACTCAATTTCTCTAGGTCAATAGAATCTCCTCACTCATAGATGATATGACACATTTAGTGGACCTTATCAATCTTGAAGTGACATTTACGGAGCCTAGCATTGTTCTGATGCTCTCTTTGTGTATTCAGCATAATCAAAAGATGATTTTCATGGTATTTTCTTATACAAGAATACACTAAAATATCGTCAATGAATACAACCTCAAATTAATCCAAATATGAGTGGAAAACATTATTCATAAGAGAAATGAAGACCGATGGTACATTCGTGAATCAGAACGGCATAACCAAATACTATTTGAGACTATACCTACTCTTGGATATTGTGTGAGGTATGTATGAAGTCATGCACCTGGTGATACCCTAACCTCAAATTTATTTTTTAAAACACCTTTACTCATTATAACTAATCAAATATATCATCTATTCAAGGAACTGGATGATGAATCTTAATAGTCAGTTGACCCAACTGATGGTAATCCACACAAAGCATAAGGGAAGAATCCAAATTATTGGAAAAGAGGAGAGGTGAACCCCAAGGAGAAGTTCTGGGGAATATAATGAATTTATCCTCCAGATCCTCAAGCTAATTCTTCATATCCATAAGATCCTTAGGTGTCATCCTATAAGGTGGAATTGTCATAGGTGTTATTCCTAGAAAAGGATCAATAGTAAACTCTACCACCCTCCCTAGAGGTAGACCAGAAAAGTCATTGGGAAAAACATCTCTAAAACACTCCACTAAAGGATGACATATAGTGGGTGGTAATCCCTAATCATTAAGGTAATAACTCATGACATGTGTTGTAACACTACTCAGTCTCTGATACTCGGTTCCTAATCTTATCGCACTAACATCCCACTCTCCATTGTGCACATGTGAAACTCCATATATTGATTTAAATTTTAACCTATCATAATATTAGTAAATATAGGATCCTTAGGTAATGATCTAGTCCATCTCAATGATTAAATCTAAACATATCATTTTGAGAATGTATATGATCCATTAGAAAAGGTATCTGCCTATCTCAAGGGGTAAATTCTTGGAATGATGAATTCCCTATGAACAGATACATTAGGGTGTATATATAACCATAACACCCTGATAGTACTCACTTTCGAGTCCCAAACACTCAATAATTACCTCAAATATATTTTAGTGATATGTACCTATATCAATAAAAGCATCCACTAATGTGGAGGAAACTATAATAGTGTTAGATGGGTTGTTGTTGTGATCCTATTACATAGGATTCACATCATGTAATTAGATTGTACTATGACCCGGAGTCACTACCTAACTGCCCTAAGCAAGACTGCTCTACTAGAGATGAGAATCATATGCCCAATTGCCTCTGCCATGATAGCCACCACGACCGGAATGACTGATGGTTTTCCAGCTACCTAACTCTCGTGATCCTACTAACCTATGTCCTCACTGAGAAGTAGGTACAGGTCCCTGCTCACTAGAAACTGGTGGGGATGTTCTTTAGGAATAGTGGAGATGACCCAATCCTTCCACAACATTTTCACTCAACTGGGTTCTATATACACTTCCTCCTAAAATTTCATGGCACCTCGCACAAGTGAAAGATAAGAGAACTACCCATGAAAGGATCCTAACCAATACTAAATCCATGTGGGTCTTCGAAGCATCAATTTCATCCAAAAGAAGACCCAAAAGAAGCCTTAGGCACTGAACCTCCCAGGCACTCACCGTTATCATAAAATTATTTTTACTCTATAATTAGGGCCTCATTGGTGATTTTAAAAATAGTCATCATATCTAACCCATTGACTTGCAACAACATGGTGTAACACATCCCATCCTCTATTCTTTAAGTAGCAATTAGATCATTTGAAACATCATAAGAAGATAAACACTACATCTCAATGAAACAACATGAGTAATCCATAACTAAAATGGTCCCCTACTTCATATTCATCAACTCTCTAGCTCATTCATACTTCATTGTCTGACGGAGGAAGTAGTCATAGAAGGAAGTCTGGAAGTCATACAAAACCATCTCTCTATTCTAGATTTCCTGTGTAATGAAATCCCACCACCTCTCTACTAAATCACATAACATATAAGAAACCTTATTGACCCTCTTATTGGGAGATATCTTTAGGTTATCTAAGATAAACAAGATCACCTCGATCCCATACTTCATAGAAAGTGGTCTTCTATCCCTCAAGAAATTAGGTGAATTTTTTTGCTAAAACTTGTGAGTCGACTCTTCTATACTTAGGTCTGGTCGCACTCCACATTGCATAATCTACATCATATGCTGGAATCCCTCTCGAAACATGGAATTGACACCCATATTAGGAACTAGAGGATGAGCTATGGGTGGATATATAAGAGGGACAACTGCCATCTCAAATCCCACCACCTCAAGAAGATGATCGTTGTTACATTCAGGGTTTCCGGCACAAGGACGTCATGGTGGTATAATTATACAAGTCCAAACAAGCCTATCCAAATAGATTCATGTAGCCCATATAATCACATTCAAGAAGCTAGGATAGGTACTAAATCCTTCCTATAAAAATAAACATTCCTATCTACCTGCATCTAAATCAAGGACTATACATTGGAACCGACCATAACATGCCATAAGGATAAAGAGACACCCACTACCTACTACTATGGATAGGTTCGGCTCATGTCTCTAAATTAAGAGTGTGTAAAATGTTTTTTCTCAGTTTATAAATTATTTCCCATTTGAAAAAATGTACATTTAAACATTTAAATCATTTAAATCATGTTAATCTAATGATAAGTCAATTTCCGCACCACAAGAACCAATACACCTTATAAACCAAAAGATGGCACACACATGGATGTTATTTTCATTTAAATTGTGATTATATATATTATTATATCATTTCATGGACGGTTGAGCTAGCTAGAATTCCATTTTCTGATCCATAAGGGCCCATACACCTTATGATCCATAGAGTAGAACCCATTAAACCCACACTATAGAATGATCTAAATTCTGTATGAACTGTAAGCAAAATTTTATATTGGTTACAAGGCATAAAAAATATAAAACCTGTAATTCTTGCTAAAAATTTAAAAATGACATCGAAAAATGCATGTCTTACTCATATTGTGCCAATTTGGATGAAAGTTATACTATATAACCTTCATTTAATCGGTATAATAAATGAAACAATAGACCCAATATCATAAATCTCAATATCATCACAAAACATGTGAACCATCCAATGACAAAATGATATCAATAGTAACCTCATAATAAATAACTTCATAAATAAGGAAACACGTTACGTACCCCATACATGGATTTGTGATGCCCAAGCACGATATATGACATAGTCCCTTATCATTCCCAATCGACATTCTATTTTTTCCGAATAGTAAAGAAAGAGTGTAACTCCTAGGATTCAACTTTGTGCCATCTCAGACCCATCTACCACATAACTTATTCCCTGATCCAGGTTGTCACATGAACTCGGGTGCATCTCCACATAAGCTAGGGGATGATGACTAGTAGCATGGGTGTATAGGATGTATGGCGGGGGGAATCAACCCCCATGTTAGAGTAATGCAACAGATAAAAGAATTTAACAGTAGCAGAAGAATAATAATATATATATAGTAAACAATGGAAACATAATAAAATATCAAGAAAGACTGAATAACTAAATAAAATAGAAGAAGCCTCATGGGAAGTGTCTGATACAAACACACATGAATGGAATTATAGTACAAAAGGAAATAGAAAATAGGCATCATGCATAATAAACAAAAGTGCTATAGGGTATAAAATACAAAGGATGATCGATATAATATTTTGCCTAAGAATTGTCCTCTTATCCTAAGTTAACTATATTTAATATGAATCAATAGCTTGAACAGTGGTGTTTGACTTTATCCATTTCTACAAGCAAACAGTCTTCTTGAGGGCCAAAGGTGGGTCGAGTAAGGTGTGAGATAAATACCATAGTAGTCCCCCAAAAATGGTGTCTATATGTAATTCGAGTAAGTGATCATGTGTAAACATCATACAACTAACAAAATTAATGTAAAAAAATTCAGAATAAATAATTAACCTCCTACTCGTTTTTCTAATGGAAACCTGTTGGGTATATCTGCTCCAACTCAAAGATGGTATGTCTGATCAAGTTACCACATATATATAGAGGGTGATTATAAATGAAATGGGGTAAGAATTTATTGCACCGATACATGTATAAAGATATCATACCTATTGTGGGGTATGAATGACTCCCTATTATACACATATAGAGATTATAACTAGTGTGGGGTATGAATACCTCCCACCCAAACACATATTATGATTACAATTTCCATGGGGAAATAATTCCTACCACCCATACACTTATATCGTAGTTAATGTGTAGTAATAATTCCTCCCACCCATACAATAATATGCAAATAAATCATGGTGTAATAATTCCCCCATCCATTTACATTCATATAGCTCATAGTCATAGTAGTGGCATAACCATTCATCTTATATAACATATGGAAAATCCATCTGACTTCATTTCAATTCAAACAGTCAAACCTGTTCTAGTAATTTCATTATAATAAATCATAACAAGGGAAAGGATATTCCATCCATCGAAACCATTCCATTAGAGCCAATTCAGATTTTTGGTTTAAGGAATGTCATCCTAGCCATCCTATACAATCCAACCATCCTATTTTCCTAACATTTCAAATTCATTTCAAGGAATGATGTGAGGTCTAATGTGTCAAGGTCAACAAATCACATTCCCATTTGGAAAATTACAATTCAAAAGAGAATAAGTGCTATTAAGGAACCTTAGTATACATCAATTACACATGGGGAAATTTCTATTTCAATTAAAATCCAATCCATTCTCTAAAGTAGATTCTATTTATTTTAAACCATTTCCGTAAAAATCCCATTTTATAGGTGACACACCTATGAGTGTCCATATAGAGCATTGGTGATATTTAGAACCCTAAAAATCCAATTCACCTATATCAAGGAATTGGGGTCATTTATGCATAAAATAACCAACACATCATGTGGGGTCAGCAAAGTCCGGCTCATATCATAATGGATTAAATACAAAATAGGTAAAATTAAAATGAAAAACTACGTAACCACAATCCTTAGGGTTGTTGATGAAGCCTCATTTGATATCAACCTCGTATTCAATGAAATTTTAAATAGATCAGAGTTTCGTTCAAACACCTGAAAAAAATGGAAAATGAACCTCAATCTAAACAGCACAATACATAGTGAAATTTACAAATGAAGGAGGATTACATGAGTTAAGCCTTACATTATGTCATCCAACACTTCTTTCTGGTCAAAGATCTGTCATTAGATGAAGGAATAACAAGTGATTCAAACTTGGGAGGAGATTTTTTCTCAAAATGGGGAAGATGAAGAGGTTTTGTATGCTTGAGGAAAAGAAAAAAGGAAAAAAATAACATTATGTTTAAGTGGGGGGGATGGTAATTTTTTCCCAAACCCTGTTGTGCACGGTTTAGGTGCAAAGTTTACTAACCAAGTTAAAATAGTGCATGAAGGATTTGTCCCATTTTGGAAGTAGGCCACAAAGCCATGCACCTAGTCTGCATGGTTACAAAAAAAAATCTTGTGGACTTGTTGGTTCCCCTGTATAGAATCACACGGTTTACAGAAACTGTGAAGCTTGCATCACACGGTTAACCCTAATAGTGAAGCCCAGCCTGCAGCCCATTTTTTTCAAAACACTAGGCTCTAAACGATCCTCTAAAACTCCTTAAGCCTTCCCTATTCCATATAACACCTTTACCATGATTAAATAAAATATTCACAATGAAATCCCATTGATTTTTAGCTTGTTCAAAAGTTGGGTCGTTCCATTTACCCTTAATAAGCATATGAGATACCCCTATTTATGTTTCCTTCCCCATTATATGAATATATATTTCCTGTTTTATATTTCTAAGAGGGGATCTAGAATTGGAAAACCTATTTGTATATAATTTATCTCACTGAGGTACAATTGTTTAGTGTTCTATGTTTACAAAGTAACTAAACTAATACAGCCATTGGGCATCTATTTATATAATGTTTTAAATATTTGAAAAAAAGTGATGTAAACTCTATTTATTTTATGACTGGGTTATTATAACCAAGCTATATAAGTTTCATTTCTGTATTGGTCAATTTCATTTCTTGGGTCACATAATCTAAAATGAAGCTCTATTAGTGAACCCAAAAATGTACAAGTAGTGGTTTATAGGGAGTATCCCCAAAATGTATTTGATATCAGTAACATTATGGATTTAGCAGGATAATATCATAGGTTCATCAAGAACTTTTCTCTCTTGGAAACTCTACATTTAGGATTTACCAAAAAAACATATAATTTTGATTTGTCTGGAGAAAGTGAAAATGCTTTCTATGAGTTATTGATGCGATTGACTACTACATTGATCATGATCATACCTAAGTCGGGTGAGGAGTATACGGTGTTTTGTGATGCTTTAAGAGTATAAATTAGAGAAGTGTTAATGTAGGGAGAATATTTTGTTGTATTTCGGTCATGGATTGTGATGCCATAAGAGTGTAATTACCCTATGCATGACCTTTATTTAGCTATAGTGGTTTATTCATTAAACTGTTTTCGGAATTATCTATTGGGTGAAAATTTTACTATGTATATTGATCACGATATCTTAAAATATATCTTTTGGAAACAATACTTGAGTCTCCAACCTTGGACATGGGTTTATTATATGTAGTCATTTGATTTTGACCTAGCATATAAACTTAGTAAAGGAAATAGTGTTTCAGATGATTTAAATAGGAAAAATCGAACATAGAAACTTCAAGATTCTAGTTTAGAGTAGAAGATGATAACTTTGATAGATAATATGTATGTTGTGGTTTAGGAGAAACATGTAACGATGACACTCATATATGTATTAGTGGAATCTAAAATTTTAAAACAAATCATGGAGATGAATTATGAGGATCTATAGTATTTTTCCTTGAGTGAAAGCCTTGATGGTTTGGAGTCACCTTCTGATTGGAATATATGTGGGGATAAAATCAATTATATTGAAAACCATGTTTTTGTGACAATAAATATGAGATAGGACCTAATGCATGGATTTTATTCCTTAAAGTTGGAGGTTCATCCCGGTTTGACCAAAATGTGTCGCGACCTATGTCAATCGTATTGGATCCCAAGAATGAAAAGGAATATTTTAGGGGTCATGACATGATGCTACACCTGTTAATATGTGGAGGTAGAGCATCAAAATCCTGGTGGTTTACTACAGTCATTTCCCTTTATAGAATCAACGGGGTATTTTTTAACCATGTGCTTTTTTGGTAGGTCACTTGAGGATGACTATGACATAATGGAAATATATTAGTAACTATGGATTGACTGATGAAACATTCACATTTCATGAATATACTAGAGACTTTCGCAGTGTATCAGTTTGGAGACATGTATTTTTTATATTTATTCTATCTACACGGTGTGCCATAGAGTATAGTTTTAAACTATGAATCATGTTTTAATTCATGCTTCTGGAATGGTTTCAAAATAGATCTTGGTATGCATGTATTACTATGTATGAATTTCTACCCATAAAAATATGGGCAGTCCAAACGTAGAACAGAATTTTTTGAAGATATGATACAATCATGTTTTCTTGATTTTGGTGGTTCTTGGGAGAATAACCTAGAACTTGTGAAGTTTTCCTATAACAATCATAATCGGATATCTATTCACATGGAACCATAAAAGGTTCTTTATGGTATTCCATGTAGATCACCTCAATGTTGGATGGACGAAACTGACTATGATCTATTGGGACTGAGTCTCATGCAGGTGACATCGAAGTAGGTTTAGATGACTAATAAATGTATGCCTACATGTCAGAGTAGATAGAAGTTTTATGTTGATAGATGTCGATGAAACCTTCAATTTAAAATTGGTGATCATGTGTTCCTTCATCTGTCACCTAGATTGGTTCACCATAGGATTCAGATACATTTCATGTTAGTGCCCAGGTTTCTTAGACCATTTTAGGTTGTAGAGAGAATAAAACTGATGGTGTACTGATTACCTCTTCCATAAAGGCATAGTGTTATGCGAGATATTTTATAGGTTCCACAACTTTTGTGGTATCACCCCGACCCATCCCTAGTGATCAATGTGGATGATGTAGAGTTTGAGACTGATGTGCCTTTTTTGGATAATCCAATATGTATTGTGCATTGTGGGGAGAAAGTGTTTCGGTGAAAGACTATGCCGATTGTTTAGGTATTGTGGAAACATGGTTGTTTTCAGGAGAAAACTTTGGAGATATAATAAAATATATAGACTCAATGGACTACTGTTGTTACACCATAATCTTATAGATTCTAGGGTGTAATTATCAATGAATACCTATTATAAGGTGGGGAGATCATAAGATCCTAAAATTTTCCAAAGATGTCACATTCTCATTGTTTGGTACAATTTTACCATTTTTTTGATCATAACATGTTTGGGTTTTAAATTAGGGACGTTTCGAGTGAAATGTTATATTTTTTGGAATTTTTTTGTAGTGTTTTGGGTAGTTCATGGTTACGCACAATTTTCCCAAAACATGTTCCCTACCCCAGCAAACCATGCATTCCCAAATAAAGGGGAGAATCATTGTTGGTGCATGGATTTTCTAGAAATTATTCCTCTTCGTAGTAACCATCTAAAACCTTGAAGAGGGGCATAGTTAGGGCACATTGTTTAGAAAATCTTGTTCCCCAACCCATAAAACCATGTACACAATTTATATTTCCATAAAAATTTATTCTAGAAATTACAAACTCCTTAGTATCAACCACAATTTGACCAAGCTCAGACTTAATGTATTTCCATCATTTTTGGAATCTATTAATGGATACCAAGGCCTATAAAACTTCATTCTTGAAGAATCAATGATCTGATTGATGGATCTACACATCTTACTGTTTTTAATCCCTTTCTGTTACGGAATTTGTTTTTCTCCCGCCTCTCATTCGAGAATAAGGGTAGTGTTTATCCCTAGTTGGCGATGGTTTAGGGCTAGGTTTCCATATATGTTGAACTGTTTGATATTTTTTCTTGTATTTTCATCTATATCTCTTATGCCAATGTGATCCTAATCGTTCGATTTCAATTTAGTGAATTTTAATTGGCCGAGAATCCATCAATGATATTTAGTTAGGTGGACTAAATTTCAATTCTCATTGTCTCGATTTTAATTACGTGTATGAAATTGTGATATTGGGATTTCCACATTCAGAAATCACTTCATGGATTTTATTAATTAATTGCTTTAATACTTAATGTAATCACATAATTTATAGAGTTTGGTGATTACTAAATTGGATGAAATTATGATTATGAAATTTGTGAAAAATGGGATGTTGAACTTATTGATTAATGGTAATTAAGGTATTGTTGTATTAACCATAAATAAATAGTGTTTTATATGATTAAATGTTATTAAATGGATTAATTTTGATTTTTTCATATTATTTAATGTGACTAAAGTGAAAAATCATGATTGAATTGATAATTGGAATTAGACACTTTAATGATATTTTTTGATAATAAGGTTACTAATGCTTAACATTGTTCTATATGAAATATGTGATATATGTGATATTGTGATATATGTGACAAATACATGTGTGATACATTGACTTACGTGTCAAAATACTTTATGTGATAACTAAGAGTGTGGAAAATCTACTGATTCTTCAAAATTGAATATATGATAACAATGTGGTTAAGGATAGGGACTAATTCTCTAAATACTCTTGGGGTACTAAACAAGTCATTTTTATCCCAAAATATATCCATTAGACTATGGTTCCAAGAAGTTGTGATAAAATTTGGAATTAAGTTATTGATAAAATCCCATGCTATAATAAATTTTTATTCCCTATGTGATATGGTTCAGACTCCGACATGGGTAGAAATAGTTATTAATGGTTTGGGTGTCATGGTGAACCTAGGTAATTTATGTGGTTAATTAAAGAATAATTAAATGTGATAAAAACATACCCTATTGTACTTTATTATTTATATAACTACATGCATTTTTATATACTAGATATGGATTTATATTCAATTGGTGGTTTACAATTGAGTTTTACTCATACCCTATATAGGCTGGCTAATTCATACACAAATAAACATCTTGTTTACAGGATAGGATGAGGGAAAGATCCAAATGTTTGATGGATGATATGGGATGGATGATCGATGAGGGAACTAGACTTGGTGTTTGGACCATCATAGAATTTTCTAGTGTGTATTTTTTTGGGTATTTTATATTGAAAATTGACACATATATGGAATGACATATATATTACTTTTTTTTATATTGTTTTCTTATGTTGGTTTATTATGTGATACTTGCATGTATTGCTTATGTTATTATTCTGGTTATTGTTTATATCATATGGTTATTATTTATTTATTTTACATTGTGGAACTTCTTTGATAAAGATGGTGTAGTATCCGTATATTATATATTAGACCCTCACTGCTAGTCTGTAGACTCTTGCATATAGGGAGGTGCATCTGATGTAATGTAACCAACCCGCTCGAGGAACCATCATGTGGTACCCAGGACAGGATGTTAAAATATGATTGATGATATAAAAATGGTGATAAAATATTAATTTCTTTGAATACTGTGAACTAGGATAAGGTAAATCAAATTGTGTGAAGCACAACATCAAGTACTCATATAAATTACACTAATTTCATTAGTATAAAGGTGGAGGTCCCGAGTTAACTCTTTGGTGGAACTATAAAAACCATATAAGAGGTTTAGAATTTTCACATGGATTTAAGTGGCCTAGATATATTGGAGAAAGGTTGGTACCTAGAAATGATTATGGATATTCTATAATCTAGTGAGCATGTCATGTTTGGTAGCTGATAAAGTGTGTTATTCTCGAAATGTTTTGATATAATAATCATTCATTGGAAAGAATTATTATTACACAAACATTTCGAATAGAGTGAGTATAAATTAATACAAATAAAATAAATATGTGGCTCATAGTGAGTCCCTAAATGATTGAGATTCCTTTAATTGGTTATTAGAGTCATAGGATTTTCCATTTCATTTTTAGAATAGTTTAGTTCTCCCTTACTTAATTAAAGATAAGATACAATATATTTTCACCGTTTATGTTGTGTGGAACACCACAATGTTACTAATTATAAACATAGGTTTGACATATTAGTTCAGTAGATGAGTATAAAGCAAGATATTTTTATTCTTGTTACAAAATGACATACCTCTTAGATGCTAAATATGGAGTATAAATGGACTGTATGAATGTTTCAACCAAATCCAATCCCAATTCAAAAGTGAAATCAGATTTCTCTATATTTTTTATTATCTTTCCCTAATAACATGGAAAATGAGACTTCATTTGTGTAGTTATGAATAAACTAACCAATTCATCTCTTTTTATAACAATTTTAGATAATAATATATTTTATGAGTTTTAAAATTTATATATTTGGTAAATGGTACAACATTATGATGTGTCAGAATAAACAATTTTAGATAACTTCCACATATTCACTTGAATATTTTGGAAGAGTTTGAAACAAGTGATTGATATGAATTTTAGGTTTATCACTACCTTTTATCATCATATCAATGGATAGCTCAAACATACTACTTACATATTATAGGACATAATTTGAAAATTTGTTATGGATTTTGAGGGTTTTTAGGAGGATCATATTCTATTAGTTTATTTTTATATAACAATAGTTAATAAATTACAATTTTGATGAATCCCATTGAGTTAATTTATGATAGGACAGGTCATTCTCTCTTTTGTTTGGGGGAAGTAGGGAAGGCTTATTTGGGTAGACAAGATATGATGTAATAAACCACTAAAAAGATCTAGTAATTTAAGAATAAGAAAGAAATGTATAAAATTTGGATAAATTCATATTTGAATCGTCATAAAAACAACTTAGATTTTTTTATAACCAATCATATATTTTATAGGGTATTATCATGGTTTTATAAAAAAAGTCTAGGGTAGTAGGGAAGTTGACACTAAAATGAAATCTCCCTAATGATATCATTAATAATATCATAGATGTGGAATAATGTTGGAAATTAACTTTTTATTATAGTTACATGGATGATCTATTTTACAACTCACAATTGTGAAAATATATTTCATAACCCTCATGCATTATGAGTTTCAATCTAGTGGATTTGGACCCAGATGTGAGTTTTCTACTTAAGCCTCATCATATCATTGGCTGGCATGCGAAGAAGGTGAAAGGGTGAGCCAATATATGGTTTTTCAGGATTTTGAAAAATTTTATTGTTCCTATAATAACTTGAGATGGGAATACTAGATCTTTCATCAATGAATAAGAATTTTGGTATCAATAAAAAACTCTAATTTCCTAAGTTTGAGAATTAAAATGGTGGGGAGTAATTTCGAGCCCTGTTCTAGGTATGGAAAGTCTATATTTGATATATATGATTTTTTCTGAGGTTTTTAAATTTAATAGGAATGTTTTGAAATATATTTCATGGTTTCATAGTCTATGAAAGTTCTTAGGAGGCATTCATCAATTAGGGATGACCTACTAAATATTTTACATACCAGGTCATAGGATCATGTGGGTAGAGGTGTCAGGTGATGTTATCATGGAGATCAAGTTTGGTAGAAATAGATTCATAGATGGTTGTTGATTTCATAAATTATTGAGGGAAACTATAGCTGTGGTTTTATTTTTTTTGTTTTTTATTTTTTGTAGTTTAATGGTTTTTTTCATTTTTATTTTATATTTTATATTTCATGAAATTTATTAATTTATCATTTCAATAATTTTTGGATTATGTATCTTCTATTCTCCATGGTTTAGGGTTTTGATTGTATTTTAATAGCTTATATTTTATTCAATAGAGGTAAATGTATTCCATTCGATTGTTAAAAACTATTGATGAATGTATTAAATGATGAAGTTATTATAGATGGGATTGGGGTGGTACTCTCATTCAGGTTGCTGATTTAGGGAGGGGTCATGATAAAGATGGTTTATGTCAGATTTATCTTCTAAAAAATGGTATGTATCTATTGATATTAATTATAAGATATTTTTATAGTGTTATGTTACAAAGATTAAAATTTTATTAATGATTACTAAAGTTATATGATAAATGGTAAATACTGATCAATGATCAGTATAATATAATAATAGAATGGGGTTTGTTCTCCAATGTAAATTAAATTCTTATTTTCACTTGATTTTATATAATGATTATATGTAATGTTTAATAAGAGATTATTATAAAAAAATATCATTTTATTATTTGAGAAATTTAGAGCTATCCCGATTGGTATCAATAAAGGAATATTTTAAATGAAAAGTATATAATTTTTTGTGTGGGATCTGCATCTATCTATTTCATGGAATTATTTTTTCACAAGGGATAAATGAAACATTAATCCTAGGGGATATATGGAATATTTAGTGTATTTTAACTAAAGATTCAAATTAATATCTAGAGTAATGAATATTATCCTTGAATATTAATCTTATTCATGAATCAATAATTGATAAAAAATACAACAAACATGCTTATAGACACTTCAATATTCCTTATGTTCTATATAGTATAATTGAAATGGGAAAACTATTAGACCATATCTAACATAGGTTCATTATTTATATTCTATTTCTTGAGGTTCAATAATAGATATTTTTTATAATGGTTTTACCACTAAATTTTTATGAGTATTAGTGATGTATAGTGGATCTAAGAAATTGGTTTTTTATTTATATTTACTATAATATAGTTTAATTGAGAAATTAATGTAGTGTTAATATTGTCAATACCCACACTCCTAGATCTGGTGAAATAACCATATAACATTCATTACATGAATCAAAATTTATTGCATACAATTTCCTCCTAAAAATATCTTTGTTTAGCATCTTTGGGAACTAATACATATAATAATATATAATAAATATAAAATTAAGTTAAATAGATTTAGTATAATGCCATGAATCCTTAATTTTTCTCTCTATAATGTTTGTTCATTTTTCCTGAGGATCGGATAAAACACATGTAAAAGATGATCATTTATGTTCAATAAGGGTAATAATATGACCCATCCCGACCCACCAGGTCCCCTTATGTGCTGGTAGAAAGTTTATTTTTACACCACAATCCTTCCTACAATATGTTATGGGATGGTGACTAACACTAATTATGCATACCACAACATATAAGAGGCCTTATCCCTATACACCTATACCAAAACACATATCTCTACACAAAATAAAATAATGTAGGATAAATATCAAAACCAAATACAATACAAAAATGTATGCCACTAATTCTTAATATACATATAGAGTATTAAAAAATTAAATTATAAAAAATTAATTGGGCTAAATAGGAACCCAATTATTGGGAATATACTAAAATTAGTGATATCACATTTTATGATATCCCTGAATTATATCATTTTATATAGGAATTTTGTTTCCTATATCAGAAAAAATGATTTTATTTCTATCATAGTGTATGATGTGGTGTATGATATATGATATTAAAATGCATGTGATATATAATATCATATACATGACATACTACCACATCTTCCCCTGGTTATCAATGATTTTAAATCAATATGATTGGTTTATTTATGGATTTACATACAAAATATATCCCATGAACTATTCAATGAATAAAACACTCCAATGGAAAGTAATATGAAAGTTCCATTATATTTAATCTGACATTACAATGCATTTAATCTCTTAATTTAATGAAGAGGGTCTATAAAATGGATCTGATAACTCCCATTATGGGTACCCTTGATGCATGGAAGCTAATATGAAGTGTTTTTAACCTAAATCTCCATTCAAATTCATCATTAAGAAGGATTTATCACCCATTTTTTAGTTTAGGATCCTCTCATGATGACCAAGTATCTGAATACTAGTGTAATCCCATAGATATTATAGAATTTTAGGTGCTGATTAGGGGATATTCACCAATAATTCTCCATCAACGAGTAAAATATAGATCTTATAAAAATTTACGTATACATTATTTTATGTTGTTTATTTATTTCATGTTGATGCCATTGAAGATAGATCAAGCATTTCATGTGTTTCTACGAAAGAAAAAGTTCATTAAATGGACACCTAAAACCTGTCATTTGTATAAGTGTCAGGGTGTTCAATATATAATCATTTTTTTATTGTTATTATTTGAATAAAATCACTAACATATGGTGTTTGGATCTATATTGTAACATGAAATATATTGAATTTATTTTTATTTTCATAGTTATAATGAATAAAAAAATTATATCATAAGGTAAAGTATTCATATAACTGATGAATTTATACTACATTGTAAGATATGATATCTGATATCATAAGCTATGACTTAATAATTTTTTTATAAAAATAAATCATCACATCATATTGGAAATATATAAGACACCAATACATATGATATGATACTTATAATTTTTCCTATCATAATTTGTGATATCAATCATGAATTGTTACTGATAATTATATAATTTCTCATAAAATACTATATATTCATAAAATGTCAAAAAAATATTCAAAATAAATTTGATTATGATTTATAAAAAGAATAAAATTTTATTTTTTAAGAATTTTGAAATGATATATTCCATTGGTAAATTAAATATGAGATTTTTTTTCCAATTATGAAAAATAATTAAATTTTTTTTCAAATAATTTATTTATTTATAATATTCTTATTTATAAAATGTTATCTAAAATTCATATTTATACAATTTTATAAAATATGAATATTTTTTATACTTAATATTTTTGATTCAATTATTCTTATAAATTATCAATCCATTATTTATATGATCGATATGATAACATAATATTTAGTTTTAATCTACCTTGACCTTGGTTTGTAATAAATGTTATTATATTGAATTTAGTTATTGAATGTAATTTAAACATATTATGTTTTTTAATTTTTATGAATCTGATTATTTCTTTAGTAAACAATCTTTATATTGAGGGAATTTGGGTCAGAATTCCCACTGGCTTTGAGGCTTATGCCTTGTTCTAGAAATGTGGTGGTTGGCTATCTGTGGAACCAATTTTACATATATTGGTATGTTCCATCTAATATAATTCTAAAACATAGTATGTATAGTTCATATACCTTATGAATATTATGAATTTGGATATTTATAAATATGTTTGCATTTTATTTCTGAGTGAGTAACAAAAAATTTGTGGGCTATTTAAAGAGCTACACATTAATATGGTGTCAATATATTAATTTTGAAGATGGTATGTGGATTATAAAATTAATCATTAGAATCATTCGTACATGGTGAAATATAATTTGAGATATCAGTGACTTGGTATGATGAAATATTTTTTGAATTTAGTATTAAAATGAAGTATATTAATATAGTGATACTTTAAAAAGAAAACCCTCAAATACTAGGTGTGAGATTACTTCCAAATAATCACTTATCAAGGCCTTGATAATAAAAATGGGTAATTCATTCCATATATGGGTTCCCCGAGATTAACATTTTTTAATTAAAGCAATGGGTGACCCTAATAGGATTAAGATCCAATATTTGGAATTTTCATTGGGATAAACCTTATTTGGAGTCCCTAATTGGATTAGGTTACCGAAGGAAGAGATATGTGTTTATCTATATGATGTATTGTACGAAGAGTTTTACACTCAAATATCCTTGAATCATAACTATTTTTATTGGGATGAATATCTACCTAAATAACTGAATTGCGAGAGAGATTCTATAAAAGACTCATTGCTTAATAAAAAATGGATATATTCTCATGTAATTTATATGATGCATGAGGTCATAATTTTTTATTTGAAGTACCTTCATTTTAAGTCCCTGATAAAAATATATAAATCATTATTCTCACACCAAGAAATGTCATTGTAATATATTATTATGTACTCCATGTTAATAATAATGATATCTCTTATAAGTATGTCCTATAAAAAAAGTTAAATTTTGGATATAAGGTTGATAAGTGTTCATGGAAAGAATCATTTGGATAATCTAGATGTTAGTATTATAAGGATAAATTTTTTCAACTCTAACTCATGGTTATTTGATAAAATATTTTCATCACAACTTTTTATGGTCAAATACAGAATCAAATATAAGGGGGATTGATAAAAGGATATATTGGATTTTTTTCTGATAATGGAGAAAGATTTGATGAATTATAAGACAAGACATATAATATAATTATACCTATCTGATTAGTTATATAATGGTAGAACTTTTATTTTGTTTTTAACAAAAATAAAAATTTTATTTCTGTGTCCTATTTGGAGAAGATTAGAATTTAATTCAGTATTAAGAACACAATTAATTCTATATATAATTATAGAATTTTTTATAGAATTTGGAATGTGGGAAATGGTTTATATATTCAATATATGGATAATAATTTCTACAAAATTCATAATAATAATTTCAAGGAATATTCAAATCTTAACTTTTTTTTGGAATTATCACTTTAGATATATAAAAGTTAAATGAATCCAAAGTCGCCATAGTGATAGACTGATGGACTCATTCAATTATGATTTTTTTGAAACATTTGAGTCTTTTTTATTCATCAAGATGTCTAAAGAACCATTTAGTGTAAAACATTAAATAGATATTGTTTTCATATATCTCATAAATTGTGTTGTATCTTGACTAATGAGTTTACAAGTCTGTTTTAGTTTTATGTACTTCAGTTCTACCAAATATTTTGGTGGGTATGAAAATATGTTTATGATGTGACCCAAGTATAATGTTTTTAAATAGATCAAGGAGTTTCGAAAAAAATTATATAATCAAATGGGTAAAAGTATTGAGATTATCTTAATACATTAGCATAGTGAATAATGAATCTCATAATTAGATGATCATCTGAGAGATTATGGAATTTTTCCACAACTCACTCATCCTGAAACACCATAGTAGAATAGTGTGTTTCAGAGGAGTAAAAGTTTTCTATTGGACGGTTTTTGAATGAAGATGAGTCAATATGAAATTCCTATTTAATTATTGAGTTTTTCTTTAGAGGTTGATTCATTCCCACCTAAATATGTTCCATATAAAGAGTTCGTAAACACACGATTTGAGATATGGTATAGGAAATGTACTATTTTTTAATTTATGAATATTTGTGGTTATGAAGAACTCATAAGATGATTGAAATTATAGAAACATTATCCTAAGTGTAACACGTGTTTATTTATTGGCTATCCCAAGGAAACTAAGGGATTCCATTTCTATACTCCAATAAAATAAAATATTTTGTTGCTGGAACTGGTATATTTATTCAGAAGAAATATATAAGTAGAGGATTAATTGGGGGAAAGTTAAACTTGGTGAAATTTGTGGGAAAAAATAGTTCTTGCGATGGATGATGAGTTGGTGTAACATTGAGTTGTGGAAGAAAAACAGGCTCATGAAAAACAAAAAACCAGCTCATGATAAACAAAAAACTCTAATATCTGTTAGGAATGATCAAGATCACGAGATATATATATTTATTAATTAAAATAATTATAAATTAATTTTTAAAAGAGATTAACCTACTGCATATTAATAGGCCATTGAAAGTTATAACTTAGAGTAATTGTTAAAATTCATGGAATTTTAAATGGAATCCCGGTACAAAAACAATGTTTAAAACTTTTTTGATGCACTGAAAGTGATGAAAACCATAGGGAGAATTCATTTCTTCTATTAGAAAACTTACATGGATATAAGAGTTTCAACCTATAAAAAACACCGTGTGAAAAAGGTTATAATCAAATTCATGGTATTGGATATTGAGAAACATTTTCACCTATTATGATGATAAAGTCTATTCAGATATATATTTCCATAAAATATCATTTTATTATGATATATATATATATAATGAATTTAAAACCAACATTACACAATAAGAATTTATTCATGGAAATATATATGATACAACCCAATGTTTTTTTGTTCTAATTGAGTTTTTTAAGGTATAATATTTGTAATGGTCCATTTATAGATTGAAGTATGCTTCTCAGAGTTGAAATTTATGATTTAATGGTGTAATAGAAGTGTTTTCTTTAAATAAATATTATACTTATCCATATAATATAATTAGATGGAATTTTTTAGTATTTTTTATATTTTACATATATGTCATAATCTTTATTTTAAAATACATTCCAACATTAATTCATCAAATATATGGTTTTAAAAAATGATTCTCAATGAAATACATGGCGGAGGTAACATAAATACTTTATTATAAATATTTATATAGATATATCTAAGAGTATATTTGTAAAAATTCCTGGACTAAACATTGGTAAAGATCTTATGAATTTTATCTTGGAAAATATAAAATGGCTATTTAGCAGTGTTACATGGAATAAATCTTTGAAAAATCCAAGACCATTCTTAAGTAGATTGGAAGGATATATATAATCTCTAATTTTTTCCCCATGGGATATAAAATGTATTCAATGTTGTGTATTCAACCAGATGTTACTTGTGATCTAAGAATAACCAATAGAAGTTGATACAATCGTTGTGAGTGTCACTAGACTATTATTAAAAACATCCTTACAAACTTAAGTATAAGAAAGGATATATCCTTTTGTTTTTGAGAAAATGATGAGCTCAATATGAATGGTTACACTTATTCTAGTTTTCAATTAGATAAATATTATAGGGGATATCAATCTTATGACACCCCTATATCACTTTTATTTTATTTTTTAAATTATTTTTAAATATTTTATATTTTTGTAAGATTCATACTTGAAACTTCATTTTCTGGAAAAAAAAATTATCTCCTGGTTAAAATGAAAGGTTGATTCAAGACCATATAGAATCATATGTGAATGGCCCTTTAGAGTTCAATTTTTTAAAATATTATTCATGCATAATTAGTGTGTGCTTTTGATCAAACCATGATAGTTCCCATAGACAAACATTGTATGGAATTTTTAGGCATAGGGTGGTGAAACATAGATTGAATAAGATTAGGAGAAACCTTGTGAATAACTATGCACCAACACATTATTTCTTAGAAATTGGGTTTTTCATTATCATCAAATAGGTTGGTAAACCATGTGACCAAACTGGTTGAGTGTGTTGTGATTGTCTAGTGTGGGTTATACAATTGGTTCATGGTTTCATAAATCATGCAGCCTAACTATGTGAGCTACCCATATTTCATTAAAAATAGAAATTACCCTTCTAGAATAATTTAATTTTATGTTTTTCCCACCCATTATTCTCCTCACAAAAAAACCTACAGAACATTAATGAAGATCTCCCTCCCTTCCTTTTTAATTTTTGGGACTCCTCCACCATGATTTCGAGTAGTTTCTTTAAGTTGATCCCTTTGTTCATCTAATGCCTATATTCTATATTCTTCCACACCAATTCTTCTTCTATTTAGTTTCCTCAAATGAACCCTTGGGGATACATTTTCTGATGTTAGAATTCATGATGGGTTTTAATTCTAGTTTCAGGTGTTTAGGTCTTGAAAATAGAGTGCCCTTGACTATTGGATCCTTCACCATTGAAGGTGATGTATTGGAAATTTATGAAGCTTGGTGAAAGATGGTTATAGTAGTTTTTTTGTGTTTCATTTCAATTATATATCATTTAATTCTTATTTTTTAATGTCTTGAATGTAAATTATTTTTTTATTGAAGTAAACCCCCTTTTAAGGGTGAAGAAGAGAACCAACAAGACATCATTGACATAAACATGACAAAAACCCCAATGATCCAAAATTCCAAGACCAAAAAACCCACACTACATGAGAACGTCCACTCCTAGCATCAAAATACATAAAATACATATTCATGCTTCCATCGCTGATCAGCTAGTTGTCCCGTGCATTAATGCATGGGCCAGGTACCGATAGTCGTAGCCATACCCTCTCAAACATCCAATTCTGGAAAGTGATGTTACAGTGGAAACTCATTGACCTAAACCTCATCTAGAGAAGCCTCATGTAGACGATTTGATTATAGAATCCCTTGAACCATGTAATTCTGAGGCCAATGTAGATCCAACCACCATGACCATCCACAAACTGACTTCGCGATCTTCTAACAATTCACACCACACCAAATCATCGACAGAAAATCATTAACCAAAAAATAGACTTCCTTCAACACATTCAAATTCAAAGGCACCCAAACATCTGGATCCCTCAGGAGTAGAGAATCCAATGTTACAGCTTCGAACCCGCAGCTATTTCCTCATCTCACCACATTGCACTCGACCGCAGAAGCACACGAATAACATTAAGAGAAGAACTAGAGTGGATTCAGATCCAAAACCACAGAACACTCCAAAATCAAAATCCCAGACATCCAAGTCCATGCTCCTCAAACAAAGATTATGAAAGAAAAAATTCTGAAACTACATAAAAAACACCCTAAAATGAAATAAAGGAAATAGTATGGAAACAAAAAACCCATCACCAGATCATTAGCAACTCAAGTATCAAAAATCTCCAAAAAAGGATGTCCCATCGCTGCCATCCAAACTTCCCTCAGAGAACACCACAGACCACCCAAATAACCCACAAAATACAATTATGCAAACCTCAGTCACGAATACTAGACCTATATATAGTAGTGAATTTGAATTAAATATGGTTTCTAATGTTTTCTATTATTTGAATATAGTTTTTCAATGGACTTTCTTAATATAAAAATGGAATTTAATTCCAAGTTGATGTGGAATGTTTATTGTGCTTTATTTAAAATGGATATTGATGATGTAAATAATTTGACCCTATTTTTCCCTTAGAATTGAAAAAAGAAAGAATTTTGAAGAATATTTTTCAATGATATAGAATTGTTGGATTTTCAATGATACTTATGAAAAGTGATGTTGTCTCTTGAATTTATTAAAAAGGTTGTTTCATATAATTATATTTTACGGATTATCTTAAAAGTGGATTTTAAGTTGTGGAAAAATATATTGGCATCCCATTAAGGGGTTTATAAATAAAGGATTATTTGGTGGCATGATTGAAATTTTCCCAAAATATGTGAGACGCTTTACGAAGGCCTATATCCTTGTATTTACTTCTATGTATTTTCTTGTAATGCATCGACCCTAGAATACTGGATCCAATGCATTATATTATTACATTGGAATGATTATAAAGAATTAAATCCCAAAAGACCAAATAGTTTAGTAGTTTAAGAAAACCATATTACATACATGATACACATAATACATTGATAAAAGTAAATAAAGTATAAAAAAATCTTTACATCCTTAAAACTCATTCAAAAGATTTCACTTCATAACCATGGAAATGGAAACATTATAAGGGTGATCTAAAATTTTTATTAAGGGTAAGTATAGAAGAAGCAAAAATAAATCAATGAGAATAAATATATATGGTGAGGTAAATAGATGAGAACACACTCTATTTAACTAATTGGAAAAGGAATAATCAATATGGAAAGGTAAATAATTGAAAACACATTCCATTTAATCAATAATCTAAGGATGAAATGAATCCATATATTTAATCATATGAAAAATTCATGGATAATAATAATGATAACAAAAATATCTATGAAGGAAATGGTTAATTATTATATGTTATTGTAACAACCCGAGATTTTATGAAAAATATTCTTTTAATTTCATTGATGTTTGTGTTTTAAGCTACAACAAGATTACCTTGGCTATACGCAACACCGTATGAGCTTGCAGTATACACAACACTATTCTTGGATCATGTTACACAAAATTTTGATAGTAGTTATTCTAAAAAAAATTGAGTGTATATATATATATATATTCAATGTATAAATGAGATATGGTTGGATTCTGTTATACGAAACAACGGAGGAGTCTTGCACAACACGCAACCCTAACTTGGCTTGCATTACACACAATCGCGACCTTCCTCGATAGCGTGTGTTATACGCAATACCAGGTTTCACTAAACAACGATATATGGTTATAATATTATTATGGACTAGCCATTATGAATAGTATCAACTAAATTTTTAATTTTATAACATTATTATTCATCTTACACATTTTCTAGAACATGGTATGAGAACAAAATAAATTTTTCGAGTAAAATTAGTATTTTTCAAAAAATGTAGTTTTGCCGCCTTTTGATGGAGCACCCACTTTAAATCTTGTTTTTGACATGTATATAAGTTCAATCTGAAAAAATAAAAATTTTCTTTTTAATCAGGATATAAAAATTTACTTTGGATAAATTTCTCATATTATTCTGATAACTTTCATATTTTAATGAATAGTAAAAACATGCTATATTTTAATTAAAAACAAATTTTTTCATCGCAATAATTTATATGGTTATATTATCTTTTTAATTGGGTTTAAAGTGTAATTATAATATATTTTTACCATTTAATCCAATCTTGGTCATTGGAATTAATTTCACATTGAAATTGGATATAAACAAGTATCAATCTTTTGATAGTTATTGTTTCTTAAAAAACACGCTATTTTTTGATAACGGGAATTAATTTTAAAATTAATTAATTCCACTTCTATGTTTTGAATTTGGAAAAATAGACATCAATTTTTAATTCAGAATATAAAATAATTCTTAGGCTGAATATTTGGTATTTTTCTGAAAAACTGCAATTTTCGATGAATAGTGAAACCACTTAGTGGTAGTTAAAAAAACTGACATTTTCATTTAAATGAAATTTTACGACTTCTGTGATTTGAATTTCGAAAATCCGAGAGACACGATTAATATCAAGGACTAAAATGTGGTTCAATGAGATGAAAATATTTTTTGATGAATAGTAACTTTTTACCTTTTTTACCACTATTAAAAGTAAATAGGGTAATTAAGGGTAAAAATAATAATATTATTACCCTAAAAAATGTCCTAATTCTATTGGATAAGTGTAATTCGACCAAAAACAACCTTAGAAATAAAATATTACCATTTTGGCACACAGGGATTAGATTAGGACATTTATTATTAATTTATTTAAAGAAGGGTTAAAATAGTTAAAATCAATGTTTAATAAATAAATCATTTTTAATATAGGGTTATAAAGAAGATAAATTCGACTAAAAATATTCATTAGAAATCTAAAAATATTTCCTAAATAATGGTATTTTATTTGTAATTTTGAGACATTAAATAATTTAATTTATGTATGACACAATGATGATGCAGTAATTATCTTATTAATAAAATATTGACATAATTGATGTTATAAATACCCAAATAAATGTAATTTGAGACTTTTTAGGACTTAAAATAATGTTCTAGGTTAATATTACATATTATTACTTATTTAATTAACTTTTTTCTTACTAATATTTCTTTTATGATTTTCACAAAAATCAATTAAAAAATAGTTCCAAAATTGACATAAAATAGTTTTTAAAACAAATATTATATTATTAATTGTTATTTTATTCGAAAAAAATCTATGTTTCAGCCAAATGACTTAGATAGGTTTATATATATTAATAATAAACAACTTGGGATTCGTTTGTCTTGTTATAGTGTGTTTAATAACCTTATAGTGTAAGAAAACAATAAGACAGAGTAAAAGTTAAATTATCTAACTTAAAGTTAAATCTAAATGATAAGGTTAAAATAGAATCCTAAACTTGTATAAATATTATTGGATGAGAGTATTTCTACCCATACCCACCTTAGCTTAGAAATAACTCAATTTGGAGCTATTAAAAACCGAATATGACTTTATAATAAAATTATATTTTTGGTTTTTCCAAAGGTGCCCCTCTCCTCCCTTATAAAAGGGCACCTCCTCCCTCTCTTCCTAACACCACATTGAGCCTTCAGTCTCGGAAAAACCCTGCAAAATTCTCTTCTCCACTTCTCTAGAAACATACTAGAGGTCCTGGTCTTCTTAAAAGACCAATTTTAGTTCCCTAAGAGGAGGTCTCAAAGAGGCGCTTCAAAGAAGAGGTAATGTCCGTTACCGATTCTTTCAACTTTATTTCATCTTCCACTTATTCTTCTTTAGTTGTTTCACTATGAAGTAATAGCATCAGTATCACTAATATACTGGTATGTTATTATAATTATGAAACAACCATATTTCACCATCTATCCATCCTACAGAAAATGAAATCACTGTGTGTGCGTACGTACGGAATACCGTCACCATGTCGTGGTGTAATCTATTTTCCACCACCACCTTACTTGTATGGGTATAATGGTAAAATTAATGAATATATATAATTATTTTAAAGTGATATTAATTATTTAATTTTATACATACACTTTAATACAATTCCACGATCATGGGAATGATATCATCGCTCGTGCGTACGTACGGACTACGGTCTCCACGACTCGATGAGATTTATTCTCCATGTTAACCATTCATGAATGATTATAAAGTATATATAATAAGTAATCATGAAATATATGACATAATGATGATACTAGATTTATGTTTATATATATTTATTTCGTCTACATAATTTCATTCAATTCAATAAGGAAACAAAAACAGCGTTCATGCGTACATACGGCCTACCGTCTCCATGAACGGTGTTTTTCATTCCATTTAATCGATCTATCATATATATATGTATATACTGAATATAAATTATATATAAATCATGTTTTACATTATTTAATTTAGTAAATCTGGATATATGTAATAATATCAAGAACAACAAGTCCAAACACGTAAGATAAATAAAACGATTTAACCCAAAACGCTGCTTTAACATGTAATTTTCAAAAGAACGGGTAATATAAAGTCATAAGTGAACCTTATATGATATCATAACAATGAATATGATTCTGTAATAAGTCAATTAGATTATTTAAATCATTATACAAGAGGTTCGGATACGTACGAATCATATCAGACCTATGGTAAGGGATAATTATTCCAATCTCATTCTTATCCGAGATTGCTTATATGTAAGTATTTACTGGGGTTATATTTATCATCCATCTCTATGTTTTATAAAAATGGTTTCATGTATGATTAATGTCCTTTTTACCCATTTTTTACTTTTACTACATGGTATGTATGGAATCTATCTTTTACGAGGTACTTTTTGACTTTTCCGGCAAAAGTACGAGAAGAATGTTTTTTTAACTTATACGGCACGAATGGATTTTTATGGTTTTATAAATCCTCGTTTTCATGAAACTTCCTCCAAAATATTTCATGAATATTTTCAACAAAATCAGTTCCCTTTAAAATTTCATGACATTTTGTGAAAAGAAAATGATTTTTATGAAAAAAGGATATTTTCCTCAAGAATTCATTTCAAGTGTTTTATCAAAACCATTTTTCATCTAAGATGACATTATTTCATATGTGTATGTATCAAGTATAATGTCTCTATGATTTACATGGTTTCACTTCTCTTATTATGAAGTGATATCCATTTCTTTTATATGTATTATGTGATGATGGGATGATGTTAATGAAACCGATTTTATTTATTGGGTTTTTATGAATGATGTATGTTTATTTTGTGGCACAAGTAAGAATGATTTCATTATGAGATGGGTGGGACCTATATCTCCCTCCAATGAATTGGGTAAATATTTATATCTCATGAGATAGACATGGCTAAAATGGTAAGTTAATCGGGTTCAGTGTTATAGGACTGAAATGAGGAGTGAACTCGATTCAAAAAGGGACTTTGTCCACTAAGATGGTCTTGGCAGCAATGCCTTGGATACTATGGAAATAATGAAATGTGCTAAATGGTTGCCACAATTACTTGTTTTATTCCCATGCTATTTTATCATGATTGATGTTCCCTTATTATATATGCCTTACGTACTTCCAAGATTCATGTCATTGCTCAATATTTTGATGTTTAGATTTTATGGCCATGTTTTTGCATTCAAATGTTTATAGATTGTTATATGTTCTCTATGTTTTCCCTTACTGGGCATTTGAGCTCACCCATTTATATGTTTTCTTTTCCCCAGAATATAAAGATAGGTTTTAGGTAAGAAAAAAAATGGGAATATCTTTTTTCGGAGATGTTGAAGATATTTCACCACGATTAGAAGATTTTATTCCATGTTTCCAAAGACACTAAACTATTACGATGCTTGTGTGTCTATTTTTGTTATGTATTGAGTATTCCGAAAAAATAATGTATTGTTCATGTACATCAAGTATTGGGTCTCTACAGTTGGTATTATTAGAAAGGTTTAATCAACCTTTGGAAACTAGGATGTGAAAACGTTAGTGAGATCCCTAGAGATATTTGTAAGGCATGTCTAGGGATGTCCCTAAGGGTTATTATAAGTATAGGATATAGTCCTAGAACTACAGTAACGATCTTAGAATTTTACCTAAGATGTTAGATATTGAGGGTACTCCTCCTTTATTATGTTGTTTTCTCTTGCATGGTATTTGCCTCTCACACTATTATTTTTGGGTTTTAGACGATGGCTGGAACCTGAAGGAATAGTGTTGATCAATGTAATGGACAATGCAATGATTTTCCTCCTGACCAAACCTATGTCATGGGAGATGGAGTGAAAAATCTTATTTCTATACTTACACAAGCAATGAATCATTCTGGATTTTAAAATGAGCAGAGAAAAGGATCAACATTCTGTTGAATCCTTCATGAGGCAACGTCCACCTTCATTCAGTGGGTCTTTTGATCCCTTAGTGGCTGAACAATGGATCAGTACTACTGAAAATATATTTTCAGTTCTACAATGTTATGATCATGATAAAGTCATCTTATCAGTATATCGTTGGGAAGGTGATGCTGATCAATGGTGGACTCTTATCAAGAATATGAGGCAAAGAGATGAAATTGAGTCCATGGAATGGGACGAGTTCAAGAACTTTTTTTTCAGTAAGTACTTCCCTCGTATTCTTCGAACAAAGATGGAAACGGAGTTTCTTGAGCTTAAGCAGAAGGATGATGAATCACTTGGTATATATGAAGCGAATTTTACAAGACTTTCGAGGTATGCATCTAGCTTTATCATCCAACCTGAAAGTAATGTTGATCGATTTTTCAGTGGCTTAAAACCAAGTCTTCGAAGGGAATTAGCTATAAGATACTTCACTATCTATGATGAAATTGTGTGTTGTGATATCAAGACATGACTGGAAGTTGGTGTAACATATCCATCTCATGGTTTTGACAAGAAAAGAAAGATGGAGTACAAGGAAAAATATCATAACAATGGTGAAAAAAAGATGAATGTTTCTTTATGCTCAATGTGTGGAAAGAAGCATGGTGGAGATTGCCTAAAAGGTACTAGAAAATGTTTTATGTGTGGAAAAGAAAGACATCGAGCAGTTGATTATCAAAGTAATGGTAAAAAGGTTGTTAATGATTTAAATAGAGAAATGACTACAGAGAACTCTTCAGCAACACTTCAATGCTTGAAGTGCAAGGAAATGGGGCATTATTCTAATAAATGCCCTAATCCATGGGTTAATGATGATCAACGTGAGAAACCTCTTAAGGAAAAGGATAAAGGGAAGTATCATGTGATCACTATTTGTGATGTTGAGTATGAAAATGATGTTGTGTAGTGATTAAGTGTTTATGTAATGGGATTTCAAAATAGTATCATGGAATCTCATTTATGGTATTGCGGGATTTTGGAATATCTATGTATTGGTTTTCAATAATTATATGGTACTAGTAACCCTGAAAAGGTGATTGAAATATTTTTAGAAAGCAGATGAAATTCCCATAATTAAGGGATATGGAGAAAATAATATTATAGTAGTCCTGAGCTCATGACTGATACAAGGACTAAGTGATATTATGGTTTGAGTATATAGAATTTTTGGGATTTTGGTATGTGGAAAGTGTTAAAATTTAACAACATTCATGTTTTCACTAAGGTTCAATGGGTATTCATTCTTCAAGAGAATACATGATTAAGGTATTCACATGTTTGTAATTTGACCAACAAGATATATCTTATGATATATTGGGGATAAATGATGGCATTCACGTGATTGTTATGTGACATTTCAAGTAATCATTTTCTTTATACTATGAGATTGGACCGAAGTATTTTAGATAAGCCTAAATATTGGAATGGATTATGTTGGACATAAGTTAGTATTGTTAAAGGATAGAACGTTTTTTGATATTTTTTATGGGATGTTATAGTAATGTAGTTTTAGAGAAAGGACAACCTACAGGACAGGCGATAGCCCATCGCGTCGGACAAGATTGTGGGAATCGAACCCACAACTGAAGTGCACCTGGCCTTTATCGCCTACCACTGGCCTACAGGAAGTCCCTGGTTAGTAGAAACTTGTTTTATTTTATTTATTGGTATGATATATGAAGTATAAGTTCATTTTTGGAATCGTATATGATTTACCACACCATAGATGGACTTACGTATATTTGATAACTTTTTCTAACCTTTTGTTTGAAACAAATGGAATTACCCATCATTCTATCACATCATATGTTAAAACTTCACGAAATACAAATTCAACTTCATTTACTTAAGAGATGATGTGGAAATTGTTCAAATCACAAAAAACAGTGAGATTATACAAAAATAAAGTAACTATTTCTTCTAATTCAAATTCTTCAACTTTAGGTAAATGATCTTCAAAACCAAAAATGTTGTCCTAGAGCCCTTATATCCGATGAATCAGATTTTACCCTAGATCATCACAAATTTACAGCTTTGTGATTGTTGGCTTTTTCATAGCCATGTTCTCTACCACTCTCCATCAGAACATGATGGTTAGATTTATCTTCCATATCCATATTTTCACATATGTTCTCCTATGTGGAAACCCAGTGATTAGTTAATTTGGGTAATCGTTACGTTTTGTACTTTAATTTTTAAATATTGTTTTTGGTATTCCTTTTTACGATGTGGGTTTCTATTAAAGAAACTTTCGAGTAGTAAACCATTTATAACCATGACGAATTTCGAGGGAGAAATTCATTTTAAGGGGGGTAGAATGTAACACCCCAAGATTTTATGAAAAATATTCTTTTAATTTCATTGATGTCTTGTGTTGTAAGCTACAACAAGATTACCTTGCACTATACGGAACACCGTATGAGCTTGCAGTATACACAACACTATTCTTGGATCATGTTACACACAATTTTGATAGTAGTTATTCTACAAAACATTGAGTGTGTATATATATATATTCAATGTATAAATTAAATATGGTTGGATTCTGTTATACATAATAATAGAGGAGTCTTTCACAACATGCAACCCTGACTTGGATTGCATTACACGCAATCGCGACCTTCCTCGATAGCGTGTGTTATACGCAATACCAGGTTTCACTAAACAACGATATATGGTTATAATATTATTATGGACGAGCCGTTATGAATATTTTCAACTAAATTTTTAATTTTATAACATTATTATTCATCTTACCCATTTTCTAGAACATCGTATGAGAACAAAATCAATTTTTCAAGTAAAATAAGTATTTTTCAAAAAATGTAGTTTTGCCGCCTTTTGATGGCGCACCCACTTTAAATCTTGTTTTTGACATGTATATAAGTTCAATTTGACAAAATAAAATTTTTATTCGGAATCAGGATATAAAAATTTACTTTGGATAAATTTTTCATATTATTCTGATAACTTTCATATTTTAAAGAATAGTAAAAACACGATATATTTTAATTAAAAAAATTTCATCGCAATAATTTTTATGTTTAGATTATCTTTGTAATTGGGTTTAAATTGTAATTAGAATATAGTTTTACCATTTAATCCAATGTTGGTCATTGGAATTAATTTCACTTTGAAATTGGATATAAACAAGTATCAATCTTTTGATAGTTATTGTTTCTTAAAAAAACACGCTATTTGTTTTGATAACAGGAATTAATTTTAAAATTAATTAATTCCACTTCTATGTTTTGAATTTGGAAAAATAGAAATCAATTTTGAATTCAGAATATCAAATAATTCTTAGGCTGAATTTTTGGTATTTTTCTGAAAAACTGCAATTTTCGATGAATAGTGAAACCACTTAGTGGTAGTTCAAAAAACTGAATTTTTCATTTAAATGAAATTTTACCACTTCTGTGAATTGAATTTCAAAAATCCGAGAGACACGGTTAATATCAAGGAATAAAATCTGGTTCAATGAGATGAAAATAATTTTTTGCGAATAGTAACTTTTTACTTTTTTTTACCACGGTTAAAAGTAAATAGGGTAATTAAGGGTAAAAATGATATTATTATTACCCTAAAACATGTCCTAATTATATTGGATAAGTGTAATTAGACCAAAAACAACCTTAGGAATAACATATGACCATTTATGCCCACTTGGATTAGATTAGGACATTTATTATTAATTTATTTAAAGAAGGGTTAAAATAGTTAAAATCAAAGTTTAATAACTAAATATGTTTTAATATAGGGTTATACAGAAGATAAATTAGACTATAAATATTCATTAGAAAGATAAAAAGTTTTCCTACATAATGGAATTTTATTTGTAATTTTTAGACATTAAATAATTTAATTTATGTATGACACAATGATGGTGTTGTAATTATCTTATTAATGTTATATTGACATAATTGATGTTATAAATACAAGAATAAATGTAATTTTATAATATTTATGAATTTAAATAATTTTATAGGTTAATATTACATATTATTCATGATTTAATAAAAAAAATTATAACTAATCTTTCTTTTATGATTTTCAAAAAAATCAATTACCAAATAGCGTCAAAATTGACATAAAATAGTTTTTAAAACAAATATTATATTATTAATTGTTATTTTATTAAACAAAATAAAATTTTCTGCCAAATGACTTAGATAAGGTTATATATATTAATAATAAACAACTTGGAGTTCGTTTGTATTGTTATAGTAAGTTTATTAACCTTATAGTGTAAGAAAACAAGAAGACACAGTAAAAGTTAAATTATCTAACTTAAAGTTAAATCTAAATGATAAAGTTAAAATAGAATCCTAAACTTGCCTAAATTTTATTGGATGAGATTATTTGGGCCCATACCCACCTTAGTTTCTAAATAACTCAATTTGGATCTATTAAAAACCGAATATGACTTTATAATAAAATAATATTTTTGGCTTTTCCAAAGGTGCCCCTCTCCTCCCTTATAAAAGGGAACCTCCTCCCTCTCTTCCTCACACCACTTTGAGCCTTCAAGATTGGCCAAATCATGCCAAATTATCTTCTCCACTTCCATAGAAACATCATAGAGGTCATGGTATTCTTCAAAGACCAATTTTAGTGCCATAAGAGGAGGTCTCAAAGAGGTGCTTCAAAGAAAAGGTAATGTCCGTTACCGATTCTTTCAACTTTATTTCTTCTTCCACTTATTCTTATTTAGTTTTTTCATTATGAGGTAATAACATCAGTATCACTCATATACTGATATGTTATTATAATTATTAAACAACCATATTTCACCATCTATCCATCCTACATAAAATGAAATCATTGTGCGTGCGTACGTACAGACTACCGTCTCCAAGACGCGATGAGATTCATTCTCCATGTTAACCATTCATGAATGATTATAAAGTATATATAATAATTAATAATGAAATATATGACATAATAATGATACTGGATTTATGTGTATATATATTTATGTCATCTACATAATTTCATTCAATTCAATAATGATATAAAAACAGCATTCATGCATATGTACGGCCTACCGTTTCCATGAACGGTGTATTTCATTCCATTTAATCGATCTATCATATATATATTTATATACTGAATATAAATTATATATAAATCATGTTTTACATTCTAGAATTAAGTAAATCAGGATATAAGTAATAATATCAAGAACAACAAGTCCAAACACGTACGATAAATCAAACGATTATCCCAAAACACTGCTTTAACATGTAATTTACAAAAGAACGGGTAATGTAAAGTCATAATTGAACCATATTTGATATAATAACAATGAATATGATTCTGTAATAAGTCAATGAAATTATTTAAATCATTATACAGGAGGTTTGGATACGTACGAAGCATATCGGACCTAATGTAAGGGATAATTATTCCAATCTCATTCTTATCCGAGATTGCTTATACGTAAGTATTTACTAAGGTTATATTTATAATCCATGTCCCTGTTTTCAAAAAATGGTTTCATGTATGATTAATGTCTTTTTTACCTATTTTTGACTTTTACTACATTGTATGTATGGAAGCTTTCTTTTACGAGGTACTTTTTGACTTTTCCGGCAAAAGTACGAGAAGAATGTTTTTTTAACTTATACGGCATGAACGGATTTTTATGGTTTTACAAAGCCTTATTTTCATGAAGCTTCCTCCAAAACATTTCCTGACTATTTTCAACAGAATCCTTTTCCTTTAAAATTTCAGGACATTTTGTGAAATGAAAATGATTTTGAAGAAAAAAGGATATTTTCCTCAAGAATTCATTTCAAATGTTTTAGCAAAACCATTTTTCATCTAAGATGACACTACTTAATATGTGTATGTTTCAAGTATAATGTCTCTATGATTTACATAGTTTCACTTCTATTATTATGAAATGAGATCCATTTCGTTTATATGGATTATGTGATGATGGGATGAGGTTTATGAAACCCATTTTATTTATTGGGTTTTTATGAATGATGTATGTTTATTTTGTGGCACAAGTAAGAATGATTTCATTATGATATGGGTGGGACATATATCTCCCTCCAATGCATTGGGTAAAGATTTATATCTCATGAGATAGACATGGCTGGAATGGTAAGTTAATCCGATTTAGTGTTACTGGACTGAAACGAGGAGTGAACTCGATTCAGAAACGGACTTTGTCCACTAAGATGGTCTTGGCAGCAATGCCTTGGCTACTATAGAAATCATGACATGTGTTGAATGGTTGCCACAATTACATGTTTTATTCCCATGCTATTTTATCATGATTTATGTTTCCTTATGATATATGTCTTACATACTTCCAAGATTCATGTCTTTGCTCAAGATTTTGATGTTTAGTTTTTATGTTGAAGTTTTTTCATTCAAATGTTTATGGATTGTTTTATGTTCTCTATGTTTACCCATAATGGGAATTTGAGCTCACCCATTTTATGTTTTCTTTTCCCCAGGATATAAAGAAATGTTTTAGGTAAGAAAAAAAGGGTAAGATCTTTATTGGGAGATGTTGAAGATCTTCCACCACGATTAGATGATTTTATTCCGAGTTTCCAAAGACACTAAACTATTACGATCCTTGTGTGTCTGTTTTTGTTATGTATTAAGTATTCTGAAAAAGTAATGTATTGTCCATGTACATCATGTTTTGGGTCTCTATAGTCATGATGGAGGCACATGAAAACCAATATCATCAAGACCTTTGACAAGATGGTTCAAAACTACAAGTAGAAACCCATTTAATTTTTCCAACTTATTTGTCTAATTAGATATTATCGATGCATCGAGGGACTATATAATCTCATCCCCAACCATTATTTCCCGTCCAATTCATTCCCCATATCGAGTAATCAATTTAATTAATAATTACTATGACTTATAAAATATCCATATTTAATAAATAATACAGAAATATCAATAAATCTCTAATGGAAGATAACTAACAATAATGTTTTTTGACGTTGATGAATGGAAATACTATTAAAATATCATTTTAACATTATTATGTAAAATATTCATTAAACATTAACAAGTTTCACATACCACTATGAAACATTTTAATCACAATTCCCATGAATGAATAACATTAAATGAAACTTGAAATATCATTAAAATAAGGATATCCATGATATAACTTGTCAAAATGGAAGTATATACACCATATAAATGATGATTGGTTCATAAAATTACAATATTACTCAATGAAATGAAATTTGTTTTCCATGTAACCACCCCCAAAAAATGAAATTAAATTGAGGCAAAATCCAATACCTTGTGTTTCTTTTTAGATGAACACCCTTAACCTCCTATATAATGATTTTAATGAAGTTATAATACTATAATAAAACCATGATAATATATTTCATATATTTTTGTTAAAATCATCTTTAATTCATTTCATTTATATCATAAATGAATCACATCACTTTGAGGAGGAAGTAGTCCACAAGTCCACAAAAGATGTTATCGTACTCCCACAAATGGAGTGAATAAAGGTATGCATTATATAAAAATTATAGAAGTATAAAGAAAACTTATTACTGTTTATATCATATATAAAATATATATCCATCATTATTCCTACCTTTAAAGGTGGTAAATGGAAGAACAGACAACATTGGTTCATGAGGTGGGAGTCCCCAGTACATATGAATGATGATTATGTATCCCATTTGATGGATGTTTGTAAATGTGTATGTAAAACTATTAACATAATAACATATCACTGTATTTAATATACTGATTTTATTATATAATAATTTAATTTAAGAATTAAATGGTTTGTTTGAAGATGTAAAACGAAATTCTTCACTAATGATTGTATCCTCTTTTTTGGTTAACCCATTTTGGATTATACTAAAATACTTTCTTGGTTAGATTTCTCCCAAAATGAGGCTTCTATTATGAGGGTAGGGAAGTTGGGATAATTTTTCTGGTATGATTTGGATGAGATAAAATGATCAATGTGGTGTGAGGAAGTGGGGATGAGGTTCCCTTTTAGGATTGAGGTAAGGGTCACTTTAGGAAACTCTCTAAATATACAATTAATATAAATAACTTTTCAATTACAAATGGATAAAAAGTAATTTACTTGTAATATAATATGATTATGGGTCTAAATCCTCTAAAATAATTATTTTTCTATAAGATTATATCACACTCTTTCTCTTATCATTTTTCTTTAACGCTTAGTTAAAACATTTAACTCTTACAATGACAACTTGGTTTTTTAAATCATTAAGGTTTAATATAGTTACTATAAGATTCCAAAAAAACCCCTAAATGAGTAATAGGTTACATATTAAAACTTATTGAATTAATTGAGAATAAATTTATTTTTTTATAAATTTAATATCATGTAATAAAATATTATTTTTATTAAAATATCATTATTCCAATTTTGACAATATTAATTTCTTGACTTCTTAAAAAAATATTAGTACACAAAATAACATTGAAATAAAACATTTAATACATACCAAATAGGTCTAGGAAATGTAAAACATTAGTTTTGTACATTAATTATATCAAATTATAATTATTTTAATATTTTTATAACATTTATTTAATATGTCCATTAATTAAACAATTCTTGCATCATCTTTGTGTTAGCCTTTAAATTATTTATCTATATCTTAAAAATTAGGAAAAAAACATGATAAATATATAAGATTTATATTTCAAATCAATATTTATAGAATAATTTATCTTTTGAATAAACATATAAAAAATGTAACACTTATTATAACATGAGTATGACATATTTGACTTTCCATAAAATAAAATATTGTAAAAGGCTTAAAGCCACCTAAGTGGCTCTAAGAGGGTATAAAATTTGCCCAAATATGATTCTAATTAACACTAACTTATTAAATAAAATTATTTCACGTGTTAGGGTCCTCTTATAATACATATAATATTATTTTTACCCTTAACTACTTTATTTATCCTTAACTGTGGTAATTAAAAAATAAAAAATATACTTTTCAAATGGTCCAAAAATAAAGGGGACATATTTGATAAATTTTTTATCATTTTATTGAAAATATTGAATCCATTTTACAAATTCAAAATAAAAAATTGGGTAAAATTAATTTAAAATCAATACCATTTATGGAATGATAAAACATGGTTTTAAAGTGAAAACATTCAAAAGATTTAAAGGATTTTATATAAAAATTCAATATACATTTTATTCCAACAAAATATATTATATTAATTGATAGACATTTTATATAATTATAATTTAAAACTAATTAAAATATAATCTATCACTATAAATTATTTAGATAAAAAATTTTGTTTTCAATTAAAATTCTATATTTTATCCCTATTAATCAAACCATGAAACTTGTAAGAAAAATTCCAAAAACTCAACAAACATATATTTCTATATTTCTCATTCAAGGAATAATTTTTTTTCAATTAAATTCTCTTAAAGTGTCCAAATTTGGATTTAAAATAAGTACACCATTAAAAGGCGGTAAAATAGCCTTTATTGAAATATAGTTTTTTGTGTGATAGTGGGTTTGTTCATATCTTATGCCTATCAAATATGTTTACTATATTTAAAAATATTTGATTGGATATATAACATAAACATTAACCATATAGATTCTCTATAAGTATTATGATATAATTTATTGTAAAAAATGGGACTAAATAGTGTTTTATTTAAACTAGGTGTTGTGTGCATTGTAAGCTAGGAAAAAAATAACATTTATTCTAAATGGAAAATATAGTAATATTTTATGGTGATACATTTTTCCCTCCTAAAAAAATTCACCCTCTAAATTTTAGGAGTCTTCTCTTCTGAAAAGTATTTGGGTAGTTCTACTTCATAGAATCCTCTAGTTCTATGGTTTCTTCCTCAGTTTTGTGATTTTTCCAGAGTACCTTTACCAGGAGGGTCATCCAATTCATCAATACTTTCTCTATGGTATCAAGAATATAGATGGGTTATTCACTGTATGAAAGTTTGGTATATAAATTTATTTCATCCGAGGGGATCACATGTGTTGTTTTAGGAATTTACTTCTGTAGCAGAGATATATGAAACACATCGTGTACTTTTGATATATTTAGAAAAATTTCCAAATGGTATGAAATATATCCAACTATTTAAAAAATATTAAAGGTTCTAATGTTCATGAGACTAATTTTTTTCTTTTCTTAACCAACCTTATAAAACACTTCCATGGATATGCTTTCATGAAAACATGATCTCTCACTTGGAAATCTAAATATTTCCTCCAATTATCATCATAACACATTTTCCTACCTTGAGCTACTTTAATATGAGCCTGAATAGCCTTTAACATTATCATCGTATCTTCAAATAGTTATAGGGATATGAGTTTCCTATAACCAAATTAATTCTAACAAGTTATATTATGACACCTCTTTCCATATAATTATTTATACAACATTATTTTAATACATGAATGGAAACAATTATTGTTGAAAAACTCTAACAAAGGTATGTACCAATCCCATATACCCCAAATGTTGAGTGATAATTACCTTAATAGGTCTTCCATAATTTAAATTATTCTTTTAGACTGTCCTCCAATTTGAGGATGGTAGGTAGTGCTCAAATGAAACTCAATATTAAAGGCCTTCTAAAGACTCTATATGAATTTTGAGGTAAATTAGGTATATAGATCATGAAAACATGATAGTGGTGTGCCATGAAATCTTATAACTGCATCCATATAGATCCTTGTGAGGTTTTCAAGAGGAATCTCTCCTCTTATCGAAAATAAATGTTCATATTTGTCTTGGAGATCAATGATAATCCATTTTACATTATTATTTCTTGGATTATATGGTAATCCTATCACAAATTCCATTTTAATTTCATCCCATTTCCACAAAGGAATAAGAATAAGTTGTAGGACTGCCTTGGGATTCTACATCATAGATTTCACTTGTTTAAAAACCAAACATCTAGACACATAATAATCAATTTATTAGGTCATGTTCTCCCACCAGAAATTTTCTTTCAAGTCCATATTCATATTTTTGCTACTGATGTGTATAGATAAATTTGGGATATGAGCATTGCCCAGAAATTTCCTTTTTTCCCAGATATAAATAGGACATGTAGCCTCTATATGAATTTTAGAACATCATCTTCACAAACAAAGTTTTCTAATTGTCCTTCATTCACACATTTAATATTCTTCTAATGTTTCTCATTATCAGATTAAGTATTCTTTATCATATCTATTAAATATTGTTTTCCTGTCATTTGAAAAATGATTTATGTTTATCCTTTTATATAAATTCCCATATCTATATTCACTAGATCCATAAACATTGGATCCTTAAAAGTCATCATTTGTTTTAGAACTCCCTTATCCTTCATAATCGATGTGTCAACTACCTTATTTTATTTCTCCATGTGGTAGTGTATTAATGAATAATAATTTTTAAGTATCTCATGCCATTTTATTTGTCTCATATTGAACTTTTTATGTCAGAAGATTTATTTTATAATTTTATGATCCATGTGTATCTCATATATTTCACAATAGAGATAATATCTTTGTACTAGAAAATAAAATATTACATCTACAAGAAAAAGATCATCAGTATCATAGTTCTATTTTTTATTGTTTAATTACCTAGATTCATATGTGATAACTTTATCATTTTTCATTAGGATACAACCAAGACCCTTCTTCGATGCATCACTATATATGAAAAACCCATCACATTCAGATTGTAGGGTTAAAATAGAAGCATCAAAAATCATCTCTTTAGTTAATAAAAAAAATTCAAATTATATTTTCCAAAAAAAAAACATACCCCTTTATGTGTAAGTTTCTTTAATAGGTTAACAAATCAAGAAAATTTATCAATGAACCACTAATAATAACTATCCTAACAAAAGAAACTATGATCCTCATTTATTATTCTTAGTGTATTCCATTTTATAACTAACTTTGTATTTGAAATATCAACTAATATTCCGTCCCTGGAGAAAATATGGATAATTAAAGAAACATATGGAATCCATAAATCATGTTTACTAAATTCCCATATAATTTTTCCCTTTTAAGAGTATTAATAATGATCTTCAACTGATTCTCATAATCCTCATAGCTTTTGGAATACACCAAAATATCATCAATGAATACTAAAATGAAATAATCAAGATATTTCTTGAATAATATGTTCATTAGGTACATAAAAATATAGGTTGAATTAGTAAATTGGAATGGAATTACTATAAAATTATAATTTATATTCCTTATCTAAAAATATTTCTTTAGAATGTCTTCCTTCTTTTCTCGCAATTGATGATACCCAGATTGAAGGTCAATCATTGAAAAATATTAGTCTTCGGGGTATTGATAAAAAAAGAAATCAATTTGAGGTAGAGGATAATTTATATTTATTTTAATAGAATTTATTTTCCTATGATATATACACAACCTCATGGATCCATATTTCTTATTAATGAAAATATTGGGGCTCCCCATAGTGAAACACTAGGGTGTTTAAATCCCTTATTAACCAAATCCTTTTGTTGTTTTTTAAAATACAATAATTCCATAGTGTTCATTATATAGGGATTCATTGATATTGGCCTTATATATGGGATTAAATTAATGGAAAATTCAACTTCACACTCTGGGATATGTCTAGGAAATTCCTCAGAGAAAACATCAATGTATTCCAACACAATAGGTACATCCTCAATTTAAAGGCTACCTTATATGTCACATGATGTTGTTTTCTTGTAATAGATGATAATTTCATTCAGTGGAGCTACTGGGGGTGAATTTAAAGAATAATTATGTTAGTAATCTTCTTCCCAAAAGATATGTAATTTTATATCTTCCTCACAAATCGTAATTTTGTTTTCTAATAATAAATTTTCACATCAAAATTTTAAATCAGCTCATTACCAAGGATTATATAAAATTAAACCATATGTATGATGATAAGTTAAGAAAATAATTCATTTTTTTGTGTCATACTAGGTATATCGAAATAAATAAATATTTAAATGATACTTCCCATAAGAATTTTTACTGAAAATCTATAGATAAATTAAAAGGAAAATGTATAATTGTTTTGGTAAACTGGGTGGATATAAAGAGTCTGATGGTCGAGAATTAAATAAATCATTAGATAAGTTGTAAGATAATATTAATATACCTTCCACTGTATCATTGGGTACTTATACCTATATTTTACTACTTTCAGAAGATTTTCCATCTCCCCTTAGCCTCTTCTATTGTATATTCTCCTAATTCTAGGGGAATATGTTTACATAGTGTCCCATATCATTATAATTGTAACAAAAGAAATCACTGATTTATTTCTTCCCCTTGAATTCTATAGAAAATTTAACCCATATCTTGGAACTTATAACAAACTTCGGGTCCCTTAATAAATTTCCCATGGTGCTTTTTTTCATATATTTCACTAGATGGAAATTGCTCAAACTAATTATTCTTCTTTGAGGCATTCCCTTTTCTATGGTTCTAAGATGGTATCTTATTTTTTGGGTTTCCTTTAAATATATTGATTCTCTGAAATTCATTTTCTATCTTTGAAAAACATAATACTATTTCATCATATGATGAGAAATTATGAGAAATAAGTTCCCTTTAGAGAATAGGCTCTAGGACTTCAAATAAGTGATTAATATTTCACTTTGTGTTTCATATATAATTTTTAGCATACCTAGATAAACTATTAAATGTATCTTCATAATATTTAACACTCTATACTTCCTTTTTATTTAGGATATTCAAATTTATCTTCATATCAATTTTTTTATCACAAGGGAAGTATTTATCGAAGAATGTCCCCTTAAATTTTCTTTATTCCATGAGTTTTATTTATTCTTCATCACTAGTATTCTAGATTAGGGACCACCATTGATCAATATCACTTTTGAGACAGTAGTCTATAAGTGTATCCTTTTTCATTTCAATTCATCCCAATGCCATAAATATCTTCTCTAGATACTTAATACATTTCTAAAAAATAATTGGATCAGTAGTCCCACTAAACAATGAGGGATTACATTGAAAAAAGCAATAAAATATTTGATATTATCTCTATGTAATAGGTTCCTCCATTTAAGAAAGGTTATTTTACATAAACTAATAAATCTTTCCTAATATATCCATAATTTTTCCTATTCCAATACCAATTGTATTGGTTTCCTCAGTGGGTAAACCTCTACAATTTATATGAGTATTGATATTATTCATCCTTCTAGGATCCATTTGTAAATAATGGAATATACTGGAATAGCACATAAAAGCATGAATTTTAAATCATAATTTATAATTCCAAACATGGTATAGTACTTAGAATTGTAAGATTGGTATAGAGTAAGAGGTTTCCAACCTCTGATACCAATTGTAGGATCGAACTAGTAATGAGATGCTCAATTTACAAGAGGGGGGTGAATTGTACACTTTAAAAATTCCTTTGGAACCTTTAAAGTTAGTTAAGAATAACTATGGTTTCCTTAAGAGAAGGAAAGGGCTAAGTTTAACAAAGTTAAACTAAGTAAATTCACAACACCTCTAATTCCAAAAGCAAACTTGGAAAGAGATTCCGAAAGTAGGTTCCGGAAATATGGTTCCGGAAATTGAAACGTAACAAAATATTGCACTATGAGATTCTACCTTAAAGCATATAGAATCTAAATGAAACAGAGTACAAATAAGGAAGTATAAGAAAGTTATACTTTCCTTATAATACAGAATGCAGAGGAATATAAACAAGTAGTTAAACTACAAGTAACAAGATATAAGTCTTTTAACCCAAAGAGAAGGGTATCCGACAACCTTGGATAAAGGTCCCTTGATTTATACTTTCAAGCAAGTCTGTCTTACCCACACCAGGGTAAGCCCTCGATACGAAGATTGGAGTCTCTGTCTCGCTATCCCCGGATGCCCTCATCATTAAGGTAGTTAGCAACCTATGTCTTCCTCATCAAGGAAGCCCTCGAACTTCAAGGTAGTCGGCACCTCTGTCTTCCTATCCCCGGAAGCCCTCGAATGTAATCACCAACATTCGGAGTCGCACGAATCATTGAGAGTTAATAAGTGCCTCTCTCTCTAGAAATCACTTCAAGTAGATTAGTCAGCCTTTCAGCACTTGCAACAGCTCTTTTCAGCACTTGCAACAACTCTTTTCAGCTCCATGCTCTTTCAAATGAGCTCCTATTTATAGGTAAGGTCGGCTCCTTCTCCAACGGTCATATTTTCCATAAAGATCGGAGGGACATGTACACGTGTCACTTAGACAATGTTTATTTTATAACAAAACAGACGACATCGTTTTATAACAAAACAAGTGTAACAGAATGTACGGCATCGTTTTAAACTCTAACACAAAAGTTCAGAATGAAAACTTCGGAGAAAAGGTTTGGAGTGTAAGGAACAATAATAAAGAGTAGACAAATTATAGAAATGTAAGAAATATAGAAGATCGGAGTCTAACCAAGATATTTTTCGGAGTCTGAATTAATTCAGAGTGTATAAAACAAAGATACTCAAATTCTTTTTAATAGGTGAATTTGGAATGGGAATTCGGAATAGGAATTCATCATCAGAAATCGTAATGAGAATTCATCATCAGGATTCGTAATGAGAATTATTCATTGGAATTTGTAATGAGAATTCTTATTCAAAATTCGTATCCTGAATCTGGAATAGAACTTAGTCATAGTTCATATCCGGAATTCGGAATGAAACTTCCTTATAGTTCTTATCCAGAATCCGAATCCTAAAACAGAATGCTTTATATCAATGTTTCAATGATTCCGAGAAAATAGAAATGAATCTGAATCTCATACTTAAGAAAAATATGGATGAAAATAAGATAAGGATAATTTTTCTTATAAAAGAGAATTTTCTTATAAAAGCAATTTCTTAAGAATGTATTTTTCTTATGAAAGCAATTTTCCTTAAGAAAACGATTTTCCTTATAAAAGCGATTTTCCTTAAGAAAGCAATTTTTCTTATAAAAGCGATTTTCATTAAGATAAGGTGTTTGTGATTTTCAAAATAAGAAGGAATGGAAAAGTCATAAGAAAAACCTTATTGACTCAACAATCTCCCCCTTTTTGGAAAGCATGGACATCCTTACGAAAAATAAATGAAGAAGAAAGAAAAACATTAAGTCTTATCCCACTTTTCTTTAAGGATATTGATGAATACGACTAAGTCCCCCTTAGGCTTTGAAACTCTAAGGATCGTATTCAGATTTCCGGAGTGATAAATAAGAAGGTCTTCTTTAATGAAAAATCACCCCCTTAAACAAACTCTTATTAGAGTTTTTTTAAGGATCTTTTTCTTCTCCCCCTTTGATAAACTCTTATTAGAGTTCTTCTTTTTCTTAAGGATCTTTTCCTTCTCCCCCTTTGTGATTTTCAAAAAGAATTGGAGGGAATGGAAAAAAATAACAAAGTACCTGAAAAATTAGTAATGACAACAATAGAAACGACAAGCACTACTTTCATTAAATTTGAAATCTCAGCAACAAAAAGAATACAACAAAAAGATCGGATTTGGTTATTTCAGATCTTTTTCCTTCGACATGAGCCCCTTTAGAATAGTCTTGATCTTCTTCGGGTCTTTATGATCTTCTTCAGCTTTCTTCTCTAAGACAACTATTCTTGCGGATTGAGCTTCAATTTTTTCTTCCTGGGCTTTGATCTTTTCTTCCTGAGCTTTGATATTTTCTTCCTAAGCCTTCATCCTTTCTTCAAAATCAATCTGATGATCCCTTTCAAACTTCCAGTTTTGAGAAACAGAATTCAGCTTCCCATTCAGATCTCTCACTTCTTGAATTCGGAAGTTCTTTTCTTCTGTCAGCTTCTCTTCAAAGGATGAAGTTAACTCTTTATCTTCTTGTCCTCGGTTTCAAAATCATCTTTAACATTGTCTTGAAACTCATCGAACAACCTCATCTCTTCCATGGTCTTCTTCGACCAGTTTGTCATCCTATTGCAAGATCTTCTATGAGCTTCGTAACCAACAAAAAACATTTTGAACTGAGCCTCAATCTCAACGCACTTGTCCATAACCATAGATACAGAGTCTGTTTTCTGACTTAAAGCATGTTGGAGCATCTGACATCTTGAATCAATACTTGAGAAGGTCGGAATGGTTCCCACCAACTTCTTCAAGGATTGAACAACAAATTCATGCCCCAACGAGGATGACTCTGAATTTGAAATCTTGCTTGGAGAGTTTTCTTCATCAATAAGCTCCAACTTCCTTTTAGATGAATCACCAAATTCTCTTTTCTTGCTAGCCACTGATTTCGGAGTTTCAACAAGGAGTTTCTTTCCCTTGTCTTTTTTCGGAATCGATTCTTGATCAGGAGTTTTCTGCTCGCCAGTAGACACTTGAATAATATCATCAATAATTTTCTGAACAACATCTTCCTCATTCTTATCCTTTTCTAGAGTTACTAACTTAGAGGATTCAGCCTCTGATGTTCGGAGTGATAGATGTTCCGAAGGTGATCCTTTATAATCATCCACTTGTTTCAAAAGATCTCCTATTTCACCACTTCCTTCAGCAACTTCTTCTTCCTCTCCCACTTGCTGAATCTGCTCGATTTGCTCAGCATGCTCAGTTGTAGTCTCTTCCGGAAAATCAAGGTTTCTTCTTGGAGTCTCAGGTAGAGATTCCAAGGAGAAATATCTTGGAACTGGAATGCTTCCGGATACTATTTCATTAAATTTCATCAAATCTTGGACTACCTCGGCTTCTGAAATATTCTTCTTAAGCTTCTTTTCCTTTACTTGTTTTTGAAGTTCATCAGCAGTTTTCTCCTTCAAGGCCTTAGCTTCCGCAGGGTCCAATCCGAACTGCGGATCCCCTTCTTTCCTTTTCTCTTTATCTGCTCTCCACTTCGCAACAACCTCATCAGGATAGGCCTTATTCTTCTTTGGTTTGGTAGGATCGGTTTGAACTTCCTTAGATTTATGATCTTCAATTTCAGCTGCAACTTCCTTCAACTTTCTTTTCTTTACAGGTTTGGATGATTCCGGTTCAGCAGCCTTCGGAGCCGTTTCTTCTTGATTAGGAAAATCAACGAACTCACCAATCTCCTTGTTGAAATCCACATCCATCCTCTTAAGGGTGTCATCACTAACCAACAAAATTTTACAAACCCTTGTCTTAGATCTGCAAGCTTCCTTGAAAGATTCAAGGCACCGAACTATTAACTTTGATAAAATTAGTGGGTACATTACGATCTTAGCTCTGAGATTTCCTTTCTTAAGATTTTGAATGGTTATAAGGATGTGCCTCATGAAGTTAAACTTCCTTAGATTTATCATAAAATCTAAGATATAGATCTCACTCTTCTTCAAGCTATCTTTATCACCTTTCCTCGGTACGATAAGCCCTTGTACCCACAATTCTAGAATCCGGAAATTTGTAGGAAAACTAGCAATCTTCGGAGCCTTGTCATCAGCCAGTCCGAGAGTTTCTAAGGCTTTTTCTTTGTCGAAGCTACCCTTAGAGTCCAGCAATACATGAGAAATAAATTCGGCTTCTCCTTCATAGGACAACCCTACCAAGCTTGCAGTCGTGGTATAAGAAAGCTTATAGGTCTTGCCATAAGACTTAAAAGAAAACTTCTCCCTATTATCTTCCTGAAAGAAGGAAACTGTTTCATAGAACTCAACAAGTAATTCCGTAAAAACATCGTCTTGAGTCCCCGGTTTGGATACAGCAACATCTTCCCAGCCATTCAAATTAATATTCTTTGAAATAAGATAATCATAGTTGTTGAAGAAATCCGGATGGACTAACCTTTCTCTGTAAACTAACCATTGCGAAATAGGCTTAGTGGATGACATTTCTTGAGACACTAACTCTGCACACATTCAGATATGTAATCCTCTGAGAAGTTCGGAATGGAGACAACTGTAGTTCAGAACGGCCTTAAAACAGAGAGGCAGAGATTCGAGATGCGAGAGCTTGAAATCGATGTGGGATAAGTATTTGGGTCCCCTTTATATAGGCAATGAAATGACGGTTCAACTTCCACGGTTGATCTAACGGTTGTGATAAGCTGAGATCAGATCTAACGGTTGAAAACTTGAATCCGATCTTTTTGAGGTTTTTATTTAAACAAGGAATTAAGAAAACTAAAATCCGAAAACATAATACAAGAAAATGCCAGCAAGTAAAATATGACTACGAAAACATGAGTAAGGTAATCATACCTTTCAGATTGGATTTGGAGGATTATTCGTAATGGGTAATATAACAAAGACTAGAAAAAAAAACATTATTATGAGAAGACAGATTTCGGAAAAATTTTACTATGGAAAATAAACTTAGTACGAAAAACTCATTACGGAACATTCATTATGGAAAACTCAGTATGAAAAACAAACTTAGTAAGGAAAAAAAATAGTACGAAAAACTCATTACAAAGAGTTTAGTACGAAAAAGACATTACGAAGAATTTAGTATGAAAATTCCGTTATGAAAATTCTAGTACGAAATTTTCCATTCTGGAAATTTTCAATACGAACACTTCCATTCCAGAAGTATTCTGTACGAACATGTCCATTCTGAAAAACCTTAGTTCCGGAAGTTCCATTTTGGAAATCTTCGTTCCGAAAAGTTTGAAAACAAATTATGAAAAACTTTGTTAAACTAACATTCAAATGTACTCCCCCTATGAAAAGGAGTTTATTACTGTAAGGAGACTTTTTCAACAGAAGGTTAATTTAAGAAGGATTACCTTACGGATATCATTCCTAACTTCTGTTTAATATATTCAAATCTATCAGAAGGCAAAGATTTTGTGAAAATATCAGCAAGTTGGTCTTGCATTCCAATAAACTGAAGAATAATATCTCCTTTAAGTGTGTGATCCCTAAGAAAGTGATGTCTAATATCTATGTGTTTTTCACGGGAGTGATGTGCAGGGTTCTTACTGAGGGCAATGGTACTTTTGTTATCACACAAAATTTGTGTTTTAGTAAAACTCAATCCATAGTCTGTGAGTGTGTGTTGCATCCACAACACTTGTGCACAACAAATTCCAGCTGCTACATATTCAGCTTCAGCAGTGGAGAGTGCTACAGAATGTTGCTTCTTGCAGGACCAAGAAACTAAAGAATCTCCTAAGAAATGACAGGTTCTGGATGTACTTTTTCTATCCATTCTACATCCACCAAAGTCAGCATCAGAAAAGCTTTTTAGTACAAAATCATTTCCAGAAGTATAAAATAATCCTAGATCCATGGTTCCCTTAAGGTAGCGAAACATTATTTCTACTGCCTTTAAGTGAGATTTTTTAGGACTGGATTGATATCTTGCACATAAGCATACTGAAAACATTAGGTCTGGTCGACTAGCTGTTAAGTAAAGTAGACTTCCTATCATACCTGTAAAAGATGTTTGATCTACTAGTTTCCCATCTTCGTCAAGATCTAAAGAGTGTGAGGTACCAATGGGAGTACTTATACTCTTAGTGTTATCATAACAATACTTTTTAAGAAGATCTTTAATATACTTATGTTGAGATATTTAGGTTCCTTCTGGTTTTTGAGAAATTTGAAAACCAAGGAAAAATGTTAACTCACCCATCATACTCATTTCAAACTCATATTTCATTAGATTTGCAAAAGAATCAGGAACAGATTGTTGAGTTGAACCAAATATAATGTCATCAACATAAATTTGAACAATCAAAACATTTTTCTTATATTTCTTTATGAAAAGGGTTGGATCTTCATTTCCCTTAACATAGTTATTTTGAAGCAAAAATCCAGTGAGTCTATCATACCATGCTCGTGGGGCTTGTTTAAGGCCATAAAAGCTTTGGTAAGTCTAAAAACCTGATCAGGATGTTTTGTATCTTCAAATCCAGGAGGTTGTTCAACAAAAACTTCCTCTTGAACATAACCATTAAGAAAAGCACATTTCACATCCATTTGGAAAATTTTGAAATTAAAGAATGCTGCAAAGGCAAGTAGAATACGGATAGATTCATGTCTAGCTACTGGAGCATAGGTTTCTTCATAGTCTATTCCTTCTTGATAATTATAGCCTTTAGCAACAAGTCTAGATTTATTTCTTATTATGACTCCATTTTCGTCACATTTATTTCTGAAAACCCATTTTACTCCAACAACAGAAGTTTCCTTAGGTCTTTCAACCAAGGTCCAGACTTTATTCTTTTCGAATTCATTTAGTTCATCTTGCATGGCTTTGATCCAATCACCATCACCTAAAGCTTCATCAGTGCTTTTAGGTTCTAATTGGGAAAGAAATGCTAGATGTTCTACTTCATTTCTTAAGGAACTTATAGTCCTTACAGGTTGGTTTACATCAACAATGATACTATCACTGGGATGATTCTTAAGAAAAACCTGATTTGGGTTTTGTAAAACCTGTTCATCAACATAGGGTAGAAAGTCTTCTGGGGTAAATGTTTCAGAAGTATCTTCTAGAACAATTTCCTTATCATAAGGTTCTTCTATCAAAGGTTGACAATCAGTTTTTGAAAACACATCCGAGGGAGAATGTTGGGATGGTTTAAAAACAAAAGGACCTGATTCATCAAATTTTACATGTACCGTTTCTTCAACAGTACAAGTATTTTTATTAAAAACACTATAAGCCTTAGAGGTTGTGGAATATCCTAAGAAAATCCATTCATCAGATATTGGTGCGAATTTATGTATATTATCTTTAGTATTAAAAATGAATACTTTGCAACAAAAAACCTTGAACTAGGATAGCCTAGGTTTTCTACCATTCCATAACTCATAAGGAGTTTTATTAAGAAAAGGCCTAATCAAAACTCGATGTATAGTATAGCAAGAAGTACTTACAGCTTCAGCCCAGAAATGTCTAGCAATATAATATTCACTCAACATGGTTCTAGTTATTTCTTGAAGAATTCTATTTCTTCTTTCAACAACACCATTCTGTTGAGGAGTTCTAGGTGCTGAAAAATTGTGAGTAATACCTTTCATACTACAAAAAGTTTCAAAATTTGAATTTTGAAATTCTCCTCCATGATCACTATGAATAGTTTTCAGTGGATGGTTTTTCTCATTTTTAACTTGAGCACTAAAAATTTTGAAATAGGAAAATGCTTCAGATTTCTTTTCTAGAAAATAGACCCAAGTAAATCTAGTGTAATCATCAACTAGAACAAACACATAGTATTTTCCTCCAATACTTCCAGTTTGTGTTGGACCAAAAAGATCCATCTGCACTAACTGTAATGCATCGATTGTTGAGACATCACTGATTGACTTAAAACTATATTTATGTTGCTTGCCATATTGACAAGGATCACAAACTTTAAAAGAATAAAATCTAAGCTCCGGTAGATCCTTAACCAGTTTCTTCTTAGAGAGTTTACATAAGTTTCTAATATTACAGTGTCCTAATCTTCTATGCCATAACCAGGAATGATCGTCCATTGCACTTAGGCAAGGTAAATCTTGGCTTCTGAGATCTTTTAAGTTCAAAGTGTAGACATTTTCTTGCCTATTGGCTGAGAGAATAAATTCTTCCTTGGAATTGTGAACTAAACACTTATCATTCCTAAAATTCACAAGGTAACCTTCATCCCATAACTGGCTTACGCTAATGAGGTTGTGCTTAAGACCCTTAACAAAAAGAACATTTGAAATCAAGGTTTTACCAAGAAAAACAATATTACCAATACCAACAATATCTCCCTTAGCATTATCTCCGAAAGTTACCTTTCCTCCTTTCGTTTTGACAATCTTTTCAAAAAAACATTTGATACCAGTCATGTGCCGGGAACATCCACTATACATGTACCATGTATAGTTGCTGGTACTCTCTTTGTTTTCCTGAAATTAATAAGAAAATTAGATTTTCGGAATCCAAACTTGTTTGGATCCGAGATTTCCAGACAATAAAATTTTAGTTATCCACATCTTCTTAGAAAAGTAAGCTTTGTGAAATCCTAGAGATTGGATTTTTTAAGGAACAATTCTTTGCCCAATGACCACCATATTTACACTTGGTACAAAATGGGGCACTTTGAGTAACAAAATAATTGTTACTGAAAATTGGTTTTGCATGGGTATAACCAAATCCGGATTTATTTCTTAAAGGTCATATTTGGGAATACATCTTATCAAAATTTTCCTTACCATGGGTAAAGTTTGATAAACACTTCATTAAGGAAAAAATTTCGGACTTGAGTTTTAAAACCAAGTTTTTATCCTCAAAATAATTAGTTTTAGAACTAGAGTTAGGCTCGAAAACATTTTTCTTAGAAATTACTTTTTCTAATTCTTTAGAAAGTTTTTTATTCTCAGAACTTACATCCTCAAGTTTTTTTGAAATATTTTCAAAATCAGCATTTTTCTTATCAAGATCTTTAGAAAGATCTGATATCTCTTTCGTAAGAATAGAATTCCTAGAGTTTGCCTTATCAAGTTTCTTATTGAGTTTGGAATTCTCAATTTCAAGAAGTTCAGCAAACCTAGAGACTTCTTCATAAGTAGGTAAAGTATTTTCTTCATCAGAAGATGATTCTTCATCAGAAGAGTTATAATACTTACTATCATTAGAATTTAAAGAAACATTGGTCAAAGATTCAGCATTTCGTACCTTAGCCATAAAACAATGATTATCAACAGGTAATCTGGCTATAAGACCAAGATTCTTCTGTCCTGAAGATTCATAATCAGAAGATTCATCTGAAGAGTCACCACCACTGGCACTCCAGGTGTCATTAATTTTCAGAACATTCTTAGCTTTGGCTTTATAATACTTCTTTCTGTTCCTGTCTGAATGTCTTTCCTTCCTTTCTTTCTTTTTAAGCATAGGTAAATCTGGTCTAATATGTCCATCTCTTTTACATTCATAACAAGTAACGTCTCTATTTTTCTTATCCTTCCTGTCCTTTTTCTTATACTTAGATTGAAAAGTTATCTGTTCAGCTATCTTGTTCATCCTTCGAGCAAGATTTTCTAGTTCATTTTCAGAGACTTCACTCTCACTTGATTCGGATTGAAAAATAACTTTCTTAGACTTGGATATGGTTACTCTCTCAGGAGTCTTAGCTTTCATCTGATTTGAAGTTCTTGTAAAAGCAACGGTACCATTTCCATTCTTTTTCTTGATATTTTCAGCATCTCTCTTCATTCTGGTTTCATGTTATAGAAGAGTTCCAAAAATCTCATCAAGAGTAATTTGAGTTACCTTCTTGTTCTCATCTATAGCTGTTCTCTTGGATTCCCACTCATTGGGCATAATATCAATTATCTTATCCACACGAGCTTCATCATCTAGACCTTTCTCTCCCATATATTGTAGTCTGTTGACGATAGTCATAAATCTCTGTTGAACTTTACAGATAGGTTCTCCATAAGGAAAATTGAAGCCATGATATTCAGCTCTAAGCATAGCTCTTCTAGTTTCAATCACCTTAGAAGTTCCAAAGTGTGTAACATCTAACTTCTTCCATATACATTTAGCTGCTTCACAAGAAGAAATTTGGCTATATATATTTCTAGTCATTGAACAAAGTATGATATTGCGTACCTTATAGTTGAGTTGATATTTTTTCTTTTCCTGGTTAGTAAAGGTTATAACTTCCTTGTCAGGAATTTTATAATCTCCAGTAAGCATAACAAAGTTGTCTACTCCAGTATTGATAACAAAAGTCTCTGTACGATCTCTCCAGTATTCATAATAATTACCATCAAATATAGGTGGTCTTGTCGGATTTAGATTGTCAATTGAACCAACATTAATTCCTGCCATACTTAATATAACTTTGCACACAAACTTTTTAATAGCAAAAGTTCGTAATCACAAAGTTTGGAATGGGAAAACGGAATGGTAATGTTCGGAATGAGAAAGTGAGCAAGAAAAACTTATTCGTGAGTATAAGTATTTCAGAGTCCTTCTCTGATACCAAATGAAATATTGGTATAGAGTAAGAGGTTTCCAACCTCTGATACCAATTGTAGGATCGAAATAGTGATGAGATACTCAATTTACAAGAGGGGGGGTGAATTGTACACTTTAAAAATTCCTTTGGAACCTTTAAAGTTAGTTAATAATAACTATGGTTTCCTTAAGAGAAGGAAAGGGCTAAGTTTAACCAAGTTAAACTAAGTAAATTCACAACACCTCTAATTCCAAAAGCAAACTTTGAAAGAGATTCCGAAAGTAGGTTCCGGAAATATGGTTCCGGAAATTGAAACTTAACAAAATATTACACTATGAGATTCTACCTTAAAGCGTATAGAATCTAAATGAAACAGAGTACAAATAAGTAAGTATAAGAAAGTTATACTTTCCTTATAATACAAAATGCAGCGGAATATAAACAAGTAGTTAAACTACAAGTAACAAGATATAAGTCTTTTAACCCAAAGAGAAGGGTATCCGACAACCTTGGATAAAGGTCCCTTGATTTATACTTTCAAGCAAGTCTGTCTTACCCACACCAGGGTAAGCCCTCGATACGAATATCGGAGTCTCTGTCTCGCTATCCCCGCAAGACCTCAACTTTAAGGTAGTTGGAAACCTCTGTCTTCCTCAGCAAGGAAGCCCTCGAACTTCAAGGTAGTTGGCACCTCTGTCTTCCTATCCCCTGAAGCCCTCGAATGTAATCACCAACATTTGGAGTCGCACGAAGCTTTGAGAGTTAATAATAGCTTCTCTCTCTAGAAAGCACTTCAAGTAGATTAGTCAGCCTTTCATCACTTACAACAGCTCTTTTCAGCACTTGCAACAGCTCTTTTCAGCTCCGAGCTCTTTCAAATAAGCTCCTATTTATAGGTAAGGTCGGCTCCTTCTCCAATGGTCATATTTTCCTTAAAGATCGGAGGGACCTGTACACGTGTCACTTAGACAACGGTTAGTTTATAACAAAACAGACGACATCTTTTTATAACAAAACAAGTGTAACAGAATGTACGACATCGTTTTAAACTCTAAAACAAAAGTTCAGAATTAAAACTTCGGAGTAAAGGTTTGGAGAGTAAGGAACAATAATAAAGAGTAGAAAAATTATAGAAATGTAAGCAATATAGAAGTTCGGAGTCTAATAAAGATATTTTTTGGAGTCTGAATTAATTCAGAGTGTATAAAACAAAGATACTCAAATTCTATTTAATAGGTGAATTCAGAATGGGAATTCGGAATATGAATTCGTCATCAGAAATCGTAATGAGAATTCATCATCAGGATTCGTAATGAGAATTCTTCATTGGAATTCGTAATGAGAATTCTTCTTCAGAATTTGTATCCTGAATCTGGAATAGAACTTAGTCAGAGTTCATATCCGGAATTCGGGATGAAACTTCTTTATAGTTCTTATCCAGAATTCGAATCCTAAAACAGAATGCTTTATATCAAAGTTTCAATGATTCCGAGAAAATAGAAATGAATCTGAATCTCATACTTACGAAAAATATGGATGAAAGTAAGATAAGGATAACTTTTCTTATAAAAGAGAATTTTCTTATAAAATCATTTTCTTAAGAAAGTATTTTTCTTATGAAAGCAATTTTCCTTAAGAAAACGATTTTCCTTATAAAAGCGATTTTCCTTAAGAAAACAAATTTTCTTATAAAAGAGATTTTCCTTAAGATAAGTTGTTTGTGATTTTAAAAATAAGAAGGAATGGAAAAGTCATAAGGAAAACCTTATTGACTCAACAAGAATCAATTAAAAATTTACACATCCTAAATATTATAATCATAATATTTTGTTTCTTTGATAAAATCATTACTTTTAAATCCCTTGTAATGGGTTGTAATGAAAATGAGAATTATCCTAAGTTTATCACCCAAGAGTGTCAAACTTGGTGAACAGTAAGGCATGTTGTAGTGTACTGTGTTACACTCGAGTAAGGCTCGACGCACCTATTTAGAGTTGTTACCCCAAGGTTCATATGTTCCAGAACCATATCCACTTATTGTATCCATACAAGGATGCATTTATACGAATACCCACATAATCTATACCTTAATAAAATTCTAGGATTTTGTTCTGTACTTATCCTAGAAGTCTATATTAGGATAATTTTTCCTAATATAAATTATCTAAATTTATTTTCCAATGTTACTTCTAAACTTTCTCTCATACCAACTATAATGACCCAATCTAGAAGAGTGGAGCCGATGCATTATTTTATTACATTGACATGATTACATGGAATGAAATCCTAGATGTCCAGACATATAATGACACTCACTTTTCAAATATTAATATTACATAACTTTAGTGAAAAACAAAAAACATTACAAAAATAGATGCATGAAGAACGTAGTAGTCTAATGCCTTTGTAAACTTGGAAACATAAACACTGGTACGTAAATGAGCTACATTATCTCATACTAGGTTCTTCTTGTCTATAAACCTTATTAGAAACATCAAACATAATACATATCCTCATAAATTGTGGAAGGAAACATAAAAAGCAGTGATATCAAATGCTCAGTAAGGGTAAACAAGGGGGGACATGTAAGCATAATCATGAGAATAAGGGTATGAAAACATGATCATAAAGATATAAGATCATACCATGCATATCAAATATCATAATAGAGATCATGGCATATATATTACATGTTCCTAAGACATGATTAATTATGAAATAAAGTAAATAATCCATGAAATCATAACATTTCAAATAAAACCTAGAATTGTGGAAAACACAGAAGGATGTAATAGTATTTCCATAGTATCCAAGGAATCACTACAAAGACCATCTTAGTAGACAAAGTCTTTTACTTAATTGGGTGAACCCCATTCCATCCCTGCATTGTTGAACCAAGTGAAACCTCATTCCAGTCATGTATTATTGAATGAAGTAACCCTCATTCTAGCCCTATATTACTGAATTGAGAGAACATTTGTTCCAACCCAATTAATCTCATGATATATAAATCCTTACCCAACGCATTGGAGGGAGATATAAGTCACAACCAACATATAATAAAAGAATACATACATGTGCCAAAAGAACATAAGTAATAATATCTTAACACATGAAATTAAATTGGTATCACAAACATGTGAACATACCATATCCTGTGGAAATATATAGGTTTCATAATCATTTCATCATAAATAGAACTCGTGAAATGAAACAGATTTCAAAATCATATAACTTGTTAAAGAGAAATGAGTATCAAAACATTATTCCATTAAAACATGATATATTCAAAAAAATAATCTTATTTTAAACATTGAATAATTTCTATATAAATTCATGAGTAAAAATATTATATGTTATCTTAGTTTTCAAATAATTTTGAAATATCTTTTAAAATATTTCTTATTAAAAATATCCTTTTTTTCTTGGAGAAATGGTTTGTATAACATAAAAAATTTTGAAAACCTTTTTTTAAATACCTTTGAGAACAAATAAAAGAATATTTAAAAACAATAAAACGTTTTTAAAATAACTGTTCCTTGAAAATTATCTTCAATGATATTTTGAAAACTTTTTTGAAAACTTGGTTTTTTGAATACAATAGATTTACAACCCAAGAGAGAGACAATTATATTTTACATGAAAACATTATATTAAGTACCAAATATTAGGAAAATGATAATAAAAATAGAAGATATCATGAATAAATAGTGTATAATTAAACTCATGAATATTTTAGAGATATAGATCAAAATATTTCATTAGGGTAAGCATAAACATAATCAATATCCGAAAGCGATGAGACTGTCTCAATAAACACTTATAACTATGTAACATGGGATAATACTCCCCATGTAAGAAAATAAAATAAAATGATGCTTAAGATATTATTAAAATAAATATATTCATTGTATAACATATAAAATAGAAGTATATACACCTTGAAAAATAGTTTAGGTGCATAAGAAAACACGAATCTCAAAGAAGGAAAATTAAGACAAAACTGTTATTTTAATTACAGAATGTTTGAAAGTTAAACCCCATGAAAGAAGGATCATTAAATGGGAATATTAATAATGATAAGTACAATATACATATAATACAATCATGGGCAGTATATCAACCACACTAAATTAATGAGTGGAACATATCTTGTATCTCTCAAAAATGATAAGTGAGATGAAATCTGTTTACCTTGTGTCTTGAATCTCTAAATACTCATACAATATTAATGTATAATAAATATAAGTTTATTATACATCTGGTATAGAATAATTTTATTATATCTATTACCATATGTGGTTTTATAATGACTTTATATTACCCAATTTTTAACGATCTGATGTTAAGGTTTCACTTCGGGTAATATTCGCTTTGTTCTTCGCATGTGACTTAATTTGTTATATAATTTTTCCTTATACTTATATCATGATTCCAGAATTTTGAACATGATATAAATACTAGTTATATATAGTATATTTATATTATAAAAATTTAAAGCAATATGGAGTATGAAATGGAATACTCCATTCATGGAGACTTTAAGTTGTACGCATGCATGAACGTTATTTCCATCATTATTATCGTATTGAAAAAAAATAAGTATATGAAATATATATATATATATATATATTAAATTAGAATTAATATATCATATATATCATATAATTTCACTATACCCATCCTTAATTTATTCCATGTGGTGTTTGAATGAATCATATCACTTTGACGGGGTGGTAGTCCACACTTCCTCAAATGAGATTATCATATTGTTACCAAATATAAAGTAAAGATATGTGTATTGTAGAGACAATAAAGAATCATAAAAAAATAATAATTACAATATATTACATATATAAACATATTTTCCATCATAATGGCCACCATGATTGGTGGTAAATGAAAAATGAACAATCATCATTTTGTGAGGTAGTAATTCACCACACATCAAAACAGTTTGTCCGATATACATTAGATGAAGGTGTGTATAAGTGTAGGTAACCCTTATCATAAAAAAATCATAGTATATATATGATAAATTTTTTCTATAAAATGATGTTATAAAAATATTGGAGTGGGTGAAAGGAGAAAATAATGTAAAAGATCTTGAGATAATGTGTTACCTCTAAATCAGGTAACTCCATTTGGTTTGGGTCAAAAGGATTCCTTGTGATGATTTATTAACTTGTTAAGTATACACGGTAAATGGGTGAATTTTTTGTAATTTCATTTGGCAGTTATTGGATGAAATTAAGAGGTTTTAGAGGTGTGAGGAACATGTAAAGGTGGTTGCCTTTTATAGTGGGGGTGGGGTGGCACTCTTGTAAATATTTGAAGAGAGAATTACACCCACATATTTGATGTTGAAAGTGGATCTAATAATGGAATAAATTATATAAAAAAGATTATAGGGTATAAATATGGACATCCAATGGGTTTTGGACAAGTTTCTAGGCCGTTTTGGTTCAAAAATATAGGGGTTAGTATGTTATTATCTTAATTGTTTCCTTAACCGGTGTGATTAATTTTAATCTCATTCACTAATAATTTTGGTCACAAACCAAGTTGACCGTACTAGAAATTAAAAATTATTTTCATTAAAAATATCGAATTTATTTCACCATATTATAATCACAGATGTGGCAGAAATTAATTTAAAAATTAATCTTGCTGTCGAAATGACGCTGCGAGTTTTTAAAGTAAAAAACAATCAAACGTTTTTTTACTCTTTATATCTAATTTAAATGTGTAAATGGTTCTAATAACCAAAATTATATTAATTATCAAAAATATTATCTAATAAAAATTTTAAATCAAACTAAAATATCTTTTAACCTTATAAATAAATTGAATTAAAAAGTATCTTGGAATTAAAAACCAGTATTTTTAAGTATTCATCCAAATATGATGTTTCTGAGAAAAATCCCAAAATTTTACCCTAAGATAATTTCGATATTATTATTTCAAATATTATTTTATTTTGTAAAATTAAATTTATAAATTTTTATAAAATTACTTTCATTATTATAAGCAGTTCATTCGAGAAAATAGTGTTTTTAAACATAGAAAATACATTCCCAAAAATAATATCATTCATTATCAATATGTTATATTTATATAAATAAAATTTATAAAAGAATTGAAAATTAGTTATTACTATTCATATAATTATTTTTAATGACTTATTTATAATTATCTTCTGTAAATTATAACAATAAAAATGAGATGTTTCATAGAAACTCAGTGTTGCATGTATCATATCCCAAGTCGGTGTTGCGTGTAATATATGCCAAGTTAGTGATTCATGTAAGTGTAATATTTGAATTAGTATATTTAAATATTTAAATTTAAAATTAAATTTATTCCAAAAAAATTGGTCCATAAACATTCGAGGTGTCACATTCTACCCCCCATAAAGTGAATTTTTCCCTTGAAATTCTTCACTCGAGTAAAAACATATGAGGATACTTATGCTTCATTATATCATCATTTTACCATGTTGATTTCTCTAATTGGTGATTTTTTCAGGAAACATTGATTAGGGGAGTGGTCATGTTTCATATAACATTCTTTGATAGGTCTAAAATTTCATCATGATGCTCCTTGTAAGAAAGATCTTCATCCAGCGGCATGACCTCTAAGTTCAGTAAATATGAAGGGTCTGGTATGTATTTCACCAGGAGAGATACATAGAAAATATCATTGACTTGAGAGAGATTTGGAGGAAGTTGTAATTGAAAGGCTATTTTCCTAATACGATCAATAATTTCAAAGGGTTCGATATACCTAGGGCTTAGTTTCACCTTCTTTTTGGTTATCATAGCATTCTTCTTAGGAGAGATTCATAGAAAAAACATTTCACCAACATCAAATTCTACATCATGTCGATGGTTATCAGCATAACTTCTATGTTGAATTTTACCTACCTTGATATGTTGTTGAATGGTTCTAACCTTCTCAACCATTTATTCAACAATATTAGGTCCTAATATCTTTCATTCTCTAACTGCATCCCAACATATTGGAGCTCTTAATTTCATCCCATATAGAGATTCATAAGGTGTCATCTGAATTCTTGAGTGAAAGCTATTATTGTAAGAAAACTAAACTAGAGGAAGGTGTTGATCCCAACCACCTTTGAAATCTAGATAATCAGATTTCAACATATCCTCAATGGTTTTAATTGTTCCTTTAGACTGGAAATATATTTAAGGATGATATGTAGTGATGAAACTCAATTATAAATCATGTCCTTTCTAAAGACTTCCCCAAAACATTGAGGAAATCCATGGATCCCGATCTGCTACAATTGAATATGGTGCTTCATGCAACCTTACCACTTCGTTAATGTATATTCGGGAAAGTTGATCAAGAGATAAATCTTATCTAATAATAATGAAGTCTTCTGACTTAGTAAGGCAATAAACTTCCACCCATATAGAAATAAATCCTATCATGTTTTTAGGTAGTCAAATGAAAAAATATATATTGTGATGTCATTCCATTTCCATTATAGTATGAATATTGGATGAAACATCCCATTATACTTTGGTCTTTTATCCTTAACTTACTGGCTGACGAATCAACGAGATACAAACTCCATGATATATCTCTTCATTCCATCCCACCAGAAGTATTGTATTAAGTCCATATACATCTTCATACATACATGATGAATAAATAATGAAGAACTATGATCTTATTCTAACAGCTCCTTCTTCAAATATGGCTTGGAAGGAACACATACATGGTTCTTGAACCCTGTCATTCCATCCTGATCAAGGTTAAACACATGACCATTTTTAACCTTATATTTTTTTCTTCATATTCCTTCTAAACCTCTTTAATATTCACATGGATAGAGGGTTGAACAATCATTTGATAAAGAAAATATTTTTCACCTTTTGTAAGGATTTCTAGATCCATCCTTTACAAATATACAAATATTTTAATTTTTTTTATCCTCATTTTAGACAATCTAGCATTATATTTTCGACTCAAAGCATCGGCCACCTTGTTCACCTTCACAGGGTGGTAATGTATTGAGCATCCATAATCATTTATAAACTCTAACTATCTTCTTTAGTGTATGTTCAACTCCTTCAGTGTGAATATATATTTCAAACTTTTATGATCGGTATATATATATCACTTTTACTCATAAAGATAATGCCTCCATATCTTTAATGAATAAATTACCACCACTAACTCAAAATCATGAATTGGGTAATTTTGATCGTGAATATTAAAATGTCATGAGACATAGGCAATAACCATGTTATTTTTTATAAGAACACATCACAATAACTTTTTGTATGCATCACTGTAAATTAAAAACCCTTCTCTACTACTGGGTAAAGTAAGCTTTTGTACTCTGACCAACCATCTTTTCTGTTCCTTGAAATTTTCCTCACATTCATCTATCTAAAGAAACTAAACACCCTTTTAGGTTAACATTGTCAGAGGATTAGATATTCATGATAAATTATCCACAATTTTTTGATAATATCTATATAAACAAAGAAAAGTATAGATCTCAGTTACCGTGGTTGGTCTAGGTCATCATTCAATAGCCTATGTCTTTGATTGATCTACTATTATACCATATCTTGGCATTATGTGACCTAAAAATGAATCCTTTTACAGCCAAAATTCACAATTTTTAAATTTTTCATATATCTTATCCTTACATAGGGTCCTTGGTACAATTACCAAGTGATCTCCATGCCCTTTCTTTATATTTGAATCGATAATAATATAATCTATAAATACTACCATAAACTGGTCATGGTAGTCTCTAAATACCCTATTCATTAAATCCAGGAATATATAATGGGAATTAGTAAGACCAAAAGGAACCACAATATATTCATAGTGATCATACCTTGTATGGAATTCTGCCTTTGGTATATCCTCAATCATGACTCTTAATTGATGATATCCAGAATTATGGACAATCTTGGAAGAGTATTAATATCTTTGCAGTGGACCAAACAAGTCATCAATATGAGTAAGATGATACTTTGTCTTGATTTTTATCTTGTTAAACTCCTAATAATAAGTCTAGAGTTATATTTATCCATCATTCCTTTTCACAAAATGTACAAATGCACCCCAAGCCAACACTCTCAGCCAAATGAATCCCTTATAAATGTTTTCTTGGTGTTTCTTATTAAATTCTTGCAACTCAATTAGGTTAATTATATAAGGAGTATTTGAAATTAGTAGGAACCAGGTAAAAGATCAATCGATAACTCAACTTCACATTTTTGTGGAAGACTATGAAACTATTCCATTAAAATATACACAAAATCTAAAACAATAGGCATATCATTGATTTTGATATTCTACCCAACCATTTGAGATTATCAACCTTTTAATGGGAATTAAGACCCATAAATTTGATGTTATCACCACAACAAGATCATAATTATCCTCACATTGAGGGATGATCATAAAAGGGTTTGAAATATCGAACTTAATATCCTTTCCTTGACAATTGATGTGGTCTTTATGTATAATAAGTCAATCCATGCCTAGGACGACATCAAACTAGACCAAAGGAATAATGAAATGATATTCCCAAAGCACATTCCCACAAACATCGACCTGAGAGGAATCATAGACATGAGATGAAACTATCGTATGATTAGGGTATTGCAACACTAATTTTCAAATCTTATTGTTTTGTAGGAATATTAAATCCCTTATAGAATACTTTAGATATGAAATAGTGGGTAGATCCATAATCAAATATGACATAATAATTTATAGAGTGAATGGTAAGTGTCACTTTCATCATTTCTTTATCAAACCCCTGAACAAAAATAGTGATTACGTGAGACTTAACCTTGTCCCTTAGCTTAAGAGGTTATTGTCTTTGGTCATCATCCCCAACCCTTGGGTTTGGGCTATGGTTTGAATAATTTCCATTCACTTTACACATGTTGCACTGAATCGTGGTAGGTTCATTCTTTATGGATTTTTCTCTATTAGCATTTGGGGCCAACTTCTTCCCATCACCTCAGCAATCAATTTCCCAATGTTCATCCTTTATTCACATAAAACAATTATTATACCCCCTAAGGAAATTTCCTTCAGGATTCTTCCCACACATAGAGTATAAACGAAAGTTCATATTCTTTTCTCCATGGCTTTTAGAGTTTTCTTTTAAACACTATCTTTATCTTCTTTTCAAATCCATGGCATTGATACATGACTCCTACCTCTATTTCAGACTTAATTGCAAAGTTCATAATTTCTTTGTAGTTACTAACGTCTCTTATGGAAAATGCCATTCTAAGACTTGGCATTAATCCACCAAAGAACCTATCAACTTTACTTTTAGGTTGGATGATAATTCATGAATTTTACCTCACAAGTCACGTGAAATTAGCCTCGTAGGTATCAACATATTCATAATCTCTTTTTTCAACTAATGGAACTATTTCTCCATCATCGAATGAAGAATTTGAGGGAATCACTTATTGAAAAATATGTTACAGAACTCATACCAAACCATGGAATCGATCTCAGCATAATGCATTGTATTCTTTAATAGAGACCACCGCTGATATGATTTAATTTCTAACTAATAAATAGAAAAAATGACTTTCTCATTCTATGAACACTAAAGAATAGAGAATATCTTTTTAGTGGTACAAATCCATTATTTAGAAACAATTGGATAAAAAGACCCTCTCAAAGAAGGTGGATGTTGCCTCATCAAAGACTCAATAGAATTTTGGTCCCTATTTCTCCCATTTGTATGTCCATGATGATTCATAGCATGAGAAATTTGTTTGAGAATAGAAAAAATATTTTTCATTCCAACTCCCATAGCATTTGATTATTTAGGAGGTAAATAGTTTCATTTTTCATCACAATCTCTATTAATGTGGTTACTTTGGCTTCCATCCATCAACTACAACCAAAAGAATAAAGTAAGAAATAAGTATCATAATAATGACCCACATAATCATAAAAAAATCACTTATAGGATGTCTAACTTAAGACACATTCTTTAATATACGACACCTTAGGTTTATCCTAGGTTAATCATAGTAATTTTATATTTAAACTCTTCATAATGTCTCATGAAGAGTTTATCAATTCCCAATTTATATCCCCTAGGAGTGTCAAACTAGGTGTGTAGTAAGGCATGTTATCATTTACCAGATTACCTTGAGTCAAGCCTGAAACATCTTGATAGATTTTTTACCCCTAGGTACATTTATCCCAGAGCCACAATTATTGGTACTATCTATATAGGGATGTATTTATAGGAAACCACACTATCTATCCCTCACAAAAATTCTAGGACATTGTCATATACTTTGTCTCATCCCAATAATAAAACGTAGACATGTCCTTAGGGTTCTCACCATGGTTTTCTCATCCATGTTTCCAGAGGCTAACTAAACTTTTCCTCTAATACCAACTGTAGTGACCCTCACTTTTAAAACATTAACAATACATAACTTTTTTGGAAAACAAAAAAAATCCCAAATAGATACATGAAGACCATACTAGTCTAGTTCCACTGGAAACATGAAAACTTAAACACCAGTATATAAATGAGATACATTATCTCCCACTATGTTCTTCGTGACTTGCACCCTTCTTAGACACCTCAAACATAGTACATATCTTCATAACCTGAGGAAGGAAAAATAAAAATGGGTGATCTCAAATTCGTAATAAGGGTAAACATGGGAGACATGTAAGCATAATCATAAGCACAGGGGTATGAGAACATGATCATGAAGATATAATATCATACCCTATATATCAAATATCATAATAGATATCATGGAATTAAGATTAGAATTTCATAAGACATGAATCATAATTAAATAAAGAGAATATTTGATGAAATAATAATATAAGAGTAAATCGTGTAATTTTGGAAAAAAAATAAGCATATAATATGATTTACATAGTAGAAAATGCCTCACTTCCAAGACCATCTTAGTGGACAAATTCATTTAGCGAACTGGGTGAACCCCCATTCCATCCTTGAATTACTGAATTGAGTAAACCCTTTCTCCAGTCCTATAATACTGAACTGAGTAACCCTTGTTCCAACCCTTTATCACTAAATTGAGTGAACCATCATTCCTTCCATTTTTATCTGTAGATATATAAATATTTACCCAATGTATTGGAGGGATATATAGGTCCCACCATTCGCATAATGAAATCATACATACATGTGACAAAAGATCATAAATAATAATATTATAACCCATTAAATGAAATGGGTATCATAAATATGTAAAAATATCATAAACAGTGCAAGTATATAGATTTTATAATCATTTCAACATAAATATAACCAATAAAAAGTAGTAGGTTTCAAAAGCATATAATTCATGAAAGACAAACGGTTTTCATAACATCATTCCATCAAAACATAATCCATTCAGAGAAACAATATAAAGGTAATAATTGAATAATTTCCCCATAAATTCATGAGTAACACCAATAGATGTTTTCTTATTTGGGAAATAATTTTTAAAGATATTTTAAAACATCTCTTAATGAAAATATCCTTTGTTTTTCTAAATATTATTTTTATGAAATAAAACCTTTTGAAAAAAAATCATTCAAAATATATTTGATAATGTAAAAAGGAATCTATGAAAACAATAAAACTTTTTTAAAATCCATTTCCCTTGAAAATTTTCAACATGCATCTTTTTAAAATATTTTGAAAACGTAATTTTATTAATACAAGATATTTCTATCTAAAGAGAGAGACGATCAGATTTTACATAAAAATATTATCTTATGTTCCAAAGGGTGGGAAAAACTTTCTTGAAATAGATTTTTTCATGAATAAACATAGGAGAATAAATCTGATGAATATTTATAATATATGGGTGATAATATTTCCACAATGGAATCATAAACAAAAACAACCTTAGAAAGCGATGAGATTATCACAAAAAACTCTTATAACTAGGAAAGTCGGGATCATACTCTTCATGTAATAAAAGTAAAATACATGAAGCTTAAGATATCATTAAAATAAGTATATTAATTATATAACATGTAAAATTTAATTTTATACACCTCTAAAAAGAGTTTAGGTGCATAAAAAACATTAATCTCAAAGAAGGAAAATTGAGACAATATTGTTTTACCGATATGGTAACTTTTGAAAGTTAATCTTCATGAAAGAAGGATCATAAAATGGGTACGTTAATACCCATAAATTTAATTAAAGTATAAAAATAATAAATTCATTGGATTTATATACACCATAAAAAATGAAATATTGTGGAACGTATCTTTTATCTCACAGAAATTAAAAGTGATAAAAAATATCGTTACCTAGTGTCTTGAATCTCTCAATACTCATAAAATCTTCCTGTATAATAAGTATAAGATTATTATAAATATTTAAAATAAATATATTCTTATACATATTACCATATATACGGTTTCATTATGACTTTATATTACCCTCATTTTAATGATCCTTTGTTAAGGTTTCACTTCGGGTAATATTCTCTTTGTTCTTCACATGGGTCTTAATTTTTTATATCATTGGTCCTTATACATATATAATGATACCAAAAAGTAGAAAATGATAGAAATATAAGGTATATAAATTATATTTATATTTTCATAGTTTATATCATAAATAATTATAAAATGGAATACACCGTTCATGGAGACGGTAAGTTGTACGTACGTATGAACATTGTTTCTGTCTTTATTGACGTATTGGAAGAACGTAAGTAAATGAAATATGTGTATATATGTATATATATATATGTATCATTATTAAATTATTATTAATATATCATATATATCATATAAGTTCAGCATACGGATCATTAATACATTCTATTTGGTGTGTGAACAAATCACACTGCTTTGAGAGGGTGATAGTCCACACATCCTAAAACGAGATTATCATATTAACACCAAATGGAATAAAACGATATGTGTGTTTTAAAAGGAATAAAGAATCTTAAATACATAATAAATACAATTTATTATATATATAAATATAGTTTTTATCATAATGACCACCATGATTGGTGGTATGTAAAAAATGAACCATGATTATTTCACGAGGCTGTAATTCATCATATATAGAAATAGTAATCTCGATATCCATTAGACAAAGGTTTTTTTAAGTTTAATTTGAAAACCTATATTAAATAAATCCTAGTATATTTATTATACTATTTTTTCCAAACATTAAATGAATAATAAGAGTGTAGGGGGTGAAAAATGAAAATAAAGGAAAAGAGCTTGAGAGAAGACGTTACCTCTAAATCAGGTAAATCCTTTTGGTTTGTGCCAAAATGATTCCTTGAGTGGATTTTTTGAACTAAGTTAAGATTCCAGTCCAAATGGTGGAATTTTTGGAATTTTATTTTGTATGAATTCTCCTATTGTAAGTGGTTTGATAGGCATGAGGAATAGATACAGGTGGTAGTCTTTTATAGTGGAGGTGGAGTGGAACTCTGGTAAATATTTGAAGTGAGAATTCCACCCACTTTTTTCATGTCTAAAGTGGATACAATAATAGACCAAGGTAAATAAAATTAGTTATAGGGTCTAAATATGGAAATCTAACAGTTTTTTGACAAGTTCCTAGGTCATTTTGGGTCATTAATTTATGTTTTAGTAATTTATTATCCTAATTTCTCTCTTAACAGTTGTAATTAATTTTAATCACTTTAACTAGTCTTTTTTGTCACAGAAAAATTGACCTTATTATAAATTATAAATTATGAATATTTCAAATATGAAATCCATTTCTTAAAATTATCCTAAAATAATTGGTAGAAATTATTTTAAAAATTACTCTCGTTGTTGAAATGACATTGCGGGATTTTAAAGTAAAAAATGATCAAACATTTTCCTTGTATTTATATCCAATTTCATGGTGGAAATGGTTCAAATGAAAAAAAAGGGATTAATAGATAAATATATAGTATAATAAAAAATTTAAATTAATTTATAATATATTTTATCCTAATAAATAAATTGAATTAAAAATCATTTTTGAATAAAAATCCTCTATTTTTAACTATTCATAAAAAATGATGTTTCTCATAAAAATACCAAAATTTCACCCTAATATAATTTATAAATTATGAATTAAAAATGAATTTTATTTTATAATATTAAATTCCAAAGAATTTTTTAAATTACATTCATTATTAGAAGTATCTCATTTGAGAAAACGATGTTTTAAAACAGAAAAAAGCACTTTACCAAAAAACATATCTTTAATTATCAAAATATTCTATTTATATACGTAAATTGTAGAAAATATGTGAAATTTATTTATTTATATTAATATAAATATTTTTTATGTATAGGTTATAATTATATCTATTAAATTATGACAATAAAAAAAAGATGTTTTGAAGAAACTCAGTGTTGTGTGTATCTTAAGCCAATTCGGTGTTGCAGGTAACATACGCCAAGTTGGTGTTGTTTTTAAGTAGAATAATTGACTTAGTTTATCTAAATATGAAATTTAAAACTAAAATATATTCAATAAAAAAACAGGTCCATTAAAACTCGGGGTGTTACAAAACAGTTAAGCAGTTTAGGAAAACCAAATTACATACATGATATGTATAATACATTAGGAAAATAAAATACATCATAAAAAAAGTAATAACTCAAAATACATGAAAAAAATTAAAATAATCCCACTTAATAACCTAGGAGAAGGAAAAAATAAATATTTTGAGCTCAAATACTATGTAAGTTTAAGAACAATGAACCAAATAATGAATCAATGATAATAAACTTTTATGGAAAGGTAAACAACTGAGAACACATTTCATTTAAATAACTTGATAATGAATAATAAATATGCTATGGTAAATAAATAAATAAAATTTCCGTTTAATCAATAAACTAATAATGAAATTCATCTATAGATTTTATCATATTATAACCTCATGGATCATAACAAGGATTAATGAAATATCTACGAAGGATATGATAAATTATTGGATTTCATGTCTGAGGTACACAAAAAACTATATCATTAAGCCCATTCACTATATTCTTTAAAACCATAGTTATAGACCTATTTAATTTTCACAAATTATTTATCTCATGAGAACTTATTGATGCATCGATGGGATGTATAAAGTCTATGTCCCACCCTCCATTGCTAGTCCAAAGAATTCCTCATATAGAGTAATAAATTTAATTAATAATTCATATGACTTATCAAATATCTGTATTTATTTAATAATGTATAATTATAAATAAATTATAAGTTTATTATATGTAACAATAACGTTTATCAATTTTTATGAATGTAAAAACTGTTGAAATAGACTTAAAACATTCTAAAGAAGAATAATCATTAAGCGAGATAATAGGGTAATTCTTTCTTTCAAAAAGTACTTCCTGGTTAAGAAACCTTGTCTAGTGAAGCCATCACTGGACCCAGTAGAGAAACCAGGAAAAAAGAGACATGATTTTAAGGTGGCCTAAACTGGCTTCTGAATGGAAATCGATTACTCGGGAAGAGGAGTCCTATGTGGGATATGAATAGGACTATGGATATTATAATATGTAATTATATTCTGGCCTATTTGATTTGTGGTTTGAATTGTAGGATTTTATTTATGAATGGTATAAGCTAGTATCTTGTATGTTTAATGGGTTTTGTGGGTTCTCACTTCTCCTTAAATTCTTTGGAAATAAAAATTTAATTTTCAGTCATTAAACATTCCAATGTTCCCTATACCACTTTGAAACATTTGAATCATAATTTCCATGAAATAATAGAATTAAATAAAACATATAATATCTTGAAAATAACAATATTTATGATTAAAAATGTCAAAAGATAATTATATAAATCATATAAAAGAAACTAGATGCATAACATTAAAATATGCCTCAATGAAATGAAATTGAGACTTAATCCCTGACATTCCTTTTCCTTTTGGGTGAATTCCCTTAACCTCATATATAAAGATTTTATCCATTTTATTAACTTATACCATTACCATAATAATATTTACAATATCATATATTAAATTCTTTTAATATATCATTATCCGTTGGTTAACAATCTTCCTATTTTTTCACTATTTTGTGTGTTAATTCCCTTGTTTTTCCAGTATATTTTGACTTGTTACTTGTTATTCCTATTAATTAGATCATTATTAAATAATTTATTGAATTTAAAACATGATGAAAAGATAATATATATTCATTATATATGTATTTATGATAATACATAAAATTTGGAGATAGGAAATAAAATGCACCATTTGTTTTGACGATAGTTAGTACGTACACATAAACGGTACTTCTATTTCATTTCAATATTAAGAGAATGAAAATTAAATTATTTAAACATATATTATAACTATAGTATCATTTTTATTTCATATATGTCACATATTTTTTTCAAAATAATCCTTAATACTATCAATGTATAGCTTGAACGAATCGCATCACTTTGAGGAGGCAGTAGTCCACATGTCCACAAATGATGTTATTGTATTCCAAAAAATGGAGTGCATAAAGGTATGTGTTAAATAAAAATTAAATATTCAAAAATAAATTATAAATACTTTATATATAATATATAAAATATAAAAACATCATTATTCCAACCTTTAATGGTGGTAAAATGAAGAACGAATGACATCAGTTCGTGCGGTGGTAGTCCATTATACCCTTGAACAATAATTGCATATCTCATTTGATGGATGTGTGTGAATGTGTATGTAAAAATATTTACATAAAAACATATAATTATATTTAATATACTTATATTATTACATAATAATGGAAATATAATAATTTAGTGCTTTGAGATATAAGTAAATGGAAAGTGATCGTTGAAGATTGTTACCTCATTTTTGGTTAACTCTTTTTGATCTATACCTTAAGACTTTCTTTGTTAGATTTATTCCCAAAGAGAGGGTTACAGGATAGTGGGAGATAATTTGGGATCTTATATGGTAAGGTTTTCAATGATATTGATGTCTCAAAGTGGTGTGAGGAAGGGATGGAAGAGGTTCCCTTTTATAATTGTGGTATGGGGACCTTTTAGAAAATATCAAACTATTAAATTAATATAAATAAATATTCAAATAAAAGTGGATAAAAAGTTGTTTATTTAAAATATAATATTATTATTGGAAAAATACTCTTTACCAATAATTTTTAGAATTTTTTTTTCACATTCATACCCTTATCTTTTGGATTGAACCCTTTGTTAAACCCTTTTATTCTTAGAGTGACTACATGGGATTTTACTCTTTAGGGGTTAATATAGTTACTATATTAATCCAATAAAACCATAAATGAGTCATGGGTGAAATTTTAAAAAATATCCCAATAATTTTGAGAATATTTATATTTTTATTAGTTTTATATATTTTAATAAAATATTATTTATTTTTAAATTTCCTTAATGTCAGTTTTTACCTTATTCAATTCTTGACTTTTTTGAAAATATCAATACAAAAGATAACATTAAACTGATACCGTAAATACTTTTCTAATATTTATAGGTAATAAATAAAATTTTGGAAGATATTAATTATACAAGATTTTATTTATTTTAATATTTTTAATAACATTTATTTTATATGTCATGTAATTAAAAAATTTATGCATCTCTATTATGATTCTTTTACTTTAATTATTTATTTTAAAAAAATAAAAAAAAATATCATTATGATGATAATAAATTTATATTTCAAATCACTATATATAGTCAAAATTGTCTTCTAAATAACCATTTATAAAAAATGTAGCACTTATTAAAACATGAGTATGTCCTATTTTAATTTCCTTAAAAAATACTTTAAAAGACTTAAAGTAATCCTAGTGGCTCCAAGAGACCATAAAATCAGGCGAGGGATAATTTTTTTCAACACTCAATATTCGAATAGATAATTTTTCATGTAATTTTATAATACTTATAATATTTTTTAACCATTATTTACCTGATTTACCCTTAACTGTGGTAATTAAATAAAAGTACTAAATTTATTATTCATATTGTCCAAAAATAAAAGAGACCTATTTAAAAAAATGCCATATAATTCCAAATATGGAATCCATTTTTAAAAATTAAAAACATATAGTTGGATAAACGTAATTTGAAACTAATATTATTGACAGAATGAGAAAAAATGTTTTTAAAGTAAAAATATTTAAAAGATTGAAGTGATTTTATATCCAAATTAATGGAAAATTTCATTCCAATAAACTAATTTGATTAAATAATAAAAAATGGTCAAATTATACTTTAAAACCAATTAAAAATATAATTTAAAACTATTTATTATTTAGATATTATTTTTTTCAATTAAAATGAAATATATTATCACTATTCATCAAAACATGAAACATAACAAAAAAAATTACAAAAAAACAAATAAATTTAATTTGTATATTCTTATTTAAAATAAGTAGTTTAATTTTTCAAATAAAATACATAAAAGTGACAAAATTGGATTTAAAATAGTTGTTCCATTGAAATATGGTAAAACTGTTTTTATAGAAAGAATATTTTTATGTGTAACATTGGGTTTGTTCTTATGCTATGCCTATTAAATATCATTAATGAACATAAAAAATTTATTGGATATTTAACACATTAATTGAATATATAAATTCTATTTAGGTGTTTTAATTTAATTTATAGTGTAAAACGTGACTAATTAGTGTTTTTTAAACTAGGTGGTGTTTGTATTATAAGCTGTCATATAAATTATATTTTTAATAAAACAAAAATACGGTAAATTATTGAGGTTCTACATTTTTTCCCTAATGGGAATTTTTTATTTCTATTTTTGAACTAATTTTGAAAATTGTATTGTTTCTTGCATAGATAAAGGAGGTGAGATTATATTTAATTCAAATTCATTGAAAATATTTTGTATGATGGTCATGTGTTCTATATGCTTCTCATCTCCATTTATTAATATCAAGTGAGTACTATGTAACAATTTAGATACTTGGATGAGTGTAATCCCTTGTATAGATTGCTTTGAAACTAGGGTTTGGGCAATATGGATGCAGAGTACTCCTATGATGTATTTTGTTCCCTAATATAGCTAAGCACACCCACAATATGTTTTAGGGGCCATCTAGTTTGATAATATTAATAGTACATAGACATGTTCTTTTTTGTCAAACTTTGGTTCACATCACTATTTCAGAATCATATTATAAGAATCTTAGGGATTTTCCCATTATTCCAAGATCTAATTGGTGTTTAACTAGAGTAATTTTCTATAAACCATCTTGGTATCCCCATTCCTTTAATAATTTCAAGTAACTATTGTTGGTTGTTATTTTTTATACCCTATTAGTATCTCTCCATGTACTTCTGATCAGATTCTTCTTCATTGGTAATTCTGTTTCATTTAAAATCCATTTGTAAAATGGTTTGGATAATTTATTTATTATGACATTGATTTTTATTTTGTAAAAGGGGGTTTTGAAATGATTTTGGGAATAAGAAAATGGGTTTTGATTTGTTTTTCATAAACTCAATAAAGGTCCATATTTTAGTGGTTTTAAAAAAAATTAATAAACTATTTTACCTTTTTTCATTGTTTAATAAAATAATTGGTATGTAGTATAAATGTTATTTTAGCATGGTATTTGGTTTCATCATAGGTATATGTGAAAATCCTATTTGATTTATTTATACTTAAAAATAGAAATTATGAAATGTATTTTAAAAATTTATTGAACAAACTCTTTGGTCAAATACAAATGTGTGTTTTTAGATTACACAATGTATATACCTTTGCTTTTATATAGCACTTATGGTTTCTTTTAGGTTTCATATTTATGATATTACTATGATTTTGTCACTTATTCAAGTTTCAGGTATGGCTTGGACCATTGATAGGTAGTTTGAAACATAGTGAGAGATTATAGGCTACATGGAACTAGTTTATAGCGGTTCAACTTATGTTGTCATTTTATATTTTTGGGATGGTAATGTTTTATCTTGTTCATACATTTGTTTTCTTTTTTTCCTTATTATATTTTATATTTATTAATTGAGCATATTTTTTTTATTAATATTATTTTTAGGGGTTTTTATTACTGTTTTTGTGTATTAATTTACTGGTAAATTCTATAATATTGAGAATTCTCATATTCATGCATGGCCTTCTAATTTATGATTGGTTAATACTGGACCCTCAGTGGTTTTTGTTTTTATGTTTAGAATCCTATTGAGGGTTAAACCATTTACTAGGGAATATTCTTAATACCAAATCACCAGTTCCCAAACCATCTTTATTGGGAACTCCCTTCTGGGAAAGAGGAGAACCAAGTCGGGTGACATGACGGGTTATCTAGGGAATATTCGTTATAAATAATATCAGATCCTAAATTTATCAATGTCCTTGGATCTTGAAGACCCTACATTTTATTTGATAATTTAGTTAGTATCGATAATGGATCATCAGGACTCAATATTAAGGTGTCCATATCCTTTATTTTATAAGGTTTTATTGATATTTTAACCTTGAATTTTAGTTTATTTATGTTTATTAATTATATTGTTTTACATGAGATGATGGAACATTGATCCCAAATGAGTATACTAGTGATTTTGGGGGGTCTCCTCATATATTTTATGTTAAAATGGAATAAGATACACAACTACATGAATTATATCACATGGTCTAGAAACCTATGTGGTCCCATGAGGGTGGGTTTTCAAATATTTAAGAGGTTGTCACATTGTTAGTGCACAATTCTCCAACACATGTTGTTAAATCATGCATAGTTAACACTTTCCCTAGATTAATGTTTTTGGATCCCATGAACTCCAAATTGATTCTAATGTTATTTTTCATTGGTGTGAGGATAATCAATGGATTTTTTATATAATATATATTTTATTTGAAACTGTTTATATTGATGTTATATTTCATGTGGTTTAACATTCTGTTTTGAAATTTTTTTATGATATGTAAAATTAATTTTACACGTAAAATGGGATTTTGATATGGATGAAATGTTTTGAAAGTGATTATTTTTTTCACTCTTACTTTGTTTGGAAGAATCACATTAAATTTAAAGGAAGGATTTTATTAAATCATTTAGTTTTTTAAATCGAGTGTTATGGATTATTTATTAGAGTAATTAGAATAATTTAAAATAAATTAATAGTGTTTTATTATATTATGGATTTTTTTATAGAAAATAGATATGATGGACATATTTATAAATGATAATGAGTCTCAAAGAATATATTTTTATAATGTAACTCATTGTGTGTTTTATAAATTAAATGGAACATTACCGAATAGAAATAGATTTTTTTTATAATTTTACTATTTTTATGACTATGTATGCATTTGTGAAGTAATTTTTTAGATTTATTTTGAATTTATTATCTTAAATAAAGAAATTTTGTGGATTTTATAACTGGTGGGAGTTTTATCTACAACGAGAAATTATTTCAAATGGATTTTTTTTCTTAAAAAGCATAGGTGTTTTATAAAAAATTAAATGTATATCTATAAAGAAAAATGTTTTTTTTGAAATAATGGAGTTTTAAATTAAAAATTATTTAAAGTTTTCTGTAGTATTCTTGTGTATTTGAATTTTTCATTGTGAATTTTTTCAGACTGTTTGTTTTAGTTTTAAAGCCTTTATAGATTAGATTTTTGTTATATGGTTTTTGTTATGCCTCCCAAAAATATCTTAAGATAAGTTTTTTGTTCATCTTCTTGGATGAGTTACTGGGTGAATTATATTGTCAATTTGTTCTCTCATTTCTAGATGTTGAATCTTACCAAACTCCAAATGGATTGGTGAATCTCAAACATTACTTACATCAAAGTTACCTATGTTACCATCCTCTTTTCTATGATGATCAAGTTCTTCTTAAGATAGGAATGTTGTCCGATCATTTTCATAGATCTAGTAAGTTTATTTATCTTGTAATTTGTAACTTCTGGATTAGTTTTGGGAAATTTGTTATATTAGAATCTATTCATATAGTTTTTGAATGAATTTGGGTTATTGAGGTGATATTTGTTTTGTTATTTATTTTAAATCATGTGGTTCCTCAGTTGTTATACATTTTTTATAGTGGTTTCCCTTATACCAAAGTGTTTGATTTAGTCTCTTGAGGATATATGAGATTATATCATTGGTTGGATTTTTATGGGTTAGACTATTGAATGCCTTGGTTGTGTATCCTAGGTGACTAGGGTGGATGTCACACCAGATGATATTATAGCCTGGATCTTTTTAGGTTTACCATGTGGTGGTGACCTAGGTAAGAGGTCCTAGATCATATTTTTGCTTAGTTTGGGACACAAATTAGGGATATTGTTATTTTATCAATAATGTATGTATTTGGTTGAGCTATACATTCCCATTTGGTGATTAGGTATTTTATTAATCCAGATTACCTAACATGGTGATCATCTATATATCCTTTGGGTTATGTTTTATTTTAGGTTAGGGGTTTGGAACTAAGATAATCATGGTAGTTAATGTATGTCTATTTATTCCCTTTTATTTTTTGGTGGTAGTATATCTCTTAGAAGATTTTATCTCTTATCTAACAATTTTTAAGGAATGGTTTTCATATTATTGGATCCATATAATTTAATTTTTATGAGTCGTTCCATTCTTGGAAATGTTTAAAGATAGTTGAGGAATGGATCCATTATTTTTCAGAATTTTTTATCTTCATAGTGTTTATCTCTCTTTGGACCTCATTGTGTTACCCAACCCACCCACCTCTTTTATAGGTGATGAAATTTTAAAATTTACATCACTTCTAATTTAATCAATGAATTTTTGAGGGAAAAATTTTGCGTGGTGTGGAAAATTATGACACCACCATATAACCATTATTTTATATTTTGGTATACTTTATATTTTTAATGTTTCATACTTGAAGAATTTTTTTCTATATATTTTCTTATATCACATATTTATAACACATGGTTTAGGAGAGACCAATTCTAATCTATAGTGTTGGGACCTTTCGATTTTATTTTCTTCGTCCACTATTTATGGTGCATGGATTGCACATGGATTGGAAAAATATCATATGAGTTCTAGTATAAATAGTGTGATACATTTTTTTCTTGGGTTATTAGTTTGAGGATTCCAAATAGTTATGAGGAAACATGAGAGCGGCTATTTTTTGGTTCTACATTTCTTAGTAGTGGGGTTTTTGTGGTCATAAAATGGTTTCGAAAAGTATTTGACCAAACTATGAAATTGTTTATTGTTTTCTCAATGAAATATAAATATATGGAAAAATATTTTTTAATGTATGATGGCTAACCATTAATGATTCCCATATTTCATTAACAAGGTAAATTATACATTCTTAGTCCTTTGATTTTTATATTTTGGATACCCTCTCTTATCCTATTATATTTCATGAACCTAGTGAATATGAGGGGAGATATCCCTCACTTACTCTCCGATTTTAGAGCCACCGACTCTATGATGACAATTGGTTTATTCAAGGTAATCCCACCATTCTTTTTTTCATCTCTTATATATTCCCCCAAACCCTTTCCACTTTGGTTCAATTTCCTCCCATTAGCCCTAGGGGATTCCTTGGAAAATTTTGGGATTTATAGTGGGTTGTAATTTTGTTTTTTAGTTTCTACGTCATGCAGAGGGAATGTTCTAGCTTTTGGAAGCCTTCATCATTACATATGATGTTTTTAATATTTATTTTCCTTATCCACTTGATTAGAGGTGGGTGTTTTTTTATCTCTCTTTGAAATGACATATCATTGAATTCTAATTGGTTTTCAATGAATTATTTTTTCAAATGAAACCAATATATTTTATTTGATATGAATTAAATATGGGTTATAATGGTTTCTCTCAATTTGAATAAATACTTTTAATGGTTTTTCTTACTTCTAAAAATTATATTAAATTCCACATGAGTGAGGAAGTAATTTTTTTGTTTTATTTGAAATGTATTGTTTTGATTGAAAAAAATGACACGTTTTGGGTCGTAGAATTAGTAAAAATGTTTCGTTAAAATAATATTTGAAATTTTTGTGGTGTTTGAGGCTTTTAAATGTATTTATGAAAAGGGTAATTTGTTCTTTAATTTTTTTCAAAGGTGGTTTTATATAAATTGGTTTTTCAGTGATGATTTAAAAGTGGATTTCAAGGGGTGCAAGATGGATTGGTATCTTGATCTATGTTTTGGAAATACAGTATTTATTGACACCTTTATGTATGGTGTACCAAAATGTGTGATACCATTTATGAATCTATTTAAACTTTTATTTCCTTTCATGTATTTTTTATGGTCTGTAAAGGGGGTGGTGTTAATTTTTTTTATGCATTGATTCTGAAAATTGGGTTATTTATATCATGGGTGAAATAAGTGAGATGATATTTATTTATAATGTTTTGAAATTATTTTATATAATGATCTCAAGATATATCTATTTTCCTCCACAATTGATTGATGTCATGGGAGTCCTAGGTAACTATGTAGATATCTGGATGATCTTTACCCCTAGAGTAGGTAGTGTTCTACCTAGGTTTAGTGGAACATGGATGATGACTACCCATTGGATGGATTATGTTCATCATGTTATCTATGTCCTTCCAGGATGGTTTTTAGTTCCATAGAAGTTTTATAGGATTACTAGGACATATGTTGATTCGTGTACGTTGGTATAGGGTTATAAACTCTAATTCAATATAATGTTACTTTTTCCTTAGTGAGATTATAATAACACTTATCTCTTATTTAGGTTTACATAGGGGATTTTGTTATACAAATTTTGGTTATCCCCTCTTACTGATTAATTTCATGGAATTAAATATAATTATTTTTTTATTCCATATTGGTCTCTTGGTACTAGGTTAGGGTTATATTATAGTTCAATTATAATTTTTTTCTCATTCTAATAAATTTATAAAATGGCTGGGAAAGAGGAATATAAAATGAAAGTGATTTTAATTTTTTAAAAGGGTGATGAGAAATTATTTTAGAAAGAGGAAATGCATTTTTTCATTAACATAATAAAGGATAAACTTCCCATGGTTTAAAAATTTCATAATAAAATGTTTTTATCTTTTAAATTGGTTATTAAAATAAAGGGATGTGTTAAAAAATTCATTATAGCATTAAATTCAGTTTCATGATGAATACATGTGGAAAACATATTTTCATTACTTATATTTAAAACTATAATTTATGACATGACTTTTTAGGGGAAATGGAATAAACGTTTTGTAAAAATCCTAGTGGGTGTGTTTATCCCACACCCTACATACATCATTGTGTGTGTATATCCCTTTTCTTTATTTCAAGTTTCAAGATTATAATCTTAAATTTCATTGGTAGCTTCTAAGAGAATCTTTTTTTGTTATACCATTGTGTGCTGGTTCGTGACATGGTGAGTGACCATGAGTCACATTGATTTTTTTGTTAGAATATTGTTTTTATTTTTTCTTTTTCAATGGGTTTTCATCAACAAATTCATCTAGGATATTTTCTTTGTTTCCAAATTTTTTTGTGTCTATACTTATTGATTATTTTTTTACTTATTTTTGAAATGTTATGTGGGTTTTAATATTGTTTTCAAACATTAGTATGTTGGTTATTCCTTTAATATTATGACAGTGTATTTTCATGCAAGGTCACTCAACGTATAGACAAGTCATGATGATCATCGGTGGTTATACTTATTATTTATAGTATTAGTGTGAGGGTAAAACCATTAAAAAGGGAACATTATTAATACCCAATAAATAGTTTATAACCCATTGGGATCAGTAACACCCTTCAGGCCCAATATCAAATCGGGTTGTGTGGCATGACGGGCCAGCCTAGTCAAGTTTATTACAAACCATGTTTATTATTTTTCCTAAATAATAGAGCAATCGGTTTTATGATTTCTAAAACATCCACCATTCCATACTCAATGTTGAGCCCTCTGGAAGATTGTTGATTTTGATGTCTATGATTTATGTTTTAATAATCACAAATCATCACATACCATTAATGCTTAATCTGGTTTGATTTCTCATAAACTTAATTACAATCTGTTAATGAATCTGTTATCATGTTTTTGTCTATGCTTATTGACTTACAAAGTATTTTGGAAGTCTTCTGGATTCAACAGACATCGAAAGCAGCGATCCAATATCAACAGACATCGGAAGCACCGATCCAATATCAACAGACATTGGAAGCACCGATCCAATATCAGTAGACATCGGAAGCACCGATCCAATATCAACAGACATCGGAAGCACCGATCCAATATCAACAGACATCGGAAGCACCGATCCAATATCAACAGACATCGGAAGCACCGATTCAATATCAACAGACATCGGAAGCACTGATTCAATATCAACAGACATCGGAAGCACTGATTCAATATCAACAGACATCGGAAGCACGGATGCAAATGACTCACCGATGAAAAATGACTCACCGATGCAAATGACTCACCGATGAAAATGACTCACCGATGCAAATGACTCACCGATGCAAAATTACTCACCGATGCAAATGAATCACCGATGCAAATGACTCACCGATGCAAATGACTCACCGATGAAAATGACTCAGCGATGCAAATGACTCACCGATGCAAATGACTCACTGATGCAAATGACTCACCGATGCAAAATGACTCACCGATGAAAATGACTCACCGATGCTGATCAAAATGAGCCACCGATCAAATGACTCACTGATGCTGATCAAACTGACTCACCGATCAGATGACAGACCGATGCTGATCAGTCTGATTCACCGATGCTGATCTATCTGAGTCACTGATCATTACTCACTAATGCTGATGACCTACCGATCACTTGATTCTTCAATAGTCATAAACAACTGTTTGAATTTCTTTATCTTTATCTTTATTTATTCTAACCAACGGTCATATTAGGTATATTTTAATGCTCTGTCAATTAATTAACAGAGGTTGTCGGATGTCAGGAAACCGTACCTCGTACCTGCGGAAAGGAAACTTTTTCTGTCTTCCGAAGCACGTGACATAAATACAAGAAGACTCTGCTGAAGAAAAGAGTAGTTGACAGAAGAACACAAGAGGAATACAGAGGAAAAGAAAGAGGAGGAAGAACCAAGCAGAACAGAACCTCATACACAATCAATCCTACTCAAGAAGAGTTCTGTGCATACAGAAGAACATTGAAGAACTTCATCGACTACATCTCACTACCTTTGAACCTGAAGCATACGACACTCTTATTCTCAAACAAAAATGAGAAGAGGACTCAAAATAAATTCTGACCAAATACAAAAGAGTCCAGAGCTACACTGAAATCACCAGAGCTATTTCTAAACACTACATCTCTGCTCTGTGATACATTTGATTACATTTTGAGCAGTGTGTGTTATCTGCTGTATTAAACACACACACGGACTCCTGTACTTTCACTGGAGGATCTGTAAATCCTCAGCAAACCTTTTTACACTTCATTTCCCACTGTGGATAGTGGTAGAGGTTGTGTGAGACCTGGACAGCTCTAAGCTGTTGTTTGTTTCCCCACACAGATCTGTGGTAGAGGTCTTGTGACCTGGAAAGTGTGTTCACTATTGTTAACCCCGATCTAAGGTGTGGATCATTTTTATATAAACTTTTGAGAGGACTAAGTCTCGGCTTGAGACTGAACATCTTGGTTAATTCTCTGTGTTTGTAGCTACATACTATATCCATACCACATATTTATTTCATATTCCGCTGTTATTACTTTGAAATATAATTTATTTTCAAAGCTACTTTGATAGTTAAACTCGTAAGTGTTTATATTTATTATAAACCAGTAAGTTAGTTTCAAAAGTTAATTTAATCATAAGATTAAGTTAACTAAGAACTAATCAATCTTTGAGAAACTAATTGAACCTTTATAATCTGTATAAATTCACTACAGTTTAATCTGTTTTTGAAATATGGGGATTTTAATCAACATTGTTTTTAACAGAAAATTTTAATTGGAACTCAATTCACCCCCCCTCTTGAGTATCCACTCCGACCAACATTTGGTATTAGAGGGTGTTAATATTTTCTAAAAGTACTCTGTTTTTCAACTGTGATTTTAGTTGTATTTTAAAGTTCTTAAAATTTCTGTTATTTCTAAATTTTTATCTCTTTAAAATTCTCTTTTTAATATCATGGATAATAGACTTGAGGGTGCTGCTACTAACCGGCCACATTACTTTAATGGAAACAACTATGCTCAGTGGAAGCTAAAAATGAAAATTCACTTAGAAAGTATGAGCTTTGATATTTTGACTGCCATTGAAGCTGAATACAAAATTCCAAGTACTTATAGATCTACTTGGGATGAACCTACAAAGACTGCTTACAATAATAATTGTAAAGCTATAATGCCTTGTACTGTGCTCTAGGAGATGAGGAATTTAATAGAATTTCTGCATGTAAAACTGCATATGAAATTTCGGATACCTTAGCTGTTTCTCATGAAGGAACAACTGATGTTAAGGAGATGAGATTAAATACCTATACTATTAAGTATGATAATTTTAAGATGAAGCCTGATGAACCCATGTCTAATATGTATCTCAGGTTCAATGAAATTTTCAACACAATGACTTCTCTGGGAAAGGATGTTCCAGCAAAGGAACAAATCATGAGAATTTCGAGATGTCTACCTGAAAGATGGAGAGGAACCTCTGTCTCCATTAGAGAATCGTGTGACATTGGAGAACTGCCAGTGAAGGAACTAATTGGTATGTTGATGATGTATGAAGAAGAACTCAAGGTAAACAAAGAAGAAGATGATGAACCTAAAAGGAAGTCTATTGCCTTCAAGACTACAACCTCAAAGAATAAGGATAAGGAAAAGCCTCAAGCTATCAATGAAAGTTCAAGCAGTGAGGAAAGTGAGAATTATTCTGACAGTGATGCTGAGATGGCACACATTGCTAGAAGATTTAAGAAATTCTATAGGAAGAAGATGTTTTTCAGAAAGTCAAACTACAAAGGCAAGTATGATAACAAAGGACACTGGAAAAAGGATTGGAAGAAGTCTGATAAATCAGATGAAGTTGTCTGTTATGAATGCAAAAGAAAAGGACACATAAAAGCAGACTGTCCAAAGCTGAAATACAGAAAGAAGTATGAATACAAGGATAACAAGTAAAAGAAATCCATGAAGGCTACTTGGAGTGCTTCAGAAGACAGCACAAGTGAAACTGAATCTTCAGACTCTGAAAGGAATCGAGCCAACATGTGTTTCATGAAAAACACTTCTGAGGTAACATCAGAAACCCCTGCTTCAAATTCATATTATTCTGGAGATGATTCTGAATGTGATAACATGTCTAAATCTGAACTGTTTGAATATTGTGATATGCTTGAAGAAACCTGTAATGAGCTTAAAGTTAAATATAATGGTTTAAAGAATCAGTATGCTTTAAGTGTTAAGCATAAATATGATTTGGATATAGAAGTAGAAAAGAATGCTCAGTGGCTTAAAGAGAATACTGAACTAAAATTGTCTAATTAACAACTCAGAAAAGACTTAGAGAAGTTCACAAATGGCAAGAATACTCTAACACAAATGCTAGGAAAGCAAGTTGCACCTAGATATACTACTGGTATAGGATACCAACCTGGACAAAGAAAAGTTTCCAAAAACTAGATTCATTCCTAAATCTAGATAGAAGATAGTTAATTCTGGAACTTCATATGCCTCAACCAGTTATATTCATAGTTATGTATCTAATAAGGTTTATCTTTCAAAGAATGTAAATTCTACAAATTATATGAGACCCATTAGACAAATATGGGTACCTAAAGTATCATTGGCTAACATGTCTGGACCCAAGAAGATCTTGGTACCAAAATCATCTTCCATCTAAGTCTGTTTTGTAGGAGACTGGATTAAAGAGCTGTCACAAGAAGATATGGTACTTAGACAGTGGATGTTCAAGACATATGTCAGGATACTTTTCATGTTTCAAGAGCTTAGTAAAAGTTGATTGAGGCTTTGTCACTTTTGGTGATAATTCAAAAGGAAAAATCATCGGCTTAGGCCAGACTGGTAACACTGATTCAATCTTGGTTTCTGAAGTTTTATTTGTCGATGGACTTAGATATAACTTGTTAAGCATTTCTCAGTTGTGTGATGATGGTTTTTATGTGAAATTTAAAAATGATTCTTGCAATGTTTTTAACTCTAAAAATGTTTTAGTATTTTCTGCTTTAAGAAATGAAAATGTTTATGCTGTTGATTTAGATTCTTTAGCTAAGCAGAATATTCCTTGTTTAAATGCTTTTCATAAAGAGTCTTGGCTTTGGCACAAAAGATTAGGACACTGCAACGTGCACTCTCTTAGAAAACTTTCTATGAAGAACTTAGTTAGAGACTTACCCAAACTTGAATTTCTTGCAGACAAAGTTTGTAATCCCTGTCAAAAAGGAAAGAAACATAAAGTTTCTTTTAAATCAAAGAAAGAAGTGTCAACTTCTCAACCTCTCGAGTTGGTTCACATGGATTTATTTGGACCTTCTAGAGTTTCTAGTTTAAATGGGAAGCACTATGCCTATGTTCTTGTAGATGACTTTTCTAGATATACTTGGGTATATTTTATAGCACACAAAAGTGAAGCTTGTTCTTACTTTGTTAAATACTCCAAGTCTGTAGAAAATCATAGTGGACTCAAGATTAAGACCCTGAGAAGTGATCATGGTCGTGAGTTTGAAAATCATGAGTTTGATTCTTACTGCTCACACAATGGCTATAGTTACAATTTCTCTGCCCCTAGGACACCCCAACAAAATGGTGTATTAGAGAGAAGGAATATAACCTTGCAAGAAATAGCTAGAACCATGCTCAATGAATATGAACTGCCTATTTACATTTGGGATGAAGTTATAAATACAGCTTGTTATGTCATTAATAGAGTCTTGATCAGACCAGTTCTTAAGAGGACCCCTTATGAGTTGTGGAACCATAAGAAACCTAAGGTTAACTACTTCAATGTTTTTGGCTGCAAAGTCTTCATTCTCAATACTAAATACAATCTTGACAAATTTGCATCCAATAGTGATGAAGGAATTTTCCTAGGTTACTGTATCTCTAGTAAAGCCTATAGAGTTTTCAATAAAAGAACCAAATGTGTGGAATAATCTGTTCACATCAAATTTGATGAAACTGATCCACATGAACCTAAAATCTCTCTTGAAGATGATCTCTCTGGTTTGAATCTCAATGATAAAGACAATGGACCTATAGTTAAAACATCCAGCTCTAGAAATTCTCCAGAACCTGCTTTTGTTGACCCTCAATCTGTAGATGAATCTGAAATCTCTAGCCCTATCTTTTCAAGACCATCTAGGACTCTAAAGAACCATCCTTTAGATGCTTTTGTAAGAAATCTAGATAGAGGAACACAGACTAGAGATTCTCTAAGAAATCAGGTTGAACATCAAGCTTTTCTTTCACAGTTAGAACCTAAAAATATCAATGATGCTATCAATGATGAATTTTGGGTAATGGCTATGCAAGAAGAACTAAATCAATTTGAAAGAAACAAAGTCTGGAAATTAGTAGAAAGATCTAAGGACATTTTGACCATAGGCAAAAAATGGGTGTTTAGAAAAAAAGTTGATGAATCTGGAAACATCATTAGAAATAAAGCTAGGCTAGTTGCACAAGGTTATAATCAAGAAGAAGGAATGGACTATGAGGAAACCTTTGCACCTGTAGCTAGATTAGAGGCTATTAGGATCATACTTGCCTATGCATCACATCTGAATTTCAAGCTATATCAAATGGATGTCAAAAGTGCTTTTCTAAATGGTTTTATTGTTGAAGATGTTTTCGTAGAACAACCACCTAGTTTTTTAAATCCTCATTTTCCAAATCATGTTTTTAAACTTTCTAAAGCTTTATATGGTTTAAAACAAGCTCCAAGAGCTTGGTATGAAAGGCTTTCAAACTTTCTTATCTCAAAAGGATTTACAAAAGGAGTAGTTGATCCCACTCTTTTTATAAAAAGGATTTCAAAAGATGTATTAATAGTACAAATCTATGTTGATGATATTATTTATGGATCTTCTAAAAATTCCTTATGTACTGATTTTTTAAAGGTTATGAAAAATGAATTTGAAATTAGCTTAATGGGAGAGCTTAAGTATTTTCTTGGTTTTCAAATTTTTCAATCTAAAGATGGAATTATTTTAAATCAAAGTAAATATACAAAGGATCTTTTAAAACGTTTTGGATTGGATAGTATTAAGGAAAGTGATACACCTATGAGTACTACCTGTAAATTGGATACAGATAAAGCTGGAAAACCAGTGGATCAAACCAATTACAGAGGTATGATTGGGAGATTACTTTATCTTACTGCTAGTCGACCAGACATTATGTTCAGTGTATGTATGTGTGATAGATTTCAAGCTAATCCTAAAGAATCACACTTACTGGCTGTTAGAATGATTTTTATGTATCTTAAGTATACTATAAATTTAAGTTTGATTTATCCAAAAGGACAATCATTTAACCTAACTAGTTATTCCGATGCTGACTTTGCTGGATGTAAGTTAGATAGGAATATCACATCTGGAACATGTCATTTGCTTGGAAAATCCCTAGTATCATGGTGTAGTAAGAAACAGAACTCAGTTGCATTGTCTACTGCCGAGGCAGAATACATAGCTGCTGGTAGTTACTGTGCACAAATTCTGTGGATGAAACACACTTTATTGGATTATGGATTTGATCTTAAACATGTTTCAATTAACTGTGACAATACTAGTGAAATAAATATATCTAAGAACCCTGTGTCTCACTCTAGAACTAAGCACATTGATGTCAGACATCACTTTCTAAGAGATCATTATCAAAAAGGTGATATTTCTTTGAAATTTATTAGTACTGAACATCAATTAGCTGATATATTCACAAAGCCTTTATGATCTGAAAGAATGAAATTTATTAAACAAGAGTTGTGTATGATCGATCTGTGAAACCGATCTGTGAAACTGATCTATGAAACCGATCTGTGAAACTGATCTGTGAAACCGATATGTGAAACTTATCTGTGAAACCGATCTGTGAAACTGATCTGTGAAACCGATCTGTGAAACCGATCTGTGAAATCGATCTGTGAAACCGATCTGTGAAACCGATCTGTGAAACTGATCTGTGAAACCGATCTGTGAAACTGATCTGTGAAACCGATCTGTGAAACTGATCTGTGAAACCGATCTGTGAAACTGATCTGTGAAACCGATCTGTGAAACTGATCTGTGAAACTGATCTGTGAAACTGATCTGTCAAACTGATCAGTGCAACCGATCTGTCATACCGATATTCTTTTTTATTATTATATTGTAATTAATTAGTAAATTTCTTTTATACTTTTTATGGGAACCCTAAATGATAAAATAAATGATACGCGTCTATTTATCTTCCCTAAACCTTTGACCTTTCATTTCTCGCCGAATCTTTCAACCTCTCTTCCCCTCTAATTCGAACCTTCAAACTCCTGCCTTCCCAAAATCCCCGAATGGCTAAGCAGAAGAGACCGAGCAAAGGACCGGATAGCCCTGTACCTTCAAAGCGTGCTCGAGGCGAGTCGAGTAGTACCTCTCAACGATCAGTAAATCCGAACCTGGAAACTCGGATTGTTGCTGTAGAGAGATAAGTCAGCTCTACGTGGCTTTTGTCAAGTAAGTCACTTTTGCTGCAAGTTCTTGAATCGCAATGACGGATAGACTGGATTTCTGACAACTCTCGAATAGACTACCCGAAGCGGGTACATGAGTTCTATATGAATCTGGAAATCACTTTAGATGGTGTGGAGGCTTCCAGGATGTCATCTGTGGTAAAAGGAAAGAAAATATCCTTCTCATCTAAGCAGTGGGCTGAGTGCTTGAATGTACCTCATGAAGGTCGGTATGAGGATTATGCTGGGAATATTCCTCCAACATCTGATTACTTCTCTTATGAATTAGCTCTGGAGCTTCTGACTGGAAACAGAGAGTCACAGAGAATCACAGCTTCAGAATTAGATGGTGAATGCAGACTTCTTTTCAAGTTTATTCAGCACCAACTTTGCCCTAGGAGAAAAGATTTTGCTGCTGTAAAGTACCAGGATGTTTTCCTATTTTTTCTTCTGAAAACACATGAGAAGATCAATTTGTGTAGATAAGTGATGGTGCACATAGCTGGAATGGTAAAACCGTCCAAGAAAGCCACTGTCTTGTTTTATTCATAGATTATATCTACCATGCTCAAGAATCTAGAATGTATTGATGAAGATGATGAAGTTGATGAAACAGATCATACCTTCTATCTCAACAAAGAGATCTGCAAGAGGATGAAAATCAATTGAAATCCATGGAAGAAGTGCTGGGTTGCAGATGAAGATAAATTGTATGAAGCCTACAATCCCATAGATCATGGTAAGAGGCCAAAGGATTTGAGAGACCCTGGCTTGAAACCAAATGAGGAACCAGTTTATTCTGATGATGATGAGCAAGAAGAAGGAAAGGATGAGGCCACCGAAGCCCAAGAGCAAGAAGAAGCTGCGACTGAGGAAGGAAGTATGTCATCTCCTGATGATAGGAGCGATCCTGACACTGCTAGTCCCAAGAGAAGAATAGAATTTGGACCTGCTAGTCCACCCTTAGCCCTACCAGAATCAGAGCCCATTCTTGGTGATGAAGAAGATTCTGATACTGAAGAATATCACAGTGAAGCTTCTGAGAAGAGTGATGATGGACATGCTGATGATGCTGAGGGTGCTGTTGATGGTGATAACAGACTAGTGAATGGTCTTTCTGAAGATCAAATAGAACCACCTCAGTCAGTACAAGAAATACATATCAGTGGCAAGGATGATTCACCAAAAATCAGTGGAACAACAAGCTATGTGAACCCAAAATACACCATGTGTGCTGTTGTTTGGGATGACTACCTTGGTTATGCTGTGTTGGGCTTAGAATATTCTGAAGAAGAAGAAGCAATGCCAGAATCTGCTGCAGCTGTGAAGAGGAACCTCGCAAGAGAAGCAAGGTCTGTTCCTGCTATTGATCCTACAAATGTTAATCTACCTGGTTATGGAATCTCTCAAGCTGATCTTAATAAGTTTAAGATTGAATTGCTAACTGCTGTGAGAGACACAGTTAGAGAGGAAATTTCTAATGCTCTTACTCAAGTGTCTCCACAAGTTTCTGAAAATTCATTGGAAGCCTTCTCACAAAGAGTATCTAATGTTGTGAAGCCAGACCTGGCCAATACTGGTGACCTTATTGGCAGGCACATAGCCTTTTTGAATCAGACTATGAAGGATCTTCACACCGGCTTGGTATCTTTATCATGCGAATTCCGATCAACCATCTCTGGTATGATGGAAGTTTTGAGAAATTTGATTGAACATCTCAACAAGTCTGACCTAAGGAAGTTGAAAGCTGAGTTAACTCACATAGTTGGCCAAGCAAGTACAAGAAAGGTAACCAAGATCACTACCCGTGAGCTAGAAGCTCTAAGAGAAGTTGTGCATGATGAGTTAGCTGCTATTAGACAAATTATTGATTTAGAATCTTTGAGGAAGATGAAAGAGCTCTGTGATAACAGTCATAAGATGGCATTGGTGAATTCAGCAGATGCTAAGAAAGCTCTGCAAGAGATCAAAGAGAAAGTTGATAATCACATTTCTAAGATTTATACAAAACATGAGATGGCTGCAAACTTCAAGGTGCTGGCATAGAATCTGAAATTACCTCCAGTCACTCAGGACTTCAAAACTCAAGTTCATCAGTTTCAAGATTTTACCCCTTCCTTGGCACAATTCATGGAGAATAAAGATGATTTTGAAAAAGCTATGAAGTATGGGGCAGAAGTCATTCAGGACTTCATTCATCTTTTGAAGCCATATTTGAATGCACAGGACACTGCAATAGTACGTCCTACTTCTGAACCTCTCAGTGACTCTGATGTAGCTCCAAATCAGCTATCTGTTGCTCAAGCTCTATCTCAGTTAAGACCAGTCCCTCAACAAGCTTCTCAACCATCTCCTGTTTCTCAACAACAACTCTCTGTGGCACCTGCTCCTACACCTGCCCGAGTTTTCCTACCACCACTTCAGATTCGCCAAGTACAGCCTGCCTCCAAGCCTTTAAACTTACCCACTATTGATCCCAAAGACAAAGGCAAAGCCCCTTTGTATCCCAACAAATAGTTGTGTATTGTTTTTGATAGGGTGCACAATGTGATTCTTGTAATATTCTGTACATTATCAACTTTTTTTCCCTACTCTATGTTGACTGCTTTTACTTTCACTTTCACTTATTTGTTTTACCTCCTTTTTGATTATCCCAAATGGGGAGAAGAAAGATAATGATGTATGGGAGAATAAAGATGTATGGGAGAGATATATTGGGGAGAAAAGATGTATATATCTCAGGGGGAGAAATCTGTATAATATATATGGGAAATTTAAATTAAGGGGGAGATTTATATATCTCTTTATATTTATTCTCTTTATGGATTAACTCTCATTATGTTTTTATTAATGATATATCATATTATTTATATTTTATGATAAAGATTTTTGATTATCAAAAAGGGGGAGATTTTTGAGCCCTCTGGAAGATTGTTGATTTCATGTCTATGATTGATGTTTTAATAATCACAAATCATCATATACCATTAATGCTTAGTCTGGTTTGATTTCTCATAAACTTAATTACAATCTGTTATCATGTTTTTTTCTATGCTTATTGACTTACAATGTATTTTGGAAGTCTTCTGGATTCAACAGACATCGAAAGCACTGATCCAATATCAACAGACATCGGAAGCACCGATCCAATATCAATAGACATCGGAAGCACTGATCCAATATCAACAGACATCGGAAGCACCGATCCAATATCAACAGACATCAGAAGCACCGATACAATATCAACAGGCATCGGAAGCACCGATCCAATATCAACAGACATCGGAAGCACCGATTCAATATCAACAAACATCGGAAGCACCGATTCAATATCAACAGACATCGGAAGCACCGATTCAATATCAACAGACATCGGAAGCACCGATGCAAATGACTCACCGATGCAAAATGACTCACTGATGCAAATGACTCACCGATGAAAATGACTCAGCGATGCAAATGACTCACCGATGCAAAATGACTCACCTATGAAAATGACTCACCGATGCAAATGACTCACCGATGCAAATGACTCACTGATGCAAATGACTCACCGATGCAAATGACTCACCGATGCAAATGACTCACCGATGCAAATGACTCACCGATGCAAAATGACTCACCGATGCAAATGACTCACCGATGCTGATCAAAATGAGCCACCGATCAAATGACTCACTGATGCTGATCAAACTGACTCACCGATCAGATGATAGACCGATGCTGATCAGTCAGATTCACCGATGCTGATCTATCTGAGTCACCGATCATTACTCACTAATGCTGATGACCTACCGATCACTTGATTCTTCAATAGTCATAAACAACTGTTTGAATTTCTTTATCTTTATATTTATTTAATCTAACCAACGGTCATATTAGATATATTTTAATTCTCTATCAATTAATTAATAAAGGTTGTCGGATGTTAGGAAACCGTACCTCGTACCTGCAGAAAGGAAACGTTTTCTGTCTTCTGAAGCACGTGACATAAATACAAGAAGACTCTGCTGAATAAAAGAGTAGTTGACAGAAGAACACAAGAGGAATACAGAGGAAAAGAAAGGGGAGGAAGAACCAAGAAGAACATAACCTCATACACAATCAAGCCTACTCAAGAAGAGTTCTGTGCATACAAAAGAACATTGATGAACTTCATCGACTACATCTCACCGCCTTTGAACCTGAAGCATACAACACTCTTATTCTCAAAAAAAGAGAAGAGGACTCATAATAAATTCTGACCAAATACAAAAGAGTCCATAGCTACACTGAAATCACCAGAGCTATTTCTAAACTCTACATCTCTGCTCTGTGATACATTTGTTTACATTTTGAACAGTGTCTGTTATCTGCTGTATTAAACACACACACCGACTCCTGTACTTTCAATGGAGGATCTGTAAATCCTCAGCAAACCTTTTTGCACTTCATTTCCCACTGTGGATAGTGGTAGAGGTCGTGTGAGACCTGGACAGCTCTAAGCTGTTGTTTGTTTCCCCACGCAGATCTGTGGTAGAGGTCTTGTGACCTGGACAGTGTGTTCACTGTTGTTAACCCCGATCTAGGGTGTGGATCATTTTTATATAAACTTTTGAGAGGACTAAGTCTCGGCTTGAGACTGAACCTCTTGCTTAATTCTCTGTGTTTGTATCTACATACTATATCCATACCACATATTTATTTCATATTCCGGTGCTATTACTTTGAAATATAATTTATTTTCAAAGCTAATTTGATAGTTAAACTCGCAAGTGTTTATATTTATTATAAACCAGTAAGTTAGTTTCAAAAGTTAATTTAATCATAAGATTAAGTTAACTGAAAACTAATCAATCATTGAGAAACTAATTGAACCTTTATAATCTGTATAAATTCACTATAGTTTAATCTGTTTTTGAAATAGGGGGATTTTAATCAACATTGTTTTTAATAGAAAATTTTAATTAGAACTCAATTCACCCCCCCCCCCCCCTCTTGAGTATCCACTCCGACCAACATTTGGTATTAGAGGGGGGTTAATATTTTCTAAAAGTACTCTGTTTTTCAACTGTGATTTTAGTTGTATTTTAAAGTTCTTAAAATTTCTGTTATTTCTAAATTTTTATCTCTTTAAAATTCTCTTTTTAATATCATGGATAATAGACTTGAGGGTGCTTCTACTAACCAGCCACCTTTCTTTAATGGAAACAACTATGCTCAGTGGAAGCTAAAAATGAAAATTCACTTAGAAAGTATGAGCTTTGATATTTGGACTGCCATTGAAGCTGAATAAAAAATTCCCAGTACTGATAGATCTACTTGGGATGAACCTACAAAGACTGCTTACAATAATAATTTTAAAGCTATGAATGCCTTGTACTGTGCCCTAGGAGATGAGGAATTTAATAGAATTTCTGCTTGTAAAACTGCATATGAAATTTGGGATACCTTAGCTGTTTCTCATGAAGGAACAACTAATGTTAAGGAGATGAGATTGAATACCTATACTATTAAGTATGATAATTTTAAGATGAAGCCTGATGAACCCATGTCTGATATGTATCTCAGGTTCAATGAAATTGTCAACACAATGACTTCTCTGGGAAAGGATGTTCCAGCAAAGGAACAAATCATGAGAATTTTGAGATGTCTACCTGAAAGATGGAGAGGAACCTCTGTCTCCATTAAAGAATCGTGTGACATTGGAGAACTGCCATTCATGGAACTAATTGGTAAGTTGATGACGTGTGAAGAAGAACTCATGGTAAACAAAGAAGAAAATGATGAACCTAAAAGGAAGTCTATTTCCTTCAAGACTACAACCTCAAAGAATAAGGATAAGGAAAAGACTCAAGATATCAATGAAAGCTCAAGCACTGAGGAAAGTGAGAATGATTCTGATAGTGATGCTGAGATGGCACACATTACTAGAAGATTTAAGAAATTCTATAGGAAGAAGAATTTTTTCATAAAGTCAAACTACAAAGGCAAGTATGATAACAAAGGACACTGGAAAAAGGATTGGAAGAAGTCTGATAAATCAGATGAAGTTGTCTGTTATGAATGCAAAAGAAAAGGACACATAAAAGCAGACTGTCCAAATTTGAAATACAGAAAGAAGTATGAATACAAGGATAACAAGTACAAGAATGCCATGGAGGCTACTTGGAGTGCTTCAGAAGAAAGCACAAGTGAAGCTGAATCTTCAGACTCTGAAAGGAATCGAGCCAACATGTGTTTCATGACAAACACTTCTGAGGTAACATCAGAAACTCCTGCTTCAAATTCATATTATTCTGGAGATGATTCTGAATGTGATAACATGTCTAAATCTGAACTGTTTGAATATTGTGATATGCTTGAAGAAACCTGTAATGAGCTTAAAGATAAATATAAAGGTTTAAAGAAACAGTATGCTTTAAGTGTTAAGCATAAATCGGATCTGGATATAGAAGTAGAAAAGAATGCTCAGTGGCTTAAAGAGAATACTGAAATAAAATTGTCTAATGAACAACTCAGAAAAGACTTAGAGAAGTTCACAAATGGAAAGAATACTCTAACACAAATGCTAGGAAAGAAAGTTTCACCTAGATATACTACTCGTATAGGATACCAACCTGGACAAAGAAAAGTTTCCAAAACTAGATTCATTCATAAATCTGGACAGAAGATAGTTAATTCTGGAACTTCATATGCCTCAACCAGTTATATTCATAGTTATGGATCTAATAAGGTTTATATTTCAAAGAATGTTAATTCTACAAATTATATGAGACCCATTAGACAAATATGGGTATCTAAAGTATCATTGGCTAACATGTCTGGACCCAAGAAGATCTTGGTACCAAAATCATCTTCCATCTAAATCTTTTTTGTAGGAGACCTGCTTGAAGAGCTGTCACAAGAAGATATGGTACTTAGACAATGGATGTTCAAGACATATTACAGGAGACTTTTCATGTTTCAAGAGCTTAGTAAAAGTTGATGGAGGCTTTGTCACTTTTGGTGATAATTCAAAAGGAAAAATCATCGGCTCAGGCCAGATTGGTAACACTGATTCAATCTTGGTTTCTGAAGTTTTATTTGTCGATGGACTTAGATATAACTTGTTAAGCATTTCTCAGTTGTGTGATGATGGTTTTTATGTTAAATTTAAAAATGATTCTTGCAATGTTTTTAACTCTAAAAATGTTTTAGTATTTTCTACTTTAAGAAATGAAAATGTTTATGCTGTTGATTTAGATTCTTTAGCTAAGCAGAATATTCCTTGTTTAAATTCTTTTCATAAAGAGTCTTGGCTTTGGCACAGAAGATTAGGACACTGCAACATGCACTCTCTTAGAAAACTTTCTAGGAAGAACTTAGTTAGAGACTTACCCAAACTTGAATTTCTAGCAGACAAAGTTTGTAATCCCTGTCAAAAAGGAAAGCAACATAAAGTTTCTTTTAAATCAAAGAAAGAAGTGTCAACTTCTCAAACTCTTGAGTTGGTTCACATGGATTTATTTGGACCTTCTAGAGTTTCTATTTTAAATGGGAAGCACTATGTCTATGTTCTTGTAGATGAATTTTCTAGATATACTTGGGTATATTTTCTAGCTCACAAAAGTGAAGCTTGTTCTTACTTTGTTAAATACTCCAAGTCTGTAGAAAATCTTATTGGACTCAAGATTAAGACCCTGAGAAGTGATCATGGTCGTGAGTTTGAAAATCATGAGTTTGATTCTTACTGCTCACACAATGGCTACAGTCAAAATTTCTCTGCCCCTAGGACACCCCAACAAAATGGTGTAGTAGAGAGAAGGAATATAACCCTGCAAGAAATAGCTAGAACCATGCTCAATGAATATGAACTGCCTATTTACATTTGGGCTAAAGCTGTAAATACAGCTTGTTATGTCATTAATAGAGTCTTGATCAGACCAGTTCTTAAGAGGACCCCTTATGAGTTGTGGAACCATAGGAAACCTAAGGTTAACTACTTCAAAGTTTTTGGCTGGAAAGTCTTCATTCTCAATACTAAATACAATCTTGACAAATTTGCATCCAAGAGCGATGAAGGAATTTTCCTAGGTTATTGTATCTCTCGTAAAGCCTATAGAGTTTTCAATAAAAGAACCAAATGTGTGGAAGAATCTATTCACATAAAATTTGATGAAACTGATCCACATGAACCTAAAATATCTCTTGAAGATGATCTCTCTGGTTTGAATCTCAATGATAAAGACAATGGACCTATAGTTAAAACATCCAGCTCTGGAAATTCTCCAGAACCTGCTTCTGTTGAACCTCAATCTGTAGATGAATCTGAAATATCTAGACCTATCTTTTCAAGACCATCTAGGACTCTAAAGAACCATCCTTTAGATGCTGTTGTAGGAAATCTAGATAGAGGAACACAGACTAGAGCTTCTCTAAGAAATCAGGTTGAACATCAAGCTTTTCTTTCACAGTTAGAACCTAAAAATATCAATGATTCTATCAATGATGAATTTTGGGTAATGGCTATGAAATAAGAACTAAATCAATTTGAAAGAAACAAAGTCTGGAAATTAGTAGAAAGATCTAAGGACATTTTGACCATAGGCACAAAATGGGTGTTTAGAAACAAAGTTGATGAATCTGGAAACATCATTAGAAATAAATCTAGGCTAGTTTCACAAGGTTATAATCAAGAAAAAGGAATTGACTATGAGGAAACCTTTGCACCTGTATCTAGATTAGAGGCTATTAGGATCTTACTTGCCTATGCATCACATCTGAATTTCAAGCTATATCAAATGGATGTCAAAAGTGCTTTTCTAAATGGTTTTATTGTTGAAGATGTTTTTGTAGAACAACCACCTGGTTTTTTAAATCCTCATTTTCCAAATCATGTTTTTAAACTTTCTAAAGCTTTATACAGTTTAAAACAAGCTCCAAGAGCTTGGTATGAAAGGATTTCAAACTTTCTTATCTCAAAAGGATTTACAAAAGGAGTAGCTGATCCCACTCTTTTTATAAAAAGGATTTCAAAAGATGTATTAATAGTACAAATCTATGTTGATGATATTATTTTTGGATCTTCTAAAAATTCCTTATGTACTGATTTTTCAAAGGTTATGCAAAATGAATTTGAAATTAGCTTAATGGGAGAGCTTAAGTATTTTCTTGGTTTTCAAATTTTTCAATCTAAAGATGGAATTATTTTAAATCAAAGTAAATATACAAAGGATCTTTTAAAACGTTTTGGATTGGCTAGTATTAAGGAATGTGATACACGTATGAGTACTACCTGTAAATTGGATACAAATGAAGCTGGGAAACCAGTGGATCAAACCAATTACAGAGGTATGATTGGGAGCTTACTTTATCTTAATGCTAGTCGACCAGACATTATGTTCAGTGTATGTATGTGTGCTAGATTTCAAGCTAATCCTAAAGAATCACACTTACTGGCTGTTAAAAGGATTTTTAAGTATCTTAAGTATACTATAAATTTAGGTTTGTTATATCCAAAAGGACAATCATTTAACCTAACTAGCTATTCAGATGCTGACTTTGCTGGATGTAAGTTAGATAGGAAGATCACATCTGGAACATGTCATTTTCTTGGAAAATCCCTAGTATCATGGTGTAGTAAGAAACAGAACTCAGTTGCATTGTCTACTGCCGAGGCAGAATACATAGCTGCTGGTAGTTACTGTGCACAAATTCTGTGGATGAAACACACTTTATTGGATTATGGATTTGATCTTAAACATGTTTCAATTAACTGTGACAATACTAGTGAAATAAATATATCTAAGAACCCTGTGTCTCACTCTAGAACTAAGCACATTGATTTCAGACATCACTTTCTAAGAGATCATTATCAAAAAGGTGATATTTCTTTGAAAATTATTAGTACTGAACATCAATTAGCTGATACATTCACAAAGCCTTTATGCTCTGAAAGAATGAAATTTATTAAACAAGAGTTGTGTATGATCGATCTGTGAAACCGATCTGTGAAACTGATCTATGAAACCGATCTGTGAAACTGATCCGTGAAACCGATCTGTGAAATCGATCTGTGAAACTAATCTGTGAAACCGATCTATGAAACTGATCTGTGAAACCGATCTGTGAAACTGATCTGTGAAACCGATCTGTGAAACTGATCTGTGAAACCGATCTGTGAAACTGATCTGTGAAACTGATCTGTGAAACTAATCTGTCAAACTGATCAGTGCAACCGATCTGTCATACCGATATTCTTTTTTATTATTATATTGTAATTAATTAGTAAATTTCTTTTATACTTTTTATGGGAACCCTAAATGATAAAATAAATGATACGCGGCTATTTATCTTCCCTAAACCTTTGACCTTTCATTTCTCGCCGAATCTTTCAACCTCTCTTCCCCTCTAATTCGAACCTTCGAACTCCTGCCTTCCCAAAATCCCCGAATGGCTAAGCAGAAGAGACCGAGCAAAGGACCGGATAGCCCTGTACCTTCAAAGCGTGCTCGAGGTGAGTCGAGTAGTACCTATCAACGATCAATAAATCCGAACCTGGAAACTCGGATTGTTTCTGTAGAGAGATAAGTCAGCTCTACGTGGCTTTTGTCAAGTAAGTCACTTTTGCTGCAAGTTCTTGAATCGCAAGGACGGATAGACTGGTTTTCTGACAACTCTAGAATAGACTACCCGAAGCGGGTACATGAGTTCTATATGAATCTGGAAATCACTTTAGATGGTGTGGATGCTTCGAGGATGTCATCTGTGGTAAAAGGAAAGAAAATATCCTTCTCATCTAAGCAGTGGGCTGAGTGCTTGAATGTACCTCATGAAGGTCGGTATGAGGATTATGCTGGGAATATTCCTCCAACATCTGATTACTTCTCTTATGAATTAGCTCTGGAGCTTCTGACTGGAAACAGAGAGTCACAGAGAATCACAGCTTCAGAATTAGATGGTGAATGCAGACTTCTTTTCAAGTTTATTCAGCACCAACTTTGCCCTAGGAGAAAAGATTTTGCTGCTGTAAAGTACCAGGATGTTTTCCTATTTTTTCTTCTGAAAACACATGAGAAGATCAATTTGTGTAGATAAGTGATGGTTCACATAGCTGGAATGGTAAAACCGTCCAAGAAAGCCACTGCCTTGTTTTATTCAAAGATGATATCTACCATGCTCAAGAATCTAGAATGTATTGATGAAGATGATGAAGTTGATGAAACAGATCATACCTTCTGTCTCAACAAAGATATTTGCAAGAGGATGAAAATCAATTGGAATCCATGGAAGAACTGCTGGGTTTCAGATGAAGATAAATTGTATGAAGCCTACAATCCTCTAGATCATGGAAAGAGGCCAAAGGATTTGAGAGACCTTGGCTTGAAACCAAATGAGGAACCAATTTATTCTGATGATGATGAGCAAGAAGAAGGAAAGAATGAGGCCACCGAAGCCCAAGAGCAAGAAGAAGCTGCGACTGAGGAAGGAAGTATGTCATCTCCTGATGATAGGAGTGATCCTGACACTGCTAGTCCCAAGAGAAGAATAGAATTTGGACCTGCTAGTCCACCCTTAGCCCTACCAGAATCAGAACCCATTCTTGGTGATTAAGAAGATTCTGATACTGAAGAATATCACAGTGAAACTTCTGAGAAGAGCGATGATGGACATGTTGATGATGCTGAGGGTGCTGTTGGTGGTGATAACAGACCAGTGAATGGTCTTTCTGAAGATCAAATAGAACCACCTCAGTCAGTACAAGATATACATATCAGTGGCAAGGATGATTCACCAAAAATCAGTGGAACAACAAGCTATGAGAACGAAAAATACACCCTGTGTGCTGCTATTTGGGATGACTACCCTGGTTATGCTATGTTGGGCTTAGAATATTCTGAAGAAGAAGAAGCAATGCCAGAATCTGCTGCAGCTGTGAAGAGGAACCTCGCAAGAGAAGCAAGGTATGTTCCTGCTGTTGATCCTACAAATGTTAATCTACCTGGTTCTGGAATCTCTCAAGCTGATCTTAATAAGTTTAAGATTGAATTGCTAACTGCTGTGAGAGACACAGTTAGAGAGGAAATTTCTAATGCTCTTAATCAAGTGTCTCTACAAGTTTCTGAAAATTCAGTGGAAGCCTTCTCACATATAGTATCTAATGCTGTGAAGCCAGACCTGGCCAACACTGGTGACCTTATTGGCAGGCACATAGCCTTTTTGAATCAAACTATGAAGGATCTTCACACCGGCTTGGTATCTCTATCAAGAGAATTCCGATCAACCATCTCTGGTATGATGGAAGTTTTGAGAAATTTGATTGAACATCTCAACAAGTCTGACCTAAGGAAGTTGAAAGATGAGTTAACTCACATAGTTGGCCAAGCAAGTACAAGCAAGGTAACCAAGATCACTACCCGTGAGCTAGAAGCTCTAAGAGAAGTTGTGCATGATGAGTTAGCTGCTATTAGACAAATTCTTGATTTAGAATCTTTGAGGAAGATGAAAGAGCTCTGTGATAACAGTCATAAGATGGCATTGGTGTATTCAGCAGATGCTAAGAAAGCTCTGCAAGAGATCAAAGAGAAAGTTGATAATCACTTTTCCAAGATTTATACAAAACATGAGATGGCTGCAAACTTCAAGGTGCTGGCATAGAATCTGAAATTACCTCCAGTCACTCAGGCCTTCAAAACTCAAGTTCATCAGTTTCAAGATTTTACCCCTTCCTTGGAACAATTCATGGAGAATAAAGATGATTTTGAAAAAGCTATGAAGTATGGGGAAGAAGTCATTCAGGACTTCATTCATCTTTTGAAGCCCTATTTGAATGCACAGGCCACTACAATAGTACTTCCTACTTCTGAACCTCTCAGTGACTCTGATGTAGCTCCAAATCAGCTATCTGTTGCTCAAGCTCTATCTCAGTTAAGACCAGTCCCTCAGCAAGCTTCTCAACCAGCTCCTGTTTCTCAACAACAACTCTCTGTGGCACCTGCTCCTACACCTGCCCGAGTTGTCCTACCACCACTTCAGATTCTCCAAGTACAGCCTGCCTCCAAGCCTTCAAACTTACCCACTATTGATCCCAAATACAAAGGCAAAGCCCCTTTGTATCCCAACAAATAGTTGTGTATTGTTTTTGATAGGGTGCACAATGTGATGCTTGTAATATTCTCTACATTATCAACTTTTTTTCCCTACTCTATGTTGACTGCTTTTACTTTCACTTTCACTTATATGTTTTGCCTCTTTTTTTATTATCCCAAAGGGGGAGAAGAAAAAGAATGATGTATGGGAGAAGAAAGATGTATGGGAGAGATATATTGGGGAGAAAAGATGTATATATCTCAGGGGGAGAAATCTGTATAATATATATGGGAAAATTAAATTAAGGGGGAGATTTATATATCTCTTTATATTTATTCTCTTTATGGTTTAACTCTCATTATGTTTTTATTAATGATATATCATATTATTTATATTTTATGATAAAGATTTGTGATTATCAAAAAGGGGGAGATTGTTGAGCCCTCTGGAAGATTGTTGATTTCATGTCTATGATTGATGTTTTAATAATCACAAATCATCACATACCATTAATGCTTAATCTGGTTTGATTTCTCATAAACTTAATTACAATCTGTTAATGAATCTGTTATCATGTTTTTGTATATGCTTATTGACTTACAATGTATTTTGGAAGTCTTATGGATTCAACAGACATCGAAAGCACTAATCCTATATCAACAGACATCGGAAGCACCGATCCAATATCAACAGACACCGGAAGCACTGATCCAATATCAACAAACATCGGAAGCACCGATCCAATATCAACAGACATCGAAAGCACCGATCCAATATCAACAGACATCGGAAGCACCGATCCAATATCAACAGACATTGGAAGCACCGATTCAATATCAACAGACATCGGAAGCACCGATTCAATATCAACAGACATCGGAAGCACCGATTCAATATCAACAGACATCGGAAGCACCGATGCAAATGACTCACCGATGCAAAATGACTCACCGATGCAAATGACTCACCGATGAAAATGACTCACTGATGCAAATGACTCACCGATGCAAAATGACTCACCGATGCAAATGACTCACCGATGCAAATGACTCACCGATGCAAATGACTCACTGATGCAAATGACTCACCGATGCAAATGACTCACCGATGCAAATGACTCACCGATGCAAATGACTCACCGATGCAAAATGAGTCACCGATGCAAATGACTCACCGATGCTGATCAAACTGACTCACCGATCAGATGAAAGACCGATGTTGATCAGTCAGATTCACCGATGCTGATCTATCTGAGTCACCGATCATTACTCACTAATGCTGATGGCCTAACGATCACTTGATTCTTCAATAGTCATAAACAAATGTTTGAATTTCTTTATCTTTATCTTTATTTAATCTAACCAACAGTCATATTAGGTATATTTTAATGCTCTATCAATTAATTAATAAAGGTTGTCTGATGTCAGGAAACCGTTCCTCGTACCTGCGGAAAGGAAACTTTTTCTGTCTTCCGAAGCACGTGACATAAATACAAGAAGACTCTGCTGAAGAAAAGAGTATTTGACAGAAGAACACAAGAGGAATACAGAGGAAAAGAAAGAGGAGGAAGAACCAAGCAGACCAGAACCTCATACACAATCAAGCCTACTCAAGAAGAGTTCTGTGCATACAAAAGAACATTGATGAACTTCATCGACTACATCTCATCGCCTTTGAACCTGAATCATACGACACTCTTATTCTCAAACAAAAACGAGAAGAGGACTCAGAATAAATTCTGACCAAATACAAAAGAGTCTAGAGCTACACTGAATTCACCAGAGCTATTTCTAAACTCTACATCTCTGCTCTGTGATACATTTGTTTACATTTTGAGCAGTGTGTGTTATCTGCTGTATTAAACACACACACTGAATCCTGTACTTTCACTGGAGGATCTGTAAATCCACATCAAACCTTTTTACACATCATTTCCCACTGTGGATAGTGGTAGAGTTCGTGTGAGACCTGGACAGCTCTAAGCTGTTGTTTGTTTCCCCACGCAGATCTGTGGTAGAGGTCTTGTGACCTCGACAGTGTGTTCACTGTTGTTAACCCCGATCGAGGGTGTGGATCATTTTTATATAAATTTTTGACAGGACTAAGTCTCGGCTTGAGACTGAACCTCTTGGGTAATTCTCTGTGTTTGTAGCTACATACTATATCCATACCACATATTTATTTCATATTCCACTGCTATTACTTTGAAATATAATTTATTTTCAAAGCTACTTTGATAGTTAAACTCGCAAGTGTTTATATTTATTATAAACCAGTAAGTTAGTTTCAAAAGTTAATTTAATCATAAGATTAATTTAACTGAGAACTAATCAATCTTTTAGAAACTAATTGAACCTTTATAATCTGTATAAATTCACTACAGATTAATCTGTTTTTGAAATAGGGGGATTTTAATCAACATTGTTTTTAACAAAAAATTTTAATTGGAACTCAATTCACCCCCCCCCCCCCCTCTTGAGTATCCACTCCGACCAACACTCAATAACATAAAAAATTACATTTCTATGTAAAATACTCTTAAGAAATCAATTTGGATCAAGAAGATAGTGTTTGAATATGGATTGGTTCATAGCATTAGGGGGTAAATTGAGCTTTATTACCAAAATATTTGATCTTTTTCTCAATAAAATGCGCCATTATCTCCCTAGAGGACCAATAACATCCTTCACAAATACAATATCATACACAATATCATCGAGATGGGTGATGGAAAGATCTATAGAGTGGTTATAAAAACAAATGTAGAAAATCCATTAATGAAACCATTATCATAGCGGAAGCATGATGTTCATGTTAAATTTATTAGTATATATTAAATATAATATTTAATTTAATTATTTTAATTGTATCATTATTATATAAATAAATTAAATATCATTTTATCATTAATTCATGTGTGATTAGATTAATTTTTTTTGTAAATTAGAATGATAATACCCCCCTCAAAGTAAGTCAATGAGTTTTCCTTAATCGATGGTTGTCGCATAGTATTATGAGGTATGATTATATGTTAAGGTTAGCATGATCATAATTATTCACTCAGTACAAAGGGTTTTATATGATATAAAAATAATGTATTCATGGTTTAGTAAGTCGAGACTTGTTACTTATACTGAACTTCCAATGTATATCTCATGGAAAGTTATACAATCATTAATATATTATGGGGTTCATACTTATTTTCAATACTCATTACTTATGGTTTGGGAAATAATTATCATGATAACCCTTATATTTTTATTCCTTTATTATGTAAGTATTATGGAATAGATAATCAATAGTAGTATGGGTATATCAATGATCATTTCATTAGTTGGAGCTCAACCATGATGGGATTTTTTAACTCATATGATGAGATAAGAAAATAAGTCCCTTGATTGAATTAGGCTAATTAAATTCATTTCCATGCTTATTTGAATCAAATATGTTGTTCTATACTACTTGGATGAGTTATATGTGATGTTATACTCTGCTAGAATAATTACATGTGATGTATTCATCAACCTGGTTAGTCTATTTTGGTGAATCATGAATGGATTAGATGACTTATACTCAAATGAAATTTAATATGTCTAGTGGTCACTCAATTTCATGTAAAGAGGTATTATATAGGTATAAATATTATTTATATGATACATAATTTGGTGGAAATTTTTTTATAGATATATAATTATATTTTATTGATCACATTAGACCCCTTAGTAGCTTGTGTAGCAATAATTGTTTTCTAAAGGTTTATATTTTTAACATATATTAAACAGAAGTTTCATATATGTATTCAATTTAACTAATTATTAAAAATTAACATATTTAGAACTTTGGTTAAGTATTTTTTTCGTTAATGTGTTTGTTCCAAGATGAAAATAGATTGGTAAATAATATCCAAAAGTGTTTCAGATATAATCACAATGAGTTGTGATGTTTTTCATAAAGTCTATATTAAATTTTAGTAAAAGTGTAATATTTTTGGGGATAAACTAAAATTAGTGAAATGGAATTTTGTGATATCTCTGAATCATTTAAATACCAAATATTATACTATATTAGGTAAACATTATATCCTTGAACTATATAACAATTCACTTTCAATAATTATTGTGGATTTTATTCCAAATTTTATGTTTTAAAATTTAAATATTATATAATGGATATTCTTATTGGTTTTAAAAATTATAAATTTAATTATGGTTGATTTTTTATAATTTTATAAAAAGAATTATTTTTAAGTGAATAATAAAATCGATGTTTCTATAATAATATGTATTTTATGAAATTACTATTATATAATTAAGAATTAAACATTTATAAAATCTTTTTATCAATCTAAAATTTATATAAGAAAGTAAAATTATGAATTTAGAAATATTATATTGAATTTATAAATATATGTTGGACATTTTGTAACCTGAGGTATATTATTGATTATATTCATTTAATTAAGTATTTACACGTAACTATTCAGTTCTGGTTTCTTCTTAAAGTCAAATAACTATTTTTTATTAATAATAAAAACCAATTAGTTTCATGTTAATAAATAATATTAATAATTTTATCCTAAATAAATTTTTATTCTTGAAAATAATTTTTTTCTAAAAACAATTTTTATTACATCGACCATACTTGTATTGAAATTAATTTTTACCAAATCAAAAAATTGAATATTGTAAAATGGTTTTCAAAAACGGAATATAATTTTCATATTTTTTAATCATATAAATTTAATTTTTAGTCATAAAAATAATTTCTCTTGGTTAAATTTAGTTACCATGGTAAAAGCTAAAATATAGTAAAATGGTTTAACTAAGGTATTCGGTCACAAATACCACAAAAAACATTTATCAATTTTATTGAATATATATATTATTAACCATCCTTATATTATATTATAAATTTTTCTAATTTAGTTCCAATTTCTTTTAAAATGAATTTATATTATTTTAAATTTATAAGTATTTTGAAAAATGTCACCACCTCACTTATAGAATAACCCATTAGACACCGCACTTATCCAAACACCTAAAGAATCATATCTCAAATAAATTCTTCCCAAAACTAACACAACCAACTTTATCATATTTGATATTTTTTATCCTCAAAATACCAATATAATAATTCCTAAGGAGTGTTCTTAAAGTGGATATCAAAAGAATAGTAATTTTCCTAACCAAGTTCATTCAAGTTTCTTTCATGTTTGAACTCATGAAAATATATTATAATCATAATAATATAATTAAATCAATATACATAGTGTAAAAATGTTATTATGTTGAAGTAACAACTAGTTTTTACGTTCCTTTCATCCTTTGAAAAAGGAAAATATCAGCAATGTTACAAGCGGAAAATCACCTGCATAAATGAAATAATTCATTTTTTCCAGATTAAATGGATCATTCTAAAAAATTATTTGATGAATAAAAAATATATTTATTACATGATTAGGTTTTTTTAAATGTAATACCTCCAATATATTTATTATATTGACAATAAATGGTTACTGTAAAATTTAATCTCTTAGAACAAGCATACCGTGACACTTTGTAAGTTATAACTTCTCTCTATTATATTTAATCTATAATCTCACCTAAATCTTCTTAAAACTTTTTTACTTAAAAAATGTTTTTAATTTAATTAATATTCAATAAAATTTATATAATCACTATAAAATATCATGTTATTACTCATTCAAGCATTATAACTTGTTCTTATTTTTGTCTTTGTTACTACCAACATGAACATGGTTATAATTCATATCCCATGAATGGAAAAGAAAAACTAAATACTAGTAATAAAATGTAATACTTATTAATATAATATGTTTTAATAATTATGTAGTGGTAAGTTTCAATAGAATATTTAGCAATAAATTCAATTCCTTGGTTAATTCAATAGACACTAAAGAAAGGAATTTGTAAGATTTTTAAGGTAACTATCATCGTAAGTTACATAAACTGAATATGGTACTCCATAACAAATGAATTATCTTAGTGTGAAAGTTTTTTAAATGATGAATCTATGAAAAAAACATAATTATATCAACCATCAAACCAAATCATTCAATAAAAACACAACAGTTAAAACCAAAATGGTAATTTTTAATGATAAAGAATTAATATATGATTAATAAGGAATTTAAAATGAATAATATTAAAGAATATTACTATTTATATGATTTTTAATTTAATTGATTTAAATTTATTATATAGGGATGTTAGATCATTTTTAACTAAATGAATATATGATATAAGTGTTACTATTCCAATCTCACATTGGATTTGGGATTGGTTAGGTCTAAATTATTACTTAAGAGAATAAAATGTTATATATATCCTAAAACATATCAAGTTTCCTCTCATATGATAATTTTTTTATTTTATATGTCATATTCCCATTTTTCTTCTCTATGGTTCATGATTCAATTGAATGGATTCCCAAAATTAAAACCGAACATATCTCTTTTTAGTTTGGAATATTTCCCCCCCCCCCCCATGTAAATATAGTGTATATTTTTGCAGGAATGTTGTTGAATATAGTTAATTTATTTTCAAAGGTTAATTTTCTATTAACATATAATTTATTTACTGAAGTTTATAAATGAACAATTGTAACATTTCCCTATAATTTATTTTTGGCTTTATTCAAAAAATTATATAAAGAATATTGTGTTAATGTTTACCACATGACTTAATTTTATCACCACCATGACCAATATTCATTATTATGATTCCATTTAATTTTTACATGGTTTTTAAAAGAAAATTCTATCCTTGATATTTGATGAATGTTACATTTTTTATGTTAACAATGAAAAGTATTTAAATTATTATTTTATAAGATACTTCATACTGACTTTATAATGGGGTTTATTATTTATTTCAACAGCCTTTAAATTTTATTATTCTTCATTTGAGATATTATCCAATGATATCATCTTCCATATATATTAGGATGATTTATGTTCAAGTTTCTCAATTTGGTGACTAGGAAAAATATTGATATTTTGTATGCTAGTTTTCTGAATTATAGTTTTATTGATTAGTAATTAATGTTAATTATTCTTTTTATTATTATGTCATTTAATTTATATGATAAATTCATTGTACTTATATTGTGATGGGTGGGTATCTGAATAATATTCCCCTAGATGCATCAGGGAGTCTCATGAGACAAACTAGCTTGGGTATTTGGTGTATATGTTACCAATTTTTGTAAAATGTTTTCTCACAAGTCCATGAAAAATGATTAATATGTATGAAAGTATTGATTCTCTCACTATGGTACCAATTATTTATGTTAAACAGTAGAATGGGGTGTGATTAAAATATTGGTATGCATAAACATCAGATATAATAATCAGAGATCATGAGTGAATATATGATGAGTGTAGGGGAATAATTAGGGTGCATAATAAAGTTATACCGAAAAATCATAGTTCATAAATCATGAAAAGAGAAAATAAATAACATAAAAGTTCATAATACCTTACCAAAGAGTCATAAACATGGTATGTAACATAACCTAAAAAATAAAAGAAACTTATAATTGTGACATGATCATATCCACAAGAAAACATTGAGAAAAAATCTATGTATGTCCACCATTAAAGTCATTAAAAAATCCAAGTATGTACAACCGTTAATTTGTGAAAAAATACTAGTATATCCACCCATTAATTTATGAACAAATCCAATTATGTATACCATTTAATTTTTGAACAAATCTATGTACGTTCACCATTTAATTTGTGAAAAAAGACAAGTATTTACACACTTTAAATTGTTAAAAAAATCCAACTATATACACTCTTTATCATCTTATGAGATATGACACCTTAACCAATGCATTTAAAGGTGATATGTGACCCCACCCATAATCATCCATACATCTGTGCACTAGATAAAATTAATCAAGAGCATGTTCTAATGAAACCCTAAAAATAATATTGGTTTCATATCCTTTTCAAATTGATTAACATAAGTAAATAATTGATAATTTTCCCAATAAAAATGATAAACCCAAGAAATATAAATGGGTATCAAATGATACTAAATAACTTTCTTGGTAGATACCATTCAGTTAGGTATAGGGTATTTACACCAAATAGATAAAGGGTATATGAATTAGTCAATAATTTCACAAATAAATTTGTGTATGGAATCTAGGTGAACTCCCTTCAATCAAAGAAATACATAATATTTTATTCCAAAAGGAAATTCATAGGAAGAAAAGCTATGTCTATTCACATTGGATGGTTAGGGAAGAAAAAGGTTGTGTTATATGACTCCTATGCTAGAAAATAAAATGTCAAAATACTTTCAGAGAAATAAGGTGGATTGTATCAATTGAATAAGATCCCTGATCAAGAATAATATATCTAAATGGGAAGTTTAATATATGAAAAAAATTAAGATTTTAGAAATAAACAATTTTTGTAAATAGTAAATATCCTTGATATTTTTTATTCATTTTAAGAGAAAAAACTTATAAAAATTGGAGAAAAACGATTATTTTATAAACAATGAAAATGTAAAGATAAATTTTCATATAAAAAGAAAAAGGTTGAAAAATATACGTTCGCATGGAAATGATAAATGATATTCTTTTATCAATAATGGAACAGATAGAAAACAATAAAATTGTATACATTTAAAACATTTTTGAAGAATATCAGTGTGTTTGAAAATCAGCCTTTTCAATTTTCAAAAAATATTTAAGGAAATATAAAATATTTGGAGTCAAAGAAAAAATATGACTGAAAAATAATTTACTTTTTATTATTTTAAAAATATATTTTTTGAAAAACACATCACTTATAGTGATTATAGAAAATTTAATTTAAAATATGATTAATAGGAAACTATTTTCACCAAGGGTGGCCAAAGAGAAACAAATTGATTTTTATATTAGAATGAAACATTTTACCTATAACTCCATGAAATTTTTTGATATATTTCTATTTAAATAATTTTAATTTCTTTAATATAAATTTTTTCAAGTAACGTTGAGTTTAAACAATCTTTGATATACTATTGAATTATTATTATTTAATGTTACATTTATTGCCTAACCGTGGTATTAGATGGTTTGAACAGGAATATATAAATTATAAACAATTATTTTTTACAAATTTATAACATTAATCTATTAGTTATTAATTTGTTATAAAATTGAATTAAATTATATGAATATTAAAAGAGATTTTTCTAAAAACTGTTTTTATGAATGAATTATGTCATTATCATAATAAATTAAATTAATCACTATTTGTGAGTGATTTAATAAAACATTTAGGTAATATATTCATTCAAATATGTTACCATTATTTTAATTGAATATCATAGTAAAATATTGATATTGAAGTGATTTTAGGCTTCAAAAATAAATTGTTTTAATTTTTTTTTATTTCATTTTTAGCATGAATATTATAATTAATTATTTCACATTTATAAATTATATTTGGGATTTCTTGTCATGATCCAAACCACAAGGGCCCACCAGGCCAGAGATATTCTAAGTTTGACACCACAATCCCAACTCCAACAGGATAAGGGTTGGATACTAGTAATGAGTAGGGATATCACATATATGGGGGGAATTATCTTAATATACCTTTACATAAATTGAAATCTCTAAATAGTCATATAATACGAAAAGGTAAATACTTCCAGTTTCATAATGGATGCATAACATATATCCCACATCATAGTATGTTGAAGTACAATAAAGTAATAAAAAGACCATATACAGGCCCACCCAAAAGTGAAAAATAGTCCAACATGCTCAGAGGTAGGAGACTCATATCAAATTCAACACATGTTCCAACCATAGTCGATCTAGATCACTATACTCTACCAACTCCTGATCCTCCTAGAACACTGTCAAATTATCCATCATCAATATAAGATATAACTTGTGTAAGAAGATCCCATGTAAAGGTGAGTATAATAATACTCAAATGGAAACCTTGAAATAACTAAAATTAAAGCATCAAGACTAGCCATATCATAAACCCCAAGGAATTACAATCAATATATGATAGAAATCAACAAGTATGAACATAATAACCTAGATATACTCATAACATACTCTATGTCTCAATGAAATCTCCACCACTACATTCCAAATGATTATGCTTGAGGATTCAAGATAACACAAGTCTGGGTTATCACACTCCATGAGCCATTTTTTCACAATTTCCACTCATCTGATAGTTCATTCTTATCAGTTCTCTCCAAATAAGTACTTGGTTGAACTCTAAATATATTGACTTCTAGATATGGGATCACACCTAGGACCACTAGGGACCCCACAAAGCTTACTATACGATATACTAGATATTGGATTGAAGCCCTATTTATAGTAGTCGTGATGATATCTTGAACCCTACCTAGGGGATAAGATACAATTAAGGATCATACCCTAGACCTTGTAGAGGAATACCAAAAGCTCTATCAAAGATAAGGCCTGCAGAGAGTATCATAATCGTATGCTTAAGATTTTATCCCATATTCTACAACCAAATGTATGGACCAAGGGATAACACTCATCTGGACCTAGTTTACACTAAAGAGATGAAGAACCTCAAATTATCTGGAAAGAAGTACATAACATATACTAGGGAGTACACAATATATCCCATCTACCCCAGGTTTTCTCATGCCTCTCAATCTCACATAGTATGTAATCCACCATATACACAACATGTCCTTTATGGTTACACAACATATGGAGATCGAGTAGACACTTGGAGATCCTCCTACCTAGGACTGTGTATATCTATCCATGACCATGTAATTCAGGTCATTCTTAGTACCTAGTCATGTCTGAGTACCTAAACATTCTTGCGTACTCGAACAATTACCTTATTTCTAGCCATGTCAAGGCATGTATACCATCTAGTGTATATGTAGAGTTGTCATCACTCGACCATATGACAGTTGATATATGTCATATGATGTGTGATTTTTTTATATGTTCATAAACCCTATCACCCTGAATGGGGACTAAACATAATGTGTTTTTTGGACTACATGTCATATAGTTGAAAATTTACCAAAAAATATAAAACAGTCGTGAATTAATGTCACCATCATTATCGACACCAAATCCACCACTACTTTAGAAAATGACTATAGAACTCAATATTTTTAACACTAACTTCACCATCAATAAGATTCTTGCAGTCCAAACCACACAAGAATCAATTTTCCTCACATTATTCTAATACTGCAAGCCAAACCGGGTAAAAAGGGGAAACCTGGTCCACTCTCATTCTACCTCCAATAATCCTCCATCATCATCTATCCTTGATATCTCTATAGATTGTTAACCCTAACCCATGATACCAATCCCTTGTAGAATATAATGGTTGAATAGTGATCAAATACTAATCATTTTTCAACTCACCGACCAAAGAAAATGTTAGTGATGAATGTGTGAATTGATGAGAAAGAAATTCACAAATCAAAAAAGGGTAATTAGCCTCATCTATTGTTTGGGTTGGCCTAGATTCATTAATATTATAAATAGGAATGAAAAGAAACAATAATCAATAATATCAATTCCCCATGATCGCATGAAGATAGACCAAACCCACAATAAATGATGAACCTATGAATCAATCCATTCGAGGATTCATAGGCATTCATCCTGGGAAAGAAAAATAATGAAATAATCCATGAAAATAAAAAAAACTACCTCAATTTGGATTAATCATTGGTAAAAAATGGTTTGGTGTCATCATCATTGATGAGATCCATTACTCAGTTGGCATAGATGATCTTTTCGATACTGATCTGATCTTTGATCCTAATGTCATTCGCCAATCTCTCCTCCATGAATTTCCCTCAAATCCTATAGTAATGAAGGAAACACTTTGTAATTTTCATAAATTTTTAACTATATAAGATATTAGTTCACTCTGTCAAGAAAGAAAAATTAATTAATTAATTAATTTTATTATTTTCACTTGTGACAGCATTTATCAAAACACTATATATTGATAAAGGTTATGTTGCAATTAGGGTAACACCTACATTATGGACTCAATGACGATCTCAGATTTCCAATATGGAACTTCATTTTTGAGTTATCCAATTATTAAATAAAAACCATGTGGATGGAATATTAATATATTTAAAACTTATATAATATCAATATCGAGCCTCTCCAAGTCATGGAATCATGTTCTCACTCAGTTCCATGCTCCAAAAATATTATTATGTATATAATAAATATATACAATGAAAAATAAGAGTTGTTACATTCTTCCATGATTTTGTATTTTCCTCTCAAAAAGAAAAATCTATCTAAAAAATAGGTGGATATTGGGATAACATTTGGGTCTTCCACTCCCAGGTTCTCTCTTAATGACTCTATTTCTTCCACTAGATATGAACCATGGGAATATCTCACCCATTAAGAATCATATCCTACTAATCCTCGGTTACAATTGGGTAGTTCAAAAAATGTATCTCTATCCTCATTGCCCAGCTCTCCCTAGATGATAACATGTGACGGGTCATACACATCCTCCTCATCTACGACATGTGGAAGATGGTGTGTTACCTGTATAACAATAGTAGTAGGGTTAACTATTAAACCACCTTATTAACTCTATTGGAACATGCCAATGAATCCTGGATATTACTTTCCACCTCATCCCAATATCTACAATCCACATCGAGGTGAGACCCACAATGATAGATGTTCTCCCTCCTCAGACTCCAAAGTCCGCCATCATGCTTCTGAAAATGCATCTGATAGCTCTAGGCAACCCTCATATACTCTTGGTTGATGTACACCTTCTCTGCTATAGCCTACACAAATTCAATTCCCATGAGTGACAATTCACATGGATCCATACAAAATATTTGTGACCTATATGGTCTCCCATATAAGGCTGTGAATGGTACCATACTGATGGTGGAATGGTATCTTTTATTGTGAAAAAACTCCTCCAATGTTATTTTATCCTCTTAAATATGGCCAATGTATAACACACAAGTCCAGTGAATTTATTATATAACCTGAATGGTCTTCTCAGTCTGGTCATTATTCTGTGGGTGAAATTACATGATCAAATGTGTTTATGTTCTAAAGGCCTCCTCCAGTACTCTTTATAATTATGAAGTGAAGTGAATATCGTGGTCTGAAAATATTTTCAACGGAACTCCATAAATCTTAAATACCTTATTCAAAAAATGTCTTCCTAGACTCTCCACCAAACTCTACTTTCATATATCTATACCGTGGGCCTACTTGGTGATTTGATCAAAAATAACACATATGTAATCATTTCCACTATATTCATATAGAATTCCTATCTAGTCCATATATATACCATCCCACATACAATATGGTCCCCTGAGGGGTTTAGCTAAACCTACATGTACCTGGTATACATCCTTCACATGCTGGAAAAGGAGACATCGTGATTCAAACTCTACTACACACTTCTTCATACTTGGCCTCCAAAACTAAGAAAGAAGGTTCCAATAACATATTTTCCACAGCTAGATGTACCACTATGGTGGATGTATGATACTAACATAGTACATCATCATGAAATTTCATGGGTACCATCATTTATCATCTAAAAAGGATGATGTTCTCTCAACCATCATAAAATCCATCATTAGAACATCTAGTGGATATATGAGAAGTTAAGGTCTCACATATGGTATATCAATGCGAATACACCCTAATAATTGTATAAGTGGTGGGATAAAAACCATAAACTATGGGTAAGATGCACCATCTTCATCCATAAAGGACAACTGCAATTAGGAAAACTGCTCTAACACCTTTGTCAACAACTATTATCATGATCTCTTAGTGACAACAGCTTCCACCATGTTTCCCCTTCTATGAGTATAGACTAGCACCAAATTATTATCCTGGAGGAAAACTATCCATCAAGTATATATCGATTCTATATCCGTTTGTGAGAAGATATACATGAGAATAATGTGGTCTAAATAGATAATAAATCACCCACCCATGAGAAAGAGTTGTTGTCATGACCTGGCCCAAAGGAGTAAAGCTGTGATTCCCGAAGCCTGCATCCATATGCCATGGGTTGGAATCCAATGCTGAGTAGGATATCACTCACATGGGAGGCCTTATCCTAAGGTACCTATATAAATTCACCCTCATACACCTCAATGAAATAGTGTATATTTATATAAACTAAAAATAAAATTCATGCATACATCTAACCCAAACCCGAGTATAGAAGAAATATAAAAAGGAAAAAAATAGGCCCACCAAAAAAGACTTCAAAAGAATTCAACCTAACTAGATATAGTGGATAACTATCAAATGCACCCAATGTAAAGATCATAATCCATGCTCTGATAAAAACCCCAGTTGATCTATCTCTCTTAGGTCCACCCTCTATAGGTCATCCTGGGACTCATTTGAAATGCCTTTGGTACATAAAAGGAAAAATACATGTGTGAAAAACTTTTTTAGGGGTGGGTATATCAATACTGAGTAGGATCACCAAAAATAAAAAAGAAAATGGAGAAAATAAAATGAAATAGTATTATCTACCCATCCATATGGAACCTAAATTGGAGAGTGTAACAACCCAAGCTTCCATAGTACATTACCCTTTGAATAATTCAATAGCTTGCGTTGTACGCAACTTGGAGTTTTAACACACCATGACCAATCAAACTATTCATTATGAATATAAATACCCACTTTTTAAAACTTTATAAATTTTAGTTTTTAAAATGGACTTCATTTTTTGGTTTGTAATATCAAAAAATTGGATTAGGGTGAATTTTTGGTATTTTTCTAAAAACTTTCAATTTTTGGTGAATAGTGAAAAACACTATGTTATTGTTTAAAACCGACTTTTTATTAATATGATTAGTTATTTTATTTAAATTTATATTATGTAAAAATAGATACATAATACCTATTAGGTTAAATTTAATTCTTTGGACTCATTTTATAATAATATTAGATATATAAAATTTTATTGAACTTTTTACCGTCTTTTACCCACCTTCTAGGCGCATTTGCAAATTTGTATAAAACGTAATTTTACCGCTTCTATGAATTGAATTTCCAAAATTCGAGAGACACGATTGACATAAGTATGTAAAATTTGGTTCAATAATATGACAATAATTTATGGTGAATTGTAACTTTTGACTTTTATTTACCACAATTAAATGTAAATAGGGTAATTAAAGGTAAAAATTATATTATAATTACCCTAACACATGTCCTAATTCTATTGGATAAGAGTTTTTAGCTGAAATTAAACCAAAGGAATAAAATATGATCCCTTTTTTCACTTGTATTAGATTAATACATTTATTATTTTTTTATTTAAAGAATAGTTAAAAGTGTCAAATTCAATGTTTGATAACAAAATTATTTTTAATATAGGGTTAAACAGATGACATATTTGACTATAAATATTCAATAGAAAGATAAAAAATATTTCCTACATAATATTATTTTATTAATATTTTTTAGACATTAAATAGCTCAATTTATTTATGACACAATGATGATGCAGTAATCACCTTATTAATGAAATATTAAAATAATTGATATTATAAATATCTAAAAAATATAAATTGATACTTTTGTTGAATTAAACAAATATTATAGGATAATATGATATGTTAGGGTTTATTAAATTAATTTCTTCTAAGTTAAAAAGTTTTTATGACTTTAGCAAAAACAAAATACCAAATAGTGTCAAAATTGACAAAAATGAAATTTTAAAACAAATACTATATCATTAATTGATATAATATTCCAAAAAATATAAGGTTCGGAAAAAGGACTTATATAAGTTTATATATATTAATAAAGAAACAATTGGGGTTCTCTTGGATTTTTATAATAATTTTATTAACCATTTATTATAATAATATGAGAATACATGGAAAAAGTTAAATTATTTAACAAAGAGTTATTTCTAAAAGATAATGTTAATATGGTGACATAAACCTATCTAAAAACTATTTATTGATATTTTTTCGACCCATACTAACCTTAGGCTCAAAAGAAAACATTTTTGATCCACTATAAACCGAATATGATAGTATAAGAAAATAATATTTCAAGCTTTTCATAAAGTGAACCTCAACACTCTTATAAAAGGGTACTTCCCCTTCTCTCAAAATCACACCACTAGAGCCATTTGGATCGCCCAAACCCCACTAAAATATCCTTCAAACTAGCCTAACATATACCTAGAGGAATTAAATTGATCATAAGTACAACCTAAGGATCCCTTTTAATCAACTCAAAAAGAAACACCCGAAGAAGAGGTAATAATTTCACCACCTCTTTCAAAGTTATTTTCATCTTCTACTTCTTCTTTATTTGTTGTTTCCATACCTAAATAATAAATAGAGTACCTTATAAATATTGTGATGTTATTATAAATATGATACAACAATATTCATTGTTCTATCCATTCAATGAATGACAATTCACCATACATGTGTACGTACGGCTTACCATCTCCACGTCGTAGTGTAGTTTGTTATTCAGACACTTCATTATTTGGAAGGGTATAACAATGAGTATAACTGATGTAAATAATAAATATAACATGTTAATGATACTTTATATGTGATATAATATATAATTACATATGGTTTCACCATCAACAAAATTATATTTTCGCTCGTGCATACGTACGGATTACCATCTCCACAAACACGATGAAATTCATTCCCCATCATAACCATTCAAGAATAATTTTCATTTAATAATTAAAAAAATGTTTAAAAACTTAATATCATTCTTGATTTAAATCTAATACATCATATACATAACAAACATGGCCTACGTAACCAAGCATATAAAGGGAAACAAAACAGTTAACACCCGAAACAATGATACTACTAAAATATTATTAACAAAGAAATATTAGAAGATCATATATGATATCATATTTATGTATGTGGTTATTTTATAATTTAATAAAAATTATTTAACTATTATACATGAGTTTAATGTACCCTCTACCAAGGAAAAGTACAATGTAAGGGTTAATTATATAATCTCTTTATTATCCGAGGTTATTTATATGTTAGTATCTACTTGGACCCCTTTATCATCCACATTCGTGATTCTTAAAAATTTATTTCAATAAATTTTCACTATTTCCTATAATATGGGTTAATTTTATTTATTCCTTTTTTTGACTTTTTATAAAATGTTTTTAAAGGAATCTTTCCGTCATTTTCTAAACAAGGTACTTTAAGACCTTTTCACCGAATTAAGGTAAGAATGTTTTTAACTTATATGGAGGGTGTGCCTATTTTCCGCCATTATAACACCTCTGAATCTTCCCATACAATATTATAAGAATATTTTCAAAATAAATTTTTTCTTTTATAACTCTGTGAGTTTTAAATTATTTCAAAATAGAAAGAGATATTTCTCTCGAATAGTTTTTATTTCATCTATGTCTATATAATTTGATGGATTTTACACTTGTTTGAAGTTAATTTATAATGATAAAAATCATCCATATTATATTTAAGGTTTTGTATAAGCTTTGACTATGGATGTGTTATTTTATACCATTCATGGTTTATGGTTAAAGTAATAACATTTCATATACTATTTTTAATACGGATGTTTATGTTATGTCTCAACCTTTTCATATAAGGAATGCATTAGAGTTAGTAAGTGATGGGTGGAGCCCACTATAGCTCCTCGATGCATCGATAGGTCCCATGAGACAAACTAGTGTCTTGGAATAAGGCCTTGAAAAATTCTTTTTATAGTTTTGGCATGAGGCCTCGACTATTTGGTTATGATGTATGGCTTTATGCATTCCATCATCATGAAATTGGATATTGATATTGAATGTGATTTTTTGACTAGTGGAATATCCCTGTGAATAAGTAAATGAAATTATTTGATTTAACTTTTCCATATTATGCTGAAGTTTAAGTTTAAAAGTTTTGTGTTTTTGTCTTATACATTTTCTTAAATGTTTATGATTATTTATAAAGTTTCCTCTATGTTGTTATCCTTACTGATCATTGGATCTCACCCCTTTCTAAGTTTTATTTTTCCCAGGATGTGAAGAAGTATTTTATGATTGGCTTACAGGGATAGGCTAAGAGATATAAGTGTGTTAAAAGGGTATAAAATGTTGTTGTTGTTTTTATTTTACGATGTAATGTAAAAATTATGTATGTATCTAGTACTTCCAAGGCTACTAAACTAATCGATATTTCCAAACATGATCTCTTATGGTCATGCCAATGTTATGTAATAATGCACTGACTCTGGGTAACTATGGTGGGGGTGTTTCAACTGGTATCTATGTATGTTTAATACAATCCATGGAAACTATATTTAGAAAAACTATGATTATAGAACATTGCCATAAGACAGACATTGAGGATTAGTAGATAAGAACTTCCTAGGATTTTGGTAGCGTAAATATTTTGTGAGTTTTTCAATAAAATCATCCTTTCTGGATACAAGCAAGTAGAGGCAGCTTTGGCATGGATGTACCTAGGACTGAAAACTTTGACAAAGAGTTTCGAGCTTGACCCGGGGTATCCTGGTACATGAAAATGGGCCTTGATGCACTCCTGGTTATGAAAATCCTAGTGGATAAGCGTACGATAATTCACATTTTCTTTACGAACCATTTTGAAGGATTTATGAGTATATACCTCCTCAAAGAAAACATTTTTATAATTATGGATTATATCCATAAACTATTTAATTTATGTTAAGTGCTTTACATGTTTGGAATTATGTATAGTGATTCATAAACTAATCTATTTTATGCCATTGTTTAGAAATAGCACCTAGTGGAAAGAATAGAAACTGTATCAATACACGTAATCCATGTGGGGATTTCCCTCTTACTCATGAAAATTATTGTGGGGATGGGGATGCAACTTTTTCTGATCATATTATCACCATACTAGGACAACTCACTCTAGTTATGAATAATAACCTTACCTGTATGGAGCACTCTGATCCACAATAGAGGATCAATGTTAGATTGCTTCATGAGGCAACAACCACCAACATTAAATGGACCTACAAATCCATTTGTAGCTGAGCAATGGATAAGTTCCTTAGAGAAAATATTTCATGCATTGGGGAGTAGGGAAAGGGAAAAGTTTTCATTGTAGTTTATCACTTCATGGAAGATACAGATCAATGGTGGTCATTAATTTAAAATACAAAGGAAGATGAATAAGTATCAAATTTTGAATGGATGGAGTTTAAAGATATTTTATTAGAAAAATACTTTCCTCATGACCATCGATTAGATTTGGAATGACAATTTCTGAGTTTGAGGAAGAAGGAGGATGAGAATGTCACAAAGTATGAGGATAACTTTACACGGATACCAAGGCATGCAACAAATTATATATGTAACCCAAAGAATAATATTGTTCGATTATTTTATGGTTTGAAACCATTTCTTCATTGAGCATTAGTCTCCCAATACTTCTCAGTGTATGAAGATATTGTCTCATGTGCTATCAAGACAGAAAAGGAATTCTCTAACTCTTACGACATTAAATCAATGAAATAGAAGAAGAGATCTATTGAAAACACAAGTAATGGAAATAAAGGGAACAAGGGAAAAGTTTAATATCCATCATGTGGTAAATATGTTAATAAACACCCTTGTACTTGTCTGAAGGGAATGGGAGTCTGTTACAAGTGTGGTGAAAAAGTCCTCTAAACTCGTGATTTCAAGGGAAAGAAAGAAGATTTCAATGTTGAATGCTTAAATTATAGAGAAAAGGGGAATTATGAAAATTAACGTTCTAAGCGCCAAAGAAACTTACCTCAAAAAAGTAGAAGGGAGAAATTCCAAGCTTATGTGATCACTACTGTTGTGGTTAAAGCTCCGAAAGATGTGGTGGTAGGTAATTTAATGGTTTCCTCAAGTTTATCCAATGATTTATTTGATTCCAGGTCAATGCATTGTTTCATATCTTCCCAATTTTCTAAGAAAATTAGATATTTCCAATTTAATTTAAGAAGCGTGTTTTCAGTGAAAACATCGAAGGGAAGTATCATTACAACAAAGTTTTGTGAATTAGTTCCCATTAGGGAATATAAATATTGTTTATATTCTAATATCATTGTCATACCCTTGATTGAATTTTATATAATCCTCAGAATGGATTGCCTTTTGAACCATGATGCAAAAATTTATTATAAGAGGAAGCAGGTTACAATATTCTATAATGATAATGATTACCTTATATTTAGAGCAGAAACATCACCACATGATTCTTATCTAGATCCACCCCCTGTAGCTGTACTAAATTCAATTATTGGGAAGGAAAAGAATGAAATAACTATGGGTGAGAAAGGAATATCAAATAGAGGATGTACCTGTTGTGAAAGAATATGTTGATGTGTTTCCATAGAATTAACCTAGAAATCCTCAAGAATGTGAAATTGGGTTTTCCATTGATTTAATTCCTAGTTCAAGGCCCATATTAAAGACCCCTTATAGAATGGCCACAATGGAATTAGTTGAAAAAAAGAAAAAACTAGAGGAATTGAGTGATAGAGGATTTATTTTCCCTGGAGTTTCTCCATGGGGAGCCCCTGTACTTTTTGTTAAGAAGAATGATTGATATGGATGTTTTTCATTCACTACAGGGAGATCAATTCTATAACAACAAATAACAAGTATCCCCAACCTCGCAATGATGATTTATACAAAAAACTTAATGGAGCTCAATATTTTTCAAATATTGACCTTCGATGAGGATATCATCAGTTGTGTGTGAAGAAGGAAGAAATTCCGAAAATAACATTTCGAACCAGGTACGGAGATTAAGAGTTTATAGTAATGCCTTTTCGATTGACTAATTCTTTTGTCTTTATGGATCTAATTAATAAAATTTTCAAGAAATATCTTGATAACTTTTTAGTGGTATTTATTAATGATATCTTGGTATACTAAAAAATATAGGAATATCCTGAAAATCACTTGTGCACTATTCTGAAAACCCTCAGATGAAATGAATTACATAGGAAATTTAGCTAGTGTGAATTCTGGCTTCAAGATATTTATTTTCTTTGACATATTTTCTCTAAGGATGGAATCTCTTTTGATCCTTCAAAGACTAGAGTAAAACAATATTGGAAAGCACTGACGATTATAACTAAGGTATGTAGGTTTATTGGTTTGGTAGGTTATTATTAGTGCTTCGTCAAAAAATTTCCCCAATTGGTTAACCCATTAACCAAGATCACACGTAAAGGGGTTAAATTTTTTGGACCAAATAGTGTAAAGTGTGTTTTGAAGAACTGAAGAAAATATTAGTCAATGCTCTTATATTGACTCTACTATTGGGGAATGATGGGTTTTTTATTTATAGTGATGCTTCAAAAAAGGACTTGGTTGTGTCCTTATGCAGAATAATAGAGTTATCTCCTATGCATCACAGTAGCTAAAAATTCGTGAACAAAACTATCAAAATCATGATATTGATTTAGTAGCTATAATATTTACTTTGAAGATATGGAGACACTATCTCTATAGTGAAAATGTGAGATATATACCGATCACAAGAGTTTGAATTATATTTTCTCACATAAAGAACACAACATAAGGACAAGACGACTGCTTAAACTACACAAGGATTATGATTTCACTATACACTACCACCCGGGGAAAGAAAATAAGGTGGTAGATGCTTTGTGCAGAAACAATCATGGAGTTTTGAATAAGATGAGAGTTGAAAGGTATGATATGATCATGGAGATAGTAAATATAGATATTGGAATAATCATGGAATCTGAAACATCAATAATTTTTCAAATAGTTTCCAAACCATCTTTACTATAAAGGATAAAGAGTTCTCAGACTGATGAGGAAGAGTTTCAAAAGAAAATTAAAGCTGTGAACAATGGGAGATTTATTGACATCGTATGTGAAGGTGGAATTTTGAAATTTGGGAAAAGACGTTGTCTTCCTGATAAACATGATCTAAAAAGGGAATTATTGGATGATTCTCAAAGCTCCAATTTCTCTATAAACCCTGTTAGTACTAAGATGTATATATATTTGAATGAAAATTTTTGGTGGGACAACAGGAAGAGAGATATTGTTGATTATGTGTCAAGATGTATGGTTTTTCAACAAGTGAAAGCTATAAGACCATATCCTAGAGGAGTCATGAAACCTCTCCCTATACCTGAGTGGAAATGGGATGATATTACAATGGACATTGTACTAGGACAACCAAAGACTCCTATAATAAATGATGCAATATGGGTGATTCTTGATCCTCTTACCAAGTCAGAATATTTTCTTGCTATAAGAGAAGATTTAACACTTGAACGTTTAGAAAAACTATATATTAATGAAGTTGTAAGACTTCATGGAGTACCCCTATCAATTGTCTCTTATCGTGATCCCTATTTTACATCAAGATTATGGAAAATTATTCAAAAGGACATGGATACTGAACATCATTTGAGCACTACCTACCACCCCTCAAATTTAGGGACAACAAGAATAGACTATTAAATCCTTAGAAGACATGTTGAGATCTTTATCACTTGACTTTCAAGGTATGTTGGATCAATATTAACCTCTGGTAGAATTTTCCTATAACAACAGCTTCCATTAAAGTATTCATATGGCACTATATGAAGCGTTATATGGAAAAATATGTCACACACAAACTATTTGGGATGATGTTGGTGAAAGAAAACTCATAGTCCCAGAACATTTGGAGGAAAAAATGGACAATGTGAAGGTTATCCAAACCCACATCAAAGCAGCACAATTTAGGCAAAAGAGCTATGACGATAACTGAAAGAATGGTTTAGAATTTCAAGTAGGAGATCTTTTTTTCTTGAAGGTGTCACCATGGAAGGGTGTTATTAAATTTGGTAAGAAGAAAAACTTAAGTCCCAGGTACATCAAACATTTCAAAATTCTTGAACGAATTGTAGTTTTATCTTATCATTTTGAAATTTCACCATGTCTCTCCAAAGTTCATGATGTGTTCCACATATAACTGTTGAGAAACTACATGCCTAACCCAATGCATGTACTCTCCTATGATGAAATAGATCTAGAACCCGATATGTATTATTGGTAAGAGCTCGTCAAGATTCTTGATACTAGAGAACAAGTGCTGAGAGACCGGATGACTCATCTAGTTAAACTTTTATGGAGAAACCATAAGATAGAAAATGAAATGTGGGAACCCGAGGAACTTATGATGAAGAACCACCTGAATATTTTTAAGCAGTAATATTCTAAAAATTTTGACGATTACATTATTTCATGGATAGGAGAATGTAACACCCCAAGTTTTAATAGTATGTTTCCCTTTTAATAATGAAATAGCTTCTGTTGTATGCAAAATGGAGTTTTAACGAACCATGACCAATCAAAATAGTCATTATGAATAATAATACCCACTTTTTTAAAAAAAATTATAAATTTTATTTCTCAAAATGGACTTCATTTTTGGATTTGGATATCAAAATTATCTTAGTCTGATTTTTTGGTATTTTTCAGAAAACCTTCAATTTTTTTGATGAATAGTGAAAAACACTACGTTATTGTTTAAAACCGACTTTTTATTTAAAAAATTATTTATTTTATTTAAATTTATATTAGTTAAAAATAGATACATAAGACCTTTATATGTTCAATGTAATTCATTAGAGTCATTTTATAATAATATTAGATTTATAAAATTTTATTGAACTTTTTACCATCTTTTAGCCACATTCTAGGCGCATTTGGAAATTTGCATAAAAAGTAATTTTACCTCATATGTGAATTGAATTTCAAAAATATAAGAGACACGGTTGACATCAGTATGTAAAATTTGGTTCAATAAGATCAAAATAATTTTTTATGAAAAGTAACTTTTGACTTTTATTTACCATGGTTAAAAGTTAATGGGGAAATTAAATGTAAAAATGGTATTATAATTACCCTAACACATGTCTTATTTCTATTTGATAATTTTGTTTCGACCAAAATCAACCCTAGTAATAAAATATGATCCTCTTGGTCCTCTTTGATTAGATTAGGTCATTTATTATTATTTTATTTAAATATGAGTTAAATGTGTTAAATTCAATGTTTAAAAACTAAACCATTTTTAATATACAGTTAAACATAAGATAAATTCAATTATAAGTATTCATTAGAATGTTAAATATATTTCATACATAATAGTATTATACTTATAATTATTAGACGTTAAATAAATAAATTTATTTATGACTCAATGATGATGTTGTAATTACATTATTAATAAAATATTAAAATAATTGATATTATAAATATCCCAATAAATATAAATAGAGACTTTTGATGAATTACACTAATTTTCTAGGTTAATATGACATGTTATGGTGTATTAAATAAATTTTTTTCTAAGTTATAATGTTTTTATAACATTAACAAAAATAAAATACCAAATAGTGTCAAAATTGACATAAATAAGTATTTAAAACAAATACTATATTATTAATTGATATAATATTCCTAAATATCTACGGTTTGGAAAAAGGACTTACATAAGATTAAATATATTAATAATGAACCAATTTGGGTTCTCTTGGATTTTAATTGTATGTTTATTAACCATTTATTATAATAATTCTACAATACATGGTAAAAGTTAAACTATTTTACTAAGAGTTAAATCTAAATGATAAGGTTAATACAGTGACCTAAACCTATCTAAAACCATTTTGTTGAGAGTATTTAGACACATCCCCACATTATAATCTAAATAAATCATTTCAGAGCCATTACAAACTGAATATTATTGTATAATAAACTAATATTTCCATCTTTTCCTAATGTGACACTCACCTCTCTTATAAAAGGGTACTTCCCCTTCCATAAAAATCACACCTACAAATCCATTTGTTTTGGACAAACCCAGCTCAAATATCCTCCTAACTACCCTAAATTCTACATATTTTAATTACTTTCATTATAAATCCAACTTATGGATCCCTTTTGATCAACTCAAAAGGAAACACCCGAAGAAGAGGTAATAATTTCACCTTCTTCAAAGTTCTTTTCTTATTCCACTTCTTATTTCATTGATGTTTCCAAAACAAAATAATATCTCCAGTACCTTATAAATATTGTGATTTTATTATAAATATGGTACAACTATTTCATTATTCTATCCATCCTATGAATGACAAGTCACCAGACGTCTGTATGTATGGATTACCGTCTCCACATCGTGGTGTAGTTTGTTATTCAAACACTGCATTATTTGGATGGATATAATAATTAGTATAGCTGATATATATAATAAATTTAACATGTTAATAATTATGAATATATGATATACCATCCAATTACATACAATTTCACCATCAATAGAATGATATTGTCACTCGTGTGTACGTATAGATTACCATCTCCATGAACGTGATGAAAGTCATTCCCCATTATAACCATTCAAGAATAATTTTCATTTTATAATTAAATACAATGTTTAAGAACTTAATATAATTATGGATATGACTCAAATACATCATATCCAAAACAATCATGGCTTACGTATCTAACCATATAAAGGAAAAAAAATCTGTTAACACCCGGAACAATGAAACTACTAAAATATTATTAACAAAGAAATATTAGAAGATCATATATGATATCATATTTATGTATCTGGTTCATGTATAATTTAATAACAATGATTTAACTATTATAAAGGCGTTTAATATACCCTTGACCAAGGAAAAGTAAATGATAAGGGTTAATTCTATAATCTCTTCATTATCTGAGGTTGATTATATATTAGTATCTACTCGGGCCTCGTTGTCATACATATCTGTGTTTCGTAAAAACATTTTTCAAAACATTTTTATGATTTCCTATAATATTGGTTAAATTCATTTATACCATTGTTTTAATTTTTATAAAATTTAATGAAAATAATCATTCTGTCATTTTCCAAACAAGGTACTTTACGAGATTTTCAACGAATTAAGGTAAGAATGTTTTTTAACTTATACTGTGGGTGCGATTATTTTTTTCCATTATAACACCTCTAAATATTCCCTTACAAGATTATAATAATATTTTCCAAATAAATGTTTTTTTCTATAATTATGTGACTTTTTAATGATTTCACAATAGAAAGATATATTTCTCTCAAATAGTTTTCATTTCATCTATGTCAACACCCTATAATGGATTTTACATTTGTTTGAAGTTGATTTATTATGATAAAAATCATCCATATTGTATTGAAGGCTTTGAGATATGTTTGACTATAGATTTATTATTTTATACCATTTATGGTTTATGGATAAAATATTAACATTTCGTATGCTATTTCTAATATGAATTTTTATGTTATGTTTCAAACTTTTCATATGAGGAATGCACTTGACTTAGAAGGGGAAGGGTGGAGCTTGATATAGCTTCTCGATTAATTAGTAAGTCTAGTGAAACAAAGTAGTGTCTTGGAATAAGTCCTTGACAAAATCTTATTTATAGTCTTTGCACGAGGCCTTAACAATGTGGTTATGGTGCCCGACATTATTCATTCCATCATTATGAAATTGGTAATTGATTTTTCATTTGATTATTCAACTAGTATAATAAACATGTGAATAAGTAAACATAATTATTTGATTTATCTTTACCATATTTTGCTGAAGTTAAAGTTTAAAAGGTTTTAGTTTTAGTCTTATACTTTTCCTTTCAATGTTTATTCTTATTTATGAATGTTTCCTCCATATTGTTATCATTACTAAGCATCTGAGCTCACCACTTTCTATATTTTATATTTCCCAAGATGTAAAGAATTATTTTATGGTCGAACTATTGGGTTAGGATAAGGGATATAAGTGTGTTAAAATGGGATAATATGTATTTGTTGTTTTTATTTCAGGATGTAATATAAAACTCATGGATGTATCTTGTACTTCCAAGGCTACTAAACTAATCAGTCTTTCAAGACTTGATCTATTGTGATCCTTCCAATGTTATCTAATAATGCACTGACTCTCGGTAACGAGGGTCGGGGCATTACAGAGAGAAACTCCATATTGAATCCATCCTCATATAAACATGAAAAGTCAGATCATGTCACATGATGTGTCATACAATATGTGACAACACCATGAAGAAACCTTGAAAATATCCTGAAATAATCATCTCAGAATCCATGTCTCCTGATGTTATGACATCATATCTAATGATTGTTTTCTACTAGAGGCCCAAAAGGAAAAACTCATCAAGGATAAAAAAATCTATGAGATCTGTCATCCCAGATAAAACGATTTCGAGAGATACTATCAATCATGTATAACCCAACAATATATGATGGAATATCTAAGTGATAACACTAAATTGAGTATAATAAAGCAGATAGAACTACACCTCCATCCCAAGGGAATGCATTCGAGATAACACACTCATCATATCCCTATATGCATAATGGTAACAATGGAACTCAGTGGACCATGATAGTTAGATAGGGGATCTCACCCATCCTAGATGTGTGATGCTACAAACCCTACTAAAACTACAAAAGGTCTCATTACTCAAAAGGGGATCCTTCCCTGGATCCACTAGGTGAAACTATGAACCTACTATGGAAAATAAAATTCCAAAAATCCAAGAATAGGAGATCACTCCTATGATAATCCAGGGGACACCAATATCCCAAACATGTAACCCAATGACCTCACTCAGAAAGGGGATCACTCCCATGAACTTCTAGGGGTCACTTAATCTAGTATGACATCCTAGAGATCATATCAATTAGATATGGAATCGTTTCCCACATGGGGTTGGTCATCATGATTCCACAAACCCCATCTAGTATAACTCACCGAGTATGGGTTCATACCACCAATGATTCCACAAAACCTACATAAATTGTCTACTAGGTATTGTATTGTATATCTGATGATTCTGAAACCCTACTGATACCAACATCTCGGTAGGGGATCGTATACCTAACTCTGCCAAAACCCTACTGAAACTACCCTCTATGTAGGGGATTTTACTCTCAACGATACCACAAACCCTATAGGGTTTTTTTAGATAGAGGATCTCCACCCGTGTAGTGTTGGTAACAATGATACCAAGAACTTGATCTGGGGAAAATATATGCTATAGGGTCCCGTCCCAGTCTCTCAAGATGGATACAACAACTCTAACAAAATGATAGAGGATAAAATTATTTCCTCTTAGTAGGGATACCACAACTATATCTAAGATCATCCTATCGATTGGATCACAATATTTTAATGAGCATGTAATGCCACACATACCCTCATGGGGATAGACCAAGGGAACTCACTCAACCACTAGTGGTCCAAATGATTGTAACCTCAGAAACCCACAACCTCACCTCACCTAGAATCTCCTTAGCCCAAATTGTGACACCATCATGTTTCATATAGAAAAAACCTTAGGATAGGATACTCACGGGCCCAATTCTGGGATCCAAAGGAGGAGATGTGATGGGCAAGAACTCCACCTATAGGAGACTACATGGTATGTTAGGGGGTCTAAACAACATGTGGCCTAACCTGACCACTCAGTATTTTTCTATACTGCATGGAATAACTGAGAATGTGGGATTACATTGTGTGTACCAATGGTACACGACATGTCTCTACCCACCCAGGCCTCGACCGTGTCTTTCCTTCACATGGATCGACTGGTTGTGTCTCGCATATGGCATGTCCTCCATGGTGCATGGTGTGTCCTAGAAACACATCTCTCTGGCCATGTCATCTGCATGTGTTTGTGTATGGAATTCCATGCCCGTGTACTCTATCTATATACACTCACACAGCCACATACATTCACACGGCTTTTCTACCCATGTCCTTAGGCCACATGACATGGGGTTATTACATGGTGTGTAACTGCGATACATGGAGTGTAGTCCCCAAAAAACATTTTTCCCAAATAAAATGGATGCATGGTGTGATCCTCTACACTACACTCTGTATAGATGGGAAATCTATCAGGAATTTCCCTAAAAGAAGCCTAAATCAGCTCCATATTCCCTGAAATAAAAAAATCAACTCTGAAAGGGTCCCTAGAAAGCATCTAAGAGTTATAAACATTAAAATGATGCATAAAAATGGGATCGAGACTTAAAACTCAGAAAAAACATACCTCGGGGAGAAACACTAAATCTTAGAGTTCGAATTGGTGCTAGGGAGATACTACTACATGATCTGAGAGTGATCGCCATCAAGATCAGAGATCGGCAGTGCCTCATTTCCATGATTATATCCCAAGGTAATCTATCTCCAAAAGGAAATATGGGAAATGGATCCTAACATCATGCACACCAAGAGGATGTGAGGTAAAAGATATTGATTTAATTTCATTAAACCAATATCCTCTATTTAGCTCACATCTACCAACTCACCTCCGACCCGACATTGAGTTCCAACAAAGTCCTCATTTTTCCTTTTAGAAATAACCCATGGAAACCCCATGGATCAAACACACCGGATGTCAATCTCAACCATATCGACATCGTGTAACAAAGAAGACACATTCCTCCTCTTATGAGATAGGTGGTAAAAACACCAAACACTTGGTCCATCAGCAGTCACAATGTATAGTGGTACAACACCTCACTAACAAGACACAAAGAACAAAAAACACTACTATGAACACACAAGTCAAAGGAAATCATCCATCGAATACTAATACTATCCACTATAGGTTGTACTAACTCACCCACATGTTTTTTCCTCATATCTCAAGAATCCATCTATGTGGGGAAAGTGTTCTTAATTCCTATGAGTCTGATGTATTTTAAAATCGAACCATTTCCTCTTCAATAATTTTGTGTACAAAGATAACTCCGAACATGTGAGGGTACCAATGAACAAACAAGACTTCCTAAGAATGCAAAATAGGTCCTACCAAAATCTATATGAAAAAAACTCCCACACAAAACCCCTCCCCAAACACACATGTCGAAGGGGCTTTTCTGCCACACCACGACACTATCTACTTTGGGGGGCACCGACGCTCCCTCATGGTTTTATTCACATCCCAAAAATGTGGCTCAATGAGGGAAGGTTCATTCTATCTCATGGATTCAATTCAACACCAAACAAGATAAACAAAGGGTCTTAACAATGCCTCACATCACCATGAATAGACCTAGATAAATAAGAAGACTCAAAAGAGTACCGCGCAATAGTGTCTATCAATAATAAAATAGAATGTATAATTTACATAGTGAATACGTCAATCCATCCTTAGAAGCTATGAGTCAAAGGCCAATGCATCCTTAAGATATACTCTCCATCATCCCCCAACTCCTTTAGTCTGGAATGGACATCATTCGGGTGGTGTTGGAAACTTTTACCGCCTTGCACCACTTACTGATCTACCAGCTCACCCACCATGTATTTCACCCTGTAGACCTCCATTCTAAAATGTTTTCCTTTTCTAAGGCGATCTATCAACCATCTCACTCTCAGTACCATGGAGGGTCGTAAAATCTCTATCAATATTTTCATATCCATCACAAGCATAATATCGCCTCTCCTACAGTTGAACAAAACTGTCATGGTAGCCCTGAGCCTCAGACCCCCCATCCTAGGATCACCTCCTTAAGTATCTCACATGCCCAGATCCCTGATCCTATCCACAGATTCCAGATTTTGATGTCTCAACTCCCACATTCCTATCACTAATGGTTAGAGTCTTCTTAACCCGAAATCTCTCCACCACCAAGTCCCACTATTGCACTCCAGTGAAGGTGGGAATACACAGCTACACTAATGATTCCAATATATCACAATGAATTCCCTTCTAGAAGGTTTATTTTCTAGAAACATTTCTCAAAAAAATCTAGGGAGTATCATGAAGGGTATGTAAACCTCTCTAAGAACTCCTCAATAGACATGCAATACTTCTAAAGTTATAGAAGCTCCTAGATATGCACTGATCTCACCATGTCCAGAGAGAACTCCTCCCTTATGAGATGTTCAATATTTTCTCATGTCAGTGATTCCTTGTCATGAGACTATGTCACTAGACTCCACTATCTCTCAGAAAAACCACGTAGAAGTATTTATTCTAGGACAACCATCTGATTGTGAGGTTTCCTCATAATGCGGGAAACATGTGTGACTACCTCAAGCTAGTCATCACCTTCCTAGGGGTTTGGATCACCCCAGTACCTCATAGGGCAATACCTCAAAAACTCATGAAATGCACTCAACCTTGGTGCATCATAGTCATTCACTATTGTACAACCTACTTCTCGATAGGGGGTGGCTCAACAAGAATAACATCTAGAGGCCAGGCCTCATAACCAGTTCCCTACACTATAGCCTCAAATCGAGGCGGATAATCACCCTAATCCCATAGCGGAACCCTACCTAGATATCATCATGGAGGAATCCATAAATGGAAACAAGACTCACCTTGATCAAAGATTATATCTAAGGATATGACTCAATAATAACAAGAAAAAAAACCATAACCCATGTTTATATGATGCATGTACCACTCTTTCCCAACGACCAGTATCATAATGTTCTGAGTCAAAAAAGAGAAAATCAGAGTCCGGGTGAATGGAGATGACATCCATCACCCAAACACTGGAGTCCCTAGCCAAAAATCCAAACTCAAAACACCATAACATTTTTGTTATGTAATCCAAACCAAGAATATGACACTATGGTCCCAAATTGGAACCAACACTAATATAACCTTTTCACAATCCGACCCAACGAGGCTCGAGCTGCATCTCCCCAAAGCCTACCTTCATAGGCTAGGGGATGGAACCCAGCATCAAGTAGGCTATCACACACATTGGAGACCTTATCCTAAGGTACCTATATGCACACACCTACAAACACCTCTATGAAATAGTGCAGATATAGATAAATAGAAAAGAAAATGAATGCATACATCTAACCCAAACTAGAGTACAATATAAATATAAATGGAAAAAACATTCCACCAAAAGAAAACTAAAAAATCTTCCAACCAACTCTAATAAAATGGGACCACTATTGAATTCACTCATCATAAATATCCTCAAATGAACTCCGGTAAACACTTTGGTTGATCTACCTCTTTAAGATCTACCTTCTCCCAAACCTCATGGGACTCTATCAAAAGGCATGTGGTTTGAATAAGAATAAACACATGTTGGTAAATCTAATGCATGTGTGGTTATAACAATACTCAGTAGGTGCCCCAAAACCCAAAAATAAAAGGGATAAAATAAATGGAAACAGTTTTCTCAAACCATCCAGAGTGAACTCAAATGTGAGATAAACTCCATCTCAAAAATCATACTCAACTAGACATGACTAGTTATTTCATATCACATAACATGTCATCTCTGATGTGACAACACCTTATGAAAATTAAGAAATCAACCATATATAATCATATTAAACACCAAGTATCATAAGTATAGAGACCCAAAATTTTCATACATTACTATAAAATAATTTTAATGATAAAAAACATAATAGTATTACACATAGTGTATCCAAAAGTTTAGTGTCTTGGGAAAACTAGGACCATAAATATCAATTACCATATTAGGCATAAAAATTTATTTAATTTTTTCTTCTCTAACTTCTTGTTGGCACATGACCTCTCCTTAGTAAATGAATCCAACTAAGGAAATACAAAAAAGGGGGTGATCTAAAAGACCAGTAATAGGATAGATAATAACAATATATCATGGGGTGAGCATAATCATATCATAGGCAAGAATCATGAACATGATAGGAAACAAGAATAAAATACTTGAAATGTGGCAATGCATGAAAAATGAAACATCATGTCTTAGTTGTTAACTACCACACATACATGTGAACAAAGCTAGAATCTTGTTCCCACGTCATTTCACATTAACTCATGAGATTAATCACTTTACCCAATGCATTGGAGCGTTGTATAATTCCATGAACACCAATCACATTGAAACATTTATATTGTGCTATATAATTCCAGGCGCACCAGTCACATCATAACATTATCATTCATCACGCATGACACAATGAACATATATCAAAAATGAACATAACTAACCCATGAAAGGGAATGGTTTTTATCTTATAATAATTCATTTATAAACATTGGTTTTCCAAAATAAAGAGGTAATAACATACATGTTACAAGAACAGTCAACCTTGAATGAGAAGTAAAAGGTGTGTTCTTAAAGGAAGAGTTCTTTTGGAAAACATTCTTTTGACATAAACACCAGTGAAAAACATGTATATCCTAGAAAAATAAATAAAATGGCGAACAAATGATTTTTATGGAGTAATTGTATCAAAAAAATGAGTGAAAGAGGGATAAGCCAAAGGATGAAATTGGGTTCGAGAATTTCCCCTTACCTTGTATTTGAATGCTTACTTCTCTTTAATGTCCTGTATAATGACATTATATTATTTAATTAGAAATTACATAACCTTTTATACATGAATAGGGTTAATTTTGGTTTTATTATGTTATTTTATGGTCTTTCTATGAGTTATAGGGTTTAAAAACATTATTCGGGAATATTCATTTTTATGGTTTTCTTGAGTGGTTCACATGTATTCTTAAATGAATGTTCATGTTGAACATGAATAAACAAAAAGAAATGATATTTAATGTTATTATTGATATTCCATAATTTTAAATGATCTTATAATGAATTATATTATATACCATGAGGATGAATCATTAGATATGAATTAAATGATGATTGTTTCGGTTAATTTGGGTGGGTTTTCGACCACAACGAAATTGTATTGATTAATCATTTAGTAATATTTACATACGATACTTATAGAACATTAAATAGAAAATTATACATATAAAATATTATGGTTTAACAATATAAATGGTTTCATTTCCAAATATGAAAGAAAAAATGGAAAAAACATGTCATTTCTGAAGGTGATAGATTAACACCTCACGAACAACATTTTCTTTTATAAAATAAAAGGAAGAGGATAAGGGGGTTGGATGGTATAATATCCCATTAGTTTAATAAAATTCCATTATATTTATTATACTAGAGTTACCATACCATGTGGAAGAAGATTGGTGGAGAGAGAATAAAAAAAATAACTTGAAATTGAATGGAAATTAAAGGAAAGAGGAAGGGAAATTGCCTCTTGACTCCTCCTCTTGAGATCCTACATAAGGAACCTAGGACTGGAATTTTTATGAGACCAGAAGCTATTGTATGTGAGGGTGGGGATAGGGAAGATTTTTCGGTAGAGTTTAGACAAGGCTTGAAGCTCAGGAGATGTGAGGAAATGAGGGTGTGAGGGGAGAGGGTTTTCCTTAGTATTTAATTCATTAGTTTATTAATGTCCCCTAAGACAAGGAATATTTAGTCCTCCATGAACAATAATAGTAAATAGGGCATGTGAGTTTGAGATTTGGGAACTTACATCACTTGTGATGTCAGGAATAGTGGGTTTAAATTATAAATTATGTGTATAGTAAATTAATGTATTTTACCATTCACCAAAAATTCAGGTATTTCAAAAAAATCCCAAAAATTCACCCTAACCATTTTTCAACATGTAAAATCCAAATAAGAAGTACATTTTTCTAAAATAATTTTTCAAATATTATTATTTTATTATTTCACCAAAATCATAATTTATTACCCAAAAACTTTTTTAAAAATAGTCATTTACTTTTTCTAAAATATCGGTATATCATACTTTCAACATGAATATTATTTAAATATTATCATAGGAAAGTTTACTATTCATTAGGGTATATCACTATTCATAAGGGTATGTCACTATTCATAAGGGTAGGTTACTATTCACCAATAATTAATTTTTTCACATTGGACTCCAAACAACTTACATATCACAACCGTGTATGTCATATTTTTGAAATTCCAAACATAGAAGTGGAAAACATATGTTTAATGGTCACTTAGCATTTAGTAGATCATTATTTTTTGGTTTCATGTGATTTTTTGACATATTTATAAGAAGTTAATTTCCATTGAAAAACATTGGGGCGTTAAATTCTTCCCCCCTTATGAAATTTTTCCCTCGAAATTTCATTTTACATAGACTGGTGAGGGTACATCTCTTTCATCGCCTCTTCTGGTTCTCAAGTATCTTCTTCAAACATATGGTTCCTCCACAACTCTTTGAAAAGGTGGGTGGTCTAGTTGTGTAGAACCTTATCTCTCCTATCTAGAATCTCTATTGTCTACTCCTCATAGGAGAGATCATCTTCCAGCTATACCACCTCTGAGTTTAGTACATCTGAGGGGTCTGGTATGTGCTTCCTCAGGAGTGATACGTGAAACACATCATAAAATTGAGCCATATTCTGTGGAAGTGAAAGACGATAGGCCAAGGCTCCTTTGCGATCAAGGATCTTAAAGGTGCCAAAGTAACTTGGGTTTATCTTCCCTTTCTTTCCAAACTACATGACTCTCTTCCTTGGTTATATTCAAAGGAAGAATGTATCCCCACCGTCGAACTTCGTGTCTCTTCAACAGTTGTCAGCAAAGCTCTTTTTCCCACTCTAAGTAGATTTTATGTGTTCCTGGATGACTTGAACCTTCTCTATCATCTCTTGCACATGATCGAGTCCATGTAGCTTCTGATATCCAACTTCATCCCAACAGGTTGGAGTTCTACATCAATTTCCCTATAGAACTTCATAGGGAGCCATTTTAATACTCGAGTGGAAGTTATTGTTGTTTGAGGCCTCAAACAATGGGAGATGTTGATCCCATCCACCTTTGAATTCTACAGAGAAGGATCATAGCATATCTTCAAGCATCTGAATAGTCCTTTCATATTGGCCATCAGTTTGGGGGTGATAGTCCATCTTGAAACTTTATTCAGTACTCAAAGCATGTTGAATAATACTTCATATTTTATATGTGAACCTTGGATCACGATTAGAGACAATCAAGATTGGAATGCCATGCAGTTTCACCACATGCTTCACATAATTTTTTGTAAGTTGTTAAAGTGATAGGTCTTCCAAAATAGTGATAAAATGAGAAGTCTTGGTGAGTCGGCCATCCAAAACACATATTGCATTATTTCCCTTCGATATCATCAGGTGACTCGTGACAAAGTCCATAGTAACATTATCTCATTTCCACATGGGTATAGGCAATGGCTGCATAAACCCTTTGGACTTTTGTCGCTCTACTTTAACATGTTGACATACCAAAAACCTTGATATATATTCTTCAATATACTTCTTCATGTTATCCCACCAGAAGTGTTCTCAGAGATCATGGTACATCTTGGTACTCCCATGATGGAAAGATAATGTTGAGCTATCTGCATTGTACAATAGATCCTTCTTTATCCTGGGTGATGAAGGCACAGAAATCCACATTCCAAACTGAATCACACCATCATCGTCGATATGTAACTCTTGTAGATTCCCTTCCTTTACTAAATTCACCCTCTTTTGTAACTCCAGATCATCCCTTTGTGCTTCTTTAATCTTCTCTTGGATATATGGTTGCACAATTATTTGGTCAAGGTAAGATTTATTCATTTTCCTTAGGATTTCTAAATACATCCTTTTCATATCTAAAAAGATAGGGTCTTTCTCAATCCGTAACGTGGATAGAGTAGCAGGTTCTTTTCTTCTTAGAGCATCAGCTACATTTTTCACCTTTCCAGGATGATAGTAAATATAACAATATTAATCCTTGATTATCTCTAACCATCTCCTTTGATGTAGGTTGAAATCCCTTTATGTGAATATATACTTTAGGCTCTTGTGCTCGGTGTATATTTCACACATCTCTCCATAAAGGTAGTACCACAAAATTTTCAAGCCAAAAATCAGGGCTTCTAGCTCTAGATCATGTGTCGGGTAGTTCTGCTCATGCATCTTCAACTGGTGTGAGGCATAGGCTATCACATTGTCATTTTTCATGAGTACACAACCCAAGCCTTTCTTTGAAGCAACACTGTTTATCACTAAATGTTATCCACTTTTTGGTATTTTGAATACAGGTGTTGTGATAAGCATTGTCTTTAGCTCCATGAATCTTCCCTCACATTCTTCTATCTAGAAATATTTTACCCCTTTCCTTGTTAACTTAGTTAGCGGGCTTGACAATCGTGGTAAATTTCTCACAAAATGTCGCTATTACCCAGCTAATCCAAGAAAACTACAGATTTATATGAAACTAGAGGGCATGGGCCATTCTTTAATTGCCGTTGTTTTTTAAGGGTCCTTATAAATTCACTCACTTGTGATCACATGTCCCATGAACATGACTTGCTTCATCCAAAAGGCACACTTTCAGAACTTGGCGTACAACTTCTCCTTTCTCAATGCCACCAACATAAGTCATAGATGTTCTTCATGTTCCTCCTTGATCTTAGAGTATATGATAATTTTGACAATAAACACTACCACAAATTTGTTGATGTAATGTCTAAAGACTCTATTCATCAAATCCATGAATACTTCAGGGACGTTAGTAAGTTCTAAGGGCATCACCAAAAACTCAGAGTTCCCATACCTTATTTGGAAGGGAGTCTTCTAAATATCTTCTTTCTTCAACTTTAGCTGAGGATATCCATAATGAAGATCTACCTTTAAGAAGTATTTATCTCCTCTTTACTGATCGAACAATTCATCAATCCTTGGAAGAGGATACTTGTTCTTCATTGTGATCTTGTTGAGTTACTCATAATCGATAGACATACGCATTGTTCGATCCTTCTTCTTCATAAAGAGCACTAGCGCACCCCAAGGTGATGAACTAGGGAATATGAACCCTTTGTCCAGATTCTCTTGCAACTACTTCTTTAACTCTTCCAGTTCGATAGGATCCATCCTATAGGGACACATTGAGGTAGAAGTAGCTTCGGGTAGGAGTTCTATTGAAAACTCTACCTCATGATTCGAGGGAATTCATGGTAACTCTTCAGGAAATAAATCGTCATATTCCCACATGATGGGAACTTTCGCAAGGTTGGAAATTTCCTTCAGCTCAACCATTTTGGTGAGGTAGGATTCTTCATAGGGAATCCACACTGACACCATTGAAGGATTTTTCAAAGGAGATTTATGATCTTCCTTGAATTGTTAGAGGATCATGGGATGGATCATAATTTTAAAAGATATTTCCTTTTCTCGATAGTTGATATGTGCTCTATAAAATGAGAGCCAATCCATTCCCATTATAGCATCGAATTCAACCATGGTATGTATTATGAGATTCACTGGAAGAATCTTACCACATAAGTTAATAGGATAAGTTTCAAACACATGGATTTCAATGATTGCACCACTTGATTTTTTTTACAGATATCTTTACTTCATGGTTTCGTGGCTTAGATTATATAGTTCTAGAAAACTTGTAAGATTTAAAAGAATGTGTAGAACTAGAATAAAGTAAGATTTTTTCCATTCTTGAGTAAATAGTAATTGTACCTTGTATGACTTCATTATCTTGCTCCAATTCTGTAGTAGTGATGGCATAAGCCTCCCCTTGTTCCTTTGACTTTGGTGGCTGATGACACCGATTACCCTCGAGAACTCAAGGTTTAGTGCAATAGCTTGCATAGTTCCCTAGCTCCCTACAGTTGTAGCATTGAACCATGGGTGGTTATCTCCTTTATTCGACTACATTATCTTACCTTCTCATTTCTTTTTGACACTTTGGAGAATTATGTCATTCATTCCCACACATGAAGAACTTCCCCATCACTTTGAGGTAGTTCCCATGGTGTAACTTCCCACATTTTTGGCATGTGGGTCGTTGAGTTTTCTTCTCACTTTTATCATTAGATCCACTGGCATGAAACTCCATTTTCATATCTTATCACCATATCCATGGGACCATTCTCCAAACTCCTTCTCCACTTGGAGAGCACATCGAACAACATCTTCCTAACACCCAAAGTCCTTAATTATAAGATCCATTCAAAGGTTTCGTTTTAATTCACTAAAGAATCTATCAATTTTTCTATAATTGTTGATAACAAAACCCAAATCATACCTTGAAAGCCTTTTTAAATTTGCTTCGTAGGTTGTGACAGATTATACTTATTTTTCCTTGAGCTATATGAATTCTCTCCCCATATTTGTATGAAGAGTTCTTGGGAAATACTTGTTATGAAACATTATCTTAAAGTCTTCCCATTCCATCTCTTCAGTTTTCTCCCTTGGCTTGGTGTTCTTAATCAAAGCCCACCAATTATCAGCCTCTCCATCTATATGATAAACAACTAGTGTCACCTTATCCATATCAGAACAGTGAAGTATAGAAAAGTTCTTCTCTATGGAGTTAACCTACTGTTCTGCAACCATTATATCAGAAGATCCACTAAACATCGATGGTCGTTACCACATAAAACATTTGATAGCTAGTTTCTCCCTCTTTGGTGAAGGAGGATTTTCACCATTATTATGGTTTTTTTCATAACCCATGATATTTGGGTAATAATTTCCCTGGTGTTCTGAACTCCACCTCCCAAATCATTGGGGATGTCGTTCGGGAAATTGTCGCATTGGCCCTCGCACGAGTCGTTGGCCTAGTTTCTCCTGGATCCCACCATTCTCTTAAATATAAAATGTAAGAATAAAACATAAGTCAACACATCATGAATAAATTATTAATTTGTATTATTTATACTAAATGAATAACATATGATATTCCTATTTAAATATTCTTGTGTGCATATTCGTACTTAGTCTCATTCAAGAGGTTTTCTATAGGTTTCACTAATCCTAATTCGAAAATCAACTAAACCCTACATCTAATACCAACTATAGAGACCCAACCTTTTCGTACATTACTATTAAATAATATTAAAGATAAAAAAAATATTATTATTACACATATAGGATCTAATGGTTTAGTGTCTTGGGAAAACTAAGACCATACATAATAATTACTACATCAAGCATAAACATTTATTTAATTTCTTTTTCTCTGGCTTCTTTTTTGCACTTGACCTCTACTTAGTATATGTATCCACCTAAGGATATAAATCAAAATGGGTGATCTAAAAACCCAGTATGATGATATATAAGAACATTATAGCTTGTGGTGAGCATAATCATATCATAGGCAAGAATCATGAATATGATAGGAAGTATAAATAAAAGACTTGAAATGTGGCAATGCATAAAAAATAAAACACAATGTATGACTGGTTAACTACCACACATACTTCTGAAAAAAGATAGAATCTTGTTCACCCCTCATTTTAAATTAACTCATGAGATTAATAACTTTACTCATTGCATTGAAGCTCTGTATAATTTCGAGTGCACCCATCATATTGAAACATTCATATTGTGCTATATAATTCTGGGCGTACCCGTCACATCATAACATTATCATTTATCATTCATGACATAATGAACATATATAAAAATGAACATAAATAAACCATGAAAAGTAATTTAATTCATCTCACAAAAACACATTCATAAACATTGGATTCCCAAAAGAAAGAGGGAATAACATATATGTTATAAGAACCGTCAACCTTGAATGAGAAGTAAAACATGTCTTCTTAAAAGGAGTGTTCTTTTGGAAAACATTATGTATGACATAAACACCAGTTATAAACATGTATATCCCAGAAAAAGAAATAAAATGATTAAAAAATCATTTTTATGGAGTAACCATATAGAAAAATAAGTGAAAGTGGGAGAACCTGAAGGATGAAATTGGGTTCGAGAATTTCTCCTTACCTTGTATCTGAACGCTTACTTCTCTTCAATGTCCTTAATAATGACATTTTATTCATTAATTAAAAATTACAGAACCTTTTAAACATTAATAGAGTTAATTTTTTTTCATTATGTTATTTTATGGGCCTTTTGATGTGTTGTAGGGTTTAAAATCATTGTTCGGGAATGTACGTTTTTATGGATTCGTTGAGTGGTTCACTTGTATTCAAAATGAATGTTCGTGTAGAACATGGATAAACATCCAGAAATGATATTTCTTATTATTAATGATATTCCAGAAGTTTAAATGATCTTATAATGAATTATATTATACACCAAGTGTATGAATCATTAGATTAGAATTAAATGATGATTGTTTGGGTTAATTTGGGCAATTTCTCAACCACAATGAAATTTTTTTGACTACTCATTTAGTAATATGTACATAAGATAGTTCCATAATGTTAAATAAGACATAATACATATAAAATATTCTTTTTCAAACATAAAAATGGTTTCATGACCAGATCAAAAGGCAAAAATGGAAAAATAAAACATGTTGTTCTTGAAGGTGAGAGAATAAAACCTCACAAACAACGTTTTATTTTATAAAATTAAAGGAAGAGGAGAATAGGGGTGGATGGAATAATATCCCATTAGTATCATAAAATTCCATTATATGTATGATAATAGAGTTACCATACCATGTGGATGAATATATGTGGAGAGAGAATAAGAAAAAGAACATGAAATTGAATGAAAATCAAAGGAAAGATAAAGGGAAATAACCTCTTGAATCCTCCTTTTTAGATCCCCCTTAAGGGACCTAGGATTTGTATTTTGGTGAGACTAGAAAATATAGGAAGTGGGGGAGGGGCTAGGGAAGATGTTTTTCAGAGTTTAGACAAGGTATGAAGCTTGAGTGGTGTGAGTAAATGAGGGTGTGTATGGTGGTATTTATAGTGGAGGGGAGAGGGTTTTACTAAATATTTAATTCATTAGTTTATTAATTTCCCCTAATACCTGGAATAGTGAGTCTTATAGGACCAAGAATAGTAAATAGGGCATGTGAGTTCCAGATTTGGGTGATTAAATCACTTGGGATGTTAGTAAAAGTGGGTTTAAATTATAATGTATTTATACAGTAAATTAATGTTTTTTACTATTTAATAAAAACTCAAGTATTTCAGAAAAATCACAAAAATTATTCCTAACCATTTTTTGGCTTGTAGAATCAAAAAATGAAGTCAATTTTTCAAAAATAATTTTAAAAATATTATTATTTTAATATTTAATTAAATTCATAATTTATTACCAAAAACAAGTTTTAAAAACATTCATTTACTTATTTTAAAATATAGGTATATCATACTTTTAACGGGAATATTATTTATATATTATCATAGGTAAGGTTACTATTCATTATGGTATATCACTATTCATATGGGTATGTCACTATTCATATGGGAAGGTTACTATTCACCAAAAATTATATTTTTCATGTTGGACTCCAAACAACATACTAATCACAATTGTGTATGTCATATTTTTGAAATTCCAAACACAGAAGTGGAAAACATATGTTTAAAGGTCAATTAGCCCTTAGTAGTTCATTATGTTGTGTTTTAATGTGGTTTTATGGCATATTTATAAGAAGGTAATTTCCATTTAAAAACATTGAGTCATTACACCAAGGTGCCAACCTCATTTCCAGAGACAATTTTGTACTCGAGGCCCTAAAGGCAACACGCATAATATATCACATAGACCATGAGATTTCTCATCCAAGATGACACCCATTCGATAGATACACTCAATTAGGTACAACTCAGCCATACATGGTGGCATATATGAGAGATACCACTCAATCAATTATCAAATATCTGATAGTACAACCCCTCTAGAGAAAGGGCATGCATCTGAGGGAACACGCTCATTTGATACCTATTTGAAGAAAGGTCATTATGGAACTCAATCGATCACGATACTCAGATATGTGATCTCACCCATACTGAATGGAGGATGCTACTGACAATAATGGAACCACAAAAGGTTCTATCTCTCAGAAAGGGGATACCTCCCATTATCCAATGGGGGACACTACAAACCTAGCCTAGAAAACCATAAACGACCACTCCTCAAATAGAGGATCACTCCAAGGATCAGCAAGGGGACACCAAAAACCCAAACTGTTATTCCAAAGACCTCACTCCAGAAGGGGATAACTCCAAATATCTGCTAGGGGACACTACAACTCAATATGATGTCCTAGAGATTGTATCCTCAGATAGAGGATCATAGTATATATAGTATTGGTCATGATGATTCCAAAAACAACATCTAGTATTACTCACGAATTAGGGTATTGTATCACTTCTGATTCCAAAAACCATACATTAACCATCTGTTAAGTAGGGGCCTAATATCTGAAAATGAGATGACCCCACTAATACTATTATCATAGTAAGGTATTGTATACCCAACAATTCCAAAATTCTACTGAAACATCCCTCTATGTAAGAGATCATACTTCAGATGATACCACAAACCCTATATGGTTTTCCTTCAAGATAGATAATCACTTCACGTGTAGTGTTGGTCTTAATGATACCAAGAAATCAATCCAGGGAAATGATATTCTAGACAATTCTTCCCTATCCTTTTTGTAGGGATGAAAAAAACTCTAAAATGAGATAGTATCCCATCATATACTCTCTAGAGGGATACCATAACTCTATATTTTACCATCCTATCGATGGGATAATAATCTTATACTTAGGTTGTAATGTCACACATACCCTTGTCTGAATTTAACAAGGGAACTCCCTCTACCACTACAGGTCCAAACATCACTAACCCAAGAGACCCACAAAATCATCTCACCTCAGATATCATAATCCCAAATTGTTTCCACTAACACATTCCACATGGAAAATATCTCATCATGGGAAACTCATGGGCCTAATCTGAGCTTCGATGGAAGTTATGTAATGGGAAGAAACACCTACAAGAAGAGACTACATAGACTGTAAGAGGGTCTACACACTGTGTTACCCTGCCATAACTTCTGATCATGTCCTCTACTAAATGTATTGACTAGGAGTGTGGTCTTACACAACCTATACTAGTAATACACATAATGTATCAGATCACCCGAGCCCCAGCATGTCTTCCAGTAACATGGATATACTATTTGTGCCTCACACACCATGTGTACGCCTTGGTACATGTAATGTCTTGGATACATGGCTCAATAGACTTTTCATCTTCTCGTATCTAGGTTCAGAACCACATGCTTGTTTAATATGGTCATGTACTCTTACACGATCAGGTACATTCACATGACTTTCTTGGCCATGTCCTCAGGCCACACAACATTAGTTCACCACATGGAGTGTTCCACGATTCACGACATGTAGTCCCCAAAACCATTCTTCCCTAAACGGGAAGGGAACATGGCATTCTCCACTACACTACACGCCGTGTATATTGTAAATACATTGGGAGTTTCCCTATGAAAATCTTGAATCAATACCACTTTCCTCAAAAGACATAGATCGATGCTAAAGGACTTCTTAGTAAGCATATAAGGGACCAAAAACCTTAAAAAATGAATAAAAATGCAATTAGGTCATAAAATAAAAAACATCTTACCTCATGTTGTAAATCCGAAGCTTCAAGGTCAAATCATCACTCTAAATCCACTGATGCATGAATAGGGAGCGATCACTGTCAAGATCAAACATCATCGACACCTATTTTTTTTATTAGGTCCTCTTGTCATCCTTTAACAATGCGGAAGAGGGGGAGGGGCTCCTTATGTCGTGCACACCAAAGGGGTGGGGAGGTAATGGATATTGGTTTAATTTCATTAAACTAATATACTCTATTTATCACCATTTTGGAAACTCACCTCTGACCCGACACCCGTCGCCGACAAATTTTATGTCACACCTTGTATATAAACAATTTTCGGAACTCCAGATTCATCTAAAATATTTGATCCATATGTCCAATTGGGAGTTATTCATGTTTCCAAATAAACCATGCATGTGTGATAAAATATTTTTAAAATTATTAATATCACTGTGTTGAGGCTCTATAAGCCCTAGAATCCAACACTGACTCTGTTCTTGGTATTTGATTTATTCTTAAAAATATTCAAAAGTATTACATATCAAAACATGATTCACTATAGTAACAAAATATTCAAGGTTAAAAATACTACTTCTACTTATAGATCATGGGTTGTGCAGTACATATTATGTGGCCTTAGTATTGGGAACCATAAGAAATCCCCCTCCTCCCTCTATATAATAACACAACCAAGTATGGTCCTTGATGTAACATAGATCATTACATACTAGAAACCCTCCTTGGGAAATCTCAATATGGGGGTACTCATTATCCACTACCAAAACTCCTGAAAAGACTATTGGAACCATTCTATCCACATTAATTTTTTTCCCCTTTTAGGTCAATGAAGTTAAAAGTTCTAATATTGTAGATAAATTAGGAACTAATCTCTGATAGTAGGCATCCAACCTAATGAAGAACCACACCTATGTCACTGTTGAAACTCCTTAAAAAGATTCAAAAAGTTAAATGAAAACACCAACAAATATCTAACAACTTCTTGAAAGAGCTACGTGGCTGAGCTTCACGCCAGGGATATGCAGCCGAGCTGCGCGATAAAGCTACACGGTCGAGCAGCTCAATAAAGATACTCGGCCGAGCTGTGAGACAAATCTATGTGTCCGAACTACACGCGAGAAGATTTGAGATGCCTCTTCACAGAGCACCTGCACGACAAAGCTATGCGGAATATCTGCATAACCAAATTTTATGTGGCCAAGCCCATCTATGCCTATAAATAGGACCCTTGGGCTCCCCATTTCCAGAATGAAAATTTTTGAAAGACTCTCTAAAGCTCCCATTGCATAGATATTTCCCCTAGATCTCTAAAATTGTCTCAGGTAGTTCTCTAAACACTGAGAGAAGTGATAATTAAAGGAATATGCATGTTTTTTAAGTTATTAGAATTCTCCAGTCACCATTCATACCTACGTGGTATACCTACACACCATACATACGCAGTACAACTACGCGGTATATTTGTGTGCCATACATACGTGATTGAGCAACGCAGGGTACCTACGCGGCACATCTACGTGAAGTACCTATGTGACTAGTTAAAATACACTTTGAAGCCTTTTATGGTGGGGTATCTCTTTCTTTGGTTCCCTTATTCAAAAGGGGATAAGTTGAAACCTCCCCCAAACCCTCTTGACTTCTCAGACCTTTGGCTAAGTCACATCAATGTGTCCTTAATTTGGGTTTGCATTTCCGCAGTCAGAGGTTTCTCAAATTTGATTCAAAATGGGGTAAAGATTAATGGGATGTTTGTGGGTTTGTATATCTACAGTCACATGGACATTTCTCCTAGAAATAGTGTTGGGAATTTCTTTGTTTGGAAGATGGTGGGATTTTGGCCTATCCCTTTTCAAAGAGGTGACCCAGGACCTCAGTTCTCCGATAGGAAAGGTAAACTTCACACTTTCCATTCCGCATAAGTATAGGAGAAGTCTCCCTCCCCTACCAAAACCAATTTCAGGGCAACCATCCTGGTATAAGCCCCTCACCTTCAACCATTCTTCCTTACATTGGACCCTTGTCCAATCTAAATAGAACAGAGGGAAGGCTCGTCTCCTCGCCCTCTTCCACGGTCGACCCTCCCTCTTCCATCAGCGGAGGAGGAAAAGTGTGAAGTGTCATTGTTGAATATTTCACATCCTCTTGTTTCTCACACCGAGAATGACTCACGTGAGATTAGAGATACATGATGATTTCAAAATATGCACAAACACCCACTGGAATGAACTACGATAACTCTGATTCTTGTTCAATCCACGATATGTAGGACTCCTTTTCATGGCCCAAGCTCACTAAATATCCTCCTTAGGAATCCAACCATAATACCCCCAATTTACGCATCATTTTTCTAGAAATAAGCCCAAACTCATATTTCTCAGAGGATTATACTCTCCTATGAGAAATATCGAACTACGTGGGCTTTGATTCTTATCCATATGGGATACATAGGAAGCCTCCTTGAGGTTCAAACCCAACACTTAAAATCAACCCTGTTCTCTTTGGGCCACATTCCCAATAGGGTCTGATCCTACTTTGAAACTCATATCCTTTCCAAGTTCCTTGGGTTGCTTCAGCATAACTCCCCCACCAAATTTCAAACTAAGAACCTTCCACTTAGGGGTCCTTATCACATGACCTTAAAAGGTATGATGTGTACCATTATGTGGAACCGAACTATGAGGGTTTTGATTCTTTTCACAAGGATACGTATGTAGGAAATTTTATGAGCATGATTCCTAGATCAAAACAAACCTTCATCTCCCTGGATGACAATATACTCTAGAGTGCCCCACTGAGTGGCTTAAAAACCAGAATCATCATAAATAATGATTAAAATAATATCTAATCAGTATATTATAGGATACCATTGATGGAAAACCTCGAATACATACTGATAATTCTAAAATATTATACATGTTAAATAAGTGATTTTAAATTCCAAGGGATACTTATGATATAATTGGTGAATTAATAAGGATTCATGAAAATATTTTAATTTCAAAGAGATTCCTGGAGTAGACAATAATTCCCCCCAAAAGTGTGTGATGAGTCTGACCTCCTGTCCTCTTGACCAATGCATATTCTTAAGTATCATAATGTTCAAAACATAACGAATGCCTGCCTTTGGAAAGTAGGTCCTCTTTAGATAAAGAACTATTGGAATTTTCTTGTTCCATGAATAAATCTAATAGAAACCATCTGGAAACAATAATTCATAAATCTAGAATATCATTTTTCAAGGACCTATGAAACAAAAATGGTGAACCTGACGTGAATCCTTAACCAAGTTAAGAATGTTACCCACATGTTAGGCCTCTATGAATTGATAAAGGAAGGCTAGACAAAGGAATTAATCAGGAATGTATTTATCAGACAAGACGTCACTTTAATATAACTTTTTGTTGTTCTCAGTTTTCCATAGAATTCCCTTCAATCAAAGGAATGGATTTCTCAAAGACAACATCTGTGAACTTCCTGACTGCTGCTCAAGTTGGATCTCCATCCATGGGAAGGACGTTATCACCAACACAAAATCGTCAATGTTGGGTTTCCAATGTGCTGATAAATGAATATCGCTAAGATGGTACAATTCTGACTTTGGAGGATGCTCGAGAGGCCCTCCAAGTCAACAATAATTCTTGCTAATCTGGCCAACAACGACCAATGATCCAAAAGAAAATGGTTCCAACCACTTTTTCCAACTATTTCAGGTCTTTATCCCAAGAACACAACAACAAAACTTTCCCATACTATAGGGAGGTGGATCAAGAGGTCACTAAATGACTCACTTCACGAATACAGGAGTCCTTATCGAGGACTCCCACCAGCAATCACCACCAGAATCATGCGGTTGTATATCCCCAACATGATGGTGTTGTTTCCTCTGGATGATTGGCCTAGGTCTCTCAGACTCGGGTACACAAGACAAACCACCAGGGACAATTTCCAGTTAACAGGAAGCAGGTTCTCAGCTCTACCTCCCCCGGAGAAGTCCATCGATCAAATCTGATGGAAAACAACGAGCCGGAAAATACACTCATTCATCCTAATTTTTTTCTCAACAATACCATATGAAAGAAACCCCCAATCCCACCAGATAAACTCGGTGGAGTACCATGAACAGGAACATACACCTGTTTACAGGTTATCTTCCAGTCAGTAGGCTCGTCTGACTGCATTTAATGAGACCTGCCAATCTAATATGGTGGCAACTGGTAAGTAGGATCATACAACTATTTATAATCACCAATTTTGTCAGTAGTATCATCTTCCAGTATTGAAGGAAACTCGTCTACCGTACTTGATGGAGAATATCTAGCATTCACATAAACCTGCCAATGTTCATCAAGTCCGCCAATAGTCTCATTTTGTAGCACCTGGAGAAGTCAGTCGGAAAGCTCCGACGACAAATTTGGAGTAGACTCAACTCTCTGCCTCTATGCATAAGTACTGTCAATATCCGTTGATAGGAAAAAGAGGATAGGAGAAGACACATACACCTAATCCAGATATGGAATTGGCATATATTCCTGTTCCAGCCACTGATGTCACTAAACACATCTTGTTAATTGTGAGAGGGCAAACGCATATCCCTTCCCACATTCTAGAAGCATGTTAGGATATTTTAACAACTAATTCAATAGTATCAAGGGAAAATACACATAAATCTGTCCCCATACCTGGGATGACACAATGGCATACCATCACAGAGCAGATACACACTTCTGTTCTGGTCATGGAGGGTCAGGGGGCATACTCCCACATATCATACGGACAAAAATATTGGGAACATACACCCTTTCCAATTGGAGGTAACCGGTCTGTTTCGGTAACTAATCCAAGACAGACACATATACATGCCCATGATAACCACTTTTCCCTGTAAGTGGCCCAAAACAAGTATGAGAGAACATCCAAGAAGAAATCTCACAAAGTATCATTGTAAAATCAAGAGTCAAGCTGTAATTTAGCTCCTCTTAATGCTGGAGTTCTAGAAGCCCTCAAAAATTTATATGTTGCTGCTCAAGAACCTACCCTCCCATTAACAAATTTTGGTAGTGGTAGTTGTAATTCTAAAGCTTCTCATCAGACACGTCATCATGAAAAATTACTTCCTGAAAATTTGGTCAATCCAGAGTACCTATCATTGGATGAGAGCCACAGCAACCCTCTGTGTGGCTAGAAGACCAAAGAGAAAGAAGATTTATCCCATGCTGTAATCCACCATAGTGATCCTCCCCATTATGGCTTTCGCTGTGAAATTCCTCTCCAAATTAGTATTTTTAATTGTCAAAACAATTCTATAATTGAAAATGTAGTAACAAGAAATCCCTCCTATCTCGAGGCACTTAGAAACACAAGGCTAGTCATGTCTGATGCCTTGTCATTTACGAGTGAAACACTTTCTCAGTTAAAAGAAATCTTAGGGGAATAGTTATTCCTTGAACCTCCCTTGGGCCATTTATCCTAAAATACATAGCATCCATTTTGGTCAGACCAAGTGGAGAAACCTCTAGTATAAGTTGATTAAGATGTGTTGAACATGAGAAAACAATTAGCAAAAGGATAAATACCAGTCATGTTCTGGCCTTCAGAATATTCACAGTTTGATATTCCATAATTGATGGTAGAGGATTGTATTCATGAAATTCGATTCAGCTTATGGAAAACTGTTCGCCATTTGAAAACCAAAGTCTTACCATATGATTAATATCAAAATCATATAAAGGTAATAGAAGGGTTGCAGAACCAAATTGACTTTGCATCTCTTTCAGTTTCCCAACATCCGAGGGTTGAAAAACAACCGAGAACCCTTCCACATGCAAGTATCAATGCTCTGAATCGGCTAAGACAATTAATTTCTGATTCCCTATCTAATGTTTGCATCATAGTATGGGGTGCATATGAAGCATTGCATTTCACAGCACTCCAAAATCAGAAAATTCCATCAAAAGTGGTTTCATGCAATGTTATTGCCCACAACCATCCCCAATCAATAGATTTTGTATGCAGTAAAATGTGTGCTTGAGAACAAGCCTCAACCAGTTCTCATCAGAACAGGTTCAAGGGAAAGAAGTTATTGAGCTACTTTTAAATCAAGCCTCTGAGAATCTTGAGCAGGCATCTCTTTTAGAGGATGTCAGACGTCGGAGGATACAAATGTCTAAAATATCACATTGATATTTTGAAACATGTGGAGTAAATGAATGTCAGATATTTCATAAAGTTAATGTCTAAACAAAAATCCACAAAATCAGAAGAGCAGTTGCATAGATTTCAGCTATAGCAGTTCAAGAATCACCCCAGCTTGCGAGGCTGGGAGATCACTTAAATAAATATTTGAATTCATTAAAAAAATGTTCAAAGATTTGAAGATGAAGAAAAAGAATAACCCCGGCCTACAAGGCTGGGGGATTTTTCACATTTACAATCCCCTCCTCAGCGAAAGTAAGTTTTCTCCTGATTTGGGAAGAATCCAGAAGGAAAGTGTGTAACTGAATTATCCAGTGATTCCCTTCAAATTACTATTTTCCAAATAGTTCTAGGGAATTCCTTAAATAAGAGAACAGAGTCTCATAGAAGACACAAATAGAGACAATATAGTAGAATAACTGAAAGAACGCCAGCAATGTGTTATTCATCGATAAATGTCATCAATGTCGTTGTCACTAATCCCCCAGAACATGAGGCTCAATCAGAGGGATCAAATGAATAAGTTCATGTTCAAGAGGCTGTACACACAGAAAAAAATGAAGGAGGTGTGCATACCAGAATCCAGAAGGATGTCTAGAGGTATGACATTCCTTCGGGTAATGTCCTTCCATACTCTATAAATGCACATTCCAAGGATAAGGGTAAAAGTCAAGTTACATCCCACCCTACCTCTAGAGAATTCCAATAACTCTCATTAGAGGAATGGTTCTCACAATAAGAAGAAGAAATGAAGGAGGTAAGGAGGATAAATATAGAACTACTTCAAGGTATCCTTCCTCCTAAGCATGCTAGAGTTAATCAATCAAGGGAATTTGTTGCAGCTACTGGGATGGATCAAGAATATCCCCCTTTACACGTACACTGTCACATGTCCAATATTATGGGTCATACACGAAAACAACCACCAATACTACCATCAGTGGAAGTACCGGTCATCACACCCGTCCAAACTCTAGTTATTGAACCTAATCAGGTCCAAGCTCAACCAGATGTTTCTCAAAAATTAATGACTACCATTGAGTCATTAACAGCTCGATTGGAATCTATGGAAGGAAAACATACACAATTTCCACCAGAAAAGAGAGCTTACACTGAATGGGTGGATGCAATTCCTCCCCCATAAATTTTTTTGAATACCACATTCCCAATTTTTAATGGTTCAGGAGATACAGAACAACACTTAACACATTTGGTTTCTCATTGTGATCCTATGATGGGAACTCCTCAACAACAAGAAGCATTTAAGCTCAGGTGTTTTGTGTAGTCAATACAAGGACCCACTTTTGTCCAGTATACAAGTTTGTAATCTTTTTCAATTACTGGGTGGGAAGATCTCCGTTAAAGGTTCTTTCTTCAATTTAGATCAACATTACTAAAGAAGACAATTTGTTATCTTACCTATTGTAAGAAAATGGAAAATTAAAGAGTTTCACATTTTATTGCTCGGTGGAAGGGATTAACATATCCATTATTTTTAGCACTCTCTCAAGAAGATTTGCTACCAATATGTGTGGAAAATATGCGTGATGAATTATACACACCGTTGATCCCTGTGAAATAAACAGAAGGGTTTTTATACCTTACTTCAATCGTTCAGCAGATAGAAGACTCTCTTATAAAGACTAAGGCTAAAACTCATGTAATTCCATCAGTTTAGGAAAGAGAATAGGGAAAGCAGAGACTTCTACATTTACACATAAATAAGAACCTGTACTTGATTCCACTTCCAAACCTTCATCACATCGAAGGGCTCCACCTTCTGAGCATCAAAAACAATGGCCGCCTCATCAAGATAATCAAAAAGGTCAAAGGAAGAAATAGTTTGAGGATTTGAAGAACAAAGTTTCTTCTTTCCAGAATGAAAAAGTTCCTAGTTACTTCATCTCAGATCTGGAAAACAATATGGTTCAGTTGCCAAGGCCTAAAAGGACGAACAAGGAAGGAGATGAATACTTCCCCAACTATTGCCCATTTCATCAGATGTTGGGGCATCCCATTCAAGAGTTTTTTGTCTTCAAAGTCCTCCTGCAAAAGATGGTGGACTCTGGACAAGTAAAACTGAATGGTTCTTCATCCCAGATATCTTGTGTTACTGCTAAAAATCTCATGACAGCAGGCGAGTAGCATGAAGTCAAAAGTAAAAATGCGCAGAAATGTGATGATTAGATGGTCAGAAAAATGATCAATCGTACTCATTCCATTTTACGAACACAATTGAATCGACCAATTGTGTATTTGTTATTTATTCCACAGAAAACCCCCTTCATTAGAAGGAAAATCCTCAAAGAAGCAGCGTAATTTGAGTAAAGAAGAGCAATCAGAAGAAGACGAGCTCATGTCAAAGCCTATGTTGTCTTTGACTCTGGTAGATTTTATTCCATCTTCTTCAAAAGCACATGAACCACCCCACCAAATAGCACAGCCTGGACTGGTTCATCAGGAAGAATCTTCATCAGATGAAGAATTGATATTTGGTTCTGTTAACAAGACTCATTTAATGGATCCCTATTCCAATGACAGTTTCGATTATGATGAGCCTAAGTTCCATGTATCTAATAGAGGAGTTAGAGTAAGAGATAGAGGTCTTGGAAACAAGGGAATATGTGGATATTCCAAAATCCACTATTTCAATCCTACCCCTTCCAGAAATGTATTTGTAGCAAAAACTTGTGGCAAATCCCTTCATCAGGATCAGCAAGAATAAGAAAGTTCTTCCATGCATGGCAGATTCGGTCTTGACACGGTTTTTTTGTGGGACCGGTTAGAGGTTACACATTTTTCCTCTCAGAAAATAGGTAGACCTAGTCGGTCTAATCTACCGAAGCGTAGAGTGTTTCCAATTCCTACTCCGATACAGGATGCATCAACTACCAAATCATTAACTTCCAAGGCACCTGCAAAACCACATTTTTATGATGGGAAACTTTGACCATTGGAACAAAAGTATGATGTCTTGAAACATTTGTCCCATGTACCATCAATGTTATCAATTCTGGATTCCTTGAATCTATCAAAAGATCTTCAAGAGGTGCTTATTGAGGCTTTGTCAAGTCCTCAAGAATTTGAAACTAAAATTTTTGTGGCTGAGGTCTACCATATAGAGAATGATCTTGAAGAATTCAATGTAGTGATATCTTTTACAGATGAAGATGAATATGATGTTGTACATGGACATATCACACGTTTGTATCTATCTATAAAAGTCAACGATGTAGACATCCAACGAGATTTCATTGATAATGGCTCAGGATTCAACCTCATCACTATTCATACAAATCATTGATTGGGCTTCACCATATCTGATGTATCTCCTTCTACTTTGATGTAGAAAGGATACGATAAAAATGAGCATGAACCTCTAGGCGAGATTGCACTCAGAACTCAGTTTAAAGACCTTGTGTCTAATTCAGATTTCATGGTTGTTCGCCATGACACAACCTTCAACATTTTTCTTAGAAGACCCTGGCTACATCAACATGTGACCATACCTTCATCATACCATCAATGTCTCAAATATTCTTTCAATGGTCAAATTGGGACATCGTATGGTGATAAATCCACATTCAAAACATGTGAATCTCAATATATTGAGGTAGAAAATTATCACATGGAAGAAAAGGAAAAAAACATGGCAAAGGAGGTTACCAAAATTAATGCTCTCGATGGTTTGGAAAAGATTCCAGTAAACCCATTCAAACATGTGAGTATAGATTATGTGTTGCCTATCAGTCAAATTGACAGGATAGACCTAAATACAAACACTCTTATGGGAACTTCCATAATTTCAATTATGGCAACCAAGATAGATCGCAAGGGATAAATTATTGATTTTCCAAGTAGTGAAGAAATCTTAAATGGAGATGTCTTCATTTCATCCACTGAAATCCAAAAATTAAATACTTTATCAACCAGGCTAGAAGAAGTCATAGCAATGTCAGAAGAAAACAATTATGTCGATTCTCAATCCATTATCTCCTATATATGACCCTAGGAAGACCCTTCATCATCAATAGGGTCAGTAATGACAGCCTCATCTTCAAGATGTTCAAATTTTAACTTTTCCCCTGCTCATGTAAATTATGCTTCATCATCCACTATGCAAGTAGAAACAGAAGAAGTAACACATATCGAAGAAGAAGAGGAAGATCTCAAGGATGTTCCCCTAGCATTTGAAGAGGGTATCTCTACCACTGTGGATGAACATAGAGAAATAAATTTGGGAACAAAATAAGATCCACACCCCACTTTAATTAGTACATCCATGACTCTTGAAGATACAAAAATGTATTCTTCATTTCTAAAGAAAAATAGAGATGTATTTGTTTTGAATTATACAGAAATGCCAGGTCTTGATCTTGATGTTTCCACTCATCATTTGGGTTTTCTAGAAGAACATCAAGGATTCAATCAAGCCGCAGGAAGAACAAACCCAACTTATGCCTCCAAAATTGAATATTAGGTTGATAAGATTATCAAAGATAATTTCATCAGAAAGGTTCAGTATCCCAAATGGATGGCTAATATTTTCCCTGTGAAAAAGAATAATGGACCAATTAGAGTTTGCATTGATTTTAGAGATCTTAATAGGAATTGTCCAAAAGATGATTTTCTAGTTCCAATCATAGAACTCTTAATTGATGCAAAATCTGGCTATGAAGCACTCATTTCATGGATGGTTATTCTTGGTACAATAAAATATGAATGGTCCCAAAAGATGAGGAGTCTACAGCCTTCAGATCCCCTCATGGTGTATTTTGATATCTAGTAATTCCATTTTTCTTAGAGAATGTAGGTCCAACGTATCAACGTGCCATGAACCATATCTTCAAACCCTTTTTAGGGAAATTTTTGAATGTTATGGGGATGATTTTGTGGTCAAATCTAGACAACGTTCTAATCACTTGTCTGAATTGGAAAACATATTCAATTTACTTCAGCAAAACAATTTGAAGATGAACACATTGAAATGTGATTTCAGGGTAACCTCAGGAAAATTTCTTAGCTTTTTTGTATTCCATCGTGGTATTCATGTTGATCTGGAGAAAACTAAATCAATACTTGGTATGTCATCTCCTAGAAATTTTATGTAATTAAGGGGACTTCAAGGACACTTGGCCTATATTCGGCATTTCATTTCCAATTATGTAGGAAAGTGTTTACCCTTCACCAGATTAATGAAGAAGGGAGTTACCTACCAATGGACCAAATATTTCCAAGAGGCATTGGATACCCTTAAGAAATATATCTTGAGTCCATCGGTATTAATGCCACCTGTTACAGGAAAACCACTTATTCTCTATGTGATAGCTTTAGAGCGATCACTAGGTGTCTTCCTTGCCCAAATGAATGATGTCAGGAGTGAAAACAGCCTTCACTATCTCAGTATCACTATTCTAGATGTGGAAACTCGGTATTCAAATATTGAAAAGTGCTACCTGGCATTAGTATTTGTAGTTTAGAAATTGAGGCATTATCTACATCATCATAAGGTTTAATTGGTATCTCGTCATAACCCACTCAAATTTATCCTCATTCATCCTATGCTTACAGGACATCTACCACGATGGGTGGTTATTCTGCAGCAGTTTGATATCCAGTTTGTGCCTCAAAAGGAAATAAAGGGTCATGCCCTGGCTGATTTCCTTGCTGAGCATCCATCCATGGAAGATACATCATTTAATACTAAGTTTCCTGAAAAAGAGGTCTTCTCTATTCAAGATAATTCTCATACACGGGAAATGTATTTTGATGGTGATTATAGAAGTCCAACAGGGAAGAGACTGGAAAATACTAAACTCAACAAGGTTGAATTAGGAAGAGTCCTTTTTCCCCAGAAAAAGTTGTATTGCCTTATTCTTTTCTATTATCGGAATGTGGTACCAACAATGAGGCAGAATATCAAGCTCTCATTGCAGGTTTGGAATTGGCCCTTCAGGTGAGAATGGATCATTTAAAGGTAAAAGGTGATTCAGAATTGGTAATAAAACAAATCAATGGGGAATACTCTAGCAGAAAAGAAGATTTAATACCTTTGTGTGATTATTTCAGAGAATTAATGGCTGAATTTCCCTCAGAGCCAACATTTTCATATATCTCGCGATCATGTAATGCACAAGAAAATGCACTAACTAATGCAGCTACTGCCTTGGAAGATCCAAATAAGGATGAGATAGTTGTCATCATAGTCCATCGCCACATGGTTTCTACTTTTTTCAAACCATGAGGGAAGAAATAAATGAAATTTTCCCTATTTCTAAATTGTATGGTCATACCACAGGATGGAGGACATCCATCATGGAATGTCTTCATAATGGTATACTTCCACCAAATAGGGCTGAGAAGGAGAAGATCTAGCGACGCGCGGCTAATTTTACTCTCTATGAAGGTGAAAACCACCGAAAGATCCTTTATAAGCGAGGTTTTGATGGGATTCTCTTCACATGTATTGATAGAGAAGAAACTGCGACTGTCATGAAAGAAGTTCATTCAAGAGCTGGTGGTTCCCAACAATCTGGGCACAGACTCTCTGATCAGATTCGATGGCTCGGATATTTTCGGCCTTTAATGATACAGGATTGTATAGACTTCAAAAAAAATTCATCCCTGTCAAGTTCGTTCCATCTTCATTCATCAACCCCAAAATTTATTACACACATCTAAATACTATTGTCCATTTTCCACATGGGGAATGGATGTAGTAGGGCTTTATCCTCTAGCCACGGCTAAGCAGTTCAAGTATATTCTCACTGCTACTGATTTCTTCTCTAAGAGGTATGAGGAAATACCTCTAAAGGAAGTTGGATCTAAAAATATAATTAGTTTTGTTAAAACAAATATCATCTCTATATTTGGCATCCCTCATACTATTTTGACGAACAATGGCACCAATTTTTTTTCTGATGAAGTAAAAAAGTTATATTAGGAATATAATATCAAATACAACCATTCATATCACTATCATGCGGTGGCCAATGGACGGATAGAGGCTTTCAATAAAACCCTCTCAAATATACTCCAAAAGATGGTGGATAAAGATAAGAAATCTTGTCCTGATAAACTTTTGAATGAATTATGGGCTTATTGGACATCTATCTGTACTACCACCCAAGAAACTTCTTATTCATTGGTATATGGAACTGAAGTGGTTTTACCAATTGAAATAAAATTTCCTTCACTAAGAGTTTCAATTTATGATCAATTATCTACAGATGAAAGGTCTCATAAATAGTTCACTGATTTGGAATGATTGGAGAGAAAATATTGCATACTTTGCATCATCTAGAAGTCAATCAAAATAGAATTGTGTGTGCATTTAACAAGAATGTTCGTCTTTGTTCATTCCTTCAATGAGAATCAGTATTAGTCCTTAGAACACCAATGATACCAGGAAATAATCCACCAAAACATGAGCCAAAGTGGGAAGGACCTTATTCTATACATAAGGTTTATTCAAATGGATCATATTACTTAATCTCAATGAATGTAGAGCTCATCACAACCCCAACCAATGTAAGATTTTTGAACAAATACTTTGTATAGTTTTGCATTATTATTCATCACTGGAAGACATTAAACTGCATCGTTCCATGTCCTTGCTGCAAGACCTAAAAATGCACAGCCCCCATGTCCTAGTTGCAAGACATTAAACTGCATAACAACCATAAGCATCCATGCTGCATGACGTTAAAGTGCATAGCTGTGACACCCCGAGCTTCCACGATACGCTTCTCATTCAATAATGCAATAGCTTGAATTGTACGCAACTTCGAGTTCTAAAACATCGCGACAAATCAAAGTAGCCGTTATGAATAGTAATAACCACTTTTTAAAATTATAGAAATTTTATATTTCAAAATGGACTTCATTTTTGTATTCCTAATATTGAAATTAGCCTATGTTGAATTTTTTGGTATTTTTCTGAGAACTTCTAATTTTTTATGAATAGTGAAAAATACATAAAAACAACTTTTTTAATCAAAATAATTTATACAGATAAATTATACTATTTAGTGGTTTTAAGGTATAATTAGAAAATATTTTTACCATTTTATCCAATGGTGGTCATTAGAATTAATTTAACATTGAAATTGGACATAAACAATTGCCAAACTTTTGATATAAATTGTTTCTTAAAAACACGCTATTTGTTGTAACAGCGGGAATTAATTATGAAATTAATTAATACAACTTATATGTTTGGAATTTTGTAAAATAGACATCATTTTTGAATTCGGAATATCAATTATAGCTTAGGGTGAAATTTTGGCCTTATTCTGAAAAACTTCAATTTTTGATGAATAGTGAAACCACTAAGTGGTTGTTAAAAACTGATTTTTCGTTAAAATGAAATATTACCACTTCTGTGATTTGATTTTCAAAAATCCGACATAAATGGTTGTCATTAAGAAGTAAAATGTGGTTCAATAGGATAAAAATAATTTTTTGGTGAATAGTAACTTATTAAGTTTTAATCGCGATTAGTGGTAATTAGTGTGGTTTAAGGTATAAATAATACTTTAATAATATGAAATGACCTAGACACATGTCCCAACCTTATTGGTTGTGTCATGGCCGACCAAGACAAGCCATGGCCTAACTTGGGGACCCCATGGATCCACTTTTGTTGGGAAATAACATAAATTACTTTTTATTTAATATTAAAGTGAAAATGACACTAACATAAATTGTTTTACTAAAACAATTTTTAAGTAGGGTTACACAAGTCCAAATTTTGACTATAAATATTCATTAGAAATCTAAAAAGATTTCCTACATCATAGTATTTGTTGTATAATTTTTAGACATTAAATAAATTAAATTATTTATGACATAATTATGATGTGGCGATGACCTCATTATTTAATGATTTAAATAAAATGAGAAGATAATGCAAAATCCAAGGCTTACACTTGTCCAAAGCCTATTGGATGAGGATATTTCGAAACCTTATCACCTTATCCTTGAATTATATAAGTGTGGGACCTTTAGAATCCGAAAAGCATTTTGAAATAATGTAACATTTCAATCTTTTCAAAAGTGCCCCTCCTCTCCACTTATAAAAGGCCCCCACCTCTCCCACCTCATTTACACTTTCAAGCCATTTGGCTCGGCCAACCTCTGCCCAAATACTCTCCCAACATTCCTCCCTTACTCCTAGAAACCTCACTTTGGGCAGAACTCTTCCCAAGGAAGCCTCTAGCTCAAATCAAAAAGAGTTACCCGATTTTGAGGTAATGTCTTTTATAATGTTGTTTTGTTTTATTTTTCTTCTCCAACCCCCTAAAATCTTTTTATTCATTTCTTTTGTAACAACACCAGTATAATCAATATACTAGGATTTTGTTATAAGAAGTATTCGAGCTACACTTACACACACCTACATCTAATGGTTAAAGAACATACGGTTTCTGTGGATGGCGAATTTCTGCCTCACGAAGCGATGATTGTTCAACACTCATATAACACCTTCAAAGGTGGCCATTAAGATGTCACTATTTCTATATATGATATATAATATGTTTTGGTTTTACTTATGCTTCTGTATTTCTCATTTATGGCATACTTTATGATTTCCATTATGGGTAAAACGCGATAATTTCATTTTAGGAAGTGCGGACTACCGCCCCCTCAAAGTGATTTGAATCGTAAATGCCATATGTGGGATGTATAAAGGATGGAGTAAATGGTATTATACACTATATTATACTGGAATTATATTATACATTTATATCATTATGATTTAGTTCCATTAAATATGAAATTGAAATGAAAGTAGCGTTCATGCGTACGTACGGCTTACCGTCTCCATGAACGGTGCATTTCATTTCTTACCTCTAAATGTTACGTAATATTATAAATGAATGTATATACTGGATATATATGATATATATGACATCTAAATCATGAGTATAATTCTGGAGATAATGGATATTCTACCACATAAACAACTTGTAATTATAAGAAATTTATTGTTGACTCAAGTAACAAAGATCGACAAAACGACCGTTATTAACTTAAATAATTACATAATGTTCATAACATTGTAATATGTGATATAAAAAGGATAATGAAATTAAAAATGGTTCTTAATAAGTTATATATTAACTATAGTTTATTATTCAGGAGGTTAAAGAACGGTTGAGTCAAGTCGGACACGAGGTAAGGGAACTTCTTAACCCAATTTCCATTCTTTGGGTTAATCACCTACTTTCAAATTATGTCATGATATTATTATATCCTATCATGTATTTGTACTTTCTTTATGTGTAATTATAGTTAATACACATAATAGATCTATTTTATTTAAAAAAATGATCTTTGTAAGGGAACTTCTTAACCCAATTTTCGTTCTTTGGGTTAATATCCTACATTCAAATTATGTCATGATATTATTATGTCATATCCTGTATTTGTACATTATTTATGTGTACTTGTAGTGAATACACATAATAGATCTATTTTATTTTAAAAATTCTCTTTGTAAGGGAATTTCTTAACCCAATTTCCATTCTTTGGGTTAATCTCCTACTTTCAAATTATGTCATGATGTTATTATGTCCTATTTTGTATTTTTACTTTCTTTATGTGTACCTATAGTGAATACACATAATAGATCTATTTTATTTTAAAAATGATCTTTTTAAGGACTTCGTCTCAATCTCCTTTCATTGAGGCATATTTGGTTTTATACACAACTTTATTTTATACGGTGTATAAACCCCTTTGACTTTTACATTTATTCAAAAGGAATCTTTTTTATACGAAGCGTTTTGCTAAACGACAAAAGGGAATGTTTTTCTTTCCGTACTTATGCGGCGACAATGACTTCTCCGCCACCGTGACCATTATTTGAGTTTCGGCTTCCTATACAAGCTATCTTTTTTTTAATGAAAAATAAATACAAAGTTTTAACTTTCTTTTATTTTGGTATTGAAAATGGTTTTGAAATCGTTTTTATTATATCAATGTGTTGTATTGATATCTTGTGATTGAAATGTGGAAATGTTATGTTTCCTTTATGCATGTTTTATGTGATACGATTATGTTATGGTTTATGATATGTTTAAACCTATTCATATGAGGAATGTATTGGACTTAATAAGTGACGGGTGGAGCCCGCTATAGCTCCTCGATGCATCGGTAGGTCTCATGAGACAACTAGACGTGGAATTGGCTGAGGCCCTTTCCCAATTTGATTTATGGTTTTGGCCGAGGCCTTAATCATTTTAGATGTCTTGGCCGAGGCCTTGACAAAATGTTTCAGAATGTCCGGCATTATACATTCCATCATTATGAAAGTGGTTATTGATATTGCATGTGATTATTCGACCAGTAGAATATCCATGTGAAGAAGTATATGGCATTATCTCATTTTACTATTGCCATATTATGTTGAAGTTCATGTTTAAAAGGCTTTTGTTTTAGTTATACATTGCCTTAAATGTTAATGTTTATTTATGAAAGCTTCCGCATTATTGTTATCCTTACTGAGCATCTGAGCTCACCCCTTTCAATGTTTTAATATTTTCCAGGATGTGAAGAAGTATTTTATGAATGAACTGCAGGGATAGTCAGAAGAGGATATGAGTGTGGACTATGAAGACTTTGTTATTATTTTTTCACTTTATGATGTAATGTAACGTTTATGAATGTATCTAGTGTTTCCAAGGCTACTAAACTAATCGGTCTTTCGAGACTTGATCTTTTGTGATCATGCCAATGTTACGAAGTAATGCACCGGCTCTGGGTAGCTGGGGTCGGGGCGTTACAGTTGGTATCAGAGGCAGTTTAGTACTAACCTTGGAAGCTAGATTTAGATAAACTCTGATTAGAGCACATAGCCCAAAGATAGACTTTGAGGATTAGTATAGAAGAGTTTCCTAGAATTTTGTTATTGTAAGAGATTTTGTGAGTTTTCCGAGCAATACATCCATGTCTGGATACGAGCAGGTAGAGGCGGCTCTGGCACAGATGTTCCTAGGGGTAAAACCCGAAAACACCGCTTTGAGCTAGACTCGAACGGGAACTGGTGCACGACAACGGGCCTTGCTGCACTCTTGGTTGCGACACTCCCGGGGGATATGCTTAGGATAACTCTCATTTTCTTTACAAATCATTATGAAGGGTTTATGAGTATATACTTCCTCAAAGAAAACATTTTTATGATTATGGATTATATCCCTAAATAGTTCAATTTATGTTAAGTGTTTTATAAGTATGGGATTATGTATTTTGATTCATAAACTGATCTAGTTTATGCCATTGTTTAGAAATGGCGCCTAGTGGAAGAAATGGAAACCGTATCAATGCGCGCACTCCATGTAGGGATTTCCCTCCTGCTCAAGATAATTATAGTGGGGCTGGTGATGCAACTGGTGCCGATCAGCTAATCACCATACTGGGACAACTTACTCAGGTTATGAATAATAACCTTACCCGTATGGAGCACCCTGATCCGCAGCGTGGAGGATCAATGTTAGATCGATTCATGAGGCAACAACCACCAACGTTCAATGGGAGTACAAATCCCTTAGTAGCTGAGCAATGGATAAATTCCCTAGAGAAAATATTTCAGGCTTTGGGGAGCAGTGAAAGGGAGAAAGTTATCATGGCAGTTTACCGCCTCACTGGAGATGCTGATCAATGGTGGTCATTGATTCAAAACATGAAGGAAGATGATGAAGTATCAAATATGGAATGGAGGGAGTTCAAAGATATTTTCTTAGAAAAATACTTTCCTCGTGACCATCGAGCAGATATGGAAAGGCAATTTCTGAGTTTGAGGCAGAAGGAGGATGAGAATGTCGCAAAGTATGAGGCTAACTTTACAAGGTTAGCGAGGCATGCTGCCGATTATATACGTAACCCAAGGAGTAAGATTGATCGTTTCTTTGATGGGTTAAAACCATTTCTCCGTCGAGCTTTAGTATCACAATCCTTCTCATCATACGAAGATATAGTCTCATGTGCTATCAAGACAGAAAAGGAATTCTCTAAGTCTTATGACAACAAAGTAAAGCAAGAGAAGAAGAGAACGGTGGAACAAGAGACAGATAAAGGGAAAAAGGGAAAGAAGGATTTTCCATTATGTGATAATTGTGGGAAGAATCACCCTGGTACTTGCCTAAAAGGAATGGGAGTCTGTTATAAATGTGGAGAAAAAGGTCACCAGGCACGTGATTGCAAGGGAAAGAAAGAGGCTGTTAAAGTTGAATGCTACAATTGTAGAGAAATGGGTCATTATGCAAATGAATGTCCTAAGCTTCAAGGAAACTTACCTCAGAAAGGGCCAAGGGATCAAGGACAATCTTATGCTATTACTACAGTTGAAGCAGAATAACTAATGTATTGGTGCTTTTGGACTCATGGATTATATTCTGGTTATTAGAATAATGTGATCTATATAAGGATTGTACTGTAGTACTTGTTGATTTCAGTAAGGTTTTAATATGATGAAGGTAATTATATTTTTAGTATGTGACAATGAGAGAAACTTTACTTTGTTTGGGGAATCTGATAAATTGATTCTGGAATTAAGAGACCTTTTAGAGAAAGTCTGGACAGAGGTATTTTGGATAACTATTAAGGTTAGAGTGGATTAAGTTGAACCATGGATAGTATTGTTTAAGGTTAAAACATTTATGAAGATTATTTTTGGAATAGTATAGTACTATATTTTTAGGAAAAGGACAACCTGCAGGGTGGGGAATAAACCGTCGCGTCGGACAAAGCTGTAGGAATCGAACCCACAATCAAAGTGCGACAAGCCTTTATTTCCTACCACTAGCCTACAGGAAGTCCCTGGTTATTACAAAATAATTTTACTAATCTAAATGGTATGTGTTAACATTTGGAATCTTATACAATTTGGATAAGTATAATATTTTTGAGTTCTATTATCTTTTTGAGTGAAAGATGATTTGAAGGTTGAAACTCTAATTGTCAAGCATAAATATATATATACCTATCTCTTATTCAATGAATAAATTAATTCTTAAACTTTAGTAAAGGGATATTAAAACAAAAAAAATGTGTTATCCTAATACCTTATGTCTGGTTGAACTGATGATATTTTAAATCAACATAGATTGAAGGCTTTGAGGCCCTCAATTTGACAGTTGATTGTGATTGATGACCTCAATCACTCCCTACAAATATTTACGTTTTTCCTCCAATTATATGTCTTTAATTGCCACCAATGTTCTCCTTATCGAGATCATAATTTGGTGGTGACTTTCTTATTTCCATTTTCCCTCTTATTAAGGCGAAATTTTATTAACCTTATTTCCGATGTGGGTTTTCCTCAAAGGTATTTTCTCTTTTCAACACTTTATTTTCCAAGAAAAATTTCAAATTGCGAGGACGAAATTTATTGAAGGAGGGGAGAATGTGACACCCCGAGCTTCCACGATACGCTTCTCATTCAATAATGCAATAGCTTGAATTGTACGCAACTTCGAGTTCTAAAACATCGCGACAAATCCAAGTAGCCGTTATGAATAGTAATAACCACTTTTTAAAATTATAGAAATTTTATATTTCAAAATGGACTTCATTTTTGTATTCCTAATATTGAAATTAGCCTATGTTGAATTTTTTGGTATTTTTCTGAGAACTTCTAATTTTTTATGAATAGTGAAAAATACATAAAAATAACTTTTTTAATCAAAATAATTTATACAGATAAATTATACTATTTAGTGGTTTTAAGGTATAATTAGAAAATATTTTTACCATTTTATCCAATGGTGGTCATTAGAATTAATTTAACATTGAAATTGGACATAAACAATTGCCAAACTTTTGATATAAATTGTTTCTTAAAAACACGCTATTTGTTGTAACAGCGGGAATTAATTATGAAATTAATTAATACAACTTATATGTTTGGAATTTTGTAAAATAGACATCATTTTTGAATTCGGAATATCAATTATAGCTTAGGGTGAAATTTTGGCCTTATTCTGAAAAACTTCAATTTTTGATGAATAGTGAAACCACTAAGTGGTTGTTAAAAACTGATTTTTCGTTAAAATGAAATATTACCACTTCTGTGATTTGATTTTCAAAAATCCGACATACATGGTTGTCATTAAGAAGTAAAATGTGGTTCAATAGGATAAAAATAATTTTTTGGTGAATAGTAACTTATTAAGTTTTAATCGCGATTAGTGGTAATTAGTGTGGTTTAAGGTATAAATAATACTTTAATAATATGAAATGACCTAGACACATGTCCCAACCTTATTGGTTGTGTCATGGCCGACCAAGACAAGCCATGGCCTAACTTGGGGACCCCATGGATCCACTTTTGTTGGGAAATAACATAAATTACTTTTTATTTAATATTAAAGTGAAAATGACACTAACATAAATTGTTTTACTAAAACAATTTTTAAGTAGGGTTACACAAGTCCAAATTTTGACTATAAATATTCATTAGAAATATAAAAAGATTTCCTACATCATAGTATTTGTTGTATAATTTTTAGACATTAAATAAATTAAATTATTTATGACATAATTATGATGTGGCGATGACCTCATTATTTAATGATTTAAATAAAATGAGAAGATAATGCAAAATCCAAGGCTTACACTTGTCCAAAGCCTATTGGATGAGGAGATTTCGAAACCTTATCACCTTATACTTGAATTATATAAGTGTGGGACCTTTAGAATCCGAAAAGCATTTTGAAATAATGTAACATTTCAATCTTTCCAAAAGTGCCCCTCCTCTCCACTTATAAAAGGCCCCCACCTCTCCCACCTCATTTACACTTTCAAGCCATTTGGCTCGGCCAACCTCTGCCCAAATACTCTCCCAACATTCCTCCCTTACTCCTAGAAACCTCACTTTGGGCAGAACTCTTCCCAAGGAAGCCTCTAGCTCAAATCAAAAAGAGTTACCCGATTTTGAGGTAATGTCTTTTATAATGTTGTTTTGTTTTATTTTTCTTCTCCAACCCCCTAAACTATTTTTATTCATTTCTTTTGTAACAACACCAGTATAATCAATATACTAGGATTTTGTTATAAGAAGTATTCGAGCTACACTTACACACACCTACATCTAATGGTTAAAGAACATACGGTTTCTGTGGATGGCGAATTTCTGCCTCACGAAGCGATGATTGTTCAACACTCATATAACACCTTCAAAGGTGGCCATTAAGATGTCACTATTTCTATATATGATATATAATATGTTTTGGTTTTACTTATGCTTCTGTATTTCTCATTTATGGCATACTTTATGATTTCCATTATGGGTAAAACGCGATAATTTCATTTTAGGAAGTGCGGACTACCGCCCCCTCAAAGTGATTTGAATCGTAAATGCCATATGTGGGATGTATAAAGGATGGAGTAAATGGTATTATACACTATATTATACTGGAATTATATTATACATTTATATCATTATGATTTAGTTCCATTAAATATGAAATTGAAATGAAAGTAGCGTTCATGCGTACGTACGGCTTACCGTCTCCATGAACGGTGCATTTCATTTCTTACCTCTAAATGTTACGTAATATTATAAATGAATGTATATACTGGATATATATGATATATATGACATCTAAATCATGAGTATAATTCTGGAGATAATGGATATTCTACCACATAAACAACTTGTAATTATAAGAAATTTATTGTTGACTCAAGTAACAAAGATCGACAAAACGACCGTTATTAACTTAAATAATTACATAATGTTCATAACATTGTAATATGTGATATAAAAAGGATAATGAAATTAAAAATGGTTCTTAATAAGTTATATATTAACTATAGTTTATTATTCAGGAGGTTAAAGAACGGTTGAGTCAAGTCGGACACGAGGTAAGGGAACTTCTTAACCCAATTTCCATTCTTTGGGTTAATCACCTACTTTCAAATTATGTCATGATATTATTATATCCTATCATGTATTTGTACTTTCTTTATGTGTAATTATAGTTAATACACATAATAGATCTATTTTATTTAAAAAAATGATCTTTTTAAGGGAACTTCTTAACCCAATTTTCGTTCTTTGGGTTAATATCCTACATTCAAATTATGTCATGATATTATTATGTCATATCCTGTATTTGTACATTATTTATGTGTACTTGTAGTGAATACACATAATAGATCTATTTTATTTTAAAAATGCTCTTTGTAAGGGAATTTCTTAACCCAATTTCCATTCTTTGGGTTAATCTCCTACTTTCAAATTATGTCATGATGTTATTATGTCCTATTTTTTATTTTTACTTTCTTTATGTGTACCTATAGTGAATACACATAATAGATCTATTTTATTTTAAAAATGATCTTTTTAAGGACTTCGTCTCAATCTCCTTTCATTGAGGCATATTTGGTTTTATACACAACTTTATTTTATACGGTGTATAAACCCCTTTGACTTTTACATTTATTCAAAAGGAATCTTTTTTATACGAAGCGTTTTGCTAAACGACAAAAGGGAATGTTTTTCTTTCCGTACTTATGCGGCGACAATGACTTCTCCGCCACCGTGACCATTATTTGAGTTTCGGCTTCCTATACAAGCTATCTTTTTTTTAATGAAAAATAAATACAAAGTTTTAACTTTCTTTTATTTTGGTATTGAAAATGGTTTTGAAATCGTTTTTATTATATCAATGTGTTGTATTGATATCTTGTGATTGAAATGTGGAAATGTTATGTTTCCTTTATGCATGTTTTATGTGATACGATTATGTTATGGTTTATGATATGTTTAAACCTATTCATATGAGGAATGTATTGGACTTAATAAGTGACGGGTGGAGCCCGCTATAGCTCCTCGATGCATCGGTAGGTCTAATGAGACAACTAGACGTGGAATTGGCCGAGGCCCTTTCCCAATTTGATTTATGGTTTTGGCCGAGGCCTTAATCATTTTAGATGTCTTGGCCGAGGCCTTGACAAAATGTTTCAGAATGTCCGGCATTATACATTCCATCATTATGAAAGTGGTTATTGATATTGCATGTGATTATTCGACCAGTAGAATATCCATGTGAAGAAGTATATGGCATTATCTCATTTTACTATTGCCATATTATGTTGAAGTTCATGTTTAAAAGGCTTTTGTTTTAGTTATACATTGCCTTAAATGTTAATGTTTATTTATGAAAGCTTCCGCATTATTGTTATCCTTACTGAGCATCTGAGCTCACCCCTTTCAATGTTTTAATATTTTCCAGGATGTGAAGAAGTATTTTATGAATGAACTGCAGGGATAGTCAGAAGAGGATATGAGTGTGGACTATGAAGACTTTGTTATTAGTTTTTCACTTTATGATGTAATGTAACGTTTATGAATGTATCTAGTGTTTCCAAGGCTACTAAACTAATCGGTCTTTCGAGACTTGATCTTTTGTGATCATGCCAATGTTACGAAGTAATGCACCGGCTCTGGGTAGCTGGGGTCGGGGCGTTACAATAGCATTGTCATCCTTGTCGCATGATGTTAAATTGCATGACATCATATGTACAGCTAACATTTTCTCTATAAGACGATATAAGTTTCCATAAGTAAACTTTATTGACATCATCACTACTCCTTAGTAGTACGTGAGTCCCTCTCTTTCCTATATCAGAGTCAGATCATCATAGAGACCAAGTTTCAAGAACTACGTATAGCTTGATTCTCATTTTCCAATGAGATACGTAGAGACACATGAATCTCCAATTTGGGGCCCATCCACAAACACAAAATTTTCTTATTTTCTTTTCTCCTCCTATATATGAATCAGATCTATACATAGTATTTCCTAAAGATATATTATTTGGTCCGTATACCATTTTATTTCTTAAGATTTACCATTCTCTTAGAATGTCTTAAAAGCCCCCATTTTTTATGCCAAATATAATTAACATGAGGAATAATTTTTTAATATAACTATGTACATCTTGATTCTCATTTTTTTAATGAGATACTTAGAGATGCCTAAATCTCCATTTTTGGGCCCAGCCACGATAAAAAAACAACAAACCCACTTTATTTCTTGTATAAGAATCAAATCTACATAGGATATGTTTTAATAATTATGCATGAATTGATTCTTTATCTAGGAAGACACATATTTACATTTAGGTTTTATCCATTAATACAGTTATAATGTGTTTTTTCTTTCATATTGGTTCATTCTTTTCCTTACCGCATGACGTTAAACTGCATAGAAATTTAACACCCCTATTTTCTCACTTGGACTGCCATTATATTATAAAATAAACCCTTACTGCTCTTTTTTTCTCACACTGAGCATAGTTCATGTGGACTTAGGAATTGGGTAAATGGATTCTTTATATAAATAGGTTGTTTTCAATTTCTTATGGGTATATCAATGTCCTCACTGCATGACTCAAAACTGCATAGTATAATGTCATCACTGCATGACTTAAAAATGCACATTACCATATTCCTTCAATGGAAACAAATAAAGCCTCCATTTTACATATGAGTCATATTTATGTAGAGGACATCAAATTTATGGAAAATAATGATTCAAATATTTCTCATATACATTGGGCCTAACCTCCTTCCATATTTCTCACTCTTCATATTGAATATATTTTTGATTTTCATAATATTCCTTATAGTTTCTGGCGACGGGGTTTCTAATATCTGAGAGCTCTTTTGCCTGACTATACAGCACGTGCCCTTAGGCAGCCTTGCATAAGTTGCCTACATAAATGGCCTGACTGTCAAAGGATTCCACTATTTGGATATGCAGCATGTGCCCTAGTTGGCCCTGTATAATACAACCCCCATAATGGGTTTTTCAAATAATGGTAACTTCGTTCTGGATTATAGTATCTTTGTCCCCATTAATCTTCGACGACAATATACAAGAATTTGTATTTTAAAACAGTTATTCAAGTATACTTGTCAGATTATATTTCTCACAATCTGAATGTCTTCAAGACCAAGGTTTACACATTTACCTCATCATGTGCTTGATACACTATGAAATAATATTAAAATAACTTGAACACATGTTATATATTGTTTCCATTTCTTGTCCTAGTTATAGGACCTAAAACTAAAGACACCATATCTCTTACATTTGGGTCAGACCATTGTAAAAGTCTTATTCCTCTAATTCTTTGGATATCTTTATTAGAAATACCCTTTCCATATTTAGGTACCTTTCTCCATAAACCAAACTCTATGATTTGGAAAATATGAATCTCTATAAACATTCTTTGACTTTTAGAAATAGAACGTCAAACTTCTGAGAGCTCTTTTTCTTAAATATTCAGCATTAGGCGGTCTTGCATAAGTTGCCTACATAACAGGCCTGTCAGTCAAAAGATGCCACTATTTAACTGTGCACCATATTCCCCAGTTGTCCCTACATAATGTAGCCCCCATAACAGGTTTTTCAAGTAATGGTAACTTCATTCCTGGAAAATTCAAACGTTATGGTTATGTAGGCTTTATGATTTGGTATCTATAAAAAAATCATGTCCCAAAATTCCCCATGAGAATATTTAAAAAATGTTAAAGAAATTCGTAGCCATGAAGTTTTTTTTGGGATATAATTCAAAATTTACAGTCAAAGCTATTCAACCCTAAATATTAGCACATTATAGTCCAATATGCATTACTTTAAACTGCCAGTAACAAAAGACTTGATACTCATCAGACTAAGAACCTGCAAAGGGCTCTCTTAACAAAAGTCGAGTCCCAGCTCACTAAATATACATTTTTTTATGATTTAGATAATATTGAGCAATGAAAAGTCAAAAGATAAAAAATTTGCGGGGTTATCCATGTAACCCTAGCAATAATCAAATTATTCTCCTTAAATTACTTTGCTTAATAAGAAAATTTTTAGCACCTCATTCTTGTTAGTATAATGATGATTGTTTAGCATAAAGGAATCCTTATCATCACTTACCTTTAATATTGTAATCATGAAAGAAGAACATGAATGAAGGCATGTATATGATTGGAAACAAAATTTATTTCATTCATGTGAAAATGGAGGTCCATCCACAAACCGAAGCCTCTCTATCATGTTTTAAAATAAACTTTCAACATGACATTTCATTTGTTGAACCACTAAATAAGCTCTATCAGCTGGTTGTTGAAGTTGAGATAATTGAGAAACTCTAGCCTCCTCTACCTGACAAAGTGCTTCCTTATCTATTGAAATGGCAATTATCCCCTCCAATTGGGTTTCTCCTAATGTCTAATTCAGTTTCTAAAGATTGTTATGAATAGCATCTAGTTTTTGTTGAAGAGATAATAACTCCTTCGTGGCTTCTTTGATTTTTTGGATAATCTTGAGTAATTTATTATTATGATTTTCCTCCTCCTCAACCACTGTAGCTTGAAATACCTTAATATTGACAAGTCATTTAGCCACTTCAAAATCTTTTCACAGCTTATGCTCCTGCTCCCATCGGTGGATAGTTTCATTCATGTCATCGTAGACCGGCTGATAATTGAATCCACCAAATCCCAACACACAGAATAATGATGGGAGTTTTAGAAAATGGGAAGATAATTCATCTAAAGGATTTTCATCAATTATGTTCCCGATCTACAACCGTGTCTTCTTACGTGCCATGCCAAGAGCATATTGCATCTCTAAATTTGACTTTGAGTCACTACCATGAGGTAAAATGTACTCTAAAAATAGGTTTCTTAAAGAATTGTTTCATTCTTCTTATCTTAGGATGGTATAAGCTTCACCCTCTGATCTAGGAGCTAATAACCCTAAATAATAAATCAGGGTCATTATTAGTTTCAAATAGAGGAAACAAATATGACGTAGATGGTTGACTATATTTACCCAACAATAAGTCAGCTTCTTGATTGGATTCATCCCCTGTATTTTCAGCTCTTTTGTTTTGAGCATGTGTTTCTTGAGGATGGGGTTCATTTTGTTTAGATATGACATTTAAAGGCTCTGGAACATCTCCTGATCAAGGATCCTCTATAATTATTTCTTCATCCCCTGCAGAAGGATAAACTGGAACACCCTGTTCCTGAAGATCCTTTGCAACATTTTCTATAGAAAAAGCTACATAAGATAAATTATGATATAAAGAATCATGTTTAAAAACAAATTATGGATGGAAAAGTCAAGAATAAGAACTTACTTCCTTGGAAATCCTCATGTAAATATCCAAACTCCTTGATGAAACCTGGAATATCAATATTTGGATTAAGGGTGTCCATCATTTCAGTGTATAAAGCTTGAAATGTTACAGCATCCTCAGCATTTAAGGTATCCAGAAAATGTTGGTTGATACCCAAATTGGCTCTGCTGAAATTTTGATCTTCTGAATCTTCAATGGGTATTCCAGCATCAGATCTTTCCGGGTTTGGGTTAATTTCAGCATTGGTTTTAGATTTCCATGGATCTTCAGTCCTTTCTTTTGAAGCAATAAGAATATCAGTATTGATTATTTTCAGGATCCTTTGACAAAAGTAACTGCGAAATGTTTTTAATCTTACCATGGCCTTCCACTCTCTCAACAGAGCCAAGGCAGGTATAGGTGAATATTTAGACAGTACAGACACATCATCATGAACCTGGGTTTCCCCTGGAACTTCTTTTTCTGGTTGTGAAACATCGGCTCAAAATCCCTTGAGATTTGAAAGATACATATATCCTAAAAAAGGATAAAGTAGGGTTACTATAACATCTTGAGAAAATTGTATTCCTGGAAGATTGTATAAATACTTATGCATTCAGCAAACACTTTGAAGCAATCTCATTTCTATTTTGTGTTTCTGTTCAAAATATTTAAAATAAATTGAATCACTTCTCTTAGAAGGGGAAACTTGAGGTAATGGTTGAGGATTATCTGTCACCATTACCCCAGTCGTGGTTCTTTCTCCTGGATAAAGTTCTAGTGACTTGGGAGTATTATTTGTTGGGCTAATGGGAGAACCTGCAGGACTATACTGAGGCAATTCAATAATCGTTCCAAATCTTCCTTCTCTACATTCAAGCTTTAGAAATACATTTTCATCAAGATTAATGATGTCAAATGATAAAGTAGATTTGAGAAAAAAGAAAAAGGGAAATACATTCTCAGTATTAACATAAATATCCCACTCCTACTCAGAGTCGATAATTACCCCTTCAAAGACTCCTAAGTCTAGAACATGAGATAATCGTTTAGAAGCTAGGATTTTTTCATCAGGTGCATATATAAAAGTCTCTAACTTCGAAATATACTTTGGTACTTCATCCAAGTTATTTTTGTTACTGAAATCAGAAGGTGACTTCATATCACCAATATCTGGTATTCAAATGCCATTTTGAAGAAATGCCCATGCATCACTGAGATCACGAGTTATACTCTCCCAGTTATGAATGTCTGAAGGTATCACATAATTCGATTTTGGCCAGGTTGACGGTGGAAGAGGTTCGACACCTTCCAATTCAAGATCTTCTTAAGACCTTTCTTCCTCTTAAAATTTGACAGGTGGCATAAGAATCTCTGTTTGATGGCGGTGACTAGATCGCCTTGGCGTTGGAGGTATTCCTTTTTTAGCCTTGGCCTTCCTTGTGTACTTTCTGTGAAGATGATTTGAGGGCTCTAAAACCTCTAAAATTTCTATATCATCTTTGGACTTGTACTTCTTGACATGATTTCTACATGCAATAGTATTTGTAGCAACCACATGATATACTCCTTTTGTTATAGCCCCTTGAGGATATGAAGAAACCCAAGCTTTGGCATACTCAGCTTCCAATCTGATTGACACATCTAGTGGAGGTAATGTAATTGACAGTTTGGATACCTCTAATGCTGTGAGAATACGTAATTTTTGTGCTACCAATGGGTGCTTCTCATGTCTGAAATATGTGGGTGGAAAGGTTCTTGACTGTTGAAGACACCTAAACTGACGAATAAACCTATAGGGCACATAAGTCTCGCAGATAATTTCACCATCAAACCTGGTTGATAGTACACCATCCCTGAATGCCATCATATAAAAACTCAGCTCATACTCTCATTTACCATCATCAATAAATGTTCCAGTTGGTGTATTACCAAAATGAAAGAAGTTGACTTCTCCTGAGACATTCACTAACTTTAGTACCTTGTCAGGTCTCACGTTCAGAGGCTTAATACCAAAAAATTTCTGTAAAAATAGGGCGAATCGACCATTAGGAACTCTGACTGAGGTCAATACTGAGTGTGAAGAAAAATGTTCTGCAATCCAGCCCCACAACACTTGAAATGGACCCACGATTCTAAATGGAGCCTTCCCATTTTATAAATGTAGTAGGAGATTTCAAATTCTTTCCAAAATAGGGGTTTTTAGCCCAATATACTTCCCCTCTACTAATTTAGCGGCAATTATAAAATTCTATGATCTTACCCCCCACCAGACTCATGGACTAGAAGCAAATAAGTACTTAGCTACATAGCAAGTAATGCAGCTAAGCGTACTTTTTCATCTATATTAGGTTTGACTTTATAACCCCAGTTCTTATAAACGCCTCTTTCTTGTGTAGGCCAATATGTTCCTGAACTGCATCAGTTATCGGTGGAAGGACAAATAGTGAGACATTAACAGGTTGTACCTTTCTCTATTGTTGGTTCTAAGAAAGCTTCCATCCACACTCTGGCATGAATATCTTTCTTATCACTGGGTAAATTCTTCACTATCTTAAATAATTCATGTGCCAGTGGTGGTGTTCTGGTAATATCACCCCATATTGAAGTAGGCAGGATTAATTCATCATTCATTTCCCCAAGAATATGAATTCCAGCTATTTGGTAAATGTCCTAGAAACTAATACCAACTTCGATGTGCATCAAATGAAAGGAGTTTGTTTGTGGGCTCCATCAGCTCAGTAATTCAAGAATGAGTTCATTTTTTTAAACATTAGTTTTCCTCATCCAGACAGCCTCATAAATCTGAACATTTGATAATTCTTTTCTAAAATCTGCACATGTCCGACATACCCAGAATTCCCACATCCATTCGGGTTTCACACCCCCTCCAGAACGAAGGTCCCTATCTCCTTTCCACCCATTCGATTCATCTGTCTGAGAAGCTCGAAAATTGTAATCATAACAATGTGGTCTTGGTTCTACAACATGATCCTTCATATTTGGAGTACAACCACTGTGAAGAAGGATGTAACTAATAGAGACTATTCATCTCGTATTGGAATCCCCCTTGCACTAATATTCATGCAGTTACAGTTGGAATACCGAAGAAACCAATTCTTTGGAAAGTACTTCTTAATATATGGAAAATGGGCCTCTTGAAAAAGTCCATGCCCGTATAAAGGTAAGTAAGGACTTTGTGGATAGTCACGCTGGTATGGAATTAGACCCTTCCATAGCCAAGGAAGAGTACTCTCAACAGTGTCCTAATAATCTGGCCTGACGATCCTTATCATTTCACTTTGGCTAGCCTTAGCTTCCTCGGTATGGGTCATCAAATGAGTCATTATTTCCTGAAAAATAATGATCAAAATTAAACATCATATTTATAAATAATAATTTAAGAAAATTGTTAAAAGACACTTGTTGTGTAGGTCCTTCGACATGGTCCTTCAACAAGGTCCTCCGACAAAGTCAGTCGCGTAAGTCCTTCGACAAAGATCTTAGCTCAAATCCATTAGTGAAGTCCTTTTCGCATAACTCTAGAGTGTAAATAATCTTACCTTGAAGAAATTTCAATAGAATTACATGAGAGAACAATGCAATGTAGCTGAAAGAACATTCTATGCAATGAGAGCTCCAAACTTTGTAAAGCGCAGGTGAAGAAAAATATGCGAATGGTTGAAACCTATTTATAGGCAGTAGAATACCTACACAGAAAAGCTACACGGCATAATTACGCACCATATCTACGTTCCATAGCTGCATGACATATCTGCATGATATAACTGGACAAAATTTCCTCAGGACTTGACCCTCTTTTTTAAATTTTCAAATCCAATCATGTGGGGGGGATTTTGTTGACACTCCTTAAAAATATTCAAAGAGTTCAAACGAAAAACAAACAAATATCCATAAACTTCACGAAAGAGATATGTGGCTGAGCTTCACCTCGAGGCTACGTGGATGAGCTGCACGATAAAGCTACGTGGTCGAGCTGCGCGATAAAGCTACACAGCTGAGCTGCGTGACAAAGCTACGCGTCCGAACTACGCGCGAGAAGATTTGATATTCCTCTATGCAGAGAACCCACATGGAAAAGCTATGCAGAATATCTGCACGACCAATGTTTCTTTGACTGGTCCCATCCGTGCCTTTAAATAGGACCCTTGGGCTCACCATTTCTGGACTTAATTTTTTTAAAAGACCCACTAAATCTCCCATTGTGTATCTCTTTCACCTAGATCTATCATACTGTCTCAGGTAGTTCGATTAACTGTGAGAGAAGGGATAATTAAAGGGAATAGGCATGTTTTTGAATTTATTCAAATTCCTCAGTCACCATTCATACCTATGTGGTATATCTGCACACCATACCTGCGCATTACAACTGTGTGGTACATTTTCGTGCCATACCTATGCGATTGAGAAATGCGGGGTACCTACGCGGAACATCTGTGCGAAGTACAGACAGGACCTGTTCAAATACCCTTTGAAGCCTTTCATGGAGGGTTATCTCTTTCCTTGGTTCCCTTATTCAAAATGGGATAAGTTGAAACCTCCCCCAAAACCTTCTGACTTCTCAAACCATTAGGTAAGGCACATCAATGTGTCTTCAATTTGGGTTTTTATTTCCACAGTCAGAGGTTTCCCAAATTTATTTTACAATGGGGATAAGATTCATGGGATGTTTTGGGTTTGTATATCTGCAGTCACATGGAATTTTCTACCAGAAATAGTGTTGGGAAGTTCCTAGTTTTTAAGATGGTGGGCTTCTGGCCTCTCCCTTTTCAAAGAGGTGACATGGGTCCTCAGTTCTCCAGTAGGGAAGTTACACTACACACTTTCCATTCTGCGCAAGTATAGGAGAAGTATCCATCCCATACCAGAACCAATTTTAGGGCATCCATCCTGGTATAAGCCCCTCACCTTCAACCCTTATTCCTTACATTGGACCCTTGTCCAATTTAAATAGAACAGTGGGAAGGCTCGTCGCCTCACCCTCTTCCACAGTCGACGCGCCCTCTTCCATCAGCGGAGCAGGAAAAGTTTGAAGTGTCATTGTTGAATCTTTCACATCCTCTTGTTTCTTACACCGAGCATGACTCACATGGGCTTAGAGATACATGATGATTACAACATATGCATAAAAAATAACTGGAATGATCTATGATAAATCTGATTCCTGTTCAATCTAGGATACCTAGGAAGCCCTTTCAGGGCCTGAGCTCACTGGATATCTCCTTTAGGAATCCAACCCTAATTCTCCCAATTTAGGCATCCCTTTTCAGGAAGTAATCCCAGAATCATCTTTCTTAGAGGATTATACTCTCCTATGAGATTTATCGAACTACGTGGACTTTTATTCCACTCCATATGGGATACGTAGGAAGCCTCCTTGAAGTTCAAAACCAACACTTCAAATCAAGCCAGTTCTCTATGGGCCACATTTCCAATAGGGTCTGATCCTACTCGTAAACTCATATCCTTTCCATGTTTCTTGGGATTCTTCAGCATAACTCCCCAACCAAATTTCAAACTGAGCAACTTCCGCTTAGGGGTCCTTATGACATGACCTTAAAAGGTATTATGTGTACCATTAAGTGGCACCAATCTATGAGTTTTTTTATTCCTTTCACAAGGATACATAAATAGATCATTTTATGAGCATGATCCCAAGATCAAAACAAACCTTCATCTCCCTAGATGAAAATAAACTCCAGAGTGCCCCACTGAGTGGCTTAAAAACTAGTATCATCATAAATAATGATTAAAAGAATCCCTAATCAGTATATTAGAGGATACCATTGATGGAAAACCTTGAATACATACTGATAATTCTAAAATTTTATACATGTTAAATAAGTGATTTCAAATTCCAAGGGATACTTATGATATACTTAGTGAATTAATAAGGATTCATGAAAATATTTTAATTTCAAATAGATTCCTAGAGTAGACAATAATTCCCCCCAAAAGGGTGTGATGAGTCTGACCTCCCATCCTCTTGACCAATTCATGTTCTTAAGTATCGTAATGTTCAAAACATAACAAACACCTACCTTTGGAAAGAAGGTCCTCTTTGGATAAAGAACTATTGGAAGTTTCCGGTTCCATGAATAAAACTAATGGAAAATGCCTGGAAACAAGAATTATTAAATATAGAATATCATGTTTCAAGTATCTATGAAACACTCACACACTTGGGTAGCTCCTAATCTAACACTTCCTCAACTTTCACAGGATCCACTGCTAATCCATCTGCCAGGATTGCATGTTATATATAGTGAACCTCAAAAATCTAGAAATGAATCTTTGAGAGATTCACGTAAATATTATTCCCTATAATTATTTCTATGAATATCCTTATGTTTATTGCTTGTTTCTCCTTAGATAACAATTATTCGAAGATGTTATCTATAAAGAAACCCATAAATTGGTCAATGTAAGGCTAGAAGATCTAGTTAATGAGTCCCATGAACACTTATGGGGAATTATTCATTCATAAAGGCACCAAAAAGTAATTATAATTACTATAGAGACATGGTAATTCCATCTTTGATATATCCAAGTCTTGTATTCAGATCCAGTGATAGTCTGATCAGAGGTATATCGTTAAGAGCCATCTTGCCCCTCATAACTTATTAAATAGGTCGTCAATTCTTATTAGTGGATACTTATGCCTTATGATAAAATAATTTAGGTGACATTAATCTAAAAATATCCTCAATCTATCATCTACCATATTAGATACAACATTGGGGCTACCAAAGGTGATGCACTAGATCTGACAAAATCCTTCCTCTACAAATACTCCAATTGAACATCCAGTTCATGAAGCTATATAAGAGACATCACATATAATGGTGTAGATATTGTGGAATTACCTAGGTGTAATCCAATATTTAATTACATCTTTCAGTGGTGCGGTAATATAAACACATGATTAGGAAAGAAATCCTCAAACTCCACCACCACTATAGGAAGCTGAGAAACCATAGAATCCACTACTCTAAGAGTAATACTATCCAAATAACGATTAATCAGTTATATCCTCATGTGCATGATCCCATCCAACTCTATCTTGGTTTCATTATCAACCTTAAAAAAATATCATCCTATGACTATGTTCACACTGCATCATCTTCCTAAAATTGTTAATCGGTCCATGAACTATGAATAGATAATATACAACTAAGATGATTCCATAAGGACACATCGCTTCAATAAATAGATATCATAAGAAAATATCTCCTCTATGATTTAGATCACACTATCTTTATATTTTTTTGATCACTAAATCCCCTCTGGTGAGAGTCTCCATACACAAGGTTCAAGACAAGGGCTCAACCAGAATTTCTCAATGTCACACAAGAGAGGTGTCAAAGAAGGAGTGGATCACACCTATGATTATCTGTACTGAAGATATAGTAGATAAGACATATATCATGCTACTAATAATCCTGGGAGCCTTTGGGTAATAGAAATACACTTCATGTAGTTATCTTCATCACTATTCACCAACTTCTTGAGCCAAGCACAAACCACATGGGAGTAGTGGTTCCAACAGGTAAAACCGTATACATCATCTTTCTACTCTTCCAACTGCTCATAAATTTCCACCAATTAGTGGAACACCTAAATCCTTCCACTACCTATGATTGGGGGCCCCATAAACTATCTTCCTGTCAGCTTCTTAGTGGGTAAGATAATCTTAAGACAGATTTCTTTGTCTATCGCAAGTGAAATGTGTCCTCTATATAGGCTTAATAATACCATCCTGAGATCCCCGAACTATCATTTCCATATCTTTGGATCATCTCATGAATAATATCACCTGCCCAAATCTATTTTTTTATTTTCCACTACCAGATTCCAAGGTATTAACTCATTTATGCCCACTACCAAACCCAACTTTATGCATCTTCTATTCCAATAATATCTTTAGTAGTAATGATATTTCAAACACACCATCATTGGTGGAAATGAAAATATATATCACCCCATACATGATATAGTAGTCTAAGCCCCGGTTGATGGTATGTTATAAGTATAAATGACCTCAAGCCATATTCATAGAGTATCTTGATAGGTCATTTAACCTCTCTAAATACTCATACATACTCATGTCACCCTAATTTAATTGCAGAAGTACCTAGATGCAAACCAATCATAATGTGGATAAATATTACTCTTACCTGAAGAGATGATAACAATGTGACTAGGAGAGAGTTGTATCATCATGAATCTAAATCACAAGACTCCAACATATCCCTACATAACCCTAAATATGAATCTTTTACCAAAACACCATACAATATGAAGGTGTACTCATAACGAAGAAAACATGGGTCATTTCCTCTAACTAGTCCTCACCAACCTTGGTGTCTAGATAACCCTACAACATGAGACGTCGCTACCTTTAAAACTCAGTGAGGGAACTCATCCTTCACACATCATCAACCAGTACTATCATCACAACTAGATACTCAATGGGTGGTGGAAAAGTATCACACCATCTAGAGGTGTCACATCTTATAATAGGACCTATACTGTGTTGAAATAGTTTGTTCCCTAGACCCAACAATGCAGTGATTTTGATTACCATATCGTGTATACAGTTAGATATACATTATGATAACATACCATTATAGTGTATATTTTTCTGCATCCACTATTTAATGGTAATGTCTATAGATTAATTTTCATTACAAATGTTTATATCAGATCCCAGGCTATAATGATAACTTTGAGATACCATGACATTAATCTTAAATATTTCATATGGTCTACATACATGTTAATTACTAAACATATTTTATGTTAGAATATTAAGTTCTAAGGTCTCCTAATCAATGAAACTTCCACTCATGAAGTTCTCACTCGGTGATCTATAGTAGTGAGATCGGGAGGACAGACCCGCCACTAGGAACACCACATGTTTTCAGTGTCATTGGATGTTACTATCTACAATCATGTGTAATGGTCTCCAGACATGAGATCCTTACCGATGTATGTCATTTGACCTCTTACTTTGATCCAAGATGAAAACCATGATATTGAAATCATGGAGAGGTAGTTTGTGTTGGATGTGTCATTGTTGGCATGACATTGGTTGAATGGTCAAGAAAGTATTTGTAACTTCCAGGTGAAGATAGTTATATATCTCGGTCCATGTTGATAAGGATGGTAGTACCATCATAAGACCATAGTAATAGAAGTCGAGGGTAAATCCATCCAGTTGGATCAAAAAACAATAAAAAAATATAAGGATGATGATGTAGGTGTGCATCCTACTTTTTCATCTATTTGAAATACAAAGAGATTATATTACAAAATACCCATTCATAGGCCGGTTGTCACTGTTGTGAAAATCCTTATCTCTTTAGGGGCCATGATGGATTCCTAGATCCCACTCATGGTCTGTGAATACTATTCACTACTATCGAGATAAGGGCCTAGAGGGCCACACACAATAGCGTATTTGATAATCTACCCAATTTCGTTTAATAAGAGTTTTGGAAATGGTTTTCCCCACCACTAGGGTCCAGGGTTTTTTCAAGAAGATACGATCACTAATGCAATAAATAAAATCATATTATTCAAGTTAAAAATAATTAGTATCAAATTTATTTATTATATGTTTTCAAAAGTTTTGAATTAAATACATGAAAATTATTATTGGAACTAATATTAAAATATTCAAGATTCAATTAATATTTGTGGGAATGATGAGTCGAGTTAATGTATAAATTATTATCCTGTAATATATTTAATATATTACAAGAAAGAGATAATAATATTTGTGAATTAGAATCATATTCATGACATTTATTTTGTTTTGAATTAAGTATTATGGGGCCTAAGAGGAAATACCAGGTATCTTAATTACACTCTACATATAGAAGAGGATAGCCTCCCACTAGTGTCTATTCATGGGATTTATCTCTCATATTCTCTATTATATAATATAGAGATAGAAGATTAAAATCTAGGAGTTCAGATCAAGATCTCTCTCTGGTATCACAAGGGAGACGATGTGTTGATCATCTTAGTGTCGAAGGTGTCTTCAGAATTTTTCACTAGCACATAGATTATAATGATCGGTACTCTTTTAGTCTCTCGAAGTGTGTGTGAATGATCTAGAAGAATTTGAATTTATATTCGTTGAGCAGCGATCACGAATGAAGATAAGGCATTGTGTGTGGCTTCGGATATAAATGAGGTATTTTAGAATATTTATTTTGAGCTTAAAACCCTTCACATGAGATCCTCAAAATAAACCGGGAGGCGAATTTCAAACGTCGACAAGTTCCTGTCGAACGTCAGTGAAAAATTTTTCAAAACCATTTGTTGGGTCTTCCACTATGTTTCTTGTACCTTAAAATGGTATAGAGGAATTAATGTTGATTTTAATTCAAAAATAAATTAAATTTTCATTAATCCTTATAGGGGGCATCATCATGATCCTAACGCCATAGACGAAATTTCATTCTGACATCGGATGGCAAGTCTGTGGCCATCTGAAGTTTTTAATTCAGATAGAAATTTGTTTTTTATGATTTTAAATGGCAGAATATATATATAAATTATATATATATATATATATATATATATATATATATATCACCGGAAGTTGAAGGCATCATTTTTTTCTGATGAACCCTTCAACGGTGGGATTCTGGTCATAAAAATAATATTTACCTGTACTGAAGGTTTTATTATAATAATTTTATTTTATTATGATAATAATACTATTTTTATAAATCATGTTAATTAGACTTTAGAAAAATAATCAAAAGGTGGGATTTTTTAAATGACCTATTTTTTTGGGTCTTCTCAACAAAAAAAAGAGGTGGGATTGACCAAGAAAAGCATAAGTAAAAAAAGGGGGTGAGCCCCTTCATCCCCTCAGATTTTCACCACACCAAACTGGTCTTATCTTCTCCTTGCATTCTAAGACCCTACCTTCATGGTTTTCTCCATTCAGTATGTGTAGATGCCACCTCCAGGAGACCCCATCGTGGTGGCACCTCTCTCTGACGCTTTTGGTTGACCACCTACTAGCCAGCCCTCTCTACACTTCTGCCCTATTAGCACCTCCCCATGCTGCCTCATCCCCCAGTTGGCCACCCACACCACTCCACTGTCGGCACCACTCTGTTCCTATGGAAAGCGCATCAATGCAGCGAGATACCAGAAACCCTAACATCGTGTCATTCATCCTATGAGGCTCCTTATTGTCGACTAGCCACGCCGCTGGCCAGATCTGGCGGTGACAACTCCTTCCAACAATTATCCCAGATCCGCCCAATCACATCTAGTAAGAACCCTGCAGTGCTCTCCATAAATCCAACATTTGGCAAAAATCCCTATCCACTCCTCCTCACAAGCTTCTCTATTCAGTACACCTTCAACGACTACTGTTGTTACTCACTCATTGGCAGATTTAACCTACTATGATTCTTGCTGACTTAGATTGCACCAATATAGGCCCAGAAAGGTTAGCGCATCTGAGAACAAGCTTTGGAAGACCTTCTTATCCCAGATCACCCCTACACGGGTCGACACACCCCAGAATGGGCCTACACAGGTTCTGTTTGACCTGCACAGGGCCTGCCTAGGGTTTTTGAGGCCCAGGTAATTTAATTTAATCAAAAATTAAATAATAAAATTAATTTAGTTTCAGTTAAAAATTAATTTAATTAGATATTAATTTTTTGTAATAATATTTATGGCAGAATAAATTAATTTAATTTTTTTTCTAATTAAATTAATTAATTAATTTAATTTTTTGTTTTACAATTAAAATAATTAATCAGTATCAGACAATGTAATTATTGAATTAAAAATAAGAGTGAGATTTTTAAATCAATTTAATGACCTCAAGTAATATTTAATGCAATTTTTACTTATTCTGTGTTTATTTTTAATAAATATGCTAGTTAAATCATATTGGATAGATCATGAGCCCTTGGACCAACCAATTCATGTTTGGTTCATGTTTATTTATTTATTTATTTATTGCATTGTTTTTCTAATAAGTAGTTAAATAAGGGGATATGTAGGTCATCTTGGTGTCATTATATGTCTAAAGGCCTAAATTCTCATTCTCATAGTTGAATTTTTTTACAATGAGACCCCCTTGCTTGTGTAGGAGTAATGTTGTATAATGATGAGATGATACGAAAATCATTTCAATCCATGTTTTGGAGTCACACCAGACATGGGTAGATGCATTGGATGGGAATATGTTGCAATTCAAGTTGAAAGTGACACAACTCAAGGTATTACCCCTAGGGTCTAGTTTGGTCTGTTATTCACCGAATGGATCAACCATTAGTACCAACTCATGATCAGGTCATCATTTTATTTTTTGCATGGTTTATTATTTTTGTATAAGTGTAGATAACGCATGAACACATAGAATAATTATAAACAATCTTGTATAGATAAAATGAACATGTGACGTGATGGATTTTCCAATTTCATGCATAGATATTTGGGAGTGAAATCACATAGTATGTGATTATAAAATATAAAATTATTTCTTTCATCACATTAATAATAATAAAACCCTCAAAAAATATTATGTCTGAACCAACACCCATCATTTAAATTTGGATGAAACCGGCTGTTTGGGGTGTCGATCATGCCAAAGGAGAGGGAACCCCTTACTACTAGGGAATTCTTATAAGAGTGGTGGGTTGATGTAACTATAATGGTAGAAAATAAATATCCAAAACTAGCTTGTTGAAATTTTAGAGGAAAATGTTGGGTAAATCAAGTAACGATTTATGAAGCTGGGAATTCACTTAGTAGATTTAGGAATAGCGAGTTCATGTAGTTTTCCAACCGAAATCATACCTGAAGCCCTCTATGTAGTGGCATAGCAAATGATTACATACTACGAGGGTTGGTTCAAGGATCCTTTCTACTAGAATAACCAAGATATAGAGTATTTTAATTCTAGCATATTGAGTTCCTTGAATTTGATAAAAATAGTGGGATATATTTTAATGATTTAATTAATTAATCAAAATTTATAAATTGTTAATCATGATGAAAGTGGTCATCTGCTAAAATCTATTTCTGTAAAAAAATGGAAATTTATACCTCAAGTTAAAAAACTGTGATAAATAATGGAAAAACTAATTTTCCAAACCAGCATGAGTATCCATGAAATGTGCAGGAACATACACACAATACTATTGGAAACTCCAGGTGCTAGGGTTCTTATACCTCTTAAACTACCTTAGGAATTGAGGGTAAAATATATTACCAGAGACTAATGTATATATAAAATGATGGTTATGTCATTATGATTTCATTGACGACTGATTTTAGTTGTGATCTCTACATGAAGACATGAATTATATAAAATGTAGTCTCATCTCTGAGAATACTACGTGGAGAATGTGAAGTAATGATATGAATAGATAATGGTTACACTAGATCTATGTAAATTGAAAGGTGGGTAATGATCTTTAAATACATCCTATTCAAATATCATTTTCAACCCTTTAATCAATTTTCATTTTAAGATAAAAAATGAAAAATTATTGAGTAAATGATTCGTCAAAGTTTAGGAAAGGTTCACCAAGTTAATAAGAATATAAAAGATAGTTAAGCCTTTAATTCTTATGGTGAACAAACTTAAAGACAAGACAAAAAGAACAATGGAATGCTTCTCTAAAATCACATTCATAACGTCTTTCAATCAATGAGTTATTAACCATATGTTATTGGAATTTCATATTATGAAATAATACTATTAAATTCTAAATGCAATAAATTGAATTAAATAAGAAAGTAAAATCTTTTTCTTTAGGATTATTCATTAAAGTAAATTGTAATGTTTCGGTTTTACTACTTGGATATTAAATACAATATTCCTTTCACATATGTGTATTGTAAAAAAGTAACCATGTGAGTACATAAACATTACTATAAGTCAAATGTATTCTATAAGTAGTTGAGAAAGGGTGATACCTAGGCTACTGGTGAGAAGTGAATGACTTCCTTATTTCCAAGTGAAATATTCATGTAGAACTAATATTAAGTATAACCACAAACATTCATCTCATGTGCCCTTTTGGATATAAAGAGATATTATTTCATGTTCCAGAATGAATGTTGTATGTGGTGTATCATTCTCAAAAAAATAGTTCAGTTATATGTGAATCATAGGCAATAAGTGATGAATATAAAAATGTAAGAATTATACCCAGTGTTGGAAAGATAATTCATTCTCAATAAACACTAAAATTGTACATCAAGAATATATCTAGTATGGTATTTTGGATCTACATATCAAAACACCTTTGGTATTATCGATGACTTTAGTTAGGAAAATGAAACCTTTAGAAATAAAGGTATACCCCAAATCTTTTGGAATTAGTACTGCAAGAGAGCATGATCTATTCCAAGAATAAGATATAGGTATATATATACTTCATATGATTCCTTTAAGTAATTATGGAATTGTAAAGAGAAGTAATTGCATGGTTAGAAGATGTGGGTTTCTTCAATCCAGCATGCCAAACAGTATCTTAATTATGCTATCACCGATCATGATAATGTATCATGGAGTAATTACTTAATGAACATTACCTTATCTACATCATGACAATGATGTCAATGAGGACGATGGATGATGAAATCTTAAATGTCAAAATTGATCAAAAAACATTTGTGTGGAGAAATTACTAGGCGCATATTTTATATATGATAGTTATGATTTAAGGAGTATCGCAGTTGAAACTTGAAGAAACTTCCACTATATTTCAAGATGTTATTTGAAAATAATGGATATATCTCATAACAATATGTAAACTACAATAAAAAATGTATCATAGTCATAAGGATATGTGTTTAGATGCAAAAAAGTTTGTTAGGACATAAACAAACTTGCATCAGGAACAAACACATTGTGCATCTATTTTATTTATCCAAACAGTTGTATAGGATAATACATAAATCCTAAAGATATAAATTTTATTGTCAAGTGGTAGACTATGGTTCTATAAAAGGGTGAACTTATCTATTATAGATAGTGGGAGAAGGGTTTACTGGAGCTTATTCAATGGTAATGATGCACAAATAGTGGATATAGGAACAAGTTAAACAAGTACATGTGGAAGTAGAATGTTCCAGAGACACATACTATGTTGGATGGTTTAAAACTATGGTGATGTTTTTAAGTTCACTATGGTCGGTGATACATTATTAATTGAGAATAGTAATTCCAACAAGTAAAAAATATATAGAAACTATATAATATTGACACGATCAATTAAAAATTCAATAATGGATTCCATGTATCAAATTACAAAGGGGCTTATAAATTGAATATTGTGGTGGGTATTCAATTGAGATGATACATGGATGGTTGAAGTGTGGTCCCAATAGGGCTCGATTGTTAATACCAAGTTAGTATTCCAAAAAAGATTATAATTTTACATGTCATATCTAATTTCTATGATCATATTATTAAACATGTGATGTCATAACCATCAATTATGGATGGTTTCTATACAACGCAAACAGAAGGGGATGGTCACATCATAGAATTATAATAAAGGTTTTGTGTTACTAAAATTTAGTTTAGGATTGAATTAAGAAACAGGATAATAAAACAATCATTTGGAATTAATGTTTTCCATTTGTCTCTTACAGGTATGTGGCAGCACCCTGGTTTTCGAATATAAATATGTTTGGGAATATATGGAAAACAAATATTGGTCGCCCAGTTAGTTAAGGCCATAATGAAATTGATTATAAAATGATTGACTTAAAGTAGCAACATAAGTTCTAAGGAACATGATCTACAGAGGTGGATATAAATGATTCTTGGACCTAATCAATTGTACATATAGTTACATCATATTGAAAAATACAAGTTGGAACAATTCAAGAGATAAATTGTTTCCAGTGTCACATGGTATTATCTCTCTAGGTTCACATATCTTAGACATGAGAGGAGATTAACATGATAAGTTAAAATCCATACGCTTAAACGATGGATTGATCACATATTCCATCATATATACAAGAACATCTATTGAAAATATGTACTTTATAGTAGGAAAATATCAGTTATATATGAGGGAACTACAAGTGATGTTGTCAGAACAATATGATAGTACTTTATCAGGTACAAAAGATATATACCTGGTAAATAGAGAAGAAAGGATACCATTTTTCATAGGAAACAAACTAGTATTATTAAGATCCATGTGATCTAATATCATAGATAGACTATGGTAATGATTGATACAAGATCATATAAGCCAGTGGTAGTCATACCTAAAAATTCCGAGTATGTTGCAGCTTATGAGGTATCTATGAAGCAGTTAAATTTAATGATTTTTTTCATCTCCTGGAATTGAACATATAAATAAAAATATTATTATAATGTAAATTATGATAGTCTTACTATTCAAGATGTCAATTTGTGATAGTGGATAAAAGGTATATACTCAGGGATACCATCTCAAGGATTTGAGGATGAAAATAGTGGATATTCTACACTATGGAATCATAGTAGGTCCATCATATAAAGTTATGACTCAACAAAAACAGGATCTTTTATCATGTGAGAGCTAACAAGTATGGTTGGCAAGTTGGATCTAGTGCAAGTGGTGGTGTTGAAATAGTGGGTGCCCTAGACCTAAAAATGAAGTGATTTTGATTACCATATCTCGAATACAGTTAGATATACATGAAGTTAACATACCATTATAGTTTAGATATTTCTGCATCCATTATTTAATGGTTATTTCCATAGATTTATTATCATGTTGAAAGGTTATAGTAGATCCTAGGCTATAATGAGAACCTCGAGATTCCATGACGTTAATCATAAATATGTCATATGGTTTAGATACATCTTGCTTACTAGACACAGTAGATGTTAAAATATATGGTGATGAAGCCTCATAAGAATTGAGATTTGTTCTCATGAAGTTCACAATTGGTGATATCTAGTAGTAATATCATGAGGACAGACCTGCCAGAAGGGACACCACATGTTTTCGGTGTCATTGGATGTTCTTATCTATGATCATGTGTAATGGTCTCGTGACATGAGATCATTATCAATTTAGGTCATTTGGTCTCATACATTGATGCAAGAAGAAAACCATGATATTGAAATCATGGTGAAGTATTTTGTGTTGGGAGAATCATTGGTGGCATGACATTGGTTGAATGGTAAAGAAAGGATTTTTCACTTCTAGGTAAAGGAAGTTATATATCTCAAGACATGTTGATATGTTTGGTAGTACCTACATAAGAGAATCTCTATGGCAGTCGAGGATAACTCTGTCTAGTTGGATCAAAAAACAATAATGAAAGAAAAGGATGATTACATGGGTGTGTGTCCTACTTTGTGAGATATTTAATGAAAAGTATATTATATTACACAATACGTGTTCTTAGGTTGGTTATCGTTGTTGTGACAATCCTGATCTCTTCAGGGGCCATGATGGGTTACTAGATCCCACTCTTGGTCTGTGAATACTATTCACTACTATTGAGATATGGTTCTAGAGGATCACACACAATATCATATTAGATAATCTGCACTTTTCAGTTGAATAGGAGTTTGGGACATGGAGGACCCCACCACTGGGGTTTGGGATTTGTCCATGGAGATATGATCACCATTGAAATAAATAAATTCATATTTTTTAAGTTAAGAATAGTCAAGATTGAATTTATTTATTAAATGTATTTACAAGTTTTAAAGTAAATACATGAAAAATATTATTTGAGCAAAATATTAAAATATTCAAGGTTCAATTAATATTTTTTGGAAGGATGAGTCGAGTTAATGACTCATTTATTATCATGTAATATTATTAATATATTATCAAAAAGTGGTAATAATATTTATGACTCAAATTAGAATTAATAACATTACATTTATAGTGTGCTAAGTATTCGAGGGAAGGAGGTGAAATACCAGTTATTTTAATTACACACTATACATAGAAGAGGATAGCCTCCCACTAGTGAATATTTATGGGATTTATCTCTCCTATTCTCTATCTGATGATCTAGATAGAGAAGATCTTGATTCAAGATCTCGGATTGAGATCTCTCTCAGGCATCACAAGTGAGGTGACGCGATGATCATCAAAGCATTGAAGGCGTCATTGGAATTCCATGATAGCATCCGGATTAGGATGATCGGTGCTCCCATAGTTTCTTGAAGAGTGTGTGTGGGAAATCAAGAGGAATTCAAAGTCAGATTCTTCGAGTAGTGATATCTAATTACAGGCAGACATCGTTCATGGATTTTGATCTAAAAAATTTAATTAAGATTTTTATTATGTGCTTAAAACTTTTCACACGAAATTCTAATAATTAACCAGGAAGTGGTTCGCCAATGTTGAGAAATTCATGCCTATCATCAGTGAAAATTTTTAAAATCCCTTTTTGGGGGCTTCTATTGCATTCTCAGTACCTTAAAATTGTATCATAAGGATATTTATTGTTTTTAAGAAAAAATAAATTAAATTTTCATTAAACCATATAGAGGTCATCATCAAGATCCCAACACCGCAAAAAAAATTCATTTCGACCTTAAATGGCCAGTCTGCGGCCATATGAAGGTTCAATTCGGATCAAAGTTTAGTTTTTGAGGTTTGAAATCATTGAATATATATATATATTTATCACCCAAAGTTTAAGGTTTTACTTTTTCCCGATTAACCCGATCATCAGCAGAACTCTGGTTATCGGAATAGTATTTACTAGTACCATAGGTTTTGTTATAATAATATTATTTTATTATGATAATAATATTAATTTTCTAAATCCTATTAATTAGGATTTAGAATATATATGAAATGGGGGAAATGTTTTGTTTTAGTTTGTTGTTTTTCGGGTCTTCTAAACAAACATAAAAAAGGTTGTGGGCATGACCTATAAAAGCATAATAAAAAAAAGTGGGTGGTCCCCCTCTTCCCTATGGATCCACACCACACCAGGTCGGTCCAGACTTCTCCCCATGAGCCGCAACCCTCCCTTCCTGTTCATCTCCCCTCATCGTGTGCAGTCGCCACCTCTAGGTGACCGCACCAAGGCGACACCTCCCTCTCCTGCTGCTGTTTGGCCACCCCAACACCACATGTAACACACCAAGCTTCCACGGTACACATTACTCTGATTAATATAATAGCATGCACTATAGGCAGCTCCGGGTTCTAACACACCATGACCAATCAAACTAGCCATTTAAAAAATTAGTTATGAATAGCAATACACACTTTTTGAAATGTTATAAATTTTATTTTTCAAAATGGACCTCATTTTTTGGATTTAGAATATCAAAATTATCTTAGGGTGAATTATTTTTATTTTTCAGAAAACTTTCAATTTTTGATGAATAGTGAAAAACACTACATTATTGTTTAAAACCGACTTTTTATTTAAATTATTATTTTTTAATTTAAATTTATTTTAATGTCAAAATAAATACATAATACCTATATTATTCCAATTTAATTCATTGGAGTAATTTTATAATAAGATTAGATATATAAAATTTTATTGAAAATTTTAACATCTTTTACCCACCTTCTATGCACATTTTCAAATTTGAATAAAATGTAATTTTACTACTTATGTGAATTGAATTTTAAAAATAAGACAGACACGGTTGTCAACAGTAAGTAAAATGTGGTTCAATAGGATGAAAATAATTTTTGGTGAATAGTAACTTCTGAATTTTATTTATCGCAGTTAAAAGTATATAGGGTAATTAAAAGTAAAAAAAGTATTATAATAATATAAAATCACCCCCACACATGTCCTAATTCTATTGGAAAATTTTTTTTCAACCAAAATAAACCTTATCACAAAAATAATATTTTTTCTTCTATTTGGGTTAGATTAGGACATTTATTATATATTATTTAGAGAATAGTTAAAAGTGTTAAATTCAAATATTAATAACAAAAATATATTTAATATATTTTCTCACATAAGATAAATTCAACTGTAAATACTAATTAGAAAGATAAAAATATTTCCTACATCATAGCATTTTTTTATAATTTTTTGACATTAAATAATTAAATTTATTTATGACACAATGTTGATGCAGTAATTACCTTATTAAGGAAAGATTAAAATAATTTATATTATAAATATTAAAATAAATGTAAAATGAAACTTTTGTGGCCATACAAGAATTTTATTAGTGAATATTACATGTTATGGTAGATTGAAGTTGCTTTTTTCTCAAAGTAATAAATTTGTTATGACTTTATCAAAAACCAAATACTAAATACTGTCAATATTGACATAAATAAGATTTTAAACCAAATACTATTTTATTAAATGATATAATAGTTATAAAATCTAAGATTTGGCCAAATGAGTTCGATAATGTTAGATATGTCATTAATGAATTGATTTAGGTTTTTTTTGGCATTTTATAGTAACTTTATTAACTGTGTAGTATAAAAATACAATAAGACAAGGTAAAAGATAAAATATTTATCTAAGACTTAAATCTAAAAGATAAGATTAATATGGTGACCTAAACTTTTCTAAAAACTATTGGTTGCGAGGATTTAGACCCATCACCACCTGATCCTAAAAATAAATCTATTTTGAGCTATTATAAATTGAATATTATTTTATAATAAATTAATTTTTCATGCATTTCCTAATGTGCCTCTCACCTTCCTTATAAAAGGGTACATACCCTTATCTAAAATTAACGCCTTCAAAGCCATTTTGCTCAGCCAGACCCTACTCAAATCTCCTCCCAACTACCCTAAATTCAACCTATAGTCCTTACTTTGATCATAAATCCAACCTAAGAATCTCTTTTGTTCAAATCAAATGAAAGCACATGGAAGATATGTAATTTTTTCATCACCTCTTTCAATGTTCTTTTCTTCTTCAACTTCCTATTTCTTTGTATTTACATAATAAGATCATAACTCTAGTTCCTTATTAAAATTAATATGTTATTATAAATATTTTACAATCTATTCATTATTCTATCCATCCTATTAATGACAATGTCACCATACGTGTGTACGTATGGCTTACCATCTCCACGTCGTGGTGTAGTTTTTTATTAAACACTTCATTATATGGATAGGTATAATAAGGAGTATAATTGATGTAAATAATAAATATAAAATTGTAATTATTTTGTATATATAATATAACATCCAATAACATATGATTTCACCAACAATATAATGATATTGTCACTCGTGTGTATGTACGGCTTACTGTCTCCACGACGCGATGAGATTTCATTCCCCATCGTAACCATTCAAAATAATTTTCATTTGATTATTAAAAAAATAATTTTCAAGAAGTTAATATCATTCTGGATATGATTCAAATACATCATATCCCTAACAAATGTGAATTACATAACAAAACATATAAAGGAAAACAGATAAGTTGACACGTGAAACAATGTTAATAGTAAAATCTTATTAACAATGAAATATTAGAGAATCATATGTGATATCATATTTAAATATGTGGTTATTATATAATTTAATAACAATTATTGAACCATTATATAGTTGGTTAATGTACCCTCAACTATGTAAAAGTACAAGGTATTGGTTAATTTTACAATCTTTTTATTATCCAATATTGTTTATACGTAAGTATATACTAGGACTTCTTTATCATCCACATCTATGTTTCTTAAAAATGTATTTCAAACCATTTTTACTATTTCCTATTCTATTGGTTAAAGTAATTTATACCCTTGTTTTTCTTTTTATAAAATGTTTTGAAAGTAATATTTCTATCATCTTCCAAACAAGGTACCTTATGGCCTTTTCGACAAATTGACCAAAGAATGCTTTTTTAACATAAACGGCAGGTGCGGCTATATTTTCCATTATAAAACCTTCAAAGATTTCCTTACAGGATTATAAGAATATTTTAAAAATAAATGTTTTCTTTTATAATTATGCGACTTCTAAATGATTTCAAATTAGAAAGAAATATTTATCTCAAATAGTTTTTGTATTGATTTCATCTATGTCAACATCTATTGTTGGATGTTATGTTTGATTGAAGTTGATTTATTATGATACAATATTCCATATTGTATAGATAGTTTTATGATATTTTTAACGATTGATGTTCTATTTTTATGTCATTCACTATTTATAGTTAATGTATTAACATTTCATATGTTAGTTTAATATGAATTTTTATGTTATGTTTCAACCTTTTTCATGTGAGGAATGCATTAGATATAATAAGTGACTGGTGGGTCCCGCTATAGCCCCTCGATGAATCCGTAGGTATCATGAGACAAAATATTGTCTTCGAACAGGTCCTTGACAATATTTCAATTTATAGTCTTGGCATGAGGACTCGAATATGTGGTTATGATGTCTGGCATTATGCATTCCATCACTATGAAATTAGCTACAGATATTACATGTGATTTTTCACCATATTGATATCCTTATTGAGAATCTGAGCTCACCCCATTACTTTGTTTAATTTGTCCTATGATTTGAAGAAGTATATTATGACTGACCAATAGGGATAGGCAATGGTATTGAGTGTGTTCAAAGGGGACACAGTGTTTCTTTTTCATTTAATAATGTAATGTAAAACTTATGTATGTATCTAGTACTTACAAGGCTACTAAATGGATCAGTCTTTTGGAACATGATATCTTTTTATCATGCCAATGATATGTGATAATGAACCAACTCTGGGTAACTGGGGTCGAGGCATTATATTTGGTATCAAAGGAAGTTTAGTGCAAACCCTGGAAACTAGATTTAAAAAAAACTCTGATTAGTAATCATTACCCTAAGATAGACATTGAGGATTAGAATAGATGAACATCCAAAAAATTTGGTAATATAGTTATTCTGTGGGTTTTCCAAGAAATAAATCCTTGTCTGTATACTACAAGTGGATGGGGTTTTTGCATAGATGCTCCTAGGAGTGAAAACCCTGACAAGGAGTTTCAGGCTTGACCCGGGGTATCCTGGTAGACATCAAGGAGCCTTACTACGCACCTAGTTTGAAACTCCCCGAGGATATGATTAGAATAATTCAAATTTTATTTACAAACCATTATTAAGGAATTATGCATAAATACATCCCCAAAGGAAACATTATTATTATTTTGGATTATATACATAAACTGTTCAATTTATGTTAAGTATTTTACAAGTTTGGAATTATGCATTGTGATTCATACACTAATCTTTTGTATGTCATTGTTTAGAAATGGAACCTGGTGGATGTAATGAAAACCATATGAATACACTTAATCCATGTAGGTATTTCCCTCTTATTCAAGATAATTATAGTGGATCTGATGAGGTCACTGGTGTTGAACAACTTATAACCATACTAGGACAACTGACTTAGGTTATGGATAATTACCTTACCCATATGGAGAACCCTAATCTACAATGTAGAGTATCAATGTTAGACTTCATCATGTGGAAACAACCACTGACATTAAACGGGACTAAAAATCCATTTGTAGCTGACCAATGGATAATTTCAATAGAGAAAGTATTTCATGCTTTGGGGATTTTCAAAAGGGAAAAAGTTTTCTTGGCAATTTATCAACTCTCATGAGATGCAGATCAATGGTGGTCATTAATTCAAAACACCAAGTGGGTGAAAAAGTATCAAATATGGAAAGGTTAGAGTTTAATGATATTTTCATTGAAAAATACTTTCCTCATGAACATCGAGCTAATATGGGAAGTCAATTTCTGAGTTTGAGGAAAAAGGAGGATGAGAATGTCGTGAAGTGTGAGGCCAACATAACAAGGTTAACAAGGCATGCTTCAGATTATATACGTAACCCAAGAAATAAGATATATCAATTATTTTATGGGTTAAAACAATTTCTCTATAAATAATTAGTCTCATTATAGCATCCCGACTTTTTATCACATAAACTTTCATTACATTTTACAAAACTGAGGATCATTAAGGTTTAGTGTCTTGGAAACCAGGAACATTAAACATGAAAACATAAAATATTCTTCTTAAACACTTGAAAGGCTTATCCACATGTTCATCCTAGGTTAATTACTGCATCTCATAACCTGGGGACATACATCAAAAGAATGGGTGAGCAGAAGGCCCAGTAAGGGAAACAAGAGAAACATTTTACATGTGAACTTGAGATACTTCAATAAGGTCATGAAAAGAACATTAAGGCATGAGAAAGAAATCATGAAGCATATCATAATAAAAAATAACATTTTTCATAACTTGAAGATGTGGCTTCAACATTTAATTTATAAAATCATGAACATATCACCAAGGTCCATCCCCAAGGTGTCATTTGAAAATTACCAAGGTTATTCACCAAGATATCGTGAAAATTGTAATCTCTAGTGGTTACATCATTACCCAATGCATTGGAGCGCTATCAGGGCGCACCCTTAAATTTGCCTTTATTATCATGTGATCCACATATATCATCATCAAACATTTCATAAATGACCCATATAGCATAAAATAAATGGGTTTCATTTCATAATCATAACATTTTAAAAACTTCTTTAAAGACATGATCTTTACGTCACTTTAAACCCAATGAAAGGGAGAGCGGGTTTCATGTATGTAAATCCCAGAATTTAAAATAGAACATTTTAGTATATATGTTAATACCCATATATAAGGTAGATCTTTGAGTATTCACTTAATAAAATAAAATATCTTTAGAAAAAAGAGAGAGAAATTTTGAGATGAAAATTCTGCAGCATAACGGCTATGTTACAAGGTTTTTTGAAAACATTGAAAAGAGAGGGGACATGGGTCAAACATTAATAAATGACCCATAAAATAGTATAGGGACAGAATATAAGTGATTTAAGAACATGGTAATGAAATTTGAAAATATACCATATGAAATGAAGAACATGAAAGGAAGACAAAAATAAGATTTCTCTTATAAAAATTCGGCAGCCTAACAGCGTTACATAAACTTCAACCAAAAATGAATTGATGAGATCAAATAAGGTCTCTCATCATATGAACATAAAAGATCTGTATGATAGATATAGAGATCATACCCCAACATAATAAAAGGAACTTGAAAGACTTGACATGGAATTAGAACTTTGAAAAGGGAGAAAGGTGCAAGGACCACTTAAAAATTCAGCACCCTAACGACGCCACTTAAACTTCAAAATACTGAATTGAAGATATCAAATGGGGTCTCTCATCACATGGTCATAAAATATAAGTATGATATATATAGATATCATACCCCCAAAATAACAAAAAGGAACTTGAAAGAATTGAAATGAAAGTAGAACATCAAAAAGAGAAGGGTGAAGAACCACTTAAAAATTTGGCAGCCTAACAGCGCCACTTAAAACTTCAAAATACTGAATTGAAGAGATCAAATGGGGTCTCTCATCATATGATCATAAAAGATCATTATGATAAATTTAGAGATCATACCCCAACATAATAAAAATGAACTTGAAAGAATTGACATGAAAGTAGAACTTCAAAACGAGAAGGGTGAAGAACCACTTAAAAATTCGGCAGCCTAACGGCGCCACTTAAAACATCAAAATACTGAATTGAAGAGATCGAATGGGGTCTCTCATCATATGATCAAAAAATATCAGTATGATAAATTTAGAGATCATACCCCAACATAATAAAAAGTAACTTTAAAGACTTGACAAGAAAATAGATCTTGGAAATGAGATGGGAGAAAGAATCCATTACCAAAATTCCGGCAGCCTAACGGCGCCTCTTAAAACTTCATAAAACGAAATAATGAGAGTAAGAGGGGATCTCTCATTATGTGAAAATGAAAAGGGAAGTAAGAGGAGTATAAAATAACACCCTTTAACATAAGGACATGGAGCATAAAAGAGATTTCTTGAAAAGAAAGAGAGAGATCAGATCCCTTACCTTAAAACGTAACTCTTAAAACTCAATGGTTGGGACCTTGAGGGCTTGGGGCACCTTGGGAGGATTCCTTGGGAGGTAATGAGACCAGAACTTCGTTGGGGAAGAGTGGGGAGTCGAATGGATGAGAGGATGGCTTGGTATTTAGAGAGAAAATGAGGGGACAAGGCATTAATGGCCAAGGGACACCTCATTAGTGGTTTTGGAAAAACCATGGGCTTGCCCATGGTATTGGCCACTTGGGAAACCTCATACCTTATCTTCCTATTCATAAGTCGACCATATTGATTACATACATAATACATCATTTAATGATGTCATTAAACACTCGTAACTTAAAAACTGTATTTTCACTATTCATCGAAAATTCAACTTTCTCAGAATAATCCCAAAATTTCACCTTAACCAAATATCAATGCTCTGATTTCAAAAATGAACTCAATTTTATAAAAATAATTTTCTAAATATTTTTAATTTATTATTTAAATAAATACACTATTCACCGAAAATTCATTTTTTTCAGAAAAAACCCCAAAAATACCATAACATAATATCGGTGCTCTGATTTAAAAAATGAAATCCATTTTATAAAAATAATTTTTTTAAATATTTTTAATTTAATTTTTAATTAAAAAACACTATTCACTCAAAAAAACTAATACTTCAATAATAATTTATGAAATGGTTATTTAACCATTTTATTGAATCACATTACTTAATCAAGGTGCCTAGATTATATTAATACTTTCTTTAAGTGAGACTACTAATCCATTTGGACACATTACAAATCCTAGTAAAAATATTACTATTCATAATTTACTATTCATCAAAAATTAAGTTGATCTTATTAAACTCTAAATTTCGTACTGAGCATAATTATAGAAGACCATTTTTGAATATCATTACAAAATTTTAATTATTTAAGGTTTACATAAACATTTTTAAAATATCCTTTTTCTAAAATTCATCAAAAATATGCATACTGTATTTATCTGGTCATTTGAAAATTCATAAACTTCATCATAAGAAAAAATCCCAATTTTTATTTAAAACAAAGGATTACACAAGGCAGTTACGGTCTCCTTACATAGCCCCTTATCACACCAGCATAGGTACTAAGTGTAAGGTGTGCTAAGGTGAGAGAATCTGAGGGAGGCTCGGCTAACATCGCACGAGTAGTAATTTCTATCAGTTTGAACTTCTCACAAAGGCGATTCCGTTCTAGCTTCACACGATGATGTTCGGCTTGGGTTTGGTCTAGAGCAAAGCCCAGTGGTGCTACCTCCTTCTCAAGTTCTATTAGATGGGCTTCGATCGGTCCAAGACTACTGGATGAGGCCATCGAATCTTCTTTCTCTAATAATTAACCAAGATTACTTGTGTTTAGAGACAATAATTAAAACGTTTAGTTTCCAGGGGTCATATTGACCAATGGTCATATAACAGTCAAAACCCAATGGTCTCATTTTAATTATACTCATGTTATCAAATGAAACATTTTTGTTGAGTATAAAAAACAAAATAAAATAACACATAAAATTAGGAAACAAGATTTATTCAAAATTTCGGGCCGTTACAATCTTCCCCCCTTAAGAAATTGCGTCCTCACAATTTTTAAAATCAGGTTTTGAAATTTCATTGAAAGTCCCACATCAGAAAAGGAGTCAGTAAAACTATTACTTTAAAAGAAAAAAAGGTAAGTACAAAGGTCACCCGAGTTAGCCAACACTAGGATTCCATGTACGAAAACATGGACATGGAGGAGAAAACAAAGGGTCAAGTTCTGAGGGAGAGTGATAGAAAACATGATTAGGAGAAAGTTAACCATAAGAAAATCCCAAACTTAGGATGTGTGTAAACTGTCTTTGATTACCCAGTAGGAAATGTAAACCAACAACGTTTTTTTTTACGTTCCTTTTCATAATTTTGAGGAATTCATTTACAACATAAAACAAAAATAGAAGAAAATATACCTATCTTCATGTAGAGTTTCATCCTTTAATAAGTTTCTACCCAAAAATAATCTTTTCTCCAAAATATGAGCATTCAAAACTACTTGGTCTCATCAAAACACAAGAATCATCTTCTAGAGAATCACATAATGCATAAAATATTAACTATCTATTTCTTCTATCTTTAAACATTATCCCAAAAACTGAAAGGGTAAGGTAAAAAAAACTCTTCAAAAAGAAATAATCCCATAGGAATGGAAACTACTTCTAAATCTTCAAAGTTCCATGGTACTACCCAAAGTTAATCATAGTCCATTCCATATATAACAGTCCTTAAAATTCCTCAAAATAAACCAAACTAAGATTGAAACCCAAATACAAGAAGGATTTGATAACATAGTCTTCCGAAATAAACTTCATTGTTCATCTCCAAACAACATCAACCACTACTAACATCTTATAACAAAAGTAACTAACCTAAACATATTTTACCCAAGATAGGTTAATCATTCCCATAAGTAATCTAAATTACTATAAGTCAACCTTAAATTCATTGATTCTTCAAAATATAAGTCAACCTTACTCCTCAATGAAAATACCGTAGTAATCTATTTACCTCAATCATATAGGGTCCCCAAAATAGTGAATGTCTTCCAAAATAATAATCATATTTTAATCCCCTAATAATCCATGTCATATTAATATGTCAATCGTCGCATTTCCTATCACATTGGTTGTTGGGACATGTTCTCCCATTTCCCACCATTAACTAAGAAGAGAAAGCATAATTAGGGGCTTAAGTACTTATCCAATAATCATGAAAAGGAACTGAAAGCATATAAGGATAACTTGTAGAAGAAAAGTATACCCTAACTTGTGATCCCCTAGGTTCCCATCTAGGTTATCCATGATCATATATTCTTATGTGAATCTTTATTTTATTTTATCTGTGTTCCTTTAACAATGGTTCTTACTAAGTTTATGAATTTACCAAAGAATATCCCCCGGGAGTGTCGTAACCAAGAGTGTAGCAAGGCCCATTTTCATGTACCAGTTCCCGTTTGAGTCTAGCTCAAAGTGGTGTTTTTGGGTTTTACCCCTATGTACATCTGTGCCAGAGCCACCTCTACCTGCTCGTATCCAGACAGGGATGTATTTGCTTGGCAACCCCTTATTCAATACTCACCAAAATACCTGGAAGATTTCCTATATTTAAACTTTTCTATAGGGTTCTTCCTAGATTTTTCATATCCTAATTTCCACAAATAACTAAACCATCCTTTGATACCAACTATAGAATCCCACCTTTTTATGACATAAACTTTCATTACATTTTACAAAATTGGGGATATTTAAGGTTTAGTGTCTTGGAAACTAGGAACTTTAAACATGAAAACATAAATGATTCTTCTTAAACACTTTAAAGGCTTCTCCTCATGTTCATTCTAGGTTCATTACTGCATCTCATAACCTGGGGACATACATCAAAAGAAAGGGTGAGCAGAAGGCCCAGTAAGGGAAACAAGAGAAACATTTTACATGTGAACTTGAGATACTTCAATAAGGTCATGAAAAGAACATTAAGGCATCAGAAAGAAATCATGAGGCATATCATAAAAAAATAACATTTTCATAACTTGAAGATGTGGCTGCAACGTTTAATATAGAAAATCATGAACATATCACCAAGGTCCATCCCCAAGGTGTCATTTAAAAATTACCAAGGTTATTCACCAAGATATCGTGAAAATTGTAATCTCTAGTGGTTACATCATTACCCTATGCATTGGAGCGCTATCAGGGAGCACCCTTAAATTTGCCTTTATTATCATGTGAGCCACATATATCATCATCAAAAATTTCATAAGTGACCCATATAGCATAAAATAAATTGGTTTCATTTCATAATCATAACGTTTTCAAAACTGCTTTAAAGACATGATCTTTACGTCACTTTATGCCCACGGAATGGGAAAGCGGCTTTCATGTATGTAAATTCCAGAATTTAAAATAGAAAAATTTCGTATATATGTGAATACCCATATAGAAATTATATCTTTGAGTATTCACTTAATAAAATAAAATATCTTTAGAAAAAAGAGAGAGAAATTTTGAGACGAAAAGTCTGCAGCATAACGGCTATGTTACATGGTTTTTAGAAAACATTGAATAGAGAGGGGACATGGGTCAAACATTCATAAATGACCCATAAAATAGTAGAGGGACAAAATATAAGGGATTTAAGAACATGGTAATGAAATTTTAAAATATACCATATGAAATGAAGAACATGAAAGGAAGACAAAAATAATATTTCTCTTATGAAAATTCGGCAGCCTAACAGCGTTAGATAAACTTCATCCAAAAATGAATTGATGAGATCAAATAGGGTCTCTCATCATATGAACATAAAAGATCAGTATGATAGATATAGAGATCATACCCCAACATAATAAAAGGAACTTTCAAGACTTGACATGGAATTAGAACTTTGAAAAGGGAGAAAGGTGCAAGGACCACTAAAAAATTCAGCAGCCTAACGACGCCATTTAATCTTCAAAATACTGAATTGAAGATATCAAATGAGGTATCTCATCACATGGTCATAAAAGATCAGTATTATAGATATAGATATCATACCCCAACATAACAAAAAGGAACTTGAAATAATTAAAATGAAAGTAGAACTTCGAAAAGAGAAGGGTGAAGAACCACTTAAAAATTCGGCAGCCTAACAGCGCCACTTAAAACTTCAAAATAATGAATTGAAGAGATAAAATGGGGTCTCTCATAATATGATAATAAAAGATAAGTATGATAAATTTATATATCATGCCCCAACATATTAAAAATGAACTTGAAAGAATTGACATTAAATTAGAACTTCAAAATGAGAAGGGTGAATAACCACTTAAAAATTCGGCAGCCTAACGGCGCCACTTAAAACATCAAAATACTGAATTGAAGAGATAGAATGGGGTATCTCATCATATGATCATAAAAATTCAGTATGATAAATTTAGAGATCATACCCCAACATAATAAAAAGTAACTTGAATGACTTGACAAGAAAATAGGTCTTGAAAATGAGAAGGGAGAAATAATCTGTTACAAATATTTTGGCAGCCTAACGACGCCACATAAAACTTCATAAAACGAAATAATGAGAGTAAGAGGGGATCTCTCATTATGTGAAAATTAAAAGGACAGTAATAGGAGTATAAAATAACACCCTTTAACATAAGAACATGGAGCATAAAAGAAATTCCATAAAAGAGATTTCTTGAAAAGAAAGAGAGAGATCAGATCCCTTACCTTAAAACGTAACTCTTAAAACTAAAAGGTTGGGACCTTGGGGGCTTGGGGGCACCTTGGGAGGACTCCTTGGGAGGTAATGATACCATAACATCGTTGGGGAAGAGTGTGGAGTCGAATGGATGAGAGGATGGCTTGGTATTTATAGTGAAAGTGAGGGGACAAGGTATTAATGGCCAAGGGACACCTCATTAGTGGTTTTGGAAAAACCATGGGCTTGCCCATGGTATTTGCCCATGGTATTGGCCACTTGGGACGCCTCATACCTTATCTTACTATTCATAAGTCGACCATATTTATTACATACTTAATACATCATTTAATGATGTCATTAAACACCCGTAACTTAAAAACTGTATTTTCACTATTCATCGAAAATTCAACTTTCTCAAAATAATCCCAAAATTTCACCTTAACCAAATATCAATGCTCTGATTTCAAAAATGAACTCTATTTTATAAAAATAATTTTCTAAATATTTTTAATTTATTTTTTAAATAAATACACTATTCACTGAAAATTCATTTTTTTCAGAAAAAACCCCAAAAAGTACCATAACATAATATCTGTGCTCTGATTTAAAAAATGAAATCCATTTTATAAAAATAATTTTTTTAAATATTTTTAATTTAATTTTTAATTAAAAAAAACTATTCACTCGAAAAAACTAATACTTGAATAATAATTTATGAAATCGTTATTTAACCATTTTATTGAATCACATTTCTTAATCAAGGTGCCTAGATTATATTACTACTTTCATGAATTGAGATTACTAATCCATTTGGACAAATTACTATTCCTAATCATAAAATCACTATTCATAATTTACTATTCATCAAAAATTAATTTGATCTTTTTAGACTCTAAATTTCGTACTGAGCATAATTGTAGAAGACCATTTTTTGAATATCATTACACATTTTTAATTATTTAAGGTTTACATAAACATTTTTAAATATCCATTTTCTAAAATTCATCAAAAATATGCATACTATATTTATCTGGTCATTTGAAAATTCATAAACTTCATCATAAGAAGAAATCCCAATTTTTATTTAAAACAAAGGATTACACAAGGCAGTTAAGGTGTTCTTACATAGCCCCTTATCACACCAGCATATGACCTAAGTGTATGGTGTGCTAAGGTGAGAGAATCTGAGGGAGGCTCGGCTAACATCGCACGAGTAGTAATTTCTATCAGTTTTAACTTCTCGCAAAGGCGATTCCATTTTGGCTTCACACAATGAAGTTCGGCTTGGGTTTAGTCCAGCGAAAAGCCCAGTGGTGCTACCTCTTTCCCAAGTTCTGTTAGATGGGCTTCGATCGGTCCAAGACTACTGGGTGAGGCCATCGAATCTTCTTTCTATAATAATTAACCAAGATTACTTGTGTTTAGAGACAATAATCAAAATGTTTAGTTTCCAGGGGTCATATTGACCAATTGACATATAACAGTCAAAACCCAATGGTTTCGTTTTAATTATACTCATGTTATCAAATGAAACATTTTTGTTGAGTATAAAAAACAAAATAAAATAACACATAAAATTAGGAAACAATATTTATTCAAAATTTTGGGTCGTTACACTCATAATCCTTATAATCATACGAAGATATAGTCTCATGTTCTATCAAGGTGGGAAAGGACTTCTCTAAGTCTTATGACATTAAAGTGAAGCAAGAGAAAAAGAGATCTTCTAAACACTCTGGAAAAGGAAATAATTGGAAGAAGGGAAACGTTGAATTTCCTTCCAATAATAATTTTGGGAAGAAACACCCTAGTATATGCCTAAAGGCGATGAGAGTTTGTTACAACAGTGGAGAAAAAGGTCACAAAGCTCATGATGGTAAGGGGAAGAAATAGGTTTTCAATGTTCAATGAAACAATGGTAAAGAAATGTGTAATTACACAGATAAATTTCCTAAGTATCAAGGAAACTTACCTTAGAAATGGAAAAGGGAGAAAGGCCAAGATTATGCGATCACAACTGTTGAGGTTGAAGTTCCTAATGATGTGGTGGTAGGTACTTTAATCATTTCCTCAAAATTAGTAAATGCTTTATTTGATTCTGGATCAACACATTTGTTCTTATATTCCCAGTTTACCCAGAAAATTAGATATTTAAAATTTGACATAACAAGGGAGTTGTTTGTCAAAAATCCTAAGGAAAGTATCATAACAACAATGTTTGGTCAACTAGTTACCATTATGACAAATAAACGTGCTTTATCTGCTGCTCTTATTTCCATAACCTTGATTTAATTTGATATAATCTTTGATATGGATTGGATTTCAGACCATGATGCATAAATTTATTGTAAGAAGAATGAGGTAACAATTATTTATGATGATAAGTAATCCATTATCTTTAGATTAGAAACATCACCATCTGATTCTCATATAGATCCACCCTCTGTAGCTCTATTAAATTCATTTATTAGGGAGGAAGGGAGTGAACTAACTATGGTTAAAGAATGGAATGTTCAAATAGAGACTGTACCTATTGTGAAATAATATGTTGATTTGTTTCTAGAAGATTTACCTGGACATCCTATAGAATGAGAAATCGAGTTTTACATTGACTTAATTCCTGGTTCAAGGCCCATATCGAAGATCCCCAATAGAATGGACACTATAGAATTAGTGGAACAAAAGAAAAAACTATAGGAATTGAGTAATAAAGTATTTATTCACCCTATTTTTTCTCCATAATGATCCCTTGTTCTTTTTTTTAAGAAGAAATATGGATCAATGAGGTTGTGTACTAAATACAGGGAGATCAATGCTATAACAATAATGAACAAGTATCCCCTACCCCAAAATGATGATTTATTTGATCAACTTCATAGATGTCAATATTTTTCGAAGATTGACCTTCAATTTGTATATCATCAGTTGTGTGTGAAGAAGGAAGAAATTCCAAAGATAGCATTTCAAACCAGGTATGTGCATTATGAGTTTATAGTAATTACTTTTGGAATGACTAATAAACCATTTGTTTTCATGTATATAATGAATAGAGTTATCAAGGAATATCATGATGACTTTTTAGTAGGATTTATTGATGATATCTTGGTATACTCCCAAATCTATGGAGATCATGAAAATCACTTGTGCACTATTTTGAAAACTCTTAGATGAAATGAATTATATGGGATTTTTAGAAAGTGTGACTTCTAGCTTCAAGAAATTTCTTTTATTATCTATATTATCTCTAATGATGGACTCTCTATTGATCCTTCGAATACAAGGGAAATCAAAGAATATCCAAAACCACTGAGTATAACTGAGGTACACAGTTCTATTGGTTTAATAGGTTACTATCAGTGTTTTGTCTAGAATTTTTCCCGATTGGCTAACCAATTAACCAAGCTCACGCGTAAAGGGATTAAATTTTTTTGGGCAAAAGAGTGTGAATAATGTTTTGAATAATTGAATAGAATATTATTCAATGATCCTATCTTGACTCTACCATCAGGGAATGATGAGTTTGTTATTTATTGTGATGATTTAATGAAATGATATAGTTGTGTTTTTATATAGAATGATAGAGTTTTTTCCTATGCATAATGGATGCTAAAAATTCATGAAGAAAACTATCCTACTCATGCTTTTAGGTTAGAAGCTTTAATCATAGCTCTGAATATATAGAGACACTATCTATATGATAAAAAATGTGAGATATATAATAATCACAAGAATTTGATGTATGTTATCTCATAGAAAGAACTCAACATGAGGAAAAGGTGATGGCTTGAACTACTCAAGGATTATGATATCACAATACACTACCACTGGGAGAAGGTATATAAATTGGCAGATTCTTTGAGTAGAAAGGATCCAGGAGTTCTGAACAAGGTGAGAGTTTAAAGGGATCCTATGTTCATGGATCTAGTAAATATGTAAATGGGAATAATCATGGATGGTGAAACATCAATAAATTTTCATATGGATTCCAAACCATATTTATTAGAAAGGATAAAAAGTTCTCAGACCGATTATGAAGAGTTTTAAAATAAAGTTAAAGTTTTGCATGATGGGACACTAATTAACTTCATATATAAAGATGGAATTATGAAATTTGGGTAGTGGCTTTGTGTTCCCGATATACCTGATCTGAAAAGGGAATTGTTGGATGATGATAACAGCTCCAATTTCTCTATACACCCTGGTATAACTAAGATGTATAGAGATTTGAAAGGACATTTTTTGTGGGACAACATGAAGAGGGAGATTACTGATTATTTGTCAAGATATATGGCTTGTCAACATGTAAAGGCTAGAAGACAACATCCTAGAGGAGTCATGCAACCTTTTACCATAACTGAGAGTAAATGGGATGATATTACGATGGACCTTTTCATGGGGCTACCGAAGACTCCTAGAAGGAATGATGCAATGTGGTTCATTGTCGATCGTCTTACCAATTCATAAAATATTCTTACTATAAGAGAAGTTATACCACTTGAACCTTTAGCAAGACTATATATTAATGAATTTTAAGACTTCATGTTGTACCCCTATCGATTGTTTCTGATCATAATCTCCATTTTACATCAGGATTCAAGAAAAGTATTTCAAAATACCTAGATACTAAACTTCATTTTAACCCTACCCACGACCCTCAAACTGATAGACAATCAGAAAGAACTATTCAAGCCTTAGAATACGAGTTGAGATCTTTCTCACTTGACTTTCAAGGTATGTGTGATCAGTATTTACCTTTGTTATAATTATCCTATAAAAACAGCTTCTATTCAAGTATTCAGATGGCACCATAGGAAGTATTATATGGAAAGATATGTCACCCTCCAACTTTTGGCAATGATATTGGTGAAAGAAAACTTGTAGGCCCAGAACATGTTGAGGAAACAATGGAAAAATGTGAATATTCTTCATAGTCATATCAAATCATCTCAGAATTGGAAAAATAGCTATGCCAACAACTATAGGACGGATTTGGAATTTCAAGTAAAAGATCATGTTTTCTTGAAGGTATTTCCATGTAAGGGTGTTATGCGATTCAGTAATAAGGGTAAATTAAGTCCCATGTACATGGAACATAAAAAAATATAAAATGAATTATAGTTTTATCTTATCGTTTGGCAATACAGTCATGTCTCATCAAAGTTCATAATTTGTTCCACGTATCACTGTTGAGAAAATACATGCTTGGCCCAACGCATATACTAACCTATGATGAAATAGAAATGTAACATGATTTGTCTTATTATGAAGATCAAATCATAATTCTTGATTCTGGAGAACAAGTGTTGGGAAATTGGATGACTCGTCTAGTAAAAGTACTTTGGAGAAACCATAAAATGGAAGACGCAACGTGGGAACCTGGGGATCTTATGATGAAGAGCCACACGAATTTTTTTATGCAGTAATATTCTAGAAATTTAGAGGAAGAAATTATTTGATTAAGGGAACAATGTAACACCCCAAACTTCCATGGTATGATTCTCTTTGATAAATACAATAGCTTGTGTTGCATGTAGCTCAGGGTTCTAGCACACCACGGCCAATCAAACATGCCGTTTCAAAAAAGTAGTTATGAATAGTTATACCAACTTTTTTGAAATTTTATAAATTTTATTTTTTAAAATGGACTTCATTTTTGGATTCGGAATATCAAAATTTTATTAGGGTGAATTTTTGGAATTTTTCTAAAAATATTCAATTTTTGATGAATAGTGAAAGCACTACATTATTGTTTAAAATTGACTTTTTATTTAAATATTTTTTTAATTTAAATTTATTTTAAAGTCAAAATAGATATATAATACCCATATTAGTCCAATTTAATTCATTTTAGACATTTTATAATAAGATTATATATATAATTTCATTGAACTTTTTAACATCTTTTACCCACCTTCTAGGCATATTTACAAATTTCCATGAAACTTAATTGTACCGATTCTGTGAATTGAATTTTAAAAATATGAAAGACATGGGTTTCATCAGTAACTGAAATTTTGTTCAATAGGATGAAAATAAATTTTGGTGTATAGTCACTTTTTAATTTTATTTACCACGTTTAAAATGTAATTTGGTAATTAAAGGTAAAAATAATATTATAATAATATAAAATTACCCCAACACATGTCCTAATTCTATTGAAAATGTTTTTTTTGACCAAAATCAAACATAGGAAAAAACTAAGATGGTCTTTCATCCATTTGGGTTAGATTAAGACATTTATTATATTTTATGTAAAGATGAGTCAAAAGTGTTAAATTCAATTTTTTATAACTAAAACATTTTTCATATAGGGTTATACATAAGCTAAATTCAACTATAAATATTCATTATAAAGCTAAAAAATTTAAAAAATCATAGTATTTTATTTATAATTTTTAGACATTAAATATTTAAATTTATTTATGACACAATGATGATGTAGTAATTACCTTATTAATGAAGGATTAAAATAATTTATATAATAAATATTAAAATAAATGTAAATTGAACATTTTTATGCCATCAAAAAAATTTCATTGTGAATATGACATGTTTGTGTTGATTCAATGTCTTTTTTGAAGTAATCAATTTTTGATAACTTTAACAAAAACCAAATACTATATAGTGTCAAAATTGACATAAATTCATTTTTAAAACAAATACTATTTTATTAAATGATATAATAGTCCTAAAAATATAATATTTGTCCAAATGACTTAGATTATGTTATATATGTCATTATTTAACCACTTAAGGTTCTCTTGTAATTTTATAGTAACTATATTAACCGCGTAGTATGAAAATACAAGAAGACATGGTAAAAGTTCAACTATTTAAATAAGAGTTAAATATAAAAGATAAGGTTAATATGGTGACCTAAACTTATCTAAAACCTATTAGTTGAGAGTACTTCGACCCATCCTCACCTTATCCTTGAAATAAATCTATTTTCAACTATTAGAACCCAAAAATAGTTTTATAATAAATTAATATTTCAAGATTTGCCTAAATTGCCCTTCACCTCTCTTATAAAAGGGTACTTCCCCTTCTCATATATTCACACCTCCAAAGCCATTTGGTCCAGCCAACCCCTACTCAAATATCCTCCCAAATAACCTCAATTCAACCTAGACGCCTTGCATTGATCGGAAATCCAACCTAGGGATCTCTTTTGTTCAAATCAAAAGGAAGCATCTGAAGAAGAGGTGATTATTTCATCACCTCTTTCAATGCTATTTTATTCTTCTACTTCCTATTTATTTGTTGTTAACATACTAAAATAATAAACCTAGTACCTTATACATACCGAGTTCTTATTATAAATATGGTACCACCATATTCTTTATTCTATCCATCCTATGAATGACAAAGTCATCATGCGTGCCTACGTATGGCTTACCGTCTCTACGTTGTAGAGTAGTTTGTTATTCAACACTTCGTTATATGGATGGGTATAATAATGAGTATAATTGAAGTTAATAATAATTCTATCATGTTTATAATTCTATATATATAATATACCATCCAATTACATATGATTTCACCATCAATATAATGATATTGTCACACGTGCGTATGTACGGCTTACCGTCTCCGCGACGCGATGAGATTTCATTCCCCAACATAACCATTCAAGAATAATTTTCATTTGATGATAAAAAATAATTTTTAAAAAAATAATATAATTCTGGATATGAATCAAATACATCATATCCATAATAAACATGACTTACATTATAAAACATATAAAGTAAAATGAATCAGTTGACACTCGAAACAATGATAATACTAAAATATTACTAACAAAGTAATATTATAGGATCATATATGATATCATATTTATGTATTTTGTTCTTGTATAATTTAATAACAATTATTTAACCATTATACAGAAGGTTAACGTACCATCAACTAAGGATAAGTACAAGGTAAGCTTTAATTTTAGAATCTCTTTACTATTTGATGTTGTTTATATGTAAGTATCTAATGGGACTTCTTTATCATCCACATATGTGTTTCTAAAAAATGTATTTTAAAAAATTTACTATTTCATAGACTATGTTTTAAAGTCATTTATACCCTAGTTTGACTTTTAAAAAAAATTAATGTAATCTTTTCGTTGTTTTCCAAATAAGGTATGTTATGACCTTTTTATCAAATTGAGGAACGATTGTTTTTTAACTTATACAGAAGGTGTGGCTATTTTCGGACAATATAACACCTTTTAAGATCCCTTACAAAATTATAAGAATATTTTAAAAATAAATGTTTCCTTTTATAATTATGTGACTTTTAAATTATTTCAAAGTAGAAGGAGATATTTCTCTAAAATATTTTTTTAATTGATTTTATCTATGTCAATATCTATTGTTGAATTTTATGTTTAATTGATGTTGATTTATTATGAAATAATATTTCATATTGTATTGATAGTTTTATGATATGTTTGACTGTGGATGTCCTATTTTTATTTCATTCACAGTTTATGGTTAATGTATTAACATTTCGTATGTTAGTTTAGTAAGAATATTTATGTTATGTTTCACCTTTTTTTAATATGAGGAATGCATTGGACATAGTAAGTGATAGGTGGGGCCTGCTATGGTCCCTCAATTCATTTTTAGGTCTCATGAGACAAACTATTTTCTTGGAACAAGGCCTTGAAAATATTTTTATTCACAGTCTTGGCACGAGGCCTTGACTATGTGGTTATGATGTCCGACATTATGCATTCCATAATTATGAGATTAGGTATTGATATTACCTATGATTATTCGACTATTAGAATATCCATGTTAATAAATAAATTTCATTATTTGATTTATCTTTTCTACATTATGATGAATTTAGGTTTAAAAGGATTTTTTTAAGTCCTATACATTGCCTTAAATGTTTAGGCTTATTTATGATAGTTTTAGATATATTGTTATCCTTAATGAGCATCTAAGTTCACCCCTTTCTTTTGTTTAATTTTTCCTTGGATTCAATGATGTATATTATGACTAACTAGTAGGGATAGGATAAGGTATATGAGTGTGTTCAAAGGAGACACAATGTTTCTTTTTCATTTCATAATGTAATGTAAAACATATGTATGTATCTAGTACTTCCAAGTCTACTAAACTGATCATTCTTTCAGGACATGATCTCTTGTGATCATGCCAAATTTATGTGATAATGCAACAAATCTGGGTAACTGGGGTTGGGGGGTTACTCCACTTCCCTACTGGTGCCTCCCCGCACTGCCCCATAACCCATCAATCCTCCTATACTACTCTGACGCAGGAGCCCCTCCATTCCTGTGGCAAGCATCTCATCACAGTGGGATCCCACAAACCCTATTAATGTGTTGTTCATCTCGTGCGGCTCCGGCCTTCAAGCCACCTGCACCACCATCTAAATCAAGAGGTGGCAGATCCCTCTACTATTTATCTCAGATATAGTCAGTTTCCTCTAGTCGGAACCTCGCACTACTCACCAGAAATTCCTCCTACGGATGAACCCCCAAGCTATTCCACCTCACTAGACTCCCTGTTCGACACAACTTTAGAGGTCGGTTCTGTCATAAAGTAACTAGTAGTAGTAACATGTTGTGAGTCTTCCTGACCCAAATTTCCCTGAAATAGGCTCGGGTGGGTTAGCCCCACCAGGAAGCGACTTTGGGGGACCTGTCTAGCCCAGATCACCCCTTCACAGGTCGACACACCCCAGAATGGGGCTGTGCAGGTTTGAGTGGACCCACATAGGCCATGCCTAAGGTTTTTTTCTCCAGAGTAATTTAATTTATTCAATAATTAATAAAAACAATTAATTTAATTTCAGATGAAAATTAAATTAATTAAATATTAATTTTTGGTTATAATATTTATTATAGCATAATTTAATTTAACTTATAGTTTAATTAATTTATTTAATTAATTTAATTTTTATTTTTATTGTTAAATTAATTAATTGAGACAGAACGACGTATTTATTGAATTGAAAATAGGAATAAAGTTTTTAATTCAATTTAATGTCTGCGATTATTATTTAATGCAATTTTAATTTAATTCTGCATTCATATTTAACAAAAACATGAGTTAATGAGTATTGGAATGATCATGAGCTCTTGGACTAACCGATGAATGTTTGGTGTGAGTTTATTTATTTGTTTATTTATTTCACTTTTTTGTAACTAGTAGGTAAATAAGGAAATATGTGTGTTTTCTTGGTGTCATTATACACATAAGTACTATCCTGCTCATTCTTGGATTGGTATTTTTAACCCAAGACCCCCTCGCCTGCATGCGAGTAATTTTTTATAACGACAAGACAACAAGATATGCATTTCTTGCCAAATTATGGTGAAACACCAGATAGGAGCTGATGCATTGGATGGTTAGATACTATAATTTGAGTTGCAAGAAACGCAACTTAAGGTATTGCCCCTAGGGTCTAGGTTAGTCCGTTATTCACTCAATGTATCAACCATTAGTACAGTCTCATGATTAGTTCATCATTTTATTTTTTCATGTTTTATTATTTTTTTGTATGTGTAGTTAAGGTATTAACACATAGAATAATTGTAAACAAGAATTCATATATAAAATGAGGATTTAATGCGATGGATTTTTCTACTTCTTACGTAGTCAATTGTGATTGCGGTCACATAGTACATTCTAATAAAATAAAAAAATTCTTCTATCGCATTAGATATTACAAAATCCTCAGAGAAATATTAAGCTTGGACTGCCTTCCATCATTACAATTTTGAAAATACCTCCTCTTTGGGGTTTTGGTGTTGAAAAATGTGAGGGTGTCTCTTACTACTAGGTCGTTCTTATAAGAGTGGTGGGTTGAATTACCTAAAATGGCAGCAAGGGAATATCCGAATATAGCTTGTTGTAATTTTATAGGAATGTGTTGAGTAAATCAGGTAATGATTTATGAATTTGTGTCTTCAATCAACAGATCAAGGAACTGCGAGTTCAGGAAACTGTCCATCAAATGCTTACCTTAAACCCTCTATGTAGTGGCATACCCAAAGCTTATAGACTATCCAGGTTGGTTCATGGATCCCTTCCACTAAAATACAAAAGAGATGAGTATTCCAATTCTATCACAGAGGGTTACGAGAATTCGATAAAAATAGTGGGAGACATTTTCATGATTTAATTAATTAATCAATATGTCTAAACTAGTAATTGTGATGAAAGGGATCATCTACTAAAATTTATTTTTGTATAGAAATGGAAAGGTATACTACATGTTTAAAACTGGAATAAATAATGGGTAATGTAAATGTCCACACTGGAATGAGTATCCAAGAATAGTACAAGCACATGTGCACAATACTATTGGAAACTGAGGGTGCTACTGTCCCTATACCTATTAAACTACCTAAGGAATCAAGAGTGAAATTTAATATAGGAGACTAATGTATATATCATATGATTGTTATTTTATCATGCTTTCATCAATGTTTGATGTTATGTGAGGCTACTACATTAGGATATGAATGAAAAAATATGTAGTCTCATCTCTGAGAAGACTGTGAGAAGAATGTGAATCAATGATATGAATAGGTAATATTTACCCTGGATCTATATAAATTGAAAGGTGGGTTATGATGTCTCAATACATCCTATTCAAATAACATTTTCACCCCATGACTCATGTTTCGTTTTACGATACAAAACGAACAATTATTGAGTAAACGCTTCATCACGTTTTTTAAGGTTCTCCAAGTTAATACAAATATAAAATATAGGTAAACCATAAATTCTTATGGAGAAAAAATTCGAAGAAAAAATGAAAAGGATAATAGAAAGTCTCTCCAAAATCACATTTATAACATCTTCCAATCAATGAGGTATTACCAGGATGTTATTGGAATTACATATTAAAAAATAATACTATGGAAGTTTAAATGAAATAAACTAAATTAAAGAAGCAAGTACATGCTTCTTCTTAGGTTTTATTCATCAATGTAAATTGAAATGTCTTAGTTTTACTACTTGGGTATTAAATTAAATATTCCTTTCACAGATGTATATTTAAATACAATAACCAAGTGAGTACAAAAACATTACTAGAAGTCAGGGGTATTCTCTATGTGGCTGAGAAAGGATGATACATACGCCAGTGGTGAGAATTACATGTCATCGTTATTACCAAGTGAAAGATTCATTTAGAACTATTATTGAGTATAACCACATACATTCATCTCATGTGTCATTTTGTACATAAGAATACATTATTCTAGTTTCCAAAATGCATGTCACTTATGATATATCATGCTCAACAAATAGTTTAGTGACACATGAATTGTAGGCAATAAGTGATGAATATAAAAACGTAAGACTTATACCTGTTTTTGGAAAGATAATTCTTTGTCAAGAAACACTAAAAGTGGAAAAAAAGAATATAACCAGTATAGTATTTAGTCTTGGCACTGCTAAACACCATTGGTATTGTCGATATATTTAGTTAAATCAAAGAAACATTTAAAAACAACAGTATGCCAAAAATCATTCAGAATTAGTTTAGAAAGAGAGCATGAACTATTACAAGAATAATCTAGAGCTATATATTTAGTTCCCATGATTCTTTTATGTAATTAAGTAATTGTAAAGAGAAGTAATTTCATATTCATAAAATATGAGTTGCTTCATGCCGTAATGGCACAGAATATCTTGACTATGCACTCGTTAATCATGAAAATGTAGCGTAGAGTAATTCCTAAATGCACATTACCTTATCCACATCATGAAATTGATGTTAATGAGGAGGATTTAAGATTAAGTTTTAAATATCAACATTGATCAGAAAAATTTAGTGTGGACCAATTCCTAAACAAACATTTCATACCTCATAGTTATTCTGTAAGAAGTATCAATGTTGGAACTAGTAGAAACATCCATTATATTTCAAGATCTGCTTTAAAAGTAACAGTTATATCTAATAACTATATGTTAGCAACAGTGAAAAATTAATCATAGTCATAAAAAATTGGATTCCAATACTTTTTCAGAATATAAAAAAGCATACATTAGGAACAAAAACATTTTCCCTATATTATATTTACCCTAATAGTTGCTTAGAATATTACATAAATCCAAAATATAGAAAAGTTTTATTCAAGTGATAGAAGATAGTTCTATAAAATGGTTCACTTCTCTATTATATATAGTGGGATGATGTTTTACTTGAACTTATTCAATTCTCAAAATGCCAAAATAGTTATCATAGAAAAAATTTCCACAAGTACATGTTGAGGAGGAATGTTCCAAAGACACATACTTCATAAGAAGGTTTAAAACCAAGGACATGGTTTTGAGTTCACTATGGGTGGTGATACACTATTCATTGAGAATAATAATTTCTACAAGTAAACAATGTATGGTAATTATCTAATATTCACATGACCAATTAAAATTAAATAATGGATTCGATGTATCAAATTACAAAGGGTATTATAATTTGAATATTGCGGTGGGTATTCAAGTGAGTTGAAACATGCATGGGACAAGCATGGTACCAACAGGACTCGATTAGTAATACTAACTTAATATCCCTAAATACATTATAATTTTACTTTTCATAGATAATTTCTGTGATCACATTATTAGAAATTGTATTTCATAACCATCAATCATGGAAGGTGTCTATAAAAATCAACTAGAAGTGGATGGTCACATCACCGAATGCTAATAAAGATCACAAGTTACTAAAATCCAGTTTGGGGTAGAAGTAAGCATCAGGATCATCAAATATTCATTTGGAATGAAGTTTTTCCATGATTCTACTAGTGTTAAGTGGGAGCTCTTTGGTTTTCCAAGTGAAATATGTTCAGAAACATATTGAAAATGAATATTGGTCTTACAATTAGTTATGACAATGATGAAATTGATTCCCAGTGATTTACATAATGTAGCAACCTATGTTCTAGAGAACAGGATCAATTGAGGTGTATCTAAAGGTTTCTTGGACCAATTAAATCATACATATAGTGACATAATATTGAAAAATACAAGTCAAAATAATTCAAGAGATTAATTGTTTCTAGTGTCACATGGAATTATCTCCCTATGTTCACATGTATAGTACATGGGAAGAGATTAAAGTGATAAGTTAAAATCCATAAAATTAAACTATGGATTAATCGCATATGGCATCATATGTAAATGAATAGATATTGACATGATATACTTTATAGTAGGATAGTATAAGTTAAATTCAGTAGCACTATAAGTGAATAAGCCAGAACTATTTGATTATACTTTGGCATTTAAAAAATATATGTACCTGGTAAATAGAGAAGAAAGGATAGTAGTTTCCATGGGATACAAAATAGCCTTCCTAGTATCCATGTGATCTAATATTGTATCCTGGATAAGGTGATGAGTGAGACAAGCTCATATAATCTAGTGGTAGTCATACCTATAAATATCGAGTACATTTCAGCTTCTATGGTAACTAAGAAGCGGTTAAATGCAACGATTTGATTTAAGTCTTATAATCGCACCTAGAAAGAAAAAAATATTATCATAATTTAAATTATAATACTCTTACTAGCAAAGATGTAATGTCATGATAGTGGACCAATGGTATATACTCAGGGATACCATCTCAAGGAGATTAGGTCTCAAATAGCAGATATTCCACACGGCAGAATCATGGTAGGCCTAGCAGAAAAAGTTGTGACTCAGCAGAAACATGATCTTTTCTCATGTGAGAGATAACAAGTATGGTTAGTAAGTTGGCTCTAGTGAAAGTGAGAGTTCTGAAATAGTTGGTTCCCTATACCAAACTATGTAGTGTTTTTTATTACCATATAATGTATATAGTTAGATATACATTATGATTACTTACCATTGTAGTGTAGATATCTCCACATCCACTATTTAATAATAATCTCCATAGAATAATTGTCTTTTCGAAATGTTATAGAAGATCCCAAGATATAATTATAACCTTGAGATACCATGAGATTAATATTAACTATGTCATACGTTCTAGATATATCTTACTTGTTGGAAACCTTAAATGTTAGACTATCAAGTGTTGTGGGCTAATAACCATTGATACATCTTCTCATGAATTTTTCTCTTGGTAATCTATAGTAGTGGGATTATGAGAACGGACATGTCAACAGGAACACCACATGTTTTGGGTCTCATTAGATGTTTCTATCTATGATCATGTGTAATGGTCTCCTGAATTGAGATAATTACTAGTGCTTTCATTTGATCTTCTACTTTGATACCAGACGAGATCCATGATATTGAAATCTTGGTGAGGTAGTTTCTGTTGGGTGCATCGTTGGTGTCATGACATTGTTTGAATGGTCATGAAATGGTTTTTTACATACAGGTGAATGAATTTATATATCTCAGGCCATGCTGATAAGGATGGTAGTACCTTTATAAGACAATGGCATTTACAGTAAAGTGTAAATCCATCTAGTCAAATCAACGCAAAATGAAGTAAGAAAAGAAAAATGACACAGGTGTGCGTCCTACATTATGATATATTTAAAGGAAAAGAGATTATATTACACAGTATGTGTGTGTAGGTTGGTTTTCACTACTGTGACAATCCTTATCTCTTTAGGGTCCATGATGGGTTTCTAGATCCCACTATTGTTCTATGAATACAATTCACTACTGTCGAGATAATGGCTTGAGGGTCATACACAACATCGGATTCAAGAATCTCATGTATTCAGATGAATAAGAGTTTTGGACATAGTGCGACTAACCACTAGGGTATAATAATTGTCCAAGAAGATATGATCACCAATGAAATAAATAAAATCATATTATTTATGTTAAGACTATTGATCATAGAATTTATTTATTAAATATATGTACATCATTTTAAGTAAATGTATGAAAATTATTATTTGACCGAATATTAAAATATTCAAGGCTCAGTTAATATTTGTGGGAACAAAGAGTCATGTTAATGAATCCCTTATTATAACATAATATATTTAATATATAATAGGAAAGTTATAATAATATTTACGACTCAGATTAGTAGTCATAACATGTTGTTTATAGTATATTAAGTATTCATGGGACAGAGAGTCAATGCCAAGTATTTTAATTACACACTATATTTTGAAGAGGAGGGCCTCCCACTAGTGACTATTCAGGGGATTTCACTCTGCTCTTCTATATGCCATGATCTAGAGAGATATGATTTGGATTCAGGACCACGGATTGAGATCTCTCTTATGAATTGAAAGTGAGGCAATATGGTTATCATCGTAGAATTGAATGTGTCATTAGAATTCCATGATACTACCCATATTACAATGATCAACACTCCTGCAGTTTCTCAAAGTGTGTATGGACAATATAGATGAATTTTTCTTTGTATTATTTGTGCGGTGATCGCCAACAATGAGTAAACATCGTTCACAGCTTCATATCTAAACAAGTTATTTTTGCATTTTTATTTTTTTCTTAATACTCCTCACATGAGATCCTCATAATAAACTGTGATGTGATTTTCCGATCTCAACATGTTCATATTGGATATCAGTGAAAATTTTGAAAACCCATTTTGGGTATTCCACTATGTGCCCAAAATATTCATACCAAATACTCATCACTATTAAGATCATCCCCATGATCATATTGTATAATCCTAGCTAGAAATCATCATTATGACATCTTAAAATAAACACGACACACTATGGTCAAAGAGATTATCTATGGAGCTGACCCAAAAAGACATGTACACCACAACACATTCATGTATGATGCTTGTAGCAGTGTTTATCCATCAAAATGATTCTAAATTTACCATTTTATAAAGTAAGTTCCATTGTATATTTGAATACATACATTGGTCGCTGCACCAACACTAGATTATCTAGCCTGAGATCCAAGATCGAAACAATTTATCATTGTTTCCTTAGTTCCCAAACTAATCTCATTGCTATAAAATGTCCAAATTTGTTCTTGATATGCACACCCACTCCGAATCCACTATTCCCTGACCCATTCTATCAGGACCTTCCAGGACAGTGATAAGCTAAGTGTGAAATCCCAAGCCCCCTTTAATGGGCCATAGCATAGAGACAAATACAAAGCATACATAACACACATATGGGATACATTAGCCTAATTAACTATACACAAGAACACATATCCAAATACCCGTGCAATACTAAAAGGTAAATTAAAAAAATACCATATTTCATTAATAACATATATCCTACATTAGATTCTGATAGAGTACTAGAAATAAATGAAAGGGATAATTAAACTTACTCTTAAAAGTGTAAGAGAGTCCAACCTACTTAGAAATAGGGGGAATGCGATCAAATTCAACACCTAGTCTAACCATGGTTGGTCTATTTCATTATGCACTAATTTATCATGACACTCCAAGGGAAACCTGAAAAGGTATTCCTTCTACATAATATATTACATGTGCAGGAAGAGACCATGCATGGGTGAGTATTACAATAACTAGTAGGAAATCCTGAAATCTCTAAGCATAAATAATCAAGAGTTGTGAGATAATTAAATCAAAGGAATTCCAATCAGGATATAAGGAAAAGAAATAAATATTACCATAATAACCTAGGTATACTCAACATATATTCTAATAGTCAAAGAGGTATCAACCACTATTAGCTACACAATTAAACTTGAGGCTTCTAGGTGACACTCATCTTGGATATTTCACTCTATAAGCCATGTTTTTATTATTGGCACCCATAAATGACGTTATGATTTTAAGGCATCACAAAATAAGTACACAATAGAAATACCAAGATGTAACAACTTGATAGGGGATTACACAAAAGACCACTAGGGGACACTACAAAACCTAAGGATTAATCTACTCGAGAAATTATTGATTCCATGTGCATGGTTATCATGAAAAATTGGTGAAACCTGCCTAAGGAAGAACATATGATAGAGGATACGACACCATTCCTTGTATATGGATTCCAAAAACTCTATCCATGAAAAACCTATAAAGGGGATACCAATCCTATTATTAGGATGTAATTCCATGTTGTACCCTTATAAGGATTAACCAAGGGGTCACACTCAGCTAAACATGGTATAAATTGAATAGATGGAGGACCAAAACTTTTCCTAAAATAAATACATAATGTCCACTAGAGAGTACACGGTGTGTCTCATCAGTCGTTACACTACCCATGCCTCACAATATCACAAGTCATGTAATCCTCTATAAACATGGAGTGTCTTTTAGGGGTACATGGTGTGTTGAGTTTTGGTCGGCAGTTGGAGTTCCACATGCCTATGTTTGTGTATATCTGGTTGTTCTTTGGTACTTTGGGCCATTCCCATGTACTTGGTTGTGTCAGTGTTCCATGTCATTCTAGTTTCCACTATTCATGCCTATGTGCCTGGATGTGTTTGTTCAATTGGACCCTGCTAGGGACCGATCCCTCAGCACCATATCAAATGGTGTTTGAGATGTTTCACATTGCATGTGATAATTTTATATATACAAAATGACATCACAAAATAATAAGGGTTGAACAACATGTGTTCTCCAGAATAAATGATATATAGATGGAAATTTTTCAGAAAGTTAATATCTCTTATGTGTATTTTATATTCTAATACCACCACAAAATATAATTCTAATATCACTAATGAAATGAAATATCAATCCATCTGAGCTCGTCTAACATATTTAGCATAATTATAGTCATCCGAATTTCATGATAATTTTTTCCCATTACATCATTCCATCAACGCATACCAAATTGGGAAAATATAGAACCTTTATCCACTCTTATTCTTATTCCAATCTTTATTGTCATCAATGCACCACGATCAAGAATTAAAACCCATGGTACCTATATGTTGTAAAAAATAATAGTCATGTGATGATATAATACTGATGACTTTTGAAATTTTCCTCGAAATGAAATTTTGGTGATGAGCGTTAGAAAGAATGGGGAAGAAATTCACAATCAAAAAATATGAACAAACCTATATTTATATTTTGGTTGGAAACTATTTTTTATTCTCAAAATAATGAATGAAGTGAAATAATAAGAAAAAATATCAATTCTATATAACCCATGGAAGATAAACCTAATTCCAAAAGGAAAGATCGAATCGTGGATCAATCTATTAGTGGATTGATTCATGTTCATCATGGGTTAAACAAATTCATAAATAAACCATGAAAATAAAGCACCATACAATTATTTGGATCAATAATTTTTAAAAAATGATTTTGTGCCATCATCATCAGTGAGATATGCATCTCTATTATTGTAAATGACCCCGACATTACTGATCCAATTTTTAATCCCACAGTCATTTTTAAATCTCTCCGTAGTTCACTACTCTTAAATATTGAGGTTATGAAACTAACCAAAAGGATTTTTAATAAATGTTTATTTATAGAGGATATTGGGTCACTACATCAAAACAAGACAAAATTAATTCATTATTTTTTTATTATCATTTTGGCATGTGATAAAAACTTTTAAGACACTTAGAATAAAAAAATATTACATTAATCCTCGAGTAAAACCATATTCTAGAATCAACAGCAGGCTCAGTTTTATAATACAAGACACCACTCAGGATTTATTCCAGTATTCCATAAAACCCATGTACTTGTGATATTAATATATTTAATATCAATATCAAGCCTCACTAGGCCTTAGAATCCCATGAGGACTCAACTCCTTTCTCATAAAATATTATTCGACATTTTCCCAATATTTACAAGGGAAAAACATTCTCATTACAATGTCAAACCAATACATGTATGAAAAATGAAATATTTATCACCCAAAATAATGATTTTAATAATGAATTAGTTTTAAAACAGTGGTAAGATATTTTATGTAAATCATATATGATATTTTAGGTATGAATATGGGTTTTTAAAATATTTATAATAAATGTATATTTATCATTAAATATTATCAAATGATTATTAAGAAAGATGAGAATTAAGGTAAGTGTTTATATTACAATCTCATTTCTTTTCAAGATTTTCTATGCAAAATTTTCCATTACGGGAAATTATATTGTTATTATCCTTTAGAACCCATATATTTTATTCACATCCAACTATTCATGATATTTTTAAGAAAGAATGTGAATTTCTTCTCTTCAATAATTAAAAAAAATTGAGAAATTATTTTTAAATAAAAGTCAACATTATTTCCTCTTTGGATGATGAATGTTTTCTTCAATATCAATTGTCTAAAAAATTATTTTATAGATGTTATTAAAGATAAATGAAATTTTTTAAATTTTTATTTAAAATTTCATTTGATTTATTTCAAAAGTACTAAAAGGAATATTTTTTAAAGAAATATTATTTGAACAATTTATTTTTTACATTTTACAAAAATGTGAAAATAATGATCTTTTTTAACATATATAGTGTGAATATATTTTCCACTATCATGTTCATTATTTTAATTGCATCAAAATTTATAATATTACATGTTAATTTTCAATAAAAATTTATTCCCTGATATTTTGGTAATTTTTAAATTTTATGTGTTTTTAAAATAAAAAATGGTGTTTTCCTCAATAAATATTCCAAAATTATTTTATATTCATTTTTCATTTATGATAATATTAATGTATGTTACTAATGATTTACTAGGGATATGATCCAATGAAACCATATTTATTCTTTCTCTGGATGGGTTATTATTATGATGATGGCATGTTCATAAAACCCTTTTTCAAATGGGTTATTCTATAATGATGTGATGAATGTGATATTATATAGTGGAACACATATATATGGTTTTAATTGTGTGAAATGTTGGATTAGAAATATATATCCCTCTAATGAATTGGGTAAAGCACTATATATCATGAGATAATTATAAGAAATGATTTTATGATCTTGATCCACTATATGAAAAAAGTAGGTATGTCATATCCACTATGATATGGGAAAAAATGGTGATTCTTGGTCTTCTTGGATATGATATAATCAATTTTTATCCCTGACATTTGTAATGGTTTCTTTTCTTATGATGTTGTTGCACTCTTATGACATGTTTTTATGCTAATGATTTGAACTCATGGCTCATGAATGATTTTTTTTTATGATTTACCAATCTTATGACATGCTAATATTTTGTTCCATGACTTGTGATTATGAACTATGAAATGTGGGTTGTTATTTTCTATTTATAATAATAGGTTATCATTTCCTTCTATTTATGATATTCTAACATATAATTATTAATTGATATCTATCATGTTAACCCTTACTAATAATAAGATCTCTCCCTTTTTATATTTTAATTTCCTCTAGGTTATGAAGAAGTGTACTACGTTTAGTGATTCTATAAGGGTACCATATATAATGAATGATGTAAGAGACGATGAAGATTGTACTTAAATAATATGTTTATGTATATAGTATCTAAGTGCACTAAACCTTTAGAATTCTAAATCATGTTTATTTTGAAGATATATTGAGTTTTCATAAAAAATATGTAATATTATATATTCTATTATCAGGTATCTATAATATAAATTTCATGGATGTGGTATCACATTTGAGAGATCTAGATTTTAAATTGGGGTTTACAAAAGAAACTTTATGGCTTGAGGAAAATTTAAATAACAAACATTGAAGGAGAAAGATGAAAAAATTGAATTAAATTACCTTGAATAAAATTTAATTCATTATATAATATAACAAATAGATATTAAATACACCATATAAAATTAAATTGGTTCATAAAAATTAGTAAGAATCAAAAAATTGAAATTGTGACCCATAAACCCTTTCAAGTAACATAATATTTGAAGTAAGAATAATTTGAAAATTAAGTTATATAAAATATTTTTAAAACACTATAAATGATGGATTAAATAAATTATAAATTATTAATTAGGTATAAAAATCAATCATTTAACAATAGAGTCCAATATGATATCTTGTAACTCAATGGATGCAAACTGAGTTATTAAAAACCTTAAAATTTCGGTAACTTTTGATCCAAAACCACATGAGTTAAAGAACATGGAATAGAACATTTAATATCATTAAATATAATAGAATAAAAATATGGACTTAAAATGGGCAATTCATTTCACCATAAAAAAGAAACCATGGTGTATAACATAAACAGGTCCCAAGAATTGAAATTTTGGACCAAGTTCCCTTGCCTTATTTTCCCTACTTAGTTGAGTGCACTGTAATATCATCTATAAAAATAATAAATAACTTAATATTATATTTCATATACTTATTTTTATACATTTTATTTTTTATACTTAATTTTTGGTCATTTTTTAGGATTATTTTAGTTATCTATAGTATATTTTTTTACCAACGAGTGTTAGTGACTTTAATAATTTCATGCATGCTTCATGATATTGATCTTATTGAAAATTATTTGATAAAAAATTCATAGTTACTAGATAATTTAAATTTATTTCATTAATAATTTATATTTATTTATAATGAAAAAATATCATTCTATATGTGTTTTAGATATGTTTTGTGAAAATGGAATTGGTGTCGACTTATTTTGATGATTTTTTTGATCGAATATTATATTTTAATAATGATTTAAATACTTAATTTAAAATATATAGAAACATAAACCAATAATTATTTTATTATTTAATTCTAATAATATTAGTATTTAACTTTCTATATTAATCCATTATAAAGTTTTATAGAATCAATCATGTAGGGGGGGCATACTTTCCCAAACAATAACAGGTTATAATTTGATGAGTGGGTATGCTTAAGGAATTTTTTATTTTGATATAAAACAATTATAACATAATAATGATGATATTATTTATATTTTTTAAGGTTTTAAATAATATTTTAATGTTTTTGTATAAATAGTTAAATCTAGATGAAAAATGAAAAATGTTATTTCGTATTGGAAACCGTTTGCATGTACACACGATGAAAGTTTTGTTTTTATAAGTTGATAGGGACGAATAAATAATTATTGTTTCATTAATATAATAACATTTTAGATTAATAATTTTACATAATTTATTATATTATGATTAATTTTATGTGTCTAAAAAGAAGAATGTATGGGAAAAAACCTAATGATAAGGGAGAAATTTCTGTAAAAGAAATTAATCTTTTCATTGGAGCCTCTTTTATTTTGAAGGGGTTTGAAAAATCTTAAGTACCCAATGGCTCAAGAAAGTGGGATACAGTTAATGATTTAATATAATGTTATAATTAATGTAAAAAATTAAAATTAATAGGTTTGTCATGAAGTGGTGGATTTGTGTTCATTTTGTAAGTGAGAAGATGGAATTTTTATGAATACATGTTACTTTTCAATGATGGAATTAAACTATTCAAGGTTCAATAGATCCAAAAATGGGTAAATAAGGAATTTTAAATTTTATTTATGCCTATAATCCTATATAAATTTTTTTTTATAAATTATTGAGTGATTTAGGGTTTTTCATCATAGTTTCTAACTTTTCCATAATTAACCCCTTTACCGTGGTAATAAATTCTAAACATAAATAATCAATTTTAATAACCAAAATTAAAATTAATATTATTTTATAATTAGGATATTATAATTTAAAATAATAAAATAATTTTATAAAATAAAATTTCTATGATTTATAAAAATTAATTTTAGTATTAGCACACATAAAGAGTAAAAACCAATTTTTATAAAATATTTATTTTAAGCATAAATTTTTTATCTATGATAAAATTATAAATGTTTTTAATTTAAAAATATATATATAAATATAATGAAGTTTATCTAGCATAAAATTAAATCTACAACTAAATATCACTATAAGAATTTTCAATAAAAAGAACAAATCAAAAATAGTTTCTTTTATTGAAAGATATTACTTAGGTTTATAAAATGTTTATCAGGGGTTTTTTAAATTCAGAATAGTGTATAAAAACGAATATTTGCACTCCATACACACATATTTGATCATTTAAAAGGTTTTATAATCTTATAAGTCTTTATTATATAATGATACAGTAATTAAAGTTATAGATTTTGTAAAAACATTAATTTCATAATTCACCTAAAAACTATTCCAGAAAAATTCCAAAAATTCATAATAAGTGAATTTTAAAGTTATAAATTCAAAAATGATATTAATTTTATCTGATTAAAATTATATAATTATAAAATTTACTTTTTAAAATAAAATAAAACATATAATTAAGACTTATTTTATTTAAAAATGTCATTTTTAAACATTAAGGTTTCTTTATATAATTATATACCAATTTCTAATTTAAATAATGTTAATATACTATTTAATATATTTTAAAACAATATATTATCATATTAATTATTTAAAATTGTTTTATTTTATTTATTAATGTTTTAAAGGGTTATTTGATAAAGAAAAATCCACTTTTAAAATTTAAATCATATTAATTATTTTTCTTCTAAATATAATAAATTTTAATTGACTACTATCTATTTATTTACTATATGTTTTATTGTTATAATAATTTATTAGTAAAATTAATAATATATTTCATGGATCATTTTAGTTTAATTTTTCATGTAGAACAATTTATTGATATAATATTAATTTAAGAAAAATATATTGTTGAATTTCAGGTCATTACATCCCCCAACACTTAAATAAATTGTACCCTTCCATTTTTAATTATCACTTTTGAATAAAAATAACTAATGGTATCTATAGATAATCATGAATTAATATATATATTCTAAGAGATACAAAAAATTATATCTTAATGAAGACTATGTAACATATTTTTCCCCTCATAATCGGCATATGTTAATATTATCAACCATTTTGTCCAAATATGACTCGATAGATAAGTCTATGTATTTTATAGAAATATACCTTCCACAAATTAATTTTTGAGACTATATTTCCAAAAAATATTAAAACCAAAATTATTATCATAATATATAATATAATTAGAGTAAATGATCATATGAATATGAAAGATAAATCCTAAGATGTCTTCTATAATGAAACATTCATTTCAACCTATGATACTTTCATTTCAATTAGGTTGAACATGGTTCATCCTATAACTCTATTGGTTTAAACTAGGATGTAAAAACACATTTTCCTATTAGGTTCTCTAGGATTTCTATGCATATATTACATCCTAAAATTTATTTTAAATTCTTCATAATGGTTTATAAAGAGAATATAAGATACCCAAAGAAAATTACATAGCAATGTTAAGACAGATGAATAGTTTTTAGCCCACTCTTCATGAACTGTAGTAAATATTTATTTGATAACCAATAAGTCGTTTTCATGGTGATTACACCTATGTGCGTCTATTGAAAAGTCACATCCAATTTCCATTATCCAAACAAGGATATTATTTCCAAAAAACCTACAATGTCTACTTTACAAAAACTTTTGGATGTTATATAATAGATAGAATGATTCCTAGGGTTCCCAATAATGTTTTGTAAAATAATTCCCAAAATAAATAAACCATTATTTAATAGAAACCAAGGAAAACTAATATAAATAAAAAAAATTATTTAATTATTTTACATGAGTAATAATTTTATTCAAAAAAAATCACATGAAACTAGAGAATCTAAGGTTCAGTTTCTTGCATGATTAACTACTTAAACCAAATAGTTCATTAAACTCATTAATATTTATCTTAACCACTCAATTATAAACCCACATCCAAATACTTCATTAGTAATACCAATATTCATATCTGAGGGAGATTAAAATATAAGAAAGGGGTGAGCTCAGATGCTCAGTAAGGGTAAATATAAGAAATAATAGTCAAATATCAAAAGTGACAGTAAGATGGGAATATGAGTATAATCAGGATACATAATAAAGCAATATATAATAAATTATGGAAAATAAATTATGATGTAATCCATGACATGAAATAAAAGAAATGAATATCATAAAAAAGGCATAAACATGCAATGTAACATATCTTAAAAATAAAATAAACATAGAAAGGTGGAACAAAAATAATCATAGGAAAAAAAATATGAAAAATCCACGTATGACCACACTTTATGATATGAAAAATCTAAGTATTCCCAACCTTTAATTTCTAAAGAAATCCAAGTATTCCCAGTCATTAATTTGAGAACAAATAATATAAGTTTGAACTTTAATTTCTGAATAAATCCAAGTATATGCACCCATTAATTTCGGAAACAATAAAACATTTTCCAACCGTTGATTTTTGAAAAAAGTGAAATAATGTACAACCTTTAATTTTCCAGTAAATTCAATTACGTCCATGTTTCTTTATCTCATGAAATTTAAAAACTTAAAAAAAATACATTGACAGATGAAATAGTAAAACACCTATAACAAACCCAACTCTAGAAATTAAGATTCAGTGTCTAATTTATTAAATTGTTACAAGATACAAGGATCACATCACTAAGTATTTATCAGTTTAGTATTCTTGAAGAACAAGATGAAAAAAATATTCCCATTTTATATTGGTAATAAAATATATTAATATAGTGAAAGTAAATATTCTACATATTTGAACTCATTCAAAGATTATTTCTTCGTATCCTTGTTAAAGACAACAAATTCAGAGTGAGCCAAAATTCACATTGAAGGTTATATGATATAGAATAATTTATGAGTAAATAATATATAATCAATATAGAAAGGTAAATAACTAAAAACGTGATTCATTAAATCAATAAATTTAATATGAAATTCAACCATGAATAATATCAATGCAATAATCTAAATGATAATAATAAATAAATTCCCAATAGACAAAATTAATAAGGTTTGAAAACATGATATCAGGCATCATGAAATATTTATCTCCAATTCCTTATATCGAGATAGTTTATGTACTGGGTAGGTATATACTAAAAAATTTATTTAATAAGGAAATCTAATGGGTTTATCCTATAAGATCCATCTATGCATCTAGCGAATATCTAATTTCAGGTCCCACCCATCAATTCATGTCTAATGCAATCATAATTTGTTGATTGGTTAATTTAATTAATAAAAAATATTCCTTATCAAAAAATATATGTATTGAGTAAAGGATACACAATATTAATATTTCCCTAGTTAATAAAATTACATTAATTTTAAAACACGATATAAATAAATGGTATATGGTTTTAGGTAATAAGAATATCCATGATACAAATAATATGGATATTTAAGAGAAATTTAATTTTTCAATAAATTATGATCACACGTAATTAAATGTTTCAAGATAAATTTGATGACCACAAAATTAATAAGAGATAAAATATGACAATAAATTCATCTGAAATATATATTTTTTGTAATAAATTAATATCTTTTAGGTAAAAAGAGAATTTTGAAGTGAAAATTTAACATAAGTTTTCATTAAATAATTTTATTTTTAAAATAATTGATAAATTTTATAAAATAAATATCATAAAATGGTTATTCTATCAATAAATTCCATTAACATTGTATGCATAAAAATGTAACATTCTTTCTTAGAATTTGGTAATGAAAATAAAAAATTATTTTTTAGAAATCATTATAAATATTTCTTTTAGACCTTATAGAAATTGAAGCATAACTAAAAATATTCTTAAAATAATTTTCTAAATAAAAATTATTTTTTAAAAACATTTTTAAAAAAATAATATGTACATGGAATAAAAATTTACCTGATAAAAAAATTAGAAATAGTTTTATCTTAGATTTTTATATAATTGATTAAATTAAAAAAAATTATTGGTAATAAATGAAAAATAATTAAATATACACAGGATAAGAAAATATATTAATTTTATGAAGGATAGATTATAATATCCCATAAAAAAATACTAGAAATCCAAGAAAAATGATATTGTGAGATAATTTTTTACCTATTTGGTAACTTTTAAATTATATCTCAATAAAAGTGGAATCATGAATTGACACTTAAATAATAATGAATAAATTTATATTTATGTTAAAATTCAACATTGGGGTGTAATGTACACCATATAAAATCAAATATCTTCATAATACCAAATATATCTCAATGGAGTTGAAATTTAGATGAAATCCATTACAAAAATCATATTATTGAAATAAAAATCAATTAATGAAGTGATAATGTTTAAAAAATATATATATACAAATAAAAAATGGAAATAGAAAATAATACAAGAATAGGTCATTTTATATAAAATCATTGTATAATGTAGTTAATTATGTTGAAGTATAACCCAATGAAAGGAAATCAAGTTAAAGAAACCCCTTACTTCATGATTACACTTTCTTGAAAAATATTCAGCCTCATATATATTGGTTTTAAATTTTCTATTAATTTATTAAATAACCATATTAATATTTTTAATATCATATATGATCCACTTATATCATTTTATCACCCCTTATTCAACATTTGTTTGTTATTATCCTTGTTTCGGGTATTCACTGCTTAGTTTTCTCAACTATGTTTCATGATAAATGTTATCCTTATTGTGTATGGGTTATAGTTTCAAAATATAAATATTGATATTAATTTTATAAATATCATACATATTCATTAGATACATTTTTTATAATCATTCATGAAATGTGGTCATGGAGAATGTATCGCATCACTTCCTGGAGATGATAAGTCATATATATTCACATTTTACAAAATTATAACAATCCATGTGGGGCGGTTAAGGAAAACAAATTACATCGATTCACTGGGTTTAAATATTCCATACACACAAGTGATTGTTTTATTACCCATTTGATTGATAATTCAATGGATTAATATAATTCCATAAAAATAAAAAAATCAGTTTATTAGAGATAATGATGTCATTATATTATAATTTTTATTACATAATTTAAGGTGGAAAAATAAGAAATAAAAAGGAAATATCTTGGTTAAGAGAATTTTCATCTCTTTGAGAAAACAACTTTGGATCTCTTCTTAAAGACCCTTGGGTTGGTATTTTGGGAATACCCACAATTCTATAAAATGTATACATATTTTATAGAGATATTTTTAGAGGATTTTATCTAGTTAAATGTGTCATGATGTGTTAATAAGTGAGGGTAGGATGTTCTATTTTATAATTGGGTTGAGTGCCACAACATCTAATTTTTCCATGTTTGAAAATATTATTAATTCACTTTCTTGAAAATAGGCATCAAAAATGACTCATATTAGAAGTTGATAAGTGAAAATTTGAAAAAAAAAGAATAAATGATGTTTAATAAAGTTTTTACTTCATTTTAATAATTATCTAATTATTTACCCTCTTCATTAACCATTTTAAACCTTAACCATGGTAACAACTTTTTCAATCTTAAAGGGTTATAATTGTACTTATAAGCTAAATATTGGCACATAAATAGAAAATGGATTAAATTTTAGAAAATTTATAATCCTATTTTTTCTATTTAATTGTATTTATTATTTTAATATAATTTACAAAAATATTATTTTTTATAAAATAGGATTAATGTCATGTTTAAAAACATTCATTTAAATTTAATTTAAAGACATGAAGACATTAATGGAATCTGAATATAAAATTTTAAAACATAAATAATATGTACTTTTAATTTAAATAATTCATGTAACTAAATAATTCATCAAAATTATATTACTTTTAATGTTTATAAAATCATTTAATTTATTTTTATACTTCTCATACAAGAATTGTGTCAGCATGGTATATGATTTTAATAAAATAAAATAATCACAAAAAATAAGAAATAAATTTCTATAATAAAAATGATTTTATTATGTTTAAAATAACCATTAATATTAATCTAAAACTTATGTATATTCCCTATATTAACATATAAGATAAATTTTAAGGAAAGAGAATGATATTTGGTATTTTTCTTTACATGAAGTAATATAATTGTCATTTTTAATGGAAAATAGAAAAAAATTATATATATTGAATTTAAAAATGGGTATGGTATGATTAATCTCATAAAATTAAATAAATTAAATTGGTGTATATATTTTTTATGCCTTGTCACGTTAATTTTACCCTTTATTACACAATTTACACTTTACCAATGTAATAACTTTTACGACGATCAATATTCCTAATCCCTAAAAGTAAAAGGGAAATATTAACCAAATTTTAACATCATGATTTGAAATATAGAATAAATTTTTAATGATTAAAATTTTATGAGTTCTATAATCTAATTTTAATATAAATGTAAAAAATGCAATAAAATACAGATTCTAAGAAAATAGTTTTTGAGCATAAAAATCACTTATATCAAAATCATGTAAAATACAAATCCTTGTGGTATTAAATATATTATTTTTCATAAAATTAATTATATATAATTTTATGTAAAAAATACAAAAATATATTGGGATTTCTAAATTACTTTATCTCATGAAAATGATTGAGTGTATTTGAAGAATCGTTATTTTTCACTTTGCACTAAGATGTCAATCATTTTGAAAAAATCCAAAAATATCACCATAATTTAATTTTTATACTTTTATTCTAGAATTTTTTCCCTTTAATAATTTATAATTTATAAAATTTATATATATTAATTATAATTTCTATACACAAAATGAAATAAATTCATTTTTGAAGAAAATACATTTTTGATACCTAAAATGATTTCACTAAGAATTGAGTTCTTATTTCCTTAATATCCATAAATACATTTGTATTAATTAGAACCATTATAAATATAATTTATTATGTGTTTACTCATATTCATACCCTCCAATTCAATATTAAGGTTATAATGGTCAAATTTTAAAAATAATATTTTTATAATATATCTCAATCTTCTTAAATCCAAGTGTTGTTTATTATGAAATCTATCAATATTATTATTATTTTAAACTATTTTTTTTGGGTGTTACACCACCCTTAATTATCCAGACAAATGTGTGTTATATAAAACCAATCATCATTTCATCATAAATACCAATGTAAAAAAATTGGCTTCATATCCTTTTCAAATATAATCATATAAGGAAAGCATTCATATATCCATTAATGAATGTGATAAATATAAAAAAATGGGTATCCAAGAATAAAAAATTAGTTTTTAGGAAGATACCATTCAATAAATTATATGGAATTTAAACTATATAGATAAATGGGATATAGTTGAGTCAATAATTTCCCTAATTAATCCATGTATAGAATCTTGGTGAATACCCTTCAATCAAAGAAATTAAAAATAGGGTATTCACAAAATAAAGTAATTATAATAAATTTTATAACTATTCGCAGTGGATGGATTATAAAGAAAAAGTTATTGATGGATCACTCCTCTGATAGAAAATAAAATTTCATAATATATCATGAAAAATAAGGTGGGTGGTATTATTTGATTAATACAATTGATAAAACGTAATATATTTCAAATTATTATGATTTATGAATATTTTTAAAAGTTTTTTAAAAAATATATAATTGTATACAAGTAATACCTTTGAAATTTTGAAATAATTTTAAATTAAATATTGTATAGAGAAATGAGATAAATAATTTATTTTAGAAATCAAGAAAATGTACATAGAGAGTTTATAATAAAATGAAAATGGTGGTGGAAAGATAAATTTGCATGGAAATGTTGAAATTGAATCATTTTTTGAAATTTACCCAGATGAAGAGCCTTAAAATAAATTTCATTTAAATCATTTTTAATGAAAATAAAAGTGGTTAAAAATTATTTTTTCAATTTTAAAGTCAAATATAGGTATATCAACATAATTTGGAGTCAATGAAAAAATATGAGTAAAAATAAATCTCTTTTTATTGTTTTAAAAATAACTTTTTTTATAATGAAATTTATTAAAAAAAAATTTCAACTTCTAATAAAAAAAATATAAAGTGGAAAAAATGAATTAAGATACCAATTGTGGATGAAAATAATTTTCATAATGTAACTAAACATTGTAAAAAATCTTTATATCGTTATAACATTTGAGATATCTTGATTTTAAAATAAGGTTGGGAAAAAAACCTTATGGCTTGAGTAAAATTTAAATCAAACCCATTAAGTATAAATAGATTTAAATTGATCTTAAAATACCTTGAATGAAAGATAATTCAGGATATAATATAACATATAGGTAATATATACACCGTATAAAATTAAATTTGTGGAAAAAATAATAATGTCTGATGAAATAGGAATTGAGGTAAGGAAACACTTTCATGTAACATAATCTTTAAGGAAAGATTCATTTTATAATGGGGTTATATGAGAAAAAATTAAAACTCAATAAAATAAGGAGTAAATAAAATAAAAATTATTAATTAAGTATAATAAATCAAAAAAGGAATAATCGAGTTCAATAAGAAATCTTATAACTCAATGGAAGAAAATGAAATCCAAAAAACCTTATAGTTTTTAAAAATTTCCTATCAAAATATCATGAGAGAAAGAACATGTAATATAACATTGAATATAACTACATATAATATCTTCATGATATAATTTAAAATGGTTCATTAAGTGTGATATAGAGAATAAAACATGGTGTATAACATAGACATGCCTCGAGGAATTGAAATTGGAAATAATGAATCATTGTCTTATTTCCCTTCTTAATCAAACACACTTTAAGATCTTATATAACAAACATAAATATCATAATATTCTATTTTATAGCCATATAAATATACTCTTTCTTTTCTATACTTCATTTATGATCATTTGTTATTAAATATATTGATTAGTTATTACTTTTTTTCCATCAGGTGCTAGTAACTTTAATGGTTTTACGCATGGTTGATGATGTCAATTTTGATACCCATTATTTGATACTAGGTCATAAATTTTGAGATAGTTTAAGTTAAGAAAATATGTAAAATATATTTATTTACAAATCTTAATTGTCATTCCTCAATTTTTTAGTTATGTTTCATGAAAATGGAATCGATGTCATCTTATTTCAGTAATTTTAGAAATCAAATATGATTTCCTAAAATTATGTTCAATACTTAATATAAAATTTCCATGTAAATAAAAAAAATTATTTACTTATTAACATATAAAAATATCAGTATTTAAGTTTCCATATTCCTTCAAGATAATGTTTTATAGTATCATTCTGGTTTATGGTTAAACCAACCCAAACATGAAAATGTCATAATTCAATGGGTGGGTATAGTTAATAAATTATTTATTTTGAAATATATCATTATAATAGGTGAGTAAATATTTTATTTATAAGTTTTTAATTTTTTGTATCATATTTTAATATTTTTTATAAATAATTAATATCTAGATGTAAAATAAAAAACAATACATTTTTTGTGGTAGTAGTACGCACATATGCAGAATCAATGTTCTTCTATTTTTCTAAGTGGATGGAGATGATTAAATAAGGGTCATTTCATTAATATAAAAAAATTAAATAATTGTAATAATGAATATATCATTATATTATAATGAATTTTTTGGTAGTAAAAATAATAAAGTATGGAATAAAAAACTAAAGAGAAGTGAGATACTTATGTTGAAGAGATTAATCTTCTCATGGAAACCTCTTTAATTTTTAAGGGGTTTGAGAAATATTAATAACCCATGGGATCAGTAAAATTAGGGTGAGTAAAAGGGAAAAAATGAAACATTTTATGGAATAAATTCACAGAGATAATGTGTCAAGAAGTAGTGGATGTGTGTCCCTTTTATAAATGAAGAAAATGGTACATTGTGATTACATGGTATTTTTCAATAATTATGTGACACGATTCAAGAGTAAATGGCTCCAAAAGAAGGAGATAATGGATTTTAAATGGCCTTTGGGCCGATACACCTCTATATCATTAATTTTTAGACAATATTGATAAATTTTGGGCTTTTATCCTTATTTATTATCTTTTCCCATAATTAACCCTTTTACTAGGGTAATTAATTATTAACCACAATAATTAATTTTAATTAACAAAATTGAAATCAAAATTGTTTCCAAATTCAGATATTATAATTTAAAGTATGAAATTAATTTTATCATATCAAATTTTTGTGGGTTATAAAAAATAATTTTAGTGTCAGCCCACATCACTTGTAAAACAAATTTTGAATATTTATTTTTTAAGCGTAAATTTTAAGTTTAGGATAAAATTAGAAAAAATATTTTTTTAATGAAATAAATAGGTTTTTTATAAATCAAATAATTTTTATCTTTCTTTAAAATCAATACAAAACTAAATATCACCATTTAAAAATTTTATTAAAAGAAAAGCCCAAAAATAATTCCATTTATTGGGAAATATTACTTAAGTTCATAAAATAAAAATCATAGGTTTTAATCATAATGGAATTTAAAAGTTTAAGGTTTTACTATTTAAAAAATATTTAATCATTTAAATGGTTTTATTGACTTATAGGACATTCATATATATTGATAAATTCTTAAAATATACAATTTTCATAAAAACTATATATTCACTATTCCCCCAAAAAATAAACTATTTAAGAAAAAATTACAAAAAATTAATACCAATATAATTTTGAAATTATAAATTAAAAAATGATATTAGTTTAATATAATTAAAATTCTGAAATTTATGATTTTAGTTTTTAAATGAAAATACAAAACATAAATACAACTTTATTAATTAATAATCATTCTTTGTGAACATTAAGTGTTCTTGATATATATCATTTTATACTTTAAATAATGATAAAATACTAGTTCATATATTTTAATATCATATATTATCACTATAATAATTGAAAATTGGTTGATTTAATTTATTAATTCTTTGCACAGTTATTTAAGAAATAATAGTCCTTTTTAGTATTAAATCGTATTATTTATTTATCATCTAAATATGAGAAATTTTAAATGATTTATATCTTTTTATTAAATATAGATTTTTTTCATCTTGTATGTTATTAATAACAATCATAAAATATTTCAAATCTCATTTTATATTAATTTTACATGTAGAACAAGTTATTAACGTAATATTTATTTAGAAATATATATAGTGAAATTATGGTTCCTTACATAGATGTTTCCCCTTACTGAGCATCTAAGATCACCCTTTTATTTTATTTCATATTATCAGAGTACCAAGAAGTGAAGACTGGATGATTTTAAGGACAAGTTGGAAAAAGTAATAAATTTAACTAAATTATTTTATGTTTTGTTTCATCATTTCAACTGTAATGTCAGAATAATGTATGCATCTAGTAAACTTGGACTAATAAACTTTGGGATCCTAAAGGATGTTATTTGTTTTATTTTTCACCAATTTCATATTGTAACAAACAACTTCATGTTACTGGATTTGGGGATGTTATAATCGAACTAGCTGATATAGGCATGTTTTTTCTATAACGTATCCCATGAATGGATTTCTATTCTAGTGTATCATGAGGCATATGATATATGATATCACATTTCATCTGATATATGATATCACATGAATCCTTTAATTCTAAATATTCCTTTTGATACCATTAGTTATGAATCAAAAGTATTGGTTCATTTCGGTATTTGTATACAAAATATATCATTTTAAGTGTTAATTGAATGAAACACTCAAATGGGAAGTTCGATATGGGTTCCTTTATATGGAACCCAAATTTATGATGATATTAATCTCTTCATTTAATGAATATAGTCTATAAAATATATTTTATCCCTTCCCTTTGTGGGTATCCTTGATGCATGAAAGAAAATCCAAATATCTCATAAACCGGAATAAAAATTCATCTTCATTATGAATAAAGAACTATCACCCTCTGGTGGTTTGGGATCCTCTTTTTATGAATGAGGATCCAACGACTGATGTAATACCTTAAAGGTAAAAGTGATTTTGATACATGTTTAATGATTTCCATCAAACATATTCCATCGAATAGTAAAATATGAAGCTTGTGGTTTTTCATTTATGCTTGATTTTTTATTCTTCATTTATTTTATGTTTATACTATTTAATATAGATAGATATTTTCATGGGTTTATTATAATGTTAAAGTTCAATAAATGATCACCTAAAAAAATTCAACAATATCTCAAATAAAGAACTAACCTAGAACAATTTAAATTTAGCGTGACTTCTTAGCGCACTACTCAAAAGATGAAATCTACTTACACCCATCACCTTCAGATACCACTAATATTCTTATTGATTAACATGTCCATTATGATCACCTCTAAATTTCACATTGTATACATATGACATGAAATTTTTAGAAATAATATCCATGTAGGGTGACTATATACACACCCAATAAGACTCCCAAAAACCTATAATGATAAATATAAAACTCACTCAACACATAACTACAATGGTGAAGGTAACCTACACATGAGAGGAATAAATACCTATATATTATTAAAAGATAGAGAACCTAAAATATAAAATATTCTCACTCTTCACAACCCAACTACTCTAGAATCACAAGCAATAAGAAACCAAAGAAACCAGTTCACCCTACTCTGCCAAACCCACACCACCTCTCAGAGTTTCTAGTGGTAGAGCCACACCTTTACAAGTTATATGAGTGTTATTTAGGAGAGTACCAATCACATTAAAGGACCCATGCCCTATAAATCAAGGTACATTAAACAAATTAGTACCTTACATCATAGATATAGGACACATGTTATGTTAGTGGGGGGTTTATAGACACTATCATTTGTATAGGGGACTTATGACTTTTCAGCCATAGTTTTTTACTCATTTATTTCATGGTTCAATAAGATGATTATAGTATTTTAATTTCATCCTCTACATAGTTAATCACACTAAATGTTTCTCTCTATCATTGAATCCCAATCCCAAAACACATACATCAAGCACCAAAGTCATGGTGTAACCAATGTTTAGTGATATGATCCGATAAACTATCATAAGTGTTACATGGTGAAACCTGAAGTGTTACATCATGATCCTACCTATCAGAATCTAGGAAAATTACTTTTTCATAGGTTATTTGAATCCATACATTATCCTAGTGCAATGTAACTCTAAGAAGAAAAATCATTTTGTTTTTATCATTTATCTAGAGTTATCATCACCATGTTAAGCCTCTATTTCAATAGATCGTCATTTATTCCTACCATATTTTGGGTTGATGAAATTTTTTCAATCAAACAAAAATGAAAGAAGGTTATTCACGTAGAATACATAAAAATTATGTATAGTAAATAATGTGATAATAGGGGCCCTGTGCTTGATTTAAAAAAATATAATTTCATAGAAATAAATAAAAAATATCTATAATGAAATAAAATAGGAGAATAATGAAGTGATTATAAAAGAGATTCTATAATAGATTAAAAAATATCATAAATTAATAGAGAATAATATAAAAAGAGTTTTTTTTATTTAGAATCTTCCCATCATTGTTACCCAATTTCTCACTCTGAATTCGCCAAGAGAAAACCATGTGGTCATAAATGGTGAAGAGATATCCTAAACACCTAGGAATCCGAAATCACTCCACTGCTTTTATGGAGATAAATTTATAAATAGAAAATATGAGAAGGATAGATGGTTTTTTTATAAATATTTATAATAAAAAAATCATCATGATAATAGTGTAATATACTCGTTTGTGCTGCAATTCCCTAAAGATAAATCAGAATCATGATATAACTAAGAAAATTTGAACTGAAAAAGCATTTTTCATTGATTTAATAAAACCAAAACATGTTTAATACCTTTATAAACCCCCATTAAACTCTATCAAACCCTATTAACTTCATACAACATGACTATGTTGTGACACAACACAAGGTTTTGTGGTGCAATGTTTAAACTTTGAGTATGAAATGTGTAACCCTCATGCATCCTTAGTTAATCATATACATAGTCCATGGAATAGAATCTATCATCACGGTGAATAATATCCTATGATGGTTATCCCAAAATTGAATGAATATTTATTCTGAAACCTATATCACTATGAATTAATAAAAACAATCATAGTTCAAACTAACCCACCATTCCATAAAGAAAACCTCTGAATCAAAAAAAAATTAAAGGATTTGAATTGAATGATCCTAGGTCACCACATACTCCCCACAATTAAATATTTTAATACACAAAAATTTTAAATCACTAAAATATGTAAGGGTACAGAGCTTGCATCTAACCCTCACATTTCTATGTGCTCTCCCAAGGGTTATCATGATACCATAGAACATGAAGCAAAGGTATCACCTGACCGTAAAGGGTCCCCTCATGTTAGTCCTCAGTCACCATTGGTTACATTGAGAAGGTAGAATCATCCTTGATGTATAGCTTTCCCAAGTCTATTATGTGCAATTATTCATAAACATATCTTCTCAACTAAAATACACGATTGAAATTATTGGCTTGGTTTATTTCAGAGTTGGTTCCCCAAATCAATATTAATTTTTTTATTTTGATTACTTATATATTAAAATAGATAAATATTAAAAAAACATATTATCACATGATGAGTGTTATTCTGTGTAACATTGATGTGATAATGTATTTAGGTTATTTATCACAAAAAATTATATAGTATTCCACCACTATAATGAGAACATTTAAGTGTTATGAAAATATATTTATGAATATTTCTTATGATCTATATGATATATTCTAACATGGAATGAATAATGCTATGACTTTCATGTGGTGGATGCTCATAAGTAGTTGAGGAATCTTCTCATGAAGCTTCACACTTGGTAATCTCTATGATGGGAGGTTATGAGAATAGTCCTTAAATTGGTAATTCAAAATGTTAAAGGTTTTATTAGATATTCCTACCCTCAGACGTTTTTATTGTTCATTAAACATGAGATTCCTATTAATATATATCATGAATCATGTAGTTTGAGGAATTTTTAGAAATTATGAGGACATATTCCCTTAATAATGTAGGATAAATTCAGTGAATCAATAATGATATGATATTTATTTGAGTAATTTACGAAATTATTTTTAAATTTTAACTCCATATGTTTATATCTTCATACATTTGATTGAAATGGAATTATCTAATTAATCCTATGAACATGATGGTTTATCGACTAGTTCATTTTAGAGGGTCAAAGAAATATATTCAATCATATAGGATGATTCCACATTTATGGAAATAACTACATTAGATAACTAGAAAAAGATATTTCATAACATAGTAAGAGTTCATATGTGGTTGCAGTATTTGCGACATCAACATTTTTCTCTATGGGTTCCCTGACATTGTTTTTAGATTCTAATCATAATCATTAGGAAAGATTACCTAGTGGAACTAAGAAAGATACATAGAGAGTCACATATAAAGTTTATCCAAAATATTAGATTAAATTATTTTTTAATTTATTATTTACAGTAAATAATAATCTCAAGATAGAGGAATAATAATTATTTTTGTTATGTTGAATGTATAAATTTAATCACCAATTATTCATCAGTTGAGAATAAATGATTGGTGAATATTAATTAATTTTTATTAACCATTTAGTGGATATACTATTTATTTATGAATTGGATGAATAATATAATGGTATTTATTTAAAATAAATATTTATTAATTAAGGTTTGATGAATGATGTTGAGGACTGACAGGCCGAGTTAAGGGACTGATAAAATGGTATATTTTTTTTTAATATCATTTAAAAAAATATAAATTTATTTTCCTAAAAAGTGTTATTTATTTATGTTGTAATCCTCATGTATTGATCATGTTTGAATTATCAGAAATCCTATTTAGTCTATAAACCTTGTTAATCCCGTGTAATCTATCTCACATTAAATGTACAGTTGTTTAGAAAATCTATCAAAAGATCTTAAGTGCTATAAATTCAGTTTTATTATTTTACACTATCATTGTTTTACTTTATAATGATTTATTTGATAAATTATTAAGTATAATCCATTTTATGAATATCACTACTTAATTCTGAATACACAGTTTTTTCTAAGTCTGAGACACTATGACCATGAGACACCATGACTATGATACACCATGAACTAGACACTGTGACCAAGATACATCATGACCATGAGACACTGTGAACCAGACACCATGAACCAGACATCGTGACTAGACACTGTGACCATCTAGACACTGTGACCATCAAGACACCTTGACCAATTCAGACACCGTTTCAAGGGGACACCGGTTCATAGAGACACCATTTACAGACAAACTATGACATTGTTTCTTAATTTTTTTTTGTTGTTTTTCAATTTAATATCTAACAGTAATATTTGAAGAATTTAAATGCAATGAAATAATTAATTATTTCTTGTAGACATGTCACCTGACAGTATGAGATATGAGGTGCATAATACATGAAACATGTCCGCTCCAACACATGCACTCCATGATAAAATAGTAGTGTGGTCAAGAAACAATGTGTGCATGAAAGTGGAATAAAGTGAATAAATTGTGAGAGAACAACAACAAATAAAACACTTAGAGCATTTTTTAAGAGAGAATTATCGCATACGACTCAATACTGCTAAAGAACACACAAAGAATACTCAAATACTAGAGTGGACGACATCTTCACCACAAATAACACCAGCTAAAGTAGACTTTCGAAACTCTATTTTCCATAAGAGGACTTTATTTATGCATCTTCTTCATCCTAGAAGTCTAGAGCTTCATAGACAACCACTCAGAGCACTTCAAAACTTTATCTCATCATTTATTCTCCATTGTGTATCATTTTATTAGCTTTTGAGTAGTGCGTGTATCTGTATAACAACACACTCTTTCCCCTGCATTAAACTAAAGGATACAATATATCCTTTCTCAAACATCTTTTTACACTTATTTACACCCACATATATTTGTGGAAGAGGTCCCTGTGTGGCCTGGTAGTTTTTACCAATGTATAATTGTAGAAGAGGTCTTGTGACCAGGATAGTCCTGTATAATGTTGTGAACCCCGATCCAGGGTATGGATGAAGCTTATTTATATAAAATACTTGGTGGATATTGATCACTAAGTGGAGTGTATTAGGTCTCAGCTTGAGACTGAAACACTTGATTTATATCCACTGTGCTATTTAAATTTATTTTTCTCTATTTTATTGTTTAATTCAAAATTACCGAAATTTACATTGATAGTTAATCTTGGAAAGAGGTTATAATTGTCTTTCCTTACTAGAATGGCTTCAAAAGTAATATTAATAACAACTATTAACATTACTGATTATTAATCAATCTCTTAAGAATTTATTTGAACAGTCAAACTTTCATAATAGTATAAACTTGATTAACAGGGCTGTATTTAAATTTATTGGAGAAACCTTTTAAGAATACTTTTTGAAAAAAAAATTATAAACACTCAATTCACCTCCCCCCCCCCCTTGAGTGATCTAATCCGAACAACATTTGGTATCAAAGACTGTTTATTAAGACTCTGTTTTTATCCTTATTCAACTGTGATTGTAGTTGTACTTTAATGATCTATAAATTTCTATTAATTCTAAATTTCTAGCACTTTAAAATTATTTATTTATTATGGATAATATATTGGAAGGGACTTCGACCAATAGAACTCCATTCTTTAATGGAACCAATTATTATCACTAGAAAATTAAAATGAAAATGCATTATAAAGTATGGGTTTTGAAATTTGGTCCTCAATTATAGATTAATATAAGATCTCTGCTACTTATAGAACCACTTCGGATGAACCTACCAAAACTGCCAACAATAAAAATTCAAAATCTATGAATGATTTATATTTCTCTTTAGTAGATAAAGAATTTATTATAATTTTTGCATGTAAAAATGCCCCTTAAATTTGGGATACCATTTTTGATTCACATGAAGGAACTTCCAATGTGAATGAAATGAGACATAATACTTATACTATTAAATATAAAAAAATTTAAATAAAACTGGATGATCCTATTTCTGACATCTCTCTTAGGTTCAATGAGATTGTCAATACAATTATTTCTCTGGGAAGAGAAGTCACTGCCAAGGAACAGATCATGAGAATTCTCAGATGTCTACCTGACAGATGGTGAGGAACCTCTGTCTATATTAGAGAATCATGCGACATCAGAAAGATACCTGTAAAATAACTCATTGGTAAAATAATGATGTATGAAGAGGAGCAGAAAGTCAACAAGGAAGAGGATGATGAACCAAAAAGGAAATTTGTGGCATTCAAGACCACCACCTTTAAACACAAAGAAAAAGGAAAAATAAGTGACAAGACTAATGAGATGGCTTTTGTAGAGAGTTCCATTAGTGAATAGTAATCACCCAAAAATGATGAGGAGATGTCTCAATTATCCAGAATATTCCAAATATTTTACAAGAAGAGGAACTTTTTCAGAAAGATTAATTCAAGGGAATATATGATCAAAAATGAAGTTGTAAGAAAGACTGGAGAAGAAGTGACAAGACTGATGATATTTCCTCCTATGAATGTAAGCACAAAGGACATATCAAGGATGACTTTCCAAATATCAAGTACAAAAATAGATATGAAGACAAATATGGAATATATAAAAAATAAATGAAAGAAACCTGGAGTTATTATGATGTTACTTCAAGTGACTCAGAAGCATCACATGATGAACAGGCTAAAAAATCCAATATGTGTTTTATGAAAAACACATCTAAGGTAACACTGGACTCTTCTGTATGTAGTTCATACTATTCTGGAGATGAGAGTGACTCTAAAAATATTTCTAATGAAGAAATGTTTAAATACTATAATATGATTTAAGAAACATTCAATGAACTAAAAGATAAATATAAATCTTTGAATAAACAGTATGCTCTTACTGTGAGTGTTAAATCTGGACTCACAACTGAAAAAGAGAAAAATGCACAACTGCTCATGGAGAACAATGAATTAAAATCCTCTAATAAGTAATTGAAGAATGACATAGAAAAGTTTACCAATGGTAAAAATACTCTTACTAAAATTCTAGGTAAACAAATTTCCCCTAAATACAATACTATAATTGGTTATCAACCTGGAAAAAAATATTGGTAGAATAAACATAGTTTCTAAATCTAGGACATAGAGATTTACTTCCAGTTTTGGACACAAATCAACTAGTTCATATTATGATACAGTTTCTACTATTTCAAGTTTTTCTAGACCCAAAAGACATTATTTTTTAAATACTTTACATAATGCTTATAGGAAACTTATGAGGAAGATATGGGTTCTTAAATCACTTTTCAATAATGTTACTGGACCCAAGAAAGTATGGGTATAAAAATCAATTTTCTCTTGATCATTTTGTTGGAAAGTTGCATAAATAGTTCCTATAAAATTTTATGGTACTTGGACAGTGAGTGTTCAAGACACTTGACAGGAGACTACTCTTGCTTCAATAATCTAATAAAAAATTATGATGGACATGTCACATTTGGTGACAATGCCAAAGGAAAAAAATCTTTGGCCATGGACAAATTGGTAACTCTAACTCAGTTTTGATTTCAAAAGTACTGTTTGTTGATGGATTGAAATATAATCGTCTTAGTATCTCACAAATATGTCATGATAGATTTCATGTTAAATTTGAAACTGAATCTTGCAATGTCTTTAATTCTAAAAATGAATTAGTGTTTTCTGCATTAAAAATGAAAATGTATAATCTTTTAACATAGATTATTTAGTTTCTCAAAATGATTCATTTGTAAGTGTATTTCATAAAGAGTCTTAGCTTTGGCATAGGATACTAGAAAACTATAATATTCACTCCCTTAGAAAGCTAACTAGACAAGGATTAGTCAATGACCTACCCAAACTTGAGTTCTAAATGACAAAGTGTGTAATACCTATCAAAAGGGAAAACGATACAAAATTTCATTCAAACCAAAGAAGGAAGTGTCAACTTCTCAACCTATCTAGCTGGTTCGCATGGATTTTTTTGGACCATCTAGAGTTTCTAGTTAAAATTGGAAGCATTATGTTTATTTTATTGTTGATGAAATCTCTAGATATACTTGGACCTTATTTCTGGACCACAAAATTGAAGTCTGCTCTTACTTTACCAAATATTCCAAGTCTGTAGAGAATCCTAGTGGACTTAAAATTAAATCCTTAAGAAGTGATCGCGGAAGTGACATGGAAAATCAAGAGTTTGAATCCTTTTTCTCACTAAATGGCTATATTCAAAATTTCTATTCCCCTAGAACACCTCAACAGAATGGAGTTGTAGAAAGAAGAAAAAGAACCCTACAAGAGATTTCTAGAACAATGCTTAGTGAATATGACCTACTAATTTATTTTTGGGATGAAGTTGTACATACAGTATGCTACATAATCAATAGAGTATTGTCTAGACCTATTCTTAAAAGGACTCCATACGAGTTATGGAAAAATCAAAAACCCAAAGTTAGTTACTTCAATGTTTTTGGTTGCAATGTCTATATCTTTAATACAAAGGAAAGTCTTGACAAATTTTCATCCAAGGGTGATGAAGGAATATTTTTAAGACATTCAATTTCTAGTAAAGCCTAAAGAGTGTTCAATAAAATAACAAAATGTATGGATGAATATTTCCATGTAAAATTTTATAAAACATATCCACATGAGCCAAAAACCATTCTAGAGAACCAGGAGGATGATGTATCAAATCTAGTTATTAATTCAAAATCCTCAAACCATTCTGTGAAAGAATATGTGAAAACTTCCATTTTTGGAAATTTCTTATACTCAAGTCACAATGAACCTAAACCTACAGATGAACCTAAAATCACTAGTCCTTCCCTTTCTAGAGCTGTCAGAACCCTTGAGAACCATCCCTTAGATTTTGTGGTAGGATACTTAAACAAAGGAACACAAACTAGAGATTCAATTAGAAATCTTGTTGAAAATCAAGTATTCTTGTCACAACATGAACTTAAAAACATTAATAATGTTATCAATTATGAATTTGGGTAATGTATATGCAAGAAGAACTTAATTAGTTTGAAAGGAACAATGTTTGGAAACTTGTTGAAAGACCCATGGACACATTCACCATAGGCACTAAATGGGTGTTTGTAAATAAGTTAGATGAAGATAGTAACATTATTAGAAACAAGGCTAGGTTAGTTTCACATGGTTGTAGTCAATAATAAGGAAATTACTATGAGAATACCTTTTCACTAGTAGCTAGACTTGAAGCCATTCGAATTCTGCTTGCATAGGCTGCACCTCTGAATTTCAAACTATATCAAATTGATGTTAAGAGTCCATTCCTAAATGGGTATATTTTTTAGGATGTATTTGTTGAGAAACCTCCAAGTTTTAAAAGTACTCATTTTACAAATCATATTTTTAAATTATCAAAATCTTTATATGGTTTAAAACAAGCTCTAAGAGCCCGATATGATAGGCTGAGTACTTTTCTTATTTCTAAAGTTTTTCCAAAAGGAATAGCTCATCCTAAACATTTTATAAAACGAATTTCCAATGATGTTTCAGTTTCTCAAATCTATGTAGATGACATTATCTTTGGATCTTCATGAAATTATTTATGTATTGATTTTTTAAAAATGATGAAAAATGAATTTGAAATGAGTTTAATTGGTGAACTAAAATTCATTCATGAATTTAAAATATTTTAAAATAATGATGGTATTATTTTAAATCAAATTAAATACAATAGAGATATTCTAAAACGTTTTTGGATTGGATAGAACTAAAGGTGGTGACACTCTAATGAGTACCACTTGTAAGTTGGATCATGATTAAGATGAAAAATCTGTTGATCAAACCACTTATAGACGAATGATTAGAAGTTTACAAAACTTAACTGCTTGTCAACCTGAAATTTTGTTTAGTGTGTGTATGTGTGCCCATTTTCAAGAAAATCCTAAGGAATATCATTTAAATGGTATAAATAGAATTTTTAAAAACCTCAAGCACACACCCCATCTAGGACTGTTCTATCCTAGAGGACAATAATTTGAACTAGTTAGTTATTCTTATGCTGAATTTGGTGGATGTAAGTTAGATTGAAAAAGCACCTCTAGAACATGTCACTATTTAGGCATGTCACTAGTATCATTGTATAGTAAGAAACAAAAATTATTTGCATTATCTACTGCAGAATATGAATATATAGATGTTGGTAGTTATTGCACACAAATTTTGTAGATGAAACACGCATTACTAGATTATGGATATCAATTCAGCCATATAGTTATAAATTTTGACAATAAAAGTGTTATTATAATCTTTAAAAATCATTTTTCACACTCTAGGACAATGCATATTGATGTAAAACATCACTTTTTGCAAGATCATTATCAAAAGGGTGATATCACTTTGAAATTCATTAGAACTAAATATCACCTTGTTGATATATTCACCAAACCATTAAATTCTGAATGAATATACTACATCACACATGAATTAGGTATGATAAACCATAAGTAAATATATTACTATTTTATATCTCACTATTTCATATTTTACTATCTTAAGACTTATTGTTTCATGTTTACGGTCTCACCATAAACACATGTTACTATCTCAACATGAATGCTTTTTACTATCTCAACATGAGAGTCAGATGTCTAATCGTAAGAGTGTTTTGTTATTTTATTTATAAATTAGAACTTGTATTATGGTGATTACTTATTTTACCCTTTTTCTTTCTCGTTCTTTTGTTTTTGCGATGATTGGTGTTCCTAAATGATAAAATAAAATAAGTTTCACTTATCCTTCATTCGATCACCCTTATATTCTCTCAAACTATAACCCTTATTCAACCCTTCAACCCTTCTCGCTCTCGAACCTTCAGTGAATGCCCCGGATGAAACTTCCTTCATCGTCAACTCCTGAGAAACGCAGTTCAAAGAAGAAGAAGATTGCACCTAGGTTAGCACCTGAGGGTCCTCTGAATCCAAATATGGTGAACCAAAGAGTTATACCTGAGAAAGAGATATGCCCTAAGTTGATTCTATCAAGTAAGTATATAGTTTTGAAAGTAAATAATGAGAAAGGTTGGTTATATTGGCTTGAAAAGGATGATATACCTATCTACCCAAAGCTAGTTGCACAATTTTATCAGTATGTACAATTTTCGTTTGATTCAAAAAGTGGATATATTTTAATAGGTTGCATAAATGACCATAGATGCACGTTTTCTTCAAGGTTATGGGTTTCATGCCTTAGGATACCTCATGAAGGTATTTTTGAAGATCACTAGAGAGGTCCTCCACCTCCAAGTGAATTCTTTGTTTTGGAAGATGCCTTGAAAAGGTTAATTAGAAATGGAACCAAGTGGAGAGAAATCGCTGAGGAACTGGATGGAAAATCTAGACTTCTGTTTAAGTTTATTCAGAACATGATTAACCCCAGAAAATATTATTTCGCTATACTTAAATATCAGGATATATTTTTGATTAATATCATGAAAAATGGACATAAGATAAATCTTTGTATGTATGTCATACAACACATGTGTGAATCGATAACGACCTCATCCAAGTCAACCTCCCTATTCTATTCTCAGCTTATCTTAGCCATTCTACATGCCAAATGATTGGTTGGACCAAATGATAAAGTTATCAAGGATTATGAGTTATTTCTCTCAAATGTTATTATAATGAGGATGAAAATCAGCTGGAATCCTTGGAAAACCCGATGGGTGGAAGACAATGATAGGATCTATGAAAATTTCAATCTAGTGGAATATCCCTAAAGACCAAAAGGTATTTCTGATCATGGTTTGGAACCAGATGAAGTTGTTGAGTATTATAAATAAGAAGAAGTAGAAGAGTTTGTTGTGCCTACCAGAGAAAATGTTCTTGATGAGGAATAAATTACTCCTACTCTTCAAGTATTAATTGAGAAAGAAGTCCCTTCTCTTATAGATGTTTCTAATCTAGAAGACCAACCTGATGTTGAAAAAGAATCTGTTGCAAAAGAAACCAAAAAGTATGTTGTGGATGAATATATAGAAGAAGAAATTAATGTTATGAATGAATATTTGATAAAACACTATTTTATTGAATATTGTATTGATAATAAATGATATAATTTCCTCAAATTGTGTTAAATATGTTTAATTAGAATGTATTGGGGATTAGATCATTCATTTGAATATTTGATGAAAATTCCAGTTTTAGCCTTTATAGTTCACTGTAGTATTTCGCAGATAAATGTTTTTATGTTTATTATGTGAATTTGAAATTTTGTAACAGTGTTAATAACTTAATTATCTACAACTTTTATTCAGGACAATAGAGCTAAAGAGTTCATTCGGTTGTTGAAATTGGTCCATGAAGTCAAAGTTGGGCTGGGCTCGCCAGATTGGAGAAGCTTATGTATTGCGATCATAACACCGTCATATGGGCCTGGATTGAGCCCAAATTGGGAGAGGAGATAGAGGACACATATACTCAAATTTTATCCTTCTGGAAGGCCGTACAATTCACGCGTTTTGGTACTCAAATGGGCAGTGAAATTTGGCATAAAATATTTGGCCGAATTTCCACATTCACACTTGAAACCACTTGTAACCTCTCCTCCCCTCCCCTCTATAAATTGGATTTTTTCTCATTTGGAGAGGTTGGGACGTGCGTTGGGAGATTGGAGGCAGAAGAGAATTTGTTTCACCCAAATTCTCCAACCATTGTAAGAGGGGTAGCTCTTGAAGCAAGGATCCCCTCATCGAAGCCTCCTTCCCTTCTTCATTTTGTAATGTTTTCATTTATATAATAAACTTCCTTATTCTTATTTTATTTCTCCTCTTTCATTATGTTTTGTTTAAATTTATTCTTCTCTTAATCTTCCTCTTTGGGCTGGAATTCTTGAGTAGAAGCGTTATTGGGTTATACCCATTATAAACCTTTGAACATGCAAAACGCTTCTACGATGATTACGCCACCCATGGAAGAGTAGTTCTTTTTAGTAATCGGTCAACCTATCACCTTCTTCATTAATTTATTTTGAATCAATGATCTACTGTAATTCACTAAACATGATCCATTAATTGTGTTTTTAATTTAAATGAAACAAAGAAAGCAATTGAATAGTTAACACAAAACACGCAAGGTCGGGAATTGTGTGAACTGTGAGAGCGCAACCTTAACCGGTAATTCAAAACCACACGGGATCAATTTGTAGAGTTCAAATATAATCCCTAAAATCAATTAATCCCCATTTCCAGAGTATTTATGTGCCTTAATTTACCACTGACCATAAGCTAATCTTAGATCATCAATCAAAGCAGGGTGTTGCGATTGCATGTTCCGAAGTTAGCCTAAGGTTAAATTCACTTCATCTTCGTGGTAAAGTTAATTCTCGTTGGGTTCGGGATTTAACAAATTAAGGGATCATAATTAAGTGAATATTAATTTAAATGATAATGATTAATAAATTATTTAAGAGGTAGAGTTAGATCGATTACGCCTTTTAAAATAGATTGCTAAAAAAACATCTTCTTGTTGTGTCATTCTAATCGAAACTTCATTTCAAAATTAAAAACAAAAAAAATGCAATCTTCTTGCAGCAAACTTCTTCTAGATTTATAAACTATAAACAACCACCCCTATACTTTCAAGTAGTGTTTTTATTCCCTTTTATTTTGTTTCTAGAATACCTCTGAAAAGTTGTTTTAATTAACTTCCTCCTTTGAGAGACGACCTTGGTCAGCCACTCTGCTGCACCTAAGTACCCCAAAATCACACTAATCATTTGAGGGAGCCCACGACAGCGCTCTATCAAATTGGCGCCATTGCCGGGGAGGCAAGTAATTATTTCAAACAATTAGAGGTATTTATTTTATTTTACATTTTAATTCTCTTCCTCTCTTCTTTCTTCCGTCTTTACCCAATCTGATTTTTTTCCTTCTTCTTCTTTCATTCCCTTCTACTTATTTTTGGGCCATCAACTCAAACTTCTAATTTTTATTTTACTATGGTCCACATTCCTTATTTTCATCTTTCATTGATTTATGACACAAACTAATCACGGAGATCTCTTAGATCTTGACCCTGAGATTGAAGGTAGCCTTAGGGCACGAATCAGACATTCTCAGTCTACAGGAAGTTTCAACATTCAACCAGTTGGAGAATTACTCCAATATCAGAAAATTGAAATTGGAAGCAATTCAAATTCAACCATAAAACAAGAACCAATGGCTGACAATAATAGAAATTAACTTAATTGAACCATTCGAGAATTGGCTGCACCTGATATTAACTATCAACCAAATTATATTGCATACCCAAATCTCAAATCAGACATTGAATTGAAATCTGGATTAATTCACCTTCTTCCAAAGTTTCATGGCTTATCTGGTGAGGATCCCAACAAACACCTTAAGGAATTTAATGTGGTTTTCTCAACTTTAAAACCAAGAAATGTTTCTGAAGATCAAATTAAATTAAGAGCATTCCCATTCTCACTTGATGGAGCTGCAAAAGATTGGATGTATTATTTGTAACCTGAAGATGTAACATGTTGGACCGATTTGAAACTTCTTTTCTTGCAGAGATTTTTTCCAGCATCAAGGACCACATCCATTCGAAAGGAGATTTCAGGGATCAAGCAAGCACAAGGGGAGTCAATGTATGAGTATTGGGAGAGATTCTAAAAGCTATGTGCAAGCTGTCCACATCACCAAATCAGTGAGAAACTCCGCATTCAGTACTTATATGAAGGACTCACACCTATGGAGAGGAGCATAGTGGATGCCGCCGCTGGAGGAGCATTGGTGGACAAGACACCAGCAACCGCACGTGCATTGATCGACAAGATGGCTCAAAACTCCCAAAAATTCGGTGATAGAGGTACACCACATGTTCGAGGAGTACATAAAGTCCTTCTTCTCTTGAAATTCATTTGATTGATATTAAGTTAGAAGAATTAACAAATATGGTAAGGTAGATTGCTTTGGAACAAAAGACATCTCTACCCCCTCCTTCAAGGCCATGTGGTATTTGCACTGAGACAAGCCACCCAACTGACTGTTGCCCACAACTACAAGAGACAGAAGATTGTGCAGTAGTGTTCCCTGGGAGACTATTTCAGCAGAAACAACAACAACCATATCACCAAAAGAAGTTTGATACATTATATAACCAAGGGTGGAAAGATCAGTCAGACATGAGGTACGTCTCTGGACAATAACAAAGGCCCCCTTTTCAACCAAACTTCCAGCAGCCTCCACCTTACCAATAGGTTTTCTAACAACCCCATAAGAGATTCGAAGCTCAAACATAAAAGATTCAGCAAGAAGGGAATATCCAACATAAGGTAGACTCTAAAACTGATGATCTTTTGAAACAAATTGTTCTTAATCAACATAATGAGCTGAAGAGTCAAGGTTCGCAGCTGAGAGAGTTGAAGACTCAAATGAGTCAGATTGCCACCACCCTCCATGAACTTGTGAGTAAGAATTTTGGAAATATACCTTCCCAACCCACTCCAAATCCAAAGGGGAATGTTAGTTCCATCACATTGAGAAGTGGGAATCAAATGAATGATACATCTGGACCTACCATTCCACCGGGATTCACCTCTACTCTAGAGAAGCCGCATTCCATACCAACTGATGAGAAATCCAAGGAGAAAGATAAAGGTAAGAAAAAGATTGATGATGTACCTCCTAAACCCCTCCTTTTCCAAACAGGGTTGTTCAATCCAAGAAGATGGCTGAAGAAGCAATGAAAAAGGAGGTTTTGGACACATTCAAGCGTGTGGAGATCAACATTCCTCTACTTGAAGCCATTAAGCAAATTCCAAGGTATGCGAAATTCTTAAAAGAACTTTGTACCAATAGAAGAGGGATCAAGGGAAATGAGAGGATCAACCTTGGAAGGAATGTCTCGGCACTCATTACACCAACTCTAGCAATGCCAAAAAAGTGCAAGGATCCTGGGACATTCACCATCCCATGTACCATAGGGGAGTTTCACTTCTTTGATGCTCTTTGTGATTTAGGAGCTTCAATAAATGTGATGCCTCACTTTGTATTCTCTTCCTTGTAGGTTTGTGAGTTGAAGCCAACAAGAGTAGTGGTGCAATTGGCGAATGGAGCTATGGAATATCCAGCGGGAGTTCTTGAGGATGTACTTGTTCAGGTAAGAGACATGATCTTTCCAGCAGACTTCTATGTGCTTAACATGGAGGATGATCAGGTAAGTTCTCATGCCCCCATTATCTTAGGTAGACCCTTCCTCAAAACTGCAAAAACTATCATAAATGTCAATGAGGGTACACTTTCCATGGAGTTTGGAGATGAAGTTGTGATATTTAATGTTATGGATTCCATGAAGTACCCTCAGAGGACCATTCTGCTTTTGTTATCTCCCATTTTGAACCACCAAGTAAAAACATCATGGAATTGGATTGTCCTATGCTTAGGTAGATTATGATTATTGGTTCTATTTTGATGTCTAAGAGTACTTCTACACCCATTTTTATGGAACAAGACTCTCTAAGATTTGATTTTGAAATGGAATCATATTCTTATTTTGATCATGTGAACTCTGATTATGACATGGCTATTGAGTATGCTGATGGATTTGGTGCTTTATTCTCTGATTGTGATGATTTTTATTCTGATACTGATGTTCATTGTGCAGATATGTCTGTTGCATCAATTTCTCCATCCATACGTCACCCACCTACCTTGGAACTCAAGCCATTGCCCCCAAATCTCAAATATGCATACTTGCTCAGTGGTGATAAATTACTTGTCATAATTGCTAACAATCTCTCTTTTGAACATGAAGAAAAACTTTTGACTCTTTTGAGAGATAACATTAGGGAAATTGGTTGGACATTGGCAGACATATCAGGTATTAGCCCCTCCATTTTCATGCATAGGATTCTCTTGGAGGATGGGGCTAAACCGGTGAGACAGCCACAAAGGAGACTTAATCCTACCCTCCGAGAAGTTGTTAAGAAAGAATTTGAAAATTTACTTGTGGCGGGTATCATTTACCCTATTTCTGACTCACAATGGGTTAGCCCTGTTCAGGTTGTACCAAAGAAAACTGGTTTCACTGTTATAAAAAATGAAAATGATGAGTTAGTTCCTGTGAGAGTACAAAATAGTTGGCGAGTGTGTATCGATTATAGGAAACTAAATCAATCCACTCGTAAGGACCATTTCCCACTTCCATTCATTGACCAGATTCTTGAGAGACTAGCTGGGAAGACACACTATTGTTTCTTGGATAGATTTTCTGGCTATTTTCAGGTTCCCATTGCAGTAGAGGACCAGGAGAAGACAACATTCACCTGGCTATTCGGTACCTTTTCTTACCGAAGGATGCCATTTGTACTTTGCAATGCCCCAGGTACCTTCCAGAGATGCATGGTGAGTATTTTCTTAGATTTCATTGAGACCTGCATGGAGGTATTTATGGATGATTTTACAGTTTATGGGTCCTCATTTGATGAATTTCTCTCTAGTTTGGGCGATGTGTTGCATCGTTGTATTGAGAAGAATCTGGTCTTAAATTTTGAAAAATGTAATTTCATGGTCGAAAAGGGAATTGTCTTAGGTCATATAGTCTCACAAAATGGCATTGAAGTTGATAAATCTAAGGTAGACATTATTTCATCCCTCCCATATCCTACATGTGTGCGTGATGTTCGATCATTCCTTATGCATGCTGGATTTTATCGACGCTTCATCAGATATTTTAGTAAGATCTCTCTACCCTTATCTCGATTGTTTCAAAAAGATATTGACTTCAATTTTGATGATTCATGCAGGGTATCATTTGATGAGCTGAAGAAGTGTCTGACCACTCCACCAATCATACATCCCCCACGGTGGGACCTTCCATTTGAGCTTATGTGTGACGCCTCCAACTTCGCGGTTGGAGCTGTCTTATCTCAGAGGGTGGAGGGACGTTCACATGTGATTGCTTATGCATCGAGGACACTGGATTCAGCCCAATCAAACTACACAACCACGGAAAAGGAGTTTCTTGCTGTCATATTTGCTTTAGATAAATTCCGTTCATATTTATTGGGCTCTAAAGTAGTTGTTTTTTCTGACCATGAAGCTTTGAGGTACCTCCTGAAGAAGCCAGATGCAAAGCCACGACTTATCCGTTGGATGCTCCTTCTTCAAGAGTTTGACATCGAGATAAAGGAAAAAAAGGGGGTAAGAAAACATGGTGGCGGACCACATGAGTAGGCTTACTCACACACTAGAGGATGACACCTTGGATCAGGTACCACTTCGGGACACTTTCCCTGATGAGAATCTTTATACCATCTCAGGTATGCATCCTTGGTATGCCGATTTAGTTAACTACCTTGTTGCTTCTGAAATCGCTGAAATTTAAAGAAACATCAAGTCCAAAAATTAAAGAGTGAGTCAAGATTTTATGTTTGGGATGATCCATTCTTATGGCACTTGTGTAGTGACCAAGTCATTAGGAGGTGTGTTCCCGATCATGAGTTTTAGTCTGTTTTACATTTCTGTCATACACTTGCTTGTGGTGGATACTTTGGACCCCAACGGACAGCTAGGAAGGTTTTGGACTCTGGATTATATTGGCCTAGATTATTCTATGATGCCCATGTGTTTTGTAAGTCATGCTCTCGTTGCCAATACACTGGGAACATTTCTAAGAGACATGAGATTCCCCAATAACTCATACTATTCTGTGAGATTTTTTATGTATGGAGCATTGATTTTATGGGTCCTTTTCCTAGTTCATTTGGATTTTTGTATATTTTGGTTGCTGTTGATTATGTGAGTAAATGGGTGGAGGCCAAGGACACCAGGACTGACAATTCTCATGTTGTAGTGGGTTTTGTCAAGGATCAAATTTTCTGCAGGTTTGGAGTACCAAAGCCCATCATCAGTGACCAAGGGACACACTTTTGCAATAGGAATTTTGCTTCCCTCCTTCGAAAGTATGGGGTGACACACAAAACATCAACACCATACCACCCTCAAACAAATAGCCAGGCTGAGGTTTCAAATCGTGAGTTGAAACAAATCTTGGAGAAAACCATGCAGCCAAATAGGAAGGATTGGAGCAAGCGCTTGGATGATGCATTGTGGTCTTATAGAACAGAATACAAGACCCCCATTGGTATGTCCCCATTTCGGATTGTTTTTGGGAAAGCATGTCATCTCCCAGTGGAAGTCGAGCATCGGGCTTATTGGGCTATAAAGAAATGCAACATGGATTTGGCCCAAGTTGGAATCCAATGGAAGCTGCAAATTCAAGAGCTTGAGGAAATTAGATTATCATCATATGAGAACTCAAGGCTCTACAAGGAAAGATCAAAATCATCTCATGACAAAATGATCCAACAAATGGAGTTTCATGTTGGAGAGAAAGTCCTTCTCTACAGTTCACGACTGAAGCTGATGCCTGGTAAGTTGCGTTCCAGATGGTTAGGTCCTTATGTTGTGACTAATGTTTTTCCATATGGTGCAGTGGAGATCACACAAGAGGACACTGGAAGGATCTTTACAGTCAATGGGCAACATTTGAAGAGATACATTGAGGGACTTCCTACTGATTCAGTGGATTTTATCACACTGCATGACCCCATCATCACTTGAGCACATCAGGCTGTTCCTAACCCTTTCACTTTTATATTATTTGTCCTATTTAAAAATTCTGCATTTCATGTGAATATATCATCTCATAGGTTCACATTGAGAACAATGCAATATTTTAAGTGTGGGGGAGGGAACCTTTTAGTTTAATAATTTCAATTGCTTTCCTGTTAAAAAAAACCAAAAAAAAAAATTGTGTTTTTCAAATTTTGTGTGTTTATTTTTCAATTTTCATTGTGTTTTTGAAATTTTTGAGCTAAAATTATTCTCATCACCATTTTTAAATCCATATCAATAAGTTAAACAATTTACCCTTTGAAACTTTGCTTAAATGAATACGGAAATGACTTTGTTTCAAGTTCAAATATTTAGTAATTTCATGAAAACTACGCTGAATTTTGAATCCCATGCCAATCTCACTGTCTTTATATTTGAAATCACTTTCTTGTGAGACTTCTAAACCATTATTTTAATATTCTTTACATTCATCTCACTTATTGAGATAGCCAAAAGATACTTGATTTAACCAGAATTTGATCTATTCCTGTCAAAAATTGAGGGTTTGAGGTACTTATGTTTAAATGATTGAGGCATTTGTTTGGTATTAAAGCCCCTATTTCAAAGAATCTTTTTTCTATGGCCTACCGTGAATATTTAATCCTTGTAGCCCTTATAATCCATGCACAGCCTGTTAGGTTAGCCACATTACAAGCCAATTTTCCCTATCCAACTAACTCTAGAAGTGAAATTGCATAATCTAGTCGAGCTTAAGTGTGGGGGAAGATGTCTTGTGTTTTGCCACCACATTCTGTGATACTTTGGGTGGAAAATTAAATTATGAAGAGATGTGTTTTCTGCTGAAGAAAGTCATTATATTGAAAGTTGTGCCTTTTCTGGAGCTTTCATGACAAGTGAAGCTGTGCCTTTTCTGGAGCTTCTAATTGAGGTGGAAGGTTGTGCCCATCTGGAGCATTCAAGAAAATCATGTTTGAGAAGATTGACATTTTTTATGATAAAATGATGAATGGTGTAAACCTTTCATGACTTTTCATGATGATGGTGCTGAATTGATACTATGGGTATTGAAGAGAAGACCATCTTTAAGTGAAAATTAGATTAATGCAATTTTGCTTCAAAAGAGTCAAGCCCTCCTCATTCAGCCTCAGAGTTTTTCACATCTTAATCCTACCATCCGAAAGCCACAGAATAACCCTGAAAATTCCTCATGATAAACATATGTACTTGACTCACATCGGGTAGCGATGTAGGAATCTATCAAGCCTATGGTGACCCTTGTATGAGTTTGGATGAGAAAGACATTGCAAAAAAAATTGATATTTGAGTGATGAGAGAAAATTCAAGCGAGGTAAGTGTTTTGTGCATGGAAGGATAAATGATGTGGAAATATACTGAATGATATAAATGGAGAACTTGAAATAATGTTTTTAATGAGGCATGATATCTTTTGATTCTTGGTGGGAAATTTATTGATCTCAAGGATATGTGTTTTAAAATTGGTTTTGATTTGATATTGAAGTTTACTTGATATGAGATTTTGCCCAGGTGCGCAAAAGGGTAAGTGTGGGGGAGTTGATAAAACACTATTTTATTGAATATTTTATTGATAATAAATGATATAATTTCCTCACATTGTGTTAAATATGTTTAATTAGAAAGTATTTGGGATTAGATCATTCATTTGAATATTTGAAGAAACTTCCAGTTTTACCCTTTATAGTTTACTGTAGTATTTCGCAGATAAATGTTTTTATGTTTATTATGTGAATTTGAAATTTTGTAAAAGTGTTAATAACTTAATTATCTACAACTTTTATTCAGGAAAATAGAGCTAAAGAGTTCATTTGGTTGTTTAAATTGGTCCATGAAGTCAAAGTTGGGCTGGGCTCGCCAGATTGGAGAAGCTTATGTATTTCAATCATAACACCGTAATATGGGCCTGGATTGAGCCCAAATTGGGAGAGGAGATAGAGGACACATATACTCAAATTTGATCCTTCTGGAAGGCCGTCCAATTCACGCGTTTTGGTACTCAAATGGGCAGTGAAATTTGGCATAAAATATTTGGCCGAATTTCCACATTCACACTTGAAACCACTTGTAACCTCTCCTCTCCTCCCCTCTATAAATTGGATTTTTTCTCATTTGGAGGGGTTGGGACGTGAATTGGGAGATTGGAGGAAGAGTAGAATTTGTTTCACCCAAATTCTCCAACAATTTTAAGAGGGGTAACTCTTGAAGCAAGGATCCCCTCATCAAAGCCTCCTTCTCTTCTTCATTTTGTAATGTTTTCATTTGTGTAATAAACTTCATTGTTCTTATTTTATTTCTTCTCTTTCCTTATGTTTTGTTTAAATTTCTTCTTCTCTTATTCTTCCTCTTTGGGCTGTAATTCTTGAGTAGAATCGTTATTGGGTTATACCCATTATAAACCTTTGCACATTCAAAACACATCTATGATGATTACGCCACCCATGGAAGAGTAGTTCTTTTTAGTAATCGGTCGACCTCTCACCTTCTTCATTCATTTATTTTGAATAAATGATCTACTGTAATTAACTAAACATGATCCATTAATTGAGTTTTTAATTTAAATGAAACTAATCAAATAATTTAATAGTTAACACAAAACACGCGAGGTCGGGAATTGTGTGAACTGTGAGAGCGCAACCTTAACCGGTAATTCAAAATCACACGGGATCAATTTGTAGAGTTCAAATATAATCCCTAAACTCAATTAATCCTCATATATAGAGTATTTATGTGCCTTAATTTACCACTGACCATAAGCTAATCTTAGATCATCAATCAAAGCAGGGTGTTGCGATTGCATGTTCCGAAGTTAGCCTAAGGTTAAATTCACTTCATCTTCGTGGTAAAGTTAATTCTCGTAGGGTTCGGGATTTAACAAATTAAGGGATCATAATTAAGTGAATATTAATTTAAATTATAATGATTAATAAATTATTGAAGAGGTAGAGTTAGATTGATTACGCCTTTTAAAATAGATTGCTAAAAAAACATCTTCTTGTTGTGTCATTCTAATCGAAACTTCATTTCAAAATTAAAAAAAAAAATGCAATCTTCTTCCAAAAAACTTCTTATAGATTTATAAACTATAAACAACCACCCATATACTTTCAATTAGTGCTTTTATTCCCTTTTATTTTGTTTCTAGAATACCTTTGAAAAGTTGTTTTAATTCACTTCCTCCTTTGAGAGAAGACCTTGGTCATCCACTCTGCTGCACTTAAGTACCCCAAAATCACACTAATAATTTTAGGGCGCCCAAGACAGCGCTCTATCAATATTCCCATGAAGAACTCCCAGAGGAACAAGTTGTTCCTAAATTCATTCTTTCTACTGACGATAGAATGGAACAAGCCTTTCAATTAGCTTGAAGGGAAATGATTGGGGAAGAAAGGGATGAAATCTTGGAAAGAAATCAAGGCCCTAAGTATTTGAGTCTTGAGAAGGATGTAACTATTTAGGGGGAGAATCTACCCTATCTGGGATCTATTATAGTGCCAAATACGATTGATCCAAGCTCAGTGGACACTTGTTATAATATTCCTAGTTATTTCTATGTGAATCACTCACATGAAGTCTCAGTCAAATTTCTTGACCTTTCCACTATGTTTCAATTGAAAATGGAATTTACTTATAAAGATATCTCTTCCACAGAACCTGATCATGTCTCAACTTCTATCTTTGATCCTTCACCAGAACCTCCAACCTTGGTGAGTAATGATGACCTGAAAGAATTTGTAGCAACCCTTTGACTGGGGTTGACCAACTCTTGAATACCCAAACAGCTCCTGTAACAAATCTAATTGAGGGAGATGATTTACTATTATCAGAAAAATTCATTTGGAAGATTTAACCCAAAATGCTTTAAGAGATTCAAGAAGTCATATTTCAGAACAAACTACTTAGTGGTGAAGTAAATACTCTAAGAGGTATGGTTGAGGAAATGTAGAAAGTGATGAATTCAAGAACAGATCTTGCTTCTAATCCTGTTGAGACTATTGTTGCTCAAACCCCACAGGATACTGCCTCTCTAATTCAACCTCATTTTGCTTCATTATCTAAAAAGGTAGCTGAAAGAAGAAAACAAATAGTGAAAGAGATGTGTGAGCTTGTTTTTGTTCTTATCAAGTTAACTTATGAGTATAAGGGGTTCCTTTAGAAAGTGTTCAACCAACTAAAATCTATTTACTCAGCTGTCACTACTTCTAATGCCTTTGTTAAATCTTCTCAACCTTCCTTAGATAGTGATCTGTTTCGAATAGTGGCCAAATAGAAACTTCAGTCTATGCTTAGTGGTTTTAATAAAGAATATCTATCTGAAGTTATCAAGAACAGTGATATAGTTCTTGATTTAGTTCAAATCTATTCTTTGATTGCTAATGATGCTCAGCAAGAAATTTCTAAGAAAGTGGAATTCTATTTCAATCAGATCTTCTCTAAGACTAATATCACAAGTAATTTCATGTACCTTGTGGAAAATATAAGGATTCCTCCTGTTACTCAAGCCTTCAAGACTCAATTTTAAAAGATCATAGAGTTCAATAATCTATTGGATATGTTCATGGAAAACAAGGATGACTTTGAAAAAGCTATACAGTATCGTGGGGAGATCATTGATGATTTTATCAAGATTCTAAGGCCCTATCTTCATGTACCGAGTATTGTCATAGTTGATCTTGCAGCTACCCCTCTGAGATCTGGTATTCCTACCTTCACCTCTTTCCTAGCCTCCACTTCTATTTCTGTCAGTCAGGCCCTGAGTCAGATCAGTTCTGTAATCCTTGATCAATAGTTCCCATGGTCTTCTACTGCACCTATATTGGCCCCAACTGTCTTTGAAGGTCTTCATTTACCTTCTCTAACAACCATCTCACTCCCTTATTCTACCTTGACCTCTGCTCCTATGAATTCTTCTTCTAATCTGACTACTAAGGGAAAAGAGAAGACTAGGAAATGATGACAACCAGTGAATACTCTCTTTTTATAGAACAGTTATTTCATTTGTTTTTTTGTCTATTGTTTGTACTAAAACTCTTTTTCTCTAATGCATTATGAACATTTATTCTCTTTTCCTATTCATGCTTTTTGATAATACCAAAAGGTTTTGAAATCTATATATGTTATTTTCACATTGGGAATATGTAGTTGGAACAAATATACACTCTAAATACACATGATTTGTGATCATCAAAAGGGGGATATTATTGGACTCCTTGTGTATTAACCATGTTTTAATGATCACAAATCCTATTTAGTCTATAAACCTTGTTATTCATGTGTAATATATCTCACATTAAATGTACAGTTGTTTAGTAAAGCTATCCAAAGATCTTAAGTGATATACATTTAGTTTGATTACTCTACAGTATCTTTGATTTAATTTATAATGATTTATTTGAAAAATGATTAAGTCTAATCCATTTCATGAATATCACTGCTTAATTCTGAATAAATATTTTTTTCTATGTCTGAGACACTGTAACCATGAGACACTATGACCATGAGATATCATGAAACAGACACCATGAACCAGACACTGTGACCATGAGACACTATGACCTTGAGACACTGTGACCATGAGACATCGTGAACCAGAAACCGTAAACTAGACATCGTGACCATGAGACATTGTGACCATGAGACACCGTGAACCAGACACCATGAACCAGAAACCATGACCAGACAACATGACTATCCAGACATAGTGACCATCCAGACACTATGACCAATTTAGACATTGTTTCAAGGAGACACCGGTTTATAGAGAAACCATTTATAGACAAACTGTGAAATCGTTTCTTAATCTATTTTGTCGTTTTTCAATTTAATCTCTAACGGTCATATTTAATGATTTTAAATGAACTGACATAGTTAATGTTTTTTTGTAGACATGTCACCTGACAGTAAGAGGTATGAGGTGCAGAATACATGCAACATGTCAACTCCAACACATGCACTCCAAGATAAAATAGTAGTGTGGCCTAGAAACAACGTGTGTATGAATGTGGAATAACATGAAGAAAGTGTGTGAGCATAGCAAAAAATAAAACACTTAAATAATTTTTTAAGATATAATTTTCATGTAACACTCGACACTGCTGAAGAAAGAACAAAGCATACTCGAATCCCATAGTGGATGGAATCTTCACTACAAAGAACACCTGCCAAAGCTGACTTGAAAAACTCTGTTTTCTATATGAGGATTCGATTTCTGCATTTTCTTCATCCTAAAATTCCAGAGCTGCATAAAAAACCCCTCAAAGAACTTTTATACTTTATCTCATCATTTCTTCTCTGTTGTGTAACATTTTATTAGCTTTCAAGAAATATGTGTATCTGTATAACAACACACTCTGTATCTTGCATTAAACTGAAGGATACAAGATATCCTTTCTCAAACATCTTTTTACACTTGTGTATACCCATGGATTAGTGTGGAAGAGGTCCATGTGTGGCCTGGTAATTTGTACCCACGTAGAACTGTGGAAGAGGTCATGTGACCTAGACAGTATTATATACTATTGTGAACCCTGATCCAGGGTGTGGATCAAGTTTATTTATATAAACTGATTGGTTGCAGGTGATCACCAAGTGGAGTGGATTAGGTCACAGTTGGAGACTGAACCACTTGTTTTATATCCATTGTGCTATTTAAATTTATTTTTCTCTTTTTTAATGTCTAATTAATAATTTCCTAAATTCACATTGATAGTTAATCTTGGAAATAAGTTATAATGATATTTCCTTATTATAATAACTTCAAAAAATATATTAATAACAACTATTAACATTACTGAGAATTAATCAATATTCTAAGAAGTTATTTGAATACTCAAACTTTTATAATAGTATAACCTTGATTAATTGGAATGTATTTAAATTTATTTTTGAAACCATTTAATGATACTTTTTGAAAATAAATTTTTATAGACAATCAATTCACCCCCCCCACCTCTTGAGTGATATACTCCAACCAATAAATTATTCATGATTTAGATCAAGTTATGAAATATTTTATTATTCTTGTTGTTATTAATATTTGATTTGGAGTTTACTTAGAATAAATAAATTAGTTAAGGGCCTCTATGAAATTACTAGTTGTCTAACCCTAACTATATAACCCAACTTATATCAGTTATAGGGAAAAAAGTAAATTTTTGTGAACAACATCTTCTATAAATAGTATAATCTTAATATTGGACTTAAATATCTATATAATACTCTCAATATTGAGTAGATATAATCCTCCTTATGAATACTGAGAGAATAAGAGAATAAAATCTTAAATCCAAAAGGATGGTGTGTTCTTTTCAATGAAAAAAAAAAGAAAAGTGATTAAAACCTCTAATCTAGTACCTAAATTTCCATTTTTGACATACTAAGATACATGGAACACATATGGATACCTTTATAATAATTTGGATTTTTATTCATCATGGAAATAGTGAAATTAGTATAACGTTGATGAATTTTATTATTAGTAGTGAAAGATATATCATATCAAGTAAAAATTTATCCTGAATTATATGTGAAAATATAAGTTTATGAAAATTGGTGCGTTTAATTCAACAATTTAAAATGATTTTATCTAAATAATAAAATTAGAACCAATATTGGTCATGAGTCCAACAAATACCAATGTTCCTAGAAACCTTTAAGTGGTTCCAGAGGTGGCTCATATTAATTCATAATTATTTAATATTTATAGATGAATTGTGTAAATACATAGACCCTATTTGACAAGTGTCAGTGGTTACATTATTACATTAGTAAAATGTATGAGATATCGCACCCCAAATGACCAAATAGCTTAGTATTCTTGTTAAACAAGAAACATATTTGAAATCTCACATAGATTTGAAAATATAAAATAAAATAGAATGTTTCATTGAGAACACCATTATTACCATTAGAATATCTATGAATAAAAATCATAATAAAATTAATATAATCTTCAGGAAAATGAATATAGGAAAGGGGTGAGATCATTTTTTTAGAAAGGTTATGTGTATAGTGGAAGTTAATGAGACCTAAATAATATGGAAATAATTAATGATGATAAAATAGTTATATACAAAAGATCACATGAGTAATAAACATGTCAATAGATATAATAACTATTAAAATAATCACATGGTCTTAAATAATTGATTTAATAAGGATGGATTTCATAATTACAACCATTGAAAACTTACAGTTGAGGCCTCATTCCAAGAAATCTAAAATATTCTATCATGTACACATGCCAATACATCTTACATAAATGAGTAAGGCCTCAACCAAATAACCAATCGAGTTTGTCTCGTGACACCTTCCAATGCTTCGAAGGGATATGAAATTTTTGATACCAACCATCTCTTAATAATTCCAATGCATTCATAACATTATTAAATGATAAAACTTAACAAATAATCCATAAAAATATTTAACTTTTCATATTGGAATAATAATCATACAAAACACCAATACTTTTCTGATTAAAGATGTTCATAAACCATTCATAGAAATATGTTGTATGGTATCATAATATTATAGCATTACTTAGGTGTAATATTTATAAAATTATTTTGACATAGATTAAAATACTTTTAAAACCTCACTATAAAATTTATTGAGGAAAATAAACTTTTTCACTTAAAATCACTTGTTTAAAATCTAGAAATTTACTAAATAGTAAGGATTAAATTTTATTTAAAAATAAACATGTAAACATGTAAACATTTAAACTAAAATTCAATTTAATGACCATAAATTTTTATAGGAAACTAAATTCATTCTATATAAGTTAAAAAAAATTCACAATTTCGTAAAAAGGAAAAAAAGTACCTTATTTTGAAAATGATAAGAAGATTCTATTTAAGAAATTTTGTAAACAATATAAAAATGGAAGCAAAATATATTTAATAAATTATTTTAAAATTTTAAAAATATCCTTTTATAATTTTTAAGGAAAATATTGACATAAAAGATAATGATTCTCTACTATATAGAAAAACAAGGTCGATTTTTATTAAATTATAATTTGTTATCTTGAGTAAATAAAGAGATGAAAATGAAATTAAAACTTGTAAATAGAATAAATAACAAATTAGGATTAAATATATTGAATTTAGGATATAAATATCAAAAAATACCATTATATGATACTGAAAAAAAATCATGAATGATGATGAGATTGTGAAATAAACCCTTAACACAGGTTCGACTCCTTTCATTTATGTTCAAAACTAATGTGTAATAAATATATATTTATTATAAATTATTCAAGAAAAATAATAATATATACCAAGACAATTATAATTTACTTATAATATTTTATGTACCACTTATTAATATACTTTTTTAAAATAACAATTCTTAGTGATAACTAGTTTTTTGTTTATGTATGTTTTAGTTTAGTGTTTTCGATCCATATAATATTATTATAGATTCATAATTTTGATAATTTAAACCGTGAAATAAATATAATACATATTTATTTTCAATTTATTTATGGTTATCCATGAAATATAGATATGGAAAAAATAATTGTACCATTCATAGAGATGATAAGTTGTATATACACATGAGTGTTGTTTTCTCTTTTTGATGGATAGAATGAAAAAAAGGAAAATAATATTTCAACTTTATAGAATGATTTTCATTTCATAAATATCACATATATATATATATATACATTAAATTCATCCTTTTTATCATCAATGTAATGTGTTTATGAAAAATGAATCATAATTCTTTATGGAGGTGATAGTCCACAAGTATGAATGAGTGACGTTATCTTTTTCCAATGTATTACAAGGTAAACAAGTGGATATCATATTATAATTCTAAAAAATAGTAATTTTATAAAAATAATATAAATACACTAAACCCATAATAATAATCATCCCTAAAAATATGGTGAGTAGAATGAATTTTATCGTTATGTGGAGACTGTAAGTCATATGTTCGCATGAGCGATAATTTCACATTCTATTTGATGGAAAAAAGGTATATAATTGTGGTTTCATAATAATAATAATGTTTTTGTATATTTAATGTACATAAATTATGATTTTATTTATAATACCATATATTTAGAGGAGGTTAAATAATAATTGAAAACTAATGTGATCAGTTAAAGCGATTACAACTTCATTGAAGGAACTCCTTTAGGTCTCCAATTAAGGAACTAGGATTTGTTTTTTCGAAAGAAATAATCCTCAATAATGTGGATAAGTATTTTTATAATATAATAGTGAATTTTTATTATTGATTTAATGGATCAAAGTGGTGTGAATAATTGAGAGAAAAATTTGTCCTTTTATAAGGGAGGGAAATGACACTCATTCAATTTTTAAAAAGATCAATACATAACTACGTAATTCTCACGAAAAATTGTTAAAATGGTCACAGATTCAAATAAATATAGTAAAATGTCTTAATATAATTCTCCAATGAAATATATATTGATCTTTGTGTAATTTTAAATTTTAAATTTCTGTTTAACCCCTTAGCTAATTTTAATCTTAATCGTGGTAATGATTTTTTTAATATTAAAGGGTTATAATTTATAACATGAAAAATGGTTTATAAATGGCCAATAAATGTAATTTTATATCAAATATTATATACATTATCCTATTTCAATATTTGTATTATTATTTTATATTTCAATGATATATTATATTCATAAAATGGTATTAATGTAAGTTTTTATCCTATTCTTTCAAATTGAGTTAAAATACATCAATAAAAAGATAGAATTAGAATATAATAATTTAATAAATAGTAAATAAGTTAAATTAATATATAAATATCATGGAAACACATAAATAATGCAAAATATTTTACTTATCATATTTTTAAAATCATTTATTTTATTTTTCTATTAACTGAAGAAATCTTGTGTCGACGCTGTGTAAGAATTTAATTTAATTATCAAATAACTAAAAATTGTGAACCAATTACTAACAGGAAAAAATAATTATGATAAAAAATAAACATTAATATACATTTCCAACTTGATTTTGTCTCTATGTGATCACATAAGATAAATTTAAAATTAGAGAGTGACATTTTGTATATTTCTTTTCATTAAATATTATATAGATAAGTTTTATGGAAAATTATCCCTTAAACATAAATTTAGAACCCAAGATGATATTGGTATAGTTTTCTTTATCAAATAATAATTAAAATGAAAAATTGTGTCCTTAACACTTAGGTTTAACCATAGTTAACCTGATATATCCTTTATCGGGGTAATAAATTTTAACATAGTTACTGTACATAATCAAAAAAAATAAAAGGGGTCTATTTACCAAATTTGACCCTCATATATCCAAATGTGGTATAAATTTTTAAATTTTAAGTCTCTAAAAGTTGTATAAATAATTTTAAAATGATTTCTCAAAACATGCTGAAAACACTTTTTAGAAAAATAAAATTTTCAACATAAAATTAGATTTATTCATATCTCATGAATAGTAAAAAATATATATGAATTTTAAACATTTGATTAAATATATATAATTTAAATTTTTCTAAAATAATTAAAAAATAGTGATAAATTTAATTTATTATTATAAAAACACATTACATTCATAAAATTGTTTTCATAAAAAAATGTGTATTTTTCATTTAAATGATTTTTATTTTTATTTCTAATCAATTTATAAATAATGGATTCATTTCATACATGTATAAACCATAAATTTTCCATTATTTATATATTCCTAGTCTTAACCACCAATTTTAGAAACAAATTTATAATAGTTACATTTAAATAATATTTTAATAGTAGATTGCATTTCGTTTAAACTCAGGGTTATGTGGAATAAAATTTATCAAAAAAATAAACTTATTTAAAAATAAATATATCATAAATTAATAGGTTGTTACATTATACCCACAATTTATACAATTTCAACCACGAAATTTCATCACTCTGATATAAACAACTACATATACTTATGCCCTATGATATCCTCATGTTTCCACATAACTTACCCATTTTTCTTATTTCCCATAAAACATTGATGATGTAAGTTGTATTATTTCACAAAATGTTTTCTCTATAAAAAATATCCCCTAGTTGTTCCTTATAAGTTAGATATTTTTCTAGGGGTACAACGTCTAAATTAAATACATGTGAAGGATGAAGTATTTACTTCCTCTTGCAAGATACACAGAACACATCGTGAACATGAGATAGCTTTAGTGGAAGTATGAAGAGAAAAACTAAAATCCCTATATGATCAATAATCTCAAAGGTTCTAATTTACCTAGGCTCATATTTCCCTTCTTATAAAATATAATTACCTTTTTTAGGGTGGTATTCCTAGGAAAACCTTGTCTCTAACTTGAAACTTTAGATCCCAACAGTGATTATCAGCATATCTTTTATATTGACTATGAGATATAACATGATATTTTTCTGAATATATCTAATTTTATTTTCCATTTCCTTAGTTATCTAAGGTCCTAATTAATTTCTTTCACAAACCATATCCCAACACATTGTATCTATAAGATTCTATCCATTCCAGGATTCATATGGATCCACATGAATATTACAATGAAAGCTATTTTTATAAGAAAATTACACTAAAGGAACATGTTAACCCCAACCACCTTTGAAATTCCAAAAGCATGTTATTAAAATTCCTTTTGGGTTTTAATGGTCCTCTTAGACTAACCATCTATATGAGGATTATAATCACTACAGAAACTCAACTCTATATCTAGATCTTTCTGAATACTTTTTTAGAACATCGTAGTAAACCTTGGACCCCGATTAGATATAGTTTAGTATGGTACTCCTTGAAACCTTAAAACTTATTTAATTTATTCTCCAAATTTATAGTTAAGATCAAAATATTCTATGATAGTAATAAAGTAAACTAATTTTGTAAGGTGATCAACTACAACCCATATTTCATGGTTCCCTTTAAATGTTTTGTGGAGTCTGATAATGAAATCCACAACGATGTTTTTACATTTCCATTTAGGTATGGGTAATGGTTGTAAAATCCCCTTATACTTATAGCTCTCTGATTTAACTAGCTGACATACCTGAAATTGAGATACATACTCTACAATATCTCTTTTTACATTATCCCATCATAAATGCTCTTCCATATCTCTATACATATTCATACTTATATGATGAATAGGTAATGATGAAATATAAGATTAATCTAACAACTCCTTATTCAAGTATGGTTTATATGGGATACATACTAAGTTCTTAAAAATTATAATTAATTCATGGTCATTATTGAACTTGAAAACAACCCTAAAAATAATATGTAATTCCATATCTTCATTTTACACCTTCTTAATCCTATCATTGAGGAATGGTTGAATATTCATATAAGATAGATAAGACCTTATCCTTTTCCTCATGATTTCAAGATCCAACTTATGAAAATGTATAAATATTGTATCTATTTCAATCCTCATTAGGGAGGAACTAGATTATCTTTTGGACTCAAAACATTATCCACCTTCTTCGCATTTCCAAGGTAGTAATTTATTGGGAAGAAATAATCTTTTATCAACTCTAACCATATCAGGATCAACTCCAACAATATTATTTTATGAATATTCAACTCATTATATGTAAATATATACTTTCAAAATTTATTATTAGTATATATATCACTACTTTCACCATATAGATAATTACTCTATATTTTCAATGAAAACATTACCACTTATAACACTAAATCATGAGTTAGTTAGTTTTTCTAATGGATTTTTAATTAGACATAGGAATATTCTATCACTATGTCATTTTACATAAGGAAGTATTTGTGTCCCTTATTTGATGAATCATTATAAATTATAACCCCTTATCCACTATAGATTATTGTAATAATAGGTGTGCTAACAAACCTTCTCATCGGTTCTTTGAAACTCTATTCACATTATTATGTCCATAAGAACATAACCCCCTTCCAAGTCAACATAGTGAGTTTATTAGATAGTTTTTAGTAATATATCAAAAAGAATCGACAGTATCCCACCAACATAAGAAAACAATGGATTTTTGTTACTATTGTGGGTCTAGGACATTTCTCAATAAATGTTTTCTTTATAGTATCCACCAATATACCCAAAAATTATGATTATATGCCCCATGAGTAAAACATTTTACATCCAAAATGCACACTAGATAAATTTTACATAAAACTTATCCTTCCTCAAGGTCTTTAGAATAATTCTAAAATATTATTCATCCCCTTACTTTCTCTTTCAATATATTATAATATCACCAATAAAGACTACCAAAACTGATCAAGGTAAGTTTTTGATGGAAAATATGATGATGACCTTCTTAGGCTACCCTCATGATAGAGACAAGATAGTCTAATGATAATTGTTATGTCTATCATTTTTCTATGAAGGAGATTTTGTGGTTAAATGGTTTTCTTCTAGGTTAACAATATTTTGTTTTATCAAAAAGAGGGGTTATTCATCATAATTTTCAATAGAAACATTCAATGGTTCCCACATCCATAATTGGGTACAAACCTGCCTTCCAAAGGCATTTAGTTAGTTGGGTTTATAGACTCAATGGAAATTAGGAACTCTCATTTTTTCAAGAGGATGAGTGGTTGGTCTCATCACACCCTTTTGGGAAGGATTTTTTCTTACTTCAAGACACTGTTATGGATTTAATATATGTTCATAAATCCCTTGATAATTCTCATATGGAATCAATTACTCTGAAAAAATGAACATTTGTTAAACCTATTTTCATTATAGTAATAGAATGGGTTTCTCCCACAAATTAAACATAGGTTGAATCTCTTTTATTCATGAAAGGGGGTATTTTAGTGAATCCAATTGTATATATATGAGTTTCTTCATCCATTCAACCTAATGGGTGGCTATTTATATATTGGATCCACATAGTCGAGCACTATAGAATTTTCTTCCACATAGGGAGGAATTTAATATGTTAGGGATGGGATTGGGCCTCTATGTGGAATTCAAAAAATGTTGTTAATATCATGAATCAAAACCCACATATTGAATTGAACCTTTATAGTATAACATCATGTGAAAAGGAAATATTTGTGGGAACTTAAGCAAATAGTATTTGATCTCGAGTCTTGAAGAAATTTCCTACAAATCCTGGTTATATAAAGAACCAAATTTATCATATTTTGATCGTTCCATTATGATTAATCACAATGTAGATATCCATATATGGAGGGAGTCAGATCATGTCACTCATCATGACTCACACACTATGGATTCCTTGGAAAGTGGATAATCATGATGAGAATGATATGAACATTTCATATCCTTACTCCCATATGACTCATGCTCGGTGTGAGAAACAAGGTTTAAAAATTAGTCATACTCACTTCATATAAATGAAATACTTATAAACAAGGATAGTCCTATAGAGGTTTAATATGGAGATCAAAACATAGGAATGAATCCTACATATCTGGCTTACTGTAAGAATGAGGTTCATCATAGTTCATTTCACTTCTTATTCTAACGATGGGTGAGGTAGAAAGATCATCTCATGGTAATGATTGGGTCTTGAGGCTTAAAATGTTGGAGAAATAGTGGGACTTACACTGAAGTGGATTCTAATTTGACCTCAGGTTTTATAATGGAATCCTATATATCTTTTTTATTCATATAAATCAGAGACCGCATAATTTATTAGATCAAGGATTAAAAATGAAGGTTTCCCATTGATGTTTTAATATGGATTCCAATATTTAGGAAGGTGTCCTATGTATCCTATTTATTATATGAATTGCAAGAATAGTTGTTTAGTAGAAAGGGACTTAAATATTGAGGTTTCCCTTTTGATGTTTAATATAGAGGTCTGATCTTAGAGATGAATCCTAGGTGTAACTCCCTAACCCTAGTTACCCAGAGTTGGTGCATTATTACATGATAGTGGGATGATCACAAGATATCAAATCCTGAATGACTGATCTCTTTAGTATCCTTGGAAGTACTAGAGACATACATAAGTTTTACCTTACATTATGATATAAAAAACCAAAAAAATGTGTCTTCTTTGAAAACACTAATATCCCTTATATTAACCCTTCCACTCAGTCATAATACACTTCTTCACATCCTAGGAAAAATAAAACATATAAATTGGTGACCTCAGATTCTCAGTAAGGATAACAATATAGTGTAAACTTTAAAAATAAGTATAAAAATTGAAGGCAATGTATAACAATAAACCATAATCTTTTTAAACATAAAATTCATCATAATATATCCAATATAAATAAAATAATTCCATTTAATTATTCTCATGGATATTATATTAGTTAAATAATCAAAGTTAATATCAATAGCTAATTTAATAATGATCGAATGCATAATGTCGGACATCATAACCACATAGTCAAGGCCTCGTTCTAGGAATACAAATAGGATTTTATCAATACCCTGTTCCAAGACACTAGTTTGTCTCATGAGACCAACTTATTCATCAAGGAGAAATAGAGGGATCCACCCATCACATACTAGGTCCAATGCATTCCCCATATGGAAAGGATGAAACATAACATAAACATTCATATTAAAACTAGCATATGAAATGTTAATAATTTACCCATAAACCATGAATGATATAAAAATAACATATCTATAGTCAAACATATCACAAAGCCTTCAATACAATATGGAAGATTCTATCATAATAAATCAAATTCAAACAAGTGTAAAATCCATCAAAAGATGTTGACATAGATGAAATCCAAATTATTTGAGATAAATATCTCTTTTTATTTTTGAAATAATTTAAATGTCACATAATTATAAAAGAAAACATTTTTTTAAAATATACTTATAATATTGTAAGGGAATATTCAAGGGTGTTATAATGGTGGAAAATAGTCACACCCTCTATATAAGTTAAAAAATATTCTTACATTAATTTGTTAAAAATTTCATAAAGTACCTTGTTTGGAAAACGACAAAAAGATTCCTTTCAAAAAAAATTATAAAAATTCAAAAAAAACGTATACATTACATTAACCCATATTCTAGAAAATATTAAAAATGTTTTGAAATAAATTTTTAAGAAACATGTATGTGGATGATATAGAAGTCCCATTAGATGCTTTCATATAAGCAACCACAGATAAAAAAAGTGATTGAAAAATTAACCCTTACCTTGGAATTTTCCTTAGTCAAGGGTAATTTTACCTCCTAAATAACAGATAAATCATTGTTAATAAATTAAATAAGAAACACATTCATAAATATTATAACATATATGATCTTATAATATTTCTTTGTTAATAATATTTTAGTAGTATCGTTATTTCAGGTGTCAAACGATTCATTTTCCTTTATATGTTTTTTTACGAAATTCATGTTTGTTAGGGATAGGATGTATTTAATTAATATCCATAATTATATTAAGTTGTTAAACATTATTTTAAATCAGAAAATGAAAATTATTATTGAATCGTTATGATGCGGAATTAATCTCATCGCGTTTGTGGAGACGGTAATTTGTATGTATACACAAGCCACAATATCAATCTATTCATGGTGAAATCGTATGTAATTGGATTGTATATTACATATAAATATTAATTAACATGTTATATTTATTATTTAAATCAATTTTACTCATTAATATACTCATGAAAATAATGATGTGTTAAATAACAAACTACACCACAACGTGGAGACGGTAAGTCGTACGTACGCACGTTTGGTGACTTTGTCATTCATAAGATGGATAGAATAATGAATATAATTTTACCATATTTATAATAACATGAAATTTTTTAGAATCTAATATAGTTATTATTTTGTTATGGAAATGACAAAGAAAGAAGAAGTGGAAGAAGAAAATAACTTTGAAAGAGGTGATGAAATTATTACATCTTCTTTGGGAGCTTCCTTTTGATCTAATAAAAAGGGATCCTCTGGTTATCTTTCTGATAAACCTAAGGCCTCTAGGTTTAATTGAGAGTAGTTGGAAAGATATTTTAGTAGGGTTTGGTCGATCTAAATGGCTTTGGAGGTGTGATTTTGAGCGAAGGGGAAGTACCCTTTTATAAGAGAGGTGAGGGTCACTTTAGGAAAAGCTTGAAATATTATTTTATTGTAAAATCATTTTGGGTTTATAATGGCTCCAAAGGAATTTATTTAATGTATAAGGTTTTTATGGGTCGAAATCCTCCTAACCAATAGGTTATAGACAATTTTAGGTCACCATATTAACCTTATCATTTAGATTTATCTCTTAGTTAAATAGATTAACTTTTACAATTTCTTCTTGTATTTTTATATTTAATGGTTAATAAACATAATATAAAATGCCAAGAGAACCTCAAATGGTTCATTAAGGACATATATGTAATTATATAAGTCCTTTGGCTGATCCTTATGCTTTTATAAATATTATATCATTTAATAATATATTATTATTTTAAACTCATTTATGACAATTTTGACACTATTTAGTATTTGGTTTTTATGAAAGTCAAAAAATTTGATTACTTCCAAACAAATACATTAAATCAATCATAACATGTCATATGAACATAGAAAATTAGTTTAATGCATCAAAAGCCTCAATTTAAATTTATTTGAATATTTATAATATAAATCAATTTAAGCATTCATTAATATGGTAATTATTGCATCATCATTGTGTCATAAATAAATTTTATTATTTAATTTCAGAAAATTATAAATAAAATATAATGATGTAGGAATAATTTTAATCTTTATAATTAATATTTATTGTCAAATGTATCTTATGTATAATAGTATATTAAAAATCATGTAATTATTAAAATTTAGATTTTACACATTTAACTCTTTTTTGAATAAAATAATAATAAATGTCCTAATCTAATATAAGTGGATCAAAATAGATTGTATTTTATTCTTAAGGTTGATTTTGATCTAAATACATTTATCCAATAGAATAATGACATGTGTTAAGGTAATTATAATATCATTTTTACCTTTAATTACCCTATTTACTTTTAATCGTGGTAAACAAAATTCAAAAGTTACTATTCACCAAAAATTATTTTCATCCTATTGAACCAAATTTTACTTAATGATTTAAACCGTGTCTCTTGTAATTTTTAAATTCAATTCACAGAAGTTGTAAAATTATGTTTTATACAAATTTGAAAATGTGCATAGAAGGTGGGTAAAAGATGTTAAAAAAATCAATAACATTTTATATATCTAATCTTATTATAAAATGAATCCAATGAATTAAATTGAGATAATATTGGTATTATGTATCTAATATTATATTAAAATAAATTTAAATAATAATTATTATTATTTAAATAAATATCCAGTTTTTATGTACTATTGAGTATTTTTCACTATTCATCCAAAATTGAATGTTTTCAAAAAAAATACCAACAATTCACCCAAATCTAATTTTGATATTCAGAATTTGAAAAATTAATTCTATTTAACAAAATTAAAATTTTTTGAGTGTCTAATATTAATTTTATTATTGTTCACAAAAGGATATAAAAAGTAGTTCTTTTAAGAAAATAGTTTTTCTAAATATATAACTATTTTAACAAAACATATTCATTTCATTATAAATATTTTTTATTTAGTTTAAAACACTATAAATACTAATAATAATTTATTTTTTACAATTCATATCACAATATCTAATTGATAAATAAATATACTGTTTAAATAAATATAATACTAATGTGTTGTTTCTCAATCTTGTGTATAACTCAAGCCAAGTTGGTGTTGCGTTCAATATAAGATATTGAATTACTTTAAAGATATAACTTACTATGAAATATTTGGGTTTTACACTCTCCCCTCCTTTAATAAACTTCATCCTCACAATTTGAAATTGTTTTTCAAAAATGAAATGTTAAAAATAGAAAATACCTTTTGTGGAAGACCGACATCGGAAATAGGTTTAATAAAATTTATTCTTAATAAGAGGGAAAGGGAAATGAAAAAGTCACCACCAAATTAGGATTTCAAATATGTAAACATTGGTAAAAATTTGAGACACAGAATTGGATGAAACGTAAATATTTAAAGGGAGTGATTGAGATCATCAATCAAAAACAAGTGAACAATAAATATAAAATTGAGGGCCACAAAGCCATAAATCTATAAAGACTTAAAATGTCACTGGTTAATCAAAAAATTAGGTATTAGGGTAACACATTTTTGGTTTTAAGATCCTTTCCCTAAATTTTAAGAATTAATTTATTCCTATGATAATAAAAAAATACTTGACAAGTAGAGTTTCATCCTTTAACTAATTTTTACCACAAACTCATCTTTCAGTCCAAAAGATAATAGAACCTAAAAATATTCTATATATCCTAATCGTATAGGGTTTCTAAAAAATGAATTTATAATTCATCTATAGGATCATTTAAAAAAACTACATCATACAAACCAGGACATCATGTAGGCCAATGGTAGGTGATGCACCGTTGTCACCATTCGGTTGCCAGTTCAAGTCTTGTGGCCTTGTCGGGCATGTTGGGTTTTTTCCGAACCTTCGGGTTTTCCTTTTTATAAAAAAATCAACAATAATCTTAAGAAATGTTTTATCCTTAAAGCATAGTATCAAATTTCCAACATAATCCATTCCATCCTTTATACTTATCCAAAATACTTGTGTCCAAACTCATAGACCAAAAATTTATAAGGAAATTCAACATAACATAATGAAGATATCTTTTTTCCAACTAATAAAATGTGAGTACCTTCATAATGTATTCTCATAAAACATGGTAACACCCAGAATTACCACAAAACCTTATTGATTAAAGTCATTCTCTTTTATTCTATATAGAATACTATATATATTCCTTATATCCAAAAATTTTGAATACTCCAACAACGATGGAATAAAAAACCATTAATTCTTTCTATGGTAGTCAAAAATATCCAATATAATTTTTCCAAATAAACAATATCTTATTCCAAAATTACTACCTCATTATCATAACCATATTAAGATTTATCTTTATTTCAACTATCTATTTTCAAAAAAATTTAACTCACTATTGAGTCACTTTTCTTAGTACCATATAATCTCAAATCATTAATTAAATGTACTACAGTAAAATCCTTATTTATTTCCATAATTAATATAAATAGTACATCACTGATATAATACTCAAATGAAATAATTCATTAATAAAATATTAGAACACAAATTATTCCTCTTCATTTGTGATAGTATCATAACATCATTATTATGCAATAGCATCATTTGGGGTATACTCTAATGATTGGGACATTGATTCGTGTAGTGTCAAACTCATTGAAACTGAAGCATTGTACATTTGAAACATTTTTCTTACACATAAAATCATGTACTTCGTGACCTTTTTCTCAAAACTTATAACAAACTCTCTTTCCCTTCAAACATTTTCCAAGGTGATTCTTTCCACATTTATTACAAATGGGAAAATCCTTCATTCCCTTCTTTCCATTATCCATCGTTCTCTCTACTATCCTTTTCTTCTCTACTTCCCTTCAAAGACACATGAATCAGATAATTATTCACTTATCTTATTAACACATGATATTATTTCTTCATATGATGAGAATACGTGAGAGACTATTTCCTTTCTAAATATTGGCTTAAGAACATGAAATATATGATCCTTATTACTCTTTGGATCATGAGTATTATGGGAGTTCTCATTCCTTATACTGGGCACCATTTCTAGACAATTTCATACCTTATTCTAGTTTATGAATTTCAATGCATAATTCCAAACATGTAAAATACCTAAATTAAATTGAAAACTTTATGAATATAATTCATAATAATAAAAAATTGTTTTATTTGAGGAAGTATTTACTCATAAATCCTTAAAAATTTCTTGTAAAGAAAATTTTAATAATCCTATTCATATCCAATTGGAGTGTCGTAACCAAGAGTACAACAAGTCCCATTGTCGTGAAGAATTTTCCGTTCGAGTCTAGATAAAAGTGGTATTTTTAGGTTTTACCCCTTAATACATATGTGCCAGAGCTGCCTCTACCTACTCGTATCCAGATAGAGATGTATTTCATTGAAAATTAAAAAAATCTTTGCATTAACAAATTCTATTAAGTTCTTCTATACTAATCATCAATATCTATCTTAGGGTAATGTTCTCTGATCAGAGTTTTTCTAAATCTAGTTTCCATGTTTTGTACTGAACTTCCTCTGATACCAACAGTAATGTCATGACCCTAGTTACCCAGAGTCAGTGCATTATTAAATAACATTTTCATGATCACAAGTTATCAAATCCTAAAATACCGACCATTTTAGTAGCCTTACAAGTACTAGAAACATACATAAGTTTTACATTAAATTATGAAAATAAAAACAACAAAACTGTCTCCTTTGAACAAACTCATATCTCTTAGATTGTTACTAAAAATTAGTAATAATATACTTCTTTGCATCCTGGGAAAAATAAAACGTAGAAAGGGGGGATCTCAGGTGCTCGGTAAGGATTACAATATAGTGGGAAGTTAAAAAATAATCATAACCATTTAAGGAAATATATAAGACTAAAACACAAGCCTTTTTAACTTAAACTTCAACATAATATGGAAAATATAAATCAAATAATTCTATTTACATATTCACATTGATATTATATTAGTCGAATAATCACATGTAATATCAATAGCTAATTTCATAACGATGGAATGCATAATGTCAAACATCATAACCACATAGAAATGGCCTCTTTCTAAGACTACAAATAATATTTTTTCAAGGCCTTATTCCAAGACACTAGTTTGTCTCATGGGACCTACTGAGGCATCGAGGAGCTATAGTGGTCCCCACACATCACTTACTAAGTCTAATGCATTTCTCATATGAAAAGTTTAAAACATAACATAAACATTTTTAATAAAACTATCATACAAAATGTTAATACTTTAACCATAAACCATGAATGGTATAAAAAACACATCCATAGTTGAACATATCACAAAACCTTCAATACAGCATGGAATATTGTATCATAATAAATCAACTTCAAACAAGTGTAAAATCCCTCAAAGGATGTTTAAATAGATGAAATCAAAACTATTTGAGAGAAAAATATATTTCTATTTTGAAATCCTTTAAAAGTCACATAATTATAAAGGAGAAAATTTATTTTGAGAATATTCATATAAGCTTATAAGGGAATCATAAAATGGTTTTATAACTGTGTAAAATAGTCTCGCCCTCTGTATAAGTTAAAAAAACATTCTTACCTTAATTTGTCGAAAAGATCATAAAGTACCTTATTTGGAAAATGACTGAAATATTCCTTTCAAAACATTTTATGAAAATTCAAACAAGGGTATAAATAAATTTAAACCATATACTAGGAAATATTAAAAAAATTGAAATGAATTTTTAAGAAACATAGATGTGGGTGATAATGAAGTCCCATTAGATACTTAAATATAAACAACCTCGGATATAAGAAGATTGTAAAATTAACCCTTAACTTGTACTTCTCCTTAGTTGAGGGTATGTTAACCTCATGTATAATAGTTAAATAATTGTTTTTAAATTACACAAGAACCACATACATAAATATGATATCAACTATGATCTTTAAATATTTCATTGTTTATAATATTTCAGCAGTATCATTGTTTCGGGTGTTAACTAATTCGTTTTCCTCTATATGTTTTGTTATGTAAGTCATGTTTTTTATGGATATGATGTATTTTATTCATATACAGAATGATATTATGTTATTAAACATTATATTAAATCATAAAATGAAAATTATTCTTACATTAATTTTTCAAAAAGGTCATAAAGTACCTCGTTGGGAAAACGGCAGAAAGATTCCTATCAAAAAAATTTATAAAAAGTCAAAAAAAGGTATATATTAATTGAACCCATATTATAGAAAATAGTAAAAAAAAATTGAAATACATTTTTAAGAAACATGGATGTGGATGATATAGAATTCCCAGTAGATAATTTCGTATAAATAACCTCAGATAAAAAAAGAGATTGAAAAATTAACCCTTACCTTGGACTTTTCCTTAGTCAAGGGTATGTTAACCTGCTATATAATAGTTAAATCATTGTTATTAAATTATAAAATAAACACATACAAAAATATTATATCATATAGGATCTTATAATATTTCTTTGTTAATAATATTTTAGTAGTATCATTGTTTCAGGTGTCAACTGATTCGTTTTCCTTTATATGTTTTTTATGTAAGTCATTTTTGTTAGGGATATAATGTATTTAATTAATATACAGAATGATATTAAGTTCTTAAACATTATTTCAAACCATAAAATGAAAATTATTCTTGAATGGTTTGAAGGTGAAAGAATCCCATCGCGTTCGTGGAGACGTTAATCCGTACGTATGCACTAGAAACAATATCATTCTATTGAGGGTGAAATAGTTCATAATTGGATGGTATATTATATATAAAGAATCATTAACATGTTATATTTATTATTTACATCAATTACACTCATTATTATACCCATCCAAATAAATAAGTGTTGAATAAAAAACTACACCACGACGTGTAGACGGTAAGTCGTACGTATGCACGTATGGTGACTTTGTCATTCATAGGATGGATATAATAATGAATATTGTTGTACCATATTTATAATAAAATAAAATTATTTATAAATTATTGGATTTATTATTTTTGTATGGAAACAACAAAGAAAGAGGAAGTTGAAGAAGAAAAGAACTTTGAAAGAGGTGATGAAATTATTACCTCTTTTTCAAGTGCTTCCTTTTGCTTTGATCAAAAGGGGTCTTTAGGAACTTTTTTTGATAAAATTAAGGCCTCTAGATTTAAGTTAGAGTAGTTTTTAAGATATTTTATACGTGTTTTTCCGATCCAAATGGCTATGGAGGTGCGATTTTTAGAGAAGGGGATGTACCCTTTTATAAGTGAGGTGAGGGTCACTTTAGAAAAAGGTTGAAATTTTTTTTTATTATAGGATACTTTTCGGTATATAATGGCTAAAAAGGATTTATTTATTTTCTAAGGTTGGTATGGGTCCAAATACTCTCAACCAATAGGTTTTAGAAAAGTTTAGGTCACTATATTGACCGTATATTTTAGATTTAACTCTTAGTTAAATAGGTTAACTTTTAAAATGTCTTCTTCTATTTTTATATTTCATGGTTAATAAACTAACTATTTAATGAAAAGAGAACCTTAAGTGGTTAATTAATTAAATATCAATCATTATATACATACTTTCTCCCATATATATATTTTTTGGAATATTATATCATTTAATAATATCCTATTTGTTTTAAAAGCTCTTTTATGTCAATTTTGACACTATTTTGTATTTTGTTTTTGTGAAAGTCAAAAAAACATTATTACTTCAAAAAAATACATTAAATAAATTATAACATATAATATTAACCTATAAAATTAGTTTACTTCATCAAAATTCTCAATTTACATTTATTTGAATATTTATAATATAAATTATTTTAATCTTTCATTAATAAAGTAATTACTACATCATCATTGTGTCAAAAATAAATGTAATTATTCATTTTATAAAAATTATAAATAAACTACCATGATATAGGGAATATTTTTATCTTTCTAATGAATATTTATGGTCATATTTATCTTATGTATAACCCTATATTGGAAATGTTTTATTTATTAAAATTTGAATTTACCACTTTTAACTCTTCCTTAAATAAAATAATAATAAATGTCATAATATAATCCAAGTGGATCAAAAAGAATCATAATTTATTCCTAAGTATTATTTTTGCCGAAATAAACTTATCCAAAAGAATTAGGACGTGAGTTAGGTAATTATAATATCATTTTTACCTTTAATTACCCTATTTACTTTTAGTCGTGATAAATAAAATTCACAAGTTAAAATTCACCAAAAACTATTTTCATCTTATTGAACCACACTCTACTTACTGATTTCAACCATGTCTCTCGGATTTTTAAAATTCAATTCATAGAATTGTTAAAATTACATTTTATGTAAATTTGTAAATGTGCCAAGAAGGTGGGTTAAAGGCGTTAAATTTTTTTAATAAAATTATATATATATATAATCTTATTATAAAATGACTCCAACGAATTACATTAGACTAATGTAGGTATTATGTATCTATTTTGACTTTAAAATAAATTTAAATAAAAAAAATTATTTAAATAAAATGTCAGTTTTTATGTACTATGAAATATGTTTCACTGTTCATTATAAATTAAATGTTTTCAAAAAAATACCAAGAAAATCACTCCAAGCTAATTTTGATATTCCAAATCCAAAAAATGGTGTCTATTTTACAAAATTCAATTATGAGGAGTATATAACATTAATTTTATTATAGTTCAAAAAAGGGTAAGAAATGTAGTTCTTTTAAGAAAATAGTTTTCCTAAATATAAAACTATTTTAAAAAAACATACACATTTCATTATAAATATGTTTTACTTATGTGAAAAAATTATAAATAATAATAATAATGTATTAGTTACTATTCATAACTCAATATTTAATTTATAGATAAATATATTGTTTAAATAATTATAATACTAATGTGTTGTTTCTCAATCTTGTGTATAACACAAGACAAGTAGGAATTGCGTGCAGTATAAGTTATTGACTTACATTAAAGATATAACTTACTATAAAATATTAGGGTGTTACATTTTATCCTCCTTCAATAAATTGTTTCCTCACAATTTTAAATTGTTCTTTGAAAATAAAAGGTTAAAAATAGAAAATACTGTTATGGAAAACCTATATCAACAATAGTGTTAATAAAATTTAGTCTTAATAAGTGGGAAAGGGAAATGAAAAAGTCACCAACAAATTTGGATTTCGAATAAGAGAACATTGGTGGAAATTTGAAATGCATAATTGGTGGAAAACATAAATATTTATAGGGAGTTATTGAGGTCATATATCACAAACAAGTGAACAATAAATAGAAAATAGAGGGCCTCAAATCCATAAATCTATTATGACTTAAAATATCATGGGTTCATAAAAACATAAGGTATTAGGGTAACACATTTTTGGTTTTAATATCCTTTCCCTAAAGTTTAATAATTAATTTCTACATATAATAAAAAAAATACTTGATAAGTATATTTCCATCCTTTAACTAATTTCTACCACAAACTCATTTTCCACTCCAAAATATAATAAAACTCAAAAATATTCTATTTATATTAATGGTGTAGGGTTTCAAAAAAATGAATTTATAATCCATCTATTAGATAATTTAAAAAAATTACAGTATTCAAATTAAGACATCACTTTCGCTAGTGGTAGGTGATGCACCCTTATCACCCTTCGGTTGCAGGTTCAAGTCTCATGGCCTTGCCGAACGTGACGGGTTGTCGCCCGACCTTCGTGTTGTCATTTTCATAAAAAATCCAAAAAAATCATAAGAAATTTTTTAACTTTAAACCATTGTATCCAATGTCAAACTTAATCCATTCCAACCTTTAGACATACCCAAAATACTTATGTCCAAACTCCTTATCCAAGAAAATTATAAGGAAAATAAACATAACATAATGAAGATATCTTTTTTCCACATAATAACATATGAGTACCTTCATCATGTATTATATTAAAACATGGTAACACCTAGAATTACCATAAAACCTTATTTATTAAATTCATCCTATATTCCTTATTTCCAAAAAAAATTAATACTCCAACATTGACTGAATAAAAAAAATATTAATTAGTTCAATGGTAGTCAATGATATAAAATATAATTTATCCAAATCAACCATCTCTTATTCAAAATCTACTTCCTCTGTATCAGGACCATATTAAGGTTTATCTTTTTTTCAACCATGTATTTTCTAAAAAGTTTAACATGTTTTTGATTCACTTTTCTTAGTTTCATATATTCTCAAACCCTCAATGAAATAGTACTACAGTACAATCCTTATTTATTTACATAATTAATATAAACACTACATCATTGATACCACACTTATATGGAATGTTTCATTAATAAAAATATAAGAAAACTAATTATTCCTCTTCATCTGCGATAGAATCATAACTTGATTATTATCCAATAACATCATTTGGGGTATACTATAATGATTGGGAAATTGATTCACTTAGGGTCCCAACTCCTTGCAGATGAAGCATTGTACATTTGAAACCTTTTTCTTACCCTAGAAATCACATATTTGGTGTCCCTTTTCTACACACTTATAAAAACTCTCATTACCTTCATGCATTTACCAGGTTTATTCTTTCAATAGTTATCACATATGGGAAAATACTTCTTTCCCTTCTCCCCTTTATCCATCTTTCTTTCTACCATCCTTTTCTTCTCTGGATTCCTTTCAAAATCATAAGACTCAAAGAATTCTTTACTTATCTTATTAAGACATGATATTATTTCTTAATATGATGAGAATACAAGGAAGACTATGTTCCTTATAAATGTTTTCTAAAGACCATAAAAGATATGATCCTTCTTACTATTTGGATCATGCATATTGCTGGAGTTCACATTCTTTCTTCTAGGCACCATTTCTAAACAATTTTATACACTAGGTCAGTTTATGAATCAAAATGCATAATTCAAAACGTGTAAAATATTTAACATAAATTGAAACTTCTATGCATATAATAAATAATCATACAAAAATGTTTTCTTTGAGAAGGTATTTACTCATAAATCCTTTATAATGGCTTGTAAAGAAAATGTGAATTATCCTAAGAATATCCCCCTCGTGTGTCGTAACCAAGATAAAAGCAAGGTCCATTGTCGTGCACCATTTCTTTTTTGAGTCTAGTTCAAATCAGTGTTTTCGGGCTGTACCCCAAGATACATATGTTCCAGAGCCGCCTCTACCTTCTCTTATCCAAATAGGGATGTTTTTCTTGAAAATTCATAAAATTTCTATATTACCAAAATTCTTGGAAGTTCTTCTATACTAATCCTCAAACTCTATCTTAGGGAAATGTTCTATAATCAATGTTTTTCTAAATATAGTTTCCAAGGATTGTACTAAAGGTCCTCTGTTAATAACTATAACGCCCTGACCCTAGTTAACTAGAGTCTGTACATTATTACATAACATTGACATGATCACGAGGGATAAAATCCCAAAATATGGATCAGTTTAGTAGCCTTGGAATAACTATATACATACATAAGTTTAACATTACATTATGAATTAAAAAATCACAACATTGTGTCTCCTTTGAACACACTCATATCCCTTAGATTATCCCTAAAATTCATTCATAATATAAATATTCACATCCATGGAAAAATAAAACTTAGAAAGGGTTGATCTCAATTGCTCAGTAAGGATAACAGTATAGAAAAAACTTTAATAAATAAGAATAAACATTTAAGTAAATGTATAAGACTAAAACACAAGCCTTTTAAACTTAAAATTTAGTATAATGTGGAAAATATACATCAAATAATTCCATTTACTTATTCACATGGATATTCTACTAATTGAATAATCATATGTAAAATCAATAGCTAATTTCATAATGATGGATTGCATAATGTCGGACATTATAACCCCAAAATCAAGGCCTCGTGCCAAGACTACAAATAATATTTTATCAAAGATTTTTCCAAGATACTAGTTTGTCTCATGAGACCTACAGATGCATAGAGGAGCTATAACAGGCTCCACCCATCACTTATTATGTTAAATTCACTCCTCATATGACAAGGTTGAAACAAAAAATTATAATTAAAATTAAAACTAGCATAGAAAATGTTAATAATTTAACCATAAACCATGAATGGTATAAAAATAACACATCCACAATCAAACATATCACAAAACATTCAATACAATATTTAAGACTATATCATAATAAATCTACTTCAAACAAGTGTAAAATCCATCAAAGGATGTTGAAATAGATGAAATCAATACTATTTGAGAGAAATATATATTTATATTTGTAAATCATTTAAAAGTCATGTAATTATAAAATAAAACATTTATATTGAAAATATTCTTATAATATTGTATGGGAAGCTTCGAAGCAGTTATAATTGCTTAAAATATCTGCACCTGTCGTATAAGTTAAAAACATTCTTATCTTAATTTGTCTAAAATGTCATAAAGAACCTTGTTTGGAAAATCACATAAAGATTCCTTTAAAAACATTTTATAAAAAGTAAAAAAAGGGTATAAAAGGATTTAACCCATATTCTAGGAAATACTAAAAATGTTTTCAAATACATTTTTAAGAAACACGGATCTGGATGATAAATAAGTCCCAGAAGATACTTACATATAAACAACCTTGGATAAAAAAAAGAGATTATAAAATTAACCCTTACCTTGTAATTTTCCTTAGAAGAGGGTATGTTAACCAACTTTATAATATTTAAATAATTTTTATTAAATTATACAAGAATGACATACATAAATATGATATCATATATGATCTTCTAATATTTTTTTGTTAATAATATTTCAGTAGTATCATTGTTTCAGGTGTTAACTGATTTGTTTTCCTTTATATTTTTTATTATGTAAGTCATGTTTTTTATGGATAGGATTTATTTAATTCATATCCAGAATTATATTAAGTACTTAAACATTATTTTAAATCCTAAAATGAAAATTAATCTTGAATGGTTACAATGGGGAATGAATCTTATCGCGTTCATGGAGACGATAATTCGTATGTACGCATGAGAAACAGTATCATTCTATTGATGGTGAAATAGTATGTAATTGGATGGTATATTACACATAAAAAATCATTAACATGTCATCTTTATTATTTACATCAATTATTCTCATTATTATGCCCATCTAAATATTGATGTGTTGAATAACAACCTACAACACAACGTGGAGACGGTAATCCGTACGTACTCACGTATGGTGACTTTGTCATTCATAGGATTGATAAAATAATGAATATGGTTTTAACATATTTATAATAACATCACATTATGTATAAAGTAATGGATTTATTATTTTGGTATGGAAATAATAAATAAAGTGGAAGTGGAAGAAGAAAGGAACTTTGAAATAGGTGATGAAATAATTACCTCTTCTTCAGGTGCTTCCTTTTGATTTGATCAAAAGATATCCTTAAGTGGTATTTATGATCAAAGTAAGGTCTCTATAATGAAGTTAGGGTAGTTGGGAAGATATTTGATCATGGGTTGGGTGATTCAAATGGATATGGAGGTTGGAGCTTGAGAGAAGGTGAAGTACCCTTTTATATAAGAGGTGTGGGTCACTTTAGGAAACGCTTGAAATATTATTTTATTATAAAATCATTTTTAGTTAATAATGGCTCAAAATTGATTTATTTAGAGGATAAGGTGGGTATGGGTCGAAATCATCTCAACAAATAGGTTTTATACATGTTTAGGTCAAAATATCAACCCTATATTTTAGATTTAACTCTTAGTTAAATAGTTTAACCTTTACAATGTCCTCTTGTATTTTTATATTTCAGGGTTAATAAAATTACTATAAAATATCAAGAGAAACACAAGTGGTTTATTAATGACTTATATATAATTATATAATTTATTTGTCTGAGCCTTATATTTTTAGGGATATTATATCATTTAATAATATATTATTTGTTTTAAAAACTCATTTATGTCCATTTTGAAACTATTTTGTATTTGGTTTTTTTGAAAGTCAAAAAAACTTGATTACTTTGAAAAAATACAATAAATAAATCCTAACATTTCACGTCAACATATAGAATTATTTTAGTGCATAAAATGTCTCAATTAACATTTATTTTGATATTTATAATATAAATTATTTTAATCTTTCATTAATAAGGTAATTTCTGAATCATCATTATGTCATAAATAAATTTAATTATTTAGTGGCTAAAAATTTCAAATAAAATAACACGATGTAGGAAATATTTTTATTTTTCTAATTAATATTTATAGTCAAATTTATCTTATTTATAACCCTATATTAAAAATGTTTTATTTATTAAAATTTGAATTTTATACTTTTAACTATTCTTTAAATAAATTAATAATAAATGTCTTAATCTAATCCAAGTGCATCAAAAAGGGTCATATTTTATTCCTATGGTTGATTTTGGATGAAATAAATTTATAAACTAGAATTAGGACATGTGTTAGGGTAATTATAATATCATTTTTACCTTTAATTAGATTATTTTCTTTTAACCATGGTAAATAAAAATCAAAAGATACTATTCACTAAAAATTATTTTCAATCTACTGGACCTCATTTCACATACTGATTTCAACCGTGTCTCTAGAATTTTTTAAATTAAATTCACATAAGTGGTAAAATTACGTTTTATGCAAGTTTGTATATGTGCCTAGAAGGTGGGTAAAAAATGTTAAAAAATTCAATAAAATTTAACATATCTAATATTATTATAAAATGACTGCAATGAATTAAATTGAACTAATATAGGTATTATATATATTTTTTTTATTTAAAATAAATTAAAATAAAAATAATTATTATCTAAAAAAATTCGTTTTTTATGTACTATGTAGTATTTTTCACTATTCATCAAAAAAATGAGTTTTTTCAGAAAAATACCAAAAAATCCATCTCAGATAATTATGATATTCTAAATCCAAAAATGAACTCCATTTTACCAAATTAAATTTTTATGAGTGTTTAATATCAATTTTATTATTTTTCACAAAAGTACATAAAAAGCAATTCTTTTAAGAAAATAATTTATCTAAATATATAACTATTTTAGCAATACATATACATTTCATTATTAATATGTTTTATTTATGTTAAAACATTATAAATAATAATAAAAATTTATTTTTTACTAGTCATATTACAATATTTAATTTTTAAATAAATGTATCCTTTAAATAATTATAATACCAATGTGTTGTTTCTCAATCTTACGTATAACGCTAGCCAAGTCGGTGTTGCATGTAGTATAAGCTATTGACTTACATTAAAGATATAACTTACTATTAAATCTGGGGGTGTTACACTATGTATCATGGTTATTATTGAAATTATAGTCATCATAGTTCATTAGATATGGTCTTACACACTGAGGCTTCCCTTTAGAGGATCAATATGGAGCTTAGACCTTATAAAGTAATCTTATGTATCCTAGTTATTGAGGGTATAATATTCTTTGTAGTTTATTATATAGGTTATTACACAATGAGGATTCCCTATATGGGTTTAATATGGATCATGGTCCCTTAGAAGGCATCTTATGTGACCTAGTTATTACAAGAATCAAAATTCTCATATTTCTGTTCCCTTCTTGGGATTTTGGTTGATGAGGTAGAATGATCTTCCTATGGGAATGATAGGTTACCAATTGTTGAAATGCTAGAGACATGGAAGGTCTTTTACTAAAGTGGATTACCTTTTGAGATCATGATATAAGAAGGCCTCTTACATATCTTGGTTATTGTAGTAATCAGATTTCTCGTATTTTAGTTCACTTCTTATTCCAATAATGGATGAGGTAGAATGATCATCCCATGGGAATAAATGGGTTCTCATGGTTTAAATTTTAGATAAATGGAGGGACATAAATTTAAGTGGATTCCTAGTTGATCTCACACTATAATATAATCTTTTTTTAGAGGCATCTTTTTTAATTCACGATAGTTCAAACCATTGCAAAAGTTGGTGTCGACATCCTATACATGTTTGTTCCATCCATTTAACGGTGGTTTTTGGTAAGAATCATAGAATGTGTATTTAGAAGAAATTTTACCCATTTTAGAAGTGGGTTTATGGGAAAGATAATGAGGATATAGCAATGGTTAGAACAACCACCAAAATATAAATTTTTTTAGACAGTCAGCCACTACTATAACAAATAAAAATTCTGCTAGATTAATAGTGTGCCGTATTTTGGGGCAGTTTTAACCTCTTTTAACAACAAAATATTTCATATGTAGTGGTGGGTTTAACCTCCACTAAATTTTAATTTAAAAAATAAATCCATGTGCATATTATTCATCCTAGAACTACCCTACAAAAAATCAAATGCATAGACCCATATATTTCATATTTAAATTGACAAACAAACAACTACACAAGCACACACTATCACACAACTACTGCACCATAGGCTGAAAATCACAACTATTTTCTCCGCTATATGAAACAATAAGAAACCACCACACAAAACCATACATTTCATCTTTCAATTCCATATATCATAATGAAACCAAAACTAATCATAAACCAAAACAACCTAACACCAATGAGTCTTCAATGGAAGAACACATTTAATCAATGTATAAATTATGATATAATAACCAAAGATCAATAATTATCAACCAATATAACCCTATGATCAACAATAGAGGATAGGGGAAGGATGATCCTATGATAAGATATTGTGATTTCTCAAAACATAGAGGGAATGAATATCAACTAAATGTTTTTGGTTGAACACATGGCTTATAAACATGATGAAATTCCATAAAAATAGGCATCTCCAATCAGGAACGATGGAAAGAATAGAACTAATTCATTAAAGGATAAACATTTAAAGGTTCACATTCAAAATAAATAAAACCATTTGAACTATGAAGAGATAATTTCATCAGAATTTTATAATCAAAGACAAACTTCCAACTTTCCCAAAACAAAAACAAGGAAAATCTAAATGTCTTCTCCCCAACATGGGAAAAACAACTTACCCAATATATTGTGTTCTTATTTCACAACAACTCATCCAAAAACGATACCTCCACCAATTTATTCAAATGGATATCCTTAGAGAAGAATAATCACCCCTTAATCTCTAGATGAAGACCCCTAATGAAAAGGGATGTTTTAAAAAATCCTACGACACCACCTCTAGGGAAATGGAAACCATCTCCTTGAAGTGTTCAACATAAGCCTTCACCGTCTTCTGACCTTGATGGAAACTCATGAGTTATTCCATTTTCTTTTTCTTCACCTCTTTAATTATAAACCATCTAATAATTATTGACTTCAAAACTACTCATGTCATCCCAACTTGCATTGTTGGACCGGAAAAAAACACTCATTATTACAAAGTAGGTCCCATAAGTAGACCCAGAATAGAACAAACTCTAACACCTTGGGGAGTTCCAAAAAATCCAGAGACATTCCCTACTTCCTCATGCCACTTCACAACCTCTAAAAACCTTGATTTCCATGGAATATGATCAGCAATTAAAGAGAACCAGAAATAGAGAGGGGCCCACTAGAAACATTAGAGACATTTCTGGGTGGAATATTCTAAATAAATCAAAAAAAATTAAAAATATATTTTTAACATTATTTGTTGGTATATAATCTTAAATAAAATAATTTTAAAAAATAGTCAAATTGAATAATTCAAAATGAGTACACATTAAAAATATTAAAAAATGGATAATGAATTACCTTATATTCCTAATAATATTTTTATAGATTTAAGATGTATTTTATCTTTATATGAAACTTAAATCCTTTAAAAATAAAAAATATATTAAATATATTATTTTGGATCATGCTTACACAAATAAATTAATTATTTTCAATGGATTATCAAATAAATATTTTCATCAAAAAAACGAAAGTCTATTGATGTGGAATTATTTAAAAAAGACAATATTAAATATATATGTTCTTATGGTTGGAAGGATTACATATTTATAATGAAAAATGATTAACAGTAAACATAAGTTTAGAGAAATATGAAGATGATCAGTTTAAGGACACTTTCCGGGAGACTACTAATGACATGCTCAAATATAACCATGTATCCCTCTTTCATATATTTTTCTTCTAAAATAATACTCTAACCAAAAAAATTATTTTTAACAATCGCAATGCATAAAGAAATTGACTTCTCAATTGATAGAATGATCTGAAGCCCAAATGTTGACTGGGTTACATCTTTTTTAAAAACAATTCTTAGTGAACGGGTATGGCAGTTGCTGAAAACATGGAGAGACGGGTAAAAGTACATAAACACAGGAGTGAGAGTGGAAAATATAGGAAAATCTATGAAGAAGGTAATCATGTAAAAATAAATTAACAAGAAATTTTAAGGAAATCATACCAACTGACATATGAGCTTAGCCTCACAATAACGTCATAAAATGGATTTTCAAATTTAAAATATTTAACACACTCCATGATTTTATTTCAATCAATTGTGGGAATAATGACCTTGTGTAGAGGATTTGAATTCAACAACCCTATGTTCCTGGTTTTTTTGTATGCACACTTACTAAAATTTTCTTCCCTACCTTCTAAAAGAAGGTAGGAAATTTTTCTTTTCGACACAACGAACATGGTTACAACAAACTTGGAATATTTTTTATATGTGATGATGAGGAAGTATCTATAGTTGATATCACTAACATTTAAAACATGGAGAAAACAAACTTGGAATAGTCTTGATATGTGAAGATAGAGAAATAGATATATCTGATATAGTATCACATATATCTACTTCCTCGTCTTCACATTTCAAGGCTATTCCATGTTTTTTGTCACCATGTTCGACGCATATGAAATAGAAATATACTACCCTCTTTCAAAAGGTATGGAAGAAAATAGTATTAATTCCCCATCCAAAATAAAATAGGAACACAGGGTCATCAAACCCTAATCCTCCATTTAATTTCATGCTACCTATAGTTGATGGAAATGAAACCATGGAGTGTGTTAAATCTTTTAAATATGAAAACCAATTCTGCATCGTTACTGTGAGGGCAAGCAACCAATGTCAGTTGGTATGAGGCCCTTTAAATTTCCTCTTCTTTCATGTTTACTTCATTCCCTTCATCATGTATTTTCCTAACTCTCTCACTCTTGCTCTTATTTTTATGCACCTCTACTTTTCTCTCCATGTTTTTAGCAACTTCCATACTAGTTTTTCAAGATAATTTTCAAGAAAAGATGTAACCCAGTCAACATTTGGGCTTTTGATCATTCAATAAATTTTGTAGTGAATTTATTTAGGCATTGGGATCATTTGAAATATTTTATTTTTTAGAGGTTTTTTGTAGAAGATAGTGTTCCAAAAGTGGGGGACATGTGTATATTTGAGAATTTTAGTAGTAGTCACCATGAAATTCTCTTTAAATTGACCATCTTTAGATGTATCTAAACATATGTTTATTGTTATTAATTTTTCATCATAAATAATTAATCCTTCCAACCATATCACATATATATATTTACTATTGTCCTTTTAAAATAATTCTACATCAATACACTTTCTTTTTTTGATGAAAATTTTGATTTGATAATCCCTTGAAAATAATTTAATTAAAACACATTAGTATTAATAAGTAGGAAAAGGGATAAATGGAATTAAAAAAACACAACCCAAATAGTTATAAGAAGATTCATATAAGTACTAAAAAAAAAAGTAAAAAAAGAAATCGGTTATGGATAATATTATGTAAAATAAAAGAAAAACAAAAATCATACATTCATTAATTTAAATTAGGAATCACTGGAGAAACACCCTGGGGTCACTATGTCTAGGTGAACCTAGTATATATCTATCACCATAGTAGTAAGGCTAACAAGGGGTGCACAGGGGGAACCCGGAAGATGGCAGGGGAGGTGCTCATTTTCATGCATAAAATAATGGATGATTCATACATAACATAACCCATACATAGATAACTCATTATACATTAATCATTACCTTAGTGATTGGGGGATATATAATCCTAGGGCCACTCCATTCATCATAATACATAAAATATATATGATTCACATGAATATAAAAATAATCAAAAATCCATCAAAAATTTAAAAATGATAACTCATGGAGATAAAACGAGCATCAAATGAAATAATGTAAATCATTAGGTAAATACACATCAATCATGATAATGAATCATAGAGTATTTACAACATATTTAAAAATGGTATATATTTCATTAAATAATTTCCCAAATCATTAAAATATATACTTTTCATTAAAATAATTATTTTTCATGATATATAGTGGTTATATCAAATAATATAAAAATACATTAAAATGGAATCTTAATAAGAACATTGATGAAATAAAAGAGATTGAAAAAAATAAAATTCATTACTTTTTTTGAATTGATTATAAAAATATAAAATGTTTCCTTTATAAACCCATTAAAAATATAATTAATAATTTATATTTATAAATAAAACTGTTTATAAAAAAAATCTCTGTATTTGAATACACACCAATGATTATATGGATGGTGTTAGTAATCATACTCAGTAGGAAATACAACCAAAATATTATCACACATGCCACTATGAATAGAACAGCTTAGCTCACAGTTCAAAATTTAAATAAAACTATATAGAGAAAATAAAAAACAACATACTAATTTATTTCAATTAAATATAAACATAATAAATAATTTACCATTTCATCAACATGGAAAATCAATTTCGCATTCACAAACACAAACAAAAAAATCATGCATCCAGCTAGGAGAATTCCTGACTCATGAAAAGAATATCATCCTACTTGACAATTCATCACATGCACAAGAACCCTAGGTTCCCTTAACTAGAACAACCCCATGCTTGAACCCATAAATTATATAAAATCATAAAATATATAATAAAAGGGTGAATTACCTAAAACTGGGTAGTGACATTTCAGTCAAGTAGGGCATCAAGGGGGAAATGAGGAAGGGGTCGGCGGTAAGGGGGGAAGGTGGTCGGTAGCGATAGCATAGGGTTGGTGAGGAGATAGGGTTTGGAGGGCTGTGGTTAAATGGGGTTGGGGCCAGTGTTGTGGGGCTAGGGTTTGGTGGTTAGAATTTGATAGGTCTGGGGCCAGCGACTAGGGGATATGGTTCGACAGGGTCGGGGACCGATGGCGAGGGGCTATAGTTAGACAAAGAGAGGGGTTTAACGGGGGCCAAGGGCCTGCTGAGAGGGGTTCGATGGGGTTAGGGTAATAAAGTTGGGGGTGTTGGAATAGGGGTGGTGTGGGGAATGAAGCCCCATTCAAAAAAAACTTTTTAGCGGTATTTTTTAAAAAACGGACGCTATATTTTGAAAAGAAATAGTTGTAGTTTAAGAAACAGCTACAAAAAATCGCCACTGATTAATGAATTTGGTGTAGTGACGAACCACTGTAAGGTATCCTACATATCTCAATTTTTTTGGGAATCAGAGTTCTCATAGTTCAGTACACTGGGGAGTCTACACTGAGGTTTTCCTTTATGGATAAAGTATTTACATTTCGTATTCCATTTTTAATACGAATGTTTTGGCTATGTTTAAACCTTTTCATATGAGGAATGCATTGGACGTAGTAAGTGACAGGTGGAGCCCTCTATAGATCCTCGATGCATCGGTAGGTCTCATGAGACAAACTAGTGTCTTGGCACAAGGCCTTGACAAAATCTTATTTGTTATCTTGGAAAGAGGCTTTGACTATGTGGTTATTATGTCCAGAATTATGCATTCCATCATTATGAAATTGGATATTGATATTTCATGTGATTATTCCACTACTATAATATCAATGTGAATAAGTAAATTTCATTATTTGATTTATCTTTTCCATATTATACTGATTTTTAAGTATAAAAGGCTTTTGTTTTAGTTTTATGCATTGCCATAAATGTTTATTCTTATTTATGAAAGTTTCCGCAATATTGTTATCCTTACTGAGAATCTAAGCTCACCCCTTTCTATGTTTTATTTTTTCCAGGATGTGAAGAAGTATTTTATGGTTGACCTATGGGGATAGGCTAAGGGATATAAGTGTGTTCAAAAGGAGACAAAATGTTGTTGTTGTTTTTATTTTATGACATAATGTAAAATTCATGTATGTAATCTATTTTCCAAGACTACTAAACTGATCAGTCATTCAGGAAAGGATTCCTTGTATCATTCCAATGTATTAAAATAATGCACCGACTCTGAGTAACTAGGGTTGGGGCATTACAGTTGGTATCAAAAAAGTTTAGTACAAACCATGGAAACTAGATTTTGATTAACTCTGATTAGATCACATTGCCCTAAGATAGACTTTGAGGATTATTATAGAAGAACTTCCTTGAATATTGGTAATGTAGATATTTTGTGAATTTTCCAAACAATACATCCCTGTCTGGATATGAGCAGGTAAAGGCAGCTCTCGAATAGAGGTACCTAGGAGTGAAAAATATAAAAAGGAGTTTCGGACATGACCCGGGGTATCCTGGTACACGATATAGGGCCTTGCTACCCTCTTCGTTATGAAAATATCAGGAGATATGCTTAGGATAATTCTCATTTTCTTTACAATCCATTATGAATTATCTAGGGGTAAATACTTCCTCAAAGAAAACATTTTTTATGATTATAAATTTTATGCATAATCTTTTCAATTTATGTTAGGTATTTTACATGTTTGGAAATATGCATTGTGATTCATAAACTAAACTATTATATGACATTATTTAGAAATGGCACCCAGTAGAAGGAATTAGAACTCTAGCAATACGCATGATCCAAAGAGAAATAAGGATCATACCATTCATCGTATTATGCCAACATTTAGAAGGGAAATAGTATCCCACATATTCTCATCATTTGAAGAAATAGTATTATGTGTTAATAAGATAAGTAAATAATTCTCTAAGTCCTGTGGCTTTGAAGGGAAGATAGAGAAGAAATAGATGGTAGAGAGAAAGATGGATAAAGGGAAGAGGGGAAAGAAGGATTTTCCCATATGTGATAACTGTGGAAAGAATCTCCTTGGTAAATTTCTGAAGATAATGGGAGTTTGTTATAAGTGTGGAGAAAAATGACACTAAGTACGTGATTGAAATGGTAAGAAAAAGGTTTCAAATGTACAATGATTCATCTGCAAGGAGTTGGAACACTACGCGAATCAATGTCCCAATCATCAGAGTATACCCCAAATGGTACTATTGGATAACAATCAAGTTATGATACTACCACAGATGAAGAGGAATGATTAGTCTTATTATGTTGTTATTAAATAATTATGTCATTTGAGTGTTGTATTAATGATGTACAAGTTATAAGAATTATAAAGTATATAAAGATTGTATTGCAGTACGTTATCATTAAGGATTTGAGATTTTATGGTACCAAGTAAAGGCACACAGTTTCAAGTTAACCATTTTGGAAAATATATGGTTGTAGGAAACATTACCCTTAATATGTTTTTGAAACTATGATAATGATTTTGGGATAAGATATAATTGGTTTGGATAAATTAATTTTATATTATTGACTACCTTGGAACTAATTAATTATTTGTTTATTCCATCATTGTTAGAGTTTACCACATTTTTAGATATAAGGAGTATATCCAGTATTATACAAGGAATAAGGGATCCTCAATGTAAACAATAAGGTTTTATGGTAATTCAGGGTGTTGTCGTGTTTTAAAAGAATACATGATGAAGGTATTCACATGTTATTACATAGAAAAAGAGATCTTCATTATGTTTACCTTCAATAAAACATTTTGACAGTGAGTTTGGACATAAGTATTTTAGATAATTCTAAAGGTTAGAATGAATTAAGTTGGACATTGGATTCTATTGTTTAAGGCTAAAAATTTTCATAATATTATTTTTGGACTTTTATAAAAAGGACAACCTGGAGGTTGGGCGACAACCTATCGCGTCCGGCAAGGCTACAAGACTTGAACCCACAACCGAAGGGCGATAAGGGTGCATCACCTACCACTGGCCTAAGTGATGTCCTAGTTTGTATAATATAGCTCTTTTTAAATAGTCTGAAAAATGATTATAAATTCATTATTTTTGGAAACCTATACAAATAGGATAAATAGAATATTTTTTAAATTTTATTATCTTTTTGAGTGAAAGATGAGTTTGTGGTAGAGATTAGTTGAAAAATAAAACTCTACTTTTCAAGTATATTTTTTTCATTTTATTCTATTAATAAATTAATTCATAAACATAAGAAAAGGGATATTAAAACAAAAAATGTGTTATCTTAATACCTTATGTTTTTTTGAACTGATGATATTTTAAATCATCATAGATTGATTGCTTTGAGGCCCTCAATTTTACACTTGTTTGTGATTGATGACATCAATAACTCCCTATAAATATTTACATTTTTCCTCAAATAATATGTCCCTAATTTCCACCAATGTTTTCCAAATTGAGGTCATAATTTCGTGGTGAATTTTTCATTTCACTTTCCCTATTATTAAGACTAAATTTTATTAACCCAATTTTCGATGTTTGTTTTCCAAAAAGGTATTTTTCTATTTTTAACCATTTATTTTCAAATAACAATTTTAAATTGCGAGAACAGAATTTATTGAAGGAGGGTAGAATGTAACACCCCAATATTTCATAGTACATTATCTCTTCAAAGTAATTCAATTACTTGCACTACACGCAACACTGAGTCTGAGCGCACCACGACTTACCAAACTAGCCGTTCAAAAAGTGGTTATGAATAGTATGAAATGAATTTTAAATTTTATATAATCTATATAATTTTATAATCCATATTATTTGTTTCTTATACATAATATGAGAACAAATTCATTTTTTCAGATAGAAGAAGTATTTTTTTTAAAATGAAATTTTACCGCCTTTTAATGACAACCCCTTTTTTAAATCACATATTTGACACTTTTATATATTAAATTTATAAAAATAAACTTCTTATTTAGAATCAAGATATAAAAATTTAGTTTTGATAAATTTTTGGTGTTTTTCTAATAACATTCATATTTTGGTGAATATTGAAAAATACTAAATTTTAATTGAAAACAACTTTTTTATTCAATATCATTTATAGGGTTAGATTATATATTTGAAGGTTTTGGAAATATAATTAGATTATATTTATATCATTTAATACAATTTAGGTCACTATATGTGATTTTACATTTAAATTTGACACGGACACATGTCAATCTTTTGATAGTTTTTACTTTTTTTAAAACCCGCCTTTTGGTTTTGACAATGAGAATTAATTTTAAATTAATTACTGAAACTTCTATGTTTTTAATTTGTTAAAATAGAATTAATTTTTTAAATGGAAATATCAAAATTACCTTCAGGTGAATGTTTGGTACTTTTCTAAAAACATTCAATTTTTGATGAATAGTGAAAAATACTAAATTTTAATAAAAAACAACTTTTTTAATCGAAATAATTTATAGTGTTAAATTATCAATTTTATGTGTTCTAAATTATCATTAGATTATATTTTTATCATTTAATATAATTTTGGTCATTGGATGTAATTTCACATTTAAGTTGGACATAAACAAGTGTCAATCGTTTGATTGTTATTATTTCTTAAAAACACGCTTTTGGTTTTGACAATGAGAATTAATTTTAAATTAATTTCTGAGACTTATGGGTTTTGAATTAGGAAAAATGGATTCCATATTTAGAATCAGGAGGTTCAAATTATTTTAATAGATAAATTGTATTTTTAGACATTATGAATATTTACTTCAGTAAATATTTTATTTACCACGATTAAAGGGTAAATCTGGAAAATATGGGTAAACAAATATTATTATAATAATACTAAATTACCATAAAATGTGTACTATTACTATTTTTTGATAAATTTCCGACCATGTGCACCCTTGGATCGATTTTAGGACCCCATGGTGCAACTGGAGAGTGATAATGACACTTTATATTAATTAATTTAAAGTAAAGACAAAATTACATAAACATATATATTTTAGTAAAACAATTTTTACATGGGGTTATATAAATTATATTTTTGACTATAAATATTAATTTGAAATGTAAAAATATTTCTTACATAATTATATTTTTTTATAATTTTTAGACATCAAATAAATGAAATTATTTATGACACAATAATGATGCAGTGTTTACCTCATTAATGAATGATTTAAATAAATGGGATATAAAAATTAAAACAATATACAAAACCTAACCAATTATTATTGAATTATTTTATTTAGAACATTAGTCATATTATCTTCTAATTTTATTAGTTTTTTGACCTTTATAAACCGAAAATCATTATATAATAAAATAATATTTTCAAACTTTCCAAAAGATCCCCTCCTCTCCCTTATAAAAATTCATCACCTCTAACCCATTAATCACCCCTCTCAAGCCACTTGGATCATCAAAACTCTACCCAATTAATCTCTCTATATCACTATATTCCTCATAGAAGCCTTACCTTAGTCATAAGGCACTTCAAGGAATCCTTTTGGTTGAAACCAAAGGGAGTTACCCGATTTAAAGGTAACATCTCCTCTTATGTTCTTTTCTTTTATTTTACTTCTCCAACCCCCTAAACTCTCTTTATTACATTATTTTATAAAAAACATGTATAAAAAATATACTAGCTTTTTTTATGATAATATTTGGAACTACACTTACACACACCTCCATCTAATGGGTATAAAACATAATGTTTCTGTGGACGGTGAACTATTGCCTCACGAAACGACAATTGTTCAATCTTCTACTACAACCTATTATGGTGGCCATTATGATGAAAATATAATTATATATGATATTTATGATATTTATTTTATCTATATTCTTTTTCAATACTCTTGTATAACATACCTTTATTCCTTCCATGTTGTATATATACAATAATTTCATTTGAGGAAATGCGGACTACCGCCCCCTCAAAATGATATGACTCGTTCATACCAAACTTAGAATGTATAAAGGATGGGGCTAATAAACATACATAACATATATATAATATTATGTTATACTATAATAATAATTTGCCTATGTATCATTTGGTTTTCATTAATTTTCAAATTAAAAAAATGAAATGGAAGTAGTGTTCGTACATACGTACGGTTTACCGTCTCCACGAAAGTGATGAGATTCATTCCCCATAGTAACCATTGAAGAATAATTTTTATTAGATTATTAAAAATAATGTTTAAGAACTTAATATCATTCTATATATGAATCAAATACATCTTATCCATAACAAACATGGCGTACATAACAAAGCATATAAAGTTAATCAAATCAGTTAACACCCGAAACAATTATACTACTAAAATATTGTTAACAAAGTAATATTAGAAGATCATATATGATATCATATTTAGGTACGTATTTATTGTATAATTTAATAACAATGATTTAACTATTATATAGGTGGTTAACTTACCCTCAACAAAGGAAAATTACAAGGTAAGGGTTAATTCTACAATCTCTTCATTATCCGAGGTTGTTTATATGTGAGAATCTACTGAGACCTCTTTATCATCCACATCCATGTTTTTTAAAAATGTATTTGAAAACATTTTTAATATTTTCTAGACTATGGGTTTAATTCATTTATACCCTTATTTTACTTTTTATAAAATTTTTATAATGGAATATTTACATCATTTTCCAAACAAGGTCCTTTACGACATTTTCGACAAAGTTAAAGAAAGAATGTTTTTTTAATTTATACGGTGGGTGAAACTATTTTCCACTATTATAAAACCTTTGATGCTTCCCTTAAATTTTTATAATAATATTTTCAATTACATAAATTTTTAATGATTTCAAAATAAAAAAAAATATTTCTCTCAAAGAGTTTTTATTTTCTCTATGTCAACATCCTTTGATGGATTTTAAACTTGTTTGGAGTTGATTTATTATGATACAAATCTTCCATATTGTATTGAAGTTTTGGTGATATGTTTGACTGTGGATGTGTTATTTTTATACCGTTAATGGTTTATGGATAAAGTATTTACATTTTTTATGCTAGTTTTAAAATGAATATTTATGTTATGTTTAAACGTTTTCATATGAGAAATGAATTGGACTTAATAAGTAATGGGTGGAGCCCACTATCGATCGTCGGTGGATTGGTAGGTCTCATGAGACAAAATAGTGTCTTGGAACAAGGCCTTGAGAAAATATTATTTTTATTATTATCATGATGCTTTGACATTGTGGTTATGATGTCCTACATTATGCATTCCATAATTATAAAATTGGCTATCAATATTTCATGTGATTATTCAACTAGTAGAATATCCATGTGAATAAGTAAATGAAATTATTTGATTTATCTTTTCCATATTATGCTGATGTTTAATTTTAAAAGTATTTTGTTTTTGTTTTATACATTGCCTTAAATGTTATTGCTTATTTATGAAATTTTTTTCTATATTGTTATCCTTACTTAGTATTTGAACTCACCCTTTTGTATGTTTTATTTTTTACATGATATGAAGAAGAATATTATGGTTGACCTGTAGGGATAGGCTAAAAGATATAAGTGCGTTAAAAAGGGGAAAAAATGTTTTTGTTGTTTTTATTTCACTATGTAATGTAAAATTCATGTATGTAATCTATTTTCCAAGACCTCTAAAATGATCTGTACTTCAGGACATGATTCCTTGTATCATGCCAATGTATTAAAATATTGCACTGACTCTAAGTATCTGGGGTTAGGGAGTTTTAATTTCAATTCCCCTCATTCCCATTAAAACAAGGCACAAATAACCTACCCTTAACACAAAAATCGGTTTTTAAATGTTGAGATCTCAAGAAAATTACATGGTCTACCAAATGTTACAGAAATCTTATGTATGTCTATGAGAAATAGGATGTTTTTGTCCAATCAGAAAAACCCAAGATTCCCACATTAATCTCAACCCAATGAGTTGTTGAATAAAAATTGTTACACATCATTTTACCAAAGATATGTATGAAATGGATTATAAAGTTAATATAACACTTAAATGAAATGTTTCACACAAAAATTACACCAAAAAAATAAGAGGAAGAGTTGTGGAACTCCCTTAACAAGATGTGTATCTATTTATAAATAATCATCCACCATTTAGCTCATCATCATGTGGATGAGGAGGCTCGAGTGGTAAATCACCTTTATCCATGATCCCCCTATGAGGATAGGGGCCTCTAAAACTTATTAGATGAGGTGATAAATCCTTTCGGTCTCCAAAATGGGAGAGATTTTTTCTTGGTTTGAACTCAAAAATATTTTTCCCAAGGATCTATTTTATAGGTAAAGAAGAGGGTGGTTTTGGGCATGGAGATTTTTTAAAACCAATTAGCCCATGTTTTTCAGCATCCAGATAGTTATATCTTGATTTAAAAAAACTGAAAGGTTATTTCAAATACTATTGGATATTTCCACAAAAAATATTTTTCCATTTGAAAAACTGTATCTAGAGAGATGAATGAAATAAAAAACTCATCTTTTGGAAATTAATAGATTTTGTTCTCTATAAATATTAGTTTGGTTAAGAAGAATTGGTATTTGATATATTTATAAGAGTTTTTTTCCAATAAATTTTGGATCATTCGACAAAATTTCATCCCAATAGGATGCACGTATCAGTTGTAGTGTCTATTTGAGTCCACTGGTGTTCTTGGAATCTAGCTCAGTGTGGTACATTTTTCTTCAACTTCATCTTAAACCCTCCAAATCACCTCCATCTACAATATAATCATCCAAAAAAGTTATATTTTTCTTTTTAATAGTCATTAACACAAAATAATTAAATAAAATATGTAGTGAATTTTTTATTAAATTTTCAATTTATGATACAAATTCTGATTAATATAGTGATGTAAGGGTTAAAATGAATAAAAAAACGCTGCACAATCAAACCCTCAAACCTAAAAATTTTCACTTCCGGAAAAATTCACATTTCCAAAAAAAATCATGAATATATTCCCAACATTAGGAATAATTAACATTAAAATAAAATTTAATATGTGATTGCAACGTGATCAATGAAAAAAATCACACCAATGAGTTATTCTCAATGATCAAGGAAAATGATGTCTCATAAATTGTATTAGAATGAAATAAACCAAAATTTAATGATACCAATTTGTGAAGATAATTTAATAATTCAACAATTACACTAACTCTCAACATGTGTGTGTTTGTGACAACCATTTCATGCTATTATTTCAACTTTCTATCAAGTAAATATAGGTTATTTTAAAATTATATTCTTCAATGATTCTATCCACTGATCCTTCCCAACATCATTTGAAATCAAATTTCAAGACCACTAGCTTAATAATTCCTAAAAGTAAAACTTTAAGCTCTCAGCCAAGATATACCCATATTTTTTACATTTCATCGATCCCCTCATTTATTATTATTTTTTGTTTTTTTTCAAAATTTGAACTTGGAACAAATATCACACTAATAACTCAAACCTTGTTTTATCTCCTCACAAAACTATTTTTAATAGTTATAACAAGATCAAAGGTCAAGGAATAGTGGTTTTTTACCCGCCCATGAGATAACCTTTTTTATGTTTTTTTTTGTTTTGAGGGTGAAAACATTCAGTTAATAGGTACACATGTATATGTCAATCCATTATAGTAATTAAAAATATTGGATAAAAAATGAACATATGGAAAATCATTTTGTAAAGTTGATAAATATTAACCTAACTTATTTTTACCTAATAATTAGTAATAAATATTCACATATCATAGTTGGGTGCAAAGATGCGTAGATATACTAAGTGACACAGTTTTACCATAAACTATTCACAGAATGGGTACCATTATTCTCAAAGGTTTTAAAATGATAAAACCATTAATATCATTGAAAAATAACCAATTTACTTGAAAACTTCACACCTCAATGTTAATTTCATGCCAAAACACACATTCTTTTAGTGAATTTTACTAATTATAAAATAGCATGAAAAATGGAAATTAATGATCCATTTTAAATAATTTCTATAATTTATTGGGAACAAAAAAATGAAAATTATTGCACAAAAGTGAGGGGTAAATTAGAGGTAAGTAACAATACTGTTTAGAAATCTAAAAAGCGAATAAATAAAAAATACAAAAAAATCCTAACTAAACTAGAAATGTACCCATCCCCCCACACCAACAGTATGCAGTGTCCTCACTATAAAAAAATTGATGTGGGAAGGAAGGATAAAACCAATTGAGGTTCATTCGTAGGTTTCTTCTTGAACATGGAGTTCCTACATTAAAGACTCCAGAATGCCTTCATGAAAGTGATTATGGCACATCCCATTGCTAGTGAAGGTTCTTTTGGTATCTTCATTTTTAACCTTAAGAACACCAAATGGATAAACATTAGTAATAGTTTATGGAATAAAAAAGTTGGAATGAATCTAACCAAGATAAAACTTCATGATTTCATTATAAGGGAGGACCTTCTTCCTAATGTGTAATTTATTATGAAGGATGTGATAGTCTTAGGCATCCTTGGCTCTCTATATATATTTTTTGGGTGTTCTCATATGAATCACTTCAAATTTCCTTCAACTTTGGAATCTATATCTTCTTTTGAAAACCTTCATTGGGAAGATTGTAATTTCATTATTTAATGTCCTATAAGTCCTCATGCTCTATCTCAATAGGTAGGTGACAATTCATTTTGAAAATAAGCTGATAAGGTGAAATTAAAATGGAAGTTTTAAATGAAGTACATTAATCCCATAATGAATCATCAAGTCTAATACTCCAATATTTTATATCAGGTTGAACCCTTTTTTTCAAGTAATTGTTTAGCCTCCGCATTTGAAACCTCATATTGAAAACTTGTTTCGTGGGTGATAAGAAGTAAAAATAAAATTCCCAACCCCATACTGATGAAAAAGTTATTTCATTATTTGGTTGAATAAATGAGAACCCTGGTAACTAATGATTATCCTAGGTAATCCAAACCTATAGAAAATTGGTGGTCTATAAAATTCCATAATTATCATGGAATCATTAGTCATTGTGGCTCATTCCTCAACCCAACTTGACACATAATAAACTACCATAAGAATGTACATGTTTCCAAAGTAATTGTAAAATGGCGCCACAAATTCAATACCCCAATCATAGAAAATTTCAGGGGAGAGAACAATTTGGTATGGAATTTCATTTCTTTTAGAGACATTCCCCATTATTTGACCATGAAGAAAACATTTACATAGATCATGGGCCTCCCGAAATAATTTAGGCTAAAAGTGACCTGAATTGATGACCTTAAGAGCAGTATTTGGGGGACCGAAGTGGGCCACACAAGCAAGAGTGTGGTAGAACCTAAGGATAGACTAAAACTCACTATCATGAAGACAAATACTAATGACTTTATCACTACAAGTGCTCCACAGGAAGGGGACATCCCAAATATACAAACTGAACTCATGTTTTAGACATTCTTCTTGGTTTTTTTAAATTATTATGGATGAAAGATGCGACCAAATAATTTACAATTTCATCGTACCAAAGAAATATAATCATGCACTCAGTACAATTGAACATTAGTAAACATGTCATTTATGGGAATACAAGGGGATGATTCAATTTTCAAATTTGGTAGGATCCTACGGATATGGTCATCCACCACATTCATTACTCCTTTCTATCCCTAATTTCTAGATAATATTCTTGATGTAGTAGAATCTAGTGAAAGATAAATAGTTTGGATTCTTGTTTCTTAAAGATATTTTGGAGGACTTCATGCTCTGAGAACACATTGACTTTGGAAACTAAAATTTATGAACTAAATTTATCCAAGTAAAAAAATATAAATGAATTATTTTTTAGTTCTGGTTTAGTTTTCTTGTGCAAGGTCTAGTGTATGTGAGTAATAGGCAATGACATGTGGAGCTTAATTAACTCATTGTGATAAGACATCTCTAACTAAATATTTAGAGGTTTCACAGATGATCTCAATTGGAAAATCCCACTAATAAGTTTGGATTAATGGGGGTGATGTGAGACTCCATTTCAATTTTTTAAAAACTTTCTCAAAATTTTTTTCAAAAAAATATTTATCTTTTTAGAGAAATTGGGAGATATGGAGTGAAATCACACTAAATACACAAATGAAATGAAGGTAAAATCCCGCATGGTCGAAGAAAGACCACACATCCCACACTTTTTTGGGGAATGCTCAGGAAGAGATGACATCCACTTTTGATTTATCTACTTAGATATCATCCCCATAATTGACATGTCCAAATATTGTACCTTATCGCAACATGAAATGTAACTTCTCATAAATAAATAGCAAATTATTTTCAATATATCAATGTAGGATATAACCAGGACTAATCAACCAATGATTGAAAGAGGATCTATATTTAGTGAAATAATCCACGAATACTTCCATGTAATTAACCTTGTAGTCAAAAAAACTAAAAAACATGCATCGTGGGAAAGTACATGGAGCATTACACAGACCAAAAGTAATCCTCTTATATGTAAATGTTCCAAAGTAGAAAGTAAAGGTTTTCTTTTCTAGGTCCTTAGGGGAAATATGGATCTAAAAGTATCCAGAATACCCATCAAGGAAACAGTAGTGGGACTTCCCCTCTGGCCTCATTAGCATATGGACCATGAGCCACAATGGGAAATGGTCCTTCCTAGTGTGTTGGTTGAGTCGATGATAGTTTATACAGACACACAAACTATTCTACATAGGTGTAGGAACCAATTCATTATTTTCATTTTTAATTACTATAAGAAACGTTTTTTTAGGAACTACCTACACTAGATAGATCCATTATCTCTAAAATATGGGGTAAGTGATTCTAGAATCCAACAATTTTGTTACGTCCTTTTTAAAAAAATCTATTTGGTTTTGTTTCAGTCAAATTTGTGCCTACCTCACTGGTTAAGCTTCATCATTTAATGATATATGATGTGTTAAAATTAATGGGATAATACTTGAAATGTTACTAAGTGTACATACTAATTATTCTTTATACACCCTCAAATATAAAAGTAGAAAAAAAATATTTTCGCAAGGGAGTGAACTATAAATGATGTCATACAAGTTGTTTCCATTCTCAAGATATGAAAATTTCATATTTTGAGGTAGAGTTTTATGTTCTAATTCAAGGAAATTGTGGAAGTATGGGAGTGAATTTGAAATTGGTAGGTCACTGATCTCATGTAACTTCTCAATGGTAAAATCCCCAAATGAGGAATAATATTTTACAGTATTAGAAGTATCATTGATGGTCATGGTATCCTTAGTGTTCAAGAAATCATCTATTAAAAAACATTCCTGACATTTTTCTAAACCTATACAAAACACTATGCATGATTCATTTACTAGCGTATATATCGATGATGAAAACACAGAAAGGGGATCTAGGGAAAGATAATATGTTTCTTTAGGGGAAGGTAGTACATCAATAGAATTAACTAAAAGTGAGGAATGTTATTATGAAGGGTGTTTCATCGAATCAATGATGTTAAAGTAGAAAATTTCACCACTAAATTTCACATAGAATGTACCGTTTTGAAAATTAATTATGGTTTTAGTGGTTTTCAAGAAAGGCCTCCCCAATATAATTATGGTTTGTCCATTCATCAAATCATCTTTCATTTTAAGAAAATAAAAATCAACAAGAGAATTTAATTTTTTTCTCACCCTCACAAGAACACCTTCTAACACACTAACTGAGTGTTAAGTACTCCAGTTTTCTAGCTGAACAAATATTAAAGCGGTCTTCAGTCTCCCAACATTAAATTAAGAGAATATAGAGTAATTCATAACATTATAGAAGCACCCAAATCAAGAATAACATCGGAAAATAAATACTCCCTTAAGGTGCATTGAATTGATAATGCTCCTGGATCATTGCATTTTTTTGGAAGTGATGGATCTATCAATACTGTGAATTTAGTCCCCAATATCACCTTTTCATCACCATGAAGTAACCTTTAGTGTGTATACATCACTTTTAGAAACATGGAGTATTGTGGAATTTTCTTTACGGTATCAATCAAGGGGATGTTAACCTATACTTTTTAATTTTTCCATGATTTCATTATCAATTTCAGTTTATTTTTTGTATTATTGGTTAGGTGTCCCTTTAGGGAAATGGTCGAGGAATAGTTGTGCAAGGAGACTCATCAATAGACACACTCTTTCCATTAGGGGGATTTTTCTCTAGATAATGTTTTTCCTTTCTTGGACTATTCTCAATGGAGGGGATAGTGGTTTCCTCGGGTGGGGATAACTCTAATCAAGGGTTTATTCTATTTTTAAGACGTGTTCCGCTCCTAAGGGTGATGACACTTACATTTACATTATTCCTATGGTTTAATAGTGTTTTAGAGGGTGGTTCACTTGATCAATGACTTTGTATTTCCCCCACGAAGTTCGAAAGTTTTCCTAATTAGGTTTTTAGGACTTGTATGGCTGCTTGGGTGGTTTGTTGGAATTAGAGATCGATTGCATCCATTTTTTTCATCATGACTTCTAAGCTAGTATCATATATGTTAGGGGTTTTTTATAAAATCCTTTGTGGTGGTTGATGATTTATGATTGATGGTGGTAAAAGACTACTCTACCCTAGTTGGTTCCTGGATTGATGATGTGGGTTTTAATACCCACTTCTTATAGGCCTGGTTGTATTTGTACACAGGTTTGGATGGATAGTATGGTTCTTTTCTAATGGGTTGGTTATAGGGGTGTCCAAGAAAAATTTCCTCACAACACTCAAAAGATTCTCTTATAACGATTGGGTTTTTTCAACTATTTCACCACATGCAGCAGCAAAAATCATGTTTCAATAAATATGAATTTAACCTTCATAAAAAAATATTTTAAAATTTTATCATTTATTTGGTGGTGTGGGAAACTTGAAAAAACTCTTTTAAATCATTCCTAGTATTTATGAAGTGTTTCCCCTAATTATTTCCTTATCCCACATATGTCTTTTCTTATTTTTTTAGTTTGAGAGGTTGAGAAATACATTTATAAAAAAATAAATTTCATGTATTCCAAACCTCTAATTGGGGAATTAACATAATATAGCCAATATTTTATAGTTTCTTATATTAGAAAAGATAATTCTCTAATATTTACTTATTCTTCACCCACATTATTAGGTTTTAATGTTGAACACATAGTGTGAAATTATTTTAAGTGATTATTTTAATATTCCTCCATGATTCCAAGGAATATTGGTAATAAGTGAATTAAACTATATTTAGATAAAAATTAGTTGCTTCACCTTATATTTGAATGTATGCGGGATGGATCTCTAAATTAGGAGTAGATATTTCTTTTAATATCTAGTTATTTTCAGCTATATTATACTATTTTATTTCAGTTTTAAAATTTGTTCCAGATTAATAAGAAGGATTGTGAGTAGTTTAAATGTTTTTTGTGTCCTCTTTCAAATGGTTTCCCTATGTGTCTTAATGTCATTAATGTAGGAATCTATTTAGTTCAGGTTTGATATGTGGAAAATCCCCTTGAGTAGAGTTCATCTTGAACATAACCTAAAATATATATAAATCAGAAAAAATACATGTAAAGGTATAAGATAAAATAAATAAATACTCAAGAAAATTATAAAAATATTATCAAACCCCCATACTAAAAACAAAATATCTCCCCTGTAACAGTGATAAAATTTGACTGTGTTGTCATGAAACATCAAATCTATTATGTTTTTAATGTTTATTTATAGTATAAAGAAAGAAACTATGTCCTATCTCGAGGACTGCTTGTTGTTTAAGGAGTGTATTTTTAATAAATAATTCTAAGATAGAGGGTTGTTTTAAAAACAATTTTTTAAAATAAAATTACCTAATTAATTACTTTAGTATTTGATAAATAAAGGTGTTGGTTTAATAATTATGAGATAAGGTGGTCATTTTAAGTTCACCACACATCTTTTTTAGTTCATTCTTATAAATATTGCACATGGTTTAATGGAATCCTTCAGTTGAGTGTAATCAAGATCTCAATTCCCCTGATGCACTTTAAAACGATGAACAAAGAACCAACCCTTAACAAAATAATCATGTTTTCAATGTTGGGATCTCATGAAAATAACAAGGTCTAATAAAGAATACTAAAATATTATGCATGTGTGAGAGAAATAGGATGCTTGTGTCGTCTAATGAAAACAACCCAATATTCCCACTTAAATCTCAACCCATTAAGTATTGAAACAAAATGTGTTACACATAGGTGTGCCTAATAAGTTCATTCAAAGGAGTATAAATTAAAGATAACACGTAAATGAAATATTTCGTAGACAAATTACACTATACCATTAGGATAATGGTTGTTTGAACTCCCTTAACAAGATGTGTAGGTATCTCTCTTGAAATGATCATCCACAATTTATCTCTCCATCAAGATGAGGAGGAGGCTCAGGTAGAATTTTACCTTCATCCTTGATCCCTCACTGAGGATAAGGGCATAAAAACTTCTTTGATTAGGTAAGGAATCCTTTAGGTCTCTAAAATGGTAGAGATTTTCTCCTAGTTTGAACATACAAATGGGGTGCCCTAGGTTCCATTTTAAAGGTGAAGTGGAAGGTGTTTTTTGGAAAAACAGTTTCTTAAAATCACTTAAAACATGGTTTTCAACATTCATACAGTCCTATATCACTTTATAGAAGAATAACAATTTGTTACCCACCTATTTTATATTTTCAATATAAATTTGGATCCATTTTTTGAACTATAGCAGGATATATAGAAGAAATACCTAACACATATTTTTTACTTCGAGGAAATTTGGTTCCCTTGATATATTGTTTTGGTTGGGACCCTTACAGAACTAATTGGTATTTAGTGAATTTTGAAGATTTTTATCACACAGAATTTTGTATCGTCCCAAAAATTAAATACCAATTGACTGCATGGATCAGCTGAACTGTTCATTTAATTCCATTAGTGTTCTTGGTATCCTGCTCGGTTTGGTCTATTTTTTATCATCTTCATATTAGGACCTCCAAATCAACTCCTACTATAATGTAATCATCCAAAAAAGTTAAATTTCCCTTTATAATATTTATTAACACAAAATAATTTAATCAAAAATGAAGTTCAATTCATTATTAAAATTTTTATTTATGGTACGAAATCAGTTTAACACAGTGATATTAGTGTGAAAATGAATAGTGAATCACGAAATGATCAACTCTGATTTTAGCTTCGGACTTATGAAGGAATCCTAAATATTTTGGATATTGTGATAATAATAGTTATCTTAGTTCAATAGATCAAGGCTTACACATTGAGGTTTCCCTTTAGAGGTTTAATATGGAGCATGGGCCTTAGGAAGGCGTCCTATGTATCCTGGTTATTATAGGAATTAGATTTTTTATAGTTCAGTTAACTTCTCAGTCCATTGATGGATGACGTAGAATGATCATCCCATGCAAATTATTGGGTCTTGTTGGTTGAAATTTTGGATACATAGTGGGATGTATAATGAAGTGGATTCCCATTTGAGCATCATATTTAGGAAGGCATATTATGTATCATAGTTACTATAGGAATCAGATTTATCTTAGTTCATTATATCAAGGATTACACACTAATTTTTCCTTGACTTTAGTGGTTGGAAAAGGTTATCATATACTGGGATTCCTACTTTAACCAGCACGCATGTCTTTATGACATGCATTGATTTTTTTCCTAACAAACCGTGATCTTTATCTTGACATGTTAGAGGATATCTTCCTGACATGTCCCTAGAAAATCACATGATTCAGTAGAATTTTTTGAAATATATTTCATAATCTATATGTAATTTATGATGGTCATCACATGACCAAATTTTACTTGTCTAAAGAATATTGCAATACCTAGATAGTTGATCCCAGAGGTCATCGCATGACCTCAGCTGACATGCTTGGAGGGAATTGAATGATCCAGCTAATTTTCACTTGTTTCATCAAGAAAGATAGATAATAGTCTTGAAGGGTGTCATGATATTTTTTGTAATATTTCCAAAGTGTTATACGAGTCCTAGATAACTTTTTCAGGTATCACCATGAAAGATGGATGACATGTCAAGAGGACATTCCCAAATCTAGCTAGCTTTTCATGATGATATCATAAGAGCCACTTGACAATACCTAGTTCCATCGTATGACTCATATGACATGTATTGGTTTAACTATATGATTTGGGTGACACATATGAAGGACATTTCATGGTTTGTATGGAAATCTGGTAGGGTTTTTTGAAACTCAGGTGGCATGCCTAGGGGTGCCATGTGACTTTCTCTAACATGTATAGGAGACTTCATATATACAAATAGTATACCAAAGTAGAATTGTGAAATCTGGGTGACATGTCCTTATTTGGTCTCATGATCTAGGTAGTTAATTATAAGTTTATGAATATTAGTGTATATGATCTTCACATTAGTATCCCTTTTTTTTAGTCTTTTTCAAAACCTTTTATCGTATATGTCTTAGATTTGTTTAGTGTTAGCTTGTTTACGTTATATGTGATTAAGAAGATATGTGGTATGTCCTTCACATAAATCATCATAAGTCCTTCACATGATCTATGTGTGATCACATGAACTTACTATTCATGTCTCATGATCGCTTACGTTGATCCTTGGACTTTACCAGATGAAAAACTTTTCAGGTCGTGAGATTAGCTGCTCAGATAAACCTTCTCTACTTCTTAGTTGTGCCAATGTGATGATCCATTGATGTATTTTTCACTCTAGTGTGGATACTTTTTATGCCTCTCCACCCTTATTAATCACCACTTTATGTGTTGCATATTGTTCAAATCCAATAAGGAGTCGTTCGAGGGATTTGATGTCATGCATTTCATGAGATCCTTCTGTAGGTCATTTTAGGGGAGTCACATGATTTTCATCGACCATGATACCATCCTATCAATGACCTGTTTTTTATTATATACATTAAATGGTTCTTTTATAATAATGTGGTGATTTCAAAGGGAATTTTTTATGCTAACATGTCTACGGGACTTCATGAGATTAGGATGCTTGTCGAAAGGATTTCATGTGACATGGGGTGTCTGGTCAATGATATTTCATGAGACAAATTTGGATTTCCAACGGCCTTTACCATATTAGGAATCATTCCAAATGGATATTTCGAGGTCATGTCGAGTGAATGAGATTGATTAATGAATTTTATACCCATAAGAGTCTCCTACCTTTTCTATTTTTAATTACATGTTTATTTTACAAGGACTTGGGGTCTCCCGAGTTTGCTTGAGTCTTTTCAAAGACCAACACTCTCATCATCGATGATGGGTCATGTGACTAAGAAATGGTCTTATGGTGATGCAAAAACATGGCCATGTAAAACCCATACTTCTTTCCTTTAGATCCAAAGGGAGAGTTAAAGACTGGCTAGACATGTTTGAATCCCTTTGCGTGAGAATAGTGACATATCTGCAGGCTCTTACATGGTGATCCTGACATTCTTCAGGGGATTTTGGTTTCTTACAAACATTATGGGTTAATTGTGTGATATTTATGACTAAAATGGTATCCCATATTTTGGATATTTTCTTACTTATTTTCCAAGTATTTTTGGATGGTCTATCAGGCCTTTACGAAATGACAAATCACAAGAATTTGGGAAGCCCATATGGATACAATCATGTGATTAGCGAGTGTCTAGGACACCTTATCAAGAACAAAAGTTTTTTTAAAAGTGTATATGTGATATATCTCACAGGTTATGCATTGTCCATGGCTCCTTCATGTCACCTTCTGAAGGTCTCTTAATTTCATGTCTCTTGGAGGCCTACACAATCTACAAGTTCTCACCACCTGTTCTTCCTTTATTTTGTAGGGGAAATAAAACCCATATTCATTTATTTCTACCTTTTTTATTTTCCTATTCTAAATTAAATAAAATCAAAAATACCCCCCCCCCCTAGGAGTGACACTTGTGGGGAAAAGGACTTGGACTTGAGGAAATTAGATGCCCACCTGAGGCTTTAGCACTACCATCAATCAGTGTCTTGGGAAATATTTTTCCTTTACTTGTTTATTCACACGATAGAATATAATATGTGTATATTCCTATTTCCTCTTGTTATCAATGAATGGATCTTATGAACCTTATTTTTTTGTCCAATAAACTTTAATTTATTATGTGGGGGATATTTCATTGATCTAATGTTGCATGAATGATCTACTATTACCATCCTTTTCATAATATCAAGTAAACCTGAATTCCTAGATTTGAATGTCTAAATTCTAATAGATTATTCATGGGAAATGATCCTGAATTCCCACCAATATGAGATAGTTTATTTACATATCTTCTCCAGCAATCTTGATATTACCTGATTCAAAAAAGGATAATTTGCGTAGAATATGTATCTCTGAGGGGTAGCGCTCTATATTTTTTCTAAATTAAATGTACTTAAGAAGTGTGGATTGATTTTTTATAAGGCTATATGGTGGGCCTCACAAGTTTGGTATCTTTTTATTCTTTCATACTAATATATCTCTTGTGGTGTAGTTTTGATTATTCCAGTTCAGAACTTCTATCACTATAGTTTAGATTCTTTTAGCTTGGACTTTCAATCATTGTATTTTAGGGTCTTTTAGGTCGGAACATCTATCATTGTAGTTTAGGCTCTTTTATCATAGACATTTTATCACTTTATTTTGGGTTCTTTTATCTTGTATCATGAAATTACAAGAAATTTAATGTCTTTATACCATGAATTGATCAATGTTAAGGGAATATAGTGTAGACATGCCAGGAATGGACCAAAACACCCTAGGATGTTGATTTCGTCTATGGTGCTTCTCAGGCTCATGATGATTAGAGTTCCATTCCTACCATGAGGATATACCTCTTGTTGGTAGTTCTATTCCATTTATACATCATCATAACTATTAAACAGATGTGTCCCCACTCTTTCACATGGGCTATAGAAGCTTTATCAGGGTAACATTGGTTGAGGGAGAAATACTAGGGAAGTTGGGTCCATTTGGATAGTTGGAATATGTGTTGTGTAAATCACGTGTCTTGGGTATTGAATTTATGGATGATGAAATAGGTTTTTCAAACTAGGGATGACCAAAGATACCCAAAACATATGAGTTCCATTTTGGTGTCACCAGGGCTCTTGATGATTGGATATCCTTCCCTATAAGGAGGATATGCCTCTGGTTTGTATATCTAATACCTTTATTCATTGATATAATGGTCATATATAGGTATACCCACTCTTTTCTAAAGGCCAGGGAAGATTTTTGAAGAATCAAGCATCTGCCAATAATGTTGGGTATGAAAGACAAGCTATCTAGGAAGGGTTCTGCTACCCTAGGGTAATTTAGCACATAAATTGTGAATCTCAATCCCTATGCCATTTGGTTATGAATCATGGGTTGTGGTCCATCAATTGGATCAGGAATGGAGTGGTGGTTCCCTGATTGGATAAAGGGTACAAAACATGGTGATGTAACATCAAGAAAATCAATTCTTCTTGATAATCTGTTTATAACTATAATATATCATTGTCTAGGAATATTTTACCTAACTAGATTTGGGAACTGGTGGGTGTAGGTGAACCATAATTAATGTTATCAGCCTCTACTAATCCAAATGGTTATTATTATAACTCATGGTTTAAGGAGGGACATCATGGGATCTGATGGTCCATTTCGAAGAGCAAGTCCTTATTACAAGTATTCTATTGGGTGGTTATTCTAGCTTCAAAATTCAAAGATAGAAATGTGGTTTATTAAATGTGTAATATTCATGAAATATTAGATCTCCCTAATAGTTGTTTAATTACCTATATAACATGTTATCGTGGTTAAGGGATGAAAAAAACCCTTAATCTTGATTTTTTTCTAGACTAGGGGTCCAGTGAGCATAGCTTTGTGTTTTATTAGTGCTATAATGTATGCCTTATGAGAATTTTGTCTTGTTTATTCATGTAATAATATTTTTTTAAATTTTGAAGATGAATATTTCAGCAAGTTTAGAATTGAATTTTTCTTAGGATCCCTTTTTTGACTTTCTAACCTAAGAAGTTTTGGGTCTCTTTTACCAATTGTTTAAGTTATTATGATTTGGGAAATAAAAGGATATAGTTTAATGTCATACAGCTTTGACAAGAGTGTTGTAAGCTTATTTTTCTGACAAATATAGACCAAATATGAGGGAGATGTTTCATATTATCATAATCAAGATACCCAAGGTCATGAACAATCCAAAATCCTTCTAATAGGGAGATGAAAATGTTGTATATCATGGTTCGTGGTTCTCAAGTATTCAGTAATGATATCAGAAAATCATGTCATTGGTATCCCAGAACACACTTAAGTGATTAGTTCCATGATGGTGATGTCAATATCATAAGAATCATAAATACCTCCTTAAAAATCCAATATTTCCTTGGTTGGTAGGTCTAATTCCTTTGTGCATCAATATCATGGTCCAGTAGAGAGATATCTTTTCATTTCCAAGGGACATGAAAGGTTTGAGGAAACCTAAGGTTCTCAAGGAATGAAGTATTATATTTGGATTGATGTTCTTAAAAATTGTAGATGAACCCCATACTCTAGTTGACTGAGTTCAGGGTCTTATGGTCCTTTCATAAGAAATTATGATGAGTGATGTCCTGTACATTTTAATTCTATGTATCGGGGATGCATATTTTTTTCATTTTTATTTTCATATAACCATGAAATTTGACTTACAATTAAACATCATGTTGTAAAGACATATCAATTTCCTTTTAGTTTAATATCATGTGGTAAGGAAGTATATATAATCTTACCATTTAAAATAATTTGGTAAGGATGTGGGAACCAATGTTAAAAAATTCGAAAGATATATTACATGAAAAAGAAGGTTATATGCATATCTGACTCATACATAGGCGATGTGAGATTGTATGACTCAAACCCAACATTGTTGTAAGCATTTATCGGTGTAGGTCTAACACAGACACATGGGAGGGGGTATTTTTTATCATGGTTCAACAAAAGTATCAAATACTTGTTCATCACTACATATCATGTGAGTATTGAAATAAATTTTTACCTAGTAATTGAAAATGAAAAACTCTATTTAGGTCAAAACCATGCATTGGGTGGGATCGTTCTCATTGATGTTTTAGTTGGACACAAGATTACATATCAGAGCATCAGTATGTATTCTAGTATGAAAGGAATAAATCCAAACATATCTCTTGAAAAAACACCCTATGCAGGTCTGACCCATACATAGAGAGGTTAAATTTTTATTTCGATTATTATTTCTAGGGTCGGGCTGGGATATTTGAGTGTCACTACATATCCTATGTTAAATAGAATCAAGCCACACATTGTTTTAGAAATCCATTCAGTTTGGTTCCATATAGAAAACACATCAACCATGAATTTTAACATCATGAGGTGAGGACTCCATGATAACCCTACTGTGAACCAATACTCCTCAACCACATGGGGAGAGACTTTACCAAAAATACTAATCTCATGTGGGCTATAGTCATTGTGAGAAATAAGAAATGGAAAATGTTCCCGATGAAGTGGATCTAATTGGATTATATATAGGGTAATTTTGTAGCATGTGGTGTCTATTACAAGATATAGGATCCATGAATCCCTACATATCCCATTAAAATGAGAATCAAGCCATATATTGTTCTTAAACCCCATGTAGTTTAATGACATGAGGCAAGGAAATACGCAGTGAATTTTAACGTCTTGTTGTAAAGACTCAAGGTATCCCAAAGTCGAAGGAAATGAATATTGAAGTTGATCCCAAGAATAGAGGCATGGGAATCACTACATATCTTGTGATGGTATGAAACAAGCCATACATAGTTCTTAAATGAACAGATTCCCTATGTGGATTTGAATCTCACATATGGATAATGGAATTTTAATTTTCTTCCACACATATCTATCTCACAAGTGGAGAATTTTTGGAATGATGATTCCTTCCCTGAATTTTAAAATCATACGATGAGGACTTCATCCATGCAGTTTATAATCTTATGATGAGGACAAAGGATGAAATGTAGTTTTTCATATTAGTACCAGGACAGGTTCCGTGTAGTTTAACATCATGTGGTCAGGATGAGATATGTTGTGTATTTTGACATCTTGAAACTAGTATTGGTTTGTGTGTTTTAACATCATACATCCAGGATGACAGATGCATAATGACATGATTGAAAATTATTTCTTGAGAAATATTTCATTGGTGGGGGTGTGACACAATTCCCATAAATCAAGGACATGAAGAGGGATCTATTGTGATATACCTTGTGTATGATATAAGACCCTTCTCATTTGGGTTCCAAGATCGGGAACTTCTTTCCCAGTACCATTGGGGTCCCGAGATCCAATACTAGTTCTCCTTGGAGGATTTAATGGAGGTGAGCATTTTTATTGAAGGCATGTCTGATCAAATTATGATAAAGATCAGGGTAGCGTAATGTATGAATCCTATAATAATTGATCCAATCCAATTTATATATCATATTTTAAGATTTATCATCATCTAATAGTTATATGAAAATGCCTATTTGGTGTGAAGGTAGTTTGAATTATATGGGTAGCACTTCCATATCCTCATACACCCATGATACGACATTTCTATTATAGCAGTATGTGTGGTGGTACAGTAATCCCATAAAGCAAGTATGAGCTTGTTTATTCTAGACTTCTAGTCCTTATTCACCATATTATAGAGTATATTTGACAGAGTATTATTGAAGACCATTATCATCCCATTTTACACAACATGATTGTAGGATGAGTGATTGGACATGATGTTGTACTGCTGGTACAGTTTTTTCAACTCTGTAAAATAGAATTTGGGGTCATTTTCCATCAGTATTGTGTGAAGGAATCCAAAACTATTAATGATATGGAAATTTAATAATTTTATTATGTTCTTCATCCTAAATTCACTGAGGGTTATTTCCTCATATCATTTAGAAAATAATTTGGTAGCATGAAGGATGTACTTGAACTAATTTATTATGGCTAGGGGGTACGGACACATGACATCTATTCCCCATATGGAGAACAACCATGAATATTTAGTTTTATGTAGAAATTTTGAGTGTTGATGGATGATGTTTTCATGGATCTGTAATGAATGGAATTTCTTAGTGAATTCCATAAAGTCTGGTATCAGGGTTTGTAAGTAGTAACCCAACCTTATAGTTTGGTGGTAGAGCCTGGTCCTAGACTAATGAGCACTATTGGATCCCATGTGGACTTCATTCATGATGTTTTAGGTCTCTCTTTTTTCAATAAATTTGCAGAGGATCCCATCGAGGCCTCACTTATAGAGAACGTTATTATCATTTTGAGCATCCTATAGGGTAAATTTTGATGATCGTCATCAAATATGTCCCCTTTTAGCTCAATATTTTAAGAGAGACTCATTTGGGAGAGAACAAATTGTGGGCCCCATCCATCTAGGTGTGGATACTGGTTCATCATGCTCTGGGGAAATGCTGACCTGATTTATTTATTCCATATTGCAGACGACGATCAATGAAACCATTATTCAGTGCATGATATGGAAAATTATTCCCTCTCAATCAGGTTCATCTAGGATTGTGGTTGCATTATCCAATCCAATATAATTAGAATCTACAATTAGGGAACATGATTCAATGTGTTCTCAAATGGTGACTCAACTATTAGTCCCCTGACATGGCAGTGAGAGGGGACATTTCTTCCTTTTGGATTGAATATTCTCCATTAATATTCTTTATAACTAACTATGAATATCATTTTATATTCATTTAGGCTATCTACAGCTATAGGAATAAATCTAATCAATCAATGAGGGCATGGTATTCTACCTCATTATTTTTCAGGCCTTTGGATAGTGAGAAAGAGTTGGGAAAATTTATTTTTCTGGAGAAACAAATACAATCGCTAAGATAACATGATTGAGTCTGAAATTTTCTATTCTATTACCTATAGGACCCTTGGAGGTACCATCAAAATAAATTTCCCATTTTTGAGGAGTGTCATCGGCATAGAAAACATCTTTATCCTGAAGTTTTGTATCCACTTGTGTGCTTTCTAGAGTCGGATGTGCTGCGAGGAAATAATTTGGGGCCTAACATTTCCCTGACTTTAGTTATACACACTAAATGTCATATTATAGTAGAATGACTGGACATCAAACAATGAACACATTAAATATATGAAGGCCATGTATTTACTCGAGTAGGTCAGTATAAACGACTTGTTAGACTTCATGGTGATACAAGTAATGCCTCATCTTCTATAACATAAATATGGGTGTGAGCTAGTTCATTTTGACATCAGAGTATCAGGTCTATATACCTAACATTATCTAGTTGAGGCAGTAGAGATTTTTATCACTCCTCACATCATTCCTTTGTGTGAGGAGGTAACCTTGTGAGTGTTCCATAGAGTCCACATGTAAGATTAGTGGCCTTCTTTCTATTGGTGGCATCGGGACTAGTTGGTGTATTAGGTACTGCTTGACACTCATGAAGGATTCTTGGAATTCCCCATCCCATTGATAATTGATTACCTTATTCATTAGCTTGTTTAATGGGAGATATTTTTTTCTAATTTGGATATGAATCATGGAATGTAATTTAAGTTCCCTTGGATACCCCCTTAGTTCATTGATATAATGAGGGGGAGAAATTTCTATTATAGAATTATTATTTTAAAGGTCAACCTTGACGCCTTGATGGTGTAACATAAAGAAAATTAACTTCTCTAATGTTAACCTAAAAGAAAATTTTAGTTTTTTGATCTTCAAACTGTGCTTCCATAGCATTTTGAAGATTGTTTAAAGATTTGTGAGGTGATCACATCACTATAGAGATTTAACCACCAGTTCATCAATATAACATTATGCTATTCTTACTACTTAATGATTAAATATATGATGAATGGAATGTTGATATATAGTTATAGTATTCTTTAACACAAAGTGCATGAATTTAGAGAAAATTATCCACAGTGGTACTATGAAGGTAGTGGATTTCTCATCTTTAGGGGTCATCATTATTAGGTTGTACCATAAGACTTGATCCCTAATGTAGATGGTTTTATAGCTTCTAGTTTCATCAATCAAGAGATATGTGATCGGAAATGGTAATTCATCCATCAATAAATGTTGATTAAGGTGTATTAAAATGATGAATACCCTCATATTTTCATTCTTCTATTTGATGGGAACAATATTGGAAATCCATATTAGGTATTCCACTTCATAGAAAAATATGTCTTTGATCAATTTCTCAAATTCATCTTCTACATTAGTAGCATGAGAGGGGTTTATTCTCCTAATTTCATGTTTGAATCCTCGATGGTCATCAGGTAAGTCGAGATGGTGTGTAGCCACATACTAATTCAGTCTATGAATTTCAATATAATTAAAAGAGAACACACCTCATTGTTTCTTTATATATGAAATTTATATCTATTTCTCCTTGAAAGGCATGGAGGCACTGATAAATGAAGGCCACATGTCTTCTTGAATTCCAATATTTACCTACCTGAGCACATCAATGGTGGAAGATATGCCTACCTCAAATGTGGGTGGGGTGTTCTTGAGGTCATCCTTCTCTTATTCAACATCTGAGTCTGTGGAGTCGTTTTCAAATGATGTCAATAATATGGGGGAATCTCTGTAACTGTCGAGGTGATAGAGGCCATGAGAAAATATATTTTCATCCCTTACTACCATACTCATTGCAGATAGATTTCGGAGATGAATGTATTTACGCTATCACTAGGGAAAAGGGGGCTTAGACATATAGAATCAGGTCTGTAACCAAAACTAGATTTATGGTGAGAACATAGTCACTGTCAAGAATATTTCAAGTATTTTCAAGGGTGTAACATAGGATTTTGGGGGATAGAATATGTATATCATCATCCACCATTGGTTATTTTACTTCCCTTTGGTAGAAGCATGCTTTAGTATATGTGTCTTCACAAGACTCGAATGGGGCACTGTCACCATGTAGTATGTCAACATTTCTATATTTGGTGTATTTCAAAAACTAGTGGAATGTTGAGGGTACCTCCACATGCCTGTGGATCCAGATGGTGTCTTTCTATATAACCATAAATTCATATTTAGATGTCAAATCTAAAAATATAGTTTTGAGAGTGATCTTACTAAGAGGATTTTTCTCATGCTTATCATACCCTTAAATGGTCATCTTTATGGGAGAAAAATAACCTTCTATATATCACAAATATTTGAGGTTCAAATCAAGATAAGGTTGATCCTGAAACCATGTTCAATCTAATTTCTTCATATTTTGACATTATCGAGTCGGCTGAAAACATATAAGGGTCAGACGTGTCTTTGGATGACCTCTTATTGATCTAGATATATGAATGATATGGTCACTTGGTACTCAACTGGCAAGGCCTCCACTTGATATGCTTTGGTCGCAGCGACTTTTGTCTCAAAATCCTGTGGGATCTGGAGGGATCAATATGTTCCTCCCTAAGTTCTTTTGAATGTTGTATCATATCTAGAATGGAGAGCTTGGATGGGTAAACTTACAACTATTTTATAATTTCATAAAAATTTAATATAGGGTAGTGCTTTATAAGGTAGGTTCTCTCTCTATTATGTGCCTCATGAGATGATACATCTATGATAGATTGGCCCAATACTTTTATAGATAACAAGGGATAATTTTCTACTCACGGCTCAAGCCGTGTGAGCCTTTCCCATTGCCTAGGATGATTAGAAAATCACACCTCTATGATGTAGTCATATAAGAAAAATAAGTAAATATGGAAACTAGAGGCTTTAGGGACACCACCATGTATCTTTTGGGAATTTTTTTTCTTAACCATGAGTATTAGATAAATATATATCTTATGTGATTATGTGGAAAAAAATATTGGGTCAGGTCATGCCTATGTAATCCCTCATATCCTCAGTTCTTTCTCTTGTGGCCTCTTGTCCCCCACTTTGGTGGGGGATCATACTCAAAGGAATATTCATCATCATAGATGGGGTATTAAAAGTGTATCACATTGACAGACCCAAATATGAGCTCTTCTTCCGATGAGGTTTCTGTTTGATGGGGTGATTTTCATGCTTCAGATGTTGCAGGGAAAAAATATGCAAGAGTTGGATATTTCATTAGTATAAAAGATGACACTTCCTCTTCAATTTCTTCTTATGTATGATGGTCACATCCACCCTCAAGATACATATCTCATGTCACCTCCTAGGTGGTGGAATAATTATGGGTTTTCAAATCGGTTCTCTTGGGGTGGCATGAGCTTTGTCAACTTTTTTTTCAAGTCATCCAATTGTTTATGTTTTTTCAATCACTAGAAATAACATTATGAAAATCACCTTCTTGTTCTGAATGGGTGATGGCTATGTCGGCCACCTAATCTAGGTATCTTTCTATCATCACCTATCCTAGATCAATTATGCCTTGGAGAATATCCTTGATGATAAAGAAATCTTAGATGTTTTGATCTAGTCTCCTCTAAAAGGTTAATTAGTAGGGACTATTCGTGAGCTTGACCACAATGGGATTCTTGATTTTTGGAAACTTTAGTAGTTTATTATCCATTTCTTCCAAGAAATAAAAGGGGACTTGTTCATTTTGGAATAAATAAACTTTATTAAAATGTTCCTCAAATCTGGGGTGATCTTAAATTCTCTATGCTTCCTTCCAAGGGTTTTTTTTTGGTTGTTTCTACTCAACTAGAGGCACTATGAGGTTCGAGGATTGACTGGGTACTTAAATGGGAACTACTACTTGTTTAATGGTAATAGTGGTAGTTTCTATCTTTCTAATAATTTTTCCCTATACTGAGGGAATGAGTATAGAATTAACTCATGTTCATTGAATGAAATCTTCTAGATATTTTCCCATTTCTATGAACTCACAGAACTAACCTAGATACTTCATTAGGATCAGAGCGATCTACAACTCACCCCAAATTTTCTCACCCCAAATATCCAACAATTTATCCTATGATAGAAGTGTGACCAATGACTAAGTTAAATCATTCCATTTGGATATGAAGTAGGACACCCTATTATTTTCATATTTTTTGAATTTCATCATGTCATGATTTTCTTTTTCCTATGCATGGAGAATAATTTTTAAAGGAACAGATGATGAAGGTCTTCCCATCCTACAATTTATTTTGTTAGAAGGATATTGTATCAAATGAAGTTTAGGCCTACCGAATTCTATACAAAAAATTTCAGATTTATTTCCTCTTGTTGATAATGAGGATCTATCATCATCCCACATCAATATATGAAGTGTGTGAGATGTTGTTTAGTGTCTCTTGCACCGTCAAAGGTGAAGAAGTTAGGGTTTCCCAAATTGGGTGGAGGAAAAGTGTCATCCACCCATTCAAGATATGGATTATTCTCTGGATTCATAGGCACACATCTCCCCTACATGGAATCCATTCAAGTATCCAAGGACTTCATGGAGTTGAGTAGTTCTAAAGGTAATTATATTTGAGTTTCACCCCATATGTATGGAGTGAACATGGCCTAATGAGGTGGAACTATTTTTATATCCTGTAGATTCTCCATATTTGAAAATATTGACTGATAGCCCTGGTGAGGTAGAGGTTGTCTCAATAATGGAGGGAATTCGGGATCATTTTTGACTTCCTCATTTACATATAACAGAAACCTGGATCCAAATCCAGTATGATGCTCTAATACTCCTCTTTCATGTGTATTGGCTATATGAGGAGAAATATTTTTCTCTTCCTGATGATGATACCTAGCATGAATATTTCCCCTAAGTAGCTCCTTATTGAGTTTCCTAAGAGTTTGTATCTTATTCTCATATTTCGACAACTTCTCCTCCATGGAAGGAACTTCGGTTCTACTGTTTTGTTACTGGGATTTATCCACACCATTCCCTTTATCTTGGGCTATGTTCTGTCATATTGGTGGAAACTCAATATTCATAGGTTCATGGTTTTGGATCATATTTTAATTCTTCATTCCTGAGGACTTAGTTTGTGCATCAAGATCACCATCATATTGGGGTAGGTTTTCCATATTGTGACCCTCTGCATCTGTGTCTTCATCCACATTATCTTTTGTGTTGATAGTGATGACATTTATAGAGGTATATCATGAAATTTTTGTTGTCTCATCTCTTTCAATGCAACAAGATTATTCTTTATCGCTTGTATTTGGTTTTTTCCTCAAACCCTTTTCCCTATTGGGACATTTTTCTTGAGACCACAGTACAGTTTGATTGTCTTCATCATATGCTCCTCTCATCTCAGCAAGTGACTAATAGACTTGATGAAGTTTCTAGTTGTGACTACCAAACGGTCCCTAAATATCATAGGTTTATATTTTGGTGGGAGGAATGTATGGGATACCAACCGTCAATATTTACCTCCCAACCTAGAGAAGACTGATTCCTTCTACGGTGATGATGATGATGATGTTAAAAATTTCCCTAGGCATATGGGATGGGGATTATTTGAGGCCAAAATTAGTTTTTATTGATCCTTTAATTGAAGATATAATGATTCCATTAAGGTTTTTTATGACTCCTAGGATGGCCATTTAGATGTAAATTCTCCCAGACCAGTGGGATAGCATTGATCTAAAACCACCATTGATTTCCCAAGGACCCGGTTGAAGTTTGATGAACCTAGTGATGGAAATTGAGATATTAATTTACCCATCCCAATGGGATAGGATTTCTCTCATTTATTGGTGATATGTCCTGAATATTATCAGGAATTGACGATCTGATGGGTGGATTCAGTGGTAGATATTTGTATGACCGAATGGGATAGATTATCTCTTGGGAGGATACTATGTATGCTAATACTATGACATGTTTTATGTGGAATAGTTATGCCCCTATAGGAGTTGGGTGTAATGGTAGCCTCTCTTGTGAGTTAGTTTCTATTGAATTTATTGATTTGAATGAAACTTTTACTTATATGTCTGAAATTTATTCTAATTACATTAATGGGACCATTTCAATGCTTAATGGGATGTCCAATTCCTCTGTATGTAGTTTCTTGGAACAGTTTAAATGGGGTATTTTTTAGTGATCAACAATCTCTTGAATTACCTGGTCCTCTAATTTTTTCAATGTTATGACATTACTGAATGTCGTATCTAAGGGGTTATTCTATTTTGGGGACATAGTGAAGTTAAATTCTCCATATTTATCCCTTCCTCAGATAACTATGTCTATAGATTCTTTGTAAATATGTTTAAGGAGAGTTTTCATAATGCGAAGATAGACATTGCATAGTATTTTTTCATGATCCTCCATTCTCGGGTTACGAGCTACAAAAAAGGTGACCATGTCTAGCTAACAATAGAGTGTATTGATGATCTAAAGATGGAACTCGTATCTTGTATAAGGGATATGTCTAGACTTCAGTTTTTGATGAGTATCCCACATATTTTGGTTTAGATAAGGCATGAACTCCTTTTATATCTTATCTAGAATCTTACAGTCAGATGTGGTGAGGAACAAGAAAATGGTGGGGATGTTTTGTCCAGATAACTCTCTCCGTATAACATATTGACCTCATTTACATCATACTTACATCCCTCCATCCAATTAGACCACTGAAAATGTTTCTTAGGGTTGTATACTAACTGGAATGGAGCATTGGTTGGAGCTGATGGGGAACTAAATGTGGTTGAACCCAATGTCTATAGAACCTCTCTATACAACAGAGGATTAGTTTTTAACACATCTCTATACTGAGGTGTCTAGGTAAGGGGAGGAATTCCTTGTACGTAGGATATATCACCATGGGGAGTTTGACCATGGCATATGTCTGGAGTAGAGTTCCTTTAATCTATATCTACACTACCATGAGGAGTACTATCATATTAATGATTTCCTTCTACTTTGGTCACCTTTTATGTTGGTTGAAAAGTCAATAGACACATAGGGTGTAGATAATGTGTCTCAAACAGCCTCACAGACACTAAAATTGAGAATATTATGGATATGAGCCTCATTCTATGTCATGGATAGAATATATCAACCTGACTTTACGGATTGTGCAGGGATATGGTCTTGCTATGTGATGGTTGTCAGAACTTGTTGATATTTGTCTAGTGCTACAGGAATATAAACCTACTTCATAGAATTTTCTGGAATATTATAATGATATTCTTCATTATTCGAAGGAATATGAACCTTCCTCAATGCATGCTCCTCTCTCACGTGGTGAAACTTGGTCAGAATATAGAAATGATCCTGATCATGAGTATTTTGAATATGTTTTTGGTCTTTTTTGATAGGTATATGAGCATGTACCAAGGAATTTCCACTCTCACTTGATGATTCCTAGTTGGAGTGGGAATATGAGGCCATATAGAATATGAATTCCCTATCCAAATATGCTGACAGACCTTCGAAATGGAAAAATTGATATCATCCTCCTTCTATATATCCTCATAAGGATATTGGTGCAGTCACACATCATCATTAGTAGGGATTTGATCTTGGATTCCCTAATCTACTGGAATATACATGGAAAATTCACTGACTAGAATCTGAGCCTGTTAGGATAAATATTCCATTCTCACATGGTGATCCCTAGATAGAACAAGGATATGAGCTCAATCCCGGTCCACTAGATTATGTCTATGGTCTTCTTCTATAGGAATATGAGATTTTCGAAAGGAATTATCTACTCTCCCTTAGTAATCCCCAGCCAAAATTGGGATATATACTCCATCCTAGGCCTTTTGAATATTCCATAGAACTTTTTAGATGGTCTTGTGCACCTATCCTGAGGCATGTGCCACTCTCACATGGTGAGCCCTAGTAGAAACACGAATATGAGCCCATTCCGACACCTCATCCTTTATCGCAATATATTGAGAATCCTCCTGTAAAGGTGAAAGAATGTGAACTTGCTCTGGAGAAACCAAATGTTCATAATGATTAGAGTGTTGAGTTTACCTGAATATAGGGAAAGGAGTATTCACATGTCCTTATATCTCTACCAGTTCTATAATATGCCAACTGAGTTTATCAGCTATGGTTAATATGTATCATCTTTTTAGAATAGTGTGAATATGAATTTAAGCATGAAAATTGTCTATCTACACAAAATAATGGTAGATATTTCGATTGAAATGGTAATATGAAACTTCTTCTATCATTATTTTACCACCAAACTATGCTAGTGGTATTCATACACTGAGGTAGGGATATAAACCTCCCATATTTCTTCTGTTGGAAAATTTCCACAAAATTTTTCTGAGTGTGAAGGGATATAATTTGTATAATTGGTTACTATCAGAATATACTAGTAGATATATTTAGCAAGAGTGGGGATATAATCCCACTCATCATTATCCAGATCCTTCCTCTCCCTATGTGTCTTCCTTGTATCATGTTCATGGGTAACAGAGGTGGAAGTGTCTTGGGAACTACCCTTAAGAAGATTTAGAAGGGTACTTATGGGATGGCACTGGGGAGATCGGTTGAAAGGATCCCTCCTCAACATCCCCTACACTGGAATGGATCCATAGTTGACTCCATGGTCCACCTTCATTAGATACTAAATGTGGTGATTGGTGCACTCCAATTATAATCTCTCAAAGAGGTTGTCTATGGTGACAAGTTCTACTAGATTTACTACTTATTCCCTTGGATAAGGCAGACTCATCAGTTTTAGTGATTATAGACCATCATGGGTATCCTCAAGGTTCGAGATCATACCATGTCTAAGGGACTCCCATACTATTGCATTTTCCACCTTATTCTGAATATGTCGGTGGGTGAGGTTATTCTGAGGTCCATAAATATTCCAATTGCAGCGGATTTTCCAGAACGATCCCTTCAGCACCTCCCAAGGAAAAAACCGAATAGGATCCCATGGATGGGTTGGTGTGATCTTATCCATGTGGTTATGCATCACTCTTCAAATATAAATCCATTTTCTAAAAGATCATGGCTTTTGTGCTTTGGTGGGTCTCCAAGATCCTTTCGAGGACCTATGTTGTGTTGAAGCGAACTCTATAGAATTCGATCAATTGCTAAAGCTCGTGGTAGCAACGGAGGATCATTATACATAAAAGAAAAAAAATTCTATGTTTTTTATATGTTATGGTATTTTATAGTATTTTATATTAGTATTAGTGAGTGATTCCGGCTCAGTGAGTCCTTTATTCCATGATGATGTTGGGGTCCTACATTTTTTGTCTTTGTGGACTGGACCGAGGAGAATAGGGGTTCCAAGGTACCATGATAAAACCAAATAGTTTTACCTATTTCATCAAAAAACAATGTAGTTGGACTCTCATGTCGATCTGAATAATGAATCATACTTTTTTATATGTCTACCAAGGTCCATCTTTGACTGCTAGGCTAAAGATGTGTTTGATTAGCATGTTGTTTGAGAGAACAAGATCTATGGTCATGAAGATAAAAAGGACCATGTTTTTTGATAATTGCATCATCACATGAATGATATTTTCTCAATAAAATATGAATGGGTTACACAATTTTCCTTTTAGTCCTGATTTGTCCATTCTGCTCGCATGGAATTGTCAAAGAGAGGATTGGCATATTTCATAAGAACCATGGATACATAATATCATCCATAAGATTCATGTTAGGTTCCATTTGTTGTGTATGTTATGAAAAAAAAAATATCCCAATACATTATCAATAAATAATTATGTTATTTGACAAATTCACATCAAGACCACAATTTTTGTTTGCCTAGATTATTTAAAAAAATAACCCGACACATGGTCAACATATCATTATGTTATTTGGGAGATTCATGTCAGGTTCGCCTTTTTTATGGAGAGTATGACGAAGACCCTATAAAATAACCCTCATGAAAGGGAAAGGTTTTTCCGATGATAACCAGTCAGTCTATACTTTTCATATCAATGAGATTTCATAGTTAAATGGGTTTGCTGTAGGTTTTCCATCTTTTAAATTTCAGAAATAGGGGTGCATTCTTCATCATTCAAATTGGAAACTCCCAACAGTTCCCACATCCATAACTGGGTACATACCTAATTTCTAAAGGCATATAGTTAGTTGGGTATCTAATCCCAATGGAAATTAGGAACTCACATTGGTCGAGAGAATGGGAGTTCAAGATCATCACACCATTTTTGGGTGAATTTTTACCTAATTTGGGACTCTATTATTGATTTAAGATATGTTCATGAATCACTTCCTAATACCAATACGGGACCAATTACCCTAAAAAATGACCAATGTTTAAAACTATTTTTATTTTGGATATGGAATCGGTTTCTCCAACAAAATGACCATAGGATGAATCACTTTTATACACAAAAGGGGGATCTTTTAGTCAATTTGTCTATTTGTTTTTGAGGTTATTCAGACGTTTCTTCTTATAGGTGGATACGTATATCTTGGTTCTACATGGTCAGGCACTTCTGATTTTTTTGACATATGGGGGAATTTAATATGTCGATGATTGGATTGAGCCTCAATGAGGCATCCAATTCATAGTAGTAATCAAATCCCACATAGTTTGTTGAACCTGTGTAGTTTAACATCAAGTAGAAAGGACATATGTGTGGGCACTCATGCATCAGGTATTTGAGACTGTGTCTTGAGGAGATACCCTACATATCCTGGTTAAGGAAAGAATTAGTGTTATCATAGTTCTATCACACCATTAAGACTATCCCCAAGGTATATGTTCTTATATAGATGGATTCATATCCTGCCACACATCAGAAAATACATACTGAGGTTTACCTGGATGGTGGAGATTCATGATGCGAATGATATGACCATTACAACTCCCTAATCCCACATGATCCATGCTCAGTGTGAGAAATAAGGTATGTAAAGTATTCAGTCTCATTAAATATGGATGTGGGACTTGAGTACTAGAAATTTACTTTGGTGGTTTAATATTGATATTGAGCCTTATGAAAGAATTCTATATATCCTGGTGGTTTTAGGAATAAGATTCATCATAGTTTGGTTCACTTCTTAGTCAACTGATAGATGAGGTAAAATTATTAGCCCATAAGAAATATTGGAACCTTATGGTTGAAATTTGGAAGATGTGGTGGTACTTACACTATAGTATATGCCCATTAGAGCTTAGGCCTTTAGAAGGAGTCCTATGTGACATGGTTATTTATTTGAATCATAGTTATCCTAGTTTAGTTGATCATGGAATACATACTGAGGTTTCCATTTTGAGGTTTAATATTGATCTTAGACAATAGGAAGTCATCCTATGTATATTGTTTATTGAAGGAATAAAAGTCTTCATAGTTCAGTAGACTGGTAATTTCACATTTTGGTTTCCCTTTTGATGTTTAATATGGATCTCAGAACATGGAGATGATTCCAACGTATCCTGATTATTATAGGAATCAGATTCATCGTAGTTTAGTAGATCAAGGCTAACACACTGAGGTTTACCTTTTGAGGTTTAATATAGAGCTTGAGCCTTAGGAAAGCATCCTATGTATCCTGGTTATTATAAGAATTAGAGTCATCATATTTTAATAGATTGGGGCCAAAACACTAAGGTTTTCCTTTAGAGTTTTAGTATGGATATTGGGCCTTATAAAGGAATCCTAAATATCATGGTTGTTACCAGATTCATATTTATCGTAGTTCAGTTCACTTGTTAGTCCACTAAAGGATGAGGTAAAATTATCATCACATGGGAATGATTGGGTCCTAATGGCTGAACTATTAGAGACATGGTGGGACATATACTAAAGTGGATGCACATTTGATCTCAATCATTATGACGGAATCCTTTTATTTCAGGAATCATAGTTATTTTAGTTTAGTTCACTTTACAATTTGTTGATGTATGTGGTAGAATGATTAGTCCATGGGAATGATTATGTCCTGGTGGTTAAAATGATAGTGAAATGGATAGACTAACACTAAAGTGGGTTTCCATTTGAGATTAGGACTTATAAAGGCATCCTATATATAATGGTTATTGTAGTAATCATAGTTCTTATAGGTCAGTAGATCAGTTATTACACACTAAGGTTTCCCTTTAAAGGTTTAGTATGGATCTTGATCATTAAAAAGGGATCTTGTGTGTCCTAGTTATTATTGGAATCAAATTTCTTGTGGTTTTGTTCACCTATCAGCCTACTGATGTATGAGGTAGGATGATTAGTCCATATGGATGATTGGGTCTTGATGGTAGAAATTTCATATACATGGAGGGACTTACACTGAAGTGGATGATGATTTCATCTTGGGACATAGGAAGTAATCCTACGTATCCTAGTTATTGTAGGAATCATATTTATTTTAGTTTAGTAGATTGAGTCTTACACACTGAGGTTTTCCTTTAGAGATTTAATATGGATCTCATTACATACAGTGAAGTGGAAACCTATTTGATCTTGGGCCTTGGGACGGAATCATATGCATCCCGGTTATTGTGGGAATTGGATTTATTATAGTTCAATAGATTGGGTCTTACACCTTGAGGTTTCCCTTTAGAGGTTTAACATTGATATAGGTACATAGGAAGGTATCATATGTATTCTAGTTATTTTTTGAATCAGAGTTATCATATTTTAATACACTTCTCAGTCTACTCAAGGATAATTTAGAACGATAGCCCATGGGAATGATTGGGTCACAATGGTTGAAATTTTGGATACATAGAGGGACTAACACTAAAGTGTATTTCCCTTTGAGATCGAGCATTAGGATGGAATATTTTGTATCTTAGATATTGTAGGAATTATAGTTCCCATTTTTCAGTAAATTGAGGATTACACCCTGGGTTTTCCCTTACTATGTAGGATGGATAAGGTTATCAAGTCCTTAGAGACCACTTTGACCTGGAATACCTGTCTACCTAACATGCATTGATTGTCTGCCTAACATACCTTGATTTTCATCTTGACATATCTTAGGATATCTTCTTGACATGTCCAAATACAATAGCATTATCTAGTTGACTTTTCTGTGTGATGTTGCATAATCTAAATGGAATTTGTGAAGGTTGTTGCATGATGAAGGTTGACTTGTTTGGAGAACATCAAAATACCTGACCAGTTAATCTTGGAGGCTGTTTCATGATCTCAGATGACATGATTGGAGGGTGTCTCATCATCTCGAATACATTCCCTTGTTTTATCATTAGTTTTGGCTAAAATTCTAGGAGGGTGTTAGGAGAGTCAATGTGACATGTCCAGAGGGAGCTGCATGTCAGGGATTACTTGTCCGGGAGTCATCTTGAAATATGGATGACATGTCTGAAGGATGTCACAAGATCTAACTATATTTTCTATAGGACGTCTTCAGATCTATAGGACATTCCCTAAGGCCATCATGAGACTCGTCTGAATTGTATTATAGTTGATGTATGATTTGGGTGACATGTATAATGGACATTACAAGGTTTGGATGGCAATCCTTGAGGGTTCTGCAAGACTCACGGTGGCATGCCCAAGGGGAACCACGTAACTTTATTTGAAATTTATATGGGACTTAACATAATCAAAATAATATATATAGTAACCCTATCCTTTTACACATATTATTACATGATTTTAATCATAATTAAACATCAAATTACAAGCCAATGATCATAAAGTCTAGTCTCTTGAAAGATTAAGTACATAATTAAACACCGTGAAACTAAAATAAAAAAAATATTTTTTTATATGAATAATGAGATCCTAACACCATGTTATCCCTTATATATGCGTAGGATAATCTGGGGAATACATGAACAAAACGAATGAGCTAAAAATCCTAATAAGGGAATAAGAATATGTATAAAACATAACACAAGGATTAGAAGGCATAACATGATGACATAATGACATAGAGCTTGAATAAGCATAAGGAATAATAACATGTATAAACTTTTGACATATAATTATGGAATAAGAGGAATATGAAAACAACATATGACATGATATAAATATGAGTCCGGGTTAGAAGCCAAGACATGGTCGACAAAGTCCCATAAAATAATCAGGTCCAGTACTTGTCCCAACATGACATCCCATGAGACTAAACATTACCCAATGAATTGGAGTGCTATCGGGGCACACCCATAATAAAATTTTCATGAATATGTGTTCCATAAGAATAATCATACATAATTAATCAAGCATAAATAAAAGGGTGACCCATGGAAAGAATTGGGTATCATATCCATGTTAAAAGGCATAACAAAAGGGAATATCATAATGGTGACAATAAAAGAATGGATTTAAGTCATAAATGTATATTAATAAGGGAAAATATGAATATATCATTATAATTTGTGTCAAAATAGAGTTAAAACATGTAAAAAGTGTGTTTAATAAACATTATAAATAAAACATTTTAGTGAGGTTTATGGAAAAAATTAAACAGCATTTAACGTGGGAAATTCATAACCTTTTATATAAAAAATTAATTTAACCGAGATATTGTTTCATTATTAAATGAGTTATTTTATAAAAATAATTGTGTCTTAAAAAATATTATGTATTTCAATTGAAAATGGGTAAGAAATCAGAAAGTTCTGTTTAATCGGACATGCTTATTAAGAAGAAGTAAGAAGGGAACCTTTTTAAAACATGTATTTACCCATAAAATAAGGATTATATGGTATGAGTACATCATTTTGAAACATATAAACACAATTTAGATTAATTAAACAAAAATAAAGAATCATTACATTGGGGTAAAGAGAGGTAAAGTGTAATGCACGTGAAAAAATAGAGGTTCGGGTAGAATCCCTTACCTTGTGTTTGAAACTATTCTGCACTTGATCTTAATGTCAAGGATAATAAAATTAAATCCATTAATTAATTTAATAATAATTTTTTATTCATTAATTTATTTTATTATAATTTTATTATGTTCATTCATGGTCTTTTTGATGAGTTATAATATACAATTTTATCATTCAGGGGTGTTCGTTTCCTTGGTTTTCATGATCAGATACAAGTATGCATGTATGGAAAATCATGTAAAATGAAAATGGTTGTCCAAAATTTAAGTTATATGTTATTAATTAATATTCACAATATTAAATTTTAATATACTTCATTTTATAAATTTGGGCAGGGATTAATCATTAGATATGACGTCAGTGATAATCATTTAGATTATTTTGGCAGTTTTTCGATCATCACAAAATATTCATATTTTATTAATTAATATTATGTATATAAACTAGTTTAAAAACATTAAATAGGCTGTAATATATATATTATAATATTTTTTAACTATAAAAATGGTTTTATATGATGTCTGGAAGGAGGTAATGGAAATGGAAAACTTTATCATCCTTGAATGTGATAAATTATCACATCATGGACGATGTTTTCATTTTTAGAACAAAAAGGGGAGGAGAAATAATTTATGATTGATTATTCCATTATAATAATAAAATTTTAGTATATTTAAGGTACTATAGTTTTCATAACATTTGTATAAGGTGAGATGAGGAGATAATAAGAAAAGGAAAGAACATGAAAAGAAATTAAATGAAAAGAAATTGGATTTTGCCTCCTGAATCCTTCTTGAGAACCTCCTAAGGGGGATTGGTTTTGGTATTTTGTTGATTAAAATTGATTATAGACATGGGATAGGGTATTGGGAATATATTTGAGCAAAAGTTTTATAAGGTTCAATGTTTGATAGTCGTGATAAAAAGAGGTGGTGAGTGGTTGTATTTAAAGGGGAGGAGAGGGGTGTTTTCTCATTATTTTATTCATTAGTTTATTATCTTTCTCAAGAAAATACATTTTAATTCCTTAACCCTAGTTACCCATATTTGGTGAATTATTAAGGAACATTGGCATGATACAAGGAATCATGTCCTGAAATACCTATCAGTTTAGTAGCCTTGGAAGTACTATATACAAACTTATGTTTATCATTACATTAAAAAATGAAAAATAACAACAACATTATCTCCTTTTAACACATTGATGTTCCTAAGACTATCCATGTAGGCCAGTCATAATATACTTCTTCACATCCTAGGAAAAAACATATAAAGGGGTGAGCTCGGGTGCTCAGTATGGATAACAATACAGCAGAAACTTTCATAAATAAGCATAAACATTTAAGGCAATGTATAAGACTAAAACAAAAGCCTTTTAAACTTAAACTTCTATATAATATGGAAAATATAAATCAAATAATTCCATTTACTTATTCACATGGATATTCTACAAGTCGAATAATCACATTCAATATCAGTAGACACTTTTATAATTATGGAATGTATAATGTCGGACATCATAACCACATAGTAAAGGACTCGTGCCTAGTTTATAAATAAGATTTTGTCAGGGCCTTGTGCCAAAACACTACTTTGTATCATGAGACCTACCAATGCATTGAGGAACTATAGTGGGATCCACCTGTCACTTACTAAGTCCAATTCATTCCTCCTATGAAACGGTTGAAACATAACATAAATATTTGTATTAAAACTAGCATATGAAATATTAATACTTTAACCATAAAACATGAATGGTATAAAAATAAAACACTCACAGTAAAACATATCACAAAACATTTAATATAATATAAAATATATTATCATAATAAATCAACTTCAAACAAGTGTAAAATCCATCAAAGGATATTGACATCAATGAAATCCAAACTATTTGAGAGAAATATCTCTTTCTATTTTTAAATAATTTAAAATGCACATAATTATAAAAGAAAAAATTTGTTTTGTTAATATTATTATAATAATTTAAGGGAATATTTGAAGGTGTTATAATGGAAAAAAATAGTTTCACCTGCTGTATAAGTTAAAAAAACATTCTTTCCTTAATTATGTCAAAAAGGTCGTAAAGTTCCATGCTTGAAAAATGACAAAACAAAATTTCTTTATAAAAATTTTATAAAAACTAAAAAAAGGGTATAAATGACTTAAACTCATTTTCTTGGAAATATTAAAAATTTTTTGAAATACATTTTTAAGAAACACGGATGTGGATGATAAATAGATCCCAATAGATACTCACGTATAAACAACAACGAATAATAAAGAGATTGTAGAATTAACTATTGCCTTGTACTTTTCCTTGATCAAGGGTATGTTAACCTCCTATATAATAGTTAAATAATTGTTATTAAATTATACAAGAACCACATACATAAATAAGATATCATATATGATCTTTTAATATTGCTTTATTAATAATATTTCAGTAGCATCATTGTTTCGGGTGTTAACTGATTCGTTTTCCTTTATATACCTAGTTACGTAAGCCATGTTTTTTATGGAGAGGATATATTTGATTCATATCTAGAATTATATTAAGTTATATTTGATTCAATTATTCTTGAATGGTTTTTATGGGTAATTAATTTCATCGCGTTCGTAGAGACGGTAATCCGTACGTACGCACGAGCAACAATATCATTCAATTGAAGGTGAAATCGTATATAATTGAATGTTATATCATATATAAAGAATCATTAATATGTTATATTTATTATTTAAATCAATTATACATCATTATTATACCCATCCAAATAATGAGGTGTTCAATAACAACTACACCACGACGTCGAGACAGTAAGCCGTACGTACGCACGTATGGTGACTTTGTCATTCACAGGATGGATAAAATAATGAATATGGTCATAACATATATATAATAACCTATATTTATGAAAAAGGTATGGGATTTATTATTTTTTTGTGGGAATAAAAAATAAAGAGGATGTGGAAGAATAAAAGGACTTGAAAGAGGTGGTGAAATAATTACCTCTTTTACAGGTGCTTCCTTTTGAGTTGATCAAAAGGGATTCTTAGGTTAGATTTCTAATCGAAGGAAATTATCTATGATTAAGTTAGGGTAGTTGGGAGGATATTTGGATAGGGTTTTTCTGAGCTAAATGTCTTTGGAGGTGTGATTTTGGGAGAAGGGGAAGTGCCCTTTTATAGGAGAGGTGAGGGTCACATTAGTAAAATCTTGAAATATTATTATGTAATAAAATAATTTTCGGTTTCTAATTTCTCCAAAAGGATTTATTTATAGGATAAGGTTGGGATGGGTCGAAAATATCTCGACCAATAGGTTTTATAAAGGTTTATGTCTCTATATTAAACATATCTTTTAAATTTAACTCTTAGTTAAATAGTTTGACAATTACCATGTATCCTTGTATTGTTGTATTATATGGTTAATAAACATAATATAAACTGCCAAGAGAACCCCAAGGGGTGAATTATTGATATATCTAAACCTATAAAAGTCATTTGGACGAACCTTATATTTTTAGGAATATTATATCAATTAATAATATAGTATTTATTTTAAAAACTCATTTATTTCAATTTTGACAGTATTTAGTATTTGATTTTTTTGTTGAAGTCCTAAAATCTTGATTACATAAAAAAATTCATTTAATAAAACCTAACATGTCATATTATCCTATAAAATTAGTTTAATTAATCAAAAGTTTCAATTTATATTTATTTGGATATTTATAATATCAATTTTTTTAATCTTTCATTAACAAGGTAATTACTACATCACCATTGTGTCATAAATAAATTTAATTATTTAATATATAAAAATTATAAATAAAATACCATTATTTAGGAAATATTTTTATATTTTTAGTGAATATTTATAGTCTAATTTATCTTTTGTATAACCCTATATAAAAAATTGTTTAGTTATTAAACATTGAATTTAGCACTTTTAACTGTTCTTTAATTAAAATAATAATAAATGTAATAATCTAATCCCAGGGGACCAAAAGGATCATATTTTATTCATAAGATTGATTTTGGTTGAAAAACTTGTATCCAATAGAATTAGGACATGTGTTAGGTAATTATAATATCATTTTTACCTTTAATTACCCTATTTACTTTTAACCGTGGTAAATAAAAGTCAAAAGTTAATATTCACCAAAACTTATTTTCATCTTATTGAACCAAATTTTACATACTGATTTCAAATGTGTCTCTCAAAATTTTGAAATTCAATTCACATAAACGGTAAAATTACATTTTATGCAAATTTGCAAATGCGCCTAGAAGGTGGGTAAAAGACGGTAAAAAGTTCAATAAAATTTTATACATCTAATATTATTATAAAATGACTCCATTGAATTATTTTAAACTTATATAGGTATTATGTATCTATTTTTACAAAAAATAAATTTAAATAAAATAATTAATTATTTAAATAAAAATTCAGTTTTAAACAATAACGAAGTGTTTTCCACTATTCATCAAAAATTAAAAGTTTTCAAAAAAATACCGAAAATTTACCTTATTATAATTTTGATATTCCAATTCCAAAAATGAAGTCCATTTTGAAAAATAAAATTTCAAAAAATTCAAAAATTTGTTATTACTATTCATAAGACTAGTTTGATTGGTTGTGGTGTGTTAGAACTCAAAGTTGCGTACAATACATGCTATTGCATTATTGAAAGGGAAACGTACCATGGAACCTTGGGGAGTCACATTCTCCCCTCCTCCAAATAATTTTGTCCTCCAGATTTCTATAATATTACTACATAAAAAGATTCGGGTGGTTTTTCTTCATAAGTTCCTCGGGTTCCCATGTTTCTTCTTCTATCTTATGGTTTCTCCATAGAACTTTCACCAGATTAGTCATCCAGTTTTTGAACACTTTTTCTCTGGTATCAAAGTTTTGATAGGATCTTCACAATAATACAGGTCGGGTTATAGTTCTATTTCTTCAAAGGTGAGTACATGTGTTGGGTCCGACATGAATTTTCTCAATAGTGATAAGTGGAACACATCATGAACTTTGGAAAGACTTTGAGTCATTTCCAAATGATAAGATACAACTCCAATTAGTTCAAGAATTTATAATGTTATGATATACCTAGGACTTAATTTACCCTTCTTACCGAAATGTATAACACCCTTCCATGGAGATACCTTCAAGAAAACATGATCTTCTACTTGAAATTCCAAGTCCTTTCTTCGTTTATCAGCATATCTCTTTCTCTTTCTTTGAGCTGCTTTGATGTGGGTTTAGATAACCTTCTCCTTTTCCATTGTTTCCTCAACATGTTCTGGGCCTATGAGTTTTCTTTCACCGACATCATCCCAACAATTTGGTGTTTGACAAATCCTTCCATATATCGCTTCATATGGTTCCATCTGAATACCTGAATGGAAGCTATTGTTATAGGAAAATAATACCATAGATAAATATTGATCCCACATACCCTGAAAGTCAAGTGAGAGAGATCTCAACATTTCTTCTAAGGTTTTAATAGTCAGTTCTGATTATACATCAGCTTTAGGGTGGTAGGCAATGCTCAAACGAAGTTCGGTATCCAAGGCCTTCTGAAGACTTTTCCAAAATCTTGAAGTAAAATAGGGATCACGATCAGAAAAAATCTATAGGGGTACTCCTTTAGGTCTTGCAAATTCATTAATATATAGTCTTGATAAATGTTTAAGTGGTAAATCTTCTCTTATATCAAGAAAATGTGCTGACTTGGTAAGATGATCAACAATGAACCATATTACATCATTTTTTTTAGGAGTCTTTGGTATCACCATGATAAAGACCATTCTAATATCATCCGATGACCACTCAGGTTTGGGAAGAGGTTGCATAAATCCTCCAGGATGTGGTCTAATAGAAAAAACCTGTTGAAAAACCATACATCTTGACACATAATCAGTAATCTCTCTGTTGATGTTGTCCAACCAAAAATGTTCCTTCAAATCTCTATACATCTTAGTGCTACTTGGGTATATAGGGAAATTGGAGCTATTAGCATCAACCAAAAATTCTCTTTTTAGATTCGGTATATCAGTAACAAAAAGTCTCTTACCAAATTTCAAAATTCCATCTTCATATACGAAGTCAATCAATCTCTCATCATTTGCATCTTTGATTTTCTTTTGAAACTTCTCATCATTAGTTTTAGAACTTTTTATCCTTTCTAGTAAATATGTTTTGGCAATAATTTGAAAAAGTATTTATGTTTCACCTTCCATGATTATTCCCATATCTATATTTACTAGATCCATGAACATTGGATCCATTTAAACTCTCATCTTGTTAAAAACTCCATGATCCTTTCTGCTCAAAGCATATTCCTCCTTATTTACCTTCCCGAGGTGGTATTTTATAGTGAAATAATAGTCCTTGAGTTGTTCAAGCCATCATCTTTCCCTCATGTTGAGTTATTTATTTGAGAAAATATAATTTAAAATCCTATGATCGGTATATATCTCATATTTTTTACCATAGAGATAGTATCTCTATATCTTTAAAGAAAATATTACAGCTGCTAACTCAAGATCATGAGTGGGATAGTTTTGTTCATTAATTTTTAGCAGTCATGACGCATAGGCAATAACTCTATCATTCTACTTAAGGACACAACCATGTACTTTCTTTTAAGAATCACTATAAATAACAAACATAGCATTCCCTGATGGTAAATTCAAGATAAAATAATTGATTAATCTTCTCTTTAGTTCTTAAAAACATTATTCACACTCTTTTTTCAAAACATATTTAACCCCTTTACGTGTGAACTTGGTTAATGGGTTTTCCAATCGGGAAATATTCTGGACAAAGCACTAATAATAACCCGTTAAACCAATAAAACTATGTACCTCAATTATACTCATTGGTGCTATCCATTCTTGTATTGATCTTGTCTTAAAAGGATCAACAGAGATTCCATTCTTAGAGACAATGTGACCAATAAAATAAATTTCTTGATATCAGAATTCAAACTTGCTAAACTTCCCATATAATTCATTTCTTATATGGGTTTTCAGAATAGTGCTCAAGTGATTTTCATGATCTTCATGGATTTTTTATTATACAAATATATCATCAATAAATACCACTACAAATTCATCAAGATACTCCTTGAAAATATATTTATTAGATCCATGAAAATAGAGGGTGCATTAGTCAGTCCACAAGGATTTACTGTAAACTCTTAATGCCCATACCTGGTTCAAAATGTTGTTTTTAGAATGTATTCCTTCTTTACACACAACTGATGATATCTAGATCGAAGTTCATTCTTTTAAAAATATTGAGCGCTATGAAGATGGTCAAATAAATCATCAATACAAGGTAGGGGATACTTTTTCTTTATTTTTATAGCATTGATCTTCCTGTAGTCAATGCACAACCTCATAGATCTATCTTTATTCTAAACATAAATAATAGGGGATCCCCATGGAGAAACACTGGGTTGAATAAATCCTTTATTACTCAATTAGTCTAGTTGTTTATTTAGTTCCACTAATTCCACAGTGTCCATTCTATAAGGGGTCTTCGATATGGGCCTTGAACGCGGGATTAAATCAATGGGAAACTCAATTTCTAGTTCTGGAGGACATCCAGGTAAAACCACTAGAAACACATCAATATATTCTTGTATAATAGTTACATACTCTATTAGAAAATTCTTTTCCTCACCCATAGTTATTTCATTCTCTTCCTCCCCAATATTTGAATTTAGTAGAGCTACTGGTGGTGGATCTAGATAAGAATTAGGTGGTGACGTTTCTGCTCTAAAGATAAGGTACTCCTTATCATCATCAAAAAATTTAACCTCTTTCTTCTTAAAATAAATTTTCACATCATGGTCTGAAAGCCAATCCATTCCAAGGATTATATCAAAGTCAATCATGGGTATGATGGTGATATTAGTAGTTAAAGAACATTTATATTCAATATTGGGAACTAATTCACAAAAATTTGTTGCAATGACACTTCCAATAGGAGTTTTGACTGACAAATTCGTTGTTAAATAAAATTGGAAATATCTAACTTTCATAGCAAATTTGGAAGATTTGAAACAATGCAATGATCCAAAATCAAATAAATCATTGGCTAATCTTGATGAAACCATTAAATTACTTTCCACCACATCTTTTGGAGCTTCAACCTCTGCACTAGTGATCATATAAACTTGGTCTTTCTTCTTGGGCCTCTTCTGAGATATTTTTCCTTGGTGCTTAGGACATTCATTTGTATAATTCCTCTTTTCACTAAAATTGTAGCATTTAACCTTGACAGCCTCTTTATTTCCCTTGAAATCACAAGCTAGGTGTACTTTTTCACCACACTTGTAACAGACTCCCATTCCCTTCAAGAAAGTACTGGTGTGTTTCTTCCAACATTTATTGTAGGATGGATATTCAAATTCTCCCTTCTTCACCTTATTTCCATTTGAAGAGTGTTCAATAGATCTCTTCTTCTCTTGCTTTTCCTTAAAGTCGTAAGACTTAGAGAATTCCTTTTTTATCTTGATAGCACATGAGACAATATCGTCATACGATGAGAAGGATTGTGAGACTAATTGATGATGGAGAAATGGTTTTAACCCATCAAAGAATCGATCAATCTTACTCATTGGTTTATGTATATAATCTGCTAAATGCCTTGTTATCCTTGGAAAGTTATCCTCATACTTTGTAACATTCTCATCCACCTTTTTCCTCGGACTCAGAAATTGTTTTTCCATATCTTCTAGATGGTCACGAGGAAAGTATTTTTTCAAAGAAAATATCTTTAAACTCCCTCCATTATATATTTGATACTTCTTCATCTTCCTTTGTGTTTTGAATTAATGACCACCATTGATTTTCATCTCCTGTGAGGTGATAAACTACCATAACAACTTTTTCCCTTTTGCAACTCCCCAAAGCATGAAATGATTTCTCTAAGGAACTTATCCATTGCTCGGCTACAAATGGATTAGTAGTCCAATTGAATGTTGGTGTTTGTTGCCTCATGAATCGTTCTATCATTTATCATCCACGTTGTGGATCAAGGTGCTCTATACGGGTAAGGTTATTATTAATAACGAGAGTAAGTTGTCCCAGTATGGTTATAATTTGTTTAGCACTAGTTGCATCACCAACTCCACTATAATTATCTTGATTAGGAGGTAAATCCATAAATGGATTGCGTGCAATGATATGGTTTCCATTTCATCCACTAGGTGCCATTTCTATATAATGGCATACACTAGATTAGTTTATGAATCTCAATACATAATTCTAAACTTGTAAAGCACTTATCATAAATTGAACAGTTTATGCATATAATCCACAATCATACAATATTTTTCTTTGAGGAGGTATATACTTATAAATCCTTCATAATGTTTTGTAATGAAAATGTGAATTATCCTAAGCATATCCCCTAGGAGTGTCTTAACCAATAGTGCAGAAAGGCCCATTGTCATGTACTAGGATACCCCAGGTCAAGACCAAAACTACTTTTCAGACTTTTCACTCCTAGGTACATCAGTGCCAGAGCCTATTATACCTACTCATATCTAGATAGGGATGTATTTCTTGTAAAACTTACAAAATCTCTATATTACCAAAATTATTGGAAGTTCTTCTATACTAATCTTCAAAGCCTATCTTAGGGTAATGGTCTCTATTCAGATTTTTTCTAAATCTAGTTTCCAAGGTTTTTACTATACTTCCTATGATACCAACTATAATTCCTCGACCCCAGTTACACAGAGTCAGTGCATTATTACATAACATTTTCATGATACAAGGAATCATGTCCTAAAAGACCGATCAGTTTAGTAGCCTTGGACGTACTAGATACAAAGATAAGTTTTACATTATATTATAAAATGAAAAACAAAAACAACATTTTCTCCTTTGAACACATTAATATTCCTTAGACTATCCCTATAGGTCAGTCATAATATAATTCTTAGCATCCTGGGAAAAATAAAACATATAAATGGGCGAGATCAGGTGCTCAATAAGGATAACGATATAGTGGAAACTTTCATAAATAAGCATAAACATTTAAGGCAATGTATAACACTAAAACACAAGCCTTTTAAACATAAACTTCAGCATAATATGGAAAAGATAAATCAAATAGTTCAATTTACTTACTCACATGGATATTCTACTTATCGAATAATCATATGCAATATGAATGGCCAATTTCATAATGATGGAATGCATAATGCGGGACATCATAACCACATAATCAAGGCCTCATGCCAATACTATAAATAAAATTTTGTCAAGACCTTGTACCAAGATACTAGTTTTCTTCATGAGACCAACCGATGCATCGAGAAAGTAGAGTGGGCTCCACCCGTCACTTAGTAATTCCAATACATTCCTCATATTAAAATATTGAAACATAACATAAATATTCGTATTAAAACTAGCATACGAAATGTTAATACTTTAACCATAAACCATGAATGGTATAAAAATAACACATCCATAGTCAAACATATCACAAAACAATTAATACAATATGGAATATTGTATAATTATAAATCTACTTTAAAAAAGCGTAAAATCCATCAAAGTATGTTGACATAGATGAAATCAAAACTATTTGAGAGAAATATATCTTTCTATTTGGAAATAATTTAAAAATCAAATAATCATAAAAGAAAAAATTTATTTTGAAAATATTCTTATAATCTTGTAAGGAATTCTTTGAAGGTGTTATAATGGATGAAAATAGATGCACCCTCCGTATAAGTTAAAAAAAATTCTTTACTTAATTTTGTCAAAAAGGTCGTAAAGTACATTTTTCGAAAATGATAGAAAGATTCCTTTATAAAATTTTAATAAAAAGTCAAAAAAGGGTATAAATGACCTTAACCCATATTATAGGAAATAGTAAAAAAAAATTGAAATATATTTTTAAGAAACATGGATGTGGATGATAAAGAGGTCCCAGTAGATACTCATGTATAAACAACCTCTGATAATGAAGAGATTGTAGAATTAACCCTTTCCTTGTACTTTTCCTTGATCGAGGGTACGTTAACCTCCTGTATAATAGTTAAATCATTGTTATTAAATTTTACCATAACCAAACACATAAATATAATATCATATATGATCTTCTAATATTTCTTTGTCAATAATATTTCAGTAGCATCATTGTTTTGTGTGTAAACTGATTTGTTTTCCTTTATATGCTTCGTTATGTAAGCCATGTTTTTTATTAATAGGGTGTATTTTATTCATATCCAGAATGATATTAAGTTCTTAAAAATTATTTTTAATCATAAAATAAAAATTCTTCTCGAATGGTTATGATGGGGAATGAATTTCATCGTGTTCATGGAGACGGTAATCCGTAAGTACACACAAGCAACAATATCATTCAATTGAAGGTGAAATAGTATATAATTGAATGTTATATCATATATATAGAATCATTAAAATTTTATATTATTATTTACATCAATTATAAATAATTATTATACCCATCCAAATAATTAAGTGTTGAATAACAACTACACCACGAAGTGGAGACGGTAAGTCGTACGTATGCACGTATGGTGAATTTGTCATTCATAGGATGGATAGAATAATGAATACGGTCATAACATATTTATAATAACATCACAGTATGAATAAGGTAATAGATTTATTATTTTTTTATGGTAATACAAAGAAATATGAAGTGGAAGAAGAAAAAACTTGAAAGGGGTGGTGAAATAATTGCCTCTTCTTTGGGTGCTTCCTTTTGAGTTGATCATAAGGGATCCTTAGGATTTATATATGATCAAAGGAAGGCCTATATGATTAATTTATGGTTGTTGAGAGGATATTTGGGTAGGTTTTGGCTGAGACAAATGGATTTGGAGGTGTGACTTGGAGAGAAGATGAAGTTCCCTATTATGAGAGAGGAGAGGGTCACTTTAGGAAAAGCTTGAAAAATTATTTTATAATAAAATCATTTTCGGTTTCTAATGGATAAAAAATGACTTATTTATAGAATAAAGTGGGGATGGGACGAAAATATCTCAACCAATATATTTTAGATAGGTTTAGGTCACCATATTAACCTTATCTTTTATATTTAACTCTTAGTCAAGTCGTTTGACATTTACCATGTCTTCATGTATTTTTATATTATATGGTTAATAAACTAACTATAAACTTCCAAGAAAAACCCAAGTGGTTCATTATTTATATATATAACCTTATCAAATTCCTTTTTCCAAAACATAGATTTTAGAAATGTTATATCAATTAATAATATAGTATTTGTTTTAAAAACTCATTTATGTCAATTTTGACACTATTTCGTATTTTATTTTTGTTAAAGTCCTAAAAACTGTATTAATTCAAAATAAAAATAATTTAATAAACCATAAAATGTCATATTAACCTATAAAATTCGTGGAATTTATCAAAAGTCAAAATTTATATTCATTTGGATATTTATAATATCATTTATTTTAATCATTTATTAATAAGGTAATTACTACATCATCATTGTGTCATAAATTAATTTAATTATTTAATGTCTAAAATTAATAAATAAAATTAAATTATGTAGGAAATAGTTTTATATTTATAATTAATATTTATATTCTAATTTATCTCATGTATAAACCTATATTAAAAATGGTTTAGTTATTAAACTTTGAATTTAACACTTTTAACTATTCTTTAAATAAAATAATAATAAATGTCCCAATCAAATACAAGTGGACCAAAAGGATCGTATTTTATTTCTAAATATGTTTTTTTTCCAAAAAACCTTATCCGATAGAATTAGGAAATGTGTTAGGGTAATTATAATATTATTTTTACCTTTAATTATCCTATTTACTTTTAACCGTGGTAAAGAAAAGGCAAAAGTTACTATTCTCCAAAAATTATTTTCATATTATTGAATGAAATTTTACTAACTGATTTCAACCATGTCTCTCAGATTTTTAAAATTAAATTCACAAAAATGGTAAAATCACGTTTTATGCAGATTTGCAAATGCGCCTAGAAGGTGGGTAAAAGACAGTAAAAAGTTCAATAAAATTTCAAACATCTAATATTATTATAAAATGACTCCAATGAATTATATTGAAATTTTATAGGTATTATATATCTATTTATAGAAAAAAGAAATTTAAATAAAATAATTAATTATTTAAATAAAAATTTGTATTTAAACAAGAACGTAGTGTTTTAACTATTCATCAAAAATTGAATGTTTTTAGAAAAATACCAAAAATTCACCCTAAGATAATTTTGATATTCTAAATTCAAAAAAGAAGTCCATTTTGAAAAATAAAATTTATAAAATTTCAAAAAGTGGGTATTACTATTCATAACAACTAGTTTGATTGGTCGTGGTGTGTTAGAACTCGAAGTTGTGTTCAACGCAAACTATTGCATTATTCAAAGGGAAACATATCGTGGAAGCTTAGGGTGTTACAGAAATATTGAGGACTATTGGGACTATATAAAGTAATTATTTTATGTCATTTGTAACAATCTGTCACTTACATCATCCATGACTCAACAATAACTAAAAAAATCATTTATTTACTTATACTTTAAATTACCATATTTCACTATTCACCAAAAATACAAATTTTTCAGAAAAATACCAAAAATTAACCATAAATTTTTTTTGAAAAGTATAATTAAAAAATGAACTCAGTTTTAGAAAAATAATTTTATAAATTTGAGAAATTTTATTTTTAATTAGAATCATCATTTACTAGGAAAATACAAATTTTTAAATTATAACTGATATTGTCAAGCATTGAAAAAATAATTAAGGTCTCAAAAACTTATTTCATAAACATAAGATAAAAAAAGTATTAATTTTTTAATATTTTTTATGGAAATACCTTTTCTATTAAAACTTTATATTAATTATATAAAGGAAAATAAACGCTTATGTTTTATAAAATATCAACACTTAGTTAATAATTTCAAATACATTTATTTACACATACTCTGATATAATTATATCATATTTTCATTTATAAGATGCATAGATTTTTTTTATAATTTCATGGATATGGTTTATATTATATTGGTTGGTTTACAATTCATAAGAATCATTTTACTATTATAACGGTCAAGTTATTATTTAATTAGTATAGGTTTCTTAACTTCTAGAAATACATCGTATTTCATTTATAAAGTTTTTATTGTGTTCCTATTGTGATTTTATGTGATTATACTAAATGAAATAATTTTAATAAGGTAACTTCCATTGATAGAATTTTGGGTTGTTAGAGTATAATAAAAAAGCATCACATAATCTTGGTGACAAGTCCTGGTCTTATCTCATGACCTGGGTGGTTCATTCAAAGTATATGAGGATCAACCTATATGTTCTTCACGTAAGTCTCCATTATTTTTAGTCTTTTTTCAAACCTTTTATCATATAAGCCTTATCATTGTTCATTTTAGGCTTGTTTAATTATCATGTACTTCAGAAATTAGGTGGTATTCCTTTAAAATACCCCTCGTAAGTCCTTCACATGATCTATTAGTGATCATGTGAAGTGCCTTGGCATTTGAAAATGATCGCTTAGGTTTTTCACCAGAATTTACCTAATTTAAAACATTTCTGATTGTAAAACACTCCACTTTTAGTAATCTACTCCACTACTTGGGTGCACTAGTGGGAGGATCTAAATAATAATTTTTCATTCTTGGGTATGGAATTTATAGGCCTATACACACTGATTATTAACCACTTTTCATGGAACATATTGTACAAACCAATCTGGAGTCTGTAGAGGGATTTGATGCCATGTGCTTCATGAGATCCTTTTGTAGGTCATTCTGAGTGAGTCACTTTATTTCCACTGACCATGAGGCCATCCCATCAAATCCCAATTTATTGTATTATGTCCATTTAATGGGTATTTCATAATCATATGGTCATTATATGGGGATTTCAATTTGTTAGGTTGACAAGTCCAAGGGACTTCGTGAGATCATGATGTCCGTTGAAAGGATTTCACATGACTTGGGACTACCTGTCGGTGATTTTTTCACAAGAAAAATATAGATTTTCATGGGGCCTTTAAAAGATCAGGTTTTCGTACTCATGTTATTTTCTAAGGTATTACAGAGTGTATACATGTTTCACTTGAACTTTATGACTACAGGAGGATCCTGACTTTTCCCTTTTTATTTCCTTTTTAATTATAAAATGTCATGGGGTCTAATGAGTTTTCTTAAGTGTTGTAGAATAAAAACACTATCTGACTCAGTGATACATCAAATGACCACCAAAGGTTCCTATAGTGATGTGTGAAAATTATCATAGAAAATCACTCTTTTTTTATGGAGCCAAAGGGGGAGCACAGTGCGGGATGGACATGTCTGAAGCCCATTCTAGGATGAGGGTGACATGTCTGTGGTCTCCAATGTGGAGAGGTTGACATATCTCTAGAGGAATTAAATTTTTTATAAACTACCTAGGTACAACATTCAATATTTATAACCATAATAGGCTCTTATATTTTGGATATTTTCCTCCATAATTTCTAATTACTTTTGGAGGTTTTTTCAAGAATCCTCCAATCGATAAATCCTATGACTTGGGGGAGCCCATTTGTAACATCCCGGTTTCAGAATCCACCTAGAGGCACCTCGTGCCCTGTTGATCACATGGACTAAAGGGAATTTCTTTGAATTCCAGAGGCTTCTGAATAGAAGCGAGGGCCTTGGGTGTGATAATGGAGAAATTATGCCCTCATTGGCAGAGTAACACAGCAGAAGAGAACCAAATATACAATAGAAGAAGTAGTAAGTATCCAACAATAGTAAATAGCGGAAGACTGATAAATAAACAACTGGAGCAGAATATATAGATGTTTCATGATACAAATGTGTCTAGTAATGAAGCCAAACGAGTCACAATGCTGAATACAGTACTAAACCCAAGTACAAAAGTAAAATAGATAAAAAACTCCTCAGCATTGCAAGCCTCATCTTGGTCTCATGCTCTCCAACTCCAATGCAATCAAGAACCTTAAGTAGAAGGGTGCTTTCCCTTATCAATACCTACAACAATATAATCTTTTTGGGCCCAAAAGCATGGCCCAAATAGGTTATGAGACTAAATCCTAGTAGGAAACCACCCAAATATCTGTGCCTAATAGTTAGTGAGTATATGGCAGGTAAAGGTATAGTAAATAGTAAATAGTAAATAGGAAAGTACTAAACATCCAACAAACCATAGTTTCTAGCATATACTTTACAAATAATAATGAAAACACTCAATAAAGTAGAAAAAATAGGTAACCTCTGGGTAGTTCTCTTAGCCTAAACCCTATGGTTCAACCTAAAAGTACTAGAAACCCTCCGGGAGGCACACACAGTATCTACCCTCTAGTTCAGCTAAAGAATAGACTCTCTGGGGAAGCACTCACCGTTGATTACCCTATAGTCTCGTATCGTACTAAAGGCACTCTATGGAAGCACTTAACGTCTCATTCCCCCTATAGCTCACTTCAAGGAACTATAGAAACTCTGAGGAAGCACTCAACATCAATTCCCCATTTCATCTCACATTTTAAAATTAAAGTCACTCTGTAGAAGCCCTTAGGTCCATTCTCCATATGGTCTACTACACTAGGTTCTCACAACCCTATGTAAATTCAGCAAGTATTTCATTGCGTAACGGTAAGAGTTAACCTCAAGAACTACTTAGCTAGTTTTCTACAGCATAAAAGAATAGAAGAACAACAGTCACACCACCATAAAAACTAGGAATGGAACTAGAAATAGCCTAACAGGAAAAACTAGACCAAATGGTCATAACAGGAAAACATGCATGGGAAAAAATCTAAAGGATAGTAAAATTACTCTATTCAAAAGAAATAATCTCTACTCAAGCATATAAGCAAATAAGTCAAATAATAGGGTAAAAACAGAAAACATGCAATACCCCGTTCAAGGGTATTGGTGGAAGTTGCACAAAATACTCAAAGACTTTCTACAGAAAGGCACAAACCACCTACCTTGATGTTAGGAGTTATATATACTTGAGCCACGGGGCTTGAATCTCTTTAGAACTTCATAGATATACAAAAATTCATAATACTTTCAACCTACGATAACTTGGAAAAGAAAAGAAATAGGGATACACTGATCTAGGATAAGGGAGAGCTTACCGCTGCGGTTCTAACGAAATTGATGGCGGTTTATTCAGAGAACAGACAGAGGATCGATGGTTCGGAGAAGATTTGTGGTCGTACTCTCACTCTCGGATGAACCAAAGCTAAAAGGAGGGTGTTCTGTCTGTCAGACGCGACCCTGGCCTTTTAATGAAGAAAAAAAGAAAGTACACGACATGTACTTTTGGATTACACAGCGTGTACTAAGATTTTCTATACTCTGCTTTAGGTGGCCTCCATTTCACCTCTCCATGGCCGTGTGTGTGCCCATGACATGGCCAGCACATGGCCTCGAGCAGCAACGAAGTATAGGGAGTGTACTCATAAAGTACATAGCGTGTACTTAAAAAATTTCCAGAAACACCTCTTTTCTCAAAACATCAGAAAAACGAAAAAAATACCTGAAAAGAAGGTCCGGGTTCTTACAAACTTCCCCCTTAAATAAATTCATCCCCAAATTTCCCTAGCGTGGTGTAGAAGAAGATACACCAAACAACACTGGCCACTACGATCGTACATCGGCCTCCCTCTCCCAAGTCTCGTCATGTACTCGCCCGTGCTGCCATAGCACCCGTACCAGAGGAACAGACTGGCCATGGAGAACCTTTGTACTACGATCAAAAATCTGGATAGGAAGATCCTCAAACGATGAATCTGCTTCAATCTCAACCTCCTTAGGTTGAAAGAAATGAGACGGGTCTGAAAAGTAACGTTGGAGCTAAGAAACGTGGAAGACATCGTGCATAGCATGGTACCTCTGAGGTAACTGCAACCAATAGGAAACCAGGCAACTCTCTCCAATACCTCAAACGGCCCGACTTACCTCAGTGATAGATTACCCTGTCTCCAAATCTTCTTCTATCCCAACCTTGGTGTGACATGTAGGAAAACATGGTCCCCGACCATTAACTCTAGAGGTCTTCTCCTCTAATCATCATAAGACTTCTTTCGAGATTGTGTCGTAGCCATCCTCTTCCGAATCAACTCCATCTGCTCTGAGGTATCCTAAACCGGATGAGGTCCTAGCAAAGCTGCCTCTCCTACCTCCAACCAACATAAGGCTGATCAGCATGGCCTACCATACAAAGCCTCATAAGGTGTCATCTGAATAGTTACTTGAAAATTATTATTGTAGGCCAACTCCACAAGAGTTATATGCTTCTCCCAAGAACCTCCCAAGTCTATGATGCAAGCTCGAAGAATATCCTCAAGCACCTAAATTGTATGCTCATATTAGACATCTGTCTGGGGATGGTATGTTGTACTCAAAAGTACATGTGTACCCAAAGCTTTCTGAAGCCCCTACCAGACCCGAGAAGTAAAACTTGCATCCCTGTCTGAAATAATTGAGTGTATAACTCCATGTAGATGTACAATCTCTTGGATTTACAACCATCCCAAATCATCAACACCAAATGTCTCCTTGATCGGTAAGAAGTGAGCAACCTTCGTAAGCATGTCGATGACAACCCAAACAGCATCATTCCCTCGAGGTGACCTCAGAAAACCGGTCATGAAGTCCATCATGACGTCGTTCCACTTCCACTCGGGAATGGGTAACTGATGTAAAAGACATAATGGTCACTAATGTTATGCCTTCACCTGCTGACAAGTAGAACATCTCATGAAGAAACCAGCAACATCTCTCTTAATACTTGGCTACCAATACTGGCAGTGTAGATCACGATACATCTTGGTGATGCCAGGATGAACTCCCCAAACTGCAGAATGAATGTCCCGCATCAGCTTCTCGTGTATGTCTGCTGGCACCCATACACATCCCTAGAAATGCAAGATCTCATCCTTTCCTACCATCCATCTAGGAATAGGGTCCTCTCCTGACACGTTTTCCCATAGGAGTAGGCCTTCATAATCTGATAGTTGTATCATTCGAACTCGGTCAAGAAGGGTAGTGTCACGAACCGAATCTGGTCGCCACAAAAACCGGCACCCGACCTGACTTGTGGCAAGTCCTGAAGGGCGTTCCCGATCCCCATAGGCTGGCACAAGTTCCCGGGTATCAAAAACTGAAAATTGGGAACGATTCACCCGAGTTTTTATACTTGAAACATCAAATGAATCCAAGAAACCAAATCTGGATTTTTTAAACCGAAACATCTTTTTAATAAATTCAGAACTGAATTGCACAATTTTAAACAATGTTTGAAGATCTTTACAAAGGTACAAACCCAAGAAAAGACAGCCCAAGAACCTCAACATGGCAAGAAGCATCTTCCTCAAGCCATCTCCACAACACTGCATCATGAATGACCGGTGGAAACCCGAACTGTTGGCACAAAAGTTATACCCAAACCTGCGACAACAAAATAACCAAGTCTACTTACACCCAAGGGTGTAAGTAGGGTGTGAGCCAAAGCCCAATAGGATACCACCACTAAGAGATTCCATATAATAAGCATTTAAAGACGAAAAGCCTACAAGTTTTCAAAAACATGAAAAGCTAGTTACAATTTCTAAAAGCTGCAACTTTGAATAAGAACAGTTTTCAAGTGGGCTATTTTAAAGGGTTAACACTTTCTAAAATAAACACCAAAGCTACTGAATTTTCCAGAAAAATACCATATGCCAACGGTAAGAACAAAATATCCAGTGAACACAAGCAATGGGAAATAACCCCTAAGCACTAGCTAGTTGTGGGTCCCAGGTACCTCATATCTCGGTGAGAGTAACCATCAAAAATATTCATTCTCATGCACGATCCACTAGTAGGGAACATACCCATAACCTAGTGGTCCCCAATCATCATCATCTTAGTTTAGTTAGAGTTGTAAGTGTCAATATTTCTATGTGAAACTGAGGCCAAACCCCACGGGATCACTAGCATACTAGTACACGTCCACCCACCTAGATACCTGGGTTTTCCCTTTGTGCTCAAACAATTTCAACAAGTCAATGAATATTAATTTCACATGAAAATATCATTTCCATATCATAAATTCACCAAACAGCCCACATTTATACAACACAAGTCACAAAAGTCCACTTTTCATTCAAATGCATTTTCAAATCAAACCCACACCAAAATAGCCCACAACACTTTTTGCATAACTTTCACAATCCAACACATCCTTTAACAATTTCATAAAATACCTAAAAATATACTAAACATCACATAACATCCCACTCACATGTTTCCTAAAACCCTTTTTATAAACAAAATCCAATTTTCACATCGCACTCACACAAACAGCCCATATAACGTTCACACCTCTTTCACATTTTATTAAATCCATTAAACATTTTTATAAAACATTTCCAAGAGGATAAACATAACATAACAGAACTATTAATATTTAAAATGGTCCATTTGAAAGTATAAACAATCCAAAACATTTTTCCAATATGGTTTCACATCTTACATAAATCATTAAACCGTTCAAAACTTTCATAAAACAATTCTAAAGAGTGTACCAATCCTTTTCACAAAAAAACTCATTTCAAAACCATATTTCAAGGACAAAATCACACCAATACAAATTCAAAACAGAATTTTCATCCCCAAAAACATTTATTAAACTACCCCCATGTGTTATAAAAACACCTCAAACAATACCACAAAAGATCCACATGAAAAGCACACATTTTCAAAATCACTTTCAAGAAGTACAATAAGGCTTTACACCTTAAACCCATTAAAAGAAACCTCTTTAAAACCTAATGGAACACCAATACCCTACCAAATCAGAATTTTCATCCCAATCAAGATTTATTAAACCAATTTCATACGTTATAAAACACACCCAAACAATACCCAAAGGGTTGCACATGTAAAACACCCAATTTTTTAAACTAAAATGAAACTGTAAAAACAAATGCTTTACCAAATACAAAATAAACAGTTCCCACACAACACACAGTATATTAGTAAATTCATAATAAGTAATTCAAGCAAACTAACTCATCTAGAAATGATTACACATGGAATCACCTACCTTTTATGCCGAAACCCTCAAAACATGGTGCGAAACATCAACCGCACCACCGCCGCACATAAAGGAATATAAATCCAGACCTAGACCACCAAAAATTGACCCAAAAGATATCAAATAAGACCATATGTTCTAACCCTATGTTCTGGACATTCTATAAACTCTTGAGATAGGGTGGAAACCCTAAGGAGAAGAGAAGAATTGAAAAGAGAAACATTACCCAAAATAATCTTGAAGAAAACGACCTAAACTCCACCAGAATATGAATTTAAAAATATCCAACCATTTTAGGGAAGTTTGAACAGGGATTATGAGATAATGTAGGAATTGGAATGGGGAGGAAAGAGTAAGAATTGAGAGAGTTATGATGGAATAAACTTACCTCCTCAAATCTTCCCGATTTCAGAAACCCCAAGAATTTCAGCACCCAATCGCGATGAAATAAATCTTTAAAGTGGGGGAAAATGAAATGGGAGCGCTCCTAGGCTTCTTAGGGTCTACGGGGAGGTGGAATCACCGAAAAATCAATTTTAAGGAATAAGATATTAATAAATTAATTAAACAATTTAAAACTGGAAAATGGGCCTTCGGGTTGGCCCAATTCTCAAATAAAAACAAAACTCCCCCATGATTATGGATTTATAAAGGCCCCAAAGTTAAATGTGGGGTCACTATATCAGGGGAGAACAATTATGAGTTGGAATGAGTCAAAAATATTAAAAATTGAAAAAGTTATAAATGAAACAAAAATTATTTTTCAATCTGGAATTGAGCTCGCAGTTTGGCCCAATTCATGAAAACTCACCTATTCTCAATAAAACCTTTGGAAACCACCAAAACAAATCATGAGTGGAAAATAAATTTAAAATAACCCTAAAATAGGTTATGTACGTGACAATTCTCCCCACCTTGAAAACATTCCGCCCCAGAAAGTCACAACAAGGTCAAAGCAACAACCAAACCCAACTGAGAAACCAATAGGTACACCCTTTCCAGGTTTCACCCCCAAAGTTCAAAACACCTCCAGTGATCAATGATGGAAGGAATACTCTCACAAACCAAAATTACACCACTTTCCTGAAACAATCAAGTACATTCATAATTTATCCCAAAATAAAACTCTTCAAACACTATCTGAACAAGACTCAAGAAATTCACCCAAACGAACAATAACTTTGAACAAGGTTACCGTTACCTTACTTTAACTAAACCATTAGGCACTCTCTAGTCCCAACGATTAGTCAAGGAAGATGTTGGTAGCTAGATATCTCTGAACGAGACTATCTACACCAAGCCAAAACCATAGATAAATCTATGTTACTGGTACGGGGGGACACTAATATGCACCCCACTATAAGAGACAACCAATATTTTTTTTCGAGGTAGAATCAGGACACTAATAGGGGGAGGCCTGAATGGACTCCCTGGTACCTAAGGTAGACTTCCATTAAAAATTTACTAAGGAACATATATGATAATCATAGTGGTTCTCCCCACCATATTAACCAACCATCTTAATCGACCAGCATATGTCAGCACAGAAAGACCCAAAAATTTCAAGATTTGGGAAGGTCGCAAGGTTAGTCTGCACAGTTTTTGAAACCGTGAACTAACTGTGCTGATCAATCTTCCTGCATGGCTTCCAGGCACATAGTCTCTCTTAATAGTTCACAAACCATGTTCTTAGCATGTCTAGCCAAATTTCCAACCATTCTCCAAAGACTCAATGGAAACCAAAGGGGGAGGGAATGACATTAGGCGATGACATAGGTACAAGGCCCACCACCTATTTCCACCGAACGAGAACAACAGAGGGAATATTATGACACCATAGGTTTAAACACTTCCTATCTTTCACACCAAGGATATGAAATTTTACAAGGGTTTAAATGACCCTGTGATTTCCCTTGACTACGAGTCAGCTTCTCTCCGAGACCTATGGTTGGAGCTCAAATTATTGAAGCATCTTCGGCCTCGCAGTTAGTCTTCGGAAACCCACTAAATGAGAATTATTCTTTCAGTGCCACCAACAACTAAACCACAACCCAAGATAAGTTTTCCAGACATAACAAATTCTATACTCACTTTACCCTATCCCAATATTTCACTGAAACAAGGGCTAAGAAGATGCACACACATCACACCTTGTTTCTTCAGGTGAGAAACAACAGAAGTAAAGAACACCTACACTCACCTTCCTCTAAAATGGAATATTTTGATGTTTTTTCCAAGGGAGACATTCAACCAACACAATAGAAACTCTCGGAGGATTTCACGACTTTCACCTATATGGTCAATCGAGCACATGACATCATAAGGCATCATCGAACATGGCCATTGTGACTGATATAAACAATGCATGGAGAGGGACCTTATACAACATCCCCACACAACACACAATTCTAGAAAGTGCCCACAATATCCTATCGTGACCATATTTCTCACACTGGTGGTTTAACATGAACTCATGCTTCAAATAAACTTTTAAGAACCCAAAGTCCCTCTTAGACACCATCGAGACAATCATCCACACTAACAACCCTACACCATATCCACCTTCGACGAATCAAGAAACTTAAGAAACTAAGGTCTCTTTCAACCTTCCAAGAGCACTCTACCATTATAAGAGGATCTAAAAATCAATGAAAGGAATGGGTGTAGACTCAATCTAGAAATCTCAAGAAAAAGATTCCTTATATTGATCAACTGGAGGGTCTTCAAACGGCGAAACAATCCGGGTTGCACTTCAATTGTGCACTAACCTTTAATGGGGGTGTACCTTATCCAATGATTGAACCCAAGGACCCAACCAAGATAGTCCATTGGTCAAGATATACCAAAAACCAGATCCAAACACATTTAGGGAACCATCATAAAGGCGTCCCGAAACATTTTTCAAAAGAGACCACTAACCATCCCTACAACACAACTTACTGACCAAACCCAATCCCAAAACACAGTTCAAATTGGAGGGGTTCTTGGACTCAAAACATCCCACAACATCAACATTTTCCGAAAATACATAATATACATCATCCCAAAAAAAATCATCAAGAAATCATGTTTTTTTTATTTAAAAACATTTCTTTGAAAACAAATGGTTCTGCGGTTAGCGCATCCACCAATGGTACCCCATGGGCCTTACACATGCATGTTTCAGTGCCACACCAGGCACCCTCCTCATATCCATCTCGACACTCATCGAGTCATGTCATCAACCATCCATATTCCCATATAACCCCATGCATGTGGTTGCTCACGAAAATACCAAAGGTTAAAACAAAAATTTGTTCCACTTTTCAAAACCAAAACGATCAACCAACACATCCTTTTTTCTCAAAACCGCTAACCACGAGATCAAAATCCCAACTCACATATTAAAAAAATTTCAGAAAGTCACAACCATTTAGAAAATAACTCACTTTCAAGATATTCACATCAATTTCAAAACATCTCATCCCATTAAAACACACTCTGATTGTTTAGAAAACTCTATTGGAAACACTTTTCAAAACCAACTTCAATATAGTTCCTGCTTTCAAAGAGGTGTAATCACACCATTTTACATTTCAAACCAATTCTTAAAATTTGGTTCTTCCATTTCATAAACCCATCCATTACCTCTTTATTTGAAAATAATTTCATAAAAACTTTACGCTTCTTAAAACCAAGTCACCTTAAAACCAATGTGCCAAGATTTCAAAACTAAAGAACACCATACAATGCGAGAGAAAACTAGTTTCAGTGGGTGACTTGGACATATGGTTGGCGGCCATATTCCAATCACTTCACTGTCATAGAGAGTGTTCTAGGGAATATCCCTAGCTCCACATGGCTTGCCAGACCCTGCGAGCTCATTGAGACCATTCACCCAACTCTCTTTTCATTTCCCCTAATCATCATCAAACCATGAAAACCCAAAGACATAGACAAATCCCAACTTCCCCTGGTGACTTGAATTATGAAATGAGTTGTGGTGATCAAGCACACTACCCATAACCATAATTCCATGTCCCAAAAATCATAAATCTAAACTATCCTAACTATTTCCCAGATAACATGACTCAAATGGAGCGAACCTCCTTTGATACCATTTTGTCACGAACCGAATCTGGTCTCCTCAAAAACCGGCACACGACCCGACCCGTGGAAAGTCCCGAAGGGCGTTCCCGATCCCCACGGGCTGGCACAAGTGCCCGGGTATCAAAAACTGAAAATTAGGAACGATTTACCCGAGTTTTTATACTTGAAACATCAAATGAATCCAAGAAACCAAATCTGGATTTTTCAAACCGAAACATCTTTTTAATAAATTCAGAACTGAATTGCACAATTTTAAACAATGTTTGAATATCATTACAAAGGTACAAACCCAAGAAAAGATAGCCCAAGAACCTCAACATGGCAAGAGGCATCTTCCTCAAGCCATCTCCACAACACTGCATCATAAATGACCGGTGGAAACCCGAACTGTTGGCACAAAAGTTATACCCAAACCTGGGACAACAAAATAACCAAGTCTACTTACACCCAAGGGTGTAAGTAGGGTGTGAGCCAAAGCCCAATAGGATACCACCACTAAGAGATTCCATATAATAAGCATTTAAAGATGAAAAGCATGCAAGTTTTCAAAAACATGAAAATCTAGTTACAATTTCTAAAAGCTGCAACTTTGAATAAGAACAGTTTTCAAGTGGGATATTTTAAAGGGTTAACACTTTTTAAAATAAACACCAAAGCTACTGAATTTTCCAGAAAAATGGACCGTATGCCGACGGTAAGCACAAATTATCCAGTGAACACAAGCAATGGGAAATAACCCCTAGGAACTAGCTAGCTGTGGGTCCCAGGTACCTCGTATCTCGGTGAGAGTAACCATCACAAATATTCGTTCTCGTGCACGAGACATTAGTAGGGAACATACCCATAACCTAGTGGTCCCCAATCATCATCATCTTAGTTTAGTTAGAGTTGTAAGTGTCAATCTTGCTAAGTGAAACTGAGGCCAAACCCCACGGGATCACTAGCATACTAGTACACGTCCACCCACCTAGATACCCGGGTTTTCCCTTTGTGCTCAAACAATTTCAACAAGTCAATGAATATACACTTCACATGAAAATATCATTTCCATATCATAAATTCACCAAACAGACCACATGTATACAACACAAGTCACAAAAGTCCACTTTTCATTCAAATGCATTTTGAAATCAAACCCACACCAAAATAGCCCACAACACTTTTTGCATAACATTCACAATTCAACACATCCATTAACAATTTCATAAAATACCTACAAATATACTAAACATCACATAACAGACCACTCACATGTTTCCTAAAACCCTTTTTATAAAAAAAATCCACTTTTCACATCGCACTCACACAAACAACCCATATAACGTTCACACCTCTTTCACATTTTAGTAAATCTATTAAACATTTTTATAAAACATTTACAAGAGGATAAACATAACATAAAAGAACTATTAATATTTAAAATGGTCTATTTGAAAGTATAAACAATCCAAAACAGTTTTCTAATTTGGTTTCACATCTTACATAAATCATTAAACCATTCGAAACTTTCATAAAACAATTCTAAAGAGTGTACCAAACCTTTTCACAAAAAAACTCATTTCAAAACCATATTTCAAGGACAAAATCACACCATTACAAATTAAAAACAGAATTTTCATCCCCAAAAACATTTATTAAAATACCCCCATGTGTTATAAAAACATCCCAAACAATACCACAAAAGATCCACATGAAAAGCACACATTTTCAAAATCACATTCAAGAAGTACAATAAGGCTTTACACCTTAAACCCATTAAAAGAAACCTATTTAAAACCTAATGGAACACCAATACCCTACCAAATCAGAATTTTCATCCCAAACAAGATTTATTAAACAAATTTCATATGTTATAGAACACACCCAAACAATACCCAAAGGGTTGCACATGTAAAACACCCAATTTTTTAAACTAAAATGAAACTGTAAAAACAAATGCTTTACCAAATAAAAAATAAACAGTTCCCACACAACACACAGTATATTAGTAAATGCATAATAAGTAATTCAAGCAAACTAACTCATCTAGAAATGATTACACATGGAATCACCTAGCTTTTATGCCGAAACCCTCAAAACATGGTGCGAAACATCAACCGCACCACCGCCGCACATAAAGGAATATAAATCCAGACCTAGACCACCAAAAATTGACCCAAAAGATATCAAATTAGACCATATGTTCGAACCCTATGTTCTGGACATTCTATAAACTCTTGAGATAGGGTGGAAACCCTAAGGAGAAGAGAATAATTGAAAAGAGAAACATTACCCAAAATAATCTTGAAGAAAATGACCTAAACTCCACCAGAATATGAATTTAAAAATATCCAACCATTAAAGGGACGTTTGAACAGGGATTATGAGATAATGTAGTAATTGGAATGGGGGGAAAAGAGTAAGAATTTAGAGAGTTATGATGGAATGAACTTACCTCCTCAAATCTGCCCGATTTTAGAAACCCCAAGAATCTCAGCACCAAATCGCGATGCAATAAATCTCCAAAGTGGGGGAAAAGGGAATGGGAGCGCGCCTGGACTTCTTAGGGTCTAGGGGGAGGTTGAATCACCGAAAAATCCATTTTAATGAATAAAATATTAATATATTAATGAAACAATTTTAAACTGGAAAATGGGCCTTCGGGTTGGCCCAATTCTCAAATAAAAACAAAAATCCCCCATGATTATGGATTTATAAAGGCCCCAAATTTAAATTTGGGGTCACTATATCAGGGGAGAACAATTAGGAGTTGGAATGAGTCAAAAATATTAAAAATTGAAAAAGTTATAAATGAAACAATTTTTTTTTTAAATCTGGAATTGGGCTCGCAGTTTGGCCCAATTCATGAAAACTCACCTATTCTCAATAAAACCTTTGGAAACCACCAAAAAAAATCATGAGTGGAAAATAAATTTAAAATAACCCTAAAATAGGTTAAGTACGTGACAGGTAGATGTAAAAGCTACAAAATAAAGAAAAGTCTACCCTTGACTGTCGTGCACCACCAAATGAATCTCATAGAACAGAGCCATAATCTGCCACTCATTACTGGCCTCCTGAACTGCCTATATCTAAGTCCTCCAGCTCAACACATCAGCCACTGTGTTGTCTTTCCCAAGTGAATAGGCAAGATCAAAGTCAAAGGACAAAAGATACTCGACCCACCTACGCTGTCTTAGATTCAGATCACGCTGAGTGAAGATGTGCTTGAGACTTTTGTGGTAAGTGAAAACCACAAAATGCACTCCTAGAAGATAATTTCTCCAACATCGCAAGGCATGAACAACAGCTGCTCGCTCCAGATCATTCATTGGGTAATTCCTCTCATGTGGCCTCAACTGCTGAGACCCGTACTCAACGACTCCATATCCCTGCATAAGAATACTCCTAGCCCGATACCTGAATCATCACAGTAGATAAGGCATGTACTGGACAAGCATCACCTGGACTATGTTGTTAGTGACACAGCCTGAAACAAGGCTCACACTACAAGGCATGTTCCAGAATAACACAACATGTATGAGGAAGGATAACACCAGCCCGTGTAGTTCGTGACACGGCCGGGTACCTGGGTAAACCTACTCGGTGTGTTTAGAAGGCACACAGTGTGTATAAGACATGACTCGGTCAACCTGTGTTGTTAGTGACACTGGTGGGGACAAGGTGAACACTACACGACATGTATGGATAATACATGGCATGTTCACTCCAGAATTTCCCCATCATGTGTCTCTATCCACATGGCCTATGACACAGTAAAAGATTAGACGGTTACTATAACATGGTGTGTATGTACTTTACACGGCGTGTTCCTGGAAGATTTTTTTTCACAACCCCGTGTTCCAGCCCACAAAGTCAGTGACATGGTTAAAAACTACACGGCATGTATTCATGAAGTACACGCTATGTATTCTATGTTTTTTCGAACAGTAGACTCAGAAACTTCTCCAGAGCCTAGAAAACACAGAAAATAAGCATTAAGGTTCCAAATTCTGATCTGTGAGGGCCCATACTCCCCGCAAATCCAAGTTTGGCATCTTATTCAATTTATAACAAGGAAACAAGAAATGATCCACCAAATTCCGGTCCATGAGGGCCCATAACACCTCAAGAACCAAAATTTGGTTTCCATCTAAACAAAGCAATTTACAAACAAATTCTCTATCAAACAGTAGAGATTCTATCAAATCATCTATCACAAAAGTATGCATAATCTACACAATGTCTATCACTACAACATGCAATCTCTAATGCATCATAGATGGAATGGAAAGAATGCATGGCATGTGATTTCTAACAAGTTTCTATATGATGCATGAGATGGAATACCCTCATCTCATCAGGTTGTGACAAAAATAGAACCGCAATAACAACAACAGGAACAACACAAGCATGTGAATCACCCAATGGTGAAATCAAATCAACTGTAAAATTACAAACCAGTAAAATTGCAATAAACGAGGTAGCATGGATTTCCCTTGTACACTTCTTAGCTACTCCCAGGCACAGCTTATTACAAAGTACCTATTTCATCATATCCCTGGGTAAAGGTCCCAAAAAGTAAGTCAAGAGAAAAGAATCCCTCTGATACCAATTTGTAACATCCATGTTCCGGAAGCCACCCAGAGGCACCCTGTACCCGGTTGGTCACATGGCCTCAAGCGCATTTACTTGAACGCCAGAGGCTACCAACTAGCAGCGAGGTCCTTAGGTGTGATAATGAAGAAACTATGCCCTCATTTGCAGAGTAACATAGCAGAAGAGAACCAAATATACAACAAAAAAAGTAGTACATATCAAACAACAGTAAACAGCGAAAGACTGATAAATCAACAAATGGAGCAGAATATATAGATGATTCATGATACAAATGTGTCTAGGAAAGTATCCAAAAAAGTCACAATGCTGAATATAGTACTAAACCCAAGTAAAAAAGTAAAACAGATAAACAACTCCTCAGTATCGTAAGCCTCAGCTTGGTCCCATGCTCTCCAAATCTAATGCAATCAAGAACCTGGAGTAGAAGGGTGCTTTCTCTTATCTATACCTGCAACAATATAATCTGTTTAGGCCCAAAAGCATTACCCAAATAGGGTGTAGGACTAAATCTCCGTAGGAAACCACCCGAAGATCTGTTCCTAACAGTCAGTGATTATATGGTAGGTAAAAGTATAGTAAACATTAAATAATAAATAAGAAAGTACTCAACATCCAATAATCCACAGTTTCTCGAATATACTTTACAAACAAGAAAGCATCCACTCAAGCAAGTAGAACAAATAGGTAACCTCTTGGTATTTCTCATAGCCTACCCCCTATGGTTCAACCTATAAGTACTAGAAACCCTCTGGGAGGCACACACAGTCTCACCCCTCTGGTTTAGCTAAAGAATAGACTCTCTGGAGAAGCACTCACCATTGATTCTTCCTATAGTCTCGTATCGTACTAAAGGCATTCTGGGGAAGCACTCATCATCTCATTCCTCCTGTGTCCCGCGTTGAGAAACTACAGACACTCTGAGGAAGCGCTCATCGTCAATTCCCCCTATGGTCTCACATCGTAAAATTAAAGACACTCTGGAGAATCCCTTACGTCCATTCTCCCTATGGTCTACTACACTAGGTTCTCACAACCCTGTGTAAATTCAAAAAGTATCGCATCTCATAACGGCCTAAGTGAACCTCAAGAACTACTTGGCTGGCAGTCTACAACATAACAACATGGAAGAACAACAGTCACACCACCCTATAAACTTGACATGGAACAGGAAATATCTTAACAGGAAAAACTAGACCAAATGGTCATAACAGGAAAACATGCATGGGAAAAACATCCAAAGCACAGTAAAATTACCCTATTCACAAACATTAACCTCTACTCAATAATATAAGAAAATAAAGAAAACAATAGGGGAAAAACAAGAAATGTGTAATACCCCGTTCAAGGTTATTGGTGGAAGTTGCACAAAATACTCATAGACATCCTACAGAAAGGCACAAACCACCTACCTTGATGTTAGGAGATCGATATACTTCAGCCACGAGGCTAGAATCTCCTTAGAACATAGTAGATCTATGAAAACACATAAAATTTTAAACCTATGATAACTTTTAAAAGAGAATAATTTGGGAAATGATGCTCTAGGAGAAGGGAAAGCATACTGCTGCGGTTCTAATGCAATCGACGGCGGTCGACTTAGAGAACGGATGGTGGCTCGACATCTTGAAGAAAATCCATGATCGTACCCACACTCTCGGAAGAACCAAAGCTAAAAGGAGGCAGTTCTATCCGTTAGATGTGACCCTGACCCGTTTAATGAAAAAAAAAGTACATGGCGTGTACTTTTGGAGTACACGGCGTGTACTAGGATTTTCAGTACTCTGCTTTAGGTGGCCTCCATGTCACCCCAACATGGTCGTGTGTGTGGCCATGACACGGCGAGCACAGGGCCTCAAGCAGAAATGAAGTACACAACATGTACTCATAAAGTACATGGCGTGTACTTAAAAAATTTCCAGAAACTCCTCTTTTCTCAAAACTCCGAAAAAATGAAAAATATACCTGAAAATAAGGTTCGGGTTCTTATACCCTCTATTTGTCTCTACGTGATCTGTGAGTGTATGGGATGTGTTTATAAGAAAACAAGGGGTTTTTAAGGGGGGTTCAAAAGATATTCTGAAGGTTATGTGGCATGCTTGGCTCCTTCGTAAGTCCTTCATAATTTATCACGATCGCATGTCTCTTAGAGGGTTACGTGATCCAATAGTTTTGTCCACCTTTTCATCCTTTGTTTTTTAGGGAAATTAATACCCATATTCATGTAATTCTCCCTTTGTGTATTTTATAATACTCATTTTGTGGGAATCAATAGGATTCTATGAATAGACTATTCATTAAATCCATGAAGATAGTAGGAGCATTGGTAAGAACAAAATAAATTACTATAAATTCATATTGACTATACCTTATAGAGAAAGATTACTTGAGTACATCCACCTTCTTTATCCTTAACTAATGATATCTAGATTTAAGATCAATTTAGAAATATAGATATCCTCATAATTGATCAAATCGATGTTCAATATGGGGTGTAGGATAGTGGTTATTAATAGTGATCCTGTTATGTTTCTAATAATCAATGAAAATATGCATTAACCCATCTTTATTCTCAACAAAAATAACAGGTGCACCCCATGGAGATACATACGTCTGAATGAATACCTTGTATATTTTTTTTCTAAATATGATCCTTTAATTCATATAACCCAATTATATCCATTATATAGGGAGTCTTTGAAATTTCCATAGCACAAAGTTTGATTTATATTGAAAACTCAACTTCATGATTCGTTGGAAGACTAGGAAAGTCTTCTAGAAATACATTATTATATTCCAAAACAATAGAAACATTCTAAATTTTAGGTTTCTCCGCAACCATTTGAGAAAAATATCCCTCATGAATGGGTATAAAACCCCATATGATGGAATTTATTTCCATTAGGTGTTCAAGTTCATCATCACACTAATAGACGATTAGAGGTTGATTCAAATTATCAAATGTAAAATTCCTTCCTAAAAAATTGATATGGTCTCAATACTAAGAGAGCCAATAGATACCCAAAATTACATCAAATTAAACTAGAATAATAATTAAAAGTTTAATAGGAATAAAATTACCACAAACATCTATTGGAGAGGAGTTATAAACATGCCAAATCAATATCGAATGGTCGAGGTGGTGATGTGATTCCATTAGAAGACTATTCAGATATAAAATATTTGTTAGAACCAAAATCAAATAAAACATTTTCAATACAAGATTTCATGATAGTGTACATTTTAATGCATCTCTAGTAAATTATACATTGGTTTTAGTAATTTCATAAGCTTGGCCTTCTCCACTTATATTATTTTATGGAAATATCCCTTGATGTTTGGGGAATTTGTTGGAATAGAACCACATCTCATTATAGTTAAATCACTATACTTTGATGGATTCTCCCTTACCCTTTAATTCATGGGCATGATTTACTTTTTCTATACACATTATGAAAACTCATTTTCCTTTTAAGCATGTACCAAGGTGTTCTTTCCACAAGTATCACATGTTGTAAAATTCCTCTTTATCTTATTCCATTTATAAATTCTTTTCTCATTAAACCTCTTATTTTATTATTTTCCTTAAAATACATAAGACTTTAATAATATTTTCCCTATATTTATATAATATGATAATATGTCCTCATATGATGAGAATGTTCGAGATACTGGTTCCCTTCAAAGTATTATCTTAATCCGATCAAAAAAATAATCAATATTTTTCTATGTATTATTTACATTGTATTTTGTATTCCTTGATAAAATTGTAAAGTTATATTCACACTTAGAAACATTTTCTTTTTCATTTGGTCTATGAGTTGAGAATTTTATCTCTATATCTGCATATTATTCGGGAGGAAAATATTTTTCCAAGAAATTTTTTTTAAAACCATTCCATTACATACTCGTTGTTTACTCCATATCCTTAGTGTTTTGAATCAATGAAATTGTTGCACCACAATGTGGATCCGTAGGTTTCTCCATACAATAATTTTTATTGGTTATAACCCAAGTTATCTTCCATAATATAGTTATAATTTTAACATCTCTAGCTACCGCTCCAACCCCAGGATCATTATCTTTCCCAAAAGGGAAATATCTACATGAATTGTGTGCATTAATATAATTATCATTCCTTATTATATTCACCATTTATAAATAATTTAATACACATGATTAGATTATAACATTATTAAACATAATGAGTAATTTTCTAACTAGTGAAACAATTAATAGAAATTCAAAATTTGTGCATAACTAATCATAGAATCATAAAATTAGTTTCATTGAGAATGCTCTCAAATAATATAAATACATTAAAATAATTCATAATGGTTTGTAAAGAAAATGTTAATTGACCCAAGTATATCACTCCAGGGTGTAAAACCAGGTGGATAGTAAGGACACTCACTATGCACCGGAATGATGGCCATGATATACTTGACCAACTATTTCTCGGGTTACTACCCATTGACACATAGGTACTAAAACCAAATCCACTTGAAGTATCTAGATATGTATTGATTAATGGGAAACCCATATAATATATAACTTAAAAAACCATTAGGATGTTATATTATACATAGAATTATCCTCAAAATCATTCTTAGGGTTATATTCTCTAATCTATGCTTTCATTAATCTAGTTCTTGAGGTTTCTAAAAAACATTATCTAATACCAACTATAAATACCCTAATCCAAGTAGCCTAGATATGATGGTTACTTTATTACACTGGTACTAAAAAAAGAAATCAATTCCCAAAGGACCAAATAATTTAATTGTATTGGGAAACAAGTTAAATACTTTAAATATCATATACATTTGAAAACATAAAATACCACAAATTTTTTTATTTGGGTACACCATTATTACCTTTATATATCCCTATATATCAATTATAATACACTTCCAAGAATCCTTGGGTAAAGAAACATAATAAATGTGTGAAATTAGATGGTCAGTAAGGGTATTCATAGAGAAAACTCTAACAATGAATGAATAATATATCATGAATAAATGATGATCAAATAATGTCATAAAATAATTATGTGAGCTAGAAACTTTTCAATGGATGTAATATTTATTAAAACAATCACATCATCATTAATAAAAAATTTCATAATGATGTAATTCATAATGTAAAACATCTAAAACATACTATATTGGCATCATGTCAAGACATCTAAAACATACTGTCAAGGTCTTAAGCCAGGGAATCTTACATAAATTGGTATGGCCTTAGCCAAATACCCAATCTAGTTTCTCTCATGAGACCTACTGATGAATCAAGGGGTTATGTAATTCTTGTCCCCTCCCATCACATAAAAATTATAGTGCATTAATAATATTAATATACAATAAATATTAATCAATATTACATAAAAATCAACAATTATCTATATTGGAAGAACTATTATGTGGAACATTAATACTTTCCCTAATCAAGCGAATAAAAAATTGAAGCATCTATCATTTTTTTATGAGTGTAATTTTTGAAAATTATTTTTCATTTTTCATTTAGTGGATGGTTAAATTCTTAATTTGATCTTAGTAATGTAAATACGGGCCTCAGAACACCTGAAATTGCAGTTTTTTGATGTGTTTTATAGATCAAAAAGTGTCTTTAAAGCCTTATGTAATGTCTCAGACCTGGTTCAATCATAAGTAACCAAACCTAGTTGGTCACATGGCCATAAGCATGCCTCTTCATATGCTAGAGGCTACCAACTCGTAGCGAGGGTCCATGGTGGCATAGTGGAGAGACTATACCTTTATAATCAGAGTAGTACAATGACATAATAAATGAATAAATAGTAGAATATCAACTAATAATATATGATAAATCAAATAGATAAATAAAAGAATCCATAGACATATCCAGTTACATATAAATAATTATTGTAATTCCCCAACCCCAGAATCTTGGAGCTGTGGTATCATTTTAATACATTGGCATGGTTATAAAGAATCAAGTCCTGAAGGACCAATCGGTTTAGCTATCTTGGAAAATAAATTACATACATAAACCTTTCATTAAAATTCAAAACATAATATACACATAGTCCATTATTTGAGAAACCCATTATTCTCCTAGATTAACCCTTCATTTGAATCATAAGAAACTTCTTAGCATCTTAGAAAAATTAAACATACAAAAGGGGTCATCTCATATGCTCAATAAGGTTAAACAATGTAGCAGATGCTTTCCTAACAAAGCATAAACTTTTAAGGCAAGGTATTAAACTAAAACACAATCCTTTACACAAAATATTAATCATAATATAGCAAGAATAAATAAAATAACTCCATTTAAAAATTCACATGGATATTCTACTAGTTGAATAATAACATGTAATTTCAATAACTAATCTCATAATGAAGGAATGCATAATGTCAGGCATTTGAAACATACCGTCGAGGTCGCAGCCAAGACATCTAAAAATAAATGGTTAAGGAATTGTCCAAATCCATATCTAGTTTTTCTAATGAGACCTACCGATGCATATAGAAGATATATAGGGCATTTCCCATCACTTATTAAGTCTAATACATTCCTCATATGAAATAGGTGAAACATGACATAAACATTCATATTATAACAAGCATATGAAATGTTAATACTTAAAACATAAACCATGAATGGTTTAAATATAGAACAACCACAATAAAATATATCATAAAAACCTCAATACAATATAGAAGATTGTTTCATAATAAATTAACATCATTTAAGTATAAAATCTGATAAAGGATGTTAACATATGTGAAATTAACCTATTAAAATCATTAAAACTCTGAGAGAGATATCCTTTTTTACATTGAAATATTTTATAAGACACACAATTATAAATGAAAAAAATTCTAACAAAAATAACATTATAATCTTTTAAGGGAATCTTTGAAATGATAAGGTGGCATAACGGCAGAAAAAGCTGCTGAGACCAAATAAGTTTAAAAAAATACTTAATTTTTCGAAAAGGTCACAAAGTACCTTGTTTGGAAAAAAAATAGAAAGATTAAATTCAAAACATTTAATAAAAATTCAAACATGTGTATAAATGACTTCCACCAATTGTATATAAAAAATATTTGAAAGTTTATTTTTACAAAGCATGGACATGGATTATAAATATTCCTTAGTAAATACTTATGTATAAACAATCTCGGATAAAAATGAGATTGAGAAATTAACCTTCAACTTGTATTTTCCTTTAGTCAAGGGTGTGTTAACCTCATGTATAATGGTTTAATCATGTCATTAAATTATACTATAACCATATCTTTATTTATGATATTATAAATGATACTCTTATATCATTCAATTAATAATATTTCGGTATTACCACTGTTTCGGGTGTTAATTGCTTACTATTTCTGTTTTCTTGTGTAAGTCATGTTTCATATGAATAGTACATATTTTATTCATATAAAGAATGATAAAAGTTCATAAATATTAAATTATCTTACTATTTGACTTTTATAATCATTCTTTAATGGTTAAAGTGGAGAATGAATCTTATCACGTCGCAGAGACAGTAGGTCGTACGTATGCATGAGCGGCGATATCATTCCCTTAATTGTTAGATGGTATGAAATTGAATTTTATAATAATTATATAGAATTTTTATTAGGTAATTTTAATTATTTATATCCATTGTACTCATTATTATACACATAAAAATAAATTATTGTTAAATAACAAATTACACCACGGTGTGGAGACGGTAAGCCATACGTACGCACTCATGGTGATATTGTTATTCATAGGATACATAAAATGAGGAATATGGTTGTACCATTATTTTAATATAATATTATTGTATGGATCATAAAATAGTTATTAATTTGTTATGGAAACATCATATATAGATTACATATAATTAGAATAGAAATTTGAAGGAGGTGATATGTCAATTACATCTTTTTCAGGTGTCACCTTTAGATATGCACAAAAGGAATCATTACGATGGATCTCTGACCAATTTATGGACTCTAGGATGTAGTTAGAGATTTTGGGAGAGTAAATGGATAGGGTTTGTACTAACCAAATGGATTTGGAGGTGTGAATTAAAGATAATGAGAGTACCCTTTTATAAGAGGGGTGAGGGGCACTTTTGGAAGATCTTAAAATATTAGATTAAAATAAATTAAATTTCAGTTATAAATTATCCAAAAATAATTTATTTATAATATATGGTGTTTTTTGGTATAATACCCATTTAAAATTTAAAATTATACAATTTTTGAATATTTTTTAATCCTTATCTATTTGGATTGCCCTTATTTTACCCTTCTTAATCTTATCCTGATATTATATTATTTACAATTTTTGAGTTAAGGTAATTACTATAACATGTAAAAAGACCCAAAAAAGTTCCATTTATGAAATATTTGGACTTATCCTAATAATTATACCGAATATTATATTTTAAATAATTTAATATCATTTAATAAAATATTTGATATTTTAAAATATAAATATTGTCAATTTTGACACTATTCTTTAGTTGACTTTTAGAAATAACATAAAAGGAATATAATTTCTAAAAAAATCCATTAAATCATCCAAAACATATAAAATTATCTAAAAAATTTATGTATGTCATAAATTATGTTATATAATATTTATTTTAATATTTATAATATCATTTATTTGACTCATTCATTGATTAAGAAATTACTACATCCTCTTTCTAACACCATTTAATTGAATTATTTATTTCCAAAAATTAATAAATAAATTACCATTATGTAGGTAATATTTTTAAATTTCTAATTACTATTTATTCTCGAATAGATCACTTTTAAACCCCTATATTAAAATTGTTTTAGTTATGAGAGACATGATTATGACATCTTGGTCTTTATTTTAAATAAAAAATTTATAAGTGTCATAATCAAATCCATGTGGATAAAAGTGGTCCAAAAATCATCCTGAGGATGATCATGGTCAGGATACAGTCATAAAACTAAATTAGTACAAGTGATTGGGTAGTTTTATATTATTATAGTATTATTTTTACACTAAATTACACGATTTACCCTTAACTGTGGTAAATAAAATAATTACTAAAGTTACTAATCATAATGTCCAAAAATAAAAGGAACCTAATTAAATAATTTAAAAACAATGATTCTAAATACGGAATCCATTTTTCAAAATAAAAAACATAGAAATTTTAGTTGCTAATTTAAAATTAATCCCCTTTGATCAAAGGAGAAAACATATTTTTTAAAAGTAAAAACCAACAAAAGATCAGAATGTGTTTATATATAATTTTAATGAGAAAATAACTAAAATGAAATAAATTATATTAAATGAAAAAAATATAATTATAAATTAAAACCAATTAAAATCATAATCTAACAATATAAATAAATTAGATGAAAAAGCAATTTAGAATTAAAATATATTATTTTTCACTATTAGTTAAAATATAAAAGTAATCTGAAAAACACCAAAATTTATCCAAAATAAATTTTTATGTCCCAAATCCAAATAAGAAGATTATTTTTTAATATTTAATATATAAAAGTGTCAAATATTTAATTTAAAATGGTTTCTCCACTAAAATACAGAAAAAACTATATTTTTTTTAAAATACTTCTTTTATTCAAAAAATCAATTTATTCTTATATCATGTTTTATTAAATAAATGTTAAAATTATATATAAAGTTCAAAATGTGTTTAATACTGTTAATAACCTCTAATTTAAGGGATATAATATATTAAATAGTAATATTTTATTAATATATTGTTGTTCGGTTAGACTATGTCTTGTGTGTAATGCAAGCCAACAGATTTTTGTGTGTAGCGTAAGCATAACATGCTATTGAGTAAAAAGAAAGAAATAAAAAAAATTATTTAGAAATGATAATATTATAAAGTCTCATGTTGTTACATTCTCACCTCATTCAATATATTACGTCCTCATAATTTAAACTTGATATTTAAAATTAGGGTTTTGTCATTAAAAAATATCATTATGAAAATCCCAAATCAGAAAATGGATTAATGATTAATATATTTTAAAATAACAAAATGTTAGTATGAAGGTCACTATAGATAATGCATAATAGGGTTATATATAAGAAATTATGCACATGAATTAAAAATTTAACCATCAAGTTCTGATGGAGAGTGGTAGGGAACATGATGGGGAGAAAGTTATCATGCACAAAGCTAGAAATATGTTGTGATCTACAGGATCATTTGATTCATCAAAAAAATTACTAGGATAGATTTTTTGGTTTCAAGATCCTTTCCCTAGGAAGTATTATTAGGCAATCATTTAATTTATTTATTTTCATGTCAGGAGCACAATCTTTTCCTTTGGTTCTACTTTGATATATTTTCACTTCGTCCCTTAAACCAATAAATAAATATTCGAAATGAATTTTTTTACACCTAAACAACTTTTGATAAACCATAATTCCAACAGTTATTTCCTTAATCTTATAAATGTTTACTAAAACCAAGATGTTTATCCCCATAAATCATTATTTATCCTAAAAAAATTATATCCAATGTCCAACTTAATCTATTAGAATCTTAAGACTCGACCAAAACAATACCATACAAATTCACTTTCCAAAAAGGTCTCTAAATTTTAAGAATAAATATTAACATCAGATTCCCCAAACAACATAATGTATATCTTATTGTCACATGCCAAATATTTGATCACCTTTAAACCCTTAATGAAAACTCTTATGCTTCCAATTCCATAAATAATAGGTACTGTAGTATAATAATTTTTTATCAAATTATTGTTATAAAAAAATATAGTAACATTATTCTTGAATCTAAGAACATAATTACATTAATTATTCCACTTCAACTGTAGTAATAACATAAGCTTTACCTTGATCCATTTGCTTCTTCTGAGCCATATTTCTTTGATGCATTAGACAATAATTTACATAATGTCCCATTTATTTACAATTATAGCATTGAAAAATTGCATCTTCTTTTTTTCCCATACAATCATAGTCATGATGGTCTTTCTCACCACACTTGTAACGAACTCCTTTTCCTTTCATGAAGTCACCAGGGTATTTCCTTCCACAATTTTCACATGTTTTAAAATCCTTCTTTCCCTTCTTTTCATTATCTTTATCTTTCTCCACCATTCTCTTATTCTCTTTATTTCCCTCAAATTCATAAGACTTAGAAAATTATTTCTCTATTTGGATGTCACATGAGACTATATCTTCGTATGATAAGAATGTTTAGGAGACTAATGCCTTTTGGGGAAATGGATTTAACCCATCAACAAAATGATCAATCTTACTCCTTAGGTTATATATGTAGTATACATCATGCCTTGATAACCTTTTGAAATTATCTTCATTATTTGCAACATTCTCATCCTCTTTATGCCTTAGACTCATAAATTGTCTCTCCATATAAGCTCATTGTTCAAGATGAAATTATTTTTCTAATAAAAGTTATATAAACTCCATACATTCCATATTTTCTTCTTCTTCATCCTCCTTCATGTTTTTAATTAAGGACCGCCATTATTCTGAATCTCTTGAGAACCGATAAAATTCCATGAAAACATTTTCCCTTTCATTACTCCACAAAGCATCAAATATATTCTCTAAGAAACTTATCCATTTCTCAGCTACAAATGGATTTGGTTTCCCATTGAATTTTGGAGGTTGTTGTCTCATGAAGTGGTATAACATTGTTCCTCCACATTTTGGATCAGAGTGCTTCATGTAGGCAAGGTTATGGTTCATAACCCGAGTTTGATATCTCAGTATAGTTATAAGATGATCATTACTAGTTTCATCTCTTTCTCCAACATTATTATCTTTCATATAAGTTCAATCCTGTCATGGATTACGTGTGTTGATATGATTTCTATTTTTTCCACTAGTCACCATTTCTATACCATGGTATACACTATATTAGGTTATAAATCTGAATGCATAATTTTTAAATAGTAAAAAACTTTACATAAATTTAAAATTTTAGGTATATCTAATCTCATAATCATAAAAATGTTTTCTTTGGGGACATATTTAGTCATAAATCATCATAAAGGTATTTAAATAAAATTTGAATTATCCTAAACATATCCCCCAGGAGTGCCAAACCTGATATGCAGTAAGGCCTATTTTCTTGTATGAGGTTACCCCGAGTCAAGCTTGAAACACCATGTTGGAGTTACTATTATCTGTTCTAGAATCATGTCATCTTGTAGTATCGAAACAAGGATGTATTTTCTAGGAATACATACATAATATCTACCCAACCAAAATACTAGAATATTATTATATACTTTATTATCCAATAAAAACACATATTTTAATAACATTTTAGTGGTATTAAATGTTCATTTTAGATCTTATGATCCAGATATAGTAGATTTTAATTTTGAACATCCATTCTCATCATTTGTGCACTTCATGCCTAATGTACACCAATTTAGGCCCAATGATTCATCTGATATTAAGGAATATAATTATCCATATTTTAATTTTATATTTTGATAAATGGATCTAAATATCAATATGAACATTTTTCATTCAGGTATCAATGGAGGATTCATAAAGGATGATGGGAATATTTGGTGATGAAAGGAAATAATTCTGGAAAAGGAAGATCAGACACCAGCCCACTGATGAGAATGTGGGTCCCAAAATATAGATCCAATGAATCCCTAATATTTTTGGATGATATAATACATATATATGAACATATAATTTTTCAGAAGCTAGTTCTAATTCAGCCTCTATTATGGTTATTCAGGTGGACCAAGTTAGAGATAAAATTCTGGGATAGATTCTATGGCCCAGACAAATAGCCCACCGATTTAAACATATCTCGGAAACCACAAATTAATTTGGGCTGAAATTTTATAGAGAGCTAGGATACATCCGGATACTCACTTTTTTCTTATATGTCCCACTCAAATTCGTTCATATAGAGGTCCATCTAGGAACTTTTATTTGGTGTATTCAAGTTGGCTGCCACCTCAGGTCAAGAGTGGAAATGTCCAAGTTAAATAAGCTTTTCACCACCCTAAGCCTACCATAATCAAGTGGGATGACTTTCACTATTGGAGGTTCGACAAAATCCACCCAAAATTCCTATTTAAGGCAGTGGTTTTGGGGGATTTAATGATATTTTATTCTTTCTTTCATTGTAATGTTATGCTGCCACTTTTCCTTTATAATGTTCTTCCTAAATTGTATATTTTTTTAATTCATCTTAGTTTCTTAATAAAAGTTATTCTTTTCCTATTATTCTATTCGTATCCATCTCACTATGAAACTGTTTTTTCAAGGTGTGAATTTATTCACACCAAACCTTGTGAAATTATTCACACAACAGTGGAGTGATCATTTTCTTTTTATTGTTTTCTTACTTCTTCAATTCCTCTCTCATGAGTCTACTTCCCGCTTCCATTGAAACCATAGAATAAATGGAGATATATCCCACTTATGGTTTGATCCAAGAGAGTATAAAGGGGCTTTATTGGATGTTATTTATCACCCTACTAATGTCTAATCACTTATTTTAATTGATATTTTTATTTGATGATTTTAAAACTTCTTTTTTCCTTCTTGAATTTTATGGCCACATACATCAAGTGCTAATACAAACCATTACCGTGGAGTGCTCATAAATTTGATCATTGAAGTGTATAAGGGATTATTGTTATGTTTTTTGGTATTAAAGTATTAAGTGATTATGTTTTTTGATCTTTATCAATAAACCCATCTCGAATATAAGAAGTTGAAACTGTTTAACAAGGAATTTCATCCAATGCACCCCTAGCGATAACCTAGGATCAACTCATTATTTTAAATTGAATTCACTTGAGCCTGTTAGTTATATCTTAAAACCCGTAAAAATTCAACTCAAATTTGGGAAAATCATTTCCAAAACAATCCATATAAAGTACGTGTCTGTAGGTTTCTTCTTAGGTCTCTGAGGATTCGACAACCCAAGCTACACTACAAGTGACCGCTTAAACCTAAAATCTTGGGTAAATTTGGGTGAGACCAAATTTTGGCACCATTTCTAGGGACCCAAGTAATTAATCTTAAAAACCCATTATATTCTCCCCCATTTCTTCTATTCTCATCCAAATTCTCTTATATTTTCCATTTCTCATTTTTTTTCTTTTGGCGCATGTCTGCCTACACTTTTGACCAAACAAACCGTCTAGTTAGGGTGGATAGTCCTGGGGTTGGGGAGTCAAGTACACCATGGGAAATATTTAAATTAGATCCTAATATTACTAATACTCAAGTGTAAAAAATTAATCCCATTTAAATGGAATTTATTCAAAGAAACCAACTCAAAAACCCGAGTGGAAACCAAAATGGAAATCCAAATGAGGCAACCCCAAACTTAGGAAATGTAGTCGATCAAACCATGAATGACTACCTCAAACCTGCCTACACCAATTCCCCCTCATGCATTAGAAACAATTCCCCAAGATATTCCTACTACATTTTTAAACCCCATGTTCTAAACCACCTTCCCACATTCCATGGAATGGAGTCTTAGATGCCCTACCTTCACATTAAGGAGTTCAATGACATTTTAGAAACCATGTTTCCCCCACATAAACTGGAATCAGCTAGGTGGAGGTTATTTCCATTTTCATTAAAGGATCGAGCTAAAAATTGGCTAAAAAATTTCAGACCATCATCCATCAACTCTTGGGACCAATTACAAAGAGAATTTTACAAAAAATACTTTCCACACCACAAAACAATTGCACTTAAAAATAGCATCATAAAACATTTTTTGAAAAGGAGGGAGAGTAATTTTATAAAACATGGGAAAGGTTCAAAGACACACTCAAAATTGTACCTCACCATGGATTTTCAATCCCAAAACAAGTAAGAATGTTTTATGAAGGGTTGTTCCCAGGGAACAAACAATTCATTGAAATGATGTGTAATGGAACCTTTAAAAACAAAGCCCCAAATAAAGCATATGAGTATCTGGAAAGCCTTACTGAACAAAACCAAACCAGGGGAACTTCACCTTATTCTGAAAATCCACAAATAACTACTTGAATGCATAAACTTAGAGAATAAGAAATATTTAGGTAAAAACTTGCAGCACTCACTAGGAAGGTCAAGGAGATCGATCTTAAGAATGTCCATGAAATTCAAACTGTTGACCTTGTCTGCACAATTTGTGATAAACTTAACCACAAGACTAACAACTACCCCAACCATACCTTCCATTAAATATGTTCTTCTAGGAGGACCACCCATGTGGGTCAATTCTCTAAACTTTCAAAATCCACAATACCAAAACACATTCAACCTAAGGTATAATGACCACCTAGGCTTCCACTGGAAAGATAACCAACAACCTAGCCAACCACAGGGAAAAAATCCTTACCCCCATCAGAACTACCAAACCCATAACCAGTTCCAAACCCATCCTATCCAATACCAACAGCCACCTATACATTTTCAACAAACCATCCCACCTTCAAAATATCCCCCTGGGATAAGCCAATCTTTTCAAGCAGCAACCCAAACTATTCCACAAATCCTACTATAACAACTGTGAAAACAAATGGAAAGGATGAACTCAAAAGCCTCTTCCCTTAAAAAAGAACTTCAAACCATCAAAACTGGAAAGGCACTCATTCCTATTCAGGTGGTACCATCCTCAAATTTAAAGGGAGAGTCAAGTGGAACTTAAACAACTCATGAACAACTAAATTTTGTGACCATTTTAATAATTGGGAAATCAATTGAGAAACTTGAACAAATAAGTCAGAAACCATGTAAAACTTAAAACTCTAATGAAAATTCAAATGAACCACAAGATCAAACTGAGGAAACTAATTACAATGTGAAAGAAACAACTCTTCAACAAAAAAACCCACAACTTACACCATTTCCTCAATGCATGAGGGGAAAACCAAGCCTAAATTGAGTGAAACATTGATTTAAATCTTCTCACAAGTCAAGTTGAACATTCCCCTTCTCGATGCAATCCAACCCATACCTTCCGAATCAAAGTACCTTAAATAATTTTGCACATTTAAAAGGTAATTTTCACATAAAAAATAATTCCTTTTGGCTACTAATGTGAGTACCCCCATTCAATGGACCATTCCTCCTATGTTGAATTACCCAGGTTTCCCTTACATCAATGTTGAACTAGGAGAGAGAAAAGTTGTCAAGGCCTTGTGTGACCTAGGTGCTAGTGGCAATCTCATCCCCCATGTTGTATACTACCCGTTATACCAAGAATAGATCCAAACCACATCTTTCACACTTCAACTTGATGATCGTAGCATTAGGGTTCCAAAGTGAATTTTAAATGATGTTATGGTAAAGGTTGAAAACATAATCTAGTATACTGACTTCCTTTTCCTTGACAACTATCCAAACTTAGGAAATAAGGAACAAGCCCCAATCATCTTTGGTCATCCTTTCTTTGCAATAATCAACTCAATTATCCTAGTTAGAAATGGGAACATGACCATCACCTTTAGAAACATGAGTCTAGACTTGAACATCTACAATGAAATCTCACAAAATAGGGAATGACGAGGACATTCATGAAGTAAACATGATATTGATAATGAATCCATAGAACATTAATGAATATTTGATGAATGTTTAAGTCTGGATGAGATTGGTTTCCTTTGTTCACATTAAAGAACTTTATATCCTTGTCTTGAATCATTTTGAATTTGTTCTAATGATGAAGTCTTAGGTCCAAAAATCAGTGAAACCTTTCAAGAAACCACTTTCATGGAGACCAATCCAACTTCTTTCCCAAAATATGATCAGGACAATCTAGTAGCTGAAACTTCTACATATGGGAAATCAATCTTATCTAAAACTCTAGGAATCAAAATTTATCGTGATTCAATGTCCCAATCTTCTGCTGAAATTCTAAACCAACCAGATCTTGAATTGAAGGAACTTCCCGCTACACTCAAGTATGCCTTCCTAGGGGAAAATAAAACACATTATATTGTCGTTTCTTCTTTTATTGAAGAAAATAAAGAGAGGATACTTCTATATGTCCTTAGAAAACCTAAGAAATCCATCGGTTGGACCCTATATAATATTTCTGGGATTGGCCCACTTATTGGGACTCATAAGATTATTCTGGAATCTGATTCAAATCCATATCATCAAACTCAATGAAAACTCCATCTTAATCTCATGGAAGTAGTGAGATAAGATATACTAAAATTATTAAAAGATGGTATCATCTATCACATAGCTGAGAGTGAGTGGGTGATACCAATCCAAGTGGTTCCAAAAAAATTCTGGAATCACAGTGATAACCAATATGGATAGAGAGACTCTTCCAATAAGGGTGAGTAGTGGCTGGAGAGTCTGCATTGACTATAGAAAGCTAAACTCATTTACTAAGAAGGACCATTTCCCCTTACCATTCATTGACCAAGTCCTTGAGAGAGTGGCAGGTCATGCCTTCTACTGTTTCTTAGATGGGTACTCGAGGTATAATCAAATTGAGGTCTCCCTAGAGGATCAAGGGAAGACTACATTCACATGTCCATTTGTCACCTTTTCATTTAAACTCATGCCCTTTGGGTTTTGCAATTACCCTATAACCATCCAACATTGCAAGATGGGAATATTCTCAGAAATGGAAGGGTATTTTATAGAGGTCTTCATGGTTTACTTCTCTGTGTTTCGGGATACATTTGAGGGATGTCTGAGGAATGTGGAGAGAGTCTTGTCAACATGTGAAGAAAAGAATCTAGTCCTAAACTAGGAAAAATAACATTTCATATTTAAAGAGGGACTAGTTCTAGGTAATCTAGTCAAAGGTAGGGGGATTGAAGTTGATAAATAAAAGGTTGACATCATTAGTCACATTCCATCACCCAAAACTGTAAAGTAAGTGAGGTCTTTCTTAGGACATGTTGGTTTCTATAGAAGGTTCATTAGGAATTTCATCTCTATTTCTCGACCACCTTCTACTCTATTGGTGAATGATGCTCTATTTTTATGGACATGAATCTATGAGGAATCATTATCTACAATCAAGTCAACTCTTATCTCTTCACCTATCATGAAATCTTCAAATTGGAAACTTCCTTTGGAGCTCATGTGTGATGCGAGTGACTTCACTGTAAGAGCAGCCTTAGGATAATAGTGTGAGAAAATCCATGTGTCATTTATTATTAAAGAAAATCATTAAATGATGCACAAATCAACTAAACCACCACTAAGAAAGAGTTTCTTGTTGTTGTCTCTATCTTATAGAATTTCAGGTTCTGTCTCTTAGGATCACCCATCATTGTCTTCACTGACCATTCATCCCTGAAATACCTTTTCCAAAAACAAGATGCCAAGGCTAGACTGATTAGGCGGGTCCTTATCTTACAAGAATTTGACAACAAAATCGAGGACAAAAAGGGTGTTGAAAATGTTATGTCTGATCACCTCTCTAGGATGGAATTCAAAGACAACTCATATCACCTTTCTATGTCTGATTCATTCCCTGATGAACACCTATACTCTGTGACTGACTTTCCTTGGTATACCGAAATATCCAACATCTTAGTTACAGGGGTCATTCCAAAATTCTTAGGGACTCAAGCTCAAAGGAAATTTTTTTCTGATATTAGGAACTATGTTTTTTATGATACATACCTCTATAAGTTCTGCCCTAACCAATTCATTAAGAAGTGTGTCCCAGAATCTGAATAAGAGTCCACCCTTAAATTATGTCATAGTTGTTGGGCCCAAGCTAGATGTATAAGGAAGTAAGAAAATTTTTCTGTTACAGAGTGCTGTCTTTTGTTTTCAAAGAAGCTAAATCAATTCACTTTGTAATGGGATTGTACACTATGATGATGCTTTGCTGTTTTGTATTTAAAAAATATCATAAGTTTGAAGAACTTGTGATGTAAGCCTTATGAAATAGAGGGAGAGTAAAAGAACTGATTTTGGAAAAGGAAAGAAAGTGGTGTGCAATTATTGGCATTCAAGTATTGGCATGCAAGTATTGGCGCGCAAGTATTGGCGTGAAAGTATTGGTGTACAAGTGTAAGTGGTGCACAAGTCACATTTCAAGACCATCACATCGAAATATGACAAAGTAAATAAAGTGGCATGCAAGTTAAAGGTTGGAGCACAAGTCAAAAACTGGCGTGCAAGTATAAGGGGCACACAAGTGTGTCACGCAAGTGTATGTTCTACACAAGTCATATTTCAAAATCTTCATATCAAAATATGTCACAGGAAAGAAAGTGTCGCACTAGTGATGGAGCGGCGTGCAAGTGATGGAGCGGCGAGCAAAGTGCTGGAGCGGCGCACAAGTGTCGGAGCAGCACGCAAGTGTATGTGGCACACAAGTCACCAAAATGCCTATAAATAGATGACTTGCCTCCTCATTTTTTCTATACTCAACACTTAATAGAAAATTAGAGCTCTGATCGCACAAGTAGTACAGCGTGCTCTGATCGCGCAAGTAGCAGATGGCGGCGCGCAAGCTGAAGTGGCGCGCAAGATGAGGTTTATTGATAAGGCGTGCAAGTTTTGGCACGCAAGTTATGATGCCCAAGTTTTGGCATGCAAGTTTTGGCACGCAAGCTGAGTGGTGTGCAAGTAGGGAGGCATGCAAGCAAGGAGGCACGCAAGCAGGTGGTGCACAAGCAGCGAGGTCCACAAGTAGGGAGTGGCGCACATGCTGTCTGCACCGGGAGGTTCCTACCAGCTTCTGGGTAAGAAAGTGAAGAATTTTTTTGAAATATTTGATTTTTGAAAGTTCATTAAGAATCACAAAATCATTACATTACCCTATTTGTGATAATATGGAGTGCACACACTATTGGACTGTTTTCAAAGTGTACACAAGTGTAAGGGTATATCCTACTCGTTGTATTCCTAATCAAAGGATTGTTTTCTAGTTGATTTTGTGGTACTGGATTGTTTCTGTACCATACCAAGGATGTAGCTACTCTTGTTGAGTAGTGAAGCTTATAAATCTTTTGTTCCTTTGGTTGTGTGTGTTTATCATGGAAGAAACTCTTTAATAAGAGGTGAAGGTTTTTTCAAAAAAGGAAAACTTAAAAATAAAAATATATCACTGATTCACCCCCTCCCCCTCTTAGTGATACTTGGATGCTAACTAGGAACTTCAATTGGTATCAGAGGGATAGGTTCGCTTCGTTTATTCTAGTCTGAGGTGGTTGAAGATAAGTTGTGGTATAGAATCTAAATTGTGTGAACCGTAAGGGGATTCAGATTTTTGATGGAAAGAACTATCACATCTGGAAGGACAAAATGATGCCTTATATTATGTATCTTGGATATAATGTTCTTGAAACTACAACAGATGTATTTTCTGTTATTGATGACAAGGTTCCTCTTACTCCTATATATAAGAAGAATCTTGAGAATGATGGAAGATCTAAAAATGTGTTACTCTCATATCTTTATGAGAGTGAATTTTTAAGAGTGAAAGGTGTTGCTATAGCCAAATGAATATGGGACAAACTAAAAAACATCTATGACGGAAATAAAAAAGTGAAGAAGGCTAAACTACAATTCTGGAGACTGAAGTATGAAGACTTGAAAATGGGAGAATCTAAATCTGTTGGGGATTTATTTACCAGGATAAATGATATTGTTAGTACAATCAGATGTCTTGGTGAAACGTTGGAGGATTATACATCTGTCCAAAAGATCTTGAGAATTCTACCTCAAAATTTTGATGCTTATGTGTCTTCGTTATAAGATAGAGACCCTGAAACATTATCTTTTGATGATTTTTGTAGCACTCTCATTACTTATGATATGAGAAGGGAGAATACTTTGTAGGGAAAAACAAAAGGTGATAGAGAAATATCATTCAAGGCTACAAAGAGAGAGAAGTCAAAGGAGACTCTTATTAAAGATGGTGTTGTTCAATCTGATTCTAAAGATGAGGTATGTAAAAATTTTGATGAAATTTTATCTTTTTTTTTTCTAAGAATGTGAAAAGAGGAACAGGGAAATACAAGGGTAAACTTCCCTGGAAATGTTTTGAGTGTGGAGCTGTTGGTCACTTTGCGGCTAAATATCCTCAATAGAATAATAAAGAAGACAATAATGATGATAATAGAAGGCCAAGAAGGTTGTGGAAGAAAAAATATGAAATAGATAAATATTCTTTAAAGGGTAAGGATAAAAAGTTCTTCAAATCAAAAATAAGAATCTTTTTATCTAAAGATGAAGATGAAGAAGACATTGAAGATGAATCTGAGAAAATATTTACTGAAAAAACTAGAGAGAATACCTTTATTACTACAGTGAATAATGAATAGTATGAGAGAAACACATCAGAAGAAGAAGAAACTCAACTTGAATATCATCTGAAATAAGATTTGAAAGAATTCTTGAGAAAGATTAGAAGGCTTGAGAAGGAAAACAACAAGATGATAAATGAAAAGTACGCATTAAATAATCAAGAAGGTTTTACTGATGAGAAAATCAAGATAAGAATGGAGACTGATGATCTGAAAAATTATCTTGAGAATACAAATAATTGTAATGATCATCTTGATATAAAGCTAAAGGTAAAATAAGAAGAGTTGGAACTTGTCCAATAGAAACTTTATATAGTTGGAGAAATGAATATCATTTTCAAAAAATCTATCTCAGAAGTTTGTAAATGTTCTATTAAGAATGAACCAAACAAGCATCCATAAAAGTTAACATCAATGGTCAAAATAAAAGGTATAACTGGATTTGATAAGAATAAGGCTGGAAAGACCATGTATGTGATCAAAGTTAGCAATGATGAAAAATCAGAAGTGCATAAAAATCATGTGTCAATGAAATACTTCTAATACTTTTTGTTCTGTTAAATCTGAACTGAGAAAGGGATTTACAAATGAAAACATGAAGGTTTATGTTCAGAATTGTTCTTTTAAGAAGGTTTTTGAGAAGCATGTTCACAAATCTGTTCAGTATAGAAGTTTCAAAGGAAAATATTATTTTTATGGTTACTACTGGTATTGTGGTGGATTCAGACACATGGAAAATATGTGTTGGTTCAACCAACAACATTACAACTTTTCCACAAGTTTTGAAAGACAAGGATTGAGGGGGAGTCAGTACATTGAAAATAGAAAGTCTCTAAATAAATTTCAGAAGATATCTGAGAAAACTGGTGTGAAATTTGAGAATAGGTTCCAACCACTAGAAACTATTTGTGAAAGATGTGATCGAACTGCACATCTTTCTAAGGGATGCCTTAGTGTGTTTCCAGAGAAACAAAATATTCTTAAGAATTCTCAAAATCCAAAGTTTTTTAAAGATAAAAGGGGCAGGTCTGATGTGTCCAAAAAGAATAATTGCATGGTTCTATGGCCATAACACGTTGACTTGGCTAGGAAATTGGAGGAAGCACAATAGAAAGTGAAGGAAAAGGAAGAACAAAAAAATCTTGTTGTCAAAACAGCTTTGAAAGCTACAAAAGGAGAACATCCATTGATTCTTGATAGTGGATGTTCCTCTCAAATGATAGGAGACTTAAAGATGCGGAAGAATGTGAAAGACTTCAAAGAAGAAATAGTGATATTTGGAAATGGTAAACCTCTAAGGATCAAAGGTGTTAGATCATCCATTATTGGAAAAGAAAAGATAAAATCTTGGAAAACACTATATGTTAATGGGCTGAAACATAACCTGATTAATCTGTCACAACATTGTGATGAGCACAACAAATTTATCTTCAACAAGGATGGATTTTTTGTGAAAAGTGAAAATGATGGAAATATAGTTATAAGGGGCTAACGTACAAGAGGGAATTTGTTCCAAGTTGGTGAAGTGAAAAACTCTTGTTACATGGGTGTAGTGGATGAAAATCAGTTATGGCATAAAATTCTGAGACATATGTGTCATAGAAATATGTGTAAGTAATAAATGTGATACCGTGTCCAAGATATGCATGATTCATCAAGAAGAAGAGATTGGTGCTGCACTATTTGTGAAAAAGGTAAGATTACAAAATATTTTCGTAAGAGAGTTGAAATTTGTTCAAAACAACCCTTGGAACTTATACATTTTGATATATGTGGACCAATGATAATGTAATCAACAAATGGGGATAAGTACTTGATTACTTTCATTGATGACTTTACTCGCATTACATGTGTTATGTACATGAGACATAAGTTAGATGCTCTGAAAATGTTTAAGAGTTTCATGAGGAAAGCAAAAAAGGAATGCGAGTATTCAGTGAAGAAGTTGAGAATGGATAATGGTGGTGAGTATAAGAATGAATAGTTTGAATGTTATCTTGAGAATCATGGAATTCGGTATGAGTTCAGTTCACCATACACACCTCAACAAAATGGGTTTACTGAAAGAAATAATCGAAGTTTGGTGGAAATAGAGAGAACTATGTTGCTTGAGAATAGCCATTCTCATGATTATTGGAGGCAATCCATGAGCACTGCTGTGTATTTTCAAAACCGATGTTTCTTTAGGAAAAACTCAGATATGACTCCTTATGAAATGTTCTATAGAAAAACTCCAAGTCTGAAACACTTAAGAGTTTTTGGGAGTCCATGCATTATAAAGAATAAAGGTGGAAACCTTTGAAAGTTTAAGAAAATAGGAGATGATGGAATTTTTCTTGGCTATGTTTCAGAAGGAAGAGGATATAGATGTCTCTACAATTAAACAAGAAGAATTATTGATTCTTCAGATGTAAAAGTTGCTGAAAATATTGAGAAAAAAATCAATCATACGTTGATGTGGAAGTTGAGTTGGATAGAGAAGATTTTGTTAACAATTCTGATAATGCTGCAGATTGTGTTAATCCTACTAAAGAAGACGAATCTGACTCAAAAATCTCAAGTGATAAATATGGAGTTAAAACAACTCATCCTAGGTTGAGGAAGCAAGTGGAGGCTCAGAACATTTTTGGAGACAGAAATCAGAGGGTTAAGACAAGAAGAACAATGAATTCTATATCACATACATCTATTTATTCAAAAGTTAAACCGAATAATGTAAATAAATCATTTGAGCATCCAGAATGGGTTCATTCAATGAATGAAGAGCTAGATTAGATAGAGAAGAATGATACTTGGGAACTTGTACCCAAGACATACAACAATAACATCATTGGTACAAAGTGGGTTTTCTGGAACAAGAAGAATGAAGAAAGTAAAGTAATAAGAAACAAAGCAATATTGGTTTGTAAAAGGTATTCACAAATTGAAGGCATTTATTTTGTTGAAACCTTTGCTCTGGTGGCAAGATTAGAAACAATCAGAATCTTTCTTGCTATTACTGCACGATGAGGTTACAAAATCTTTCAAATGGATGTAAAATCTTAATTCTTGAATGGTGACCTTGACGAGGATGTCTACATTAATCAACCTTGTGGATTTATTATTAGAAAGGATGAAGGTTATGTGTACAGGTTGAAGAAGGCTTTGTATGGGCTAAAACAGGCTCCGAGAGCATGGTATTCTAAATTAGATACTTTATTAAAGAAGATGTACTTTAAGAAAGGTAGAGTTGACAACAATTTCTACATCATGGAATGTTAGGAGTTTTCACTCATCATTATTGATTATGTCGATGATATTATATTTGCTGGAAATGATGAAATATCATGTGAAAAAATTTCTGAGGAGATGAAGAAGTTATTTAAGATGTCATGCTGGGAGAAATGAAGTACTTTCTTGGGATACAAATTTCACAGAAGAAGAATCATGTTTTTATGTCTCAAGAAAAGTATGATAAGGAACTTCTGAAGAAGTTTGGCATGGAAAATTTGAAACTAGTTTCCACACAAATTTCAATGGGAACCAAGTTTTCAAAAGATGGGGAAGGTAAGGAAGTTGATCAGAAAGATTTTTGAATGCTGATTGGAAGTCTATTGTATCTGACTACCTCAATACTTGACATTGTCTATGCTGTCACATTATATGAAAGATTTTAGAGTTCTCTTAAAGAATCACATCTGATTTCTAGAAAAATAATTCTCAAATATATCAAACGCACAAAAAAATTGGAATCATGTATGATGGCTCAATAAATATTGATCTATTTGGGTATTCTGATGCTGATTGGGCAGGAAATGTTGAAGATCAAATATCCACATCACGTGGAGTTTACTTTCTGAGGAAAAGTTGGGTTGTTTGACATACCAAGAAACAGATTTTAGTAACTCTTAGCACAACTGAAGCAGAGTATGTTGCTACAACTCAAGCTGCAACTCAACTAATGTGGATGAAGACTTAGCTGTAAGATCTACTTTTTGAATTAAAGCTACCATTTTCTCTTGGGTTGTGATAATCCGAGTGAAATAAATCTTACAAGAAATCCAGTACAACATTCTCATTCAAAACACATTTATATAAAGTACCACTTCCTCAAAGATCAGGCGGAGAAGAATGAATTGAAGCTGGAGTATGTTCCTACATCTGATCAAGTTGGTGATATATTCACAAAACTGTTACCAAATGACCCATTTGCAAAATTGAGGTTGAAAATGGGTGTCCAACCTCCTTCTCATCAAGGTTATGGTACATTTTTTTGTCCCTACTCTCATCTTGCCTTTGGATGGTGTTGTTAAGGGGGAGAATTGTTTCATAAATCTATCCTTATAGATGCATGCATAAAGGGGGAGTTGTGGGTAAGATGTGAATCCATCATGTATGTGTGTGAACTATTCCAACTGTTTGTTGGAGTGGTTGTAGCTGTGAATCGATCATGTATGTGTGTAAACTATTCTAACTGCTTGTTGGAGTGGTTATAGGAAACAATTTTGTTTTACATGAAAATTGAAGAAGTGATGAATGCTGAAGTAAAATATTGAAAGATGTTCTGAAGAAGGATAAGGATATATTATCATTTGATTTCATAGTCACTGCTTTTGGATAGCATGGTTTTGGCTGTTAATAATTCTAATTTCCTACAATGAGATAGCTCATGTAGGCTTAGAATTTTTGATAAGTAATTAATTTCTTAAGGTTACAAAGTTTAGTGATTTATGAATCTTGGTTGAAAAAAAAAACCAAAGGGGGACATTTTTGGGACCAAGTTGGATGGATAAGGAAGTAAGAAAAGTTGTCTATTACAGAGTGTTGTATTTTATTGTCAAAGAATCTAAATCAATTCACTTTGTAAAGGACATGTACACTATGATTATGCTTTTCTATTTTGTATTTCATAAATATCATAAGTTTGGAGAACTTGTGATGCAAGCCTTATGAAATAGAGGGAGAGTAAAAGAAGTGATTTTGGTAAAGGAAAGAAAGTGGCATGCAAGTATTGGTGCACAAGTATTGGCGCGCAAGTATTGGCATGCAAGTGTAAGTGTCACGCAAGTCATATATCAAGATCATCATATCAAAATATGACAAAGGAAATAAAGTAGATAGCAAGTTAATGTTGGTGCGCAAGTTAAAAATTGGCGTGCAAGTGTGTCGTGAAAGTATATGTTTCGCGCAAGTCATATTTCAACCTCATCATATCAAAATATGACAAAGGAAGGAAAGTTTCGTGCTAGTGATAGAGCAGCACGCATGTGATGGAGGAGCATGCAAAGTTCTGGAGCGGCGCGCAAGTGCTGGAGCGGCGCGCAAGTGCTGGTGCGGCGCGCAAGTGCTGGAGCGGCACGCAAGTTTATGGGGCTCACAAGTCACCAAAATTCTTATAAATAGATGACTCACCTCCTCATTTTTTCTATGCTCAACACTTCAGAGAAAATTAGAGCTCTGATCGTGCAAGTAGTAGAGGGTGCTCTGATTGCCCAAGTAGCAAAGGGCAACGTGCAAGCTGAAGTGGCGCACAAGCTGAGGGTTATTGATAAGGCACAAACGTTTTGGGGTGCATGTTTTGGCGTGCAAGCTGAGTGGTGTGCACACAAGGAGGTGTGAAAGAAGGGAGGCATGGAAGTAGGTGGCTCGCAAGCAGGGAGGTGCACAATTAGGGAGTGGCGTGCAAGCTGTCTGCACTAGGAGGTTCTTACTAGCTTCTAGGTAGGAAAGTGAAGAATTGTTTTGAAATATTTGATTTGTGAAAGTTCATTAAGAATAAAAGAATCATTACATTACCCTATTTTTTCTAAGAGGGAGCACATGCACTATTGAATTGTTTTCAAAGTGTTGCATGAGTGTAATGGTATATCATACTCATTGTGTTCCACATCAAAGGATAGTTTTCTAGTGGATTGTGTGGTACTGGATTGTTTCTGTACCATACCAAGGATGTTGCTACTCTTTTTGAGTAGTGAACCTTGTAAATCTTGTGTTCATGTGGCTGTGTGTGTTCAGTAAGGAAGAAACTCTTTAATAGGAGGCGAAGGTTGTTTCAAAAAGGGGAAACTTAAAAAGGAAAAGATATCACTGATTCACCCCCTCCCCCTCTTAGTGATACTTAGATCCTGACTGGGAACTTCAATAGTGAGGCATGTGGAGGTCAAGTTTCCTCTAAGAAAACATCTACTAGGATTCTTCTGTGTCGTCTCTTCTGACCCACCCTCTCAAGGGACTCTTACACATTTTTTCAAAGATTTCCTGGGTGTCAAAAAGCAGGGTCCATCACAAAAAGGAATCAAATACCACTCACTCCCATCTTAGTGGTTGAAATATTTGATTATTGGGGAATTGATTTCATGGGTCCCTTCCCAAACTCTATGTGATATATTTACATTCTCTTATCTATTTATTATGTCTCAAAATGGGTTGAGGCCATTCCCACAAAATCCAATGATCATCAAACTGTGATTATATTCCTAAAAGAAAACATCTTCCCTAGATTTGGAATTCCTAGGGCTATCATTAGTGATTGAGGAACTCATTTTTACAATCGTCCATTCTCATCACTCATGGAAAAGAATGAAATTTCTCAAAAAGGGTCCACTACTTACCACCCCATAGACCAATGGTCAAGCTGTGTTAGCCAATCAAGAAATCAAACAAATTCTTGAGAAAAATATTAATCCATCTTGGAATAATTGGTCGAGCAAACTCTTAGATGCCCTTTGGTCCTATCGAACCCCATATAAAACCATTTTAGGAATGTCCCCATAGAGGTTGGTTTTTGGTAAAGCATGCAAGTTTTCTATAGATATTGAACATAAGGCCTTTTAGGAAATTAATAAAATGAATTGTGACCTCTCATAGGCTAAAACAAAAATGAAATTAGATCTCAATGAACTTGAGGAACTTAGGATAGAGGCTTATGAAAATTCAAGGATCAATAAAGCTAAAGAAAAAGCCTACCAATATCGAAATCTTAAAACCAAAGACATTATATGGGGTAAACCTATTCTTTTGTATAGTTCTAAACTTCATTTACACCCAAGAAAGTTGAGGTCTATATGGTCAGGTCCATACATAGTACATAAGGTGTACCCACACGGGGCTATAGAAATTCAAGATCTCACCAATGGTCAAACCTTTAAAGTTAATGGTCATAGAGGCAAACCATTCATTGAACCATTCTAAAAAATGAAGTTGAAAAAAACTTGTGTGATCCAACCTTATATGAGGAAAATAATTAAATAATTAAGGGCCTAAGTCGAGCTACTGACATTAAACAAAAGCGTTGCACGAGAGGAAACCCGTGGTTTCCTTGTTTCCAATATTTTTGAATCATATTTATTTTTCAAATAGGATTAATGAATCATTTTGATAATTAAAAAAATAGACTGTTTAAATGTTCTTCTATTATGAGTATGGATGGGTATGAAAGGGGAGCGCCATATTCATCCTTGTCACGTGGTGTGATCCTTGAGTAATACCTTACCCGGAAATTTAAAAATAAGACAATGTATCATCAGTTAATTTTATTTTTATGTGTTTGTAGGTTAAAATAAAAAAATAAAAGGACACGTTGTAGGTTATGGGGAAAACCCCATCACAATCAGCAAAGATGCGGGGACTCGAACCCGGGATTGAAGGGAGATAGGGGTGTGCGCTTACCACTGACCTAAAACTTATAGTGATTCCTTATTCTATAATTTTTGTATATATACTTATATTTTACATTTTTTATTATATGAATAAATATATATATATATATATATATATATATTGTTTTTTCTTGTTTTTTTTTGTTTTTACCTTTTTCCACTAGGGAACTCTGCAAGTGACATGGATATCAAAGACTAAATTGGAGCAGCAAGAACTTCAACTTCAACCACCACGTGACTTCATTTCATGATCCTCATATTTCAATTTCCTATTTGAACTCCCCTTCTATGCCTCTACCCCTTCTAAATTCCCTTTTCTTCAAACATTGCGGATAGTGTTATTTTAATTTGTGGGGTAGATGAAATAAAAATTTTGATTTTGTGTAAAAAAAATTCTTTTGTGTGAAAAAATATTCTTTGAAAAAAAATATGTGTAAATGGAAGGAAAAATTCATTTAACTTTGAACTTGATAATACAAATTACACACTTTGAAACTGAATATAAAATAATTTATCATGCTATGATTCTAATTTTAATCCATCTATAATTTCATGAGCATAGATTTTGGAAAGTGTAGATGTCTAATATGAAATGTCATCATTTATATTTTCATCCAAATAGAAAAAAAGAGATCACAACGCATGTCCTTTGGATAGTGGGGTATTAGTTTGAGTTCATGGGGTCCCCCAAATAAATATCATAGTTTTGGTGATCATTTTAGTTTTAATATGAGTATTCAAAAAAATAAAAAAATAATAAATTTTCACGTATATCAATGAAATGACCTAATGTGCGGTTTTCGGCACTTAGGGATCGTGACTCCATAGTTTTATGGACCAGAGTTAGTGATTTTATCTCTACTTGTGATAATTTGACTTTGTTTTTGATTGAGTTAACTCAAGATTATGCCCAAGTATGTAATCTTTATTTGGTGCCCTAAGGTCTTTGAGCATGGGAGTCATCAGCAAAGTCTTGCTACAAGGGTTGACTCTATTGAGTGAAATTTCAATATCCATAAAAAATTTGAAAAAAAAACAATAAAAAAACTTCTAAAAAATTTGAATACTCATCTTAATATTGAAATTTTATTCCACCTAGCACTTCCATCATTTTTTCCTTGAATAAAGATGAACCCCCATGTCTTTTGTGACACACAAAACATCATCATACTTTATGGAAATTGGATGAAATGTGTAGATGAATTTGAAAAAAGGAGTGGGCTTGGGATTAAGATCTTCTTATAAAACTATATTGTGTTAAAATATTTTTATGGGTTTCATGATTTTTTTGTATAAGGGCTTTTGGTGATCATTGTTTATTAAAATGTTTTTGGAAACGGGAATTCGAATTTCATATTCTTGTGATATATTTTTCTTGGGAATAGAAAATATCAATTTGGGGGTGTGATTGGACAATAATAAACAAATTTTAATTACATTTTAAAGGTATTAAATGTTCATTTTTGATCTTATAGGCCTATGTTAGTGGATTTTAATTTTGAACATCCATTCTCATTATTTGTACACTTAATGCCTAATGTACACCAATTTAGGCCCAATGATTCATCTGATTTTAAGGAATGTAATTATAAATATTTTAATTTGATATTTTTTAAAATTGATATACACTTAAATATTAAAAAAATTTATTTGGGGATCAATGTAGGATTCAAAAATGATGATGGGAATATTTGGTGATGAAAGAAAACAATTTTGGAGAAGGCAGATTGGACACCATCCCACTGATGAGAATGTGGGGCCCACCATATAGACCCACTGAATCCCATATTTCATGGTATCAAAGAAGAAATATATAGGAACATATAATTATGCATTATACAGTGCTAATTCATCCTCCATTGTGGTTATTAAGGCGGCCCAAATTAGAGATAAAATTTTAGGCCAGATTCTGCGGCCTAGAAAAACATCACACTGATTTAATAATATCTTGGAAACAAAATATTAATTTGGGATAAAAATTTACAGAGATCTAGGATAAATCTATAGATTCACTTTTATCTTCTATTTCCCACTCAAATTTGGCCATCTGGAAGGCCATCTAGGTGCTTTTGTTCAGCGGATGCAAGTCAGCTTCTACCTCGGGTCAAGAGTGGAAAAGTCCAAATTCCACAAGCTTTCAACCACCCTAAGCCTACCATAATCATGTGGGATGACTTTCACTATTGTATTCTCGACCTAAGGCTCCCAAAATTCTTATTTAAGGCAGTGTTGTTGGAGAATTTAATGATCTTGGATGCTTTACTTCATTGTAATGTTATGCTGCCACTTTTCCTTTGTAATATTCTTCCTCAATTGTAGGTTGTTTTAATTCAACTTAGTTTCTTAATAAAATTTCTTATATTCCAATTATTATGTTCTAATCCATCTCACTTTGATACCATTTCCTCAAGGTTTGAATTTATTCACACAAAACATTGTCAAATTATTCACACAACGATGGAGTGATCATTTTCTTTTTATTGTTTTCTTAATTCTTCAATTCCTCCCTCATGAGTCTACTTTCCACTTCCATGGAAAACATAGAATCAATGGAGGGATAACCCACTTGTGGATTGATCCAAGGGGGTAGAAAGGGGCTGGATTGGATTTTATTTATCATCCCATTAATGTCTAATAACTTATTTTAATTTATATTTTTATTTGATGATTTTAAAACTTCTTTGTCCTTGTTGAATTTTAAGGCCACATACTTCAAGTGATAATACAAACCTTTACCTTGGAGTGCTCATAAATTTGATCCTCCAAGTGTGTAGGTGATTAGTATTATGTTGTGTTGGTATTAAACAAGTAAGTGGTGAAGTTTTTTGATCTTCATGAATAAACCCATCTCAAATATAAGAATTTGAAACTGTTAAAAAAGGAATTTCATCCAATCCTTTCTCCAGTGATAACCTAGGATCAAATCATTCTTTCAAATTTAATTCACGTAATCCTGTAAGTTATATCTTAAAACCAATCAAAATTCAACTCAATGTTGGAAACTTCATAGCCAAAACAATCCATAGAATTTATGTGTCTGTAGGTTTCTTCTTAGGTCTCTGAGGATTCAACAACCCAAGATAAACTACAAGCGACCGCTTAACCCTAAAATCTTGGGTAAATTTGGGTGAGACCAATACTTATCATCAAATACAAAATTAGGGTTTTATTACCTAATATATGTTTTCTAAATCTAATTTCCAAGGTCTTTTATAAACATCCTCTGATACCATGTATAACGACCTAACCCCAAAATCCCAGAGCTAGTTCATTATTATAATACATTGGTATGATTATAAGGAATCAATTCCAAAAGGACCAATCAATTTATTTGTCTTTAAAAAGAGATTATATACAATAAAATATCATTAAAATTCAAAACATAATATGCACATAGTCCATTATTTTATAATTATATTATTCTAATAGATTAAACCTTCATATCAATCATAAAACACTTCCTATAATCCTGGGAAAGTAAAACATATGAAATGGGTGAGCTCAGATGCTCTATAAGGTTAAACAGTATAGAAGAAGCTTTCATAAATAAGAATATACTTTTAAGGCAAGGTATAAAACTAAAACACAAGCCATTACAAATAATATTAATCCTAATATGGAAAGAATAAATAAAATAATTTCATTTAAACATTCACAAGCATATTATAATAGTCAAATAATCACATGTAATATCTATAACTAATCTCAAAATGAAAGGAATGCATAATGTCGAACAACTGAAACATACCGTCGAGGCCTCGGCCAAGACATATGAAAATAAATGTTTATAGCCTCAGCCAAATCCAAATATAGTTTGTCTCATGAGACCTACCGATGCATTGAGGGGCTATAGCGGGCTCTTTATGTCACTTACTAAGTCAAATACATTCCTCATATGAAAAGGGTAAAGCATAACATAAACATTCGCATTATAGCTAGCATACTAAATGTTAATACTTTAACCATAAACCATGAATGGTATCAAAATTCATCATCCACCATAAAATATATCATAATCCCTTCAATACAATATAGAAGATTGTATCATAATAAATCAACATAATTTAAGCATAAAATCCAACTAAGGATGTTTTCATAGATGAAATTAACCTAATAAAATCAGTAAAACTCTTTGAGAGAGATATCCCTATTTTACTTTGAAATATTTTCAAATACAAGCAATTATCGAAGAAAACATTTCTTTTGAAAATAAATTTGTAGTATTTTATGGGAAGATTCAAAATGATAAGTTGAAAAAGTGGTGGAAAAATCTGCTCACTCCGTATAAGTTAAAAAAAATCATTCCTTAATTTGTTGAAAAGGTCACAAAGTGCCTTGTTTGGAAAATGAAAAAAAAATATTCATTTCAAAAAAATTTATAAAAATTCAAAAATGGGTATTAAGTACTTTAAACAATTATAGAGAAAAATATTTTAAAATTTATTTTCATGAAATATGGACACGGTCGATAAATATGCCCCTATTGGATACTTATATATAAAAAATCATAGATAAAAATGAGATTGAGAAATTAACCATTACCTTGTATTATATTTTAGTAGAGGGTGTATTAACCTTCTGTATAATGATTAAATAATTTAATGAAATAATAAACTAACTATATCTATATTGATAATCTCATATATGATCCTATTATATTATTCGATTAATAATATTTCAATATTACCATTGTTTTGGGTGTTAACTATTTTGTTTCCTATGCATGTTTTGTCATGTAAGTCATGTTTCCTATGCATAGGAAATATTGTATTCAAATAAAAAATAATATTAATTTCATAAATATTATATTTTCTTATCATATATCTTTTATAATCATTCTTGAATGATTAACGTGGAGAATGAATCTCATCGCGTCGTGGACACGGTAGGTCGTACGTATGTACGAGCGACAATATCATTCCCTCAATGATTAAATGGTATGAAATTGAATTGTATATTAATTATACATAATAATATTTATGTAATATTCATTATTTATCTCCATTATACTTATTATCAAACCCATCCAAATAAATTAGTTTTGAATAACAAATTACACCACGACATGGAGATGATAAGTTGTACATACACACACATGGTGACATTGCTATTCGTAGGAATAATAAAATGAGGAATATGGTTTTCCCATAACTATAATATATTCTCAGTATATGTATTATACTAGATTTCGGTACTTTGATATGGAAAAAACATATAAAGTGAAAATAGAAGATGAAAATAAATTTGAAAGATGTGATAAGACAATTACCTCTTTTTCAGATCTCTCCTTTTGATTTGCACAAAAGGAATCCATAGGATGGATTTATGACCAATTTATGGACTATAGTATTTTATAGGAAGGTTTTGATAGTAAATGGGTGGGGTTTTGTGAAACCAAATGGATTTGGATGTGTGAACTAAAGATAAAAAAAGTTCTCTTTTTATAAGAGGGGTGAGGGACACTTTTGGGAGATCTTAAAATATTAAAATAATGTAAATTAAATTTCGGATCAAAATGGTCCCAAAAATCATTTATATATAATATAAGATTATTTTAGATCAAATAAAAATAATCCAATTAAAATTATACAATTTTTGTATATTTTTTAATCCTTATCTTTTTTGTTTAACCCTTATTTTACTCTTTTTAATATTACCATGATATTATGTTGTTTAAAATTTTTGAGTTATTGTAATTACCATAACATGTCAAAAAGACTCCAAAAAGTGCCATTGATGAAATATTTGGACTTATCCTCACCATTTTTCTAAATCTTATATTTTTAATAATTTAACATCATTTAATAAAATATTTTATATTTTAAAAAATCAATAGTGTCAATTTTAACACTATTCATTAGTTGAATTATAAAAATGTCATTAAAGGAATAAAAATTCAAAACAATCTTTTAAATCATAAAAAATGTCAAAATTATCCATAAAATTCGATTATTTCATAAATTATGTTAGATAATAATTATTTTAATATTTATAATATCATTTATTTGATTCATTCATTAATTAAGAAATTACTACATAATCTTTCTGACACCATTTAATTTAGTTATTTATTTACTAAAAATTATAAATAAATTACCATGTTGTAGGTAATTTTTTTATATCTCTAATAAATATTTATAGTCTAATATATCACTTTTATAACCCATATTAAAACTGTTTTAGTTATGAGAGACAATATTATGACATCCTAGTTTGTATTTTAAATAAAATATTTATAAGTGTCATAATCACATCCAAGTTGCTCCAAGTTGCTCCAAGTGGTCCTAAAATCTTCAAAAGAATTATCATGGTCTGGATACACTCATCCAATTAAATTAATACAAGTGTTATGGTAGTTTAATATTATTATAATATTTTTTTTACTTGGAATTACCCAATTTACCTTTAACTGTGGTAACTAAAATAATTACTAATGTAACTATTCATAATTCTAAAAAATAAAAGGAAAATATTTACATAATTTATACCCAATGATTCCAAATATGGAATCCATTTTTAAAAATTCAAAACAAATAAATTTTCTTAATTAATATAAAATTAATCTCTTTTGACAAAAGGAGAGAAGTTGTTTTTTAAAAGTAAAAACCATCAAACTATTAGCTTGTGTTTATATCTAATTATAATGTGAAAATAACTTCAATTACCTTAATTCTATTATATTATGAAAAAATCTAACTATACAATAAATACAATTAAAAATATCATCTAACAATATTAATAAATTAGATGAAAACCCATTTTTGAATTAAAATGCAGTATTTTTAATTATTCATTAAAAATGAAAGTTACCAAAAAAACACCAAAATTTATCCCAAAAAAATTTGATTTCCCACGCCCAAATAATAATTTTATTTTTTCAAATTAAATATATAAAAGTGTCAAATATTGAATTTAAAATGGGTTCACCAATAAAAGGTGGGAAAACTATATTTTAAAAATACTTCTTTTATCTGAAAAATTGAATTTATTCTTATATCATGTAATATAAAATAAATGTTAAAATTATATATAAAATACAAAATATGGTAAATACTATTCATAACTACTAATTTGATGCTGATATTTTATTAAATAATTATATTTTATTGATATATCATTGTTCGTTAAGACTAGGCCTTGCGTGTAACGCAAGACAAATCATTATTGTGTGTAGCATAAGCTTAACATTGTGTTGAGTAAAAAGTAAAAAGTAAAATATATAAATAAATTTACTTATAAATGGGAATATTATAAAGTCTCAGGGTGTTATAATGATTTATTTTTACTTATCTAAACAAAAGGAATGGTGAAATATGGTAGATTAAATAGATACATACAGGTTTATGAAAAGGACCAAAAAGACAAAAAGAAAATCTCCAAATAGAATCAAGAGCTATATCCCAGTCATATACTTCAAACTACCATGCTATAACTAAATCATACATTTACAACTGGGCACTTTCCCCTATCCCAACCTATATTCATGATGTCTATCTGGGTACCAAATGGAAGCCTGGACAGGTTGTGAGATATACTCAGTAGGACACCACCAATGGTGTCTAGAAATATCCAAAAAAATCATATAATATGATTAGTGTTCATATATAATGAAGGTAAAGTAGTAAAGGAAACGATAAAGGGTCTTCTCTATTTCCGGAAGGACACCAGGCTGACACTGCCTACTTCAACCCATGATAGCTAAATCTCTAAACATATATCACCAAAAAATATATACATATAAGTGTATATGAATGTATGTATATACATATGAGCTATATACATAGTGGATTTTATATCCAGTTGAATACATACATAGTGTTATCCATGACCCAATACATAACTCAAGCATACATGTCTAGTCACAAGAATATCAAAAGGCTATAGGGGACTCCATGACTGAGTATCATAGATCATAAGGCTTCTCATTCCCATGAATCATTGGTTAAAGGGATCCCATGATGGATATCACAAGTATATGGTACACCATTCCTGGTATCACAATTATAAGGGAATCCATGCCCAGTATCACAAATATAATGGATACCATTCCTGATATCACAAATATAAGGGAAATCATCCCCAGTATCACAAGTATAAGGGATTCCATTCCGGGTGTCACTAGTATAAGAGATTCCATGCCTGGTATCATAGGTATAAGGGACATCATGCCTAGTATCATAAGTATAATAGTCAAATGAATTTTATTATTATTAATGCTCTATTAAAACAAGAGAGTAACCATTTTTTATACCAAATCGTGTGACATCATTGTACCACTAACTTTCCATTTAATATATTATATTTATTACATTTATGATTCAATCAAAAAAACTAATAGAATAAGGTTTTCTCATTTAAGCATTTACAATATCAAGGAAAATTACATAGGCTTGCCTCAAGGGGTGGGAATAGTTAAATTGGTCTTATTCTGACATAAATAAGGAGACAATAAGTCAATCAATCAAGGCACCAAATTAAAAATGGGATAAGCATATTTTTATGGAAATACATGGATGCTTATAAAAGTGTAATTTCAAATCTTAATATAAAATAGAAATAATTAAGGGATAATTACTAAACCAACTACCTAATGTCTGTAGGGGAACACTCATCCAGTATCGACCATTAGTTTCCTATTGATTAGAAGAAAACAACAAAAAACACAAACACCCAGAAAATAGGGAATATGAGATTGCACTAAAATAACTCCATTGAGAGGAAGAAGGATGATGAAATGAGCTAATTTAATGGATAGATTATCGGTATGAAACCAACAAGACAAATGAATCCTGAATCATAGTTTGGATGGAATAATTGGATTAAATCCAACCTTTATGCTTGAGAGAGATCAATGTGAGTATTGGAGGGGATGTTCACCACTAGAATAGAAAAAAAAAGTAGAGGGTGAGTTATAAAGAGAGGGGGTGGTTATTTTTCCCATGTTTTAAAGGCTGCATGGTTTGGTTTTATGGTTAGCCAAACCATGAACCAATCATTCATCCGACTCTATCCTAAGACAAACATTGCAAAACTTCTAGGGCACGGTTATAAAAAACATGTGCAGCCCATGTGAATCCTCTACCTCAGACTCACAATGTTTTATAGTCCAATTTCATTATTTTATCATACTGTGAAACCTCTATAAGTGTACAAGATGACCACACATAATTTTTCATGGTCATGCGGATTGGGTTTCATGGCTTTTAAGAATTGTTCATCCCAGCTATTTGCTTCTAAATTTTGGGCTTCGAATAAGCCCCAGATGTTTATGTTTACTCCATAACATCATTATATAATTCTATTAAGATAACATTAAGTAATCAAATAGAAATTAAAAGGTTACAAACCATGAAAAAATCCTGGATCGTATAGTCTTCCCCCTTAAAGAAACTTTTCTCTGAGTTTCCCTTCCAATGGTGGTAAAACATCATCAAAGAATAACTCCAACCACTGAGGATGTATGTCGGCCTATCTCTCCCAGATCTTGTCCTATACATGGCTGTTCTTCCATATAATTTGTACTAAATGGATAGACCATCCTCAGCGATCGTTCATGCTCTAGTGTACAATAGGGTTAGGATTTCCCTCAAAGGATGCATCTACCTATAACTCAATCTCATTAAGATGAACGATATGATATGGATCTGAATAGTTTCTAAGAATCTATAAAACATTGAAGATTTCATGAATAGTCTACTACCTCTAAGGTAACTGAAATTAATAGGCTACCAGAATAAATCTCTCCACAACCTCAAAAGGTCCAACGAACTGAGGTGAAAGATTCCCTTAACATCTAAACCATCGATGTCCCGATCTAGGTGAAACACATATGAAAACCCAACCCTCCAACTTGAAATTCATAGGGACAATTTTCTTATGACTTCTAGTTATATGGAGATATAAATATCTTATCTCTAATCAAATATACCTACTATAAAGTCTCCTGAATGATATAAGGTCCAGAAAAGGCTTCCTAACATTCCTTTAACCATCACTAAGGTGAATAGAATGGCCTTCCATATAAATCCTCATAGGGAATCATATTTATCATCACCTAGAAGTTGTTATTGTAAGATAACCCAATAAGAGGATTATGTTTCTCCCAAGAACCTCCAAAATAAAGTAAGTATTCTTAAAAAATACACTTTAGTGCCTTTATTTTCTATTCTTATTCACCATTTGTCAGAGGGTGAAAGGATATGCTCAAAAGTATATATGTACCCAAATATATCTATAACCACTAATAAAACTTTGACATGAAATGAGTTTCCCTTTATAAAATTATAGTTTGAGGGACCCCATGTAGAAATATAATCTCACATACATATAGTCTCACAATATCATCCACTGAGAATATGTCTATAATATGTAATAAATGAGTGACCTTTGTGATCCATTCTATGATCACCCATATTACATCATCTCCTCAAGGTGATCTCGATAATCCATTCAAAAAATCCATCTTTAAATTATCCCATTTCCACTCAGGCATGGGAAATAGCTGTAAAATCTCTACTAGACACTGGTGCTCTACATTTACCTGCTGATAGATAGAACCTTGACTAACAAAACCAGATGACTCACTTTTCATAGTTGGATCCCATTATTAGAGATGTAGATTATGATACATATTTGTAATCCCATGGTGTAATACTGAAGTAAAACCATGTTAATTTCCCATAAAATCCTTTCAGATGTCTGTATGAACCTAGATTCATCCATGGATTCTTAAGATCTCATCCCCATCCACAACCCAACCTAGAGGTAGTCCATCTCCTGAAATACTCTCCCTTAGGACTAGGCCCTCGAGATATGATACCTGAATCATCTTCACTCTCTAAATAATTGAAGAGGTAAATTATATAAATGTACGTAAATAATATTCATAATGGTCCTAAACCTCTAAGTGGATCTTAGAAAATAGTTCCATAAGCTGTCACTCATCACTGACCTCTCTAACTGCCTGTGTATAAGGACTCCAACTCAGATAATCCACTATAGAATTTCCATTCCTAGGTGTATAAAAAATATCAATGCCAGAAGAATGTAGGTATTCAACCCAAATTCTCTTCCTAAGGTTCAATTCATGCTGTGTGAAAATGTACCTAGGGATTTTGTGGACTGTAAACACCATAAAACGCTCTCCCAGTAGGTAGTTACTACAAAAATGTAAGGAATTGAGAACAACTGCCAACTCAATATCATGTGCCAGGTAATTACTCTAATTATTTGATGAGACTCATAAAACATTTCTTGATATTATTTCTCAGAACTTTTCCTATCCCAATACCTGATGAATCACAATATACTATATAAAATTTTCCTAACTCTAGTAGAATCAGGATTGGTGCTAAATTCAATCTCCCTTTTATCTCCTAAAAGGATTTATCATAGTCTTATGACCTAATAAAAATCACTCCCTTATTATTCAAACTCATGAGAGGTTCTTTTAGGCACGATAAGACTATTATAAATTTCGTATAATATCCAGACAACCCCAGGAAAGGAATTATGTCAACAACAATCTTAGACTTTTTCCAAGGTAACTATAGAACTCACCTTCTCTGGGTCAATATATACTTTGGAATCTAAATTAATATGACCTATCTAGTGCACCTTATTAATCCAAAAGTATAATATGATGAGATTAGCATATATTTTTTTCTCTCTAAGTGTATTCAAAATGATATCAATATGTTTTTCATGGTCTTTTCGATTATGACAATACACTAATACTTCCAACAATGAATCCAAATATGGGTATAAAAACCCAATTCATGAAATCTATGAAAACTACAAGGGAATTCATCAGGACGAATGACATAAATAGAAAGTCATAAATTCCATACATGTAATGAAAAGCTACACAATGTATATACAAAGGTATAACATGTACCTAGTGATATCTTTTCCTCAAATCAATCTTTTATAAAATCCTCACTTCATAGAGCTGGTCAAAGAGGTCATCGATAAAATGAAAAGGATATAGATTCTTCATAGTAAGTTGATTCAACTTTGGGTAATCCACAGATATCCTTATGTTTCTATATACCTTATGGTCAAAAGGACTAGTGAACCCCATGGATAAGTATTGGGTAATATAAAGCCTTTATCTTTTAATTCATCTAGATATCTGTTGAGATCCTACAACTCTGTAGTGGCCTTCCTATAAGAAGGAATGGACGCTAGTGTAGCTCCTACAACTAGCTCAAAATGTAACTCCACCACTCACTAGGGAGGAGAACTATACAAATATTTTGGGAATACATTCCTGAATTTATTTACTATAGGAGTAAAATTATCTTCATTCATTCCATGATCATATATACATAGGCTAGAAAACTAGGCTTTCACTCTACCAAGCTCACAATGCTTTGGTTTAGATCCACATTCCTGGACATCCAATTCACCCTTGTGGAGGTAACTGCCTCAATCTGGTGATGTAAACAATACCATCTAGGGATAGGAGTCCACAAAAGTGTGAAAGGTGACTAACCTATATATCCTGAGAATGACATCAAATCACTTCATTTCAAGGAAGAATTGGTCCCATAAGTGATGACAGCTACCTACCTCAAGGGGTAATTCCTTCCACTAGGGTACACTCTCTGATCAAATCCCAAATGGATTATAATGTGTCATCATGCCATACCAATACTCAATATCAAGCCCAAGTCTTTCCAAAATAGCCTTATTGATAAAGTAATTTGAATATCTCATATCGAATAATGAATACATGATAGAGGAGGCTACTAGAATAGTTCCTAGAACTCTAGATGGTTTGGAACCCAACTCCTCATGTAAAGGATACATTTCATAAATCTTGAATGATCCATGGCCCTGTACTTCAACCTGACTACCAAGAGTGGGTCTACTATATTGGCACATCATATCAGAAGCCTAGAAACCTCATACATATATACCTCCTTGGCTTATAGGGAATATGGTAGACTAACTTTTGGCCTAATATAGAGCTACTTATCCTCCTCCTAAAGGTGGAACTAATATGGATCATCTCCCAATATGGACAAATGCAAAGGTCCTATAAAAACTATAAAGGCACCCAAACCTTCTAAAGTATCATAAATAAATGGAATATCTAGGAAACTTGGGACACTATTTCCCTATCTTCCACACTGGAGAGAAACTAAATTATTATCAATGGGTGTCATCTAGCCACTTATTCTCCCACATCTAGTCTCAAAGAAACATTTTTTTCTAGTAGTATAACTACTTCCTAGTATTGGTTCTGAACTTCCTTGACCCAAACTGTCAGCTTTCCTTTGGTTCCACTTGGTGATGAGGGCCTGTTTTACTGTTTTTAAAATGGAATTCCACTAAAATTCATTTAACTGAGATCGGATTTAGTATATGATACCATCCTCAAAAAGACTCATTGCCACCAACGTGTCACCAACACGTGTCAATGAAAAGTGATGAATCTCTCTGAACTAGGATGAATAATCCATCAATGACATAGTACCATACTGTAGATTCAAAAAATATCTATCCCATTCTACTCTCAGTATTAGAGGAAATAAATAGTCATAAAAACTTTCTGAAAACCAACCCTATCCATACCCTGATAATGATATTCTAGGTTATAAAATCCCACCATCATCTAGAATAATCTAAAATAATATACATAGCAAGATTCACTATCCTATCAGGAGGTTTCTTATGGTTCTCAAAGATATTTAACATGGCTCTATCCATCAATCTGCAACCTGAGGGCTATTATCACCTAAAAATGTGGTTAGATGTTGTTGGTGAAAATCTCACGTCAGTTATTCCATAGAAGGGGAACCCCATAGATATCCATGAATGTGTTTTATAAGTTAAAGAAAATCCTCACAAATTTAGGAATATACACCCATATCATATATAATAGAAGGTGCCATATGATTCACTTCTGGTGGTAACAGTGGTGGTGTAGCACCCACCACCTATGGAGCATAGTCGTCACCACCCTCATGGCGCATGACTCAAGGACATCGAGGTGGAATATATTTACAAATATCAAGAACACTGCTCGGATATGATTTTATAATGGAATCATCCAATTGTATAAATATAGAACAAGTATAAATCCATTCCCTAAAAAATTCACAATCTTATGCCTACTCCAAAATCCATGTTTGGGCGACGTACGGATCATAAGAATAAAAATAGAAATGGTCTACTACCCACTACTAAGGTCAAGTTAAGGTGAAGTAATCAGTGATAATTCAGGAGTCCCAGTATACATAGTGTCAATTATAATATATAATGGAAACACTCATTATGTTTAATTTGTAATCTCTATTTAATGGTGACCATTTCAATTTTTAATTTTAATCCATTTAAAATTGAATTGATTTAAATATAATATTTTTAATGGTTAAATTGGTTAGATCGCTGCTTCCAATTTATAAAGTCTCATCCACTTTATAAATTGAATTATTTCATCAATTTAATCCCAACCATAAACCTGTTATATCCCATGCGATTAGTGGTCCATGACTTAACATTCCATTATTGACTGCTTAAGGTGTCAGCATCAAGATATGTAGGATAACACTATTAGTTTGATGTAGGAACTTTAAGTAACCAATTATGATTCTAATTTCCTTGAAAGAAATTTTATCACAATTCTATTTATAATATTCATGGTGCTCATAGAAATCTTTGTAGATATACGAAATGAAATGCAGCGATATGGCATGGCATAATGTATGACATGTGAATCTCTCTGTCCCTACAACGATGCATGATCCAACACATTATTGTTGTATTAGGAAAAAGGTAAAATGGAATCCGAAATCATCATAATAACCATCACACATTATGTGCATCACCCAATGGTGAAACCAAAAAACAATAATACACAAAATCTAAAACAGCAATACCCATCCATGGTAATTTGGATTTTCTCTTTACAAGGGTTAGATACTCAAAATAAAAATCTTATTACCAAATTATGACCCTTTCTAGTCTCCTTTATACCATCCCAAAATAGTAAGTAAAATAAAAGAAACCTTTTATTCCAATTTATAATTTCCAGAACCTAGTTTACTCATAAGTAACAAAACTTAGTTAGTCACATAGCCTCAAGTGTGCCTCCTTGTATGCCAAAGGCTTCCAACTAAGAGTGAGGTTCTATGATGGTATAGTGGAGAGATTATTCCCTTATAATTAAACTATCACAATGGAATAATAAATGAATAAATAATGGAATATTAATTTAAATTAACAATAGAATAAATATAAAACAGATAAATAAATAACCATCATTTGCAATATCTAGTAACATATATAGAATGATGCAATGTCATGTGTCTAAACAAAAGGAATAGTCAAATAAAGAAGATTGTAAAGATATAGAAATGTATATTAAAATGATCAAAAAGACCAAAATACTATCTCCAGATAGCATCATGAGCCATATCTTAGTCCTTTTCACCCCGCTCCCATACTACAACCAAATCAAGCATCGACAACTGGGTTCTTACCCTTATCCCTACCTACATCCAGGAAGTATTTCTAGGTACCAAATGTAATCTTTGATAGGGTGTGAGATATACTTAGTAGTCCACCTCTAATAGTATCTAGAAGTATCCAGTTAGATCATATAATATGAACAGTTTTCAAATATAGTAATGGTAATGTCATAAATAAAATTGTAAAGGTTCAACTCTAGTTCCTAAAGGACACCAGGATGACATTAATTGCATTGGCTTATTCTGGTAAAACATTTGAATAGATATCACTATAATAATATACAAATAATTTTATATTCATGTATGTATATATATTATCTATATACATAGTGACAATTATAGACATATATATACATATGAAGTGCTAACCAAGACTTGAGGCATAACTCAATCATCCATGTCTAGTCACTAGAGTATCAAAAGGTAGGAGGGGGTGACTGGCCTATTATCATAGGTATATGGGATTCCATGACTAGTATCATAAGTATAAGGTGTGAAATGACCAGTATCACAAGTATAAGAGACTCCATACCTGGTATCACATTTATAAGGGATTTCACAAGTATAAAGGACAAAATGCCTGGTATCACATGTATAAATGACATATTTCCCAGTATCACAAGTATAAGGGAATCCATTAATATTATCACAAGTATAACGGTCAAATATAATTTATTACAATTAAAGTTCTATTAAAACAAGGGTGTAACCAGTTTTTATACCAAATCATGTTACCTAGTCATACCCATCACTTTCCATTTAATCCATTCAAGTTATTACATTTATGATTCAAGCCAAAACCGTATAGAAGATAGTTTGTTTCCTTAGGAACTTACAATATCATGGTGAATTTCATAGTCATGCCTCAAGGGGAGGTAATATTCAAAGGGTTCCTATTTTGAAATGAATAAGGAGATACTAATCCAATCTATTAAGGCTCACCAACTAAAGAGGGGATAAATATATTTTTATGGAAATACACAGATGTTATGGAATGCGACATCATAACGCATAATATAAAATATAAATAATTTTGTAATATTTAATATAACACCTTCCATATTCATGTAGAGTAACACTCATCTAGTATCAGCCTTTGGTTTGGTCCAGATCGGAAGAAAATGGAAATACTAACAAATTCACTAAAAATAGGGCATATGAGCTCACAAAAAAAAATTTCATCGATAGGAAGAATAATGATGAAATGGTATAAAGGAATGTAGAGATTACTGGTACACAACTAATGAGATATATGGATCTTGAATCAAATTTTGTATGGCATAATAAGATAAAATCCCACCTTTAGGCATTAGAGAGATCAACATGAGGAGGGGAGAGTGGTTTTCCACTAGAATAGAAAATAATGGGAGAGGGGGTTATAAAGAGAGGGTAAATGGTCATTTATCCCAATTATTAATGGATGCACGGTTTGGATTCATGGTTGTACAAATTGTGAATCAACTATGCATATATATATATCCCAAGAAACCCCTTCCACAACTTTTAGTGCACGGTTATACAAACCATCTACAATATGTGTGCACTATCTTCCTTAGTCATGCATGGTTTTGTGGCATGGTTTCACATTTTTAGCTAGTTTTTTGACCCCCTGACGGTGCATAGGATTACTAAGCACAGTTTTTTCTAACCATGCAGACTCGGCTCCACAATTTCTATTAACCATGTAGCCCGGTTGTTTCCTCCAAAATTTGGGGGCCTGGGATTTGAATCATCCCTGAATGAAATTGTTTCCTCTATAACCTCATAAGGTATTTCCATTAATACAAAATTTAGGAATCAAACTGAAATTGAAATGTTTCTTACCTCAAATTAAATAGCAGATCTTACCACTTGATGAATTTTGGGAGTATCAGACCTCAAAACCCAATTTTTTGGAGAAGAAAAATTAGGTTTATGGGTGTTGTTCATGGTTTGTCAAAATTTATATCTTGTCATTTGATGGGTATATACCTTGGATAAAAGTTGTGCATGGTTGGAACATAGTTTTCCAACTCATGATGGTTTTAAAAGAAGAAAAATGATGATTTTTTCCATCCTCATTTAAAAGCTCCACCCCTCTTTTCATGCTCTCCATGTGGATAGTATGGGAGGGACACTCAAGATCCTCTAAATATCCTCCTTCCCTAGAGAAATATTCTCCTTCTAGACTCCATTTATAGTTTCATTCGCCATCTTTGAATCTTTTATGTGAGTCTACGACTCCCCCTTCCTACTTTCTTGATTTCTTTTTCCATCTTAAATTTTATCTTCAAACGCAGTAATTCACCCTATTTTCAGAGTTTTTTTACATTTATTTGATCTCTCTATATTTGGATCGATTTAAATCATGATATTGGATGATTATACCATCCTATGTTTGAGTTTGGTGGTATATATTATTTTACCTCAATGTTGTGTTGTTTATGAAATATTGTTGTCATGCCACACACTGTATTTTTGGAGCATCGATCCTAAATTGAAAACCATTAAATTTTATTGGATATCCTACTATATAGATCCCATAGAAATACCTTTGACATTGTTATAGGTTAATACCTAAAATCGTACCACTACAAGGGTGTGTCGCTCATATTTCCTTCACAAAGAATGTTCATAATTACCCAAAACACCACTAAATGTGTTTGTATTAGACATTAAAGAAGAATAATCTAATGAGGTAAACAAGGAATTGGTTGAATTGATCTCAAGATTATATCCATAATAGGACCATGTTATATTATGGTGTATTCCTTATAATAGAAGGTTCGAATGATATGTAAGACTCTCATGAGAAAATTCTCATGATGGCCTTGTTGCTTGTGTAGCCAAACACCTTTCTAAGGTGTGTAGGCTTAATTATTTGGTATAAATGACTAAATGAGATCATTAAAGGGGGTGTGTTAAGTTTTTTCATACTTGGATCCTTTAAACCATGATCAAAGTTATTATTATTGTAAGTGAAATGTGTCATAATTAATGGTTAAATGGAACATCTATTTACTTGTACGTTCTTACCTCTTGAAGGGAGTTGATCAGTTAAATGAGTAATAATATACCATGGGTTCTTCTCATAGTCTTTCTATGTGTTTAAAATGAAATGGAGAAAATGAATAGTTTAATTAGAAATTATTAAATATGATATGATACTTGTTCATGGAATTCCTTATATATGATGTGATACTGGGCATGAAATCACTAAGAAAGGTTTCCCTTGCCTGATGACACTGAGCATAAAGTCCCTGGGAACTGTGTCCCTTACCATACGATACTTGAAATTTCATCCCTGTGAATGTTTCCCATACATTATGATATTGGTAATGGAATCCCTTACATTGTGATACTTGGTCATCGCACTAATTAATTAGAACATGAAACCCATTATTAATATTTATCTAGTGGATGTCTAGATATTCAACCTCAGGTCCACATCACTGCATGTATATATTTGATAATTATTTTATGATGTATGCATGTATATAAATTATGGAAGGTGTGAAGAAAAATTCTAGGTTATCGCAAATTAGGTATGGTCAGATATGTTTCCATCAAGAAACTAATCCTGACTTTTTAGGTTTCATTTATTAATTTTTTCATTATTTGTTATACCTATACACTACTATATTTTATATGGACATACTAGATAACATAAAACAATATTTTTGGTGTCCTAAGTATTATGTATCACACACTATTTGGGATTTTATTATACTGGGGTACCCAAACATCCCTCATGGTTAAAGTGTTAGGTTTTGGATTTAGTTTTATTGTTATATCTCTAGGATATGGTAGATATTAGCACGAGACTTTTCAAGAGATTTAGATGCTCATAAAGATATCCTAGTGGATATTTATTCATTTTATTATTCTTGTAATGCATTTTATAACTTGTTTTATGTTTTATTATTAATTTTATGTAGTCTCGTCTAGACATGCTTCCATAGTTTTATATGTGGAATCAATCCCTTTCTTAGTTATTGTTATATTGTACTTATTTTTCCATTTTTATACTGCTTTTATTGTTGTTTTATTATTATTATACAGTTTTTTTACTTAGATCATGAGGGTATAGTCTCCCCACTATACCATAATCATATCCTCACTTAATGTTAGAATCCTCTTGGGTATAAGGAGGCATGCTTGAGCCCAGTGGTCACCTTTCTCGGGGCACCGTTTAAGTGGATTCTGGGTCGGGACATTTCAAATGGTATCAAAGGAGGTTTATTTTCCTTTATCTTACTATTTTGGGTTGGTAGACAGGAGACTAGAAATTTTTCAACACTTGATAAATGGAAATTCATGGGAGTGATCAACTTAAGCATGTGGAATGGACCAAGTATCTAGAGATGGGGATAATTTTCATGATATTCATTGTTATAGTTGATTATGATTTTACATTGAGTGAATAGTGAACTTTTTCTAGTTACTGGATTATGAGATTTACATAATTTTACCCTTGTCATGGTATGGAAAGAAGTTACATGAATCATTATAGTCATATATAGATTTATATTCTCTCAAAATTCTAGACCATGTAGGTTGGAATTTTATACTATGTGATATAGTGATTTGTTGCTTGGGTGTTATTCCATGATTCTATGATTTATTTAGCATGATCTATTATACAACATTTTTATGTAATTATTATTCAATTTTATAAGATTATTTATCATGTCTATATATTTATCATGATTGGGTAAGTAATTTCCTTGTTTCACTTCATTTACTTCATTTTGTAGCATGCCTTGTTATAATTTTGATATATATTTGGTTATTAAAGTTCCAAAATCAACCTAAATGGTAGTTTCCTATATATTATGATTTTAGAACCATGACTAACCAATCATGACATGTTTAATCCATAGACCATTGGTTTCATGGGATGAAACATAATTGTTTAGATTAAATGGGAGACAATTTTCAATGTATAAAGTGTATGGGCACTTCATAAATTGGGAAATGGTAACTTATATAATTGATCTATCATTTAAGATATTTATATACCCAAAGACCATTTTATAAATATAAAGTCTATTAAATTTTGTCTTTAAATGATTTTTTTTCTTATGTATGTTTTACATGACACGACCCAAGTTCGTTGGTCATTATTCTAAATTATTATCTGATAAACCCATTAAGGATGTTTTAAAAAAATTATTGATTGGATTTATGGGACCCTTATAGGTCACTTTTATTTTTCCAAGATGTTACCCAAATAGATCACCTTCATTTTAATATGCCTTAGTATTTAACCCCATAAGGGCATATTTATGTTATGTAGGGATGGTTATTTAAAGTGTTATCAGCCGTTTATATGGTGTAACACAAAAATATATGGTGTAATCTTACTGAACTAGTCCCCTAGAACTATAAAATTCCTTTTATATATTTTCAGAGTTTTGTTATTATGAGTAATTAGTGAATTAAAATTCCAATTACTAACTAAATGGTGCCTATATATTGTAATTGTAAGTTTATTTTACTAATCCAATAATTAAAGCTTATAAATAAATTAATTATTTTTAAAAAGTAATTTTTAAGAAAAGATATCTAAAAATGATTGGATTTTAGCTAAATATTAATGTTTACAATATATTTTGTTACAACTTTGATATGTGTATTATGGGGTTAGATAAATTAAGTACCATGAACTATTTACTTATAAATGGTACTTGTTGTTTTAAAATTGATCCTTGAAATGTTTAAAAAAATTTGAATTAAGGTAATGGATTAAATGAAACCACTTTGAGGTGTTCATACCTTGAAACCTAGGTAAGGGTTTTCATTAATATTTCCATATCGATTTATTAGGACAATAATGTGGATGTTTCCCATGGGTTCTGGTTGTCTTTTTTTAGGTTGTGTTGAACCTAAAGTATTGGTGATAGTCCTAGTGAGTCTTCCTAGAATGACCTAGTTATAAGTTCATTGCTTTCTATTTGAGTAAGGGGAAATTTGAGTTAGTTATAACCCTCAAAAAATAAAAACATTACTAAATGATTATGATGTGTTTCTATCTTGAGGTTTTGTTTAGGTGTCACTTTTCCCTAGAAGGACTCTTATATTCTAAAATGACACTAGGAATGGATGGGTGGTCATTTAGTAATTTGACCCTTGTTTGGGACATGATCATCATGTAATTATCAGTTTAAGAGGGGTTTAAATGCCTAGGGCATTGATATTTACTTAATGGGTCATGTGATCCTTCTTCTTATTTGGTGATTCATGACTCAGGAGGTCGTCAGGTTAAGTAATAGTGGTATGGGAAAATATGACTCTGTAAATGTTATTTTGTATGGGTCATCAGGTACTGAAATTAATAAGGTTGATAAGACAATGAATAGTATCAAGGATGTGTCATTGTGTTGATGAAATATTAGGGTAGTATGCATTGATACACATTGTGCATGTCAAGTAGGTAGAATGGTACAGTGAACTATATGAGTTTAGTGACAATAATTTAAATCTAGAGCTATTATTATTGAATAATAGGTCATCTCTGAGGTAGAGTGTCCTTAGTGTTAGAGGAAACCTATGTTGTCTCAATTCTCTGGATGAAGTTCCAAAGAGGATCGGCTATTTTGACATGATGGTCGGTTTGTCTTGGATTTTATGCCTAATGTTATGGTGTGCATGGAAATTAATAGGGAGTATTTTCATTCATATGACTAGATTATATCTAATATCATTCACATTTATGTGGCTAATTTTCTTTTCCTTTCAATTTATCACTTGGTAAAAGTCTATTGTCCATATCCGTGACCCGCAGTCAGTGGTCGTTGGAGCATGTATTGTAGAATGTGTTCCCTTTTTTGGGAAATGATTACTAAAAAACATCTAAGGTGGGGAATGTTATTTTGAAAATATTTAGAATATAATTCAATATTGAGGGAGAACAATAGTGAAGGTCCATTTTGGAATTGTTCATTTTGTCTTTTAATTCCCATGAGATCGGTATGTTTTGAAACGTGTCAGTGCCTACAAAGAAGAATGAAAATGAGATTGTAGGATATATATGATACCTTTGAAAAAATCATTAGTTGTGGATGGAAATAGTTGGTTATGCTAGAGTGGTCATGAAATTCCTCAGTGGTAAAGTCATTATCGTCATGTTGTGAGGTTGTTTTGGTGATTATAGAAAATATTTTCAAATAAAGACGGTTATAGGTGGTATGATTGTTATTTTATTTAGTAGTTGGTTATGGTATGTTAGAACCATGTAGGGAACTTCATCATGGATATGGAGGGAGTGTATTTAGTATTCCAGGTGAATCTTAATATCCTCTTAGTGTACTCCTTATTTTTATATTATCATTTCCACTATCTAGACATCTTCTGGGGTGCACTGAGACAGAAATGTTAAAATTCTATCTAAATATAGAAATTAAATTCTTGTTTGTTTTGATAAATAGAATCATTAAAAAATTTTCTTTGGTAATGATATTAGATATAGAGTCATGTTTATTCTTGAGTAATACATGGATTCTAGATTTGGAATACCTTGTATGGACCCATGGGAACTGGGCGACTTTTTAATTGACTAATGTTGGGCTTAGTCAATGTTCTAATACGTGGAAATTTTCCCTAAGTAACAATTCCTTACTTGTAAATATTAGAGTATAAACTACCTTGATTGGACTCATTAAAATCCAGTTTATGATTCTGAGGTTGCCCTATACATCAGTCGGGCACATATAATATGTTTTATGGGTGAAAATATAAGTGTACTAGATCGGGTATAAACCCATGTTCATACTGAGATATGAAAACATAAATTAAATTTTGGATCATGAAATCACTGAAAGTCAAATATAGGCTTTAGTAGAAATGTTTGAAGTGAACAATAGGTTCCTCATGAGAAGGTCTCATGTTTCGACTTGTGATACGCCAACTGTCTAAGATAGGAATTTTGAGAATAGTCAGCTTGGTGTTGTTCAATTTATTTTCCACGGGTTTTGTTAAATACATTCAGTTAAAAACCTTTTTGGGAATGTCATCGGGATGATGTGAGTTCATTGTGAGTTGTTCTAGGTTTATAATGATAATTTGGATCGAACTAGATAATTTTGGTTGATTGGGATTCAACAATTATTTTAAGCTAAGGATCATGCTAGGATCATCATTAGAACTCTAGGGGTATGCTAAAATAGACAATTATGACCATGGAGTTATTATTTCTTGAAATTGGACATTAAATGATAAAACCTATAGTGGGGAGAACCAAAGGAAAGAGGATTAATGATACATTTTCGTGACCATGTCTCTAGTGTGATGGTCTTGGGTAAGCAGCGTATCAATGTTCTAATTAAAAATAAAATCATTAGGCCAAGTTTTAGTAGCTTATATATGGTGTTCTTAAGGTATGATTGGGGGTATGTTGGGAGTTTGGAAACACAATGTACCCATTTTAATGATACTGCATGTCCCAAGTAGGTAGGAAAATGTTTCCTTAGTTTCAAAAGGCTTCTTGAGGAATATAAGTTTTAAGGTGGGGATATTGTAGCATCCATGTGATTTGGGCTGAGTGGATATTTTTAAGGAAATTGAATTTTTCCTTTTGGTGGATTGGTATATTCTTAAATTTACATCAGGAGTGTAAATATGAGCCTTTAAAGACTTGAAATTTTTGTTCCTAGATGTGTTTTAAGAACCAAAAATGTCTTAAAATCCCAAATGAATTATGGGATTACAGGGCATCGAAGACCCATTTTAAAGAGAGGCAACAACAAGCATACATATGTTATGCACGGTTTGTAAAACCATGAGGCTAGCTATGTGGGGAGGATTTCCCTTAAACATTAGGTTATCAGGGTTGGAAAATGGTTTTCAAAACCATGAATCCAAACAATATTTCATTTAACATAGGGAAAAACTGATGATTTTCACCCTCCTTCTTTAAATTCCCCACCCCTCTTTTCTTCTTCTCCATGATCATAGAAGGGAAGAGACACTCGAGATCCTCCTCCTCTCCTCCTTCCATAAAGATATATCCTCCCTCAAGAATCTATTTCGAGAGTCATTTATCTTGATGTAAGTGTATCAGTTATTCTACAACTCCTCTTTTCTCCTTTATCAGTTTCATTCATCATCTTACATTCCATCTTCGAGGGAGATAATACACCCTATTTTCAGGGTGTTTCATTGTTACATTTATTCCTCTTGATTAGGATTGAATAAAATCTTGATATTGGGTGATCTAACCATCCTATGTATAAATTAGGTGTTATATATACTTTTACCTAAAATTTTCATTGTTTATGAAATATTACAATGGTTCCACATACTGGATTTTCTAAGTGATACAACTAAATTGAGAACCCTTAATTTAATTTCCTATCCTACAATATAGATCCCTAATAATTCCCTTCGACATTTTTAACAATTAACACCTAAATTTGAACCCCTAAATGGGTGTTTCACCCATATCCCCTTTATAAATAATGTGAATAATTGTGCAAAATACCACCAACTGTGCTTGGTATGTCCTTTAAATAAGAATTAACTAATACGGTTAATTTTTTTGGTTATATGGGTTTCAATATTATATCCATACTAATCCCATGATAAATTATGGTTTAAGTATTATAATAAAATCTTAGAATGAGATATAATACTCTCATGAGAAAATTATCATGACGGTCATGTGGTTTGTGTAGCCAAACACCCTTCTAACATTCATTGGCTATATTATTAAGTATAAATGACAAAATTATCTCATTAAATGGGTTTTGTTATTATTTTTCAAAATTTGAACCTTTAATCTATGATCAATGTGATTATCTTAGGAATTTAAATATGTCATCATGAATAGTTAAAAAGAATTTATATTTACATTTCATTTTATACCTCTTGAAGGGAGTGGATCAATTAAATGAGTAAAAATATTCCATGGGTAATTCCAAGGGACTATTTGTGTGCAAAAAGGAAATTGAAAAAATTAACAATTGAATTAGAAATTATTATATGTGATGTGATACTCATGAATAGAATCCCTTATATGTTATGTGACACTAGGCATGGAATCCCTGGGCAATACTGTAACACCCCAGGTAAATAAAGAATATGACATTTTTATATTTATCCATATTTGGGAATAAAATATTAATATTACTTTAAATGGGATGCTATGCTCGATGGTGTACCCAATACGCAACAACGAGTTTCTTGGGAATCTTACGTTGCACTCAAATAATAAAATAATATTATTCTAAATGGTAGTTAACGCCTAGCCGTTGTAATGGCGGGAATGAACAGAACTAACTAAAAAATGATTATATATGTTTGTAAAATATATTTACTTTTTACAACAAATGTTAGAGGATTAAAAATGTGAATGAATTCAATTTTTAAGCGTAAGCATTCTAATGTTCTTTAGAAAGTCGATTAACCGCCTTTTGATGGCGAACCTCTTTTAAATCCACTTTTTGACAATTTTATGTGTTATATTTGAAAAACTAAAATTCTTCTTTAAAATAGAGACACCAAAATTTACTTTGTGTAAATTTTTGGTATCTTTCCGATAAAGTTCATTTTTTAATGAATAGTGAAAAATGTTGTATTTTAATTCAAAACCACTTTTTAATCTAATTTATTTATATGATTAGATTATCTTTTGAATTGTTTTTAAATTAAAATTAGAATATATTTTTAACATTTAATCCAATAGTGGTCATTGGAATTAATTTCACTTTGAAATTGGACTTAAACTAGTGTCAATCTTTTAATAGATATTGTTTAATAAAAACACGCTATTTGTTTTGACAGCGGGAATTAATTATTAAATTAATTAATGAAACTTATATGTTTTGAATTTTGTAAAATAAACATCATTTTTGAGTTCAAAATATCAAATATAGCTTAGGGTGAATTTTTGGTATTTTTCAGAAAAACTTCAATTTTTAAGGAATAGTGAAACCACTAAGTGGTAGTTAAAGAAACTGATTTTTCGTTTAAATGAAACTTTTCCACCTCTGTGTTTTGATTTTCAAAAATCCGACATACATGGTTGTCATTAGGAATTAAAATGTGGTTTAATGGGATTAAAATAATTTTTTGGATCATAGTAACTTTTATGTTCTTAATCACGATTAGAGGTAATTAGTGTAATTTAAGGTAAAAATAATGTTTTAATAATGTGGAATGACATAGAAACATGTCCTACCCTCATTGGATGAGTCATGGCCGACCAAGACAATCCATGGGTCAACTTGGGGACCCCATGGAGCCACTTTGATTGGAAAATGACATAAATAACTTTTTATTTAAAGTTAAAATAAAAATGTCACAATCATGAGATGTTTCACTAAAATAATTTTTAAATGGGGTTATACAAGTCATATTTTTTACTATAAATATTCATTAGAAAGATAAAACTATTTCCTACATCATTATTTTTTTTAATTTTTAGACATTAAATAAATTAAATTATTTATGACATCATGATGATGCAGCGATTACCTCATTAATAAAGGATTTAAATAAAATGAAAAGATAATGTTAAAACTATAACTTACACTTGTCAAAAACCTATTGGATGAGTATATTTCGAACCCTTACCACCTTATCCTCAAAATACATCAATGTGGGACCTTTAAAATCCGAAACCCATTTGAAAATAAAGTAACATTTTGTAACTTTACAAGAGTGCCCCTCCTCTCCTCTTATAAAAGGCCCCCACCTCTACCACCTTACCCACACCTCTAAAGCCGTTGGCTCGACCAAAACCTGTTAATTTAGCCTCTTTACATACCTCTATAACTCCTATAAGCCTAACTTTGGGCATAAGTCTTCCCAAGGAAGCCTTTGAGCTCAAATCAAAAAGAGTTACCCGATTTTAAGGTAATGTCTTCACTTGTGTTCTTTTGTTTTATTTTGCTTCTCCAACCCCCTAAACTCTTTTTATTCATTTATTTTGTAACAACTCCAGTATCTTCAATATACTAGGATTTTGTTATAAGAATCATTCTAGCTACCCTTACACACACCTACATCAAATGGTTAAAGAACATACTGTTTCTATGGATGGCGAATTTCTGCCTCACGAAACGATGATTGTTCAACACTCATATAACACCATAAAATGTGGGAATTAAGATGTCACTATATTTATATATGATATATAATATTTTTATGTTTTACTTAAGCTTCTGTATTTTTCTATTGTGTCATACCTTTATGGTTTCCATTGTGGTTAAACACGATAATTTCATTTTAGGAAGTGCGGACTACCGCCCCCTCAAAGTGATTTGATTCGTTAATGCCATATTTGGGATGTATAAAAGATGTATTTAAAGTTATTATATATGATTTATGTTACATATAAATGATGAATATAATTCAGGAATTAAAATATACATACCTCTCATTTAGTTTTAATTCCATTAATATGACATAGAAATGAAAGTAGTGTCCATGCGTACGTACGGCTTACCGTCTCCATGAACGGTGCATTTCATTTCTTACCTCTAAATGATTATGTAATATTATAAATACAAGTATATTCTAGATATATATGATATATATGATATCCAAATAATGAATATCATTCTAGATATGATGAACCTTTGACCACACGAACAGCATGTAATTGTAAGAAGTCCACTTTCGACTTAAGAACCAAATATCGACAAAACAAACATTATTAACTTAAATGATTACATAATGTTTATAACCTTGCAAGAAGTGATATAAAATGAATAATTAACTTGAAAAAGTTTCTTAATAAAGTGGAAATTAACTCAAGTTTATTATTCAGGACGTTAAAGAACCATCGAGTCAAGTCGGACCCGAGGTAAGGGATCCTACTCCTCTCTTTCTTTTTAAGTACACTCTTTTATGTCATTCCTTTTAAGCTCATATTTCTTGTGATTGGGAAGTTATTTTATATTACTCTTACTATAATTTTTATATTCATATGATGAGAGACCGTATTCTCTCTCATCAATCCACTTTGGAAGTTTTGAGTGGCGTCGTTAGGCTGCCGAATTTTCGTAAGAGATCTAACCTCTCTCTTTCTTTTTAAGTACTCTCCTTTATGTCACTTCTTTTAAGATCATCTTTGTTATGTTGGGGGATGTTATTTTATATTCCTCGTGCTTTAAACTTTATTTTAAAATGATGAGAGACCATATTTGATCTCATCAATACATTTTTTGAAGTTTTAAGTGGCGTCGTTAGGCTGCCGAGTTTTTGTAAGGGATTTTTCATCTCACTTTTATTCCGGTGAGATTTATGCTACATTTGCCACAATTTACTTTTAGTGGTGTATGTAATGCCCATTATTTTACTAATTGTGTAATATAATTTCATTTATGAGTATTTACATCAATTTTGTATTGTCCTTCTTTCACGGGGTGTATGTTTCGAAAGATACCCATGTCGGTAAGGGAACCTTTCACCCTCCTCTTTTTAAAAGACTTATTTTGTTATGTATTTTAATTCACATAACATTATGTTGGGATATGTTATTCTATATCCATAGTGATTTAAATTTTATGTCCAAGTGATGAGATACACTTTTTATCTCTCATCAACTAATTTTCTGAATTTTGTAGCGACGTCGTTAGGCTGTCAAATTTTTACAAGGGAACTTCTTAACCCAATTTTGATTCTTTGGGATAAGATTGTACTCCTTGAATATGTCGTTCTACGAATATGTGTGAATAACCTATGATTGTTTTACACTTAATATCCACTTATATTTTGTGTATTAGTTTGTCACACATAATTATGTAATTGATTTATCCTTAATCCAAGGATATCTTCTTTGTATGGGGATTCTTCTCAATCTCCTTTCATTGAGGCATATTTTTTTTATACACAGCCTTCTTTTAGACGGTGTATAAACCCCTTTTAATTTTACATTTATTCAAAAGGAATAATTTTTATACAAAGCGTTTACTAAATGAAAAAATGGAATGTTTTGGTCGTACCTATGTGGTGACAACGACTTCTCTGCCGTCGTGAACATTATTTGAGTTTCGGCTTCCTCTACAAGCCATACCTTATTTTCAAAAGAAAAATAAATACCATGTTTTACTTTTTTTTTATTTTGGTATTGAAAATGGTTTTCATAATGTTTTTATATCAATGTGTTGTATTGATATCTTGTGATTGAAAGGTGGAAATTTTATGTTTCCTTTATGCATGTTTTATGTGATACGATTATGTTGTGGTTCTTGGGAATTATTATGAAGACGGATGGTTCCGTGATAAAATAAGGGTGGGTGTGCCCGATATAGATCTTCAATGCATTGGGTAATGCGAAGGAGTTAAATGTTAAGGTTTCTCTGGAGATGTTTAGGGAATATACTGTGATAGGTATTCCAAATTTAACTAAGAGGGTTACTCCCTACGTAAGAATGTTATGAATGACTCAATTTACCTTTATGTCTTATGATTTCTATGATTTATTCATGATTTTATGAGGTAAGTTAAAGTGCTTATGTTTTATGGGTAAAGTATGATTTCATTCTTATGTATACATGTACTCATGTTTCCTTTCCATATTTTTATATCCCTTACTGAGCTTTTTATGCTCATCCCAAGTTTTTGAAATGTTTTTCATAGGTCAAGGGAAGGGTACAAGATATGATGATAGTGTCAAGGAAGTGTCAAGAAAGAATCCATGTTTTATTTTAAATATGTTTTTGTTGATGGGAAAATGAATACTATCTTTTATGTAACCACTTTGTTTAAATGTGGAATGTAATGCAAGTTTTATGATCTAATTAACTAAAACTCTAAACCTGAAAAGATCCTCAATGTGTAATCTTGTAATAACTAAAGATTAAGTAAGGTTTAAGGCTGGGGGCCTTATAGTTGGTATCAGAGGTTGGTTTAGATAACTTTAGAGGTTAGGGTATTCTCTAAGCACAAGTGACATTACCATAATGGTTAGGATTACATAAAGAGTCCTCATTTTAGATAAAGTGAATGAGTAAGTATATCTTAGTTTTTACCTTCCTCATTAGTACTTGATGGTTTTGTTGATATACTCACACTGACATTTCTGTTTTTAGTGAATGGATGGATCTAGCAGGCACCAAAGAGACAACAGGTTTGAAGGAAACTGTGGTGGTTCTCTGATTAAGATACTAGATAAAATGGGGGATTCAATGAAGAAACTTGTGGTTTTTCTAAACCAACCATCAAGGAGTCATGATCAACCACTTGAACCTTGGTATAATCTGTAATGCATCATGTATGAGATGACCAATCGATGTGGAAGTTCAGGTAATAATTATAAAGGTAACCATTAGAGTTTATATGATCCTTACTTTTGAGGTAATTATGGGTTATTATATGTTATGATGGAAAATGAAAGGAATGAGATAAACATGAGGTTAAAATATGTTATGATCATTTTTGAAGATTTTATCTCGTTTCGGGTAATTTTTTAAGAATTATATAGTTTTGGAAAAAGGACAACACGCAGACCTTGTGACAACCCGTCGCGTCGGACAAAGCTGTGGGAATCGAACCCACAACCAAAGTGAAACTGGTATTTATCGCCTACCACTGGACTACGTGAAGTCCCTAGTTAGTTTGACTAATTCTTTTTAGTTAGATGATTTTAGGAATCAAGAGTAAGTTTATTTTGGGTTATCTATGGAAATGATTAACCTATCATCGAGAATATGTGATTAGGTTAATTACTTTTCAATATGAGAATTTAAGAGCAACTGATGTTATTTGGAGATAAAAGTTATTTTGTACCTTGGAAGTCTATGTGAATAAATCCGTCAAATATTTGGGTTTCAATATTAGTTTCGTTTACTTTGAATAATTTTATGGACAAATTGTTTATCAAATGGTCCTCGTTCAACTTTGGGTTTTTTTGGACAAATTTTGGAGATTAAGAATAGATTTTCTTTTTATAAAGGGTTATCCTTTTCTGGATTATCTGATCTTGTACTAACATTTTTTGTTTTGGTTTTGGTTAAAGTCTAAAGACATGGGAAGTATATAGTTCTCTTTTGTGGATTAGTTGATTCTCTAGAAGTTGGTTATAGTGAACAAGTCTTCCTAAATACTCATCTTTTGGAGAAAATATGAGTTTGTGTCAGAAATCTAATAAAAATTGAAAGTCAACATGATAAGTAATTATGTTTCCTTATGAATAAATTCCTCAATAAAAAAACAAAAATGTTGTCTATTAACTTTTCCTACTGGGGATTCGAATACCGTTTAACCCATCACAAGTTTGTGATTTTCTTGTGGTTAACTTTCTCCTAAACATGTTTTCTATCACTCTCCTTCAGAACATGACACTATGTTTTCTCCTCTATGTCCATGTTTTCCTACATGGAATTAGTATGGGTTAACTCGGGTGACCTCTGTACTTCTATTTCTTTATTTTAAAGTGATTGTTTTATCGACTCTTGTTCCGATGTGGGACTTTCAAGGATGTTTCCAAGCCCAATTTTAAAATTGCGAGGACACAATTCCCAAAAGGGGGGAAGGATGTCACACCCCAGGTAAATAAAGAATATTACATTTTTATATTTATCCATATTTGTGAATAAAATATTAATATTACTTTAAAGGGTACGCTATGCTCGACGGCGTACCCAATACGCAACAATGAGTTTCTTGGGAATCTTACGTTGCACTCTAATAATAAAATAATATTATTTTAAATGGTAGTTAACGCCTAGCCGTTGTAATGGAGTGAATGAACATAACTAACTAAAAAATGATTATATTTTTTTGTCAAATATTTTTACTTTTTACAATAAATGTTAGAGGATTAAAAATGTGAATGAATTCAATTTTTAAGCGTAAACATTCTAATGTTCTTTAGGAAGTCGATTAACCGCCTTTTGATGGCGAACCTATTTTAAATCCACTTTTTTACAATTTTATGTGTTATATTTGACAAAATAAAATTCTTCTTTAGAATAGAGATATCAAAATTTACTTTGTGTAAATTTTTGGTATCTTTCCAATAAAGTTCATTTTTTAATGAATAGTGAAAATGTTGTATTTTAATTCAAAACCTCTTTTTAATCTAATTTATAAATATGATTAGATTATCTTTTGAATTTTTTTTAAAGTAAAATTAGAATATATTTTTACCATTTAATCCAATAGTGGTCATTGGAATTAATTTCACTTTGAAATTGGACTTAAACTAGTGTCAATCTTGTAATAGATATTGTTTCATAAAAACACGTTATTTGTTTTGACAGTGGGAATTAAATATTAAATTAATTAATGAAAATTATATTTTTTTAATTTTTTAAAATAGAAATAATTTTTGAGTTCGGAATATCAAATATATCTTAGGGTGATTTTTTGGAATTTTTCTGAAAAACTTCAATTTTTGATGAATAGTGAAACCACTAAGTGGTAGTTAAAGAAACTGATTTTTCGTTTAAATGAAACTTTTCCACCTCTGTGTTTTGAATTTAAAAAATCTGACATACATGGTTTTCATTAAGAATTAAAATGTGGTTCAATGGGATTAAAATAATTTTTTTGTGAATAGTAACTTTTATGTTCTTAATCGCGAATAGAGGTAATTAGTGTAATTTAAGGTAAAAACAATGTTTTAATAATGTGAAATGACCTATACACATGTCCTACCCTCATTGGATGAGTCATGGACGACCAAGACAATCCATGGGTCAACTTGGGGACCCCATGGAGACACTTTGGTTGGAAAATGACATAAATAACTTTTTATTTAAAGTTAAAATAAAAATGTCACAAGCATGAGATGTTTCACTAAAACAAATTTTAAATGGGGTTATACAAGTCATATTTTTTACTATAAATATTCATTAGAAATCTAAAAAGATTTCCTAAATTATGATATTTTGTTTATAATTTTTATACATTGAATAAATTAAATTATTTATGACATCATGATGATGCAGCGATTACCTCATTAATAAAGGATTTAAATAAAATGAAAAGATAATGTTAAAAATATAACTTACACTTGTCAAAAACCTATTGGATGAGTATATTTCGAACCCTTACCACCTTATCCTCTAAAGAAATAAATTTGGGACCTTTAAAATCCGAAACTCATTAGACAATAATGTAACATTTTGTAACTTTCCAAGAGTGCCCCTCCTCTCCTCTTATAAAAGGCCCCCACCTCTACCACCTTACCCACACCTATAAAGCCATTGGCTCGGACAACCCCTGATCATTTTGCCTCTCCACATCCCTATATTACTCCTAGAAGTCTCAGTTTGGGCAGAAGTCTTCCCACGTAATCCTTTGAGCTCAAATCAAAAAGAGTTACCCGATTTTAAGGTAATGTCTTCACTTGTGTTCTTTTGTTTTATTTTGCTTCTCCAACCCCCTAAACTCTTTTTATTCATTTATTTTGTAACAACTCCAGTATCTTAAATATACTAGTAGGTTTTTATAATAATAATTGGAGCTACACTTACACACACCTACATCAAATGGTTAAAGAACATACTGTTTCTGTGGATGGTGAATTTCTGCCTCACGAAACGATGATTGTTCAACACTCATATAACACCTTAAAAGGTGGCCATTAAGATGTCACTATATTTATATATGATATATAATATGTTTATGTTTTATGTAAGCTTCTTTATTTTTCTTTTTTGGCATACCTTTATGGTTTCCATTGTGGTTAAACACGATAATTTCATTTTAGGAAGTGCGGACTACCACCCCCTCAAAGTGATTTGATTCATTAATCCCATATGTGGGATGTATAAAGGATGTATTTAAAGTTATTATATATGATTTATGTTACATATAAATTATGAATATAACTCTGAAATTAAAATATACATACCTCTAATTTATTTTTAATTCCATTAATATGACATAGAAATGAAAGTAGTGTTCATGCGTACGTACGACTTACCGTCTCCATGAACGGTGTATTTCATTTCTTAAATCTAAAAGATTATGTAATATCATAAATACATGTATATTATGGATATATATGATATATATGATATCCAAATCATGAATATTATTCTATATATAATGAACCTTTGACCACACGAACATCATGTAATTGTAAGAAGTCCACTTTCGACCTAAGAACCAAATATCGACAAAACAAACATTATTAACTTAAATGGTTACATAATGTTTATAACATGGCAATAAGTGATATAAAAGGAATAATGAACTTGAAAAAGGTTCTTAATAAAGTGTAAATTAACTCAAGTTTATTATTCAGGATGTTAAAGAACGATCGAGTCAAGTCGGACCCGAGGTAAGGGATTCTACTCCTCTCTTTCTTTTTAAGTACACTCTTTTATGTCATTACTTTTAAGCTAATATTTCTTGTGATTGGGATGTTATTTTATATTACTCTTACTGTAATTTTTATGTTCATATTGTGAGAGACTGTATTCTCTCTCATCAATCCACTTTGGAAGTTTTGAGTGGCGCCGTTAGGCTGCCGAATTTTCGTAAGAGATCTAACCTCTCTATTTCTTTTTAAGTACTCTCCTTTATGTAACTTCTTTTAAGATCCTATATGTTTTGTTGGAGGATGTTATTTTATATTTCTCATGATTTAAACTTTATGTTAATATGATGAGAGACCCTATTTGATCTCATCAATCCATTTTTGGTAGTTTTAAGTGGCGTTTTTAGGCTGCGTAGTTTTCATAAGGGATTTTTCATCTCACTTTTATTCCCGTGAGATTTATTCTACATTTGCCACAATTTCCTTTAAGTGGTGTATGTACTGCCCATAATTTTACTCATTGTGTAATATACTTTCATTTATCAGTATTTAAATCAATGTTTTATTGTCCTTCTTTCATGGGGTGTATGTTTCGAAAGATACCCATGTCGGTAAGGGAACCTTTCACCCTCCTCTTTTTAAAAGACTTCTTTTGTTATGTCTTTTAATTCACATAACATTATGTTGGGATATGTTATTCTATATCCTTAGTGATTTAAATTTTATATCCAAGTGATGAGATACCCTTTTTATCTCTCATCAACTCATTTTTTGAATTTTTTTAGTGACGTCGTTAGGCTGTCAAATTTTTGCAAGGGAACTTCTTAACCCAATTTTGATTCTTTGGGATAAGCTTGTACTCCTTGAATATGTCGTTCTATGAATATGTGTGAATAACCTCTGATTGTTTTACACTTAATATCCACTTATATTTGGTGTATTAGTTTGTCACACATAATTATGTAATTGATTTATCCTTAATCCAAGGATACTTTCTTTGTATGGGACTTCATCTCAATCTCCTTTCATTGAGGCATATTTTGTTTTATACACAACCTTCTTTTATACGGTGTATAAACCTCTTTGACAGTTACGTTTATTCAAAAGGAATATTTTTTATACGAATCATTTACTAAACAACAAAAGGGAATGTTTTTGTCGTACGTATGCGGTGACAACGACTTCTCCACCGCCGTGATCATTATTTGAGTTTCAGCTTCCTCTACCATCCATACCTTCTTTTCAAAAGAAAAATAAATACCATTTTTTACTTTTATTTTATTTTGGTATTGAAAATGGTTTTCATAATGTTTTTATATCAATGTGTTGTATTGATATCTTGTGATTGAAAGGTGGAAATGTTATGTTTCCTTTATGCATGTTTTATGTGATACTATTATGTTGTGGTTCTTGGGCATTATTATGAAGACGGGTGGTTCTGTGATAAACTAAGGGCGGGTGAACCCGATATATATCTCTAATGAATTGGGTAATGCGAAGGAGTTAAACGTTAAGGTTTCTCTGAAGAGATTTCGGGAATATACTGTGATGGGTATTCCAAACGTAACCAAGAGGGTTACTCCCTACGTAAGAATGTTATGAATGCCTCAAGTTACCTTTATGTCTTATGATTTCTATGATTTATTCATGATTTTATGAGGTATGTTAAAGTGCTTATGTTTTATGGGTAAAGTATGATTTCATTCTTATGTATACATGTACTCATGTTTCCTTTCCATATTTTTATATCCCTTACTGAGCTTTTTATGCTCATCCCAAGTTTTTGAAATGTTTTTCACAGGTCAAGGGAAGGGTACATGATATGATGATAGTGTCAAGGAAGTGTCAAGAAAGAATCCATGTTTTATTTTAAATATGTTTCCATTGATGGGAAAAATGAATACTATCTTTTATGTAACCACTTTTTTAAATGTGGAATGTAATGCAAGTTTTATGATCTAGTTCTCTAAAACTCTAAACCTGAAAAGATCCTCAATGTGTATTCTTGGAATAACTCAATATTAAGTAAGGTTTAAGGCTGGGGACTTATAAATACATTCATGGAATCCCTAGGCAATGTATCCCTTACATTATAATAATTTTCCTGGAATCTTTGGGAAGGGAATCCATTACCTTATGATATTGGGAATAGAATACCTTACATTATGATACTCGAGCACAGTGTCACTTAATTATAATGTGAAACTAATTATTATTGTTTCTCTTGTGGATACCATGGTATTAAACCTTGGGTCCACAATGAGTCATCTATATATATGAAAATTATTGTCTAAATTATGCATATATATATATATACATGATGGAAGGTGAACAGAAACATTAGGGATTAGTCCAAATAAGGTATGATCTTTAAGGGGTCCTTGATGAACCTAAGCCCAACTTATTTTCTTTAATTTATTTATTATTGATTTATTTGTTATACCTACACACTGCTATATTTTATATCCATTGAATATATATCTTTAGAAACAATTTTTGGTGGATTTATGAGTATGTACCACACCCTGTTTAGGTATCCATTGCACCGGGTTACACAAACAGACCTCATGGTTATAGGATCAGGCTCTGGATTCAATTTTTTTGGCTATTACTCTTGGATATGGGACATAGAAGCACCAAAATATGCCAGATGTTAGGATTGTTATAGAGATATCCTTATTATTTTATTCATGTGGTCATACGTAAACTATATTGTATCACCTACGATATTTTTTTCTCCTTTAGTTCATGAAGTCTCATTTGGATAAGCATGCATATTTGTATATGTGGAATTAGCCCCTTTACCAGTAATTATAATATTATGCTACTTTTTTATTATATATACTACTTTTTTAGTAGTTTTATTAATATTATTAAACTATTGTGCTACTCTGATCATGAGATTGTAGCCTCCTCATTTTACCATCATCGGACCCACGTTGTTAGTCTATAGCCTCTGGCGTACAGGGAGGCACACTTAATGCCCGGTGGGAAACTAGCTCGGAGCACTATTCAAGTGGCTTCTCCGATAGGATGTTACATAAACCATCCATATAAATATATTTGATGCTAAAATAGTATTATAACCTTAGTAAAATTTAAGATTCAAAAAAGGATATTGACATAGATGAAAATACTTTCAAAATATCACTGGGAAATTTATTGAGAATATAACCATTTTTCACTTTAAATCACTTATTTTAAATTTAAAAAATTCCCCAATATTAAGGAAAATATTTTCTTTGAAAATAACCTTTTAAACAGAAAAAAAATCACTAAATAAATAAGCAGTCCTGATGGAGGTAAATTTTTTTGATGTTATATAAGTTAAAAAACATTCCTTTCATAATTTTTTTAAAAGTTAAAACTACACCTATTAAGAATGAAACTAAAAGATTCCTATTAATTTTTTTGTGAAAATTAAAACATGGGTTAAAATTTTATTTAATAAATTATTGTTAGTTTTAAAAACATCATTTTATGGAATAAAGATATTCCAGACTATGTAGAAAAACAAGGTAGGTTTTCCATAAAAAAATATTAAGGTATCTTGAGTACATAAAGAGATAAAAATAAAAGGAAAACTATTAATTTAAATAAATAAATATAGTATAATTAAAAAAATATATAGAAAGATAAAATAATACCCCATTTGGATAATGAAACAAAAACAATTCTAAATAATGATGACATAGTGAAATAAACTCATACTTCAAGTCTCACTTCCTTCATATGTGTTCAAAACACTTGTGTAAGAAATATATATTAATTATACATATATTATATAACCATTATCATATATATCATTCAATATATTATTTAATTATTATCTTTTTTTCACCCATTTGATAATAATTCTTTGTTAAAATCACAGTCTGGGTGATAACTACTTCACTTTTCATGTATGTTTTGGTCCAGTAGTTTTAGTCCTTATACTTTTATCATTGTTTCATCATATAAATAATTTTAGTCATGATATAAATATCCTATATATTCAGAATATATTTATTTAGAGTCATCCATAAATTATAAATTGGTAAAAATGAATTAAATCATTTATGAATATGGTAAGTCCTACGTGCGTAAGAACACTGTTTTCAATTTCTGGAAGATATAATGAAATATAGGTAAATAATAATTAACATTTAAAGAATTATTTTTATATAATATATTTCTTATATATTCATTAAATTCATTATTATTTCCATCCATTTAAACTAGAATCAAAAAACAAATCACTTCGCTTTATATAGGTGTTAATCCACACGTAGGCAAAAGTGATGTTGTTGTTTTCCAACATATTTTAATTTAAGAATGTATATGATAAATTAAAATTATATAATAATTATAGGGTAATAAATATAATATATAAACATTAGAACCATCATAATAACCAACCATATAACATGATGAGGAAATATGAATTGTATTGTTACATGGAGACAGAAAGTCATGCTTATCCACGAGGGATACTTCCACTTTCCATTTGATGGTAAAGAGGGCGTATAATAGTGGTTTAATAATCTTTATAAAATTTTATTATAATTAGTATAATTAATTTATTATCTTATTATAAATAACATATATTTAAAATATTTAAGAGAATAATTAAAAAGAAATATATCATTTATGGTGATTACCTCTTTATTGTGAGAACTCATTTAGATCACCTCTTAAGGATGATAGGATTGGTATTTTAGGAATACTAGAACTTCTAGAATGTGTCTGAGGGTTTTTATAAGATAAATGGGTAGGATTTGTTCTATTTATAAGGTTGAATGTGGTGTGAATAATTGAGAGAAATGGGTTTCCTATTATAATGGAGGGAAAGGACACGCTTGGAATTATTAAAAAGAATAAAATATAACAATATCATTCTCACATAAAATAATTCAAAATGAAAATATATTAAAATAAAAATATTTTAGGGTCTAAATAAGATAATTTAATTTAATTTAAAAAGGTATTAATTTCATTTTAAACTTTATCTTTTGGTTTAACCCCTTATTCATCTAATTTTAATCTTTACCATACTAATGATTTTTTTAAAACTAAGTTATTATAATTTAACTTATAAAGATAAAATTATATCATAAATGGAAATTGGATGAAATTTGCGACTATATAATATCCCCTCTTCATATATTAACATTTTTATGAGTTCTATATAATTTAACAAAATATTATTTTCATAAAATACCATTAATGCCATTTTTGACACAATTATTTCAATTTGACTTTAAATAAATCAAGAAAAAAGATATAACTAAAATATAATCCTTTAAAACATCAATAATATGTTATTATAAAATATATAATTCACGGAACACTATAAATCACACAAATTATATTAATTATAATATTTTTAAAATCATTTTTTATTTATCTATTAATTTTAGAAATATTCTATCGGTGTTGTGTAAGCATTAAAGTTAATTATATAATTACTAAAAATTATTTTATCCTTATGTGAACACATAATATTTTTTTTAAAATAGAATGACACTTTGTACTTTTCTTTTCTCTAAATATTATATAGTTCATTTTCATGGACAAGTTTCATTTAAATAACTGAATTTATAGATTTATTTAAAAATGTTAAAATTACATTCATCAATTAAGAAATTATATTAGTAATGGCGACCATAACACTTATTTTTGACGTGGATTATCCATATTTATCCTTTACTGTGGTGATAAATTTTATCATAGTTATTATTTATAATGACCAAAAATAAAAAGGGTATATTTACCAAATTTGATAGTTATGATTCAAAATATGGTATCCATATTTCAATATTAAATATCTAAAAGTGGTAGAAAATAATTTTACAATAAGTTCACAAAACACGATGATAACCCCTTTTTAGGAAAATATAGTTTTTAGCAAAAAAATAGATTTATTCTTCTCACATACCTTGTAGAAACTCTAGATGAATGTTACAACATTTGATTGAATATATGATATATAAATTTCATTAAAATCACTCACTAATATTGATAAATTTAATTTTTTAATATACTAGCAATTTGCGTGCATAGAAATAGTTTTTCATAAAAACATAACTTTTTCCTTAAAATTATATTTATTTCAATTTCTTCTCAATTGATATGTGATGAATTCAATTTATAAATTTATAAACCATAAATTTTTTATATTTTTATCTTTACTACTCAAATCTACCATTTTAATAGATAGGTTATAATAGTAATATATAAATAATATTTTCATAGTAGATCATGGTTAGTTTAAACTCAAGGTTTCATGTAAATCAAGCAATTGAAGAAATTAAATTTATTTAAAAAAATGTATCCTAAAATCTCAATGTGTTACAAATTTAAAATTTTATTATTATTTTTTCACTTCCAATTTAACATTATTTAATTTTAACATTGATATCACATGATCATTAAAATTCAAATAAATAAGAATAGGATAAGAATAGATAACACTGCTCAAAAATCTAGTTTGGAGATGCCGAGGATAACAGATGAGACACACAATTAAATGATGTGTAGTGGAAATTTACACACTACGTACCCATGTTGTCACAAACCAACCAGGGTCGACCCTAAACCGGTCACCCGAGTCAGCCCGTGGCATGGCCTCATGAACGTCTGCCCTTATGCCGGAGGCTGCCGACTAGCGGCGAGGGTGTAAGGTATGTCTAGGGGGAGACTATACCCTCTTATTAAAGTGAAGCAAACGGACCAAAAATACAGCAACAATGGAAGTAGTGTAAATAATAAGAAATCAGCGGAAAACATTTTTCATTTATAATATTTGAATAAAATTGGTGAATGTCAGTTTATATAGGAGATGCATGCATGACATTCTAATGATACAATGGAAGCATTAAACCATGCGAAATACTTACACATCAATGCAGAAGTAAATAAACAAAATCCTCAAGCCCCGAGGGCGATCTCTATGAGCATCCCGAGCCCCAACTCGGTCCTTTGCTCCTAACTCCGAGTACAAGAAACAGCAACAATAGGTTCCTGCAACCAAATAGAATCTACTCGGCTACCCTAGTGAAATGGCGGCCCGAGTAGGGTGTGAGATATATATCTCAGTAGGCTGTAACCACCAGGGTCTAGACCACTCTAGAAAATGAAATATAATTAAACAATGTGCTGGTATTTCCAAACAAAAGTGATACAATACAAAAATAAATGCCCGTCCAGGTTCCAAAAAGGACACCAGACAGTAATACCTGCCTTGGCCCATAGCCGGAATAAGAACCTGTTTAAAACAATATAAGTAAATTTTTTTCAAACATAAAAACACTTTTTATCATTTTGCTCACTTACTCTATTTATTCACTTATCATTTCAACTCAGATTGGAAATCCATTCATTCTTACCTTTCTTTATTTGATCACAATTCACTCGGGTTTTACCCACATCTCTCATTGTTTTCATAAATCATTATTATCATTCATTCGGTGTTGAATGCCATGTCAAGCAACCAAATTCTCTTTTTGTGTAGACCGCCATGTCTAACACCTCGAATCACATTTGGTGTATATCGCCATGTCTAACACCTAGATAATTATTCGGTGTAGATCTCCATGTCTAACACCTCGAATCACATTTGGTGTAGATCTCCATGTCTAACACCTAGAAAATTATTTGGTGTAGATCGCCATGTATAACACCCTATATCACAAGCCTGGATAACCATTGGGAAGGAACGCCATGTCCAAACCCAACATTTATATCGGTCTAGAACGCCATGTCTAGGACCTATAATCTAATTTATTTATTACCATTTGTCAATTAATTAATCAGTCGACACAATTCCCATTTCATAATTAATTCTTCACATTTAATTATCCAAATATGTTCTCAACATTTCCGAACTATTTCTCATAATTAATTATCTTTAATCAGAATTCTGAAACATTCATGAGGAATAGAAGGTAACAAAAGTGTATGGCATCAACAAGCCTCAATGATGGGTTATTAATGAAAATAAATGGTACAAGCCAACAAACGTGTTCAAGAAAGGCATTCAATTCAAACTATAGTGTTACATTTATAACTTAAAGAACATGGAAGAAGGGGAGGGGCGTTTAGGCGGGGCACACCCAAGGGGTGGCCAAGAGGCAAAGCGAGCACCCAGGATGGGCTTCACCCTAAACGAAGGCCACAATGGGCATGAGCGAACCACCCAACAATTTCAATAAAAAGTAATGAGGCATCGTCGAAAGGTTGCGACAAGAGGCACAAGACGTGGCATAACATAAGCGCCGAAGTAAAGGGAAGAGGGTAAACACCCTACCCTAAGAGATCAAATTACATGTTAAGCCATGAACTTAGGAGGTGTCATGGATCATTTATTATTTTTCAAAAAGCATCATCATTTGAGGTAACTGGTAAGGTACAAGTACAAACATGTCATTTATCAAGTATAATGTCAATCATAAAGAGTCATAAGACATTTAAGCAAGCAATCACAAAAAAAATAAATCTACTACTACACTTTTATTTTGAAGGCAGCTCACCTCCATTGGAAGAGTTTTATTAGAAAACATGTCATTACTTTATCAAACAATTCATTTAGTGATATTTAGCATTTACATTAAAACTCATTCAACACTTAACAAATTTTAGAAGCCAAACAATAAGGAAGGAAATCATGAAACGCTATTGATACATTTTTAGATTGAAGGTAGCTCACCTCAAAAGAGGGGTTTTATTATTAAATCATTAGTTTAGTGACCAAGAAACCTCTTTTATCTTATTCCTGCAATTCACACGATTTGAACAGAATCATTTAATCGGAACTAAACATTCATAATAAAAATGATAAGGAATTGCAATATTAAACTCACTATTACTTTAATTAAATTTAAAGGGCAAGGAGAGGGACCCTACCTCAAGGTGGATCCATCCATCCACTCCAGCTCTTGGTGATTTCTAACTAAAGCTGCCACTGATGCTCCCCCACGGGGCATATATGATTTCACATACATATAAGGACACCTAGCCTCTATGCACATGCTCCGCATGGCCATGAGAATGCGCAAGAGGATCCTTACACATATGCTTATACACATACACCTATCTCTGCTCACCTGCGCAGGAACTTTTTATATATGCAATGGGGACAACTATCCCCATACGTGTATATTCGCTGCCAGGGACAAATATACGCACGCTGGGGGAACCCACATACATATAAATATGTACCTATGCCTGCGCAGGTGAGTCTCCTAGACTCTGGCGACTCGAAACCACGCCAAAACCTCCAACGCACTATAAGACATCCACTATGAACCTTAAGACACAAAGATAAACCAAATTAAGTGAGGCAAGACCAACCAACGACATTAAATTCTTACCTAGGGTGTTAGCAACAATGCGAAATGAAGTGAAACCACCCAACGCCCTACCAATTAAATACAAGGGAGTCAATAACACATGACGACCCTAATTTGGAGGATGCGAAACTAACAACGTGTATAAAACCATACCTCGAAACATTGGTGACAAAACGAAACCACACAAACTGCTTCAACTTCTGCGGCGGTTGCCGGAACGCACCTCAAGGGACCCCAAGAGAACCTTCGCCCCGACCTAAAATAAGAAGAAATCGAAAAAACCAGATCACCTCTAAGACCTAGGGTTTGGCCACACCTCACCGGGTGCCGATTAGGTCGAAATGAAGCCTGAAACAGGGAAGATAAGGTAGAGAAGTGCTTACTATGATGATTTGGAGAGAAGCTGGGAGGAAAACCGGGAAGAAACGATGTCGAAGAGGAGGCCGTAGGAGGGGTGTCGTGTGTGGCTTGTGAGAGAGAAGGGAGGGGTGCGTCGCATGGGGGTTCTACCGAGTGAGGGTGAGGGAGAGTTAGATAGGTTTTAATTTTTATTTATTTTCTTTTCTTTTATTCTAATTTTAAACAAAATCTTAAATGCACCAAACCGCACGGTTTGACCCACACCGTCTGAAAAACCGTGCGCAGCCCGCGCGCCTGCTACCAGATACCCGGGGTATCCCACACGGCTGACCCGCACGGTTAAACCTACCGCGCACAATCCGATATCACTGCTTAAAACGGATGCAGAACTCGGGACCTCATTCCGAAGATCGGTTTTTAAAACCGACCCATTGATAAAAGAAAAAGTTCAAAAACCTTCATATTTTATCCGCTCTAAAAAAACGGTTCGTTACAATCTATCGACCTTAAAAACTTCTCGTCCCTGATAATCCTTTAGAAAACAACGAAAACATCACCCGACTTACAAGGGTCGGGAAGTTTCATTCAACCGGTCGTATTGCGTTTCCAACACCCAATGCACCTTTAAGCATTTTCTAAGAAGACTGCACTTAAGCCTTTACAACTCGATCCAACACTCACATTACAACTGAAACATCAAAGCATATCTTACATTTGAGGCCATTATAGGGACCTCAACCAAAGAAAACGGTCGAATCACGATCGACCAACTAAAATTGGTCATGCATGATTTCCTAGAAATACATCACCAACCCGAAATTCACACTCACCCTTAAACTGACGATGTGCTTTTAAAACTATTACATTATCAACCACACATACATCGAAGTCCTTACACGATCTTTAGTGATATTCTCAAGTCAAGCCATCACAAGACTATTATAAAACTATCACGCCTCAGCACGAAGCGTAACTCCAAGAAACCGTGCATCCCATGCACAACCAGAGAGAGATTACGAAACAAACCCACAACTTTTAAACTTTAGCGCGGTGTATAACCGACACTATCTTAGTGTCTCCAAGACGACTCCAAGATGGAGGACATGCTCGTCTCATCCAATAGAGTACACTAAGATTAAACCAAGGTCACTGAGAAGATCATTCAGACCAAACTCTGATGCCTATACCTCCTGGGGCATTCGTATTCGTCCAAGCATAACCACTCAAACTCTTCCTACACTAATAGAGTTTCTAAAGTGTTGCGCACACCGCCAAACTTATCAAAGTCATGCTACCAAGAAAGCACTGACATGTAAACCAAAACTAATGTGACACTACCCACCTTAGGAGTGTCCATGTCATCGCAAGAAGAACTAGTCAATAACCAGCGCGCTATTTCTAAAACACTAAAACAAACGGTGATGTTCATCGAACTACGATAACCACATCCCAAGCTCAAACTGAAAAAAAGGAAACTCAAGCTCTAAGGTACTACCTAGCACGGGCTAGTCCCTTACGAAGCACACACGTCGACCCTATCTATTGGTCACGAAAAACAGGAATTACTAGGCTCAAAAACCCCTTTCAATTTTATCCATATCATTAATTCATTTCAACCTTTAATCATTTGAAAGAATATTTTAACAAACCCACAAGTACTATTTCACAACAAATTACTTGGTTTTCAAACAACGCCCCACGGGAAAAACAGGAAAGTTGTAACAAACTTCCTCTCCAACATTTAACATTTAATGTTATCCAATCATAAACAGGAAATTTAGCATCTAAATTCCTTTTAACAAAGAGGTGACCTCATAAGGTCCCATTCATTCAAACTAGGTTCTTCAAAAAGGAACCTTATCACCGTTCATTTCAATAAAACATGCCCCAACTAACCCACTCAGTCTAGTTGATCATGTTTAAAAGTACACAAAACGTTCAATCAAAACTCAACAGTTTGACATTTATAACCATTTTTTACATGCAATGGTTAAACAAGGTTCAATCACATGGGTGGCCACCTACCAATCGATAAGGCGCCCATACACCTTACCACTGGCATTTGATTCCCATTTATTAGATAAATTTACATTTAACATTTAAACTTTAGTAGCCATCTTTTAAAAAGATCGAAAACATGATTTACCCCTTTTCCAAATTATAAGGTGCCCATACACCATATAATGGAAAACTGGCTCCATCGTAATCGCAACCAACAATTTCAGCCAAAGAAACCAAGCGTTTACCAGCAAGCTAACAAGCCACAACAAACAGCTAACACAAATCAACAAGATGAAGTCACTAAAACACTCTATAACACTGAGTATGACACACAAGAAAGATAGAAAACATGACATATTTTCAAGGAACACAATCAAAATTTGCAGGCATCCTACTAATGCAACTACATGGAACGATATATATGCATGGAATGTGAATCTATAAGTGCCTAATAGGATGCATGCAATGCAATTTCCTTGCCATATCACGCCAAGGAAAATTTTCAAAACCTTTTCATAAACAAATAAGCAGTGGAAAGTACAACATTCACCCAAGGTGAAATCACATCAACTGTAACAGAAAATAGCATGAACATCAATTCCCAACCCTGGCCACTTGGTCATTTACCGTACGTGGAGTGATCAGTCCCAGACATGGCTATTACCCAAGCGCTGACACATTCCTAGTCTCCTATCTACCAACCCAAAATAGTAAGACAAAGGAAAAGCAACCTCCTCTGATACCATTTTGTCACAAACCAACCCGGGTCGACCCTAAACCGGTCACCCGAGCCGGCCTGCGACATGGCCTCAAGCGTGTATCCCCTTACGCCGAAGGCTGCCGACTAGCGGCGAGGGTGTAAGTTAAGTCAGGGGGGAGACTACACACTCTTATTAAAGTGAAGAAAAGGGAAAAAAATGCAGCAATAACGGAAGTAGTGTAAATAATAATAAATTAGAGGAAAACATTTTTCATTTATATGGTTTGAATAAAATTGGTGAACATCAGTTTATATAAAAGATGCATGCATGAAATTCTAATGATACAATGGAAGTATTAAACCACATGACATACTTACACATCAATGCAGAAGTAAATAAAAAAAAGTCTCAAGACCCGAGGGCGATCTTTATGATCATCCCGAGCCCCAACTCCATCCATTGCTCCTAACTCTGAGTACAAGAAACAGCAACAACATGGTCCTGCAACCAAATAGAATCTACTAAGGTACTCCAGTGCAATGGTGTCCTGAGTAGGGTGTGAGATATATATCTCAGTAGGCCGGAACCACCGGGGTCTAGCCCACTCTAGACAATGAAATATAATTAAACAATGTGCTGGTATTTCCAAACAAAAGTGATACAATACAAACAATAAACGCCCGTCCAGGTTACAAAAAGGAAACCAGACGGCAATACCTGCCTCAGCCCATAGCCAGAATAAGAACCTGTTTAAAACAACACAAGTAAATTTGGTTCAAGCATAAAAACACTTTCTATCATTTTTCTCACTTACTCTATTTATTCACTTATCATTTCAACTCATATTGGAAATCCATTCATTCTTACCTTTCTTTATTTGATCACAATTCACTCGGGTCTTACCCACATCTCTCATTCTTTTCATAAATCATTATTATCATTTGTTTGGTGTTTAATTCCATTTCAATCACCCCAATTCTCATTTGGTTTAGATCTCCATGTCTAACACCTCGAATCACATTTGGTGTAGATCGCCATGTCTAACACCTAGATAATTATTCGGTGTAGATCGCCATGTCTAGCACCTCGAATCACATTTGGTGTAGATCGCCATGTATAACACCTAGATAATTATTCGATGTAGATCGCCATGTCTAACACCCTATATCACAATCTTGGATAACCATTGGGAAGGAACGCCATGTCCAAACCCAACGTTTAAATCGGTCTAGAACGCCATGTCTAGGACCCAGAATCTCATTTATTTATTACCATTTATCAATTAATTAATCAGTCGACACAATTCCCATTTCATAATTAATTCTTCACATTTAATTATCCAAATATATTCTCAACTTTTCCTAATTAGTTATCATAATTAATTATCTTTAATCAGAATTATGGAACCTGCATGAGGAATAGAAGGTAACAAAAGTGTGTGGCATCAACATGCCTCAATGGTGGGTTATTAATGACATTAAATGGTACAAGCCAACAAACTCGTTCAAGAAAGGAATTCAATTCAAACTATCGTGTTACATTTATAACTTAAAGAAAATGGAAGAAGGGGAGGGGGAGTTTAGGTGGGGCACACCCAAGGGGGTGGCCAAGAGGTAAAGCAAGCACCCAGGATGGGCTTCACCCTAAACGAAGGCCACAATGGGCATGAGCGAACCACCCAAGAATTTCAATAAGAAGTAATGAGGCATTGCCGGAAGGTTTCCACAAGCGGCACAAGACGTGGCATAACATAAGCACCGAAGTAAATGGAAGAGGGTAAACACCATACCCTAAAAGTTCTAATTACATGTTAAGCCATGAACTTTGGAGGTGTCATGGCTCATTTATTATTTTTCAAGAAGCAACATCATTTGAGGTAACCAGTAAGGTACAAGTACAAACATGTCATTTATCATGTATAATGTCAATAATAAAGAGTCATAAGACATTTAAGCAAGAAATCACAAAAAAATATACTACTACACTTTTATTTTAAAGGAAGCTCACCTCCATTGGAGGAGTTTTATTAGAAAACATGTCATTAATTTATCAAACAATTCATTTAGTGATATTTATAATTTACTTTAAAACTCATTCAACACTTAAAAAAGTTAAGAAGCCAAACAATAAGGAAGTTAATCATGAAACACTATTGCTACATTTTTAGATTGAAGGCAGCGCACCTCAAAAGAGGGGTTTTATTATTAAATCATTAGTATAGTGACCAAGCAACCTCTTTTATCTTATTCCTACAATTCACACAATTTGCACAGAAGCATTTAATCGGAACAAAACTTGCATAACTAAATGCTAAGGAAGTGCAATATTAAGCTCACAATTACTTTACTTAAATTTAAAGGGCAAGGAGAGGGACCCTACCTCAAGGTGGATCCATCCGTCCACTCCAGCTCTTCGCGCTTTCTAACTAAAGATGCCACCGCTGCTCCCCCATGAGGCATATGTGATTTCACATACGTATAAGGAGACCTAGCCTCTATTCACACACTCCACATGGCCATGAGAGTGCGCAAGAGGATCCTTACACATATGCTTATACACATACACCTGTCTCCGCTCACCTGCAAAGGCACTTTTTATATATTCAATGGGGACAAATCGCCTCGTAAGTGTATATTCGCTGCCATGGACAAATATATGCACGCCGGGGGAACCCACGTATATATAAATACGCACCTTTTCCTGCACAGGTGAGTCTCCTAGACTCTGGCAACTCGAAACCACGCCAAAAATTCTAACGCACTATAAGACAACCACTACGAACCTTAAGACACAAAGATAAACCAAATTAATTGAGGCAAGACCAACCAAAGACATTAAATTCTTACCTCAGGTGTTAACAATAGTGTGAAACGAAGTGAAACCACCCAACGCCCTACCAATTAAATACTAGGCAGTCAATAACACATGACGACCCTAATTTGGAGGATGCGAAACTAACAAGGGGTATAAAACCTTACCTCGAAATGTTGGCGATGAACCGAAACCACCCGAACCGCTTCGCCTTCGGCGGAGGTTGCCAGAATGCACCTCAAGGGACCCCAAGAGAACCTTCGCACCGACCTAAAACAAGAAGAAACAGAAAAAACAGGATCACGTCTAAGCCCTAGGGTTCGGCCGCACCTCACCGGGCGCCGATTAGGTCGAAATGAAGCCGGAAACAGGGAGGAGAAGGGAGATAAGTGCTTACCATGATGATTCAGAGAGAATCTGAGAGGAAAACCAGGAAGAAACGACATTGAATAGGAGGCCGTAGGAGGGGTGTCGCGCGCGGATCGCAGGAGAGAAGGGAGGGGTGCATCGTGTGGGGGTTCTGCCGAGTGAGGGTGAGGTAGACTTAGATAGGTTTTAATTTTTATTTATTTTCTTTTCTTTTATTCTAATTTTAAACAAAATCTTAAATGCACCCGACCACAGGGTTTGACCCGCGTCGTCTGAAAAACAGTGCACAGCCCGCGCGCCTGCTACCGGATACCCGGGCTATCCCGCACTGCTGACCCGCATGGTTAAACCTACCGTGCGCAATCTGATATCACCGCTTAAAACTGGTCCAGAACTCAGAACATCATTCCGAAGCTCGGTTTTTAAAACTGACCCATTGATAAAAGAAAAGGTTCAAAAACCTTCGTATTTTATCCGCTCTAAAAAAATGGTTCGTTACACATGTTCAACCCCATGAGGAAAATTCATGAAAATAATGACACATAATATGGGGTTTCAGTACATGAAATCATTACACACCACATATTTAACACTATTTCAAACACAACATGATAAGAGTATACAAAATGTATCTAGTGTACATGTCTTGAAACCCCACCCAATTTGTACCTAGGTAAATCTAATAAGTTGTGTGGTCAAAGTAAACAACATTTAATTAACACAAGTTATGTAACGACTACCATCTGATTTACAAGATTGTATATGAAGTAAAAGGCATATAGAAATTTGTACACACCATGTAACATGTAATAACTCATGTGAGATGCACATAAAGTCCTTACATATGTAATGTGGGTAGCCAGTAACTAATCATACATCTTGTATCTGGATGTACACACTATTTAATTTGGGAAAACTCTTATTAGAAACACATCAAGATAGTAATTTTATGCGAGTCAACATGCAGAGAAAATTAATTAATTAAAATAAAACCTAACGACACGGTGTGATGTTGGTTTTTCATATCGCGTGATAAGTTTTTCCACAATAATTACACATCATGTGATTTTAGAAGGTTATCGTTGATATTAAATTCATTTTAAATTATATTGTATCTAATTCTATAGATATAAAACATTTATAGTTATCATATACATCATGTACTTCATGGGAATCACTGGATGTATACATCGTGAATATTCAGGTTGTGTCATGTAGTGATACATGTCGCATTAACAATTTGTCTCCTCTCATGAAACATCATGTCATTTATATCATGATACTCTATGTAGTAATACATTCCTTGTAACTAAACTGTTCATGAAAACGTCCATAAAAAACATTTTTCACATGTCATTTTGTGTGAAGGTACACGTCATGTACCCTTTAAACTCCACAGATGAGTTAAAGCAAAATTAGAAGGGTACACGCTAAACTGCCTCTAGTACACACCATATACATAATAATTTTAAGTTGAAATTAATTTGTTTAATTTATTTAAAATTACAATGGAGGAAAATCTCAAGGAATATTTAAATGAATAATTTTTATTAATTAATTAATTTATTAATAAGATAATTAATCTATTAAATTGATAAATTTATATTAATAAAGAATGGATTAAAATTAATGGTAGCTAGTTTAAATGTGTATTCGTTGAATTATCATATTATAATGAGATATAATGACCTATATATGTGTTGGGTTTTTATTTAATTTAATTTTTTTTACATAACTTTTTTGATAAATTTATTAAAAAATATAATGAGATGATCTACATACCATACATTCCTCTTTATTATGTACGACACCACATGTCCACAATTTATTTTATATAATCCTAAACCCCTAGTCCTCTTCACCTACTAGTAAGTAATAATATGTAAAGGATTGATCTCTGGATAAGAGAAGATGATTTATTACTGAGGAGATGGAAAACCAACCAAGGAGATACATAAGATAATTATATAATGTTTCAACTCAAGCCAAGTATGGCTTAAGAAGTTAATACCCTAGGGTCAAGGGTTGGTCTAGAATCTTCCTGATAGACCAACTAGTAGTTGAAATATCATGATTGTATCACATGTTTATTTTATTTTGTCCATTTCAAGGTAATATATTTATCTATGCAATGCAATGTTTATTTAATGTTTAATTGTGATCACATAATGTAAATGAAATTACAAGAATTCTAAGATAAAATAAAATAAATGGATTATGTGTATAGTATTTTATCAAGATGTGGTTAATTAATTTTTAAAATTCCACATAATAATAAAAAAATATGTAAAGGATAAAATGAAAATATATTTATGAATAAGTAAAACAAAATCCATCAAGAAAATATTAATTCATACAAAACCTTGCAATAATTGATTTAGAATACATATATAGATTAATGTATTAGCCTAGATATTTTTTTTAAACATTAATTTATTAGAGATCTTGAAAGAAATTTTTGGGTTGAATTAACCACGTTAGCATCTAGAGTAGTTTTACCTACAAGACTTAGTGTAACATGTAATAAATTGTTGAGAATATCAGAATATAGGATTTTATGATTGGGTATTCCACTCAAAAGATCAAGAAACTTCTAGTTAAGATAGTTGACCAAACAAGCTACATAAATTCCTTCGACTATTTTGGCTAGGAAATTGTTTGGGTTATGATATGTTTAATATGGATCCTTTCAAATAGAATATCCATAAAATAGGATATTCTGAATTCAATGGAAAGGTATATTGGTATTTTTTATAATATTGGGATACAAATAAAAATATATTTATTATGTCATGCTTTTATCAATATAAATTACTAGATTATTATTTTACTTATAATAAAATATATATATATATATAGTGAATCGTTTGTAACTCTATAATCATTTACGGATAAATAAAATTTCCTTACAAGTAAAAATTTCCAAGAGTGGTGTAGTGATTTATATGTTTCTCTACTATAGGTAAATTTATATTATGTGCTGGAAAACCCTATTCCTAATTAGAAGCCTTTGAGAGAAATCTAATTTGAGAAGGATTAATATAAGAGATATGTATAGTATGATTCATATTTCCATTCCATAATGTTATCATCTATATCCTAATAGATGAAGATTAAAAATATAGAAATGGAATTATACACCCTAATATCTAATATCTTATCTCTTGAGAAAGAGAAGGATAGGTTTAAGATAAATTAGACGTCAACTATACTATACCAGTAAGATCTATAATATTGTTACCAATCTAGTGATATTTCTATAAAATGTTGAATTATATTGATCAGTTTATGAAGTTAGACTCTATATGGATAATAAATTATCCACTAATCTAATATTATCATTTGTACCCCCAATGTTCTTTGTATTCATCAAGAATTACCTGATTAATATATTGGAGAAGATTACTAGGAATATCTTTACAAGATTCACCTAGTAGATAAGGATTGAGGGAACCATGGTTCCTCACCCCTTATAGTGAACAAAGTGAAATGTTCAGTTGAAAATTCCATGACCTTTTTAAAGTTAATGGTTCCTTTATAATTTCCTTCAAGGATAAAAATATACAACGGAAATTTAGTGAATAGAAGGATATCTATTTCTCATTTGGAAATAATGGTCATTTAAAGAGGAACTACAATTTATTAAAGAAAAATCAATAAGAATATCATATTACATGTATATTAATCATTTCATGTAATATGTATATTATACTCTGTGGTCAATAAATACAATATTCAAATCAAATACTTTTATTCAAGTACAAATACCTTCAGTGTTCAGAAACATTATAAGAAGTAAGGTGAACTCTCTATGAAGCTGAGAAAGGGTGATTTATAAGTCATTAGAGATAGGTAAATTAAATCAAATTACCAAGATGACTGATTATAGTTAGAATTTTTTTATTGATTTTTACCAAAAAATTATCTTAGTTTCTAGTTAAACATAATGAGACATTCATTCAGGTTTGAAATGAAATTTTTTATGGTGTTTCATAATTAACTAGTAGTTAAGTTATAAATTAATGATAAATATCCAAAATTATAAATGAGTGATGAATATAAAAATATAACACTCATACACATTATGGAATTATAATTCTTAGTCATGTAAAACTAAAAGTATTTGTAATGTATTTATTCAATGGAGTGTTAGACTCTTAGGATATAAAATTCTTAAGTATGTTAATGTGCTCACTTGTTAAGTTTTAGATTATGAAACTTTTAGAAATAAAGGCACACCATAAATAATTTATAGTATTTTTAGTAATCCTGTATGAACTATTTTAAAAAGAAGTTGGAGGTAAATTAAAATACTCTATGGGATTCCATTAGGAAATTTTAGGAATGATCGAGGGAGAAATTAACACTCTTGGTAAAATATATTAGATCTTCTAGTTGTGATTTTTGAATAATATATTGTCCAAGTATCATTGATTATCTAAATTTACAGTTGATCAAATACTTAACTTAAATTTCCTAATATAAATCAGAGACTAGATATTAATACAAGGTAGATCAATAAGGATTATTATATGTTTTGTAATTATTCAATTATTTCATTCAAGAAATATATTTAAAAAGGTATCATAATGGACAACTATATTCAAATATGAATGAATATTTTATGTTATATAATTTAAAATATGAAACAAATCCATTTTGGCATAGTTCATGTGTTTTCATGATAATTTCTTATTAAAATTTTTATTTATCTATAAACGTACATCGAGGAAAACACTATGTGTATCTTTTTTAATTATCTTATAGATACTCAAGACATGAACATCCCTAAGATAGGAAGGTATTAGTCAAGATCTATGATATTTATATAACAAGAGAGCACATATCATTTGATAAATTGGGATTAAGGTATAATTAAATGATATTTAGGATTCTGATTCACATGAGTTAGCTTAGGAACACTAAAACCCCATAACAGTTAGTGAGAGGATATTTTCAAGAGACACGTACTATATAGGAAATATAAAACCATATAAGTGGTTTAATATTCACTATGACCAGTGATATATTATTAATTAAGAATAATGAATTCTATAAGGAAGAAATAAATGGAAACATGGTATGTTTGGAATGTCTGTATAAATTCAAAGATGGATTCCATACACCAAAATCAACTTTTGTATTTTGATAATTTCTCTAATTTATAAAAATTTATTGGTCCATATTCAAGGAGAAACTAAAAATTCATAGTTTAAGCTAACGCCAATAAGGAATTATTGTTTTCTAAAGGTTCAAGTGTTATATAGATATAGACTATAATGAAACCTTACCCCAGAAATTATGCCAAAATCCATTAGAATTATACTATTAATAGATTCCTTTCATGATCATTATATTGGGATATTGGATATCAAGTCCACCATACTTGGAGAAAATATTCTAGAATATGTTTATATGATGTGACTAGAAGGGATGGTTTCACCAATAAATTCTAATAAGGTATTCAAGTCTCAAAAATTCACTTATGGCTTAAAGTTAGAATTGTGATTAGGGAATATTCATTTGAAAAAACCACTAGAGAGATTGTTTTTATTTGAAATGAGGGTGTTCTATTTTTCTATAATATTTTAATGGGAGCGTTGTAGTTTTTGAAGTTAAATATATGGATAACAAATGGGAAAAATATGTTTAGTCTTATAGTTAGTTAATAATAATGATAATTTATCCCTGAATGACTTAGAGAAGATACCCAAGTGCACAGAAACAAGATTTGGAAACAAAGATCTATGGGGTTTCGTATATTAAGTAATATTACATGCATTTATAATTTATTAAAAACTAAAATGTAGAAAAATTCAAGTCAAAATAATTTTCAATGTCACATGGAATAAAATATATCTAAGTTTATGTGTTAAAGCATATGAGAAGAATTTTGTGATGAATAGAATAAGATATTCAAAAAAATATTTTTCAATCAATATTAAATTTTATGATATGTACTAAGGTTTTATATTTATAATTCACGAATAATTGAGATTGAATATAAAATATAACCTAGAGAACTTCATAAACTTGCAGTTGGAACTACTAGACAGTGATTGAGAAAGTATGAATAGATGAGTTCCTAAATATTGGAGGATTTTGAATTTCAATTTCAAAAAGAGATACAAAACTATTTTTCTTTTAAACCAGTTTGATCTTTTATCTCAATAAAGATAAAGTAATAAGAAATACCAACTTATAATATCTATTGGTTTTCATATCTACCAAGAAATAGTAGATTTCTTCAATTTATGTTTCTTAAGAAGTCGTTTGGCATCGATTTTTTCTAGGATATGGTTTTAGAATAGATATAAAGTTTGATAGGGGATAGAAAATAAATAACCATTTATATTACTACTTGAGTGTTCTCTCAGGGGGATGAATTCATCATAATTACAATTTCCATAGAATAGAATGTAGAGGACATGTTTACTATAGCATTATCTCAGTAAAAACATGAACATCAGGTGACATCTAGTAGTCTTAAAGTTGTAATTAGTTGGATTTAGTGAAAGTGGATTTGTGTTGGATCTTGTTCCCTATAAAAACCTACTTCATACTTTGATTACTTGTATATTATAATATTTAAATATTAAAAAATAAATTATTACAAGATATGTGTTATTTTGTATAAAATTAATTTGATAATGTTCCTAGATCATTTTTTTTCTAGAAAGTTTATAGTAGTTCCCCTCTATAATGAGAACCTATAAGTGATATAATATTATTCTTAAACATAATACTTATGTTCTATATTACATATTTTGATAGGACATATATCATGTTATACCCCTCAGTAATTGAATTATTATAAGTAGGTGAGGCTTCTTTTAAAGAATTTTACCACTTAATAATCTCTAAGAAAGAATGTTATAAGGATAGACTCATAAATATGAATTCCACATGTTATATATTTAATTATATATTCTTATCCATGAAAGTATTTTCTAGTCCTTATAATTGATGTTTTTATTAATGTATTCCTTGAATCGTGTACTTTGAAGTATTATTCAAAATTGAATGACATATTCTAAAAAAAGTTATATGAATTTCATATATTAATAATTTATGTGAAATTTATTGAATAATTCAATAAATTATTTTTATCTTCCATGAAAAAAAAATTGATATCTCATGAACTTTTATTGAAAAAAAATTATCTTATTAAGTACATGGCCATGGAAGTTTTTCAATGAGTATATTTCAAAGAGTCAAATAATGATATTCAAGCATATATGTTGATGAAAAAAATATGAAACCTTCTTGATGATATGTCAAATAAATATATTATATTACACAATAATCATCCATATGAGTTTTTTTCATTGTGAGTTTAACATATTTCTCTTTATGAGCTTTGATGTGTTGGAAAATGATAATTTCGGACTTTAGGTAGCACCACCTACTACCACTAATAAATAATCCTAGAGAGTAACACATTAAGTGTATTTAACTTCTTATATTAAATTATATTCGGATTTTTATTTCTAATAAGTATTATTCTCAAGATTGAGGAATAATTATTATTCAGTTAATGTTGATCATGTGAATTCAGTCACTATATATTCACTGGTTAAGAATATATGTGAGTTGAATATTAATAATTATTTACTCATTAATTAGTTTATATAATATTTATTTATTTATTGGATGAATAATATAATGATATTTTTATTATTCAAGGTTCAATAAACATTGATGACGATTTATGACCTGGATTAAAGGTATTATGAAATAATATATTTTTTTAGTATAATTTAAAAAAATATTGACTTATTTGTTTAATAAATGATATTCAGATATCCTTTTATAAGAACACACCATGAAATATAATAATAATATTATTATTATTATTATTAGATTGGGGTATATCAAAAATAATGAAATTAGGTAAAGGCCTCTATTAAATTACTAATTTTATAACCCTATGTATATATCCCATCTTGTATCATTTCTTTGAAAAAAATTGAATTGTTGTAAAAGCATATTCTCTCAATAGAATTATCTCAAGATCGAAGAGAAATGTCTCAATAAAACTATTAAGGGTGTCAGGTGATCCTCATCCTCCATTACAATACTAATAAAATAAGATAAATAATTATTCAATCCTAGATGAATTATTATTGTAGCCTAGAAAATGATGTAAAATGATTGGTACCTCTGCACTAGAACCATGAATTTCATTAGTGACATTCTAAGATTCATGGAGAACATGTGGATACCACTAGATGAATTCAGCTTTATATTTTTCATTTTATTGATGAAACAATATAAAATTGGATAGATTTGATCATCAATGATGGAAGAATTATATATATGATATCATTCCAATTATAAACTAATAAAAAATTGTTTGTGAAAAGATCCACCCTGTGAATATTCCAAGGTTGATTTTTTCTATATATTAGGATCTTATATAAAGAAAAAATAAAAAATAATTATTGGGCATGGTCCAAAAACTCCCTCCATGTCTTAGAACCTTCTTTATAATTTCATATATCATGTAAAGCAGTAAGAAACTCTATATAATATGTGAAGTATTTGGAACAACTTAATGAACCTCAAGAATAGAATTCTTCCTTAATGAAATATTAAAACGTTTCATTATGGAAAGACCTTATGGAACACATTATATCTCACACAAACCTTAAAGGCCACCATCATCGATTTTCATAGAACATTTAACAATTCTGAACTATCCTCATCCTCTCCAACATCACAAAGACCATTTCATTTTTAACTGCACCAACTCTGAACCCCTATGAGAAAACTCTCAAATCTTCTTCTATAATTTGGGTAACCTCTATGGCCTACTATAAAGGGACTAAAAATTAATCATTCCAATATTTTAGTGGAAGTTTTTGTTATATTTCAAATATACTTAAGATAAGTGATCCTTCAAAATTCAGTAGAAACCTAATACACAATCTCTCAGCATATCCCCAAGAACATGAATTTTACATTCACTACAATCATTAATCTAAGCATAAAAAAGAATTATTCCATGACAATTACTCTGTAAAATGACACTTGTAACCACATATATATCCAGAAAATGAAATTAGAGTCTTATTTGAAAATGGGTTATTATAGTATCCCATTTAATCAAATGATATCATCCATGTATATGTTTTTAAAGCTCTTTAATAAAATATTCTCATGAATATATAAAAAGAAATTTGACTTTTCCATTTAATCGATCATCCCCTAGATATAACTATTTACTTTTTCCAAATAGGTAATTCATATCATGAATCCAATAAACATATCATCTCATATCTAATAAATACACTCTATGGTTTGATCCAAACCTACATGAATCTGGTGCTCGGCCATAACATGCTTACAGGTAAGACATCACTATATGAATTCAGAAATACTCTACTTCATACTTGGACACCATAACTGATTCATGAGATCATGATAATTCTTTGATATAGTTTCATGTATCTCTTTGGGGGAATATTGGAAATACCTTAACACCTCTTCCCAAGGTATGAATGTTACTACAATCCACCTGAGGAAGAGGAGGACATACTCCCCCCCTTAATATTATCTATCATTCACATTGGTATAGGATATATCATGTCACATAAGTACTCACATACAATGTATCCCTACTAGGAATCTATAAAATACTAAATAATTGGAGGTTTCACCACCATATATTGAAGATAAACAACACCCCCTTCATCCACTAAGGAAAAATATGTCATGACCAACTACTTAAATATGTACTCCATTAAATAATAAAAATAATTCCTGATATGTGTCTCATTTACCCCCATTACCCTTTCTTAGAGAATAGAATATCTCAAAATAATTTCCCTTTAGTAATTTATTCCAATGAATATGCCTCAGGTTGATATCTTTCTAAGTAAAAATGTATCTGAGAATCTGATGATCCATATAGACTATGAACTTCTCATGGATATGTTAATGCCTACTGGCCTTCATGGTGAACACTATCTGTAAATCATTGGTCACATCATTCTACTCATAAGTTACTAGCTACTTATACCCATAATCTATCGTCATTTTCCTATAAATAAACACACCACCAATACTATCTTTATAAGAACACAAAACACCACATACGTAACTCCTTCTTCCAGTAACATTAGAATAAGATCTCTCATTAACCTATACTTCAAATCCAAGAAATCTATTTGGTATCACTCAAATAAAGAAAATGGATTCCCATTTGGGTAATATTAACAATAGGAGAAATAATCCTAGAGAATTCCTCCATGATATATATATAAATATCCCACCAACTGAAGGAACATACACAACTCAAACACATTCTTGGGTGGCTCTAAAGATTTCACTTCTTTGATATTGAATGGTTCTATAGATAATCCACCCATTTATGTAACTTTCCCTAGTAATTGGGCCTCCATAATCCATAAATGACACTTAAAAAGCTTAGCATAAATTTATTGTTCCTAAAGTAAGTCCAAAACAATCCTCAGATGCTCAGTTTGATCATCATTTTGTGTAGAATAGATGAGGATGTATCAACGAATATCTCCATGAAATGGTGAAGGAAAGGAGGAAAAATATTTTTCATGAGGACCATGAATATATATGGGGAATTATTCACACCAAATTAATTCTATAGAAACCCATAATTCATATAGAAACACCTAAAAAATTTCGTCAAGATATCCTACCTAGGAACATAAAGCTGGGGATATCCAGACATGAGATCAATCATTAAAAACCACTTCGCTCCTTCCATTTGGTGGAAGAATTTATTAATCCTTAATAAAGTGTATTTTTTAATGAATTCCAATTGGACAAGGAGGTGATAGTTAACACAGAACCACAATCCATCATCTTATTTATTGGTTAATAAAAATAGAAAAAATAGGGGATACAATAAGTTTGAGGAATCCATTCACAATGTAGTCCTTTACCTCCACATTAATCTCCCTAATCATAGTTTTGTATATCTGAGAAGTTGTAGAGGATATCAAAGTCGTATTTAGGTATATATAAATCCAAAATTCAATCTATTAAAGAGGGGGAAATCTTGGAATGTCCTTGGAAAATACATCCATGAACTCCTACATCACCACATGGAACTAATCATCTGAATCATCCATTTCAATTAGAGATCAAATCACTAACTGATATGTTATTGGATACAACTTCCTATGAAAATAACACGCGCTACTTGATTGAATATCCTAGTCACCCTTAAATAAAATCTTGATCCATCAATATATAAATTTTCTATTCTCCAATGATAATAGTCTATTTGGTCATTAACTAAGGATATCTAGTATATATAGAGGATAACAACATAAGGGTTCTTCCTAACTACTATGAGGTACCATTAAAAACTATCTCCACTAAGAGCATGTTTATATCATTAGAATATGTGGGTGAGTGTGTGATTACTTTCAATTGGAGTCCCTAGTCATATAGGTCTATCTAGGGGATCGATCAGAATCCCTGACTCTTGAACAAGGGATGAATTAATAAACTAATGGGTCATTTGGAAATGAATTATTATAGGTTATAATATAGATAAGACACAGACCATACCTCAAAATATGTCGCGTGCATCCTGGTTGTATCCCTCTATCACCAGAATCAAACAGTGTCCTTGTAATTCAACTCATGAAACATTCCATAGACCACCTAGAGGTGGATATGGTTGAAGTAGATCATAAATCAATCCACCTCATGATCCTCTTGGTGCACTTCCAAATCCTTTACAAAAAAATCCTCCATAAGGACCACCCTTTCTACCATGAGGAGACCCCAAATCACACTAATACCACTTTAATGGTTATTTTTCCACAATTTTCCCTAATTGACCTGTCGTAAACATTGATTCAAGTAGTCCTGAGATCTGTGTCTTCATTCTCTAAAGCTATAGCTGAACTAATCACCCTGATGATTGGATCCTCTGTGAGACTACCCTATCACTGATCCTTGAGACAAAGATCATGCATGAATATTCCTAAAATTTCATGACCCTAAAACCTACCATTATCGAATCCTAACTAATGAATATTTACCTAGATTGATAGTACACGATTATAAAACTGTTTATCCCTCTACCAGGAATCTCTCAATCAATAGATCCCTCTATAAGACTCCAATGTAATAGGGGATTCACAGAGGGGCCACACCATATTGGATCTCTCTATGGATGGTATGCTTGAAATCCCATGTTTATAGAAATTAATAAATAATCCTTTTAAGAGAGTGCCTCCAAAGGTTAGTGAACCTTGATGTGTGCATCAAGACAAATATGATACCTTACTATAAGTCCTATAACTCCTAGATATCCATTATCTTCTGCATCACAGAGTAATAATCCTCATCAAATAGTCTCTCAAACTTTTACCATGGAATATTCACCCTATCATCAGTTTAGATAATCAAGTTACATTAATAACTCATTGTATCATGTATAAGGATAGATTCTAACACCACCATTTGATCTTTATGTGTCCAGACTAAGAATCACACCTAAGTCACTACCTCAATCAAGTAATATATGGACTGAGGGTTAGTCTCTCCAAAGAAAATTGGCATCCTCTATCACTAGAACTCATAAATCATACATATCATTAAATAATCTACATTTAGTCCCACTATAATCATTTTTTACACCACAGGTGGAGGACCATCCACCTATATTGTGGGTGGAGGTCTTTTGGATACACTCTAGGGAGAGGATATTATCCCCACGCACCTAGGGGATATATATCATGATATCAGAACTAGATGGAGACCTCATCAATCATCTAGTAAATGAAAAGAGGTTCAATTTCTAGAACAAGAATTTCACAATCCTACTTTATCATAGTTGTTAGTTTTCATGGCAGCATCCTGTAATTGAAAATATGGACCAAGGTTATTAAATCATATTAACGAAGTTGAATCTATGACCTAATAGAAATGGAAAAATCCTAAATGGTGTATATAACATAATATCCTTACCTCACAACCAATGACTCATAGCCTTAAGTTGATAAGTTTGTTATCAAAGTCATATTGAATAGATATACCAATTTCCACACCAACACTGGGTTCGCTGGGCTAAAAGACAAACGCAATACCCATTGACATTGTCTCTTAAAGTTCCCAAACCATCATGTAACATACCTTTACTTGTTTTTAGGTATTATAAGAAACCTTTTATCTATTTTGAGTAGTTTCTTATTTTGGTTCATTTCAGTAGAACATGGAAATTTATAGAGACCTTTTGGGATATAAACAGTTGTTGCACGGTTTGACCAAACTAAGGGAACCCCAGTGAAAAATATGAACCCACTGGATTGTGAGAAATGCACAATTGGTGAGGATTTTCCCAAATCATGCACCCACATAGGGGAAAACATGCACCCAAAATAGTAGGGGAACATATTTGGTACACAGTTTCCCCTAATCAGGTTCCCCCTCCATCTAACCATGTGGGGTGTTTTAAGTTATGAGAATTATTTTCAAATTCTCAAACCTACCAGTTTAAGTGGCTAATCACCCCATTCAGACCTAATACATTTTTTCCATCCTTGGAGGCTCTGAAGAAATGATTTTTGATCCTCTAAACCCTTTCCTTGGCAGATCAAAGTGGCATTGATCTCATTTGATCACCTCTAAATAAGTGGATCTCCTCTCGTATATTTTATTAAGATATTACTTTGTATTCTCCATATAGAGTTTTAAATTTTATTGTTTTTTATGGATTTAAACTTAAATTTGATCGATCTAATCATTTTCCTGTTAAGTCTTGATTATAGATCCTATTTTTAGATCTTCTTTTCCTTCAATCATTTTAGGAATTCCCATAGTAGTATTTAATCATTTGAATCCACGATTTAATGTTAAGTGGTTCCATGTACAATTTTTCATATAATTTAAACCTTGATTTTAATGGTTTTTTTGAAATAGATTTCAATTGATTTATAAAACATTTATTTGGAATGATTTGATTACAATATTCTAAATGGCATGGATTTTGAGAAAAAATCCCAATTCTAATGGAATTGGAATTGCGGGATAAATTTTCAGGATGGTGGAATTGATGAAATGATTTGAGATTTATTTTAATAAAATGGATTAAATTGAAATGATGAAAACCCAAGATTGGTTTTGGATTGGAAATGCATGAATTAATTAAAAACCCATGATTGGGTTTTGAAATCGAATTGGCATATAGAAACTAAAAAATGGAAAATTCAATTATAAAGGATGATTAATTTGAAATGAGATTATTTTTCCATTGTTTATTGATTGATTTATAACATGTGAGCCTGGGTAGTTTGTAGGTTATTTGGGATAATCAAGCTAGGATCTTGATCCCTTAGAAATGGATTGATGATTAAAACTTTAACAAAATTCTTGTTTTCATGATTATTGTCAATGATATGTTCAAATGTAATATTATTCCTAATCCTGAAGGATGTATGGACACATGTTTTTCCATGATAACTCACTTCAAAAGTGAGAGAATCCTATATCAAAAAACTAACATACTTTAGGGTAAATGAAATTGGTGCATGTTATGTATGATTTGATTATATATTCTAATTATTATATAACTATTTTAATCTTTCCATATGATTTATATAAATTCTTTTATAAAAAATATCTATTTAATCCATGTTTGAAATTTTTCCATCCATTGAAAAGAAATCATATTTTTTTAATGTGAAAATGATACATTATGCCATTCCTTGTTTAATTTAAATTGAAATCATAATTGTTTTATTATTATTACATCTATTATAGAACACTTGGTGAGACCTTATTGAGATTTATTTCTCACTCCCAACCATTTCCTTTAGAAATTTGTAGATTTTGTTATGATAGGTTCCATTAATGGAAAAACACCACATAGAGGTGTTTGATTTTCTTCACCCATGAGAATATAGAGTGCTGATAGTGACTAGTGGATTTGAGTTCCACCTGTGAAATAGGGTTTTGAGACTTTTGATAGTTTCTTATGGCAGTTTGGGTTGATGTTTCATTGAGTTTTTTATCTATCTTCTTGGTTTCTATTTTACCTATTTGACTTATAGTAATTTATCATTGAGATGTTTTGATATAAAAACATGTATCTTATTATATTCCACTATTTTGTGAAAAGAACATTCCCAATTTATTCTTGTATGATTCTAGGTTCTATTCACCAACCCATGGGGATTGGGAATGTCCTTCAGGTTATGTCAGTGTTGGATTAGGTATCAGGGTACCAGGGTATCTGGGCTAGTTCATGAAGAGGTTGTATCAGAGGGAGGTTGATCATATTTCTTTGAAGTTTTTATGTGGCATGGTTTTTCCAAGTAGATAACAGGTAGGATTTATGGGACATGGGAGGTAGTTTTTGGTGAGTTCTTTGACATCTCTTGTCATAATAAGCCTTAAGTCTCTAAGGGTGGTGGAGGGAAAGAGTATTTGATGATTTTTTAAATATGTCTATAGTATTTTCCCTTTTTGTTTACAGGTTTCTAAAAATCCTATAATTTTAAATATGGTTTAATGGGATTCAAACTTTTGAATCATCTTTGTGTTGTGGATCTTAATGTCCCTATAAATGTTTTCTTTGTTGTATGATGATGATGTGTAGAATCATACCTCTAAGAATTCATTTAAACTGACATGGGGATGGATATGTCGATGAACCATATCATGAAAACCCTCCAGTTTCCTAGAATCTTCTTGAGATATTGGTGTGTTCTATTCAATCTCTAGGACAGGCAGCCACACCAATTCCCATTTAGACTTCAATCATGGAACATGGAAGGGAAGAATCTAGATATCATGCATAAGAGTTTCTTCACTAGAAGACACAATATATCTAAGGATATAATGATCCTAAAGATATTTAGTTTTAGTTGAAAGGAATTGAGAGGCTTTTTGAGTTCATGGAAATTCATTATTCAACTAAAGTGAAATTTTTTTACTTTAATGATTCAGGGACCCAGAGAAGGTGGTGGGATTTTATGGTGATGGAAGAGAAGCATAAATACTTAGAGTGAAAAGACTTAAAGTTTAATTTTACTAATCAGTTCTATCTATATTCCATGGATTTATAAAACTCAATAGAGTTTCTCAATCTCCATAAATTTAACAAGACCATGAATTAGTATGAAAACTACTTTATTGATATGGTACATTTTTCACTATAGATTGTGACTAATGAGAATTTAAAGGCATATATATTTCATATGGAACTTTGAAATGATATTTTATCCTATTTTTTCATGCTAAATATGACTTCTTATATTGATGTTCTTGGTAGAGCATTGATGGATAAGATTGACCTTATTTGTGTGTCATGGTTGATGGGAATTACTTTTTATCCCACTAGTAGTTATGTGTGATACATTAAATTAAATAGGAAGTATGATGAGTGTCACGGTGGATCTTGACAACAGGGTTCTTCCAGACCTCCTATGATTCCTATTAGAGGACCTTTGAATTGATTTCCATATAGAAAGTATGGTAATTTGAAATGTGTTTGAATTGAGGTGCCCAATATTTTCAGTTCTTGTGAATGCATGAGTCACTTACAGAATTTTTTTTTATATTTTTTATTCTCTATTAAGTGTCATGGGCTCATTCACACCTAAAATTATTATGGTGAAATTATATGCTTCAAGAACAAAGGTTTTCCAACCACGGGCATCTGGAATAAAGATTCTTCATGTAGTAAAATAGTCTCCAGAGGAAGTTGATACAGGTCTCGTGACTGTGAGGGGTGCCATCACTATGGATTCATCCTTAGTGACTTATTTATTTGATATCAGTGTATCTCACTCATTCATATTGACCCATTTTGTTTATTTTCTAACCTTTTCTCTAAAGATTTTATCTTATGTGATTGATGTTACCATGCCCCTCAAAATGAAGAGAGAGTAGGGTATTCGATGTCCTAATTTTGTATTATTTTCATCTTATATTGAGATTATCATAAATTTTCTAGTCCCCAAAAATAAATATACTGATGTTATTCTTGGGATGGATTGAATGATCACTCATTAGAACTATATTGAACGATATATTCGGCAATTCTTCTTTACCATGATCGATGGGGTGGTCCATGTCTTTCAGGGAGAATGGGTACTGAGATTGGGTAGGGATGTACCTTATGTTATACAGTTTGGTAGTGAAATTTAAGTGTTTTCTTTTTTACTAGGAGAGATAATCTCTAATTTATGATATCCCTCAAGTTTTCATTGAGTTCCCAGATGTTTTTACTTTTGACTTCTCTAGATTTCCACAACTAAGAGAGATGGAGTTTTCTATTGATTTAGTACCTAACACTCAACCAGTTTATATTCCTTCATACCATATGGAACCAGTATATTGGAAATTGTTTAATAATTAGTTTGATGATTTTCTTGAGAAAATATTTATACAACCAAGTGTCTCACCCTAGATGGAACATGTTCTATTTTAAAAGAAACTTGATTGTGCTCTTTACCTATGTGTTGATTATGAGAATCTTAATTGAGTTATAATAAATAAAATGTATATGTTTCCATGGAAATATGATTTATTTGACTAGTTGAAATGGGAAAAGTGATTATTGAAGATTTATCTATGTTGTGACTATAACCAATTCAAATTAAAGAATATGACATCCAGAAAAATTCCTTTAGGATTAGGAATGTCCACAATAAGTATCTTTTTTTGTTTGGGTCAAAGCAATGATCCTATTGATTTTTTGTAATTTTAAATAAATTATTTGATGAGTACCTTGACATGTTTATTATAGTATTTGTGGATGACATCCTAGAATAATCTAAAACTGATGAGGATTATGTGTTTCATCCAAGTATAGTGATAATGTTTTTTGAGAGATCACCATCTTTATTCCAATCATTTGAAATGTTATTTCATGATTAGAGAAGTGAGTATCTTGATACATGTGGTCGCATGAAATTTTATTTAAGTTGATCCTAAGAAGGTGAAAGATGTTATGGAATGGGAACAAATGAGAAATGTTTTCAATATCCATAGATTATTGGGTTTTGTGAGGTATTATATATAGTGAGTCAAGGATTTCTCAAATATGGATTCTCTAATGACATCCTTCACTCAGAAAGAAGAGAATTTTGTTTAGGATGATAAGTTTCATTGTTCCTTAATTAATATGAAATTTCTTTTGACTTCTACACCAGTTTTGACTCTTTAAGAGTTTGGGTAGGGATATGTATTCTTTTGTGATACATCAGGTTTGGGTTTGGGTTGTGTCCTTATAATGGGTTATCATGTCATTTCCTACATCTCTAGAATGTTTAGGCTGCATGAGAATAACTATCAAACCCATGATCTTGAACTCACATCCATGATTCATCCTCTTAAAGGATAAAGGAATTACCTTTTCAAAGAAAGGATTATCATTTATTCAGATCACAAAAGTCTGAGTTATATATTCTCAAAAAAATATTTTAATCTTCATCAAACTTTTTGGATAGATTACCTGAAGTTTTTTTTATTTTTACATTTCTTATACCCTAAGAAAGGGTAATGACCTTGCTGATTCTTTGAGTAAAAAACTTATGACCCATGCCATGAAATAATCATCAAAATAGTGGAATTTGATGTCTCTATTTGCATAGTTTCATTTAAGATTCTAGGAGAAGAGTCTTGATCTCTTTAGAAAAGTGCTTAGTTAACCTCCTATTTTATTGATATGATTATTCAAGATCAAGAGAATGATGATGAGTTCTATAAAAATAGATACTCTCATCATGGTGGTGATACTATCTTTGAGCCATCATTTTCCATGGCGGGTATTCTATGTTTCCATAATCGAGGCCTTGTGACCTTTCTCATGAGTAAGGCTATGATGGTATACTATCATAATTATTATTGGGAAGTGCACCCAGGTACCAAAAATATGTTCTATGTTTTGAAATGATGATTCTTGTGTCAAGTTATGAGATGAGACATCACTTACATTGTTTCACATTGTTATACATTCCAATAGGTCAAGGTCAAGCACCCATGACCTTTAGGATTTTTCCAGACCCTTACAATTCCAACTTGGAAGTGTAGTAAAATTTCTATGGACTTTGTGGTAGGTTTTCCTCTTACACCTCCAATAAATGTGTCATGGTTTGTGATTGATCGACTGACCAAATTTGATCACTTTATCCTAATTCTTGATAAAACTAAATATGAGTACATGGGAATCTGGTATGTACAAGAGGTTTTTAGGTTTCATGGTGTTCAATCTTTGATATTATCTAATAGGGATATTTGGTTCACTTATTTTTTTGGAGATGCCTCCAAGTGGGAATGGGATCTCAGGTGAGTTTGATCACGGTATATCATCTACAAAATGATGGATAGAATAAATGGACTATACCTATTTTGGAAGACATTATTTTTTCTTACATCCTATATTTTAGAAGAGATTGAGATAACAACTTGGGACTAATTGCGTTTTTCTATAAGAGCTACCATTTATCCATTTGTATGGCTCCCGTTGAGGCATTTTATGGTCTCCCATGGAAATAAATATTGTTCTTTTCAGATATCGGTTAAGCTTCCTTGGTTGGACCAAGTTTGGTCCAATATAAAATAAATAAGATTCAATTGATTAATTAGAGAATTGTGATAGCATAGGGTTGATATAAGTATTATGCTGATATTTTTCGATGATCATTGGAGTTTTTAGTTGGTGATCTAGTGTTATTGAGATTTTCACCTTGGTTAGGTCACTGATGTCATGGGAAACAATGAAAGATTTCACCATGGTCTATGGGACCTTTTGAGGTTGTTGAGTATTTGGAGAAAGTGTCTTTCCATTTAGCAGTTACTCTATAGTTGATGTTGATACATAATGTGTTCCACGAATCGTAGCTTTAGAAGTATCTTCTTGAACTGTTGTATTTCTTGAGTTGGGAAGATCTTGATATTGATTTTGATTTACCTATCACTAAGTATCCAGTTATGATTTTTTATTCTAGGAAAAATGTACTTTGTGGGAGAAAATTATCTTTTTTTCATGTGTTATGGAAATATGGATCTAATTCTCATGATACTTTGGAGCATGAGGCACTGGTGAGAGAGAAATAACCTCATCTCTTTGAAATGTAAAATTCTTAACAAGATTTGTAGGATATAAAATTTTTATTTTGGGGAGTTTGTAAAATACCATTAATTTTTTTAGGTATTTTTTGACCCTTGTATTGATCTTGTTCTAGTAGGGTCTTGTTGTGGGGTTATTCTAGGAGAAATTAAGAATTTCTAGAGACTTTTTGAGTAGTGCATAGTTGGCGCATTGTAACACCCGAGATTTTTATGAGAAATTTTTTGTTTTTATCATCAAAGGAATCTTTCACTACACGCAACACTATCTTGTCTTGATTTACACGCAACCGCGGCCTTCCTCGATAGCTTGCGTTGTACGCAATACCGAGTTTCACTAAACAACGATATGCTATTAAAATATTATTAAAACTAGCCATTATGAATAGTAATAACCACTTTTTGAAATTTTATTTTTCAAAATGGACTTCATTTTTGGATTTAGAATATCGAAATTAGCCTAGGGTGAAATTTTTTTATTTTTCTGAAAACTTTCAATTTTTGATTAATAGTGAAAACACTGGGTTACTATTTAAAAACATACTTTTTATTTAAACAATTATTTATTTTATTTAAATTTATTTTAGGTAAAAATTGATACATAATACCTATATAATTTCAATGTAATTCCTTAGAGTCATTTTATAATAATTTTAGATATATAAAAATTTTATTGAACTTTTCACCGTCTTTTACCCACCTCCTAGGAGAATTTGGAAATTCACATAAAACTTAATTTTACCACTTCTGTTAATGGAATTCCGAAAATCCAAGAGACACGGTTAATATCAAGGAATAAAATGTGGTTCAATGAGATGAAAATAATTTTTGGTGAATAGTAACTTTTTACTTTTATTTACCACGGTTAAAAGTAAATAGGGTAATTAAGGGAAAAAATGATATCATTATTACCCTAACACATGTCCTAATTCTATTGGATAAGTTTAATTCGACCAAAAACAACCTTAGTAATAAAATATTACTATTTAGGTCCACTTGGATTAGATTAGGAAATTTATTATTAATTTATTTAAAGAAGGGTTAAAATAGTTAAAATCAAAGTTTAATAAGTAAATCATTTTTAATATAGGGTTATACATAAGATAAATTCGACTATAAATATTCCTTAGAAAGATAATACGATTTAATACATAATTGTATTTTATTTATAATTTTTAGACATTAAATAATTTAATTTATTTATAACACAATGATTATGCAATAATTATTTTATTAATGAAATATTAACATAATTGATGTTATAAATACCCAAATAAATGTAATTTGAGACTTTTTATGAATTCCAATAATTTTCTAGGTTAATACGACATGTTAGAATTTATTTAAGTAACTTTTTTTGAACTAATTATACTGTTATGATTTTCCCAAAAATCAATTACCAAATAGTGTCAAAATTGACATAAAATAGTTCTTAAAACAAATATTATATTATTAGTTGTTATTTTATTCCTAAAAATCTATGTTTCGGCCAAATGACTTAGATAAGGTTATATATATTAATAATAAACAACTAAAGGTTATTTTGGCTTTTATAATAAGTTAACTAACTATATAGTGTAAGAAAATAGAAAGACACGGTAAAAGTTAAATTATTTAACATAGAGTTAAATCTAAATAAAAAAGGATAAAATAGTAACCTAAACTTGTCTAAATTCTATTGGATGAGATTATTTAGACCCATACCTACCTTAGATTCTAAATAAATCAATTTGGAGCTATTAAAAACCGAATATGACATTATAATAAAATAATATTTTTAGTTTTTTCCAAAGGTGCCCCTCTCCTCCCTTATAAAAGGGCACCTCCTCCCTCTCTTCATCACACCACTTTGAGAATTCAAGATCAGCAAAACCCTACAAATTTCTCTTCTACACTTCCCTAGAAACATCCTAGTGGTACTGGTCTTCTTCAAAGACCATCTTTAGTTCCCTAAGAGAAGGTTAAGAAGAGGCGCTTCAAAGAAGAGGTAATGTTCGTTACCGATTCTGTCAACTTTATTTCTTATTCTACTTCTTCTTATTTAGTTGTTTCATTATGAAGTAATAACATCAGAATAACTCATATAATTATATTTTATTATAAGTATGAAACAACCCTACTTCACCTTCTATCCATCCTACGGAAAATGAAATCACCGTTTGTGCGTACGTACGGAATACCGTCTCCACGCCGTGGTGTAATCTATTTTCCACCACCACCTTACTTGGATGGGTATAATGGTGTAAAGAATAACTATATATGATTATTTTAAAGTGATATTGATTCTGAAATAGTATACATACACTTTAATACAATTCCACGATCATGAGAATGATATCATCGCTCGTGCGTACGTACGGCCTACCGTCTCCACGATGTGATGCGACTTGTTCTACATGATCTTCCATTCATAATGATTATATAAATGAATTGAATGAATAAATATGATATATATTACACTAATACCATTTTTTAAATGAGTTATCTATAACCTAAAAAGAATAATAAGAATTTATTCAACAAAACACGCATAAGAACAAAAAGCAATAAACACCCGAATAACAAGTAACAATGAAATATTACTAATAAGAAGCTAAGAATATGACTATATATGATATCATAATAATGAGTATTATTATGGAATAAGTAAATAACATTATTTAAATCATTATACAGGAGGTTTGGACACTTATGAAGCAAATCGGACCTAAGGTAAGGGAAAATCTCGCAATCTCATTTTTATCTGAGATTGTTTATACTTCAGAATTTACTGGGGAATATTTATCATCCACATCCATGTTTTCTCAATATGTAATATTATTTCTATCCTACTACAATTTTTTAAATCCAATTTTACCATTCGGTGAGTTTTTAGTAAAATCTATGAAAGGAATATTTTTTCGTTTTTCGTACGAGGTACTTTTTGACTTTTTCTGCCAAAGTACGAGAAGAATGTTTTTTTAACTTATATGGCCTGAATGGATTTTTAGAACATTATTTCCATGAATCTTACTTTAAAAGTTTTCAAGTTTATTTTTAATCAACTTCTTATAGTTCAAAATTGTATGACATGTTAAGAAAGGAAATAATGTTTTTGAAGTATAAAGGATATTTTCTTCAAGAATGAAGTTCAGGTGTTTTATCAAAATTATTTTCCATCTAAGATAATATAGGGTTCTGTTTCTATCCCTATTTTTACATTTAATTGATTATTTTATGATGGAATTATTTTTATGATGTCCTTTTATCTTATATGGATTATGTTATGATGGCATGATGTTTAAGATTCCCATTTTTATTACATGGGTTATGCTATTATGTATGATTTATGATTTTTTGGCACACATAAGAATGGTTTCATTATGAGATGGGTGGGACCTATATCCCCCTCTAATGCATTGCGTAAAGATTTATATCTCATGAGATAGACATGGCTAGAATGGAAGGTTAAACCAGTTCAGTGAAACAGGACTGAAATGAGGAGTGAACTCAGTTCAGAAATGGACTTTGTCGGCTAAGATAGTCTCGGCAATGAGTCTTGACTACTAAGAAATGATTCTCTATGATTATGTGTGTATGCCACAAAGTTTCATGTTTTAGGTTATTATTATTGAGATTACATATCACTACTATGATTTATCCCATGTTATGAAATTGTGATCTCTTTTGTAGGTTAAGATTTCCAAAATGTTATGTTATTATGAATATAATGTGATTGATATTTATTTTGTTTACCCTTATTGAGCATTTGAACTCAAACTTTTGTATTTTTTCTTTTCTCCAGGTGAGGAAGTAGGATATTAAGTAAGATATGCCAAAAGGGACTCTAGATATGATAAAATAAAAGGGAGACAATGTAGATGCTTTATGAACCAGTTGTTTATGTTTCGCAGTTTCTAAAGACACTATACTTATACGGTTCTTTCATGGTTTTGTTATATATTTTAATAAGTGTACTTCAATTTTGAAGTATTAACAATGTATTTAAAGTATGGGTTGTTATAGTTGGTATCAGAGGAAAGGTATAATCACCCTTTGGAAACTAGGATGTGAAAGCCTTAGTAAGAACCCTAAGGATAAGTCTAAGCATAGAACACAATCTTAGTGTTTTAAAATTGGACATGAATAAACTATGATAAGACCTTAAGTGTAAAATTTTATTCTTGATTATGTGGTTTTACTATTATAATTATTGTTTATCACACTATTCTTCTTGGTTTTAGTCAATGGATAGAACCCGAAGGAACCGTGTTAATGCGGAATGCGACGGGAAATGCAATGATTGTCCCCCTGAGAAACCAAACGTTATGGGAGCTGGAATGAAAAATCTTGTAGTCATGCTCACACAAATTTCTCAAGGTATGAATCATGCAGGACTTCCAAACAAGAAAAGTAAGGAGCAACATTATGTTGAATCCTTCATGATTCCACGTACACCTTCATTCAGTGTGTCTACTGATCCATTAGTTGCTTAACAATGGATCAGTACCACTAAAAAGATATTTTCACTTCTTCAATGTTCTGAACATGATAAAGTCATCTTAGTAGTGTATCATTTGGAAGTTGATGCTGATCAATGGTGGAATCTTATCAAGAATACGAGGCAAAGATATGAAATTGAGTCCATGTAATGGGATGAGTTTAAGAACTTATTTTTCAATAAGTACTTCCCTCGTATTCTACGAACAAAGATGGAGAATGAGTTTCTTGAACTGAAGAAAAATTATGATGAATCTGTTGGTACCTACGAAGCAAATTTTACAATACTTGCAAGGTGCGCTTCTAGTATTATTATCCAACCTGAGATTAAGATCGATTGATTCTTTAGTGGCTTAAAACCAAGTCTTTGAAGGACGTTAGCCATAAGTGACTTCAATAGCTATGAGGAAATTGTTCGATGTGCTCTCAAGGTTGAGATAGAGATTGGAGTTACCCATCAGTCATATGGGTTTGATAAGAAGAGGAAAATGGAATTAAAAGGAAAATATAAAGAGCACACTAAAAAGAATATGAGTTTTCCCTTATGATAAAATTGTGGAAAGAAACATGGAGGGAGTTTTCTTAAAGGGACAAGTAAATGTTTCAAATGTGTAAAGGAAGGTCATCAGGCATTTAAATGCCGCAATGATGTGAAGAAGATGTCTAGTGATGCGAACAAAGAAAAGGCTACACAGAATGCACTTACTACACTTCAATGTTTCAAGTTCAAGGAAATGGGGCATTATGCCAATCAATGCCCTAATCCAAGGGTTGTTGATGATGATCGATGACAAAAAACTATTAAGGCTAAAGACAAAGGAAAGTCACATGAAATTTCTATTAGCGATGTGGAGTATGAGAACGAAGTGGTGAAAGGTACACTTACCATCCACTCTAAAGTATCAAATGTTTTATTTGATTATGGATCCACCCACTCTTTTATTTCTAAAGAATTTTCTAAGGGTATCTCCACATTACCTCAACAATTAGATGTTGAGTTAGTTGTGACAACCCCTAATGGCACAACAGTCGCATCAAAAGTTTATAATTCTTCGCCTATTGAAGTTTATGGGAAAGTGCTTCCTGCAAATCTTGTGATCCTTCCTATAGTGGAATTTCATGTGATTCTTGGCATGGATTGGCTTTCTTTATATGGACCTCATATCAGTTTCCAAAGAAGGGAAGTCAAATTTCATATTCCAGATCAATCTATGACCGTCTATCGATGCAAGGATGAACATAACCTTCCAGTGGAAATTTATTCCATCTTATGGGTCTTGATTTCACTAAATTAAGGTTATTTATCGCAAATGGTTGGTGAGAAACTCATGATTAAGAATATTCCCATTGTATGGGAGTTTGATGATGTCTTTCCGGAGGAATTGTTGGGTCTTCCACCAAATCGTGATGTTGAGTTTTCAATAGAACTCTTACCGGGTGCTTTTCCTATTTCAAAGACACCTTATAGAATGGCCCCAATTGAGTTGCAGGAATTGAAGAAGAAACTCCAAGAGAATATTGATAAGGGATTCATACGCCCTAGTATGTCACCTTGGGTATCACCTATTCTATTTTTTAAGAAGAAAGATAGATCAATGAGACTCTGCATTGATTATCAAGAACTTAATAAGATCACCATCAAGAACAAATATCCTCTCCCGTGCATTGATGACTTATTTGACCAACTACGCGGAGCTCAATAATTTTCCAAGATTGATCTTCGTTTTGGGTATAATCAATTAAGGGTCAAAAGGGAGGATATACCAAATACGGCTTTCCGTATAAGGTATGGACAATATGAATTTATAGTGATGCCATTTGGTCTTACTAATTCCCTTGATATCTTCATGGATCTGATGAATAGAGTTTTTAGAGACTATCTTGATCAGTTTGTGGTAGTCTTTATAGATGATATTCTTGTCTATTCAAAGAGCAAGGAAGAACATGAAGATCACATGAGAATTGTATTGATGGCCCAGATAAAGGAGAAGCTTTATGCCAAATTTACCAAGTGTAAATTTTGGCTTCAAAAAGTTTCATTTTTGGGTCACGTAATCTCAAAAGACGGGATATCTGTGGATCCAGCAAAAACAGAGGTTATCGAAAGATGGTTGAGACCAACAACAGTAACTGAGATCTATAGTTTTCTTGGTTTGTTTGGATATTATCAACATTTTGTGAAAGAGTTTTCATGATTATCTAACCCACTCACCAAATTGACTTGGAAAGGAGTTAATTTTGTTTGGACAGAGGAATGTGAAGAGAATTTTAAGGAGTTAAAAAGAAGGTTATCCAGTGCGCCTGTGCTCACACTACCTTGTACTGGAGAAAGGTTTCTGAGCTATAGTTATGCATCCAAGAAGGGATTGGGATGTATTCTCATGAAAAAAGATATGGTGATAGCTTATGCCTCACGACAATTGAAAATCCATGAGCAAAATTACCCACCTCATGATTTGGAGTTAACTGCGGTAATATTTGCATTAAAGATTTGGAGTCATTGTCTATATGGTGAAAGGTGTGATATTTATAATGATCATAAAAGTTTAAAGTATATTTTCACACAAAAGGTGATGAATATGCGCCAAAGAAGATGGTTGTAGTTGATTAAGGATTACGACTGCTCAATTTATTACCACCTTGGGAAAGAAAACAAGGTTGAAGATGCATTAAGTTGACAAGACCATGCTATCTTATCCATGATTAGGATCACAAAAGATCCAATATTTATGGATTTACAAAGGATGGATCTTGGAATTATAATGGAAGGGTAAAAATCTTATCTTTCTCAAATGAATGTTCAACCATCTATACATGTGAAGATTAAAGAGGCACAAAAATAAGATGTAGAGTTACAAAAGAAGGTGAGAAATGTTCCTGAATTCAACCTTGATTGTGATGGGATAATAAAGTTCAAGAATCGGGTTTGTGTTACTCCCATCCATGAATTAAAGAATGAGTTGTTGGATGAGTCTCATAGTTCTTCATTCAATATTCATCCTGGAAGCACGAAGATGTATAGGGATCTGAAAGAGTACTTCTGGTGGGATGGCATGAAAAGAGATGTTGCTGAATATGTCTCTTGATGCTTGGTTTTTCAGAAAGTTAAAGCTGAGAGACAGAAGTCTAAGGGGATATTACAACCATTACCCATACCTGAATGGAAATGGGAAAACATCACTATGGACTTTGTCACTCGACTTCCTAAAACATCCAAAGGTAATAATGTTATATGGGTCATAGTTGATCGTCTTACAAAGTCGGCACACTTCATTGCTATTAGAGAGGATTTCTCTTTGGATCAGCTTGCCATGATATATGTAAAAGAAGTGGTAAGATTGCATGGAGTACCACTTTACATTATATTTTATCAGGATCCGAGGTTTACCTCAATGTTTTGGCGAAGTCTTCAGCATACTCTGGATACAGAGTTGAGTTTTAGCACTACTTATCATCCTCAGACAGACGGTCAGTCTGAGAGGACAATTCAAACTCTAGAAGATATGTTGAGATCTTGCTCTATGGATTTCAAAGGTGGTTGGGATCAACACCTACCTTTGGTGTAATTTTCTTATAATAATAGCTTTCACTCCAGTATTCATATGGCTCTTTATGAAGCTCTCTATGGAAAGAAATGCATGACTCCAACTTGCTAGGAAGAAGTTGGGGAAAGAAAGCTATTAGGACCAGATCTTGTTGATGAGAAGGCAGAAAAAGTCCGATCTATTAAAAAACACATAAGAGCATCTCAGAGTCGACAAAAAAGTTATACCGACAACTGAAGAAAAGACCTTGAGTTTGAAGTGGGTGATAAAGTGTTCTTACGAATATCTCCTTTGAAGAGAGTAATGAGATTTGGAAAGAAGGGAAAGATGAGCCCTAGGTATATTGGTCCTTTCGAAATACTGGATCATGTTGGGAAGGTAGCTTATCGATTGGCACTTCCACTGAATCTCTCTTAAGTTCATGATGTGTTCCATGTATCTCTCCTGATAAAGTACATACCCGATCCTTCATAGGTAATCAGCTCAGAAGTTGTACCGCTAGAGCAATATCTTTCTTATGAAGAACAACCGATAGAGATTCTGGATCATAGCGAAAAAGTCCTACGGAACAAGACCACTCTCTTGGTGAAAGTTTTATGGAGGAACCACCAATTAGAAGAAGCTACATGGGAGATTGAGGATATGATTAGGGAGAGGTATCCTCATCTATTTGTTACAAAGTGACGAATTTCGAGGGCGAAATTCATTTTAAGGGGGGTAGAATGTAACACCCAAGATTTTTATGAGAAATATTTTGTTTTTATCATCAAAGGAATCTTTCACTACACACAACCCAAGCTTGTCTTGCTTTACACTCAATCGCGTCCTTCCTCGATAGCTTGCGTTGTACGCAATACCGAGTTTCACTAAACAACGATATGATATTAAAATATTATTAAAACTAGCCATTATAAATTGTAATACCCACTTTTTGAAATTTTATTTTTCAAAGTGGACTTCATTTTTAGATTCAGAATATCGAAATTAGCCTAGGGTGAAATTTTGTTATTTTTCAGAAAATTGTCAATTTTTGATGAATAGTGAAAACAATGGGTTACTATTTAAAAACCGACATTTTATTTAAACAATTATTTATTTTATTTAAATTTATTTTAGGTCAAAATTGATACATAATACCTATATAATTTCAATGTAATTAATTGGAGTCATTTTAAAATAATTTTAGATATATAAAAATTTTATTGAACTTTTCACCGTCTTTTACCCACCTCCTAGGAGAATTTGGAAATTCACATAAAACATAATTTTACCGCTTATGTGAGTGAAATTTAGAAAATCCGAGAGACATGGTTAATATCAAGGACTAAAATTTGGTTCAATGAGATGCAAATAATTTTTGGGGAATAGTGACTTTTTACTTTTATTTACCATGGTTAAAAGTAAATAGGGTAAGTAAGGGTACAAATTATATTATTATTACCCTAACACATGTCCTAATTCTATTGGATAAGTGTAATTTGACCAAAAGAAATCTTAGGAATAAAATATGACCATTTAGGTCCACTTTAATTAGATTAGGACATTTATTATTAATTTATTTAAAGAAGGGTTAAAATAGTTAAAATCAAAGTTTAATAAGTAAATCATTTTTCATATAGGGTTATACATAAGATAAATTCAACTATAAATATTCATTAGAAATAAAATAAGATTTCCTACATAATGGTGTTTTATTTATAATTTTTAGACATCAAATAATTTAATTTATTTTTGACACAATGATGATGCAGTAATTATTTTATTAATGCAATATTAAAATAATTGATGTTATAAATACCCAAATAAATGTAATTCGAGACTCTTTATGAATTACAATAATTTTATAGGTTAATATGAGATGTTAGTAGTGATTTAATTATCTTTATTTGAACTAATCATACTATTATGATTTTCACAAAAATAAATTACCAAATAGTGTCAAAATTGACATAAAATAGTTTTTAAAAAATATATTATATTATTAATTGTTATTTTATTCCTAAAAATATAAGGTTCGTCCAAATGACTTAGATAAGGTTATATATATTAATAAAAAACAACTTGGTGTTCTTTTGTCTTGTTATAGTATGTTTATTAACCATATAGTGTAAGAAAACAAAAAGACACGGTAAAAGTTAAATTATTTAACATAGAGTTAAATCTAAATGATAAGGATAAAATAGTAACCTGAACTAGTATAAATTATATTGTATGAGAGTATTTAGACCCCTCCCCACCTTATCTTAGAAATAAATCAATTTTGAGCTATTAAAAACAGAATATGACTTTATAATAAAATAATATTTTTAGTTTTTTCCAAAGGTGCCCCTCTCCTCCCTTATAAAAGGGCACCTCCTCCCTCTCTTCCTCACACCACTTTGAGCATTCATGATAGGCAAAACCCTACAAATTTCTCTTATACACTTCCCTAGAAACATCCTAGTGGTACTGGTCTTCTTCAAAGACCATCTTTAGTGCTTTAAAAGAAGGTTAAGAAGAGGCGCTTCAAAGAAGAGGTAATGTTCGTTACTGATTCTTTCAAATTTATTTATTCTTCTACTTATTATTATTTATTTGTTTCATTATGAAGTAATAACATCAGTATCACTCATATAATTATATTTTATTATAATTATAAAACAACCCTATTTCACCTTCTGTCCATCCTAGGGAAAACGAAATCATTGTGTGTGCGTACGTACGGAATACCGTCTCCACGCCGTGGTGTAATCTATTTTCCACCACCACATTACATGGATGGGTATAATGATGTAAATAATAACTATATATGATTATTGTAAATTGATATTGATTCTGAAATATTATACATAAACTTCAATACAATTCCAGGATCATGAGAACGATATCATCGCTAGTGCGTACGTACGGCCTACCGTCTCCATGATGTGATGCGACTCGTTCTATGTGTTATTCCATTAATAATGGTTATATAAATGAATTGAATGAATAAATATGATATATATTACACTAATACCATTCTGGAAATGAGTTATCTATAACCTAAAAATAAGAATAATAATTTATTCGACAAAACACGCATAAGAACAAAAGGCAATAAACACCTGAATAACAAGTAACAATGAAATATTACTAATAAGAAGCTAAGAATATGACCATATATGATATCATAACAATTCTTAAGATGTTTTAATAAGTAAATAACATTATTTAAATCATTATACAGGAGGTTCGGACACTTACGAAGCAAATCGGACCTAAGGTAAGGGAAAATCTCGCAATCTCATTTTTTTTCCGAGATTAACACATCAGAATTTACTGGGGAATATTTATCATCCACATCCATGTTTTCTCAATATTTAATATTATTTCTATCCTAATACAATTTTTTAAATACAATTTTACCCTTTGGTGAGTTTTTATTAAAATATATGAAAGTAATCTTATGTAGTTTTTCGTACGAGGTAATTTTTGACTTTTTTGGCCAAAGTACGAGAAGAATGTTTTTTTTAACTTATATGGCCGGAATGGATTTTTAGAAAATTATTTCCATGAAGATTCCTTTAAAAGTTTTCAAGTCTATCTTTAATCAACTTCTTTTAGTTTAAAATTTTATGACATGTTAAGAAAGGAAAAATGTTTTTGAAGTAGAAAGGATATTTTCCTCAAGAATGAAGTTCAAGTGTTTTTTCAAAATTATTTTCCATATAAGATAATATAGGGATCTGTTTATGTCCCTATTTTTACATTGATTTGATTATGTTATGATGGAATTATTTTTATGATGTCCTTTTATCTTATATGGATTATGTTATGATGGCATGACGTTTAAGATTCCCATTTTTATTACATGGGTTATGCTTTGATGTATGATTTATGATTTTGTGGAACACATAAGAATGGTTTCATTATGAGATGGGTGGGACCTATATCCCCCTAAAATGCATTGGGTAAAGATTTATATCTCATGAGATAGACATGGCTGGAACGAAAGGTTAAACCGGTTCATTGAAACAGGACTGAAACGAGGAGTGAACTCGGTTCAGAAATGGACTTTGTTCGCTAAGATAGTCTTGGAAATGAGTCTTGACTACTAAGAAATTATTCTCTATGATTATGTGTGTATTCCACAAAGTTTCATGTTTTAAGTTATGATTATTGGGATTACATTTCACTACTATGATTTATCCCATGTTATGAAATTATGATCTCTTTTGCAGGTTAAGATTACCAAAATGTTATGTTATTATGAATATAATGTGATTGATATTTCTTTTGTTTACCCTTACTGAGCATTTGAGCTCACCCTTTTGTATGTTTTCTTTTCCCTAGGTCAGGAAGAAGGATATTAAGTAAGATATGCCAAAAGGGACTCTAGATATGATAAAATAAAAGGGAAACAATATAGATGCTTTATGAACCAGTTGTTTATGTTTCCCAGTTTCTAAAGACACTATACCTATACGGTCCTTTCATGGTTTTGTTATATGTTGTAATAAGTGTACTTGAATTTTGAATTATTAACAATGTATGTAAAGTATGGGTCGTTATACGCATGGTTTGACCAAATTGTATAAAATCCTAGTAAAAAAATTACACCCATTATATAGTGATCAATACAAATTTAGTTAATAGTTTCCCAAACTATTCACCCAACCAGACAAAACTGTGCACCCCAAACAGTAGTGGTGCATGGATGGAGTATGATTCCCCTTAATTGTGTGACCCCCTCTATCTAACCGTTCACATGGGTTTTTAGTTATGAAAATTTATTTTTCAATTCCCAAACCCCTAGTTTAGGTTCCTAATCACTTCATTCCAACCTAATACATTTTTCATTCCCTAGAGGCTCTGAAGAATTCATTTTGGATCCTCTAAACCCTTTCTTTGGAAGATCAAAGTGGTGTTAATATCATTTAATCTTATTTAGGTAAGCAGATATCCTTTCATGTATCTTATTCTGGTCTTCATTTATCTCCCCCTTTGAGAGTGTTAGATCATTATTTTCTTGATGGATCAAAACTCCATTTTAGTGCATCTAATCCTTACCTTGTTAGATCTCTATTCTATATATTATTTTTTGATCTTCTTCACCTTTTATTTTCATTGGAATTATCATCGTTGACATTGGTTGTTTGATTTTTTGATTTAAATGTAGGGGGTTCCATTTTAGATTTCCCATGAAATTGAATCCATGATTTTATTTATTTGTTTGAAATATATTTCAATTGATTTATAAATCCTGAATTTTGAATGATTTGAATACTAAATTCAAAATGCATGGATTTTTAGAAAAATCCCCAATTCTAATTGTGGGATGAATTTAGAGAATAATGGAATCTATGAAATTATTTTATATTTTTTTCCGAAATGGTTTAAATTAAAATAATGAAAACCCATTATTGGTTTTTTATTGGAAGGGAATGAAATGAGGAAAACTCATGTTTTGGTTTTGAAATTGTATTGGCATATTAAAGCTAAAAATTATGAAATTTAATTATAGATTATGATTGATTTGGTATGATATAACTTCCCAATTATTAATTGATTGATTAAGAACATGAGAACTTGGGCAGTTAGCTGGTTATTTTGGGATGAACACACTAGGATCTTAATCCCCTAGTAATGTATTTCAGGGAAGATGACCATATTTCTTTTCATATATGATTTTAGTATATATTCCATTGATTATTGAATTATTTTACTCATTCCAAATGATTTATATAAATGTTTTTATATAAAAAATTTATTTAATCCATGTTTAAAATATATTCTATCCATTGAAGAGAATGCATATTTTTTATAAATAATAAATTAATACTTCATTTACTTCCCTATTTTATTTAAATTGAAATATTGATTGGTTTATTTTTATCACATATATTTTGGAAAACCTGGTGACATCCTACCAGGATTTAAAGCTCACAACCTACGTTTGCCTTCAAGAGTTTATAGATTTTCTTATTCCAAGTATGAGAAAATGAAACGAACCACTTGTAGCAAGTGTATTTTATTGATCCATGGGACATTATAGTGATTATGGTGACCAGTAGACCTAATGTCCATTTTTTACATAGGGTTTTAGAATTTTAATTATTTTTATATTAGTTTTGGTTGATGTTTTGTTCAGTTTTTTATCTATCTACTTGGGAACTATTTTACCTATTTTTATATATGGTACTTTATCCTTGAAGAGTGTTGATATACCATATTTTTTTTGTTATATTCTTCTATTTTTTGGAAAAATTATTCCAACTTTATTCTTGTATGATGCCACGTGCTATTTACTAACCCATGGGGATCAAGAACTCCCTTCGAGCTATGTTTGTGTCTGCTCAAGTATCAGGGTACCAGGGTATCTGAGATAGTTTTTGAAACATCCTCACAAGATTCCTAAATTTTAACTCCATATATATTGAAGACCTTCTCTAATAAAATTCTTCCACAACCTGTAGCATCCTTCAACCTGCACTCTTAGATGTTTTTCTAAAAATAAAATCCTCACATTTCTGGATTTGATACTGAAAAATGAGACCCAATTTTTTCCATATAGAAACTAAAAAATAAAAATTATATGTTGAATCACATAAATACCCAACTACCTTTTAGGTTTAGTATTTTAGGCAATTATTACAAACTATTATATAACAACTTGGATACATAAACAATGGGTTCATAAAGATCTAAATTATCTCCCACTAAGATATTCACATCTAGTAACCTTATTAAGAATAAAATTATTAAAACATTTCTTAAAAACTTGGGGAAAAGGAAACATAATATGGGTGAAATCAAATTCTCCCTAATGGAAAAAAAATAATCCTTATTAATTGAATGTCATTAGTGTTCATAAGATGAGAAATTGGGTATGATGACATAATCAAAGTTCACGAACATAACAGAATACATACCCATTAATACCAATATCATGAATCATAAAACATGAAATTAATTTTTAAAAATGAAATAGTTATAGAAATCAATAATCATGAAACAAGTGATGCAATATGGATCAAAGTAATCATTATAAACCCATAAAAATCATAAAGAAAAGGTGTTGGTATCCTGTAACATTTTAATATCACTCTTACATATGGAATAACCTTCACTATTATAATTTGAATAACCATAATGTTTAAACTTGGAATAAATTACATGATTATTCTTGGAGGAAATATCATATTTACACTTGAAATAACCATCCCGGTTATACTTGGAATAACCTTCACGACCAACTTCCTACATAATTCATATAAATTTTATTATAGAGCTATCATGTGCCATCCTTCCTAGGTTTATAAAGGAACCACCCATCATCATGAACAATTTTTAATATACACAACATGAATAAAGTACATATAGATTCCATTTCATCATAAAACTCATTAAAACTATGATTATTCCTTTCATAACTTGATTAACATGTGGAAAAGAAACAGGTTCCATGAAAATATCTTTGAAGTGATAATAATTCATCCAGGGAAAGGATGGGGATGGTATTATTACAAAATATCCATCATGGATCATAATTAACATCAAGGGTTGTTGGAGTTAGAAATATAAATACCATTAAATGATCATAAAAAACTTTCTTAATGAAAATACACATTTCACTTTGGAAATCACTTTTAAAAACTAAAAAATCATAAAATATTTTTAAAACTATTTTCCTTGAAAATAAAATTGGAAAATATAACATAATATTCTAATAAAATAATGGTAATATAGGGGTTAAAATTCATTAATGTTGTTAACATTAAAAATAAACATTATTTTCAAACATTTTGTAAAAGGACACTAAAGTGACCTGTTTGGAAAACATTAAGAAATTTACTTTTTAAGAACTTCAAATAGAATGTCAAAGATATTTTAAAATAAAATTAGGAAATAATTTATGTTCAGAAAACAAATTTTTTGAAATAAGTCTATAAAACATGGATATGTAAGATAAGTATTTTTTATCTAAAAGAAGATACATGATCCATATCACTTACAAATGACTTTCTTATTTTTAATAAAAAAATAAGGGATGTCATGAAAATTAAACATTTAAACCACATTGAATAAAATATTAGAATAAAAGAGATCATTTTTAAGAAAATAAGAGTATAGTATCTCCACCAAAGGATCCTTGAATATAAACAATCTTGAAAAGAAATAATACAATAATATAATGCCTTTGTAACATTGGTAATATTTAAATTATAATCCAAATGAAATAAAAAAATCAAATAAACCATTAAATATAATTAAAATAAGGATATTAATAATATAAAATGTTAAATGGGTAGTTTATACACCTTTTAAAAAAGTATAGGTTCATATCATAAATGTACGTCCCAAAAAAAGAAATTGAGACTAATTAAGCTTCCAAAGATCATATCATTGAATTGAGAATGAATCAATTGAGAGATTATGTATAAAAAATCTAAATCCACCAAAATTTAAGTGTAAATACATAATAAAATGAGTTAGAGAAATATTAAAAAATAATAATGGAAAAAATGTTAATGAAGAATAATTATAACCCATCGAAACGAAATTGAGTGAAGAAACCCTTTACCACTTGGTATCTTTCAAATAAAATCCATTTGGATAAAATAATTAAAATTTAAAAATAAATTATAATGAAGTATGTATTATTAATTATATATCACAAAATGTTGAATTATATACACCATATAAAATAAATTAGTTTTATAATAATAAAACCATGTCTCATTGAAAGGAAATTGAGACAAAATCTCTTATCTCGAGTAAAGAATTTACATGTATGTCCATTAACTACGGTATAAAAAAACTATATAAATTATTTAATTTTATATTAAAATTTTAAAGGTTTATTAATTTATAATAAAACCATTTGTTTCAATAATTACAATTATATATTTAATTAATTAATCAGTTAAGTCCATGTCGGGTGTTTTGAGGATGTTCGGTTCATAATTACAAATTGACATTAACATGTTGACCATGGTAAAAAGAGATCATTATTCCATTATCTACATAATAATAGTCATAAAAAATTACCATATTTATTCATAAATTATAATTTAAAAACCAATCAGTAAATATAGTGATAAAAAATGAACTATGTTTCAGTCATTGAGATAGTAGGTTGTACGTACGCATGAGTAATGCTTCCATTTTTCAACAATCATTATAGAAAGAAGGTAAGAATTATATTATAATTAAATAGTTATAATTAAATAATAACTACCATATTATTTATTTTAATACACTTATATATATTATCCATGTGATTTGGTGATGAAAAATGAATCACATCGCCTCGTAAAGGTGGTAATCCACACTTACGCATTAAAGACATTATAATTATCCAGTGGATTGAAAGCTAAGAAATGATATGATATATTATATTATAATAATGATAAATATTTAATTAATATCATAAATATAAATTAAATCTTTCATTATAACCAACTTTGGGAGGTGGTGATGGAAAAATGAATTACATCGGTTCATGAGATAGTAGTCCTTCGTACACACAAATGAAGGTTTAATTTCCCATTTGATGAAATAGAAGATGTATATACATTAAAATTAAAAATAATAGTATATATAATATAATTTTTTAGTATTTTATCATAGTTGAATAATATTTTAAATATTTTGATGATGAAATAAAACAAAAACTCTGGGTTAAAAACTATACCTCTTCTTTGGACAACTTACTTTGATTTACACCTTATGTCCTCTAAGGATGGTATTCTACCCAAAATAAGACCTATATAATGTGGGTATGGATTATAGGAATTTATTTTTGTAGATATTGTCTGAAGAAAAAATATTTTGATGTTTTAATTAATTATATGATGTAGTTCTCTTATATAAGAGAGGGGTTGGGTGCTCTTGTAATTTCATAAAATATTAAGAAAATATAAATTATTTATTCATTGAAAATGGATCAATAATGATTTATTTAAAATATATTACGAGTATAGGTATAAATACTCTCATAATATGAATTTTTTAAAAGTTTATATATGTTTTTTAGTATTATCATTTTGTTTTAACCCACTTTAACACTTCTTGATGATTATATCAATAAAAAGGTTTTTTTCTCTTTGAAGATCATGATAGTTACAATAAATGAAAAAATGTACCATAAATGTATCATGGTTAATATTTTAAACAATATCCCAGTCCCATGGATAAATATATCATATTTAGTAATTTTAAATCATTTAACAATATAACATTTATTATAAAATAAAATTAATGTCAATTTTAGACCTATTCATTTACTATAACTTTAATAACATCACGATGAAAAATGAATTTGAACAAAAGGATTTTGCACCAATATAGTATTTCATTTTTATTAAAAAATTAGAAGATGTAAATTCAGTCAAATTATATTAATTTTAATATTTTTAAAATCATTTTTTTATTAATTGAATAATTAATTTTTGAGAGTTTCATAAGCTTTTAAGGTAATTATTTCATTGCCAAAAATTAAAAATAAATTACAATGACAAAAAATTATATTTCAAATAAATTTTTATAACAGATTATATTCCCTATTTATCTCTATTTTAAAAATATTGTCGTCTTTAAAAGTAACAGTGTGTCATTTCTAGCTTTATATTCACTTAAATATTATAAATGCTAGAATCATTTTCAAATGGAAAAAATGGCCATATATTATACTTTTAATTATTATGGATAAGTTGAAATTATCCTATAAATTTAAGATAAGTGTTAGGGCCATTTTTTAATCCCTTCCATTTTATTTTTATCCTTAATTGCCTGATTTACCCTTTACCAGGTTATGAAAATTTACTAAATTTATGATTATTAATGTCCAAAAATAAAATATAATTATTTAAAAAAAATTGAGCAACTAATTCCAAATATTTAATAAATTTTTCAATATTCAATTCACCTAATTTCTAGACTTTAATTTAAAATTAAACCCACAAAACGTGATAAAAAATAGTTTTATAAAAAATTTATTTTTGTATAAAGATGTTTTTATACCAAATTAAACCATGAAATTGATTAAAATTAAATTAATTGAATTTATAATAATATAATATATCTAATTTTAATTTTAATCTAATTTTAATCAAAATGTATCTTTTTAAATTCTTGAAAAGAATTCAATTTTAAATTAAAATCAGTATTTTTCACTATTCACTGGAAAATCAATATTTTCAGAAAAAATATTAAAATTTAACTATAATATAATTTCAATATGATGATTTAAAAATTAAATCATTTTTATAAAATATCATTTCCAAAAGTTTAAAAAATTTATTATATTATCCGTTCATAAAAAATCAATAAGTATCATTTTCTAACAATATGTATTTTTTTAATCAAAAAATGACATTACTAAATATTGAGTGATTATTCAGTGAGAATTTATCAATAAATTTTTTTATTATTACCATTATATATATTTTATAAATTAGTTAATCATTTTCATACCATCCAATTCAATGGTGATTTTATAAGAGTAAAATTTAAATAATAGTATTTCATAGTAAATTCAGTATTGCATATTTTTTATGTTGCTGAATATAGTATTTATTTTAATAGCTCGTGATATTTGATTCCACCATAATAAATTTCATCATCAAAATTTTAACTTCATCTTTGTAATCAATGTTCTGATATTTTAAAATTAATTTGTGGAAAACGACATCGTAAAAGGGTTAATAAGACATCCTCTTAAAAATAGGGAAGGAAAAGTAAGATGGTCATCTAGAATAACACATAACTAGGTTTCCAAATAAGAAATAATTATCAATAAGTAATGATAACAACATGGAATAAATACAAAAGTTCTAAATAATTTTGTAAAGTGATAGAGAACATTGATCATAAGAATGTGAAGGATCAAGAGAAATTTAATGATCAAAAAACCACAAACCAAAGAGATGTGAAATATTCCATTGATTCATTGGAAAAGAAGGTAATATGATATTATTATTTTTCCAAGAACCTTTTCCTAGATTTTAGGAGTTCCGTTAATATAAAAACTAAGAAAATAATGAAACATACTTACCTGGAAATTATAATTTCATTATTTAATCAATTTCCACCACAATCACATCTCTTTATCAAAACAATGTGTATTCAAGATGAATTTTTTTATGACTAGTTCAATATAATCTACTTCTAACAAATCACATAACCATGAAAAGGTAATTATATATTCCTCATGTATTTAGTTATTGACAAAAACCAAAATTGTTACCACAAGTTAACAAAATTCAAAAAATGAATAAACCTTTATATAATGACATGCAACATTAATCACCAAAGCCTACACAATACCACCCAAATATTTTTTTTAAAAGGTTGGGGTTGAAGCCTTATTTTATTATTAAAGAAAATCAAAGACCTCTTTTAACTGGGTAGAGGGAGACACATTACATAGACAGAAGGCCCAGTGGTCTTGTAGCCCATTACATAGCCCGTAGGCCAAATTTTTTGGCCCAATTGCCATTCTGTGAATAGTAACTCATCTGCTATAGTACCGCATAGATCATTTCTTAATAATTAACCTTATAATTCTTCAAAATATTCTTAACTAAAATTGAAACTCAAAGATTATAAATATTTTATCACATATTCTTCCAAAATTTGTATACCAAACATGTCAATTACTCTTAAAGTCGCATACCAAAAATATATATAACATAATCATATAATCTCTAAAATATAAAATTAATTTTACATAAATAAATTACCTTATATAACAATAATAAAATTAATGGAATTTTTACCCTCAATGTTTATCCGGCACATTTTATCTTACATCCCAAAAAGTGTAATAGAATTATTATAAAATAATTCATCATGTTAAAGAGAAGGGTAACATATACCTCCAACCAATAAAATACCTCCCAAAATATCATTATTAATCTCAAAATACCATCACTTAAAACATAAAAATGGGTTTATAATAAGTCAAACATATGATAAAACTCAAACCTATAAAACCTTAAAGGAATCAATAACTATTAATATAACCTGACATTAAAACATCCTAATCTCCAATTTTTTTTATTCCCTACCCTGATTCCAACTATAGTAGCCCTAAACCTTCACTCTATGATTTAGTGCTAAAAATATAAACATTACATTCTCTAATTTTATACCAATAAATATGAACCAATTTTTTCCATCCAAAACATAAAAAATCCAAAGGATATATTAGATCACTTACATACCCATGGACCTTTTATGTTTAGAGTTTTAGATAATTAGGATAAACTCTAACATAATAATTTGGATACATAAACAACTAGTTCATAAATATCTACATTATATCTTACTAATATTTTTATAGCTAGTAACATTATTAGGAGTAACATTATTGAAACCTTTCTTCATAACCAAGTAAAAAAGGTAACAAATGAATGGTGAGATCAAATGATCGGTAAGGGAAAACATAAGAATTATTAATCAAATGACATCGAATATCATAAGATGTGCATTAGAGTATGATGACATAATCAAAGTGCATGAACATAAGATAATTAATTACCATAAATAAGTAAATTTTCAATAATGAAACATGTAATAAAGGTTCAAAAAATTAAAGAGTTAAAAGAATCAATAATCAAAAACTATGTGATGTTAATATTTATTAAGAAAAATCATTGTAAAAAAAATTAAGAATTAAACAAATGTATTTGTATCTGGAAACATATTCATATAACTATTACATATAGAATATTATTCATAGTTATAAGTAGAGTAAAATCATAGCTACACTTATAATATCTATCATGGATACACATAGAATAACCACCATAGTTATACATGAAATAATTATCATGGTTATACTTGGAATAACAATCCTGGTAAACTTCAAACATAATTCACAGCCAATGCATGGAAGGGATATCACAGACCCACTATTCCATGTTTTATAACACAACCACCCATCCTCCTAAAAAAATCTAATATCCATAACATGACAAAGTATATGGATCTTTCATTTCATCATAAAACTCATAGAAACTATCATTATTCCATTTAAAAATTGATTTACTAATGTACAAGAAATAGGTTCCATAGAAATAGCATTGAATGGGGATCTTGAGAGCTCCCTGCTCTCGAGAGTGCCCTAGGGTTCCCTTATGATTGGTTGTTTGGTGCAGGCAGCGGGCTCTTATGAGGTGTGGGATTAGTGGTATGCAGGTCCATGGGGTCAGTGAGGTGGGTGGTTCAATGTGAATGGAGGATTTGGGTGGCTTCGCTTCAGATGGTGGTGTCTTCCATTCAGCATGAAGTGGATCTTCAGTTTGCATACCCTTTTGGATAGCGGCATGCAACCTTCCCCTCAGCGGTTCCTTTCCTCCTCGACAATGCATGCTCTAGTGGCGAGATGCTGTGGATTTTTGTGTCTTCACTTAATATGGAGGCGACTTCTATTCGGATTGCTTTGGATCTTCGGTTCATATCCCCTTCCAGACAGCAGCGTGCTGATGTCTCCTCGATGGTTCCTTTCCTCCTCGATAGTTCCTACTCCATTGGCGATATGTGTTCGGTCTTCCAGGATGAAGGCCTTTGAAATCTTCATAGTGGCTTTTTCGGATGGCCAGCAGCGTATGATGGTCTGGTCCTTGAAGTGATCTAGGGTTTTTTCATGATCTGATTTTCAACAGGTTTTATTTGGGATGTGTTGAAATAGGGTTCAGATTTATGGATGTAGAGAGGTTTGAATCCTTCTATCAACTTCAATGCCAGATCTGAAGGTTTTGGTTGCCTTTATATTTAATGGGGTTATTATTTTCAAGCTTTTAATTTTGGAGTAATGTTGGATTTTTGATATCTTCAATAAGCATTCTTTCCTTTTTTTCTTGGTTCTCTACTCTGGTTCTGGGTTTCTACCACTTTCTCTGAGGCGGAGCAGCGCAGTGGTATTCTTGGTCCTTTGGGAAGTGAGTTTGAGTGGATAGGTTATGGGGGATCGATGATGATTATCGTTTTGATGAATTTTTGTTGGATTTTTTGTTTTTAAATTTGGATAATTCTGAGTATTGGTTTCTGAAATCTGTATTGAGTGGGATTTGAGGCAGTTTTATGGGGGGTTGTGGAGACGATCACTGTCGAGGGAAATGACTACTCATTCCTCTTCTCTTTCTCCAGGAATATTCCACTCTCTTTGAGGAGAATCTGAGAGGTGTTCTCTATAGTGTTTTGGGATGTGAGGGAGACGACTATAGACATCTTGTGCGGGGGCCGTTTCTGTTGCCTCTCGAAGGTTGACGATGTTGACTTGACCTTCTCGGTTTGAGACTGCATGTTTGTTTTTGGAAATATTTTGATCATGGAATGTGAAAGAACCTATAAAATCTAAAATAAATAGCTCCAGATGAGGATTCGGTCCAGGAATTATTCACCAGAGCTTGGCCATCCAATTTTTGAAGAATGGGAAGGTATGACTTTTCTTATCAATACCAAGCCCATGAAACCCTACACGGGATAGCTAGCAGAGTGGTCTAGCGATGGTGGATGCTTGATATAATGATGTAGTCACTGGGGAGGGGTAGTTCATGTAGTATCTATCTATATTTACTTTCCTTTTAATGTTTTTATCTGGTTGAAGTTGTTTGGGATCACACTTACCCTTTAAAAGTGTTATTTGAAAATACAAAAAAAAGGATTTCTGTCAGAAATATCATTTAAATAATAATAATCTATCCAAATAAATAATAAGTATATTAACATTAAAAAATATCCCCAGTCGATCATAAGTAACATCAATGTTTGTGGGCATTGATGAATGGGATTACCATTAAAATATCATGAAACTCATTCGAGGAAAATACCAATTTCACATTGAAAACCAAGTTTAAAAAAAATATTTTAAAAACCCATTTCTTTAAAAATAACCTTGTAAAATTATATAAGATGATTCAAATAAAATAATGGTCATGATGGTTGGAAATCCATTTAGGTTGTAAACTATAAAAATTAATATTCTTAATAAACATTTTGTTAAAGGAGTCTAAAGTGACCCATTTAGAAAAAGTTGAGAAATTTATAATTTAAAAGCTTTTAAAAAAAGTTTAAAACTATGTTAAATATATTTAGAAATTAATTTATATCTATACAATAAATTTAAAAAAAATCAAAAAAACATGGATATGGAGGAGAATTATTCGCGATCTAAAATAAGATACAAGATCGGTATAACTTACAAATGAATTTCTTGATGTTCTTTCACTTAATAATGAATGAAATGAAAATTAAAAATGTTAAACACATTCATAAAAATATTATAATAAAATAAATTTGGTTCTAGAAAATATAATCCTATAATTTCCCTTAAAGGTACCATGAAAATAAACAATCCAAAAAAAGAAGATTGTATCATAAATCCTTTCCCATGTTGGTAACGTTTCAATCAAAATCCCCAAGAAAGGTTATCTTTGAATGAAAATTTTAATATCATAAACATAATAATATTCATGATATAACATATAAAAGGTTACTATATACACCTCATAAAATAAGATAGTTGTATATCATAAACATAACTCACAAATAACACGAATTTGAGATAAATTACCCTTACAGAGATCAAATCATTGAAATGAGAATTAATCAATGAAGATATTATGTTTAAAAAATTTGAATTAAAAGAAATAATTTAAATATATAATAAAACAAATGATAAATTTATTTACACATAATCATGCCACAAAAATTTAAATGAAGAATATTTATAACCTAATGAAAGTAAATTGAGTTAATAAACCCTTTACCACATAGTAACTTTCAAGTAAAATAAATTTAGATAATGTAATTAAAATTTCAACTAAAAATATCATGAATTATTTATGATTCATGTTATAACATGTAAAATGGGAATTATATACACTATATAAAATAAAAGTTTTAGATAACAATAAAAATATGTCTCAATTAAAGGAAATGAAGATGAAATCCCTTACCTTGGGTCTATACTATCCATGTAAGTATTTTAACTCCTATATAATAAAATTTTATCAATTATTTAATTGTTTAATAAAATTTTACATTTTTATTAATTTATCATTAAAACATTTTTTCATTTATTATAATGACATATTTAATTACTTAATCAGCTAAGCCCACATTGGGTGTTTTGATGACATTTAGTTCTAAATTTTTAAATTACTTCGGAATATTGACCATGGTCAAAAGGGGTCATCATTCCATTATATCTAGAATAATGACCTTGAGATAATTATAATTTTTATACATCAATTTTACTTTTAAAACCAATCTTGAACTATGGTTATGAAAAATGAACTATGTCACGATCATGAAGACGGTATGTCGTACGTATACATGAGTAACATTTAGGTTTCTCAAAAATTATCATGTAAATAAGGTAAGTATTATATTATCTTAATATATGTTAGTTATATCATATATACCATATTATTTTATTAAATTAACTTATATATATCATTCATGTGATGTGGTTATGAAAAATGAATCACATTGCCTTGTGGATGTGGTAATCCACACATACGCACGAATAACATTATCATTATTCAATTGATTGAAAGGTAAGAAAATATGTGATTTATTAATATTTAATAATGATATAAATTCCATTAATATCATATATATACTTTAGATACTTCATTATAACTAGACATGAGGGATGGTGATGGAAAATTAATTGCATCGGTTAATGAGGCGGTAGTCTACCGTACACATGAATGATGGTTTTGTTTCCCATTTGATGGAGGAGGAGATTGATATAGGTTATTCCATTAACATAATAACATATAAGTATATATAATATACTAGTTTTATTATTTCATCAGGTTTTATAATATTTTAAAGATTTGGAAGAAGAAATGAAACAAAAACTCTTAGTTAATAACTATACTTCTTTTTCATATAACCACCTTTTCTTTACATAATAATCTTTCTAAGGTGTGTATAATTTCCAAATTAAGACCTATATAATGTGTATGTGGATATTATAAAGTTTTTTTTTGATAATTTTCTCAAAAAATATATTTTAAAGTGTGAATAAATGAGAAGAAGTGGTGCCCTTTTATAAGAGAGGGGAGGGCCACTCGTGGAATTTCTTAAAATATTAAATTAATATAAATTAATTTTCATGTTAAAATGAAAAAAAACTAAGTTTTTAAAATTAATGTATGATTATGTTTCTAAAAAAATATCATAAAATAAAATTTATTCACGATTAGATAAGGTTTTTAGCTTTATATTTTTTTAACATGCTTTAACCTTTTTGGATGACTACTGTGATAACAAGGTTTTTTACTCTTTGAGGGTCATGATAGTCACTATAAATGGAAAAACTACCCATAAATATAACATTTTTTCTATTTTAAACTATATCCCAATCACTTGGATTAATATAGTATTTTAGGAATTTTAAAACATCTAATAAAATATAATTTATTATAAAATATCATTAATGCCAATTTTAGAATTATTCCTTTACTTTGACTTTTATAACATCAAGAAAATAAAGGAATTGACCCCACTCTAATATTTCATGTTTCTATAAAAAAATCATTTATTTCAATAATTCATTCAAATTATATTGATTTTTATATTTTTAAAATCATTTATTTTATTTTTCTTTTAAATGAATAATTGTTGCGTCAACGTTGTGTAACGTTTTAAAGTAATTGTTTCAAAAATAAAAAATAATATAAAATGATAAAAAAAACATTTATATTTTAAATTAATATTAATATCTTAAAATATCCTCTAGTTATCCCTATGGTAAAAATATTACAGTTATTAAAAGAAAGAGTGTGACATTTTTGGATTTATACTCACTTATAAATATTATAAAGGTCAAAATCATGTTGAAATGGAAAAAAAGGAATATATTTTAATTTTTTATGATTATGGATTAGATATAATAATAAAAAATAAAGTTAATTTTTAGGGTCTTTTATAGTCATTATCATTTTATTTTTAGCTTCATTTGCCTGACTAACCGTTTACATTGGTAACAAAATTTACTAAAGTTATCATTTGTAATGTTGAAAAATAAAGTGGAAATATTTACCAAAATTTTACCCAATGTTTAAAAATATTGAATAAATTTTTTAATATTAAATTCATAAAATTTAAATAATTTAATTTAAAATTAAACCGAAAAACGCGATGATAACGGTTTTTCAGAAAATTTGCATTTTTTATAGAAAAATGGATTTATACCAAATTAAATCAAAATATTGATTCCAATGAACATATTTGAATAATTAATAATATAATAGAACTAATTTTACATTATAACTATTTTAAAACAAAATTTAATTTTTAAAATTCTTGAAAAAAAATTTGTTTTGAATAAAAATCTTTATTTTTCACTATTCACTAGAAAATCAATATTTTCATAAAAATCATAAAATTTCACAATAAGATTGTTATTATATGATTTATTAAAAACATATATTGTTTTTATAAAATTACATTTCCAAAATTTTCATAAATTCATTATGTTATCCAAACACAATAAAAAAATCAATAAGAATCATTTTTGAAGAAAATGTATTTTTTAAGTATAAAATGACTTTACTAAATATTGAGTGATTATTTAATAAGAATTTATCAATAAATTTTTATTGAGTAGGACCATTATATATATATTTAATAAATTATTTAGTCATATTCATACCCTCTAATTCAATGGCTAGTATATAATGGTCATATTTAAATAATAACATTTCCTGGTTTTTTTAAGCTAGGTAATGCACATTTCGTACATTATAAAACATAGTCTTTATTTTAAAATCTCAAGTTATTATGCAACCCAACCCACTAAGACCCAACCTGAGAGAGTTTTATAATTATTGCACCCCTCCCCCCAAGACCACCTCCAATAGGCCAAGGGTTGGTGACTAGCACCGAGTAGACATATCACATAATATGGGATGTATTAGCATAATATACCTCCACAAAACCACATATATCTGCACAAGATATAATAATACGGTCTGAATATAAAAAATGAAATACATAAATTCATTCTACACACACTAGTCATTCTTATATAGTATAAAAATTAAAGTACATGGAACAAAGGGGATAAATAAGGACCCAATATCCCAAATGAAAATCCCACCTATAAAAACTAGAAGTGATGGTGACTCCATGATTCACTACTCTTGACATGAACTATACTTATGCATGTCACCTCTTGATGCCACAAATCTCACGCTTTACCAACACCATAACCACTGATATTGCCACTGAATTTATTATCTTCTATATAATATATGACACATGTGGGTGAAGCACCCGTGTAGGGGTGAGTATATACATACCCCATAGGACACCTCAAAACCATGATGGATAAATGACAAAACCAATCATCAAATAATCACAAAGTTGAATGTAACCCACATAAGAGAGGAATAAAAACCCTTCTATGTTTAAAATATATAGAAACTAATATTTATGAGGGTTTATCCCTTTATAGGCCATTTATATTAGAATATCATACTATGACTAATCCAAGAAACCAATAAATCCAACTCTATCAAGCCCATGTCACATCATAGATTCTGTAGTGGAAAACATATACATCACCAAGGTATAATAGTGTTGTCCTAGGGAGTACTGACACTTTTGGAGGTCCCATTCCCCATTGGTCAAATAATGTGGAATTATGGAGTGCCTAACTCCTTTGATAGAGGAAAAGTGGCTCGATTGTGGCTGTGTTCATGACTCTGTTAGTTATATAAGATAACCACACCTTGTTGAGGTGAAGAGAGTATTGAACCCACACCCGAATGTGGAGATATCAACCCCTGAGTATGTGGGGGAGTATTGAACTCTATAATGAATGGTAGATACCCACACCCTGTCATTAGAACATATTTAGGGGAGTACCAAACCTCATGTATACTTCTATCCTCACACATGAATCCTATTATTGATCCAACATATCCAATATCTACACCTATACAAAACACCTCCAAGACAATCTCTAATGTCCAAATGAATTACACCATCATATTTTGAGTGGAAAATGATCAAGTCAGACTATTTATTTTTACATATCCAATAAAATGACCAAGATACAAGAATATTCTATTGAAGTCCTAATATCAAGTTACACCCCTCTAGGGCTTAAACCTAGTTACGACAAAATACATATTTTTATACTAAAATTCCTAACCTATCGATATAAATTTTTAATGATATGTCTACATTGTAGTCAATTCTCCATAACAACATTTAGTCAAACTATAGTGATATCCATCACATTTCATCCCAATACAACATCGCAAACATCCGGCACAAAGTTCATAGTGTATCACATCCCTAACTATGTGATCCTCTAAACTAAACATAAATACCATTGGAATTATGTAATAATGGTGTAACCTAAAGTGTTTTGGTGTGATACTTCCTATTAAAATATATAAAAACAATGATTTCATGAGTTAAATATTGGAATACCCTATCATAGAGCAACATGACTCTAATAATAAAAATATCATTATTGTTATCATATGTCCAATGTTTTCACTTCCATTTCATTATTCTACTATCATGTTTCATCACTTCCCACCATCGTTAGGGTCGATAACCTTCTTCTGATCAAACCACACTGAGAAAATGGGTTATTTGGAGGAATGAATGGAAAGAGGGTTCATAAATCAATATTGAAATAGGTCATAAGTGTTCAATTTCAAAATGTTAAATTTTTATAAAAATAAATAAAACTTCACAATGATGAAATCATCCAAAAATAAAATGAGGAAATAATAAAACAACATGATAGAATAGATAAAAAATATCATGTATTAATGAATAATAATATAATAAAATAGTCTTAATTTGGAATACACCCATCGATTTTTCCTAATTTTTTACTTAGAATGTGCTAAGTGATCATCACAATGTGTTCAATTGTTGAAGAGTCACCAGGGAAACCTAGGAATCTAAAATCACGCCACCAAGTGCTTATAGATCGAGTAAGAAGATAATATCTAATAGATTGAAAGTATTAAACTAATATTTATAATAAAAATATAGTCTCTATTGGTCATTACATATCATACTTAGTTTCACCGTAATTCCCCAAAATGGGCCGAAATCATGTCCCAACGGACTATCTTTCCATAACAACCCTTCATCATCTAGGATCAAAAAATCAAAGTGCATAAAAAACCTTTTTTACTCACCATTAGATTCATTAAACTCCTATTAACTTCATTAGGCTTGGATACTCAATATTACAATACAATGTTTTATGGATCAATGCTTAAACCTCTGGAAAATACATTTCAACCCTTATGCCTCCTTGATTAATCACAAATTCCATGATATAAAATTAACCATTACGATATTATTCCTCCTGGAATGGTTAAACAAAAAATTCCTGACTCCTTACACTATAATATGCATTATCACATTTTGGGATAAAAACATTGTGAAAACTAACTCACCGTAGCACAAATAGACTTTTAAACTCAAAAAAATTATTGTATTCAAATACAAAAAAATTGTCCTCGCATAATAATAATTGTATCATGTTTAAGAAGATACCTCTATAAATCATAGAATAATATTATCAAATAGAATGGTATATAAGGAAATAATGATACATAAGTAATGTTTTTAAATTGGAACATCATAATCATGTGTTCAAATACCCCTATGATAAGGTTATCCCCTTATTAAAGATAATATAACTATTCCATTTATATAATATCTCTAGAGATGAATCATTACCCAATGCATTAATTTGATATATAGTTGGGAAAACCTATCTTATAACATTTCTAGTATGAAATTGACAACATACACTTATGATTGTGTATAAATAAAAATTTCAGATTGTATATCTACATTAAATGTTAACCCACATGTAAGAAATGTGAGTTTCATTCTATAAAATCCTAAATCAAAGGATAATAATGGTTTCTAGGTGAATCCCCTTTAATTGGAATATTTAATTATATGATATATATGGTGTAGGATTTATTCTAAATGCAACAACAACGATAATGTTTTCAAAGGGTCATATAAAAATATTTTTAATGTAATATTTAAATGTATACTCAAAATAGAAGAATCCAAGGAAATGATTCTATCAAGGGGATTAGTGGATAATGAACCAAAAATTTGATCTTACTATGGAAAGCCACAAAGGATGAGTGAAATGATCACTTCCCCTAAATTATCCTTTTGAACTACATTCCTCCACATCACTCCATAGGGATACATGAAGGTTGTGATGACAATGATTTTTATTATAATTGAAGTACATGGGAATGTATTAGTAGAAAACATAATATTCCTGAATTAATAAAAAAAGTCAAGTCTCAGGAAGTAATGGATCAATCCCCTTAAATAGATTCCATTTCCATTTCAATATAGAGGTATAGGAACTTAAGTAATAGATCTTGGTTCATTAGACCATATAGTCATAGAAATATATTGTGGGAGGGAATAACAAGGAGAAATTTGGTAAGATAATTTTTATAGAGGAACCAATGGAATAAAATAACCCATATATAGGATTGTATAGTCAAATTAAATGAAGTTTTAAATTGATTATATCAAAATAATCACTATATTAAATGGATGATAAATGAATAGAAATATTTTACATTGTAATGGTATAACTTTTGAAAAGGGTATAAAAATAGTAATAAGATGATATATCATGGATAAAAGATCAAATGGATAATAATAATAGAGAATAATAATCATGGAATATTATAAAGAAGGATTTAAAAATAGTTTTAAAGAAAATAAGTTCATTTAGAAGTATTATAAATAAAAACATTGGCATGGAAAAGACCTATAAAAAGGAAATAATTAGAGGGAATGAATAATATCTCCTAAAAAATAAATCAAATGTATGGTAATATACTATTTTATATGAATTGAATCATAATAAATGGTAATTTAATGATTATTATAATAAACAAATTATTATTTAAAATGGAAGAAAGAGGAATAGGAAACCTTGCCTTATATGACCTAATTGGCCTAAAACAAGTCCTCCCAACAACCAAAATTATTCAATATTGAAGATAGAGCTATAGTAATGACACATTAAAAGAACTATTAAAATAGAATTTTATATTTTTATATAAATAAATGAGAACATCATGTGTGTATTTATAGTTGTAGTGAGTGGAATTCCATGGAATTATTTATTGAGTATTTTATTATTCAACTATCTCAAGTGATCCATTACACTTATAGTTCCCTATAATCGACATGAATGATAAATTATAATATTTAGTTCCAATATTTATCCAAGATAACTAAATAATTAAAAAAATCATGCTTGTATATATATATATAATGTTATTTTTATTGTATTTTATCGTATTTTCCCATTTTTAAATGTATTTTATTATTTTAATCAAAAATTACCAAATTTCTCCCCTTAATGAATTATTATGTCCGGATTAAAAATATGTAATCCATTTGATCAAATTCATCTTCAAACTATGAGAATTTTATCCTTAGAATAAAAATTGAATTTTTAATTAAAAAATTAATATTTGGATACAAGTCATTTTATTCCTAAAATAATTTACACAATAATACCATGTTAACCCCTAGATATGTAACCTCTAACTACACTAGCATAATCTATAATTTAAAGGTGTGTAATAATGGTACCTTAATGGGGTGGTTCAACCACTATTGATATCATGGTTATTTCCACTAACTTTAACTTCTCCCATTAATGATTTTGGTTGGAATCTCAATTATGGAAGTTAGGTGTGAACATAATCAAGGATAAACCCTTGTGATGCTACCTCAATTCTATGATATGATAAATGTGGATCATTCAAAATTTTTATTAGTACTTTAAGTCATAGTTTCTATTTTCTAAACTAATTAACTTATGTCATTACAATCATAATGTACATTAATCTTAACAATTACATTCACTTGTTATAGTATCAATGGTTATAAGGAATAAGAGTCATGATAATTCATCACTCATGATGGTTGAAAGTTATAATTCTCAATTTTCATAATAAATTTCTATAAATAAATTCCCTAAAATGAAACTTTTATGTTTCTCTCAATTTATATTCTATGGTTTATATTATTTTTCTTTTTTAACTGTACTTATTATAGTCATGAAGTTTATTGGGGATTATGAACTAGGAGATATTTATATTATAATTGCATTATTTTTCTAACTATTTTTCTTTATTATTATTTTAGTGTTAACAATTTTTTATTGTATTTGTATTTCATCGTTAGTAATAAGGTAATATTTATTTTTATGGATGTATTGGTTATTACATTCTCCTCCCATTATAAAAGTTCATTACTTGAAATTTTAAATCATATAAGATTTAGTTAATAAATATTGGTACTTCCTCTTCATTTATTCCTCAATTCCTCATGTTTCTTCCATAAACTTTTGGTTACTTCAAAACACATACACCAAACAAGATATATTATTTCATATCACTTTCTCCCACTAGTATAGAATCTTAATTGGCTCCTCTTTAAAAGATAAATTTGATTCCAACTGAATCTCTTCAATATAAAGTATATGTTATGGGTTAAATGTATAATTCCTCATTATAGATGTTTAAAACACATCATGTATCTAGTTTATATTTTGTGGTAATCCAATTTCATATTCCCAAGGGTCTAAAGTAATGAACAAACCAAGGTTAACAAATATGATGAAAACAAGAAAAACTGACAAACTACATAATTTCATTCTCCTTACCTATTTACAACATAACAACATCTACAATTGATAAAATTAAAAATTAGTGTGTGAGTCCAAATCCTAGTATGATACCACTGAAGAATCTATACAAGTTCAAGTATCAAGAATAAATTAGCTTTAGCTTTAAAAAATTCAGTTTACAAAGCATTTTCATAAAATAAAACCATTTTGTCAAACATTCCTTTGGTTTTTTATAAAATCAAACCATATTAACCAAATCCAACAATATTTCAACTATGAAATAAAATATTTAATAAACCATGGACACACTATAAGATAAAAAATTTGAGAAAATAATAATGAAAATACCATCATGTGATAAGCCAATCATAAATGAAAAAGAATACCATTTGGGATCTAACCTATGAAAATAAATATTATACATGAAATAAAATTATAAATCCACACCTAAGTTGTATCTAACCACTATAAACTCTAGTGGTATTATACACACTACAATGAAATTAAAACCTCTTGTGGAATCACACACATAAAGAGTAAAAAATTCTTTCTCCCGATGCACCTAAGGTTACCCAATGTGGTAAGTTTTTCAAAATCCATTTAAAAACATGATCACAATTAATAAATAATTTTCCAAAAAAATAATTTCCAATATATATCTAAAATACTCCATCTAAAACCAATAATACCATTTAAGTCATTTAATAAAACATATGGTTTGGAAAAAACAGTTCTCATAGATAAAACCTTTTTGAAAACAGGAATCTCATTCAATAAAACCATTACAATTACAAAGAATATATTTTCATGGAAAAACCCAAAGTAATTTAAAATAAAATATATCTATTCACTAATAAGAACCCTTTTATAGAAAAACCCACCTTCTGGATAGAGGAAACCTAGTCACCATCGAAAATGAATACTTGACACAAGAAGATTTTCCTTTGAAATACAATGCATGAAGGAAAAATGAAAAGGATCAATAGAAAAAACAGACCTATCATAACACAATAAACAAACATATCCAAATAAATTTCCATTACCAATGTAAATTAAGAATAATAAAGGCCACTTACTAGAGAGAAGTGGTGCAAATCTGTCGGAGATTGAACATCATCCATCCAACGGCCTAAAGGCCTTAAATGTTTGTTATTATAACATAAGACCGCCTTTTAAGGGAAGAAGTGGAAAACAAAGATAGACATCATGGAACTAAAAAACACGTGACCTGAAGATATTAGAAAATAAAACTCGCACTAACAACAGGAGGTTCCCCTCACCGGTGTATGAAATATCGAACACCAAATGAAGAGTCGTGAAAGGAGAAAGGTCAACCAAAATCACCCTACCAGAGCCTAGGGTTTTAGAGAGAGGCATTCATGTCAAATAGATAAATAATCAGGGGAACAATTTAAAAAAAATTATTGGACTTGAATGATTCACATAATGAATACCATATTCTATTCATGAATTCAATGGGTTTTATATACACCTAAAAAGGAGTTTTCTCAGCTAAAAGTACCCTGATCTAAATTTCCATGATTTTAAAACATTCCACAAAATGTGATTTTTCATGCCCTAAACCATTTTCATAGCATCATCCCAATGACAGATTCACATTGTGAATAATATTCATGGCATGAAAAACTCTTATAGGTAGTTTCCAGCCCTTGTCCTATAGAATATCCCAGAACAACTTCAAATCCCACCAAACCCAAGAAAAATATCATAACATTAAATTAGAAATAAATTTTTACTCAGTGTGTTACAATTATTCCCACCAATAAAGATTTATATCCTGTAAAAGTTATCGAGATCCTAGACTCTAAAAAGAGATGGAAACTACTACCTCATACACAATTCATGCTCCCACAGCTCATGGTTATCATGTATGTGCTTCCACATTACACTGACCAACAAAATTGTTTCAATGTGCAGTACCTTATCTTAGTGATCCAAAATCTAAACAGGTATCTCAAAAACAATTGTGTCCGGATCAAGAATATTATACTCCCATTAAATCACATTGGAATGGTCTGGTTCATAATTCCTCTAGTAAGAAATGAGAAACATCTCTTGAATTAAATTCAAACAAGATGGTATGTACAACCAATATTCCACCTTCCTAAGTTAACCAACAATCTCAAAGGGTCCATGAAAACTTGGTGCTAATATACCTAATTACAAAATCGATGGTTTCCCAAGAGTGTTGAAACTTGAAGAAAGTCCGAATCACCCACCTAAATCTATAGTGTCCAAAAATGACATCCCACATAATATTTATGATGACTCTGTGTCGTAAAAAATATCTTCTGGTTCAACTAAAAATTTTCTTTAATATCTTAAACACAGCTTTAACAAACTAATGATATCTCTCCCAAATCTATGTATCGTGAGGTATATCTACATGGAAACCTATAAAATACCTCAAAATGGGCCATCATAATGAAGGTGTGATAAATATTGTTATCGAAAAATTCAACAATAGGAAAATTCATTTCCCCAAATCCACCAAAATCAACCACACATTCCAAGAGCATATCCTCAATAAGTTAAATTGATGTCTCTATCTTCCCATCCATATATGGATGATATGTCCTGCTCAACTTCAACTGGGAACTTATCACTTCTTTATAACCAACCTAGAACCTAGATGTGAACCTTTGGTCCCTTTCTGATACAATCGTAGAGGGAACCCCCATGAAGTCTCACAATCTCATGGACATACAATAATCTGATCATCTCCACCTTCATCATTTCATTAATATGGATTAAATACATTTATTTCATGATTTTATCAATTTTCAACCAAATAAATTCATTCCCACTAAGAGTTCATGTAAAACCAATTATAAAGTCTAAATAAATTTTACCACACTTACATATGATAAAGGGAAAGGGTTTGATTAAAACTATAAGACTCTGGTGATCTGTCTTAATTCTCTGATATAAGGTATCATGATACAAAATTTGTAATCAGCCATGTCATCCCATGCCACTGATATTGATTTCTCAAATAAAGATACATCTTGGTATTTATGGGGTACGTGGACCAATAAGAACAGTTTCCACCTACCATCAACTCATTTCTAAGAGAAAATGGAACAACAAACCTTCTTTGTAAACACAAATCACCATCGAAAGACTGAAACCAATTACCTAGGGTCTTCCCACTAATAATGTTTTTATAAATCACTGGTAATCAGTGTTTGACACTTTCTCGAGCCAAGATCTCACATAAAATGATGATTCATCCTTCATCGAAGTTAAGAACACCTACTCACTGGGCTCTTCCACTCCCAAGATCATCTGAGTGAACAAACTCCTCATAGACCACTCTTCCACTAAGTCCTTTATAGCTTAAGTTGTTAATTTCCTTCTAAATTAATCAATGACCACATTCCCATTCCCATGATTATAAGAATTATCAAAATCAAAATTCTAAAGATACTCAACCCAATTTCTCTGTCCCAAGTTCAAATCCCACATTGTAAAAATAGGATTTAGGGTTTTATGGTCAGAATATTCCATGAAGCTCTATGTAAAGATATAGTGATGCCATGTTTTGAGTGACTACATATCCACTACCATATTAATATCTTGGTTAGGGTAGTTCTTATCATTGGGGTTTAACTAGTCGGATACATGGTCCACCACCTATTTCCCCTATAACAAGACATACCCTAAAACCATAAGAGAAGCATCTCAAAAAAATCATATCATGAACCTGGTTCTGGAAGAATCAAAATTAGACTTGAAGTCAATATTTTATTTAGTTCCTCAAAATATCTCTTATATTTATCACTCCACTCAAACTTTACACCCTTATGGGTTAAATACTTCATCATATATGCAATCTTGGAGAATAATTTAAGGAATTTCCTATAATAAACATTTAACCCCAATAATATTCAAGTATCAAAAAAAAATCAGGCTGCTACAAAGACATATCTTCATGTATCCTTTCAGGATCCACTGATATATCCTTTCCAGAAATAACATTCTCTAAAAATTTCACATCCAGAATCCAAAATTCACACTTTTAAATCCTACCATACAAATTATGTTCTTATGTGGTTGTAAGAATGATATCCAAATGATCATGGTGATCCTTCTATAAACTACAGTACACCAAAATATTATCCATTATCACAACTATAAATGAGTCCATGAACCAATGAAATATTTGATTCATCAACACCAAAAATAATTTAGGATATTTAGTGAAACCTAAGGGAATAACCAGAAATTCAAAAATATCATATCAACTACTTAATGTTTTCTTATCAATATCCTCCTACTAGACTCAAAACTAGTGGTACCTCGATTGAATGTAAATATTTAAAATCCAACAAGCCTCTTTGACTTGATCAAATGGGTCATCAATCCTTGGTAATGGATACTTTTTCTTAACAGTCAATTGGTTTATCATTTGATAATCGATTCAAATTTTGAGGCACTCATATACTTTCTTATCAAAGAGGATATGTGAAGCTGAAGGTGACATGCTAGGATGAATAAATAACTTTAACTATAGGTCTTCAAGGTGAACCTTAATTTACACTGACTTAACAGGTACCATGCGATAAGATGGCATGAAAATGGGCATCATATTATGTAGAAATTCAATAGTTAACTCGACCTCTTATTGTGGTGGAAATCCAGAAAAATAATCTAGAAAAGGACTTAGGGTATGGACACACCACCGTATGAAGTGGTTTTCTCAAACTAGGATCAACTTCATCAAGTAAAACAGCTGAAAACTGACATGAGATCACCCCAGCATATGGAACAATATACCCTTCTCTCCCAATCCTAAAATCACAATCACCCTGAAATACATGAGTGATGTAATCGAGATATAAAAACTGAATTCATCGATAGTAAAATTTGATCAAAGCCTTAACACTAATCATATAATCTATGCGAATAATCAAGTCATATATATCAAGATCAATAGAAAATGAGTCACAATCCACCTCAAGTTTGGTTATTTTCACCCAACATGTGGGACACTTGAAATCTTGTTAGGACGTGTTTCCTAAAGTAAAAGAAATATCCCACAAGAATAACATAATCTTTGAATGCAAACCCAATATGTCAACCTACTTTGATATTATAAAATAATGATTAAAACGTATATCAAAAAATATATCACCATAGAATTTGAAGTAAACACCATACATCTAATAGTAGTTGGATATACTTCAGATTGCTTTGGTTCATACTCTATTGTGTAAAGTCCCCCAGTTATAGGACCTCCCTTATCTTTCTTAGCTGAATGGACATCCCATTAATCATTAGGATAAGATCCACCACCCTTGGAAGTCTCACCACATACTTTCTATTGCCTGGTGATAGTGGATCCATTATTACTAACTTGGGACATCCTTCAACACAATTGACCCATGTTTCTATATTTTCTATAAAAACTAAAACACTTGGATAACTCTATACAGTTAGTCTTGGTTTGACTAGGCCTACCACATTGATCTAAGAAAACCTATTTCTATCCTTAAAAATATCATAAAACTGGTATTAAAGAAAATAAGATAACTTTATGATTATTTTTTGGCTAGAAGACACATTCTGGATAACATTTACACCTACTAGAGCTCCACCAAAACCTATTCATCTAACTATGTATACCTCTACCATAGATACTTTTTCAACCACCTCTATTAAAGTCAGAAGGCACATAAGAACCTGTATTTACCAAATATCATCCCTTAGTCCAATCCCAAATCTATTATATTTCATGTAGTCATTTTTAACAAGATATGGTACTAACTGCACTAACTAATCAGAGTTAGTGGAATAATATATAACAGAATTCTCCACTTTTTATACTGTCAAAAATTCCCAAATCTTTTCCACATGTAATGTCTCAGTATAAAACTAATATTAGGTAAGATCCACATGCAACTTTCCATGCATAATATATTTCCACCATCTCCTTCCCGGTCCCTCATGAATGTATGTTTGAAAACCCGCCTTAGAGTCCATAAGATTCTTTATAAAGTTAAATATCCTCTCAATCCACTCAAGCCACTCATCTAGATGTAAGGTTCCTTTATCACCATGGTATATGGGTGGATTCTACTTAGTAAATTCTAATATGTGGTCCACCACTCATCTTGGGTTCCCAATAACCTCTTGAATCATAGTCTAGTTAGTGCGTATTATAGCCTTCACCAAGTAATGGTCCACTAGGGGATTCACTCGTAGAACCTATTTCCGAATTTCCTCTCAAGAATTTAGAAAAACTCTTCTTTGAGGCATTTTTTAATAATCATAAGACAATGAACTATAATTTTAAGAAAAAAATCTAAAATTATAAGGCCAACTTACAAAATCCAACTAACATCTTTTACATATGGATTTAAAGTAATTTATGGATTCTAAGAATAAAATATAACACTTTAAGAGTAATAAAAGTTTATTTAAATAAACCAAAAAAAATTATTATTCAAACATCATCAAATTCCAAGACATAATCTTGGTAAAAACAGACCACCCATGGTAACTTGGTTCCATACACAGAAGTGAGCTCACTAAGCACCATATCGTTCTTAATATATAAACTCCAATAGTACTAAATCCTATATAAACCAAACCCATACAATTTTTCAACACTTCCAGATAGGTATTCCCTCTGATAGTAATTTTTAATGAACTATCATGGATCAACTAAGCAAGTCACCAAAGGTGGTATGATATATGGTGGAGTATAATGAAAAGGAAGAAACATGACTCATAAAATCATAAACAAGTAATCCCAATAAGGTATATAGAGGAAAAAATTGAACAATATCCATGAGACATACAAAACCAAGACAAACCAACTAAACTAGAAAATTAAAACAACACAAGACCAATAAGTCTCCATGTGACCAACTGTCGCCACCAAAATATCCTACAATAAAAGCATTGAAAACATGAGAAGATGGAATAATAAATAATGTCCTTCCCTTTAATTGAGTCATAGAAAATCATATCTATAACCTTCTAAAGAAAAAAAAATTGGTGAGAGCACAAATCTTAGTCGGATACAACCAAAGAATCTATACAAGTTCTAATACGAAGAATGAATTAACTCCATCTTTAAAAAAATCCAATATAAAAAATTATTTTCATAAAATAAATCCATTTAGTAAAACATTCCATTATTTTTTCATAAAATTATACCATAATAAAAAAATCTAGAATATTGTTAGTACTAAAGTAAACTGGTAAGACACCATGGATACACTATAAGATAATTATGTGAGAAAATAATAATGAAAATATCGTCATGTGATAAACTAATTATAAATGAAAAAGCACAAAATTTGGGATCCAACCTGTCGAAATACATAAAATATTTGAAATAAAATACCCAATACATTCCTAAGTTGTATCTAACCAATAAAAACTCTAGTTCCATTACACACACTAAAGTGGCATAAAAACCTCTTGTGGAATTACAAACCCAAAGAGTAACAGGCCTATTTCTTGATGCACCCAAGTTTACCCAATGTGATTAGTTTTATGAAATCCATTGAAAAACCATGATTACATTTAATAAATCATTTTCACATAAAATACTTTACACTTATAATCTTTAAGACCCATTTCAAAACCAAAACATCCTTTTAAATCATTTAATAAAACACTTAGTGTGTAATAAACTTTTCTAAGAGAATACCCATTTTTTAAAACATGAATCTCATCCAAAAAACCATTCCATTTTTAAATAATGAATTTTCATACAATAAACCAATTTAATTTACAATAACAAATATCTATTCATGAATTTCATCCCTTTTATATAGACACTTACCTCAATAATGGAGGAAACCTAGTTGTCTTCAGAAAAGAGATTAGAAATGGGTAGATTAACCTCATAAAGAAAATCAATGAGGTAAAACTATAAAGGGTAAATATAAAACACAAAATTATCACAAAAAATCCAAAAACACATCCAACACTACTATCATGACTGATGGAAATGAATAATTAGAAATTAGCCTTACTAGAGAGAAGTAGTGAAAATATTTCAAAGATAGAATATTGAAGATACTAGGGTTTTATAGGGAGTCTATCAAATTTAATGGAGAATAATAAAGAAAAAATATAATAAAAAACATTATACTTGAATGGTTAATATATTAAATCCATCATGTTCAATGTATGCTAAAAAAGGAACCAATTTAGATTAAATTACCCTGATCAATGTTTTCACAAAGTGAAAACGTTTCATGGAATGTAATTTTTCATGATATGAACCATTTTCATGGAATCTTCCCAGTGAAGGATTCGTGTCATGAATCATATTCATAGTGTGAATAATTCTTGCGGGTAGTTTCGAACCTAGGTCATTTAGATTCTCCGATAACAACTCTAAATCTCACTATACCCAAGAAAAAAATCCATTAAAATTAATAGAGACATTAATTTTTACTCAGTATGCTACATAAAATATACCAAGGGATTAATTTTTAATTCATTTAAATCTCATTATTCTTTTCTAAGTAAGTACCTTATGTCATACTCAGCTACCAACCTAAATATCTAAATCTCAATTTCAACTACATGTAGATCTATTTTACCGTGTTTGAGCTATATTTATGTATAATTACCTTTTTATAGTATCCTTAATCAACTATGGACATTTAATTTTAACTTTATAACTTCATCCTAGTAGGATGGAGTTTAGAATTTCTTTCAATAGAGAGCCTAATATAGTGTCATAATAATGCTCAAATGGTAGCTATTTTAATATGATAATTCTACCAAGGGAAAGAATTGATCATAGTTTCCATTGAAATAAATAGATAATTATATTAATATCTCATTTATTATTTGGTTATTTCTTTATTAATATCTATCAATTTTAAGGTGGCAATCATTTATAAGATGTATATTTTTACTTAGTACCCTATAAAGACTCCTCTAAAAGTTGGAGGTGAACCTTGGATTATGATTGTGATAATAGATAGGGGTACACCATGAAACATTAATACTTATCTTATATAGATCGCATCAATTTAGTCTAGGGAAGTATCTCCTATTATTTTTATGAAGTCTTATGAATTTATCAATTGATGAACCACCACCCAAATAAGGTTGTTTTCCATTGATTTCCTAAGAGGACTGGTTAAAAAATACAATTTGATATTTTCCCAAATACCTAATTAAATTAGGAATTATTTAAATATAATTATAGATAACATCAATTCAAATTTAACTTAATATCACACAAAAAAAACATGAATTATATTCAAAAAATTCAAAATTCATGTTAACTCACCAATTATTCTCCTAAAGATCCTTATACATGTTGGAGATCCAAATATCTATAAATAAATATGATTTTTGTGAATCATATACAAATTCATTCTTCAAATAAATTATTTTTGGAACAAAAAATCTTTTAACAAATCTTTGGACTCCATTCTAATAAATTTTGAATTCAATAACCATTATATATTTAATTGCTTTAATTATCTTCGACAACCTATCATCATCTCACTGACTTCTCTTGATATTTTTTAAAATTAAAGTTTGATTCACAATATGAGATAGATATGTGGTCATTTATTCCTTTATGATTCTCATATAAAACTTTAATAACTCATTGTTCTTGGAGTTTTTCTATATTCATAGATAATTGAGAGATCCATAATCTATCAGACTCAAGGAATCATCTTCCTTTTTTTCCTTTCCTAGATGATAATGGATGGTGCAGTCATACTAATTAAATAAATCTATCATTTTACTTAACCTCATAATTAACTCATTTTATGTGAATATATATTTAATACTTTTATAGTTTTTATATATATCACAACTTTCCCAATGGATATTATGAAACCTAATCTTTATAGAAAATATTAATGTTGTCTATTCTAACTCAATAATGTGATAATTATTTTGATAAATATTCAATTTTTTAAAAATTTACGATATAACCTTTAAATTATGAATTAACACATATCCAATACCCTTATTTTATGTATCAATGTGGATGAATAATCCTTCACATATTAAAGGTAAGGATACTAAAAGTGCAATAAATCACCTTCTCTTGATCTCTTAGAAGAACTGTTCACAATATATAATCAGTGTAAACATAACCTCTTCCATGTTAACTAGGTTTCTCAGTTTTCTAAGCGTGAAAAATTATTTATAGAGTACTGATAATACCTAGCTAAATTAACAAAGTTATGAATTTCAATCAAAAATTAAAGCCTGGACCATTCATCTGTGACTTTAATCTAGGAAGCACTAACTAAAATACCTTAACTAGTGCCACATATATAATTACACTCATTTTTAATATGTATTTTTAATTAATTTTAAGTTTTAAATATGTTTAATGATCTGTTTTTTGGATATTTTATGTTGTTGAACTTGAATAGAGGTGATAAGGGAAGGAAAATGGAAGTGAAACTTGCAAGAATATCCTAATAGAGGTCATTGGGAACCCGATTAAGGGGTTATGAGGACTCATTGGAGGATCCAATGGATTAGGTCCATTGGACCAATCATTGGGTGCTAGATTGAATTTTATTGGGTGTTAAGTGGGATATTAAGTGGATAGTGAGGCTTGGGTGGGTACTCTGTAGATCCAAGTTTTTTAATGAAGGGTGGATCCCAGTTTTCAAGGTCATGGTGATTAGATCTTATTTCAATGATCCTTTGAAATTGGGTACATTTTGGTGGATTTTTATGAACTTTAGAGACCTAATCCCACTCATTACTCTCCAATATAAATCTAAGATTATATATTTGTTTGAGAAAAAAATTTATATCCAATTGGTTCATTGTATTAATCTCAATAAATTCTTCATTAATCTTACATTTCTATTTATAGGAGATGGTGTATTGATCTCTATGTGATTTTAATTCCTATTATTTTCATTTAGTTCATAAGATTCTTGGATACTTGAGTTCATAGAGGTTATTAAGGACCATATCTTTTGTGTATTTCTTATCTTCATTGAGTTATGTGACCTCTTGCACTCTCTCAACTTTTGGAATGTATTTATACATAAACTGTGTATTGATTAATGATGATGTTATGTCAATGTTTTTTCTAGATTTTCAGTTTATTTAATTGATTAAAGGTGAATTTATTTATGAATTTTAAAGGTAATTATGACCTAAAATGGCTTATTTAAAATGGAATTATGGTTAACCATGATTTAAATAATGAATTGGTAATATAAATGACTAATTTAATGTGTGGAACATAAATAGGTAATAATGTGATGGTTTAAGATGGTTAAACAGGGGATATAATGTAAGAAATAGTGGGATTATTGAGATTTTAAGTAATAAAAATTATTTAATAATATCATGTAATGATAATATTTATTTTTTTATGTTTTTAGAGAAACTAAACATTAAGGAGTGTGTTTTAAGAGTGTTATTTTTTTGAAAATGTGAATTTCCCTATTTGGAAGTGGGGAATGAAGTGGGGTAAGAAATTATAGCTATCATCGGAGGTAAATTCATTATTAGGAGGTTCATATGAAGGTATTGGGATGTTTTAGTGGATTATATGAAGCTATAAATTTTATTTTTAATGGTATAAAGAAGTTTCTAGATTTGAAAAGTACCTAGAGTTCTTAAGATATTGGCCTCATGTATGAGTCAGCCAAAGTGTAAGTTTAATGTGTATTAAATTGATATGTTAGATGATATAATATATGTTCAATAGGTATATTATGATGAATTATATAGAAAATGGATATATAATTAAATTAGAGTGCAATTTTTGATGATAAGGGTATAAAAGACACTCTAAATGGTTAAATGGGATGATTAATCAGTAAAAGGTTAGGTAATTAACCTTGGTTTCAAATGTAATATTTCGATGTTATGATGGGTTTTTTTAGTGTGTTTTTTCTTGGTGATATTATGATAATTGGTTCATAGAATGGATTTTTAAATTATTCTTGATTTTAAATGATATGAAGGGTGGATAAAATGAAAATTCAAATTATTATGGACTAAAATTGTTATATTGTGGTATGTTTTAAGTAATTTATGAGATTTTTATCACTAAACATGTTTTTTTATTTTTGATACATGATAATGGTAACTTTTTATTGGACTGTATTGGGATAAGATGTGATATTCCTTGATTTTAAATTGTTGACCTTGAGAGGTCAGATATGTGATATTCCCTTATATGACATAGTTGACCATGAGTGGTCAGATATATGATATGAAATGATGTGGAATGGTTATCTGGGAGGGGTTGCAAGAATATGATGGTATGGGTTGATAGTTCCAAGATCAATTGGATGTGTTTGTTCCTAGATTGTGTTTGGACATGTGTGAGATTGGGATGCATGATGAGCTTTGGTCTTGGTTCTTAAACACTAGTTCCCAGTATTGGATAAGGCTTGTATGATTTTTGGGTCACTTGGTTACATCTACTCCTTTATTTAATTGTTTAAATTTATAGTAATTGAATAATTTTTACTTTACACTCAAAACATATATTCATATTCGGACTCCTTGAGTTGGAAGGGGTTGTAGTATATTTTACTGATAATTTTATTCTCACTTACTGAATATAGAAACCTCATGTGTACACAGATTACATGAATGAAATTTTAGGTAATGGAAAGAGGCTTATATATCTAGGATATGTTTTCTGGAGACACTTTAGAGAAAATATTGGGGGATTTTGGAATCTATTAGAGTAGGTTGTTTTCTTTTTTTTGATGGTCTATTTAAGTTGTATTATTTATGTTTTGACATGTATTACTTTCATTGATCCATGTTTATTGTATAAAATAACTAGGATTGTTGGGATAAAATGTTAGTCTTCTTGAGTTGATTTTTTATCTTATTTTATTTATTGATTTTTTTGTATATTATTTATTTATTTGATACGATGAACTATTAGATAGTAAATTACACTCAAATAAGTATCTTAAACTCTTGATAAAAATCACTAGAATCTGGTGATCAGGGAGGGATCTTTAGTACATGTATTATTTCTTCGAGGTGGCATGGTCATTCTAGGGTTGTATGTTACCAAAATGTATCAAACTAGTTATTTATAAAGTTTTTATATTTTTGTTATGGTAAAGTGGAGACTAAGAACTAGTACCTGGTATGGAAGCTATGTGTGGGAGCCTGACCAGCAAAACCATAGTGGAATTTCATGTTTTTAAGGAATTACATGAATTTATTTATAACATTAACAAATAATATTTTAGGGTATGATTCTCACTTGCTAAAAAGTTAGTGGTGGAATATTCATGAATTACATTGGCACATAGGGACACGGTATTTATTTGAGTGTTCATGTTATTTTGTTTGAGTTGTAAATTAATTAGATAGTTGATCATATCAAAATAACACAACTTTTTATTATCTAATAAATGGATCCCTAATTAGGTTATTAATTATGGTTTTCTTAACTAAATTGAAGAGGTGTGTTTGATGAAGTTGTGTAATTTGTTTTAATTGGTGATTTATTTTCACTGGTGTAATGTGAATTGATTATTAAAAGGACTTCCATGTGTTAAAATGAATAAATGTCTTTATGAAATTGATTAATTACTTGATGAAGTAACTTCATGGAGAATATAAAGTGGTTTATTAATGTGGTTAGTTTTTACAAACATACTGGGGAGATAGTTATGGAAATTTTGAAATGGGGTGTTATGATTTGGAATAGTAGAAGAACCAAAACATGTATATCATGGTGTAATGAAATATTGAGTAAGGTTTATAAAACTTTTTATTTATCATTCTTATATATAATATTTTTATTTATTTAAAACTTTATTAAAATTCTAATAATTTATAGTAAACCATGCATGAATTGGAAAACAAATAATATAATCAATGTGTGAAATTTGAGTTAAATGGAAATGGATTTATTTTATTTTATGTCTTGGGCAAGAAATCATGTTAATAAGTAACAAAAATATTTAATTGGTTAGTAATTTTTTTTAATTCTAATATGGTACCTTGGGAGAATCAAATTATGTTTTTTTATTTAATGGTTCTTGATTTCAATAGATCCTTGGATGTATGAAAATGTGAATTGTGTATACTAATTCCAGCATTCTTAGAGATAAAAAATAATAAAAATAGTTTGTGTAAAGTTAAGAATGGGTATAAAAGGGATATAAATGGAATAAAATATGAAACTTGGAAGGTATTGATTTTTTTGAGAATGAATCATAGAAATAATGGGATATTATGACATGTGTTGGAAGTTTATTTTCATGATTTATTATATAATTTTTGTTTTAAGCATAAAGAAAATCATACAGTTATATTAAAAGCATGAATAAATTGGATTTTATGATTATTGAGATAATTAAATTTTTAATACCATAATATGGTTTTATTATTAAAAACATGTTGAAAATAATTTTTTAACTTTAAAATCATAATTTTTTTATAATTTTTTTAATTCTAATAAAGAGCGCAAAGAATGGAATTTTTAGGAGTGGCATTTATCAAGTTAAAAAAAATATTTTTAATGATTATATGGATTAATTCAAATGTAATTTAGACATGAATATTTAGTGTTATTACTTTTCATGATTATTTTTAAATCATACACATGGTGATGAAGTTATTGAATAATAGTAAATAAAAGTAAAGAATAATAATGTTTGGGTTATAATCCAGATTTTTGTACCATGTTGTTGTTATATTATTATTGAAAAGTTTGTCAAAATGGAAGTTTGTGTGTGTATTATGTATGTTTCTTGATTTTTTTCACTTTTATGACAAGTATGTTATATGTTATGATTTCATGCTAATTGTAAAAATCATTTGATACCATTGTAAGATAATGTTAAAAAATAATCTTTATGTAGTAAATTGGTTATAATTAAATCAAATTGTGTTATTAAATTATTGTTTTGTGTTTTTCATGTAAAAGATAATTTACATGGTGAATGATAGTCTTTTGAGGTTAATTATGTTGTGTGAATTATTAAATTATTTTTAATTATTATTTAAAAGAAGTGTTTTATTAACTAAACCATGAAAAATATTTAAAGCGAGAAAGTGGATCTTTAGTTGGGACAATCTTTGGTTTGATAATTGGTATAAGGAACAAATTTATATTATGATATTTTGGGTAAATTAGTGTTTTCCCCTTTAAATTTATTCCAATTGATCTAAACACACCTACTAATTTCATGGGTTTCTTAGTGGGTCACATGGGTAATATTAAACATAATAAGAAGGAGGTTGGTTAAAATTGATAAGTGAATTGGAGTGTATGTTTCCTTCCATAGAAAGTGATCATGTTTTTAATGATAATATTAATTTTAAATAGAAAATATATTGTGTTTAATCATTATTAGGTAAAAAGGTATGATAAATGAAAAGTTTTAGATTGAATTAAAATAGAAATGGTTGGTGAATTTGTGTTATTCAAATGGTTGATTGGAAATCTATGTTCCTAAATTTTGTTCATTGTTAATGATAAAATGGAGAAAAAATTGATAAAAAAACTATTTTTTTTGGATTAGAATAAAATTGAAGTCATCTTAAGTGATAATGAAATGCATGTGATATAATGATGTTTTCATGAATTTCTTGATATTATAATGGAAATAATATTGAATTACATTGATATTTGTGTAATTTCATGAAGTGTTTATATTATTTTATCTATTGTGAATATTAAATTTTTTTATAGGAGAAGATACTTCGATTTATCTATGAGGTGACCAGAAGTTTTATTATGTTATATGTTTTGGATAATAATATAGATGTATATATATATGAGATGGAACAATATAACAGGGGGTGAATTGTAGGTTTAAAAAAAATTAAACACTTAAGAATGAACTTAGTTTAAAAGGTCTTAAACTAATAAAATTCACAACCAATACAAATGACCATACGGGTCTTCGATCTGATAGATATAATGTTATGTAATACCACAAGTAATGAAAAGAAATTGTATTTGAAAATAATACAATGATTAGAGTAATAAAAATGTAAACAACTCTACCATACAGTGTATAGAATAAATTAATACAATATGTAATGAATTAATCGTAATTAAAATAATTACAATTGAAAATAATAAGAATAGAAGGAAGAAAAATAATGATCCTCTTTCTATTAAAAAATGCATTGGAAATGTAAAGGTATTACAATTATTTTATCCCAAAGAGAAGGGTATAATTTCACCTAGGATAAAAGTTCTATCTTACCACCACCTTGGTAATTCCTCAATACGATGATCTGCATGACTTCCTATCCTTGGATGCTCTCGATAATTATCACAATTATCGGATGCACAAAGAAAAACAAATCAGTTATAGAAATACAAGAACATGGAACAACCCATTCACTTATTTTATCTTTCAGTCATTCACATGAAGTAATAGAGAAGTCACAAAATCTCTCTCTAGAACTAGATAGAAGAAAAAATTGTATATTCTGGTTCAAATGACCTCTTATTTGTAGGTCTCAGGTTCTAATAGTTATATTTCCTCCAACAGTAATATTTTTCTAAAAAAATCTGAGGGACTTATACACCTAGCTTTATAATGGTCAAAACAAACACAATACAAGACATAGTTTTCATTGGTAAATAACCAACTCAATGACATTGTTTTAGTTAGAAAATAGTTAGTAAAAAAGTATGAAACAATGAGTATGAGAAACATGTAATCGAATTGAAGTAATATAAGAGTACATTAAATTACATTAGTATGATTAATAATATGGTCATAATTCTTATCATGATAACAATATATATAGTTTTTACAATACAAAACACAGTCATGATGATTAACAGGTATAAGATTCATATTAGTTATGATTTATATTGGTTACAATGTGCGATATATAATTTGGTTACAATACATGATTATGATACACTACATATCATGGTTATGATACTTGATTATGATGTAAAGTTACGATTCAATACTTAACCTGGTTATGATTCGATACAATACATAACCTTGTCATGATTACTGATTACGATGCAATACATAACCTTGTTACGATTCTTGATTACGATATAATACATAACCTAGTTACAATTCCTAATTACGAAGCATATGGTTATTATGAAAATGGTTACAATTCATATGGTTATGATGCCGAGAAAAAACATATGTGGTTACGATTGAAGATAGAAAAAATACTTGATTACGATTAAGAAACAATATATGTAATTATGATTGAAAACAATCATCATATGATTATGATGTATAATCAACATCAAGTTTGGTTACGATGGAAAACAAATTGTGTGATTATGATTATAAAAGAACATATCTAGTGACATTATTAAACAACATACATGATAAACAATATGTAATTTGTGATTTCCTAAACAAAAATATCAATGGGAAAGTTGAAACACCTTTTGACTCAACTATCTCTCCCTTTTGGAAAGAACAAAAAAACAAAAAAATCCCTCCTTGAGTTCAATAACTATTCTGAAAGTAATAGTTAATATGACTAATTTTACCCAAGGTTTAAATAAATCACTAGGAATTATATTCTCTTTATTTCTTCTAGTGAGTTCTCCCCCTTAATAAGGTATTCATAAAATTCTTCTTTTCAAAACCATTCTCCCCCTTTGTGATTTTCAAAAATAATAAGGGAAATTATTTATTTCCTTCAAAAAGGTTAGAGAAACATAGTATGAAATAATAGACATTTAATTGAATGAAATAAGTTTATATTACAACAAGAGTTAAAAAATTATCCTTTCCCCTTTTGTTTTTTCAAAAGATTTAACATCATAAGATTCATTTGTTTTAACTCCTTTATTTCCTCCATGACTTTTTAAAGAGCTTCTTGCTAAGCTTTCAACTTCACATCATGTTCAGCAATAACCATTTCTTGCTTCCAGAGCTTTTGTTCTAGAAGCCGATTGATTTCTTCCCAAGATTTAAGCTTTACTTCATGATAATTGATATCATCCAATCTGATTCAATAGGCCTTCTATAGGATTAGAACTCTATTTAAGAGTAAAAAAACTCATTACTCTCATTCTCCAATTTTTCCATTAGACCCACAAGATATTTATAGGTTATTCCTTGTGAGGTACCAGGTTTTGAAAAAATTTAAGTGTTTTTATGGATTTCAGCAACCAACTTTCGATACATAGAATTGAGAACATTTACCCGATGGGCCAATTTATCCTTCTTGTCTAGATAATTATTCATACCATCATCAATGTTGTATTACTACTTCACAACATTATTACAAGCCTTATTTTTCGCATCATCACATTCTTTAAAAATATTGAAATTGGCTTCAAGACTTAGAAAATTTTCCATCAAAACCTTGACAGAGTCTAGTCTATCATTTTGAGCATTTTAAAGTATTTCTAACATGGATTCAATATTTGGAATTAATGGTATCATAAATTACAATATATTTAAATCTTGTTCGATATACTGAATTCCCTTAAAAGTGATTGTTCTTTCCTAATCTGTATCCTCAGTGTATTAAGGGAGATTGCCTAAATGAGTTTCAGTAATGATCAAATGAGATTCCTGATTCCGATTCTTATCAGATTCATCCTCTTATTCTTCTTTATCTGAAATATGAATGACTTTATTTGAATAATCCTTTTGAGAATATTTCTTGGAAGGCTGAGGATCAGGGGATGGAAAATTAAATGATGGAAATTCTGAGGATTATGCGGTATGAATTTTCTTGTTTCGATCTTCTTTCTCTTTCACTTATATTTCTTATTGTCATTATTCTTCTTCCCCTTCTTCCTCTTGGTATTTTTCATCTTTCCCGATGGATTATAAGGTTTATCACTACCTTTAAATAATTATTTTTCTTTCTCATCATCGGGATCTTTCTCAAACTTTTTCGATTTAGGATTGAATCATAACTTGAGACTCCTTATTGTATCCTTATTAATTAAGGGATCTTCTAATGATGTCATATCTGACTTAATATAAACATTACACAAGCTCAGCCATTCTTTTAAAAACTTATAGATAATAGTGGGAAACATGACTAGCTGTGATTTTATAGCACCGAATTTGAGCTTCTTAATTATTAGAAAGATGAATCCCATAAGTTTGAAATTTATCATGTTCACCAAATGGTCAATCACATACAACTCTAAAACTTTCAAATCTCCACAAACCATTTCGAGGTGAGATCCGTAGGAAGAAATGGTCCCCCCTCCTGTCGGCATAAGACTTTTGTCAGCTCTGACCATTTTTCACTTATTAATAAGGGAGGCATCGTGATACAAAATCTTCCACTACTCTGTTCATCTCAGGGCATCAGTATTGACGTTGGAGGTCCTGGTACATCTTTTCCACTCCAGGATGTACGGCCAGAGGGGATATATGGAACTCCCTCAACACCTTCTCATGTAGCGCTACTGGTACCATGGTACATCCTCTGAAGAGGATGACGTGATCCCCACCTTCAGAAAATCCATCAGGTGCCTGCCTTGAGGATATCTAAGCACCTCGAGATTCACAATTAGTGTCCCCAAGTTGTGTCTCCCTCACTCACTGAAGGAGTGGTGGTGTGACTCTCAAAGACTAGAGTTATGCTGCTTCATCTCTATCTACGAAGGATATGTGAAACGCGGCTAGCTACTATGTCACCTCACTCAGCAACTGCAGACCAGACCTCCTGCTAAGTGCATCTGCTAACACATTCCCCTTCCCATGAGTATAGACTATCTCAAAGTTATAGTCATGGAGGATCTCTATCCATCATCATTGTCTCAAGTTCAGGTCCTTCTGAGAGAAGATATACCTAAGACTCTTGTGATCAGAATAGAATATATAATGTTTGACCATCAAGTAGGGGCGCCACATCTTTAGTGAAAATACCACAACTGCTAACTCCATGTCATGGGTAGAATAGTTCTACTTGTCATTCTCTGTCTCGTCTCTTGAAATCTCGGCTGACACATCTCCATCCACAGGAAAGGCTCCCACTTTTTTTCAAAGCTGACAAGAGTGTCGCTACCCTGGACTAGTCGAGTACAAATATCCAATAGTACTTAGCCAAAGCAGACGTCCCTCTCCCTTCGGGGAGGTAATCCTCTAAAAATATTTTGAAAATATTTCCTCATGCTCTTCCACTCCTATTTGGAATTGAAAACTCAAAACTCCTGCTACAATGAGGTTAAGTCTGGCTGACTCAAGAGTGATCGACTGCACCCTCCTATGCATGAGTTTATCCTATGCGGCCTAGGTTTCCTTTTTCGCTGACTAAGGAAAATCCCATTCCAATGTCGTAGGAAAATCTCAAACTTTTTTCCTAATACAATCAATCTAATTATGAACTATGGATGTACAGTCCATACCCAAACTAACGTCGTAAGTCCTCGACGCTGCCACCTAGAGGTTCCAACTGAAACTCTCGCTTCAAGGTTCAGATCACACCATCGGCATAAGTTTGATTATTGAGTCTCCTCCCAAAGTTATCTCCAGACATGAGGGTCAAGTCAACGGATTCACCAAAAACTCTAGGTCTTGGACAAGATTAGTGGAAGGAAGGAATGATTGTTACATATGTCTATTAATACGGAAGCTAGTAGTAGACATAGACCATTCATTGAATCATTCCTAGATACCTTGGGTTGCACTCCTTGACCATATGTATCTACTCCCTTCACCTGTCCTCCAGCTCCAAGAGCCTGGTCGGGACCACAAAGGGGGTGGTTGTAACATGTTGAAATATAAACCACATCATACTACTTTCCTATCACTTCTTCCACGTCTGCATCCCTGAAGATTCATCTTTCCATAACACTTCTTCTTCCCAAAACATTTTTATATGCTCAAGTCTCTGATACTAGCACTATTTTCCTACTTTCCCACTACTAACATTCACTGGTTGTATCCACTCATCCAAATAACATTCAACTGCAAAGTTTCTCTCCAGCACCCTAAAATAGGTAGGAATTCATATAGGAATAGTGTTGGCTCAGACATCCTTAAACACACCATTCTCGGAATTCCATGCCCTGAAGCACTGATCGTATTGTATTCATCAAGTACCAAGAATGGTTGGTATGCCTCGATGAAGACTCAGCTACTGACATGTTGTCCTGTCGAAGCTGTAGAAGCTCTAGGGAACTCTCATACACATCCCCAAACCAGTCCTCAGCCACCTATGATTCAAGCTCGCCTTGGAACCTAAGGGGTATCTGATGCTAAAACTCATGTAAGGAACTAAGCCTAAATGTGTCCTCTACCAGTACTGCCGGTTGTAATTCCTGCCCAATGGGTTGTGGTTCTACTAGTACACCACCCGAAGGTACCATCTCGGGAAACGGTCCAAGTACCGAAGCTGCATTACCCTGCGAACCATCCTCATGGTCACCTATTAGAAAAGACCAGTAACTAGGATCACCATCTACTCAATTGGTGTCCCAACGAGGCAGAAAACTCTAGCCATAGCCTCTAGCAAGTCCTCATCTTCCTGGAAATAGGTCTCGCCTCGAAACCTCAGAGGCATCTTCCACCAGAACTTGTGAAATGTCCTCAGTTAGCATACATCGTTTGCCAATGCGGCTGGTGGTAACTAATTCCCAACTGGTGGTGTTGCTGCTAGTACACCACCTGAAGTTGCCAACATAGTAATAGGGCCCTACATCAGAGCCTCGTCACTCGGTGGGTCATCATCATGTAATCTCTCGGGAATCCTAGCCAGTTGTCATTGCAACGACATCCTAATAAAGAACAGGTGTGCCACGTTCATTAAGTTATTCCTAGTGAGTTTACTCCAAGGAAACAAAGGAAAAACATTTTCAAACACAGGAAATCAGTGTTTTGGTGCACCGAGTCAGAAATCAAAATTTAGGGTCCTGGTGTATGGATAAATTGGTCTCTACACCAATACCAGACTCCCCGAACTGGAAACCACAGTCATAACACTTAACACTATTGTCACAAAGAAAATATCAGAGTCCTAGTTCTTCAGTAGAACCGAACTGTTCTGATATCACTTTGTCATGACCCGTCCCTCAGGGCTCGTGTCGTGACTACACCAAGACCGCCTTCCATAGGCCAGGGGATGGCGATTAGCATCGGAAAGGTGTATCCCTTAAACAGAAAGTCATTTCCTTTTTAGCCTTTACAGAAACATAGTCCAAGAATAAACAAAAAGAAACCACACAGACTATAATGCAATAAGATGAAACCACAAAGTAAACTTATATAGTAAAAGAGTGAGTATAGTAAATAAAGGGGGCCGGAATACAAGACCAACTAGAAAGTACAAGTAAAACTGAAAACAGCTCCTGTGAACACCCTCCAAGAATCCTACCTGAAGGGTAGGTATATCTCTTGAACGGTCGTCTCTACAATACGCCTCATCTAAGGTCCACCTCAAAGCAGCCTCCAGTCTTGGTACCCTCGACCTTGATCAGCATTGTCTGTCATCTGCACAATACATAGGAAGGTGCAGGTGTATCCCATACTGGGGTGAGTATAACAATACTTTGTAGAGACCCTGAGACCCTATAAGGTCTCTTAGAATCCATAGAGGATAATCCACAAAGAAAGACTACAATTACAAACATGAAGAAATAATCAACTCTACTTAGGTATATGACCATACATATACCTAACATACCAAGTATACCCATATCATTCATGAGGAAACACAAGGCCCAAATCTTTAGCTAAAAGCACAACTATTCCATGAAGGAAGGAATATCATGAAGGTAACACCACAAAGGTAAGTAACATAAAGGTAACACCACATAGAAGAATACCACAAAGGTATCACCACACAGAAGTGTACCAAAAAGGTAAAGACTCATCTCACACAACTAACACCACAATGATAGAAGTACCACATAGGTAAAACCACGAAAATAGAAGTGACTCAGCTCACAATCAGGTATAACTTAAGTACAGAAGTACAGATGATTAGTCGTAAGGAAAAATCATCGTATTCTGTTAAGTAGCACTACTTCTGATCCACATAGGATCGATAGGTAACTAACCCCCTCTGACCCACATAGGATCGGTATGTGCTGACCCACACAGGATCGCTGTGCGCTAACCCACACAGGATCTGACCCACATAGGATCGGAATGCACTGACCCGCATAGGATCGCTGAGCATTGAACCACATAGAATCAATGTTATTTCTTCACGTTACAGCTAGCCATAAGATTCCTCATATTCGGTGTGCTCTACCTCTATAGAGTTTTCCCCTTGAGATATCATTCATACCTTGACTACCACTAAGCTCCACAAAGAAGTAACCCAAATGACTGTCATGTCGTAAGGGTTCCAACGCAATAGATGGCGCAACAACCAGATGCCCAATATGTAAGTTATAGACATTTTAGTACCGAGGGCCTGGTTGGATTTGGGTGTGATCCAACCCGACCAAACTCCAAGTTTCTCCGAAACCCTAATGGAGTAATTCAAAAGGATTGCATTTCTCTAAGGATCTCAATGCCACAGATGGTTCATCAAACGGGCACCCGGTCTATAAGCTATAGGCATTTTAGTGTCGAGGGCCCAGTTGGATTTTTGTGAGATCCAACCAGGCCATACTTCAAATGGCACTGGATAACCAAACAGGTCACAGCATTACGATCCATACAGAAAAAGCACACGAGATGGAATACCCATTTTTCCAAAACGAAGACCCATTGAAAAAAGTTACATTTCACCACAACATGCACGAACCGGGCCTCATGGTGTCCGTGCCTTGATCTCAACTTAAATATCTAAAATTTGGTCTTGAAATGTCCGTCTTAATCTCAAGATCACAAAACTGGTTACGGTTTTTCAATCTGATGTCATATGAATGAGTTACGACATAAGCAAGATTCTGCAACAATATTAATTACATTATTATTGGGTGTTTCGTGAAACTGAGTCACCATCTAGAATTTAATATTCAACATTAGACTTTTATTGATGGACTTAATGATAGGATCATGTCGCCACTGACGGCAAGTCATTCGGACACTGCATGCAGAGTTATGGCAGCTCGAATATTTAATAATAATATGAAATCTATTATTTCCAAAGTGTTTTGGGTACCCGATATGAAAACCCAAAAAAGACATCCAATATTGGACTCAAAATATTTGCCTCGGAGTCAGGGTCGCACTGCTAATGATGGTTAATGAAACCGAGATCGCACAAAGAAGTTGTGGACAAAAAGGTGTTTTATCATCAAAAGTAATAATAGAAATATTTTATTATTATTATTAATTACTTATTTATTTATTTTTCCTAACTCCAAAATCAATCCATGATTTGGAGCCCCTTCTTTTCCATTAGAATCAATCACCAATTCCTTCATTTATCATTTATTTATATTTTAATTTTATTCCCTTTCAATTTATTTCTCTCACCAATCTAACTCATTCTTTCACGTTTTCTTCTCCCAATTTGTGCCTCCCCAAACACTCAGCCTTCTTCCGCATGACCAAATCTGCCACCACCACCTCTGGCTAGCTGTGCCCTGGACACATGCAAGAAATCACACTGCCACATCGCCCCTTTTGTGGGCTATCGCATCTTTATTCTAAGCCTGAAAAATGTGACAACAACAGATTTGGGAACCTTGAGTCAAGATCTCTGTGTCCATATGTCGTGCTCAACGAAACATTAAGTTTTATATCGCGCATAATTATTTGGTGATGGAGAATGTGCGAAGAAAAAAATAGAAAGAATCATGGTCTATGTGTGGATCGATGACCATGTTTGTTTGTCCATCTTTATTGAGAATTAAGAACAAGAGGAAGTAACAAATTGATATTTATCATACTACAAAAAAACCCTTACCTCATAAATCTGTTGGAGAATGTTTGCGATTGAAGGTGGTTCGGTGTTCGTCGTTCCCGAAACAAGCTTCCAACGACATCGCTCAAATGACAATCTTTGGTTCTCGATTGTGAAATCCATTCTTCGTCAAGAGCCTCAAGATCCTGGTCCTCCTTTCGCCAATAGAAACAAACACCCAACCCAAACGAAGAGTAAATATAAATCTTATTTTAAGATCTGATTAATTTATTTATAATTAATGAATCCTATTAATTAATGGGATTTTTGGTTACACATTTTGTATAACTGGGAATTTAATGCCCAACATTTAAATGCTCGACCACCCTCTTGTGGTCCTCACCACCAAAAATTAAAAGGAGAGGTGGGAGGATATTTAAAATAAAATATATTTATTTTATTTAATCCTCCCTGAAAAATGAAAAAACCAACTTATTCTCTCGACCCACTACGGTCGAGGTTAAACCTCCCTTAAATGAATCTCAACACTGCGAATTCAACGGTGCCTTAGAGTTTTTAATCCAATCACCGGTTCAAAAGTTAGAAAACGCCCCTCACGCATTTACTGAACATAACTTAAAAAAAGATAAATAAATTAATAACATTCACCTTCGACCCATGTCGATCGAGGTTAGTCTCTACCTAAAGAGAAAAATCCCCAAAAACCCAATGGTACTCTCAGATTTTTAATTTGAGTTACCATTTTGAAGTTATATATTTTAACAATAAAATAATTGTCACTTAATTATTTTAATTATGGCCAAAACTAACTTCCACTGGTGGCCCAGGTTGGCCAATGTTAGTACCTTCCTAAAGAGATAATACCCTCACGATCTCAATGGTGGTCCTGGATTATTAATCTGAGTAATCGTTCGTGAGTTATAAGCATTTAAAAACAAAAATAACTTTATTTAATTATTTTATTAACAGTTATTCCATTTTCAGGTTTTCCCATAGGAGGCCCACGCCGACTAAACTTAAGACATGCCTAGGGAAAACCTGCCATCCTCAGCACAACGGTGCCCTCAGATTTTGGATCTGAGTAACTGTTTAAGAGTTATTCCAATTTTTTAGGAAAACTCCTTATGTGCGCTAATTAAAGCTTAAAAAAACTTTGACGGATCATTCCGGGCACACTGGGCCTCGGAATCACGTGCTGTCATATTTTGCGGTCTTGAAATAATTCCATATAATTAAAAAAAATACAGAATTTCTGGGACACTACAGAAGAGAGATGAAAAGAAATGGAAATAGAGGTGAAATTTGATGGATTAACTTAACAGGGATAATTAGGTACTCGATTAAGGGATTTCGAGTACCTGTTGAGGGATCTGTGTGAGTAGGTCCATTGGACCTGCTACTAGGTTCTTAGTGGTCTAGAACTGAGTTCCCTATGGGATACTAAGTGGTTGTTGTGGCTAGGTTGGGTACCCAATAGATCAAGGAGGTTTTAATAATGAATGGATGAGTTGGATTTCCATGGTCATATAGATTATATCTTATTATTGGAATATTACATTGAATTAGAAGTCATTTATCTGGGTTTCGATGAACCTTTGAAGACCCAATCCCCTCTCTTAATTTTCCAGCTTCAAGATTTGATTCAAACATCATTTGAGATTAGATTTGAGATCCGATTGGAACATTGGATTTATCTTACTATGTTCTATAACAAACCAAATTAGGTTAACCCAAAATTTCAAGGTATGATTATATTTCCTTTTTTTAACACCTTGGACTCTATTAGTCCACCAAAAGACCTGGCCCATGTCAACAAATAATTCCACCCAAATTGGTTCACCACAAGGCCTGAAGCATGTTCTAGATCTCCACGATATGGCGACAAGCACCAGGGATTAATACAAACAAACATGAGAATGATTTTAGTCTCAAAAGATATGTGATAAGATATAAAGGAACCAAGTATCATAACATATATCCAAAATACATAACATTTTAAAGCAACCAACCCATAAAGGTAATATCCAAAGCATCATAATAAGGTCTAGTTAAACAAAATGAGAGATTGTCAGCATGGTACTCGAATCAACCCATGGGTCCATCTCCATATGAGTATATGTCACTACTGTTCCAACCCACTATAAAGGAAACACATACCAAGAGATATTTCCTTTACCAGGTACTCTTCCCTTTATGTGTATCCTTCAAAACCATTACAAAAACCACCCGAAGGAAAAATTTGGGTGTTAACACTAATGATCAATAGGATACAACCAAGGAATATATAAAATTAAATTAATAATTAATCTATTAGTTCTTGTATAAAATTATTTTCTAAATCAGAGACACAATTTCTTTTCCATATAAAATAATCCTTTTCTTTTTATTTTAGAAAATTTATATATGTAAATTAACAAATTAATAATGCATTAAATTTATCCATGAGGCATAAATAGATGTATAGAATTAGTTTCAAGCATAAATCTCCTTAGAAAGTGGGAAAATAAGAATATAAAGTGAACATTTAGGTAATATAACCTCAAATAACCATAGGAAAATCTATAACATGTGTGTGTACACAAATTAGAAAAACAAGACCACTAGCCAGTATTAGTGACTCTTAATGTTCGAGAACATATAGTCCTTGGAAAGTCTACCCAATAGAATCCATTGAAACACGGGAGCATCCCCTGGAGAAATATAATTTAATGCTCTATATTTTCCATGTATTATTTTTGGATATTATATGGATTATTTTTTACACCAAGCGATGATACAGCGAGTTATTTCAAGGCCTAGTATTCCTGTAATAAATGCTTGAAATATATTAAATTTCATTCCCATATATGTTTCCTTAAAAATTGGAATAACTTATAACCAGGTTCCTAGATTAGAAATATAATGTCACCGTTTAGTTTAGAACATGATTTTTACACTACTTATCCTTAGTTGATGCAATTCATTTTTGGAAAATCTACCATGGGCGAAAAATGAATAAAAATAACTTATTAAATTATGTAATGTGTATAATGACATAAATACCTAACTTCACTATTTAAATGAATACTTATGGAAAATTTGTAGGGTTGTCCACATAAACTTATGAATTGGAGAGATCCACTAGTGACATTGGAGGAGATCTCATTGTAAGAAAATGAACGGATCCAATATTGATGAACAGTGTGGGAAAGGATCAAAGAATATCACCAAAAAATGCAACACAAATTAATTCTTTGTCAATGAAAAATATGAATTAAGGTAGGTAATTTGTTTTTTTTCCGTTCTTGATTCCTACAATGAGAATGGATCAATTGACCAATAGATTGATCTATGGATTGTTTTTTATTTTTGGGATGGGTTTATTGTGGGGTGATTTGGTGAGAATTAATTTGAATTTATTATTTCTCCATTATTATTCTAATATAAATGAATCAAGATCAACATGAACATCGATCAAGGTTTGTTCCTCATATTTATATTGATCTTTTCTCCCCTAGTTCTTTGTTCACCCATGGGTGTTCTTTGTTTGGCCCAGGGTTTGACATATCCTAATCAATTGATCATTGTGCACCCATTACTTGGTGTAATGATTAGAAATCATAGATATAGGATCAAAATAACATGATAGTGGAGCGACATTGGAGAATTAATCAAATCAGACAATATAGATACCTAATTTTCATATTCTTCATTGCATAATGAATAATGAAAAATAATCCTACTTCTGAGTGAATCAAAGTCCTAAAAGTTGTTGATAAGTGATTTATAGGTTCATAGGGGCCTGATTCATGGTTGTTTAGGTGATACATGGTCAGATTGGAGGTCAGAGAAGTGGAGAAGATGTGTAGATCATAGATCTTGGATTCTGTAAAATCCCACAATACATAGCATGTAAACTAGATCTACACGCAATTTGGGCCCCCTTTATAGTGGATAGGGTTTTTTGTAGGGGTTAAGGATCACACAACATGTGACCCCTCCTCAGTGACTTGGTGTGTACCTCAGAGGTACACAGAAACATGGTGGAATATCGGGTCATCCTAAACAATGTGTAGTCACCCACTCAGACATGGCTTGGACCTATTACACCAGCTAAGTAGTGTATTGGTGCATAGACACATGTACATGGGTGGGAGTCGTGTACTAGCACACAGGTATACTATATGGGCGGCCTACATGTTGTATACTTCTAAAAAACCATGGGCAATAGACATAAACCATTTATATGGGTAGGACCCGAGGTCAAGGGAAATGGTGTGTGACCCCTACTACATGTTGTGTACTTTGTTATACATGGATTAGATCCCTTGTCCTCAATATCTTGGACAAGTTTCGTTTGAGTGAATTATTCTTATCTTTTCCCTATGGTTCAGTATGGAATCATATCCTACTCCTAATATTATGATCCATTCATCAAGACTTCTGGTATAAAGTCACTGGAATCCCTCTAAGAGGCCTATAGTGAGATCCTCTATTTATCTTCGCTCCCTAGATAGATTTATTGTTATTATTGTGACCAACACTACACCAGCATCAATCCTCTACTTAGAGGGTTAATCTAGATTGAGTTATCGGTATCACCTCATGGCCTTGGAAGTGATCCTTATCTATGTATCATATTCTCTTCATAATTTCTATGTGTACGTTATCATGAAGAGACCCAACAAGAACTACCTCCCAAAAAGATGTCTTTAGTGCTATCAGAATCATGAGTGTGTTATCCTGGATGAGTGATTTCTAGAATCATCGAGTTGGAATCCTAGGCTGGTGTACTACGGTTGTGAACTACCATTAGACTAAATGTATTTTTTTAGTATATATAGATATTCTTGTTTTATTTGTTGTATACATATACATTTTTAGTGATTATTACATTTCATTTTTTGTATTTTTTGTGGTTGTGGGTTGTCCTACTGAGTATTGTTATACTCACCCCTTCACGGGATTTTTCCACACATGTCGTGTCTTGTGTAGATGATCGACCATTTGATAAAGTAATAGATGCACTAGGACCAGATAGTTAATAATGAGACTGGATATATTGATATTTGTTCTGGTGGATTCTTGACAGCAGTCCCCAGTACTTACTTTCATGTTAGACTTTTGTATTCAGAATCTTTGTGGTGGTCTTGTATTTGGCCTTGTTTAGTTTACTTTCTATCATACATTGGTTGTGGTATTTAGAATTATTACGTATGGATGTTTAGTTTTTTTTTATATTTCATCATTGTATATGCTTGGATATGTGTGTGTGTGTGTGTGTTTGTTCACGTGTATGTACTTATTTAAGTCCTACCATGTTAGTGATATGCCTACTCGGCGCTAGTCACCATCCCCTGCCCTATTGTAGGCGGTCTTCAAGAGTCATGGAATGGACCACTCTATGATGGGTTTTGATAGAGTGGTATCAAATAGAGGTTCTACCTTTGGACCTAAATTTGTGATATTCGTTTTGGGAAATAGTGTTAACTATTTTGAGTTTGGATTTCTGGCCAATGACTCCACTATTGGTGAAGCGTCTGAAATATCCATACACTAGGACTCTGATCACCTTTTTCTATCTTGGTATGTGTGAAAACTGGATGTAGGGAAAAATGGTACATGCATCATATAGGAATGGGTTGTTCTTTCCATGTCCTTCTTGATTCATCCCTCCAGATGTACTCATTGACCATGGGACATCTTTTTTACTTTTAAGATGCCTCCACAATGTATGCTAGTTAGGACTCAGCATGATCATGAGGATTACCCAATCAATGACGAGGCATTGATATGGGGAGAAGTTTCAAAGTTTTTACCAATGGGTGTTTTACCAGCTATACCACCACCAGTGGAGCAGTACATGGTACCTGCAGTACCAGAAGATGTGTTGTGCATGTTGACTGTGCTTCATGAGTTCTAGTGACAGAAAAGTCCTAGGCTCCAAGAGGACCCCAATCCATAGGTAGTTGAGTACTCTCTTGACGTGGTGACCCAAGTTTTATATCTGGTTAGGATACAAGAATATCAGATAGTGGTCCTCACAGCGAACCTTCTTCATAGCTCAGTAGGGAGATGGTGGGGGTTAGTGACCCAGTCTTACGAAGATCTGACTCTTTATTGGACATAGTTTGAGCACCTTTTTAGGGATGAGTTCTCACCAAGTACTCCAAGGTCTATACATTTCCAGGAGCTTCTATGGATTTTGTAATGAAGAAAGATAGTTGGTGATTATTCAACAATGTTTACCAACCTCTCTAGGTAATCAATGAATATGGTTCATGACAACTTTTTCAGGGATTGATCTTTCGAGAAAGGTCTGTGTAGAGACATTTGAGCCAGTGTTTTCCCTCTATGAATTCAAACCTATGCTGGGATTCTAGAGTGATATTCTGTTTCATAGAGTATTTAGCTGAGTAGATATATCTAGTGGTTTCCATTAGTGAGAAATAAGGAGAAGATACCCTAGTATCAGGGATCCAACATCAGTCCTAGGGACCTAAACATACAATAAAATTCAGGAGGAGGTCCCATGATATAGGTTCTATAGTTTAGGGATCATAGTGTGAATCAAGTTATCCTATAGAGAGTTATCTCTACTCATTTGATAGTAGGGGAAATCTTGCTTGAGATTTTCTGGCCCACCGTATATCTGATAGAGAGACCATAGATTTTCCGTTGAGGCAGAGGCAGTAGCTGGAGCAGAAAGGTTCATAGGATGGAGGACATAGAATAAAATCTAATAGAGGATTGGTAGGTGGTGCATGGTTTGACTTGCTACCACCACCACCAATAGGTGGTCTACTCTGGGTTAAGAGAGATAGAGAATAGGGGTGAGGATATTTGTTGCTCGTTGAAGCTTTGGACCTAGAGGCTCTGATAAATTTTTGAGGTATAATCTATGTCTTTTCAACCTTAGTTGTAGTAATGATATGAATAGGTGTTATTCATTCCTTTATTCACACATACCTTATATGATACATGGAGATTATGGTTGAGCCCTTGGATCGACCCTTATGCTTAGAGACTCTTACTGGAGAAGACTCAGTGATCATTCACTTGTGTCGACAATGTGACCTGAATCTTAGAGGCAACGGTTTCTATTGCAATCTCTTGGTAAAAACATTGACAACTTATGACTTCATTCTTGTTATGGACTAGTTATCTACATTTCATGCCCAAATTTATTATTTTAGGGAAAGGATGTAGTGTGTCCCTAGTGAAAGAACTGGGTTTTCCTTTTTTGGTGAAAAGGAAAACTAGGCAATGTAGGATGGACTTGTGCCTAGGAGGGTGCATCCAATAACTCATCAGTTATCTAGCCTATCCCTTGTTGAAATGGATGTTAGAGTTCTTAGTTTTCTATAGTGGTAGTAGAGTATGAGGACGTCTTACCTAAGGATGTTCTAGGATTACCTTCCCATCAAGAAATAGACATCTTCATTGATCTACAACCTAGGATGGAACTGATATTTATTCTAGCATATCAGATGGATCCTACGGATTTTCACGAGTTGAGGGTATAATTGGAGGAATTGATGAGAAAGGGATTTGTTAGAAAAAAATTTCTACCAAAGTAAACCCCATATTTTACAATAAGGCATATGGGAGCTTGATTTTGTGTGTAGACTAACAAAACATATACCAGGTTATCGTGAATAATAAGTATCCACAATCGAGTATTGATGACCAATTTGATCAGTTGAGAGTGGCATGATGGTTCTTTAAGGGTTAACTCAGGTCAGGATATAACCAACTATTAGTATGAGGAAATGATATAAAAAATATGGTATTTAGATGTCACTATGGTCGCTATGATTACTTGGAGATTCCCTTTATCATGAAAAATTCCCAGTAGTGTTCATGGGACTCATGAACTTTATCTTTAAAACTTTCGTATACAAGTTAATGGTAGTATTCATCTGTGACATACTTTTGTACCCAGCATCTGAGGAGGAGCACGTAAGACACTTGAGGATATTTCTTTATGTACTCTTAGAGCACCAGATTTACAAAAAACTCTCAGAGTTATAGTTCTAGATTCAAGTGGTCCACTTTCTAGGACACATTATCCATATGAATGTGTTAGAATTGGACCTGGCCAAGGTTGAGGCAGAGTTATCTTGGGAGCCAACCAAGAGCATGATGGTACTGCATAGATTCCTTTAGTTGGTAGGATATTACGGGAGATTCATATATGATTTCCCTATAATATCAGCATCCATGATAGCTTTGACCCAAAAGTGGAAACCTTTCATAGAGAAATAGAGGTTCTAGTAGGATTTTCACAAGTTGAGGCAAAGTTTGATGAGTGCTCTCATCATGAGATTTTCATAGGAGTATGTCGAGTATGTAGTGTTCTATGATGAATCAAGAATAGGTATTGGTTTTATTATGATGTATAGGAAAGTGTTAATTTCTGATGTTTCATTTTAGTTGATACCATATGAGTAGAACTACGTAACCCGTGATCTTGAGTTAGTTGTGGTATTTTTCACACTAAAGATGTTGAAACACTGCTTGATGGGAGAGCGGTTTATTATCTATTCTGATAAAAAAAGTCTTAAGTATATTTTCTCTCAGAAGGGTATTAACTTAAGATAGTGGAGATGTATATAGTTCCTATAGGATTATGACTTAGAAATTTTTTATACTCATGTGAAGGGGAACGTGGTAGCAGATACACTTAGTATAAGATTTTATTCACAGCTGTTGAATGAGGTGTCAGAGTAGTTTTCTTCATTACAGTTATCCTTTTTGGATGGAGATGGAGAAGATTACCTCCAGTCGATGGTTTTCACCCCTCCTCTTTTGTAGTGATTTAGGGAGTCACACCTAGTGGATGATGATTATGAGACCCTACATACTCAGATGCCCATAGGTTATGATCCTGATGGATTTTCTAAAGGTGAGGATCATGTCATTTTTTAAAAGGATGCATGATGGTATGGGTGACATTTTAGGAGGAGGTTCTAAGAGAGTTTAATTAATCTATTTTGGAAGAACAAACAGGTATGTTAAATATGTACTCGGACCACCAACATTAGTTCTAGTGTCCATATAAAAAAATGAGTTCCAGAGTTTGTCTCTTGATGCCTTAATTTTCAGCAAGTGAAGGCTGAGAACCAAGTTATAGTTGGTTTAACTCAACCCCTTGAGGCACTAGAGTGGAAGCAGGATGGGATATCCATGGGATTTGTGATGGGTTTATCACATACATCTATGGGACACAATACCCTCTAGGTGGTCATAAACTAACTCACCAAGTCATCCCACTTCTTAACTATTTGAGTGAATATTTCAATAGATGGATTGAGACACCTCTATATTCAGAAGATAGTTTGTCTCTATTGAGTTCCATCGATGATCATTTTGGACTATGATTCTTGTTTCACATCCCAGTTGTGTAAGGGATTATACGAGGCGTTTGGGTCCCAGTTATGCTTGAGCATGGAGTTTCAACCCCTAAATGATGGTTAGAATGTGCACACCATTTAGGATATCAAAGAAATGTTGTGAGATTCTGTGTTGGACTTTGGATATAGTTGGGAGGATCACCTACCACTTGGGGAGTTTGCGTACCAAAATAGCTACCATTCCACTATAGGTATGGCACCATTTTAGTCTTTTTTTGAGAAACCCTTCAATTCACCACCTAGCCAAACTGACCTAGGAGATTCAGGACTCATGGGACAAAAGTTGGTGTGAGAAACTACTAATAAAGTGAATATTATCTAGGAGTAGATGAGTACTACACATATCTGTCAGAAGTCTTAAGTTGACATGTGATAGAGGCCTTTGGAGTTCGAGGAAGGAGACTATGTGTTCCTATAGGTTTCACCTTGACAAGGATTACGGAGAATTTTCTGGGGTGGAAAGCTCTCTCTGAGGTTCATTGGACCTTTCTAGATACTACATAGAGTTGGAAAGGTGTTGTACTACATATATATACCTCTTTAGTGAGACTGAGTACATTAAGTCTTCCACGTGTTGCAGCTGAGGAGGTATGTGCATAACCCATCACACGTTATCTGCTGGGAAAAGCTAGACATTGAGGATAGAACAACCTTTTCTAAGTACCAGTTAGTGATCAAATATCAACAATAGTGGATCCTCTATGGGTGAGAAATTCCTTTAGTTCATGTTTAGTGGTAGCACGGTAATATTTAGGAGAGCACGTGGGAGTGGGAGGTTCATATTCATGCTCAATAACCACATCTTTTTTAGTAGCCCCAGTTTTGGATTTTTAAGGATGTAAAGCCCCATGGTAGGGAGAATGTAAGGTCTCATATTTTCTATGTATTGTTTTTGGATATTATATGAACTATTATTAAGACCATGTTCTAAGACGGTGTGTGATTTCGATGCCCAGTGTTCTCGAAATAAATGTTTGAAATATATTAAATATATTAAATAGCTTGCATACACAGTTTTCCTAAAAAAGTGAAATAAATTAAAAATGGGTCTATGGATCATAAATCTAAGAGTACATTTGAGTTCCAAATGTGATATTTACCCTAGACATGACTTAACCTTAGTCAGCGTCATCTATTTGTGGAAAATTCTTCATAGTCGTAAAATGAAAAAATTATTTTATTTGTTTAATGACAAAGAAACCAAACTTTCCTATTTAAATATGATCTTATGGAAAATTAATAGGGTTAAAAACATAACCCTATGAATTTATGAGAGCCATTGGATCCATTGGAAGGGATCTCATTCTTTGTACTACTCTATTGTGATGGGGAATATATGGTGTGCTCTATTGATTCTTGATTATATTATTTGAAACATAACATATAGGATCATTAAAATTTTATTCACTTCAATTATCAAATCTTAGTTTCATGATGTATACTCCAAACTCTTTCTCAACCTTTCTTATAAAGATCTTTAAAATCACAAAAACTTGTTAATTAAATTTCATGAATAAGAAATTTTTCATCTGAAGGTAATAATCAATTAATGTAGTGAAATGTAGATCCCCTATACGTAACTTATGTCTCATAGGACCAAAAAAATATATGTATAATTACTTCAATGGGATATTGGAGTAAATCAACACTCTTTTATGTGTTCCTTGAACTATCTTCCCATTTTGGCATGTAAACAAATATCTTCTATTTCAATTTGGAGTTGGGTATATCTCTCACCACATCATCCTTTGAGATCCTACTCATATTTTATTTAACAAGATGACTAATCCTTCTGTTCCAAAGTTATTTCTCTTACTTTGAACTCAAATAACATGGATTGGTTAGATCAACAATTTGAAATAGGTCATCACTTATTATTTCGACTTTGGTGATATCCCTACCATTATTTATATTCTTCATGATTCATGAATTTTTTTTTTTGAAGAAAAAATTATTTCAATTTTCTCATAATTGTATCATATTCAAAATATTGTGTTTAAGCCCTTAAACATAGAGAAATCTTTTAATTTTAACCTTTGATATTATTTCTTAGTATTTCCAACTCTTTTGATTTCTAGAGAGTTATCATTTCAATATGACACATCCCCTCCATCATTCTTTTTAACATTATTGAAAAAAAAATAACACTAAATATATTTGAGGAATAAACACTATATAGAATACTTGGCATTATATTCTTTCACATTCTCATAGAAACTTCTACAATTAGTGACTTTTATTTATTCATCACATTTTGAATTGAATTTATTTTAGGGTAAACATAAAATTCCCTATGTGATTTTTTATACACTCTTAAGAATATTTTTCTGGTTATTCACACCTTTCATGCATTTTTGTAAGTCACTCAAATATATTTTGGGTTTCCACACTTACTCGATTTTTTCTCACTATTTTCTTACTATTATTATCATAGTTAATTATTTTATTATTAATAAATATCCCCTTGATTCATAAATATTTTAAGGTAATGAAATTTTTAACTGGAATGAGTATTATTTATGTCCACAAATTCCACATCACCAGAAATAACCACTCATGATTTATCTTCCATATTGATAAGAGTAATTCTGTTTAAAAAAATTATCTTGTTGTACTTCCATATTTTGATATTTCTTTTGTATTAGGGACATGTTTTTTCTTGAGATATTTTTATCTTTCCTTGATATTGAAGATTTCATATAATTTTTCATAGCCGAAAATTGACTATTTTTTTAATTTTTACTTACAGTATTAGTAAAAAAATATTTAATTTTAATTTCATTAGGAGAAGTTTTGACCTATCCTTTTGGGATTTTTTTCTCAAAATATTCATATGATTCATACTTGACTTCCATAGAAGTATTGAAATATTTATTCATTGTCTTCAAATTTTTCTCACCACACATACACCAATATTATGTCTTGCTTATATTTCATTCTTCATGGCAAGTTTCTCATCCATACCTTTCATGATTTTATCTTTCTAAATAACTTTTAGCTTAAATATATTAATTTCATCAGTATAATATAGTTACCTTTCTTATATACAACTATTTTCCATCATTATTATTATCATCTTCTTTCATTAATATCCTTATTTCCATCTTTAGTTTGGTATTTTGGTTAAGGTTAGCTTCAAGTTCATATTCTAATATGTTCTCCATGAATGTTATCTTACCTTCTTCATCTTTACTACTTGAGGATTTTTCATATTTTCAACATGATCCAAGAAGTTTTTGAACTTATTAACACCATATTCTTATTACTGGATACTTAAAACGATGTAATATTCTTCCTCTTTACTCATTATAATTCTTCTTTTACTTCTTGGGAAATTATTTTTTATCTCAAAAATTTTGGGAAAATCCTTTGAATTTTTATAAAAATTATTCCTTTAAGGATACTCATTCAGGTCATTAGCATTATACTCACTAATTTTATTATTTATAGATTTTATATATAAATATATAATTCCACCAAACCTAAAATAATGGAGTGGGTGTTTTCCTTTATATTTTCCATTTAATTTTGTATAATTCTTTAATATAAGAGATATGATTATCTTATTTTTACCATACTTTTATTATTCTTCATCAAAATCACTTGATTATTAAACTTATTCATCTTTGATTTTGAATTTTATCAAAGATTCAAATTCCTTTTATTATTTATCATTACTTTTAAATAATGGAGTCTTCTTATCTCATAAGTAATGTGAATATTTTTTACTTCATAAAGGACGATATCCTATCTATCTTTTAATTCTAAAATTTTTGGATCAAACTAGTATGATAAATTTCTCATCATTTTTTTAACAATCATAGAATCTTCCATATTTTTTCCATGGCCTCTGATGTTGTTGGCTATTTCATTAACTCTTGTAAAATAATTATCTATGGTTTATTATCTATACATTTTGATATCCTAAAATATTCTCCTCTAAATATTCAACATATCTTATTTAACTTTAACATTATCTTCAAAACTACTTTCAAGGTTGTCCCATATTTTCTTTGTTATTTTATGACTCATAAATTTGGTGTAAAATTGTTATGATGAGGACATGAGAACAGGATTCATGAATTTTCATTACTTTACAAATTATTATTATTAGTAAAATATATTCAATCAATTATTTAAATAGGTGTAAATCCCATTGTTGTGGAATTAACAACCTAAAAGACAATAGATAGAAGATAGGGTAGAATCTTATTCTTCTAACCATGATAGTTCTTACCATAAAAGGTGGGTACACCCCTACTATTTACTAAATTAAAGTTTTCTATCACTATCCACTCAAGGATCTTATAGAGTGAACAGGTATTTCTCTAATACTAATTAATATACCACGTGAATAAGTGAAATGAAAATAATTGGAGAGTTAGGTGATCAATGACGCAGAAGATGGGGAGGGTCAGTTCAAGTGGGATGGGCCTACGGGTCATGTATTGGGAATGGTATGCATCTAGGCCTTCGGGTCATGTATTTTGATTCATTTGGGCCTTGTGCCTTGGGCCTACGGTTCATGTACGGGTTCCCCTTCAACCCTTAAAAGGGGTATAATCCATAATCAAATAAAAAAGAAGGCCTTTGGGCCATTCGGGCCAAAGAATTGGGGGTTAAATCATTAATACATATATTTTATAATTTATTTCTCTTAAAATAAACCTCTGAGATCCATTAGGATATGATCCTCTTCATATTAAGATCATTATTACTCTAATGAAAATATAAATAAACTATGTACATGGAACACATAGTTTTTAAAAGGTTTAGTCCAAAAGTGGGTAACTACTTTCTATTGTGATTAGGGTTTCAAAGTCATAGATTCTATACTAACAATCAATCACCAATTTCCTGTTTTTTTACAAGTATCATCTTGTAGACATGGTTTATTTCTAAACACTACACAAAAACCCATATTAAATAAACTAGATCTTTCTAGTATGTAATATATAAAATCTATGGTGAGTAAGATCTAAAAAATTGGTTTTTTGGAAATTATTATTGGCCTTCCCCTTAATCCTTCATGAAAAATAGATCAGCATGTTTTAACTTCTTCAAGAAATTCTAACTCAGATATTCAATGTTGAAACCAGATGATTCAACATTGTTCCCTTTATAGAGATGTGGTTTAGGATATTCATCTCAAAATTTTTCTCAATATCAATTAACTAAATGCTAATATGTTAATAATTTTATTCTTATGTGTTGTAGCTTGATTTTAGTCACACTTTATTTCTCTAATTTTTTAGGTCTCTCAATATTTCTCTTTGTTTCAATTATTTGGTATATTGCAAAAAATTACCCCTTAATCGGGTGATGTGGATTTATTTTAATATATTTTTTAAGATCTATTTAGAGAAAAAATAATGTTTTGAGGCTAAATGTTTCTTAATTTGAAATGTTTTTTTTCTTATCATTTTTGAATTCAAACTATTATTCTTTCAATGTTTTGATGAAATTTTGTGTTTATTTAACAAAATTTATAAAATGATTCTTGGTTTGAATTTCTTCTATTTTTATGATCAAATATTTTTTATAATTTTGTGAAACATTTAATTCAAATAAAATTCGGAAAATTTTTAAATAATATTCTGATTTTATAAGTAATATGTTAAAATTTAATTTCTATATTTTTAATATTAATTATTGGAACTAATTTTCATTATTTGGTTAATGTTTGAATTTCATTGAGGTTTATTTTTCTATTTTGAATGGGTAAACTTCTAAAACTGTTTATCTTTGTCTATAAGTGGTTCAATTTCATAAGGTTTCTAAGGAGTAAATTTTAAGGTTCCCATCCCTGATCTTAATGTTGGGGGAAAACCCAGTAAAGTTCCCATGCTAACTCATGAAGCTATTGGAAACCTTGTAAGGTTTAACAACCTACCTTCATAAGGTTCATTTCATGTTGTTGTGGGAGATTACATAATGTTCAAGTCATTGTCAAAAGATACCATTCATGTAGGATATACCAACAGTTCTCATATTATACAGAAAATCAGTATTTCATAAGATAAAAAATTTCACATATAAAAGAAGAAGGAATAATGATTCCATGCCACCTCATAAGGTTCACCAACCAAAAATCCTTTTGCAAGGTTGTGAGGGACTTTTTAGTGTTATGAACTTTGGGTTCAAGCCCTTTTTGAATTTTAACTTCTACTATAAAGGATTAGAAATTCCATGCAAGCCCTCAAATTCTAAATTTTACATTAAAAAAGAAGATACCAGAGTTTGTGAAAATAAAATCAAGGAATATTTTATTGAAGCATGTTGAGGAACCTTGAATATAGATTCAAGAACCATGTAGTGGTTATGGAATTTTTAAGGTAGATATATTCAAGACCTGATAAAGGATATTTGGAATAGTATCTAAATGTTTGTCGATATAGATGATGAAATTTTAGAGTTTTTATCTATGAGAAGTGGAGTAGGGAGGAATTTTATTTCTGTTAAAGTTATTATTTTAAAATGAGTTGGGCGCATCGAGTTGAATGGAACTCATTATATAAAGAATAAGTTGAAAGAAAGATAGCAAAGTCATGAACTAGAAATACACAATAGGAGATCATGGATGTGAAAGGGATATTTAGAGATAGAACTGGAAAATAATTATTAGAAATGAGGTTCCTATTTATAAACTCTTTTCACTTAATTTTTCCCTATTTGAATGAATACAATGTTTCAATTTACTATTTTGAATATAATTATTGGATAAATTTTTTGGGGTAAATAATATTTCTCTAATAATTCTTTATTTCACTTTGAATTTTATTTATTTTATTCTTATAGGTTACTACTCTTATGAATTTTTTATTTAATGGAAACCAATTTTATAATGTCTATGATCTACTAATTATTGATCTTGATTCAAAATAATTAAAATGTTAATGGTCAGATCTCTTAAATCACTTTACTAAATTGTTTTTTAATCACTAAAGAGAAAAACCCAATTTTCAATCAATAATTTTATTTGATGAATACCCTTACAATATTTTTATGGGGAATTTTTCTTTTGTATTTGAAAAATGATAGATTCTATTCAATTGATTTCCAATCCGTTTGATAAAATGTTTTGGCACCATTCCTTAGAAGTCAGACTATATTGAACCCAAATTAATATAATTTGATGGAAAATAATTTTATTATCATAAAATCAAGATTTCCTGGATTTATAGTCACTTTTTTATAGGTTTTACTGCATTTATTCACCGCAATACATTTCTACACACTCATTTTAGCATTGGTTTAAATCTTATTAAAAACTTCCTCTTTCAAATTATATTGTCATCATTTTTACTATGTTTTTCTCAGTTTGTTTCTTGTATTTTATTTTCTTTTTATAGAGAAGACACTTTCAAACATTTCTTATGGGTACAACACAACTACCCATATACTTGAGTAAGTATGGAAAATAAATAAATAATCTGTTAGTTATAAAAATCCTATAAAATTATGGAATCATTGTTGGGGAAGGCTTCATGTGACCATGGAAAAGAAAAAAATAAACCAAAAAATTATAACCAAAATCTTTGAATTTTTTTAAAATATTTATAGTGTATATTCACTATATCCAAAATTTGAACTTTTCATCCCTCTATTCTATATATTGAAAAATATTTTAGTGGTATTAAAAAGAAAAGGAAAATTAAAATTGGAATGCCTTATTGAAGTGGTAAATATCCTTAAGAATATCATCCACCTCAACCTATATATCAAGTAGTTTAGAGACATAATCTCAGGGAGTTTTAGCTACCTATAGTTTCTAGTAATTCCTCTTTCATTAGGATCACTCATAGATCTAGGAATTATAAGATAAAATAATCCTATTTTTCTATGTTACTATCCTTTAATTAATTGACTAATGAAGAATCTTTATAATTCATTATGGATTTTTATAGTGTAGTTCAAAAACTTTCACTTCATAGGATTATTGAAGAAAATCCAAGACTGGAATTCTTTCTATTCTTCCTTAAGTGTAATTCTAAGAGATGATTTAAAAATATGGATGATAATATTTTTTATACATGAGACCAGTCCTTTAATCCCTTTGTAATGAAGTTCTATCCTATAATAATGATAACTAAGAATAGGCATAAAATCTATAGTTTTTTCTAGGATTATGGATAATTACTCCATGAAACTTGGTACTAATTTAGAGATTTTCTTAAGAAGTTTCTAAACCATTAGTTAACTTATTGTTTCAAAATGGACACATTTTAAAATGGTCACACCCCTTAGTATAAAAAAATAGTAAAATATTTTTCTAGAGGGTGTTTCTCAAATAAAATATTTCAGGAGATAAAGAAAATTTTCAAAACCCTTACTCAAAATTTCCAATATAAATGCTCAAGAAAAGAAACCATCAATAGGAAGGATTAAAATTACATCAAAGAGACACATTTATAGGCTGCCAAATATTTTCATGATAATTCTATTATATAGTATTACTAAAATTGTGGAATGTTTTAACATTATAGCACATATTATATGAACTCTTACTTTCCATCACAACCTTTATAAAATTAATATTTTTTTAGATATGGCCCTTGAATTCAATATAGTGATAACCCTTTCTCTGACAACTACAATCAAGGATATAGGAACTATACAAACCTCTCTTGGAAAGTGTGGGGAGTTTTTATACTAACTATTACTAATGGATTCTCACCATAGCCAAGGAAAAAAATTCAAAATTAAAAGTTGGTTGAAACCTATAATTCCAAAGGTAATATTGAATGGTTGTTTTAGAAAAATCTCTCTAGATTAATATAACAATATTTTAGTATAAATAATATGAAAGGGTCATGAGATTCAACACGTAGGCTAGAAAGAGATTTTAAAAGTTTAATACTTTAGTCGTAAATGACTAATATTCACAATAAATTTTTTCAAAATAGCTAGAGAGCATGGTGAGAGAGAGAAATTAAAGTTTCCATGTACCAAAAAATTGAACCCTAGGTAAAATTTCATGGTTATCACCATTAAGAGTGGTATTAAAGCTCAGGGAGGAGTAATAAATAACCCTTGAATGGTCTAAAATAAAATTCTATGAAAACCTAGAATCCCAAATCTATAAAAGAAATTATTTTTAAATCTAGATAGTAACAATAAAAATGAATTAAAACATGTTTTATCATCAGAAAAAAAAAGGAGATGTTAGTCGGAGTTGGATGACAAGAGAGAGGTGAAATTCCCTTTTAAAATTTAAAACAAAAAATACAATGTAAATAATAAAATAAAATAATTAAAAATAAAGAAATTTTAAACATATATAAAATATGATATTATATAAAGATAAAGTGATAAAGTAAATAAATTTATGAATTTCATCAATGATTATTTTGCGATTATGAAGAATGTGAGCACATGATTATTAATAAAATATAATAAAAATATTACAACAATTTTAATATGATTTATAAAGGATAATATCAATATAAATTAAGAAATAAAAAAATCAACATTAATCATATCAAAATTATGTGATATATTATTTGATATGAGTATGAAATGTATAATGTAAATCAAGGATAGATATATATATTTGATAAAGGAGTTTTGTAATAGATCACTATGATCCCCTACATCATATCACATTAGGTTGATAGGTTTTTCTTATTACTCCCTTGATTTTAATGGAGATTAAGAACCCAATCCCCCCCTTTCCTTTTCATAGTTTTAAAAAGAAACTCATCTCCCACATGTTTATGGATGTGATAACCCTCTTGAACTTTATCGGTAGCCAATTAATATGTCCCTCACTTTTGTGGTGTTGAGAACCCATTTTAGAAGTGTATAATAAGAATGTATATTTTCTTGGTGAAAATCCATTATAAAGACACTGATTTATCCCTAAATAAGGATAGTACAATCTAGAGGATAGATAGGGATAAAATAAGATGAGAGACTTTGATATTGAGAAAAAAAATTGGATCTTTGAAATAGATCTTTGAAAAGATCAATTTAATTCATCTTTAGAATTTTCCCGTTAAATTTCCAATCCACTATTATGGGTGTTTTTTTTCAAGCCACTATGTTCTTCAATTTATAGCCTCCAAAGGAAATGGGAACATTCTTTAAATCTTATAGATCATTAATAATCATCAACAAAAATTTAATACTTATGTCGTCTACTAAAAATAAGATCATTGATTATATTCTATATGTATATTGGATATACCAGATACCTATTGAGATGCCTAGATATATTTTATTCTTCCCATATTCCATTGGTAACTCAGTGAAAATAATGAGCTACCTAGTGGTGGTGGTGTAGCCTTGATGATTCTTCCTACTTTCTACTAGCTATCTAGTAGCTATCCACCAGATATCTAGTGGAATTTATAAAAAATTGGATTACTGTTCATATAGCACCATCTAATTGGTTTATCATATAGCCTTGAGAACTTGACTTGGGCCCTTATAAATTTCATCCAATGCCTTTGAATGATCCTCTAACTTCCTTATAATATGTCAATGAATTTTAAATAATGTTTTAATACTTTAATAAATATTTGATAAGATACATTCAATTTATTCATAAGTTCAATGAATATATGTTTTTTATAATAAATATAATCCACTCAAATGAAACTATTAGATATAGGAAATGATTGTTTGTGATCAATAAAACATAATGATAAAGGGATAGGTAAAAAAATATCCCCCTCTTGATGATCACATACACTTAATATAAAAATATATATCAAGATTAAATCAAGATTCAAACATATAAAAAAATTATTCAAGATATTTCAAAAAAGATATTCAATATTCTTAATAAGTAAATAAATCAACATGCTAAGATGATTTATAATGTAGTCTAAGAGTAAATATTTTACTTCTATTTTTAAAAAAAATTAACCAAAACACATATAATAAAAATTTTCTTCCTCTTTGATACCAAAAAAACTTCTCCCCCTTTGAATTAGATATTTTATCCCCCTTTGAAACCTAAAAAATCCACCCTTTAAATTATACGTTTTATCCCCCATTGTAATTATTAAAAATAAAACAAGGACATGCAAATAATGAATATTCAATATATTAAAGTGATACTTATAGAAAAATAAGATAATAGGTACATGCAATAATATATCTCCCTTGACGATTATTATACGCTTAAAAATACAAGTTTAGAAAATAGGGAATGTAAAAATAGAAAATTCATATGGTAAAAAGAATTATAATAAATGATATGGATTATAGAAAACATTGAATTTTAAAATAATCAGCATCTCAAACTATAAGGATATTCAAATAAGCTTTGAAAAAATATTTTCAAAAATTAAAAATAAATATATAAGAATGATTCTCAATTGTAAGAACCCGGTTCTTATTTTTTAGGTATGGACTTCTTCTTTTTCCTTTTCCTTAAGTGTTTTTGAGAAAATATGGAAAATGGGGAAAATCCTAAATTTTGGAACTACACGCCGTGTAGTTTTCCACATTTCGTGTACTTTTGTCCGTGTGGGATGGGTACATAGGGCGTGTAGCCATGTTGGTGACGAAGAGTGTAGGAACTGACTACACACCTTGTAGTGGTACCTTACACGCCGTGTAGTCAGTCGTCAGGCTTAAACAGTGAGGCCGTGGAGTCGCTGCCAGCTGGGCGACAGTACACGCCGTGTACTCGGGAGTACATGTCGTGTACTCATGTCGACGGATGAACAGTGTGGCGGTGCCGCCAGAGGAACAGTTAAATGAAGGAAGTACACACCATGTACTCATAAGTACAATCCGTGTACTTTGTTTTTTCGGCTTAAAATAGGTAGTACCCTCCTCATTTGGAAGAGGAGGCATTTGAACAGTTTGGGAGCCAAGGAGGACAGTCGAACCTTTGAAGATCTGTCGGGTGTTCGTCTAGAATTTGATTTGTCGTCGGACGATCTCTCCCTCTCCTCTCTTGGTACCGTCCTTACCAATTCTTTCCTGAGGCAAAGTTATTGACGTTTGAATGGGTTTTGTTTTTCATCAGATCTACTCCATTCTTGGGCGTTTCTGGAGTCGTTGTTCAGGTATAATGTTCATTGGCGTATAAGGTAGGTGTCTTGGTGTAAATTTCCAACTGTCGTGCATTTTTGTGAATTTTTGTGCCAAGAACCCATGTTGGGGTGTCGTGTGGCTGAGGTTGTTGCTATATTTAATGCCTAGAATTGCATAGGTGATTAAATTGTGATAATAAAATGCTGGTTGGGATCATTTCTTGGATTTGGAACCACCCTAGGGGTGTGTTTCACTATTTAGCCGTTTGGTCAGGATACCCGAGGGTATGCCTTTAAAGTAGTAATCGTAGAATTTCCTAGAGATGAATTGCTTGTTTAATGCATTTTCACATGTTGGGAATGGCCCAGTTAACTATTTAGCCTGAGGGCGTTGTTGTGATTAACCTATGGGCACTGCACTATTTAGTCTGTGGGCTGTAGTTATTTCGCCTGAGGGAAACCTTTCGTGCTTGAGGGCTTGACTTTTGTGCCTGAGGGAGACACTTCCTATGCTTGAGGGAAATTTCTGTTATGCCTGAGGGCTATACCTGTGGGTTGGATTCTGCTTACCTGAGGGTAAGGTTTTGCTTGTCTGAGGATGTGGACTGTTTTCTTAGAGATGCACTGTGGTGATTTCTAGTATATAATGGATTAAATGACTATTAAATTGGAAATTTAATTGTTAAGTTAGTTACTTTGTAGTTCTACTTACTTTATTGCATTTTACCACTGCACACTATTGTTGCATGTTAGCACGCAATTGGCCACAGGCCTTTGGTGGGTGCCTACTGAGATATATTTCTCACACCCTGTTTGGGTCATGTTTTTCAGCCCAAACAAATTATGTTTTTGTAGGTGTAGATAAGGGCCAGAGTCCCTATACAGGTACTTGACTGTTGCTGAGGAGTAGGAGGGAATGGGACCGAGCCTAGTCTCGCGATGCCGCTGCCAGCTGTTTGCTTTGTTTTACTGTACTATATTGATGTATAACATGTTCTGGCTATTTTCTTAGAACTTGGGACATGTAGCATCATTTTCTATATACTGATGGTTATATCCACTGCGGTTGTTTATTTCAGTTGTGTATATTTTACTACTTCCGCTGTTTGTTATATGTTTTATTTTGTATTCCGCTGCGCTACACTTTGAAAAATGAGGGCATAGTTTCCCCACAATCAGACCTGGGACCTCGCTGCTAGTTGGCAGCCTATGGCATTTGGGGAAATGCGCTTGAGGTCACATGGAGAACCGGGTTCGGGGCCCCCGTTGTGTGGCACTCGGGTCCGGGATGTTACAAAGTGGTATCAGAGGGGTTTCTTTTCTTTGACTTAATATTTTGGAGTCGTAGTTAGGGATAGGACAGAACAGTAGTTGGTTATAAGTTGTGCCCAGGCATAGCTAACCCGTGTACAGGGAAAAGACAGTCTACCTCGTATTTTGCAATTCTTTTGATTTTGAAAGTTTTAAAGTTGATTTGATTTCACCGTTTGGTGACACACTTTGAGATTGTGCAGTTTATAATTTATCTATGGGTTCTATTTAGTTGCAACCCGATGAGATGAGGGTATACCACCTCATGAATCATATAGGAACATGCTAGAAATCACATACCATACATATTTTTCATGCCATGTAGGTGCATTAGATATTCTCATGTTGTTGTGATAGTTGTTGTGATAAAAAATCATGTTGTTGTGATAGCTGCTTGATAAATACCTGCTATTTGATAGGGTAATTTTATGTGAGCTTGTTTATAGAATGGATGCCAAACTTTGGTTTTTGGGGAGTATGGGCCCCCATTGACCAGAATTTTGTGGATCATTGACTGTTTCTTGGTTATAACACAGATAAGATGTCAAACTTTGATTCGTGGGTAGTATGGGCCCTCAGGGGTCGGAATTTTGTTTTTCAATATTTTCTGGGTTCCAGGGAAGTTTCTGAGTCATACTATCCGGAAACCCAGTATGCACACCTTGTAGTATTTTTTTATACACGTCGTGTATGTTATTCTATTCGGGAAGAAAAATAAACTTTTTGAGTACACGTCATGTACCCTGAGTACACGTCGTGTAGTCTCTTCCCGTGTCACAAACCGTGTGGGCGGTGAAATGGGGTAGGTAAAGGCTTGGGTAAAACACGCAGTGTAGCTTTTATACATGCCATGTAGTGTTGACCCGGAGTCCGGCCATGTAACTAACAACACGGGACGGTGAACTCCTGTACAGAACACGCCGTGTCAATTATGGACATGCCGTGTAGTGTAACCTAGGGACTCGTCCGTGTAACGAACAACAAGGGCCAGTGTCATCTCTCCCTGAACATGCTATGTACCTATGGGACATGCCGTGTAGTCTTGTCTGAGGACAGACCATGTGGAGTTAACCATGTGGTTGGGAAATAGGGTGGTGTACACGCCATGCGCGGGTGTTACATGCCTTGTAGTTTCAAGCCGAGTAGTCAGCCGTGTCATAGACGACATGGGCAGTTGGGAAATAACACCGTACACGCCATGTAGATATTATACATGCCGTGTAGTTTTGTTCAACGGAAGCTATGTGGCCTAGCCGTGTAGAAGGACCCTGGATGGGGAAGAGAAGTCAAGTACACGTCGTGTATTCAGTGTACACGTCGTGTAGTCTTGTTTTTCGAATTTTGAATGCCTTATTCCTCTTGTTCCTTTATGGTTACTTCGCTTTTTGGTCTTAATAATATTGAATCTGAGGCGTTCTTTTGACCATGTAGTGTCATGCCTCCTAGATGACTGAGAGTTGTTCTCTAGGAGAGTGGCGACAATTATACTTCGGAGATGGTGGGTCATGGGCTACCAGTTGATCCTCCAGCAAAGCCAGATGCAGCGCCAGATACTATACCAGACACAGATGTGGAGGCATAGTTTTGTGAGGGATTTATGCGGTTCATGCAGACCTTTCAAGGAGCACCGTAGGCTGCTACATCTATGGCTGAGCTGACACGTATCATTCAGCAGCAACATCCACCTATGTTTTTAAGGGATGGCGGACCACAGGCTGTAGAGTCTTGTCTAGGATCGATGCAGACTATTTTTGAGCATCTTGAGATGCCTCCAGGGCGGAGGGTCAAGCTCACGACTTACATGCTGCGTGATTCCGCCAAGAGGTGGTGGGATGTTATTACCCAGTCAGAGCATCATAGAGACATGGTGTGGGAAGATTTTCAGGCAGTCTTCTATGAATTCTTCTTTCCTGAGACGCTAAGGGAAGATAGATCTCTAGAGTTCATGAATCTTCAGCAGGGTTCTATGTCAGTGATGGACTATTCTGCTCGCTTCACCGAGCTTCAGCGTTTTTCACCCGTGATGGTGGGTGATGAGATGCTGAGAGCCATAAGTTTTGAGGATGGTCTTTGGTATGATATCTAAGTGTTGGTGAATGTTTTCAGGTTGCCTTCAGTACATGATATTTTTAACCAGGTGCTGATTATAGAGAGTAATCTACGAGAATCTAGTGGTGTGGGCTAGGGAGGTTCAGCACCAGTTACTAGTACTATTTCTACTGGAAAGAGGAAGAGACAGATGGACTTCTCTCAGGGTGGCAGTACCAGCTAGGAAGCATCTTTAGGTGGTCCGATCAGGTGCTACCAGTGTGGCAGAGAGGGGCACAAGAGACCGCAGTGTCCATGAGACCCAATGGAGTGCCGAGCTTGCGGAAAGATGGGTCATCTGCAACGATTTTGTAGGGAGTTTCCACCAGTGGCTAGTGAGAGGGGTTTTGTGCAGACTCCGCCTGCGGGAGCAAGACCAGTGGCTTCTTACTAGTCTGGGAATTGGAATAGGTCAGGGTGTGTAGGCAGAGATGGTGGTCGTGGCCATGGTAGCCAGACACCAGGATCTCAGAGGTAGCAGGGCGGGACAACTCAGGGTAGCCAGGCTGTGTCACAGGGCCGTGACACTGGGCAGGCATATTCAGTGCAACAGACCCATCGGAAGTAGGATCTCGGACCTTCTACAGTCAGAGGTACTATTTTAGTAGCTTCTTTCTTATCTTCAGTGCTTTTTGATACGGGTTCTGCACATAGTTTCATATCTGTACCCGTTGTGGAGAGACTTGGGCTCAGTGTTTCTTCTTCTTCCGATATCATGATGCTAGACACTCCGTTGGGGACTAAGACGGCTAGTGTACGTCAGTGTAAGGAGTTCCCCCTTGATGTTGGAGGGTTTCACTTCCTTTGGGACCTCTATGTCTTAGAGATGACAGCTTATGACATCATTCTTGGGATGGATTAGTTGGTTCCCTTTCAAGCCTTTGTAGACTGCTATCGTCGTAAGGTGCGTTTCATGTAACCAGAGGGTGGAGAGTTTCTATACAAGGTCAAGTGGGATGTTCAGGAAATTTGAGATGGACCATAGCATCATGGGAGAGGTGGAGTCATATCGCAGATAGTGAGCTTATATCCGGATGATCAGGGTACTTGTCAGAGGGACTTCCCTCCAGTTTTTTATCGTTACAGGGATGTCTTCCCAGATTACTTTTCAGGTCTACCTCTGGTGCGTGAGGTGGATTTCTCTATCGAGCTTGTGCCAGGAGTAGCATCGGTGTCTATTCCGCCTTATGGGATGACCACGCCTGAGTTTCAGGAGCTCAAGAGGCAGTTAGAGGAGTTGCAGTAAAATGGCTTTATCTGACCCAGTACTTCTCCTTGGGGTTCCCCGGTCCTTTTTGGAAAGATGGTGGATGGTACCCTTATACTTTGCATGGATTATCGGAAGCTAAACCAGTTGACGGTTAATAACCGATATCCCTTGCCGAGGATAGATGATCTGTTTGATCAGCTTCATGGAGAACGATTGTTCTCGAAGATTGACTTGAGATCCGGATATCATCAGTTGCGCGTGAGACCATTGGATAAACCGCTTATAGATTTTTGGAGTAGATATGGTCTGTACGAGTACTTGGTTATGCCGTTCAGACTCACGAACACGCCAGCAGTTTTCATGGATCTAATGAATCGTGTGTTCCATCTGTATCTTGATTCTTTTGTGGTAGTATTCGTGGACGACATCTTGGTGTACTCTCACACTCGACACGACCATGCCACCCATCTTGAGATCGTATTGAGTACACTGAGAGAGCATTGGCTATATACTAAGCTCTCAAAGAACCACTTTTGGATGGACCAGATTCACTTATTGGGTCATATCATCTCAAAGGTAGGAGTTGCAATAGACCGAGAGAAGGTGAGAGCAGTAGTTTCCTGGGAGCATCCTAAGAACATGTTTGAGATACGGAGTTTCTTAGGGCTGGCTGGTTACTATAGACGCTTCATACAGAACTTATCCCGCTTAGTAGCACCGTTGACGGGTCTGACTAAGATGGGTGTGAAGTTCGTTTGGTCAGAAGCTTGTGAGATAGATTTTCAGGACCTGAAGGGAAGGTTGACATCAGCACCGATCCTGATACTCCCAAAGCAGGGTAAGATCTATACAGTTTACTATGATGCATCAGGGATTGGGCTGGGAGCTGTTTTGATGCAGGGAGACTGAGTTGTTGCATACGGGTCTTGGCAGTTGAGGCCACATGAGAGGAATTACCTGACTCATGATCTCAAGTTGGCTATAGTTGTGAATTTGTTGCGTTGTTGGAGACATTATCTGTTGGGATATCATTTTGTGGTTTTCACCGACCACAAAAGACTCAGGTATATCTTTACTCAGCGTGACCTGAATCTGAGGTAGAGAAGGTGGGTTGAGTACCTACAGTCTTTCGATTTTGATCTTTCCTATACACCTGGAAAAGGTAATACAGTAGCTGATGCACTGAGTAGGAAGACTCAGATACAGGCAGTGCAGGAGGCCAGTGGTGAGTGGGATCTTATGGCTTTGTTCTCTGAGATGCATCTGAAGGTTCATGACAGTCAGGGGCAGACTTATCTTTCCTCCTTAGCTGTGACTTCTACCCTCCTGTAAAGAGTGAGGATGAGACAACTATCAGATTCAGAAGGCCTAGTTCTATGGGAGTCGGTGGCAAGTGAGGACCCTCCTCCTAGTTGGACGGTCGGCGGTGATGAGGTTTTGCGTTTCCTTGGATGAGTATGGGTTCTAGTGGATATACGTGAGGAGATTATGCGGGAGTTTCATGCTCCGGTTTGGGCAGTTCATCCTGATGTTACCAAGATGTACCGTGACTTGAGACATTAGTACTGGTGGCTGGGTATGAAGAGAGAGATAACTGGTTTTGTTACGAGATGTTCCACCTGTCAGCACGTGAAGGCGGAGCACCAGAGTCCAGTTGGGCTGTTACAGCAGTTACCCATTCTAGAGTGGAAATGGGATGATGTCGCGATGGATTTCGTGACGGGATTGCCGAGGTCACCTCGAGGCAATGACACCATGTGGGTTGTTGTGGACAGACTCACGAAGGTATCTCACTTTTTTCCGATCATGGATACCTTCGGTGTGGACGAGCTCGGAAGGCTGTATATCTGAGAGATCATACGTCATCATGGGGTCCCCCGTTCTATCGTTTCTGATAGGGTATCCCGCTTTACGTCTCGTTTCTGGCAGAGTTTTCAGAGGGCGCTGGGTACGCAGGTGCTTCTGAGCACAGCATACCACCCTCAGACCGATGTCCAGTCAGAGCATACGATACAGGTGCTTGAGGACATGCTGTGTGCATGCATCCTAGACTTTGGGGGCTCTTGGGAGAATCATATACCCCTAGTCGAGTTTTCCTATAACAATATTTTTCAGTAGACTATTGAGATGGCACCATACGAGGCTTTATATAGTATGCCATGCCATTCACCTTTGTGCTGGTTAGAGGCAGGTGAGGCAGCTTTATTGGGATCACAGCTCGTTCAGGAGACATCTGAGAAGGTCCAGCTGATTCGGAAGGGGATGGCTACCGCGCAGTCTCGTCATAAGTCTTATGCTGATCACCGCAGACGACCTTTGAAGTTCATGGTCAAGGATCAGGTTTTATTGCGTGTTTCACCGAGTCTGGGACACAAGCGGATCAAGAGACAGGGTAAGATTTCACCGAGGTATGTGGGTCCATTTGAGATTCTGGAGAGAGTCGGGCTATTTTCCTATCGGTTGCAGTTACCGTAACGGTACAAATCCATGCACGACGTCTTCCACGTGTCTCAGTAGCATCGCTATCATTCAGACCCATCTCACGTCTTTCAGCCTGAGGAGGTTGAGCTGGAGGCCGATTCTTCCTTTGAGGAGCATCTGATTCGTATCGTTGACAGGAGTATGAAGGTTCTCCGAGGCTGGTCAGTTCCTCGCGTACGAGTGCTATGGTAGCATGGTCGAGTGCAGGATGAGACCTGGGAGCGGGAGGCCGACATACGTGCTCAGTGGACAAAGCTGTTCTGAGATTTATCTTCACCACCCTGGGATGGGCAATTCGAGGATGAATTGCTATAAGGGGGGAAGTTTTTAAGAACCCAGTTCGTAGTTTTGAGGTACGGGCTTCTTCTTTTTCCTTTTCCTTAAGTGTTTTTGAGAAAATATGGAAAATGGGGAAAAATCATAAATTTTGGAACTACACTTCGTGTACTTTTCCACATGCCATGTACTTTTGGCCGTGTGGGATGGGTACACGGGGCGTGTAGCCATGTCAGCGACGAAGGGTGTAGGAATCGACTACACGTCGTGTAGTGGTACCTTACACACCGTGTAGTCAGTCGGTAGGCTTAAAAAGTAAGGCGGTTGAGTAGCCGCTAGCTGGGTGATAGTACATGCCGTGTACTCAGGAGTACATACCATGTACTCATGCCAACTGATGAACAGAGTGGTGGTGCCGCTAGAGTAATAGTTAAATGAAGGAAGTACACGCCATGTACTCATAGGTACATGCTGTGTACTTTGTTTTTTCGGCTTAAAATAGGCAGTAGCATTCTCATTTGGAGGAGGAGGCATTTGAACCATTTTGGAGCCAAGGAGGATAGTCTAACCTTTGAATATTCACTGGGTGTTCATCTAGAATCTGATTCTGCTTCAAACGATCTCGATGGAACCGCACGGGTAAGACCTCTCCACTCCTGGTACCGTTCTTACTAATTCTTTCCTAAGGTAAAGTTATTTATGTTTGAATGGGTTTTGTTCTTTGTCAGATCTATGTCGTTCTTGGGAATTTCTGGAGTCGGCGTTCGGATATAACGTTCGTTGGCGTATAAGGTAGGTGGCTTGGTGTAAATTTCCAATTGTTGTGCGTTTTTGTGCATTTACGTGCCACGAACCCATGTTGGGGTGTTGTGTGGCTGAGGTCGTTGCTATATTTAATGACTAGAATTTCATAGGTGATTAAATTTTGATAATAAAATGCTGGTTGGGATCGTTGATTGGATCTGGAACCATCCCAGGGGTGTATTTCACTGTTTAGCCATTTGGTCAGGATACCCGAGTGTATGCCTTTAAAGTAGTAATCATAGAATTGTCTTGAGAGGAAGTGCTTGTTTACTGCATTTTGAAATGTTGGGCATGGCCCAGTTACCTATTTAGCCTGAGGGCATTGTTGTGATTAGCCTGTGGGCACAACACTATTTAGCCTATGGGCTGTAGTTATTTCGCCTGAGAGAAACCTTTCGTGCCTGAGGGCTTGACTTTTGTGCCTGAGAGAGACACTTCCTACGCCTGAGGGAAATTTCTGTTATGCCTGAGGGCTATACCTATGGGTTGGATTCTGCTTACCTGAGGGTAAGGTTTTTCTTGTCTGAGGACATGGACTGTTTTCTTAGAGATGCACTGTGGTGATCTCTAGTATATAATAGATTAAATGACTATTAAAATAGCAATTTAATTGTTAAGTTAGTTACTTTGTAGTTCTTCTTACTTTATTTCAATTTACCACTGCACACAATTGTTGCATGTTAGTACGCAGTTGGGCACGGGCCTTTGGTGGGTGCTTACTGTGATATATTTCTCATACCCAGTTTGCTTTTTTTTCTATACTGTATTGATGTATAACATTTTCTGGATGTTTTCTTAGAACCTGATACATGTAGCATCATTTTCTATATACTGATGGTTATATCCAATGTTATTGTTTATTTCAGTTGTGTATAGTTTACTGCTTTTTCTATTTTTTATATGTTTTATTCTGTATTCCACTGTACTACACTTTGACAAATTAGGGCATAGTTTCCCCACTATCAGACATGGGCCCTCGCTGCTAGTCGGTAGCCTCTGGCGTTTGAGGAAATGCGCTTGAGGTCACGTGGAGAACTGGGTTCGGGGCACCCATGGCATGGCACCCGGGTCCGGGGTGTTACATCAATATTTTAAAAATATAAAGGATAAGATTTGAAAAAATAAAAATAAAAATAAAAATAAAAATATAATATTTGGAAAACAAATGAAAAGTGTAAAAAGGGTTTGATTTTCAAATCCTGGTAAAGAGAAGAAATAAAAATAAGAAATTTGAAAAACTAACTTATCCACTATAATAAACCTCTAAATAAGATAACATACATTTCCATTCTATAAAAATCAAGGATTTAAATCAAAGAGATAGTGATATGGTATAGATTTATAAATGAAGTTTAAGAGAGTTGAATTTATAACCAATAGTCATTAGACCACTGAAAAGAAGTAGATTCATTCAAACTTCGAAGGATAAGGCTTCCCATAAATTAGTGAATTTAATAAGGTAATTTGAACTTCACCATAAGAGACACTATGAGAATAATAATAACAATAACAACGATTTAAATAGAAAAAAATTAAAAATATATCAATTATTTAAAGATTAATCAGTTAGAGATGTATCATTGATATCAAGAGAAAATAATTAAACATTTATCAATGATTTCAAGAGAATAAAATTAAATACATATCAATGATTTAAAGAGTTAATTAAAATAAAAAATATATTAAGCTCCATATTATAAAAATATAAAAAATTCCAGGAGAAAATAGATATTAAAATAAATTTTGGAAAAAAAATTTCCAAGATATTCATTATGGAAAGTGAAACCTCCAATGGAAAATATTTTCAAATTTAAAACAAATATGGTGAAATTTTTTTAAAATGGTTAACTCCCCCATATAAAAACACTTAAATAAAGAATTCATGAAAACATTTTCAAAGAAACTTCAAGAGGTTATATTTTAAAACTATTCTATGAAGTAATACATTTAAGTAAATGTTAATTAATTAACAACTCAAATGATATTATAATCATTCAAAATCGCTTTTCTCATCCCAAAAATATATTTATAAATGTAATAATGAAATAAGAGTATAAATAGATATAATAGCAATAAATTATCTCCCCTGCATAAAATATAAAGTACCCATAAAACAATTCTAAAGAAAGAAAAAAAGAAACACTTTTGATCTTGATGTATCCTTATTTTAGTGTTGCGTAGTCGTTTTTCATTGATAATCCACCTTATGATATATTAATAATTTCCAGTGGTATAATCATGAAAAATATCAAATATGAGTACCTTTTGGTACCCAATGTTTCGGTCTAGAAATGTTTTCTAAAATAAATTTAGGTAGTCAAACCTATTTATAATTAGATTCTCTATTATAGATATGGTAAGAAATATTAATAGATTTATTTATACCATATCTATCATTTCTTCAGTGGAACTCATAAATATGATGCCTACATTTCTTAAGACATTTTCCAAATTTATTTTAGGAACTTCTCTTAAAAAAAATTAATTTTTTAGAAAATTATTTGAATTTGAAAAACCAATTTAAGTATTAATTTTAACAAACCGATGAGAACCCTAAATCATATCCAGATACTGATCACCATGGGTGAATTGAGTAAAAGTATATTTAAGATATTTTATTTTAGATTATAAATTATCAATATTTAGTTATTATTTTAATTTCCAAAATAAAACCTTTTTTCATTTAGAAATGTGATCCTTATCATTAATAATTCAATCTTTTTCACTAATAATTTGCTAATATATTTTTGAGATCTTTGTATTTTAAAATTAGTTAATCATAAAAATTATAATTTTTATTTTCATCATCATTTAGATCTTAAATATTTAAATGGATATATGAGAAAGATAAATATGAAAAATGAGAATAAGAACATGAAGTAGGACAACTGACCTCATCACCTACCTATGTATGATGTATAAGGAATTTAGGACTTGAGTCACTTGAGTAGTTTGAGAAAGCTGACTCCATAGATTCATCACTTGTACTCTAGGTTGATAATTTAATGGGTTTATTAAAAATTTTATTTTCTTTAAACTTCTTTTTACAGATGGATAAATCTAGTCTAATATGACTTTTCTTATTGAATTCATAATATGTCACATCTCATGCATTAATTTTATTTTTTTTGAACTGTAGGTTATTTTCTTATTTTTCATAAAAAATTTTGATATCTTAGTCAAGCATTAAATCTGAGAATAATTATTAGGTGAATAATAATTATTAATATATTTTAAAGAAATTTTTCTTTTATCATGTTTGGTTTCCTTTACTTTATAGAATATTTTTTATATAGATGGTTCATCATGTGTTCATATGTTTTGAGGGATATAATAATCTATTCAAGAGGCATGTCATTAATCTATTTATCTTCTTGTATAGTCGTTACATTACTATCCCAATATATGGGTAAAACTCAAATAATATTCGTTACTTGTGTTTCAATATACAAGGAATCACCAAGATACTTTTTACCATTCCAAATGTCAGTTAAATCTGTAAAAATGTCAATAATGTATTCATTTTGATTGAAAAAAATGATTTGAAAGTATTTTCTGTAAATATCAAGTAGAGTATATTTAAATAATATTTTTCATTCATGAGTAACATATAGAAATTTCTAGATTTAATGAGTCGTTTTGAATGTATAAATATGATTAAATTTATTTTGGACTAATCTAAAATTCAAGGAATGTATAGATTTACCATCTAATCCAAAATCTGAAATATCGGTGACAGTCAATTTTTCTTATTTTTCACTTGTAGGATTACAAAAATTCATAACAATTTTCCAAATAGAATAACCAATAATTTTTAGAAAATAACAAGTGTGATTTTTCCAATAATTATTGTTGGAACCATCAAAAAAAGGTTCACGACCCATAGATTTCCCTTTGGGTCACCATGGGTGTTTGAAAAAAAATCCATCTTAAAAATATTAAACTTTAAAATCAATTAAGATTAGAAAAATTAAAAACAATATTAAAAAATTAAAATAAGGATATTTTAAGAAGAAAGAACATCGCCTTTGATACCAAATGTTGGTCAAAGTGGGATGGAAAGGGAGAGGGTTCAACATCCCTTCTAAAAATTAACACAAAGAGTACAATGGAAATAAAAAATAACAAAAAAATATAGATTAAGCATAGCAGAAAAATAATATTAAGTAAATACAAAGTGATAAATGAAATTAATTTATTAATATCCAGAATGGTTTATTAGAAATTATAAATAATGTGAGTGCATGATTATCAATTAAATAGAATACAAAATATCATGATAATTTCTATAATATTAATAATATATAATTTCAAAATAAATTAAGTGAGAAGTGAATCAGGGTTAACGGTATTGAAATTATGTGGTATATGATTCAATATGAGTATGAAATAAGGAAAATAAATAAAGGAGATAGAGAGAGATGGAGATATTTGAAGGATTTTGTTAATATATTAGTGTGTGAACCTACATCTCCTCCCCTTGTGTTGAGAGGTTTGTCTTATTACTCCATTAATTTTAATAGAGATTAAGAACCCAATTCCTCCCTTTACTTTTCAGGGTTTTCAAAAGAAACCTCTATCCATCATGTTTATAGTTTTTATCACCATCTGGAACTTCATTGGTATCCAAATAACTCATCCCTCACATTTTTTATATTGATCACCCATTATATAAGTATATGAGAAGAAGAGAGGTTTTATTGGTAAAAAATTATTAGAAATCATCTCCCTTATTTTTCAGGAAGGGTCATCCAATTTAGAGATGATATAGAGATAAAAGAAGAAGTTATCCTTTGATATTGAGAAATAAATTAGATACTTGAAATAATAATTGGAGAATATCACTTTGATTCATTGTAGGAACATTATAATTCAATTTTCAATCCACCATTTTCAATATTTCTTATCAAAAACACTAAGTCCCTTTATTTATTTCCTCCAAAGGCACTGTGAACATTCTATAATTCTTCTCGGAAAGTAATCATCTTCAATATAAATCTATTATTTGTGTGGTATACCAAAAATGAGATCATTTACCATCTCTGAGACACATACCAACTACCTAGTATCATCCACTGGCTACCTAGTTGGATTCTTGAGGATTTTATCCTCTAAAAAAATCAACCAGCTACCTTGTGGTGTTATTTTAGCCTTGTTTCTCATTATTTTCTCCACTAATTATATGGTAACTATCCACTATATTTATGGTGGACTTTCGTTAACATTTTCTTACTGTCCATAAGGAACTCACTACCCTATTCCTTATACCAACTGGCTTCTATAGCTTGTGGCCTTGATAACTTCATTAGTCTCATCTAAACTTCATACAATGGATTTGGATGATCCTATAACTTCCTTATAATATTTTAGCACATGATGAATGATGGTTTAATCCATCAATTAATTTTCAAGAATATCCCTTCAATTGATTCATAATATAAACACATGGATGTTTTAATAATAACTTTCATCTAGTCAAATGAAATCATTTGATATAAAAAATAAGTATTTTTTATCATTAAAACATCATTAGGGAGAGATATAAAAAAATAAAACGACTTAGAAATGAATAATAGAAGAGGGAAACAAAAGTTTATAGAAGAACTTGAGGGCACAAAAACTATTTTGAGTAATTTTTCTCCACACATACATTTCCCTCAAATGATAAAAAATTAAGAACATGAATTAGTCCAGTTCCTTGAACTATTTAAGGATATTCTAATAAATATCTCATTCTTTTAATATTTATTTCAAATCCCATTATACCTAAATTGAAAAAAAATGTTTCAAATAAGAAAAAATAAAATCAATTTTCTACTAACATACTAATATAGGTGTTGACTTTGTTGTTCAGAATAGGATACATCCTAATCTTAAGGATCTAGGTATCATTTTCATGCAATAAACCTTAGTAGATAGTGTTCAGATCAACTTAATTTATGAACATGATACAAACATAAACTCAATCACTTACTAATTATTTTTATAGCTGGGATTAGGATAATTACAACCCACTATAGTGATATTTCAATTGGATAACCACTCCATCACACACTCCATATCAAAATTGGAAAACTTTCTCATTAGGGTTGGTAAATTCTTTTCACCTGCTAATTTTATCATCGTGGATATAGAATGTGATATGGGATATTCTATTATTTTAGAAAGGACGTTATTATAAACTAATAGGGTTGTGATTGATATTTCCAAAGGCAAGTGCATATCCAATTTTGGAGAACAAAGATAATAATTTAACAATTTTAAGAAGGTTTAGGAATCTTCACTTGAAAAAAAAAGGATAGGTTATTGTAATTTGAGGTATATATTTATGAATAAGAGGGATAATTATTAAGGATAATATATGTGATGAATATAAACCCATTTGTAACATCCTGATATTTTGTGAATTATTCTTTTTCATATTAATTTAACCTTATTGATATTTTTCATTTCATGCAACACTGAAAATAGTTTATTTTATATTAAATAAGTATGTTTAGATTGAGTTATATGATATACCAAGTTAATCTTGAACTACACGCAACATAAATTTTATCATGTTTTACATGGAATATTAACTTGTCATATGTTACGTGCAACACCGACTTGTTGTGTGTTACACGCAACATTGAGTTTCTAGGAAACATCATTTTGTAGTTATATTTATATAAATGGGATAATTATAACCTAATAATTAAACTCAGTAATATGAATATAAATAACTAAATTTATAATATTTTTTAAAGTGGTTTTATATAAATAAAACATATTTAAAACAAGGTATATAATTTTTGGTAAAGTCCTCATATGTTTAAAAATACTATTTTCTCAAATGAACTATTTTATTGTCTTTTGTGAAAAATAATAATAATTTTAGAAACATTTAGAAATTTAATTTGATAAAATAAACTTCATTTTTGAATTTATAATTTCAAAATTATATTACGGTGAATTAATGGGACTTCAAAGAAACTTCATTTTTCAATGAATAGTGAAAATGTTGAATTTTAATTCAAAACTTATTTTGCATATAATTTATTTATATGGTTAATTTATATTTTAATTTGGTTTAAAAATTTAATTAGATGATATTTTTATCAACCAATCTAATTTGGGTCATTAGAATCAATTTCACAAAGAAATTTAATATAAAAACAAAGCAATCTTTTGAAACTTTTTACTTTAAAAAATAACATTGTTGACTAGACTATGATATTAAATTAAAATTAATTCCTACCACTTATTTGATTATAATTTGGAAAATTTTATTCCATATTTGTAATAAGAATAATTTCTAATTTCTAATAATGTCAACTTATTTTTTTACCAAAAATATAATTGAAAATAACTAAAATTAATTTCATAGATTAGGATAAAATTAAGCTTAATTAAGGACTAAACCATAATCTTAAGGACCTAAACAACCTAGAAACTTGTCCAAGAGACATTTTATGGACATATTTCGACCCTATAATCCGTTAGATAAATTTTTTCCATTACTGGATCTACTTTACATAGTAAAAATGTTGGTGGGATTTTTCTTCCAAAAATTTACAAGAGTGCCACTCCTCCTCCACTATAAAAAGGTCTCCTCTCCTTCCACATCCTCACAACTATAAAGCCAACTTGTCCCAAAATATCTCTTCAAAAATAGCTCCTCAAAATCCCAAAAAAATCCTATAAGTCCCTACTTAGTAAGAAATCAATCCAAGGAATACCTTTGGTTCAAACCAAAAGGAGTTACCCGAATAAGAGGTAACATTATTCCTTAAGTTCCTTTATTTTTTTTCAATTATACACCAAATCAAAACTTATTATTCCATGATTGTATAAAAACACCATTATCATCAATATACTATGATGTTTTTATGCTATGGTTTTAACCTAAATTTACACACACTTCCATCTAATGGGTAACAAGAATACTGTTTACTTGTATGGTGAACAACCGCTTCATGAAACGATGATTGTTCAATTTTCCTTTACCGCCTCCCATTGTGGAAATAATGATGGAAAATCTGTTTATATATGTTATATATTAGATTTATTATAACTTTAATCTTATTTAATCCTTTTACAACAAATATATTTATTCTTTCCATTTGGTGTAAATATGATAATTTTGTTTGTGGAAATGTGGACAACCACCCCTCAGAGCAATGTGATTTCGTTCACAAACTACATGAAATATGTTAAGGATAGGTTTCATGAAAGTGTATGATATATATTAAATAATAATTATACTGGAATTATAATATATTTATATATATATATTTCATTTTCTTTCTTTCTTTCAATGTGATAATAAAAACGGAAACATCATTCATACGTACGTACGACTTACCGTCTCCATAAATGGTGTATTCCAATATTCTAAAGATTATTATAATAAAAATATACTAAAAATAAATGATATTTATATCATGGTTTAAATTCTGGAAATCATTCTATAAGTATAAGGACCAAAGATATAACAAATTAAGAAACATGTGAAGAACAAACTGAATATTATCTAAAGTAAAACCTTAACATAGGATTGTTAACAAGAAGCTAATATAAGGTCATAATAAAACCATATATGAAATTATATTTAATAATATTATTCTTAAAAATATTTATAATAAACTTAAATTTATTTTATATGAATATTGTATGAGTATGAAGAGGGTCAAGACACATGGTAAGGGAATTTCATTCCACACTTTATTTCCGTGAGATATATGCCCTATTCACCATTCACTTAATTTCTGTGGTGTATATACTGCACATTAATGAATTATATGAATCTTATACTTAAATATATGGGTATTTACATAACCATTTTATTATATTTATATCATGAGGATTAATTTCAAAAATTTACCGAATCGGTAAAGTTATTTCGTCTCAATTTTCCTTCTTGGAGACACATGCCATGTTAGAAACCAATATTTTTATATGAGGTATATAAATTTCCTTTTAAAAGTTATAACATGAATAATAATATTTTCATGATATTTTATATCTCTATGTAATTTCATTTTCTTACATGGGTAGTATGATTCATAGTTACCATGCGGTAAGTGTTTATTGAATCAATCTCACTGTTTATCAATATTGTTTATGATCATGTTTTCCTTAATGAAATCATGTGTTCCATCATTCAATAACATGCATTAATTTTCTTCTCCTATGGTTATTCTTGATATCTTCATGTATTAGTACCAATTTTTCCACTCATTGGTACTTAAGATAATTAAAAAAATATTTTTAGGAAAATATAACCTGACCTATATCTTCGGTCGAAAATATGTGTTCCTTCAAAACCATGTTTTCTAAAAAGGATTCCAATAATATTATACTATTATTCTATTATATTTAAAATAAATTTTTACCCTTGTTTTACCTTTTAAATAAAAAGGTTTTTTAAAAAATGAATCTTCTTTTCATTTTCTGGTCTAGGAACTTTTCTAAACTATTTATAGTGCAAAAGGAATGTTCCGCGTGTAATGATTTACCCACTGTAATTTCTTTTGAAGATTCCTTTGCATGTTTAAATGGTTATTTTTTGAGAAAAATTTTTTAAAAGTTATTTTAAAATAAATGGTTACCAAAAGTTTTTCAATCATCTCTTAAAAGTTTTCAAGGAAAATGGTTTTCAAAAGGTTTTCAAATGGTTTTCAAGAACCTATAAAAGTTTTCAAAAGAAAAAAGGGTTTAAATTTTTTTTCAATCTTTCATTTATAATTTTTCAAGTTTATTTTAATGAAAAATAATTTCAAAAGGTTTTACATTTTATGAATAATTTTTCAAATGACAAAGTATAATTTCCTCATTAAGTGTTTTTAAAATATCTTTCAAAATCATTTCCCATCTATGATAACATTTTTTGGTTTTACTCATTTATTTTTTGGGAAATGATTCAATGTTTCAATTAATATTATTTCTATAAATGGTTTACGTTTTATGGAATAATTTTTACAAAATCTATTTCTCTTTCATGGGTTATATGTTTATGAAACACTCTTCTATTCACGGGATATTATTTGATTAAATTATTATAAAACATGAAACTTTTTACATAGGTTATGATATGATTTGATGTTTGTGATACCCATTTCAATTTATGGGTTGTGATATTATTTTTTATGATATTTTGGTACATGTATGTATGAATTTATTTATATATTTTTGGGCCTTATATCTCCCTTCAATGAATTGGGTAATGATAAATGTTGTATGAGCTCAAAGGGCACGCAGGAGGACATCCTAAGCCCAAAAAAAGAGGGTACATGGGAGGGAATCATAGCCCAAAACAAGAGGGTACACAGGTGGGAATCCTAAGATCAAAACAAGAGGTCACGTAGGAGGAAATCCCAAGCCCAAAACAAGAGTGTACAAAAGATAGAATCCCAAGTCAGATACAGGTAAACTGGTGATTATACTAATCTTTACAAGATGGAAATGTCTTGTTAGGAAGCCATGACATAGGGTTTTTATATTTTTATCTTCATTCCACAATTCCATGTATTATTTTTATATTATGCTTTCATGTATCATGTTATTTATTTCCTTATGATCCATTTATTATTAACTGAAAATATTTATTCCATGATTCATGTTTTTGATTTTTGATATATAGGGTATTGTCTTATAATTATCATGATCATGTCCTCATATTCTCATGTTACATGATATTATTATCTATTTTTTTTATTTACCCTTACAGAGAATTTGATCTCACCCCTTTTTTACATTTCCCTATCCTAGGTTATGAAGAAAGGTTTCTATGTAGAAATGATAAGGAGTGGTATTTTTGGGAAACATTGAATATATTTTACTGAGTTAGATGATTTTTGTTCCATGTTTCCAAATTCAATAAATTAATACGGTCTTTGGGAGTTAGTTTTTTTAATTTTTTAGGTACTCTGAAAAATTTATGCAATGTCCATGTACATTAAGAATAGTTTCTCTATATTTGGAATTAGAGAAAAGGTTTGTTTAACCTTTAGAAACTAGGATGAGAAAACTTTAGCGAGATACCTAGGTATATTTATAAGTATATTTATAGGGATATATCTAAGGATAAGTATAAGGATGAAATAATGTTTAGGAAAATGTCCTTGCATTTTGTTAAAGGATAAAGTGAGTGGTTTCCAAGAAATAAATCATTATCTAGATACTATAAGTGGATGTGGATCTGGAATAGATGTACCTAGGGGTAACAACTCTGACAAGATGTCTTGGTCCTAACTCGAGGTAACTTGGTACACAACAATGGGCCTTACTGCACTCCTAGTTTAACAATCACGGGGGATATAATTTGAAAATTCACAAAATCTACACGAATACTCATGATGGATTTAAATAGAAGATGGCTATGAATAACCTTGGATAAACCTAAGGTTTTATAGATTAAAAATTGGGTGTCATGATTTAGACATCCTATACGTAATTATTCATCATTATGAGGTTTTCTTCTATGATATGTGTTTCTCACCGAGTTCTTTCATGTTTTATTCAATGAAGAGAACTATAAGGAACAAGGTTAAAATTTAAAGTTTTATATTTGGAAATTATGGGCATTATGAAAATTTATTTCCCTGGTGGAAATCTCATAAAGAGAATAAGTAAGGTGGTAAGAGTATTAGTTATACTTCTGAAGATAAAGAGACCAAAAATGACATGTGAAAGGTATGAGATGTTCTTCTATTATTTTTCACATTAAACAAAATAAACATGATTATATTGAGGCTGATTAACCTTAATACATGATTCATATTTCATATTCTAGTAAAGAGGTATTAAGGAATAAGTTAATGAAGCCTGGGTAATGGTTTAAGATTAAATTTGGATGAATGAAGTATTTATGTTTTTTAAATTAAAAGATTATAATATATGAATCATGAAATATATAAGTATTTTCAATATAAGTTTTCATTAAGGATTGAAAATAATTTTTTATAATGTTGATTTCATGGAAAGGTGATGTCACACCCTGACCCTAGTTATTATTTCATTTCATTATTTTACTAGCTTTGGAAAACAAATTTAAGGTTTGGGTTGAAGCCCGGTTTGAATTTTTGTGTTTTTTTTTTGAAAAATTAATGTTTTGGGCTTGTCATCATCCAACACATGGGAAGAGCATGGTCGAAACCATGAAACTTCACCCAAATCACCATGTGGCCTACTCGGTGTTTGAGAAAAATTAATAAGATGAGTAATAGAATGAATACAAAATAAAATAATAAAAATAAAAATGAAATTAAGAATTTTTTTTATAATAATAATGATAATATTATTTAAGATTATTATTATTATTATTATTAAGTGATTGTAATTATTATTATTATTATTATATTTAGTCTTTTTTGGGTTTTATTTTTTTTATTTTTTATTTTTCTTTTCTTTTCTCTTTTTTTCTTTCTTCCTTCCCTCCTCTCCTCTTCCTACCCCCTCCAATTCATGAATCACAACCTACCTACGCGTTGAACCTCCCTTGGTCGCTCCCTTGGTCGATGCCCCATCTCCCTTTTGGAGAATCACCTACTGGTGTTCTGATCCTCCTCCAATGACCACCCCCCGTTTACCCCACACCCATGCATGCACGCGTCACAGATTGGAGGCCTCCCTTGCATAGCACAACACCACCAGTCAACTCATCCCGGACACATTAACCCTCATCAGTCGGCCCTAATTTGGAGACTACGCCCCACTAACCCCCTTTTTGGGAAGCTTCACCTCTTCCCTCTCATGTTTGCCCCTTCGAGTAAGCCCCCCCTCGGTCGAATTAGGGTTATGATTGTGTTATTTTTTGTTTTAGTTTTATAGCAGGTAGGGTATATGATTTAGGTTCGAATCATATTAGTTAGGGTTTGATCTTGTTCTTTTTGGATAAATATTTTTTTTTAGGGTTTGATGTTGATCGCTTGGGGTGCGGCTAGGGTGTCATTGGAGATTTGCACTAAGTTTAATGGTTTTATCCAAACAAGGTGTGTGATTCCATGTTTAAACATTTTTTATGAATTTAAAATGCTTGTTTTTTCATTTTTACATGTTCTATGATCATCATGTGTGGTTTGACTATGATTTATAGAAGGATTTGATTTTTTTTGTGTCAAAATGGGGTTTTTAGTATAAAATGGGTGAGGTTTATGTGTAAACCTTTGTTAGGTCACTTATTGGGATTTTTATAAATTGTGTAAATGATTTATTAGACTGTTTATGTGATACGAATAATATTTTTGAAAAGTTATGATGTGCGTATGGTTTTAAAAAGTGTATTTGGAGTGTATTTTGGTGTAAAGTACTTTGGGTTTTTCTTTAAATGATTTAATAATTAGGTTAAATGATTTATTAGATTATTATATTGTAAGAAAGTAGTTTTTTGAAAATTTGAATATGTATTTTACTTTTAAGTAGCATGATTATATAAAATGGGGCGTGTTTTTTGTGTAAATCCACTTAGAGTCTTTTGGTGGTGTTTTATAAGTTGTGAAAAGGGTTTATTTAAATGTTCAATTGGTGAGAAACTAGTTTTAGAAATAATTTTATATGCATTTAGTTTGAAATTGGTTTCTTTATAACAATTTAGATGTACATATTATGTAAAACTTTATTGTTCCCTTTTAGAGTGGTTTATAAATTTTGCATTTAGTTTACTAAATTATGCAAGGGCTACAAATTGTGTTTTGATGTGGTGTTGGTGTTCATTTGACCATAAAAGATGATTTTGAGTGGGTTTTCTGTGTAAGGCCATGTGACACTTCTTGGAATTGTTTTATCAAATTTTCACAATGGTTTATTAAATTATATGAAAGGTGAGAAACCTGTTTACAAACTATTTTGGGGTGAGTATGATTTTGAAATGGAACTTTCATGTGTAAGTGATGTTATGTGACATGTGGAACTTGATTTGACACATAAATGGAAGACATGGTATCTAGGTGGGTGGACTAAGACTAGTATTCTAGTGATACAAATGTGGATGTGGCCTGATTTCACTTATCAAAATTGTCAATGACAATACTAACTAAATAATAATGATTGATTGGATACCACTAGGTTATGGGTGTGTTCCCTACTAGTGTATCGTGTATGAAAATGTAGTTTTTCATGGTTTCTATACAACATTTTTACCGAGATACGAGGTTCCTAGGGTCCCATTACTAGCTAGTGCCTATGGTATTTTCACATGATTAGTGATCATTGGCTATATTTCACTTACTATCAGCATACGGTATGTTTGATTGGAAATTTAAAAATCAAGTGTTTTTTCTTTAAATTTTATTTCTTTAAAACTTATTTCCATTTAATGTTTCATTTATTTAAATTTATTTTCCTTAAAAAAATCTATAATTTATTTCAATATAAAACCTATAGGTTTATTTTTAATTTAATATTTAGTGAAAGGAAAATATTACATAGGTGGCATCCTACTAGGATTTGGATCACATGCTATATACATCTTTGGGTGTATGAAGACTCTATTGTCTATTTGTATCAGGTTAAGGAAAGACATGTAGTGTTAGAAGACTAGGTTTCTAGTGGCTCTTATTGTGGATCATGGCAATGGTGGGTTGAGGATGTTTCTCATCTTGTCGCACAGAGGTTAGGGGTGATGTTTAGTTTCACTTTGTTTCATAGTCCTTTTTAGGTTTTGTTTTATTTTTAAGCTTAAATCTAGAAATTGTTAAAGGCACATTTTTTGTATTTTTCATCTGGATTCTTTTTTGTTATTTTAATATTATTCATTTGGGTAAATCATTCCCTATTGTTTTATTTAATACCCAGGCACTTTTTCCAGCTTAGGGGGATTGGGAACACCCTTTGGGACTTACCGCAGATAGGGTCGGGATCCGGTTTGGATGGCAACCCGGCTTGGTTCATGAAAAAATGGTATCAGAGCTGGATTATTCTCTTTTGAGACTTATTCCTTGGAAAAGAGTCTAGGTATACTGGATCTAAGATTTTCAAGACTTAACCTTCTGATTAGGCATAGGGTTCCTGACCAGCACACCTCATGACTGATCTCAAGTCACCAGGGGATGTCGGGTTCCATTTGATTTCTTTGGACCTTATGGTTACTTGTTGTTTTGGAAATGAATGGGAGTTAGGTCAACCATATCAGTGATCTCACAAGACCGGGAAATCTATGTGGAGCTAAGGACGTTGTCCTAGAATACTCTCTTTGACAGTGGAGTGATTAGTGTATGGCCTCCAACTATATGTCCAAGTCACCCACTGACACAAGTTTCCTCTTGCATCATTCTACGTCTCTTGGTTTTGGAATCATGGAAATTTTATTTTTAATTAAGAATGATTGGGTTTTGGGGTGGTGAAAATTGAATTTTCATAATTTACCAAAATTATGTTTTTGGAAATGTTAACCTTTTTAAAATTATTCTTATTAAATGGGATGAGTTTATCGGGGGTGAGTTTTATAAATAAAGTTTATAGTTTATCAAAATTTGGTCATTTGGGGAAATGGAATTTTATTTTCAAAAGGGGGTTTTTAGAAACTTGTTTTAAATTATATTATTGAGTTTTTAATTAAATGGTTGAGAATGAAGTGTGTTTTGTTGTATAGTGGAAAATTTTTGGAATGGAAATTCTTTGAAATTGATGTGTAAGGTTTTAAAATTCTTGGTTGAATGTTTAGTTTTTGAAAAGTGGAAAGATTTAGTTTTGGTCTTTGGTGTTCTCACAGGTTACCACTTGCATGGGAATATATGGAAAGGTGGATGGTAAATGGAATGAGTGGATGAGTTACTAGATGGACATGAGGCGGGTTCCTGGTGTGGCATAGAAACATGAATGTGTGAGGCCCATGAGACCCCATCAGGGATTATATAACCCACCAACCTTGTTAATTTTAAAAAATTATTTTTTAAGTAAAAATTGGTGTTTTGATAACCAATGACTATGTGGTGTGTCTTTTGGTATTTTTGGAATGTTGTTTGTAAGTAGTTTCAATATAAGAATATTTTTTTGTTGACTTGTGTCTTGAGTTTGATTTCTTGTAGGTAAGTTGGTGTAAAAGTGTGTGGTTAGTGGGTCCTTTTAAAAAGTTCTTCAGGAATCCCTTTTGGTGGTTCCCTCTATATGCTTTGTGTTCTCTTGTGGTATGTCTTTTCCAAAGGACCAGTTTGATTAGGTCATTGGTTTTCTTTCTTGGCTAGTGCACTCCCCCATAAAGAATTAATGCATGTTTGAAGTGTGGCCATGGGTGATTCACCGGTAGCAGACCATTTAGTGTATCAACATAAGGAATTTGTTCTTAAGACTTGGAAATTAAATCAACTTATCCTCTTTTTGGTTAAATGGGTCCTCTTTTAGTGGGAAAGTTGTTTTGGAATATTGAAAGATACCTTATTTTCTTAAGTTTCCTGAGTCATCAAAGGTAAAGATTTATTCTATTGTGTTTGAAGGTCTGGTATGAGAGAGATGAAGGGAATTTCAGTGAGGAAAGTTGAAAGCGGTTGGTTATTGGTGCTGGACATGTCTGAAAGGGGCCTTCGGGCCTCTCATTGGGTTAATCTAAGTGGAGGTTTGTGTTAGGACACCAATGTGTAAAGTTTGGTCATAAGAGGCAGTTATGATTGTTTCTAAGAATCACATGTTGTTTAGGACTCAGTTTAAGGTTCCTTCCATTGTAAGGGATCTTAGGCCGCAATGGTTATGTTTGGTGGAATTTTACAGTGTCATGTTCTTTCCAAAATGAGAAGGTAGGTGTTGTAGAACCTCTTAAGATCCTCTATTATTTCATAGCTCTGTGTTTCATTCAGGGAATTCCAATTTTTTATATTTTAGGTGGAATCACTTTTCATGTGCCCTTCATTCTGAGGTTTCTCATTCAAATTCGAAAGGGGTAATGCGTATGTATCTTCTAAGACCCTATCTATGTGAAAGTTTCATGTGGAGCTGAGTGTATTGAAAATGTGATGTTTCCTATCGATAATGTTGGATCGTGGTGTGGTTGTTTGTGGAACCAGTATGAAGAAGTTTTGATCATGGGTTTTCAGTTCCTAACTGAGAGGTAGAATATGATTCAATCATCAGAGCTCTATCCATTAGTCTTGGAGTGAAGTTGGCATATAGTTTGGAACCCCTGGGGTTGTAAGGGACCTCATTCCAGTGTCTATATTCAGTTTGGGAAAGGAATATAGTTTAAATTTTATGTGTAGTTGTTCCATTTTGAATGGTCCTATTGGATAGAGGGATCATGGGGATCTTATTTCTTGGTGGGTTATTAGGTTATACGGGAATCTCCTAGGTTATCTCTTGTTAGGCTTTCTATGTTAGTTCACGCTATTCAGTAAGATAGTTGTTCTTTATAGTGGGGATACCCACCATGGGTCTCACTGAAATTACCTTGAATTTAATCAATGCTAGACTTTACATTATGGTGGGGAGTCCGTTTGGGCCTCCCCATTTTGTTATCTTTATTTTGTCTTAGGTGTTATCAACCTTTTATGGTGGGAATCCCACTTGGGTCTCCCCATGTCAGCAATAAAGTTTCTTAACTATTATTTATTTTTCAGTTGGTATTATTTTTTGAAGATATCTAACCCCAAGCCCCTCTCTTGAGTAAACATTGAGGTCAATGTGTGCCCAACACCATTGTGAAGTAATGTTTTGGTAGCCACGTTGAGTTCATTTTTTGTTTCTGTTATATTGCTTGAGCTTTATTAGGAATGATTAAGGTGTTTTTTCTTGGGATATTTAATGGTGTATTGTGACAAAATCTATCTTTCAATTATCAAATGGGGGAGTATTAACTTTTGGGGGTGAGTTTCAATTAGTGGGGAGTCCATTTTGGGTCTCCTGAGTTTATTTTGTAAGTCCCTTCCTTTGTTATAGTATTCTGGCCTCATATCACTTATCTTATGATGGGTATCTCCTTGAATAATTAAGGAACATCAATTTTTGGTTTCTGGTATAGACCTTTTTGTGGATTTTAAGGGGATGAAAGCGTTATGGTAGAGAGAATTGTCACATTCTGACCCTGGTGATTATTTCATTTAATTATTTTATTGTCTTTGGATGATTTTTTAAGGATCATTTTGAAGCTCAGTTTAAATTTTTGTAATTTTTCTAAGAAATGAATATTTTGGGATTGGTAGGGTCCGGTCCATGGGTAGAGAACGGTCAAAACTATTTTACTTCACCCAGGTCACCATGCAGCCCTCCTAGTGATCAAAAACAATTAATAACATGAGTAATACAACAAGCACAAAATAAAATAAGAAAAATAATACTGAAATTAAGAATTTTTATTAATAATAATAATATTATTACTATTTAATGAATATTATTATTATTATTATTATTATTAAGTGATTATTGTTATTATTATTATTATTATTATTATTATTATATTTAGTCTTTTTTGGGTTTTCTTTTTTTCCTTTTTTCTTCTTTTCATTTTCTTTTCTCTTTTTTTTCTTTCTTCCTTCCCCCTCTCCTATTTCTCCCCCTACCCTTCGTGTGTCACAACCTACCTGCGTACTTCCCTTCCCTTGGCCACTCCCTTAGTCGGCGCCCCATCTTCCTTCTAGAGAATCACCTGCCGGAACCCTTCTCCCACTCCGACGACCACCCTCCAGTCACCTCGTACCCGTGCTCGTGCGCACCTCTGACATGTGGCCTCCCTTACGCAGCACGCCAACACCATTCAGTGTCTCCCTAAAGTACAAGCCCTCACTGTCCATCCCGCCTCCGGTGACCATGACCCGCTGATCCCCATTTCCAACAGTCGCACCTCCTCCCTCTGGAGGCCACCCCTCTAGGTAAGCCTCCCCTCCACCGCTCTGGGGTTTTTTTATGTTCTTTGGGTTTTTAGTTTTCTAGAAGGTAGGTTATTCTATTTAAGGTTGAATATTATTAGTTAGGGTTTGTTATAGTCATTTTTAGATAAATATTTCCTTGTTAGGGTTCAATGATGATCGCTTGGGGTGCACCTAGGGTGTGATTGGTGATTCAGACCAAGTTTACGGATTTTCTCCACCCAAGATAGGTGATTCCATGTTTAAACATTTTTTGATGAATTTAAAATGCTTGATTGTTCATTTTTACATGTTCTGTGATTGTCATGTGTGGTGCGAATGTGATTTATAAAAGTATTTGATATGTTTTTGGTGCTAAAATGGGTTTTTCATGAGAAATTGGGTGAGGTTTATGTGTAAACCTTTTTTAGGTCACATATTGACATTTTTTTAAATAGTGTAAATGATTAATTATATTTTTTATGTGATGTGAATCCTATTTTGGAAAAGTTATTATGTGTGTATGATTTTAAAAAGGGGATTTTGGGTGTATTTTTGTGTAAAGTCGTTTTGGTTTTTCTTGAAATTATTTAATAAATAGATTAAATGATTTATTGGATTATTTAGATGGTGAGAAAGAAGTTTTTATAAGATTTGAATATGTATTTTATTTTCAAGTAGAATTTTTATATGAAATGGGGCATGTTTTTTGTGTAAACCCACATGGTTTCACTTGGTAGTTTTTTATAATTTGTTAAAATGGATTATTTAATTGTGAATGTGGTGTGAAACTAGTTTTAGAAAGAATTTGATATGCATTTGGTTTGAAATTGGTTTCTTTATAATAATTTAGGTGTACTTCTTATGTAAAACCTTATTTTCCTTTCTAAAGTGTTTTATAAATTGTGCAATTAGTTTATTAAATTATTCAAGGTATGTGAATTGTGTTTTGATGTGGTGTTGGTGTGAATTTGACCATAAAAGATGATTTAGAGTTGGTTTTGTGTATAAGGCCATGTGACACTTCTTGGAATTGATTTGTAAAATTTTCTTAATGGTTTATTAAATTATATGGAAGTTGTGAAACATGTTTTCAAACTATTTTGGTGTGAGTATGATTTTTAAATGAAACTTGGATGTGCAAGTGGTGTTATGTGACATGTATAACTTGATTGAGCACAAAAAAGGGAATCCAGGGAATCTTGGTGGGTGGACTAGGACTAGTATGCTAGTGATTCGAAAGTGGATGGGGCCCAGTTTCACTTAGTGGGATTGAATATAGAAATACCAACTAAATAATGATGATTGATTAGATACTACAAGGTTATGGGCGTGTTACCTACTAATGGATCAGGTATTAGAATGTAGTTGGTCATGGTTTTTATACCACATTTTCACTGAGATACGAGGTTCTTAGGGTCTCATTAGTGTCTAGTTCCTGGGTGATTTTCTCATGACTAGTTCTCATTGGAAATATCTCACTTGTCATTTGAATGTAGTATGTTTGGTTGGTAATTTCAAAATCAAGGGTGATTTCCTTAAATTTTATCCCTTTAAAAATTATTTTGATTTAAAGTTTCATTTATTCCAAGTTGTTTTTCTTTAAATTTATTTTCCTTAAAATTGTTTTACCATTTATTTCATTGTAAAACTTTCAGGTTTATATGTCATTTAATTTTTAGTGCATGGAATCTTTTATTTGGGTGGAATCCTACTAGGTTTTGGCTCACACCCTGCATAAACCTTTGGGTGTATGTAGACCCTATTGTCTATTTGTTTCAGGTTAGGTTACGAAGTGTAGTGTTAGATGATTGGGTTCTTAGTGGCTCATGTTGTGGATCTTGGTGGAGGTGGCTTGAGGATATTTCTCTTGTTGTTGCATGGAGGTTTTGGGTAATGTTTAGTTTCCCTTTGTTTTATAGTCCTTTTTGGGTTTTGTTTTAGTTTCAAACTTAAATTCTTGAAATTGTTAAAGGCATGTTTGTTTGTATTTTTCATATCTCAATTTTTATTTTGGGTTTTTTTGTTTATTTTAAAATTATTGGTTTAGGTAAATAATTCCCTCTTGCTTTATTTGATACTTGACCACTTGTGTTAGCCCTTGGGATTAGTAAGGCCCTTTGGGCATTATAGGGAACCGGGTTGGATGGAGCCCAATATTGGTTCGTGATAGGAGATATTTTGATTAAGGGAAGTTAATCCTTAATTAATGACTAATTTTGAGAAAATTATCTTTAGATAAAGATATGTTAAATGCAAATAATTAAATTGGACGGTATGGTTTACCTAGGAAATAATTATTGAAAAATTGATCTACATCATCATGGATGAAGTTTACAAATTATTGGATTTAAATAATATATCTAGTAATCATTGGAATAAGGTAGAATGCATGTTTTCCAAAAGTATTTATGGTAATTCATGTTATTACCATGTTTCAAGGAAATATAGGATGAGGTACTATCATGTTTGGAATGTGAAAACCAAGATCAAATTTATGATATATGTGGGATCAATGTTAATATGATTTTTTATCATTCTTTCTAAAGCATGGTATTTCCAACTTTTATAAGGGTTATAATTTTAACCATTTATGGACATTTTAAGTTAAAATTCAAATGAAGTCGGTAAGATTAAAGTGTTATCTCACCATAAGTGGATCTATACATATTGGAAAACCTGGTCTAAAAACATTGTATTGATAGTAACTAAAGATATATGGGATGACTTATCATGGATCTCATGATCTGTTATTGCTTCAGGAATGAAAAATTCACCTTCCTTTTAAGACAAATAGGTGAAATGGAAATTGGTCAAGACCTGACCAAAAGGTAAGATTTTACTTATGAAAGGAAATGAAATCAAGTAAGTACAACTTCTCCTGAAAATTAATCAACTCTAGAAAAGGATCTTGAAACTGAAAAGGTTATCCTCATACCTTCTTTTTTGATGATTCAAATGGTCCCTTATATAATCATGGATTTATGGATTTTTGATTGTTAACTTTTTCCTAACCAAGTTCTCTATCACTCTCCTCCAAAATGTGATAGTCAAATTTCTCTTCCATGCCCATGTTTTCACTTGCCACATATGTTATCTGACATTGAAACCCAGCGATGAGTTACTCAGGGTAACTGTTATGGTTCCAACATTCTTTTTTAAAAGGAATTTTTAGTGTTCATTTTTATGATGTGGGTTTCAATTAAAGGAACATAAAATTATTAAACCTTTGATAAACCAAAATAATTTTGAGGGAGAAATTAATTTTAAGGGTGTAATAATGTAACACCTTGACATTTTGTGATTTATTTCTTTCGAATTAATTTAATCTTTTTATATTTTTTATTTCATGAAACACTAAAAATAGTTTATTTTATATTAAATCACTATGTTTAGCTTGATTTATAAGAAACACCAAGTTAATCATGCACTATACACAACATAAAGTTTATCTTTTTTTACATGGAACATCAAATTTTCATATTTTACACACAACACTGACTTGGTGTATCTTACACGCAACACTGAGTTTCTATGAAACCTCATTTTATTTATACAATTACTTAAATGAGATAATTAAAACTTATCCATTAAGCTTAATTATAAGAAGATTAATAAATATTTTTAAAATATTTTTTATAATTGTTTTATATAAATAAAACATTTTTATAACAAAATATATAATTTTTGGTAAAGTCCTTTTATCTTTAAAAATACAATTTTCTCAAATAAACTGCTTTTAATGTCTGTCTAAGAAAAATAATAAAATTAATTTTAGAAACATTTCGAAATTGAATTTGATAAAATAAAATTTATTTTTAAATTTATATTGTCTAAATTATCTTTGGGTGAATACATTCTATCTTTCGGAGAAACTTCATTTTTTGGATGAATAGTGAAAAATACTGAATTTTAATTCAAAACTTATTTTCATCTATTTTATTTATCAGGTTAAATTATATTTTAATTTGGTTTCAAACTTTAACTAGACCATATTTTTTAAAATAAAACTAATTTGGGTCATTGGAATCAATTTAACTTTGAAATTAAATATATAAACATATCAATACTTTTGAACGTTTTTACTTTAAAAACATACATTATCGACCTGACTGTGGGATTAAATTTAAATTAATTTTTTCCACTCCTTTGATTGGAATTTGAAAAAATTGATTCCAAATTTGGAATAATCAAAATCTATAATTTATAATAAGTTCAACTTAGTTTTTGACCAATAATATTAGTGAAAGTAATTAAAATTAATTACATTGATTAAGGTAAAATTAAGCTTAATAAGGACTAAGCCTTAATATTAAGAGCCTAAAATACTTATAAACTTTTCCAAGATCCATTTTATGGGAATATTTAAACCCTATCCACCATTTTATCTAATTATTTCAATCATTGGATCCACTTTACATGGTAAAAATGTCGGTGGAACTCTTTTCCCCAAAATTTAAAAGAGTGGCACTCCTCCTCCACTATAAAAAGGTCTTCTCTCCTCTCACTTCCCCACACCTCTCAAGACACTTATTATCAAAAAATATCTTCCCAAATATCATTTAAAAATATTTCCCATAATCCTATATTCCTCCCCTTGGTAATAAATCAATACAAGGAATCCCTTTGGTGAAAACCAAAAGGAGTTACCCGAATAAGAGGTAACATTCTTCCTCAAGTTCTTTTATTTTATTTCAATTCTGCACCACCTCAACACTTATTATCCCATACTTATATAAAAAAACCGGTATTAATAATATAATATTATGTTTTTATACTAATTTTTCAAACTAAACTTACATACACTTCCATCTAATGTGTAAAAAATATAGTGTTTACGTGTATGGAGAATTACCGCCTCACGAAATGAGGATTAGTCATTTTTCCTTTACCGCCTCTCATGGTTAAAATTATGATGGATAATCTATTTATATATGTTATATATTATATTTATTATGTATTTAATATTATTTAATTATTTTAAAATACATAACATTATACTTTGAATTTGGTGTAAATACAATAATTTTGTTTGAGGAAGTGTGGACTACCACCCCCTCAAAGAGATGTGATTCGTTCACACACCCAAATGGCATGAAGGCCTTCTTTTTTTATTTATTATGGATAATCCCCATTTTAAGGGTTGAAGGGGAACCCTTAAATGACCTGTAGGCCCAAGGCATAAGGCCCGAAATGACCTGCAATACATGACCTGAAGGCCCAGATGCATATTATGCCCAATACAAGACTCGTAGGCCCAACCCACTAGAACTGCCCCACCCTAGCTTCTACATTATTGGTCACCTATCTCCCCACCTTCAATTACAGATTTTATAGCATTTATAATCATCTATAATTTCCTCATGTATATATATATATACATATATTTCATTTTATTTCTTGTTTTTCAATACGTTAATAAAAAAGGAAATAACATTCATACGTAAATACGGCTTACCGTCTCCATGAACAGTGTATTCCATTTCATAATTATTTATTCTATAGATTATTATAATAAATGTATAATTTATATGAAGTATTTTTATATCATTTTTTACAATCTTTAAATCATGATATAAGTATAAGGACCAAAGATATAATAAATTAAGACACATGCGAATAATAAAGTGAATATTATCTGGAGTAAAACCTTAACATAAGATTATTAATAAGTGGGTAATATAAGGTCATAATAAAACCATATATGGTATTAGATATAATAATATTATTCTATATAATATCTATAATAAACATAAATTTATTGTACATGAAGCTTGTACAATTATGAAGATAGTTAAGAAACAAAGTAATGGAATTTCATCTCACCCTTTATTTCTGTGAGATATATGTTTTATTCACCACTCACACTGTTAGTGTGGGGTATATACTTCACATTAATGTATTATATGACTCTTATAATTAAATATATAAGAATTTACGAAAACATTTTATGACCTTTCTATCATGAGGTTTAAGTTTTATAAGTTACCAAATCACCAAAGTAATTTTGTCTTAATATTCCTTCTTTGAGACACATGCCATGTTATACACCTATAATTTGATATGAAGTGTATAAACTAACTTTGAAATGTTATAACATGAATCTAATTATTTTAATGATATTTTAAATCTCCTTGTAATTTCATTTTCCTTTATGGGTTGTACGATTCATAGTTACCATGTGGTAAGAGTTTATTGAATCAATCTCATCATTTATTGAGATTGTTTATGATAATGTTTTAATTAATGAAATATTATAACCTATCATTCAAGAAAACTCATTAATTTTATTCTCCTCTATTTAGTATTAATATATTCTTGTATTAGAACCATTTTTTCTTCTCTTTTGTACTTAAGATAGTTGAGAAAATGTTTTTAGGAAAATATGACATTACCTCTCTCTTCGGTTGAAAATATATGTTCCTTCAAAATCATGTTTTTCTAAAATGATTTCAAAGAATATTATATTATTATCCTATGGTATTTATAAGACACTTATTCTCTTATTTTATCTTTTAAACAAAAATGTTTTTAAAAAATGAATCTTCTCAGCTTTTTTCGATCGAGGCACATTTTAAAACATTTTATGGAGAAAAATGAATGTTCAGCATGTACGGATATACCCATCATCATTTCTTTGAAGGTTATTATTAATGTTTAAATGGTTACTGTTTTTGAAAATGTTTTTAAAATAAATTTTCAACGAAATGTTTTTTCTAAAAAAATCAAGCTTCTTTTATAAGTTCTCAAGTAAGAATAGTTTTCAAAAGGTTTTCAAGATCCTTTATATGTTTTCAAATGAAAAAGTATTTCAAAATGTTTTCAATAACTACTTTATAATTTTTCAAGTTTATTTTCAGGAAAATGTTTTTCAAAATGATTTATGTTTTAAGAATAATTTTTCAAGTTATAAAGGATAATTTCCTCATGAATAGTTTTTCAAATATCTTTCAAAATTATTTCCCATCTATGATAACATCTATTGGTGTTACTCATTCCTTTCTGTGGAAATGATTCAATGTTTCAATTCATATTATTTATATGAAAGTTTTATATCTTATGGCATGATTTTTACAAAATCTGTTTCCCTTTCGTGGGTTATATTCTTATGAAACCCTCTTTTTTTATGGGTTATACTTTTAAAAAATGATTATGAAACATGATTTTTTTAATAGTTTAAGATATGATTTCATGCTTATGATACAAATTTCATTTCATGGGTTGTGATATGATTGCTTATGATTATGTGGCACATGAATGTATGATTTCATTTTGAGATGGGTGGGACCTATATCTCACTCAAATGCATTGGGTAATTATAAAAGTTTTATGATCTCAAAGGGTACGTGGGAGGGCATCCCAAGACCAAAACAAGAGGGTAAACATGAAGGAATACCAATCCTGAAATAAGACGGTATATGGGAGGACATCCCAATCCTAAAAAAAGAGGGTACACAGGAGGATATCCTAAGACAAAAACAAGAGGGCACATGGGAGGGCATCCCAAGACTGATAAAGATACATCGGTGATTAGCCCAAGACTAACATGTTACAAAGGTCTTAGTAGGCAGCCATGACATGGGGTTTCTATATTCTTATATGTCTGTCATAATTTCAGGTCTTATTCTTATATTATGCTTTCATGGATCATGTTCTTTATTTCCATATGATTGATATCTTATGAAATGAAAAAAAAATTATGCCATGATTCATGTTTGTGATTTTTTATATGTAGGGTATGATCTTATAATGATCATGATCATGTTCTCGTACCCTTATGTTCATGATATGCTTATGAATTTCCTTTATTTACCGTTACTGAGCATTTTAGATCACCCCTTTCTTATGTTTCCCTTCCCCAGGTTATAAATAAATGGTTCTAAATTGAAATAATAAGGGTAATGATCTTTGTGGGAAAAATTGAAGATATTTCACTGAGATAGAATATTTTTGTTCCAAGTTTCCAAATTCACTAAACTAATACAGTCATTGGGAATCTATTTTTTTAATGTTTTATATATTTCTTAAAAGTGATATAATATCCATGTACGTTAAGAATAGTTTGGTATACCATATCTACCAAAACCTATATGGGAATTTGTTCTAGTATGAAGTAAAAAAAACTCAGATGATTATTAGGGAGAGAAATTGGAATATCTAGTTGGTTTTAATTAAGAAATCATTTTAAATCAGTTTTAGATTTTGAGTGTAATGATATGTTTTTTGGGGTTAATAGTGATGAAGAAGAGGATTTATTTATTTTTCATTCCTTCTTTAGGATGTATATTGAATATTTTGGACCTCATTGTCCCAAGAGTCTTCCCTCTTGTTTGAAAGAACCATAGATGGAGCATAAACCACTCCCATATCACTTAAAATATTAATTTTTATGTGATATATCCACACTTATTTTTATAATTTCAACTGAACTAGAGGGAAATCAAAAGTGGAAATTGTTAGTAGTTTTGAAAATGTTTAAGGTTGGACCATTTTTTGGTAAAAAATGGATAACTTTTTCATAGTTCATGCATAGGATATTGATGGAACTAGAATTTAAACTGGGAGAGGAGGCACAAAGGAGGCTCAGTCCAAACATAAAGGGAATTGTTAGAGAAGAAATGGTTGGGTTTTTTAATGCTAAAATTATTTATCCCATATCAAAAATCCCATGGGCCAGACCAATCCAAGTATTTCTTATGAAAGGGGGTGTTTTTGTTTTAACCAATGAAAATAATAGAGAAATTCAGATTACGAAGATGACAAAGTGGAGAGTCTATATGGATTATAGAAAGATAAATTATACCACTAGAAATGATCACTCACCTAGTCCATTATTACTTAAAATTCTTATGGGACTATTTAGAAATGAATTTATTAAGGTTATTCTAGTTACAATGAGATTTATAAATCCCTAGAATATCAAGAAAAAACTATATTCACATTCCCCTATGGAAAATTTTTCTACTAGTGATAATCCTCTTTGGATTGTGTGGTGCTCTGACTGCCATTAAAATATACATGATGGATATCTTTTCAGACATGATTTAGAGGATTATAGAGGTCTTATGGATTATTTTTATATTTTTGGAAGCACATCTGAGATTTCATGATTGCATCCCCCCAATGGTACCCCTCCTAGGTCAGTAATAAAGAAAGAGTGATAATGTTTCCCAAATATCACCTATAATTTTCCATGGGTTGGAGACTAGCACTCGGGGTATATTAATCTCACACATGAGAGACATTGCCCTATATAGATTTATGGATAAGATATAACACGAGAATAATCACAAAACCACACCATGCATAAATAAAATACTAACTGAATACATTTAATATCATATATAAACTTAAAGGAAACCATAACTAACAAAAGTAAACTAGGTTGTTACCATGAACCTAGTCAAGGAACCTGGAACACCCTGATTTGGGAGGGGTGAATCAGGGTGTCAAATTTTTCTTTTAAGGTTATAGATCTGGTTCTTGTATTGATAAGAAATGATAAAATCTATCTGAAAAATATGTGCAAAGATATCACACAACACTTTTACTTGGTTCACCACAAAGTGATACGTCCAAGAAACATACACTGATAGTGTGTCAGTCGTACCTAAATCAATTATTCTTCACAAGTTGTGGAGTACAAGATTTTGGTCACAGTCAATATGTGCCAGGAACACTGCTTTTAAAAAAGTATAGGGATAGTGCACTGCATCCTTTGGATCACTTCTATTAACTCCCCCTAGTTTACTGCTCTAAGAGAAGTCAAACTCAGTTTATTGAATTGAAGGTCGCTTCAATATATTGGCATTGAAGTCTTTGTCTATGTCGAGCACGAGACACTGCTTGTATCAAATACCTGAGTAGATGCTCACTGAAATCCCTAACCATTCAACACTGATACTCAATATATCCCTTCACAAATCCCCTTCAAAAATCTCAACCCTTCATAAAGAACACCACTTCGCAATGCTCACACCTTCATAGAGAACAACCCTTCGTAGAACTCACTACCTCACAGAGCACAAACCTTCATAGAGATCAGTACCTCACAAATCAACCTACATCACAAAGCTCACTGCCTCTCAACGCAACCTACTTCGCAAAGCTCACTAAGCCAATTTGAAACACCCCATATTCGATAATCTCACATTAATTAGAAGAATATGAATTATTCAAGACTTTAAAATTCTCTTAGTGAAGCTCAAGATCACATAAAAAAACCTACTTCATAGAGTAACCCCTACTTCGTGAAGTCAATGTGATCCCGATTTTTCTCACTCAAAATAATCTGTAATGAAAGAGAGTGGCCTATTATTTATAGGCACAGTCGAATTTTGAGCTCCGCTTCTTCTAGAGTGAAACCTGGATCGGCCAAAAACATCTTTGAGACACAACTCTCTCTTCTAAAATCTTCAGGGAAATCTCCCATCACAATCCTTGTTGTAACCGCAGAGCTCTCTGTTAAAACACTTCACACCACCGTAAATCACCACTGCAAAGCACCACTCACAAAGATCCTTTCCTTTTCCGTTCATGATGCTCATTGTAATCACAAAGAATCACTATCTCAAATAATCAAGCTTCAATTATTCAAAAAACATCAATCCAGACTTCGCAAAATCTATTCCTTTACTATTTTTATGAAATGTTGATTCCATAATTAAACCTCTCACAGAACTCAGAGCCTCGTAATTACAAAGTACACCATCACAATATTCATGTCTTCACAAAAAACACTTCATGGATCCCATCTCTATGAAACTCATTCCATTTCCATATTTTCACGAGACCTTCAAGAAAAACTACTTTTCGCAATGCTTTCCATTCCCCAAATTTTGGACCCCGAAAATTTGGCAAACACTGGGAAACAACATCACCTTCAGACCTGCTTACAGCTTGAACTATATGATCCCTTTCATTTAAATCTCCCGGATCATCCATGATAGGATTCAAAAAAACACAAACCATTCTTATTTTTCTGCAAAGAATAGTATTTTTTCCAACAATTTCCCCCTTTGGGTTTTTTGGAAATCTACAAATAAATTCAACCGATCACCAGCCACTATCAACACCTGTTTCTCAAGAATAAACTCAGCCAATGCTCTAAGTCTATGTGAGAAATGATTGAAGTATAAAAAAAAGTGGTAAGGCATGAATCAAGTTCTTGTGAGTTATAATGAATGGTTGAACTGTTATAACATTGGATTTCTCCCTTCACATTCTCTATTTTGAGACCATCGGAGTTCTCCCTTCACATTCTCCATTTTGAGCCCACAACCCAAAAACCATTTCACCCTCCACATTTCCATATTGAATTCATCAATTTCTTCCCCATTTTAATTAAACCCAAAGACTAGTATTTGATCAATGTAGATATTAGAACATACTTCCCATGGATCGTATCTTCCCCATAAACCTGCATCACTTTCACAAATATATTATCACAAATAAAACTATTAGGTATAGGGGTGATTTCTCAACCTCCTCATGCACAAGGAGGTAGCTAAACATCATGGTTCAACCAATGTTTCTCAAACACAGCCACTGAAAGTGTATTTTTCATAATGTTAACCACTTGCTCATTAGTTCCACATGGTTCATATTAATCACACCTTGTTCCACTTTTTCTTTGATGAAGTGATATATGATTACAAAATTTTTTATACAGGAGTACAGAACAGGATTCTTTGTAAGTTCAATTGTGATCTTGTTATCATAGTAAATCACCATTGGTAGTTTCACCTCATCACCAATATTAGTTAGTTATTTATTCATCCACAATAACTAAGTGAACACCTTGGTAGTGGAGATATATTCATCTTCATCATTGCTAAGAGCTGTACTTTCCTATTTATTTCTCAACTAGCCCACACATTGTTTTCCAATATAGAATGCTCCACCACTAGTAGACTTTATTTCCACTACATCTCCAACTCAATCAGCATCAGAATACGATAATAGTTTATTTTCTCCTCCTACAGCAAAGTATAACCCATAATTATGAGTACCTTGAATGTACTTCATGATTCTTTTCACTACTTACATATGTTCTTCCTTAAGATTACTCTAAAAGAGGGCCACTAAGCATGTTTCGAATACTATATCTGACTGTGTATCTATCAGGTATAGTAGGCTTATGATGATTCTCATATACATTGTGGGATCCATAGACATTCCATCCTCATGCTTTCTGAGTTTTTTTCCAACCTTAATCAAAGTCTCCATTGGTTTGTAATCTTTCATATTAATTTTCTTCAACATCTATTTTTCATATTTTTTCTAAAAGATGAAAGTGTAATCCTACTTCTGAATCACCTACATCCTTAAAAAGTATGTGAGTTCACCTATCGTTAACATTTAAAATTATGATTCCATGTGATTGGAAAATTCATCCACTAATCCCTACCTATTTCCACCAAAAATAATATCATCAACATATACCAATACCATGAATTATTCCTTATAATAATTCTTTACAAATAGATTGTGATCCACTCCTCTTACGTTGAATTCAAGATTTTTCAGATACGAATCCAATTGAGAGTACCACACTCATGGTGCCTGCTTTAATCCATAGAGTGTTTTCTTTAATCTGCATACCTTAATTTCATCATTTCCATGCAGGAAACCCACCAGTTTTTCAATGTATACTTCTACTTCCAAGACTCAATTTAAGAATGAAGCCTTGATGTCCATTTGATACACTTTATAACATCTTTGGATTTCTATGGCAAAAAATAGCCTGATTGACTCCAATCTCACTACTAGAGAAAATTTCACTTAAACATAAATGCCTTTGATTTGTGAATATCCTTTTCAAAATAAGAGTTCCTTATTTCTGATCACATTTCCATGCTCATCAAATTTTTTCTTTAAAATCCACTTTACTAATCACATTGTGACCTTCAGGTCTCTTGACAAGATCCCATGTCTTATTTTTTTCAATCTAATCTAACTCTTCTTCCATGGCTTTCACCCATGACCCATCCTTTGCAGTATCTTCAAATGAGGATGATTCAGCAACTGATAGAAATATAGATTGTAAATTATTTCTTATTATCCATGTCTATTTAGGTTCATTCCTCTCCCCGATAATGTTGGATTGATCAATCTCTGCTCTTTGATTTCTCCTGTGAGGTTCAGTAAAATTCTCTTCAAACATGGTTTCTTATTGGGATTCTTCTTCTGAGTCAACATCATGATGTGACTCCTGAGATTATTTTACACTTTCCTCCACTTCTATATTTTAATTTGTTCTATGTACAAATTCCTTTTCTTCTTCTATTATTTTAGTGTAATAGTTCCTTTAAGTATTCTCAATTTTCTATTCAATGATATTAACATCAGTACTTTCCAAAATCCTTCCCAAGAGCTTATTGAAACAATTTTAGGCTTTTTTGTTCATTGAGTATCCAAGAAATATTCCTTCATCTGCATTTTCTTCATACTTCCCTTTATTTCCTTCTTTGTTTCGGATAAAACATTTACTTCTAAAAACACAAAAATATTTCATAGAGGGATTCATTCCCTTCCACAATTCATATGGTGTCTTTGTCTCACCCATATAGATCCCTACTCGATTTTGAATATACACTACAGTCCGAAAAGACTCTTTCCAGTAATGTCGAGGAATATGACTCTCAATTAGCATAGTTCTATCCATGTTGTTGACCCATCGATTCCTTCACTCAACAAATCCATTCTACTCTAGGGTTATCATAGTATCCACTTTATATTGATTCTCATGCTTCTCCAGATAATTTTCAAACTAAATGGATGTTCATTCCCCTCCATTTTCAAATCACATAACTTTAACCATCCATCCAGTGACATACTAAGAAATTCGATGATAAGTCTTCATATAATAAAGAACCTATAATTTCTTGTGTATGATCATCACATAGGCCATTCTACTATAGTCATTAATGAAAAGGACAAAGTACCTTTCTCCATTCATTCGAGCAACATTTATCGAACCATAAACATCTGTATGGATATGGTCAAGAGGATTCAGTTCTCCTTTATTCTTTGACTAATATGAACTACATACCAGCTTCCCCCATATGAAACCATCACAACACTTTAGTATGGGGATTTATATGTCAATTTTTAGCCAAGAAATATTATCCATGTCTTGTTGATTAATATTCCCCAATCTCTGATGCCACAAGTTATTCTCATCTAAAGCTATCATATAGCATGTGTTCTCTTTACTGTCAACATGATATAAGTTGTAATTTTTTCTTCATCCATTCATGAGAGGATTTCTTATCTTTACCTTTATAGTGAAACCTTTTTGATTGAATGTAACTATGAGTCCTAAGTCACAGAGTTGACTTACGCTAAGGAGATTGTGCTGCAAACCATCCACATAAAGAAATTCATTCATCTTCATCTCTCCATTATTCAGTTCACTACTTCCACTGCCTTTGATGTTTAATAACCTTAATTACAGAACCTTACTATTCCATCTAACTTTTTCTTAACATTTTTTAGTAAGTCAACATTACCTATCATGTGGGATGACCATCCTCAATCAAGAATCTAGGTACATTTTCTCTTTGAAACTTTGAGAGATACTTCTTTAAGGTTGGATTTTTTAATTTTGCTCTTTTCTTTCCATGAGATATTTAATTGAGTATAGGACGTTGATGGTATTTCAAATATCTCTTCCATGTACACAGGTTCTTCACATTCAAACTCTTCTTCCAGAGGAGAAAAAGGTGTTTGAAAGAGAAACACTATCTTGATGAAGAACATTGACTTGTCCCTGACTTCAGTATGATGTTTACATGTAACTTATATGTCTATAATAAATAGCTTTGTGGACAAAGTTAGAACAATGAAAACAATATTCATAGAAATTTTTTCTTCTGTAAGTAGTAAGATATGAATTTATTTGACTTTGTTGAACTCTTATCTTTCCCCCATTTAGATACATCATTACCTCTTCTCAATGTGACATGATATGGCCCAAATATCCATGAAACAGACACTACATGAGAGGAAATGTCTTCTCACTTCGATTTAGCCTTGTGCCTTCTTCCTTGGGAAAATAGTTGGACTCAATGTCATTCCTAGAAGCTCGAGGATAATATTTTTTTTCTCCTTTCAGTTTGTTTTACGGGTCTCTTTTTCAAAACTTATAGTAACTTTTTGGCATAATCAACCTTCATATTTCTGTTATTATGATCCACTTTGTTTGCAGCCTTTTATGTTTCAACCTCACAACTAATTCTACTATTTTCTATGTATGCAAGTCTTTGATCACTCAAAATCTTTTCAACTCCAGTAGAACCATGTTTTTCACGCTCTAGTATCTCCGCATTCGAGAACCTTCCAAATTTTATTATCTTCTTTTCTTCTTTCAAATTTTATTCAATTTTGAATTTCCTCCTAAGAGTAAAAAAATCTTATTTGAGTCCCACAATATTTTTGGACTTCCCCTCTAGTCTCGAGGTAAGGTCATTGGTCACCTTTTCTTATTCTTAAATTCTAATATTTAGTTCCACTACATCATCTATGATTTCAATGGTTGATGATTGTACCTTCACTAGTTCTTCTAGTCGTTCAATTTCACTTTCAAGCTGATCAACATATTCTGATGATTCTTCCACCATTTCTTTCCACTTATTGCATCTGTTAAATTTATTATCAGGATTTCCAAAAGCATCCTTGAATTACAACTTGGGATTTGAATTAGAATTCATCTAATTATCTCTAAGTTTATCAGTTTATGGTTCTGAATTTTCATTATAGCCATCATGGAAGCATGGTTTCCATATTTAAATTCTAGTTCTTCTGGTTCATAGAATTCATCATAATCATCTTACTATTCACATAAAAAACTCTTCTTCTACACTTTCCTTATAGATTTGAAGTCTCTCCTTTTGAAAAACCTTTTTTGAGGCTTCTCAATGTTTTAATATTCATTGTCTTCATCATCGATATTTCTTGAGAACTGGGAGTTAATGTTTCCATCTTTGTCATAGTGAAAACAGTCCATAAGTAACTTACCTTTAAATTTACCTTTTCCCTTCTTGAGTTTCTTGGAAATGAGAGAAATAAATTCTCTTTCCTCATTATCTTTATCACCATATCTTATAAAATTTTCTGATTTTCCATGGCTTTGAATTCCATTTCCTTACTAACATGAGTCATAGCATCTTTGGGTTTGACTCTCATCTTTCTCTCCACCAAGATACTCAACAGATCATCCAGAGAAAGTGTAGAAAGATCCCTTTCCTCAATGGCTAAAACGTTTTCATTGTAAAGAGGTAGAAGTATTCTCATGATTTTCTTCAAAATATCAATGTCTTTTAATTCTTTTCCAAGACCTCTAATAACTCCTATGACTTTAGTAATTTGAGTGAAGAAGGAATCTGCATTTTCTTTAGGTTTCATCTTCATATTTTCAAACCTATTGTGTAAGACTTGAAGTTTTTCCTCCTTCACTTTGCTATATCGTTTATAAATTCATTCAAGTTTTTCCCACATGGCCTTCACTGAGGCGCAGCTCATCACCTTTAGATAGATATGATCAGAAAAAGCTGTGGTGAGAGCATTTTGCGCTTTAGCATATACCTCAATAATTTTCCTATTTGTATCAGTCATAGCCAGCCCTGTGGGATTAGTAACTTTTATTCCTTGAACAGTAGAAAATAAGACTTCCATTCTAAGAAATATTATATAAGATCTCATTCTGTTCTTCCAAATCTGAAAATTACTTCTATCAAAGAGGGTTACTCCCCTGAAATTGGTTTAAATCTCCATGATGACAAATAACAGATCTAAAACCAGCAACATTTGGCTCTGATACCACTTGAAGGACCCCATAACACCCTGAGAGGGGAGGAGTGAATTAGGGTGTCAATGTTTTCTTTTAATTTTATGGATCATGTTCCCATGTTGATAGACATCGATTAAATCTATCTGAAAAACATATGCAAATATATGACACAACACTTTTACTTGGTTCGCCAAAAAGGGATATGTCTAAGGAGCATATGTGAAGAGTGTGTCAGTCGTACCTAAATCCACTATTCTTCACAAGTCGTGGATTATAAGAGTTCAGTCATAGTCACTTTGTGTCAATCGCACTTCCTTTAAAAAAGTTCAGGGATAGCTCACTGTATCCCTTGGATCACTTAGGTCATCACCCCCTAGCTTACTGCTCTGAGATAAGTCTAACTCAGTTTATCAACTTGAAGTTTACTCCAAAATATTGGCATTGAAGTCTTTGTTTATGTCTAGCATGAGACACTTATTGCATTAAAGACCTGAGTAGATGCTCATTGAAATCCCTGAATAATTAACACTTATATTCAATATAACCCTTAAAAAATACCCTTCACAAAGCTCAACCCTTTTCAGATCACACTACTTCAAAAAGCTCACACCTTCGCAGAGCACAACCCATTGTGGAACTCATTTCCTCACAAAGCACAATGCTTGGCAGAGATCACTACATGATAAAGACACCTACTTCAAAAAGCTTACTTACTCATAGATCAACCTAATTCCCGAATATCATTGACCCAACATGGAACAACCCATATTTGTGAATCTCACATGACTTAGTAGAATTGTCATCATTCAAGACTTTAAAAGTCTCTTCATGAAGCTCAAGCTCACATAGAACAAAATGCTTCATAGAGAACCCCTTGCTTCACGAAGTCAAAGTGATCCAAGATTTTCTCTCTCAAAATCATGTGTAATAAAGAGGGGTGGCCACTTATTTATAGGCATGGTCGAACATGGAACTCTGCTTCTTCATGCACGAAATCTGAATCGGCCAAAAACATCTTCACGATGCATCTCTATCTTAGCAAAGCTCCATGGAAAGCCCCCCTTCTCAATGCTCATCGTAACCACAAATCTCTCCATCAAAACCCTTCACATCACCACAAAGCACCACCACAAAGAACCACTCATAATTCTCCTTTCCTTTACTATTCACAATGATCTTTTTAACTATTAAGAAACACCATCTCAAATTGTGAATCTTTATTTCTTCGAAAAACCGCAAGCCACACTTCGCAAAATCTATTCCTTTTCCATTTTTATGAAATGTTGATTCTAGAAGTATACCTGCCATGGAGCTTAGGGTCTTTTAATCATAGATCACACCATCACAGTATTCATGTCTTCACGAAATAGACTTCATGAGGCCCATCTCTGTGAAACTCATGCCTTTTCCATATTTTCATGAGACCTTCACGAAAACCCACTTTTTGCAATGCTTTACATTCCAAAAATTTTGGACCCCAAAATTTTGGTAAACACTAGGAAATGACATCACCTTCATACCAGCTTGTGGATTAAACTATATGATCCCTTTCCATGAAATCTCTCTAATCATACTTGAGAGTATTGACAACAGACACAAAACATGCTCATTTTTCAGAAAAGTACAGCCTTGGTTCCAACGCCTAGCAACTCTTGATAACTATTCAACAACTCCTACAAGATTGTAACATCAATATCGACCCCAAAAATACTCCTGATATTGTAAAATAATATTCTTCTACATGTTAGATGATCCCAACATGTATAATAAGTAGTATACTCCCTAAAACCTCTCATACAAAATGTGAAAGAAGTGTACTAAATCCTAGAGAATAAACAAATGAAACTAACTCATAACCTAAATAACTAACAATAGTTTCTCTTAATCACCAAGGATCCCTCACAAAATAAATCGTATAAATAAACCATTATATATCAAAAGAATATATATGTGAATAAATTTGTCCAAATTCTACTCCTCCACTAGTATGTCACTCTCACACCCCAACATCTACGTTATGTGCTCATCCCCACTATAATTCATTATTCTCCTCATGAAAGAGTATCATAGCCGTCATTTCATCTTGTACAACCCAAGATCTCATTGTCATCACATCACAGTAGTAACTAATTGTATTCCCAAAATCCACTACACTCTATGTACATTCATTATACCTCAATATAACAAAATCCATGAAAGTATAACCATGGGAAGTTAAAACCTTCATGTCTTGATAAAAGTATGTATTATACCTCAAAACATTGCATCCCAAAAAAAATTATAGTAAATCATGATCCATCAACACCCTAATAGGAATTCATCCTATACTAAAATCCATCATAGGTGGGATTTACATAGTAATATATGTCAAGAGGAAGAGTGGGGGAGAGATGTAATTCAATCATTTGTTCCCTTTCCATCTAGGATGTTAGAGAAAACACCCCACCCCACCCAACCCCCCAATATTTGGGTGTTAGTTTCCATACTAATTCTGGTGGGATAGAGTATGAAATCAGATAACATAAATAATATCACGCACAACCACACAAAAGGAAACTACCTAGCCTTAGACTCATCTTCCACTATCATTACACAAAACCCCTAAATTATACTTCTTAGATATAGATATAAAAACATACAATCAACTAAATTTATTATTAATTAATTATCTATTAATTAATTTTTATCATTTTTATCTTCAAGATTAATATTTTAATATTTTAGACCTAGTGTATATGGAACTATCAATTTTTTACTTATAATCTCAAACAATATCACCATAATTTATAAATACAATAAACAAACCCCATTAATTTATCAGTTCAATTAGCAATTCATAATCATCTGGGTACTCTAGGACACAAACTAAGCTACCAATTTAAGATGAATGTGTGTTTTATAACATCAAATTGCATCAGTAGTTAGAAACTCTTTAAGTAGATAACATTAATCTATCTAAACATTATGAATTAATCAATAAATGTTAAACATATCAATGAGAAATCCCTTGTTTAAACACATATTGACCACCCAATGTCCCACACAATCATTCATAACATCAAATTTGTCCCTCCATCATTGGTATCAACCATCACTGAAACTCGGTCTCCTAGAAAATATAACATAAAAGGTTCCCAACCACAAAAAATATCATCAATAAAACAAGTAAGTCTATAAATTCCCGGACCACAAAAATATTACATTGTATTTTTTTATCCATATATAATGGAACTAAGGTTATGGCATTAAGAAATTTAATCCCCCCGTAATATATAACAGGATCATTCATCCCTAAACATGTATTATTTAACAAAAAAATTAATTCCATATATAATTATCCAGTTTTTTAATCACTGGTTATCCACATAAGGAAATCTAGAGGATATAGCTAACCTAAGGTATGAATAAAAGTAAACCTAATTTCAATAATTATTCTTATATTTAATTGATCCAAAATGAGAAGTAATCACTCTTCTCATACCTCTTCTAAAAATTTGATATTTATTCAGATTTATGTTGTTTATAGTTTCAAGCATCTTACCATGATAAAAAAACAAAAGGAGATATTTCCAATATAATGATCACACTACCAAAAAACAGCAATAGGTAGTGTAAAAAAATCACAAAACTCAAGCAATCACACCCTGACCATTAATTTTATTCTCTACCTAAAATATTAATTATCTTGAACATGTGATAAATCAAATTTTTATACACTGATTTCTATAATTGTAGAAAAATTATTATCATAAGATAGAAAGTATTTAACACTACAGTATGTGATTATTAATTCCATTTCTTTAATTTATAGGTTTAATAATATTAAATCTTTAAGTGAAAATATGTGATTCAAACTATATTTAAACTCTTTAATTAACAACAAAAAATTATTTTATGGAATGTGATTAATTATAATAATTAAATTAAAAAAAAGTATCTAATAATTCTATTTATTCCTTATAATTTTGAGATTAATGAATAATCATTCCACATATAGTACATTTTCTGGATAATTATCTGACTAAAGTCAATCACACCCATTTTGACAAGGAGATAAATCATGATAAATTCCTACTTTTATATAAATAAAATGAGAACTTACATATCCCCTAGCTTGATTAGATGCTCAAAATTAATTAATAAATAATGCATAATCAAGAAACAATAATTTCCAAAGGAAGCACCACTAAAACCAATGGAAGCACCACACTAACCTTAGATAAGAAACCACCATTAACACTATCTCAATCCTCAACCAAAGATAGAGGAAACTCCCCCCAAAAAAACTTCTAAAAATATAGAGAACAAGGGGAATGAAGAAGAGAGAATAAAAAGGATTAGTTTGGCCCTTGAAACATCTATTCAGATGAATCAATGTGTTTATAAAATTTAGGTAAAGGATGGAGGGTTGTGAGAGGTTTAGTTATCTCCTAGGGTTTGAGAGAGGGATTTGAAATATAAACCAAGGGAACTCGGACCCTTTTTTATGGAGCAAGCCTGAAAGCCTTCACCAAGACATGGTGAACTCCCAAAATTCCCATGGTGCCTCTAGTCAAAGCATGATCCAGTTTTCAAGGAATATAAACTTCAAGGATAATGAACCTTTAAAACCAAAGTCAAAATATTTTAATTCAGCCACGGAATGATGTAGAAACCTGATCTATATTACCCTTTCCACACTCAACATTATAGCGTAGTGATCTCCACATTTCCCATTTCCAATAGCAGAACCTTCTGATCTCTATACCCAACATGGATTCTTCAAAACGGATTCCTAAGACATTTCTTCATCCTCATTTATCACAATAGAATCCTAAAGTTAAAACTCCTTGTAAAATAAATAGAGAATCCATTTTAATCAACATGGTGCACTCCAACACAAAATGGGAAAATCCAAAACACTCTAGTTGAAAACGGCATGGCCCATGATCAACACTCCAACCAAGCTTCAAAATGACTAACACCATTCCCATCACGATGGAATGGTGACCCTCAAAAGTCAAAAATACTTTTTTAACCTTCATACCCCCTCTTAAAACCACACAATACCTCCAATCCCTGAGGAAACTCAAATTGTAGGATTTTTAAAATCTAAGACCATACATCATATACCAATCAAGCAATTAGAATCCTCAATAATTTAAAATAAAACATGGAAGAAATAAAAGTGTAAGGGGTTAAAAAAACCACCCCATGAGATACCTATTAGGGATATTTCTACATTATCAACATAACCAACAAAACACGAGGTAAGATCGCATAAACATGAAACATCCCCACATAAAAAAGAAAAAAATAATATATCAACACAAGATCAAACATAGTGTCTCGATAAAAGGTTAAACATACAAGGAATTTGAATAACTCAGGGTATTTAGTGAGAATATATGACACCTTCTACCAAGTGATCTCTTTGTATCCATCATGCATGTAATTCCATAGTATTTTACTATATTTTTTTCATTAAAACATAATGTGTTAAGTATATTATTTCACATGAAACATAAAACTAAAAAATAGTGCATATTTTAAATAAAATTATTAAATTTCACAGTTATAATATATCCAATAAATTAGTAGGTATAAATGGAAGTAATCGTATGATGAAATATTTGAATAAAATGTAAATAAATTCCATTGTGTAGCAGAAGAATCCCTTATGAAGCTCATTTTCTCGATCTTGAAAAGAAGGTGGAATCACTAAGATTTTCCTTAGACCATGCCCAATAAAAAAATCCAATAATTACAATATGATAAAAATTATACGTGAGAGAAGTTCAAGATCATGAAAATTTCCACTAGGTTCATACTACAGAAATCACCACTCAATACTTCCACCAGAGCATACCTTATGATTAGATCTTCCACAAATATCTTGAGGGGATATATACCTAGAAATTTAAATTACATTAACATGAAATTATAAAGTAAGTAATTTATTTATCACATGTATTTTACACACTTCACATTTTTACATTTAAATAGAAATAATGTTTATTTACTAATACATTGATAAAATAGATCATTTTATGTATTATTTTCTAAAATTTGATTTTCATGAACTTTATTTTAAGAAACTAAATATGTCATGAATAAAATATATTTTGGATAATATATCAACACTAATTTAATTACTAATAGATAGGAAATAATAATAAGAATAGCAAATATATAAAAATTTATTTTTTATGAAAAATAGTTTTCATCGTATTTTATATTTCCATTTAAAAGTTAAACTCTTAAACTCTGGAATTTTAATATGAAAAAATGAACTTCAAATTTGGATTTAGTATATCAAAATTATCTTAATATGAATTATTGGTATTTTTCTTAAATTGTTAATTTTTAGGTTAATTCAAAAAAAATATCGATTCTCCAAATTCCATCACTTTTGTAACATTGTTATAAAATAAGAACAAAATAAATTATTATGAAAATATATTTTTATAAAAATTAATTTTTATAAATAAAAATAAATAATTTAAAAATACCATGTTGAATTTATAAAATCTATGTTTAACATTTTGTAAAATTAAATAATATATTACTCAAAAAACATTTTTATTTTCTTATGTTAAAAATTAGTTTTCATCACATATAGAAAATAAATCTAAAAAAAATAATTTTAAAATTTTATATCAACATGTTGATATTATTTAATAAGTTTAATTTAAATTTTAGTCATAAAATTATGATTACTAAGATTAAATTTAATGACCATTATAATGGCGAAAAGATTATTTTCAAAGAATTTTTTTATTAAAGTCGTGTAGTTGTTATCTAATAAATTAAATTTATATATTTTATATAATGAAATTAATTGTATTTTTTAAATATATACAAATATATTATCAATCATTTAAATATTTATTAATGTTATATAATATTCAAAACACTTAATTTTCAAAACATTGTTTTTCTATAAAGATTTATTTTTTCTATATATTATATGTTTTAATTTAAATTTTAATTTAAATGTTAATTTTAACATATTTATAAATTGAATAAGATTGAAGTTAGGTTAAATTTAGGTTTATAAAACACAAATTTATAATAACGGTTATATTATATTTATTAAAACCTAAATTAATTAGTTAAAAACTATTTACCAAGGTAAAAGCCAAAATGGTAAAGTGTAAAAATTTAATGGTAAATGACTCAAAAGATGTTTAAAACATGTTTTCAAATGAATAGTTGAATATTAATTGATCCACACACATCTATACTCAACTATAGACCAATTTTTGAGCCATTTATTAAACCTTGGGGTTTTATTACATATTTCTCATAAAATAAATTTAATTCTTTTGATAGCTTGCGATATATACAAACATGAGTTTAAATGAACCATAATATAAGTAATATTATTTAAACATGACTATTATAAACTATCCATTAAAAGTGGTGATATATATATATATATATTAATAATAACATTATGAAAAATATTTATAAATGTTTAATATAATGTAAATGTATTGAAAATAAGTACTGAGTTTTTAGTAAAATCATTTCATGCTTCAAAAATATATTTTCATCAAAATGGTTTTAATTGATTTTTGTGAGAAAATATTATAATTAATTTATAGAAATTTTATTTATTTTATTTTATAAAAAGGACATAATTTTTTAAATAATATTATCAAAATTATATTTGGATCAAATTTTAGTATTTTTTTGAAAATATTGATTTTTCAATGAATAGTGAATATAGTAATTTTTATTGAAAACTGCCTTTTCATTTCAAGAATTTAAAAGTATTTTTTTAGTTTAAAATGATTTAAAAGTAAAATTAGTTTATTTATATTATTAACAATCCAATCTATGTTATTATAATCAATTTTATGCTTCATTTGGATATAAAAACCTTTATACTTAAAGAGACGTTCTTTTCTGTAAAATCGATTTTCATCGCATTTTACTAGTTTAATTTTAAATTAAATTATGATACATATATGAATTTATTTTGATAAAATTTATTAAATATTTTTAACTAAAATAATTAATATAATTTAATAGGTTCAAATTATTATTTTTTTATTATGAATATTAACTATAGAAAATATTGTTCACCTTGGTAAAAGATGTAGAATTAGGGTTAAAAATAGGGTAAAACATTAAAATATATATAACACATGACTTTATACTATTATTTGAATGGTTATAGACTAAATTTATTCTTAATTAATTTAATAATTTATTTTAAATCATTATTTTTAATTTGTAAAACCCCTACTCAACCTTTTGTGAAGATAAGTTATATTTTATTCAAAATAAAAACTATTTTTGGGTCTTTGCATTTAATGGCATGTTTAGAATATTCCACTAGGGTTTTTTCCTGAAAAACAAATTATAATAATATTTTTTTAGTTTATTATTTAAATAAAAGATCATTTAAATTAATTTATTAATTATTTTTGAGGTAAAATTATTTTTAATCTTAAATCATGTATTTTCCTAAAAACTGTTTTTCTTGCATTTTTTTTATATTAAAAGTAATTTCTACCACCTATAAAAATAAAATATGATAAAACTGATTCCAAATCTGGAACATAATTTACAAAAAAAATCCACTTTTATTTTTGGTCATATAATTATGTTATCGTGGTAAAAAATCAAGTAATCCCGATTAAGGTTAAAATGAGTTTAAAGTGGTTTAACTAGGAGATAAGGATTAAAATGTAACCAAAACTCTCCCAAATGTGATTTTTTGAGTTTATTTAAACCTTATAACATCTTATATAAACATTTTGTATGCCTTATTGCAACTTTACATGATTATGGTATGTATATTATTTAATCCTGTAAGTAATTCCATTTGTGTTTTTCCCACCCTTATAAAAGGATACCACTTATCCTCTCTTATCCATACTTAATGAGAATTATATATCATCCAATACCTATGATAATTCCTTATTATATTCCTTACTCACATCCTATATCTAATTTTATTTCCAAAATACTATCCTTTTAAGGATTAATATGTAAGATAAAAGAGATTTCTTAAGAAAAAGGTATAGCTCTTAACTAGGTACTTTCAATCTTGTTTCTTCTTCTACCTCCTCCAAATATAAAGTATTTTTAATAAAAACTAAAATAATTATCATAAATATACTAAAATTTTATAATTATTATGTAACCACTATTATTCACTCTCTTTTCCATCAAATTGGAAATAAAAGTATATCTCGTGCATACGTGTGGACTATCACCACCAAATAGTGATATAATTTATTTTCCACCACCAACATTCATGATTGATTTTATATTTGATTTAATGTTTATATATGATAATTATGATATTATTATGGTTATTTAGTGATGAAATATTATTTATATTTCTTTTTTTCTTTTCATTAGAAAATTAAAATATCGTTCATGCGTACATACGGCCTACCATCTCTATGAATGGTGTTGATTATTTTTCAATCTATACATTTTATGGATGAATCAATATATATATAAATAATGAATATATATAATATTTATATCATGATTAAAATTATAATTATTATTAAACCATGATCAAATTTTAAGGTTCGGAACTTCTGAAATGAAACTCCCATGAAAAATGAAAAGTTAACACACACAAATGATGATTTTAATAAGGAATTAATGATAAATGTGTGTTAAAATGTTATAATTGTATAATATATGATATTATAAGTATTTAATTTACTCCATTATATAATTATTATAATTTTAAATTTATTATAATGGAGGTTAGATCACTTTTCAAGCAAGTCTAACTTAAGGGAAGGGATTTTCATCTCACTTTTATTTCTACGAGACACATGTCATATTCAGAACTTGTTTATTTTATATAGTGAATATACTACCCATGAATTTATTTTACGATATTTCTAATGAAAATTATCTATATTTAAAAACCCATATATTTTTTTCCCTTTCATGTGGTTTTGATTCAAAAGTTACTAAAGGGGTAAGTGTTTTATATTACAATCTCATTATTTATCGAGATTATTTATGATTATGTTTATATTGATGAAATTTAATGATATACCACTCAATAATCTCACAAATTTTCTTATACTATGGTTATTAATTTAATTTTAAATTAATAATACAATTTCCTTCTCTTTGGTACTTAAAATGATACAAAAATGTTTTCTAATAAAAATATAATTTATTTCTTCTTTGGCCAGGTATATTTCTCTTTGGTGATCATGTATTATTCAAAATATTTTCAATAATATTTTTACTATTCCCCAATTATAATTTAAATTAATTTTTACACATATTTTAATTTTTTATAAAAAAATTAAGATAATATTATTTTTGTTTTTAAACGATTTACTTTTAAATTTTTACCTAAAATGTAACATAAATCTTCGTTTTAACATGCATGGCATGAAAATAATTTCTCGCCATCTTGAACACTCCAAGATTTTATGATTACTTTATGATTTTCCATATTTATTTTCAAATAAAATATTTTCTATGATATATTGTGAATTTTTATATTTGAAATAAGGTGTTTCAAAATGAAAAGGGTTTTTCCTCATGAAGTATTCCAAGTTATATTTTAAATGATTTTTAATTTATTATAAAATAATTTCAGGTTACTTATAATTTAGTTGGGATGCTATCCAATTATCCCATCCTTGTTCTTTCCATGTATGTTTTATGATTATTATTATTATTATATGTTTATGGAACCCATTTATTTTCCACGGGTTATTTTATCCTAAAATGTTTATGAAACTAATTTCCTTTCTATAGGTTATAATTTATGATGAATGATTTATGATATTATGAAACACATATTAATGGATTATGATTATGTTATGGGTGGGATCATAAATATATACCAGTATAATTCATTTGTTAAAGATGGATATATCATGAGATAATAAGGACCGGAATAGAGAGTGATCCCATTTTAGTAAGGGGCTCTGTCCACTATGATAGTCTTAGAGTGAACCTTGACTAAGGATATATTGGAATGGGGTGTGAACCCAATCCACTATTATAGTATTGTTATTGATCCTTGACTAAGGAAAAATATTATATTATTATGTTTATGCCATAAACTTATGTCTAATCATAATGTTATTCTCTCATGGAATGTGTTCATTGATTCGTTTATGACTCATGTCTTGAATACTGCCATGATTTATGAAATTATTCAATATTATGATCTATGATATGCTGGTTCATATTTTTAAATGTTAATATCATGTTATCATGGCATTATTCTCATATTAGGTTTTAGTGATCATTGATATCTCCCTTGTTTAACCTTACAGAGTATCTGAGATCACCCTTTCTTATGTTTCCTTTCACTCAGTTATGAAGAAATTTTTTAATTTGGTTATGTGTAAGAAAAGTACTAAGTGGGGTGATATTTGTGAGTAATGTTGAATATCGTTCATTAAATAAGAAGATTGTGTATCTGGTCTCCAATGACATGAAACCTTTATGGTCCATGAGCATGTATTTGTAAAATATATTTATTATTCATCTATTAAGATGTAATATATATTTATAAAAAGTATTATTCACTATATTTGACCCTTGAATAGTATCAAGGCATCATTGAGAAGTAATGGGTATTTAAAAAACATTTTCATCTGCTAATAAAAGGGGCCTCTCAGTACCACTTTAAGACTACTCTAAGTTTCAGTTTCTTCTTTAAAATCTACATAACTTACCTATCCTAGAAGAATCATACACCTCTATAATCCACGAGTATCTAGAATTTATCTTAATCCCTTTATTTCCAAGAATACTTTCAAGATAAAGTCCAACCTATCCATGTAAGTAATATTACACCTTATTCTTTTCTTCTTAATCTTCCTCTACCCCATAAAATATTCTCTATCCATGAAGGTATGATAAGATAAGTAATATTAATATGTATAAATTTATTATACTAATAGAATATCAAAATTATACCTCCCTGCAAAACCATTTTAAAAATGAATATGTTGTCATGCGTCTGTGTGGACTACCACCTCCATGAATGGTGGGTTCAATTTTTCATAAAATATTTTCATAGAAGATTTAAAATAGTTATTTAATGATAAAATATAATATTCATAACATGAATTATATTCTTAAGTTATAAATTATTTTATTTTTATCTCCCCTCTCATTCTATGGAAAATGAAAACTCATCTGTGTACATGTAGACTACAACCTCCATGGAACGTTGAATTTTTTTTTCCAGTTATTTACTAACATGGATTGGTATAAAAATTTATCTAATTTATAAAAATTATATTTATTAAGATATTAATGTTATTTAATTATAATATTTAAAAAACAATATTTAATTTTAATAATAAAGGGTTATAGTAATATTAACCACAATAAATAAATATATCAAGGAAACATTCTAAATTTGAGTCTATTTTGGAAACCTATAAAACTATATATTTTTTGTGATAATGGAACAATAAATGAAATTAAAACCTAAAATTACAGATATTATTAAGAAATTTTATAGCACATTTGACAATGGTAAAAATACTAAGAGTGTTACAGAGAAATTAACCGGAAAACCTTAGGTAACTGACATATTCAAAAACTATTTAATATTTTAATAAAACCTTATAATAAATAAAACATATAAAAATAAATTTAAATTAAAAACATTATTAATAAATTTTTTAATAAACTTACTTTTATTCTATAGGATATTAGGAGCACATATAAAATAAATCAGGACCTAAGTTAAGGGATTTTTTATCTCAATTTTGTTTCATTAAGATATGATCCATGTTCACCAATTATTCCTTTTTCAAGGTGTAAAAATTGGAAATATATTTAATTTTTCTATAACTTTTATGAAATAAAATGGATTTAAAAAAAATATCTTGTTCTACCTTCCATATATTTTCAATTTAAAATGTTGCGATGTTGTAAGGATTTTTATTAACTGAAACCTCCTTTCTTTTGGTTATGATTTCCCATTTTGAACTTCTTAATTCTATGATTAGTTCCTTACACCATAATATTTTATATTTAAATTTATATCCCTCTATGAAAATTAAAAATTTTGATTCGATTCATCCTCCTAGATCAATTTCATCCCCATAAAAGAATGACATTGTTAAAAAATAATTCTCAATCTCTTTAACGTTGTTTTTCCTCTTTGTCCATATTTTTTCTTCCCACCAATGTTATCATTTAAATTTGAAAACCTAATTATCTGTTATCTCATGTAACCTATATATTTTACATATTATATTTTTATAATAATTTTAATTATTTTCTTTTATGATGTTGGATTTCAAAAAATAATATTTAAGACATAAAAATAAAATTTCTATGTTTCTTATTTTATGTCTGTTACCAACCCCAACAAATATTTTAGCAATGAATAGATTTTAAAAAACCCTCATTTATTTATGGAAAACCAAACTATTTCAAAAAAAATTAAAGTAAAATATCAATCCATTTCTTTCTTAAAGGATCATTTTGTAATTTTGAAAGGCATCACCTTTATGGTTTGAATTTATTATTAATTATTCTTAATCCTTATGATGAATTTTTATATATATTAAATTAGTTTTCATGGAATATTCTTATTTATTAGATTATAAGAATCGAAAGTAATTTAATTCCTTCTTATCTTGTGAATTATTATGATATAGCCTTCAGTTATGCCTTAATATAGGATTATGAAACCCACTTATTTCATATGAGTTTTATCATTATTGTGATCTATGTATGGCTTATTTTCCTCTTTTGGAAAACATATTCATGTACATATAATGAAAATTATATTTTTTTTCTAATAGAGCTCCAAAGAAATGGTTATTGTTTACATATCATGATATACAAGGTATGATTCATGGGAGGATAGCGTAAGAACACTATGTCATGTTTCTTAGTAGTGAGAATTGACCTATGCTTATGGTTCATAGGAAGTTAGCCTAAGAAAAATTTGTTTTTTTCTTGGTGGTGGACCTCAAAATATGCTTATTATGTTATTATTTATGTTATTTCCACATATTTATGATTACTTGAACATATTATATCATTTCCTTATACCAAATTTCTATTATTATATCACACTTATGTTATGGTGCATGTTTTTTCTTTAGATATTACATGTCCTTCCTTCATGACTTATAGAAAACTCTTATTGTTAAATGTTCTTCTAATAAATAAAATTTCCCTGCTCATGTTTTTATCAGTCTTATGATCCAACCCTTGAAAACATATTGATAAGTTTTTTCATATTAAGAATTTTATCTCACCTATTTCTTATGATTCCATTACCTTGGTTACAAATAAAGGTGAAACTTATAATAAATCTATAAGGGGTATTGAAGAGTTATATTTTGGAAAAATGTTTAAAAGTTTTTTCAAATAAAATTATTATGTTAATAGTCCTCAAATACACTAAACCAAAAGGTTCACTGAAAAATATGAGATTATTTATAAATGTAATTTTAAACTTTTAATAATGAAGTAAAATAAGGATATCTTATTTTTGGGTCATTATGGTTGGTATCAAATGGGGGTTTAGTAATTTTTTAGGATTATTCTAGTTATATTTTGGGATTAGGATTGGATAAAATTAGTTAAAACCCTGTGTATAAGTCTAAAGAATATTTCTATGTGTATGATAACATCTCAAAGTATTCATGAAGTATATAGTATCAATTTTCCTAAAAATTACATCCCTTTTAGGATACTAGAAAGTGTATATGGCGTGTATGGGATTATCCAAGGGGTAATAACACTGAAAAGGGTTAGTTGAGTTTTGACTCGATAATCACTTGACTCATGATGAGTGGTTCTAAGACTACATACCTGGATAGTAACTCTCTGGGGATATTGTTTGGTTGATAAAATTATATTTATAATCCATGAAAAAGGATTTTATTAGGTTAAGGATTTAGCTAAAGAATTATGAGATAAACCAACCTAAATAAACCTAGATTGAACATTGAGTAATTTAGGTTGAACTAAAATCTAATTTGATGGTTTCAATGATTAAACATTTGGTGGTTTAGTTTTTCAAGAGATAAAAATTTATGATAATTATTTTATGATTTTAATTGATTGTAACTTTCGTTAAACACTTTTAGTTTTAGTAATTGTTGAAGCCTAAAGTAATCAAGTTGATAATGGATGTCATGTACAAAGTATAGATTTCCCAAATGAGATACTTTATGGGATAAGATCTAGATTGATAAATCTTGTGATTATTCCAACCAGATATCAAGAATTAAGATCAACTACCTGATCGTGGTTAGATTCCAAAACATACCAAAGAAGAGAAGGATATAGTATCATGTAATTTCATATTTTGGGACCCTCCATGTTATTGTAGTTTTCATAATCACAAATAATGTCAATATACAGATTCTACTCATTCATGCGATTTTAATATCTCTCTGAGAATTAATCATATCATACAATAACATATACTTTAATAAATCAATCAATTATATTCTTGAATAAATATGTTTACAAATGTATTTATACATAAACTTTTTCATAACACTTACTCTGGTAATATAGACACGTTGAAATGTTTCTAGATTCCCTGGCACTGATGGTTAGTTCGATAGACCGAAGTTACACACACCGAAACTGAAGTCGACACACCGAAATCGAAGTCAACACACCAAAACCTAAGTCGAAACACCCAAACCGAAGTCGAAACACCGAAGTTTGATAGACCGAAGTTGACACATCGAAGTTCGACAAACCAAAGTGGACACACCGAAGTTTGACAGACTGAACTCGACACACCGAACATGATACACCGAAGATGACATACCGATGTTATTCAACCTAAGTCAATACATCGAAGTTAACACACCATAGTTCGATAGAACTAAGTCAACAAACCGAGTAAGATACACCAAATATGATAGACCGATGTTATCAAACCGAAGAGAACAGACCGAAGATGAATCACCGATTGTTATAAATAACAGTTTCGAGCTTATTAATTAAAATTTATTTCTAACGTTCATATTTAGACAAATTAATGTTTATGAAATTTTTTTAATGTTGTCTCTAGGAAAATTCATAGACAGTACGAGGTACATGAACGTTCAAAGATCTTCATTCCTAGAGGATATTAGAGTATAAAAGGACCCCATTCTTCACATCAAAAATTAAGAAGCACACAGAGCAGTACATTAAGTATTACATGCTGAGACACACTGAGACACAGACTGTGTGAATACAAAAAGAGAGAAACTAAGTGATTGAGATCACAAGAATATTGTAACAAGAAAATTTCTTCAAAAATCTCAGTGTACATGGAGATCTTGAAGAGTTAAACCTTTTCACTCCTTGAAGATGGATTACAGAAACTACGATACTCTATTCTGAAGACAACATTCAGAAGAAGACTTAAAGACCTTTTTCTCAACATCGATTGAGTCTAGATCATTACTTCATAACACATACAGAATTAATAACTCTATTATATTTCTTATCTTAGTTGTGTATCTTTTATTTACTTTCGATCATAGTGTGCATCTGTATAATAACACACTTTGTCTCCTGTATTAAACTGAAGGATACAAGATATCCTTACTCAATCATTCTTTTACCCTTGTGTATATCCACTGAGAAGTGTCGAAGAGATCCCTATGTAGCCTGGTAGTTTGTACCCATGAAGAACTGTGGAAGAGGTCCTCGTGTGTCCTGGACAGTACTGATTACTATTGTGAACCCCGATCCAGGGTGTGGATCAAAAGTTTATTAATATAAACATCTTGGTGGTAGGTGATCACCAAGTGGAGAGTACTAAGTCTCTTCTTGAGTCTGAACCTCTTGTTGTATCTGTTGTATTGATTATCTTATATTTCTTATATGATATGTATTTCATGTATTAAGATAACTTGAACTTTTATAATTAGTTTAGCAAGTGTTTACATTTGTTTTGAATCAGTAAGTTTTTCTTGGAAATCATTGTTAATCAATAGGTTAATAAAACTGAGAACTAATCAATCTTCTAAGAATCAAATGAACCTTAAAGACATTTATAAATTCACTACAAATTGACTTTGAGTTTATTCTTATAGAGGGGTTTTATTTTGTAAATAATCTTTTTAAAACATAAGTTTTTATTGATACTCAATTCACCTCCCCCCCTCCCTCTTGAGTCATCTACTCCGACCAACATTTGGTATCAGAGGATTATTTAATTTCAATTTTTTATGATTATTATCAACTCTGATTATAGTTGTTTACTAAAGATCTTAAAATTTCTATTATTTCTAAATTTTTATCTCTTTGATATTCTTTTACAGTCTTTATCATGGAAAATAGTCTAGAAGGGGATGCTACTAATATACCACATTTCTTTAATGGAACTAACTATGGTCAGTCGAAACATAAAATGAAGATACATCAAGAAAGTATGGGCTTTGAAATCTGTACTTCTATTAAAAGTAAATATACAATACCTAAAACTTCTAGAAGCACTTGGGATTAATCTATCAAATCTGCCTATAACAATAACTGTAAAGCAATGAATTATCTTTATTATGCCCTAGGGGATGAATAATTTAACCTTATTTCTACCTATAAAACTGCATATAAAATTTGGGATACTTTAGCTATCTCTCATGAGGGAAAAAATAATGTTAAAGAAATGAGACTAAATACATACACTATTAAATATGATAATTTTAAAATGAAGCCTGATGAACCTATCTCTGAAATGTATCTCAGGTTCAATAAAATAGTGAACAGTATGAGTCTTCTTGGGAAACTAGTGGACAACAAGGAACAAATCATGAGACTGTTTCGATGCCTACCTGACAGATGGAGAGGAACTTATGTTTATATTCGAGAATCTTATGACATAGGCAAACTTCTGGGGAAGGAACTAATTGGAAAGCTTATGATGTATGAAGAAGAACTTAAAGTAAATAAAGAAATATATGAGGAACCAAGGAAGAAGTCAGTAGCATTCAAGACTTCAACTTCAAAGAGAAAAGATAAATAAAAGATTCAAGTTCCTGTAGACTATTCCACTAGTGAACAGTTAGATTCATACATTGATGAGGAAATGGCTCATCTTGCTAGAAGGTTAAAAAAGTTCTACCGAAAGAATAAACTCTTCAGGAAGCCAGGCTATAAGGGAAATTATGATAGTAAAGGACAATAGAAGAAATACAGAAAATGGAATGACAACTCAAATGAGATAATCTGCTATGAGTGAAAATGAAAAGGTCATGTGAAGGTATACTTCCCCAAGCTGAAATTTAAGAAGAAATATAAAGATATGGTAAAGGGATATAAAAAAGCTATGAAATCTACTTGGAGTGCTTCAGAAGACAAGTCCAATGGATCTGATACTTCTGATAGTGAACTAAAAAAGCATGCCAACTTATTTCATGACAAAAAAATCTAAGGTAACACTTAACTCTCCTATACATAATGCATGTTATTCTAAGAATAATATTGAGTCACATAATGATAAATATATATCTAAGGATGAATTATTTGAATACTATGAAATGATTGAGGATATCATTAATGAGCTCAAGGATAAATATAAATTATTAAAAAGCCAACATGCTCTAAATGATAATTGCAAATATGATCTGGATATTGAAAAGGAATAATGTGCCCAGCTGTTAAAAGAAAATAATGAACTCAAATTATCAAATGAGAAATTAAAGAGATATCTTGAGAAGTTCACTGCTGGTATAGATACTTTGACTCAGTTTCTAGGAAAACAGATTGCCCCAAAATATACTTTTGGGATAGGTTATTAACCAAGTCAAAGAAATTTATCTAAATCACATTTTGTATCCAAATCTAGAAAATCTACTACTATTTTCAAAAAAAATAATTGAACTGCAAGTTCCAGCCTCTCAAATTCTTTTACTGTATCCAATTCCACAGGACCAAATAAATTATATTATTCAAATACTCTATATTCTGCATATAGGAAACCCATAAGACAGTAGTGTGTTCCTAAAACCTTTATTACTAATGTTTGTGGACCCAGACAAATATGGGTACCAAAATCGTTTCTTGGTTAAACTGTTTTGTAGGTAAATTGCCTAAAGAGTTCCTGTAAAAAGATTTGGTACTCGGACAGTGGGTGTTCAAGGAATATGACAGGGGATTTTTCAAGCTTTAAAATTCTTATCAAAATTGATGGAGGACATGTCACATTTGGTGACAATGGTAAAGGAAAAATCATTGGCCTATGTCAGATTGGTAAAACTAACTCTATTTAAATTTCTAAAGTACTGTATGTTGATGGAATCAAGTATAACTTGCTTAGAATATCTAAATTGTGTGATGATGGATTTAATTTTAAGTTTAAAAATGATTCATGCCATGTTTTTTATGCCCATAATAACTTAGTATTTACTTCTTTAAGAAATGATAATGTATATGCTATAAATTTAGACACACTAACCTCAAAAAATGTCTCTTTTCTAAATGCCTTTCACAAAGAGTCATTTCTCTGGCATAGAATACAAGGACATTGTAATATACACTCTCTTAGGAAGTTAATTAGAAAAGGCTTAGTTAGAGACTTACCCAAATTAGAGTTTCCAGAAAATAAAGTATTTAATCCTTGTCAAAAAGGAAAGCAACATAAAATATCTTTCAACCCAAAGAAAGATGTAACTACTTCTCAACCTCTCGAGTTGGTTCACATGGACTTGTTTGGACCATCTAGAGTTTTGAGTCTCGATGGGAAGCACTATCTTTATGTTCTTGTAGATGATTTTTCAAGGTATACCTGGACCTTTTTCATGGCTCATAAAAGTGAAGCATGTTCTCACTTTACCAAGTATTCTAGGACTGTAAAAAATATTAGTGGACTTAAGATTAAATCCTTAAGAAGTAATCATGGTTATGAGTTTGAGAATCAAGATTTTGAATCCATATGCTCACCAAATGGCTATAATCATAACTTCTTTGCACCTAGAACACCTCAAAATAATGGTGTGGTAGAAAGATGGAATAGAACCTTATAAGAAATTTCCTAGACTATGCTCAATGAATATGATATACCCATTTATTTTTGGGTTGAAGCTGTTAATACAGCTTGCTACATAATAAATAGAGTCTTAATTAGACCCATTATTAAGAAAACTCCTTATGAGTTGTGGAATAATAGGAAACCCAAAGTAGGTTATTTTAAAGTGTTTGGGTGTAATGTTTATATCCTAAATACTAAAGATATTTTAGATAAATTTTCCTCGAAAAGTGATGAAGGAATATTTCTTGGATATTCTACATCAAGAAAATCCTATAGATTCTTTAACAAGAAGACCAAATGTGTGGAGGAATCTGTACACATCAAGTTTGATGAAGCAGATCCACATGAGCCCAAGACCTGACTAGAAAATAATGAAGAGGATATGTCCAATCTGGACATTAAGGATAAAATTGCAAATCATCATGAGAAGGATATAGTGAAAACATCCAGTTCTGACATTTCTCCTCACCATAATCGTAGTGAACCATATCAACCTAACCAACTTTAAATATCAAATCATACTTTCTCAAGACCAACTAGAACCCTTAGGAATCATCCCTTAGATGTTGTCATTGGAGATTTAGATAGAGGAACACAAACCAGAGCTTCCTTGAGAAATCAGGTTGAACATCAAGCCTTCTTGTTATAGCTTGAACCTAAAAATATCAATGATGTTATCAATGATGAATTTTGGGTAATGTCCATGAAAGAAGAACTTAATTAGTTTGAAATAAGTAAAGTTTGGAAACTTGTAGATAGACCTAAGGATACTTTAACCATATGAACCAAATGGGTGTTTATAAATAAGGTAGATGAAGCTGGAAATATTGTTAGAAACAAAGATAGACTAGTTTCACAAGGATATAGTCAAGCATAATGAATTGATTATGAAGAGACCTTTGCACCAGTAGCTAGACTTAAATAAATTAGGATCTTACTTTCCTATGCAGCACACGTGGATTTTAAAATTTATCAAATGGATGTCAAAATTTCATTCTTAAATGGTTATATAATTGAGGATTTTTTTGTTGAACAACCACCAGGTTTTAAAAATCCACATTTTCCAAATCATGTGTTCAAATTATCAAAAGTTTTATATCGTTTGAAACAAGATCCAAGAGCTTGGTATGAATGGTTGAGTAACTTTCTTATTTCTAAAGGTTTTACAAAAGGACTTTCAGATCCCACTTTGTTTATAAAAAGAATTTCAAAAAAAATTTAATAGCCCAAATATATATAGATGATATTATTTTTGGATCTTCTAAAAATTATTTATGTGATGACTTTTCAAGCATAATGCAAAGTGAGTTTGAAATGAGTTTAATGGGTGAACTTAAGTATTTTCTTGGATTTAAAATAATTCAAAATAAAGAAGGTGTTATCATAAATCAAGGTAAGTATACAAAATATCTTTTGAAAAGATATGGATTTGATAGCATTAAGAGTATTGAAACCCTTATGAGTTATACATGTAAGTTAGATCTAGATAAAAATGGAAAATCAATTGATCAAACTGCTTATAGAGGAATGATTGGGAGTTTGCTATACTTAACTGCAAGTAGGCGGGATATTATTTTCAGTGTGTGTATGTGTGTGATATTTAAAGAAAACCCAAAAGAGTCAAACCTAAATAGTGTTAAAATAATTTTCAAATACCTCAAGTACACAACTAATTTAAGATTTTTCTATCCTAAAGGACAACCTTTTGAGTTAATTAGATATTAAAATACTGATTTTGGTGGATGTAAATTAGATAGAAATAGTACCTCTGGAACATGTCACTTTTTTGGAAAAGTCACTAATACCATGGTGTAGTAAAAAGAAAAATGCAGTTTCATTATCAACTACTGAAGCAGTGTACATTGTTGTTGGTAGTTGTTGTGCAAAAATTTTTTGGATGAAACACACCTTATTAGACTATGGATTTTAATTCATACATATCCCCATAAATTGTGACAACACTAGTGCTATTAATATTTCTAAGAATCCAATTTCTCAGTCTAGAAAAAAACATATTGATGTAAGACATCACTTTTTGAGTGATCATTATCAAAAAGGTTATATAACTCTTGAGTGTATTGGGACTGAACATCAACTTGATGATATATTTACTAAACCCTTAAATTCTAAGAGAATGAACTACACCAGACATGAACTAGGAATGATAAATCAGTAACCAATCTTTGTAAAACTGATCTTTGTGAAATTGATCTTTGTGAAACCAATTTTTTTGAAACCAATATTTGTAAAACCGATCTTTGTGAAATCGATCTTTTTGAAACCGATATTTTTGAAAGCAATATTTGTAAAATAGATCTTTGTAAAACTGATCTTTGTGAAACTGATATTTCTAAAACTGATCTTTCTAAAACCGATCTCCTGTGAAACCGATTTCCTTTAAACTGATTCTTTGACCCCGATATATTTAATGGTTTTTTTGTAAATTCAATCTGCATTAAATGAAACAAAATTGTTTTATCTCTTTCAACTTTCCACATTTAAATTTTATGTATTACGATTTACAATCTCTAAATGATATATTAAGTCCAATCCAACCCAAACTTTCACCTTCTCCATAGCTGTAAATCCTTCTACCTTTAGTCACACTCTCTCTTGACTCTCGACCTCTCAACACAGTTGGAATCAGAAGCTTTGTCGTGTCTAGGACTAATCGAGCAATAGAAGAACCCCGAAAATCTCCTCCTACTAAGTGTCAGAAAGGTGAGTCCAGTGGGACTAGGAAATTGAGATTAGAAAGCCGAGTAGTAACAGTTGAAAAGGAGGTGTTTTCTAAGTGGCTTCTATCAAGAAAATATTTTCTGTTAAAGGTACTGGAATCTCAAGGGTGGCCTACTTGGTTCAACAACAATGAAAGACCCTATTATACCAAACTTGTGCAAAAATTCTATCAACATTTGAGTATATCACTAGATGAAGCTGAGGCAGAAAAGATGAGATCTATGGTAAAGGGAAAAGGAAGTTTTTTTCTCTTCGAAGGAATGGGTTGAATGCTTATAGGTGCCTCATAAAGGTGTCTATGCTGACTATCATGGTAATATTCAACCTTCTTTAAACTTGTTTTCCTACAAAGATGCTCTAAAGGAGCTGAATGGAAATGGAGAATCTAGAAGGACAGTTGCAAATGAATTCTAATGAGAAGTGATATTGATTTTTAAGTTCATATAGCATCAAATCTTCCCAAGGAAGGGAGATTTCTCTGCTGTGAAATATCAGGATGTATTTTTGATCTCTTTGTTGAAACAATGAATAAAGGTGAATTTGTGCAACTTTATTATAGTTCATATCTCAGATTTGATTAATCCATCTAAAAAGTCAACCTTCTTATACTATCCAAGGATGATTTCTGCCATGTTGAAAAAATTAGATTGTGTAGAAGATGGAGATGAAGTGATAAGTGCCTACAGTGGCTTTTATCTTCAGAAATTCATTTTTAAGAGAATAAAAATATTATGGAACCTATGTAAAAGATGTTCGGTAGGAGATGAAGAAATGTTGTATAAAAATTTCAACCCAGTTGATCATCCTTCTAGACCAAAGGACAAAGTTGATCTAGGCCTCAAACCTAGAGAAGTTCTGGTTTATTCTGATGAGGATACTGAACCTGAGGTGCCAAGGGAGGAAGGATCTCCTTTTTACAATAGGAGTGATCCTGATATTTCTGAAAGTCCCAAAATACAACTTATGGACCTTCTAGTCCACCTATGGAATTTCCCTAAAGATAATCTTTATTAGGTGATGAAGAAGGGGAAGAAACTGAAGTTACTGGAGTTGAAGGCTATGTAAGTAAATCAGATGAGGAATCTGATGATGGTGGTGGTGGTGACAATGGTGATGATGAAGGATGTGTTGAGCATGTGAGTGACTCTCTAAAAGTGGGAAAAAATGTGGTTGACAGATCCAGTGAGGAATTTGTTCATGGAGCTGGCGATGGAATTGAGCCTACTGATCAACAGGCTGATGGTCATAGAGAGTCTGATCATGAGGACAGACCACTCCATCCTAATGCTGAGAAACAAGAGCTCATTAAGGAGTTGAATGATCTTATGGCTACTGACCAATAGAAAGAAGATGTTGTTCCAGTGCCTCAAATTGAGGAAGTACCTGGTGAAGCTGAAGTAGTTTGATCTCGGGCAGAACATGAAGTCTGGTTGGTTCCTACTCTCAGACAAGTTGTTATGGCCCGAGACCATGATGATGTACTTGATGATATTTATGTTATTCCTCGGCCTAAGGTAAGAAGGGTTAGAATGGAAACTATTGATTCAAAATACTGTACCTATACTAGATAATGGAATGGTGATATAGGATATATTCTTTTTAGTTTAGATTATGACTCAGATGAGGAAAGGTTACCTACGCCTCCTGTTACACAACTCCATGCTGACCTAGAACTTGATTCACCTATTCAACTAGCTAAATCTATACCTCGAGAACCTATAGTGTAGTTAGTGCCCAGTGACTATGTCACTAAGGCTGGTTTGGAAAAATTTAATAATGAGCTATGTGAGTCTGTATTAGCTTCAGTGGGATCTAGAAATGAAGCCTCTACCTCCATAAGTATCTCATATGGTGATGCAGTAAAAATTGAAAGATTATTAATTCAGGAGATTAAACCGAATCTTATTACTATAGAAGAAACTATTATTAGACACAACAACTTGCTTAGAGAAGAAGTAATAAAGATGAGAAATGAGCTGAATTCCCTAACCTCTGACTTCAATACATCCTTTAGTGGTGTTCTGGAGGTTCTTAGAAACTTAGTAACTCATCTACTCAGCGTTGACCTGAAAAACTTTAAAGAATAACTTGGAAAAATGTTGGCTGGCCCATCCAGTTCTAGGAGTGGAAGAATTGTTGTTGCTAATTTGGAGTCTCTCATGGCTATTATGAGAGAGTAAATTCAAAAACTTCAGAGTGATTTAGATAAAGAAACCCTTGAAAAATTACATCGAAATATCGATCTTGTATACAATATGGTCAGACAGTTCACAAATGAAGCCTATGCAGCTCAGAAAGAAATTAGGGAAAAGGTGGAAAAGTATTTCACTAAGATATATACCAAGCATGATCTCATCACCAGTTTCAAGTTTCTTATAGAAAATATTAGAATTCCTCTAGTCAAAGAGGCCTTCAAAAAGCAATTTCTACAATTGAAGGAGTTTAAACCTTTGCTAAGTAAATTTATGGATAATAAGGATGACTTCAAGAAGGAAATGCAAAATGGTGGTGAAATCATAAATGACATTATCAACTTTATCAAATTGTATCTGCATGTTCAGGCCGAGGCTATTGTAGTCCCTTCAACTACTTCAATTGGTACTGCCTCTCAGCCTCCTTCTCCAATGACTGTCTCTCAATCTCTTACTCAGTTTTGACCGATCATTACTGAGTAGTCTCCAAGTCGTGTGTTGTCAGAGAGAAGGCCTATCCTTGTAGCGATTGTCCCTACTGGGGTGTCCCTACCTGGTGTTATCCTCAAACCACCTCCTTTCTATACCACTCCCAAACCCTCTCCCTCTCCATTGGATCCTTCAGACAAAGGAAAATCTCCTATTCATCCAAACCCTTAAGCTTAATGGCGGATTGTATCTTTTGATAGGTATTTGATCTTTTGGTTTTCCTTGTACACTTATGCTTTTTAATGGAAATTCTTATGGTATCTTTCATTTATATTATTTCTCCTTACTACTTTTCTATTTTTGTTAATCCCAAAAGGGGGAGAAAATAAGGATGTCATATAAGGATGGCATATACTCTCCTTAATCTATTTAGTGAGGAGGATATTTGTTTTAAATAAATTCTATCAATGAAAAATTTTAGTTATATTGGAAAATTGCATTCTGTTATGTTGAGCTATCTTTGTTCTATATATTTTCATGTATGGAACAATTTGTGATTATCAAAAAGAGGGATATTCTTGGACCCTCCATGATATTGTAGTTTTCATAATCACAAATAATTTCAATATAGAGATTCTACTCTTTCATGAAATTTTAATATCTCTATGAGAATCCATTTTTGTCATACAGAAAAATATACTTCAATAAGTCAATCACTTATATTCATTAATAAATATGTTTACAAATGTATTTATACATAAACTTTTATATAACACTTAGTCTGATAAGACACACACGTCGCAATCTTTCTAGATTCCCTGGCACTGATGGTTAGTTGGACAGACCAAATTTCGACACACCGAAACCGAAGTCAACACACCGAAACCGAAGTCGACACACCGAAACTGAAGTTGACACACCAAAACCAAAATCGACACACCAAAAACGAAGTCGACAAACCAAAGTTCGACAGACTGAAGTTGACACACCGAAGTTCAACAAACCGAAGTTAACACACTGAAGTTCGATAGACTGAAGTCGACACACCGAAGATGATACACGAAAGATGACGGATCGATGTTATCAAAACGAAGTCGACACACCGATGTTGACACACCAAAGTTCGACAGACCGAAGTCGACCCACCAAAGATGATACACCGAAGATGAAAGACCAATGTTATCAAACCGAAGACAACAGACCCAAGATGACTCACCGATTGTTATAAATAATTGTTTTGTTCTTATTAATTCAAATTTATTTCTAACGGTCATATCTGGAAAAATTAATGTTTCTGACATTTTTTTAATGTTTTCTGTAGAAAAATCCATAGATATTATGAGGTACATGCACATGTGAAGATCTTCAGGCCTAGAGGATCCTGGAGTATAAAAGGGACTCATCCTTCACGTCAAAAAGTAAGAAGCACACAGAGTAGTACACAAATTCTTACACACTGATACATGCTGAGACACAGACTGTACGAATACTAAAAGAGAGAAACAAAGTTCTTGATATCACAATAAGATTGTAACAATAAACTTTATTCAAAAATATCAGTGTACATCGAGACCTTTAAAAGTTGAACCCTTTCACTCCTCAAAGATGGATTACAGAAACTACGATACTCTATTTTGAAGACAACTTCCAGAAGAAGAATCAAAGACCTCTTTCTCAACATAGATTGAGTCTAGAGCATTACTTCACAACACATAGATAATTCTTAACTCTATTATATTTCTTAGCTATGTTGTGTATCTTTTATTAACTTTCGAGCAGAGTGTGCATCTGTAGAATAATACACTTTGTTTCCTATATTAAACTGAAGGATACAAGATATCCTTACTCAATCATTCTTTTAATCTTGTGTATACCCACTTAGAAGTGTGGAAGAGGTCCCTGTGTGTCCTGGTAGTTTTTACCCACGAAGAACTATGGAAGAGGTCCTTGTGTGGCCTAGACAGTACTGATTACTGTTGTGAACCCTGATCCAGGGTGTGGATCAAAAGTTTAGTAATATAAATAGCTTGGTGGTAGGTGATCACTAAGTAAAGAAGACTAAGTCTCTGTTTGAAACTGAACCTCTTGTTTTATCAACTGTGTTGATTATTTTATATTTCTTATGTGATATTTATTTCATGTATTAAGATATCCTGAACTTTGAGAGTTAGTTTAGTAAGTGTTTACATTTGTTTTGAATCAGTAAGTTTTCATTGAATGTTTTTTTAATCAATAGGTTAGTAAAACTGAGAACTAATCAATCTTCTGAGAGTGAAATTGAACCTTAAAGACATTTATAAATCCGCTAAAAAATAACTTTGTATTTATTTTTATAGGGGGGGTTATTTTGTAAAGAATCCTTTTAAAACATAAATGTTTATAGATACTCAATTCACCCCTTCCCTCTTAAGTCATCTACTCTAACTAACACATGTTATGAAGATTATAAAAAAAAGAAGATTCAATTTCCATTTATTCAAAAATGTGTGAAGAGGCACCCTATTAAATGCCTCAAAAAAATTTAAAAAATTTATCTATGGTAGAGGAGGGAATAGATAAACTAATTTCTGAGGAAAAATAAAGATCTTAATGGATGTAGTAAAAGTAAAAAAAAATTCTCCCTAAGTTACCACTAAAATTTCAATGCTTTAAATGTGGAAAACTTGGAAATTTTACAATACAATTCCTTAATCCAAGAGACAAAAACAATGATTGGAATACATAACTTCTAAGTCAAAGGGAATAAGGGAAAACCTGTGCAAAAAAACTACTAAAGTGAGTTGCAAAAATGATATGGATTGAGGAACACTAATCATCTACTCAATAACTACGAGTTATGTATTCGTATATTATTCATCCCAATTATTTACAAGTATAATTTTTTAAAATGATATCAAATAATCACCTTGAAAACAAGATGCTGAATTATTAATAAAAAATTCTAATGTTATGGCTATTGTTTCCCAATTTTAAGCTTATGAGAAAGTGTGTAATACAAATCATATTGTCCTTCATTTGGATAAATTTAATGTGATTTTGGAAATGGATTGGTTCTCTCAAATTAGTGGAAACATTATTTAGAATAAGGATATCACATTTCATATCAACCTATGATACTTTCTCAATATAGGGATGATTATGAACACCCTTTCAAAGGAAATTATATAATTTTGATCATGATATTGAATAATGAAAGGATCATAGCTCAAGTAGTATGGAAAAAACTCAATATTCATCTTAAAACTATTCTAAGAAAAAGGATATTTTTATGAGTTTGTAAGGTTTATAACTCTCTATAAATAATATCATGAGTTAGTTCAATCTTTTAGATACCCTCAAATATTTCTATTGGTATATGATAATTAAAATTTTGAGGACACAATTTATTTAAGGGGGGATATAACTCCATAATATTTTACTATAATTTTTTACTTAAAACCAAATGAGTTAATTAGCCTATTTCAAATGCAACACCAAACTAAAAAAACAACGTAACTTTAAAATAAAATTATTAAGTCTCATTATTATAATATATTTGATAAATTATTATGTATTAATGTAAGTAACCATATTATGAAACCTAAAAAGTAAAAGAAAAGAAATGGAATTAGGAAGTGGAAGTCTCCCTTAAGAAGATCACTTTACCAAGATTGTAAAGGATTTGGATTCTCTAAGGTTTTACCTAGACCAATATGAGTCTAAACTATAATAATAATGGTTTGAGTGAAATCATATGTGATATAATTTCAAGATCATACAAATATTTACAAGTTCTATTCTAATGGAAATACTCCCCATGAGTGCCAATGGATATTACCTTATGCGTAGATCTTATGCATAGATCTTGAGTGGATATGTAACTAAAAATTACAATTATATAAAAATGTAATTATTAATTTATTGATCAATTTATTATACTTATTTTACACATTTTTTTATTTTAAAATAAAAAAGAAATTTTATTTACTAATCCATTGATAAAATAAACGAGATATTCTTTGATATTTTTTTAAAATTCAATTTTTTTGTTCTTTTATTAATAAAATAAATATATAAAAGATAAAATATATTTTAGGTAATAAATTAACACTAATATAATTATTAACTGATATAAAATAAGAATAATAATAGTTAATATCTTAAGATCCATTTTCCTATTAAAAGGTTTTTCTTTATATTTTATATTTCCATTTAAAACATAAAATCTTAAACACTAGATTTTAAATTTATAAATATTGATTTAATTTTTAGATTTATCATATCAATATTAGCTTAATATTAGTTATTTTATTTTTCTCAAATAGTTGATTTTTTTAATAGTAAAAATAATACCGATTTTTCTAAAACCATTGATTTTATGACATTATCATAAAACCATAATAACTTTAATGTTTTTGAAAACATATTTATTTAAAAAAAATACTTATAAATATAATTCAATAATTTAAATATTCTTTTTTTTATTTATAAAAATCATGTTTAACATTTTGGAAATATATGTAATATTTTACTTTGAAAACTGTTTTATTCTCCTGTGTTAAAATTATTTTTCATCACTGGAAGAAATTAAATCTAAAAAATTAATTTCATATTTTAGATAAACATTTTAATATTATTTAATAAGTTAAATTTCATTTTTAGTCATAAAATTATTATTACTACGATTAAAGTTAAGGACCATGATGATGGTGAAAGAGTTATTTTCAAAGAATTATTTTATTAATGTTGTGTAATTCTTATTTACTAAAATAAATCTATATATTTTATATAATGACTCTAATATTATGTTTAAAAATAAAATCAAATATATAATCACTCGTTTAATTGGTTATTAATGGTATATAATATTAAAAACACTTAATGATCAAAACATTGTTATTCTACAAAAAATATTTTTTCTATGTATTATATGTTTTAATTTAAAGGTTAATTTTATAATATTTATAAATTGGATTTGATTAAATTAATGTTAAATTTAACTTTATTTCAACCAAATTTGATAAAAAAAATTATCTTATATTTTAGTAAAACCAAAATTACTTAGTTTAAAACAAGTTACCATGGTAAAAAACAAAATGGTAAAGTGTAAAAAAAACTAATGGTAAATGATTCAAAGCATGTATAAAACATGTGTGAAAAATCATGGTTGGGGATTTTCAAATAAAAAAAATTTTGATAAATTATGGAAATTTTTTAGAGATATTGACCGTGAATGGTGTAATAGGATCATTGAGATGTATTGGGTATTTACAAAAATTACATTTCCTCTAATTATAAAAGGGGTCTCTCGCTAGACCTTCAAGGCCACATTAAGTTTCAGTTTTTTCATAAAATATACCTATTTTAAATATCCTAGAAGTCTATTTCACATCTATAATCCCATAGTCGCTATAAATTATCCTAATCCATTCATTTCAAAGAAGAATTTCAGGAAAAAGTTCAAGGTCTTCATTTGAGTAATTTTTACACCTTAGTCTTCTCTTCTTAATCTTCCACTATCCCATAAAATATTATATATAAATAAAGTTATGATAAAATTAGTAATATTAATATATTTATTTTCATTATAGTAATTTCATATCACTCTTTCACCTCCCTACAAAACTATTCATAAAATGAAGACGTCATCATGCATTTGTGCCGATTACCGCCTCCATGAATGACATGTTCTATTTTTTCATAATATTTTTACATGGAAGATTAAAAAGATTCATTTAATGATAAAATATAATATTTTTAGCATGAATAATATTCTTAAATGTTAAATTATTTTATTTTTATACCCCCCCCCCCTCTGATTCTATGGAAAATGAAAGTTTCACCCATGTACATGTTTACTACCATCTCCACAAACGGTGTGTTTTTTTCCCATTACTTCCTAACATGGGTGACTTTAAAAATTTATATAATATTTAAAATTTATATTTATGAAACTATTAATTTTTTTAATGATAATATTTCAAAATTTATAATTAATATTTATAATAAACATTTATAGAAAATTTAACTGTATTAAATGAACATCTCAAGGAACCTTTCTTAATTTGAGTCCATTTTGGAAACCTCTGAAAATGTATATTTTTTTAAAATATAATAATAATGGAAATACACACCTAAAATTGTGGATATTATAAAGAAATTTTACAACACATTTAACAGTGGTCAACATACAAATAGTGTTATATAGAAATTGGCCAATCAACCACATGTAACGAGAATAAGATAAAACTAATTAACAAATGAATAGAACGTGATAATAATTAAACCTTAGAAAATGATTTATAAATGAAATAAATTCTTAATAATGTTTTTTATAAACATAATTTTATAACATAGGATATTAAGTGAAGGTTGTTAAAGAATTATAGCCTAAGGTAAGGTTTTTTTATATCAATTTTATTTCATTAAGATATGATTCATGTTCACCAATTATTATTTTATTGTGTATATATTGGAAATTGATTTAATTTAATAGTAAATTTCATTAAATTTAAGGTATTTACAAATTCATATCATGTTATACCTTCCATTTATTTTAAATTTTAAACATTGTGATGTTGTAATTGTTTTTGTTAACATAAACCCCCTTTCTTTGGGTTATAAGGTCTCATATTGAACTTCTTACTTCTATGATTGGTTCCTTCCACGCTAATATTCTATATTGAAATTTATATTTAAATATAAGAAAATTGACAATTTTTATTCAAATATTCATAATTTATGGATTTCTTTCCTATAAAATTATGACATTATTAAGAATAATTACCATTTTTCTTAATGATGATTATTCCTCATTGTGCATATTTTCCATTCCCGTGAAATTTATCCTTTATATTTTGAAACCTTATTATGTTTTATATCATTTTTTCTAAATATTTAACTAAATATATTTTCAAAATGTTTTTATATTATACTATTTTATGATGTGGTATTTTAATAAAAGTTATTTTAAAACATAAAAATGTATCTTCCTTATTTTTTTTATTTCATGTTTATTACCACCCCAATGAATTTTTTTTACCATGAATCAATTTTGAAAATCCAAAATTATTTAATTGTAAACCAACCTAATTAAATTATAGTTTAAAGGAGAAAAATAATCCCTTTCCTTCCTTAAAAATATCATTTTCTTATTTCAAAAAGCATCACCTATGAGGTTAATTTTTATTCTTATTTATCCTTGATCCTTCATAGTAACTTTTATATATTGTAACTTAATTTTAAATTCATGTGATTATTTACTAAAATATGACTAAAATTATTTAATTATTTATTCTCTTGGGAATTATTATGATATAGCCTTCAATTATGCTTTGAGATAAGAATATGAAACCCACTTCTTTCTCATGGATTTTCTCATGCATAAGATCTATGTATGGATTTCTTTTTTATTATGACACACAAACAAATTTATATATTATGAAAATGAATATTTTTTCATAATATCACTCCAATTAATTAGGTAATGTTTACATATAATGAGATACCATGTATGCTGCACAGGCTGTTAGCCTAAGCTCACTCTATTATGTTGTCTTTATAGTGAGCCTTGAATTGTAGATATGGTTCACTTGTGGTAATTCTAAGAACACTATGTTATGTTTTCTTGGTTTTGGGCCTTGAAGTTTTCATATTATGTCATAATTTATGTTTTCATATAAATATATATGATTACTTGAAATTAGAATAAAAATTCCTTATGTCGTGTTCCAATGTTTATCTCACACTCTTATGTTTGGTACATGTTTTTTATTTTTAGATTACATGTACTTCCTTCATGATTTATTATTTTAATAAAAAATTTCTCCATTATCATTTTTTCTCATATAGTTATTATATTTCCCTTGATCACATGTTCATAATTTCTCCCTTTTGAGCATTTGAGCTCACCCCAGTCTTATGTTTCACTTCCCCAGGATACAAATATTAGTATAACTTATGAAAAGTTTGGAAGGGGGTCTATAAGAGTTTTGATATGGATAAATGTTCATAAAAAATTAAAATAAGTTTCATATATAATTGTTCCTCAGAGACACTAAACCAAAAGGTTCTCTGATATGTGTGAGATTATTGTGAGTTATAATGTTCAAGTTTTGGTAATGGTGTAAAATAATGATATGTTTAGGTTTGGTCATTATGGTTGGTATCAAAAGGGGTTTTTAGTTATTTTTTAGGATTATTATAGTTATTTTTGGGGATTATTATTAAATAACCTTAGTTAAAACCCTATGGATAAGTATAAGGAATAATACTAGGAGTAGGATAATATCCTAAAGATTTGGAAAAGTATAGAGTATGTAGTTTCCTATAAATAAAATAAATGTCTAGATACCAGAAAGTGGATGTGGTTGTTTCATAGGTTCACATAGGGGTAATATCCCTAAAAACGTTTATTTGAGTATTAACTTGATATTTACTCATTTCATGATGAGTGGGACTAAGACTACACACCTGGTTAGACACTCTCTAGGGATATTCTTTGGTCAATCACATTCTCTTTATGGGCTATTATGAATGATTTTATTATGTTAATGAGTTACGTTAAGTAGTTTGAGAGAACCAAATCTAAATAAACCTATATTTAATAGAGAGTTTTTTAGGTTTAATTAAAATCTAATTTTATGGTTTAAAAAAGTAAGAAATTTTAAAGTTTAGTTTTTCATGAGATAATTATCTTATGATGTTTATTGATCATCACTCACATTAACCCCTTTTGGTTTTAATAATGGATGAACCCTAAAGAAACCAAGTTAAAAATTGGATTCATGGAAAAAGATGAGATTTTATCAATGAGAAAATTAATGGGATAACATATGGAGTGATAAATCCTATGATTATACCAAACCATGTTTTAATAATTAAGATAAAAAACCTAAACATGGTTGGATTCCCAAACACTCCAAATAAGATAATTATATAGTCATATGAAATTTTATGTGATGAATATTACAAAGGAAAGAATATTTATTTTATTTATTGTAAAAAATGTGGGAAGAGGTGCCTAGGGGAATTATAACACCCTAAACCAGGATCCACTTAACCCATTACCCAAGCTGGTGGGTTAAATGTCCTCATGTACACCTCCCCATACACCATAGGATACTGACAAGAAAGAGAGGGTCTAAGGTGGTATAGTGGGGACACTGTACCCTCATATCAGAGTGGCACAACAGACAGTAAAAAAATAGACAATAGCATAAGCATATGAATAAACAATAACACAGCATAAATAGACACTATAATAATAGGATAGGTAACATACCATAGTGGAATCATGATAAGTATAAGTGATAATCAAAAATATATAATAATATGAAAATCCAACTGAATGATTCATATACAATGATTTCATGGCACGCTGATATACAAAATGGGGAAATAAAGGAGATACATATCCAACATACAATACAAAAACACAAAAAAAATGACAAAAGAAAAATTCAATAGTATCATGAGCATATTCTCTATCCTCTAGTCCAAGGACCTATACTTTTAGTGAAATGAATCAAACATCTATAAAAGGGTGATTTCCCTTGTCTATAACTGCAGATAAGTAATCTACTTAGGTACCAATGGTGGCCCCAGTAGGGTGTGAGATAAAATCCTTGTAGGCCATCACCAAAGGTGTCTCAAAATAATCCAATAATTGGACACAGATAAGCAATTTTTAAGTATATTGAATTATAATAAATGCTAAATAAATAAATAACAGCAACTCGGGTTCCATCGGGACACCTGGTTGGATCTACCTACTTCAGAATAGGCTAGTAGTTTTCTAACCAGTAACCATACATATATATAGTAATAATATATATATATATATATAGGTATATACTGTATCCACCTATATTCACTAAGTACATGAGGACATAATAAGGATTATACCTAGATAATAGGTGATGGATGGACCCGGGGTGTAACTTAGGCATCCATAACTAGTATTACAAGCTATAGACTCTATAAGAGATTACATTACATAAATATAATAATGAATATGACATTTCATGTTCAAAACTTCAGATAGGTGGGGTGAATCTCCGTTCCCAACACCTGAAACAAGGAATACGGAGCGATGTACCCATCATCTAGATACAAGTATAACTGTGAGAGATGTCATGTTCAACACCCAATGTAAGGGAGCATGAAATATCATGCTCAATAGAACCCTTAAACATCATTCGACATCCAATATCAATAGTGTAGTCATAATAGAAATAATATCTTGAGGAATCACCTCTAAGATATTTACTCATCAAGCCCAATACAATCAAGGGATTTGCAATCTATATTAGTTAAGTTCATAATTATAAAAGTGGAGGTGTGGACTTTATATCCATTTTAATTTAATTTAATAAATCCATTAAATTAGTTAATACATGTAAGTTCATATCCAAGGTCATGCCAAACTCTTATAAGGTATTACTATTAATTGAAAAATCAGGTAAAGGAGAAAAAATCTATTTCCAAGCCAATATGAACGCTTAGGCGATGTTGTAATTTTTAAAAAATTACATAAGAGTATGTATCACATTTTTCACACCTTAAGGGGTAGATAATATTAAGTTTTAAATCCCTTAATTGCTTGTAAAGAGTCCAGAAGAGTATAATGATATGCGTATAATTATATAGTAATGAAGAACAAAATTTAAGGCATTGAGAGTTGATGGATATCACACGAAACAACAACATAGCTATGAAAACAACTCAAATTTGATAGAAGAAATCTATACATCCAACCTTAAGTTTTTAGAAGACTCCCATCAAATATTGGCTTCATATTTGAGTTAGAATGAGAGAAAAATGAAGAACAGTCTTGCACCCTAAAAATAGGGTGAATGACATCACACCAAAATATTACAATAAATGAAAATATAAATTTAGATAGGAATAAATATGACTAAATAGATTACCTATATCTATCCAACTCTTCTAATGGAACTTAATTTGGAGTCTAGATGAAGGATTAATCAAAACTCCTATCATGGCAGGAGGAAGAAGCCCCATGAGAGGGGAAGGAGGTTCATCTATTGAAAATGAGGGGATAAGGAGAGGGGTCTATAATTTTAGTTCATTAATCGTATAATTTTAAATTCACCCAAATATATTGGGTCGTAAGGTTTGGTTGCATGGTTGGACAAATCGTGCACCAACCCTGCACCACCCACTATCTAAGGAGGGACCCCATACATGCAGGGTGCACGATTTGGCTAACTGTTCAAAATACATGAAAGTATTACTGTCCCAACACCCTCTATAACCTTAATGGTCATGTGACTCAACTCACACAATTTCAAAAAAAAAAATTAATCTCCCTACTCCTCTCTGACACTCCCCACATGGGTAGGGGAAACCATGCGCGTTGGGAAACATAGATTCTTCTAACCATGTGGCCTAGTTTGTTTCTTCAAAATTCAGTGTTCCCAGATCCGAAAAATCCCCAAAAACCCTCTTTACCTTCCTGAATTCATTAGGTATAATTTCAAGGGACACATTAAGGAATTTAAACTAAAATAAAAAAATTCTTACCTTTGATAAAATTCAGGTCATTACAACATCCCCAACTTATCCCCAAGTTGGAATTTTGAGGGAAAAGAGAGATCATCAAATAATATTTCCAACGACGGATCTCATATATTAGCTTCCCTCTTCCAAGTATCATACTTTACTCAACTATGCTATCATAGAACCTATACCAAAGGAACTGACCTACCTCGGAGTGTCTTGACACTCTGATCCATGATACACACTAGATACTCGTCGAAGTAAGTATCCACCTCAAACTTAACCTCATCATGTTGGAATATATACGATGGGTCTATATAATATCTGAAGAAGATGAGATACATGTAAGACATCATGAATACTCCAGTATTTTTGAAGAATATCTATCTCATAATCCACTAGTCCTATTCATTTCAAAACCTCAAAGGGTCCAATGAATCGAAGAGAAAGTTTACCATACCTATGAAGTATGTGATGGCCCAACCTAGGTGAGACTCGCAATAAAACTTGATATTCTACCTTGAATACAATATTTTGTTAGGATATCATATCATACGACTATTTTCTATACTTATCTATCATCATGTGCTTTCTAATCAACTAGAACTATGTTTATGTCTCTAGGACGAGACATGGTACAAGAAAAGTTTCCTCCCCTACCTCTAGACAGCATAGAGGTGAACAAAAACTCCTACCATATAATGATTCATAAAGAGACATATTAATGGTATCCTAAAATATGTTATTATAATCTAACATTTTAAGGGGTACATGTTTCTCCCAAGAACCCCTAAATTTAAGGACACATGGATGGATCATGTCCTCCAACACCTGAATCATATGCTCTGTATGTCTTTCGATCTGATGTTGATGGGTCATGCTTAGAATCACCTATGTACCCAAGTACTTCTACAACCCCTAATATAAATAAGACATAAAGTGATTTACATAGTAATATATGATATATCATAGAGCTCCATGAAGATGTATGACCTCCCTAGTGTATAGTTTCCCTTACTCATCTACTGAGAAGGTCTCTTGAATAGGTAAGAAGCGTGTGACCTTTGTTAAATGATCAATCATTTCCCAAACTATATCATTTCCATGAGGTGTTCTGGGTAAACCAGTCATGATGTCCATAGATATAATTTCCTATTTCCACTCAAAAATAGATGATGGCTATAAAATTCATGTCGTTCACTGATGTTTTACCTTCACCTACTGATAGTTGGAACACTGAGTGATAAATCTTGTTATCTCCCATTTCATTCCAGCACACCAATAATTACGACGTAAGTATCAATACATCTGGGTGAAACCTAAATGTACCTCCCAAATTGAGGCATGAAATTCCAGCATTAGTTCCTCTCTAATGTTTGTTGGGACCCAAACACACCCATGGAAGTATAGGGTCTCATTCTTATCCATGATTCTAACAGAATATGAATCATCATCTAAGATACTTTCCCTTAGGAATAATCCCTTAGGAACAAATATTTTCCTCATTATCACTTTTTTTAAAAGAGTATAGGCCACTTCTAAAGCTAACATGATAGTTTTACCCTAATCCTATTTAACCTTAATGTTCATCTCTGAAAATAAAGCCACAAATTTCCACTAGCCTCTTAAATCACATGTTTATGAGTCTTCTAGATCAAATAATCAGCTACAACATTACCTTTTCTAGGAATCCAAGCAAGCTTGAAATCGAAGGACTGCTGATACTCAACCCATATATGTTGCCTCAGATTCATATCACACTGTGTAATGATGTAATTGAGGCTTTGGTGATTAGTGAACACCACAGAAAGATCTCCAATTAAATAATTTATCCAAAATAATAGAGAATTTACAACCACAAATGTCTCGAGGTTGTGTATTGGGTAATTCCACTTGTGAGGCCCCAATAAATAAGACTTGTATGTGATGACTCACTTGTCTTGCATTAGAACATCTCCCAGTCTAATACATGATGCATCAGGCTAGACTATATAACTCATGCCTAGCTTTAGAACAATCAGGATCGATACTGAAGTGAAACTTCCCTTCAAATCCTAAAAGTATACATAAATATATTTTGACTATATGAATTTCACATCCTTTTTAGTTAGATCGGTAAGAGGTGCTACAAGGTCTAAGAAATTATGGATGAAGAATCTATAATATCCTTATATCCCCAATAAACTCTATATGTAAAATATGTTCTTGGGATTATCCTAGGAAACTATAGCTCTCGCCTTCTTTTGGTCTACTAGAACTCTTGACTCCAAGATAATATAACCCAGGAAGTGGACTATATCAATCCAAAAGTGGTATTTGATGATCTTTTCATATATTTAATTCTCTCTTAGTTTATTCATCAAAATATAAATATGGTTCTCATGGTCATTTTGAGACCATTAATACACTAAGATTTTTTCCACAAATACTACCATGAAAGAATCCATATAATTTTGAAAAATCAATTTATTATACCCATAAAAATAGTATGATCATTTTTGAGACAGAACGGCATGATGAGGTAATCATAAAGACTATACAAACTCAAATAAATCATTGAAAACACTTTTGTTCCTCATATATGGTCAATGAGATCATCGGTGGGACATGGATTCATTTTCTCCCTGCACACTCTCTCGAGTGTGCTTCTCCTCCATCTAGGATTTTTGGAGCGGCTTGCCTCTTCCTCCTATTTCCTATATTCATGATTCACTCCTTCATATATATATGTCCATTTCTCTATTATTGGTTTGTTCTCTCTTTTACGGAGACCTAGGTTTCTCCTTCTTCCCCTTCTTCACCATCTTCATGATTCACTCTTGCTCTCTATTTCACCTAGTTCTTCCTTCTATTTCATCCCGATGAAGTTTATTTTTTATTCGGTCATTTTATGGTGATTTCTGATGGAGTTTTTCTTTATTTTTGGTGGTGTTGGTTCATCTCCATTTATTTCTATAGGGTTGATGGTGTTGGCTACTTCAAGGCTCACTGTGGAGCTCTGGTCCACTCTTACTCTACTCTGGATTCCAGACCCACTTCTTCCTTCCAGGTCGGTTGGGGGAGATGGTTTCCAAGGGGGTTGTGGGATATGTTTGTGTGAGTAGAATATTTTTATATGATGAGTGACTTTTGGTGTTCTTATTCCTTTATCAGATTTTCCTTGGGGTTTGTTATTCATTTTGTTGCTTCTTTATCATGGTGTGCTGTTGTTTCTATTTAGATAGTTCAAAAATAATCCATAATTTTTGTTGGTATCTATGTACTAGAGGTGTTACAAGGTTTTCTCTGGTTGGTTTAGGGCTCGAGGTTCCATCTTCTCACATAGTTCATAATTTTTCAACTAAGGTGGTGTCACAGTTCTTGGTCTGATTTTTCAACTTGAGATTTTAAATTTGAATCATGATTGGTTGTATGTTGAGCAGTTTTGATGTTCTCGCTTTGATTTTGCAATTGGTTAATGTAGGGGAGAGATTTTGGCATCGGGTTTTTCCCCGTTTTTATCTGTGTTTGATTTTAAAATTTATATTTTCCCTATGATAGTAGTGATCTTTTCCTTTAATGAGTTGTGTTTTTTAGGTTCCCAGTAAACCAAAAAGTGGATTATTAAAATGAAAAATATGGATTCTGAGGATTAATGAGATAATCTATTCTAGTCAGTGGATACCGGTTATTAACTATAAGCTGGTTCAATCTTTTGTAATACATGAAAATCCTGAGGGTACTATATACCTCCTTGGAGAAAAGGATTGTTGAACCCCAATCTAAAGTGACGGGGCTTATGAAGCCTTTATCCTTCATATCCTCCAACTATTTATTGATCTCTAGAAGCTCTATAGGTGTCATCCTATAAAGAGGAATGGACACTAGTGATGATCCTAGAACTAAATAAATGGTAAAATAAACCTCTCTCATAAGAGGTATCCCAAAAAAATTATCAAGGAATACATCCCTGAAATGATATACCACATGAGAGAAAATAGAGGGTCGTAATCCTTTATCATCAAAGGAAAGACTAGCAATCTTACCTACCACTCTACCCATACTCTGTTTCTCAGGTCCCACTCTATTCGAAATAACATCCCATTCTCCTTTATAAATATAAACATCACCCTATGGTGATGTAAATGTCCCCCTTCAATGATAGTACTCAATATGAGCATGATTGGGAACTAACCATTTCATACCGATGATTATATCAAACCCTTTCATGTTATGAATGAAGAGATTCCATACAAATATATATCCTCCTATATCAAAAGGATAGTACTTATAAATAGTTATAACACCATATAAGTGTTCTATCGTGAGGCATAGAGTCTCTATAATCATCTCATATATAAAGGAATGTGATATGCCTATGTCAAATAAAGAAGACACTAAATTAAAGGACACTAGAATAGTACCTAGAATAGTAGAAGGTCTGATGATTTTTTCCTATGGAATAGGATGAACATCATGTAACTAGCCCATACTATGGACCTAAGTCACATTCTAACTACCCTTAGTTGGCCCGCTTTACTAGAGCTAAGAATTCTGAGTCTATTACCTTTGTCTCGACCACCACCTCAACCTGAGCGGCCGGTGGTATTCCAGATGCTTTCCTAGAGAGATATTATTAGATCCTATTTAGAATGTTTGAAAGGTGTATATCCTTTCTCCCTAGGAACTCATGGAAATTATTTTATATGTTCTATATATACCCCATCCTTCCATGTTCTCTACATTCCATTGGATCCCTCAAGCATTGGAGTTTCATATGTCTCAGTATCCCTCACTTGTGACAAATAAAGAAGTTGTCAAGACAAACTTCCCAGAAGCTTCTTCCCCCATTAGAAACCTCATAAAAATTCTTGAACCCACTATAAAACCAATTTATTTATCTAGGTTTTGAAATTCCTTGACACGCACCATCAACTTCCCTAAGATTCATCTCAGTAATAATGGTCTGATTGACTTTCTCAGAAATAGTAGTCAACTTGAAAACATTGACCTATGACCGGATGGTGTACACTAACCCATCCTTGAATCACCAAGTGTTCAGAATATTGTCACTAGATAAAGTAGAGTTTAAGTGCTACAAATCAATAAAATAAGAAGAATATTCCATGACAAACATGGCTCCCTATTGAAGGTTCATAACCTCTCTAGCTTGGTCATCCCTCAGAGTCTATGGAAATAATTAATCATATAAAATCATAAATCAATATTCCTAGACCATATCTCTATGTTGATATTCCTGGGTAACAACATCCAACCATCACTTGGAAGAAAATTATATCATATAAGTAGTGAGTTTGACCCTCCACTATGGAGTCGTCTCCAGATTCTCAAAGATAAAAAAGCATGGCATCAAGCCATGACTAAGTAGATTGTGGTACTCTATACCCTTAAAATGTGGGAAGATGTTTCTCTTGAAACTCTCAGGTAAACTCTTCCATAGTTGGTGCATGTTAACCGACACCTTTCATATATTTCATCATATTGAAAAATCCTTCTCAGAACTGGGTGTTAGTGCCCATATCAGGAACAATAGGTGGTTGAAAAAGCTCATATTTTCATATTTATACATATGTTTTTAAATTATTCAATCTCTTCCAATTAATCAATTTGATCTTATTTGCATCATTTTATGACTTTTGGTGAGTTTTGAGCTTAAGTGTATTAATTGGCTAATTCTAGACATTTAACATTTTTATTTTGCCTTTGTATTTTGAGAATAACTCCCACAATATTCATCCAATACACATGATTAATTTTTTTAGGATTCCATGTTTTGTGTGATACATATAAGTCCTCAACACCCAAAGCCAATTAGAAATCCAACTAGCCAAAACAAATCAGTCAATGTAAACACTTATTCTAGCCGGTAGAATAGACATTACTTCATTCAATGATCCATATATCGGGAAATTGACCACCAAATGGGGTGCTTCAAGCTGGGTCAGAAATAAAACTCTACGAAGAAAATGTACATTAAATTTAATGTAGAAAGGATTTCATATAGGCTGCCCTTCAACCGGTCAAATTATGATTGTTGGAATAGTGATTGGCAGCTAGAAAAAGTCAGGTCTACTAATTCGGCCATAACTCATTCCAAACGGCTCAAAATTACTTGAAAATTCGTGGGTAGATGTAAAACTCCATTCCTCACCTTCTATAATAAAGTACCTTGGACTGATTCAATGATAAGGTTGGATAACAAAAACTGAACTTCTGGAGGACAGAATCTAGAGAAGAAATTTTTTTTCCTTATTTTCACTCTTTTCTTCTTATTTTAGTAATGCCTTAATCTTCCCCATTACTCTCAATTACCCTTACCATGGTTGGGTAAAAACATGATGTGATTGGGGGAGAATGTTTTTTATTTTTAATTATTTGAGTTCTTACATTTGATTGAATAAAAACATTCTCTCTTCTGCGAAGTTGTTTTCAAATTCTAAAAACAGTATTTATTATCTTATGCGATCGTATTCGATTTTATATTATATTGTTATTATTGCTTTGATAAATGATCATTTTTTCTCCCTACACTAGGTTATGTTCTATATATTATGGAATATATAAGGTCTTAGTGGGGAAGTACTTGGCGATTGTCAATACGTGTGGCAGGGGTATTGAATATTCTTAATTGTTAGGGATAAACGAGACCCGATCTGGAATTGCCTAACTCAATTGAGGGTATTCGCTACATCTATTTAACACTTAATAAAGAGAGTAGACCAATATGATATATTGGTAAGGAATACTCTCACCATCACTATTTACTAAGGGAGTGATAGGAAGTGATCTTGAAATATCACTTAAACTGACTTAGCGGAAGAGGATTGAATAAAATTGGAACTATGATAACATTACAATTGAAAAACCAACCCCAAACTGATCACCCAATTATTATCACTATTTTTGATTGAATTATTTATTAAATTTTTTTAAATATTTTTCTTTATTGCTTTCTTTAGTTTCGTTTCTTTGTTTTCATAACCAAACAATATCAAAAACAATATCATTTCATTATCAAATTTAAAATTACATAAGTGACTTCTAAGTGCTCCTCTCTAAATACAACCTAGTTTAACCACTATATTATATTTTAACATGGAAAATAATTTTTTTCCACACCCCACGATAGGCACGTGTCAGTGGTTCTATAGGTGGAGCTACAGGAGGGATCATTGGTAGGTCAGGGACCACCACGTATGGTGCATTGTAGTCAATGCCTTTAGGGTGTATGACTTGAGGCTATCCTTGTGGAATGATTCAACAATTTAAAACACATGCCTCAAAAAGAATTTAATAGTCAAAATATCATGGCTAGATAACTAGGACAGGTACATATCCTTCATATGAATAGATCACACCTCTCTGTCTGCTCCAAAATCTATCTATACGTGATAAGGAAAATACTATATTAGACCATAAAAATGTAAGATACATCTCATCTACCTACTAATAAGGTTGGGTTCGGTTCAGAGTCTCATATCACACATATAAGATGACCATTTTTTAAATTTGAGATCATTTATGTAATTAAATCTCTTTAAATGATTGAATTATATGGATCACCATTTACAATTTATAATGTCCCATACAACTTATAAATTGAAATGTGGAATCCACTTAATCCTGACCATAATACGTTTCATACCATGCGACCAATGGTTCATGGATCAACATGTTATAACTGACTGATCATGGTGTTTTTTTAACCTATGTAGGAAAATACTATAAGATTAAGGCAGACACTTTAAGTGTCAATTATGTTTTCTTAGTCCTTCTAGAAACATCATCACATTTCCAAAAAATAATTCAGGCACTAAAAATATACAATAGGAAAGTACATTCTGAAAGTAAACATGGCATGGAAAAATGCATGGAATACTAGTCCTGAAGTGTCTAAAATGATTCATGAGATGTCACACCCTCATTTAATCAGTCCAGGGTAAATTAAATCCCATTATAATAAAACCAATAGTAATAAAATCATAATACATGTGTGTCACCAAATGGTTAATTCATATCAACTATAAGAGTCAAAATATATAAAACTTCAATTTCCATTTGTGGTAGTTTAGATTTTCTATTCACATGGGTTAGCTACTCCCAAGAAAATCTCATTACCAAATTCCAAAATATTCCTAATATTCTATCTATTGTCACAAAATAGTAAGGTAGAAAATAAAAACTCCTCTGATACTACTCTGTAATGTCCCGACCTGGGATCCACATAACTAGTTCCCCGAGTTGGTGGGTCACATAGCCTCAAACATGCCTCCAAATATAACAGAGGATTCGGACTAGCAGCAAGAGTTTAAGGAGATATATTGGGGATGTTATACTCTCATATGAGTGTGGTATAGTAGATAAAGTAAACAAACAGACAAAAACAGAAGAAAATTAATAACCAACATCACATCTGAAATAGACACTATAATAATAGGACCAGTAATCCACCATAGAGAAAGAATACGAAGTAGCTGTAAAAATCAAACAATAGTAGTAATATCAAAATCCAACTGGATGGGTCATATACAATGATTTCACAGCATGCTGATATACAAAAAAGTTAAACAAGGTAAAATCATATTCAACATGCTATACAAAAAAATAACAAAAGACTGATCCATTAGAATCGCAAGAATATGTTTGGTCCTCAACTCCCATACTTCATACTATAAGTAAAATGAATCAAACATCTTAATCATGTAACTTTCCCTTATCTATAACTATAGAAAAATAATATACCTGGGTACTAAAGGTAGCATGAGTAGGGTGTGAGATAAAATACTAGTAGACCACCACCAATTGGATATATAAATAATCTAAGAAGTGTATACAACTAATAAGTGTGTTGGAATAATGAATAATAATCAATGATGAATAAATAAATAATAGTTTAATCAGGTTCCATTTTGACACCTGGTGTTCTCTATCATCTTCATCATAGGCTGTTAGAATTCCGATTAGTAACCATACATATATATAGTAACGATATATATACATATAATATAGTTATATAATATATCAACCTATATAAACTAAGTACGTGAATATGTAAGTATGCATATACCTAGATACTAGGTTCTGGATGGACCCGAGGTGTAACTCAAGCATCCATAACCAGTCTAACAAGTTATAGGCTCAAACAAAGGGTATATGCCCTAAATCTAATAATGAATGTGAGATTCCATGATTAACACTCGAGATAGGTGGGGTGATATGTCATTACCAACACCTTAAACAATTAATGTGGAGTGTCATACCCATCATCCATGTACAAGTATAATAGTAATAGGCATCATGATCAATACCTGACGTAAGGGAGTATAAAAAGTCATGCTCAAAAAACCCTTAACCATTGTTCCACAACCAATATCAATGGTGTAATCATAATATTAATAATATCTTGAGGAATCTCATCTATGAAATTTACTCATCAATCCCAATACAATCAAGGGTGTCACAGTTTATATTGGTCAAGTCCATAATTATAAAATAGGATGTGTGGCCTTGACACCCATTTCCATTCAATATAAACAGGCCATTAAATTATTTAAGACATGAAAATTAATAATCAAAGTCAATCTAAACAGTTGGAAGGTGTTATGGTCCATTGAGAAATCATGTGAAGGAGGGAAAATCCTTTTCTAATCCAAGATGAACACTTTGGTAGTAGTTTTCTTTTTAAACAATTACATAAGAGATGTCATAACATTCAGAACTACTAAAGGGGTGGATAAGATTGAGGTTCACACCCCTTAACTACATGGAAGGAATCCATAGGAGTATAACTCCATGGTTATAATTATATATAAGTGAATAACACAATTTAAGGCGATGTTTAGTAATGACCATCACACGACACAATGGAGAATCTATAAAAACAACTCAACTTTGAGGGAATAACTCTAGACCACCTAATTTAAGGTTTTAGATGGATCATTTTCTAATATTGGATTCATATTTGAAGTAGATAAAGAGAAAAACAAAGAACAACCCAACGCTCTGAAAATAGGGTGAATGAGCTCGCATCAAAATAAAACAAAAGATATAAATAGAAACTAAGATAGGAAGAAGGGGGATTGAATAACTTACCTCATGCTATCCAATGTGTCTGATGACACTTGATTTGGAGTCTGAATGGAAGAGTAATCAAAACACCTATCATGAGAGGAGAAAGAATCCATGTGAGAGGGGAAGGAGGTTAATCCACTATAATTTATAGGAGAAGGAGGAGGGTTTATAATTTAAGTCCACTAAGGGTAAAATTTTAAATTCATCCAAACAAACAGAGACATATGGTTTGGTCACATGGTTGTCCAAACTATGTTTCAACCATGTACCACCCACTGTCTAAGGAGGGACACCCCTCATGGGCTAGGTGCATGGTTTATCTAGTAGTGTGAAAGACATGCGAAGATCACCTACCCAACCCCCTTTGTAACCTGTATAGAAATGTGCCTCAGCTCACATGGATATAGACAACGGTGCAGCTCGCTGCTCCCCTCTAAAATGTCCCACACGGTTAAGGTAAACCATGTGGGATGGGTGCCATGGTTTTTTCTAACCATGTGGCCTAGTCTATTTCTTATAAATCTAGGACTCTGATCTCTGAACAAGTCTTGGACACCCTCGTGACCTTTATGACTCCATTAGGTAACATTTCAAGGGCCAAATTATGTAATTTAAACTAAAATAAAGTGATATATACCTTTTCGAAAATCTGGTTCATTAAATAAATATCTCAAAGAAACTATAAATTTTTTTTATCTATAGTAAAAGAAGGAATAAGGAAACTAATTACTGAGGAAAAATGAAGATCTCAATGGACATGGGGAAAAGAAAAAAGGGTTCATCTAGGGATACCACTAACATTTCAAAGTCTAAAATATAGGCAACTTGGTCATTATCCAAGAAAATTCCTTAATAAAAGAGCCAAAAAGAATGATATACATCCACAACATCCACATCCAAGGGAATAAAGGAAAGACTATGAAACCAAAACTACTGAATTGAGTTCTAGAAATTATATGGAGTAAGGAAAACTAACCATCAACTAAAGAACTATGAGTTGTATTTGTATCTTATTCATCCCACTTATTTTTACTTAGAATGTTTTCTAAGGACATAAAATCATCACCTCGATGAATATATGTTTCATCATTTACAAAAAAAAAATCTAGTGGTATGACTATTGAATATCAAGTTTAAGTTTATTGGAAATTTCTGTAGGAAAATCATATTATCCTTACTTAAGATAAATTTCAGGTGATTTTGGAAATGTATTGGTTATATACACTTAGAATAAAAATTATTTAGAAAAAAAAAGATCACATTTAATATCAAAATATAATACTCTATCAACACAAGAATGATTTTGAACACACTTTATAAGAAAATTATATAATATGGGTCTTGATACTGAATAATGATTTACTCTAACATAAAATAGTTAGATAAAAACCCAATATTAGGGTTAATCTTATTATAACAAAAAAGATATGTTTATAAGTTTGTAAGGTTGATATCTCTTTAAAAAATATATCCTGAGCCATGTATATTGTCACACCCGGACTTTGCGCTGCGTCACGTTTATAATTTTTATTTTTATCTTATAATTTTATCCGCCTCTAATTATCATTGTTCTTTCTATATGAAATGCGGACTAAGCCTGACTGGGGTTTTGCATTTTTATGCTGATAAATAAGCATTTTGGGCCTTGACAGCGTTCAGCGCGCCGCTGCCAAAGCCACACGACCTCGCCTAGGTCGTCGCGCGTCCATGCCCGTCTTCCCATGTGCCTGCCCAATGTTTCGCAAATTAAATGAAATTAATTAATAATAAATAAAATTATATGATTGGTGAAATAAAAATAAAAAAAATAATAAGATTTCACTGATAATGATAATATTATTTTTTGAGAATATTGTTAATTATTATTGAGTATTATTGCTATTTATATTAGTGGTGGAAATTAAGTTATTTTATTTTTTATTATTACTCTTGTTTTCATTATTATTATTATTATTATTATTTATTTATTTATTTATTACTTTATTTTTCTCTTCTTTTTTGTTTTTCGAATTTCTTTTTTTACCTTAAGGTTTAAAATCCCCCCTTACCCCCCATTTCCCATCACGGCATCCCCTCCTTCCCTAACCCGATCCGGTAGTACCACACTCCCCATACCCCCTTGGTCTGTCACCCCCTTCCCCCTTCTCCTAATCTCAACGCAGCCCCCCCCCCCACCTCTTGCTTCATCTAGTGAACCCCAGAACCCCCTTTCCTGGTCCGATGAACCCCAGCACCCCCCTTGTCGGGTCCGACGAACCCCAGCACCCCCATCACCTAGTTCGGCGAACCACAACGCCCCCCTCACCAAGTTCGGTGAACCCCAGCACCCCCCCCCCCTGCTTGGTCCGGTGAACCCCAGCACCCCCCTTACCTGGTCCACCAAACTCCAATGTGCCCGAACCCCGGCCAGGCCCTTGCGCCGTGCCCTGTCCCCCGCTCTAACCCGCACAGACCCCCGTATTATGACCCACTCTAGTTTGTAGCGTTTAGATTTCCTTATTTATTCATTTGATTTATTTATTTGTTTTCCAGATTTTTAGGTTGTGTTTAGGGGGTTTAATATTTTCTCATTTGGGGTTTAATTTGGTGGTTTTTTGGAATTAGCCTTATTTTGGATTCCCACTAGGTTGTTGGAGGTGCAGTTGGCGTCGGCGGTCTTTGCACACCATGTTTGTGAAGTATCCTACACCAAGGTAGGTGGTTCTTAACATAACTATTGTTTGATAAATTAATTTGCATGTTTGATTAATTTATCATGGCCTTTTGTTAATTACTTGGGTGTGAATTTAGTTTTAAAAAAAATTTAACATGTGTTGATTTATTTTTTAGCATGTTGGTATAGTGCATAGTGTGTTTCTGTGAAAACCCTTGTTGAGTCATTCGATTGTGTTATATGAGTTGTGCAATAAGTTTATTTAATTTATGAAGATACTTGAATTGGATTATGAAGCAGTGAAAATGTGTATTTTGTAATAAAGGGAGTTTTCATGTGAGTTTTGTGTGTGAAAAAGCATGTGACGTCACTTGAAATTGTTTTATAGAATTTCATAATAATTTATTAAATGGTATGGGAATTATGAACTGGTTTTGAAAACTATCAAAGGGTGTAGTTTTTGTTTTAGTATTGTTTCTGTTTGTGTTTAGTTAGAAATGAAATTTGAAAGAGTTTTTGGTGTTTAATTTCATGTGGCATATCTTGAAATTGTTTGTAAAATTTTTCTGGAAGTTTGTTTAATTATAGAAATGGTCTTTTTAACTATGCGGGTGTTTTATTTAATTGCATGTGTGATTTAGATTGGGTTCCTGGGGTGTCATTGTGTGCGTTTGGTTATGTGAGGGGGTTTGGGTCGGTCTAGTGTGTAAAGCATTGTTATTCTCTCAAAAATTTATTTATGAAACATCTGGGTTGTTTTATTAAATAATTATTAAGGGTGAATGATTGTTCTGGTTAAATTGTGTGAATATTTTTGTGTTTAAAGTCATGCGACGTGTGTGGAATTTTTTTAATAAATTATGTTAGTGGAATTTTTGATAATGAAAGTTACTTCTTTGACTATGCAGTTGTTTTAATTGGTTTTATAACTGATACAGATTTAGTTTTGATATATTTTTAGTGTGCGCCTGATTTCAGAATGGTTTTCCATGTGTAAGTGGTGGTTTGTTTAGTGGTGAGTGTCTTTTAAATTGTCCAGATGGTTTAGTTGGGTATATAATCTATGAAGATTATTTTTTGAAAAGATTTTGGTGTGTGTATGGTTTTAAAAGTGGGCTTGGCCATGCAAATTTTGATTTTGAGTGCGTAAATACCCTGTTTGGATTTTATTCATTAGTGTGACATGTGATATGAACTTGAAACTTTTTCGAGCACAAACTGAGAAGCCCGGGTAGCTAGGAGGGTGGACTAGACTAGTGGTCTAGTGTTCCAGAGGTGACTCGACCCTGTTTCACTAGCAGGACCGATGATTGCAACACTAACTAAACATATGCTTTTCTAAGGGTTGTGGCCTTCTAAGCCACGTTTTATGAGGTTCATGGCCTTCTAAGCCACATTTTCTGAGGGTCGTGGCCTTCTAAGCCACGTTTCATTGAGACATGAAGATCTAGGGACCCAAGCTAGCTAACACCCATGAGGCCTCTCCCATATTTGGTGCTCATTGGTTACTTTACGCTCATCAGTGTGACACATTGGTTATTTTAAAAAGTAAGGATGTGTGTTTCTTTTTAATTTAATTTGTTCCATTTGAAACTGTTTTCCAAAAACCTATTTTCTTTAAAATTGTTCAAGCATTTACTTATTTTCTTTAATTAAAATTGAAAATTTATTTTTCATTTAATAATTATGCATGGAACCATTTTATTGGGTAAAGTCCTACTGTGATCTTGTCTCACACACTACATACACCTTTGGGTGTATGTAGACCTTGTTCTTTGTGTATTCTAGGTTGAGACATCCTACTTAGTGGTTATAGTTCTGGATGTTGTTGGTCTTCGCGTGCAGGTTGGTGTTGGTATCTTGGGGATGTGGCTTCTCGTGTCACTTGAAGGATGGTAATAGAGTTTTAGTTCTCTTTCCTTGTTGTTGTTCACTTTGGGTTTTAGTTGAATTGTAAACTCTAAACTTGTTTATAGTTTAAAGGAGTGTTTGGTTGTTTATCTCCAGCTTCAGTTTGTTTATCTTGTTAGTTGTGTTTCTTTATTTTATTTTAGGTAAATCGTTCCCTTTTAATGTTTTGATACCCGGGCACTTGTGCCAGCCTGTGGGGATCGGGAACGCCCTTCTGTCCTTTTCGTGGACCAGGTCGGGCGCTGGGTCGGATGGTGACCTGGTTTGGTTCATGAAAAAATGGTATCAGAGCAGGTTTTCTCTCTTGGGTCATGTTCTTTTGGGATAGAGTCATGGTAGACGGGAGTTAAGGTTGTTGGGACTCGACGTCCTGGCTACGAGTATGGTGCCTGGCCAGCACACCTCGTAGCGGGACTCGAATTACCAAAGTAAGTTGAGGTTTGTTTAAATCATTGGTCTGTATGGTTAACCTTGTTTAGGGGAAATGAAAAGGGAGTAGGGTTAGTAGTCCCAATAAGCTTACAGGGTCTGGAAAGCCATGTGGAGCTGGGGACGCTGTCCCAAAATACCCTCTGTGGTGGTGGCGTGATTGGCTTATGGCCTCCAACCATATGTTCCAATCACCCGCTGACACTAGTTTTTCCTTGCATCGTCTATAGTCTATTTTGGATTCATAGAAATATGGTTTTTAAGTAAAAAAGATTTGGTCTTAGAAAATGTTTGGAAATGAATCTCTTTAAAAAGAAAACAATGAGTAAGGTTTGAAAAGCATGGGTTGAATGTTTTGGTTTTGAAAATAATGGAAAGGTTTGGTTTTTATCCTTGGTGTTCTTGTGGGAAACCAAATGTATGAGTGTATATGGAAAGAGGAATGGTCAATGGCACAAGAGAATGAATTCTTGGATGGATATGATGTGGCTGCTAGTGTGGCATGGGAACATGCATGTGTGTGGCCCATGGGACCCCAGTGGTGTTTATGAAACCCACTAGCTTTGATTATTTTCAAAATGTTTTGTTAAATGAGAATTCAGTGTGTTAATAACTGGTGATTGTGTGGTGTGTCTTTGTGTTTTGTAAATTTTGGGTGTGATTCATTTTGAGCTGAGGATCCTTTCTGAATGATTTGTGTCCTGTTTTTGAATTCTTATTTGTAAGTTGGTATACAATCATGTAGTTAGTAAATTCTTTTGAAAAGTGCTTCAGGAATCCCTTACAGTGGTTCCCCCCGCACGTTTAGTGTTCTCTTGTGGTATGTCTTGACCATTGGACCAGTTTGGTTGGGTCTATGGTTTTCTTTCTTGACTAGTGTATACCCCCCATAAAGTGTTAACATGAAATTGAAGTGTGGCCACAAGCAATTATTCATTGGTCGACCCTCCAGTTGATCAGAGGACTCTCTTATTGAATTCCAGAATTAAACCCACCTCTCCTTTTTATAACTAAATGGATCCTCTCAGAGCGTGATGACAGATGTGAGGAAATTTGAAGGGAGTTTTGGTCTCTTTGGGTTGTCTGAGTTGTCGGGTACGAAGTTTGACATTGTTGTGTTTGAAGTTTCCCCTGGAAACGGTGAAATGAATTCCAGTGGGGAAGGGTGAAGTAGGTTCAGAATTATTTGTGCTGACAGAAGTCTTGAAAGGTTTGTAGTGCTTCCATCGGTCGCAAGGGTCATGTTTGGTGACGTCTGCATCATGATTTCTCTTGAAGAGAAAAAGGTAGATTTCGTGGAACCCTTCGAGAATCCTTGTTTTCATTGGAGTGTGTCCTCCTCTTGGGGAGTTTTGATTTTTCTGTCAAAAGAGGAGTGTTTTTCCTGCATCTTTCTTTTTTTAAGTTTATTAGTTAAGGTGAAGAGGTGATGTATGTGTATAATCTAAACCCCTATGTTGGTAAATGGTCTGTGTGGGAGTAGTTGGATGTCATGGTGCTTTGTGTTTGTTGGTGTTGTCTCAGTTGTGGTGTGGTTGTGTGTGGAACCAAAAAGAAGAAGCTCCATTCAGGAGTCTTCAATACCTGGCTGTGAGGCTGGATATGCTTCAAACATTAGGGCTCTAGACATAGGCCTCGGAGTGAAGCTGGCTCATGGTTAGGAAGCCCGAGAGTGTATGAGACCCCGACTTTATTTCTGTCATCAGTGTTGAAAGTAATGGCAGTTTAAATTGTTTTATGTGGTTTTTCCATTCTGAACGAACCATTTGGGTGCGTAAGGATTTTGTGACTATGTGGAGGCATGGTCGTCTCATTACCTTAATGTCTTGGGGGTCTCATCCCACTAGATGTAATCGCTTTAGGGGTCCTTATGGGGTATGTTGGGTAAATCGGTCTCAGATTTGAATAGTGCTCATCCAGGGATGTGGAGATGTTGGTTGGTCTTAGGTCATGGTTTTGATGCTGGTAGTGGGGCCCGACCCTCCCTGCCCCTTGTGGTGGGGTGTTTGGTCACTGTCAGAAAATTTTCAAGGTTTTGTATCTTCTGTAGGCTCTAATGGTGGGGGGACCTATGATAGGTCTCGCTTAAATGTATCTGGAGTGAATCAGTGTTGGTCGTCTTCATAATGGTGGGGAGTCTGGTCAGACCTCCTCGTGTCAGTTTTCCAGCCTCGTCTTGGGCGTTGGTAGGTTCTTAATGGTGGGGAGACCCTCGGGCTTCCCCATGTTGACCTTTTGGTTCTGTTTCTAAGGATGGCTTGGTGATAAGTGATAAGAATGTTCCTTGGATGTGGTTTGACCTTGTTTGTTTATTCTATCCAAATGGTGTGGTTTTAGTTCAATAGTGCTTGAGATGATTTGGTTTGTGATGTTGGTTTCTGTGGGTGTGAGATTTCCTTTCCTTGATCAGTCAACTGGAGGTTTTCTAGATCTTTAGGGCAGGCAACACATATCAGAAAGTCTTTTTATGCGTTTCTTGAAGTTTTCTTTGAGTCACTTTCTCTGAGCATGATGATTTTGCCTCTTTTCTCTTGTTGATTGTGGGGATACCCTTTGAACCTTAGTGGGGTATCAGTTTCTTCGTTGAGTCTCAACCTTAGTTGTGGCTTTCAGGGGATGAAAAGCTTTATGGTGGGGAGAATTATCACACCCAGACTTTGCGCTATGTCACGTTTCTAATTTTTATTTTTATCTTATAATTTTATCAGCCTCTAATTCTCATTGTTCTTTCTATATGAAATGTGGGCCGATCCCAACTGGGGTTTTGCGTTTTTGCGCTGACAAATGCACGTTTTGAGCCTGGACAACGTTCAGTGCGCCGTTGTTGAAGTCGCACGACCTCGCCTAGGTTGTCACGCGGCCTCACCCGACTCTCTACGTGCATGCCCGATGTTCCGAAGATTAAATGAAATGAATTAATAATGAATAAAATTAAATGAGTGGTGAAATAAAAATGAAAAAAATAAGAATATTTCACTAATAATGATAATATTATTTTTTGAGGATATTGTTAATTATTATTGATTATTATTACTATTTATATTAGTGGTGGAAATTAAGTTATTTTATTTATTATTATTACTCTTGTTTTGGTTATTATTATTATTATTATTGTTGTTGTTGTTATTATTCTTGTTATTATTATTATTATTTATTTATTAATTAATTTCTTTTTCTCTTCTTTTTTATTTTTGGAATTTCTTTTTTTCCCCTTAGGGTTGCGGATCCCCCCTACCCCCCATTTCTCGTCGCGGCATCCCCCCCACCCTTTCCTAAACCCATCCCGTAGCACCGCACTTCCCATACCCCCTATTCTGTCACCCCCTTCTCCCTTCTCGTGATCATGGTGCAGCCCCCCCTTGCTTGGTTCGGAGAACCCCAGAACCCCCCTTGCATGGTCCGGTGAACCCCAGCACCCCCCTTTCCAGGTCTAGCGAACCCCAGCACCCCTCTCGCCTAGTCCATCGAACCCCATCACCCCCCCCCCCCCCTTGCTTGGTTCGGCGAACCCCAGCACCCCCCTTGTCTAGTCCAGCAAACCCCAACATGCATGAACCCCATCCAGGCCCTTGCGTTGCACCCTGTCCCCCGCTCGGACCCGCACAGACCCTCGTCTGAAGACCCACTCTGGTTTGTAGGGTTCATATTTCCTTATTTATTCATTTTATTTTATTTTTTTTTCACAGATTTTTAGGTTGTGTTTAGGGGGTGTAATCTTTTCTCATTTGGGGTTTAATTTGGTGGTTTTGGGGGGTTTTCCATGTTTTGGATTCGTGCAAGGTTGTTGGAGGTGTAGTTGGAATTCGGCGGTCTTTGTGCACCATTTTTTTGAATTATACTACACCAAGGTAGGTGGTTCCACGTATAACTATTGTTTGATAAATTAATTTGCATTTTCGATTAATTTAGCATGGCCTTCCTCTAATTACTTGGGTGATAACATAGTTTTAAAAATAATTTAACATGTGTTGATTTATTTTTTAGAATGTTGGTATAGTGCATAGTGTGTTTCTGTGAAAACCCTTCTTGAGTCATTCGATTGTGTTATATGAGTTGTGCAATAAGTTTATTTAATTTATGAAGAGTCATGAATTGGATTATGAAGCGGTGAAAATGTGCATTTTGTAATAAAGGGAGTTTCTGTGTGAGTTTTGTGTGTGAAAAAGCATGTGACGTCACTTGAAATTGTTTTATAGAATTTCTTAATGGTTTATTAAATGGTATGGGAATTACAAACTGGTTTTGAAAACTGTCAAAGGGTGTAGTTGTTGTTTTAGTATTGTGTATGTTTGCATTTAGTCAGAAATTACATTTGAAGGAGTTTTTGGTGTTTAATATCATGCGGCAGATCTTGAAATTGTTTGTAAAATGTTTTTGGAAGTTTTTTTAATTATTGAAATGGTCTTTTTAACTATGGGGGTGATTTCTTTAATTGCATGTGTGTTGTATATTGGGTTCCTAGGGCGGCGTTGTGTGTGTTTGGTTATGTTAGGGGTTTTGGGTCAGTCTAGTGTGCAAAGCATTGTTTTTCTATAAAAAATTTATTTATGAAACATTTGGGTTGTTTTATTAAATAATTATTAAGGGTGAAGGATTGTTCTGGTTAAATTATGTGAATAGTTTTTGTTCTTAAAGTCATGCGACATGTGTGGAATTTGTTTAATAAATTCTGTTAGTGGCATGTTTGATAATGAAAGTGATTTCTTCGACTATGCAGTTGTTTTAATTGGTTGTGTAACTAATAAAAATTTAGTTTTGATATATTTTTAGTGTGCGCCTTATTTCAAAATTTTGTTTACATGTGTAAGTGGTGGTTTGTTTAGTGGTGAGTGTCTTTTAAAGTTTCCAGATGGTTTAGTTGAGTATATAATCTATACAGATTATGTTTTGAAAATATTTTGGTGTATGTATGGTTTTAAAAGAAGGCTTGGGCATGAAAATTTTGATTTTGAGTGTGTAAATACCATGTTTGGATTTTATGCATTAGTGTGACATGTGATATGAACTTGAAACTTGTTTGAGCACAAACTGGGTAGCCCGGGTAGCTAGAAGGGTGGACTAGACTAGTGGGCTAGTGTTCCATAGGTGACTCGACCTGGTTTCACTGGCAGGACTAAAGATTAAAACACTTACTAAACATATGTTTTTCTGAGGTTCATGGCCTTCTAACCGTGTTTTATGAGGGCCATGGCCTTCTAAGCCACGTTTTCTGAGGGTCGTGGCCTTCTAAGCCACGTTCCACTGAGACACGAAGATCTAGGGACCCAAGATAGCTAACACCCATGAGGCCTCTCCTATATTTAGTGACCATTGGTTACTTTACACTCATCAGTGTGACACATTGGTTATTTTAGAAAGTAACGGTGTGTGTTTATTTTTAATTTAATTTGTTTCTTTTGAAACTATTTTCTTAAAACCCATTTTCTTTAAAAAAATCAAGAATTTTCTTCTTTGTTTTAATTAAAACTGAAAATGTATTTGTCATATAATAATTATGCGTGAAACCTTTTTATTGGGTGACATCCTACTGGGCTCCTGGCTCACACCCTAAATACACCTTTGGGTGTATGTAGACCTTATTCTTTGTGTATTCTAGGTTGAGACATCCTGCTTAGTGGTAGTGGTTCTAGATGATGTTGGTCTTCGCGTGCAGGTTGGTGTTGGTATCTTGGGGATGCGGCTTCTCATGTCACTTGAAGGTTGGTAATAGAGTTTTAGTTCTCTATCTTTTTTGTTGTTCACTTTGGGTTTTAGTTGATTTGTAAACTCTAAACATGTTTATAGTTTAATGGAATGTTTGGTTGTTCATCTCCAAATTTATTTTTTTTATCTTGTTAGTAGTGGTTTTGTCTTTTATTTCGGGTAAATCGTTCCCATGTGATGTTTTGATACCCGGGAATATGTGCCAGCCTGTGGGGATCGGGAATGCCCTTCGGGCCTTATCGCGGATCGGGTCTGGCGTCGGGTCAGATGGCAACCTATTCTGTTTCGTGACATTTATCTTTGATATACCCTTAACTATTTCCATTGGTAATTGATAATTAAAATTGTAGGGATGCAATTTATTTAAGAGGGTATATTTTAATGCCAAAATATTTTACTATATTTTTTATTTAAAAAAATGAGATAATTAGTTTATTTCACAAGTAAAACCAAACTAAAACAAAATAATGACAATTTCAAATAAAATTATTAAATTTAACTATTATAATATTGTCACAAAAATTAGTATGTATAAAAGAAGGTGACTATATTACAAAATCTATGATGAAAAATGAATGAAATGGAATCAGGTAGTAGAAGTATAACTTATATAGCTCATTTTTTAATCTTAAAAAGTAGGTGGATTCACTAGTGTTTCCCAAGACCAAGACAAAAATGAACTGTAATAATTACAATATGAGTGAAATTGTGTGTGATAGAAGTTCAAGCATAGGGAAATTGCCACAAGATTCATTCTAGCGGAACCACAACATGCGACTTCTACCAGAGCTTACCTTATGTAAAGATCTTATGTAGAGATCATGACGGGCTACGTAACTAGAAATTATGATTATATAAACTTGTAATTATTAAGTTAGTCATTTTTTTATTAAATTTATTCTATATATTATTTTTTATTTTTAAAGAAAAATAATTTTTATTTAGTAACCGGTTGATAAAATTAACGAGATCATTTTAGGTATTTATTAGTAAAATTTTATTTTTTAGGAATTTTTATTAATAAAGTAAATATATAATGGAAAAAATATATTATTAATATTATATTAACACTTATTTAATTATTAATTAATTGAAAATAAGAATAATAATAGTTAATATCCAAAAATCCATTTTTCTATTAAAAATAGTTTTCATTATATTTTATATTTTCATTTAAAATATAGATTCCAAAGCTTTATAATTTTAATTTGATAAAATTTAATTCATTATTGGATTTATCATATCAATATTAGCTTAATATGATTTATTTTATTTTTATAAAATGGTTGATTTCTAGGTGAATAGATACAATAATACCAATTTTTATAAAACCATCACTTTTATGGAATCATCAAAAAACAAGATTGAATTAAATGTTTTTTAAAAAAATATATAAAAATATATTTTTAGAAATTAAAATAAATCATTTAAAATTACTATGTTGAATTTATAAAACTCATTTTTGATGTTTTTGAAACTTAAGTTATATTCTACTCTAAAAATTGTTTTATTTTCCTATGATAAAAATTAGTATTCATAAATTATAGAAATTAAATAAATATAAATAAATTTAATATGTTAGATCAACATTTTTATATTTTTTAATAAGGGTAAAAAGAATTTAGGAAAAAATATGATTACTAAGATTGAAGTTAAGGACCGTGATAATGGTGAAAGAGTTATTTTCAAAGAATTATTTTATTAATGTTGTGTATTTTTTATATTTAGAAATTCAATTTTTATATTTAATATAATTACTATGATATTATATTTACACATATATTCAAATATAATATCACTCAAATTATTGGTTATTAATTTTATATAATATTAAGAACACTTAATGGTCAAAACATTATTTTTCTGCAAAACCCATTTTTATATATAATATATGTTTTCCTTAAAAATATAATTTCTCGTACTTAAATATTGAAATATATTAAATATATGTTAAATTCAGTTTTATAAAATCTAAATTTGATAATAAGGGCTATTTTATATTTTCAATAAAACCTAAATTACTTAGTTAAAAACTAGTTACCACGGTAAAAACCAAAATGGTAAGGTGTAAAAAACTAATGGTAAATAACTCAAAACATGTTTAAAACATGTGTAAAAATTCATGGTTAATACTTTATCAACAAAAATCCATATACACTCAATTATGGAACACTTATGGTGTTATTTAACCATTTCATGGAATCAATGATATGCAATAAGTATTTGCAAAAACACCATTTCCCTCTGCTTATAAAAGGAGCATCTCACCACCCAATCAAGACCACTCTCAGTTTCAATTTATTATTGAAACTCTATAAAATTTACCTATCCTAAACTCATATTTAACATTCATTATCTCCTGGTCTCTAGAATTTATCCTAAACCCTACATTTCTAAGAATACTTTCAAGATAAAGTTCAAGCTCTTCATGTGAGTAGTTCTTACACCTTTGTATTTCCTTATTAATCTTCTTATACCCCGACAAATATTATCTCTAAAGGAAGGTATGATAATATTATTAATATTAATATTTTTACTTTCATTATAATAATGTAATATCACTATTTTTTCCCTGAAAAAAAAATTTGAAAAATTAAAACATCGTTATGTGTTTCTACAGACTATTGCCTCCATGAATAGAGAGTTCTATTTTAAATAAACTCTTTGCATGGACAATTCAAAAATGTTATTTAATGATAAAATATAATATTTTTAACATAAATAATTTTATTAATTGATAAATTATTTTATTTTTAAACTCCATTCCATTATAAGGAAAATGAAAGTTTCACTCGTGTAAGTGCGGACTATCGCCTCCATGGAACAACGTATTTCATTTTCCCATTACCTCCTAACATGGATGAATTTAAAAAAGTGTATAATATATAAAAATGATATTTATGATAGTATTAATATTTTTTAATGATAATATATTACAATTTAAAATTAATATTAATAACAAATGGTTATAGTTAATTTAACAACAATAAATGAACACCTCATTAAACTTTTCTTAATTTGATTCCATTTTGGAAACCTTATATAATTTTATAATTTTCTGGATAATGTAATAATAAAGGAAATTCACAAATAAAAATATGGATATTATGAATCTATTTTATAACACTTTATACAATGGTGAACATACCAGGAGAGTTACAGAGAAATTGAAAAGTCATCCTCAAGTAACTGACATAAGATAAAACTATTTAATAAATGGATAAAATGTGATAATAAATAATCCTTGTAAAATAAAATATAAATAAAAACTATTCTTGATAAAGTTTTTAATAAACTTAATTTTATTATTTAGGATATTAGGAGCACGTCCAGTATGAGGCAAGACCTAAGGTAAGGGTTTCTAGACCTCAATTTTGTTTCATTGATATATGATTAATGTTCACCAATTGTGCATTTTCTTATAGTGTATATATTGGAAATGGATTTAATTTTGTCAAAAATTTCATGAAATATATGGGATTTATAAATCCATATCAAGTTATACCTTCCATGTATTTTCAATTTGAAATATTGTGTTGTTGTAAAGGTTTTTGTTTACTCAAACCCCCATTTTTTGGGTTTTAATATCTCGTATTGAACTTATTACTTCTATTCCTAGTTCATTATGAAATAAGATTTTATATTTAACTTTCTCTATATATCTATAGATATTGGAAATTTTTATTCAAATCTTCCTCCCCGGTTAATTTCTTCCCCATAAAACTGTGAAATTATTAACAATAATTCTCATGTCTATTAATAATGACTCTTCCTCCTTTTCCATATATCCCATTCCTACCATAGTTCTCCTTTATATTTGGAAACCAAATTATTATTTTATCACATATAACCTTCCTATTTCCATTCTCCTCTTTTGAAGAATGTTTTATTAACCTCTTTTATGATGTAGTATTTTAATAAAAGGTATTTTAAATCATAAAAAAGTAACATCCATATTTGTTATTTCATGTCTAGTACCACCCCCGTGAAATTTTTTAAGCATGAATAGATTTTAAAAACCCATAATTATTTAATATAAAACCAACCTAGTTAAATTATGATTTAAATAAAAATAATAATCCCTTTCCTTACTTAAAATATATGTTTCTCATTTTGAAAACCATCACCTATGTAGATCATTTTTATTCTTAATTATCCTTGATCCTTCACATGAAGTATTCTATTTTAGAACTTAATATTTAAGAACTAATCTTATTTTTTAAAATATGTGCATAAAAATTATTTAATTCTTTATTCTCTTGGGAATTATTATGATAAATCCTAGGTTTATTCATTGATATAGGATTATGAAACTCACTTCTTACTCACGTGTTGTATTATGATTATGTTTTATGTATTGTTTATTTTCCTCTTATATCACAAATATACATATACATATTACAAAAATTAAGGGTTTTACTTTATAGAACTCCAGTTCATTGGGTAATGTTTACGTCTCATGAGATACCTTATATGATGCATGTGCTGTTAGCCTAAGAATATTGTGTTATATTGTCTTGATGGTAAGCCTTGACTTATAATTGTGGTGCACGGGCAGTTAGACTAAGCACACTATGTAATGTTGTCTTAGCGATGGACCTTGACTTATTCTTATCATGTTAGGATTTATGTTTTTTCCTTATATTTTTTATTAATTGAACTTATGATTGCATTTCATTATTTCACGTTCCCATGCTTATCTCACACTTTTAAGTCATGGTACCAGTTTTTTCTTTTGATATTACATGTCCTTCCTACATGATTTATAGAAAAATATTTTTATTCCATGTTATTTTAATAATAAATTTCACCCTTATAATGTGTTCACATATGATTATGATTTAAACCTTGTTGAAATGTTGATATGTCTATTTTATTTAGTGTTTGATATCACCCCTTTATTATGTTACCATTCCCCAAGTTATAAAGACAATTATAACTTATGATAATTATAGAAGGGGGTATAGAATTGTTTGATTATGGAAAAATGTCCACAAGGTTTGTAAAATAATTATCCTATGTAAATGATCCTAAAAGACACTAAATCAAAAGGTTCTATGAGCTATGTGAGATTATTGTGAGATAAAATTTTTAAATTTTAGTAATGATGTAAAATAAATATATGTTCAACTTGGGTCATTATAATAATTCCATAAGACACAAACTAATGAGATATAATATAGGCACAACACCTTCTCTAGATGGTCCTGAATCTTGACAGGTTGTTCCTAAAAGGTCTTGCCATATTTAACATATATCTAACCCCAATCAATAAAGTGAGAATCGTCGTAAATATATCAATGAAGTTGTGACATGTGGAGTAATTCATGAATATAACTCAACTATGGGGGTAGTGTTAATTGATACATCATGAATCCAACATAAGATAACACCTTAAAAGTCCAAACAATCTTGGGAGAAATATTACTCCAAAAACTAAACATTCACTACCCATGATATGGATGCACCTTTAAGAACACATTATATCTGACATCAAACTATAGAGGTCTGATCCAATGATCATCATAAGACTTTGGATGATTATTCACTACCTTCATTCACTCATGGATCACCCAGAACTTCTTTTCTATACTATGTACCAATTTGGATCCAAGAACTGCAGACTCCCTAACCTCATCCCAACACAACATAGATCAGTAATGTTGATCATATAGAGATTCGAATAGATCCATTACAATAATGGAGTGATAAATTTTGTTATAATAAAACTATACTAAGGTCTGGTGACATACCCACTTCCAAAATCAAGAACTGACATGTGAAGCATTACCTATAATAAATTGATATTCCACCCTGTCTAACCATCCAAATATGAATGAAAAGTGTTTTAAGGTATAACTAAGATCTAAAAGCACACTAGAGACCTCTCCACACTCTACAGGTAAAATAGGGACCACAATCATAAATGATCATCCTAAAAACATCATGTAACCTCAATATATTCTCTAGGTATTTACTCAACAACACCTCCATTGCGCTTGACTCATTGATCACTAAGAAGTGATCTGACCTCATAAAATGGTCTATAATCACCCATATAACATCATAACCACCCTAATATCTAGGTAAACTAGTGACTATGTCCCTTTAAATTTCCTATAACTTCCATTAGGGGTCATCGAGTGGATAAAGAAAACCACGAGGAAGGAAGTTCTTGGCCTTCACCATCTAACAAACCAAATATCATGAAAAAAACTATAAAAATGACTTGTTCAAACCAAAACATAAAAATTGGTCCCTCAGAGAATGGTATATCTTTATCACACTAGGATATACTACTAAGGGATAACTATGAAATTCATGGAGATCCACCTTCACATCACCAAAGGAATGAAAAGTTTCCCCTAGAACAACACTCAAGGTTTTACATACTAAGACCATCCCTCTTGGGAATCTCCACAAAAAACTAGATCAAGCCAAAATTCTACCTTAGGATCTTGAATCTTGGATTCATCTATGTGTTTCACTGAGGATGAATATATGGTCATCTGATAAAGATAGACTCTATTATAAACTGCTCCCATATCAAGGTGCATTACTACTAACTCTTTTGTCAGTCTACCAGCGTCTCAGAATCATGGACAACACTACCATGTGACATACTAATCAAGTAATATACCACAACATTCCCATTACTAGGTGTAAAGTAAATATCAAAGTTATATCCCTATAAGAAAACCATCCACAATCATTCTTAAAAATTCAAGTCATGATGAGAGAATACATACTTCAAGATTTTCTGATCTGTGAAGACAAAAAAATTAACTGGTAAGATAGTGTCTCCATAGTGTCAAAAAAACCACTATCATAGAAAGATCAATATCATGGGTGGAATAGTTAAATTTTTTGGTCATAACTTCTAAGACTGGAAAGAGATAACTTCCCTCTATTTTATCAACACTTAACCCAAACCAAGAAGGAATGTTTCATAGTAAACCTCATATGAAATTCCTCCCTCCAATAGATAAAGGAAAAATAATAATTGACCAACTTATAATTCAAATAATCAAAATAATTCTAGCAATATTTATCCCATAAAAATTCATGATTCTTTCTAGTTAATGTTTTTATAGGATTATCAATCAAAGATAAGTTGGGTGAAAACCTCTTATAATAACCAGAAAGACAAAAGAAACTCAAAAAAATCTATAGAATTATTGGGGGATACTCATTAAATCATTACTATAATCCTTGGAGGATAAATGGATTCTCTATGTGGATATATGACATACCCCAAAAAACTAACCTCACAAGCCCAAAACTCACACTTTGATAGCTTTTTAAACATCTAATGAAACTGAAGACCTCCCAACATATCCAACTAATTCTCTTCATGCTCCTCTTATGATACTAAAAAATAATTTAATTGATAAATACCACCATGAACCAAAATATAAACTCATATAACTCTATATTTATCAACCTTATGAATGCAGCTAAAGCATTCATTACACAAAATGACATCACAGGGAACTCATATTACCATAACAATATCAAAAAGAAATCTTTGAGATATCCTCATACATTACTCACATCTATTAATATCCTTACCATGGTTCGATATTTGAGAACAAGATAACCCCATTAAACTAGTTGAATAAATTTTCAATTTGAGGGAGAGGGTGGTGGTTCATTCACCATTGCCTAATTCAAATAGTAATAATTGACACACAGTCACAAACTTACATCTTCATTATTTTAAAATAGAAATATATCTCCTTAAAGGTGACACACAGGATGAATGAATCCCCTCTAAGATGTCATAAACCTAAATTACTTACTACTACAACTCAGAAGGGTTCATCTGATATGAATACATTTATATTATAGAAACACCTGGTTTCAATTCTATCTCAAACTCAATCTCTCTTAAAGGGGGTAGCATCACAACCTAATCATGAAAGACACTGATATAATCTTAAAAAAACCTAGGAAACACCATTGAATTATCCTATATTGAACTCATCATCATCTTGGATAATAAGAAGATAGATACTCAATGTATATATGTCCCATTTGAGGGTCTCACTCACCAATTAACACCACTTAGTTTCTATCAGTGTTGTAGAATATGAAGTGTTTATTGAATAAATACATAATATTATATAAATAATATAGAAAATACATGTTGATTAATATGTTTTATGGTTTTAACAATGAACATTATAAGTTTCACCAAGAGTGGTGTTGTTATAGAACCAACTCAGAGTTTCAGGGCTCATCTAATAGGCTAGCTCAAACCTCTAACTACCATAGTCGATGACAAGGGAAGTGGAATCATCTCTAACTAAAGTCCCAATAATACACTAGATCAAGTGAAATGAAGTATTTTATAGATCCATAATCAAACAAGACATAACCCCAGTAATAAAATAGGTAGATAGTACCTTGTATAATAAGGGGATCACCCATCACTATAATTGTTAAAGCAAGTATTTGATCACATCCAACTCCATGGCCAATATATCCTTTTTGTAAACCACCTTTATGTTCATTATTTTCATATTTTTTCTTGAGGATGAGGTATTTCATGATGTTTTTCTCTTCCTACCCCATCCGTTCACTAGTGATTGTAAGCTTGCATGCCCTGTTGTTACTATTAATGCTTCCTTGTCTGAAAATATTATAATTGTTGGGTTTGAAAAAATCCATAAATTGCATGATGATTGATGATAAAACTTAGGAACCCTTTATTAAGATATCCACAACCACCATAAGAGAAAAAAACTATTCTTGTCCCACTGGTAGGGGTATGAGAATTGGTAACCCTAGTGAAATGAGTTAAAAAAGGCTAAAACTTTCTCCCTACAGATTGAAAGTTATTCTTCTATCTAGGAAATAGAAAATTCCCAATCATAGATATTCTATACAGAATTTATTGGAAACTCTCATCACATGATGATATGGTCCTAGCCAATTTACTCTCGATGACCTTCACCTTCACCAGTACCCTAGTATATAACCTCAATAGAAAAAGAGTGACTTGGTGTTGGATATGTGGATGCAAAGCCTCCTCAAAATGACTCTATATCTCCTCATCACCTAAAATAATGTTTTAATAATAATGTAGATGGTTCTTTTATTATATATTTAACTCTAGAGCATAATAAATCCCCTATTAGAGGGTAAGTATCTCCTACGAACAAGTCACCTTAGTGGACAAAGATAGAAACATGTCCTAAAATTAATCCTTGAACTTGTACCATGAAATATCCAAATCCACATGATCTTTGAGGAAAGAAATACACCACTACCATGATGACCCATGAAAAATCATCACAACCATTTAAACCTAGTGCTCCTTCCAATAATAGATTGAACAAAAAGTTATCTTCACCTCTCCCAGTCAATCTTCTATATCTTGATCTAAAATAGAGAATTTTTATTTCTATAGGCCCCAGTTCTAAAACTATTAGAGTTTCCTCCTCCAAGTGCTATCATCATCAAACTCCACTCATCACTGATCCACTAGAACATCCTGTTGAACATTCATGGGGACATTGACTTGGTGGAATATTTACAAAAGAACAAATTTAAGTACTACTAAGACTAATAAAAATAACATTTTATTTTTGATTAATTAATTAATTCATTCATTTTAACTTATTCCCAATTTTCTACATGAATTAAAATAATGTCACTAAACATCATGATGTATAGTCCTTACCTAGGTCTCTACCCCACAATCAGCATTAATTCTCTTAGCATGTTCGGTAAACTTGAAGTTCCTTGCATCACATATTAGTTTTCCATAAAATCATGTTTCATATTTGGACATCTATGTCCATAACACATGCTAGGTCCATCTGATACTATTACCCAACCACCCCTTGCATCATCACAATTACATAACTATAAACTCCATCCTATCTCTCAATCATCGGATTTGATACCACTTTGTTGTGATCCCCTCCCTCCAAAGGTACCCCATGGGCTAAATATTCATTAGTAGAGATAATGACAAATGAATCCCACCTCTCATAGGTTTTGGATTAATGACTATCACCGGGGGTATATCCATCACACACATAGGTGGAATTACCCTCTATAAGTTTAAAGAATAAGAGATAAGATGAGTAGAATAGTCAACCAACACCATGTATAAATAAAATAAAAAATCACAATACATTTAATGTTATAAATAATATAAAAGGAGACTATAAGTACAAAAATTAAGTAAGTTGTGACCATGAACCCAACCACTCCTAATAACTACTCAACAACTCCTTAGAGCTAGTAATGTATAGCCTAATACCCAAACTACTAATTTTAACCTAAAAATAGTTTGTATATATATAGGGTGATCATAAAATGTATATATAGTTGGATCCTCCATGAAAACACTCATGTAAAATGTAAAAGAATTATAATAATTCCCAGTGTGGAAACAAATCAAACTAACACATAACATAAATATGTAATATTAGTTTCTCTTCCTCACCATGGATCCCTCACCAAATAACTCATCGAAATAAACCATTTTATATCAAAATAATATATATATATATATATGAATGAATTTACCTAGCTTCCAATTATCTAATGGTTTGTCACTATCATGTCCCAATTGCTACGTCATGTGCCCATCCCCCCGATAAGTCATCATGCACCTCATGCCATAGTATCTCAACTATTATTGTATCCTATAAAACCTAGAATCTCATCATAATCACATAACATTAGTGACCAAATGTATTTCTAGAAGCCACTATAACCAGTGTACAAACACTATACCTAAATCCATTATAACCCATTCAAGCATACCCATGGGAAACCGAAACCACCACATCTAGATACAAGTATGTGTTATACCTTAAGCCTTTATAACATGCACATAAATTTATAGAAAACTATGATCCATGGCAACCCTGGTAGGAATTAACACTATATCATAATCCATCATTGTTCGGGATACACCAACTCATATACATATAAGAAGAATGGGGGATAGGTAGAAGTCATCCATCCATTCGCTCACCATCTTGGGTGTTGGAGAAAACACCCCCCCTCCTCCTCCCCACGAAACATTTGGGTGTTGGTTTCCATACCAACATGGCTGGGGTAGAATATGAAATCAGAAAACTTAAATAATATCATGAAAAACCATATTAGTGGAAACTACCTAGCCTTAGACTCATCTACCTTTATCATTACACAAGTCCCTTGGCTTCCACTGCTACGATTTAGACATCAAACAAGCATACATACAATTAAATTCATTATTAATTAATTAATTAATTTATATTAATTAATTATTTCTATTTTCATCTCTAAGATTAATATTTCAATATTCTAAACTAATTATTGATGAAACTATCAATTATTTACTTATAATCTCAATAAATGTCAACATCATTAGGAAACACCATAATCCAACCTCGTTCATTTATCGGTTCATTTATCAATTTATCATCACCTAGGTACTATAGGAAAGAACATAATCTACCACTTTAATATTAACTTATATTGCATAACATTAAACTGTATCAAGTAGTATGAAAATGATCAAGTAAATAACACAAGGCTATCTGACCCCCCAAGTAAGAATCAAGAATGATTAAACATATAGATGAGAAACCCCCACTCTAAACTCATCCTGGCTTCCTAGTATCCCACACCATTATGCATAACATAAAACATGTTCATCCATCACTAGAATCAACCATAATTTCAGTCTAGGATCCCACTCCATCACTCATCAAAAGTACGCAACCATGAAAAAGTCATCAAAAAAAGTAAGGATTTAAATCCTTAGAGCACACAAGAATTTCAATACATTTTTTCAATATAGGCATAAGAACTAAGGTTATGACATAGAGGTATTTAATCCTCCTATAATAAGGAATGAGCTCATTTATCCCTGAACATTTATTCATTAATAAAAAACTTTTAAATTAAATATTTAATCAACCAATTTATTAAACATAGGTTGTTCACACAAGTAAACCCAAAGGCAATAACTAATGTTATATATGAATATAACTAAACATACTTTAAAGAATTATTCTGATATTTAATTGATCTAAGATGGGTAGTAATTACTCTACTCATGGTCCTTCTACAAATTTGATCATTATTTATATTTAAATTATTTATAATTTCAAGAATATATCCATGCTAAATAAACAACAAAAAATATACATCCAAACATAAATATCTTACTAATAAATGAAAAACCAAAGGAAGCATAAAATATCACAAATAAAAGGTAATCACACCAAGATCATTAATTTAATTCTCTATAGGAAATATTAATTACCTCGAAGATGTGATAAATCACATTTGTATAATTCAATTTCTATAATTATAGAGAAATTCTTATCATAAGATAGAAAGTACCAAACACTATACCATGTGATTACGAATTCCATTTTTTAAATTCTAGGTTTCAAAAGCTTAAATCTTTAACCTATGGAATGAACTTCAAACTCTATTTAAACTCTTGAATTAAAAAATCATTATTTTATTTCATAATTATAATAAATAAATTAAATAAAACAATGAAACAATTCATTTCATTCCTTACAATTTACATATTATTGAATAATCATTCAACACGTGATTACTTTTCTAGATTATTGAAAATGTTAGAGGTTGTGCCTATTTTATTAAAAACAATAAAATGAAATGTACAAGAGAGTACAGGAATCAAAATGAAAAAATTCCACAACCAATAATTACCTGCCTATATTTTTCATAAATATTTCATTGAGTTTTCTTTCCTTCTCTTGAAGAACAAGCCATCCCACTCTCCCTCGACCGCTCCCCTGACCTCTTGCTCTCCCCCTATTTGAGGTTAGAGACTAAAGCCTTTCCAGTAATGTTTTAGCATCAGTGTTATCATCAGAGTTATCTTTTTTACTTTGCTCAGGAGAGACTCTATGTGTCACTAGATTCATCTCCTCTTTATCTTCAATTTCTTTAGATGGAGCAATAATATTTTTCTACATCAACTCTTTAGTTTTTCCTAGGATAGAGACCTGCGACTTATCAACACCATTGAAATTTTGGTTAGAGAGGGGAGGAAGATTACCTTTAGTAACCTGCTTAGCCACTATTGGGGGAACAATCAGAGCCTTTGTATTTTACTAGGAAACAAGCTGAAATCCATCTTTATACACAAACTATTTTGGGGATGCATGAAAATTTTTAGAAATGACAATAGAGTCAGAATCCAAAATTTTCTTTCCCTTTCGGTTTCCTGAAGTTTCCATCCTTTCCTATTAAATTTGATGATCAATATCTCTTTGAATATTATCTTCAACCATTTTCTCAACCGTCAAATCATCACTACTTCTTAATGCAATTTTTTCATTTCAAGCATTCGTCTCTATGGGAAATATGTCAGCACATGATTTCTTGCCTGAGTTTCCCCCATTCTCATCACTTTTGGATTTGTTCACTTCATTAGGTACAGAATCATTCACTTCTTCCAACTATTTTTTGTTCTCATTATCCTTTTGAGATTGTGTGGTTTTGTGTTTCCTAAAACAATTATTTGCATCATATCCCCATAGAGTGTAGAATCTATAAAAAATGGAGTGCCTAAATGTAGATTGATCATGAACAATCACAATACAATCCTTGAAAAAAATACGGCATTTTTTCATAAATGATCTTCAACTCAATGATTTCATCCTTCTTGGAAAGAATTACCTTTTCCACTAGAGTAGAATCCAATTCAACTTCAACTAAGAATCTAGAAAAGTGTCTAGAGAGAGCAACTTCTATTTCCTTGTCGATTGTAATTAGAATTCCAATAGACATTGCAATATCATATAAAATTTTGGGATGCCACAAAATCCAATTTAATCCATAAAATCTAACCCAAACTTGAGTTGTAGAGTTTCCTACTTCAAAAGGATTTAACTCCTTATTATCTTATTAAGGTCAATTTCACCAATTTATTCAAGGAGATAAAGCATGATAAATTCACACTTTCACATAAATAAAAAGATAAGAAATATATCCCCTTACTCAATTAGATGATCAACATTATATATGAATTAATGACAAATTAATAAATAACCATTTCTTAAGGAAAATCCTCCAAAACAAAAGGAAACACCACTGGAACCTAAGAAAGACAATCATCATTAACACTTTCTCAAAACCTCCGACTAAAAAATAGAAAATTCCACCAGAATGAACTTCCATAAAAAGGATAAAAAGTGTAAAAAATGAGAGATGAATAATTAGTACCTTGACACTTGAAACATCAATCTAGATGAACCAAGTTTTTTATACCCATAAATTAATAGACAAAGGGTGTTAAGAGGCATAGGGATTGGCTATAGTTTGACAAAGGGAGGGAATATCCAAACAATGGGAGGTTAGACCCTCTATCTATGGAGGAATCCCGAAAGTCTTCACCATAGCATGGTGAACTCTTAAAACATATGTGGTGTTGTTGGTCAAATTGTGATCCAGTTCTCAAGGTATTTAAACTCTAAAGATTATGTACCTTTAAAACCTTTTTTGAACTATTTTAACCACCACCATGGCCTCTACTATGACATGGTGTAGAAGCCTAAGATGTTTAACCACCTCCTTGTTCAGAACTATGGTGTATTGAGATCAATGTTACTTGTTTTAAACAATGGGACTCTCTGAGAACCATACTCAATGTTCCTTCCTTAAAATAGATTCCTAAGTTTTTTCCTCATCCAAGTTTCTCAAAAGATCAACCCAAAGTTAAAAAATATCATTAAAAGTCCAAAAAATATGTTTCACTTATTGTATTGAACTCTATCACCAAATGGACAAAAACACAACCAAATAAAAAACATTTTGGGACAAAATAACCTACCCCATGCTCAAACCTCTAATAAAGAATCAAAACAGCCAGCGCCATGCCCACCCCCACGGTATGGTGACCCTAAAACTTCCAAAACTCTTTTCTAACCTTTGGAACCCCTCTAAACACCCTCACAACACCTCAAATCCCTAAGAAAACCCAAATAGGAGGAATTTAGAAATCTGGGACCTAACATGCATTAGTAAAAACACCTTATTAATGTTGGTTTTTTTATTTTTTACATCTCTTTTTAGTCGTCGTTATTAATTGTAACATTATAAATATTATATTTAATGTTGGTTAAAAAACTGACGTTGTAAATCAATAATGGAACAAATTTTTCACATCAGTTATTAAATAAATAGCATGGAAACCCCTTCATCCAAAGAATTTTTTACATCAGTTATTAAATAACCAACGTAAAATATAATATATTACATTTGTTATTAAATAACCGATATAAAATATCAAACGTCAGTTATTTTACAAAAGACATGAAAACCTGACAGAATGTATTTTTAAGGTCAGTTAAAAAATAACTGATGTAAAAACATTTTTTAAAAAAATAATTCATGTTACCATTCTTTTCTACTTCTGACCAAACCAAAAATAAGTAGAACCAGGAGCAAAGCAGCAGCAAAATTAAAGAAGAAGAAACAAGCAGAACCATCAGCAAAATTACACATTCACATTTACAACATTCCAAAATTACAATATTAACTAAAAACAAACCTAAATCCAACTAAAAAACTACCAAATACACATTTATAATTATAACATTCAAAATTACAATATTCACTAAAAACAAACTAAAATCCAATCAAACCTATAAAATAATTTGACCATTCCACTTATAAGTGTGCAACATCTTGTGTACTATAAGGTTGAGGGTCATAAAATAGCTACAAATTAAAATTAAAGTCGTTAAAATGTATAATAAATGAAACAAATTTAATATTAAAGAGTAGTTTATAATGAAAACTAACCTCGTCAAACTTTTTAACTGTTCCAGTTGTGATTATTTCATACATAAATCTTAACATGTAATATCTTCATTCGATGACACCTTGTTGTTTATGAAAATTTTGTTTAAATGAGTTTTTCAATTCAAAAATATTATTTTTATATGATACATCCAAAATGTACTAATTATAAATGGATATTCACCTTTAAATTTACATATTTGATCTTGTAAATCTTTTAATTTATTATTTTTTAAAATAAATTCCATCCCCTTTTAGAAAATAATATGAATGAAATAAATTTATAATTCATTATAGTATAAAATATTAATAAATTAAAACATAATTTTCTAACATGTTCTTAAAATTTCCTCGCACATCACCATGGATTGAGCATATCCAGTAAAGTTTATTCTACCTTGGAAAAAACACCTAACATTCATTGGTCGTTGATATAAAAGAAAATTTAATATTAGTGGTTGTTATGTTAAAAGACAAATAACACTTTTTGAGATATATGTTCCATACATCTCCACATAATGAAACATCTAGCACTGCGTAATTACATTCTATTAAAATCTTTCATCAATATAAATTGTTATTTGTTCCTCAGTTAATGTGTTCACTTCAGATGAAATCAATTGTGGGTCCATCAATCCATATACATATGTCTTTTCATTATCCTCACACATTTTATAAATACACCTAATATAAAATAGACATAAGTATAAATTTTCAATAAATTTAACAGAGGGAAATATTTATGATAAAATTTACATGGAAAAAACTTGAATCATGTTGATGCCCAACTTATCTCTAGTAACAAGCATCATGATATCATTTTTCAGAATCCCCACATTTATTGCACGCCCAAAAACATTATCTTCCATTGGAAATGTATAATGACCCACCAAATTTGAATATCTTGACAATATATCAAGACTACCATAATATGTATCTGATGTCATAGCCATTTGTCTTTGTTGTTGGCTATACAGTATTTATTTACCTTTAAAGTATTCCTGTAAATAAATAGATAAATATATTAACTTTTAAATGTTAAAACAAATTTAATACAAAGATAAAATAAAAGATAAAATATACACATAACTTTATTATAATGTGTCACATAAGTCTATATAGACAAACTAAAAAGTGGTCAATACATTGTCCAACTGTCATCACCTCATCTGTAGGTAATGGTACTCTAGTTGATATATCTATAATATCATGTACAATGACACTATGATGCTCTACCTCTAATTTGTTATGATGAATTGTATCTTCTATATAATATATCATCTCATATGAAACTATATGATAGTGATGATCATCAACATACAAGTAAAAATAACTTGGAAGCTTTGGAGGATGGGTGTAGGAGTAAGATAAAAAAATTGGGTATGTAGGAAGAGTTGGAGGATAAATAATGGGGTCTGCAGGTGGAGGTGGGGAAGTAGGAGCTACTGCAAGAGGTGGAGGAGTGGTAATTTCATTCTAAAATTGTCTTTATGTGTCTACAAACATATATTGTATCAGCACTCTAATCTTTTACTCCATCATCACATTAATATTTTGAACATCATCCCCCAAATATTCTATTTTTTTATAAAAACCCTCCATGGAATAAGCTGAAGAACGTGGTAACACTTTTCTCACTGATACACCCCTCGGTATCCTCGTACATGACTTGGGTGTTTGGGGTTTCCTAATGATATAGATAAAATATCTTTCCTCCTATCACCACTAAATACCCCCTGTGTCACTACTGGAAAGCGGACTTTTCCCAACACTTGTATACCAACGGTTCAAAGAACCGTTGGTATATGTTATCTTTACCAATGGTTTTCATAAACCATTGGTAAAGATCTTGAACAAGTGACTTTTCCCAATAGTTTTATGAAACTGTTGGGAAATGTGGGGAAAAATCACTTTTCCCAACCACTACGGGAAAAAGGGGTATTTGCGACGGGTTATTTGCGACGGGAATATTTTCTCGTTGCAAATAAGTAGCCTTTTGCGACGGGATAGCTTTCCCCGTCGCAAAAGGACTGGCGCGGTTTGCGCGCCAAATCGCGGGAAACCTATTTGCGAAGGGGGAATATTCCCGTCGCAAATAACCGGCGGCGGTAAAAGGTATTTGCGACGGGAATATTCCCCCGCCGCAACTAGTGTGTCGGCAGGTAGTTATTTGCGACGGGACCCGTCGCAAATAACTATTTAACCGTTGACCGTAATAAATGATGGCTAAGGTATTTGCGACGGGTACCGTCGCAAATAGTATTATTTGCGACGGGAATCCCGTCGCAAATACTCTAACCTATAAATACCCCCATCCGTTTTTTTCAAATCATTCTCAAATTCCATCTTCTTCTTCTCTCAAAGTTTTATTTCTAAAGTTCAGTTTTTCTCAAGTTTAATTTTTTTTTCGGAGTCGATATTAAAGTTTTGAAGAACGATCAGAGCAGATCAATTTTCAAGGTATTTATCTTCATTTTTATTTTTAATTTTTTATTAGTTTTAATTATTCTTAATTAGTTGTAATTTAATTAGGTTTACATTGTTTTGTTACTTAATAAATTTAAATTATTAGTATTGTTCATAGATAATACTAATTAGGAATAATTAGTAATAATTTTTAATAATTAAGAATAAATATTAATAATTAGTAATAAATATTAATAATTAGGAATAATAACATTATTAAATTGTTAGTATATTTTATTATTAATATTAAAATAATATAATTTTTTATATATATACAATTTTCTTTTCATCTGTGTGTTTGCTGTCTCCACATGTAATATTTGTATGTGGAGATAGAAAACACACAGATGAAAGGAGAATTGTATATAAATTATAAAATTATATTATTTTAATATTAATAATAAAATATACTAATAATGTTATTATTCGTAATTATTGGTAATTATTCATTTAATTACTACTAATTAGTAATAACTACCAATAATTAGTAATAAATAACAATAATTAGTAATAATTATCATTAATTAGTACTAATTAGTAATAATTACCAATAATTAGTAATAATTACAAATAATTAATAATAATTAGTAATAATTACCTATAATTAGTAATAATTACCAATAATTAGTAATAATTACCAATAATTAGTAATAATTAACAATAATTAGTAATAATTACCAATAATTAGTAATAATTCGTAATAATTAGTAATAATTCGTAATAATTAGTAATAATTCGTAATAATTACCAATAATTAGTAATAATTAAAAATAATTACCAATAATTACTAATAATTACCAATAATTACCAATAATTACCAATAATTACCAATAATTACCAATAATTAGTAATAATTAACAATAATTAGTAATAATTAACAATAATTAGTATTATTTACCAATAATTACCAATAATTGGTTATAATTAGTAATAATTGGTAATAATTAGTAATAATTGGTAATAATTAGTAATAATTGGTAATAATTAGTAATAATTCGTAATAATTACCAATAATTAGTAATAATTACCAATAATTAGTAATAATTACCAATAATTAGTAATAATTACCAATAATTAGTAATAATTACCAATAATTAGTAATAATTAGGAATAATTAGTAATAATTACAAGTATTAGTAATAAGTACCAATAATTAGTAATAACTACCAATAATTAGTAATAACTACCAATAATTAGTAATAACTACCAATAATTAGTAATAACTACCAATAATTAGTACTAACTACCAATAATTACCAATAATTAATACCAATTACCAATAATTAGTAATAATTGGTAATAATTACCAATAATTAGTACTAATTACCAATAATTAGTATTAATTACCAATAATTAGTATTAATTACCAATAATTAGTAATAATTACCAATAATTCGTAATAATTACCAATAATTCGTAATAATTACCAATAATTCGTAATAATTACCAATAATTAGTAATAATTACCAATAATTAGTAATAATTACCAATAATTAGTAATAATTAACAATAATTAGTAATAATTAACAATACTTAGTAATAATTACCAATACTTACCAATAATTACCAATAATTACCAATAATTAGTAATAATTACCAATAATTAGTATTAATTACTAATAATTAGTATTAATTACCAATAATTACCTATAATTACCAATAATTGGTAATAATTCCTAATAATTACCAATAATTGGTAATAATTAGTAATAATTAGTAATAATTACCAATAATTGGTAATAATTAGTAATAATTACCAATAATTAGTAATAATTACCAATAATTAGTAATTATTAGTAATAATTAGTAATAATTACCAATAATTAGTAATAATTATCAATAATTAGTAATAATTATCAATAATTACCAATAATTGGTATTAATTAGTTATAATTACCAATAATTACCAATAATTACCAATAATTACCAATAATTGGTAATAATTATCAATAATTACCAATAATTAGTAATAATTACCAATAATTACCAATAATTACCAATAATTACCAATAATTAGTAATAATTAGTAATAATTAGTAATAATTACCAATAATTAGTAATAATTAGTAATAATTAGTAATAATTCGTAATAATTAACAATAATTAGTAATAATTAACAATAATTATGAATAATTAGGAATAATTAGTAATAATTAATAATAATTACAAATAATTAGTAATAATATCCAATAATTAGTAATAATTAGTAATAATTAGTAATAATAAGTAATAATTACCAATAATTCGTAATAATTAACAATAATTAGTAATAATTAACAATAATTACCAATAATTAGTAATAATTACCAATAATTAGTATTACTTACCAATAATTACCTATAATTGGTAATAATTAGTAATAATTACCAATAATTAGTAATAATTAGTAATAATAAGTAATAATTAGTAATAATTAGTAATAATTAACAATAATTAGTAATAATTAGTAATAATTAGTAATAATTAGTAATAATTAATAATAATTACCAATAATTAGTAATAATTATCAATAATTATCAATAATTAGTAATAATTAGTAATAATTACCAATAATTACCAATAATTAGTAATAATTACCAAAAAAATAGTAATAATTAGTTATAATTAGTAATAATTAGTAATAATAAGTAATAATTAGTAGTAATTAACAAAAATTAGTAATAATTAGTAATAATTAGTAATAATTAGTAATAATTAATAATAATTACCAATAATTAGTAATAATTATCAATAATTATCAATAATTAGTAATAATTAGTAATAATTACCAATAATTACCAATAATTACCAATAATTACCAATAATTACCAATAATTAGTAATAATTAGTAATAATTAGTAATAATTAGTAATAATTACCAATAATTAGTAATAATTAGTAATAATTGGTAATAATTAGTACTAATTACCAATAATTAGTAATAATTAACAATAATTAGGAATAATTAGTAATAATTAGTAATAATTGCCAATAATTAGTAATAATTATCAATATTTAGTAATAATTAGCAATAATTAGTAATAATTACCAATAATTAGTAATAATTACCAATAATTACGAATAATTACCAATAATTATCAATAATTACCAATAATTGGTAATAATTATCAATAATTAGTATTAATTACCAATAATATTAGTACTATGAAAATAATAAAAAATTTATATAATATTAAAATTATCAATATTCGTAACGTGTTTTGATTTATTCTCAACATATTTAATTCTTAAAGGGTCAATTTTTAGGTCTATCTCAATAAAAGGTTTGCGTCAGTCGTGTATGATCTAAACTCTATAATTATCCTAGCTTTAGTGTTTTTTCTAACAAATTATTCAAAACTAGTAATGTTTTTATATTTTATAGAGAAATATGGAACAACGAGGTCGTCAACAATCATTATTAGGTAACTGCATATGGATAAATCAACGTAGAAATCCAAACGGTTCTGGTTTAAATCCAGTATATGTAGAGGGTGTGGAGACTTTTTTATCATTTGCGGCATCAAATCCAGAATTTGTTTCAGAAGGCAAAATAAAAGGCCCTTGCAGAAAATGTGCATTGAGAACGTTTGACACGTTTGACAAAGTGGGAGAACATCTCTTGCGTCTTGGTTTTCAACCAGATTGTGTTTTTTGGTATCAACACGGTGAACGCAGTTCCATAGCAGGTGATACCAACTTGATTCCGGATCCATCCCAGTTTCAAGATTTAGTACATGATGTTGCAGGTTCATCTGTTCAACATACAGAAACTCCGGCTGATATAGCTTCAAATCCTGAGTTGGCACCGTCTGAATTTTATGAGTTGTTGAATTCTGCTGAGGATGTATTATATCCTGGCTGCAAGATGAGCAAATTAGAAGCAGTTGCAAAATTTATGGCTATCAAATCAGATAACGGAATGTCAAACACCTGTTTTGACCAGATATTTTCTTTTCTTAAAACACTGTTACCCGAAGGAAATGTTTTACCTGCAAATTACTATGAGAGTAAGAGGCTGGTTCGAAATTTGGGATTTACTTGTCAGAAGATTCATGCATGTTTAAATGACTGCATTTTATATTCTGGGGAAAATGAGTCATTGGATAGTTGTCCCACATGTGGGCAACTGAGATATAAAGAAGGACAACACGGGAAGTCTGGTTTGATTCCTGTAAAACAGTTGAGATATTTTCCGCTTACATCCAGACTTCAGCGTTTATTCATGTCTAAGAATACAACGACAATGATGTCATGGCATAAAGAGAATATTTCAACCGATAAAAGCTTGAATCATCCAGCCGATGGTGATTCATGGAAACATTTTGATAGATTGCATCCATCCTTTGCTTTAGAAGCTAGAAATGCTCGACTGGGCCTTTCCACTGATGGTTTCTGTCCGTTTGGATCTTATGGTAGTCAATATTCATGTTGGCCTGTTTTTTTAACTCCGTACAATTTACCTCCATGGATGTTGATGAAAGAGCCATATATCTTTTTGACTTTACTAATTCCAGGACATCCGAAGAAAAATATTGATGTTTATTTGAAACCATTGATTGATGAATTAAATTTATTGTGGAGTACTGGTGTCAGTACATATGATGTTGCAACGAAACAGAATTTTATACTGAGAGCAGCATTGATGTGGACAATAAGTGACTTCCCGGATTATGGGATGTTATCTGGGTGGAGTACACATGGTCAGAAATCATGTCCTTACTGTATGGGAGATAACAAAGCATTTATGCTCATTCATGGAAAGAAACCTTGTTATTTTGACTGTCATCGCAGATTTCTTCCAGCTGATCATCCTTTTCGCAGAAACAGATCTCATTTCAGAAAAGGAACAGTTGAAAGGGATGAACCTCCAAAAATTCTATCAGGTTCGGAGTTAAAATCAGTTGTATTTTCATTACCTCCCATCACTTTTGGTCCCACAATAAACCAACAGAAAATTTCTGGTTTTGGGAAAAAACACAATTGGATTAAACGTAGCATATTTTGGGATTTTCCATATTGGTCTGATTTGTTGGTCCGACACATGTTATATGTCATGCATATTGAGAAGAACTGTTTTGATAATTTGTTTCATACAGTTTTGGATACGCCAGGAAAGAGCAAAGACAATGTAAATGCACGTTTAGATCTTGCCCAAATTTGCAGGCGTTCAGAATTGGAACTATTTGAGAATGTCAGAACAGAAAGGTTACTGAAACCAAAAGAATCTTATACACTGTCTAAAGAAAACCGTTTATTATTTTGTCAGTGGATTGCAGATTTGAGACTTCCAGATGGTTGTGCTTCCAATTTGGGTAGATGTGTAAAGAATGGTCATATTACTGGATTAAAAAGTGATGATTGTCATGTTATAATGGAGAGACTTATACCCATTGGATTAAGAGGTCTGTTGAATTCTGTGATTTGGGATTCCATAACAGACATGTCTCATTTTTTTTCGAGAAATTTTTGCGGCTACGGCAGATTATGATGCTCTAGGAAAACTTGAAAAAGATGTTGTTGTAATTATATGTAAACTGGAAAAAATATTTCTGCCGTCTTTCTTTGACTCAATGGAACATTTGATGTTACATTTGCCATATGAAGCCAAATGTGGAGGTCCATTACAGTTTCGATGGATGTACCCATTTGAAAGATGTATGCAAAAATTGAAAAGAAAAGTATGTAACAAAGCATCTGTTGAAGGATCTATTACAGAAGCTTATTTTCAAGAGGAAATATCTTTTTTATGCTCCCATTATTTTGAATCTGAGTATCCTTCAAAACACAACCGAATGGGACGGAACGAGAGGAATATTGATGAAATCGACAATCAATTATCTGTTTTCAACCAGTCAGAGCTTGGTTTTGGTGGAGTTTATGAACGCTGGATTTCAGATGATGAACATCATAGAGCTCATACGTATGTTCTGCTCAACTGTGAAGAGATGACATCAGTTGTACTGTAAGTGTTTATATCACTTATTCTATCATTTATGTTACAGTAAATAACTTTGGTTTTTATAGGTTGTATGATAATCATATCAAGAAACAAATTCCACAAATTACAGCAACTGCTCTCGAAGAACGTCGACTGAAAAATTTCTCTCAGTGGTTTCAAAAACTGGTAACATAAATTCTTTATCTTTTAGCAACTCATTCAATGTATAGTTTACTATATTGATAATTATTTCACAAATTTTCAGGTGTCTCTACATGCTGATAAAATTGACAAACGGCTGTGTGTATTGAGTAACCCACCTTCCAAACTTGTTAAAACTTATAATGCATATGTGGTGAATGGATTTCGATTCCACACACATGCATATGGGGAATCAAAAAAAACAATGAACAGTGGAGTTAGCTTGAGAGGATCTCATCATCGAGAAAATGAAGTTGACTTTTATGGAATACTTGATGAAATCATTGAACTCTATTATCTTGGACAACATTATATAACCATGTTCAAATGTCGGTGGTTGGATACAGAGAGAGGCGTGCGTGTTCATCCGACTCATGGAATCATCGATATTAAATGTAAAAGTGTTCTCGCAGTAAATGAACCATTCTTATTGGCTCAACAGGAATATCAAGTTTATTACGCAAAGTACTGTGCTACATCAAGAGACTTGACTGATTGGTGGAGTGTAATAAAAATCAAAATTCGAGACAATCAGTTTAGTCAAAGTGAATGTGCTTTCACTGATGTGCAAAGAATTGAAGTTTTTCAAGAGAGTACTCAAAATCAATCTTTTTTACAAAGAGACATGAGTATCGATGACGACACCCCACATTTAAGATTCGGTGATGACGATGATGTTAATGATGTCACATATGAATTTGAAATGGTAAGAGATGAAGCAACTGTAACTCGAATGGATATCAATGATGTTGAGGAGGAATATGAAGATGACATTGACATATATGAAGATGATGATGAAGATGAACACTGATAGAATTCTATGGTATTTATATACAATCATAATATATATATATGTATATATAATAGTAATTATCAATTATTTGCTAACATTAACATTTTCTGTTTCAGATGGATGACGCCACATTTCGTGAGTTGGCGGATGCTGACCTGCCTTTCGATGCGGATGAGTTGCTGGCAGATGACCCTCAGCCTGCAGGCACTCTAGGGAGTACGTGGAGGGGGCGCAGTCTTGCACGATTGATGATTCCTGACCCCATCCCCGAGCGACGTCCACGTCTTGGGTTTGATCCACGCACACGGAGGTGTGATAACCTGTGTGATAACCTGTGGATTTGACTAAGATTTCATTAATCTATTCACATAATAAATGTTTATTATTTTTACAGTTTTTCGCATATAGCAGTCGGACAGGGCAGCGCTATTTTGCGCAACTATTTCTCTCAGCCGTGGACCACATGAGAGCATATTTCCATTGATGTGTAGCAGGTCATGTTTGGCCATTGGTTGGTACGTACGTAAATAAATAATTTTTATTTTGAAAATTATTTCATTTCTAACTTGATATTTTGATTTATTTGTAGGGTTTATGGTATCCGATCGAGGATACCATGCGTGACGCCATCCACGAGGCATGGGAGGTGGCCATGCGTGATCGCCTTTGTCAGTTTTTACACAATTTAAGAAAATCTTCCATGAAGAAAGAAGGAGTGTCAGATTTTGACAAGTCATGTAGAGCACACCGACCAGAGTACATTTCATCCCATGTATGGGATGGATTATGTGCGCACTGGTTGAGTGGTGCCTTTCAGAGGAGATCATCGGTGGCGAGGCAGAATCGGGGGAGACAGGAGGTGACTCATCGAGCTGGGAGTTGTTCTTTCAGTACTCATAAACAGCATCTGGTACGTTCATTATTTATAAATATTTTATATAACTATAAATATTAATAGTTTATTTTTTATTCTTATAGGCTGTCGAGCACCCCGATATTACGGAGTACGAAGTATATCGGAAGATGTATAGTGATCCTGCTACTGGGGAGCTCAGAGGTGATCGTCATCATCACATCGTGGTCAGTATTATTTGTTTTCAAGTTTAAAAATTAACTGCATATAATATATTCGCAATTTTAATTTTAAATTGCAACTACAGGAGTCATATGAGGCCGCAGCATCACAGGCCCAGCCTGAGAGTCAGGCCGAGTCATCAGATCAGACCACTGGTCGTCAGTTTGATGAGGCGGCATGGATGCAGGCCACCCAGTATGCCTTCAAGAAGGGCCGGGTAGTTGGTATCGACTCTCGACTGACTCCCGGAGATTATTATGGCAGTGCTGTGATGTCGGCGTCCAGCTCGAGAGGAGCTCGGGCATCTTATTCTACTACACAGTATGAGGATCAGTTGCGATCTCAGACTGCACTGATAGAGAGTCTCCGACAGGAGCAGGAGCAGATGCGTCAGCAGTATGAGGAGGAGCGTCGACGCCAGCAGCAGCTGTACGAGGAGCAGACGAGTCGGTGGCAGTAGCAGCATCAGGAGCAGATGGAGTACATGCACCGACTCACTCATGCTTTAGGGATGGAGTTTCCTCCACCACCATCTGCAGATCCCCCCCCCCCCTCGCCCCCTCCCCCCCCCCCCTCATTCAGATTAGAGTTTGTATTTATGTTATAAAATTTGTGAAATCAAAATATGATTTTTTTTCTATTCGTAGTTTCTGTATCATTATAAAATATTAATAATATTATATTTTTAAATAACAATATTAATATGAATAATAATATTATTTATATTTAATAATATTAAATTTTATATATATATTAAAATTTTATAATATTATAATTTAATTATATTTTTTTATAATTGAATTATTTTAATATTTGAATGTAAAATAATTCTATTATTTTTATATTAATTAAAATAACTTATTAATATATTTTTTATTTATGAATTATAATTCTAATATTATTATATTAATTAAATCATTTATTAATATTCTATTATTTTTTATTATTGAATTATAATTCTATTATTATTATATTAATTAAAATAATTTATTATTTTTATTTGTGAATTATAATTCTATTATTATATTAACTAAAATCATTTATTAATATTTTATTATTTTTTATTTTTGAATTATAATTGGATTATTATTATATTAATTAAAATAATTTATTAATAATTTATTTTTTTTTATTTTTTTTATAGTATTTGCGACGGGATGCTATGCCCGTCACAAATAGTATTGCGACGGGTCCCGTCGCAAATAGTTTTATTATTATATTTATTAATAGTTTTTATTTTATTTTTAAAATAGTTTATGCGACGGGCCCGTCGCAAATAGTTTTTGCGACGGGCCCGTCGCAACAGGTATTTGCGACGGGACCCGTCGCAAAAACTATTTTAAAAGTTTTTTACAAATATACGGAGTACTATTTGCGATGGGAAGAATACCCATCGCAAAAAAGTGTTTTAGCGACGGGCCCGTCGCAAATAAGTGTTATTGCGATGCCGTTTTCAGCAACGGGCCATTTGCGACGGGCCCCCGTCGCAACAAGCCATTTGCGACGGGATCCCGTCGCAAATGACCCGTCGCAAATACCTGTTTTTCTAGTAGTGAACGGTTTGATGAAACCGTTGGGAAAGATGGGGAAAATTTTAGTTTTCCCAACGGTTTTATGAAATCGTTGGGAAAAAAAGCTCCAAATTTTCCAAGTGCAGGCAGCGGCCTCCCCACAATTCCAGAACCCTTCCGCTGGTCTCCAGAAGCGATTCCTTGGCAGAAGCACTTCAGAATCCCCACCTCTTCCATCGGATCAGCAGCTACCAGGTTAGACTCCTTCCATATTTTATCAAGGATATAGTTCCACCTCTTATCAAGCATATCCTTCTATTCTCAACGATTTCATTATTCCCAATTTTTAGGGTTTTTGTAAAATTTTATGATTTTTCCAAGAATTGTGTACTCAAATCCCTATATCGGTGTATGTCCAATTAATGTTTTCATTGGACATTTACATTTATAAGGGCATGGTGTCTCTTTATTGTGTTCTAATTTTGAATATTCATATTTTTTTTAATCTCAATGCTTCAAATATTATATATTCATGTATATAAACTAATAAGAAATTTTTTGTAATATTTATTAATATTATTTCATGAAAATCACTCCTTTCATTAAGATCATTCCAAACATGAAGATCTTGTTCATCTTAATTTTTGTACACTATGTGTATTACATAACAAGTATGTATCATTTTTCTATCAAAATCTATATATATATATATATATATAAAATGACACATTGTTCACTTATCTTTTGCACAATAGAACATATGGAGTATCTTCTTGAACTTTGCCAAATTGTATGTGGTCCCTAATTAGTAATTCTTCCTTCTTCATGAAACTAATTCACAGAATGTCAAATTCGCAAAATTAGTGAATATTGGTTTTTCTAATATAACCATTAATCATTCTGCCTTCAACATCATACATGTGTTATTCAATCACCTTTTTAAAACACAATAACCATTTTCACTGATTTGGGGTTCCTCAAAATGCTTGGGAAAATCAGAAAAATGCATGTATTGAATCATGTTTCTCATATGGTTTCATGGATACAAGTTCATCTCTAAAATCATGACTGCGTGGTTCAAATATCATGAGGACCATGAGATTATTATTCTTCACACAAATGAAGTTGTTTTCTACAACTATGTGTTTTTGTTTTTACTTTTGATTTGGACGGAAGGGGAGATTTGTGGTCATTAATCATGGTTGTGGGTGGTCATTTAGGATATAAGATAGTATGACTTCATTTTACTTGATATATCCAATATTATTATTGATTTATGTTCAATTTTATTATCTTTAACAAGTGATGTTATTTAATAATTTGTTATTAATGGTTGTAATAATGACGATATGGTATAAGGGTTCATATGGTGTCTATAAGGGTTCACATGGTGTGTAGAACGGTTGACATGGTATCAGTGAACTCAAGTCATTAATTTAAGCCTTCATTCTCACTAGAATGTAAGAAATTGAATGATGTAAACCCATCCTCATATGATTTCTTACCTTAGATAGTGTCCAACATATGGAACCCGAGCTTTTGAATTCATCAGTTAACCAGGATCATATATTCCATTTCCCCCAAGATGACTATACTAATATAACTTTAGGGTCAAATAAATATGGTTCTCATTGTACGTTGTATATTATGTATCCTTCTTGGGCAATACTCACTTTTATGAGGGTGGGGTGCTTTTCACTACCCATTCTGGCATGTGTAGACAGCCATAAAAATGTTAGATAAGTCACAAGTTTAATTCAGTATTGTTGTTATCATTGACATACTTTATTAAGAATTTAAAATTTAAAAATAAATGTTTTTGTCTATAATTAATGAAATTAAATCTTTTTACAAGCCATGAACAACCTATTAGTGTAGAAGCCTAAAATTTATTCACCCATGGGGTGCGCTTGACTTGGGGAAGTAATTGGGTAATGAAAGGTATGGCCATAGAGGTGTCAATAATGAGTTATTGAATAGGAGTGAATGATTTGGGATGCCTATAACACATTATGGGACCTGAGGCATGTGCCTCTTATAGACCTAATGAAAATAAATATAAATAAATTTATATTTAATTTATGAGTACTTGTTCTTTACATTATTTTAATAGTTCACTACATCGACTAGAAACTTCTTCCTTTATCGTTTACTTAAATGTATTTTCTATTAAAGTTCAATCCTATTGAATTGTTTATGACAAAATGACTTATATAAATTATTTTTACAGAATGTACAGAAGTTGGATGTATGAAACCGATCAGATCTAAAGTGATTTTCAAAACAATTTGGAGAGCTTTATAGATTTTCCATTTCACAATGCTTCAGATAGTGGACGCATACACTGCCCATGTTCCAATTGTGTTGGTAGGCCTTGGTTGAGCCATGAAGAACCACATAACCAAAAATGGTTTTCAAGCAAACTACTTTGTGTAGTATCACAATGGGGAGAAAATGAAATCTCAAATTGGTGATGATCGAAATGAAAGGACTGGAATGGAGAATTTGTTAGATGATCAGTTTCTGTTTATTCGTCATCATGAAAAAGAAAGGATTTAAACTCAAGAAGACTTCGATATGAGCACAGCTGATGCATATATTGAAAATGATGATATTGATAGGGTGAAAAAATTGAATGATGCTGTCACGACTCCAGTATATCGACAATGCGATAAAATGAAAAAGATTTAATTTTTAATCCGATTGTTTCATGGGAAAACTATGTATGGGATTTCTAATACAGCAATCGATTACATTCTTACCCTTTTGAAGGATTTACTTCTAGATGATGCAGATATTCCCTCAAACCACTATATGGCATGGAAGTTAGTTGCGGAACTTGGATTTTCAAGAAACAAAATTCATGCTTGTCCGAAAGATTGCAGTTTATTCTGGGAGGATACCACTGAACGAAATGATTGTATAAAATGTGTCACATCCTGCTGGAAGTCAAAATCTGATGGAACACCATCATACATTCCACAGAAATTAATGTGGCACTTTCCATTGATCCCCAGACTCCAGAATCTTTTTATGTCTGATGACATATCAATAAAAATGAGATGGCATGATACCGAGAGAAAGAAGACTAATGATGAGTTGGTTCATCCTGCAGATGGATTTTCATGGCAGAGATTTGATGCTCAACATCCTAATTTTTCACCTGACGTGCGTAATGTGAGTCTAGGTCTTTCATGTGATGGTTTTAATCTGTTTGGGAAGATGCTTACTTCGCACAGCACATGGCCAGTTTTTATACACATTTATAATCTTCCCCCATGGTTGTGTATGAAAAAACATTTCACTTTCATGAGTATACTCATATCTGGTCCTTCTGATCCCAGCATTGATATTGATGTATACATGCAACCTTTAATAAAAGAGTTGAAACTTCTTTGGGATGTGGGTGTGCGCACATACGATGCATGTTCGAAAGACATATTTCAGATGTGTGTTGCGCTTATGTGGATGATTAATGATTTTCCGGCTTATGCAATGATGTCTGGATAGAGCACGAAGGGAAAACTTTCATGTCCAGTTTGTATGAAGAATATACGATCCAGAAGACTGAAACATCACGGTAGTTTCAGTTTTATGGGACATCGACGATTCTTGCCAAAGGATCATCCATATAGAATGAATCGTCGAAGATTTGATAATACCATAGAGACCGATTATCCAACTCAGCATATGTTTGGAACTGATGTTCTTAATGAATTGAAAGATTTAAGTTTTTCGTTTGGGAAGGGTCAAATGAAATCTGGAAAGAGAAATAATGTTTCTACTGAAATCTGTAACAATTGGAGGAAGAGGAGTATCTTTTTTTATTTTCCTTATTGGTCAACCAATTTGTTATTTCATTGCTTAGACGTAATGAATATTGAAAATAATATATGTGAAATGTTGCTTTCGATTCTTCTAAAAGTCAAGGGTAAGACAAAAGATGATTTACGGTCTCGGCGTGACTTGGTGGATTGGGGCATCAGACCATAATTGCATCCTGTGCTTATCAGTGAAAATAAATGGAAACTTCCATGTGCTTCTTATGTGATGACACCTATGGAAAAAAACAATTTCTGGAAGTATTAGAGACTATTAGAGTTCCTGATTTCTATTCAAGCAACATATCTAAACGGATCAACAGAAGAGATTTGAAGCTAAAATCTTTGAAGACTCATGATTATCATGTTCTACTGCATGAGTTGCTTCCAATAGCAATTCTTCATCTTCTATCCAATAATGTAAGGGTTGATGTTATTCCGTTGTGCCATTTATTTAGAGATCTTTGTGCTAAGAAGTTGTCCAAGTCTTTCTTGCAAAAAATGTTGACAGATGACCCAATAATTTTGTGTGAGTTGGAGAAAATATTTCCTCCATCATTTTTCACATGCATGATGCATCTGACTGTCCATATTCCCACTGAAATACTTCTCAGATGACCTATTTCTTTTCATTGGATGTATCCAACTAAAATAAATATGTTCACATTAAAGTCTTATGTCCGAAACAGAAATCATCCCAAAGGTTCTATCGTGAATGGTTACCTGGCTCAAGAATATATGGATTTCTACTCGATGTATTTGTCTGATCTTACTACAAGATTGAACAGGCCACTGAGAAATGAAGAAGAACATTATGAGAAAATTGAACCCAGTTTTCCATCACTTCCTCAAACAGGAGGAATTCTGTGATCATATACATTGAATACATTAAGCCATGAAGAGCAGGAGATGGCACATCGCACAGTTTTGTTCAACTGTTATTTGTTCAATAACTATATCAGGTAACTAAATTGATTATGTATATCTTACATATATATCTGTTAAACTATTCATATTTTTTATCTACAGGGAACAAAAAACAACGATAAATAGGAAGCATCGTTCTTTATCTTTGAGAAGGAGAGAGCCTTTTCATAGTAAAGAGTTTTCTTCTTGGTTAAAATTGGAGGTAAAAATATTAATGTTTAAAATAATTATATCAATATTTAATTAAGTATAATAGTCATTTATATTGTAGGTATTGAGTTTGTCTGCTGACTCTGTCTCTGAGGAAATAAGAGCTTTGGATTTTGGTCCTAATATCATGGTTCGTGACTGTAAATCAATTGTTATCAATGGGTACAAATTTATTGTCACTGAACGAGAAAAGAACATGAGAACACAACATTATGGTGTTATGGTTACTTCCACAACAGATTGTTATGCCAGTGCATCAGATAGTAGACCGCGATTTGAAAATGTGGGTTATTATGGAGTTGTTGAGAAAATAATAATATTGGATTATTACTCTCATGGACGAGTCACAATGATGAAATTCCATTGGTTTGATTCGATGATGAGACATGTCACATTTATTGATGATTTTGGATTTCGAGTAATTAATATGACTCGCACTCTTTCTACCGAAGAACCATATGTGTTAGCATAAATGGATAAACAAGTTTTTTATGTCAAAGACCAACTTCGACCTGAATTTGGTTTCATAGTTGAAGAAATTTCAAGACATATTTTTTATGATAGTGATGATGGAATTGACATTGTCCCTAGTTCCATTGGAACCAATCCATTTATTTCTATTGATGACTCCAATAGCTCAATTGTCAGAGTTTATTGTGAACCTGAATTTGTGGTTGAAAATATATAGAATCATTCATCCATGTTCTCAATTATTTTGGTTTACCTCAAGTTGGGTGGTTAAGGTTGGAAATATTCAAATTGATTTAGTATTGATCACAAATATGTTTTAGCTGACTTGACCGTTATGTGAATTTTCAATGTTTATTGGTTGTAGTTTTATTTGAATTGCATTTTATAATTTGGAATTGAACTGTACTCAAACCTAGTAAAACAATATTTCTAACTTGGTGAACATTACAACTTGTATGATTTATTAAATCCATTCAATCTCTTCTAAAACAATTGATAGCTAAATTACAAATGAATCCCCTTATTCCCTCATATATTTAGTTTTTTGGGTTACACATTAGTTTCCTTTTTCTAATTAATTACATATTTGTTTTCAAAAGCAGGAAATGAAGCCAATTGAAGAGAGATGAAGGAAAAAAAATGATGGAGAACAATCATTGAATGAAGGAGTTGGGAATTCCATCATTAGTGCCTGTAGTGAGTACTTTATTTCAAATTGATATATTTAAAGAATATATAATGTCATGTGATTAATTTTTTTGTAAAAATTTTTGTAGGATCCACCTATACGTCGATAGTTATTCTATGAGGAGCCTAGTATTGGTCCTAGTACTCAGGTCGGTGGTATAAGGAGGGTTCGTACCAGAGGAGGACGAGCAGCTGCGCATACCCGACTAGACCATGCCCCTCCCACTGACATGTCATCCTTCCCACATTCTGATCCCGGTGTGTCGTTAGGGACACACGGGATATTTAGGCCTCCCATGTTTTTGCTACCTTCTGCATCTTCTGGCCCATCATTTTCACATCCTATGATGATTCCCACTCCCCAGTCAGAATCCAGTCAGACAGCTGTCCCATCTTCTTTTCCTTCTACTTCTATCTCTCTGAGCTTCTATATTCCATCGTCTTCGACTCCTGTTCCACCACAGGGTGTTCCATCAGTTTCTGTGGATCCAGCGGCGCTCAGCGATCAGACCGGCATAGGTATATTTATAGAACCCTAAAAAAATTTTATAGCAATATTTATTTTCGTTATAACATGTTTTGATAAAATATTTGTTTTTATTTCATGACAGATACATCTACTGATAGGAGGCGTGGGCGGGGGCATACACACATGCATTCGGTGTGGAACCGCCACACACAGGTTATGGTGTATTATAATGAAGACAACCAAATGGATGAGAAAATAGGGCAGCAGTGTCGGAGTTTTTTTGCGATGCTTTCCAAATACTCCGACATCATTCCCGTCAGGCCGCTATCATGGAGAAATTTGCCACATGAGGTCAAGGATAGATCTTGGGTAGATATATGGGTAAAAAAATATGTTCTATTTAATGCCATGAATTATTTTTGTATTTATATGAATTAATATTTTGATGTCAGCTTGGATTTAATTTTCCCGATGGCGAGGGTGCACAATCGGAACGTCTAAAGTATTTAGCCGAGCTTTGGAGAGCCTACAAGCATGAGTTATATATTGGCTGGGTTTCTATAGTTGGCACTGAGTTAGAGGTGGTACCAGTGGTGGATGATTTTCCTATAGAGCAGTATCGTTAGATGATTACTAATTGGACGAGTACCCAGTTTAAGGTATTAATTACATTTGAGGTATTTAAATAATGACCTTAATGTTTTGAATTAATACTATCTATTGAATTTTCTAATTTTATTTAGGAATCATCTAGAAAAAATAAAAATAAAATTGTTGCAAAAAAATACCTCCACACACTGGGACACACTATGATGTCTGATCATGAGAGGAAGCAGGTATGACAATTGTTTATAAGTTTTCTTTACGACTTACACTTTCTTTTGATTCCTCAATTATTTAATAGTTTGATAATTTTTTCATATAACTTTATTTTTCAATTTCATTGTAGAGGAAAATACAAAATATTGAAGGACGTGTGCCTTGAGCAAAACTGTTTTGCTCAAGTAGACGGAAAAAGGATGGAAGTGCCATCAACGAAGCGACTCAGCAGCAGATTGTAAGTTTTAATCTATTGAATTTATATTTTAATATCTATTTTGTAACTTAATGATATATTTATATTTGTAATAGGCTGCTTTAGAGTCCCTCGATTCCCAAGAACCAGACAATTTTGGCCCAATAGATCACTTACATCAGGTGTTGGGAGAGGAGCATCCTCGCAGAGTACGCTCCCGACCTAGGATAGCCCCGACGAGGTATTGGACCTCCTCAGGTACGAGCTGTAGTGCCACCGAGCTGCATCAATCTAGGGCATATGCTGAACAGGCTGAGAAAAGGGTCACAGAGACGGCAGAACAGTCTGCTAGGGAAAACAGTGCGTTTATGAAATTTATTGAAGTTCTATGTCCAACACTTCTAGTAGAGTCCAGACCAGATTTTGATGAATATATGTCGTCGATACGTTCTATATATGGTGCACCAGGTGGAAATTCTAGTGGTGGTCAGGACAATGTTCAGCTTGATGATGATGATGGTGGGGTGTCTGATGCGGAAGAGGACGGAGAGGAGGAGGGCGAGGTGGGTGGCGAGGGCAAGGAGGAGGGTGAGGGCGAGGAGGAGGGCGCTAAGGAGGGCGAGGACGATGATGGGGACAAGGACGAGGGGGATGATGATGGTGATGATGGTGATGGTGATGTGAGACAAATTAATCCATTACATTTTTGACTAATATTACTGAGATTTGATATTTAATCTATTCTAGTTGTTGGTTTTATCTAGACTCGTAGTATAGTATTGGAGTTGAGTTATTTTTATATATTATCTGTTTTTATGGATGTTGTTGTATTTTAGTGGTTGTGTTTTTGGGAACCCCCCTCCTTCCTGGACCCTAGACAACCCCCCACCATCCTCCTTGGACCCCGGACAGCCCCCGGACGGCCCCCCACCATCCTCCTTGGTCCTCGGACAGCCCCTCAAACAGCCCCCGGACATCCCCCCGAACTGCCCCCCCGGACATCCCCCCAGACAGCCCCCCCACCACCCTCCTCCCTGGACCCCAGACAGCCTCCAGACAACCCCCCAAACATCCCCCCGGACAGCCCCCCCCCCCCCCCCCACACCCTCCTCCTTGGACCCCAGACAACCCCCTGAACACCCCCCGCACAGCCCCCCCCCCCACCCTCCTTGGTCCCCGGATAGCCCCCCGGACACCCACCGGACAGCCCCCCCAGACAGCCCCCCCACACTCCTTGATTTCATTTACTACTAGAAAATCTATAATATATATTTTATATATTTTCATAATGATAATCAATGTAAATCACATTTACACATCTAATCAATATCATAGATTCTTGGTATGCTATAAAAGAGATTTATTCATTGGGCATGACATTGTTAGCTCTTAAATGCTTCATATCATGATAAACTAAAATATATTCCATACTAAGAATGATATAAAAATATTCTATATGAATATCCACAAGATTTTAAGTAAATACCATTCCACTAATAGACACATGAGGATTCTCATAAATCATGTTTTCCTTAATACTTCCAGAAGGATTTTTAGTAAAAGTTTTATCTTCTATTGATTTTCTAATATTCTCATTTTAAATGTAAATTTTTCATAAATAAATTAATTTAAAGACCCATAGTCAAATAGTGTATTTGAATAATGTGAATAAACAACTAACATATCACTCTAACTGTGTCTCTTTTGTTTAAAATGGACAAGATTATAAGTGAAATGAACAACTGGCATACAGAAAACTGACCAAATGCATTCGGATTCTGTTGATAATTTATCACAATGATCCATGGGCCATATGTGATGTGTACGAGCCAACCCAGGCTCAATCTGAGGCACAATGTGGCTGGGATCAATCTAAGTGGCTCCCCTTTGTTTAAAATGGACAACATTTTAAGTACAAATAGAAAACTGACCAAATGCATTAGGTTCCTATTGAAATATTAGGAGAACGATCCATGGGTCATATGTGACGTGTATGAATCAACCCCGCCTCAATCAGAGATGCGGTGTGGCCGACACCACTCAAAGTGTATGTCTTTTGTTTCAAAAGGACACATTTTAAGTGAAAAACATTAATTGGCATAAGGAAAACCGACCAAACGCATTCGGATTGCATCAATACTTTAGCACAATGATCCATGGGTCATATGTGACGTGTACAAGTCAACCCCGCCTCAATCCGAGGCGCGGTGTGGCCAACACCATTCACAGTGTCTCTGTTTTGTTTAAAATGGGCAGGACTATAAGTGAAAAGAACAACTGACATACGAAAAACCGACCAAATGCATCCAGATTCGGTTGATTCTTTATCATAATGATCCATGGGTCATATGTGACGTGTATGAGTCAACCTCACCTTAATCCGAGGCACGGTGCGGTCGGGATCACTCTTAGTGTCTATCTTTTGTTTAAAATAGACAACATTTTAAGTACATAAGGAAAACCGACCAAACGCATTCGAATTGTGTCGATACTTTAGACCAATGATTTATGGGTCATATGTGACATGTACGATTCAACCACACCTCAATACGAGACGTTTTGTGGACGACCCCACTCTAACTATGTCTCTTTTGTTTAAAATGGACAGAATTTTAAGTGAAAAGAAAAATTGTCATACGGAAAACCGTCCAAACGCATTCGAAATGTGTTGATGCTTTAGGAAAATGATCCATGGGTCACATGTGACGTGTACAAGTCAACCCCACCTTAATCCGAGGCACAGTGTGGCTGGGATCACTCTAAGTGGCTCCCTTTTGTTTAAAATGGAGAACATTTTAAGTACATACAAAAAACCGACCAAACGCATTCAGTTTCCATTGAAACTTTAGGAGAACGATCCATGGGTCATATGTGACATGTAAGAATCAATACCTCCTCAATCTGAGATGTGGTTTAGCCGGCACCACTCAAAGTGTCTGTCTTTTGTTTCAAAAGGACGTCATTTTAGTGAAAAAAATCAACTGGCATACGAACCGACCAAACGCATTCTGATTGTGTTGATACTTTAGAAAAACAATCCATGGGTCATATGTGACGTGTATGAGTCAACCCCGCCTCAATCCGAGGCACGGTGTGGCCGACACCATTCATAGTGTCTCTCTTTTGTTTAAAATGGACAGGATTATAAGTTAAAAGAACAACTGATATACGGAAAACCGACCAAAAGCATTTGAAATGTGTTGATTCTTTAGGACAATGATCCATGGATCATATGTGACTTGTACGAGGCAACTCGGGCTCAACCCGAGTCGCGGTGTGGCCGGGATCACTCTAAGTGGCTCTCTTTTGTTTAAAATAGACAACATTTTAAGTACATATGGAAAACCGACCAAACGCATTCGGTTTCCGTTGAAACTTTAGGAGAACGATCCATGGGTCATAGGTGACGTGTACGAATCAACTCTGCCTCAATCTGAGATGTGGTGTGGCCGGCACCACTCCAAGTGTTTGTCTTTTGTTTCAAAAGTACGTCATTTTAAGTGAAAAACATCAACAGGCATACGGAAAACCGACCAAACGCATTCGGATTATGTCAATACTTTATCAAAATGATCCATGGGTCATATGTGACGTGTACGAGTCAACCTCACCTCAATCCGAGGCGCGGTGTGGCTGAAACCATTCATAGTGTCTCTCTTTTGTTTAAAATGGACAGGATTATAAGTGAAAAGAACAACTGACATACGGAAAACCGACCAAACATATTTGGATTCTATTGATACTTTATCACAATGATCCATGGGTCATATGTGACGTGTACGAGTCAACCTCACCTTAATCTGGGGCACAGTGTGGCATGGATCACTCTTAGTGTCTATCTTTTGTTTAAAATGGACAACATTTTAAGTACATATGGAAAACCGACCAAATGCATTCGGATTGTGTCGATACTTTAGCCCAACGATCCATGGGTCATATGTGATGTGTACAATTCAACCCCGCCTCAATACGAGATGTGGTGTGGCCGACACCACTCTAACTGTGTCTCTTTTGTTTAAAATGGACAGGATTATAAGTGAAAAGAAAAACTGGCATATAGAATACTAAAAAACGCATTAGAAATGTATTGATGCTTTAGGACAATGATCCATGGGTCATATGTGATGTGTATGAGTCAACCTCACCTTAATCTGAGGCACGGTGTGGCCAGGATCACTCTAAGTGGCTCCCTTTTGTTTAAAATGGACAACATTTTAAGTAAATATGGAAAATCGACCAAACGCATTCGGTTTCCATTGAAACTTTAGGAGAACGATCCATGGGTCATATGTGATGTGTACGAATCAACCCCACCTCAATCTGAGATGCGGTGTGGCCAACACCACTCAAAGTGTCTATCTTTTGTTTCAAAAGGACGTCATTTTAAGTGAAAAACATCAACTGGCATACGAAAAACTGACCAAATGCATTCAGATTGTGTCTATACTTTAGCACAATGATCCATGGGTCATATGTGACTTGTACGAGTCAACTCTACCTCAATTCAAGGCATGGTATGGCCAGCACCATTCATAGTGTCTCTCTTTTGTTTAAAATGGACAGGATTATAAGTGAAAAGAACATCTGACATACGGAAAACTGACCAAATGCATTCTAAATGTGTTGATGCTTTAAGACAATGATCCATGGGTCATATGTGACCTGTACGAGCCAACCCGGGCTCAATCTGAGTCGCAGTGTGTCCAGGATCACTCTAAGTGGCTCTCTTTTGTTTAAAATGGACAACATTTTAAGTACATACATAAAATTGACCAAACGCATTCGGTTTCTGTTAAAAATTTAAGATAATGATCCATGGGTCATATGTGACGTGTAAGAATCAACCCCACCTCAATCTGAGACGCGGTGTGGTCGGCACCACTTAAAGTGTCTGTCTTTTGTTTCAAAAGGAAGTCATTTTAAGTGAAAAACATCAACTAGCATACAGAAAACTGACCAAACGCATTCGGATTGTGTCTATACTTTAGCACAACGATCCATGGGTCATATGTGATGTGCACGAGTCAACCCCACCTCAATCCGAGGCGTGGTGTGGTCGACACCATTCATAGTGTCTCTCTTTTGTTTCAAATGGACATGATTATAAGTGAAAAGAACAACTAACATACAGAAAACCGACCAAACGCATTTGGATTATATTGATGCTTTATCACAACAATCCATGGGTCATATGTGACATGTACGAGTCAACCCAGCCTTAATCTGAGGCACAGTGTGGCCGGGATCACTCTTAGTGGCTAGTGGCTATCTGTTGTTTAAAATGGACAACATTTTAAGTACATATGGAAAACTGACCAAACGCATTCGTATTGTGTCGATACTTTATCCCAACGATCCATGGGTCATATGTGATGTGTATGATTCAACCCCGCCTCAATACGAGATGTGGTGTGGCTGACACCACTCTAACTATGTCTCTTTTGTTTAAAATGGATAGGATTATAAGTGAAAAGAACAACTGGCATATGGAAAACCGACCAAACGCATTCAAAATGTATTGATTCTTAAGGAAAACGATCCATGGGTCATATGTGATGTGTACGAGTCAACCCCACCTTAATCTGAGGCATAATGTGGCCATGATCACTCTAAGTGGCTCCCTTTTATTTAAAATGGACAACATTTTAAGTACATACAGAAAACCGACCAAACTCATTCGGTTTCCATTGAAACTTTAGGAGAACGATCCATGGGTCATATGTGACGTGTATGAATCAACCCTGCCTCAATCTGAGATGTGGTGTGGCCGAAACCACTCAAAGTGTCTGTCTTTTGTTTCAAAAGTACGTCATTTTAAGTGAAAAACATCAACTGGCATACGAAAAACTGACCAAACACATTCGGATTGTGTCGATACTTTAGCACAACGATCCATGGGTCATATGTGACGTGTACGAGTCAACCCCATCTCAATCCAAGGCGTGGTGTGGCCGACACCATTCATAGTGTCTCTCTTTTTTTTAATGGACAGGATTATAAGTGAAAAGAACAACTGACATACGTAAAACCGACCAACCGCATTCGAAATGTGTTTATGCTTTAAGAAAATGATCCATGGGTCATATGTGACCTGTAAGAGCCAACCCGGGCTCAATCCGAGTCACGTTGTGGCTGGGACCACTCTATGTGGCTCTCTTTTGTTTAAAATGGACAACATTTTAAGTACATACGGAAAACCAACCAAACGCATTCGGTTTCCGTTGAAAATTTAGGAGAACTATCAATGGGTCATATGTAACGTGTACGAATAAACCCTGCCTCAATCTGAGACGTGGTGTGGCCGACACCACTCAAAGTGTCTGTCTTTTGTTTCAAAAGGACATCATTTTAAGTGAAAAACATCAAATGGAATACGAAGAACCGACCAAACGCATTCAGATTGTGTCGATACTTTATTACAACGATCCATGGGTCATATGTGATGTGTACGAGTAAACCCCGCCTCAATCCGAGGCATGGTGTGGCCAACACCATTCATATTTTCTCTCTTTTTTTAAAAATGGATAGGATTGTAAGTGAAAAGAACAACTGACATATGGAAAACCAACCAAACGCATTCGAAATGTATTGATCCTTTTGGAAAAAGATTCATGGGTCATATGTGACCTGTACGAGCCAACCTAGGCTCAATCTGAGTCACGGTGTGGCCGAGATCACTCTAAGTGGCTCTCTTTTGTTTAAAATGGACAACATTTTAAGTAAATATGGAAAAGCAACCGAATGCATTCGGTTTCCATTGAAACTTTAGGAGAACGATCCATGGGTAATATGTAACATGTAAGAATCAACCCCGGCTCAATCTAAGATGCAGTGTGGCCGGTACCACTCAAAGTGTTTGTCTTTTGTTTCGAAAGGACATCATTTTAAGTGAAAAACATCAACTGGCATACGAAAAACTGATCAAATGCTTTTGGAATATGTGGATACTTTAGAACAACGATCCATGGGTCATATATGACGTGTACGAGTCAACCCCACCTCAATAAAAGGCATGGTGTGGTGGGATCACTCCTTGTGTATGTATTTTGTTTAAAATGGACAGGATTATAAGTGAAAAGAACAACTGACATACAGAAAACCGACCGAACGCATTCAAAATGTGTTGATGCTTTAGTAAAATGATCCATGGGTCATATGTGACATGTACGAGTCAACCCTGCATTAATCTGAGGCACGGTGTGGCCAGAATCACTCTAAGTGGCTCTCTTTTTTTTAAAATGGACAACATTTTAAATACATACGGAAAACCGACCAAACGAATTTTGATTGTGTTGATACTTTAGTACAACGATCCATGGGTCATATGTGATGTGCATGACTCAACCCCACCTCAATCTGAGGAGTGGTGTGACCGACAACATTCATAGTGTCTCTCTTTTGTTTAAAATAGATAGGATTATAAGTGAAAAGATCAACTGGAATACGAAAAACTGACCAAACGCATTTGAAATGTGTTGAAGTTTTAGGAAAACGATCCATGGGTCATATGTGACGTGTATGAGTCAACCCCGCCTCAATCCGAAGCACGGTGTGGCTGACACCATTCACAGTGTCTCTCTTTTTTTTAAAATGGACATGATTATAAGTGAAAAGAACAACTGACATACAAAAAACCGACCAAACCCATTTGAAATGTGTTTATGCTTTAGCTCAATGATCCATGGGTCATATGTGACGTGTACGAGTCAACTCGGGCTCAATTAGAGGCATGGTGTGGCTGGGATCACTCTAAGTGGCTCCCTTTTGTTTAAAATGGACAACATTTTAAGTACATACGGAAATCCGACCAAACATGCTAGTTTTCCATTGAAACTTTAGGAGAACTATCCATGGTTCATATGTGATGTTTATGAATCAACATCGCCTCAATCTGAGATGCAGTGTGGCTGGAACCACTCAAATTGTCTGTCTTTTGTTTCAAAAAGACATCATTTTAAGTGAAAAACATCAACTGGCATACGGAAAACCGACCAAACACATTCAGATTGTGTCGATACTTTAGAAAAATGATCTATGGGTCATATGTGATGTGTACGAGTCAACCCCACCTCAATACGAGCCGAGGTGTGGCCAACAACACTCTAACTATGTCTCTTTTGTTTAAAATGGGCAGGATTATAAGTGAAAAGAACAACTGGTATACAGAAAACCGACCAAACGCATTTGGAATCTATTTATAATTTATCACAATGATCCATGGGTCATATGTGACCTGTACGAGCCAACACGGGCTCAATACAAGTCGCGTTGTGGCCGAGATCAGTCTAAGTGTATCTCTTTTGTTTAAAATGAACAACATTTTAAGTACATATGGAAAACCGACCAAACGCATTCGGTTTCCATTTAAAATTTAGGAGAACGATCCATGGGTCATATGTGACGTGTAAGAATCAACCCCGACTCAATCTGAGAAGCGGTGTGGCTAACACCACTCAAAGTGTCTGTCTTTTATTTCAAAATGACATCATTTTAAGTGAAAAACATAAACTGGCATACGGAAACCCGAGAAAACGCTTTCAGAATATGTTGATACTTTAGGAAAACGATCGATGGGTCATTTGTGACATGTAAAAGTTAACCTCACCTAAATCCGAGGCATGGTGTGGCCGGTATCACTTCAGGTGTATGTATTTTTTTTAAAATGGACATCATTTCAGGTAAAAATATATGGTATACAAAAAACAGATCAAATTATGAATTGAATTCCGGATTCCACATATAAGTGTCATCTAAATTTTAAATTGAATTCTAAATGAATTATGTATTTTTATAATTATGTTATGAATTCTAATTTAATTATGGATGTGTATAGTTCCAGGATGCATTATATGTTAAATGTGTATGAATTTGTTCTCTATATGTATGTGTTAGTTGGTTATTGCAGGTACAATAATTGAATATGTATCTGTTAGTTTATTGTAGGTATAATAATTGGATTGAAAATGGGAGGGAATGCACAAAATGAGTCTTACTATGAAAATTGTAGACCTGCTGTGAAAATTGCAGTTTGTTGTGCAATTTTCACAGCATAGGCTATGCCAACGGTTTCAAACTGTTGGCATAGCATCTCTGTTTCTTTTTTTACCAACGGTTCATTGAACCATTGGGAAAGAGGATAATCCTTGGGATTTACCAATGGTTCAAGCCAAACCGTTGGTAAAAACTATCCCAATGGTTTGGCACAACCGTTGGGATAGGTTAGGCTTTCCCCACCCTATCCCAACGGTTCATAGTAAACCGTTGGGAAAACCTTTCCCAACGGCTTACTTCCCTACGGTTTGCAGAACCGTTGGTATAACATATACCAACGGTTCTGCAGCCTTTCCCAACGATTCAGAACCATTGAGAAAGACTATATTTCCAGTAGTGTGTGCTCTAATCCTCAAGAGAATACTGTATGAATTATTTGAAAAAAACTATAATGATTCAAAGTATATAAAGAATTGAATTAACTTAAATAAATAAAATAAACATCTTACAATCCTCTCATCTACAACCCTATATTCTTTGGTAATATATTTCCCCTTTTTCTCATCTGATCTCTCTTCTATTTTTCATTTCTATATGGAGGGGATGGGGGTAACCTCTCTAGAGATTGAAGACTCACCTCTAAGTTTTTTGTAATTTTTCAGCCATAATTTTTTCTTCTAATAAAGTATACCCTCCCTGAGATAAACTATGAGGGTATACATTTCTAGATTGAATCTATTACTGAGATCTCCTCGATTCCTAAAAATTAAGAATAATAAATCATTAAAAAGTCATTAATAAGATATTTAATATAAAAAAACTTCTAAAAGTTTACATTTCACTTACCAAAAAAGATTCATGTATTCTACTTTTAAAAAATTGATTCCATGTTTCTTCACCAATAAAAGAATATATATGGCATGGATTTTCATGTTTCCTATGTCCAAAAATGAAATCAGATGTGAGGGTTGATTTGAAATCCCTCCATATCCTAGCAACCATTAATAAACATTTCCTCATAACTCCTCTAGTTTCAGGTATATCAAATTTCATCTAATAAAGAAGAGGGAAAACATATTATACTATAAACATTTAATGATTAGTCAAATAATAGCAAGATAACTTACCAAAATATTCTCCCACAACTGAGCTAGTGTTGTTTTTTCAATACTTCTATAATCATTAAACAAAATGCTAACTTTTATTTTACCCTAATTTGATACAAAACTCTTAAATTGTTTTACATTAGGACCTCTTGGAATATCATTCTCATCAAAGTCTACCACTATCCTCTGGTCCTGGCTATGAGCAAGTGATAAGTTTGGTAAACATGTGCATCCATGTTTACTAACCCTCGAACTCTTCTTTTTCATTGTTGGGATATATGAAGAAGATTGGGGAACATCAAGATGATCATGTGGATGTTTCTCCCCAGAGGTATGATCATGAATCTCGTCTCTAGAATTATGTTGTGGATCAAAAAATTGATCTATAATTATCCTTCAAATCAAGGAAACAAACATTTATTACACAAATATAAAAATTCACATATTACAATTCTAATGTAAAAAATGAAAAATTAAGAAACAAAAAAAGTAAACTAAAACTTAACAAATTATTATTCATATTTTTATAGTTAACTAAAATACTAAAAATAGTAATGGTATATGAAATTTCATGTAAATGAATGAAAAAAAATCTAAAATTGGTGTAGGAATATTAAAAATGATTCAACCTAATAAATAATTTTTTACAAAAAAAAAGAATATTTTTAACATATTAGATTTAAAATAATTTTCATTAAACAAAATCAATAAATATATAAGTTACGTAATAGTAAACATGGTAAACTAAAAAAACTAAACTAAAATAAACAAACATGTCTACTTATTAGTTTTAATACGTGTTATAATAAAGAAAAAAATTACAATATCTAACATTTAATGAAATCAATAAAAGTAAATGATAAATAAACATATGTTACTGGTAATATTATTAATGTACTAACGGATTATTTTCCCAGATTCCTTCATCATGATCATTCCTTATGGAACAAACCATGTCTATAAAATGATCATCATTATTATCTATTAAGCTTTCCATGGAAGTAGGGATCTCACATAAATTATAATCTTCATCAAGTTTATTATCACTAACATATTGTTTTTTTTTTCTTCTAAAATAATACACCACTGTATATCTGATAGATTGAGAGAACATAAAAAAAAATTTGAAAGTGTTTCCATTATAAAAGAATCAGTTTTGTCTTCCAATCTATTCAGATTAACAAGTGTCATTCCAAATTCATCATGCCTGACATTGTTATTACCGATAAACCAAGACACCGCTATTCTAAACTACACTTATGTTGTCCGGAACTTTCGTAAGAAATGTGTAGCTATTTATGTCATACTTGGACCATGTTGTCACATTTAAACTTGTACCACCCAATAACCATCTTAATGTCTATGATGCATCTGATCTACCAAGAACGGTTTTTTAAACCATGTAAAAAAGTTTTGTTATGATCATTTAAATTTCAAATTTATTTCTTCTTTGGAATACATTGTTTCAACTCAGTAATATGAAATTTCATATATGGTTGAGAATAAGATATGTTATTCAAGATGTTTAATTTACCTCCTTTATTTGTTCACCTAACAATGATTTGAATTTCAAACCTTGAATCCCCTTTCCCCCATTATTAACTCATTCATGGCGAGACGGAGGCAAACCAATGTGCTCCACCATATACAAGTTGCTCATACAAAACTCCACAACCTCCTAAGAAATATACTTTTTAATAATGGAGACTTCAGGTTGATATGAATTCTTAACATACTCCTTCAACATCTTCATATACCTTTCAAAAGGATATATCCAATGTAGATATACATGTCTATAAAACTTTATTTCTTGAACCATATGAACCATTAAATGCACCATTATATCAAAAAAAAATATGTAGTAAAATACATTTCCAATTGACAAAGTATAAAAATTTCTTCATTTTACAAAATTTCCAAATCATCCAAATCAATTACATTATTACAAATTGAAATGAAAAAATAACACACCTTCATGATAGTCTTTGTGACATGGGTGGGAAATATTCCATGCAATTAACCTTATAGAATTTGTGGCATCATGACGTGACAATCAAGAGATTTCATACCTGTCAACTTCAAATCCTTCAAAGAGACAAAAAAATTTACATTTTAAGAATATCCCTATGGTACTATGATATCATGAAGACACTGACAAAATCTAATTTCCTTCCTCTTGGATAATGTATGACAAGTCGGGGAAGAAATTTTCACCTTCCATCAGGAGTGGGAGATAAATCCAAACATATTACCATTGATAGTAAGTATAATCTTGCATTCAAACCATCTTTAGTATTTCCTTTAATATCTAACAATGTCTTAATCAAACTATCATAGATATTCTTCTCTATGTGCATGACATCAATGTTAAATTTCACTTCATGATATCTCCAATATGTTAGCTCAAAAAATATTAAACATTTCTTCCAAATATGTCTATCATTACCATATTTATGTTTTTTTACAATGTCACATTAAGTTTTTTCACCCTCTCAAAATACCCATCAGTGGATAAAGTTTTTTGGAGCAATATCAAATTATTATAAGTCATTGAATTCGTTTTTTAATTTTCTACAAGAGTGATCCATAGGAAAAAACTTTTGATGACCAATGTATACTATTTTACTACCATGATGAAATTGACAATATCAAGTCTATTTTTCGCAAATTAAATACGCTTTATACCCCTTAACATTGTATCGAGACAAATATTCATATGCTGGGAAGTCATTTATAGTGAACATAATCACTGCATAAAGTTTAAAATATTCCATTTTATAAGAATAATACACCCAAATAACATCCTCCTATAAGAGTTTCAAATCCTCAATTAATGGTGATAATAAAGCATCAATATCATTTATGGGCTGCTTTGGTCTAGAGATCATTAAACCCAACATGGAAAATTTTCACTTCATACAAAATTCAGGAGATAGGTTGTAAATTTCTAATAAAATAGTCCATGAACTATGTGTTCTACTGAGGCTTTGAAATCGAATCATTATATACATTCACAACCCAAGTCTGATATTTTTAACTTCATTTATGAATGTAGGATATAGCTCATCAATTTTCTTTCACTATGGATAATCAGTTGGATGGTGTATTTTTCATCACATATTCACTCATCATCATTTCATCTTAACCTTTTTGCATCATGTGAATTAGCAAATAAATGTTTTAAATGAGGAATTTTAGGAAGATACCAAAATACCTTGGAAGAGATCTGTATAATCTCTAAATCATCTTGTGATTTTTCTTTCAACTTATACCATGATTTCCCACATTTAGGACACTCTGAAAAAAATCATATTCCTTGTTATATATCACGCATTCATTTGGACGGGAATTTATTTTCTTATATCCCAATTCCATTGGGCATAATATTTTCTTGGCCTTATAATTTGAATCAGGAAGATAATTTCCTTTACGAAGAATGTCTTTCAACAATTGTAGGATCTCTATAAAGCTCTTGTCACTCCAACCATGTTTCTCCTTCATGTTAATCAATCTTAACATCGATGATAAAATTGTAAAATCTATATAACCAAGATACAATGTTTTCTCAACATCACCATATAGACACTAAATTTTTGGTTCTTTATCAATTTTTTCTAATTCAATATCACAAATAATTTATTTAATTTCATTAGAGTTACCATCTTGCAAAGGATAATTGTCAGTAGATCTGAAATTATGACCAGTTTCACCATACCAAATCCAAGGGCTATAACTCAAATTAAAACCATCAAAAATTAAATGATATTTTATCTCTCTACTTTTCAACTTCTTCATATTTAAATTTTTGAGGCATGGATAGAAAAACATGTCATTATTTGGAACATTTCGTTTAGCAAATTCCAAAAAATCATCCAAAACTTCCTCATATTCATCACTCATTCATTGTGCCTTTAATCCAACTTCAACTCATTATTACCTATAAAAAATGTCAAAATTATACATCTTGTTAAGATAATAAAATTTTATATTAATATGAAATATGTCATAATTTGAAAGTAACATTATTTTTAAATATAAAACAAATATATGTGTATTTGAAAAATATAATTACAAATTCTACACAATAATGGAATATAAGTTTAAATATAAATGATAAATCATAAAAAAATATGAATGGAAATAATTTTAAAAATAAAATACAGTCAAAAAATCTATATTTATATTTATATGAAATATTCCATAATTTTAAAGTAACAGAATTTTGAAATATAAAACAAATATACGCGTATTTGAAAAATATAATTAGAAATTATACACAATAATGGAATATAAGTTTAAATATAAATGATAAATCATAAAAATATATGCATGTAAATAATTTCAAAAAGAAAATATAGTTAGATAAGCCAGTTTTATATTTATATAAAAAATCCCATAATTTAAAAGTAGTTCAATTTTGAAATAAAAAACAAATATACGTGTATTTGAAAATTATAATGGTATTTTTTTGAGAAATAAGATAGAAAACCACTATTTAAAAATAAAAAACCATTCCCTAGTGATATTTATTATTAACCCATCACAAAATCAGTTATTTTACTTATTTTTTATCCTAATTGACTAAAATATTAAACCAACAGGTATTGGGATTGTATTGAATTTAAATGTGTTCTTTATTTCATGTAATTTTGATGGTCACATTTATGGGTTTTAACATTCTTATTGATTTTATTGTGGAAGATGGTCTTGTGTACAGGCCTTGAGAGGAACCTATATTGTCTTGGGAAGGTGGTGAAAATATCATATTTAATGTATGTTGAAAGGTTGTTTTGGGGGATACTTAGCTAACATGGAATGCCTCGAACCAGATCACTTTATAAATAGTAACCATACTAATTGGTGGTAAGGCCTCAAGAGATCCTTCCCATATTCTAGAGGTTGGAAACTAAAATTGATAGTTTAATGGTTGTATGTTTGGAGTAATTTAGACTCTGTAATAATACAAAATTTAGTATAATAATAGTAAATGAAAATTAGTGGAATGTAACAAAAAGTAAGATATAATAATAAATAGTTAAACAATGCACAAATGATATCATATATATATATACCTTAAGAATAAGAAGTTATAATGACTTCATTATCAAGATGTAAAAGTATCTTCTAGTATCCCAATGATCTTCTAATCTATTTATAACACATCAGGATACATCAAAAATGTAGAATGGGTGATGGGGTATGCATATCAAAATGAAAATCCATATTTAAGTTTATCCCTCAATAATTTTCATTGTAAATATGTTAATTAACTAAATAGAAAACGTCATTGAATAAAACTTCCATGATACTAATGATAAAACAATGTCAGGATACTAAACCACCATTAATAATTAATAGTGAAATACACGATGAAAGAAATAGAAAAAAGTAGATTTAGAATTCGTGAATGACCAATGATAAAATAATATAAAGATACTAAATTACATTTAACAATAAATAGTGAAATACATGATGAATGAAATCATAAAAATTGGATTTTGGGCATCCTTTAATGACCAAAATTGAAGCATGTGGGGATTACTTGAGAGTTTCAAGTTGAGCAGATAGATGTGTCGATAAAAAACATGATGGATGAAGCTGGAAAAATGAGTTTGGGGGCCACGGGATCAAAGAATCGATTCTATGATTTCAGTGAAAGAAGGATCTAGTCACTATCTCCTGAAATAAACATAGTAGAATAACTCAAAATGGGAGTGCATAAAAAACTTTAATGATTTATCACGTTGGTTATTTAATAACCGACTTGATAAAGAGTTTTTTATTACATTTATCACGTCATTTATTCCATAATGGGTGTGATAAAATGATTTATAACGTTGGTTATATAATAACTGACATGATAAAGAAATGATGTTTTCTTTATGATGTTAGTTATTATATAACTGACGTAAAAATTAGATTTATCACATCGGTTATTTTATAACTGTTGTGATAAAGAAAGATACTTGATTTATCAAATAGGTTATTTTATAACTGACATGATAAATCAAGATAATTCATTTTTTACATCAGTTATAATATAAATGATGTTATAAATCAATATACGAGGCTTTTCACATCGTCTATTAATAACCAACATCCAAAATCACTATTTGATACATAATTTTTGTACTAGTGATGAGAGATGTTTATAAATTCTGTAATTAGTATTACAAATATCCCAAGAGACTATCTTGGTTATAAATTAAGAAAAATTTTAATTCATAGTCATTGGGGATTGTCCTTGGACACAAGGTCTCTATAAGTGGAATAGAAGTGGACAATGTTCAGATAGAGGTGATTCAAAGGATACACCCTCGAAAAAATTTCAATGGTGTTAGAAACTTTTTGGCCAATTTCATATTTTACTAGAGGTTAATTAAATATTTTTAAGAATACCAAGGCTCATGTGTTACCTTTTAATCAAAGATACACCCTTTGTTTTTTATTAAAACTATGTTGAATCATTTAACCTTATCAAATAAAATCATACTTATTCACCGTTCATCATGACCCCTAATTTTAAGTTACCCTTTTAACTTATGCATGATTCTAGTGATCTTAATTTAGGGGTTTATTTGGGGAAGAGCAAATAGAGGAGATTTTTCATGGTGTATTATGCAAGTATACTACTAGATTACGCTCAAAAGAATTAGAACAATATTGATAGAGTTTTTAGAAGCTATTTTTTCTCAATATAATTTAGGAAACATTTGATTGGGTTTAAGGTCATAGTATTCAATAATCACTCATCCATAATGTATCTCATGGATAAAAAAGTGGTTAAATCAAGACTCATTATATAGATACTTATTTATCAATAATTTCACTTGGAGATTAGATATAGTCAAGGAGATAAGAATATAGTTACTAAATACTAGTCTAGGCTATCCATCATAGAAAATGATAACCCAAGGGAGATTTATTATTCCTTCCTAGATGAAAAACACCTTGTTTTGTTAACTATACAATCTTCATGGTTGCATATTTTGTGAAATTATTAGTTATATTAGTCATTCCCAAGGATCTTACAAAAAAATAAATGAAATTCATCTATCAGTTAAATGATACTTTTAGGATGATCCTTTGTTGTTCAGAAGGTGTAATTAAGGTATTCTTAGGAGATGTGTTCCTGAGGAGGAGATGCTTCCAATATTAGTGAGTTTCCACTCTTTACCATGGGGAGGGAAATATGGGGGTAATGGATAGCTTAAAAGGTCTTACAAGATGGATTCTATTAGAAAAATATTTTTAAGAATACTAGGAGTGTGGTTGCTTATGAAAAGTTTCAAATGATGATAAATGTAATAAAAAGACAAGGGTTACCTCAAAAAGGGATTTTTTAAGTTGAAACTTTTTATTTTGGGGTATTGGAATTTATGGTACCATTTCTATCTTCTTATGGGAATGAATACATCTTTTTGGTTGTATATTATATTTATAAGTGGGTAGAAGCAGTAGTACTTCCAAACAACCAATCCAATAGTTTTGTAAGATTCATCAATAAAAACATTTTTTCAATATTTAGAGTGACCAAGGCTTTAATCACTAATAATAGAACCCACGTCATGAAATTTAAATTAAAAACATTAATGGAAAAAATATGTATGTGTATATAAAAAAATTATAAAATACTATCCATATTTATGTAGGAAAGTCGAGGTTTCAAATAGATAGTCTTATTTTTGAAAAAATTGTTCTCAGCACTTGGTGGGACTAGTCCTTCAAACTTGATGAGGAATTATGGGCCTACATAAATAAATTTAAAAATTCAATATAGATGTCTCTCTATATACTACTTTTTGAAAAATAAATTCACTTAATTATGGAGATTCAGAATGATCATTTTTAGTCTTTCAAGTCCTTTAACTTTGATTTCATAATTTATAGATAAAAGATGTTATTAGAGATAAGTGAACTAGATGATATTAAAATAGAATATCATAAAAATATTGAATTTAAAAAGAAAGAAACAAAGTTTTAATGACTCTATTATTAAATATAGGGATTTCAAGGTTAATTATAGAGTTTTTCTTTTCAATTTTAAATTGAAATTTTTTCCTATAAAACTCAAGTCCAAATGGTATAAACCATTAACGATCCTTATAGTTCAAGTTAATAGATTTATGTAATGAGTTGGTGGGGTGAATATGTCATTTTAGGTTAATGGAAAGAGGGTTAAACACTACTTTAAGGGATAACAAAAGTTTTTGGATGTTATTTTTATGCTCAAAAATTGATATTCATGGAGTCTAACTAAATACATAAAACTCATTACTTTATGGGAGTATACCCATGGTTCGACTTGTTGTCTTTTTTTACCATTTGAATAAGAATAAATCTAATTTTATACCTTCTTAGATTTTATATAATTCCTGTAATTTCTAAGGAAGTTAATCCAATCATTCCATAAATGGGAATGTTAAAATCTATAATACATGGAGAAGAATTTATTTGATTTTCTAAGGCTAGGAGGAGCTATATTCTGGAGTACATGAATTAAGTAACCAGAGGTACTTCTTTTAAGAAAATGGGAAGGGACTTGTATTTCTTAATTCTAGTGACTTAAAATTCTATATCATGGGATTTATTTTTTAAATTGTATATTTTTTTCTAATCATTCTCTTAAATATGGTGCCTAATGTTTTAAATGAGTTAAATGGTAAAAAAATTGAAAGTGTTATAGTGCATACGGAAATCACCTAATATATTTACTAGTTTATACTACTTTTCTATTTTATTTATTTATTGAATGTATGGTATTGAATTATTTTTTTATCAAAAATCATTTTTTAACTTCAAATTTTGAGAATGCACTCTTCTAAAAATCATGGATTTTCACTGATTCTATTTGAAAGTATATGGTTGGAAAACCATTTACATGATCTCAATTTGGATGAATAGTTGTGCTTTGTGGAAAATATTATTTTTATCTTGTATGTAACCCCCTAAACATGTTTTTTATTTTTTGTATTGAAAATATGTATTAAACCATATTTTTTTCTATTTTCTTCCACCTTAAAATTCAACATTAGGGAAATGTTGGGTTTAAATTATGGGAGAGGGTATTTAAATTTACTAAACTACATTTCATGAAGTTCATGTCAAAATACCCCCCTAAATGTTTTTAAAAATTTAGGGTTTTCATGAACCAATTTTTATTATCAATGGATGAATTTGGATTTTCCTAGGTGATAATTAGGTGTGTTGGATTTCGATTCACCCAGGAGATACCTGGGTGAGCTATATTTGGCTTCTCCTAAGTGATACTTCAGTGAGATGGATTTGGATTTTTCCATGTGATACTAAGGAAAACTAGAGGTACCTCTTCCAAGTACTAATTGGATGAAGAAAAAATTGGGAAATGAATCTTGGTAAAGACCTTTCTCTGACCTTAAAGGGTTTCCTCAGGTGTTCTTGGATAGCTGGAACCCAAATTTTGAGACAATTAATGGCCCATAACCCTAGTATTTTTGGACTAGGTTGGGTGGTTCTTCACATAGGAATTTTGTGTTCTAGGACTTTGGGGAATCCTAGCCACTTGAATATTTCTAATTACATCTTATTTTGTAGGCTTGGAAGGATACCTAAGGGTTTGGAGGACTTGGGTGAGATAATTGGGTGAAAAAAGCCTTGAGTTAACTCTTTGTCTTTTATTCATGTCAAATAAGGATCCCATGTAGTTTCCCCAACCTGAATAGCCACCCGAACAGTGATAACAGTTCGGGTACTACTAGCCTTAAGTGAACTTCCCTGAATGCCAAAAGCTGCCGACTAGCATCTAGGGTGTAAATAGGTATTGTGGGTAGGCTATACCCTATGGGGAATAGATAAAGTACTGATATTAGTATAATATTATAACATGCGGTGGAAATAAATGACTCAGCAGACTCGAACCAGATCCACAAAACGAAAACACAGTAATGTCATATAAATAGAGGAAGTGATAAATAAATAGAAGCAGCGGTAAGTAAACAGATCAACATAACTGTAAAACACTTGTAGCCACTAAAACAAACCAAGTACGCATTCATAAAAGGTCATACATATCGATATAAAAAAAGGGCCCCCATGGAAAACTATGATAGCTACATAAAAAATAATAATATTGATTCTAAATAGAAAAATAAAAAAATTAAAACTCTAGATAGGCATTACCTCAAGGTCCATACCAATATCTATGCTAAACAGTACTATGATCCAGCTTCTAAGGCTGATCCCTTACCTATAAATATAACTATAAATTCTACATGCATCCCAAAGGTCCTGTGTAGGGTGTGAGATGGATCTCAGTAGGATACCACCCAATGTTTCATACCTAGTATAAGTTTTTAAGAAGACATGAATCTCTTAGTAAAGTAAACAATGTGATTTAGTAAATTAACACAACCATCACGGGTGCTTAGAAGCCACTAGGGAGCGTCACCAGCTTCAACCAATGCCGAAATCTCAGAAGCAAAGAGAGTCCTTGGCTCAGGGCCCAAAGTACTTCTATAGTCACAAAGCCTTGGTGAACCCTCAAGTTCCACCTTAATGGCATAGCCTAGCACTACGTGCCACCTGACACTGCATGTCTCAAGTACCGGCATCCCAAAGGCACACTAAAACAATATTATCCTAGTCTTAAGGACCCCTGCTCGTAAACTCACGTTGGACCATGGCACAAAAACCAGAGGAACATAAATTTATATCCTCAAATAAACATCCAGGACCACGACCTCAATCATGATGAGCCTTATCCCCCAACTCGATAGCCTCATCTATATCAACCAAAGGCTCCTCACCTTCCATGTGGATTTCTGCGGAAATCACCCTAAAACCATAATTACCTAATATAAAACTATCAGGGGCCTCTACCCACACAATCATTCAAAACCACCTCATCACGGAGTCTACCTGTGTGCACATGAATCAAATCGGTGCTTTGGCTATCATGGGTTAGCGGTAATCACCAAATAAATAACCTAATCCACACCATATCTATCACCTCGGGCCTCTACGGTCATGTTGCTCAAATATGATGGTAATTCCATCTAAGTATCCTGATCCTTGTCCAACTTGACAGTCACACTGCCTCAAACTGACATCCATGATGCCCAGTCTCGTGGTCAAAACCACCCAAGAAAATTTGCGCCACACTCAACCAAAAGTATCATAATGTCCATTCCATCCCAACCTCGAGGTAAGTCTGTCACAACCCCAAGGGTCTCATCATATTTAATATCAATATTTACATATATATATATATAACACATTTAAACACCTTAAAAAAGTAATTCAATTTAAACAAATTGAATTAAAATAGCTAGAAGCTATGTAAAATTAGTAGCATTGAGCTCTTGAATGCCTCTAATTAGCTTAATCAAGTTTAAACAACTTCAATGTACCATTTTAAAACTAAAAAAAACTATAACCATTTTGGAAACACTGGACAAAATATCCCATGGAGTGATGACCTATAATCTGACCTCACCTGCATAATCAAGGTAAAGGAATTCTCAAAAGCATCCCATAAGGAACACGGTAAATTAAATATTCAATAATAGGGGTCTCTCTTATTACCCTTCATTTCGCTAAAAAGACGCAGCCCCCAAATGTTCATGAAAACTCAAAACAAGGTATGAACCACCTACCACATACATGTATGACACTCCTCTTCCAAAATTGGCCTCTAATTCAGCCTAGAATGGGGTAGATCTACAAAATGACCAAAAACACTCAACCCTCGATAACTTTCTCGAGAGAAGAAATCACGAAGAACGGCTCAAGAGGAATCGAGATCTTACTGATGGGGTTACAACACATTCAACGGTGATCGAATCAGATTTTAGATGATGAATTGGGAAGCGATTCTATGCTCAGCCCTACGTTCGAGATAACCCAATGACAGTTCTATCCATAATTTATAAAACAAGGATACTACTCGTTTTAGCCAAAAAAAATTACAAGTGTGTACTTAAATATACACACTATTTCTGTAGTGAATTTTCCCAAAAAATTATGACTTCCTTTCCATGTCATTAAAATATCTTTCCAACATCAGTACACAGTGTGTATTGATAAATACATGGCATGTACTTGGATAATCCTCTCTTCCTTACCGACATCCCTACACGCCATGTATGGACATCACACACAGTGTATACTTAGGATTACATAGTGTGTAACCCTGATCCATTTCATGTGATAGGGTTCAGCCATTACTTGGCCTATTTCCCCCCTTTCTCTCAAAAAAACCTGAAGAAACGTCTCAAACCTCAAAGGAAGAACTAGGATCTTACAAACTTTCCCCCTTAAAGAAATTCATCCCCAAATTTCCCTTCCAATGGTGGTGAAGGAACATTCCAGAACAACTCTGGCCCAAAGGTCAAATAAATCAAGGTCCAATGACCTGTTTATGGACCCATGGTCCTCCCGTGATGTATCATCACCCATGTACCTCATCTGGTGCTCCCGTTCCGCTTCTAACACACAATCATATCCCGCACCACATCGGTGCCTACCACGATCCCATGACACTGATGGCACAACTAGTTCCCACATCCCATTGATGCTCAAAACAATATGGTTCCTTGAACCTCAATCACAAACCGCATCATCGATGCCCCGATGCCCAAGGCACCTCAAATAACCTACATCCCATAGATGCCTCAATGCCCAAGAACCTTATGTTACCCACATCCCTCGAATGCCTCGATACCTAATCACCTCAAAACACACATCCCATGATTCCCCTGATACATCCCATGATGCCTCTGATGCCTAGAACCTCACACACACACACACACACACACACACACACACATATATATATATATATATATATATAACCACGCATTTGAGATGGTTCCAACCTACTGACCACTGTCTAGAAAGTACAAATACATCTTGTGCACCTCATGCACTCAAAAAAACATACCTTAATAGGCCATTCCAAAACAGAAGAAAAAGGAAATCATGTCTATACCCACAGCATACCTATGACCATCATCATCTCACCATCTTTCTCATCCCCTATAAGAGTGAACCTAGCCTAACACACAACTTCCTGAAGCCTATCCTCCCTATGGTGCTACAAAAATTGTTAGTAACTGAGCCCACAGCTAGGTCCCACTGTCTCCACTATATCCCCCACATTTTAGTAGAATGTCAGATACCCTCACCTGGTACCGATCCTGAATAAATCTCTAAAGCCTGGTCCTGCCTTGGCCCTTGCCTTCTAGTTGTCTAAGAAGAATTTTTGTAGAATGTCTTGAGATGACCAACCTATCCACATGTAGGAAACTCCTTTGGAGGCCTATCGCACTGAGTCCGTACATGACCTGGCTACCTACACTAAAAGAAAACCACTACTGAACTACCACAAGGTGGTATAGTTAATTCCTTGGCCTAACTTCCCTGTTGTAACTCATCCCGACCTCATTTCATTCCATTTGAAGCATCACCTGAAGCAACCGGTCATCCCAAGTGAGACATGGCCGTCAGGTTACCCTCATTTATGAGTGCTTGATTCACCGCCTCTTAGAATGAGTCCATCCCAAATATGTTTCCATGCACCCATATGGCATGCCATAAGCCATCTTTGAAGAACCTCACCCTCGAGGTGTCATCCCTTACCATACTTGGTGAAAATCATGACAACTTAGTGAAAGTATCCACATAGTCAATGACAGATATGTCACCCTGCTGAAGGATCAAGAACTCCCGATCTCTCTCCACCCTCAGTGTCTCAGGGAATAATTTCTTGAAGAATCTGTCCTTGAAGTCCTTCTAGGCCAGTCCATCGTTTCTATGAACCGGAACCTATATATCCCACCAGCACATCGCTGGTCCTCTTAGAATATATGTTTCCAACTTGACTCTTCGCAATGGAGTCATCTTGAGCTTCTTGAATATCATCTTTATGCTTTCTATCCAGTTCCCAGCTTCCTGTGGACCACCCACACCCAGAAAAAGTAGGGGGTGCTATGAATGGAACTCCTGCGTAAGGTAAGCCATAGATGGATCAGTTCCCTAACAACCTCTGTAGATCCCCTTCAAAACATATACCATACTAGATTGGAGCTTCTCACCAAGCCATTTACCAAACTCAGTTAGGCCTGGAAGCTGCCCTGCCTACACTGTATCCTAAACCTAATCTTATCCCTCAGCTTGTACCTGCAGCTCATGCTCTGCCTAACCCTCAGGGGTTTGAACCTGATCATGCTCCTGCAGAACTGTACCATCACCCCCCTGATGCACCATCTGAGCTATCTAAGAGAAACCCACTGAATACCATAAATATTCAGACATCCCACATATAATATATATATATATAGCATAGATAGAGAAAGTAGAAAAGAGGAAACACATGACAACTATCCTTAATCTCCCCTACTACAACCATGTCCCACGGCATCACAGCCTCATGGCCTCCTTACCCTCCATCAATATATCCTTGTATTACAATATCCCTGGGCCACACCCATCCTGAAAACCACTGTTGTCTCAATTCGATGACTTAGTCGCCCAATCCGGGTGATCAAAATCACTTCAACCATAAAACATGCATTGCCATGCCCAATTCCCCTACCACATGCAATTTCACATAAATTTAAAGCATGAAATATCACATTTCACATTTTAAAGGCATCTAAAGCATGGAAATTGATATTATTCACATGGTATTATCACTTCACAAAGAATATGTGAATATATGAAATTAAAATACCCTAAAAATGTGCATATAAAAATCCAAACAACCACACCTTACCTTACCAGTCCAAGGAACAATTCCTCCATTACCGCATCAGGTCAAAGGCTACATATCACAACCAATACTCATCATAAACCAAGTGATCCACCAAGGTGTAAATCATATAAACTATAATCTAAGAAAAATAAAAATATCATAACTCAGCCAAGGTAACTCAATCCATCCCTCATACATGGGGATGCAGGCACCCCAAGTACAGGTTCGAAATCCAATTATGACAACAACCTATCTATAGTATATCATAATCCAAAATATTAATACTAAGAAAAGAGGTAAAAAAAACTCATTTTATTCCATTTATAGAATACTTGACCCAAAAAACCACCTGAATAGTGCTTACGAGTCAGGTGCCACTGGCCTTAGTCGCACCTCCCCGAACAATGAAGGATGTCGACTAGAAGAAAGGGTGTAAATAGGTATATTGGGGATGTTATACCCTTTGGGAAATAGATAATATATTGGTTCAAGCATAATACGATAACATACAACAGAAATAAATGACTGAACAGACTCGAACTAGACCCGTATAGTAGAAGCACAACCAAAATCAATAAACAATAGAAGAAATAATTAAACAGAAATAACAGAAGAAGGTAAACAGAACTTCATTCCAGAAAAACACTTTTAGCCCCTAAAAAAAACCAAGAATGCATCCATAGTAGGCCATACATATCAATATAAACAAAGGGTTACTATGGCTAAACAATGTAGCTACATACAAAATAAGCATGCTGGTGCTGAATACGAAACAAAACAAAAGTAAAACTTTATCTAGGCATGACCTCAAGGTCTATACCAATCTCTATGCCAAATAGTATTATGATCTATCTCCGGAGGCCGATCCCTTACATGTACGTAAAACCATAAAGTCTACACACATCTTGAAGGACCCGTGTAATGTGTGATATAAATCTTAGTAGGATACCACCCAATGGTGCATACCTAATATAAGTGTTTAAGTATACATTCATCTCTAAGTAAAGTAAATAGTGAGATGTAGTAAATAAACACAACCTCCACTAGTGCTCAGTAGCCACTAGGGAGCGTCACCTATTTCGGTCAATACTAGAATCTCATAAGCAAAGAGAGTCCTTGTCTCATGGAAAAATGTACTAATGTAGTCACAAAGTCATTGTGAACCCTCAGGCTCCACCTCAATGGAATATCCTAGCACCACGTGTCTCATGACACTGCATGTGTCAAGTACCAACATCCTAAAGGCATTCTCAAACAATAGTATCCCAGTCCTAAGGACCCCTTCTCATAAGCTCATGTTGGCCCATGGAAATAAAACTAGAGGGACAATGATGTTTATCCTCAAATAAACATCCAAGCCCATAGCCTCAGTCATGGAAAGGCTCAACCCCAAACTAGATATCCTCATCGTTATCAACTGAAGGCTCCTCACATTATACATGGATTTTTTCATAAAGCAACACCAAACCATAACTACGTAAACCATAACTATCAAGGGCTTCTACCCACACGAGTAGTCAAAACCACCTCATCACATAGTCTACTTTTGTGCACATGATTGAAATCGGTGCTTTGGCCATCACAAGTGAACGGAAATCACCTAATAAAGAACATAAGCTACACCATATCTAGAACCTCATGCCCCTATGACCATGTTACTCAAATCTAGTGGCCTTTCCATCTGAGTATCCCGTGACTTGCCCAACCTGACAGTCACATTGCCTCAAACTGACGTCCACGACACCCAATCCCATGGTCAAAACCACCCAAGCAAATCCGGGCCACACCCAACCAAAATCATCCTAATGTCCATTCCATTCCAACATCGAGGAAATCCCATCACAACCCCAAGGGTATCAGCATATGTAATATCAATAATAACATATATATATACATATACATATATATATATAACACATTTAAACAATTTAAACAAGTAATTCAATTAAAACAGATGGAATTATAATAGTTATCATCTATGGTAAATTAGCAAAACTGAGGTCTTGAATGCCTCTAATTAGCTTAATAAAATTTAAACAAATTCAATATACCAGTTTAACACTAAAAAAATTATAACCAATTTGGCAACCCCGTCAAAAATATCCCATGGAGCGAGGACCTCTAACCTGACCTTACTCACATAATCAAGGTAAGGGAATGCCAAACAGAATCCCATAAGGCACATAGTCAATTCAATATTCAATAATATGGGTCTCTCTCAATACTCTTTATTGTGTTAAAAATTTTCAACCCCCAAATGTCTGTGAAAACTCAAAACAGGGTATGCACCACCTACTTCATACACGTACAACACTATTCATCCAGCATCGGCCTTTAATTTGGCCTAGAACAGGGTAGATCTATAAAAAAACCAAAAAATATCAACCCTATATAACTTGGTTGAGAGAATAAATCATGAAGAATTAATCAAGTGAAATTGAGAGCTTACCGATGGGGTTCCAACGCATCTGACATCGATCGAATTGGAGTTCGAATGATGAACCGAGAAGAGATTCTATGATTAGCACTACTGTTCAAAAGAACCCATTAAGGGTTCTTTCCAGAATTGATAAAATGATCCTAATACCCATTTTAGACAAAAATAATAATATTACACGGCATTTAATTAAATATAAACACCGTGTATTTGGTGAATTTTCCCAAAATCACTGACTTTCATTCCGTGTCATTAAAATATCTTTCCAACATTAGTATAGGGCATTTATTGATAAATACACAACACGTACTTGGCTAATCCTCTCTTCATTGTTGATATACCTACATGACATGTATGGATATCACACAAGTCCAGACTACACAGCGTGTACTTAGGATTACATAGTGTGTAACCCTATTCCATGTCATGTGACAGGTTTCAGCTAGTACTTGGAATTTCTCCCCCTTTCTCTCAAAAAAACCAAAAAAAAAAGTTCCGTACCTCAAAGGAAGAACTGGGTTCTTACAAACTTCACCTCTTAAAGCAATTTTTTCATGAATTTCCCTTACAAGGGTGGTGAAGGAACATTCTAGAACAACTCTAGCCCAATGCCCTAATCAATCAATGTCTAACGACCTATTTTTAGACCCATGGTCCTATCATGATGTATCATTACCCATGCACCTCATCAGGTGCTCCCTTTCCTCTTCCAACACCCAATCATATCCCACACCACATTGGTTCCCACCTTGAGCCCATGGTACTCATGGTACAATGAGGTCCCGAAACCCATGGATGCTCAAAACAACCTGGTGCATTGAACCTCAATCACAAACTGCATCATCAAGACCTGATGCCCAAGGCACCACAAATAACTTGCATCCCATAGATGCCCCAATTCCTAAGCACCTCAAGTAACTGCATCCCTCGGATTCCCTGATGTCTAATCTCCTCAAAACACACATCCCACAATGCCCCTAATGCCTAGAACCTCATATATATATAACCACGCACCCGAGATGGTTTCAACCTACTGACCATCATTTGGTCAGTCCATATACATCATGTTCACCTCGTGCACTCAAAAATTACATGCCTTAATAGTCCATGCCAAAACAAAAGAAAAAGGAAATCATGGCCATTCTTGTTGCATACCTCTGACCATCATCGGCTCACCAGCCTGCCCATCCCCTTCCAGCTCCATGACATGCAACTGGCCTAACACACGAATGTATGAAGACTTTATTCACTGCAGTGTTGCACTAGTCACTAGCTAATGACCCCACAGTTGGGTCCCACTATCTCTTTTACATCCCCCACATGCATTTGAACCTTTTCTACCATCACTTAGTACCGATCCTGAATCGATATCTGAATCATGGGCCTACCATGGTCTTTGCCTGCCAGCTATCTGAGAAGGCTGCCTGCAGAACCTCTCAAGATGACCAACCTATCCACATTCCCTAAACTCCTTTGGAGGCCTATCACACTGTGTTTGGACAAGACCTAGTTGCCCACACTAAAATAAAACCACTACTAAACTACCATGAGGTGGTCTAGCTGAGTCTTTGTCCTAACATCCCCACTAGAACTCATCCCAACTTTGTTTCTTATCATCTGAACCATCAACTCAAGTCACCACTTGGCCCAAGTGAGACCTATCAATCAGGTTACCCTCAACTATGAGCACCTAATTCACCACCTCTGAGAATTAATCCAACCTAAAGACATTTACCTACACCCATATAGTGTGTCGTAATCCATCTTTGAAGCACCTCACCCTAGAGGTGTCATCACTTATCATACCTAGTGAAAAGCATGACAACTCAATGAAAGTAGTTTCATATTCCATGATGTACATATCACCCTAATAAAGGCTCAAGAACTCTCAATCTCCCTCCACCCTCAGCATCTCGGGGAAAAAGTGCTCGAAGAATCTGTCCTTAAAGTCCTTTCAGGCCAGTCCCTCATGTCTTCAAACTTGAACCTACACATCCCACTAGTGATTTGCCTGCCCTCTGAGCATATATGTTGTAGACTTGACCCTCCACCCTGGAGGAATCTCAAGATGCTCGAATATCATTTTCATGCTCTTTATCCAGTTCTCAGCCACCTGTGGACCACCCTATCCCTAAAAAAAGAGATGGGTGTTATGACTAGAACTCCTATGTAAGGTAATACATAGAGGTATCTCTTCCCTGAGCACCTCTATTGATACCCTACAAAACACATACCAAACTAGATTGGAGAAACTCATTGATCTATGGCTCAAATGCTAACAAGACTAGAAGCTGCCCTACCTACACTAGATCCTGAACCTGATCCTATCCATGAGCCTGTACTTGTGGCTCATGCTCTGCCTAACCCTCAGGGGTATGAACCTGATCATACTTCTATGGCATTATACCATCACCCACCTGATGATATATCCAATCCATCTAAGAGGAACCCACTGAATACCATAAATGGTCAGACATACCACATATATAACAATATATATATATAATACATATAGGGAAAGATGTAAAGAGTAAGTTCATAACAACTACCCTTACTCTCCCCCACTATAACCATTCCCCACAACATCTCGGCCTCATGGAATCCTTATTGGCCCTCAACAAAACCAATTATTACAATATCCCCAGGCTATGCCCATCCTGAAAACCATTGTTTCCTAAATTCTATGACCTATTCACCCAATCCTGGTGGTTAAAATCACCTCAACCATAAAACTTACCTGCTCTTATAAGAGCTAGGCCCAATTCCCCTGCAACATGAAATTTTACATAAATTTAAAGCATGGCATATCCCATTTCACATTTGAAAAGAATATAAAGCATGGTAAATGATATTATTCACATGGTATTATCACTTCACAAATAATATGTGCATATATGATATTGAAATACCCTAAAAATGAGCCTATAAAAATCTAGACAACCTCACCTTTCCTTACCGGGACAAGGTTTAATTTCTCTCTTACCGCACCAAATAAAAGGATACATATCACAACCAATACTCATCATAAACCAAGTGATCCACCAAGGTGGAAATAATATAAACTGTGATCTGAGAAGAATAAAAATAGCATAACCCACCCAAGGTAACTCAATCCATCCCTCATACATGGGGTTGCAGGCACCCAAGAACGAATTTGAAATCTAGTTCTGACAATAGCCTATCTCCATTCTACCATAATACCAAATAGTAATAATAAGAAAATAGGTCAAAGAAACTCCTTTTATACCATTTTTATCATTCCCAACCCAAATAGTACTACAATCCAGCTCAAGAGGTTGATCTCTTACCTTTACATAAAACTATAAATTCTACACATGTTCCGAAGGGTCCGAGTAGGGTGTGAGATGAATCTTGGCAGAATACCACCCAATGGGGTGTGACTAGTATAAGTGTTCATATAGACATTCCTCTCTAATTAAAATAAATAGTGCGATGTAGTAAATAAACACAACCTACACTGGTGCTCAGTAGCCACCAGGGAGAATCACCTGCTTCAGCCAATGCCAAAATATCACAATCAAAGAGAGTCCTTAGCTCATGGCCAAATGTACTCTTGTAGTCACAAAGTCCCAATGAACCCTCGGGTTCCACCTCAATGGCATAGACCGGCACCATGTGCCTCCTAACACCATGTGTCTCAAGTACCAACATCCCGAAGGTATGACCAAACAATAGTATCCTGGTTATATGGACCCCTTATCATAACCTCATGTCGGCCCATGGCATGAAAACAAGAGGAAAAATGATGCCTATCCTCAAAAAAACATCTAGGACCACGACCACAATCACGGTGAGCCTAAATCCCCAACTTGATAACCTCATCATTATCAACTGAAGGCTCCTCACTTTCCACATGGATTTCTATATCATGCACCCTCAAACCATAATTACCTAAGTCGCAACTATCAGGGGCCTCTACCCACATGAGCATTCAAAACCACCTCATCATGGATTCTGCATGTGTGCACAAGACTCAAATCAGCGCTTTGGCTATCAAGGGTGAGTGGAAATCACCAAATAAAGAACCTACGCCACACCATCTCTGGCACCTTATGCCTCTATGACCATGTCACTCAAATCTGATAGCCATTACATCTAAGTATCATAGGCCTTGCCCAACCTGACAGTCAAACTGCCTCAAACCAATGTCCATGATGCCCAATCCCGTGGTCAAATCCACCTAAGAAAATTCAGGCCACGCCCAACCAAAAGTATCCCTATGACCATGCCATCCTAACCTTATGGAAATCCTGTCACAACCCTAAGGTTCTCATCATATGTAATATCAAGCATTACATATATATAAAACACATTTAAACACTTTAAACAAGTAATTCAATTTTAATAGATTGAACTAAAATAGCTATAATCTATGGAACATTAGCAACACAAAGGTCTTAAATGCCTCTAATTAGATAAATCAAGTTTAAAAAACTTCAATATATTAGTTTAAAACTAAACAAAAAAATTATAACCATTTTGACAACCCCGACCAAAATATGCCATGGAGCGAAGACCTCTAACCTAACCTCACTCGCACAATCAAGGTAAGGGAATGCCCAATAGAACCCCATAAGGCACACGGTCAATTTAATATGAAATAACAGGGATCTCTATCAATACCCTTAAATGTGCTAAAAATATGCAACCCCCAAATGTCCGTGAAAACTCAAAACAAGGTATGCACCACCTACCTTGTACATGTACTACACTCCTCGTCTAACAATGGCCTCTAATTCAGCCTAGAATGGGTTATATCTACAAGAAAACTAAAAACAATCAACCCTTGATAACTTGTTCGAGAGAATAAATCACAAAGAATGGCTCAAGAGGAATCAAGATCTTATCGATGGGGTTTCAACGCATCCAATGGAGATTGAATAGGAGTTCATATGATGAATCGGGAATAGATTCTATGCTCAATGCTACTGTTCGATAGAATCCAGTGATGGTTTTGTATATAATTGATAAAACGAGGCTACTACCCATTTTATCCAAAAAAAAGAAAATTACACGATGTGTAATTAAATATAAACACTGTATATATGTAAAATTTTTCCAAAATCACTGAATTCCTTTCCATGTCATTATAATATCTTACCAACATTAGTGCATTGCATGTATTGATAAATACATGTTGTGTACTTGGATAATCATCTCTTACTTTCCAACATCCCTACACACCATGTATGGACATCACACACAGAAAGACTACATGGTGTGTACTTAGGATTACACGGTATGTAACCTTAATCCATGTTGTGTGATAGGTTTCAGCCAGTACTTGGCCTGTTTTCCCCTTTCTCTCAAAAACAACCCGAAAAAAACCTTATACCTCAAAGGAAGAACCGGGTTCTTACATCCCAAGGGTCCTATTTTTAGTCAAACTCAGGACCCTGTTTGAAGAGTTATTCTCACACAAGTCACTCACATTGGTGGGTCGCATAGGTATTTCAAACATTTTATACATGTGAATGTGTGTTGTGAAGGGAAAACATGTCTGGTATGTCTAGACACATAGGATAATTTCTTAGGATAGACTTGTGTGGGTGATGGATTTCCTGGTGAGTAGTATATATGGGAATTGTGTGATACTAGAAAAGATATTCAAGAGACCAACTTCTTACATCCATATATTTTGATTTGTAAGTCCATTTGGGCTCTACGACCATTAAATTGAAGCCTAAAAAAGAAAACTACACCCTAGTATATGGTGTATACACACAATAAATATGCTTTATGATGCCAAAAAGTGCTAAGAAGACCCTCAAAAATGTGTTTTAATTTATTAATACATTTTTATCATCAATTTTTAAAATCCATGACCTAATCCCTAAGGGATTTTCGCACCACCATTCCACCATATTGGGTAACATTTATGAGGAATATATACCCCTCATTGTGTAATCAATCTTAAGGAACATAGATATCCAACCTGTTTCTTCTTCCCACATTGACACACATTTTTTCTCAAACTTGACATGTGTTGTCTAAGTGAGGATTATATCATGGTTTGTGAAGAAAAGTACATGAAATGAATTCTTTGATTCCAAAAAAATACCCCCCCTAGAATTGATTCATTCATAAAAAAGAACCAGATTCTAAGGTAAATATAGAGAACATTGACATATTGTTAAATAATCTAGTGGGAATTAATGTTGTCTCACCAATGGGAGAATGATCTGTCTTTATCATAGGATGAAAGACCTAATGAGAATAGTATGATTATCACTATACCCACATGAAATACCCTAAAAAATTTATTTTACTTCATCACCCTAATATTTTCCTACGATATATATAAAGATGACTTAGCGAGTGAGAATCATATTTTTCTTAGGAATCCCTTTATGGGTTTTTGGCCTAATAGATTTTGTACCTTTTTAATTTTATTGCTCAATTTTTACTAAATCAAGTGGAGAGCGTGTCTAGTGGGTTGACACTTGACTTTTTTCTAGGGTTACTTTGTGAGTTTTTATCCCCAAAAGAATTTTTATCTTTAATTAGAAGTTTAAGGTCTTACAATCCAGGCCAATGTAGGGATAGAATTTAAGTTCGTACAGATTTGACCAAATGTTTATAAGGTTTATGATCACACATCTTGGACCAATATTCTTGGGTGAGATGGTCTATAATACAAGGGCCAATCGAAACCTATCATGAATAGAGAGTTAAATTCTAGTATAGACAGTCTCATGGTTAAGTACACTTATTTTAATGTCACAATTCTTAAACTGAGGCATTCGGTTTATGGTCATGAAGCTTCGACCCTGGGGTCTGATATAATTTTCCCAAAGTATAATCTCTAATTAAGGGTTTAGGGTATCCATATGATGGAATTATAAAATATAAAAGGGAAAAAGAATATAATTTCATAATCTTTCTTTGAAAGTGAGAGTGATTCAGGAATTTGTAACAATAAGAGTACTTGAATCTTATTGAATAGTTTGGTTATGTAGTGTGTAAATCATACCATGTGAATTTACGAATCAACTAGAACTGAATACTAGTGGGATTAGAATGACCATTAGTGACAGAGGAAAACAAATTTCATTATTAGTACAATAATGGTGCATGGGGTTCAGGTGGAATTTTCTTCCAGAACCAATATAACCCATAGGGGTTACTTTACAAGCTCAATGGAAAACTATGTTTTTTCACCATAAAATCCTAGTAGGGGGCCTTTGGATCAATCAATCCATGTTACCAAAATTTTCATGCAAGAGATAATTAAGAGGATTAATCAAATAAAGGTTATGGGGTTCCAATAGGAGTAAGTAAACACAATTAATTGGATGGTATTTAATTATACATCATGGATATAAATTGGGTTCATGTATAACATGAATACTCAAGAAGGGTTTGAGCACCATAAAGGTTATACCACTAAATATTGAACGCATTTGTTTGGAAAAGGGACACAACCTCATATTATTTTGATTTTACTTTAAGGTCATGCAATTAGAACCATGAAGGGATAAAGTTTAAGTTCATACAGTATTGACCAAATATTGTTGAGGTTTAAGTTCGCACTACTTAGACCAAAAGGGTGGGATATCCTGTATAGAAAGGGAATGGAAGAACCTGACATGAATAATGATCCCAATTCTAGAATATATTATCCCATGGAATTAAACATGTATTTTATGGTCATAGTTCTTGGACCAAATGTTAGCAGCTGGGCCTAGGATAGGAAATTTCGACATCATTGTGTATCTTATTAAAATAATAATCAAACCACATGTAGTTCTTGGAAAGAAAATTTCTTCTATAAAAATCTCATCCATATGAAAGGGAATGGGAATTTTATTATGATAATGTGTTCATAAACCAGAGAACATGTTTCAAAATATCCTATAAAGACCAGGATAATATGCAGAAGGTGGGGTATTAATACTTTGAGGAATATATGGTTTCTGTTCTTAAGATTTATACATGGATTGATTTCTCATGTAGGTAAGAAATTGGACATAGAAAATGGGCCGCCCTAAATAGTTTAAATTCAGGTAGGATGGAATTTTTCCTTGTAGTTTAATTTCATGTGGTAGGGACATGGGTGATATGAATTTTATAGTCTTACTTCCAATACTAGCACTAGAAAGTTTAAAGTCATGAATCTTGCACTAAGTTCTCAATCCTTGAATAAAAGGAATCTCAATCATGCTAGTTAGAGTGACTCTCCAAACCCTCTAAGATCACATGAGTCATTATTGGCATGATAAATAAGAGAGAACATGGGAAATCATTTAAACCACAAGAGAGTGAAATATGGGTAACATGTGGTGGGATTTCATTTCATGGAAAGAAATAATCTCTACACATATTTAGATCTCATGGAGGTACATGGTTGAAGAAGATGGAAATTTTTGTTTAGGCCTCAAATAGAAGATTTGAGTGTCACTATGTTACCCGTGGTATAAGAATCAATCCACACATTGTTCTTATTAAAAGATTCCTTACAAAGATCTAACTTGTATGTAAGGAAATGGAGAAATTCAAGTAATAGTTTGGATAGACCATGGCATTATGGTCAAACTATGTGGACGTAACCAACAAATTCCCAAGAAATAAAATTGGACCCCTATATAGATCAATCTCTTACATATGGGAGAGGAATTTTCATATTTAATCCCAATATAGGATTTGAACAAAGTTAATATCCATAGATAGTTCCCAAGATAAAAGACTTGGGTTTCCTTAGAAATATAGTACTCAATCCTAATTTTTATTTATAGATAGGTGTCTTATACCATGTACCTTTACATGGATCTATCTATCATATAGGTAGTAGGTCACATATAATAGACCATGTGACATGTAGTTTAATTACATTCAATAAGGAATCATATTTTTTATAGTTTAGGATCATGTGATGAGGACCATGATCCATAGTTTAATGTAATGTAGCTTTGATGAATGTCATATAGTTTAACATCATGTTACCAAGATGTTGACCACATATTTTTACATCATGTTATAGGGATGTGTGATTTCTCTAGTTTAAGGTCGCATAGCTTTGACTGATTTTTGTTCCTTTTAAGGTTTTGCATTCAGGACCATTATGGGTATTTCGGTTTAGGGACGTGCATCTAAGACCATGGGGAGATGACATTGTTGGATAAGTAAAAAACACAAACCCAGTATTAATGGAGGGGCATAGTTGGATCCAATTATAGCACAAGAAACCTCACTAATGTGGGGTAAGTTCATGACTAGGCCTAATAAAGTAATCTAGGCATCACTTTATATCTTGTGAATTTGAATCAAGTCACATTTAGTTCTAAAAAGTGGTGTGGTAAGAGACTATCCCTAGTAATATAGGTCCTCTTAGGCATGGGCCACAACAATACCCCATTTTTACATCATATGATAAGGAATTTAACCATATAATTTATCATCTTTTGGTATGGAATTTAGTTGTACAGTTTGATGTCATGTGGAAAGGAAATCACAAACTAATGTTAATATTTTGAAAATCATATTTAAGGAAATATTGCATTGGTTTGGGGGTTTCATGCTAGGGAAACTCCCATCCTAACATAATCATATGGATTAATGACCATATTTTGGGGTTCATATATAGAGCTAACTCATACATATGAAAGGTGGGTTTCATGAACTAGACCATTCTATACATTTTATGGTCATGCAAGTTGGAAAAAATAATTACATAGTTTATGCTCATGCAGTTTGGAGGATCCTTAATAGCGATGCATATTATGATGGAATAAAACACATAAACATTATCTATCCCTTTGAATATAGGATAATGGATAAAGTAAATCATGTCTTTAAATGTCTGAATCATAGATTTGAGGATGGATGGAGTATAATGGCCATTAGTAATGGTGGAAAAATAATTCCACACTTATTCAATGGGGACTAGTAGGAGTTAGATTACCATTACCATAATTAGTCTAAGAATAGTTCATGGGGTTCAGTTCAACTTTTCCTCTAAGACCAAAATTTCCCCTATGTGCTACTTCATAGGATTAGTGGAAAATTATTCTATCACTATCATTTATTAGTGGCATCCCTTTCGATTAATCAATCCAGAGTACTAAAATCTACATGAAAGAGTGAACCAAGAGGATTAATAAAATCAAGGCATTTGATAATTCATACATCAAAAGGTATGAAGAATTTTAGGTGGATAAATAGGTGTTCAAAACTTTTTATAAAATTCCTTGTTTATACCATCAAGTTCTAAACATGCTACTTGGGTATGAGGAATGAAATGTGACTAAAAGTAAAGGTTCATATAAACCTCAAAAAGAATGGATCTAGAACACAATATATATTGGGGCATCATGGTTATTGATTAAGGTCATTTTTTTGAGACCTCATCGAGGATTTTATGGTCATGCGAGTTGGACCATGCACCACATAGTTTAAAGGTCATGTAGATATGACCAAATTTTTTGCATTTTAACATCATGAGACAAGTAATAAAGGATTATATAGTTTAGGGTCACACATATTTTACCAATGGTGAGGGTGATACATCTTCACTAGCTATTTATAACCAACCTGATGTGAATAGTGACATCAGGGGATGAATACTAGTGAAGAAAATATCATCTATGGCAAAGAGTTTTTTTGGATTTTCCTGAGACATAGGATCTAGGAATCACTATATATCCCATTAAATTAGGAATAAATTTCTATGTAGTTATAAAAGGGGTCATGGTTGGATATTGGTCCCCAAGGTAGGTATCCTCAAGTCAGAGCCAAAGCATTACATAGTTTTGAGTCATGTGATAAGGACATGGACCATGCAGTTTAACATCTTACAGAAAGGAAATTGGACACATAGTTTAACATATTATAGTGAGGATGAGGAATCATATAGTTTAACATCATGTGACAAGGACATTATTCTAGGTAGATTAAATTCATGCATCTCAAACTATAGTGTCATGTAGTTTTGGGTTATACGATTAGGACCTTGATGTCTTTCAGTTTAGGGTCTTATTAATAGGACCAGCGGTGAGGGTGATATGGCCTCACCATCTAGTAACAATAAATCTTATGTTAATAGAAGCCTAATGGGATAAATTCTAGAAAATATAGTCTCAACTAAAATAATTAATTTTTGGTTGTTCCAAGACAGAGCATCTAGGAATCACTATGTATCCACTGAAATCAGGAATCAAGTTGTACATAGTGCTATAAAGGGGTGAAGTTGGAGATCAACACTAGATTTAGGTCTCCTAAAGGGAGTTGCAAAACATCACATCATTTTCATTCATGTGATAGGGACCTAGATTGTGTAATTTAACATCTTGTAGAAAGGATATTGGACACAAAATTTAATATCTTATATTGAGGATGAGGAATAATATAGTTTAATGTCTTGTGATAATGATGTTGTATGACAGTTTAACTGAATACATCTAGGATAAGTTCTAGGAAGTTTAATGTCTTGAAACTTAGTCTATGGTGACACAAATTTTAGGTTCATAAGACTAGGACCTATAGTTTCTTCTAGATTAGGGTCTTAAGACTAGGACCATAGGACATAATTCATCAAGCAAGGTGATCTTCTGGTGGATTTAGAATAACTCAAATTCAAATAGCATGAGTATCAAGATTATATAACTCTATTAGTCCTTCATCGACCTAATTTTTAATCAAATATTTGAATATGAATCATTCTTCAATTATATATCCAAAAATTTGGTGTTAAGGACAATAATTGGGATGATCATTAATGACCTCCTCCATGGGCCTATAGATCCTTGGAATCTGGAAAAGGTTGTGATACAGTGAACATGTGAAGTATGTAGTCACATCCTCAAATTTAAAGTAATATACCTTTCTTTTTCTACCTCTGAGATATGGGTATCCCATAGGCTTTGGTGTACATTGTGTGTTCTTCTTAGGATGTCTACATGGTTGAAGTGGAAACATGGGTTTCATTAGATCCAATATTCCTTCAACTATATACATATAAATCCAATCCTTGAATACAAATAACCTCTCAATTTTATGTCATGATAATAAATGGTAATGGAATTATTTTTATGTTCTATCAAATCTTCCTCTTCAAGTCAATTAATATGTGGTTTCTTGATCAAATCATTTTCCATGGAATGGGAAAAATACTTAGGGAATTACTTTGATTGGAAGGAGTACACTTTCATTTTTCTGTCATCAAGATATGGATGAAAATTCTACTTCCACATTATGTTATATATTCTAATATTAGTATGGGAACATGTCTAAACTCATGATTTGTTAGGAAGTGCCTTGATCTAAATAAATTTATGTCAATAATCTGAATCAATTGTGGGTTTAGACACTAATGATGTCTCCCCTTTATCAGGGAGCTCTGATTATTCCATATGCTCAATAAAAACTACTAAGGATGAATAATATATAGAATTCACCTGATTAATATGTGGAAAATCTCTAAATTCCCCCAACCCAGTGGGATGGGGGAATTTAAAATTTTAAAATACCCCCAACTTTGTGGGTTTGGGTGAGGTGGAAAGAGGTCTCAAATTCACCTAGTGATGAGGTAAAAATTTTGAAAATACTCCCATATTTATGGGATAGGGTATTTCACTACATGGAGGACCTCTATAAGTGGATGTCAATATTACATCATGGGTAAAATATCCATGAATCATCTTTGTAATTAATTCATATATATCACCATCTTTTCGCTTCAACTGAATGGTATGTTCTTTGGAAAATATGGTTTTGTTATCCTCAAGGGGATAACTTGTAGAACAATTATCTACACTCTTTCCTTTTTCAATGGTAGTATGGGTGTATGATGATGGGATCCTCAACATGGAATCTAAAGATTGGATCTCTTGTTGAAATTGGGAATATTATCTACAAACCTTATACTCTAGATCATAAATAGGGTCGATGATGCCTTCTGTATAAGTAGGTAGAGTTTCATTGATCCATTCCTCACAAATTCTTAATCAAAGGGAAAGATAACATGTTGGGTCTCAAAATACTTCCTGAATGTGTAATCATCCTTATCAAGAGTGTGATCATCAAAACTATATGGAAATTATTCATACCTGGTTGATACCATATTGATGGGGGCATAGTTGAACTAGTATTCCTCTTTAGTTGAGTATCCTATTTCATTAGATTATTCATGTTCACTCATTTTGGGTTTTGGTTACCTTTCTCTTTCTTAGTGGGTTGGTTCCCTTTTTCTCATTGGGTGGGTTTTTTCCATTTCTCTCATTTGGTGGTTCGATGCCCTTTCACTCATTTGATGGGTTGGTTCCCTTGAACATTCCTCTTCATTTTTTTTTGGAGGATGGATGAAACATATTCCGCATGTTCCATGGGATTTTCCATTGGCATTTTAAACTCAAATATAGTATTTTTTTTAATAGATATTTGACCATGAATCATTCCTGGATCATTTGACCTAGCATATGATGGTAAGAATAGTAATTTGGATGGTCATCCTACCCAGTATCATCTATATTCTTGATTTCACGAATCATGATTATGTTTTCTTCTAGATAAATTTTGAATTAACCTAGAACCTAGTCATTATAGAAGGAATAAATTTTATACTTACAACTTTTAAGGTTACATAACCTCATTCATTTTGGTTTGAGGTTGATAATAATTTCTTCAACTTTCCCTGGATTCCATATCTATGATTGTGTTTCATGATAATCTCTTTCCTTGGATCTAAAAATATCATCCTCTATACATTATGTTATATTTTCAAACTCTTGGAAACCATTGGGTACTTTAAAGGAAAAAGTGTAGTTGACAACTCATATTGTAGGTTTTCCACACAGATCCCTAGTAATTATTCCTAGGGAAGTTGTGTTTAATACAATAAGTCAGACCCTTTTATCTTTCAATGAAGTACATAAATCTTTTATTTTCTTGTTTTTTTAAATTAAATAGCTCAAGTATTATTGTTCTCCTCAGCGTAGATTTAAAATGGAATATTAATTGTTAATTTATATCTTCCTAGTTTGAGATACACCTAGATATAAGGTTATTATACCAAGAAAAGTTGGGTCCTTCCAAGGTTTGTACAAAGCATATAATATTGGTAGTCTCTTATTATTCTGGGGTTCCAAACATTGTTCCACAGTTAGAAGATAAATGGGTGAGATGCTATTATGGATAACCCACTCCATAGAATGTCAAGAAATTTGGGTTCCTAATTTTGGTATGGGAAGGATTCAAACCCACCCACTCAATTGAAGGCATAACATCTTCAATATGATGATTGTACTCAAATATTTTTCCTCCCCTAAGAAATTTAGCAGTGACCAACTAAAGTACTACTATTAAAACTTTGATCTAAAAAATATTCTCTTTTGTTAAGATGACAACACCATGGTCATATGATGCATTAGTAGTGAATGTGACCACTTCCATATCCAAATCGATAGTATCAAGGTTTTCACCATTAGATGGTCAAGAATTGATGACATTCATTGATGTAAAACATAAGGGAGTAAACATAGATTACCTTGGGGAGGAATATCTATGATCTAGGTATGTTCTGGCCCAATAGATGATAATATATATGAATTTAGGGTTAAAAGAGATAAAAATTCCCCCATCCCTATGGGATATAATTTTCCCTAGGACTCTACAATAACCAATGAAATTTGTGCTGATGTTTGAAACTTCTAGAAAAAAGTGATCATGAATTGTCCTTGATCCATTATTGGGATTTTCTGATGGTCCTTAAAGGTGTTTTTAGTAGTATCGGTATGAACCTTCTCTAGAGTTGTAGTGTTTGGCTTCTCCCGGTGGGCTTTCCTTTTGGATGCCTAAATCTGGATGGCTGATATAGGCAATGTTTCCTCTATAGTGTCTTTAAAAATTGGGGTCACAGGTTAGTGATGATGATCAAAGTTATTATGGAAATTTATAGGTTGATCATGTGTGGTTTACTTGATGTGGTGAACACCCTCCTCCACCTTCCCAAGACTAGGAAGGAAAGGGTTATTTTCCTCCATGGATAGGATACCAACACTATTGTATGTGGTAATGACTTCTACATGATTCTTTATAACTATCATTAATAGGATACCCAATGGGGTTTTATCCTCTATAGGAATTCAAGAGCTTCTTCAAGTGTTGGGATGGATCCATTTTAATGATACCACCACACTAGGAAATTCACCACCTGCCTCTGGAGGCAATGCATTGATGATAGTATATGTCAAGGTCAAAAGGATAAGGTCTCTATGGTATTCGAGGCATATGTTTGGAATGTATGTTGGTTATGCGTAGTGACTCATGGTGTCATGTGGTTATTACCATCATATCCAATTATTTTTGAATTCATTGGCACATTTTACGATTCCATTTTTATTGTAGTAAATATTCAAAATCCAGAGGAGGAAACACAAACAAGACACTTGTCTATGTATCATCACAAATAAGAGTTTATGTTAAATCGATAACCTTTAATTAAAGGATGGAAACATAGTACTTTATCATATATGAGAGGATTTTCACGGTTAAAGGATTCATTCACATCATCTTCACCATTTTTTTGATGGGTTTCATGGCTGCACTCATTTCCAGTTAATGTGGACCTTGTTTCTAAAGGAATTTAGTCACTGGGACTTTTCCAATGATATCATAGAGAATGAATTGACCAATAGGATGGGAGGTCAGTCTCATTAAACCCTTTTGGGCGGAATTATTACCAACTATGGGACTCTATTATAGATTTAAGACATATTCAGGAATCCTTCCAAAATCCTAATGTTGGACTAGTTACCCCAGTTCCAATGATCTAATCTATACCATGTATTAGATGTTAACCTCTATATATATTATAATTTCCACATCTATCTCTTATTAGTTCATAAAGTATTATTTTAAATACAACTATAAGGTCTCTATGGATGTTAGTGTATTCTTGGGAGTTGGTTGGTGTTTTGGAGCTAGGATTGAACCTCAAAGATGTTTCCTACGTATCCTATGAAAGTAGGATTCAAAACCCATATAGTTAGATGTAATGGTTTGAGCTTACACATCAGTAGGGCCCCATAATGGAGGTATATTCCCAATTCATATGGGATGATTGCTTCATATCTCTAAGACCACATGATAATTTCTTGGTGTGAGAAATAAGAGAAAGTAGAATATCGGTCACATTGCATGATAATTTTCCATTAGATTTGAAATGATGAATTCTGCACTAAAACTACCTTAATAATATTCTTGTTTTGTGAAAGGTGATACAATAAGAAATAAGGTGGGGTTAACACATGGACTATCCTAAGATACTTGGCCTAGTAGTTGGTTTAAGTGATGGTATGTTTTAAGGATTATTCCTAGGAGAAAGCCCATACTTCTAGAACCATGATGATAATATCAACTCATGTGGATTAAGGTTTTGTTGGGTATTACAGCTAAGATAATTCCCATATTTATGGAACTATAAGAAGAATATCAACTCCTGGGGATTTGGTTTGGTTGGGGATTACACCTAGGAGGATGCCCATATTTCTAGAACCATAAGTGTAATATCAACTATGTATTTTTTTTTGTTAGGTATTACACCTACGAGGACTCTCATGGTTTTTAGAACCATGAGGAGAATCTCAACTCATGGAGATTTGGTTTTTTGGGGGCTTACACCAAGTAGGATGCCCATATTTCTAGAACCTTGAGGAGAATCTCAACTCATGAAGATTAAGTTTTGATTATGTATTATATCCAGGAGGATTTTAAAGTTTCTGGAACCATGAGGAGAATCTCAACTCATAGAGATTAAGTTTTTACTGGGTCTTATACCTCATATTTTTCCCAATAATGATTACACTACAAGAAAATTGCCTCATAGTGGTGGTTTTTTTAATATGGTGGCAGTTTAAACTACCACTAAATTGGGTGTCGGCATCCAACACGCATTGTTTTCTCCAATTTAGTGGTGGTTTTGGGGAAGTGTTTTAGTAAACATATTTGGTGGTGGTTTAGTGGTTTTAGAGGTGGTTTCATGTGAAAAAAATTGTGTATTTAGCGATGGTTTAAACCAATGCTAAATCTTATTTATTTTTTTACTTTTAAACCACCACTAAACCACTATAATCTCCGCCAAAAAATAGCGCACATTTATTAAGAGGCAGTTTTAACCACCATCGATAAGATAATAGAAAAACTATAGTGGTGGTTTAAACTGCTTCCAAATATGGTCGATTTCTTTAGTTGTGGTTTAAACCGCCGCTAAAAGTAGATTTACAAGTGAAAAAATTCAGCAGATTATGAATCCCCAATACTAGTACCCTGGAAAAAAAACCATGTGCAGAGAACATGTAACAAAATAATATAGACCATCTAATAGTGTTTAGTATTCAACAATATAACAATGTTTCATAAAAAACCATGTATAGAGAATATATAAGAGAATAATCTAAACCATATCATCTCAACCATCTAACAATGTTTCATAGATATGAATTTAAGACTTTAAAATGTATAGAACCAATGTATGAGCTGTAATCCTTCAAACTATATATCACGAACTTATAAGATGTATCCCTGAGCCATTCTAATAAGGATTATTTATCCCAGTTATCAGGATAACATCGTAAAAAGAATTGGGTCTGACAACACTACTAACTAGTTTTAGTTTGGACTTTATGTTTGATATAGATGAAGTTCTTAAACATGACTCAGTAAGAGAATCATGCATGAGTATATGAGAAAACCTACACTATAACACTTATAATAGGATGATGTTTTTTTAATTTAGGTTGATGATTAATATAAGTGTTTTATCCTAGTTTTGAAACTACACTTAGTAGTGGATGAATCATGTTCCATGAATTTTTTTATTTTAATAAAATATTTCCTAGAAAATTCCTAAGGTCAGTAGAATGATGATTATTATGGAAATTGTTTCTTTTTATGTAGAGGGACACAACTGTAATTGACCAATTGGAAATTGTCAGAATGGAATCTTGAAGCCGATGAGTTGGTATATTTAATATTTCATATCTAAATCATGATGATGACTTTTAAAACATATCTTTGAGTTTAAACTAATTATGTATAATAGATTCATGATCAAGACAAATAATAGATCCATGAGTTTTACCATTTGGTAGTGTGTCTATGAATTCATGGAAACATGATGGAAAGGTGGTTGGTTTATTACCCAACCATTGATGAATTATGAGATTCATTATTGGAATTTTTTGGTTATTCATGAAATAACATGGTATAATTAGGTTATAAGGTTTTGTGATCAATAACTTAATTAAAAACCAGTTAATAAAATAGGAATCTCTTAAACAAGTAAGTCTGGATTGGATTGATTGATGCTTCAGTGATCAAATTTTGAAGGGGAGTTGCACCTTCCATATATGAATCATGTTAAATATGATGTGAACTTTTGGTGTGTAACCCTTTAAAGATATACCATATAAGTACAATGAGGGTTTTGGGGTTCACTGAGGTTTTTGACCCATTGTTGGACCTAGTCACACATCATCGAGAGACGTGGAATCAAGGGTTGGTTCAAGGAAAGTATAACATGTTTTGATGGAGTGGGTATCGAAAGATCTAAATAGTCCTATCAATATAATTTTTCAAAAATGTTAGGATGTTTTTATTTGTGGACCAATAATGGGTAATGTTTAGAAACTTGGTGTACTCCTATTCTAGATTCATCCATTCCCAATATATTGACATCATTCTAAGTATGTTGGGAGATCATATATATACCAAGATAAATAATTAAAACCAATGTCTTTTTGTTTGGATGGAAGGAATACATGGGATGTTTAAACAAGGATTTATTTATAGAAATCCTTAAGAAATGTATTAAAAATGTCAAATATTGGAGGGTAACACTCATGTGAGTATTATTTTAGTTTTTGAGTTTCTTGATAATTGGAACTGGGTACTATTGCATTCCACGGTAAATGTTAGGTACCGTTTCAAATACATACTTGGGAGAAGCTCGAGTCTAGGAATTATGCTTGGGATACCTTTTGATTATCTAGGTGTGTTGGATTGGGAATTTACTAGAATGTTTTTTTTTTGAATGGGGACATAAACGAGTAAGATTTGGTAAGATCAAGAGATATCACCAGAAGTTGGTTACAAGCAGTGGTGAGCATGCTCAAAGTGATATTGGGGTACCTTAGATAAAAGGTGTTAGGATATGGATTTAGAGATGTCAACTATTAAATTTGAGTGTTGTCAAAAAATACTCAACCAAAATCAGTTCAATATGAGTTATTTATAAAAGTAGTATGTGGTCAGTAAGGAACCACTTCAGGAACATGGTGGGTTGAGACAGGTGCATTTTAATGGTTTTTAGAGCTTTTAAAGGAAAATATAGTGTGAAAAATATGATCTTGGTCAATTAGATTTCAACCATTTCAAAAAAGTGGGTACTAGGGGTAATATCCTCCTATGTAACATATTAAATGTTTTTGGAGCACCATTAGTACATTGAGGTCTTGCATAAATCAGAAATTGAGATAGTGGGAGTACCGCAACTCAGAATTGACCATTAAAAATTAAAATTTATTATGGATATATTTATATGCTCTTTGATAATAGGATGATTACATGATCATTTCTCTTATATATATGCTAACTCAATGTGATCAAGAATATAGTGGTGTAGCTCCCAATTTGGATCTCCATCATCCTCCAAGTATTATTGATTCACACTCAAATTTACCCAAGAGATGAAGATAGAACAGTCCTTGTAGTTTATCTTGGGTTATCTAATCCTCAGAGACCTAATAAGTAACCTAAAAATACCTACATTCTATGGATTTTTTTTGGTTAGAAGTGGACAACTTGGGTTGATTTAATATGGTTTTAAATGAAATCTAATATACTTAAGTGAATTCAATTTAAAAGAGTGAGTTGATTCTAGGTTATCACTTGGGGTGGATTGGACGTACTTCCTTTTCAATGATTTCAATTTCTTATATTTGATATGGGTTCATTTAAGAAGATAAAACAACATCATCACTTACTAGTTTAATACCTACACCATTTAATACTAATCACCTATACACTTGAAGGATAAAAGTTTTGAGCACTTCAAGGTAAAGGTTCGTATTAGCACTTGAATTGTGTGGCCTTAATTCAACAAGGATGATGGAGTTTAAAAATCATCAAATAAAAATATCAATTAAATAAGTAATTAGAAATTAATGGGGTGATAAATAACATTCAATCCATCCCCTTTCTAATCCTTTGGATCAAGTCATAAGTAGTTTATCCCTCCATTGATTCTATGGTTTCAATGGAAGTGGGAAGTAGACTCATGAGGGAGGAATTAAAGAAGTAAAGAAAACAATAAAAAGAAAATGATCACTCTACCGTTGTGTGAATAATTTCACAAGGTTTGGTGTGAATAAATTCAAACCTTGAACCAAAGGTATCAAAGTGATATGAAGAACAATATAATAAGAGGAAAAGAAGAGCTTTTATTAATAAACTAAAGTGAATCGAACAACTTACATGTGAAAGACAAACTTGAGACAACAAAATCACAGTATAACATTACAACTGAACAAAGGACCAAATATGATAAAATCCTCCATCAACACTGCCTTAAATAGGAATTTTGGGAGCCTTGGGTCGAGACTACAACAGTAAAAAGCATCTCACTTGATTATGGTAGGCCTTGGGTGGTGGAAATCTTGTGGAACTTGGACTTTTCCACTCTTGACCCGAGGTGGCATCCAACTTGCAACCACCGAACAGACGCGCTTGTAAGACATTCTAGATGGCCAAATTAGAGTAGTCCATAGAAGAATAAAATGGATCCTCGGATGTATCCTAAACTCTTCTAAAAGTTGGAAACATTTAGAGTTTTTTATTGCTAGATATGATTATATTGGTAGGATGTTTTCTGGGACGCAGAATCTGGACGATAATTTTATCTCAAAATTGGGCCACCTTAATAACCACCATGGAAACCTAATTAGCACTAGCACCTGAAGAATTATTTGTTACTCTAAATTTCTTCTATCATACCATGAAATTTGGGATTCATTAGGCTTGTATTTGGGGCCCCATATTCTCATCAGTGGGATGGTGTCTAATCTGACTTCTCTAGAATTGTTTGCATGAAATCCCATTTTGGTGGTCTTACAATGTGGATCTTCCAACACTCCACAAATATGAATTTTTCAAAATATAATTAGAAACCTGAAAATTAAATATGAAAATAAAATCAGGATCATTGAGTACTTTAAATGGTGTTCAAAAATGTACCACATAATAGTTCATTTTAAGAAGGAATTACAATCATAATGTGAAATGATGTTCAAAGTGTAAAATGCACTAAAATGATGTTTATGAATAATAAATCACATGAATATTATATATATTAAAAATTAAAATTATCCTTATTTAGTGACTAATCACACCCCCAACTTGAGTTTTTCTAGTCCTAAGAAAAATATATCTCAACAATATGAAATTCGAATTCCCTTTTCCAAAAACAGTTTAATACACAATGATCACCAAAAACCCTTATACCAAAAAATCATCAAACCCATCAAAATATTTTAATACATGATAGTTTCATAAGCAGATCAAAATCTCATGCCCATTCTTTTGTTCAAATTCATCGCCATATTTCATCCAATATCAATTAAGTATGAGGATGTGTTGTGTATCACAATAGACATGGGGGGTTCATCTTTATTCAAGGGGGAAATGACGGAAGCGCTAGGTGGAATAACATTTCAATATTAAGATGAGTATTCAAAAAAATATTGTATTTTTTTGTTTTTTTTTCAATTTTTCCATGGTAATTGAAATTGCACTTAAAATAGTCAACCCCTATAGAGAAACATTGCCGATGACTCCTAGGCTCAAAGACATTAGGGAACCAAGTGAAGCCCACATACTTGGGCATCATATCAAGTTAACTCAGTCAAAAAAAAATCAAATTACCAAAAATAGAGATAAAATTACTAACTTTGGGCCAGACAACTATGGAGTCACGATTCCCAAGTGCCGAAATCCATGCATTAAGTCATTTCATTGCTCTACGCACAAATTTATTGTTTTTTTTATTTTATTTTTTTGAATACTCATATTAAAACCAAAATGATCACCAAACCTATGCTATTTATTTGGGGGACCCCATGAACTCAAACTAATACCCCACTATCCAAAGGACGTGCATTGTGATTCTTTTTTTTATTTCTATGAAAATATAAACAATGAAATATCACATTGGACAGCCATACTTTCCAAAATCTATGCTCATGAAATTATACATGGATTAAAATCAGAATCATAGAATGATAAATTATTTGATATTTAGTTTCAATGTTTTGAATGTGTATTATCATGTTCAGAGTTAAAGGAATTTTTCCTTCCATTTACACACATTTTCTTTCAAATCATTTTTTTCACACAAAAGAAAAAACTTTATTTCATCTCCCCCCACCAACTTAAAATAACATTGTCCCCAGTGTTTGAAGAAAAGAAATTTTAGAAGGAGGTAGAGATAGAGGAGATGAGTTTTAAATGGAATTTGAAATAATAAACATAGAACAAAGTCACCTGGTGGTTGAAGTCGAAGTTCTTGCTGCTCCAATTTCCTTCTTTGATCTCCATGTCACTCGGAGAGTTCCCTAGAGGAAAAAGGAAAACAAACAACAACAAATATATATATATATATATATTCATATAATAAAAAAATTAAAATAAAAGTATATATATAAAAATTATAGAATAAGGAAGCACAAAAAGCCGTAGGTCAGTGGTAAGCATACGCCCTTGTCTCCCTTCGGTCCTGGGTTCGATTCCCCACAGCTTCGACAGTTGTGACGGGGTTTTACCCAAGACCTATGACTTGTCCCTTTTTTATTAATATATTATTATTTTTATTTTTTTTTAACCTACCAACACATAAAAAACGAACTGATGATACATTGTCTTCTTTTTAAATTTTTGGGTAAGGTATTACTCAAGGAACACACCACGTGACACTAATGAATATGGTGACCCCTTTCATACCCATCCATACTCATAATAGAAGAACAGATCAACAGTCTATTTTTTTTAAATATCAAAATGGTTAATAAAAAAATGATTCCAAAAAATATTGAAAACGTGAAAACCATGGGTTGCCTCCCATGCAGTACTTTGTTTAACATCGTTATCCCGACATAGATCCTAAATCTATCAATTTTTTCCTCGTTCATAGGATGGATCAGTTAACTCAACCTCTATTTCATGTTTATTGAATGATTCAATGAATGGTTTTAACCTTTGACCATTTACCTTGAAAATATAACCACTTGTGTGATCTTGAATCTCTACTTCCCCTTGGGGATACACATGATGCACTATGAAAGGACCTGACCATCTAGACCTTAACTTTCCCAGGTGTAAATGAAGTTTTGAACTATACAAGAGAAAAAATTTTCCTGGTTCAAAATGTTTGACTTTGATATTCCAAGATTGGTAGGCTTGAACTCTAGCTTTATTGATCCTTGAATTTTCATAAGCCCCAATCCTTAGTTCCTCCAATTCATTGAGAGCTAATTTCCTTTTTGTTTCAGCCAATGAGAGGTCATAATCCATTTTTTTAATTGCCCAAAAGGCCTTATTCTCAATTTCAACAAGTAAATGGCATGATTTTACATAAACCAACCTATATGTTGACATTCCTAGGATGGTTTTGTATGCTATACGATATTCCCAAAAAGAATCCAAGAGTTTCTCGGACCAATCTTTCCTAGAATGATTAACAGTTTTTTCAAGAATATTCTTAATCTCCCTATTTTCTAACTCATCTTGACCATTGTTTTGAGGATGGTACGCAGTGGAAACTTCATGAGAAATCCCAAAATTAGACATGAGTGAAGAGAATGGACAGTTGCAGAAATGGGTTCCTCGATCACTGATTTTAGCCCTAGGAATTCCAAATCGAGAAAATATGTGCTCTTTCATAAATAGAATCACAACATGATGGCCATTAGACTTGGTGGGGATGGCTTCAACCCATTTTGGGATATAATAAACAGCTAAGAGGATGTAGAGGTATCCCCTAGATTTTGGGAAGGGACCCATGAAATCGATTCCCCAACAGTCAAAGATTTCAATCACTAATATGGGAGTGAGTGGCATTTGATTCCTTTTTGTGATTGAACCGACTTGTTGACACTTAGGACAAACTTGAAAAATGTGTAGGATTCCCTTAAGAGGGTGGTTCAGAATAGACCACAATGAAGAACCTTAGCAGATGTTTTCTTAGAGGAAAAGTGACCTCCACATTCCTCACTATGACAGAATTTAAGGATGGACTCTTTTTTAGATTTTGGGACACACCTCCTAATGACTTGGTCAAGGAAGAACTTATAGAGGTATGGATTATCAAACACATAGTGTCTAACATTATAAAGGAATTTCCTTTGAGCTTGAGTCCCTAATAATTTTGGAATGACTCCTGTAACTAAGAAATTGGTTATGTCAGCATACCAAGGGCAGTCACTCACAGAGTATAGGTGTTCATCAGGAAATGAATCAAACACATAAAGGTGATTTGAGTTGTCTTTTAATTCCATACTATAGAGGTGATAAGCTACAACATTTTCAATGCCCTTTTTATCCTTGATTGTGAGGTCAAATTCTAGTAAGAGAAGGACCCACCTAATCAGTCTAGCCTTAGCATCTTGTTTTTGGAAGAGGTATTTTAGTGCAGAATGGTCAGTGAACACAGTGATGGGGGATCCTAAGAGGTAGGATCTAAAATTATCTAAGGAAAACACAATAGAAAGTAAGTTTTTTTTCAGTGGTGGTGTAGTTGATTTGGGAATCATTTAAGGATTTTCTTGCATAAGCAATGACATATGGAGTTTTATCACAACGTTTCCCTAACATAGCTCCTACAGAAAAGTCACTGGCATCACACATATGTTCGAAAGGAAGGTTCCAATTTGGATATTTCATAATGGGAGGAGAGGTGAGAGAGGATTTTAGGGTTGAGAATGAACCCTCACAACTTTCTGTCCAAACAAATGGAGAATCCTTTACTAGGAGAGCACAAAGGGGATGGGAGATTGAACTAAATTCCTTGATGAATATTCTATAGAAACTAGCATGTCCTAAGAAAGACCTCACTTCCTTAATAGTTTTGGGAGATGTAAGGTGATGAGTGATGTCAATCTTGGATTTATTTAACTTCAATCCCCCTACCTGAGACTAGATGTCCTAGAACTAGTCCCTCTTTAACCATGAAATGGCATTTCTCCTAGTTTAGGACCAGATTATTTTCTTCACATCTTGACAAGACTCTATCCACATTCCTTAGACATCCCTCAAATGTATCCCCAAACACAGATAATTCATCCATAAAGACCTCAAGAAAATCCCCTACCATGTTGGAGAATATTCCCATCATGCACCGCTGGAAGGTTCCAGGGGAATTGCATAACCCGAAGGTCATGCGTTTGAAAGAAAAGGTGTCAAATCGACATATGAATGTTGTCTTCCCTTGATCCTCTAGGGATACCTCAATTTGATTATACCCTGAGTACCCATCTAAGAAATAGTAGAAGGCATGACCTATCACTCTCTCAAGGACTTGGTCAATGAATGGTAAGGGGAAATAGTCCTTCTTGGTAAATTATTTTAGCTTCCTATAGTCGATGCAGACTCTCCAACCACAACTCACCCTTGTTGGAAGAATCTCACTATCCTCATTGGTTATCACTGTGATTCCAGCCTTTTTTGGAACCACTTGGATTGGGCTCACCCACTCACTCTCATCAATGGGATATATGATACCAGCTTTTAACAATTTCAGAAGTTCCTCCCTTACTACCTCCATGAGATTAGGATTGAGTCGCTGTTGAGGTTGATGATATGGCTTTGAATCAGATTCCAGAACAATATTATGAGTCCCGATAAGTGGGATAATCCCAGTAATATCAGACAGGTTCCAACCAATGTCTTTCTTATGTTTCCTAAGGACATATAGAAGCATCCTCTCATGATTGGATTCAAGAGAAGAAGAAATTAAAATAGGATGTGTTTGATTGTCCCCTATGAAGGCATACTTGAGTGCAGTGGGAAGTTCCTTCAATTCAAGATCAGGTTGGTTCATAATTTCAGCAGAATATTGGAACATTGGATCAATATAAATTTTGTTTCCTAGAGTTTTAGATAGGATTGATTCCTCACATGTAGAAGCTTCAGATACTAGATTGGCTTGATCAGATTTAGGGAAGGAAGTTGGATTGGTCTCCATGAAAGTGGTTTCCTAAAAGGTTCCACTTATTGTTGTACCTAAGAAATTATCATAAGAGAAATTTGAAAATGATTCAAGCCAAGGAGATAAACTTCCTTCATGTGAACAAAGTAAATCAATCTCATCTTGACTTAAACATCCATCAAATATTCCTTGATGTTCTATGGATTAATTTCCAATGTTTCTTATAATTTTTACTTCATGAATGTACTCATCATCCACTATTTGTGAGCTTGCATTATATATGTTCAAGTCTAGACTGATGTTTCCAAAGTTGATGGTCATGTTCCCATGTCGGACTCAGATAACATAGTTGATTGTTTCAAGGAAGGGATGACCAAGTATGATTGGGTTTTGTTCCTTATTTACTAAGTTTGGATGATTGTCAAGGACAATGAAGTCATCAGGGTAGGAAGAAGTTTTCAAACTTTACCAGAATGTCCTTTAAAATACCCTTTGGAACCCTAATGTTACGATCAGCAAGTTGAAGTGTGACAGGTGTGGGTTGGAGTTATTCTGGGCCTAACTAGAAGTACACAGTATAGGGAATAATATTGACACTAGCACCTAGGTCACACAAGGCCTTGACAACTTTTCACTCTCCTAGTTCAACATTGATGTAAGGGAAACCCGGGTCTTTCAACTTAGGAGGAATGGTCCCTTGAATGGTGGTACTCACATTAGTAGCCAAAAGGACTTGGTTTTTATGTGAAACTTTTCTTTTAAAAGTGCACAAGTTCTTAATGTACTTTGAGTAGGCAGGTGTGGTTTGGATTGCATCGAGAAGGGGAATGTTCAACTTGACTTGTGAGAAGATTTACCTCAATGTTTCACTCAATTCAGGCTTGGTTTTCCCCCTCATGCGTTGAAGAAATGGTGCAGGTTGTGGGGTTGTTTGTTGAATATTTGTTTATTTTACAATTTTATCATGTTTTTCAGTTTGATCATTTGGTTCATTTGAATTTTCATCCAAGTTTGAATCTTTAGGTGGGTTCTGAATTAGTTGTTCAGGTTTCTCAATTGATTTCACACTTCTTAAAACAGTCACAGCCTTTAGTTGTTCATGAGTTTTTTGAGTGAAACTTGACTCTCCCCTTGAATTTGAGGATGGTACCGCCTGAGTAGGCATGGGTGGCTTTCCAGTTTTGATGGTTTGAAGTTCTTTTTTAAGGGAAGATACTTCCGAGTTCATCCTTTCCATTTGTTTGCACAATTTTTCTAGTAGTCTTTGTGGAATAGTTTGGGTTGGTGCTTGAGAATATTGGTTTATCCTAGGGGATATTTAGGAGGTGGGATGGTTTGTTGAAAATGGACCGGTGGCTATTGGTATTGGATAGTTTGGGTTTGAAACTGGTTATGGGTATGGTAGTTCTGATGGGGGTAAGGATTTTGTCCATGTGGTTGGCTAGGTTGTTGGTTATCTTTCCAATGGAAGCCTGGGTGGTCATTATACCTTGGGTTGAAGTTGTTTTGGTATTGAGGCTTTTGAAAGTTCAAAGAATTTACATCCACTAGGGTTCCTCCTAAAAGAACACACTTGATGGATGGAATGGTTGGGCAGTTGTCTGTCTTATGGTCATGTTTGTCACAAATTGTTCAAACAGGGTCTATAGTTTGGATTTCATGGACTTTCCTAAGGTCTATATCTTCAACGTTCCTAGAGAGTGCTATGAGTTTAGACCTAAGGCTTTCCTCTTCTCTAAGTGTATGAATTCCAATAGTTATTTGTGTCATTTTAGAATAAGGTGAAGTTCCCCATGTTTGGTTTTGTTCAGAAAGTCTTTCTAGATACTCGTAAGTATCATTTGGGGCTTTGTTTTTAAATGTTCCATTACACATCATGTCAATGAATTTTTTGTTCCCCAAACCTAGCCCTTCATAGAAAATTATCACTTGTTCAGGAATAGAAAAACCATGGTGTGTAACCATGTTTAGAGTGTCTTTGAATCTATCACATGTTTCATATAATGACTCTCCCTATTTTTCAAAAACGTTTTGGATGCTCTTTTTAAGTGAAATTGTTTTGTGGTGGGGAAAGTATTTTTTGTAGAATTATCTTTGTAATTGTTCCAAAGATTTTAGGGATAATGGTCTCAAATTTTTTAGCAAATTTTTTGCTCGATACTTTAAAGAAAACGGTAATAGCCTCATCTTAGCAGATTCTAGTTTATGTGGGGGACACATGGTTTCTACAATGTCATTGAACTCCTTAATGTGAAGGTTGGGCATCTCAGACTCCATTCCATGGAATGTGGGAAGGTGGTTTAGGACATGGGGTTTAAATATGTAGTTGGAATCTCCTAGGGAGTTGTGTCTAATGCATGAGGTGGCATTGTTCTAGCCAGGTGTGAGGTAGTCATTCATGGTTTGATCGACCGCATTCCCCAAGTTTGGAGCTGCCTCATTTGAGTTTCCATTTTGGTTCACACCCAGGTTTATGAATTGGTTTCTTTGAAGACATTCCATTGAAATAGGCTCAATTTTTTACTCTATAGTATTAGGAAGATTAGGATCTAATGTAAAGAGTTCCCTTGGTGTACTTGACTCCCCAACCCCAGGACTATCCACCCTAACTAGACGGTTTGATTGATCGCGGGTGTAGGAGGACATGCTCCAAAAGAGAAAAAAACAAGAAAGGGACAAGATAAGAGAATTTGGATGAGAAAAGAATAAATGGGGGAGAATAGAATGGGTGTTTATATGACTTAATTGGGTCCCTATAAATAGCTCAAAAATTTGATTCAAGGTCAAATTTACCCAAGAGATTAAGGTATAACGGTCCTTGTAGTTTAGCTTGGGTTATAAAATCCTTAGAGACCTAAAAAGTAACCTACAGACACGTACATTCTATGGATTTTATTGGCTATGAAGTGGAAAACTTGGGTTTATTTAAGATGGTTTTAAATTAACTCTAATATACTTTATTGAATTCAATTTAAAAGAGTGATTTGATCCTAGGTTATCAATTGGGGGTGGATTGGACGTATTTCCTTTTCAATGATTTCAATTTCTTATATTTGAGATGGGTTCATTTAAGAAGATAAAACAACATCATAACTTACTAGTTTAATACATAAACCCTTTAATACTAATCATCTATACACTTTAAGGATCAAAGTTTTGAGCACTTCAAGGTAAAGGTTCGTATTATCACTTGAAGTGTGTGGCCTTAAATTCAACAAGGACGATGGAGTTTAAAAATCATCAAATAAAAATCTCAATTAAAGAAGTGATTAGACATTAATGGGATGATAAATAACATCCAATACAACCCATTTCTACTCCCTTGGATCAATCCATAAGTGGGTTATCCATCCATTGATGTTATGGTTTCAATGGAAGCGGGAAGTAGACTTGTGGGGGAGGAATTAAAGAAGTAAAGAAAACAATAAAAAGAAAATGATCACTCCACCATTGTGTGAATAATTTCACAAGGTTTGGTGTGAATAAATTCACAAATTGTACCAAAGGTATCAAATTGATATGAATAACAACAAAATAAGAGGAAAAGAAGAGCTTTTATTAAGAAACTAAAGTGAATTGAACAACTTACATGTGAAAGACAAACATGAGACAACAAAATCGCAGCATAACATTACAATTGAACAAAGCACCAAATATGATAAACTCCTCCATCACCACTACCTTAAATAGGTATTTTTGGAGCCTTGGGTCGAGCCTCTAATAGTACAAAGCATCCCACTTGATTATGGTAGTACTAGGGTGGTGGAAAGCTTGTGGAACTTGGAATTTTCCACTCTTGACCCGAGGTGGCAGCCAACTTGCAACCACCGAACATACACGCTTGTAAGACCTTTTAGATGGTCAAATTAGAGTAGGCCATGGAAGAAGAAAATGGATACCTGGATTTCTACTAACCTCCTATAAAATTTGGACACATTTAAAGTTTTTTATTGAGAGATATTATTAGATTGGTAGGATTTTTTCTGGGCCGCAGAATCTGGCCCATAATTTTATCTCCAAATTGGACCACATTAATAGCCACCATGGAAGCCAAATTAGCATTGTATCCTGAAGAATTATTTGTTCCTATACATGTATTATATCATCCCATGAAATTTGGGCTTCATTGGGCCTGTATGTAGGTCCCCACATTCTCATTAGTGGGATGGTGTCTAATCTGACTTCTCCAGAATTGTTTGTATGAAATCCCATTTTGGTGGTCTTCCAATGTGGATCTTCCAACACTCCACAAATATGAACTGTTCCCAATATAATTAGAAACCTGAAAATTAAATATGAAAATAAAATCAAGATCATTGAGTACTTTAAATGATGTTCAAAAATGTACCACATAATAGTGGATTTTAAGAAGGAATTATAATCATAATGTGAAATGATGCTCAAAGTGTAAAATGCACTAAAATGGTGTTTATGAATAATAAATAACATGAATATTATATATATTAACAATGAATATTAGACTTATTTAGTGGATAATCAATTATTCTCCCCTATAGTGATGGTTTGTGGCCAAAATAGGCTTGTCTACCATTTAAGACACGCACCTCAAAGGATCTCTTGTAAGAAGTGATCATTCCCATGTTTTGAATGTGGTCAATGGTCAACCCAAAATTTGTGGGCACCTTCATTAAATGGCACGCCTGTGGGGATTGTGTATCCAACATGAATAAAATTAATCAAATAAACAACATAATAGTTAGTCCAAAATAATAATATACACATACTAACATAAATAAAATGAAAATATTAAATATCTCCATCTTTCATATGGAACATATATTACTTCATACTCCACCAACTTCATACTTTACCAATTCTAGACTCACTACCTTACTAAATCATCAAGACATATAAAATTCCAATGCCTTTATCAAACATGGAGAATCATGAAAATGTTAGGTCATGAAAATGTTAGGTGACTACTCTGTTCCACACATGATACATGATACATGACATATGAACAAACCCTCTGTTTCCATATTTGTCCAACATATCAATAAGACCACTAATCAATGTCTGATGATGAATACTTCTTGTCACCCTATCCACCTCCATCTCTACTTCCTGCTACCGACACTTGTTAGAAAATTATATTGAAAATTAAATAATGTTGTATATTTATATTTAAACTTAAACCAATAAATGTTTTCAAAATAAATGATTTTTATGTTTTGTAATTTACCTGCTCACCACCCATCATCAATGCAATATCACTAGGGTCTGATATATTTGTCTTCTGATATAAATCAACTAACGCTTTCTGAAAAGAGGATATCTGAGCTCCCTGTTCCTGAATTATGATTTTCATAGAAACATAATCTCTCTAAGCATATCAACTACAACCAGGACTTGATGCAGCTTCAATCCATGATGTTCTATAAAGACCTCAGATGGTAAGGGTCCCAAACCCATCCTGCGCACTTGACCAGGATACTCCTTCCCAAGAACTTTACCAACTGGGTCATCCTAGGAGGCTGAGTAGGACTACGTAGGATTGGAATCCCATTGTTCCTTAATTTTTTCCTATAAATAAAATATTAGTCATATTATACGTAATATGTATTAAAATAGTGAAAACTGATAATAAGTTATTATAATGAAAAATGGATTTATACCCCAACTTCTTTGGCAGGCTCATTAACAAAACTCCAATCAGATTTTTTATGAACATCCAACCACACTTCTGTTTAGGATGCATGGTTCCCTAAACTCTTTGACTGCATTAAATAAACATAAATCAAAATTTTAATATATTAAACAGATAATATTGTATTATAAAAATTTAAACTAATGAAAATATTACCATATTCGATCAGCTTATAGAGAGACTCTTTGACCCCATAGTGTGAGGGATGATTTTCTTATCCCAGCTCGATCCATTATTCTATAAAATATCCTAAAATAAATAAAATTTAATTTAATATTAATGTATAAAATTTCATATCCTTTTCATATACATGTACAAATTTAAAATGAGATTAATATAATAATATATATTTAAATACCATGTTCTTCTCATCATGATGCCTATCAATAAAAACTTTCCATTGCTCTCTAGGTAACCTATTGGGTACCTTTTAATACATATGTTGTGTTCTAGATGAAGTATCATTGAAATCTCTCCATAATATCCAGTTAAATTATTTCCATTTCTTGCCCAGATTTTTCAATTTCCACTTTCATGATAGCACATCAACAACTGTAAAGTGTAAAAATATTTTTACACAGAAATTCATTTCGAAAATATTAGAATTTAATAACATAATAACATTCAATTACACCATAATGTATTAAAATTGCCTTTATTTGTGAATCAAAAACTTAATTCTTCCAAGATAAAGTCATATACCTTCAATCATCATATGTAATCAGAAGGGAAACCGGCTCCACAACCAGCTGACCTAGAATCTAGCCAAGTAATCCTACAAAGACATCCATAGGGATCCCATAGAAATAAAATGGGAAAACTATATTTAGTATATTCATATTCCATACATCTAAAATTTTAATATTTTCTCCAAAGTTTCATTGTTTATGTTTTTTATGAACAAACAGTTAGTATAAAAAAAAGTGCAATAAATTTACTCATTTTAAAATTTGTACCTATAACAGTAACCCTCCAGTATCCCCATGAATAACTAGGAGTGGTGCCCTGATCCCTCACTGTTGAGGATTCTGAATGGGAAGGTGTCAACTGACCTATTGAGGGGACGCTCATGGAGGGTGTGAGAGATGGTGTAGGGGGAACAGATGGTGTCTCAGATTCTGTAGGGAGGGATACTGATGGATTGTCATCTATCAATGTGGTCGATGGAATAGTATAGTGTTTCCTCCTTGTCATTCCTATCATTTAATAAAATAAAATAAAATTCATAACATATAATTCAAAAAAATATAAGAAAAATATAAATGATAACATATTCACATTACTAATAAACAAAATATATATAACAATGATAAATAATGAAGCATTTTAAATAAGGTTTTCTATTGCCTTCTTACTACAACCGGTTGTATAGACTTTTCTTGAGGAATAAATCCAAATATTTTTTGTATTTATAAAATATCCACAAATTACATAATATGTTTTCTAGGTCTAAAATGAATCATCAAATAAGGTTATAGGCAACATGTTGATATATAGTTGAAAAAGACTAAAAAACATGACACCAATGGTAAATGATGAAATGGTTGATATATGGAGTATCATATAAAAATATTCAAATCCAAAAGGACTATTCCTATGGTGTGACAAACTTTGAAGGCCTAACAGTCATCCAGGCTATATAGTGTAAACATAGCGGTGTGAGTTTTTCATGCTTGGGTGGGAGATTTGAGAGTTTCTCAGTGGCAATTCCACAAGAGAAGTGGTATCTATAATTACTTAAAGTACACAAAAGTTGTCTTGGATTTTGGAATGAGTTGTTTTGGAAATTTTATGAACCATAATAAGTTACATGAAGGTATTTTAAGGGGTTATACTTTAGTAATATACTAATTAGTGTAGGTCTATAGGAATTATATAGGATAAGATATGGAAATAGACTTAGAATCGTGAAACTCCTTGAGCGAGAAGATTGGGATGTGGGAATGGGTTGAATGGACCATGATAAGTCATTGGTCTTGGGGTATCTATGTTGGTTGATAATAGAATAGAATATTCACTCTCTTTGGGTGTGTTTATTGTAAATAGGTGATTATAATTGGGGGAATAATCTCTCATGAGTTTGGGGATCCTGAGGGAGTGAGGATAAATCATTATATAAGTATGAATTCTTAGTGAAAGGTTGTGTAAGACTTAGATAGTGTTGAAAGGGGTATGCCTTGGAGTAACTGAGGGGATTTTGGTTTGTTCATATATGGACTTGGTTCTTGGGAAGTTATGGGAAGGGGAAGAATAATCTGGTGATATCAGGATAGTGAAAAACCCATGAGGTTCATAATAATTGGTATGATAATAGGGTAAAGTAGTGATGTAAGTAAGGCATAAGGAATTGAGATCATTGTGGATTATATGTGGTAGATGTTTATGTTTGAGATGAGGATGATGACTGGAGACATAAGGATCAGAGTGTAGAGTTACATATCCAAGGTTATCATTTTTCTTGAGTTATATATATGTGTTTATATAGGGTATATACCTCATGTTAGTGTGGTTTAGCTCATACGGTAGGTCAAATATTAATATTGGCTCCTCACACCACATCTAATAATTCTCAATCTATATGTAAATAGTTATGGGACTTACCTTATACTAATATGGTTTGGCTTGTGTGGGAGGTTGGAAATTGAGATACCCTCCTCAGACTACTTCCAATGTTGACTGGTGGATATGAGATGTGTTAGTGGGACCCTACCCAGAGGGAATGATTCAACTTGTGAGAGAGTTTGGATATTGATATTTTATCCTTAAATATCATATTATATGTGATGGATTTTCTATATGATTAGCATTGGATATTGTGATTTCCTTACCTTATTATTTTAATTATGGTTAGTACTAGATATTGAAATTACATTCTCTGATGAAACTCTAATGACTTAGGGATACAATATATGTATCACTGGAATTGATCGAAATAGGCAAGGTTAAGTGTTGGGGTAACCTGGTTAGCACCTGATAACCCAGCATGGATTCTAGTAGACAAGTTTTGAGATGAAACCTATAAGATAATTCCCAAATGTTTCATATGATATTCATAACAAAATCAAGGTTATACATGTGAAATTTAAAATAAGGAAACCTAATGTGATCAAAATGAAATAAATTAATGATAGAGAAACACAATGTTTTCCATATTTACACAATAAACATTCTCTACATCATAACCATATACATTCTTCATATCAAAACAATAAAAATGCCTTATATTAAATTATTTTACATGTTTAATATCAAAATAATATATTATTATAATTTATTCATATCCAAAAAAATAAACATGCTCCAAAGGAAAACATAATGCACCTTCAGTATGAATAATATAATTTATTCTATCATCAATTTATTTCCATCCCCAATAAACTTAATACATGTGAGGTTCATTTAATTTGAGAATGAGACTTTTCAATAAATCTATAACTACTATGAAACAACCAAGACAATACAAAAAACCCATACATAATTCACATACCAACTCCATGCTCCTGCATCACACGTCATCACCACAACCATGATCATCGCACAACTATATCACACATCACCCAATGTCATGTCTCATTCCAACCAACCATTTTTAACTGAACAACACACTCTAACTCAAACCCAATTACCACCACTAATGGTAAAATCCCCCCAGGGACCACATGAAGCACAAAAAATTCATCAATAACATAAACATATAAATGATATTTCAGTAAGAACAATACTACATTTCAAATTAAAAAAAATGTAATTAATTAAATTTCATAATTATTAAGGTTTTTATTTTGATGTAATTATATATTTTCATAGAAACAAATATAGGGGTTCACATGAATGAACATCCAAACAAAATATAGGGTTTCACATGAATAAACATCCAAAGAAAAATAGAAAATGATATAGAAAATGAGCAGAAGAAGATACCTTGGTTAATGGGTATTTGTCTTTTGATGATCCAATAGGTTAGAATTCACAATAGATATGATCAAAGGGAGCGAGGGGAAGTGAGGCTTAGGACCAATGGTGAGGCTCGGGATCAGTGGTGAGGTGTGGAGAGGGGCGGCAAGGATCGAGACCAGTGGAGGGGTGCGGTGAGGGTAGGGCTTTGGGGGTCGGGGGGTCACGAGGGTCAGGGAGTGGGGGTTCGGGGGAGACGTTTCAGTTTTTTGAAAAAAATAAAAAATTTAGTGGTGGTTTTTAATAAATCGCTATGAAATTATTTTAAAAAAATTAGCGGTGGTTTAATAAACCGATGATAATAAAACCATTGCTAAACACTGATTTTGGTGTAGTGTTACCCCCCATCGGTCTGTTGGTAATAGAATGAGGAAGGGATATTGTTAATAATGGGTCTTACACCTATTAAGAGGGCCATACTTAGAAGAGTATCTCAAATCTAATTTTATATGGAATGAGTTGATACCTTGGTATGAGACCAGAGTTAATTGGTTCTTAGCCCAAGTGGAGGGATAGTGAAGATACTTATCCCTAGTGGAGATTTAGGAAAGGTGGTAATCCCTATTTGAGGGATATTAAAGGTTTATATCCCTGGTGAAGGCATATAAAAGTTTTTTATCCCTATTGGAGGTATAAAATAGTTTCTTATCCCTAATGGAAGGATATAAAAGGTTGTTATCCCTAGTAGAGGGTTGTAAAAGGTGTTTATACCTAGTATAGGGATATAATTAGGTGATTAAAACTATTATAGGGCTAGAATTGGGATATTTTTTCAAGTATAGTGGGTGAATTTGGAGAAGGGTCACCCAAGTGGAATACCTTGGGAGAAGGGTCACCCAAGTGGAATGCCTTAGGTGAAAGGCCGCCTAAGTGGAGTGACTTGGGGGAAGGTTTTCCTTAGTGGAGTGACTTGGGTGAAGGGTGGCCCAAGTGTGGGTTTCTTGAGTAGTTACCTTAGAGGGTACTTCACCCAGGCGATACCAAGGTGAGTTGGCTTTGGCTTTTCCCATGCGATACATGGGAAAGATAGATATCTCTTTGACCAGGTGATACCTAGGTGTGTTATCTTTGGATTTTCCCATGAGATACCTGGGTGAGCATGATTTGGATTCACCCAAGCGATACTTTGGAGAGTTGGATTTAGATTCACCCAGGTAATACCTGGTCATTATGTAGGTTACTCACCTAATTGATACTTGGGAGAGAAAAAAATATGGTAAATGATTCTTGGAAGATACCTTACTCTCACCTTCAAGGGTTTCCTCAAGTGTTCTTGGATATCTGGAACTCGATTTTTGAGCTAAGGAGAGGCCCTTACCCCTAGTATATTTTTACTATTATGGGTGGTATTTGCATTGGCCTTTCATGTTCAAATCCTTTAAGGAACCCTATCCACTTGAATCATTCTAATTCCTCCTTGTTCTATTGGCACAAAAGGGTGACTAAGGGTTTGGAGAGATTGGGTGAGAAACTTGAGTGAGTAGATCTACAAGATGACTCTTCCTCTTCCAATCATGTCAAATAAGGAACCCAAGGGTCCAATTTTTAGGGAAACTTAAGACCCTGGGTGAATAGGGATGTTCACACAATTCACTCTTATAGGTGGTTTGCATTAGTATTTCACACAGGTTGGGTATACTTGGGTGAGTCGTGTAGGGGGGCCTACGTGGGATGTTTTTTCACACAAAAGAATTGTATAGACTAGACATGTGTAGGTGATAGCCAAGATAATGAGTTGTGTATCTGGGACTTGTGTGAGACTGGTGAAGCTATATGAGAGACCAACTTCCTACATTCATAACTTTTGATCTATAATTCCATTTGGGATTTGAGACCAGTAAAATCAATTCCTGAGAAGAAAAGTATGCCTCTATTTATGGTGTATACACCCATCCAATGTAACTTTTTTATTTTCAAACACTTTTAAGAGAAAAGTGAGAACCCTCAAAACTTACTAGTTTAAAAAAAAGATACGATAGATTTTTTGAATAACAGTTTGAGTTGGTTGGAATAAATCTCCCTAAATAATATCCAGGGAATAGAATTTACCTGAGTGTTAAGGTAGTCCTTTAAGATGCCTTCATATAGATGCACCAAGTGGTCCCAATATTTCCTATCTTCCTCCTTGTTAATCTTCCCCATGTTGAATCCTTTAAGAAGAATGCATACCTGCTTATCAATAAACTCACCTTTATCTTTTCTAGTGGTCACACGAACTGATCTCAACTTATTTGACGCCTTAATATACAGAGTTTCCTCTACCACTTCTTCATCCCAGTTCATAAGTAGATCCATGTTTTCCAGAAATGAGGATATCTTCTATTGAGGGTATTTATTAGAGAATGTCTCACACTTCTACCCAGGGTCCATCATCTCCTTATCACCCGTGGGAATGATAGGGTCAGCTGCCTCGCATCCTATGAAAACCAGGTCATTAGATATTTTTCATCCACCTCATGGTTTTCAAAACCTTTGCACCTATTCGATGGGGAGATGCCTCCATTTATAAGAGCCTTCGGGTAAAACTTACCCTTGTTTGAGGATCTAGTAATAGGAGTACTAGGTAAGTCGGATCAATCCTTCCTATGTTGTTCCCTCTAGTTGTTCATAAAGAAGCCGTCAGAATCCATAATCATTTCCTTTACCTTTCTTGAAGAGGATCTAAGATAGTCCTCTTTAATGACTAGTTCCTTAGACTTGGTGGAGTATGAAGTCTCATCTATTGCCTCTTTAGAAGCTTCCACATCCAACAAGGGGTCCTCTCCATGATCCACCCCTTTTAATTCCTCACTAGCATGGCAGTGTTATTCTCCTAACACTACAAACCAGTTTTGATGAGTCAAATTAGATCCCCCAGATTTAAACTTATCAGTATAAGACATTCTATCCTCCATGACCTGCTTTGATTTGTTAGAAACTCCTATTTGTTCATAGCCTCAACATATAAGTTAAAATTGCACTGAGGTGTCCTCTAGTACTAGACACTGGGAATCCTCACCATATTGGTCCTCGCAAAAAACCTCAGTCGCCACAGCTTCATTGGTTATAATTAGTGGAGCCATATGCATTTCTTATAAAGCATCCAAGTGGACCTACCTCTCTTCATGCCCAACCCATTCCTAGTCCAGTATCGCATGGTTGATGACCCCATCATTATCAACATTGCACACCCCACTATCACACAGAGGCATATCAACATCCTCAGACGAGCATTCCACACTCAAATCTCATTTCAAATGATGAAAAATGTTAGTGACAATGGTGTTAACCTGAGAGAACAGAGACATATTTCGAGGAACAATGACTTCTTCACATATGGGCCTAGAAACAAGAGAGGCAGTGCGATTATCCCCTAACAATTTTCCACCTTCATCAGCTTCATCCCTGATCACAATCCCATCTGAGCCTGGGGGAGGGAAAATGGCCTTAAAAGTCGACCCCCATAGAGCTTGACTTCTACACCGGAAAGAAGAACACATATGCACAAGATAAAGGCATTGTGAATAGAAGTGCGTACATGACTAAAATACAACAGGTTTCTTCAACCAAAACTCCCATCAAAGTGAGATCCAAATCCATTCAATAATAGGTTTATAGATGTCGACTTCAACATAGATATGTATAGAAAATGGGTGACAAACAACACTGGTTCTCAAGTCTGAACAGAGATATCTACTGACCAAGCTCCCAAGCATGCAAATAACAGAGGGGATCTGAAAGGGGATAGGGATCTTAGTAAATCTTACCCACAGAGTCGTTATTGGGGTGTCCCAATTCAAATGAAGATCAAAAGACCATTTTAATAGATGAAAGTGTAAGTCATCGCAAGATCGAGGAGCCCCAGACCACGTAGATATCAGGTCTTTTGAAGATGAGAAATGAATCATGATATTCTTCTTGTTAATGAGACCCACCTTCTCCCATTCCTTAATCCCCCTGAGAAGAAATAAAATCAATTGAAAATTTCAATTGATGGGAACCATGATCTAAAACAAGCAACCAAGGTATGATTATGGAGAGCTAAAGTGTCATTAAATTTGGAGATTGAAAGATCAAGCTAAGGAAAGCTATCATAAAAATATGGGACCTTAGGTCGAATCGCAATTTCATGGAATAGAGGAATGCATTTGGGATTAGAGAACAGGATGAAATAAAGAGGAAAATTCTTTACGTAAGGTCAATTCCCCTCCCCCTCTAATGGGGGAGGGGAAATGGCGGCGGCCATCACCTCCTAGGTCATGGTCGGGGAAACTGAAGCCTCATTGTTTTCATGAAAAATAAAAAATATGGTGTATACACACTATCAGGATGTTTTATGATGCCAAAAAGTTCTTATAATACCCTCAAAAATGTGTTTAAATGCATTAAAACCTTTTTATCATCAATTTATAATATCTATATCCTAATACATGAGGGGGTTTCTCACCAGAATTCCAACAGATTGGGTAACTTTTATGAGTAATATTTATCCCTCGGTGTGTGAGTAGTCTTGAGGAATATGGAAATACAACATGATTCTTCTTCCTACATTAAGACGTATTTTGATTCAAACTCGATTTGTGTTGTCTATGTGATTGTTATATCATGGGTCTCACATGAGCCTCAGCCCAGTTGGTGAGGACTACTTAAGTGCATCCAGGAGACCCGGAATCAAATCCAGGAAGAGGCTAATTTCTGGTACTGTAGTAGTACTGTAGTAGATACTGTAGAAGTACTGTAGCAGGTATTGTAGTAGGGACTGTGCAGAAATGTAGCAGGTACTGTAGTGGGAACTTTAGAAAACATTGTTTGGCACTGTATCAGCCAGGAATATTCCCCCGTTTGGGCCTTCGATCCACCGATTTGGTCCCCGAGTCCTTTAAGGCCTTCAGGCCACCTAGGCCTTCAGGCCACCTAGGCCTTCAGGTATGTAAGGCCTTCGGGTCACCTCAAGCCCTTCAGGCCACCTTAATTTTAGATGCAAACTAAAAAACCAAAAAAGGAACAAACTTCAGAAGGAGGAGGATCAAGGAGCTTTCACCATATCTGAAGCTAAATGGATTGTAAGAATTAGAGGGTATGGCACCTGCCATCGGGACAAGCCTATGCATGCATGGTAAAGCCTTGTTGAATAGGCATGTGATGGTGGAGAGTTGATTTCACGATGAAGATACTGGGGAGGATTAGTTCCAAGTAGTTGATCTGGGTTGTATGCAATGTTTGAATCCTATGGGCAATGAATTCCTCTAAGGCCTACGGTCCAGGTAATACTTACACCTACGGGCCTTGTAAGGGTTCCACCTCACCCCTAGAAAGGTGTATTATCAAAAATCAATAAAAAATGAAGGCATTATGGCCATTGAAGGATATCATGGGTCATGCTAAAAAGTGTGTGGCATGGATTTTTCAATGCCAGTAGGAACCTAATCCAAATGGAATCATAAGAGACTCCTTTATTCCAAAAGTTGTCATAGAATTCAAGGAAAATAATGATATTTTTGTGTGGAACTTTACTCTAAAGTAAATTTAACTTTTCCATTTTCTTAATCATATAAATGATTCCAATATTAATTTAGATGGTGTTCACTTTAATAGGATTCCAAAAAATATTGAGTATAGCTCCATTGATGGACAGCAAGTTGTAATCCATGACGGTGTGATCTTGCAGCAATGGTCGCTCTCCCTTTTTTTCAAGTTTCACTTATTGAGAATTAGGGTATATGAGAGCTACAATATTTTTTTTCTCATCCATGTATGAATGTCAGTGTGAAGAGATATATCTTTAGATCTTAGGGTGGAACTCAAGAGGTTCTTGATGTTCCAATATCATTGAACGAGTCCAAGGGTCCTGGAGCTTCCACTAGTAGAACAGTAGGGACATAAGTGTCAGTTCATGTGTGAAAAATGTAAAAAAATGAGGAAACAAATAAGTGTGATGCAATCCAAGGATCATACAGAAGGTCACTCTACTGAAACAAAAAACTCACACCAAAGAAACAACACCAAATTTTGATTGGATTGTAAAAAAAATTAATTCTGCATGGGTCTGATCAGATTAAAAATTTATAAAACCCAATTTTTAATACTACAAAGGTATATAGAATAGTGTAATTCTAGGGTTGAACCCACATGGAAGAGATATAAAAGGACATTTTCCTAATAACTAGAACCTATTAATGGATAACTCACATTATTCTATGAGTTGGGTTTTAATATAATGAATTGGATTGAACTAGGTTGGTGAAAGAAAGGGTTTGGGATCAATTTTCGGGATCCTACACATAGGATAACCCTAAATAAAACATGGGAGGTTCTATTAGATCAGACTACATATCTATTCAGGATTCACCAAATTAGTTTTGGTAGTTCAATATGGATCTACCTAAGCCAAAAAAAACTCTTTAGTGTAGAGGTTTTTATTATCCCAAATATATTAGACTAAGCTATAAAGGTAGAAAATAAAATAAATTATTGGTCTTAGTTTGGTCTATTCCAATTAGGTCAGGTTCCTTCCCTTGAAATCTATTGGTCTAGCTCAATCAAGGTAATTAAATAATAATTATTTATCAACTTGATTCCTTAGCCAATAAATTACCTGGGTTTTGATTTAGAAGTTCATTAAATCATCGCTACCCCTTATCTCAATCCCTAGACATAATAGGTTTAGTAGTGCATAGACAAGATAGTATAAATCATAAAAACCATTAAAGAAATTGAAATAGGTTTCATTGTAATAATAATAAATGTATGTGATTGCAATTTATTTCAATGAAAGCAACAAATCAAACCACAATAGTAGAATTAACAAGGAAAATGAACTATGATAGTGAGGGATCAATGAAATGAATAGGAGTTGAAGAATAACAACAAACACATTGAATTAGTAATAAGAATTGATAATTTTTTAAATAAAAACTCGATTGAAACACTTTGTAATTAAAATGAGAAATAAAATGGTGAAAGAATAGGAAATGAATAAAAATGTTGAATCTCTCCCAAAAATGCCTGATGTCTGAAATATAAATAGGAAAAAAGGACATTAGAGAGTAAATAGATTTTATTTCATAAGTATTCATTAACCATTCTCTAACCAGTACTTTTATTCTGTAGGTTATGGTTTTATTTCGTAAATGACATCTTTTTACTCTCTGGTGATTTTATATCTCTAAGATTTATGGCTTGAATGAAATTCATGGGGTCTTTGAACCCTGATGGTTTTGAGGAATAATTATAGGTCTAAAGCACTAAGTATTATTCATATGGAACTTTTTACAGCTTGAATAGATCTTATGGATTTTTTTTAGTTGGCATACCTAGATGATATTATGTTGTAAACTTTTTTTAGTGGAGTAAATAGTTTTAAATTATAGACTTTTACAACACTCATCCTTTTTCAACATTAACTAAATATTTCAATAAAAACCAATCAAAAACCTTAGTAACAAGGTCTAAAAAATATTTAAATTTCAATAAAATAGTTTCAAAATATATATTTGAATTAATATTATCACTTTAGTTTAAAATTTTAAACTACTTATGGGATAGATCCTTGAATAACATGTTAGGTATTGTTAATGAATTTATTTTTTTTCATCCACCTTGACCACATTTTGTAATTGGATTTATTAGCTCAATTTTAGTATTTGGACATAGTTTGTGCAAATTAGGTGAAAGGATTATTATGAATTGGATTCTATATTGGGTAAATTATCCCTAGTTATAGGGACATTGGGTTGAACAACCTACTTACCTAGAGGCCTAGGCCTTATCTAATAAAGTGAATGGGTTTTTCTATTTATCACTTTGAGCTTACTCATTTGGAGATTTTCAATTTTATATAATTCTAGACCTCTGTATGAAGTGTTCATATAAATTATATATATGATGTATTTAGATATGTATGAATATGTTTGACTTTTATTTTGGGTGAGTAACACAAACCTATAGGTTGTGTAAAGAGTTACACATCAATGCGGTTTGAATATGTTGGTTTGGTGGAGAGATTAAAATTCAAAACTAAATTACTATAATCATGTATAAATAAAATTAACAACATGAGATAATATGATGATATTAAATCCCCTTCAAATACTAAGTGTGAGTTTCCTTCCAAAGAGGCACTTTTCAAGACCCGAATCATCCAACTGGGTAGGTCATTCTAAAGTTGGGTTCCCATGGATTATCTTGTATATAAAAAGAAAGTAATAAGGGAATTTGGATTATAATGCTAGGTAGGTCATACTAAATATGTTTTCCCCTAGATTATCCTTTATTATCTTGTTTTTGTAATTTTCTTTGGGTTACACTTGTCGAGTTCCCCTAATAGGATTAGTTTACTATAGAAATAGAGTTGAGTTTATCCATATGATGGATTGGAAAAATAGTTGTCTTCTCGACTATCCAAGAGTCATATATGATATTATTGGAATAATTACCTATCTAAATAACTAATTAGTGAGATAAGTTCTAAAGAGGACTCATTAATTAGTAAATATTGATCTTGGTCTACAAATATATATGATGGAAAAAAGGGGCCCATCATTTTAGTGGGAGACCATTTAATAAAATTACTTATTAAATAGTTAATAATATATGATATTTATCAATTAAAATCTTTTATTATAGATAATATCATCATGCATAACTCTCTAAAGGGTATTTGTTCCATCCCATGGTCAATATAATATACCATTATAATGTGTCTATCTATGCTTCTGAATAACAACATCAAAGTGCTTCACATGTGGCGTGAAGGGAACAAAGTGTCGGATCACCTTGCCTCCTTGTCCAAGCCCAACTCCAACATCTACTGCATCTCAAATATGGATCTCTTGAAACCCGAGGGTGTGGATCTCATACAGGGCGATTCCCTTGGGTTACATTATTTCAGACCTCCTTAGGCTTGTGCCAGTTTTTGTTTTCTTTGTCCCTGGGGATGCTTTTCATTTTTCATCCTTCCCACCCCCCCCCCTTTTTTATTTCTTAATAAATAAATAAATGATTATGATTAGATAATATCATCAACATCAATCTAAAATTTTTTATGAGTATTTGATAAAGATAAGCTTAATGTAAGTTACTCCTAAGATAGGTATCTTAAGAAAATTTCTTAAGCAAGATTGCTAATTTAATAAAAATTATTAAGAATAAAAATTATGTGTCAAAATAGTTCCTTCCTAAGTAACCAAGTGTTGAAATTGTTCAAAAAAGTGAATATATATGCCTATGGAAACATAACGTGGTTAATTTTAATGTTTCAAAAGCATTGGACGTAAAATTACCAAAGGATTCTTAGTCATCACTCATCTACTCAATATGATTGGGTAAATTTATGATTTAAGTCTCATATACTCAATTTCATTGGATACATAAAATGATATTCAATGTGATTTAATGTGATAAATGACATGTTGAGACTAATGGTTTCCATAAAACTTCATTAGCTATAGAGATAAATTCTATCATTATATCAGATATATTATATCACCCATATGTCTTATAAAGTGTTGTAAACATACATAAGGTCATAAGATGAAAATACTTGAAACTTGAAGTTTTTTTAGGTAATTTAGAAAAGTTATTTCTTCATTGATAACATAGATGATTCAAGATTAATAAAATTTTCATGTGATGCGTATCATTTATCTCATTTTCTCTTGAGGATAGTAAGTGAACAATTGTTTGTTAATTATAATGCACATTGTGATGATATGTTTAATTTTATAACATGACTTAAGAGGGACTAATAAAGGATTATTCAGTTTATAGAATTTATCATATTATCATCTATGGAAGTGATTTGACAATATGATTGAATTCATATAGTTTTTCCGATATTCTCAAATTATTTAGAATAACTAAACTAAGAATATTAGGTCTAGGTTCTATAGAATTTTATATATAGTATAAGTTGTTAAAACTTCAAAATAATAAGGATAATAGTTGGTTGAAAAGATCAACAATGTTTCTTTAATAATATAATCAAGGTCATCAAAACCTTTTGTTTTTGGGAAAGAAGATATAATTTATTATGATTGAATTATCCAAGATATACCTAAAGGATTTTTTGAAACTCCATGTAATTTCCATGAAAGGTATGAATGTAATAGATATTAATTCATTGATTTTGAAAGGTATGTGATATCAAATGTATATTTTTTAAAAAAATATAAAAATACAGGAGTTCAAAAACAATATAATACTTGATTGAGATTGTAATTTATATTTATGATATTAAGTGAATAGTTACTACATCAAGGATATAAATGTAAAGGATTATATCAAGATTAGATAAATCTATGTAAAATATGTGTATCTTTATCTCATTTATCTTATGTGATAAGATAAGGTGTTTGATAATAAAGATTTGTTATAAAAACATGATATGATTAACTATATACACACGGTTTGTGATTCATCATTTTATAAGACATGTTTAGAGAAGAATATATGAATTAAAAAGTTTTATCTATGATAAAATGTGTATCCAAATATTTGTTAAAATTTGAGGGAATATGTTCTTCCCTCCTATTAGTGGTATATTTTAATGAAATATTCTTTTCAAATTTAAATTTTCCAAACCCATAGAATGTCATACATGATATGAAAATAATAGTTTATTTATTAAATGTTCCTATTATAAGGAAATAAGTGTTATTTACTAAATAAAAATTACTTTTTATTGAATCATATAAAAATATTTTGAAAATAATATGGTTCATAAGAGGTTTATGGGAGTATATTTGGAATTAAACAAGTTTAAAGTTAAAAAATAAAATATTACACTGATCTAAGTTTAAAGGGAATTTTAATTAATATCCTAAGAGATTTATTATGTATTAGTAAACAATAATTTAATTGGTTATATTGTTTTAGGAAAAAAAATTGATGGAATAGTGTTACAAGTACGATGATGAGGAGCATAGAAAGTGTTATAAGTAGGAAAAAATTGACATCATAACATTTAATGTTGTGAAGTTAATAAGTTTGAATATGTTCAAGAAGTAGAACAATTAGTAATATGATTCCTAAGTATATCCATTTTTCAAACTAGCTTACTTCATATATGTTTCTCACTAAATATTTTAGTGGGAGGGTTTTATCATATAGTCACATAGAGATGTGACATGAATTACATATGATGTAAAGTGTTACCAAAATCTAGAAATTATAGCAAACATAATGTTGATATGATAGTGTATCATATATGATATGATAATATAGTGCTTATATTGGTTTTGTTAAATATTCTTAAAGAGTTTAAGAATATTAAAATGTATCCTATTAAGGGAAAACTTCATCTTATAATTCTTTCAAGTTGGTTATATAAATGTATATATAGATATGAAAATCATGAATTGTAATGATAATTGACCTTTTGTATGATTTTGATTTTATCCCTAGCTGATATTCATCATAGATTAGTATAGGTTATGATGAAATTTTAAGGTTAACATGGGTTTTATTCTTGTATAGAGATGCAGAATAGGCTCATGAGGCACAAAACAAATAATAGGATTCTTTGTGTTTGTTGTACGACCTACTAGGTATGCCACATATATTTTCATATAGATATATTTTTTATACTAGGAGTTTATGTATCATATTTGATTCCTCAGTACCTAAGTTTGGTGAGATACCTAGCATGGGAACCTTCATACTTTGATACCCAACTTATGCAAGTATATATATTGACTTAGCTAATACAGTGGGTGGTTATGTATGTTATCGATCATTTCATTGGTTGGAGATTAAATGAGATGATATTTGTACTCTTGTATGAATATTATAACATTTGGGTCCTTGATTGGGATAGAATGTGGGATTGTGAAGTCTCACCTAGATATTTTATATCTTTATGGATAAGGTACATGTGATGTGTTTATCCATAAGGATAAATGAAATTTGATTTATTTATTGATCGTATCAGTATATACTCTAAGAATAAATAACATGTGATTTGGATACATGGTATTGAGATGTTTTATGTACCATGGTTACTTAATGTCATAGACAAAGGGAAAATATGATATTTCATGTTTCCATATGATGAATACTAGGGAAAATAGGTATAAAGATACATTTTTTTGATGGCGATCATGGAAAATCCCTTTATATCTTGAGTATAATTAATTATTTTCTAGAGGATATTATTTGTTTACATATATTAATATAGATATTTATATTTATTTTCAATGTTATAAATGAATGTGGGGTCAATCTTTGTGGTTGACTAAATGGGGATTGTTTTTGACTTAAAGATATACTCTAAATTTATTTTGAGTTAATCTAGAAGTGTTTTCGATGGTTATTCATAAGGTATTTCAAATGATGTGATACAAGGTGAAATTGATGATATATTTACAAAAAAAATTGAATATATCCAAAATGAGTTTTGGAAATGGTTTCACATGTTATTGTATACAATAAAATATTAAGTGAAATGGAAAAAAAGTCTATTAGGATTTAATGAAAGTGGGATATGAAATGAGATATTCCCTAAATCTATAGCCTATATATAATGCATGGCTATATCAATTTCATTATATATCGAGTTTCAGGCATGAAATAAAATTTTATACATTCCACTACCTCTAATTGAATGAGAAAATGAATATTAAGTTTATGTATATTTTATTGATTCAAACTCATTTAATTATATCATTTGTTAATGTGTTATATAATATATATATATATACATATAATGCTATTGATTAAATTCATTTGATGCATTCATAAATTAATGAACCAAAAATGAAATTTATTCATGAATTTCAAACATGTGTATAAAAGAATATATAATTATGGATTGTCCTTGATTTCTTATATAAATGAATGCCTAAGTTTGATTACCAAACAGAGGACCCTTCAGGCTTGTTGAACTTTTGGACTCCCAGTACTCCATCATACAACCATCGTAAGATGATAACTTTAGATAGTGGTATAATAATTAGAGAAGTCATGTTTTTTTCTATCTATACCTCATGTATGGAACATCATCCAATGCAAAAAATTATGTTTAAAGTGGTTATAAAAGATGAATTTATGGTGAATTGAAATAAAATTTACCTCCCAAAAATATGTTCAAAGTTCCAAGTTTATATTTTTAACCTTAATTTTTTGAACTAGTTTTAATTATTAAATTAAATTTGGTTATTTAATAAAGTTTAGTTTTGTGTTTTTAATGGAAAATTTTCTCAACATAAATTTATTTTTTTATAGGTGATTCAAATTCATAAGGTTTCTAAGTATGGGCTTGTAATATTCCCATTCCAACTCATAAGGTTGGGAGTCCACTTCATAAGGTTCCCATACCATCCTTTAAGGTTTGTGGGAACCACATAAGGTTCACCGAGACAACTTCATAAGGTTAATTGCACATTTATTAGGGATAATAAGGTTTAAGAGATTCTCATAAGATACCAAATTTATAGGATATTCCATAAATTATCATATTATACAGACATGCATTATTTTATAAGATATAAAATTTTTATGTATAAAAGAAGTGGTGCATAAGATATTGGGCCACCTCATCAAGTTCACCAACCTATCATCCCTTCATAAGTTTTGGAGGGACTTTATAGGATTCTAAACATCATGTTTAATCCTTTTTAAAAAAATTAGTTCTACTACAAAGGATCAAAAATACCATGTTGACCCTCAAATTATAAATTTTATATAAAGGAAGAAGATATTTGAGCCTTTGAGGCTTAACTCAAGGAGTAATTCACTGAAGTTTTCTGGGAAAGCTTGAGCATATAATCAAGAACCATGTGGAGGTTACAATATATCTAGGGATAATATTCTCAATTCATGATGAAGGTGTAGTGACCCAAGAGAATCATACATAAATAATATAGTGATACCATGGTTTAATTAATACATATCATAAATAGTCACACTACACAATGACCTAAAGGTTTAGTATCTTAGAGACTATAAACATGAAAATGCTTATTTTATATACTGTAACCATTTTCCTATAAACTAAAACCCCTCTTAGACATTACCTGATACATAATTATCTTCAATTCCTAGGTAAGGGAAAACAAAATAAAGGGTGACCTCAAACTCTCAGTAACGGATAACATATCAAATTACATAATGATTAGATCATAAACATCTAGGAAAGAATCAATAAGAAAAAAAATATCTTATTTAAAATAACATAAATCAATAAGTTTTACCCATAATCATTAAATATAAAAATATCATCTCAAATTATATCACTTTTAACATGGAATGAAAAAATAAAACATGAAACATGAGATGTAGGAAATAAAGTGTCACAATCATAAACATATGATTTTTATCTTTTTGAACCTGGGTTCCCACCAACCTATTCACACATAACATTATTAGTAGAATTAAATTCCATCATAATCACTACTTTTGAACCTAACTACTCACTAACCTATTCACATGTAAAATTTTTAGTGGAGTTAAATGACATCACACTCACCCTTTTTGAACCTAGCTACTCACTAACCTATTCATAAAACATTTCAATATCATGTTATATAAACCTTTACCCAATGTATTGGAGATGCGCCCGTAAGGGGCTCCTCCTCGGCGCTAGGGTTTCCCTGTCACTGCCATATCGTCTCGGTCGGCCGCCACTCCATTCCTCGGTTCTCAGCGATTTTTGGCGAGCTCCTCCTACTGCGGTGATATCCTGGATCTTGTTCTCAGCGACGTCGAGGTGTGAGACCTTGGTTTTGTGGGTTTGCGGGCTCTCTGGCAGCGTCGTGGGCGGTAGCCATCAGCGGGCTTTTGCGGCGTCGAAGGCTCGCGTCCTTCAATTGGATTTGCTTCCATGGCGGTGCGGTGAGCGGACGATTCAGATCTGCTGTGTCTTGAGGTTGCAGCCGCTATTTCTCGTGTCCTGGGTGTGGATGTGCGGTCTACACGAGCGATGGTGGCGACAGGTCCTTGGATCGGTTCTGTAGCGGCGTTGTTTCTCCGGCGCCATTCTGTGTCCGTGGTTCTGGTGGTTTGCTTTGATTTTGTGATTGTTTGAGTGATTATGTTTCTTGCTGTGTTTTTTGGTGCGCTGTTCTGGGCGAATGCAATGGTGAAGTCTTCACCGTGGAGGAGAATTTGTGTTGATTCGGCTGTGCGGGTTCAGAAGCATATTGGTGTGAAGCTGTTGGAATGATTTTGGTATGATCTGTTTTATATGTGGTTCCACAATCTTCAATGGCGGTTCGCGGTTTGATGTTTTTTTCTTGCGGTGGGCTCGAGGCGACTGCACGCTGGCTGTTCCCCTTTATTTTCACTGCTGTTTTGAAATCTGCTATTAGCTTTGTAATCTGTCCTTGCTCTGGTTTTGGTATGTCTGAATTTGTTTGTGAGGTTCCCACTTCTCTATAAAGTGGTTTACTCTGAAAAGGAAAAAAAAGTGTTTTGGCTATACCCAATGTATTGGAGAGAGATATAGGTATATCCCATCTCATAATCCATACATATATGTGACACATGAAAAAAATCATCACATCATAAAATATCCCAAGGAAATAAAATGGGTTTCAAATAATTTTAAAACTAAATCACATAAGGAAAATATTCATAATTCCATTGATAATTGTAATATGATATACCCATAGAAAATAAATAGGTATCTAAATATATTCAATAAATATATATCTAAATACCATTAAATCAAGATTATATAGAATATAGTATTTACATGATATAGATAAAGTGTAAACGGTTAATATAGTAATTTTTTCCACTCAATCGATGTATGGAATCTAGGTGAAAACCCTTCAATCAAATCATCCATGAATAGGGTATTCCTAGATGATAGGCATTGGAAGAAAAATTATAGTTACACACCAAAAATGATTATGAAATAAAAATTTTATAATGGATCATTTCTTTAAAAGGGAAGGACATTACGTAATCCATCCAAAGAAAGTATTTGTATGGTTATATTTTAAAAAAAAATCCCAAGTTAAGAATAATATATGTCAATGGACAATGACATAGATAAAAAATAATTTTAAGGAGTTTTGGAAAAAATAAACTTTCAAATAAGAAATATCCTTGATATTTTGAAATCATTATAAAAGATACTTTTTAAAATTGAGGAGAAAAGTAATTTCTTTTTAGAAACCATGAAAATATAGAGATATATTATCAAATAAAATGACAAAGTAAGTGAAAAGATTTGTTCCCATAGAAAATGTTAAAAGATATCATTTTAAATATATTCGTAAAATGATGAATTTACAAGTCACTTAAAAATTATTTTTAAAAAAGTTTAGTTAAATTTTCTTAAAACATTTACCTTTGAAAAAGATAATTTAAATAAATGATTCCTTGAAAAATCATAAATATTAACAAAAGAAATATGGGGTGAAAAATATTTTTTAAAAGTTTTATTTGAAAACCCACATCCTCAAATAAATATAAGGTTTTTCTTTTTTTAAAGGGGTAAATATAATTATTAGACTCATATAAAATAATCCATATAAACTTTCCCATAAATAGATGATAACGTTGATAGTAAAGAAAATATAGACTTGAAAAATCTAATTAATAGATGTATATTTGTTTTTTATAATGTTATATTTTTCGGTGAGGGAATAGTCATGTAGTATGATTTGAATCAAAAGGTAAATTTTCTAAGAAATATGAAATATAACATCATATGAGATGGGGAATAAATTAAAAAAGATAATATTGAAGGTTTAAGTTCAAAAGAAACCATATAACTCAAAGAAGTATTTTGGGTTACTAAAGTCCCTTACAGGAAACATAGTTCATGAAGTATAAAACTTTTGAAAAAGGGTTTTGTGTAGTAAAATTTAAATCCCAAAAAATTAAGAGAAAATAAAATTTAATGTAATAATAGGGAATAATTTACCCACTTATATGAAATATTTTCAAGAAGAAGAATTATAATTCAATGAACAATAATTAATTTGAAAATAAAACCTTACAATTTGAAAATAATTTAAATTAAAACCTCAAGAGATATATTTAAATTTAAATTAAATTACCATGAATAAAAGGTATTTAATAATATAATAACTCAATTAGGTAGTATATATACCATATAAAATAAATTAGGTGAATATTACAAAACATGTCTCAAAGAGAGGAATTTGATATAAAAACACATACCTTGAGTTTCCACTTTATTAACCTTTTTATAACCTCATATATAATAATAATAACTAACTTAAGAACTTAATTTAGGAGATTATTCAAATTTATTACCCTATATAATATTTATTTATAACTCTTTATTACAAATATATAACATAGTTATAATTATTTTCATTAACAGAAGTTAGAATGTTTGTTTTCTTATCTCATTCACATATCACAATAACAAAGTTGGTTATTACTATATAGTTTCAAGTTAATAATTCCATGATTATTCGAGGTAAAATAATAATTGTTTTCCAATTATTCCTTGGTTCTTATTTTCATTAAGTGAAGTACATGAATACGGTTAGTGAGATTTGGAAACGTGGTAATCTTGTTTTGAAATTCTTAATGGTCGAAAGGTTTTTATATTAATATTATTAATAATTATTTCTTAGAATAATTAAAAAATTATAAATTAATTATTATTACATAATATAACCATTATATTGAATCCCATATTTTTTATAAAATAAAAATTATAACATCATTCACATGGTGGTAAAAGCAACCAAACAGTTATGTTTTATAATGTTTTCATGAGTTATGGGATATATTTAGATAATGATAATAATATATATTTAGAATCTTAATCATGTCATAATTATCATATATAATTATTAAATATATTATTATAACTAGATTTTATGGTGGTGATGACAAAAAAAAAATTGTTCATGGAGGTAGTAGTCTAACGTATGCACAATTAATGATCTCATTTCTCAATGATTGGATGTAATATTGGTGGTAATAGTTGTTTTAACAAACCACTATTCAATTAAATTACTATTTTCCTAATAATGTACCATATTGGCATAAACTATGGTCGATATCATGGAGACCGCTCAAACACACTAAATTTATATTATCATTATTATAATCTACCTAATATAAAACTAACTTATATAAAGATGGGGTGTTTAAAATATGTATGTAATATAAATTTATATGTGTGTTTGTGTGTGTAAAATTAAACATAGGATAAAGTTAGAATAAAGAATATAACTATTCTTGGGAGGTCACAGTGGTTGAAATTATTATTCTCAAAAGGTTCCAAATATTCAATTCAATATGGTGATCAAGACTTGTCACACCTCACTTTCTTGTTTGAATTGTGATTACCTCATACCAAGACCAATGTATAAAGGGAAATCCTCTTATGAATTTCATCTTGGATAACTCTTCACTAACTGTCGATACTCATTACATGCCCCACCATATGAATAATAGAAATAGTAAAGGGAAGTATTATTGATAAACGAGAATAAAAACTTGAACGATAAAGAAAATGGAGTGATCACTCACCATAGTCTATTTAAAAATCACTAAAATTATCAAAACTGAATAAATATATTTAAATTTAATTGAAATGAAACTCAATCAAACCATCATTCCCTCCATCAAACAATATTTGTTGTTCGTTATCTATTTTTATTGGAGTTGAGAAGGTAACATGGTATGATAACACATAAAAATGGGAGAATAGGGAAATGTAGAAGAAGACTAATATATATTAAAATATAAAAATATACTATTTTCTCAAAGAACCTCCAAAGCTACAAAAAAATGCATAATAATTTTCTATCCCCTTTAAATGGAGGTGGAGTAAAAATTCATAGTGTTAGGGGAGAAGAATTTTCACTCAAAAAACTTCATTTGAAAGATATCATGTGGTATCCCCATTAAAGGGAAATTTTTTGAAAGTTTTATTCTTGAAAGATTTTCAGTTTTCCCTTGCTCATGACCCAAAAAAAATTTATCCCCATTGGACAACATCTAAATGAGTTATTTAAATTTACTTTATAAAATAAATTTGTCCTACTGACTATTTGAATTTCAATACACCAAGTTACCATGAATTAATGGACATGGAGGAGGTATAATCAGGCATGTCAGCTATTAATAAAGTTGTTCCCTACTATCTTATATAGCTATATATAGAATTTCAACTCATATAGTTTGGTACATGGTAATATATTTGTTCGCATTTATAATTATTTAGATCTATGAACTGATTTCGATGACCAAGTTGTGAGCTGGTTTTAGGCCTTAAGATATTGGATGGATCTTTGTCTCCAATTGAATGAAATGAATCCCAATATGTATGAATCCAATAAAAAAGGAATTTAAAATTTTCAATTAGTGTATAAAAATTTATGGATAGAATATAAAAGTAAATTAAAATACCTTCAAATCAAAAATTAGACCATTTTTTCAATTAAGCTCAAAATATTACTAAAACCAAAAAATGTGAAAAGTACCTATAAAATAACACTATATTGGGATTAAAAATGTTGAATTATAGTATAAAATGTATGAAAATGTTAGCTTCTTAAAATGATATATGAAAAATTATCATTTTATGATTTTATATGTAACATGGAAAATATATTTATTCATCAAATCCATCTTTTATACGATCATTGAGAGGTGGTGATAAAAAATAAACCGCATCGCTTTTTGGAGGTGGTAATCTGCAAGTACACATGATTGATGTTATTTTTTTATTATTGAATCAAAAGGATTGAATAATTTTTGTAAATTAATATAATGAAATCTTAATACACTAATGATACTAATTTCATTATATTAATATGATTATATATGGTTAGGATAGTACAAATTAAGATGGAAAAACTAAGAAGAAGTTGATAATCATATTGAGGAATTGAATTTCTTCTAGGAATTATCCTTTGAAGTAAATGTATTATGATTAATAATAGTAACTATAGGATTTTTAAGGGGGATTCAGTTCTAGGAGGATAAATTTGACAAAGTTCCAATTATAAATTTGAATTTAAGTTGAGTTTTGAATTTGTGGAAGTATTATCTTTTTATAAGTGAAGAGAAGGGTGGTTTTGGAAGTAACCTTTACATTTTAAATAATGTAAGGTTATTATTCAATGGTAAAAGGACAAAACATGGAATAAGGTGGAGGTTAAATTAGTTTTGGGTATAAATTATTTTCAAACACTAATTTTAAAACATGTTTTTAACATGTTTTGTCCTTTTCCCCTTAGTAAAAGACTTTTTACCATTTTTACTTTGTACCGGCATAACTATTTTATTAACTTAGTAAATAATTTTAATGAACAAAAATTAAAATTAAAATTATTATATAATTTCAAATTTATAATTTCAAATTTAAAAATAATTTTATCATATCAAATTTCTAAAGGTTTTAAAAGTTTATTTTAAAATAAACACATTTATCACCTACAAATAATTTTTAGAAAAATAATGTTTTTTAGCATTAAATTTATATATAAGATAAAATTATCATTTTTACGATTTTAATGAAATAAATTTATTTATTATAAATAAAATAAATGGTATTATTATTTTAAGTTAATCCATAACTGAATATCTGCTTGAAAATACTTTATTCAAAGAAAAGACCAAAAACATTTTTTATTACACAAACTTTTTAATTTAGTTCTAAAAATGTTGGACATGGGATTTATAAGTTCAAATAATATTTTAAATCATATAATTTTTTTACTTAAATAAATATTTAATTAATTAATTTTTTTTAATATTATAGGATATTATTACATAATAATAAAATCATAAAAATTATAATTTTCACAAAAACTGTATTTTTTTACTAAAAATAAAACTTTTCAGAAAAACTAAAAAAATGATAGTAAGTAAATTTTGATTTGATGAATTAAAAAATAATTTTATTTTATCAAATTTAAATTATAAAAATTTTAAATTTATATTTTAAAATATAATAATTAATATAAAGAAATTTTCTTTTATTGAAAATAACTTTTTTAGTATTAACTCATATTAATTTTTTATCTTTTAAAGGTAAACAAATTTAATGGTTTACCATATTAGGGTCTATTATATATTTATTCATAATTTTATCTTAATATGTTTTGGTTTTTTATGTTGGGCATAGAATTTAATGCAAGTTATTGAATATAAAATCAGTTCTACAAAGTCTATAATTTCGGTTCATTATATTCAACCCCCATAAATAAATTGTTTCCTCACAATTCCAATTATTGATTACTAATAAAGATAGATTGGGACATTATAAATCAATATATAGTTTCTAATGAGATATATATCTTACTATCTTAATCTAGATCAAGATACTTATCTTTCCCAAAATGATATTGATTGTTTTTACCCTAATCATATATTTTTCAGACTATAACTTTCCCAAAACTACTGAAGTCTCTAAGTCATAAAACCACATTAAAATCGTACAATATTATAAAAATTAATTCTATAATTAATACTCAAATTATATAAGCCACTATTTCATCAAATCACACGTTTAAAAATATATACCATAATCCCAACAATGTGATTAACCAAAAAAATATAATGAATCAACCATCAATAACAAGGTTACAAATACTATCTTACTTACTTATTCCAAAATCACTCAATGCTTTATTACTTTAAAATAAAGAATATATCAAACCTAATATTTATCCATACCTTAATCACATTTTTTTAATAGTTATCTATAAAAATATGATACTAACATTAAATAACTCTTCATGGTACCAATCTATTTAATAAATGTTTATAAACATTTAAAGTAAATATATTAAGGAACAATCCTTATATGTTTCATATATTCCTCAATAACTTTCTAAATACACAAAAATATAACTCACAAATGAAAATAACTAAAAGAATCAGGATTTAATTTCTATTGAGATACTAGTGTTAATAACTTAGATTATACCATGAGACTCAATTTCCAATCATATATTAAGATTTAATCATTTATGCATGCACCTCTGTTTGACTCTAAGACATAGTAGTTTCTAGATATTTACCTTATTCAGCTTCATTTTTTTTCGTTTTAAAAAAACTAAAATTAAACTTGTTATGAAAATATCTAAAATATGAATATTAAAACCTCAATCGAATGATGTATTCTCTAATGAAAACAATTTTAACATATTATTCCTTTAGATCAACATATGACTCTCTTAATTAAATCCTTGGTGTTCAATGGTAATTTTACTGTTAGGTTCTCATCATAAAATTTTATTATAATATGTTGAAATAATTTATAATTATTTGTAGAGGATAAGTGAATTTACCAAATAATATCCCTCAAGGGTGTCTAGCTAGGTGTGAAGTAAGGCATCTTTATCTTGCACCAAGTCATGATTGAATTAATACCCAACATGACCTATTTAGAGTTATTACCCCTAGGTACATCTATTTTAGATCTGCATCCACTTTCTAGTATCCAGAAAAGGATTTAATTTCTAGGACAATCACATAATCTCTGCTTCACCAAATATTTAGGATGTTTTCATAAGATTGAGATTATATCTAGGGTTTTCACTAGGGTTCTTTTTAACTTAAACCCAAGATAACTAAACTAATATCCAAAAATAACAAAACTCTACTCTTATACCAACTTTAGAGACCCAAGCTAAACATACTTAAATAATACATCGATACCATAGTTTAGTTAATATATCTCACAAATATTTATACAACCTAAGGACCTAAAAGGTTTGATGTCTTACAGACTAAAATAATGAAAACACTTATTTTTCATGCTGTGAACATTTCTCCATAAACTAAATCCCCTCTCAAAAATTTCATTAGACATAATCATCTTCAAATATTGGGGAAGGTAAATCATAAGAAGGGGTGAGATCAAATGCCCAGTAATAGATAACAAATCGAAGGCCATAATGGTTAGATCATAAATGTGTGGGAAAGGGTGAATAAAGAAAAAATAACTAATTTAAAAGAACATAAGTTAATAATTATTAACTATAATAATTAAATATAAACATATAATCTCAAACGATAATACTTTTACCAGGGAATGAGAAAACAAAACATGGAACATATAATATAATGTTTTCAAAAGTATATTTTTCTAATATATATCCACTTTATATGTTTTAATGATTCAAAAAATCCCTAATTTTATTCTAAAAAGTTTTTGAAGTGTTTCATATTATACTTATCTTATGATTTTTGTTCAAGTATTTATCTTACAAAAGCATTTTGTAATATGAAAATTAAGTAACATCTCCAGTTACTCAGAAATATAAATGAAAATGTATGATTTTATCTTAAGAAGTTTATCCCAGATACTTAGAACAGACATAAAAATTTAAAAAGACCTTATCATTTGGAGAATAATATTCATATCTAGAAGATGTTAAGGAAAATTTAATTCCATGTCACAATAACATTTTATCTTACATTGTAGAATTATGTTATGCTACATTGAAGACAGGTTATCTGACAGAAAAGATATCCTATGATGAACAATATGTTCATTCAATATCCTATGAAGATATTATGTAACCAAATGTCATGATTATCTTTTATAATCTTGTTATGAGACATTTAATACCTTTTGATTACATCAAAATAAGTTTATAAATTTAAGGAAAGATCATACTACAAAAGACATTCCATAAAAAGGAACTTACATAGAATGAGAAAATCTCAGACATTGCGATTGGAAAAGTAATTTTGTATTTGGATAATGATGATACAAACACTTATCATCCTATCTTATTAGGATCTCTGTATAGCTCATTTTACTGTTATAGTTATCCTATACACAATTTTGAACAACATATAAAATGAATAGTCACTAACAACAACAAAAAAGAGATGATAATGAAAAGAAGAAAGTAAGTTTGTTTTCCTTACCCTTTTCCAACACCGGATAACTCTACATATCAATAATAAATTCATATAGTGCTAATATTATAATATCTATCTATTTCACTAAAGATCATCATATGCTACACTAAAAGATTATCTTTTCTCAGGACAAATATTCATCTACTGTTAGTTTCTTACATCTATTCTCTGCAAATGTTTCTCAAATCTTGTATCTCATTTGTAATATTTTTTCACTCAGTATAAGATTTTGGTTAAAAACATGGATAAATATTGTAAAAGGGGAGATTTTTTAAAAGCTTTTGGACCTTTTTACTAAATGATATATGCTTGTACTCAGCTGGGAGCCCCTGGAAAAAGGATTTTTTTAGTTAAAATCACTAAGATCCAGGAGTAGAGTACTGGTGGAGTGGACTAGGGGATTTCTATTCCCAAAATCAATATAAATATCTACATTCAATTTCCTTTCTGTATATTTTACATTTCTGCTGAATATACTCTTAAGGAAGAAAATTGAACATTCATACTTAGAGGAGGGTGGTTATATATTTATATATTCTAAAGAATCTTTTAAGAACTCAATTAATCCTCCCTCTTGAGTTAATCATTTGGTCATTATTTGGGACAACAATTGGTATTAGAGCATGTGGATATCAATTTCACAAATGTAAAAAGTTTAATTTCAAAGATCCGTTATCAAATAGATGATATGGAAGCTAACTGAGAAGGTATGCCGATGGTGAGACCTCTTTACTTCAATGGTGAAATATATTGTTTTTGGAAAGATAACATGATCATTTATCTAAAGAACCTTGGTTTGAAAATCTATCTCAAAGTAGTTAAACACTACAAAATTCCTAAGTTGAAACCTGAAACATGGGATCCTACAACTGAAGAAAACTATGAATTAAAATCTAAAGCTATTAATTATATAATTTGTGGGTTAGGACCAGATGAGTTCAACATAATCTCTCAATTTAAAACATCGCATGAAATGTGGACTACTATAGTAGTAGCATATAAAGGTACTGACAATGTGAAATATATTATATATGACACAGTAAAGCTCAAGTTAGATACTTTAAAAATGGATAAAGGAGATAGTATTACTCAACTTAATAGAAGACTCATTGAGATCATGAACAACATTGAATATCTAGGAATGCCTATTACTGAACCGGAACAAGCATTAAAATCCCTCTGAGTATTACTACCTAAATGGAGTGGAATCTCAACTTCCATCAGACAATCTATAGAAGTCAAGAACTTCAAGATAAAAGATCTTATCAAAAATCTCATGATGTGTGAATCTAAAATGGAAACTATAAATTAAGATCCCAAAATTTTTAAAAATGAAAATACTACCTTTAAAGTGTCTACTTATAAAGATGATAGAAGGAGAAGAGGTGTACAAGTTTCTAAAGCATCTAAATAAGAATACTTCTCAAGAAATGATGAATCAAATAAAGAACTTGCCTAATTTTCTCTAAAGTTCAAAAAATTAATTAAAAAGATATGAGGATTCAGAAGACCTTTCAACAAGAACATAAATCATGGTGACTAATATAAAGAGTTTAAATGTTATGAATACAAAAATATAGGACACATTAAGACTGGAAGTCTAAAAATTAAAGACGAAAATACAATAAAAATGAAGTACTTTAAAATTATTGGATATAATAAATCTAAGAAAGGAATGAAGGATATATGGAGTGATTCTGAAGTTTCTAGGAAATTTATATCATTAAAATCAAAAGATGAAACTACAAATCAAAAGTCCAACATATGATTTATGGAATAATTATATGAGGTATATTTTTATTATTCTGAGCATGAACATGAATCAGAAAATTAATATTTCTCCTATAAAGAGTTAAATGAATAATGTACCATGTTTTAAATAAAGTATGAAATATTTAAAACTAAAAATAAATATCTTCAAAATTCTTATAATAAAATCATTTTTGAAGAATAAAATCATAGAAATCGGATTTTAGACCTGCAAATTAGCTAGAAAAATCTACTTTCTTGAATACTGAACAAGTCCAAAAAATTGAAAACCTACAGAAGAAGGTTCAAAATATTAAAAAAATAAGTTTTTTTACAAAATAATAATACTATTTAAACAAAAAAAATTCCATAATCAACCTAGAAAATAAAATTTTGGTAATTGGAACCCAAGGTGAAAAATATAAGCTTTACATAAAATATTTTTTTGCCAGCTCAAAAAATAAATATCTTTCTAAAGTTACTTGTTTTCATTGTAGTAAAGTAATAAATTTTTCCAATATTTGTAATTTAAAATCTTAAAGTTGGTGGGATTAAAAAGGTTTTTATTTCAATATATTTTTCAAAAAAAACAATAAAGTTTTTTGGAAAATAGAAGAAAGTTTTTCTGCCTAGATCTATTATATCTAACATATTCAAACCCAAAAGAATTTTGGTACTAAAAAAATATTTTATTTGATTTGTCATTGTAGGAAACAGGTTGAATGAATAGTAATGAAAAATGGTTCATGGATAGTTAATGTTCAATGTATATGAGTGGATATTACTCTAATTTTAATTCTCTATACATATTAAATGGAGGATATGTCATGTTTGGAGATAATGTAAAAGGAAATATGGTTATAATTGGTTCAGTTGGAAATCCACAGTCTATCCTTATAAAAAAATTACTTTATGTTTAATCCTTGAATCACAATATCATAAGTATTTCTCAACATTGTGATGATGTTTATTCTGTTGATTTTTTAAATAATTTCTACATAGTTTTTAAAGATAAATGTATTAAGTTTAAGGCACCTAGAACAGATAATGTTTACACATTAGATCTTAACTTGTCGTGTAGACAAAATGTAAATTGTTTAAATGTCAAAATTGATGAATCATATATTTGGTATTGAAGGCTTGTACATTAAAATGTTCATTACTTGAGAAAATTATCTAAAAATAAATTTAATTTTGACTTTTCTAATCTTAAATTGGACAAAAATAAACTATGTGATGCATGCTAAATGGGAAAGAAACAGAAGTCATATTTCAAACTAATTAAATAAGTTTCTACTTATAGACCTCTAGATATTTTCCATATGGATTTGTTTAGACCAACTAGAACTTAAAGTCTTGTTGGTAAGTCATTTTTTTATGTGTTATTTAATGATTTTTCAATATTTACATAGGTTTAATTTTTAATAATTAAAAGTGAATCTTGTTATTTTTTTATTAATTTTTTTAAACTTGTGAAAAATGAAAAGGTTGTCAAAAGCATTTCCTTGAGAAGTGATCATGGAGGTGAGTTTTAGAATCATTAATTTAATTATTATTAAACTAAGAAAGGAATTAAACATACATTCTCTACCCCTAAAACACCTCAACCTAACGGAGTTGTTAAAAGGAGAAATAGGAATTTCCAAGAAATTACTAGGACTATGTTATGTGAATATAACATTCCCACTCACTTCTGGGATGAATCTGTTAAAACATTGTCTTATTTAATTAACAAATCACTAATAGGACATATTTCAAAGAAAACACACTATGAGTTGTGGAATAATAAAAACCCCAAGGTAGGATACTTCAAAGTATTTGGATGTATGTTTTACATCTTAAACACCAAGGATAATCTTGGGAAGTTCGATCCAAAGGCTGATGAAGGCATCTTCCTAGGATACTCTACCACTTATAAAGCTAATAGAGTTTTCAATAAAAGGTCAAGGATTTTTGAAGAAACAGATCATTTGAAATTTGATAGAAGTGATCCTTTCGGACACAAAATGAGTCAAAATGATGATCAAAATAATTCAGTAAAAAATATGAGACCTAAACCTTTCTTTCATGACAAAAAGGATGAATATTTGGAACATGATTACATTAAACCAAATCCAATAAGTTTAGACACTAGTGAACCAGAAAATGTGTTTCCTATAAGAAAAAGAAACATTAAATACAATTCTTTATAAATAGTTATAGGAAACCTAGATGAGGGAGTGAAAACCAAAATAAATTTAGGAAATATAGAAGAATTATATTCCTTTTATCCTAATTAGAACCTAAATACATAGAATAATCTATATCATATGAAAGTTGGTTCTTAGTAATGTAGGAAGTTATAAATTAGTTTCAAAAAAAATAAGGTATGGTAACTAGTTGAAAGACACTCAAACTATCCTATAATTGGGGGAAATAGGTTTTTAGAAACAAGAAAGATGACCATGATGTAATAATAAAAAATAAGGATATATTGGTTTCCAAAGTATATAATCAAGAAGAAGAATAGATCATGAAGAAACCTTTTATCCCATAACTAGATTAGAAACTACTAGAATCCTTCTAGAATATATATCCTATATGAATTTTAAATTATATCATAAGGAAATAAAATATACCTTTTTAAATGGTTTTTTTAATGGAGGAAGTTTACATAGAACAAACTCCTGGTTTTGAAGATCCTCATTTTCAAAAAAAAATTATTTAAACTTATCAAGGCTCTATATGGAATCAAACAAGCTCAAAAGGTGTGGTATGAAAGATTAAATTCTTTTCTTTTAACAAATGGTTTTAAAGTGGGAATATAAAATCCTATATTATTTAAGAAAAATTATTATTCTAATAATTTTCTAGTACAAATATACAAAGATGATGTTATTTTCAGATCAACTAATCAAATATTATATAATTTTTTGCCAAAAATTATGAAAAAATAATTAGATGATAGGATAAATAAACTATTTTTTAGGATTTAAAGTTTATAAAAAATATTTCAGAAATATTTTAAATGAAATAAAATACATACTTGACTTACTTATGAAGTTTGGACATGAAAATAATAAGACAAACTAAACTCCTATGAGTTCCAATATCAAACTTTCCCCAAATGAAACTGGAAAACCAGTTGACAACAAGTTTTTTATAAGAATCATTGGAAGTTTATTGTACCTTGTTTCAAGTAGACCATACATTATGTTTTCAGTGTATTTGTGTAAGATTTTAATCTAATCCAAAATAATCACATTTTAATGTTGTGAAAATAATTTTAATATATTTAAAAGGAACAGTAACTCTTTATTTTCTTTTTCTAAAAACCACTTATTTTAATTTTATTTCATACTTGGATGATGATTTTTATGGATATATTTTAGATAGGAAAAACACCACAGGAACCTGACATTTTCTTGGTAAATCTCTCATGTATTGGTCAAGTAAGAAGTAACATTCTGTAGCACTAACAACTACAGAAGTTGAATATATTACTATAGTAATTTTTTGTGAATAGGTTTTGTCGATAAAACATACCTTAATGAAATTTTGATTTAATCTTAATCATGTTCCAATCATATGTGATAACATTATTTCTACAAACAACTTGAAGAATCCAAAAAATCATTCAAGAACAAAGCATGTTGATTTATGACATAATTTTTTAAGATACCATGCATAGAAAGATAATATATCTTTAGAATTTGTTTTTATATAAAAATAATCAGTAGATATTTTCACTAAACCCTTGTATATTGATATATTTTATTTCATTAGATTAGAATTAGGTATGTTTAATTTTATAAAGTAATATTTTATTTTATATTTCTCATATATACAATGAGAACATTATATTTTTTATTTAAATATTTATTTATGTCATCATTTCAATTAATGGCCACATATGGTAGGCCAAATCACCTACCATTATTATTAATTATTCTGAAAATACTACGTGACCCTTGATTACCATGAACAAAAAGGATTGAGTATCAACTCTATGCATGAAATGACTCACAAACCCTTTTGATCATTTTTCTTTCTCTTGGCCTAAACCCTTGTTACCCTAACCTTTTAACATTTAAATACCTAAACCTCTCTAAAAAAGGAAAAAAGGAAAGGATATGATGTTGATTCATCTAGAAGGATGAAATTTCATAAGATATCAAGGAAATTTTTAAGTGGAAAAGCCATTGATTTCAAGTGGTTGGACAGAAAAGACATGCTGTTAAATAAAGTTATCAAGCATCAAGGATGAGAATATGTTTTTGATGCATTTCAGACCTCATTAGTTTTTAAGAAGGAAGATCATTAGTTCTATGAGTATACTATTTTCCACTTCGGTGATAAAAAATACCTAGTAACTACAATTTCATGGTTTATTTTGGATAAAAATGATGTAATTTCATGTCATGGTTTGAAAAACCTGAATGCAAGTGTTTTAAGAAAAAGTGTCTTGCATTGGAATTTCTCCATGAAAAAGTTTATGCCTTTTCATTTGATGTTGGAAATAGACCCTACTCAGATTTATAGGGAGCATTAGAGTTTGCATAAGACACCAATAGTACTGTAAGAATTTTCTCATCATTCTGAGACTAGAAAAAATGATGGGGAAGAAGAAACTCTTAATCTAAGAAGAAAAGTTTGGGTTGGTATTCTATCAAGCCCACAAACTTTTTTTCAGGAGATCTCCCTTCCTTCTCATGTCTCTCCACCAATCTAAGTACCAAATAAAAGGATAGACACACTTATCACATGGATCTTCTCAATTGGTCAGGATAATGTAGTCTCTATAAGGTCAATAATATCTCCTCTTCTAGTTCAGTCTCACTCATAAGATATGGAGAGAATGGATGAAGAAATAATCATAAGAACAGATTCAAAATAATCATGTCACTTGGATAAAGTACCCAATGTCACTTATAATAAATTATCTCAAGAATATAGTACTGAATTTTAATAAGAAAAGGTTTCCCCTACTCTAAAATGAACTCAAAATGAATAAATACCAGAAACTGAAAGGGTCATTTTAAAAAGACCTCAGAATATCCTTTTAAAGATAGCATCTGAAGTTGAGACCTTAAAAGCTCAATTCATTGAATCTAATAAATAATTAAGGACTTTATGTGAAAATATGTCCTATGAAGATAGAATTCAGGAAGTTAGACTATTGATACATTCTGTCTTCGATAAATGTTCAGAAATACCCCTTGTTGGAACTATTGTAAGTTCAAATGATCATTCAAGGATTTTGGAACTATTTCAAGTAGTAGAATCAGTCACAGTAGTTATTGATTATATTCAATGTGAAGTTTTGACTAAAAAAATATGTCAAAACATCCAAATAACTATTGTTTATGAAGTTAGAAGAATATTGTCTATAATAAAGGAAGTTTTTGGATCTGTGGATTGTTCCATGAAATATATGGTTTCCTCACTTAACAAAAAGTTGTAAGAAACTCAAGAAAATTATCTACAAGTAAATAAGGGCATATGATTCATTATTAATATTCTATATAGGTTAGTTGTCACTCTTTCAAACAACTATGGAGACATGCATAAGAAAATTTAAGACATACATGAAGCAATGATGAGAAATAATAAGAAAAATTCCTTAAATGATGATGAATTAGTAGTTGATGCATTTAAAAAACTTTAGAAGGAGTTTATTTCTATAAGAAAAAATAATGTGTGTCTATCATAGAGATTTCGAACAACAAATTTGAAGTTTTAAGGAATTTGATAACCAAATATTCTGAGAATGGACACCTCTAAAACTTTTTAGGATATTTTTATCAAATAATATGGAATGGTCTTACAAATCTCTTAGAATTATGCAATCATGACATGGTAAAAATAATTGATGTGTGTTTTGGTTATTTTTTCAAATTTGTGGGAGAAAGCTTCATGGACCTCATATTGTTGATTGTTACCCATATTCCTCTCAGTATCTCAAAGAAATCTTTGATCTATTAGAGGATCACCAAAGGGAACATCAAAGGTTTGTTAAAGATACATCCTTTTTCTTACCTATACCATCCCTTAAAATTACCTTTACTTATAAAGATAAATATCATTTGGTGAATCCATAGAAAGTGTATTGCAACATATAGTCGATACTAGTTAGGTTTTCTCTTTAATATTGTGTTGGTCTTAGATAATCCTCACTAATGTTAGTTGATATTGTTGGAAAAACAGCTAATGTTCCACCTCCTTCCTCTTCATTACCTCACAACCAAACCCTCTCATTCAAGAAACCACCTACCAAAATCCACTTTTCATTATAAAAATTAATACTTATCCCTCTTTAAGTTTGTAAAATTTGTTGCACAATGGATGGGTCTTTTTGAAAACATTTGAAATTATTCCAATGTTTTTATGGAATTTAAACATTTGCATCTATTTATTTTAATATATCTTTTGGATGATCATAATTGTTTACTTTATGCTTTCTCTTACTTAATTCTATCCTATTAATAATATTTATGTTATGTTGATAATTATTAAGCCTTTATATTCAGCTAGTTTATGTTTATAGATTATTATTTTTTCAATATTTAGCTTTATTATCTTCTTATATTGGTATATCAATGTTTCATTATGAAATTATATTACTTACAAAACTTCGTTCCACAAACATATATCTATGTGAAATATAAAATGTTTTTCTATATTTCAGTTCTTTTTTAAATCACAAAAAGGGGGAGAAGAAAAGGAAAATATAAAATTTATCTTGTATTTCAAAAAAGGGGAGAAGAAATACTTTTAGAAGAAAATAAAAAGATATTCCTTTCTGAAAAGTTAAAATATTTTATAGAATTTTTTTTCCATTTGATGGGTTTTTTGATCATCAAAAAGGGTTAGATTGTTGTAAAAATTATATCGTTCCAATATATCTCCACTATATATGTTTTTATGGTTCAAAAAATACTAAATTTTATTCTAACAAGTTTTTTAAGTGTTTCAGATTACACTTATCTTGTGATGTATGTTAAAGTATTTGTCTTATGCAAGCATTTTGTATTATAAGAGTTAAGGAACATCTTCAGTTACTCAAAAATAGAAATAAGAATGTAATATTTTATCTTATAAATTCTATCCAAGATAATCATAACAGACATAAAAATGTAAAAAAAAATTATCCTTCTAAAAATAATATTCATAGCTATAATAATTTGAAGAAAATTGAATGCAACATCATAGTAGCATTTTTATCTTATGCTAGAGAATTATCTTACACAACATTGAAGACTGGTTATCCTATGGAAAACATATCCTATAATGAACAGTATGTTTAGTAGATATCCTATAAAGATCTGATGTTATAGAACAATGTGATTATCTTTACTAATAGTGTGATAATTAATTTCATACCTTTTATGTACATAAAATAAGTTTATCAATTTAAAGAAATATCGGACTTCACAAGACTTACCATAAATAGGAACTTTTAGAGAATGAGAAAATTTGGAGATTATGTTTGCAAAATAAATTCTATATTTGGAAAGACTGGATACAAACTCTTATTGGAATAGCTTATTAGGATCTCTGTATGGCTCATTATATTGTTGGAGTTATCATGTGCACAATTTTGAACATCATATAAAAGGAACAGTCACCAACAAAAAAAGAAGAGGTGAGAATGGAAAGAAGAAAGTAAATTTATTTTCCTTTCCCTTTTATAAAATTGGGGAACTGTACATATCGAGAATCAATTCATTTAGTGCTAAGATTATCAGCTCTATCTATTACATTGAAGATCATCCTCAGATACACTTGAAGTTTATATTTTCTCAGGAATAATTTTCATCTACTGTCAATTTCTGCTTACAAATGTGCACCAAAAGTGTTTCTCAAATCATGTATCTCATGTTTACCATGTTTTTACTTAGTATAGGAGTGTTGTTTAGACCATGGATAGCTATTGTAAAGTTATATCATGATTAAAATATCTTGTACCTTTATACTAAGTGATAACTTCTTATACTCACAAGGGAGCCCTCAGTAAAATAGATATTTAGTGAAAATCACCAAGATCGAGGAGTAAACCATTGGTGGAGTTGAATAGGGTATTTTTGTTTCCCGAACCATTATAAATCTCTATGTTCAATTTCTATTCGGTATATTTTACATTTTCACTACATATAATCTTATGGAAGAAAAGTTAATGTTCATACTTCAAATAGGGTGGTTATATATTTATATATTCTGAAGAATTATTTAAGAACTCAATTCACCCCCACTCTTAAGTTAATCAGTTAGTCATTATCTAGAACAACACATAAGCCGTGGATGTAGGAAAGAAAGTGTCACAATCATAAACATGGGATTTTTTATCTTTGTGAACCTAGATTCCCACCAACACATTCACATATAAAATATTTGGTAGACATAAATTTCATCATACTCACATTTTGTGAACCTAGATACTCGCTAGCCTATTCAGATGTAAAATTATGAGTAAATATAAATTCCATCACACTCACACTTTGTGAACCTAGCTACTTGCTAACATGTTCAAAAAAGATTTCTATCTCATGAGATATAATCCTTTACCCAATGAATTTTAGGGAGATATAGGCCAAAATTATCTCATAATCCATACATATATGTGCCACATGAAAATAATCATCACATCCTAAAATAACCCATGGAAATAAAATGGGTTTCTTATACTTTTCAAACAAAATCACATAAGGAAAATATTCATAATTCCATCAATATTTGTAACATGATATACCCATGGAAAAAAACTAGTATCCAAATATTTTCAATAAATATATAGGTAAATAAAATTCAATAAATATAATAGATCATATAGTATTTAAATTGTATAGATAAATGGTATATGGTTAAGATGATAATTTTTCCCCACTCAATCTATGTATGGAATCTAGGTGAAATTCAAAGGATATATGAATAAGGTATTCATAGAGGAAAGGAATTGGAAGAATAAATATGGTTTTATACTGAAAATTATTAAGTAAGACAAAGGTAGTGATGGATCATTTCAACAAAAGACAAGGATATTACATAATCCATCCATAGAAATTGTGTGGATGGTTAAATTTGAAAAACATCCTCAATAAAGCATAAGATATTTCAAAGGAAAGTTAAATTGATGAAAAAAACTATTAAGGAGTTTTAAATGTGGTAAATTAATAATGTAAGTGGAAGTTAAGGTGGTGGAAGTCTTTAATAGGATTAGAGGTATTGACATAAAGATTGGATTTGTGTAGGATTCTACTCATAAAGATAGGAAGGTAATGGAGTATGGTTGCACCATCTAAAATCTATTATATTAGTAGAGTGAAATAAATTATGATTATGGATAGATACATTGTATTGTAATCATATTTCAATCCCTAATAAAATAGATTAAAATATCCCCCCAAGAATTAAGACATGTTTCTTATCATGACAAAACCACAAGGGTCTGCCTAGCTGGCGATAAGCCAAGTGTGACTACCCCAAGCCTGCCTCCAATAGGCTAGGGGATAGAGACCAATGCTTAGTAGGAATAACACTCACATGGGAGGTCATAGCCTAAGGTACATGTATTCACACACACATCTCCAATCCCATACAATTCTGAAATGTAAAATACAACAGATACCAAATTCATGCACATGTCTAAATCCTATAATTAGAGTATAACAAAATACTAGAAAGTGGTAATGTCCAAATACAATCCCACAAGAAATGGTAAAGAATTCCACCTAATAGAAAGAAGGTAATACAGTCAAATGTGGCTCATGGAATGAACCTCGGTCTATCTAGACCAAAACTAAACTTCATATACTCCTGTTCCATTGAGAACCTCATTAAATAGTCGGTCATCTATATAAGACATGTCACGTGTAGGCAGAGCCCATATAGAAGTGAGTATAATAATACCCAGTAGGACCCCCAAAATTCACTAACCATATAGCATCAAAAATAGTAGTAAAATCATTATAGGGATATGTCAATAGAATACATAACAAGAAAATCTATATATACTCATAGTAAACACACCGTCTCAAGGTAAGGTCACAACCATTAATCTCAACAAGGATTCTTGGTCGAAGATTTCATATAACACTCGTTTGGGAGAACACACTCATGAGTTAGATAAAACTAATGGAATCCATTTGAGATGTCATGTCTGCCATGTCTCGTCATAAGAAGTACATGATCTAAGTCTGAAGAGATCGATACATAGAGAGGGATCACACCTAAGTCCATGGGGTATACCAAAAACCCAATCTGGATTAACCCACTAAGTAGGGGATCAATTCCCAAGTAGTGTTTTTTACAATGATTCTGAGAACCCCACCTATGGAAAATGATAATGATTGAGGATCTCACTTAGGCCCTGATAGAGGGATTCCAACAACTAAAACTGAGACTAAAGTTCCTTAGATGGGATCATATTTCTATGCACAAGATGGGATTCTATACTAATCCCTCAGGAAGAGGATCAAGGGAACACGCCTTAATCAAAATTTTCCAAGATGAAGGGATAAAGGGATCAAATTCATCTTCAGAAAAGTACACAGCATGTACTATAAGTACACAGTGTGTCTGTTCATCATCAGGTCTTTCTATGTATCACGGCCCTATCTCATGTCTATGTCTAAGTACATGGATCTACCTGTATACTCCTACCATGGCCATGCACCTGGTCATATTCTCATCTGGGTATTTAGTCGTGTGCTCCCAGAGCACACACGAAGTCTTCATGTGGGGTCAAATGTTGTGTGATGTAAATCACTTGTCGTGTGATATTTATATTCTTCATGGAAACCCTAGTGATTCACAAAGGGTACCACACGTCATGTGATCCAATATGACATGTCGTGTAACCTATAATTTTCCAAACACCATAGATATCCATGTGGTCACCTCCTCACTTATTATCGGCCATATTTCCCACCACCAATCACACTGTAGATGGTGGATCTGAGTGACTGAGTCTCTCTGTCACTTTCTTTTCGAATTTTGGCCATCAACCTTGATTGGAAGTCTCTACCGTCACACGCTGAAAACCTGTAATGGGTGTCCTAAAAAACAAACCACTTGATCATCCATAATCATCTTACCCTAAAAATGAAACCTTGATCACATCCATACCTAAAGTATTGATTTTTTTTTGATAAAGAATAGTCATGAAACAATTGGATAACAAGTATTCATCAAACCATGGGCCAAAGGAATTTCCCATGATGAACATGTGAAGAATGAGGGAAGAAATAAAAAAAACACAAACATGAGGAATTTAAATTATCCAATTTTCATGTTGGCCTCAATCTATTGTTGTTAGAATGAAAATAGAAGATATATAATATAATCACAAATAAAAATCCCCAATCCTGGATAAATCTAATCCATACCCATAATACGCTCAATCCATGAATTGATTTGTTAGTTGATTGGTTCGATTTCATTGTAGGAAAAATAAAACTGGGATAAATCCACATAAAAAATGTCCTAAATTTTTTTTGATCAATCACTATGGAATAATGAATCCATGAAATTTTCATTGGTGAGATCATTGAGATTTGTTGTACATCGATCTATAATTCATGTTCTAGTTTTTGTTCATTTGAGAATGATCCTTAAATAATTTTTTTGAAATATCTAGGATTGTGAAGATGACCCTGGTATTTTTTTCATAGAAGTTTATTTATAGATAAATATTAGGTCACAACAATTGTTTTAATAAAATAAATAAATTATTTTATTTATTTATTAATTTCCCCATGATTTAACTCAACCCAAATGTCCAATTCACTCCAATATTATGTTATTTCTAGGGTTAAACTCATGATCAGAACTCAAAGGAAGCCTCATATTTTTGATCTGAGACCTCATTTAGTAGTTATTCAACATTTTTAGGAAAACTATTCATTCATGCAATTTCATTTTTTTAATATATTTTGAACATTAATTTAGGGATTACTAGGCCTTAGAATCATGTTTTGTCTCAACCTCAAGTCTCTAAAATATTACTAGATATATTTTATGAAATTACATAGAAAAAATAGAGACACTACATTCTCCCCACCTTTGGGATTTATGTCCTGAAAAAAATACTGCACAAAGATATGTGGGTATTGAGCACACATTTGGGTCTCCCGCTCTCAGGAACTCTACTGAAGATTATTTTGCTTCCACTGTACATGCACTAAAGGAATCACTCACCTACATATGATATTCTCCTATTAATCCTCAATCACTATTGGGTAATCTAAAAAATTATCCCCATCCTAGTAAATAACATGTGACAAGTCATGAATGCACCTCCTCAACTGTGAGATATGGAAGACATCATGTACCTGGTTCAACTAAAGGGGGAGAGTCGAGTATTACACCACCTCACTGACACTATGAAGTATTTGGAAATGGCCAATGAATCTCATAGATAAATTATCACTACATTCAAATATCTGCAACCCACATTGAGGTGAAACCCATAGGAACACACGGTCTCCCTCCTTAAACTCTGATGTCCTTCATCTTTAATCCACATAATACTTATGATGGCTCTGTGCAGTCTTCATCTTCTCTTGTATGATCTGAAATTTCTCTATCATGGCTCGCACCAACTATGGTCCCATAAGTGATGACTCTCCTGGGTCAGTTTAGCATAGTGGTGACCTACAGGGTCTCCCATACAAGGCCTTAAATGATGTCATACTGATGTTTGAATGGTAGTTATTGTTGTTGTACACAAAATCCACCAATGGTAGATTATTCTCTCAAATACAGACAAATTATAACATGCAAGCTCATACCATGTCCTCTAGGACCTGAATGGTCCGCTCGGTCTTGTTGTTAGTATGGGGTGAAAATTCATGCTCAAACACAACCAATTCCCAAAGTATTCCTATAATACCTTCCATAATAGAGATTTGAAGTGAGCATCATGGTCAAAAATGATCATCGAGGGAACTCCATGGATTTGGAAAATATCCGACATGTAGAGTCATCCCAAGATCTCTACTGAACTCTACTCACAGATGGTTAGGAAGTAGAATGAATTGGTGAGTTGGTCTATGACCACCTAGATAGCATCATGTCCTATAGAAGTCCATGGAATCCTTATCATGAAGTCTATAGATATATCATCCCACTTCCACTCTAGCACCTCAAGGGGTTGAGCTAAACCCGTTGGAACCTGGTGCTCAGACTTCACTTGCTGACAAGTAAGGCATTCAAAGACAAACTTTGTAACTTCCATCTTTATCCTTGGCCACCAAAACTAGAATCATAGGTCCTAGTGCAACTTTTCCACACATGGATATACCTACAAAGGATATTTATGCAACTCCCTGAGAACATACTCTCACAAAGTCATTGTTTCCATTGTGTGTCCTCTAAAAAGGATGATGTGCTCCCCACCTTCATAAAATCCATTAGGATCATGTCTAGTGGATATCTGAGTATGCATGATCTCACATATAGTATTTCCATGAAGAGTATCCCTAACTTGTTGTTTAAGCGGAGGGCTAATAATTGTCAACTAGAGTTAAGTTGCACCATCTCTATACACTAAAGATATCTATAAAGAGTACAACTATTCTAACTCCTCACTCAATAACACTGAAAAAGATCTCATATTGAGAGAATATAATACCACATTCCACTTCCCAATAGTATAGACAATATCGAAGTCATATTCCTAGAGGAACTATATCCATCACCTCTATCTCAAGTTAAGATCCTTTTGAGTAAAGATATACTTGAGACTCTTGTTATAAGAATAGATGATAAATCTCTCACCTATAAGGTAGTTCCACCACATATTTAGTGTGAATATTAACACTGCTAGCTCAAGATCATAGGTAATGTAGTTCTTATCATGTGTTATCAACTAATTTGAACCATGTGAAATCACCACCTACCTCTAAATCATAATGAAACCAAGTCTAGTACCTGATTCATCTTAGAACACTACATATTATACACCCTCCTCCAGTAGTCTCAAGATGGGAGTGATGGTCAATCTCTACCTCAACTCCTAGAAATCCTGCTAACACCTCTCTATCCACATGAAAGGTTTCACATTTCAGGTAAAATATATAAAGGGAGATTATATCCAAGAAAAATAAGGTATGAATATATAATAGTATCTTTCCAACCCAAGGAAGATCCACACCTCCATCGCGCTCTTGGGCGGCTCCCAAGCTAACAGTGCCTTGAACTTCATCAATACTACCACTAAATTGTCTACTGAGATGACATTCCCCATAAAGTGGACCTATAAAATCCCTAACCATAACTTAGAAATATTTCTATAAAGATGGTGCTCTCAGAGTTCATCTAGGACCATCCTTAAGTGTCTCAAGTGATCCTACTTGGACACTGAGTACACTAGTATATCATCAATGAAGACTACCACAAACTGGTTTAAGAAAGGCTGAAAGATCAAGTTTATGAGTCCCATGAACATTTTTTGTTATTTCATCACACTAAAGGGAATCATCAAGTACTCATTTTGATCTTAACAACATCATAAATCCATCTTTATTATATCTCATCTTGTATTTCTAGTAGGTGATAGTTTGATCTGAGGTCAATCCTAGAGAACCATCATTCCCCTGTCAACTAAAAAAAGAGTTCATCAATAATAAGTAGTAGATACTTGTTGTTAAAGGTCACTTAGTTTGGGAGAAGTAATCCACACACAACCTCAAGCTCTTATATGCCTTCTTAGCGAACAAAATAGGGGTTGTCTAGGGTGAAACATTGACACTAACAAATCCCTTCCTCTGTAAGTCCTCCAACTACACCCTCGACTCATAAATCTCTAGGAGAGCCATATGATATGATGATAAAGATATTAAGTCCATCATAGGGTGTAGATAAATGAAGAAGTTTATCTCTTGGTGATGAGGTAAGTCAGGAAGGTCCTTATGAAATACATCCCCATACTCTTCCACCACTACAGGAAATAGAAAAATCATAACATCCACTACGCCAAGGGTTATTCTAGATAACTGGCATGTAATCGGATGAACCCTCCTATGCATGAGTCCATCCTACTCTACATGGGTTTCCTTTTCAGTGAAAAAGGAAAACCTTGTCCCATCACTGTAGAACATTGTATCCGCCACCTGAAATAGTCTATATGGTCATGAAATGTAAATAAAAAATCCATGACTAAAATGAATCCATAAAGCCTCATATCTACTATAAATATATCCTAAAATAAAATATTGCCTCCAAGAGTTAAGTCACACCATCGGTAGAAGTGTGTGATCACTAAGTTGCCTCCAGTAGGAGTCTCTAAGCACAAGGGTCAAGATAAGGGATCAACTGAAATTTCAAAGCCTCTAACCAGGGTAGTGGTATGAAAGAAGTGAATCATACCCATGTCTGTCAATACTATAGATAAATTAGAGAAGATGTAGATCATACCTCATATCTTTTCAAGAGCCTTTGGGTCATATGGCTTGATCACATGTAGTTTCCCTCTCCCCTGTCCCCCAACTCTCTAATCCTAGAATAGACTAATTGGGGGTGGTGGTAACAAGTCAAAACATCTACCACATCCATCTGCTCTCCCAAATCCTCCGCCACATCTGTTACCTTTCAAACCTACCTACTCTTACCACTGACTCTGTCTAGAAATCCTATCTACTGCTTCTATATCTGTTGCATGTTATGTCAGTAAATCTCATGAAAGATGCCCCTCATTATCACAAGAGTATCACCACCTCTATTTAGGATGAATAGACCCATCATGTGAGCCCTAAATTGTAGACCCTCTGTTCTAGGATCAACTCCTGAAACATATCAAATGTCCAAGTCCTTACATCTATCATCGGCTACCTTATACTAAATTCTATGCTCCCATGTTCCCACTACTAGCACCAAATTCCTGCGTCTACTCATCTAGGAAACTCTTGACCACCAAAGCATGATCCATCATCTCAACATATGTAGGAATACATATAGATATCATGATAGGTAGAATATCTCTATATATACCTTTCTCAAAGGTTATAGACTGAAATAACTTATCACACACCATATCCATCAAGGATTGAGAGTGGTTGGTGAACCTCACTGAATAAACATCCACAGTTGTTCTGCCCTTATGAATCTATATAAACTTCAATATAATAACATCACTCAATGTAGTTGGAGAAAACTCATTACTAAAAAGGAACTCAAACTTTGACCATGCAATATTTTACTCATCGTAAAACTAAGTCACTAACCCCCACCATCGTTCTACAGAGCCACGGAGAATGTTCGTTGCCAAGACCAACATCTATTTTTCAAGTTTCCTAAAGAGGAAAAAAACTCATTCCACCACCTCAAGACAATCCTCATATTACTAGGTGTATGGATCACCTCATGACCTAAGGGGTCGCTATTACTGAAGCTCATAAAGCATTGTCTACCTGCGTATCTTATCCTATGGTACTACAGGTTATATATTTTTCTCAACAAGTGGTGATAAGACTAGTGAACCAATTGGAAGTAACACCTCCTAAATAGGTCCATGTATTAAAGCCTTATCTCTAAAGAGATCATCCTCATGATCCTTTAGTTGAATCCTAACTAGAAAATATCATGGAGGAATCCTAAAATAGACAAGATGTACCATGATCAATGGGTATATCTAGATAATTAACTCAATAAGGACATAAAAACCACAAATAATTCCTATATAATGCATGTTTCAAAGTTTTCTTCCCCTAAAACTAGTTCCTACATGTACTGATTCAAAAATCTGGGATTCAGAGTCCTGGTAAATGGATATGTCAGTTTCCACACCAACACTAGATCCCCTGGTCTAAGAGAAAAATTAGAAACACTTAACATTGTTTCTAAAAACCCCAAATCAGTCTAACTTATAGAAAAAAAACTCTAAATATTTAGTTCTAAGATAGAACACACATATAATACCACTGTATTAAGACTCAACTCACTAGGGGCCCAGTTAGTAATAATCTGAGTGTGACTACCTCAAGACCACCTCTAATGGGCTTGGGGATAGAAACCAGCACTTATTAGGAATAACACTCACATGGGAGTCCTTATACTAATGTACTTGTATGCGCACACACATCTTCAAGCTCGTACAATGATGAAATTTAAAATACATCTGATACCAAATGAATGCACACATATAAATCACATAATCATAGTATTACAAAATATTGGAAATCAATAAGGTCCAAATACAAGCCCACCCAAAACTATAAAGAATTAAAACCTAGTAGAAAGAGGGTACTATAATTAAATGTGACTCTTGGAATGAACCACGGTTTATATAGACCAAAACTAATATATTTATGCCCCTAGTCCATTAAAAAAGCTATTGAATGGCCGATATTCTAAATAAGACATGACGCATGCAGGAAGATATCATACATAGGGGATTATAATAATACCCAGTAGAACACCTCAAAATCACTAAGCATATAGAATCAATAATAGTATTCATCTCATCAATGGGATATTTCAACAGCATGCATAATAATAATATCAAAATTTACTCATAATTAACACATAGTATCAAGGTAAGTTCACAATCAGAAAGATATTCTAGGATTCATACTTGAAGTTACCATATAACACTCATTTAGGAGAACACACTCCATAAACCAGATAGCATTGTTTCCGACGCTTTCGCCGGGGCGCGCGCATCCTTCTGTGGAGGACGCGCTGCTGTGGCCCCGCATTCCCGCTTTCCAAAGGCAGGCGGCATTCGCTCCTTATTCAGGGACGTCTGCTCCTTGATCGAAACGGGATGATGGGATGTTGGTTCTTCCTTCCGTGGATTCCTCCTCGGAACTCATCACCTAGTCCGGGTCTCCCTCATAGATTTAATACGTTGTTCGTGAAACTCTTCCTAGTGCCATGTTTCCATGGATGTCGGTTAATTACACTGCTTCTGTCGGGACATTCCAAAGGGTCCAGTCAGGGCAGCAACCTCCAGTCGGGGGAGTAGTCACGTTGAGGCATCAGTAGCGTATCTGGATGCTGGGTACCTAGCATGTCTGTCTATTATCCCTGGTCACAGGGCTTCTCGAGGGCGTGGGGGCCCGAGGCATCCCACATCGAGCGCGGGGAATTATATGTCATAGACACATATCTGAGGTTTTCCTCAGCTTCCCATGTTTAACATAGGGTACGCCGCAAGTTTAACGTCCAGCGGAGACAGATCAGCCCGGTCGGAGCATTAGCTAGAGTAGATCAGATTGAGGGATTTCCCTTGAAGGGGTGCCAATACCGGGACCAGCCCATGGGCGGCTGTGAAGAGGAGCGTACCGACATGGTCTCACCGGGACATGACGGTCCGAACGAGAATCAGGGTGGATGATGGATGAACAAATGTAGTGGAGGGGGGAATGGCAAGGAACCGTTGCAAGGGCGACGATGAAGTTGGGATTGAGCCTTGAAGAGGCTTCCTACGTATCCCCGTGGCAGAGAATCAAAGTCTGCATAGTTCGGGATGGTGTCGGTGAACCGACATGAGGGTGGACCTTGGTCCGATGGGCATCATCAGCAAACTGACGTGAACGGGGAGGACCAGGAGGTTCCTAGTGGTGGTGGGCTTGGACCTCGTGGAGGCTTCCTACGTACCATGTCGTGACATGGATCAAAGACCATGTAGTTCAGAGGGGGATTCGTCAGCGAACCGACGTGAAGGTGGACCTTGGTCCGACGAGCGGTGGGCTTGAACCTATGGAAGGCTTCCTACGTACCATGCCTTGGAATGGATCAAAGTCCTCGTAGTTCGGACGATGGAATTCGTCAGTGAACCGACATGAATGTGGACCTTGGTCCAATGAGAGATGGGTTTGAACCTCGGGGAGGCTTCCTACGTACCATGCCTTAACATGGATCAAGGTCCTCATGGTTCAAAGGGTTGATGGAATACAGTTTAACATCATGCGGGACGGTAGTGAACCCTGACGTGAATAAATGACGGGCGTTGGGCTTGAACCTCGGGGAGGCTTCCTACGTACCATGCCTTGGCATGGATCAAAGTCCCTGTAGTTCGGGATGGCGGTGGGTGTCCGAGAACCGACATAAATGAGGGACCTTGGTCCGATGGGAGATGGGCTTGAACCTCTGGGAGGCTTCCTACGTACCATGCCTTGAAATGGATCAAAGCCCTCGTAGTTCAAAGGGTGGTCACAACAGCTTGCCGTCGGACTGGAATGCAGTTTAACGTCATGCTGGACGAAGGTAGAACTCGACGTGAATTGGATGATGGGTGGGCTTGAACCTCATGGAGGCTTCCTACATACCATGCCTCGACATGGATCAAAGACCTCGTAGTTCAAAGGGTTTCATCAGTGAACTAACGTGAATGTGAACCTGGGGGGTCCACTTGTGGTGGGCTTGAACCTCGTGAAGGCTTCCTATGTAGCATGCCTTGACATGGATCAAAGTCCTCATAGTTCGGGGGAAAATGGGGGCTTGGCACACCGAAAAGGAGACGGTTTGGGCCAATGATTGTTGGTCTTGAACCTTAGGGTGGCTTCCTACGTACCATGCCTTGACATGGATCAAAGACCTTGTAGTTCAAATGGGTGTGCAGTTTAATGTCATGCGGGACAAGGGCATACAGTTTAACGTCATGCTGGACGAAGGCGTACAGTTTAATGTCATTCTGGATGAGGGCATACATTTTAACGTCATGCTGGACGAAGGCGTGCAGTTTAACGTCATGCTAGACGAGGGCATACAGTTTAACGTCATGCTGGACGAAGGCGTGCAGTTTAACATCATGCTGGATGAGGTGTGTAGTTTAATGTCATGCTGGACGAAGGCGTGTAGTTTAACATCATGTTGGACGAGGTGTGCAGTTTAACGTCATGATGGACGAGGTGTTCTCATAGCCAATGCCAGCTCTAATCCCACGTGAGTCATGCTCGGTGTGAGAAACAAGAGACGACAAGGACCTAACGATCACGCCACGAAGGGTGCGTCCGTGAGAAGTGAAGAGGGTCTTACGCGTTAGGCGGCCCATGGTGCTGGGACTTACTCTATGATGGAGGCCCGAAGTGCCACAAAGTGCAGCGAAAGAGGGATTTGGGACCAATGATGGTAAGTGCCTCGTTCCCTATCACGCCCTCCACATACCTTGGTAGTGGGGAAGTATGGAGATGCAGGGGTGCATCCATCCGTTGGGGATCTAGGGTCACCCTTCTCCTGAGAACATACGCCACTCCAGGAAGGAGGATATCATCCCTTATGGATGGGTGATTCCCCTCCCGTGGAGACGAGTGGCGTAAAAAATGTTCAAGCTCGGGGGACCCTTCGTGAGAGGCACGAGGTCGGGTCACAGTTTAACGTCATGTGTTGAGGACGTGGTGCTTGACAATTTAACATCCTGCAGCTTGGACGAGGTGGGTTCACTCCTCACCCCTAGGACTTACATAACTGGTACCCTCTGGTCCTTGGGGGAGGGAAGGTACCGGCAAGGCCATGGTCAAGGGGGGTTATGGAGCGAACCATCGAGGGGTCCACGTTAGCGTGGCTATGCGAAGGAGCAATATCCATTAGCGTGCCTATGCGAAGAAGCATTAGGTGAAGCAACGCTACAAGTGGTATTGTCCGTGGGACTTTGAAATCACATTGTGCATACTTGGAGGGTCGCATGGGAAGCGGAATTTCCAAGCAAAGGAATGTGCTTCGCGAAGCGGAGTGCCTTAGCCTTAGCATAGGGCATAGGTGTGAGTGGTGGGTGCTTCGCGAAGTGGAACAGTATTTGCAGAGCACTGCCTCGCAAAAAAGAGGTGCCTCGCGAAGTAAGGTGCTACGAAGAAGTGTGCTTCGCGATGTGTAGAGATCCTGCCTTAGCATAGGGATCACTAGTACAGGTTGGGTGTTTCACGAAGCATAAATGCTTCGCAGCTGCTCGGGTTCCCTTGGGAATCCCCTTCCTTCGCTAATTCCCTTGAGCTTCGCGAAGGGCATCCCTCTCGGAAGAGGGGCTCAAAAAGAGACAAAGAAAAGGCGTCATGCGAAGTAGAAGTACATCGCGGAGCTCATGATTCCCAGGGCAAAGAGTGCTTCGCGGTTCGGGAGAGGAGAAGCCGAAAGGTCGGATTGTCTGTCCCCAGGACTCAGGGGGAGCCCCGTATTTATAGGCAAGGGGCGCCGCGAAGCCGAACTCGCGTGCCGCCAAAGGTGCTTTGCGGCGGGCTCGTGAACGTCAAACGCATTCGCGGAGAATTACCGCCTCCGGAGCTTCGCGGCGGGCTCGCGAACGTCAAACCCGTTCGTGGAGAGTTGCCGCCTCTGGAGCTTCACGGCGAGCTCGCGAATGTCAAACCTGTTCGTAGAGGGTTACCGCCTATGGAGCTTTGCGTAACCGCGATGCTCGGGGTGCTTCGCGGCGGTGCTTCGCGAGGCAGCGTGTCGGCCTTCTTTTCTGTCCCTTCCTTTCGTGCAGCATTTTGGCGCCAACAAGCATTGATGGCATCCATTTGAGATTTTATGCACATTGGGTCTGTCCATAAGAATTACACATTGGAAGTCTAAAGAGATCGAAACATATATGGGAATCACACTCAATTACATGGGGTATAACAACAACCCAATCTGGATTAACCTGTTATATAGGGGATCGATTCCTAAGTAGTTTTTCTCACAACAATTATGAGAACCCCACCTAGGGAAAATGTTGATGATAGAGGATCTCACTCTAAGCATCACAGAGGGATTACAACAACTCTACCCAATACAAAAGTTCATTAGAGGGGATTATTATTCTATGGATAGGATGTCATTATATTTCTATGTCCAAGTACATGACTCTACTCATGTACTCTTGGCCTGGTTGTGTGCCTGGCCATGTTCCTAGTCGAGTGCTTGGTTGGGTGTCTGGCTGTGTGCTCCTAGAGCACATTCCAAGTCATCAGGTGGGGTTACACGCTATGCGATGTGAGTGTTTTTCTGTGTGATATTTATCATCTCTATAGAAACCCTAAATCCATATAGAGGGCCCCACATGGAATGTGATCCCGAATTACACACTGTGTAACATGAAATTTTCCAGAAACGATGGATCATCACATGATCACCTCCTCTGCTGTTTTCACCATCATTTCTCACCGAAAATAACACCGGAGATGGTGGATATGAGTATATGATTCTTTCCATTTCTTGATCACTGGATTTCAGCCATCAACCTCGATCAAGAGCCATCATCATCATGTCATTTCACTACTACACACCAAAAACCAACAATGGGTATAAAAAAAACCAAACTAATTAATTATCCATCATCATTGTTCCCCACAAACATAGCCTCGGTCACATCTGTACAAATGGTATTGATTTTTTTCACTAAATAATGATCACAAAACAATAAAATATCAAGTATTTTTTGAAACACAGGCCAAAGAAATTTAACATGATGAACATAAAAAAGAAAGGGAGAAGAAATGAACAAAACAAAAACATGAGGAACAAACCTTATCCAATGATCATGTTAGCCTCGATTTATTGTTTTTATAATGAAAAATGAATTGATATAATATAATCAACAATAGAAATCACCAATCCCAGATAAATATAACTCATACCCATAATATGCATGATCCATGAATCGATTAGTTAGTTGACTAATTCACATTTTTCATAGTAAAAATAAAATGGTGATAAATTCACATAAAAAATATCTTATCTCGATTTTGATCAATCACTGGAAAAGAATGAATTTGCATAATTTTCATTGGAATTGTCCTCAAGATTCATTTCACACTAATTGATGATCCATGATCTAGTTGTTGTTCATCTAAGAATTATTCTCCAATGCTCTCTCCCAAATCTCTAGGATTATGTAGTTAACCCTTGGATTTTTCCATAGCATCGTATTTATAAAAAAAATATTAGGTGACGAAAATTGTTTTAATAAATAAATAAATAATTTTATTTATTTATTTATTAATCTTCTGATAACTATGATCAACCTGAATATCTGATGTGCTCTAATTTTATGTTGCACCTAAAGTACAACTCATGCTCTAAACTCAAAAAAAATGTCTCAGGTTTCCGATCCAAGCCCCCGTTTTGGAGTTATTGCACTTCTTTAGAAAAACTGTGTGCACGTACAATTTAATGTGTATAATATATTTCAAACATTGATTATGACCCCACCTTGACTCGAAATCACATTCCTAGTCTCAAAAATATTACAATATATATTTGAATAATTTACATGGAAAAACAAAGACGTTACACATCTAGAAAATAAAAAAAAATTGTTTTGTTTTGTTTTTCTTTATTTTCTTTCGATCATTATCTTCCAAAATTCTTATCTAGGTTGTTCCTAGTTTTGCATTATATTTTGGTGACTTATTTGTGATTGTTTTCAAAGTTCCAGTGCTAATATTTAATCATTTATGTATGATCCCATGTTTGGAAATAAGAAATAGGAGTTTTTAGATATGTACCTTATTTATCTTAATTTTTGTGATAATTTTTTAACTAAAAACTAAAACCAAAATTGTTGTGAAAATATCCAAAATATGAATATAAAACTGCAATAAAAATATAACTTCTCTAATGAAACCTCTGTTTTTTAGCATATGATACCATTGGATCAACCTAATAATCTCTTAATTCAACCCTTGGTGTTCTATGGTACTTTCCCTATTAAGTTATAATCATAAAATTTTATAATAATATGTTCAAATATTTCATAATGGTTCATAAAACATGTGAATTAACTAAGTAATATGCCTTGGGAGTGTCTATCTTGGTGTGAAGTAAGGTATCTTTATTATACACCAGGTCATGATTGAGCTAATACCCAATACACCCCCTTTAGGTTTATTACCTATAGGTATATCTATACCTAATCTAAATCCACTTTCCAGTATCTAGAAAGGGAATTTATTGCTTAGACATCCACATAATCTCTAATTCACCAAAACTTTAGGATGTTTTTCTAATGTTAAAATTATATCTAGGGTTTTCTCTAGGGTTATTCTTAACCTAAACCTAATATAACTAAACTAATATATAAAAATAACTAAAATTTTCTTTGATATAAACTATAATGACTCAAGATAAACATACATAAATAATAAATGTATACCATTGTTTAATTAATACATCTCACAAATATTATCACAACCCAAGGACCTAATGGTTTAGTGTCTTGGATACTAGAAACATGAAAACACTTATTTTATATGCTATAAACATTTTTCTATAAACTAAATTCACTCTTATAAATTTCATGATATATACTCATATTCAAATCCTAGGGAAGAAAAATATAAGAAGTAATGAGTTTAAATTATTAGTAAGAGATAACATATCAAAGGCCATAATGGTTAGATCATAAACATGTGGGAAGGAACGAATAAGGATAAAATATGAAATTTAAAAGAAAATAAATTAATAAGTGTTAACTATAAGCATTAAAGATAAACAAATCATCTCAAATGATAACACTTTTACCATGTATTGATAAAATAAAACATGAAACATATAACATAATCCATGGAATATAGGAAATAAAGTGTCCAAATTATAAACATAAGATTTATTATCTTTGTGAAAAGTGTTTCCCACTATCCCATTCACACATAAAATTATGAGTATAGATAAATGACATCACACTCACTCTTTGTAAACCTAGATACTCACTAACCAATTCAAACAAAAAAATTTGAGTATAGTTAAATGTCATCACACTCACCCTTTGTGAGCTTATAAATATACTAACCTATTCACAAAACATATCTATATCATGATATATAATCCCCTAACTAATGAATTTGAGGGAGATATAAGTCTCACCCATATCATAATCCATACATATGTGTGCCATATAAAAACAATCATCACATCATAAAATATCATATGGAAGGAAAATGGATTTCATATAGTTTTCAAATGGGATCACATATGGAAATCATTCATAATTCCATCAATAATTATAACATGATATGCCCATGGAAAATAAACTAGTATCCAAAGATATTTAGTAACTCTCTAGGAAAATACCATTCATTCAAGATAATAGATAATATGGTATTTACACCATATAGATAAAGGGTATATGGTTAGGTCAATAATTTTTTTCCCACTCAATTGATGTATGGCATCTAGGTGAACACCCTTCAATCAAAGGAGTTATGAATATGGTATTTATCATAAAGAAACCCAGGTTATCCCCAAATAAGACCCGCAAATGTTCTATGGAAAGGTTTATAGGGCCTCCTTGATACCCAAAGGCTAATAATAAGTGTTAGGGAATCATAGATAAATCATTGGGGATGATTTCAACCAACAATAATAAACATAAAATAAATTAATAAATAACACAACACAAAAAAGATACACCGGTCTCTAAACATAAATAAAAACATATCAAGATCTAGATACATATACCAAAATAAAAGCTATAACCAAACCAGAACCAAAACAATCTCCATGTGACCTCTTGGTCACCACCATCCTCAAGACCAACATGCTCCATGAGTGAACCCAAAATGGAACTTGGACTTGAAAAACAACTCATTTTTACTATTGCAAAGTAGAATAAATGAGGTGTGAGTAGACAATAGCTTAGTAGGTAATCAACAAATAATCCATACATTTCCTTTCCCAAAAAAATCCATAAACACTTGTTCAAAAATAAAGGTATAAAGTATGTTTTTGTCACTTTTTATAAATAAAAGCAAAAATCTTTTCCAAATAATTTTTAATCCATTTCTCTATATTCCATAAAACACTTTTTGTTTCAAACCCCATTTTTGAAAACCAATCCTAACAACAAAAACAAAACCTAGGTAAATTCATAAGTAAGAGGGATCAGATCCAAACACCAGTAGAAGGATATATCAGAAGAACCATACCAAAAGAGTAAGTAGAATGAGTATAAATATGTAAAGGTAAACAAATAAAGGATCCAAAGTAACAAAAAATATAAAATAACATACAATATAAATAATAATGGGAATATTCTAACCATATCAAGATGTGGCCCTATATGTACTCATTTTAGAACCATCTATTTGACATAACAATGAAACCCATAGCCAATTACCAACCTAGATTCTCTCAACTAGCCTCACTAGTGGTATATCTCACCATGGCCATTAATCTACTAGGTAGATCTAGTCCTTCTAATTAGGACTAGATTAACCATATCTCAACCCTCTAGATGACATCTAGGGTCCCGTGAAAAAATTATAAGGGAAATGTAAGGTGGAAAATGCATGTTTGACATTAACCACAACCCACAGATGGAAACATGCAAACTAATCCCACCTCCCTAAAACTAACACCATCCATGAAAAGACCCCCTCAGCTGGAAGACTTCTATAGTGGTGTGTATCATACAAAAAACATTTTTCAGGTACCAAAAAGTCCAAATCATTCTTAAGAGTTCCAAATCATTTTCCAAGAAACACTTAAAGGTACCAATCAATCCTTAAAATTCTGAGAGTTTGGAATCACTTCCTAAAGAAACGTCTAAAAGTACCAAACTTTCCTTAGAGTTTGAATTCAAAAATAACTTTCCAAGAAAAGAATATTTATTTCAAAAAACATTTCTAAACTAAGGTAATTGTCAAAATGAATTTACAAGGTTCCAAATGGGGCTTTGGAGTAAACTTTTAAAAATAATTTCTTGAAACTTCATTTGAAAAACATTTTGAAATTGGGAAATTATTTGAGGAAAACATGGTTTTAAAAAGAGGACATTCTATAGAATTTTCAATTTATATAAATGCACGCATATATATGCACATCTCATGAACATATGGATATGAACATATCATCAAAATATATATATACATCCATATTAATTTATAATAAAAATAATATAATGAAGCATCATAATGGAATACAAGACTTATCACATAAGAATAAAAATCATAAAGAGGTCAAAACCCATACAAATCACAAGTCCATTTGTCACCTGATTTTATAAAAACTCAAAAACATACAAAAAACACTTTAAAACCCTAAATCCATTTGAAAGGACACTTTTAATTTTAAGAAACACTTATTGTACATATACCAGGAATACATATAGGTATAACTATGAAAATACTTTCAAAAACACTTTTTCATCAAACCACTAACATAGAAAGACAAAAAATAATAATTTTACAAAACTAAAAGAATGAGGAAGACAATCAAAATTCATTTATGAATTATAAAGTATCACTTGGAATGTTTCATAAAGTACATGGATGAAAATACCTACCTTAAAGATGTGAGAATTTTATGATACTATGATAATAGGACATGGAGAACCCAAAAACAAAACTGCACATGCTAAACTAAAAGAAAAAACATTTCTCCATCAACCCTCATCCTCTATATTTCTTCTAAGCGGTAAAAAACCAAGAAATGGGAAGAAATAAGGAGAGGGATAAGAAAGTGTACCCAATAATAAATCCACCAAGAATCTATGGAGGGGGCACCTTAAATCCAAGAGTAGGGGAGGGGGTTCCCAAGGATTTTAAGGATCTGATCAAATTAATTTGAGAGGATAAAAACCCTTTGTGGTTTTATTTATAGAAGTTGAAAACTTGGAGTTTTGACTTTTGGAGATTCGGGGAAAGCTGCATGGTTAGGATGCACAGTTTACCACACTATGCGCCAACCATATTCACCCTAATGGAAAGACAACTTAGCCTCACACAGTTAGGATGCACAATTTAAAGACCATGTGCCAACTGTGCTTACCCCTCTAAAAGGACAAGAAACCCTCACAAGGTTTGGACACACAATCTGAAAACTATGCACCATCCATGAAAAATTACTCTATCAATATTTTAGACACCCCCTTATTCTTGTCGTACAGTTTTCTCTAACAGTGTACAAGTCATGCACCAGTCGTTAGACACCCCAAAAAGGTTTAATGGTTACTTCTAATACCCACATGGTTTGTACTTAACCATGTTTTAATTGTGTACAACAAACTATACAAGAATAAAATGAATTAAAAATTCCTTTTTGATTAGAAAGTCACATAGTTTTACCTAAACTATGCACATATCCCAAAACCATACAAAAACTTCAAAACTCAAAATTTATATTTGGGGTTCTTCTTAAAAACCAAAAAAAATATAGGACTAGGAATGAAATGAATTAAAAAAGAAAACTAGGGTTTGGGAATGATAATCCTTCCCACTATAAAAACTTTATTCCCCCAAAAAGTCACAAAGTCTAAGGTGAGGAATAAAACTAGAACAATCAAACCCAACTATAAATCTCTGGAATGAAATCTCTAACTTGGACAAAAACTTAATTAAACCACCTACTCTGTAGTGAAAAATTTTATCCAACAAGTCACACCTAACCATCTCAATAAAGAATCATAAAGATATTCATGGTTAATCTTCCCACTATTTAGGAACCCACTTGTATGATGCTTGAACTAATAATGTCATTCTACAGAACCATCAACCTCAAACACAAGAAGGTCCCAACCAAAGAAACTCAAACATGGAACTAGATAAAACAATAGTTCATAACTCATTAAGAGACATTTATCTTCAAATAGGCATGGAATATTGAATCACCCAAGAAACATGAAAATAAAAGACAAAAAATAGGAAATAACAAAACAAATAATAAGATAAGAAGGGAAAAATAAAGAAAGCCATAAAAATGGTTGCCTCAAAAACTCATAGGGGAAGGTATGATAAGATATATAAGTTGAATTGACTTATTTTTCTTCTACTGAGGTCTCATCCCATATAATTTTTTAGTATGTCTCATCCGACCACACCAACCACAAGTCATTGGAGTGCTATAGTACGATGTCTTAGAATTTCCGAATTGACCATACTAAAAACACACAAGAAAGTGTCCCTATTGATGGGAAGTAGGAACTGATGAGTAATACTCTTCTAGAATATGTTCCTATGGTTTACACTCTTCATGGGATGGGGGACCCTTACCGACACCAAGAGAAGCCAGGTTACCAACCACCACGAGCTACCCTATGGAAACCAACTCAGCTAAAAACACGTCGTTCACTAATTTCCTGATCAATAATTTCCCAGAAGAAATAAATTGATCCTTGATGCCCAAAATAAGACCCCACACAAAGAGATGATCTTTCAATAGATCGCTCGATGCCATTTCTAAAGAAAAAGGAACCATCTTCTTGAAGTGGTCAAAATACCCCTTCACCATCTGTTGACCTTTCTTAATACCCATAAACTTTACCACTTTATTGAATTTCATCTCCTTAGGGATAAACCATTGAAAGAAATTGGTCTTTAAGATCTCCCAAGTCATTATATCATGTAACAAGGATAGAATGATCAAATCCCACTGGTCCAAACCTAGTCCCTCAAACATACCTAAGAAAAATATCACCCTTAAGGTTTCTTGAGTTCTCAAGGACCTAAATATCCTTTAAATTTCCATAAGTCACTTGGAAACCTCTATCATAACTCGATCACTATAGAAAACAGGCAATGATTGAGAATAAAATTGCTCTGTCACTCCATTGGGAGTTTGGTCAAGGTCAAAAACCAGAAGAGACTACTTAGAAAACCTTAGGACCTTTCAAATTTTTATATTATAAATAATATAAAACACAATCAACATCAAACCAAAACTGAACCATGATAAATCGTCAAACTAATATACAAAACTCCTAAACCAAGATGTAACATAAAAAAACCCCACTTTCAAAAATCACCATTTACATTTCAAATTAAAATCCATTTCACTTACCACAATCATTTACAAATCCAATTTCCCATCTCAATACCTCTTGAACAAAAATAATTTCTAACTTAACCACTTTTAAAATCCCAAAGTAAAACATTCACTTGCACTTTGAAACCACAAATATCATCAGAAAAGAATCCCCTTTTATCAAAATTAAAAAAAAATTAAAAATCAATTTCACTTAAAACTCATTAACACCAACCATAATCAAGATGATTTAATCACTCACATCTAAACATCTTAAATATGGAATTAGTGTTCATGCATAACTTGGCCACATGGTTTAGAATACCATGTTCTAAGCATGTATCATATACTAGAAGTATATAGAACCATACACTCAGGCTTCACATGGTTCTTTATACCATGAAAAATCACTTTGTAACACCATATCACTCCATTGTTATTCTCCAAAACACATAAACTAATCAAACCAAAAAAAATAACTAAAAACATAAACCCAAAATCACAATTAAAGACTCAAAACCCAAAAAACACTAGAAACTCAAGGCTCAGGATGAGAAAGAGTTCATGTAACTCTTCCCATAGATACCTCTTGAGTCCAGAAAATCCTATCTCCAACATACCTAACACCCTAAATTAAAAAGGGTTGCTCTGATTCCATTTTTTCATGAACCATATCAAGTCATCCTTGAACTAGACACTCGAACCAATCCATGGAAAGGCCCAAAGGACATCCTTGATCCGCATAGGATAATGAAAAGCATCAAGGTATCATAGATAAATCATTGGGGCTTATTTATCCCAATAAGCATAAAGATAAAATAAATTAACAGAGCATGAAACACAAGGAAGATACACTAACCTTTAAACATAAATAAATACATAAAAGATCCAGATATAGAGACCAAAATAAAAAATACAGCCAAACTAGAACTAACACGATCACCGTGTGATCTCTTGGTCACCACCATCCCCAAGACCAACCCACTCCTTGAGTGAACCCAAAATGGAACCTAGACTTGAAAATATCTCAGTATACCAACATAGAGTTGCACAAGTAGGGTGTGGGCATACAACATCTCATTAGGTAAGCACCATAGAATCCATAAATTTCCTTTCCCAAAATAGTCTATAAACATTGGTTTGAAAGTAAAGATATAAAGTGGGTTTTCATTACTTTTTATAAATCAAATCACAAATCTTTTATCGATCTTTTTTAAACAATTTCTTGACATTAAACAAAACACTTTCCATTGCAAAAAGCTAGTTTTTAAAACCAATCCCAAAAAAAGAAACATAACCTTGGTAAATTTGTAATCAAGAGGGATAAAATTCAAACACCAATAGTATGATATATTAAAATAACTATACCAAAAGAGGAATTGGAATGAGTATAAATATTAAAAGGTAAATATAGTAAAAATCCAAAGCACCAAAACTCCATAATAGAACATACAATGTGCATAATCAGGGGAATAACCTAACCATATTGAGTAGAGGCCCTAGATGTACTCGATTTGGAACCATATAGCTGTAATAACAATACGATCCATATCCAATCACCAAACTGGATACTTTCAACTAGGCTCATTAGTAGCACAACCCACATTTATCTACCAGGGGGATCTAGTTTTTCTAATCAGGACTAAATAGTGATTATATCTTAACCCTTTAGATTACATATAGGATCCCATGAATATAGTATACGGGAATTTTGTGGTGAATAATACATGCTTTAAATTAACCATTACCCATGGATGGAAACATGCATACCAATCCCACCTCCCCAACACTGTCATCATCCATGTGAAGACCCTCTCAACTGGAGGACTTCCATAGGGGTGTGCGTAATACAAAAAATATTTTTCAAGTACCAACTAGGACTAATAATTTTTAATATTTCCAAATCATTTTCTCAGATAAAATTAAAGGTACTAATCAGGCTTTAATATTCTGAGATTTTGTAATCAATTCCTAAAGAAGCATCTAAAAGTACCAAACAAGCCTTAGATTTTGAAATCCAAAATCACTTTCCATGAAAATAACCTTTCTTTCAAAAACCATTTCCAAAATAAGGTAATTTTCCAAATTTATTTCCAAGATTCCAAATGATTCTTTAGAGAAAAATTTAGAAAAAAAATTACTTTAAACTTCATTTGAAAAACATTTTGAAACTGGGAAATCATTTGAGGAAAACATGGTTTTAGAAAGACTACATTATATGTAATTTTCCATTTAAACACTTTCACACATCTATATTCAAAACTTTTACACATATAGATATGAACTTATCACATTGGAATATATATGGACTTACATATGAATATCAAAGGCTCATTCAAAGAATACAAAAAACATAATAATGAAACACAAGATTTCTCACATAAACACCAAAACCGTAGAGGACAAAAACCCATACAAAGAATAATTACATTTTTCACATGATTCTATACAAACTATAACATGGATAAAAAATACTTTAAAACATATAAATCCATTTTAAAAGCCACTTGTAATTTTAAAAAATACTTAGAATATATATACCTTGAATGAATATGGGTATGACTATGAAAATCCTTTGAAAACCCATTTTTCATCAAACCACCAACATATAAATCCAAAAAAATAATTTTATCAAACCATGAGCCTGAGAAACAAAATTAAAATTCATTTAAGAAATCTAAATCATCAAATTCCATGTTCCATAAAGGAAATGGATGGAAACACCTACATAAATGGTTTTTAAATGCGATGAAACTCCAAGCATGGGACAAGGAGAACATAAGAACCAAATAAAACACCCTAAAGTAAAATAAAACAGAAATAATCATCAAACCTAATCGTGTAGAGTTTTTATAAAAGTTAATTAATCCAAGAAAGAGTAATAAAGAAGGATAGGGAGAATGAATGTTACCCAATAAGAAAAACACCAAGAATCAAAGGAAGAGGCACCCAAAATCTAAGAGAGGGAGAGGGGAGGTAAAATAAGGCTCCAAATGGGATATTAAAATGAATGTTGGAGGATAAAACTCCTTTGTTATTTTCATTTTTCAGGGGAAAACTTATAATTTAAATTTTTAAAGATTCTAGGAAAGTCTCATGGTTAGGCTGCACAGTTTACCAAACTGTGCGTACCCTACTAAAAATACAACCCAACCTCTCAAGGTTAGGCCACATGATTTGGAAACCTTGTTCCAACCATGATTCCCCATATATAAGGATAATACACCCTTATATGGTTTGGACATATGGTTTGGAAACCATGCGCCAGCTGTAAAAAATTCCTCTATCAAGATTCCAGACACCCCCGCACACTTTCTACATTGATTCCTTTAATCATGCAAAGGTCATGTGCCCACCCTCAAACACCCCAAGAAGGTAACACGGTTACTCTTGAGACACACACAATTTAGACTTAACCATGTGCTAACCATGAAATAGAAACTGTTTAATAATAAAATAAACTGAAAATGCATCTTTGATTAGGTAGTCATATAATTTCTCATAAACCAGGCATATTAACCGTGCATAGAGCCAAAAACTATAAAAAACTTCAAAAATCAAAATGTACACAAAGGATTCAATCAAAAAACCAAAAAAAAATCAAGTAAAAAATAATCTAAATGTAAAATAAAACCAAGGTTGGGGTGTGACAGTATTTATAGAGGAGTGGCATTGTAATAAAAATTATAGTGGTGCACCGAAAATAATTAGGCGAGACAAAGGAAATGATAGATAATTTATAAAAAAGAGAAATACATTACATAATCCTTATATAGAAAATATGTGGATGGTTATATTTGAAAATAATCCTTGGTCTAAATATACTATTTTCAAAAGCACAATCACATAGATAAAAATAATTTTAAAAAGTTTTGGAAAAAATAACTTTGAAAATAAAAATTATCCTTGATCTTTTCAAATAATTTTAAAAAAGAAATTTTTTTTCATATTTGAGAAAAAAATATTTTATAATACATGAAAATGTATAGTTAAAGTTTCAAATAAAACAAAAAAGGTATTGGAAGGATGTGTTCCCACAAAAAACATTAAAAGTGGTAATTTAGACATATTCAGAAAATGATGAAGTTATAGGTCACTTTAAAATTTTATTTTTAAAAAGATGTATTGAAATTTTTTTAAAACATTGAACTTTGAAAAAGAAACTTCAATAAATTATTCCTTAAAAATCATAAAGATTGACAAAATAAACATGGGGTGGAAAATATTTTGAAAAACCATTGTTTGAAAACCCACATCATAAAAATAGTATTAGGTTTTAATTTTTAAAAGGGGTAAAGATAATTATTAGAATCGTATAAAATAATATGTATTAGCTATCCCAAAAATAGATAATAACATTGGTGGTAAGGAAAATATGTACTTTAAATAAATATCCAATTAAGATATGGTGATTCATTCTTTGTTAACCTTATACTTTTAGGTGATAGAACAATCATGTAGGGTGCATTGAAAAAAAAATACATTCTCCAAGAAATATGAAGTTTAGAATCATATAAAATGGTAAATAAATTAATTAAGAGAATATTGAAGGTCTAAGTTCAAAATAAACAATACAACTCAAATAAAGATATTTGAGTTACCAATATCCCTTACAGAGAACATAGTTCATGAAGTATAAAGATTTTGAAAATAATTTTATGTTATAAATTTTTATATTAAAAAAATTCAAGAGAAAATAAAACATAATACAATTATATGAAAAAATTTACCAACTTATATGAAATATGTTCAAGAATAATAATTATAATTCAATGAATAAGAATTGAGTTAACCGAAACCCTTACTACATGGGGTGCATTTAAATAAAAACCACTTGAAAGAGAGAGATATTTAAATTGAACTTCAATTAAATTGAATAAAATATATTTCATGATATATTAATTCAATTAAGTATCATATACATCGCATAAAATAAATTAGGTGCATCATATGAAATATTTCTCAAAAATATGAATTTGAGATGAAAACTTTTTACCTTAGGTTTTGACTAACTAATCCATTTTATAACATCCTATATAATGAACATAAATAACATAATAACTTAATTTATTACCTTATTCATATGTATTACCATTTATAAACTTTATTTATAATCCTTCATTATAAAGATATTACTTAGTTATAGTTATTTTCACTAACATAAGTTAGAACGTTCATTTCTTTGTCTCATTAATATATTGCAGTAACGAAGTAAATTATTACTAAGTGGATTAAATTTAATAATTACCCAATTATTATATATATAATAGTAATTTTTTCCCAATTCTTCATTAATTCTTATTTTCATTGAGTGAAAGACAAGAATACAGTTTGTGAAAATAGGAAACAAGATAAACTAGTTTTAACATACTTAATAATCGAAAGGACGTATATTAATATTATTAAAACACCATACTATAATAATTAAGTCATCATAAATTAATTATTATTACATTATATTACCATTATATTATATCCCATAATTTTTTATGACATAAACAATATAACATCGTTCATCTAGGTGATAAAACCAATCCAAATGGTAATGTTTTTTAGTGTTTTCATATGTAAGGTGATGTATTTATATAATTATAATATGACATATTCATAAGAATAAAAATTTTATAATTATAATATATTATCATTAAATCTATTATTATAACCATCCATAATTAGTGGTGGTGATAAATGAAATTAGTTGTTCGTGGAGGCAGTAGTCCACCATACGCATGATTAACAGTCTCATTTCGGTATGAATGAAAAGAATGATGGTATATGAAAAATGATAATTTCAAAATTTTATTTGTTACATATAAAACATATTTATTCATTAAATCAATCCTTTATACCATATTTTTGTGGTGGTGATGAAAAACAAAAAACATCGCTTCAAGTTGGCAGTAATTTGCACGTACCCACGATTGATGTTATTTTGATTTCTTAGTAGATCAAAAGGATTGAATTATTATTTTAAAATTAATATAATGAAATTTAAGTTAAATTTTTATAATTATTTCATTATATTAATAAGTTTAGAGAAGGTTATTATAGTAAAAATTAAGAAGGAAACGCTTGAAGAAGCAGATACTCACATCTGGGAATTCAATTTTTATTAGGAATTCTCCATTGAAATGAAGTTCTTATTCTAAATAATATTCAACATATGCTTTTTTAAGTGGTATAAGGTTATAGTAAAATAAATTTTGAATATTTTAAATTATAAATTCCAAGGGAATATGAGTCTTGAAGTGGTGGAAGTGTTAGCTTTTTATAAGTGAAGAGAAGGGTGGTTTTGGAAATAACCCTTACATTTTCAATATTGTAAAGTTACTATTCAAGGTTCAATGGAAAAAAATGGAAAAAGTGGAGTCAAAATTAGGTGTGTGATTAAAATAATATCAATAATTCATTTATAAACATGATTTTAACATTTTAAGGGCTTTTTTCCTTAGTAAAATACTTTTTACAGTTTTTACTTTTTATCGGGGTAACTACTTTTTCAACTTAGTAATTAAATTTAATGACCAAATTTAAAATTGAACTTATTTCATAATTTAAACCATATGATTTTAAATTTGAAAACCATTTTATCATTTAAAATTTTTAAAGTTTTGAAATGTTAATTTTAAAATAAACATATTTAATCACATTAAAATGGTTTTTAGAAAAATAAGGTTTTTTAGCTTTAAATTTATTTATAAGATAAATTTATCATTGTTACTAATTTTAATATCATAAATTGATTTATTATAAATAAAATAAAATTTATGAGTCTTTCAATGAAATCAAAAACCAAATATCTTCTTGAAAATACTTTATTCAAAGAAAAGACTAAAACGGTTTTTATTAAACTAACATTTTAATTTGGTTCTAAAAATGTTGGACATAGGATTTATAAGTTCAAATAATATTTTAAATTACATAATAATATTAATTAATTAAATATTTTATTACTATAAAGTTTTTCTAATCTTATAATATACACTTATATAATTATAAAATCATAAAAAATTATAATTTTTTCAAAAACTGTATTTTTTTACTAAAAATCAACCTTTTCATAAAAACTAAAAAAATTATAGTAAGTAAATTTTGATGTAAATAATTAAAAAAACTAATTTTATTTTATCAAATTTATATTCTAAAACTTTTAAATTTATCTTTTAAAATAAAATACTTAGTAAAAAGAAAATTGATTTTATAGAGAATAACTTTTTTCAATATTAACTCATATTAATTATTTATCTTCTAAAGGTAATAACTTTTAATGGTTTACCTTATCAGTGTATATTATAGATTTATTTATATTTTTTTATTAATATATTATGGTTTTTTTATGTTGGGTGTAGCATGTAATGTGAGTTATATAACATAACATCAGTTTTACAAGGTCTATAATTTCAATATGTTATAGAACAAGATGATGAATTGTGACTGAATCGACATGGAGTTGGATGATTAAATATTGGAGTTCATGTATGTTGGTTAAAGTTATGTGAAAACTATCATTTCAATGTATGATTCATTTTAATAGGAGGGGGGACATCTAGTTGAAGAGAGCTAGTTATGGAACAAGGAAGGAGACAGACAGAGATTGAAGGTACAAACTAGGTAAACATGGCAGAAAATCACAAAAGTGAAAGGGAGATTTAGAGGAATAACTATCAAATAATTATAGTAGATCTATTCTATCATTATAAAATATTTCCAATACCTTGTTCCCTGTTGTAATAATTCCAATATTGTAGTATACTGTTTCGATTATGATTTTTGTCTAAACATTTTAGGGGCAATCAGATTGCTCTAATATTTCATTTTTTAACTTCAATTTTAATTTATTTTATTATTATGGGATTTTAATCTTCTATATTTTATATTTGAAAAAAAATAATTTCTCAATTTTCAAGATTCACTAACTATTGATCTTGATTCAAAATAATCAACCTGTTAAGGATCGGTTCTCTAAAATTGTTTGACCAAAGAATTTTCTAATCAATAAAGAGTAGCCAAAAATTTTCAATTTATTGATTGATTTGGGGAAATCCTTTATATTATTTTCATAGTGGATTGGTGATATATATTTGAAAAACAATAAAACCTATTCAACTGCTTGTTAACCTTTTCAAAAAAATATGTCGGCACCATTCCATATAATTCATCCTAGATTGAGTCTATTTTAAAATAATTCAAAGGAAAATCATTTTAATATCATACAATCAAGATTTAACCTATTCTTAATCAAATTTTTACTATTATTACTATATTGGTTCATACAATTACATTTCCAATCACCCATTTTAACATTGGTTTTGATCACATTTCAAACTTCATCTATTTTTTTCTACCATCATCTTTTCTTTTGTTTTTCTTGGTTTTTTCTAGTTTTTGAGTTGTTTTTATTGGGTCACACACTTTCACACCTTCCCTGTGAGTTATACCCTTCTTTCCATATACTATGGTTAGTAGGTAAAATCAATAAATAATTTGGTAGTTCCAATGATACTATCATTGGTCATTTTCAATACTCCATAATTAAATTAATTCTAAAAAATAATCACCACTCAAGTTCTAGAGAATTATCATAATAGAATTATACAATGAGATCTTCCATTCATTTTACATGATCAGTTGTTCACGTGGGTACATTCCAATGATCATAGAATATTCTCATTCTAATTTAACTATTGTCTCTTCTGATTTTCCAATAATATGCTTCTTTACATTTCACCTGATAACTAATGTACTCAGTTATTTCTTCAGTTGTGATCACCATAAAATATAATTCATAAAAAAATGCATTTGTAAAATCAATATTGTTCCACATTGATATACTATATTCATTTCACTAAAACAACTTTGGTTTTCATCTTCTGCTAGTTTTTCTTTGCGGTGTGACTCATATTCTCAGGGTGCAACACATATAATATTCATCTTGAATCAAAAATCTAATTTGTGATATTTAAATCAATAAAGACCAAAACATTCATCAACTGATTTAGTTTTCTCAATAATTCATCTTGAATCACAATTTGTTTTTTGATATTTTAATCAATTAATAATAGGTTGAGCATTGATAGATTTAATTTCCATCAGAATATTTTATTTTGAAATTTCTTAGTTATTTCATACTTCTAAAATATTAAAATTTCACTAATTGTTGACCTCAAAATGATTCTTATGAAGTTTACAAGTCATCCTTATGATCTTCATAGAGATTCCATGCATTTATCATATTTTCAAACAAGTGGATTTGTGTAGGATAAACGAATCTTACGAAGTCACATATCATCCTTACAATCTATCAAATGACATTTATGAAGTCCTTTGATTTCTTCCCTACCTTTTCCAAATTTCCACCTCAAATGATATAATGTAAGAGTAAATGACACTTACAATTTGAGAAATGACTCTTGAAAAGTCGTGATATAACTCTTACGATGCCAGCCTTTGTCAAATTCTCACAAAACTGATCACCCATAAAAAGTGTGATATGATCCTTATGAAATTAGATATCATCCTTAAAAAGTATGAAATCATTCTTATAAACTTTTGGAATCATACATATAGAGTAGATGTTGTCCTTATAAGGTAAGGGATGATTCTTATGAAGTCTAATATGGTCCTTATGAAGTCATGGAATGACCCTTATGAACTCTAGATGATTCGTATAAAGTCATACCATGGACAATTTTTCAGTATCTTTAGTTTTGAAATTACTCTTATAGAAATATCAATCATCCTTACAGAATTCTCATGCCTTTATAAGTTCTGACCTTAGGAATTAATAATGACTCTTACAGAGTATAGATGACCCTCATGGAAATTCCAAGACTTATCCATTTTTCAGTTCCAAACTCATAATTCCAAAATTCTTCAAGTCAACTCCAATTCATCTCAGGCCTTCTCAAACCAACTAAAAACATTCAAAACACTTCAATAACAATCTCAACCACTTCCAATTATCCACATCCAATGTTGAAAACAAATATAATATTTCAACAATAATAAAGGGGTCTTAAGATTGTGGTTTTTTTCATATTATTATATTTTCATTTACTGTAGTGTTCTACTGAGGTAATGTCTTCTATTTTAATTATTTACACTCATGACACCAGTTGTTAATCTCTAACCAATTAGACGAAAGTTTGGGATGATACTCATCACTGATCTAGAGAGAGGTCTCAACGGTGATGAGTTATGATAAAACCCCTAAAAATTTTCAATTCATCATTCTTATAATGAGTTAATGTAAAAAAAATAATACCACGGATCGCACTTTATGTTGCACCTACTTTTATCAGCGCTAAACAGAATGTATTGATAAAAGGGTTACCTTTATCAGTGCTAAAAAACGTTGATCAAGGTGTATCCTTTATCAATGCTTTTTTAGCACTGATAAAGGTGGATCTTTATTAGCATGATTCTTAGCACTGATAAACAAATTAATAAAAAATATTATTAATATATATATAAATATCATATTTATATTCAAAAAATGATGTTTATTTATATACATTAATTAAAAAATGCACGTATATAATTAATATAAATATGATATATTGATATATATTTTTTAATAATTCAAATATATATATATATATATAATTTTTTTTGAAAAGTATTTATAAAATTATAAATAAATAATTATATATTTAAATAATTATAAAATTATAATGAATATATTTAAATAATAAATATATTTAAATATATATATATATATATATAATTATAAAATTATAATAAATATATTTAAATAATAAATATATTAATTATGTTTATAATTATATATATTTATATATTAATATATATAATTATATAATTATATAATTATATATAATTATATATAATTATATAAATATATATATGTGTGTAAATATATTTATATTTATATAAAAATATTTATAAAAATATTTATTTATAATTAGAATTATAAATATATATATATATATATATCTAAATAATTGTAAAATTATAATAAATATATTTAAATAATATATATTTATTATATTTTTAATTATATAACTTATATATTAATAAATATATATAATTATATAAATATATAATTATATAATTATATATAATTATATAAATATATTTATAGATATATACAAATATTTATAAATATATTTATTTATAATTATAATTAAAAATATATATATTTATATATATATTTAAATAATATTTCTATTAAAATAAGTATATATTTTTTTAAGTAATATATAAATATGATTTATAAAACTTTTAATAAAAAATTAATCTTATTTTCATAATTTTATATATAAAAAATTATCAAAATTATATTAGACAAAATGTTTAATAGTTTATTTATATACATTAATTAAAAAATGTGTATATAATTAAAATAAATATAATGTATTAATACTCTAGTGGGGTACTGTAGTAGTTGTATTATTCATCTCGAATGGGCTTTCAGGCCACTTGGCCATCGGGCCACAAGGGGGTTGTGACACAGGCATGACGTGCAAGTGGTGATGCAGGCATAATGCAAGAAGGGCATTCGGGTCATCCAATGGTGGGCTTACGGGCCATGTAATGGGCTTCATGTCCATTGGCCCTTCTGGCCAAAAATATATAATGTAATAATGAGATCGGTTGGGTGGTTTATCCCTTGGTGGGTTATGACCTACCTTTCAGAGTTGTGTGTGTGCGGTGTGTGTATTCGAATATAATTATACCCCCAAGCACCTAATATAATATATTTATTTACTATACATGTAATATTTTAAATATGTTTGTAATTTATATGAATAATATTTATTCATTTTTATTTATTAAGTTTTAACATTTAAAATATGTTTTAAATTTATATAATTAGTCTATTTAAATGATTTTGTTAATAATTTTGTAATTTAAATATTTAATTATATAATTATAAATATATATATTTAAATAATTATCATAAATATATTTAAATAATAAATATATTTATTATATTTATAATTAAATATTTATACTTATATAAAAATACTTTTTAAATATATTTATTTATAATTATAATTATAAATAAATATATTTATTTAAATAATTATAAAATTATAATAAATATATTTAAATAATAAATATAATTATTATATTTATAATTAAATATATTTATATATTGATATAAATATATATAATTATGTAAATAAATTTATAATTATATAGAAATATTTTTAAATATGTTTATTTATAATTATAATTGGAAATAAATAGATATATATTTAAATAATTATAAAATTAACATAAATATATTTAAATAATAAATATATTTATTATAATTTTATAAATATACATATCTATATATTAATATATATATATATATATATAATTATATATATATATATATATATATATATAATTAAATACAAATATTTATAAATATAATTATTTATAATTATAATTATAAATATATATATATATATATTAGGTGCTTTTGGGTATAATTATAATTAAACACTCATACACACCTCACACACGGGCTAGAAAGGCAGGCCATCGCACCCCCAAGAGGATAGCCCATCTATCAAGCCATATTTATTCAATACATGGCTCATAGGCCCAGTGGGCATGAATCCCATTACATGGCCCATAGGCCCATATTTTTTACCCAAAGGCCCACCGGTGAATAGTGCTGCTACAGTACCCGGGCTCCAACATGACTTGCTATAATTCTTCTGCAGCTACAGTCCCTGCTACAGTGCCCACAACCGTTGCAGTGTCACCGCTGCTACAGTTCTGCTACAGTACCACTACAGTGCTGCTACAGTACATACGCTCCATGGGTTTTGAACCCTCAACCTCGATGTAGTATTATAGGGTGCTTACCACTAAGTCAAACCCCAACTACAAATATATATATATATATATATTAAAATAATTATAAAATTTTAATAAATATATATAAATATATTTATAAACATATATAATAATATAAATATATACAAATAGTTATAAGTATATAAAAATATTTTTAAATATATTTATTTATAATTATAATTATAAATTAATTAATATATTATTAAAATTAGATTTTTATCAGTGCTAAAAAAATACTAATAAAACTACTCTTTATCAGCACTAAAATTTTAATGCTGATATAGAATTATTTTGTCAACACGTTTTTAACACTCGTAAAGGGGTATCTTTATCAACACTAAAAAAGCACTAATAAAGAGTTGTTTAGCAGCGTTTACAGTTTTATCACTAATAAAAGCCTTATGCAATCTTATAAAAAAACCCTAATAGATTCTCCTCTCTCGTATTCCTTTAAACTCTCATGGAACTAGACTATAGTCGCCGCTCTCACTGAACTCTACTGTTGATGCTGCTCGAATTTCTTGACAAATTGATCCACTCCATATCTAAGGTATATACCGATTTATTTTGTTAGAACCTCCGACCAAACCCAGTTATTTAGTTGTTGCACCTTGCATGTCTTCACATCTTCTTCAAGCTCGAAGTCTCAATTTAGTCCTCCTTGTTTTTTATTTTGGGAAAGAGACTTCATGATTTGCCTCAGTCTCATTTGATCCTCTTCTTGTTTGACCTAACCCTCCCTATGTGGCACAGTGAAATTCAGGTGAGCATTTCATTCCCACCATAACTTCCTACAGCCACCAATGTTGTGACACCCTAGAAAATAAGATAAAAAAATAAAAACATAAGAAACCAAAAAAAACATAGATCTAAGACCATCTCCAACCCACAGTATTTTAGCATGAGAATGCTGAAATGGTGTAGGTATTTTTCTCCAACCAGACACCATTTCTTGCACTATTTGGAAGTGGAGGTACACTACAGCACCAAATATGGTGATGAACTATAGAAATACTAACAACTTCTTGAATTTTTATCCCTTTTTCCTACTCAATTCGATTTAAATTTGTCTTTATTTTTATAATATAAAAATTATAGCATAAATAATGATGCACTGGTTAAAGATCATTTCACTAAATCTATGCTATTTTAGAGTAGAGGTTACTAAATTTTAGTATTATGGGTTGGACATGGTTTAAGCCCTCTAAATATCAATAAGTGGAACCCTCTCCTCCAACGCTATTGTGCACTGGGAAAAATACCAGAAATCCTATATCATGACCTTTCATGATAAAAATAAATAACATAATTAAGTGAAAATAATTTAAAATAATTATATTCAATAAAAAATATATTCATGCAAAGTAATTTTATGTTTTCACCAAATATAAGCCTTTATCATAAAAATTTGTTCATTCTTCCCTTTCCAATAATCTGTGAATTATGATAAATAATTTGGAAATGAAATTTGAAAGGTTTTTGTTCACGATGCCATTTCAAAAAAAAGTTTTATTTATAAATATTGAGAAACATAAATCCCCAAATCATTTCATTTTCCTCTCCAGGATCTAATAGTCTTTCCTAACAAGTTATTTTACACCCCCCTAACTTTATAGTTTTTGGAAATTCATTATACAGACTTTCTATATATTATATATTTATTATATTTTGTATTTGTATAAAAAAAACTTCTACTCAAAAACTATCATTTTAATTTACATAATAATACTTTACTAATAAAACCATTGATCTACACTTGGATACATATAAGTTTATTTTTTAATAAATGTTTGGAGTGAATACACAAATTTCCAATTTATTGAAAATTGTTATGTTAAGCAGTAATTATACAAAGTAGTGAAATTCAAAATCATTTTTTATATTGAAATAAATGGACTATGTTTATATCAACATAAAATTCCATAAAACATATAACATGGATTCCTACTTGACTCATTTTCCAATAAATATGAATCCTTTCTACATGTTATGTTTGCATGAAATTGTTATGTATTCTTTAAAAGTATGCATTTAAAAAATTTAAACATCATATAAAGATCTTTTCTAATGAATCATATTCATGTATTATTCATTATTGAATTTTAAAAGTCTGTAATTATTATTTAGTAATGATATAAGCTTTAATAAGTAATAAAAATTGTTAACTAATAACAAGTAATCATAACCCATTGGTAATTTCTAAGTAGATGATTTCCCATTGGGAGGAACATTGAATACCCAAACTCAAATATGACTACAAATTATGTTGTCTTGTATGATTTCATGAAATGAGATTATGTATTTATTCCATATTTAATATATATCCAAATAGTGCGAACCATGTGTGAATACATGGTCCTAGAAAAATTATTAGTAAAATAAAGTACAATAAAAGAAGAGGATAAAGGGAACATCAATAAAAAGGTGACAACAATCACCACCAAAGCAAAGATCATTATATTTTGACTTGATCACCCCATCCTCGGGATCCACCTCTATAACATCCCGGTTCTAGGTGCCTCCCAAAGGTGCCCAGTACCCGGTTCGTCACATGGCCTCAAGAACATTTCCTTGAATGCAAGAGGCTTTCGACTAGAAGTGAGGGCCTTGGGTGTGATAGTGGAGAAAATATGCCCTCATTGGCAGAGTAACGCAGTGGAATAACAATAATATAAAACAGTGGAAGAAATAATAACATACAACAAGAAAACAGGAGAAGAATGAAAGTAAATAAAAAACTGTAGCACATATATAAATTATGCATGTCACATATGTCTATAAAATCATCCAAACATGTCACAATACTAGAAATATAGTACTAAACCAAAGTACAAAGGAAACAAGTAAACTCCAATAGCATCGCAAGCCTCAGCTTGGTCCCATGCTCTCCAGCTCCACAACCATTAAGTATCTGTAATAGAAGGGAACTTTCCCTTATCAATACCTACAACAATATAATCTGTTTGGGCCCAAAAGCATGACCCAAATAGGGTGTGAGACGAATCCCAGCAGGTAACCACTCAAAGATCTGTGCCTAACTATCAGTGAAAATATATTGCAGGAAAAATGCAAAATGAAGTAATAAACAAGGAATTACTAAAAAGTAAAAAATTCTTACATTTTAAAACTACATTCATTTAAATTTATTAATTATTCAACCAAACATTCACAAGAAACCCTCTCGGAAAGTTCTCACAGTCTAACCCCTCTGGTTTTACAAAGACAAATACTCTCTAAGGAAGCACTCACCGTCAATTACCCCTATATTCTTTTAAAGATAACAACAGACTCTCTGTGTAAGCACTCAACATTCATTCCCCATGTGGTCTCGTAATGGTATACTATAGACACTATAAGTGAGAACTCAACGCCCATCCCCTCTATGGTCTTGCAATGTTATAATTATAACAGACACTTTGGGGAAGCCCTCAACGTCAATTCCCTATATGGTCTAACTACACAAGGTTCTCACAGCCCTGTGTAATACAATCATGCACAAATGATATCTAGCAGCCAAAGTAATATCAACTACTACAAGTATAAGCAGCTATAATTCATATCATAAGCATTTCATATAATATCAACTATATCCTGACAACACTAGGCATGGAAAACAAAATATCCTAACAGGCAGTTCTAGACCCAATGAACAATATCAAACAAACATGGGAAAACACATCCATAAACAAGGTAATAAACCTAATTCATAATAAAAACCCTTTCTCAAGCAAACAAATCCTAGCAGGCATCAAACAGGGTTAAATATCCAAAACCCGCAATACCCTAAACTAGGGTATTCAGAACATTTTGCACATATAATCCAAAGATAACTATAGAAAGGCACAAACCACCTACCTCTACATTGTACGATTAATATAGTTGAATCCCAACCTTTGATTCGACCTAGAACAACGTATATCTACAAAAACGTCAGAAACACTCAACCTAAAATAACTCACAAAATAGGAGAAAACAAGAGGAGAGGATCTAGAATAAGTAAGGACTCACTGAGGTGATTTCAATGCAATTGACAGTTCCTAATTCGGATAACGGATGAAGGATTGGTGGCTTAGAGAAGAATCGTCACTCCCAGTCTCTCCTATATGAGATGGGGTTAGAAGAAGACAATTCTGGGAATTAGACGCGACCTCGGTCTGATTTAGCAAATAAAGAGAAAATTACTCGGCGTGTTCATTTAATGTACACACCATGTACATGCCTTAACCGGCCCCCACTTTAGGGAGTCTCTAGGTCACCTCAAATGGCCTAGTACTCGATCATTACATGGCCAGTACATGGCTACCTGTGGCTACCAGGTACATGGTGTGTACTCCTAAGTACACAGTGTGTACTTATGATTTTTCAAAATTCTCCCTTTTCTTAAAAGCACTTGAAATCAAGACCCATACCTGAAATAAAGATCTGGGTTCTTATAAACTTACCCCCTTAAAAAAATTCATCCCCAAATTTCCCTAATAATGAGGCGCATAATAAGAAGAAGAATCTTCAAATAGCTCCAGCCATTATGATCGCACATCGGTCTCCCTTTCCCAAGCCTTGCCTTGTACTCGCTCATGCTTCCACATCACCCGTACCAGAGGAATGGACCAGCCACAAAGAACCTTCATGCAGCGATCAACAATCTGGATAGGATGCTCCTAGAACGATGCGCCCACCACCAACTCAACCTCCTTAGGTTAAAAAACATGATACGGGTCTGAGAATTAACGTCGTAGCTGAGAAACACGGAATACTCCATGCATAGACCGGTACTTATGAGGTAACTTCAATCGATAGGCAACCGGACCGACTCTCTCCAAAACCTCAAACAGCCCAATGTATCTCAGTGAAAGCTTACCCTATCTCCTAATCCTCCTGTGCCCCAACCTTGGTGTGACATAGAGGAAAACCTAGTCTCCTACCTCGAACTCTAGAGTTCGTCTCTGACAATCAGCATAAGACTTTTTTTGTGAATGTCTAGTATCCATCCTCTTTTGAATCAACTCCACTGGCACTGTGGTCTCCTTGACAAGACGAGGTCCAAGCACATCTGCCTCTCCTTCTTCCATCCAACATAGGGGTGATCGGAATGGCCTACCGTACAAAGTCTCATATGGTTCCATCTGAATAGTTTCTTAAAAACTATTATTGTAGGCAAACTCCACCATAGGTATGTGCTTCTCTCAAAAATCTCCAAAATCTAGGACGCATACTCGAAACATGTCCTCCAACACCTGAATCATACACTCGGACTAGCCATCTATCTGGGGATGGTAAGATGTACTCAAAATTACCTATGTACTCAAAGCCCTCTATAGTCCCTACCAGACCTGAGAAGAAAAACGAGTGTCCCTGTCTGAAACAATGGAGTGAATAACCCCATGTAAACGTACAATCTCTTGGATGTACAACCTTACAATATCATCAATACTAAAGGTCTCTTTTATCAGTAAGAAGTGCGCAACCTTTGTGAGTCTTTCAATGATAACCCAAACTACATAATTCCCATGGGGCGACCTTGGTAAACCTTTCAAGAAGTCCATCGTGACATCATTCCACTTCCACTCGGGAATGGGTAACTGCTGCAAAAGCTCTACTGGTCGTCGATGCTCCACCTTCACCTAATAACAAGTGGAACACCTCATGGAAAAACCATAAGTATATATATTCATATTGGGCCACTAATACTGACTATTTAGATCTTGATACATCTTGGTGACACTAGGATGAACTGCCCAAACTGAAGAATGAAAATCCTATATCATCTCCTCACGTATGTCTACTGAAACCCATACGCACCCATGAAAATGAAAGATCTCATCCTCACTTACTATCCATCTAGGAATAGGGTCCTATCTTGACACACTCTCTAATATAAATAGGCCTTCAGCATCTGATAATTGTTTTTATTTTCACTCGATAAATCAGAGTAGAGGTAACAACTATAGAAGAAAGAAATGTTTGTCCCTGTCTGTCATGAACCTCCAAATTAATCTCAGAGAACAGATCCATAAGATTCCACTCACTACTGGCCTCTTAAAATACCTGTATTTGAGTCCTCCTGATCAATGCATCAGCCACTGAATTGCCTTTCCTAGGAATGTAGGCAAGCTCAAAGTCAAAGGACAGAAGTACTCAACCCACTTTCACTATCTTAAATTCAGGTCACGCTGAGTAAAGATATATATTGAACTCACCTGTTTTGATAATCTCAAATCATGTTACATTTAAGTGATAATCATGTTTTCATTCTATATTAATTATGTTTCATTAATGTTTCTTGTTTCTATATATTAATATCCATATACTCTCAATCTCAATGCTTGATTGGTTAAGCTTACAGTACAGAATTTATCTAAGTACAAGGTCACCGATACAAGGTCACCGATATAAGGTCACTGACACAAGGTCACCGATACAAGGTCACCAATACAAGGTCACCTATACAAGGTCACCGATACAAGGTCACGGATACAAGGTCACTGATACAAGGTCACTGATACAAGGTCACTGATACAAGGTCACTGATACAAGGTCACTGATACATGGCACCAATACAAAGGTCACCAATGCAATCCTACTGCTGAAGGTTATTGATGGAAGGTTACAGTAGGAGGTTGCTGATGTGCACCTGCTGTTGAAGCCTACCGATGTGAAGGCTACCGTTACTAGTCTACTAATACCCTTTTTCAAATTCTTGATTTTTTTCTAACGGTCATATTTGTTAACTTTAATGCTTCTAACTTAATTAATACTTATTGTAGACATATCAGGAGACCATATCTTGATAGTACTAGGTACGATAAATATTGCACATGATGCACTTAATCCTATTTTAAGACCTCAAATATGAAAGAAAAAGACTGAGGAAGAAAGATATAAAGAGGAACAGAGAAAAACAAAAATATAAGTCCAAAAGTTAAATGCATGAAGAAGAAATTACTGAATAACAAGGAAGAACCATTTGAGAACCTTCACTACGAACCCTAATAACTTCAAGAAGATCATTTTAGGAAAATAAATTGAGGATTCCTTTTGTGTCTCATAAACTTTCAATCAACTCAATAAGCAGAACACTCAATTCTTGAAAGCTAGTGCCTAGAGTTGCAACACTCTATTTTGGAGACAACTTCCAGAGATAGACTCAAACTTCAAATTCTTCACTTCAAGGATTCAAGAGATAAACTTTAAACACATAGAGCCTTCTAAACTCTATCTCATCATAATTTCTCTATTGTGTTTCTTCTTTTTACATTTCTGAGAAGTGTATCTGTCTGCTTCACACACTATCTCCTATTTTAGAACTGGAGGATATTTAATATCCTTATATCGAACCTCACTTACTTTTTGTTCCCACATAAAACTATGGAAGAGACCGTGTGTGTGGTTTGTATTTCTTGTCTTTCCCACGAAGAACAATGGTAGAGGGTGTGAACCCTAGACAGTTTGTTAAAACTATTGTAAAGCCCGATACAGGTTGTGTATCAAGTTTATTGATAATATAAACTGCTTGGTGGTAGGTGATCACCAAGTGGAGAGGATTAATTCTCATCTTGATATTGAACCTCTTGTTTTACTTCACTGTGCACTATATTTTTTTATACTCTGTTTTGTCAATTTTCCGCTGCTTATATTTTCTAAAACAAAAAACTGTTTTTCATTTAATTTGATACTTAATTTCGGTTAGTGTGTGTAGATGTTGAATTTAGTAAACTTTTTTTCAAAAGTTGAAGAAGTATTTTTACACCAATTCAACTGAGGACTAATCACCCTTTGAGAAACTTGTTGACCAACTAAACATTTACATCTCTAATGACTTAATTAACTGTTCCTTTTTAAAATTGGGGGATCCCTTTAAAATAAGGTTTTTAAAAGAAATTTTAAGTAGGAACTCAATTCACCACCATCTTGAGATTCCACTCCGACCAACATTTGGTATTAGAGGAAGGTTTATCCAGTGTTCAAATTCTTTTCAATTGTGATTTTAGTTGTATCTTAAAGATCTTAAAATTTCTGTCATATCTAAATTTTCAGTTCTTTAAATTCAAAGTAACTATGGAAAATAGAGTTGAGGGTACTGCTACTAACAGACCACCTTTATTTAAAGGTAATAACTATGCTCAATGTAAATTAAAAATTAAAATGTATCTATAGATCATGAGACCTAAAATCTAGGACACAGTTGAAGAAAAACATATATTGCATGCTACTACTAGATACACATGTTCTCGATTGACTAAAGCCACATATAATAATAACTGTAAAGAAATGAATGCTTTGTAATGTTCTCAAGGTGATGAGTAATTCAATAGAATATCTGCTTGAAAAACTGCTTATGAAATTTAGGATACTTTAGTTGTTTCTCATGAGGAAACAACCAATGTTAAAGAAATGAGATTAAATACATATACTATTAAATATTATAATTTTAAAATGAATCCTGATGAAATTATTTCTGAAATGTATCTCAAGTTCAATTAAATAGTGAATACTATGAGTCTGCTTGGGAAACCAGTGGACAGAAAGAACCAGATTATGAGATTGCTTTGATACCTTCCAGACAGATGGAAAGGAACTTCTATTTCTATCTGAGAATCTTGTGACATAGTCAAACTACTAGTAAATGAACTAATTGGAAAGCCTATGATTTATGAAGAATAACTTAAAGTGAATCAAGAAGTAGATAAAGAAACAAGGAAGAAATCTGTAGCATTCAAGACTGCTACCTCAAAGAACAAAGATAAAGAAAAAGTTCAAGCTCCTGTAGATACTTTCACAAGTGAAGACTCAGACTATGATAGTGATGATGAGATGGATAATCTTTAAAGGAGATTCAAGAAGTTTTACCAAAAGAAAAATTTATTTAGACAATAAAACTACAAAGTAAAGTCTGATAATAAAGGATAGTTGAAAAAGGACAGAAAATGGAATGACAATACAAATGAGATATTCTTCTTTGAGTGTAAACAAAGAGGTCATGTGAAGGCTAATTACCCCAAGATTAAATTTAATAAGAAGTATGAAGACGAGGGAAAAGGATATAAAAAAACTATGAAAGAAACCTGGAGTGCTTCAGAAGACAGCTCAAGTGGATCTGACACTTCTAGTAGTGACAAGAACAAATGTGAAAATTTGTATTTCATAACAGAAGCATTAGAGGTAACACCCAATTCCTCTATACCTAATGATTATTATTCTGGGAATGAAGGTGAATCAAACAATGATGAAAATATGAATAAGGATGAACTATTAAAATACTATTGAATGATTGAGAATACCTTTAATGAACTCAAGGATAAATATAAACTATTAAAAAACAACATGCTTTAAATTCTAATTACAAATATGATCTAGATATTGAGAAAGAAAAATGTGATCAGCTATTAAAAGAAAATATCAAACTCAAATTATCAAATGATCAATTAAAAAGGGATTTGGAAAAATTTACTGCTGGTAGAGATGCCTTGACTCAGTTTCTAGGAAAATAAATTGCTCCAAAATACACAACTAGTATAGGATGTCAACTAGGATAGAGAAGGATTATTAAAACTAAATTTGTTCCAAAATCTGGACAGTTCACAGCTAGTTCAAGTTCTGGACCATCTTTTGAAATATAATTCTCTAAAGGACCAAACAAGGTGTTCATGTCTCAAAATATATCTGTTGATTATAGAAAACCTATGAGACAAGTATGGGTTCCAAAAGTTTTACTTGCTAACCTCTCTGGACCCAAGAAAATTTGGGTACCAAAGTTACCCCACACTTAATCTGTTTTGCAAGAAAATTGTCTAAAGAGCTCCTGTAAAACTCTGTGGTACTTGGACATTGGATGTTCAAAACATATGATAGGAGACTATTCATGTTTCAAAAGCCTGATTAAATTTGATAGAGGATATGTCACATTAGGTGATAATTATAAATGGAAGATCATTGGCTTAAGCTAAATTGGTAACCCTAATACTGTATTAATTTCAAAAGTAATTTTTGTTGATGGGTTAAAATACAATCTGCTAAGTATTTCTTAGTTTTGCGATGATAGATTCAGTGTTAAATTTGAAAATGATTCATGAAATGTTTTTAATTATAAAAATGATTTAATATTTACTTCTCTTAGAAATGAGAATGTATATGTTGTTGATATAGATTTTTTAGTTAATAAAAATGTTTCTTGTTTAAATGTGTTTTATAAGGAATCCTGATTGTGGAATAGAAGACTAGGATACTGCAATGTGCACTCACTTAGGAGACTGACTAGGAAAGGTTTAGTTAGAGACTTAACTAAATTGGAATTCCCTCTTAAGAAAGTGTGTAGTCCTTGTCAAAATGGAAAACAACACAAAGTTTCTTTCAAACCAAATAAAGAAGTTTCTACTTCTCAACTACTTGAGTTGGTTCACATGGACTTCTTTGGACCATCAAGAGTTTTAAGTTTAAATGGGAAGCACTATGTTTATGTTCTTGTAGATGATTTTTCTAGGTACACTTGGATATACTTTCTGGCTCACAAAAGTGAATCTTGTTCTTATTTTATCAAATACTCAAAGTCTAGTAAAATGCTCAATGAATATGATTTGCCTATTTATTTTTGGGATGAAGCTGTTAACACATATTGTAACATTATCAATAGATTCTTAATTAGACCTGTTCTTAAGAAGACCTCGTACAAAATTTGGAATAATAGAAACCCTAAGGCTAATTACTTTAGAGTTTTTGTTCGTAAAGTCTTTATCCTTAAAACTATAGATAATCTTTACAAATTTTCTTCAAAAAGTGATGAAGGAATTTTCCTAGGTTACTCAATATCTAGTAAATCCTATAGAGTATTTAATAAGAGAACCAAATGTGTGGAAGAATCAGTTCATGTCAAATTTTATGAGACTGATCCACATGAACCCAAAAATTCTCTTGAACATCTTGAGGAAGATATGTCAATTTTGGAACTTAATGACAAAGACAGTGAACCCTTAGTGAAAACAACCAGTTCAGAAAACTTTCTAGAATCTGTGCATGGTGAATCTAAACCTATAGATAATAATAAGGAGTCTAGTTCAACTCTTTCTAGAGGTATAAGAACTCTCAAAAATCATCCTTTAGATGTTGTAGTAGGTGATCTAAATAGAGGGACACAAACTAGAGCTTCTCTAAGAAACCAAGTTGAACATCAAGATTTTCTATCATAGTTTGAACCTAAAAATATCAATGATGCAATCAGTGATGAATTTTGGGTGATATCTATGCAAGAATAATTGAATCAGTTTGAAAGAAACAAAGTTTGGGAATTATTGGACAGACCTAAAGACACATTGACCATAGGCACTAAATGAGTATTTAGAAATAAAGTTGATGAATCTGGAAATATAGTTATAAAAAAAGCTAGGTTAGTTGCACAAGGGTATAGTCAAGAGGAAGGAATAGACTATGAGGAGACCTTTGCACCTGTAGCTAGGTTAGAGTCCATTAGGATACTACTTGCTTATGTAGCTCATCTGAATTTTAAACTTTATCAAATGGATGTTAAAAGTGTTTTTCTAAATGGGTATATAGTTGAGAATGTGTTTGTTGAACAACCCCCTGGCTTTACAAATCCCTATTTTCCAAATCATGTTTTTAAACTGTCTAAAGCATTATATGGTCTAAAACAAGCTCCAAGAGCTTGGTATGATAGACTTAGTTCCTTTATTATTTCAAAAGGTTTTACTAAGGGAATAGAGTATCCTACTCTCTTTATTAAAATAATTTCCAAAAGATGTTTTAATAGTACAAATTTATGTAGATGATATAATTTTTGGATCCTCTAAAAACTCTCTCTGTACTAATTTTTCAAAAATGATGCAAGATGAATTTGAAATGAGTCTAATGGGGGAACTAAAAATTTTTCTTGGATTTCAAATTTTTCAAAATAAAAATGGTATTATTTTAAATCAAATTAAATATAATAAGGATCTTTTGAAAATTTTTGTTTTGGATAGTAGTAAAGGTAGTGATACACCTATGATTACCACTTGCAAGTTGGATGCTGATGAAAATGGTGAATCAGTGGATCAAACCAATTATCGAGGTGTGATTGGGAGTTTTCTCTATCTTACTGCTAGCAGAACTGACATTATGTTCAGTGTATGCATGTGTGCTCAATTTCAATCCAATCCCAAAGAGTCTCACTTAAATTCTGTTAAAATTACTTTTAAATGTCTCAAGTATACTATAAATTTAGAACTATTTTATCCAAGAGGAAAACCGTTTGATTTAATAAGTTATTTGGATGTTGAATTTTTTGGTTTCAAGTTAGACAAAAAATAACCTATGGAACATGTCACATTTTAGTAAAGTCACTAGTATCGTGGTGTATTAAGAAATAGAATTCATTTGCACTATCAACTGTAGAGGATGAATATATAGCTGCTGGTAGTTTTTGTGTTCAAATTCTGTGGATGAAACACACTTTACTAGACTATGGATATCAATTCAAACATGTCTCTATAAACTGTGACAACACAAGTGCTATTAACATCTCTAAAAATCTAGTATATCATGTTAGGACAAAGCATATTGATATAAGACATCGCTTCTTCAGATATCATTATCAAAGAGGTGATATCACTCTTGAATTCATTGGTACTAAACACCAATTGGTGGATATATTCACAAATCCTTTGAATTTTGAGAGGTTAAATTACATCAAACATGAGTTAGGTATGATAAATTGTTGAGTATAGGACCTCACTGTTAGACCTTATCGATAGGACCTCATCGTTAGACCTTACCGATGGGACCTCACCTTTAGACCTTACCAATAGGACCTCACCGTTAAACCTTACCGATATGACCTCACTGTTAGACCTTACTGATAGGACCTCACCGTTAGACCTTACCGATAGGTACTCACCGTTATACCTTAATGATAGGACCTCACCATTAGACCTTACCAATAGGACCTCACCATTAGACCTTACCGATAAGACCTCACCGTTAGACCTTACCGATAGGACCTCACTGTTAGACCTTACCGATAGGACCTCACCATTAGACCTTACCGGTACCTCCTTACCAATAGACAACTTGAGTATGGGACTTTGCGTTTTTGTGTTCTCATCCGGAATCTGAAATGTTTTCTTCATATTACTTATTTATTTTATCTGTTTCATTTTTTGATCCCTAAATGATAAAAATAAAACACAGATCACATTTCGATCCACATAAAACCCTCTCCCAAACCTTTTTCTCTCCAATCTCAGAACCTAAACCTCTACTGAAACCTTGAACCACTCCAGATCGATGGCAAGAGTCAAAAGTTTTTCGGTTGTTAATGAAGGAGATGTGCCGGATCCTAAGAGACCTAGAACCGAGTCGAGTAGTGGAATCCAAATAGTGGAAAAGGTTCTTAACCCGTATTTATCGAAGAGGTAAATAGTGGTCGAGGAGTTAAGTTCAGAGTGGTTGTTGTTGAGCCAGTCTTTAGTACTGAAGGCACTTGAAGCTTAGGGATGGGTTGAGTGTTTTGCAAACAATAATGTACCCTATTACCCGAATTTAGTGAATGAATTTTATGAGTATCTCAAGTTTGAGAAGTCTATGGATGAGCACCGGATGATTTCCAGAGTAAATGGAGTAAGTGTGATTTTCTCCTCTACTGAGTGGGATGACTGCTTGATGGTTCCACATGAAGGGATTTTTGATTACTTCTCAAAAGTGATGCCTCCCACTAGTGAGTTCTTCTTCTATGAAGAAGCATTAGTTGAATTGACAAGGAATGGAATTCCCAGGAAAGTAATTGCTTCTGAAATGTTAGGATAAGATAAGATTCTTTTCAAGTTTATCCAACATGTTTTAAGTCCCATGAGAGGGGACTTTCCAACTTTAAAGTTTTAGGATGTTTTTCTCTTCTATTTGTTAAAGAATGAATAGAATATCAACTTATCTAGGCTGTTGATGATTCAACTAGAAGACATGACCAAACCTAGTTCCAAATCCAATGCCCTATTTCATGCTTAGTTGATATCTCTTATGTTGAAATTGAAAGGAGTTGTTGGATCTAAGGAGGAAACTGTTGTTGTGCAAGATAACCACTTCATCACAAAAGTGATTTTCAAGCTGATGAAGATCAACTAGAATCCATGCCTGAGGAGATGGGTGAATGATGAGGCTAAGGTGTACGAAGATTTTAACCCTGTTTCTCATCCTACTAGGCCTAAAAATGAGAGAGACCCTGGTCTTAAGCCTAGTAAAGTAGAGCCTGCTTATAGAGATATAGAAGAATAGGTTGTTGTTGTTCAAGAAAGAGAGGATTCTCCTATAGATGATAGGAGTGATCATGAACTTCCCTCAAATCCTCATGTTAATATTGTATCCTTTGGTGATCCTAGCCCACCAAAGATATTTCCTAGAAGGGAGACTGTCCTAAGGGACAGTGATGAGAAACCCAGTGAAGAAGAAGAAGCTAAAAATGTCTTAAGAGACATTAGAGATACCTCAGATGAGGATGAGGACACTGATTCAGGTCAAGATGACTTTGAGACAGATGCTGCTGAAAGTGAAGAGGAATGTTTAAGTCTCAATCGTTTAATAGGACATACAGAAAGGGTAGAAAGTAGAGATGAAGAAGTTGCTGATTTAGTTGAAGTTGAACTTGTTTTGGAAGTCGTTAAAGATTTTGTGGAGGAAGTGGCATTGGACCTTCCTGTTAATGAAGTTGATCAAGGAGGTCTGATGGAGATAGATGTGACAGATTAGGAGAATGATCCAAGTGAGGGGGAGGAACCTGTTGCTACAGGATCATTTGTTGTTTCTTGTGAGATAGAAGACTGGACAGAAGCTCCTGGATTTGTGGTTTTAGGCCTAAATTATGGAGATTCTGAAGATGACCAGCCTATCAGAAGTCCTCCAATTCCTACTGTCTCAGAAACAACCATTGTGCCGCCATTGGTTCTATTACCTCGAGACTATGTAAATAAGGATGGATTGGATTCTTTGAAATCATACCTGAAGAGGCATATTGATGAGAAAACCATTGAGATAGTGAGAACAATAGCTTACAATCAAGGACTCATGACATCTGCAGTGGAAAGGATACTCTCTACCTCTCACTCAGATGTGTTACATGAGGTCAAGTAATGTCAGAATCAGGTAAGAACTTTGGAAATGTGTATAGAATTAGTGAAATAGTCTATTTCAAGCTTATATGCATATATGGATTCAAGAGATCAGGTGGATAGAGACCTTAGATATGTTAAAAGTGTGGTTCAGAAAATGGTCACAGTGTTTGAGGATTTGAATAAGTCTATGGAAACACATGTGAAAGGACAAGATTATGATGTAAAAAGGCTGATCAGTGGGATAACCAAATCATTTAAAGAGACTGTGTCTTTCTCTATGGAACCTCTGGGTGTATCTGCTTCTTCTTCAACCTCTCCTCCAGTTGACATTGAAGCCTTCAGGACTGTTATTAGAGAAGAAGTGGAAAAGTTATCTAGTGCTAGTACCTTAGACTCTCAGGTCATTTCCATTACCAGGGAAATTCATAACCTTGTGGGAAATTATTTAAGGTATGCTTCTCAAGATCATAATTCAATCAAGGATCAAGTTGACTTTTATTACAAATGGGTATACACTAAGCATCAGATGGATGGACACTTTAAGCTACTTTTGGAAAATTTGATAATCCCTCTTGTCACTCAGGAATTTAAGGATCAAGTGAGCAAGCATAGAGATATGACTCCTTACCTAGAGAGATTCATGTAAAACAAAGATGATTTCATCTCTGCTATGGAAAGAGGGGGTAGCATTATTATGGACTTGAAGAATATTATGTTACCCTTCCTCCATGTGTACTGCACACCCATCATTGTTTTTCCTACTTTGCCTGCTTCTTCAGTTGCCTCAGGTCCCACCAGTAATAATCCTTTAATGAATCCTGCCCAAGCCATCAGAAGTTTGACCCCAATGATTACTCATAGATCAACTCACTATAGTTATACTGATGCCTCAGTGGATGCTCCTCCAACACTGCTCACTGTCATCCCTCAGCTTATCCCTCCACCTTCAGAACCTGCCTCCTTAGCTTCCAAAGACAAAGCTCCATTGGACATCTCTGGTGTGGATTGAGTGTGGACTGTCTTAGCTGATAGGGATTGGTTTATTCTTTTTTTCTATTATACTATTGTTTTATTAATACAAACACTCTCTTTTCTCTCTTTTTGTTATATATTTCCTTTTGTTAATCACAAAGGGGGAGAAGTGTTTATATGTGTTTATATATGTTTTGGCCTAAATGTAGTGTTCACCATATAATGTGTGTATGCTCACACCACTGATAAAATTATCATAGGTGTTTAACCTTGATTCAAAACTCTTAAACCTAAAGATTCAATGACATAATTTGTTATTATCAAAAAGGGAGAGATTGTTGGACTCACATGTTTTGATAATCCCAAATCATGTTTCATTTATGTGATAATCATGTTTTCATTCTATTTTAATTATGTTTCATTAATGTTTCTTGTTTATATAGAGTAATATTCATATACTCTCAATCTCACTGCTTGATTGGTTAAGTTTACAATGCAGAATTTATCTAAGTATAAGGTCACTGATACAAGGTCACCGATATAAGGTCGCTGATACAAGGTCACTGATACAAGGTCACCGACACACGGTCACCGATACAAGGACACTGATACAAGTTCACCGATACAAGTTCACCAATACAAGGTCACTGATACAAGGTCACCGATACAAGGTCACTGATACAAGGTCACTGATACAAGGTCACTGATACATGGTCACCGATACAAAGGTCACTGATGTAAGCCTACTATTGAAGGTTACCGATGGAAGGTTACAGTTGGAGGTTGTCAATGTGAACCTATTGTTGAAGCCTACTGATGCAAAGGCTACCATTACCAGTATACTGATACCCTTTTCAAATTCTTGATATTTTTCTAACGGGCATATTTTCTAACTTTAATGCTTCTGACTTAATTAATACTTATTGTAGACATATCAAGAGACCATATCTTGATGGTATGAGGTATGAGAAAGATTACATGTGATATACTTACTCCTATTTTCGGACCTCAAATATGAAAGAAAAAGACCGAGGAAGAAAGATATAAAGAGGTACAGAGAAAAAAAAAATAGAAGTCAAGAAGTTAAATGTATGAAGAAGAAATTACTGAAGAACAAGGAAGAACCATTAGAACACCTTAACTGTGAACCCCAAGAAATTCAAGAAGATCATTCTAGGAAAACAACTTGAGGCTGCCTTCTATGTCTCATAAACTTTAAATCAACTGAAGAAGTAGAACACTCGATTCCTGAAAGCTAGTACCTGGAGTTGCAACACTCTGTTTTGGAGACAACTTCCAGAGATAGACTCAAACTTCAAATTCTTCACTTCAAGGAGTCAAGATCTGAACTGAAAACACATAGAGCCTTCTAAACTCTATCTCATAATAATTGCTCTATTTTGTTTCTTCTTTTTACATTTCTGAGAAGTGTGTCTATCTGCTTCACAAATTGTCTCCTATGCTAGAACTGGATGATATTGAATATCCTTACATCAAACCTCACTTACTTTTTGTTCCCATGTAAAACTATTGAAGAGACCATGTGTCTGGTCTGTATTTATTGTCTTTCCCACAAATAACAATGGTAGAGGGTTTGAACCCTGGATAGTTTGTGAAAACTGTTGTAAATCTTGATACAGTCTGTGTATCAATTTTATTGCTAATATAAACTGCTTGGTGGTAGGTGATCACTAAGTGGAGAGAATTAAGTTTCATCTTAAGACTAAATCTCTTGTTTTACTTCACTATGCACTATATTTTTTTATACTCTGTTTTATCTATTTTCCACTGATTATATTTTCTAAAACATAAAACTATTTTTCATTTACTTTGATAGTTAATTTTGGTTAGTGTGTGTACATTTTGAATTCAGAAAACTTGTTTCAAAAGTTGAAGAAGTGTTTTTACACCAATTCAAATGAGGAATAATCACCCTTTGAGAAACTTGTTGATCAAATAAATATTTACATATCTACTGCCTTAATTAACTGGGATATTTTAAAATTGGGGGATCCTTTTAAAACAAGGTTTTTAACAGAAATTTTAAGTAGGAACTCAATTCACCCCCTCTTGAGATCCCACTCTGACCAACAATATACTTGAGGCTTTTTTGGTCAGTGAAACCACAAAATGATCTCCCAAAAGATAATGTCTTGAACAGCGCAAAGCATGCACAACTGTAGCCAACTTGATATCGTGCGTAGCATAATTCCTCTCGTGTGGCCTCAGCTGCCAAGACCCGTATGCAAAGACTCCTTCCCCTTACATAAGCACCACTCCTATCTCGATACCTGAAGCATCATAGTAAATAGTGTAGCTCTTTCTCGGCTCTGGAAAAATCAGTATCGGTGCTGAAGTCAACCTTCCTTTCAGCTCATAAAATGTTGAATCATAGGAATGTGTCCATAATTACTTCACCTCCTTCTTAGTCAGTCCTATCAGTGGTGCTGCTAAGCATGAAAAGTCCTGTATAAAATGTTTGTAGTAACCATACATCCCTATAAAACTTCTAAGCTCAAATAATTTCTTTGGATGATCCCAGGAAAATACTACTCTCACTTTCTATGGGTCTACGAATACTCCTGTCTCTGAGATAACATGACCCAAGAAGTGAATATGGTCCATCCAAAAGTGGCATTTTGAGATCTTAGCATATAATTGATGCTCTCTCAGTGTACTCAAAATGATCTCAAGATGGGTAACATGGTTGTGTTGAGTGTGAGAGTACACCATGATATCATCCACAAAGACTACCATAAAATAATCCAAGTAAGTATGGAACACTCGGTTCATTAGTTCTATAAAAACTGCAGTTGCATTCATGAGACTGAACGGCATAACCACATACTCGTATAGACCATATCTGCTTTGAAAGGATGTGAGAGGTATATATGATGGTCTAACGTGCAACTGGTGATAATCGGATCTCAAGTAAATCTTTAAGAACACTCTAGATCCTTGAATATGATCAAAGCGATCATCAATCCTTGGCAAGGGATATCGGTTCTTGACTGTCAACTAGTTCATATTCTGATAATCCATGAAAATTCAGAGAGTACAATCCTCCTTATTCGCAAATAGGATAGGCGAACACTAAGGATAAGTACTGGGTCAGATGAAACCCTTTATCTATAACTCCTCCAACTGATTATTGAGCTCTTGTAACTCTGGTGTAGCTATACTATAAGGATGAATGGACACTGGTTCCACTCCTTGAACAAGATCAATAGAGAAGTCTACCTCTCACTTCAGAGGAAAACCTGAAAAGTTGTCTAGGAAGACATCCCTGAAATGATCGACCACTAGAAAAAAGTCCATAAGTGAAGTCCCCTAGTCATCTAGGTATAGACTAGAAATTCGGGTTGTAACTCCTCCCAAACCAGGATGCTCGGGTCTAGCTATGCTGGCCTGGACATCCCATTCACCCTTATGTAGAAACGAATCACCCTCTGGTGATGTAAAATTCACCCTATGGTGATAGAAATCGACAACTTCTTAGAATGGAACTAACCATTCCATTTAAATAATGACGTCATAGCCCGCCGTCTCTAAGACAAAAAAGTCCCATAAGAAGTGACACCCGTCAACCTCAAGAGGGCACTCCTTGTACTGACATACACTAGTCGTTCCAATCCCCAATGGTGTGTCCAGCATCAAGATATCAGTAAAATTAAAGATACAGAGCCCAAGGATCTCTACAATAGGCACATATATGAAACTATGGGAAGCCCCTGTATCAAAAAGTATAGAATCTAGAACTGAGGCAACCAGAATCGTACCTCTAACTATAGAGGGTTCGGGATTCTTCTCCTATTGGGTCTACTCCAGCACAAAATCCTGACCTGAACCATGACCCTGTGAAGTTGTCTGAGATCCCTAAGGTGATCCACCATTCAGATGTTGAAAACCTTGTGTCTGACCACTGTGTCCAGGACCTCCACCTTGGATTAAATGGTCGGACGAACTCCAGTTCCCTGACTGATGAGAAACTAGTGGTCCTGCTCCTAAACATGGAGTCATAGTAGAACCCCTATCACCAATTTCTGGTGAGAAAAAACAACATAAACCTTGAATATGACCCATATTTCCATAATATCGGCATTCAACGGGGTCTCTCGGGCAATGTGGCCTCGTATTCCCGCTCTTCTCGCACTAGTAGCATACCACCTAGCTACTTGAAGGAGTATCTCACCTACTCAGATCTCCACATGTAGACCCCCTGCAATGATTACTACTATTAGATGGAGGAATACCAACTCTAGATATCGATCCTCCCTGGTTCGATGCTCTAGAATCCCTTAGGTTTCGCTCTGTGATCAGCACCTGGTTGACTATAGAAGTTATGGAAGTCAGCCTGAAGATGTTCACCTGAGATCGGATGTCATGTCTAAGACCATCCCCGAACTTCCTAACCATAAATAACTCATCACCCCCCCCCCCAGAATGGGTGTGAAGAGTTGTAGCTATATGAAGAGATAATAATACTCCATGACTAAGAGAGTAACCTTCTCCAAACTCATAAACTCTCGGGCTTAGTCAACCCTCAAAGTATCCAGGTAAAAGTAGTCATAGAAGGTACGATGGAACTCATCCCAAGCCATAACTTGCTAGCGTCCTACCCGTGATATCACATCCCACCATCTATTGGCAGAATCCCAAAAAATGTATGTATCGAGCTTCACCATCCTCTCTAGAGGCATCTCGAGGTGCTCAAAGATAGACAACATGGCTTCTAACCATGACTTTGTATCCTGAGGTCCTCTATCTCCTGAGAAAGTGGGAGGATGTTGCTGCTGAAAAATCCACATCAAATCTGCCATAGACGGGGTAGGATGCGGTGCTCCCTAGAAGGTATGAATAAACCTCATGAATCCTTCTCATAACTATGCATCAGCACCTATATCCAGAAACACAGCTAGTGCTAAAACAAGCATGATGGGAGGATCTATTGGTAGTCCCTAATCTACCATGTCTGGTGTCTAATCATTAACTTATATCTAGTGTCCAAACAAAGGACATCTTGATGGCATGACTCTATAAGTTCAAACACACACCTTAGTTCAAGATTATCAAGGACTGAAACTTAGAAGTGTAGGAAAGGAAAAGGAGAAAGAAAACATTCAATTTTTTCAAAACATGGATACACGGCGTGTATAACCCATACAATACATGTTCCCTTAAGTCTTTATATGGGTGTGTTCTTCTGCCAACACTGGTCGTGTAACACCCCATACACATGGTGTGTTCTCCTTGAGACATAGTGTGTACTTGAATCATTTCCCCCCTTCTCGAGTTCCTCTACATGGGTAAATACAAATCTCCTTATTGGGTAACTTTACACAGCGTGTGCGCCCTGGACATGGCGTATACCCCTTAAGTTATAACCATCTGTGTCATTAGTCACACGGTTGGTGAAACGGTTGACTCTACACGGCATGTAATAACAAAACACAACATGAACAACCTAAGTTTCATCCACTCATGTCATTGGTCACACGGTTGGATACATGTAAATTACAAAATGGAGTATAATCCAAGTACACGGCATGTGCCACCAAACATTTCCCAACCTAGTTTCTCTGCCCACACAGCTAGTCACACGGTTAAGGACTACACGGAGTGTATATACAGTACACAAAGTGTACTTAAGAAAATTTGTTCCTTCCCAAATAGAAGGATACATGGAATGTATTCATCATTACACACCATGTATTCTGGGTTTTTCCAGACAGTAAGCCTCAGAAACTACTTCATAACCCCATAAAAACACTGAAACAAACATTAAAGTGCTAAATTATGATATGTGGGGGGCCATACTCCCCGCGAATCAAAGCTTGGCATCATATTCATGTATATCACAAAGTATAATAGTGTAATCAATCACATAATTCACCAAATTCTGATACATGAGGGCCCATAACACCTTAGGGACCAAAGTTTTGTGCCCATTCAAAAAAAACTTTACATATTAGCAATACCCTATCAAATAGCAGGTATTCTATCACGGTATCTATCACAACAGCATGCATACCCGCAACATCTATCACCACAACACGAAATCAAGAATGCACCCTAAATGGCATGACAAGAATGCATGACATGTGATCTCTAGAAAGTGTCAATATGATGCATGGTATGGCATACCCTCATCTCATCAGGTTGAAATAGAAATATAACCTCAATAACATCAATGATAATAGAACAAAACATGTGAATCACCCAACGGTGAAATCAAATTAACTGTAATAATTGCAAAACTAGAAAATTGAAATAATTGAGGCATATTGGATTTTCCTTATACACGGGTTAGATAATCTTAGGCATATCTTATTAAAAACTGCTTATTCCTTCATATCCCTATCTATAAGATCAAAACAGTAAGACAAATTAGAAAGGAACCTTCTTTGATACCACTTTTCAACGTCCCGGTTCCGAGTGCCGCCCAAAGGTGCCCCATACTCAGTTGATCACATGGACTCAAGTGCATTTCCTCAAACTTCAGAGGCTTCTGAATAGCATCAAGGGCCTTAGGTGTGATAGTAGGGAAACTATTACCTTGTTGGAAGAGTAACACGGCAGAATAACAATAATATACAACAGTGGAAGTAATAATACCATACAATAAGAAAATAGCAGAAGACTAAAAGTAAATAAACAAATGGAGAATATATATAAATCAATCATGTAACATATGTCTAGGAAAGTACTCAAACATGTCACAATGCTGGAAATAGAGTACTAAATCAAAGTAAAAAAGGAAATAAGTAAACTATAGCAGCATCGCAAGCCTCATCTTGGTCTGAAGCTCTCCAACTCCACAACCATCAAGTACCTATAGTAGAAGGATTATTGCACTTATCAATACCTTCAACAATATAATCTTTTTGGGCCTAAAATCATGATTCAAATAGGGTGTGAGACGAATCCCAGTAGGTAACCACCCAAAGATATGTGCCTAACTATCAGTGAAAATATATAGTAGGAAAAATGAAAAATGAAGTAATAAACAAGGAAGTACTCAAAAGTTAACAGTCCTACAGTTGAAAACTACATTCATTTACATTTATTAATTATTAAACCAAAAATTCATAAGAAACCCTCTAGGAAATTTCTCACAGTCTAACCCCTCTGGTTTTACAAAGACAAAGACTCTCTGAGGAAGCACTCACCATTAATTCCCCTTATGGTCTTTTAACGATAACTACAGACTCTCTGAGGAAGCACTCAACATCCATTACCCCTATGGTTTCATAATTTTATACTATAGACACTCTGAGGGAGCACTCAACATCCATCCCCCCTATGGTCTCTCAATGTGATAAGTATAACATACACTTTGGGGAAGCCCTCAATGTTAATTCCCCCTATGGTCTAACTACACCAGGTTCTCACAGCCTTGTGTAATACAATCAGGCACAAATGATATCCAGTAGCCAAAGTAATCTCAACTACTACAAGGCTAAGAAGATATAATTCATATCACAAGCATGTCATATAATATCAACTCCATCCTAACAACACTAGTCATGTAAAACAAAATTGCCTAATAAGAAGTTCTAGACCCAATGGATAGTATCAAAAAAACAAGGGAAAACACATCTATAAACAAGGTAATAAACCTAATTCATAATCAAAACCATTTCTCAAGCAAACAAATCATAGCAGGCATTAAATAGGGTTAAATCTCCAAAACACGTAATACTCTAAACTAGGGTATTTGGCACTTTTTTCACATATAATCCAAAGACAACTGCGGAAAGGCACAAACCACCTACCTCGGCATTGTACGATCGATATAGTTTAATCTTAGCCATTGATTCAACCTAGAATGTCGTAGATCTACAAAAACATAAAAAAAATCAACTTATAATAACTAACAAAATAGGAGAAAATAATAGGAGAGTCTCTAGAAGAAGGAAGGACTCACTGAGGTGATTCTAACGCAATCGACAGTGCCTGATTCAGATAACGGATGACGAATTAGTGTCTCAGAGAAGAATCGTCGCTCCTAGTCTCTCCAAGACGAGGTGGGGTTAGAAGAAGACAATTTTGGGAATTATACATGACCTCGGTCTGATTTAACAAATAAAAATAAAATTACATGGAATGTTAATTTAATGTACATGCCATGTACATACCTTAACTATACCCTACTTTAGGAGGTCTCTAGGTCACCTCACACAACCATGTACTCGGCCATTACACAACCAGTACATGGCTACCCACGAAAACTGAGTACACAGAATGTACTCTTAAGTACGTAGCGTGTACTTATGAATTTTCGAAATTATCCCCTTTTTTCTCAAAAAACACCTAAAAACAAGATCCATACCTGAAATGAAGATCTGGTTTCTTACAACCTCGACTTCTCGGGTGCCTTCCTCTTTTCCATTGATTAGGATATTTCCAACAATTAGTCTATTCATCCATACAAGAATATTCTTCATCCTTCACTTGGGATTTCGTGTCTTGATCACAAATGAGAACATTTTCTCGAACCAAATTAGAACCATCTTATAGTTTTTCTAATTCTTCTAGGAATAGTCTATTTTTTGAGATATATTTAATATATTAGTAAAAGTAACTCTACTCTCAAAGACCAATAGTGTAGTGACATCCTCCATATCAGACACCTTAATCTTTTTAATACTATCCCTTATCCTAGACAAATTTTTAGGATCATCTATCTGTAACTACTTCTTTTCACACTCATGAGGCTGCACAACCAAAGTTTGATTAATAAAGGTTGAGGGAGTTAAGTTTTTTCTAGGAAAAACCAATTGAAACCCCTCCTTATTAACAACCTTCATTTTACCCTTATTTTTTGTCATGAAAAGTGTATCATGACTCAAATCATGATCAATAACCCTTTGTACAGCATCCTTAAAGTTATACTGCTTGGAGGAAGCCTCTTTATCCAATGTTCCATCATTATTCTCAGCTTCATCATCCCATGTAATCCTTTTTCCACCTTTAATATAATTCATTCCAATAGAAATCTAAGACACCTAAGTGTTATCCAAACTAATACTCATTCTATCACCCAAAGAGACACCCTCAACATTACTCAAAACTTTAACTTTTCTAGAACTAACCCCTAATAGACATGTAACCTGTCAAAGAGAATCAGCATAGGAGTCCGTCCCTGCATGATCTTGATTGGACACACCACCATTGTTCTCCTCTACCCTTCCTATACCCAGGTTCACTATAATAGTTATCCCATCATCAACAACAATATAAGAAGAATCACACTTATATCTATAGCCTCCACTAAGGTGGCTAGATCTACTGAAATGTGAGCAATTCATATTTCTTTATAATTTCTTAGATGAATGTCCAATTTATTTATAGGTTCCATAGATGGAAGTACATCTATCATACTCAACTGATAGTTTGATCTGATGTATTGCAACAACCAATATCACCGATTGAATTAGAGTGAGGTTAAAATCTACTTCAAAAAGTACTCTTGCGAATCTTTCATATTGGGCATGCTCGGTCTTCCGATCAAACTTGATGGGAACACCGATGGATGAGGCAACATCCCATAATATTTCATGTTGCAAAAAAAACTCAACCCATGTATCCAAACCCAATATTGGGCCACTAAGTTCTTTACCTTCTTGAGATCAAATAGAGGTTTCTAATCTTATATCTTCAAAAAAATCAGTTTTATAGTAATAATCCCATGACCCCATGTTTTTTATTAAGGTCTTGTGAAGGGAAGAAGAGGTGAAAAAAAATCATCCTGGTTAAAAAAATTCTCCATCCATCTAAACCCCAAATGTGAAGAAGTCGATCCCTCAACTCTTCAATATTCCAAGGATTTTATCCTTGTGGAATAGCAAGACGAGTGAGAATCTAAAATTTACATTCATCAATTCATCCCTCTAGAAGATTGGAATTTTATGCAATGATAGTCATCAAGCAGTTTCGGGTGATTTGATTCTAAGGCATACCAGAATCACCCATTATATATGAGAAGAGCTTGTAATTTTTACTCCTTTTACCATATGATGTGAGAGATTATCTCAACTCTTTGACGAGGAGGTAGCAATAGCCGATGAGAAAGGGAGAGGAACTCTGACCAACAAATTAAGATCTATATCCCAGGTAAATTCCATATTTCACACCGAGCCCTAGGGGAATCCATGGCTGCCACTACACTCACCTAATGCCACTCCCATTAAAATTTATATCTTCCACATTTAATATATTTCAAACATTTTATATATATTGTTTTTTTCTTAAAAATAAAAAAAATCATTACCTAGTAATTTTCTATAGGTCTTTGATGAACCTTATGGAGTAAAATTCAACCAAAATATTATTGATTTGAATTATGAAATGTTGGACAATATTGATATAGCCAACTCTAATTATTGGATAATATATAAATGAAAACTACTTATCACCAAAAATGATAACCATGTTTTTACAAAAAAAATAAATCTATAGTTGCAGAGATATAACAATGATAATTGTACCAGTGTTAGGAATACCAAATCTCATTGTTTATGACACACCCATATATCATTTATAGTAATATCATCAATAATTTCATGTGATAATTTAATTTAATCTAGTTCCTTCTATGCGCTATTATTTTAAAAATTGTCCTATTTCATTTTAAATAAAAACATCAATTTATAACATTTAAACCAAAGTAAAATCATGATATTACTATCACAATTTCATCGCCAATAATAAAAATTATTTAATCTCTATGAAAAATAGAATTAAATTAATATAATTATTCATGGTTATGGAAACTAGAGGAGGTATATAAAACCACATACCATAAATTATGATTCCAATAAATTGTTATACATATTATACTTTATAATAGGTGAGCTAATCTTCTCAAATGGGGTTGGATGCTATTAAATGTTTAAAAGATTTGTTCAAAATGGAAAGGTATTGGCTTTGAAAATAGTGAGTGAGTTTTCTAAGGTAGTTTGAAAATGAATTCAGTGTTTTATTTTCCAATAAATTTTTTTAATGGGTAACAATTTAATTAAAAAGTGATTTTAAATAAAGTTTACATGTTTTTTAGTGGTGAAAGTCATTTTTTTTAAAAATTCCAATGATTTATTAGGAAAATATTCATCTATTTTTATAATGTAAATGTGATTTTAGGGGTAAATGATTGGTTTTGAAGTTAATAAATTGGATTTCTATGATGGTTTGGAATGAGGATAATATTTTGGATTTCAATGATAATATAAATAAAGGATCTTTTAAATTTCACATTGGATTTAAAATAGAGTTTTTTTATTTGAAATTAGAGTGAATAGATTCATCAATTATTTTAATAATTTAGTATGCTTGATCAGCAACGTTTGATCCATCTCAACTAAAAATTTATTCTTTTGTTCAAAAACAAAATTTTATTATGATATATATGGTACAATATGTAGTGACTCAGGCTTTGACCTGTAAGACTTTGGAACATTCCTAAGGATGTTTCCAAAGCCAAGTGCTGAGTCAACATAGGAATTTAGGGCCCAGATAGCCTCGACATGGTGATTTTAAAAATATTAAATATATTTTTTCATGCACTTGTAGTTTCTATTGAAACATGGAATAACTCTCGAGGTGATTTTGTGGGATTTTTGGTCAGAGGTTAGTTAGTGGGGCATTATGAGGTGGATTAAATTAATTAAATGAAGAATTTAATTAAAAATTAAACCTAATCCCTTCCCTCCTTCACCTTTTCTGTGCCCAACCAAAGGAAATATGCACCTTTACTCTCCATCCTTGGTTGAAGAATTAAAATAAGTCAGAATTGAAGCATCAAGGATCTTTCAATCTCTGTTTCTGATGCAGATCGTCATTATATCGAGAAGAAACATGATCTGGGCATCGTTCTACACCTAAAGCTTAAGCGTTTCATCCTCGAGGTAGGTAGTTTTGATTTGTGGTTCTGATCCCATTATTTTTTCATTGTTCTAAGGTTTTAGACCCCAATTGAAATTTCTAGAGATCCCTCCTAGGTAGATATATAGGTTTCAGTGTAAAATGTGGAGAATCAAGCATTTTTTGAGGTAATTCCCAACTAGAATCACCATCTAAATAGTGTATAGTTTAGTGATACACGTCATGTATCCCTTTCTATTCAGGGAAGATGAATTTTGGGTTCTATGAGCCATGTACCGGGGTTACACGTCATGTTGTACCCTAATCTATGTGATCATGGGACATGTCTTGGGAAGCCGTGTGAAAAGTACATGGTCATGTAAAACTATATGGAAACAGGGTCTGGTACACAGACACAGGAAAACCAAATGGCCTGGAGGTTATTTAGCCCGAACACACCATGTAGTATGGGATGCACGGTGTATGTGGGACACGGTTGGTCGGCCGTGTAGAAGAGAAAAATGGCTAGGGGATGGGTGAAGTGGGACACGACATGTACCATCTATAAATGTCGTGTACATAAACATGGGTTGAAAAAACATGTAGACCAGATACACTTCCAGGTGCTCGGGCAGGCTCACATGTTGTGTGGACCCTAGTGAACGTCTTGTAGATCTTCTTGATATCTTTCGTATTCCATTTCTCCTTCTCTGAGACTCAGATTCAAGCTTGTGAGTAGTTTAACTTGAGTGGTTTTCTATGTAGAATGTGATAGTGGCCTCTTATTAGGACTACGAGTTACAAGGTGGCATGTTTCAAGAAAGATGGTGGTGTAGCAGTTCTTAACTGATGCTATAGATCATTGTGGTTCTAAGAGAGATGTCGGGACTGGTACTCCCCTATGGAATCAGGGTGTGGGTTTCCCTTACCTCTCTATTTTAGTAGAGAAGGGACTCTCCATTTCATGGGTGTGGGTTCTATACCTTTGCATAGTTCTTATGAGTTTTTTACTCCCTTGATGGTTTAAGGCATGGGTTCCCCATATCATTCATATAGTTGGATATAGTGATCCCCTACCATGCCAGGGCATGGTCCCTCCATGCTTGTTGGCCTGATAGAGTAGTTACTCCCCTGTTGGACTAGGGTGTGGTTCCTCTATCTATAGAGTTGGTACTCCACTATTTTTTTAGGGTGTAGGTCCTCTAGACATGACGTATAGATAGAGTGGGTACTCCCCTATTGTGTTAGGGTATGGGTCCTTTGTACTTAGAGTTTGAACTCCCCTATCATTCCAGGGTGCAGGTCCTCTATGCATGTTGTTCCATCAGAGTTGGTACTCCCCTGTCTTTCCAGGGTGCAGGTCCTCTAGCCTAGGGTTGGTACTCCCCTATCATGTCACGGTGCAGGTCACCTATAGTAATTGAGCTGGCATAGTGGAACTCTCCTATTGTTCTAGGGTACAGGTCCTCTAAACACATAGTGGTACTCTCCATATTATGGTAGAAGGTCCTCTATCCTCTAAGTTTCACTCCCCTATCATGCTAGGGTGTGTGTCCTCACCTATGGAGTAGAACTCCCCTATATCAGAGTAGTAGTGGGGAGTGGGTCCTCCATTGGAGATAGTGATCCATCTTCTATTGGGATCTGTTACGAGGAGTGGGCCTCTCCACTAGTTACATGTGATACCTGGTTAGGAGTTAGTGATCCCTCAATGGAATAAGGTGTGAACCAATTCATTCAGGAGCGATAAAGGTTTTTCAGGTTAGTTAGGAGCTTTACTCCCTCGACTAGGGGCAGTGGTGAGGTGTGGTTTGAGTATTTTTTTTAAATAAGTTTTTTTAAAAAAATATTTTTTTTAAAAAACTAGGTTTAAAATATTTTTAAAAATACACCACAAAGGCGGCATCGTCGATGCCACCTTTCCCCTATAACCAAAAAAATTAAAAAAATATTTTTAATTTTATTTTGTTTTGTTTTGTTTTGTTTTGTTTTGTTTTGTTTTGTTTTGTTTTGTTTTGTTTTGTTTTGTTTTGTTTTGTTTTGTTTTGTTTTGTTTTGTTTTGTTTATATATATATATATATAAACAAAACAAAACAAAATTAAAATTAAAATTTTCAGCAGAATTTATCTGCTATTTAAAATCCAGCAGTACTGTCATTATAGCAGTCTGGATTCTGACAGATGCTCTCACCTAGGGCTCCCTTTTATAAGAGGGTTTACCATAAAAATCATTCTGCATTTTGGATTTGGGATTCTAGTTCTCCCTTTCCTACGCAGAACATTATGCATTTTCGATGTGGGATTCTGTTTCAAGTATGTGGCTTTGAAAGACTATAAAATATAAACTATAAGAACAATATAAATGAAACATAAAACATGGATTAAACATATAAGAAATAGTTGAAATCAAAAATAATTTCATAAAAAATGTTGATGAAATATAATTTATAAGGTTTCAAAGACACCAACTTGAAACTTAAAAATGTTTCAAGTACGTGACTTTGAAAACCTATAAAATATAAACTATAAGACCAACGTAAATAAAACATAAAACATGGATTAAATATATAACAAATACTTGAAAATAAAAATAATTTCATAAAAAATGATGATAGAAAATAATTTATAAGTTTTCAAAGACACATACTTGAAACTTAAAAATGTTTCAAGTACGTGACTTTGAAAGTCTATAAAACATAAACTATAAGACCAACATAAATGAAACTTAAAACATGGATTAAACATATAAAAAATAGTTGAAAATAAAAAAAACAAAAAAAAATTATTGATGAAAAATAATTTATAAGCTTTCAAAGACACCTACTTGAAACTTAAAAATGTTTCAAGTATGTGTATTTGAAATCCTATAAAATATAAAATATAAGACCATTATAAATGAAACTTAAAATATGAATTAAACATATAATAAATTATTTAATTAGTTAATTAATAATTATTAATTACTAATTTATAATTACTAATTATAATGATTAATTATAAAGAATAATTATATTACTAATGAACTAATTAATTATTATATAATAATTTTTAATAATTACTATTTAATTATTATAATGAAAAATTATAATTTATAATTATATTACTAATTAACTAATTAACTATTATATAATTAATAATTATTTTACTAATTAACTAATTAATTATTATATTAATTTTTAATAAATACTAATTAATAACTATAATGAATAATTATAATTTATAATTATATTACTAATTAACTAATTTTAAAAAAAATCCCTGGCTCTATCTTTCTCAAAAAATTAACTAATTAACTATTATATACTTAATAATTATATTACCATTTAACTAATTAATTATTATATAATTAATGATTAATAATTACTAATTAAATAATTAATAATTATATAATTGATAATTATATTACTAATTAACTAATTAATTATTAAATAATTAATAATTATATTACTAAGTAACTAATTAATTATTATATAAATAATAATTATATTACTAATTAACTAATTAATAATTATATAATTAATTATTAATAATTACTAATTAACTAACTAATTATTATACAATAAATAACTGTATAATTAATAATTATACTACTAATTAACTAATTAGTAATTAATAACTAATAATCAATAATTAATAATTATAATGAATAATTATGATGAATAATTATAATGAATAATTATAAAGAATAATTATATTACTAATTAACTAATTAATTATTATATAATAATTTTTAATAATTACTAATTAATAATTATATTTAATAATTATAATTTATAATTATATTAATAATTGAATAATTAACTATTATATAATTAATAATTTTATTACCAATTAACTAATTAATTATTATATAATAATTTTTAATAGTTACTCATTATTAATTATAATGAATAAATATAATTTATAATTATATTACTAATTAACTAATTAACTATTATATACTTAAAAATTATATTACTAATTAAATAATTAATTATTATATAATTAATGATTAATAATTACTAATTAATTAATTACTAATTAAATAAATAATAATTATATTACTAATTAACTAATTAATTATTATATAATTAATAATTATATTACTAAATGACTAATTAATAATTAAATAAATAATAATTATATTACTAATTAACTAATTAATTATTATATAATTAATTATTAATAATTACTAATTAACAAACTAATTATTATACAATTAATAATTAAATTACTAATTAAGTAATTAGTAATTAATAATTAATAATCGATAATTAATAATTATAATGAATAATTATAATGAATAATTATAATTAATAATTATAAAGAATAATTATATTACTAATTAACTAATTAATTATTATATAATAATTTTTAATAATTATAATGAATAATTATAATGTATAATTATATTACTAATTAACTAATTAACTATTATATAATTAATAATTATATTACTAATTAACTAATTAATTATTATATAATAATTTTTAATAATTACTAATTATTAATTATAAGAAATAAATATAATTTATAATTATATTACTAATTAACTAATTAATTATTATATACTTAATAACTATATTACTAATTAACTAATCAATTATTATATAATTAATGATTAATAATTACTAATTAACTAATTACTAATTATATAATTAATAATTATATTTATAATTAACCAATTAATTATTATATAATTAATAATTATATTACTAAGTAACTAATTAATTATTAAATAAATAATAATATATTACTGATTAAATAATTAATTATTAATAATTACTAATTAACTAACTAATTATTATACAATTAATAATTATATAACAAATTAAATAATTAATAATTAATAATTAATAATCAATAATTAATAAATAATAATTATAATAAATAATTATAATGAATAATTATAAAGAATAATTATATTACTAATTAACTAATTAATTATTATATAATAATTTTTAATAATTACTAATTAATAATTATATTGAATAATTATAATTTATAATTATATTACTAATTAACTAATTAACTATTATATAATTAATAATTATATTACTAATTTACTAATTAATTATTATATAATAATTTTTAATAATTACTAATTATTAATTATAATGAATAGATATAATTTATAATTATATTACTAATTAACTAATTAACTAATTAACTGTTATATACTTAATATTTATATTACTAATTAACTAATTAATTATTATATACTTAATGATTAATAATTACTAATTAACTAATTACTAATAATATAATTAATAATTATATTACTAATTAAATAATTAATTATTATATAATTAATAATTATATTACTAAATAACTAATTAATTATTAAATAAATAATAATTATATTACTAATTCAGTAATTAATTATTATATAATTAATTATTAATAATTACTAATTAACTAACTAATTATCATACAATTAATAATTATATAATTAATAATTATATTAGAAATTTAATAATTAATAATTAATAATTAATAATCAATAATTAATAATTAATAATTATAATGAATAATTATAATGAATAATTATACTGTATAATTCTAAAGAATAATTATATTACTAATTAACTAATTAATTATTATATAATAATTTTTAATAATTACTAATTAATTATTATAATGAATAATTATAATTTATAATTATATTGCTAATTAACTAATTAACTATTATATAATTAATAATTATATTACCAATTAACTAATTAATTATTATATAATAATTTTTAATAATTACTAATTATTAATTATAATGAAAAAATATAATTTGTAATTATGTTATTAATTAACTAATTAACTATTATATACTTAATAATTAAATTACTAATTAACTAATTAATTATTATATAATTAATTATTAATAATTACTAATTAACTAATTAATTATTATATAATTAATTATTAATAATATTAATTAACTAATTAAATAATTTATTATATGTCCAATCAATGTTTTAAGTTTCATTTATATTGGACTAATAGTTTATATTTTATAGGCTTTCAAAGTCACATACTTAAAACATTTTTAATTTTCAAGTAGGTGTCTTTGAAAGCTTATAAATTATTTCACATCAACATTTTTTATGAAAATTTTTTTTATTTTCTAATATTTGTTATATGTTTAATCCATATTTTAAGTTTCATTTTTTTTGGTCTTATAGTTTATGTTTTACAGACTTTCAAAGTCACGTACTTGAAACATTTTTATGTTTCAAGTAGGTGTCTTTGAAAACTTATATATTGTTTTCTATCAACATTTTTTATGAAATTATTTTTATTTTCAACTATTTGTTATATTTTTAATCAATGTTTTAAGTTTAATTTATGTTGATCTTATAGTTTATATTTTATAGGCTTTCAAAGTCACATACTTGAAATATTTTTATGTTTCAAGTAGATGTCTTTGAAACCTTATAAATTGTTTCCATCAACATTTTTTAGGAAATTATTTTTGTTTTTAACTATTTCTTATATGTTTAATCCAAGTTTTAAGTTTCATTTATATTGTTCTTATAGTTTATATTTTATAGTCTTTTAATGCCACGTACCTGAAACAGAATCCCACATTGGAAATGCAGAATGTTCTACACAGAAAAAGGAGAACCAGAATCCCACATCAGAAATACAGAATGATTTACAATGTAAGCCTTCTTATAAAAGGGATCCCTGAGTGAGAACTTCTGTCAGAATCCTGACTGTTGTAATGGAAATACTGCTGGATTTTAAATAGCAGATAAATTTTTCTGAAAATTTTATTTTTATTTTTATTTTTGTTTTCTTTTGCTTATATATGTATATATATATATACTAAACAAATTAAAATTAAAATTAAAATTAAAAAAAATTAAAAAAATATTTTTTTTGTTCTAGGGGAAAGGCGGCATCGTCGATGCCGCCTTTCACCTAGGCCCAAAGGTGGCATCACAGATGCCGCTTTTGTGGCGTATTTTAAAAAATATTAACCCATCATGTTTTAAAAAAAAAATCGGGTGTGGTTCCCTATGTTCCCTATCATTAGAGAGGATGCATGTGATGCATAGTCAGAGCAGTGCTCCATCAAGTGGGTGCAGTGGTGAGGAGTGGGCCTCTCTACTTGGCTTTCTTTAGCCTTGCGCAGGGTGCAGGTTGGTGATGGTAGGACCTATGATGCTGGGAACTGTAGTTGGACCTAGTAAGTTGTTCTCAATGGAGTGGATCCCTTATATGGGTGCCATATGTGATGGATGAGCTTGTGGAGTGTGTTCTCTTGCTTTTTTGTTACCGTTAGAGCCTTGAGTAAAATCTTATTACTGGCTATGAGGTCGGAACCTCGTGAGTCTTGGAGTCTAAGACAAGTATATATGGGTGATTTTGAGTCCTTAAAGTGTTGTCATGTGTTGGGGTTTACACCCTTGTGGACTGAGCTAACATTTCTTATATATCCGAGGATGGTTTTAGATGGAGTTTTTCTCACGATTGGGTTCCCTTTAGCTAGGTCAAGCTTACTATTGTCTTTCAGTTACTCCCTTTTATTTTATTTTTTTGGGGAGCCTACTGAGTATTTCTATACTCACCCCTGGACGGGATTTTCCCACACGTGTTATGTCTTGTGCAGACCATAGGCCTTTCGATGGAGTTCACGGAGGACCCGAGGTAGGTGGAGCTTAATGATCTAGATCGAACAAGCTGTTTACTAGAGCCAGGAGGATGTTATTTTCAGTAGTTTCTTTTCATAGAAATCCCCTCCTTCTGATTAATTTGGATTCTTTTATGGTGGGCACGCATTTTTCCCTTTTAAACTTTCATTACTTTTTTTTACTCTGATTTGAGATAGATATATGTATGAATTTTTAGTTTCTAGATTTTTATATCACATCACTTTTTCATTGAGGTGTTTTTGGGTGCAGTCATACAGGTACTTTAGGCAAAGTCCTTGAATTTAGTTACGCCTTTAACACTTATCACCACCCCTTGGCCTATGGAGGTGGGATTGGGGTAGTTGTGGCTCGAGCCCCGACTTGGGTTAGGTCTTGAAATATTAGTATCAAATCAATTTCATTATTTGGGATGTTGTTTATAAATATCCCCTTGAGATGATTTGGTTGGGTTATATAGTTACAATTTTGTGATGTTTTGAGTTTGGCTCTCAGGATAGAGGTTCCAGTATTGGTGTGGCAGATGACGTATCCATGCATCATAACTCTAATAACCTAATTTTTCACTCGATATATTTTTACATTTTTCTCAGGGGAAATGATGGTACATTCATCATATAGGACTCAGATTTGGTTTTTCTTTATCATTCTTGAGTCATCTCTCCAAATATACTCTTTGACTATGGTGCATCTTGATTTTATTTCAGGATGCATATGTGATGACAGCCAAATAGGGTTCTATGGAGTGATTTTAGTGACAGTATTCCCCATAATGATTCTTTAGTGTAGGGAAATAGTTCAAAGATGATACCTCCAGGTGGTCAACCACTTGATCCACCACTCACTGAGTGGAAAGTTGTTTCGGCAGTGCAGGCTGAGGATGTGCATAGGCTGAGTGTGCTACACAAGTTCCAAAGGTAGTGACCTATGAGTTATCAGGGTGATCCAGATCCCTAGGAATTTTATGATAGGATCAAGGAAGTCACACATGTTTTCCACCTCATGAGGACACCTCCTGATCATATGGTGGTCCTAGCGGTGAGCCTTATACATAGTCCAGTCAGGCGATGGTGGATTTTAGTGATGTATCCCCATGAAGAAGAAATTATCACTTAGGTAGAGTTAAATCAAATCTTCAGGGAATAATTTTACCCATCCACATTGTGGTCAATGCGTATCCAAGAGATTTTGCAGCTTTGTAGGGATAGCATGATTGTGGAAGAGTACTCGTCAAGGTTCACAAACCAATCATGTTACTCCCCGAATATGGTGGGAGACTCATTATTCATAGCTTGAACCTCTGAGAAGGGCCTTTGTATAGATGTCAGAGAAGGTGTGGTCTCCTTGTACCTTCTCTCTTATGTGGCAGTACTAGAGTGAGTTCTAGTGGTAAAGATCTTTATGGCGAAGGGACAGACGAATGTGGACTACAGTAGTGGTAACGAGGCTGAAGCGTCAGTAGTAGTTGGAAGATATAAGATGACTGGATCTTGGTGTAGGAGGCATACCCATGCCTAGGATTAGGCTCATGATTATTTGGTGTAGGAGTAGCACCAGGGATCAGTTCATCCATAGGATAGGCATTTTATTCTTGCGAAATCCATGGATATCTTGTTAGAGATTTTCTGACCCGTTATGCTGCTGAGAGAGAGTTAGTCAATGGGACACCTTGGTAGAGTCATTGTTTGGATTAGGGAGTTTTGTAATATGGAGGACGAGGTAGAGGACCTAAGATACCTGAAAGAAGTGGCAGGCAGTTCGAGGTGTTACCACCACCACCACTAATTGGTCCACGCCAAGCTTAGGGAGCTGGAGGACATATGCGAGGACAACTAAAATATGTAGAGGCCTGTAGCCTAGAATCTCTAAGAATGAATAGAGGTATGCTTTTTGTCCTTTCTACTTTATTTAGTAGTATTAATTAACACCATTATGAGGTACTCGTTTTCTTTTTGCTTCTTGCTCTAGGTTTGTTCAGGGTGACGTGGGGCGTCAGTTGAACCTTTTGAGGGTGTTGTTCGACGTATCTTCAGGTTTATTCCCCCAAAAAGATGAATTTTTTTATGCAATTAAAACTTTGAGGACGATTCAGTGCTGCCCAAAGAGGATAGTATCAAGGTGTGGTGGATGATTCCCTCTGACTTGAGTGTTCAGGGCTTGGAAATCATATTGGTGGTTGTGATAGAGGACCCAGTAATACCTAGTTGAGTTTTTGGACATCCCTTTATTGTTTTTTAGTATCGCCACTCACTTTGAATCATCTTTTTACCTAAGATTCTTGAGGAGGATGTGGCGCAGTTTGATGTAGCTTTGAACTCACGAGGAAAATTGACGCTTTCCTCACCGAGATGCATTTTTGTGACGCGATAAAAACCATGTCATTGATTCAATGCCATACAAATTGGAAAGTTTTAAGGTGTTGTGGATGATTTCATTATACTTTTGTGTTCATGGTTGTGTTTTTGGTTTGTGTTACTCTCCTTCCATGAGAGGTGAAGATGCATAGGGTATGCTAGGCACTTTTTGTGTCTGGATTCTTAAGGTTGGATGAGTCTACTCTTTTATTTTATTCATTGGTTCTCTCATGTGCTCATCATCAACCTTGAACTCAAGGTGCTTGAGGAGGTTTTAGTGCATTTCATTAATGGGTGGATGTGAACTGTGGGGTTTTTTTGGTAGCTGCATTAGGTTAGCGAGATCATGTACCACTAGACCCTATAACTATAGAGGGATGGTAGTGCTTATTGTTTTACCACCTATAATAATTGAGGAGACATTTTCCCACTTTTTGCACAATTTTGACTTGTTTGGATCTATACATGAGATTGGTTTGGCCTTGGCGGTTCCCTAGAGAGCATTCTTGGAAGTAGCACGGGAACCCCTAGTGATCTCACTGGCATGAGAGTTCTAGTGTAGATTTCAACGTATTTTTATAGTTTATAGCCTTTTTAAATTTTTGGGATGAAAATCATTAAAGGTGTAAATGATTTAGTGACTTTTGTTTTGACCTTTAAGACTTTGGAATATTCGTAAGGGTGTTTCTGAAGCTAGGTGCTGAGTCGGGATGGGAATCCGGGGCCCAGAGAGCCTCGATGCAATGATTTTAAAAATATTAAATATATTTTTTCATATGAACGCAGTATCTCCTGAGACATGGAATAGATCCTAGTCAGAGTCTCGGATCAAAAATTTGATGTTACAATTGAGTTCAGAACGTCGTGTTTACTTTAGGCATGACTTAAATTCATCTGCGCCGGTAGTTTTGCTCGGAGGTGAGTTAGAGGGGGTTATGAGGTGGATTAAATTAATTAAATGAAGAATTTAATTAAACACCTAAACTAACCCCCCCCCCTCCCTCACGTTTGGTGCAACCAACCAAAATAGAGACAAAACTATCCTCTCCCTCCTTGAATGATGGATGAAAATTAGTCGAAATCAAAGTGTTGAGGTGTTTTTGATCTCCTTTTATGATACAGATCATCGTTATATCGAGAAGAAGCATGATTCGAGTGTCATTCTACACCCGAATCTTAATTTTTTTTCCCTAAAGATAGTTGTTTTGAGTTTTGGTCCTGATCATCTTTGTTTTGAATTATTATAAGGTTTTAGATCCTAATTGAAATTTCTAGAGAACCCCCATAGGTAGATCTACAGATTTAGGGGTGAATCGGGGTGAATCGGGAAGTTTTTGAGGTAATTCGCGGCTGGAATCACCATCTACATGGCGTGTGGTCTAGTGAGACATGTTTTTTATCCCTTCATTTTTATGCAAGATATATTTTGGGGTCTACACACCGTGTACCGGGGTTACACACCGTATAGTACCCCAATCTGTGCAATCATGGGACATGGATTGAGAATCCATGTGAAAAGTAAATGGTTATGTACAACTACACAACCAAATTATGTAGAAATAAGGTATGGTACATGGACATGGGAAAACCACACATCCCAGTGGCTTTTTATCCTAAACATGTCGTGTAGTATGGTATGCATAGCATGTGAGGGACACGGTTGGTCGATCGTTTATAAGAGAAACATGGCCAGGGGCTGGATGAAGTGGGACACGAAAAGTACCATCTATACACTCCATGTACACATACATGGGTTGGGAACTATGTAGACTAGATACACGACTAGGTTCTTGTGTGGGATTACATGTCGTGTGAACCCCAGTGCATGTCGTGTACCCCTTAGAGATCTTCTTTCTTATGTATCTCATTCTATGGGACTCGGATTCAGGATTGTTATTAGCATATCCTGAGAGGTTTTCTATGTAGAACGTGATAGTGGCATCTACTTCGGCCTATGATGTACAAGGTTTCATGTTTTGATCACGATGTTGGTGTAGCAGTGCTTAACCAATGTTGTAGATCAGTGTGGTTCTAAGAGAGATTTTGGGACTAGTAATCCTCTGTAGAATTAGGGTGTGGGTTTCCCTTAACTCACTATTTTGGTAGTAACAGGACTCCACTTGTCATGGGAATGGGTTTTATACCTTTTTTTAGTTCTTATAGGGTTGGTACTACCCTAATGGTTTAGGGTGTGGGTTCCCCATGTCATATGTATATTTGGAGGCAATACTCCCCTATCATGCCAGGACATGGGCCCTCCATGCTTGTTGGCCAGATAGAGTAGTTACTCCCCTGTTGGACCATGGTTTGGGTCCTCTATCTATGGATTTGGTACTCCCCTATTATGTCTGGGCACAGTTCCTCCAGATGTGACATATAGATATTGTGGGTACTTCTCCATCATGTTAGGTTGTGAGTCATGTGTCCTTGGAGTCGGAACTCCCCTATCGTTCCAGGTTTCATGTACTCCATGCATATGTTTTTAGCAGATTTGGTACTCCCCTATCTTTCTAGGGTGTGGGTCCTCTAGTATGGGGTCGATACTCCCCTATCATGTCAGAGTGTGGTTTCCCCAAAGTAATCGAACAGGAATAGTGGAACTCCCCTATCATTCTAGGGTGAGGTTCCTCTAGCCATAGAGTGGCACTCCCCAGGTCGTGGGAGCAGGTCCTCTATCCTATAATTTGCACTCCCATGTCGTGTTAAGGTGTGGGTCCTCACCTATGGAGTAAAACTCCCCCATATCGGAGTATCAGTGGGGATAGGGTCTTATATTGGAGGTAGTTCTCCCTCATCTGTTGAGATCATTTATGAGGATCAAGCCTCTCCACTTGTTACGTGTGATACCTAGTTAAGAGTTAGTGATCCCTCAACAGACTGAGGTGTGTACCACTCCATTTCGGAGTGATAGAGGTATTGAGAGTTAGTTAGGAGTTATACTCCCTTGACTGGTAGTAATGGTGAGGTTCAGGTCCCTCTATTCCTCTCATTATAGAGGATGCACGCGGTGCATAGTCTAGAGAAGTTCTCCCTCAACTGGGTGGAATGGTGAGGAGAGGGCCACTTCACTTGGGTTTCTTTAGCCTTGTGCAAGGTGCAGGTTAGCGATGATTGGACCTCTAGTGCTTGGAACTGGATCTAGACCTAGTAGGTTGTTCCTGATGGATTGTATCCCTTGGACAGATTCCATCTGGGATGGATGACCTCGTGGAGTGTGTTCTCATGGTTTTGTGTTGCCGTTAGAGACTTGAGTAGAATCTAATTGTTGGTTATGAGGTCTGAACCTCATGGGACTTGAAGTCTAAGATGAGTATATCTTGGTGATTCTAGGATTACTTACGGTGTTGTCATGTTTCAGGGTTGACACCCTTGTGGACTGAGCTGGCTTATCCTATATAGCTGAGGAAAATTCGAGATGAAGTTTCTCTCTCAATTAGGTTCCCTCCAGCTAGGTCGAGATGACTATTTCCTTTCAGTTTATCCCTTTTCTTTTGGTTTTTTGGGGTTCCTATTGAGTATTTTTATACTCACCACTGCATGGGATTTTTTTGCATGTGTGGTGTCTTGTGCAGACCACATTCCTTTCAACAGAGTCCATGGAGGACCCGAGGTAGGCAGAGCATAGTGACCTAGACTGATCGAGGGTTTTACCAGAGTTGGGTTGAGGATCTTTATGGAAAATTATTTTGAAAACTATCCCCTCCTTATGAGCAGTTTGGATGCTTTTACAGTTTTCTTTTGGTGGGCGTGTGTTTTTTCCTTTATGCTTTCAGTACTTTTTTTGTACTCTGGTTTGAGATAGATGTATGTATGCATTTTTAAGTTCCAAATTTTTATATCTTTGAATTGTTTCATTGATGTGTTTTTGGGTTTGTGTATAAATTTACTTTAGTAAAAGGTCTCCCCAAGTTTACTTATGACTTCAGAACTTATTTCCACCCCTTAGCCTATGGAGGCGGGCTTGGGGTTGTCAATGCTTGATCCCTAGCTTGGGATGGGTCGTGACACACTAAATTTATGGTGAATATCATGCTTCTAAAAATAATCATCGATTGTTCCTCTTATAAATTCCCTACCTTATCTATCCATATCATTTATAAAAAGAAATTACAATCCTTCTCTATGTTTCTTATAACACATTTAAACATATTCAGATCCTAAGATTTATGTCTCATAAATAAAATAGATTTAATTCAAGTAAATTTACCAATAATAGAAATAATAAACTTATATCCATTTTTTGAATACTTCCTCCTAGTCCCACAATTATATAAATAAATTTTCTTTTATTATTGGGTATATTATATCTCTAAATTATTCTATGAAAATTTAATAATTTTCCCCTTTAGGCATGTTGAGAACATCATATTCCTTTCTCTTTTTAGTATTGGAACGTCACCAAAAAAATTATCCTTAAGTGATCCTACTCATGTTTTGGATAAGATTATCAAGATATTTATTCCATAATTGTCTTACTATATTAAGACATAAGTTGAATGAATTTCCAACATCACCCAACTAAATTAGATTTTCACTTTGGTCGCTAACCTCTTATCCACTCACTCTAACCAAACCTAAAGAACATTGAAGATTATAGGGTAGTGGTAATTTATCATTAAGAAGGGGAGATAAATAAGTGATACACTTTTTATTTTACAATTACTCTTTATAAATTAACCCTTTTATAGATTAAAGTCTTGATGCACTCACTTAATAATTTAATTTTTCTTTTCGAGCACTCCTAAAAATATGTGTGAAAAAGTTGAGTGGAATCTATATTTATAAATGCAACTAGATGAGTGGTATCTATATTTATAAATGTATACATGTGTAAGGAAAAAGGGTGGTGTAGATATTTATATGATCATATTAACTTTCAGAGACCTCCTAGATACACATAATATCATCTCCTACATAATATAGATTGATAATAACATCATATAAAGGGAATTTCACTAAATCCATCCAACCCATAGGATATCCATTATGACCCCACTTCCACAACCTTGTCCTCATAGGAAGATAAGTGCTAATGAAATTCAGTCCTTAGATCAAAAGAATTTTCCTTTTCATGGAGTAATTGAAGGCTTTCTTTAAATGATGAAACTATAATTTTTGTCTCAGCATGAGTGTGCATAAGTCCATTTAGATAAGCCTTATCATGGTCAAACCAATCAAGGATCCATTTTAGGGATCAGACTATTGCTGATAATTTTTTAAACTTTAGACAGAAAACTAATAAAAAACATTTGATGCTTCGCCAACTCCCCAGACTCGGAACATTCAGATTTAAGGAGAAAACTTTCATCCTCATCAACTTCATCTTCTAAATATTTATTATTTCATTTTGTTGCCTAAGACTCATCTTCCATATATTTTGTACATGAACCTATGTGTCACACCTGTTTTTTTTAGTCCTTTTATTTATTTTATTTCACTTGGCAGCGGGTGTTTTTGCTTATGTACGGGTGAGTCCTGGTTTAAATTTTTTTATGTTGGGATGAGTTTATGGTTTGGGATGGTGCGCGAACACCGTACGCTTAAGGTGCGCAGTTCTCTTGGGCACGTGCATCCCGCTTGTAGTCCGTTTGGATATCGTACGACATGTGAATAACGCACGATCATCCAGTTTTAACATTATGTATGTTTATGTATGTTTGTATGTTTATATATGTTTATGTAAATATTTTTATATGTGTATAGGTTTAGAATAAAAATGAGTTGTTATTATTTTTTTTAATTGATTATTATTATTATTATTATTGTTATAATTATTAGGTTTAAAAAAAAAGGAGAAACCCTAGCTAGCGGCCGCCCACCCCCCTCTTTCTTCCCCCCTTTTTTTTCTCCCCTGCGTGAGCCCGACCCTTCCTCCAACCGCGTCGCCACACCCTGCGCGTGACCCCACCTCCATCCGCCTTCCGTCCGCCGCCGTCCACCATCGTCCGCCGCTGCCTGCGCTGGCCACCCCGATCGCGCCAGTGCCGCCGCCTCCCCTCTTCCTCCGACCCGCGCCGCGCACAGCCCCCTTCCGACCGACCCCGCCGATCCGGCTCCCCCTGTCCGACCTCGTCGCAGCCGGCCTCCCTCCCGACTCGCCCTCCTTCCCTTCGTCCGATAGCCGTGAAGCCATCGCCCTCCTTCCCTTCTTCCGACAGCCGTGAAGCCATCGCCCTCCCTTGTGTCGGTCGTCCGCAGCGCTGCCCCCTGTCCGGCGATTAGTAGCGGCGAGACCCCCCTGCACCCTACTTTTGTTTTTCCCCATGGCGCGACTCACCGGAAGGAGTCCATCTTCCGCTCCGGCCAGCACCGAACAACCCCTCCTTGCTCCTTTGACTACAGCAAGATCACAACATCCCCTTCTTCCTCCGGTGTTCATTGCGGTTCCCTCCAGTGAGATTCATCCCCCTCTACCAATTTCTAGAATTCTATTATGCTTATGCCTTTTTCACTTTGATTCTATCAATAAATATAATTAAAATCCTTGTTGTTTTGAACGCATTTTAGTTCTTGGCCTTGACATAAATAGTTGGTTTTTTTTGTGTCTGTTGCTTGGTTTCGCACCTACTGAATTAGTGTCCTTTTGTGTTTTAATGTTTATAGTAATTATCTTTTAGTGCGGCGATATTTTCTTTGTGATTTTGGTCCGTCTCGGTTGGTCGGTCACTATTTGAGGTGGATTTGGTTTTAAAGTGACGGTTTTATGTGAAACGATGTTGGTTTTAGGTGGAAAACTTAGTCGCGTCATAAATCATGCATGCAGTTATTAAATTATGCGTAGGATTGAAATTGTTTTCTTTAAGTTATTTTAATGGTGTTTTAATTTGTATAAAAAATGAAACCCATGTTTGGAAAATGTTTTGAGTTGCGTTTATTTTCTTTTAAAGAGAAAATGGAGTATGTTTTTAGGGTAAAGCCTTGTTGTACATTTTAGAAAAAGTTTCACTATTTATTAAAATGTTTTATTTATTGGTGAGTGTGATGCGAATGATACTTTGGGAAGGTTTTAGTGTGTGATTGGTTTTTCTTTTGGTTTATGTGAGTCCCATATACCTTTTTGGTCGTGCTTTGGTCCTTTTGCATTAATTTTTTTTAGGTATTGTTTAATTGTTGCAGGGTGTTTCCTTGATGTGGCTGTGAATCCCCTCGCTGGATTCACAAAGGGTGTCTCGGGTCACGTCGGAGTGCGCTCCGTCCGCCGCCGTCGAAGGCGAAGCAATTCCAATTGCTTCGGATTGTTCGCCTTATTTGTGGGGCACACCTCATGTTTTGGGTTCGTTTCGTTTCGTCTCCACCGGTGTCGATGTGGGTTCTACTCTATTTATTCATTTGTTTTTTTAGACATTGTTTCTATGTTTTTAGATGCTCTGCGTTGTTGCAGCGCATTGGCAAGGTTTTTTTCGTGATGTTGCGGTCATTGGCAAGTGGCGCGTGCTTGTGTGCAAATTGGGACGTACCACCTCGTCCGACAATCTGCCTCCCTCCCCGCATGCAGTCGCGGCTCCCTCGTCACACCCCCTGGTCGGACCGTGTCTAGCCGTGCGGACGCCTTCCGTTGTTCCGGCGCGACGCCCTCCGACGGTTTGTTTCCTGTCGTGACCCTCCCCGTTGGTATACCTCTTTTTTTTTTAGGCTCGTTTTATATTTATATTTGATATATATATATATATATATATATATATATATACATATATGCACCTTTGGTTGATTAGAATTTTTATTAATTAAATTTTATTTGGATCGGTTTGATATTCTAGGACCCGCGCTGGGCGTTTCTGAGTGAGCGCCATCGCCGCGCTTTGTTTCTGAGGATGCGTTGTCGTCTCGCCTATTTTTCCGAGTGAGCGCTGTCGTTGCGCCTGGTTTCCAAGCTCGCGTCGTCGTGGCTGGTCTGCGAGCCAAGGTAGGTCCCCCATTGCACTTACCTTTAGATTTAGAATTTATTAATTGCTTGTTGTTTTATTAATTTTTAATGAATTAGAAATAATATTAGATAATAAAACTTTAAATTATTATTTAGTGCGAAAAGAGCTGTTTATTTTATACCAAACACATGTGACATTTTCTTGACGGGCGGACACCCAGTTTTGAAAGAATGTCAGTTTGGCCTTTAAACATAATTCACGGAACTTCAAATGTGCGTCTAGTATTAAAAATAAATAATTTCTTCTAAACCAGTGTTTTGAACTTTTTGAGAAATGAGGTTTTACTTTAAAATTGGTGAAGGCCCGTTTGGCACTTTAATGAAATGGATTATCTCGGAAATCCCACTCGGGGGTGATCTTTGGTGTGCGTTGTTTGCGTGAGCTGTATGTGATGTTTGTGCATCGTGACTGACTTATTTACATTGTAGACGCACCCCCTTTTTATTGCTTGTGATGACATGGGAACCTGGCATATTGAGTGAATTTTCTGAGAACGATTACTGCACTAGTTTAGACCACGCACTGGCTAGTGGCCCCATAGCAGGGGAATACTGAGTTATTGCTGCTATGGGGATTGGGCCCCTCGGTTAGGCCATGCAGGGCTATGCCGGGTAGTATTATGGGCGTTATGACGTCATCGAGTTATGGCATGCCTCAGGATGAGTCACATGTATAGTATGTTCCGGATTGTTCACGATCTCCTAGGTTCGACCCATGTTTCTTTTAGTGTTTGTGTGTAGCGGACGATTGAGAGGTCGAGTTCGGCTGCTGACCCATGTGTGCCACTTTTACCATTGCCCTTGGTGTGTGTGTTGTGTGTAATTTTTCTTTTGACTAACACCTAAAGTTTGGATTTCTAAATTGTTCGTAAAATGTTTTAAAAATGCGATGCACATGCTTCTTTCAACTTTAAACTTGTTCTAAATTAAAAAGGGCAATGGAATGTTACTTGTTTTAGAAATTAAAGTGTGTGGAAACCATATTTTATATAATTTAGTTCAAACCTGGAATTGATAAATTCTTTATTTTTTTGGTATGTGCTTTGGGGATAGTTTTAGTCAGGCCTACCTACTGAGTTTTAATACTCACGCCTATAGATCTTTTCTGTTTTTAGTGTTTGTGCAGGTTACAGCTTGGGTGTGTCGCCTTGGGTGACGTTTGGTTGTGAGTTGGAGAGTGACCCGTGAGGTCACACGGGGATAGTGGTTATCTCTTTCGGTTAGTTTTATTTTCTTTTGTTCTTAGTTACTTTACTTTGTTTATTTATTTTGCGCTGCTCTGTTTATTTTTCTACTGCTTTAATTATTTATTTTTACTGGGCGAAATCGTTCCCACAGCCTCTGTTGATGCCCTGGCGCTTGTCGCCAGCCCGAGAGGATCGGGAACGCCTCTCGGGCCATGTCGCGGGCCGGCTCGGGTGACCGGTTCAGGGTCGACCCGAGTTGGTTCGTGACAAAATGGTATCAGAGGAGGTCGGCTCTTAGCGGACCTCACTTTTAAGAGCGCCCTTTGTTATTTTGGATGTCTGATAGAAGGAGATTAGGACTGTCGGGGCTCAGGAGGTAGGTTACAGGTCGGTGCCTGATCACCACCGCTCGTGACGAGACCTGAGTTACCAGGGTTAGTTCGGGATTGAGTCTTTTGTCCTTGGTTGTTTTGGATTAAGGGATGACAATGGGAGCAAATCGGTTCACGTTGCGGCCTCACATGGGGTGGTGACCCATGTGGAGTCCAAGTGCCCGGTTTAAGGTCCTCTTAGTGTCATATCTTACTTGGGGCATGACTCACCACCATGTCGCCGAGTTAAGTGCAGACACTAGTCCCTCTTTCCGATGGTTTATAGTTGGTTGTATTTTGTTTTAAACTCGGTCTGTGTGTGTGTTGAAAATGAAAGTGATTTGGAAATGAAAAAAAATGGGGTTTCTTCCAAATTGTTTTTGAAATTAGTAAAGTGGGTTTTTAAAGAAAAAGTGTTTTGGTTTGGAACAATATGTTATGTGTTTGGATTTGGTAAGGAATGAAGTGTTTGAACCTTGGCACTCCTTATGGAGGGTCACATGTTCGTGCCTATGTACGGAGAGTGCGTAGGGGCACTTGTTTGCAGATGATGTGAGCGAGATTGAATGAACGCACATGTGACGGTTCATAAGGTGCCATAGGTGAGTTGTAATGTTTTAAAGAAATGATGGTTTTGGAAAGTGATTTATTCTTGTGTTTGTATATGTTTGGCTTATGGGCCTTTTGACCTTGACTTGTGTTGTTGCCTTGATTGAGTTTTGGCTTGATGCCGGCTTTGATGATGTTTCTCGTGTTGTCATGAGTATGCCGCCCAGAAATCCTCAAAAGGTTGTCAATGAGTTATTCTCAGTTCTCAGTTCCTTTTTTTGTGTTTCGTGCTTATCAAGGTAGTCGAAGTCTATTAGAGGTAGTTGTATAGTTCTGAAAGATAGTGTGTCTTCAGGTTGTTGGGAACTCCCATGATAGTTAAGGTTCGTATCGTCCTAGAGTTGTTTGAGGGTTCAGTTCTGGACTAGTATAGATGAAATGTCTCATCGTTTTTGGAGTTTTGGGTGTGATTAACAGTGGTCTACTTCCGCGAAGGTTCCCCACCTGGCAAGGAGTGTGGGCCAGTAGAACCTGTCTCCAAGAAACCATCCTTATCGGTACTGGCTCATAGTTCGCCGGACCGCTCTCTTGTGTGCCACCGATATGGCATGTCCAGACATTCTAAGTCACCTTGCCGCATCCCTTCAGGGTCTTGCTACCGTGTGACTGTTCAGGCCACCAGGGAGAGTTCTTGAAGAATTGTCATCCGGGAGGAAGGAGCTAGGGACCAGAGGGTGCAAATACCTGACTGTGAGGCAGGAGATGATTCAGCCATTAGGGCCCCAGCCACAGGTCTCGGGGTGAAGCTCGCGCACAGTCAGGAGTTTCCGAGGGTGTGTAGACCCTCGCTTCGGATTATGTTTTCGGCTTTTGAAAGGAGATACCCAAAGTTTCCTTGTTATGTTCGAGTCATCATTGTAAGATCACCTTTGTTGCGGTTGCATGATGAACTTATTCTACCGCGGTCTAAGCGGTCTTATCTGTTCTCAGTGTGTTTTCAAGTCATTCGGCTCTCCTTGAAGGGTGATGGACCCGCGAATGAACGGGTCAATCTAATTCTGAGTTGGGTCTCAATTGTGTGCGTTAGGGGGATGTGTGGTTTTATGAAGTTAACAGGCATCGTTTCGAGGTCCTTTGTGAGTTCGGGCTAGAAATTCCCTAGACTCTGGTTGCGGTGAGGTTTTTCTTCGGTCGGTGTGTGAGGGGTTGAGTTAATCCCTTATCCTAGAGCTGTTGGGTCTTTTCGAAGCAAGTTTCCTGTTTAAAACTCCGAGTGTTGTTCGGTCTGTGTGGAGAAAGTAACTGGGTTCGTTTGGGAGTCCCCGTGTTCCCCCCCCCCCTTCTGGGGTGGTGTGTTCGAGTTTCAAGGTTTCTGTGTTAGTAGATTTCTGTGGTGGGGAGGACCCTCCCGTGTTCTCCCATCAATCTCAGACATTGTTTGTACTTGAGTTGGTCGGGTGTGACTTGTGTTGGTAATGGTCACTCCGAGCCTCTCAGTTTCTTCTGGTTTTTCATGGGCATGGACTCGAGTTATGATAACTTTTGGCTTGGTGACTTTCTGGGGGCAGAAAGTGTTTGTGGTGGGGAGAATTGTCACACCCGTTTTTTTTAGTCCTTTTATTTATTTTATTTCACTTGGCAGCGGGTGTTTTTGCTTAGGTACGGGTGAGTCCCGGTTTAAATTTTTTATGTTGGGATGAGTTTATGGTTTGGGATGGTGCGCGAACACCGTACGCTTAAGGCACGCAGTTCACTTGGGCACGTGCATCCCGCTTGTAGTCCGTTTGGATACCGTACGACATGCGAATAACGCACGATCATCCAGTTTTAACATTATGTATGTTTATGTATGTTTGTATGTTTATATATGTTTATGTAAATATTTTTATATGTGTATAGGTTTAGAATAAAAATGAGTTGTTATTATTGTTTTTAATTGATTATTATTATTATTATTATTGTTATAATTATTAGGTTTAAAAAAAAAGGAGAAACCCTAGCTAGCGGCCGCCCACCCCCTCTTTCTTCCCCCCTTTTTTTTCTCCCCTGCGCGAGCCCGACCCTGCCTCCAACCGCGTCGCCACACCCTGCACGCGACCCCGCCTCCATCCGCCTTCCGTCCGCCGTCGTCCACCATCGTCCGCCGCTGCCTGCGCCGGCCACCCCAATCGCGCCGGTGCCGCCGCCTCCCCTCTTCCTCCGACCCGCGCCGCGCACAGCCCCCTTCCGATCGACCCCGCCGATCCGGCTCCCCCTGTCCGACCTCGTCGCAGCCGACCTCCCTCCCGACTCTCCCTCCTTCCCTTCGTCCGACAGCCGTGAAGCCATCGCCCTCCTTCCCTTCGTCCGACAGCCGTGAAGCCATCGCCCTCCCTTGTGTCGGTCGTCCGCAGCACCGCCCCCTGTCCGGCGATTAGTAGCGGTGAGACCCCCCTGCACCCTACTTTTGTTTTTCCCCATGGCGCGACTCACCGGAAGGAGTCCATCTTCCGCTCCGGCCAGCACCGAACAACCCCTCCTTGCTCCTTTGACTACAGCAAGATCACAACATCCCCTTCTTCCTCCGGTGTTCATTGCGGTTCCCTCCAGTGAGATTCATCCCCCTCTACCAATTTCTAGAATTCTATTATGCTTATGACTTTTTCACTTTGATTCTATCAATAAATATAATTGAAATCCTTGTTGTTTTGAACGCATTTTAGTTCTTGGCCTTGACATAAATAGTTGGTTTTTTTTGTGTCTGTTGCTTGGTTTCGCACCTACTGAATTAGTGTCCTTTTGTGTTTTAATGTTTATAGTAATTATCTTTTAGTGCGGCGATATTTTCTTTGTGATTTTGGTCCGTCTCGGTTGGTCGGTCACTATTTGAGGTGGATTTGGTTTTAAAGTGACGGTTTTATGTGAAACGATGTTTGTTTTAGGTGGAAAACTTAGTCGCGTCATAAATCATGCATGCAGTTATTAAATTATGCGTAGGATTGAAATTGTTTTCTTTAAGTTATTTTAATGGTGTTTTAATTTGTATAAAAAATGAAACCCATGTTTGGAAAATGTTTTGAGTTGCGTTTGTTTTTTTTAAAGAGAAAATGGAGTATGTTTTTAGGGTAAAGCCTTGTTGTACATTTTAGAAAAAGTTTCACTATTTATTGAAATGTTTTATTTATTGGTGAGTGTGATGTGAATGATACTTTGGGAAGGTTTTAGTGTGTGATTGGTTTTGCTTTTGGTTTATGTGAGTCCCATATACCTTTTTGGTCGTGCTTTGGTCCTTTTGCATTAATTGTTTTTAGGTATTGTTTAATTGTTGCAGGGTGTTGCCTCGATGTGGCTGTGAATCCCCTCGCTGGATTTGCAAAGGGTGTCTCGGGTCACGTCGGAGCGCGCTCCGTCCGCCGCCACCGAAGGCGAAGCAATTCCGATTGCTTCGGATTGTTCGCCTTATTTGCGGGGCACACCTCATGTTTTGGGTTCGTTTCGTTTCATCTCCACCGGTGTCGAGGTGGGTTCTACTCTATTTATTCATTTGTTTTTTTTAGACATTGTTTCTATGTTTTTAGATGCTCTGCGTTGTTGCAGTGAATTGGAAAGGTTTTTTTCGTGATGTTGCGGTCATTGGCAAGTGGCGCGTGCTTGTGCGCAAATTGGGACGTACCACCTCGTCCGACAATCTGCCTCCCTCCCCGCATGCAGTCGCGGCTCCCTCGTCACACCCCCTGGTCGGACCGTGTCTAGCCGCGCGGACGCCTTCCGTTGTTCCGGCACGACGCCCTCCGACGGTTTGTTTCCTGTCGTGACCCTCCCCGTTGGTATACCTCTTTTTTTTAGGCTCGTTTTATATTTATATTTGATATATATATATATATATATATATATATACATATATGCACCTTTGGTTGATTAGAATTTTTATTAATTAAATTTTATTTGGATCGGTTTGATATTCTAGGACCCGCGTTGGGCGTTTCTGAGTGAGCGTCATCGCCGCGCTTTGTTTCTGAGGATGCGTTGCCGTCTCGCCTATTTTTCCGAGTGAGCGCTGTCGTTGCGCCTGGTTTCCAAGCTCGCGTCGTCGTGGCTAGTCTGCGAGCCAAGGTAGGTCCCCCATTTCACTTACCTTTAGATTTAGAATTTATTAATTGCTTGTTGTTTTATTAAGTTTTAATGAATTAGAAATAATATTAGAAAATAAAACTTTAAATTATTATTTAGTGCGAAAAGAGCTGTTTATTTTATACCGAACACATGTGACATTTTCTTGACGGGCGGACACCCAGTTTTGAAAGAATGCCAGTTTGGCCTTTAAACATAATTCACGGAACTTCAAATGTGCGTCTAGTTTTAAAGATAAATAATTTCTTCTGAACCAGTGTTTTGAACTTTTTGAGAAATGAGGTTTTACTTTAAAATTGGTGAAGGCCCGTTTGGCACTTTAATGAAATGGATTATCTCGGAAATCCCACTCGGGGGGTGATCTTTGGTGTGCGTTGTTTACGTGAGCTGTATGTGATGTTTGTGCATCGTGACTGACTTATTTACATTGTAGACGCACCCCCTTTTTATTGCTTGTGATGACATGGGAACCTGGAATATTGAGTGAATTTTCTGAGAACGATTGCTGCACTAGTTTAGACCACGCACTGGCTAGTGGCCCCATAGCAGGGGAATACTGAGTTATTGCTGCTATGGGGATTGGGCCTCTTGGTTAGGCCATGCAGGGCTATGCCGGGTAGTATTATGGGCGTTATGACGTCATCGAGTTATGGCGTGCCTCAGGATGAGTCACATGTATAGTACGTTCCGGATTGTTCACGATCTCCTAGGTTCGACCCATGTTTCTTTTAGTGTTTGTGTGTGCCAGATGATTGAGAGGTCGAGTTCGGCTGCTGACCCATGTGTGCCACTTTTACCATTTCCCTTGGTGTGTGTGTTGTGTGTAATTTTGCTTTTGACTAACACCTAAAGTTTGGATTTCTAAATTGTTCGTAAAATGTTTTAAAAATGCGATGCACATGCTTCTTTCAACTTTAAACTTGTTCTAAATTAAAAAGGGCAATGGACTGTTACTTGTTTTAGAAATTAAAGTGTGTGGAAACCATATTTTATATAATTTAGTTCAAACCTGGAATTGATAAATTCTTTATTTTTTTGGTGTGTGCTTTGGGGATAGTTTTAGTCAGGCCTACCTACTGAGTTTTAATACTCACGCCTATATATATTTTCTGTTTTTAGTGTTTGTGCAGGTTACAGCTTGGGTGCGTCGCCTTGGGTGACGTTTGGTTGTGAGTTGGAGAGTGACCCGCGAGGTCACACGGTGATAGTGGTTATCTCTTTCGGTTAGTTTTATTTTCTTTTGTTCTTAGTTACATTACTTTGTTTATTTATTTTGCGCTGCTCTGTTTATTTTTCTGCTGCTTTAATTATTTATTTTTACTGGGCGAAATCGTTCCCACAGCCTCTGTTGATGCCCTGGCGCTTGTCGCCAGCCCGAGAGGATCGGGAACGCCTCTCGGGCCATGTCGCGGGCCGGCTCGGGTGACCGGTTCAGGGTCGACCCGAGTTGGTTCGTGACACTATGTTTCTTGTACTACCTTTAGAAGTAGTCATCCCATACCAGGTATCATTGATCATTGTGGATGAATTCAGAGGATAAAACCTACCACCAGTGGAGTAATTGTTTTCTTAAATTAAATTACCCATTTACTTCAAAGCATGATGAAATTATTTGAAACATTCAAGTGTTGGGTACCCCTTATTTGGAAGTCCCTTTTTGTATTTATTTATTTTGTTAAATATTATTATTACCAAATCAAATAGGATGGATATGAATCAAAAATTTATGGATGTTAATTGTATGATAAAAGAGTATGAAGATAGGGTGAAAGAGTTCATCAAGTTTGTAAAATATTGTGCATATAACCCTTCTCAAATCATTTGTCTATGTTTACGCTGTTGTTATTCAAGACTAATTAGTCTAGAAGAGTTGGAAGAAAACTTGATCTATCATGGAATAGATCAAAGTTATAAATGTTGGACTAAATATGGGGAAAAATTAAATATAGCTAGTGACTGGGATAGCACTATGTTTTATGGATCATCTGATATGATTGAAAGTGTAGACAATGAATAATACCATATTGAGGATTTTATTATAGGTGTGAATTATGATGATGATCAAAATGAATAAATGACAATGATAGTTGAAGATGAACTTCATGATTGTCTAAAATTGTTTGAGAAGTTAAAAGAGTTGTGTAAAGATTATATTGTATGTTGGATGTACTAAATATATATCATTTTCATCCATACTAAAACTATATAATTTAAAATCTGTAAATAGATAGAGTGAAAAAAGTTTTACTAAACTAATTGATCTCTTTAATGATATGATCCTAGAAGATAATGATCTTCCTATCCAAACATATAATGCTAAACGAATTCTACATTCAATGGGTATGATCTCTGAAAGAATACTTGCTTGTCCAAATGACTTTATACTATTTCACAAGGACCACAAATCACTTAAATAATTCCCAAAGTGTGGTGTTTATCAATATAAGAAATATAAATTGGGTCCTATGAAATTTTTATGGTACTTTCCAATCATTTCAGGGTTTAGGAACCTCTATGGAAGTGAGGAGACTACAAGGAAATTTATGTGGCATGTAGATACAAGAAATAAAGATGGTAAACTTCATCACTCATCAGACTCTCCTTAGTAGAAGATAATTGATCATGAGTATCCTGAATTTGGAAACTATCCAAGAAACCTTCATCTTACGTTATCTACAGATAGAGTGAATCCTTTTGGTTTTCAAAACATAACTCATAGTACATCGATATTTATGTTGGAAAATTATAAATTTCCATCATGGTTATGCATAAAATGAAAATATATTATGTTATCTCTTCTTATATCGGGACCAAAACAACTGAGTGGTGATATTGATGTTTATTTGGATTCATTGATTGAAGATTTAAAATTATTGTGGTATTTAGGTGTTACATTGTATGGTGCTTATAGAAATGAGGATTTTGTGTTTAGATACATGTTGTATGGGGTGATAAATAAATTTCTTTCTTATAGAAATTTCTCAGGATATATCAATAAAGGAACCCAAGTGTGTCCCATTTTTGAACAAGGTACATAGTCAATTAGGATGAAACATTCATCAAAGACTATGTTTCTAGGAAATCATATATTTCTATCTCAGTGACATAAGTACCAATATTGGATGACATCTCAATGGGAGTTTAAAAAAATTAAAACATTTTCTCCACTAACAGGTGATCAAATATTTGAGAAAGTAAAAGATATGGACACTGATTTTGGTAAACCTTTTTTAAAAACCTTACGAAAACCGATTGGAAAAATAGATCAGCTTTTTTAAATTACCATACTAAAATTTTTTGTACGTCAGGAATTTTCTTAATGTTATGCATGTTGAAAAAAAAATGTATTTGATAGTGTCATTTACATGAACTAAATATACGCATCAAAATAAAGTATGGAACTAAGGCTAGGTTGAACATGATTGATGATGTGTTCTTTACTCATTAAATTTTTTTCGCATCCTTTTTTGGGGATTTAATATGTATTTAATATTGAAATGACTTTAATTTAGCTAATAATAACTTTATGGTTAATTTATAGTGGAATAAATAAAATAATGGTTTTTATAATAATAATTCTTGTTTTATTGTTCAATCTTTCAATTTATTCATTTTTTGTTATTATTAAATAATGTTTTTTTCATTTATTAGTTTTCTCTAATTAATTAACTATTGAACAAAACTTAATTAATATTCCTTAAATAATTATTTAATAATTTGTAACATTTATTTATTAATAATTATTTATTTCTTAATTTTTATCCCTAATTTATTTAGTTAATCATTTAATCAGTTTATTATTTTAATTGTCATGAATTAATCATGTTTTTTTTAATAGTTTAATTATTTATAATGATTTTAATTTAATATATAAATAATTTATTTTGTTTTATTTTTATTTGTAGTACAAGACATAATAGATTTTTAATCAACAGTGCATTTTTGCATAAGATAATTTGGTTGGCGTAATATTTTTATCATCATTCTATGTAGAATAATCATCATTAGTGTAATAAGACATCTTACATAAGTATCTCTCACTAAGAGAGTTTCCCCTCCTAGGTCATCCTAGGTTTGGTGGTTCTTTGGTTTCTTATTATACCGGTACTGTTCAAAAGATCTACATCTATGAAGGTCCTCCTGATTCCTCCTCAATTTTATATTATATCTGTGTTTGCAGTTGCAGATCTACATCGGTCCACCCTATCTAATAGATCTCCGCCTATAGCTCATCGATTATAGCCCTTCGCAGACACTATAGTCCCCTATAGATTACGGATCCTCCTCATTTTAGATCTACGATTCTTCAACTGTGGTTCATCACCTACAATTCCAGATCACCTAAAGTTTCAGATATATGATTCATCATCTCTAGTTTTAGATCTATGATTCATCACCTCTGGATCATTATTTGTGGTTCATCATCTGTGGTTTTTTGTTCTACTTCTGTGGTTCAATGATTCTTCATCTTCGGATCGTTGATTAACCATCTGCAGCTCGAGAAAGTTAAACCTTTTTGAATGGTTGTTCTCATGAAGGGTATTACACATGAAGGTCTTGCTTGCAAAAGTTTGTTCTCTCCAATGGTTTCTACTCACAAAGGGTGTTCTCATGAATGGTTCTCTCATGAAGGGTTGTGTTCGCGAAGGGTGGTGCTTGAGATGTTTTTCTTATGAAGGTTTTTGACCAAGAAGGTTACTACTCATGACAGATAGTTCTCATGAAGATGTGTTCTCATGAAGTATTTTTCTCGTGAAGGGTAGTTCTCGCAAAGGATTTTTTTCCCCCACAAAGGTCTTGGTCATAAAGGGTGGTGCTCGCAGATTCTTCTTGCGTCGGGTATCTACTCATGGTGGTTGTACCCATGGAGACCTTGTCTCATGTACCTCCTTAACTGTAGTGGTCTTGGATCATGCAAGTCTTTTCTTGGGGATATCTTCTGCAGAACCACAAGACAATGGAGAATGAGTTGGTATCCCAATGGAAACACCTCTCTCTTTTGGATAAGGAAAAATCCCCTATCATAGAATCACATAATGAGGACTCCTTTCTGGTTCGTCATATGAATCTTATTGCTAGAGGAAATTTTATCTTAAAATGGATGGTCAATTTTCCTGCCCTGAAGAACATGTTACACTACTACAAAAATGGGCTTTATCAATGCTCAAAACGGGCTTTAACAGGGGGTTGGTGGGTGTCCAGGGGGGTTGTCCATGGGGGTGTCCAGGGGGGTGGGCTGGTGTCCAGGGCCACAACGTACCTCGGATTAAGGTGGGGTTGACTCTTAGATTTCAAAAATGACTCATGGATCGTTCTCCTAAAGGATCAACACAATATGAATGTGTTTGGTCAGATTTCCGTAGGTCAGTTGTTTTCACTTAAAATTCTGTCTATTTTAAAAAAGGAGAGACACTTTGAGTGATAATGGCCACACCATGCCTCATATTGAGGTGGGGTTGAATCGAACACATCACAAATGACCCATTGATCATTCTCATAAAGGATCAACACAATCTGAATGCGTTTGGTCAGATTTCTGTCAGTCAGTTGTTGTTTTCACTTAAAATTTTGTCCATTTTAAACAAAAGAGAGACACTTTGAGTGATACCAGCCACACCGTGCCTTTTATTGAGGAGGGTTTTACTCTTATACGTCAAAAATTACCCATGGATCCTTCTCCTAAAATATCAACACAATCCAAAGGTATTTGTTTGGATTTCTGTTGGTCAATTGTTGTTTTCACTTAAAATTTTGTCCATTTTAAACAAAAGAGAGACACTTTGAGTAATATCGGCCACACCATGCCTCAGATTGAGGTTTGGTTGACTTTTACACATCAAAAATGACCCATGTATAGTTATAATAAATTATCAACACAATACTAATGTGTTTGGTCATATTTCATTAGGTCAGTTGTTGTTTTCACTTAAAATTCTGTCCATTTTAAACAAAACAGAGACACTTTGAGTGATACCGGCCACACCGTGCCTCGGATTTAGGTGGGGTTGACTCTTACACGTCAAAAATGACCCATGGATCATTCTCCTAAAGTATCAACACAATCCAAATGCGTTTGGTCAGATTTACGTACGTCAGTTGTTGTTTTTACTTAAAATTCTGTCAATTTTAAACAAAAGAGACACACTTTGAGTGATACCGGCCACACCGTGCCTCATATTAAGGTTTAGTTGACTCGTACGCGTCAAAAATTACTCATGGATCGTTATCCTAAAGTATCAACACAATACAAATGTGTTTGGTCAGATTTTCCTACGTCAGTTGTTGTTTACACTTAAAATTTTGTCCATTTTAAACAAAAGAGAGACACTTTGAGTGATACCGACCACACCGTGCCTCGGATTGAGGCGGGGTTGACTCTTACAAGTCAAAAATGACCCATGAATCATTATCCTAAAGTATAAACACAATAATAATGTGCTTGGTCAGATTTCTGTAGGTCAATTGTTGTTTTCACTTAAAATTTTGTCCATTTTTAACAAAAGAGAGACACTTTGAGTGATATCGGACACACCATGCCTCATATTGAGGAATGGTTGACTATACACATCAAAAATGACCCATGTATTGTTATCCTAAAGTATCAACACAATCCAAATGCGTTTGGTAGGATTTTAGTAGGTTAGTTGTTGTTTACACTTAAAATTCTGTCCATTTTAAACAAAAGAGAGACACTTTGAGTGATGTCAGCCACAACATGCCTCGGATTGAGGCGAGGTTGAATCTTACACATCAAAAATGACCCATGGATCGTTATAATAAAGGATAAACACAATAAAAATGTTTTTTGTCAGATTTCGGTACGTCAGTTGTTGTTTTCACTTAAAATTCTGTCCATTTTAAACAAAAGAGAGACACTTTGAGTGATACCAGCCACATCGTGTCTCATATTGAGGCAGGGTTGAATCTTACATGTCAAAAATGACCCATGGATTTTTCTCCTAAAGGATCAACACAATCCAAATTCATTTGTTCATATTTTCGTATGTCAATTGTTGTTTTCGCTTAAAATTATGTCTATTTTAAACAAAAGAGAGACACTTTGAGTGATACCAGACACATAATGCCTCGGATTGAGGTAGGTTTGAATTTTAACACATCAAAAATGACCCATTTATTTTTATCTTAAAGGATCAACACAATCAGAATGCGTTTGGTCAGATTTCTGTAGGTCAGTTGTTGTTTACACTTAAAATTCTATCCATTTTAAACCAAAGAGAGACACTTTGAGTGATACTGGCCACACTGTGCCTCAGATTGAGGCAGGGTTGACTTGTACATGTAAAAAATGACCAATGGATCGTTCTCTTAAAGGATCAACATAATATGAATGTTTTTTTTTTTGATTTACGTAGGTCATTTGTTGTTTGCACTTAAAATTCTGTCTATTTTAAACAAAAGAGAGACACTTTTAGTGATACTGGCCACAATGTGTCTCGAATTGAGGATAGGTTGACTCGTACATGTCAAAAATGACACATTTATTGTTCTCATAAAGTTTTAACACAATCCAAATTCATTTGGTCAGATTTCCGTAGGTTAGTTGTTGTTTTCACTTAAAATTTTGTCCATTTTAAACAAAAGAGAGACACTTTGAGCAATACCGGCCACATCGTGCCTCGGATTGAGGTAGGGTTGACTCATAAACATCAAAAATTACCCATGGATCGTTCTCCTAAAGTATTAACACAATTCAAATGTGTTTGATCAGATTTTCGTATGTCAGTTGCGGTTTTCACTTAAAATTATGTCCATTTTAAACAAAAAAGAGACACTTTGAGTGATACCGGCCACATCGTGCCTCGGATTGAGGCGGGGTTGACTCATACACATCACAAATGACTCATGGATCATTATAATAAAGTATCAACACAATAAAAATGCGTTTGGTCAGATTTTCATACGTTAGTTGTTTACACTTAAAATTCTATCCATTTTAAACAAAAGAGAGACACTTTGAGTGATACCAGCCACACCGTGCCTCGGATTGAGGCAAGGTTGACTCTTGCACATCAAAAATGAACAATGGATCTTTATTATAAAGGATCAAAACAATCCAAATGTGTTTGGTTGGATTTACATAGGTCAGGTGTTGTTTTCACTTAAAATTATGTCCATTTTAAACAAAGGAGAGACACTTTGAGTGATACCGGACACATCATGCCTCATATTTAGGAAAGGTTGACTCATACACATCACAATTGACCCATGTATCTTTCTCCTAAAGGATAAACACAATCTGAATGTGTTTGTTCAGATTTTCGTAGGTTAGTTGTTGTTTTCACTTAAAATTATGTCCATTTTAAACAAAAGAGAGAAACTTTGAATGATATCGGCCACACTGTGCCTCGGATTGATGTGGGGTTAGCTCTTAAAGGTCAAAAATGACCCTTGGATCTTTCTCCTAAAGGATCAACACAATATGAATGCATTTGGTTAGATTTCTATACGTCAGTTATTGTTTTCATTTAAAATTTTGTCCATTTTAAACAAAAGAGAGACACTTTGAGTGATACCGGTCACACCGTGCCTTGGATTGAGGTTTGGTTGACTCGTACACATCACAAATGACCCATGTATCTTTCTACTAATGGATCAACACAATCGGAATGTGTTTGGTTGGATTTCTGTACATCAGTTGTTATTTACACTTAAAATTCTGTCCATTTTAAACAAAATAGAGACACTTTGAGTGATACCGGCCACACCGTGCCTCATATTGAGGTGGTGTTGACTTTTACACATCAAAAATGACTCATGGATCGTTATCCTAAAGGATCAACACAATAATAATGTGTTTGGTCAGATTTTCATAGGTCAGTTGTTGTTTACACTTAAAATTCTGTCTATTTTAAACAAAAGAGAGACACTTTGAGTTATACCGGACACATTGTGCCTCATATTGAGGCGGGGTTGACTCATACACATAAAAAATGACCCATTTATTTTTCTCCTAAATGATCAAAAAAATCTGAATTCATTTGGTCAGATTTTCGTAGGTCAGTTGTTGTTTACACTTAAAATTCTGTCCATTTTAAACAAAAGAGAGACACTTTGAGTGATACCAGCCACATTGTGCCTCATATTGAGGCAAGGTTGACTCTTACACATCATAAATGAACCATGGATCGTTATACTAAAGTATCAACACAATTCGAATGCGTTTGGTCATATTTTTGTATGTCAGTTGTTGTTTTCACTTAAAATTTTGTCCATTTTAAACAAAAGAGTGACACTTTGAGTGATACCGGCCACAAAGTTCCTCGGATTGAGGTGGGGTTGACTTTTACACATCACAAATGACCCATGTACCGTTCTCCTAAAGGATCAACACAATTCAAATGTGTTTGGTTGGATTTCCGTACGTCAGTTGTTGTTTTCACTTAAAATTATGTCCATTTTAAATAAAAGAGAGACACTTTGAGTGATACCGAACACATTGTGCCTCAGATTGAGGTGGGGTTAACTCATACACATCAAAAATGGCCCATGGATCGTTATCCTAATGGATCAACACAATCCAAATGCTTTTGGTTGGATTTCCGTAAGTCAGTTTTTGTTTTCACTTAAAATTCTGTCCATTTTAAACAAAAGAGAAACACTTTGAGTGATATCATCCACACCATGCCTCAGATTGAGGCGGGGTTGACTCATACACATCAAAAATGACCCATTTATCATTCTCCTAAATGATCAATAATGGCCCAGAGAATTCCATTTTCCCATACCTACATTAAAAATCTTTCCCTAAATACATTGAGAGCTACAATAAAGTAATAAAATTGATGCCCCTTTATTTATATTTTTTTTCTTTATTGTGTGTTTCCCTAGACCATGGGAACTTTGGTCTTTCCCTAGGGTCGTCCCTATAAATTATCAACACAATACGAATGCGTTTGGTCAGATTTCCATACGTCAATTGTTGTTTTCACTTAAAATTATGTCCATTTTAAACAAAATAGAGACACTTTGAGTGATACCAGTGACACCATGCCTCAGATTGAGGTAGGGTTGACTCGTACACATAAAAAATGATCCATGGATCATTCTCCTAAAGGATCAATACAATCCTAATGTATTTGGTTTGATTTCCATATGTCATTTATTGTTTACACTTAAAATTTTGTCCATTTTAAACAGAAGAGAGACACTTTGAGTGATATCAGCCACACCATGCCTCGGATTGAGGCAGGGTTGACTTTTACATGTCAAAAATGGCCCATGTATCATTATCCTAAAGGATCAACACAATATGAATATGTTTGGTCGGATATGAAGGTATTTTTGATATTTTACTAGTTTTTCTTATCCAAAGCCCAAAGAAAAGTGATTCATCATTCTTGCATGTTGTTGGTGCATTTAATCTGTTAAAATGGGAAAATGACTCATTGAAGAAAGGATGTTTTATTTAATAACAATTAAAATTTTCCTACAAACATTTACATACAACAATGTTTCATCTTTTGATCCCCTTAACCCCTCTCAAAAATGACTTCCAATTGTAAACATCCCCAAGTCAGATCTCCATGCTATTTGTGTACAATATTCCATCAGGTATATAGCCCACTCTTTTCTGAACAAATCTATATCATCTTGTGAGTATGAGTTTTTTCAACAGTCAGAGTAGTACTACAAAATATATAAATAAAGAATTAATAAATAAATTAAATGAAATAGTTGTTGTTTTTGAAAATACCTCTTTAGAGATGCTTGTTTGTTGATGAAAAATGATCTCTTTCATAAATTTAAAAACATAATAACCATAATAATTATTGTTTGTTTGTTTTGGAAACTGCAAAAAATTTGATCATTAGGAGAATAAGTAACTTTTGTTGATATGTGTTTGGATAGTGAAATTTTATTATATATACCCTGATATTTTTCCAGATGTAGTACTTGCTCACATCCTTATGCTTAGCCCCTGTCCTCATTCATTTTTTTAGATGATAATGATACACCGCCCTATTATAACATAATCCTCAGTAAAAGACAATATAAATTATATTACATGATGTTTAGACCTAAAATGTAGGATGTAGTGTCTTACATATTCACAAACTCCATCATGTGTGGTCGGTTTGTTGGATATCCTTACATTGAATCTAGAAAATAAATATTTGGAGTATCCAATTTCACCAAAATTAGCATCCAATATTGCCTAAAACACAAAAAGGAATAAGTAATAAAATAAGTGAAAATATAATTTATATTTTTTAATCGTAGAGTTTTACCCATGCATGGTTGGTATTAGGAAGAGTTTGTCATCTATAATATTGCTTTCAAATGTTTTCAGCAAGTCATTGACTATTTCATCCTTTTTTTGATGGCTCTAATTTTATTAGATGTGTTGATGTGGTATAAGGACTAACAAGTCCAAATTTTGGCTCATGGTAAAATTACTTCAACAGTTTTTTATATATACGTCTGTAAATAATATAAAATGAATTAATTCATAATTTTCACATCATATCAGCTTTTAGAAAATCAATTCATGAAAACATACCTCATATATAAATTTACAACTATGATTCCTAGCCAATCATTTTCAAGGATCTCATTTACATTTTTAGCAGCAATGAATTCTTGACTTTCCTCTCCATATATATTCTTTTCAAAAACCACTATATGACTACTACCACCTCTTAGCTTTGTATCCACATGAGTCTTCAATGATAGTAAATGTGGATAGAGAACAGGTAGTTTTATTGTGCTTTCAGTAGCTCTTTTGGATCGGTTGGTTGATCCTTTAGATGATTTTGAGCTGATGTTTCTAGTCACCCCCTTCCCTTTCTCCGTCTATAATAACATTCATTGGTTCAGACCCTTTTTCATTAATTTTTAAAGGTTTATCTTGAAAAAAAAGTAAATAAATACCTCTTTGTCACCATGTATTCTTATAAGTTGTGACGATCATGCAATGAATGTCCCAATAGACTTTTTGACCGTATGAATATCATCGTCATCAAGTGGAATAGGTAGCTCTGCATTTGGCTCATGAGCTACAGTAATTTTCACTTTTAGATGATCTTTCAGAAGTGGTCTATTATACAGCTTGTCCTTTAGGATGTTGAACACTATAGCCCTCTCTACAAGGTGATAGGTGGGTGTTGGTAGATATAAATCACAGTCATTATCACCATATAGAAGATCAGTATAGGAAAAGTATCAGTGTTTGTCTGATTCACATTTCATGGGAACAATTATTAGAATATTGATTACCACGGCTAAGACAGCTCTTTGAGGGGAATGGCTCACCTCAAAGCTGGTGGGGTGGGGTGGGATCTTCACGTGCTGGTTGTTCCTGAGTTGTGTCTTCTCCTTGCTTCCCTCCCATAAAATTTTCTAGCAACTCTCCCTTCCATTGAAATTGTTCTTCAAGAGTTTCTAGTCTTTCGCTCATTTGTTTCATTTTTTCGTCTCTATCATCCGTTTATTTTTTTCAAAATATAATCGGCGTGTCACCCCAAACCCCGCACCTCTGACATGACTGTATTGTTCTGGCCACTTCAAATTCGTCAATAATAGGTCTGCATCCACTATAGGAGTAGCTGATTCCTATGACTGTCTGATATAGGAAAATAACTAATTATTTTTATGTAATAGAAATTTAAAACAAATATTGTTATCGTTGTGTCATACTTGCACATATCTCCCACACTTTTTGTGTGTTTTCATCTACTAGATTCCCTTCCTTATTCACACGTGCCTCCTTCCATAGCACATGATGTGGGATGGAAGTGTCTTTGGTTTTAGACTCATCAATCTACATATAAATATAGAAAGATAATTATGATGTTGTTTCTTGGTACCTAACAATATTACTGTAAATTTAAAATACGTACCATTTTCTTTTATAGTGAAGCATACCCCATCCTTGCTTTACGATAGGGGTATTTTGGTTTTGATGCACATTCCTTATTTTCAGTACTGAGTTGATGTTTCATAAATGAAATATTGACAATAAAAGTGATGAATACAAGTATCCTCAAACAATGTATTATCACCCAAAATGTACCTGAAACTTCTCATCCCCACGACGGCCAATAAATGAATCCCATGCTTCTTGGGATATCAGGTGAGTGTAGACAAGGGGTGGGTGCGGGTTTATTTTACCTTTGGAATCTTTCAGGTGACATTTTGTTAGAATAGTGTGAAAACCTCGATGAATCCTTTCTGCAAGCCTTAGTACAAAATTCTTGTGTGAATCATCTACTATAAATGTACTCTGTAAGAGATTGAGAAGAGTAATAAATTGTTTCATTATTTTATTTTCTAGTAAATTAAAGAAATAATATCATAATGTTACCATAATTTCTTCCTAGATCACAGCCTTCAGCCCGGACACAACATGCTGCCATGAATCTATGTCAATCAGCACGCGTTACACAGTGAAAATTCCAATGTAACTACTAAACATATCCTTTTTGGGATTCACATGTTGGCCTCATGCATTCCATCCAACTTCAAATTTGATGCCTTTGCTTTTCACCTTAATAACTTTGGCTAAAACCGTCAAACTACGACGCACCTGTGTTTTCTATGACGTTGGTCCTTCATCCCAAACCATTTCATCAATATCAACAACATCTATATGTTCATATGAAATGGTAGCAATGTCACATGTTGATAGTTGTTGGACCTCAACACTAGGAGCAGCAACAGGTTCAAAAACTTGTTGTTGCTCTACACTATTAGTAGCCATAGCAGTAGTAGCAGCAGCAGCACTAACAGCTTGAGAGACTTGTTCAGCATCGAGGTTAGGCGCACCAGAATGTGCATAAGTCATTATCTGCAAAAGTGGTTGAATAGTTAATTTAGATTACATAAATTCAATAATTATAAGATAATAATATGAGATAACAAGATCTATATTACAAACAAAATATAACTTGTTTATTGAACTCTCTTTATTTTTTTCAAACGCTTAAGGGATTTGACACCTCTATCGATTATCCAAATCCCTTCATTGTGGTCTCCTCTAACATATAAAACATCATCTACATTGGGACCGCTATGAAATTATTGTGACGTACCACTGAAAGGATCATCCTCAACTGAATTTTCATCAGACCCTTCAGTAGTTTTGGATGATAACAGAACAATCGACCACTTTCAGTTTGTGGGATCTATAACATAAAAACTTGTACCACTTGTGATTCCATTATAAACTATTCATCTCTATACCCTTCTTTACTAAAATCTACTTTCACAAATCCCAATTCATGTATTTTAACACCAATGTTGTTATCAACCCATTGGCATTGAAAAATCAGCAATTGTAATGTCGTATAATCCAACTCCCATATTTTTTTGATAATGCCAAAGTATGACATATTTGCATAAATTAGATTTCTATCCTTACTACCAGAAACATGCATCGCTTCAGCCACAAGTGTAACTCCACTATTTTGTATGGTACTATCTTCATCATGTTCATCTGTATAGAATGTATAACCATTAATTACATAACCATTGTAAGATAATACATACACACTTGGTCTGGCGGCTAGCCATCGAAGTCATTCTGAAATTGAATTCGGATTTTAATCTAACTCTTTAAAAATATGGTCTTGAAACCATCCTATAAACTGGTGATTATGTGTATTTGATATCCATTTTTCAGCCCTTGATGGATTCAACTGCCTAAGAATTTCTTTGTGGGTTTCAATATATGGATCAACCTCCCAACCATTATGAAAAACATAAAGGTGGTCCTGATACCGATCTGTAATATTGATTGTCACAACATCTCTTCCAGAAATTCCCTCACCCTCAATGCATCCAGTGTGATGAGATTTCAGGAGACCAATGATTTCCACATCAGATAGGTATTTGGTATAGAATTCAATGGCTTCCTCAACAATATATCACTCCACTATACAACCCTCTGGCCAAATTCAATTTTTGACATACCCTTTAAAAATATTCATATACCGTTCAACAGGGTACATCCATCTATAGTGCACAGGACCATAAAGTCGAATCTCTCTCACCAAGTGAATCATCAAATGAACCATCATATCAAAGAATGTTGGCAGGAAGAACATTTCTAATTCACATAATATGATGACAATTTCTCTTTCCATAGCTGGCAATTTTTCCAGGTCTAAAACTTTTCTACATATAGCTTTGAAAAAGAAACAAAGTTTGGTTAACGTATGATGAATATTCTTGGGAAAAATGTAACATAAATCTATAGGAATTAAATCTTGCATCAAAACATGGTAGTTATGTGATTTCAAACCTTTTAACTTCAAATCATTCATTGACACAATGTTCTTGATATTTGATGAATACCCCTCTGGAACCTTTACATCATTTAATAAGTTGAAATCTGATATCTCTTCTCCCTAGAAAGAGTGTAAGCAGCTAGAGGAAGAAACATTTGATTTTCACTCTTCACAGGAGCCAAATATTCTCATATTCCCATGTTAATCATGTCCAACTTTGCCTTAATTCCATCCTTTTTTTCTAGGGGAATTTAGCAACGTTTCAATAACACTATCACATACATTTTTTTCCACACGCATCACATCAAGAAAATGTCTGACGTACAAACAATTCCAGTATGGTAATTCAAAAAAACTGATCTCTTTTTTCAACCGATTTTCGTAAGGTTTTTCAAAAATGGCTTACTAAAAATAGTGTTCACGTCTTTTACTTTCTCAAACATCTGATCACCTGTTAGTGGAGATAGTGTTGTGTGTTGTTCTAAACTTCCATTGAATGATGTCGTCCAAGATCAGTACTTATGCTGATGAGGTAGAAATCTACAATATCCTAGAAACATATATTTCGATGAATGTTTCAACCTAATTGATTCTATATCTTCTTCTCACACAGGACACCTTTGAGTTCCTTTAATGATATAGCCTGACAAATTTCTATAAGCAGGGAAATCATTTATCGTCCCATACAACATCGCTCTCAACGTGAAGTATTCACTTTTATAAGTATCATAAAACATAACACATGAATCCCACAATAACTTCAAATCCTCGATCAAAGGAGCCAAATAAACATCAATATCGTTACCTGGTTGTTTTGGTCCTGATATAAGCATAGATAATATGATGAATTTCTGCTTCATGAATAACTACGGAGGAAAGTTATAATTTACCAAAATAACAATCCATGTACTATGAGTGATGGTTTGAAAACCAAAAGGATTCACTCCATCTGTAGATAATGCAAGACGAAGGTTTCTTGGCTCTTTTCCAAATTCAGGATACTCATGATCAATTCTCTTCCATTGAGGAGAGTCGGCCGGATGATGTAATTTCCCATCTTTATTTATTTTATCTGCATGCCATGATAATTGTCTTGTAGTTTCTTCACTTCCATATAGACGCCTAAACCTTGGAATGATTGGAAAGTACCATATAACTTTCATAGGATTGGATTCATCTTTCTTGTATCAATAATAACCACACTTTGGGAATTCTTTACGTGATTTTTTATCCTTGATAAACAATATACAATATTTCGGGCAGGCATGTATTCCTTTAGAAATCATACCCATCGAGCATAACATTCGTTTAGCTTCATATGTCTGGCTTGGGAGCTCATTATCTTCCGGAAGCATGTCATTCAAGAGAGGAAGTAGTTTTGTAAAACTAACACCACTCCATCTATTGTCTGCTTTCAATTTATACAACTTCAGTACAGCTGAAAATGTTGTATATTTAGTGCAACCAGCATACAATGGCATCTTTGCACAACTCTTTAACTTCTCAAACAATTTTGGGCAATCACGGAGTTCATATTCAATTGTCCTTGTTATTTCCTCAATATGATCTTCATCATCATTGACATCTGTAATCACATCCTCCATACAATCTTTTTCATTATCCATATTTGTATTCATATTTTATGATCCATAAAATGCAGTTTTATCCCAACCAGTAGCTACATTATCTTTTTCTCCATGTTTATTCCAACATTTATAACTCTGATCTATTCTGTGACATATCAAATGTTATTCCAACTCCTCTAGAGTAATTAGTCTAGAATAACAACAATGCAAACATGGAAAAAGGATTTGAGAAGGATACTTTGCATGATCCTTTGCAAACTTGATGAACTCTTTCACTCCGTTCTCATACTCTATTGCCAGGCGATTAGCATCCATCCAATCTTTATTCATCTCCATACTATTTAATCTCAAAAATTTAGTATTTATGGTTCAAATACACAAAACAAGTCTTCCAAATACAGTATAACAGAACCACTTCCTTATAAAAATAGAGATTAATAGAGCCTAACCATTTCCAATAAAGATTTGGAAATCAATAGAACCAGGATAGACCCCCCATCAAAATCAACACACTTTCCAACCCCCTTACAAAGGGGTTCGCAGGGGAAACAAATAACCTAGGTTTATCCAAAATTACTATAAAATATCATAGGTTTTTTTACCCAAATTAACATAAGAAATATAAAATTAAGGTTAGTTAAGATAAATTCTATCATGAACATCTAAATAATATGCAATAACTCTCCCTCGCTAACATGGGGCTCTACTAACGCTTACTATATACTTAGAAAATAATTGAAAAAATTAGGAAAAATAGTTTCTTGTACCTATTTATAATAGTACTACAAGAAAAGTATAATGAACATAGATCGTACCTCCAAACACTCCTGGAGCCTCCTGGTAAAAAGAATCTAGTGACTATAACTATCTAAGATTCTAACCACTAACTTCCCTGTGGTTTGACCTAGTTACTCACCAAATTATTTGTTGTGGTGACTCTTTCCACTTGTAGGGGAATGTTTTTTTCACTACAACACATTTACACAATGAAATTTAGTGTCATTTCCAAGGATATTGTTAGGAACATGGGATAGATGGGGCTGTTTAAGGGAGTATTTACAGTTAGGGGGTAGTGTAGTAATTATGTAGTTGGTCTATTCTAACCAGTTATAGTTGATAGTGGCTAGCCAGGTCAGGTAGGGTAATAAATAGGGGTTGTTTGGTGTAGTGGTGCAGGCTGGTGTAGCAGGGGGGGGGTGCAAGGGTAGGGAGTGGGGGAGGGGTTGTTTGGTGTAGGGAAGGGGGTAGGGGGAGGGTCTGGTGTAGTGTAGGGGGGAGAGAGAGGGGCTGGTGTAGGGGGAGGGGGGAGGGGGAGGGGCTGCTGCGGTAGGGGGGAGGGGGAGGGGCTGGTGTGGCATGGAAAGTGGGAGGGGGAGGGGATGGTGGTGCTGGTGGGGCTTGGGCAGCAAGGGGTAGGGGATGATGGGGGTACAGTGCAAGGGGTAGGGGAGGGGACGGTGCAAGGGAGGGGGGAGGGGGAGGGGCTAGTGCAATAGGGGGTAGGGGGAGGGGCTGGTGTAGTAGGTGGGTAGGGGCCGGTGGTGGGGCTGGTGTAGTAGGGGGGTAAGGGCTTGTGGGAGGAGGGGGATGGGCTGGTGCAGGGCAGGGGGGAGGGGGAGGGGCTGGTGGAGCAAGGGGAGGGGGATGGGCTAGTGTAGCATGGGGTAGGGGATAGTTGGGGGGAAGGGGAGGGGATGGTGCAGTAGGGGGGAGGGGGAGGGGATGCTGCAGTAGGGGGGAGGGGGAGGGCCTGGTGCAAGGGCAAGAGGGAGGGGTAGCGGCTGGTGCAGTAGGGGGGAGGGGAGGGGTTGTTCCGGGCAAAGGGGGATGGTGCAGCAAGGCAGGGGTGTAGGGGGGAGGGGGCTGGTGGGGTGCAGTGCAGAGGGGGGAGGGGCTGGTGAAGTAGGGGGGATAAGGAGTTGGTGGGGGTGAAGTGCAGGGGGGAGGGGCTGGTGGAATTTACCATTGATCGAAGTCAAGAAACATCCCACTATCCTAAAAAGAATTAACCACCCAAATACAACCGCTCACATGTTCATACCACTATCTAAACCCAGAGTCCTTTTCCAAAGAATAACATTCACCTTTCCATGGATGTTTTACTCTAATCTCGTCATCTTCTGTGGCCTTAGTGCATGAAGAATGGAGGCCACTCCATGAATCTTGGTTTAATAATAAAAGATCTTAAATGGATTATAGGATCCACTATGAACCGTCTCAAGTAGAGATTCAATTTATAACACTATAACTTTACAAAGACACTCATCATCTCTGGTATATTGGTTGATTTATGCACCATATCCTTACCAAGAGTTAACCATAAGTCTTCCTTACGAAGCATTCCAGAATTCCTCTACATTCATAGGGAAGAAAAGTATTCTTCATGCACACATCACATAAAACCATGCTCACCAACTAAGTGAAATATAACTTTACATCCACAGGGTTGGATACACTTTCTATATTTGAGGGTTCCTAATCACTATCATAAATAGAACATTCCCCATAAACACAATCACCAGCACATCATGACACCCACAAAGTGTAACCAATTAATAATGAGGCAGGTACTATCAAAACTCTTCTTTTTCATGAAGGGGTTTACAAAAAGACCACTTTCCCCAGTATAGATAAACCCACTCCACCAGAAGGATGAGGAAAAAACACTCAACATTAATATAATATTCATGTATAACAAGGTCTAGCTTGAGGTTGCATGAGAATATCAAACCCTCACACAAATGACACTTGGTGAAAAATGAATTCCAGTTCCAAACATCATAAGGACCCATGGAGAATCATAAAAAAGTCATACTTTAGTTCAAATCATCTGCTAACCAAGTATAATAATCCACTACATGTGTTATTTTGTGACATAGATTGTTAGAACTCTATGTTAGTTAGCATTTAATCCAAAGGTGGTGATCATGGGGAAGAATCCAAAAATCACCCTAATGAAAACCAATCTTACAAAACCTATCCACAAAAAATAAACCTAAAAGGAGAATTGGGAGATTTACCTAGAGTAGATCGCACCCACGATGGAGGGGGAGCCTTATGCGCTATGTCAAAAGGGGAAGGCGCAACCTCCAGAGGGGGAGGTACACTGGAGGAACCACCGACCATTGAGAAATGGAGGAGTAGGGTTCGCAGGAAGTAGGGTCCAGTGAAGAGGAAGATAAGTATGGTTTGCGGGGAGGAGGATAAGATGAAGGGGTGCGAGGGGGAGGATAATGAGTAGGGCTAGAAGTGGAGGTCTGGAAAAGAGAAGATCAGTGGGGGGAGATGACGTAAGGGTACAATTCTGCGAGAGCTTGAGGGCGCGATAAATAGAGGAGACTGTGCACCCGATTTTATAAAATATGGGATTGCAGTTTTATCAGCGCTGATAAAGAGAGTCTGTATCAGTGCTAAAATTTTAGCATTAATAAAGTAATCCTTTATCAGCACATTTTTAGTGCTGATAAAGGGATTATTTATCAGAACTTTTTTAACGCTGGTAAAGGGTATTTTTTATCAGCGCTAAAATTTTAGCGCTGATAGAGGGCTTCTTTATCAGTGCTAAAATTTTAGTGTTGATAAAGGGTTCCTTTATCATCGCTTTTTTCTTAGCACTGAAAAAGGTGTCACTTCCCTTTCCCATTTTTGTAGTAGTGTTAAAATCAATAAGGGGTTTTCACAACTAAGTCTCCATATGTGATATCAGATCTAAATGTCTCATATTTGAGTTCTTCAATGAAAAAGACAAACACAAGTTCCTTCTTAGAAGGCTGTGGTCTTTTTTCAACCAACTAATACTAATGGAGGACCTGGAAAATAATGAGGATGCACTAAAAGAAACCCTCTCTAAATCAACCTTCTGGGTTCAGATTTTGGGAATCCCCTATTGGGATAGAACTGAGCACATCATGACAGATATCAGATCATGTATCAGAGAATTCATAGAATGGAATTGATTAGACCATATTCTATGGGAGCCTTCCACATAGATAAGGGTCTCAATTGATGTTGATTTCCCTCTATTAAGGTGTTCCTTTATTTCAATAGAGAAATCAAAAATATGGATTGATTTTGATTATGAAATGTTTTCAGTCTTTTGTTTCTTCTGCAGATGCATGGGACACATGGAGAAAGAGTGAACCTCAAAGACAATCAATGGGGAAGGTAATTTTGTCATACATTGTGTCCCCTTGCTCCGTGCTAAAAATTCTAGGAAATTTTTTGTCCCAGAATCCAAAAAAAATAAGAATAGAGAGAAACTTTCTAAGGTCCTTATCAAGCACACTAACAACAACTAGGAGAGGAAAATTTTACTAAGGCCACCACAATTCCCTATAGACTACGATGATATAGATCACCCAAAGGAAACAGGAAACCCTACCCCCAAGATGACCCTCAGACCTCTGGGAGCGCCATTATCATACTAAATAAAGGCCTTTTAGAAATGAAAACCTTGCTTACATATCTTCCTTGAAAGACATAAGATACTCTTAGAACACTATCTATCCCAAAACACATCTCAACATACTCCCCAAACCTAGTTCCTCCCCCTGACTATGAACCTCTGGACCTAGTTCCTCCCCAAGACATCGAACTTCCATGGCTCACCTCCCAGGTTGGAGATGACATGCAAGGGTTAACATCAGTTGATGCAAAAAAAATTATGTGGAGAAGGATAAGTAGAGGGGACTCAGGATTTAACCCCCCTATAGAACACTATGGATTAAAGAAAAACACAAACTCACCCTTAGGTAGTGAGAAGCTTTCAAAATGATGGAAGCCTACAGATATTGGATCATTTGTTGAAATTTCAGAGGTGGCGGTTGTTCTAACCCTGGCCCACCTAACTCAATGAAAATAATATTTTGGAATAGATGTGGGATTTTAAACCCACACACAGTTCATTTTCTCTAGCATGGGAGGTATCTAAGTCACCCTAGTGTGGATTTATTTTCTGAAACCATGCTCAAAAACAAGGACATGCACAACATTGGCTCCAAAGTTGATATTGAGGTATGCCTCCCTATCCTATGACATGGCCATGCTGATAGACTCTACCTCCTATAGAAGTAGGAAGTGGATATTAGAATTATGAGGTTCTCACTAAACCATATCACTGCCTCTGTCCATTAGCTTGACATGCATGTTTGGTCCTTTGTTGATTGTTATGGCTAGACCTTACAAAATGATAAGAAAAAGTCATGGGACCTCCTTAAAACTCTGAGGAGTGGCATCCCAAGAACTCTTCTCATGGGAGGATATTTTAATTAGTTCATGTTCCAAAGAAAAAAAGAGTGGGGTGCTAGTGGACTCTCTACCAGTATGAGAGACTTCTTGTAGGAGTATCAATGAATAGGACTTACTGACTTGGGTCATGTAGGTAACCCCTTTATGTGGCATTGTGGTTTCTCAATTAACACCTACATTGAGGAGATACTTTATAGATTCTTGGAATCTTCTAACTAGCTCACCATCTTCAAACTCATTAAGGTCTCCCACCTCACTACAGCCATGTCAGACCACTGTCCAATTCTCGTTCACCTTAATGTATTCTATGCAAAGTTGAGACATGAAAAACCTTTTATTGATGAGTTAAAGGGTCTATAAAGAAGTGATTAAAGAGGAATGGAATGCGAGTGGACCCAAAGTTCATGCTAAAATTCACCAGGTCATGTATAGACTCAAAAAATGGATTGGTAGGCGATTATACCATCCATATCAGTAATGTGACACCATTGAAAAAAGACTATCCAATATCCACTATCTCCCACCCTCATCCATGAAAAATTCTATAATTTTAACACTTTATACTGAACTCAATGAAACCCTCAGAAGAAAATAAATCTATTTTTCTATGCATACTCACAACATTCATATCAAATAAGAGGATTTAAATACACATTATTTCCACTAGAAAGCTTCTAGAAGGTTTTACAAAAACCTTATTTCATGTATTACTTCATCATATGGAAGAACTTTCTTGAAATAATATGTGATCCATGACCTCGTCCTTAATTTATTTTAGGATCTTTACATGACTAGTGATCCCTCCATCCCCACTGAGGTGGATTCCTGCATTTTTCTTATTGTTACTGAGGCTATGAACTACAAGCTCACTCATGGAATTACTAATGAGGAAATCCTTTCCACACTCAAACAAATCCACTCCACCAAATCCCTATGCCTGGATAGATTCCACAACCTCTTCTTTAAAAACTTCTAGCACATTGTGGGGCCTGATGTTTTGAGCCTAATAAGGTACATATGACACAGGAAGGCTAAATTCACCTCCATAAATGAAACCCTCATCACTCTCATTCCTAAAACCTATAATCCCTCTAAGGTTTCTGAGTTTTTTCCCATTATCCTATGAAATTTCACCTATAAAATTTTCTCCAAACTTTTGGTCAACCATCTTCGCACCTTTCTTCCTTACATTATTTCAGAAAACCAAATTGCCTTTATCCCCAGTAGGCTTATCTTAGACAATGTGATTATTTTCCATGAAACTTTTCACTTTATGAAGACCCAAAATGTGGTCAAACGAGGCATAATGGCTTGGAAGATGGACATGGATAAATCTTTCGACATAGTGGAATGGTCGTTTGGCTAGTTCATTCTGAACAAAATGGGATTCTGCTCAAGATGGGTTGACATCATTATGAAATATGTTACCTCTATCTAGTTAAAGATACATATTAACAGAGGTATCTCATGGGTCTTCTCACCCTCTAGGGGAATTCCCTAGGGAGACCCACTTTCCTCTTCTCTATTCATTTTAATGGATGACATTTCTCCAATATCATTTTAGCATCGGCTAAGGATAAATTAGTTCATAGAGAAAAGGCCTATCATCGGGGGGGCCCATTTCCCATATCTTCTTTTCTAATGATTTTATCCTTTTCTACAGGGCCACATTATAAGAAATCAATAATATTATCCTCCTTATCCACCTCTATGAGAATGCATTAGTGAAAACTGTCAACCCCTCTCAATCAAAAGTTTCTTTTAGCACGAGCGTACCCTCGATTAGAAAGGCTGAGCTCCAATGGGCGTCTGCCTTCAAAATAGTTTCTAAACACCACATGTAACTTGGGATTCCTATGTTCTTTGTTAAATCCAAAAAAGAAGTTTTTTCTAGCATCTTGGAGAGGGTGGATAAAAAAATCCATGGTTGGAGATACAAAAGATTCTCTAAATCAGGAAATGAAATTATCATTACATTAGTCTCCCAAGACATTACCTCTTATTTTATGATACTCTTCGAGCTCCCCAGCTTCATTACCAATTATCTCCACTCTCTCTTCACAAACTTTTGGTGAGTTATCAATGAATGAAAGCACAAGGCTCACTGGATCACTTAGAATAAACTCTGGAAACCCAAGCCTTGTGGGGGAATGGGGTTTAGGGACTTGCACCTATTTAACGACACAATTATATCCAAACAAGGATGGTGATTCATTCAAACACCTCATTATCTCCATGAAAATGTTATCAAGGATAAATATTTTCCCCATGCTGATTTTTGCAGTGCCCCATTAGGCCTCCATCCTAGTTTCCTCTGGCATAGCTTATGGGGATCATGCATGACCCTCCTGATGGGACTTTATTGGAGAATTGGAAATAGATCCTCTATTAATATTTGGATAGACTCATAGTTGGTTGATGGAAATGGGATCAAATAAATTCTCCCACCCCTTAGGATCTCGAATATTCAAAATTTATCTCTCTATTTAATGATGATGGGACTGGATGGTGCCCTGAGAAAATCTCCTCCTAGTTCAACGAAAGGGATAGAAAAATTATTCTTAGTATCTTGGTCACTAGAGATGTAGGACCTGATCATTTATGATAGAGAGGGGAAACTTCTGGTACATATATGCTCAAATTTGGGTATGCTCTTACCTCATCCTCTCTAAATCTCGAGGTGGATGATATTTAGAAATCTATATGGTGCCTTCATATTCCCCCTAAATCTCACTATTTTTGGTGGCAAGTCTACATCAGGATCCTTCATTCTATGGGGTTCATTGCCTCTCACCATGTAGCAGACAGACCAATATGTCATATTTGCATTTCCATTTCTGAATATCCCATTCATTCCACTGCCCACTACCCCAGACTAAGGAATGTATGGCGCACCTTCAACCCTCATGATGACAACCTCCTGGATATGGCTCCTAGCCTCGTGACTCTTCTCACCAAATGATCTTTTCACCTCACCTACAAGGACCTATATTCGCACTGCACAATGTAATGGATCACTTAGGTGAGTAGAAATGAGATTATCTTTAACCAAGTCTCCAAAACATTCACACTTTAGGTCGAGAACGCATCCCACTGGCTATTATCATGAAACCACAACAAGCATTTTTTCGACAACCCTCCTTTTAAGCATAATCTATGTACCTAGACACCACCCATTGGTGGAACCCTAAAAATTAATGTGGATGCATCACCTTCAGACAGAGGAATCATAGGTTTTTGTTCCATATCCTAGGACTCTCATGGGTTAATCATTATGGATCTTCACTCTTCATAATTGGTGTCACTCTTACCCGCAGTCACTGAAGCTCAAGAAATTTTTCTTGGAATGGAATTCACTTTAGAGCAAGGTTGGAAATCTATCACTTTGGAATCAGATTGTCTCACTATCATCCATGGTATCTCCACTCTAGATTAAGGCCTTCAATCTTTTGGCCTCCTGATCTTGAAGATCAAGTCACTTCGACTCCGCTTTTTAACTTTCTCCTTCTCCTTTACCAAAAGGAAGGGTAATATGGTGGTGCATCATTTAGCTACTTGAGTCCACTCGAATCACCCACATGTCTAGTTGGATATTTTTCCCAATTGGTTGTCTTATCTTGTTTTACTTATTATTTAATCTATTAATAAATGAGTTACTCCTTTTTCTTCAAAAAAAATCTTACATCATCCATTTTCATAAGACAATTTCTTTTACTCACGTAAGAAAATTTATCTTACCTGAGTTTAGTCAAAATAAACAAGAGCTGTCTAGGAAACCAAACCAAAAGAAACCCTAAATGAGATTACTACTGACAAGGGAGAACCAGTTTAAGCTATTTCAGTCTAAGACTAAGTTCCACCCGACGTTGAACAATATTGATCCAACCAAATAATTGGAGATGGTGATTTTAAAAAGAAAACTCCACTGATCCTGAAGACGGATCTACTAAATCAAGTGTTGCATAAAATCACTATTGAGAATAAACCATGACAAACTCAAGATGGGGGTCACTGGATAATATTTTTCTGACTGGTTCCATCTAAATATTTTAAGTTTGTAAGATGTATAGCTGAATCGCCACCAAGGATGAAGATGTACAACTAAACCTCTTGTTGTTCTCTGATGTGAAAAGGATTAAATCGAAATAGGTTGAGGTGATTATGAAAAACCATCCTCTGATTTCATTTTCAGATGATTCCCAATCATTCATTTGAGGAAGACAAGGTCCTAGAGAGGTCTATTCAAATTGAGACCAACCTATCAACTATGTGTTGATGAAGACGTTGTTGGGATATTATTTTGACTAAAACTTCTGATTTTGAAGCATGAAAATAAAAATCAATTCTTCCCATGCTTGAATTTTTTTGTTTTTGAATTAGGTTATTTTCGAAGATTCATGTCTCAATGATTCATTGATGATTTTAGTCTTTTGAGTTTGTTCAGTGAGCATCCATGGTGGATGAATCATTTCCCATCGATCTTGAATTAATATGAGATGATTTTTTTGTTGGTTTTATTTTCTATTGTAGATTCAAATTCATGAAGATAGTTATACCTCTTCATGTCAAATGTTTTGACAGAAAGTTTTTAGATATATGAACATGAGATGCTTGACCATTTACCTATTTGGAACTGAATTTGAATGAGGTTTTGTTGGGAATTGAAGAAGTATAGTGGTTGGTTTGAAGGATGGAAGAGCTTTGGTTGGGTTCATAGGAGCTGAAGCTATAAAGTGGATTTGTTTCCCTGGACATGGTTTTCCAGCTCACTATTGATTGAAATTTGTTCTCCAGTGAAGAGGATGGATTGATTCTATTTGAAATACTTCCTTATCGATGTTGGACAAGGGAGTTTTGAGTGATTCCTTATTGGTTTAATTATCTTGAGGACTTATGAGATTTAAGATGACATAATTGATTGTAAAAGAGCTCATGTTTACCAATGGGAATAGGGCGGTGGAAAAAGTTGGCCAACCAAGAATTTTAAGGCGGTGACAGAAGGATAATGGGAAGTTTTTCAGTCATGAAAAACTTTTCAACTTAACAAATTAAGTCATCATACAGATTAAGAAAATAAAAGGGACAAAACAGACATTATTTTTGAAATGGGGCTAGAGAGTAGAGATAAGGCAGGAGTGGTAGAGCAACGAAGACGAACCGGTGAATCTTGGAATGAAGAGGGAATCAACTTAGGTAGAGAAAATTTCTCTCTCTAGTTTCTTGCTTAATCAGTTCTATCTTTGTGATTTTTTTCTTGAACATAGTTTTTATAGTTGATGCTCTGATTATGAGCGGCTAATGATTTTTAGAGTTAACGGATTTCATTTCTATGAAACTCTTCATCTGCTCAACTCTTGTTATCGTCTTTATGTCATTGTATTTTTTGTTCATTGTTTTCATCTTTTTTCTTAATGAGAATAATTTTTACACTATTCTGAGTATTAAAGGGGAATGGTAGTGGATACTTTTCCTTTGTTCGTCAACCAAAGTACTGAAAATTGGAAAATAATAATGATACTCGGCTCCATTAAAGAAATAATTCTATCCTCAATTTTGATTGGAAAATATTACTAATCATATTTCACTGGATCTTGCTAAACATTTAATGATAGTTAAGTGAATATCTCACTTTCTCAACAGCACAGGCATAGTGATTATGGTTTTATGTTAGAGTAGAAAATTACTTTTATCAGTGTTATGTGGTCTGATTTCCCTAGTCTCGTCTATTTTTTTCGTACTTCCTATTGTTTCAAAAAATTTATCATCTTTCTCATCCATTGTTTCGATTTATTTTTCTTTTTTTAAAATATTTTTGTTTTTTTTTTTTTTTTTAGTCAAATAACTTTTTTCCTTTCCTATGGAAATTGATACTCATACTTACCGCTTTTATAGTAGTTTGTGCGTTTAAAAATAATTAAATTTTTCACATTATCGATAATGATGTGATCAAATTTTGACACCATTTCCAAGGAAAGTGCGTGCGACCAGTCAAAAAAATAAAAAACTAGCTAAAAATAAAAATTAAAAACATTAAAACTTTTCATAAAAAATCATAAAAAATTATGCTGAAAAGTATGTGTGCTCTTCACTATTGCGTACAATTTTTCTACTGTTTGAAATTGAAATTTTATGTACACAAGGGAAATTATAATTCTTAACTTGAACCTTTAATTCCTAATATAAATTTCACCCTTAAAAAGAACAAATATAAAATAGAAATTCCAAATTTTAAAATTTAAAGTGATGATAAAAATATTAATCAAAATCATATTTTGCCTCAACCTAGAAATGTAAATGCTGAGAGGGATAGGATTAGGGATTTCAATCTTCAAAATGTATCAAGTAATCCTTTACATATATATTTATCCCAAAGGTATATGAGTTATTAATTGAAATAATCTCACCTCTCTATGTTACCCTCCTATAATGGACAACCTGATGATGATTATTTAGAGTTCATTAGAGAATTTTATGGAATAATTCAATAGTTAACTTTGCAAGGGTTGAATTAGGGGGATATTAGGTTGAGATTATTTCATTTTTGTTTAAAAAACAAGGCCCAAAGTTGGTTCTAAAATTTATATGTGGAAATTTTTGACACATGGGACCAACTTTTCAATTCTTTTGTTACCAAGTATTACCCTCAAAACACCACCAATTAAGTGAGGTATAAAATCACTGGTTTCATTCAATATGAGGATGAACATTTACACAAAACTTGGGATAGGTTTATAGAACTCCTTAGACAATTTCCTAATCACCAATTTTCCCCTCATCTTCAGATGGATACTTTCTATAATGGTCTTACTCCTTACAATAAAAATCTTCTGATCAATTTTGTGGTGGTAATTTCTCAGATATGACAGCAGATAAACTTGAACAAATTTTTAATAAACTTTCACAAAATTTCAAGAATAAAAGAACAAGGAAGAGATTTATCCATAGGTATGAACCTAATTCCCAAGTCATTGTAGTTGAAAAAAATTCTCTTAGGAAGTTTTGTACTCATTATGGGATGTATGGACATTCTCAAAAAAAAATCCCAACTTTGATCTCTCTGTGAAACCTGAAGAGAGTGCCATATTTGTTGAATATAGGGATAGAAACCAAGATTTCAATGACCTATTATCTAATCATTTTATTTTTGTATATAAAAATCACCCTAATATTTCATGGATAGAACAAGGTGTATTGAAAAAAATTACCCTTGTTTACCCACAACAATCTAGACCTTCTTTTAAAAACCATTTTAATGTTGAATCCTAAAACTCTAGAGAGGATGTTAGGGGTATATTTCAATAGTTAACTGGAGTATTTTATTATCAAAAAGTTTATATATATTCCTAAAAGGATACTCTTGATTTTAATAGGGATGAAACAAATTCTAGAATTCATAATCTTGAGTTACAAATGGTACAACTTACTAGAAACTTAGGAGGAAGATACAAGGTAAAATTACCAATCATGTTGGGTAAAAATCCATCAAGGTTCCATTTAAATGTTTTTAGGGTAATTTTGTTTTATGAGAAATACAGATGATCGCAAATCAGTATGGTTGGTTTTGGTGAAGTAGATATTTAAGGTGGTACGGTTTCTTAGTGTTTGCCAAATTTTTGGGCCTAAAAATCTAGAGTTTTTTTTGGAAAAGGAAAGATTTACTCATAGTAGTTGTTATATGTGGACTAAAAAGGATTTCATAGGAAAATAAGCATTGTATTCATGGACCACAAATTAGGTATGCAGAACCACAAAGGATGCTACATTTTGCAGATGAGGCTTTTGTTTTCAGCTACCACAAAGAATAAAAATGCCACATGAACCACGTAGCGAAATCCGTTTTTGGGAGTCTTGTAGTTTGTGGTAGGATTTTAGTTCATGGGAAGCTAACCATTTGTGGGAGGATCATATTTTTTGGTTAAGTGGCACTAATTTAAAGAGATGAAAATAGGTTTTCGTTCACATAAGACATCAACCTCCATAAAGGATTAAGGTGTTATGCAGACCGCATAGTATTTTGCGGTAAAGGATGTACTGCATCAATGTTTTGGGTAAATAGAATTAGTGGTTCTCACATATCTATTTTCCTATATAAATACCCCTAATCATATCATTAATTATATTGAATTTAATTAGAAAACGTAATCACTCTGGGAAGAATTCGATGAAGTTTTAAGTAGTCCATGAAGGATAATTCTGTGAAGGAAAAGAGTTTGCAATGGAGGATTCCACAAAAGGTGAAGTAGTTCACAGGAATAATCTCATGAAAGGGTTTTACAGGGCTCTAAATCCCAAAAATAAGAAGGGACCATGTAGAAGAGTCATTCTATGGGGAATTAACCATTCATGAAGAAGCGGGTGGTCCATGAAGAAAAAGGTGACCGAAAATCACTCACACCGTGTGGTGCAATACAGTTCATGAAGGATTCAAGGTAGTCCACAAAGGATATAGGATAGTTCACAGAGGGACTAAAATATTTCACGAAATAAATTTTCACAAATGAATAGTACATGGAAAATTATATTTCATCTATGGGTGAAAATGGGACTTTAAAAAAGCATCAATATATAATTGAGGATGTGTTCATTCATGAAAATGAAGGGATCTACATGTTCATAAACTGTAAGTGGATCCCTTCTAGAGTAGTGAGTAAAGTAAGAGGAAGAAGGTGATCCTTTCCACTAGTAGTGATCTATAGAAAGAGACTTAGGGAGTGACCTTTGAGAAAGCAGTGATCTGACCCTAAACATTGTAAAGGCAGTGATCCTGGACATAAAATTGATCTAGCCCAAACCTTGTAATTTTGTAGTGATATTTAGTTGATTTATAACATTGGCACAATATTGTTGATACTCCTTGTATATATCCCAGTGATTGTGAACCAAGTAAAATCACTGTGTCTCATGCATAATTTAATGTTTGTTCATACTTTTCTATGGTAAATGGAGATAAGAGTGGTTTGTTTAACAATGAAACAAGATACAAAGGGGTAGTTATTTTAATCTTTCATACCCTAATTCACCCCCCCCCCCCCTCTCAGGATATTTAACATAGTTGGGATAACAAAGCACAACGGTGATGAATCCCAATGAAAATGTGATGGATATAACTACCATATTAGGTATGAAAACTCAAGAACAAGTTAGTGAAAAAACAAGGGAAGATGAACCAGAAATTTTAGATGAACCTGAAAAAAGAAATCTTCAAAAACACCAAATCTGTAAATCTAGACAACAGTGTCCACATTCATAAAAATGATAAATTTTTCAGTGAAAACCCAAATTAACATAATAAAATGATGTGGAAACTAGATAAGGAGTAAAAGAAAAAGGTTATTTTTGAGAATGGGGAGAGTGAGCTACCAATATTGAAGGAATATGTTCCTCTCATCCCTTTTCCAAAAACAATTAAAAAGAATAATGAACCAGATTACTTGAAATTGATTCAATTTTTTAGGATATTTAATGTTAATATCCAATTTTTTAGGCTTTTAATAAAGTTACATCTTGTATTAAATTTAATAAAATATTCTTGGAAAATAAGAGGGATTGGAATGAGTGTTCAATGATTAATTTGAATGAGGATTTTAGTTCCATTATTAAAAAGAATATTCCTCAAAAAATAAAAGACCTCGGTTCCTTTGTTAACTTCTATAAAATTGTAGTTAGTGAGGAGATTAGGTTCCTGTGTGATTTAGCTGCTAGCATCAACCTTATTCCCTACTCATTATTCATGAAGTTAGGTCTTTGAGAGTTGAAACCAACTTCAACTTCACTACAATTGGTAGATAGGTCACATGTTTTTACTTTTGGAATGGTAGATAACTTGTTAGTTGATGTATGAAATCTAATACTCCCTACTTATTTTCTTGTTCATGAAATTAATAGTGATAATAAAGTTCCAATAATTTTAAAAAGACTGATTCTTGCAATAGTTAGAACTGTAATTTATATTTCAAAGGGTAAAGTGACCCTACATATTGGTGATGATCAGGAGGAGTTCCATGTTTTTGAAGAGTAACCTCTTGTGGTTATCTATAAATTGATTTATGTTTCTGAGGAAGTTTTTAGATATTATATTAGAAAATATAATGATTTTCCTTTTGATGTCATAATTTAAATATTTGTTAATGATCATTTTCAAGCAAACTTTTTTTAATCCTTGTCCACACTTGATCTGGAAAGGCTATGGAATATTGAGAACCAAATAAGGAAATATATTTCTCAGGACCATGAAAAGGTCTATCCACACCCAAAATTTCAACTTGAAAGGGCTTCTCAAGATGATGTTCAAAGTTCACAGCCCTCTCTTGTTTCCAACTTGGAAACAACTTCCTATTCTCATAAACCTGATAAGTTTCAGACTATTTTTAGTTTTTCTTATACTAAAAGTTAGTGTTTAAAGTATGAGGAAAAGTCTTGGGATAATTATGATCCCTTAGTTGATATTAATGAGTTTTTTTAACCTATTTAAAGTTTATAAAGTTATAATCTGGGATGTTTTCCAGATCTGGAAAGCAAGTTTATCCATGATATTATAAGTTGTTTAGAAGAATATTTTTCTATTTAAGAGATCAAATAATTATTAGGTATTCTTGAGGAGGTTTCCTCTACATCAAAAAAGGGATCCAAAATTGAGAATATTCTTAGTAGTTTGAAATCTTTTGAAACAATTGATCCATTTTCTGACTCTGATTCATTTCAAAACCTAGATGATGAGATCTTTGTCCATAATTTTGATAAGTTCATAGATGTTCTTGAGGAATATTTATCTAATATTCCTATGGAAGTTTTTTCTTGGTGTCATTTTGAGGCCAAGAGGAAAGTGTTAGTTTTGTGAAAATGGAGATCGGAAAACAATAGAGGATGAAATTTTTTATTCAATAAAATAGAAAAATAAAAATAAAGAAATAAAATCATGGGTTGCCTCCCATGCAATACTAAATTTAAGTTCTTAATATAGAATTTATCCCCTTTGAATGATCACATATAGAACATATTAGGGGATAAATTCTAGTTTAAGACCTTAAATTTAGTATTGAAATGGAGGCAACCCATGATTTTATTTCTTTATTTTTATTTTTCTATTTTATTGAATGAAATTTTTCATGCTCTATTGTTTTCCACTCTCCATTTTCACAAAACTCCCACTTTCCTCTTAGCCTCATTTTGATGACTTCTCAATAATTGATTTAATGTTCACCTTTATTTATTTTTGATACTTACATGGAAGTGTTCAGGTATATAATAATGTTCAATGAGCTTCATTTTTTAAGAAAGTTAGATAACACTTCCCTAACTCATTTATCTGGTTTAATTATGTTTTGAAATTTAAATTTTGGAAATTTATGTTTATAATATTCATTTTTTAGGAGATAAAAAAAATTTCTGCCAAAGTAATTATTAAAATGATGAATTTAATGACCCAAACCAATCTAGGGATCAATTTGAAACTACCCCAAGCCCACCTCCATAGGCCAGGGGCTGGCGACCAGTGTCGAAGGCATAACTAACACAAGAAGGTTTTTTCCTAAGTACCTATATGCGCGCACACAACCATATCAATGAAAACGTGAAATGGGTGTAAAAGTAAAAGAATCCAAAAGCTAAGGGAAAAACATGCATGAAAACCTCTAAATAATACAAGAGTACGGTAGTGTAAACTGAAAAGTAAAGGGAAAAAATACATGCCCAAACAGAAAGATGTCCCAACCTGAAAAAACTATAAAAGTAAACTACTGAGAGAGCCTAGATCATGTTATCCAAGCTATGACCACCATATATGGTCTAAGTACTAGGTATCCTTAAGCTCCTATGAAGTCATCATCGACCTATCCATCATCTACATAAGACACGACATGTGCAGAAAAATCTAATGTAGGGGTGAGTATATACATACCCTATAGGATTCCACAAAAGATGAAGGGGTGAGCAGTAAGAGATATAACATGAATAGAAATAATTCATATAGAAAGATGGATATATAAAGTAGTGAAAGAGAACAACTCAACCCAGTTCAAGAGGGAAAGAAACCTCATCCAAACACAAGGGGCTCAGCATGATGTGTATATGAACTACACATCGAGTCTTTTCCACCTATAGTGGGAGAATAAACTCATCTAACCATGATAATATAAACATGGAAATCATGTGGCATACCTCGTGCATCTTCATATATCATGATAAGAGAGTGACCAAATCCAAAGGTATGGATATAGAAGCATATATATGTGCTTAATCAAAATAAACCCAAACAAGAGAAAAAGTGGATATCCATATCATAGCTCAGCCCAGGAAGAAGAGTATACAACAGTTCCAAAATTCCATCAATGATTCCTAGCATCTCATGCATCTACCCAAAAGTAACCATCCAAGTCGATCCACACCTCTTCACTACATCGCATGGTCTATGGGACATAATCTCTAGGTAGAGGACCCGTGCCCTAGTACAATAGGTGGGTTTCACTTTGATAGTCGATGGAGGACCCATGCCCTATCTAGTAAGAGAGTTCCACTCTGGTGGTAGAAGACCCATTCTGAGACCAACTATAGGGTTCCACTCTAGAATTCATTGAGGATCCATACCCAACTTGACTGGAGGGTTCCACTCAAAAGTCGTCAAGGACCTATGCCCAGCTCAACTGAAGGGTTCCACTCAGGAATCAGTAGAGAAACTATGCCCAGCTCAACTGGAGGGTTCTACTTAAGAATTTGTAAGAGGAATTATTCCTAGTGCTAACAGGAGGGTTACACTATTATCCTCAAGGATCCATGCCCATCCCAGCTAAAGGTTTCCACTTGGAAGTCTGTAGAGGACCCATGTCATGTGTTGATAGGAGGGTTCCACTCTAGGAGTCATCAAGGACCCATACCCATCTCGAGTGTAGGGTTCCACTCCGAAGTCATTGAGGACCCATGCCCATATCAAATGGAGGGTTCCACTCAGGAATTGGTAGAGTACCCATGCCCATATCAACTAGATAATTCCATTCTAGAAGTCAGTAGAGGATTCATGCCCTGTGCTAACATGAGGGTTCTACTCTAGTCATCGAGGACCCATGGCCATCCCAGCTAGAGGGTTCCACTCAAAAGTCTGTAAAGGACCCATTACCTATGTTTAAAAGAGATTTTAACTCTAGTAATCAGTATATTACCCATTCCCAACCCATTTAGAGGTTTCCACTCTAAAATTCATTGAGGACCCATGCCCAGCCCAGCTAGAGGGTTCCACTCGATATGCCTCTGGTGATCTTGTGCGATCATTGTCATCGTTGAGCATTTCCTAACCAAGATTCATGCTAGGAACATTCCATATCATATCCCAAAATACAAAACTAAGAGAACCGTCATATTCTAAGTGAAAAAACACTTGGTATAGGGTACTCATGAGCCAAAATATGAGTCCAAATAAAGGAGATATGGAAGCTTGAAGTTTCCTCAAAAGGAGTCAAGGGATACACAGTGTGTGAGGGGACCCACACAGTGTGTGGTCTAGATCCTCTGCCTGGTTTTTTTTCTATAAGGTACATGTTTATATTCCCATTTAAGGATACACAGTGTGTAGGGAGTCTACACAACATGTCTTAGTACTATGGGTCCCTACCCGTGCACCTTGGTTGTGTTCGTGTACTTTGGTACACAATCGTATGCCTAGCTATGTACTTCCTCATGGGGTCCTGCCCATGTGATATACCACATGACTCATCCACCCAAGTATGAGGTGCATGATGTGTAGGATGGATACACTCCATGAAATCTTTATAGATTTATAAAACCCTATTTGTCGCAGCCAAAGGGCTACACGTCATGTGTTCATCGTGATACATGGCATATAGTTGAGACTTTCATAGATTTTCATATCTTATTATCACACCTCAATTAAATAAATTTCATCATAGATCCCACCATTTTCCACCCAAAACTAGTGGATCTATCCATGGTTCTTATTTTCCAATTCTCATTCATCAGAAATTGGATTTCTTCATTCCTCGATGGTTTCATCGTTTAACCCGTATGCACCGCACCTTACATCGATTTTGATTCATCCACTAATCATTTAAATTATCTTTCATATCCCAAAAACATTCTAGATATGTATATACTTCATCAATCTATCCCTTGATCGTGGATATGTTGCGATTATGAGGGTCCGATCCAGCTCGGTACCACCCAGCAATGTCGAACCGGGACTATGGGGTCCAACCAGTGAAGAACACGAATCAATTGAGGGATAAAAGTACAAGAATAGAAGTTTAAACATTGTTGGCCAAATTTTCTTGGTCAAAAATCAAGAACAGGAGTATTTGAGTTATAAAACCAAGGAAATAATTAATTGAAATAGTACATGGGTGAATGCAAAGGCTACAATTGGCACAGATCCAAAATAGGGATCAATCTGCTCAATCAATTTAATCAAAGAGGGTGTAAACCACAAATTTATGACTCTTACCTAGATATTGGATCATTCATCATGAAAGAACGAGTTCACTAATGATCTAAGTAAATAATTTCATTTGTTCCATCTTAATCTACTTCGATATGGAGTTTTGTCGTCATCTAGTTTGATTCGCCTACAGAAGGTGGAAGGAGAAGCTCTTAACAAATCCCAGGATTATGTGGATAACCTTGGGAATATCTCCATGGAAGTATTCATATAGAATTTATTTTTAGGTTAAAATTAATTAATCCACTGGACTTACCATCAACGAGCGAGATGTCTGAACGCCCCTCACCAACCTATTTTAGTTCATACCTAGGGTAAAAAACACGTTTCGGACTCAACCGTGGTCTTAGATTTATGATACGAGTTTATGTTTAAGATGTATTTCATTTTATTTAAGAAATCATGTGTGTGAAATATAAAATATTTTTAATATTTTTAAAAAATTGATTCGAGACACATCGGACCCCGGAATCGCACACCGTCTTAGCGCCTAAATCTGGAAATATATATACATAAATATTTCAAAGTCTTTTAAAGAAAAAAATAGGTCTTTACATCATTCCATACTTCAATATTTTCATCCCTAAAAAGAAAAATTAAACAAAAAAATCATGATATTGAGCCCGCATCTGGCTCTCTCACTCCCAGGAACTCTCATGCATGTTCATGTGCTGCCACAACACATAAAACAAGAGAATGGTTCATCTATATAGGATCCTCTCATGTTTATCCATAATCGCCACTAGTTTCTCTATAAAGGTTGCCTCATCATTGATGTCTATCTCACCTCAGTCAATGACGTGAGTAGGGTCATGTACGTATCTCCTCATCTACGAAATGTGGAATATGTCGTGCACCCACTCCAATTTTGAGGGTAGGGCAAGGCGGTTAGAAAACTCACCAACCCTCTATATGATCTTGAACTACCTAATGAAGCTTAAATATAGCTTGTCTCCCCATCCAAACCTCCACTATCCTCATCATGGGGCGACTCTTAGGAAAATGTGGCCTCCCTACTCAAACTACAAGGGCCTGTGAAGATGATCTATGTAAGATTTTTTTCTGATGTAGGTCATCCTCATCCACTCATGGATGACTTGAACCTTCTCCACCATCACTTGTACCATCTCTGGTCCCATAAGAGAAATCTCACCAATCTATTTCTAGCATAATGGTGACCTTCAAGGTCTCCCGTATAGGGCCTAAAGATGTGTCATTATGATGGTAGAGTGGTATATATTGTTGTAAGAAAACTCTAACAAAGGAAATTGATCCTCCCATATCTGTCCAAATTCAAACACGCAAGTCCTCAGCATATCCTCCAACACTTAGATAGTGTAGTCAGTGTTACCATCGGTTTGGGGGTGAAAGGTTGTACTCATCCTCATTTGGGTCTCAAATGCCTCCTAAAGGCATCTCCACAACCATGACATAAATCGTGCATCACGATCAGATATAATCATCGAGGGAACCCCATGGTCTCGCCTAAATTTACCCAAGATTTTAAGGTTAAGTAGTCACTTGTAGTTTAGATTGGTTTGTCGAATCCTTATATACCTAAGAAGTAACCTACAGACACGTGAATTCTATGAATTTTTTTGGATATAAAGTGGAAAACTTTGGTTTATTTTATATGTTTTTAAAAGAGAACTAAGATATCTATGTGAATTCAATTTAAAATAATGATTTTATCCTAGGTTATTTCTTGGGGTGGATTGAATGAATTCCTTTTTTAACGATTTCAATTTCATTAACTTGAGAAGGATTAATTCAATGAATTCAAAGTAAACTCATAAATTACTGTTTAAACACCTTCACAAACACATTCTAATCACCTATACACTTGTAGGATCATTTTCATGAGCACTCAAATGTAAATAATCTTATTATCACATAAAAGTGGGGCGAATAAATTCAATAAGGAAGAGGAAGAGAGAAAATAATTGAATAAAAGTAACTCAAATAAAAGAAATTAATAAACATTTAGAGAGTGAGAAATAACATCAAATACAGACCCTTTCTAAAACCTTGGATCAACCCATAAAATAGTTATCCCTCCATCGATGACATGTTCTCAACAGAAGTGGGAAGTAGACTCATAAGAGTGGAATTGAAGAAATAAAAACAACAAGATAATGATCACTCCACCACTGTGTAAAGAATATCATAAGGTTTGGTGTGAATAAGTTTACACCTTAAGGAAACGATATCAACATGATATGAATAAGAACAAAATGAGAGAATAAGAATAACTTTTATTAAAAACTAAGTTGATTCGAACAACTTACATGAGGAAGAAGAATATTACAAAGATAAATCGGCATAATAATATTACAATGAAAACAAAGCTCAAAGATTCCTAAATCCTCCAAAACTACTACCTTAAATAGGAATTTTTGGAGCCTTGTGTCGATACTCCAATATTGAAATTCATCCCACTTGATTATGGTATGCTTAGGGTGGTGGAAATCTTGTGGAACTTAGACTTTTCCACTCTTGACCCAAAGTGGAAGCTAGCTTGCATCCATTGAACAGAGGCATCGAAACGACCTTATAGGTGACCGAATTAGAGTAGTCCATAGAAGAATAAAATTTATCCCCAGATGTCTCATAATAGTCTATAAAATTTCAACCCAAATTGAATTTTTTTTTGCGAGAAATTATCAAAATGGTGATCTATTTTTCTAGGCCGTAGAATCTAGCCTAGAATTTTATCTCCAACTTAGGCCACCTAAAAATCTCTTAAAAAATCCTAATTATCTTTTTTAACTATTGGATTAAATGTTAAAAATTATTTCCTATATATGAAGTTAAATTTTTAGAATCATTGGGCTTGGATCCGGGCCACTATAGTCTCTTTATTGGGTTGTTGCCCAGTTTACTTTTCCCAAAATGTGTTACCATGAAAGCCCATTTTGGTGGTCTTCCAATTTGAATCTTCAAGTACTCAAAAAGTATGAATTGTTCCCAATGTAATGAGAAACCTGAAAATTAAATATTAAAATAAAATAAATACCATTGGATATTTTATATGGTGTTCAAAAATTTACCATGTAATATTGCATTTTAAGAAGGACTTACAATCATAATGTGAAATGATATTCAAAGTGTAAAATGCACTAAAATGGTGTTTATGAATAATAAAGTACATGAATATTATATATATTAAAAATAAATATTAGCCTCATTCATTGGATAATCACACCCCCCAACTTGAGTTTTTCTAGTCCCAAGCAAAATATATCTCAAACATATGAAATTCGAATTATCTTTTCCAAAAACTTTTTAATACACATTGATCACCAAGAACTCTTATACCAAAAAATAATGAAACCCATAAAAATATTTTAATACAAGATAGTTTCATAAGAATATCCCAATCTCAAGTCCATTCCTTTTTTCAAATTTATCATCTTATTTCATCCAATATCAATTAATCATGATGATGTATTGTGTATCACAATAGATATGAGGATTCATCTTTATTCAAGGGGTAAATGATGGAAGTTCTAGGTGGGATCACATTTCAATATTAAGATGAGTATTCAAATTTCATATGTTTGTGTGTGTGTGTGTTTTTCAATTTTTCCATGGTAATTGAAATTTCACTCAATATAGTCAACCCATGTAGCGAGACTTTGTCGATGACTCCCATGCTCAAAGACCATAGGGCACCAAGTGAAGCCCACATACTCGGGCATCATCTCAAGTTAAATTAGTCAAAAACAAAGTCAAATTACCACAAATAAAGATAAAATTACTAACTTTGGGTCATACAACTATGGATTCACGATCCCCAAGTGTCGAAAACCACACATTAGGTTATTTCATTGCTCTACGCACAAATTTATTGTTTTATTTTTTTTATTTTTATTTTCTTTGATAATAATATTAAAAATAAAATGATCACCAAACTTATGCTATTTATTTAGGGGACCCCATGAAATCAAACTAATACCCCACTATCCAAAGGATGTGCGTTGCGATTTTTTTATTTGGATGAAAAAATAAACGATGAAATGTCACATTAGACATCTACACTTTCCAAAATTTATGCTCATGAAATTATACATGGATTAAAATCAGAATCAGGGCATGCTAAATTATTCAATATTCAATTTCAAAGTGTAAAATGTGTATTATCATGTTCAATGTTAAAGAAATTTTTCCTTCCATACATTTTTTTTATGCACACAAAATTAATTAATTTTTTTTCATTCTTTTCACCCCCCCCCAACTTAGAATAACATTGTCCCCAGTGTTTAAAGAAAATAAAATTTAAAAGGGGGTAGAGGTGTATGAGAGGAGTTATAAAAAGAATTTGAAATATTAGGATCATGAAATTAAGTCAACTGGTGGTTGAAGTTGAATTTCTTACTGATCCAATTTAGTCCTTTGATATCCATGTCACTTGCAGAGTTCCCTAGTGGAAAAAGGAAAAAAACAAACAAACAAAACAAAACAATATATATATATATATATTCACATAATAAAAAAAGTAAAATATAATTATATATATAAAAATTATAGAATAAGGAAGCACTATAAGCCATAGGTCAGTGGTAAGTGTGTGCCTCTGTCTCCCTTCGGTCCTGGGTTTGAGTCCCTGAAGCTTCACCGGTTGTGAAGGGGTTTGCCCCACAACCTACGATGTGTCCTTTTATTTTTTTAATTATTATTATTTTTTTTACTTTAACCTAAAAACCCATAAAATAACATAAAATAAACTGATGATACATTGTCTTCTTTTTAAATTTCTGGGTAAGGTATTACTCAGGGATCACACCGCGTGACACTGATGAATACGATGCTCCCCTTTCATACCCATCCATACTCATAATAGAAGAACAGGTCAACAGTCTAAGGTAATATCATATTTAGAGTTGATTTATTAATTAATTTTTTTTAAATATCAAAATGATTCATTAATACTATTTTAAAATAAAGATGATTTACAAAGATTGGAAACAAGAAAACCACGGGTTGCTTCCCATGTAGTGCTTTTTTTTAACATCACTTGCTCAACTTAGACCCCTAATTGTTTAAGTATTTTCCTCATCTAAGTTTGGTTCACACAAGTCTTCATAAACTTCATGTTTTTGGAATGGTTCAATGAATAGTTTGACTCTATGACCATTAACTTTAAAGGTTTGACCATTGGTGGGATCTTGAATTTCTATAGCCCCATGAGGGTACACCTTATGCACTATGTATGGACCCAACCATCTGGACCTCAACTTTCTCAGGTGTAAATTAAGTTTAGAGCTATACAAAAGAATAGTTTTACCCGATATAATGTGTTTGGTTTTAAGATTTCAAGATTGGTAGGCTTGAACTCTAGCTTTATTTATCCTTCAATTTTCATAAGCCTCCATCCTAAGTTCCTCAAGTTAATTGGGATATAACTTCCTTTTTATTCCAACCAATGAGAGGTCATAATTCATTTTCCTAATTTCCCAAAAAATCTTTATGTTCAATTTCAACTGGAAAATGGCATAATTTTCCATAAACCAACCTCTATGGGGACATTCCTAAAATGGTTTTATATACGGTTCAATGGGCCCAAAGAGCATCTAGGAGTTTACTCAACCAATATTTCCTAGATAGATTAACAGTTTTCTCAATAATTTGTTTGATTTCTCAATTGGCTAACTCATCTTGACCATTGGTCTGTGGTTGGTAAGTAGTGGACACTTTGTGAGAAATTCCATACTTTTCCATAAATGTTGAGAATGGACAATTGAAAAAATGAGTTCCACGATCACTAATGATATCCCTAAAAATTCCAAATCTAGAGAGGATGTTTTCCTTGAAAAATCTAATCACGGTTTTATGATCATTGGATTTTGTAAGAATGGACGCAACCCATTTGGAGACATAATAGATAGCTAAAAGGATGTACAGATATCCCCTAGAGTTTGGGAAGGTACCCATGAAATTGATTCCCCATCAGTCAAATATTTCAATCACTAAGATGGTAGTGAGTGTCATTTGATTACTTTTGATGATAGACCCTACTTGTTGATAACTAGGACATCTTTCACAAAATGTGTAGGAGTACCTTTAGATGGTGGGACAGAAGAGACCACACTGAAGAACCTTAGCAGAAGTTTTCTTAGAGGAAAAGTGACCTCCACATGCCTCACTATGATAGAATTTAAGGATGGACTCTTGTTCAGATTCTGGGACACACCTCCTAATGACTTGGTCAGGGTAGAACTTATAGATGTATGGATCATCAAACACATATTTCCTAACATCATAAAGGCGTTTCCTTTGAGGTTGATTCCCTAAGAATTTTGGAATGACTCCTATAACTAAGAAGTTGGCTATGTCGGCATACCAAGGGAAGTCACTCAAAGAGTATAGGTGTTCATCAGAGAATGAATCAGACACATAAAGGTGAGATAATTTTTCATTAAAATCTATCCTAGATAGATGATCAGCTACAAAATTTTGAACACCCTTTTTTTCCTTGATTATGAGCTCAAATTCTTGTAAGAGAAGGACCCACCTAATCATTCTAACCTTAGCATATTGTTTCTAGAAAAGGTATTTCAGTGAAGAATGGTCAGTGAACACACTGATGGGGTATCCTAAGAGGTAGGACCTAAACTTTTATAAGGAAAACACAATATAAAGTAACTCCTTCTCAGTTGTGGTGTAGTTAATTTGGGCATAATTTAAGTATTTTCTTGCATAATCAATTACATAAGGAGTTTTCTCACAATGTTGTCCTAATACAGCTCCTAAAGAAAAGTCATTAGCATCACACATGAGTTCAAAAACAAAGTTCCAATTTGGGGATTTCACGATGGGAGGAGAGGTGAGACATGATTTGAGGGTTGATAATGAACCCTCACAACTTTCTGTCTAAACAAATGGAGCATCCTTTACTAAAAGACCATAAAGGGGGCGAGAGATTGAACTAAAGTTCCTAATTAATCTTCTATAGAAACCAGCATGTCCTAAGAAAGACCTCACTTACTTGATAGTTTTGGGTGATGGAAGGTGACAAATGATTTCAACCTCGGCTTTATCGACATCAATCCCCATACCTGAGACTAAATGGCCAAGGACTAGTCCCTCTTTAACCATGAAATGGCATTTTTTCTAGTTTAGGACCATATTCTTTTCTTCAAATCTTGAAAAAACTCTATCCACATTCCTCATACATCCCTCAAATTTATCCCAAAACACAGAGAAGTCTTCTATGAAGACCTCTATAAAATCCCCTACCATGTCTGAGAAGATACCCATCATGCACCGCTGGAAGGTTCCATGGGCATTACATAACCTGAAGGGCATGTGTTTGAAGGAAAAGGTGATGAATATGTAAAGACCCATAAAATTCAAGGGAAATTTTTTCTTAATTTTCTTTGGGATTTTACAAGAACGCGGTTTCTGACGGCACTTGATTTTGAGGCCCGGTGTGCCCGGAATTTCTATCTGAAGTTTAGCTCGGGTACGTTCAGTGAACGAACGAGCGGGTTTTTCCAACTTTTTAACTGGTGCTCGGAATCGAATTCTGAGGGCACCGATGGATTCACAACGTCGGTAATTTCTTAGGAACACCTTTTCCGGAGTTGCGTTTTCACGAGAGAAGTTGATAAAAATTGTGGAAGTTAAAATAAAAATTTAACTACAATTTTTATTTTCTAAGTGGTTAAAACCTTTGGGTGGAAGTTGGGGGAAACCACCCAACTTATTATGGGAGGTTATGAGTGGTGGGTCCCACACGAACCCCACCCCTTCATATTCTCTAACTCCTTCAACTCACCATTAATTTGATAACTTAATTTATTTAATTAAGTGAGTTTAATTTGAATGTTTGAAATTCAAATGCTTAAGTTATGTTAATAAAATAAGTGTTGAACTTATTTTATTTTTGGTTGGAAGTCTTTTTGCTTGAGTGGTTTGGGAGGAAATATAAGGGAGTCTTGAAGATCTTCGTCTTCTTCGTCAAAGAACACGAAGAACGCACCGATCTCCGATGAAGAACGCTGAATCCTCGGAGATCAACTACGCGACGCCGTGTACCGCGATGCCAACGATGCCTTCTTCCACGACGATTCTCCTTTCACGACGCCTCCTTCCATGATGGTTATTTCCGCGATGAACCTCCGTTCAGGCTACGCTCGAGGTAGGGGAATTATTATTTTGTTTGTTCCTGATTACTTCAACGTTGGCTTATTGACTTTTTGTGGCCTTCTGTTATCGCAATAACGGGAGGAGGTCGGACCGCACGAACACGGCCGACTCTCCTCCCCTTTTTGGTTGTTTGACATTGAAGTGGAATGAGTAAGGCAACGCAGTGCCGAAGCACCGTGCGGGAATTGTTAAGGAAAGGGGGAGAAGCGTGGCGTCGTCACGCCGCGCCGTAGAAGACGAACCAAAGACGTGGCGCCGTCGCGTCGTGCCGGAGGACCACAAAAGCACCGCGGCCGGAGCAGGGCTGCGGCGGAGGGGCGCGGTGCCTTTGTGCCACGTCGGATGAACCAAGGACGCAGCCGGTTTCGGGTCGCGGCGGAGCTGGGGTACCGGCGACCAGTACCGGGCCAACGGCGTCGGAGCAGGGGGACCGGCCTTGCCGGTCTCGTGGCGGCAACAGCCGGCCAGCCGGAGCGGGCCGACCGGATAGGGGATGAGTCGGGGGTTACAACCCCCGGCTGGCCATCTTGAGCGGCCCCATTAAGGGGGCTGCAGTTACAAAACGGGGGGCACCCCCCCCCCCCCCCCACCTCATCTGCTCGGCCAAACGGCCGAGCCACCTACTGGCGCTAGCGCGCCGGACCGGCTGCCCTGGCCGGTCTGCCAGACCGGGCTGTCAGGCCGGGCCGCGCCAGCCGGGCTAGGCCGCACCCAAGCAGGCCGGACCCAAACCCGGGTCGGGTCGACCCAGTTTGGGCCGACCCAAGGGGTATCGGGCGGGGTTGGACCGGGCCCGAACCCCCTAATACCGAACCTATTTCGGTCTGTTACCCATAACTTGGACTGCTGACCTCCGATCGATGCACCATCAGATGCGATGTGATCCTTAGATCGAGACAGTCGTTTCGGTATATTATACTCAAGGTTTCGGAGTACTTTGGGTTCGGTCGGGTTGGTTCGTACATGGAACCAACTGGGCCCTCAGAGCGGAAACGCTTATAACTTGAGCTCTGGACGTCCGATTGACGTGTCATCGACTTTGATGGATTCCTCTTAGTGAGACGGACTTTTTGACTTACTCCTCTTGAGGTTTGGACGCAGTTGGAGTACGGTTGGGTTGGTTTTGACTTAAAAACCAACTGGGCCCCTGGAACGAAAAGGCCAATACCTCTCAGATCGGGCGTCCGATTGACGCGCCGTCAGGGACGTTGAGTTCTTGTTGACGATATGAAACTTTTGGATACATCAAATCCATACTATGTGTCAGTTGATGTATCAGCCCTTCGTCTCGTGGAGGGGACCCTCCCGAACGAGCTTGCTATGTGCGAGAACCCTAGAGCTGGCTGCGACTGTGACGATGATGAAGACTGTGCAGAAATCCTCCGTGGATTCGACGGCGATGACTACAGCACTCAGCAATCCTACGTGGATCAGTGCTACTGATCCTGTGAGGGTCAGCGCTCAACGGTCTTGTGTGGGCCAGCGCCTACAGATCCTATGTGGGTCCGATCCTGTGTGGGTCATTGTGGGGGTCAGTTACCTATCGATCCTGTGTGAGTCAGATCCTTTGTGGGTCATTGCGGGGGTTAATACCTATCGATCCTTTGTGGGTCTAACGGCTTAGATGAATCAGTGGCTATATCTGATCATCTTTATCGTCATACGAAGAAGTATACCTGTGTGAGCTGAATCTTGACTTTCAATCCTTATCTTCGAAAAGTTTGACTTAATATCCTGTGTGGATTACGTTTTTCTTTCCTATGTGGAATGGGTTGTGTTTTCCTGTGTGGACTGGGTTGTACTTGGGCTCGGATAATGGATCCGAATGAGAATTGATGACTTAGGTATATGTATGGGCATATACCTAAGTGGTGATAGATGTTACTTCGTGATTGTATCTTTCCTTTGTGGATTATCCTTTGTGGATTCTGGGAGACCTTCAGGGGTCTCGGGGTCCCTACTGAGTAGCTTATACTCACCCATGCATGGGCTATGCCCGCACTATGTTGTGTTGGTTGCAGATGACGGATAGCGCTGATCGCGGTTGAGGCTTGCGGAGCAGGTCGGTACCCGGAGGTGGACCACTGGGCGGGACGTACTCGGAGCGGACGGCTAGACCCGAGGAGCTATGAAGGATATCTGTACTCACCCTTCAGGTGGGACTTCCAATGGAAGGATCAAGGCTGTGGCTTTACTTTCAGTTGTTGTTTTCCCTTTCCAGTTGTACTTTAATTTCAGTTTGGGTTTGTATACTGGCCCACTTACTTTTCCGCACTTACTTTTGTATCAGTTTTTACTTAGTGTTTACTTCTACTGCTTGTTTGCTCTGTGGTGTTTGTTTACTTTACAAAGGCAATGCCTTCCCTTTTTATCGGGAATTACGCCTTGGTGCTAGTCGCCAGCCCCTAGCCTATAGAAGGTGGGCTTGGGGTAGTCACGGCACGAGCCCTTAGGACGGGTCGTGAAAAATTGGTATCAGAGGTGTTCAGTTCTACCGCAGAACTTTGGACTCTGAACTTTCTTCTATGTGAAGCAATAGTGTTAAGAGTATTGGGTGTGGTTATCAGTCCAGGGAGTCCAGTTTTGGTGCGGCGGCTGACCTATCCGTACACCAGGACCCTGACTTCTGATTTCCGACTTAATGCACGAAAACATTGATTGCATGTGTGTTTCAAGTTTTCTTTGTGATTACTTTGTGTTAGCTCACCAAGTATACTGTTCTGATCGTGGTGCACCTGTCTCTTTTCAGGATGGCCCCACGACGGCATCCATCTAGGGTTACGAGAGTTGTGCATGACGACAGCCCATCGAACGAGGCCTCGGTACAGGGCCCTTTGACAGCAGAGGCACCGGCGGTACCTCTACCCGCTGAGCCATCGATGCTTCCAGCCTCAGCCGCTGACGATGCACGTTGCCTTCGTGCACTTCACGAGTTTCAGCGGCAGCGACCACCCAGGTTTCGTAGGGAGATGGACCCTCAGGCAGCCGAGGATTGGCTGGAGGCATTTTTACGAGTTTTCAGGTTAGTGAGGACACCAGCAGACCTCATGGTGATCCTCGCAGCGAGCCTACTGCACGCGGCAGCAGGCAGATGGTGGAGTTTGATGCTCCAGGTGCACGATGAGGCATCTCTCCTCTGGACATACTTTGAGAGACTCTTCCACTTGGAGTTCGTCCTAGACACCCTCCGTGCGGTGCACATCCAGGAGATTCTACAGCTGCGGCAGGGCATCTTGACGGTCGCCCAGTACTCGGCAAGATTTACCGATCTCTCGCGCTACTTGACAGACATGGTATGGGACCCATTATTCTGGGCCCGAACCTTCGAGCAGGGTTTGAGGCAGGATATCAGGGCATCGCTGATCTCCCTTAGCATTCTGACACATGCAGGAGTACTGGAGCGAGCCCTTCTGATTGAGAGCTTCCTTGCTGAGCCTGCATCAGCAGCAAGACCTACCGCAGGGCGGCACGTAGCAGAGTCTTCTGTAGAAGGCAGTCGACGGATGAATCATAGGTTCATGCAGACCAGACCCTCAAGCAGATGACCTTAGAACACTGTCTCATCAGTGCGGGGCACACAGCGCGGAGCCGGTCTTTCGAGAGGCAGACAGTTCTACGCATGTGGCGGGCAGGGCCACATGGCTCGTGACTGCCCAACCTGCCGTGCGGAGGATAAGCAGACGGTTTGAGGGGCCACCCAGGTAGAGACAGAGTGTCAACCGTATCGGTCCGCAGGGAGCAGGAGGACGAGGTAGAGGAGTTGGTCGAGCAGCAGGTGGTGGGTGACGCTTTGAGGCTCTACCACCACCACCACCAGGAGGTCCACCCCGACCACAGGGAGCTGGCAGGCAGAGACAGGCACATCTTCAGGCAGCGGAGGCCTACGACCACGGCGTGCCTGAGATGATTCGAGGTACTATTTGTGTCTATTACACCCTTGATGTAGTTCTTATAGACACAGGAGCGAGTCATTCTTTCACAGCTGCTACCCTTGTTCGGAGCTCGGAGATTCCGACAGAGCCGTTGGCTCGATCCTTACGGCTAGAGACTTCTACGGGAGCAGACTCGACGATTATGCACTGGTGCTGGCAGTGTGAGCTTACTCTGGGAGGCGAGATATTTGGCTTGGATCTTCTTGTAGCGGTGTCGAGGCTTTACGACGTCATCTTGGGCATGGATTGGTTATCTACAGTCCATGATCAGATTGACTGTATTAGGCACAAGGTGCGATGTGTACGCACTGACGGGAGCAGGTTCACCTTAACCGGCGAGAAGGGAGCCTTCGCAGCACAGGATAGACTTCCATAGAGGAGAGGACAGCCCATCAATCATCAGTTGGCTAGCCTCATCCTAGGAGTAGTTGACGTGCGGAGTCCTAGTTTTCCTGCAGTGGTGGATCAGTATGCGGACATTTTCCCTGACGACGTTCCAGGACTACCTCCTCGTAGAGAGGTATACTTTTATATTGACATATACCCCAGGATAGCCCCGATATCCACTCCAACATATCATATGGTCCCCGCTGAGCTTCGAGAGCTACGGGTACAGTTGGAGGACTTGCAGGGCAAGGGATTCATCTGACCCAGTGTTTCACCCTGGGATTCCCCGATATTGTTCGCAAAGAAGGCAGATAGGAGCTTGCGACTTTTTATCGACTATCGTCGCCTAAACCAGGTGACAGTGAGGAACAAGTATTCGCTGTCGAGGATTTATGACCTCTTCGATCAGCTCAAGGGAGCACGGTGGTTCTCGAAGATAGACCTCAGGTCAGGCTATCATCAACTCAGAGTTCGGGACGAGGACATGCAAAAGACGGCCTTCAAATGTCGGTATGGCCACTATGAGTTCTTGGTTATGCCATTCAGCATAACCAATGCTCCAGTAGTGTTCATGTACCTCATGAACAGGATATTTCAGCCATACCTTGATTGATTTGTCGTGGTCTTCATCGATGAGATTTTGATTTACTCGACCACTGAGAAGGAGCACGCCTACCACTTACTGGTTGTACTTGACACACTCCGAGAGCACCATCTTTATGGAAATCTCTCAAAGTGTAAGTTCTGGATATGCGAGGTCTACTTCTTGGGACACGTCATCTCTGAGGTGGGAGTTGCGGTGGATCCTGTGAAGATCGAGGCAGTTCTAGCTTGGGAGCCACCCAGGAGCGTGACAGAGGTGCGGAGTTTCTTGGGACTAGCTGGGTACTACCGGAGATTTGTTCCAGACTTCTCCAGAGTTGTGGCACCACTCTCAGCTTTGAAGAAGAAGGTTAAACCCTTTGTGTGGTCAGAAAGATGTCAGCAGAGATTCCAGGAGCTGAGATAGAGATTGACCAACGCGCCTATCTTGAGGTTGCCGGAGGAGGGAGTAGGGTACGTAGTTTACTACGATGCATCAGGGACCGGACTCAGATGTGTCCTGATGCAGGAGAGTCCTGTGATCACCTATGGATCACGTCAGTTGAGGCAGCATGAGAAGAACTACGCTACCCATGACCTGGAGTTAGCAGCAGTGGTCTTTGCTCTGAAGATGTGGCGACACTATCTGATGGGCGAGCGCTTTACAGTCTATTCTGACCATCAGAGTCTCAGGTACATCTTCTCACAGAAGGAACTGAATCTGAGATAGCGGAGATGGCTCGAGTTCCTCCAGGACTATGACTTTGAGATAGTCTATACTCCTGGGAAGGGTAACGTAGTAGCTGATGCTCTCAGCAGGAAAACGGTCATCCAACTACTTGGGGAGGCGACAGAGCAGCTAGCCGCTTTGCAGATATCCTTTATGGATAGAGATGGAGCAGCCTTTCTTCAGTCACTCACAGACACTCCTCTACTACTGCAGTGGGTCAGAGAGGCACAGTGTGGGGATGCTGACTGTGAGACGCGGCGTGCACAGATATCCTCAGGACAGGCACCTGATGGATTCTCCGTGGTAGGAGAGCACGACGTCCTTTTTAGAGGATGTACCTTGTTACCAGTTGCTTTACGGGAGGAGGTGCTGAGAGAGTTTCACACTTCCCCTTTGGTGGTACATCTTGGAGTGGCGAATATGTATCGGGATCTCAGATGATAGCACTGGTGGCCTGGCATGAAGAAGGCTGTGGCAGAGTTTGTTTCTCGATGCCTCACCTGCCAGCAGGTGAAGGCAGAGCACCAGGTACCAGCAGGCTTGGTACAGCCCTTGGAGGTCCTAGAGTGGAATTGGGATGGGATATCTATGGACTTCATGACTAGACTTCCACGTACTTCCAGAGGTCACGACTCCATTTGGGTGATTGTCGACTGACTCACCAAGTCGGCTCACTTCTTACCCATCAGAGAGCAGGGCTCAGTGCAGAGCTTGGGACGTCTCTACGTTCAGGAGATTGTACGACTACATGGTGTGCCATCATCTATTGTCTCCGATCGAGATGCTCTCTTTACTTCTCGGCTTTGGAAGGGGTTGCAGGAGGCATTCGGGACGCAGCTACGTCTGAGCACCGCTTTTCACCCTCAGATGGATGGTCAGAGGGAGAGGACCATTTAGACTCTCGAGGACATGCTCCATGCATGTGTCCTCAACTTTGGTCGTAGCTGGGAGGACCACCTACCCTTGGTGGAGTTCGCGTAAAACAACAACTACCACTCCACCATCGGGATGGCACCATACGAGGCGTTGTACGGCCGACCTTGCAGGTCACCTCTGTGCTGGACAGACCCTGGGGAGTCAGCACTTGTGGGACCAGAGATGGTCCAAGCCACAACAGAGAAAGTCCAGGTCATCCAAGAGCAGATGAGGACATCTCAGAGCTGACAGAAGTCTTATGTTGACAGGAGGCGTAGGCCACTGGAGTTCGAGGATGGCGACCACGTCTTCTTGCGGGTCTCACCTCGACGTGGTATACAGAGATTTGGCCGAGGCGGAAAGTTGTATCCATGCTTCATCGGACCATTCCAGGTCCTCAGCAGGATTGGACAGGTGGCTTATCTCCTGGTTCTACCACCTCAGTTGCACCGGGTGCACGACATCTTCCACGTATCCCAGCTGAGGAGATATGTGCACGACCCGACGCATATCATTGACCATGGGGAGCTAGACATTGATGATGGGGTGACTTTTGCAGAGGTCCCGGTGGAGATTGAGGATAGACAGGAGCAGGTCCTACATGGATGGTCGTTTCCTCTAGTGCGCATCAGATGGTAGCACGGGAACCTCCAGAAGAGCACTTGGGAGCGGGAGGCTCAGATGCGTGCTCAGTACCCACATTTGTTTCCCTAGTTTTTTATGTATCTTTACGGGGACGTAAAGCCCTAAGGTGGGAGTAACATAAAGACCTGTAAAATTCAAGGGAAATTTTTTCTTAATTTTCTTTGGTATTTTACAAGAACGCGGTTTCTGACGGCACTTGATTCCGAGGCCCGGTGTGCCCGGAATTTCTATTCGAAGTTTATCTCGGGTACGTTCAGTGAACGAACGAGCGGGTTTTTCCAACTTTTGAACCGGTGCTTGGAATCAAATTCCGAGAGCACCGATGGATTCGCAGTGCTCGTAATTGCTTAGGAACACCTTTTCTAGAGTTGCGTTTTCACGAGAGAAGTTGATAAAAATTGTGGAAGTTAAAATAAAAATTTAACTACAATTTTTATTTTCTAAGTGGTTAAAACCTTTGGGTGGAAGTTGGGGGAAACCCCCCAACTTCCTATGGGAGGTTATGAGGGTGGTGGGGCCCACACAAACCCCACCCCTTCATATTCTCTAACTCCTTCAACTCACCATTAATTTGATAACTTAAGTTATTTAATTAAGTGAGTTTAATTTGAATGTTTAAAATTCAAATGCTTATGTTATGTTAATAAAATAAGTGTTGAACTTTTTTTATTTTTGGTTGGAAGTCTTGTTGCTTGAGAGGTTTGGGAGAAAAGATAAGGGAGGCTTGAAGATCTTCATCTTCTTCGTCAAAGAACATGAAGAACACGAAGAACGCACCGATCTCTGATGAAGAACGCTGAATCCTCAGAGATCGACTATGCGATGCCGTGTACCGCGACGCCAACGACGCCTTCTTCCGCGATGATTCTCCTTTCGCGATGCCTCCTTCCGCGACGGTTATTTCCGTGACAAAACTCCGTTCAAGATACACTCAAGGTAGGGGAATTATTATTTTTTTTGTTCCTGATTACTTCAACGTTGGCTTATCGAATTTTTGTGGCCATCTGTTATCTCAATAACGGGAGGAGGTCAGACCGCACGAACACGGCCGACTCTCCTCCCCTTTTTGGTTGTTTGATATTGAAGTGGCATGAGTAAGGCAATGCAGTGCTGAAGCACCGTGCGGGAATTGTTAAGGAAAGGGGGAGAAGCGCGGCGTCGTTGCGCCACTCCGGACGAACCAAGGTCGCGGCCAGTTCCGGGCCGCGGCGGAGCAGGGGAACCGGCGGCCGGTATCGGGCCGCCGGAGTCAGAGCAGGGGGACCGGGCTTGCCGGTCCCGTGGCGGCAACAGTCGGCCGGCCGGAGCGGGCCGGCTGAATAGGGGATGAGCCGAGGGTTACAACCCCTGCCTGGCCATCTTGAGTGGACCCATTAAGGGGGTCGCGGTTACAAAACAGGGGACAGGCGCCCCCCCCCCCCTCATCCGCTCGGCCAAACGGCCGAACCACCTACTGGAGCCAGCGCACCGGGCCGGCTGCCCTGGTCGGTCCTCCAGACCGGGCCGCCAGGCCGGGCCAGGCCGCGCCCAAGCGGGTCGGACCCAGACCCGGGTCAGGTCGACCCAGTTCGGGCCGACCCAAGGGGTATCGGGCCGGGTCAGACCGGGCCCAAACCCCCTAATACCGAACCTATTTTGGTCTATTACCCATAACTTGGGTTGCGGACCTCCGATCGACACATAGTCAGCTCCGATCAAGATGGTCGTTTCGGTATATTACACTCAAGGTTTCGGTGTACTTTAGGTTCGGCCGGGTTGGTTCGTACACGAAACCAACCGGGCCCTCGAAGCGGAAACGCTTATAACTTGAGCTCCAGACGTCCGATTGACGTGTCGTCGACTTTGATGGATTCCACTTAGTGAGACAGACTTTTTGACTTACTCCACTTGAGGTTTGGACACAGTTGGAGTACGATCGGGTTGGTTTTGACTTAAAAACCAACGAGGCCCCTGGAACGAAAAAGCCAATAACTCTCAGACCGGGCGTTCGATTGACGCACCGTCAGGGACGTTGAGTTCCTGTTGACAATACGGAACTTTTGTATACATCAACTCCAGACTATGTGTCATTTGATGTATCAGCCCTTCGGCTCGTGGAGCGGACCCTCCCGAACGAGCTTGATGTGTGCGGGAACCCTAGAGCTGGCTGCGACTGTGACGACGATGACGACTGTGCAGAAATCCTCCATGGATTCGACGGCAACGACTACAACACTCAGCGATCTTACGTGGATCAGTACTATCGATCATGTGTGGTTCAGATCCTATATGGGTCAGCGCTCAACGGTCCTGTGTGGGCTAGCGCCTACAGATCCTATGTGGGTCTGATCCTGTGTAGGTCATTGCGGGGGTTAGTTACCTATTGATCCTGTGTGGGTCAGATCCTTTGTGGGTAATTGTGGGGGTTAGTACCTATCGATCCTTTGTGGGTCTGACGGCTTAGATGAATCATTGGCTATATCTGATCATCTCTATCGTCATACGAAGAAGTATACCTGTGTGAACTGAATCTTGACTTTCAATCCTTATCTTCTAAAAGTTTGACTTAATATCCTGTGTGGATTACGTTTTTCTTTCCTGTGTGGAATGGGTGGTGTTTTTCGGTGTGGACTGGGTTGTACTTGGGCTCGGATAATGGAGCCGAACGAGAATTGATGACTTAGGTATATGTATGGGCATATACCTAAGTGGTGACGGATGTTACTTTGTGATTGTATCTTTCCTTTTTGGATTATCATTTTTGGATTCTGGGAGACCTTCAGGGGTCTTGGGGTCCCTACTGAGTAGCTTATACTCACCCCTGCACAAGCTATGCCCGCACTACGTTGTGTTGGCTGCAGATGACGGACAGCGCTGATCGCAGTTGAGGTTTGCGGAGCAGGTCGATACCTGTAGGTGGACCACTGGGCGGGACGTACTCGGAGCGGATGGCTGGACCCGAGGAGCTGTGGAGGCTATCTGTACTCACCCTTTAGGTGGGACTTCCAGTGGACGGCTTGAGGCTACAGCTTTACTTTCAGTTACTGTTTTCCCTTTCCATTTGTACTTTAATTTCAGTTTGGGTTTGTATACTGTCCCACTTACTTTTCCACACTTAATTTTGTATCAGTTTTTACTTAGTGTTTACTTCTAATGCTTGTTTGCTCTGTGGTGTTTTTTTACTTTACAAAGGCAATGCCTTCCCTTTTTATTGGGAATTACACCTTGGTGCTAGTCGCCAGCCCCTGACCTATGGAAGGCGGTCTTGGGGTAGTCACGGCACGAGCCCCGAGGACGGGTCGTGACAGAATAGATAGGTGAATGTAGTATTCCCTTGATCCTCTATGGATACCTCAATTTGATTGTCCCTTGAGTACCCATCTAAGAAATAGTATAAGGCATGACCTACCACTCTCTCAAGGACTTGTTCAATGAATGGTAAGAAGAAGTGGTCCTTCTTGGTAAATGAGTTTAGCTTCCTATAGTCGATACAGACTCTCCAGCCACTACTCACCCTAGTTGAATAATCTCTTTATACTTATTGGTTATCACTGTGATTCCGACCTTCTTAGGAACCACATGGATTGGGATGACCCACTCACTCTCAATTATGGTATAGATGATCCCATCTTTTAACAATTTCAGAAGTTCTTTTCTCACTACTTACATGAGATTAGGATTGAGTCACCACTGAGTTTGACGACATGGCTTTGAATCAGATTCCATAACAATCCTATGAGTACCGATAAGTGGTATTATCCTAGGAATATTAGATAGGGTCCATTCAATGGCTTTATTATGTCTTCTAAGGACATCTAGAAGCATCCTCTCATGATCAGCTTGAATAGAAGAAAAAATGACAATAGGATGTGTTCTATTTTCTCCAAGGAAGGCTTACTTAAGTGAAGTAGGAAGTTCTTTCAATTCAAGATCAGGTTGGTTCAAAATTTTAGTATAAGATTGAGACATTGGGTCAAGATCAATTTCTTTTTTAATATCTTCAGTTAGGATTGATTCCCCATGTATAGGAGTTTCAGCTACTATATTGGTTTGATTAGTGTTAGGGAAGGGATTTGGAGTGGTCTCCATGGATGTGGTTTCTTGAAATATTTCACTGATTATTGGTCTTGAGATTTCATCATAGGAGAAATCTGAAAGTGATTCTAGCCAAGGAGATAAAATTTATTCATGTGAACAAAGTAAATTAATCTCATCCTGACATAAACATTCCTCAAATATTCCTTGATGTTCAATGGATTCATTATCAACACTTCCCATCATGTTTACTTAATGAATATCCTCATCATCCCATATTTGTGAGATTTCATAATAGATGTTCAAGTCTAGACTCGTGTTTCCAAAGGTGATGGTCATGTTCCCATTTTAGACTCGGATAACATAGTTGATTGTTATAAGGAAGGGATGGCCAAGGATGATTGTGGTTTGTTCCTTGTTTCCAAAGTTTGGATTGTTTTCACGGACAATGAAGTCAGCAGGGTAGATGATTTTTTCTACTTTTACCAGAACATCCTTTAAAATCTCCTTTGGAACCCTAATGATATGATCAGCAATTTGAAGTGTGACAGATGTGGGTTGGAGATCTTCCAGGCCTAACTGGAAGTACACAACATAGGGAATGAGATTGACACTAGAACCTAGGTCACATAAGGCTTTGACAACTTTGTTCTCTCCTAGTTCAACATTTATGTAAGGACATCCTGGGTCTTTCATCTTTTGTGGAAGGTTTCCTTGGATTGTTGTGCTAACATTTGTTGCCAGAAGGACTTGGTTCTTATGTGAGAATTTCCTTTTAAATGTGCAGAGGTCCTTAAGGTATTTTGAGTATGCAAGAATGGTTTTAATGGCATCGAGGAGTGGAATGTTCAAATTGACTTGTGAGAATATTTCCTTCAATGTTTCACTCAATTCAGGCTTGGTTTTTTCCCTCATGCGTTGAGGAAATGGTGTAGGTTGTGGGATTTTTTGTTAAAGAGTTGTTTATTTCACATTTTTATCAGTTTTTTCATTTTGATCATGTGGTTCATTTGAATTTTCATTAGAGTTTGAATCTTCATATGGTTTTTCAATTATTTTTTTAGGTTTATCAATTGATTTCCCACTTCTTAAAACTGTCACAGCCTTTAGTTGTTCATGAGCTATTTGAGTGCAACTTGACTCACCCATTAAAGTTGGGGATGGTACCGCCTAAGTAGGCATGGGTGTTTTCCTAGTTTTTATGGTTTTTATTTCATGTCTAAGGGATGATACTTCTGAGTTCATTTTCTCCATTTTTTTACACAATTTTTCAAGTATTGGTAGAGGGACAGATTGAGTAGGGGCTTGTGCTGGTTGGTTTATCCTAGGAGGATACTTTGGTTGTTGGATTGGTTGTTTCATGGGTTTCTAGATGGGTTTTTGGTATTTGATAGGAGGGTGTTGGTATTGAACTGGTTTTGGTTGTAACTGGTTATGGTTTTTAAAATTTTGTGTAGTTTAGTGGTTTAGTCCTTGTGGATGACTAGGTTGTTGGTTGGGTTGTTGGTTATCTTTCCAACAGAATCTTGGATGGTCATTGTACCTTAGGTTGAATGTGTTTTGATATTGGGGATTTTGAAATTTTAGGGAATTTACTTCAGTAAGTGGTCCTCCTAGAAAAACATCCTTGATAGATGGAATGGTTGGGTAGTTGTCTATTTTGTGTTCATGTTTTTCACAAATTGTGCAAATAAGGTCTATAGTTTTAATTTCATGGATTTTTCAAAGGTATATCTCTTTAACCTTCCTAGTGAGTGCAGTGAGTTTAGCCCTAAGGATTTACTCTTCTCTAAGTGTATTCATTCTAGTAGTTCTTTGTGGCTTTTTAGAATAAGGTAATGTTCCCCATGTTTGGTTTTGTTCAGTAAGGCTTTCTAGATACTCGTAAGCATCATTTTGGCCTTTGTTTTTAAAGGTCCCATTACACATCATGTCAATGAATTGTTTTTTCTCTGGGCCCAACCCTTTATAGAAAATTCTCACTTGTTTTGGAATAGAAAAACCATGGTGTGGAACCATTTTTAGTGTGTCTTTGAACCTCTCCCATGTTTCATATAATGACTCTCCCTCTTTTTCAAAAAAGTTTTGGATTCTCTTTTTAAGTGCAATTGTTTTGTGGTGGGGAAATTATTTTTTGTATAATTATCTTTGTAATTGGTCCCAAGAGTTGATGGATGATGGTCTCAAATTGTTTATCCAATTTTTATCTTGATCCTTTAAATAAAAAGTAAAGAGCCTCATCTTAGTTGATTCTAGTTGATGTGGGGGACACATGGTTTCTACAATGTCATTGAACTCCTTAACATGAAGGTAGGGCATCTCGGACTCTATTCCATGGAATGTGGGAAGGTGGTTTAGGACATGAGGATTAAAGATGTAGTTGGAATCTCCTAGGTAATTGTGTCTAATGCATGAGGGGTAATTGTTCCAGGAAGGTGTGAGGTAGTAACTCATGGTTTGATCGACTGCATTCCCCAAGTTTGGGGTTGCCTCATTTGGATTTCCATTTTGGTTCCCACTCGGGTTTATGAGTTGGTTTCTTTAAATAACTTCCATTGAAATGAGCTCAATTTTTGAATATGGGGTATTAGGAATATTAGGATCAAATTGAAATAGTTCCCTTGGTGTACTTGACTCCCCAACGCCAAGACTATCCACCCTAACTAGACGGTTTGATTGGTCACGAGTGTAGGCGGACATGTGCCAAAAGAAAAAAACGAGAAAGGGAAAAGATAAGAGAATTTGGATGAGAATAGAAGAAATAGAGGAGAATATAATGGGTGTTGAGATGACTTAATTGAGTCCTCGGCAACCATTCCAAAATTTCATCCCGTCTAAATTTATCCAAGATTTTAGGGTTAAGTGGTCGCTTGTAGTTTAGCTTGGGTTGTTGAATCCTCATAGACCTAAGAAGTAACCTACAGACACGTGCATTCTATGGATTGTTTTTGGATATGAAGTGGCCAAATTTGGATTATTTTAGATGGTTTTAAAAGATAACTAAGATATCTATGTGAATTCAATTTAAAATGATGAGTTGAATCCTAGGTTATTGCTCGGGGTGGATTGAATGAATTCCTTTTTTAACGATTTCAATTTCATTAACTCGAGAAGGATTCATTCAATGAATTCAAACTAACCTCATCACTTACTGGTTAAACACATTCACAAACACATTCTAATAAAAATAAACTTGTAGGATTTTTTTCATGAGCACTCCAAGGTAAAGTATCTTATTAGCACATAAAATTGGGGTGAATAAATTCAATAAGGAAGATGAAGAGAGAAAATCATTGAATAAAAGGAACTCAAATAAAAGAAATTAATAAAAATTTAGAGAGTGAGAAATAACATCAAATATAAATCCTCGATACTCCATTAGATCAACCCATAAAATATTTATCCCTCCATCGATGACATTTTATCAACGGAAGCGGTAAGTTGACTCATAAGGGTGGAATTGAAGAAATAAAAACAATAAAATAATTATCACTCCATCGTTGTGTAAAGAATATCACAATTTTTGGTGTGAATAAGTTCATACATTGAGGAAATGGTATCAACGTGATATTAATAAGAATAGAATAAGAGAATAAGATGAAATTTTATTAAAAACTAATGTAATTCGAACAACTTACATGAGGAAGAAGAACTTTACAAAGACAAATCAGCATAATAACATTACAATGAAAACAAATCTCAAAGATTCCTAAATCCTCCAAAACCACTGCCTTAAATAGGAATTTTTGGAGCCTTAGGTCGAGCCTCCAATAGTTAAATTCATCCCACTTGATTATGGTAGTCTTAGGGTGGTGGAAAGCTTGTGGAACTTAGACTTTTCCACTCTTGATTTGAAGTGGAATCCAGCTTGCATCCACTGAACAGAGGTGTCAAAACGACTTTCTAGGTATCCAAATTAGAGTGGGACATTGAATAAGAAAATTGATTCCCAAATGTATCTGAACCTCCTGTAAAATTTTATCCCAAATGGAATTTTGGTTTATTAGATATTATCAAAATGGTGGGCTGTTTTTCTAGGTCACAGAATCTGATCCATAATTTTATCTCCAACTTGGGCCACTTGGAACTCTATTAAAACATACAAATTAGATCTTTTAACTATTGTATTAAATGTTCAAAATGATTTCCTCTATCTTTAGTTAAATTTTTATAATAATTGGGCTTGGATCTTGGCCGATACAATCTATTTATTGAGATGTTGTCCAATTTACTTTTCCCAAAATGTGTTACCATGAAAGCCCATTTTGGTGGTATTACAATGTGAATCTTCATGTACTCAAAAAGTATGAATTGTTCCCAATGTAATTAGAAAAATAAAAATTAAATATTAAAATAAAATCAAGACCATTAGGTATTTTATATGGTTTTCAAAAATGTACCATGTAATAGTGCATTTTAAGAAGGACTTACAATCATAATGTGAAATGGTGTTCAAAGTGTAAAATGCACTAAAATGGTGTTTATGAATAATAAATCACATGAATATTATATATATTAACAATTAATATTAGTCTTATTTAGTGTATAATCACCCCATAAAGGTGAAAGATCTTTTAGATATACAACTGCTCCAAACTCTCCACCAAACTATACTTCTTGATAGCAAGGAAGTGCGCCAACTTCATGAGTTAGTCAACTATAAATTAGATGTCATTGTGGCCCTTAATTTTCTAAAAAAACCCTATCAAAAAGTTCATGGATATGTCATCCCTCTTCCACTATGGGATCTCAAGGGGCTACAACAAACCTACCATAACTTGGTGCTCAACCTTCACCTACTGACAGGTGAGGTACTGAGAGACAAACTTAGCTATGATCTCTCTCATGTTAGACCACCAAAATTTCCACTGGAGGTCTTTGTAAATATTATCCACACTGATATGTACATCTTGGGGAGAATTTTGGAACTTTAACATCACCTCCTCCAGCATTGTGACTAGAACCACTGTCCATCCCTAGAAAAAGATGATATGATTCCCTCCATAATATCCATATAGTGAGTAACCTGTAGATATATGGTCATGTAAGACCTCATAATCAATGTCTCCCAGATGGGACTCTCTCACACACTTGAGAAGCAGAGGAGTCAACACCATCGACAGTAGAAAAGTTTTACCCTCTTGCTCCACTAAGGTCAACTGAAGGGAGACCAACTACTCTAAGGCCTCCAGCACCAAGAGAGCCTAGGGATTCCTACTAAGGGAATATTCTATTATTTTTCCCTTCCCTAGAGTATAGACTATCTTGAAGTCATATTCCTATAGGAACTCTAACCAATTCCACTATCTCAGGATCAAGTCTCTCTATGTGAAGACATACACAAGACTCTGATGGTTTGAGTAAACCATAAAGTGCTCTCCCAGAAGGCACTACCTCCACATCCTCAAAGTGAAGACTACTTTTTCCATATCTAGGTCATGATTCACATAGTTCTACCCATGGGGTCTCAACTATGTCAACCCATATGCAATAACTGCCTATTGTTTCTTCAACATGAACCCAAGACCAACTCTTGAGGCATTGCAATACACTAAGTACTCCATGCCCTCCTATGGTAGTCTCAATATAGGAGCACTTGTCATCCTCAGCCTTAAATCCTAAAAGGAATTTTGGAACTACTCAGACCAGGTAAATGGATTTCCTTTCCATGTTGGGGTGGTCAAAGGGGCTTCAATTCTAGATAATTCTTTCAAAATCCTCTTGTAGTACCCCACCAAACTAAGAAAGCTCTGTACTTCTGACTTTATCTTGGTTGGATTCAAATAAAGAACTACAATGATCTTCGTTGGGTCCATGAATAAACCATGATAATAAATGACATGCCCTAGAAAGTGAACCTCGTGAATCTAGAACTGACACTTCGAGATATTCTCATAAATATGGTTCTCTCAAAGCAAATATAGAACCATCCTCCATTCCTGTGCATGTTCCTCCTCCAATATAGAGTAGAGGAGTATGTCTTCGATGAAGAAAACCACAAACTGGTCCAAGTACGGATGGAAGACTTGGTTCATCAAATCCATAAACATGGTGAGGGAATTCATCATATCAAAGGACATCACTAGAAACTAATAGTGTCTGTAGCGACATCAGAATGCAAACTTTGGAATATCAGCCTCACAAACCCTCAACTGGTGGTATCTAGACCTGAGATATATCTTCGAGAACCATCTCGTGCCTTGTAACTATTAAAAGAGTAATTAAATTCTCATCAAGTGGTCATTTTTCTTTATCATGTCCTGGTTTAGGTGACAATAATCCAAGTAAAGTCGCAAGCTCTCATCCACCTTTTTTAGGAACAACACAAGAGCTGCCCAGGGGGACACACTGGGTCTAATGAAACTCTTCTCTTGAAGGAACTCTAACTAAAATCATAGTTCCTAATGATTGGTAGGGGCCATCTGATATGCCACATAAGATATTAGAGCATTTGCGGGATTTAAGTCAATGAAAAATGTCATCTCCTTCCACATAGTTAGTCCCGTAACATCTTCAGGGAAGATGTACATTTAATCCTCCACAGCTGAAGGAATCCAGATGCCTGAAGAGATTACTGAACCAAGGGCTACACTCACTAACTGATGGGTTATGGGTTGTATCCTCTTACTCGTAAAACCTGTTTTCCCTTCCATGAGATCTCTCTCACCAAAAAAATGGAATCTTTTCCCATCAGTGCATAGGCATTTGACCTATCTACGGTGATAGTTAATTTGGTATTAGACCATTCCATGTCCAATATGACATCATAGAGAACCATCGTGATGACCAAAAGGTCCCACATGAACCTCCCACCACCAAGAGATAGTTTTCACTGCTAGTAGAAAAAATATACAGAAGAAGTGTTCCATGTCGGAACTTCAAGACAAAGTTGTTGGGCTAGCGCCTCAACTGGGAGCTCTAGCTCTTGCACCAGGAGTATAAAGATGAAGAAATAACTAGAAATTGTGTCTAATAATAGTGAAACAATAGTATAATAAGGATAGATCATACTAGTAATCATCTCATGCACTGTGGGGTCATAAGCTTCTAGAGCCTGCAGCTGTCTGCGACCCTGACCACCATCTCCCTGATCCTGACGTAGCCCGCCTGGCAGTGGTAGTGAAAGGATATCATAGCATCATCCACCACCCACAACTATTATTTATCCTCTTTAATTTTTGGCTCCTTGGGGTCCACCCTGCCCTCTCCTGGGAAATCTATGATCACGGTGCTGCCTTTTTCATGGTGGTCCATCAGCTATCTGATTGTGATCCTTAACACATCTAGTCAGGAAATTATGCACTATGTAAACTCTACCATCACAAGCATAGTACCTAACCTATTTGATCTTCTCTAGTGATTTGTTTTGTCTCTATACCACATGACCATGTTCCTAAGTATGGTCGTGAAAGGATCTCTTGTGTTGAGATCCCACTGACTGGTGCTTGCAATCCGATGTAGATGACTCAACTCTGTGATGCTCACTTTCATCTCCGGTTGTCCGACATCCATCTGAAAGAAATATATCTATCACTATTGCATGTTCTAGTACCCCGAAATAGGTGGGGATACACAAGGGCACCACGCTGGCACAAATCTATCTACATAGTTACTAATTAAACTTCCATGCTCAGAAGTATCCATAACAGATCATGTTAAGGGAGTACTAGGTAAGGTCTGTGAACCTTGATACACACTTAGACACTACCATCCCTCCCTAATACAGATCTAGAAGATCTTTAATACAAACTAAGTTCGAGAAGGAGGGGTAGTGATCCTCATGGAATGGCTGCTGGAAGTCAGACCAAGAGAGTGTCGACTCATCGTGTATCAGTGTGACAAGGCTCCACTAGTACCCAGATGCTCTATGGAAAAGGCTAGTTGCCAATGTGACCACCTAATTCATTGGGGTTCGAATAATCCTAAAGATATGAACCACTGACTCTAAACAATTCAATGATACCTGGGGATCTGGATAACTGTAGAACCTTAGTAGCCTCTGGTACTGGAACTCGTGGAGCACACTAAGCTTGTGTGCATCTTCAGCCTGCTCTACTGGAATGATTTGTTGTTTGATAGGTGGAGGTGCTACTACCTAGCCACCTGGAGGGGAAATCTTACAATCTGGACCCTAAACTAAGGATTCATCACTCATTGAATCATCATCATGATCTAGAAATGGTATCATGGCTGGATGGAATTGTGGAGGCATCCTAAAATTTATCAATATGTACCACGGTCAAATGAGAACATATATATATATATATAACAATAGTGAGCTAACTCAAGAAGGATAGTCAAAGACTCAATGATATATGATGCATGTACCATTGTTCTTTGCAAATAATGTCTTAGTATGTCAAGTCGACAAGTGGGTGGTCAAGGTCCTAGTGAATGGATATGTTGGCCACATGTACCATCATTAGATTCCATGTCCCGAGATCCGCACTCAAGATACATTGACATTATTTCCCTCAAAACCTCATAAGGGGACTACTCCAAACATCATTTCAAGGAATTAATTGATCTGATACCAATATGTCATGACCCAACCCAAGTCGTGGCTTGAGCCGCAACTACCCCAAGCCCGTCTCCAAAATCAAGGGGCTTGAGACCAGTACTGAATTCATAACTAACATAGAGAGGCCTTTTCCTAAGTAATTATATGCACACACACAACTATATTGGTGTAAAGGTATAGAGGGAGTAAAAGTAAAAGAATCCAAAAGCTAAGGTAACAACCATGCATTCAAACCTCTAAACAATACAAGAGTATGTTAGTGTAAACTAAAAATTAAAGGAGAAAAATACACACCCAAACAGAGAGATGTCCCAACTTGAAAAAACCAGAAAAGTAAACTACTGAGAGAGTCCAGATCCTGATCTCCAACCTTGAACCACCATATGAAATCCAAGTACCAGGTATCCCTAAGATAATATGAAGCCATCGCCAACCTGTATGTCATCTGCATAGGGCATGACATGTGTGGGAAAAAGCCCATGTAGGGGTGATTATATAAATACCCATTAGGAAACCCCAAAAGCTGAAGGGGGAGCAGTGAGAGATACAATAGGAATAGAAAGACTATAGAAAGAAAGAAGGATACATAAAGTAGTGAAATAGAACAACTCAACCCAAACAAAGAGGGAAAGTAACCTCATAAAAACACAAGGGGATCAACATGGTGTGTATATGAACTACACATTGAGTATTTTCCACCTATATCAGGAGAGTAGACTCATACAACCATGACAATCTAAACATGGAAATTACATGGCATACCTTGTGTGTCTTCGCATCTCATGGGAATAGAGTAACCAAATCCAAAGGTATGGAAACATAATTATATATATACTCAGTTAAAAGAAACTCAAGTAAGAGAGAAAGGGGATCTCCATCTCACATATCATCCCAAGAATAAGAGAATCCAACAATTCCAAAAGTCCATCAATGATGCCTAACATCTCATGCATCTACATAGAAGTAATTTTCCAAGTCAATCCACACCTCTTCATTGTGACACATAGTCGAGGGGACACAATATCTAGGTAGAGGACTCATTCCCTAGTAAAACAAGATGATTCCACTCTGATAGTCAATGGAGTACCCATTCCCTACCTAGAAAGAGGGTTATACTCCGGTGGTAGAGGACCCATGCCCAGCCCTACTGTAGGGTTACACTTTAAAAGTCATCGAGGACCCATACCTATCTCGACTGGAGGGTTCCACCTGGAAGTTGTCGAGGACCCATGCCTAGCTCAAATGGAGGGTTCAACTTGGGAATAGGTAGAGTACCCATTCCCATCTCGGCTTGAGGGTACCACTCTAGAATTAGGTAGAGGACCCATACTCTAGGTTGTCAGGAGGGTTCCACTCTAGTCATGAAACACTCATGCCTATCCTAGCTGGAGGGTTCCACTCGAAAGTTTATAGAGGACCCATTCCCTAGGCTAACAAGAGGGTTCCACTCTTGGAGTCATCGAGGACCCATACCTAGCTCGATTGGAGGGTTCCACTTAGAATTCGTTGAGGACCCATGCCCAAATCGACTGGAGGTTTCCACTTGGGAATCGGTAGAGGACCCATAGCTAGATTGGCTAGAGGGTTTCACTCTAGAAGTCAGTAGAGGAATCATTCCATGTGCTAATAGGAGGGTTCCACTCTAGTCATTGAGGACCCATGACCAGCCTGGCTGGAGGGTTCCACTTGGAAGTCTGTAGAGGGCTCATGCCCTATGTTGATAGGAGGGTTCCATGCTAGGAGTTGGTAGAGGAACAATTCTCATCCCATATGGAGAGTTCCACTCTAAAAGTTGTTAAGGACCCATGCCCAACCCAGCTGGAGGGTTCCAATCAGGATGCCTCTCATGATCCCACGCTATCACTTTCATTGTTGAGCATCGCCTAACTAAGAATTGTGCCTAGAAAATTCCAAATCATATCCCAAAATACAAAATTGAGGTCACCGTCACATTATATGTAGAAAAACACTCAGTATAGGATACTCACGATCCAAAATCTGAGTCCAAACGAAGTTGATACGGAAGCTTGAAGTTTCCTCAATAGGAGCCACATACACAGCATGTAAGGGGGGCCACATGGCATGTGGTCCAACTCCTATGACTAGTTGTGTCTCTATTCAGTACATGGTTCACTACCCATGTAGGGCCACACATCGTGTGGTAAGTCTGCATGTCATGTCTTAGTACTCAGGGTCCCTACCCATGCACCTTGGTCATGTCTATGTACTTCAGTACATGGTCATGTGTCTGGTCGTGTACTTCCACACAGGGTACTACCCATGTGATCTACCACATGAATCATTCACCTGGGGACGAGGTACGTGGCGTATATGAGGGCTACAAATCATTCCATATTTATAGATTTCCAAAACCCTAGTTATCGAAGTCAGGGACTATGCATCGTGTGTTCATCATGACACGTGGCGTATAGTTGGGATTTTAAAATATTTTCATATCCACTTCATATGCCTCAATTCAATCCGTTTCTCCATAGATACCATCTCTTTTCCACCTAAAACTGGAGGATCTAGCTATGGTTCATCATTTTCGGTCATCGTTCGTAGAAAATTAGATTCTATCATTCCTTAGTGGTTTCGTTGTTTGAATAGTATGCATTGCACCTTCCATCGATGATGATTCAGTCATCAATCATTGAAATGATCTTCCATAGCTTGAAAACATTCTGAATTTTTATGTACTTAATATATTTTTCCCTCAGTCATGGATTTTTCATGATTTCGGGGGTCTGATCAGGCTCGGTACCACCCAACAATGTCAAACCGGGTCGCAGGGTCCAATCGGTGAAGAACGCGAAGCAATTGAGTGAGAAAACCATAATAATAGATGTTTAAAAATCATTGGTCAAGAATTCTTGTAAAACAATAAAGAACAAAGATATTTGGGTTAGAAAATCAAAGAAATAATCAATTGAATCGGTACTCGGGTGTATACAAAGGTTGTAATTGGCGCAAATCCAAAATAGGGATCGATATACTCAATCAATTTAATCAAAGAGGATGAAAACCAAAAAATGAAGAATCCAACATAGATATTGGATCATTATTCATTAGAGAACATGCTCACCAATGATCTAAGGATGTCGTTGTGTTCACTACGTCCCAATCTACTCTGATCCAGAGTTTTATTGTCCTCCTGTTTGATTCCCCAAAGAATGTAGAAAGGATAATCTCTCAAAATATCTCAAGATTATGAGGCTAAACTTTGGAATATCATCATGGCAGTATTATTATAGAATTTATGTTTAGGTTAAAATGAATTACTTAATTAATTAATCTACTGAATGTACCGCCAACAAGCGATATGTCTGAATGCCTCATGCATGTTGGGGAGAATCCTGATTTTAGACCGAAAAATGCTTGCCAAAATAAATATCGTGAGAAACTCATCATAATATGGAAGTGATATAAGCAGAATAAATAAATCAAAATGCAAGATTTTTTAACGTGGAAAAACCCTCCCATGCATAGGATTAAAAAACCATGGGGAAATTCCCAAAAAATATCCACTATGAATCATAGAATACAAAGAATCCAAGTAATGACCAAACTTGAATTACAATGATGGCATAGAAAACCATGTGTGAAAACCATACCCCGATATGCCTTTGTCCTCTCTCTGAAAAATATCTTGATAATTCCATGTATCAAAAGATCAATCTGTGAGATAAACATCACCCTTCTGTCGATGAACTATCACTACCTCGGAGATCTTCATTCGAACATGCGTCAGTATCACACTATCTTGCGACACTCGAAGGATTTATCTCTCACATGATCTCTCTATCATGATGTATCGTTGATCATGAACCGAGAAATGAAACTTAATCACCGTTATTAGGAAGAATTTCGATATGTGGCCCCAATCATCAATTGTGTCACCACTGCTCTGCACCTATTAAACACCAACATGGCACACATGCTACCGCCGATGCAGTAGCCCCCTTCTTTCTCCTGGTGGATGAAATCTTGAACATCTTTCCAAGAACCTCTCCACACATACAAGATAATTGGGTTGTCATTGTCATGTCACACGGTCCACTCCAAACACAGAAACCCCTTCCCAAGTCTCCCTTACTGGCTATATCTTGGTGGAACACCATCAAAATATGCTGCTACATCCTATTATATATACACCAAATCCATAATCCCCAATTAATGCTATCAATATCCATTATCTCATCCATTAATATTGAGAATTAAATCTCTGTTAAATTTGGGAGAAAATCCTCAATTAATGTTAGATTAAATTTCTCCATTAATATAATTTTCTCTCTCATCAATAAATGTGATGAATCCCAACAATCTCCTCATTCATCAAATTAATGAATAGAACCATACAAAAAACCCAATTGAAAGAAAAATAGGTCGGTATCACACCAACCATCATCATCCATAGAAAATATGACGACATCTTTTTTCATTTCTAACCAAAAAATATCAACTCCCCCTGCAAAAAAGAAACCAAATGCCGAAATCTTCATCACATCTACATTTTCACCATCCCACTAAACAATACAAGAACCAAAAACATCTGGATCCCCAATAATCATGATCACTACATAATATAGAGAACCTGTATAAAAAACTTGATCCCCCTACTCAACATCCCCTAAGTCGACATGTGCATCACCTCTCTCAGCCTGCTTTAATTTCCAAATTTTATTCTGCTTCATGTGCGCATATGTGGTCCTCTTTGAAGCTTCCAAAAAATCTCACCACAAATTGCAAGCCCAAATCATCACCTCTAATACCACTTTTTGGGGATAATCCCGATTCTGGACCAAAAAATGATTACCAAAATAAATATCATGAGAAACTCATTGAAATATAGAAGCGATATAAGCAGAATAAACAAATCAGCACACATGATTTTTTAATGTGAAAAAACCCTCCCATGCAGAGGATTAAAAAAGCACGGGGAAATTCCCAAAAAAATATCCACTATAAATTAGAGAATACAAATAATCCAAGTAATTCACAAACTTGAATTAAAATGATGGCGTAGAAAAACCTGTGTGAAAACCACACCCCAATACGCCTCCTTCTTCTCTATGAAAAACATCCTTCCAATTCCATGTATCAAAAGATAAATCTATGATAAAAACGTCACCCTTCTATCGACGAACCATCACTACTACAGAGATCTTCATCCGAACATGTTTCAGTCTCGCACCATCTTGCGACACTCGAAGGATTTATCTCTCACATGATCTTACCATCATTATGTATCGCCAATCATGAATCGAGACACGCCACCTAATCATCGCTATCAGGAAGACTTTCGATACGTGGCCCCAATAATCAATTGCGTCTTCAATTCTCTGCACCTGTTAAACACCGACATGCCACACATGGTACCACTGATACGATATCCCCCTTCTTGCTCCCAATAGACGACATCTTGAAAATCTTTACAAGAACCTCTCCACACATACAAGATAATTTTGTTGTCGACGTCATATCACATGGGTCACTACAAACGCGGCAACCCCTTCCCAGGTCTCCCTTGCTGGATACATCTTGCGGGCACAACCTCAAAATATATTGCTATATCCTCTTATATAGACACCAACTCCATAATCCACAATTAATGCAGTAAACATCCATTATTCCATCCATTAATATTGAGAATTAAATCTCCATTAATGTTGGGATAAAATCATCAATTAATGTTGCAATAAATTTCTCCATTAATATAATTTTCTCTCTCATCAATAAATGTGATGAATCCCAACAATGTTAACCTATTTTATGCCGCATCTAGGGTAAATAACATGTTTCATACTCAACCATGGTCTTAGATTTATGATATAAACTTCTATTTTAGATTTATTCCATTTTCTTCAAGAAATTGTGTGTGTGCAATATAAAATACATTTAACATTTTTATAAAATTTATTTCAGGCACATCGGGCCTTAGAATTGAAGGTTTCGGGCATAGTGGAAGCGTGGTTAGGATGACACCCAACTTTAATTTTTACCATGATCAATGATTATTATAGGATCAATATGACAATGAATTCCAGTCTTCATGGAATATAATCAAATATTTAGATAAAGAAGAAAGAGGCCTAAAACCTTTAGAGAGGATGTTGCACATCATGTTTATAATTAGTTTAATTAATTTCATAAAGAAAAATAATACCTGGATATTTGGTATTTTTCTTCGTTGATGATGTTGATTGTCTGGAATGACCCTTCTAGATTATCTTGTTGTGCTTGTAAGGATCCAAACTAGAATCCCTCTAGCGGTGATCCACACATGCTTCGATGGCCTCTGATCGACACTGCTTATTCTTCGGGTGCTAGCGCGGTGAAGCGAGTGTCTTGTGTCAGTCGTTCTTGATCGCTTGTTCTTTGGCCTTGAAGAACATATCTCATTCTTGAGAGGGGGGAGAAGAGTATTCAAGAGATAAATTGTTTGGATCAAAAATTCTCAATTCACCAGGCGTGTGGTGTGTTATATGACACAATAGGCGTACTTGCCTATTTATATACATGGAATTTCAGTTACAATATTTAATTTAATAGAAACAATTAAATACATTCATGAACTTAGAGAAAACCCATGAATTTAATAATAATACCGTGTCATTATTTATGGTGCACCAACTTGTGAAAAATGGAATTATAAATAAAATTCTGCGTCACAAAATAATAGAAGCATTATTTTAATTTGTGCCAACTAGTTAAATAATTATTTAACGTCTTGCAAATAATTATTTTACTACCAGACCAACCTTGGTCCGCTTGAAATCCACTTCCATTTATTGAACACCCGAATAAATGAATAAATAATTTATTCTCTTAAATAAATATTTTATTTACAAACTAATAAAAGAATATTTATTAAATGTTCAATAAAATAAATAAATATATTTAATTTAATTTATGTGATCATTTTAACTTGAATAAAATTATTCCACAGTCTTGAGAATAATATTTATTTCATTAATTAAATTCAAATAGAATTTAATCGAGACCACCAAAAACACTTAGTGTGTGACCCTCTAGGATTTTTTCTCGTTGGCATTTGGTAGGATTACCTAAAGTCCAAGAGTAATATCTAGCAACGGGTCAAGGAACCCAAGAGAAAGAACGTAAAGTTGCAACAATGACATACACATACGAACTCTCACTGTGTAATATAATAACTTTGTCGCAATATCTCATCAAGCAGGTTTCATTATTGTGTCATCAACTTTTATACTTGATACATCATTCTTTGACTACCTAAAATAAACTCATCATTACACCATGGACATGGAATTTCGCACGACAGTTCTATTTCAATCAAAGGTCTGAGATATCAACTTCCATAAATGGAAGGGACAAATCCTTCCTTGACTTGTCCATTAATAACATGCCACTCATGATGCACCCAATGTACCCTACTTCCCGCCAACTACCTGCATGATGGTTTTCGTCAGTAAATCAAAGTGAGCGATTCATGACACGTATTAATGATAATCTTAAAGTCTAAGTATCATTACACATGCTCACAGATAGAAATATCTGATGACACTAAAACATGCAGAATTCCTACTAGTGGGTATGTTCTCATAGTCTTCTATCTTGGAGATTACCATGTGAGAACTTCATGAGAGGAAGTCTCATCTTCTTACAATTACTCACACATGACAGTCTGCATGCTATGTGTCCCATCATAGTATGTCATCCAACCAAAGAACTATATTTAAGAATATTGTTATATCATTTCAAGATTCTCACCATAGCGGGGAACTTCCATGACCTTATCAATGAAACAAATACTCTAGGACATTATTACATCATAGTCATGCAAAACAATGAACAATATGTAATAATACATTAAATATCCATGTAATCAAAGTAAAACCAGTTGGTTATAGGATACCAACTCTTACAAACTCCCACTTGAACTAGAGCCAACTGCCTATGACTTTCAGTCCGCTAGACCTCACATGATGATCATGTTTCTGCTGAGTTAAGGCTTTAATCAAGGGGTCTGCCATGTTGTCTTCCATGGAAATACTTCTCACTGCAACTTAACCTCTCTGAGAAAAATCCCTCAAGAGATGATACTTCTGAAGTATGTGCTTTATCCGCTAATGTGAACTTAGCTCTTTTGTGAGATCCACCGCTACAGTATTATCACAGTATAGTGTGATGGGATCTTTACTTCTAGGTATCACATTTAGCTCTTAGATGAAGATTTTCATCTAAATCGCTTCTTTAGCTTCCTCAGAAGCTGTGATATACTCAGACTCTACTGTAGAATCTGTGACCACACTCTGCTTTGAGCTCTTCCAGCTCACTGCACCTCCATTCAAAGTGAAGATGTATCCTGTTTGTGACTTCATGTCATCTTGATTAGTCTGGAAACTAACATATGCATATCCTCTGATGACTAGTTCCTCATATCCTCCATAAAACAGGAATGTAGCACCCCAAACATTTTATGGTATGTTTCTCTTAAATACATTGTATTCATTAGGTAGCCTATATTTCATGAATCACTGAGTCCCTATGGAACAAAACATGGTTACTTATCGAAGATATCCATAACTTTTCCACTAAACTTAAATTTACCAGCTCTGTGATTTGAATTTTAAAAATCTGATATACACGGTTGTGTTCAAGATGATATTTAGAGTCTGATAGAATTAACTTAATTTTTGGTTAATAGTAACCTACCCTTATGAATAGTAACTTTCCCTTATGAATAATAATATGACTCTTATGAATGGTATCCATACCCTTGAGTGTATAAATGAATTTAGACACCCTAAAGATGAAGATGAATATTCTAAGTGTTTATATAATTCAATTAAATAAGGATTTAATTAAATATTTAATTAATCATATTTAGAAGATTATTTTTGAAAAATAGACTTCATTTTTTGATTCTACACGTTGAAAAATGGTTAGGGTGAATTTTTGGGATTTTTCTAAAATACATGAATTGTTTATGAATGGTGACCTACCATAAATTGCAAAATTAAGATAAATACACTAATTATAGAGTCATGTGTGATGTTATACTAATGTAAGCCCACTTGGTTCAGGATCACATGATAAAATTATTATTATTGGTCATGGAATACTCACTATTCCTTGTCTTGAGGAGAAATAATAAATTAATGAGTTTTATAATAAGAAATCCCCTCTCTCTTCCACTATAAAAACCCCCTATCACTCCCCCTTCCATTCACTCCTCTCAAGACTTGTGCCTTCTCCAAATTCTGTCCAAATACCTTCCCAACCTCCTCCCAAACTTTCAGAAAGCTTTGGTCTCATAAAAAGACCAAAACCACTCCCCTTAAGAGGTTCTCAAAGGAGTAAGTCTCAAGAGGTAAATTCCTCTTTCAAATCCCTTCTTTTCTTTTAAGTTCTTTTATTTTTGTTTCTTTTCTCACCTCCCTTCACCAAAATAGTATGATAAATATAGTAACATACATGTACTGGAATTTTTTCATGCTAATGGTATATATTCCATTATCTTCTCTTCTTTCCCCACTTTTATTTGAAAGAAATGAAAGCACGGTTTGAGATGTGCTAATTTAGCACATTCAAGGACAACGGTTTATCGATTTCTATTATAATCTTTAATTCTGCTCAAGAAACCATTTGTATTATGGTTTAACCAGATTATTATTTAATATATCCTATTTTTAGTTATGTAATACTTTTGTACACATGGTATTAAGTTATAAATCAAAAAATGTTCATCATAATCAAACCCACCGATTATGCAAAACGGTTATCACTAAGGTTATATATATAAAAATTCGACTTCAATCTAAGTAAACCAAATTAAATTTAAAACCATGTAATCTCATGGATGTTCAATAATAGAGTATAACTTCATTTCTGGACAACCACATACATCTTATATATTTATCCAAACTTGAATATAAGTGAACCAATCATTTAAAACCAAGTAAACAAACAAGCCCGAACAATGAAATTGAACCTTATAACCAATAAAAAAGGCCTATAATGAACTAAAAAGGATTATAATAAATCATTTACATATAAAATAGGTTCTGTAATTATGAATTAATAATCCTAATTTTTTTATTCAGGTCTTTAATAATAAGTCAAGAACACCTTCAAGCATAAGGTAAGGGGTCCTCACTTTCCACTCCTCCTTTCGAATTCAAGCATCTTATTTGAAAGAATTTCTTGTAATTTCAAATGGTTGTCATGTCATTCATTTATAATCATGCCTTTACTGTACATTGTATTTTATTTCAATGATGGACCATTTATTCCCCCTCATTTAATCCCTTACCTAAGTCGTTACCATGCTGAAATTTTGTAAGGGATTCTCTCTCTCACTTTTATTCAAGAATACACCCTATCTTGTGTGCTTTTGTTTTTAATTTATAATGATGGGTTATGTTTTCTAATATTCCCTATACTGACCTTATTATATATAAATCATGGGATAACCTTTTATCTCTCATTAATCCCTCTCAAGAACACTCGTTACCATGCCAGAATGTTTGTAAGGGGTTTTTCTCATCTCATTTTCAATTCTGTGGGATCTCCATTGTTCACCTCTTATTTATTATATGTGGTATAGGTGTACTACCATTTTACATATTTTATCATGGTTCTCATATATTCATTGTATTCTGTGACTCTTTTGGTGGTTATTAACTCTTTTTCATATGAATCAATTGAATACAACACGGTAACGAGCTTTGTCTCAATTTTCACTTCGTTGTGACTTGCTTAGTAATTGTGCACCTACTATTTCTTATGTGGTGTACCTATTGTCCATTTGATATCACTTTTAAATTGAAAGTATATTCCATTTAAATATCCATATTCTCATATCATGGATATTATTATTGTCTAATCCGTATACCATTTTACATACGGTATTTATTTTGAATGTTGTTTTGACTGTGGAAATGTTGATGAATCTGTATCATATATTCTATACGGATAATGTAAATACATATTGCTCTTGTATTGAATATATTTATAAATAATTCTTGGATGTAGAGGTGGGTGGGTCCCACTATATCCCCTCGATGCATCGGTAGGTCTCATGAGACAAAACAGTTTGGCGACAGACCCTTCGAGTTTGTTTCCAAAAATCAGATGGGTTTCTACCCATAGAACTAAACTGTTTTTATGATATTATGGTTCATGTGACAGAAACATGATGTCCAATTAATAATCATTTATCTTTATTCATTATCAGTTATTATTATTATCCATGAGATTTTCACTATGACAAAATCTATGGATGCAGTTTCATTCTCAGTTTATTATTGGCATTATTTATTCATTTATTCACTATGCCATATTGATTATGTAAGATTGATTGTGATTCACTTACTATTGTACTCATGATTCCGCTATTTTTAACCCTTACTGAGCATTTGAGCTCACCCCTTTCATTGTTTACCTTCAACAGGTTTTGAAGAGGAGGTCATTTATTGAGTGCTCGTGGATTCAGTTTTTGTTTTTCATTATGTATTGTCTCTTGTAACCTTATCCAATGTATTTTGTGTTAAATATATATATCTAGTTTCTTCAAGACTACTAAACTAATCGTTCCTTCGGGATTTTCATTCCTTATAACCATTCCAATATCACAAGTAATGCACCGGCTCCAGCCTAGTGGGGTCGGGGTGTTACAAGGAACATATCCTTAGTAAACCTCGGATAATTTAGGATAGTCTTGACTGTCATCTAATGGAGGTCACCTGGGTCAGCTTGATATATGCCTACTGAACTCAATGTGTAGGCGACAACTATCCTAGTACATAGCATGGCATACATGACTGACCCAATCATTGATTCATATAGAGTCCTTGCCATTATATTTCTTTCCTCATGTGTTTGAGGAGACATTTTCTTGGAAAGATAAATGCCATGTGACGCTAGCAACAATCCCCTATTGGATTGTTCCATACTAAATCTCTTCAGTATCTTATCAATGTGTGTACTTTGACTTAGGCCCAACAATCTCTTGGATATATCATGATGGATCTTGATCCCAAGAATATAAATTACCTCACCCAAGTCGTTCATGGAGAATCATTGATTTAACCATGCCTTAACAGATTGTAAGACTGGTATCTTGTTTCCAATAAGTAATATGTCATCAACATATACTATTAGGAAAATGACTACACTCCCACTAAATCATTTGTAGACATAAGTCTCACATTCATTCTTTATAATACCAAATTCTTTTATGGCTTGATCAAAATGAATGCTCCATGACCTGGATGCTTGCTTTAATCTATAAATGGATTTCTGCAACTTTCATACCTTATTGGAATCCTTTGGAGTCACAAACACTTCAGGTTGTGTCATATAGACATCTTCCTGAAGGTTACCTTTAAGGAATGTTGTTTTGACATCCATTTTCTAAATCTCATAGTCATGGTAAGATGCAATGGCAAGTATAATTCTGATGGATTTCAGCATTGAAACTGGTGAGAAGGTTTCATCATAGTCAATTCATTGATGTTGTTTAAACCCTTTTGCAACCAATCATGCCTTATAGGTACTGACTTGTCCTTCCATGTCTAGTTTCTTCTTGAATACCCATTTGCAACCAACAGGCTTTACATAAACTGGAGGATCTAACAAAATCCATACTTGGTTTTAGTACATGGAATCCATTTCAGAATTCATGGCTTCTTGCCACTTGGAAACGTTTGTGCCACTTACTACTTCCTTATAGTTTAGAGGATCATTATTATCAACTAATAATGAGTCACCATCATTGATAACTAGAAAACCATACCATTCTAGTTATCTAACCTCTCTTTTACTCCTACACAGTACCTGTGTCTCTGGAATAGATTCTTATTCCACAGGGCTTTGTGGAATCTGTTCATGTACCAACTCTTGTGTATCTTGAGCCTCAACTTCATCAAAGTATATCTTGCTCCTACTATATATTTTGGAGATGTGATCCCTATCAAAGAATATGGAATGTCTTGCCACTATAACCTTTTTGTCTAAGGGGTTGTATATGTAATATCCTCTTGTTTCCTTGGGGTATCCTATAAAGGTACACTTTGTGCCTCGGGGTGCGAGTTTGCTACCTGAAGAGGGATTAACAAATGCTTCGCTACCCCACACATGTAAATTCAATAACATGACTTTTCTTCCACTCCAGAACTCGTATGGAATACCATTTATCGATTTAGTTGGTACTTGGTTTAGTATGTGTGTCGTTTTTTGTAACGCATACCCCCAAAAGGATAATAGAAGTCTTGCATGACTTGTCATTGATCTCACCATGTCCAACAAGGTGTGGTTCCTCCTTTTTCTTACACCATTCCATTGAGGTGTGTAAGGAGGATTGAGTTGGGATAGAATCTCAAACTCTCATAAGTAATCAATGAATTTCTAATTAAGATATTCCCCACCTTGGTCTAAGCAGAGTTTCTTAATCTTCTTACTAATCTGGTTCTCAACTTCATTCTTGTATTCCTTGAACTTATCAAAGGAATCTGACTTATACTTCATTAAGTAGATATATCCATATCTACTAAAATCATCTGTAAAAGTTATGAGTATGAGTACCCACCCCTTGCTTCAACTGGAAATGGTCCACACACATCGGTGTGAACCAATTCAAGAATCTCTTTAGCCCTTTCACCTTTCCCACCAAATGGGTCTTTGGTAATTTTTCCTTGTAAACATGCATGACATACGCCAAGTGGTTTTAGTTCAAAAGAATCTAAATATCCATCTTGATGTAATTTTTTCAAGAGTTTCTCGTTTATATGACCCAACTGGTGATGCCAAATTTGGGTGTGGTATGAGTCATGTGAAGTATCTTTGTCATCGATTTCCATTACTTGGTTTGTGTAATCCAACACATAAAGACCGTTGTATAAATTTGCCCTACCAAAACAAATGTTATCTTTATAAAAGAAGCAACATTCATTTCCAAACTTGGAAAAAAATCCATCTATATCTAGTATGGATACAGAAATTATGTTTTTGGTTATAGAAGACACATAAAAACAACCCTTTAACACTAAGATCATCCCAGTTGGCAACGTGAGGTGGTAGTCCCCAACAGCTACAGCAGCAAGTCTGGCTCTATTGTCTTCTCGTAGATCTACCTCCCCTCGATCAATCTTCCTAAATCTACTTAGTTCATTTATTTGGATACATATGTGATCACTAGAAGATGTATCTAATACCCAATTTGTAGAAACAGATAGATTACATTTGATAACAAATGCACTTGAAGCTTCCCCTTGCTTCTTAGGCTGGGTGCAGTTCTTCTTCCAGTGGCCCTTCTTACCACATGCGAAACAAACAGCCTCATGTTCCCTTGCCTCCCCTTTGACCTTCCTTTTCTTGGAAGACCAGGAATAAGATTTGGGCTTAATGTTATTCACCTTCCCTTTCCTCTTATTCACCATAAGAACAAAAGGCTTTTCGTGCTTCATATATTTGTCCACTTTGTGAATGAGGATAAGAATATCATATAGATACTTCTCCATGTTGTTCATATTGAAATTGACAACAAAGTTAGAGAAGATATGAGGGAGTGATGCGAGAATGAGATCGGTGTCCAATTCTTCAAGGAGTTTAAACCCTAGAACCTCTAGGCATTCAATGTATCCAATGAGCTTTACTACATGAGGCCCAACTGGGGAACCTTCTCCAAGATTACTCTAAAAGAGTGCCTTAGAGATATCAAACATTTACTATCTTGATCTCTCTTGGTAAAGACCACAGAGGTGCTCAAGTATGCTATAAGCATCCATGTTTTCATGTGACTTCATGAGCTCACTAGACATTGATGATAACATCAAACATTAAATGTCGACCACATCATTCATATGTTTCTCATGGACCAGGAAATCCTCATCACTCACCTCCTTGGTAGGCGGATCAGGTAATGTTGACTCTAGCACGTAAGACTTCCATTCATGGCATAGGATAACCCAAAGGCATCTAAACCATTTCTGGAAGTTACTTCCGTGAGGATATTGTCTTTATCCAGAATTGATCGTAGGGATAGTGTGGTTGACGAGCTTGTAATTTTTATTCTAAAATTAAAATATCATATAATTAGTACTTTCTTGATTACATTTTATGAGAAATGATAAATTTTATTAAGTCTCTCACTATTTTATCAAGTCACAATGGCCCTCACCATTGAACTCAGAATGTCCAGTTGCCATGACGTTCTAGTGGCAAGGATCCATATTCCCCTTCACATAACCCCAACAAGGGTTGGTCAATCTATTATAAGGTATTTAGGTAGGCAAGTCTTTGCCAACTGTGGGCTTGCAGTTCCTTGATCTATTGAGTGGACTTCTTAATCCTGAAATCATGAATTTGGATTTTCTCAACTCTTGCCTCCAATATTACACCAATTCTAGAAAGGGATACTCCTCTTGATGTAATATGGTTAAGTCAAACCAAAACCTTTCATAAGGGATTCCTATATAAAAGTAAGTGTCCTAACAAGGTTTGGTCAAACACATAGTTTTATTGATTTTTTTCCTTAACCAAGTAATGGAAGGCTTGGTCTGACTTAATATTTTACTTGAGGGGTCTTTATCTCTTATGCATGAATTGTTTATTATCACATGATTGTTAATATTAAGTGTAACTTAATTAATTGATTAACCATGTCTTGATAATATTTATGCATAATTATAGTTTATTATAGTTCCATCTTGCATGCTTGTTTGATTCTTTAATTATGTGATCGTAACAACACATCCATAATGATAAACTATGAAAATGATAGAAATAAAATAAAGTAAGTGGAATGATCATGAGTTTTTCTAATGGTTAGTTTATCTAGTGGTTGATAAACTAACCTTGGCCTAGGGGAGAAACACCTTGAACCTTTTGGGTTCGTGCTTACAGCTTCCACCTGTCCACCTCTGTATCTCCTGGGATTGGTTTCATCTCAGCTCCATCTTGAACCGCCTCTACTAGCTTGGGATTTCCATCCATTACATAATCCCTTTTTTAACTCACATCTAGGTGAGGTGTAAAAAAATGGTTTTACATAAAATAAACCTTGGGCACATAGGCCCTACATATTAATGAGGAGAAGACTCACAGGCCAAAGAATTTAATTCAAATAAATAAATTAAAAGAAACCATCCTCATACAAGGTCTTGTTCTATCTCATGATCATCCATACATGCAACGATATTTACGCATAAATAAAACTAGCAATCAATTCTTTAATCATTCTTGTTTAAGATAAATCATGCTCGAATCAATTAATTATCGTCTTTAATTAATCAATTCTTTTATCTTAAACCCTTTTTTGAATTTCCTTGAGATTCTCATCCATCATAATTTTAAACAAATAAATTCATTTAAAATTATTTTGTACATAACTTATACCTTGGAGAAAACCCAGTGAATTCCTATTCATAACTACCCAATGGGTAGAAATGAACATTACACAGAAGTTAAATTAAAAACATATATATAAAAAACCTATCACGTGTTGTACCTTAGCTTTATGATCGCACAATGGTACACGTATCAAGGGTTTGTATAATATAATAATAAATTTTAATAAATATGCATAATTTGGATGAGTACACAATGTGTAGTTCCAACTACATGGTGTGTACTATTTTTCATTGTCTATCTGAAGTACACGCCTGGGGAAACGGTGTGTGAGTGTACTTAGGAAATCTTCGGAGTACATGGCGTGTCCAGTGGGCCACACGCTATGTAGTTCCTCATTACACGGTCTCCAGCCAGTCAAGCCATGTATGGGGTACACGGTCTAACCCTAACCTGAAGGGACTACACACCGTGTCCATTGGGCCACACAGCGTGTAATCCAGAAACCGCGTGCCACCTATTCCTGGTCAATACATGGAGTCATTTAAGACTTAGAAAGACTCCAACACACGACTTGGTTTGGTGGACCGGTCTGATGCATTAAATCTTGACTACATGACATGTATTGTTGAATACACATTGTGTGTTCTAGTGTTGTATGGATAGGAAGCTTTGGCACCTCTGGATGAGATCCTCTATTTTATTTTAATCAAAATTAAAAGAAAAGATCATTTCTGTAAGGTGAATGAGAAACTAAAGAGGAGGAATAGATCTCAAGATTCATATTTTTAAAACGATTAACTTGAATTGAAATAGATAAATTATTAAATGCGTAATTCATCAACAAAATATTTAAATAATTATAAACTATGATGTAACTTATCTGATACCACTTGAAGGTTCCAGGCGTAGCGGAAGCGTGGTTGGGACGACACCCAACTTTGATTTTTACCATGATCAATGATTATTCTAAGATCAATACAATGATGAATGCCAGTCTCCACAGAATATAATCAAAGATTTAGATAAAGAAGAAAGAGGCCTGAAACCTTTAGATAGGATCTTTCACATCATGTTTATAATTAACTTAATTAATTTCATAAAGAAAAATAATACCTAGATTTTTGGTATTTTTCTTCATTGATGATGTTGATCGTCCAGAATGACCCTTCCAGATTATCCCATTGTGCTTATAAGGATCCAAACTAGAATCCCTCTAGTGGTGATCCACATGTAACATCTTGGTTCCGGAAGCCACCCAGAGGCGCCCCATACCCGGTTGGTCACATGGCCTCAAGCGCATTTCCCCGAATGCCAGAGGCTACCGACTAGTAGTGAGGGTCTTGGGTGTGATAATGGAGAAACTATTACCTCATTGGAAGAGTAACACAGTGTAAGACAACCAAATATATAATAGCAGAAGTAGTAAATATCCAACAATAGTAAACCGTAGAAGACTGATAAATAAACAACTGAAGCAGAATATATAGATGATGCATGATACAAATGTGTCTAGGAAAGAAGCCAAACAAGTCACAATGATGAATACAGTACTAAACCCAAGTACAAAAGGAAAACAGATAAGAAACTCCTCAGCATCGCAAGCCTCAGCTTGGTCTCATTCTCTCCAGCTCCAATGCAATCAAGAACCTGAAGTAGAAGGGTGGTTTCCCTTATCTATACCTGCAACAATATAATCTGTTTAGGCCCAAAAACATGACCCAAACATGGTGTGAGACTAAATCCCAGTAGGAAACCACCCGAAGATCTGTGCCTAATAGTCAGTGAGTATATGGCAGGCAAAAGTACAGTAAACAATAAATAGTAAACAGGAAAGTACTCAGCAGCCAACAATCCATAGTTTCTAGAATATACTTTACAAACAAGAAAGCAGCCACTCAATCAAGTAGAAAAAATAGGTAACCTGTGGGTAGTTCTCATAGCCTAACCCATATGGTTCAACCTACAAGTAATAACAACCCTCTGGGAGGCACACACAGTCTCACCCATCTGGTTTAGCTAAAGAATAGACTCTCTGGGGAAGCACTCACTGTCGATTCCCCCTATAGTCTTGTATCGTACTAAAGGCGCTCTGAGGAAGCACTCAACTTCTCATTCCCCCTGTGTCCCGCGTTGAAGAACTACAGACACTCTAAGGAAGCACTCAACATCAATTCCACATGTGGTCTCGCATCATAAAATTAAAGACACTCTGGAGAAGCCCTTACGTTCATTCTTCCTGTGGTCTACTACACTAGGTTCTCATAGCCCTGTGTAAAGTCAGCAAATATCGCATCACGTAATGGCCAAAGTGAACCTCAAGAACTACTTGGATAGCAGTCTACAGCATGACATCATGGAAGAACAACAGTCACACCACCCTACAAACTAGGAATGGAACTGGAAATAGCCTAACAGGAAAAACTAGACCAAACGGTCATAACAGGAAAACATACATGGGAAAAACATCCAAAGTATAGTAAAATTACCCTATTCAAAAACAATAACCTCTACTCAGGCATATAAGCAAAGCAAGAAAACAACAGAAGAAAAATAGGAAACACGCAATACCCCATTCAAGGGTATTGGTGAAAGTTGCACAAAATACTCAAAGACTTCCTACAGAATGGCACAAACCACCTACCTTGATGTTATTAGATCGATATACTTGAGCCATGGGGCTTGAATCTTCTTATAACTTCGTAGATCTATAAAAATTCGTAAAACGTTCAACCTACACTAACTTGGAAAAGAGAAGGAATTGGGAAACGATGCTCTAGGAGAAGGGAGAGCTTACTGCTGCGGTTCCAACGCAATCTACGGCGGTCGATTCGGAGAATATACAGAGGCTCAATGTCTCATAGAAGATCTGTGGGCATACCCTTGCTCTCAGATGAACCAAAGCTAAAAGGATGGTGTTCTGTCTATCAGATGCGACCCTGACCCGTTTAATGAAAAAAAAAGTACATGGTGTGTAATTTTGGAGTACACAGCGTGTACTAGGCTTTTCTGTACTCTGCTTTAGGTAGCCTCCATGTCACCCCTACATGGTCGTGTGTGTGGACATGACACGACCAGCACACGGCCTTGAGCGGCAATGAAGTACACGGTGTATACTCATAAAGTACATGGCGTGTACTTCAAAAAAAATTCCAAAAACTCCTCTTTTCTCAAAACTCCAGAAAAAGGAAAAACATACCTGAAAAGAAGGTCTGGGTTCTTACAAACTTCCCCCCTTAAATAAATTCACCCCTAAATTTCCCTAGTGCGGCGTAGAAAAAGAAACCCCAAAAAACTTCAGCCACTGCGATCGTACATCAGCCTCCCTCTCCCAAGTCTCGTCTTGTACTCGCCCGTGCTTCTATAGCACCCGTACCAGAGGAAAAAACTGGCCACGGAGAACCTTTTTACTGCGATCGACAATCCGGATAGGATGCTCCTCAAACGATGCATCCACTTCGAGCTCAACCTCCTCAGGTTGAAAGACATGAGACGGGTCTAAAAATTAATGTCGAAGCTGAGAAACGTGGAAGACGCCGTGCATAGCCCAGTACCTCTGAGGTAACTACAACTGATAGGCAACCGGACCAACTCTCTCCAACACCTCAAACGGCCTAACGTATCTTAGTGAAAGCTTACCCTGTCTCTGAATCCTCTTGTATCCCAACCTCAGTGCAACGCATAGGAAAACCTGATCCCCAACCTTGAACTCCAGAGGTTGTCTCCACTGATCAGCATAAGACTTCTATCGAGACTATGTTGTAACCATCCTCTTCCGAATCAACTCTATCTGCTCTGAGGTCTCCTGAACAAGATGAGGTCCCAGCAAATCTGTCTCTCCTACCTCCAGCCAACATAAGGGTGATCAGCATGGCCTACCGTACAAATCCTCATAAGGTGACATTTGAATAGTTTCTTGAAAACTATTATTGTAGGAAAACTCCACAAGAGGTATATGCTTCTCCCAAGAACCTCCAAAGTCTAGGATGCATGCTCGGAGCATATCCTCAAGCACCTAAATCATACGCTTGAACGAACCATCTATCTGAGGATGGTATGATGTACTCAAAAGTACATGTGTACCCAAAGCTTTCTAAATCCCCTTCCAGACCCGAGAAGTAAAACGTGCATCCCTGTCTGAAACAATGGGGTGTGGAAATCCATCTAGACATAAAATATCTCGGATGTACAACCATCCCAACTCATTAAAACTGAAGGTATCCTTGATCGGTAAGAAGTGAGAAACCTTCATAAGCCTGTCGACGATAACCCAAATAGCATCATTCCCTCAAGGCAACCTCGGCAAACCAGTCACGAAGTCCATCGTGACGTCGTTCCCCTTCCACTCGGGAATGGGTAACTGCTGTAAAAGACATGTTGGTCGCTGATTTTCCGCCTTCACCTGCTGACAAGTAGAACATCTCATGATGAAACCAGTAACATCTCTCTTCATACATGGCCACCAATACTAGCACTGTATATCACGATACATCTTGGTGACGCTAGGATGAACTGCCCAAACTGAGGAATGAAAGTCCCGCATCAGCTCCTTGCGTATGTATTTTGGAACCCATACGCATCCCTAGAAATACAAGATCTCATCCTTGCCTACCATCCATAAAGTAATAGGGTCCTCTCTTAACATGCTTTCCTATAGGACTAGGCCTTCATAATCTGATAGTTGTCTCATTCGAATCCGATCGAGAAGGGTAGAGGTAACAGCTACAGAAGAAAGAAAAGTTTTCCCCTGACTGTCGTGCACCTCCAAATTCATCTCATAGAACAGAGCCATAAGATTCCACTCACTACTGGCCTCCTGAAATTCCTGTATCTGAGTCCTCCTACTCAACACATCATCCACTGTGTTGCCTTTCCTAGGTTTATAGGCAAGCTCAAAGTCAAAGTACTAAAGATACTCGTCCCACCTACGCTGTCTCAGATTCAGATCATGCTGAGTGAAGATGTACTTGAGACTTTTTTGGTCATTGAAAACCACAAAATGCTCTCCCAGAAGATAATGTCTCCAACAGCGCAGGGCATGAATAACATCTGCTAGCTCCAGATCATGCGTCGGGTAATTCCTCTCATGTGGCCTCAACTGTCGAGACCCGTACGCAATGAATCCATCTCCCTGCATAAGCATAGATCCTAGCCCGATACCTGAAGTGTCATAGTAGATAGTGTAGCTCTTGCTTGGCTCTGGAAAGAATAGTATCGATGCTTAATTCAACCTCCCTTTCAGCTTCTGAAAGGCTGACTCACAAGAATCTGACCATAAGAACTTCACACCCTTCTTGGTCAGACCCGCCAGCGGTGCTGCTAAGCATGAAAAGTTATGTATGAAGTGTTTGTAGTATCCAGCCAGCCCCAGAAAACTCTGCACCTCAAATACGTTCTTTGACTGATCCCAGGAAACTACTGCTCTCACTTTCTATGGGTCCACTGATACTCCTTTCTCTGAGATAATGTGACCCAAAAAGTGAATCTGATCCATCCAAAAGTGGTATTTTGAGAGCTTATCATATAACTGATGCTCTCTCAGTGTACTCAAAACAATCTCAAGATGGGTAACATGGTCATGTTGAGTGTGAGAGTACACCAAGATATCATCCATGAAGACCACCACAAATGATTCTAAGTATAGATGGAACACTTGGTTCATCAGTTCCATGAAAACTGTAGGTGCGTTCGTAAGACCAAAACTACTACAAATACCCCTTTTATCAGTGCTAAAAATAGCCTTTAACAGTGCTAGAAAAGTGCTGTTAAAGCTGGCGTAGATGGGGGGCCTTTATCAGCACTCCAAAAAGCACTGATAAAGACCCCTTTTATCAGTGCTAAAAAAAAGCACTGATAAAAGGGGTCTTTTTTCAGCGCTAAAATGAAGCTCAAATAAAAGGGTCCTTTATCAGTGCTTTATTTTTAGCACTGATAAAAGACCCCTTTTATCAGTGCTTTTTTTAGTGCTGATAATTAAAAAAAATACAAAAAAAATACAAAAATTCCTGGCAATCTCGGGTGGGATTTTTACAGCGCTTGAGCCCCCCTTTATCAGCGCTTTCCCACACCCTCCAGCGCCCGCATACACCCCCTCCACCCTTTATCAGTGATATACCCCACCTTTATCATTGTTAGCCCCTTAAATTCACCCATGCACGCGCGCCCCTGCCTTCACCCGGATTTGATCTCGAGACCTCCCCCCTGCGCGCCTCAAGCCTTTGTCTCTCCCCTATATTGATTTGTTCTCTTATTTATGATATATCTATTTATTTATATATATATTTAGTTATATTTATTCGTATAGTAATATATATTTATATTAATATATATAGTTATATTAATATATATATATATATAGTTATATTAATATATATATTTATAGTTATATTAATATATATATATAGTTATATTAATATATATATTTATAGTTATATTAATATATATATATATATAGTTATATTAATATATATATATATATATATAGTTATATTAATATATATAGTTAGATTAATATGTAGTTATATAAATATTCATATATTGGTATTTTAAATAAAATGGATATTAGTTATTATTTAGATAAATATAATATATTTTATATGTAAATATGTTTAATTATTTATTTAAAAAATTAAATTTTTAGGTGTGAATATATAAAAAATATGTACATATAGTTATATATTTGATTATAAATAGCAGTGCATTATAAAAAACGATAAAATTTAAAAGAAATAATATCAATATGAATGTAATACCTTGGAATAAATTCAATCCCCACCAAAAAAAGGCAATAATACCCCCCTTAAAAACGGCTGAAAATCCACAAAATGTTAGAAAATCGGGGTACCCTGACTAAAAACTCAGTTTTGGAGTCCTTCTAGGCCCTTTTTATCCTTTAAAAAACCTTGATCGGGGTCCCCCTTAGTTATAGGGGTGTAGAGCTCATCGTAGGCTTCGATTTGATATGTGGTAGAGCTCAAATGGACACCGAGATCAAAAGTTATGGCCGTTTGAAGTTCGAGTTGCGTTTTCAACATATTTTGGATATTTTTTAATTTTTTTTATTTTTTTAGTCTTCAAATTGTTATTAAATGACTATTACTCCATAATAATTATCAAATTATTAATTAAAAAAATTAAATTTTTTTATAAGCCATTATCACTAAATATCTTATATATTAAGCATATTAAGTGTAAATGTATATTTATACTTATCTAAAATATATTTAAAAATTATATATTATATTTATATCAATATAACTATATTTATATATTTATATATTAATATATTATTTTTAATTTTTTTTTGAAGTCGACCCTTTATCAGCGCTTTTAAAAAAAGCGCTCATAAAGGCCCCCCTTTATCAGCGTTGATAAAGGGGGTCCCTTTATCAGTGCTAAAAAAAAGTGCTGATAAAGGGGGTACCTTTATCAGTGCTGATAAAGGGGTACTTTTATCCGTGATTTTTTTAGCGCTGATAAAGGTACCCTTTATCGGTGCTTTTTTTAACGCTGATAAAGGTACCCCCCTTTATCAGCGCTTTTTCGTTAATGCTGATAAAGGTTGGCACTAGGAAAAACTATTTTTGTGGTAGTGAAAATGGCATAACCATATACTCTTATAGACTATACCTACTTCTGAAGGCTGTAAGAGGTATATCAGATGGTCTAACGCGCAATTAATGATAACCGGATCTCAAATCAATCTTCGAGAACACCCAGGCTTCTTGAAGCTGATCAAAGAGATCATCAATCCTATGCAAGGGATATCGGTTCTTGACCATCAATTGGTTCAGCTTATGATAATCCACATAAAGCCTAAGGGTGTTGTATGCCTTCTTCACAAACAGGACAAGCGAACCCCAAGGAGAAGTAATAGGTCAGATGAAACCCTTTGCCTGCAACTCCTCCAACCACTTCTTGAGCTCTTGTAGCTCAGGTGTAGCCATCCTATAAGGAGGAATGGACATCGGTGTCGCTCCTGGAACGAGCTCAATAGAAAAATATACCTCACGCTCCAGAGGCAAACCTAAAAAGTCCTCTGGAAAGACATCCCTGAAACAATCCACCACTGGAGGAAAGTATAACTGTGAAGTCCCCTGGTCATCCAGATAAAGACTAGCAATCTGAGCTGTAACTACTCCCAAACCATGATGCTCTGGACCCGCTCTGCTCGCCCGAACATCCCACTTGCCCTTATGAAGAAAAGATCCACCCTCTAGTGATATGAAACTCACCCTACGGTGATAACAGTCGACGACTGCCTGGAAGGGGATGAGCCAGTCTATTCTGAGAATGACATCATATCCTGTCATCTCTAGGACATAGAGATCCCATAGAAAGTGATACCCAGCCACCTCTAGAGGGAACTCCTTGCACTGACATACACTAGTCATCCTAGTCCCCAACGGTGTGTCTAAAGTCAAGGTATTAGTAGAGGAAAAGATACAGAGCCCAAGGCTCTCCACAACAGCAACATATATAAAGCTATGGGAAGCCCCTGTATCGAAAAGAGCATAAGATAAAACTGAGGCTACTAAGATCGTACCTCAAACAGTAGAGGTTCTGGGATCCTACTCCTGCTGGGTCTGCTCTACCATAAAAGCCTGACCTGTACCACAACCCTGTGACCCTACCTGACCGCTCTGAGCTAATCCACCCTGTTGTCGCTGAAAGACTGGTGACTGACCACCACAACCTCGACCTCCACCTCGGCCCGAATGGCCGGAAGAACTCCAGTTCCCAGACTAGTGATAAATTGGTGGCGCTGCTCTTGAACGAGGGGTCATGGATGAACCCATGTCACCAGCTAATGGTGAGAAAACCTGACAGAATCATTGAAGGTGACCCATCTTGATGCAAGATAAGCACTCCACTGGGTCTCTCTGGCACTGCGGCCTCATATGCCCAGCCCTTCCACACTGGTATCATACCACCTAGCTTCCTGAAGAGGTGTCTCGCTGCCTCGGATCACCGCGTGTAGACTCCCTATGACGCTTCCTGCTATCGAATGGTGAAGCACTAACTCTGGAAGCGGAACCACCCTGGATCTCATCTCCAGAATCTCTTAGATTGCGCTTTTCAATTAGTGTTTGGTTGACTATAGAAGCGATGGAAGTCAGCCTGAAGATATTCACCTATGAGTGGATCTCCCATCTGAGACCATCCTCAAACTTCCTTTCCAAGAACAACCCATCTCCGCCCTGGAGGGGTGTGAAACGCTGAAGCTCGGTGAAACGAGATGAATACTCTATGATAGAAAGAGTACTCTGCTCTAGGCTCATGAACTCTCAGGCTCGGTCGGCCCTCAGGGTCTCCGGATAGAAGTAATCATAAAAGACATGCTAAAACTCCTCCCACGCCATAACCTGCTGATGATCCACCTATGAGATCACGTCCCACCACCTCTTTGAGGAGTCTCATAGCATGTAGGTAACGAGCTTGACCCTCCTTTCTGGAGGCCTATCCAGATTCTCAAAGATCGTCATCATGGATTCTAGCCATGACTCTACAGCCTGAGGTCCTCCTTCCCCTGAGAAGGTGGGAGGATGTTGCTGCTAGAAAACCCACGTCAAGTCTACCATAGTTGAGGCAGGAGGCGGTGCTCCCTAGAAGTTCTGCACCATCCTCAGAAAGCCTTCCCTAAACTGTGCATTGGTGCCTGTAACTGGTATCACTACTAGTGCCAAGGCTGGAACAACAAGAGGATCTGCAGGAAGTCCCTGATCAGCCATATTCGGTGTCTGATCACCGCCTGGAAGCTGGCGTGCTATCAAAGGACGTCTCGGTGCCATGACTCTGTAAGGTCAAACGCACACCTTATATCAACATTAACAAGGACTGAGAACTAGGAGTGTAATAAGGGAACAGGGGAAAGGAAGCATTCAAATTTACAAAACATGACTACACGGCGTGTGTAAAGACTACACGGCGTGTTCCCCTAAGTCATTTACATGGGCGTGCACTTTTGAAAAAACTGGTTGTGTAACACCCCAAACACATGGCGTGTTAACCTAACACATGGAGTGTTAACCTAATACATGGCGTGTACTTGGATCCTCTTCCCATGCCTGAGTCCTTCTACACGATTAATCCACATGGCTCTCCTGAGACAAAACTACACAACGTGTTTAAGGTAGACACGGCGTGTACTGGACAAGCTTCACCTGGCCCGTGTTGTTAGTGACACGACCTAACACACGGCTCACACTACACGGCGTGTTCCAGACAGACAAGGCGTGTATGAGGAAGGATAACACCAGCCCGTTTCATTTGTGACACGGCCGGGTACCTGGGTAAACGTAAACGGCGTGTTTAGAAGGCACACGACGTGTATGAGACACGAATCGGCCAACCTGTGTTGTTAGTGACACGGGTGGGCACAAGTTCAACACTACACGGCGTGTATGGATGATACACGGTGTGTTCACTCCAGAATTTCCCCATCCCATGTCTCTACCCACACGGCCTATGACATGTTAAGAAACTACATGGTCATTATAACACGGCATGTACGTACTATACATGGTGTGTTCCTGCAAGATTTTTTCACAACCCCATGTTCCTGCCCACACAGTCAGTGACATGGTTAAAAACTACATGACATGTATGCATAAAGTACACGCCATGTATTCTGGTTTTTTCCGGACATTAGCCTCATAAACTGCTCTAGATCCCAAAAAACACAGAAAACAAGCATTAAGGTGCCAAATTCCGATCCGTGAGGGCCCATACTCCCCGCGAATCAAAGTTTGGAATCTTATTCAAGTTATAACAAGGAAACAAACAATGATCCACCAAATTCCAGTCCATGAGGTCCCATAACACCTCAAGAACCAAAATTTGGTGTACATCTAAGCAAATCACTATACAAAAAAATTCTCTATCAAACAGTAGAGATTCTATCAAAGCATCTATCACAACAGTATGCATAATCTACACAACGTCTATCACAACAACATGCAATCACTAATGAATCCTAGATGGAATGGGAAGAATGCATGGCATTTGATTTCTAACAAGTGTTTATATGATGCATGAGATGGAATACCCTCATCTCATTGGGTTGCGACAGAAATAAAACCGCAATAACAACAACGGTAACAGCACAAGGCATGTGAATCATCCAACGGTGAAATCAAATCAACTGTAAAATTGCAAACCAGTAAAATTGAAATAAACGAGGTAGCATGGCTTTCCCCTGTACATGGGTTATCTACTCCCGGGCACAGCTTATTACCAAGTACCTATTCCATCCTATCCATGGCTAAAGTCCCAAAACAGTAAGTCAAGAGAAAAGAATCCCTCTAATACCTCTTTGTAACATCCTGGTTCCGGAAGCCACCCAGAGGCGCCCCGTACCCGGTTGGTCACATGGCCTCAAGCGCATTTCCCCAAACGTCAGAGGCTGCCGACTAGCAACGAGGGCCTTGGGTATGATAATGGGGAAACTATGCCCTCATTGGTAGAGTAACATAGCAGAAGAGAACCAAATATACAATAGAAGAAGTAGTAAATATCCAACAATAGTAAACAGCGGAAGACTGATAAATAAAAAACTGGAGCAGAATATATAAATGATGCATGATACAAATGTGTCTAGGAAAGTAGCCAGACAAGACACAATGCTGAATACAGTACTAAACCCAAGTACAAAAGGAAAACAGATAAACAACTCCTCAGCATCGCAAGCCTCAGCTTGGTCCCATGCTCTCCAGCTCTAATGCAATCAAGAACCTGAAGTAGAAGGGTGCTTGCCCTTATCTATACCTGCAACAATATAATCTATTTGGGCCTAAAAGAATGACCCAAACAGGGTGTGAGACTAAATCCTAGTAGGCAACCAGCCGAAGATTTGTTCCTAACATTCAGTGAGTATATGGCAGGTAAAAGTATAGTAAACAGTAAATAGTAAACAGGAAAGTACTCAGTAGCCAATAATCCACAGTTTCTTGCATATACTTTACAAACAAGAAAGCATCCACTCGAGAAAGTAGAAAAAACAGGTAACCTATGGGTTGTTCTCATAGCCTAACCCCATATGGTTCAACCTACAAGTACTAGCAACCCTCTAGGAGGCACACACAGTCTCACCCCTCTGGTTCAGCTAAAGAATAGACTCTCTGGGGAAGCACTCACCGTCGATTCCCCCTATAGTCTCGTATCATACTAAAGGTACTCTGGGGAAGCACTCAACATCTCATTCCCTCTGTGGCATGCGTCAAGGAACTATAGACACTCTGAGGAAGCACTCAACGCCAATTCCCCCTATGGTCTCGCATCGTAAAATTAAAGACACTCTGGAGAATCTCTTACGTCCATTCTCCATATGGTCTACTACACTAGGTTTTCACAGCCCTGTGTAAAGTCAGCAAGTATCGCATTGCATAATGGCCAAAGTGAACCTCAAGAACTACTTGGATAGCAGTCTACAGCATAACAGCATGGAAGAACAACAGTCACACCACCCTACAAACTAGGCATGTAACTGGCAATAGCCTAACAGGAAAAACTAGACCAAACTGACATAACAGGAAAACATGAAAGGTAAAAACATCCAAATCAGAGTAAAATTACCCTATTCACAAACAATAACCTCTACTCAGTCATATAAGCAAAGCAGGAAAACAACTGGGGAAAAACAGAAAACACGCAATACCCCATTCAAGGGTATTTGTGGAAGTTGCACAAAATACTCAAATACGTCCTGAAGAAAGGCACAAACCACCTACCTTGATGTTAGGAGATTGATATACTTGATCCACAGGTCTTGAATCTCTTTATAACGTCGTAGATCTACAAAAATGCATAAAACTTTCAACCTACGATAACTTGGAAAAGAGAAGGAATTGGGAAACGATGCTCTAGGAGAAGGGAGAGATTACCGCTGTGGTTCCAACGCAATCGATGGCGGTCGATTCAGAGAACGGACGGAGGCTTGATGGATTGGAAAAGATCCACAGTCGTACCCTCACTCTCAGATGAACCAAATCTAAAAGGAGGGTGTTCTGTCTGTCAGACGCAACCCCGACCCATTTAATAAAAAAAAGAAAGTACATGGCATGTACTTTTGGAGTACACGACGTGTACTAGGCTTTTCCGTACTCCACTTTAGGCGGTCTCCATGTCACCCCTACATGGCCATGTGTGTGGACATAACACGGCCAGCACACAGCCTTGAGCGGTAATGAAGTACACGACGTGTACTCATAAAGTACATGGCGTGTACTTCAAAAAAATTTCCAGAAACTCCTCTTTTCTCAAAACGCCAGAAAAAGGAAAAACATATCTGAAAAGAAGGTCTGGGTTCTTACACCACACATGCTCCGATGGCCTCCAATCAACACTGCTCGTTCTTCGGGTGCTAGTGCAGCGAAGCGAGTGTCTTGTGTTGGTCATTCTTGATCGCTTGTTCTTCGACCTTGAAGAACATCTCTCTTTCTTGAGAGGGGAGAGAAGAGGATTCGAGAGAGAAATTGTTTGGATCAATAATTCTCAATTCATTAGGCATGTGGTATGTTATATGGCATAATAGGCATACACTACTGGAAATTTGACTATTTGTGACGGACTATTTGCCACGGGATCTCGTCGCAAAAACCCTGTTGCGACGGGGGCCTGTCGCAAATAGCATGTTGCATAAAACGGTGTCGCAACTAATATTTTTTGTGACGGGTCTGTCGCAAAAAAATATTACTTGCGACAAGAAGCAAGATTGTCGCAACTAGATGTCCGATTAAATATATTATATATACAAGAACCTTTAGCGATGGGCCTGTCGCAAATAGATAATATGTTATAAACCTGTTGTGACGGACCCGTCGCAAAAAAATTATTGCGATAGTAAAGAGACCTGTCGCAAAAAAAAATTAAAAAATATATATAATCTATTTGCGATGGGGCCCCATCGCAAAAGGCCCCATCACAAATACTTAATAAAATAAAAAATAAAAAATATTAATATTATTAAAAAAAATAAAAAAAATAGATATATTAAAATTATCAATATTTTCAAATACTTAATAAAATAAAAAAATACTAAAATTATGATTAATAAAAAAATAATATTAATATTATTAAAATAATAAAAAATATTAAAAATATTTAAATTCTCAATATTCAGAAAAAATATATAAAAAATCATAAAATATTATTATTATTATTATTATTAGTAAAATAAAAAAATATTAAAAAATATAATACTAATAATAAATAATAAAATATTAAAATATTAAAATACTAGAAAAATATGCAATATTCGCACCAATATAAAAGAAAAAACTGTAAATAGTTCATATTACAACAAATGATCAATTCAAATGTTTTTATTAGAACAAAAAAAATTACTAGGGGGTAGTCTTCTGGAGGAGTTGGAGGAGATGGTAGAGGAAACTTCATCCCTAAACTACGAGTCAGCTGGCGTATGTACTCCATCTGATCGTGTTGTTGCTGCTGCCATCGATGCATGTCCTCCTCGTGTTGTTGTTGTTGCTGCTGCTAACATATCTCTTCCTGCTGCTTCTGCAAACTCTTTATAAGCTCAGTTTGAGCTCGCAACTGCTCCTGATACTGTAAGCCAGAAGATGATGTCTCTCCACGAGCTCCTCTCGAGCTAGATGCTGACATCGCAGCAGTACCATAATAAGTACCAAGAGTCAAATGAGAGTCGATACCAACTACTCGGCCCTTCTCGAAGGCATACTGGGTCGCTTGCATCCATGTCGCCTCATCGAAATGGTGGGCACTAGTCTGATCAACAATCTCTGCCTGACTCTCAACCCATGTCTAAGAGGTCATGGCCTCATATAACTCCTTTAGTTTCAATTTGAAATTATAATAGTGAAAATATTATATGCAATTAATTTTCAAACTGAAAAAAAAATAATACTAACCACAATATGACGTTGGAGATCACCTCTAATCTCTCCAGTGGATAGATCATTGTATATCCTCCGATAAACATCGTACTTTGTAATATTGGGATGCTCGACTACCTATATGAATATGAAATAAACTGTTTATATGTAATGTTATATAAAATATTTAAAAAAGATACTTACCAGATGCTCTCTACGCATACTGAATGTATGACTACCAGCTCGATGTGTCACTTCCTGTCTCCCCCGGTTCTATCGACCCAATAAATATCTCCTCTAAAATCTACTACTTAACCAATGTGAACATAATCCATCACACACATGAGATGAAATGTACTCTGGTCGGTGGGCTCTACATGACTCATCAAATACTATTGCTCCTGCTTTCTTAATGGTTGTCCTTCTCAAATTGTGCAAAAACTAAAAGAAACACTCATGCATAGACTGCTCACATGCCTCGTGGATAGCGCCACACATGCTATCATTGATGGGATGCCATAAACTCTACAAATAATTTATAATATCAAGTTATTAATAAAATAAATTTCTAAATAAATATTATTTATTTACGTACCATCCAATGATTGAACATTCCAAGCCACACATCAATAGGAATCTATTCCCATGTTATCCATGGCTGAGAAAAATAATTGTTCAAGATAGCGCTCTCTTGTCCAACAGCTATATGCGCAAAACTATGAAAAAAGAACAAATAATCAAATAATTAGTATATAAATAAATTAATGAAATCTAATTAAAATACACAGGTTATCATATCTTTGCATGCGTGGATTGAAACCAAGATGTGGACACCGCTCGGGGATAGGATCAGGAATCATAAGTAATGCAAGACCACACCCCCTCTGTGTACCCCCTAAACCGCCAGTATCCTGAGGGTCAGATGATCCCAAATCTCCTCATCCAAAGGTATCTCAGCCTCCTCCAACTCATGAAGTAGACCAGGGTCCATCTGAAACACAAAATGATTTTTCTTAGTAGATAGTTGAAAATAACTATTATATATAGATATATATTAGTTATGATTATAACTAGCATTTAACTGTGTCAATGTTCACCTTCATCATCATCTTCATATCTGACAATGTCAATGTCTTCATATTCATCATCGGTGTCATCAATATCCATATGAGTTTCAGTTTCGTTATCTCTTTCCATTTCAAATTCATTTTTAACATCATTAACATCATTGTCACAATCGACCCTTAATTGTGGGGTGTCATCATCGATATTCATGTCTCTTGTGAAAAGGGTGGATTTTGAATAGTCTCTTGAAAAATTTCAATTCCTTGTAATTCATCAGAACCACATTCAGTTTGAGTAAACTGATTTTCCTGAGATTTCATTTTTATTATGCTCTACCAATCACTCAGGTCTCTTGAAATAGCACAGTACTTTTCATAATATATTTTATGTGCCTGTTGAGTTAGTAAAAATGGTTCATTTACTGCAAGAAGAATTTTATATTTAATATCGACGATTCCATGAATCGAATGAACACGCAAGCCTCTCTCAGTTTATAACCACCGACATTTAAACATTGTTATTTAATTTTTCCCTAGATAATATAGTTCAATAATTTCATCCAGCATGCCATAAAAGTCAACTTCAGTTTCTCTATGATGTGATCCTCACAAGAAAACTCCACTTTTCATTTTTTTTTTATTCCCCATATGCATGTGTATGAAATCGAAAACCATTCACCACATATGCATTGTAAGATTTAACCATTTTGGATGGTGGGTTACTCAATATACACAGCCTCTTATCAATTTTATCAGCATGTTGAGACACCTGAAATTTTTTAAAACAATTATCAATATAATAAATAATAAACTGAATTGATATGTTAAACCATCAATAATTTATGTTATCAGTTTTTGAAACCATTGAGAAAAAAAAATTATCGTCATTCTTCAAGAGCAGCTACTGTAATTTGTGGAAGTTGTTTCTTGATATGATTATCATATAACCTAAAAATAAAATAAGTTTACTTACTATAACATAAATTATAGAATAAGTGATATAAGAACTCATAGTACAAATGATTTCATTTCTTCACAGTTGAGTAGAACATATGTATGATCTTTGTGATGTTCATCATTTGAAAGCCATCATTCATGAACTCTGCCAAATACAAGCTCTAGCTGATTAAAAACTGATTATTGATTGTTCATTTTATCATCATAATTCCCCTCGTTCCATCCCATGCGGTTTTGTTTTGAGGGATATTCAGATTCAAAATAATGAGAGTAGAAAAAAGCAATTTCCTCTGCAAATAAGATTCAACAAATGAGCCTTCAACTGATGCTTTGTTATGTACTTTTTTCTTCAATTTATGTATGCATCTCTCAAATGGGTACATCCATTGAAACTGTACCGGACCTCCATATTTAGTTTCATGTGGAAAATGTAATATCAGATGTTCCATTGAGTCAAAGAAAGTTTTTAATCCGGTAATATGACCATTCTTAACACATCTGCCCAAATTGAAATCATAGCCATCTGGAAGTCTCAAATCTACAATCCACTAAAAAAATAATAATCAACTCTCTTTGTACAGTGTATAAGATGCTTTTGGCTTCATTAACCTCTGTGATCTGATATTTTGAAACAGTTCAATTTCTGGTCGTCTGCAAATTTGGGTAAGATCTAATCGTGCCTTTACATTATCTTTGGTCTTACCTGGTGTATCTAAGACTGTATGAAATAAATTATCAAAATAGTTCTTCTCAATATGCATGACATCCAATATGTGGTGGACCAAGAAATCAGACCAATATGGAAGATCCCAAAAAATGCTATGTTTTATCCAATTATTCTTTTTCCCAAAGCCATAAATTTTCTATTGGTTTAATGTTGGCCCAAATGTGATAGGAGGTAATGAAAATACAACTGACTTTAACTATGTACCTGAGATCATTTTTGGAGGTTCATCCCTTTCAATTGTGCCTTTTCTAAAATGAGATTTGTTCCTCCGAAAAAGATTATCGGTTGGAAGAAATTTGCGATGACAGTCAAAATAGCAAGGGTTTTTTTCATTGACGAGCATAAAGACTTTGTTTTCTTTCATACAGTAATGACATGATTTCAGGCCATGTGTACTCCAACCAGATAATATGTCATATGTCGGGAAGTCACTAATCGTCCACATCAATGCAGCTGTTAATATGAAATTTTGTTTCGCAGCAACATCATATGTACTAACACCATTACTCCACAATGAATTTAACTCATCAATCAATGGTTTCAAATAAGCATCAATATTCTTTTTCGGATTTCCTGGAATTAATAAGGTCAAAAATATATAGGGATCCTTTATTAACATCTATAGAGTTAAATTTTACAGAGTTATAAAGACAGGCCAACATGAATACTGACTACCGTAAGAACCAAATGGACAAAAACTGCCAATAGAAAGACCCAATCGCACATTTCGGGCTTCTAAAGCAAAAGACGGATGCAGTCGGTCAAAATGTTTCCATTAATCACCATCATATGGATGATTCAAGATTTTATTGGTTGAAATCTTGGTTTTGTGTCATGACATCATTGACGCTGTGTTCTGAGACATAAACAAATGCTGCAACCTGGATGTAAGGGGGAAATATCTCAATTGTTTCACAGGAATCGACCCAGACTTCCCCAGTTGAGCTTCTTTATACCTCGATTGTCCACATGTGGGACAACTATCTAGTGACTCATTTTCACTAGAATATAAGATGCAATCATTTTCACTTGCATGAATCTTTTGATAACTAAGTCCCAAATTACGAACCAGCCTCTTGCTCTCATAGTAATCTGCAGGAAACACATTTCCTTCAGGTAACGGTGTTTTAACCAAAGAAAATATCTGATCAAAAAAGTTTTTTGACATTACATTATCTTATTTAATAGCCATAAATTTTTCAAACGCTTCTAATTTTCTTATCTTGCAACCAGGATATAATGCATCCTCAGCAGACCTCAACAAATCATAAAAATCAGATGGTTCCAACTTAGGAGTTAAATCAATAGCATCCTGAGTTTTAGTTTGTTGAACAGATGGACCTACAACATCATGTACTAAATTTTGAAACCGTGATGGATTCGGAATCAAATTATTAGTATCTTCTCCGGAACTGTGTTCACCGTGTTGATACCAAGAAAATAATCTGGTTGAAAACCAAACCGCAAGAGATATCCCCCAACCTTGTTAAATGTGTCAAACGTTCTCAGAGCACATTTTTTACAAGGACACTTAATTGTGCATTCCGAAACAAATTCTGGTTTTGATGATGCAAATGATAATAAAACTTCAACACTCTCAATATATATAGGATTTAAACTAGAACCATTTTAATTTCTACGTTGATTTATCCAAGCGCGATTATCTAATAATGAATTTTGTCGACTTCCGTATTCCATATTTTTCTACAAAATATAAAATCATTACTGTTTCTGAATAGTTTGAAATTAGAAAAACACTATCCAAAAAAAGAAGATAAATAATTACAACTACTTCTTAATAATTACCATTAATTACAGGCGACACAATTTCCAGTGGATTGACGACTACTCTTTTGTCTGACGGCTCATTTACTTGAAACTTTCTCACATTGAAATCGCAATAAAGAATCTACTTAGAGGTACACTTATTCATTCTCGTGCATACGAGAATGAATAAGCGTACATCCGAGCAGATTCTACTTTGTGATTTCAGTGTGAAAAAGATGCAAGTAAATGAGTCGTCATACAAAAGAGCCCCCTTCTCGTCGATGAATCTTCTCCTTGCAACTGTCACCGCCTGAAAACATTATGAAAAATGTGGTCCTACGAATGCATATTCAAACTCGTGCATACAAGATTGGATATGCATACGTAGAAGCATACTTTTCATAATGTTTTGAGTTGGTGAGAGTTGAAATGAGAAGAGTCATCGAGCAAAAGGAGTGTCGTCAATCCACTGAAAATTGTGTCAAGTTATTACAATTGATTACAATTGATTTTATTGCTAATTATTGCTAATTATTACTATTTATTGCTAGTTATTGCTAATTATTGTTAATTATTGCTAATTATTGCTAATTATTGCTAATTATTTCTAATTATTGCTAATTATTGCTAATTATTGCTAATTATTGCTAATTATTGCTAATTATTTCTAATTATTGCTAATTATTGTTATTTATTGCAATTTATTGCTATTTATTGCTATTTATTGCTATTAATTGCTATTTATTGCTATTTATTGCTATTAATTGCTATTTATTGCTAATTATTAGTATTTATTTCTATTTATTGCAATTTATTGATAATTATTGCTAATTGTTTCAATTTATTACTAATTATTACTAATTATTGCTAATTATTACTAATTATTACTAATTATTACTAATTATTACTAATTATTAATAATTACTACTATTTATTACTAATTATTACTAATTATTACTAATTATTACTAATTATTACTATTTATTTCTATTTATTACTATTTATTACTATTTATTACTATTTATTACTATTTATTACTATTTATTAGTATTTATTACTATTTATTAGTATTTATTACTATTTATTACTATTTATTACTGTCTATTACTATTTATTACTATTTATTACTATTTATTACTGTCTATTACTATTTTTTACTATTTTTTACTATTTATTAATAAATATTACTATTTATTACTATTTATTACTAAATATTACTATTCATTACTAATCATTACTAATTATTACTAATTATTAATATTTATTACTATTTATTACTATTTATTACTATTTATTACTATTTATTACTAATTATTTCTAATTATTACTAATTATTACTAATTATTACTGTTTAATACTATTTATTACTAATTATTAGTATTTATTACTATTTATTACTATTTATTAGTATTTATTAGTATTTATTGCTAATTATTTCTAATTATTACTAATTATTAGTAATTATTTCTAATTATTACTAAATATTACTAATTATTATTAATTATTACTAATCATTACTAATTATTACTAATTATTACTAATTATTACTATTTATTACTATTTATTACTATTTATTAGTATTTATTAGTATTTATTTGTATTTATTAGTATTTATTACTATTTATTATTATTTATTACTATTTATTAGTATTTATTAGTATTTATTACTATTTGTTAGTATTTATTTCTATTTATTAGTATTTATTAGTATTTATTACTATTTATTAGTATTTATTATTAGTATTTATTTCTATTTATTACTATTTATTACTAATTATTAGTACTTATTGATATTTATTAATATTTATTAGTATTTATTACTATTTATTAGTATTTATTAGTACTTGTTACTATTTATTAGTATTTATTAGTATTTATTAGTATTTATTACTATTTATTGCTATTTATTAGTATTTATTAGTATTTATTAGTATATATTACTATTTATTGATATTTATTAATATTTATTAGTAATTATTACAAATTATTACTATTTATTGATATTTATTAATATTTATTAGTAATTATTACAAATTATTACTATTTATTACTAAATATTACTATTTATTAGTATTTATTACTATTTATCAGTGTTTATTGCTATTAATTAGTATTTTTATTACTAATTATCAGTATTTATTACTAATTATTAGTATTTATTAGTATTTATTAGTATTTATTAGTATTTATTAGTATTTATTACTATTTATTACTATTTATTACTATTTATTAGTATTTATTAATAATTATTACTAATTAATATTATTTATTACTAATTGTTAATATTTATTACTATTTTTTTCTAATTATTACTAATTAGTGTTAATTACTATTAATTACTGCAAAATACAGCTACTAATTATTAATTACCGCTAATTATTTATATACATTACTAATTATCGTTAATAGTGATTAATTATTACTAATTACTAAGAATTAATACTAATAATTTAATTTTATTATTACAAATAAATATTGATGACAAAACAATTTAAATCTAACTTAATTACAACTAATCGACAATAATTTTAAAATTTGGGTACAACCGCGAAAGCGGCACACACACAAGGAAGAAAATTACATGTAAATCGCAAGCCCGGGGACTTGACCCCACGACCTGCCCCTCACCCCCCCCCCCCCCAAGCCCTTACCACCCCACCACCAACGGTGGGGCAATCGACAATAATTGAAATTAATATAAAGAAAGGAAATAAATAGTAAATTAAATAAAACATAAATACCTTTAAACTTGATCTCTTATAATTGTAGGCGGCTTCCCGACTTATTCGTAAAAAAAAAAACAAACTCTCAAAAAATTTCACTCTAAAATTAGAGTTTAGAGAAGTAGAGGAACAAGAAACTCGGGCAAAGAGAAGAAAAAACGAAGGAGAGGGTATATATAGGTTAGATTAGTTGCGACAGGACGTTTTGCGACTGGAATACCGTTGCAAATACCTTCGGCCGGATTAATTAACGTCGGCGGTTAAAAGGTTATTTGCGACGGGGCCCGTCGCAAAAAGTGACATGCCGACACACTTTTTGCGACGGGACCACATCTCATCGCAAATATGTTTTTACCGCCGCCGATTATTTGCGATGGGTCCCGTCGCAAATATCCTTCGGGGGTCGAACTAGTTGCGACGGGGGATCCCCCCATCGCAACTATGTCTTACCGCCTCCTGGCATTTGCGACGGGCGGTGCCAACCCGTCGCAAATACTCTTTCGCGCAGTTTGGCACGCAAAACGCGTCAATCCGCGCGTAACTTTTTGCGACGGGGTGCCTATTTCCGCCTCAAATAATTTATTATTTGCGACAGGATGGTCAACCCATCGCAAATAATCTCTTCGACGGCCTATTTGCGACAGGATTTATTCCCGTCGCAAATAACCCGTTGCAAATAACAGTTTTTCCCGTAGTGGTACTTGCCTATTTATATACATGAAATTTCAGTTACAATATTTAATTGCATATCAACAATTAAATACATTCATGAACTTAGAGAAAACTCATGCATTTAATAATAATACCGCGTCATTATTTATGGTGCGCCAACTTGTGCAAAATGAAATTATAAATAAAATTCTGCGTCACAAAATAATAGCAGCATTATTTTAATTTGTGTCAACTGGTTAAATAATTATTTACCGTCTTGCAAATAATTATTTTACTACCGGACCGACTTTGGTCCGCTCGAACTCCACTTCCATTTATTGAACACCCGAATAAATAAATAAATAGTTTATCCTCTTAAATAAATATTTTATTTACAAACTAACAAATGAATATTTATTAAATGTTCAATAAAATAAATAAATATATTTAATTTAATTTATGCGGTCATTTTAACTTGAATAAAATTATTCCACGCTCTTGAGAATAATATTTATTTCATTAATTAAATTCAAATAGAATTTAACCGAGACCACAAAAAACACTTAGTGTGTGACCCTCTAGGATTTTTTATCATTGGCATTAGGCGGACTTGCCTAAAGTCCAAGAGTATTGTCTAACAACGGGTCAAGGCACCCAAAAGAAAGAACGTAAAGTTGCAACAACGACATCCACATACGAACGCTCACTGTGTAATATAATCTCTTTGTCGCAATATCTCATCAAGCATGTTTCATGATTGTGTCATCAACTTTTATACTTGATACGTCGTTTTTTGACTACCTGAAATAAACTCATTGTTACACCATGACCATGAAATTTCGCGCGACGGTTCTATTTCAATCAAAGGGTCGAGATATCAACTTCCATAAATGGAAGGGACAAATCCTTCCTCGACTTATCCATTAATAACATACCACTCATGATGCACCCAACGTACCCTACTTCCCGCCAACTGTCTGCGTGACGGTTTTCGTCAGTAAATCAAAGTGCGCGAGTCGTGACACGTATTAATGATAATCTTAAAGTTTAAGGATCATTACACACGTCCGCAAATAGAAATATTTGATGACACTAAAACATGCGGAATTCCTACCAGCGGGTCTGTTCTCATAATATCCTATCTTGGAGATTACCATGTGCGAATTTCATGAGAGGAAGTCTCATCTGCTTACGAGTACTCGCACCTGACGGTCTGCATGCTATGTGTCCCATCATAGCATGTCATCCAACCACATAACTATATTTAAGAATATTGTTATAGCATTTCAAGGTTCTCATCATAGTGGGTAACTGTCATGACTTTATCAATGCAACAAATACTCTAGGACATTAATACACCATAGTCATGCAAAACAATGAACAATATGTAATAATACATTAAATATCCATGTAATCAAAGTAAAACCAGTTAGTTCTAGGACACCAACTCTTACAGGAATTGCACGTCGTCTCAGCGCCTATCTCTTGAAATATATATACATACATATTTCAAAGTCTTACATGGTAAAAACCAGATCTCTACACAAAAAATGGGAAGTATCTTTTGCTGAGAATTAAGTGTTAAAGCTCTATTCCAGGGGAGTTAAAATTTAAATATTGCACTATAGTTTTATTTTTGTTTCAAGTTTATGTTGCTTGTTGCGTGGGGTGTTATATTTGATTGTAGAGTTCTTATTTAAGTTCTTTTACATGATGAATTAATAATATAATACATGTTGTTCATTGTTGCTATTTTAAAAAAAATCAATGTTGAATTTCTTGCTTAGCACGCTCATCTTGGTGCTTTAATGATTGTCATTTTGAAATTCAAAATGTTAGCATGCAACCATTCTAAAAATATCTGTTAGTGTGCTAGATTTGATGTAGTAACCAATAGGTATTCTTTTTCATGTTTTGAATGATTCGATGTGGCGGAATAATTTTTGAACCTTAATTGTGACTCAACATAAAAATTCACTACTGAATTGAAAATCTTTTTGAACTCTAAAAGTTTTAAATACTCTTCCATCTTGAGTTTAACAATGAGAACATTGTTGGGGTTTAAGTGTGGAGGAAGAGTCTTTAATGTGCTAATATGTAATTCATTGATAGCCTATCAAAAACCATTGATTTTTTTCAAAATTGTACGTTTTTAAGCATCACTGGGAATTTTCACTGGGTGAATTTTTTTCTCAAAATTGAAGGTTGTATAGCCACTATGAGGAGATTATTTTTTAATCCCTCTTGGATTTGATTGAGTAAATATTTTTTTTTCTTGCCCTCTTGAAAAAAATGGCTTTCAGTAAAATCTTAGGAAAATGTCATATGCAAATCATTTATGCCCATTTTTTTAATTTGAATTTAATTCATAATATATGCATCCAAATGAATTATGAATTTAAAATCCTAATCTGGGTTGAGCTGCAAATTCTTCATTCTTTCATTCTTTAATTTTTTAAGCTGTTGGATGAGTTATTTATCTTGCTTGTAATTATTAAACTTGTTCATCCTAGCGGAGTATCTATTTATTAATGCCTTTAAATTATGTGAGTCAGCTCATCTGGAGGTTAAGAGAACTTTGAACTTTCATTTGAATACAGATTGATGTTTGTTAAATTCTCTTTAAGATTTTCAATTTAAATCATTTTTTGTAAAACAATAAGCGACTTTGCGCTAAAGAAATTTAATTTTAGATGACATTCATCTTTTACACTTGAAATAATCCATGATGTAAAATAACTTTAAAAGATAGATTCTTAGTGGAATTTCAGCTTTTCTATTTAGAGATTTTTTTTATACTATTGAAATGTACTAAGTGGGTGCTTGAGGACAAACAACATCTTAAGTGTGAGAGAATTTGATATGGTCTTTATTCATTACATTTTGCCATATCATTTTCTAGGGATTTAATGTGTATTTAATGACTGACTGAATGGCCCGAATGCCTTCTTTTTTATTGATTTTCTGATAACCCCCTTTCAAGGGATGAGGGGGGACCCTTACATGGCCTGTAGGCTTAGGAATTACATTGCCCGTAGGCTTGGAGACATTACATGACCCGTAGGTCTTAAGGAAATCATACAGACTATGACTACTTGAAACTGCTCCTCCCCAGCATCTGCATCGTGATCAGCTCTCCGCCTTTGCTTGACTGTTCGGCTAGTATGTCCATGTGCATGGGTGCACAGGCGCGGTACCGATGGCAAATGTCATACCCCTCTCAATCTTCCAAAGTCCGTTTAGCCCTGCTCTGGTGGATGTGCCCTGCTCTTTTCTCTTCTGGAGTGGTTCCTTGTAGAATCTGTCTGTGCAACTGCAAATCGAGTGCCCCTGAGGACCTTAAGGTGGCCCGAAAGCCTTACTGACCTAAAGGCCTTGTTGGCCCGAAGGCCTTAAGGACTCCAAGCCCAAACTGGTGGCCCAAGGTGAATAGTTCCGCTGTTACAGTACCGAACAGTACGACTACAATACTGCTACAGTACCCCCGAAATTATGACTCCACCTGGTTTTGAACCTGGGTCTCTTGGATGCACTTAGAGAGACCTCACCAACTGGGCTGAGGCTCATGTGCGTGTTTAATGATGAAACAACTTTAATTCAACTAATAATAAATTTATGGTTAATTTATAGTGGAATTAATAAAACAATGGTTTTTATAATAATAATGTTCGTTGTATTGTTCAATCTTTCAATTTATTCATTCTTTGTTATTATTAAATAATGTTTGTTTTATTTATTGGTTTTGTCTAATTAATTGTTGTATAAATCTTAATTAATTGTATTTAAATAACGATTTAATAATTTGTAACATTTATTTATTAATAATTCTTTCTTTATTGATTTTTATCTTTAATTTATTTAGTTAACCATTTAATCGGTTTATTATTTTAAGTGTAATGATTTAATCGTCTTTTGTTTTAACAACTTAATTAGTTATAATGAGTTTATTTTAATCTGCTGATAATTTATTTTGTTTTATTTTTATCTACATTACAATACTTAATATATTTTGAATCAACAGTGCATTGCCATAATTTTGAATCAACCGAACCAGAAGAAACCCTAATTGGGCTCACTGGTGGCAAGGTTGAACCCGTTTAAGCCAGACCGGTCCGAGACACCGGAGGTTGGCCGATACTGATCCAACCGAAGCATTAGAGATGGCGATTTGAAGGAGACGATGCCGCCGAGGCTGAAGCTGGATCTACTGAATCGATTGTCGGTCGATGCCTCTGTTGAGAACGAACCATTACAAACCCTGGTTTGGGGTCGCTGGCCGATCTGTTTCCGACCGATTCCATCCGAAGCTTCGAAGTTTGGAAGATGTACAGCCGAATCGCCACCGTGAACGAAGATGTACAGCCGAACCTGTCGTTGTTCTCTGAAGTTTGAAGGATTGAACCGAAATAGGTCGAGGTGATGACGCTGAACCATCCTCTGATTGCGTTTGAAGATGACGCCCAATCGTTCGTTTGAGGGAGACAAGGTCCTGGCGAGGTCAATTCAAATCGATACCAACCTATCAACGATGTGCTGATGATGACATGGCCGGATTGTGTTGCTGACTGAATCTTCCGATTCTGAAACTCGAAAATAAAATCAATTCTGCCCATGCTTGAATGTGTTGTTTTCAAATCAGGTTGTTCTCGAAGATTCGTGGCTCAACGATTCGTTGAAGATTTCGATCGTCTGAGGTTGTTCGTTGGGGATCCATCACCCATCGAGCTTGAATGAAGATGAGATGATTGTGTTTGCTGGGTTTATTTTCTATTGCAGGTTCAGATTCATGAAGACGGTCCGACCTCATGCCGAATGTTGTGACTGAAAGGTTGTGGATCGATGCACATGAGATGCTCGACCATTTGCCTGTTTGAAACTGAAGTCGACCGAGGCTTCGTTGGCACTTGAGGAAGTCCAGTGGTTGGTTTGAAGGATGGCAGAGCTTCAGTTGGGTTCACAGGAGCCGAAGCTATCAAGTGGAGCTGTTGCCGTGAACATGGTTTCCAGCTCACTGTGCTGAAACTGGTTCTCCAATGAAGAGGATGGCTCGATGCTGTTTTGAAGACTTCCTTGTCGATGCTGGCCTTGGAAATTTTGAGTGAGCCCTTACTGGTTGAACTAGCTTGAGGCCTTCCGAGCACGAAGATGACATGATTGATTGTCAAAGAGCTCATGTTTACCAATGGGAATTGGGCACGTAGAGAAGGGTGATGACAGAAGGCTGATGGGTATGTCAGTCATGACAAACTTGTCAACCTAGAGAGCAGAGTGGGGAGCAGCAGAGCAACGGCGACGAACCGGCAAAGTTTGAAACAAAGAGGGAATCAACTTCCATGGAGAAGGTTTCTCTCTAATTTCTTGCTTCATCAATTCTATCTTTGTGATGTTTTTCTTAAATCTACGCTCCGATTATAAGCTGATAAATATTTTTAGGGTTAACGGATTGCATTACATTAGAATTCTTCATTTGCTCAACTCTTGTTTTCTTCTTTATGTCAGTGTATTTTTTGTTCAGTGTTTTCATCATCATTCTTAATAAGAATCATTTTTACACTATTCTAAGTATCGGTGGGTGACATTAGTGAATACTTTGTCTTTATTCATCAACTAAAGTGTCTAAAATTGAAAAAGGTTGATCATACTCTTCTCCGTTAAAGAACTAATTGTATCCTAAGTTTTGATTGACAAATCTTACTAAGGAGATTTCAGTGGACTGTCAAACATTCAACGACAGTTTAAGTGCAGATCACACTTTCTCAACAACACTCGCATAGTGATGATAGTTTGATGTTAAGAGTAGAAAATTGCTTTTATAAGATGATCTTGTTTCTTTTTTTTTTATTGAAAACCTCATTCATAGTGTTATTTACATCACAATGATTCATAAAATAAGCAGCAAAACAAATTGAGAAAGAGATGTTTTAATCAACATTTATCGAATTTGAAAAAGAGTCAAAAGAAATGGTTCGATCCTCTTTTTTATTTATTTATCGAATCGAGAGATCCATGAATCGGGATAAAAAGAATACAAAATGAATCTGCCGCTTGTCTCACTTCATGTTGTTTCATAATTTTCACCGTCTTTCTCATCCACTGTTTCAGTTTATTTTACTTGTTTTAAAATTTGTTTGTTTTGGTTTTGTTTTTTTAGGTCACACAATTTTTTCCGTTGTGGATATCGATACTCATACTTACCACTTTTCTAATAGTTTATGCGTTTAAAAATAATTAAATTTGTCATGTTTTGAATGGTGATGTGATCAGATTTTGGCGTTGTTTTCAGGAAAGACACGTGCGACCAGGAAAAAAAGCATTAAAAAACAAACTAAAAAAAAAACAAATTAAAAACATTAAAACTTTTCATAAAAAAAATTCAATTTTTTTGCTGAAAATCCGTGTGTTCTTCATTGGCGCATAAAATTTTCTTCTGTTTGAAATTGAAATTTTATGCACACAAGGAAAATTTCTAATTCTGAACTTGAACCGTGAATTCCTGAAACAAGGAAAATTTCTAATTCTGAACTTGAACCTTGAATTCCTGAAATAAATTCTTCCCTTAAGAAGAACAAAGCTAAAATGGAAAATCCAAATTTTGAAATTCAAAGAGCTGTTGGAAATCTTAATCAAAATCATGTTGTACCTCAACCTAGAAATGACAATGTTGAGAGGGTTAGGATTATAGATTTCCATCTTCCGACTGTATCAAGTAATCCTTCATGTATACGGTTATCCCGAAAGGTTATGGATTATGAATTGAAACAATCTCACCTCTCTATGTTGCTCTTCTTTAATAGACACCTCAATGATGATTCTTTAGAGTTCATTAGAGAATTTTATGGCATAATTCAACAGTTACTTTTGCACGGGTTGAATGAGGAGGAGTTTAGGTTGTGAGTCTTTCCTTTTTTGTTTAATGAACATGGCTTGAAGTTGGTTCCAACATTTAGATGAGGAAAATTTTGACACATGAGACCATCTTTTTAATTCTTTTGTTACCTAGTTTTACCCTCGAAACACCACCAATGAAGTGTGACATAACATCATTGATTTCATTCAAGATGAGGATGAACTTTTCCACGAAACTTGGGATAGGTTTAGGGGACTCCTTAGACAATGTCCTAATCACCAACTTGCCTCTCATCTTCTGATGAATACTTTTTACAATGGTTTTACTCCTTACAATCAAAATCTTGTGACCAATTTTGTGGTGATGATTTCTCATATATGACAGCAGATGAACTCAAACAAAATTTTGACAAACTTTCACAAAAGTTCCAACATAAAAGCACAACGAAGAGGAGTTATACGTAGGGGTGGACTTAATTCTCATACTGTTGTAGTTAATGAAAATTCTCTTAGAGAGTGGTGTACTCATTGTGGGATGTATGTGTTGGTTCCGGGTGCAGTGGAAGCATGCAGATGTGGGTGATATATTAAAATTTCTTTTAATAATCGTTGCTCGAAACCAAGAGCGGTGATCTTGCATGTCAAATTTATATTTTTTTTAATATTTGAAGAAATAAATACATGTGTTTGAGAACTTTCTTCGTTGGTGAATGTTGATCGTCCGAAAAGACCCTTTCGGATTACCTTTGTTGCACTGTGAGGATCTAAGGATAGAATCTCTCTAGCGGTAATCCACACATTCTCCTATGATCTCTGAGCAACACCACTCGATCTTCAGGTGCTAGCACGATAAGTCGAATCTCTTGTGTTGTTCGTTCTTGATCGCTCTTTCTTCGATCGTGAAGAAATCTCTCTTGCACTCCTCGTTCTTGAAAGGGAGAGAGATGAAGAATTGAGAGATAATTCGTTATGCGCAACAATTCTATATTATCAAAATTGGATATTCTACACAATAGACATAACCGTTTATTTATAGAGTTATGATTTAAGTTAAAATATTATTTAATTGCATACCGGCCATTAAATAACATTTATTACCTTTAATAAACCTCATACCACATATATATGTATATAAAAGTACACATTATATAGGTATATAAATATTCATATATTTATATTTTAAAGAAAATTGATATTAGTTTTTTATTTAAATAAGACTTATATATTGAGAAATATATTTTATATGTAAATATGTTTAATTATTTATTTATAAAATTAAATTTGTATATATGAATATATAAAAAATATGTATATATTGTTATATATTTGATTATAAATAACAGTACATTATGAAAAATAATAACAAGCTCTGAGAACCTGAAAAACATGTAAAAAATGGAGAAACCCTTAAAACTCGTAAATACAGTCATAAAATCAAATAAACCCTAAACTCAGGGTAACGATAAAAACTTCTGATCCAAGAGTCTGTTCCAGCTCTGTGATCAATTAAATTGAAGATCATCAAACGAGCTTTGATATGATAGGTAGTGGAGGCCGAACGAACAGACAGATCATAAGTTACAGTTGTTTGAAAAAACAGCAGACAAGACAAAAGTGCTAGAAATGAGGGCTTGAAAAACCTAACAAACCGCAGTCACTAAAACAGACATAACTTTTGATTCGGGTGTCCGTTTCAGCTCCATGAGCAGTCAAACCGAAGCTTATGGAACGAACTACGATATAACAGGTGGAGGTGGCCAAAAAAACACACAGATCAGGAGTTGTTACCGTTTTAAGAAAAATTTGACAGAGCACCGGATACGGAAACAGAGTTTTGGAGGCCTTTTGATGGATTTTTGGGGTTTTAGGGTTCAGAATGCAATTGGAACTTTGTTCGAGTCAGCCTGCTGCGTAGATCTCTTCACTGCCTTCGATTTGATATGTGGTAGAGCCCAAACGGACACCCGGAGCGAAAGTTATGGCCGTTTGAAGTTGAATTTTTTTTAGAGTGGTATAACTGATATATCATCTGTTTCTTTGATCTTCTCATAGTTTCGATTGGACGTGGTCTTCACTCGTCTCACGAGCTTTGATTTGACTGGTCGCGACACTCAAATGAACACTTGGAGCAGAAGTTATGGATGTTTTAGTGAGTTACGAGTTTCTTAGGTTTTTAGGCGTTAGGAGAGTTTTTCAATTTCAAACAATCATAACTTCTGCTTCGAGTGTTCGTTTTCGCTCTACCACATATCAAATCGAAGATTGCGAAAATATCTACACTTTGGTGACCACTGGAACCCCATCTCACGTTCTTCAAGGCCAAAAAAGCCCATAATTCCTCCCAACGGTCATAAGTTCTGCTTCGGGTGTCCGTTTTGCCATAACTTCTGCTCCGAGTGTCCGTTTTTCCTTTACCACATATCAAATCGAAGCTTGCGAATAAACCTACACTCCAGTGACCACTGGAACACCTTTTCATATTCTTCAAGGCTCGAAAAGGTCTTTAATCCCTCCAAACGAGCATAACTTCTGCTTTGGGTGTCCGTTTTGCGTCTACCACATATCAAATCGATCTAAATCATATTTTAAAAATATATATTATATTTATATCAATATAAATATACTTATATATCAGTATATTATTTTTTATGATTTTTTTTGAAATATACATTTTATCAGTGCCAGGAAAAAAAGCGCTGATAAAGCTCCCCTTTATCAGCGCTACTAAAAAAACGCTGATAAAGGGGGGACCCTTTAACAGTGCTAAAAAAAGCACCGATAAATGGAGTGTCTTTATCAGCGCTAAAAAAAGTGTTGATAAAGGGAGTGCCTTTATCAGCGCTGAAAAAAAGCGCTGATAAAAGGTCACTTTTAACAACGTTTTTTTAGCGCCGATAAAAGAACCTTTTATCAGCGTTTTTTTTAGCGCTGTTAAAGGGTGACGTTGCGAAAACCCAAATTTGTGGTAGTGTTTCTTTAATCCATAAATCGATATTTGCATCTTGCATACCTTGTTTACATCATTTGGAGACACAAACCCTTTGGGTTGTGTCATATAGACATCTCCCTGAAGGTTCCCGTTAAGTAAGGTTGTTTTGACATCTATTTGCCAAATCACATAATCATGGAAAACCTTAATGGTAAGTAGAATTCTTATGAATTTCAACATTGCAACTGGTGAAAAAGTTTCATCATAGTCAATGTCTTGATGTTGTTTAAACCCCTTTACAACCAGTCGCCCCTTATAGGTACTGACTTGTCCTTCCATGTTCAGTTTATTCTTGAATAGCCAATTGCAACCAACGAGCTTTACATCTACTAGAGAGTCTACGAAAATCCATACTTGGTTTTGGTACATGGAATCCATTTCAAAATTCATGGCTTCTGGCCACTTGGAAACATCTGTGCCACTTACTGCTTCCTTGTATGTCATAGGATCATTATTATCAAATAATAATGATTCTCCATCCTCAGTGACTAGAAAACCATACTGTTATGGTTCTCCAACCTCTCTAGTACTCCTACACAGTAATTGTGTCTTTGAAATAATTTCTTCTTCCACGGGGCTTTGTGGATTTTTTTCCTGTGCCAACTCTAGTGTATCTTGAGCTTGGACTTCATCGAAATCTATCTTGCTCACACCATCTCTTATAGAGATAAGATCTTCCTCAAGAAATATGGGACGTCTATCAACCACAAACTTTTTATCTGAAGGATTGTATAGGTAACATCCGTTTGTTTCTTTGGGATATCCTATAAAGATATACTTTGCGCCTCGAGATACAAACTTGTTATCTGAAGAGGCCTTAACAAATGCTTTACAACCCCACATATGTAAGTAAGACAACACATGCTTCTTTCCATTTCATAATTGGTATGGTATTTCATCTATTTCTTTAGTAGGCACTCGATTTAGTACGTATTATATTGTTTGTAATGCGTATCCCCAAAAGGATAATGGAAGATTAAAATGACTCATCATTGATTTCACCATGTCCAACAAGGTGCGGTTCCTCCTTTCACTTACACCATTCCACTGAGGCGTATAAGGAGGAGTGAGTTGAGATAAAATCCTGAACTCCCATAGATAATCAATGAAGTCTTGATCAAGATATTCTCCACCATGATCTGAGCGAAGTTTCTTAATCTTCTTACCAAACTGGTTCTCAACTTCATTCTTGTATTTCTAGATTTTTTTAAAAGAACCCGACTTATACCTCATTAAGTAGACATATCCATATCTACTAAAATCATCAGTAAAAGTTATGAAGTATCGGTACCCACTCCTTACTTCAACAAGAAATGGTCCACACACATCAGTATAAACTAATTCAAGAAGCTCTTCAACCCTCTCACCTTTCCCACTAAATGGGGCTTTGATCATTTTTCATTGTAAACATGCATAACATGCACTAAGTGGTTTTAGTTCAAAATAATCTAAATATCCACTACTGGAAATTATGGCATTTGCGACGGGGCATTTGCGTCGGGGCATTTGCGTCGGGATCCCGTCGCTAATAGGCTTTTGCGACAGGAGCCCGTCGCAAATAGCCCGTTGCGGAAAACGGCGTCGCAACAACAATTATTTGCGACGAGCCCGTCGTTAAAGGTATTATTTGCGACGACAATCCTTCCCGTCGCAAATATTAGTCCGTATATTTGTGAAAACTTTTTAAAAAAGTAATTGCGACGGGCTCGTCGCAAATATTAATTGCGACGGGTTCGTCGCAAATACTAATTGCGACGGGCCCGTCGCAATTACTTTTTTTAAAAAAAAATTTAAAAAAAATTAATAAATTATTTTAATGAATATAATAATAATACTATTTGCGACGGGCATAGTATCCCGTCGCAAATACTTTAAAAAAATAAAAAATAAAAAATTATTAATAAATTATTTTAATTAATATAATAATAATCCAATTATAATTCAAAAATAAAAAAAATTTAATAAATGATTTTAATTAATATAATAATAGAATTATAATTCACAAATAAAAATAATAAATTATTAATAAATTATTTTAATTAATATAATAATAATAGAATTATAATTCAAAAATAAAAAATAAAAAATATTAATAAATGATTTTAATTAATATAATAATAGAATTATAATTCACAAATAAAAATAATAAATTATTAATAAATTATTTTAATTAATATAATAATAATAGGATTATAATTCAAAAATAAAAAATAATAGAATATTAATAAATGATTTTAATTAATATAATAATATTAGAATTATAATTCATAAATAAAAAAATATTAATAAATTATTTTAATTAATATAAAAATAATAGAATTATTTTACATTCAAATATTAAAATAATTCTAATATTACAAAAAAATAATAATAAAATTATAATATTATAAACTTTTAATATATATATAATTTAATATTATAAAATATAAATAATATTATTATTCATATTAATATTGTTATTTCAAAATATAATATTATTAATATTTTATAATGAGATAGAAACTACGAATAGAAAAAAAATTCATATTTTGATTTAACAAACTTTATAACATAAAAATAAACTCTAATCTGAAGGAGGGGGGGAGGGGGGAGGGGGGGGGGGATCTGCAGATGCTGGTGGAGGAAACTCCATCCCTAAAACATGAGTGAGTCGACGCATGTACTCCATCTGCTCCTGATGCTGCTGCTGTCATCGATTCATCTGCTCCTCGTACAGCTGCTGCTGGCGTCGACGCTCCTCATGCTGCTGCTGCTGCTGACACATCTGCTCCTGCTCCTGTCAGAGACTCTCTATCAGTGCAGTCTGAGATCACAACTGATCCTCATACTGTGTAGCAGAAGAAGATGCACGAGCTCCTCTCGAGCTGGACGCCGACATCGCAGTACTGCCATAATAATCTCCGGGAGTCAGTCGAGAGTTGATACCAACTACCCGGCCCTTCTCGAAGGCATACTGGGTGGCCTGCATCCATGCCGCCTCATCAAACTGACGGCCAGTGGTCTGATCTGATGACTCGGCCTGACTCTCAGGCCGGGTCTGTGACGCTGCGGCCTCATATGACTCATGTAGTTGTAATTTAAAATTAAAATTGTGAATATATTATATGCCGTTAATTTTTAAACTTGAAAACAAATAATACTGACCACGATGTGACGCTGACGATCACCTCTGAGCTCTCCAGTAGCAGGATCACTATACATTCTCCGATATACGTCGTACTCCGTAATATCAGGGTGCTCGACAGCCTATAAGAATAAAAAATAAACTGTTAATATTTATAGTTATATAAAATATTTATAAATAATGTACGTACCAGATGCTGTCTATGAGTACTGAAAGTACGACTCCCAGCTCGATGAGTCACCTCCTGTCTCCCCCGATTCTGCCTCCCCACCGATGATCTCTTCTGAAAGGCATCACACAACCAGTGCGCACATAATTCATCCCATACATGGGATGAAATGTACTCTGGTCGGTGTGCTTTACATGACTCGTCAAAAACTGACACTCCTGCTTTCTTCGTGGCAACTTTTCTTAAATTGTGCAAAAACTGACGAAAGCGATCACGCATGGCCACCTCCCATGCCTCGTGGATGGCGTCACGCATGGTATCCTCGATCGGATACCATAAACCATACAAATAAATCAAAATATCAAGTTAGAAATGAAATAATTTTCAAAATAAAAACTATTTATTTACGTACGTACCAACCAATGACCGAACATGGCCTGCTGCACATCAATGGGAATCTTCTCCCATGTGGTCCAAGGCTAAGAGAAATAGTTGCGTAAAATAGCGCTGCCCTGTCCGACTACTATATGCGGAAAATTGTAAAAATAATAAACATTTATTATGTGAATAGATTAATGAAATCTTAGTCAAATCCACAGGTTATCACACAGGTTATTACACCTTCGTGTGCGTGGATCAAACCCAAGACGTGAACGTCGCTCGGGGACGGGGTCAAGAATCATCAATCGTGCAAGACCGCACCCCCTCCGCGTACTCCCTGGAGCGCCTGTAGGCTGAGGGTCATCTGCCAGCAACTCATCCGCATCGAAAGGCAGGTCAGCATCCGCCAACTCACGAAATGTGTCGTCGTCCATCTGAAACAGAAAATGTTAATGTTGTTAGCAAATAATTGATAATTACTATTATATATACATATATATTAGTTATGATTGTATATAACTACCATTGAATTCTATCAGTGTTCATCTTCATCATCATCTTCATATATGTCAATGTCATCTTCATATTCCTCCTCAACATCATCGATATCCATTCGAGTTCCAGTTGCTTCATCTCTTACCATTTCAAATTCATATGTGACATCATTAACATCACCGTCATCACCGACTCTTAAATGTGGGGTGTCGTCATCGATACTCATGTCTCTTTGTAAAAAAGATTGATTTTGAGTACTCTCTTGAAAAACTTCAATTCTTTGCACATCAGTGAAAGCACATTCACTTTGACTAAACTGATTGTCTCGAATTTTGATTTTTATTATACTTCACCAATCAGTCAAGTCTCTTGATGTAGCACAGTACTTTGCGTAATAAACTTGATGTGCCTGTTGAGCCAATAAGAATGGTTCATTTACTGCGAGAACACTTTTACATTTAATATCGATGATTCCATGAGTCAGATGAACACGCACGCCTCTCTCTGTATCCAACCACCGACATTTGAACATGGTTATGTAATGTTGTCCAAGATAACAGAGTTCAATGATTTCATCAAGTATGCCATAAAAGTCAACTTCATTTTCTCGATGATGAGATCCTCTCAAACTAACTCCACTGTTCATTGTTTTTTTGATTCCCCATATGCATGTGTGTGAAATCGAAATCCATTCAGCACATATGCATTATAAGTTTTAACAAGTTTGGAAGGTGGGTTACTCAATATACACAACCGTTTGTCAATTTTATCAGCATGTCGAGACACCTGAAAATTTGTGAAATAATTATCAATATAGTAAACTATACATTGAATGAGTTGCTAAAAGATAAAGAATTTATGTTACCAGTTTTTGAAACCACTGAGAGAAATTTTTCTGTCGGCGTTCTTCGAGAGCAGCTGCTGTAATTTGTGGAATTTGTTTCTTGATATAATTATCATACAACCTATAAAAAACAAAGTTATTTACTGTAACATAAATGATAGAATAAGTGATATAAACACTTACAATACAACTGATGTCATCTCTTCACTGTTGAGGAGAACATACGTATGAGCTCTGTGATGTTCATCATCCGAAAGCCAGCGTTCATAAACTCCACCAAAACCAAGCTCTGGCTGGTTGAAAACAGATAATTGATTGTCAATTTCATCAATATTCCTCTCGTTTCGTCCCATTCAGTTGTGTTTTGAAGGATACTCATATTCAAAATAATGAGAGCAGAAAAAAGATATTTCCTCTTGCAAATAATCTTCTGCAATATATCCTTCAACAGATGCTTTGTTACGTACTTTTCTTTTCAATTTTTGCATGCATCTTTCAAATGGGTACATCCATCGAAACTGTACTGGACCTCCACATTTGGCTTCATATGGAAAATGTAACATCAAATGTTCCATTGAGTCGAAGAAAGACGACGAAAATATTTTTTCCAATTTACATATAATTACAACATCTTCTTCAAGTTTGCATAGAGCATCATAATCTGCTGTAGCCGCACAAATTTCCCGAAAAAATGAGACATGTCTGTTATGGAATCCCAAATCACAGAATTCAACAGACCTCTTAATCCAATAGGTAGAAGTCTTTCCATTATAACATGACAATCATGACTTTTTAATCCAGTAATATGACCATTCTTTACACATCTACCCAAATTGGAAGCACAACCATCTGGAAGTCTCAAATCTACAATCCACTGACAAAATAATAAACGGTTTTCTTTAGACAGTGTATAAGCTGCTTTTGGTTTCAGTAACCTTTATGTTCTGACATTCTCAAACAGTTCCAGTTCTGGACGCCTGCAAATTTGGGCAAGATCTAAACGTGCATTTACATTGTCTTTGCTCTTTCCTGGCGTATCCAAAACTGTATGAAACAAATTATCAAAACAGTTCTTCTCAATATGCATGACATCCAACATGTGACGGATCAACAAATCAGACTAATATGGCAAATCCCAAAATATGCTACGTTTAATCCAATTGTGTTCTTTCCCAAAACCAGAAATTTTCTGTTGGTTTATTGTGGGACCAAAAGTGATGGGAGGTAATGAAAATACAACTGATTTTAACTCTGAACCTGATAGCATTTTTGGAGGTCCATCCCTTTCAACTGTTCCTTTTCTAAAATGAGATCTGTTTCTGCGAAAAGGATGATCAGCTGGAAGAAATCTGCGATGACAATCAAAATAACAAGGTTTCTTTCCATGAATGAGCATAAATGCTTTGTTCTCTCCCATACAGTAAGGACATGATTTCTGACCATGTGTACTCCAGCCAGATAACATCCCATAAGCCGGGAAGTCACTAATTGTCCACATCAATGCTGCTCTCAGTATGAAATTCTGTTTCGTATCAACATCATATGTACTGACACCAATACTCCACAATAAAATTAATTCATCAATCAATGGTTTCAAATAAACATCAATATTCTTCTTCAGATGTCCTGGAATTAGTAAAGTCAAAAAGATATATGGCTCCTTCATCAACATCAATGGAGGTAAATTGTACGGAGTTAAAAAAACAGGCCAACATGAATATTGACTACCATAAGATCCGAATGGACAGAAACCATCAGTGGAAAGGCCCAGTCGAACATTTCTAGCTTCTAAAGCAAAAGATGGATGCACTCTATCAAAATGTTTCCATGAATCACCATCGGCTGGATGATTCAATCTTTTATCTAGAGGTGTTAACGGGGCGGGGCGGGTCAGCCCGTGGGGCGGATCATGCGGGCTGCGGATTTTATTGTGCGGTCCGGCCCGGTCCACAAATAATGCGGGCTTAAAAAATAAAAGCCCGACCCTACCATGCGGGACCCGCGGACTAACGGGCCGGCCCACGGGCTTAAAAAAAATAATATATAAAAATATTTTTTAGCTTCATGAACCATGATAAAGTGGAACGAAAAATAGAAATGTTTGAGATTTAGTGAAAATATTTAGTTTTTAATTAACAATATCTCTGACAACAACAACAACCATTAAAATATTATATCTTTGATGATTTATGGGATTAATATCATCTCAAGTGGGTCATTTAACTTGACCGTCCAAACCAGTTTTTGGACAACAATACTATTACGTCTCTCGTTGACACTACAACTCATGTATATAATATTTACTACATATATATATATAATAATATTTATTGTTTATTATATAAATTTATTTAATACATATAATATATTTATTACATATACATGTAATATATATTATTTATTATATGTACATAGGAAAATTTCTATTGAATTTTTTTTGTGCAAATTTATATTGGAAATTTCATGTGTAAATTTCCACCGAAAATCTACACTTCAAATCTTTACTTAAAATTATAATGAAAATATATTAATACATAAATAAAAAAATTAAATTTTCACTATAAAATTTCACTGCAAATTTTTTACAAAAAATGTTTACTACAAACTTCCATTGAAAATTTAATTGGAATCTCCACTTAAAATTTCTAGTGTTAAATTCAACTTATTTTTTATTATAATTATACTGAAAATTTGATTAACAAAATTCTAAGATAAATGCATGATTAAATTTTTAATTTAAATATTTTAACTCATAAATAGATAATTTAATTTCACACTAAAAATTTGAACCGCAAATTTTCTATGGAAATTTTCAGTGCAAACTTCTATTGGAAATTTGTGACACGAATTTTCACTAGAAATTGGCATTTTAATTTTTCACATAAAATTACAATGTAGATGTATTAAAATATAAATAAAAAATTTAATTTTTCAAAAAATTAAAACTAAAATAAAGTTATATTAATATATATATTAAAAATGTAAATTTTAACTGAAAATTTTCATTGGAAATTTGCACGAAAAACTTTCAGTAAAGATTTTCAATAGAAAAGTTTTGTTCAAATTTCCACTTAAATTTATGATACAAATTTCTATTTGACTTTTGTTATAATTATACTGAAAATTTGATTAACAAAGTTCTAAAGTAAATGCATGCCCAAATTTTATTATTGAATTTTCCAGTGCAAACTGCCACTGAAAATTCTTAGTGCAAATTTTCACAGGTTTTCTGCAACTCGATTTTTCCATTAAAATTACAATGTAGACACATTAAAACATAAATAAAAAATGTAAATTTTCATTGGAAAATTACATTTAAAATTTTCATTAGAAACTTTTACAGTAAACTTCCACTAGAAATGTCCACTTAAAACTGCAATAAAAATATAATGATACATAAATAAAAACTATAAAATTTCATCATAAATTTACACTAAAAATTTACATCGGAAACTATGAATGGAAATTTTCATTAGAAAATTATAGTTAAAATTTCCATTTAAATTCCTAATTTAAATCATCAAATTATATTTTCTATGCATTAAAATGTTACTCTTATGAGTTCAAATTAGTACTCAAAATTTGCACTGAAATTTTACACTGAAAATTTATATTGGAGACTTGATTATCAAAATTTTAAAATAAATACATGTTTGGATTTTCAATTCAAATATATCAATGCATAATACTATTATACATTTATTATTATTGTTTCTTATTTATTAATTTTTTATAAGTTACTTTTAAAAACTCATAGTAATATAAATATATATATATATATATATATATATAATTATAATAATAAAATTAAAATACATAAATCAAAATATTAGTAGAGCGTTGTATTATAAACAAAATGGTAGTCTTGTATATCCGTTTTCATAATTATTGTATCAATTTTTCATACATTAATTCTATTATGTTACAAATAACCACATTAGTGTCATCTATCCCACGACCAACCTTACCGTCTGGTTTAAAATCTAAATGAGTCAATTTTTTTCATGATTTATGTATTTTTTTATAAAACTTGAACTATTTTTTCACTCATGTTAATTTATTATATTATATTATTTTGTTTTATTTTTCAAGAATAATTTTTTGTAATACTTATAATTGCGGGTCAAACGGGACCCGCGGACACCCGACGGGCTAGTCCGCGCGGGCTGCGGGTTTTGCGGGTTGGATCAAATGCGGTACGAATGTTTGCGGGCCTAAATTTTGAAGGCCCTAACCCACATAAATCCACGGGCTAACGGATCGGCCCGCGGATTTGCAGATTTTTTGACAGCTCTACTTTTATCGGTTGAAATATTCGCTTTATGCAATGACATCATTGTCGCTGTATTCTTAGACATGAATAAACGCTGAAGTCTGGATGTAAGCGGAAAATATCTCAACTGTTTTACAGGAATCAAACCAGACTTCCCATGTTGCCCTTCTTTATATCTCAGTTTCCCACATGTGGGACAACTATCCAACGACTCATTTTCCCCAGAATATAAAATGCAGTCATTTGAACATGCATGAATCTTCTGACAAGTAAGTCCCAAATTTCGAACCAGCCTCTTACTCTCATAGTAATTTGCAGGCAAAACATTTCCTTCGGGTAACAATGTTTTAAGCAAAGAAAATATCTGGTCAAAACAGGTGTTTGACATTCCGTTATCTGATTTGATAGCCATAAATTTTGCAACTGCTTCTAATTTTCTCATCTTGTAGCCGGGATATAATGCATCCTCAGTAGACCTCAACAACTCATAAAATTCAGATGGTGCCAACTCAGGATTTGAATCTATATCAGCCAGAGTTTCTATATGTTGAATAGATGAACCTGCAACATCATGTACTAAATCTTGAAACCGGGATGGATCCAGAATCAAGTTGGTATCACCTGCTCTGGAACTGCGTTCACCGTTTTGATACCAAAAAACATAATCTGGTTGAAAACCAAAATGCAAGAGATGTCCCCCCACTTTGTCAAACGTGTCAAACATTCTCAATGCACATTTTCTACAAGGGCATTTTATTTTGCCTTCTGAAACAAATTCTGGATTTGATGTCGCAAATGATAAAAAAGTCTCCACACCCTCTACATATACTGGATTTAAACCAGAACCGTTTGAATTTCTATGTTGATTTATCCATATACGGTCATCTAATAATGATTGTTGACGACCTCGTTGTTCCATATTTTTCTATAAAATATAAAAGCATTACTGGTTTTGAATAATTTGTTAGAAAAAACACTCAAACAAAGATAATTATAGAGTTTACATCATACACGACTGACGCAAACTTTTTATTGAGATAGACCTAAAAATTGACCCTTTAAGAATTGAATATGTTGAGAATAAAGCAAAACCTGTTACAAATATTGATAATTTTATTATTATATAATTTTTTTATTATTTTAATAATACTAATATTATTTTTTCATAAATATTAATTATATAATAATAAAATTATTACATTATTAGTATATTTTATTATTAATATTAAAATAATATAATTTTCTATATTATATACAATTCTCCTTTCATATGTGTGTTTAATATTCTGTCTCCACATGTAATATTTGCATTCACTTTCACCTCTCTATTGGTGAGTAGGTTGATAATTTTGAAAAAGAATGCAAATATTACATGTGGAGACAGAAAGCACACAGATGAAAGGAGAATTGTATATAATATAGAAAATTATATTATTTTAATATTAATAATAAAATATACTAATAATATAATAATGTTATTATTCCTAATTATTGGTAATTATTCCTAATTATTGGTAATTATTCCTAATTATTGGTAATTATTCCTAATTATTGGTAATTAATCCTAATTATTGATTATTATTCCTAATTATTGGTAATTATTCCTAATTATTGGTAATTATTGGTAATTATTCCAAATTATTGGTAATTATTCATATAATTACCAATAATTAGGAATAATTATCAATAATTAGGAATAATAGCATTATTACATTATTAGTATATTTTATTATTAATATTAAAATAATATAATTTTCTATATTATACACAATTCTCCTTTCATCAGTGTGTTTTCTGTCTCCACATGCAAATATTACATGTGGAGATAGAAAACACACAGATGAAATGAGAATTGAATATAATATAGAAAATTATATTATTTTAATATTAATAATAAAATATATTAATAATATAATAATGTTTTTATTCCTAATTATTGGTAATTATTCCTAATTATTGGTAATTATTCCTAATTATTGGTAATTATTCCTAATTATTGATAATTATTCCTAATTATTGGTAATTATTCCAAATTATTAGTAATTATTGGTAATTATTCATAATTATTGGTAATTATTCCTAATTATTGGTAATTATTCCTAATTATTGGTAATTATTGGTAATTATTACTAATTATTGGTAATTATTGGTAATTATTGGTAATTATTACTAATTATTGGTAATTATTGGTAATTATTACTAGTTATTAGTAATTATTACTAGTTATTGGTAATTATTACTAGTTATTACTAATTATTACTAATTATTAATACTTATTGGTAATTATTGGTAGTTATTGGTAATTATTGGTAGTTATTGGTAATTATTACTAGTTATTGGTAATTATTACTAGTTATTGGTAATTATTAATAGTTATTTCTAATTATTACTAATTATTACTAATTATTACTAATTATTACTAATTATTACTAATTATTACTAATTATTACTTATTTTTACTAATTATTACTAATTATTAAAAATTATTTGTAATTATTGGTAATTATTACTAATTATGACGAATTATTACTAATTATTACTAATTATTAATAATTATTGGTAATTACTGGTAATTATTAGTAATTATTACTAATTATTGATAATTATTACTAATTACTGGTAATTATTGGTAATTATTGGTAATTATTAAAAATTATTATTAATTATTGGTAATTATTTCTAATTAATGGTAATTAATGGTAATTATTTCTAATTATTACTAATTATTGGTAATTATTACTAATTATTGGTAATTATTACTAATTATTGGAAATTATTACTAATTATTAGTAATTATTGGTAATTATTGGTAATTATTACTAATTATTACTAATTATTGGTAATTATTACTAATTATTGGTAATTATTACTAATTATTGGTAATTATTACTAATTATTGGTAATTATTTCTAATTATTACTAATTATTTCTAATTATTACTAATTATTGGTAATTATTAATAATTATTGGTAATTATTACTAATTATTACTAATTATTGATAATTATTGGCAATTATTGGCAATTATTACTAATTATTGGTAATTATTGGTAATTATTACTAATTATTACTAATTATTACTAATTATTGGTAATTATTACTAATTATTGGTAATTATTACTAATTATTGATAATTATTACTAATTATTGGTAATTATTGGTAATTATTGGTAATTATTACTAATTATTACTAATTATTGGTAATTATTACTAATTATTACTAATTATTGGTAATTATTGGTAATTATTTCTAATTATTAATAATTATTGGTAATTATTACTAATTATTGGTAATTAGTGATAATTATTACCAATTATTACTAATTATTACTAATTATTCCTAATTATTGGTAATTATTCCTAATTATTACTATTTATTACTAATTATTGGAAATTATTACTAATTATTACTAATTATTAGAAATTATTACTAATTATTGGTAATTATTGGTAATTATTCCTAATTATTGGTAATTATTACGAATCATTACTAATTATTGGTAATTATTACTAATTATTGGTAATTATTACTAATTATTGGTAATTATTCCTAATTATTGGTAATTATTCCTAATTATTGATAATTATTCCTAATTATTACTAATTATTAATAATTATTGGTAATTATTGATAATTATTGGTAATTATTGGTAATTATTAGTAATTATTACTAGTTATTGGTAATTATTGTAAATTATTACCAATTTTTTGGTAATTATTACTAATTATTACTAATTATTACAAATTATTACAAATTATTACTAAATATTAATAATTATTACTAATTATTACTAATTATTACTAATTATTACTAATTATTGGTAATTATGGGTAATTATTGGTAATTATTGGTAATTATTACTAATTATTGGTAATTATTACTAATTATTACTAATTATTACTAATTATTACTAATTATTACTAATTATTAATAATTATTGGTAATTACTGGTAATTATTAGTAATTATTAGTAATTATTGATAATTATTACTAAATATTGGTAATTATTACTAATTACTGTTAATTATTGTTAATTATTGGTAATTATTACCAATTATTAGTAATTATTGGTAATTATTGGTAATTATTGGTAATTATTAGTAATTATTTCTAATTAATGGTAATTAGTGATAATTACTGGTAATTATTAGTAATTATTAGTAATTATTGATTATTATTACTAAATATTGGTAATTATTACTAATTACTGGTAATTATTTGTAATTATTGGTAATTATTAGTAATTATTACTAATTAATGGTAATTATTGGTAATTATTTCTAACTAATGGTAATTATTGGTAATTATTTCTAATTAATGGTAATTATTTGTAATTATTACTAATTATTACTAATTATTGATAATTATTACTAATTATTACTAATTATTGGTAATTATTACTAATTATTGATAATTATTACTAATTATTACTAATTATTGCTAATTATTGGTAATTATTGCTAATTATTACGAATTATTACTAATTATTGGTAATTATTACTAATTATTACTAATTATTGGTAATTATTAGTAATTATTACTAATTATTGGTAATTATTGGTAATTATTTCTAATTATTACTAATTATTGGTAATTATTACTAATTATTACTAATTATTGGTAATTTGTGATAATTATTACCAATTATTACTAATTATTGGTAATTGTTGGTAATTATTACTAATTATGGATAATTATTGGTAATTATTACTAATTATTGGTAATTATTGGTAATTATTACTAATTATTGGTAATTATTACTAATTATTACTAATTATTGGTAATTATTACTAATTATTACTAATTATTGGTAATTATTATTAATTATTACTAGTTATTGGTAATTATTGGTAATTATTTCTAATTATTACGAATTATTGGTAATTATTACTAATTATTACCAATTATTACTAATTATTGGTAATTATTGGTAATTATGGGTAATTGTTACTAATTATGGATAATTATTGGTAATTAGTAAATTATTACTAATTATTGGTAATTATTGGTAATTATTGGTAATTATTACTAATTATGGATAATTATTGGTAATTATTACTAATTATTGGTAATTATTACTAATTATGGATAATTATTGGTAATTATTACTAATTATTGATAATTATTGGTAATTATTACGAATTATTGGTAATTATTACTAATTATTGGTAATTATTACGAATTATTGGTAATTATTACTAATTATTGGTAATTATTGGTAATTATTACTAATTATTCCTAATTATTGGTAATTATTACTAATTATTACTATTTATTACTAATTATTGGTAATTATTACTAATTATTTGTAATTATTACTAATTATTCCTAATTATTGGTATTTATTACTAATTATTAGTATTTATTCTTAATTATTGGTAATTGTTACTAATTATTCCTAATTACCATTAATTATGAACAATGAATACTAATAATTTAAATTTATTAAGTAACAAAACAGTCTAAACATAATTAAATTACAACTAATTAAGAATAATTCAAACTAATAAAAAATTTAAAATAAATATTAAATTAAAATGAACATAAATACCTTTAAAATTGATCTGAGGTTGATCTCTGATCGTTGTTGCAGACTTCAATATCAACTCCAGAAATAAAAATTAAACTTAAGAAACTCTGAACTCTAAAAATAGATTTTTGAGAGAAGTAGAAGATAGAGTTTGAGAATGAATGGAAAAAAACGGATGGAGGTATTTATAGGTTAGCTTATTTGCGACAGATATCCCGTCACAAATAGTATTATTTGCAACGGTACCCGTCGCAAATAGCTTAGCCCGCATTTATCACGGTCAACGGTTAAATAGTTATTTGCGACGGGACCCGTCACAAATAATAACGTGCCGACAATCTATTTGCGACAGGGGTATATTCCCGTCGCAAATGTTTTTTACCGCCGCCGGTTATTTGCGACGGGGGGTAACCCCCGTCGCAAATAACTTTCCCGCAAATAACCTTTTGCGACGGAGAGCTTTCCCCGTCGCAAATATCTTTTACCGCCGCCGGTTATTTGCGACGGGTGGTAACCCCCCGTCGCAAATAACTTTCTCGCGATTTGGCGCGCATTTCGCGCCAGACCTTTTGCGACGGGTTAGCTTTCCCCGTCGCAAATAAGTAGTTATTTGCGATGGGCAAATTCCCCCGTCGCAAATAAATTTCTAACGGGACTATTTGCGACGAGATTTATCCCCGTCGCAAATAACCCGTCGCAAATACCCATTTTTCCCGTAGTGATCTATCTTGATTTAATTTAGTCAAGCAATTTTTATTTACATAAACTAGGTGGTGATGCCAAAGTTGGGTGTGGTGAGTCACGTGAAGTAACTTCGTTATCGATTACCATTATTTGGTTCATGTAATTCAACACACAAAGATCGTTATTTAAATGTGCCTTATCAAAACAAATGCTATCCTTATAAAAGAAGCAACAATTATTCCCAAATTTAAAAATAACTATATATGTATCAAGTTTAGATACAAAAATAATGTTTTTGGTAACTGAAGACACATAATAACAACCATTTAAAACCAAGATCATTTCAGTCGGCAATGTGAGGTGGTAGTCCCCGATAGCTACATCAGTAAGTTTAGCTTTGTTAGCTGTTTGAAGATCTACCTCTCTTTGTCCAATCTTTCTAAATCTACTTGGTTCCTATATTTGAATACATATGTTAGCACCACAAACTGTATCTAATACCTGATGTACATGGATTTTGCATGTATTTTTAAAATTTTCTAACATAGTTTTAATTAATTAGTTTAACCATTTTTTATATATTTAGTTATTTTTGTAGTTTTGTAGTAGTTTAGATATTTTGATAATTTTTAGTTAATTTATATACTTATATTAGTAATTTAGTATTTTTATTAGTTATATGAATCTTATAATTAACACTATATTATTATTATTAGTTTCGCTAATTTTAGTTTATTTTATTTTATTAGTATGTATATATTTTAATTTTCTTTTTGGATTTTATTTTATTTCATTCTTTTTATAGCATTAATAACATAGTATCTTTTTATTAGTTTATTATTTTTATATTTAATAGTATAATATCTAACTACATGTGCATTGATTTTTCTATTTCTATTATTATTATTATTATTATTATTATTATTATTATTATCTAACATTAAATATTTAGATAATTGTTTTTTTTAATTTGAATTTTAAATTTAGTTTTAACTTTGATTTTACTTTTTGAATTTTATTTTGAATTTTCTCTCTCCAATCACCCCATCCCCTAGCCTTGATCCGCTCCACCACTTTCCCCCATCCTTTGCCACATCACCCCCTTTGACCCATTCCTCTCCCTCTCTCCAATCACCCATGCCACACCCCCTTTAACTCCCTCTCCAATCCCACACCCCCTATCTCTCATCTCTACAATACTACTCTCCTCTCCCCTTCTATCCCGCCACCCCATCCTCCCTCACCCGCGACCCTCGCCCTCCCCCTCGCCCTTTGGAGCCGTCGCCCCCTTGTCTCCTCTCCCCTTCTATCCCACCGCCCCATCCTCCCTCCGATCCCCGCCTCCCCTTTCCTCCCCTCACTCACCCGGCCCCCACTCACCTCAATCACCCGCCCCACTCACCCGGCGCACCCACACCCATCCTCCGCCCCCTATTCCCTCTCGTCAACTACAGCGCGCGACAAGCAACCCTTCTTAGTCCGAACCAACAGCAAATCATCCTTGACTTCAACATACGGCCGAACCGACCACCTTTGCTGATCAACACAACTTCCAGCGACCACCCCTCCTCCATTTTGGGAGCGTAACGGTGGTTCGGACACATCATCGACGTGCACGACAGTTCGCTTGGGATTTCTGAGATTGACGTCGCATGATGAGAGCGAGCGTAGATCAGACCATCTTTTCAGCGGCGTAGTGGTTTGATTCGGGTGTGGCGTCAACGACTGCACAAAGCAGAGTGATGCTTATTATTTTGCGATCATTGATGACATCTCGTGTAGACCACAACAACGATACGAGCACAGTGATATCTTCTATTTATTATTTTATGTGTCGTGTCGTCGCGATGGTTGGCTAATTTCATTTGTGTTGGAGTTGTGACAAATGTGACAGTGAATGCATGTCTTTAATTTATTCCTTTGTTTGATCGCCTTTTGAATTAATTTCATTTGGATGTTTATTTAATTAATTGTATATGCGTTTAAATTAATTGTCATTTGGGCTCTGCACACATGCTCTGGTGCCCGTTCGTGTGATACCTAATAAGTGATCACGAACGAGAGTTCATCAGAGAATTTATTTATCTGGAATTCGATCAAGAGCACGAGTGAATTCTTAATAAATAAATATATTAATTGAAAAATTAATATTTTGTGTGTGCGTTTTGTGTGAGTGATACTGAATAAGTGATCTCATGTGAGCGAACCCGACGTAGATAGATACTTCGACTTTGTGAGAAATAGGTCGTCGTATTTCACCAAGTGATTCAGTGCTATAATGACGCGCAAATTATTCGTCAGGACAAATAACGAAATGACGGATAATTTGTGTAAACATTAGAATACTGTCTAACATCAGAGAACGTGACCAGATAATATTTTGACTAAATTTGGAATTAGTGATAATTGAATAAATAAATATTCAAATGTGGGAATTAAATAATTGACATTGCATGCACTTGAACAGACGTCATGACTCTGACAATTCCATCTCCGCCAGTTTCTTTCATAGCTTAGTTCACTTAGATAGTTTTAGTTAATTTAAATATTCATTATTAAAATAGTCATTTAGTTTTTAGAACTTAGTTTTTAATCACACAATTAAATCCCATCTGCCTGAACATTCCTCCAAAAGGACATTTCTAGTGTCTACTCACATTCTCTCTATGGTTCGACCCTGCTCGCTACTTCTACAATAGTTAGTAGGTAAATAAATATTTCAAATTTGCACGCATTGCAACGTGCGTTCCAAATTTATGGCGTCGTTTTCGGGGAGAATATTAGCATTAGAAGTTCCTTTAAAAGAGTGATTTAGGTCAAAAAATTTAAAAAAAAACCAAAAACCAAACCAACAAAAACAAAACAGTTTACTACTCTGGGAATTTTTCATTGCAGGAATTTTCAAGACACCCAGAAGCTCAAAATGATGTGGGCCACACCATACAATTACAACCAGTACATGCCCTACGCAACCCCAACTCAAGTTATGACGTATAATGATTCACCACACATGAGCTATCCAGGTAATCCCATTTATTTCAATGATCTTTATTCAAGTCCATGCTATGATCCATATGAGAATATTTCTCCATGCTATGAAACACGTCCTTATACATCTGTTGATCATTTTCAAAGTCAATGCATTCCTAAAAATTTAGAACATGATAATTCATGTCAAACAAATGATTCAATAATTGAGCACATGTTTCATTGTGTTATCACTGAGACAAATCGGAGGTTTGAACTTCAAGATGAACACAATGCAATGTTTCTTTCCTCAACAAAAGATCTAGAAAATCAATTGAAGAATTTAGTAAATAAAATGAACCATATTTCTGAACTAGCTGCTTCATTACCACTTGATGATCTAATTCAAAACAATTCTTTTGAGGAGAGTGCAGTAGAGGTTCCATTCGAACAACATCCATTTCCCGAGTCTAATAATGAGATAGTTCCTTCTTCCTATCATACAATTGATGACTCCCCTCCATCACAAAATAATTTTTCCAATCTAATCACATTTCAAAAACATGAGAGTTTAGTCTTCCACCCTGTTGAACATAACGATCCCTCAGAAAATGTGATTTTATGCCCTTCTGTGAGTTCACAACCCAGTCATCCCAAAGTGAAAAAGGACACATTCAATGTCTATCAAATTGAACCTTTTGAGGATGTAGAGGACATTGAACTAGAACCATTCTTTACCATGATATATTCAGGATTGAACCAAGAGACAATGGATTTCCACACTCAAGAGGACATCACTTCAAATAACATCGAATCACCTCTTTATGAAAATATTTGTGAGTTTGAAACTTTTTCTAAAATGGAGACTTCTGAAACATATCTGGAGTCGGAGAATCAATCAGTATTGGTGGTAGAGAACACTCATAATTTTCTAGAAACAATGGAAGAATGAGATTTCTTGGAGGATCCTGAGTTTGTGGTGAAACATGTACC